>OW121857.1:0-5000000 GCA_933228895.1 Platycnemis pennipes
AATATCAGAGGAGAACAAAAATTTCCAAATCTGAGTGCTCCATTCTAACGTGAATGTCATCAACTAAATGCATTTCTAACGCGATTTTTCAGCTAGAATTATCAATTTCACCTATGTTCATTGCAATTCACCAAAGCTTATGGAAAATGTCATACGAGAACCAAAATATCCAAATCTAAGTGCTCCTTTCAAATCTGGATTTCGACCAAGAAGTTTAATTCATTTCTAACGCGGTTTGTTAGCTAAAATAATCCACTTCACCTGTTTTCATTACATTTCACCAAAATTTTTGGAAAATGTCAAAGGAAAACAAAAATATCCACAGAGTGCTCCACTGAAACTAGAATTTCACCAACTAAATTCATTTCTAACGCGGTTTTTCACCTAAAATTATCCATTTCGCCTGTTTTCATTGAACTTTTTTCGGGGTATGTCATATGAGAACAAAAATATCAAAATCTGAGTGCTCCACTCAAATTTGAATTTCAAAAACAAAAAATTCATTTCTTAATCGGATTTTCAGCTAAACTTATCCATTTCGCCGTTCTTCATTGCATTTCCCCAAAATTTACGCAAAATAACATAGGAGAACAAAAATATCGAAATCTAGGTGCTCCACTCAAACTTGAATTTCACCAAATAAATTCAATTGTATCGCGGTTTTTCAGCTAAAATTGTCAATTTCACCTTTTTTTATTGCATTTTACCTAAATTTACGCAAAATGTCATAAGAGAACAAAATGATCTAAATCTGAGTGCTTCATTTAAACTTAAATTTCACCAACTTAATTCATTTCTTACACGGTTTTTAACTAAAATTATCCTTTTTTCCTGTCTGCATTGCATTTCACCAAAATGTACCCAAAATATCATTAGAGAACAAAAATATCCAAATCTGAGTTCACCACTCAAACTTGATTTTCAACACATAAACCATTTTTAACGCATTTTTTCGCTAAAGTTATCCATGTTGCCTGTTTTCATTGCATTTCACAGAAATTTACGCAAAATATCATAGGAGAAAAAAAATATCCAAATCTGAGTGCTCCACTTCAAAATGAATTTCACAAAATAAATTCATTTCTAACACGGTCTGAATTAAAAAGGATTTGCACATTGGCTAGAGACTAAACAGTGTTATACATAAATAATGAATGAGAAATAAAAATATCCAAATCTGAGTGCACCACTTATACTTGAATTTCACCAAAAAATTCATTTCTAATGCGGTTTTTCAGCTTAAATTATCCACGTCGCCTGTCTTCATTGCATTTTACCAACATTTACGCAAAATATCATAGGAGAACAAACATATCCAATTCTGAGTGCTCCACTCAACCTTAAATTTCACCAACTAAATTCATTTCTAACGATTTTTCAGCTAAAATTGTCCATTTCAACTTTTTTTGTTGCATTACACCTAAATTTACGCAAAATGTCATAGGAGAACAAAAATATCTTAATCTGAGTGCTTCACTCAAACTTAAATTTCAGCAACTAAATTCATTTCTAACGCTTTTTTTAGCTAAAATTAGCCATTTTGCCTGCCTTGATTGCATTTTACCAAAATTTACGCAAAATAACATAGGAGAACAAAAATATTTAAATCTGAGTGATCTACTTCAAAATGAATTTCACTAACTAAATTCATTTCTAACACGGTCTGAATTATGTAGGAACAAAAACATCTAAATCTGAGTTTTTCACTCAAACTTAAATTTCACAAACTAAATTCATTTCTAACGCTTTTTTTAGCTAAAATTAGCCATTTTGCCTGCCTTGATTGCATTTCACCAAAATTTACAGAAAATGTCATACGAGAACAAAAATATTCAAATCTGAGTGCTCCACTCAAACTTGAATTTCACAAACTAAATGCATTTCTAACGCGGTTTTTTAGCTGAACTTGTACATTTCACCTGTTTTCATTGCAGTTCACTAAAACTTACGCAAAATGTCATAGGAGAACAAATATATGCAAATCTTAGTGCTCGTTTCAAACTTGAATTTCATCAACAAAAATCATTTCTAACGCGGTTTTTCTGCTTAAATTGTCCATTTCAAATTTTTTTCATTGATTTCACTAAAATTTACGCAAAATCTTATTGGAGAGCAAAAAAATCCATATCTGAGTGCTCCACTGAAACTTGAATTTCACTGTCTAAATTCATTTCCAACGCGGTTTTTCACCTAAAATTATCCATTTCGCCTGCAATCATTGCAATTTTACCAGCATTTACGCAAAATGTCATAGCAGAACTAAGATATCTAAATCTGAGTGCTCCACTCATACTTGAATTTCACAAACTAAATTTATTTCTAACCCGGTTATCAACTAAAACTAACTTTTGCTTGTCTACATTGCGTTTCACCAAAATTTGTGCAGAACGGCATAGGAGAAGAAAAATATCCAAATCTGAGTTCTCCACTCAAACATGAATTTCACCAACTAAATTCATTTCTTACGCGGTTTTTCAGCTAAAATTATCCTTTGTTCCTGTGTTGACTGCATTACACCAAAATATACGCAAAATTCCACAGGAAAACCAAAATATTCAAATCTGAGAGCTCAATTCAAACTAGAATTTCACCAAATAAATTCATTTCTAACCCGATTTTTCAGCTAACATCATCCTTTTTCCTGTCTTCATTGCATTTTACTGAAAGGTACGAACACGTTCACTGCTGGGCTAAATTTCTTTAGTCGTCCGGATGGCTGAAACGTTTTTGTTCTTAAATACGCTCCTTTTTACATATGCTTAATATTACAAAGGTATTTTTCGTATTTTTGGTATTGTTTATAAAATAAAACGACTTGCGACACAGTGTCGACTACCGCCGTACGAAAGCCCCTCAAATAGGCGGTGCTTATGCAGTCCCGCAATGCACAGGAATGCCTGCTTGTTTACATTTGCTATGGCATACGCAGTTTGTGGTAGTTTTTTTATTTATTCAGTTTCTTAGGAAGTTTATATACGTATTCAATAATTATAGGTTGTTTTCAGTGCGAATCATTTTTATGCTTGCGCAAGCGTTCGTACGTGGAATACGATTATCTGTGCGTAGATCTCCGCCTAGAGAGCGTCATAGCTATTTTGGGCACACGTAGAATATATCTCATAAAAAAAACAGGAATCCAGCCGTGAATCGCTTTAAAAATGGTTAATCCGGGTTACTCGCACACGTACAACCACAAAAACATGTATGCATGAAAAATAAATTATTGAGAAAAAACGTCAAATATAAAAAAATTACATGTTGCCTCTTGGATTTACCAATGATCATACCTTTTCGGATTCTCTCTTTAATCATGTTAGATCAATAAAACAAGGTTACTGTAAACTAAATATATATATTTTAGATCCAGATCGATTGTACAGTATGCACATTTTTTATGATCCTTTTCTTTGGTCCATTGAAACCAAGTATCTTTCCAGAAACATAAACATTCAGACACCAAGGAGTTGTACATTACTCAGTATACTTAATTTTTTTATCACAGAAATATTGGCAAAAATATTGTTCAGCAATCAAAAAAATTGTTACAAAGAACAATATGTAAAAAAGTGGTACAGTCTTTCATTTATAGCCATGGAATCGTGAAAAACAGCGTTCAAGACATAATCCTGGTTTGCCTGGACATAGATCGCAGTAATAGCTCGACTCTACACGCATATTTGAATTTTTACAAATAATGCATCTCTTTCTAATTTTTCTATTTTTTTCATTTCTGGGAACTTCTTTCGGTATGTGGGTGTTTTTTGACCTGGGATTTTCTACCCATGATTCTAGAGGTGGACAATGTTGATATATTAGTGATTGAATCACACTATCTCGAAATTGCAGGAGAGTCAATTTTTCATTATTGCTGAATTTGTTATACAATAGAAAGGCATTGTTAACTATAACATGGAATATATGAACGCCCACTTTGGCATACCAACGGAGAGTTTTTCTTTCGCAGGGGTAGTATGCTAATAATTGGTCACATCTGTCGACCCCTCCCATAAACTCGTTATATTTTAGGACAGCCACAGGTTTTTGAGTAACCTTACCAGAGCGGGATTTGTGTTCAGACATACGGGCGCCAAACTCTGAGGACACTACTAGAACGTCACGTTTATCTCGCCATTTTAGAACACAGATGCCTTTATCAGTATAAGTTGCTTCTAAATTACCAGGTTTCAACTTTTTTTGCACTATATCTGACGGGTTACCTTTTCGGTTCGCCTTCAAAGTTCCTGTTACGTATGTTTTACGATCTAGAAAGTAATCTGTTAGACCAACCCCAGAATAATAATTATCCATGTATACTGCATGACCTACTTCTAAGTGATCTTTCATAAGGTGTTTCACGACCTTTTCAACATGGCCCGATCCACCTACTACCTTGTCAGCCGAACCACAATATATTCTAAATTTCAATAAGAGACCGTTTGGCTGTGTCAACATGTATAGTTTGACGCCATATTTGTTCCTCTTATTCTGGATATATTGCCTGAAGAAAAGGCGCCCGCGCCATAACAACATTGACTCATCTATGCTCAACTCTTTAGTGGGGTAATAAATGTCTGACATTCTTTGATGAAATAACTCTACCAAGGGGTTAATTTTGAAAAGTGGGTCTGACGGTTTTGGCTCACCTTGCTGAGGATTTCTCGCAAAGTGAAGAGTTCTAAGGATAAGTAAAAACTTGTCGCGCCCCATGGCATTTCGGAAGAGGGGGAAGTTATATACTGAATTTTTCATCCAATAATGTGCAAAACTGGGTACATGAATATGACCAGAAAGATAAAGCAAACCCAAAAAAACCTCAAAATCATCACGGTTGATATCTTTCCATCCCTTTATGCGAGCTTTCGGTGAAACATCCTTAGACGATAAAAGTTGAGCCTGCAAATTTGTCTGATGCAATACTAAATCAAATATTTGATCGGAAAATAACAAATAAAAATAATCTAGAGGTTTATTTCCTTGAGGAATTATTTTCAACCCAGAATTTCCTGAAAAAGGAATTTGTGCTGAAGGCTGCGCGTTTTGAAACCAAGTGGATATTGATGGTTGCTGAAAGCATTGTCCTTCTGCAGCTGGTGGTAAATTTACAATAGCCGCACCGCGATTTTGGGACACTTGAATCCCGGGAGATGGTACGGGTGATGGGCTAGCAGACATCACGGTTGTTACGGTAATAGGTGGAGTTGCATTTGGAACAAAATTAACATCACCTGCCTCTTCTTCATCATCATCACCTTTCTCATCTTCATCGGTGTATTCCACTGGGCTGGATTCTGAATCAGAATTGAGATCATCCTCCCAGTCAGAATTCTGAAGCGCATCGAGTAGCTCCTCGTCTGTCCACTGCTTTTTGACCAGCCCAGGGGATTTCTTTTTCTTAAATGAAGGTGATCCGGACAGCAGGCCTCTTGATGAGGGTCCAGGCGACGTCAGTGCAGAGAAAGTGCCAGGAACAACGGGAGATGGGTCGTCATGATAGTTCAACGAATTAGAGAAATGCCGTTTGACGCCATTCTTTGGTTTCTCCATCCCTAAAAAAATCATTGAAAATTACTCCAATGTAATAAACCCTTAATTCAATGAGCAAAAATATATATAATAATACTTCAATCTTACTTGTTGCAAAAAGAGACCCTGATATCCCATATTAGTTTATCAAATCACTCCAAATATACGTAAAGAAGTAGAACTTACCGTTGAAAAAGTGGACTGAGCAGGAAAGAAAAATACTAGACGACGGCCGTCAGCAATATCCTTCGGTCTTGACGAGGTCAAAGCAAACAATGAATTAAATATTTCTCTAAGGATAAAAGGGTCGGGCCTTTGAAAGTGGAGTACACAACACTGACACATTTTGTATCGATGTCTGAAAAATACCTGCACGAAAAAAGTGTGAACACTTTGTGGAAAGCCATTAAAAATACAAAAATGTTACTCGCCACAAGAAAAAAAGATGAAATTGAATACAAAGTAATACCTACCAAGTGAATTAACTGAAAATAATATGTATGAGGTAATCAAATTCGACAAAAAAAATTCAGGAGTAAGTGAACTCACCTTACAAAAAGAGTACACTTGGCTGGCAACAAAAAACCCTAAACTCACGGCGGAAACCAACGGTACTATCTGTCGACCTTTCTGGGGGCTGAGAATACATTGAAAAGAAATTCCCTCCAAGCGAAACAAATTCGGGCACTATAGAAGTAAGGCAGTCAACAGCGACACACTGTCGCCGCCCGCCGGCCGAAACACACTTGCCGCGCGACACTGTGTCGCAGGCCGCAGTGAACGTGTTATCAACTAAAACTAACTTTTGCTTGTCTACATTGCGTTTCACCAAAATTTGTGCAGAACGGCATAGGAGAAGAAAAATATCCAAATCTGAGTTCTCCACTCAAACATGAATTTCACCAACTAAATTCATTTCTTACGCGGTTTTTCAGCTAAAATTATCCTTTGTTCCTGTGTTGACTGCATTACACCAAAATATACGCAAAATTCCACAGGAAAACCAAAATATTCAAATCTGAGAGCTCAATTCAAACTAGAATTTCACCAAATAAATTCATTTCTAACCCGATTTTTCAGCTAACATCATCCTTTTTCCTGTCTTCATTGCATTTTACTGAAAGGTACGCAAAATGTCATAAGAGAAAAAAAATATCAAAATCTGATGGCTCCACTCTAAGTTGAATTTTACCAACTAAAAACTCATTTCTAACGCAATTTTTCAGCAAAAATTATCCATTTCGTCTCTTTTCATTGCAAGTTACAAACATTTACAAAAAATGTCATAGGAGAACAAAAATATTCCAATCTTAGTGCTCCCCTGAACTTGAATTTCACAAACTAATTTCATTTCTAACGCGATTTTTAAGCTTAAATTATCAATTTCGCCTGTCTTCATTGCATTTCATTAAAAAATACGCAAAATGTCATAGGAGAACAAAAATATGCAAATCTGAGTGCTCCACTCAAATTTAAATTTCACCAACTAAAATCGTTTCTAACGCAGTTTTTCAGTTAAAATTGTCCATTTCACCTGTTTTTTTGCGTTTCACCAAAATTTACGCAAAATGTCATAGGAGAACAAAAATATCCAAATCTGAGTGCTCCATTCTAACGTAAATGTCATCAACTCCATGCATTTTTAAAGCGGTTTTTCAAGTAGATTTATCCATTTCACCTATGTTCATTGCAATTGACCAACATTTACGCATAATATCAGAGGAGAACAAAAATTTCCAAATCTGAGTGCTCCATTCTAACGTGAATGTCATCAACTAAATGCATTTCTAACGCGATTTTTCAGCTAGAATTATCAATTTCACCTATGTTCATTGCAATTCACCAAAGCTTATGGAAAATGTCATACGAGAACCAAAATATCCAAATCTAAGTGCTCCTTTCAAATCTGGATTTCACCAAAAGTTTAATTCATTTCTAACGCGGTTTGTTAGCTAAAATAATCCACTTCACCTGTTTTCATTACATTTCACCAAAATTTTTGGAAAATGTCAAAGGAAAACAAAAATATCCACAGAGTGCTCCACTGAAACTAGAATTTCACCAACTAAATTCATTTCTAACGCGGTTTTTCACCTAAAATTATCCATTTCGCCTGTTTTCATTGAACTTTTTTTCGGGGTATGTCATATGAGAACAAAAATATCAAAATCTGAGTGCTCCACTCAAATTTGAATTTCACAAACAAAAAATTCATTTCTTAATCGGATTTTCAGCTAAACTTATCCATTTCGCCGTTCTTCATTGCATTTCCCCAAAATTTACGCAAAATAACATAGGAGAACAAAAATATCGAAATATAGGTGCTCCACTCAAACTTGAACTTCACCAAATAAATTCAATTGTATCGCGGTTTTTCAGCTAAAATTGTCAATTTCACCTTTTTTTATTGCATTTTACCTAAATTTACGCAAAATGTCATAAGAGAACAAAATGATCTAAATCTGAGTGCTTCATTTAAAATTAAATTTCACCAACTTAATTCATTTCTTACACGGTTTTTAACTAAAATTATCCTTTTTTCCTGTCTGCATTGCATTTCACCAAAATGTACCCAAAATATCATTAGAGAACAAAAATATCCAAATCTGAGTTCACCACTCAAACTTGAATTTCAACACATAAACCATTTTTAACGCATTTTTTAGCTAAAGTTATCCATGTTGCCTGTTTTCATTGCATTTCACAGAAATTTACGCAAAATATCATAGGAGAAAAAAAATATCCAAATCTGAGTGCTCCACTTCAAAATGAATTTCACAAAATAAATTCATTTCTAACACGGTCTGAATTAAAAAGGATTTGCACATTGGCTAGAGACTAAACAGTGTTATACATATATAATGAATGAGAAATAAAAATATCCAAATCTGAGTGCACCACTTATACTTGAATTTCACCAAAAAATTCATTTCTAATGCGGTTTTTCAGCTTAAATTATCCACGTCGCCTGTCTTCATTGCATTTTACCAACATTTACGCAAAATATCATAGGAGAACAAACATATCCAATTCTGAGTGCTCCACTCAACCTTAAATTTCACCAACTAAATTCATTTCTAACGATTTTTCAGCTTAAATTGTCCATTTCAACTTTTTTTGTTGCATTACACCTACATTTACGCAAAATGTCATAGGAGAACAAAAATATCTTAATCTGAGTGCTTCACTCAAACTTAAATTTCAGCAACTAAATTCATTTCTAACGCTTTTTTTAGCTAAAATTAGCCATTTTGCCTGCCTTGATTGCATTTTACCAAAATTTACGCAAAATAACATAGGAGAACAAAAATATTTAAATCTGAGTGATCTACTTCAAAATGAATTTCACTAACTAAATTCATTTCTAACACGGTCTGAATTATGTAGGAACAAAAACATCTAAATCTGAGTTTTTCACTCAAACTTAAATTTCACAAACTAAATTCATTTCTAACGCTTTTTTTAGCTAAAATTAGCCATTTTGCCTGCCTTGATTGCATTTCACCAAAATTTACAGAAAATGTCATACGAGAACAAAAATATTCAAATCTGAGTGCTCCACTCAAACTTGAATTTCACAAACTAAATGCATTTCTAACGCGGTTTTTTAGCTGAACCTGTCCATTTCACCTGTTTTCATTGCAGTTCACTAAAACTTACGCAAAATGTCATAGGAGAACAAATATATGCAAATCTTAGTGCTCGTTTCAAACTTGAATTTCATCAACAAAAATCATTTCTAACGCGGTTTTTCTGCTTAAATTGTCCATTTCAAATTTTTTTCATTGATTTCACTATAATTTACGCAAAATCTTATTGGAGAGCAAAAAAATCCAAATCTGAGTGCTCCACTGAAACTTGAATTTCACTGTCTAAATTCATTTCCAACGCGGTTTTTCACCTAAAATTATCCATTTCGCCTGCAATCATTGCAATTTTACCAGCATTTACGCAAAATGTCATAGCAGAACTAAGATATCTAAATCTGAGTGCTCCACTCATACTTGAATTTCACAAACTAAATTTATTTCTAACCCGGTTATCAACTAAAACTAACTTTTGCTTGTCTACATTGCATTTCACCAAAATTTGTGCAGAACGGCATAGGAGAAGAAAAATATCCAATTGTGAGTTCTCCACTCAAACATGAATTTCACCAACTAAATTCATTTCTTACGCGGTTTTTCAGCTAAAATTATCCTTTTTTCCTGTGTTGACTGCATTTCACCAAAATATACGCAAAATTCCACAGGAAAACCAAAATATTCAAATCTGAGAGCTCAATTCAAACTAGAATTTCACCAAATAAATTCATTTCTAACCCGATTTTTCAGCTAACATCATCCTTTTTCCTGTCTTCATTGCATTTTACTGAAAGGTACGCAAAATGTCATAAGAGAAAAAAATATCAAAATCTGATGGCTCCACTCTAACTTGAATTTTACCAACTAAAAACTCATTTCTAACGCAATTTTTCAGCAAAAATTATCCATTTCGTCTCTTTTCATTGCAAGTTACAAAAATTTACAAAAAATGTCATAGGAGAACAAAAATATTCCAATCTTAGTGCTCCCCTGAACTTGAATTTCACAAACTAATTTCATTTCTAACGCGATTTTTAAGCTTAAATTATCAATTTCGCCTGTCTTCATTGCATTTCATTAAAAAATACGTAAAATGTCATAGGAGAACAAAAATATGCAAATCTGAGTGCTCCACTCAAATTTAAATTTCACCAACTAAAATCGTTTCTAACGCAGTTTTTCAGTTAAAATTGTCCATTTCACCTGTTTTTTTGCGTTTCACCAAAATTTACGCAAAATGTCATAGGAGAAAAAAAATATCCAAATCTGAGTGCTCCATTCTAACGTAAATGTCATCAACTCCATGCATTTTTAAAGCGGTTTTTCAAGTAGATTTATCCATTTCACCTATGTTCATTGCAATTGACCAACATTTACGCATAATATCAGAGGAGAACAAAAATTTCCAAATCTGAGTGCTCCATTCTAACGTGAATGTCATCAACTAAATGCATTTCTATCGCGATTTTTCAGCTAGAATTATCAATTTCACCTATGTTCATTGCAATTCACCAAAGCTTATGGAAAATGTCATACGAGAACCAAAATATCCAAATCTAAGTGCTCCTTTCAAATCTGGATTTCACCAAAAGTTTAATTCATTTCTAACGCGGTTTGTTAGCTAAAATAATCCACTTCACCTGTTTTCATTACATTTCACCAAAATTTTTGGAAAATGTCAAAGGAAAACAAAAATATCCACAGAGTGCTCCACTGAAACTAGAATTTCACCAACTAAATTCATTTCTAACGCGGTTTTTCACCTAAAATTATCCATTTCGCCTGTTTTCATTGAACTTTTTTTCGGGGTATGTCATATGAGAACAAAAATATCAAAATCTGAGTGCTCCACTCAAATTTGAATTTCACAAACAAAAAATTCATTTCTTAATCGGATTTTCAGCTAAACTTATCCATTTCGCCGTTCTTCATTGCATTTCCCCAAAATTTACGCAAAATAACATAGGAGAACAAAAATATCGAAATCTAGGTGCTCCACTCAAACTTGAATTTCACCAAATAAATTCAATTGTATCGCGGTTTTTCAGCTAAAATTGTCAATTTCACCTTTTTTTATTGCATTTTACCTAAATTTACGCAAAATGTCATAAGAGAACAAAATGATCTAAATCTGAGTGCTTCATTTAAACTTAAATTTCACCAACTTAATTCATTTCTTACACGGTTTTTAACTAAAATTATCCTTTTTTCCTGTCTGCATTGCATTTCACCAAAATGTACCCAAAATATCATTAGAGAACAAAAATATCCAAATCTGAGTTCACCACTCAAACTTGATTTTCAACACATAAACCATTTTTAACGCATTTTTTCGCTAAAGTTATCCATGTTGCCTGTTTTCATTGCATTTCACAGAAATTTACGCAAAATATCATAGGAGAAAAAAAATATCCAAATCTGAGTGCTCCACTTCAAAATGAATTTCACAAAATAAATTCATTTCTAACACGGTCTGAATTAAAAAGGATTTGCACATTGGCTAGAGACTAAACAGTGTTATACATAAATAATGAATGAGAAATAAAAATATCCAAATCTGAGTGCACCACTTATACTTGAATTTCACCAAAAAATTCATTTCTAATGCGGTTTTTCAGCTTAAATTATCCACGTCGCCTGTCTTCATTGCATTTTACCAACATTTACGCAAAATATCATAGGAGAACAAACATATCCAATTCTGAGTGCTCCACTCAACCTTAAATTTCACCAACTAAATTCATTTCTAACGATTTTTCAGCTAAAATTGTCCATTTCAACTTTTTTTGTTGCATTACACCTAAATTTACGCAAAATGTCATAGGAGAACAAAAATATCTTAATCTGAGTGCTTCACTCAAACTTAAATTTCAGCAACTAAATTCATTTCTAACGCTTTTTTTAGCTAAAATTAGCCATTTTGCCTGCCTTGATTGCATTTTACCAAAATTTACGCAAAATAACATAGGAGAACAAAAATATTTAAATCTGAGTGATCTACTTCAAAATGAATTTCACTAACTAAATTCATTTCTAACACGGTCTGAATTATGTAGGAACAAAAACATCTAAATCTGAGTTTTTCACTCAAACTTAAATTTCTCAAACTAAATTCATTTCTAACGCTTTTTTTAGCTAAAATTAGCCATTTTGCCTGCCTTGATTGCATTTCACCAAAATTTACAGAAAATGTCATACGAGAACAAAAATATTCAAATCTGAGTGCTCCACTCAAACTTGAATTTCACAAACTAAATGCATTTCTAACGCGGTTTTTTAGCTGAACTTGTACATTTCACCTGTTTTCATTGCAGTTCACTAAAACTTACGCAAAATGTCATAGGAGAACAAATATATGCAAATCTTAGTGCTCGTTTCAAACTTGAATTTCATCAACAAAAATCATTTCTAACGCGGTTTTTCTGCTTAAATTGTCCATTTCAAATTTTTTTCATTGATTTCACTAAAATTTACGCAAAATCTTATTGGAGAGCAAAAAAATCCATATCTGAGTGCTCCACTGAAACTTGAATTTCACTGTCTAAATTCATTTCCAACGCGGTTTTTCACCTAAAATTATCCATTTCGCCTGCAATCATTGCAATTTTACCAGCATTTACGCAAAATGTCATAGCAGAACTAAGATATCTAAATCTGAGTGCTCCACTCATACTTGAATTTCACAAACTAAATTTATTTCTAACCCGGTTATCAACTAAAACTAACTTTTGCTTGTCTACATTGCGTTTCACCAAAATTTGTGCAGAACGGCATAGGAGAAGAAAAATATCCAAATCTGAGTTCTCCACTCAAACATGAATTTCACCAACTAAATTCATTTCTTACGCGGTTTTTCAGCTAAAATTATCCTTTGTTCCTGTGTTGACTGCATTACACCAAAATATACGCAAAATTCCACAGGAAAACCAAAATATTCAAATCTGAGAGCTCAATTCAAACTAGAATTTCACCAAATAAATTCATTTCTAACCCGATTTTTCAGCTAACATCATCCTTTTTCCTGTCTTCATTGCATTTTACTGAAAGGTACGAACACGTTCACTGCTGGGCTAAATTTCTTTAGTCGTCCGGATGGCTGAAACGTTTTTGTTCTTAAATACGCTCCTTTTTACATATGCTTAATATTACAAAGGTATTTTTCGTATTTTTGGTATTGTTTATAAAATAAAACGACTTGCGACACAGTGTCGACTACCGCCGTACGAAAGCCCCTCAAATAGGCGGTGCTTATGCAGTCCCGCAATGCACAGGAATGCCTGCTTGTTTACATTTGCTATGGCATACGCAGTTTGTGGTAGTTTTTTTATTTATTCAGTTTCTTAGGAAGTTTATATACGTATTCAATAATTATAGGTTGTTTTCAGTGCGAATCATTTTTATGCTTGCGCAAGCGTTCGTACGTGGAATACGATTATCTGTGCGTAGATCTCCGCCTAGAGAGCGTCATAGCTATTTTGGGCACACGTAGAATATATCTCATAAAAAAAACAGGAATCCAGCCGTGAATCGCTTTAAAAATGGTTAATCCGGGTTACTCGCACACGTACAACCACAAAAACATGTATGCATGAAAAATAAATTATTGAGAAAAAACGTCAAATATAAAAAAATTACATGTTGCCTCTTGGATTTACCAATGATCATACCTTTTCGGATTCTCTCTTTAATCATGTTAGATCAATAAAACAAGGTTACTGTAAACTAAATATATATATTTTAGATCCAGATCGATTGTACAGTATGCACATTTTTTATGATCCTTTTCTTTGGTCCATTGAAACCAAGTATCTTTCCAGAAACATAAACATTCAGACACCAAGGAGTTGTACATTACTCAGTATACTTAATTTTTTTATCACAGAAATATTGGCAAAAATATTGTTCAGCAATCAAAAAAATTGTTACAAAGAACAATATGTAAAAAAGTGGTACAGTCTTTCATTTATAGCCATGGAATCGTGAAAAACAGCGTTCAAGACATAATCCTGGTTTGCCTGGACATAGATCGCAGTAATAGCTCGACTCTACACGCATATTTGAATTTTTACAAATAATGCATCTCTTTCTAATTTTTCTATTTTTTTCATTTCTGGGAACTTCTTTCGGTATGTGGGTGTTTTTTGACCTGGGATTTTCTACCCATGATTCTAGAGGTGGACAATGTTGATATATTAGTGATTGAATCACACTATCTCGAAATTGCAGGAGAGTCAATTTTTCATTATTGCTGAATTTGTTATACAATAGAAAGGCATTGTTAACTATAACATGGAATATATGAACGCCCACTTTGGCATACCAACGGAGAGTTTTTCTTTCGCAGGGGTAGTATGCTAATAATTGGTCACATCTGTCGACCCCTCCCATAAACTCGTTATATTTTAGGACAGCCACAGGTTTTTGAGTAACCTTACCAGAGCGGGATTTGTGTTCAGACATACGGGCGCCAAACTCTGAGGACACTACTAGAACGTCACGTTTATCTCGCCATTTTAGAACACAGATGCCTTTATCAGTATAAGTTGCTTCTAAATTACCAGGTTTCAACTTTTTTTGCACTATATCTGACGGGTTACCTTTTCGGTTCGCCTTCAAAGTTCCTGTTACGTATGTTTTACGATCTAGAAAGTAATCTGTTAGACCAACCCCAGAATAATAATTATCCATGTATACTGCATGACCTACTTCTAAGTGATCTTTCATAAGGTGTTTCACGACCTTTTCAACATGGCCCGATCCACCTACTACCTTGTCAGCCGAACCACAATATATTCTAAATTTCAATAAGAGACCGTTTGGCTGTGTCAACATGTATAGTTTGACGCCATATTTGTTCCTCTTATTCTGGATATATTGCCTGAAGAAAAGGCGCCCGCGCCATAACAACATTGACTCATCTATGCTCAACTCTTTAGTGGGGTAATAAATGTCTGACATTCTTTGATGAAATAACTCTACCAAGGGGTTAATTTTGAAAAGTGGGTCTGACGGTTTTGGCTCACCTTGCTGAGGATTTCTCGCAAAGTGAAGAGTTCTAAGGATAAGTAAAAACTTGTCGCGCCCCATGGCATTTCGGAAGAGGGGGAAGTTATATACTGAATTTTTCATCCAATAATGTGCAAAACTGGGTACATGAATATGACCAGAAAGATAAAGCAAACCCAAAAAAACCTCAAAATCATCACGGTTGATATCTTTCCATCCCTTTATGCGAGCTTTCGGTGAAACATCCTTAGACGATAAAAGTTGAGCCTGCAAATTTGTCTGATGCAATACTAAATCAAATATTTGATCGGAAAATAACAAATAAAAATAATCTAGAGGTTTATTTCCTTGAGGAATTATTTTCAACCCAGAATTTCCTGAAAAAGGAATTTGTGCTGAAGGCTGCGCGTTTTGAAACCAAGTGGATATTGATGGTTGCTGAAAGCATTGTCCTTCTGCAGCTGGTGGTAAATTTACAATAGCCGCACCGCGATTTTGGGACACTTGAATCCCGGGAGATGGTACGGGTGATGGGCTAGCAGACATCACGGTTGTTACGGTAATAGGTGGAGTTGCATTTGGAACAAAATTAACATCACCTGCCTCTTCTTCATCATCATCACCTTTCTCATCTTCATCGGTGTATTCCACTGGGCTGGATTCTGAATCAGAATTGAGATCATCCTCCCAGTCAGAATTCTGAAGCGCATCGAGTAGCTCCTCGTCTGTCCACTGCTTTTTGACCAGCCCAGGGGATTTCTTTTTCTTAAATGAAGGTGATCCGGACAGCAGGCCTCTTGATGAGGGTCCAGGCGACGTCAGTGCAGAGAAAGTGCCAGGAACAACGGGAGATGGGTCGTCATGATAGTTCAACGAATTAGAGAAATGCCGTTTGACGCCATTCTTTGGTTTCTCCATCCCTAAAAAAATCATTGAAAATTACTCCAATGTAATAAACCCTTAATTCAATGAGCAAAAATATATATAATAATACTTCAATCTTACTCGTTGCAAAAAGAGACCCTGATATCCCATATTAGTTTATCAAATCACTCCAAATATACGTAAAGAAGTAGAACTTACCGTTGAAAAAGTGGACTGAGCAGGAAAGAAAAATACTAGACGACGGCCGTCAGCAATATCCTTCGGTCTTGACGAGGTCAAAGCAAACAATGAATTAAATATTTCTCTAAGGATAAAAGGGTCGGGCCTTTGAAAGTGGAGTACACAACACTGACACATTTTGTATCGATGTCTGAAAAATACCTGCACGAAAAAAGTGTGAACACTTTGTGGAAAGCCATTAAAAATACAAAAATGTTACTCGCCACAAGAAAAAAAGATGAAATTGAATACAAAGTAATACCTACCAAGTGAATTAACTGAAAATAATATGTATGAGGTAATCAAATTCGACAAAAAAAATTCAGGAGTAAGTGAACTCACCTTACAAAAAGAGTACACTTGGCTGGCAACAAAAAACCCTAAACTCACGGCGGAAACCAACGGTACTATCTGTCGACCTTTCTGGGGGCTGAGAATACATTGAAAAGAAATTCCCTCCAAGCGAAACAAATTCGGGCACTATAGAAGTAAGGCAGTCAACAGCGACACACTGTCGCCGCCCGCCGGCCGAAACACACTTGCCGCGCGACACTGTGTCGCAGGCCGCAGTGAACGTGTTATCAACTAAAACTAACTTTTGCTTGTCTACATTGCGTTTCACCAAAATTTGTGCAGAACGGCATAGGAGAAGAAAAATATCCAAATCTGAGTTCTCCACTCAAACATGAATTTCACCAACTAAATTCATTTCTTACGCGGTTTTTCAGCTAAAATTATCCTTTGTTCCTGTGTTGACTGCATTACACCAAAATATACGCAAAATTCCACAGGAAAACCAAAATATTCAAATCTGAGAGCTCAATTCAAACTAGAATTTCACCAAATAAATTCATTTCTAACCCGATTTTTCAGCTAACATCATCCTTTTTCCTGTCTTCATTGCATTTTACTGAAAGGTACGCAAAATGTCATAAGAGAAAAAAAATATCAAAATCTGATGGCTCCACTCTAAGTTGAATTTTACCAACTAAAAACTCATTTCTAACGCAATTTTTCAGCAAAAATTATCCATTTCGTCTCTTTTCATTGCAAGTTACAAACATTTACAAAAAATGTCATAGGAGAACAAAAATATTCCAATCTTAGTGCTCCCCTGAACTTGAATTTCACAAACTAATTTCATTTCTAACGCGATTTTTAAGCTTAAATTATCAATTTCGCCTGTCTTCATTGCATTTCATTAAAAAATACGCAAAATGTCATAGGAGAACAAAAATATGCAAATCTGAGTGCTCCACTCAAATTTAAATTTCACCAACTAAAATCGTTTCTAACGCAGTTTTTAAGTTAAAATTGTCCATTTCACCTGTTTTTTTGCGTTTCACCAAAATTTACGCAAAATGTCATAGGAGAACAAAAATATCCAAATCTGAGTGCTCCATTCTAACGTAAATGTCATCAACTCCATGCATTTTTAAAGCGGTTTTTCAAGTAGATTTATCCATTTCACCTATGTTCATTGCAATTGACCAACATTTACGCATAATATCAGAGGAGAACAAAAATTTCCAAATCTGAGTGCTCCATTCTAACGTGAATGTCATCAACTAAATGCATTTCTAACGCGATTTTTCAGCTAGAATTATCAATTTCACCTATGTTCATTGCAATTCACCAAAGCTTATGGAAAATGTCATACGAGAACCAAAATATCCAAATCTAAGTGCTCCTTTCAAATCTGGATTTCACCAAAAGTTTAATTCATTTCTAACGCGGTTTGTTAGCTAAAATAATCCACTTCACCTGTTTTCATTACATTTCACCAAAATTTTTGGAAAATGTCAAAGGAAAACAAAAATATCCACAGAGTGCTCCACTGAAACTAGAATTTCACCAACTAAATTCATTTCTAACGCGGTTTTTCACCTAAAATTATCCATTTCGCCTGTTTTCATTGAACTTTTTTTCGGGGTATGTCATATGAGAACAAAAATATCAAAATCTGAGTGCTCCACTCAAATTTGAATTTCACAAACAAAAAATTCATTTCTTAATCGGATTTTCAGCTAAACTTATCCATTTCGCCGTTCTTCATTGCATTTCCCCAAAATTTACGCAAAATAACATAGGAGAACAAAAATATCGAAATATAGGTGCTCCACTCAAACTTGAACTTCACCAAATAAATTCAATTGTATCGCGGTTTTTCAGCTAAAATTGTCAATTTCACCTTTTTTTATTGCATTTTACCTAAATTTACGCAAAATGTCATAAGAGAACAAAATGATCTAAATCTGAGTGCTTCATTTAAAATTAAATTTCACCAACTTAATTCATTTCTTACACGGTTTTTAACTAAAATTATCCTTTTTTCCTGTCTGCATTGCATTTCACCAAAATGTACCCAAAATATCATTAGAGAACAAAAATATCCAAATCTGAGTTCACCACTCAAACTTGAATTTCAACACATAAACCATTTTTAACGCATTTTTTAGCTAAAGTTATCCATGTTGCCTGTTTTCATTGCATTTCACAGAAATTTACGCAAAATATCATAGGAGAAAAAAAATATCCAAATCTGAGTGCTCCACTTCAAAATGAATTTCACAAAATAAATTCATTTCTAACACGGTCTGAATTAAAAAGGATTTGCACATTGGCTAGAGACTAAACAGTGTTATACATATATAATGAATGAGAAATAAAAATATCCAAATCTGAGTGCACCACTTATACTTGAATTTCACCAAAAAATTCATTTCTAATGCGGTTTTTCAGCTTAAATTATCCACGTCGCCTGTCTTCATTGCATTTTACCAACATTTACGCAAAATATCATAGGAGAACAAACATATCCAATTCTGAGTGCTCCACTCAACCTTAAATTTCACCAACTAAATTCATTTCTAACGATTTTTCAGCTTAAATTGTCCATTTCAACTTTTTTTGTTGCATTACACCTACATTTACGCAAAATGTCATAGGAGAACAAAAATATCTTAATCTGAGTGCTTCACTCAAACTTAAATTTCAGCAACTAAATTCATTTCTAACGCTTTTTTTAGCTAAAATTAGCCATTTTGCCTGCCTTGATTGCATTTTACCAAAATTTACGCAAAATAACATAGGAGAACAAAAATATTTAAATCTGAGTGATCTACTTCAAAATGAATTTCACTAACTAAATTCATTTCTAACACGGTCTGAATTATGTAGGAACAAAAACATCTAAATCTGAGTTTTTCACTCAAACTTAAATTTCACAAACTAAATTCATTTCTAACGCTTTTTTTAGCTAAAATTAGCCATTTTGCCTGCCTTGATTGCATTTCACCAAAATTTACAGAAAATGTCATACGAGAACAAAAATATTCAAATCTGAGTGCTCCACTCAAACTTGAATTTCACAAACTAAATGCATTTCTAACGCGGTTTTTTAGCTGAACCTGTCCATTTCACCTGTTTTCATTGCAGTTCACTAAAACTTACGCAAAATGTCATAGGAGAACAAATATATGCAAATCTTAGTGCTCGTTTCAAACTTGAATTTCATCAACAAAAATCATTTCTAACGCGGTTTTTCTGCTTAAATTGTCCATTTCAAATTTTTTTCATTGATTTCACTATAATTTACGCAAAATCTTATTGGAGAGCAAAAAAATCCAAATCTGAGTGCTCCACTGAAACTTGAATTTCACTGTCTAAATTCATTTCCAACGCGGTTTTTCACCTAAAATTATCCATTTCGCCTGCAATCATTGCAATTTTACCAGCATTTACGCAAAATGTCATAGCAGAACTAAGATATCTAAATCTGAGTGCTCCACTCATACTTGAATTTCACAAACTAAATTTATTTCTAACCCGGTTATCAACTAAAACTAACTTTTGCTTGTCTACATTGCATTTCACCAAAATTTGTGCAGAACGGCATAGGAGAAGAAAAATATCCAATTGTGAGTTCTCCACTCAAACATGAATTTCACCAACTAAATTCATTTCTTACGCGGTTTTTCAGCTAAAATTATCCTTTTTTCCTGTGTTGACTGCATTTCACCAAAATATACGCAAAATTCCACAGGAAAACCAAAATATTCAAATCTGAGAGCTCAATTCAAACTAGAATTTCACCAAATAAATTCATTTCTAACCCGATTTTTCAGCTAACATCATCCTTTTTCCTGTCTTCATTGCATTTTACTGAAAGGTACGCAAAATGTCATAAGAGAAAAAAATATCAAAATCTGATGGCTCCACTCTAACTTGAATTTTACCAACTAAAAACTCATTTCTAACGCAATTTTTCAGCAAAAATTATCCATTTCGTCTCTTTTCATTGCAAGTTACAAAAATTTACAAAAAATGTCATAGGAGAACAAAAATATTCCAATCTTAGTGCTCCCCTGAACTTGAATTTCACAAACTAATTTCATTTCTAACGCGATTTTTAAGCTTAAATTATCAATTTCGCCTGTCTTCATTGCATTTCATTAAAAAATACGTAAAATGTCATAGGAGAACAAAAATATGCAAATCTGAGTGCTCCACTCAAATTTAAATTTCACCAACTAAAATCGTTTCTAACGCAGTTTTTCAGTTAAAATTGTCCATTTCACCTGTTTTTTTGCGTTTCACCAAAATTTACGCAAAATGTCATAGGAGAAAAAAAATATCCAAATCTGAGTGCTCCATTCTAACGTAAATGTCATCAACTCCATGCATTTTTAAAGCGGTTTTTCAAGTAGATTTATCCATTTCACCTATGTTCATTGCAATTGACCAACATTTACGCATAATATCAGAGGAGAACAAAAATTTCCAAATCTGAGTGCTCCATTCTAACGTGAATGTCATCAACTAAATGCATTTCTATCGCGATTTTTCAGCTAGAATTATCAATTTCACCTATGTTCATTGCAATTCACCAAAGCTTATGGAAAATGTCATACGAGAACCAAAATATCCAAATCTAAGTGCTCCTTTCAAATCTGGATTTCACCAAAAGTTTAATTCATTTCTAACGCGGTTTGTTAGCTAAAATAATCCACTTCACCTGTTTTCATTACATTTCACCAAAATTTTTGGAAAATGTCAAAGGAAAACAAAAATATCCACAGAGTGCTCCACTGAAACTAGAATTTCACCAACTAAATTCATTTCTAACGCGGTTTTTCACCTAAAATTATCCATTTCGCCTGTTTTCATTGAACTTTTTTTCGGGGTATGTCATATGAGAACAAAAATATCAAAATCTGAGTGCTCCACTCAAATTTGAATTTCACAAACAAAAAATTCATTTCTTAATCGGATTTTCAGCTAAACTTATCCATTTCGCCGTTCTTCATTGCATTTCCCCAAAATTTACGCAAAATAACATAGGAGAACAAAAATATCGAAATATAGGTGCTCCACTCAAACTTGAACTTCACCAAATAAATTCAATTGTATCGCGGTTTTTCAGCTAAAATTGTCAATTTCACCTTTTTTTATTGCATTTTACCTAAATTTACGCAAAATGTCATAAGAGAACAAAATGATCTAAATCTGAGTGCTTCATTTAAACTTAAATTTCACCAACTTAATTCATTTCTTACACGGTTTTTAACTAAAATTATCCTTTTTTCCTGTCTGCATTGCATTTCACCAAAATGTACCCAAAATATCATTAGAGAACAAAAATATCCAAATCTGAGTTCACCACTCAAACTTGAATTTCAACACATAAACCATTTTTAACGCATTTTTTAGCTAAAGTTATCCATGTTGCCTGTTTTCATTGCATTTCACAGAAATTTACGCAAAATATCATAGGAGAAAAAAAATATCCAAATCTGAGTGCTCCACTTCAAAATGAATTTCACAAAATAAATTCATTTCTAACACGGTCTGAATTAAAAAGGATTTGCACATTGGCTAGAGACTAAACAGTGTTATACATATATAATGAATGAGAAATAAAAATATCCAAATCTGAGTGCACCACTTATACTTGAATTTCACCAAAAAATTCATTTCTAATGCGGTTTTTCAGCTTAAATTATCCACGTCGCCTGTCTTCATTGCATTTTACCAACATTTACGCAAAATATCATAGGAGAACAAACATATCCAATTCTGAGTGCTCCACTCAACCTTAAATTTCACCAACTAAATTCATTTCTAACGATTTTTCAGCTTAAATTGTCCATTTCAACTTTTTTTGTTGCATTACACCTAAATTTACGCAAAATGTCATAGGAGAACAAAAATATCTTAATCTGAGTGCTTCACTCAAACTTAAATTTCAGCAACTAAATTCATTTCTAACGCTTTTTTTAGCTAAAATTAGCCATTTTGCCTGCCTTGATTGCATTTTACCAAAATTTACGCAAAATAACATAGGAGAACAAAAATATTTAAATCTGAGTGATCTACTTCAAAATGAATTTCACTAACTAAATTCATTTCTAACACGGTCTGAATTATGTAGGAACAAAAACATCTAAATCTGAGTTTTTCACTCAAACTTAAATTTCACAAACTAAATTCATTTCTAACGCTTTTTTTAGCTAAAATTAGCCATTTTGCCTGCCTTGATTGCATTTCACCAAAATTTACAGAAAATGTCATACGAGAACAAAAATATTCAAATCTGAGTGCTCCACTCAAACTTGAATTTCACAAACTAAATGCATTTCTAACGCGGTTTTTTAGCTGAACCTGTCCATTTCACCTGTTTTCATTGCAGTTCACTAAAACTTACGCAAAATGTCATAGGAGAACAAATATATGCAAATCTTAGTGCTCGTTTCAAACTTGAATTTCATCAACAAAAATCATTTCTAACGCGGTTTTTCTGCTTAAATTGTCCATTTCAAATTTTTTTCATTGATTTCACTATAATTTACGCAAAATCTTATTGGAGAGCAAAAAAATCCAAATCTGAGTGCTCCACTGAAACTTGAATTTCACTGTCTAAATTCATTTCCAACGCGGTTTTTCACCTAAAATTATCCATTTCGCCTGCAATCATTGCAATTTTACCAGCATTTACGCAAAATGTCATAGCAGAACTAAGATATCTAAATCTGAGTGCTCCACTCATACTTGAATTTCACAAACTAAATTTATTTCTAACCCGGTTATCAACTAAAACTAACTTTTGCTTGTCTACATTGCATTTCACCAAAATTTGTGCAGAACGGCATAGGAGAAGAAAAATATCCAATTGTGAGTTCTCCACTCAAACATGAATTTCACCAACTAAATTCATTTCTTACGCGGTTTTTCAGCTAAAATTATCCTTTTTTCCTGTGTTGACTGCATTTCACCAAAATATACGCAAAATTCCACAGGAAAACCAAAATATTCAAATCTGAGAGCTCAATTCAAACTAGAATTTCACCAAATAAATTCATTTCAAACCCGATTTTTCAGCTAACATCATCCTTTTTCCTGTCTTCATTGCATTTTACTGAAAGGTACGCAAAATGTCATAAGAGAAAAAAATATCAAAATCTGATGGCTCCACTCTAACTTGAATTTTACCAACTAAAAACTCATTTCTAACGCAATTTTTCAGCAAAAATTATCCATTTCGTCTCTTTTCATTGCAAGTTACAAAAATTTACAAAAAATGTCATAGGAGAACAAAAATATTCCAATCTTAGTGCTCCCCTGAACTTGAATTTCACAAACTAATTTCATTTCTAACGCGATTTTTAAGCTTAAATTATCAATTTCGCCTGTCTTCATTGCATTTCATTAAAAAATACGCAAAATGTCATAGGAGAACAAAAATATGCAAATCTGAGTGCTCCACTCAAATTTAAATTTCACCAACTAAAATCGTTTCTAACGCAGTTTTTCAGTTAAAATTGTCCATTTCACCTGTTTTTTTGCGTTTCACCAAAATTTACGCAAAATGTCATAGGAGAACAAAAATATCCAAATCTGAGTGCTCCATTCTAACGTAAATGTCATCAACTCCATGCATTTTTAAAGCGGTTTTTCAAGTAGATTTATCCATTTCACCTATGTTCATTGCAATTGACCAACATTTACGCATAATATCAGAGGAGAACAAAAATTTCCAAATCTGAGTGCTCCATTCTAACGTGAATGTCATCAACTAAATGCATTTCTAACGCGATTTTTCAGCAAGAATTATCAATTTCACCTATGTTCATTGCAATTCACCAAAGCTTATGGAAAATGTCATACGAGAACCAAAATATCCAAATCTAAGTGCTCCTTTCAAATCTGGATTTCACCAAAAGTTTAATTCATTTCTAACGCGGTTTGTTAGCTAAAATAATCCACTTCACCTGTTTTCATTACATTTCACCAAAATTTTTGGAAAATGTCAAAGGAAAACAAAAATATCCACAGAGTGCTCCACTGAAACTAGAATTTCACCAACTAAATTCATTTCTAACGCGGTTTTTCACCTAAAATTATCCATTTCGCCTGTTTTCATTGAACTTTTTTTCGGGGTATGTCATATGAGAACAAAAATATCAAAATCTGAGTGCTCCACTCAAATTTGAATTTCACAAACAAAAAATTCATTTCTTAATCGGATTTTCAGCTAAACTTATCCATTTCGCCGTTCTTCATTGCATTTCCCCAAAATTTACGCAAAATAACATAGGAGAACAAAAATATCGAAATATAGGTGCTCCACTCAAACTTGAACTTCACCAAATAAATTCAATTGTATCGCGGTTTTTCAGCTAAAATTGTCAATTTCACCTTTTCTAATTGCATTTTACCTAAATTTACGCAAAATGTCATAAGAGAACAAAATGATCTAAATCTGAGTGCTTCATTTAAACTTAAATTTCACCAACTTAATTCATTTCTTACACGGTTTTTAACTAAAATTATCCTTTTTTCCTGTCTGCATTGCATTTCACCAAAATGTACCCAAAATATCATTAGAGAACAAAAATATCCAAATCTGAGTTCACCACTCAAACTTGAATTTCAACACATAAACCATTTTTAACGCATTTTTTAGCTAAAGTTATCCATGTTGCCTGTTTTCATTGCATTTCACAGAAATTTACGCAAAATATCATAGGAGAAAAAAAATATCCAAATCTGAGTGCTCCACTTCAAAATGAATTTCACTAACTAAATTCATTTCTAACACGGTCTGAATTATGTAGAAACAAAAACATCTAAATCTGAGTTTTTCACTCAAACTTAAATTTCACAAACTAAATTCATTTCTAACGCTTTTTTTAGCTAAAATTAGCCATTTTGCCTGCCTTGATTGCATTTTACCAAAATTTACGCAAAATAACATAGGAGAACAAAAATATTTAAATCTGAGTGATCTACTTCAAAATGAATTTCACTAACTAAATTCATTTCTAACACGGTCTGAATTATGTAGGAACAAAAACATCTAAATCTGAGTTTTTCACTCAAACTTAAATTCCACAAACTAAATTCATTTCTAACGCTTTTTTTAGCTAAAATTAGCCATTTTGCCTGCCTTGATTGTATTTCACCAAAATTTACAGAAAATGTCATACGAGAACAAAAATATTCAAATCTGAGTGCTCCACTCAAACTTGAATTTCACAAACTAAATGCATTTCTAACGCGGTTTTTTAGCTGAACCTGTCCATTTCACCTGTTTTCATTGCAGTTCACTAAAACTTACGCAAAATGTCATAGGAGAACAAATATATGCAAATCTTAGTGCTCGTTTCAAACTTGAATTTCATCAACAAAAATCATTTCTAACGCGGTTTTTCTGCTTAAATTGTCCATTTCAAATTTTTTTCATTGATTTCACTAAAATTTACGCAAAATCTTATTGGAGAGCAAAAAAATCCAAATCTGAGTGCTCCACTGAAACTTGAATTTCACTGTCTAAATTCATTTCCAACGCGGTTTTTCACCTAAAATTATCCATTTCGCCTGCAATCATTGCAATTTTACCAGCATTTACGCAAAATGTCATAGCAGAACTAAGATATCTAAATCTGAGTGCTCCACTCATACTTGAATTTCACAAACTAAATTTATTTCTAACCCGGTTATCAACTAAAACTAACTTTTGCTTGTCTACATTGCATTTCACCAAAATTTGTGCAGAACGGCATAGGAGAAGAAAAATATCCAATTGTGAGTTCTCCACTCAAACATGAATTTCACCAACTAAATTCATTTCTTACGCGGTTTTTCAGCTAAAATTATCCTTTTTTCCTGTGTTGACTGCATTTCACCAAAATATACGCAAAATTCCACAGGAAAACCAAAATATTCAAATCTGAGAGCTCAATTCAAACTAGAATTTCACCAAATAAATTCATTTCTAACCCGATTTTTCAGCTAACATCATCCTTTTTCCTGTCTTCATTGCATTTTACTGAAAGGTACGCAAAATGTCATAAGAGAAAAAAAATATCAAAATCTGATGGCTCCACTCTAACTTGAACTTACCAACTAAAAACTCATTTCTAACGCAATTTTTCAGCAAAAATTATCCATTTCGTCTCTTTTCATTGCAAGTTACAAAAATTTACAAAAAATGTCATAGGAGAACAAAAATATTCCAATCTTAGTGCTCCCCTGAACTTGAATTTCACTAACTAATTTCATTTCTAACGCGATTTTTAAGCTTAAATTATCAATTTCGCCTGTCTTCATTGCATTTCATTAAAAAATACGCAAAATGTCATAGGAGAACAAAAATATGCAAATCTGAGTGCTCCACTCAAATTTAAATTTCACCAACTAAAATCGTTTCTAACGCAGTTTTTCAGTTAAAATTGTCCATTTCACCTGTTTTTTTGCGTTTCACCAAAATTTACGCAAAATGTCATAGGAGAACAAAAATATCCAAATCTGAGTGCTCCATTCTAACGTAAATGTCATCAACTCCATGCATTTTTAAAGCGGTTTTTCAAGTAGATTTATCCATTTCACCTATGTTCATTGCAATTGACCAACATTTACGCATAATATCAGAGGAGAACAAAAATTTCCAAATCTGAGTGCTCCATTCTAACGTGAATGTCATCAACTAAATGCATTTCTAACGCGATTTTTCAGCTAGAATTATCAATTTCACCTATGTTCATTGCAATTCACCAAAGCTTATGGAAAATGTCATACGAGAACCAAAATATCCAAATCTAAGTGCTCCTTTCAAATCTGGATTTCACCAAAAGTTTAATTCATTTCTAACGCGGTTTGTTAGCTAAAATAATCCACTTCACCTGTTTTCATTACATTTCACCAAAATTTTTGGAAAATGTCAAAGGAAAACAAAAATATCCACAGAGTGCTCCACTGAAACTAGAATTTCACCAACTAAATTCATTTCTAACGCGGGTTTTCACCTAAAATTGTCCATTTCACCTGTTTTTTTGCGTTTCACCAAAATTTACGCAAAATGTCATAGGAGAACAAAAATATCCAAATCTGAGTGCTCCATTCTAACGTAAATGTCACAACTCCATGCATTTTTAAAGCGGTTTTTCAAGTAGATTTATCCATTTCACCTTTGTTCATTGCAATTGACCAACATTTACGCATAATATCAGAGGAGAACAAAAATTTCCAAATCTGAGTGCTCCATTCTAACGTGAATGTCAACAATTAAATGCATTTCTAACGCGATTTTTCAGCTAGAATTATCAATTTCACCTATGTTCATTGCAATTCACCAAAGCTTATGGAAAATGTCATACGAGAACCAAAATATCCAAATCTAAGTGCTCCTTTCAAATCTGGATTTCACCAAAAGTTTAATTCATTTCTAACGCGGTTTGTTAGCTAAAATAATCCACTTCACCTGTTTTCATTACATTTCACCAAAATTTTTGGAAAATGTCAAAGGAAAACAAAAATATCCACAGAGTGCTCCACTGAAACTAGAATTTCACCAACTAAATTTATTTCTAACGCGGTTTTTCACCTAAAATTATCCATTTCGCCTGTTTTCATTGAACTTTTTTTCTGGGTATGTCATATGAGAACAAAAATATCAAAATCTGAGTGCTCCACTGAAATTTGAATTTCACAAACAAAAAATTCATTCCTTAATCGGATTTTCAGCTAAACTTATCCATTTCGCCGGTCTTCATTGCATTTCCCCAAAATTTACGCAAAATAACATAGGAGAACAAAAATATCGAAATCTAGGTGCTCCACTCATACTTGAATTTCACAAACTAAATTTATTTCTAACCCGGTTATCAACTAAAACTAACTTTTGCTTGTCTACATTGCATTTCACCAAAATTTGTGCAGAACGGCATAGGAGAAGAAAAATATCCAAATCTGAGTTCTCCACTCAAACATGAATTTCACCAACTAAATTCATTTCTTACGCGGTTTTTCAGCTAAAATTATCCTTTTTTCCTGTGTTGACTGCATTTCACCAAAATATACGCAAAATTCCACAGGAAAACCAAAATATTCAAATCTGAGAGCTCAATTCAAACTAGAATTTCACCAAATAAATTCATTTCTAACCCGATTTTTCAGCTAACATCATCCTTTTTCCTGTCTTCATTGCATTTTACTGAAAGGTACGCAAAATGTCATAAGAGAAAAAAAATATCAAAATCTGATGGCTCCACTCTAACTTGAATTTTACCAACTAAAAACTCATTTCTAACGCAATTTTTCAGCAAAAATTATCCATTTCGTCTCATTTCATTGCAAGTTACAAAAATTTACAAAAAATGTCATAGGAGAACAAAAATATTCCAATCTTAGTGCTCCCCTGAACTTGAATTTCACAAACTAATTTCATTTCTAACGCGATTTTTAAGCTTAAATTATCAATTTCGCCTGTCTTCATTGCATTTCATTAAAAAATACGCAAAATGTCATAGGAGAACAAAAATATGCAAATCTGAGTGCTCCACTCAAATTTAAATTTCACCAACTAAAATCGTTTCTAACGCAGTTTTTCAGTTAAAATTGTCCATTTCACCTGTTTTTTTGCGTTCCACCAAAATTTACGCAAAATGTCATAGGAGAACAAAAATATCCAAATCTGAGTGCTCCATTCTAACGTAAATGTCATCAACTCCATGCATTTTTAAAGCGGTTTTTCAAGTAGATTTATCCATTTCACCTATGTTCATTGCAATTGACCAACATTTACGCATAATATCAGAGGAGAACAAAAATTTCCAAATCTGAGTGCTCCATTCTAACGTGAATGTCATCAACTAAATGCATTTCTAACGCGATTTTTCAGCTAGAATTATCAATTTCATCTATGTTCGTTGCAATTCACCAAAGCTTATGGAAAATGTCATACGAGAACCAAAATATCCAAATCTAAGTGCTCCTTTCAAATCTGGATTTCACCAAAAGTTTAATTCATTTCTAACGCGGTTTGTTAGCTAAAATAATCCACTTCACCTGTTTTCATTACATTTCACCAAAATTTTTGGAAAATGTCAAAGGAAAACAAAAATATCCACAGAGTGCTCCACTGAAACTAGAATTTCACCAACTAAATTCATTTCTAACGCAGTTTTTCACCTAAAATTATCCATTTCGCCTGTTTTCATTGAACTTTTTTTCGTGGTATGTCATATGAGAACAAAAATATCAAAATCTGAGTGCTCCACTCAAATTTGAATTTCACAAACAAAAAATTCATTTCTTAATCGGATTTTCAGCTAAACTTATCCATTTCGCCGGTCTTCATTGCATTTCCCCAAAATTTACGCAAAATAACATAGGAGAACAAAAATATCGAAATATAGGTGCTCCACTCAAACTTGAACTTCACCAAATAAATTCAATTGTATCGCGGTTTTTCAGCTAAAATTGTCAATTTCACCTTTTTTTATTGCATTTTACCTAAATTTACGCAAAATGTCATAAGAGAACAAAATGATCTAAATCTGAGTGCTTCATTTAAACTTAAATTTCACCAACTTAATTCATTTCTTACACGGTTTTTAACTAAAATTATCCTTTTTTCCTGTCTGCATTGCATTTCACCAAAATGTACCCAAAATATCATTAGAGAACAAAAATATCCAAATCTGAGTTCACCACTCAAACTTGAATTTCAACACATAAACCATTTTTAACGCATTTTTTAGCTAAAGTTATCCATGTTGCCTGTTTTCATTGCATTTCACAGAAATTTACGCAAAATATCATAGGAGAAAAAAAATATCCAAATCTGAGTGCTCCACTTCAAAATGAATTTCACAAAATAAATTCATTTCTAACACGGTCTGAATTAAAAAGGATTTGCACATTGGCTAGAGACTAAACAGTGTTATACATATATAATGAATGAGAAATAAAAATATCCAAATCTGAGTGCACCACTTATACTTGAATTTCACCAAAAAATTCATTTCTAATGCGGTTTTTCAGCTTAAATTATCCACGTCGCCTGTCTTCATTGCATTTTACCAACATTTACGCAAAATATCATAGGAGAACAAACATATCCAATTCTGAGTGCTCCACTCAACCTTAAATTTCACCAACTAAATTCATTTCTAACGATTTTTCAGCTTAAATTGTCCATTTCAACTTTTTTTGTTGCATTACACCTACATTTACGCAAAATGTCATAGGAGAACAAAAATATCTTAATCTGAGTGCTTCACTCAAACTTAAATTTCAGCAACTAAATTCATTTCTAACGCTTTTTTTAGCTAAAATTAGCCATTTTGCCTGCCTTGATTGCATTTTACCAAAATTTACGCAAAATAACATAGGAGAACAAAAATATTTAAATCTGAGTGATCTACTTCAAAATGAATTTCACTAACTAAATTCATTTCTAACACGGTCTGAATTATGTAGGAACAAAAACATCTAAATCTGAGTTTTTCACTCAAACTTAAATTTCACAAACTAAATTCATTTCTAACGCTTTTTTTAGCTAAAATTAGCCATTTTGCCTGCCTTGATTGCATTTCACCAAAATTTACAGAAAATGTCATACGAGAACAAAAATATTCAAATCTGAGTGCTCCACTCAAACTTGAATTTCACAAACTAAATGCATTTCTAACGCGGTTTTTTAGCTGAACCTGTCCATTTCACCTGTTTTCATTGCAGTTCACTAAAACTTACGCAAAATGTCATAGGAGAACAAATATATGCAAATCTTAGTGCTCGTTTCAAACTTGAATTTCATCAACAAAAATCATTTCTAACGCGGTTTTTCTGCTTAAATTGTCCATTTCAAATTTTTTTCATTGATTTCACTATAATTTACGCAAAATCTTATTGGAGAGCAAAAAAATCCAAATCTGAGTGCTCCACTGAAACTTGAATTTCACTGTCTAAATTCATTTCCAACGCGGTTTTTCACCTAAAATTATCCATTTCGCCTGCAATCATTGCAATTTTACCAGCATTTACGCAAAATGTCATAGCAGAACTAAGATATCTAAATCTGAGTGCTCCACTCATACTTGAATTTCACAAACTAAATTTATTTCTAACCCGGTTATCAACTAAAACTAACTTTTGCTTGTCTACATTACATTTCACCAAACTTTGTGCAGAACGGCATAGGAGAAGAAAAATATCCAAATCTGAGTTCTCCACTCAAACATGAATTTCACCAACTAAATTCATTTCTTACGCGGTTTTTCAGCTAAAATTATCCTTTTTTCCTGTGTTGACTGCATTTCACCAAAATATACGCAAAATTCCACAGGAAAACCAAAATATTCAAATCTGAGAGCTCAATTCAAACTAGAATTTCACCAAATAAATTCATTTCTAACCCGATTTTTCAGCTAACATCATCCTTTTTCCTGTCTTCATTGCATTTTACTGAAAGGTACGCAAAATGTCATAAGAGAAAAAAATATCAAAATCTGATGGCTCCACTCTAACTTGAATTTTACCAACTAAAAACTCATTACTAACGCAATTTTTCAGCAAAAATTATCCATTTCGTCTCTTTTCATTGCAAGTTACAAAAATTTACAAAAAATGTCATAGGAGAACAAAAATATTCCAATCTTAGTGCTCCCATGAACTTGAATTTCACAAACTAATTTCATTTCTAACGCGATTTTTAAGATTAAATTATCAATTTCGCCTGTCTTCATTGCATTTCATTAAAAAATACGCAAAATGTCATAGGAGAACAAAAATATGCAAATCTGAGTGCTCCACTCAAATTTAAATTTCACCAACTAAAATCGTTTCTAACGCAGTTTTTCAGTTAAAATTGTCCATTTCACCTGTTTTTTTGCGTTTCACCAAAATTTACGCAAAATGTCATAGGAGAACAAAAATATCCAAATCTGAGTGCTCCATTCTAACGTAAATGTCATCAACTCCATGCATTTTTAAAGCGGTTTTTCAAGTAGATTTATCCATTTCACCTATGTTCATTGCAATTGACCAACATTTACGCATAATATCAGAGGAGAACAAAAATTTCCAAATCTGAGTGCTCCATTCTAACGTGAATGTCATCAAATAAATGCATTTCTAACGCGATTTTTCAGCTAGAATTATCAATTTCACCTATGTTCATTGCAATTCACCAAAGCTTATGGAAAATGTCATACGAGAACCAAAATATCCAAATCTAAGTGCTCCTTTCAAATCTGGATTTCACCAAAAGTTTAATTCATTTCTAACGCGGTTTGTTAGCTAAAATAATCCACTTCACCTGTTTTCATTACATTTCACCAAAATTTTTGGAAAATGTCAAAGGAAAACAAAAATATCCACAGAGTGCTCCACTGAAACTAGAATTTCACCAACTAAATTTATTTCTAACGCGGTTTTTCACCTAAAATTATCCATTTCGCCTGTTTTCATTGAACTTTTTTTCGGGGTATGTCATATGAGAACAAAAATATCAAAATCTGAGTGCTCCACTCAAATTTGAATTTCACAAACAAAAAATTCATTCCTTAATCGGATTTTCAGCTAAACTTATCCATTTCGCCGGTCTTCATTGCATTTCCCCAAAATTTACGCAAAATAACATAGGAGAACAAAAATATCGAAATATAGGTGCTCCACTCAAACTTGAACTTCACCAAATAAATTCAATTGTATCGCGGTTTTTCAGCTAAAATTGTCAATTTCACCTTTTTTTATTGCATTTTACCTAAATTTACGCAAAATGTCATAAGAGAACAAAATGATCTAAATCTGAGTGCTTCATTTAAACTTAAATTTCACCAACTTAATTCATTTCTTACACGGTTTTTAACTAAAATTATCCTTTTTTCCTGTCTGCATTGCATTTCACCAAAATGTACCCAAAATATCATTAGAGAACAAAAATATCCAAATCTGAGTTCACCACTCAAACTTGAATTTCAACACATAAACCATTTTTAACGCATTTTTTAGCTAAAGTTATCCATGTTGCCTGTTTTCATTGCATTTCACAGAAATTTACGCAAAATATCATAGGAGAAAAAAAATATCCAAATCTGAGTGCTCCACTTCAAAATGAATTTCACAAAATAAATTCATTTCTAACACGGTCTGAATTAAAAAGGATTTGCACATTGGCTAGAGACTAAACAGTGTTATACATATATAATGAATGAGAAATAAAAATATCCAAATCTGAGTGCACCACTTATACTTGAATTTCACCAAAAAATTCATTTCTAATGCGGTTTTTCAGCTTAAATTATCCACGTCGCCTGTCTTCATTGCATTTTACCAACATTTACGCAAAATATCATAGGAGAACAAACATATCCAATTCTGAGTGCTCCACTCAACCTTAAATTTCACCAACTAAATTCATTTCTAACGATTTTTCAGCTTAAATTGTCCATTTCAACTTTTTTGTTGCATTACACCTAAATTTACGCAAAATGTCATAGGAGAACAAAAATATCTTAATCTGAGTGCTTCACTCAAACTTAAATTTCAGCAACTAAATTCATTTCTAACGCTTTTTTTAGCTAAAATTAGCCATTTTGCCTGCCTTGATTGCATTTTACCAAAATTTACGCAAAATAACATAGGAGAACAAAAATATTTAAATCTGAGTGATCTACTTCAAAATGAATTTCACTAACTAAATTCATTTCTAACACGGTCTGAATTATGTAGGAACAAAAACATCTAAATCTGAGTTTTTCACTCAAACTTAAATTTCACAAACTAAATTCATTTCTAACGCTTTTTTTAGCTAAAATTAGCCATTTTGCCTGCCTTGATTGCATTTCACCAAAATTTACAGAAAATGTCATACGAGAACAAAAATATTCAAATCTGAGTGCTCCACTCAAACTTGAATTTCACAAACTAAATGCATTTCTAACGCGGTTTTTTAGCTGAACTTGTACATTTCACCTGTTTTCATTGCAGTTCACTAAAACTTACGCAAAATGTCATAGGAGAACAAATATATGCAAATCTTAGTGCTCGTTTCAAACTTGAATTTCATCAACAAAAATCATTTCTAACGCGGTTTTTCTGCTTAAATTGTCCATTTCAAATTTTTTTCATTGATTTCACTAAAATTTACGCAAAATCTTATTGGAGAGCAAAAAAATCCATATCTGAGTGCTCCACTGAAACTTGAATTTCACTGTCTAAATTCATTTCCAACGCGGTTTTTCACCTAAAATTATCCATTTCGCCTGCAATCATTGCAATTTTACCAGCATTTACGCAAAATGTCATAGCAGAACTAAGATATCTAAATCTGAGTGCTCCACTCATACTTGAATTTCACAAACTAAATTTATTTCTAACCCGGTTATCAACTAAAACTAACTTTTGCTTGTCTACATTGCGTTTCACCAAAATTTGTGCAGAACGGCATAGGAGAAGAAAAATATCCAAATCTGAGTTCTCCACTCAAACATGAATTTCACCAACTAAATTCATTTCTTACGCGGTTTTTCAGCTAAAATTATCCTTTGTTCCTGTGTTGACTGCATTTCACCAAAATATACGCAAAATTCCACAGGAAAACCAAAATATTCAAATCTGAGAGCTCAATTCAAACTAGAATTTCACCAAATAAATTCATTTCTAACCCGATTTTTCAGCTAACATCATCCTTTTTCCTGTCTTCATTGCATTTTACTGAAAGGTACGCAAAATGTCATAAGAGAAAAAAAATATCAAAATCTGATGGCTCCACTCTAAGTTGAATTTTACCAACTAAAAACTCATTTCTAACGCAATTTTTCAGCAAAAATTATCCATTTCGTCTCTTTTCATTGCAAGTTACAAACATTTACAAAAAATGTCATAGGAGAACAAAAATATTCCAATCTTAGTGCTCCCCTGAACTTGAATTTCACAAACTAATTTCATTTCTAACGCGATTTTTAAGCTTAAATTATCAATTTCGCCTGTCTTCATTGCATTTCATTAAAAAATACGCAAAATGTCATAGGAGAACAAAAATATGCAAATCTGAGTGCTCCACTCAAATTTAAATTTCACCAACTAAAATCGTTTCTAACGCAGTTTTTCAGTTAAAATTGTCCATTTCACCTGTTTTTTTGCGTTTCACCAAAATTTACGCAAAATGTCATAGGAGAACAAAAATATCCAAATCTGAGTGCTCCATTCTAACGTAAATGTCATCAACTCCATGCATTTTTAAAGCGGTTTTTCAAGTAGATTTATCCATTTCACCTATGTTCATTGCAATTGACCAACATTTACGCATAATATCAGAGGAGAACAAAAATTTCCAAATCTGAGTGCTCCATTCTAACGTGAATGTCATCAACTAAATGCATTTCTAACGCGATTTTTCAGCTAGAATTATCAATTTCACCTATGTTCATTGCAATTCACCAAAGCTTATGGAAAATGTCATACGAGAACCAAAATATCCAAATCTAAGTGCTCCTTTCAAATCTGGATTTCACCAAAAGTTTAATTCATTTCTAACGCGGTTTGTTAGCTAAAATAATCCACTTCACCTGTTTTCATTACATTTCACCAATATTTTTGGAAAATGTCAAAGGAAAACAAAAATATCCACAGAGTGCTCCACTGAAACTAGAATTTCACCAACTAAATTCATTTCTAACGCGGTTTTTCACCTAAAATTATCCATTTCGCCTGTTTTCATTGAACTTTTTTTCGGGGTATGTCATATGAGAACAAAAATATCAAAATCTGAGTGCTCCACTCAAATTTGAATTTCACAAACAAAAAATTCATTCCTTAATCGGATTTTCAGCTAAACTTATCCATTTCGCCGGTCTTCATTGCATTTCCCCAAAATTTACGCAAAATAACATAGGAGAACAAAAATATCGAAATATAGGTGCTCCACTCAAACTTGAACTTCACCAAATAAATTCAATTGTATCGCGGTTTTTCAGCTAAAATTGTCAATTTCACCTTTTTTTATTGCATTTTACCTAAATTTACGCAAAATGTCATAAGAGAACAAAATGATCTAAATCTGAGTGCTTCATTTAAACTTAAATTTCACCAACTTAATTCATTTCTTACACGGTTTTTAACTAAAATTATCCTTTTTTCCTGTCTGCATTGCATTTCACCAAAATGTACCCAAAATATCATTAGAGAACAAAAATATCCAAATCTGAGTTCACCACTCAAACTTGAATTTCAACACATAAACCATTTTTAACGCATTTTTTAGCTAAAGTTATCCATGTTGCCTGTTTTCATTGCATTTCACAGAAATTTACGCAAAATATCATAGGAGAAAAAAAATATCCAAATCTGAGTGCTCCACTTCAAAATGAATTTCACAAAATAAATTCATTTCTAACACGGTCTGAATTAAAAAGGATTTGCACATTGGCTAGAGACTAAACAGTGTTATACATATATAATGAATGAGAAATAAAAATATCCAAATCTGAGTGCACCACTTATACTTGAATTTCACCAAAAAATTCATTTCTAATGCGGTTTTTCAGCTTAAATTATCCACGTCGCCTGTCTTCATTGCATTTTACCAACATTTACGCAAAATATCATAGGAGAACAAACATATCCAATTCTGAGTGCTCCACTCAACCTTAAATTTCACCAACTAAATTCATTTCTAACGATTTTTCAGCTTAAATTGTCCATTTCAACTTTTTTTGTTGCATTACACCTAAATTTACGCAAAATGTCATAGGAGAACAAAAATATCTTAATCTGAGTGCTTCACTCAAACTTAAATTTCAGCAACTAAATTCATTTCTAACGCTTTTTTTAGCTAAAATTAGCCATTTTGCCTGCCTTGATTGCATTTTACCAAAATTTACGCAAAATAACATAGGAGAACAAAAATATTTAAATCTGAGTGATCTACTTCAAAATGAATTTCACTAACTAAATTCATTTCTAACACGGTCTGAATTATGTAGGAACAAAAACATCTAAATCTGAGTTTTTCACTCAAACTTAAATTTCACAAACTAAATTCATTTCTAACGCTTTTTTTAGCTAAAATTAGCCATTTTGCCTGCCTTGATTGCATTTCACCAAAATTTACAGAAAATGTCATACGAGAACAAAAATATTCAAATCTGAGTGCTCCACTCAAACTTGAATTTCACAAACTAAATGCATTTCTAACGCGGTTTTTTAGCTGAACCTGTCCATTTCACCTGTTTTCATTGCAGTTCACTAAAACTTACGCAAAATGTCATAGGAGAACAAATATATGCAAATCTTAGTGCTCGTTTCAAACTTGAATTTCATCAACAAAAATCATTTCTAACGCGGTTTTTCTGCTTAAATTGTCCATTTCAAATTTTTTTCATTGATTTCACTATAATTTACGCAAAATCTTATTGGAGAGCAAAAAAATCCAAATCTGAGTGCTCCACTGAAACTTGAATTTCACTGTCTAAATTCATTTCCAACGCGGTTTTTCACCTAAAATTATCCATTTCGCCTGCAATCATTGCAATTTTACCAGCATTTACGCAAAATGTCATAGCAGAACTAAGATATCTAAATCTGAGTGCTCCACTCATACTTGAATTTCACAAACTAAATTTATTTCTAACCCGGTTATCAACTAAAACTAACTTTTGCTTGTCTACATTACATTTCACCAAACTTTGTGCAGAACGGCATAGGAGAAGAAAAATATCCAAATCTGAGTTCTCCACTCAAACATGAATTTCACCAACTAAATTCATTTCTTACGCGGTTTTTCAGCTAAAATTATCCTTTTTTCCTGTGTTGACTGCATTTCACCAAAATATACGCAAAATTCCACAGGAAAACCAAAATATTCAAATCTGAGAGCTCAATTCAAACTAGAATTTCACCAAATAAATTCATTTCTAACCCGATTTTTCAGCTAACATCATCCTTTTTCCTGTCTTCATTGCATTTTACTGAAAGGTACGCAAAATGTCATAAGAGAAAAAAATATCAAAATCTGATGGCTCCACTCTAACTTGAATTTTACCAACTAAAAACTCATTTCTAACGCAATTTTTCAGCAAAAATTATCCATTTCGTCTCTTTTCATTGCAAGTTACAAAAATTTACAAAAAATGTCATAGGAGAACAAAAATATTCCAATCTTAGTGCTCCCCTGAACTTGAATTTCACAAACTAATTTCATTTCTAACGCGATTTTTAAGATTAAATTATCAATTTCGCCTGTCTTCATTGCATTTCATTAAAAAATACGCAAAATGTCATAGGAGAACAAAAATATGCAAATCTGAGTGCTCCACTCAAATTTAAATTTCACCAACTAAAATCGTTTCTAACGCAGTTTTTCAGTTAAAATTGTCCATTTCACCTGTTTTTTTGCGTTTCACCAAAATTTACGCAAAATGTCATAGGAGAACAAAAATATCCAAATCTGAGTGCTCCATTCTAACGTAAATGTCATCAACTCCATGCATTTTTAAAGCGGTTTTTCAAGTAGATTTATCCATTTCACCTATGTTCATTGCAATTGACCAACATTTACGCATAATATCAGAGGAGAACAAAAATTTCCAAATCTGAGTGCTCCATTCTAACGTGAATGTCATCAACTAAATGCATTTCTAACGCGATTTTTCAGCTAGAATTATCAATTTCACCTATGTTCATTGCAATTCACCAAAGCTTATGGAAAATGTCATACGAGAACCAAAATATCCAAATCTAAGTGCTCCTTTCAAATCTGGATTTCACCAAAAGTTTAATTCATTTCTAACGCGGTTTGTTAGCTAAAATAATCCACTTCACCTGTTTTCATTACATTTCACCAAAATTTTTGGAAAATGTCAAAGGAAAACAAAAATATCCACAGAGTGCTCCACTGAAACTAGAATTTCACCAACTAAATTCATTTCTAACGCGGTTTTTCACCTAAAATTATCCATTTCGCCTGTTTTCATTGAACTTTTTTTCGGGGTATGTCATATGAGAACAAAAATATCAAAATCTGAGTGCTCCACTCAAATTTGAATTTCACAAACAAAAAATTCATTTCTTAATCGGATTTTCAGCTAAACTTATCCATTTCGCCGTTCTTCATTGCATTTCCCCAAAATTTACGCAAAATAACATAGGAGAACAAAAATATCGAAATATAGGTGCTCCACTCAAACTTGAACTTCACCAAATAAATTCAATTGTATCGCGGTTTTTCAGCTAAAATTGTCAATTTCACCTTTTTTTATTGCATTTTACCTAAATTTACGCAAAATGTCATAAGAGAACAAAATGATCTAAATCTGAGTGCTTCATTTAAACTTAAATTTCACCAACTTAATTCATTTCTTACACGGTTTTTAACTAAAATTATCCTTTTTTCCTGTCTGCATTGCATTTCACCAAAATGTACCCAAAATATCATTAGAGAACAAAAATATCCAAATCTGAGTTCACCACTCAAACTTGAATTTCAACACATAAACCATTTTTAACGCATTTTTTAGCTAAAGTTATCCATGTTGCCTGTTTTCATTGCATTTCACAGAAATTTACGCAAAATATCATAGGAGAAAAAAAATATCCAAATCTGAGTGCTCCACTTCAAAATGAATTTCACAAAATAAATTCATTTCTAACACGGTCTGAATTAAAAAGGATTTGCACATTGGCTAGAGACTAAACAGTGTTATACATATATAATGAATGAGAAATAAAAATATCCAAATCTGAGTGCACCACTTATACTTGAATTTCACCAAAAAATTCATTTCTAATGCGGTTTTTCAGCTTAAATTATCCACGTCGCCTGTCTTCATTGCATTTTACCAACATTTACGCAAAATATCATAGGAGAACAAACATATCCAATTCTGAGTGCTCCACTCAACCTTAAATTTCACCAACTAAATTCATTTCTAACGATTTTTCAGCTTAAATTGTCCATTTCAACTTTTTTGTTGCATTACACCTAAATTTACGCAAAATGTCATAGGAGAACAAAAATATCTTAATCTGAGTGCTTCACTCAAACTTAAATTTCAGCAACTAAATTCATTTCTAACGCTTTTTTTAGCTAAAATTAGCCATTTTGCCTGCCTTGATTGCATTTTACCAAAATTTACGCAAAATAACATAGGAGAACAAAAATATTTAAATCTGAGTGATCTACTTCAAAATGAATTTCACTAACTAAATTCATTTCTAACACGGTCTGAATTATGTAGGAACAAAAACATCTAAATCTGAGTTTTTCACTCAAACTTAAATTTCACAAACTAAATTCATTTCTAACGCTTTTTTTAGCTAAAATTAGCCATTTTGCCTGCCTTGATTGCATTTCACCAAAATTTACAGAAAATGTCATACGAGAACAAAAATATTCAAATCTGAGTGCTCCACTCAAACTTGAATTTCACAAACTAAATGCATTTCTAACGCGGTTTTTTAGCTGAACTTGTACATTTCACCTGTTTTCATTGCAGTTCACTAAAACTTACGCAAAATGTCATAGGAGAACAAATATATGCAAATCTTAGTGCTCGTTTCAAACTTGAATTTCATCAACAAAAATCATTTCTAACGCGGTTTTTCTGCTTAAATTGTCCATTTCAAATTTTTTTCATTGATTTCACTAAAATTTACGCAAAATCTTATTGGAGAGCAAAAAAATCCATATCTGAGTGCTCCACTGAAACTTGAATTTCACTGTCTAAATTCATTTCCAACGCGGTTTTTCACCTAAAATTATCCATTTCGCCTGCAATCATTGCAATTTTACCAGCATTTACGCAAAATGTCATAGCAGAACTAAGATATCTAAATCTGAGTGCTCCACTCATACTTGAATTTCACAAACTAAATTTATTTCTAACCCGGTTATCAACTAAAACTAACTTTTGCTTGTCTACATTGCGTTTCACCAAAATTTGTGCAGAACGGCATAGGAGAAGAAAAATATCCAATTGTGAGTTCTCCACTCAAACATGAATTTCACCAACTAAATTCATTTCTTACGCGGTTTTTCAGCTAAAATTATCCTTTGTTCCTGTGTTGACTGCATTTCACCAAAATATACGCAAAATTCCACAGGAAAACCAAAATATTCAAATCTGAGAGCTCAATTCAAACTAGAATTTCACCAAATAAATTCATTTCTAACCCGATTTTTCAGCTAACATCATCCTTTTTCCTGTCTTCATTGCATTTTACTGAAAGGTACGCAAAATGTCATAAGAGAAAAAAAATATCAAAATCTGATGGCTCCACTCTAAGTTGAATTTTACCAACTAAAAACTCATTTCTAACGCAATTTTTCAGCAAAAATTATCCATTTCGTCTCTTTTCATTGCAAGTTACAAACATTTACAAAAAATGTCATAGGAGAACAAAAATATTCCAATCTTAGTGCTCCCCTGAACTTGAATTTCACAAACTAATTTCATTTCTAACGCGATTTTTAAGCTTAAATTATCAATTTCGCCTGTCTTCATTGCATTTCATTAAAAAATACGCAAAATGTCATAGGAGAACAAAAATATGCAAATCTGAGTGCTCCACTCAAATTTAAATTTCACCAACTAAAATCGTTTCTAACGCAGTTTTTCAGTTAAAATTGTCCATTTCACCTGTTTTTTTGCGTTTCACCAAAATTTACGCAAAATGTCATAGGAGAACAAAAATATCCAAATCTGAGTGCTCCATTCTAACGTAAATGTCATCAACTCCATGCATTTTTAAAGCGGTTTTTCAAGTAGATTTATCCATTTCACCTATGTTCATTGCAATTGACCAACATTTACGCATAATATCAGAGGAGAACAAAAATTTCCAAATCTGAGTGCTCCATTCTAACGTGAATGTCATCAACTAAATGCATTTCTAACGCGATTTTTCAGCTAGAATTATCAATTTCACCTATGTTCATTGCAATTCACCAAAGCTTATGGAAAATGTCATACGAGAACCAAAATATCCAAATCTAAGTGCTCCTTTCAAATCTGGATTTCACCAAAAGTTTAATTCATTTCTAACGCGGTTTGTTAGCTAAAATAATCCACTTCACCTGTTTTCATTACATTTCACCAAAATTTTTGGAAAATGTCAAAGGAAAACAAAAATATCCACAGAGTGCTCCACTGAAACTAGAATTTCACCAACTAAATTCATTTCTAACGCGGTTTTTCACCTAAAATTATCCATTTCGCCTGTTTTCATTGAACTTTTTTTCGGGGTATGTCATATGCGAACAAAAATATCAAAATCTGAGTGCTCCACTCAAATTTGAATTTCACAAACAAAAAATTCATTTCTTAATCGGATTTTCAGCTAAACTTATCCATTTCGCCGTTCTTCATTGCATTTCCCCAAAATTTACGCAAAATAACATAGGAGAACAAAAATATCGAAATCTAGGTGCTCCACTCAAACTTGAATTTCACCAAATAAATTCAATTGTATCGCGGTTTTTCAGCTAAAATTGTCAATTTCACCTTTTTTTATTGCATTTTACCTAAATTTACGCAAAATGTCATAAGAGAACAAAATGATCTAAATCTGAGTGCTTCATTTAAACTTAAATTTCACCAACTTAATTCATTTCTTACACGGTTTTTAACTAAAATTATCCTTTTTTCCTGTCTGCATTGCATTTCACCAAAATGTACCCAAAATATCATTAGAGAACAAAAATATCCAAATCTGAGTTCACCACTCAAACTTGAATTTCAACACATAAACCATTTTTAACGCATTTTTTAGCTAAAGTTATCCATGTTGCCTGTTTTCATTGCATTTCACAGAAATTTACGCAAAATATCATAGGAGAAAAAAAATATCCAAATCTGAGTGCTCCACTTCAAAATGAATTTCACAAAATAAATTCATTTCTAACACGGTCTGAATTAAAAAGGATTTGCACATTGGCTAGAGACTAAACAGTGTTATACATATATAATGAATGAGAAATAAAAATATCCAAATCTGAGTGCACCACTTATACTTGAATTTCACCAAAAAATTCATTTCTAATGCGGTTTTTCAGCTTAAATTATCCACGTCGCCTGTCTTCATTGCATTTTACCAACATTTACGCAAAATATCATAGGAGAACAAACATATCCAATTCTGAGTGCTCCACTCAACCTTAAATTTCACCAACTAAATTCATTTCTAACGATTTTTCAGCTTAAATTGTCCATTTCAACTTTTTTTGTTGCATTACACCTAAATTTACGCAAAATGTCATAGGAGAACAAAAATATCTTAATCTGAGTGCTTCACTCAAACTTAAATTTCAGCAACTAAATTCATTTCTAACGCTTTTTTTAGCTAAAATTAGCCATTTTGCCTGCCTTGATTGCATTTTACCAAAATTTACGCAAAATAACATAGGAGAACAAAAATATTTAAATCTGAGTGATCTACTTCAAAATGAATTTCACTAACTAAATTCATTTCTAACACGGTCTGAATTATGTAGGAACAAAAACATCTAAATCTGAGTTTTTCACTCAAACTTAAATTTCACAAACTAAATTCATTTCTAACGCTTTTTTTAGCTAAAATTAGCCATTTTGCCTGCCTTGATTGCATTTCACCAAAATTTACAGAAAATGTCATACGAGAACAAAAATATTCAAATCTGAGTGCTCCACTCAAACTTGAATTTCACAAACTAAATGCATTTCTAACGCGGTTTTTTAGCTGAACCTGTCCATTTCACCTGTTTTCATTGCAGTTCACTAAAACTTACGCAAAATGTCATAGGAGAACAAATATATGCAAATCTTAGTGCTCGTTTCAAACTTGAATTTCATCAACAAAAATCATTTCTAACGCGGTTTTTCTGCTTAAATTGTCCATTTCAAATTTTTTTCATTGATTTCACTATAATTTACGCAAAATCTTATTGGAGAGCAAAAAAATCCAAATCTGAGTGCTCCACTGAAACTTGAATTTCACTGTCTAAATTCATTTCCAACGCGGTTTTTCACCTAAAATTATCCATTTCGCCTGCAATCATTGCAATTTTACCAGCATTTACGCAAAATGTCATAGCAGAACTAAGATATCTAAATCTGAGTGCTCCACTCATACTTGAATTTCACAAACTAAATTTATTTCTAACCCGGTTATCAACTAAAACTAACTTTTGCTTGTCTACATTGCATTTCACCAAAATTTGTGCAGAACGGCATAGGAGAAGAAAAATATCCAAATCTGAGTTCTCCACTCAAACATGAATTTCACCAACTAAATTCATTTCTTACGCGGTTTTTCAGCTAAAATTATCCTTTTTTCCTGTGTTGACTGCATTTCACCATTATATACGCAAATGCCACAGGAAAACCAAAATATTCAAATCTGAGAGCTCAATTCAAACTAGAATTTCACCAAATAAATTCATTTCTAACCCGATTTTTCAGCTAACATCATCCTTTTTCCTGTCTTCATTGCATTTTACTGAAAGGTACGCAAAATGTCATAAGAGAAAAAAATATCAAAATCTGATGGCTCCACTCTAACTTGAATTTTACCAACTAAAAACTCATTTCTAACGCAATTTTTCAGCAAAAATTATCCATTTCGTCTCTTTTCATTGCAAGTTACAAACATTTACAAAAAATGTCATAGGAGAACAAAAATATTCCAATCTTAGTGCTCCCCTGAACTTGAATTTCACAAACTAATTTCATTTCTAACGCGATTTTTAAGCTTAAATTATCAATTTCGCCTGTCTTCATTGCATTTCATTAAAAAATACGCAAAATGTCATAGGAGAACAAAAATATGCAAATCTGAGTGCTCCACTCAAATTTAAATTTCACCAACTAAAATCGTTTCTAACGCAGTTTTTCAGTTAAAATTGTCCATTTCACCTGTTTTTTTGCGTTTCACCAAAATTTACGCAAAATGTCATAGGAGAACAAAAATATCCAAATCTGAGTGCTCCATTCTAACGTAAATGTCATCAACTCCATGCATTTTTAAAGCGGTTTTTCAAGTAGATTTATCCATTTCACCTATGTTCATTGCAATTGACCAACATTTACGCATAATATCAGAGGAGAACAAAAATTTCCAAATCTGAGTGCTCCATTCTAACGTGAATGTCATCAACTAAATGCATTTCTAACGCGATTTTTCAGCTAGAATTATCAATTTCACCTATGTTCATTGCAATTCACCAAAGCTTATGGAAAATGTCATACGAGAACCAAAATATCCAAATCTAAGTGCTCCTTTCAAATCTGGATTTCACCAAAAGTTTAATTCATTTCTAACGCGGTTTGTTAGCTAAAATAATCCACTTCACCTGTTTTCATTACATTTCACCAAAATTTTTGGAAAATGTCAAAGGAAAACAAAAATATCCACAGAGTGCTCCACTGAAACTAGAATTTCACCAACTAAATTCATTTCTAACGCGGTTTTTCACCTAAAATTATCCATTTCGCCTGTTTTCATTGAACTTTTTTTCGGGGTATGTCATATGAGAACAAAAATATCAAAATCTGAGTGCTCCACTCAAATTTGAATTTCACAAACAAAAAATTCATTTCTTAATCGGATTTTCAGCTAAACTTATCCATTTCGCCGTTCTTCATTGCATTTCCCCAAAATTTACGCAAAATAACATAGGAGAACAAAAATATCGAAATATAGGTGCTCCACTCAAACTTGAACTTCACCAAATAAATTCAATTGTATCGCGGTTTTTCAGCTAAAATTGTCAATTTCACCTTTTTTTATTGCATTTTACCTAAATTTACGCAAAATGTCATAAGAGAACAAAATGATCTAAATCTGAGTGCTTCATTTAAACTTAAATTTCACCAACTTAATTCATTTCTTACACGGTTTTTAACTAAAATTATCCTTTTTTCCTGTCTGCATTGCATTTCACCAAAATGTACCCAAAATACCATTAGAGAACAAAAATATCCAAATCTGAGTTCACCACTCAAACTTGAATTTCAACACATAAACCATTTTTAACGCATTTTTTAGCTAAAGTTATCCATGTTGCCTGTTTTCATTGCATTTCACAGAAATTTACGCAAAATATCATAGGAGAAAAAAAATATCCAAATCTGAGTGCTCCACTTCAAAATGAATTTCACTAACTAAATTCATTTCTAACACGGTCTGAATTATGTAGAAACAAAAACATCTAAATCTGAGTTTTTCACTCAAACTTAAATTTCACAAACTAAATTCATTTCTAACGCTTTTTTTAGCTAAAATTAGCCAATTTGCCTGCCTTGATTGCATTTCACCAAAATTTACAGAAAATGTCATACGAGAACAAAAATATTCAAATCTGAGTGCTCCACTCAACTTGAATTTCACAAACTAAATGCATTCCTAACGCGGTTTTTTAGCTGAACCTGTACATTTCACCTGTTTTCATTGCAGTTCACTAAAACTTACGCAAAATGTCATAGGAGAACAAATATATGCAAATCTTAGTGCTCGTTTCAAACTTGAATTTCATCAACAAAAATCATTTTTAACGCGGTTTTTCTGCTTAAATTGTCCATTTCAAATTTTTTTCATTGATTTCACTAAAATTTACGCAAAATCTTATTGGAGAGCAAAAAAATCCAAATCTGAGTGCTCCACTGAAACTTGAATTTCACTGTCGAAATTCATTTCCAACGCGGTTTTTCACCTAAAACTATCCATTTCCCCTGCAATCATTGCAATTTTACCAGCATTTACGCAAAATGTTATAGCAGAACTAAGACATCTAAATCTGAGTGCTCCACTCATACTTGAATTTCACAAACTAAATTTATTTCTAACCCGGTAGTAGGGGTATTAGGAGTGTTTCAGCGCAACACATTTCTGCCTAAATTCCAGGGGCAACGCCGCCATCTTGGATTTTTCGATATATCGAACAAAAGACGGTCTATATGCCCATATAAGGTAAGACAAGTGAGGATCGCAGATGATGACGTCGTAACAAAAGACGATCAAGAAGCGCAATATGCCCATATAAGGTAGGACAAGTGAGGATCGCAAATGAGTCCATCGTAACAAAAGACGATCAAGAAGCGCAACATGCCCGTATAAGGTAAGACAAGTGAGGATCGCAAATGATGACGTCGTAACAAAAGACGATCAAGAAGCGCAATATGCCCGTATAAGGTAAGACAAGTGAGGATCGCAAATGATGACGTCGAAACAAAAGACGATCGCGAAGCGCAACAAAAAAAAGACGATCGCGAAGCGCAACAAAATCCGATCAAGAAGCGCAATATGCCCGAATAAGGTGAGACAAGTGAGGATCGCAAATGATGACGTCGAAACAAAAGACGATCACGAAGCGCAACAAAAGACGATCGCGAAGCGTAAACCGATATGGCGACCGGCGCAATCCTCCCGTGACGTGCAACTCAGTCCGCTATGGCGTTCAGCGCAGCTCTCCGGTGACTCAATATGGCGTCGGGGCGAATCCAGCGCAATGTGTGTGTTCTTAATATTTCGGATTGAGAAATGAAAAAAAAACGTGAAATGGTTTGATTTTTTTATTGGAATAATTTAATGTCGGATGTTACAACTTTTAGTATAAATCCTTTTTTAGGTTTGGGTTGCTGCGTCGCACTGACTTATTCTCGAATCGGGAAGTATCAATGCTCTTCTCATTTCTTCACGTAAATACATGAAAGGTGTATCTTGGTAGGGAAAGTACAGTGGGGGTAGGTCTGTTCTAGCATTAAAGTCTTCTTGACTTTGAGTGTAATGAATCGGATTATAACATTTGGATGTTTGCGTATAATTGTCCATCGTTTGATGAAATCGGTAGTTAAAGGCGTCTGTCATTCTCTCCAAAATCGACGTTGGTTCCATTCGGTAAATCACTGAAATCTGGGGTGGATATGGTTCTATTGTATCACACAATCTCCAGGCCCCTTTCACATAAAAACAACGATATACTTTTTCTTCTTGCCATTTCCATTCATAATATAGATAAAAATAAAGATCATTTATCAATGTCCTAGGCAACTCCAAACTTTTTAAAGGATCTTTACATTCATAAAACCAACCAATACAGGTCCTCAAATTTTTATGCTTCATGTCGTGAACTTTCCTCATCTGAATGTTAATAGTAAAGGCACACAAAATTTTCAAGCTTAGTGGATGATAGCGTGTCTCCTCTGCGTAGCGTGCCCTCTCTCGCGAGTCCATGGCGAGAATGAGACGCAGTGGAATGAAGTCTCTCCTCTCTGCGAGCCTTTAATAAGTCGGAAGGACGTCATTTATGGATTGGGAAAGAAAGGAAACATGAAATGGTTTGATTTTTTTTATTAAAATAACTTAATGTCAGATGCTACAACTTTTAGTATAAAATTATACGTTTCCAAATGTTTCCCCTGTTCATCGTGAGTGTGCCGGTACCCGATTCTTGACTTCACTCCAGTTGTAAATGTCACAGGTGGGGTGGAATCGGTTTGGTCACCATCCGTGGACACTCTCACACCTTTCGACTTATGAGCCACGGACCGGATGGAATCGGTTTGGACACCATCCGTTGACACTCTCCTTTTCGGGATCGTCGTCCGGTCATGGGTTGTATTATTGTGCTGGTATGCGACGTTCTTCATCTTTACATTGTAGACGTGACATGTGATAGATGGGTCTTGCTTCTCAGCCTTCTCCAACATCTCCCCTTCGAGTTTCAGCTGCTTGACCGTGGAGACGTTGAAGCGTTCCACCTCCTTTGTTTCAGGATTTGTAAACCCTGAGAATAATACGAAATCCCCCACGAGATTTATGGCTTGGTTCATATGCTCGAACTTTACGTAACATCTTTCGCTAAACTCAAGTTCGAGTGTGAGATCATTCTCTTCGTTGTTCTGCAGTAGTGGAATGGGGAGAAGCACTTCAAATACGTTGTTCACTCTCCCATATAGTTTTCGAACCAAGAGTAGGTGCTTCCCACCGAGTTCAGCTTTCACGGAGAGTAAGGGAGACATCCTGACGGGTGGAATACCTGCCAGTGAATGATAAGATTTAGCCTTATATATGACAATAATAGTACGGAAGAGAACCAATCAGAGAACTAGAATTTAAATTGATTTTTCTTAACCATAGACCGGATATCTCGGCAAAACAGGATGTTGATGTAAACGGATGTTGGATAATTTATCCGCAAACAGGATGTTGAGAAAGCAAAACAGGGTGGGAAAGGATGTTGGATAATTTATATAACAGGATGTTGAGAAAGCAAACAGGATGTGAAAGGATGTTGGATATCTTATATAACAGGATGCTGATGAAAACGGATGTGGGAAATGGGATAAGAACAGGTCGTGACATGTTCTTGGGGTTGCTAATGAAACACATTGATGAAATAACAATTTTTTCAATTTTATTAACACATGAGAATTTAAAATATTTATGAGTATTCATTAAACATAATTTCTTCCGATTTCAATTTTTACATTATATTGTTTACAGAAAATTTACTGCGAATCCATTTCTTCAATCTGAAACAGTTTTTCACAGCGCACGAGAATTTATCCGTCCCATGATATGCTAATGAGCACTTACCCCCCATTAGTTTAAGATGCTTCAAAGAGGGCGCACTAAAATTTTTTTTCAATTTCGATTACCATATTATCCTTTTCCTTCTTACCCAAAGTCTTCTTAATGAAATTGCATTTTTCAAGTCCCTTTACAAATATGCGGTTATAATTGGAGGTAAGGTATCCTATACGTCTTCCGAAGAAACCTCCCGTGAAGGCGGTACACAACGTACCTGACGCAGGAATATAGCGGGATAGCAGGACGTTCGGGATTCATAGTGGAAGAATGAATCGCATCGTGTTGAGTTCTTTCTTATATACATACCGTAGCACTTCACAGCGTGAGAAAGAGATTGTAATTTATCATTGTGTGACAGTTGTGGAGACAAACAGAATAAATTTAGAACTGATTTCATCTTAATCTGCTTTTGAGGGCGTGAGACCATTTCATGTCAGGTGAAAGGGAATGGGAATATACCATCACGAGTGAGTTGCGATGGTAACCAGTCATGCTTTCATTTCAATCTAACTTGAGGATTAATTGTAAATGAAACATATTTTTTTTCAACGAAAAAAGATTTTATTTTTTCCAAAATTACAAATAAAACTTCAAAAATAACTGAGGCCCAACTTCCTCAGAGTTTTCCTTGCTATCCGAGCCCTCCGAGTTGGTGGTGGTGGTGAGGGAGGCAGCTCTTCATTTGAGTGGAGTGGTACCCACTCCACCACCTCCGATTTAATGACTCCTGAGCTTTGAGCGTCGGACCCCTCCTCCTGCATCTCCCATCGCTGCTGCGACGTGAGGTCGGCGTCGGACCCCTCCTCCTCCAGCATCTCCCTTCGCTGCTGTGATGTATTGTTGATGGCGCCGGGCGGTTCTTCAGGCGTTGACTCTGAGATCGCCGCTTCCCAGAACTGAGGTGGGGATGAACTTTGGGATGGTTTGGAGAGGTCTAAGGGTTGATTAGGGGAGAGGTCAAGGAGTTGGTTAGAAGAGGAGCAGATAGGAGGTGGTGGTAAAGGGAGTTGCATCGCGAAGTCGGTTCGGATGGGAGAGGAGAGGGGAGGAAAACAGTCAGGACACTCCGTAGCCGACCTGATGGAAGTGGCAATGCTTCCTCCACAACCGCAGCAATGCCCTAGGTGAACGAGGACACTGCTGCAGATGTGCCTCCGCTCCCTCACCAAACATTGCATCGTTTCCGAGCAATTTTTACAGATGACATACCCCTCGGGGGTATAGAACAGTTCTATATAAACACAGATAGCGCTCATGGTGAAAATGCAGTGGAATGAAGTCTCTCCCTTTCTGCGAGCCTTTTATAAGTCGGAGTTATGATGGACGTCATGAGCCACTGGTTGGATAGCATTGTATGGAAATGAAGCAACCACAAAGCCTCATCCGCTCGGATATGATAAATAGGTCCTCGTGGGAATGGTGAGGAGTGGGATAGCATTGTATGGAAATGAAGCAGCATTGTATGGAAATGAAGCAATCACAAAGCCTCATCCGCTCGGATATGATAAATAGGTCCTCGTGGGAATGGTGAGGAGTGGGATAGCATTGTATGGAAATGAAGCAGCATTGTATGGAAATGAAGCAATCACAAAGCCTCATCCGCTCGGATATGATAAATAGGTCCTCGTGGGAATGGTGAGGAGTGGGATAGCATTGTATGGATGGAACCTCGACTATTTCGCACATGTTGATTCATCGACCAGTCAAAAAACCATATTGTGGATTTTTTCAATTGTTTCGGAGGAAGCCACTTCCACTGGATGTTATGAAAGATCAATACTTCAGAGACCACATCTTAGCGTACATTATTACGCACTCACACATGGAAATGTAATGCAGCGAGCAGTATGAAGCCCCCCCCCCCTTGAACGGTGAACTCTTTGCTTTCATACAGTGCTCAAACGGGTTCTTTTTATCGATATATAGTTAACATTCGAACTCAGTTATATCTCACGAAGCAGCAACAGTGAAATAAATGTTCCGCATTATCAAGCGTCAACGTCAGGTACCTGGAAAAGAGTGTCTTTATGAAGTCTTGGATTTGGTACATCTTAACAGTGGAGATTGAGCTATTGAATGATAGTGAAAGTAATCCAGCGAATGTGTGAAACGAGTATTTGGTGTAGGTGTGTGTGTGTGAAAATTACGTTACATTATGGATCACGCAATGGATGGTCTGGAAACTATTACGTTTTTTATTTGTGATAATATACACTTTATCGAATGCATTATGTGTATTATATTTTTTATATATCTAGGAATGGAAATACATAATAATATTAATTATGGTGTTAATAATAATCAAACTACATCCAATATTACGAATGGGCTTTAAATCTTTCGAGAGATAAATTGCAATACGAGGCTTTTCAAATCGCTCGCAAGATTGCTGTACGCGAGAGTTGGTTGAATAACTCTTGGTTGAATAACAACTATCATGGCTTGAATGAATACTCTGGGGATATAGATTATTTGGAACTGTAGAGCATATTATTTGAATATACAAAGAAATATCGGTTTTTTATTCTCAAAAGGTACTCAAAAGGCATCCTTCTTGATCAGTCTCCTTCCCAAAGGAATATATGTGGGTATCTTGGAAATGTACGGTTGTCCTTCACTTAAGAAATTAGACCATAAAAGAGTGTTAAATCATGTAACATTCTCAAAATAATAAAATTGTCATAAGGTAGCAGATTGGTGTGCACAGAATAAAATATGTTAAAAAAATGAAATATATCTGCCAAACCTATATGCTGTGTGTTTTATTTATTGAACAACCCTTCCTCTTAATATTAAGGAAAAGGTATTGAGAAATGATAACTAGGTGAGAAGGTTTGATTTGTTTGATTTAGAACAAATTTATATCGCATGGTACAACATTGAGAATAAAGGTGTAAGATTTAACAAATTGATCTTTCTTCACAAAGGCTCGTCCATGATTGATGCGTGATTTTTGTCCAGTGGTAAATGTAACCAGAGCACCACCAATTTGATCACCACAACCATCACTATACACTCTGGAAGGTTGTCCTTTCGTTGTAATATCATCCACCCCAAGGCTTGCTACGATATCACATTCGTCATCGCTGCTATCACGTTGAAATATTCTATCAGGGTCGGGACAGAAATAATTTGTTTCACTCTTGGGGCGGAATATTTTGTAGACATTGCAGACGATGGATGGGCCCTGTCTTTTGGCTTTTTCACGATCCTCTCCTTTCAGACTGAGGTGTTTCACCGTAGACACGTTAAATCTCTCAACCACTTTACCGTTTCGGAAGCCAGAGAATGTGATGTCTCTCCCTACGAGACTGATCATCTTATCCATGTGTTTAAAATCAGCGATGTATTGCTTGTTGAACGAAAGTGTTAAGATGAGATCGTTCTGTTCGTTGTCTTCAAGAAGCGATGAGGGGAGGAGAACCTCGTACACGTTTGATACCTTCTCGTTCACCTTGCGAACGATGAGTTGGTGCACACCACCAAGTTGAGCAGACGTAGAAAGGAGCAGATCCATTTTTGTTGAGTAACCCAACGATAATATTCTCGTTTCGATTTGAGGCTGCTTTTATAGCAATGAAAAGGAGGGGAGGTGACCGTAGATTGGGTGGGTTAATGTTCTTTCCTTTAACTCACTCAATACTCCTTCACTATTTTTTTAACCTTTCACTATTTTTCACCGTTTTCACCGATTCCATCAAATCTACCACTGAAAAGTATTAACCTCTTCTGTTTCGATATAATGTAAAATGCAAATGGATGATCTGCGGTAAAGTTTTGAGAATAACACACTCCTTTTGAAAAGCAAATCACCGCAGTTGCTGCAGCAGCTTCAACACCTTCCTCATCTAAATTCATATACGATTTGTGAATAAATTTAGCAACCTTTATATCACTTGAACGTGTACCAATCATGTGTGAGATATCAAATCTACCAAAGGAAAACATTGCAGGCATCATAGATCTTAAACTTTGAACGAGATTAATTTCATCCTTTAGCTCAAACTTTGGAATTCGAACATTAACTCTTGTTTTTTTACATTTATTTAATATCTTAAACACATTAAAGGTATCTGTAGACAACTCATCTTCAAGTTTTTCTATCCCATCCCGTTCCTTTGGTAGTATTATAAGCATGGAGGATAATTCGTCTGCAAATGGGATTTCTATCACTTGAGCGTTTAACCTGGAGTCTTCTAAATATGATAAATAGTTAGTAGTGTTCATCATCGGGATTCTCATAGTTTTCTTGCGAACGTGGAAATCATATACGTCTGTGTATTCAAATGGTTCCATCCACTTGTTTTTGAAATACACAGCACTTAAAAGTATTATCTCTAATATTCCAGCCAAGTCTTCTTCGGATATCATGTCGGTGATTTTATTTCCAGTGTTTTCAGAGATCCATTTGTTTACTACCTCCGCGGTAATCTTTCCGTTCACTATCGGGTGATAAACGTTCTTCCACTCTCGCACTAACCTCAGATAAGAGGAGGTGAAAGATTTTCCATGCGGTCGCAATGCTGCAGCTGCAAATGATGTTCCTTCCTCATGAGGCTCCTTCAGGATTTGATCAAGAACGTTCTCCTCTTCATCTCGCACGTATCGTGATATCTCTTCTTTCGTAGATCCAGTGGAGCCCTTTTTTATCATATACAGCAGCATTAGAATACCTGGACCGGAAAAGAGAAGATTTCTCGACCCAGGAGCATCTTCAACCTGCTTCTCGCGGATGAGTCTACCTCTCAGCTCGTTAACGAAGGAGTGATCACCCTCAGTCTCCATCTTAACCACTTTTCTTGTAACTTTCTGATCAGCTCAAGATGTACTATAGCCTTCCCCATTCACACCACGCTCTTATATACCTACTGTCTCACGTGTTTCGCTGGTGATTTCTTGATTTACCAATCATGAACAAGGAAGGTTTAAACTAAATTCACCGTCATCATCTCAGTTATTCTCGGTGAGGTTATTTTTATGCATTTAATTCCTGTTCAACGACAGCTTTGATTAGTGGGTTTGGGTGGATTAAATATAAACTGTGCTAGAACTCCATGGCTCCTGATTGGTCATTGTTTTTTACCCTTGGGTTGGGTGGAGTCGAATTTATAGTTTAAATAAAGCAGATTAAGGTGTAATATATCGCTTTGGGTTGTAATTGTCTCCTCCGGATACATAACTTCGTGAAACAGTACCCTATATAAATTCACAAATTCGTGAGAGCTATTATTATCTCTTCTCAAATACCAATTTTCATCTTGATGAATGTGAATTTCTAAGAGATGATTATCCGGTTGCGGTAATTCGGTGTGTGCTAGGATATTTCCAGGCCCGTCCATAGGGGAAGGGCAGATACCAGGTTTACCATATTATCTATGTAGAGACTTAGTATTGGTGATTATTATATCAGGCCTATGAGAGGCTTGCATGAAAACGATATTTGCCATATCACTCCACGCTTTAAAGACGGATTCAGCTAACCGCATGTGTTCCACACTAGCCATCGGGTAAGGTTAAGTGATAACATTTTTTGACCAATTATGATGTGATACGGAGAAAATAATATCATCATGCACACCACATCGTGGAGTCTTTGTCAAATTTAATGTTTCATCATAAAAAATCCCATCAGCTGTTAAATAAAACATTATAGGTGTGCCCCGACGCAAAGCCGAAAGGACGGTCTGGTTGTCAATATAAAAATAATGGAAGAAAACTCTGGTACATGCTTAAAAAGGTGGGACATATCTAAAATGATTCCGATTTCCAACTAGCAAAGCTTGATTTCATTTCACGGGAAAGTTACCCACATAAATAAAAACACACATAGCATATAGCTTTGACGATTTATTGTTTCAGAAATAAACATATTTCATTTTTTAACACATCAAACAGTAAGCTTGTAACAATTAATTCTTTCACATATTATTTTTGAGAATGCAAGTTAAATAAACAGTCTCCATTTCCAAGTTACCCACGCAGATTCCTTTGGGAAGAAAACCAGTCAAGAACGCTGCCTTTTGAGCACCTTTTGTGAATAAAAACCGATATTGCTTTGTATATTCAAATAATATGCTCTACAGTTCCAAATAATCTATATCCCCAGAGTATTCATTCAAGCCATGATAGTTGTTATTCAACCAAGAGTTATTCAACCAACTCTCGCGTACAGTGCTGGCGATTTGAAGAGCCACGTATTACAACATTTTGTTTGTAAATTAATGTTGGTCAATCCATCAACTGTGTATCCGCCATCATTTGTGGTGAATCCTTGAAATTTGATAATGGTGGCAATCATGGCGTAATCTCTCAAACTTGCAAAGTTTTACCCCCAATGCCAGAGGTTCAAGAGATTACAAGAGCTTCTGACTTGCAGAATTTTACCTCATGTCAGAGGTCGGAAACCCTTTGCATACACACATGTAATCAAAGTACAACCAATAGGTTTTTGAATACCAACCACATCATTCAACATGAGTACCATCTCAAATTCCAGTCTTTCAAAATCAAATTTAGTGATATCGCTAGTTAACCTTCTAGCTAGAAATTGTTTAAACTTATCACGGCTGTCCGAAAGTCTCCGGAAGAAATAGATTTATCGAATTGGAGAGTTTTAACAGACTTCCCATTCATCAACATTCAGGTTAAATGAGCTCTTTGATAAAATATTTTTAATAGACAAATGTCGCTTCCCAAAGTAATTTGCACAGGACTAGGTATTTTGTGAGAGCTGACCTTTTACACCAAAAATCACTTTCCAAGATTATATAACATTAATCCATTCACTGTGTGAAACAATATCTCTTTTCTTGTTTATCTGGTTAAATAGAACAACTAGTTCAAAGTCTCTTGAGCGATCGTAACACACACACACAAACTTCGATTTTACACCATTTAAATAATACACTGATTTAAAGGTGCTCTTGTGGCGCTTCTCGGCGTCAGCAAGTCCCCGTTGGTTTCCGCTTATTTCCCGATTCCACTCTTGACCGGACGTCTCCAACTTTCCCGATCATTCACATTGCCGACTTGGCTACTCCTGATCATGCTCCTTCACCTTCCCCCACCTGTATCATCCTGCTCACCTTTTCCTCTTATACCCGACTGAGTTGCAGCCTGTACATTCCTTTGCCCGACGGAATAGCAGTCTGTGCATTCCTTTGCTCGCTGCGCGGCGCTGTGCGAGCGTGATCAGCAATAGACGGTGACCTGAGCGACGACTCAGGTGAGGGATTGATCTGTATCCTTAGGATTTGTTAGCTGCATAATGACAACAGCATGCTCCACAAACGTCATCTGCATGAAGGCATTGAATCTGAACGCAATTGTGAGTGAATGTGAAATTTTTTAAAGATACGAACCTTGAAGAGTCCAAATGTGAGGACAATAATCCCCTGTTCGGTCACCTCTTCACAGACATATAGGTTTTTTCAAGATGTCACAAACGGATGAGACAATCCCCCTCCCACGTGGTTCGCATGGTTATTATATTATTAGATACTTTGAATCACTCATTTTTACCATTTCATATGATGCAGGCCTCATTGTCAGAGGGGAAGGCTTCCCTGTAACTTCTCTTTCTAGGCATCGAGCGAATGAAAGAGGAGGCTGAGAAGGTACACGCTTTGTATAAGGAGAACATTCCTATGAATCCGCTCTACTCGGAGGAAGAGACCGATTTTGAGAATGCAAATGCTTGTCACATTTGCGACAAAGAATTGAACATGGACAGAGTAAGGGACCCCGACCGCCTAACTGGCAAATACAGAGGACCTGCGCACTCTTTCTGTAATTACAGTATAGAATGTCAAAATTCTTACCAGTCTTCATCCGCAATCTGTCGTCCTATGATGGTCATTTCATCGTCCGCGAGCTAGATTATGACGAGAGGAGAATATTCGTCATTCCGAATTCTGAGGAGAAGTATATATCTTTTGCCAAGTCAGTCGATGAAAATTTTAGCATCCGGTTTATTGACACTAATCGCTTCATGTCAGCTTCTCTGACCTCTTTGGTCTCAAATCTGAAGAATTTCAAATACACGCAGCAAATATTCAATGAGAAGACATATTTAGTTACACGGAAGGGGGTATACCCCTATGACTACACTGATTCACTGGAACGATTAGATGAAACCTCTTTTCCAGATAAGGTATAAGTTCATGATCGACTCACAGGTGATGATATTTCTGAGGAAGTTTAAGCTCATGCTTCAAAGTTTTGGACATCATTTGAATGCAAAAACACTGGGGGATTATAGTGAAGTATATAGTATAATACGTCACGATTCTACTTTTCGAAGTCATTAGTGGCTAATTGTCTTCGATTAGTGTTCAAGTCAATATATGTCTTTAACCAAGGTGATTGAAGAAATTCAATAATTCTATGCACCTTTTTCAGAACAAGACCAAGGGAGGTAGCCTGCTTGAGGTTTACGCAGTGGATAACGTTCTTATTCTTAGTAACAGTTTTTTATGTTTTTCCACCTGGAGGAAGTTTATTTTCGAGGCAGAGGGGAAGGTCCGAATGCAAATCGTGGAGGGACTGTGGAAACTCAAGATCAACTTCCATAATATATCCCTTTTCGTTTTCAGTTGATATTTTTCTCACATCCAAATTTGAAATTTTTGATCACCAGAGAGCCTTCGAAAATTAGCATATGGGAGTGGTTGTGAGAGCGCCCATCCACAAAGATTGTTCGCATCATAATATGGTAAATAATTTGACTCCGACTCAGGATCATTTTAATCCGTATAAATATTGTTAGCCTCACAATATCGTTTACCGCATTGATATATTCCGCCTCGAATGGCGGCCTCGAACATCAGGAGCATGCCATAGTCTGTTAAAAGGTCCAACTCAATATCTGTAAGCTTCAACATAGCGTCAAATGTCAACCCCGGAGTAGTATAATACCACGCAGGGTCAAGCTTGTATACTCCAAAGCAAACGTTTCTGAAATTCTCGAAGACATCAGCTAGAAGTGTTACGTCAATAAGATATACGTCACTATAATCCTTCAATGTTTTGCATTCGAATGATGTTCAAAACTTTGAAGCATGAGCTTAAACTTCCTCAGAAATATCATCACCTGTGAGTCGATCATGAACTTATACCTTATCTGGAAAAGAGGTTTCATCTAATCGTTCCAGTGAATCAGTGTAGTCATAGGGGTATACCCCCTTCCGTGTGACTAAATATGTCTTCTCATTGAATATTTGCTGCGTGTATTTGAAATCCTTCAGATTTGAGACCAAAGAGGTCAGAGAAGCTGACATGAAGCGATTAGTGTCAATAAACCGGATGCTAAAATTTTCATCGACTGACTTGGCAAAAGATATATATTTCTCCTCAGAATTCGGAATGACGAATATTCTCCTCTCGTCATAATCTAGCTCGCGGACGATGAAATGACCATCATAGGACTACAGATTGTGGATGAAGACTGGTAAGAATTTTGACATTCTATACTGTAATTACAGAAAGAGTGCGCAGGTCCTCTGTATTTGCCAGTTAGGCGGTCATGGTCCCTTACTCTGTCCATGTTCAATTCTTTATCGCAAATGTGACAAGTATTTGCATTCTCAAAAATCGGTCTATTCCTCCGAGGTGAGGGGATTCATCGGAATGTTCTCCTTATACAAAGCGTGTACTTCTCAGCCTCCTCTTTTATTCGCTCGATGCCTAGAAAGAGAAGTTACAGGGAAGCCTTCCCCTCTGACAATGACGCCTGCACCATTTGAAATGGTAAAAATGAGTGATTCAAAGTATCTAATAATATAATAACCATGCGAACCACGTGGGAGGGGGATTATCTCATCCGTTTGTGACATCTTGAAAAAACCTATATGTTTGTGAAGAGGTGACCGAACAGGGGATTATTGTCCTCACATTTGGACTCTTTAAGGTTCGTATCTTTAAAAAATTTCACATTCACTCACCATTGCGTTCAGATTCAATGCCTTCATGCAGATGACGCTTGTGGAGCATGCTGTTGTCATTATGCAGCTAACAAATCGTAAGGATACACCCTACTCAAATTCCTCACACTATTCCATCCCACCACACCTCACCTACACGATTCTTACATCCTGAAGCTGTTTCATATGAAGTTCAACGAGACTAGACGTGGATGGTGTCATTCCGGAGCTCAACGATGTCACGTATACGTCATCTTCTAGCCGATGTCTATGAGAATTTCAGAAACGTTTGCTTTGGAGCATACCAGCTTGACCCTGCGTGGTATTATACTACTCCGGGGTTGACATTTGACGCTATGTTGAAGCTTACAGATATTGAGTTGGAACTTTTAACAGACTATGGCATGCTCCTGATGTTCGAGGCCGGCATTCGAGGCGGTATATATCAATGCGGTAAACGATATTGTGAGGCTAACAATATGTATACGGATTAAAATGATCCTGAGTCGGAGTCAAATTATTTAACATATTATGATGCGAACAATCTTTGTGGATGGGCGCTCTCACAACCACTCCCATATGCTAATTTTCGAAGGCTCTCTGGTGATCAAAATTTCAAATTTGGATGTGAGAAAAAATATCAACTGAAAACGAAAAGGGATATATTATGGAAGTTGATCTTGAGTTTCCACAGTCCCTCCACGATTTTCATTCGGACCTTCCCCTCTGCCTCGAAAATAAACTTCCTCCAGGTGGAAAAAACATAAAAAAACTGTTACTAAGAATAAGAACGTTATCCACTGCGTAAACCTCAAGCAGGCTACCTCCCTTGGTCTTGTTCTGAAAAAGGTGCATAGAATTATTGAATTTCTTCAATCACCTTGGTTAAAGACATATATTGACTTGAACACTAATGACTTCGAAAAGTAAATATATAAGCTTCTAAATAACGTTGGACGATATTTAATGAATGTTAGAAAAGGCTTAGATTGAAACTTGTGACTAATTAAACCGCAATTGCAAAAATTAATAAATAAATCTGAATTTCTAGACAGAATGATATTTATCGAGGATTTAGTGGTTCTTCACTTCCTTAGCACTCGCTTGGAGGTACTTCGGTAAAAATATCTTCCGCCATACCCCCAAGAAAATAATCTCGACCAATAATGCCGGGCTGAATCGGGTATTTACACATTACAACTTCTCTATCAAATATTTCTCCCCCTCTTCCAGCTGCTCCTTTCGGAGGAACTGAGACTCCCGCTGAACTGATGGCAACCTGTCCTTGAACCCAGCCATCTGTAACAAACATAGGAACATTTCAATATATATAAACAAATCAAGGTCGAAAACTAGGTCAAAAAAATTTACATTCTATAACGTTAACTTCTAAAAGGATAAAAAACATTAGATCTCTATAGGAGTTAAGTGTTAATTTCATTGCTTAATAATAAAAGGAGGACACTGGTTGTTAAGGAAAGTATACTCACTTGAAGAGAAGGAGACTTATGCTTGACACTGGAAGCTGATGATGGTAGATGAAAGAGTTGGTGAAGATGATCAGTTATGATGACTGGTGATAGCTCTAGCGTAGGTGACGATGGTTGGTGGTGATGGTGGATGGCGTCGGTGAAGTTGGTAACGACTTCGACGGTCTAGACGTGTTGCGACTTTGACTGCTGTGGTTAGTCCAGCGAACGGAGCGTGTATATATACTGAGTACGCTGGATGGTATAAGTGGAAGATGAGGGTGACTTGGGGTTCCCGCGAGTGGCTTCCCGACATCTGTTTATCATATCCGAGCGGATGAGGCTTTGTGATTGCTTCATTTCCATACAATGCTGCTTCATTTCCATACAATGCTATCCCACTCCTCACCATTCCCACGAGGACCTATTTATCATATCCGAGCGGATGAGGCTTTGTGGTTGCTTCATTTCCATACAATGCTATCCCACCAGTGGCTCATGACGTCCATCATAACTCCGACTTATAAAAGGCTCGCCGAAAGGGAGAGACTTCATTCCACTGCATTTTCACCATGAGCGCTATCTGTGTTTATATAGAACTGTTCTATACCCCCGAGGGGTATGTCATCTGTAAAAATTGCTCGGAAACGATGCAATGTTTGGTGAGGGAGCGGAGGCACATCTGCAGCAGTGTCCTCGTTCACCTAGGGCATTGCTGCGGTTGTGGAGGAAGCATTGCCACTTCCATCAGGTCGGCTACGGAGTGTCCTGACTGTTTTCCTCCCCTCTCCTCTCCCATCCGAACCGACTTCGCGATGCAACTCCCTTTACCACCACCTCCTATCTGCTCCTCTTCTAACCAACTCCTTGACCTCTCCCCTATCCAACCCTTAGACCTCTCCAAACCATCCCAAAGTTCATCCCCACCTCAGTTCTGGGAAGCGGCGATCTCAGAGTCAACGCCTGAAGAACCGCCCGGCGCCATCAACAATACATCACAGCAGCGAAGGGAGATGCTGGAGGAGGAGGGGTCCGACGCCGACCTCACGTCGCAGCAGCGATGGGAGATGCAGGAGGAGGGGTCCGACGCTCAAAGCTCAGGAGTCATTAAATCGGAGGTGGTGGAGTGGGTACCACTCCACTCAAATGAAGAGCTGCCTCCCTCACCACCACCACCAACTCGGAGGGCTCGGATAGCAAGGAAAACTCTGAGGAAGTTGGGCCTCAGTTATTTTTGAAGTTTTATTTGTAATTTTGGAAAAAATAAAATCTTTTTTCGTTGAAAAAAAATATGTTTCATTTACAATTAATCCTCAAGTTAGATTGAAATGAAAGCATGACTGGTTACCATCGCAACTCACTCGTGATGGTATATTCCCATTCCCTTTCACCTGACATGAAATGGTCTCACGCCCTCAAAAGCAGATTAAGATGAAATCAGTTCTAAATTTATTCTGTTTGTCTCCACAACTGTCACACAATGATAAATTACAATCTCTTTCTCACGCTGTGAAGTGCTACGGTATGTATATAAGAAAGAACTCAACACGATGCGATTCATTCTTCCACTATGAATCCCGAACGTCCTGCTATCCCGCTATATTCCTGCGTCAGGTACGTTGTGTACCGCCTTCACGGGAGGTTTCTTCGGAAGACGTATAGGATACCTTACCTCCAATTATAACCGCATATTTGTAAAGGGACTTGAAAAATGCAATTTCATTAAGAAGACTTTGGGTAAGAAGGAAAAGGATAATATGGTAATCGAAATTGAAAAAAAATTTTAGTGCGCCCTCTTTGAAGCATCTTAAACTAATGGGGGGTAAGTGCTCATTAGCATATCATGGGACGGATAAATTCTCGTGCGCTGTGAAAAACTGTTTCAGATTGAAGAAATGGATTCGCAGTAAATTTTCTGTAAACAATATAATGTAAAAATTGAAATCGGAAGAAATTATGTTTAATAAATACTCATAAATATTTTAAATTCTCATGTGTTAATAAAATTGAAAAAATTGTTATTTCATCAATGTGTTTCATTAGCAACCCCAAGAACATGTCACGACCTGTTCTTATCCCATTTCCCACATCCGTTTTCATCAGCATCCTGTTATATAAGATATCCAACATCCTTTCACATCCTGTTTGCTTTCTCAACATCCTGTTATATAAATTATCCAACATCCTTTCCCACCCTGTTTTGCTTTCTCAACATCCTGTTTGCGGATAAATTATCCAACATCCGTTTACATCAACATCCTGCTTGCCGAGATATCCGGTCTATGGTTAAGAAAAAATCAATTTAAATTCTAGTTCGCTGATTGGTTCTCTTCCGTACTATTATTGTCATATAAGGCTAAATCTCATCATTCACTGGCAGGTATTCCACCCGTCAGGATGTCTCCCTTACTCTCCGTGAAAGCTGAACTCGGTGGGAAGCACCTACTCTTGGTGCGAAAACTATATGGGAGAGTCAACAACGTATTTGAAGTGCTTCTCCCCATACCACTACTGCAGAACAACGAAGAGAATGATCTCACACTCGAACTTGAGTTTAGCGAAAGATGTTACGTAAAGTTCGAGCATATGAACCAAGCCATAAATCTCGTGGGGGATTTCGTATTATTCTCAGGGTTTACAAATCCTGAAACAAAGGAGGTGGAACGCTTCAACGTCTCCACGGTCAAGCAGCTGAAACTCGAAGGGGAGATGTTGGAGAAGGCTGAGAAACAAGACCCATCTATCACATGTCACGTCTACAATGTAAAGATGAAGAACGTCGCATATCAGCACAATAATACAACCCATGACCGGACGACGATCCCGAAAAGGAGAGTGTCAACGGATGGTATCCAAACCGATTCCATCCGGTCTGTGACTCATAAGTCGAAAGGTGTGAGTGTGTCCACGGATGGTGACCAAACCGATTCCACCCCACCTGTGACATTTACAACTGGAGTGAAGTCAAGAATCGGGTACCGGCACACTCACGATGAACAGGGGAAACATTTGGAAACGTATAATTTTATACTAAAAGTTGTAGCATCTGACATTAAGTTATTTTAATAAAAAAATCAAACCATTTCATGTTTTTTTTCATTTCTCGATCCATAAATGACGTCCTTCCGACTTATTAAAGGCTCGCAGAGAGGGAGAGACTTCATTCCACTGCGTCTCATTCTCGCCATGGACTCGCGAGAGAGGGCACGCTACGCAGAAGAGACACGCTATCATCCACTAAGCTTGAAAATTTTGTGTGCCTTTATTATTAACATTCAGATGAGGAAAGTTCACGACATGAAGCATAAAAATTTGAAGGGCTGTAGTGATTGGTTTGATGAATGTAAAGAACATTTCAAAAGTTTGGAGTTGCCGAGGACATTGATAAACGATCTTTATTTTTATGAACTTCTTGATTGGCAATGGCAAGAAGAAATGGAATATCGTTGGTTTTATGTGAAAGGGGCCTGGAGATTGTGTGATGAAATGGAACCATATCCACCCCAGATTTCAGTGATTTACCGAATGGAACCAACGTCGATTTTGGAGAGAATGACAGACGCCTTTAACTACCGATTTCATCAAACGATGGACAATTATACGCAAACATCCAAATGTTATAATCCGATTCATTACACTCAAAGTCAAGAAGACTTTAATGCTAGAACAGACCTACCCCCACTGTACTTTCCCTACCAAGATACACCTTTCATGTATTTACGTGAAGAAATGAGAAGAGCATTGATACTTCCCGATTCGAGAATAAGTCAGTGCGACGCAGCAACCCAAACCTAAAAAAGGATTTATACTAAAAGTTGTAACATTCGACATTAAATTATTCCAATAAAAAAATCAAACCATTTCACGTTTTTTTTTCATTTCTCAATCCGAAATATTAAGAACACACACATTGCGCTGGATTCGCCCCGACGCCATATTGAGTCACCGGAGAGCTGCGCTGAACGCCATAGCGGACTGAGTTGCACGTCACGGGAGGATTGCGCCGGTCGCCATATCGGTTTACGCTTCGCGATCGTGTTTTGTTGCGCTTCGTGATCGTCTTTTGTTTCGACGTCATCATTTGCGATCCTCACTTGTCTCACCTTATTCGGGCATATTGCGCTTCTTGATCGGCTTTTGATGCGCTTCGCGATCGTCTTTTTTTTGTTGCGCTTCGCGATCGTCTTTTGTTTCGACGTCATCATTTGCGATCCTCACTTGTCTTACCTTATACGGGCATATTGCGCTTCTTGATCGTCTTTTGTTACGACGTCATCATTTGCGATCCTCACTTGTCTTACCTTATACGGGCATGTTGCGCTTCTTGATCGTCTTTTGTTACGATGGACTCATTTGCGATCCTCACTTGTCTTACCTTATATGGGCATATTGCGCTTCTTGATCGTCTTTTGTTACGACGTCATCATCTGCGATCCTCACTTGTCTTACCTTATATGGGCATATAGACCGTCTTTTGTTCGATATATCGAAAAATCCAAGATGGCGGCGTTGCCCCTGGAATTTAGGCAGAAATGTGTTGCGCTGAAACACTCCTAATACCCCTACTCCCGGTTATCAACTAAAACTAACTTTTACTTGTCTACATTGCATTTCACCAAAATTTGTGCAGAACGGCATAGGAGAAGAAAAATATCCAAATCTGAGTTCTCCACTCAAACATGAATTTCACCAACTAAATTCATTTCTTACGCGGTTTTTCAGCTAAAATTATCCTTTTTTCCTGTGTTGACTGCATTTCACCAAAATATACGCAAAATTCCACAGGAAAACCAAAATATTCAAATCTGAGAGCTCAATTCAAACTAAAATTTCACCAAATAAATTCATTTCTAACCCGATTTTTCAGCTAACATCATCCTTTTTCCTGTCTTCATTGCATTTTACTGAAAGGTACGCAAAATGTCATAAGAGAAAAAAATATCAAAATCTGATGGCTCCACTCTAACTTGAATTTTACCAACTAAAAACTCATTTCTAACGCAATTTTTCAGCAAAAATTATCCATTTCGTCTCTTTTCATTGCAAGTTACAAAAATTTACAAAAAATGTCATAGGAGAACAAAAATATTCCAATCTTAGTGCTCCCCTGAACTTGAATTTCACAAACTAATTTCATTTCTAACGCGATTTTTAAGCTTAAATTATCAATTTCGCCTGTCTTCATTGCATTTCATTAAAAAATACGCAAAATGTCATAGGAGAACAAAAATATGCAAATCTGAGTGCTCCACTCAAATTTAAATTTCACCAACTAAAATCGTTTCTAACGCAGTTTTTCAGTTAAAATTGTCCATTTCACCTGTTTTTTTGCGTTTCACCAAAATTTACGCAAAATGTCATAGGAGAACAAAAATATCCAAATCTGAGTGCTCCATTCTAACGTAAATGTCATCAACTCCATGCATTTTTAAAGCGGTTTTTCAAGTAGATTTATCCATTTCACCTATGTTCATTGCAATTGACCAACATTTACGCATAATATCAGAGGAGAACAAAAATTTCCAAATCTGAGTGCTCCATTCTAACGTGAATGTCATCAACTAAATGCATTTCTAACGCGATTTTTCAGCTAGAATTATCAATTTCACCTATGTTCATTGCAATTCACCAAAGCTTATGGAAAATGTCATACGAGAACCAAAATATCCAAATCTAAGTGCTCCTTTCAAATCTGGATTTCACCAAAAGTTTAATTCATTTCTAACGCGGTTTGTTAGCTAAAATAATCCACTTCACCTGTTTTCATTACATTTCACCAAAATTTTTGGAAAATGTCAAAGGAAAACAAAAATATCCACAGAGTGCTCCACTGAAACTAGAATTTCACCAACTAAATTCATTTCTAACGCGGTTTTTCACCTAAAATTATCCATTTCGCCTGTTTTCATTGAACTTTTTTTCGGGGTATGTCATATGAGAACAAAAATATCAAAATCTGAGTGCTCCACTCAAATTTGAATTTCACAAACAAAAAATTCATTTCTTAATCGGATTTTCAGCTAAACTTATCCATTTCGCCGTTCTTCATTGCATTTCCCCAAAATTTACGCAAAATAACATAGGAGAACAAAAATATCGAAATCTAGGTGCTCCACTCAAACTTGAATTTCACCAAATAAATTCAATTGTATCGCGGTTTTTCAGCTAAAATTGTCAATTTCACCTTTTTTTATTGCATTTTACCTAAATTTACGCAAAATGTCATAAGAGAACAAAATGATTTAAATCTGAGTGCTTCATTTAAACTTAAATTTCACCAACTTAATTCATTTCTTACACGGTTTTTAACTAAAATCATCCTTTTTTCCTGTCTGCATTGCATTTCACCAAAATGTACCCAAAATATCATTAGAGAACAAAAATATCCAAATCTGAGTTCACCACTCAAACTTGAATTTCAACACATAAACCATTTTTAACGCATTTTTTAGCTAAAGTTATCCATGTTGCCTGTTTTCATTGTATTTCACAGAAATTTACGCAAAATACCATAGGAGAAAAAAAATATCCAAATCTGAGTGCTCCACTTCAAAATGAATTTCACAAAATAAATTCATTTCTAACACGGTCTGAATTAAAAAGGATTTGCACATTGGCTAGAGACTAAACAGTGTTATACATATATAATGAATGAGAAATAAAAATATCCAAATCTGAGTGCACCACTTATACTTGAATTTCACCAAAAAATTCATTTCTAATGCGGTTTTTCAGCTTAAATTATCCACGTCGCCTGTCTTCATTGCATTTTACCAACATTTACGCAAAATATCATAGGAGAACAAACATATCCAATTCTGAGTGCTCCACTCAACCTTAAATTTCACCAACTAAATTCATTTCTAACGATTTTTCAGCTTAAATTGTCCATTTCAACTTTTTTTGTTGCATTACACCTAAATTTACGCAAAATGTCATAGGAGAACAAAAATATCTTAATCTGAGTGCTTCACTCAAACTTAAATTTCAGCAACTAAATTCATTTCTAACGCTTTTTTTAGCTAAAATTAGCCATTTTGCCTGCCTTGATTGCATTTTACCAAAATTTACGCAAAATAACATAGGAGAACAAAAATATTTAAATCTGAGTGATCTACTTCAAAATGAATTTCACTAACTAAATTCATTTCTAACACGGTCTGAATTATGTAGGAACAAAAACATCTAAATCTGAGTTTTTCACTCAAACTTAAATTTCACAAACTAAATTCATTTCTAACGCTTTTTTTAGCTAAAATTAGCCATTTTGCCTGCCTTGATTGCATTTCACCAAAATTTACAGAAAATGTCATACGAGAACAAAAATATTCAAATCTGAGTGCTCCACTCAAACTTGAATTTCACAAACTAAATGCATTTCTAACGCGGTTTTTTAGCTGAACCTGTCCATTTCACCTGTTTTCATTGCAGTTCACTAAAACTTACGCAAAATGTCATAGGAGAACAAATATATGCAAATCTTAGTGCTCGTTTCAAACTTGAATTTCATCAACAAAAATCATTTCTAACGCGGTTTTTCTGCTTAAATTGTCCATTTCAAATTTTTTTCATTGATTTCACTAAAATTTACGCAAAATCTTATTGGAGAGCAAAAAAATCCAAATCTGAGTGCTCCACTGAAACTTGAATTTCACTGTCTAAATTCATTTCCAACGCGGTTTTTCACCTAAAATTATCCATTTCGCCTGCAATCATTGCAATTTTACCAGCATTTACGCAAAATGTCATAGCAGAACTAAGATATCTAAATCTGAGTGCTCCACTCATACTTGAATTTCACAAACTAAATTTATTTCTAACCCGGTTATCAACTAAAACTAACTTTTGCTTGTCTACATTGCATTTCACCAAAATTTGTGCAGAACGGCATAGGAGAAGAAAAATATCCAAATCTGAGTTCTCCACTCAAACATGAATTTCACCAACTAAATTCATTTCTTACGCGGTTTTTCAGCTAAAATTATCCTTTTTTCCTGTGTTGACTGCATTTCACCAAAATATACGCAAAATTCCACAGGAAAACCAAAATATTCAAATCTGAGAGCTCAATTCAAACTAGAATTTCACCAAATAAATTCATTTCTAACCCGATTTTTCAGCTAACATCATCCTTTTTCCTGTCTTCATTGCATTTTACTGAAAGGTACGCAAAATGTCATAAGAGAAAAAAAATATCAAAATCTGATGGCTCCACTCTAACTTGAATTTTACCAACTAAAAACTCATTTCTAACGCAATTTTTCAGCAAAAATTATCCATTTCGTCTCTTTTCATTGCAAGTTACAAAAATTTACAAAAAATGTCATAGGAGAACAAAAATATTCCAATCTTAGTGCTCCCCTGAACTTGAATTTCACAAACTAATTTCATTTCTAACGCGATTTTTAAGCTTAAATTATCAATTTCGCCTGTCTTCATTGCATTTCATTAAAAAATACGCAAAATGTCATAGGAGAACAAAAATATGCAAATCTGAGTGCTCCACTCAAATTTAAATTTCACCAACTAAAATCGTTTCTAACGCAGTTTTTCAGTTAAAATTGTCCATTTCACCTGTTTTTTTGCGTTTCACCAAAATTTACGCAAAATGTCATAGGAGAACAAAAATATCCAAATCTGAGTGCTCCATTCTAACGTAAATGTCATCAACTCCATGCATTTTTAAAGCGGTTTTTCAAGTAGATTTATCCATTTCACCTATGTTCATTGCAATTGACCAACATTTACGCATAATATCAGAGGAGAACAAAAATTTCCAAATCTGAGTGCTCCATTCTAACGTGAATGTCATCAACTAAATGCATTTCTAACGCGATTTTTCAGCTAGAATTATCAATTTCACCTATGTTCATTGCAATTCACCAAAGCTTATGGAAAATGTCATACGAGAACCAAAATATCCAAATCTAAGTGCTCCTTTCAAATCTGGATTTCACCAAAAGTTTAATTCATTTCTAACGCGGTTTGTTAGCTAAAATAATCCACTTCACCTGTTTTCATTACATTTCACCAAAATTTTTGGAAAATGTCAAAGGAAAACAAAAATATCCACAGAGTGCTCCACTGAAACTAGAATTTCACCAACTAAATTCATTTCTAACGCGGTTTTTCACCTAAAATTATCCATTTCGCCTGTTTTCATTGAACTTTTTTTCGGGGTATGTCATATGAGAACAAAAATATCAAAATCTGAGTGCTCCACTCAAATTTGAATTTCACAAACAAAAAATTCATTTCTTAATCGGATTTTCAGCTAAACTTATCCATTTCGCCGTTCTTCATTGCATTTCCCCAAAATTTAAGCAAAATAACATAGGAGAACAAAAATATCGAAATCTAGGTGCTCCACTCAAACTTGAATTTCACCAAATAAATTCAATTGTATCGCGGTTTTTCAGCTAAAATTGTCAATTTCACCTTTTTTTATTGCATTTTACCTAAATTTACGCAAAATGTCATAAGAGAACAAAATGATCTAAATCTGAGTGCTTCATTTAAACTTAAATTTCACCAACTTAATTCATTTCTTACACGGTTTTTAACTAAAATTATCCTTTTTTCCTGTCTGTATTGCATTTCACCAAAATGTACCCAAAATATCATTAGAGAACAAAAATATCCAAATCTGAGTTCACCACTCAAACTTGAATTTCAACACATAAACCATTTTTAACGCATTTTTTAGCTAAAGTTATCCATGTTGCCTGTTTTCATTGCATTTCACAGAAATTTACGCAAAATATCATAGGAGAAAAAAAATATCCAAATCTGAGTGCTCCACTTCAAAATGAATTTCACAAAATAAATTCATTTCTAACACGGTCTGAATTAAAAAGGATTTGCACATTGGCTAGAGACTAAACAGTGTTATACATATATAATGAATGAGAAATAAAAATATCCAAATCTGAGTGCACCACTTATACTTGAATTTCACCAAAAAATTCATTTCTAATGCGGTTTTTCAGCTTAAATTATCCACGTCGCCTGTCTTCATTGCATTTTACCAACATTTACGCAAAATATCATAGGAGAACAAACATATCCAATTCTGAGTGCTCCACTCAACCTTAAATTTCACCAACTAAATTCATTTCTAACGATTTTTCAGCTTAAATTGTCCATTTCAACTTTTTTTGTTGCATTACACCTAAATTTACGCAAAATGTCATAGGAGAACAAAAATATCTTAATCTGAGTGCTTCACTCAAACTTAAATTTCAGCAACTAAATTCATTTCTAACGCTTTTTTTAGCTAAAATTAGCCATTTTGCCTGCCTTGATTGCATTTTACCAAAATTTACGCAAAATAACATAGGAGAACAAAAATATTTAAATCTGAGTGATTTACTTCAAAATGAATTTCACTAACTAAATTCATTTCTAACACGGTCTGAATTATGTAGGAACAAAAACATCTAAATCTGAGTTTTTCACTCAAACTTAAATTTCACAAACTAAATTCATTTCTAACGCTTTTTTTAGCTAAAATTAGCCATTTTGCCTGCCTTGATTGCATTTCACCAAAATTTACAGAAAATGTCATACGAGAACAAAAATATTCAAATCTGAGTGCTCCACTCAAACTTGAATTTCACAAACTAAATGCATTTCTAACGCGGTTTTTTAGCTGAACCTGTCCATTTCACCTGTTTTCATTGCAGTTCACTAAAACTTACGCAAAATGTCATAGGAGAACAAATATATGCAAATCTTAGTGCTCGTTTCAAACTTGAATTTCATCAACAAAAATCATTTCTAACGCGGTTTTTCTGCTTAAATTGTCCATTTCAAATTTTTTTCATTGATTTCACTAAAATTTACGCAAAATCTTATTGGAGAGCAAAAAAATCCAAATCTGAGTGCTCCACTGAAACTTGAATTTCACTGTCTAAATTCATTTCCAACGCGGTTTTTCACCTAAAATTATCCATTTCGCCTGCAATCATTGCAATTTTACCAGCATTTACGCAAAATGTCATAGCAGAACTAAGATATCTAAATCTGAGTGCTCCACTCATACTTGAATTTCACAAACTAAATTTATTTCTAACCCGGTTATCAACTAAAACTAACTTTTGCTTGTCTACATTGCATTTCACCAAAATTTGTGCAGAACGGCATAGGAGAAGAAAAATATCCAAATCTGAGTTCTCCACTCAAACATGAATTTCACCAACTAAATTCATTTCTTACGCGGTTTTTCAGCTAAAATTATCCTTTTCCCCTGTGTTGACTGCATTTCCACAAAATATACGCAAAATTCCACAGGAAAACCAAAATATTCAAATCTGAGAGCTCAATTCAAACTAGAATTTCACCAAATAAATTCATTTCTAACCCGATTTTTCAGCTAACATCATCCTTTTTCCTGTCTTCATTGCATGTTACTGAAAGGTACGCAAAATGTCATAAGAGAAAAAAAATATCAAAATCTGATGGATCCACTCTAACTTGAATTTTACCAACTAAAAACTCATTTCTAACGCAATTTTTCAGCAAAAATTATCCATTTCGTCTCTTTTCATTGCAAGTTACAAAAATTTACAAAAAATGTCATAGGAGAACAAAAATATTCCAATCTTAGTGCTCCCCTGAACTTGAATTTCACAAACTAATTTCATTTCTAACGCGATTTTTAAGCTTAAATTATCAATTTCGCCTGTCTTCATTGCATTTCATTAAAAAATACGCAAAATGTCATAGGAGAACAAAAATATGCAAATCTGAGTGCTCCACTCAAATTTAAATTTCACCAACTAAAATCGTTTCTAACGCAGTTTTTCAGTTAAAATTGTCCATTTCACCTGTTTTTTTGCGTTTTACCAAAATTTACGCAAAATGTCATAGGAGAACAAAAATATCCAAATCTGAGTGCTCCATTCTAACGTAAATGTCATCAACTCCATGCATTTTTAAAGCGGTTTTTCAAGTAGATTTATCCATTTCACCTATGTTCATTGCAATTGACCAACATTTACGCATAATATCAGAGGAGAACAAAAATTTCCAAATCTGAGTGCTCCATTCTAACGTGAATGTCATCAACTAACTGCATTTCTAACGCGATTTTTCAGCTAGAATTATCAATTTCACCTATGTTCATTGCAATTCACCAAAGCTTATGGAAAATGTCATACGAGAACCAAAATATCCAAATCTAAGTGCTCCTTTCAAATCTGGATTTTACCAAAAGTTTAATTCATTTCTAACGCGGTTTGTTAGCTAAAATAATCCACTTCACCTGTTTTCATTACATTTCACCAAAATTTTTGGAAAATGTCAAAGGAAAACAAAAATATCCACAGAGTGCTCCACTGAAACTAGAATTTCACCAACTAAATTCATTTCTAACGCGGTTTTTCACCTAAAATTATCCATTTCGCCTGTTTTCATTGAACATTTTTTCGGGGTATGTCATATGAGAACAAAAATATCAAAATCTGAGTGCTCCACTCAAATTTGAATTTCACAAACAAAAAATTCATTTCTTAATCGGATTTTCAGCTAAACTTATCCATTTCGCCGTTCTTCATTGCATTTCCCCAAAATTTAAGCAAAATAACATAGGAGAACAAAAATATCGAAATCTAGGTGCTCCACTCAAACTTGAATTTCACCAAATAAATTCAATTGTATCGCGGTTTTTCAGCTAAAATTGTCAATTTCACCTTTTTTTATTGCATTTTACCTAAATTTACGCAAAATGTCATAAGAGAACAAAATGATCTAAATCTGAGTGCTTCATTTAAACTTAAATTTCACCAACTTAATTCATTTCTTACACGGTTTTTAACTAAAATTATCCTTTTTTCCTGTCTGTATTGCATTTCACCAAAATGTACCCAAAATATCATTAGAGAACAAAAATATCCAAATCTGAGTTCACCACTCAAACTTGAATTTCAACACATAAACCATTTTTAACGCATTTTTTAGCTAAAGTTATCCATGTTGCCTGTTTTCATTGCATTTCACAGAAATTTACGTAAAATATCATAGGAGAAAAAAATATCCAAATCTGAGTGCTCCACTTCAAAATGAATTTCACAAAATAAATTCATTTCTAACACGGTCTGAATTAAAAAGGATTTGCAGATTGGCTAGAGACTAAACAGTGTTATACATAAATAATGAATGAGAAATAAAAATATCCAAATCTGAGTGCACCACTTATACTTGAATTTCACCAAAAAATTCATTTCTAATGCGGTTTTTCAGCTTAAATTATCCACGTCGCCTGTCTTCATTGCATTTTACCAACATTTACGCAAAATATCATAGGAGAACAAACATATCCAATTCTGAGTGCTCCACTCAACCTTAAATTTCACCAACTAAATTCATTTCTAACGATTTTTCAGCTAAAATTGTCCATTTCAACTTTTTTTGTTGCATTACACCTAAATTTACGCAAAATGTCATAGGAGAACAAAAATATCTTAATCTGAGTGCTTCACTCAAACTTAAATTTCAGCAACTAAATTCATTTCTAACGCTTTTTTTAGCTAAAATTAGCCATTTTGCCTGCCTTGATTGCATTTTACCAAAATTTACGCAAAATAACATAGGAGAAAAAAAATATTTAAATCTGAGTGATCTACTTCAAAATGAATTTCACTAACAAAATTCATTTCTAACACGGTCTGAATTATGTAGTAACAAAAACATCTAAATCTGAGGTTTTCACTCAAACTTAAATTTCACAAACTAAATTCATTTTTAACGCTTTTTTTAGCTAAAATTAGCCATTTTGCCTGCCTTGATTGCATTTCACCAAAATTTACAGATAATGTCATACGAGAACAAAAATATTCAAATCTGAGTGCTCCACTCAAACTTGAATTTCACAAACTAAATGCATTTCTAACGCGGTTTTTTAGCTGAACCTGTCCATTTCACCTGTTTTCATTGCAGTTCACTAAAACTTACGCAAAATGTCATAGGAGAACAAATATATGCAAATCTTAGTGCTCGTTTCAAACTTGAATTTCATCAACAAAAATCATTTCTAACGTGGTTTTTCTGCTTAAATTGTCCATTTCAAATTTTTTTCATTGATTTCACTAAAATTTACGCAAAATCTTATTGGAGAGCAAAAAAATCCAAATCTGAGTGCTCCACTGAAACTTGAATTTCACTGTCTAAATTCATTTCCAACGCGGTTTTTCACCTAAAATTATCCATTTCGCCTGCAATCATTGCAATTTTACCAGCATTTACGCAAAATGTCATAGCAGAACTAAGATATCTAAATCTGAGTGCTCCACTCATACTTGAATTTCACAAACTAAATTTATTTCTAACCCGGTTATCAACTAAAACTAACTTTTGCTTGTCTACATTGCATTTCACCAAAATTTGTGCAGAACGGCATAGGAGAAGAAAAATATCCAAATCTGAGTTCTCCACTCAAACATGAATTTCACCAACTAAATTCATTTCTTACGCGGTTTTTCAGCTAAAATTATCCTTTTTTCCTGTGTTGACTGCATTTCACCAAAATATACGCAAAATTCCACAGGAAAACCAAAATATTCAAATCTGAGAGCTCAATTCAAACTAGAATTTCACCAAATAAATTCATTTCTAACCCGATTTTTCAGCTAACATCATCCTTTTTCCTGTCTTCATTGCATTTTACTGAAAGGTACGCAAAATGTCATAAGAGAAAAAAAATATCAAAATCTGATGGCTCCACTCTAACTTGAATTTTACCAACTAAAAACTCATTTCTAACGCAATTTTTCAGCAAAAATTATCCATTTCGTCTCTTTTCATTGCAAGTTACAAAAATTTACAAAAAATGTCATAGGAGAACAAAAATATTCCAATCTTAGTGCTCCCCTGAACTTGAATTTCACAAACTAATTTCATTTCTAACGCGATTTTTAAGCTTAAATTATCAATTTCGCCTGTCTTCATTGCATTTCATTAAAAAATACGCAAAATGTCATAGGAGAACAAAAATATGCAAATCTGAGTGCTCCACTCAAATTTAAATTTCACCAACTAAAATCGTTTCTAACGCAGTTTTTCAGTTAAAATTGTCCATTTCACCTGTTTTTTTGCGTTTCACCAAAATTTACGCAAAATGTCATAGGAGAACAAAAATATCCAAATCTGAGTGCTCCATTCTAACGTAAATGTCATCAACTCCATGCATTTTTAAAGCGGTTTTTCAAGTAGATTTATCCATTTCACCTATGTTCATTGCAATTGACCAACATTTACGCATAATATCAGAGGAGAACAAAAATTTCCAAATCTGAGTGCTCCATTCTAACGTGAATGTCATCAACTAAATGCATTTCTAACGCGATTTTTCAGCTAGAATTATCAATTTCACCTATGTTCATTGCAATTCACCAAAGCTTATGGAAAATGTCATACGAGAACCAAAATATCCAAATCTAAGTGCTCCTTTCAAATCTGGATTTCACCAAAAGTTTAATTCATTTCTAACGCGGTTTGTTAGCTAAAATAATCCACTTCACCTGTTTTCATTACATTTCACCAAAATTTTTGGAAAATGTCAAAGGAAAACAAAAATATCCACAGAGTGCTCCACTGAAACTAGAATTTCACCAACTAAATTCATTTCTAACGCGGTTTTTCACCTAAAATTATCCATTTCGCCTGTTTTCATTGAACTTTTTTTCGGGGTATGTCATATGAGAACAAAAATATCAAAATCTGAGTGCTCCACTCAAATTTGAATTTCACAAACAAAAAATTCATTTCTTAATCGGATTTTCAGCTAAACTTATCCATTTCGCCGTTCTTCATTGCATTTCCCCAAAATTTAAGCAAAATAACATAGGAGAACAAAAATATCGAAATCTAGGTGCTCCACTCAAACTTGAATTTCACCAAATAAATTCAATTGTATCGCGGTTTTTCAGCTAAAATTGTCAATTTCACCTTTTTTTATTGCATTTTACCTAAATTTACGCAAAATGTCATAAGAGAACAAAATGATCTAAATCTGAGTGCTTCATTTAAACTTAAATTTCACCAACTTAATTCATTTCTTACACGGTTTTTAACTAAAATTATCCTTTTTTCCTGTCTGTATTGCATTTCACCAAAATGTACCCAAAATATCATTAGAGAACAAAAATATCCAAATCTGAGTTCACCACTCAAACTTGAATTTCAACACATAACCCATTTTTAACGCATTTTTTAGCTAAAGTTATCCATGTTGCCTGTTTTCATTGCATTTCACAGAAATTTACGCAAAATATCATAGGAGAAAAAAAATATCCAAATCTGAGTGCTCCACTTCAAAATGAATTTCACAAAATAAATTCATTTCTAACACGGTCTGAATTAAAAAGGATTTGCACATTGGCTAGAGACTAAACAGTGTTATACATATATAATGAATGAGAAATAAAAATATCCAAATCTGAGTGCACCACTTATACTTGAATTTCACCAAAAAATTCATTTCTAATGCGGTTTTTCAGCTTAAATTATCCACGTCGCCTGTCTTCATTGCATTTTACCAACATTTACGCAAAATATCATAGGAGAACAAACATATCCAATTCTGAGTGCTCCACTCAACCTTAAATTTCACCAACTAAATTCATTTCTAACGATTTTTCAGCTTAAATTGTCCATTTCAACTTTTTTTGTTGCATTACACCTAAATTTACGCAAAATGTCATAGGAGAACAAAAATATCTTAATCTGAGTGCTTCACTCAAACTTAAATTTCAGCAACTAAATTCATTTCTAACGCTTTTTTTAGCTAAAATTAGCCATTTTGCCTGCCTTGATTGCATTTTACCAAAATTTACGCAAAATAACATAGGAGAACAAAAATATTTAAATCTGAGTGATCTACTTCAAAATGAATTTCACTAACTAAATTCATTTCTAACACGGTCTGAATTATGTAGGAACAAAAACATCTAAATCTGAGTTTTTCACTCAAACTTAAATTTCACAAACTAAATTCATTTCTAACGCTTTTTTTAGCTAAAATTAGCCATTTTGCCTGCCTTGATTGCATTTCACCAAAATTTACAGAAAATGTCATACGAGAACAAAAATATTCAAATCTGAGTGCTCCACTCAAACTTGAATTTCACAAACTAAATGCATTTCTAACGCGGTTTTTTAGCTGAACCTGTCCATTTCACCTGTTTTCATTGCAGTTCACTAAAACTTACGCAAAATGTCATAGGAGAACAAATATATGCAAATCTTAGTGCTCGTTTCAAACTTGAATTTCATCAACAAAAATCATTTCTAACGCGGTTTTTCTGCTTAAATTGTCCATTTCAAATTTTTTTCATTGATTTCACTAAAATTTACGCAAAATCTTATTGGAGAGCAAAAAAATCCAAATCTGAGTGCTCCACTGAAACTTGAATTTCACTGTCTAAATTCATTTCCAACGCGGTTTTTCACCTAAAATTATCCATTTCGCCTGCAATCATTGCAATTTTACCAGCATTTACGCAAAATGTCATAGCAGAACTAAGATATCTAAATCTGAGTGCTCCACTCATACTTGAATTTCACAAACTAAATTTATTTCTAACCCGGTTATCAACTAAAACTAACTTTTGCTTGTCTACATTGCATTTCACCAAAATTTGTGCAGAACGGCATAGGAGAAGAAAAATATCCAAATCTGAGTTCTCCACTCAAACATGAATTTCACCAACTAAATTCATTTCTTACGCGGTTTTTCAGCTAAAATTATCCTTTTCCCCTGTGTTGACTGCATTTCCACAAAATATACGCAAAATTCCACAGGAAAACCAAAATATTCAAATCTGAGAGCTCAATTCAAACTAGAATTTCACCAAATAAATTCATTTCTAACCCGATTTTTCAGCTAACATCATCCTTTTTCCTGTCTTCATTGCATGTTACTGAAAGGTACGCAAAATGTCATAAGAGAAAAAAAATATCAAAATCTGATGGATCCACTCTAACTTGAATTTTACCAACTAAAAACTCATTTCTAACGCAATTTTTCAGCAAAAATTATCCATTTCGTCTCTTTTCATTGCAAGTTACAAAAATTTACAAAAAATGTCATAGGAGAACAAAAATATTCCAATCTTAGTGCTCCCCTGAACTTGAATTTCACAAACTAATTTCATTTCTAACGCGATTTTTAAGCTTAAATTATCAATTTCGCCTGTCTTCATTGCATTTCATTAAAAAATACGCAAAATGTCATAGGAGAACAAAAATATGCAAATCTGAGTGCTCCACTCAAATTTAAATTTCACCAACTAAAATCGTTTCTAACGCAGTTTTTCAGTTAAAATTGTCCATTTCACCTGTTTTTTTGCGTTTTACCAAAATTTACGCAAAATGTCATAGGAGAACAAAAATATCCAAATCTGAGTGCTCCATTCTAACGTAAATGTCATCAACTCCATGCATTTTTAAAGCGGTTTTTCAAGTAGATTTATCCATTTCACCTATGTTCATTGCAATTGACCAACATTTACGCATAATATCAGAGGAGAACAAAAATTTCCAAATCTGAGTGCTCCATTCTAACGTGAATGTCATCAACTAACTGCATTTCTAACGCGATTTTTCAGCTAGAATTATCAATTTCACCTATGTTCATTGCAATTCACCAAAGCTTATGGAAAATGTCATACGAGAACCAAAATATCCAAATCTAAGTGCTCCTTTCAAATCTGGATTTTACCAAAAGTTTAATTCATTTCTAACGCGGTTTGTTAGCTAAAATAATCCACTTCACCTGTTTTCATTACATTTCACCAAAATTTTTGGAAAATGTCAAAGGAAAACAAAAATATCCACAGAGTGCTCCACTGAAACTAGAATTTCACCAACTAAATTCATTTCTAACGCGGTTTTTCACCTAAAATTATCCATTTCGCCTGTTTTCATTGAACATTTTTTCGGGGTATGTCATATGAGAACAAAAATATCAAAATCTGAGTGCTCCACTCAAATTTGAATTTCACAAACAAAAAATTCATTTCTTAATCGGATTTTCAGCTAAACTTATCCATTTCGCCGTTCTTCATTGCATTTCCCCAAAATTTAAGCAAAATAACATAGGAGAACAAAAATATCGAAATCTAGGTGCTCCACTCAAACTTGAATTTCACCAAATAAATTCAATTGTATCGCGGTTTTTCAGCTAAAATTGTCAATTTCACCTTTTTTTATTGCATTTTACCTAAATTTACGCAAAATGTCATAAGAGAACAAAATGATCTAAATCTGAGTGCTTCATTTAAACTTAAATTTCACCAACTTAATTCATTTCTTACACGGTTTTTAACTAAAATTATCCTTTTTTCCTGTCTGTATTGCATTTCACCAAAATGTACCCAAAATATCATTAGAGAACAAAAATATCCAAATCTGAGTTCACCACTCAAACTTGAATTTCAACACATAAACCATTTTTAACGCATTTTTTAGCTAAAGTTATCCATGTTGCCTGTTTTCATTGCATTTCACAGAAATTTACGTAAAATATCATAGGAGAAAAAAATATCCAAATCTGAGTGCTCCACTTCAAAATGAATTTCACAAAATAAATTCATTTCTAACACGGTCTGAATTAAAAAGGATTTGCACATTGGCTAGAGACTAAACAGTGTTATACATAAATAATGAATGAGAAATAAAAATATCCAAATCTGAGTGCACCACTTATACTTGAATTTCACCAAAAAATTCATTTCTAATGCGGTTTTTCAGCTTAAATTATCCACGTCGCCTGTCTTCATTGCATTTTACCAACATTTACGCAAAATATCATAGGAGAACAAACATATCCAATTCTGAGTGCTCCACTCAACCTTAAATTTCACCAACTAAATTCATTTCTAACGATTTTTCAGCTAAAATTGTCCATTTCAACTTTTTTTGTTGCATTACACCTAAATTTACGCAAAATGTCATAGGAGAACAAAAATATCTTAATCTGAGTGCTTCACTCAAACTTAAATTTCAGCAACTAAATTCATTTCTAACGCTTTTTTTAGCTAAAATTAGCCATTTTGCCTGCCTTGATTGCATTTTACCAAAATTTACGCAAAATAACATAGGAGAAAAAAAATATTTAAATCTGAGTGATCTACTTCAAAATGAATTTCACTAACAAAATTCATTTCTAACACGGTCTGAATTATGTAGTAACAAAAACATCTAAATCTGAGGTTTTCACTCAAACTTAAATTTCACAAACTAAATTCATTTTTAACGCTTTTTTTAGCTAAAATTAGCCATTTTGCCTGCCTTGATTGCATTTCACCAAAATTTACAGATAATGTCATACGAGAACAAAAATATTCAAATCTGAGTGCTCCACTCAAACTTGAATTTCACAAACTAAATGCATTTCTAACGCGGTTTTTTAGCTGAACCTGTCCATTTCACCTGTTTTCATTGCAGTTCACTAAAACTTACGCAAAATGTCATAGGAGAACAAATATATGCAAATCTTAGTGCTCGTTTCAAACTTGAATTTCATCAACAAAAATCATTTCTAACGTGGTTTTTCTGCTTAAATTGTCCATTTCAAATTTTTTTCATTGATTTCACTAAAATTTACGCAAAATCTTATTGGAGAGCAAAAAAATCCAAATCTGAGTGCTCCACTGAAACTTGAATTTCACTGTCTAAATTCATTTCCAACGCGGTTTTTCACCTAAAATTATCCATTTCGCCTGCAATCATTGCAATTTTACCAGCATTTACGCAAAATGTCATAGCAGAACTAAGATATCTAAATCTGAGTGCTCCACTCATACTTGAATTTCACAAACTAAATTTATTTCTAACCCGGTTATCAACTAAAACTAACTTTTGCTTGTCTACATTGCATTTCACCAAAATTTGTGCAGAACGGCATAGGAGAAGAAAAATATCCAAATCTGAGTTCTCCACTCAAACATGAATTTCACCAACTAAATTCATTTCTTACGCGGTTTTTCAGCTAAAATTATCCTTTTTTCCTGTGTTGACTGCATTTCACCAAAATATACGCAAAATTCCACAGGAAAACCAAAATATTCAAATCTGAGAGCTCAATTCAAACTAGAATTTCACCAAATAAATTCATTTCTAACCCGATTTTTCAGCTAACATCATCCTTTTTCCTGTCTTCATTGCATTTTACTGAAAGGTACGCAAAATGTCATAAGAGAAAAAAAATATCAAAATCTGATGGCTCCACTCTAACTTGAATTTTACCAACTAAAAACTCATTTCTAACGCAATTTGTCAGCAAAAATTATCCATTTCGTCTCTTTTCATTGCAAGTTACAAAAATTTACAAAAAATGTTATAGGAGAACAAAAATATTCCAATCTTAGTGCTCCCCTGAACTTGAATTTCACAAACTAATTTCATTTCTAACGCGATTTTTAAGCTTAAATTATCAATTTCGCCTGTCTTCATTGCATTTCATTAAAAAATACGCAAAATGTCATAGGAGAACAAAAATATGCAAATCTGAGTGCTCCACTCAAATTTAAATTTCACCAACTAAAACCGTTTCTAACGCAGTTTCTCAGTTAAAATTGTCCATTTCACCTGTTTTTTTGCGTTTCACCAAAATTTACGCAAAATGTCATAGGAGAACAAAAATATCCAAATCTGAGTGCTCCATTCTAACGTAAATGTCATCAACTCCATGCATTTTTAAAGCGGTTTTTCAAGTAGATTTATCCATTTCACCTATGTTCATTGCAATTGACCAACATTTACGCATAATATCAGAGGAGAACAAAAATTTCCAAATCTGAGTGCTCCATTCTAACGTGAATGTCATCAACTAAATGCATTTCTAACGCGATTTTTCAGCTAGAATTATCAATTTCACCTATGTTCGTTGCAATTCACCAAAGCTTATGGAAAATGTCATACGAGAACCAAAATATCCAAATCTAAGTGCTCCTTTCAAATCTGGATTTCACCAAAAGTTTAATTCATTTCTAACGCGGTTTGTTAGCTAAAATAATCCACTTCACCTGTTTTCATTACATTTCACCAAAATTTTTGGAAAATGTCAAAGGAAAACAAAAATATCCACAGAGTGCTCCACTGAAACTAGAATTTCACCAACTAAATTCATTTCTAACGCGGTTTTTCACCTAAAATTATCCATTTCGCCTGTTTTCATTGAACTTTTTTTCGGGGTATGTCATATGAGAACAAAAATATCAAAATCTGAGTGCTCCACTCAAATTTGAATTTCACAAACAAAAAATTCATTTCTTAATCGGATTTTCAGCTATACTTATCCATTTCGCCGTTCTTCATTGCATTTCCCCAAAATTTACGCAAAATAACATAGGAGAACAAAAATATCGAAATCTAGGTGCTCCACTCAAACTTGAATTTCACCAAATAAATTCAATTGTATCGCGGTTTTTCAGCTAAAATTGTCAATTTCACCTTTTTTTATTGCATTTTACCTAAATTTACGCAAAATGTCATAAGAGAACAAAATGATCTAAATCTGAGTGCTTCATTAAAACTTAAATTTCACCAACTTAATTCATTTCTAACGCTTTTTTAGCTAAAATTTTCCATTTTGCCTGCCTTCATTGCATTTTACCAAAATTTACGCAAAATAACATAGGAGAACAAAAATATTTAAATCTGAGTTCTCAATTCAAACTAGAAATTCACCAACTAAATTCATTTCTAACCCGATTTTTAAGCTAAAATTATCCTTTTTTCCTGTGTTGACTGCATTTCACCAAAAGTTACGCAAAATATCAAAGGAGAACAAATATATGCAATTCTTACTGCTCGTTTCAAACTTGAATTTCATCAACAAAAATCATTTCTAACGCGGTTTTTCTGCTTAAAATGTCCATTTCAACTTTTTTCATTGATATCACTAAAATTTACGCAAAATCTTATTGGAGAGCAAAAAAATCCAAATCTGAGTGCTCCACTGAAACTTGAATTTCACTGTCTAAATTCATTTCAACGCGGTTTTTCACCTAAAATTATCCATTTCGCCAGCAATCATTGCAATTTAACCAACATTTACGCAAAATGTCATAGGAGAACAAAAATATTGAAAATCTGGGTGATCCACTCATACTTGAATTTCACAAACTAAATTTATTTCTAACCCGGTTTTCAGCTAAAATTATCCTTTTTTCCTGTGTTGACTGCATTTCACCAAAAAATACGCAAAATGCCACAGGAGAACCAAAATATTTAAATCTGAGAGCTCAATTCAAACTAGAATTTCACCAACTAAATTCATTTCAAACCCGATTTTTCAGCTAACATTATCCTTTTTCCTGTCTTCATTGCATTTTACTGAAAGGTACGCAAAATGTCATAGGAGAAAAAAAATATCAAAATCTGATGGCTCCACTCTAACTTGAATTTTACCAACGTAATTCATTTACAACGCGGTTTTTCCGTTAAAATTATCCATTTCGCCTGTCTTAATTGCATTTCACCAAAATGTACTCAAAACATAATAGAACAAAAGTATTCAATCTGAGTGCTAAATTCAAAATTGAATTTCACCAACTAAATTCAGTTCTTATGCGGTTTTTCAGCTAAATTTATCAATTTCTCCTGTCCTCATTGCATTTCATTAAAAAATACGCAAAATATCATAGGAGAACAAAAATATGCAAATCTGAGTGCTCCACTAAATTTAAATTTCACCAACTAAAATCATTTCTAACGCAGTTTTTCAGTTAAAATTGTCCATTTCACCTGTTTTTATTGCGTTTCACCAAAATTTACGCAAAATGTCATAGGAGAACAAAAATATCCGGTTAAGAGTGATGATCTGGGACCATGTCTCAGGTAGTCACCAGAAGGGTGTGTCCCTCCTCGGGAACGGTCCTAATCCGCGACCCTTTCCCGAGCTCCGAGGCCCTAGCTGGCCTCTCTCCTCGACCCACGCGGCGGGGGGCTACCACGGCGAAAAGTGACCGTACCAAGTATAATTTAAACTTTAACAGCTACGCCATATTGCAATGAATACCAGTTTTCATCGTACTCCTGATAATCGTGCGAGTACGCACGTCTTTTAAACGTCGTTCTACGATGAAAAATAACAGTTTTATAGATTTTCGTAAAAATGCTGTGGGCGACTGCCGGAAAAATGGCAACCTCGCAGTGAAATGGAGGGGGTTCCGCGAAGTTTGAATATGTCTGGATGATATTCTGACGCTTTCCTCATTATGTATTACGTGTCTAGTTTTGATTTTGGTGTAATTGACGTCAATGAATGATATGTAACACTGTCGATGAGAGAGTACGAGAAAGAAGGTATTAGAGCGTGTGGAAAGGAGATCCGCTAGATTTGTTAAAGGCCGATTTGATAATTGTATAAGTGTCACGAGTTTAATGGAAGAACTAGGGAATTATTGTCAGAACGCAGGTTAAAATTTAGGTTGAAACTTTTAAGAAAATTCCAATCCTATTTGTTCACTGATGACATTCGATATATATTGAGAACACCTGCGTATTATGCTAGGTTTGATCACATTAACAAAATTAGAGAGACAGATTGTCGTACCGATAGATTAAAATGTCATTTTTCCTGCGAACCTTAAGAGAGAACAATAGGCAGCGTAGCAAAGGGGTAGGTAGGTGAAATATATTCAGAGACATCTGTAGTGCATGATGCATGTAATAACAATCGTATAGATGTAGATGTATAGATGTAACAACCAAAAATCCTATTCTCATTATGCAGATGCTACCATGTAGCTGCTTGAGGCAGTATTATCTAGCATGTATCCATTTAATATCCTAGTTGCATGTCAATAGTGCATGTTTGGTGATCTTCACCCACAGCCATACACCCTTGTGGCTCGCAGGGTATTACGTAGACGTAGACTGTCTTTACCTAGGGAATGTTTCCAACATTATCTGTCAGCCATTTCTATAGGAAAAACTACACTTTGTTCTCGATCGCTTAAGAATTCCCTGATTCAAGACATTACCTCGTTGTCCACCCCTAAGATGTTATTTTTATAAGTGACTTTGTGCTTGAGAATTTATGAAATGTATTCTCACAGTCACAGAAATAGGCGAGGCATCTCTTGAACTTACTAACTATACACTTGATCTTAAATTTCTTCTAAACCTGCAGTTTTATTTGGACTTACTACATCTACAACTACATAATACCTGCGAGACACCTCCAAGGTACATTCTCACAGACATTCCATATATTATATTCCTAAAAAGGTAATGAAAAACCAAATTAATAAAATAACAGTTATGTATCCGCAGAAACATGAAAATAAATTTCAGGATGTGATTATTTCTAATAGTGATTTACGCTACCAATGCATTTGCCTCAAATAGCATAGAGACTCTTAATATCTGAGCATTTGGTAACTACAAAATATATCTACATAATACCCTTCGAGTCACCCTAAGGGTGTGTGGCAGGGAATGAGTTCAAAAAGAGTAAGCTCGAAAATCTACGTAGCGGAGTGAATGCGGCTACAATCCATTCCGCAGACAGATTGCCCCGTTGCAGACAGGTTGTACCACACTCGACTGCGCGATTGAAAAAATAATGTGAAACTCGGAGTCGCAAACGGTCGCAGCATAACTCTCATCTGGTTTGTAGTGTGGAAGCTTTGTACATAGAGTTTCCCCAAATAAGTTACTTCGTGATGCTCGGCGATGCAATCTACTTTTTCTCTACGTATTTAAAAAAACCATAAATGAGCGTCCGCCATTTTGTTTACATATCTTTGCTGAATAATTACAAAATGTAAGAAGTCTACATTAAAACGAAGATGAAAAACTGTCTCATCTCATTGCATCACTTTTTATTACAATTCTTTACCCATAAACTTTCAGCATGGGGTTGTTCCCATAACATGTACTGCACTACATATATAACAACAAACCTATTGAAGCAGCAAGTCAATCGAATGCCAGCCGCCCCTACGTGTACGCGTCACGTGTACATTGAAATTAATTCAAAATAATTGGCAATCAATTGAAATTTAATACCGCTGGATGATAACTTACCCTACCCTTACTGGCATTTATTTTGCGTACATCTGAATGAGCTCTTCCAGTGGTGAACTTTATGTTAATACATAATTGGGTGCATAAGTGCACAGATATGGATATTAAAATACATGAATAGTTAGTTATAGTGTCTACACTGGAATGGAAAACTCGGTGTTTTCACCTTCTAGTCCTATGAGTTGCTTGATATTTGATCATTTGTTTTAAAGAGCTAATAGTTTGTTGTTTGTTTGATTTAATTTCTTGTACAATCTGTACATTTGTTGTACTAAAAGATTCCCCCATCCCTCCGTTAAAAGTCAACGGGCACTTTCCACTAGTGCTTTATGAATGTTCGCAGGAGAAATAAGATTTAAATATATCCAAAATTTTATTCTCAAGATGTAATCAAAATGGTCGCCCCTACACTTTTGCTGCTCGATCGTGGTGAGGTTGCATGGAAAAAATATAAAAAATATATGAGACCATAGTATAGGCAGTTGCATTTTGGTATGAGGACTTTACGCTAACCCAACTAACAGCATTATATTGTATGCTTGCTTTGCTATTTTTATCCTTTTTAAAGATTGAAGTTTAGACTAGTTTATTATTATTAATTCTTTTTATGCGCGATATGTCGTGCATGTTTGGTTAGAATTCACCCCCACCTTACTGTGGCTTCCTGGGTATTGGGTACATGTAGATGCCTTGAATTGTGTAATTGTACTTAATTACAATTCGAAGCAAAAGTGTTTGGAATAAATATAAACCATAAATTGAGATTTGTAAAAAGATTATTAGGCAAGTTGGACGAAAAAGTTAGAGAAATAAACTACTTCTCCCTACTTTTGAAGGAGGCTGAAAAACGAAGTTAGAACGCGTGCAGCGAAGATCGGCAAGATATGTTAAAAGGTGTTACGATAGTTCTAAAACCCCATTTCTGTCCAACGTTGCGAGTACGCAATGCTATTTTCGCGATTTTTTCCAGTACATCTGAATTTCCTGTGTACTTTGCATTTGATAGACATACTGCACTCCGAAGAAAATGGAAGGAGATTCCCCTCCCTCAACTCCGATATTTCCAGTAGCTGACCGATCAGTGAGCCTTTATCAGGATCCAAGAAATAGTTATGCCAAGCGCATTTCCTCATAATCTGACGAACTCACAAAAAAATTTCCTCCAAACGACATGCACCCTCATCAAGAGCCTTGATTTGCTGAACACCAGTGACCATTGTGAATAGAAGTTCTGAGAAAATGCATTGTGAGCATTTGTTCCTTGCCAATCCTTCCCTTCTCCTCTCTTGCTACACCCCCTGTTGCTCGGAGGCCCATTAACGCCGGAAAATCCCTACCCAGGGTAACGCTGCCCTTTTCCCCCAACCCCCTACCCTTCTGCCTCCTTACCTACAACAACCCTACTCAAATGCCCGCCTTTCCCCCCCCTCCTTACTCCCCTCCCATTCCCCCCCTCCTTTCCCCTCCTGCCGCTACGCTCCCAGATTTTGAATGCATTGGGAATTAAAAATTATCATTCTTACCTGAAGATGTCACCATGTGATGAAACTCGGGTCGTAAAAGAGAAATCAATTTAGTGGACCATTACGAAGTGTAATTTTTATATCCGATATGGAGAGGTTCCACATACTGAAGTTATTACTAATATGTATTTTGTAAAAACTGGGTTCAGATTCGCCCATCGCTCACCATAATTCACTCATTGAAAAGTATAAATGATCTAAAGTCGTACAAAAGGAAGCTTCTCGGAATATGTTCTCGGATTTTAAAAGGAAAACTCTGGTTGAACAATTGCTGGATAACCTGAAAGCCTTTTTGTTATATGTGAGGTCTGTTCAGGAAAAAAAACCGACTCTTCATCCGCTTAGAAACGAAAAAGGCGGAGTTTAATCAAGGCGTATGGGGAAGGCTAACCTGGTGCTTTATTACTTTCAAAGCGTTTTCACTGATTCATTTGAGAACACATCCATCACGGTGAATGATAATTTCTAGCGAACGATATATATTCTGCCGGTGGCGATATCTTTTGCTGGAAATTGTCATTCACCGTGATTTATGTATTCTCAAATGAATCAGTGAAAACCCTTTTAAAGTAGTAGTTTCACAAGTTAGCTTTGTCCAAATTGCTTGATACTGTTTCACCTTTTTAGTTTCTTAGTGTTGCTTGTTGATCTATTGCCTAGAACTTCCCTCACGTATGACCAAAAGGCTTTAGGGTTATTCTGTAACTGTTCTGGAGTGAGTTCTCACAATCATGTACTACACTATATAAAACAAAGCTAATTAAACAGCAAGACAATCGAATGACAGCCATGCCTACGTAGAAACATGCACTCACTACCTTCAGATATGCTACAAGTGATAGAAATAGTAAGTGCGAGAGTAATTGACTACTGTGAAAATGCATACCGATCAAAAACGATCATGGAGAACAAACGAGACGTGCTGTTAGTATTCGATAGCATGATAGTAAGCAGGCATTACTAAGATAATAAACTAAACAGCTACACTACCTGACGACAAACCAAACTGTACAGAGTCATTTACAGTTGTTATGGTCTCTTATCGTTCGCGGAAAAATGACATTTTAAAACAGTACGTTCTGCAGTCTATTTCTCTCATTTTTTTCTCATGATCTAGCCTGCCGTAGTATGTCGGGTTTCGTAAAATGCCCTTAGTGTCGTCATAAAAGAGATCGTCTTGGTATTTGCACAAAAAATTAAGTCTACACTTTAGCCGACGTGACGTTTTTATTCTAATAGTTGCAGAAGGCTTGTAAGTTGTTACCCTTACAATACTGTCGTGAATGTCGACTATTTATATATCGTGCAAATCTTAACTGTAAGCGTTCGAGCTCGGTTTCTAGTCATACATCTTAAGGATCTAAAATACTGGCAGCGTATTGTAACCGAAGTCTAACTAGAGAAAATAACATTATTACTTTAAGTTTTTAGTCGCACTTAACAAGAACCCTTCTTACAAATTCCAATTCACGATTAGCTTAACCAGTTATTTCGCGAAAATGTTTACCCCTTGAAAGATCATGTGTCAGTTAAACTCCGAGGTATTTCGCAGATTCTACCGTATCCAAACTGCTTTGTTCTATGCGTCAAGTGTAATCAGGAGAGTTGTTTTCTACCAGAATTTCATTACTACACTTTTTTCAAATTTAATTCTAGCTGACACGTATCGCACCACTTTTGAATTGCATCTAGGTCTTTTGTGAGAGCTATCATTATATCCGCGAATTTCCCTGTACACTACTGTATCGTCTGCAAATAATTTAAGATTACTATCAACTATTTCTTCAATGTCATTTATGCATAAAAGGAACAATAGTGGAATTATCACACCTCCCTGAGGAACGCCCGAAGTGACTTTCACTTCATTAGAGGTTACGTCATCTGAACAAACTTTTGCACACAATCACTTAAGAATTCTCGAATCCAAAGTATTACATGATTATCTAATCTGTTCAAGTTACGACGCTACTTCTCCCTTATTGGACATACTTGGAATACGCTGCCAAATTCGCGTTTGAAAGATGACAAGTTTGCTCTGATATCAGAGGTTTGGATCAGATTTATAGCAAACTATCAAAGCATGTGGATTCCCGGTCCATATATTTCCGTAGATGAGCAGCTTTTGCCGTCAATGTGCAGGTGTCGATTGATAAAATTCATGGCTTCCTAACCTGACAAATATAGGCAGAAATACTATATGGCCGTAGATAAGGATGCAAAATGTATGTTGAATGCCATCCCTTATCATGGGTCCTATTGGTGAACGTCTTAGAGAATTTGAAGTCAGAAAACTTGCCGGCCCATTCCTAAGCAAATTCCTACTTTTTTACTTCACTTTCACTAGAAAATTATTTGAAAACAAACGAACAATTTTGCAACGCATAAACAACAAAGTTAAAGGGGGAGTACCGGACTAGCTCAAGAGTAACTTTATAATACTGAGGCTCTCATATATCGCATGGATCCATCGAAGGTTGGTGGTCCCCATCGCCGCTGTCAGGTGCGAAAATATTGCATATAAGGAAAAAATTCTTATAATTGTGCATAATGTTATTAGCTAGTGTCCAAGAAATGTGTCGCTGCTGTTTCTTACGTTTGTATTTCGAGTAATACACAGTCTAGAGACGAAGAACACATATAGATACCTGAAAGTAATTTAGTGGCCTACTCAAAATGTAATATCAAACTCTCCGTAAATTGGTGCCAAAAATAAGATATGTCGTTACATTGGTAATCAATACGAATATTTGTTTGCATCATTATTTATTTATTTTTATATTATATTTACTTAACTTTAGTTTGTTTTAATTTGCGATAAAAGCTTCTACACTTGACTACTTCCAAGAAGTCATAAAAATGTTTCCCTTCTCAAAATATCAACAAAACTATGCACCAAATATAAAGGTAATAGACAGTGTAAAATACAAAAAATATTGGTTTTATTGCTCGTAATATGAAATCCCATAATATTGTAGTATTTACACTACAACAAATTGTAGTTAAAATGAATAATGCTCTTAATCTAAAGTCTCTTCTTAGTAAAACAATTGATTCCTGAATAAAAAAGTCAAGTTAATTCACCAGACACCTAAGATTTCCGATGGGACATTTTTGTCCTCTCAGCGGTATTAGTAATGTTGTACAATCCAGCGGTTCTAGTGTTCTCATAATGATTCCAACCCTAATTCTTTTATTAATTCTGATACACTACTCAACCTATCGTAACACCTTTTAACGCTCTTTTAGCTGCTCTACGCTGCACACTAGACATTGTAGATGAAGTCCAAATAAATCTCCAGGTCCAAAAGAAATTCAAGACCAAGTCTACACCTAGGAAGTTCAAGAGAAACCTCGCCTATTTCTTTGACTGTGAGAATATATTTGGTAAATTTTCAAACAGAAAATAACTTATAAAAAAAATTCAGGGGTTGGGGGACGACGTAAAATCTTGTATCAGGGAATTCTTAATCGATCGCGGACTATGTGTTGCTTTACGTATAGACATGGGCGATAGATAATATTGGAAATATTCCCTAGGTAACAATTCGGTAAACACAGTGATACATATCATTCATTGACGTCAATAACACCAAAATCAAAACTACACTCAGTAGACGTACGCACACATAATGAGGAAAGCGTCAGAAAATCATCCAGACATATTCAAACTTCGCGGAACCCCCTCCATTTCACTGCGAGGTTGCCATTTTTCCGGCAGTCGCCCACAGCATTTTTACGAAAATCTATAAAACTGTTATTTTTCATCGTAGAACGACGTTTAAAAGACGTGCGTACTCGCACGATTATCAGGAGTACGATGAAAACTGGTATTCATTGCAATATGGCGTAGCTGTTAAAGTTTAAATTATACTTGGTACGGTCACTTTTCGCTGTGGTAGCCCCCCGGGGCGTGGGTCGAGGAGAGAGGCCAGCTAGGGCCTCGGAGCTCGGGAAAGGGTCGCGGATTAGGACCGTTCCCGGGGAGGGACACACCCTTCTGGTGACTACCTGAGACATGGTCCCAGATCATCACTTTTAACCAAATATCCTAATCTGACGGCTCCACTCAAACGTGAATGTCATCAACTCCATGCATTTCTAACGCGGTTGTTCAGCTAGATTTATCCATTTCACCTATGTTCATTGCAATTTACCAACATTTACGCAAAATATCAGAGGAGAACAAAAATATCCAAATCTGAGTGCTCCACTCCAAATTGAATATCATCAACTAAATGCATTCCTGACGCGGTTTTTCAGCTAGAATTATCAATTTCACCTATGTTCATTGCAATTCACCAAAATTTACGCAAAATGTCATACGAGAACCAAAATATCCAAATCTAAGTGCTCCTTTGAAATCTGGATTTCACCAAATTTTAATTCATTTCTAACGTGGTTTGTTAGCTTAAATAATCCACTTCACCTTCTTTCATGACATTTCACCAAAATTTATGGAAAATGTCAAAGGAAAACAAAAATATCCACAGAGTGCTCCACGGAAACTAGAATTTCACCAACTAAATTCATTTCTAACGCGGTTTTTCACCTAAAACTATCCTTTTCGCTTCTTTCGTTGCATTTCACCAACATTTACGCTAATCGTCATAGGAGAACAAAAATATCTAAATCTGAGTTCTCAACTCAAACATGAATTTCACCAACTTCTTCATTTCTTACACGGTTTTTAACTAAAATTATCCTTTTTTCCTGTCTGCATTGCATTTCACCAAAATGTACCCAAAATATCATTAGAGAACAAAAATATCCAAATCTGAGTTCACCACTCAAACTTGAATTTCAACACATAAACGATTTTTAACGCATTTTTTAGCTAAAGTTATCCATGTTGCCTGTTTTCATTGCATTTCACAGAAATTTACGCAATTTCACAAAATAAATTCATTTCTAACACGGTCTGAATTAAAAAGGATTTGCACATTGGCTAGAGACTAAACAGTGTTATACATAAATAATGAATGAGAAATAAAAATATCCAAATCTGAGTGCACCACTTATACTTGAATTTCACCAAAAAATTCATTTCTAATGCGGTTTTTCAGCTTAAATTATCCACGTCGCCTGTCTTCATTGCATTTTACCAACATTTACGCAAAATATCATAGGAGAACAAACATATCCAATTCTGAGTGCTCCACTCAACCTTAAATTTCACCAGCTAAATTCATTTCTAACGATTTTTCAGCTAAAATTGTCCATTTCAACTTTTTTTGTTGCATTACACCTAAATTTACGCAAAATGTCATAGGAGAACAAAAATATCTTAATCTGAGTGCTTCACTCAAACTTAAATTTCAGCAACTAAATTCATTTCTAACGCTTTTTTTAGCTAAAATTAGCCATTTTGCCTGCCTTGATTGCATTTTACCAAAATTTACGCAAAATAACATAGGAGAACAAAAATATTTAAATCTGAGTGATCTACTTCAAAATGAATTTCACTAACTAAATTCATTTCTAACACGGTCTGAATTATGTAGGAACAAAAACATCTAAATCTGAGTTTTTCACTCAAACTTAAATTTCACAAACTAAATTCATTTCTAACGCTTTTTTTAGCTAAAATTAGCCATTTTGCCTGCCTTGATTGCATTTCACCAAAATTTACAGAAAATGTCATACGAGAACAAAAATATTCAAATCTGAGTGCTCCACTCAAACTTGAATTTCACAAACTAAATGCATTTCTAACGCGGTTTTTTAGCTGAACCTGTCCATTTCACCTGTTTTCATTGCAGTTCACTAAAACTTACGCAAAATGTCATAGGAGAACAAATATATGCAAATCTTAGTGCTCGTTTCAAACTTGAATTTCATCAACAAAAATCATTTCTAACGCGGTTTTTCTGCTTAAATTGTCCATTTCAAATTTTTTTCATTGATTTCACTAAAATTTACGCAAAATCTTATTGGAGAGCAAAAAAATCCAAATCTGAGTGCTCCACTGAAACTTGAATTTCACTGTCTAAATTCATTTCCAACGCGGTTTTTCACCTAAAATTATCCATTTCGCCTGCAATCATTGCAATTTTACCAGCATTTACGAAAAATGTCATAGCAGAACTAAGATATCTAAATCTGAGTGCTCCACTCATACTTGAATTTCACAAACTAAATTTACTTCTAACCCGGTTATCAACTAAAACTAACTTTTGCTTGTCTACATTGCATTTCACCAAAATTTGTGCAGAACGGCATAGGAGAAGAAAAATATCCAATTGTGAGTTCTCCACTCAAACATGAATTTCACCAACTAAATTCATTTCTTACGCGGTTTTTCAGCTAAAATTATCCTTTTTTCCTGTGTTGACTGCATTTCACCAAAATATACGCAAAATTCCACAGGAAAACCAAAATATTCAAATCTGAGAGCTCAATTCAAACTAGAATTTCACCAAATAAATTCATTTCTAACCCGATTTTTCAGCTAACATCATCCTTTTTCCTGTCTTCATTGCATTTTACTGAAAGGTACGCAAAATGTCATAAGAGAAAAAAAATATCAAAATCTGATGGCTCCACTCTAACTTGAATTTACCAACTAAAAACTCATTTCTAACGCAATTTTTCAGCAAAAATTATCCATTTCGTCTCTTTTCATTGCAAGTTACAAACATTTACAAAAAATGTCATAGGAGAACAAAAATATTCCAATCTTAGTGCTCCCCTGAACTTGAATTTCACTAACTAATTTCATTTCTAACGCGATTTTTAAGCTTAAATTATCAATTTCGCCTGTCTTCATTGCATTTCATTAAAAAATACGCAAAATGTCATAGGAGAACAAAAATATGCAAATCTGAGTGCTCCACTCAAATTTAAATTTCACCAACTAAAATCGTTTCTAACGCAGTTTTTCAGTTAAAATTGTCCATTTCACCTGTTTTTTTGCGTTTCACCAAAATTTACGCAAAATGTCATAGGAGAACAAAAATATCCAAATCTGAGTGCTCCATTCTAACGTAAATGTCATCAACTCCATGCATTTTTAAAGCGGTTTTTCAAGTAGATTTATCCATTTCACCTATGTTCATTGCAATTGACCAACATTTACGCATAATATCAGAGGAGAACAAAAATTTCCAAATCTGAGTGCTCCATTCTAACGTGAATGTCATCAACTAAATGCATTTCTAACGCGATTTTTCAGCTAGAATTATCAATTTCACCTATGTTCATTGCAATTCACCAAAGCTTATGGAAAATGTCATACGAGAACCAAAATATCCAAATCTAAGTGCTCCTTTCAAATCTGGATTTCACCAAAAGTTTAATTCATTTCTAACGCGGTTTGTTAGCTAAAATAATCCACTTCACCTGTTTTCATTACATTTCACCAAAATTTTTGGAAAATGTCAAAGGAAAACAAAAATATCCACAGAGAGCTCCACTGAAACTAGAATTTCACCAACTAAATTTATTTCTAACGCGGTTTTTCACCTAAAATTATCCATTTCGCCTGTTTTCATTGAACTTTTTTTCGGGGTATGTCATATGAGAACAAAAATATCAAAATCTGAGTGCTCCACTCAAATTTGAATTTCACAAACAAAAAATTCATTTCTTAATCGGATTTTCAGCTAAACTTATCCATTTCGCCGGTCTTCATTGCATTTCCCCAAAATTTACGCAAAATGTCATAGGAGAACAAAAATATCGAAATCTAGGTGCTCCACTCAAACTTGAATTTCACCAAATAAATTCATTTCTAACGCATTTTTTAGCTAAAGTTATCCATGTTGCCTGTTTTCATTGCATTTCACAGAAATTTACGCAAAATATCATAGGAGAACAAAAATATCCAAATCTGAGTGCTCCACTTCAAAATGAATTTCACAAAATAAATTCATTTCTAACACGGTCTGAATTAAAAAGGATTTGCACATTGGCTAGAGACTAAACAGTGTTATACATAAATAATGAATGAGAAATAAAAATATCCAAATCTGAGTGCACCACTTATACTTGAATTTCACCAAAAAATTCATTTCTAATGCGGTTTTTCAGCTTAAATTATCCACGTCGCCTGTCTTCATTGCATTTTACCAACATTTACGCAAAATATCATAGGAGAACAAACATATCCAATTCTGAATGCTCCACTCAACCTTAAATTTCAGCAACTAAATTCATTTTTAACGCTTTTTTTAGCTAAAATTAGCCATTTTGCCTGCCTTGATTGCATTTTAACAAAATTTACGCAAAATAACATAGGAGAAAAAAAATATTTAAATCTGAGTGATCTACTTCAAAATGAATTTCACTAACTAAATTCATTTCTAACACGGTCTGAATTATGTAGGAACAAAAACATCTAAATCTGAGTTTTTCACTCAAACTTAAATTTCACAAACTAAATTCATTTCTAACGCTTTTTTTAGCTAAAATTAGCCATTTTGCCTGCCTTGATTGCATTTCACTAAAATTTACAGAAAATGTCATAGGAGAACAAATATATGCAAATCTTAGTGCTCGTTTCAAACTTGAATTTCATCAACAAAAATCATTTCTAACGCGGTTTTTCTGCTTAAATTGTCCATTTCAAATTTTTTTCATTGATTTCACTAAAAGTTACGCAAAATCTTATTGGAGAGCAAAAAAATCCAAATCTGAGTGCTCCACTGAAACTTGAATTTCACTGTCTAAATTCATTTCCAACGCGGTTTTTCACCTAAAATTATCCATTTCGCCTGCAATCATTGCAATTTTACCAGCATTTACGCAAAATGTCATAGCAGAACTAAGATATCTAAATCTGAGTGCTCCACTCATACTTGAATTTCACAAACTAAATTTATTTCTAACCCGGTTATCAACTAAAACTAACTTTTGCTTGTCTACATTGCATTTCACCAAAATTTGTGCAGAACGGCATAGGAAAAGAAAAATATCCAAATCTGAGTTCTCCACTCAAACATGAATTTCACCAACTAAATTCATTTCTTACGCGGTTTTTCAGCTAAAATTATCCTTTTTTCCTGTGTTGACTGCATTTCACCAAAATATACGCAAAATTCCACAGGAAAACCAAAATATTCAAATCTGAGAGCTCAATTCAAACTAGAATTTCACCAAATAAATTCATTTCTAACCCGATTTTTCAGCTAACATCATCCTTTTTCCTGTCTTCATTGCATGTTACTGAAAGGTACGCAAAATGTCATAAGAGAAAAAAAATATCAAAATCTCATGGCTCCACTCTAACTTGAATTTTACCAACTAAAAACTCATTTCTAACGCAATTTTTCAGCAAAAATTATCCATTTCGTCTCTTTTCATTGCAAGTTACAAAAATTTACAAAAAATGTCATAGGAGAACAAAAATTTTCCAATCTTAGTGCTCCCCTGAACTTGAATTTCACAAACTAATTTCATTTCTAACGCGATTTTTAAGCTTAAATTATCAATTTCGCCTCTCTTCATTGCATTTCATTAAAAAATACGCAAAATGTCATAGGAGAACAAAAATATGCAAATCTGAGTGCTCCACTCAAATTTAAATTTCACCAACTAAAATCGTTTCTAACGCAGTTTTTCAGTTAAAATTGTAAAAAGGATAATTTTAGTTAAAAACCGTGTAAGAAATGAATTAAGTTGGTGAAATTTAAGTTTAAATGAAGCACTCAGATTTAGATCATTTTGTTCTCTTATGACATTTTGCGTAAATTTAGGTAAAATGCAATAAAAAAAGGTGAAATTGACAATTTTAGCCGAAAAACCGCGATACAATTGAATTTATTTGGTGAAATTCAAGTTTGAGTGGAGCACCTAGATTTCGATATTTTTGTTCTCCTATGACATTTTGCGAAAATTTTGGGGAAATGCAATGAAGACCGGCGAAATGGATAAGTTTAGCTGAAAATCCGATTAAGAAATGAATTTTTTGTTTGTGAAATTCAAATTTGAGTGGAGCACTCAGATTTTGATATTTTTGTTCTCATATGACATACCCCAAAAAAAAGTTCAATGAAAACAGGCGAAATGGATAATTTTAGGTGAAAAACCGCGTTAGAAATAAATTTAGTTGGTGAAATTCTAGTTTCAGTGGAGCACTCTGTGGATATTTTTGTTTTCCTTTGACATTTTCCAAAAATTTTGGTGAAATGTAATGAAAACAGGTGAAGTGGATTATTTTAGCTAACAAACCGCGTTAGAAATGAATTAAACTTTTGGTGAAATCCAGATTTGAAAGGAGCACTTAGATTTGGATATTTTGGTTCTCGTATGACATTTTCCATAAGCTTTGGTGAATTGCAATGAACATAGGTGAAATTGATAATTCTAGCTGAAAAATCGCGTTAGAAATGCATTTAGTTGATGACATTCACGTTAGAACGGAGCACTCAGATTTGAAAATTTTTGTTCTCCTCTGATATTATGCGTAAATGTTAGTCAATTGCAATGAACATAGGTGAAATGGATAAATCTACTTGAAAAACCGCTTTAAAAATGCATGGAGTTGATGACATTTACGTTAGAATGGAGCACTCAGATTTGGATATTTTTGTTCTCCTATGACATTTTGCGTAAATTTTGGTGAAACGCAAAAAAACAGGTGAAATGGACAATTTTAGGTGAAAAACCGCGTTAGAAATGAATTTAGTTGGTGAAATTCTAGTTTCAGTGGAGCACTCTGTGGATATTTTTGTTTTCCTTTGACATTTTCCAAAAATTTTGGTGAAATGTAATGAAAACAGGTGAAGTGGATTATTTTAGCTAACAAACCGCGTTAGAAATGAATTAAACTTTTGGTGAAATCCAGATTTGAAAGGAGCACTTAGATTTGGATATTTTGGTTCTCGTATGACATTTTCCATAAGCTTTGGTGAATTGCAATGAACATAGGTGAAATTGATAATTCTAGCTGAAAAATCGCGTTAGAAATGCATTTAGTTGATGACATTCACGTTAGAATGGAGCACTCAGATTTGGAAATTTTTGTTCTCCTCTGATATTATGCGTAAATGTTGGTCAATTGCAATGAACATAGGTGAAATGGATAAATCTACTTGAAAAACCGCTTTAAAAATGCATGGAGTTGATGACATTTACGTTAGAATGGAGCACTCAGATTTGGATATTTTTGTTCTCCTATGACATTTTGCGTAAATTTTGGTGAAACGCAAAAAAACAGGTGAAATGGACAATTTTAACTGAAAAACTGCGTTAGAAACGATTTTAGTTGGTGAAATTTAAATTTGAGTGGAGCACTCAGATTTGCATATTTTTGTTCTCCTATGACATTTTGCGTATTTTTTAATGAAATGCAATGAAGACAGGCGAAATTGATAATTTAAGCTTAAAAATCGCGTTAGAAATGAAATTAGTTTGTGAAATTCAAGTTCAGGGGAGCACTAAGATTGGAAACTTTTGTTCTCCTATGACATTTTTTGTAAATTTTTGTAACTTGCAATGAAAAGAGACGAAATGGATAATTTTTGCTGAAAAATTGCGTTAGAAATGAGTTTTTAGTTGGTAAAATTCAAGTTAGAGTGGAGCCATGAGATTTTGATATTTTTTTTCTCTTATGACATTTTGCGTACCTTTCAGTAACATGCAATGAAGACAGGAAAAAGGATGATGTTAGCTGAAAAATCGGGTTAGAAATGAATTTATTTGGTGAAATTCTAGTTTGAATTGAGCTCTCAGATTTGAATATTTTGGTTTTCCTGTGGAATTTTGCGTATATTTTGGTGAAATGCAGTCAACACAGGAAAAAAGGATAATTTTAGCTGAAAAACCGCGTAAGAAATGAATTTAGTTGGTGAAATTCATGTTTGAGTGGAGAACTCAGATTTGGATATTTTTCTTCTCCTATGCCGTTCTGCACAAATTTTGGTGAAATGCAATGTAGACAAGCAAAAGTTAGTTTTAGTTGATAACCGGGTTAGAAATAAATTTAGTTTGTGAAATTCAAGTATGAGTGGAGCACTCAGATTTAGATATCTTAGTTCTGCTATGACATTTTGCGTAAATGCTGGTAAAATTGCAATGATTGCAGGCGAAATGGATAATTTTAGGTGAAAAACCGCGTTGGAAATGAATTTAGACAGTGAAATTCAAGTTTCAGTGGAGCACTCAGATTTGGATTTTTTTGCTCTCCAATAAGATTTTGCGTAACTTTTAGTGAAATCAATGAAAAAAATTTGAAATGGACAATTTAAGCAGAAAAACCGCGTTAGAAATGATTTTTGTTGATGAAATTCAAGTTTGAAACGAGCACTAAGATTTGCATATATTTGTTCTCCTATGACATTTTGCGTAAGTTTTAGTGAACTGCAATGAAAACAGGTGAAATAGACAGGTTCAGCTAAAAAACCGCGTTAGAAATGCATTTAGTTTGTGAAATTCAAGTTTGAGTGGAGCACTCAGATTTGAATATTTTTGTTCTTGTATGACATTTTCTGTAAATTTTAGTGAAATGCAATCAAGGCAGGCAAAATGGCTAATTTTAGCTACAAAAAGCGTTAGAAATGAATTTAGTTTGTGAAATTTAAGTTTGAATGAAAAACTCAGATTTAGATGTTTTTGTTCCTACATAATTCAGACCGTGTTAGAAATGAATTTAGTTAGTGAAATTCATTTTGAAGTAGATCACTCAGATTTAAATATTTTTGTTCTCCTATGTTATTTTGCGTAAATTTTGGTAAAATGCAATCAAGGCAGGCAAAATGGCTAATTTTAGCTAAAAAAATCGTTAAAAATGAATTTATTTGCTGAAATTTAAGGTTGAGTGGAGCACTCAGAATTGGATATGTTTGTTCTCCTATGATATTTTGCGTAAATGTTGGTAAAATGCAATGAAGACAGGCGACGTGGATAATTTAAGCTGAAAAACCGCATTAGAAATGAATTTTTTGGTGAAATTCAAGTATAAGTGGTGCACTCAGATTTGGATATTTTTATTTCTCATTCATTATTTATGTATAACACTGTTTAGTCTCTAGCCAATGTGCAAATCCATTTTAATTCAGACCGTGTTAGAAATGAATTTATTTTGTGAAATTCATTTTGAAGTGGAGCACTCAGATTTGGATATTTTTGTTCTCCTATGATATTTTGCGTAAATTTCTGTGAAATGCAATGAAAAAAGGCAACATGGATAACTTTAGCTAAAAATGCGTTAAAAATGGTTTATGTGTTGAAATTCAAGTTTGAGTGGTGAACTCAGATTTGGATATTTTTGTTCTCTAATGATATTTTGGGTACATTTTGGTGAAATGCAATGCAGACAAGAAAAAAGGATAATTTTAGTTAAAAACCGTGTAAGAAATGAATTAAGTTGGTGAAATTTAAGTTTAAATGAAGCACTCAGATTTAGATCATTTTGTTCTCTTATGACATTTTGCGGAAATTTAGGTAAAATGCAATAACAAAAGGTGAAATTGACAATTTTAGTTGAAAAACCGCGATACAATTGAATTTATTTGGTGAAATTCAAGTTTGAGTGGAGCACCTAGATTTCGATATTTTTGTTCTCCTATGACATTTTGCGTAAATTTTGGGGAAATGCAATGAAGACCGGCGAAATGGATAAGTTTAGCTGAAAATCCGATTAAGAAATGAATTTTTTGTTTGTGAAATTCAAATTTGAGTGGAGCACTCAGATTTTGATATTTTTGTTCTCATATGACATACCCGGAAATAAAATTCAATGAAAACAGGCGAAATGGATAATTTTAGGTGAAAACCGCGTTAGAAATGAATTTAGTTGGTGAAATTCTAGTTTCAGTGGAGCACTCTGAGGATATTTTTGTTTTCCTTTGACATTTTCCAAAAATTTTGGTGAAATGTAATGAAAACAGGTGAAGTGGATTATTTTAGCTAACAAACCGCGTTAGAAATGAATTAAACTTTTGGTGAAATCCAGATTTGAAAGGAGCACTTAGATTTGGATATTTTGGTTCTCGTATGACATTTTCCATAAGCTTTGGTGAATTGCAATGAACATAGGTGAAATTGATAATTCTAGCTGAAAAATCGCGTTAGAAATGCATTTAGTTGATGACATTCACGTTAGAATGGAGCACTCAGATTTGGAAATTTTTGTTCTCCTCTGATATTATGCGTAAATGTTGGTCAATTGCAATGAACATAGGTGAAATGGATAAATCTACTTGAAAAACCGCTTTAAAAATACATGGAGTTGATGACATTTACGTTAGAATGGAGCACTCAGATTTGGATATTTTTGTTCTCCTATGACATTTTGCGTAAATTTTGGTGAAACGCAAAAAAACAGGTGAAATGGACAATTTTAGGTGAAAAACCGCGTTAGAAATGAATTTAGTTGGTGAAATTCTAGTTTCAGTGGAGCACTCTGTGGATATTTTTGTTTTCCTTTGACATTTTCCAAAAATTTTGGTGAAATGTAATGAAAACAGGTGAAGTGGATTATTTTAGCTAACAAACCGCGTTAGAAATGAATTAAACTTTTGGTGAAATCCAGATTTGAAAGGAGCACTTAGATTTGGATATTTTGGTTCTCGTATGACATTTTCCATAAGCTTTGGTGAATTGCAATGAACATAGGTGAAATTGATAATTCTAGCTGAAAAATCGCGTTAGAAATGCATTTAGTTGATGACATTCACGTTAGAATGGAGCACTCAGATTTGGAAATTTTTGTTCTCTGATATTATGCGTAAATGTTGGTCAATTGCAATGAACATAGGTGAAATGGATAAATCTACTTGAAAAACCGCTTTAAAAATGCATGGAGTTGATGACATTTACGTTAGAATGGAGCACTCAGATTTGGATATTTTTGTTCTCCTATGAAATTTTGCGTAAATTTTGGTGAAACGCAAAAAAACAGGTGAAATGGACAATTTTAACTGAAAAACTGCGTTAGAAACGATTTTAGTTGGTGAAATTTAAATTTGAGTGGAGCACTCAGATTTGCATATTTTTGTTCTCCTATGACATTTTGCGTATTTTTTAATGAAATGCAATGAAGAGAGGCGAAATTGATAATTTAAGCTTAAAAATCGCGTTAGAAATGAAATTAGTTTGTGAAATTCAAGTTCAGGGGAGCACTAAGATTGGAATATTTTTGTTCTCCTATGACATTTTTTGTAAATTTTTGTAACTTGCAATGAAAAGAGACGAAATGGATAATTTTTGCTGAAAAATTGCGTTAGAAATGAGTTTTTAGTTGGTAAAATTCAAGTTAGAGTGGAGCCATGAGATTTTGATATTTTTTTTCTCTTATGACATTTTGCGTACCTTTCAGTAACATGCAATGAAGACAGGAAAAAGGATGATGTTAGCTGAAAAATCGGGTTAGAAATGAATTTATTTGGTGAAATTCTAGTTTGAATTGAGCTCTCAGATTTGAATATTTTGGTTTTCCTGTGGAATTTTGCGTATATTTTGGTGAAATGCAGTCAACACAGGAAAAAAGGATAATTTTAGCTGAAAAACCGCGTAAGAAATGAATTTAGTTGGTGAAATTCATGTTTGAGTGGAGAACTCAGATTTGGATATTTTTCTTCTCCTATGCCGTTCTGCACAAATTTTGGTGAAATGCAATGTAGACAAGCAAAAGTTAGTTTTAGTTGATAACCGGGTTAGAAATAAATTTAGTTTGTGAAATTCAAGTATGAGTGGAGCACTCAGATTTAGATATCTTAGTTCTGCTATGACATTTTGCGTAAATGCTGGTAAAATTGCAATGATTGCAGGCGAAATGGATAATTTTAGGTGAAAAACCGCGTTGGAAATGAATTTAGACAGTGAAATTCAAGTTTCAGTGGAGCACTCAGATTTGGATTTTTTTGCTCTCCAATAAGATTTTGCGTAACTTTTAGTGAAATCAATGAAAAAAATTTGAAATGGACAATTTAAGCAGAAAAACCGCGTTAGAAATGATTTTTGTTGATGAAATTCAAGTTTGAAACGAGCACTAAGATTTGCATATATTTGTTCTCCTATGACATTTTCTGTAAATTTTAGTGAAATGCAATCAAGGCAGGCAAAATGGCTAATTTTAGCTAAAAAAAGCGTTAGAAATGAATTTAGTTTGTGAAATTTAAGTTTGAGTGAAAAACTCAGATTTAGATGTTTTTGTTCCTACATAATTCAGACCGTGTTAGAAATGAATTTAGTTAGTGAAATTCATTTTGAAGTAGATCACTCAGATTTAAATATTTTTGTTCTCCTATGTTATTTTGCGTAAATTTTGTTAAAATGCAATCAAGGCAGGCAAAATGGCTAATTTTAGCTAAAAAAAGCGTTAAAAATGAATTTAGTTGCTGAAATTTAAGGTTGAGTGGAGCATTCAGAATTGGATATGTTTGTTCTCCTATGATATTTTGCGTAAATGTTGGTAAAATGCAATGAAGACAGGCGACGTGGATAATTTAAGCTGAAAAACCGCATTAGAAATGAATTTTTTGGTGAAATTCAAGTATAAGTGGTGCACTCAGATTTGGATATTTTTATTTCTCATTCATTATTTATGTATAACACTGTTTAGTCTCTAGCCAATGTGCAAATCCTTTTTAATTCAGACCGTGTTAGAAATGAATTTATTTTGTGAAATTCATTTTGAAGTGGAGCACTCAGATTTGGATATTTTTGTTCTCCTATGATATTTTGCGTAAATTTCTGTGAAATGCAATGAAAACAGGCAACATGGATAACTTTAGCTAAAAAAATGCGTTAGAAATGAATTTATTTGGTGAAATTCAAGTTTGAGTGGAGCACCTAGATTTCGATATTTTTGTTCTCCTATGACATTTTGCGTAAATTTTGGGGAAATGCAATGAAGACCGGCGAAATGGATAAGTTTAGCTGAAAATCCGATTAAGAAATGAATTTTTTGTTTGTGAAATTCAAATTTGAGTGGAGCACTCAGATTTTGATATTTTTGTTCTCATATGACATACCCCGAAAAAAAGTTCAATGAAAACAGGCGAAATGGATAATTTTAGGTGAAAAACCGCGTTAGAAATAAATTTAGTTGGTGAAATTCTAGTTTCAGTGGAGCTCTCTGTGGATATTTTTGTTTTCCTTTGACATTTTCCAAAAATTTTGGTGAAATGTAATGAAAACAGGTGAAGTGGATTATTTTAGCTAACAAACCGCGTTAGAAATGAATTAAACTTTTGGTGAAATCCAGATTTGAAAGGAGCACTTAGATTTGGATATTTTGGTTCTCGTATGACATTTTCCATAAGCTTTGGTGAATTGCAATGAACATAGGTGAAATTGATAATTCTAGCTGAAAAATCGCGTTAGAAATGCATTTAGTTGATGACATTCACGTTAGAATGGAGCACTCAGATTTGGAAATTTTTGTTCTCCTCTGATATTATGCGTAAATGTTGGTCAATTGCAATGAACATAGGTGAAATGGATAAATCTACTTGAAAAACCGCTTTAAAAATGCATGGAGTTGATGACATTTACGTTAGAATGGAGCACTCAGATTTGGATATTTTTGTTCTCCTATGACATTTTGCGTAAATTTTGGTGAAACGCAAAAAAACAGGTGAAATGGACAATTTTAACTGAAAAACTGCGTTAGAAACGATTTTAGTTGGTGAAATTTAAATTTGAGTGGAGCACTCAGATTTGCATATTTTTGTTCTCCTATGACATTTTGCGTATTTTTTAATGAAATGCAATGAAGACAGGCGAAATTGATAATTTAAGCTTAAAAATCGCGTTAGAAATGAAATTAGTTAGTGAAATTCAAGTTCAGGGGAGCACTAAGATTGGAATATTTTTGTTCTCCTATGACATTTTTTGTAAATTTTTGTAACTTGCAATGAAAAGAGACGAAATGGATAATTTTTGCTGAAAAATTGCGTTAGAAATGAGTTTTTAGTTGGTAAGTTCAAGTTAGAGTGGAGCCATCAGATTTTGATATTTTTTTTCTCTTATGACATTTTGCGTACCTTTCAGTAAAATGCAATGAAGACAGGAAAAAGGATGATGTTAGCTGAAAAATCGGGTTAGAAATGAATTTATTTGGTGAAATTCTAGTTTGAATTGAGCTCTCAGATTTGAATATTTTGGTTTTCCTGTGGAATTTTGCGTATATTTTGGTGAAATGCAGTCAACACAGGAAAAAAGGATAATTTTAGCTGAAAAACCGCGTAAGAAATGAATTTAGTTGGTGAAATTCATGTTTGAGTGGAGAACTCACAATTGGATATTTTTCTTCTCCTATGCCGTTCTGCACAAATTTTGGTGAAATGCAATGTAGACAAGCAAAAGTTAGTTTTAGTTGATAACCGGGTTAGAAATAAATTTAGTTTGTGAAATTCAAGTATGAGTGGAGCACTCAGATTTAGATATCTTAGTTCTGCTATGACATTTTTCGTAAATGCTGGTAAAATTGCAATGATTGCAGGCGAAATGGATAATTTTAGGTGAAAAACCGCGTTGGAAATGAATTTAGACAGTGAAATTCAAGTTTCAGTGGAGCACTCAGATTTGGATTTTTTTGCTCTCCAATAAGATTTTGCGTAAATTTTAGTGAAATCAATGAAAAAAATTTGAAATGGACAATATAAGCAGAAAAACCGCGTTAGAAATGATTTTTGTTGATGAAATTCAAGTTTGAAACGAGCACTAAGATTTGCATATATTTGTTCTCCTATGACATTTTGCGTAAGTTTTAGTGAACTGCAATGAAAACAGGTGAAATAGACAGGTTCAGCTAAAAAACCGCGTTAGAAATGCATTTAGTTTGTGAAATTCAAGTTTGAGTGGAGCACTCAGATTTGAATATTTTTGTTCTCGTATGACATTTTCTGTAAATTTTAGTGAAATGCAATCAAGGCAGGCAAAATGGCTAATTTTAGCTAAAAAAAGCGTTAGAAATGAATTTAGTTTGTGAAATTTAAGTTTGAGTGAAAAACTCAGATTTAGATGTTTTTGTTCCTACATAATTCAGACCGTGTTAGAAATGAATTTAGTTAGTGAAATTCATTTTGAAGTAGATCACTCAGATTTAAATATTTTTGTTCTCCTATGTTATTTTGCGTAAATTTTGGTAAAATGCAATCAAGGCAGGCAAAATGGCTAATTTTAGCTAAAAAAAGCGTTAAAAATGAATTTAGTTGCTGAAATTTAAGGTTGAGTGGAGCACTCAGAATTGGATATGTTTGTTCTCCTATGATATTTTGCGTAAATGTTGGTAAAATGCAATGAAGACAGGCGACGTGGATAATTTTAGCTGAAAAACCGCATTAGAAATGAATTTTTTGGTGAAATTCAAGTATAAGTGGTGCACTCAGATTTGGATATTTTTATTTCTCATTCATTATTTATGTATAACACTGTTTAGTCTCTAGCCAATGTGCAAATCCATTTTAATTCAGACCGTGTTAGAAATGAATTTATTTTGTGAAATTCATTTTGAAGTGGAGCACTCAGATTTGGATATTTTTGTTCTCCTATGATATTTTGCGTAAATTTCTGTGAAATGCAATGAAAACAGGCAACATGGATAACTTTAGCTAAAAAATGCGTTAAAAATGGTTTATGTGTTGAAATTCAAGTTTGAGTGGTGAACTCAGATTTGGATATTTTTGTTCTCTAATGATATTTTGGGTACATTTTGGTGAAATGCAATGCAGACAGGAAAAAAGGATAATTTTAGTTAAAAACCGTGTAAGAAATGAATTAAGTTGGTGAAATTTAAGTTTAAATGAAGCACTCAGATTTAGATCATTTTGTTCTCTTATGACATTTTGCGTAAATTTAGGTAAAATGCAATAAAAAAAGGTGAAATTGACAATTTTAGCCGAAAAACCGCGATACAATTGAATTTATTTGGTGAAATTCAAGTTTGAGTGGAGCACCTAGATTTCGATATTTTTGTTCTCCTATGACATTTTGCGAAAATTTTGGGGAAATGCAATGAAGACCGGCGAAATGGATAAGTTTAGCTGAAAATCCGATTAAGAAATGAATTTTTTGTTTGTGAAATTCAAATTTGAGTGGAGCACTCAGATTTTGATATTTTTGTTCTCATATGACATACCCCGAAAAAAAGTTCAATGAAAACAGGCGAAATGGATAATTTTAGGTGAAAAACCGCGTTAGAAATAAATTTAGTTGGTGAAATTCTAGTTTCAGTGGAGCACTCTGTGGATATTTTTGTTTTCCTTTGACATTTTCCAAAAATTTTGGTGAAATGTAATGAAAACAGGTGAAGTGGATTATTTTAGCTAACAAACCGCGTTAGAAATGAATTAAACTTTTGGTGAAATCCAGATTTGAAAGGAGCACTTAGATTTGGATATTTTGGTTCTCGTTTGACATTTTCCATAAGCTTTGGTGAATTGCAATGAACATAGGTGAAATTGATAATTCTAGCTGAAAAATCGCGTTAGAAATGCATTTAGTTGATGACATTCACGTTAGAACGGAGCACTCAGATTTGAAAATTTTTGTTTTCCTCTGATATTATGCGTAAATGTTAGTCAATTGCAATGAACATAGGTGAAATGGATAAATCTACTTGAAAAACCGCTTTAAAAATGCATGGAGTTGATGACATTTACGTTAGAATGGAGCACTCAGATTTGGATATTTTTGTTCTCCTATGACATTTTGCGTAAATTTTGGTGAAACGCAAAAAAACAGGTGAAATGGACAATTTTAGGTGAAAAACCGCGTTAGAAATGAATTTAGTTGGTGAAATTCTAGTTTCATTGGAGCACTCTGTGGATATTTTTGTTTTCCTTTGACATTTTCCAAAAATTTTGGTGAAATGTAATGAAAACAGGTGAAGTGGATTATTTTAGCTAACAAACCGCGTTAGAAATGAATTAAACTTTTGGTGAAATCCAGATTTGAAAGGAGCACTTAGATTTGGATATTTTGGTTCTCGTATGACATTTTCCATAAGCTTTGGTGAATTGCAATGAACATAGGTGAAATTGATAATTCTAGCTGAAAAATCGCGTTAGAAATGCATTTAGTTGATGACATTCACGTTAGAATGGAGCACTCAGATTTGGAAATTTTTGTTCTCTGATATTATGCGTAAATGTTGGTCAATTGCAATGAACATAGGTGAAATGGATAAATCTACTTGAAAAACCGCTTTAAAAATGCATGGAGTTGATGACATTTACGTTAGAATGGAGCACTCAGATTTGGATATTTTTGTTCTCCTATGACATTTTGCGTAAATTTTGGTGAAACGCAAAAAAACAGGTGAAATGGACAATTTTAACTGAAAAACTGCGTTAGAAACGATTTTAGTTGGTGAAATTTAAATTTGAGTGGAGCACTCAGATTTGCATATTTTTGTTCTCCTATGACATTTTGCGTATTTTTTAATGAAATGCAATGAAGACAGGCGAAATTGATAATTTAAGCTTAAAAATCGCGTTAGAAATGAAATTAGTTTGTGAAATTCAAGTTCAGGGGAGCACTAAGATTGGAAACTTTTGTTCTCCTATGACATTTTTTGTAAATTTTTGTAACTTGCAATGAAAAGAGACGAAATGGATAATTTTTGCTGAAAAATTGCGTTAGAAATGAGTTTTTAGTTGGTAAAATTCAAGTTAGAGTGGAGCCATGAGATTTTGATATTTTTTTTCTCTTATGACATTTTGCGTACCTTTCAGTAACATGCAATGAAGACAGGAAAAAGGATGATGTTAGCTGAAAAATCGGGTTAGAAATGAATTTATTTGGTGAAATTCTAGTTTGAATTGAGCTCTCAGATTTGAATATTTTGGTTTTCCTGTGGAATTTTGCGTATATTTTGGTGAAATGCAGTCAACACAGGAAAAAAGGATAATTTTAGCTGAAAAACCGCGTAAGAAATGAATTTAGTTGGTGAAATTCATGTTTGAGTGGAGAACTCAGATTTGGATATTTTTCTTCTCCTATGCCGTTCTGCACAAATTTTGGTGAAATGCAATGTAGACAAGCAAAAGTTAGTTTTAGTTGATAACCGGGTTAGAAATAAATTTAGTTTGTGAAATTCAAGTATGAGTGGAGCACTCAGATTTAGATATCTTAGTTCTGCTATGACATTTTGCGTAAATGCTGGTAAAATTGCAATGATTGCAGGCGAAATGGATAATTTTAGGTGAAAAACCGCGTTGGAAATGAATTTAGACAGTGAAATTCAAGTTTCAGTGGAGCACTCAGATTTGGATTTTTTTGCTCTCCAATAAGATTTTGCGTAACTTTTAGTGAAATCAATGAAAAAAATTTGAAATGGACAATTTAAGCAGAAAAACCGCGTTAGAAATGATTTTTGTTGATGAAATTCAAGTTTGAAACGAGCACTAAGATTTGCATATATTTGTTCTCCTATGACATTTTGCGTAAGTTTTAGTGAACTGCAATGAAAACAGGTGAAATAGACAGGTTCAGCTAAAAAACCGCGTTAGAAATGCATTTAGTTTGTGAAATTCAAGTTTGAGTGGAGCACTCAGATTTGAATATTTTTGTTTTCGTATGACATTTTCTGTAAATTTTAGTGAAATGCAATCAAGGCAGGCAAAATGGCTAATTTTAGCTACAAAAAGCGTTAGAAATGAATTTAGTTTGTGAAATTTAAGTTTGAGTGAAAAACTCAGATTTAGATGTTTTTGTTCCTACATAATTCAGACCGTGTTAGAAATGAATTTAGTTAGTGAAATTCATTTTGAAGTAGATCACTCAGATTTAAATATTTTTGTTCTCCTATGTTATTTTGCGTAAATTTTGGTAAAATGCAATCAAGGCAGGCAAAATGGCTAATTTTAGCTAAAAAAATCGTTAAAAATGAATTTATTTGCTGAAATTTAAGGTTGAGTGGAGCACTCAGAATTGGATATGTTTGTTCTCCTATGATATTTTGCGTAAATGTTGGTAAAATGCAATGAAGACAGGCGACGTGGATAATTTAAGCTGAAAAACCGCATTAGAAATGAATTTTTTGGTGAAATTCAAGTATAAGTGGTGCACTCAGATTTGGATATTTTTATTTCTCATTCATTATTTATGTATAACACTGTTTAGTCTCTAGCCAATGTGCAAATCCATTTTAATTCAGACCGTGTTAGAAATGAATTTATTTTGTGAAATTCATTTTGAAGTGGAGCACTCAGATTTGGATATTTTTGTTCTCCTATGATATTTTGCGTAAATTTCTGTGAAATGCAATGAAAAAAGGCAACATGGATAACTTTAGCTAAAAAATGCGTTAAAAATGGTTTATGTGTTGAAATTCAAGTTTGAGTGGTGAACTCAGATTTGGATATTTTTGTTCTCTAATGATATTTTGGGTACATTTTGGTGAAATGCAATGCAGACAGGAAAAAAGGATAATTTTAGTTAAAAACCGTGTAAGAAATGAATTAAGTTGGTGAAATTTAAGTTTAAATGAAGCACTCAGATTTAGATCATTTTGTTCTCTTATGACATTTTGCGGAAATTTAGGTAAAATGCAATAACAAAAGGTGAAATTGACAATTTTAGCTGAAAAACCGCGATACAATTGAATTTATTTGGTGAAATTCAAGTTTGAGTGGAGCACCTAGATTTCGATATTTTTGTTCTCCTATGACATTTTGCGTAAATTTTGGGGAAATGCAATGAAGACCGGCGAAATGGATAAGTTTAGCTGAAAATCCGATTAAGAAATGAATTTTTTGTTTGTGAAATTCAAATTTGAGTGGAGCACTCAGATTTTGATATTTTTGTTCTCATATGACATACCCGGAAATAAAATTCAATGAAAACAGGCGAAATGGATAATTTTAGGTGAAAAACCGCGTTAGAAATGAATTTAGTTGGTGAAATTCTAGTTTCAGTGGAGCACTCTGAGGATATTTTTGTTTTCCTTTGACATTTTCCAAAAATTTTGGTGAAATGTAATGAAAACAGGTGAAGTGGATTATTTTAGCTAACAAACCGCGTTAGAAATGAATTAAACTTTTGGTGAAATCCAGATTTGAAAGGAGCACTTAGATTTGGATATTTTGGTTCTCGTATGACATTTTCCATAAGCTTTGGTGAATTGCAATGAACATAGGTGAAATTGATAATTCTAGCTGAAAAATCGCGTTAGAAATGCATTTAGTTGATGACATTCACGTTAGAATGGAGCACTCAGATTTGGAAATTTTTGTTCTCCTCTGATATTATGCGTAAATGTTGGTCAATTGCAATGAACATAGGTGAAATGGATAAATCTACTTGAAAAACCGCTTTAAAAATACATGGAGTTGATGACATTTACGTTAGAATGGAGCACTCAGATTTGGATATTTTTGTTCTCCTATGACATTTTGCGTAAATTTTGGTGAAACGCAAAAAAACAGGTGAAATGGACAATTTTAGGTGAAAAACCGCGTTAGAAATGAATTTAGTTGGTGAAATTCTAGTTTCAGTGGAGCACTCTGTGGATATTTTTGTTTTCCTTTGACATTTTCCAAAAATTTTGGTGAAATGTAATGAAAACAGGTGAAGTGGATTATTTTAGCTAACAAACCGCGTTAGAAATGAATTAAACTTTTGGTGAAATCCAGATTTGAAAGGAGCACTTAGATTTGGATATTTTGGTTCTCGTATGACATTTTCCATAAGCTTTGGTGAATTGCAATGAACATAGGTGAAATTGATAATTCTAGCTGAAAAATCGCGTTAGAAATGCATTTAGTTGATGACATTCACGTTAGAATGGAGCACTCAGATTTGGAAATTTTTGTTCTCTGATATTATGCGTAAATGTTGGTCAATTGCAATGAACATAGGTGAAATGGATAAATCTACTTGAAAAACCGCTTTAAAAATGCATGGAGTTGATGACATTTACGTTAGAATGGAGCACTCAGATTTGGATATTTTTGTTCTCCTATGAAATTTTGCGTAAATTTTGGTGAAACGCAAAAAAACAGGTGAAATGGACAATTTTAACTGAAAAACTGCGTTAGAAACGATTTTAGTTGGTGAAATTTAAATTTGAGTGGAGCACTCAGATTTGCATATTTTTGTTCTCCTATGACATTTTGCGTATTTTTTATTGAAATGCAATGACGAGAGGCGAAATTGATAAATTAAGCTTAAAAATCGCGTTAGAAATGAAATTAGTTTGTGAAATTCAAGTTCAGGGGAGCACTAAGATTGGAATATTTTTGTTCTCCTATGACATTTTTTGTAAATTTTTGTAACTTGCAATGAAAAGAGACGAAATGGATAATTTTTGCTGAAAAATTGCGTTAGAAATGAGTTTTTAGTTGGTAAAATTCAAGTTAGAGTGGAGCCATGAGATTTTGATATTTTTTTTCTCTTATGACATTTTGCGTACCTTTCAGTAACATGCAATGAAGACAGGAAAAAGGATGATGTTAGCTGAAAAATCGGGTTAGAAATGAATTTATTTGGTGAAATTCTAGTTTGAATTGAGCTCTCAGATTTGAATATTTTGGTTTTCCTGTGGAATTTTGCGTATATTTTGGTGAAATGCAGTCAACACAGGAAAAAAGGATAATTTTAGCTGAAAAACCGCGTAAGAAATGAATTTAGTTGGTGAAATTCATGTTTGAGTGGAGAACTCAGATTTGGATATTTTTCTTCTCCTATGCCGTTCTGCACAAATTTTGGTGAAATGCAATGTAGACAAGCAAAAGTTAGTTTTAGTTGATAACCGGGTTAGAAATAAATTTAGTTTGTGAAATTCAAGTATGAGTGGAGCACTCAGATTTAGATATCTTAGTTCTGCTATGACATTTTGCGTAAATGCTGGTAAAATTGCAATGATTGCAGGCGAAATGGATAATTTTAGGTGAAAAACCGCGTTGGAAATGAATTTAGACAGTGAAATTCAAGTTTCAGTGGAGCACTCAGATTTGGATTTTTTTGCTCTCCAATAAGATTTTGCGTAACTTTTAGTGAAATCAATGAAAAAAATTTGAAATGGACAATTTAAGCAGAAAAACCGCGTTAGAAATGATTTTTGTTGATGAAATTCAAGTTTGAAACGAGCACTAAGATTTGCATATATTTGTTCTCCTATGACATTTTCTGTAAATTTTAGTGAAATGCAATCAAGGCAGGCAAAATGGCTAATTTTAGCTAAAAAAAGCGTTAGAAATGAATTTAGTTTGTGAAATTTAAGTTTGAGTGAAAAACTCAGATTTAGATGTTTTTGTTCCTACATAATTCAGACCGTGTTAGAAATGAATTTAGTTAGTGAAATTCATTTTGAAGTAGATCACTCAGATTTAAATATTTTTGTTCTCCTATGTTATTTTGCGTAAATTTTGTTAAAATGCAATCAAGGCAGGCAAAATGGCTAATTTTAGCTAAAAAAAGCGTTAAAAATGAATTTAGTTGCTGAAATTTAAGGTTGAGTGGAGCATTCAGAATTGGATATGTTTGTTCTCCTATGATATTTTGCGTAAATGTTGGTAAAATGCAATGAAGACAGGCGACGTGGATAATTTAAGCTGAAAAACCGCATTAGAAATGAATTTTTTGGTGAAATTCAAGTATAAGTGGTGCACTCAGATTTGGATATTTTTATTTCTCATTCATTATTTATGTATAACACTGTTTAGTCTCTAGCCAATGTGCAAATCCTTTTTAATTCAGACCGTGTTAGAAATGAATTTATTTTGTGAAATTCATTTTGAAGTGGAGCACTCAGATTTGGATATTTTTGTTCTCCTATGATATTTTGCGTAAATTTCTGTGAAATGCAATGAAAACAGGCAACATGGATAACTTTAGCTAAAAAAATGCGTTAGAAATGAATTTATTTGGTGAAATTCAAGTTTGAGTGGAGCACCTAGATTTCGATATTTTTGTTCTCCTATGACATTTTGCGTAAATTTTGGGGAAATGCAATGAAGACCGGCGAAATGGATAAGTTTAGCTGAAAATCCGATTAAGAAATGAATTTTTTGTTTGTGAAATTCAAATTTGAGTGGAGCACTCAGATTTTGATATTTTTGTTCTCATATGACATACCCCGAAAAAAAGTTCAATGAAAACAGGCGAAATGGATAATTTTAGGTGAAAAACCGCGTTAGAAATAAATTTAGTTGGTGAAATTCTAGTTTCAGTGGAGCTCTCTGTGGATATTTTTGTTTTCCTTTGACATTTTCCAAAAATTTTGGTGAAATGTAATGAAAACAGGTGAAGTGGATTATTTTAGCTAACAAACCGCGTTAGAAATGAATTAAACTTTTGGTGAAATCCAGATTTGAAAGGAGCACTTAGATTTGGATATTTTGGTTCTCGTATGACATTTTCCATAAGCTTTGGTGAATTGCAATGAACATAGGTGAAATTGATAATTCTAGCTGAAAAATCGCGTTAGAAATGCATTTAGTTGATGACATTCACGTTAGAATGGAGCACTCAGATTTGGAAATTTTTGTTCTCCTCTGATATTATGCGTAAATGTTGGTCAATTGCAATGAACATAGGTGAAATGGATAAATCTACTTGAAAAACCGCTTTAAAAATGCATGGAGTTGATGACATTTACGTTAGAATGGAGCACTCAGATTTGGATATTTTTGTTCTCCTATGACATTTTGCGTAAATTTTGGTGAAACGCAAAAAAACAGGTGAAATGGACAATTTTAACTGAAAAACTGCGTTAGAAACGATTTTAGTTGGTGAAATTTAAATTTGAGTGGAGCACTCAGATTTGCATATTTTTGTTCTCCTATGACATTTTGCGTATTTTTTAATGAAATGCAATGAAGACAGGCGAAATTGATAATTTAAGCTTAAAAATCGCGTTAGAAATGAAATTAGTTAGTGAAATTCAAGTTCAGGGGAGCACTAAGATTGGAATATTTTTGTTCTCCTATGACATTTTTTGTAAATGTTTGTAACTTGCAATGAAAAGAGACGAAATGGATAATTTTTGCTGAAAAATTGCGTTAGAAATGAGTTTTTAGTTGGTAAATTCAAGTTAGAGTGGAGCCATCAGATTTTGATATTTTTTTTCTCTTATGACATTTTGCGTACCTTTCAGTAAAATGCAATGAAGACAGGAAAAAGGATGATGTTAGCTGAAAAATCGGGTTAGAAATGAATTTATTTGGTGAAATTCTAGTTTGAATTGAGCTCTCAGATTTGAATATTTTGGTTTTCCTGTGGAATTTTGCGTATATTTTGGTGAAATGCAGTCAACACAGGAAAAAAGGATAATTTTAGCTGAAAAACCGCGTAAGAAATGAATTTAGTTGGTGAAATTCATGTTTGAGTGGAGAACTCAGATTTGGATATTTTTCTTCTCCTATGCCGTTCTGCACAAATTTTGGTGAAATGCAATGTAGACAAGCAAAAGTTAGTTTTAGTTGATAACCGGGTTAGAAATAAATTTAGTTTGTGAAATTCAAGTATGAGTGGAGCACTCAGATTTAGATATCTTAGTTCTGCTATGACATTTTTCGTAAATGCTGGTAAAATTGCAATGATTGCAGGCGAAATGGATAATTTTAGGTGAAAAACCGCGTTGGAAATGAATTTAGACAGTGAAATTCAAGTTTCAGTGGAGCACTCAGATTTGGATTTTTTTGCTCTCCAATAAGATTTTGCGTAAATTTTAGTGAAATCAATGAAAAAAATTTGAAATGGACAATTTAAGCAGAAAAACCGCGTTAGAAATGATTTTTGTTGATGAAATTCAAGTTTGAAACGAGCACTAAGATTTGCATATATTTGTTCTCCTATGACATTTTGCGTAAGTTTTAGTGAACTGCAATGAAAACAGGTGAAATGGACAGGTTCAGCTAAAAAACCGCGTTAGAAATGCATTTAGTTTGTGAAATTCAAGTTTGAGTGGAGCACTCAGATTTGAATATTTTTGTTCTCGTATGACATTTTCTGTAAATTTTGGTGAAATGCAATCAAGGCAGGCAAAATGGCTAATTTTAGCTAAAAAAAGCGTTAGAAATGAATTTAGTTTGTGAAATTTAAGTTTGAGTGAAAAACTCAGATTTAGATGTTTTTGTTCCTACATAATTCAGACCGTGTTAGAAATGAATTTAGTTAGTGAAATTCATTTTGAAGTAGATCACTCAGATTTAAATATTTTTGTTCTCCTATGTTATTTTGCGTAAATTTTGGTAAAATGCAATCAAGGCAGGCAAAATGGCTAATTTTAGCTAAAAAAAGCGTTAGAAATGAATTTAGTTGCTGAAATTTAAGTTTGAGTGAAGCACTCAGATTAAGATATTTTTGTTCTCCTATGACATTTTGCGTAAATTTAGGTGTAATGCAACAAAAAAAGTTGAAATGGACAATTTTAGCTGAAAAATCGTTAGAAATGAATTTAGCTGGTGAAATTTAAGGTTGAGTGGAGCACTCAGAATTGGATATGTTTGTTCTCCTATGATATTTTGCGTAAATGTTGGTAAAATGCAATGAAGACAGGCGACGTGGATAATTTAAGCTGAAAAACCGCATTAGAAATGAATTTTTTGGTGAAATTCAAGTATAAGTGGTGCACTCAGATTTGGATATTTTTATTTCTCATTCATTATTTATGTATAACACTGTTTAGTCTCTAGCCAATGTGCAAATCCTTTTTAATTCAGACCGTGTTAGAAATGAATTTATTTTGTGAAATTGCGTAAATTTCTGTGAAATGCAATGAAAACAGGCAACATGGATAACTTTAGCTAAAAAATGCGTTAAAAATCGTTTATGTGTTGAAATTCAAGTTTGAGTGGTGAACTCAGATTTGGATATTTTTGTTCTCTAATGATATTTTGGGTACATTTTGGTGAAATGCAATGCAGACAGGAAAAAAGGATAATTTTAGTTAAAAACCGTGTAAGAAATGAAGAAGTTGGTGAAATTCATGTTTGAGTTGAGAACTCAGATTTAGATATTTTTGTTCTCCTATGACGATTAGCGTAAATGTTGGTGAAATGCAACGAAAGAAGCGAAAAGGATAGTTTTAGGTGAAAAACCGCGTTAGAAATGAATTTAGTTGGTGAAATTCTAGTTTCCGTGGAGCACTCTGTGGATATTTTTGTTTTCCTTTGACATTTTCCATAAATTTTGGTGAAATGTCATGAAAGAAGGTGAAGTGGATTATTTAAGCTAACAAACCACGTTAGAAATGAATTAAAATTTGGTGAAATCCAGATTTCAAAGGAGCACTTAGATTTGGATATTTTGGTTCTCGTATGACATTTTGCGTAAATTTTGGTGAATTGCAATGAACATAGGTGAAATTGATAATTCTAGCTGAAAAACCGCGTCAGGAATGCATTTAGTTGATGATATTCAATTTGGAGTGGAGCACTCAGATTTGGATATTTTTGTTCTCCTCTGATATTTTGCGTAAATGTTGGTAAATTGCAATGAACATAGGTGAAATGGATAAATCTAGCTGAACAACCGCGTTAGAAATGCATGGAGTTGATGACATTCACGTTTGAGTGGAGCCGTCAGATTAGGATATTTGGTTAAAAGTGATGATCTGGGACCATGTCTCAGGTAGTCACCAGAAGGGTGTGTCCCTCCCCGGGAACGGTCCTAATCCGCGACCCTTTCCCGAGCTCCGAGGCCCTAGCTGGCCTCTCTCCTCGACCCACGCCCCGGGGGGCTACCACAGCGAAAAGTGACCGTACCAAGTATAATTTAAACTTTAACAGCTACGCCATATTGCAATGAATACCAGTTTTCATCGTACTCCTGATAATCGTGCGAGTACGCACGTCTTTTAAACGTCGTTCTACGATGAAAAATAACAGTTTTATAGATTTTCGTAAAAATGCTGTGGGCGACTGCCGGAAAAATGGCAACCTCGCAGTGAAATGGAGGGGGTTCCGCGAAGTTTGAATATGTCTGGATGATTTTCTGACGCTTTCCTCATTATGTGTGCGTACGTCTACTGAGTGTAGTTTTGATTTTGGTGTTATTGACGTCAATGAATGATATGTATCACTGTGTTTACCGAATTGTTACCTAGGGAATATTTCCAATGTTATCTATCGCCCATGTCTATACGTAAAGCAACACATAGTCCGCGATCGATTAAGAATTCCCTGATACAAGATTTTACGTCGTCCCCCAACCCCTGAATTTTTTTTATAAGTTATTTTCTGTTTGAAAATTTACCAAATATATTCTCACAGTCAAAGAAATAGGCGAGGTTTCTCTTGAACTTCCTAGGTGTAGACTTGGTCTTGAATTTCTTTTGGACCTGGAGATTTATTTGGACTTCATCTACAATGTCTAGTGTGCAGCGTAGAGCAGCTAAAAGAGCGTTAAAAGGTGTTACGATAGGTTGAGTAGTGTATCAGAATTAATAAAAGAATTAGGGTTGGAATCATTATGAGAACACTAGAACCGCTGGATTGTACAACATTACTAATACCGCTGAGAGGACAAAAATGTCCCATCGGAAATCTTAGGTGTCTGGTGAATTAACTTGACTTTTTTATTCAGGAATCAATTGTTTTACTAAGAAGAGACTTTAGATTAAGAGCATTATTCATTTTAACTACAATTTGTTGTAGTGTAAATACTACAATATTATGGGATTTCATATTACGAGCAATAAAACCAATATTTTTTGTATTTTACACTGTCTATTACCTTTATATTTGGTGCATAGTTTTGTTGATATTTTGAGAAGGGAAACATTTTTATGACTTCTTGGAAGTAGTCAAGTGTAGAAGCTTTTATCGCAAATTAAAACAAACTAAAGTTAAGTAAATATAATATAAAAATAAATAAATAATGATGCAAACAAATATTCGTATTGATTACCAATGTAACGACATATCTTATTTTTGGCACCAATTTACGGAGAGTTTGATATTACATTTTGAGTAGGCCACTAAATTACTTTCAGGTATCTATATGTGTTCTTCGTCTCTAGACTGTGTATTACTCGAAATACAAACGTAAGAAACAGCAGCGACACATTTCTTGGACACTAGCTAATAACATTATGCACAATTATAAGAATTTTTTCCTTATATGCAATATTTTCGCACCTGACAGCGGCGATGGGGACCACCAACCTTCGATGGATCCATGCGATATATGAGAGCCTCAGTATTATAAAGTTACTCTTGAGCTAGTCCGGTACTCCCCCTTTAACTTTGTTGTTTATGCGTTGCAAAATTGTTCGTTTGTTTTCAAATAATTTTCTAGTGAAAGTGAAGTAAAAAAGTAGGAATTTGCTTAGGAATGGGCCGGCAAGTTTTCTGACTTCAAATTCTCTAAGACGTTCACCAATAGGACCCATGATAAGGGATGGCATTCAACATACATTTTGCATCCTTATCTACGGCCATATAGTATTTCTGCCTATATTTGTCAGGTTAGGAAGCCATGAATTTTATCAATCGACACCTGCACATTGACGGCAAAAGCTGCTCATCTACGGAAATATATGGACCGGGAATCCACATGCTTTGATAGTTTGCTATAAATCTGATCCAAACCTCTGATATCAGAGCAAACTTGTCATCTTTCAAACGCGAATTTGGCAGCGTATTCCAAGTATGTCCAATAAGGGAGAAGTAGCGTCGTAACTTGAACAGATTAGATAATCATGTAATACTTTGGATTCGAGAATTCTTAAGTGATTGTGTGCAAAAGTTTGTTCAGATGACGTAACCTCTAATGAAGTGAAAGTCACTTCGGGCGTTCCTCAGGGAGGTGTGATAATTCCACTATTGTTCCTTTTATGCATAAATGACATTGAAGAAATAGTTGATAGTAATCTTAAATTATTTGCAGACGATACAGTAGTGTACAGGGAAATTCGCGGATATAATGATAGCTCTCACAAAAGACCTAGATGCAATTCAAAAGTGGTGCGATACGTGTCAGCTAGAATTAAATTTGAAAAAAGTGTAGTAATGAAATTCTGGTAGAAAACAACTCTCCTGATTACACTTGACGCATAGAACAAAGCAGTTTGGATACGGTAGAATCTGCGAAATACCTCGGAGTTTAACTGACACATGATCTTTCAAGGGGTAAACATTTTCGCGAAATAACTGGTTAAGCTAATCGTGAATTGGAATTTGTAAGAAGGGTTCTTGTTAAGTGCGACTAAAAACTTAAAGTAATAATGTTATTTTCTCTAGTTAGACTTCGGTTACAATACGCTGCCAGTATTTTAGATCCTTAAGATGTATGACTAGAAACCGAGCTCGAACGCTTACAGTTAAGATTTGCACGATATATAAATAGTCGACATTCACGACAGTATTGTAAGGGTAACAACTTACAAGCCTTCTGCAACTATTAGAATAAAAACGTCACGTCGGCTAAAGTGTAGACTTAATTTTTTGTGCAAATACCAAGACGATCTCTTTTATGACGACACTAAGGGCATTTTACGAAACCCGACATACTACGGCAGGCTAGATCATGAGAAAAAAATGAGAGAAATAGACTGCAGAACGTACTGTTTTAAAATGTCATTTTTCCGCGAACGATAAGAGACCATAACAACTGTAAATGACTCTGTACAGTTTGGTTTGTCGTCAGGTAGTGTAGCTGTTTAGTTTATTATCTTAGTAATGCCTGCTTACTATCATGCTATCGAATACTAACAGCACGTCTCGTTTGTTCTCCATGATCGTTTTTGATCGGTATGCATTTTCACAGTAGTCAATTACTCTCGCACTTACTATTTCTATCACTTGTAGCATATCTGAAGGTAGTGAGTGCATGTTTCTACGTAGGCATGGCTGTCATTCGATTGTCTTGCTGTTTAATTAGCTTTGTTTTATATAGTGTAGTACATGATTGTGAGAACTCACTCCAGAACAGTTACAGAATAACCCTAAAGCCTTTTGGTCATACGTGAGGGAAGTTCTAGGCAATAGATCAACAAGCAACACTAAGAAACTAAAAAGGTGAAACAGTATCAAGCAATTTGGACAAAGCTAACTTGTGAAACTACTACTTTAAAAGGGTTTTCACTGATTCATTTGAGAATACATAAATCACGGTGAATGACAATTTCCAGCAAAAGATATCGCCACCGGCAGAATATACAGAGTGTCCCATTGATCGTGTGTCATTTCTAACCTGTAATTTTAGACGCTTCCTTTCGAGCCACAAGGATGAAATTTGGTACCTGGCTAGAAAAAGGATGTAAGTTTTGTTGAGTCTAAGCAAAATATGAAAAATATGACCTTTTGACCCCAGAAATAGGGTCCAACCTAAAATCCAAATTTTGCCTTATGGGCTTTCAATGTTAAAATATTCGAAGTACAAAAAAGATGGAATTATTCAGCGAAACTTTCGACTAGTAGGTTTTTGGACACGAAGAACACGATGGAAGAACTATTGAGGTCAGAAATTGCAACTGTGACCCCTGAAAGGTCACAGTCAAGGTCACAGGGGTTACAAAAAATGAATCACGGCTTCAAACCTGTCGAATCATAGGTTTAAAAAGGTGCCAAGGTCGATTTTAAGGTCTTCATATCCCTCTTTTCATCTCATGACCTTCAAGGGTAACTCAGAGGTCAAAGGTCACAGGGATGGAAAAAATGAATGCAGGCTACAAACATGTCGAATCCTAGGTTTAAAAAGGTGCCAATGTCCATGGAAAGGTCATAAGATTCCTCTTTTCATCCCTTGACCTTCAAGGGTAAATCTGGGGTCAAAGGTCACAGTGATTACAAAAGGTGAAATGAGGCTACAAAACTTTCGAATCGTAGGTTTAAAAAGATGACAAGGTGGATTTTAAGGTCTTCAGATCCCTCTTTTCATCTCTTGACCATCAAGAGTAACTCAGAGGTCAAAGGTCACAGGGATGGAGAAAGAGAATCCAGGCTAAAAACGTGTCGAATCATAGGTTTAAAAAGGTGCCAATGTCCATGGAAAGGTCATAAGATTCCTCTTTTCATCCCTTGACCTTCAAGGGTAAATCTGGGGTCAAAGGTCACAGTGATTACAAAAGGTGAAATGAGGCTACAAAACTTTCGAATGGTAGGTTTAAAAAGATGACAAGGTGGATTTTAAGGTCTTCAGATCCCTCTTTTCATCTCTTGACCATCAAGAGTAACTCAGAGGTCAAAGGTCACAGGGATGGAGAAAGAGAATCCAGGCTAAAAACGTGTCGAATCATAGGTTTAAAAAGGTGCCAATGTCCATGGAAAGGTCATAAGATTCCTCTTTTCATCCCTTGACCTTCAAGGGTAAATCTGGGGTCAAAGGTCACAGTGATTACAAAAGGTGAAATGAGGCTACAAAACTTTCGAATGGTAGGTTTAAAAAGATGACAAGGTGGATTTTAAGGTCTTCAGATCCCTCTTTTCATCTCTTGACCATCAAGGGTAACTCAGAGGTCAAAGGTCACAGGGATGGAGAAAGAGAATCCATGCTACAAACGTGTCAAATCATAGGTTTAAAAAGATGCCAATGTCGATGGAAAGGTCATAAGATCCCTCTTTTCCTCTCTTGACCTTTAAGGGTTACTCAGGGGTCAAAGGTCAAAAAGGTGACAATAAGTGAAATTAGGCTAAACGTATCGAATCATAGGTTTCAAAGAGTGCCCAATACGATGGTCAAAGATCACAGGGATGAAAAAAGAGAATCCAGGCTACAAATGTGTCGAATCGCAGGTTTAAAAAGTTGACAATGTCGATGGAAAGGTCATCAGATCCCTCTTTTCATCCCTTGACCTTTAAGGATTACTCAGGGGTCAAAGGTAAAAATGGTGTCAAAAATTGAAATGAGGCTAGAAACGTATTGAATCCTATGTTTGAAAAGGTCCCAAGGTCGATTGTAAGGTCTTCTGATCCCTTTTTTCTTTCCTTGACCTTCAAGATTGACTCAGGGGTCAAAGGTCTTTGGAGTGACAAATTTCGAAGCGGGGCTACAACGAAGAATTTGTTTAAATAGTGCCTAATACGATGGTAAAATCCCTCCTGGAAGTCTCTGACCTGGAACGGTTGGGCAGGGGTCAAAGTCCACCAGGTGTCGTGAAAAAAACATTTTCGGGCATTGAAGAAATAAAGAAAGAAATTACAACGTGTGTGAGTCCACATCTCCGAATATGCCGGAAGACATATTCACACACGCTTTTATCGGGCAATTTCAATTGTGCCTGGCATGGAATATCGGGTACGTAGAATGAATAAAAATTGATTTTCATTCTTACTGCTTCGATATTTTCATTTTAAATTATAATATTGAAAATTTTTTGGATAACACCTAAAATACTTTTTTAAATAAAACGTATGGTTAAATATTTTTAATTGAATAAAAGTAATTAACTTGAAATTACAATTGAATTTTTTCATTGATTAATAAACTCTAAATCAACGACTACCATATGACACAGAGGGTTAAAGGGATGGAAGTTATGATCTGAATATCTTAACATTTACTTTGGCAGCCTAAATAATGTCATTCATATTATGTGTTTCACGTCTTGGCATATTTTACATCTGTGACCAATAAGCTAAGTGTAGCCCTTTGAGGTCAGGAGACAACAAACAGGACCAAGTAACTTCATCTAATTCTTCACCCTTTCGAAGCTAGAATTCGACGCGTCTAATGCCCTAAATCTAGGATACACCTAGTGAACTTTTGCCCTTTCCCAACCGTTCAATGTCAGATAATTCCTGGAGGGACGTTACCATAGTATTGGGCACTCTTTGAAACCTATAATTCGATACGTTTAGCCTAATTTCAGTTTTTGTCACCATTATGACCTTTGACCCCATGAGTAACCCTTAAAGGTCAAGGGATGAAAAGAGGGATCTGATGAGCTTTCCATCGACATTGGCACCTTTTTAAACCTATGATTCGACACGTTTTTAGCCTGGATTCTCTTTCTCCATCCCTGTGACCTTTGACCTCTGAGTTACTCTTGATGGTCAAGAGATGAAAAGAGGGATCTGAAGACCTTAAAATCCACCTTGTCATCTTTTTAAACCTACGATTCGAAAGTTTTGTAGCCTCATTTCACCTTTTGTAATCACTGTGACCTTTGACCCCAGATTTACCCTTGAAGGTCAAGGGATGAAAAGAGGAATCTTATGACCTTTCCATGGACATTGGCACCTTTTTAAACCTAGGATTCGACATGTTTGTAGCCTGCATTCATTTTTTCCATCCCTGTGACCTTTGACCTCTGAGTTACCCTTGAAGGTCATGAGATGAAAAGAGGGATATGAAGACCTTAAAATCGACCTTGGCACCTTTTTAAACCTATGATTCGACAGGTTTGAAGCCGTGATTCATTTTTTGTAACCCCTGTGACCTTGACTGTGACCTTTCAGGGGTCACAGTTGCAATTTCTGACCTCAATAGTTCTTCCATCGTGTTCTTCGTGTCCAAAAACCTACTAGTCGAAAGTTTCGCTGAATAATTCCATCTTTTTTGTACTTCGAATATTTTAACATTGAAAGCCCATAAGGCAAAATTTGGATTTTAGGTTGGACCCTATTTCTGGGGTCAAAAGGTCATATTTTTCATATTTTGCTTAGACTCAACAAAACTTACATCCTTTTTCTAGCCAGGTACCAAATTTCATCCTTGTGGCTCGAAAGGAAGCGTCTAAAATTACAGGTTAGAAATGACACACGATCAATGGGACACTCTGTATATTCTGCCGGTGGCGATATCTTTTGCTGGAAATTGTCATTCACCGTGATTTATGTATTCTCAAATGAATCAGTGAAAACCCTTTTAAAGTAGTAGTTTCACAAGTTAGCTTTGTCCAAATTGCTTGATACTGTTTCACCTTTTTAGTTTCTTAGTGTTGCTTGTTGATCTATTGCCTAGAACTTCCCTCACGTATGACCAAAAGGCTTTAGGGTTATTCTGTAACTGTTCTGGAGTGAGTTCTCACAATCATGTACTACACTATATAAAACAAAGCTAATTAAACAGCAAGACAATCGAATGACAGCCATGCCTACGTAGAAACATGCACTCACTACCTTCAGATATGCTACAAGTGATAGAAATAGTAAGTGCGAGAGTAATTGACTACTGTGAAAATGCATACCGATCAAAAACGATCATGGAGAACAAACGAGACGTGCTGTTAGTATTCGATAGCATGATAGTAAGCAGGCATTACTAAGATAATAAACTAAACAGCTACACTACCTGACGACAAACCAAACTGTACAGAGTCATTTACAGTTGTTATGGTCTCTTATCGTTCGCGGAAAAATGACATTTTAAAACAGTACGTTCTGCAGTCTATTTCTCTCATTTTTTTCTCATGATCTAGCCTGCCGTAGTATGTCGGGTTTCGTAAAATGCCCTTAGTGTCGTCATAAAAGAGATCGTCTTGGTATTTGCACAAAAAATTAAGTCTACACTTCAGCCGACGTGACGTTTTTATTCTAATAGTTGCAGAAGGCTTGTAAGTTGTTACCCTTACAATACTGTCGTGAATGTCGACTATTTATATATCGTGCAAATCTTAACTGTAAGCGTTCGAGCTCGGTTTCTAGTCATACATCTTAAGGATCTAAAATACTGGCAGCGTATTGTAACCGAAGTCTAACTAGAGAAAATAACATTATTACTTTAAGTTTTTAGTCGCACTTAACAAGAACCCTTCTTACAAATTCCAATTCACGATTAGCTTAACCAGTTATTTCGCGAAAATGTTTACCCCTTGAAAGATCATGTGTCAGTTAAACTCCGAGGTATTTCGCAGATTCTACCGTATCCAAACTGCTTTGTTCTATGCGTCAAGTGTAATCAGGAGAGTTGTTTTCTACCAGAATTTCATTACTACACTTTTTTCAAATTTAATTCTAGCTGACACGTATCGCACCACTTTTGAATTGCATCTAGGTCTTTTGTGAGAGCTATCATTATATCCGCGAATTTCCCTGTACACTACTGTATCGTCTGCAAATAATTTAAGATTACTATCAACTATTTCTTCAATGTCATTTATGCATAAAAGGAACAATAGTGGAATTATCACACCTCCCTGAGGAACGCCCGAAGTGACTTTCACTTCATTAGAGGTTACGTCATCTGAACAAACTTTTGCACACAATCACTTAAGAATTCTCGAATCCAAAGTATTACATGATTATCTAATCTGTTCAAGTTACGACGCTACTTCTCCCTTATTGGACATACTTGGAATACGCTGCCAAATTCGCGTTTGAAAGATGACAAGTTTGCTCTGATATCAGAGGTTTGGATCAGATTTATAGCAAACTATCAAAGCATGTGGATTCCCGGTCCATATATTTCCGTAGATGAGCAGCTTTTGCCGTCAATGTGCAGGTGTCGATTGATAAAATTCATGGCTTCCTAACCTGACAAATATAGGCAGAAATACTATATGGCCGTAGATAAGGATGCAAAATGTATGTTGAATGCCATCCCTTATCATGGGTCCTATTGGTGAACGTCTTAGAGAATTTGAAGTCAGAAAACTTGCCGGCCCATTCCTAAGCAAATTCCTACTTTTTTACTTCACTTTCACTAGAAAATTATTTGAAAACAAACGAACAATTTTGCAACGCATAAACAACAAAGTTAAAGGGGGAGTACCGGACTAGCTCAAGAGTAACTTTATAATACTGAGGCTCTCATATATCGCATGGATCCATCGAAGGTTGGTGGTCCCCATCGCCGCTGTCAGGTGCGAAAATATTGCATATAAGGAAAAAATTCTTATAATTGTGCATAATGTTATTAGCTAGTGTCCAAGAAATGTGTCGCTGCTGTTTCTTACGTTTGTATTTCGAGTAATACACAGTCTAGAGACGAAGAACACATATAGATACCTGAAAGTAATTTAGTGGCCTACTCAAAATGTAATATCAAACTCTCCGTAAATTGGTGCCAAAAATAAGATATGTCGTTACATTGGTAATCAATACGAATATTTGTTTGCATCATTATTTATTTATTTTTATATTATATTTACTTAACTTTAGTTTGTTTTAATTTGCGATAAAAGCTTCTACACTTGACTACTTCCAAGAAGTCATAAAAATGTTTCCCTTCTCAAAATATCAACAAAACTATGCACCAAATATAAAGGTAATAGACAGTGTAAAATACAAAAAATATTGGTTTTATTGCTCGTAATATGAAATCCCATAATATTGTAATATTTACACTACAACAAATTGTAGTTAAAATGAATAATGCTCTTAATCTAAAGTCTCTTCTTAGTAAAACAATTGATTCCTGAATAAAAAAGTCAAGTTAATTCACCAGACACCTAAGATTTCCGATGGGACATTTTTGTCCTCTCAGCGGTATTAGTAATGTTGTACAATCCAGCGGTTCTAGTGTTCTCATAATGATTCCAACCCTAATTCTTTTATTAATTCTGATACACTACTCAACCTATCGTAACACCTTTTAACGCTCTTTTAGCTGCTCTACGCTGCACACTAGACATTGTAGATGAAGTCCAAATAAATCTCCAGGTCCAAAAGAAATTCAAGACCAAGTCTACACCTAGGAAGTTCAAGAGAAACCTCGCCTATTTCTTTGACTGTGAGAATATATTTGGTAAATTTTCAAACAGAAAATAACTTATAAAAAAAATTCAGGGGTTGGGGGACGACGTAAAATCTTGTATCAGGGAATTCTTAATCGATCGCGGACTATGTGTTGCTTTACGTATAGACATGGGCGATAGATAATATTGGAAATATTCCCTAGGTAACAATTCGGTAAACACAGTGATACATATCATTCATTGACGTCAATAACACCAAAATCAAAACTACACTCAGTAGACGTACGCACACATAATGAGGAAAGCGTCAGAAAATCATCCAGACATATTCAAACTTCGCGGAACCCCCTCCATTTCACTGCGAGGTTGCCATTTTTCCGGCAGTCGCCCACAGCATTTTTACGAAAATCTATAAAACTGTTATTTTTCATCGTAGAACGACGTTTAAAAGACGTGCGTACTCGCACGATTATCAGGAGTACGATGAAAACTGGTATTCATTGCAATATGGCGTAGCTGTTAAAGTTTAAATTATACTTGGTACGGTCACTTTTCGCTGTGGTAGCCCCCCGGGGCGTGGGTCGAGGAGAGAGGCCAGCTAGGGCCTCGGAGCTCGGGAAAGGGTCGCGGATTAGGACCGTTCCCGGGGAGGGACACACCCTTCTGGTGACTACCTGAGACATGGTCCCAGATCATCACTTTTAACCAAATATCCTAATCTGACGGCTCCACTCAAACGTGAATGTCATCAACTCCATGCATTTCTAACGCGGTTGTTCAGCTAGATTTATCCATTTCACCTATGTTCATTGCAATTTACCAACATTTACGCAAAATATCAGAGGAGAACAAAAATATCCAAATCTGAGTGCTCCACTCCAAATTGAATATCATCAACTAAATGCATTCCTGACGCGGTTTTTCAGCTAGAATTATCAATTTCACCTATGTTCATTGCAATTCACCAAAATTTACGCAAAATGTCATACGAGAACCAAAATATCCAAATCTAAGTGCTCCTTTGAAATCTGGATTTCACCAAATTTTAATTCATTTCTAACGTGGTTTGTTAGCTTAAATAATCCACTTCACCTTCTTTCATGACATTTCACCAAAATTTATGGAAAATGTCAAAGGAAAACAAAAATATCCACAGAGTGCTCCACGGAAACTAGAATTTCACCAACTAAATTCATTTCTAACGCGGTTTTTCACCTAAAACTATCCTTTTCGCTTCTTTCGTTGCATTTCACCAACATTTACGCTAATCGTCATAGGAGAACAAAAATATCTAAATCTGAGTTCTCAACTCAAACATGAATTTCACCAACTTCTTCATTTCTTACACGGTTTTTAACTAAAATTATCCTTTTTTCCTGTCTGCATTGCATTTCACCAAAATGTACCCAAAATATCATTAGAGAACAAAAATATCCAAATCTGAGTTCACCACTCAAACTTGAATTTCAACACATAAACGATTTTTAACGCATTTTTTAGCTAAAGTTATCCATGTTGCCTGTTTTCATTGCATTTCACAGAAATTTACGCAATTTCACAAAATAAATTCATTTCTAACACGGTCTGAATTAAAAAGGATTTGCACATTGGCTAGAGACTAAACAGTGTTATACATAAATAATGAATGAGAAATAAAAATATCCAAATCTGAGTGCACCACTTATACTTGAATTTCACCAAAAAATTCATTTCTAATGCGGTTTTTCAGCTTAAATTATCCACGTCGCCTGTCTTCATTGCATTTTACCAACATTTACGCAAAATATCATAGGAGAACAAACATATCCAATTCTGAGTGCTCCACTCAACCTTAAATTTCACCAGCTAAATTCATTTCTAACGATTTTTCAGCTAAAATTGTCCATTTCAACTTTTTTTGTTGCATTACACCTAAATTTACGCAAAATGTCATAGGAGAACAAAAATATCTTAATCTGAGTGCTTCACTCAAACTTAAATTTCAGCAACTAAATTCATTTCTAACGCTTTTTTTAGCTAAAATTAGCCATTTTGCCTGCCTTGATTGCATTTTACCAAAATTTACGCAAAATAACATAGGAGAACAAAAATATTTAAATCTGAGTGATCTACTTCAAAATGAATTTCACTAACTAAATTCATTTCTAACACGGTCTGAATTATGTAGGAACAAAAACATCTAAATCTGAGTTTTTCACTCAAACTTAAATTTCACAAACTAAATTCATTTCTAACGCTTTTTTTAGCTAAAATTAGCCATTTTGCCTGCCTTGATTGCATTTCACCAAAATTTACAGAAAATGTCATACGAGAACAAAAATATTCAAATCTGAGTGCTCCACTCAAACTTGAATTTCACAAACTAAATGCATTTCTAACGCGGTTTTTTAGCTGAACCTGTCCATTTCACCTGTTTTCATTGCAGTTCACTAAAACTTACGCAAAATGTCATAGGAGAACAAATATATGCAAATCTTAGTGCTCGTTTCAAACTTGAATTTCATCAACAAAAATCATTTCTAACGCGGTTTTTCTGCTTAAATTGTCCATTTCAAATTTTTTTCATTGATTTCACTAAAATTTACGCAAAATCTTATTGGAGAGCAAAAAAATCCAAATCTGAGTGCTCCACTGAAACTTGAATTTCACTGTCTAAATTCATTTCCAACGCGGTTTTTCACCTAAAATTATCCATTTCGCCTGCAATCATTGCAATTTTACCAGCATTTACGAAAAATGTCATAGCAGAACTAAGATATCTAAATCTGAGTGCTCCACTCATACTTGAATTTCACAAACTAAATTTATTTCTAACCCGGTTATCAACTAAAACTAACTTTTGCTTGTCTACATTGCATTTCACCAAAATTTGTGCAGAACGGCATAGGAGAAGAAAAATATCCAATTGTGAGTTCTCCACTCAAACATGAATTTCACCAACTAAATTCATTTCTTACGCGGTTTTTCAGCTAAAATTATCCTTTTTTCCTGTGTTGACTGCATTTCACCAAAATATACGCAAAATTCCACAGGAAAACCAAAATATTCAAATCTGAGAGCTCAATTCAAACTAGAATTTCACCAAATAAATTCATTTCTAACCCGATTTTTCAGCTAACATCATCCTTTTTCCTGTCTTCATTGCATTTTACTGAAAGGTACGCAAAATGTCATAAGAGAAAAAAAATATCAAAATCTGATGGCTCCACTCTAACTTGAATTTACCAACTAAAAACTCATTTCTAACGCAATTTTTCAGCAAAAATTATCCATTTCGTCTCTTTTCATTGCAAGTTACAAACATTTACAAAAAATGTCATAGGAGAACAAAAATATTCCAATCTTAGTGCTCCCCTGAACTTGAATTTCACTAACTAATTTCATTTCTAACGCGATTTTTAAGCTTAAATTATCAATTTCGCCTGTCTTCATTGCATTTCATTAAAAAATACGCAAAATGTCATAGGAGAACAAAAATATGCAAATCTGAGTGCTCCACTCAAATTTAAATTTCACCAACTAAAATCGTTTCTAACGCAGTTTTTCAGTTAAAATTGTCCATTTCACCTGTTTTTTTGCGTTTCACCAAAATTTACGCAAAATGTCATAGGAGAACAAAAATATCCAAATCTGAGTGCTCCATTCTAACGTAAATGTCATCAACTCCATGCATTTTTAAAGCGGTTTTTCAAGTAGATTTATCCATTTCACCTATGTTCATTGCAATTGACCAACATTTACGCATAATATCAGAGGAGAACAAAAATTTCCAAATCTGAGTGCTCCATTCTAACGTGAATGTCATCAACTAAATGCATTTCTAACGCGATTTTTCAGCTAGAATTATCAATTTCACCTATGTTCATTGCAATTCACCAAAGCTTATGGAAAATGTCATACGAGAACCAAAATATCCAAATCTAAGTGCTCCTTTCAAATCTGGATTTCACCAAAAGTTTAATTCATTTCTAACGCGGTTTGTTAGCTAAAATAATTCACTTCACCTGTTTTCATTACATTTCACCAAAATTTTTGGAAAATGTCAAAGGAAAACAAAAATATCCACAGAGAGCTCCACTGAAACTAGAATTTCACCAACTAAATTTATTTCTAACGCGGTTTTTCAACTAAAATTATCCATTTCGCCTGTTTTCATTGAACTTTTTTTCGGGGTATGTCATATGAGAACAAAAATATCAAAATCTGAGTGCTCCACTCAAATTTGAATTTCACAAACAAAAAATTCATTTCTTAATCGGATTTTCAGCTAAACTTATCCATTTCGCCGTTCTTCATTGCATTTCCCCAAAATTTACGCAAAATAACATAGGAGAACAAAAATATCGAAATCTAGGTGCTCCACTCAAACTTGAATTTCACCAAATAAATTCAATTGTATCGCGGTTTTTCAGCTAAAATTGTCAATTTCACCTTTTTTTATTGCATTTTACCTAAATTTACGCAAAATGTCATAAGAGAACAAAATGATCTAAATCTGAGTGCTTCATTTAAATTTAATTTCACCAACTTAATTCATTTCTTACACGGTTTTTAACTAAAATTATCCTTTTTTCCTGTCTGCATTGCATTTCACCAAAATATACCCAAAATATCATTAGAGAACAAAAATATCCAAATCTGAGTTCACCACTCAAACTTGAATTTCAACACATAAACCATTTTTAACGCATTTTTTAGCTAAAGTTATCCATGTTGCCTGTTTTCATTGCATTTCACAGAAATTTACGCAAAATATCATAGGAGAAAAAAAATATCCAAATCTGAGTGCTCCACTTCAAAATGAATTTCACAAAATAAATTCATTTCTAACACGGTCTGAATTAAAAAGGATTTGCACATTGGCTAGAGACTAAACAGTGTTATACATATATAATGAATGAGAAATAAAAATATCCAAATCTGAGTGCACCACTTATACTTGAATTTCACCAAAAAATTCATTTCTAATGCGGTTTTTCAGCTTAAATTATCCACGTCGCCTGTCTTCATTGCATTTTACCAACATTTACGCAAAATATCATAGGAGAACAAACATATCCAATTCTGAGTGCTCCACTCAACCTTAAATTTCACCAACTAAATTCATTTCTAACGATTTTTCAGCTAAAATTGTCCATTTCAACTTTTTTTGTTGCATTACACCTAAATTTACGCAAAATGTCATAGGAGAACAAAAATATCTTAATCTGAGTGCTTCACTCAAACTTAAATTTCAGCAACTAAATTCATATCTAACGCTTTTTTTAGCTAAAATTAGCCATTTTGCCTGCCTTGATTGCATTTTACCAAAATTTACGCAAAATAACATAGGAGAACAAAAATATTTAAATCTGAGTGATCTACTTCAAAATGAATTTCACTAACTAAATTCATTTCTAACACGGTCTGAATTATGTAGGAACAAAATTATCTAAATCTGAGTTTTTCACTCAAACTTAAATTTCACAAACTAAATTCATTTCTAACGCTTTTTTTAGCTAAAATTAGCCATTTTGCCTGCCTTGATTGCATTTCACCAAAATTTACAGAAAATGTCATACGAGAACAAAAATATTCAAATCTGAGTGCTCCACTCAAACTTGAATTTCACAAACTAAATGCATTTCTAACGCGGTTTTTTAGCTGAACCTGTCCATTTCACCTGTTTTCATTGCAGTTCACTAAAACTTACGCAAAATGTCATAGGAGAACAAATATATGCAAATCTTAGTGCTCGTTTCAAACTTGAATTTCATCAACAAAAATCATTTCTAACGCGGTTTTTCTGCTTAAATTGTCCATTTCAAATTTTTTTCATTGATTTCAATATATTTTACGCAAAATCTTATTGGAGAGCAAAAAAATCCAAATCTGAGTGCTCCACTGAAACTTGAATTTCACTGTCTAAATTCATTTCCAACGCGGTTTTTCACCTAAAATTATCCATTTCGCCTGCAATCATTGCAATTTTACCAGCATTTACGCAAAATGTCATAGCAGAACTAAGATATCTAAATCTGAGTGCTCCACTCATACTTGAATTTCACAAACTAAATTTATTTCTAACCCGGTTATCAACTAAAACTAACTTTTGCTTGTCTACATTGCATTTCACCAAAATTTGTGCAGAACGGCATAGGAGAAGAAAAATATCCAAATCTGAGTTCTCCACTCAAACATGAATTTCACCAACTAAATTCATTTCTTACGCGGTTTTTCAATTAAATTATCCTTTTTTCCTGTGTTGACTGCATTTCACCAAAATATACGCAAAATTCCACAGGAAAACCAAAATATTCAAATCTGAGAGCTCAATTCAAACTAGAATTTCACCAAATAAATTCATTTCTAACCCGATTTTTCAGCTAACATCATCCTTTTTCCTGTCTTCATTGCATTTTACTGAAAGGTACGCAAAATGTCATAAGAGAAAAAAAATATCAAAATCTGATGGCTCCACTCTAACTTGAATTTTACCAACTAAAAACTCATTTCTAACGCAATTTTTCAGCAAAAATTATCCATTTCGTCTCTTTTCATTGCAAGTTACAAAAATTTACAAAAAATGTCATAGGAGAACAAAAATATTCCAATCTTAGTGCTCCCCTGAACTTGAATTTCACAAACTAATTTCATTTCTAACGCGATTTTTAAGCTTAAATTATCAATTTCGCCTGTCTTCATTGCATTTCATTAAAAAATACGCAAAATGTCATAGGAGAACAAAAATATGCAAATCTGAGTGCTCCACTCAAATTTAAATTTCACCAACTAAAATCGTTTCTAACGCAGTTTTTCAGTTAAAATTGTCCATTTCACCTGTTTTTTTGCGTTTCACCAAAATTTACGCAAAATGTCATAGGAGAACAAAAATATCCAAATCTGAGTGCTCCATTCTAACGTAAATGTCATCAACTCCATGCATTTTTAAAGCGGTTTTTCAAGTAGATTTATCCATTTCACCTATGTTCATTGCAATTGACCAACATTTACGCATAAAATCAGAGGAGAACAAAAATTTCCAAATCTGAGTGCTCCATTCTAACGTGAATGTCATCAACTAAATGCATTTCTAACGCGATTTTTCAGCTAGAATTATCAATTTCACCTATGTTCATTGCAATTCACCAAAGCTTATGGAAAATGTCATACGAGAACCAAAATATCCAAATCTAAGTGCTCCTTTCAAATCTGGATTTCACCAAAAGTTTAATTCATTTCTAACGCGGTTTGTTAGCTAAAATAATCCACTTCACCTGTTTTCATTACATTTCACCAAAATTTTTGGAAAATGTCAAAGGAAAACAAAAATATCCACAGAGTGCTCCACTGAAACTAGAATTTCACCAACTAAATTCATTTCTAACGCGGTTTTTCACCTAAAATTATCCATTTCGCCTGTTTTCATTGAACTTTTTTTCGGGGTATGTCATATGAGAACAAAAATATCAAAATCTGAGTGCTCCACTCAAATTTGAATTTCACAAACAAAAAATTCATTTCTTAATCGGATTTTCAGCTAAACTTATCCATTTCGCCGGTCTTCATTGCATTTCCCCAAAATTTTCGCAAAATGTCATAGGAGAACAAAAATATCGAAATCTAGGTGCTCCACTCAAACTTGAATTTCACCAAATAAATTCAATTGTATCGCGGTTTTTCAGCTAAAATTGTCAATTTCACCTTTTTTTATTGCATTTTACCTAAATTTACGCAAAATGTCATAAGAGAACAAAATGATCTAAATCTGAGTGCTTCATTTAAACTTAAATTTCACCAACTTAATTCATTTCTTACACGGTTTTTAACTAAAATTATCCTTTTTTCCTGTCTGCATTGCATTTCACCAAAATGTACCCAAAATATCATTAGAGAACAAAAATATCCAAATCTGAGTTCACCACTCAAACTTGAATTTCAACACATAAACCATTTTTAACGCATTTTTTAGCTAAAGTTATCCATGTTGCCTGTTTTCATTGCATTTCACAGAAATTTACGCAAAATATCATAGGAGAAAAAAAATATCCAAATCTGAGTGATCCACTTCAAAATGAATTTCACAAAATAAATTCATTTCTAACACGGTCTGAATTAAAAAGGATTTGCACATTGGCTAGAGACTAAACAGTGTTATACATAAATAATGAATGAGAAATAAAAATATCCAAATCTGAGTGCACCACTTATACTTGAATTTCACCAAAAAATTCATTTCTAATGCGGTTTTTCAGCTAAAATTATCCACGTCGCCTGTCTTCATTGCATTTTACCAACATTTACGCAAAATATCATAGGAGAACAAACATATCCAATTCTGAGTGCTCCACTCAACCTTAAATTTCACCAACTAAATTCATTTCTAACGATTTTTCAGCTAAAATTGTCCATTTCAACTTTTTTTGTTGCATTACACCTAAATTTACGCAAAATGTCATAGGAGAACAAAAATATCTTAATCTGAGTGCTTCACTCAAACTTAAATTTCAGCAACTAAATTCATATCTAACGCTTTTTTTTACTTAAATTAGCCATTTTGCCTGCCTTGATTGCATTTTACCAAAATTTACGCAAAATAACATAGGAGAACAAAAATATTTAAATCTGAGTGATCTACTTCAAAATGAATTTCACTAACTAAATTCATTTCTAACACGGTCTGAATTATGTAGGAACAAAAACATCTAAATCTGAGTTTTTCACTCAAACTTAAATTTCACAAACTAAATTCATTTCTAACGCTTTTTTTAGCTAAAATTAGCCATTTTGCCTGCCTTGATTGCATTTCACCAAAATTTACAGAAAATGTCATACGAGAACAAAAATATTCAAATCTGAGTGCACCACTCAAACTTGAATTTCACAAACTAAATGCATTTCTAACGCGGTTTTTTAGCTGAACCTGTCCATTTCACCTGTTTTCATTGCAGTTCACTAAAACTTACGCAAAATGTCATAGGAGAACAAATATATGCAAATCTTAGTGCTCGTTTCAAACTTGAATTTCATCAACAAAAATCATTTCTAACGCGGTTTTTCTGCTTAAATTGTCCATTTCAAATTTTTTTCATTGATTTAAATATATTTTACGCAAAATCTTATTGGAGAGCAAAAAAATCCAAATCTGAGTGCTCCACTGAAACTTGAATTTCACTGTCTAAATTCATTTCCAACGCGGTTTTTCACCTAAAATTATCCATTTCGCCTGCAATCATTGCAATTTTACCAGCATTTACGCAAAATGTCATAGCAGAACTAAGATATCTAAATCTGAGTGCTCCACTCATACTTGAATTTCACAAACTAAATTTATTTCTAACCCGGTTATCAACTAAAACTAACTTTTGCTTGTCTACATTGCATTTCACCAAAATTTGTGCAGAACGGCATAGGAGAAGAAAAATATCCAAATCTGAGTTCTCCACTCAAACATGAATTTCACCAACTAAATTCATTTCTTACGCGGTTTTTCAGCTAAAATTATCCTTTTTTCCTGTGTTGACTGCATTTCACCAAAATATACGCAAAATTCCACAGGAAAACCAAAATATTCAAATCTGAGAGCTCAATTCAAACTAGAATTTCACCAAATAAATTCATTTCTAACCCGATTTTTCAGCTAACATCATCCTTTTTCCTGTCTTCATTGCATTTTACTGAAAGGTACGCAAAATGTCATAAGAAAAAAAAAAGTATCAAAATCTGATGGCTCCACTCTAAGTTGAATTTTACCAACTAAAAACTCATTTCTAACGCAATTTTTCAGCAAAAATTATCCATTTCGTCTCTTTTCATTGCAAGTTACAAACATTTACAAAAAATGTCATAGGAGAACAAAAATATTCCAATCTTAGTGCTCCCCTGAACTTGAATTTCACAAACTAATTTCATTTCTAACGCGATTTTTAAGCTTAAATTATCAATTTCGCCTGTCTTCATTGCATTTCATTAAAAAATACGCAAAATGTCATAGGAGAACAAAAATATGCAAATCTGAGTGCTCCACTCAAATTTAAATTTCACCAACTAAAATCGTTTCTAACGCAGTTTTTCAGTTAAAATTGTCCATTTCACCTGTTTTTTTGCGTTTCACCAAAATTTACGCAAAATGTCATAGGAGAACAAAAATATCCAAATCTGAGTGCTCCATTCTAACGTAAATGTCATCAACTCCATGCATTTTTAAAGCGGTTTTTCAAGTAGATTTATCCATTTCACCTATGTTCATTGCAATTGACCAACATTTACGCATAATATCAGAGGAGAACAAAAATTTCCAAATCTGAGTTCTCCATTCTAACGTGAATGTCATCAACTAAATGCATTTCTAACGCGATTTTTCAGCTAGAATTATCAATTTCACCTATGTTCATTGCAATTCACCAAAGCTTATGGAAAATGTCATACGAGAACCAAAATATCCAAATCTAAGTGCTCCTTTCAAATCTGGATTTCACCAAAAGTTTAATTCATTTCTAACGCGGTTTGTTAGCTAAAATAATCCACTTCACCTGTTTTCATTACATTTCACCAAAATTTTTGGAAAATGTCAAAGGAAAACAAAAATATCCACAGAGTGCTCCACTGAAACTAGAATTTCACCAACTAAATTCATTTCTAACGCGGTTTTTCACCTAAAATTGTCCATTTCACCTGTTTTTTTGCGTTTCACCAAAATTTACGCAAAATGTCATAGGAGAACAAAAATATCCAAATCTGAGTGCTCCATTCTAACGTAAATGTCATCAACTCCATGCATTTTTAAAGCGGTTTTTCAAGTAGATTTATCCATTTCACCTATGTTCATTGCAATTGACCAACATTTACGCATAATATCAGAGGAGAACAAAAATTTCCAAATCTGAGTGCTCCATTCTAACGTGAATGTCATCAACTAAATGCATTTCTAACGCGATTTTTCAGCTAGAATTATCAATTTCACCTATGTTCATTGCAATTCACCAAAGCTTATGGAAAATGTCATACGAGAACCAAAATATCCAAATCTAAGTGCTCCTTTCAAATCTGGATTTCACCAAAAGTTCAATTCATTTCTAACGCGGTTTGTTAGCTAAAATAATCCACTTCACCTGTTTTCATTACATTTCACCAAAATGTTTGGAAAATGTCAAAGGAAAACAAAAATATCCACAGAGTGCTCCACTGAAACTAGAATTTCACCAACTAAATTCATTTCTAACGCGGTTTTTCACCTAAAATTATCCATTTCGCCTGTTTTCATTGAACTTTTTTTCGGGGTATGTCATATGAGAACAAAAATATCAAAATCTGAGTGCTCCACTCAAATTTGAATTTCACAAACAAAAAATTCATTTCTTAATCGGATTTTCAGCTAAACTTATCCATTTCGCCGGTCTTCATTGCATTTCCCCAAAATTTACGCAAAATAACATAGGAGAACAAAAATATCGAAATCTAGGTGCTCCACTCAAACTTGAATTTCACCAAATAAATTCAATTGTATCGTGGTTTTTCAGCTAAAATTGTCAATTTCACCTTTTTTTATTGCATTTTACCTAAATTTACGCAAAATGTCATAAGAGAACAAAATGATCTAAATCTGAGTGCTTCATTAAAACTTAAATTTCACCAACTTAATTCATTTCTAACGCTTTTTTAGCTAAAATTTTCCATTTTGCCTGCCTTCATTGCATTTTACCAAAATTTACGCAAAATAACATAGGAGAACAAAAATATTTAAATCTGAGTTCTCAATTCAAACTAGAAATTCACCAACTAAATTCATTTCTAACCCGATTTTTAAGCTAAAATTATCCTTTTTTCCTGTGTTGACTGCATTTCACCAAAAGTTACGCAAAATATCATAGGAGAACAAATATATGCAATTCTTACTGCTCGTTTCAAACTTGAATTTCATCAACAAAAATCATTTCTAACGCGGTTTTTCTGCTTAAAATGTCCATTTCAACTTTTTTCATTGATATCACTAAAATTTACGCAAAATCTTATTGGAGAGCAAAAAAATCCAAATCTGAGTGCTCCACTGAAACTTGAATTTCACTGTCTAAATTCATTTCAACGCGGTTTTTCACCTAAAATTATCCATTTCGCCTGCAATCATTGCAATTTAACCAACATTTACGCAAAATGTCATAGGAGAACAAAAATATTGAAAATCTGGGTGATCCACTCATACTTGAATTTCACAAACTAAATTTATTTCTAACCCGGTTTTCAGCTAAAATTATCCTTTTTTCCTGTGTTGACTGCATTTCACCAAAAAATACGCAAAATGCCACAGGAGAACCAAAATATTTAAATCTGAGAGCTCAATTCAAACTAGAATTTCACCAACTAAATTCATTTCAAACCCGATTTTTCAGCTAACATTATCCTTTTTCCTGTCTTCATTGCATTTTACTGAAAGGTACGCAAAATGTCATAGGAGAAAAAAAATATCAAAATCTGATGGCTCCACTCTAACTTGAATTTTACCAACGTAATTCATTTACAACGCGGTTTTTCCGTTAAAATTATCCACTTCGCCTGTCTTAATTGCATTTCACCAAAATGTACTCAAAACATAATAGAACAAAAGTATTCAATCTGAGTGCTAAATTCAAAATTGAATTTCACCAACTAAATTCAGTTCTTATGCGGTTTTTCAGCTAAATTTATCAATTTCTCCTGTCCTCATTGCATTTCATTAAAAAATACGCAAAATATCATAGGAGAACAAAAATATGCAAATCTGAGTGCTCCACTAAATTTAAATTTCACCAACTAAAATCATTTCTAACGCAGTTTTTCAGTTAAAATTGTCCATTTCACCTGTTTTTATTGCGTTTCACCAAAATTTACGCAAAATGTCATAGGAGAACAAAAATATCCGGTTAAGAGTGATGATCTGGGACCATGTCTCAGGTAGTCACCAGAAGGGTGTGTCCCTCCTCGGGAACGGTCCTAATCCGCGACCCTTTCCCGAGCTCCGAGGCCCTAGCTGGCCTCTCTCCTCGACCCACGCGGCGGGGGGCTACCACGGCGAAAAGTGACCGTACCAAGTATAATTTAAACTTTAACAGCTACGCCATATTGCAATGAATACCAGTTTTCATCGTACTCCTGATAATCGTGCGAGTACGCACGTCTTTTAAACGTCGTTCTACGATGAAAAATAACAGTTTTATAGATTTTCGTAAAAATGCTGTGGGCGACTGCCGGAAAAATGGCAACCTCGCAGTGAAATGGAGGGGGTTCCGCGAAGTTTGAATATGTCTGGATGATATTCTGACGCTTTCCTCATTATGTATTACGTGTCTAGTTTTGATTTTGGTGTAATTGACGTCAATGAATGATATGTAACACTGTCGATGAGAGAGTACGAGAAAGAAGGTATTAGAGCGTGTGGAAAGGAGATCCGCTAGATTTGTTAAAGGCCGATTTGATAATTGTATAAGTGTCACGAGTTTAATGGAAGAACTAGGGAATTATTGTCAGAACGCAGGTTAAAATTTAGGTTGAAACTTTTAAGAAAATTCCAATCCTATTTGTTCACTGATGACATTCGATATATATTGAGAACACCTGCGTATTATGCTAGGTTTGATCACATTAACAAAATTAGAGAGACAGATTGTCGTACCGATAGATTAAAATGTCATTTTTCCTGCGAACCTTAAGAGAGAACAATAGGCAGCGTAGCAAAGGGGTAGGTAGGTGAAATATATTCAGAGACATCTGTAGTGCATGATGCATGTAATAACAATCGTATAGATGTAGATGTATAGATGTAACAACCAAAAATCCTATTCTCATTATGCAGATGCTACCATGTAGCTGCTTGAGGCAGTATTATCTAGCATGTATCCATTTAATATCCTAGTTGCATGTCAATAGTGCATATTTGGTGATCTTCACCCACAGCCATACACCCTTGTGGCTCGCAGGGTATTACGTAGACGTAGACTGTCTTTACCTAGGGAATGTTTCCAACATTATCTGTCAGCCATTTCTATAGGAAAAACTACACTTTGTTCTCGATCGCTTAAGAATTCCCTGATTCAAGACATTACCTCGTTGTCCACCCCTAAGATGTTATTTTTATAAGTGACTTTGTGCTTGAGAATTTATGAAATGTATTCTCACAGTCACAGAAATAGGCGAGGCATCTCTTGAACTTACTAACTATACACTTGATCTTAAATTTCTTCTAAACCTGCAGTTTTATTTGGACTTACTACATCTACAACTACATAATACCTGCGAGACACCTCCAAGGTACATTCTCACAGACATTCCATATATTATATTCCTAAAAAGGTAATGAAAAACCAAATTAATAAAATAACAGTTATGTATCCGCAGAAACATGAAAATAAATTTCAGGATGTGATTATTTCTAATAGTGATTTACGCTACCAATGCATTTGCCTCAAATAGCATAGAGACTCTTAATATCTGAGCATTTGGTAACTACAAAATATATCTACATAATACCCTTCGAGTCACCCTAAGGGTGTGTGGCAGGGAATGAGTTCAAAAAGAGTAAGCTCGAAAATCTACGTAGCGGAGTGAATGCGGCTACAATCCATTCCGCAGACAGATTGCCCCGTTGCAGACAGGTTGTACCACACTCGACTGCGCGATTGAAAAAATAATGTGAAACTCGGAGTCGCAAACGGTCGCAGCATAACTCTCATCTGGTTTGTAGTGTGGAAGCTTTGTACATAGAGTTTCCCCAAATAAGTTACTTCGTGATGCTCGGCGATGCAATCTACTTTTTCTCTACGTATTTAAAAAAACCATAAATGAGCGTCCGCCATTTTGTTTACATATCTTTGCTGAATAATTACAAAATGTAAGAAGTCTACATTAAAACGAAGATGAAAAACTGTCTCATCTCATTGCATCACTTTTTATTACAATTCTTTACCCATAAACTTTCAGCATGGGGTTGTTCCCATAACATGTACTGCACTACATATATAACAACAAACCTATTGAAGCAGCAAGTCAATCGAATGCCAGCCGCCCCTACGTGTACGCGTCACGTGTACATTGAAATTAATTCAAAATAATTGGCAATCAATTGAAATTTAATACCGCTGGATGATAACTTACCCTACCCTTACTGGCATTTATTTTGCGTACATCTGAATGAGCTCTTCCAGTGGTGAACTTTATGTTAATACATAATTGGGTGCATAAGTGCACAGATATGGATATTAAAATACATGAATAGTTAGTTATAGTGTCTACACTGGAATGGAAAACTCGGTGTTTTCACCTTCTAGTCCTATGAGTTGCTTGATATTTGATCATTTGTTTTAAAGAGCTAATAGTTTGTTGTTTGTTTGATTTAATTTCTTGTACAATCTGTACATTTGTTGTACTAAAAGATTCCCCCATCCCTCCGTTAAAAGTCAACGGGCACTTTCCACTAGTGCTTTATGAATGTTCGCAGGAGAAATAAGATTTAAATATATCCAAAATTTTATTCTCAAGATGTAATCAAAATGGTCGCCCCTACACTTTTGCTGCTCGATCGTGGTGAGGTTGCATGGAAAAAATATAAAAAATATATGAGACCATAGTATAGGCAGTTGCATTTTGGTATGAGGACTTTACGCTAACCCAACTAACAGCATTATATTGTATGCTTGCTTTGCTATTTTTATCCTTTTTAAAGATTGAAGTTTAGACTAGTTTATTATTATTAATTCTTTTTATGCGCGATATGTCGTGCATGTTTGGTTAGAATTCACCCCCACCTTACTGTGGCTTCCTGGGTATTGGGTACATGTAGATGCCTTGAATTGTGTAATTGTACTTAATTACAATTCGAAGCAAAAGTGTTTGGAATAAATATAAACCATAAATTGAGATTTGTAAAAAGATTATTAGGCAAGTTGGACGAAAAAGTTAGAGAAATAAACTACTTCTCCCTACTTTTGAAGGAGGCTGAAAAACGAAGTTAGAACGCGTGCAGCGAAGATCGGCAAGATATGTTAAAAGGTGTTACGATAGTTCTAAAACCCCATTTCTGTCCAACGTTGCGAGTACGCAATGCTATTTTCGCGATTTTTTCCAGTACATCTGAATTTCCTGTGTACTTTGCATTTGATAGACATACTGCACTCCGAAGAAAATGGAAGGAGATTCCCCTCCCTCAACTCCGATATTTCCAGTAGCTGACCGATCAGTGAGCCTTTATCAGGATCCAAGAAATAGTTATGCCAAGCGCATTTCCTCATAATCTGACGAACTCACAAAAAAATTTCCTCCAAACGACATGCACCCTCATCAAGAGCCTTGATTTGCTGAACACCAGTGACCATTGTGAATAGAAGTTCTGAGAAAATGCATTGTGAGCATTTGTTCCTTGCCAATCCTTCCCTTCTCCTCTCTTGCTACACCCCCTGTTGCTCGGAGGCCCATTAACGCCGGAAAATCCCTACCCAGGGTAACGCTGCCCTTTTCCCCCAACCCCCTACCCTTCTGCCTCCTTACCTACAACAACCCTACTCAAATGCCCGCCTTTCCCCCCCCTCCTTACTCCCCTCCCATTCCCCCCCTCCTTTCCCCTCCTGCCGCTACGCTCCCAGATTTTGAATGCATTGGGAATTAAAAATTATCATTCTTACCTGAAGATGTCACCATGTGATGAAACTCGGGTCGTAAAAGAGAAATCAATTTAGTGGACCATTACGAAGTGTAATTTTTATATCCGATATGGAGAGGTTCCACATACTGAAGTTATTACTAATATGTATTTTGTAAAAACTGGGTTCAGATTCGCCCATCGCTCACCATAATTCACTCATTGAAAAGTATAAATGATCTAAAGTCGTACAAAAGGAAGCTTCTCGGAATATGTTCTCGGATTTTAAAAGGAAAACTCTGGTTGAACAATTGCTGGATAACCTGAAAGCCTTTTTGTTATATGTGAGGTCTGTTCAGGAAAAAAAACCGACTCTTCATCCGCTTAGAAACGAAAAAGGCGGAGTTTAATCAAGGCGTATGGGGAAGGCTAACCTGGTGCTTTATTACTTTCAAAGCGTTTTCACTGATTCATTTGAGAACACATCCATCACGGTGAATGATAATTTCTAGCGAACGATATATATTCTGCCGGTGGCGATATCTTTTGCTGGAAATTGTCATTCACCGTGATTTATGTATTCTCAAATGAATCAGTGAAAACCCTTTTAAAGTAGTAGTTTCACAAGTTAGCTTTGTCCAAATTGCTTGATACTGTTTCACCTTTTTAGTTTCTTAGTGTTGCTTGTTGATCTATTGCCTAGAACTTCCCTCACGTATGACCAAAAGGCTTTAGGGTTATTCTGTAACTGTTCTGGAGTGAGTTCTCACAATCATGTACTACACTATATAAAACAAAGCTAATTAAACAGCAAGACAATCGAATGACAGCCATGCCTACGTAGAAACATGCACTCACTACCTTCAGATATGCTACAAGTGATAGAAATAGTAAGTGCGAGAGTAATTGACTACTGTGAAAATGCATACCGATCAAAAACGATCATGGAGAACAAACGAGACGTGCTGTTAGTATTCGATAGCATGATAGTAAGCAGGCATTACTAAGATAATAAACTAAACAGCTACACTACCTGACGACAAACCAAACTGTACAGAGTCATTTACAGTTGTTATGGTCTCTTATCGTTCGCGGAAAAATGACATTTTAAAACAGTACGTTCTGCAGTCTATTTCTCTCATTTTTTTCTCATGATCTAGCCTGCCGTAGTATGTCGGGTTTCGTAAAATGCCCTTAGTGTCGTCATAAAAGAGATCGTCTTGGTATTTGCACAAAAAATTAAGTCTACACTTTAGCCGACGTGACGTTTTTATTCTAATAGTTGCAGAAGGCTTGTAAGTTGTTACCCTTACAATACTGTCGTGAATGTCGACTATTTATATATCGTGCAAATCTTAACTGTAAGCGTTCGAGCTCGGTTTCTAGTCATACATCTTAAGGATCTAAAATACTGGCAGCGTATTGTAACCGAAGTCTAACTAGAGAAAATAACATTATTACTTTAAGTTTTTAGTCGCACTTAACAAGAACCCTTCTTACAAATTCCAATTCACGATTAGCTTAACCAGTTATTTCGCGAAAATGTTTACCCCTTGAAAGATCATGTGTCAGTTAAACTCCGAGGTATTTCGCAGATTCTACCGTATCCAAACTGCTTTGTTCTATGCGTCAAGTGTAATCAGGAGAGTTGTTTTCTACCAGAATTTCATTACTACACTTTTTTCAAATTTAATTCTAGCTGACACGTATCGCACCACTTTTGAATTGCATCTAGGTCTTTTGTGAGAGCTATCATTATATCCGCGAATTTCCCTGTACACTACTGTATCGTCTGCAAATAATTTAAGATTACTATCAACTATTTCTTCAATGTCATTTATGCATAAAAGGAACAATAGTGGAATTATCACACCTCCCTGAGGAACGCCCGAAGTGACTTTCACTTCATTAGAGGTTACGTCATCTGAACAAACTTTTGCACACAATCACTTAAGAATTCTCGAATCCAAAGTATTACATGATTATCTAATCTGTTCAAGTTACGACGCTACTTCTCCCTTATTGGACATACTTGGAATACGCTGCCAAATTCGCGTTTGAAAGATGACAAGTTTGCTCTGATATCAGAGGTTTGGATCAGATTTATAGCAAACTATCAAAGCATGTGGATTCCCGGTCCATATATTTCCGTAGATGAGCAGCTTTTGCCGTCAATGTGCAGGTGTCGATTGATAAAATTCATGGCTTCCTAACCTGACAAATATAGGCAGAAATACTATATGGCCGTAGATAAGGATGCAAAATGTATGTTGAATGCCATCCCTTATCATGGGTCCTATTGGTGAACGTCTTAGAGAATTTGAAGTCAGAAAACTTGCCGGCCCATTCCTAAGCAAATTCCTACTTTTTTACTTCACTTTCACTAGAAAATTATTTGAAAACAAACGAACAATTTTGCAACGCATAAACAACAAAGTTAAAGGGGGAGTACCGGACTAGCTCAAGAGTAACTTTATAATACTGAGGCTCTCATATATCGCATGGATCCATCGAAGGTTGGTGGTCCCCATCGCCGCTGTCAGGTGCGAAAATATTGCATATAAGGAAAAAATTCTTATAATTGTGCATAATGTTATTAGCTAGTGTCCAAGAAATGTGTCGCTGCTGTTTCTTACGTTTGTATTTCGAGTAATACACAGTCTAGAGACGAAGAACACATATAGATACCTGAAAGTAATTTAGTGGCCTACTCAAAATGTAATATCAAACTCTCCGTAAATTGGTGCCAAAAATAAGATATGTCGTTACATTGGTAATCAATACGAATATTTGTTTGCATCATTATTTATTTATTTTTATATTATATTTACTTAACTTTAGTTTGTTTTAATTTGCGATAAAAGCTTCTACACTTGACTACTTCCAAGAAGTCATAAAAATGTTTCCCTTCTCAAAATATCAACAAAACTATGCACCAAATATAAAGGTAATAGACAGTGTAAAATACAAAAAATATTGGTTTTATTGCTCGTAATATGAAATCCCATAATATTGTAGTATTTACACTACAACAAATTGTAGTTAAAATGAATAATGCTCTTAATCTAAAGTCTCTTCTTAGTAAAACAATTGATTCCTGAATAAAAAAGTCAAGTTAATTCACCAGACACCTAAGATTTCCGATGGGACATTTTTGTCCTCTCAGCGGTATTAGTAATGTTGTACAATCCAGCGGTTCTAGTGTTCTCATAATGATTCCAACCCTAATTCTTTTATTAATTCTGATACACTACTCAACCTATCGTAACACCTTTTAACGCTCTTTTAGCTGCTCTACGCTGCACACTAGACATTGTAGATGAAGTCCAAATAAATCTCCAGGTCCAAAAGAAATTCAAGACCAAGTCTACACCTAGGAAGTTCAAGAGAAACCTCGCCTATTTCTTTGACTGTGAGAATATATTTGGTAAATTTTCAAACAGAAAATAACTTATAAAAAAAATTCAGGGGTTGGGGGACGACGTAAAATCTTGTATCAGGGAATTCTTAATCGATCGCGGACTATGTGTTGCTTTACGTATAGACATGGGCGATAGATAACATTGGAAATATTCCCTAGGTAACAATTCGGTAAACACAGTGATACATATCATTCATTGACGTCAATAACACCAAAATCAAAACTACACTCAGTAGACGTACGCACACATAATGAGGAAAGCGTCAGAAAATCATCCAGACATATTCAAACTTCGCGGAACCCCCTCCATTTCACTGCGAGGTTGCCATTTTTCCGGCAGTCGCCCACAGCATTTTTACGAAAATCTATAAAACTGTTATTTTTCATCGTAGAACGACGTTTAAAAGACGTGCGTACTCGCACGATTATCAGGAGTACGATGAAAACTGGTATTCATTGCAATATGGCGTAGCTGTTAAAGTTTAAATTATACTTGGTACGGTCACTTTTCGCTGTGGTAGCCCCCCGGGGCGTGGGTCGAGGAGAGAGGCCAGCTAGGGCCTCGGAGCTCGGGAAAGGGTCGCGGATTAGGACCGTTCCCGGGGAGGGACACACCCTTCTGGTGACTACCTGAGACATGGTCCCAGATCATCACTTTTAACCAAATATCCTAATCTGACGGCTCCACTCAAACGTGAATGTCATCAACTCCATGCATTTCTAACGCGGTTGTTCAGCTAGATTTATCCATTTCACCTATGTTCATTGCAATTTACCAACATTTACGCAAAATATCAGAGGAGAACAAAAATATCCAAATCTGAGTGCTCCACTCCAAATTGAATATCATCAACTAAATGCATTCCTGACGCGGTTTTTCAGCTAGAATTATCAATTTCACCTATGTTCATTGCAATTCACCAAAATTTACGCAAAATGTCATACGAGAACCAAAATATCCAAATCTAAGTGCTCCTTTGAAATCTGGATTTCACCAAATTTTAATTCATTTCTAACGTGGTTTGTTAGCTTAAATAATCCACTTCACCTTCTTTCATGACATTTCACCAAAATTTATGGAAAATGTCAAAGGAAAACAAAAATATCCACAGAGTGCTCCACGGAAACTAGAATTTCACCAACTAAATTCATTTCTAACGCGGTTTTTCACCTAAAACTATCCTTTTCGCTTCTTTCGTTGCATTTCACCAACATTTACGCTAATCGTCATAGGAGAACAAAAATATCTAAATCTGAGTTCTCAACTCAAACATGAATTTCACCAACTTCTTCATTTCTTACACGGTTTTTAACTAAAATTATCCTTTTTTCCTGTCTGCATTGCATTTCACCAAAATGTACCCAAAATATCATTAGAGAACAAAAATATCCAAATCTGAGTTCACCACTCAAACTTGAATTTCAACACATAAACGATTTTTAACGCATTTTTTAGCTAAAGTTATCCATGTTGCCTGTTTTCATTGCATTTCACAGAAATTTACGCAATTTCACAAAATAAATTCATTTCTAACACGGTCTGAATTAAAAAGGATTTGCACATTGGCTAGAGTCTAAACAGTGTTATACATAAATAATGAATGAGAAATAAAAATATCCAAATCTGAGTGCACCACTTATACTTGAATTTCACCAAAAAATTCATTTCTAATGCGGTTTTTCAGCTTAAATTATCCACGTCGCCTGTCTTCATTGCATTTTACCAACATTTACGCAAAATATCATAGGAGAACAAACATATCCAATTCTGAGTGCTCCACTCAACCTTAAATTTCACCAGCTAAATTCATTTCTAACGATTTTTCAGCTAAAATTGTCCATTTCAACTTTTTTTGTTGCATTACACCTAAATTTACGCAAAATGTCATAGGAGAACAAAAATATCTTAATCTGAGTGCTTCACTCAAACTTAAATTTCAGCAACTAAATTCATTTCTAACGCTTTTTTTAGCTAAAATTAGCCATTTTGCCTGCCTTGATTGCATTTTACCAAAATTTACGCAAAATAACATAGGAGAACAAAAGTATTTAAATCTGAGTGATCTACTTCAAAATGAATTTCACTAACTAAATTCATTTCTAACACGGTCTGAATTATGTAGGAACAAAAACATCTAAATCTGAGTTTTTCACTCAAACTTAAATTTCACAAACTAAATTCATTTCTAACGCTTTTTTTAGCTAAAATTAGCCATTTTGCCTGCCTTGATTGCATTTCACCAAAATTTACAGAAAATGTCATACGAGAACAAAAATATTCAAATCTGAGTGCTCCACTCAAACTTGAATTTCACAAACTAAATGCATTTCTAACGCGGTTTTTTAGCTGAACCTGTCCATTTCACCTGTTTTCATTGCAGTTCACTAAAACTTACGCAAAATGTCATAGGAGAACAAATATATGCAAATCTTAGTGCTCGTTTCAAACTTGAATTTCATCAACAAAAATCATTTCTAACGCGGTTTTTCTGCTTAAATTGTCCATTTCAAATTTTTTTCATTGATTTCACTAAAATTTACGCAAAATCTTATTGGAGAGCAAAAAAATCCAAATCTGAGTGCTCCACTGAAACTTGAATTTCACTGTCTAAATTCATTTCCAACGCGGTTTTTCACCTAAAATTATCCATTTCGCCTGCAATCATTGCAATTTTACCAGCATTTACGAAAAATGTCATAGCAGAACTAAGATATCTAAATCTGAGTGCTCCACTCATACTTGAATTTCACAAACTAAATTTATTTCTAACCCGGTTATCAACTAAAACTAACTTTTGCTTGTCTACATTGCATTTCACCAAAATTTGTGCAGAACGGCATAGGAGAAGAAAAATATCCAATTGTGAGTTCTCCACTCAAACATGAATTTCACCAACTAAATTCATTTCTTACGCGGTTTTTCAGCTAAAATTATCCTTTTTTCCTGTGTTGACTGCATTTCACCAAAATATACGCAAAATTCCACAGGAAAACCAAAATATTCAAATCTGAGAGCTCAATTCAAACTAGAATTTCACCAAATAAATTCATTTCTAACCCGATTTTTCAGCTAACATCATCCTTTTTCCTGTCTTCATTGCATTTTACTGAAAGGTACGCAAAATGTCATAAGAGAAAAAAAATATCAAAATCTGATGGCTCCACTCTAACTTGAATTTACCAACTAAAAACTCATTTCTAACGCAATTTTTCAGCAAAAATTATCCATTTCGTCTCTTTTCATTGCAAGTTACAAACATTTACAAAAAATGTCATAGGAGAACAAAAATATTCCAATCTTAGTGCTCCCCTGAACTTGAATTTCACTAACTAATTTCATTTCTTACGCGATTTTTAAGCTTAAATTATCAATTTCGCCTGTCTTCATTGCATTTCATTAAAAAATACGCAAAATGTCATAGGAGAACAAAAATATGCAAATCTGAGTGCTCCACTCAAATTTAAATTTCACCAACTAAAATCGTTTCTAACGCAGTTTTTCAGTTAAAATTGTCCATTTCACCTGTTTTTTTGCGTTTCACCAAAATTTACGCAAAATGTCATAGGAGAACAAAAATATCCAAATCTGAGTGCTCCATTCTAACGTAAATGTCATCAACTCCATGCATTTTTAAAGCGGTTTTTCAAGTAGATTTATCCATTTCACCTATGTTCATTGCAATTGACCAACATTTACGCATAATATCAGAGGAGAACAAAAATTTCCAAATCTGAGTGCTCCATTCTAACGTGAATGTCATCAACTAAATGCATTTCTAACGCGATTTTTCAGCTAGAATTATCAATTTCACCTATGTTCATTGCAATTCACCAAAGCTTATGGAAAATGTCATACGAGAACCAAAATATCCAAATCTAAGTGCTCCTTTCAAATCTGGATTTCACCAAAAGTTTAATTCATTTCTAACGCGGTTTGTTAGCTAAAATAATCCACTTCACCTGTTTTCATTACATTTCACCAAAATTTTTGGAAAATGTCAAAGGAAAACAAAAATATCCACAGAGAGCTCCACTGAAACTAGAATTTCACCAACTAAATTTATTTCTAACGCGGTTTTTCACCTAAAATTATCCATTTCGCCTGTTTTCATTGAACTTTTTTTCGGGGTATGTCATATGAGAACAAAAATATCAAAATCTGAGTGCTCCACTCAAATTTGAATTTCACAAACAAAAAATTCATTTCTTAATCGGATTTCAGCTAAACTTATCCATTTCGCCGGTCTTCATTGCATTTCCCCAAAATTTACGCAAAATAACATAGGAGAACAAAAATATCGAAATCTAGGTGCTCCACTCAAACTTGAATTTCACCAAATAAATTCATTTCTAACGCATTTTTTAGCTAAAGTTATCCATGTTGCCTGTTTTCATTGCATTTCACAGAAATTTACGCAAAATATCATAGGAGAACAAAAATATCCAAATCTGAGTGCTCCACTTCAAAATGAATTTCACAAAATAAATTCATTTCTAACACGGTCTGAATTAAAAAGGATTTGCACATTGGCTAGAGACTAAACAGTGTTATACATAAATAATGAATGAGAAATAAAAATATCCAAATCTGAGTGCACCACTTATACTTGAATTTCACCAAAAAATTCATTTCTAATGCGGTTTTTCAGCTTAAATTATCCACGTCGCCTGTCTTCATTGCATTTTACCAACATTTACGCAAAATATCATAGGAGAACAAACATATCCAATTCTGAATGCTCCACTCAACCTTAAATTTCAGCAACTAAATTCATTTTTAACGCTTTTTTTAGCTAAAATTAGCCATTTTGCCTGCCTTGATTGCATTTTAACAAAATTTACGCAAAATAACATAGGAGAACAAAAATATTTAAATCTGAGTGATCTACTTCAAAATGAATTTCACTAACTAAATTCATTTCTAACACGGTCTGAATTATGTAGGAACAAAAACATCTAAATCTGAGTTTTTCACTCAAACTTAAATTTCACAAACTAAATTCATTTCTAACGCTTTTTTTAGCTAAAATTAGCCATTTTGCCTGCCTTGATTGCATTTCACTAAAATTTACAGAAAATGTCATAGGAGAACAAATATATGCAAATCTTAGTGCTCGTTTCAAACTTGAATTTCATCAACAAAAATCATTTCTAACGCGGTTTTTCTGCTTAAATTGTCCATTTCAAATTTTTTTCATTGATTTCACTAAAAGTTACGCAAAATCTTATTGGAGAGCAAAAAAATCCAAATCTGAGTGCTCCACTGAAACTTGAATTTCACTGTCTAAATTCATTTCCAACGCGGTTTTTCACCTAAAATTATCCATTTCGCCTGCAATCATTGCAATTTTACCAGCATTTACGCAAAATGTCATAGCAGAACTAAGATATCTAAATCTGAGTGCTCCACTCATACTTGAATTTCACAAACTAAATTTATTTCTAACCCGGTTATCAACTAAAACTAACTTTTGCTTGTCTACATTGCATTTCACCAAAATTTGTGCAGAACGGCATAGGAGAAGAAAAATATCCAAATCTGAGTTCTCCACTCAAACATGAATTTCACCAACTAAATTCATTTCTTACGCGGTTTTTCAGCTAAAATTATCCTTTTTTCCTGTGTTGACTGCATTTCACCAAAATATACGCAAAATTCCACAGGAAAACCAAAATATTCAAATCTGAGAGCTCAATTCAAACTAGAATTTCACCAAATAAATTCATTTCTAACCCGATTTTTCAGCTAACATCATCCTTTTTCCTGTCTTCATTGCATGTTACTGAAAGGTACGCAAAATGTCATAAGAGAAAAAAAATATCAAAATCTCATGGCTCCACTCTAACTTGAATTTTACCAACTAAAAACTCATTTCTAACGCAATTTTTCAGCAAAAATTATCCATTTCGTCTCTTTTCATTGCAAGTTACAAAAATTTACAAAAAATGTCATAGGAGAACAAAAATATTCCAATCTTAGTGCTCCCCTGAACTTGAATTTCACAAACTAATTTCATTTCTAACGCGATTTTTAAGCTTAAATTATCAATTTCGCCTGTCTTCATTGCATTTCATTAAAAAATACGCAAAATGTCATAGGAGAACAAAAATATGCAAATCTGAGTGCTCCACTCAAATTTAAATTTCACCAACTAAAATCGTTTCTAACGCAGTTTTTCAGTTAAAATTGTCCATTTCACCTGTTTTTTTGCGTTTCACCAAAATTTACGCAAAATGTCATAGGAGAACAAAAATATCCAAATCTGAGTGCTCCATTCTAACGTAAATGTCATCAACTCCATGCATTTTTAACCCTTTCGCGCCGGAGTCCTACGCAGGAAAATGCTTTCCTTCTCACGGGTTCCTCTAGAATATTTTTCCACTCCGTGTACGGAGCTCTCTTGAAGCAAGGCATCAGCCAGGTATTTCTTTCCCCCGCTTTGGGACCTGACCCAGCGGGGTTCCCGATCCTTTCCGCGGCCACTGACCAGAGATTATCTTCGCCCTTTTCCAAATGAGAACCCACCTCGGCCTCTGTCCGCGGTCTACTATTTTTAATTCAGTGATTTTTGGTAAATAAATAATAGTAAGACTTTAAGTGGGGGTGAATACAGAAATAAATTCCTGTTGTTATAAATACCATTTAGAGATTTTAAACGAAATTCTAATGTTAATATTAAGATATTTAGCACAATAGACATAAAATCAATGGTTACAATAATAATTATTTCTGTTGTTTCGCAATAGAAGACGTCCGCGCATAATCCAACCATACCCGTGTTTTATATAAAAGCACATGCACTTTTTTTGGTGCTATACCTTTATCAGGAAACATTTTTATGTAAATATATTCGCAATGGTAGCGCGAGATAGATTTTTCTGCCTAGAAATTATATATTGTACCTCCAAATATTCCATCACGCGCGCATGCGGTTTTCTTCTAGTTTTAATATAAATGATTACAACATAATGATCACTCTTAGCCGCATTACACAGAACAAATTTGAATGCTTTTCAGCCTCTATGCAATGAAAAATTCTCCCAAATCGGTTTGAATCTCATTGACAGTTGAACTCTGTAAATAATAACGTTAGAGTTCCGTTTAAAATTTCTAGAGATTCAAAAAAACATAAAGAATTAACTTCTGGAACTAAATAATGCAATTTAGAAACAAATATTATTTTGGTTTTCCCACTGCATAAACAAACAAGTGACCGCGAACAACTGCAGAGTGTGAGACTCGCGCTGCGAAGAAGGGTCGAGATAATCCCCACCTCTAAGCCGAGGAAGGGTCTTCAGAGCCGCGAGGAAGGGTCCTTTATGACACCTTGGACCTTTTCTGCCTACCTGGCCCTAGCGACGTTTTAAAACGCCCTTCGTTCGCTTGCGTAGAAAAATCTGCGGCGTTTATAAACGGCCTTCGTTCACAGGAGTGAAAAATCAGCGGCGTTTATAAACGGCGTTCGTAGCGAAAGGGTTAAAGCGGTTTTTCAAGTAGATTTATCCATTTCACCTATGTTCATTGCAATTGACCAACATTTACGCATAATATCAGAGGAGAACAAAAATTTCCAAATCTGAGTGCTCCATTCTAACGTGAATGTCATCAACTAAATGCATTTCTAACGCGATTTTTCAGCTAGAATTATCAATTTCACCTATGTTCATTGCAATTCACCAAAGCTTATGGAAAATGTCATACGAGAACCAAAATATCCAAATCTAAGTGCTCCTTTCAAATCTGGATTTCACCAAAAGTTTAATTCATTTCTAACGCGGTTTGTTAGCTAAAATAATCCACTTCACCTGTTTTCATTACATTTCACCAAAATTTTTGGAAAATGTCAAAGGAAAACAAAAATATCCACAGAGTGCTCCACTGAAACTAGAATTTCACCAACTAAATTCATTTCTAACGCGGTTTTTCACCTAAAATTGTCCATTTCACCTGTTTTTTTGCGTTTCACCAAAATTTACGCAAAATGTCATAGGAGAACAAAAATATCCAAATCTGAGTGCTCCATTCTAACGTAAATGTCATCAACTCCATGCATTTTTAAAGCGGTTTTTCAAGTAGATTTATCCATTTCACCTATGTTCATTGCAATTGACCAACATTTACGCATAATATCAGAGGAGAACAAAAATTTCCAAATCTGAGTGCTCCATTCTAACGTGAATGTCATCAACTAAATGCATTTCTAACGCGATTTTTCAGCTAGAATTATCAATTTCACCTATGTTCATTGCAATTCACCAAAGCTTATGGAAAATGTCATACGAGAACCAAAATATCCAAATCTAAGTGCTCCTTTCAAATCTGGATTTCACCAAAAGTTTAATTCATTTCTAACGCGGTTTGTTAGCTAAAATAATCCACTTCACCTGTTTTCATTACATTTCACCAAAATTTTTGGAAAATGTCAAAGGAAAACAAAAATATCCTCAGAGTGCTCCACTGAAACTAGAATTTCACCAACTAAATTCATTTCTAACGCGGTTTTTCACCTAAAATTATCCATTTCGCCTGTTTTCATTGAATTTTATTTCCGGGTATGTCATATGAGAACAAAAATATCAAAATCTGAGTGCTCCACTCAAATTTGAATTTCACAAACAAAAAATTCATTTCTTAATCGGATTTTCAGCTAAACTTATCCATTTCGCCGGTCTTCATTGCATTTCCCCAAAATTTACGCAAAATGTCATAGGAGAACAAAAATATCGAAATCTAGGTGCTCCACTCAAACTTGAATTTCACCAAATAAATTCAATTGTATCGCGGTTTTTCAGCTAAAATTGTCAATTTCACCTTTTGTTATTGCATTTTACCTAAATTTCCGCAAAATGTCATAAGAGAACAAAATGATCTAAATCTGAGTGCTTCATTTAAACTTAAATTTCACCAACTTAATTCATTTCTTACACGGTTTTTAACTAAAATTATCCTTTTTTCCTGTCTGCATTGCATTTCACCAAAATGTACCCAAAATATCATTAGAGAACAAAAATATCCAAATCTGAGTTCACCACTCAAACTTGAATTTCAACACATAAACCATTTTTAACGCATTTTTTAGCTAAAGTTATCCATGTTGCCTTTTTTCATTGCATTTCACAGAAATTTACGCAAAATATCATAGGAGAACAAAAATATCCAAATCTGAGTGCTCCACTTCAAAATGAATTTCACAAAATAAATTCATTTCTAACACGGTCTGAATTAAAATGGATTTGCACATTGGCTAGAGACTAAACAGTGTTATACATAAATAATGAATGAGAAATAAAAATATCCAAATCTGAGTGCACCACTTATACTTGAATTTCACCAAAAAATTCATTTCTAATGCGGTTTTTCAGCTTAAATTATCCACGTCGCCTGTCTTCATTGCATTTTACCAACATTTACGCAAAATATCATAGGAGAACAAACATATCCAATTCTGAGTGCTCCACTCAACCTTAAATTTCAGCAAATAAATTCATTTTTAACGATTTTTTTAGCTTAAATTAGCCATTTTGCCTGCCTTGATTGCATTTTACCAAAATTTACGCAAAATAACATAGGAGAACAAAAATATTTAAATCTGAGTGATCTACTTCAAAATGAATTTCACTAACTAAATTCATTTCTAACACGGTCTGAATTATGTAGGAACAAAAACATCTAAATCTGAGTTTTTCACTCAAACTTAAATTTCACAAACTAAATTCATTTCTAACGCTTTTTGTAGCTAAAATTAGCCATTTTGCCTGCCTTGATTGCATTTCACTAAAATTTACAGAAAATGTCATACGAGAACAAAAATATTCAAATCTGAGTGCTCCACTCAAACTTGAATTTCACAAACTAAATGCATTTCTAACGCGGTTTTTTAGCTGAACCTGTCTATTTCACCTGTTTTCATTGCAGTTCACTAAAACTTACGCAAAATGTCATAGGAGAACAAATATATGCAAATCTTAGTGCTCGTTTCAAACTTGAATTTCATCAACAAAAATCATTTCTAACGCGGTTTTTCTGCTTAAATTGTCCATTTCAAATTTTTTTCATTGATTTCACTAAAAGTTACGCAAAATCTTATTGGAGAGCAAAAAAATCCAAATCTGAGTGCTCCACTGAAACTTGAATTTCACTGTCTAAATTCATTTCCAACGCGGTTTTTCACCTAAAATTATCCATTTCGCCTGCAATCATTGCAATTTTACCAGCATTTACGCAAAATGTCATAGCAGAACTAAGATATCTAAATCTGAGTGCTCCACTCATACTTGAATTTCACAAACTAAATTTATTTCTAACCCGGTTATCAACTAAAACTAACTTTTGCTTGTCTACATTGCATTTCACCAAAATTTGTGCAGAACGGCATAGGAGAAGAAAAATATCCAAATCTGAGTTCTCCACTCAAACATGAATTTCACCAACTAAATTCATTTCTTACGCGGTTTTTCAGCTAAAATTATCCTTTTTTCCTGTGTTGACTGCATTTCACCAAAATATACGCAAAATTCCACAGGAAAACCAAAATATTCAAATCTGAGAGCTCAATTCAAACTAGAATTTCACCAAATAAATTCATTTCTAACCCGATTTTTCAGCTAACATCATCCTTTTTCCTGTCTTCATTGCATGTTACTGAAAGGTACGCAAAATGTCATAAGAGAAAAAAAATATCAAAATCTCATGGCTCCACTCTAACTTGAATTTTACCAACTAAAAACTCATTTCTAACGCAATTTTTCAGCAAAAATTATCCATTTCGTCTCTTTTCATTGCAAGTTACAAAAATTTACAAAAAATGTCATAGGAGAACAAAAATTTTCCAATCTTAGTGCTCCCCTGAACTTGAATTTCACAAACTAATTTCATTTCTAACGCGATTTTTAAGCTTAAATTATCAATTTCGCCTGTCTTCATTGCATTTCATTAAAAAATACGCAAAATGTCATAGGAGAACAAAAATATGCAAATCTGAGTGCTCCACTCAAATTTAAATTTCACCAACTAAAATCGTTTCTAACGCGGTTTGTTAGCTAAAATAATCCACTTCACCTGTTTTCATTACATTTCACCAAAATTTTTGGAAAATGTCAAAGGAAAACAAAAATATCCACAGAGTGCTCCACTGAAACTAGAATTTCACCAACTAAATTCATTTCTAACGCGGTTTTTCACCTAAAATTGTCCATTTCACCTGTTTTTTTGCGTTTCACCAAAATTTACGCAAAATGTCATAGGAGAACAAAAATATCCAAATCTGAGTGCTCCATTCTAACGTAAATGTCATCAACTCCATGCATTTTTAAAGCGGTTTTTCAAGTAGATTTATCCATTTCACCTATGTTCATTGCAATTGACTAACATTTACGCATAATATCAGAGGAGAACAAAAATTTTCAAATCTGAGTGCTCCGTTCTAACGTGAATGTCATCAACTAAATGCATTTCTAACGCGATTTTTCAGCTAGAATTATCAATTTCACCTATGTTCATTGCAATTCACCAAAGCTTATGGAAAATGTCATACGAGAACCAAAATATCCAAATCTAAGTGCTCCTTTCAAATCTGGATTTCACCAAAAGTTTAATTCATTTCTAACGCGGTTTGTTAGCTAAAATAATCCACTTCACCTGTTTTCATTACATTTCACCAAAATTTTTGGAAAATGTCAAAGGAAAACAAAAATATCCACAGAGTGCTCCACTGAAACTAGAATTTCACCAACTAAATTTATTTCTAACGCGGTTTTTCACCTAAAATTATCCATTTCGCCTGTTTTCATTGAACTTTTTTTCGGGGTATGTCATATGAGAACAAAAATATCAAAATCTGAGTGCTCCACTCAAATTTGAATTTCACAAACAAAAAATTCATTTCTTAATCGGATTTTCAGCTAAACTTATCCATTTCGCCGGTCTTCATTGCATTTCCCCAAAATTTTCGCAAAATGTCATAGGAGAACAAAAATATCGAAATCTAGGTGCTCCACTCAAACTTGAATTTCACCAAATAAATTCAATTGTATCGCGGTTTTTCGGCTAAAATTGTCAATTTCACCTTTTTTTATTGCATTTTACCTAAATTTACGCAAAATGTCATAAGAGAACAAAATGATCTAAATCTGAGTGCTTCATTTAAACTTAAATTTCACCAACTTAATTCATTTCTTACACGGTTTTTAACTAAAATTATCCTTTTTTCCTGTCTGCATTGCATTTCACCAAAATGTACCCAAAATATCATTAGAGAACAAAAATATCCAAATCTGAGTTCACCACTCAAACTTGAATTTCAACACATAAACCATTTTTAACGCATTTTTTAGCTAAAGTTATCCATGTTGCCTGTTTTCATTGCATTTCACAGAAATTTACGCAAAATATCATAGGAGAACAAAAATATCCAAATCTGAGTGCTCCACTTCAAAATGAATTTCACAAAATAAATTCATTTCTAACACGGTCTTAATTAAAATGGATTTGCACATTGGCTAGAGACTAAACAGTGTTATACATAAATAATGAATGAGAAATAAAAATATCCAAATCTGAGTGCACCACTTATACTTGAATTTCACCAAAAAATTCATTTCTAATGCGGTTTTTCAGCTAAAATTATCCACGTCGCCTGTCTTCATTGCATTTTACCAACATTTACGCAAAATATCATAGGAGAACAAACATATCCAATTCTGAGTGCTCCACTCAACCTTAAATTTCAGCAACTAAATTCATTTTTAACGCTTTTTTTAGCTAAAATTAGCCATTTTGCCTGCCTTGATTGCATTTTACCAAAATTTACGCAAAATAACATAGGAGAACAAAAATATTTAAATCTGAGTGATCTACTTCAAAATGAATTTCACTAACTAAATTCATTTCTAACACGGTCTGAATTATGTAGGAACAAAAACATCTAAATCTGAGTTTTTCACTCAAACTTAAATTTCACAAACTAAATTCATTTCTAACGCTTTTTTTAGCTAAAATTAGCCATTTTGCCTGCCTTGATTGCATTTCACTAAAATTTACAGAAAATGTCATACGAGAACAAAAATATTCAAATCTGAGTGCTCCACTCAAACTTGAATTTCACAAACTAAATGCATTTCTAACGCGGTTTTTTAGCTGAACCTGTCTATTTCACCTGTTTTCATTGCAGTTCACTAAAACTTACGCAAAATGTCATAGGAGAACAAATATATGCAAATCTTAGTGCTCGTTTCAAACTTGAATTTCATCAACAAAAATCATTTCTAACGCGGTTTTTCTGCTTATATTGTCCATTTCAAATTTTTTTCATTGATTTCACTAAAATTTACGCAAAATCTTATTGGAGAGCAAAAAAATCCAAATCTGAGTGCTCCACTGAAACTTGAATTTCACTGTCTAAATTCATTTCCAACGCGGTTTTTCACCTAAAATTATCCATTTCGCCTGCAATCATTGCAATTTTACCAGCATTTACGCAAAATGTCATAGCAGAACTAAGATATCTAAATCTGAGTGCTCCACTCATACTTGAATTTCACAAACTAAATTTATTTCTAACCCGGTTATCAACTAAAACTAACTTTTGCTTGTCTACATTGCATTTCACCAAAATTTGTGCAGAACGGCATAGGAGAAGAAAAATATCCAAATCTGAGTTCTCCACTCAAACATGAATTTCACCAACTAAATTCATTTCTTACGCGGTTTTTCAGCTAAAATTATCCTTTTTTCCTGTGTTGACTGCATTTCCACAAAATATACGCAAAATTCCACAGGAAAACCAAAATATTCAAATCTGAGAGCTCAATTCAAACTAGAATTTCACCAAATAAATTCATTTCTAACCCGATTTTTCAGCTAACATCATCCTTTTTCCTGTCTTCATTGCATGTTACTGAAAGGTACGCAAAATGTCATAAGAGAAAAAAAATATCAAAATCTGATGGATCCACTCTAACTTGAATTTTACCAACTAAAAACTCATTTCTAACGCAATTTTTCAGCAAAAATTATCCATTTCGTCTCTTTTCATTGCAAGTTACAAACATTTACAAAAAATGTCATAGGAGAACAAAAATATTCCAATCTTAGTGCTCCCCTGAACTTGAATTTCACAAACTAATTTCATTTCTAACGCGATTTTTAAGCTTAAATTATCAATTTCGCCTGTCTTCATTGCATTTCATTAAAAAATACGCAAAATGTCATAGGAGAACAAAAATATGCAAATCTGAGTGCTCCACTCAAATTTAAATTTCACCAACTAAAATAGTTTCTAACGCAGTTTTTCAGTTAAAATTGTCCATTTCACCTGTTTTTTTGCGTTTCACCAAAATTTACGCAAAATGTCATAGGAGAACAAAAATATCCAAATCTGAGTGCTCCATTCTAACGTAAATGTCATCAACTCCATGCATTTTTAAAGCGGTTTTTCAAGTAGATTTGTCCATTTCACCTATGTTCATTGCAATTGACCAACATTTACGCATAATATCAGAGGAGAACAAAAATTTCCAAATCTGAGTGCTCCATTCTAACGTGAATGTCATCAACTAAATGCATTTCTAACGCGATTTTTCAGCTAGAATTATCAATTTCACCTATGTTCATTGCAATTCACCAAAGCTTATGGAAAATGTCATACGAGAACCAAAATATCCAAATCTAAGTGCTCCTTTCAAATCTGGATTTCACCAAAAGTTTAATTCATTTCTAACGCGGTTTGTTAGCTAAAATAATCCACTTCACCTGTTTTCATTACATTTCACCAAAATTTTTGGAAAATGTCAAAGGAAAACAAAAATATCCACAGAGTGCTCCACTGAAACTAGAATTTCACCAACTAAATTTATTTCTAACGCGGTTTTTCACCTAAAATTATCCATTTCGCCTGTTTTCATTGAACTTTTTTTCGGGGTATGTCATATGAGAACAAAAATATCAAAATCTGAGTGCTCCACTCAAATTTGAATTTCACAAACAAAAAATTCATTTCTTAATCGGATTTTCAGCTAAACTTATCCATTTCGCCGGTCTTCATTGCATTTCCCCAAAATTTTCGCAAAATGTCATAGGAGAACAAAAATATCGAAATCTAGGTGCTCCACTCAAACTTGAATTTCACCAAATAAATTCAATTGTATCGCGGTTTTTCGGCTAAAATTGTCAATTTCACCTTTTTTTATTGCATTTTACCTAAATTTACGCAAAATGTCATAAGAGAACAAAATGATCTAAATCTGAGTGCTTCATTTAAACTTAAATTTCACCAACTTAATTCATTTCTTACACGGTTTTTAACTAAAATTATCCTTTTTTCCTGTCTGCATTGCATTTCACCAAAATGTACCCAAAATATCATTAGAGAACAAAAATATCCAAATCTGAGTTCACCACTCAAACTTGAATTTCAACACATAAACCATTTTTAACGCATTTTTTAGCTAAAGTTATCCATGTTGCCTGTTTTCATTGCATTTCACAGAAATTTACGCAAAATATCATAGGAGAACAAAAATATCCAAATCTGAGTGCTCCACTTCAAAATGAATTTCACAAAATAAATTCATTTCTAACACGGTCTTAATTAAAATGGATTTGCACATTGGCTAGAGACTAAACAGTGTTATACATAAATAATGAATGAGAAATAAAAATATCCAAATCTGAGTGCACCACTTATACTTGAATTTCACCAAAAAATTCATTTCTAATGCGGTTTTTCAGCTAAAATTATCCACGTCGCCTGTCTTCATTGCATTTTACCAACATTTACGCAAAATATCATAGGAGAACAAACATATCCAATTCTGAGTGCTCCACTCAACCTTAAATTTCAGCAACTAAATTCATTTTTAACGCTTTTTTTAGCTAAAATTAGCCATTTTGCCTGCCTTGATTGCATTTTACCAAAATTTACGCAAAATAACATAGGAGAACAAAAATATTTAAATCTGAGTGATCTACTTCAAAATGAATTTCACTAACTAAATTCATTTCTAACACGGTCTGAATTATGTAGGAACAAAAACATCTAAATCTGAGTTTTTCACTCAAACTTAAATTTCACAAACTAAATTCATTTCTAACGCTTTTTTTAGCTAAAATTAGCCATTTTGCCTGCCTTGATTGCATTTCACTAAAATTTACAGAAAATGTCATACGAGAACAAAAATATTCAAATCTGAGTGCTCCACTCAAACTTGAATTTCACAAACTAAATGCATTTCTAACGCGGTTTTTTAGCTGAACCTGTCTATTTCACCTGTTTTCATTGCAGTTCACTAAAACTTACGCAAAATGTCATAGGAGAACAAATATATGCAAATCTTAGTGCTCGTTTCAAACTTGAATTTCATCAACAAAAATCATTTCTAACGCGGTTTTTCTGCTTATATTGTCCATTTCAAATTTTTTTCATTGATTTCACTAAAATTTACGCAAAATCTTATTGGAGAGCAAAAAAATCCAAATCTGAGTGCTCCACTGAAACTTGAATTTCACTGTCTAAATTCATTTCCAACGCGGTTTTTCACCTAAAATTATCCATTTCGCCTGCAATCATTGCAATTTTACCAGCATTTACGCAAAATGTCATAGCAGAACTAAGATATCTAAATCTGAGTGCTCCACTCATACTTGAATTTCACAAACTAAATTTATTTCTAACCCGGTTATCAACTAAAACTAACTTTTGCTTGTCTACATTGCATTTCACCAAAATTTGTGCAGAACGGCATAGGAGAAGAAAAATATCCAAATCTGAGTTCTCCACTCAAACATGAATTTCACCAACTAAATTCATTTCTTACGCGGTTTTTCAGCTAAAATTATCCTTTTTTCCTGTGTTGACTGCATTTCCACAAAATATACGCAAAATTCCACAGGAAAACCAAAATATTCAAATCTGAGAGCTCAATTCAAACTAGAATTTCACCAAATAAATTCATTTCTAACCCGATTTTTCAGCTAACATCATCCTTTTTCCTGTCTTCATTGCATGTTACTGAAAGGTACGCAAAATGTCATAAGAGAAAAAAAATATCAAAATCTGATGGATCCACTCTAACTTGAATTTTACCAACTAAAAACTCATTTCTAACGCAATTTTTCAGCAAAAATTATCCATTTCGTCTCTTTTCATTGCAAGTTACAAACATTTACAAAAAATGTCATAGGAGAACAAAAATATTCCAATCTTAGTGCTCCCCTGAACTTGAATTTCACAAACTAATTTCATTTCTAACGCGATTTTTAAGCTTAAATTATCAATTTCGCCTGTCTTCATTGCATTTCATTAAAAAATACGCAAAATGTCATAGGAGAACAAAAATATGCAAATCTGAGTGCTCCACTCAAATTTAAATTTCACCAACTAAAATAGTTTCTAACGCAGTTTTTCAGTTAAAATTGTCCATTTCACCTGTTTTTTTGCGTTTCACCAAAATTTACGCAAAATGTCATAGGAGAACAAAAATATCCAAATCTGAGTGCTCCATTCTAACGTAAATGTCATCAACTCCATGCATTTTTAAAGCGGTTTTTCAAGTAGATTTGTCCATTTCACCTATGTTCATTGCAATTGACCAACATTTACGCATAATATCAGAGGAGAACAAAAATTTCCAAATCTGAGTGCTCCATTCTAACGTGAATGTCATCAACTAAATGCATTTCTAACGCGATTTTTCAGCTAGAATTATCAATTTCACCTATGTTCATTGCAATTCACCAAAGCTTATGGAAAATGTCATACGAGAACCAAAATATCCAAATCTAAGTGCTCCTTTCAAATCTGGATTTCACCAAAAGTTTAATTCATTTCTAACGCGGTTTGTTAGCTAAAATAATCCACTTCACCTGTTTTCATTACATTTCACCAAAATTTTTGGAAAATGTCAAAGGAAAACAAAAATATCCACAGAGTGCTCCACTGAAACTAGAATTTCACCAACTAAATTTATTTCTAACGCGGTTTTTCACCTAAAATTATCCATTTCGCCTGTTTTCATTGAACTTTTTTTCGGGGTATGTCATATGAGAACAAAAATATCAAAATCTGAGTGCTCCACTCAAATTTGAATTTCACAAACAAAAAATTCATTTCTTAATCGGATTTTCAGCTAAACTTATCCATTTCGCCGGTCTTCATTGCATTTCCCCAAAATTTTCGCAAAATGTCATAGGAGAACAAAAATATCGAAATCTAGGTGCTCCACTCAAACTTGAATTTCACCAAATAAATTCAATTGTATCGCGGTTTTTCAGCTAAAATTGTCAATTTCACCTTTTTTTATTGCATTTTACCTAAATTTACGCAAAATGTCATAAGAGAACAAAATGATCTAAATCTGAGTGCTTCATTTAAACTTAAATTTCACCAACTTAATTCATTTCTTACACGGTTTTTAACTAAAATTATCCTTTTTTCCTGTCTGCATTGCATTTCACCAAAATGTACCCAAAATATCATTAGAGAACAAAAATATCCAAATCTGAGTTCACCACTCAAACTTGAATTTCAACACATAAACCATTTTTAACGCATTTTTTAGCTAAAGTTATCCATGTTGCCTGTTTTCATTGCATTTCACAGAAATTTACGCAAAATATCATAGGAGAACAAAAATATCCAAATCTGAGTGCTCCACTTCAAAATGAATTTCACAAAATAAATTCATTTCTAACACGGTCTGAATTAAAAAGGATTTGCACATTGGCTAGAGACTAAACAGTGTTATACATAAATAATGAATGAGAAATAAAAATATCCAAATCTGAGTGCACCACTTATACTTGAATTTCACCAAAAAATTCATTTCTAATGCGGTTTTTCAGCTAAAATTATCCACGTCGCCTGTCTTCATTGCATTTTACCAACATTTACGCAAAATATCATAGGAGAACAAACATATCCAATTCTGAGTGCTCCACTCAACCTTAAATTTCAGCAACTAAATTCATTTTTAACGCTTTTTTTAGCTAAAATTAGCCATTTTGCCTGCCTTGATTGCATTTTACCAAAATTTACGCAAAATAACATAGGAGAACAAAAATATTTAAATCTGAGTGATCTACTTCAAAATTAATTTCACTAACTAAATTCATTTCTAACACGGTCTGAATTATGTAGGAACAAAAACATCTAAATCTGAGTTTTTCACTCAAACTTAAATTTCACAAACTAAATTCATTTCTAACGCTTTTTTTAGCTAAAATTAGCCATTTTGCCTGCCTTGATTGCATTTCACTAAAATTTACAGAAAATGTCATACGAGAACAAAAATATTCAAATCTGAGTGCTCCACTCAAACTTGAATTTCACAAACTAAATGCATTTCTAACGCGGTTTTTTAGCTGAACCTGTCTATTTCACCTGTTTTCATTGCAGTTCACTAAAACTTACGCAAAATGTCATAGGAGAACAAATATATGCAAATCTTAGTGCTCGTTTCAAACTTGAATTTCATCAACAAAAATCATTTCTAACGCGGTTTTTCTGCTTATATTGTCCATTTCAAATTTTTTTCATTGATTTCACTAAAATTTACGCAAAATCTTATTGGAGAGCAAAAAAATCCAAATCTGAGTGCTCCACTGAAACTTGAATTTCACTGTCTAAATTCATTTCCAACGCGGTTTTTCACCTAAAATTATCCATTTCGCCTGCAATCATTGCAATTTTACCAGCATTTACGCAAAATGTCATAGCAGAACTAAGATATCTAAATCTGAGTGCTCCACTCATACTTGAATTTCACAAACTAAATTTATTTCTAACCCGGTTATCAACTAAAACTAACTTTTGCTTGTCTACATTGCATTTCACCAAAATTTGTGCAGAACGGCATAGGAGAAGAAAAATATCCAAATCTGAGTTCTCCACTCAAACATGAATTTCACCAACTAAATTCATTTCTTACGCGGTTTTTCAATTAAATTATCCTTTTTTCCTGTGTTGACTGCATTTCACCAAAATATACGCAAAATTCCACAGGAAAACCAAAATATTCAAATCTGAGAGCTCAATTCAAACTAGAATTTCACCAAATAAATTCATTTCTAACCCGATTTTTCAGCTAACATCATCCTTTTTCCTGTCTTCATTGCATTTTACTGAAAGGTACGCAAAATGTCATAAGAGAAAAAAAATATCAAAATCTGATGGCTCCACTCTAAGTTGAATTTTACCAACTAAAAACGCATTTCTAACGCAATTTTTCAGCAAAAATTATCCATTTCGTCTCTTTTCATTGCAAGTTACAAAAATTTACAAAAAATGTCATAGGAGAACAAAAATTTTCCAATCTTAGTGCTCCCCTGAACTTGAATTTCACAAACTAATTTCATTTCTAACGCGATTTTTAAGCTTAAATTATCAATTTCGCCTGTCTTCATTGCATTTCATTAAAAAATACGCAAAATGTCATAGGAGAACAAAAATATGCAAATCTGAGTGCTCCACTCAAATTTAAATTTCACCAACTAAAATCGTTTCTAACGCAGTTTTTCAGTTAAAATTGTCCATTTCACCTGTTTTTTTGCGTTTCACCAAAATTTACGCAAAATGTCATAGGAGAACAAAAATATCCAAATCTGAGTGCTCCATTCTAACGTAAATGTCATCAACTCCATGCATTTTTAAAGCGGTTTTTCAAGTAGATTTATCCATTTCACCTATGTTCATTGCAATTGACCAACATTTACGCATAATATCAGAGGAGAACAAAAATTTCCAAATCTGAGTGCTCCATTCTAACGTGAATGTCATCAACTAAATGCATTTCTAACGCGATTTTTCAGCTAGAATTATCAATTTCACCTATGTTCATTGCAATTCACCAAAGCTTATGGAAAATGTCATACGAGAACCAAAATATCCAAATCTAAGTGCTCCTTTCAAATCTGGATTTCACCAAAAGTTTAATTCATTTCTAACGCGGTTTGTTAGCTAAAATAATCCACTTCACCTGTTTTCATTACATTTCACCAAAATTTTTGGAAAATGTCAAAGGAAAACAAAAATATCCACAGAGTGCTCCACTGAAACTAGAATTTCACCAACTAAATTCATTTCTAACGCGGTTTTTCACCTAAAATTATCCATTTCGCCTGTTTTCATTGAACTTTTTTTCGGGGTATGTCATATGAGAACAAAAATATCAAAATCTGAGTGCTCCACTCAAATTTGAATTTCACAAACAAAAAATTCATTTCTTAATCCGATTTTCAGCTAAACTTATCCATTTCGCCGTTCTTCATTGCATTTCCCCAAAATTTAAGCAAAATGTCATAGGAGAACAAAAATATCGAAATCTAGGTGCTCCACTCAAACTTGAATTTCACCAAATAAATTCAATTGTATCGCGGTTTTTCAGCTAAAATTGTCAATTTCACCTTTTTTTATTGCATTTTACCTAAATTTACGCAAAATGTCATAAGAGAACAAAATGATCTAAATCTGAGTGCTTCATTTAAACTTAAATTTCACCAACTTAATTCATTTCTTACACGGTTTTTAACTAAAATTATCCTTTTTTCCTGTCTGCATTGCATTTCACCAAAATGTACCCAAAATATCATTAGAGAACAAAAATATCCAAATCTGAGTTCACCACTCAAACTTGAATTTCAACACATAAACCATTTTTAACGCATTTTTTAGCTAAAGTTATCCATGTTGCCTGTTTTCATTGCATTTCACAGAAATTTACGCAAAATATCATAGGAGAAAAAAAATATCCAAATCTGAGTGCTCCACTTCAAAATGAATTTCACAAAATAAATTCATTTCTAACACGGTCTGAATTAAAAAGGATTTGCACATTGGCTAGAGACTAAACAGTGTTATACATAAATAATGAATGAGAAATAAAAATATCCAAATCTGAGTGCACCACTTATACTTGAATTTCACCAAAAAATTCATTTCTAATGCTGTTTTTCAGCTTAAATTATCCACGTCGCCTGTCTTCATTGCATTTTTCCAACATTTACGCAAAATATCATAGGAGAACAAACATATCCAATTCTGAGTGCTCCACTCAACCTTAAATTTCACCAACTAAATTCATTTCTAACGATTTTTCAGCTAAAATTGTCCATTTCAACTTTTTTTGTTGCATTACACCTAAATTTACGCAAAATGTCATAGGAGAACAAAAATATCTTAATCTGAGTGCTTCACTCAAACTTAAATTTCAGCAACTAAGTTCATTTCTAACGCTTTTTTTAGCTAAAATTAGCCATTTTGCCTGCCTTGATTGCATTTTACCAAAATTTACGCAAAATAACATAGGAGAACAAAAATATTTAAATCTGAGTGATCTACTTCAAAATGAATTTCACTAACTAAATTCATTTCTAACACGGTCTGAATTATGTGGGAACAGAAACATCTAAATCTGAGTTTTTCACTCAAACTTAAATTTCACAAACTATATTCCTTTCTAACGCTTTTTTTAGCTAAAATTAGCCATTTTGCCTGCCTTGATTGCATTTCACTAAAATTTACAGAAAATGTCATACGAGAACAAAAATATTCAAATCTGAGTGCTCCACTCAAACTTGAATTTCACAAACTAAATGCATTTCTAACGCGGTTTTTTAGCTGAACCTGTCTATTTCACCTGTTTTCATTGCAGTTCACTAAAACTTACGCAAAATGTCATAGGAGAACAAATATATGCAAATCTTAGTGCTCGTTTCAAACTTGAATTTCATCAACAAAAATCATTTCTAACGCGGTTTTTCTGCTTAAATTGTCCATTTCAAATTTTTTTCATTGATTTCACTAAAATTTACGCAAAATCTTATTGGAGAGCAAAAAAATCCAAATCTGAGTGCTCCACTGAAACTTGAATTTCACTGTCTAAATTCATTTCCAACGCGGTTTTTCACCTAAAATTATCCATTTCGCCTGCAATCATTGCAATTTTACCAGCATTTACGCAAAATGTCATAGCAGAACTAAGATATCTAAATCTGAGTGCTCCACTCATACTTGAATTTCACAAACTAAATTTATTTCTAACCCGGTTATCAACTAAAACTAACTTTTGCTTGTCTACATTGCATTTCACCAAAATTTGTGCAGAACGGCATAGGAGAAGAAAAATATCCAAATCTGAGTTCTCCACTCAAACATGAATTTCACCAACTAAATTCATTTCTTACGCGGTTTTTCAGCTAAAATTATCCTTTTTTCCTGTGTTGACTGCATTTCCACAAAATATACGCAAAATTCCACAGGAAAACCAAAATATTCAAATCTGAGAGCTCAATTCAAACTAGAATTTCACCAAATAAATTCATTTCTAACCCGATTTTTCAGCTAACATCATCCTTTTTCCTGTCTTCATTGCATTTTACTGAAAGGTACGCAAAATGTCATAAGAGAAAAAAAATATAAAAATCTGATGGCTCCACTCTAACTTGAATTTTACCAACTAAAAACTCATTTCTAACGCAATTTTTCAGCAAAAATATCCATTTCGTCTCTTTTCATTGCAAGTTACAAAAATTTACAAAAAATGTCATAGGAGAACAAAAATATTCCAATCTTAGTGCTCCCCTGAACTTGAATTTCACAAACTAATTTCATTTCTAACGCGATTTTTAAGCTTAAATTATCAATTTCGCCTGTCTTCATTGCATTTCATTAAAAAATACGCAAAATGTCATAGGAGAACAAAAATATGCAAATCTGAGTGCTCCACTCAAATTTAAATTTCACCAACTAAAATCGTTTCTAACGCAGTTTTTCAGTTAAAATTGTCCATTTCACCTGTTTTTTTGCGTTTCACCAAAATTTACGCAAAACGTCATAGGAGAACAAAAATATCCAAATCTGAGTGCTCCATTCTAACGTAAATGTCATCAACTCCATGCATTTTTAAAGCGGTTTTTCAAGTAGATTTATCCATTTCACCTATGTTCATTGCAATTGACCAACATTTACGCATAATATCAGAGGAGAACAAAAATTTCCAAATCTGAGTGCTCCATTCTAACGTGAATGTCATCAACTAAATGCATTTCTAACGCGATTTTTCAGCTAGAATTATCAATTTCACCTATGTTCATTGCAATTCACCAAAGCTTATGGAAAATGTCATACGAGAACCAAAATATCCAAATCTAAGTGCTCCTTTCAAATCTGGATTTCACCAAAAGTTTAATTCATTTCTAACGCGGTTTGTTAGCTAAAATAATCCACTTCACCTGTTTTCATTACATTTCACCAAAATTTTTGGAAAATGTCAAAGGAAAACAAAAATATCCACAGAGTGCTCCACTGAAACTAGAATTTCACCAACTAAATTCATTTCTAACGCGGTTTTTCACCTAAAATTATCCATTTCGCCTGTTTTCATTGAACGTTTTTTCGGGGTATGTCATATGAGAACAAAAATATCAAAATCTGAGTGCTCCACTCAAATTTGAATTTCACAAACAAAAAATTCATTTCTTAATCGGATTTTCAGCTAAACTTATCCATTTCGCCGGTCTTCATTGCATTTCCCCAAAATTTACGCAAAATAACATAGGAGAACAAAAATATTTAAATCTGAGTGATCTACTTCAAAATGAATTTCACTAACTAAATTCATTTCTAACACGGTCTGAATTATGTAGGAACAAAAACATCTAAATCTGAGTTTTTCACTCAAACTTAAATTTCACAAACTAAATTCCTTTCTAACGCTTTTTTTAGCTAATATTAGCCATTTTGCCTGCCTTGATTGCATTTCACTAAAATTTACAGAAAATGTCATACGAGAACAAAAATATTCAAATCTGAGTGCTCCACTCAACCTTAAATTTCACCAACTAAATTCATTTCTAACGATTTTTCAGCTAAAATTGTCCATTTCAACTTTTTTTGTTGCATTACACCTAAATTTACGCAAAATGTCATAGGAGAACAAAAATATCTTAATCTGAGTGCTTCACTCAAACTTAAATTTCAGCAACTAAATTCATTTCTAACGCTTTTTTTAGCTAAAATTAGCCATTTTGCCTGCCTTGATTGCATTTTACCAAAATTTACGCAAAATAACATAGGAGAACAAAAATATTTAAATCTGAGTGATCTACTTCAAAATGAATTTCACTAACTAAATTCATTTCTAACACGGTCTGAATTATGTGGGAACAGAAACATCTAAATCTGAGTTTTTCACTCAAACTTAAATTTCACAAACTAAATTCCTTTCTAACGCTTTTTTTAGCTAAAATTAGCCATTTTGCCTGCCTTGATTGCATTTCACTAAAACTTACATAAAATGTCATACGAGAACAAAAATATTTAAATCTGAGTGCTCCACTCAAACTTGAATTTCACAAACTAAATGCATTTCTAACGCGGTTTTTTAGCTGAACCTGTCTATTTCACCTGTTTTCATTGCAGTTCACTAAAACTTACGCAAAATGTCATAGGAGAACAAATATATGCAAATCTTAGTGCTCGTTTCAAACTTGAATTTCATCAACAAAAATCATTTCTAACGCGGTTTTTCTGCTTAAATTGTCCATTTCAAATTTTTTTCATTGATTTCACTAAAATTTACGCAAAATCTTATTGGAGAGCAAAAAAATCCAAATCTGAGTGCTCCACTGAAACTTGAATTTCACTGTCTAAATTCATTTCCAACGCGGTTTTTCACCTAAAATTATCCATTTCGCCTGCAATCATTGCAATTTTACCAGCATTTACGCAAAATGTCATAGCAGAACTAAGATATCTAAATCTGAGTGCTCCACTCATACTTGAATTTCACAAACTAAATTTATTTCTAACCCGGTTATCAACTAAAACTAACTTTTGCTTGTCTACATTGCATTTCACCAAAATTTGTGCAGAACGGCATAGGAGAAGAAAAATATCCAAATCTGAGTTCTCCACTCAAACATGAATTTCACCAACTAAATTCATTTCTTACGCGGTTTTTCAGCTAAAATTATCCTTTTTTCCTGTGTTGACTGCATTTCACCAAAATATACGCAAAATTCCACAGGAAAACCAAAATATTCAAATCTGAGAGTTCAATTCAAACTAGAATTTCACCAAATAAATTCATTTCTAACCCGATTTTTCAGCTAACATCATCCTTTTTCCTGTCTTCATTGCATTTTACTGAAAGGTACGCAAAATGTCATAAGAGAAAAAAAATATAAAAATCTGATGGCTCCACTCTAACTTGAATTTTACCAACTAAAAACTCATTTCTAACGCAATTTTTCAGCAAAAATTATCCATTTCGTCTCTTTTCATTGCAAGTTACAAAAATTTACAAAAAATGTCATAGGAGAACAAAAATATTCCAATCTTAGTGCTCCCCTGAACTTGAATTTCACAAACTAATTTCATTTCTAACGCGATTTTTAAGCTTAAATTATCAATTTCGCCTGTCTTCATTGCATTTCATTAAAAAATACGCAAAATGTCATAGGAGAACAAAAATATGCAAATCTGAGTGCTCCACTCAAATTTAAATTTCACCAACTAAAATCGTTTCTAACGCAGTTTTTCAGTTAAAATTGTCCATTTCACCTGTTTTTTTGCGTTTCACCAAAATTTACGCAAAACGTCATAGGAGAACAAAAATATCCAAATCTGAGTGCTCCATTCTAACGTAAATGTCATCAACTCCATGCATTTTTAAAGCGGTTTTTCAAGTAGATTTATCCATTTCACCTATGTTCATTGCAATTGACCAACATTTACGCATAATATCAGAGGAGAACAAAAATTTCCAAATCTGAGTGCTCCATTCTAACGTGAATGTCATCAACTAAATGCATTTCTAACGCGATTTTTCAGCTAGAATTATCAATTTCACCTATGTTCATTGCAATTCACCAAAGCTTATGGAAAATGTCATACGAGAACCAAAATATCCAAATCTAAGTGCTCCTTTCAAATCTGGATTTCACCAAAAGTTTAATTCATTTCTAACGCGGTTTGTTAGCTAAAATAATCCACTTCACCTGTTTTCATTACATTTCACCAAAATTTTTGGAAAATGTCAAAGGAAAACAAAAATATCCACAGAGTGCTCCACTGAAACTAGAATTTCACCAACTAAATTCATTTCTAACGCGGTTTTTCACCTAAAATTATCCATTTCGCCTGTTTTCATTGAACTTTTTTTCGGGGTATGTCATATGAGAACAAAAATATCAAAATCTGAGTGCTCCACTCAAATTTGAATTTCACAATCAAAAAATTCATTTCTTAATCGGATTTTCAGCTAAACTTATCCATTTCGCCGGTCTTCATTGCATTTCCCCAAAATTTACGCAAAATAACATAGGAGAACAAAAATATTTAAATCTGAGTGATCTACTTCAAAATGAATTTCACTAACTAAATTCATTTCTAACACGGTCTGAATTATGTAGGAACAAAAACATCTAAATCTGAGTTTTTCACTCAAACTTAAATTTCACAAACTAAATTCCTTTCTAACGCTTTTTTTAGCTAAAATTAGCCATTTTGCCTGCCTTGATTGCATTTCACTAAAATTTACAGAAAATGTCATACGAGAACAAAAATATTCAAATCTGAGTGCTCCACTCAAACTTGAATTTCACAAACTAAATGCATTTCTAACGCGGTTTTTTAGCTGAACCTGTCTATTTCACCTGTTTTCATTGCAGTTCACTAAAACTTACGCAAAATGTCATAGGAGAACAAATATATGCAAATCTTAGTGCTCGTTTCAAACTTGAATTTCATCAACAAAAATCATTTCTAACGCGGTTTTTCTGCTTAAATTGTCCATTTCAAATTTTTTTCATTGATTTCACGAAAATTTACGCAAAATCTTATTGGAGAGCAAAAAAATCCAAATCTGAGTGCTCCACTGAAACTTGAATTTCACTGTCTAAATTCATTTCCAACGCGGTTTTTCACCTAAAATTATCCATTTCGCCTGCAATCATTGCAATTTTACCAGCATTTACGCAAAATGTCATAGCAGAACTAAGATATCTAAATCTGAGTGCTCCACTCATACTTGAATTTCACAAACTAAATTTATTTCTAACCCGGTTATCAACTAAAACTAACTTTTGCTTGTCTACATTGCATTTCACCAAAATTTGTGCAGAACGGCATAGGAGAAGAAAAATATCCAAATCTGAGTTCTCCACTCAAACATGAATTTCACCAACTAAATTCATTTCTTACGCGGTTTTTCAGCTAAAATTATCCTTTTTTCCTGTGTTGACTGCAATTCACCAAAATATACGCAAAAGTCCACAGAAAAACCAAAATATTCAAATCTGAGAGCTCAATTCAAACTAGAATTTCACCAAATAAATTCATTTCTAACCCGATTTTTCAGCTAACATCATCCTTTTTCCTGTCTTCATTGCATTTTACTGAAAGGTACGCAAAATGTCATAAGAGAAAAAAAATATCAAAATCTGATGGCTCCACTCTAACTTGAATTTTACCAACTAAAAACTCATTTCTAACGCAATTTTTCAGCAAAAATTATCCATTTCGTCTCTTTTCATTGCAAGTTACAAAAATTTACAAAAAATGTCATAGGAGAACAAAAATATTCCAATCTTAGTGCTCCCCTGAACTTGAATTTCACAAACTAATTTCATTTCTAACGCTATTTTTAAGCTTAAATTATCAATTTCGCCTGTCTTCATTGCATTTCATTAAAAAATACGAAAAATGTCATAGGAGAACAAAAATATGCAAATCTGAGTGCTCCACTCAAATTTAAATTTCACCAACTAAAAACGTTTCTAACGCAGTTTTTCAGTTAAAATTGTCCATTTCACCTGTTTTTTTGCGTTTTACCAAAATTTACGCAAAATGTCATAGGAGAACAAAAATATCCAAATCTGAGTGCTCCATTCTAACGTAAATGTCATCAACTCCATGCATTTTTAAAGCGGTTTTTCAAGTAGATTTATCCATTTCACCTATGTTCATTATAATTGACCAACATTTACGCATAATATCAGAGGAGAACAAAAATTTCCAAATCTGAGTGCTCCATTCTAACGTGAATGTCATCAACTAAATGCATTTCTAACGCGATTTTTCAGCTAGAATTATCAATTTCACCTATGTTCATTGCAATTCACCAAAGCTTATGGAAAATGTCATACGAGAACCAAAATATCCAAATCTAAGTGCTCCTTTCAAATCTGGATTTCACCAAAAGTTTAATTCATTTCTAACGCGGTTTGTTAGCTAAAATAATCCACTTCACCTGTTTTCATTACATTTCACCAAAATTTTTGGAAAATGTCAAAGGAAAACAAAAATATCCACAGAGTGCTCCACTGAAACTAGAATTTCACCAACTAAATTCATTTCTAACGCGGGTTTTCACCTAAAATTGTCCATTTCACCTGTTTTTTTGCGTTTCACCAAAATTTACGCAAAATGTCATAGGAGAACAAAAATATCCAAATCTGAGTGCTCCATTCTAACGTAAATGTCATCAACTCCATGCATTTTTAAAGCGGTTTTTCAAGTAGATTTATCCATTTCACCTATGTTCATTGCAATTGACCAACATTTACGCAAAATAACAGAGGAGAACAAAAATTTCCAAATCTGAGTGCTCCATTCTAACGTGAATGTCATCAACTAAATGCATTTCTAACGCGATTTTTCAGCTAGAATTATCAATTTCACCTATGTTCATTGCAATTCACCAAAGCTTATGGAAAATGTCATACGAGAACCAAAATATCCAAATCTAAGTGCTCCTTTCAAATCTGGATTTCACCAAAAGTTTAATTCATTTCTAACGCGGTTTGTTAGCTAAAATAATCCACTTCACCTGTTTTCATTACATTTCACCAAAATTTTTGGAAAATGTCAAAGGAAAACAAAAATATCCACAGAGTGCTCCACTGAAACTAGAATTTCACCAACTAAATTTATTTCTAACGCGGTTTTTCACCTAAAATTATCCATTTCGCCTGTTTTCATTGAACTTTTTTTCGGGGTATGTCATATGAGAACAAAAATATCAAAATCTGAGTGCTCCACTCAAATTTGAATTTCACAAACAAAAAATTCATTCCTTAATCGGATTTTCAGCTAAACTTATCCATTTCGCCGGTCTTCATTGCATTTCCCCAAAATTTACGCAAAATGTCATAGGAGAATAAAAATATCGAAATCTAGGTGCTCCACTCAAACTTGAATTTCACGAAATAAATTTAATTGTATCGCGGTTTTTCAGCTAAAATTGTCAATTTCACCTTTTTTTATTGCATTTTACCTAAATTTACGCAAAATGTCATAAGAGAACAAAATGATCTAAATCTGAGTGCTTCATTTAAACTTAAATTTCACCAACTTAATTCATTTCTTACACAGTTTTTAACTAAAATTATCCTTTTTTCCTGTCTGCATTGCATTTCACCAAAATGTACCCAAAATATCATTAGAGAACAAAAATATCCAAATCTGAGTTCACCACTCAAACTTGAATTTCAACACATAAACCATTTTTAACGCATTTTTTAGCTAAAGTTATCCATGTTGCCTGTTTTCATTGCATTTCACAGAAATTTACGCAAAATATCATAGGAGAACAAAAATATCCAAATCTGAGTGCTCCACTTCAAAATGAATTTCACAAAATAAATTCATTTCTAACACGGTCTGAATTATAAAGGATTTGCACATTGGCTGGAGACTAAACAGTGTTATACATAAATAATGAATGAGAAATAAAAATATCCAAATCTGAGTGCACCACTTATACTTGAATTTCACCAAAAAATTCATTTCTAATGCGGTTTTTCAGCTAAAATTATCCACGTCACCTGTCTTCATTGCATTTTACCAACATTTACGCAAAATATCATAGGAGAACAAACATATCCAATTCTGAGTGCTCCACTCAACCTTAAATTTCAGCAACTAAATTCATTTTTAACGCTTTTTTTAGCTAAAATTAGCCATTTTGCCTGCCTTGATTGCATTTTACCAAAATTTACGCAAAATAACATAGGAGAACAAAAATATTTAAATCTGAGTGATCTACTTCAAAATGAATTTCACTAACTAAATTCATTTCTAACACGGTCTGAATTATGTAGGAACAAAAACATCTAAATCTGAGTTTTTCATTCAAACTTAAATTTCACAAACTAAATTCATTTCTAACGCTTTTTTTAGCTAAAATTAGCCATTTTGCCTGCCTTGATTGCATTTCACTAAAATTTACAGAAAATGTCATACGAGAACAAAAATATTCAAATCTGAGTGCTCCACTCAAACTTGAATTTCACAAACTAAATGCATTTCTAACGCGGTTTTTTAGCTGAACCTGTCTATTTCACCTGTTTTCATTGCAGTTCACTAAAACTTACGCAAAATGTCATAGGAGAACAAATATATGCAAATCTTAGTGCTCGTTTCAAACTTGAATTTCATCAACAAAAATCATTTCTAACGCGGTTTTTCTGCTTAAATTGTCCATTTCAAATTTTTTTCATTGATTTCACTAAAATTTACGCAAAATCTTATTGGAGAGCAAAAAAATCCAAATCTGAGTGCTCCACTGAAACTTGAATTTCACTGTCTAAATTCATTTCCAACGCGGTTTTTCACCTAAAATTATCCATTTCGCCTGCAATCATTGCAATTTTACCAGCATTTACGCAAAATGTCATAGCAGAACTAAGATATCTAAATCTGAGTGCTCCACTCATACTTGAATTTCACAAACTAAATTTATTTCTAACCCGGTTATCAAGTAAAACTAACTTTTGCTTGTCTACATTGCATTTCACCAAAATTTGTGCAGAACGGCATAGGAGAAGAAAAATATCCAAATCTGAGTTCTCCACTCAAACATGAATTTCACCAACTAAATTCATTTCTTACGCGGTTTTTCAGCTAAAATTATCCTTTTTTCCTGTGTTGACTGCATTTCACCAAAATATACGCAAAATTCCACAGGAAAACCAAAATATTCAAATCTGAGAGCTCAATTCAAACTAGAATTTCACCAAATAAATTCATTTCTAACCCGATTTTTCAGCTAACATCATCCTTTTTCCTGTCTTCATTGCATTTTACTGAAAGGTACGCAAAATGTCATAAGAGAAAAAAAATATCAAAATCTGATGGCTCCACTCTAACTTGAATTTTACCAACTAAAAACTCATTTCTAACGCAATTTTTCAGCAAAAATTATCCATTTCGTCTCTTTTCATTGCAAGTTACAAAAATTTACAAAAAATGTCATAGGAGAACAAAAATATTCCAATCTTAGTGCTCCCCTGAACTTGAATTTCACAAACTAATTTCATTTCTAACGCGATTTTTAAGCTTAAATTATCAATTTCGCCTGTCTTCATTGCATTTCATTAAAAAATACGCAAAATGTCATAGGAGAACAAAAATATGCAAATCTGAGTGCTCCACTCAAATTTAAATTTCACCAACTAAAATCGTTTCTAACGCAGTTTTTCAGTTAAAATTGTCCATTTCACCTGTTTTTTTGCGTTTCACCAAAATTTACGCAAAATGTCATAGGAGAACAAAAATATCCAAATCTGAGTGCTCCATTCTAACGTAAATGTCATCAACTCCATGCATTTTTAAAGCGGTTTTTCAAGTAGATTTATCCATTTCACCTATGTTCATTGCAATTGACCAACATTTACGCATAATATCAGAGGAGAACAAAAATTTCCAAATCTGAGTGCTCCATTCTAACGTGAATGTCATCAACTAAATGCATTTCTAACGCGATTTTTCAGCTAGAATTATCAATTTCACCTATGTTCATTGCAATTCACCAAAGCTTATGGAAAATGTCATACGAGAACCAAAATATCCAAATCTAAGTGCTCCTTTCAAATCTGGATTTCACCAAAAGTTTAATTCATTTCTAACGCGGTTTGTTAGCTAAAATAATCCACTTCACCTGTTTTCATTACATTTCACCAAAATTTTTGGAAAATGTCAAAGGAAAACAAAAATATCCACAGAGTGCTCCACTGAAACTAGAATTTCACCAACTAAATTCATTTCTAACGCGGGTTTTCACCTAAAATTGTCCATTTCACCTGTTTTTTTGCGTTTCACCAAAATTTACGCAAAATGTCATAGGAGAACAAAAATATCCAAATCTGAGTGCTCCATTCTAACGTAAATGTCATCAACTCCATGCATTTTTAAAGCGGTTTTCAAGTAGATTTATCCATTTCACCTTTGTTCATTGCAATTGACCAACATTTACGCATAATATCAGAGGAGAACAAAAATTTCCAAATCTGAGTGCTCCATTCTAACGTGAATGTCATCAATTAAATGCATTTCTAACGCGATTTTTCAGCTAGAATTATCAATTTCACCTATGTTCATTGCAATTCACCAAAGCTTATGGAAAATGTCATACGAGAACCAAAATATCCAAATCTAAGTGCTCCTTTCAAATCTGGATTTCACCAAAAGTTTAATTCATTTCTAACGCGGTTTGTTAGCTAAAATAATCCACTTCACCTGTTTTCATTACATTTCACCAAAATTTTTGGAAAATGTCAAAGGAAAACAAAAATATCCACATAGTGCTCCACTGAAACTAGAATTTCACCAACTAAATTTATTTCTAACGCGGTTTTTCACCTAAAATTATCCATTTCGCCTGTTTTCATTGAACTTTTTTTCGGGGTATGTCATATGAGAACAAAAATATCAAAATCTGAGTGCTCCACTCAAATTTGAATTTCACAAACAAAAAATTCATTCCTTAATCGGATTTTCAGCTAAACTTATCCATTTCGCCGGTCTTCATTGCATTTCCCCAAAATTTACGCAAAATAACATAGGAGAACAAAAATATCGAAATCTAGGTGCTCCACTCAAACTTGAATTTCACCAAATAAATTCAATTGTATCGCGGTTTTTCAGCTAAAATTGTCAATTTCACCTTTTTTTATTGCATTTTACCTAAATTTACGCAAAATGTCATAAGAGAACAAAATGATCTAAATCTGAGTGCTTCATTTAAACTTAAATTTCACCAACTTAATTCATTTCTTACACGGTTTTTAACTAAAATTATCCTTTTTTCCTGTCTGCATTGCATTTCACCAAAATGTACCCAAAATATCATTAGAGAACAAAAATATCCAAATCTGAGTTCACCACTCAAACTTGAATTTCAACACATAAACCATTTTTAACGCATTTTTTAGCTAAAGTTATCCATGTTGCCTGTTTTCATTGCATTTCACAGAAATTTACGCAAAATATCATAGGAGAACAAAAATATCCAAATCTGAGTGCTCCACTTCAAAATGAATTTCACAAAATAAATTCATTTCTAACACGGTCTGAATTAAAAAGGATTTGCACATTGGCTAGAGACTAAACAGTGTTATACATAAATAATGAATGAGAAATAAAAATATCCGAATCTGAGTGCACCACTTATACTTGAATTTCACCAAAAAATTCATTTCTAATGCGGTTTTTCAGCTAAAATTATCCACGTCGCCTGTCTTCATTGCATTTTACCAACATTTACGCAAAATATCATAGGAGAACAAACATATCCAATTCTGAGTGCTCCACTCAACATTAAATTTCAGCAACTAAATTCATTTTTAACGCGGTTTTTTAGCTGAACCTGTCCATTTCACCTGTTTTCATTGCAGTTCACTAAAACTTACGCAAAATGTCATAGGAGAACAAATATATGCAAATCTTAGTGCTCGTTTGAAACTAGAATTTCACCAACTAAATTCATTTCTAACGCGGTTTTTCACCTAAAATTATCCATTTCGCCTGTTTTCATTGAACTTTTTTTCGGGGTATGTCATATGAGAACAAAAATATCAAAATCTGAGTGCTCCACTCAAATTTGAATTTCACAAACAAAAAATTCATTTCTTAATCGGATTTTCAGCTAAACTTATCCATTTCGCCGGTCCTTATTGCATTTCCCCAAAATTTACGCAAAATAACATAGGAGAAGAAAAATATCGAAATCTAGGTGCTCCACTCAAACTTGAATTTCACCAAATAAATTCAATTGTATCGCGGTTTTTCAGCTAAAATTGTCAATTTCACCTTTTTTTATTGCATTTTACCTAAATTTACGCAAAATGTCATAAGAGAACAAAATGATCTAAATCTGAGTGCTTCATTTAAACTTAAATTTCACCAACTTAATTCATTTCTAACGCTTTTTTAGCTAAAATTATCCATTTTGCCTGCCTTCATTGCATTTTACCAAAATTTAAGCAAAATAACATAGGAGAACAAAAATATTTAAATCTGAGTTCTCAATTCAAACTAGAAATTCACCAAATAAATTCATTTCTAACCCGATTTTTCAGCTAACATCATCCTTTTTCCTGTCTTCATTGCATTTTACTGAAAGGTACGCAAAATGTCATAAGAGAAAAAAAATATCAAAATCTGATGGCTCCACTCTAACTTGAATTTTACCAACTAAAAACTCATTTCTAACGCAATTTTTCAGCAAAAATTATCCATTTCGTCTCTTTTCATTGCAAGTTACAAAAATTTACAAAAAATGTCATAGGAGAACAAAAATATTCCAATATTAGTGCTCCCCTGAACTTGAATTTCACAAACTAATTTCATTTCTAACGCTATTTTTAAGCTTAAATTATCAATTTTGCCTGTCTTCATTGCATTTCATTAAAAAATACGCAAAATGTCATAGGAGAACAAAAATATGCAAATCTGAGTGCTCCACTCAAATTTAAATTTCACCAACTAAAATCGTTTCTAACGCAGTTTTTCAGTTAAAATTGTCCATTTCACCTGTTTTTTTGCGTTTCACCAAAATTTACGCAAAATGTCATAGGAGAACAAAAATATCCAAATCTGAGTGCTCCATTCTAACGTAAATGTCATCAACTCCATGCATTTTTAAAGCGGTTTTTCAAGTAGATTTATCCATTTCACCTATGTTCATTGCAATTGACCAACATTTACGCAAAATAACAGAGGAGAACAAAAATTTCCAAATCTGAGTGCTCCATTCTAACGTGAATGTCATCAACTAAATGCATTTCTAACGCGATTTTTCAGCTAGAATTATCAATTTCACCTATGTTCATTGCAATTCACCAAAGCTTATGGAAAATGTCATACGAGAACCAAAATATCCAAATCTAAGTGCTCCTTTCAAATCTGGATTTCACCAAAAGTTTAATTCATTTCTAACGCGGTTTGTTAGCTAAAATAATCCACTTCACCTGTTTTCATTACATTTCACCAAAATTTTTGGAAAATGTCAAAGGAAAACAAAAATATCCACAGAGTGCTCCACTGAAACTAGAATTTCACCAACTAAATTCATTTCTAACGCGGTTTTTCACCTAAAATGGTACATTTCACCTGTTTTTTTGCGTTTCACCAAAATTTACGCAAAATGTCATAGGAGAACAAAAATATCCAAATCTGAGTGCTCCATTCTAACGTAAATGTCATCAACTCCATGCATTTTTAAAGCGGTTTTTCAAGTAGATTTATCCATTTCACCTATGTTCATTGCAATTGACCAACATTTACGCATAATATCAGAGGAGAACAAAAATTTCCAAATCTGAGTGCTCCATTCTAACGTGAATGTCATCAACTAAATGCATTTCTAACGCGATTTTTCAGCTAGAATTATCAATTTCACCTATGTTCATTGCAATTCACCAAAGCTTATGGAAAATGTCATACGAGAACCAAAATATCCAAATCTAAGTGCTCCTTTCAAATCTGGATTTCACCAAAAGTTTAATTCATTTCTAACGCGGTTTGTTAGCTAAAATAATCCACTTCACCTGTTTTCATTATATTTCACCAAAATTTTTGGAAAATGTCAAAGGAAAACAAAAATATCCACAGAGTGCTCCACTGAAACTAGAATTTCACCAACTAAATTCATTTCTAACGCGGTTTTTCACCTAAAATTATCCATTTCGCCTGTTTTCATTGAACTTTTTTTCGGGGTATGTCATATGAGAACAAAAATATCAAAATCTGAGTGCTCCACTCAAATTTGAATTTCACAAACAAAAAATTCATTTCTTAATCGGATTTTCAGCTAAACTTATCCATTTCGCCCGTCTTCATTGCATTTCCCCAAAATTTACGCAAAATAACATAGGTAAACAAAAATATCGAAATCTAGGTGCTCCACTCAAACTTGAATTTCACCAAATAAATTCAATTGTATCGCGGTTTTTCCGCTAAAATTGTCAATTTCACCTTTTTTTATTGCATTTTACCTAAATTTACGCAAAATGTCATAAGAGAACAAAATGATCTAAATCTGAGTGCTTCATTTAAACTTAAATTTCACCAACTTAATTCATTTCTAACGCTTTTTTAGCTAAAATTATCCATTTTGCCTGCCTTCATTGCATTTTACCAAAATTTACGCAAAATAATATAGGAGAACAAAAATATTTAAATCTGAGTTCTCAATTCAAACTAGAAATTCACCAACTAAATTCATTTCTAACCCGATTTTTAAGCTAAAATTATCCTTTTTTCCTGTGTTGACTGCATTTCACTAAAAGTTACGCAAAATATCATAGGAGAACAAATATATGCAATTCTTAGTGCTCGTTTCAAACTTGAATTTCATCAACAAAAATCATTTCTAACGCGGTTTTTCTGCTTAAATTGTCCATTTCAACTTTTTTCATTGATATCACTAAAATTTACGCAAAATCTTATTGGAGAGCAAAAAAATCCAAATCTGAGTGCTCCACTGAAACTTGAATTTCACTGTCAAAATTCATTTCAACGCGGTTTTTCACCTAAAATTATCCATTTCGCCTGTAATCATTGCAATTTAACCAACATTTACGCAAAATGTCATAGGAGAACAAAAATATTGAAAATCTGGGTGATCCACTCATACTTGAATTTCACAAACTAAATTTATTTCTAACCCGGTTTTCAGCTAAAATTATCCCTTTTGCTTATCTACATTGCATTTCACCAAAATTTACGCAAAACGGCATAGGAGAATAAAAATATCCAAATCTGAGTTCTCCACTCAAACATGAATTTCACCAACTAAATTCATTTCTAACGCGGTTTTTCAGCTAAAATTATCCTTTTTTCCTGTGTTGACTGCATTTCACCAAAAAATACGCAAAATGCCACAGGAGAACCAAAATATTTAAATCTGAGAGCTCAATTCAAACTAGAATTTCACCAACTAAATTCATTTCAAACCCGATTTTTCAGCTAACATTATCCTTTCTCCTGTCTTCATTGCATTTTACTGAAAGGTACGCAAAATGTCATAGGAGAAAAAAAATATCAAAATCTGATGGCTCCACTCTAACTTGAATTTTACCAACGTAATTCATTTACAACGCGGTTTTTCCGTTAAAATTATCCATTTCGCCTGTCTTAATTGCATTTCACCATAATGTACTCAAAACATAATAGAACAAAAGTATTCAATCTGAGTGCTCAATTCAAACATGAATTTCACCAAGTGAATTCAGTTCTTATGCGGTTTTTCAGCTAAATTTATCAATATCTCCTGTCCTCATTGCATTTTACCGACATTTACGCAAAATATCAAAAGAGAACAAAAATATCCACAGAGTGCTCCACGGAAACTAGAATTTCACCAACTAAATTCATTTCTAACGCGGTTTTTCACCTAAAACTATCCATTTCGCTTCTTTCGTTGCATTTCACCAACATTTTCGCTAATCGTCATAGGAGAACAAAAATATATAAATCTGAGTTCTCAACTCAAACATGAATTTCACCAACTTCTTCATTTCTTACACGGTTTTTAACTAAAATTATCCTTTTTTCCTGTCTGCATTGCATTTCACCAAAATGTACACAAAATATCATTAGAGAACAAAAATATCCAAATCTGAGTTCACCACTCAAACTTGAATTTCACCACATAAACCATTTTTAACGCATTTTTTAGCTAAAGTTATCCATGTTGCCTGTTTCCATTGCATTTCACAGAAATTTACGCAAAATATCATAGGAGAACAAAAATATCCAAATCTGAGTGCTCCACTTCAAAATGAATTTCACAAAATAAATTCATTTCTAACACGGTCTGAATTAAAAAGGATTTGCACATTGGCTGGAGACTAAACAGTGTTATACATAAATAATGAATGAGAAATAAAAATATCCAAATCTGAGTGCACCACTTATACTTGAATTTCACCAAAAAATTCATTTCTAATGCGGTTTTTCGGCTAAAATTATCCACGTCGCCTGTCTTCATTGCATTTTACCAACATTTACGCAAAATATCATAGGAGAACAAACATATCCAATTCTGAGTGCTCCACTCAACCTTAAATTTCACCAATAAATTCATTTCTAACGATTTTTCAGCTAAAATTGTCCATTTCAACTTTTTTTGTTGCATTACACCTAAATTTACGCAAAATGTCATATGAGAACAAAAATATCTTAATCTGAGTGCTTCACTCAAACTTAAATTTCACCAACTTAATTCATTTCTAACGTGATTTTTCAGCTTAAATTATCCACTTTGCCAGTCTTAATTGCATTTCTCCAAAATTTACGAAAAATGTAATAGGAGAAGAAAAATATCAAAATCTGAGTGCTCCACTCTAACTTGAATTTCACCAATTAAATTCATTTCTAACGCGGTTTTTCAGCTAAAATTATCCTTTTTTCCTGTGTTGACTGCATTTAACCAAAATATACGCAAAATTCCACAGGAAAACCAAACTTATCCATTTAAAATTATCCATTTCGCCTGTTTTCATTGAACTTTTTTTCGGGGTATGTCATATGAGAACAAAAATATCAAAATCTGAGTGCTCCACTCAAATTTGAATTTCACAAACAAAAAATTCATTTCTTAATCGGATTTTCAGCTACACTTATCCATTTCGCCGGTCTTCATTGCATTTCCCCAAAATTTACGCAAAATAACATAGGAGAAGAAAAATATCGAAATCTAGGTGCTCCACTCAAACTTGAATTTCACCAAATAAATTCAATTGTATCGCGGTTTTTCAGCTAAAATTGTCAATTTCACCTTTTTTTATTGCATTTTACCTAAATTTACGCAAAATGTCATAAGAGAACAAAATGATCTAAATCTGAGTGCTTCATTTAAACTTAAATTTCACCAACTTAATTCATTTCTTACACGGTTTTTAACTAAAATTATCCTTTTTTCCTGTCTGCATTGCATTTCACCAAAATGTACCCAAAATATCATTAGAGAACAAAAATATCCAAATCTGAGTTCACCACTAAAACTTGAATTTCAACACATAAACCATTTTTAACGCATTTTTTAGCTAAAGTTGTCCATGTTGCCTGTTTTCATTGCATTTCACAGAAATTTACGCAAAATATCATAGGAGAACAAAAATATCCAAATCTGAGTGCTCCACTTCAAAATGAATTTCACAAAATAAATTCATTTCTAACACGGTCTGAATTAAAAAGGATTTGCACATTGGCTAGAGACTAAACAGTGTTATACATAAATAATGAATGAGAAATAAAAATATCCAAATCTGAGTGCACCACTTATACTTGAATTTCACCAAAAAATTCATTTCTAATGCGGTTTTTCAGCTTAAATTATCCACGTCGCCTGTCTTCATTGCATTTTACCAACATTTACGCAAAATATCATAGGAGAACAAACATATCCAATTCTGAGTGCTCCACTCAACCTTACATTTCACCAACTAAATTCATTTCTAACGATTTTTCAGCTAAAATTGTCCATTTCAACTTTTTTTGTTGCATTACACCTAAATTTACGCAAAATGTCATAGGAGAACAAAAATATCTTAATCTGAGTGCTTCACTCAAACTTAAATTTCATCAACTAAATTCATTTCTAACGCTTTTTTTAGCTAAAATTTGCCATTTTGCCTGCCTTGATTGCATTTTACCAAAATTTACGCAAAATAACATAGGAGAACAAAAATATTTAAATCTGAGTGATCTACTTCAAAATGAATTTCACTAACTAAATTCATTTCTAACACGGTCTGAATTATGTAGGAACAAAAACATCTAAATCTGAGTTTTTCACTCAAACTTAAATTTCACAAACTAAATTCATTTCTAACGCTTTTTTTAGCTAAAATTAGCCATTTTGCCTGCCTTGATTGCATTTCACCAAAATTTACAGAAAATGTCATACGAGAACAAAAATATTCAAATCTGAGTGCTCCACTCAAACTTGAATTTCACAAACTAAATGCATTCCTAACGCGGTTTTTTAGCTGAACCTGTCCATTTCACCTGTTTTCATTGCAGTTCACTAAAACTTACGCAAAATGTCATAGGAGAACAAATATATGCAAATCTTAGTGCTCGTTTCAAACTTGAATTTCATCAACAAAAATCATTTCTAACGCGGTTTTTCTGCTTAAATTGTCCATTTCAAATTTTTTTCATTGATTTCACTAAAATTTACGCAAAATCTGATTGGAGAGCAAAAAAATCCAAATCTGAGTGCTCCACTGAAACTTGAATTTCACTGTCGAAATTCATTTCCAACGCGGTTTTTCACCTAAAACTATCCATTTCGCCTGCAATCATTGCAATTTTACCAGCATTTACGCAAAATGTCATAGCAGAACTAAGACATCTAAATCTGAGTGCTCCACTCATACTTGAATTTCACAAACTAAATTTATTTCTAACCCGGTTATCAACTAAAACTAACTTTTGCTTGTCTACATTGCATTTCACCAAAATTTTTGCAGAACGGCATAGGAGAAGAAAAATATCCAAATCTGAGTTCTCCACTCAAACATGAATTTCACCAACTAAATTCATTTCTTACGCGGTTTTTCAGCTAAAATTATCCTTTTTTCCTGTGTTGACTGCATTTCACCAAAATATACGCAAAATTCCACAGGAAAACCAAAATATTCAAATCTGAGAGCTCAATTTAAACTAGAATTTCACCAAATAAATTCATTTCTAGCCCGATTTTTCAGCTAACATCATCCTTTTTCCTGTCTTCATTGCATTTTACTGAAAGGTACGCAAAATGTCATAAGAGAAATAAAATATCAAAATCTGATGGCTCCACTCTAACTTGAATTTTACCAACTAAAAACTCATTTCTAACGCAATTTTTCAGCAAAAATTATCCCTTTCGTCTCTTTTCATTGCAAGTTACAAACATTTACAAAAAATGTCATAGGAGAACAAAAATATTCCAATCTTAGTGCTCCCCTGAACTTGAATTTCACAAACTAATTTCATTTCAAACGCGATTTTTAAGCTTAAATTATCAATTTCGCCTGTCTTCATTGCATTTCATTAAAAAATACGCAAAATGTCATAGGAGAACAAAAATATGCAAATCTGAGTGCTCCACTCAAATTTAAATTTCACCAACTAAAATCGTTTCTAACGCAGTTTTTCAGTTAAAATTGTCCATTTCACCTGTTTTTTGCGTTTCACCAAAATTTACGCAAAATGTCATAGGAGAACAAAAATATCCAAATCTGAGTGCTCCATTCTAACGTAAATGTCATCAACTCCATGCATTTTTAAAGCGGTTTTTCAAGTAGATTTATCCATTTCACCTATGTTCATTGCAATTGACCAACATTTACGCATAATATCAGAGGAGAACAAAAATTTCCAAATCTGAGTGCTCCATTCTAACGTGAATGTCATCAACTTAATGCATTTCTAACGCGATTTTTCAGCTAGAATTATCAATTTCACCTATGTTCGTTGCAATTCACCAAAGCTTATGGAAAATGTCATACGAGAACCAAAATATCCAAATCTAAGTGCTCCTTTCAAATCTGGATTTCACCAAAAGTTTAATTCATTTCTAACGCGGTTTGTTAGCTAAAATAATCCACTTCACCTGTTTTCATTACATTTCACCAAAATTTTTGGAAAATGTCAAAGGAAAACAAAAATATCCACAGAGTGCTCCACTGAAACTAGAATTTCACCAACTAAATTCATTTCTAACGCGGTTTTTCACCTAAAATTATCCATTTCGCCTGTTTTCATTGAACTTTTTTTCGGGGTATGTCATTTGAGAACAAAAATATCAAAATCTGAGTGCTCCACTCAAATTTGAATTTCACAAACAAAAAATTCATTTCTTAATCGGATTTTCAGCTAAACTTATCCATTTCGCCGGTCTTCATTGCATTTCCCCAAAATTTACGCAAAATAACATAGGAGAACAAAAATATCGAAATCTAGGTGCTCCACTCAAACTTGAATTTCACCAAATAAATTCAATTGTATCGCGGTTTTTCAGCTTAAATTGTCAATTTCACCTTTTTTATTGCATTTTACCTAAATTTACGCAAAATGTCATAAGAGAACAAAATGATCTAAATCTGAGTGCTTCATTTAAACTTAAATTTCACCAACTTAATTCATTTCTTACACGGTTTTTAACTTAAATTATCCTTTTTTCCTGTCTGCATTGCATTTCACCAAAATGTACCCAAAATATCATTAGAGAACAAAAATATCCAAATCTGAGTTCACCACTCAAACTTGAATTTCAACACATAAACCATTTTTAACGCATTTTTTAGCTAAAGTTATCCATGTTGCCTGTTTTCATTGCATTTCACAGAAATTTACGCAAAATATCATAGGAGAACAAAAATATCCAAATCTGAGTGCTCCACTTCAAAATGAATTTCACAAAATAAATTCATTTCTAACACGGTCTGAATTTAAAAAAATTTGCATATTGGCTAGAGACTAAACAGTGTTATACATAAATAATGAATAAGAAATAAAAATATCCAAATCTGAGTGCACCACTTATACTTGAATTTCACCAAAAAATTCATTTCTAATGCGGTTTTTCAGCTTAAATTATCCACGTCGCCTGTCTTCATTGCATTTTACCAACATTTACGCAAAATATCATAGGAGAACAAACATATCCAATTCTGAGTGCTCCACTCAACCTTAAATTTCACCAACTAAATTCATTTCTAACGATTTTTCAGCTAAAATTGTCCATTTCAACTTTTTTTGTTGCATTACACCTAAATTTACGCAAAATGTCATAGGAGAACAAAAATATCAAATCTGAGTGCTTCACTCAAACTTAAATTTCAGCAACTAAATTCATTTCTAACGCTTTTTTTAGCTAAAATTAGCCATTTTGCCTGCCTTGATTGCATTTTACCAAAATTTACGCAAAATAACATAGGAGAACAAAAATATTTAAATCTGAGTGATCTACTTCAAAATGAATTTCACTAACTAAATTCATTTCTAACACGGTCTGAATTATGTAGGAACAAAAACATCTAAATCTGAGTTTTTCACTCAAACTTAAATTTCACAAACTAAATTCATTTCTAACGCTTTTTTTAGCTAAAATTAGCCATTTTGCCTGCCTTGATTGCATTTCACCAAAATTTACAGAAAATGTCATACGAGAACAAAAATATTCAAATCTGAGTGCTCCACTCAAACTTGAATTTCACAAACTAAATGCATTTCTAACGCGGTTTTTTAGCTGAACCTGTCCATTTCACCTGTTTTCATTGCAGTTCACTAAAACTTACGCAAAATGTCATAGGAGAACAAATATATGCAAATCTTAGTGCTCGTTTCAAACTTGAATTTCATCAACAAAAATCATTTCTAACGCGGTTTTTCTGCTTAAATTGTCCATTTCAAATTTTTTTTTATTGATTTCACTAAAATTTACGCAAAATCTTATTGGAGAGCAAAAAAATCCAAATCTGAGTGCTCCACTGAAACTTGAATTTCACTGTCTAAATTCATTTCCAACGCGGTTTTTCACCTAAAATTATCCATTTCGCCTGCAATCATTGCAATTTTACCAGCATTTACGCAAAATGTCATAGCAGAACTAAGATATCTAAATCTGAGTGCTCCACTCATACTTGAATTTCACAAACTAAATTTATTTCTAACCCGGTTATCAACTAAAACTAACTTTTGCTTGTCTACATTGCATTTCACCAAAATTTGTGCAGAACGGCATAGGAGAAGAAAAATATCCAAATCTGAGTTCTCCACTCAAACATGAATTTCACCAACTAAATTCATTTCTTACGCGGTTTTTCAGCTAAAATTATCCTTTTTTCCTGTGTTGACTGCATTTCACCAAAATATACGCAAAATTCCACAGGAAAACCAAAATATTCAAATCTGAGAGCTCAATTCAAACTAGAATTTCACCAAATAAATTCATTTCTAACCCGATTTTTCAGCTAACATCATCCTTTTTCCTGTCTTCATTGCATTTTACTGAAAGGTACGCAAAATGTCATAAGAGAAAAAAAATATCAAAATCTGATGGCTCCACTCTAACTTGAATTTTACCAACTAAAAACTCATTTCTAACGCAATTTTTCAGCAAAAATTATCCATTTCGTCTCTTTTCATTGCAAGTTACAAAAATTTACAAAAAATATCATAGGAGAACAAAAATATTCCAATCTTAGTGCTCCCCTGAACTTGAATTTCACAAACTAATTTCATTTCTAACGCGATTTTTAAGCTTAAATTATCAATTTCGCCTGTCTTCATTGCATTTCATTAAAAAATACGCAAAATGTCATAGGAGAACAAAAATATGCAAATCTGAGTGCTCCACTCAAATTTAAATTTCACCAACTAAAATCGTTTCTAACGCAGTTTTTCAGTTAAAATTGTCCATTTCACCTGTTTTTTTGCGTTTCACCAAAATTTACGCAAAATGTCATAGGAGAACAAAAATATCCAAATCTGAGTGCTCCATTCTAACGTAAATGTCATCAACTCCATGCATTTTTAAAGCGGTTTTTCAAGTAGATTTATCCATTTCACCTATGTTCATTGCAATTGACCAACATTTACGCATAATATCAGAGGAGAACAAAAATTTCCAAATCTGAGTGCTCCATTCTAACGTGAATGTCATCAACTAAATGCATTTCTAACGCGATTTTTCAGCTAGAATTATCAATTTCACCTATGTTCATTGCAATTCACCAAAGCTGATGGAAAATGTCATACGAGAACCAAAATATCCAAATCTAAGTGCTCCTTTCAAATCTGGATTTCACCAAAAGTTTAATTCATTTCTAACGCGGTTTGTTAGCTAAAATAATCCACTTCACCTGTTTTCATTACATTTCACCAAAATTTTTGGAAAATGTCAAAGAAAAACAAAAATATCCTCAGAGTGCTCCACTGAAGCTAGAATTTCACCAACTAAATTCATTTCTAACGCGGTTTTTCACCTAAAATTATCCATTTCGCCTGTTTTCATTGAACTTTTTTTCGGGGTATGTCATATGAGAACAAAAATATCAAAATCTGAGTGCTCCACTCAAATTTGAATTTCACAAACAAAAAATTCATTCCTTAATCGGATTTTCAGCTAAACTTATCCATTTCGCCGGTCTTCATTGCATTTCCCCAAAATTTACGCAAAATGTCATAGGAGAACAAAAATATCGAAATCTAGGTGCTCCACTCAAACTTGAATTTCACCAAATAAATTCAATTGTATCGCGGTTTTTCAGCTAAAATTGTCAATTTCACCTTTTTTTATTGCATTTTACCTAAATTTACGCAAAATGTCATAAGAGAACAAAATGATCTAAATCTGAGTGCTTCATTTAAACTTAAATTTCACCAACTTAATTCATTTCTTACACGGTTTTTAACTAAAATTATCCTTTTTTCCTGTCTGCATTGCATTTCACCAAAATGTACCCAAAATATCATTAGAGAACAAAAATATCCAAATCTGAGTTCACCACTAAAACTTGAATTTCAACACATAAACCATTTTTAACGCATTTTTTAGCTAAAGTTATCCATGTTGCCTGTTTTCATTGCATTTCACAGAAATTTACGCAAAATATCATAGGAGAACAAAAATATCCAAATCTGAGTGCTCCACTTCAAAATGAATTTCACAAAATAAATTCATTTCTAACACGGTCTGAATTAAAAAGGATTTGCACATTGGCTAGAGACTAAACAGTGTTATACATAAATAATGAATGAGAAATAAAAATATCCAAATCTGAGTGCACCACTTATACTTGAATTTCACCAAAAAATTCATTTCTAATGCGGTTTTTCAGCTTAAATTATCCACGTCGCCTGTCTTCATTGCATTTTACCAACATTTACGCAAAATATCATAGAAGAACAAACATATCCAATTCTGAGTGCTCCACTCAACCTTAAATTTCACCAACTAAATTCATTTCTAACGATTTTTCAGCTAAAATTGGCCATTTCAACTTTTTTTGTTGCATTACACCTAAATTTACGCAAAATGTCATAGGAGAACAAAAATATCTTAATCTGAGTGCTTCACTCAAACTTAAATTTCAGCAACTAAATTCATTTCTAACGCTTTTTTTAGCTAAAATTAGCCATTTTGCCTGCCTTGATTGCATTTCACCAAAATTTACAGAAAATGTCGTACGAGAACAAAAATATTCAAATCTGAGTGCTCCACTCAAACTTGAATTTCCCAAACTAAATGCATTTCTAACGCGGTTTTTTTGCTGAACCTGTCCATTTCACCTGTTTTCATTGCAGTTCACTAAAACTTACGCAAAATGTCATAGGAGAACAAATATATGCAAATCTTAGTGCTCGTTTCAAACTTGAATTTCATCAACAAAAATCATTTCTAACGCGGTTTTTCTGCTTAAATTGTCCATTTCAAATTTTTTTCATTGATTTCACTAAAATTTACGCAAAATCTTATTGGAGAGCAAAAAAATCCAAATTTGAGTGCTCCACTGAAACTTGAATTTCACTGTCTAAATTCATTTCCAACGCGGTTTTTCACCTAAAATTATCCATTTCGCCTGCAATCATTGCAATTTTACCAGCATTTACGCAAAATGTCATAGCAGAACTAAGATATCTAAATCTGAGTGCTCCACTCATACTTGAATTTCACAAACTAAATTTATTTCTAACCCGGTTATCAACTAAAACTAACTTTTGCTTGTCTACATTGCATTTCACCAAAATTTGTGCAGAACGGCATAGGAGAAGAAAAATATCCAAATCTGAGTTCTCCACTCAAACATGAATTTCACCAACTAAATTCATTTCTTACGCGGTTTTTCAGCTAAAATTATCCTTTTTTCCTGTGTTGACTGCATTTCCACAAAATATACGCAAAATTCCACAGGAAAACCAAAATATTCAAATCTGAGAGCTCAATTCAAACTAGAATTTCACCAAATAAATTCATTTCTAACCCGATTTTTCAGCTAACATCATCCTTTTTCCTGTCTTCATTGCATTTTACTGAAAGGTACGCAAAATGTCATAAGAGAAAAAAAATATCAAAATCTGATGGCTCCACTCTAACTTGAATTTTACTAACTAAAAACTCATTTCTAACGCAATTTTTCAGCAAAAATTATCCATTTCGTCTCTTTTCATTGCAAGTTACAAAAATTTACAAAACATGTCATAGGAGAACAAAAATATTCCAATCTTAGTGCTCCCCTGAACTTGAATTTCACAAACTAATTTCATTTCTAACGCGATTTTTAAGCTTAAATTATCAATTTCGCCTGTCTTCATTGCATTTCATTAAAAAATACGCAAAATGTCATAGGAGAACAAAAATATGCAAATCTGAGTGCTCCACTCAAATTTAAATTTCACCAACTAAAATCGTTTCTAACGCAGTTTTTCAGTTAAAATTGTCCATTTCACCTGTTTTTTTGCGTTTCACCAAAATTTACGCAAAATGTCATAGGAGAACAAAAATATCCAAATCTGAGTGCTCCATTCTAACGTAAATGTCATCAACTCCATGCATTTTTAAAGCGGTTTTTCAAGTAGATTTATCCATTTCACCTATGTTCATTGCAATTGACCAACATTTACGCATAATATCAGAGGAGAACAAAAATTTCCAAATCTGAGTGCTCCATTCTAACGTGAATGTCATCAACTAAATGCATTTCTAACGCGATTTTTCAGCTAGAATTATCAATTTCACCTATGTTCATTGCAATTCACCAAAGCTGATGGAAAATGTCATACGAGAACCAAAATATCCAAATCTAAGTGCTCCTTTCAAATCTGGATTTCACCAAAAGTTTAATTCATTTCTAACGCGGTTTGTTAGCTAAAATAATCCACTTCACCTGTTTTCATTACATTTCACCAAAATTTTTGGAAAATGTCAAAGAAAAACAAAAATATCCTCAGAGTGCTCCACTGAAGCTAGAATTTCACCAACTAAATTCATTTCTAACGCGGTTTTTCACCTAAAATTATCCATTTCGCCTGTTTTCATTGAACTTTTTTTCGGGGTATGTCATATGAGAACAAAAATATCAAAATCTGAGTGCTCCACTCAAATTTGAATTTCACAAACAAAAAATTCATTCCTTAATCGGATTTTCAGCTAAACTTATCCATTTCGCCGGTCTTCATTGCATTTCCCCAAAATTTACGCAAAATGTCATAGGAGAACAAAAATATCGAAATCTAGGTGCTCCACTCAAACTTGAATTTCACCAAATAAATTCAATTGTATCGCGGTTTTTCAGCTAAAATTGTCAATTTCACCTTTTTTTATTGCATTTTACCTAAATTTACGCAAAATGTCATAAGAGAACAAAATGATCTAAATCTGAGTGCTTCATTTAAACTTAAATTTCACCAACTTAATTCATTTCTTACACGGTTTTTAACTAAAATTATCCTTTTTTCCTGTCTGCATTGCATTTCACCAAAATGTACCCAAAATATCATTAGAGAACAAAAATATCCAAATCTGAGTTCACCACTAAAACTTGAATTTCAACACATAAACCATTTTTAACGCATTTTTTAGCTAAAGTTATCCATGTTGCCTGTTTTCATTGCATTTCACAGAAATTTACGCAAAATATCATAGGAGAACAAAAATATCCAAATCTGAGTGCTCCACTTCAAAATGAATTTCACAAAATAAATTCATTTCTAACACGGTCTGAATTAAAAAGGATTTGCACATTGGCTAGAGACTAAACAGTGTTATACATAAATAATGAATGAGAAATAAAAATATCCAAATCTGAGTGCACCACTTATACTTGAATTTCACCAAAAAATTCATTTCTAATGCGGTTTTTCAGCTTAAATTATCCACGTCGCCTGTCTTCATTGCATTTTACCAACATTTACGCAAAATATCATAGAAGAACAAACATATCCAATTCTGAGTGCTCCACTCAACCTTAAATTTCACCAACTAAATTCATTTCTAACGATTTTTCAGCTAAAATTGGCCATTTCAACTTTTTTTGTTGCATTACACCTAAATTTACGCAAAATGTCATAGGAGAACAAAAATATCTTAATCTGAGTGCTTCACTCAAACTTAAATTTCAGCAACTAAATTCATTTCTAACGCTTTTTTTAGCTAAAATTAGCCATTTTGCCTGCCTTGATTGCATTTCACCAAAATTTACAGAAAATGTCATACGAGAACAAAAATATTCAAATCTGAGTGCTCCACTCAAACTTGAATTTCACAAACTAAATGCATTTCTAACGCGGTTTTTTAGCTGAACCTGTCCATTTCACCTGTTTTCATTGCAGTTCACTAAAACTTACGCAAAATGTCATAGGAGAACAAATATATGCAAATCTTAGTGCTCGTTTCAAACTTGAATTTCATCAACAAAAATCATTTCTAACGCGGTTTTTCTGCTTAAATTGTCCATTTCAAATTTTTTTTTATTGATTTCACTAAAATTTACGCAAAATCTTATTGGAGAGCAAAAAAATCCAAATCTGAGTGCTCCACTGAAACTTGAATTTCACTGTCTAAATTCATTTCCAACGCGGTTTTTCACCTAAAATTATCCATTTCGCCTGCAATCATTGCAATTTTACCAGCATTTACGCAAAATGTCATAGCAGAACTAAGATATCTAAATCTGAGTGCTCCACTCATACTTGAATTTCACAAACTAAATTTATTTCTAACCCGGTTATCAACTAAAACTAACTTTTGCTTGTCTACATTGCATTTCACCAAAATTTGTGCAGAACGGCATAGGAGAAGAAAAATATCCAAATCTGAGTTCTCCACTCAAACATGAATTTCACCAACTAAATTCATTTCTTACGCGGTTTTTCAGCTAAAATTATCCTTTTTTCCTGTGTTGACTGCATTTCACCAAAATATACGCAAAATTCCACAGGAAAACCAAAATATTCAAATCTGAGAGCTCAATTCAAACTAGAATTTCACCAAATAAATTCATTTCTAACCCGATTTTTCAGCTAACATCATCCTTTTTCCTGTCTTCATTGCATTTTACTGAAAGGTACGCAAAATGTCATAAGAGAAAAAAAATATCAAAATCTGATGGCTCCACTCTAACTTGAATTTTACCAACTAAAAACTCATTTCTAACGCAATTTTTCAGCAAAAATTATCCATTTCGTCTCTTTTCATTGCAAGTTACAAAAATTTACAAAAAATATCATAGGAGAACAAAAATATTCCAATCTTAGTGCTCCCCTGAACTTGAATTTCACAAACTAATTTCATTTCTAACGCGATTTTTAAGCTTAAATTATCAATTTCGCCTGTCTTCATTGCATTTCATTAAAAAATACGCAAAATGTCATAGGAGAACAAAAATATGCAAATCTGAGTGCTCCACTCAAATTTAAATTTCACCAACTAAAATCGTTTCTAACGCAGTTTTTCAGTTAAAATTGTCCATTTCACCTGTTTTTTTGCGTTTCACCAAAATTTACGCAAAATGTCATAGGAGAACAAAAATATCCAAATCTGAGTGCTCCATTCTAACGTAAATGTCATCAACTCCATGCATTTTTAAAGCGGTTTTTCAAGTAGATTTATCCATTTCACCTATGTTCATTGCAATTGACCAACATTTACGCATAATATCAGAGGAGAACAAAAATTTCCAAATCTGAGTGCTCCATTCTAACGTGAATGTCATCAACTAAATGCATTTCTAACGCGATTTTTCAGCTAGAATTATCAATTTCACCTATGTTCATTGCAATTCACCAAAGCTGATGGAAAATGTCATACGAGAACCAAAATATCCAAATCTAAGTGCTCCTTTCAAATCTGGATTTCACCAAAAGTTTAATTCATTTCTAACGCGGTTTGTTAGCTAAAATAATCCACTTCACCTGTTTTCATTACATTTCACCAAAATTTTTGGAAAATGTCAAAGAAAAACAAAAATATCCTCAGAGTGCTCCACTGAAGCTAGAATTTCACCAACTAAATTCATTTCTAACGCGGTTTTTCACCTAAAATTATCCATTTCGCCTGTTTTCATTGAACTTTTTTTCGGGGTATGTCATATGAGAACAAAAATATCAAAATCTGAGTGCTCCACTCAAATTTGAATTTCACAAACAAAAAATTCATTCCTTAATCGGATTTTCAGCTAAACTTATCCATTTCGCCGGTCTTCATTGCATTTCCCCAAAATTTACGCAAAATGTCATAGGAGAACAAAAATATCGAAATCTAGGTGCTCCACTCAAACTTGAATTTCACCAAATAAATTCAATTGTATCGCGGTTTTTCAGCTAAAATTGTCAATTTCACCTTTTTTTATTGCATTTTACCTAAATTTACGCAAAATGTCATAAGAGAACAAAATGATCTAAATCTGAGTGCTTCATTTAAACTTAAATTTCACCAACTTAATTCATTTCTTACACGGTTTTTAACTAAAATTATCCTTTTTTCCTGTCTGCATTGCATTTCACCAAAATGTACCCAAAATATCATTAGAGAACAAAAATATCCAAATCTGAGTTCACCACTAAAACTTGAATTTCAACACATAAACCATTTTTAACGCATTTTTTAGCTAAAGTTATCCATGTTGCCTGTTTTCATTGCATTTCACAGAAATTTACGCAAAATATCATAGGAGAACAAAAATATCCAAATCTGAGTGCTCCACTTCAAAATGAATTTCACAAAATAAATTCATTTCTAACACGGTCTGAATTAAAAAGGATTTGCACATTGGCTAGAGACTAAACAGTGTTATACATAAATAATGAATGAGAAATAAAAATATCCAAATCTGAGTGCACCACTTATACTTGAATTTCACCAAAAAATTCATTTCTAATGCGGTTTTTCAGCTTAAATTATCCACGTCGCCTGTCTTCATTGCATTTTACCAACATTTACGCAAAATATCATAGAAGAACAAACATATCCAATTCTGAGTGCTCCACTCAACCTTAAATTTCACCAACTAAATTCATTTCTAACGATTTTTCAGCTAAAATTGTCCATTTCAACTTTTTTTGTTGCATTACACCTAAATTTACGCAAAATGTCATAGGAGAACAAAAATATCTTAATCTGAGTGCTTCACTCAAACTTAAATTTCAGCAACTAAATTCATTTCTAACGCTTTTTTTAGCTAAAATTAGCCATTTTGCCTGCCTTGATTGCATTTCACCAAAATTTACAGAAAATGTCATACGAGAACAAAAATATTCAAATCTGAGTGCTCCACTCAAACTTGAATTTCACAAACTAAATGCATTTCTAACGCGGTTTTTTTGCTGAACCTGTCCATTTCACCTGTTTTCATTGCAGTTCACTAAAACTTACGCAAAATGTCATAGGAGAACAAATATATGCAAATCTTAGTGCTCGTTTCAAACTTGAATTTCATCAACAAAAATCATTTCTAACGCGGTTTTTCTGCTTAAATTGTCCATTTCAAATTTTTTTCATTGATTTCACTAAAATTTACGCAAAATCTTATTGGAGAGCAAAAAAATCCAAATTTGAGTGCTCCACTGAAACTTGAATTTCACTGTCTAAATTCATTTCCAACGCGGTTTTTCACCTAAAATTATCCATTTCGCCTGCAATCATTGCAATTTTACCAGCATTTACGCAAAATGTCATAGCAGAACTAAGATATCTAAATCTGAGTGCTCCACTCATACTTGAATTTCACAAACTAAATTTATTTCTAACCCGGTTATCAACTAAAACTAACTTTTGCTTGTCTACATTGCATTTCACCAAAATTTGTGCAGAACGGCATAGGAGAAGAAAAATATCCAAATCTGAGTTCTCCACTCAAACATGAATTTCACCAACTAAATTCATTTCTTACGCGGTTTTTCAGCTAAAATTATCCTTTTTTCCTGTGTTGACTGCATTTCCACAAAATATACGCAAAATTCCACAGGAAAACCAAAATATTCAAATCTGAGAGCTCAATTCAAACTAGAATTTCACCAAATAAATTCATTTCTAACCCGATTTTTCAGCTAACATCATCCTTTTTCCTGTCTTCATTGCATTTTACTGAAAGGTACGCAAAATGTCATAAGAGAAAAAAAATATCAAAATCTGATGGCTCCACTCTAACTTGAATTTTACTAACTAAAAACTCATTTCTAACGCAATTTTTCAGCAAAAATTATCCATTTCGTCTCTTTTCATTGCAAGTTACAAAAATTTACAAAACATGTCATAGGAGAACAAAAATATTCCAATCTTAGTGCTCCCCTGAACTTGAATTTCACAAACTAATTTCATTTCTAACGCGATTTTTAAGCTTAAATTATCAATTTCGCCTGTCTTCATTGCATTTCATTAAAAAATACGCAAAATGTCATAGGAGAACAAAAATATGCAAATCTGAGTGCTCCACTCAAATTTAAATTTCACCAACTAAAATCGTTTCTAACGCAGTTTTTCAGTTAAAATTGTCCATTTCACCTGTTTTTTTGCGTTTCACCAAAATTTACGCAAAATGTCATAGGAGAACAAAAATATCCAAATCTGAGTGCTCCATTCTAACGTAAATGTCATCAACTCCATGCATTCTTAAAGCGGTTTTTCAAGTAGATTTATCCATTTCACCTATGTTCATTGCAATTGACCAACATTTACGCATAATATCAGAGGAGAACAAAAATTTCCAAATCTGAGTGCTCCATTCTAACGTGAATGTCATCAACCAAATGCATTTCTAACGCGATTTTTCAGCTAGAATTATCAATTTCACCTATGTTCATTGCAATTCACCAAAGCTTATGGAAAATGTCATACGAGAACCAAAATATCCAAATCTAAGTGCTCCTTTCAAATCTGGATTTCACCAAAAGTTTAATTCATTTCTAACGCGGTTTGTTAGCTAAAATAATCCACTTCACCTGTTTTCATTACATTTCACCAAAATTTTTGGAAAATGCCAAAGGAAAACAAAAATATCCACAGAGTGCTCCACTGAAACTAGAATTTCACCAACTAAATTCATTTCTAACGCGGTTTTTCACCTAAAATTATCCATTTCGCCTGTTTTCATTGAACTTTTTTTCGGGGTATGTCATATGAGAACAAAAATATCAAAATCTGAGTGCTCCACTCAAATTTGAATTTCACAAACAAAAAATTCATTTCTTAATCGGATTTTCAGCTAAACTTATCCATTTCGCCGGTCTTCATTGCATTTCCCCAAAATTTACGCAAAATAACATAGGAGAAGAAAAATATCGAAATCTAGGTGCTCCACTCAAACTTGAATTTCACCAAATAAATTCAATTGTATCGCGGTTTTTCAGCTAAAATTGTCAATTTCACCTTTTTTTATTGCATTTTACCTAAATTTACGCAAAATGTCATAAGAGAACAAAATGATCTAAATCTGAGTGCTTCATTTAAACTTAAATTTCACCAACTTAATTCATTTCTTACACGGTTTTTAACTAAAATTATCCTTTTTTCCTGTCTGCATTGCATTTCACCAAAATGTACCCAAAATATCATTAGAGAACAAAAATATCCAAATCTGAGTTCACCACTAAAACTTGAATTTCAACACATAAACCATTTTTAACGCATTTTTTAGCTAAAGTTATCCATGTTGCCTGTTTTCATTGCATTTCACAGAAATTTACGCAAAATATCATAGGAGAACAAAAATATCCAAATCTGAGTGCTCCACTTCAAAATGAATTTCACAAAATAAATTCATTTCTAACACGGTCTGAATTAAAAAGGATTTGCACATTGGCTAGAGACTAAACAGTGTTATACATAAATAATGAATGAGAAATAAAAATATCCAAATCTGAGTGCACCACTTATACTTGAATTTCACCAAAAAATTCATTTCTAATGCGGTTTTTCAGCTTAAATTATCCACGTCGCCTGTCTTCATTGCATTTTACCAACATTTACGCAAAATATCATAGAAGAACAAACATATCCAATTCTGAGTGCTCCACTCAACCTTAAATTTCACCAACTAAATTCATTTCTAACGATTTTTCAGCTAAAATTGTCCATTTCAACTTTTTTTGTTGCATTACACCTAAATTTACGCAAAATGTCATAGGAGAACAAAAATATCTTAATCTGAGTGCTTCACTCAAACTTAAATTTCAGCAACTAAATTCATTTCTAACGCTTTTTTTAGCTAAAATTAGCCATTTTGCCTGCCTTGATTGCATTTTACCAAAATTTACGCAAAATAACATAGGAGAACAAAAATATTTAAATCTGAGTGATCTACTTCAAAATGAATTTCACTAACTAAATTCATTTCTAACACGGTCTGAATTATGTAGGAACAAAAACATCTAAATCTGAGTTTTTCACTCAAACTTAAATTTCACAAACTAAATTCATTTCTAACGCTTTTTTTAGCTAAAATTAGCCATTTTGCCTGCCTTGATTGCATTTCACCAAAATTTACAGAAAATGTCATACGAGAACCAAAATATCCAAATCTAAGTGCTCCTTTCAAATCTGGATTTCACCAAAAGTTTAATTCATTTCTAACGCGGTTTGTTAGCTAAAATAATCCACTTCACCTGTTTTCATTACATTTCACCAAAATTTTTGGAAAATGTCAAAGAAAAACAAAAATATCCTCAGAGTGCTCCACTGAAGCTAGAATTTCACCAACTAAATTCATTTCTAACGCGGTTTTTCACCTAAAATTATCCATTTCGCCTGTTTTCATTGAACTTTTTTTCGGGGTATGTCATATGAGAACAAAAATATCAAAATCTGAGTGCTCCACTCAAATTTGAATTTCACAAACAAAAAATTCATTCCTTAATCGGATTTTCAGCTAAACTTATCCATTTCGCCGGTCTTCATTGCATTTCCCCAAAATTTACGCAAAATGTCATAGGAGAACAAAAATATCGAAATCTAGGTGCTCCACTCAAACTTGAATTTCACCAAATAAATTCAATTGTATCGCGGTTTTTCAGCTAAAATTGTCAATTTCACCTTTTTTTATTGCATTTTACCTAAATTTACGCAAAATGTCATAAGAGAACAAAATGATCTAAATCTGAGTGCTTCATTTAAACTTAAATTTCACCAACTTAATTCATTTCTTACACGGTTTTTAACTAAAATTATCCTTTTTTCCTGTCTGCATTGCATTTCACCAAAATGTACCCAAAATATCATTAGAGAACAAAAATATCCAAATCTGAGTTCACCACTAAAACTTGAATTTCAACACATAAACCATTTTTAACGCATTTTTTAGCTAAAGTTATCCATGTTGCCTGTTTTCATTGCATTTCACAGAAATTTACGCAAAATATCATAGGAGAACAAAAATATCCAAATCTGAGTGCTCCACTTCAAAATGAATTTCACAAAATAAATTCATTTCTAACACGGTCTGAATTAAAAAGGATTTGCACATTGGCTAGAGACTAAACAGTGTTATACATAAATAATGAATGAGAAATAAAAATATCCAAATCTGAGTGCACCACTTATACTTGAATTTCACCAAAAAATTCATTTCTAATGCGGTTTTTCAGCTTAAATTATCCACGTCGCCTGTCTTCATTGCATTTTACCAACATTTACGCAAAATATCATAGAAGAACAAACATATCCAATTCTGAGTGCTCCACTCAACCTTAAATTTCACCAACTAAATTCATTTCTAACGATTTTTCAGCTAAAATTGTCCATTTCAACTTTTTTTGTTGCATTACACCTAAATTTACGCAAAATGTCATAGGAGAACAAAAATATCTTAATCTGAGTGCTTCACTCAAACTTAAATTTCAGCAACTAAATTCATTTCTAACGCTTTTTTTAGCTAAAATTAGCCATTTTGCCTGCCTTGATTGCATTTCACCAAAATTTACAGAAAATGTCATACGAGAACAAAAATATTCAAATCTGAGTGCTCCACTCAAACTTGAATTTCACAAACTAAATGCATTTCTAACGCGGTTTTTTTGCTGAACCTGTCCATTTCACCTGTTTTCATTGCAGTTCACTAAAACTTACGCAAAATGTCATAGGAGAACAAATATATGCAAATCTTAGTGCTCGTTTCAAACTTGAATTTCATCAACAAAAATCATTTCTAACGCGGTTTTTCTGCTTAAATTGTCCATTTCAAATTTTTTTCATTGATTTCACTAAAATTTACGCAAAATCTTATTGGAGAGCAAAAAAATCCAAATTTGAGTGCTCCACTGAAACTTGAATTTCACTGTCTAAATTCATTTCCAACGCGGTTTTTCACCTAAAATTATCCATTTCGCCTGCAATCATTGCAATTTTACCAGCATTTACGCAAAATGTCATAGCAGAACTAAGATATCTAAATCTGAGTGCTCCACTCATACTTGAATTTCACAAACTAAATTTATTTCTAACCCGGTTATCAACTAAAACTAACTTTTGCTTGTCTACATTGCATTTCACCAAAATTTGTGCAGAACGGCATAGGAGAAGAAAAATATCCAAATCTGAGTTCTCCACTCAAACATGAATTTCACCAACTAAATTCATTTCTTACGCGGTTTTTCAGCTAAAATTATCCTTTTTTCCTGTGTTGACTGCATTTCCACAAAATATACGCAAAATTCCACAGGAAAACCAAAATATTCAAATCTGAGAGCTCAATTCAAACTAGAATTTCACCAAATAAATTCATTTCTAACCCGATTTTTCAGCTAACATCATCCTTTTTCCTGTCTTCATTGCATTTTACTGAAAGGTACGCAAAATGTCATAAGAGAAAAAAAATATCAAAATCTGATGGCTCCACTCTAACTTGAATTTTACTAACTAAAAACTCATTTCTAACGCAATTTTTCAGCAAAAATTATCCATTTCGTCTCTTTTCATTGCAAGTTACAAAAATTTACAAAACATGTCATAGGAGAACAAAAATATTCCAATCTTAGTGCTCCCCTGAACTTGAATTTCACAAACTAATTTCATTTCTAACGCGATTTTTAAGCTTAAATTATCAATTTCGCCTGTCTTCATTGCATTTCATTAAAAAATACGCAAAATGTCATAGGAGAACAAAAATATGCAAATCTGAGTGCTCCACTCAAATTTAAATTTCACCAACTAAAATCGTTTCTAACGCAGTTTTTCAGTTAAAATTGTCCATTTCACCTGTTTTTTTGCGTTTCACCAAAATTTACGCAAAATGTCATAGGAGAACAAAAATATCCAAATCTGAGTGCTCCATTCTAACGTAAATGTCATCAACTCCATGCATTCTTAAAGCGGTTTTTCAAGTAGATTTATCCATTTCACCTATGTTCATTGCAATTGACCAACATTTACGCATAATATCAGAGGAGAACAAAAATTTCCAAATCTGAGTGCTCCATTCTAACGTGAATGTCATCAACCAAATGCATTTCTAACGCGATTTTTCAGCTAGAATTATCAATTTCACCTATGTTCATTGCAATTCACCAAAGCTTATGGAAAATGTCATACGAGAACCAAAATATCCAAATCTAAGTGCTCCTTTCAAATCTGGATTTCACCAAAAGTTTAATTCATTTCTAACGCGGTTTGTTAGCTAAAATAATCCACTTCACCTGTTTTCATTACATTTCACCAAAATTTTTGGAAAATGCCAAAGGAAAACAAAAATATCCACAGAGTGCTCCACTGAAACTAGAATTTCACCAACTAAATTCATTTCTAACGCGGTTTTTCACCTAAAATTATCCATTTCGCCTGTTTTCATTGAACTTTTTTTCGGGGTATGTCATATGAGAACAAAAATATCAAAATCTGAGTGCTCCACTCAAATTTGAATTTCACAAACAAAAAATTCATTTCTTAATCGGATTTTCAGCTAAACTTATCCATTTCGCCGGTCTTCATTGCATTTCCCCAAAATTTACGCAAAATAACATAGGAGAAGAAAAATATCGAAATCTAGGTGCTCCACTCAAACTTGAATTTCACCAAATAAATTCAATTGTATCGCGGTTTTTCAGCTAAAATTGTCAATTTCACCTTTTTTTATTGCATTTTACCTAAATTTACGCAAAATGTCATAAGAGAACAAAATGATCTAAATCTGAGTGCTTCATTTAAACTTAAATTTCACCAACTTAATTCATTTCTTACACGGTTTTTAACTAAAATTATCCTTTTTTCCTGTCTGCATTGCATTTCACCAAAATGTACCCAAAATATCATTAGAGAACAAAAATATCCAAATCTGAGTTCACCACTAAAACTTGAATTTCAACACATAAACCATTTTTAACGCATTTTTTAGCTAAAGTTATCCATGTTGCCTGTTTTCATTGCATTTCACAGAAATTTACGCAAAATATCATAGGAGAACAAAAATATCCAAATCTGAGTGCTCCACTTCAAAATGAATTTCACAAAATAAATTCATTTCTAACACGGTCTGAATTAAAAAGGATTTGCACATTGGCTAGAGACTAAACAGTGTTATACATAAATAATGAATGAGAAATAAAAATATCCAAATCTGAGTGCACCACTTATACTTGAATTTCACCAAAAAATTCATTTCTAATGCGGTTTTTCAGCTTAAATTATCCACGTCGCCTGTCTTCATTGCATTTTACCAACATTTACGCAAAATATCATAGAAGAACAAACATATCCAATTCTGAGTGCTCCACTCAACCTTAAATTTCACCAACTAAATTCATTTCTAACGATTTTTCAGCTAAAATTGTCCATTTCAACTTTTTTTGTTGCATTACACCTAAATTTACGCAAAATGTCATAGGAGAACAAAAATATCTTAATCTGAGTGCTTCACTCAAACTTAAATTTCAGCAACTAAATTCATTTCTAACGCTTTTTTTAGCTAAAATTAGCCATTTTGCCTGCCTTGATTGCATTTTACCAAAATTTACGCAAAATAACATAGGAGAACAAAAATATTTAAATCTGAGTGATCTACTTCAAAATGAATTTCACTAACTAAATTCATTTCTAACACGGTCTGAATTATGTAGGAACAAAAACATCTAAATCTGAGTTTTTCACTCAAACTTAAATTTCACAAACTAAATTCATTTCTAACGCTTTTTTTAGCTAAAATTAGCCATTTTGCCTGCCTTGATTGCATTTCACCAAAATTTACAGAAAATGTCATACGAGAACCAAAATATCCAAATCTAAGTGCTCCTTTCAAATCTGGATTTCACCAAAAGTTTAATTCATTTCTAACGCGGTTTGTTAGCTAAAATAATCCACTTCACCTGTTTTCATTACATTTCACCAAAATTTTTGGAAAATGTCAAAGGAAAACAAAAATATCCACAGAGTGCTCCACTGAAACTAGAATTTAACCAACTAAATTCATTTCTAACGCGGTTTTTCACCTAAAATTATCCATTTCGCCTGTTTTCATTGAACTTTTTTTCGGGGTATGTCATATGAGAACAAAAATATCAAAATCTGAGTGCTCCACTCAAATTTGAATTTCACAAACAAAAAATTCATTTCTTAATCGGATTTTCAGCTAAACTTATCCATTTCGCCGGTCTTCATTGCATTTCCCCAAAATTTACGCAAAATAACATAGGAGAACAAAAATATCGAAATCTAGGTGCTCCACTCAAACTTGAATTTCACCAAATAAATTCAATTGTATCGCGGTTTTTCAGCTAAAATTGTCAATTTCACCTTTTTTTATTGCATTTTACCTAAATTTACGCAAAATGTCATAAGAAAACAAAATGATCTAAATCTGAGTGCTTCATTTAAACTTAAATTTCACCAACTTAATTCATTTCTAACGCTTTTTTAGCTAAAATTATCCATTTTGTTTGCCTTCATTGCATTTTACCAAAATTTACGCAAAATAACATAGGAGAACAAAAATATTTAAATCTGAGTTCTCAATTCAAACTAGAAATTCACCAACTAAATTCATTTCTAACCCGATTTTACAGCTAACATCATCCTTTTTCCTGTCTTCATTGCATTTTACTGAAAGGTACGCAAAATGTCATAGGAGAAAAAAAATATCAAAATCTGATGGCTCCACTCTAACTTGAATTTTACCAACTAAAAACTCATTTCTAACGCAATTTTTCAGCAAAAATTATCCATTTCGTCTCTTTTCATTGCAAGTTACAAAAATTTACAAAAAATGTCATAGGAGAACAAAAATATTCCAATCTTAGTGCTCCCCTGAACTTGAATTTCACAAACTAATTTCATTTCTAACGCTATTTTTAAGCTTAAATTATCAATTTCGCCTGTCTTCATTGCATTTCATTAAAAAATACGCAAAATGTCATAGGAGAACAAAAATATGCAAATCTGAGTGCTCCACTCAAATTTAAATTTCACCAACTAAAATCGTTTCTAACGCAGTTTTTCAGTTAAAATTGTCCATTTCACCTGTTTTTTTGCGTTTCACCAAAATTTACGCAAAATGTCATAGGAGAACAAAAATATCCAAATCTGAGTGCTCCATTCTAACGTAAATGTCATCAACTCCATGCATTTTTAAAGCGGTTTTTCAAGTAGATTTATCCATTTCACCTATGTTCATTGCAATTGACCAACATTTACGCATAATATCAGAGGAGAACAAAAATTTCCAAATCTGAGTGCTCCATTCTAACGTGAATGTCATCAACTAAATGCATTTCTAACGCGATTTTTCAGCTAGAATTATCAATTTCACCTATGTTCATTGCAATTCACCAAAGCTTATGGAAAATGTCATACGAGAACCAAAATATCCAAATCTAAGTGCTCCTTTCAAATCTGGATTTCACCAAAAGTTTAATTCATTTCTAACGCGGTTTGTTAGCTAAAATAATCCACTTCACCTGTTTTCATTACATTTCACCAAAATTTTTGGAAAATGTCAAAGGAAAACAAAAATATCCTCAGAGTGCTCCACTGAAACTAGAATTTCACCAACTAAATTCATTTCTAACGCGGTTTTTCACCTAAAATTATCCATTTCGCCTGTTTTCATTGAACTTTTTTTCGGGGTATGTCATATGAGAACAAAAATATCAAAATCTGAGTGCTCCATTCAAATTTGAATTTCACAAACAAAAAATTCATTTCTTAATCGGATTTTCAGCTAAACTTATCCATTTCGCCCGTCTTCATTGCATTTCCCCAAAATTTACGCAAAATAACATAGGAGAACAAAAATATCGAAATCTAGGTGCTCCACTCAAACTTGAATTTCACCAAATAAATTCAATTGTATCGCGGTTTTTCCGCTAAAATTGTCAATTTCACCTTTTTTTATTGCATTTTACCTAAATTTACGCAAAATGTCATAAGAGAACAAAATGATCTAAATCTGAGTGCTTCATTAAAACTTAAATTTCACCAACTTAATTCATTTCTAACGCTTTTTTAGCTAAAATTATCCATTTTGCCTGCCTTCATTGCATTTTACCAAAATTTACGCAAAATAATATAGGAGAACAAAAATATTTAAATCTGAGTTCTCAATTCAAACTAGAAATTCACCAACTAAATTCATTTCTAACCCGATTTTTAAGCTAAAATTATCCTTTTTTCCTGTGTTGACTGCATTTCACGAAAAGTTACGCAAAATATCATAGGAGAACAAATATATGCAATTCTTAGTGCTCGTTTCAAACTTGAATTTCATCAACAAAAATCATTTCTAACGCGGTTTTTCTGCTTAAATTGTCCATTTCAACTTTTTTCGTTGATATCACTAAAATTTACGCAAAATCTTATTGGAGAGCAAAAAAATCCAAATCTGAGTGCTCCACTGAAACTTGAATTTCACTGTCTAAATTCATTTCAACGCGGTTTTTCACCTAAAATTATCCATTTCGCCTGTAATCATTGCAATTTAACCAACATTTACGCTAAATGTCATAGGAGAACAAAAATATTGAAAATCTGGGTGATCCACTCATACTTGAATTTCACAAACTAAATTTATTTCTAACCCGGTTATCAACTAAAACTAACTTTTGCTTGTCTACATTGCATTTCACCAAAATTTGTGCAGAACGGCATAGGAGAAGAAAAATATCCAAATCTGAATTCTCCACTCAAACATGAATTTCACCAACTAAATTCATTTCTAACGCGTTTTTTCAGCTAAAATTATCCTTTTTTCCTGTGTTGGCTGCATTTCACCAAAAAATACGCAAAATGCCACAGGAGAACCAAAATATTTAAATCTGAGAGCTCAATTCAAACTAGAATTTCACCAACTAAATTCATTTCAAACCCGATTTTTCAGCTAACATTATACTTTTTCCTGTCTTCATTGCATTTTACTGAAAGGTACGCAAAATGTCATAGGAGAAAAAAAATATCAAAATCTGATGGCTCCACTCTAACTTGAATTTTACCAACGTAATTCATTTACAACGCGGTTTTTGCGTTAAAATTATCCATTTCGCCTGTCTTAATTGCATTTCACCAAAATGTACTCAAAACATAATAGAACAAAAGTATTCAATCTGAGTGCTCAATTCAAACTTGAATTTCACCAAGTGAATTCAGTTCTTATGCGGTTTTTCAGCTAAATTTATCAATTTCTCCTGTCCTCATTGCATTTTACCGACATTTACGCAAAATATCATAGGAGAACAAAAATATCCACAGAGTGCTCCACGGAAACTAGAATTTCACCAACTAAATTAATTTCTAACGCGGTTTTTCACCTAAAACTATCCATTTCGCTTCTTTCGTTGCATTTCACCAACATTTACGCTAATCGTCATAGGAGAACAAAAATATCTAAATCTGAGTTCTCAACTCAAACATGAATTTCACCAACTTCTTCATTTCTTACACGGTTTTTAACTAAAATTATCCTTTTTTCCTGTCTGCATTGCATTTCACCAAAATGTACACAAAATATCATTAGAGAACAAAAATATCCAAATCTGAGTTCACCACTCAAACTTGAATTTCAACACATAAACCATTTTTAACGCATTTTTTAGCTAAAGTTATCCATGTTGCCTGTTTCCGTTGCATTTCACAGAAATTTACGCAAAATATCATAGGAGAACAAAAATATCCAAATCTGAGTGCTCCACTTCAAAATGAATTTCACAAAATAAATTCATTTCTAACACGGTCTGAATTAAAAAGGATTTGCACATTGGCTGGAGACTAAACAGTGTTATACATAAATAATGAATGAGAAATAAAAATATCCAAATCTGAGTGCACCACTTATACTTGAATTTCACCAAAAAATTCATTTCTAATGCGGTTTTTCGGCTAAAATTATCCACGTCGCCTGTCTTCATTGCATTTTACCAACATTTACGCAAAATATCATAGGAGAACAAACATATCCAATTCTGAGTGCTCCACTCAACCTTAAATTTCACCAATAAATTCATTTCTAACGATTTTTCAGCTAAAATTGTCCATTTCAACTTTTTTTGTTGCATTACACCTAAATTTACGCAAAATGTCATATGAGAACAAAAATATCTTAATCTGAGTGCTTCACTCAAACTTAAATTTCACCAACTTAATTCATTTCTAACGTGATTTTTCAGCTTAAATTATCCACTTTGCCAGTCTTAATTGCATTTCCCCAAAATTTACGAAAAATGTAATAGGAGAAGAAAAATATCAAAATCTGAGTGCTCCACTCTAACTTGAATTTCACCAATTAAATTCATTTCTAACGCGGTTTTTCAGCTAAAATTATCCTTTTTTCCTGTGTTGACTGCATTTCACCAAAATATACGCAAAATTCCACAGGAAAACCAAAATATTCAAATCTGAGAGCTCAATTCAAACTAGAATTTCACCAAATAAATACAATTCTCATGCGGTTTTTCAGCTAAAATTATCCATTTTCCCTGTTTTTAATGCATTACATAAATTTTACGCAATATATCATAGGAGAACAAAAAAATCTAAATCTGAGTGCTCCAATGAAACTTAAATTTCACAAACTAAATTTATTTCTAACCCGGTTTTTCAGCTTAAATTATCCATCTCGCCTGTTTTCATTGAAATTTTTTCCGAGTATGTCATACGAGAACAAAAATATCAAAATCTGACTGCTCCACTAAAATTTGAATTTCACAAACAAAAAATCATTTCTGAATCGGATTCTCAGCTAAACTTATCCATTTCTATGGTCTTCAATGCATTTCCCCAAAATTTACGAAAAATAACATAGGAGAACAAAAATATCGAAATCTAGGTGCTCCACTCAAACTTGAATTTCACCAACGTAATTCATTTCTATCGCTTTTTTCAGCTAAAATTGTCAATTTCACCTTTTTTATTGCATTTTACCAAAATGTACGCAAAATATCATAGGAGAACAAAGATATCCAAATCTAGGTGCTCCACTTCAAAATGAATTTCACTAACTAAATTCATTTCTAACGCTTTTTTCAGCTAACATTGTCAATTTCAACTTTTTTTGTTGCATTTCACCTAAATGTACGCAAAATGTCATAGGAGAACAAAAATATCTATATCTGAGTGCTTCACTCAAACATAAATTTCACCAACTAAATTCATTTCTAACCCGATTTTTCAGCTAACATTATCCTTTTTTCCTGTCTTCATTGCATTTTACCAAAAGTAATGCAAAATGTCATAGGAGGACAAAAATATACAAATCTGAGTTCTCCACTCAAACTTGAATTTCACCAACTAAATCATTTCAAACGCGGTTTTTCAGCTAAAATTGTCAATTTCACCTTTTTTAATGCATTTCACCAAAATTTTCGCAAAATGTCATAGTAGAAGAAAAATATCCAAATCTGAGTTCTCCACTCAAAGCTGAATTTCACAAACTAAATCATTTCTTACGCGGTTTTTCAGCTAAAATTGTATATTTCAACTGTGTTCGAGGCATTCCATAAAATGTACGCAAAATATAATAGGAGAACAAAAATATCCAAATCTGAGTGCACCACTCAACTGAATTTCACCAACTAAATTCATTTCTAACGCGGTTTTCAGCTAAAACAATCCATTTCGCCTGTCTTCATTGCATTTCATCAACATTTACGCAAAATATCATAGGAGAATAAACGTATCCAAATCTGAGTGCTCCAGTCAACCTTGAATTTCACCAACTAAATTCATTTTTAACGCTTTTTTTCAGCTTAAATTGTCAATTTCACCTTTTTTTATTGCATTTCACCAAAATTTTCGCAAAATGTCATAGGAGAAGAAAAATATCCAAATCTAAGTTTTCTACTCAAACTTGAATTTCACAACTAAATTCCTAGACGCTGGACAACAAAGCACGTAGATGCTGGAGCATTCCTGTAACAATATGGGTTCAAGGCCAGCGATGCTGATCCATGTTTATACATTCGAGAGAGGAATGGTCGGAAGCTCATACTTGTGATCTACGTATAAGATGGCAGCAACCTATCTACAAGAGATGGAAGTTTTCATTGAAGAGTTGAAGACAGAGTACAAAATCGTTGCAAAGCGAGCAAGCTATTTTCTGGGCCTTGAAATTCAGTGAGAAGAGAGTTTAATTGAGATAAGTCACAGAGCATATGCAAAATAAAATTTAGAGAGCTTCAATTTTTCAGAATGTAAATCGGTTTCAACTCCCATGCTCAAAGGTGCAGAAATTTCCACACCAGGGAAAGATGACGAGGCACCAAGGTTTCCCTACAGACCATGTTTTTCCCAGGCCGTTGGAGCTTTGATTTGTTTGATGCTTGGCCCAAGACCATACCTGGCTTACAGTGTCGGATTCCTTTCGAGTTCGCTCGGAAATAGAACTCAAGAAGATTTTGAACGATTGAATGAGAAGCAGTAACTTTGTGATTCCACTGCTTCTCATTGAATATGCTAAGAAAATTCCATAAAGTTACGCCTGAAACAACAGAGTGTATTTGGTACTATTCAATAGAGTCTTCGGATACATGGTAGGGACATTTGTTCTGGGGATAGTGTATCGAAGCAATGTGGATGAGGGTTTTCTGGACGTCTACAGCGATACAGATTTGAAGCAAATCGACGGGTCATTCAAACTCTGGAGTCATCGTTAGGTATGCAGGAGGGGCAATTTCATGGATGAGCCTAGGACAAGCTGTAGTGGCAACTGAAGCAGAGATCATCGCAGCAAACGAAGGGGCCAAAGAGGCAATTTGTTCAGCAGACTGTTCAGAGGGATATACGGCTTAAACATGTTCCAGTCTTTCAAGTCGACAACTCAGCAGCGGTGAGACTGGCTAAGAACCCAGAATTTCATCCCAGGACCAAACATATTTCCATTGAGTACTTTTTCATCAAAGAGAAAATGACAGAAGGCAAGCTTGAAGATCAACAGATATCCATAGAACATCAAGTGGCTGATATAATGACGAAGCCGTTGCCAAAGATACATCTGAAGATTTTGTCAGTAAAATTAGGACTGATGTTAAATAGAAAGGACAAAGAACAATTACTGGTGTGCTTTTCTAAGTTGTGGCACTAATTGCATCTGTATCAGTATTTCTTGTTTACGTTATGTTGTTACATTCAACTTTAAATAACAAGGGAAAGCGTTGAAGTTGTAATGTTAAAATCAAGTAGAATTTTGTAGTTGATAGTTTGATCCAGAGATGGCGCTGTGACACCGATTTTGTAAGTTCGTTGTTTTTTGAGGTTGTTACGTAACTTAGGGGGCAACAAATGAGACCTAAAAAATTGCATTTTAAATTAAAAAGATACATCGAATACCAAATAAATTAATGGAGAAACATACATTTTTCAATAATAGTTATTGTCAAGTTTATCTCATGTTCAAAACTCTGTACGTTGGATGAGCCGTTGAAAGTTGTGACCCTAGATGCCTTTATTTAAAGATTTTGGGAATGCTGAAGCCAATATTCAATCCACCCTTCCTTCATTACCTCAATTCATACTTATGATTATGCCAAAGTTTATTTCATGTTCGAAAATCTTTTCTTTGCATGGGACGTTGAAAGTTGTGACCTCTAAGAGCCATTATTTATAGTTAGGCAATGCTGATGCCAGGAAATTCTTCACCCACCTTCTGTTCCCAAAATTCCTATCTCTCTATTGATTGCCCAGGTTTACCTCACATCATTAATTTGGTAATGGAATCGGAGGTGTAAATTTTGACCCCTAAATACCTTGATGTAGATAGTTTAGGAATGCTGAAGACAGTATTCAATCCACCCCACCTCCTTCATTGCCTCAATTCATACCCATAATTATTCCCCAAGTTTAGTTCGTGTTCAAAATATGGCCGTTCAGGGTGATCAGGGTGAATTTCGCGCTTCGAACTTTCGGCATGCATGAGATACAATTGGACTCTGCCGAGAACGTTGTTCCTTCGTAAGGAATTTATACCCCGCGCCACTTGTTGCGGGAATTTTAAAGATGTTTATTAAATGGCCATATCTTCACCTTTGCACACAATGGAATTTTATCAATATATCCATTAATTCAAGGGTAAATATTGCTCATAAATATTTATTTTTTAATATGCCAAATTACATTCAAACAATTTTTTGTTATTAACTAGCAGATAATATTTCTGCAAAAATACATTATGTTGTATACATTAACAGCATCTACAACAAGACTAAAAAAATATTTGGAACACTTTATTTATAATTCTAAGAAATTCACTAGCAACTTGAAATGTAAGTTTAGTGTTCTGGTCAAGTTTTATGGTTAAACTTTTCATGAATATTTACATGGAAAGCGATACTGAAATGAGGGTAAACTGATCATAGTATCCACCAAGAGAGAATGCATGATTTCTTCTGAAATGCGATCTGTCTGCGCCATGATACCATGAGCTTTTTTGACAATTGGTATGGAAGAGGCTGGTCTCTTTGGTAGGTTCAGTGATACACCTTTCGACTCCTTATTATGAATGGAAGAATTTTGGCAGGTTTCAACCAATCTCTGGATCATATTCTCAGGTGCAGGTTCGATAAGCTACAAGAAAAACGCATCAATTACAAGAAATTTTATCAATAAGATAACAAGTTTACTGTTAATATCCGAGGAACATGCAGGACACTGAATTAAGTGGGAGTGGTAGTTGATGTCTTTGGTTTTACTTTGAGTTTCCAATTCATAACAAGTTTTGACGCTTTATGTCACTGTCAAGTGAACACCTCTGGTACACCTGCACTGTAAAAAGTAGATCTGATTTTAAGGTGCAAAAGCGATCTGATTTTCAGATGCAACAATTTTAAGACAGGGTATGTTGAATTTCAGCAGTAATATCTTGTCTAAAAATAAGGCAAGTGAACGACTGAAAATCAGACCAGGTGGGACTTATTTTAAGATAGGCCTATGCTGAATTTAAGACAACCCTGGTCTGGTCGTAATGCGTGTTACTACTGAAATTCAAGCCTACTTTGAGGGGATGTCTTATTTTAAGGCAGGTGCAGGACTGAAAATCAGACCAGGTGGGACATATTACTAGATAGGCCCATGCTGAATTTGAGACCAGGGCTGTCTTAAATTCAGCATGGGCCTATCCGAAAATAAGTACCACGTAAAAATGCGGGTTGCTATTGAAATCAAAGCCTACTTTTATGCGATGTCTAATTATAAATACTAGATATTTAAACACTTCACACGAACACAAACCAAAACCCTAACGTTTCATATTTTTATTCGATGATACTGTTTCACTAACTAAATTCTTCAATAGAGCAAACGTAAGTCATAGAATTTCCATTGAAAAAGATTTCAGGACGGAAATGGGAACACATTGACAATAATTTCAAAGATAATATGAAAATTTGCACTTTTATTGGAAACAAAGTAATCCATACAAAGACTTCAATACTACAGATGTGTGCCAGTATCTACAAACCAAGGCAGGAACTGTGACTTGATGAGGGCGACTATTTATTAGTTCTTACAACGCTGCCACGTAGACAAAATAAGGAAATTTAGACTCAGGATGCGTCACTCAGATAGAACTGGCTCCCTTCTGCAAACAAACGAAGTATCAACGCTACATTCTCACACCATTAATTCATAGCACGAAACTTATTCCCTCTAGGTACTTACAATGTAGGTAATTTGACAACTTTGAAATCGACATCTCTACACTTCGTAATCCTTGTTGAGTTCCCGCTCCCGGGTTACGCCGTTACGCTCCGCCCGTCAGTGAGCACATTTCTCTGCTATTGGAAGGTTGTATCTCGCAACCTCAATCATCCAAATAAGTAACGTTTTACGACTCATTTCAGGTTAGGTCAGGTTGTTTTGTAAATTAGAGTGTGGTGTGAAAATGTTTTGGTGAATTACAAAATTAGTGAGGCCTGTGGCGTGTTATGAGGAGTGCGTAAATCACGGAATATTTATGTCCCCTTTTGTGCTTCTTTTGGAGGGAGGGTAATGGAGAGGAAAAGTTTGGTGTTGACTTAAATCATAAGATATATAGCATAAGGGGCTATTAGTGCGTACTGGGGATTATTTCTTATTATGTTATTGTCTTCTTTGTGCATGTAATACTGAAGTTAGTGAATGTACAAAGTTTGCTTACATAATGTTTGTTTACATCGTGTTGTTCATGATAATAAAAGTTTTTCAAACGCCTTGTAAACATTTAGGGACACAATGTAATGTGATGGGTAGAATAAAATCTCACCATGATTATTAATAGATAGATTAAGGAAATAGTTTTTATTGGTGTTTGCTTTGACCAGTGTGTTTGTTGGGTAAATATTAAAGTTATTGTTTACTGGTATGCACTTGATAGTATTGTGTGGAAGTGATACATTTATTAGGCAATCCTACCGTTGATAGTGCTTGAATTTTGTGTGCTTCAGTTATTGTCGTTTTTCCTATGAAATTATGTGTGTAGAACCAACCGGTGGATTATTCTTATAATACATAGGTAAATTGAGGAACATTGAACAACAACTCTCCACCTTAAAGTTCACAGCTACACATAAAAGAAGCTTGTACTATGACATGCAAATGTTTTCCTTTGCTTTTGTGAACTGGCTTGGCTCATGGCTTGTGTAGAGTCAAAACGCATGATTTTCAATTTAAATTTGTAGACATCAGCTAACAATCTGTAATTTTCCCTCACTCATCCAGTGTGAAATATTTCACAAGTGATAAATGGCACCTAGTGAAAATATATACTTTATATTTGGCAGCATTTTTTTAATGCAGCACCTTTTTGCACAACATATCCCAAAACGAGAGTGCCATGAATAGGATTTACTTATTTCCAGTCTCATTTTGCTTTTATCCCTCACATTGCCCAACTATATTGATTGGTATTTATATGGAACTTAATATATATAGTACACATATGCCCTCTCACATAGATTGCAATTTCTTTATTCAACATTAGAGATAATCCTCCAACAATCCCTAAAGGAAATGTTTCAAATCAAATAATGCTTAATTTTCAATAAGCATACTATAACTATAGATAGATTGAGTGTAAAAATTTGCATACAGTTAACTATCACAAAAATTAAGGATAAAAACTATTTTTAAGCCGAGTTTACACGTTGCATTTACACGCGCGGGTAGATGCGTGAACACATTCACCATCAAAATTGCACCGTGTAAACACTCAAAATTGCGCAAATGCGTGAATGCGTGCACAGAAAATAGCCCCTGTTCTATTTTGGTGAATGTGTGCGAGCAATTTGTAGTCGTCAACAACAAAGTCAACAACAATAACTGAAGTTCAGGCATGATGTTGTCTGTTTCGTAGAAGTGGCGCTTGATGCTAGTAAAACAAAAGAAGTCGCGTAATGCGTATCTAGAAAATGGTCGAACAATTGCGCGAACACAAGCATCGTGTAAACACTCCTCAAGTGCGAGAACGCGCATCTGTCCAGACATCTATTCACGCATCTGTCCAGCCATGTACTTGCGCGGGTAAATGCATCGTGTAAACTCGGCTGGTGCCTATTTCAGAAATTATCTCCAGCTCTATGACAAATATATTTTTTTCTTTTGCTAAGTGATTTTGCTGTCAGAATTTCAGGTTTCTGGCAACACATATACAAAGGTGTATAAATTCTACTACATAACTTTGAATTCCACTGGCAATACTAAGAAGTAGATGACAAATTTTACTTGAAGCAGTAACGTTACATACTTCATATTGTAGCATGGCAATAATATTCTTGGCAACATTATAATGAAGCTTCAAATGTGAATAATGGCTTGCTGCAGACTTGTTTTCACATTAAGCACATATTCGTGTGTTGTTAATGTAACAACATTACATTTGTAGCTTTGTTACTCTACATGAAATTTCAGTTTGACTCTGCATCACAAATTTGTCTTATCCTATACTGGCATGTCACTTTTTTATATTCATGCTGACAATGTTTTCAAATTTGTCAATCCTAAACACCTGGATTTAAAAACAAACCTCGACTTGCATTCTACCAGAATATTTTCAACAAGCCAACTAATGAAATCATTTTGCTTGAATTGACTGATGACCTCCTAGCGCTCCTTCCACCGAGCAAATTACTGTTTACATAATGTTGAAAACACCATTACAGATGTGATGTAATAGCTTGAAATACATGGTTGACATGTGATCTAGGCCATTTATTATTATCATATCAGTTAGTAATGTTCTGATTACCATATCGTGGACCACTTATCCAGTATGCAGTAATTACTGCACAATAATGAAGATCTATCACATGACATTGTATCAATTCCTTCCCAGCATCATCATTCTATCCTTAACCTATGTCCTTCTTAATTCCTCTTCGTAATCCTCCTCTTAAGCAATTTAATAGGAACACCAAGGGTGGATTGCAAGAACGAGGTTTAAACCGCGGTTTAGACGGTGGTTAGGGAAAATGGCCGAAACCGCGGTTTTTTGCTTGCATGAACGAGTTTTACGTCAGACGCCGTCTAAACCGCGGTTCAAAAGCCGCCAATTCCCGAACCTCCTGCTGGGTAGGTTTAAGCCGCGGTCTGCGTTCGCGAGAGACACCAAACATGGCCGGCCGGCACTTTTTGACGTTCGCGAGGCGGAGGAAATAGAAGAAATTACAGATATTGAGGATGCTGACGTTCCACCAATAAGGATAAACAGATTAATTAGGGACCAAAGTGATCTATTTTTATCATACATCCATTCAGAGTTTGAACAGAGGTAAAGATTTAATAAAGAAGTAACTCATCAGCTATTGGGAGAAACGAACTATCATATCAGACTTTCGACGGACCGCTGGGGATTCCAAGTGCCACCAATTATTCAATTGCTTATGTAATTAAGGTCTTTCGTCACTGCAAGTTTTGTTTTAAGGCTTTAGGGGATCAGATTGGTGTTCATGAATCAACGGATTTTAGGTGCTTAATGAATGTACGCGAAGCTCATTGTGCTCATTGGACCTAAATATTACCAAATTCCCCTTAATTGCCGCAGAATTACATGATGTGATAGCTGGATTTTCTCTCTTATCAGGGTGGGCATGAATTACGTTTTAAATGTGAAGTAACGTTAAGAAAAAATAACGATAAATAGGTTGCGTTTGTACAGTTGATTGATGATTAAAAATCGTGCTCCAAATTTAGTGAAATTACCCATTCTTAGCTGTTAACCTATGGGGAAAACCTCTAAATACTTTCGCTAGTGCTTCTCGGAAAATGCATGGAGTTAACACAGAACTAATCGATTTATTAGATACATAATTTTATTAGGAACAACTTCCCTGACATTGATTCTCTAGACTACACGCATATTAAAATTTCCTGCCCAGACATACGTCAATATAAAGGGATATTATTCAATCTGCGTACAAATAATAGGTTGAAAATAGGGTTATTTATTCATTTTTTTGGCGTTTAATGTTCACTCGACACATACATAATCACAAGACGTACAATCAAAAAATATAACTACAAAAATAAGGAATAAACCGGTTACAGCCACAAAAATAATAACTTAACTGCCTTGATAATTAAGTCACTTCACAAACAAATTCTTCGCTTCTTTTAAAAAGTTTTCTTTCCTTGCATAAAAGTCCAGTTCATTGAAATGCATTACACTTTTGGGTTGTTGGCATTATACTTTCCACAAATATCTTTCAATTCCTCCTTTTCCCTATCCAACGTGGTAGCGTAATACGCCTTACTCTCTAGTATTACATACTCTGATATAATAGAAATCAGGAGCAGCTTCTCTTCCAGCGAAAAGTTTTCATTTCGTCCACTGCACATTTCCACTAGATACTCACACGCATCCAAACTGAAGTTCACGGTGTTTATTTACGTTGCTAAGGAGCTTACAATTGCTTTTCGGGAAACAAATGACAGTAGTCAGCGTTGCCACATAATCAACAACGACAGGCCGCGGTTTTCATAGACCGCGACGAAACCTTGTTTATGCAAGCGGAAGGAAGATCGCGTCCAGGCCGCGGCTCATGAAGACGCCGTCTAAACCACGGTTTGAGCCTCGTTCTTGCAATCCACCCCAAGTGTTTAGATAATACCTTTATTGTAAAAGTATAATGCCTTGGCATTTATCATAAAGCAATCATCTTTATAAGGAATGCACCTTTTGTGAGAATTTTTGGTACTAATGCTTGTTCTGAATAAAGTTAGATCAGTTTGACTCTCCTTCACAAATTTTTCTTATCCTATGAAGGCATGTCACTTTTTTATATTCATTCTGACAATGTTTTCAAATTTTTCAATCCATTAACACCTGGATTTAAAAACAAACCTCGACTTGCATTCTACCAGAATATTTTCAACAAGCCAACTAATGAAATCATTTTGCTTGAATTGACTGATGACCTCCTAGCGCTCCTTCCACCGAGCAAATTACTGTTTACATAATGTTGAAAACACCATTACTGATGTGATGTAATAGCTTGAAATACATGGTTGACATGTGATCTAGGCCATTTATTATTATCATATCAGTTACATTGGCATGGACCACTTATACCGAAGGCAGTAGCAGTGTTATTCTATTAAGTTGGAAAAAGCTCTCATAAAAGGAATTGAATTTTGGTTTCTTGTATTCCAACGTATCACATATGTGCTATATATATTCCAACATATCGCATATGCTATTGTATCAATTCCTTCTCCCAGGATCATCAATCTACTTTTTTAACCTTTGTTCTCCTTAAGCCTTTTAGTTATCCTCCTCTTAAGAAATTTAATTCATCAAGTGTTAAGAAAATACCATTAATGTAAAAATAGAATGGCTTGACATGTACCTATCATTAGTGTATCATGTTTTTAGCTCTTCTGAATTAGATTTGCATTCAGTAAGTGCACATATGTACATTATTGGCTTCACAGGAAGACTTATGCATTGTTTCCTTCATATATTTCATATTTTAGTAAGTATATAACTGTCCACTGCTTGCATAGGAGGCATTTAAGGTTTCAAATTTTATTCAACCTAAAGTCTTAAAGTTCAACTTTAAATTATTATGCTAAGTACTGCATTTCCTTCAGTGAACATTCCAGGAGAATAAACATTTCTGCTGAATCAATTACCCACAGCATTACCTCCAGGGCCTATTTGCTTGTTACATTTCCTACATGCACTAAGGTACTGACAAAATATTTGAATAGTATTTTTGTTGTATAAAAGCTAATAAACTATTCAAATAACCATATTCAGAGTATAGGTTCCTATGCATTTAGGTGAAGTATTGGTTCATCGTTTGTACATATAGTACTATGGCACAGAATAACTATCACTGATTACCCATAGCGTGATTTTTTAACATCTGGTCATACAATTTCACTTTTCTTGCTATGTTGAATGTTGGTTTGTTGTCTCAACTTTCCCAGGAGCAATCAAGGTTTAGTTACGATTGAAAATTAAATAAATATTACACTCACGCTTAAGCAGCTGAAGATTTCTTTCCACATGTTAAGTTACTTAAGAGCTGTTAAAGTTAACGCTGTTTAAGAACTACCTACTTCGCTTACCTTTTTTCCTTCCTTGTTAATGAATAAGTTTGATTGCTTAAGTGAACTTCTAATAGCGAACATCTAAACAACGTGATTTCTTTCCGTTAACAAGAAGTTTATCGGAGTGGGTTCTAATGTAATTATTTCTTTGCTCGGCACGGTATTTATTAGACTGATCATAAATTAGGCGACTCTGGATATCAAATACACAATGAAAATTCAAATTTCTCACCTGTACACGATCGACTAGATTAATATTCAACATTAAGTTATGCAATTTCAACTATTCGCATTATTTAAACTAAACACACAAAGGTATACACATTAAAATAACATTCTAGTCGATAACTTTTAAAAAGTAATATCAGTGAAGAGTACGAAGCTGGTTACGCTCCGCCCATCAGTCTCTGCTATTGGCTGGTTAGCTCCAATTGCGGAGCCAACCAAGGCCTGCTTATTTTCAGCGCGGGTGATTTGAATTTCAGATCACAACCATCTTATTTTCTACATGCAATGGTTATGGTCTTAAAATAAGACGGAGGTGTGTCTGATATTCACGCATCATGAGTGTTAAATTCAGACCACTACCTTAAAATCAAACAGCGCTTATATTCAGATCGCACTGAAAATCAGATCAACTTTTTACAGTGTGGCAAAGGTTACACACACACGAGTCTCCGTCGAGCGCCGACGTGCTTCGAAGTGCGGTCTGTGCGCCTACCTGAAAGGTCTCTTCGCCGGATTTTCGAGTGACATAGTTCTATCTCTCTTCTACCTCCGTAACTATTTTCTCGACTTGTAAAGTGAGGTGATCACTCGCCTAGCTATCCTCCGCCACCCCGCCGCCCTCCAAGGCGATGGCCTTTGCCCCTCGCCTCCGCCGTCTCCTCCTCGCAGGGCAAAGGGGGTTGCACCCGCCCCGCTATTAACATCGATAGCTTAGACGAGTCCGTCAACAACAGCAATACGTCGCTCTCTCTCCGTCCTCTTCCCCAACCGTTCTACGAAGAGTGCCTTAACGCCCAGTGCTCCTCGACACCCGCCACCACCGCACTTCGCCAGGCAACCCAAGGCACAGATGCTGCCACGGCAAAGCCCCATCCCCTCGAACTTCCCCGCTGACCTACGGTGGGGCTACCCAGGGCCCCAATATCTAGCTGTGGAATGCCGCCCAAGAAGATATCCCCTTTACAAAATGTCTCCTCAAAAAAAACCGGCATTTTACTCTTCAGCATCGAAAACACCTCCCTAAACAGTCTATGCAGTTGGACACGCAATTGGCGGAGGTGGGAACATATCTCACGCCTCCAAGATATCGAAGATCTAGTAGCTACGTATTTCAAAAATTAAGACCCTATTAACCGCTTTATGGACGAATTTGAAGGTATCACACCCAAGGAATGCTTCGTCGAGGCTCGAACCAAGGTTGCACGGGTTGAGAGACTGATTATCTCCAACGTTCCGCCGGAAGTTCCCGACATGGACCTAATCCAACAGGCCGTCACAGTGTGCGGGCCAATCAACCCTATACGTCGGAGGAAAGAGGGAAGCATACGATCACATCCTCTCTTTTCAACGCGCAGTACCCGTAATGAGGTGGCCATACTCTGTTTTACGTGGCTCCATTCTCTTAGACATCGACAACTCCTTGCAAAGGATCTACCTGTGGTTACAGGAGCCACGCAGCTACAAGTGTAAGGCAGAGGGACAGGCGGCAATGCATTGCAAAGCCACAGTAGATATCAAAATGATCGAACTGGCACGAGGTCATCCACTAATCTAAACTCCCTTTCACTTTTGCGTACTCTAGCTGAGCTAGACCGACGTCACACCCCTAGACACATGACAACATACCCCCCCCCCCATGAACTCAACTGCAGCACGAGAATTCCGCCCGGGAACATGAGCATGAGAGCACAGCCCGAGGATAACATACCACCCAACTGCAACGTGTTACAAAAAGGTAAGACCCGGTGAAGGGAATTATTCAGGTAATACGAGTGATATGATCTATAATAATAAAGAAGATTTTATTTTTATTCTCAAGTACCTCCCATCCACCCATCGCAAGGTCACGCACTTACATAACTTTTCACTTCGCATACACTAGGTAGCGTTAGACCGAGGTCACACCCCGGGACAATGACAACATGCCGTTCCAAGGTAACCCACGTTTGGATGACGTCCAGATCATTTCCGCATTCTTTCCCACAGCTGCAATCGCTTACATGATTACGATGTCATATCGTTCCCACGTAATAATTTCCCCTCCCTATCCATCTTCTCAGACAATATAAAAGCGCGTTTGATCGATGCGAGACATCGTTTTACCGCCAAGTAAGCCACCAAACAGTGCGCAGAATATATTCAACTGAACGGATCCCGCTGCTGTGGAACTTCTCTCAGATCGCTCGTGGTGCTAAAGGTCGCTAGCGAAGATGTCTCCCCTACTCTCCGTGAAAGCTGAGCTTGGTGGAAATCACCAACTAATCGTTCGCAAATTGAAGGATAATGTAAGCAACATATATGAAGTGCTCCTCCCATTACCGCTACTGGGCAACAACGAGAAGAACGATCTTAATCTCAGCCTAGAATTCCAGGAAAAATACTTTACAGTGTTCAAACATATGAGCAAAACCATAAATATCGTGGGAAAAAGTGTAATATTCTCAGGGTTTGAAAATCCTGAAACAGAGGAAGTGGAGCGTTTCAACGTGTCCACGATCAAGCAGCTGAAACTCGAGGGGTATAACCTGGAGAAGGCCGAGAGACAAGACCCATCCATCACGTGCCACGTCTACGATATAAAGAAGAAGAAGAAGATCGTATATTCGGGTGTATTCGCAAACGGAGGAGGATCCGAGTTTATTTCAAAACGTACCTGTTTATCAACAGATGGTGACCAAACTGATTTCGCCCCACCTGTGACATTTACAACTGGAGAAAAGTCGAGAATCAACTACCATAGAGTTTATGATAAACGAGGGAAGTATTTGGAAACGTATAACTTTATACTGAATGTTGTACCAACTGAATATACTTTGTTCTAAATAAATAAAAATCAAACCTATTCATCTAGTTATCATTTCTTAATGCCTAGTCCTTAATATTAAGAGGAAGGGTTATTCAATAAATGAAACACATTGCATATAGGTTTTACAAAAATTTATTTCATTTTTAACATATTTTATTTTTCATACACCAATCTGCTAGCTTATGGCAGTTTTTTCTAGCACACTGCAGATTATTTTGAGAATGCGACTCGATTAAACAGCCTTCATTTGTCGCTAATTTCTTAAGTGAAGGACAACCGTACATTTCCAAATTAGCCACGCAAATTCCTTTGGGAAGAAGACTGGTCAAGAAGGATGCCTTTTGAGCACCTTTTGTGAATAGAAACTGATATTCCCTCGTATATTTACATAATATACTCTCCAGTTCTGAATAGTCTACATCCCCAGAGTATTCATTCAGACCATGATAGTTGTTCTTTAACCAATACGAGTCTTTCGCGTACAGCTATCTTGCTGGCGATTTGAAAAGCCATGTATTACAACATTTCGTTTGCACATTAATGATAGCTAATTCCTTGACTATGTATCCACCATCAATTTTAGTGAATCCTTGAAATTCGATAACGGCACTCATGGTCTAATCTCTCAAACTTGCGAGATTTTTACATCAGAGGTTCAAGAGATTACAAGAGCTTCTGACTTGTAGAATTTTACTTCGTACCAGAGGTCAGAAACCCATTACACATACACTCATGTAATCAAAGTACAACCAAGTTATACCTTTTGATTACCAGACACATCATTCAACATGAGCATCACCTCAAATTTCAGTCTTTCCAGATCATATTCAGTGTTATCGCTAGATGACCCGGTAGCGACAAAATTGTCTAACCTCATCAAGGCTGTCCGAAAGTCTCCGGAGGAATAGATTTATCAGAGTGGAGAGTTTTAACAGCTTTTCCCATTCATCAACATTAAGAGTAAATGAGCTCTTTGATAAAATATTTTTAATGGACAAATGTCGCTTCCCAAAGTAATTTGCGTAGGACAAGCACTTCGAAGAGAACTGATCTTTTAAACCAATATATAGATAATTACTCACTGATTTTTCTAAATTTATAACATTAGTCCATTCACTATGTGAAACAATAACACTTTTCTTATTTGCTTGATTAAATTGCACTACTGGTTCAAAGTCTCTACCGGGATCGTAACCCACACAAACACTTTTCGATTTTACACCATTCAGATAATACACCGTTTGAAGCAGTAAATTATCGCTGTCACAAGATGATCGAGGAACGGGATGATGTCCAGACGGTCTCTTCCTTTTCACTGGCGGAGACTCCTTGTGCGATGACGACAGCATGACGACTGATGCGTGACGGGAACGCACCAGGCTAGTCTATTATCAACTCTCCCATGCATGGGGGGCACTAATGACGTACACCTTCACTAAGGAAGCGAAAGCGAACAACTCGATGAACTAATTATCGATAAATTTATCTAAAGACGACTCTTCATTTTTTTTTAATGTCAACTGAGTATTACTTTAGTTGGAGAGAATATCTTCCATTAGTGAAACTAGGTTTTTTAAATCGTTTGCTATGATGGATAAATCGGAAGGATATTTAATGGGGCAAGGTATGTCGAATAACCTGAGATTATTTTACCTGCTCTGACTAAAGTGTTATTAAATTCACTGTATTCGTACACGGTTTTTTCACGGAAGAAATACAATAAGCCATTCGTGTATCTAAATGCTGAATGAATGCCTGAAGGTATCTGTGGAAATACTTTCTTATGTCGAACCTGATCTTTAGGTCTGAAACGACATTCATCCATTTCTACGATATATTCCTCATCATAAAATATCAACGTACGACCCGAGTACGTGTTAACTATTGCTTGTACTCTAGCACCTCGATGTAAACCGATATCGATATTATTTACGCGGTATCCTTCAAGTAATTCCATTACTGTATATTTCACCATGTAAATCATATTGTTAGCAAATATCGCGATTTCTCCACTCGGCCTATAATAAATAGCATCGAAACCCTTGAAATTTGTTTCAGATAAGAATGGAAGCCAATCTGTAATGAGACGAGGACCTACAATGACTCTTTTTTCTGTTTCCATATCCAAGAACCAAAACCATTTTGCGTGAAAAATATACATCAAACTATTGACGACGAGAAATTGATCAACACTCTCGATATCACACAACTCTGGCGGTTGAAGGGGTCCATCGTTCCCTCCTCCATCTCTTTCCGTATTTTCCCTATGTACATTACTTTTTTCCGACGGATTCTCTCTATTCTCACCTTCAGGAGGTGCGCCGTAGAGGTATTGCACCGCTCGTATATCATCCTCATGTAACGTAAGTCGGTAATTATGGTAGTTATAGTATGCGAACATCACAGCGTTCTCATCGTTGGAATGTGAGATGCCAAGCGTGTGTCCTATCTCGTGGATTAGGACCGCCAGTAGACTAACTTGCCTATCGGGCAATTCGACTTGATGCTTCCCCAAATACCATTCTTCATCTTGATCGATGTGGATTTCCAATGGTGAATCATGCCCTGTCGGATAATCCGCATGGCCTAATGTACCTCCTGATCCATCCAAGGGAGCAGGGCAGAATTCTTTTCTATGGTAATATTTATGAATGTTCCGCGTATTCAAAATGATAATATCTGGGCTATGAGAATCTTGTTCAAACTTTAAATTCATCGCCTGACTCCATATTTCAAATGCTCTATTTGCCACTTCTATGTAGGTTTTGTTCACCAGGGCGTAGTGCCATTTCACAACGCCTTTATCCCATTTATAATGAGACAACGAAAACCCGGAATCATCGACAACGCCGCATCGGGGTCTATTAGTTAAATTTAGAGTCATCTCGTTTAATTCACCATCTTTGGTTATATTATAATATTCTTGAAAAATTTTAAGAGCTTCCTTAAAAGTGGTAGGATCAATGTTAGCTAATTCGTTCTCAATTACGTTCAAGTATCCATAATGACGTAGATATTCAGCGACGCAAAGCGTTTGATAGGTGCTGTTTTTATCCGAAATGACTATTTGCACCCCCAGCTCACTGAAGAGCAGAAATAAGACAAAAGCAATCATTCTATGAGAGTAGAATGATGCGTGTGTTCAATACCACGCAAAAGGAAATAATGAGCCCTTCCTTCAATACTGCTGTCGATTTTATAGTTGTTTGCTCATTACGCAATCGTTTATCATTAAAAGAATCATTTTATTAGCACGCTTTAAACCATTTCTCTTAATATTAAAATACCTCCACGCAAGTGTGTTAATCCAATATTCGAAAATAAAGCGTTCATCACCACTGACCTACACCCGTAATCTTATCCCACCGTTCTGACATATGTTAGGGGTGAATTCTCACCGGAGCCATCTCAACGCTCAATGATCTATAAACTAATATTACGTCTTTTTTATAAAAGGCAATGGTGGAAGATTGCTCGCCACTACGAAATGGAATTGGATCTCCGAGTTTGTTTGTCAAAAGAATTTCAATGCTCTCAATGTTATTTTTTCGGTAGAAAATGGGATTGTATGTTTGATATCCACGGTTTTCTTTCGCGAAAAATATCATTAAATGCCTCGACTACCTCCTCTGATCTTTTTGCTCGTAAAGCTCTCGCCCACGCATACCTCGAAAATAAATCAATCACCGTCAAAATATAACGATGTCCTCTGTTGAATTTTTTCAAACTTCGCATATCGTTCAGATCACATTGCCAGCATTCATCAATGTATGATACGATGTAACGATTTCTAGGGAATTTCTTCCTCATCGGTCTGTGGCGTGTGTATGCGTCTTGAGAATCTAACCACTCGCGTATTGTCTTTCTCGAAATCCCAGTCGCTCGATGTAATTTCTCAACAGTGAAAAAGCCTGCAGTGTTCTGGATCATAGTACACCTTCTCGATAATTCACCTCACCTTATATCGTTATCCACTCTTCTCCGAAACTTTTCGGTTTCCTTGGTCGACTGCTTCGCCTCGGCATTGCTCTTGATGACTTTTCTTTTTCGCTTCGTTCTGACCTCTTTCTTTTTCTTCTCTTTAGCTGTTTCGATAGATTTCCCACCGCGTCTAGTCTTCCCTCTATACGTTCCCATGTCTTATCCAAATCAGCATTCGCTCGTTTCACATCGGCAAGCGATTTCCTCAGTGCGTGGGTCTCCTCCTCCTCACTGTCCTGTGACTCTGAATGTGACTGGCTCTGACCAAAGGATTTCACTATCGGAATATGAATGGGCGATTTAATCTCGGAAACTGTGTTCAGATATTTATCTAGCACACGCTTGTACATGTGCCATTTGTCTATATCCTTTACACCTCTTTTCATCAAGATGGCTTTCATTTCAACATCTAATGCATTCAATCTCCTCTTCATTTGGCCTCGCTCAAAAGCCTCAGGGTCGACTACGAGCATTTTACGCAAACTCATTTGTCGCCAATGAGGCTACCAATGACACCACTCAATATGGATCCGAGTAGTATTGGCAGAAATACTCCTTTTGTATACGAGAATCTTTTTTTTAATGCTTATGCCACGCAAAGCCAAGTCTCTCAAAGTATATATAGTTTGATGATTTGATGCTTGAATAGTTTTTGCTTTAGCCTATTATTTATCTTATGTCTACGTTCAAGCGTATTCAAACAGCATTCAGAGATGGCTTTAATCAACTACGCATCCGATTCTCTTTACTATAGCTGAACGCAACTTTGGTTTGGCAGATTTTAGCACATGAAGCAAATGATTATTGTTCTACAATCTTTTCATCATGCACGGACATGTAGATTACTGTGACCCTGTCTTCAGGAAAGATTTTAGTACGGAATCTAAACCTTTTCCCCGTGTCCTGTCCGAGGTCTAGGACCAAATAACCGAATGGTTCTTACGTCACCTCTTGATATACCCTTTCCAATTACTGTAATTTTTCAATTGATATGATACAACCGGTAGCAATACCGCGTCTATTATCACTCGCAGTTTAATCAAAGTAAGCAATCAACTTACGAGAACATCAATACTTCAGAGACCAGATCTTAGCGAAGATTATTACCCATACATACACGGAAATGCAATGCAGCGAGCAGTAGGAAGTTCACCTGAAAGGTGAACTCTTTGCTTTCATACCGTGCTCAAACGCGTTCTTTTGATGAATGTATAGTTAACATTCTCAGTCGTTCTATATCTCACGAAGCAGCAGCATTGAAACAAATGCCCTGCATTATCAAGTGTCGGCGTCAGGTACCTGGAAGAGAGTGTCTTATATAAAGTCTCGGATTTGGTACAGCTCAACACTGGAGGTTGGTGGGTATCTTGATCTATTCCTACCGAGAAGATGCTCTCACAACCGATAGAACTATTGAATGGCAGTGAAAGTTGTCCAGTGTAAAACGTGTATTTGGTGTAGGTGTGAGTGTGAAAATAACGTGACATTATGGATCACGCAATGGATGATCTGGAAACTATTATATTTTTTATTTGTGATAATATACACTTTTTCGAATGCATTATTGGTATTATATTTTTTATATGTCTAGGAATGGAAATACATAATAATATCAATGATGGTGTTAATAATAATCAAACTACATTCAATATTACGAATGGGCTTTAAACCTTTTGAGAGATAAAAGGTTTGTGTACATTACAATAAAAATTATACAGAGTCAATACTTGTTATTTAATTCCTACCCAGAAGGCTATAAAGTCGGGATCATTACTCTCCTGAATAAACCTAATCCGTTCTTGTGACCTCATTAAGATTCGAGCCCCCGGGGCATTGTATGATGGGTGATCGCCAGACCGACTAGATTCCTCGTTTTCTTTACGCAACTGTTTAAAGCGGTTGACCTTGGCTTTTTGCTTTCCGCTCGCTCCTCTGCGTACGTGAGGTTATTCTTGCGGATATTTTGACGGGCGACTCGCTCGTTATATGATCTCATCTGCTACGGTACATATATGGTAGGTAGAGATCACTACCTGATACAGCTTTCAGAGTTTGATGGAAAGACTAAAAACGGTAGGTACTAAAAACATGGTGACAATTTGGTAGCGACAGGGTAGAATCAATAGACTCACCTATCCTAGTCACGCGACATTACGGACTAGTTAACGATCGTTTCGGAGCGGTTCATCGAATATTAATAATGATATGTATGATGGTTAATATGTACAGCCACTTGAAGACTATATATCAGACTGTGTATTGGACTATGCATTCAGGAAGGAAGAAATTTACCGAGTTGATTACAGTGAGGAAAGAGTTAATCAGAGTACAGTTCCACCTACTGCGTTCTTTTTTAGCTTGACTCTTCCGCTGGTATGGATCCGAATATTCGTGAATTTAAGATATATATCGATAGTCGACTCTACTGTACCGGATACTCTATTATTCTGGAATTTTACTATATAATTATTTGAATTTCCCGCTTTTTTTCAGAGAAGCTGATTGGTTGATTTTTAGATCATCTCCACCAATCAGGAGAAGCTTTTTTACTTAGCGATAGCATTTCAAGACGACGCATAAGACAAAAAAAATTACCAGTTCCACACCAACTAACGAAAAAGTAATCTCGAAAGAGTAAGAATGATGAGTTGAACACCTTGTTCAAGACGATTAAGGAGGAACCATCATTTTAGGCATGCCCCGAAAACCTACCCTGATTTTAAGATATATTATAGTTCATCGTTTTCCCTTTCGAATGGGGTAAAAAATATTGCTGTCATAGACCATTTAACCAAGATATATGGATTTGAATGTGAAGGTTTTTCACGTGGAAATGCCTTGTCCTTATGATAGTATGATGACCTTCCTTCACATAAAAACTTTTATTTCAATTTTGCCCCCGAAAAAAATCGTTAAAAACTAAGGAAACGTGCACGATATGTTATGCACATTATATTTTTCCAGCCCAGGTCATCTGATGTTTAACGTTAGTATTTAAAGTACATACTTCCGAGCAAGGAGTCGGTAAGTTGCGATGGGCATGGCAACGTACTCTTGTTCAAATTCTGTTACTTATCATTTTTGTTATTATTATATAAGTCAATGTAAAGACCTTAGTGCTGTTTGTGGAGTTTATTAAGTAAATAAAATAAGAAATGGGGTATAGAAGTTAAGCAGACGACTTGGATTTTAATCTTCATAATGCCCATGTATATCGAATTAATATCAGGCGGTACTCTTAGAAAATGCTCGCAACGTCTTTGTTAAAATTGATTAATTTGCGCATACTACGTTGGTAACTTTTTTAATGCTCCAAATTACTTTAAATCAGAATTTTAAAACCTATGAGTTCAGAATATTAGGAATTTATCAGCACCACTAATTTATCGATTTCATTTGCGGTAGACGTTTTTCTTAATGTGAAGGCATCTGTATACAGTAATGTAAATGCACCTATACATGTACGTACATATTCATGCAATCACGTGTTTCGATCAGATTCAGATAAACATAAGAGTCCTGCAGTCTCCTAAAACTGGTGATTGATTGATAAGCGGGTGTTAAAAAAATCGGGTCTCAGGCAGTAGCGAAAACTAAGATGGAAAGCATCTTAAGTTTTTATTAAAGTACCTTACCATTGGCGATAATAGGAAACAAACCTGTACATTAATCTCAATTATAAAATTAGAATGCATAACTCGACTATATGGGTTCAGATAATTCACGTTTAATAAATGTTGTTCACAGAAATTAATTTTTTTATTGTAAAGCTAATGGATTGACAGCATTTTTTGTTTGTCCGTTTTCCGCATAAACATAACGATTTATTTATAGTTATAGCGAACACAATGCATATTGGAAGTTGAAGTCCTTAAGTCTAGTCCGTAATTTATTAAAACTTTGAACTTTCTTTTTTTTTCATAAACCAACCTTATGTCGAGTAAGGCTATCCATTCTAAGGAAATAGATTCCATATGTTTGATTAAGAAATGAAATCAATACGATTCCACCAAAAATGAGATGTCGAAAAAGTGATGATGAATTTGATCTATGAATATGCCACGAACAAATGATTGAAGTGAAAAATAATGCAATTGATCACGAAAATAGACTGTCAAGATACATTTTAAAACGTTTTACAACCAAAAATAATTATTTATTTTCCTTTGTTCATTAATAAATATCGTAATCAAATTTTGAGAGGAAATTCTCATCGATAACGGATATATAGCTAGAAAAATATCTGCCTACTCGGAGAATTACTGCTACATGAATGATGTTTTTCTTTAAGTTTATTAATAGTCCCATTCATTTTATTACAGGTATTTCGTTTTATAACGTGGGTCTCTTAGATGGCTTGACGAAGAAAATTGGTTGAATTATATTCTGAATAAGATTAATGTGAATTGCCAGGGTTGATTCTAGGATAGATCATTAAAGAAAATATCTATATGTATAATGAGTATAAAAGTCACTAGTAGCGACGACGTAAAAATCTATTTTAAATATATAATACACTGCTAACCACCTCTGAGATACGAGGAAAGTGGTGACTCCGCACGGGGCATGTTCCACCGTCGAGTACAAAATTCTAGTTATTAAGTTAAAATAAGTATTTATCCGTTGGAATTCAAGCAGTATGATGTGCACCTACATTTATGCTCTCAGAATGCATGATGGACACTGAAATTACGTTTCGCAAATATTCGTTGTTACACGCCCGAATTTTAGGGAAATGTCGAAAAACAACTACAATTATGTTTGGCCTGGAGTGTCACGCATGTATGCAATATGAATTTAGAACGACAATACCCTCTCTTCATTAGTTTAACCCCTGAACTTTGGTTAGCACACCGTAATATTTCTTCATAATCTTTAGTCAACAATCCTTAGATTGGTTTCGCGCAGCTCTCATATCACATAACCCTTTATTACTCCTGTGTTAAGGAGTGTTACACGTACTCATAGCATATTCCGAAATTTTATGCATATCAATGCCTGTTGGATCTTTCATTCTCAATTCAGTCAGGAACCTAATAAATGCGCTCGAACTTAACTCTTCTGAAAAATCGTTAAAAGAATACGTATTTCAACTCATCTAATGATGTTGACATTACAAAAGACTATAAAACCGGTCATAACCTAGAGACGCGAGAGATGTGACAATATCTTGAATATGTTTTAAGGAATGGAAGGTGTTCTTCATTCACCATATTTAAATCATAACGTGGGGGAGAACTTTATCCATATATTGAAAGTCTCCGCATTCGAAATGCATTTATTGAAACTCCACCTAAGAAGGAAACTTGATAAATTAGATTTTCTTAGATCTTTTGTTTGATTACGTAGATACTATTTTTATGTATTTCTCTCGTTGGCTGATCTTTGATCGTACGCTAATTCATATGTTAAGACTCAATTGACCCAAGAGATGATGGGTCAGAAAATGGTAATCTGAAGTCTGAGAGTAATCTTGAGCGGAGCAGTGGTTGTTGGTCAGAGGAGCACCAGCTCTCTCTATTATGGGGGAATAAGAAGCTTCCTCGGTGGTGCTAGATGTGACGTTAAAAATGTCGTATATTATACATTAACTGAGACCAACCAGTAAATGTGTTTTTATAGTCTCGAGACTGCTCAGCTGTCTTTCGTCCTCAAAATAAGTCCATTACGGAGGATGATATTAAGACGTTCGAGTTCGAGCAGCCCTTCCTCTTAATATTAAAGATAAGGTATTAAGAAATGATAACTAGATGAATAGGTTTGATTTCTTTTATTAGTTCCAAATTCATACAAAGATGTAGTTTTAAAATATAATCATTTCATCTTTGATGGCTAATACAAACTTTATCACTCGGAGCCGAGCTCCCTTGACAGCGTCAGTAGTACCATATTTCACAAGAGACTTTTTATGATCTGTATAACAAATCGGTTTACATCCATCCATAGCTAGTGAACCACCACCCTTTGATATCACTCTTGTATATTCTCCTGATGCTCCATCAACGTCGGTTCTCCTTGGTATATCACCTCCTTTGGGTAATGAGATTGGCTTGTTTTTCTCATATACGTCCAACCAGATGACTGGGAGCTGCTCTTCAGCCTTCCGCCGTTTCTCAGGGCAACTGATGTCTTCGTCCACGGTGATATTAAATCGCTCAACAGCTCCGTTTCCATTTTGAAAGCCAGAAAATGTTACTTCTTGGCCGACGATTTCCAATTCTCGGTTTTGATGCCTGAAGACACAGTAATATGCCATTTGAAAGTCTATAGTAAGCATAAAATCTGTGTTCGCAACCTTTAGACGATCTTTGGGAATATAAATCTCATAGATGTCCCCATCTTTCTGTCGCTCCACTCGCAAGTATGTGCTTCCCAAGCAGGCTCTCGGGATGTGCTGCAAGGCGGCAGGTTTATACTCCATTCTCAGAAGGACCTCTTGGTTGGTAGCTTGGAAGAAAGCTGATGTTTTCGCTCTGATTTCACCGCGTTTTTATATTGCCCGAGAAGATGGATAGGGAGGGGGATATATTACGTGGGAACGATCTGGCTTCGTAATTATGTAAGCGATTGCAGCTGTGGGAAGGAATGCGGAAGTGATCTGGACGTCATCCAAACGTGGGTTATGTTGTCATTGTCCCGGGGTGTGACCTCGGTCTAACGCTACCTAGTGTATGCGAAGTGAAAAGTTATTTAAGTGCGTGACCTTGCGATGGGTGGGTGGGAGGTATTTGAGAATAAAAATAAAATCGTCTTTATTATTATATATCATATGACTCGTATTACCTGAATAATTCCCTTCACCGGGTCTGACCTTTTTTTTAACACGTTGCAGTTGGGTGGTATGCTATTCTCGGGCAGAGCTGTGCTCATGTTCCCGGGCGGATGTATGACCTATTCATAGTCACCTCGTGCTGCAGATGAGTTCATGGGGGGAAGGGGGGTATGTTGTCATGTGTCTAGGGGTGTGACGTAAGCCTAGCTCAGCTAGAGTACGCAAAAGTGAAAGGGAAAAAAGTTTCGCGGATGACCTCGTGCCAGTTCGATCATTTTGATATCTACTAGCCACCTTCCCACAGACAACAGCAGCAACCGCAACATCTGACCTAGCCTCGAAAACCTTGGAACCTACCATACGCCAACCCAGTGATCACCCCCCCCCCCCAATCCAGTGATAAGGGAATCAACACTGGGTCAGTCGGAGTACCCTGCTCATCGCCCAACCCCTCTACGACCACCGATCTGGGTGACAACAATGAACCAAGTCAAATACAGCCCAGCACAGATAACATAGACCAACTTGCAATATGCGTTCACCCGCAACTCCCGTCCAATCCCTCCCTCGCACACTTCACAGCCGGTGCTACACTACAGCCGGTGAGAACATGAGCCGTTCCCACTAAACATCAAGATCGACAGCATACGCCTGAGCATAAACTGGATTCCAACCTCTTGCTCAACAAGCCTTCTTCATGGTCCCTACCACACAGGATTTCCTTAACTTCAGCATCACCATCAGAAATTAAGCCACAGCTTCGGAAACATTTTCTAATGCGCCCTTCTTAACACACTTAACTGGGTATCCTAGAAATGTAATGGCATCAATCAGATCAATTTTTACTATTGAATCTGATACTATCTATTGCAGTGGTTCCTAAACTATGGGTCGCGACCCACTAGTGGGTCGCGGGAGCAATTTGGGTGGGTCGCGGAAACAGATTAAAACACTTTATACTTTTGAATTGTTTTCCGCTGAAATGTAAAGAGAGTTAAACATATCTCATGACATAGGTTTATTTGCACGTCTAACTACAGAATTAAAAATCCTTTTCTAAAAAAATAAAAAAAATAACTTGGACGCTGCTTTTTCTTACGCGGACGTGGCGACAGGGTCGCGTTCCTTTGGCCTGCGTGTGACTTACGTTGCAGTTTTTCTGTGACTGTATTTGTCTGTTGTATTTATTGTGTGAGTAACCGTTACTAAACGTATACAGCGGTGGTTAAGTTTATTTTGAGCTAAGATACTGTTGGTTTGGCCTATGTTTGTTTTCCGTTTCTTTCACTATGGACGAGTGGATCAAGTCTGGATCATGCCGTAAAAGGCAAACATCAGCTACAAGTGTTGACGTTCCTACCACGTCCAGTACCAACGTTCTGTGTAGTGAACCCAGAAATGACAGTGATAGTGAAGTTACTGAATTTGAATTACCTACTTCTAGTAGGTCAAATAGTAACGGGAGAGCAAAGCTCCCTAAGAAGGCAAAACCGACCCGTAAGTACAACGCTGATTATTTGAAATATGGGTTTGTGTGTACTGGCACAGAAGACGACCCGCTGCCTCAGTGTGTTATATATTTTGAAGTACTTGCAAATGAAAGTATGAAACCCTCAATACTGGAAAGGCATTTGTCAACCAAACATACGGAACATGCAAGGAAACCTATAGATTTTTTTCAAAACAAAAAAATAGAATTCCTTAATAGGGCTATTCTCTAACAGATTACGCCGGCGCTATTGTGACGTAGGGCGTTATTTTGGAGAGATCGGCGGAATATAACGCTTTCCTGATTCTGTAAGCTAAATAGCGGCCCCTGGGGGTCGCTATATAGCACCAAAAATAACGCCAGCCTATGGCTCGCGTTATCTCAGATAGAGACCCCATCAATGACTTTACTGAACTTGGAAATCACCCTGTAGTTTATTTTACTGTAGCCATGAACCTAAAAATATTGTATTCGTGTTCATATTTGATTCCTCAACTTCAGAAAGGACGCTAATTTGGTTAAACGTATCTTATTCGATGTTTACCTGGTATCCAAAGAAATTTCCATGTATCTAAGCGATTTCATACACTCGTATATGCGAACATATGTGACTTATCTTTATTTCACCCTACAAAACATAATACGAAAGCTTAGCCGTAAATGCGGCAATCATGAACATCTATAAATACATATATGAGATGAGCTGATTTCTAATATAGGTTATAACCTTTTACATTGTGACATATATTCGGATAGAATGCACAAAAAATTAAATTTTGTATTTATATCTACTCCATATGTTAAACGAATCAATATTAATTTTTGCACAATTAGCTGGTGCGAAATGTAAAATAGGAAAATATAAAATAGGCTATTAAATGACATGGTGACAATCAAACTAATAAAGATATAACGTCATAAGCTGTGCAGCTGACAATCATTTCGTGCTGTTTAGCTCAATAAAGGGGTTATTTCTCATAGGAGATATTTTGGCTGCTTGCTGTTCAGCAACGTTGCAGCTGCTATCCTTTAAGTCAGAGGAGGTCCCTTTTTAAATCCCTCCTCTACATCCTGTCATTCTAGGATTTCATACAATTTTTCACATACTATCATGAAAATATTAACGGAATTTAACACGTATGTCAATCATCGGTTCAGTAAAAAAAATATTCCCCGTCCAATGAGTAATTACTAACGTTTCAATGGGCTACTTCACATTATTTTAACATCGTAAACAACTAAACTTTGCATGATGAAGTGTTTCAATGTATTTATCATCAGAAAAATTTGTCAAACTATGAAAATGAATATAAAAGACCATTCACAAATCAAAATTGAGCACATCAACACCGCTAACTCACGATTGAAAAACATTAACATCAACCCGAATTCTGTCATCCGCTGAACAAAAACTTCGTCAACATTTGCTTCACGATATTCAACTGTTTCTACTTTGTCCCGGTCGCAAACAATATTTTGCGTATATTTCATTTTTGAGGGTCTATATCAAGAATAAAGTTTTTATTAAAGTTTTAAGAAATTCTTGAGGCATAATTCAATAAATTCTACCCTAATAATACAGATTTAATTAAAACTGTTTGTTCTTGCTGCCTCCTATTGGCCGCTTGGAATCTGCCCTACTACTTTTCTCATACTCTCGAGAGATTACGCCACAGCGCTATGTTACGCCCTTGGATTGGGTGTAACATAGCGCGGCGGTATTTACAGAATCGGAAAAAGCGTAATTTCCGAAGAGAAATAGCGGATGCGTAATATAGCGCCCTCAAGTTACAGAATAGGCCTATAAGTCAAAATCAATAATGAAAACATCAATTTCTGGTGAGCAAAATAGGCAAGCTACAATTGCATCATATCGACTATCCTTATTGATAGCTAAAAATGGAGCAGCTCACTCTGTAGGGGAGAATATTATTTTACCAGCTGCCAAAATCATATCTGAAGCTTCGTTTACTGAAAACCAAACAAAATAAATCGGAGAAATCCCTCTTTCTAACACAACAGTAAAAAGAAGAATAGATGAAATGTCAGATGCTGTCAAACAGTCAGTGGTTACAGTTTTAAAACAAAGTGAGTACTTTTCACTTCAATTTGATGAAAGTACTGATGTTGCTGGCCAGGCCAATCTGTTAGCCTTTGTTAGGTGTGAATGTAATGGGAGCATAGAAGAAGAACTGCTCTGTTGCCAGTCTTTGCCGTCAACAACAACAGGGAAGAGATTTTTAAATGTCTCAATGATTTTATAACAGAAAATGAAATACAATGGTTAAAATGTATTGGACTGACGACTGATGGTGCGCGTTCCATGTCTGGGGTTTACGTAGGTTTGATTGCCAGAGTGAGGGCAGTCGCTCCTTCTGTTAAGTGGACTCACTGTAGCCTGCACCGAGAAGCTCTTGCAGTTAAAGGTCTGAATGAAAGCCTGAAAGGAACGCTTGATAATGCAGTGAAAATAGTAAATTTCATTAAGTCAAGGCCTAAAAAGTCCCGACTGTTTTCCATTCTGTGCGATGAAATGGGAAGTGAGCACAAAGCACTTCTGCTTCATTGTGAAGTACGGTGGCTCTCAAGAGGAAAAGTGCTGTCAAGATTGTTTGAGCTTCGTGATGAACTAAGATTGTTTTTGTTGGAAGATAATGATGTGGCAAAATCTGTAACCAATTCTTTGAAAATGTTACATGATGAAAACTGGCTAATACATCTTGCATATTTAAGAAATGTTTTCAGTGCCCTCAATATTCTTAATTTGACGCTACATGGAAAGGACGTCCACAAGTTCTATGTGCAAGATAAGATCGAAGCAAACATTAAAAAACTTGAAAGATGGGCCTACAAAGTGGAACAGAGTTCTTTTGATGCTTTTCCACTTCTCAATGACTTTTTAGAAACATATGGACTCAAGGTTAGCGAAGAAATTACATCTGCAATAAAGGAGTATCTTCGAGAATTGGCTACCAGTCTCAGGTAATTAGTGTAGCTTTGTTATGAATAGTATCATTTTTACCAACTGATATTTACATAAGCCGAATTTATTAAATTTTTAATTATATACTTAAAAATGGTACTTGTTTTAGGAAGTATTTTCCAAAAATACAAGATGAGCTGCTCTGGATAAGAAATCCGTTTGATGATGATTCCCTCAGCAAAGTACAACTCTCAACATCTGAAGAAGACTCCCTTACAGAACTTTCTTGTGATTTTGCTCTCAAATCAACATTCAAGGACTCGAGCTTAATCCCCTTTTGGATAAAGGCTAGGGGGGAGTATCCAGTTCTTTCGAACATAGCCTAAAGAGAGCTGATGGGGTTTTCAACCACATATTTGTGTGATAGGGCATTGTCCACTTTGGTGTATTTAAAAAATAAATACAGAAACAGGCTTTGTGTGGAAAGTGACCTGCGTTTAAAACTGTCAAATTTCAACCCAGATATAGAGTCCCTTGTAAATCGCAAAAACCAGCTCCACAAGTCACATTAATTATATAAGTCTCATTTTTGTATTTGTTTCATTTTAAGGTTCTGAATTAAAATGTTTTTCGGACTATATTTTGTCTTCAATTATATCATCTTCACCATTTTCTTTTATATTTTAGAGGTGTATTTCTCAATACAGAATTTTCACGATAATAATAAAAATATTACTATCGTGAATAATTATTATAAGTTATAATAATAAGAAATATTATTTAATATTATGTGGGACGCGAAAACAAATTCCACATTGAAGGTGGGTCCCCGGACAAAAAAGTTTGGGAACCGTTGGTCTATTGTATCGTTTTCTTTCATTTCGTTTTTGCTTGTTAGTTAGTTAGTAATGAAGTTAGTAATTGTCAGGGGCGCCCATCCTCCCCATTGCTGATGGCACATTCCTTCCCCCCCAAAACCAACCCCCGTTACACCCCCGTCGGTATGTAGCTAATTGGCTTAGGATTTTTATGGAGTTCCATGCCTAGAACTCCCCTGTGGTCTCCTCATTACGTGAAGTGCTCCAAATAGTTCTTTCTGCAGGTAAAGGGAATATCAGACAATGTAAGCAAAAGAGCATTCTTCTATTTACAGTGAACAAGCCATTTCCGTTCTTTTTCTGTTCCGTTCGGTAGAAGAGTTGTTTTTACTTTCGGATTGAATTTCCTTCCACACGAAGTTGTAAAAACCATCCACTTAGATTTTGTAATTCTATTTCGAATTTCAAAGCTTCATTAATAATTTCAGGTGAAACCTTTTTTTTGAATAGTGTTTAATAAATCAAAAGATGAAAACAAAGTGGACTGTATAAATCTGATTGCCGCCGAATGGTACTCACAAAAATTCGGAGGCTTCAATGCCATGGCGAGCTGACACGGTGATGATGATGCCGGTTCTTCCTGGACGTCCGAAGCTCACACGTTCCTTCCAACAACTGTCAAAAACCACCGTCCTCGTATCGAGGATCAAAAAAAAGAGAACCTCCTTGCCCTCTTACGGGCAAACACAAAAAAGAACAAAAAAGAAACGAAATTCACCACTCGGCGGCGAATACGACTACAAGATTACCGAACATAACCCACCCACCAAAATTGGGTGCCAATTTTAAATATAATAAACAAGTAACGGCGTGAGTGCTTAGGGAAGTATAAAGAAACCGAACAAAAAACGCGCAAGCTGAACCTGGGAAGACAATGAAAAAAAGGTTAGGAAATGAATTAGGTTCTTCACTCTGAAGGGGGCCTTCATCAGAGACTTTGTACAAATGGGTAGCCCACGGATGGGAATGGTTCAGCACGAATGTTCCCTAAGCAAGCAATATGAACAAAGACATGAAAAATTCTCCAAAAAATATATAAAAAAGAACCAGGACAGGAACAAAATACAAAGCAAAAGAACGAAGAAAAAAATTATTGAACAGGCAGTTTGGCCAGTTTTGAAACTGGTCGTTTAAAAATAGCAAACCATGTTCGGACAGTGCTAACCCGCACTCGTCCTCGAATTTTGTGCTTCAGACCGCGAGGAATGGTACAAGGAGCACAACGCAATTCGAAGCAAGGAATGCATTGATAAATCCTCTGCCTGATTACACTTCGGGCAGAGATAATCCAAAATTTAAAACTTAACAAATATTGTAAAGTAGCTGGCCCTACGTGTAAATACACCTTGTGATAATAGTCTATGATCAAGTGAGTCTAATGACTATTTTTGGGTAGCAACAATGGATGCTTCCGTTGATAAGGTAAATTCGAGTTTTGAAGACGCCCACCCACCCTGAGACAACCATCTGAATCAAGGAAGGGATTTAAGCGTTGAATTCGAACTGAACAAGGTAGACCTCGTTTTAGTCGATAAATGTCCTCTTTGAAGTGACATTGCTGAGTCATTGAAGTGCAAAGTATCAATGCCGAATTGATTTCATTCAATTTCAGAGATCCACTGATACGATTATTTGATTTAACCCTTGTGTTGTTAATAAATCTCATACAATATGCCACAGTTCTCAACAAATTGGACCACGAAGAGTGGCGCTTGATGAATTCCAAATCGGGCTCCAGAAATACTGTGAAGGTGGAATCAAAATAATTCTTGCTCTCCGATAGTTGATTTATTTCAATTGGTTTGAAAGAACTGATTTTCCAATTAATAAAGGGTTCCGATAGCCAAGCAGGCCCATGCCACCACAAATTTTGATTAATTATTTCACTGGGCAAACAGCCCCTACTTCCGATATCAGCTGCATTATCTTCAGTTGATATGTGATTCCAAGTAATATCAATCGCATTTTCCTTGATTTGTATGATACGATGAGCAACAAAGGTTTTCAATCGATGGGGTGGGGTGGTTAACCATGTTAGAACAGTGCTAGAGTCTGTCCAAGCAAATACGCGAGTTAATTTTACCACTCCCGATATACTATCAAATACAAATTTTATAAGTTTGGACAACAAGACCGCTCCTAAAAGTTCCAAACGAGGGATTGATTGAGTTTTGATTGGTGCAACTCGTGTTTTAGACAAAACTAAGTGAACACTTCCTTGTTCTTTTAAGTCACCCATTCGCATATACACAGAAGCACAGTACCCTCGTTCAGAAGCATCACAAAATCCCAGTATCTGGGAGGCGTTACATTCTATATCCAAAAGTTGTTCCTTTCCTATCCATCTAGGGATTTTGACAGCAATCAATGATGGCAACTGTTTCACAAACTCTTCCCAAAGTTTCAAAGTAGAAGACGGAAGTTCATCATCCCAACCCAGTTTTAATTTCCACAAATTCTGCATAGATATTTTGCCCAGAAGACAATAGGAGCAATCCACCCTAATGGATCGAATATCCGTGCAATTGTGGACAAAATGCCGCGTTTGGTATTGGGTGTTTCACATTGTCGTACATGATATGAAAATCAATTTTTCAACAACAGATTGCACATCAGCCTACTGGCAGATGAAACTTCATCCGGAGGATCAGAAATACACAGCATTTAGGCATAGATCTGTTTCTTATGTATTTCAGCGCGTGCCTTATGGGATGAAGACGAGTGGGGCAGCGATGATTAGGTGTTTAGACGCTGTAGTGGGCCCCGAGGCCACGTCTTTTGCGACCTTGTATGTAGATGACGTATTAATATCATCTCCTACTTTTGATAAGCATTTGGAACATTTAGAATACTTGTTTGAGAAGTTTAAAGCAGCTAATATGACGCTTAAGTTATCAAAATCTCAATTTTGCCGACTTAACGTCCCCTTTGTAGGACATATTCTTACCCCCGAAGGTGTAAAGGCGGACGAGAAAAAGATAGTTGCGGTGCAACGTGCCCCAGCACCGAAAAACATAAAGCAATTACGTAGCTTCCTAGGGTTATGTAATTATTATGCACGATTTTGTGAAGGTTATGCGCACGTCATCGCTCCGCTTCGTTCTTTATTAAAGAAGGGTGTAATGTGGAAATGGACTCCAGTCCATCAAGATTCTTTTGAGAATATCAAAAGGAAATTTCTAGAAACAGTAATGATATCTTATCCAGATTTTACGAAACCAATGTTTTTGCAAACCGATAGTTCAGGTTATGGATTTGGAGCGGTTTTATTCCAGAAGGATGAGGAAATGCGAGAGAGGGTAATCGCGTTCATAAGTCGCGCGTTAAAAGGGAGTGAATTATCATATACTACAACGGAGAAGGAAGCCTTAGCAGTAGTGTGGGCGTTACAGAAATTAGGCACAACCATTCTAGGGAGTGATTTAACGATACTTACGGACCATAAGGCATTAACATTTCTCCTTAAGTGCAAGTTAAATAATAGCCGCTTAACTAGATGGATATTAATCCTTCAAGAATATGCTTTTAAGATAGAATATTGTTCGGGAAAGGAAAATATAGTTCCTGATTGGCTGAGCAGGACGATTCCTGAGGTACAATCGGAAAGACAGATCACAAGTGAGGATTACATGTCAGCCTTAATTAAACCAGAAGTGAAGGAATTTCCGAAAGGGGGGATAGAAAATTTGTCTAGGCTCCAATCGAGGGATATCCACGTAGGAAGGATTCATATGAGGATGACGAATTCAATGGATCACAATGATCCCGAATACGAAAAATTTAGTCGCCTGGCGGCGAAGTGTCGTTTAATTGATAATGTTGTGTATAAAGGACTGGGGAGAACGAAAGAAGAATACAAAGTGTGGGTACCTAAGGATTTATGGGAAGAATTGGTATGGCATGCCCACACGAAGTATGGCCATTGTGGCGTTTCTAAGGTAGTGTGGTGGCTTCGCGAAAAATATTACTGGCCCAAGATGGGAAGGTATGTTAGGATGTTGTTGAGATCGTGTGACCTCTGTCAGCGAGTCAAATATCCGAACAGGAGTTATGAAGGCCCGATGGCGAATATAATTCCGACAGGCTCTAGGGACTTATATGCAGTAGATATATATGGCGCTTTGTCTAGGGGTTGAAAAAAGAATAAATATATTTTTGTTGTTATAGATGTATTTTCTAAATTTGTGCAGGTGTATCCATTAGCTAAACCCACAGCTCGAAACTGCTTGCGAGCTCTTTTCAACGCACATTTCACTCTTTGCGGCGTCCCGAAACGAATTTTATCAGATCATGGGAGTCAGTTTACAAGCCGGGAATGGAAAGTAGAATTAGGAAAGAAAGGGGTTCAAGTAATATATTCATCCATTAGGAGACCCCAAACGAATCCGAGCGAACGTGTGATCCGCGAGTTATCTCGCCTTTTTAGAGCATATTGCTCTGAGGATCACACCCGGTGGGTAGAATTAGTGCCATGGATCAATAAATGGTTCAATGAAATTTGCCATGAGAGTACAGGGTTAACACCAGTAGAGGTTCATTTCGGTCATAAACCCTCACGCGAGGATGATGATTTAATAAATATACCCGGTCAAGCCGCGGAATCTCGCGAAAATCTGACGCGTATAGTGCTCAGGAAATTGGATGAAGCGGGTCATAGGAGGAAGCAAAAACAAAAGGGAAAAACTTATTCTTCCCGTGTCGGTGATTGCGTGTTGCTCAAGACACCGCGTCCATCAGACACGCGACAAAATTTATTTCATAAGTTTTTCCATTTATATACTGGCCCATTCCGTATTGCCCGATTTGCGGGACCCAATGCTTGTTACCTTGAGGACAATTCTAGGGGCGAAATTGGGATTTTTAATTTTGGGAATTTGAGGCCCTACTATTATCCACCAACCCCCGATCAGTGTTAATGCCCGTGGGGATGGTTGGGGTTGATTAATTTCGGCAGCGGTTTATTTTGTTTTGTTGACGTGAGTTTGATTTTTTCTATCATAAACTTAAAAATGGGATTTTTCCACCCATAGTTAAGTTTGGTGGGGGGGTATGTCATGGTCACCACCATCTGGCATACTGTAAGGCTTATTTATGTTAATATGTGTTCTTTTGTATGTTTACGTAAGTGAGTGCGCCCGGAGACGGGTGATGTTAGTGCCAAGGGTATACACCATGTCGCTGCCGTCGGGGCGTCTAGCAGACGACCCCGCGCGGTGCATCATGGGCATTTTCTGAAGAGAATAAAAGGCCGAGCAGTGGCTCAACGAGGAGCATAATCGGAGCATAATCGGTCATAATCGGTCATAATCGGGCAGAATCGAGCAGAACCTGTGAGTTCCCAGACCAAGGAAGCTCGTCGAACAAAAGGAGACGGAGGGTTCGCGAACACGGGAGTGATAGCAAGGAAAGACGCCGTCCGAGAGTGTATTGGGCCACCGAAAGAGAAGTTCCTGCCGCTGCATAAGCAAATTGCCGTCGGCCCGGCTACGAACTGTCATCGCCTGATACCCCCTCTCAGGAAGACCGCGTAAGCTATCCCCGGGAAGTGATCCCGCCCCCCTTTTTGCTCACATACGCTCGTCCCGATCATTAAACTCTAGTGTTTTGGGAGAAAGTCGCGTTCGTATTCCCGTGATTGTGAACGGGGAGAGAGGCGAACAGCCCACATGACTTTTCACCAGGGAACTTTTTAACTGAAGAGACAAGTGCTAATGATTATAATTTCACTGTATGGTAACTGAGTAACTGCATTTCAACATATTAATGATTATTGCATAAGGTTTCGCATTTATTGTATTAGGGTATTTGAAGTTGGTGTTTGACTACAAGGTGAATTCTGTTATTTAGTCCTGTCTGAATGTCGTGTTTTTCAATTGGTGTGATTGAAATTGTTAAACCCCTTCAGGGTCAAGTCAGAAAAAGGGTATTTATTTAATTTGTAGGGTTTATTTGGTATTTGTGTTCTTTTTGTTGAATTAAATTGTTTGTGTAAAATCATAAGACTGCCTTGCACGCTGTTATTGGTGGGGGGCCACGTCACCTCTCCCGACGATCCTTCTTCGTTACCTCCATCTTTACAGGATCTTTTGGCGGACTTAAACGGCGCTGGACGCCAGAAATCATACGAGCCCTCCTCTGGTCTTCGGGGTTGGTGGTGGTAATTTCTATTAGGGCCTCTAAGCCAGAGAAACCAAAATTACTGGCCCGTTCAGTCGCTGGAATCTGCAAACATCCTTTAGCTGATTGCTGACATAGGAATCGGTGGTCTTTCGTCCCGTGCTTTCTCTAATAGCGTCGAAATTATTCAGTTTCCTAGCCAACACATTTGGATCCTTGAAATTTGGTCATTCGTCTATCCAGTGAGCTAGCACCTCTGAATGAACTGTCTAACTTCAGTGGCTGAAATGCGTGAGTTTCGTCTAGGGTAGAAAATGTCTTCCCACCCTACAGTTTTATGAACAACTCCTCCACCCTAAGCATAGGAAATTTCTCCATTTCCAAGTGAAGGTTTTCTGCACGGGTTCTATAAATTTCATAAACATTGAGTTTCCTTAAAATCACCATCTATTCTGCTGTTCCATCATCATTTTTACCCCTTGAAAAATGGGAATGTCCCATTAACTGCATCTGACATCGTATGTCCTGATGATGAAATGATGCCCTTCTCTTAGGAGCTCCTGTTCCACCGCAACGCAAAGCCAATGCTCGGAGACGGGAAATCACTGATTTTTCCTCAAATCCAGACGGCAGCCCAAGAGCCCCAAAGAACCTCCATCCCATAAGCCCTTGAGAATTTCCCACTTGTGTCCTCCTTTCTAACCACGCCTTTTGATTACTAGTTATGCCATCACCAACACGGACCTTATCGTCCTCATTCAATGCTTTTGAATGCCCCAGCGCATGTGGTCCGAGCATCAACTTTCCGCCGTCGGACGTCAACGCACAGGATCGTCACTGACCACTTCACTTGCAGCCCCGACCGAAGGCTGTTGCGGACCGCTGACACTGGTCTCCTCCTCCCCCCTTCTTCACTTTGCTCTCTCATGCTCGCTCGGTAAACCTAAAACCTAAAAATCCTCTACTAGAGATTGCCCTTCTCATTGCGGGTGGATAGCTCCGAGTTTTCTCCATTAAACGTGCTTACGAATCAATCATACTCGTCAAGACCCAAGGCAAGCAACATAAACCCCGCAAAACATGCATCGCTCACCGGAAATCACCGGACTTTGTGTAACACATCACGCTCACGCAAACTGCATTGGAATATCACTTTCCTTGTCCGACTGTGCCATTTCTTTAAGAAATATGAGAGCAATCATAATCCCGCAGTCACTGTGCATGGTTTCAAGGGTAGCTCATATTTTCTTAGCAAGTTTAAACTCACCAACATCGACAATGGTCGACCAGTGCTGGGCATTCCCCTTGCTTGCCGCTTTAAACTTTTGATGGCTTCTTCTTGGCCCGGATTCTCGTGCACCAATGATACTTTTTGATTTATACGTCTCCATGCATGCCACACAATTATGCGGTTTTGAGTTTAGCCTGCTCTCAAACTATCATCGTTGCGCTTTATTTCACCAGTATGTCCATAGCTGTCTTCTAGTTGCCTAATAATTACACGTAATGTCATTAAATATTTTAATTTGACAGCAATGTACTCTTGAATCTTTCCAACCTTTCTCGATGATGATTATCTCCTATGCTAAGCGATGTGGATATACGGTACTCACACTAATCTTCAAATTTGATGTTCGGGATTTACTTTAGTCATTGCTTAAGCTGACATTGGGATTACAAATATACATAAGGCCTGTTGTTAATAAGATAGGTTTAACTCTAGTGATGCATTTGAGAAGCATTATACATGTTCATGCGGTTACAATTAATGACTCGTAACAAAGAACATCAGTTGGAGCGAACTGATTCCGGTTTCACTAAAATTTCATTATATTGTAAGATATTAAAGTAGTGTGATTGACAAGGCCCGTTTTCTTCTCTCATGTGTACGTTGTTCCTCAAATGCAGCGTAGGTATGTCTTTTAATGACGACTACTCTATATTGTTTGTAGTTGCGTACGCAGAATTTCCTTCTGGGGGTTTTATTAATATTTATGTGCATCATCATAAAATGATATTTAGATTATTATTCACTAACACAACTATTTCATCAACATTCTCTTTTCGTAAAGACAAATCAACTACCAATATTTTTCAATCCAATAATCAAAATTCGAAACGATAGTGCGACATATAAAAAATATAAACCTGGTGCAGGATAGTAATAAATACATACACATCACGGGAATGTTTTTGGTGGTGGTTTAAACCAGTGATGCCAGATTGGGCGGGTTCTCGCCAATTGGGCGGGTTGAGGGGCTCTGCAGCTGGCGGGTAAAACTTTGATTTGGCGGGTTCCCGCCAACTTGGGCTGGTTGGGCTATTCTCCCCGGAAATTGGGCGGGGACCTAAAAATATCCCTAACTTCCCTATTTTATGCAAATAGATACCGTAGAACTCAAGAAAACATTAGAATAAAAATTAGTTCGATCGTTAACAATAGTTCGACCGTTTCACCCTGCCAAACACCCTTGAGGTGGCTCGCAGGGTATTATGCAGATGAAGATGTTAAGTCTGATTGAAGCACACGGGCTACTATTCCTTAACTGATTGGGTGGTAGTCTGATTGCCATCAGTCCCACGGTCGGCTGATTTCCGCGAAAAATATCGCTAGTAGGTACGCTGGAGTTGCAGAGAGCAATCAATAAATCAGACATAAATAAGAGTCGACGAGTTCGACTAGTATTTACGAGTTCTACTAGTGCTGGTATACACAGTTGAGCACCCTTAATCCTGGAATCCCTAATCCCGAAAAACACCCATAATCCGGCAATTTGGCCATGACCAACTACCAGGTACTTTGTGGAAAATGCCGAAACATTTTTAACCGAAGCATTGATTCACAACCCGCCGAGATATTATCCCATTCTTAATGTTAACTTTTCCATTTCGAGAATAAGAATAATTTAAACATGTTAATTTCTGGTACTTCGTGTACACTGGAATTATTCTGCAACTTGAAGTAAACATAAATTTGAAGACATCGCCGAGACGGACTATGACTAATTTACAGATCGGCCACTTTCAATGGCGCGCATTTTTGATTGACCACTAGACGTAATTTGATAAAATTATTTGTTTCTCCCAAATCATGTCTCATCTATACAGTTGCGGCAACAGCAGAGGACTGAGGTATCAGTACAAAACGTTAACGATCGCAGAAAAAGTGAAAAGTTGTGAAAAAGCTTGACGCCGCGGCATCCGTTGCATCAGTAAAGCGTTTGTCTGAAACATACTGCGCGGGATCTTCAACAATATAACGCATTAGGAACCTGAAAGAGAAAATCCTCAAAATTTTACTGTTCAAGTGACACGAAGGAATGAATGAAAGAGAGAAAAACTATGAAAGAAGATTTAAGTGCTGATTTAGATCGCGTGGTTTTGATTGCGTCGAAGTGAAGGGCTTAGTTAGCATTTATGGCCAAATGCTAATGGGGCAGGATAAACTATTTCAGAAATAGACGTGAACCATTTTAAAGGACGTGATGTGGGAAATTTCGCGTGCATGCAATAGCATTTCACTGTCAATTCTAAAACACGCGTGGTTTAAATTGTAGCCTGCTTTAACGTTTGATGTACACGAAATTTGTGGGGATTTCAAAGAATTTCATGTTTCTGAGGATAAACATATGATGATGGAGTTTGTTGACTTTGCAAACAGCATCCATAACCCTGAATAAAAGCAAATGAAATTGGTAAATGTAGAGGAATGGATAGCTAGCCACCACGATACTCTCACCACACAACATTTCACAGATGATGAAATCATTAAAATGGTATTTAATAACAATAAATCTGAGTGGCGATGAAGATGATGAGCCACAGATTGCTGAAGGAAGACTACTTTTAATGATGGTCTTTAAAGAATCGTTCAGTCCGGACGCCCGCGACGTGTTGATGGCTGATAACAAATCAAGCGCGGTAGGATTGAATATGTTGCGTAACGCCAGCAGAAGAAATATAAAATTTTATGTACCCTTTTCCAGTAATAGAATTATACTTTTAAATGTGAAGCAATATGACGCACACGATTCCGTAATTTTCACACACTATGCAAATTCGAAACTTTTAAGTAATAACTTCATGAATTATGAAACCATTTCTATCTGATTATTCTCAGAGGCTCTTTTTAAAATTATGTTTAGTAAATGGTATACAAATATATCTCGTTACAAATAATTGACTCCTTTCAATGAAAACATCTCGGACGTCAAAAATGGACCAGTTGCCATGCATGACCCATAGTCCGGTAAAATCCCTAATCCGGCAACACTTCGGTCCCGACTGCGCCAGATTAAAGATGCTCAACTGTACATTACTTAAAGAAGGAAAAGAAGAAAGTAAAGATAACGAGGATACTGGGTGCATCACATTTGAAGAGATAGGTTGTTCCAAGGAAAGCTTTACACACTCCATTTCAAATTTTGAACCACTCGAAAAATGTTTCGTTTCTTTGGAATGATTATTAATACTGTCAATGAGCTTGATCCAGCAACAGCAAAGTATCACTGACTAAGGTCCTGAAGCGGGGCCCTACCAAAATGATCAAGCAGTTAGGAATATTTACAACCTTTTTCCCTCACCACTTGGATGTCCCACTACAGTTCCCACCCCCCCCCCCCCCACTTCCTCTCACACCACAACTTTAACAAACACCTGCGGGTCGATTCTGTAAATGCCACAGGCATGCACCCTTGCATTGAATTCATGCACCCTTAAGAGGACGCAGTACCCCCCGTTTTGTAGCATATTCTGCGATCCGTTCTCATTCAGTCAATTTTGATGGTATCAATTTGAAAGTTTTGGTTAAATCAAGGAAACAAGTGGAATCAGGGGGCTATATTTTTAAACATCTTTTGAATCCAATGTTAATAGAAGGAATATTCAACAAAGATAGGCCTTTTCTCCGGAAATGTTGCGAAAAACCGACTCAGAAAACGGCCTTTTTGGCAAAGTCGCACCCCAGGGTGCAAAGTCGCACCATACGTCTGCCATTGGCATACCCACTGCCACTGAGAAATTTTCTCTAATAAATGTATAATTTAGGAAAAGCAAACATGAGTTTTGTGACATTTTAGCGTGTTAATCGTCGTCTACAGCAGCCCCCGCTGTTGTCTTAGTTCTCTTTTTTCCCACCGCGAGCGCTCTCTCAGAAACGGAACTGATCATCTCATATATCTCATAGCTCGCCGGACGGACGAGGGGGGGAGGAGACGAAAGGGGGGAAGAATGACGAGAAGGGGGGGAGAAGGACGACAGGGGGGGAGAAAAACGACCGGGGGTTAGAAAGACGAAAGGGGGGTGGAGTCTGACTTCCCCGGGAAGAGTCCGAGAGGGTCTTAATCTTCGGAGCGAGGTAGTCGTTGACAAGAGTTGCTAGCGAACTGCTTGAGCCACCAGTCATTTATCCGTAACGCACACGTTAGCCGCATTTGATAAGGTTTTCCATCTTGTAGAATTCAGTACTACCGCAGTATTGTTACATTACCATACTTTTACCAAGTATATTTACAATGCCTTCTGCAAAACAGCGTCAAATAAAGGGTAGAAGCAGTAGAAAATTGAATTTGTCTGCCGCGAGGAAACGAAGGAGGGGTGAGCATCTAGCACGAAGGAGGGAAGAAGCAAGGAAAAATGTAATGTAATGGCTGCGAGGAAAAAAGCCATGCTCCTTGTGCTTTGGGATGTATTATCTTCAAGCATAAGTATGGAAATAAGAAACATGTCATAAAATGTACATGTTCAAGTTACCAATTGCACGGAAATGTTTTCTCGCCGTGGCCATTAATTTATGTTATTTGAAAAAAGGCCCGGTGAATAAAATCCGATGTTTAGTAAAATACAGAATCCGGAACCCAAGGGACTTGGTGTTTCTTACAGACAGTACACACACTCCCATTTTTACAAGGAGAGTTTCTCTCCGTTTTGAACAAAATTACAAAATTTTCTAATAATTTCAGTGCCAATTCTGAAGGCAGAATATTAATTAAGAACCGGAAAGAAAGAGGCTCGAATGAATGCGCTGATGAAGCACCTTCTCAAGAGATAACAACTACTGTGCGCGCACCAACAACCTCAACAGCGGACCTTCATTGTTCTTCGGAAAGTTTGATCGAGGTAGCGGAAATGCGTGAGGAACCTGTAGCTCTCTGTGTCTGCTCGAAGGATAGTGGATTTGCATTATTTAAAAAAAATACAATCCATTGATCATTCGCCTTTCAAATGCACTTTCAGAAATATGTTTCTTGTGGGAGAACGTCGTCTAGGCTTGAAAACGTTTAACATTTATGTGCCAAGTGTGCAATGCCAAGGAAAATATGTGGACTGCAGACAGTAATTCTACGAGTATTGAAATTAACTTCGCTGGTGTGATGTCCTCAGGTGGCGGTTATTCCCAACTAGATGAAATATTTTCTGCAATGGATATCCCCGTCTTGGCAGAAAAACCTATAAAAATGCCACGATAAAGTGCGCGAAGGATGGGAAATATCCGCTGCGATAGAAATAGAGACGGCGGCGAAGATTAAAGCCTCAAAAGCAATAGAAAACGGGGACGTTGACAAAGATGGAGTCCCTCTAATCACAGTGATTGTTGACGGGAGTTGGTGTAAGAGATCTTATCGCAGTAACTACTCATCATTGGCAGCAGTAGTGAATATTCAATGTTTCAAACTAGAAAATACCCATTTGATGCAAATATTATGTAAAGGAAAAAGACGCATAGAATTTGCGATATATTTGGGTGAAACAATAATCTTTTGGAGGTATCATTTATTTTTTTTAGGGAATAAGCGAGAATTCTTTAAGGGGACCTAATTTCATCTGAGAGTAAATTTTCTTCAGTGCCACTCTTCAGTCATTGTTTTTACGTCTATTTATTACTCAGGAAGAGAGTCTATTCCTCTAATCTGCTCGCCCGCAAGAAACTTTTAAATCTGAAAAAATGATGAAATAAGGTTTATTCACAAGGTTATCTTCTGTTATTCCTATGCACGCATTGTAAAGTATCGTGCACATTCATTCAAGGGCGCGAAGTATCGTTAGATTTAACTCCAAAAAAGTTATTTTCATAGCAGTGAAGGACAAATAGTGCACCACTTGCGCCCGGGCAGCTTTGAGAGGGCAAGAAGCTTCAGAGCACAAATGCTTTAAGAATTGGGGCTCACATCAGAGTTCTTTCAGCATGGAGGCTGCTACCGTTGTTGTTGGATTTCGTGGAAGTGAAGAGATGTATGGTGTCCGATTTGCTCGTCTCATTGCAAACGGCGACTCCAGTGTGTACAAAAAAGTTCTAGACGCGAGACCTTACAAGACTTTGATCGTGGAAAAGGTTGAGTGCCGTAATCACCTTCTAAGAAGTTACTGTAATAAAATAAATGATCTTGTAATCACAAGAAACCATGAAAAACGTGATATTATGCTAAGAAAATTGATAGCCAAAAACATTTTGCGCTTGTGAGCGGCGATCACAAAAAGTGTTGAGTTTACGAAATGCCAAAAATGTGTCAATTGCGCAAAAAAATAAGCTGCTCCGGAAGGATATCCTCAACAGCCTTAGCCACGTTTTCGGAGAACGTGAGCGGTGTGTAGAAATAGGATATTTCTGTGATGGGAGCAATAGCCCGGGAAGACAAAAAAACGTGCCAGCGCTGAAAGAATGCGGGGTGTATGAAAAATTAACTAATATTTCCCTGATGATTAGTCGCCGCAGCCGAAGCCTTATTTTCGATGTTGATAATAATCCTGTCGAGCATATACCATTGCATACCATATATATAGCATATACCATCATTGCAAAACTGAGTGGTGGAAAGAGGGTAAAGTTTGCTATTTCCCGGTCATATAAGGGAAGATTTGCCGGGGCACCTTCAATTCGGGAAACCCTCTGAAGATTCTTTATCAAACTGTTTGTAATGTGAGTCCTGGGTACCACTGTAAAAGGTCTCTCCAGAGAAGACTGAGGCAGGCAATTTCTACTTCCATCCGCAGGAAATTGCAAAAAAGTCGAGAAGGAATATATCGGCTGGGAAAAAAACCTGATCCCGACTACGGCCCCTATTCTAAAAGGCCTGATATGCCTAATGAGGACTTTACGAATGAGTGCCGGCTATTTATGGACTCACTAAAATAGGACGAGGATGATGCTAAGGAAATAGAGAGGAAAACGATAAAGCAGTGAGAAAGTGTTAAATGGGTAACGATGCACCAAAAAATGCTCACTGCCTCGAATTTTGGGCGTGTTTGTAGAATGCTTCCTTACACTGGCTGAGTAAATGTGATAAAATCAATTATGTATAGCAATTTTGATTCTCCTCAATTCCTCCTTTGAGTTATTGTGTAAATTAAATGCCCATCATCGGCTGCAGAGATGACTGTGTAAGAAGCAATAATGAAAGGTAAAGTTAATTTTTGGATGAAGAACGACGGAATGAAAGTTAACCGGAAGAACAACTATTACTTTCAAATTCAAGGCCAGCTTCACATAACTCAAAGAGATTTCTGTGTATTCGCAGTGTGGACCAAACTAGGATTAAAAGTGGAGAGGATCCACAGGGACGATGGATTTTGGAAAGAATTAATAGTAGAAATTTTTTAAAACATTTACTTGGAATATATGCTTCCCGAGTTAGTCGATCCGAGATTGTCCCGATCAATGCCGATTCGGAATCCCCCTGTATTTTGGCTGCCCAAGGGAAGAGAAATTGCGAAAAGAAAGGTAAGGGGGGAGAGAAGAATGAAATGGGCAATGCAAAAAGCAGAAAAAATAAATCATATTCAAAACCGATGTGACTTTTTCTTTTTCCTCCCGTGGTGGGGTAGAGTACCCAGGTAGCACCTTTTACTTGAGAGGCGAGTGATTTGAACTTCTCATGTAACACAGTCGGAGCTGAAACTAAACCGACTGCTGGTGAATAGGGTGAAGAATTACAAAAGCAAGGATCAGTATAGAATTAGAAAGGGATGAGCACGCTCGATGCTTCAACCGAAATGAGAACGTAAACTCTAACATAGAATGAAATCGCAATGTATTAATTTATTTCGTCAATTTTGATGAGGACATGATCCATGACATGACTGATCACCATAGCCATACTTCACGGGAATACCTACTGCAGAAACTAGGAACTTAGTGGAGTCAGTTAATTCTAAAAGCAATCTGATAGAGTTACAACATAATTCACCATATGCATTGTCTAGTACAACAGGTAAAATAAAGTGAGTAAACTTTCTAACTTGTAAAGTTAAACTTTCGGGCCGGTGAAATCATGTTATCACGCAGCATTTTTCGACGAAATCGTGCGACGCGCACCCTAATACACCCTAATAGCAAGGGCGACAGAGACGATGTGTGTGAGCTGTTGCCACTCTTGCGGAGTCAGCCTCACGTACGCTGAAATGACAACCGTGCGCTCAGTGGGTTACGAAATCTTCTTCTGTAGAGAAGGATCATATTACCGAAGGGAAGGCCCAGGGGCCCCCACCTTATGGGGCAATGGAGGCATTGGGAGGGGATTCTTCCTTCCCCCACACAAGGCATGAACGACGTAGAAGACACACTCTAAACAAATACACCCGTTGGAATGACACTGACTCGGGTAACTCTATCGGTCGACAGGAAAACTATCTTCACCCCCAGAAGTGGAAAAAAAATATGTACTGCGTCCTCTTAATCATTTCCATTGCTAGTACGATGAAATAATAAAAATACAAGCCATATAAGTCGCTAAGAGAACATATACATTATCAAATCGTATTTCTAATACTACGCATTCACATTATATTTTAGTGGACTATTTCTGATTACATCCGTTTTGTAGCACGTCACTACGTACTACTTATACACTACCTACGTTTGATCTGTCATCATTAACTAAAACCCATTTGTTCTTAAGTTGCTATTCACCCACATTAATACGAATCCAAGAATGAAAATAACATGAGTACTGTTTGCACGAGGACTGGCCACATTTTTTTGTTCCTTTGAATTCCCTCCCTCTGTTGCCGCGGCGAGCGTAGCTGTTTTGTTTTGTAATTATGATTTGGCCCGTTAAGGGCGCTCAAGAGGGAGGAAGAGAGAGATTGGGCTAGTACCTGCTGGACTGAGACCAGTTCGAAGGAGAGGGAGAGGACAAGTGGCCTGCCGGCACGGCGTGTGTGACTGAATGCAGACCCTCGGAAGACATCAGAGTATGCGGAGCGCACTCCCGGCTACTTCCTTCCCTTTCACCTTTTTTTTCTTACAGTATTTCTTTAATTTATTCTTTTGTTCCGTTAAAGGCCAGCCTCCATTATTTATTTTACCCCCTGTGGGGCTCTTTACTTGTCTGAGGACATCACGGACACGGGCGCGAACAAGTACATTACATGCATTAATTACTTTCGAAAGTTTTGACTTTTATACTCTATTGAACGGACTCCATCTTCATTATTTGTTAACAAATTTGCTCAAAGTCACAGCTGATGAAATGTGTCGAAGGCTCCAATTGGCTTTCCTCATTTTCATGGGACTACCAACATACGAAATTCTACATTTTCATGGCGATGCGCAACTGTTCACTCGTCGTCCGCCTTAGGACGGTAGCTTGCGGAAATGCTAGTGTCACTACCATCAGCTCCAATCATTTTGAATTTTCAATTCCCCCAACAGTTCACTATACAAGTGTCCCATTGATCGTGTATCATTTTGACCTGTAATTTCTAACACTTTTATCGAGTAACATAGAAGAAATTTCGTACATGGCTAGAAAAAGGTTGTCAGTTTTGTTGAGTCTAAGTAAAATATTAAAAGTATGATCTTATGACCCCAGAAATAGGGTCCAACCTAGAATCCCAATTTTTCCTAATGGGCTTTCAATGTTAAAATACTCGAAATACAAAAAATATTATAAAGCGAAACTTTCAACTAACGGGTTTTTGGGCACGAAGAACACGATGAAAGACGTTTGGAGTTCGAAAATTGCAACCTTTACCTCTGAAAGGTCACAGTCAAGGTTACAGGGGTTATCAAAAATGAATCACCGCTACAAACCTATCGAATCGTAGGTTTAAAAAGGTGCCTAGGTCGATGGAAAGGTCTTCAGATCCCTATTATCATCCCTTGACCGTCCAAGGTTACTCAGGGGTCAAAGGTCACAAGGGTGAATAAAAGTGAAATGAGGCTATAAATGTATCGAATCATAGGTTTCAAAGAGTGCCCAATCCGATGGTAAAGTCCCTCCACAAATTATCTGACCTTGAACGGTTGGGCAAGGGTAAAAGACTACTAGGTGTAGGTATGTCCAATATAATCGGACCTCTAATTCTAAAACATTTTGAACAGCATGCTAAAACTGATCAAATGGGCTGAAAAATATAGAAATGAGGAGAAGTACAAAAAGATAATTTAACGGAAAAAATCCAACTCTGATAGCTAAATTTCAGTTCACAACGAAATTTTGACCGAAATACCGGTATTGGAGTTTAATTTTCGTAAAATTTGCGGAAGCTTTCCAGAATATTCTTCCTCCGGAGTACAAGACGTGTTTCGTGACAAAATCACAGGAAAGGTGCCCCATCAACGCTCACAGAGGCGATTTCCACTGCAGCAGGCTGCCTTCTACACCTGCCATTTTCCTGCGGGCCTTGGACAGATATTACTGGGATTAAAAGGCTATACAGTTAACTCTCGATAATACGAAGCACGAAAATACGAAATTTCGATTATACAGAGCGAAACTGCTGGTCCCAACGAAAAGCCTACGGTAAATACATGGCAATGTTCGAAAATACGGTATTTCGAAAATACGAATTTTTCGGAATTACGAACATCGGCCCTGTCCCCAGTAACAAACGGAATTTGTTTTTACGAATATCGGCGAAAAACTGCTTCAGGATAAATATTTTTGACAGCGGCTTAACAAATCAGCGTTTCTGATTTTGGTGCATCAAAGATGAGGTGCAAGAATAGCGTTGCATTCATCTCCCACATATTCCAGTCTCTCCCCATAATTTTTCGCATTACCTTTCCCTCATTTTCGCTAGAAAAAAAACAATATTACCTTCCAAGATAATTTATTGAGTTGAAGATACTGAAGTCGCCACAAAGACCTGCGAACAGGCCTGGTGAAGGGATTCTCGGACCCCTGAACCCAAACTGAGTGGCCACTAAATCCAGATAACAGACCTAGTAGTTTATTATCCGACTAAATTCCTCCCACCTCAACTTAAATAGGAAGATTTTCGTAGAAAACTGACGTCGGGTGTAATTTTGGAATTTTGGTGATGTTTAAGCCCCAATATCTCGGTAACGGCGACAGAACATGACCAAACACATGCCATTCTTTGGTTGCCAATCAATATTGAGTATTTGTACCAAGTTTCATGATTCTATCTCCAAAAAACGCCATTTTGGAATGTTTCCTTTATTTTAGATTTCAGCACACTGTGCATCGGTTCAAATTTTCCTTCCTCTCCTTTCTATTAACAAAAACCACGCAAAATCATGACAGTGCGTGCGTGGGCCTTGAACTTATTTAAGTAAAGCAAGGAAACAATTGTATAGAAAAATATTAAAAGGATAAATGTTGCATCCTGCGTAAGAATAACTTTCTGAAATGTGTACATGTTCACAAAATTTTAAATATAAAATATCTTTCCCTTGTTTATTTTGAAGCCGGGAGGCTAGGTTGGGGGTCCCTCCCTGCCCCCGTGTATCATATGTACAAAACCAACGACGCAACAACACTAGAATGTGTCGCTCACTACTGCTAATCTGTAACTTTGACTGTAGAATAAACGATTATCTACGGTCTGCTAACAATAGAATTAGGGCGGGGGTTTTGTCGTTACAGCATGTCGCTGAATGTTCGCCAAGGGAGGGGAGTGTCGACACAGGCTTCTACATCTACATCTACACGATACCCTGCAAGCCACCGCGAGGGTGTGTGGCAGGGGGTGAAGGTCACCAAGCATTCACTACTAGCATGCAAGCAAGCAACTAAAGGGTCTCATGCAACTAGATTGTTAGTATCTATAGTATTTGAGGGGTTAATACATGCATCATGCACTACAGAATACTCTAAAATATTTCCCCTACCTATCCCTTTCCTATGCTGCCTATTCTGTTCTCTTATAGTACGGGGGAAAAATGCCATTTTGAATCTATCTGTACGACAATCTATCTCTCTAATCTTATTTATCTGGTCGAATCTAGCATAATACGCTGGTGTTTTTAATATGTGCCTAACATCTTCAGTAAAGCTATCCGATTGAAATTTCTGCAATAGATTAAATCTGAACTTTAATCTACGCTCTGATAATGATTCCCACCCTAATTCTTGTATTAATTCTGATACACTACTCAACCTATCGTAACACCTTTTGACGAACCTAGCTGCTCTACGCTGCACACTGTCTAGTTCTCTCATCAAACCTAATTCATTAGGATCCCATACACTGGCTGCATACTCAAGGTGGGGCCTAACTAGTGAAAAGTAGCATCGCTCTTTTGTCTTCTCATCACATTTCCCAAGTACTCTTTTTATAAATCCTAGCTTTCTCTTCGCTCGGCCGCATATTTCCCTTATGTGTCTTCCCCACGATAAATCTTTAGTGATTGTTACACCTAAATATCTTACGGTTTCAACGTTTTCGATCTTCGTGTTATTAATTCTATAGGATCGCTCTATCGAATTATTCCTCCTCCAAAAATTGATAGCTACACACTTTTTAAGGTTGAGTTCTAACTGCCATTTGTCGCACCACTCTTCAATTGCATCTAAATCCTTGCTAAGTGATTTCATGTCCTCTTCGTTTGATATACCCCTGTACACCACCGCATCGTCTGCAAAAAGTCTAAGGTTACTACTAACTACGGTACCCAAATCGTTTATGTATAAAAGAAATAGAAGCGGACCTACTACGCTACCCTGGGGAACTCCCGATGTGACTTCGATTGTGTCCGACATGATACCATCTATGACAACCCTCTGCTCTCGCCCACTTAAGAATTCTTTTACCCAACATACAACGTCTTTATTTATACCAAAACTCTCTAACTTCAAGATTAATTTGTCATGAGGAACTTTATCGAAAGCCTTTTTGAAATCTAAAAATATCGCATCAACTTCAGTACTGCTTTCGCCGTGGACTAAAATATCGTGTACGAATAAAGCTAATTGTGTCTCGCAAGATCTACCTTTCCGGAACCCATGCTGGCTGTTTATGAGTAATCCCTGACTATCCAAATGCCCCATGATCGAACTGACTACTATGTGCTCAAATATCTTACAAGAGATTGACGTGAGTGAAATGGGTCTGGCTTCTTCCTCCCCATCATCCTCCATGAACACAACAACAACGCCATACTTCTCGCTGACACACGTTCTTCCTTGATTTGTTTTTTCACTTTCTACAACATTTTGCATTCCTTTTGGCCTATATATTTATTCATACTTTAAATTTTTATTTTCAATTAATTTTTTTGGCCCGGGCCCCTGGGCATTTTCCCCATTTGTCCCCCCCTTGTCGCCGGCCCGGCCTGAGAATGATTTTCTCTATCGAAACGGTATTACTGTCCGTTGCAAACCTCCCGAGTTTGAAAACAAATATCTCAAACACGGCTCAATAGATTTTAAAATGAAAAACATCAAATTAAAGCTTGTTTATTTTTGCGTTTAGTGATGGTATGCAAAATTTTTCGCCGTTATATTAATTTCGGTGTGTTCCTAGAAACGGAATTTTAGTGTATTTTTACGGATACCGAACGGTTGCATCGCATTTTGCGGCTCCGTAATAACAACACGGATTGAGATACCTAAACTTACTTCACATATATTGTAGCAGAGATATTTTTTAATAATCACACGAAGTTTCATATTATTTAATGCATTTGTTGTTTAGTTGTTGATGAATAAGTCGGACTGCGTTATTTTCCGTTCCGCGCATCCCTGAAAATCGCCGTTTGGAAATTTTTCTGGCTCTCGAGCTCATCACCTTTAATCGACTCACAAAACCTTAAAGGAATTCGTTGGTTAGGATCAGTTTATATTTGTTTTGGAAAAAGAGCGCGCTGAGCTGCCATGTCCGGAAGAGAAAGCGCGCGGTGTGTCAGGGGTTTGTCGTCCGCAAGGGACTCTTGCATCTCCAAATGCACCTTCTCAGTGCGTAGTCCTTGGAATTACTCCAACGGTAGACCTAAATATTCTTGCGACCTCTTCGATGGAGTCTCTTCGGCATCCGTGTGCTTCCCGTTGCATCGTCGGGGACGTCTTCCCGTTTTATAGTCTTTTTATTTTCTTCACAGCGTCAAGGGTTGTACCAAGGCACTCAGACACATAGCGTCATGAGGGATATCTTTTGTTACCACATTTCTCGGCTTCTCGACGAAATAAAACAAATGGCGCTTGATATTATAACAATGGCGCTTAATATAAATAATGTGAAACTTCGTGTGATTATTAAAAAAGATCTTTGCTACAATATATGTGAAGTAAGTTTAGGTATCTTAATCCGTGTTGTTATAACGGAGCCGCAAAATGCGATGCAACCGTTCGGTATCCGTAAAAATACACTAAAATTCCGTTTCTAGGAACACACCGAAATTAATATAAACGGCGAAAAATTTTGCATACCATCACTAAACGCAAAAATAAACAAGCTTTAATTTGATGTTCTTTACTTTCAAATCCATTGAGCCGTGTTTAAGATTTTAGTCTTCAAACTCGGGAAGTTCGCAACCAACAGTAATACCGTGCTTTTTTTAAGCTATGATTGGGCGTTAGATGGCTACTAAAGCGCGGTTTGGGCCAGCTGCCATCATAACAGCGTAGATGTGTGAAGCAAAAGTCTATTTTTAGCGTCCATACTAGTTCCTTTCTCTACTGACTGGATTCCGAAAGAAAAATTCTCATTAAAAATGTTCAACTTTGGTTTTATGTACGTTCTTGGTATTGGGAAGACATTTTGCCAACACTACCATCGCCGACTTAAAAGCATTGACTTTGGAAATACAAGTAGGTACTTATTTTACGATCTTTTATGACATGCATATTTTAAGAACGCTTTCACGAACGACCAAAAGAGTTATTCAATGTTGCCGAAGACAAAAAAGTTAGAGAAAATAAAGATAATTTTTTCACGACTTTTGAAAAAATGTTCGAAATTACGGAAATCGATATTACGAAGTGCCGATTTTCCGGTCCCGCTGGCTTCGTATTATCGACAGTTTAGTGTAACTTGTTTCCAAGATAACATCAAAACTACTGGGAAAGATGATTAGGAGCATTTAATGAATCAAAGAAATCTATTACAAAGGGATTAGTGAGGGTTATAAAGATAAATACAAAATGAGGGAGTCAGTAGAATCCCTACAGCATAAAGTAGATAAAGATTGGTAACATACTACTGCCAGAAAGATGCCATTAAAAATTCCTCAAAACCAGTAATGTCTCCCAGTTAAGGTTGTGCAACTATTTTGTCTTCACTGCTTGGGCTATTAAAGGAAGGGGCTGACTGGAGGATTCAAGTGGCATTTGACAGTGTAAAGGCTCTCACCAAAGTTTTTGCCCACTTTCACCCTTCTCTCTCAGTCGTCTCGGAATATTCCATACATATGTAATGATAAAGTTTAGGGGCTGCAATATCACATGCCTCTAATTGAGCAACACATTTTCTTCACGCTCCTTGCAGAGAAATATTATGCCAAAATTGACAGAAAAGCACTAGCATTAGTTTTTGGAGTAAAACACTTCACACAGTACCTTAATGGGGAGGATTTTTGCTTAGAAATGTTTGTAAGCCTTTGATTTATATATGTAAATAGACACCAAGCTGCTGTCCATGTTTACCCTGTATGCTACCAGCATCCTCTAGTGATGCAGAGTATTTCCTAAGCAACAAACTGTTATTTTTGACATAGAAATCATCAGTTATTTGATATTTTTTGTGGAATCAACACGATTTCCCCTCTCATTCTTAAGCACAGTAACAAAATCTTAGAAAATTCATAACTTCATTCATATTAGTTCAGTATACAAGGATACAACTCTTAAAAGTCTGGCCAAGTATGATTAAAAGTTTTGAGAAGCACATGCATTGACAACAGTTTTTTTTGCTGAGTGACAATTTGCAGTTGCAAAAAGATTGTCAAATGTGCAAGTTCAGCATCTATTTCTGATATGACAAGTGCAAGTCTAATCAGCTACACCAGCATCAGCAATTATTTCATCTACATTTGGATACTTCAAAGTCCCCTTACCCCTTTCTCTGCAAATCTCAATTTAATGAGCTTTTTATCTATTTTCCGCAAGTTCTCCAAGTCCTTTTCATTGCATGATCTAATATCTGCTCCATCAACTTTGGAAGTCTGTTTGGGTGTCATATTTACTGAAGCATATACTCCGTGATGAGTAACTTTGCTGCCATGGATTAAAATCTAAACAAACAAGAATTAAATACATGTACTGAGCTGATCCTAGTCCTATATATTTCTACCAGTACAACTACACCGACTACAACCAACTACACCGTCATTATTCTCAGATACAAAAAATAGCCACAATTTCCAGCATGTAAGATGTATCTTCTCTTCAAATAAGTTCCTAGAAGATCACTATGCACCTTATACGGCTAACATAAGTCAGACAAGAACAGATAACGATGCATTTTTAGGGATTCAGTCATTTCAAGGAATACAAAAAACTTTCTGCTGAAATGTGCATGAATTTTAGGTACTTGTGTACCACTTTTGCTAGCACTCATTTTGCACTTTTGACAGTTTGAGTGGAAATAGAAGAGTTATTTATTCATCCAATAAAATCACCAAAACTAGGATACCTCTTATATGCTGGAAGATAATGAAGTAAAAGAAGTTTCAAAATCCTAAAGACTAAAATTTGTTCTTACCTGGAGTTTTAAGTCTATTTCCCTCACAGTTAATTCACCTTGTTTATTTAAGTGATAAGGATTTATCATAGATTTTATGCCATCACCTGGTTTCACATGTTGTTTCTGTTTTTCTTTTTTATTATCATTCAAAATATCTTCCACCCTCTTCATTTCTAATTCAGAGAGGAATATTATGCAGGAGTCATCTTCTTTTTTTTCGGACACCAACTGCAATTATAAGCTCATTATATTCACCAAAGTGATATTACACGCTTTCTAATGCTTTCGATCACAAGTTGATATCGCATCTACAATTCATTTGCCAAGGAAGCCTTTGCAATGTATTTTATTCTCCAAAGGACATTCCTTGAATTATTGTCCGCTGTTTAACACTAGAAGGACCGGGATTCTAGACTGCCTAGAAGGAACAAATACGCCATTTGCCTGATTGTGTCATAAATCAATTTTTTCCAAAACTTTTTGTGTTTAATTCTTTATAGTTGAACAATTTATGATGAACTATGTTTTCATCATAAACTGTTTAACATAAAAAAATATATACATCATATTGTAAACATAATAAAAGCACCACATCTACAATATTTTCAAGCGTTAGGAATTTTTTGGAAAACTCATTTTTTCCTTAGCATAGGGTACAAGGGGAAAGTATCAAAGAGTATGCATGTGTGTCAAAGACAAATCTTCTGGAGTGAACATCCATGAAGAAACAATCAACATACTGTGATTCGCTGATGACATAGCGCTCGTAGCAGAGACAGAGAGGGATCTGAATAAGATGCTAAAAACCATGGAAATGACAATAGCCAGATATCAGCTGAAGATAAATAAGAAGAAGACTAAGATATTGATGTGCAGCAAGATAGAAGAGGCCAAAACCAATGTCAATCTAGGAAAACAAAAACTGGAAGAGGTGAAAGAGTTCTGTTATCTAGGAAGCCGAGTAACCGACGATGGACGAAGCAAGAAAGAAATAGTGAGTAGAATAGCCCAGGCAAAGAGGGCATTCTTTCAAAATAAGAATCTACTTACAGCAGGAAATACAAGCATAGAAGTAAGGAAACAATTCATCAGAGCGTATATCATGTTTCTTTTGGAGCATGTTTCTTTACGGAAGTGAGGCAAGGACGATGACAGCAGCGGAGAAGAAAAGGGTGGAAGCATTCGAAATATGGTGCCATAAAAGAATGGTGATGATAAAATGGATCGACCGAGCGACAAATGAAGAAGTCTTGAGAAGAGTGGGAGGAAAGAGAAGGCTTCTGAATACCCTAAAAAGAAGACGGGACAACTTAATCGGCCAACCCTTTAGGCACGATGGCCTGATGAAGACAATCGTCAAGGGAAAAGTGAACGGTAAGGGTAAGATTGGAAAAGGCAGGCCTCGTATGAGTTATATAGAACAGGTGTTGAGTGATGTGAAGGGAGGGCTGCGTCAAACCAATCCTAGGATTGTTTACCCATGATGACGATGAGGGTACAAGGCACTTTCAAAGATGATATATGTTGTCATTATCAGTTATTTGTAATTAACCTTTGAATTGAAAAGGAATGTTGAGTAAACAGGAAAGGTGAATTACGTATAGCTAACGTTTTTAAGCTTAAAATATCGTTACATCATTTTTAACAGGTGGTAATGTCATTCCACCAAATTTACTATAACAGTTCACACATACGAACTCAGCAATTGATTCGCATTTACCGCACACTTGCTTCTTACAGCTATTACATGTGCCAGGACTGTGATCTCTTAAGAAAAATTACCAGTGAATTCCATCAGTTACTGGTCAAATTTCACCAGTAGCTGGAGAGATCAATCAGTTATTGGTCAATTTTCATCAGTATCACTGGTGAACACTCTTTAGTGACTGGTAAAGTCCAGCAATTATTGGTCAGTTTTGCTAATTACTTAAAAACATTACCCAGCAACTGATGAAATTCATCAGTTACTGGTCAGTTGCCGCCAGTAACTGGGGAAATCTATCAGTTATTCATCGCTTTTCGCCAGTAACTGAAACACTATAGTGACTGGTTTATCCCATCAGCTTTTGGTCAGTTTATGAAAATGACTGAAAAACAAACTCCAGCAACTGGTGAAATCCATCAGTTTCTGGTTAGTTTTCACCAGTAACTGGTGAACACTTCTCAATGACTGCTGAGATCCATTAGTTATTGGTCAGTATTCGCTCAGTACAATCACCAACTCACTCCAGCCACCGACGAAATCCAACAGTTACTGGTCAATTTTCACCAGCAACTGGTAACACCCTCCAGTGACAGTTTGGAGATAGCATCATGAAATCCATCAACCACTTTTCAGTCTGCATCAATCTCTTTGCAGTTCTTTCAGTAAATGCTAAAATTTTAAGAGCTACAGATATGACTCTTCCCCAGTTTTTTCCTTCTGTTAAAATTGAGCCGTCCATGATTGTTCGGCTCTTCTCCCGGCCTCGCGTCGGGGGCCTGAGTGCCGGGTCACCACCCCATGCTGTTTTCCCACGTGCCGAGCCGCCCCATGTTCGATGCCTCTCCAGGCCTCACGTCGGGGGTGTGGGTGCAGAGAATCCACCCCATACTGCCCCCCCGAACCTCCCGGCTGGTTTCTAATGGGGCTGGCTCGGCCTGGGAGGTATATTAAGGGCGATGGAGACCGGACCGAGGCTTTTTTGTTTCTAGCCCTCCAACGAGCCGGTCGTGGAGTCCACACTCACTTCGGGAGGAGACGCCTCTGCCGCTCATCTGCCGTCGTCTCTTCGGCACATCGGCTATCCCGGTATAACCTATCCTTCCCTAACCCTCGTCCCCGGAAATCGGTACGGCCCGCGCTATCGCTTGTCTATTTTATTGTTCCTATTGGTGTTTTTTGGTTTTTGTTAATAAACCGGTGCCTCAAATAATTGTGTCGTAGTTTTCACTTACGCCCATCAGTTCAATGGTAGCAGAGCGTGGTTTTGTGTTAAATTACTTGCACTCGGTATAATGGCTTCACAATTACCCCCCGGAACTTCTTGGATCAATCAGTTGTCTAAATCAGATTTGTTAGAAACCTGTGTTAAATTAGGGCTTGAAGCGGACGGGACGTTAGATGAAATACGTAAAAGAGTTCGCGAACATGTTCGTTCTATACGTGGTCAATCCGAGCCGGGTGACGAAGTAAGTGGGGATGAAACCGTTGGATGATCTCCAAGAACTCAGTGCGACTTACCAACGATGGAAAGGCTAGTTTCTCCTCCGAAGAATCCGTGCGATTTGCAAACGTTGGAAATGCTAGTTGTGGCAGCGCGAATATGGGATATTTCATTTAGTGGAGCACAGGGGGAAAGTGTGGCGAGTTTTCTGGAAAAGTTAAACAGATTCGTTGCTCATTTCGAAATAGGCTCGGTGGTGCAGCTTAAGCTGATTCCTGAAATATTGCGTGAGAGAGCGTTACGTTGGTATTGGGCGAATGAGTTTCGTGACCCGCTCGTTTTTCAAATGAATGCATGGCGAATTTCGGGGTACACAATTATCAGAGTCGTTTAAAAAGGGACATGTACAATCGGACGCAAGGAAGGAGAGAAACACTAGGAGAGTACGTTATCACAATCAGGAGTTTGAACCGAAAACTTGAAATTCCCCTTGGGGAGGATGAATTGTTGCAGCTTGTATGCGATGGGTTGAACCCGGACTATTCGATTCACCTTCTACATCGGCCTGTTTCCTTCGCGTAATACGCCCCGTAGGTTGGAAGAAAGGAGGAGTACGGCCGAAACTTATAAAGAGCCTCCTTCAGCGGAGGAAATGATCGATCCCGAGTTCAGCAATGGTAGTCATCAAGTCAAGGTTAGTGATCTTCCTCCACGGATTCCCCATGGTCGCGATTTCATTCCCCAACGAAGGTTCGTAGCACAGTCAGGTCGACCGTGGAGACCTCGGAATAGTCGTGGTTCCGTGCGATCGTCTGCTGCATTCCAGGCGGGAAACGAATGGCGCGAGGAGCTTTAAAGCCACGAGGCACTCGCGGAAAGAAGTTGGCTTGGTATGGGCAGATTACCCCTGCCAATAATAATAGTATCTCGCCTAGAGTAAGGGTTGCCATTAATAATGTGTGGATGGACGGCTTGTTTGATACGGGTGCCTTCCGATCCTGCATTACGGAGAAATTGTTATGGAGGCTCAAAATACCGAAAAAGGAAATGCAGGAGGTAGATACTCTCTGTTGCGGTATTAATGCTGTTCCTATCAAAGTCACTAAACGAGTTAAACTGCAGGTCAAGATTGACGCCATGTCGTGGAAGCATGATTTTTTGGTCCTTCCAAATTCCCCTGTTGATGTCATATTCGGAGCTGATTTTATGAACCGTACGGGGATGAGTATAAATTTTGCTGAAAAGACTTATTCCTTTTTGTTCCGTTCAGGATTAGTTGCGTCGGTTTTGGAAGACGAACCGTCCGAAGTACGAAGTCCTATTCTCGGGGAAGGCCTGGATAGCTATCAGCGCGAACGTGTTAGGGATTTAATTAACGAATTTAGTGACGTGATAACGGAAAGATTGGGCTGTACTAATTTAATGGAATACGATGTGTGCCTAACTGATAAAATCCCCGTAAGGTCAGCGCCAAATGAGTAACACCGTTTCCAAGTTGCTCGAACAAAAGGTTATCATTCGTTCCAAGTCATCATACGCGAGTCCAGCCTTCCTAGTTCCCAAGAAGGAGAATGGGTCGCGACTCGTTGTTGACTATAGGGCCCTCAATCGTAAGGTACTATTTGACGCTTTCCCCTTACCCACTGTAGAGAATGCGTTTATGCATATCGGTAGGGCGAAATATTTTACCATATTAGACCTCAATTCGGCTTATCATCAGGTACCCCTTACTCCCGCGAGCCGGCGGCTAACGGCCTTTGTCACACCTTTTGGTTTATATGAATTCACTAGGTTACCTTTCGGAATATGTACGGGTGGCCAGGTTTTGTCCCGTTTAATTGATTCAATCTTCGGCGATATGAAGTACAAGTTCGTGTTTAATTATTTAGACGACGTTGTCGTGTATAGTGATAACCTCGATGATCACTTTGAGCATCTCCGCGAACTCCTCGGTAGATTAAGAAAAGCTAATTCGATCGTAAACCCAGGCAAAATATCCATTGCTGCCAAAAGAATTAAGTATTTAGGTCATATTATTTCTGATCAGGGGATCAGGATAGATCCCGAACGCGCTGCTATTATAAATAAATTCCCTGTTCCCCGCAATATTAACGCCGTTAAACGCTTCTTAGGGATGTGCAGTTATTATGCTCGTTTCGTTCCCGGTTTCTCAGAATTGGCGGCGCCGCTCAATGAGTTAAAGAAAAAGAATGCTAAATTCGTTTGTGGCCGGGCGCAATAGCAGGCATTCGACACTCTGCGGAGAAAAATAGCTACCCCTCCTGTTTTACGAGCACCCGATTTCTCTAAGCCCTTTGTATTACACACGGATGCCTCATCTAACGCCGTCGCAGGGGTATTGTCTCAGCGGATAGGGGATGATCTCGCCCCCGTAGCGTTTGGGAGTCGGACTCTGGCGGCGGCCGAGCGAAAATACGCCACCTATGAGCTTGAATGTTTAGGGGTTGTGTTCTGTGTGGAGAAGTTCGACCAATACTTACGAGGGAGAGAATTCGAGCTCTTCACTGACAATCAAGCGCTGTCATGGATGTATAAACATCCTAAGCAACTGGGCAAAGTAGGGCGTTGGATATTACGTCTTTCGCCATATAAATTTACTATAAGGCATGTCAAGGGAGGAGAAAATATAGTAGCAGATTGTCTATCTAGAATGTTCGAGCATGAACCGGACGACCATCAGGAAGAGAATGATCCCCCTTCGGTTAACGTACTGGAGAACATTCCGATTAGTTTCACGTCCATTCGAGAGCATCAATTGAAGGATCCCGAATGTTGCGGACTAATAGAGAAGTTAGAGAAGGGAAGGAAAATACCAAACTTAGTTGTGAATAGAGGATTATTAGTTTTTCGTAACAGGAAAAAAAGGAATCGCATTTATGTACCTTGTCAGATACGTAATATGCTAATAAATTATTTTCACGACTTTGCGATAGGGGGGCATTTGGGATATAAGAAAACCCGAGAAAGGATAAGTCGAGAATTTTTTTGGCCAAACATGCATGACGATATTTTGAAATATGTTAGATCGTGTACGGAGTGTCAACGTGCCAAACCCGCTCGGGAGACTTCCGTCGGTTATCATTCAGCGGAAGTCTCAACCAGAGCATGGCAAAGGATATTTATAGATTTCATGGGACCGTTGACGCGGAGCCGCTCAGGAAACAAAGTGATTTTAGTTATGATCGATGCCTTCACAAAATTTGTTGTTCTGATACCCATGCGAAATATGACCAGCGCGAACACCGTCAAAACTTTAAAAGACCGAGTGTTTGCGCTGATGGGGTTCCCAGAAGTCCTAGTGTCCGACAACGCTTCTGTATTCACCTCCCGAGAATTTAAAAACTTTTGCTTTTCGTGGGGGATTAAACACGTAAACACAACGCCATATTATCCCCAGGCCTCTCAGGTTGAGAGAGTTAATAGGAATTTAAAGACAGCCCTCACCGTCTTCCATCATAGTGATCAGGATAAATGGGACGAAAGTTTGTTTTCCTTGTCCATTGCATTTAACAGCGCCTTTCATGAAAGTACCCAATGTACTCCAGCGAGCTTGCGCTTCGAACGTGAGCTAAGCCATCCCTTGGGCGTGAAATAGAGTATTGACGAACTCGTGAATACATCGAATGAGAGCAGAACGCTGGAGGAGAAATGGACTGACGCTGTGCGATGTCTCAAGGAAGCTAATAAGATGGTAGCGTCTAGGTATAACCGTCAGCGTAAGCCGGTGAGCTACGAAGTTGGGCAAGTAGTGTCATATCGATTGCATCCGTTGAGTTCCGCGGTCGAAAATGTGTCTGCGAAATTACTTCCCAAGTGGTCGAAACCACTGCGAATAATTCGTTACACTGGTCCCGTGACTGTTGAATTGGGAGACCTAGACACGGGAGTATCGAAATGTAAGCGTCACGTCTCCCAAATTAAGCCTTTCTATCAGCGCGAGCCGTATCTAGGCAATCCACCTTAAATCCCTATCCCCCCCCCCTTCCTCCGCCTTCACCGGTTTCCTCCGTAGTCATACGGGGTTGGTGATGGGGAAGAGACGATGGCGGAAGCAGTAGTGGGACCGTTGCTCCTCCCTTTGTTTTCTTGTTTTTTTTGGGGGGATCGGCTTGCGCTTGGCTAATTTTTGCCCTTCCGTGGTGAAATTGCTTGGGGCTAAATTTTTTTTTCTCTCTCTCTATCGCAGGATGTCCTTCCTGGAGCTTTCCCTACCCTGGTCCGTCCAGAGGGTTGTAGAATGTTATTTTGATTGAGTTCCTAGCTTTGGTCATAGATGAATTTGTTTACCCACTCAAGAATTGCTTGTTCTTTTGGCTCTTATGTTCATGTGTGGTACTGTGAGTTGGGTGTTGCATTGTAATTTACGGCTTTTCTGATTTTGTTAGCTCAGCCTGTTTGGTGTGTTAGAAGGTGGATTATTATTTAAAAAGGAGATTGCCTGATGTAATGCGTTCACGTATACTCCTTGGTTCTGTTTGTCTCTTATGGTTTGTGCATAATATGCCGGACGGGTCCTGGGGATATGGTTTCCCTACCCATTCCCTCCCCCTCTCCTCCTTTTCGAGCGGCACCGTAAGCGAGGAAGTTCCTGAAGCCTCAGGGTGAATTCTCCGGCGGGCGGATTAGAGGAGGAGGATGAGCCGTCCATGATTGTTCGGCTCTTCTCCCGGCCTCGCGTCGGGGGCCTGAGTGCCGGGTCACCACCCCATGCTGTTTTCCCACGTGCCGAGCCGCCCCATGTTCGATGCCTCTCCAGGCCTCACGTCGGGGGTGTGGGTGCAGAGAATCCACCCCATACTGCCCCCCCGAACCTCCCGGCTGGTTTCTAATGGGGCTGGCTCGGCCTGGGAGGTATATTAAGGGCGATGGAGACCGGACCGAGGCTTTTTTGTTTCTAGCCCTCCAACGAGCCGGTCGTGGAGTCCACACTCACTTCGGGAGGAGACGCCTCTGCCGCTCATCTGCCGTCGTCTCTTCGGCACATCGGCTATCCCGGTATAACCTATCCTTCCCTAACCCTCGTCCCCGGAAATCGGTACGGCCCGCGCTATCGCTTGTCTATTTTATTGTTCCTATTGGTGTTTTTTGGTTTTTGTTAATAAACCGGTGCCTCAAATAATTGTGTCGTAGCTTTCACTTACGCCCATCAGTTCAAAATCACCTCACTTGCTACTAAACTTAGTATTCACACCTCTAGTTTTAAACATCTGTCCATCAGTTACAGATCAGCTTGTTTGCCTGTTATTGACATGAATATACTCGAGTCTCTTCACTTAAGAGCAGGGATGTGATCCGGCACGAAACTTAACATTTAGTTTAGGACCGAAGGCAGGGAATGACCCGTTTGCTTTCAGACCTAACGCATAGAATGATGATCTGTTTCGGTGCAGTGCCGGCGGACAATGGGGGCTGAAATCGAAAATATCTGCACAAAGGTCCATAATGGCTTTTTTGGAATTAGAGTCATGAAATTTGGTGCTAATACTCATAATTGATTGGCAATCAAGGACTGATATGTCATTGGTCATGTTTTGTCACCGTTACCGAGATACAGGGGCTCAAACAGGACCAAGATTTACACCCGACTTCAGTTTTCTACGAAAATCTTCCCATTTAAGTTGAGGGTGACGATGTGAGGGGAATTTGATCGGATTAAAAACTATTATGTCTGTTAAACCACTTTTTTACTTAACAATGTTAACTTTGGGAGTTTTTTTCCTCAATTTAGGTTATTTTACGTAACAAAATGGCGGACGTTATTTTCACGCAAAAATTTCATATTAAGTAGTAAATATCTAGCGTTTTACGAAAGTGCCCGTCAAATAACTCAAACTAAATCAAATTTTGAAGCTTTCTAAATGTAGATCTGAAATAAAATTTAAAATTCGTTTGCGACGCCGAAAGTTACTTTTGATTTTTCGTCCGCGCTTCCGGAGACGCGCGCCGGGAGCTGGAATTGCCGTGACCCGAGTAAGTTTTTTCAAGCCATACGGAACACAACGCTTCCAGTTCGTCTTTTTTAATATAATATGTGCATTGCTATCGATCTACACAGGCTCTATGCGTATAAAATCGCTTATATATGCTCAGAGAAAGGAAATAAATTATCGAAAAAAGCTGAATATTGAGGCACATCCAAATAAGTCCTGTTCGTAAAAACTTATATTATTTTACACGCTTCGTAGGTGTTATGTTTGATTGAGAAAATTGTGGTGAACGCAAAGCTACGTAAAAGTTCCTTTGCATTTATTTTATGCTCGGGCTACATCCTTGCCCTGTACAGCGCGGCGCGGGGAATAATAGCCACCCGCTCCTGCCGCCGAAACCAGGGGTTTTCCCTGCCTTAGCGAAACTGTTTTGCTCTCCTAACAACAAAGGGGCATTTCGCATTTTCTTCCTGTCCTTGGAATACTTGAACACATTCGGCCAAGGGTGCAGTGACCCTTTCCTCCGGGCCTGGTTCCGTAGCATGGGTGACACCTGGGTTTTTCAGTGTTAGTGTGTCAACTATGAGAGTGTTTGGATGCAGTGTTTCGTGCATCTTGTCGGTTGGAGATTTTATTTCAATCCCTTTATTGCATTGTATATTTAACTCTCAGTGCAGGTTTGACAGTGTCAAGAAAAGAGAGAAAAGGTTTTGTTGAGTGGAGGTGTTGTTGTAGCGACTTTACAGGATCCTACCATTTTTCGTGTGACTGTACAATACCCTCCTCATCACCTTCACGTCACATTGGCGTGTCTGATTTGGCGATCATTGAAAACCTTTTACCTGTCAATTCCTCAGTTTCAAAAAGGCATTGGATCTGAGGTTTCCGCGGCGTTTCTCAACACTGGTAACGGTTTTCGGGCGTTCCTCCGCGTCGTGTTGTGTCAAGGCGACACAGTTTCTCCAGCCATCCTGCTGGCGTCTTCAGGTCAGAAGTGACCTGAAGACCAGTGTTCAAAAAGGTATGCTCTTTCCTATTATTTCCTTGCCACCAATTACTTTTTTTATGAAGCTATCTTTAAATATTTTAATTGGAGTGTTTTTATAGTTTTTTTATGTGATCATTCTTGATCCCTAGTACTCTCATCCATTACCTCGCTGTTTTCGTATTTATTTGCCAGAATCAGATAGAATAATTCTTAACCCTTCCAAAATTTTGCACAGGTTTTTAGAGTCACTGTCTGAAATATATATCGCTGTAAAATATCTCGACTTAAGCTCCATGAGCAAGTAATAGAAGCGAGGGCTATATCTGTGACTGATAAGAAAGAGTTATTGTACAATTATTAATGCAGAAGGTTGAATATAGAATCAAATGCCGTTGCCGAAATAGCTGTCCGGGATTTTACACGCAAGGGATTTCTTTGTTCCGTACCTGATAAGGTGGGAATAAAGCTGTCGCAATAACGAGAGGTTTCTGATCAAAAAGCAAAATTGGATGAATGAGTGCATGTATTTTTCTGAAATTGTAATGATGTTTTCACCATGTACGTCGAGAAGAGGCAATTTTTTTGTTTTTATCTTTCCATAGTCTCTTTACCACATAATTATAGTCACTTTGAGCCTTGGATTTCATAATTTTGATGTAAGTTCCATACGAGCATCCCGACGACCAGAAAAAGAGTTTCATGTTGCATCTGAAAGAACTAAAAAACGTAAAATTGAATCTCTTAGGACATCTGCTTCCACCGCCGATCTTACGCTAGCAGCCTCTGAGTTTAAGGGAGGAAGGAAATATTGCGGCTGCTACGTTAGTGACTGAAATCACAACCACAACACCTACTAGGGCCAAGAGTCTTATCCAAATGGTGGAAAGGTGATGTAATTCGATCAGAAATGCCTGTACAGAAGGCGTTGTCTCTGATGATATCTACAGAGCTGATCAAGAGTCAGTATCACTCCTGATTACCCTGGATCTCATACAGAGATTTTCCATAATTTTGAGAGCAATTTCAAATGGACAGCCACTTAACGCCGAGGCATTTACTCAATGCTGCTTCAAAACTGCTGTTCCTCACTCATGCAAATACTCTGTTTGCATGGGTGAGGAGGAGGAGTATTTGCACAGTTTGGGGAAGCGACGCCAAAAAAATCTATCGGTACTAAAAATACTAAATTTTCAAATTTACGTTTATGAAACTTTTCTTTCATTTATTATTAATTAATAAAATCTATGAAATATTAGTTGCGCCAAACACGAGACCGCCATGTTTAGGAGGCTCTGACGTCATTCCCTAGACTCTGGGGGGCTGCTCTCTTATTGTGGTTAGCGATTGTGGTTCTTGACGTGTGTTCTGAAGTTTTGCGCTGTGATTACTCGAATAAGCTTTCTTGAAGCGGTTTACGAATAGTTACCTGGGATTCTTTATGATGGAAGAGAGTACTTCTTTCAAAGAAATGCCATCCATAAAGTGGTCACGGGAATACTGTTTTGTTCCCAAGTGCTCGAGTACGAAGATTTCGACACCGGGAAAGATCTTCGTAAACGTGCCAGACAATCCTGTATTGAGAAGGAAGTGGCTGATTGCTGACCGGAGGGATTTGAAGAAGTTGCCATTATCCGCATCATCTCTTTTGCGATGCTGTGCCGATCATTTCAATGTAAGTGCAATAGATATACTTATGAAATAAAGTGTCGATAGTTTGATCGACATCTAACTGCATTACATGTGTTGCATTATAGTTAATTTGAATTTATGTGACTTTCTTACTCTAAAATAAGATAACCTATCGATATTCATTTCAACGGAAGGGCATCTCCAACAATATTTACGTCTTAAATATATGATCGCGATTTTTTCACTAATCCATATGCTTTGTTCAAGGCGATTATCCTTTTCCGATAATTTTGTGGGCATTCATGTCGCATACGGACTACAGGTAGTTTGCTTACCTCATTATTATGATATCTACAATTATATGTAATCTTTCGGTTGATATTTATATTTTGTAATAAATTTTTAGTTGGAAGAGGACGCTGAAAATTACACGAGGTGGAAGATGATGGGCGGCCTACTTCGCTTGAAGAAAGAAGTGGTGCCTCAAGTTTTTGCGTGCCAATCTAGGCTTTCAACTATTCCCAAGACCGAGAGGTCCATTCTGAAGAAGATGAAGGTTCTTGAGTTAATCAATTCCAATTCTTCTTCAGAAATTCCAGAGGAGCCTATGCAAATCGCTTCAGATGATTGTGAGGTATTCGGGCAGCACCAGGACATTGGATTTGAAAATGTTGATGATTTGAAATGTGTTAGCAAGGCAGAGAAAGTCATACAGGTACGCTCTTCATATAGGAGCAAAATCACCCAAACATACAACCAAAAACTTAAATCAATTGCAACGTCTCCCCATAAAGTACGTTTATGCTCAAAAGCTACATGTCCCTTCGCTTATTTCAAATGAAGGGTGAAAAATCTCTGCTTCTGATTGGCTGAAAATGTTAGCCTCTCTCACTGCGTCCTTAGTTACCGAAACCACTAGCGCATGTTTTGCATCGACGAGTTGTCGATAAGCGCACAGTCAATCCAAATATTGTTGTTGATCACTATCCATTACCCGTGCCAGAGGACATTTTTAATTCATTGAATGGTTGCGGGGTATATTGTGTTGTCGATTGTGCTGATGCTTACATGCAGTTAGAGCTTGATGAGGGGGCACAAGATATTTTGGTGCTGAATACGTGTTTGGGTTTGGTAAAGCCAACTAGGTTGCCGTATGGTCTGGCAAGTGCCAGTGCTTGTATTCAGTCTGTGATGGACCAAATTCTTGTGGGAATACCAAAGGTAAAGCCTTACGTGATGACATTATTATTGGTTGAAAAGACTTAGAGGAATGTATGAGAAATTTGTATCTGGGGTTTTCAAGACAACATGAACATAATGTGCGTATCGATGAGAGTAAGCTCAAGTTATTTGTACCAGAAGTGGAATTTTTGGGTTTTGTGTTGTGTCCTTCTCAACACATACCGTCACCAAATGAGGTAAAAGCCATTCGAGAGAGTGCTTTGCCAACGAACAAGTCTGAATTAAAGGCTTATATAGGAATGGTATCAGGTTCATTCCAAATGCTAGTACTAATTTAAGGGCATTGTATGCTTTGCTGTCTGAGTCAGTTCCCTGGGAATGGACTAGTGAAGGTGAGGAGGCATTCGAGCTGTCCAAGAGGGTGCTTAGTTCGGAGCCAGTGCTAGTCACTTTTGATCCCAGTAAAACCATTCTCCTTGTCTGTGATGCCTCACTTGTGGGCGTGGGGCAGTGCTGGCTCTGCGGGAAAATAAGTTAGAGTCCCCTGTGATGTTCATGTCACGTTCCCTCACCGATGTTCAAAAGCGATATTCCCAGATTGAAATGGAGGCTCTTGCCATCGTCGTTGCCCTGACCAAATTCAATAAGTTCTTGTGGGGCAGGAAATTCATTAAAGTGACTGATAATGCAGCTTTGAAAATTTTGTTTGCCCCAGATAGGATAAGTTCAAAGGTGAGTGCGCTCAGATTGAAGCGCTGGTCAGTCACGTTGAGGAATTACAGTTACATCATAGAGTACCGCAGCACAGACAAAATGGGTCCAGCTGATGCCTTGTCGTGTTTACCACTGCAAAAATTTGCCATAGATGTTTGTTGTTTTGCGGATGAATTACCTGTTACCACTTAGCTGTGAAACAATAATTGTAGAAACTGACAAGGACCCGGTGCTTAGTCAAGTTAAGTCCCTGGTCATCAAAGGTTGTCCACAGAAATACCCTGCTATTGAAATTGGGTGTTCAACGCATTTTGAATCGTCCGATTTAACGGACTCTTATTTCACCATGATCTCATGGCTCAAGTAGTTCTTCTGAGTTGCCATCAGCGTCGCCACCGTGGAAAGTGGAATGGGGAGTTGAGGGGAGGGACCTGATATGTCCCAGCTGGGAATTTTCGGAAGCGACGACCGGAGATCTTGCGTAATCCGCAGGGCGATCAAGTTACTCTGAACACAGATAACGTCAAGAGTTCTCTTTTCGGAGCCGAGTGTGAATTGTTTTCCTCGTCTTTATTGAAGTCGAAAGTAAGATAGGTCGGCAATTACCTAAAATTGAAAACACCTAAAGGGTTCTGGGATTGTCGGCGTTGCCTTGGATTTGTAGTGCAGTTTTTAGTGGTTGTCAAATGTTATTGACTGTAGTTATTGAATTAGTCCTCCAGGATTTATTTTAGCGGGATGCACGTTGCCCTCGTAAAGTAATTGTGAGCATTTTTAATGAGGTTATTTAAATAAGCTCTTGTGGCATTTTTTGGTCCCCCCCCTCCTCCCCTCGTTGGACATTACCCCTCGGCGGACTAATTACCCTCCGGACTTAGCCGCAGGACTTGCTCGACAGGCGTAGCTAACGACAAGCGGAGCCAACGACGCCAACAATGCCTACGATTCCAAAATGCATCGATTTCGTCTGCTTCGTTCGTCAGCTCCGTTCAGCAGCTCCTTTCAGCCGCTCCTTTCCCTCTCCAGAAGCTCTACCACTTATATAGCCCCCAAAGTGCGGATGAAGACCAGAAGTTAGGCCATCGTACGAGCCGTTATTTAGTGTTCGCCCGCCATAGTGAAAAAAGAGTCCCGGATGAGCCAATCCTGAGTTTCCACCTCGCCCCCTTGAAAGCATGCCACCTTTTCCTCCCCTCAATTTGCTCCAATGGAATTCCACGTTAAACCCCATTGCACTTTGACCTTCCAGAATATAGCCCCTCCTTACCCCAGAGAATACCTCCCCTCTCACGCCCTCTGTTCCAGTCGAGACGGCAAAGAGACGATATCGAGGCGAGGTGAGAGGAGAGTAGTGTTAGTCGTTTCTCCTTTGTGCGCCATGGACTTTCGGTGCAAGTTATTAGTTTTCCCGAAATGGTGAAGAGTATTTCAATTTTGTTGGTTTGTACCTTGTTGTTTAAATACAGTGTTTGATTAGTTAGATTTTCTTACTTTTGTGGTTTTTTCTATTTCTGACCTCATCTTGCTCACCCGTCTTGGAAAGAATATTTGTCCTTTGGACAAGTGTTTCTCGTGAACTGCTGTTTTTCTTTCGAGAAACGCTGCATTTGGTAGCAGAGCGTGGTTTCGTGTCTTTTCATAGCAGGTGGTGAGTGTTCCCATTTGAGGATTTTGCTTGATTTTCTCTGTATAACTAGATTGTTTCTCGCTTCATATTTCTCCAGTGTTTCAATTTTGCTTTGTGTTTTTTCGCTGAGTCAGGGTTCGTGTTTTCGCTTTTGTCCCAGCCACCATGACTTCTGATTCAGATGACCCTTATGCGAAAAATTATCGCACTACTGCTCAGGATAGGAGGGCCAGATTAAATGGAGAGACTGTGGTTTCACTTGATAATACCGGAGTTTCAGTAGACGAACTCTGCTTGGTTCCTCAAACCCAAGAATGTGACCTTCGGCATTCTGAAATTCCACTCCCAACCCAAGTTCAGGTGAATTTGCCTAGGTCCTCGGCCATTGAAACTCTTTCAACTCATTTGGTCGATTTGCCCGATTCCTTGCCAAAAGAATCTCCTCCTACCCAAGTTCTGCCGGTATTTCCAGAGGCTACTTCAAACGCGGCGGAACCAAGACGAGTTAGGTCGGCTCTATCACTATCCGAAGGGTTGGCCATTGTCAAGCAAAGGATCGCTGACTTTCCTCCCTTTGATGTTTCCAGTGCCGAAAATTGGTATAATCTGATGTTGAATTTGACGGAATTAGTCTCTCTGTCGCTAGTTCCTTTATCAACGTTGTTGAGTTTGGTGATTCCTAAGTTACCCTCCTGTTGGCATCGTTTCTGGCTTTCTATGTTAAGTCAAAATTTTTCTTGGGCCCAGATTACGAGCAAACTTTGGAATGAAATAGTCAGCGATCGGGAATTCGATCGGCTTATCGCTTCCAAGGTGAAAAGATTCCAGTTCCCTCGCGAAACACCGCGTGATTTTGTGTCTGCCATAAGAAACGCTGTGTGTGCATTAGGATTAGACTATTCTGAGAGCCAGATTGTTCATTTAATTTTTCAAGGTTTAAATCCTATCACTATTTCCGCTATCAAGACGCCCACCCCGCCGTCTAGTTTCGAAGAGTTAGACGTTGTCATTGGTCGTGCGTCAAAAGCATTAATGGATGCAGCTGATTACGCTAACACCTTTCACGGCGTATCATTTTATGCTCCTCCTGCCGTTTCTAGGCAAGTTGTGTGTTCCTATTGTCACAAAGCTGGGCACTATGTCAGGGATTGTCGTAAAAAGCACCGAAGAGGACGGCCTTCCACAATCAGTCTAATGAGTGTTCACAAATCTCCCGATATCAATTTGCCTTTGCTACCTATTTCATTGCAGTCAGCATCTTGTAATGCCCTGATTGATACAGGTTGTTCAGTCTCGATTTGCGACGAGAATTTCTTCACTAGCCTTGGTTCTTCGGCTGATAAACTAAAGAGAAAAATCAATTCTATCGAACTTTTGACGGTCGCTGGACAACCTTTTCGAGTTAGTTGTTCGGTGCAACTTAAAATTAAGATTGATAAGTACTCTTGGGTTCATGAATTTTATTTAGCAGACATTCCATTCCCTGTCCTTTTAGGGATTGATTTCATTCGTAAATCGAAACTTATTATTCATACTAATGGTGTCGCGTTTGAATCGGCGCCATGTCATTTAATTCATTTTTGCTCAGACAGACGAGCATCGTATATCCCTCAAGCGTTTGCAGAACACATGTCCGCTGAAAACGAAATCGTTGATTCTCGGAATAATTCTCTAGTTCCATGTGATGATTTGGTGAGTCAGTTGAAATTGTTGTTGTCTAATTATCCCGATGTTGTAACCCAAAATCTAGGAGTGACATCGTTGATGACTTATGAAATTGAATTATTAGACGAATGTCCTGTCAGAAGTCATCCTTTTCATCTCTCACCGCCGAAAACCCTCCTGATGAAGCAACATGTGCAGTCGTTATTAGATAAGGGAATTATCGAAGTTTCAAATTCAAACTGGTGCTCTCCTGCCTTTTTGGTTCCCAATAAAAATGGTTCACAAAGGTTAGTTGTTGATTATCGTAAGCTTAACAGACAAATTAAGAAAGACGGTTATCCGACTCCTTCTGTGGAACACGCTTTTCAGTATCTGGCTGATGCCAAGTATTTCACTATTCTAGATCTTAATTCTGCTTTTCATCAAATCCCGCTGTCTGAAAATTCAAAGAAATACACAAGCTTCGTAACGTCTTTTGGAATGTTCCAGTATACAAAATTACCGTTTGGCTTTGCTAATTCCAGTCAAGTATTTACTCGTTTGATAAACGAGGTTTTGGGTGATTTGTTATTTTCGTCTGTGTACCCTTATATTGACGATATATGTATCTATTCTAAGAATTCCAGAGATCACGTACCTCATGTCAGAGAGGTTCTTAGTAGGCTTCGGTCCGCTGGTCTGACTATTTCTGAAGAAAAGATTAAGTTGGGCTGCACTTCAATCGCCTTTTTAGGCCATCTAATTTGCAATGGAACCCTTTGTGTCGATCCAGACCGGATAAAACCCATCGAATCCTTTCCTGTTCCGAAGACATATTTTTGATATGGTTCGTAAATGTCATTTATGTCAGACATGTAAACCCAGGAATACTGCCCCACCGGGTATGATGTCTTCTAACCTTCCTGCTCATGTGTGGGAAAGGCTTTATATCGATTTCGTTGGACCTTATCCTTCGACGAAAAATAATCACAAATATGTCTTATCGATTATTGATGGATTCTCTAAATTTTGTATCCTGGAACCTGTTCGTAATGCCACTTCCAGTGCTGTGATTAGTGTTCTTACTCAAAGAGTTTTTTCTAAGTTTGGTTATCCTAAATTTCTTGTGTCTGACAATGCAGCGGTGTTTAAGTCACACCTAGTTAAGGAAATGTGTTTGCAACTTGGGATTAAACAGGTTTTCACAGCTCCTTACCAACCAAGTTCTAACCAAGTTGAAAGGCTACATAGAAATTTGAAAGCTGCATTGTCAATTCTTTGTAACAATGTACATTACAATTGGGTCAATTTTTTGTCAGATTTAAATTTTGCCTTTAACTCTGCCTGTCATAGTGCCACGGGAGAATCTCCCGCTAAGATAATTTTTGGCAGACGATTGCTTCATCCTCTAATAAATCAATGGTCTATTCCTAGAGAACTGTGTGAGGATGATATTTTGGAAGAGGAGAGGGAAGCTTATTTGCAACAAGTAGTTGCTAATTTGAAGATAGCCAAATCTAAGCAAAAGCTAGTTTTTGATAATTCTCATTCTAACATAACTTTCAAACCTGGAGATAGGGTGTTGTCTAAGAAACATCCAATCAGTTCTTAGGCAGACAAGATTATGGCAAAGTTAACCCCTCTATGGGAAGGCCCATTTATTATAAAAAAGTTAGTCTCTCCTGTGGGGGTAAGGAGTAAGGGACTCCAGGGTGGGGCGAGGGCAGAACATGCCCATGAAACACCAAGACCGTCATGCGTGGTGAAGAGCCACATCCTCCTCGAGGTGCCCCTGGTATCGCTGAACATGACGGATCTAGACCTGGCGGTCGATAAACAGCTCCCATCACCACGGTGCGTCTCTGTGCCAAGGGTGACCGCATCTGCGGGGCGGAGAGTAAGAAGTCGCTAACAGAGAAACTCCGGATACAGGGCGACCTCCGGTTTTATTTAGCCTTACCCATGCATGCGGGGCTCTGTGTGGGTGGACCCTTTATTTCCCTAGCTACTCGTGGGAACAATTATGGACCATAACAAAAAGAATAAAAACAAAACTTTTGTGGAGGACGCTGGACGAACTCCGACCAAGGACTCTTGTAGTCCAATTTCAAAAATGGAGGAGGAAGCACTGCTGGGGAGCCCAAGGGAACCCAACGGGAGCACCTCCTCTTCAACCTTTACCCTACCTTTGGGGGGCCCTTCTGGGAACCCCACTCTCCCTAGCCACCCCTCAAACCCCTTGGGGGAAGAGGAGGGAGGCATTCTTTCCGACTCCTCGGAGTCAACCATGAAAGAGGCACCAGGTTCACCCGTGGAGATGGAGTCGGACTCTGGGGCCTCTAACATTACTCTGGGTAGCATTTCAACAAAGCTGCAAAGGCTATCCACAGAGCCCAAGCTCAGCGGCGCAGCCAGGAGGAAGCTGCAGAAGCATAGAGCTAAAGGTGCAGCTGGGGTCTCTGCACATCCCCATTCCAGGGGCAATGCCGGGGACAAAGTAACCGGCAAAAGCCCCGGGCGTGGTAGGGATGGCGCTACGACCCCAAGTGCAGCACCACAGAAAAGGGGACGGACTCATGGAGATACCCCCAGTAACGAATCAAGGGAGAACAAGAGGCCCAAGATAAAACCCAAGCAAACCTATGCTCAGGTAACGAGGGACCTCAAAAAGATGGCCATAGTGCCAGCTGGATACCCGGAGGTGTTGGTAAAGGAGGAGATGTATGCCGACATCGATAGACGGCTCGATGAACTCTGGGATGAAATCCCGGAGGGTCAGGAGCATCCGAGGTTCGAAGGCACCAGACTGATCAATGGTGCAGTGGAAATTGCCTGTGGCAACGATTTCTCAGCCACATGGGTGACAGAGGCAATAAATAAGATGGGACCCATTGGGGATACCACCCTTCAGGTTGTAGATGCCGACAACCTCATTAAAAGGAAAAGGATGATGATGTGGGTCCCAGGGCCCAATAAGTCTGAGATTATAGTCATCCTTGACAGAATAAAGAAAGTCAACCCAGGGCTCCACACTGACTTGTGGAGACCCTATGAAAGGAGTGAAGCTGCACATGGGACGAGGTTCATCATAGGGGTGGACGAACCATCTGCCAGCTTCATTTTGGGGCCAGACTTCAATGCATATATAGGCATGAGGAGACTGGACATCACCTTTTTAGGTAAAGGGACGGGCTCTGAGAAGCCCTCCAAATCCTCGGAAGCCAAGGCTGATGAGGACAAGGAGGGAGGTGAGAGATCCTAGGATGGCGGGCATTCACTGCCTTCAAGCAAACATCCAGCATAGTAAAGCTGCCTCAGGGGTCCTTCAGAGGATCCTTTCTGAAGGTAAGATTAAGATAGCCTTGATTCAGGAACCCTGGGCTCTCCAGGGGAGAATCAGGGGATTAAGCATGACTATGGGTAAAATATATTATTGCACCACAGTTGATAGACCTAGAACTTGTATCTATGTCAATGGATTAAATGCCATGCATTTACCAGAATTCACCACCAGGGACCTGACAGCAGTTATGCTGACGCTTGGAGGTGGTGGAAATGAGAGGAGGTTGGTCATCTGCTCCTCCTACCTCCCCTATGATGCTCCAGACCCTCCACCGAATGTTGAGTTGGAGAAACTGGTAAGTCACTGCAAAAGCAGGAAATGGGACCTCTTAGTCGGATGTGACTCCAACTCGCACCATGTTGTGTGGGGCAGTGGGGACACGAACGGCAGAGGTGAGGCCCTTTTAGAATATCTCATGGCAACTGAGCTGCACATTCTAAACAAAGGATCACAACCTACTTTCTCTAATAGCGTGAGAGAGGAAGTGATAGATGTCACACTCTGCAATAACCTCGTGATGCAGAGAGTGACAGAATGGAGGGTGTCGAAGGAGATTACTTTGTCTGATCACCGACACATCCTCTTTACCATTCAAGAAGCCAGTGATAGGCAAACAACATACAGGAACCCTAGGAAAACTGACTGGGGACAGTATAGAGAGAAGCTGAGAGATTTCCTGGACCAGGCACCTCAGTGTAAGTTCAGGAATGTGGATGAGATTGATGCTGCTGCGAACTATCTTCAGGAGGGCATCATCACATCCTATGAAGCTAGCTGTCCCATCAGGACCAGCAGAACAGGGAGAAACCTTCCCTGGTGGGGCCCGCAATTAGAAGGCCTCCGTAAAGAGACCAGAAAACTTCTCAACAAAGCAAAGAGAACTGCTCTAGCCCGAGACTGGGACAACTTTAAGCTTGCCCAGCGGAAATACAAAGCGACCATTAAGCGCGCAAAAAGAGAATCATGGAAAACCTTCTGTGGAACTATTGAGTCGGCTCCACAACTTTCCAGATTCCATAAGATTATATCAAAAGACCCAGAGGCGGGGGTGGGAACTCTGTTGCTTCCCTCGGGAGACTACACGTCTTCTGACAAGGAAGCATTGAAGCTACTGCTGGAGACCCACTTTCCAGGCTTCATGGAGACGGAGGAGATGCACGATTTATGGAGGACTCCCACTCGTCCTGCACGGACGGAATGGAGACTGGCCTCCAGCATCGTAACGTATAATGCAACCAAGTGGGCTATAACAAGCTTTAGCCCATATAAATCTGCTGGAGAGGACGGGGTCTTTCCGGCATTACTTCAGGAAGGGCAGGAGATTCTACTTCTCCCCACGGTCAGAATTTTTCGCTCCTGCCTAGCTTATGGTTATATCCCAAAGATCTGGAGAACTACAAAAGTCGTCTTTATTCCCAAACCAGGGAAGACAGACTACACTAAAGCTGACTCTTTTCGTGGAATCAGCCTAATGTCCTTCTTTTTGAAGGCATTAGAGAAAGTGGTGGATAGGTACATAAGAGATGGGCCCTTAAGAGACCATCCCCTACATCCGCACCAACATGCTTATCTGAAAGGAAAATCAGTAGAAACTGCACTTCACAATCTCACCTGCAAGATTGAAAAGGTGCTGGAATATGGAATGTATGGGATGGGAGTCTTCCTCGACATTGAGGGAGCCTTCAACAACACATCCTACGATCAAATCTGCATTGCAGCAAGAAGGCATGGCATCCACGACCACATAGTCAACTGGATCAGAAACATGCTAGAACAAAGAACCGTTAAGGTTACCTTGAGGAACACCTCTATGAAGGTGTCTGTGACACGAGGATGTCCTCAGGGTGGGGTACTATCCCCACTCCTATGGAACCTAGTAGTTGACTCCCTTTTACAAAGCCTGAACAAAACAGGAGTATATACTCAGGGATATGCGGATGATGTAGCGTTGCTGATCACTGGCAAATATCTTGATACTGTCTCTGGACTTACACAGAAAGCCCTGGACAGAACAATGAGATGGTGCTCTGAAACAGGGCTGACGGTGAACCTTCAAAAAACAAAACTTATACTGTTCACCAACAAGAGAAAAAGGGAAGGTCTAAAACTCCCCCTACTGCAAGGAAGATGTTTACAACCTTCCTCATCAGTTAAATACCTTGGGGTTATTCTGGACTCCAAGCTTAACTGGGGAGAACATCTAGAGGCGAAAACAAAGAAAGCCTGTGCCTCTCTATGGTCCTGCAGGAAAGCTCTGGGGAAAACCTGGGGACTAAAACCGAAAGCCATGTATTGGCTGTATACAGCAGTAGTGAAACCCAGTTTTCTGCACTGCTCACTCGTCTGGTGGACAAAGACCCGGCAGAATGTTGCCAGGGAAAAATTAAACCACTTGCAAAGAATGGCCTGTATGGGCATTTCGGGGGCAATGAAGACAACCCCAACATTGGCAATCGAGACCCTCCTAAACCTCACTCCACTACATGTGGAAGTCGAGGTCCAGGCTAGGGCATCAGCATATCGTCTTAAATGTCTAGGACAGTGGTACGACATGGGAAGTTCTTCCGGTCACAGAGCTCTCTGGACAGAGCTCAGGAAGTCAAGCCCGATTTTTGAAATGGGCTCTGACATAATGATAGCAACATTCAACCAATCACCCCTACTCTTCAAAATCCACTTCCCAAGCAGAGAGGAGTGGGCAGAGAAAGGAGGGGGAAGGACTACATAAAGGAGCCTATGTATGGTATACAGATGGCTCTAGGAAAGAAGACAGAGCAGGTGCTGGTATATACAGCAACAGCCTGTCAAAGAAGATATCCCTCCCTCTTGGGGAATATGCCACAGTGTTTCAGGCCGAGGTTTATGCACTTCTGACCTGTGCATATGTGGCTAAAGAGATTGGCTTGTATGACAAACCAACTCACATCTGTACCGACAGCCAAGCTGTCCTCAAAGCTCTTGCATCACCATGGTGCAGATCACAGCTGCTGCTAGAGTGTAGAAGTGCACTCAATACACTTGGCAGCTGCAGCAAAACTGAGCTCTTCTGGGTACCAGGACACGCTGGCATCGCCGGAAATGAAATGGCGGATGAGCTTGCCAAAGCAGGAGCCAACCAAAGACCGTTTGGTCCTGAACCATTCGTACCCATGGCCCCGACAATGGGGAAAACGGAGATCCGAATGTGGGGCCTTGCTCGACATGCTGAGATCTGGCGGAAAACACCGAAGCTAAGACAGGCCAAACTTCACATAGAGGGACCTAAACCTGGCCTAGCAAAGAAATTACTCCTACTAAACAGGAGTCAATTACGTACGATAGTGGGACTGTTCACCGGACACTATCAAGTGATGAGACACCTCCATCTCCTGAAGATAACTGATTCAGCCAGATGCAGATGGTGTGAAGAAGAGGACGAATCAACCTCACATCTCCTCTGCGAGTGCCCAGCCATTATGAGGACTCGGAATAGATATCTTGGCTCACCTTTCCTGGAACCCAATGAAATTAAAGGGATCCTCATAGGAGACCTCCTGGCCTTTAGTCGGGCGATTGGTCTCTATGGGTGATCTCCTGAATGGTGGTTGGCACAATGGACCAATAGGTCTAAGTGCCCTAGGGACTCGCTGAGTACCTCCACCTCAATTTTAATCTAATCTAATCTAATCTAGTCTCTCCTGTAACCGCTGTTCTGGATATTGGTCCTAGCAAGGAGAGAATATGTCATGTTTCTCAATTAAAGCCTTATCATGGTGATTAATAATTTATAATATGTTGAGTGATAATGGAATCTTAATACTAGCATTTATTATCTAACTATTGTCTTGATTGCTTACAAATTTCTCTCTTCACTATTTGTCATTTAATTTACTATAATGTATGCTGCTTTGAATAATTATTTAATTGTAAAAAACTGCCAATTCATACTGCCAATCCATACTGCCAATTCATACTTAATTAATTTGTTGATGTTAGTGCTGCCTGTTTATGGGGCGTTAGTTGTTATTTTGTTGTACTTTGATTGGTTCTACCTGCTCTTCATCATGTGTGTCTACCAGAAGGGGGAACGGTGTTTGCACAGTGCTATTGTGAATTCTGGAGGGAGTGGGGAGAATAGTCATGAACATTCCCGAGGTGGCTCGCTTCCAGTTAAGTCGCGGAGGGTCATTGGCTATTAAGACTATTTAGTGACTGTTTACACCAGTGATCATTGGCTTCCTGATCATTCCTCCGATGTGGACCAGAACCTGGAGTTATATCGTTATTCACTATTGGGTTTGTTTATCACTGGGGCAGGTCTTTGTCTAGCTCAGTGACAATTTGGCAGTTTATTCTGTACCTGTTTATTGCTTTGTATACCATTGTTAATCCGGCGTAGAGGTTGCGTTCTCATCGCCCAGCAGTTACTATAACTCGCTGCAATCAGCACCCAGCATTGGCTGGATGGGGTATTTACCCTCATTAATAACTTTGCAATTGCATTACCCTTGACGGTGGCCACTAAATTAAATTTTCCTCTTTAGCTTTGTGTAACCTATGTTTGGCTTAACCTGGCCCTGGACTTATTGAATTTTTTCTATTTAGTCATCCTAATCTATTTCCATATTTTGGGCTATTCTAATTGGATGACAGCTGTATAGAGAAATCAATTTTTTTCTCTAATTCGAAATGTACTCTTATGTCATCTGGAGGCATTTCAATTAACCCTCAATTTCATTGACTGGCTCAATGCATAACAGTTCTACCCAAGTTGGTGAACGTCAACATGTAATTAGTATTTAAGATATTATTATTGGGGATTTCCTTATCACTCTCATAATTGTCATTAATTTAAATTTAATTATTATTAAAATACTCTGACTACTCTTCAAATAATTGTTAATTCACTACATGGCTCTCACTAATGCACTGAATTTAATATGTATTGTAAATTTGTCAATTCAACCAACCCAAGTCTTTGATTTGACTGGATAAGTGTCTAACAGTTCAACCCAAGTTGGTCAATGACTGGATAAGTGTCTAATAGCTCAACCCAAGTTGGTCAATGACGGGATAAGTGTCTAATAGCTCAACCCAAGTTGGTCAATGACCTAAATGTAATTGAGTATAAAATATTTCTTCAATCAGTATTGCACTTAATTATTATGTATTGTAATTTTGTCATTTCAACAAAACCTAAGTCTTTGATTGATGGGTCAGTGTTTGGCAGTTCAACCCAAGTTGTTGAATGACAAAAGGTAATTGGCTATTGAAATATTTCTTGATCATGTTCTCATTTCTACTCTCACATTATGAAAGAGTCTGACTGCTTTCGAGAAACGCTGCACTCTAATATCGTCTTTCCCCTAACATATGCGACTAACTCCGACTCTTGTCTTTCATTAAAGTGAAAGTTCAATGTTATTTCTCTACAGTTACCTACGATTTACAGGGCCAAAGCGCTCACGGATTTTCCACTAATAGTTACCAGAGTACTTTTTCTTGAATATCAATGGCGGAGGCAACAAAAAATTTTGTGTATGAACGTTGTGAATTTACGTTTTTCGTTTATCTATATGATTTTACGGTTAAATTGAATACGCTTTTATACACACCAGAAACGAAACGGACTAAACGGTATTAATGGTCAATGCTCCTCATTTATTAACACGCCATTTTAAATTGAGATTATTAGTGAACAAAACTTTTTTCTTCGCAGGTAATTTACCATATTTACAATAATTCCCTCAATTATCCCCAATGACTGGTTTGACAGAGTTGAGCTCCGCCGTACTAAAGCGGAAGGCGAGTGAAATTCACATATTCAGGGTAAAGAGGCCAGTTTTCCGACTTACACAACAAAGCTCTGATACTGAAATTCATACCGCGAGATCATGCCAAGGTGCCTCGTCCGGAATTTAACCTGTACCTGAACGCTCTACCCACTTGGCTACCATGCACTCATTAGTTACAATTTGTAATTATGATGAGCAGTATGATCACCCTGAAAATTAACTTAACCATTCGTAAATAAGGTATTTCTTCCATTCTGTGCATTGATACACAAAATTAAAAGTTGAGCATTATTTCCTAGTAACATAAATGGCGTAAATAACAGACTTCAGTGGAAAGTCGTATACAAATTACCAACTAACATTAGCACAGGAAATCAAAATGGTTATATAAAGCAGTAATACAATGAAAATACTGTTTATGAGCACCTAAAATCAATATATTAACATTACTCTTAGAAAGAGTGTAACAACAAATTATTAAAGTTCACTGATTATCTTCACCATTACTGCATAGCTGTTTAACGGATCTTCACGCCCTTCGGATAACGAGGATCCACGATTTCGGGAAGTAGGTGCTCCATATAGTTTTTTTTATTTCTCTCCATCTTATCGTTCCGAAATTCGTCCTCTCCTTCAATCCTCTGAAATAGCATTCCAAACGGAATCCACATCAAACACAAGGTATTTTTTTCCGTAATATGCAGCTGACCCTGCACCTGATAACATAAATAGCTATTTTTCTTTAATGTTACTTCTCCTTCTTTAATTTCACAGTAGGATATTATTTTCCTATTTATTGCCTATATAGGAGAAATACCCCCGCACTTATTTAAGCATTTCACTTCTAATATCGCTTTCCAATTGGCAATCTGGCGGGGTGGCCAGAAAAGGCAGTTTTTTGTCCACAAAGAGACCAGTTAGAAAAACTTTGTCCCCGCTGTGCCTTTCATACCCTGCTATTGCCTTGAGTTAGCTACTTCCCCGTATTGCTTGGCTTTACTTCCTGCAAACGAAGGGTAAAGCAAATATTTGGCTATGTTTGCGCGGGGAGTTGTGCGGCGTAATTTACAATTACGCACGAAAGAAGAAGCAGTTAAACTCTTCAATCTTTCTGACATCCACATCTTGCAGCGGCGCTGATCCCTTATGATTTCCTCCAGCCTCTTTCTGTCACGGCCGCCGAGTCTTAGAGACTTGAGGAACTCTTCTCTCTCTTGGTTATCGGTCTCCAGATCGACCACTTAACTTTGAATACTTGAGGAATCAAAGGTGGTCCTGCAGGGATTCGTTCTGCCAATGGAACATCCTGGCTTAGGAGATTAGTCATGAAATGAATTTAATTAATGAAAGTCAAAATACTGAGAACTATAAATAAAGAGAAGAGCAGGAAACCACTGGAACGATGGCTATTGCCACAGCAGCTCCAAGGAAGTTTATCATTCCTAATGTCTCTCATCACCTTTCCTTTTCAGTATTTTCCTTTGCGAAGAATATTATAGCCTCAGATGGTTTAGTTTCCATCTCACACTGTTCTATAACGAAGGCATGAATACAATATCAGTAATGAATTCGTGAAAATTGTTTACTAAGGAGCCCTTACATTTAATTATCTCGTAAAATTAATATTGCGAAATAAATGCTTTTTCGGTTTTTTCCCTGCGAATCGAATTCCGCACGTTGCAATCTCTCCTCTTCGTTTTGTAGTATCCTTTACGATTCAGCGCGTTTCTATAAGGCTTCGTGGACTCTTCCATAACGCCGTCCCTTCTGGACGCTGGAGAACACAGCCACACGCACCTTTCCTCAAGAGCTCCCTTATGAAAACTAAAAAAAATCCACCCATCGTACAGTGGCGAATTTTCGAGAAATACTTACCAAAACCATAAAATTGAAATTTTTTTAAGGGTTCCGGAGGTTTGCAACCGTTAGCTAAATTATGCGAGCATCTACAGGGCTACGGATTAGTGGAAAATCCTTTCCTTCCGTACCCTTTTCGTACTCATTGGCCTTGCTGCTGCTGTCTTTTTCGGAGAGTTTCACGCATATGACCGTGAAATAACGAACACTACTAGATGCATGTTTTTTCTTTGCATATCGGGCACCCATGAAGAAAAATTACTACGAAGATGTTCATTGAGAATATTTTAATTTAATTATAACTAAGTTTTATTTATCAGTATTCGCGTTCGCCGGGTTGCAGAAGGTGGGTCGACCTATAGATATAGAGGTTAGCTGCGGGATATAGGAGTTTACTCGTCGAATAAGCAGTCGTGGACGAAAAGCGACGGCAGTCCGAGGGTGCATTGGTCTATCCCGGGTAAGGTAGGCCTTCAATTAATACAGATCCTGTGAAGATACCTCCAACAATTACGCTTCCCATCACCCGGAGGAGAGGGCAGCAGCTCTTCTTCACATGAGTGAAGGTGGAGACCACAGTGGTCGGTAGAGCGACACTCTTTTCACTAGGGGGGTGGTAACATTTACTTTAGCGGCTATAGTACTGCGATGTGGAAGGCAAGGGGAAACCACCACATTATCATCCCGAGGAGTCACAGCTACTCCACTCTTTTCTTTATATCAAGACGTGATGGAACCCTCTAGAGTAAAATATTCCTGAGGTAAAATAGTCCCAATTCGGATCTCAGGGCGGGGCTACCCGAGACACAACACCAGTCAAGTGTGATAAACATTTTAGGGTAGAAAATTAGAACGTGCGATCACTTTGGACATAGAGAAGACAAGGAGAATGGACCTCGACATAATAGGAATCAGTGAAATGAGATGGCCAGAAGAAGGAGACTTTAGGAGCGGAAGTTACAGAAATATTCACACCGGATCACTTAATGTTCACGCTGGAGTAGGCATAATGCTCAGGAAGAGTGCAGGACTGCGTGTGAAGAGCTTCCTGCACTACAGGGAGAGGATTATAATGGTGAAGATTGAGACCAAGCCTACGGATACCATTGTGGTGCAAGTTTACATGCCTAAGTCGGTCAACGAAGAGGAATGAGTGGATGACGCCTCCGAAGATATCACAGAAGTTATAAAACTGGTAAGACGAAAAGAAAACCTAATTATTTTAGGCGACTGGAACGCTGTCGTCGACGAGGGCTAATCTGGAAGAATATCTGGAAAATATGGGTTGGAAAACCGAAACGAAAGAGGAGATAGATTACTGGAGTTCTGCAAACAACATAAATTAAATAGTGGTTCCAACACATTGTTTATAGATCACAGCTGACGTAATAAAAGTCAGAAACGAAGTAACTAAAGATGGATGAAGCACGAAAGATCAGTAAAATAGCCCAAGAAAAGAGAACATTCTATCAAGAGAAGAATCTACTCACAGCTAGAAATACAAGCGTAGAAGTAAGGAAACAATTCATCAGGACGTACGTCTGGAGCATGTTTCTTAGCGGCGGTGAGGCATGGACAATGACAGCAGCGGAGAAGAAAAGGGTGGAATCATTCGAAATGTGGTGTTACAGAAGAATGATGAAGATTAAATGGATCGACCGAGTAATTAACAAGGAAGTCCTACGAAGAGTGAGAGAAAACACAAGTATCCTGAATACTAAAAAGAAACGGGACAACTTAATTGGCCATATCTTGAGAGACGATGGCCTGATGAAGACAATCGTCGAAGGGAAATCGAACGGGAAGATTGTAGGTAGGCCTCGTATGTGATACATGAAACAGGGTGTAAATGTGTAAAGAATGGGTGTAAAGGATGTAAAAAAGAGGCATTACGCTGATATGAAAACGTTGCCCGATAGAAGATCCGAGTGGAAGGCTGCGTCAAACCAATCCTAGAATTGCTGTCCGATGATGATGATGAATATATTATAACTAAAAAACTGAAATACTGCATTAAATGGAGCATTTTCCAAAACTTTGAGCAGACATCAAGTTATTAATTAAGCAGTGTTAAGTCATCTGATTGGATGACGTTACAGCCCAGTATCTTATAATTCGTCGAATTTATTTTACCAAGAAATAAATGAACTTTTTAAAATCAGAGGTAGCGCTCATTTTCAACAGAAACTTTTTTGCTGTTTCGCATATCTTGTGCAATATCCGAGTTTTAATATTAGGAACCGTATAATTGAAAGTTCTAAGTGTGATCATATGACACAAAAGTGATAAATATTTGTGAATGTTAGCCACTTTTGGGGCATAAGATGTCCACTTTTTCGACCTCATGAAAATACTCAGGGGATATTCCTGTTTTATTTTTGGAAATGAAACATTTTCTTTTAAATTTCATGACCAAGTGGCTATAAGGAACTAGAGACTTAAAAAATGTCGGTAAGGAAACAAAAAATGGCTTGATAGAGACATCAGCGTTTCAATCCATACGCCTCAGCTATTTGCAATTGAATGAATATGCAACTAATCGTCTATTTGCTTCTTTCAAAGGAACTAGTTCAGGGGCGTCGGAACTATTTTCGCTAGTAGGGGCTTACCTTGAAAAGGGCCCGCATTTTTTGCGGATAGGAGGGAGTAGAGACTAGAATTCCGCTAAAAGTGCATATGAAGATGGTAGAATATTCGTCAAAAGGGAAAAGGCAAGATGGAAACAAGTGAAATTTGATTTTTAATAATGAAGACTAATTTTTCAAGGGCCCGGGGCAAATTCTGGGGGGGGGGGGGGCAAATGCCCCCCCTGCCCTTCACTTCCGACGCCGCTGAACTAGTTCACGTTCAAGCGACGTCAGAGCGAATTTCTTTGTGCATAAGCGGTGGGCTCAACTGTCAACTGCTGTACAAATGATCCTCCGAGTAACTAGCCTGCGGTTAATGTCGTTGTACATGTCATAAATACCCAAGGGTCCATGGAATAGAGTGAAGTAATAATCATGAATGGCCAAGTTCAATCATTTTAAGTCATCGTCAGGTATACGTTATCGTTAAATGAGTCTCAGTTGCTATACCATCAGGATGTAGTTAGGTTGGTGGCTCTGTTCTGCAATAGCATAAGTTTCCCTAATTACGAGCTGTCACTAAGTCTAAGATACGGTTGCTGCTTTGTGGAAACAAATTATGATTCCTCGTGCGAAAATCTGCCTTCCGTTTCACACTGTTGAATTCGTGCCAAATCCTGTAGGCTACTTGTTTTTTCCCCCTAACGATTTGAAATGTAGCCCCCTAATCATGCTAACCATATTATTATTGAAATGCCACGCTGGCGATAGCTTGAGCAAATTTGGTAATTCTTTTTTATCTTTTGTGTCGACATTGATAAGGGTAGCGCCTTACAGCGGGATATGTTGTTCAATAAGTGCGGATATGGTGCCGGAAAGGTTCAAATCCTAATATCATGTCGTACAAGTTGATTGTGCCTCATGCATAATATTTAATTTGGTCAACTAAGTAAATGCTATTACGAAAAAATGTAATTTAACGTGTAATTGTAAATAATAACTACGTATGGGTTTGAATCTCATTTGGACTCAGTTCGCATTGTAACCCATTCTATGTAACCCATGAACAAATGTTCATAAGATCTTATAAGACATAATTATGTTAACTTATGATAAAAACGAAGAAAATTGTGTCAGTTCCTCATCGGGATAAGGTACACAAAAACGTGTTTTACCAAAAATGCTACGTGGCTATTTCTCCAGAAGTGCTAAAAATACACACGAAAGTATGACACCTCTTGACATTTTATTTTAATTTTTGATCGCGATGTATGCTATATTTTCATTTTCAGTGAAAATATACTCGCGATAAATCACAGAATCACAGTCACCAAATAATACACGATAATCTCGGAAAGGTTTTTGGCAATTATATTTTTTACGGGGTACCATTCTCAACCATAAACGAAATGTATTGGAGCTAATATGTTAAGTGAGAGAAAGAAAGGAACTTGCTATTGCCAAAATGACGAAAATAATTAAATCCTCATAGGGCATTGGTAAGATAATTTAGTGTTCGCCGTTATAACATATGTGGACCCCTTATCTCCTCTTCCCAAGGCAAAAAGCTAAGGCAATATCACGAAAAACATTGAGAATATGCACTATAACCAAATAGCATATCATTATATAACAGGGGTGAATAATGTGGGTGGGGTGGATGTCCATGAAAACGGAGTTGGCACTACGAAATAAAAGCCAGGAGGGAAGGATGTTCGTGGCTACTTTTTAACAGTGCGCTTGATAAGTGCGTCGTCAACAATTGGAAATTGCACAGGATCGTAATTGATAGTAACATTACATTACTAAATTTTCAATCATGCATGACGTTAGGTCTACTGCGAGCGGAGGACATCACGGTTGGATGTGATAGCAAAGGAACAAGAATCACGAAATAGGGCCGCACACAGGAAAGGGATTCTATCAGATTCCATGAGGCAGGATATTGCTTCTCATACTATTGTAGCAGGTGACGGTAGAAAATGGTATAACAAATCAAATCTATGTGATTCCCTGCAAGCCACCGCGAGGGTGTGTGGCAGGGGGTGGAGATCACCAAACATGCACAAGACTACTGCATGGAACTATTGACATGCAATAGGCTACTACATGGAAACATGCTACATGCAGCTTGACTGTTATTAACTACTTAGTAATAAAGGGATTGGTTGTTAAACATGCATTATGCACTCCAGACAACTCTACAATATTTCACCTTACTATCCCTTTGCAATGATGCGTATTGTGTTCTCTTATAGCACGGGGAAAAATGACATTTTGAATCTATCAGTACGATAATCTCTCTCTTTCTTATCTTATTAAGCCGGTTGAATCTAAACCAATACGCTTGTTTTTAATAGGTATGTGCCTAATATATCTTCAGTAAAGCTATCCGTTTTAAATTTCTATAATAGATTTAAAATGTGGCTCACAAGAGATATTTATGTGCAAGAAGTACAATCTCGCCTTGCATTCTCTTTATTTCTTGGTTTTAATTTGTGAATGTGTGAGTTATGTCCACAAATTTTCCTGCAAAAATGTAGGATTGTTTTTCAATTATCAATGTTGATGAGACTAACATTTAATTTACATTTTTTGAATGAACTTGAAACTATAAAGTCATTGTTATTTGGCAGTTGAAAACTAAATAAAAATCGCTCGAAGCATTGTAATAGTCTCATTTTAATTATCCAATTTCAAATAATTAACAGTTGCAATTAACGCCCAACAATACGAAAACTCAATATTTTGCAATTGTTCTAAATAGCAATGTCAAAATATGAAACTAACGACACGATATTTCGTATTAAATAAACAAATTGCTGTGAATAAATAGCATAAAAATTAGTTTGTGGAGGTTATGAAAGAAATAGGTAGATCCTTTTCTCGACGCCCAGACACACAGTGGAATACCTCGCCAAGATCGCTCAGACCCTCCGTCAACCTTCCACACTGCTCTGCGAGCGTGGATGTAACTTGATCGCTTAGAGATAAGGCAGCCTTCCCCCCTCCGCCTCTCCCTCTCGGAGGCGAGATGAAGCGGTGGAATGGGGAGAGGAGGGGAAGATTGGGCGGGGAAAATATGAGGGGAACGCCTCAGCTTGCGTTTAGTTCGGTGAACGCGATGCATCGTCTCGCAATTTTAGATGCTGCAGGAATGGGTCGTAAGACGAGCACATGGCATTAGTCTCTTCTTTAATATGAAGGATTATAGATTGGCTGTGTCGAAGAAATTTTCCATTTACGTTTATAAACCGCTTCGATACGTGTTCAAAAACGCATAAAAACAGTGAAGTTTAACATGCCAATTCTTATTTTGCAAGCCTCAGAGAAGAAATTTCTTAGATATGACCAAATACTCAACCTTTGCGCATAATAGAATGAAATCAAAATGGACGTATCTATCATAATACGAGCATGGCATTTAAAATAAAAATAGTCTGCAGCGGCATTTTTGGTGAGGTGTTGAACACCCTTAACGGCTGTAGTACTGCGATGTGGAAGGCAAGGGGAAACCACCCTATTACTATCCCGAGGAGCCGCAGCTACTCCACTCTTTCCTTTATTATAAAGACGTGATGGCACACTCTCGAGTAAAATATTCTCGGATCTCCGGGCGGGGACTACCCGAGAGAGTACATCAGGCAAGTGTGATATCCATTTTAGGGTAGGAACGTGCGATCACTTCGGACCTACGGAAGTTGGACGACCTGAAGATGGAAATGCGGAGAATGGACCTCGATGTATTAGGAATAAGTGAAATGAGATGGCCCGAAGGAGATTTTTGGAGAGGAAGTTATAGAATTATTCACACCGGATCACTGAATGGCAACGCAGGAGTAGGCATAATGCTCAGGAAGAGTGCAGGACTGTGTGTGAAGAGCTTCCTGCAGTACAGTGAAAGGATTATAATGGTTAAAATTGAAACTAAGCCGACAGATACCATTGTGGTGCAAGTTTACATTCCTATGTCGGACTACGAAGATGAAGAAGTGGAAGACGTCTACGAAGTTATCACTGAAATAATAAAACAGGTAAGCGGTTAAGAAAACCTAATTATTTTAGGAGACTGGAAGGCTGTCCTCGGAGAAGGTCAATATAGAAGAATAACTGTAAAATATGGATTGGGAAACCGAAACGAAAGAGGAGAAATACTGCTGGAGTTCTGCACACAGCATAAGTTAGTGGTTACTAACACATTGTTTAAAAATCACAACCGAAGAAAATACACGTGGAAGTTGCCAGGAGACAGAGGAAGATTTCAAATAGACTACATTTTAGTGAAGCAGAGGTTCAGGAATCAGGTGAAAAAGCTACCCGGGTGCAGACATCGACAGCGATCATAATTTAGTGATGAAGAAATGCCACCTAAAATTCAAGAGATAGAAGAAAACAGCAAAGAACATTTGGCAAGTAGAAAAACTAAAGGAGACTCAACATCAGCTGTAATTTCAGAAAGCAGTAGAAAACAACATAGGAGAGGACCTGACTGAGAAACCAGTAGAAGAGCGTTGGGAAAACATTAAATGTGGACTACAAGAAGCTGCTAAAGAAGTTCTTGGAAGAAGAAAAGTTCTTAAGAAGAAACCATGGATCACGGAAGAAGTCTTAGTGCTGATTGAAGAAAGAAGAAAGTACAAGAATGCGAAAACTGAAGAAGGGCAGCTTTGCTACAAAAGAATAAGGAACGAAGCAAGTCCCAAAGCCAGGAAAGCTAGATAAATGTTGATGAACAGTCTGTGCGAAGATGTACAAAATTACCTTACCCTTGGAAAGGCGGAAGCTGCCTATAGGATAGTGAGGAACCACTTCAAGGAACGGATTGCAAGATGCAATGCTATAAGAGACAAGAATAGAGAACTTTTGATTGAAAATGAAGACTAAGTGAGGAGATGGAAAGAATATCTGGAAGAGTTATACAACAGAAACCATCTCAGCACGAAAGTGATTGAAGAGGAAAGCGAAGTCGAGAAGGATGAAATAGGAGCATCAATATTGAAATCGGAATTCGAACCTGCAGTAAGGGACCTTCAGATGAATAAGGCTTCTGGAATTGATGATATATCCGCAGAACTGATTAAGAATGCAGGAGAGAGGGCATTGGCCCATCTTCACAAGGTCATCTGCGACATGTACTCAACAGGAGAAATACCCAGACTTCGAGAAAAACATCATCATTCCTATTCCCAAAAAGAAGAGAGCAGAGAAATGTGAAAATTTTAGGACTATAAGCCTGACGACACATGCATCGAAGATATTGACAAATATTATCTGCATAAGAATAGAACGAAAAGTAGAGGAATTCCTGGATGAAGATCAATTCGGATTCAGGAAAAGTAAGGGTACAAGAGAAGCAATATTGGCCCTTAGGCTGCATATAGAGAAGAGAATGGAGAAGAACAAACCAATCTTCATCGCATTTGTGGATTTATAGAAAGCTTTTGACAATGTGGATTGGAATTCAATACTTGATATTCTGAAAGGAATTGGAGTTTCCTACAATGATCGAACCAAGAGGCTGTGACAAAATCTGGAGCCAGCTCTGAAGAAGCAAGAATAAGGAAAGGAGTGAGACAAGGCTGTGCACTGTCTTCCGTAATTTTTTAAGTTTACATTGAGAGAGCCATTAATGAAGTCAAGGAGAAGTGTTCTGGAGTGAACATCCATGGAGAAACAATCAGCATGCTATGATTCGCTGATGACATAGCTCTCATAGCAGAGACAGAGAAAGAGCTGAATAAGATGCTAACAACCATGCAAAGGACAATGGCCAGTTATCATCTGAAGATCAATAAGAAGAAAACTAAGATATTGGTGTGCAGCAAAAGAGAAGAGGTCAAAACCAATGTTAAACTAGGAAATCAGAAACTGGAAGAGGTGAAAGAGTTCTGTTAATTGGGAAGCAGAGTAACCAACGCTGGATGAAGCAAGAAAGAAACAGTGATTAGAATAGTCCAGGCAAAGAAGGCATTCTATTAAAATAAGAATCTACTTGCAGCTGGAAATACAAGCGTAGAAGTAAGGAAATAGTTTATCAGAACACATCTGGAGCAAGGAAGCCAATCATTAGAACATACATCTGGAGCATGTTTCTTTACGGCAGTGAGGCATGGACGATGACAGCAGCGGAGAAGAAAAGGGTGGAAGCATTCAAAATATGGCGCTATCGAAGAATGATGAAGATAAAATGGATCGACATATGAAGAAGTCCTAAGAAGAGTGGGAGAAAAGAGAAGTCTGCTGAAAACTCTAAAAAGAAGACGGGACAACTTAATCGGCCACATCTTAAGACATGATGGCCTGATGAAGACAATCGTGGGAAAAGTGAACGGAAGAATGAAAAAGGCAGGCCTCGTATGAGGTATACGGAGCAAGTTGTGAAGGATGTAAAAGAGAGGAGCTACGTCAATATGAAGAGGTTGGCCGATATAAGAATCGAGTGGAGGGCTGCGTCAAACCAATCCTAGGATTGTTGACGCTTGATGATGATGATGAAATCAGGTATTTGTTGATGATAAAAATTAAGTGGAAATCAAATGCATTAGTGTTGTAAAAGGAACGGAAGTTCGGATAATGATCAAAGATGTTTTATCTGTACCTTAACTTAATTACAATCTGCTTTTTGTCAGGAAATTGGAAATCAATGTTTTTCATATTATCTTTGTATTTTCTCAAGGTTTAATTATAAAGGGAAAAGAAAATATTGGTGATACAAACCAGAATGAACCCCGTTATACATTTTGAACCTTTTGCAACACAAAGTTTTGTCAGCTGACCAAGCCAAGATATGATATGCCCAGTTTGCCTCACCCAAGGACTTTTGGAGCTGTGGCATTCCCCATCGGTTCAGAAAGAAACTTGATGCCAAGGCTAAGAGAATAATAATGGTGGGCTATCAACATCAATCACCAAATTACTGATTGTATGATCCTGAAAGAAAGAAGATAGTCGAACAGAAAGACGTAACCTTCAACGAAACTCAAAGTGATGCTAAAGCAGAACAATGTATACTAAATTTAGCTAGATTCAGTTTATTTAAAGGTGATGGTGATGATCCTGAGCCAGAGATGGGTATTTAAATTAAATTAAACCTCAGGAAAGGGCACAAAGTACAGAGCTAGGCCATGTGCTAGGGGGTTTCAATCCACAACAAGATCTGGATTATGGGGAAACATATGCACCAGTTGTGAGAAATGATTCCCTAAAGTTATCCCTGGCAGTAGTAGCGGCAGAGGACCTAGAGATGATACAGTACAACATTAAAACTGCATTCTTATATGGTAAGCTGGATGAAGTCATTTATATGTCAATTCCAGAAGGTGTAAAGGTGAACACAGGTGACAACCAGTATGTCTGTATATTAACCCTTTCAACGCTGAGCCTATATTTGTGAACCCTTCTCCCTGGCTGCACATGTTTTTTTACGTTTTTGGTACGGTAATACGCTACAAAGTTGACCCCTTATATTTATTCAATCAAAAAATAAAAAAATTTTGTTTTATAAAATTTTTAATTTTGGACTGGAATTCCAGTCCTCAGTCACCCACAAGGATCTTTTGTGTGATGTGCAGGGTTGCATCGCTTCCCCTGCAATGTTAAGTTTGTAAGATATCTCAAATCTATTTTTTTTCCCAGCCAAAGATAATTCAAATATACTTTGGAATGCTTATTGTTAGCATCCTACATAATTACCTTACTATAGCATAGCTTATCAGTTAATTACATATCGATATAACTGCTTTATTGAATGTTTATTTTCGTTTTTCGCTATTATTTTCAACTTTCTGTTGGGCCGATTGCATAAATGGCGTATTTTTCTCTTAGATGCATACATACATCCACCCAAGGCATTACTAGAGTATATATAAGGCATAAATATTTCCGTATTGACGATTTTTGTAATGAAATGTGCAAAAATTCCAATTTTTCTCGTTTAGAATAATTATGGAAGAAAAAAAAAATGACGAAAGACTGAAATAAATCTGAATATATAGTACAAGTTAACTCATAAATGTATTTGGACACGTATAATGGAAATACAAGATTTATTTTACAATGGAATAAAGTAGAAAACTGTAAGATACATTAAATCAATTGAACTACAAATCTAAAAATGGAAAAAAATACATAAAAAATACATTATATCGATCAAAATGCAGTACATGAAATGAAGATAAAAACAATACATAAAACGATTTACACTAAAAACATACACATTTATTCCATAAAAAGTTACTCTTATATTCTAATATTTTGATGATAATTTACAAAACATGGGTGGAGGCAGAGTGGGGGATGGTCCTCGCAGGCAGGGCAAAAAAAACTTGACTCTCTCCGCAAACCCTGTTTCGTGCACTCCCGACACTTTCTTTGCACTGTCCTCTTTCTTTTTCCTTTGTCGTCAACAGGATTTGTCTGTGGAAAATGCTTAGACAAGCCTGTGCCTCTGGAGGGTAGGGAAGGAGAAGGTCGGGTAAAGACAGGTTGTATCAAAGATTTGATTACCGATAGCCGAAAGTCATAGAGAGAAATTTTGGGGTGCGTTTTTTTGTAACGAAAAAAGCTATTTAATAGAAGGAGGTGGAAGATGTGAATGCCCACCTTTTTATACCACTTGAGCGTTTTTCGCTCAATCGGGTAATAAGCCATCATCTGATCAGCATGATCGATGCCACCCATTGCCTCATTGTATTTCACCACTGCTGGACCTTAGGCTACTGATCTACGGAAGGAAAAATTCCACAGCTGGGCGGACCCGTGCACACCATCTTTCTGTTTCTTACAATGAACCCCCTCCCAGTGGAAAGTTCCCACTTCCACCCATTGCTGCCAAGTGTTGTTTTGCCCACCGCCTACATTCCTTTTATTTTTCACAATTGAGGAAACCCCACTCCAATACCCTCCGGCAGTTGGTGTCCCTTTATCCTTATTCCCTCCCCTAATCCTAGTCCTTTTCACACAGCAATAAAACCTGCCCACCTCTGAGACCCCCCAACCCGGGCATTTACTGCCTCTGTGCCCGCCAACTCCAACATTTACTGTTACATGTGGGCGAACCCAGGCGAGAAACTGTGAATAAAATAAAAACAAAATATTTTTTCATCTAATATGTGAAATATATGAGAATGACTGACACGCTTGTCTTCCAGTATTATCATGTCCAATTCTTCGTGCTAAATGGATTCCTTTTTGTATAATCATTGGTATATTTCGTGCTGACACAAACACTATATATATAATTCATAAACGATAATAACAATTATAATACATAAACTTTTCAAAATATCGCTTGTACATTTACATGATACATATATTATACTCGCAAATGATTTACTTAGCATTCTCATTTACAGACCCTGTTAATCGAATTCACGTTAAAAATTGGTAATTCGTTGCTAATACAAATGCCAGTTGAGAACCTTGAGAAGAATACAAAGAACGTAAAAGCAGTTGTTATTCACTGAAATTCTTCCACAATCACTATTGCATTCTCATAACTGGAGTTTAATTGCAAACGGTGTAAGAATCACATAAGCTAACAGAATTTTTTTCCTTAAAATTAAAAAGTAGGTATCTGCACTATTTTTTCGCATTTGTTACGATATAAAACACTGTGGTTTATATACAATAATAATAGCCAACCAAGAAAAAACAAGAACCAAGAAAAAACCCTCACTAAACAGATGAAATTAACGAGCACATAAATATACGGAATTGTATTTGAAAGGAATTGAAGATGGTACAGTGATGATGCATTGAAAAACTGGAAACATTATAAATAATTTACTCTATGAAATGTTTTCAAAATTAAAAAAATATAAACAAATTACTTGCTTCAAATATTGATACCAATAAAACACGACATCAATGACAATAACACTACTCCGTTTTCCGTTGTGTCAAAAAGAAAAACATACTAAGGGAATTAGAAAATATGAACAAAGTAACGAAAACAAGAAAACAAATTTAAAAAAATATAGTTCGCATAAATTATCGATATTCATGTGTAATTATGAAAAATATGCTAATTACCAAATGAAATATTAAAAAGCATGCACAGAAAAGCACTTGCCGCATTACTAAAATTTATGGTTTTTATTCCAAGATGATAAACAAAATTGTCACTGAACACATTAAAAACAATAAAAGTACTCACCAGCACAGAATAGAAACAGGAAGGAATATTAATGCGAAAGTGATGGTGTAATTGAAAGTAGAACTGAAAAAAGGACAAGACAATAAATTTTACCAAATATAACGAAAATGAATAAATATAAACAATTTATTTGCTAAAGCTTATGTATTAATAAAAGGGGATAATATTATTCCGTTGTTACCAAATGCCATAAAGATACAACAACGCAGTAAAGAAAACAGGAATTATCAGAAAAGAAACCAAAACAAAATGCAAAATGGTGATTATCTAAACTATCTATTTAAGAAAAATTATATATGCCTATATATTTAACCGAATTCAAAAAAATGTATATTAGTTAAAGCTATTATTATTTATGAATAAATAAAATATATATTAATTATCCATTGGAATATTAAATATACTGCCAAAAAAATTAATATATACCGAAAAGAGTGAAAAACGGCACGATTTACTCACCTCGAGAAAAAAGGTTCGGAAGCCGCAAAAGCACCCGGGCGAAGGAAACTGACCTTCCCCAACCGAAGAGTAGACCCTTACTGATGACTGCAAGGCAACGGAAGCTTCCCCGAGTGACTGACGCGCAGTGGTACCGTTATATATGGAAAGGAGCGCTGGACTGGAATTCCAGTTGTGCCGCCATTGGCAAGGGTGCCTCAGAACTGGAATTCCAGTCCTGCCGCGCTGAACGGGTTAAATAAATCACTGTATGGGCTTAAGCAATTTCCTACATGCTGGAATGACACATTTGTTAATTTTTTAAGGAAATTTGTTTTTAGAGAGAGTCAAGCTGACATGGGAATTTTTTATGTTGAAAATTCATCAGATAGAATTACGTTGTCTTTATATGCAGATGATGGAGTACTGGTGGGCTGAGAAGGACAAAACTGACTAAAATTATTATATTATTTTGTAACACATTTGAGATCAAGGTTTCTGAAGCCGAATCCTTCTGCGGAATGGAAATGATTAGGGGGAGAGCAACAAGAATGCTGCACATATACATAGCAGGCCAGCTATGCTGAAAGAACACTCATTGATTCCACAAAATCTGAATTTTTAAATCCCCTGACAGGTGTTTGTCAACTTTCACCCAGACTTTTTCAAAAATTCACAGTAATAGTAAAAAACCAACGTTAGGCAGCAGTCCTGTGGGGACGAGATGCGTTTTTGATACAAGACACTACCTTCCTCCACATATACCTAATTTTTCCTTTAGCACTACTTAAGAGTTTTAGAGGAAACTTTAAGTACAAAGGAATTATTTATAACCGGTAAAATTACTCTTCATTAGGTATTTAAAAATTACATGATAACGTGAAAGTTCTAGAAGGCTTTGAATATGGAAAACAGTCCCTCAGTCCTTTGTTCCCCTTGATAGCGTAAAAGAGGGGTTTTCTCTATTTTTTCCACCAGAAACTCAGTATGGATAAAAACTGCTTTTTGAGCATTAGAACATAATTCAGACACAATGAGTTTGAAATTGTCACTCTGATTAGCCTGAGTAGGGGTTATAGCCAGACGATTGCAAACGACTTTTAATAGTACTTCTCCAATTTAGACCTGGGCCATTGCTTAATCAAGATGCTACAAGAGGGGATAGGGACACGTTCCATTCACAGTACCAATACTGCGGATTGCTGATTTGATGGCCATTGGAGTCCATTTCATTTGATTTAGAAGCCAGGAATTCCATTTTAATTTAAAGGATCCAGTTTATACTTCCCCTTTACATATGAATACATATTTGATGTAGATACATTTTAAAATGCTCTACCTAATGAATTATTGCTTAAATAATCTATTTGTAGTGAAAATAGTTCTAATGGCAAAGAGTATACAACAGTACTGCCGTCTATTACAAAAACCTAAGTATATTTATCAAAATTGGCTAATATCTTGATTTTAGATGATTTAATTTTACAAAATACTGATAATTCAGGCTCAAAAAAGACCTAAAATAAATATTCTACTTTAGAAGCCAGTTGTAATATAATATCAATGAATGCTGGCAAAGACATTTTTTTTTAATATACCTACCTAACAACTTTTAATGATTTTTAAATAAGGTACTGTCTAAAACATTATAATAATTTTGATTTTTTTAAAACATCGTTATTTGCTTTTCCTTCATAAAATCAATTATAACATCTTCAAAATATATTTTTTTTCTTTTACTTCCCTATCATTATTTGAATTAAATATACAACCAAGCAAAGCCCAGTTACCCATGTACCACTTAAATAGGTTAAATTTTTACCAGATTTTAGGAGTGCAACTCACCCCTAGCGAAATAAAATATGTTACCATTCTTAAATACCCTCAATGAAGGACATTCATGATGTCACTGTGATTAATTTTGGACATTTATGCACATGCAAACTCCATTCGACCCCGCACTCCATGCCGGCCCCGGTGGCGGCGGGGTAAATTCCTCGCCTGTCGATCGAAGGGTCGCGGGTTCGACTCCCGCCCGGGGAGGATTTTTCACTGTCCGGGGCATGGATGTTAGTGATTGTATAATCTGTTAATTGTAAGAGAGGACTACACAGTCCTAAATTCGCAGATCAATAAAGACAAGTTTAATTTAATTTAATTTAAGAGGCTGTGGAGAACGAAAAACAAATCTAATTCTGATAAATTATCTCTGATCATCTTAAAAGGCTCCAACGACATGCAACAGTCAGGTCTCTCACAAGGCTATCTCACTCTCTGGGATACGAAAACACCTCCCACCAATGATTGAGTGCTATCTGGAGACAAAAGTGCAATACTCCACCCACTACATGGGCCGCTAAAATGTAGACCCCTTGGCATATTTCGTTAAGAACAGGCTAATGCAGATGTCAGTTTTCTCCCGAACCTTCCAAGAAAAATGACCAACTATTCACGTCTATCCAATAACCCACCAATTCTAAATGGTCCAAATGACCCAAGCTGTCGATTGCCTTCCACTTTGAACACAACACACATAAATTGAGTTGAGTAAGGCGACACTTTGGGAAAAAGTGACATGCTGAAATTAAACCAAAAGCAATGAATTGTTCACCCGAATCATTAAAGTACTGAACCCTGCCGGTTTCAACACTCTCGTGTCATACTCCAGGGTACTCTGACATTGTCACCGTGAAGAGCCCACATGCACGTTGGAGCCCCCTTCAGAATAACACGAGTGTCGAAACCGGCAGGGTTCAGTACTTTAATGATTCGGGTGAGCAATTCATTGTTTAAGCCCTCTTTCAGCACAACACCCATGCCCAAGGCTGGATTTGATCCCAGAACCATTGGGTTACGGGGCCAGCACATTACCCTCCTGGCTCCCCTATTCCGGCAACTGAAAAGATGTTTACCAAAAGACTTGAATCCTTGATAAAAGATTGTGTCCAAAATAATTTATTGCTGCTTTACCTTTCCTTAAATAAATAAACCAGCATCACTGACACTGATTTTTGTTTATCATTACAAAAGAATTACAACTTATGATATTTAGAATGTCATTAATTGATAGAGAACAGAATTATAATAACATGAATAAACACATCAGAAAACTCACTGGAGCACTGCAAATACTGCCTGGAATTGGTCAGTTAAAAAACTGTATTTGAAGATGATACACTGGACTTAAGAAGCCTCTGATACTATGACCTTGCAAAATTAGGAACATATGAGATGCAGGACTAGGGTTCACGTGCTTTCACAGACATAAAATAAAATGCATGCAACTCTGTTCAACCAAAGATCGATTGCAATATAATGCAGCATTGAATATTTTATCATTAACAACATTACAGAGTGCCATCAATGCATAAAGAGGCGCTAAGCACAACTCTTTGAAAATGCTTCAACTAAACTCAAGCTAATATATAATCATACAGATTTCTAATCTTGAGTTAAATCCAATATTTCTCATAATTGCCCAATACACAAGCAAGAAATAATGTAACTTGTATTCCACCTGTATGTTTCTTTTGATGAAATTTGTACCCTTCACAGGTTTCATTCTCCTTTTGTTAGCCATAACATATTCAATGGGTTTATCCTGCAGCATATCAACTTTCAAGGAGTTTCCATTTGCACTGGGAATGCACAGTTAACTTTCCAAGGACATCTTTTTAATGCATGCAGACCACACTAGCAGAAAAATCACTCTTACTCTTAGATGTATTGAAGGCATTACAATCAACAGCAATAATTCTATGCAAACTTGGTAACATTACTAAGCCATCACCACTTCCTTTTCACAAAAAGCAGAGCTCCCAAAATCTGAGAGTTACATAAAATATAACTTTTTATATACAAGTACCAATTAATTAAAGTTCTCATTTGCTAACCACAACTCATGCAAATAAGCCTAACAATTTACCTCATCACTGTAAGGTCATTCCATAACACAGCTACTGGTCTGAAGTAGCACATTGTATAAAAAATAAATAATATGATCTTGACAGAAAATCAATGAGTATCAACCAATCTGTTTGATCAATACAGATGAATTTTAGAGAGGCTAAGTATCACATAAAAACTAAACCTTAAGCAAAAATAAATTACTTATCTTTCTCTAAAAATAACATTATGTTAGTTCTATTATCGATTATAAATAATACTTCATCACAAAGATCGAACATTTTCCATAAGCTACTTGAGGGATGAATAAAAAATAATTTATCGCCACAGAGAAATTACAATAACAAAAAGTCTAATCACACTTCCCACACAACATCGGCAAAACTTCCCAAAGGCAAAGGAAAAACTGATCGGTGAATACTTTATACTTCTTGGCGACCAACAAAATTTGTCGGTACAGTTTTCCAAGAGCTTCAAATCACAGATGTCTAGAAGTCAGCATTCCCACACACATTTTTGGTAACTAATGTTACGCTCAGACTACTAAATGCAGTGTAAGGCACCTATAGTGTAAGCAGTATATAAAACCATAGATTTAGACCATAAAATATTTTGAAGAACGACTCTCTCGGACACCTCCACCTATAGTCCTCTCCCGCAATCAAAAAATTTGCAGTCATGACATTCACCATCAAACTGTACTAAAAAAACTCGTACATAAAAACTGTCAATCACATAATAGGCTTTTATTGCACTAATTGAAGTGTCCCATCATAATTCGGAACATTGAAAGCCTCGTCCTTCTCTTGAGCCCGACTTCACTGAACCTGGGGATTAGACACCAATTCCACCCTACCTTCATAGTTAAGGCTGGGAAGTTTAATACTTCCTCTTTTAGGCCTCCAGGAGATCTCCGGTTGTGAAAGCATTACTCCACCAGATGCCTCATTGCATTCATCAGGCTTTTCACCTTCCGCCTTGGTATCCAAGACTTCGGGTGCTGACAGCCTGTCACAGTAATGATCCTTTTCTTTCCCTTTTCGTTCATTTCCTTCTCCCTCAGGCTGAGTTGGGTCATTCTGGGTAATGGGGCTTGCTGAAGATATTCTCAGGCTTTCTTTCGCAGCCATCTCCTTCCTGTGTGCGTGCTTCCCTTTACATATAACATCCACTTTCTCCCTCATTTCTTTCATTTTTCGGTGCATTCTTGCCCGTTCCTCACGACCTTTTCTTTTAACTCTTGTAGCAGTGTCATCTTCATCACTACTACCCTCCGTATACAATTCTTCACCCGATATCCATTGCTCCTCATCATCCTTAATCATGAAAAACAATATTAAACTAATGTTACAACGCAGGATTTAAAACTTGATGTCTGAGTAAACAACATTTTGAGTGTCAACATTTTTATCAAAAGAAAAATAGATCATAGACTGCATGAGAAGATGACAAAACGATTCTGTAAACAGGTTTTTTGGAATATTTAAAATTATATTCGTCGATTACCTCAGTTTTAAGTCGTTCTATTTGCAACTGCAATAATTTTTTCATCGGCTCTGGCGTATGAGTTCGAGCAGCAGCATCAGACATTCTGTGAGTTAAAAACGAAATGAGGGGCAGTTCTGGGGCATATCATTGAGTGACACGAATTTAACTCGAGTCAGCAAAGCAAATGTAACAACATTAATTCCTTTGTTGGCAGCTCTCACACAACAAGTATTTCACATCTACGAGTAGCATCATGATCACTAAGGTACTTTTTGGCACAGAATAACAAGTTTAAGAGTCAACCTAAGGATAAATTAACTTACATTATTGAAACAATTCGTACCCAGAGCGTTCGCTGGACACAGGTGAAGTAGATAGGCTCAACTCCGATGAAAGATCTACACGATCTACAGCTGGAATTCAGTACAAGCTGGTGCAAGCTATGCGCATTACGCAATGTATACCTTGAACGAACGTGTTTTCATTTCTCTTGAATTGTACTTTCACGATACACAATGCCTTGTCATAGAACGCTCGCCTCTAAATAGAAAGCACCTGGTCAATGAGCATTAACAGCATTAATCACGGCACTTAATGCGATGTCAGATCGAAACCAGTGTCACCGGTGTAGCCGAGAGCAGAACAGTCCAAGTACGAAAAGCGTTTCCCAACTGTCTCAACGTTCGCATGAAGATCATTTGGTTATTCCAGCATTGAAAATTTCTACACCCGTTTCTTCGTGGCCCAGAAACTTTGGGTAATGCGAATTCAAGATTCTAGCGTGAAAAGTTGTGTTATCTATGTAATTATCAGAAATGGTTCACAGATGCACGGAATACAAGATTAAGTATTACGAGCCAAATGAAGAGTTATCAAAGAAGATGTGGTTGGAAAACATAAAATTTCGGTGCGTAGTAACATTACCTTCCGTCCAACTTTTTGCGAAAAAACTGTTGAATTTCAGCAGTTACTGATGGATTTCAACAGTTGGCCCTATTAACTGTTGAAATTTTCAAGTTTTTTCGCATGCGGAATACCTTTCTGTACGCCTTTGAGATAAATTAATGGTGGGTCACCTCGTAGGACGTGGTGAGTTTATAAACTTGCAGTAGACCTGTTTAAAATGTGCATAGCAAGCCTGGAACACTTGCAAAGCCAACCTGCTATTTTGCAGCTAGCCTAGGGCAAAATTCGTCTCCACCTTGAGCACTTGCAGTAGTCTTGTATGCATGTCGAATGGATAGTGTACCGTAAGATATAGCTCAGGAAGTGTACTGTAGGATTTGCTAATGTTGCTCCACTATGTTATGGAATATTGCCTCCGTAGCGTAAGTACCATAAGCGTATTAAAGAATGCCAAATTGTAATTTTTCCTCAGGGAGAGTCGACGTGCAATGAATTTAGCCGATCATTACTGGGATTTTCAAACTAGCAACGAGGCCTGTGCTTGTGAAGAGTGCATGGCGTCATGTACGAAGTCTGAGAGAAGACTACCTTTCATTGGGTAATTTTAACAATTTTAATTCAGTAGTGAGCGATTCAAACCCAATTAAATGTCTATATGATAATAGGCAATGAATTGGGTTTGCTGCCCTTTTTCCTATAGGAAAAGGTCAGCAAATTATTGGTTTATATATGCATTACTTGGATTGTTTTTGTAGATATTTTTAATGGTGTGTTAAGGCTGCTTTACACAATGCAATTTTTTTGTACAAACGCTTGTGTGAGGAAAAATAAGTTTAAAATCATTTTAAAGTGATGTTCACTATATTTTTTTAGTGTTTCAAATATTTTTACATTATTTTAAAATGATTTCTTCATAAGTTTAAAATATTTTGAAAAATATTTTAATATAATTTTAAAATTATTTATTCTATTTTTCCCAAATCTTTTATAAAATGTATGCACATGCCATTCCCTTCCAGGGTAGGCACAGTCTAAAAGTATCACTTATGATGATATGTTTGTATACCTTGCTCTACTTCAACAGCTTCCTCCATTCTGACTTAGTCTGCAAACCTTTTAAAAGGTGTTTGCCTCTATTTACTCCCCTGGGGATTGTACAAATTGAAACGAGTTAGAGTGAACTAGCATGTTTTTACCTGGTTTCAACTTAGTTTAACTCGTTCTTTCAACTCGTTCCAAGTCGGTTATGGCCGCTTTTTGCTTGCTTTACCTCGTGGGTTGACTTCGTATAACCTCGATTGATGTCGTATCAACCAGTAGCTGTCGTTTCTGGGCAGCTTGACCCTACTTGAGTCATCTCGTCTTATCTAGAGAGGAAGTGGTTGTTTCATCTCATAATGCATGGTTTCAGTTAGTAACACGCTACCTCGTTTCACATTGTATTTACTCATTTCAACTGTGCAAGAATCAACTCCTCTTACCTAGCATTATCCCGTTTTATCTAGAGCAGACTACCTCGATTCATATCGCATTACCTCGTTTGACCTGTACGAGAAGCAACTCGTTCGATCTAGCATCAACCTGCTTCAACTGGTTTCAGCTAGTAACACGCTACCTCGTTTCACATTGTATTAACTCGTTTGAAATGTGCGAGAATCAACTCGTCTTACCTAGCATTATCCCGTTTTATCTAGAACAGACTACCTCAATTCATATCGTATTACTTCGTTTGACCTGTACGAGAAGCAACTGGTTTGAACTAGCACTACCCTGTTTCAACTAGTAACACGCTACCTCGTTTTGCATTGCATTGGCTTTTTCGTACTAAATCATGGTTTCAACTGCACCCCCAGACCCCGCGTCATATCATACCCTCTCGTTAGAACCTGGTTCCTCATTGACGTCGCTTCACAGATTATCTACCTGTTTGATAACAAAGAGTTTCAACTGGAACACCATACCTCATTTCACACGGTATCAACTCCTTAGAACCAGAATCCGGCACCTGCTTACATCCCTTCACTTCCTACTGACCTGAACACATAGCAATGGACACAACTGGAATACATTATTCAGCCGTACATTTCATTGACTAACCTGTACAGATACAAGATTAATTATCCCCAATGTCACAACCACTTCCAACAGCATTCATCAAAAATTACTTCTATTCCACTCATTTTGAGATACTAATTTGGACCAAAATCATCCCTTATGCAAAATTTAATATTAATAACAACAAATTGCCGCAATATTGATCACCGAGTTGCACCTAAAGCACCAGTAAAACAAAATTTCACTCATCATAATATCATGCTTTTAAACACCCTTGGGGAATGAACACTACGTGCTTCATGAGAGATCACCAAAAACCAAGCACGTCATTGTATAAAAGCAATAGAAGATGCACATTAGGAATAAGTTACCACAATGATACACCTACATCAACAAATGTGGATTTGAAAAAATGAAATAGGCATGAGGAGATTAAGAAACAAAGCAACAAATTTACAACAGAAGTATTAGGCATCTTTATTAGACTTTTTTTCCAGTTCAAATCTTGAAGTTTTCAGCATATATATGCCCTCACTCTTCTAGCTTCTCGCCCCGGCAATACCTTCCTCTTCTTTTAAGATAATCCATATAGCAATCTGTAAAGATAAATGCATAAGTAACTCTGGTATCCCATGCAGCATTTCTTCTGGTAGAAAACAACATAATATTTGGATTAACACACAAAGAAATAATCCAATAATTTCTTAAATACCAATAGTGTATGACAAAGCGTACATATTTAAATGTGCCTCAAAATATAATTATTGGGGTACTTAAATGTAATTCCCACTAATGTCAGGATATTCAAAATAGGAGAGCAGCTTACCTATCGTGCATAAAATACACAAAATACAATGGCAGGCCGGAGATAACTGAAACAGCGAAATCCATTGGATAAATTATACGATTTGTTTACAAAATAATGTGTCATGAATTCCCCTTTGAAACTGGACATTTGAAAAGTGTTCAGTACCTATCCACATTAAAGTAAGCAGGAATAACTTATGACTACGACAGCTCTTAGTTCAGCTGAAACTTACCTCCTAGTAGAATTTCAAATCACAATATCCATCTGTTCCTTTTGCTTCATCGTGGGTTTCCTCGCAATAAAATCCAAGAACGTAGGTGAAAACTTCATACAGTTTACGAACTAAATTGTCCACTCGATGGCTTACAAATTTTAAATATCTCCAACGTAGCCGCAGCACACATCCTTATATTAATTACGCAGATAAGATAAATTTCCTCAACATGCAGTAGTACACAAAAACATCACGATTTTATACACAACGAAAAGTATATGCTTCGGTGAGCGAATTTCACTTTACAGGAGGCCACTTTCAAGATCAAAGATGGACGTTTCATGCACTAGTTCCGGAGTCAAGTTAGCATCTTAATTCAAAATAGGGTTATTGGATATTCAAGAATTCTTATTTTCTATCCATACAACCTCATTTGAAAAATACATATATATTTATTTTTCCTTTTACTTCCATATTTTTATTGTCACACTATTAAAATGAAGGAGTTTCAATTGCATTTATAATAATGGGAGATCTCATTTTTTGTAAACATCCGGTTTCATGTTGTTGTTGAAAACCTTCCAAGTAAATAAACAAACTATAGAGACTGTAGAGACTTCATAATAAAAAATAGTAACTTATTTAAACCAATAATACAATATGTAATAGCAGTATGGCCATATTTAATTTTCTTAATGTATTTACAGGAGTAAATTCAAATTTCTACGAGCTATTACAGCATATGTTGTAATTGCTCATAGAAATTATACCATAATTATTACCAGAACATTGCATATATGTTTAGACCAGGATATTCATTAACAATTTTTGTCAAGAATATTTCGGATCTGTGCGATTGGTTTCGGATTGGATTGATTCAGATTGGCGATTATAGTGGCGATATGAACTATTATGATCGTTCATATAGCTATTATATATAATTGATATATTAACATGACTCACAAACGTCATAAATAAAAATACTGGATATTAAAAATGAATTAATTAGCTATATAGAAAGCAAATATATAATTTATGTCAAAATATTACGAAGTGAACCCAGTCATATAGGTATCTTTTAGTCATTTTGTCTATTTATGTTATGACATTTATATCTATAATGGAACTACGAGGCTTAGTATACTACGTAAAACTGCTTGATACGAGATCCACCTCAAACGAGGTGAATCAGGTTAAAACGAGAAGCTTTGGAAGCGAGGTAAAACACCTTGATGCGACATCCACATTGAACGAGGTGAACCGAGTTTAGACAAGTTACCTCGTCTGCAATTTGAAACCACTTGATACGACATCCACATTGAACGAGGTGAACCGAGTTTAGACAAGTTACCTCGTCTGCAATTTGAAACCACTTGATACGACATCCACCTCGAACGAGGTGAACCGAGTTTAGACAAGTTACCTTGTCTGCAATTTGAAACCACTTGATACGACATCCACATTGAACGAGGTGAACCGAGTTTAGACAAGTTACCTCGTCTGCAATTTGAAACCACTTGATACGACATCCACATTGAACGAGGTGAACCGAGTTTAGACAAGTTACCTCGTCTGCAATTTGAAACCACTTGATACGACATCCACATTGAACGAGGTGAACCGAGGTTAGACAAGTTACCTCGTCTGCAATTTGAAACCACTTGATACGACATCCACCTCGAACGAGGTGAACCGAGTTTAGACAAGTTACCTCGTCTGCAATTTGAAACCACTTGATACGACATCCACATTGAACGAGGTGAACCGAGTTTAGACAAGTTACCTCGTCTGCAATTTGAAACCACTTGATACGACATCCACATTGAACGAGGTGAACCGAGTTTAGACAAGTTACCTCGTCTGCAATTTGAAACCACTTGATACGACATCCACATTGAACGAGGTGAACCGAGTTTAGACAAGTTACCTCGTCTGCAATTTGAAACCACTTGATACGACATCCACATTGAACGAGGTGAACCGAGTTTAGACAAGTTACCTCGTCTGCAATTTGAAACCACTTGATACGACATCCACATTGAACGAGGTGAACCGAGTTTAGACAAGTTACCTCGTCTGCAATTTGAAACCACTTGATACGACATCCACATTGAACGAGGTGAACCGAGTTTAGACAAGTTACCTCGTCTGCAATTTGAAACCACTTGATACGACATCCACCTCGAACGAAGTGAACCGAGGTTAGACAAGTTACCTCGTCTGCAATTTGAAACCACTTGATACGACATCCACATTGAACGAGGTGAACCGAGTTTAGACAAGTTACCTCGTCTGCAATTTGAAACCACTTGATACGACATCCACATTGAACGAGGTGAACCGAGTTTAGACAAGTTACCTCGTCTGCAATTTGAAACCACTTGATACGACATCCACATTGAACGAGGTGAACCGAGGTTAGACAAGTTACCTCGTCTGCAATTTGAAACCACTTGATACGACATCCACCTCGAACGAGGTGAACCGAGTTTAGACAAGTTACCTCGTCTGCAATTTGAAACCACTTGATACGACATCCACATTGAACGAGGTGAACCGAGTTTAGACAAGTTACCTCGTCTGCAATTTGAAACCACTTGATACGACATCCACATTGAACGAGGTGAACCGAGTTTAGACAAGTTACCTCGTCTGCAATTTGAAACCACTTGATACGACATCCACCTCGAACGAAGTGAACCGAGGTTAGACAAGTTACCTCGTCTGCAATTTGAAACCACTTGATACGACATCCACATTGAACGAGGTGAACCGAGTTTAGACAAGTTACCTCGTCTGCAATTTGAAACCACTTGATACGACATCCACATTGAACGAGGTGAACCGAGTTTAGACAAGTTACCTCGTCTGCAATTTGAAACCACTTGATACGACATCCACCTCGAACGAAGTGAACCGAGGTTAGACAAGTTACCTCGTCTGCAATTTGAAACCACTTGATACGACATCCACATTGAACGAGGTGAACCGAGTTTAGACAAGTTACCTCGTCTGCAATTTGAAACCACTTGATACGACATCCACATTGAACGAGGTGAACCGAGTTTAGACAAGTTACCTCGTCTGCAATTTGAAACCACTTGATACGACATCCACATTGAACGAGGTGAACCGAGTTTAGACAAGTTACCTCGTCTGCAATTTGAAACCACTTGATACGACATCCACCTCGAACGAAGTGAACCGAGGTTAGACAAGTTACCTCGTCTGCAATTTGAAACCACTTGATACGACATCCACATTGAACGAGGTGAACCGAGTTTAGACAAGTTACCTCGTCTGCAATTTGAAACCACTTGATACGACATCCACATTGAACGAGGTGAACCGAGTTTAGACAAGTTACCTCGTCTGCAATTTGAAACCACTTGATACGACATCCACCTCGAACGAGGTGAACCGAGTTTAGACAAGTTACCTTGTCTGCAATTTGAAACCACTTGATACGACATCCACATTGAACGAGGTGAACCGAGTTTAGACAAGTTACCTCGTCTGCAATTTGAAACCACTTGATACGACATCCACATTGAACGAGGTGAACCGAGTTTAGACAAGTTACCTCGTCTGCAATTTGAAACCACTTGATACGACATCCACATTGAACGAGGTGAACCGAGGTTAGACAAGTTACCTCGTCTGCAATTTGAAACCACTTGATACGACATCCACCTCGAACGAGGTGAACCGAGTTTAGACAAGTTACCTCGTCTGCAATTTGAAACCACTTGATACGACATCCACATTGAACGAGGTGAACCGAGTTTAGACAAGTTACCTCGTCTGCAATTTGAAACCACTTGATACGACATCCACATTGAACGAGGTGAACCGAGTTTAGACAAGTTACCTCGTCTGCAATTTGAAACCACTTGATACGACATCCACCTCGAACGAAGTGAACCGAGGTTAGACAAGTTACCTCGTCTGCAATTTGAAACCACTTGATACGACATCCACATTGAACGAGGTGAACCGAGTTTAGACAAGTTACCTCGTCTGCAATTTGAAACCACTTGATACGACATCCACATTGAACGAGGTGAACCGAGTTTAGACAAGTTACCTCGTCTGCAATTTGAAACCACTTGATACGACATCCACCTCGAACGAAGTGAACCGAGGTTAGACAAGTTACCTCGTCTGCAATTTGAAACCACTTGATACGACATCCACATTGAACGAGGTGAACCGAGTTTAGACAAGTTACCTCGTCTGCAATTTGAAACCACTTGATACGACATCCACATTGAACGAGGTGAACCGAGTTTAGACAAGTTACCTCGTCTGCAATTTGAAACCACTTGATACGACATCCACATTGAACGAGGTGAACCGAGTTTAGACAAGTTACCTCGTCTGCAATTTGAAACCACTTGATACGACATCCACCTCGAACGAAGTGAACCGAGGTTAGACAAGTTACCTCGTCTGCAATTTGAAACCACTTGATACGACATCCACATTGAACGAGGTGAACCGAGTTTAGACAAGTTACCTCGTCTGCAATTTGAAACCGCTTGATACGACATCCACATTGAACGAGGTGAACCGAGTTTAGACAAGTTACCTCGTCAGCAATTTGAAACCACTTGATACGACATCCACCTCGAACGAAGTGAACCGAGGTTAGACAAGTTACCTCGTCTGCAATTTGAAACCACTTGATACGACATCCACATTGAACGAGGTGAACCGAGGTTAGACAAGTTACCTCGTCTGCAATTTGAAACCACTTGATACGACATCCACCTCGAACGAAGTGAACCGAGGTTAGACAAGTTACCTCGTCTGCAATTTGAAACCACTTGATACGACATCCACCTCGAACGAGGTGAACCGAGTTTAGACAAGTTACCTCGTCTGCAATTTGAAACCACTTGATACGACATCCACATTGAACGAGGTGAACCGAGTTTAGACAAGTTACCTCGTCTGCAATTTGAAACCACTTGATACGACATCCACCTCGAACGAGGTGAACCGAGTTTAGACAAGTTATCTCGTCTGCAATTTGAAACCACTTGATACGACATCCACATTGAACGAGGTGAACCGAGTTTAGACAAGTTACCTCGTCTGCAATTTGAAACCACTTGATACGACATCCACCTCGAACGAAGTGAACCGAGGTTAGACAAGTTACCTCGTCTGCAATTTGAAACCACTTGATACGACATCCACATTGAACGAGGTGAACCGAGGTTAGACAAGTTACCTCGTCTGCAATTTGAAACCACTTGATACGACATCCACCTCGAACGAAGTGAACCGAGGTTAGACAAGTTACCTCGTCTGCAATTTGAAACCACTTGATACGACATCCACCTCGAACGAGGTGAACCGAGTTTAGACAAGTTACCTCGTCTGCAATTTGAAACCACTTGATACGACATCCACATTGAACGAGGTGAACCGAGTTTAGACAAGTTACCTCGTCTGCAATTTGAAACCACTTGATACGACATCCACATTGAACGAGGTGAACCGAGTTTAGACAAGTTACCTCGTCTGCAATTTGAAACCACTTGATACGACATCCACCTCGAACGAAGTGAACCGAGGTTAGACAAGTTACCTCGTCTGCAATTTGAAACCACTTGATACGACATCCACATTGAACGAGGTGAACCGAGTTTAGACAAGTTACCTCGTCTGCAATTTGAAACCACTTGATACGACATCCACCTCGAACGAAGTGAACCGAGGTTAGACAAGTTACCTCGTCTGCAATTTGAAACCACTTGATACGACATCCACATTGAACGAGGTGAACCGAGGTTAGACAAGTTACCTCGTCTGCAATTTGAAACCACTTGATACGACATCCACCTCGAACGAAGTGAACCGAGGTTAGACAAGTTACCTCGTCTGCAATTTGAAACCACTTGATACGACATCCACCTCGAACGAGGTGAACCGAGTTTAGACAAGTTACCTCGTCTGCAATTTGAAACCACTTGATACTACATCCACATTGAACGAGGTGAACCGAGTTTAGACAAGTTACCTCGTCTGCAATTTGAAACCACTTGATACGACATCCACATTGAACGAGGTGAACCAAGTTTAGACAAGTTACCTCGTCTGCAATTTGAAACCACTTGATACGACATCCACCTCGAACGAAGTGAACCGAGTTTAGACAAGTTACCTCGTCTGCAATTTGAAACCACTTGATACGACATCCACATTGAACGAGGTGAACCAAGTTTAGACAAGTTACCTCGTCTGCAATTTGAAACCACTTGATACGACATCCACCTCGAACGAAGTGAACCGAGGTTAGACAAGTTACCTCGTCTGCAATTTGAAACCACTTGATACGACATCCACCTCGAACGAAGTGAACCGAGGTTAGACAAGTTACCTCGTCTGCAATTTGAAACCACTTGATACGACATCCACATTGAACGAGGTGAACCAAGTTTAGACAAGTTACCTCGTCTGCAATTTGAAACCACTTGATACGACATCCACCTCGAACGAAGTGAACCGAGGTTAGACAAGTTACCTCGTCTGCAATTTGAAACCACTTGATACGACATCCACATTGAACGAGGTGAACCGAGGTTAGACAAGTTACCTCGTCTGCAATTTGAAACCACTTGATACGACATCCACCTCGAACGAAGTGAACCGAGGTTAGACAAGTTACCTCGTCTGCAATTTGAAACCACTTGATACGACATCCACCTCGAACGAAGTGAACCGAGGTTAGACAAGTTACCTCGTCTGCAATTTGAAACCACTTGATACGACATCCACATTGAACGAGGTGAACCGAGGTTAGACAAGTTACCTCGTCTGCAATTTGAAACCACTTGATACGACATCCACCTCGAACGAAGTGAACCGAGGTTAGACAAGTTACCTCGTCTGCAATTTGAAACCACTTGATACGACATCCACATTGAACGAGGTGAACCGAGTTTAGACAAGTTACCTCGTCTGCAATTTGAAACCACTTGATACGACATCCACCTCGAACGAAGTGAACCGAGGTTAGACAAGTTACCTCGTCTGCAATTTGAAACCACTTGATACGACGTCCACATTGAACGAGGTGAACCGAGGTTAGACAAGTTACCTCGTCTGCAATTTGAAACCACTTGATACGACATCCACCTCGAACGAGGTGAACCGAGTTTAGACAAGTTACCTCGTCTGCAATTTGAAACCACTTGATACGACATCCACATTGAACGAGGTGAACCGAGTTTAGACAAGTTACCTCGTCTGCAATTTGAAACCACTTGATACGACATCCACATTGAACGAGGTGAACCGAGTTTAGACAAGTTACCTCGTCTGCAATTTGAAACCACTTGATACGACATCCACCTCGAACGAAGTGAACCGAGGTTAGACAAGTTACCTCGTCTGCAATTTGAAACCACTTGATACGACATCCACATTGAACGAGGTGAACCGAGTTTAGACAAGTTACCTCGTCTGCAATTTGAAACCACTTGATACGACATCCACCTCGAACGAAGTGAACCGAGGTTAGACAAGTTACCTCGTCTGCAATTTGAAACCACTTGATACGACATCCACATTGAACGAGGTGAACCGAGGTTAGACAAGTTACCTCGTCTGCAATTTGAAACCACTTGATACGACATCCACCTCGAACGAAGTGAACCGAGGTTAGACAAGTTACCTCGTCTGCAATTTGAAACCACTTGATACGACATCCACCTCGAACGAGGTGAACCGAGTTTAGACAAGTTACCTCGTCTGCAATTTGAAACCACTTGATACTACATCCACATTGAACGAGGTGAACCGAGTTTAGACAAGTTACCTCGTCTGCAATTTGAAACCACTTGATACGACATCCACATTGAACGAGGTGAACCAAGTTTAGACAAGTTACCTCGTCTGCAATTTGAAACCACTTGATACGACATCCACCTCGAACGAAGTGAACCGAGTTTAGACAAGTTACCTCGTCTGCAATTTGAAACCACTTGATACGACATCCACATTGAACGAGGTGAACCAAGTTTAGACAAGTTACCTCGTCTGCAATTTGAAACCACTTGATACGACATCCACCTCGAACGAAGTGAACCGAGGTTAGACAAGTTACCTCGTCTGCAATTTGAAACCACTTGATACGACATCCACCTCGAACGAAGTGAACCGAGGTTAGACAAGTTACCTCGTCTGCAATTTGAAACCACTTGATACGACATCCACATTGAACGAGGTGAACCAAGTTTAGACAAGTTACCTCGTCTGCAATTTGAAACCACTTGATACGACATCCACCTCGAACGAAGTGAACCGAGGTTAGACAAGTTACCTCGTCTGCAATTTGAAACCACTTGATACGACATCCACATTGAACGAGGTGAACCGAGGTTAGACAAGTTACCTCGTCTGCAATTTGAAACCACTTGATACGACATCCACCTCGAACGAAGTGAACCGAGGTTAGACAAGTTACCTCGTCTGCAATTTGAAACCACTTGATACGACATCCACCTCGAACGAAGTGAACCGAGGTTAGACAAGTTACCTCGTCTGCAATTTGAAACCACTTGATACGACATCCACATTGAACGAGGTGAACCGAGGTTAGACAAGTTACCTCGTCTGCAATTTGAAACCACTTGATACGACATCCACCTCGAACGAAGTGAACCGAGGTTAGACAAGTTACCTCGTCTGCAATTTGAAACCACTTGATACGACATCCACATTGAACGAGGTGAACCGAGTTTAGACAAGTTACCTCGTCTGCAATTTGAAACCACTTGATACGACATCCACCTCGAACGAAGTGAACCGAGGTTAGACAAGTTACCTCGTCTGCAATTTGAAACCACTTGATACGACGTCCACATTGAACGAGGTGAACCGAGGTTAGACAAGTTACCTCGTCTGCAATTTGAAACCACTTGATACGACATCCACCTCGAACGAGGTGAACCGAGTTTAGACAAGTTACCTCGTCTGCAATTTGAAACCACTTGATACGACATCCACATTGAACGAGGTGAACCGAGTTTAGACAAGTTACCTCGTCTGCAATTTGAAACCACTTGATACGACATCCACATTGAACGAGGTGAACCGAGTTTAGACAAGTTACCTCGTCTGCAATTTGAAACCACTTGATACGACATCCACCTCGAACGAGTTGAAACTAGATATTTCGATTTTTCGCCGGGACTGCTTGTCTTGCGTGTTGTATGTGTTTGCGGGGCCTGAGAGTTGAAACCATCTCAAACGAGGTGACAACTTGTACCTACGAGTTGGTCCTAGTTCAAATTTAACTGGATTTACCTCGTTTTATCTCGGTTTTTTCCTCAGGGTCCTATATACATTGCTTCATGCACACACTCCAGTTCTTAAGACTCCTATAATTCATTCCTCCCCTTCAACCACCACTTTCTTGGTCCACCCTTACCTCTCACACCATTCATTTAACTCTTATATTACTGTCTCGTCATTCGACAATCGTCCATTATCTCAACATGGTGAAATCAACAAAGCACAACCATCTCATTTGTCTATTACTGGAGCAGTATCGAACTCACAGTCTTTCATGACCCACTCATTCCTAACCCTATCGATTCTACTTCTGCTACTTTAACAATCCTCAGAAGTTCAGACTACACTTAGCCTACTCTATAGTATAGTACACTATAGTATCATCATGAACTAAAACCAGTGCTGATGATGCTACAGTGTGGAGAAACCAGTTGAAGTAAAGACAGCAGGTTTGCAGTCTTTAATTTGATATTACAAAATGGACTTCCACAAAGTGACGGCTACTACCTATAATCGTCCTAATAATAATTTTCAGGAACAACTTGAAAGTAGCATGCATACTTTTAAACAAAAAACAGCTGGATATTTATACATTTATTGGCACTACTTCAAATTTCAATAATTAACTTGCCTAAGTAGCACATAAAAAATAAAAATCCACATTATGAGTACTATCTATAGTAGCCAACGCTACATAAGCCAATGCCACACCACACGGCATGAGAATCAAGAGTTATGATCGACCTTGCTTCTTGCACAACATTACCTTTTAAAATGTTTATCCTGGTATTCAGTAACCAAGTGTTTTAAAAGAACAAAGTTCCACTTTAAATTAAAAGTAGATTTTTTCAAGAGATAGTTATTTAAAATGTCATTGAAAGTCAGCACTGCACTGAGGAAGACACAAATACACAAAACATTTTCATGTTTATCACAGAGTTGAATCGTTGAATGATGAGCTGAACCCTCATTAGTTCATTCCTTATGTCGCAAAATGTTAATGGTATAATGCGCCTGAAAAATAAATAAGCATGGTCAATTCTTATGTCAAGAGTTCAATCAAGACTACATAGAAGGCAGGTCAAAACATAAACAATGACAGATTAATGAACTTTCTTCAGCAGACTCGCTTTGTGAAAGAAAAATTAACTCGCTGTACCTTAATCGTAATTCCAATTTTAAAGTAAGCTTCTATGGTAACGAACTTCATAGAAACGATGTGCTTCGAGATCACTTTCATTCCTATTGCTCGCCTCTGTGCTGCCTTTACATGAACACATTCACGAACATGCTGACGCACATTACTACCATTTTGAATGTAGAAATCGACCTTGCATTGCGATTGTTGATATAGTTGATACTTTCCTCCATGTCGATACCTTTCCAAAAAACCGCGAACTATTAAATGAATATTTGGTTTAAAGTTGTTCGTTTGCACCAAAGTTGTGATTTGTAGTCGATGATAATGCTATATTTTAAAAAAAGTACCTTAACTGTAGTGTGTTTGATCGGACCTTGAATTTTATTATTGAAAATTAAAACACAATTGTTTAAACAGATGGTTTAAAGAGATGCAAGTTTTGATCCTAGAATTTTATTTCCCATATTGATAATGTTAACATAGCAATGGTTTTAAGTTTCATTGGAATTGAATTTTCAGTCCATACTGAATTTTTTTAAATGATTATCCAGGAGTTGAAAAGATTGTTTCAGCACTTCAGCAGTCCTTCACTAGAACTAGACCTCTACGGCCGTCTTCATAGATTCGTTAGTCTACGACTAAGATAGGTTTAAGGAAGTTCGTCCGGCGATTTCGTTAAACCCGTATTCATAGTGATGTTTTAGCACTGACCGACCTTAATCCAGGTAGATTTAGTCCAGAGAAAGTTAAACCTATGGCATCATGGTTTAACAATGAGTTTAAGTGCATCAAGCAGCTATTTTCTCATCAACTTTTGTGGAGTGTTGATTTACGAAGGTGTTCTCTGAAATATTTCAATTTATCTCCTCTTTACAGGAAGTCTACTGTTGAAATACGTTCGCGTTTCCTTAAAAGAACGAAATTTTGAGAGGTGGGGTAAAAATAATACAGTAAAAGAAGACCAAATTTGGTGGATAGAACCGTTGCGAAATACTGCTTCTACTAGACTAACTCATTTTTACAGGGTGAGAACATCTCGTTGCACCAAAATAATAAACTAAACAAATGAGCAACAAAATAAAGTAGGCAAAAGCCGACAGGCAGACAGTTGCCTTATAATTGGACCAAGAACACTGTATATACATGTGTTCTTGAATTGGATATACAATTTTTTTTTCTTCCTCCAACACCTACGTGAAAGTATTATTAGTTAGTTGTATCTGTAGTATCACGCCGGATATCGTTAGCTTAATAGTTTTGATTTATATTCCTATGTTAATACTTTTAGATTCACTGCAGTAGATTAATAAAGTAGTTTTGTTCTCATGTTAGGTAATTAGTTAATCTAGTTTTTTGTTATTTTCATTTGCGAGAACAGGTTAATAAGCAGGCGCTATACTTAAGTGTTTCGATTTTTAATCATGATTAAAATGAACTAAATGAAGTAAAAAATAATTAACTGCAGTTATTATAGTTCACTTTTATTCTCTTTTTGATCACTTATGAAGGTCTAAATATTAACAAGTAGGTATACTTGTTTACAGCATGATCTAACAAGGGAAGACTACGGTCCCCAGTGGGTGATTTTAATGTCTTTATGAACAAACTTGATAAACTTTTGGAATTACTTTATGTTAACCAAAGAATTCTAGTGATAACAGGTGACCTTAATTGTGACTATCTAATCCATTCACTACAACGAATGGAAATGCTCAATATTATTAATTCATATGGTTTAACATGTTTAATTGACAAACCAACTCATGTGACAAAGACTTCCAAGACATTAATTGACTATGTAATATCAAGTTATGATCGTAGCAAGAGTGTATCTACTGTGGTAGATCTTGGTCTATCTGATCATTACATGATCATGACAACTTTTGATCTAGAGATCCAGGGATCCCATCCTAATAACTTGTCCATCAATCTGTTTTCAAAAGAGCATATAAATTGCCTACAAAATGTTCTTATGCTAGAAACCTGGGAAAATGTAAACCCATTTCACTCATTTGAGGACAATTTTAACTTCTTTTATGATAAATTAATCTATCATATAGAGTGTTGTATTCCAACTGTCACTATCAATAATAAGGATAGTAAAAAACAACGTAAAAAACCATGGTTAACAGATGAAATAATTTATCTTTCACGTGTAGTAAAAGATAAAGCATACAGATATAAAATCTCTCAAAATCAAGAATTACGATCAGATTATCTAAAGTTAAAGAAGAAATATACTACACTGTTAAAGTCTTCTAAAAAATCTTTTAATGACGAACGCATAGCTAAAGCACAAAATAAAACAAAAGAAACATGGAAAATAATCAATGAGCAGCTTGGAAAAAAACGTAATTCGTACATACCAAAATTTATTAGTGAGGAAGGTACTTTGATTACAGATGGAAATATAGTGTGTAATCTAATAAATGATGCTTTTAGTAGTACACCAAAATTACAACTCGTAAATGGGAACAGTAGACAATGTCCATTAAGTAATCCCAGAATTGAAAATTCTCTTTATCTTTACCCATGTGAAGAAAAAGAATTGCTAATGTGTTTGCAAAAACTATCTAACTCCTCAGTCCCTGGTATTGATGGTGTTCCTGGACTACTACTAGCCGAGTGCAAAAATTTTATTGTACAGCCATTACTTTTTTTGATCAATGAATCGTTGAGATTAGGGATATTTCCAGAGCCACTGAAACAGCAAAGTTGTACCAGTGTACAAAAACAAGGGTAATAAGGATGATATAGCTAATTATAGACCAATTTTACTTCCCAGCTTTCAAAAGTTTTCGAACGAATATACCACAATAGATTACTGTCTTTCTTGGAAAAAAACAAAATTCTTTCGAGCTCTCAGTGGGGATACCGGAAAGGTCGATCTACAGGGGACGCTCTTATTACTGCTTGGAATTTTATTACAAACTCCTTGGATAAAGGACACCTAGTCTTGGCATTATTTCTTGATTTTTCACGAGCCTTTGATATGGTTAGCCACTCCATGCTATTAAACAAGTGCTACCAAAATGGAGTTAGGGGTATTGCACTAGAATGGTTAAAATCATACCTTATTAATAGGACACAATGTGTAGAAATGAGATTTGAAGGTACCGTATGCAAATCAAATCAAAGAAAGATAGCAACTGGTGTCCCTCAAGGTAGCATTTTGGGTCCTCTACTCTTTATGTTATTTATAAATGACCTACCTTTAATCAGTAATAGCCCACATGTTAAAACAGTCCTCTTTGCAGGTGACACAAATTTCTTAATATCTGCGAAAAACATCAGAGAACTGCAATTTTATAGTCAAGATATATTAAATTTAGTCTGGAATTGGAGTCTTTCTAATGTATTAAAATTAAATAGTAATAAAACACAATTAATGTTATTCAATCAAAATTACAGCAACGAGTTTGGCACTTTAAGGCTGAACAACACGAAACTAAGTTTAACTAATAGCAATAGATTCTTAGGTCTACAAATAGAAAATACAGGAAATTGGTCTTTGCATGTCACAGAACTGTGTTCAATACTGTCACGAGTATTATTTAGTGTAAGGTTCTTAAAGGAATCCCTATCTCATGAGGCACTGATGACAATTTATCACTGTAATTTTTTGAGCAGAGTAACATATAGTATTGTATTCTGGGGATCAACTGTAACCTTGTTAGATAAAATATTCATCTTACAAAAAAAGATTATAAGATGTATAATGGGAAAGCCTAATACTTATTCTTGTAAACCTCTGTTTAAAGAACTAAAATTGTTAACAGTACCCTGTATATATATATACCAATTGTGTTTATTGATAAAAAAGAACATTCACAATTTACCTGTAAATAGTGATGTTCATGAGCACTTAACCAGGTCTCATTACCATGTTCATTTAACACTTCATAAAAAACAACTGACTTCAAAAAGTCCTATGGTTATAGGATCAAAAATGTTTAACTGTCTGCCTACAAATGTAAATACCATAGATTCAATGAGAGAATACAAAACTACTTTAAAGAACTTTTTAATTAACAAGTGCTTCTATAATGTTAAAGAATTTTTCAATGATAAATGAATTGTTTGTATATATTATATTTTGACGTGTCTTATATCTATGCTGTGTAAACACATATGATCTTTAGACAAATAAAAATTATTATTATTATTATTATATAACCTTGCTATGCCTTTTTGAATGACATATTTTTTATGATGTTCGGAATGCCAAAGGCTGCTAGGAACACGTCGTAGTTTGGTTGAATAGACTTTAGTTTGACTGCAATAAATTAATTAAAATTCATTATTTTCAGCACGCTAATCATAAGCTTAAGGCAACGCGCACTCTTCAACGATCCCACTTGGCCTAGTGGTTACGATCGCCGGCTCCAGTGTCGGAGGTCGTAAGATCCAGTCGTGATGTTGGAAGTTTTATTTTCGTCTAGATTTCATTAATTTTCATTTTTTCTATTATTTTCAAAGATGGAACTTCTATTTTTGGCACGCCTTGTTAAAATTGGAAATCAACATTCTTTATACAGTGTTCTTGCTTAAAATTATTACGGGAGTAAAGAAGCTCTTTTCTGTAGAAGAAAAGCTTTAATTCAATTGTGAGCATATCAATCTATTAGAATACAGCAATTTTATTTGTTGATTTAATTATTAGTGCACAAACAGCCTTTCACATTAATTAATGTCAATTTTGATTGAAAAGAAACTTGTATAAAAATTTAGGAGAAGTTTATCGTGACTAATATACTGGTGAATACATAATTATCATGTTTATTAACGAGAGGAAAAGTACCTATGTGTGCTAGATTAACTATCCATGAATAGCTCAAAAGATTGCATGATCTTAATGTCTAGCATGCACATTGTATAGCCTTTATAACAAATACCTATAATGCATAATAGCACCAATGAACATAATGATATACTGGTTATAATTAGGGATATTCATGAGTTCCCCGGATATCAAATTACCAAACATTTATTGCATATGTAGTGTAGATACAAAAAAAAGCGGACTTTCAGCACTTTAAAGAAGTTGGGAATTCTCTGAAAGTCACAACATTATTTCACTATTAGTTCATCATTACATTAATAAGATAAGAGCAATGTGATGTATTTTTAGTAAACATTCAATGAAACTGCCTCAATTTTCTTTTGCAATGAGATTATGATATTTAAATTAATTGCTGATAAAAGCTGCTGATAAAAGCTGCTGATAAAAATTGCTAATATCATCTGAGGATCAATAAGAATAAAACTAAGATATCGGTGTTCAGCAAGAGAGAATAGGCCAAAACCCACATTAAACTAGGGAAGCAAAAACTGGAAGTGGTGAAAGAGTTCTGCTGCCTAGGAAGCCGAGTAACCAACGAACATAAATATATGGTGGAGTTGGCTAAGGAGAAGATGAAACTGCTTGAGGAGGAGTAGGAAAGAAAGAGAGTGGCATTTGAGGTTGAGGAGAGGAGAAAAGGGAATCTCCATAGGCTTCAAATGACAATATTACCAAAGCAACTTAACTTAAAATGTAACAATTTTCAGAGATAGTAATTGATTAAATTGAAACAACTTAGTTTTATTAACTATTGTAAAAGTTGCCTCAATTACAACCCTATAATGAAAAATGATTTGAATAAACTACTGCCCAATAACATTTCCACATGATTTTGATTTTAGATGGGTAATGGCTGGTGGTTTTGGGCTGCATTGGGCACAGGTACTGTGTTTGATTCGTCATCCATTACATTTCATAGATCTTGATAGTGTGACCCAATATTGTGCAGTACAATTACAAATACAGTACAAGCAACAAACTTGTGTTGTCCTCATATTTGCTACAAGTTTTCTTCGAAGACACTGGAACTTTTGTTTCAGAGCTCCATTTCAATGATATTCCTTGTCCTTCTGTTGGCTAAATTGCACCTGGAAAATAAGTTTTTTTGTTATCAAAGAGCGTTTTTGTCTCTCGAGAATTAAAGCTACATCATATATAGTGGAATACCACATGCATTTGAGCTGCACTCTGTTTATTTTTCCTAACACTCAAGAAAGTTAGCCACATATTTACTAAAAAATGATTAGTATGTGGTGAGACATTTCACTTTATCTTCTTATGGTAATTACTATAAAATTGATACATTTTTATAGGTGCATATCCAAATAATTAACCTATAATTTATAATAAAATAATGAACGATTATAGGTTCTGTTTAATTTTCTTTGCAATTATTTCTAATTCTCATTGATTATTTATGTATAAGACTGTTTAGACTCTAGCCAATGTGCAAATCCCACATAATTTGTAAATTACTAATTACACCAATGTATTAAATATCAGCAGTGTTCTCTCATTATAATATTAATGCAGGGTAGTTGTGAATATTTGGACATACTTGTAGTGTACGCACGCAAATGAGACACCACTTAATTCAAGGTACTCACTGGCTGCCGGTCGGGATACGAGTCGCATGGGACTCAGGTAGCAGTCGGGAGAGGGAAGGTTGGGAAAAGGGCGTGCCAGTTCCGTTTATTCAAAAAAGAGCATCGAAAATACTGGCAAATACATCACAACTCCTCCCTCTCAATTCTTTACATATAAGTACAACAAAAAAGGTTCATTTCAACATCGTTCCATTAAATACAATATACCAGAAGAAATACAACAAGTAAACCATGTACCATACAACAAACAAACTCAAATTACCATTACAAATTAAGGCGATCAACAGGCCTTCTTAAGCACTGAGGGTATCTCTTACCATCAGCTGTTCCAGAGATAGGAGCATTACACTGGGCATTGGGTGGAGATATATCTGTCATCGGACATTGAAGGGATGGAGGTGAGTGGCTCAAACTTGATGTAATAGGAGTGGTAGGGGTAGGTCTCTCAGTTGGTCTAGGGACGTCATAATCACTGAGACGGACTGGGTGAGGAGAGTGGTTGTATTGTTTAGGAAAACTTTCTGCTACCAGCTCGCTATTAACGTTACACTCATCTGGTACATTAACTGTATTGTCAATCACAGAGTCAGAATTTAGCCCCACGAGCTGATCAATGTGTCTCTTACAAACAAAACCAGATTTTAACATTACTGAATACACAACACTACTAAGTTGTTTTAATACAATGCCTTCCACCCACTTATCTTTGAAGCGATAATCCCTAATTAGGACAGGTTGATTTTTGAATAATACCCTAGTTTTCCTCCCACCAAAATACTCTTTTTGTTTATCTTGTTTTATTTCCACCCTCTTGACAATATTAGGCTTTAATAGATCTAACCTGGATCTTAAGGGTCTGCCAAACATTAGCTTGGCAGGAGTTTCATTGGTTGTACTATGAACAGAGTTCCTGTAACTGAACAGTATATTACTTAAAGCAATATTTACATCAATATTTTCAAGAAAAGCACAACTTAGCTTATGCTTAGCATACTTAACGGAGCTCTCCGCCTGACCATTGGATTGAGGATGGTAGGGGGGTGAAAATGAGTGCTTAACTCCATTTGATACCATAAAATTTCTAAATTCTAAAGATGTGAAAGGAGGACCGTTATCGGAATGTAAGGAAACAGGTAGTCCAAACCTTGAGAATAGCTCCCTGAGCTTTTCTATAGCTAATTTTGCTGAGGTAGAGCTAACTTCAAATACCTCAAGCCACTTAGTGTGAGCATCGATCACCACTAAATACATTTTTCCTTTAAAAGGGCCTAAATAATCCACATGTAATCTCTCCCAAGGTGAGGTTGGATAATGCCATACATGAAGTTCACTCTTGGAAGGACTGGAGCGTTCCCTTAGGCAGGATAAGCAACTGTTAGTTAGGTCTTCTATTCTTCTATCAATATTAGGAAACCAAACATAATTTCTAGCCACAGATTTCATCTTCACAATACCTAGGTGACCCGAATGCAATTCATTCAGAACATAGTCACGTAATTTACTTGGAATAACAATTTTGTATCCCCACATAATGATACCTTGCTCAATAGTTAGTTCATCCTTACTTAAGAAATAAGGCTGTAACGCTCTATTTTCCTCTGAGAGAAAGTTAGGCCATCCATACATTATATAATTGTACACCTTCTTTAAAATAGGATCATTCTGAGTTTCGTTTTTAACATTTTCAAAATTTAAAGGAACGGAACTCTCAACTATACAATGCAAATAAGTTCCAATCCATTTAGGTTCTTCATTTACAGTGAGCATGTTCGGTAATGGCAAACGTGAAAGAGCGTCGGCATTACCATGTTTTTCAGATTTAACATATTGGACATCAAAATTATATCCTGATAAAAATAAAGCATATCTTTGTAGTCGACTCGCGGCAAAAACAGGTAATCCCCTTTTTGGACCAAAAATACTTAATAAAGGCTTGTGATCCGTACATAAGGTAAATTTCCGTCCATACGAATATTGGTTGAACTTTTTGATGCCAAAAACCACAGCTAGTGCTTCCTTATCTGTCTGAGAGTACTGACGCTCAGCAGAAGATAGAGTGCGCGAATGATAAGCCACTGGCTTCTCAACACCTTCATGAGTAACTATACTTAAAACAGCACCTAGTCCTGTTGAGCTGGCATCAACTGCCACTTTCACAGGCAATGCTGGATCGTAGTGTGCCAACACTGGTGCATGCGTCAAAATTTTCTTAACTTCATTGAATGCAATATGACACTCTTCGCAAAAATTGAAAGGAACATCCTTACGCAAAAGTTTATACATAGGATTTAAAATAGTTGACATGTTTTTTATAAACTTTGAATACTAATTTACGAGACCAATAAACGCTCGAACTTCATTGACCGACTTAGGTATGGGTGCATTCACAATTGCAGCCACTTTATGCTGTGATGTGTGTAACCCTTGCTTATCAATGCTGAATCCTAAATATTCAATCTTACTAGCAAATAATTTACATTTTCCTTTTTTTACAGTTAGACCATATTCTCTAAGACGTTTACACACAGCCTCTAATCGCTCATAGTGAGTTTTAGTGTCTGGTGCACTAACTAAAATATCATCTAAAAACACAATGGTACCTTCTAACCCTGACAAGGTTTGTTCAATGGCCTTTTCAAATACTCCCGGAGCACAAGAAATACCATAGGGGACTCTGCGGTAAGAAAAGAGACCTTTGTGCGTACTAATAGTACAAAGCTTTTGTGACTCAGAATCTAAGGTCAACTGCATAAATGCATTGCTTAAATCAATTTTGCTAAAATGCCTCCCTTTATGCAAGCTTACAAATAAATCCTCAATGCGGGGTATGGGTTATTTATCAACTTCTAAATAATGGTTTAAAGTGACTTTAAAATCTCCACATATCCTGATGTCACCGTTAGCCTTCAAGACTGGCACAATAGGCGTACCCCAATCAGAGCTACGTACAGGAGTTAACACACTTTCGTCCACTAGGCGTTGCAATTCGGTCTCAACCTTGGCCTTTAAAGAAAAAGGTATGGGTCTTGGCTTGAAATATTTCGGCTCAGCGTTCTCTTTTAGAATCAATTTCACTGGTTCGCATCTATACTGGCCTAATTTATCGGTAAAAACTTCAGGAAATTGTTTCACTAAATTATTAATCATTAGGTCAAAATTATCAACAGTTGTTCTTGAATCGCTAATGCCATGTAGGTCCAATTTACTTTTGAAAGAAATGTCTATGCCCAATATTTTAAGCCAATCACGTCCCATTAACGGTTGTGATCCCCCTTGAATAACATACATTTCAAGTATTTCATTTACATTCTGATAGCTGACCTTAACTTTAACCTTACCAATTGGAACAATCGGTTGATTGGTGTATGAACATAGTTTCAATTCGCTAGGGAGTAGGGCAGAAGAACTTAGATTATTTTTATAAAAACTTTCACTAATAACAGTCACACTCGCTCCCGTGTCTACTTCGAACGTAGTCATTTTACCTTAAACAACAATATCTACCCATATTGGGTCAACTTTGACTCTTTCCACAGGCTTCTCATGCAAAGGAAATAAATGTTGAATATCCTCGATATTAACATCGTCAGCCTTGTTTTCCTCGTAAGGAGGATTTGGTGTATCGGAACATCTTTCCACACCTACAAAGTTATGTTTTGGCTTTAAATTACCAGACTTAAATTTAGGTGGTCTGTAAGAGCTACAACTGAAATTACGGACACTTGTCACTCGACAAAACTTGGCAATGTGATTTTTCTTCCCACACTTATGGCAAATAACACCATATAATTTACACTGCTTCTTAACATGCCCGATTTGGCCACAACAATAACACTGTACACTGCCTTCACTAGACACAGAGTTTGGTCTGGTCGCTGTAGAGTTGCTGGTGCTCTGAACTGCTCTTCGTGATGCCATGTGCTGTATTCGGCTGCCGTTATCACCTCCTTTGACAGCCAAAGCTGCTGCGTTCCTCTCCGCTGCCTCCACCAAGCCGGCAATTTTGGCTGCCTGCTCGAAACTCAAGCTGGACTCTGCAAGTAGTCGCTGTTTCATCGACTCATTCCTAATGCCGCTTACAAGGCGATCCCTTAAAAAGTCGTTTAAGGAAGACCCGAACTGGCAATGAATTGACAGCTTTTTGAGGCTTGCGATATCATTAGCTACCGTCTCACCCTCATGCTGATCTCTCTTGCTGAATTTATAACGCTCAGCGATGAATGATGGTGCTGGGTAAAGATGATCTTAGACCATCTTTATTAACTCATTATACGTCTTTGAAGATGGTTTATTAGGCGTGCACAAATCCCGAAGCAAATTATACGTTTTTACTCCCACAACAGTTAAGAGAGTACTCACTTTCTTGCTTGAATTTATGTCGTTGCAATCGACGAACAATTCAAATCTTTCAACATAGGACGACCACGTTTCCACAGAATTGTCAAACTCGCCAATCGAGCCTATTACCCCTGCCATTTTAAGTGAACCCAATTACGAAAGTTATTAATCTAGCTGTTATCTATCAGTTGCATAACGTTACCTAACTTTATCCTCGTCGCCATTTGTAGTGTATGCACGCAAATGAGACACCACTTAATTCAAGGTACTCACTGGCTGCCTGTCGGGATACGAGTCGCATGGGATTCAGGTAGTAGTCGGGAGAGGGAAGGTTGGGAAAGGTGGCGTGCCAGTTCCGTTTATTCAAAAAAGAGCATCGAAAATACTGGCAAATACATCACAATACTGTGAACTTACTACCATTGGCAGGAGAGACAAGCAGAAATGTTGCAACATAAAGTTTTCCTGCTTCACGAACAAAGTATTGCCACAGTATTGCTCTCAATAAATTCACTTTCTATTGGTTAATAGAATTTAATTGTATAGGTAATTCTATTTATTTTACCTGTCATGGGTATATAGTAAATTCATATAATGCCAAAATTCCTCAATCACTCGTTAATAACTATCTTTCTACAGTATTGTTTGCATAATTTATGAATGCTGACTCTTTGCCGATGCCATTACTTCCATTTGTGATATTGGCATTGGCTGTGTATGTTGTATGCAATCATATTTTTCATTCCGTACATCGACTACAAACACAAAACCTAAAAGTTAACTGTGGGAAAATTATCAATATTGGCATCAGAATAGCGCTAATATATAATGTGAAACAGACAGCATAAATATATTTATACACACCTGCAGAGAGTCTCCAGTTGCATAAAAACTTAGAGCAACTAGCAGTTGCAGCATTTCTGGAACTGGAAGACCCCTGTTTCACTGGCCCTCTTCAATGTCCACAATGGAATAAATACCATTTCAAACGGTGTCTTCAGAAAATAGGCACCGTCTGTAAAATTTCTCATCCGAATAATATTACATGGGTTCTCATTGTCCCCAATATATCGCTTCGGTACTCTCTCTTCATCTTCGTCCAAAAAGTCCATCAATTTCCTAAATCATGGTACAAAACACCGACCATTACCCGTCGAAAATCAAGATCACTTCACCAAGAATCAAATTTGAGGATTTCAGAGTCAGAAAATATAAGAAAACAGGAGAGTTACAAATATGAAGCTGATCGTAATCGTCATCCAACGCCAGGGTGCATTGGTCAAAATTGCACCGTTAAACGATCCATCAGAACAATTTCTTACCTGTGTTAAGCGAAGCCAAGATCAAGAGCGTATTCCAAAAGATATATCCACATCAAGTGAGAATGAAGTCTTGACCCGGTGGAGCACCCGTGAGAAATTTACGAATTTTATGCGCACCTGATCCGGGACTGCCGGGAAAGCACCAGACCGTACTTAACAAGAGTAATCGTCGTCAAATAATGTAAATAATATCACCAAATGCGTGAATATACAAAAACAAGTCAATAATAGCAAAGAATAATCGCATTAGCGCTCGAGCGTTCATTCACCCAATGTGTTTTCAAGCGGTATCCCAAACAAATAACAACAATCGTATTCACCCGTCAAAGTAATTAAAATGTGGTTTGCCGTTATTGTTTACAACAAATAAGTAAAAATAACTCCAAAACGTCGAAGCGTATGGAATATAAATGAATCTAAAAACGATATTCGGTGTTACGCCATCGGCCATATTGGTGCAAGTTGGTCTTGAGATCGGCTTGGACTCGGACTCCGTTAGTCCCCGAGGCTATCTCCCTCGACCGAAGCTATGAATAGCAACTTTTAGTTCCGTTCTAAACCACACTTAGACTGCACTAAGATAAACCTCCACAACACACGTTTAACGAGAAATCTATGAATACGGCTGCTAGAGTTTTTGCTCAGCTAAAGCCGCTTAAACTCTTGTATTACAATCGCAGCGTACTAAGCTGAACACAGAGAAAGTGCTGAATAGGATGATATTTTTGGTGACTTAAATTGAGGTCAATCAAACTTTGGTGCGCTCGCTGAAAAAGTAAGTCCGATTGAAAAAATCATCCGTGGACCGATGTTAAATCGCTTCCCAAGATCAAGAATCGCGTTTAAAACCATATTTCAGATGTACTTTCACTCTCACCGATCCTCCTGGCCTTGGAGAAATGTCGTGCGCTCGCCGGGAAAAATCTAAGTCCAATACTGGCTACGAGGGACTGAAAAAAAGTCATCCGTGGATCGATGTTCAATTTAAAAATCTTACGCGGCTAGAAACCCGAGAATGTTTTTTAAATATCATTCGCCGAGAAAGAACGAGATCATATATACGATGTTCAATTGCTTTCCAAGATCGAGAATTGCGTTTAAAACCACACCTCAGTTGTACTTTCACTCACACCGATCCTCCTGGCCTTAAAGAAATCTAACAGTATTTCAATATTATTTTTAAATAATTTCATCTTAAGTAGTGGCTCATTTTAAAATAATTTTGAAATAATTTCAAAATTATTTCAAAATTGTATTGAAATAATTTTGAAATTATCAAAATATATTTTTATGTAAAATGCTTGCAACACCTTTTTATGCAATGAAAATGTCTGTTAGAATTCCTATACATGTTTTCAACAAAATGAAAGGATGATACAGAACATTAAAAGAGCAGTACTTAATGCATTATTTTAAAATTAAGAAAACCCATGAATTTTGCTATCTTATGACTTTTTCATTTTAAAATGATTTTAAAATATTTTAAAATCATTTTTCTATATTTTTTTGCTACTTGGGTTGTAAAGTGGCAAATTGTGTGAACACTTGTGCAATTGTCTGAATGACTGAATGGGAAATAGAACCTGTTTTAATTCCATTCAGACAGACATAAAATTTCGTTCAGTGTATACAAGCGTTTGTACAGGAAATTGTAGAAGACATTGTATTGTGTAAAGCGGCCTTTACGATATTATGGAGATCTATGTTATTTTAGATTATTGATTTTCTGCCTTCATCTTCCTACTCAAAACTTCCCAAGGTTTGTTCTTTGCCAAAATACGTGGGGAGGGGTCTCTCGAGAGATCTGCGAGGAATATTGAAATTGATGTTCAATAATTCAAATTAAAAATAGCACAAGTTAAACCATTCCTAATTTCTTCCTGAGAAATGTTGATGAGCAGTTCACCCATTGCCTTGAGAGATTCTGGAATCCAAATATACTGCATGTACCTACACGTATTCCAGGAACCACGATTATGATTGGGGAGTCACCTATCAACATGTTGGAGGGGTAAATGAAGATTGGGACGTGGTGGATGAGAAATTTACATCCAGTGTATTCCCCAGGAAGGCACCAAGTCATACAACACATATGCATGATGTTCACCAATTCTCTCTCGTCAAACCCCCTTCCAGTTTAGCCATTGTGTGCTGCTGGGCAGTCATTGCATTTTAATTGGTACACTCCACTCTTTCTTTGTTTATCCACTTTGTCTTTAGCGTTAGAGACAACATTCACGTTGTGTTATTATGTTATGCTATTGTGCAATGATGCCTCTTTAACCAGTTAAAAGTTCCCTTAATATAAGTCTCCACCAGTTTTGATCCCGAAAATCTATCTGCAAGTAAGTTCCATTTCTTTGTGTTTGTACAATTGGATGATAAGATCTTGTTGGTAGCAGTTATGTATTGCTGTTTGTCTTAAGGTGCCCCCACACACGTGCAGAATTTCCTCAAGGTTTGGACTGGACAGGCGTTGAGGATTTCCTTCCCGTGAGTTTCGTGGCCTCGAGGCCACCGAACAGCCTGTACAGGCCAAAACGGACGAATCGAAAAACCATCCCAACGCCCTCTGGACTGTGCTCCCTCACGTGTGTGCCATTTCCTTCAGTCTGCTTGGAGTTCTTGAAGTGTTCACGCGTCGGTCTCGTGTTTTTCTTGTTTCGACTCTTGTGTCGGATCGCCAGATCTTGGAACAGTTTCTCAGTATATACGAAAATGAGCCTTGTTCATGTAAAGTGCAGAGTACAGAATACCATGTGAGGCAAGCAGCTTATGCTCTATGGCTTTCAAAATTGAAAGAAGCCGAGCCCAACGTCTCGAGGGTTGTTGTGATGAAAAAGATTGATAATTTACAGAGTGCGTATACAAAAGAAAATAAAATCAACCAAATCAGGAGCATAAGGGGATGACATCTATAACCGAAGTTGTGGTACTATTCATTGCTAAGGTAAGATCTTATAATTATTATTCATGTAAAATAACTTTTCAAAACAACTAGGTGCCTAATGATTTGGTGTCTGGGCTCACACAAGCCGTAATTTTATTTTTACGAGACGTACCTATCCCCTTTCTCTCTTTTTACCTATATGTACCTACAATGTCAAGCAAAAACGTACAGCACGTATCTGTGCCTATACATACCTTCTTCTACTCTTGTGCCTTATTACAGGTTTTTAGATGATCAAAACACTCCGAGAACATCACATACGAACATGGACAGCGACGACAATGATGTTCATGATACTGTTGATGCTGGCACTGGTAGCTCAAGTGAGACAGAGGTATTTGTATGAACATAAAAAAATTTTATTTTAGGGAATTTTATTCATTCAAGTAGGAAGCAGACACAGAAATTGAGAGCTCTTAGCTCCATAAATGTTAGCAGTATATAAAACAACAAAGTAATAGAAAAACAATCAAAAGTTCAAATAAAATTCATTTGCTAAGGAACCTGGCCTTCATTAACAAAGTAGTTTGCAAAATCTTCTTTCACTTTTTTTGCTGATGCAGTTATGTTTCCCATATTATTCTGTTCTAAACAAAACATATTAGTACCTGAATCATATCCTGCAACAGTTGTACCTTCATCTGTATTTTCGTAATCGAAGCATTCTGACGGAGCATGATGGGTTGGTACCGATGCCATTAGAAAATTATGCAATGCACAGCAGGCCATGACGACGGAATCAATATTTTGAGGTTTCAGGTTAATGGCAGTGTGGAATATTCTTGAATAGTCAGTATACCAAATACATTTTCAATAATGTGCCGAGCTCGTGACAAACGGTAGTTATAAACTTTGCGAGGCTTGGTTATGAGTTGGGCTTGCCGAAAAGGTTTCATCATATCTCGCCTCAAAGGGAAAGCATCATCACATACAAACACGTAGGGCATACTGGTAGCTGGATTGCTGATGACATCATCTTGTGGAGTGTTTATTCTGTTGCCTTAAAGTTTTGCAAAAAATTTGGTGTATTATAGAACTGAGACTCTTCCATTGGTTCCAAAATCACACAAAATGAATTCATAATTCGCATTTGCAGTTGCTAGTAAAACCATACTGTGTCTTCCCTTGTAGTTATAGTACTCAGACCCACTGTTGGGTGGAGGTACAATGGTAATATGTTTGCCATCCATTGCACCAATACAATGTGGAAAATTCCATTTCATTTCAAAATCATTGGCGATATTTTTCCATTCTTCTTCAGTCCGAGGAAACTGCAACAATTATTAACTTAATAAATTTAAAAGCATTAGTAAATATGGCCAAAAAGATACATCAAATAACTTATTGTATTGTTAAGCATAGGTATTAACTACTATTTTCTTTTCAAAAACAGGCTGCCATCTCATGAAACATCTCAACAAATTTCTGAACATTCGTCTGGACTTTCACAAGGAACAAGCGGCTCTATACCAACACCTCGCACTCAAAGAAATAAAAGAGTTGCTGGAACGGAAGAAATGGAATGCTTGACGAATGATGTGTTGACGTCAGTGAAAGAACATTTTAAGAAACCCTGTGTTGAAGAAGACCACTTCGATATTGTTGCCAAAAGTTTTACTGTCAAGTTGCGCACCCTACCAAAGCAACAAATGACGTCTTATTTCAAGCTGAAATGGGTTCTCTTACTCTCTCTTTTTGCCTCGTGAGTGCTGAGCAAAACCTACAGTCATTCGTCAGAAACTACTCTCCATATAGAACTACATAGTTCTACGGGTAGTGCACAATCTGAACCTGTGTATCATCCTACATTCTCATACCCTCCCCGTGCCCAGTCAGTGCATTCAGAATATGAACAGCAAGAACATATGAACACGATTGAACCACTCCCTGATAATGACTTTTCTATTCAGTTGTAGTACTTTGATTTCTGTGTATTAACTACGTTGTTTTTATCTACATTTTTAATCCACTCCCTGATAAAGATTTCCCTATTTCATATTGCTAATAGTAGTAGGATTTTTATGTATTGTATTCAACTAAATATGTTTCCATCTACATTTTTAAAGGTATTTTGAGCATTGCATAAAATAAAAAATGCGTTAATTATCAAGATATTGTGGTTATTGTTAATAATTTCCCTTACCTTCAGACAGTCTTGATGTAGAACTTGGTATATAGCTGCACATGTTTCTGGTATGATGTAACCCAGAGCTTGAGGGGAAATTATTGTTGAAAACATGAGGTCTTCATAGCTTCTCCCAGTAGCCAAAAACCTGAGGGTTTCTGTCAACCTTTCATGGGGAAAAATGGCTTCTCGCATGACCGTGTCTTTTTTCATAATCAAAGGTGTCACCAACGATAACAATCTGTGGTAATTTTCATGGTCCATCCTCAAATAATTGTGCCAGTCTTTAGGTGCCAATATGTCGTTCCGAGAGCAGATTCACATGGGAAAAGCTCCTTCTTTTCAACAACCACTCTTTACACCACGTACTTTGGAACACTCTTTTCTTCTTTTTTGAAATGTAATTTTTTGCAATTATGCAGCTCATTACCACCAACAAGATATCATCCTCCATTGCTGTCACGAACTGAACTGAAGGAAAAATCCCTCACGTATGTGTTCAAGGACTGTTCAGGCCAAACCTCAAGGCCTATGCCTTGAGTCCAGTCCTCAAGGCTCGGCCTGCACGTGTGTGGATACCTTTACGATTTCGTACCGTGCCTTTGTCCACAGAACGGCTGTGGCTTGCTCCGGGGAAAGGTCAGTCGCGGAGATGGCAAATGTGACGTCGCGGTGTTAAGCGGGTTGCGTTTTCGCTTATTTTCTTAAATCACTAATATCTTGACTCGTGGGTCAGGAGGGCACGTAAAATTTTTCCAGAATTCATTTTTTCATTGTAATCTACGTGCCTGCCAAATTTGATTCAAATCATGGTGTAGCACTTCGTTAATGTTCCTTGTGAGAATTAGCTGCTCACTCCAATGTAGTTCTGCCCCAAAAGTAAAATCCTTTGTCATTTTCCAGGAAAACACAGAATTTCATCAAGGATATCAGTCCAGTGGATAGAGTTTGCAAGGAAACCAATGACATTGGCACCTGTACTTCTCAGGAAGCTGGTGTTCAAACCCCCAATTGGACTTACTTTACTCCTCAGTAAGACAATCTAAGAATGTCACTAAGTTGTTGCAGTTTATGTCACATGACAGCTGCATTTTAATGTATAATTTTATCGCATGGAATATTTTTTATTTTAGCCGTAAGATGTTGGCAAAAAAGCAGCAGTTATCTAGGAAAGACTCACTTAGCGTGGATTCCCTAAAAGCAATTGCTGAAACGCAAGATAAGAAAGAGCAGCCTCTCAAGAAGAAGAAGCCACTCCAGGTTGGCCCATCTGCTTCTGGGAAGTCACAATGCTGTCGCTATGGAAATACAAAGGACCACATTGGCATTCAAGGTCTTCCAGGACCTTTCTTCCCATATGGGTGGAATGACGACAAGAAAAATATAGGTGACATGAAGACATTTAATGTCTTGGCCCCCTCTAGAGAGGTAATGAGAAAAGAATTCCATGAATACGGCACAAACCTAGCAAATCCTAGCAAAAGCCTTTTCAGGAGCAGTTGCATACCTGCTGCACATCATCTGCTTCTCTGTATTGTAAATGAGACTCTATAAACCTGAGCACAAATTAGTGAACTACAAATATCTGGGACAGTGTTGCCAACAGTCATCCATATTATTTTATCAAATCTGCTGGAAAAAAGGAGTTGAATTCCTCTAGAATTTCCAAAAAAAATAAGCTGTCTTCTGCTAAGCCTAATTTCATTACAAATCCACAACAAGCAAGCCACTGCTAAGTAATTACTAGTTAGTGATTAATTAATAATTGGATAAGTATTTTTTAGTCAATATATAATTAGGATTTTAGAGTCAATCAACATATTTCAAAAATATTAGGGGAAATGAAACTCAGATGGGTTAACACTAGAAATGCCGTCTTTTCCCCATACCTAAAACTGGCGCTGGCGGTCATTTTGACCGGTTGGTGTTTTCTCCTGCTTTTGTGGTGTATATGTATAAATTTACACATGTATTCATTTTTGAAGTGATCTCGTTTTATTACCAAATAATATTTACATTTTGTTAAAATAATGAGTAAGCTCAGTAAGCAATTTTTTTTTGCTTTTACACAAACTTTGGAATTAAATCTCTATTACCAATTGTGCAATATAAGATGTAGATAGTGGTAGTTTAGCACAAATATTAAGTTGAGTAATTATATATCCTGTATTAACTATCAGGAATTGTTTATAATGTAAGTAACAGCATCAAACCATGTATATAGCTATGGAATACCAAATGTGCATTAAAGGCGCCTAAAATGGGCACCTGACTACTTCATGTGCCTTAAAGGCGTCCTGCACCTAGGAATGCGTGCTTTTAATGGCGCCTTAGGAAAGCCTAACAAAGCCACACGGCATGATTTATGTCTGCTAGCATAAATCAAGCGATTCCTGTTGAAAATCCCTGTAGTTCGCCATTGATCCCTGCAGTTTTCCGTTGAATTCAACTTCCCTTGCACTGGCTTCCTGCTGCTCTGTCTCTGAAACTTTTCTGAGTTGCCCAAAATTTATGTTTCAGTTCAATGTATTTCAGTTCAAAATTCAATATTTTTGCGCTTCCCCTGTAATGATTTTACAACGCATCCTTTGAAACTATGTCACATTTTCTCTTAAGTTTACCTTCACGACATTTTTTTAAGAATAGGATGCAACGTTACTTCTCCCCACTTCCGAAGGATCCTTTGGAGAAGTAAAATAATCCGTTTAAAATTGTTCCCCCAAGTATAACCGTCTTCACGGTTGATTTTCGATAGTCTTTTTTATATATATTATATATATACAATAGTTCGCACAAGAGGACTATTAACAAGAAACATAGATACACGAAAAAAGGAGACACTCACAAAGTAAACTGGGAGACGTTTCGACGCTCATGGCGCCATTCTCGATCCGGAGAGAGTGATGTTCTCCGCGTAGAGTGAGGGGGTGGAAGGGGAAAAAAGGTGGGGGAAGAGGGGTTGGTGGAGGGGAGGAAAAGGTGACCAATGGTATATATATATATATATATATAAATGTTCACAGGAAATTCGCAGTGCGAGACACAAATAGCAAAAAAGCTGGTCACAGGTGTGACAAAAGTATAAAGGAACATAAAAAGGACACTCCCAAAAATATTTTCCCAATATTTCGGTGGCCACTACCACCTTTCTCAAAGGAGAGGAGAGAACTGACGGGGGGGGGGGGGGGGGAACGGCAGGTCGAGGAAACAAGTGAAAGGTGGAGTAAGGGAAAGGAGGGGTATGGAAGAGGGGGAATGGAAAGGGTATGAGAAAAAGTATGAGAAGATGAAAGAAAGAAAGACAGACAACCTACACAAGTGCACAACCTACTTCCCTGGTATTCAGTCCCTCAAACACATCCTCAAAGACCTATTCCCTATCCTCTCTGATAACCTTATCACCACCAATATTTTCCCCAAATGCCCGTCTCTTACCTTCAAACGTTCCCCCAACCTCTCAGGCATTCTGAGAACCACCAGACCTCTGTCCAAATCCCATCTTCTTCCAAAAACACCCCCTTCCCCCTGCAATCGCGCTAGATGCAAAACCTGTCCTATCCTTATCACCGAGCCTCTCCCTAAACATTCCTCTCTTTTCCACTTCCATCCATGCCTTCACTTTCCTGCACCACTGAAAATACTGATTACCTTCTACTCTGCCAATTCTGTCCCGCTTTTTACATCGGCCTCTCCACCACCGCGCTATGCATCCGCATGAATTGTCACCGCTCTTCCTGCAATAATCCCTCCTCCCACTCTTATTCTCTTCCAGTAGCCATACATGCCTCCTCCCACGATTCCAGCTTTAACAATTGCTTCAAGGTGGGCATACTGGCCTCCCTCCCACCTTCAGCGTCTCCCCTTGAACTGGAGCATTCTCTAATTTGGCTCTTCCATGCCTTCCGCAAACCAGGAATTAACAGGGCTCATTAAAGGAGCCGTCTGTCTTTCTTTCATCTTCTCATACTTTTTCTCATACCCTTTCCATTCCCCCTCTTCCATACCCCTCCTTTCCCTTACTTCCACCTTTCACTTGTTTCTTCGACCTGCCGTCCCCCCCCCCCCCCCCCCCCCGTCAGTTCTCTCCTCTCCTTTGAGAAAGGTGGTAGTGGCCACCGAAATATCGGGAAAATATTTTTGTGAGTGTCCTTTTTATGTTCCTTTATACTTTTGTCACACCTGTGACCAGCTTTATTGATATATATATATATATATATATATATATATATATATATATATATATACATACACAAGTTCTCGACGAGCGAGGATAAATCACAGATCACAAAAAACACAGGCACAAAAAATAAAATAAGGACACTCACAATTGCTTGGAACTGTTTCGGCGCGTCAAGCGCCTTCTTCGGCCAAGAGACCACTGATGGTTTTAAGGTGTGCTGTGGAAGGGGTGGGGTGGGGAGAGGGGTAAACGAAAATGGTGGAGTTCTAGTGGGAAATGTTAATGCCAGGGGGTCTGAATGCTTTTAAGGCCCATATGTGCGCAATTTCTCTGGTTTTAACCTCTAGGGAAGAAGCAGTTTCAGGGAGGGTTTCAAGGATGGTGAGTGAGAAGAAGCTGTCAAAAGAAAGATGGTGATTTGCTGAGTGGATGGAGACAGGAAAGTTGCATCCGGATTTTGTGGAAGAGCGGTGATTATTGATTCGGATTGAGAGTGGAGTAGTGCAGTGACCTACATAGAAGGACGGGCAGTGATTACAAGTGAGCATGTAGACTACGTTTTTAGAAGAGCAGTTGGATTCGTATTTAAGTCGGCGGGTGGTAAGCGGGTGCAGATTGTTAGGGGATTGGTTAAAGTTACTGGTCAGGGTGCATGTTTTGCAGCGGGGGCGGTTGCATGGCGAAGGTAGTAGGGTGGTCTTTTGGGAGCGTGACAGAGGGTCGGTAGATTTTAAGACGTTCTGTAGGTTTGCAGGTCGTTTGTAGGATACAGAGGGGCAGGTAGGGAGGAGAGAGGAGGTGGCATCGTTTTGTTTCAGCATGGGATAAAGTGTTTTGAGGATAGATTTTAGTTTATGGGCCCCCGGGAAGAAAGTGGTGACGATATTTAAAGAGTCAGGGGCAGATGTTTTCGGACGGGGCGTGTATTTAGAGGAAGATGGGAGTATTTTGCTGCTGAGAATCTTTTCTGGGTATCCTCGGTTTTTAAGGGTGGTGTGGAGTTGGCTTAGGTATCTGTCTAATGATTCAGCGTTGTTGCAAATGCGATGTCCTCGGATTGATAAGGAGTCAGGAATGGAGCGTTTTATGTGGAGTGGGTGGCAGCTGTTGAAGTGGAGATATTGCTGATGGTTGCAGGGTTTGGTGTGAACGGCGGTGGAAAATTTGGAGTCAATGAGTTCAATTTCGACGTCAAAGAAGTTGATGGTGGTTTCTGAGAAATGGGAAGTGAATTTGATGGAGAAGGAAGAGTTGAGAGCAAATAATATGTATATATACATATAAGTTATGTATGTATATATGTATATGTGTGTGTGTATATATATATATATATATATATGTGTGTGTGTGTGTGTGTGTGTGTGTGTGTGTGTGTGTGTGTGTATACATACCTGTATACACACACACACACACACACACATATATATATATACCTGTATATATATATATATATACATACCTGTATATATATATATATGTGTGTGTGTGTGTGTGTGTATATATATATATTGTAATGGTTCAACGGCCCGCCCGGATGAAATTTTTTTGGGCCGAAAGAAACATGTACAAATAAAATAAAAAAAATCTTCGCGAATCTCTCCCGCTCTAAATCCGCGAAGCCAAAGTGCGTCACCTGGTACGAGAAAGATAATATATACGCCTCTTTGAGAGAGGGCAAGCGGGTGGGGGGTTCCCGACCTTGTGCAATTTTTTTGTTCTTTTACGCGCTCCCTGGCTTTACCGCCGGGGCGAAACGTAGGAAGGGTAGGGAAGGAATGTGGTGGGGAAGGGGGTGATAGGGAGCCTCGCCTCCCGACCCGCGGAAGAAGACGACGCACACACTTTTTCATTCATACAACACACACCATTATTGGCCTCACGGCGACGACCACGTCCTGGAGCTCTCCCCGCCTTCGCCTCTCCGACCGCAGGCTCCTCCGTACCAAAACTGGAGCTGCGTCAGGCACTGGATGCGAGGGAGGCTCCCTCAGGACATCCTCTCTCCGGTCGTCCGCGAACAATCTCCTCAACCTGTCCGGCCCGGTGACGGCGCAAGCCTCGCCCGTTGCTCGCCTTCCTTGAACTCTCCCACAACTCGTCCGCCCTGGCGATGGGCACAACTTCGCCCGTGGCTCACTTTCTGGGAATCTCCTCTCGGGCGTTGCTGCTGCCGGCTTTTATATACCCCCGGGGATGACGATGGGGTGGGGGGGGGGGTTCTCGATGTGGGTGGGGGTTGCACTGGGGGTTATAGGCCACCGTGGCCACAGGCCCATATCACCTCACTTGATCGTTTGGTGACTCATTCACTCCCGCTTGCACTCAGTCTCACCCTCCTCCACGGGTCGAGTCTAGAGGGGGTGGGGTGAGGGTGTGAGGGGGGGGGAGGAATGCGGTCGGGCCAGGGAGCATTGTGTAATGGACGAACCATTACATTATATATATATATATATATATATATATATGCACACACACACACACGATGATAGCACACGAAAAACAGAAACACAAAAATATAAAAAACGGGACACTCACATTTAAAATAGTTGGTAGCTTTCGACTGCCTCTGCAGTCTTCGTCAGCCGGAGAGGAACTGAGTGCGGCGGGGGTGTGAAGGCAGTTGGAGGGGGGGGAGGGGAGGGAATTGAAGGGGAGGAAGAGGGGTGAGGGATGAGATTGGTGGTGATTAATGCTGTACATTCAAGCCGGGCTTCTCGAATGCACGGAGAGCCCAAATAAAAGCATTCTCACGAGTCCTGACCTCTATTTTGCTAGCATGGTTCGGTAGGGATTCAAGTATTGAGAGGGAAAAGCAGTTATCAAAAGAGAGACCGTGGGAATGAGTGTGTATAGGGATAGGAAATGATGAAAATATGGCGGATTTTGTGGAAGATCGATGATTATTCATACGGATTACCAAGGGTGTAGTGCATTCGCCAACGTAAAATGCGGGACAAGAATTACAGGTCAGAAGGTACACAATATTTTTGGACTGGCAAGTAGCTTGGGAGGAGGGGAAAGATGTGATGAGGGGGTGTGGAGATGTAGGTGCGGACCGCATTAAAGGACAGGTTTTACATCTGGGACGATTGCATGGAGAGGGCCGTGGGGGAGGAGAATCAGAAGTGCGATAGAGAGGGTTCGTGGACTTAAGAATATTTTTTAAGTTCGGTGGCCGTCTGTAGGAAATGGAGGGGCAACGAGGCAGGAGAGAAGAAGTGACGTCGCTGTTTTTCAGAATGGGAAAGAGGTCCTTAAGAATGGTTTTCAGTTTGTGGGAACCGGGAAAGAAAGTGGTGCATATATTCAGTCCAGTGTCTGAAGATGGAGGTCTGTCTTTTGGAATATATTTGGAAGAGTGGGGGAGGATTTTCTTGTGGAGGAGCTTTTCAGGATATTCGCGATTGCGGAGAGCAGAATGAAGATTATTTAAGTATTTGTTGAGGGAAGAGGTGTCATTGCAAATTCTGTGTCCGCGGATGGAAAGGCAGTTAGGAATGGAGCGCTTGGTGTGAATAGGGTGGCAACTATTGTAGTGGAGATATTGTTGGTGATTGGTAGGTTTTGTGTGGATGGATGTTGTGAATTTATTGTCTTGGAGCCGAATGTCTACGTCAAGAAATGTGATGGTGGAGTCAGAAATTGAGGAGGTGAATTTCACTGAAAAGGAAGAGTTCAGGGTGGAAATGAAATTTTGAAGAGAGTCATGACCGTGCATCCAGAGAAGAAAGATGTCATCAATGAAGCGTACCCAGAAGAGAGGTTGGTTGGTACTTTGGGAGAGGAAAGATTCTTCAAGGAACCCCATAAAAAGGTTCGCATACGTTGGGGCCATCCTAGTTCCCATCGCCGTGCCACTGGTTTGCAGGTAGAAAGAGTTGTTGAAGCAGAAGGCATTCTTTTTTAGTACAAATTCAGCTATTTTGAACAAGAAGTCTGTTGATGGGACTTGAGGGTCGGAGCGTTGATTAAGATAGAACTTGAGAGAGGATAGGCCTTCATTATGGGGGATGGAGGTATATAAGGAAGTGACGTCAATAGTGGCCATAATTAACTTAGAAGAGGGGGGGATGGAAATGCTGTTTAAACGTTGAAGGAAATGATAGGAATCTTTAATGAAGGAAGGAGGACAGAATACAAGGGGTTGCAGGTAGTGGTCAAGGAAGGCAGAGATTCTTTCAGTAGGAGAATTGAAGCTGGATACAATTGGTCGGCAGGGAACGGTAGGTTTGTGTATTTTGGGGAGGTGATAAAGTTGAGGTGTTCTGGGGTTAGGAGGTGAAAGAAAAGAAATGTCTTTTGGTGATAATCCTTCATCAGGTGCTGAATTTCCATCCCCCCCTCTTCTAAGTTAATGTCCCTCTTCAGCCCCTCATACCTCCCATCATTCTATCCAAGCTACCCATTCTTCGCCTCACTCTACCCCATATTCTTCCCTCAATCACATCTTTCAATACACCCTCGCCCTTTTTACCTTCTCCATCCCCATCTTCTGCCTTCTCCTACTTATATCAATCAAATTCCTTTCCTCTCCTACCAATTCTAGTAATTCATCATTCGTCCTCCTTTTGACCCACTTTAATTTCTCCATCCTTCTCCTCACACACACACACATTGCAAAAGCCCTGAGTATATTCTTCTTTCCATGAAACCTATCTTTAAGTGCCATATAGTGCCACGATTCATGTAAAACTTTTCGCTAGTATTGTCATTACTACCCAACTTAACGCCCCTGTCAATAATTCACCTCTATGATTAAAAGCTTATCTTGCCGAAACGATTTTCCTTCTGTCATCAATGCTGCAATACCCCTTTTTCTCCAATACACTACTTGAATAGTGGAAAAGGAAGAAATGGAGAGCCTGCGTGAAGTCAAACCTTGCTTCAAACATCACGCAGAACAGCAAATAGGGTAGTTTCCTTCATCAAAGAAAACAGACTTCATTAATTGTGATTTGTGCCCTGCCATAAATGTATTTTATTTACGCAAAAAGTTTGTATTGAGAAATCCCAGTTTACTAGAGAATTAAATGTTAATTTTAAAGCCATTTGAAAAGGCTCTGAAATGGCGGGGTGCGCTGCCTTCTTGCTGACGTAACAGGTAGGTAGTTTACGTTGCGAGGCATAGGAAAATTCGTCTCCTGAACTTACCGTTGTATTTCAGGGCCCCTCAGCTCTAGTGAATATTTATTAGTATTAACCTGTAAAAACTATTAAAGTTGGAAAAGTATTCTCAGTTAAACATGGTATTATTAGTCATTTAGTCATTATTAGGCTCTAGGACATCCTGCTTGTGGTGTCTTCTGCTACGGCGAAGCATGGCGTGAAGGTCATGCGGCGATGGGCAAACTTCACGGTATGCTTGTGAAAGGAATACTTACTCATTTTAAATGAATCAACTGCATAAGTAATGTTAAATAAATAAATGGTGATTATAATTAATTAACGGAATAAATATTCCTCCAATACTTGTTCATAAGCTTTAACGGAGTGCAGCGTCTATTTGGAAGCATCCGCAGCACCACCTGGTGGCAGGTGGAGGAAATAGTTTGACGTCACACGTAGGATTTTTTTTTTTTTTTTTATTTATTTAACATGAAATCCAAAAACAGCCAACGAGACCTTTACATTGGATTTTGTTCAACAAATGATAAATAGCACAATTACAGTACATAGGACAAAAAATATAAATAAAACAAGAAGAATCACATTAGGAAGGAAGTCTGTTGATAGCGGTTGTGAATGATGAAATGGATGATGTTATGTCAATGGAAGGGATATTGAGAGAGTTGTAGGTAAGAGGCAGCCGGTAGGTTAGGGATCTCTGAGTCACAGATAAACGGTGGTGAGGTAGATGAAATAGAGACGAATTTCGGGTTGTACGTGAAGGGACACGGAGAGAGAACATTGGGAGAAGGTCGTTAGACCTGAAACGACCATTCATGATTCCGTGGAAAAACTTGAGGTCACTAAGTGTGCGCCGACGTTGCAAAGGAGTAATATCAAGGTCCGAGAGCAGTGAATTAGCCGAAAGATTCCGAAGAGGGGGGTTGCGATTTTTGACGATGCTGATGAAGAAATTAAGAGGCCTATTGAGAGCTTTGAGATTGGTAGGACAAGCAGAGGACCATATTGGCGAACAATAATCTATTATTGGAAGAACACAGCCGGAAAAGATGGATTTCAGAGCCAGAGGACTTTGTATTTCCGTGAATCTGTAGAGGAGTCCAACTAGAGCCATGGCTTTGGAAGAGATATGTTTAATGTGGGGGGCGAAGGTTAGCTTGGAGTCAAAAAGTACACCAAGATCACTATGGGATGTAACTTTTGGGATTGGTTGGGCAGAGAAACTATAGGAGGATTTCACAGGATTGGCGCGTAATGTAAAGGTCAGGGTTTTGGACTTGATGGGATTTACCTTAAGCTTCCAGGTAGAGCTCCATTCTGAAATGGAAGTAAGGGCATCTTGCAGGACAGAGCTATCGGCGTGGCTGTCAACTCTTCTAAAAACCTTGCAGTCGTCAGCATATAGAAGAATCCCACAGTCTCGTGAAGAAAGTGATTGGGTGATGTCATCAATATAAAGGGCGAAAAGAAGAGGACCAAGAACACTGCCTTGGGGTACACCGGAGGTCACTTTGAGGGATGGAGAGGAGATACCGTCAAGAATTACTCTCTGAGACCTGTTGGATAGGAAGTCCACGAGAAGGCGAAGAAAGGTTCCGTGAATGTTGAAGCGGTTTTTAAGTTTAAATGATAGGAGAGTGTGGTCAACTGTATCGAAGGCTCTGGAGAAATCTATGTAGCAGACATCAAGTTGGGAAGATTGCTCAAAAGCTTCAGTGATGTGATTGTTTATGACTGTGAGATTGCTAAGGCATGATCCACCTGGAAGAAACCCGTGCTGTTGAGGAGACAAGTAGGGGAGTGTGAATGAAAGGAGGCGGTTGTGAATGACTCTTTCGAAGAGAATAGATAGGACTGGCAGAATGGAAATTGGTCGGTAATTATCAATGGAATTCTTGCACTTTGATTTTAATATCGGAGTCACATTAGCCATTTTCCACTGAATTGGAAAAGTACCGGATGAAAAGGCTCTGTTGAAAATCTTTGAGATGGGAACGTGTAAGGTATTTGCAGTGCGTTTAAGAAACAGAGACCCGATGCCATCATGACCGGTAGCCTTGCTTACAGGTAAGGAGGAAAGAAGATTGAGGATTTCATTTGGTGAAGTGGAGATAACAGTTAATGAGTGGGAGCAAAGAGGAGTGATGGGTGGAAACTGTTGGATCTGAGACGGCTGAGCGAAGTTTTCGGAGAAAAAGTTGTTGAAGGCAAGCGACCGTTCGTCACCGAAGAATGTCTTTGATCCCAAACGTAAGGTACTAGGAATCCTGGTGGACTTTCTTCTAGAATTGATAAGCGTCCAAATTCTTTTTGGGTTTATCTGTAAGTCTTCTGTGATTGATCTTACATGCTTGGTGTAGTCACGATGTAGGAGATTCCTGGCATGCTTACGGAGCTTAGAGAATCCCGCGTACGTGTGGGGGCTGGGATGGGACTTCCAAAGTCTCCAAGCTGCTTCCTTGTTGCGGAGAGTGGTGGTGGCTTCTACAGACATCCACATGGGTCTTTTTTTGGAGATTTTGCGGGAAGGGACGAAATCGTTTATGGCACTGTGGAGGAAGTCGTACAAAAGATCGAGTGAATCCTCCACTGACCCACAATCAAGGAGGTCCCATGGCAGAAGGGAAAGTACGCGGTTAATGGCACCCCAGTCTGCTTTGTTCCACGCACGAACAGTTCTGGGAGGAATGGGTAGCCTGGGAGGGCGGCAGGTGGGAGGGGAAATTTGGAACTCAACGGATTCATGGTCGGACTGGAATATGTTTCTGCCGGAGGACAAATTTTGAATGGAGTGAGAGGCGAGAGCAAGGTCCAATGTTGCAAAATTTCTCGTTGGGTTGAAATTACACTGTAACAAGCCTAAACCTTTGATGAAGTGGTCTAGGAAAAATTCATCCTGCGTGCATTTAGGAACTCCATCGTCATGAGACCTCCAGTCGATGGATAAATTAAAGTCTCCAACTAAGATCACATTTGGGCTGAGGGCGCGGACACGGAGGACAGATTGAAAGCACGTCTCAAGTACACTGAGAGTACTGCCGGGTGGGCGATAAAAACAACCCACAAACCACTTTCCACCCGTGATAGGGATACCGTCATCAGATGTTCTCATCGAACTGACTCCCGTAAGCACTTCGGTCCACATTATCTCGCAGTCACTTTCGAGATCAGATCTGCGTTTGGAGGGTAAAGAAGAATCAACAGCTATCAGCACTCCACCCCCTCTAGCACTCCGGTCACGCCGATAAATATTATGAGTCGTTGAAAAACCAAGTTCACTATCACAAACCTTACTGTTCAGCCACGTTTCCGATAAAGCAATAATGCTAAATTTAGACAGTTCACTTAAGCTTGTTATTGTACAAGATATTTTATTTTTCAAGCTCCTAACATTCTGATAGTAAACCTCGGGATTGGGGCCAGGATTTGGATGCACATCACCTGCGAGCAGTAGGATGACGAGGATGAGTTTCCTGGCTGGGCGGAGTCGCTGGCGTTTCCCGGGGGTATCCTTCGTCCTTCCCGGTAACTGTAACTGCCCGGTGGAGAGACAGCAGGAGGAGAAGGCTTGGATGGATAAATCTCGAAAACTGAGGCTAAAACCTGATCGTGAGTCGAAATAATACGTCCACTGCCGATTCCTAGCAGGCACAACGTCTGGTGACAAACGGATAATTCTCACACTGGGTATAACCACTATTATCACAGTTGCGAACACAGCGGCAAAAATACGTGCGCGCACACTCTCCGCCATCTTGGTATCTGGATTAACCGGCATGCAATAGTTTGCCATCGCGTTTTCGCGCCATTGATTTTTTTCACTTTTTAATTAATGAGAAAAAAAATACTTAACGTTATTTAAAAATCGAACGGCTTAAAACACGTACTCCAGAGGTTATAAACTTTCGATCGAGACAATAAAAAAATAATAGGAAACTACCCTATTAGGAGATCCGTGGTTCAAGTCCCGGATGAGTTAAGTTTTTTTTTCTCTGTTATGATCTGGCATGATTCTTTTTTAGCCACCTGCTTACTGTTCGGGGTTGTGGGTGTCATAAAACATGTCGGGAATGTTTCTGAGGGTTAAAATTCATACGCCGACTGATTTCCGAATGTATCTGAATTAATTCCAAGAATAGGGTATCGGCAAAGTTCTCAACGGTCACCTTTCTCCCTTCTCTTATTATGCTGTTTTACGCAACTCTCTTTCGGAGAAAGGAACGTAATGAGTCTGGGAAAACATAGAGACTTCTCCTTTGCAAGAAGCTCGGCCCACATAGGCCGATAGCTGTTGATTATCAGAAATTCATGGCCTTAGAATTAAGTTCCAGGAGTTCTTACTCAAGCGTTGCAAAAATACTGAAGATTATATTAGCAGCTGATCTAATTCCATTTACACATAATACATGAGCAGCTGAAGCAGTGATCAGTTGAAAAAATAGCGGAATAGTAATCCTTACTTAATGTTTACACCTTCCCCACTTGGCGAGAGGAACATTGGACGAATCAGAGAAATGGTGAATTAGTCATCAATAATGTAGGCCTCTTGAAGTAATAAGGTTACAGGATATAAAATGCCGACTAGGACATTGAATTATTTTAAGGCCTTCTAATATCTGTGGAAACACTATGACAATTCAGCACCTTAATCATTAATCTCGGAAAATCGTCCACATGTCACAGAACTTCAAAGTGACATAAATGTAGGTATTTTCGGCGGAGGCAGAGGAAGCGAGTTTAAATATTCAACGATGTTACTTCTGGAAATGTGTTGAGCAGCGCTTGGAACGTGCCCCTCTTCCCCCGATCTGTGGCCACAGGGACCTCTGCGGCTCGGCCGACTCGTATTCTGGCAGAAATCGTGCCCAAGGCGGTTTGCCCCGGCTGTTCACTTGAGAAAGGGCAATAATCTTTGGACGGAAGTGTGCCCTCAATGAAAAGTGAAGAGAGCCAGAGCTCTGTGTATGTAGACTCTCAGCGCCAAGGGACAGTGTTGTCAGATCTCCTTCAACTCGGGACTTAGAAAAATTCAGTCTCCGAAGTGGTAACATTTTAAAATTCAAGAATTCTGGTGAGATGGAGTGGAATTTGTCCATATTGGAATAATGATGTGCAATTTTCCACAAAAAAATTACTCTTAATGCGACCTGGGTTTCAATGTTGATACATCATTGTCAGGGTCACCCTGACGATGATGTATCAACATTGAAACCCAGGTCGCATTAAGAGTAATTTTTTTGTGGAAAATTGCACATCATTATTCCAATATAGTAACATTGTATTGTGGACGGGTGTACATCTTATGAGTGCAGTGGAGGCATACTAGGTGTGACCACCTTGAACAAATATTCCAAGTGAAGAGTCATCAACACTCTTTATTGACCTGTTGGCATTGACTTGGTTACCAGGGACGTAGCTTCTCTTTATTTTCTAATGTGGTAGGTCAACACTTTTTGGAAGAATTTTTCAGAGCTGGTGGAATTCCTACTTTTGAGAGTTTAAAAGCATATTGATAACAAACTGTCTTCATTTTGGGTGAGATTGGTGCTAAAAGGTCCCCTCTCCCACCTAACCCCTAAATAATATTAAGGATACCTATGGGAAGAAAATTGGCTTAATAAAGTAGGTTTAATTGGCATTTGAAAAAAAATTGATGTAAAAATGATTGTGCTTTCCATGAATTGAGGTGCATCCCCCTGCAATTCTGGCGATGAGAAGAAGGAAGGAGCCGGTGAAGAAATGTCCCTTGAGCAAAGAGACAAAGCACAAGTCTGCATCACTGAGTTCAATAGTAAGGAATAGTGTTTGTAATCCTCAAGTATGGTAGCATTCACTAGGGTATTTGGACCCTAGATTTCTTCTATGCTCCTCCTGTAATACTCTTCTTTTCCTTTTCAGCCGAGGATAAATCACAGTAGTATCTGGGTTTCTGAGTATAAAGAAAAATTCTCAAAGAATCCCAAGTTTGAAAGGTAGTAAATTGTAGCCTGGTGAGGCTTGTTGACACGGGAGGTGAAGATGATGCCATGTTGATAGTGGTTAACTACTATTTTTGTACGTGATTACCTAATTATGCCATGAATTATCTTTATTTAACAGAATAAGTTATTTTGCCATTTAAATGTGTTTTTGTGTATGTACATTGTAAATTATAAGTGCTTTTTATTTTATTGTCCTTAAGGGCATCCAGATGTTTGTTTATTTTTATGAATACGTAACTTAGATTTGGCTGTAGTAATAATAATGATAATAGTTTTTATGGTCCAGGAGATGCGTTGATACATATATAAGACCCATCAAAAAAGTAAGATACAATCATTTGTCATTTTTACGCATATACTCGTCGTTTGTCATTTGACAAGATCACTTACTGTATAAAAACAATTATCCTGAAAATATTTTTTCAACTTCAATTTAAAACAGGCCATTTTATGCTCATTTTTTATTTCCATGGGCAAATTATGAAATACTTTAATAATTCATTTAGGTTGACCCTTTGCGTAATGAAATTTATATATTTTGTGTGATAATTATGTACTACATCTTGATTGGTCATCAAGTTTAGTTTGCATTCAAAAATGTTTACATATGTAATTGCATGATAACTGTAAACACAGGATAAGGGCATAATCTGTAATTTTTTAAACAGATTTCGACAACTGTCTTGCTTTGCATATTATTCTAATTATCCACTTCTTTAGTTTAAAAATTCTTTCAGATTTACGGGAATTTCCCCATGTCACAATGACACAATTTTACTCTGCTACATATGTTTGCATAGTATAAGTATCAATGTAACAAATATGTCTGTGCCCATATTTGTTACATTGATCATTCTTTGGATGAAGTAACACCCAGAGGGTATTTGTGAGGCAAGATAATTTACGTGTGTCCCAACTTACAGATTCGTTTATATACAAGCCAAGGAACTTTGTGTCTGTGGTACGTCTAAAGCTGTAATCTGTGAATTTTATACATGAACTGTGGTCAATTTATTTCTGCATTGGGTGAAACAAAATTATGAAGATTTACACTTATTTATCAAGACTTTAATATGAATAAACGAACTCTCCATGTTGACGACTGTTCCTGAGCTGGCACAGCGATAATATGTTAGCGGAGTTGACATTTGACTGAGGCTACCACTGGAGGAACAGCAGGAAAGAAACACTCGACTGAGAGTCAGACAAGCAACTAACTTATATCCTCATTGGTTCTAATGCCCAGTCTCACAAAGCAAAATCACAACATTTAGCGAATTCCACCCAGGTGCTTCCTACACAACAAACTATAAAACAAACTCATTTTGGATACATATTAACAGTCAATTATATAAACAGTCATTTATAATATGAACAAGAAATTAACATCTTCTCTGCCTCATATCATCATAGCATAAACAACTTGAATTAATCCTACTTAGATACACATCTTGGTATTCATAACTTGGTATTTATGAATCCTTGAAGAGAAAGTAAAAATGAAGAGAGCATATCAACATGCATCTTTGGCAAAAAATAATAATTTGAAATATAAATCTCTTAGCAATCCTTAAGGTTTAACATACTACAAAATTCCTTTGTCTTTATTCCTGACAGTGGCATTGTTAACATATCATCGACATATCATTTGAGCTGACAAACTGGAAGGAAACCTCCCCTAATATAATGATACTTCGTATGTATGTGTTTGCCCCTGTCTTTGACTGAGTTTCTAGATGCTATACACATAGTCCCTTGATTGTCAGATTGGATAACTCATGGCGTGCCAATAAATTTACCTTGTCCAATTTTCTGCAAAAACTCTCTCAACCACACAAGTTCAGTTACAGAATCATACATAGCCAAATACTCAGGAAAAGTAGATGAAGTAGCAACACAACTTTGCTTTTTAGTTCTCCATATGTTAGGTCCTCCTCCTAATATGATTACATACCCTGTATATGACTTACTGTCATGTTCATCATTAATAAAATCAGCATCACTGTAGACCTGAATGGTCTTACCTGTCTTACACAAATGCAAAGAATAATTCTTAGTCTGCTTTAAATACCTGAGAACATGCTTCACATTTACCAGGTCGTCCTGGATTGGAGCCTCACAAAATTGGCTCAACTTTGACGTTGATCAGCCAATGTCTGGCCTTGTACTTGTAGATATGTATAACAAACATCCAACAGATTTACGGTACAGAGTTTTGTCAAACTTATTCTTATCTGTAACCTCCTCCCTGAGACTTTTCATGCCAGTCAATGGCATGCTCACACATCTACATTCAGACGTACCAAATTCATTAAGAACAGTTTCCAAATATCGTTCTTGACTTGCTATTAGTTCTCGATGACTGGGTCTGGCGAAATGCAAGGATAACATACATGAGAGCTCACCAAGGTCCTTCACCTCCACAAATTTCTTCAAGATTACCTTAAATCTCATGACCTTCTCTTTCTCACCAATGACTAAAAAGTCATCCACATATACTCACAAAATAATATTCCTCCCCACATAAACACAAGGATCACTTTCACATTGATTCCATGGCATTGAGGCACTCGTTTAGGTAGTTGTTCCAATTCCGCCCCGGCTGCCTCAATCCATATACACTCTTAGGTAACTTGTGAATATATCTGGGATGGTCTTTACCCATTACCCTTGTGCAGGGAGCTTGCTCCATGTACACTGTCATTTCGAGTTGACTATTTAAATAGGCTCCGACAACATCTAACTGTTCCATTTCCCATTCATTTTTCATGGCCACAGCAAGTAGTGTGCGTAATGATTTCTTATGGATTACTGGATTAAATGTTTCCATGTAATTAACCCCATAAACTTGACTAAAGCCTCGTGCTACTAACTAACCTTGCTTGATACTACTTTAAGATGGTACCCACCCGATTCCTTTGGATTGCAAATACCCACTTACTCCCCACGACGTTAGCAGGGCGTTTGACTACCTCCCATGTATATTTGCCAGCTCCATCGCAGCCTTCACAGGAAAAGTGATCACCTCCCCTGGACAGGTGTCCTCGCCTCGAGCTCCTTCCAAGTCATCCTCTGCTCCACAGTAGAATGGCAGGTCGACTACAACTGCGGATTGGTGTTCACCGGCAGACTTATTAGGATATATGTGCTCCCTGAATCTCACATCCCTACTTACTTCCGGTTTTCCATGTCCCAGAGACGATAGCCTTACACATAACCTTCCTCATAACCAATCATGACTCATTTTCTCGCTCTCGGGCCAAATTTCCCATCCCTTGTGCTGTCCATTCCCACATCCAAAGGTGCGCAAGTGATCCTCGAAATCCTGCCTCTTTAATCCTCGCCCCTCCCATACTCCCAATGGTGTCTTGTTCTCCCATGGACATGACGGGCATCTGGTAAGGACAGCCGCGGGCAGTTTTGGGCGACCGTTTCCGGCCTTTTTTCGCTCTGTCCGTGTTTATATATCACTCAACTACGAGATAACTATTAAAGATAGAGACTTGCGGTTTTCTTTATTTGATTCATGAGATGTCATTCCACATAACGATTGGAAAGAAAAAAATGATTTCTCTAGGTTAGCGAGAAAATCTAGCTGAACATTGGAGTATTAAAACTTGCTTCGAAGACAAATTAAAAAATCGGAAAAAAAAATTTTCCGGTGGCTATTGTGGCGTACTAGGCAGTTATGAATTTTATCCTCCCAGCGCTGACTCTGCGGCAACGCGGCATAAGGAGGAGGGGAATTTGGTCGTCCACTCGCCGATTTCGTCATCCGCTCAAGGTTTTCTACTGCCTTGGTTCATCAACTCTGTTTCTAGGAATTCGTGAGATGCTTTTGGACGCGTATTCGAATTGGAAATAAACTAACCTGGGTCTTTACAGGGTGTCTCGGGGTGGCCTAGTGGGTAGAGCACTGAGCTACCGACCGGAGTGTCTCGGGTTCAAGGGGCTTTCTGGACGCCTCCTCCTAAAATCCTCTTGATTCGTTTTTCTACGTGTCAGAACTTCGTAGGAAATCGCAGGTAGCCCAGGGAAAGTAAGTGGCCCCCCTACCCTGAATGTGTGAATTTCCCACGCCAATGGCTTAGTACGGGGTGAGCTCTACTCTCGCCTATCAAAGACCAACCTTCGGGTTGAACACCGGGAATTAGAGGGGAATTTTGGTTACTAATCTAGAATTTCAAAGAATTTCCTGAAATTATCTTATCTGCAAGGGAATATTTTTTATTATTTTTGAATCATTTAGTGTGAAAATTCAGTTATGATTTATTGAAATCCGTTTACACTCGCTTAAGAACAGGAAATTACGCATTTTATGGTAATTTGTCGAGTTTTCGTATTGCAACATTACAATAGAGTAAAGTGGTTGCGTCAATACGATAAGATATATCGGTACGGGAAATGCGCTCAATTTCACCGCCCAAGACCATTTTTTTTCATTGCCATCATTTTGCTGTGGTTTTTTTACAGCTTCGTCGGACGCTAGCTACTGTGTCTCAATATTTCCTTCGATAATTTATGAAAGCACTATCACATTGTGGTAACCACTCACTCGTATTGCTTATTTAGTACTTCTTAATGCGAAATTAAAATGCAAATTAGGTTTCCTGTTACCGTCTTAGCCAACTCGCGGAAACTAAAAGGATTCCTTGACTACAATTGTTCTGTATTTTTTAGCCTCAGATGTGGGCTCAGAAGTTAAAGACTTTTCAACTCTATTTTCCATGCGCATGCACTATTCTTACCTGTTAATTGGGTTAACTTCTTAGGCGTTGAAATGGGAATATGTTATTCCAAATTTGGACATTGCATCACACATTTCCGCGTAACGGTAGCAAAAACTCAATGCAGGAGGTACTTCATCCCGGAATATTTTGGTTTATTAGCCGATACGTTCTTTACCCTGCTTCAACGGTTGGTTCTTATTAATTATTACAACTTGTAATTTGGTGTAAAATTTAACGCAGCAGGGTCATTTCACGTCAAAAAATGGGAAAACAGGAAGTTTTGCCCCGATCATTTCCAATATTCACAAAAATGTGTACATTTGTTTCCTGCTTGTGTTTTAGTATGTGTGCAAAACCGTTTTCCCAAATATCGAGTTTATTGAGAGTCATAGCTATTTGTTATTTTTAGACTTTAACAATTAAGCCTTTAACTTTGTCTATATCTCTTGATTTAATTGAGATATAAATCTCCAAAACAGCTCGTTTTACATGTTGAAAGTTGGCAAATGATATTACAGGGACAGATTAAAATTAATAGAAAGTTTTTGAAATTTTTCAAAATGTTTAAACTGTTGAACCCGATTTGCAAAAATACTCGTCGAATTCGCTAGTTTTTTTATGGATGAAAGGGCTATGTGTCCGCTACAGGTTAGTGAAGTAACATCAATTCGAAATTCACAAATTACCGCGTAAAAATTCCGAAAGAATCGCGTGCAGAGCGTCGGATCTGTTTGCTCAGCGGTGCTGCAGCCTAAAAGAGGGGGGAGATTGGGGTCCTGTCTCGACCAAGGCACTACTCGTAGACCAGTGCGAGGAAGACCCAAAGCAGCCCAGCTTAGCCGTGTGTTGCCAAGTGCGTACTGAGTCGTTAGGCCGTCTTCAAGGAATTGCTCTTTTGGAAGTGCATTGAGTGTTCTGAAGATGGTGCTCTAATGTATTCTCAAGTAGAGGCCCTCTATTAACAGGCCTGTTAATACAGGGCCTCTATTCTCAAGACATACCGTCGCGGGAGATGCATCTGTTTCAAATGAAGTCAGGTTTGCGGGACGTAGGATCAGTATTGGTGATGAGCATGATAAGCAGTTCCGAGTATTATACGCCAAAAACAGACATGTTCAGTGTGTCTACCAGTCGGGAATCCGGGAAAAAGTCAGAAATTTATTAACGTCGGGAAAAGGTCTGGAATTCGCTGAAAAATAATCAAAAATCGGGAAAAATGGTTGCTTGCAAATCGTCAGGATAAAAATTGGAACGGCAGACATAGCATTACAAAATGAGATATTGTTTTCCTTTTTCTTTATTTGTCATTATCAAATATGTGTTACTTTAAACCTCTCTGGTCAGTATTTGTGAGTTCGTGACTTTCGTCGTTCGATTGCACTAGACATGGGCACCGTTTCCTGCATGCCGCCGCGTGACAAATCGGCTTGGTCGGTTGCAGGTTGAAGATCGTATACTTCCCTCCTGCCCATGAATGCTATTTCGAAAGAATGACCTTGAACGTGGTTATTACAACGCTCCCAAAGATTAAGGCGATCCATAGATCGTACTCTAGTACGATTGTGACATTTTGCGTTTTGCCATGCCTCTGAGGCTGTAACTCGATTAAATTCTACTATCATATAATCATAATCGGGTGGGATTAATTAACTTTACTGTGGAATTGGAGTGTTTTCTTTCCCTTATCCATTCAGTAAAGCTTACCGTTTGCCATTTTGTTATTAGAATTTCCCATTGAATTGTGTTGCTTTTATATGCAAGCATAACGTCTTCGTGAAAGAACAGAGATCAGCCAACGCCACCTAGATACAGGCCGGAGCGCTTGGGAGTGACGTCATCAAGCAGGAGGCCTTTCTGCCTTATGAACGGCGGGGCAAGATTCTACGGATGGATCAGATCTTTTCAAAGCGTTTCCATATCTGAAAGACTGAAACTGAATTCATGATGTAAAAGCAATAATTAATATCGCTTGTACTAAACTCAGAGAAGCTGATTATGAAAACGTAAAAAAGAAAGACATAGGCATGGTGACCGACATATTTCATACTGTAATTACCACTGAAACACTCCTACGAGGCTTATGTTGCCAGTTTCCGGTTCTTTGAGAGTTATGACCGAAGGACACTTGAATTTTCCCTCTTTCTACAAAGAAGAGTAGCTCCAAATTACACCTCAATACGCATTGATTGCCAGTCATTTCCGTTTGAAGTTCCGCGACCCAAAAAAATAAAGGAGTCCCTGCACACTCCTTTAAATCTACCCTCGACCACATCTTATCACTCAGTCAACTACTCTACTCGGCAAACACCGGTTAAATAAACTACACATTGCTTATAAAATGAATTCACCTGCCCGAGAGTTCTCGGTAATTTTGTACTCCTCCCTGGGGATTGAAGAAAGCCATTTCATCTGTAAGTTCTCCTCTCAGGGAAACTTTAAAAGATGCTCTTTTGGAATACTACACTTATTAACCCCTGAATCCACTAACCAAGCACTAAAACATTGTGAACGAAGTAAACGATGAAGACCAAAAAAAGACTCAATCACAACACCACTCAACACCAGCACGAAATCTCGATAACGCTCGACTGCTCACTACGTGGTATCACAAAAGCAAGCTCTGGAATACGTAAGAATTAATTTTACACACTTTTAAACCATTTAAAAGCACAAAACATAGTAAATAATTTTATTTTTCGACAACATGAAAGTAAAATTTACTTACGAAGACAGTAAAAATTGTTTTATTTATCTAGCAAAAATTCGCCGATTTTTCAGTGAAATTTTCCATGTTAAGCTTATTCTGCTAAAATGCGTTATGCTACACAAAATACTATTATCACACAATCTTGGACACACAACTTTTTCACCAGGGCAGCTTTCACTGACTCTTTTGCCGGTTTGATCATATAAAAATCTAGCAAGTAATTTAATTTTTATTAGTATTACCGAAAAGCAGTACAAGCGTGAAACGTGAAAATTGTTGTCGGTAAAAGATATATGTTCAAATAGGTCGGGAACTTCATTTAGTTCTAAGCGAGAAGCACTGCATAATAAAAACACTACTGAGGTTTTCTTCGTTCATAATGTTCTCGGCAGCCATTTAACCACGAATACAATGTGAATGACAAAGGTGGTAAGAAACTAAAAGAAATTTAGCTGTCAAATTTACCCCAAGGTGATGAATATTGAGAAAATACTGATGCAACCATTAAGTAAACAAGTTAGGTTATATAAAACCCCAACGGCTTTGAGGAAACTGAATGGAATTTAACTTACAACCTAGTACGCCAATGTAAAGAATGATATAGGTATGCTAATTACCTGTCTAATTTTGTTTTCCGCCGTGCACTTCACCGTCTTAGGATCCCAATACCACAAAGAAACATTTAAAATATTAAGATTGCACAAAGAAGGCCAGTAAACGCTTCTACACACGATTAAAACAGCACGTTGCACACTCCCAACCATGAGCATACACATATCAACAATAAAAGTCCGGTAAACAATTGAGTAACAACGGCATTGCTAGGCCTCCTGGCCGTGACGTCATCGGACTTTCGGGTTCCTGTGCTCCGGCCTGCATGTGGCGTTGGATCAGCCCCTGGAAAGTAAAAACATTATATTACGTTGTCGCCGATGACGTCATATCTGCCGCCGCCGACAAATATGTCGTTGGCTCCTGGATGATATACTACTGGAGAACTCGCCATTTGTCAGCTAGTGCGGTGGAATGTCTTTGTTATTCATCTGATGGCTAGCTCGAAAGCCGCCGGAAAGTCTAGTTCATGTCGGCATGTGCAACAAAATCGTTCGTTTTTACTGGAGAACTCGGCATTCGCCAGCTCGAGTTGAGTTGGTTCGTCAGTCTTAAGCCGAGTTTACACGATGCATTTACCCGCGCAAGTACATGGCTGGACAGATGCGTGAATAGATGTCTGGACAGATGCGCGTTCTCGCACTTGAGAAGTGTTTACACGATGCTTGTGTTCGCGCAATTGTTCGACCATTTTCTAGATACGCATTACGCGATTTATTTTGTTTTACTAGCATCAAGCGCCACTTCTACGAAACAGACAACATCATGCCTGAACTTCAGTTATTGTTGTTGACTTTGTTGTTGACGACTACAAATTGCTCGCACACATTCACCAAAATAGAACAGGGGCTATTTTCTGTGCACGCATTCACGCATTTGCGCAATTTTGTGTGTTTACACGGTGCAATTTTGATGGCGAATGTGTTCACGCATCTACCCGCGCGTGTAAATGCATCGTGTAAACTCGGCTTTAGGGTTGGTGTGTGCTCAAGAGATGCCTTTGGTTGGACTCATTGAGGTATACCGACCGCCGTGTACGGCGCACAGTGGTGCAGGATCCCTAATGCTTGGTATTATTTATGAGTCTAGAAAACTTTCTGTATGGGATTTTTGTACATATACGTTGGATTGACGAATCCAAAACAATCTTGGGTAAAGACATATCGCTGTTGCTACTCCTCCAGTAGATAAGATAAGAAAATGTTGCACTGGTAAGAAGTGCATCAAGTGCAGGCACAGCTTCACCTTCAATTCTCTCGAATATAACGTGTATAGCCCCGATTCTTGTCCTGCAAAATGGGTTTTGTAACTGAAGGTGAGTGCTATTGAACTGCTTATTAATATATTGCAAATAAAATTTGTAAAATTATTTTTTACGTAATTTCATGTTTTAAAAAAAGAAAATTTTTATTGAAAATTCACGTTCAAAGTTACAAAAGTATATATATATTTTGTTGTAGTATGTAAAAAAGATACTGTACGTTATAAAGTATACAACTGTGCATATACCACATACAAAAAAAGTTTCCCCAAGCCTCCCAAAAAATGTTTAATCACCATTATATTTTTCATGTACACGAAATTTGAGAAATGTTGCTTCTGAAATAAACAAAAGTGCAACTTCTTTTCAATATTAAGGAACCAAACCTTTTTTATAATTTTCTTGAATTATTTACCTGCAAGTAAATATGGAAAATTTGTCAAAATGTGCTCCCAAAAAAATGTAATGAACTTGGGGAATTTTCCATTTTCTGGATATACGAAATTTTAACCTTTGACAAAAACGAAAGTGCAATTTATTTTTAGTATTAAGGAACCAAACCTTTTTATCCTTTTCCTGAATGCTTTACCTGCAGGTAGATATTCAAAATATGCTCCCAAAAAAGTTATGATATACCGAAAATGGAAAATTCCCCATGTTTGTTGATAACTTTTTAATGGGACCATATTTGAACAATTTGCGCATATCTTTCTATTGATCTATGCAAGGATATAGTATTAACTGTAAATATTCTCATCATATCAATAACGGGTATCATTATAAATATAAGTTGTTTGTGTTGCATATATGTACGCCAGGATTGTCAATAATGATCATTATTGTGTGCATATAGAAATGGGACAGGGTAAACCCGAGTTATTTTCAATTAACATTTGTTTGTAATATCAATTTGCATATTTTTCATAATTATATGAGGTTTGAAACCCAATTCAATGTCTATTTATTCATTTAAATGATATATTATATAATAGACAATTTTTTGTTTTATGGGCCAACAACTAGTACAAAAAAAATCCAAAAATTTTGTGAAAATAATGCTCGAAAATATTGGCCTCGAATTTGCATGCAATTACCACGAAAACAATATATGTAATTGAAAATAAATCAAGATCTCCGAAGTACATATTTAAAATTCATGAAATGCCAAAATTGCTTATATTTTTGAAAAATAATTAATTTGCGAAAATATTAACATCGAATTCGTTTTCAGAGATCGCGAAAACCTTTGTGCTATAATTTTTAATGAATCGAGAACTTTTGGGTTTGTGTAAATCCAAGTAATAAAAATACTTGCGAAAAAAGAAATTAGCAAAAATATGAACATCAAATTAGCATTCAGCCACTGAGAAAACGTATATTGGATCACATTAATCGCGATGTTTCAAATATGAGTTGTGATTTAAGCAAAAAAAAATTGCAAAACCTTTTGCGAAAAAATAATTTTACAAAAGTTTTGAACCCAAATTCATATTCAGCGACCTTGAAAACCTATGTAGACCACATTTAATATAAACTGAACATTTTTCAATCCAAAATACCTATTAATAGGGATTCTGCACCGCTGTGAGGCGTGCCGCCGTGCGTTCCTGAAAAACAGCCGTGAACGTCACGGTACGGCCAATTTCGAGTATACGGCGTTTTAATCTCCAGTAGGAGTTTAATCATGTATGAAGTAGATAAGGTGTTGTGCTTGTACTTTTAATACATTAAATAATGTGGATATATTAAGATGGCCAATTCCAAGTGAAAAATTAGGACTGGGCATTGAACCATTGACTTTCACGATGACACATTAAATAATTAGCCTTTTTGGTCAGGAATTTTTAAATTTTTTGTCTTGAAAAGTCTTGAATTGGTTTCATATATTAGTAGACACCATGATGTTGTAATCGTCTGAATCTGCATCGGAACCTCAGTATTGTGGGATTACGTGAAGTGAGTTCAAACCTGTATGATGGGTGTAATGGAGTTCTAAATGGGGTGATCGAAGGACTAAAGCTCTGCAAGCAATGTTCAATGGCAGTCTCCAAGTTTTTGGAGAAGGAGGACTCTGATGCAGCAGCGCTACGTCTTGTGCAGCTGGCGAAACACCGAATGCTGCTTCGAAATGAAGAGGGGAACCTTCCCGGGATAGCCCAGCCCAGCACCCTCGTTGCGCTTCGGCCAGCAGACGCAGGAATCGTCATCCTCCACCCCTGAAGTTGGAGAAACCGCCGAAAGTAGTGGCAGTGCATATTCTCCAAAGAAAGCGAGGTTTGTAAGTATTAACAAGGCTATTAGGTGAATCACCGAGAAGAAACTGTATCGGTCCAAAAAGTACCCTGTGCGAAAAGTTAAGAAATTCAACACTGTATTCCGAAAATCACATGAAGGAGCTATGCGCCAAAGCATGCCAGTCAAAGAAAGCCCACCTACGAGCGGGGCGGAGGCAGTCTAGTACTATGAGGAAGCAGGGAAAGAAATCGATAGAAGGAAAAGTTCGATACTTCATCAACCATCAGTGAAAAAGTGCTTGTACTTTCAGTCCTTCCACGCTCTTTGACTGTGGCAGACACACAACGAGGGTTTTCGACAAATGAGTACCTGGCTAGATTAGTCGAGAGGTAAGTCGCATGTAAGGTGGTTATTATCCGTTTCAAATATCTTTGCGACTGAGAGGCAGTCCTTAAATTCATGGGGGCGGGTGCGTTTCGGGAAGGTCCGGAGCCGTTCGAAAGTCTCCGCTGCCGGGGGGTGGGGAACGGCCTTCGAGAGGAGAGGAACGAGCTCAACGTTGCCAATGTCATTGTCCCAAACTACATGAGCCGTGATATCCGAGGGACGCACAGTGGGAAAGGCCAGGGTATGGTAGCAACATGGTATGGTAGCGGGTCATTATGGAAAAAAGTGGACCTAATGACTTGGTCAATTCACAGGTGGAGTGCAGAGAACATAAATGATACTTTGAGACAAAGAATGGAATGCAAATTCCTTCAAAACAGGCAGGTAGTGGAATGAAAGCAACTGGATGATTCACCGGGGGAATTTTGAGAAAAACATACCTGAATGCTAAAAGGGGAATGTTATTACTCACGAAAACGGTAGCAGCAGGAGTAGGTTTAAAAATGCAATAGGATAACGAATACAACCCTTTTTTTCGATATTATTCAAGTCCTAAAATAGTTTTTTTTCCAAAGAAATTGTAACAAAAATGTTTATCAAGGGAAATCATTGGATGACCCAACTCTTTCTCCCGCTGAAAAAACCTTAGTACATATATTGTGTACTATTTTCTTCGCTTGGCTGTGGAGAAGAAGTTTCACCTTCTTCTGATCCATGATACCGTCAAAAACACCAAACAGCAAATAATTACTCCCGCGAATTGGGAATAAAACCAATGGTGATTGGTTTCCGTAATGGGTATAATGCGGAAGGGGAATAATAGGAATACGGGGAATAACAGGAAAGGAATATGGGTTATGGTATAAAGGAAAAAGTGGGTAAGATAAAGGATTAAAGGGTTAATTGGGAAAATTGGTAAAGGGAGCTAGGAAATAACACCACGAAGCACCGATCAAAGGCAGCGGAGATTTGGCAACACAGCAAGCAGATTCACGAAGTTCACACTACGGAGGTCTGAGGGCGACTGAATTTTCGAGAGGCTAGGCCACGCCTACTGCATCCTAGTTCGCCCAGAGAAAGTCACGTGACGAGCGACTTTCACTTCGCTCACCCCCAAAAATTTAAGGCCTGCCTCTCAGTCGCAAAGATATTTGAAACGGATAATAACGTGACAAGACAAGTAGAAGATTTCGTCATTCCAGCGGAATGGCATTTCTATGCTACATCAATTGTGAAAGAGATCAGCGACGGCCTTGGCGGCTCAATTAAGAGCCTAGCCACACGTGCAATAATTCAGCGACCTTATGAAACACAAATTCAGACACCCAGGCAATAGGGTTGTTCACACCTATGGAAATTGACACATAAAATGCTAGTATATCACTTTCGATTATATATCTATTTAATTGGAATGAAAAAAGTTACGAAAAACTACTAATTTTCGAGCTATGTGGAACCAAAATTCGAAAATTTTACATGCCGCCAAAAACGGTCCGCCATTACGGTCAATGGCTGATGACGTCCCACGCCCGTACCATTATTGCCGACTAGCTGAAGGTGAATTTAAATTCAACGGGAGGGAGAATAATTATGAATACGCATGATATTAAATAATTTTGAAACTCTCCATGCCATGACTAAGTCGATCTTGTGTTCTCCGGAGCTATCATGTTGGCTCAAATTATACTTCGAAATCCTAAATTCAATTTATGCTGACGTAAACTCATAACTAATTCTAGTTATTGAATGCGGGTCTTTACGAAAACGGAAATAGTTTTTCGGACATTACAGGCTGCAGGTACCCTAGAAGGTTAAGGAGGGGGCATACGTATGCTAGCGTACGGGTGGCAATGAAGCCAGAATGGGGAATACTTGGGAAGGAATGGTTCCCGCCTCCTCGGCACAAAACGCTTCGTATTCTTCTGTTTTATGAAGGTTGCCTATGCATTGATGCCCATAATTCATCGGCAGTGACATCACTAACTTCCTTTATAAAGGTTATTGAAGATGAGTACTATGTAACTTATTCGTATTGAGTTGATTCTATTCCTAAATGCTGCTCAAAATTTAAACTACATACACGGCGTCCGTTTGCGTATTTCCACATTTTTACTGTTAATTTGAAGCACAAGTCATTTATCACTTCATCTCTAATCTTCGTGATGTTTTTGCATTTCTTTCCGCGTTCGTGTTTTTTCATAAATTCCATTATGCATCTTACTATATTCTTAGTTTTACCGTGAGGAAAAACCACTTCACCCGTGAGCAGCGAAAGCAGGATGCCCGTATGTATGCACCTTCTAGCATTATTTCAAAAAATACAATCCAATTTACGAATACTAGAACGAACTGTTTAACCATCATCATGTATTCATTCGGAGGCAAAAATGGTAATGGACAATGATCGGAAAATAATCGAAAAACATCAACAAAATTTTGACATAAACTCCACAATTTTGTAAATTCCCGACTGAAAAACGAGAAAAGATTGCAGGAAAGAGGAGTTTAAAGCTTTGTTCGATAGATAAAGAAAGGATTCCAGTAAAAATTAAATAATTTACTGAGTAACATAAACAAGTCTTGCACTAGTTTAAATTAGCAAACGTAATGTAAACAAATGTAAAAATATGGTCGACGTCAGGAATCGAACCTGGGACTTAAGCATTGGGATATTTTTCCTAAATGTTTGAAGCAGCTCATAACACGATTGGAAACTCTCCCGGACGAACCGTTTCCGAGGCAGAGGGCGGGGGAATAGATGGGCGGGCAAGAATCGACACTCGGCCATTATTATTATCACAGATTTTCTTCCTGCCGACTAAGAAAACGCGAACTTGTGAAAATATTTCTTTTTAAATGGCCGATGCAATTGAATATGAATGAATCCCGCCGCAGGACCTTGTATGGGCCATCGTAGGTGTTATGTATGTCTGCTAACTAATTTCGTATGTCAATTGTTTGTGACTGTGGCGCCACTTGAGTGGTGTGGCAGAAGTAGAGGGCCAAACGCTCTCTCGGATTGTGGCAACGAAGGAAGACGTGTCTCGGGCACGGTATCATAGTAAATTAAATCAGTTGTTTTTTGAACAAGTGTGTTGTTATTACATAACAAAAAATGGCGACGAGGATGGGATTTACAATCTACGGCTGCCAGCTGGACGAATATTCATAAGTTAAGTTTTTTTTATTAAGTTCTCACACGTGGTTCGAACAGTTGCCTGACTGGCGTTAAGACTTGTTTAGTTATTCCTTCACGCTCAAGTGCCTCACGCACTCCATTATGCCTGTTTGGTGTTCAGTGGTTTATTATTATTCGTATTCTCGTGCGTTATTTGCCTGTTCGGTGAAACTTCATGCCTGTGCCACTTCGCACGCTATAAATCTACCCCGTCGCATTGGAACGCTAAACTAATATCGTGTGCCGGGTACGAGTGCCTTAATTTATTCAAAGTGTTTATTCCTTTGGGCATTGGTATTAAATTTCCGCATGATGCCGTTAGATAACAGTCGGTGTTGGTACAGACCCGTTGGCTGCTTCCGGCGGCACGCTACTCGGCATGGTCCCGCAGTTTTCCGGGAATGCCCCTGATTTCGAAGATTTTAAAGAGAGACTACAATTTTATTTCGAGGCCAATTGTATTACGTCGTCAACTCAAAAAAGAGCGGTGTTTTTGTCCTGCACCGGCTCGTATACTTATACTTTTGTGAAAAAGCTCTGTGCTCCTGATAAACCCTCAGAAAAAACATTCAAAGAGATTCTCGAGTTGCTGTCTCGCCATTTCATTCCGACGACATGTGTGTGGGTAGAACGGGAGAAGTTCGATGCTCGAATGCAAAAACCCGACGAAACATTTAAAGACTTTATCGCGGACTTGAGGCAGTTAGCCGACAATTGCAAGTTCCAAGACTTAGACCAAGCGCTCTTGCGCCAAGTGCTTCGCGGAATGAAAAATTTAGCCGTTAAGGAACAGTTATTTTCATTAAAGTTTGAGGATCTTAACCTAAGAATAGCGGTCGATCGGGCCATGGCGGCAGAACAGGCGAGGAAACACGTTTCACAACTACATGCTCAACAGAACGTCAGCTTTCGTCAAAACGACGAGATAGGAGTGAATGCTGTCCATCACCAGATGCCATCGTTCCAGAGAGGACGTCAAGAAAGAAACGAACGCCCTCCGCGACTACAGGCGACTAACCACTCCAATGACAGACGCCTACCACAAAATGGACATCCGCGGGAAGGTGCGAGTATGGGCTGCTATCGCTGCGGCGCATATGCTCCACATCCCAACTGCTAAGCGAGAAATGCCACTTGCCATTTCTGTCACAAGGTGGGACATTTGGCCAAGGTCTGCCTTGCCAAGCAGCGCCGGTTGGCCCAGGGAAGGAGTCAGGATCTTCATGCAGACCCTAGGCGACATCGCAGAGGCATCCCAGCGGCGGCAGCAGCAACCCATTCCATCATGGAGCCATCCGATCCAGGTGAAGATAGTAGTGGAGGTAATCTGAATTCGTTCCTATTTTTTACTCGGTCCCCGGCAGCACCACCCCCCATACAGATCGTTGTCGAGATAGAGGGTATTCCTCTGACCATGGAAGTGGACAGTGGTGCTGGCCACACCATTATTGGGAGTCAAGTTTTTGAATCGAAATTCAGTTCTTTGCAATTGCAACCCTGTGCCATTAATTTAACGACGTGGTCTAACGAAAAACTGAATGTGTTGGGACAATGCCTGGTAAATACAGAATTTCGGGGTAGCGTGGCTGAATTGACTCTCTTAGTTGCTGCTGGCCCTGGGCCTTCCTTACTGGGACGCTCCTGGTTTAATGCCTTGAACATTGGTGTGGATGGAGTGCATTTGTGCTCATCAAGTGTTCCCCTGCCCCCTGAAATATCAGACTTCAATAATGTGTTTTCCCCTGGGTTGGGAAAATACAGTGGCCCTCCAACACACATCCATCTAAAGGACGGTGCATCGCCAGTGTTCCGGAAGGCACGTCCAGTTCCCTATGCCCTACTTAAGAAAGTCTCTTCCGAAATTGATCGGCTCGTGCAGGGAGGGATTTTAGTGCCTGTCATGGTGTCAGAGTGGGCTACGCCTACAGTAAATGTAGAGAAAAGGGATGGCACTATCCGCATTTGTGGTGATTACTCCTCCACTGTAAATCCCAACTGTTTAAGAGATGTTTACCCCCTGCCCACAATTGACGAAGTGCTTGGGAAGTTAGCGGGAGGGAAATATTTTGCTAGACTGGACATGTCCCTTGCCTTCTTACAGTTACCAGTTGATGCTGAGACTGCCAAAGTGTTGACACTAAATACCCACAAGGGTCTCTTCCAGGTGACCCGGCTAAGTCAGGGTCTCAGTGCAGCCCCTGGAATCTTTCAGCGAACTATGGAGTCGCTCCTTGTGGGGTTGGAGGGGACATTAGTGTATCTGGATGATATCTTCATTCAGGCCCCTACAAAGGAGGATCTATGGCAGAGGGTGAGGACGGTGCTTCATAAGTTGGGCGATGCAGGGCTCCACCTTCAGTTGGACAAGTGTCTGTTTGGAGTTCCGACAATTGAGTTTGTGGGTTATCAAATAAGTGCGGAGGGGATAAATCCTACAGATAAGAAGGTAACTGCAATATTATCTGCACCTAAGCCTAAAAATGCTGACAGCTTGAGGGTTTACTTAGGTTTAGTGAACTACTACGATAGATTTTTCCCTAACAAAGCTTCCCGATTTCATGTACTGTATGACCTATTAAAGCAAGGTGCTAAGTGGGAGTGGGGAAGTGAGCATGATGATTGTTTATTGTATGTAAAAGATGTAGTGACAAAAGCAGCGCTGGTGCATTTTAATCCTGATCTCCCCCTTGTGCTTGCTGGGGATGCATCTCCCCATGGTATTGGGGCAGTGATAAGCCATGTGATGCCAGATGGAACCGAGAGGCCCATTGCTTTCGGCTCCCGCACATTGAAGCCTGCGGAGAAGAACTACTCTCAAGTGGACAAGGAGGCTTTGGCAATTATATTTGGTGTCACTAAATTTTATATGTATCTATGGGGAAGAAGATTCACTATATTCAGTGATAGCAAGCCAGTGGTAGGAATTTTCAACCCTCAAAGGAAGCAATTGCCAGACGTTATGTCTCCACGTGTGCTCCGTTGGTGTCTTTTCTTATCAAATTTTGATTGCAATGTTTTATATAGACCTGGCTCCCACAATGGGAATGCAGATTTCCTCAGCAGGTTACCCCTGGAGGAGGAAGGAGAGGAATTATTCCCTGACCCGGCAGGTGTCCTTTTCCTGGAGGAGTCTGCACATCATTCCCCACTGACAGCTGGAGCCATTGCAGAAGCCACAAGGAAGGATCCTGTGGTGTCGAAGGTCCTGTGCGGAGTCCTACATGGCTGGGATTTCTCCAAAAATTCCCCCGAGGTGCAGCGGTACCTGAGGGGTCCTTCTGGATCCTTGTCTGTGATGAAGGGTTGCCTTCTCAGAGGCAACCGGGTGGTAATTCCTCCCACATATCGCTCCCAAGTGTTAGCCATGCTACACCGGGTACATCAAGGTATTGTACGAACAAAAGGGCTGGCCAGGAGTTATGTATGGTGGCCTGGGATCGATGAGGACATTGAGTCCTTAATCAAATCTTGCCCCCAATGTTCCTTGCTGCAAAACAATCCCCCTAAGGTACCCACCATTCCATGGAGCATACCTACCAAGCCATGGTCTAGACTTCATATTGATTTTGCTGGCCCAATCTTGGGTCATACATTTTTGATTCTTGTTGATGCCATGTCGAAATGGGTGGAGGTAGCTTCCACTCGGGGGTCACTATCCTCACAGACTACAATAGCAAATTTGCGCAGCTGGTTTGCCACTCATGGCCTGCCAGATGAGATTGTCACGGACAATGGACCTGCATTCAGGTCTGAGGAGATGTCAGAATTTGTCCGCAGAAATGGCATTTTTCATTACAAAACTCCTCATTACAACCCTGCCTCTAATGGGCTGGCAGAAAGGATGGTCCAAACAGTTAAAAGGTTACTTATTAAATTGCCAGCCAATGAATGGGAAAAGGAGTTAGCCAACATCCTACTTGCATTACGTACCACTCCTAATTCCACAGGGTCAGCTCCCTCTGAGCTGTTGATGGGGAGAAGATTAAAAACAGTGTTAGACAACCTACATCCTGCAAATTTAAATTTAAATGACCAAAAAAGGAACTCCATCCTGCTGGGGAGGAGGGAAGCTGCTAAGAATTATTTTACTGTTGGGGACACTGTTTTTTACAGGAATTATGGTCGGGGAGGGCCATGGTTAAAGGGAGTAATTTCGGACGTTGAGGGTCCTCATAACTTCAAAATTATTTCTGACTCTGGGCATGTTGAGCGAAGGAATGTTAATCAACTCCGTCGTAGATGGACTGATAGTAAAAATCCCAATGTCATTGTAAATGCTAATCCCTCTCCTGATTTCCCGAAGGTACAAGCCGCAACTGAGGAATGCAGCAATTCACCAGAGAACAATACCTGGTTGGGTTGGCCTGATGAGTGGGTACCCACACGAAACCCTCCGCTAGATGGGTCTCCACCCTGTGATAATTCCGAAGGAAGACGCACAGAGTCGAATTCATCTCGGCCTCGGCGGGCACTAAGAACTCCAGCTCATCTGGATGATTTTATTCTTTCATAAATGACATATTTTCCTTTTGCTTGAGTTAACTTTGAATTATATTTGTATCATTTATTATATGTGCGTGCAATGATTTGTTAATGTGTGAAAATTTCATGAATTTTGTAATGTGCTTTTTGTATTGTAGAAATAAGGGGGGGGGAGAGTTGTTATGTATGTCTGCTAACTAATTTCGTATGTCAATTGTTTGTGACTGTGGCGCCACTTGAGTGGTGTGGCAGAAGTAGAGGGCCAAACGCTCTCTCGGATTGTGGCAACGAAGGAAGTCAGACGTGTCTCGGGCACGGTCTCATAGTAAATTAAATCAGTTGTTTTTTGAACAAGTGTGTTGTTATTACATAACAGTAAGGTGCCTGGAGGGCACCGTGACTTGCGTGTCGTGCCGCACGAATACGTGCGAAGATGACAGGAGGTCCTTGAAAAGGAAGGCGTGCCGAGGGCTTAAGCCGCGAAAGTGCTACCGTAGCTGCGAGATGAAGGAAGTGGCGTTGGGGCCACTGGTGCGGGAGAGGAAGGCGTAGTGGCTCGCCGTACACGAGCTCCGCTGGGGTGGCTTCAATATCCTCCTTCAGCGCGTCGCGATGAAGTCGCGTGAAAAAGAAGTTTTCCTGTTACTGAGCGAGTGTGATTAAAATCCTTTTTTTACTAGTTACTTTCGTAACCAAATGCTATTACTGTGGAATCATTATGGAGCAAGTGAAGAGTGCATTTTACGCCTTAACATGCATGTAAAGTGTCTTTGATTTTTTTTATCTCGTGCGTTAAGTGAAAATACGGCTATGGAACACCAATCAACATTTAATTAGGGCAATTTGCACTTAAACTATTCGCAAGCTTTGAAAGTGTTTCCCATTTTCCACTAAAGTCGAAAGAAAACTCACTCTTCACGCATACGCTTCGTAATACGCTTTCGCACAAGATATTTCCGCCTGCTTGACGCATAAAAGTATCAATAACAAAAAACCTACATCATTACTTTTTCGAATAACTCATAATTCAAACACGTACTCTCCGTCCATCGCGAATATTTAACTAATTTTTATATATTCCCAAATATACAGGACATTCAGTCTTCACGTAATTTTCATCGTCTGCGGCTGGTCCACGGTACCACTAGGAACGTCTATCATCTCATTGGTCAATGAAACTTTCGGGAGTGAGGTATGCGAAATTTGTCATACAACGTCATTCCCGTCGTTATTCCATTTTAACGCCTTGTTCCAAATACCGACCCAGAGTTCTGTAATCGCTGGGGTCGATATTTTTCAACCCGGACAGTCGGTATATAACGCCTACGATATATAACGACCCGACTTCTGTAATAAGCCCCCAGGCATCTCTTCTTCTAGGTGGCTCTGATCCAACTCATGACATGTTTCCAAACAGTGCCAAAGTGAGATGACTGAATGTTTCGACAAATTCTGTATGTTTTTGCCAGGGGTACCTTTTCATTGCATATGTTTTGATGAATACAAACATATTATGGGGTAAAATGATTACGATAGAGTAATACACCCAGCCAGCACACGGTAGCATGTTTACGTAAAATCCTCGTAAACTTAATGTGCGTGTGTATACGTAAACATAATCTCCCCGTATTATTTCATAATTACGTAAATTCTAAGTAATCATTTTATGATAATGAACGTAAACGTAAATGCTTATGTAAGCATCTCGTAAACAGTTTTTAAACCGCACACGTAAACGAATTTACGTGATTTTTATGAGTGTGGGCCGATAAGAAAAGTAAATTTACAGCATAATGCCATAGATTCATACTCTGCGCGTATGTTTAATGAAAATATTTGGCTCATAAAGTTAACATGTAGATACATGAAGTAGTTTCAAGTATCTTTTTCATTAAATGTGGAGTACATATGTTTCAAGCTGATCACCGATATGAGATAGCAGTTTGATATTTGTTCCAAAATCCACCCCTGAGCTCCCTTGCAATAAATAGGTAATCACTGCAAATATTATTAATTAATCATCATTCACAAGTAGTTAATTGGTGCTCACCAGTAATCATAACCATTGGTGAAGAGAAATTAATTTTTAACCCTTTCGCGCCTGAGCTTCGTGGAGGGAAATGCTTCCTCGTTACGAGTCTCTTGAAAATTTTCTTCACTCCCCTATACGAAGCTTCTTCGCGTCCACGGAAGGCAGAGGTTCCCTCCCTAACCATTTTTGGACCCAACTCAGCGGGTCGCCGATCCCTTTCCTCGGCCGCTGTCCCAGACCCTCAAAGGATTAAAAGACTCCTTTCACAGCGCGAGTCCACGGTCAACTGACTGAAATTGCAATGTTTAATATAAACAAATATTTGTTGTTCGTATCGATTTTTTTACATTTAAAATGAATTTATTGTGTTTTTCTGAGCGTGCAGAAATTTTAAACGAAGTTCTAACGTTCATATTGACGGATTTAGTACGTTTCTAATCCAAATCGACTGTTCTCTAACTCCGTTGATATTAACGATAGAATTTCGTTTGAAATTTCCATGCGGTAAGCAAAAAAAGATGAATTCATTTCTAACATTGGATTTTTAAAGTAAGCAACAAATATTTTTTTGGAAAAAATACTGCTAATGACAGTAGTTGACCGCGTGGAGAGGATAGGAAGGGGTCGGCCTGAGCGGCCGAGGAAGGGCCTGGGCTCGCGCTAAGCCGGATCTCGAGGGGCGACCGCGTACGTGGGTCTATTGTCTCCGCCACGGTCACTTTCTTCCGACCTGTGCCGCACAGGAGCGGCTTTCGTTGGTTAGGGTAGGAAAATTCACGCCGCACATGTGAGGCATTCGTTGTTTAGGGAAGAATATCCTCGCCGCACAGGTGCGGCCTTCGGCGCGAAAGGGTTAATCTTCAAAGATTTTTTTAAGGGTTATTGTCACTCCAGCACAATTAACGAAGGATTCATGTGTTCGACAGTTTAGGAAAGCAAATTCGATCGTAAATCATCACTACAGTTCCTTCGATAGTCTTAGCTTATAGTTATGTAATGAATTATAGTTATAATCAACTATTAAAACTTTACTTCGCATTCATGAACCGGCGCAAGTTCATGCATGAACCGAGTCACAACAACTAGCCATCTGACTACACTCACATCAACGAAGCAGTTAGCCTGGTGGTAGCGTGCCGAGATATGAAGCAATCGACACGGGTTTGGTTCCCTGAGCCACCTAGGGGCGAAAGCGATGCTAGTGATCCATATGTAATTATATTTTTTACCTTTTTTATTCGTGAAAATTTTTAAACGTGGTACACTGGATTTTATTGCACATTTAATACGTAGTGAGGGAATATATATGGCAAACAATGTATTTGATGCATATGCATTATGGCGGACATTAGGGTAAACCGCTTCTGTGCTACTTACTCCACGATGACGACATGTGGCCGCGATTTTTACGAGATGCATCTTAGAAGTTTACGTGATCAACTTGTAAACAAATAAACTGTTTACAACATATTTATGTAAATTTCAAATAAATTGAAGGTAAAATGTTCATTTATCCTGGCTGGGCAATATCATTTACAATAATAATGATACAATGCATGAAAGTTATTCTCATCTCCAATTACCATTTTTTAGCAAATGCACAGGAAAATTAACACATTAAAAGAAAGAGTGAGTATTTACTGAGAGACATACAAGATCATCACAGAACAAAATCATTCACATAATACACCAAGAAAGAATACAGAAATCACAGGTTTCATTGATAATCATGCACCAGGTCTGATTTGGTTAAAGTTATAAGTTATAGTCATCAACAGAAGGGTCAATACATTGTGGATTCATTAAAGTCACTTCCAAAGGGAAATAATCTTTGATTAGTATTTGTTTCTCACTTGGTTGAATGATATTTTCCACAAATCCAAACCAGTAAATGACCATACCTGTTCCAAACCTGAAAATAAAAAATCAGATAAACAGCAAGTCAAATTCTTCCCTAAGTAAATATTTCCATACACACATATGAGCTCAGATTTCATTGCAATAAGATCTGGCAAGAAAGAATAAAATAGTAGTGTAAAGTCTCTTCATAGTGAAATTTATATGGGGCCCAAAATTTGTCCACTTCAATATAAAGGATGCTAAGTGAAATCTCATTATTATGTAATGATAATAATTTATTCTTCCAATACAATTTTCATAATATATTACTTAATATTTGGAAATTAGGAAGTAAGGCACCCTACAAGGCAATAGGCCTGTTTTTTAGGATCTGTCAGTTCAGTTTCACATGCATTCCTCTAAATGATATAAAAATATTTTTAACACTACAAGACACTTCAGCAAAGAAAAGACAATTTATGTCAACGATGCACAATTTCTACAATATCACAAGACATCAAATATTGTTTTACCAATCTAAGGAAAATTTTACCATTGGTTGTCTCTTTAATGTTATTTGGTAACTGATTACATAATTTCGATCTCATTTATATAAAGGATCTTTCAACCCTTTCGCTGTGGTTCACTCTCCGGAAACCTACTCGTCACATGCGGTGGAAAAGTGAAAGCGCTACAGTGAGAATGAAAAAGTACGTTCACAGCAGCCTACCGTGCGATCGTACTAGGTACGTTCACAGCAGTGAAAGGGTTAATAGCGTTAAGTATACTTTAAGCATAGTGACCCAGTGTCCTCTATGAAGTTTAAACCACTTACGACTGTCCACAACTTTTGGCGCATTGCTGCTTCTTGCATAAAATATTTTCAGTATTTTGTAACAACACATATTTCGTAATGGAAGCATCCATAGACTTGAGAAAAGAGAGTAGGCCTCGTGGATTCTTTAAGAGCATCAATCTGATTATCTACTTTTGTCATAATATAGCATTATGTAGTGATGTAAAGTTTTGTAATAGTATAGCCCCTACTGTATGATAGTATGCTCCTCCGCAACAAATCAATTCAAAATCTAACTTCAATTATGCTAGGGAAAAACAAATAAGTTTACAGGTAAGGAGTGGACACTTATTTCAAGGAAAATGAAATTTTGCTAAACTATACCGCAGTCTCTTGGACACATTGGAAATGTGCAGTTCCCACCAAAGGTGATAATCCAAAAGTACTCCCAAATACTTCATCTGTTTCGTCTGCTCAATTTCTGAGCAGTAACAATTTTTTTATCGACAACCTGTGGTGTTGGTACAACAAACTATAAGGATAACCTACATTGTACTAAAATACAGATGTCATAGCACATAAATCTTGTTTTATTTCAATTTAATTTCAAACCATTATAGTCAAACCACTGCTGAAGTTCGAGCGGATCACATTTAATGTCGCTGTCAGCTTCATCCCAAGAATTGCAAATGCAGGCCACATCATCGGAAAAAGCAGTTGCATTGCCATTAAATTCATATCTGCAAAAGTCAATAATGTGGATAAGAAATGAAATGGGGCCTAATACAGACATAAAGAGAGTCGTTTCAGGCGTGATGTGGTGGAATAACATAATTGCTTTAATACGCTCCGCATTATTTTTTGTCTTGCCTGAAAGCGCGCCCTGCCATGTCCCCGCCTTGACTCAAAGTGGGAGTCGCCATTGCCCCCTCGTTGTCCTTTTAGGGTCCACCCTCGCTGTCCCTTTTTCCCGTCGGATGTCCCCACCAGCCCCCCACTCCTCCTCCCCCCACTTACCGCCCACGCACCCTTTTTTTTTTATTTTTTTTCCGACCTCCTTGACACTTAGGGCCTCATTGGACAACCCCACTCACATGGTCCATCCTGAAGGGGCATAAAAAGGCCCCCCTGGACCTCGAAAAATCTGAAGAGGAGTGGCGGCCAAGCAGTGAAGAACCCTTGCTCCCTCCCGCCAAGCGGTGAGAAACCCTTGGTTTTCTCCCTGGCAACCAAGCAGTGAAGAACCCTTGCTCCCTCCTGCCAAGCGGTGAGAAACCCTTGGTTTTCTCCCTGGCAACCAAGCAGTGAAGAACCCTTGCTCCCTCCTGCCAAGCGGTGAGAAACCCTTGGTTTTCTCCCTGGCAACCAAGCAGTGAAGAACCCTTGCTCCCTCCCGCCAAGCGGTGAGAAACCCTTGGTTTTCTCCCTGGCAAGCAAGCAGTGAAGAACCCTTGCTCCCTCCCGCCAAGCGGTGAGAAACCCTTGGTTTTCTCCCTGGCAACCAAGCAGTGAAGAACCCTTGCTCCCTCCCGCCAAGCGGTGAGAAACCCTTGGTTTTCTCCCTGGCAACCAAGCAGTGAAGAACCCTTGCTCCCTCCCGCCAAGCGGTGAGAAACCCTTGGTTTTCTCCCTGGCAACCAAGCAGTGAAGAACCCTTGGTTGCTTTCCCTCCTTGGCTCCTGCACCCCTCCCCACCTTTACCGCTCACCCGTGGCCAGCCAATGCTGAAACGGAGTGTGGGGAGTGGGTGCCGGAATGGCAGTGGCAGCGCCACATCGGGCCCTGGCTGGGCGGCAGCACACAGCCTGAACCATCCAAACCCCTGCTTAAGGCCGCTCAAGACCCCTGAGAAGCCGGGGCTCCGAGTGCCGACCATGGACTGGACGACCAGCCAACGCAAGCCGTGGGACCCAGAGACCACCCCGCCATGGCTCCACGACTCCTGATCCCTAACCAGGACCCCTGCTCCTATCTCCTGCACCGATGCAACCCCCATGCCGTACGGGCACTGTTTGGTAGGGACTCCATCGGGTCTCTCACCTAGCCCCCCTCTCCCCCTACCTAATGTTAACCCTCCCCGCTTTTGATTGCAATAAAGGCAGACTAAAACCTATTTCCGTCGCCCGCTCCCACATGAAGCCGAAAGGGGTGACCGAATACCCAACAACAATGGAAGGGGAAACGACAACTTGGTTTGGTCAACTGATGATGCTGTATCACATCGAAACCGGTCGTAGTAAAGATTTCTTTGTGGAAAATTTCCAATGTCTATTAATTAATAAAAGCCTAATACGGAGCCTTGGGAAACTCCGGACCTTATTTTACTGAACTTACTCTCACACGTTGAGTGTGGTTACATAAGTGGCTTCGAAATATATTATTAGCTTCACCATATACACCTGCTAAGGAGTTTAGAAATTACTGGAGGACGCATCGCAGCTGATTTAAGAAACCAGTGGCCATATTTGTAGGCACGGACATCTGGCCTCACTGCTACATAGTAATACTTGTACGGGTGGACTAGTTTTTGTGTGGTAAAACTTAGAGTAATAGGATGAATAATGGAATACCATTTTTGAGTTCATCAAAGAATTGGCAACACGTCTGTAAGCACACTAACAATCGCCAAATATGTAGTTTGATTACGTAGGTTGAATTTGAACCAGTTTTTACTACAAACCTAACTCCCAGAGTAATCCAATGCATCATTATCTCTCATTCCTAACCTTATACCATTAATTAACGCCACTGAGGTGAAAGTTGGGCATGGTTTCATTGATCTTTATGTTTTAATAAATAATAGCAGTATCTATAGGAGGCCATATGAAACGCAATGTTTTCCAAGTGAGTGGAAGATACTAATCTTTCCCAAACACCCACAATTTCTAACTTCACACTAATTTATGGCTTCAATGACACCCACTGGCTGGAATATCAATGCCTCCACCAATACATTTTAACCTCCACAAACCAGACCAACCTTTCTGTTGTACTCAACTTCTCTCACTATTATTTGTACATGGGTCTAAAATCCCATTGATTTGTAATGAAAAAATACTCTGCTCGCCTCAACAATGGTGTCGATCGCAAAGGGCTCAGATTGTTGAAAACAAAATATTAACAATTTTTTTGTGTATTTTACCATCATTCAAGCAATTTCCATTTGGCAAGAATAATCCATAACCAGAGGGGATGTGCTTGAAACGTTAGAGACTGATTCTGGTACGGAATAGTCCCAAATGCAATGCAGATACATACAAATGAGTCCTTAGTTATGTACCTAAATTAATATCGATTGATTCGAGCACAAACTCCCAGAATAAGAATCTTACTTTCTTCTCCTCTTTTGGTAGTGTACATCTGGATCTCAGACGAATATTATTTCTGATTAATTTTGCAAAAGAGATAAAAATGAACTCTACGTACATTTACTATGGGCATCATTTAGAATCTAATGTGACAAGTTCTTAGCCTCTTATCAGGGGGTAAGGGGTCAGTGACTCCAGGGAGGGACAAAGGCAGAACATGTCCATGGACCACCAAGACCATCATGCGTGGTGAAGAGCCACATCCTCCTCGAGGTGCCCCTGGTATCGCTCAACATGATGGATCGCTACACCTGGCGGTCAACAAACAGCTCCCATCACCACGGTTCGTCTCTGTGCTAAGGGTGACCGCATCTGCGGGGCGGAGGGTAAGAAGTCACTAACAGAGAGACTCCGGATACTGGACGACCTCTGGTTTTATTTAGCCTTACCCATGCATGCGGGGCTCTGCATGGGCGGACACCATATTTCCCTAGCTACTCGTGGGACTTGGAACCCTCAAAGAAAACTATGGAGGGCGCTGAGAGGCGCAATCTTCACATGGACTCTTGTAGTCTGTCTTCTTCCTTGGGGGATGCGATACCGGTGGAGAGCCCAGATGGGGATCCCAGTCGGGACGCACCCTCTACTACCTTAACCTTGCCTGTGGGGGTTCCTTCTGGGAGACCCTCAGATCCCAGTTGCCACTCATACCCTTCGTGGGGAGAGGAGGACGACATCTTTTTCAACCTCTCTGGACCCACCTTCAAGGAGGCACCAAGCCTGGTCTCCCCCAATTGGGTCGAGTCTGACTCGGGAGCCCCTGTGGGTAGAGGCCTAAGGGAAGGCTCCATACCCTATTTACACACCTATATGGTGGCTTGCAGGGTATTATGTAGATGTAGATGCATACCCCCTCGAAGAGAAGGAGACAAGGGAGGAAGAAGATGTGGGTGGGGCCGAACCATAGCTGGCATAGCCGTGCTTCAGGCCAACCTACAACACAGTAAGGCTGCCTCAGGGGTTCTGCAAAGGATACTCTCTGAAGGTATGGTCAAAATAGCTCTGATTCAGGAACCCTGGGCTTTCCAGGGAAGAGTCAGGGGCCTGAGCATGATAGGGGGAAAAATATATTACTGTACCACTGTTGATAGGCCTAGATCTTGTATCTATGTGAATGGGATAAGTACTTTGCATCTATCGGAATTTACCACTAGGGAAGTGGCTGGAAGTCTTACACTCACATCGGCGGCCATTCCAGGAAGCGTCGCCGAACCGTGTGGGCTTCTTTTTATCATCACTCTAATTTTTGTGAACAACATCAAAGCTCTGCTCTGCTCCTTGTACGTTATATTTTCAATTTTTTCGCAATCTAATTAAGGTGTAGCTGTTGAACAATGATATACTAAATAGTGTTCAATCATATATTGTAATTTTTTTTACGATTTTTTTAATTGACGTTTGATCTGTGGGGCTAAACAGATCACGAAAAACAGGGCTAAACGGATCATGATTACTTATGCTTTTAACTTTAACATTAATTAAGATTTCTTACTGTAGATGGTTTGTGCACATGTTTGTTGGACGTCCCGGCATACGTGGTAAGAAATAGCCATGAAAGAGGAGAGCAGAAAGTGAAATCTAAAGCTATAACTCTGAGCCAAGCTGCCGAACATTACGCAGTACCTTACACATAGGTTCAAAGAACGGTTTATTCTCTGACTGGTAGAGTCCAAGTCATGGGGGCTAAACCTACAATGGATCTTGAATCCTAAAAAAAGATTTGCAGATAGAATATTAATCTGTCAAAACGATAATTTGGGCTGACACCAAAAATAATAAGGAAATATGCCTTTCATTATTGTGAACGCATAGGAATCGTTCCCAATTTGAACCAGGAAGCAAAAATGGTTGGCAAAGATTGATTCCATAGATTCCTCAAACGAAACTGTAATCTGTCTATTATAAAACCAGAGGGTCTATCCAGTGCAAGAATAAATGGAATGCAACTAAAAAAGGTGCTGAATTTGATGAAGCCTTGGAAGAGGTCCCGAGTGCATATATAACCAAGATGAAACAGGACTTCCTTTCCTTTGAGAATTCGTCCACCCAATATCGCAGAGGAAAAGGGAAGCCGACAAGTCATAAGTATGATCAAAGTAGAGCGAGGTGCAAACGTTTCAGTAATAGCGTGTCTGAATGCTACCGGCTCGTACATTCCACGGACTCATGCTTTTCAAGGGAGTGCGCAAGAGGAATGATTCAATGATCGGTACGCCTCCTGAGACGCAAGTCATGATGACAGAAAAAGGATGGGTAACTGAAGAAGCTTTCCTAGAATGGGTGCATAATTTCAATAAACACCAGGGAAGGTTGTTTTGGTATTAGATGGCTATCGTAGTCACTGATCGAATCTGGTTATTGCTGACCTATGCGAAAACTTAGATATAGAACTGGTTCTACTACCTCCTCATGCCATTCAAGTTCTTCAACCACTGGACGCATTGTGTTTTCAAACCCCTGAAGGCTTTTACAAACAATACGCCACTAGTTGGCAACATAGTCATCCCAACGTTGGGATATCTAAGGTTGTGTTTGGTGGGATTCTCAAGAGTGCAGCTCTGATCTGATCAGATATTGCTGGAGTCAAAAGCCCCAACAGCTTCTACTAGAGCTACCGGTGATAGTATTCTCAAAGATATTTTCCTTTCACCCAAAAATATGCTGACAAAACTACACCAAAACCAAGTGAACCTAAAAACTGATATTTCACATAACGGCACCGGAAAACATTGCAAATTTAAAATATGTACATTTATACGCCAGATAGGGATGCCAATTAAAATGCAATGACTTTTTATCAATAAATTACTAAAATAAGTTCATATTATATCACTCACTCATTTATATATACTCTCATACATCCCTTTTTTGACACATACGCACCATGATCCAATTCACCCCCTTAATGGGGGGGGGGGTTATTGGATGGTTGATTCTTAATTACATTTTTGGTGAAAGTTTTCACAGTAATACAATAAAAACCTTCCTCGTTCATGTCATGAAGAGTCGACCGATAATTTAAACAAGTTTAGAGAAATCTGTGAGAAAATGGTGGAGTGATCTGTATAGCCTCGGTCTACCCTAGACTTCCCTATGTAGACTGGCCTACCTAAAAGAATAGCTGGGGATTCCGGGTATTTAAATTTGGCAAGAACGCCATACGGCCAGTATTGGCCGACTATTTGTCTGTTATCCCGCAACAACCCCCTCCCCTACTCTTCCTATTCGTCTCCCTACCGTTCCTACTACCGCTTTTGTTTGAACACTCAGCCAGCGTTCAAGTTGACAAAATTGCTACATTTTGCTCTCACTCACAGGTTTCGTGCAATAGGCTATCCAATTACGCAGATGAGTGTTGCATTACTTTGAATCTCCTGAATCACTGCGTATAGTAAGCGCTCCACTGAATTGGGGTGGTCGGTGACCTTGTTTACTTCGACAGCCGGATGAGTAAGCACAAAGATAATGAACTCACGGGGGCCAGCACCAATTGCTGCAGAAGAGAGACATGTGCCTGGGTTGCTATAGTTTCCGATAAAGGAATCTGACTCCGAGGAGCTGTTGCCTTGCAAGTGTGCATCAATTATCTTGACGTTTCTAGGAAGTGGAAAGAAGAAATTGAAGTGTATTGAAGCAAATTTTGTCAATCTGCATGGTCGTATTTCTCACAATGAGTGTAAGGCGTGTTTACACGATGTATGTAATCGCGCAATTAGTGGCTGGACAGATGTGTGAACCAATGTTCCAAATTTTATATAATGGCAGCACATGTCTTTTGTTTCCCCACCTCCCGGATGTAATGTGACACGTGAGCTGTAAGAGAAGAAGTAACAAAGATGGCTGTACTGAGAAAGAACCTTGGTCGTCTCACAAGTCTTATTTGAGGTAAAGATGACTTCAAAAGGAAGCCTCCCAAGAGTTACGTGAGGTAACAACAAGAGGTACAGAGATACAACAAATGTGTTCACGCATCTACTCGCGCGGGTATATGCATCGTATAAACACGGTTTAAAACACGGTGACCTTCAATTTAAATGCTTATAGATGGCAACTGAACAGAAAATACGGGCAATTACCACAAGTAGGTATATAATATAATATTTTTATTTTGTCCAGAGATCAAGTTGTTACAAAGGTTACACTGATATAGGACACGTCAGGTTAGAGTAACTAAATACACACAGGAAACATTGTTGAAGAATTCGTCAATTGAGTAAAACATTTTTGATTCAAGATACCTTAACAGATTAGTCTTAAATGCAGCTACACTCTTTTAAGAGGGTTAAGCTCAGCTGGCAGTTTGTTGTTGAAGGCCCATGATACAATTTGGACCAGCACCTGCATTCCAAGTGCGCACATATGAGACGTGATCAATCTGTCTAGTTGCATAATGGTGAATATCACAGTTCTTAACATACTGAGATAGATTTCTTTTTGCATTTACAAGTGCATGAGAAATATATACATGTGGCACTGGTAATAAATCCAATTTTTTGAACAGGTGGCGTCATGCTTAGAAAAGGTCATGAGCCGAATGTCTCTTTTCTGAATCCTGAAAATGATCAAGGCCTTAGGGAATGAACCCCAAAAAATGATGCCATAGGCTATGTGAGAATAAAATTCTCCGTAGTAGAGTCCCCTAAGAACATGAAACAGTGGCTCTAATGGATCTAATTAAGTAGCAGGCTGAGCTTTACTTACTAGCTAATTATTTATGTGTTCATCCCAACAGATTTGAAAATTGATATTGAAGCCCAGAAATTTGGTATTTTGTGCCCGTGGGATCACCTTCCCATCAAATTCAATTGAAAGTACTTTACTTGCTTTATTTTTATTCACAAAGTAAATTAGGTGAGACTTTCCTATATTTAAATCTAGAGAATTATGGTGACACCAGGTAAGTAAAGTATGACTCGCCTGTTTACATTTTTCTGTCAGTCCACCAAAAGTAGGTGCTGTGAGAACAATGTTGGTGTCATCAGCATAAAACATGGGGGTAGCACCATTTATGCGTAGAAAACTATTTACAAGATCAATAATGTATGAAAGAAACAAGACAACCCAAGGACAGAGCCTTGAGGAACACCTCGAGTTGGGATCTTACCCGGGGAGATAAAACTTGCACCGTTTACTGAGATAACAACGTGTTGAGTTCTGTCTGAAAGGTAGGATTCAATCCAGGCATTAGGCATGCTACGAATACCCATCCTGTTTAGTTTCTTGAGAAGCAATTGATGGTCCACACTGTCGAAAGCTTTTGAGAAATCAAAAAACATTGCAGCAACTTCCATTTTGTTATCTAGTGCGTTTAAAGTCTGGTTTATTAACTGATAGGTTGCAGACGATGTAGATTTATGTTTCCTAAAACCATGTTGGGATGGTGAAAGGACATTGGTTGTCTCCAGGTAAGAAATTAGTCTAACATAGAATGCCTTCTCAAATATTTTGCTGAACTGGTTCAGCAGAGAAATTGGGCGGTAGGAGTTAATTTCATGTCTATCACCCTTGTTTTTATAGAGTGGGATAACTTTGGAAACCTTTAAAGGGGCTGGGAACACTCCTAATCTGAAGGATTCATTTATGAGAAAATGAAGAGGCAGTATGATGAAGTCAATAGATTGCTTAATAATGTTACTGGGAATTCCATCAAAACCAGAGCTTTGTTTTGTCCAAGATTCTACACAATATTTTTCAGTTCAGATTTTGTGAGAGGGTGGAGAAGGAAGGATTTTGAGTGGGGAACAGTGATGGCTACTAAATTAGGAGAGCTGTCAGGCTTAACAATAGACAGAGGTTGAAAATGATCTGCAAAGTTACAGGCAAGTTGGGAATAATCTGATACATATGGTAATTCCTGATGAGTCATTTATCTGGATTTGTGACTGCGTCCTGGGCTTGTTTCTAGATAAATTGATTATTTATTGAGTTTAATTGATATAATAATAGTTACGAGAATATATAGAACGGAACGCATTGCACGTCTCAAAATATGGTCCACCTCCGATTGTTCCACAAATTGATAGAACATATTTATTGCATACAAGCAATAGTCATTAATTTTAGGTGGCGAAATATTTACGAGAAGTAAATAGAATGAAAGAATGCCTGATTTCGCCACAAAAAGCATTCCAGAAAGCATGGCGAGGAAACCAAGGCCATAACTAGGTACCACACAGTTGAATGTGATCGGATTATCTGTTTGGCCTTCCGCCTTCAATAGCATGAATAATCAGCACTCTACTGTATTCGAAACCAATATTTTAAAACTGTCACAAGACACTGGGAGAATTAAAATCACACGGGCCCAAAATTATTGGGTACATGTATTGGTTCAATATCACGTTAGGCGTTTGCTTATCATGTCCTTGGCTTAGTCCAATGAATGAGAACAAAGGGCACTTCACATGATGCCGAGGGCATCCGTTTGACGACATTCGATCACAGCGCTGACGATATATTGAGCCTAACTACTTTTTCGTCGTTTATTTATTCATTCATACCAACGGTAAATCCATTACATCTTGTACAGTTATAAAATCATATACATATATAAATCTTAAAGTCATCGTCGTTGATTCTATTTATAACATAAGGATTTTTTGACTTGTATTAAGAATTTTCAAAATTCCAGACTCAAGACCAGAAAATCACGAATAATCCACGAACAATTCCCTACATTGAAAATTCACGAATAATTCCCGATTTTCCAGGTTTTCCCGGTCAGTGGACACCCTGATTAAGATCACGTCGATTATTGTTAAAATGTAAAATACTAACAATAAAATCACTATTATGCTCATTGCACAGGAGGAGTTAATCAAAGTTACTTCTGGAAGTGAAGGCTATTCGGGTGCTCCACCGGGTCAAATCCTCCATCGCTGCCGACGCTTCAAGGAACGAGTCGTTCCCCATCCTCAGGGCTGTATGTCGTGTGTGGTGAAAATGGCCTCTATATATACCACTCGCCGAGGAGTCAGGTGCCTTCTGATTGGTCCGTCGATTCTCTGCTTTTCCTAGCCAATCGGATCCTCCTCAATATGGCCCGATGGAAGAGGGTAGAGAGTACCGCTCTTTTCTGGGAGGGGTGATGGTGGCTCCGACCGTTCAAATAAAGGTCCGTGTGCGTAGGCTTTCTGTAGACGCTGTGTCCCAGACGGCCATCCTTCCTCCTATGGATAAGGATGTCAAGGAAGGGGATCTGGTCGTTTTTCTCCATCTCCATCGTAAACTGGATGTTGGGATGTTGGCTGTTCATGTGCTGAAGACATTCGTTCAGCCTGTCTAGTCCGTGCGACCAAATGATGAATGTGTCATCCACGAAACGAAAAAAGCACTTTGGTCGAAGGGGAGATGAAGACCAAAGACGACCAGACGACCACAGCACGGACCCCCTTATGCTGCTTGGAAAGAAACACGAGAGTGTCGGCAAAGGGGCATTCCTATTCCAGGTGGCAAAAGGCAGCAGATGGCCTCGGTTTGGACTTGGACCTTACTTCCAGCGGAGAAGCGTGCGAGAAATCAATCTTGTCGCAGATGGCTGGCGTGTTAAGGCTCGAAATAAAGAATGCGGAGCAAAAGACCCTGCTATGCAAGCATACCGAGAAGCCCATGTATGGAAGTTTCTATCGAAACTTGGAAACGCATGGGCTATCGAAGGAGCTCACGTTCACCTTCCTGCACTCTGCAGGTCTAAGGTCCGAAACCAAGGTATTCGTTCTCACGTGCCAAGATGGTGTCATCAACACCCTCGTGTCCTGTCGCCTCATCTTTGGGGCAAACGTGATGGACACAAGATGCAGAGCGTGCCGAAGGCAGCCGGAGACTTTAGGTCATCTACTCTCCAGCTGCAGCTTTTATGCGAAGAACGCATATTATATACCAGCACAATTCGGCACTTCGGGTGTTGTATTACCACCTACGACACCATTACGGCATGGATGCGAATACGGTGCTGCCTAACACCCCTGGAGACATCAAGTCCGTTGTGGAGAACGATAAGTGTAAGATCTGGTGGAATTATTCCTTTCCCACCACCAGGCAGTTGAAGGCGACTAAGCCTGATATCGTTCTCCTCGACAATCTCTCGCATGCCATGTTCGTAATAGAGTTTTCGGCACTAGCCAAAACGAACATGGCAGAGAAGGAGATTGAAAAAAGAACTAAATATAAAGATCTGCAGTGTGAACTCTGTGAAACTGGTAACCTCATCGTGGGCGTGCTTGGTGGTGTCGAGAGCTCACTGGTCGAAAATCTCAAGTGCATCCCAGCATGCAGGGTGCGAGCGGATGCACTTGCAAGTGCAATGCAGAAGGCTGTGCTTGCGTGCCACGATGATGTCAACAACACCCTCATGTACCGTCGCCTCATCTTTCGGGCAAACGTGACGGACACGAGATGCAGAGCGTGCCGAAGGCAGCCAGAGACTTTAGGTCATCTGGTCTGGGACTGCAGCTTTTATGTAAAGAACAAATACATAAACCGGCACAACTCAACTCTGCGGGTTTTGTATTACCACCTAAGACACCACTACGGTACGGACGCGAATCAGTGCTGCCTTATGCCCCTGGAGACATCAAGTCTGTCGTGGAGAACAATACGTGTAAAATCTAGTGGAATTATTCCTTTCCCACCACCAGGCAGTTGGAGGCGACTAGGCACGACCCCTCTCGAGTCTCTGGCAATTATGACGGCAACAAAACCTGATGCTAGCTGGAGACTCGGAGGTGGCAGTTACTAAACTGTAACTAACAATAATAATAATAGTTTTATTAGCCAAGAGACCATACATTCGAGTTATAGGTATAGGCTTCGTCAAAAATACATGGCATACAGTACATGGGTTTTAACAAAATACATAATCATATAAAAGGTTTATGCCCAACTTGAACTGAAAATACAATATAAGATCCCCCCTCTTCCTTATGTCATTCTTTTGAATAAATAAAACATCTGTGCTACTGCAAATGTCTCCCCAGAAAATAATGCCATAGGATATTAATGACTGAAAGTATCAAAATAAACATACTTTAAAACATTTGGTGAAATACTGGATCGTAAGTAGCGAATTTGTAACTTAATTCTTGATAATTTTGTGGTAAAACTTTCTATATGCCTAGACCATTTCATGGATTCGTCCACAGTGATTCCAAGGAAGGAGGTGTCATTTACGTAAGCAATTTCAGTGTTGAATAATTCTACTCTTAGTCGATGTTGACAATTAAAGTTTATGCAGACAGTTCTTTGTAGATTGATAGCCAACATACTGTTATTAAGCCATAGTTGAGGATTTAGAAACAGTGGGGTTTACCTTTTTTTGTAAGTCCTAAAGGTTTGTGGCTTGAATCAAAATACTTGCATCATCAGCAAATAGAAGTGTTTTCACATGTTGGAGATATTCAGGAAGGTCATTAATGTTCAAAGTAAAGGACCAAGAATTGACCCTTGGAGAACACTATATTTAATCCTTTCCATAGTTGAGGAGAAGGTATTTATATAGTCGGTATTTGAGTCAAAGTGTGAGATTTGAACAATTTGATACCTATTTGTTAAATAACATTTTAACCAAGTATATGCTAGTCCAGTTATGTCATAGTTTGATAAACGTTGTAATAAGATATCATGACTCACTATTACAGTCACAACAATTTAATGCATAGGCACCACTTTTCTTCTTATTGTCGCTTCTGTCCTTACACTGAACGAGTAAGTTCTTCAGATTGTATGGGGTTTTAAAAGATATAAAATAATCGTCTTTACGAAAAAGGTTAACTATATCATTAGAGAAAGGGCCAAATACCAAATAGAGCACCATTTCCTCTTATCATTGCATTGACCACTTACGCCCGAGTAATTTCTCTCAAAGTGATTTCCCTCCGTTGCCTGTAAATCAATTTGTCATTCAAATTAGGGTTATAACCATTAACAGAAGCTATTTGCTTAATTATACTGGTTTCTTTATTGAAATTATCTGGTGTCATCGGAACATTTAGAAGGCGGTGTATCAAATAATTGAAAGCTGAGATTATACGGGAGTAGCAATGGAATTGGATGGAATAACATAGTCCGTATAGGTAGGTTTTTGAAATATGGATAAGGTATGACGATCTTCTGTAAGTGAAATGCTGAGGTTTAGAAAATTTAAGGTGTGATTGGAATCGGATTCACATGAGAAGGAAATATTGGGATGGATTTGATTAAAAAATTATGTAAAATTACCCAGTAACTTTCCATAAAACTATAATATCATCAACATATCTAAACAAATAAGCAATAGAATTTAATAACTGGTTCCCAGAGCTGAAAAGATTGTTCTCCAAGTAATTTAAAAATATTTCCGCAAGTATGGGTGAGATCAGCAAACCCATTGCCAGGCCATCTGTCTGATGATAGAAATGGTTATTAAAACGGAAGTAATTCTGTGAAGTGATGACCGTGAGGAGGGAGAAGAGTTCTTTAGTAATATTGTTGGCGAAACCGGACTTTGTGAGTGATCCAATGGTTATATCTATGGTTTCATTGGGTGGCACCTTGGTGAACAAATCTTTAATATCGAAAGACAATAACCTTGCCTTAGGAGGAACTACTACGTCTTTAACAATATCAATCTACTGGAATGAATTTTTAATAGCATATTTGGGTTTTAATGCTGTATACTCTATAAGGAGTTTGTTAAGGACCTGAAGTCTATTTTAACGAGTGATTCACTCTTGGAAAATCACTCATCATCCAAAGAGTGGTTCACTGTCAAATCAATTAAGAAGGCTATACTTGACAACGACCTTTCGATAATGAAAGCCGACAAAGGAAACTCCGTTGTCATTATGAACCACAACAGTTACGTAGACAAGTTCTTTGCTTTTATAAAGGAGAACAATATCCAAGTGCTAAAAGATGACCCCACAGTGAAATACCAGAAGCAATGCAAGATGGCCCTATCGGATATCAAAATCCTACTCACACCCACGGAGAAGTGGAAAGCCATAGAGATGAATCCTACGGCCCCAAGACTCTACGGCATGCCGAAGATCCACAAACCCACCATTCCTATTCGCCCCGTTGTGTCTAGTATCTCTTCCCCATCGCACAAACTCGCAAGGACTGTTTGTGCAAATTTATGGAATGCTCCAATTTTCAACCTAGATTCAGTGTCAAGAACTCCATTGAGCTAGCCAAGACACTAAGCGAAGTGAACCCAACCAAGGAAGGCATATTGGTGTCGTTCGACATTGAGAGTTTGTTTACTAATGTGCCCAAAGAAGAGGTGGTACATCTCGCCGGAGATATACTTCTCGAGGCAGGAACACCCCCCCTCGTTGCAGAAGAATTAATTTCCCTCCATAAAATTTGTGTTAATCAGAACTACTTTAAATTTAATGGCGAATTTTACAGCCAGTCAGAAGGTCTGGGCTCTCCTCTGTCCCCTTTACTAGCCGAAATTTTTCTTAACAACCTAGAATGCAAGTTGTTTAACAGTGACCACCCCCTGCTATCGAACGTGTATTATTGGCATCGATATGTGGACGACGTATTGTGTTTATGGACCGGAACCAATAGACAGCTAAAACTGTTTTTAAATTATATCAACTCCCTGAACCACCACATCAGGTTTACGATGGAAAAGACAAAACGAGGGGAAGATTAATTTTCTAGACATGACTATCTCCATAGAAAATGGCCATCATAAATTTTCACTCTCCCGCAAACCCACATACACAGACCATGTGATTCATGCCTTCTCTAAGCACGCTTTTAATCATAAATTAGCAGCATTTCACAGTCTACTGCATAGAGATCTCGAAATTCCCCTCTCAAAAAGTGAATTCGCAAAAGAAGTGGGTATTATTAAAGACATTGCAGTAGCCAACGGCTACCAAGAAGATATCATCGACCGCCTCTTGGCTAAAAAAGAGAAAAGATGAGCATTAAACAACGTCTACCAGGAAAGACCGGAGGTGAAGCAGTGCTGGTGGCGCTTAAAATACATTGGCGACCCATCTATCCAAACGGCCAAATTACTCAAAAACCTCGGACTACGGACGGCGTTCTACAGCAGCCGCAACATCAGGAGCCTTCTCCCCAAAGAGAAAGATCCGATAAATCCATTGGACCGAAGTGGAGTTTACAGACTCCAATGTGCGGATTGTGACGCCACGTACACAGGGCAGACAGGCAGGAGCCTTCGCACACGAGCAGCGGAGCACCGAAGGGACTTTGTCGGAGGGAAAGGGAGCTCACCCTTCGCAGCCCACCTCCTCAAGGAAGGCCACGACGCCGACTTCATCCCGGAAATGATTCACCAAGGTGTAAAAGGAATCAGAATGGACATTCTAGAGCAGATGGAGATAGTTTCGAAGGTGAAGAAAGGCAAAAATATCACTAATGACCATTTGTTCCCTCCCCCCTCCTAGATATCCCGTGGCTTCACTCCGTTTCCACTCGGCGGAAGGGTACTTCCCCCACTCCCTGTGGTGTTCAACCCTTTCCCACCTCACCCTTTCAGCCTACGGCCACCACCACCCACCTACCGCTCCCACCCACTGTAGGGACCAACCTTAGCACCATCTTAGCACCCTCGTCCCCCTGATCCCTACCCTCCTTCCCCCCCTCTCCGCTCGATCCTTACCCCCCCTCTTCCCTTTGGACCCCTATATATTCATGTGTCTCATCTTTTTCTTGTACATGTACCTGATGATGCTTCAGTGAAGTGACACATGTCGTAATAAATCTCTTTACCCTGTGGAACGCTAAAGTTTTTACTTCTCATCCTTCCAAAGGTAGTCTTCCCGGTCTAAAATCACAAGGCAGTTGCCTTTGTCTGCTTTTTGGACTATAAGTTCTTGTGATTGGATTTGATTTTAGCATTGTGGAGATAAGGGTTCCTATATTTCACAACTTTTGCGAAAAAATTTGTAACACTCTTACGCGTGGCAAGATTTGTGGGAGTTCACATTGAGCATATAGGGGAGCAATAAGTGAACACTGGAAGAACAATGGATGAGAAGTAGGAGTGCAGTGCTTGTGTACTAGTGATATCCGTGAAACAGTGGAGAAGACTTAAAAGAGACATGGCTTTCGATTTAATTGCCTGAATATGCTCACCGAAGTGAAGTTTGCTATCCAAGATAATTCCTTGGATGAAATGACTGATAAAATATTCATCATGAGAATTAAAAACTGAGCCATTTGTTGGGGGGTTACAGAGGATAGACAGATTATAGTCACCAATAAGAAGTACTGAACCTATATTAATAGCCTTTAACACTGAGTCAAAACACTTTTCCAGAACAATTGGATCACTGGCAGAAAGACAATAGAAGCACCTGACAATTATTTTAAGTTGGACTTAGATTGCTGATTGGAGAATAATGACACTTCACTCCACACAATTTCACAATTAGTTTCCAGATCTTTTTGACGTTTAGAATGGTGAACTGAATTTATCGCGAGAAGAACTCCTTCCCCTCTCGAAGGTCTGTTGTGGTGGTAAACATAGTGAGAAAAGGACAATTCACCATCTCCCACAGACCATGTCACAGAGAGAGCAATGGTGTCTAGTGATTCATGAGCATGTGAATCACAAGAGGGCAGCTTGTTCCTATGGCTGTAAAGCCAGGAGCAGGATTACAACTCCAATCTGAAGGCATGGCATCGAGGTTCCCCAGGATGGACCGAGGAAGTGGTGGGACCGAGATGAAGGGGAGCTGGGGTAGCGGAGGCTTCCGAGTCCACAACAGGCTTTCGGAACAGTCCACAGGAAGCAAAGGGGGAGAAACTATATCTCATTGAACTATAAACATCCCAGGGAAATCCTTTCACCACTGATAATGGAGTTTCACTGGATGTTCCCGCACACACTAAGATAACAAAATTCAGCATCATCAACGAAGATACTGCTGATATTAGAAAAATCAGCAGAGCGGACAATTCACACGTTCTCACACATATAATATAGGATATATTACAACCATTTATGCAACACCTTTATCTATCCCAAAACTTTCTAACTTCAAAATTAATTTATCTTGAGGAACTTGTTTGAATGCCTTTTTAACATGATGCATACGGCAGTGTTTAAATGTCACATACCCCTCTGTTCTGGCAGACATTTAAATGATGTATTTTAAACGTACTTTTTGGTTTAAAATTCTACTGCTCCTAAGTTATTATTATTTTTAATTGGAATTTTTTTAAACTTACTTAACAACAATGTCAGTAATCCTTGCTGGCGTGGTACAGCAGAAAACAGGTATCTTTATGCAGTGGTAGACGGCAAATATTACACACACAGCAAGTTTCTCGTCTAACTTTGTAGAACGTGCACACTCCACACACCCGCGTGTGATACTTCTTCTTCCCTTTCCCCACTGTGTGCTCGAGATGATGCATTGCCAAGTCCTCTGAGAGCCTGGACCTTCCTTGGAGGCCTGCTGGTTCATTCACCATAAGTTTTATCTCGCCGCGTGACCCACCCATCTCTTGGCCTCTCACCCATCTCTGTCCCCTCCTGAGATGAAATTGCTTGAAACTCATTTTGCTCTCATTATTTAGCATTTTATAGACATGAAGAGGACATAGTTGATCAGCCACAACATGACTTTATTCCACCTCTTCATTGTTTTCAAGTATCGTGTAGTATGATAAATACACATCTGCTCTATCAGCACCCTTCATGCGTTCGTTATACTTCACTATACAATGAGGCTTCTTCACTGCAAGTCCAATGTTTTATTTATTTTACTCATACTAGCATCATGAATGGTCATCCTAACGTCTGTTTTATCGTTGCAATTTAGGAGCACGACTAGCTCTATTTTCAGCAATAAGTGTATTCTCCAGAATTCAGTTTTTTAATCTTTTTTACAAATTATGGAAGTCACCTGTTCAAACTAATTGTTCCACAGACTATTGTTTTCATGGAAAGAAGATTTTCTGCTATTTATACACTATTATAATAATTGTCCTGATAGATGTGATGCCACTGGCCAATGCTAGGCTTCAAGACTGATTTGATAGTTTCTCCGAGTTTTTACCCTGTGCTTCATAAATCTCAAAGTAAGAAATATTACCTGAATAACTTTCACTCATCATGCAAATAAGTAGTCAATATTTGATGATATTAGCTGGGTTGCATATGTGGAATTCCAGCCTTCCCCTCCAAGGAATCATTGCTTTATCCAACGATAACTCTTGTTTGGGCTTATAAACTGACTCAAAATTTTCCACTATGCAGTCCAAAACTGGTCGGATTTTGAAGTATGTCAGCTGTTTATTTGAAAACAATGGTTATTGTTGAAACACCATACTTTGCAAATATTGTCAAATCTATTATTAGACAGCTCCACGACATCGGAGATGCTTTCTAGAGAATTTGATCTGACTCGTACACCAGGTGTGCCTTAAAATTTCTCTAATTTCATTTGTACATCTCGTGATTCCCATACACTGAAACCCTTACTGTCATTGTCTCCATAATCACTATCTTGTTGAAAGGTTGAGCTTCATTTATTTCCGCGATAGTTGAATGTCACTATCATTTTCACCCTCACTACTATTTTCATTGGTCCCAACAGGTGCCTCTACTAATTCATTGGTGCACAAGTCTTCTAAAATTTTATCTTCTCTCATTGTTTTTCTTTCAGTGGTCTTTGCCATGCTTACACAATTTCACAAGTAATGCTATGGTAGCAAGGAAGTGTAATCTCTCTGGTTTACTGAAGCATATACGCACAAGAAAATATTTCAATGTATGGTAAATAAAATACCCAACTGCGCTGCATAAAAAAATCCTTGAAAACTGAACTGGAGTGGAGAAACCATGTGAGCAAGGGTCTCCTGTGAAACACGTGAAACCCTCAATTTTCGTATGCCTTTTGTGGGTGAGTCTCTTACAGTAAGAGCACAAAACATGTGATTGAGAGTAATTGCCAGGATGAAGAAAGGCAGATATGCTTGGGTGAATCTTTTTAGGAGGACGACGTTGGTGATAAACCCAAAGGCCTAGGAAGCTGTGAGCTAGAATGAAGTGTTTGTGGATGCAGCCCAATGAAACTTCTCCGTGCTGAGAGCGTGCTGAGTGAGGTCAAGAAAACAGAGGCCCTATGGCCCTATGTGGCGAGGGCCGTCTGCTTCACGCAAACAAATGGGGGTCCGAGAGATAAAGCATCTGGGGCAGCGTGGAGATGAGAGATGCATAGCTTTGAAAAAATATCCGGAAGTGAAAGATATGCCTTGCTTCGTTCGGCAATAGGACTCCGAAGCATGTTCTTCATAAATGTGTTATTGATATGACTCTTATATGCATTCTAAGAACATTGACTAACTGCAATTACTGATCCCCCAATAATTCTATTTGAATAATTATATTTTACTCTTATGTTTCAATCTCCGTGTCACAATATGTATCAACTGAACTAATTACATATTATATTTGGGTAATTTTTATAAAATAAAACTACTTACACTGCCTAAGAAACAGTAAAGGTAAAGAGATTAGGAACAATTCGTTTGCCTTCTTTAAAGTCAGTTTGCTTGCCCATACAGTTATGTGATTCGACTGCTGCAAATGGCTCTCATGTGGGCAAAGATTCAAAGATATCTTAAATTATTTTTTGGATAAAAAATTAATAGGCACTCAAAAAAAATACAAACAACGCAAAATATAATTATAGAAGATAAACGACCTACAGACACAAAAAAAATGCATATACTTTTGAGAAACTTTTAGAATAAACTAAGTCAACAGTAAAAACAAGAATTCTCGTTATCTGTCCTTAATGCATAGCTCAGGAAAAAAGATTCTTGTGATCCATATGCAACGTGTTAAACAAAGGATATCGCATCAACTTTAATGAGTTTTCACTGGAGATGTAAGTATTGTGAATGAATAAAGCCAATTCCTTCTCATAAGAACTACCATTTTGACATCCATGTTGGCTGTTCACTGTTGACCATCCACATGCCTCATGATCGAACTGACAACTATGTGAAAATGACCGGAATATCCAAATGTTATGACATTTTCACTCGAGCCAAATCAGAAGCGCACCTTAATTCATCTGACAACTACACACACACCAAACACCTTACATGACACGGGTGAGAGTGACACAGGTTTGCACCACCTGGAAGAAGGGGAAAATGGCAGTGTAAGTGCTGCCATCTAGTTGGTGATGACAGCTCACTAGCTGCACAAAAGATGGCCTTTTAGGCAATGTGATTGGTCCGTGCGTTGGAGGTGGGGGATTTGCACTTCAGCTGAGGTCGTAGCAGCCACTTACCCCTCCCACTGTAACACCACTGGCCTTGACATTTGGAATCAGTGTGAGAATGTGGAAGGCTGGGGGAAACCACCACATTAATATCCCGAGGAGTCGCAGCTACTCCACTCTTTCCTTTATTATCAAGACGTGATGGCACCCTCTCGAGTAAAATATTCCGGAGGTAAAATAGTCCCCCATTCGGATCTCCGGGCGGGGACTACCCGAGAGAGTACATCAGTCAAATGTGATACACTTTTTAGGGTAGGAACATGGAACGTGAGATCGCTTCGGACCTGTGGAAGACTGGAGAACCTGAAGGTAGAAATGCGAAGAATGGACCTCGACGTATTAGGAATCAGCGAAATGAAGTGGCCCGAAGAAGGAGACTTTTGGAGTGGAAGCTACAGGATTATACATACAGGATCATTAAATGGTAATGCTGGAGTAGGGATCATGCTCAGAAAGAGCGCCGGAATGCGTGTGAAGAGCTTCCTGCAGTACAATGAAAGGATAATAATGGTGAAGATCGAGACCAAACCTGTAGATACCGTGGTGGTGCAGGTTTACATGCCTACGACTGACTATGAAGATGAAGAAGTGGAAGACGTCTACGAAGATATCACGGAAGTTATAAAACAGGTAAGAGGAGAAGAAAACCTAATTATTTTAGGGGACTGGAACGCTATCGTCGGCGAAGGTCAAGATGGAAGAATAACTGGAAAATACGGATTGGGAAACCGAAACGAAAGAGGAGAAAGGCTGCTGGAGTTCTGCACTCAACATAAGTTAGTGGTTGCCAACACATTGTTTAAAAATCACAACCGCAGAAGATACACATGGAAAATGCCAGGAGACAGAAGAAGATGCCAAATAGACTACATTTTAGTGAAGCAGAGATTTAGAAACCAAGTGAAGGACTGCAAAAGCTACCCTGGGGCAGACATCGACAGTGACCATAATTTAGTGATGATGAAATGCCATCTAAAATTCAAGAAATTGAAGAAAACAAAGAAGAATATATGGCAAGTAGAAAAACTAAAGGAGGCTCAACATCAGCTGGCATTTCAAAAAGCAGTGGGAAACAACATAGGAGAGAACCTGAATGAGAAATCAGTGGAAGAGCGTTGGGAAAACATTAAATGTGGACTACAGGAAGCCGCAAAAGAAGTTCTCGGAAGAAGAAAAGTTGCCAAGAAGAAGCCATGGATCACGGAGGAAGTCTTAGAATTGATTGAAGAAAGAAGAAAGTACAAGAATGTGAAAACTGAAGAAGGGCAGCTCTGCTACAAAAGAATAAGGAACGAAATAAGTCGCAAAGCAAGGAAAGCTAGAGAGCTGTGGTTGAAAAATCTTTGCGAAGATGTACAAAGCAACCTTGCACTTGGAAAGGTGGAAGCGGCCTACAGCATAGTGAGGAACCACTTCAAGGAAGCCGCAAAAGAAGTTCTCGGAAGAAGAAAAGTTGCCAAGAAGAAGCCATGGATCACGGAGGAAGTCTTAGAATTGATTGAAGAAAGAAGAAAGTACAAGAATGTGAAAACTGAAGAAGGGCAGCTCTGCTACAAAAGAATAAGGAACGAGCAAGAGGCAATGCCATAAGGGACAAGAATGGAGGAATTTTGATTGAAAACGAGGACAAAGTGAAGAGGTGGAAAGAATATCTGGAAGAGCTATACAATGGAAAAAATCTCAGCACAAAAGCTATTGAAGAGGAAAGCGAAGTGGAAATAGATGATAAGGGGGCATCAATATTAAGATCGGAATTTGACGCTGCAGTAAGGGATCTTCGGATGAATAAGGCCTCAGGTACTGATGATGTCCCTGCAGAACTAATTAAAAATGCAGGAGAGAAGACATTAATTCATCTCTACAAAACCATCTGCGACATGTATTCAACAGGGGAAATTCCAAGGGACTTCGAGAAAAACATCATCATTCTTATTCCCAAGAAGAAGAGAGCAGATAAATGCGAAAATTTTAGGACTATAAGCTTGACGACACATGCATCAAAGATACTGACCAGGATCATCTACAGAAGAATAGAACGAAAAGCAGAGGAGTTCCTGGATGAAGATCAATTCGGATTCAGGAAAAGTAAGGGTACAAGGGAAGCAATATTGGCCCTTAGGCTACTCATAGAGAAGAGAATGGAGAAGAACAAACCGACCTTCATTGCATTTGTGGATTTAGAGAAGGCCTTTGACAACGTGGATTGGGATTCAATGCTTGGAATTCTGAAGGGAATTGGAGTGTCCTACAATGACCGAAGAATTATACACAGTATGTACAAAAACCAAGTTGCTGTGATTAAATCTGGACCCAGCTGTGAAGAGGCAAGAATAAGGAAAGGAGTGAGACAAGGCTGCGCACTGTCTCCCGTAATTTTTAATGTTTACATCGAGAGAGCCATAAATGAAGTCAAGGAGAAGTGTTCTGGAGTGAAAATCCACGGAGAAACAATCAGTATGCTACGATTCGCTGATGACATAGCTCTCATAGCAGAGACAGAGAAGGAGCTGAATAAGATGGTAACGACCCTGGAAAGGACTATGGCCAGATATCGGCTGAAGATAAATAAGAAGAAGACTAAGATATTGGTGTGCAGCAAGAAAGAAGAGGCGAAAACCAACGTTAAACTAGGAAAACAGAAACTGGAAGAGGTGAAAGAGTTCTGTTACCTGGGAAGCAGAGTAACTAACGATGGACGAAGCAAGAAAGAAATAGTGAGTAGAATAGCCCAGGCAAAGAGGGCATTCTTTCAGAAGAAGAATCTACTTACAGCAGGAAATACAAGCATAGAAGTAAGGAAACAGTTCATCAGAACATGCATCTGGAGCATTTTTCTTTACGGTAGTGAATCATGGACGATGACAGCAGCGGAGAAGAAAAGGGTAGAAGCATTTGAAATGTGGTGTTACAGAAGAATGCTGAAGATTAAATGGATCGACCGAGTAAGTAATGAGGAAGTGCTAAGAAGAGTAGGAGAAAAGAGAAGTCTGCTGACAACTCTAAAAAGAAGAAGGGAAAACTTAATCGGTCATATCTTGAGACACGATGGCCTGATGAAGACTATCGTCGAGGGAAAAGTGAACGGGAAGATTGGAAAAGGCAGGCCTCGTATGAGATACATGGAACAGGTCGTGAAGAATGTAAAAGAGAAGAACTACGTCACAATGAAAAGGTTGGCCGATAGAAGAAACGAGTGGAAAGCTGCGTCAAACCAATCCTAGGATTGTTGACCAATGATGATGATGATGATGATGATGTGAGATAAAGACAAGAAGAGGGGGGGGAGGCAACAAAATCAATGAAGGGGCAACAATTACGCTTACAATGGCCACCAGAATGCATGCGAAAAGTTTCCTTCAGTGTTAGAAAAGGACAAACAATCACTAGAGACAAAAATTAACCTTAGAGAGAAAATATCTGCACAATTATACATTTCCATGATGGAGTACATATGAAGAAACCAAAGCAGTCTGTGAAAAATATCTTGGAATTGAAAAATGTGAAATAAGAAGAAAACTGATTAACCCTTGGACACTGGAATGCCACTGCCACAGTAAGTCAAGAAAGAAGAGCTAAGAATGCATACAAATTAAGACAATGATATAAATGATGAAAACTGATCTTAAAATTTCAAACTATGTAATTACACATGTAATGGTTTCTAATAGGCAGTTGAAAAAAATCATCCCTGAGGAATTTATGTACATAAGGATGTACACTTGGACTTAAAAGTGGAATGATTGATCAATTAACTATGAGGTACTGAGAAGATTGAGAGAAGAATGAAATATCATAAGAACTTGAAAGGAAAAAAAAATAAATAATCTAATCGGGCATACTTTCAGAAACAAGTGCCTTAAGATAACATTCTTTGAAGGAACAGTTCATGGGAAGAGCAACAGACCAACACATCGGATGAAATACACTGATCAAATATGAATGATGACAAAAGAGAGAAATATGGAGAGGTAGCTGATAGAAGCAGAGAGTGGGAAGCTGTGTCCAACAAAACATAGGATTGATGACCAGTGATGATGATGACAAGGGTACAGTTTTGACACAGCAGGATGTTGATCAGTTTGTTTAACAGCACATTCATAGACACACTTCACAAAGAATGAAACATATTGTCAGGAACATAAGAAAACAACATAAATTCTGCTATCTCTAGTTGTTCAAACTTTATCAGGACGTAGTGATCTGCCATTTTATTCATTAACAATTCCAGAATTTCCACCATATCTTAAACTCTCAATGAAAAAAATTCTTTGGCGTGAATAAAGGTTTTTGAACGTAAATTCAAATTCCTTAAGAATTCCAGACCTACCTAATACTCCCACAAAAGAGAAACAAGGGCACATAACCAACCAGAGATATTCTGACATGTAGGTATTTGCTTTGATTTTACTCACTCATGCTGGAAGGTATTATGAAATGGAAGAGGATAGCAAGTTATTACCTCTGCCCAATCTTTATAATGAAACAAGATAGCACTTTTTCCACAAGTTTTATGTCAGTATGATGCATTTCAAACATTAGGTCATCATCAGGTACGTACAATGATGACCTAAGGGTTGAAACGCGTTGTACCGACAAAACTTGTGAAAAAAGAGCTATCTTGTTTTATTATAAACATGTATACTTTCCACTACATCTCGCCTGCTTCAGTCAATTCCACCCAATCTGAGGAGAAACAAATATTCCATCTTCTGAAGCATGAATGTAAAGAATAGGACCTGAACATTTATTTTAAGAACATATAAAATGATTGATAAAGAGAAATAAGTGCTTCAGTGACTCATTTAGGCAAGGTAATAAACATACTAAGCTAACGCACCAAAAGAAAGAGCCAAAAATAGTACAGCTGACTACATGAAAACAAAGAGATTTTGACTCAGGAAAGTAAATTTTCTGACTATGGCTCAATTTCCCTGACTTTTCATGTTTTCCAGGTCTGTTGCAACCTTTACATTGTATTTACATAAAACTTGTCGAGTTTACCAAAACGAGGTTCTCAAATAAATATTTAAAATACTGTTCAAAATAACCGAAGTTACCACATTTGATGGCAAGTATGTTTTCATTACACTTAGCTGTACTTGGGAAAAAAGGTTACGTAAATGTTGAATAAGGTAACATGTTGGGGGCCATACCTGTTCACATAACTTAAGAGCTGTTTTTTCAGTATTGTTTTATGACTTTCTTCATCACCAAATGATGCTTTACTTTCAATCCAATTGACCACAAAGCCATCCACAGCTGCAAATAAAGACAATTCATACAAAGCTGTTTTAAATTCACTTCTCAAAGCAGAATTGGGTAGATACAAACCTATTGGAATCTCGAGCTTTACATCAGGTGTTTTGTCATAACCTGATGCCCGAAGCTGATTTTCATCATGAAATGGAATTTTCAAGTCTCTCACGGCTCTTTGTAACTTCATTTCATACTCAACACCAATTGAGCTATAAATAAATAAAATATATTTCCTATTTAAGTATATATTAAAAATTTAATCCCTGAAAATGTCTGCTAAGTCTAACAAAGCAATAAAATAAAATGCCATCCTTTGAGGTATAGGAATCAAACCACCAATGAGCCCTAAATGTTTTCAAGCCAGGAATCAACTGCATGACCAAAATTGATAATATCCATGACCCCAATTAAAACTTTTGTGGCCTGAAGATGCACCACCAATCAGAATATATGGTCTTAGAAATATGTACATGTTGACAATTTATCACCAGCCTCTACAGAACTAAGGCGGAAGATTTGGGAGGCATATTCACAATGAAAGAAGGTTACTAGTAAAAGATTTGTCACCATCTCACTTGGTACTGCCACTGTGTCAGGCATTATTAAAGTGTCCCATCCAATGATCCTGGTGACAAAAATTTGCCTTTTGAAACTTAACATAACTCATAAATTCTCCTTGATGCCTTTATACTCACTGGTTATATGAATTTGAAATAGGTCCATATTCTTCATCATGAATGATACACTGTAGAAAAACAAAATGTGGAAAACAACATAAAATAACAAAATTAAAATGCACATGGTCATCAATAATTTACTTACCAGATAAATTTCGTAGGCCAGTTGGTGGTTTTCAATTAAATTTGTGTCCTTCATTAGTCCCGAAATATAACTTCTGGAAACTAGATAACAATGAAATAGCTTTAAATCCCATTCACTACTGTTCATTGCCCTTGCACAGGTTGTGGACCCAGGGGGGGTGGTCACCCCTCTGAACTAGAGAGACTGGTTTCCATTGGAGGGGTGAGGAGGAGGGCAAGAGCCGTGACCACCCCAAACCGCCCCTGCCTCCCTCTTACCTTCTTTATCGCCATCAGATTTATTTTCATAATGTTTCTCTAATATCCCTCGGGCCAAGAGTGAAGGACACAATTCAAGCTCCTCAGCCATCCGCAAGAGAATGCCCGGCCTCTCTCCTGCACTTGCCGAGGAAACATACCTAATGCAGGGAAAGAGAGCAGCCATTCAACATGGAAATATATATTTAATTATTGCACCACTTTCCACACAAAACCATTCAATCAAAAAAGACAAAAGTTATCCTTCATACTACTACTACAGTATAGCACCATTTAACGACCATTGGTACACAAACATAGCTAGACTATAAAAGGGGTAATAGGAGGGATCACACTACTTGAGATTAACTTTGATTTATAATCTGTGATAGGTAAACAGAGGCCACTTGCTCAGTTTCACCCCCCCCCGAGAATCAAATAATTTCCACCCTAGAGCCATTTGAAATTTCAATTTGAACTTGGAGCCAAAAAAGCATTTCTCACCCTGTGCAGAGTTGAAGTATATGACATCACTGTTGCTTATCTAGTGAATGCATTTGCGGTTACAAGACGTTGCAGCACTTAATATGGAATGCAGGCCCATCTGTGTTAAAATGAGTTTGAGATGTGGCACTTTGGTACCCCCCTCCCCTCGTTGGACATTACCCCTCGGTGGACTATTTACCCTCCGGACTTGCACAACAGGCGGAGCCAACGACAGGCAGAGCCAACGACAGGCAGAGCCAACGACAGGCGGAGCCAACGACACCAACAATGCCTACGATTCCAAAATACAAAGATTCTGGACCGTCCGGTCTGCAGAGTCGCTGTCCTCGCTTTTCATCGGCGCCTTTCCCTACTCAGTCCATTCGTCGTTCATATAGCCCCCTGAATTTGGATGGAGACCAGAAGTTTGGTCATCATACAAGCCGTCATTTGGTGTCCTTCTGCCGGAGTCAGAAAAGAGATACTGATGCTCCAATGATAATTGGCCCACTTTACCCATACCATTTTCCCTCCCCTCAAAATCCACCTATCGACTAATTCCACGTTCTACCCCACTTCACCTTTGACCTTGCTGAAAACACCCCCCCCCCCCCTTATTCCAGAAAAACCTCCTCTCTCACGCCCTCTGTTCGAGTAGAGACGGCAACGAGTTCACTTCTGTGCGTGTGTGCGGCTGCTTCGACTCAGTTTTCCACAACTTCGTCATTTTTGAGGGTGTCCTAGTGGCCACTCCCTATTGTTACAAATTACTAGAGATTTCCCTGAAGGGGGAATATTCAGTCAGTTGTTGGTTTATACTTATTATTGTCTATTTGTTGAAATACATTTTTTGCATTGTTAGTGTTGTTACGGAGCAATTTATCATATGTTCTTCATTATTTTTCATTGTTCATATGTATAATGTTGTGATTCTCAACTGTTATTGTGGTTCTCGGGTCATACCGACCTCCGGAACGTTACTTTCTTTTCTGGAACCAAGTAGAGTTTGAGTCTAGAATGTTCCAGGCAGTTAAAAAGTATAAATAGAAGTCCGTGTCGCGCGCTCTGCGCAGTTTGTTCTGAGTTATGCCTCTGTTCAGTTTCAGTCGTGCCGCTGTTTTGAGTTGTGTCTTTTGAGTGAGAACTTTGTCCATTAAAGAGCTTGGACATATTTCGATTTTTATTTGCCCATAATTGAACTTGTACAACAAAGATGAAGAGACTGGATCGCACTATATGAACCGGAAATGATTCTTAGTTACAACGATATTTATTTAATCACACTGTTATAAATTTTAGTAATTTTATGACCACGTTCCACTGATTCGGTTGTTCAATAATGGTATGAAGTAGTTTGGTACACCCTTGAATCCTGAGTATGTACGCTTATATAGGTATTTATTTTATGAGTTTACCTTGCCATGCAGAAAATAGACATACAGAAATTAAATACATAACTAAGAAGTTGCAAACATTCGCAGGAAATTCGACTCATGTTATTTTTTACGCATTCGCTCCTTAGGACAGCGTTAAAGTGTTTTCAGCATTATGCCCTTGAATAGCTCCTTTCACAAACCTCAGAATATGGTAAACTTGGGATACCGTATTTAAAAATACTGAATTTTGATAAGAGCAACAAATTCATGATGTAAACTAGTATGTATTCTATTTGGATGCATGAACTTGTCTATGAAATGGGTTAACATGAGCGATAACTAGGGACATGACATTTTCGCGAAACGTTTTTTGCGACAGGATTCACGAAATAAGTGACTTTTTTGGTTTAATCGCGAAATAACCGTGTCTTCTTTGAAACGCGATTTTTTTGAAATTTGAGATATTTTGCAAATGCCGAATTTTTGTAGCATGAAATATTTTCTTTAGTGATGGCCGGATCGGATCTTTCATTTTTCTCGGTTCCGGATTCGGATCCAAAGACACGGAATAAAATCGGATCCGGATCGTAGATTTTAAATTTTCGCGGTTTAGCGATCGAAGTGCCCCGTGAATGGAATCTAGGTGCGATAGATATTGACAAGAAGAGGATGTGTAAGTAAGGTCACGTAATTAGATGAAAACGTTCCCATGCAACTAGAAGCAAAATAAAGATATATGACTTTTTTCCCCCATTACCCCGGTATCGCGGGAAAAAATACGTAGGATGCCATGCGTGTAGCCTACATTCGCCGGGATCAGGCATATAACGAGAGCCATGAACGAGAGCTAGTGTACTGTGCGAAGTTCGATCCCAATCGCAGTTTAATTTTTTCTTTCAGTCACTGCATCGAAAATGTTATCATATTCAATTTCAAACCATTTCATCTGAATACTCTGTTTATTATACTTTGTTGTTAAAATTAGAATTACAAATAAACCACTCATAAATTAAGGATGGTGGGGTCGGATCCAAAGATCCACGGGTCTTTCATTTCATTCGCTACTGAAATCATATCCAGGGACAGTAAAAATTCAGATCCGGATCGGAGATTTTAACATCTCGCGGCCTCGTGATCGATGCGCCCCGCGAATGGAATGCACGTATGGTAGATACCAACGAGGAGAGTTAAGTAACTCGGGTCACGAAATGAGAAGAAGATTTTTTCCGTGCCATCGAATGTCATGCGGGTTGCCTACATTCGCCATATTCCCGTGAACCTATGAGAGCGTAGTTGTTAAAAATGAGGGCTAGTGTACTGCCAGTCGCGAGTTCGATCCTTAACACTACCTAAGAATACAGCCGTGCTGTATTCATGGGGTAATGCTAGTAGGCTGTTAAAAAAAGTAAGTTATCAGAAATTTCATGCCAAATTATAAGTAAAAAAAATAATTAAATTAGGCGAAAGGAAATGATTGGAAAAAATTTATATTACAGAATTAAATCGTGGAATCAATACGTTAACTTTACAGTATATTTTCGAGTGACGCATTTGTAAATCTAGTTGAAGCGATAGAAGTACAAAAAAGTCAGTATCCACACACAAAGGTTGGAAATGAAGGATGATAAAGTTTTTTATTCAATGGTTGAAAGAAAAATTTTAAACAGCGTAAGAATCGAACTTCATTACCTGCAGTCCACTACTCCACTCTGTTATTGTTATTACCATTATCTCATTAATTTTCCTTTAACTTAATTTTGCCTACTGTGTTTTTTTATGTTGCGTAGGGTAGCCATAACTTCTGTATTGGATCTCAAATGTATGCAATTAACTGTTTGTTCACATTGGTAGGAAGTATTTATTAATAATATTTTTAAAAACCCTTCCTTTAAGACTCCTTTTTTCCAACATTAAACACAGCTTTCACCTTTTTAAAACGATTTTATTTACCGCATTTGTCATTTTAAACACCGCTTTTGATGATTTTTATTTACCATTTTTCAGTGTCCCTAGCGATAACTTATTGAGAGGTGAACAATTAATCATTTCTTAGCATGGCGTTCCATGGTTGACTCCATTTCTTGGTGCGTGATGCCCATATATTAGCTAAATGAATAAAAATACAGGCAAGGAAACATTAATAATTTTTAAGCTTAAAGATATTGGTTGAAATTTGCGAGGAAAAATAGGTAAAGGTTGAATGTCTTAAATATCTGGGAATTAAAGTCACGGAGGGCGTTCATCGTTGTACAAAACTTTACATACTTTTTAAAGCATTACTTTGGAGCTATTCAAAGCAAACAGCAATTGCAATCAATTTTAAATTTAAAATTGAAGTTCAACAAAGTAACAAACACAGAACTCATCTAGTATTTCGGAGATACGACCCAGTACTGTCAATCATGAGAAAGTAATTTAAGAAGAATATTGCCTGTTCATTTATCAAAATGGAACTAGGAAACTGCATTCATAACGTTCGACAAAATAACTGCATCTAATTTGCACATACATAAGTTAAAATACACTTCCAATTTTTGAAATCCTTGTAAGCATGGATATTACACTACAATGGACGAAAGAAATTGAACGTCATTGAGAAGATTCTGCTTCATGTTCCTACTTTGAATAATTTCCACTTGCTCCATGGCGTCCAATTTCTTTCCTTTTTCCACTGTGTGGAGCACGTTGAATTTAAAGTCACTAAGGTGGTTCGCATCCATGAGGTGTTTCGCGAATAACGAAGTTTCATTCCCATAGACGTAGCACTTTTTGTTTTCACTGATACGGGTGGAGAAACTCCTCCCGGTCTGGCCGATGTATTTGGCTCCACAATCACACTTGATCTCATAAACCCCGCACTTTTTGGAATCTTCTATTGGATCTTTATTAACACAGAGGGCTTTTTGTAGGTTTGTGGGGGTGTAGAATGACACTTTGAACTTGTCTTTAGGGAACTTGTTGGCTATTTTGTGGGAAATTTGGTTGTGGAAGGGAATTTTGCACCATTTTCTCTCTGGAGAACTGGGGCCTGGTAAGAGGGACGTGTTTAATTTCGTCCCCCTCCCCCCTCCTCTCCATCACCTTCCCACGAGTCGGACACTCTTCAGAAGGGCTGCCGCAACCCTAAACACCGGACCCCCCAGCCGCCCACTTCCCCCCACGCCCTCTTACTATCTGGAAGAATACACCAGTTCCCCCAAGGAGCTAATCCCCCCTTAACACGAAGAAACCGTCGCTCCGGGGGATGCCAACGCCCGGACCGCTTCACCCCTTCCAAAAGTGGACTTCACGGGATCTCTGGGCACGGACTTCCCGAAGACCCTTTACGACCTGGGCCATCCCCAGGTCGCCATCTTGCTTGGTTTTACCCATCAACACCCACCTCCTTTCACCCCCTTCTCAATTCTCAACCCTTGTTCCCTCCAACCCCTCCATACTTCCCCTCCACCTACCCCCCCCCCCCTTTCAACCTTTCCCTTCCCTCACTGCAAATTGTATATATACCGATGTTGAGATTTAATTTTCACCTGACGATGGTGTTGTACACCGAAACCGGTCAAATTAAATATCTTTATTCTTGTGGAAAATTGCCATTTTTTCTTTCGCTATGATATTCCACCAAATCAAGCCTGAAACAACTACCTTTATTGATAATAATGATGTTGTAGGTTGAAAATAATATTTAATAATCTTTGAAATGTTAATGTGTTCAAAAGAGACCTCAAAGGCAACTTTGTTACCCATTCATATCATAAAACTTCAATAATTCTAGTAATGGTAAAGGTTTGGAACTGGTTATAATATTATTCAGATATATGTTAACCACTAGGGTGAACTCGATGGTAACCTCGGAGACATAGCTCCTATCATTTCCAAAGTGCATAAAAACTGCAAAAAATGTTGGCGATTTTATTAGGATGCAGCCAGGGGTAATTTTATTTCTATATTTCTGTAATTCTACAGATAAAGAAAAAGTTTGTAATGTTAGTAACTGTTTCAATACATCCTTTTGAATGCAAAACACGGTATAACCTCAAGGACAACTTTGAAGGCAACCTCAGTTTCAAAAATTTTTATCATTTGGGATATAAACAGTCTGAAACTGTCTGTTATTACATATTGCATGCAGAATACAGAAACCTATAAAGGTAGTTCTTTCAGGCTTGATTTGATGGAATATCATAACGAAAGAAAAAGACTGGCAATTTTCCACAAGAATAAGGTTTTTACCAGGCCCCAGTGCTCCAGAGAGAAAGTGGTGCAAAATTCCCTTCCACAACCAAATTTCTCACAAAATAGCTAACAAGTTCCCTGAAGACAAGTTCAAAGTGTCATTCTACACCCCCACAAACCTACACAAAGCCCTCTGCGTCAATAAAGATCCCATAGAAGAGTCCAAAAAGTGCAGTTTATGAAATCAAGTGCGATTGTGGAGCCAACTACATCAGCCTGACAGGGAGGAATTTTTCCACCTGTACCAGTGAGCACAAAAAGTGCTGTGTCTCTGGTAACGAAACCTCGTTATTCGCAAAGCACCTCATGGACGCGAAACACTCAAGTGACTTTAAATTCAACGTGCTCCACACTTTGGAAAAAGGAAAGAAATTGGATGCCATGGAGCAAGTGGGAATTATTCAAAGTAGGAACATGAAGCAGAATCTTCTCAATGACGTTCTATTTCTTTCGTCCCCCTCTCCTCTCCATCACCTTCCCACGAGTCGTACACTCTTCAGAAGGGCTGCCGCAACCCTAAGCACCCCGCCAGCTCCTTCCCCCCCTCTCCTCCCCCTCCATGCCCTCATACTACTTTGGAAGAATACACCAGGAACCCCAAGGAGCTAATCCTCCTTAACCCAAAGGAACCGACGCTCCGGGGGATGCCAACGCCCAGACCCCTTCACCCTTTCCACAGTGGACTTCACTTGGACTCTCCGTGCGGACTTTCCGTAGACCCTTAACAACCTGGGCCATCCCCAGATCGCCATCATGCAAGGTTTTACCCATTAACACCCACCACCTTTCACCCTCCTCTCAATTCCCATTCCTTGTTCTCTCCCTTCCCCCCTCTCAACCTTTCTCTCCCTTCACTGCAATTCTGTATATATACAGATGTCTGAGCTATAATTTTCACCTGATGATGGTGTTGTACACCGAAACCGGTCGAGTAAAAAAACCTTATTCTTGTGGAAAATTGCCAGTCTTTTTCTTTCGTAGAGAAACCTATTGTTATTATGTTTGAATAATTCACTATATAAACAAAGAATTGGAAACTGCTTCCTTACCAAATACCTTGAAGTTGAAGCTTTTATCAACTCTGGAAAATGTGATGTTTTTTTTGTGACTGAACATTGGTTACGCCAAGAAGAAGAACTTTTATACAATTTGGAAGGCCTGATGCTAGCATCCATTTACTGCCGTGAACAAGTAAAGAATGGTGGGACAGCCATCTATGTCACTAACAATACTGCTTTTGAAGTGTTTGACATCAGTAGATTTTGCATTGATGTATATTTTGAAGCTTCTGCAGTTATTATGAAGAAACGAAATGTCATTTTTATATCATTCGCCAAATGGGGACCTCTCCATTTTCTGTGACCAACTCGAGTGCTTACTAAAAATAAGTTTAAGTCTTGAAACCAACTTTATTATAACTGGTGATTTTAACTTTGACAGGTGTCAATCTACGAATGATTCTATTGCTTTTAACCTGTTAATTGAATCTTTCAACATGCACTGTGCTAATCTCAAACCCACAAGAGGCATCTCTTGCCTTGATAATGTTATTACCAACATATCGAAAAATAACTTTTGTATTTATGTTGTTGACCCTTGTTAGTCTGATCATTGCGCCCTGACATTCCACACCAGGACCAAAAGGCCCCTTACTGATGTTCGAGGCACAACTACGAGTTGGCTGAGACCCATCACCCCAACAGGAATCGAAAGTCTAAACCATCTCATTGCAAATGTCACACGGTTCTCCATCCTCATTAGCCAGGATGGAAATGAAATGTTTTCATTATTCTTTGACTATTTCATGCAATATTTTGAACATTATTTTCCTAAGAAGCTACCTAGTTGCAACAAATCTAAGAAGTTCAATAAATGGTACACCCCCGAACTTGAAAATTTAAGAAATGAAGTCCTCAAGTCTCACAAATTATATAGAGTAACAATGACTAAACATGACAATAATAATAATAATATTTTTTATTTGTCCAAAGATCTGTAGCTTGTACACAAAATACAAATATAGGACACGTCAGTATAGATACATATTCAATAAAAATTGAATTGGAATATATAAATTATGTGCTACAAGTGGAGGAAATCATCAACGGAATAAAATAGATTTTTGTTCAGAAACTTCAGTAGTTTCTTCTTAAAGACCGAAGTTCTCCTCTCATTTTTCACCTCTGGAGGCAAACCATTAAAAATCTTCAGGCCCATAGGTTTAGGACCTTGGGCAGTATTATGAGTCCTGATGAAGTATTGATGCAGGTCTTTACAAGTTCTAGTGTTGTGGCAGTGGTATACATCATTGGATGTATACTGAAGAATGTTATTTTTTACATTCATACTAATGACATAGATGTATATGCATGAAATTGGCAGGATACACAGTTTTTTAAAAAGAGGAAGACAAGGTGCATCATAGGGAGCATTGCACATCAGCCTTATAATGTGCTTCTGAATTTTGAAGATAACAGTAGCATGGGGAGAGGAACCCCAAAACAGGATACTGAAGATAATGTGACAGTAAAATTCACTATGATAAATAGATAATGACACATCATTATTTACAGTATTCCTGATGCTTCTAATGAGAAAGCATGCTGAACTAAGCTTATTGCGTAATTTACTGATGTGCTCGACCCATGTTACATTTTTATTCAAGGTAACTCCTAGGAACTGTGAACTGGAAATTTGTGGAACTTGTTTCCCCTCTACAACAATTGGCATTGCTGCAGGTGCTTTATTTTCGTTACAAAAATAGATAAGGCCAGACTTGTCAAGGTTCAGTTTAAGGAAATTATTTTGACACCACCCATATAGGAGTTTGGTGGCACTGACTGCTGTAAGGGACAAGCTATTCAGTGATGGGGCTGACACAATAACATTAGTATCGTCAGCGTAGAGAATAGGTTTGACACCAGTAACCGATTTAAGAGTATCTGGTAGATCATTAATGTACAGCAAAAATAGAATAGGGCCCAAGACAGAGCCCTGCGGCACACCAACTAGGACTTCTTTACCAGGAGAGATAAACTGAGTGCCATTTTTACATAATATAACATGGTGACGTCCACTCAGGTATGATTCAATCCAATGAAGTAAGTTATAGAATCATTAAAAAGAATTACAGAGAAACTATTAAAAATGCCAAAAAAACGCCAACTGCTCCCTACTACAAAATTCATAGAATAATATTAAGACGGCTTGGAGGGTTATCAATGGTGAATTGGGGAAAGTAAACTGTTCTAAAAATGTGCCTTTCTCTCCAGACGATATTAATAATTACTTTATTAACTCTGTCGAAGCCCTTATATCTCATACTTCAACCCCATTCAAAGCTCTTGACTACCTTCACAATTACAAAGTTAAAAAGTGCACACTCAAACGGACTTGGGTAACGCCAGGGGATATTAAGAGAATCGTTAGGCGTTTGAAGAATTCAAAAACCTCAGATATATATGGTTTGTCAAATTATCTTATTTCCAAAGTCATTGACTGTATCACCGAACCTCTCTCCATAATATTTAATTCCTGCCTGCAGTCTGGCACTTTTCCTAAAGCACTTAAGATATATGTATATGTAAAACCATACCAATCTACAAGAAGGGAGATAAGGACTCTTTTTCAAACTATCGCCCAATTTCCATTCTACCAACTTTTGCTAAAATTTTTGAGCATGTTATAAAGCACCAATTGTATAATTACTTCGAGGAGAATAAACTTTTTTCCTCATCTCAGTTTGGTTTTCGCAAGGGTCACTCAACTGATTCTGCAGTCAAACATCTTGTTGACATAATAAGCAGCTCATTTGAAGACAGATCTTCAATTTCCTTGACAGCCTGTGATCTTTTGAAAGCTTTTGATTGTTTCACATTCAATCCTATTGGAGAAGCTCAAATATTATGGGCTTGAACACACCGAATTAAAACTCTTGGAATCCTATTTATCTGACAGACAACAGAGTGTAACGATCGATGGGGTGAAATCTCAGACCTTAAAGGTTAAACAAGGGGTCCCTCAAGGGTCTGTATTAGGCCCCCTATTATTTCTGATCATGGTCAATGACTTATGCTCAAACATCCCCTGTATCTCCTTACTGTATGTGGACGATACTTGTTTCATCCATAAAATTAATAACAAGGAGTGTGCCCATACTGCTTCTAGGACATCAATGAAAGAAGCTGCTAATTGGTTTTCCGCAAACAAACTTGTTTTAAATGAAAAAAAAACTCAAGTCCTTCTCACTTAGTCTGGCCACAAATCCACCTGTTACCATGAAATTGCTTGGTTTTCAACTAGATAATAAACTACTATGGGATGCTGATAGCTTATCTGTAGCTGGGAAACTTTCAAAGGCTATTTTTATGTTAAGGAAACTAAGGACATTGGTACCTCAAGAATACCTTTTATCTGCCTACTATGCTTTTTTTCACAGCCATATAAACTAAGGCCTTGAAATATGGGGACATGCTACTGCCACCAAGGAGATTCTTATTCTCCAACAAAGGGTAATGAGGTTACTCACCAACTCATCTCCACGTGAACATTGTAAACCCCTCTTCAAACAACTGGAAGTCATGACTGTGTATGGTCTATACATTTTTAAAAGTTTGTGTTATGTTAAAAGAAATTTATACAAGTATAGTGTCCGAGGAGACTCTCACTCATACTATACTAGAATGTGTGCTACTCTTGACATTCCTAGATGCCGTCTTACCAAAACATATATGTAATTACATATTTAAATATAGCTAGTATTAGATTTTTCAATGTGCTTCCTCAAGAGGCTAAACAGGTTACCATGGCTCATTTCAAAAGGGTACTTCAGCATTGGTTGGTAACTAACCCATTGTATTCTGTACAAGAATATTTTGACAGAATCCCTGGTGGTATAACATTTTGATTTGGTCAGTAGTGTGGTAATATTTTAATGTACTGTTTTTTTGTCCTACCCAATCATTTGTAACTTGACGATGTCTATTTCATTGTAAAATGATCACCGACAAATAAATGCATCAATCAATCAATCTTACATCATTTAAATGTAATGTAGGGTAACCTCAAGGGCAACCTTGCCCTGCCCCAGCAACCTGCACCTGCAGTATGTATTTGGATATATATATGGAAAAGTCATGTCTTTTCCATGTATATATGCATATGTATAAATTCAATGGAATACATATGGAAATCTTATGTATTTTTTTGTTGGAATACATCTGTATTTTCGATTTAAATGAGACACTCGATGTTCCCAACGAAATTATCCCGTTCTTAAAAAAAAACGTTCGAAAACACATCTTAAAAAATGTTAAATAAAAATTTAGGCAAAAAACATTTTTTATGACAAAAAACGCGGTTCGCGGGGGAAAAAAAGTTCAGTAGAAAAAACTGCTCATAATAAAATGGTTCAGTAGAAAACATCATTTTAGTATAAATCGCTGTTACAAGAGAAAACTCCGGTTAAGGAGAAAACTCTGGTTAAGGAGAAAACACCGGTTCAATCCATTGAACCGGTGCACCGCCATCGCAAACTGTTTTTTTCAGAACCGAGAACCGGTTCAGTATTTCCTGTACCGCCCAGCCCTAAGCTCGCCTATCGCTGTGACCGAGTCATGAGGACTCGACAATAGTGGAAAAATGGAATGCAAGTCAGTGTCAGTTTAAGGTCTGCCGGTATGTTTGGAAACATACCATCACTATGCTTCCTCGCGCAAAGTTTTTGGAGATGTATTTGAGGACAATTTAAAGTGCAATTTATTTCTTTCATCGAGAAGCCGATAAATGATGGGACAAAAGCTATCTCACTCATTGCTGATATCATTTTGGTGAATACTGAAACTTATAAACTTTTATTCAAGCATAAACAATGATATTTTTCCTGTGCATACTAGAGAAATTTTCTTGCGTGGTGTTTGGTGTGCGCAGTACCTATGGTAGCATACAATTTAGCAACCTTGAGCAGCTTAAGCTTCTTGAGGGGGAACCCCCAGCTTAAGCTTCTCGAGGTTGCTAAGGTTGCAAAGGAACTTTCCGCCAGAAGAGATAATTATCTCTTCTGGCTGAAAGTCCTGATGCGTGGAGCTTGCTTTCCGAAATGTATTTGAAAGCATATTAGTCTAGGCTAAATTTCAGAAATTCCAAAAGCTAGAAGCATTTCATGTAACAATTGGGTAACAGCCCTATTCCCCCTATATACAGGGTGGCCACTGATAACCAATTTTCAAATTCCCTGATTTTTCCCTGATGGCTTTACCAATTTCCCTGACTGATCACCAAAAGGTCTCCTATTATCGGAATATTTTATTTCTGCTGAATTAAATTTTCGTCAAAACTTAGAAAATGTTAAAAGCTGAAATCAATACATTAAAAGCTATAAGATTGGAAAAATGTATTGAACCTCCGCCCTAATGAAAAAATATATGAAACCTTCACAAGCTAAGCCCTCACACAAATTGTACACAGTTTTAATACCTTTTTCGTGGCCGTGTATCGTATTTCCGTGGCCATGTATGTTTCCTCTGGTAAAATTACAGATTGACAATGTCTAATTCTTCAAGGAAGAGGTGGCGTGTCGTGGTAGTTCTGGTAAGTTGAAGATTACTGAAAAGGCATCGAAGGGAAAGTCTGCTATCACTAAGCTGCGCGAAAAATAAAAACGAAAGCCAAGTTCTTGGACTGGATCAAAATTGGATGGTAAGAGTAACTTTTAGAAGCAGATAACAATTTGATTACCATGGTCATAACCCTTTGATTGTAAGAGGGAACCAAAAATGTAAAAATATTTGTGTATATTGTGATGGTTTGGGACCATCTCAAGTTTTTTTCCCTTATGCCCCCCTTTTTGTCAGGGCCCCACATCAGGCATGGTGCGATAACGGTGTGTGTACGTGACATTTTGGCAAGTGTGCTAGCGATAAGGAAGTGTTGGTGGAAAGCAACGCCGGGTCGAGTGGAAACTAAGAAGGATTGAAGACCCTAGACAAGTGCCACCGATCCATTCCACTCGACCCACAAGTGTGTGACCCCCCACCCCTTTTTTTTCTGCCCCACGACCCCGGGCACTGCCCCTGCCCCACAAAATTGGTCCCCCCCCCCCCCCCTCTTCGGCCGGGTATAAAGAGGCCCGCGGCGGAGAACGAAGAGCCTTTTTGCCTGTTTGCCGTCTTTGGGCTGGAGACGGACGGGAACGGGACGACTCTCTCTCTGCAATTTCGAGAGAAGCTGGACGTGGCGAGACATTGGTGTACGAGGGCGACGGTGTGAGCCCTTCCTCTCCCGGAGGGAGCCTCAAGAGATGGGTCCTAAGTGTCAAAGCTGGACGCACCACAGACCGGCGGAGGAGAAACTACGGGAATCTAGGCGGATGCGTGGTCCGAGGCCAGGAACGGCGATCGAGAGAACCGCGACGTAAGATCCTCCCATTGCCATTCCGTTCCTCCTAGTGATCTGTGGGCCTAGCTGGGGGAGGCCGAAGAGAACCCTTCCCCCCCCCCCCCCCTTTTTCTTCTATTTGTGCCCCCCTTAAGAATCCCAACGCTCGCCACAAAATTCTCCCCCCCCTGTCCAAAAGCCTCCTTTGGCCATCGAGACTTGATTCGTGCTTGTGGGACGGGCACTACAATTATCCGTAACTGTGAACTAAGAACTACTATTCTAAAGTAGTAAAGAAACTATTCTAAAGCCATAATTGTTCGTGTATTATTCAATTCTTTGTGTAACATTTTGGAGGGTCAAGTTTCACTGTTTCACTTTATTGCTCAGAGTGTGTTGCATGTGCCATGGTGCGTGGGTCATTGTTCATGTGTCCATTTTTTTGTAATTTTTGCTAATTGCGTAATACATACTGTGTTTGATGAAAAGTCTCCAATATTTCATGCTTACACGCCTCATGCCTGATGTCAAACCCATCTTCCCCTGGTGTGAACTATTTTGCTTTTGGGAATAGACGGATAAGTGTTGAGGAACCCCCCCCAAATCATTTTCTTCTAAAAATTTAAATGTACATTGATCTGTGCCTCCGGAACTCATCTGGGCGAGTTCAGGGGCAGCGCAGATTCATGACAATATAAACAAAACGTAATCGCGCCACTGTGAGCGAAAACAGGAGGCAATATGCAACGGCAGCATCATATTTAGGAATATCATATTTGAGGTGATTTGCGACCTAACTAAATTCCTTCAAGAGGAAGCTAAGGGGGCCATTCAATAATTACGGCGAGCGTGAAAGGTGGGGAGGGGAGGAGGAATCTTCTTATGGTCTCGCGAAGAGGGTTATGGAAATCGAAGATTATCTTACGTAAGATTTTGTTTACGCGTGTGATCGTACTTGTATTACCGTTTTAATAATCATCGTCTCGTATTTTTAGAACTGCAAGCACATATTTACTACAAGCTGGTGCGTTACAACTACCTCTCAACCTGAGTCTCGGAAGTTAAAAACTACGAGAGGTAAAATCTTCCGACAAATCTAGTCTTGGATTCCTTGTGATGAGCAGAATACATGGTGATCAAAAATTTTAACACTACTAGGCAAATATCGCATTAAGGATATACAAAAGGGATAATTGCACTACTGATACACTACTGAAATTTCAACTAATTGACGGGGATTATTCTATGCACTTTGGAGACGGACATTAGTTTTAGTTGGTGAAATGTTTTGGTGAAATAATTGGGTGGGAAAGACTGCCCGGTAAACGTAATGGTAGAAAAATAACGAGAATTTCCTATCCTAGTTTCTCCCTGACTGTTACGAGAATTCCCTGACTTTTCCAGATTTCCAAAATTCCCTGACTATTCCAGATTTTCCCGGTTTTCCCTGACGTTCGCCACCCTGTACACAAAACCCACTGAACCCGAAAATCACTGTTGCCCAGCTGAAAAATGGACCGGAAGTGAGATATTCAAGATGGTGACCAAGATGTCGTGTAAGTTAAAAACATGCAGTTTTCACTTACATGTTGGAATAAATTGATAGTTTCAATGTCTATTCTGATAATGTTTCTAGTCAGGAACAAGAATCTTCAACCAAAAATGACATTTGGACTTTATTTTTCAAGATATTTCGAAATTTCACGGAATACCCTAGGTGCCTACTGCCTAAAAGTCACATTTTCCAGGAAACAGCTCCACAAATCAGAATAATGTCTTGAACAAAAGTTTTAGTAAATTTAATAAGCTTTTATTTAAATCTACATTCAGCTTTATACAAAAAGTAGTAACCGCGCCACGTCAATTATCAGAGAGGCGTGTATCGCCCTGTTGTTGCCAAGCGACCGAGTCCGTCCTGCTGCGCCCGTGCTATCCAGTTCAGAATTCGAAAAGTTACGAGGTATTTCGTATAACAATAGGGCAACAGCTCATTTCCCCATATATCGACCATGCTGAATCCGAAAATCGTGAAGTTTATTCCAGTGCACACAATCTATGAAAGGCTATCCCCAGAAAACGTTGCTACTCTTATGGCTTTTCACGCTGTAACAGGCTGTGATATGATGTCCAAACTGGCAGACAATACAAAATAGGTATCATGGAACCATAACAACGACAATGAATGTCACCTCCTTAAAGGCATCGGACAGGCAATACTGAATGATTCTGCTTCAGACAAGGTAGAAAAATTCTTGGTCAAATTGTACAAGATATTCTTTTAAAAACTACGCTGGAGTTAATTACACTTAATTTTTTATTGCAAATGAAACAAAGTTGTATTTTTCAATATGAATGTTTTATACATGCTGAATTTTAATAGGTTTACCAATCGCTGTGCTCATATACTGAATAAAATATATAAATGTCTATAATTTTACTAGTTGGTCGTATCATCCTTCACACACACATACATTTGGCAATGTGAACCACGTTTTAACCATCCAAAATGCGGAAATAGCGGTTTTTTTGAAGTTTGGCACCACCTTGAATATCTCACTTCCGGTCAATTTTTCGGCTGAGCAACAGCGATTTTCGGATTCAGCATGGTCGATATATGGGGAAATGAGCTGTTGCCCTATTGTTATACGAAATACCTCGTAACATTTCGAATTCTGAACTGGATAGCACGGGCGCAGCAGGACGGACTCGGTCGCTTGGCAACAACAGGGCGATACACGCCTCTCTGGTAATTGACGTGGCGCGGTTACTACTTTTTGTATAAAGCTGAATGTAGATTTAAATAAAAGCTTATTAAATTTACTAAAACTTTTGTTCAAGACATTATTCTGATTTGTGGAGCTGTTTCCTGGAAAATGTGACTTTTAGGCAGTAGGCACCTAGGGTATTCCGTGAAATTTCAAAATATCTTGAAAAATAAGGTCCAAATGTCATTTTTGGTTGAAGATTCTTGTTCCTGACTAGAAACACTATAAGAATAGACATTGAAACTATTAACCCTTCGAGCCGGTCAGTGTATTTAAATAGCCAGGCCCTACTCGCAGTATTTAAATTTACAAAAAATCTCATTTTGTGCACCTTTGCAAACATTTATTTTTATCTTTGTTAGTTTTAATTATAATAATGTAAAAATTTAGTATAATATACTAAAATGTTTTATTTATATAATAAAAATTTTACTTACGTCTATCCGTATAATTTGGCGTTTATTCACTTAGAATTTGCAAACTTGAGTCCTAAAAGTTAACTTTGGTGTGATAAATTTTGAAGCATTCCTCTAAACATAAGCCAGCATTGCAGTCAGGGCACCAGTACACTGTTTCCTTCCTTTTGCCTCTAGCTGAGCACACTTGGCATCTTCTCTGAGGCCTGGACTTCTTCGCAGTAGGCGGTATTTTTTCAATGAAATGTCTCTCGATTAACCAGTGTGGCGACGGATTTGTGGGAGGTCTCCTAGCTGTCGATGTATTTGAGCTAGCTCCGTATTTTTCAAAGAGCTGCTGGATTGGCTGAAGACGAAAGTTTAGATGATCTACCTTATTTTGACCGCTATTGAATATTACTAATGAGTTGTGAACGGAAACATTCAATAACCTTCTAAATAGTTTTATATACCATTTCTTAGTCTTTTTGCATTCTAATAAATATGGCTGAAGCTTTTGGTCTTTTAGGTCAACACCACCCATTGCGGTGTTGTATTCTACAATACACACTGGTTTAGTTTTTCCATTCTTTTCACAAAAACTATTGCAATGGAAGGTTGAAATAAATGAAACCGGTTTTTTGTCTTTCCACTTCATAACCATTATTCTTTCGCAAACTTTCGCTATGTGTTCTCCTTTCTTCAACTTTGCTAACTTTACCTCTTTTGGAACGTTTTTTTGAGATAGTCGTAAATTTCCAGCAACATTTGTACCATGATCCAATAAATATTTAGCCAAAGCTGGTGAATTATAATAATTGTCTAACCATAATGAATAGCCTTTTTCAAAAAGAGGTTCTAATAATTTTATCACTATTGCTGAAGTCTTGAGCCCATCAGGAGTTTCTGTAATTGAAAATGCTGAATCAGCTCCTGAGTAAACAACAAAACTCCATAAGTAACCAGTATCAGATTCGCAAAGCTCAAAGGTTTTTATACCAAATTTAGAAGACTTCAAAGGAATATATTGGTTGAATGATAGACGCCCCTTCCATAGAGTGAGAGATTCATCAACAGCAATATTTTCCTTTGGTAAATACATTTTTTCAAATTTATCCTTCAAGTAATCTGTGATAGGTTGAATTTTGAAAAGTTTTTTGTTGCCATTATAATGTCGGATATTATCATTATCAACAAAATGTAAAAACTTTGAGATGCATTCGAATCTGTCCTGGGACATAGTTTTGGAGAAAATTTCTGTTTCCAGAAGTGGGTTTCGTGAAAAATATGAACGAATTGTGGGTTTTTGAACTATTCCCATCAACATTATCAACCCTAAGTACACATACATCTCCCTAGTATCAACAGGTTTCCATTTGTTCAGTCGTGATCGAGGGGATAGTGGATCATTTGCTAAATAATTATTTGCATACCTGTTCGTCTTGAAAATGATTTTTTCGATTATTTCATCATCAAAAATATTTGTGAAAGACTCAACTATATTATCAACAAGCACTGTTGGGCCACATTTCCCAATGAAAGGAATTTTTTTGGAATGTTGCATTCATCAAAATCATCCCAGACCCAAGAGGAAGAAAGACCATCTGCCCTACTTGGAGTATCACCGTCACTTTCGTCTTCGCTATCGCAAACTTGGGGAAGGGTATTCACTAAGTAATCACCTTCTTCTTCACTTGAGCACTCACTACCTGAACCAAGAAGCACTTCATCTTCTTCACCCAAATTTTCAACCATATCTTGTATTTCTTCATCACTCAAAAATGATTTATTCCTTATAGAGTCCATTTGTAAATTTGTATCGGTCTTCCTGCCCTTCTTCTCCACACGAAAGTAATCTACCAACTGAGTCAGTTGGGAAGTGAGGCGTGAGGCTTTGTGGCCAACGTCTCTGTGAGTCAAAATAAAAAATATAAAGAACGAACGAAGCATGAATGCTCCGAGAGAAGTGCTTACGAAGATCCCCTAATATGACTGGATGCGATAATGAGAGATAGAATCCAGATGCCAGGCATAAACACAAGACAAGCAGAATAAGAGATCTCTTTGAGATGACGAAGGAGTCCAAGGCTGACCTACCAATGGCCATGTGATAGATATTGTTTTTTCATGTAGCAGAAGGCAATGATAACAAAGAGGCATCTTCTCAGAGGCCAACGATAACACTTGCCCTTCAAAAAGTGCTGAGATGAAAAGAAAAAAAAAATTCTAACCGAAGGAGTGTAACCATGCAGTGCCATGCAGTGTACGGCGAACTGCGCGGAAGGGTTAATTTATTCCAACATGTAAGTGAAAACTGCATGTTTTTAACTTACACGCCATCTTGAATATCACACTTCCAGTCCATTTTTCAGTTGGGCAACAGCGATTTTCGGGTTCAGCGGGGTCTATATAGGTGGAATAGGGCTGTTGCCCTATTGTTATACGAAATGCCCCTAGACTCATAAGGGAGGCCCTTTTTGAGATTTTAGCCTAGACTATATCTAATTCTCTCAATTTGTTAAGTCATTTAACACGTGCTTAGTTTTCAAAGACGAAGAATACCGTCAAAACGAGATGTATTTCTGTCTTTCGCAAGCTGAGATAGCGCATGTTTTTGAAATTTGTCATAATGCTATTGTTAACCGAGTCTATTTTAAACTTTGTTTGGTCAAAGATAATTATGTTTCATATCTTATGTGAAGAAAAGAGAAGTGGCTTTACTCGTTTTTCTTCAAGTGGGCGTCAAAGTTGAACTTGCTTCCCGGAACTTGAAAAAATCTGGCCTATTTAGCTGTCTCGGTCGAAAAATTAATTAATAGAACCAGCTTCAAAATATATTTTTGACATTAATAAACGCATAAATAAACAAGCTTTAGTTCGATACACTTTATTTTTAAGTCGAAATAGCTATTTTTGAAATACTGGCCTTCAAACACGGGGGGGTGGAATTTTACTGCGGTAAATCAGGTGCCTTGAACTGGAATATAGTCCCCCCAAGACTTTTTCCACGAAGATTTCAGCCAAAAATGTGGGGACTATATTTGGAGAAATACAGTAATACAGATAATTCGTATATTATTCAAATGGGATATGAAATAAGTAATTAGATCTTGAATATACCGATGAAATCCTGAAATTAACTAACGATAAAAGGTAAGAACACTTAATATGAGAGAGATTGTAAAACTGTATTTTTTTATAACAATATAACTATATTATATTTTTACCCTTTCTATTAACAGAGTGTAAAAATATAATTCCTATGTGTTTCCTACGTGCTGAGAGGGAGTGGATATGATAGTTGGGATTAAAATTAATCGTTAAAAATGGGGTTAACTATTTAATTCAATCATTACTTTTTAGAAGAGTTAACTTTTAAGTTTTAATCGTTAAAATGATGCATTAACTGATACAAAACTAACTTCAGTTAAATTTTTTCATTAATTTTTGGCGAATGTCGACCTGTCCATATTAAGGCGCAAAGGTTGCCCAGCAGACAAATGGGAAAATAAAATGGCATTTAAGAATGCAAGGGTAATTGTGTAAGAATGCAATGAATAGGCCATGACGAATACATCCAAGCAAAAGAGCATCTACTGTAAGTCTAAGCCGTTTCCACGGCAATTTTACAATTGTGGGATACTTCACATCGCAATATAGGGATTGATATCAAAAACTAACCTAAAAGCACTTTCTACCGCTCCGAACAATCTTTTGAGGCAAATCTTTCACAGACGCACCATGGTTCGTTAGAAAGTCTTACATTCACGACAACTTAAAAATCCCAGAATCGGAGCCCCATCTCGGAAATATCGCCGAATCCCTTCAGCAGACACTAGGAAACCTGACCAACAATACTCTGGGCACTAAATGGAATTACAACGAAAATCCTCAATTCAAAAATGTCTAAACTAATGGATACCGATGGAAGAAACCACAATGACAGTTTTCAGTGTTTGCTTTGTTTGTCAAAACGAAAATCCATCAAGGCCTCTATTACCGCAGCATCCAACTTGCCAAAGTAACCGAAAAAGTAAAAAACAAAAGGTAAAAGTTACTTTTTTAACTTTAATCAGTTACTTTTTCAGAAAATTAACTTTTCACTTTAACTATTTACTTTTTAGAGAGATTAACTTTAATCAGTTAACTTTTTTAGGTAACTTTCCCAACTTTGGAGGATATTGAGTAGTTTCAGTATCTTATCATATTCTCCACTCTCCCTTTTAGTTTCAACCTTAAAAACCACCAATCTATGGAATTTATTTTGAACCCTTTCAAGGCATAAGTCATACTTTTGGTAATAAGAGAACCAAACTATTAAACCATATTCAAGAATAGGTCTAACTAGGGTGACATATAGTAATATATAACAAGAGATATTATTGAAGTCTCTACAATTTGCAGGTAATGTAGCCTCAAGTTTTGTAGGCTTTAGTACTTGTAGCTTCAATGTGTCTAAATTTAAGTCAGAATCGAAAAGAACACCCAAGTCAAGTTTCTGGTTCCTTCTAACAAGATTTTTTCTAGATAGAGAATAATCAATTAGTAAAGGCAAATTGGATTTATAAAAGGTTAAAATATTACATTTACTAATATTTAAATGCATATACATAATTTATTTTTCACCATTCAGAAATATTTTTCAAGCATCTTTGCAGTACGAAAGCATCAGCATATGGGTCTATAGTATGAAATAACTTTATGTCGTCAGCATACATAAGATAATTGATTGGTTTAATTATGGTTCCTATAACATTTATAAAAATAAAAAATATAAAAGGTCCCAGATGTGATCCCTGGGGGACACCAGATACAGCCTCAAAGGGAAAAGAAGTGAAACTTTTAACTTTTACCATAAGTTTTCTATTGGTCAAATAACTGCTAAACCAGGACAGTACATTCCCACTTATGCTTTGGTAATCACAGTAAATAGTGTCGACTTGGTGGTAATCATGAGCAGAGGTAGTGACAAAGTGCTGAAAGGGCAATAATTTGGTGACGGTATAGATCTGCCACTCCTGAATCCATGTTGACCATCTACTAGAACATTTTCTACAAGTGGGGTAAGTCTATTTGTCACTAAACTTTCAAGCACCTTTGTTAGAACTGACTGGATAGCAATGGGTCTGTAGTTATTCGCATCACTTTTGTTGCCACTCTTATGCACAGGAATTACGTAAGAGGTTCTCAAGAAATCAGGAAAGATGCCATATTCTAAGGATTTGTTATAAAAAATGAAAAGGGGAAACACTAAGGGCTCACAAAAATTTTTGATAAGTAATGGAGGTAAGTTATCCAGAGCAGGGCTTTTGATACATCCAGTTTCTTCAGTGTTTTTTCAATTTCATCAACCGTAGCATTCATTGTTGAAATATTAACACTTTGATTACAAGTAAAATTAGGAACAGAGTTAATTTTCTCTGGTGAGTAGACTCCATAAAAGTAATTTGCAAATAGATTCGCAATATCATTAGGATTATAACACTAAATGCTATTATAGGACATTGCTGATGGGATATATTTAGATCTTCGGTGATTATTAACATGTGACCAGAAATACTTGGAATTGACTAATATGTTTTCCTGCACAGTATTTATGTAGGAAGCATAATGGGATTTAGAAAGTATTTTACATTTCTTGCAAACATCAGAGAACTTTTGGTAATCTATCGAGTTCCCAGAGGCCTTATAAACTTTGTGAAGGATTTTCTTATGAAAAATTGTTTGAAGATGGGGTAAACCATTTGGGGCAGCTACTATTACGACATGATATAATAAGAACAGTATATAATTCTACATCATGATACATTATTGAGTAGAAACAGTTCACATCCTCATTACAATCTAAATTACATAATATCACGGGCCAGTTAACTTCATTGAGGTTAGTGAAGGCTATTCGGGTGCTCCACCGGGTCAAATCCTCCATCGCTGCCAACGTTTCAAACTCCGACGTGACGACCTGACTCCTCAGCGAGGGGTATATATAAAGGCCATTTTCACCACACACGACATTCAGCCCTGAGGATGGGGAACGAGTTTATGCTGAATGAAAAGCTTTTTAAGAAACCATTTATAACTAGGTATTTATATTATCAGTCAAATGCTTTTATGTTGTATGTACCAACCTATTTTGATATGTAATGTAATTTTGTTTATTCGTCCTTTTTTATTTTTAAACCAATATATTTTTTATAGACTTTATTCTCTATGTGAAAAGGGAAACTGCCTGTACTCTATAAAAGATTTATATCCTGAGCAAATTAAATATGAATATCGTGGACAAAATTCCTAAGGTAAAGTGCAATGACTTGGAAGTTGAGAAATCCAAAGTAAAGGATGATAAATATGCCTCCTTCCAGGTTTCCATGAGTTCTGAATTTGGTGATCTTCTCACTAACCTGGACGTATGGCCTGAAAATGTGTTGGTAAACAGGTATTTTTTTCGGAAGGCAATCCAGAAGTCCCTATCGGGTTAGTCACCACGAAGTTGCAAGTGACCTGAATGTGCAATGCTTGCGAAACAAAATGTTGGAACTGGAAGTGCTCGTATGTAAACATAAACCTGACCTTGTTTGTTCGAACGAACATTGGTTAAAAAGTGCCGAAATGTTTTCTATAAATCTGCCAGGTTACTGTATCGCCAATGTTTTCTGACGTACAACCTGTAAAAATAGAGGAGTTCTGATATTTATACACGAATCTCTTAATTATATCCCCCTTAAGTGTTCGCATTTGCCGAAAGCTGAAGACAGGCTTTTCGAATATTGTATCACGGAAATAATTAAGGATGAGACACATGTCATTGTTCTGTCAGTGTATCGATCGCCTCAGACAGATTCCCGGGTGTTTTTGGATAAATTCTACCATTTGATTGATGAGATACAAAATTTTAAGAGGTTTTCCAAAATAATTATTACAGGTGATTTCAATTGTAACCTACTTGCAGGGACAAATGACAAAATTGATTTCCTAACACTTCTTCCGTGATCCATGGCTTCTTCTTGGCAACTTTTATTCTTCCAAGAACTTCTTTTGTGGCTTCCTGTAGTCCATATTTAATGTTTTCCCAATGCTCTTCTACTGGTTTCTCATTCAGGTCCTCTCCTATGTAGATTCCTGCTGCTTTCTGAAATGCAGCTGATGTTGAGTCTCCTTTAGTTTTTCTACACTCCAAATGTTCTTCACTGTTTTCTTCACTCTCTTGAATTTTAGATGGCATTTCATCATCACTAAATTATGGTCGATATCAATGTCTGCACCCCGGTAGCTTTTGCAGTCCTTCACCTGATTCCTGAACCTCTGCTTCACATAATTGTAGTCTATTTGAAATCATCCTCTGTCTCCTGACATCCTCCACATGCATCTTCTTCGGTTGTGATTTTTAAACAATGTGTTAGTAACCACTAACTTATGTTTTGTGCATAACTCCAGCAGTCTTTCTCCTCTTTCATTTCGGTTTCCCAATCCATATTTTCCAGTCATTCTTCCATCTTGACCTTCGCCGACGACAGCATTCCAGTCTCCAAAAATAATTGGGTTTTCTTCTCCTATTATCTGTTTTATTACTTCCATGATAACTTCGTAGACGTCTTCCACTTCTTCATCTTTGTAGTCTGACGTAGGCATGTAAACTTGCACCATAATGGTATCTGTAGGCTGGGTCTCAATCTTCACCATTATCATCCTCTCACTGTGCTGCAGGAAACTCTGCACAAGCAGTCCTGCACTCATCCTGAGCATTATGCCTACTCCAGCGTTGCCATTCAGTGATCCAGTGTGAATAATTCTGTAACTTCCACTCCATAAGTCTCCTTCTTTGGGACATCTCATTTCACTGATTCCTAATACATCGGGGTCCATTCTCCTCATTTCTATCTTCAGGTTCTCCAATCTTCCGCAGGTCCGAATTGATCACACGTTCCTAGTTCCTACCCTAAAATGACTATCACACTTGACTGATGTACTCTCTTGGGTAGTCCCAGCCTGGAGATCCGAATGGGGACTATTTTACATCCGGAATATTTTACTCGAGAAGGTTCCATCATGTCTTGATAAGAAAGAAAAGAGTGGAGTAGCTGCGACTCCTCAGGATAATAATGTGGTGGTTTCCCATTGCCTTCCACATTGCAGTACTACAGCCGTTAAAGTAAATGTTACTATGCCAGTTGTGAAGTGAGTGTCGCTCTACCGACCACTGTGGTCTCCACCTTCACTCGTGTGAAGAAGAGCTGCTGCCCTCCGGGTGATGGGAAGTGTAATTGTTGGCGGCTCTGTCACCAAGTCACGGCATCTTCATAGGTTCTGTATTATTTTGTGGCCTACCTTACCTTAAGCACCTGCAAAATAAATTTGAAATGGAGCCCTTGGGAATGGAAAAACTGCAGTTTCACCTTTCACTTTAAACGGCTGTAAAAAATAAAATGAGTAGAGATAGAAGAAAAACTTTGCATTCTTTCATAACTACTTGAAACGATAAACCGTGCCAAGTTTCAAGAAAATCTGAGTCGATGGGTGTCATGGCCTGGTTGAACTGGTATGGAATGACCCAAATATTATTTTAAAATGTTTTAACAGTTTTCTGTGCCTCTGTAAAATTTTATGTTTAGCACATAGTAGGTTCCGCCATAACAATCCACCAACGATACGCAACTTTAGCTTGGTCTATTCTTGATTATTGCTCTGTAATATGGAATCCATATTATGTGAAGTATGCTGAGGCTATCGAGAGGGTCCAAAATAAATTCTTAAGGATGGTGCCTTCCGATTTCATATCTAAAGAGACAAAGGTTCTTATGATGTAATATTAAAATTGCTTAATTTAAAATCACTATCTGAAAGAAGGAGACAGTTACAACTATTTTTATATTCGCTGCTATACAATAAGGTAAAATGTTTTGAATTCGCGCCCTTCTCCTTTCCCGCCCCCACATATGGCCTCTCATGAACTTGAAGGTGTATGTTCTGCATTGGTGCTCTTCAAACGGCCAGGGTTTTCCAATTCCTGTGTGGTTTTTCCAACTCCCACCCCTAGCACCAGTTCTCCCTCCTATACCCCCTTTTTCCGTTGTCACCCTTGGTTTAGGCCCCCCCTTCCCCTCCTCTTTCCTCACTCCTTCCCCCCCCCCCCGGTCCCTCCCCTCATTCGTATATATACTGGACTTTGTTGAGATTTGTTCACCTGATGATGATGTATCACATCGAAACCGGTCGAAGTAAAGATTTTTTTGTGGAAAATTGCCAAACTTATTTAATTATGTTATTCCACGATATAACGCCTGAAACGTCTCTTTTTATATGTTTTGGATTGTTATCCATTATTAACATTAAAACACCTTCCATACCAACTAGGTGTTAACAGATATCCCATATCTTAATTGTAACTATTTACCAATGTACAGGATTCATACCAGAGATTACAATAATCATTGCCTTGATGAAGGCATTTTTCACTCTTCCATGTATTGTTTTAAAATGTACCTCGAGCAATCCATGATGAGACTTAATTTTCTGAATGTATTATTTATTATGTCAAGAGCAAAATTGTCCAAATTAGTGCAATGTTTAATTATGTATACAAATTTTTCTTTTTTATTCCAAATTTCTGCATAATCTAGTTTGATTCTGTATTTGAAAAAAGTACTACTGTCCGCAAATAAATATTATTATTATTAATTCTGCATTAAAATACTGCAAAAAATTAAAGGCTTGTCAGATATTGGTTAAAGAGAATGCAATACTTCATGAGGTAAGAGAGAAAATAAGCATACTAAATGGGAGTGAATATTCAATGTTGCGAAAATTTATGGTAGATTTCGGAACTTAGAAATTTGTGGTGACACCGTTGATTCGACACACTCTCCATTATTATTATTGTCTTTATTTGCCCAAAGATCGGTTACATTGATATGAAAAGATATAGGGCACGTCACATATACAGGGTTTCTTCACTCAGTGTCACCAGAGCAGCATATTAGACGCTTTGCTGAGTATTTTTGACTAAGGGAACCCATGTCCGGAAACGTCACCTAAGGGAGCTGTGGGGCATGAAAGGTGGTACCGAAGGTAGGCCACCCGTCATACTCACACCAACCAAATCGCCATTTACTCCCACTTTCACTCAAATTTTGGTGGTGAATAACACGTGAGTCTAAAGGCGAATCACCTCTGGTACAGACTGGGTAAATTAGAACGCCGTGCGACGACGCCTGCATCCGGTAGGAGGCGTTAAGTCCAGGCGTGTTAACTTGTGATGCTGTGCTTTGGCGATGATCCCCCATGTTGGTTTGGCACAGAATGTGTCGACTGAGGTGTCGGACACACTCTCCACTCAAAACCACGGTGATCGCACGTACCCTGAGCGATGGATCGGCTGAGGTGGTCCAGTACTGTGGCCAGCGAAATCACCAGAGTTAAATCCCTTAGATTTTTACTTTTGGGGCCACATGAGGGAATTAATTTATGCCAACCCGAAACAGAAGAAGAGCTAATTGCTCCAATTGCCACTGCTGGGGGTCACATAAAGGAGGCGGCTGGACGTATGGCGGCCGTGCGAGATTCCATGCACCCATGCAAAGAGTCACCCTGTGTGCTCAAGAAGAAGGAGGCCATTTTGAGCATCTTATGTGAACCTGTGCAATAAAACATTTTGTGCAACCTGTGCAATAAGGAGGCCATTTTGAGCATCTTATGTGAACCTGTGCAATAAAACATTTGGTTTCTGTTCACAGTCCAATAAGATTAGATTATCTTTTAACACAAGCAACGTGAATCAACGCGTATCACTTCCTTTCCCCCTCTCAACACAAGTTAAACTGCTGGCACACCTATGGTGCGATCACGGTGGTTTTGAGTGGAGTGTGTGTCCGACACCTCAGTCGACACATTCTGTGCCAAACCAACGTGGGGGATCATCGCCAAAGCACAGAATCACAAGTTAACACGCCTGGACTTAACGCCTCCTACCGGATGCAGGCGTCGTCGCACGGCGTTCTAATTTACCCAGTCTGTACCAGAGGTGATTCGCCTTTAGACTCACGTGTTATTCACCACCAAAATTTGAGTGAAAGTGGGAGTAAATGGCGATTTGGTTGGTGTGAGTATGACGGGTGGCCTACCTTCGGTACCACCTTTCATGCCCCACAGTTCCCTTAGGTGACGTTTCCGGACATGGGTTCCCTGAGTCAAAAATACTCAGCAAAGCGTCTAATATTCACCCCTGCTCTGGTAACACTGAGTGAAGAAACACCCTGTATGTATCTATCATTTGAATGCCTGTCGTTCCCTTTATTCTTTCCTTTCTCCTTGTGTTCGACACTTCTTCTTGAGGTGGGTGAATGCTCGCCATCTCTTGGGGCAATGGGTGATATTAACCTCCCCCCCCCCCCCCAGCCGATTTCACAGAAATTTGACTTTGGCTCAGTGGTGTAATGGTGAGCATGCCGAACCGGATATTTGGAGGTCCGTGGTTCAATTCCTGGCTGACTTTTTTCTGTTTTTATATATATATCATGGTTTACTAGGGGATCTATTAACACTTACAGGCAATGATTCTGACAGCTTGTTTCTGGAGTCTGAATATTTTTAAAGACAAGTGGGTAAATCCCCAAAAGATAACACTATATAAAACATGTGAATAAAAATCACCAAAATACAAACCCTGTAAAGTTTCTTGTGTTACTGAGTGACTAAGCTGTCTAAGGATGTAACAGCTTGAACTTAGCTAGTTACTAAGGAAATTAATATGGTCTGCCCAAGAACTTGCAGGAGTTAACTTGTTCTATCGATTTTTGTTCCATTTTTACTATCATGCTAAAGGATGGCTGACTGCTGGTTAAAAAGTACATCAAATTACTTTTATTAGGGTTGACAATTAGAAAATTATCTTGAGCCCATTTCCTAATTTTATTGGTGACTAACTGAGCTTTATCAGATGAAGATGTACGGGAAGTGGATGATACTATAACGTAATCAGCATATAAAATAGGGGTAATATTATCAATCCCAGATAAGGCCAATGGTAAATCATTTACATATAACAGGAACAAAAGTGGGCCCAATATAGATCCCTGAGGTACACCCACATTAGACTAGCGAGGAAAAGATCAATGCCTGACACCATTAATGGTTAATGTTACTACCTGAGATCTATTGTTGACATATGAATTCATCCATTGAAGCGGAATGCCTCTGATGCCCAATCTTTCAAGTTTAAATAAAAGACGATCATGATTGACTAGATCAAAATCCTTAGTAAAATCAAAAAATAAAGCAAGTGTTTCTTTTTCATTATCTATAGAGCACAATATATTATCTACTACCGGGTATATCGCAGAAATGGTAGATTTTCCACGTGTGAACCCATGCTGATCACTAGAGAGAAGATTGAACTTATCCAGATAAGATACTAAACGAGTAAATACAATTCTCTCAAAAATTTTTGAAATGGAATTTTGCATAGCAATAGGTCTGTAGTTGTTCAAATCATCTATAATCCCTTTGTTTTTATAGAAAGGAACAATTTTTGACGTCTTCAGAGAAGCCGGAAAAATGACCATTCTCAGAGATTCATTCACCAACCGCAGAAGTGGAATCTTAATCATGTCATAGCTAAAGAAAATTACCTTTGCCGGAATTCCATCAAGACCTGAACTTGAACTGCTTTGGCCGAATTTGGATATGACAGACTTTAATTCCTTATCATTACTGGGCATCATAAAAAAAGACATTGGATTAGCCTTTGCAGTACCTATAGGTGGAGTAGGGAACTGAAGAGCTGGGAACTAAAGAAAAATGCTCATTGAATACATCTGCTAGGTCAAAGAAGCATTTAATAGTTCCTAAATACAGACTCACCGCGGACAGAGCAAGATGTATGCTGAGTTTATTACTAAAATATTGGCTTTCATTAAAAAATATTGTACGCCATTTGATATGCCAACTTAGACATAGTAACGTATCGGTAATGATGAGCGAAGTGTCGAAACAGTTTCAAATTACTTCCTTTATTTCAGACGTTTTCATGCAACTTCGCAAAGATATTCAACCAAGGACAACCAACCATTTACTAATTTAAATTGGCCGCTTGCAGGCCATATCCAAAAGAAGTTCTCTGACAAAAAAATTTGGCTGAGATAGCCAGCAAGATTGTAAAGCGCCATGGTACATACCTCTTGTTTATCGAATGATACAGGCAAACAGAAGTACTTACTTGGCATACACGTTACTAATTTTCGACATCTTCCGATTAAGTGTGTATTTCATTTGTCGCTGGAACTGAAGAGACATTATTCCTCTAAGGGCGCATTCAGGAGTGCTAAAATAAAAAACACTAGTTTCAGTACCTGTATGAAAGCTTTGTACAAGCTTCATGTACCATACTTGCAGCCTTGTACCTAGGATATTTCTCAAGAAGAACTTTTCGGCAGGACCTTCCATCGAAAGCCCAATGATTAATAATATCGCCTACAATTTTGTTGTACACCTCCACATTCATCCTTCTCTGTTAGGTACCTTCGTCAGATCGAAATAGTACTAAGGGATACGATGTCGAAATGGTGGTAATCGTGGTAATGTTCCTAGTGTTCGAAATATCAATCAAATTCTGTTCCCTGGTATCAAAGATTATAATATTGAACACGATATTACACGGTTATAATGGTTGTTGCCTACGATTACGATGATAACGAATGTTTGAATCGTTTGAATACTTGCCTCGTCTCGCGAGCGTCAAACCAGTCAAAACTCAAAAACAGAAGACAGACCTGACCCGCGAGAGGCGGGAATTGCTAGAGTCGGCTGGGGTTAACATGATAAACATGAGTTAAGATGCCAATACAATTCTCTTTGTAATAGTCGTAAGTTTTGCAGACATGTTGAGAGTGTGTAGCTATTGCACTTTAGGAAGTAATGGATACGACTCCAAAAGCAAATAATAAAGTCCATTTGAAAGTAAAACAGCCAGGTAAAGCTTTTACTTATAAGTGTTTCAACTGCAAATGTGACCGATCCTTCAATGGTTGGGTTATGACGATGTAATGGATTTCCCCCTTCAGTGTTTAGAATCAACGGTAACTTTATATTACCTTGTTGCTATATTTTAGATATTGGTAAATCTCCTCATCTCAGTACCCCGAAAGCGTCAACTTCTAAGAAGTCAACCGAAATTTCGTTGTCGGATCAATTCAGTCCAATAACCTCTCCAAGTCAATATGAGCGTTTGTCACAAGACATTCAAGTGTTTTGGGCATGGAAGTCACCAGAAGAAGTCCTCGTCAAGAAAGCTGGTAATATATTAAGCATGGAGTCTCAGTACGTGATGTGATTACCAAAATTTAGCTTGGCTAAAAAAGTGTCGGGTGCTGTCAAATTTCAACTAGGTATTCGTCATGTTCCTACATTTTTTATATCTCTGCAGCAATACCCCGTAAAAGCCCTGTGGTATTGCATATGGCATGTTAATCTCCCAACGCTTTTTTGTGCCAAATTATGTTGATATTTATAATATTGGCACCGGTGTAAAAAGTAAAGAATCAGCAAACTAGTTTTTGGTTGTCTGTCATTTAACAGTCTGAATTTATTACCTTAGTTGCCATGCACATGTTGGTCATTTTAATTTGGTGTATGCATGTCTACCGGTTCAGGGCATGTGCATTGACTGTTAACACAATTTCAGACGCCGCGGAAACTTACGCTGCAACATTTTAATATTGTCATCAATCGTTAATGCCATTTATGGGCCCTGTTATCTGAACTATATTCTAACTCACCCTTTACCTTTCTTTTTTCTTCCTCCAGTATTTATCAATATTCCTTCTAATATAGGGTTACGATAATTATTTTCATGTAACCGTGACAATGGTACAAGGACAATTAGTCGTACTTCATTTAGATGATAAATAATGCATAGCACATTAGCGCTATAGTAGACTACTTGTGAATCTGATGTAAATTCTAATACTTTAGTTCCATGGGTATTAGATTTTCTCATACTAACCAACTTTTCAGAACATTTTGCAGGATATAGATACCTACTTTGACATTTTGCAGCTTGTAAGAGGGTGATTCCATGTCAGTCAAACCATACCATGCCACCCAACGACTTGGATTTTGACGAAACTTGGTACATATGATCCCTTCACCAATGTAACAAATAAGCCCCTAATTTTCTTTCACCTTGCCCAAGTAGTTTTTCAGTTACAGCCTCTCAAACTTTAGGAGACCACTGAATTTCTTTCATTCACGATGCACACTTCTCAAGGTGCACTTTTACTCAAAAAATGCTGTCTCACCCATTTCTGAATCACTTCCAATGAAATTTTTCAGCTATGTCCACAGGGCTACGAGGACTCGGGAAAAAATAATATGAGTCCTTGACTTGTCATTTTAGCCCTAGAAAAATTCTTAAACATTGTCCTTGCAACATTTTTCGGCTAAAAACATGGCTAACAATAAATGCCATTATCACAAAAAGGGTCTTCATTAACCTTAACAAATTTTAAATCATAATTATCCTATAGGTATGTGCTTTCTGTCATTGTGTCAATTAAATAACTCATGATTAATCTATACTTTCACAGTTTATAACCAGTCAACTCAACACTTCATTTTCTTACATATGTCTCTCTTGACTACATATAAACAACATAACAAAAAACTATATAAACAAAATTGTTTGTTACAGTAAATAAAACTTTCAATACTCCCCCTTAACAAATCAATTTTGAACTTTTAAATTTGACACACAAAAATTAATAACCTTTTCACAAAACGCAATCAAATTCAACTCAATCCTAATTCATTAACAAAATTGGAAGTCTTTACTCCCCCTAAATTTTAATTCTTTTAAAATTATCCTTAGAGAAAGAACCTCCTTAACAACTTGTTCTTCTCCTCCAGCCTCTTGAGGCGCTCCTCCTCCTCCTCTCATGCCAACCGCTCCTCCTCCTCCATCTTCTTCAGAGCCTCCTGCATGGATGCTCTTCTTTCCAGGCCCCTTCTTCTTGTCATCCCCTTTCGCCTCTTTGGCACCCTTTTTCTTCTTGTTGTTGTCCCCGTTGCCATCCTCTTCAGCTGCATCTTCCTCCTCCTCTTCCTCCACGGCAGCACCCCCAGCCTTCCCTTTCTCCTCTGCTCCTCTGTCTCGAGGGTGCCTTCCCCTTCTCCGCTGCAGCCTTCTCCACAGAAGCCTTGGATGCTGGTGCTCCAGCTGTTGCAGCTGCTACACCCTCTTCCACCATGCTCTTTCCATCTTCCTGACCCTCTTCTGCAGGTTTCTTGACCCCTTCCTGCTTCTTCTGAGCCAACTTCTTCTGCTTTTCTCGTTCTTTCTTCTTCTGCGCAGCCGTCTTGACGGTCCCCTTGGCACCCTTAGCCCATTCGTCCTTTGGTAGTGCCGTGGCATCTGCCCCCTCCTTCCCCCTTTTCTGTGGCACTTCCTTCTCCTCAGCCTCCCCTTCTTTCGTGATACGCTTCCCCTCATCCTTCCTCACGCCCGTATACTCAAATTCCAGCTCTGCCAGCATCTTCTCTACGTCCTTCTCATCATCATCGTCCTTCCTGCGCTTCTTTTTGCCTTTCATCCTAACGGCCTTGCCTAAATTACAAACGTCACAGCTGTCATCTAATTTCCCTTTTATTTCTAATACCTGGATTTTCTTTGTACCCTCTTCATGCCAATGTCCAAGTCTATTATGCCATTCCATTACACTACTTAACGCTACTGCATTATGAATTTCATTTTTGTCACTATCTCTAGGCCCAGTCCATATCGATTCAGGCAGCCAAAGAAAAAATCTTACCTTCATAGTCTCAGATGTTATTGAATTTAACATATGTCAAACTTCAGGACGAAGTAAGTAATATGTATATTTTAGTTTTGTCCAAAAAAATTTTTGGCCCGAGATACAGTACACCGAACATGGGCCCGCGAGCGCTATTTTTCAAATGCGATTTTTGACAAAATACTAAAATGCTCATATCTCAGGAATGGTTCAAGATATTTTACTCCTTTTTGTTTTATTTGAAAGATAATAATTTTGTGAGAAAAATGATATCCTTGATTTGAAAATGTGTGTCCACATTCTCTTGCTGCAATTTTTTTAATTTTATTTTTTTTATTAAAAAAAATTGTTTTTCTTAAAAACGCCAATCCTAAAAATTTTTATTTTTTTACTGTTTATCGGCACCATAGAGTACTACAATCCCTGAAAAGGAGAACTTCCACTTTTCAGTTTAATAGGTTTTATAAACAATTATTCCAAGCATTAAGCCAGTTTCCATTACCACATTCTCAGATATTGGTCACATAAAATCAAAATCTCTAGTCTTACTTGACATTTTTTTCTTCTTAAATATGGGTAACAGACACAAATTTCAAACATCAATAGCTTTCAAAATATATGTGCAGGTTAAAAAATGTACAGGTTCCGAAGCATACTTCTGTGCACTCTGCTTAGAACTGAATTTAGCAATTTAATGAACTAAAAATTTGTTCAACCGCATCAGTATCTTCCTTTGATATTGAGTGATGTCTTCCTGTTGAACCAATAGGAACTGGGGCACCCAAAATCTTCAAAACATCGCGAAATGGAATTGGTGGTGGTGTTGCTGTCTTTCATCTGGGAATCTATATCCAGCAGCTGGTCCATGTGGCAGCATAAAGTTAACAATGATTTCACTTAACTCACAACTAATATCTATAATCTCTGCAATCCACCAGTCACAGTCATACACACAGGCCACAAACATTCCTTTTTGTAGTTTGTGAATTTGAATATTCTCTTGGCATTTATGAGATCTTGGTTGGACAAATGAAATTTCTTCTTTCTTGCTCTTTAAAGTTCGTGCAATATAAGTACGCCCATCAATTTGAGTCCAGACATGTGTCTTCTGAATTCCTTTCACAGGGGTAGTTTGGTTCGACCATTCTTTTATTTTCTGCTGGCGGAATTCTTCAACTTCCTCTTTGGGCAACAGAATCAGGTTTATTGAGGTGTGTGACTGCACCACTCTTGTAAATTCCTTGGCATTCTGAATTGCAGCTGTACTTGAGCTGGAAAGATTATGTTTTGTTGCATGGTGCTTCAGCAGGCCTCATACACCATCACAGGGCCCCTTACCATGTCCAGTAGCACTGTATACCCACTCCATTGGAACAAAAGACTTCATCAGAATTATGATCTTTTCTACCTGTGATTGCAGTGGTTGAATAATTTTGTGTATTGCCAACAATGCATGTGCTGAGTCATGTCCTCTGTCATCACTTATAACTGCAACACTTGTGGTCTTGTTCTGAAAATATGTCACTCCTGTAAAAATTGAAACTTGGTCATTACTCCAGTGATATCCTTTAACTTCTTGTGGTAGAACCACAGACCAGTTCACAGCAAAATCAGAGTGAAGCACTAAATATGCAGCCTCTACCCATCCCTTCACTTCTGCAATGTGTTCTTGTTGCAATTTTTTCTTTTCTTCAGATGTTGGTGTGTTACTGCTTTCACTGTCCACCTCCCAAGTTCGTCTAAGAAGGTATCAATGGCAACATTTTTCTTAATGAGTTTATTTTCTTCCCATGTTGCATATGTAACTTCAGAAGAGGTATCTGCTACACTATCCAGACCAAGTGTCTGTAAGTCGAGTCCCCCCTTTCCAGGGCAGTCACCACAGTCCTGAAACAAACATATCTCTCGTTCTATGTCACAGACCACTAACGACTTCACATGTCCAACCAAGGTGTCATATGTCATATCTTCAAGTAAGTTCTTCAAAGCTACCACACAGTTCAAAATTTGCACAGTACAAACATAAACAGACATCTCTAGGTGGATGTGGAACAACCCACTTAGGTCGTAATGCATAAAATTTTGATCTTCCAATGTGCAATGTTGAGTGTTCCTTCTTATATATGGCAAAAGTTTCTTTAATGCTGTGGGTCATGTATCTTTTCACTTTCACCACTTTTTCTCCTGCAACTGTCATAGTCATAATGTCTTTTTTTGTTGGCACTCTGGCGAGAACAGTCCCACTTATCTTCCAGATAAAATGACTGTGCAATTTGAACATTTGCTTCATTCACAGGATGACCATAATATGGATCTGGTTTTCCAAACACTCCTTTTGCTGACCTCAAATTTCTTGTCTTGTCCACCATGTATTTTGATGCAGATGGAATGAGGTGCAAAATTTGGTTCTTTGTAAAGAATACTGGGATAATTGTTAGAACTTGAACCTTATCATTGTAGGATGCACATGATTCAACAGCTGAATTGATGTTTGATAAAAACTCTTGGCAGGTTGCACAAGCTCCTTTTGGTTCATTTTCTTCTGAAGTTGGAATTTCTACTTTGAAGAGTTTGGTCAGTTTTGTTCTGGTATGCTCACCCACTACTCCAGAAATGTCTCTGTGTTTTCTTGATGCATACATCTCATGAATTGACTTCACTGACCATGGTTTCTTAACAGGACTAACACCAACCTCTGTAGCTGACTGATTGAGGATATGTAGTTCTTCCTCTGCAGTTACAAAATCTGCATCACACACAACATTGGGGGCTTCTTGTTCACTTATTGTCATGTTTGATATTGTGTTAAAGCATTTAGAACACAAAAAGTCATTACTGGAAACATTTTCACTTTGAAACAGTCTTAAAATGAGCACTCTTATTTCCAACCTGAAGTCTTTTTGTTAGTCTTATGTATCACTCTTTTATGGATATGAAAATAGTCAGCACTCTTCACTCTGTGGAAGTTATCTGGAAGCTTCCACATTGTTCTAGAGTATTTTGTTACATTCTGGAATTATTTTCAAGTTTGTAGGTTGTTGAAGTGTGTTCTATTATGATCTGAAATTATCTGGAAGCTTCCAAATTGTTCTAGAAGGTTCCGTTACATTTTGGAATCATCTAGAATCTTCCGCATTATTCCAAAAGATCATTAATGATTTGGAAGGTTATTAATAAAGAAAATCTAAAAAAATTATCAACATTTAACTAGTTCCTAACTTAGTTTCATTTGTTGTTTTTAGTTAATCACAAACAGTACAAATTTTTGAGATTGGTGTTTTAAAATAACAAAATTATAAAAACTTGAAATCAAGAAATTCACCATGGAAGGTAAAAAATTACATTAATTTATAAAACCTGTTAAACTGAAAAGTGAAAGTTCTCCTTTTCAGGGATTGTAGTACTCTATGGTGCCGATAAACAGTAAAAAAATAAAAATTTTTAGGATTGGCGTTTTTAAGAAAAACAATTTTTTTTAATAAAAAAAATAAAATTAAAAAAATTGCAGCAAGAGAATGTGGACACACATTTTCAAATCAAGGATATCATTTTTCTCACAAAATTATTATCTTTCAAATAAAACAAAAAGGAGTAAAATATCTTGAACCGTTCCTGAGATATGAGCATTTTAGTATTTTGTCAAAAATCGCATTTGAAAAATAGCGCTCGCGGGCCCATGTTCGGTGTACTGTATCTCGGGCCAAAAATTTTTTTGGACAAAACTAAAATATACGTATTACTTACTTTGTCCTGAAGTTTGACATATGTTTAATTCAATAACATCTGAGACTATGAAGGTAAGGCCCCTGCCTGAATCGATATGGACTGGGCCTCTATCATTTTTTGATTCTTCACACCCTGTCGACACCATGGCCTTGTTTGATATTGCTTCTAGTATGTAAAGTCCCTCTCTCTTTCGAGCTGTAAAAATATCTTCTCCCTTGAACCTTCCCACACAGAAATCAGCAAAGGTTTCGCATGAAATTCCCTTTTTCGCCGACTTTGAGCAAGATATAAGGTTATAATTGAAATCTGGTACATATAAAACAGCCTTAAATTCCAAAATTACGTTACCACACTTAGATGCTAACTCTACTCGTACCGTTCCTATTCCTTCCACTTCAACACTGCCCCTTCCCATATGTACGTAGCCTTTTATTGGTTTTAATGAAATAAATGCCGATTTGTCCTTGCAAATGTAGTCAGTCGATGGGTTGTCCAATATCCACTCATTGTCTTTCATTCTCATAGTTGTCAAATTCACTGCGTTTATACATGATATCGTCTTCATGCCGCTACTTACCGATTTAGGTTCATAATCTTCTTCCCCCCTTTTTCTTAATATCTTTATCTCTATTTTCCTCGCAATCTCTCGCGAAATGACTACTCTCTCCGCAATTGAAACATTTTCGATTTCAAGGGCAATCTCTGGAAATATGTCCCCACTTATTACAATTATAACACTTTCTATCATCATTGCTTCCATTTTTTGCTCCATCGGTGGCCTGGTTTGGGTTGGGTGATAACAGCAATAGCTGCCCCGTTGTCCTCTCCATCCTTGGTTGAAATTTGATGTCAGCGCCTAGTGTACCACCTTTTTTTCATCACAGGCCATCTCGTCTTCTTGCGACAATACAGCTTTAACTTTTCTTGTTGATAGCTCCTTGCCGCCACCCAGAATTGCAATGGTGACTCTGTGGGTATCGGGAAGACCTGCCAGGAATAGGCCTGCCAGCTGCTTGTCGTTGAGCTCTAATCCGTATCCTGCACTTTGGACCACTCTGTTCAAACCTTGTATCTCAGCCATATATTGATGCATCGTTTTCTCTGGCATTTTCAGTACGTTCATCATTTGCTTCATGACCTTCAGGCATTTGGTCAATGTAAAAGATGTATGGATTTCCTAATAGGATGTTCCAAGCGTCCTTTGCAAAGTCGTTATCACCAATATCTTCAACATATTCCTTAGATACGTGTTTCAGTAGGTACTTAGTTCAGTAGGTTTACATACTAGAAGCAGACGATAGTAGTTGTGCTTGATCGATATTTAAATCATCAACTCGTTCTTCATCAAACCTGGGGTCAATGGCATTCCAACAGTTCTTTTCTATTAATTCAGCTTTCCCTACTTTGGTCCAAGAATAATAATTTGTAGTATTTAGCTTTTCCATTCCATATTTCGTGGTCTCTCTGTCCGCCATCTTGATCTTTCTTTTATATTTTTCGCTGGCTGTCTTTTCTTTCGTTTCCGCACTTTCTAACAAATTTTTTCTCTTCTCAATTCTTTTTTACTCTTCACTGAGTGCCCTGGGCCCATAACCTGTCGTTGTTTCAATTAAATAACTCATAATTAATCTGCACTTTCACAGTTTATAATCAGTCAACTCAACACTTCATTTTATTACATACGTCTCTCTTGACTACGTATAAACAACATAACAAAAAACTATTTAAATAAAATTGTTTGTTACATTAAATAAAACTTTCAATACTTTCATCCTCAGAAATAAAAATGATGGCATTTTATTCCTTCGATAAAATTTTATACCATTTTAGTGCAATTTTCTCAAAATGACTGCTAGCGCTCAGTTATTTTGATATTATCCATCAAAGTTGAGAGACCCTTAAGAAACATTTGTGATGAAAGAAGTGTTTGATTTTCTAAGTTCATAATATAATGTTTATATGAGTGCTTGGATGCACAATGTGTGATCTGTGATAACTTATTCTGGAGTGAAACACAAAAAGGTCAACCTATGCAGGTAGAGGTAAACTGCTCTCTCAATGACTTACAAGATTGCAGATTACTTTTTAATGGTAGATGTTACATGTTATTGCAGATATTACTTTCTATTGCCATTGCTTATTAAAATTATGCCATTTGTAAAAAAATTCAAAGACGTGTGCATGCATTACAATCTCTTAACATATTACTTACCATTACATTTGAGGTTTTTCCTTCCCAATCAGCTGTGTTAGTTAAATACATATTTCTTTTTCATGTCTCAAAAGTTCAGTTCTTACATCCTAGTACAGTTTCTTCAATTTGGGTCATTTCAAGCGTTGCATCAAGTGGGGAAGTGGTAAATTCTTCCAGTTTTAGCCTCTGGAGGTTCAACAGCAGCAAGTATTAGAGGAATTGGAGCTGGGCAAGAATCTTCTTGCCCTGGCTGGGAAAATGAAGGAAATGTTGTGGTCACATGCCATCCTTATTCATTTCAGTCATCATTCCAAAGAACACTGGTTTTCAAACTTGCAAGCTACATAACACTCTGGATTCATATGAGCCAGTTTTACACCCAATGGTGTTTGCTTGCTTAATTTCAAGTTACAAATGAGGAATCACTATGAGGAAGATTTCAGTTAAATGCAGAGTGGTCATTCTTTACCACAAGCCAAAACAGAATGCGATGGAATCGGGGGTACTGTTAAATGACAGGGTCGAAAATAGAGGCACCAGTCCACTACACAGGCAGGTTAAAACACTAATTGGATTATTCAACTTTTGCATAGTTAACATTGACAAAATTAACTTCCACCACATTTCAAAGGACAGTGTGAATGTAACTTTTATGACCCTCAAAGAATGTTTTAAGGATGTCCACGCACTTCCATGAACTAGAGGTTTCCACAACTTCTATCCTCGGGATAACTTGGCTACTGTGGAGGCTAGGAAAATTAGTGATGATGCCATGCGTTTCCTCATTTGTAACTTGAAATTGCAAGGACAATGTTTAAGAATTTTCATAAGGCTAAAATGAGAAGTCAAGGGCTCATATTATTTTTTCCCGAGTCCTCGTAGCCTTGTGGACATAGCTGAAAAATTTCATTGGAAGTAATTCAGAAATGGGTGAGACAGCATTTTTTGAGTAAAAGTGCACCTTGAGAACTGTGCATCCTGAATGGGAGAAATTCAGAGGTCTCCTAAAGTTTGAGAGGCTGTAACTGAAAAACTACTTGGGCTAGGAAAAAGAAAATTAGGGGCTTATTTGTTACATTGGTGAAGGGATCATATGTACCAAGTTTCGTCAAAATCCGAGTCGGTGGGTGGCAAAACCTCGTTTTTGTGGTTAAAATGACATGGAATGATCCAAGAGTTAATAGTATTTACTATGCACATTACTTATTAGTATGTACATAAAAATAATATCCTGTCTAATTCAATTAACACATTCAATGCTGGCCCGATTTTCATGAAAGTCGTCAGAATTGGCTGATTGAAAAATTTTTTCTTTTACTTAATTTGTATTTAGTATAGTTCTTTATACCTGTTTATATATGATTTGAGTAAAATTTTTAATTATTTATGCAAAAATCGGTACCTTGTCAATTGACGAGCTCCGTATTTCACGCATGCCAAGCTAAAAAAAATGAGCGCGTTGACTAGCTTTCAGGATATGCAAAAATTTTCACGAAGTTTGCAGTAAAGCTATTTTTATTATATTGGCGTTGGACTTTTGCTATAGTTGTCGGGGATTATCATACGTAAAAGAAAGGATGTCGACTGTGCAATGAAGGGGCCGCAATGACCCGAGTTATGAAACCAATATACGACGACGCGTCCGGTATCAAGTGAAATGAAGTTATTTCGGCCAGGTTTGTGCGCCCGCCCGACACATCGGTCACGTCAACACTCCACCGGTCCACAACACTGACGTCTGGGAAAACCAAAACGCACTCCCACACTGGTCGCAATGGTACCCTTTCTTAGTGCAAATGGTCAGCGACCGCCCTGCCAAGAGCGTTGGGCAGCTGCAGGACCTCAAACATCCCTTTTGGGGAAGGAAAGGCTATTGTAAGGGTGCCAAAGGAAGATTCCAGCGCAACCGCTGGGACTTTCCATGCCCCGCTGTGCATACAGGCAGGGGTACCCACTTCCACTGGAATTAGATGCCTGGCCGATAAATAGTACCGAACATCGGCTCTAGCTAAAGTCCCACCCACGAGGGTTGGGAAATTGACCGCCACTATAGGCGATAAGAGGGTCTGCTTATCGGAGGGTCGAGATCAGTTGCCGATGAAAAGGTCTTAGGGTCTTCAGAGGGAGGGAGGTCAGTAATCCCGCTGAGGTGGGCCCCAAGGTTGGGGATGCTACTACGCCACAGAGGAAATTACCATCAAATGGCCTCGGTAAAAATCCACAAAGACTCCCAATGAGCTAAGGATACATAAGATATTTCCATGACAGGTTCTACGGTGCAAAAGTACAGTTTTATCTATGTTTAGTGTTGCTGACGTCATTTATTATGTACTAGGAGAGTATACCCTTTGATAGTGGACTAAGGATAAAATATGGTTTCTTAATGTATGAGAAGGAATTAATTTCCATGACTGTTACATTGATTTTCAAGAATTTATAACTTTTCCACCTAACTTTAATCAGAGGATTTGGAATTAGTCGAAGGAGACAAATGAAATATGAGGTACAATCTTTATATCAATCCGTATTATTCACATAAAATATACATATGGCACAATAGGGTTCAGGAGCAATTTTTACAAAGCCGTTATAAGATATGCACATGTACCACAATATATACAATAAACACAATATATGCAATATGTACAATATACACAATGTGTGCAACATACACAATGTGTGCAATATTTACAATATATTAAATTTAATCTTTGTGGTATTCCCTGAAGCAGGGATCCAAGCAGAGCCCAGGACCATCCTCGCAATCTGGGCAGTATATACCTATTCATCTGCTTCCTTATTTTTTTGGCTCTGCAAACTCTTTTTGGCTCTGTATTTTTGGGAAGTTTTCTGGAGACAGTGGGGGGGGGGAGGAATTTAGGGAAGAGGGAATGCATGGAAATAGCTCCCCTTCTGTTCACGGTGAGGAACTGCCCTGCAACTGACCAGGTAATCAATTACGCGGAGGCGGAATGAGTACCAATCCAGCCAGTTTCCCCATCCTCAGACCCGATCTCCACATCTGTTTCCCCCTCATTCGCCGAGTAGAGGAAAGAAAAAATGTCCTCAGTGTCCATATCGGTCACCATATAGGTCTCCTTTTCAAAAGGAAGCCGCCCTGAAAAATAAATAACGTTACTCTGCAGGGAAGAGAGAGAGATACATATGTGCATACATTTTCCAGAAGAAAAAATGTTGAGAGCCTAAAGAAAATCTTGTGTTTGCTCTAAATTCTTCGAATGACTTCAAATTATAAGGTAGCATATTGCAAACATAAAACAGCAATGAAGCGATGTTTTTTTCCAAACAAGGTCATATGAATGCATTAAAATACGTATTTTTAAGATCGTAGACATAAAAAATAGAAGTTAGTATAACTAAAAAGACCTGTGGCATGCTATACTTAAATGAAATCATTCTATAATTATTCTGATATTTCAAACATAAGTATCAAAATATAATAAAGAAAAAGCAGTTTCACGAGAAAAATGAACATAGAAAAACAATACATTTACATAAAACTCCTTCACGCAGTGGAGCTATTTAAAAAATTTGACGTCAGACATTTCCCCAGTGTAAGGGTTTACACATCGCAATCAGGGGAACGCTGATGATAAGTCAAATATTAAAATTATTTACATCCCTAATATCAAATCGGAGAAAATTATGACTGTATTTCAATGATAGTTAGCTATACATATCGACAATATATAGCAACGATAGTATTATATAGTGTTTGACAGTTAGTGAATGCCTGCAATAGGCAACCTCTGCCATACACCTTTCAGGTGGCTTGCCGGGTACTACGCGCACATGGATAGACGAAAATGAGCAGATATTCTGGCTACTGAATAATTTACGACATAGAAAGTCAGATCATACGCTGAAGTCATGATAAAGATAACACTTACGTTTGCAAATTTTACGTACATAGACATACATAAGCAAAAATATCTTCACTACATATAATTCTTTTGATGCAACACCAACTTCTAAATTTACTGACTTTTTAGGCACCTTTCCTGACATCAATAAGAAATATGGAGCCATTCGATGAATTAAAACTAAAATATATAATATTTACGCAAAGTTGGCACGAAAATTTACTGCCACCCTTACCAGGTGCTACAGAGGATTTTTTTCCATCTCTGAGGTCTCGATGGTGTTGCGAAAGAAATATCCAGTGTGGAAGATGGACCTGCTTCTAAATTAAGAATAAAATTTTTAATGATTACATCGATGAATAAATAAGAAAGAATTTATGCTTAGAAAAAATAAAATATCCTAATAGGGTAACATAGGCAGCAATATAAAAATAAAAAAAACTTACGGGGCTCAAAAGATGGAGAATTACTCCTCTTCATAGTTCTTTTAATTCTATAAAAGAAATAGGTAATAATTAAACAAAGCACTAAAAACAGCTAATATATAATGCAGATTTATGGTTAAAAAAATGTGTATTTAACGTAATTACGCGTGCAAAAGAAAGAAAACAGGGAAGATGGTAAAGTAAAAATGTAAAAGAGAAAATGGTGTATATAAACTAAAATAATACAAGTAACTGATATATAAATATTGATAAATAATAATAACATGTACGTACGTGGACTGCAAAATATGGACGAAAAATACAGGGAGGCTACGGCAACGTTTCCGTTCAGCTACAGCATACTATCCACGAATGACGCACACAGCATGAAAGACGGAAGCCTGCAGAAGGCTATAAACACGGTCGGAAGACTCCGGAGCGGGTATTAGTATCGTATGGAGGCGGAGAATTGGGACCAGCAGAGCACGTCAACAGACGAGCTCCGTATCTCGGCTTGGACAGGAGCACGTCAATTGACGTGCTCCGCGCTGAATGTGTTAATTAGATTCAATGTTATTTGAAACACTTCAGGCGACAAACTGAGAACAAAACACCAACATTTGGCAAATTGAAAACACTTCCATCACCTTGAAAAGTACTTTAACACTAGAACCGCGGCAATTCGGTTATCCCTAAAACCGCGGTCGGGTCACTTTTGACCCACCTTCTTGTTTTGTGATAAATTGGTAAAGTATAAAGGAAAAAGTAAATTCTGAGTATTTAGACATGCAAATATGCAAGATTTTTATATGAAAAAAACAGTCAAATAGTTTCTTACGTCAAATTATTGATGAAAAGAAAATAAAAAAATTATAAAAAATTTTGATTGCACTTATAAACATGCAGTGCGTGTCCTTAGGTACTGAATAATGTCAAATGCCGAACACGCATAATGATGTCGTGATGTGCATTTTCTGCCCACTGCTTTCTTACATGCATTATACTTTACAAAAATTTTTAGTTTCCTGTGCAATTACCCTGGCATCGAGTGCGCTTTTCTTGTTTCTCAGAAACTTCATTTGGAATAGCTACGCAGGTATTTTTAATCAGGGTTTCTGTGTAATTTACAGCGAGCTGTCGAAGAAAATTCTCCGCTCCATTTTCTTCTCATTCAGAGAATTGTACAATACGCAAGCAATTATTCCTACCAAATCCAACAAGTTATAAAACGTGTGAACTGGCCAACGTCTGAATGGTGCCTTGATGGAACCTTAGCGAGTCATTGGATCCACTATGTGCACTCCATATCTGGCTCCTTTCTGCTACGAATCTCAATTTTGACATCAGGATGCATACTGCTTAGAAGAAGAACATTTTTTTTCTTTTTTCCCTGATAAATTGTCAAAGATAGGTCACCATTCTTCCCTAACATTGTGATGTATAATTTACCTTTCCCCTTCTTGACGCATAGTGGAATTTCCCTGCGAGCTCTGTTTATGTTACCGACAATACTCGTATCATTTTCCTTCAAAGATTCACAGAGAGACAAGGAGGTGTAAAAATTGACACATGTGACAATCCTCCTCTAACTAATAAAAAGGTTCCATCAATTTATTCGCAACAAAGTCACAAAGGCCCTCACCCTTGGGTCTATTGTCTTCTCTTCCAGGGTATTGGAAAGCATTGACATCATATTTGGATTCTTTGTCTACGTCCATCCAATACTTCCACCCGTACATATCTGGTTTTGAGGTCATGAACTGAATGAATCTGCATCGGCATTTAGATGGGAAAAGTAGCTCATCAATGGTTATATATGAAAGTGGAATGTATTTATAGCTACACTCTTTTTGCAATATAGTCTTACCAAAACTCCGATAACATTGCGAATTTACTTTCTTTCAGTCTTTTTGACCCTGCGGATTTAATGTCAAACCTCAAGAAACACATTATTTCTCTGAATATATCACGAGCCATCGTTATCGTCAAAAGAATTTCTCCACTTCGCAGACCAAAGAGATTTTAGTTCTAAACCCTTAGATTTAAAGGCCCCTCCAGCGTACAGTAGAGATAGAAAAGCTTCCAACTCTTCAATTTTCAAAGAACAATCATTTGACTGCCTCAGTCTCGGTACATGACACAATATATTCCAACGTATTATCAGTGATCATAAGTCACTCAGCACTGACGCAAGTTTCATTCACATAATTTTTTGCAAGCGGCGTGGGGCCAGCACGATCTCTGAAAACTTTGTGATACTCACGCCTACCACCTCAAGCATGGTCCACTATCCCAACTCTCTAACTCGTGCCATCTGGGGATACATCCTCTGCACCTGCAGACAGCTGATATAGGCTACCAACACGGGTAGCCTATTTCAGCTGTCATCATTTCTTTCGTTTGGACTACTCGTTTCGCTGGTGGTACGTAATGTCGTCAACTTGCGTGCTACCTGGATTACTCGCGGCGGCCTCTAGTTCTGGTGAGTGAGCCAACTTACGCCCCCGGCCACGACCTCGTCCACAATTCCGAGTATGCCCTGTCCCTGCATGACTTGGTTAGTTATGCAGATAATAATTATTGTTAAAAGAAGTCGTAATAATAGCACAAGGCGTTGGAACACAGAAACACAATTAAAATTTCCTTAGCACAAATATAATTACCACCGTGGTAAACAAATAAATGAGAATAGTTGTACGAACATTGTAATGCATGCATTATACAAAATATTTACAAGTACTTTCATGCTCCACTGGGAATTTTAGGAACTGAAAGCGGTGTAGTATCATCTTCTGATGATGACTCTGAAGATAAAAATTATTGCGATTCATCGTCAGACGAAAAAACAAACGGCTCGCACTCAGATTCGTTCTCCGAAATCTCGTTTAGGGTTTCAGCAACATCCTTCGATGTTTATGTTCGGCCATAATCAACGACGAGCTACCACAATATATTCATCAGGAAAAACTGCACTACTGACACCGTATTATTCCGGTCAAGCAGCGACCGAGAGGCGTGCCACTAGCGAAAGGGATTGAATTCATGGAAAGCAATTAAAACGTATAATTTCACACCCTTTTATTTTCCTACCAGGCATCAACAGCTAAGTGTCTTTTTCCAGGTAATACATCACATTTACCTTCAGAGATTAGACTTGGCTAACATTTTCTGGATTGGCGAATCTCTTCCTGTCCTCCCTCCCCCTACTTCCCCTCACCACTCCCTAGGTGTAAGTAGGGGGCAGCTAGTTTGCATTATACAAAATATTTACAACTACTTGAGAATACCGTTGAATCAGGAACAAATAAACGCAAAAATACGATATTAACCCATATAAAACGTAAGTACTCTCAGTGGGTCAAAAATGACCCAACCGCGGTTCAAGGTAAATCTTAATTTTATTCAGAGTGTTTTTCCCCTATAGATGTGGAATTACTTAGAGTAATTAAATAAACCTATTGGTGAAAAGTCATGGAATATTAGCCCTTTAAATGCGAATCAAAAGGAGCAGGAAAAGAAAAAAATTGCAAATGGGTCAAAAATGACCCAGCCGCGGTTCTAGTGTTAAATGAAAGTTGCTACATTAATTAGTAATTCAACATGAGAAATTCTCTGTTACAGAGCGATATAAGTTCACAATTAGCCATATAACCAGCGAGGTGATAGCCATGTTGCTTGTTCACAAATGGCCTCTCCTCCATTGGCTCGTCCGAGATCGCAGACACCAAGCTCCATCGATGGAGTCGACCTCCATCGTTGTGCAGATTGGAAGTTTTAGAGATTTGAGCGGTTGTTGATAAAGGGGAGTCGCGCAGAGCACATTTGTGCACATCCGTGCATTTCAAAAGACATCCGGGTACTACTGTACTCAACCCATGAAAAACTCCCAAACGCCATGAAATTTCACACGACTGTAGTATCAACATAAACTTGTACAGGAAACAGATTACTTATTACAATTCAACACTCCTCCTTAATCTGATTGCTGTATCAAACCTAAATCAGAAATAAATATATTAAATTTAATTTTATACATTGGTTTTGTGAACAAATCTACGACCATTGCATGTGAAGGACAGTAATCTAATTTTATTTCCCCTTCTTCTATTAATTCTCTAGCAAAATTGTACCTTATTTTAATATAATCACTCGTTTTATGAAATGCATTCTGTTCACTCAAAAACAAAGCTGACTGATTTTTATTAAAAATTAAAACAATTTTCCTTTCCAACTAATTCAAAAACAAATTCTCCTAGAAAAACTGCTTCTTTCGCTGATTCTGATATTGCCATATACAGTATACTCTCGATAATACGAAGCTTCAATTATACAAAGTAAAGCAGCTGGTCCCGACGTAAATCCTATAGTAATAACATGGCAATATTCGAAAATATGAAGTTTTGAAAATATGAATTTTTTGAAATTACGAACTTCGGGCCTGGTCCCCAGGATTAAATAGACTTCATATTTACAAACCTCGGTGAAAAGCTGTTTCAGCAAAACTATTTTTGACTGCGTAGACATCTAACTAATCAGTGTTACCGATTGTGGTGCATCAAAAATGAAATGCGTGAATAGTAGTGCATTCTTCTCCCACATATGCCAGTATCTCCCCATCATTTTCTGCATGTAACTCCGCGTGTTATTTAGACCATTAGTAGTGTGTAAATCGTAGTTAATGCCCTTATTTATCCTGGCTATTTTATGTTTTACGTGTTACCAGCATTTTCATTATGTCCACGGTTCTCTTTTAATTAAAGGTTAATTATGATGACACATACCATGCTCGCTGCCGTGGGCCTGGAATTATGGCAGTTCAAATTCTCCGTGAACCCTACCTTGTCCTTTTAAGGCGAGCAATCCTAGCTCAGCTCTCTGTGAAGGGGATGTCCGCAACAAAATCTTGTAGCAAGGAAGGGTTGAGTGAGGGTGGGTGATGCTGTTAGGAAATTTGAGAGGGTTATGTTGTTCGGGGTAAGGATCATGGTGGCTGGGGAGTTAGGGTGTGTGCTGTGCGTGGGGGAGGAAAGGGTCCGGTGGTGGAGAGGGAAGGCCCCAGTTGCGGGCGTATCTTTTAAGAGGCCTGCAAACGGGTGCCAAATCCGGGAGACCCTCGCCCGTGCGTGCTGGGCATCCTCACCCGTGTTCGCCCGTGGGATGCCCAGACGCCTGACCTTGCCCGTTCGCCCCGGATGTCTGAATCCTAGGCGGGTGCCCGGGTCCTAGGTGGATGCCTGGGTTGCTCGCCCAAAGTGAGGGGAGGGGTGGTAAAAGAGTGAGCAAAAAATATTGCAAACGGCAAAGACCCTTAGGAGAAAGATGATCTTAGGGCAGTTGCCTGCCAAGCAAACGGGTGACTGCCTACACTCAGCAAGTCACATTCATGGCACTTCGGAAATGTCCGTCAAACGTCTTCGGGTTGAGCCTCTCTCTTTATCTCTCACACACCGCCTGTGCAACACTCACCCTAATTTTGCACCTGTGTACAGGCCTCTAGTATCTTAAGTCTCCACCCCAGTTGGCATCTACAAAACCAAAAATGTCTTTCCCTGTTGCCCTATATACCAGTTTAATTGATTTAGAAAATTTTAAGTAGACTTGGACCAATTAGAGATGGGTAATTCGGTAAACTACCATGGTAATTTTTGTAAATTACCATGGTATTTTTCGTAAATTACCAACACCCCTGAAAATTACTGTAATAAATGGTAATTTTCAGAAAAGTTCTTTTTCAGAAAATTTCCTTCTCACGAAAGAACCATTGGAGTGGGTGATATTATAAATTAAGTAACCAAAACAGTTTTGTTTACCTTGTGTCCATGATTAATTCGATTAATTCAGAGTAAAATAACTAATGCTCATTGTGCAGAGGTATGTCTTTGGAGCGAAAATTTCTCATGGTGTGACAAAAGAGAGGCAAATTGCGTGCTGCTGCCGACTTTGTTATAATTTTTTTAATTAGTTATAATAGATAAACGTCATGATTTATTTTATATAAGCGTTGGCATTTACATCTCAATGCTAATTGATTTCATTTTAAGTCCTCCAATAAGTATTTGCAGCTCGAAACTTAAAATTACCTGAAAATTACGGTAATTTTAAAAAATTACCGTAATTTACCACAGTAATTTACCTCAATTGATAATTACAGTAATTTACCCATCTCTAGGGCCAATACCGATAGAGAGTATGTGTATCAGCCATCTCCCCAATACTTTCAAGTACTCATTTTTTTTTTGATACTTTTATTTAAAAGTATCCAAATATGGTGAAATCATCTAAAAGAATAATTTATAAATCCCGCCTTCTTCAACTGACTTACACACGTGTCGTGTATTTGTTTACTTAGCTGGGATCTTCATGACTGTAAAAGCGAGACACATGCTAGGAAGTGGAGGCCTGCGGTGAAAAGCATGACCTCCTTCGAAAAGTAGACGAAAATATGCGTACGAAGAAAGTTTGCTGAAATAGTGGTAAAAATTAAAGTTCTGCCATCAACTGAAGTTCGTTCTGTTCAACGCATACATTGTTCGGCGTTTCCACGTACATTCCAAGCTCGTTTTCCAAAAATATTAAATTCAAATTTCGTGGCATGCTCAAGTGTTATGATGTTAATGGATTCGCATTAGAAATTTAAAAATGAAGACAAAGGTGTTTGTCGCCTGCCTCCAATGTTGCATACTAACGGAGAAAACCCGGTTTTGTAAATCGACTAGAATAACTTAAACGAATTTAAGTAAGTATTTGAAACTTAAAGGACATCATGGCAAAAGTACGATTCATATCCTATTAAAATTTCCTTTCATTTGTGCTTTTCATATTATGACCATCTCCAGAGTGATGCTGGCCTCTGTGACTCTAAGAAATGTGCTATTTTTCATCCTCACTGCACAAACATGCCTCAAAGTAATTATTATTAAAAGTCTGATGCCGGCATTAAATGAAAGGCTAAATTATCTACACACTGATATGCTCTCTATGAATTTCGCTTCTTCCTTTTTTGGGATATCAAGCCTCAAATTCGAGAGTTATTATATACTTTTTGTGTGATAAGTAAACACAAAACGTGCTATTTGGTCATATAGTCATCATTAATTATTTTGCACGCATCAATGCAAGGTATCGTACGTATTTTTTGGGAGGCGTAATAATTGACAATGAAACTTTGTTACAGTAAATTCACGCCAGCAATGACCTAACTTGATGGCACGCGTAATGCCCCCCCCCCCACCTGGACGTTATGCAACCCACACCCATACATCTTCAACATAACCCGAGAAGGCTAACGAGATGGAAGAACTGCTGAGCATGTTCAGCAGCCGTGTCAATAATGTGTCAATGAGCAATGCATTCAAATATGAGCTGCTGAGCATGTTCAGCAGCCGTGTCAATAACGTGTCAATGAGCAATGCATTCAAATATGAGCTGCTGAGCATGTTCAGCAGCCGTGTCAATAATGTGTCAATGAGCAATACATTCAAATATGAGCTGCTGAGCATGTTCAGCAGCCGTGTCAATAATGTGTCAATGAGCAATACATTCAAATATGAGCTGCTGAGCATGTTCAGCAGCTCTCATTTCTTAAAAAGAATTTTCAGTATTTACAATGCGAGAGGGCTTAGTGTATAAAATCCAATTCCAGTGACAATTGTAAGAGTAGCAAAATAAAAGAGTTGTCACTATGTGACAACTCTTATCTATCGTGAAACTATTTTATTTCTTTTATGTGCAACTATTTGATCTCTTTTCTATTGCCTAATTTAAGTTACATGTTAGTATTGTTATTTTTATTCCATGTCTATGGTTGATGCAAGAGTGTATTGAGTTTCACGCTTCATTAAATGCAACTTTTTATCACTTGGCAGGGAATGGCACGAAGGCACGTGGTAAAAATGATGCAACCCCGTCCCGCATTTATTCGTCGCCGAAACCTCGGAGGAAGTTGAGTTGTCAGAATTATTCGGACAAGCTTCGAAGCTTGGCGGATGAGCTGAAATGCTTGACTGAGGGAATGAGTTCATCCTCTCGGCCTGGTTAGTGGTCTTTCCTTTTTCTATTCCTGGGGATTCTTTATCTCCCAGTGTTGATGTGGGCATGGGAAAAATTCACACACAAATTCAAATTGATTTCAATGTTAAGAGATTCCATGAATAGCAAGCACATATCCCAAATGGCTGAGGGGTTTGCAATTCACCAAATTAAAAGAAATGGTGAGAGTTGGTTTTTCTTCCATGGTGAAAAAATTTCCTTCTCTTTGTATCCAATAATGACACTGGCATGAAGTGTGTTCTATATGAAAAGGAAATAAATGTAATCATCCAGGGTTAATATATGCTAACGCTGGATGATTATATTGTTTATGTATTATATTGTAATAGATTGTTAACCTTATACAGTAGAACCACGGTTGTGCGAGTATGGCCTCTTGAGAGGTCCCCGCCATTACGAGAGATTGCAGGGGCACTGTCAATCGACCCTATGGTTGCCATATAAAAAATTATGGTTTTTACGAGACCCTTTTGGTGTTGGCCCCCGCCATTGCGAGAGTTTCCGTCACCGGCAAACAAACGCCAAAAGTGGCCAACGTCTGCCATAGCTTGTGATCTGTTAGCAATGCAATTAATATGAAGTGTTGCATATCAACTGCACGTTACAAATCACCATCCGATTAATTTATTGCTAATATTGGTGGGAATACTGCAGTATTAGCAGTTAGGAATATGTATTTGTTCTTCTTTAGTTTGCTGGGCGGTGGAGAGCACACTCGCACGTCTGTGAGTTGAGAGCATTTCCAAGATGTACACCATGGCCCAAAAACACTTAAGTGTCGGAAGGGAAAAACGGCAAGCCACTCAATTGTCTCTCCTAAATTTGTTTTCATATTTTCTTTCACTCTATATTTGTCAATGTTGAACATTTTCATAAGTTAATTTTATAATTTACGAGATTATTGAAGCTAGCAAATTATTATTTGTTACCTATACTTGTAACTGCTTGATGTAATGTGATGAACGCGGTGCCAAAGGAGCAGCGCTCTTACTTTCTTGACTTTCAATAAGTCTATATTCCTTTCTCTGTTTTGCTGCCTTTATTCACCAATTATATGAACTAATACTTAGCACAAATGTTGGTATAGGAGGGCTCTTCATTAGACCCATTTTTTCAGTCCTTTGTATCATACTACCCTTGCGTATATACACCTGACAAAATTACTGTACATACGTTGAGGGCCTAACGAATTCTTTAAAAAGAACTTATTGTGATACAACTGCTATTTCAATAAAATTGTTATACATGATAAAGCAGATTGCTTTTCAATGTAGACATTACATCAGATGAAAGGAAACGCCCTCCAAGGCAGGATCCCTTCCACCACTTCCACGGTCTCTTTTCGTCTGCTGAAACAAATGCGATACGTTATTTCAAATGGCTTCCGCGAAATGTCACGAAGAACGTTAATAATAGATCATAAAAATTAAGACCAACCAAGGGAAAGCGTGAAGTCTAGTATTAAAGGTGATACAATTTTGATTTATCAGTTATGGTTTAAATTTTTGGTGGAACTAATCAAAATTATAGAATGAACATTTAAAAATGGAACGAGCATTAGAAAAGAGTAGCTTGGTCAGTTGTGCATTTGGGAAAATGGTCTGCAATTTGAGACTTTTTGCATTTTTTGGAGCAGGTACGTTGCTTTTTGATCTAATGGTTAGGTGGTAAATTAAGTAGGGATATGAATTACTGCAAAACTTTCCCCTTCCTTCGGGATTTGTGCTCAAACTCTCCAGATGGAAATACTTCCGCCACCACACCAACTCAATTCCTAGAAAATTGTTGACAATAGGTTTCATTCAACTTTTCACTACCACCTACCTGGTACTTTGTGGAAAATGGCGAAACATTTTTTACCGAAACATTGCTTCATAACCTGCCTAGATATTATCCCATTCCTAATGTTTATTTTCCCATTCTGAGAATCATAATAATTTTGACATATTAATTTCTGGTACTTCGTGTACACTGGAGTTATTCTGCAACTTGAACTAAACATAAAAATTGAAGACCATACAATTACAAAGACCGCCAAAATGGACTACGACTAACTTACAGATCAGCCACTTTCAATGGCGCATGCATTTCGATTTACCACTAGACCTAATTTGATAAAATTATTTGTTACCTGCCTAGGTTTCTCCCAAATCATGTCTTATCTATACAGTTGTGGCAACAGCAGAGGAGTGAGGCTTTAGTACACATTAATAAGTCTTAAGTTGTGAAAAAGCTTGACGCCGTTGCATCAGTAAAGCATTTTTCTGAAACATACTGTGGGGAATCTTCAACAATATTACACATCAAGAAGCTGAAAGAGAAAATCCTCAAAATTTTACTGTTAAAGTGACACGAAGAAATGGATGACAGAGAGAGAAACTATGAAAGAAGATTTATGTGCGGATTAAGATTGCATGGTATTGATTGTGTCAAAGTAAAGGGCTTAGTTAGTATTTCTGACGAAATGCTAATGAAGCAAGCTGAACAATTTCAGAAACAGATATAATCTTAAGGACGTGATGTGGGAAAGTTTGTGTGCATGTAGTAGTGTTTCACAATCAGTTCTATAACATGCATGGTTTAAATTGTGTCCTGCTTTAAGGTTTGATGTAGAAGAAATAATTGGGGATCTCACAGAATTTCATGTTTCTAAGGATAATCATATGATGATGGAGTTGGTTAACTATGCAAACAGCATCCAAAACCGTGAATTAAAGAAAATGGAATTGGTACATTTAAAGGAATGGATAGATAGCGACCACGTTACTCTCACCACACAACATTTCACAGATGATGAAATCATTGATATGGTAAATATTGACAGTAAATCCCAGTGAGGATGAAGATGATGAGCCTGAAATTGTTGAAGGAAGACTGCTATTGATAATGGTCTTTAAAGAATCATCCAGCCCGGTCACTCGTGACATAGTGATGCAGCTACCGTATAAATGACACCCACACGTTGAAATCGTGCTGAATCAGCTGATAACAAATAAAGCTAGGTATGAAATATGTTGCGCGAAGCACAGCAAAAGAAATATCAAATTTTATGTACCCTTTTCCAATAATAATTTTATAATTTTAAACATGCAGCAACATGATGCACTCCATGCTTAGATTTCATTATTTTTACTCACTATGCAACTTCAATACTTTTAAGTAATAACTTTGTGAATTAAGAAACCATTTCTTTCTGATTATTCTCAGTAACTTTTAAAAAGTATGTTCAAAAAATGGCAAACGATTATATTTTGTTATAAATAATTGACTCCCTTCAATGAAAACATCCCGGACGTCAAAAATAGACCAATTGCCATGCAATACCTATAGACCGGCAAAATCCCTAATCCGGCATCACTTGGGTCCCGAAAGTGCCGGTTTAAAGGTGCTCAACTGTACCTCTGTATTTTCGAAAAACCTCCACACTTCTTACTGAGAATACACTCCCATAATGAGCCAACTACGTCCAAGGAGTAAAATATTCAGCGGATTCAGCTATTTTGTTAGCGAAAATGATAGTAAATAGTAAAACTAATCTCTGGTCTAACAAGGGAAGGTTCCCAACTGTAACCGGCGGATCGCGATCAAACTTCGTAGGGTGGTAGAAAACGAAAATTTAATTAGATACATTTCTTCGGAAATGCGTCCAATAGGCCTTAGTTTTCGAGATATTTGCATTCGAAAATCGTGAAAAACCCCCTAAAAATGCGCACGACGCAACCCGCCATACACCGCGTGGCGCTTTATTATCGTTTATGTTAGCGCTATGTTATATTATAGTTTAAATTACCAGAACCCGAAAGAAGTTGTGGCTTGGTGGTAACGTCTTCGGATACTTCTAATTTTCATCCGGTTCGAGGCTCCCGAAAGGCAAATTGTTTTTCTCCTCCGTAAGTTGCATTTTTTTTTGTCGCGCCCGCATTTCATCGCAGTAAAATCGTGCGATAAAAATTCGAGTTACGTCACGAAAATGTTTATAAAGGAGAACGTTACATAAATGTTTAAAAAGGAGAACGTATTGCGGCTTCGTATGTACAAATGTCGTAGCGTCTAGCAGTAGGTCTTATTGAGACTTAAGGCTTCAGCCATAAGTGCTAGGAGAAAAGCCAGAATATGTGTGTTCACTCCCGCTGAGCACAGTTAGAACAACCCAAGGGTTATTGCGACGAACAGGGTGTCTACCAGTCGGGAAAAGTCGGGAATTTATTAGCGTCGGGAAAAATTCTGGAAAAGGTCGGTAATTCGCTGAAAAATAATCAAAAATCGGGAAAAATGGTTGCTTGCAAATCGTCAGGATAAAAATTGGAACGGCAGACATAGCATTACGAAATGAGATATTGTTTCCCTTTTTCTTTATTTGTCATTATCAAAGAGGTGTTATTTTAAACCTCTGGTCAGTATTTGTGAGTTCGTGACTTTCGTCGTTCGATTGCACTAGACATGGGCACCGTTTCCTGCATGCCGCCGCGTGACAAATCGGCTTGGTCGGTTGCAGGTTGAAGATCGTATACTTTGAATGCTATTTCGAAAGAATGACCTTGACCGTGGTTATTACAATGCTCCCAAAGATTCAGGCGATCCATAGATCGTACTCTAGTACGATTGTGACATTTTGCGTTTTGCCATGCCTCTGAGGGTGTAACTCGATTAAATTCCACTAGAAATATTATATTTAAACCATCGCGTCCTAAGTTTCTATGCTGCGCATCATCATAATCGGGTGGGATTAATTAACTTCACTGTGTAATTGGAATGTTTTTTTTCTCTCATCCATTCAGTAAAGCTTACCGTTTGCCATTTTGTTATAAGCAATTTCCCATTGAATTGTGTTGCTTTTATACGCAAGCATAACGTCTTCGTGAAATAACAGAGATCAGGCCCTGGAAAGTAAAAACATTATATTACGGTTTCCCGGCGGATTAGACGAGTGAAAGTTTCTCGGGTCTTCCACCGGGTCAAAAGCTCCATCTCTGCCAACGTTTCCGAAAACGACTAGTTTTCCATCTTCAGGGCTGTGAAGATGTCCCTGGCTCACAGCCCTAAAGATGGAAAACGAGTCGTTTTCCGAAACGTAGGCAGAGATGGAGCCTTTGTCCCGGTGGAAGACTCGAGAAACTTTCACTCATCATATTACGTTGTCGCTGACGACGCCATACGTGCCGCGGCCGACGAATATGTCGTTAGCTCCTGGATGATATACTACTGGAGAACTCACCATTTGCCGGCTAGTGCGGTGGAATGTCTTTGTTATTCATCTGATGGTGAGCTCGCTAGCTCGAAAGCCGTCGAAAAGTCTAGTTCATCTGTCGGCATGCGCGAGTTTGCAACAAAATCGTTCGTTTTTACTGGAGAACTCGGCATTCGCCATCTCGAGTTGAGTTGGTTCGTCAGTCATCGAGTTGGTGTGTGCTCAAGAGGTGCCTTTGGTTGGACTGGCGAAGGACATCATTTCATTCAAAGGCTCCTTTCACACGGGACGGGGCGAATCCGACCGCCGTGTACGGCGCACAGTGGTGCAGGATCCCTAATACTTGGTATTTATGAGTCTAGAAAAACTTTCTATATAGGGTTTTTGTGCATATAAGTTAGATGCATCGATTGACGAATACAAAACCATCTTAAGTAAAGACATATCGCTGTTGCTACTCCTCTAGTAGATAAGATAAAAAGTTGCACTGGTAACAAGTGCATCATATGAAAACGAGCAGTCACAGCTTCACCTTCAATTCTCTCTAATATAACATGTATTGCCTCGATTCTTGTTCTGAAAAATGGGTTTTGTAACTGAAGGAGAGTGCTATTTAATTGTTTATTAATAGATAGCAAAAATAATTTGCAAAATTATTTTTTTACATAATTTCTTGTTCAGAAATAAAGAAGTTTTTTTGAAAATTCACTTTTATATTTTTGCAAAATAATTAATTTGTGAAAATATTAAACTGAATTTGTGTTCAGAGATCGCAAAAACCTTTGTGCTATAATTTTTAATGAAACGAGAATTTTGAGTTTGTGTAAATCCAAGTAATAAAAATATTGCAAATACTTTTGTGAAAAAAGTAGTTAGCGAAAATATGAAGATCACATTAGCATTCAGCGACTGAAAAACTTATATTTGTTCATATTAATCGTGATTTTTTAAATAAGTGTTAATTTAAGCAAAAAAATTGCAAAACTTTTTAAGAAAAAATTAGTTTACGAAAGTTTTGAATCTAAATTCATATTCAGCGACCTCGAAAACCTATATATACCAAATTTCATATAAATTGAACATTTTTTAATCCAAAATACCAATTATTAGGGATCCCACACCGCTGTGTGGCGTGCCGCTGTGCATTCCTCAAAAACAGCTGTAAATGTCACAGTACAGTCCATTTTGAGTATAAGGCACTTACTTTCTAGTAGGAGTTTAATCATGAATGAAGTAGATAAGGTGCTGTGATCGTACTTTGAATAATGTGGATATAATAAGATGGCCAATTCCAAGTGAAAAATTGGACAGGACTGGGCATTGAACTATTGACCGTCACGATGACACATTAAGAAATTAGCCTTTAGTGTCTGGAATTTTAAAATTTTTGTCTTGAAAAGTCTTGAAAAAGTCTTGAATTTCTTTTTCATATATTAGTAGACACCATGGACGAAGGTTTCTGCAGCTTTCAAGGGTTTCCATTTGCCAGTGACATTTTGCATTATGTAGACTGAAAAAAGATGGGGTGCAGCAACCAAGAATCGGTCATGGCAACCAACTTTGTTGGATACTGGGGCGCCGTCCAATTATTTGGTTGAGAGAGCCATTTTAAAATGCTACATCGGACTTTGCTGCACTAACCAACTTCCTTGGATCCACAGTTTTCGAGTAGTGGGCTCTCACATCCAACTATAGTGGAATCATCAAGTAATTGTTCTGTTGTCTTGACTACGTATTCACTCCTTCTCTTGGATACCCATTATTGAATATGAGGTAGTTTTATTATCATACAGAAATTGCAAGTTAACCTAGTCATTATGTTCGCATATTTTTATTAATGAATCACGAATGTATTCGTTTCTACCGAAGGACACACAGATTCATATATTATCCGGTAGTACGCTAACAAACTGCAAGTCTGAAGGCCACACACGAATTATTCTTCAGCATTCTCACAAAGGTGACCGGCTGGAAAGTTTGTAAGTTACCACTATTTAGACAGATCGTCTTCCCAACTGACAATGATTAATTTCTAAACACAATATATACAACTCGTCTCAATCAAAACACGCATTACTACTTCCATTGCAAATTATTCTATCAATATCACCATTGTATTTGACTCCTCGCTGCTAATACACTGCCACCGAATTATATTCTCCATTAACATATTTAATTTCTTCTAAATCAATCAACTGAAATATTTAAAAAAAACCTTCATCACCACAGTCGTTGAAATTTAAATAACATTTTATACTTTTATCTTTAGTGCTATTTCCACTGACATAGCCTTTAACTTCTCTAAAACTGTTGGCATCGTTACGTAATAAACATTATAATAATCGTTTAAACCATAAACAATAATCATTTACGGTGTATAGATGAAAGTAAAATATTGCACGCGGGAAACTCCTTTCTCTGAAGTACAATGTTATATTTTCACGCAGTTGACAGCTGTAAGCATCATAAGCAACTGCATTGTCACACTTTTTACAGAAATGTGTCCATGTTGCATTGATTATAGAAATAACAATGCACTTTGAAAATATTGCTCAGCAGAATGTGTCAATTGTTGCATTGATTGTAGAAACAACAATGCACTTTGAAACTATTGCTCAGCAGATCCTGGTAACAATTGCAATGATTGTCCAATCCAACTAGTTGGAGCTAGACTCTTTGCAAGAGCATTAAATTAAATTGTTTGCTATGCTTGGTACGCCTCAAAAGTTGACCGAAGATCTTGAAGTGTTCGTTAACATAAATGACGTTTCATTTCCTGAAGATGTGGTAAAAAAATTATGTGACTGTGGCAATGGAGCATTTATTAAGTGTTTTTGGTGTAAAAAGTATTTTTGTTTTTCCTGTTTTTATGATAATTATCACCCAAGTGACTGTTCTGGGGAATAAAATTACGAAATATTTATGCATAATTTCTTACAGTGAACACTTATACATTCACAAAATAAAGTGAATCTTTAAAGCTTTTAATTTGCTTACATAAAATATTGTGTGCCAAGTTTAAATGTGTAAGCTATATTTTTTTTAGGAATTGTGAATATTTACCCAGAATTTATCCTTGAAATTCAAGATGTGCATTCCAAGACAACTATTTGATAATGGTGTATGGAAAATAGAGGTAAAGTTGTTGAGGTTTACTTAAAAAACTAGGAAAATTAATGAACGAAATTCGGGGACTATAAATTTTTCAAAAAGGTCTATTACCAATTCAGGAAAAAAGTGAAGAACCCTGTCTATCTAACGTCGAGGGATGCCCATTTCATGCAATAATTTTGTTACAGCTTTTATTCAACGAGCTTCGTCTGCAACTTAAAGCATCAAGGCAAATGTCCACTCAGCTTACGAACGCGTGTACCGATACTAGAGTCGTGGTAACTGTTCTGACGAGTGGTGAATACAGGCAATGCCGCACACAAAGCATTAGTTTGTTTATGAGCCTCACAATGACCCATCCTCACTCCATCGCTGGCCTTATCGAAGATTACCCCGAGGAAGGAGAAGGGGCTGCGTGTGTGTATTGCGGGTTGCGCCGTGAGTAATTTTTTTAGGGGTTTTTAACGATTTTCGAATGCAAATATCTCGAAAACTAAGGCCTATTGGACGCATTTCCGAAGACAAGTATCTAATTAATTTTCGTTTTCTACTACCCTACAAAGTTTAATCGCGATCCGCCGGTTACAGTTGGGAACCTTCCCTTGTAAGTAGAACTTGCAAACCCACTTAAGCCTCTCAGATGAACTCCTTCATACCCACGTACAAGATTACCATCTGACACAGCTATTATACCTAAATCCGAAGATTTGTTATATTTTAGGGTTCAAATGATATTTTAAGGGGAATTTAGCCTATTCTGACCTCATTTGATCCATCGGTTCTCCATGAAATCTCGATATTTTTGTAACTGTACCCTTAGAAAATTACATTGCGTTTATTTTCATGCTTGCGCCTCATGGCAGTCATCTGTTTTTTTGAGAGTATCTTAGCTGCGAATTGTAATTCCACCATTCTTAAACAATTATTGCCATCACTCCATATTTACATTATTTGTTATCACATTTTTGAAGCTGAAGACATCAGTCAGTGAAATAAGCTTAACTTCTGCATAAGTTAACTGTATATTTATTCAATGGCCTTATATGATTTAATTATATGGCCTTTGCAAGTAAAAATGAACGCAAGCATAAATTAGATGATTAATTTTAGGCGCACGATGGAAACGACAAAACCTAAAAAAAGGCAGCTGGTGACAACTGAAACTGAATTAATTTAATCAATTTCCAAGCCATTGATGAGGGAAGGCGAAACATATATGTGGCTGAGACCTTTAGAATACCACCATCCACCCTGAATTCCATTAAAAAAACATAAAGAAACTGATGAAGCAACATATTGAGGATGCATAAATAAAAAATCTTGGGTAGTGAAAAGTGAACAGTTAGACAGGCACATATTTGATTGGTTGATGTAAGGTAGAGCCAGAAATATTCCTGTATCTGGATCTTTTGTACAGCAAAAGGCAAGAGAAGGCAAGAAAAAAAACTTTGCAGACCATTTTACTGGGGCGTAAACATGGTGTCCACTGACCGGGAAAACCTGGAAAATGGGGATTTATCCGTGAATTTTCAATGCAGGGAATTGTTCGTGGATTATTCGTGATTTTCTGGTCTGAGTTGGGAATTTTAAAAATTCTTAATTCAAGACAAAAAGTCCTTATTTTATAAATAGGATAAAGAACGATGACTTTAAGATATGGGTTTCCCGTTGGTGTGAATGAATGAATAAATAAACGACGGAAAAGTAGTTAGGCTCAATGTATCGTCAGCGCTGTGTGGATCGGAGACGTTCAACTGTTCGACTGTCGAACGGATGCCTTCAACGTCACGTCAAGTGCCCTTTGTTCTCATTCATTGCACATCTGACTAAGTCCATGATACGCAAACATATGCCTAACGTGTATTGATGGCCGGATCGGATCTGTCGGATCCAAAGATCCACGGATCTTTCATTTTACTCGGTTCCGGATTCGGATCCAAAGACACGGTATAAAATCGGATCCGGATCGTAGATTTTAAATTTTCGCGGCCTAGCGATCGAAGTGCCCCGTGAATGGAATGTAGGTGCGGTAGATATTGACAAGAAGAGGATGTGTAACTCAGGTCACGAAATTAGATGAAAATGTTCCCGTGCAACTAGAAGTAAAATAAAGAAATATGACTTTTCCCCATACCCCGGTATCGCGGGAAAAATTACGTAGGATGTCACGCGGGTAGCCTACATTCACCGGGATCGGGCTGACAACGAGAGCTAGTTTACTGTGCGAAGTTCGATCCGTATCGCAGTTTTATTTTTCTTTAAGTCATTGCATCGAAAATGTTATCATCTTCAATTTCAAACCATTACATCTGAGTACTCACTTTATTATACTTTTGTTGTTTAAATTAGATTTACAAATGTATAATTAATAAATTAAGGATGGTCGGGTTGGATCCACGGGTCTTTCATTTCATTCGCTACTGAAATCATATCCAGGGACAGTAAAAATTCAGATCCGGATCGGGGATTTTAAATTTCTCGGCTTAGTGAGCGATGCGCCCCGCGAATGGAATGTACGTACGTATGGTAGATACTGACAAGGAGAGGTTGTGTAACTTGGTCATGAAATGAGAAGATTTTTTCCGTGCCACAAAAACACAAAAAAAAATACTCGTGACTTTTTTCTCCATAGGCCCGGATGCGCGAGAAAAAAAATAAAGCCGAATGTCACGCGGGTCGCCTACATTCGCCAGATTCTCGTGAACCTATGATAGCGTAGTTGTTAAAAATGAGGGCTAGTGTACTGCAGGTCGCGAGTCCGATCCTTAACCCTGCATAGGAATACAGGCTACGCTGTATTCCTACGGGAATGCAAGTAGGCAGTTAAAAAAAGTAGATTATCAGAAATTTTATGTGAATTTATAATTTAAAAAAATAAAAAAATTTGGCGTTAGTGAAAGGATTAGAAAAAATTTTTAATTGCAGAATTAAATTGTGTTAACTGGACAATATATTTTTGAGTGACGCATTTGTAAATCTAGTTTAAACGATAGAAGTACAAAAAAGTCAGTACCACGCAAAAAGTTTGGAAATGAAGGATGATAAACTTTTTGATTCAATGGCTGAAAGAAAAATTTTAAACAGCGATAAGAATCGAACTTCATTACCTGCAGTCCACTACCCCACTCTGCTATTGTCGGCTTACCTGATTTAGGAGAATACATTCTCCCCACATGTCATTCTACTTTTTTCTTGCAAACCCGGGGAGAAAATCCAAGACTTTTTAAAAATTTTGTTTATAGTAGCATGAAGAAAGGCTAATTTCATTTCAAGATCAGAGTTACACAACCTCTTCTTAGGAGTAGAAAATTCTCAAATTTCATTTCAAAGATTATTGTTAATAATACATTGCAAAATTTCTAGTTTAGCAGCTTGAAATATTCTATAATAACTTTTTTGTCTTAAAAATGGAATCCCCGGATATTTCATAAATGGGATCTCTTGGCCGCATTAAGAAATTTCTTTGTGTTTCTAAAAAAGAATTAGAAAGCATTCAAGGATTTGATTAATTATTGGAAAATAATTCCTTTGATAATGAAAATAAACTTATAATGTTTCTTTTAACTGCACATTTGATGTGATCGGATACTTTACTGTAAGTACAATGTAAGTTGGCTTTCTGGTAGGCTTTGCAATATATTTTTTACAAACTTTTCTATAATTGTTTGAGAAATCTAATTGCTGATGTTTGTTAGATATATTCAGAATGCGCTTACTTGAATTAGGATTTTTATTACATTAATTTTTGTTAGAAAAAGATGGTGTAGGATACTAAAGACTGTTATGATTTCACACTTTTCTATAGTCTACCGGTACAAAAATGTTACATACTGATTCTGAGTGAACAGAAAATTGGGGCTTTGAGACTTGTAATAGAAAAGCATGGCAAAAAATATTAACGTAGAAAATCATCATTCCAAGAACAGTGGTTGAATGCTGAAGATTTTAGCCAGTGGGTTCTTTAAGTTCCTCTTGTAGAAGAATTTGTAATTTCTCATGGAAATGCTAATTTAGAAAGAGGGTGTTCAATCAAAAAGTAGTTTATCTTTCCCAACCAACAAAGAGAGTCTCTTACTACCAATAAAACTACATATTTAATTACTTTAATTTATCACTTATTTATTATTTAATTACTTTATCTAAATTATGATATGGGTTAAACTACAAAAAATCCATATTCTACATAGAACTTGAAAAACATCACTTTTGACTCATACAAGAACCGCGATATATTAGCCTGGAAATTTTTATAAATTTAGCCTTGAAAACCTTGAATTATGCTTGAATTTTATATTTTGAATTTTGTGGACACCCTGGTAAACCATGAGACATTTTTAATGCTGATGAGGAAGGAGTTTTTCTAACCTGCTTCCTGACAGAACTCAGACATTTAGGAGCCAATCATGCCAAGGAGGGGGAAAAAAAGCAAAGAAAAATTCACAGTGCTTTCCTGTGTCAATTTTGATGGCTCTGAGAAATTGGAGCCACTTGTTATTGAGAAATATATAAAGCCTAGAGGCTTTAAAAATTCTCAAAGATAGGAATGAGAAATTGGAAAATAGTCCTATTCGTTGACCAGTGTACAGCACAAAAAGAGGATTGTGTTATGATACATCAAAATAGAATTTTTCTCCAAACACCACCAGTAAATTGCAACCTCTGATCAAGGAATATTTCAATTGTGAAGAGAAATTGCTGACAGCAACTGGGTGTGTACATGTTGCGAAGAGTTAACGAGAAAAATCGTATAAGAACTCTGTTCATGGAATATAATGTACGCCATGCACTGGTTGTCTTACATGCACTTATTTAAAGTTGCAGTTTATTGAGAACTGTTTTAAGAAGGCTGGATGTATGGGGGACAGCAGCAAAGAAGACATTATGCATGAGGATGAGCCAACAGAGTGGCATGAAATAAATAGAATAATTAATGTTCATTCATAGACTAACAAAATGGTCCCTTTCATTTTTATATAAAGAGGTTTTACTTTACCTATTGTTTACATATTTTTTACCTATTATTTGCAGTTTTTCCTCCAGTTTCTTTTTCCTTGTTTTTGAACCTGCATATTCCTATTTATTAAAGTTTTATTAAAAAACTAGCTGAATTTGCCTGTTGAAATTCACAAGAGGGAAAAATATAATAAAAGCAAATTTTATTAAGAAATTTTAACATCATTCATGGCCACCACCAGGGTGTGTAGCTGGGGGTGAAGATCACCAAGCATGCACTATTGACATGCAAGCAAGCTATTATGTGGAAACATGCTACATAATAGGGTCACATGCAACTAGTTTGTTAGTATCTTCATGTTAATAAAGGGATTGGTTATTAATACATTCACTACAGACTACCCTTAACAGTATTTCACTTACCTATCCCTTTGCTACGAGGCATATTGTGCTCCCTTATGGTACATGGGAAAAATGACATTTGAAATCCATCGGTAGGACTATCTATCTCTCTCATCTTGGTATTCTGATGAAACCTACCATAATGCACAGGGGTTTTAATATATATCTAACGTCATCTGTGAACAAATCAATTTCAAAATTACCTAAAAGTTTTAACCTGCTATCTAATAGTAATTCCCATCCTAATTCTGGATCCATTCATGGACAAAAAGCGACGGCATTCCAAGGGGGTATTGGTCTATCCCTGGTTAAGGTAGGCCTATAAATAATACAGAACCTGTGAAGATGCCGTGACTTGGTGACAGGAGGCCACCAACAATAGCGCTTCCCATCACCCGGAGGAGAGGGCAGCAGCTCCTCTTCATATGAGTGAAGGTGGAGACCACAGTGACACTCATTTCACTACTGGCGTGGTAACATTTACTTTAATGGCTGTAGTACTTTGATGTGAAGGGCAAGGGGAAACCACCACATTATTATCCCGAGGGGTCGCAGCTACTCCACTCTTTCCTTTATTATCAGACGTGATGGAACCCTCTCGAGTAAAATATTCCGGAGGTAAAATAGTCCCAATTCGGATCTCAGGGCGGGGCTACCCGAGACACAACACCAGTCAAGTGTGATAGTCATTTTAGGGTAGGAACGTGGGACGAGAGATCGCTTCGGGCCTGTGGAAAATTGGAAAACCTGTAGGTGGAAATGCGGAGAATGCACCTGGATGTAATCAGCAAAATGAAGTGGCCCGAAGAAGGATGCTTCAAGAGCGGAAGCTACAGGATTATACACACTGGATCTTTAACCCTTCAACGCCATCCTACGTGCTATGCATGGTTGTGTCACGCTGTGTTTTGATATGCTTTTCAAGGAATTGAAAATTTTTCTAGCGCATTCATATTTTGCGTACTGATATAATAAATGATACTGTTCATTTTTAGTATATCTACTAATACTTTAGATAATTTTTTAAAAAGATCTTCATTTGATGCATCTATTCTACACTTTTTCACGAAACAAGCAATTGACTTTCATCTCAGACTCCTGAAATTATAAGGAGAGAAATTTTCCATCCACTTGGGAGGATAAGGGAGAGTATATTCAGCGCATAGATTAAAATTTGATGACCTAACTGTCAACGTAAACATATCCGGTCGCTGACGCCTGGTTTCTCCAAGGTCCCTTTGGGACGAGCTTCATTTCGGCTTGGAAAGACAACAAGCGATATGGATAAGGGCAGTAAGAGTGACGATGTTTTCATTCTCTTTCGTTTAGCCCAGCATAGTATCTAGGGGGGCCATGTGCACCCATTTCATAGCTTAGAAATGACCGCGGGACAGGGGAACTCATTCAGACCCAAGCACTCATGACGAAAGATTAGGGTGTCGAAGGGTCGACACGGAAAGGGAGCGACGGAGAGCAAATTGTAGAGAAGAGACTCAAGATCTCTTTGAAGACGTGCAGCTCAGTAAACCTACCAAAGTCAGAGTCAGTCGTACCCAAGTCGCTTTTCTGGAAGGAATATATTAGGAGTGTTATTTTGTTCTTAACGAACATTTTAGTCTTTCACTTTACATTACTTCCTCCGTAAGTGCTTCGTTCCGCAAGCTGTACGGTTCAAATCGCAGAATATTTGTGAGTGTTTGTGTTTATCAGGGTTGTTACTCATCTACCATCAATTATGGTGTGTGCAGGAGAGAAAAGGCTGGAGGAGTTGAGTGATGAACTGGCTGAGGACGTCTTGCTTGAAAGGCAAGTGATGAAAGTGCTTTGAGTTCTGATGGTGACAGTGAGAATGACATAAACGATCACTCCGAAGTTGACGCGTTGTTATACTGTGATTTGGATGAGGACGAAACTTCGTATTATGCTTGGAAGGGCATTTCCAATTATAAAGGAAAAAGAGAAATTTTCATTGGTAATACCAGTCCACAGGGCAAAGCAAATAGTTTGGAAAGCATTGAAGATATTTTTGAAATTTTCTTTGATAACGACTTAGTAGGAATGATTGTAGAGGAAACTAATTGTTATGCAGATCAAATTAGTAAAACAAACAATAGAACATTTCTACTGTACAACAATAAGTGCCATGCCTCCATAAACCATACAATAAGCTTCCAAGACTAACTGAAAGGCATTTCATAAAAAGAATACCTCCTAAACGTAATAAGGCCAGACCTCAAAGACACTGTGCAGCCTGTACCAAGCACGGGAATAGGAAAGAGACAGTTTGCTGGTGCAAGCCTTGACACCGGACTATGCATCGATTGTTTTGAGGATTACCACACAAAGCAGAATTTGTAAGGTGAAGTACTTTTACTGTATTTTTTATCACTCAAAAGATTTTCAGCACTAATTTTTCGTTCTGAATAACTTTCAGAATGGGCATATTATAAAAAAGACTCTTTTGAAAGATTTCGAATTCTGATCAGTATTTTACGTAAGACGACGACTGCTATACGAGCTCGGATACCCAGCGGTAGCCTTGGAAATGACTCAAACCCACATCTGCTGCGGCGATGTGAACATTGACTTTCTGCATCTATCTAATCATTCCTTTTAAATAGTTTATATGTATGTATAATGAAGTACCTGTGTTGACGTTAGTCTGTATTCTTCAAAAATATAATTCTGGCATTTAATTTCTTTCGAGAATGTTTTCTATTCGGTCCTAATAATAGTTTTAATTTTAACAAATTTATAAGTGTCTAACTCCTAAATTAATTAAGTTTTTTAATGTTTTTAAGCTGTATATAAAATGAATAAGATTTAGTAACCATCTATAAAAATCCCCAAATTATAGAACTATTAGTTATTGAAATATAACTCATTGATCACAAGTCTTCATAAAGCATCATAACATTTAAATCTCCTCCGTCCACTGGGTTAAAATCCATTTAAACCTCCTCCGGGCTTGAAGGGTTAAATGGTAATGCTGGGGTAGGCATAATGCTCAGGAAGAGTTCAGGAATGCATGTGAAGAGCTTCATGCAGTACAATGAAAGGATAATAATGGTGAAGATCGAGACCAAACCTGTAGATACCGTAGTGGTGCAGGTTTACATGCCTACGTTGGACTACGAAGATGAAGAAGTGGAAGACATCTATGAAGATATCACGGAAGTTATAAAACATGTAAGAGGAGAAAGAAACCTAATTATTTCAGGAGAATGGAATGCTGTTGTCGGCAAAGGTTAAGATGGAAGAGTAACTGGAAAATATGAATTGGGAAACCGAAATGAAAGAGGAGAAAGACTACTGAAGTTCTGCACACAGCATAAGTTAGTGGTTGCCAACACATAGTTTAAAAACCACAACCGAAGAGGATATACGTGGAAAATGCCAAGAGACAGAAGATGATTTCAGATAGACTACATTTTAGTGAAGCAGAGATTTAGGAACCCGGTGAAGGACTGCAAAAGCTTCCCTGGGTCAGACATGGACAGTGACCATAACTTAGTGATGATGAAATGCCATCTAAAATTCAAGAAATTGAAGGAAACTGCGAAGAACAGATTGCAAGTTGAAAAACTGAAGGAGACTCAACAACAGCAGCCATTTCAAAAAACTGTGGAAAACAACATAGGAGAAGACCTGACTGAGAAATCAGTGGAAGAGCATCGGGAAAATATTAAATGCAGACTACAGGAAGCAGTAAAATAAGATTTTGGAAGAAGAAAAGTGGCCATGAAGAACCCATGGAAGTCTTAGACTTGATTGAAGAAAGAAGAAAGTACAAGAATGCAAAAAATAAAGAAGGGCAGCTTTGGTGCAAAAAAATAAGGAACGAAATAAATCCGAAGCCAGGAAAGCTAGAGAAATGTGGATGAAGAACCTATGCGAAGATGTACAAAACAGCCTTGCACTTGGAAAGGTGGAACCTGCCTATAGGATAGTGAGGAACCACTTCATAGAACGGAGCGCAAGATGCAATGCTATAAGAGACAAGAATATAGAACTTTTGATTGAAAATGAAGACAAAGTGAAGAGATGGAAAGAATATCTGAAAGAGTTATCCAATGGAAACCATCTCAGAACGAAAGTGATCGAAGAGGAAAGCGAAGTCGAAGAGGATGTTATGGGAGCATCAATGTGAAGATCAGAATTCGATGCTGCAGTAAGGGGCCTTTGGATGAATAAGGGTTCTGGCATTGATGATTTCCCTGCGGAACTAATTAAAAATGCAGGAGAGAATAGATTAACTCATCTTTACAAAACTATCTTCGACATGTACTCAACAGGAGAAATTCCAAGGGACTTCGAGAAAAACATCATCATTCCTATTCCCAAGAAGAAGAGAGCGGAGAAATGCGAAAATTTTAGGAAGCCTTACAACACATGCATAGAAGATATTGGCGAGCATCATCTACAGAAGAATAGAACGAAAAGCTGAGGATTCCTGAATGAAGATCAATTTGAATTCAGGAAAAATAAGGGTACAAGAGAAGCAATCCTGGCCCGTAGGCTGCTCATAGAGAATGGAGAAGAACAAACCGACGTTCATTGCATTTGTGGACTTAGAAAAGGCTTTTGACAAAGTGGTTTGGAATTCAATGCTTGATATTCTGAAAGGAATTGTAGTGTTCTACAATTATCAAAGAATCATCCACATTTTGTGTAAAAAACCAAATAGCTGTGATTAAATCTGGACCCAGCTGTAAAGAAGCAAGAAGAAAGAAAGGAGTGAGACAAGGTTGTGCACTGTCTCCCGTAGTTTTCAATGTGTACATCGAGAGAGCCATCAATGAAAGCAAAGAGAAGTCTTCTGGAGTGCACATCCACGGAGAAACAATCAGTAGGTATGCTACGATTCACTGATGACATAGCTCTCATAGCAGAGACAGAGAAAGAGCTGAATAAGATGCTAACAATCATGGAAAGGTCAATGGCCAGATATCATCTGAAGATCAATAAGAAGAAAACTAAGATATTGGTGTGCAGCAAGAGAGAAGAGGCCGAAACCAACGTTAAACTAGGGAAGCGTATACTGTAAGAGGTGAAAGAGGTCTGCTACCTAGGAAGCTGAGTAATCAACGGTGGATGTAGCCAATGAGCATAGTTGGGAAAGTTACCAAAAAAATGAACTGAATGAAGTTATAGTTAATCTCTGTAAAAAGTAAGCAATTTAAAATTAAAAGTTACTTTTCTGAAAAAGTAACTGATTAAACTTTTAAAAAAAGTAACTTTTACGTTAAAAGTTATTTTTTCAGTTACTTTGGAAAATTGGATGCTGTGGTAATAGTGATAGTTTTTTGTCTTGACAAACAAAGCATACACTGAAAACTGAAAACACTCCATCTGTATCCATTGTTTTAAAATATTCGAAGAGGAGATTTTCGTTGTAATTCCATTTAGTGTCCAGAGTGTTGTTCGTCAATTTTACCAGTTTCTGCCGAAAGGATTCGGCATTTTTTCTGAGGTAGAGCTCCAATTCCAGGATTTTAAGTTGTCATGAATGTAAGAATATCTCCCGAACCATGGTGCACCTGTGATTTGACGCAAAAGATTGTTCTGAGTGTGCGAAAGTGCTTTAAAGTTAGTTTTTGGTATCGATCCCCACATTGCAATGTGAACCAGATCCCTTCACAATTGTAAAATTGCAGTGGAAATGGCTCAGTTGCATAGAGTTGCAGGAGATGCTGGGGCTGTGCCTGCGCACCTTTTCTCGTAATTCACTGGGGGCTGAAGTATTGAGGACGAAATGTCGCCGGCATAAGACTGGTGCATTGTAACAGATGTGTTAATTTGAATGAACACCTCGTTATCCATCGTAGGGTTTTAGGCGACCCCTCTTCCTGCGCTTCAACCATGTGGTACTGAAGACATGACGTCGCCGAGTAAGGCATACGAGCCCTCCAGGACATTGCCTTCGCGTGATTTCGTGTTTTCTCGTCTGAGATGTGCGTTCCTAAACTTTGGCGGTCTCTCCCCTCAGCCCCGCTTTTGCTTGGATGTATTCGTCTCGGCCCATTCTTTCGCAATTACCCTTGCATTCTTAGATACCATTTTATTTTCCCATATGTCTGTTGGGCAAGCTTTGCGCCCAAATTCGAACAGGTCGATATTTGCCAAAAATTAACTGAAGTTATTTTTGTATCAGTTAATGTATAATTTTAACGATTAAAAGTTAAATCTTCTAATTAACGATTAAATTAAATAGTTAACTACATTTTAATGATTAATTTTAATCGTTAATTTTTTAATCATTAATCAAAAATTAATCAAATTAATCAAAATTAAATAGTTAACTAAGTACATTTTTAATGATTAATTTTAATCATTAATTTTTTTAATCATTAATCCCAACTAAGCAAATAAGAAATAGTCAGTAGAATAGCTAAGGCAAAGACGGCATTCTATCAAAAGAAGTATCTACTTACAGCTGGAAATACTAGCTTGGAAGTAAGGAAGCAATTCATCAAAACGTATATATGGAGCATGTTTCTTTACGGCAGTGAGGCATGGACGATGACACCAGCGGAAAAGAAAGTGTGGAAGCATTTGAAATGTGGTGCTACCGAAGAATGATGAAGATTAAATGGATCGACGAGTGACAAACGAAGAAGCCTTAAGAAGAGTGGGAGGAAAGAGAAGTCTGCTGAAGACTCTTAAAGGCTGCTTTACACGATACGCACTCATGCACAATGCGTAGGTCAACCTTTGGCTGTTATCCATACGTATCCAAAATTTCAAGTATAAAGTGCACTCATATATTATGCGCAGGACACCCGCAGAACCTTGACTACTGAAATGCATAGGTATTCTTGGAACCATTGAAATAAGCATTTTTTCAATAAGGCAGAGGAAAATCCATAGCAATTACACAAGGGACGAAAAAGTAACATATTGTTGTAGCTATTGTTAGCACTTCCAGTAAAGAAAATACAGTGGAACCTTGATCTATTGTTCCCGCAAGGATCGTTCGCTATTCTTAGTCCCGTATGAAGCTCCATATAGATAACGTTATTTATTCCCCGCATGCACTGTTCTCCGAAGTATCGTTTTCCCCCAACGATCGTTTATATATCACGTTCCCGCCGCAACTATTCCCGCATACTGCGTTTGAAAAATAATAAAACGAAGAATTTACATTGTTTTATTTGCACTGCCATCTCTTAAGGCTGTTCTATACCAAACAAATATCTCTTGAGTAACCGCCACGGGGGTTAGTTCCGAGAGCCGCCGCTTCAGTTTCAGTGGGATGGGTAACTTTACTGGGAGGAGAGGGTCATCTTTGAGGGGTGTTTGGGGAGTGGCTTATTTATTCAGTCACCAATGAGTGACCACCGGTCCAGATGTTCCTTATCGCTTATTGCGTCACACGTCGTCACTCGATCCCTTCGAGGAAGGCCGAGAGAATCTTTGTTTACGAGTTTAAATTCGTATTCCTCATCTTAGCTATCCGCTTATCTTTGCTACTCACCTAACACAAACGTAACTTGTCTATAAGTGGGATTTGATTTAGTCCATCCTCGCTACCAGGTAAAATATCCGGGGCTATTTATTTTCAGTACAGAAGTAAAATGCTTCTCGTGTCTTCGACCTAATTCCTTTATTGCAAGATTTTTCCAATACGAGTGTAACTCCGTCTAAAGTTTGTCCAGAAATTAAATGGGATCGAGTAAAAACTAAAACACAACGTCATTGTAAGTGTGAACTGGAGCAAAACTTTTTATGGACTACGGTAAATTATATTTATTCGATAGATGAAAAGTCCAAAGAGAGAATCTTAAAAAAGGAAATTGAGCATCAGTAATTCAATGAAATAAAACTGACTGACTGATGGCTCGTCACCCTAGGGTGACTTTATTTCATAGTATGCCAAAAACTGGCTTATTCTATGTGTCATTTTAATCCCGGAACCGACTAGGATCTTTAATTATTCATTAAAATATTATTCGGTCTATGGAAACTGTCAAATTGATTGTTTTTTTAATGCTGCACATTCCATAGCTGTGTTTTCACTGTTTTCTATCGTTTTGTAGTATTTCGTACTTTGATTTGTTATTATTTTTTTCTAGTGGGTCAATTTTAGCTTTTTCGTATACTGTGTCATTTGCGATCCATTATTTAATTCCATGCATGTTTCATAGCATCCTTCGGTCCATCGCCTTAATATTGCCTATCTTGTTTCTGTGGAGTTAGCTTTCTTAGCAATTTCTCTCAACCTCTTACAGTAATTTCGCGGCAAGTGATTGGTGCATTCTATTTTAATGACAGGGAGATCAACCCCGTAATGGAGAAGTTCGGCCAATTTCTTGGTAGCACTATTGTCGCCATCCCCTACGAATGAAATGGAAATTTTATCGTATTTGCGTGAAGAAAGATAAAACTAATTACACAACACCCATTTATAAGATTCATGACAAGCACTTCATATTATATCACCTATAAGCCGGTGGTACTTCAAATTGTGCATCTCTACTCTTGTTTTAAATCCCTCGACAATTATGTCGGCTTCCATTTCCGTCGAGGACTTGTTCCAATTCTTGAAGCACATATGCTGTTTGGCCTGTGTTTTCATAGTTCTGCATTTCGCACATATACTACAGTATTTGCAGCTAAATGGTGCATTATTTCCCAGAGCTAACAGAGAAGTGAAACGGTGTCTTATATCAAACATTCTTCTTCTAGAAGGCTCATAAGCTGTCTCCTTCCTTTGTCTCTTCAGTGGTATCACTTGAATGCAAGCAGGAATTTACGTTTGTAAATTGGCCTTTCAAAAGTTATTGACCCGCAGTGCCCTAATGACATTTCAGAGGGATGAAATGTCTCCGATATTTTTTTGAAATATACGAGAAAAACTAAACTGCAGTTCTACGAAAATGTTGATTATATTCGTAAGATTCGGATTTTTTTCCAATTCGGACGTAAACGTAAAATACGCTTCCATTTAGCATTACTTACATAAACAAGATTGGTGCTTGAAGGAGTCAACCCCCTGTACTTTTATCCAATATGTGTTGGAAGCAATTTTTTCCGATCCTAAATAGTACAATAGTTTGCACGAGTAATCCAGTTACTGTAGATCCATTCTAATGCATTAAAAAGGAAATATTAAATTTCACGGTAAATGGTTACTCGGTCGGACCAGGTGACCATTATTCTGCGTTTTACTGTCAGCTTATTGAACACAAGCTCCCCATTTTAACTATTTTACCTCAATTCACTTTTCTCAATTTACTTTCGAGAACAGGGCCTGGGGCCCCGAATTTCCCAGGCGATACGGAGGGGGACCCGAAACTTTTTCCAAGAAATTTTATCGTTCTGATTTTAACTGGGCATGATAATCCGGATTAAACTGCTTATATTTCATGTGCTAAGTGAAAAGTAACATCGCTATTTTGTCTTCTCGTAACATTTCCCCAGTACTCTTTTTATAAATCCTAGCTTTCTCTTCGCTTGGCCGCGTATTTCCCGGATGTGTCTTCTCCACGATAAATCTTTAGTGATTGTTTCACCTAAATACCTCATGGTTTCAACGCTTTCGACCTTCGTGTTATTAATTTTATAGGATCGCTCTATAGAATTATTCCTCCTCCATGTCGTGAATTATATCTAAATCCTTGCTTCCTGTCTTCTTCGGATATACCCCTGCGCACTACAGTATCGTCTGCAAAAAGTCTAAGCGTAAAACTAACTACGCTACCCTGGGGAACTCCCGATGTGACTTTGATTGTGTCTGACATGATACCATCTATGACAACCCTCTGCTCTCGCCCACTTAAGAATTCTTTTATCCAACACACAACGTCATTATTTAAACCAAAACTCTCTAATTTCAAGATTAATTTATCATGTGGAACTTTATCGAATGCATTTTTAAAATCTTAAATCTATCGCATGAACTTCAGTACTGTTTTCGCCGTTGACTAAAATATCGTGTACAAATAAAGCTTATTGTGTCTCGCAGGATCTACCTTTCCGGAACCCACGTTGTCTGTTTATGAGCAATCCCTGACTATCCAAATGCCCCATGATTGTACTGACTACAATGTGCTCAAATACCTTGCAAGAGATTAACGTGAGTGAAATGGGTCTGTAGTTACTAGGTTCTTTCCTATCACCGCTTTCAAAAATAGGTGTAATGTTAGCTGCTTTCCAATCCTTGCGTAAAGTGCGGTTCTTTAGTGTTTTATTGAATATTATTTCTAGATAGGGGGCTATTTCAGAAGCTAATGTTTTATATACCCGGGAAGGAATTTGATCGGGACCTGGTGATTTGTTTTTACTAATGTTTTTTAACTGCTGCTCTATTCCGCGACATGAAATTTTTAATTCGGGCATTTGCTCACTGAATGTTTTCGGCGGAGGTTCCACTGCGATGTGTGACGATGATTTGAATACGCTTTGGAAGAAGGCTTTTAAAGTATTGGCATTTTCTAAACCCTCAGATGACTCTAATTCCTTTATCACTTTTAAGTGTGTGTACCTACTGTGGACCTATGTCCCTGAAGTTCTCTCTCTCACATATGACCAAAACGCTTTAGGATTGCTATCTAAATATTCTCCTAACATCTTGCTCTTGAAATGTGATAACGCTTGCCGACATGATTTCCTTGCTAATGCTCTCGATTTTTTATAGTTTTGAACTAACTCATTTTTTTCCTATACCGATAGACCCTGTCCTTCATTTTTCATCTCAGCGTGGCATACTCTTCGTCGCTTTAGCGACTTCCTAACCTCCGCGTCATACCACCTATGCTCTGTATTATCAATTTACTTGGTATATATTTATTAACTGCTTTACGGGTGACCTCAAGAATTTCTCTCCCCTAATCCTCTATATCTAATCCTTTGCTTTGTTCGCTAAATACATTAAACGATTCCCTTAATTCCTCTTTCATACCGTCGTTAATTAGCCTTGCCAAATAAGTATACCCTCCTCCTTGGTTTGTAATGTTTTTCAACGCCTACATTAAATATCGCATGCACTATTTTATGATCACTAATTCCTGTCTGTAGCTACATTTAGAACTTATTCGGGTATATTTGTTGCGAATAAGTCTAGTATGTTGTCTCCCCTGGTCGGTTCTTTTACTAGTTGTTGTAAAGTTTCGTCGTACCGATGGACTGAAAAGCAGCCGATGTAACACCCATTTTTAAAAGTGGTGATAGGGAGCAGCCACCTAACTACAGACCTATATCCCTCACATCCATTTCATGCAAGGTCCTGGAACATATAATTATTAGTTCAGTCATGGGACAACTATATAGCCAGAATTTATTGTCCAATGTTCAGCATGGGTTCCGGAAGAGCAAATCATGTGAAACTCAACTTGCTCTCTTTTCTCACAATATTTTAGTTTCTGGCGAAAATAATATTCCAGTGGCTGCTATATTTCTCGATTTCAAAAAAGCTTTCGAGAAGGAGTCTCATAGCAAACTAATCTTGAAATTAAAATATTATGGCATAGACAGTAACATTAAATCATGGATAAATGATTTCCTGCATGATCGGGTGCAAAGGGTTGTTTTGGACGGTGTTACCTCACCGGCAATTAGAGTCACTTCGGGTGTCCCATCAGGTAGTGTGATAGGTCCACTCCTGTTCCTACTGTACATAAATGATATCAATAAGTTTGTCATAAGTAAGCTTCGTCTATTTGCCGATGACACTGTAGTGTACAGGGAAATTCTATGCCCAAACGATTAAGAATATTTAAATGATGACCTACAAGCAATTGAAGATTGGTGTGATACATGGCACTTAGAATTAAAATTTAATAATTGTCTCTTGATGAATTTTTGGAAAATGAATAGCTCTCCTCTTAGCACTTGAATTGAAGAAGATCGTAGCAGATTGAAATTTAGACATAATCTCTTAAACAAATTCCAAGACCATATTTTCAGTGATGATGTTAAAAATATTTTGTGAACCCCAACTTACTATGGTAGACTGGACCATAATCACGAAATTAGAGAAAATGATTGCCAAACTGACAGATTCAAAATGCCCTTTTTTCTACGTACATTGAGGGATATGAATAACGGTAAATATATCCAGTACGAGTGTAGCAATGGATAACATTGGTACCTGCATGTTGGTATAAGGACTTATAGCTAACCCAACTAACGGCATGTTTTTGCATGTATGCTTCGCTATTTTTATCTCTTTTTAAATAGCGTAGTTTTGAACAGTACCTATACGAGTACTATTCCTTTTTTTATGCATGATATGTAGTGCATGTTTGGTGAGAATTCACCACTTACCACACACCTTTATGTTGGCTTGCAGAGTATTATGTAGAAGTAGATGTAAAAAATGTGACGTAAAGGTGTTCAACAGTGATTCGCAGAGTTACTTATCCTTACCTCCTGTTATAAAACTACACGTATTCCAGTCTATCGAAGGGAGATTGAAATATCCGCCTACTATTATTCCTCTGTATTTGTTCCGAGAAATCAATGTTTCTATCTCTGACTCTAGTTCCATTATAGAATTGATGTCTGCATCCGGTGGCCTGTAATATCCACCAACATATATCTTTTTTTTGCGTCACTACTTTTACTTTTAACAGAACACCAAATACTTACTACATTTCGCTCTGAAATAAGTTGTCTTCTACTAACATACGGGTCCTTCACAGCTATAAATAATACTCCTCCGTTTCTGCTTACTCTATCCTTTCTGTATACGGTAAAACACTTAGGGAATACTTCATATCTGATATGTCCTTCGAAAGCCATCTTTCTGTGAGTACGATTATATCAGCATCAGTACTTTTTATGAGGTGGTGAAATTCGGCTACTTTATTTCTTAAACTACGACAATTCTCTACTATGACTGAAATTATTTCTCCCAATCTATTTCTCTCCTGGTGCTCTTTTTCAGCTAGAATTTTCCCCGATAATTATTTTACCGACCCACTATTTAATCTACCAATCTGATATGTATGTATCTGTAGTAATCTGATATGTATGCATGATTTGAACTTCTGTTCTGGGGCCGGTTAAATTAACTGCTTCATGACAGGATAAACAGTGAGCTTAATCAGAGAAAACAGATAGGAATGGGCACTGTGAAAGCAAATACCGAGCACTGAAAATGGAGGAAGACATTTGTTTCATGTCGGTACCTACGGGCAAGGCTGAATTGAAGTTAGGCTAAACGTGCTAAACTTAGCCCCCCCCCGAAGCAAATTTCTGGCTACGTGCCTGCCTGCTACTGAACAAAATATCCTTGCTGAACTCGCTCGGTCTGAGGGCTCTGGCTTTCGACAAGGGGCCGGAGGGAGGCGAAGTGGCTCGGGCGTTGTCCTTGGAATGGTTCGAGAGAGAGAGAGAGAGAGATAAGGAGCCAGGAGGTGGAGGGTGACGTTAGCGGGAGTGGGGGGGACTATGAGCAGCGCCACGGAACGAAAGATTTTTAGCACGTAAAATAGTGAAAACATGGTTCGGAAAATAATAAATAGCAACTTTAGTATGCACCTAAGGTCTTTGAGTTTGATATAATAGTAGAAGAGAAGGATGAATCCCAGCGGAGAGTGGAACACATGTTTCCATTACGATTTCAATGTCAAAGGAAAAAAGGCTGAAATCGGGCTATTTTTACGATTTTCAGTGCCTGAAGCTCTTTAATGAGTACTGCTAATGAACATATTGTTCCATAAACCGCACACATTGATCCTTAATCTAACGATCAATGAAAACCGATCAGCTCTGCGACTTATATTAAACTCGTTATCTTCGATTTTGCAAGGGTCTGTAGAGCCGGTTTCTGCGGAGGTATAGAACACCCTTAAGATTACAATGTTGGAGAGACGGCCACACAGTCACGTTGCACACTTTGTAGTCGACTCAAAGTCACACAATCACATTGCGTACTTTGTAGCCGACTCTGTGTCCTCGATAGTGTCATTCCCCAAGTTCATTTCGTTGCGAGTGGTTCTGTGTGCATTCATCCGTTGTTTTCAGTCACTTACTGCCGTCAATTTGTTTTTTTATAAGTTTCATTTAATTTTCTTCCGATCATGGCTCATCCAAAGAAGAAAGTTAGAACTTTGCGAGATCGTCTCAAAATAGTCGAAGAAGTAGAAAAGAATCCTGGGAGAAACGTGTGGACATAGCAAAACGCCTCGGGTTGTCGGCTAGCACTTTAAATTCAATCTTTGCGAAAAAGGACGAGATCAGAGAGCAAATAGATAAATGTGGTAATGCGTCCAAGAAGAGAAAAACTGCCAGAAAGTCAACATTCGCGGAAATGGAAACAGTGCTCTTTGCTTGGTACCAGCAGGCACGGGCGTCCAACATACCAGTTGATGGAGTTACACTGAGGGAAAAAGCAAAAATTATAGCCACCCAGCTGAACATTGATGATTTTAGTGCGTCCAATGGCTGGATAATTTGTTTCAAAGATCGTCATGGACTTGTGTATAAGAAGCTGGCGGGAGAGAGTGCTGCGGTAAGTGTAGAAAATACTGATGCATGGCTGGAAAGTCTACCGTCCCTTCTACAGGGATACCACCCACGAGAAGTGTACAATGCAGATGAGATTGTTCTTCAATGTGCTTCCCGAAATTTCAGCGGATTTTTATAAAACAATCTGATACAGGATTTTCATTTTTCTAGTGGAGCTTATAGTGGAACTTGCACCCTTTTCATGACATTCAAATTCACCTCATAAAAAGTAATTCTCATCCGTGTGACTCAAAAGGAACGTGTTACGTTTACTTCGCCATCTGCTCTAATATTTCACGAGACGATGAGCAATGGAAGAAACTTCTAGATTGATTTCAAGTGTTTTTTCAAATGATAACCAATCGTAAAAAATAAATTGTTACTAGCAGTAAGTGTACTGTATTGCACAAGTGCTTTTATTGCCGCTGAGTCACATGTGGTTGAATTCAAACCAAAGGAACTGGAGGATTTCTTCGCCCACTGTCCGACGCAAAAGATCCTGAGATCGCAGCTTGTACCCTAAACCTTGTAATGTTGTGATTAATCTACCGACAACGGAGAGTAGACGTAGACAGCAGTGTATTAATTTCCGCCCAGTTTCAGAGGGTCGACTACATCAGTCTTGATGTGTGTGATGACACAAAAGAGAGAAGAAAGTGAAAAGGGCTTCCAGTGTACGACAGATGTAAGGGCATTGTTTACACCGTGATTGGCCAAGGGAGGCAGGAAGGAAGTAGGGGAGGGGAATTGGTGGAGGCGATGGCGACGGGACTAGCGAACACGTAAGTCAGCGCGTAATGGAAATGGGAATACAGTCGCTGCTAAAAGGCTTCGCGATCGGGTGAAGAGAGCCCCCGGCGAGTACTTAAAGTAGTCTAAGCAAAGGGGGCAAATGCCCAGGGGCCCGGGCCATCAGGGGGCCCGGGCCAAAACAAATTAATTGAAAATAAAAATTTAAAGGATGAATAAATTTAATGCCAAAAAGAATACAAAATTTTGTTGTTTAAAAAGTGAAAAAAAAACAAATGAAGGTAGAGCGTGGGTCACTGTGCAATAGAGTATGACGTTAGCATTGTTGTTGTGGTCATCGAGGGTTTTGGGGTGATGGGGACGATAGAGCGAGAAGCGCAGGCGCTGTGACACTCACTTCCCCTCCCTTTGCTGCGAACATTCGCCACTCAGCAACATGTAACCTGAACGAAAAGAAACCTAATCCCCCCGCCTAAAGTCTATTGTTTACTTGTTAGTGGACTGTAAATAATCGTTTATTCTGCAGTCAAAGTGACAGATTATCAGTAGCAAGCTACACATTCTAGTGTTGTGTCATTGGTTTAGTATACATGAGCGCCCATACATGGGGGTAGGGAGGGACCGCGACCCCCCAACCTAGCCTCCCAATAAGGATTGCAATCCTAGAGAGATTTTTCAATCCCGGGATTACGGGATCATCACCAAAAGTTAGACAACATTTTCTGGAATTTTGTCCATCTTGTTTAACGCTGGCGATCACTATTTCTTTAACACACGCACGGTAAGCTCATTTCCATTTTTATTATGTATTACAAATGATGACATATTACGTATTACAATAAAATGGATTAGTCAATGGACTCAGACGTCTAACGTGTTGCATTTCATGTCCAAGAAAACTTACTTATTAGCGCTGCCTGTTAGCAAATAGATGTACGTCAATCCCGGGATTCGTTTATAATAAATCCCGATATTTTGGGATTGTAATTTCATCCGGGATTCCAGGAGTGCAATCCTTAACTCCCAGGTATAAGAAAAAAGGGAAGCAAAAAAATATTTTATATTAAAAATTTTGTGAATATATACATATGTCTGAAATTTATTAATTCATTAACATGATGTATCCTTCTGAAATTTTTCTAAATTTGTTTCCTTGTTTTACTTAAATAAGTTCAAAACCCATGCACACACTGTCATGATTTTGCGTGGTTTTTGTTAATAGAAAGGAGAGGAAGGAAAATTTGAACCATTGTGCAGTAGGCTGAAATCGAAAAAATCGACAAAATTCCAAAATGGCCTTTTTTGGAGAGGGAATCATGACACTTGGTACAAATACTCATAATTGATTGGCAAACACGGAATGGCATGTCATTGGTCATCTTCTTTCGCCATTACCGAGATGCAGGGGCTCAAACATAGCCAAAATTACACCCGACTTCAGTTTTCTATGAAAGTCTTCCTATTTAAGTTGAGGGTGACGCTGTGGGAGGAATTTGGTCGGATAAAAAACTAGTAGGTCTGTTAAAACCACTCTTTTACTTTACTGTGCTTAACTTTGGGAGTTTTTTTCCTAATTGTAGGTGATATTACGTAACAAAATGGCGGATGCTATTTTCACACAAATATTCATTTTAAGTAGTAAATATCTGGCATGTTAAGTGCCTGTCAAGTGACTAATATTAAATCAATTTTTGATGCTTTTTAAAGGTATATCTGGAAAAAAATTGAAAATTCGTTAGCAACGCCAATAATTACATTTGATTTTACATACGTGCGTGCGGAGCTTGAGACACGCGCCGGGAGCTGGAAATGACGAGACGCGAGTAGGTTTTTTCATGCCATAAGGAACATAGTGCTTCTTATTCGCCTTGTTTAATATGTGTACATTGCTATCGATCTCCGCCAGCTCTACACGTATAAAATCATGGGGATATAGAAATATTAAGGTCTTAATGTGCATGTGAAATCGCTTTCAAGGTTTCTCCTCTCAAAAGTAAACTTCTCATTCACACCCTCAAAGCCTTAAAATTCCTGTATTTTTCCGACAAAACATTATTTGACGTTCCAGATGGACACTATTCCGGACTTCTTTCCATTTATTTGCCCCCAGCAGTCCAAGTCTTTGACCCTACTAGGAGGTTCATGCAGAAAGGTACATTTTGGCCACCGAGTTTGGCCACTTTTGGTTGCTCATCGAGAAAATCTACTCTAATCTTTCATTTTCCCTGCGTTACAATATGCAAATCCCTGATTTATACGTCACATTAGACTTTATTCATCTAGGAAAACTTTAGTTTCTACTTTACTTGAATTATGCACACAGGAAGGAAACAAATTATCGAAAATAGCTTAATATTGAGGCACAACAAAATATATTCCGTTCGTCAAAACCCTTAACTTACATTATTTTTACATATTCCCTGCTGTTATGTTTGATTGAGAGAGTTGCAGTGAAAGCAAAGCTTAGTAGAAGTGAATACTCTGCATTCGTTTTAATTAGGTGGCGATATAACTATCTCTGTATATCGAAAAGATGGGAGTAATTGTGGATATACTAATTTTGAAAAAAAAAGAAAAGTATGTTTTATTACGACTTTTTATAAAATTTTCAAGTTCAAGTAAGTCCTAGTTTTGATTACTGTAAAATGAAAGAGTAAAGTGTGTTACACCGTCAAAAATTTTTCATTTTGAAATTGTTTCCCCATCCCATTCCACTGAAGTGTTTAATTTAAAAAAAGGACAGTTAATAGTAAACCAAAAGATAATATAATAAACAGTGTGCAAGTTTCTTCTGCAGAAAAAGCTGATAATCAGGTAAGTCTACGTTATAAAATAACCTGAAAGTTCGCAGTTCTGGTCTAAATTGAGTGAGGGGGTTTGCCATGATTTAGGGGACCCGGACCACTCAGTTGCCCAGGGGCCCGAAAATCCTGTAACCTGGCCTGGCTGTATCTTAAGACACGATGGCCTGATGAAGACAATCGTCGAAGGACAAGTGGACGGGAGGAATGGAAGGCCTCGAGTGAGACATATGGAACAAGTGATGAGAAAGAGAAGAAATACGTTAATATGAAGAGATTGGCCGATAGAAGAATTCGTTGGAGAGCTGCGTCAAACCAATCTGAGGATTGATGACTTATGATGATGAGCATTATTCATGAATGGGCGAAAACAAACTTGTGTTATGAACTATGACTCCAAGACTGAGAACCATAAATATAATTTAATAGCCATTAACATAATGTAAACATAAAATTACAGCCTGGACTCATATCTGGGCCTTTACAAAAATAAGAATATTATTTGGAAACTTTCAGGCCAGAAGAAACAAAGGTGGTTGAAAGGAGGGGTGCCTACAAATGTCTGTCTTTTGTTCACTCGGAGCTCTGATTCAGATTTTTCGGAATGGTAGGACTCACCTCTTCAGCAAACATTTTTTTCACTGGCCTATGATTTTTGTTATGTTTGTCTTAATTCTCCAACTTCATGACAGTGGCGTCAATGAACTTCCTGAGGATATGTATTAATGCATTTTATTCAAATTGGAGTAAATTACATTCATATTACCTAAGTACACATTTAGCCTTCTTAAACCAGATGCTTGTCGCTCCGTTTTCTATATTCACACCTTCTACTCTATATTTGACGTAAAACTATATTACAATTTTTTTTCATTTTGCTGCTCTTATTTTTGGTTAGACTTCATTTAATTTTCTTATCACGAACTTGTGCCTCAAGTACAATCATTTTAAAAGCGGTCCACATCAGAATATGGTGTAAATTCATAAAATATTTACATTTTAACCCCACAGTAACTTTCATTTAAATACTTTTAGTTTTACTGAATGCAAACCTATTTGATCTGGGAGTAGCGTGAAAACTAAGCCCGTATGATTTTGCCGAATGAAGTGGCCAATCTAGATTTATGAATTAGCTGCGATACCTCTTTTATGTAGTACCTATCAATTAGTGATGGACGGATCCAGGTTTTTTGTCGGAACCGTAACCTGGGTTTCAGGTCTTTATCTCAGTTTCGGATCCTTAGTTTCAGATACTCAATTCTGAATTTCATTCCTTTTCTAATCCTAGATTTTTAATATAGGTATATATAAAAACAGCAACAATAGAATTACCAAAAAACAGGTAAATTTATTGTAGAAATATCAACTTCCTATCATCTATGAGGATTATATTTACCTGGATCAAGATTTACGGATGCAATAACTACCTATATCTTGTTACTTCTAATGTAAAGTTCATTTTCCTTATCTCATTCTCATCAAGCAATACATTCTTGACACCCATACAACTATTCTTTAGAGTGCAGTTAAAGTGCAGTTAAAAGTTAAAAGAAAGTTCATTTTCATTAATGAAGGAATTATTTTCCAACTATTAATCAAATCCTTCAACGCTTTCAAATTATTTTTTAGAAACACAAAAAAATTTTTTATGCGGCCAAGAGATCCCATTTATGGAATATCTGGGGATTCCATTTTTAAGACGAAAAAATTATTATAGAATATCACTAAACTAACAATTTTGCATTGTCTTATTAATAATAACCTTTAAAATGAAAATTGAGCATTATGTACTCCTAAGGGGAGGTTGTGTAACTCGGATCTTGAAATGAGATTAACCTTTTTTCATGCTACATACTAGAAGCAAAATTTAAAAAAAATGTTTCGGATTTTTTCTCCATTGCAAGAAAAAGTGTTTGCAAGAAAAGAGTAGAATGACATGTGGGGAGCCTGCATTCTCCAAACTCGGGTAAGCCGACAATAACAGAGTGGAGTAGTGGACTGCAGGTAATGAAGTTCGATTCTTACGCTGTTTAACATTTTTCTTTCAACCATTGAATAAAAAACTTTATCATCCTTCATTTCCAACCTTTGTGTGTGGATACTGACTTTTTTGTACTTCTATCGCTTCAACTAGATTTACAAATGCATCACTCAAAAATGCACTGTAAAGTTAACGTAATAATTCCACGATTTAATTCTGTAATATAAATTTTTTCCAATCATTTCCTTTCGCCAAATTTAATTATTTTTTTGACTTATAATTTGGCATGAAAATTCGGATATTCTACTTTTTTTAACTGCCTACTAGCATTACCCTAGGAATACAACACGGCTGTATTCTTAGGTAGTGTTAAGGATCGAACTCGCGACTGGCGAGTACACTAGCCCTCATTTTTAACAACTACGCTCTCATAGGTTCACGGGAATCTGGCGAATGTAGGCGACCCGCTTGACATTCTGCTTAATTTTTTTCTCGCACATCCGGAGAAAAAGGTCAAGACGAGTATTTTTTATTTTGTTTTCCTCGTTTGTGGCACGGAAATATCTTCTTCTCATTTCATGACCCGAGTTACTTAACCTCTCCTTGTTGGTATCTACCATACGTACATACATTCCATTCGCGGGGCGCATCGATCACGAGGCCACGAGATGTTAAAATCTCTGATCCGGATCTGAATTTTTACTGTCCTCGGATATTATTTCAGTAGCAAATGAAATGAAAGACCCGTGGATCTTTGGATCCGACCCGACCATCCTTAATTTATGAGTAGTACATTTGTAAATCTAATTTAAACGACAAAAGTATAATAAAGTGAGTATTCAGATGTAATGGTTTGAAATTGAGTATAACATTTTCGATGCAGTGACTGAAAGAAAAAATTAAACTGCTATTGGGATCGTACTTCGCACAATACACTAGCTCTCGTTGTCCGCCTGATCCCGGCGAATGTAGGCTACCCGCATGACATCCTACGTATTTTTTTCCCGCGATACCGGGGTAATGAGGGAAAAAAGTCATATTTCTTTATTTTGCTTCTAGTTGCACGGGAACATTTTCATCTAATCACGTGACCTTAGTTACACATCCTCTTCTTGTAAATATCTACCGCACCTACATTCCATTCATGGGGCGCTTCGATCGCTAAGCCGCGAAAATTTAAAATCTGCGATCCGATTTTACTCCATGTCTTTGGATCCGAATCCGGAACCGAGTAAAATGAAAGATGCGCGGTACTTTCGATCCGATCCGGCCATCACTACTTTCAATATCTTCATGAAAAGAGCAATGTAGTTTATGGCACCTCTTTTGGACAATTCCTTGGTTTTTGTTAAATTATCTCAAATATCAAGCTATCTCCATGGATGACGATTTCCATAGCGTTTCATCTCTTCTCTTCATGTCCCATGTCGGTTCAAATACACATCCATAAATAAATAAAAAAACATTTACAATTTGAACACTCCTGAAGTATTCATTTAAATACTCCTATTTTTAACCAAAGCAAACCTACTAAATATGTTGAGAAGTGCTAGCAGCGCTAGCGAGCAGTGGAAAAATATGGCTGACCTTAATTCACGAATAGCCTACATTGCCTTCAGTACCTCCCTATATCCTCACAAAAAGCACAATGCCGTTAACAGCATCCCTCTACGACTAACTGTTTAAGCATCAACGATGTTTTCATTTTGAAGACGGCAATGGCAAAGGACTTAGCAATGCTTGGAAAAGAACTGAAAAAAATAGTAATGTAATTTTCATTTTTGTTAGTAACATATCTCAACGTAAATTACACATTGCCCAGAAACCTTGAGGGCAGTTAAAAGAATAAAAAAGTGTAAACATTTCCCATTAAATACAAAGAATGAAAGAAATTATTAACATTTAGTTATTTTAGCGGGCGAAAGTAAAAACTCTTGTGCCTCCATAAATTGAAAAAGTCAATGTAAGCACATGATTGGTGCCAGGAATCAGACCTGGGTCTTTACAAAACAGGGTCATGTGGGGCCCTGGAGCCTTTTATTATATAGCCTATAGCACCATCTAATGTATACGCTAGAATCCTATTAAATTTCATACCGATCAGTTCAGCTTGATGATGACGAGGCATACGAATAGCTCGATGTGCCCCATTGCAGGATGCACGAGGTGAGAGCAGTGAAGGAAAGGCTCACCACCAAATACAGGCAGACTCTCAGGCGAATCTGGAGTTCTCACCTGGAGGCAAGAACAAGGTTCCCGCGACCAACACTGCTCTACACCTTCGGTTGCATCAAATGGAATGTTAATGAGCTGCAAAACCTCGATAGGCAAATGAGGAAAATGATGACCATGTATCGTAGTCTTCCATCGCCAGATTGTATCTCCTGAGAAAGCTAGGTGGCAGAGGGCTAATGAGCCTGGAGTGCCTTCACGACAGGGTAGTCCTCAATACGGCTTGCCACTTGTTCCACAGCACGGACCCCCTGGCGCCGCTCGTGAAGAAACACGAGAGTGTCGGCACAGGGGCCTTACTATTCCAGGTGGTAAAAAAGGCAGCAGATGGCCTCGGTTTGGACTTGGACCTTACTTCCAGCGGAGAAGTGTGCAACATGTCAATCTTGTCGCTGAAGGCGGACGTGTTAAGGTTCGAAATAAAGAAAGCGGAGCAAAAGAACTTGCTATGCAAGCACACCGAGAAGCCCATGCATGGAAGTTTTTATCAAAACTTGGAAACACATGAGCTATCGAAGGAGCTGACGTTTGCCTTCCTGCATTCTGCAGGTCTGAAGTCCGAAACCGAGGGATTCATGCTTGCATGTCAAATGGTGTCATCAACACCCTCGTGTATCATCACCTACTATCTTTGGGGCTAACGTGATGGACACGAGATGCAGAGTGTGCTGAGGCCAGCCGGAGACTTAGGTCATCTGCTTTCAGGCTGCAGCTTTTAAGTGAAGAATGCATGTACATATAAACCGGCAAAACTCGGCTCTGTGGGTGTTGTATTACCTGTTCATTCTTAAGCTCAGTTTGACTTGCCGTCTATATTTTTTAGGTATTTTCCGCCAGGGTCTTGAGACATGTGCGCATTTCTTTTTTGTTGTGTGTGTTCCCTTGGGGAGGAGAGCCAAGGAAGAGAGTTCACCCTGTGCCTTCGTACGGTTCAAAGTTTTTTGTCGAGGGCAAACAACGGTGACTGGCCCAAGCGTGTGTGCAAGAACCAAGGAGCCACCAGAATATGGCTGAAAACCTCGAGTTTCACATCCTGGCGGATTGTTTCATTAGCGGCATTGTCCCCGTTGCGACAAAAATTCGCGACGCCTTTACCGAGAATGGTAATAACTGCAATAAATTCCTATCTCTAAGAACTCGGGCGCCAGGTCTCCACGACCAACAGTTAAACGATCAAGGCCGCCTCCGGCCTTAATCCACCCAGATAGCCTACAGCGGCGACGATTCGCCAGGGTTCGATGGGGTGAGGTGGGGACAAACAATAGGAACCTCCACACGCTAAGGTCAATTACGGTATTTATTCAATTTATAGTTACAAATATTAATGTAGTTGATCATAACACAACAACGCCCATTATTCGGGGCTAGATCAATCTCACAGACAAAAAAAATAAGTTCGGCACACTGAGATTAATGACACTGACTACAAAGCGGTACATAACTTGGTCGAAGCTTAATCCCTCTTGAAGACATTAAATAAATTGGGCACAACGAGATTGACAATACTGGCGACAAAACGATACATAACTTAATCGAGGCTTAATCCCTCTTAAATACATTACATAAGTTTGGCACAACGAGATTAACAATTGTAACCCCAACCCTGCCAATTGAACGGATGAAACCAAAATTGATGTCAAGCTATCTCCAAAATCTACTGGAGCAAACGGAATTTAGAGGTAATTACCGCGGAAAGGCATATTCCACTGATCGACCCACACCCTCAGGGCCCTCAAGCCACGTACCTTAAACTCAAGAACAATGAGACCACAAAATGGTGACGGGAACACCCGTCGCTAACACCGAATCAACGTCACGGTGCTCAACCAACACACAGAGAGAGTTTACTAGGAGAACCATCCCCGATGGAGTCCGCGAGCCAAGAGAGCTTCACGCCTGCTCCGCCGCCTCCTTGCCTCGTCCCCTTGGCGCAGGCGCGATGACGCGACTTCGTCGTCTGCTGCCCCGACCGCGCACCTTCATAGCGCAGGCTTTCATTCGGCGGGCCCTGCCGAATTCAGACTCGCTTGCGGTCTGGTGTGAGGCTCGGCTGGCCAGTTCCAAGCCTCCTTCTCCGCCCGGCAGCTCTTCTATGTCCTCGCGTGCGCTCTCTCTCTCTCTCTCATTTGTTTTACAACGATAACGGGAAGTAGGAAGAATACACGGCTTGAGTTCCCAATATCTATATATCCCTCTCTAAGTTAATCCAAAATTTTGACATCGATTGCAGCTTCTCCGACAATACATACAAATACATATGAGAAATTAAAAAAAACAGGTAGAGAACATGAAAAAATAAATAATAAATATATATAAAACAAATAAATAAATTACATTGTCCAGTCATATGTGCCTCTGACGCTATTCAAAACTCTTTACATCAATTAGGGAACATTAGCAATAACACATAATGGCATAATAATAAATCAAATATCAGTTTGGCTGCTCTTGGGTCCCGGACTCCATACTCTCCCGTACGTCAAACGTACAAAAAAAATAATTCCGTTACAACTCCCCCCTCCCTTTACAAAAAAAAAATTATGATACATATGGCTTGAGGTCAGAGATGTGCCAGCGACCAGCAGGTTGCCTTTCCTCTGTCTCCAGTTCATAGATCCCTCTAGACGGTTGTCTGACAACCCGATACGGCCCTACATATTTAGGTGCCAACTTAGCGGTAAAATTTTGTGCCGCGGATGATAGAACAAAATTACGCCGTAAAACCTGATCCCCAATCTCAAAAACACGTTCCCTACGGCGTAAATTATAATAATGACTTTGTTTCAAGTAAGCTTCCGATAGATTACGCTGAACTGTATCATACAATTCCTTAAGTCGTGACAGGCGTCTACTCCACGGTTGCGGATCGCGTATGACCACTTCATCGGTAGGTTGTCTAGCTCGACGTATGGTATTACAAAGTTGCAATTCTCTCCCAAAATTCAGTAACGCAGGGGAAAATCCCGTGGAAGCGTGAACCGCCGAATTCATTGCAAAACAAAATTCAGGAAGATACGCGTCCCATTTCTTATGATTATCCTTGACGAAAGAAGCTATCATAGTTTTAATCACGCGGTTGGCTCTCTCAACGGGGTTAGCCTGTGGGTGGTAAGGGGGTGTATAGGTCCACACGATTCCATGATCTACACTCACCTGCTTCATCACACGATTCACATATTGCGAGCCATTATCCGATACTAAAAATTTTGGAGCCCCCCAACGCAGTATCACCAACTCTTTTAAGGCGACGCTTACCGTCTCGGCGGTGGCACGCCGCAGCGCTCTACATTCTATCCACTTCGTGAATAAATCCTGGAACATAACTACATAAGTGAAACCCTTCGTCGAACGTACATAAGGCCCCATCAAATCTGTAGCCACAACAAGCCAAGGTTGTTGAATCTCCCTGGTTCCCATAAAACCAGCCGGGCGAGCTTGCTCTACTTTAAATTTCTGACAAACGTTACACTTCCGCACATATCGCGTAATGTCTTGCAACATACCTGGCCAATAATACAGATGCCTGATTCGTGCATAAGTTTTCTGGATTCCTTGGTGTCCTACGTTCGGTTGATCATGATTCTCGGCTAAAACGGGTCCGATACATTCCTTCGGAATACACAGCTTCCAAGGGTTGCTACTCCCTTCGAGAAGGATATCAATAGGTTGACCCCTGTGAACATACAATTCTCCTCCATCGATTTTCCAGTCCGGATACTTGTCTGGGTAGCGCTCTACACGCTGAAACTGGGTGCGATACCAATGATCACTATCCGCTAAGTCTTCCACGGCGGCACAGGATAAATGAGCGCATTCCGGAATGCGAGATAAGGCATCGGGGACAACATGCTCCGATCCTTTCTTATGAATTATATTTAGGTCATAGCCTTGCAATAATAACGACCAACGTGCCAATCGACCCGATGCATTTTGCAATGTACGTAACCACACTAAACTACGATGATCGCTAACCACGTCAAAGGAATAACCCTCCAAATACGGGCGAAATTTTTGAACGGCCCACACGACAGCCAAACACTCCTTCTCAGTCACTGAGTATTTTTGCTCCGCAGCGGAAAGGGATCTACTCGCGTAAGCAATCACCCGTTCCTCTCCCTCAATCTTCTGAGTCAACACCGCCCCCAAACCTATCGAACTAGCGTCCGTTTGGAGTATAAAGCGGTGATTGAAATTAGGACACGACAATATGGGAGCCGACAATAAACTAGCCTTCAAACTTTCAAAAGAGGTGTGCTGCTCAGCGCCCCAAAACCAACGTGTGTTTTTCTTTAATAAACGAGTTAGGGGAGCAGCCTTTTTTGAGAAGTCGGGAACAAAACGCCGGTACCACGAAGTCATTCCGAGAAATCTACGTAACTGCCGAACGTTGCGGGGAGCAGGATACTGCAGAACCGGTCGGACCTTCTCGGGATCTACGGATAGACCGTGCTCATTAACGACAAATCCCAAATAACTCATCTCCCGACAACACCATTTGCATTTCTCACGGTTGAGAGTCAGCCCGGCACGCCTGAGTCTTTCGAACACCTCCCTCAAAAGAGCGAGATGATGTCGGAAATCCTCCGTTACGACGATAATATCGTCCAGATAGGCGAAACAATGTGGCTCCATTTCTGGGCCAATTAACCGGTCCAGAAGGCGTTGAAAACAAGCCGGAGCTCCTGTAAGCCCAAAGGGCATACGAGTGAAGTGGAATAATCCTTTTCCTGGGACTGTAAAGGCTGTAATTTCTTTACTGGAAGCGTCTAACGGAATTTGAAAATAAGCCTGCTTAAGATCTATTTTAGATATGTACTTGGCATTGCGTAATTTATCTAGTATAGCGGACATATAGGGTAGAGGGTACGCGTCCTTCTTGGTTACGGCATTAACTTTCCTAAAATCCAAACAAAATCTCATTTTTCCGTTAGATTGGCGTACTAAAACAATGGGACTTGACCAAGCACTATTCGAGGGCTCAATAATACCAGACGATAGCATTTTATCAATCTCCTGATTAATAATTTCCTGCATTTTGGGATTAACAGGATAATAACGCTGCTTAATGGGCGCAGAGTCCCCGACATCAACACGGTGTTTTACTAAATCGGTGCATCCCGGACTTTGGTCAAATAACGAAATCTCCGTCTCTAAGAATTGTCTCAACTCCTCACTCTGACTCGGGGTTAAGGCAAGTACCCCCGCCACGGATCTAATGTCTTCCTTACCAAACAGAAAAGTAAAGCGGTGGACTGGATCCGAAGCAAAGCTCCACTGATCTTGATCAGCGAATAAAATTAAACCAAAAGTTTTTAGAAAATCTTTTCCTATAATACAAGGAACAGATAGTGAGGGCAAAACATAAAATAGCACCTTTAGGGTCTTCCCTTCGAGTGTAATGGGGAGGCAAACTACGCCTAACACGCGCTCCCGGAATCCATTCGCCATTCCGACTAACATATCATGTTCTAATTCTATTGAAACCCCCATAGTCTTTAGTAATATCAATCCCTCTAATCCTAAATAATTTTTACAGGAGCCCGAATCCACTAAAGCATGCACCCTATTTCCGCAAACTGTCAATGACACATACCAACGTCCGTCTCCTTTAATCCGAAAGTTCCTCGCCTCACAGGAAAAGCAACACGGCAGAGCCTTTCGGTCATCCGCCACTTTACGAAAGGGAGTGCACGATACTTTGGAGTTTAACCCTCCCTTGAAGTCAATACTCCTCCGTCGTTTCCCGAACGACAATTCGGGCAAGTAGCGACCGTTACTTCTTGTTTGCCACACCGAAAACAAAAGCGTTTACGTGGTGTGCGACATCGCGTAAACCTATGGCCCCGTTTTCCACAGTTCCAACACACCATCGAGGAAACCAGCTCGCCCCCCGGAGCCTCCCAAACCTTACTAGAGGACACAGTACTTCGGCTAAGTGTTGGAGGTGCCGCCTCTACGGATTCCGACCGCGCGATAACGTGAACGGGTTCCAATGCGGTCTCTCGACTAAGAGTCGAAAGCCCCGAAGGTACCGGAGCGGAAAATGCTCTAACTTCCGTCCTTTCCGCCATCCGGTCTCGCGGCGGATTCCTACTACGCATACGAGTATTACAGGCTGCCTCGGGAACTAGCGCCTGTGCTGGATTTGGAGGTGGGCGGTAGCTGCTTTTCAACTGTCCGATATATTCAAATTCCTTGCCTAATTGGATCAGATCCTCAAGTGAATGGAAATCCCCGGGACGGATATAGAGGCGATAATCCGGCTTCATATTTCGGTAAACCCGAGCTAATTGAGTAGACAAGTTGGGAGTGGGGTCTAGACGATTCATTAGCGTGCAGATTCCCGTGATATAATCTGCCAAAGGCTCGTCTGTCCCTTGAGTGCGATCTCTAAGCTCCTGTTCGAGCTGTTCCTGAAAGCTATGGGTGACAAAGCGAGTTTTAAAAGCCTCTACGAAAAGTTCCCACGACGTTAAACGGTGCCTCTGCAGGCGATACCAATTCAACGCAGTACCTTTCAAAAGCTCTGGGAGTCCGCTCAACAACTGTCCTTCCTCGATGCCATAACCAACCTTTAGTTCCTCCACACGGATCAAGAAATCGCTTACGCTTTCTCCTGCCAACCCGGAAAATTTTAAATTCCAACGTCTCACTATATCCATCTCTAGCTTGTTGGTGTAATGGGGAACCTCACCCGACACTGCATTCTCTACATTTCCGTCGTTAATCATTTGACTCCTCCCCATACCCTCATCATTTCTACTTTCCGACACAGTAACTCCTCTAAGATGTGCAACCAACCTCGATCTAAGATCGGCCACCGTACCACCCGTATTTAATCCTCTATCCGCTAATTCTGCAATAAGTCCACACTTTCGTAATTGATACACCCAGCCGACATTTAATCCAACGCTAAGCCCCTGCGACTCCATCGCTACCTCTTCTCCGCTCTCAGATTCCGACATCGCACAAAGCTAGACAAATACTTAAACAAAAACACACTTCGCAAAACGGCCTAAACACTATAATTATAATATAAACTGTCAGTCCCCTCCGGTCCCTGTTCAGGGGCGCCAAACTTGCGACAATAATTCCGCGACGCCTTTACCGAGAATGGTAATAACTGCAATAAATTCCTATCTCTAAGAACTCGGGCGCCAGGTCTCCACGACCAACAGTTAAACGATCAAGGCCGCCTCCGGCCTTAATCCACCCAGATAGCCTACAGCGGCGACGATTCGCCAGGGTTCGATGGGGTGAGGTGGGGACAAACAATAGGAACCTCCACACGCTAAGGTCAATTACGGTATTTATTCAATTTATAGTTACAAATATTAATGTAGTTGATCATAACACAACAACGCCCATTATTCGGGGCTAGATCAATCTCACAGACAAAAAAAATAAGTTCGGCACACTGAGATTAATGACACTGACTACAAAGCGGTACATAACTTGGTCGAAGCTTAATCCCTCTTGAAGACATTAAATAAATTGGGCACAACGAGATTGACAATACTGGCGACAAAACGATACATAACTTAATCGAGGCTTAATCCCTCTTAAATACATTACATAAGTTTGGCACAACGAGATTAACAATTGTAACCCCAACCCTGCCAATTGAACGGATGAAACCAAAATTGATGTCAAGCTATCTCCAAAATCTACTGGAGCAAACGGAATTTAGAGGTAATTACCGCGGAAAGGCATATTCCACTGATCGACCCACACCCTCAGGGCCCTCAAGCCACGTACCTTAAACTCAAGAACAATGAGACCACAAAATGGTGACGGGAACACCCGTCGCTAACACCGAATCAACGTCACGGTGCTCAACCAACACACAGAGAGAGTTTACTAGGAGAACCATCCCCGATGGAGTCCGCGAGCCAAGAGAGCTTCACGCCTGCTCCGCCGCCTCCTTGCCTCGTCCCCTTGGCGCAGGCGCGATGACGCGACTTCGTCGTCTGCTGCCCCGACCGCGCACCTTCATAGCGCAGGCTTTCATTCGGCGGGCCCTGCCGAATTCAGACTCGCTTGCGGTCTGGTGTGAGGCTCGGCTGGCCAGTTCCAAGCCTCCTTCTCCGCCCGGCAGCTCTTCTATGTCCTCGCGTGCGCTCTCTCTCTCTCTCTCATTTGTTTTACAACGATAACGGGAAGTAGGAAGAATACACGGCTTGAGTTCCCAATATCTATATATCCCTCTCTAAGTTAATCCAAAATTTTGACATCGATTGCAGCTTCTCCGACAATACATACAAATACATATGAGAAATTAAAAAAAACAGGTAGAGAACATGAAAAAATAAATAATAAATATATATAAAACAAATAAATAAATTACATTGTCCAGTCATATGTGCCTCTGACGCTATTCAAAACTCTTTACATCAATTAGGGAACATTAGCAATAACACATAATGGAATAATAATAAATCAAATATCAGTTTGGCTGCTCTTGGGTCCCGGACTCCATACTCTCCCGTACGTCAAACGTACAAAAAAAATAATTCCGTTACACCGTAATATCTAAATTCTTAAAATACAGTCCACTAGAATCTTGCACGAACAATACCACCTCAGACACCAGTACGGCATGGACACGAATCCGTTGCTGCTTTATGACCCTGGAGACATCACATCTGTTGCGGGGAATGATAAGTGTAAGATCTGGTGGAATTATTTCTTCCCCACCACAAGACTGTTGACGGCAAGAAAGCCTGATATCATTCTCCTCAACAATCTCTCGCATGTTTGTGATCGAGTTTTTGGCACTGGCCAAAACGAAGATGGCAGCAAAGGAGATAGAAAAATGGACTAAATATCAAGATCTGCTGTGCAAACTCTGGCAAATTTATGAAGGCTATTCTGTGAAACTGTTAGTCCTCATCGTGCGAATGCTTGCTAGTGTCAAGAGCTCACTGGTTGAAAATATCAAGTGCATCCCAGCGTGCAGGGTGCGAGGAGATGCACTTGCAAGTGCAATGCAGAAGGCTGGCTTTCTCGGGTCCCTCCGCTTGCTCGTACGCATGACCCTAATGCAGGGTAGCCACATATCTGATGGCGGAGGACACGTCTACTTGTAGGTGCAACCCTCTCAAGTCTCCGGCCATTATGATGGCTACAAAACCTGATGCTAACTGGAGACTTGGAGGTGGAAGTACCTACTTTATAGTAACATAATAATGTTTATTGGACTTTTAACACTTGTGCACTGCTTCTCATCAAATAGAGATACATTATAAATGCATACAGATATTGTTTGAGTGTTTAGAGCACATATTCATTTTCATTCATTCATTCATAGTCAGTTCCATCGTGGGGCATTTAGATAGTCAGAGATTACTGATAAAGTATCAACATGGGTTCCGGAAAGGTCGTTCTTGTGAGATGCAATTAGCATTATTCGTACGTGATATTGTAGCCTATGGTGAAAACAGTACTGATGTTGATGCAATATTTTTAGATTTTAAAAAGGCATTCGATTAAGTTCCTCATAACAAATCAATATTGAAGTTAGAGAGTTTTGGTATAAATAAAGACGTAGTATGTTGGGTAAAAGAATTCTTAAGTGGGTGAGAGCAGTGGGTTGTTATAGATGGTATCATGTCGGGCACAATCAAAGTCACATCATGAGTTCCCATCACACCGGTGCGTACCGAGGGAGCGAAATTCGTGCTGAATTCTCCAGGTAGGCGAACTTGATGTCCCTCAGACCAAAGCGAAACATTCACGGGACTACAGGGTACATGTGGGCATCAGTACTCTTGATTTACAGTGTTAAGACTATGAAAATGTCATCAAACGAAGAAGAGGCTTTCTTATTACTGACAGAAGACGGAGACCATGAAAGGTATATGGGCATGCAATACTTTCTAATAAAAAAAAGACTATTCGCAATTAATGTTCAAAAGCATGCCTATAAGCTTATGGTGTCATAATTTGGGGTACGGATACTACTTAACCACTTCAAACAACTCCTCTGTCGACATTTCTCACAGCAACTTGGCTCTAGATTAGAGTCACAGGATGCGGGAAATGCTGCATGCAGTGAACTGGATTTTATTTGCAGCGGTACCATGCCACCTGCTGGTGTGCGCAGGCCTTTATACATAACCGATTTGGGTACCGTAGTGAATAGGACCTAAGCTTAGACTTTTTGCTAAGGATGCGGCAGTGTATAGGGGTATATCAAAAGAAGAAGATAGGGAATCGCTTAGCAAGGATTTAGATGCAATTCAAGAGTGGTGCGACTCATGGCAGTTAGAACTTAACCTTAAAAAGTGTGTAGCTGATGATGCTGCGCTGCAGCGAAACCATGGTCGTGTCAAAATAAAAGTTTTGTGGAATTGCATTGTTAGATTTTCTCTTCTCCAAGTGTATAGCTATTAATTTTTGGAAGAGAAAAAATTGAATAGTGATTCTATTGCCTTAGTGACATGACTGTCAAAAGCATTGAAACCATAAGGTACTTAGGTGTAACAATCACTAAAGATTTATTGTGGGGAAGACACATCCAGGAAATAAGCGGCCGAGGTAAGAGAAAGCTAGGATGTAGAGTACTTGGGAAATGTAATGAGAAGACAAAAGAGCAATGTTACTTTTCACTAGTTAGGCCCCACCTTGAATATATAGCTAGTGTATGGAATCCAAATGAATTAGGTTTGATCAGAGAGCTAAACAGTGTGCAGTGTAGAGCAGCTAGGTTCGTGAAAAAGTGTTAAATAGGTTGAGTAATGTATCAGAATTAATACAAGATTTAGGGTGGGAGTCATTATCAGATTGTAGGTTAAAATACTGATTTAATCTATTAAAGAAATTTAAAATGGATAGGTTTACTGAAGATGTTAGATACATAATAAAAACACCAGTGCATTATGCTACATTCGATCAGATATATAAGATTAGAGAGATAGATTGCCGTAACAATAGATTTCAAATGTAATTTTCCCCCGTACCATAAGAGAACACAGTAGATAGATAGATAAGCGTCTTTATTGGGGCGAGATTGAGACTAAAAGTCCCCTCAATAGGCAGCATTACAAAGGGATGGGTGGGTAAAATTTTGTATAGTAGTCTGAAGTGCATGATGCATATATTAACAACCAATCTCTTTAACCCTTAACCGGTGACGTGCAATTTTTGTTACACAACCAGTGACGTGCGTTCTGGGAGACTGCAATAAATTAAATATTCATAAAATGTTGCAACGACATTTTTATTGCTTAGTTTTGTGTTTCTTTATCTTCTTAACTGTTCTAAAACTTACATTTAATTTTATGCATTACCAATACGAACCAATTTTTCGGTAATAATAGTTATTTGAAACAGGATTAAAAAACTGATGTCAAAAACACTTAAGTTATTATTATCGTTTTTGAGTATCAATATTTTGCCAGATTTAAAAATAAGGCCTTAAATGTTGAAGTAAGAAGGCTAAATAATAAGAAACAATTGAATTTATCTCGTTTACTCCTTTTCTTGATGCATTCTGCAGGCGATTAAAATTACATTTTTTCACAATAGCTCTCATATCTTCGTTTCCACACAGTCTTTACAAATTTTCTTTGTGCATTCCAAGCACGCAGGCTTTTTGCATCGGAAACCTAAGAAAGCGGTTTTCCGTTTTATGTATGGCGGGCACAGTCTACATGTTGTCCGCTTCTCGAGCCTTTCAACTTCTTCAGCCTCTTCCAACAGTAGATGGAAAATTTGCGCAATAATTAATTGTACCTGTCTCGGGAGTCTTAAGTTTGACATTCTCCTTCTCATATGGGGTCTAACAAGATCTGCAGCTATCGATTTAATGAAATTAAATCGTGTCATATCTTTCGCAGACTGCTAAAGCACGAAGGAGTTGATAAAGGAAATATCTAATGTTCTGAAAATACTGTCATTGGCCACCTCCTTGTCCTTCGGCTGGATGTGTAGCTACAGCACATTTTGTCTAAAGTATGCCACCCTTAGTCGTGTTGTAAAATGCAATAACCTCTGGTTTCCCTGACTCTATATCGTCACCCTGTAGTGCATTGATGAAACTAAGCAAACAGCCTTATTTCTTTCGGGGACATGGGATACTAGAGTCATGTTGGCCGAGAATCCGTAAAGTGAAGAGCCCACTATGCCCCTATGCAAGAGCCCCCTTTGGATGGCGCAAAATCATTACGTATTTCCCTTTTATTTTTTCTGATTGTAGCAACGTACGTCAGCCCTTTTTCTTTTAATTTTCTACCAGTTCAATAGATGTGAACCAATTATCCGCTCTGATATTCCTGTGGGACCCCATGATTGGCTCAGAGAGACGAAGAACTGACTGGGTTGGTTATGATAGATTTTTATCTTTCTCTGACAAACCTATCCCATCTGTGTCTTTCCCTACCCACAAAAATGCGTTAAAAATATAGCTGTTTTCGGCGTCAGTCAAACACGTAATTTTCAAACCATACTTGGCGGTCTTGCTAGGAATATACATTTTGAAACGGCATCGGCTCCTTTATTTCTTCTGGCGGTAAAACTCGATGCTTAGATGTTCTGTCCCCAAATAATTAAAGGGAGACCAACTGCCAAAAGGCACCAATGAATGCTGCACTCCAGGCGTGGGCGCAAGAAATTTCGCGGTTCAATGGGTTCCGTCATTTTTACAAAATACATTACATGCGTACTGCGCAAGGAGTACGAGAAATTAACCACTGTTTTATTGTAATTATTTATAAAATCTATAAGAAGCTTAACATTTAAAGAACAAAATACGTGATATTTCCAATAAAAACCGGATTTCATTTGTTTTGCGTTCGCCTTTAGTGACGACTTGAATAGTCATTTATTCTTACTCAATGTATTTTAGAAAAATTAAGTACTTTATTATCCATGTTGTTCAACTAAAATTGCTTCCTAACAAATTATTAATTATTCATATACTTGAAAAATACCTACGCATTGTTTTTAACAACTTTTTGAATCATGCCCACCAGCATTACGTTTATTGATTTTTCCAATTTAGTGACGTGAGGTCTCTCAGACCGCTAATCGAATTCAGTTGCAAATTTACAGAAATTAACAATAAAAATGTTAAATTTTAAGAGTGTTATATCCTTATTATGTAAAAATATAAAGCTAACGAGAATTATAGACATTTTAAAATAGTCATTTTGAAAATATTCATAAAGTTAAAAACGCAGCGGTCTCTCAGACCGCACCACACTGGTTAAGGGTTAATACTATGTAGACACCAATCATGTAGCTGCATGTGATGTATATTATTAGCATGTTTCCACGTAGTAGCTTGTTTGCTTGTCTATAGTGCATGTTTTGGTGATCTTCACCCCCTGCCACGCACACTTGTGGTGGCTTTCAAGGTTTTGCCTACATGTAGATGACATTTGAGGCTACAGGTACATGACAGTACAGGGTCAAAATACCAAGCTTGGTAAAGAGTTCAAAGTTTGAGGCTTTACTTTATGGAACCACTCGATTGGAAATGAAAAATCACTTTGTACGTTCCACACAAAGATTTTATTGGGTTTGACCATGGTTTCGACAAAATATGTCATTATCAAGGTGTAAAAATAAAACTGTCCGTTCCTTAAATAGCCTCAAATTAGGGGTGGGGAGGAAAACTGAGGGAGGGGAGGAGGTAATATGGAGGTGGGGAACTGTGGTAGGTGAGTGATCCCTGTTTTGACTCTTGGGGAGTGGATCTTGTGGAGGAGGGGGTGGGGGAGGAAGGCGAATTCCCCAAACAAGGCCAGCAATGACGTCAATGCTAGGAGAGTAGTCAAATACATGGTACAAAACCGTTAAAAATTTAAAAGTGGTGAATGATCATCAAATAGAACATCATTTACAATGTTGACATTAGACTTCTTCCTTGCTTTTGTTATCTCATATTGCTCAAGAAAATCTAATTTTTTACCCTTGTTCTCCACATGTAGAATTTCTGGATTAAAATTACTGGAATGATTACATTCTAGCAGGTGTTTTGCGAACATTGAAGATCTATCACCAGTTGCAAAACATTTTGCATGTTCACTACATCTGATAGAAAACTTTCTTCCCGTTTGGCCAATGTACCTAGCGTTACATGAATTGCAATTCAATGCTTACACACCGCTTTTGTCCCTATTTTTAAAAGTATCCTTCACGTTAAATAAAATTTTTCCAATGGTCACGGGGATATAAAAAGATAGATTAAAATTATTCACCGGCATGGCTTTAATTACCCTGTACGTCAGATTGCCTAAAAATGGTATTTTGCACCACCGTGATGGTTTATCATTACCAATAGGAGATAATTTAGTCGTTGTCTTAATAGCTTTTTGTTGAAGTTTTTTGTCTAAAATTTTAAAAATAATACCCTTATCATAACCATTTCTTTCCGCGATTTCTAGAATAGTATTTAGTTCTTTTTCATAAAACTTTTTACTCATAGGTACATTGACCAAACGGAAGATCATGGCATGGAAGTCTAATGAGCATGGTGGTGAGAAGAGTCCTGTGGAATTATTGCGTCTGTGAAAGTAGGTTTTCTGTAAATGGATAAAACATGATTATTTTCTGCAAGAGCTATTGTCAAATCTAAATAATTTATACTATCACCACCAATTTCCACCGTAAAGTGAATTGATTCATGTAGGTTATTTAGCAACATAACCAAGCTGTCCAGCTGTCAAGAGCTACCAAGCCACAAACACAGAATGTCATCAACATAGCGATACCAAGAAAAACAATTTTTTAGCAAAGGGTGATTTGAGTCAAACAATTTTTGTTCTAGTTGATCCATGAAAATATCTGCCAAAGTAGGTGACAAGGGGGATGCCATGGCAAGGCCATGGGTCCCTTCATAAAATTTACCATTAAATATAAAATAATTTTGATTGGCATACAAACTTAGTAGGTCTTTAAATTCAACCAGCTCTTTAGTATGACCTCGGTTCCTAACCAAATTAATAGCTGTTGTAACCGCTTCTGAAGCAGGAACAGAAGTAAATAAATTAGTAACATCAAAAGAAACTAGTTTGGCATTTTTTGGCGGTTTAACATCAGCAATTAATTTAGCTAATTCCAAAGAATTCTTTAACCCATATTTAGGCTTGAAACCCGAGTAATTCCTTAACAATGTATTTAATTTCGTGGCTAATCTATGACATGGTGCCGTGACATGTGACACCACCGGTCTAATCGGATGATCAATTTTGTGAGTTTTTATGAGGCCATATAATCTGGGAGGTAAAGGGTTCATATTAAGAAGCGCGTATTTGTCCTGCTTAGAAATAATTGTAGGACAATTTCTTAAAGTTTGTTTTAAAACAGACTGGTATCTTGCCGTTGGATCTTTGGCTAGGGCACTGAAACTGTTATTGACTAAACTCCTTACTTCCTTTTTCTGTATTTTGAATAGACTTATGGAGCACAAGGAATGACCCCATATCTCAATTCTGTGGTTTATATTGCAGTGAAATAAGGCTAACTATTCCAAGGTAAGGTATTCTTATGGGATAAATATTTTAAGCTTGCATAACGTGTACACTGCCTTAGATAGTTTACCTAGAGTGACTGATACATGAGGTTTTCAGCTTAATTTGTGGTCCAGTTCAAAGCCAATCAGCTTGATGATGTCATTTGAACTTGCCGTAGTACTAAGGAGAAAGCAAGTGATTGGGTTTTGTCGTTGTTTAAAAGTAGGCCATTGGCAGAGAACCATTTAGATGCTCCAGTCATAATCGACTTAGGTGTGGTGCTGGTGTTGAGCTAATTATTTGAATTATGGATGAAGGTGGTGTCATCTGCTTGAAGTAAGCAAATGCAAGAAATATTTGATGGTAGGCCATTAATGAAAATGAGAAATAAAGGAGGGTCAAGAACTGAGCCTTGGGGGACACCGTAAGAAATGCTTAGGGGTGAAGATAAATTACTATTGTACATGAGTTTATATGCTTGCTATTCTTTGCTATGCCTCTGGCTGAACTTGCTACCATAACTAAAAATTGTCTTGTTACAAGTATTCCTCTACAATTTCATTTGATACATATCGTTTGTTGATATTTTATTTGCACTTATCAACAGTTGCCATAAGATGTTATGTCCATTAATGTGAATCTTTTTTATTTACCCAAGATGTGTTTTCTCTCCAAGCAAATACTATGTACATACATATTGTTATATAAAATAACTTGCTGTAAGTGCTGTAAGTTTTTCCTTGAAAACTTTAATTTATCCTTTAAGGGACATTGTTGATACATGCATACTCTGTTCCTCTACAATGAAATAAATGTTTCAAAATAAAACATGATGTAATTCCTTATTTCTTACTTTAAAAAGTAATTACAGGCTTAGGTAGTTAAGATTTGAAATCAAATCACTTGATTTTTACATTAAAAATTAAGTAAATGAAATCCGTATTTATGTGTCGTTTGAAATCTATTTGATTTTCATCGATTAACCATGGATCCAACTGTCCTTATGTTCGATCCTTGAATATGGATTTTTAAAGTTTTAAAACAGTGGTTTTTGCACATACTCCCTTCAAAACCATCAGAGTGCACGAAATCTAGCAGAAAAAGGTAGAAAATTGAAGGGAGGGCTCAGCAACCTTGAAATTGGAGAGAAGTGTGATAAGGGAAAGAGATGCACTCTCACTGCTCAGGATGCTACAAACAGTTTTGCTGGCTGGTGTGTACGTACTCAAGATGCTATTTGTAACCTAAATCAATGATAGATGGTAATGAGAGGCAGTTGTGTTCTGAGGTCCTACAGGTGGTGTTTGACATCATGCCCAGCTAATATAACTTTATCTCTTATCTTTTAGGAGAAACCTATCCAGATGGAAATAAATTCAGTGTTGCAGAAGAAGATGGTGGAACAGTCTTAAAAGAGACTACTCTTGGAGATTCAAAACTAAAGGGTGCAGATTCTGGTGGTGTTGTCGATAAGGAAGAAGGAGTAATTGAAGCAGTGGAGGTTGATGGGCAACAAGGGGATGTTTTTATTGTTGAATTGAGCCCAGGGGATGTGAGCAGCTTGAAGTCCTTCCCTCCTGGCCACCACTTTCCCAAAGTGCCGAAACTCGATTGGGAAATGGCAGTGAGTGCCAGCGACTTCACGGTGCTAATGGAGGACCATTCAATTGAAGAAGAGGTGGTGAGGTTCACTCAACAAGTGGAAGAGGAATTTAGAAACGGAAATCAAGTGAAAGAAATCGGAAAATCAAGTGGAAAAGTGTCATCTCCCTGTGTGGATTCTGGCGTGGGCATGAACAGTGGCATGAGCAAGGTAATGAATTCTATCAAGTCACCCACCAATGTTTTAAAATCCTCCAGTATTTCAGCACGGAGCAGGAGAAGTCTTCCTCTAGTGAAGAAATCCCCCTCTCCAGCTAAGATGTCTGGGGCATTGAATGGTGTCCTGCATGACGGCTGTGGGGTAGATGGTGTGAAGAGGTTGGAGTGTGAGGCAGAGGAGGAGGATGTTATGGGCATGCTAGCCGATGATTCGCTCGATGACGTAATGCTTGGGATGGAGGTGCAAAGTGAGCCCAGGAAGCCCATTTCCACTGATCATTGGGACAAGGAGAATGCATGCTGTACTTCACCAGCCAGAGAAGAGACTGTCGATTCGTTGGTTGCGGGATGGAATGTGAAGGACTCTTTGGGAATCCTTGACGATGACAGCCTGATTCAGCCGGATGTTTTAAACTTTTTGGAAACTGTGGAAAGTAAGTTATTATTGAATTAATGGATGAAGGCGATACTTTGTGGAAATTACGAACGTGAAACATGGTAAATGAAACAGACTTTGTACTTTCCACACAGCTTTGTATGTTCCCCGATCAATTTCAACGACTAAGCGTCATTTTCTGTTTAATTTACCATGTTTAAGTTATTATTATTAATTTTCAGATCGATTTTTGATGATGTACCTGAATCCTCAATTTCGCTCATTTTTTATGTTGTATATGCAACCCTCCTCTACAAATTAAAAAAATTAAATAGGGGTAATACTTAATTTAAGAAGCAAAAATATTTTTGAGTGTAAGCGTAATGCCTGCCATTGCACTCACGTCATCTGGCTCACGGTCAACTGTACGGTACTCTGGTGTCTTCAGATCTCAGCACACTGTCTCTTTCATCTTCTTCTCACAATTTTCAACCATACGAAAACTTAAAATCACCTTTGCCTGTGCCTTTCGCATCCCGTAGATGTGATGACTGCCTTAGAATACATGAGGAGCAGCACCTCAGCAGTCAGCCTCGGAGTATAATAGACGAGCCACATTCCGTCTTCAGCTTTGAGAGTTACTTTCCTCTGCTCTTATCCTACTCTCCTCGCATAATCTTTGAGTATGTTTTCCGAAACCTCTTCAACACTTCTCTTTTTGAGGAAACAGCGCTTATCTGTCACTCGCCATATTTTACTCTCAGAGCAAAGAACGGGAAAGCAGAGCAGACTACCTATCTCAAGTCGGTGGATATATTCGTTTCTCTTTGCATACGATGGTCTTCCCATGAACACTCTGCCATTCCTTACTTTTCCTTTTGTTCCCATTAATTGACTCGGTCACCTCTTTGTAACCGTTACGTTTGTGATCTTTTTCCCAACAATACTTCACATATATGAATGATGTAAGTGTTTGGAATCAGTCAAAAAATAAATCATGCTATGCAAAGCAATTTAATTAGTTTCGCATTTAATATTTAGATGTGTTGAAAATATAATTTATATATTTCTTTATTATTACAATAAAAATTTTCCACAGCTTAAAATATAGTTCATATTCTTAAGTCTTTAAAGGTGTTCTATCCTAATCAAAAGTCTTGGGGTAACAGTGAAGGGTTTTAGTTCCAAGAGCCACCGTTTCAGTTTCAGCGGGATGGGTAACTTGAGGGGGAGGAGGGGGTCATCTTTGAGGGGTGTTTGGGGCGTGGCTTGTTTAGTCAGTCACCAGTGAATGACCGCCAGTCCAGATGTTTTGCTTCATCTCCGTCATGTTAGCTATCCACTTATCTTTGCTACTCACAACACGCAAACTTAACATGTCCATATGTCAATATCATCATTGGTCAAAAATGCGAGGATTGGTTTGATGCAGCTTTCCACTCGATTCTTCGGTCGGCCAACCTTTTCATTGTGTCGTAATTCTTCTCTTTTACATTCTTCACAACCTGTTCCATGTATTTCATACGGGGCCTGCCTTTTCCAATCTTCCCATTCACTTTTCCCTCGACAATTGTCTTCATCAGGCCATCGTGTCTCTAGATATGGCCGATTAAGTTGTCCCTTCTTCTTTTTAGTATAGTTAGCAGACTTCTCTTTTCTCCAACTTTTCTTAAGACTTCCTCATTACTTACTCGGTCGATCTGTTTAATCTTCAGCATTCTTCTGTAGCACCACATTCATTCAAATGCTTCTACTCTTTTCTTCTCTGCTGCTGTCATCGATCATGCCTCACTGCCGTAAAGAAACATGCTCCAGATGTATCTTCTGATGAATTGTTTCATTACATCTACGCTTGTATTTCAAGCTGTAAGGAGATTCTTCTTTTGATAGAATGCCGTGTCTTTGCCTGGGCTATTCTACTAACTATTTGTTTCTTGCTTCATCCATCATTGGTTACTCGGCTTCCTAGGCAACAAAACTCTTTCACCTCTTCAAGTTTTTGTTTTCCTGGTTTGACATTTTGTTTTCCTGGTTTGTTTTGGCTCCTTCTTTCCTGCTGCTCACCAATATCTTAGTCTTCTTCTTATTTATCTTCAGCTGATATCTGGCCATTGTCCTTTCCATAGTTACTAGATTCTTGTTCAGATCCCTCTCTTGTCTCTGCAACGAATGCTATGCCATATGCGAATCGCAGCATGCTTATTTCTCTCATTGGATAGTCACTCCTGAAGAATTCTCTTTGATTTCATTAATGGCTCTCTCGATGTAAACATTAAAAATTATGGGGAACAGTGCACAGCCCTGTCTCACTTCTTTCCTTATTCTTGACTCTTCACAGCTGGGTCCAGATTTAATCACAGCTACTTGGTTTTTATACAGACTGTGGATAATTCTTCGGTCTTTGTAGGACACTCCAATTCCCTTCTGAATTCCAAGCATCAAGACTATGTTGTCAAAAGCCTTCCTAAATCCACAAATGCAATGAACGTCGGCTTGTTGTTCTCCATTCTCCATTCCAGTCTAAGGGCCAATATTGCTTCTCTTGTACCCTTACTTTTCCTGAATTCAAATTGATCTTCATCCAGGAATTCCTTTGCTTTTCGCTCCATTCTTCTGTAGATGATCCTGGTCAATATCTTCGATGCATGTGTCGTCAGGCTTATAGTCCTAAAATTTTCATATTTCTCTGCTCTCTTCTTTTTCAGAATTGGTATTATGATGTTTTTCTCGAAGTCCCTGGGTATTTCTCCTGTTGAGTACATGTCACGGATGGTTTTGTAGAGATGGGTTAATGCCTTCTCTCCTGACTTTTTTATTACTTCTGCGGGGATATCATCAATTCCAGAAGCCTTATTTATCCGAAGGTCCCTTACTGCTGCATTGAATTCCGATCTTAATATTGTTCCTCCCATATCATCCTTTTCGACTTCGCTTTCCTCTTCAATCACATTCGTGCTGAGATTGTTTCCACATAGTAAATTAAGCTGTCAGTGACTGCTGGGTGAGAGTAATCATTCGCTGTTGCATCCAGTGCATCCCAGTCTCCATCCTCTATCGAACCATTTAACCTCTCCTTCTGTTTGGAGATTAAGGACTGTGAATTTGGATCCCTGGTATACATGTCCTTGATATCACTAATTTTAACAAATGGCTCCAGTGGACTGTTGTCCATGGCTACACAATTACCATACTTAGGAGCCTTGAAAATGCCAAAAACAGCCAACAATTAATTCAGTTGGATAAATCCAATTGCTGGTGGATGATCATTAGCTCCAGCTGATTGGCGTATGATGACAAACTTTGACGCACTGACATTTCATCCCACAATATTATTCCATGTTTTTGAAATTCCATTTTCCCACAGAGCTGCCGCTTAAACAGCTCAAATAATCTCGTGTCAAATCCACACATGGTATCCACTAAGGATAAATAGCGCCTCACAGTCCTCACATTTGGCAGTGGGAAAATTTCACTATCGCAAGCAAATTTATACCCCACAGGTGAGTGCAATTGAAAAAGCATGCACAACAGTATCCAGTCTTCAGAATACCATTTTCCATTAGTCTTACTTAGCTTGGCTGCATGTAGGATTTCTTTCAGGGCAGTCACCCGATTCTTTGTTATATTTGGGTAGGCTTCCAGGTTTTCCAGGAACGAACCGTCTGCCACTCTTCTCATCGTTTCGAGGACCTCCATTTGCATCCTCTTACTCTTCGCATGTATTAGCGATCGTTTGAAATTGGAGCCCCTATTCATCAGTGCTCGATCAAGTTGCCTTTTTTTTAAGGCTTAATTGTCCAGTAAGATGGACTCGGTTGTTTTTTTTGCTTCTGCCTGAAATGCTTCTGAAGCAATGTCCTCCTGGCTTGCTTATAGTGATTGCACTTGCCACCATTATCAATTACCAACTGGCAGTTTATGTGCCTCCACTGCCTGGAATTATCAATCAAGTAAACGCTGCTCTTCACCTCTATTGGTATGTCATGCATCACATGGTCATGCATCGGTATGTCATGCAACGCAAGCAAGTCATGAGATTCGTCATGAAACCTGCAAAAACAAGTAGCAAACATGCACTATGCATATATGAAAACAACTATAATGCGAGGGACTTCCCAGGAGTCACCCGACAAAAATCTTGCAATAGGTCTCTGGGCAAATTTTTAAATTGTCTGGAAATTCTATTTTAAAAATTGTAAATGATACTAAAACAGCTTAGCGATGAAAACAATACATTTACATAAAAAATACATTTATCAAATGTATTTTTCGGGAAATAAGGAAAAGCAGTGCCCAAAGAACGTATTGTGATTGGCCGGCTGAAAATGGCGTCGGTTCCTGCAATGGTGAGGAAAACGCCAGCATGTATATTACCGTTTACGTTTTTTTTTCAACTTTTGTTGTTGGTATGGTGGGGTTAAGGAAGGCTACAAAATATTTATGATTTATTTATATGATTTAGAGCCTAAGTTTGTCAAAGCTGACTCGCAAAGCTGAGTCGCAACATTAGCTATTTACATACGCATCAGCACCATGTTTGAAAGTGGCTAAATGAAGCTTCATTCAAGCTTAGAAGAAAAGATTATTCAAGTGGAAAGCCAAAGAGTGAAGATGGCGAGGTTAAAGAATCTCAATGTTTGAAAATGATTTTCACATTTGAATTTTCTAATATTTATGATATGGCAGTGATGAATGTTTTGGTGTTAGGGTCGTGATTAGGGATGGAACATGGCGATAGTACCATTGGCCATGTGCAAGGTAAGCAGGATAAATATAATAATAATAGTTTATTCACTTTCGGCAAGAATACATTGCATAGTTTCGTCAAGTGTGCATATAAACATCTACATAAAAAGATTACAAAACAAAATCACACAATACATACATAACACAACAAATATGAAAATTCAGACCTTGCCTTACAGCGAATTTTCCTTACAAAGCAAAAAAAATTCTTCAACAGAATACAGTGGTTTCTGAAGCATAAAACGTTTCAGGGCAGTTTTGAATTTTTCCAGTGAACTCATTACCTTAACATTGTGAGGGAGTGTGTTGTATAATTTGTCTCCTTTGTGATAGGGTCCATCAGCATTCAATGTAGAACACCTTGTTTATATGTGTATATCCAACTTAGACCAAGGTGTTATGATGGTGGATGTCACAGTTTAACTCATATATATTCATATTTCTTTTCACAAATAATATCACTTCATATATGTATAGAGCAGGAAGAGGCATGATTTTTGCCTTACAGAAATAAGGTCTACAGGGATTCCCTGTATGGCAAGTTATAAAGAATGCGAATGGCTTGTTTTTGTAATCGAAAAATCTTTCCACATTGGTTCGATCCTCCCCATAATATAAGGCCATAAGCTAATATTGAGTGAAAGTTAGAAAAATAGAACATTTTTAGAATGTTAAAGCTTGTACTAAGACGAAGATGTCTTAGCTGATAAAGAATTTTACTCAATATAGTTATTAACAAATTGATGTGAGAGGCCCATTTTAACGATGGCTCAATCATTACTCCAAGGAATTTTACATCATTAACAAATGCCAAGTTTACATTGTTAAATTGTACAGGAGGCATCTGTTCTTTACTAAAATTTACACATACTGTTTTTTGAACATTTATGGCTAAGAGATTTTCCTGTAACCAACTTTCGAGTGATTCCATAGTATTATGTAATCTAGTTTGTAGTGAGTCTAATGTTGTCCCATGAATGAAAACACTAGTATCGTCAGCAAATAAAACAGGTTCTGCTTCAGGAATACAACCTGGCAGGTCATTAATATACAATAAAAATAGTAGGGGTCCAAGTATTGAGCCCTGAGGGACACATTGATTTGACTTCCACTTTAGCAGACTGATAATTAATTTTATAATTTGTTAATGTGTCGAAATGAGATATTTCAACCAATTGCAATCTTCCCTGCAGGTATGAATGAAACCATTTATTAGCTACCCCTGAGATTCCATATTTATTCAATTTTTCTAGGAGGATTTCATGATTTACAATCTCAAAAGCCTTTGTGAGATCTAAATATACTCCTATAGATAAATTCTTACTATCAATTGCATTTAATGCTTTGGTGGTGAATTCATGCAGAGCTTTAGATGTTGAACTGCCTTTCCTAAAGCCATATTGATGCTTGGAGAGTATGTAATTTATTTCTAAGTATTTCGTTACACGTTTAAACATTACCCTTTCAAATATTTTTGAGACTCCTGATAGTAGACTGATTGGCCTAAAATTTTCTACATTATTTTCATTTCCTTTTTTGTGAAGTGGTATGACTTTACTTTGAGGCGATTTGGGAAAATACCATCGGTTAAAGATAAATTACAAAGATATATTAGAGGTTTGCTCATGAAAGGAATGGCAACTTTAATTACCTTGTCTGGTATTCCATCAACACCAGAGGATAACTTATTTTTAAAGGAATGAGCTTTGTATATCAATAATTTCATCATAGGAAACCAGATATAAAAAGATAGAGTGAAGAACCCTTTCTGAAATGTCAGCTCTGCTAGTATGACTCTTTTTGATAATTGCTGAAGTTATTTGCGTAGGAGCTTTAACGAAATAGTCACTAAAAGTCTCTGCAATTTCTTTTGGATTTATTTGAATAATGCCACCTAAAGTTAGTTCCAAGTTTTTAACAGTGTTTCATTTGCCTGTTTCCCTCTTGATGACTTGCCAGGCAGCTTTTGATGCATTTTTCGAGTTTGCAATAAATTTATCATTGCATGTTGATTTTGCTTTTTAACACATTCTTTAAGAAATTTATTGAAGTTATTATAATCAATTTTAACCCTTAACCGGTGACGTGCAGTCTGAGAGACCGCTGCGTTTTTAAAATTATGAATATTTTCAAAATGACTATTTTAAAATGTCTGTAATTCTCGTTAGCTTTATATTTTTACATAATAAGGATATAACACTCTTAAAATTTAACATTTTTATTGTTGATTTCTGTAAATTTGCAACTGAATTTTATTAGCGGTCTGAGAGACCTCACGTCACTAAATTGGAAAAATCAATAAACGTAATGCTGGTGGGCATGATTCAAAAAGTTGTTAAAAACAATGCGTAGGTATTTTTCAAGTATATGAATAATTAATAATTTGTTAGGAAGCAATTTTAGTTGAACAACATGGATAATAAAGTACTTAATTTTTCTAAAATACATTGAGTAAGAATAAATGACTATTCAAGTCGTCACTAAAGGCGAACGCAAAACAAATGAAATCCGGTTTTTATTGGAAATATCACGTATTTTGTTCTTTAAATGTTAAGCTTCTTATAGATTTTATAAATAATTACAATAAAACAGTGGTTAATTTCTCGTACTCCTTGCGCAGTACGCATGTAATGTATTTTGTAAAAATGACGGAACCCATTGAACCGCGAAATTTCTTGCGCCCACGCCTGGAGTGCAGCATTCATTGGTGCCTTTTGGCAGTTGGTCTCTCTTTAATTATTTGGGGACAGAACATCTAAGCATCGAGTTTTACCGCCAGAAGAAATAAAGGAGCCGATGCCGTTTCAAAATGTATATTCCTAGCAAGACCGCCAAGTATGGTTTGAAAATTACGTGTTTGACTGACGCCGAAAACAGCTATATTTTTAACGCATTTTTGTGGGTAGGGAAAGACACAGATGGGATAGGTTTGTCAGAGAAAGATAAAAATCTATCATAACCAACCCAGTCAGTTCTTCGTCTCTCTGAGCCAATCATGGGGTCCCACAGGAATATCAGAGCGGATAATTGGTTCACATCTATTGAACTGGTAGAAAATTAAAAGAAAAAGGGCTGACGTACGTTGCTACAATCAGAAAAAATAAAAGGGAAATACGTAATGATTTTGCGCCATCCAAAGGGGGCTCTTGCATAGGGGCATAGTGGGCTCTTCACTTTACGGATTCTCGGCCAACATGACTCTACTGTCGTGGAAAAAAGTCATGACACTCGAGTTTACAAGTCAATGACAGTTGTACGCGTAGTCCCACATGAAAACAAGTTATATCAAAAATTAGCAAATTTAATTCTGCGTTTAACTGTGGAAAGTGAAAATTTTTATTTTAACTTGTTAAAATTTTATTGTCTGTGAAACAAAAAAAGTGCCGGTTTCTTCACCGTTTTAAACGGAATGCTCACTTTAAAAATCCATAACTTTTAAAGTATTCATTGGATCGTAACCAAACTTTAATACAACATAAAGGAACTTGTTGTTAAGGTATGTACAAAGTTTTAAGATAATCGAAGTTTAAATAAAATTGTTCTTGTAAGTTTTGTGAAACAACTTTTTCTCAGTACTTCATGGTCATATCGATACGAATCTTGTCCTGTCATGGAGCTTATGGTAATACAAGACTAATCGGTTCTCGATATTTAGAATTCGATATTTAGATACCTTCTATGAACATAAAAAAATTATTATATAGGTACAATTATGAAACATTTTTAAGGGGCCGTGGGACATGATTATTTTTTCGCTTTCGAGTGCTGAGATGATGGAGATAGTTTTTCCGTCGACCGGTAGAGTTACCAGAGTTGGCGCCTACCCAACCAGCCATATTTTTGTTTAGTGTCTCCTCTACGCTTCAATTCCTTGCGCAGAGGTGATGAGGCAATAACGACCCTTCCCTCTCAACCCCTCCGTCCGCGGAGTTTTCGTACTATAGCTGACCACTAGACGCAATGTTGCCATTTCAACACACGATTGGACCAAACTGTTTGGCAGACTCCACATTATGCCATGTGGCAACGTGGAATTCGCGGAAATGCGCTCGCTACGATTTTCTAAGAACCGAGCCGGTCTGGCCAGCCTGGCCCTAGTGGGGTTCGTAGCTGCAGGAGAACGTGACCGCGGTCCAAGTCATGAATGGACTTCATTTTTCGGGGTAGCCCCGCGTTGATTGGTTGTTGTGACAACAGTTTAGCCGTAAGAACTGCAACAAATAGGAGGTGGTCTCAGCTGGTAGCTTGGCTTGCACTTGTTAATGTCTAAATGTGGAAATTTGAAAGTAATATACGTTTTTGCCTACTACAGACCACCCCATTACGATGTACACTCAGTATTAGAACTCGAGAAACAGATCAGGCACATTAATTCTCATGCCAACAAACGACCAATTATTGAAAGGTGGAGATTTCAATACAACATCGATAGATTGGAAAACATGTAGCCATTAGTCTGGAGGTAGGGACAAAGAAATCTGCTCGTCATTTTTTAACCTGTTCGCATAATACGCAGTACATCATATGCCTTATATCACCTTGCCTTAAAGAGGAGAGAATGTTCTCGATTTACTTGCCTCAAACATCCATGAAAAAGTTATTAAAGTTAAAAATGTCGATGGAATAAGTGACCACAAGGTAGTACACGTTAAATTATCCCTCAATACTGACAAAAATGTAAAATTAAAAAGAAAGATTTGCCTTTTAAGTAAAGCAGATTTTAACGGATTTAGGCGTGACTTACAGACTTCTTTTGAAAAATTCTAAACATCAGAAAAAATAGTGATACAGACATGGAAAGAGTTCCTCCAAATTACACAGTGAGTGAGTATAAGACTGAGAATAGGGAACCAAGGTGGTACAACGCGGAAGTTTAAAAAAATGTTTAAAACGACGAGTTATCCACGCGAAACTAAGAAAAATGTAGCTAATAGCGATCTAAAAAAATTATCGAACGTTGCATATAAAGCAGCCGCAAAAACAGCCCTTAGAAAAGCGTAAAGTGATTTCAAGAGAAAAGTACTTGGAGAACAACTAGAGGGGAATTCGAAAGCATTTTGATCATATGTTAGGGAAGTACAGGGAACTAAATTTTCAACGGTTAATTCCTTGAAAGGGTATAAGGGCGAAATATTTAGATAAGACTAATTTTTTGAATTATTTTTCCAGAGCGTTTTTAATCAATCTAAGCGTAGTTTGCTCGAAACCATACCAGACCGATTTCAGCAAATAATGCCCCCGATCGATAAATGTATCTTGTAGCAGAATCGTATCCTTACTAAAAAACGTTAGCCCGAACAAGTCCTCAGGTCCTGATGAAATTCCTGCTCGTGTGTATAAAGAAATAGCTCTCGAAATGGCACCGTATCTTAAAGTAATATTTAACAAATCCCTCGAAGAACACGCGGTTCCCAAAGACTGGAAGATAGCAAACGTGATCCCAATTTTTAGAAGTGGCGATAGGGAACATCCATCGAATTATAAACCAATATCAATAACGTCACTGTCGTGCAAAATTATACAGCATATGATAGTTACATCAATAAGGGGACACCTCGATAGCCAGGATTTATTGATAACAAATAAGCATGGGTCCAGAAAGGGACGATCTTGTGAAAATCAAATAGGTCTTTTTGTTCATGATATTTTAGTTTCCGGAGAAGGTAACGTACAGGTAGACGCAGCGTTTTTAAATTTAGAAAAGCGTTTGACAAGGTTCCCCACTGTAATTTACTCGCAAAGTTAGCATCATACGGGAGACAGTAATATGGTAGGCTGGATAGGAGATTTCCTGCATGAACGCGTTCAAAGGGTGGTATTAGATGGTGTCACCTCAGGCGAAGTAAAAGTTACATGGTTACATCGGGTGTTCCCCAGCGTGATAGGCCCACTTTATTTCTTCTCTCCGTAAATGACTTGAATACAGTAGCTAAAAATAGCAAGCTCCGTCTTTTTGCCGATGATGCAGCAGTCATCATTGGTCATCAATCCTCAGATCGGTTTGACGCAGCTCTCCACTGAGTCCTGTCGGCTAATCTCTTCATATTTACGTATTTCTTCTGATGCAGTAGTGTATAAGGAAATATGAAATTAAGAGGATAGTCATTCTTTAGCGAAGGATTTATATGCGATTGATGATTGGTGTGATAGTTGGCAGCTAGAATTAAATTTGAAGATATGCGCGATAAAGAACTTTGGGAAAAAGAATAACTTTCCCCAGAAAAATTATTGCATCAAAGAAAAGAAAATATCTAACGTTGAATTTATTAAATACTTAGGCGTCACCAATATTGAAGACATGCTGTGGGGGAAACACATCAGGGAAATAACTAGTGTAGCAAACCATATATCAGGATTCGTAAAAAGAGTTCTAGGCAAATGCGATGAGAGAGTACTAGAAGCTATTTTACACTTGTCAGGCCTCATTTAGAATATGCCGCTAATATATGGGATCCGTACGAGGAAGGTATGATAAAAGAATTAGAGCCTGTGCAAAGGAGATCCACTAGATTTGTTAAAGGCCGCTATGATAATTGTATAAGTGTTACGAGTTTAATAGAAGAACTAGGTTGGGAATTACTATCAGAACACAGGTTGAAATTTAGGTTAAACCTTTTCAGTAAATTCGAAACCGATTTGTGGAATATTTTAAGTCGATAATTCTTCTTCCCGTTACTCCACCGGATATGCCTTCGTTTTTCCCTTCTTCAGCAATTGCCATATCGCCAAATGAATCATGCAAAGTTTCATCAGCTACTGAATCGTCAATATTGGACGGGATTTCTTCAATAGCGCAAGAAGTTCCTCCTACGTGCGACTCTGTTCCCATTATTTTGAGACGCCTGTTTCGGATAATAGAAATTTTTATACTTACACATGAATATATCATTACATTAAGATAGTTTTTTCACAAAAATAACAATATTTACCTTTTTTCTTCCCTCCGCTTGGCCAAAAATTCACCCTTTCTTTTTTTCCTCGCCATCGAAAATGTCAAGCGACTGCCTACTTTAATTTTCCGATATCGGTACGCTTCCGATGACATTTCGAGACTTGACAATTAGTCAGTTTGACTATTACTAGACACCCCGAGAGCGACAACCTAAACACAGACTCAAGAAACAACCCGTCAGTAAATCAGACACTCCGTCTCCACTCGCCTCTGCTTCCCGCCCGCCTTCACTTTCCCTTCCCCCAAGCTCCAACACCTCAAGGTTACCGTTTTAGGATATAGGGTAGAGGGACCATGCCACTTTTTGAGTAGCGCAGTAGGCGGAGAATGTGTGAATTGTTTACTGATTTGCACGATGCTCGAGGCGTATCCCTGGGCTGGAGTTGGCGAAAAACATAAATTACTTTCAGAATATCTCAACAGCGTGTCTTTTAATAAAAATCAATAATTTTCAAGGATCCAACAGACTAAGCTTGAATCTTGTACTCTATAATAACGAAAGTTAAAAAAATAGCCCCTATGTCTCCCAATATTTGCAACAAAAAGGTCTATTTTTACATCGAGGTATATTTTTAACAAGGCTTATTACGTAAAATCTAGGATTATAGAGTAATAGTTTGATACTTTCTCTTTTAACTACTGAAAACCGCATTCCGATATCTAGCTTCCTGTTGGAGCAATCTTCCTTGAAAAATAGGTCTGAAAAACAGCTATGTCCCATGGCCCCTTAAGTACATACATATTCACTTAGATATTTGGGTCTACCAACTTTTCTTATTGGTCTATGACCTGAGGGAGTACTGTGGGTAATTTTTGGTCTCCGATAATTATCTGATGTTTTACTGCACCCCGGCTTTTGGATGTGGGACTACTAATTAAATGACGACGATTTCGCCTATAAAATCTTCCTTGAGTATCTTTGACTACATAAGATCTGGGGGTGTCACTCCTTCCTGCTATTACCACAGGTTCCCAAACAGAGCCCTGTTGCATCCTACCCGTCTCTCCTGCTCGCAACTCTGGCAGTGGTCTGCAATGCTTATCGTAGGCTGATTCTTGTTTCTCCTGCCTGTTCATTAACTTTTCATTAACACCTTTAGGCACCTCCGGAGCCAACAGTGAGAGGGTATCTTGTCCTTCAGCCTGCGACTCTGAAGGAGTTGGGCTGGTGAGAGGCCAATACCTTCTTTAGGAGTATTTCGATACTCAAGGAAGCCCATTAGGACATTACTGCCACTTTCATATGATTTACGGAGGATATTTTTACATATTCCCACTGCCTTCTCAGCCAGGCCATTTGCCTGAGGGTATCAAGGGCTAATTGTTGTGACCTTAAAATTCCATTTAGATGCAAATGATTTGAATGCAGCACTGTTGAAGGGCATATTATCGGCTATAAACTCATCAGGGCTACCAAAAACAGGAAATATTTCCTCTAGTTTTTCTGACACATCCTTAGTGGTTTTTCCTGTTAACTCTTAAGATATCACCACCTAATTTAAACCATGGTCTTTCGGGAATTGTGTGTGATTATCATTGGTTCCCTAGAATTTTTTTTTCTAAATTTAAGACAAACTTAGCAATTGCCAATGAGTCTTTCAATATCCTCTGACATATTGGGCCAATACAAAGATTCTCGAGCCCAGGCTTTACATTTTCCCATTCCTAAGTGCCCCTCGTGTATTAGATTAAGCATCCATCTCCTCAACATTTGAGGCACAAATAGTTTAAGACCATTGAAAATGAGGCCCTCTACCTCAACCGAGCTACTCTTATTGTTCCAAAACTTTTTGGCCCTCTGGCTCAAATTCTTTTTTGTTTCTTGCCACCCTTCCTTTATTAGCTGACTAAGTTCTGCTAGTACAGGATCATTTTTAGTGGCCTCCTTGAACATTTCTAGCTTTTCAGGTGATATTGGCAAGTTATTAACAAGGGAGTGGACGGCAAACTCTAGGTCAGTATCCTCCTGAACTGGCATCTCAATGAAAGCTCGCGATAAGGCTTCTGCCACAAGCATATCTGCACCAGGGCAATACTGTAAATCTAAGTTGTATCGCAGAAGTCTCAACCGAATTCTCTGTAGTCTTGGACTTAGTTCACAAACATCTTTACGCATGATTGCCTGCTATGGCTTATGATCAGAATGCACAGTAACAGGTCTCCCATAAATAAATTCATGAAATTTTTCTGTGGCAAACTGAACTGCTAGGAATTCTTTTTCTATTGGAGCCCACTTTTGCTCTGATTTGGACAAACTCCTAGAAGCAAAACTAATTGAGTGACCCCCTTGAATAAGACAGCAACCCAGACCATCTTTTGGGCTATCAGTTTGAATTAGTACTGCCTTGGTTGGATCAAAGATTTTTAAAACAGGACTTTAAGTAAGCAGAGATTTCAAAGTTTCCACAGCCATCTCATGCTCTGGTTCCCATTTCCAAGGATTAACTTCCTTAGTTAACTCTCTCAGAGGAGATGAGACTACTGATAAATTAGGCACAAACTTCCCAAAATATATTACCATACCCAAGAACCGCATTAACTCAGCTTTATTACTAGGAGCTTTCATCTTAGTAATTGCATTGACATTTTTAGGATTAGGTCGAATGTTTTGCTCTGATATTACATTTCCTACAAATATTACCTCTTTACGTTTGAACTGAAGATAATCTGGATTAAACTTAACACCGCTTTGTCTAGCCCGCTCCAGCACTTTTTGAAGAATACAGTCGTGATCTTTTTCAGTTTTAGCAGCAATAATAATATCGTCAAAATATATCTGAACTCCTGGAATATCATCAAATATTTCAGAGTTTTTCTTTTGAAAAATTTCTGGAGCACAAGAAATTCCAAAGGGCATACGATTAAACTTAAACCTACCAAAAGGACATATAAATGTACATAAAAAGAACTTTCTTCATCCAACACAACTTGGTGAAAATCATCTTTTAAATCTATAACTGAATAGGTGGAATATCCACTGAGATTGGAAACTAGCTCATCCGGCGTTGGTATGGGATAATGAGCCCGTTTTATGGCAGCATTTAAGTGTTGTGGGTCCAAGTACAATCGTAACTTACCATTTGGCTTATCAACTACAACTAAATTGCTAACCCAGTCAGTTGGCTGGTCCACAGGGAATATAATTCCTGCTGCCACAAGCTGATCCAGGGCGTCCTTCAGTCTCCCATGCAGGCTAAAAGGGACACGTCGTGATGAACTCACCACTGGGTGGCAGTCTTCTTTGAGATCAATATGTATGGGATGGCCAGAAAAATTGCCCAACCCCACGAACACATCATTGTAGTTCCTCCGTAGATTCTCCTCCGATCCCAGGCTAGAGATAATGTCCAATCTTTTGACAAGTTCCAGTCTTTCACAGTCCTCTACGCCGAGCAATGGTATTCCCCTTGGTAAGTCTACCACCACAAACTTCACTCTAGAGCGTTTACTAGTCTTGGTGATACACGGCAGCTGAACAGTCCCTGGGATCGGTGTCCCACCATAGGCACTTAATCTAGGCTTTGCCTGACTTCCACCCGCTGTCCAACCCAATTGACTCACTGTAGTCATGGGCAAAACACTGGTCTCCGCTCCAGAGTCAAGTTTAACTTTAATACATTTCCCAGCAACTATCAGTTCTGTCCACCACAAACGATTGCTACTTACTACCTCTCGGAGTTGATAGGTGTGAAAGGTTTCCTCATTCCTCTCAGCTGTTACGGATGCCACACTGAGTGACTCAATGTCCCTTGCGGAGTTGTCCATCTCAACATCATTCACGTTCCGCAGCTGTCGGTTTTGTGATTCCGATGGGAGAACGTTTCGACACACCTTAGCAAAATGATTGCGCTTCTGGCATTTAGCACACGTTTTCCCCTGGGCTGGACACTTTGATTATCTCTGTGCTGATAACCACACATTGAACACGGCCTGTGTGAACTTATGGGTTGCCTTTTTTGATGACATTGACCGGTCATTGCTGCTTGCATTACATCAAACGTAGTGTTCCCGGAACCCTTTTCCTGGATGCATTTCAGCTGGGCTCGACTTGATTCCATCGAACGGCAAATGTCAATGGCACTATCCAATGCCAGCCTTCCTGCAAAAGTTTCTCCTGCATCAAGGCATCATTCACCCCCACAACGAGCATGTCCCTTACCATTTTATTCTCTTGGGCCTCGTGCTCACACAGTTTTGCCATGTTCTTTAACTCTGTCACAAAGTGTTCCACAGGCTCCTCTGATTGGCACTGTGTCGGCATGAATTTGAACCGATGATACAGCTCATTTTTTCTAGGGCGACAATACTCATCAAATTTACCAAGAACAATCTGGAAATGAATTTTTTCTGCCGGCGTCATATATGTAAATGTGATGTAGACATCCAGTCCCACGTCACCGATGAGGCTCAGGAGAACAGCAACACGAGAAATTTTTTTGTCACCTTTGACTCCATTTGCAAGGAGGAAGAGTTCCAGTTTCTGCCTCCATTTGGTCCAATTTTGTGACAGATTATCAAACAGAAGCTCACCAGGCGGCTTTCCCAAAAACGTCTCCATTACATTTACTCCGCTTTACTCAATAAACAAGCGTGATGTTTTTCCGCTAACCTGACACCATGTTATATCTGGTTGAATTATACTCCATGTAAATTGCTTAAGTATGTTTTAATGTCCTCCAAACTTTTGTGATCTCTCTGAGTGTTCAATAATGCTACAAAGGTAGTTAAAACAACTCTATGGTTAAGCCTGAATCACACGATCATTTTTTACGTCCCTTTTCAGGGATAGCTTAAATGATAGCTCAAATGATAGCTTAAAAATGATCGTCTGACTTGATCACTTCACGGATAGCGGCAATGATAGGGATCGCTATCCCTTTTTTCGTCATTTGAGCACGTCCTTTTTTCCGTCCCTCGGCCTGTCATTTAGCCAATCACAGCGCACGTTCTGAAAGTATCGTTTAGCTGCAGCCAAAAGCTGTCGACGACGGTGTAAATAATCCATAGTTACGAAGTTGTTTACCGTACAGAAATGATACGAGAAGGGACGGCAAAAATGATCGTGTGAGCGGCGAAATGATAGCTTGAGCTATCATTTTTGCGGTCCCTGAAAGCTATAGCTTAAATGATCCCTTTAAAGGGACGAGAAAAATGATCGTGTGATTCGGGCTTTACCATCTAAACATACATAAAATTCTATGGTTACCATGTAAATATACATAGCATAACAAAGGGTATAAGTTTATAAAGACATTCGAGTACATATGTATTATGAAAAGAGTGAAATGCTGTCATAAATTATACCTATATTTGCCCCTACATTTCTCTTAATTCCTCTGCAGGTGGATGTAAGCATTCACATGCTCTTCTCACTTGGCTGCACAGGCAGAGTGAAGAGAAGGCTTGTACTTCAATAGCTTGCTATTGGAAGAAACACAAACTTGCTTCTGTTGGGGTAGTAGCGCGCACTGCTGCTGAATTAAAATGCAATTCCAAAAAGAAGGAGCGCAGGGTATTTTGAAATGATGGTGATGAAAACTTTTTATCGGAAGTGTTGGAAGAGGCCAAGAAAATGAATGTAACATCACAGTTGATGCAACATTACTTGCCATTGTCCATGTCAAAAGTCCTCTCTATGCACCTACTGATGCGGGACTTCAAAGAAATATGTGGGGGATCCGCAGATGATTTGCTACTCTTCTACTTGCTTTGCAGGAAATGTTAGCCAGCAGTGTGGGGATTCCCCATCTTGGTACCATATCAGATATGGTTGGTGGTCAGGCAGTGTTGCACATGAGTGTGCAAGACTGAAGAGGGGTCACTAGTGGAGGGGTGCCCGGCACACGGTAACTTCCCAAATGCAAAGGGGGCTTGAGGAAGAAGTGATTAGCATAGTAGCTAGAATGCTGAAATGCACAATTTTTAAATGTGGGTTTATTCTCAATAAGGATGTTCCAGAGGGTGGGTGTTCGCCTGATGGCATATCAGAGGATGCCATTTATGAAGTTAAGTGCCCAACAAAGGTGTCCACAAGAGATGCATATGTTACCCCAGATAATGTGCTCAAACCAAAGGTTTATGCACAGATGCAGATAGAGATGTGGTTTGGAGAAAGGGATATCTATGCCTTGCCTGTCCCTGTTTTGAAAAGGACAAGGTTGTGGAAGTGTTTGAAGTTGCTGAGGATAAGGATTTCACTGTTACACTTATCTCTTAATGCTCCAAATTTTGGGCTAAATTTATTTTTCCTGTGATGTATAGAGAATATTGAATTTAGGTACATCAACTAATTAAATATGTGTCTATGAATGTAAACTCTTATCATTTTATGCCCCAAAGTAGTAATTTTTAAAAGATATGTTGAAACATAAGCATATACAAATGATTCATTTGTAAATGAATTTTATGAGTGCCTATGTGATAAATATTTGACTAATCATTTATGCTGATGATACCAATGTGATTTCTTCCACTTCACATGGCTGCCTGGTTGAGTAGCATCATCATGATACTATTCAGCCTTAAGAATCTTAAGATTGGTTTGAGACAGCTCTTCACTCAATCCTCCTTTTAGCTAACCCCTTACAATTGATGTGATTCTTCTCTTTCACATCCATTGCCACTTGATCCATGTATCTCACCTGAGGCCTGTCTTTCTTTGCATTCACTTCTCCCTTGATGATTGTCTTCATCAGACCATCATGACTTGAGGTTACGGTCAATTAAGTTATCACCTATTCTTATTAAGGTTTTCAGTAGACATATTTTTTTTCTCCCACTCTCCTTAGGACTTCTTTGTTAGTCACTTAGTTGATCCATTTCATCTTCATCATTTTTCAGTAGTACCATATTGCAAATGCCTCCAGCCTTGACTTCTCTGATGCTGTCATCATCCATAATTCACTGCCACAAAGAAGCATACTTCAGATGTATGTTTGAATGAAATTTTTTTTATTTCCATGCTCAAAAACTCTGCTGTAAGCAGAATCTTCTTATGGTAAAATGCTTTTTTCACCTGGGTTATTTTACTGACAATTTCTTTTTTCTTTGTCCATTGCTGGTAATTCAGCTTCCCTGATAACAATACCCTCTCAAGTTTTTGTTTTCCTAGTTTAGCATTGGTCTTGGCTTAATATACATGAATAATATAATATTATCAACTTCCTCCCCAGTAATGATTATCACTATCATCACACTAGAGGTAAAAATAGCATTGAAATGGCAGACAGAATAACAAATACCATAATTAAACATATCACAGAAGGCCCTAGGGAAATGGGCAATACAATTTTACAACTATCTATATAATTTACACTATGTATATACATGCACTGAATTTAGGATACTAAATTTTAACTAAGGGGGAAGAACAATTCACTAGGACACAAGCAATTATTACAGCATCATCACAGCAGTTTTGGAGTTGATGTGTAATTGTGGAATGGGGCTCTAGGAAACAAAATGCGCGTAACCTCCCGATGCATCGTTCAATGTGGATTCTCAAGCTGGCAACTTTCTTCCCAAATACAGCTTTTGGCTCAGACAAAACTTGGCCACTTGCCACATAGGAGGCCTTACCAATCTGTTGCCCTGCTCTATTAACAGAGGTTCCAATCCCTTAAATCCACGGTCAGCCATAACATGGATTTGGCCTTTTGGATTTCTCTGAGTAATCCACTCTTAATGGTCACCTGTACATCAGAAAATCTTCCAAGGAAACCCTTTGAGATGAACATAATAGTCCCATCTGGTGATACACCTACTAAATATTTCAGTGTGTTGCACTTTTTATATTCAGAGTAGGTCTCGGACTGATCACATGCATTTGATGGCTTCTGTATTTGTATCTCAAATGTGTCAATGATGACATACGTTTCCTGAAACCTAGCCCAAAATGCAATTGTTAAAGTTTCATGGACAGTTTTGGGAGGCAACCACCTAATTAGCTGTTTCATTGCAGATGAAACATATTTGACATGCTTGTTGAACAACCTGGCTGCATATGATTCACAATTCCCGTACTTGTGCCCCAAAGTTTTGAAGGTCAAATTGCACCTGATTTTCCTTTAAAATGAGGGTCACAATGTCTTTGTTATGGATGTGATTCCCCCGATATATTATTCTTTTTTCTAATGTATTATATAAATGCAAAATTATCTGGCACCCCCATGTAGTGCATACCATCATACTCATTGTGAAACCTTGTGGTGATTAATGAATTAACATCAACATTGTATGACTGTGTCCCGAAATCAGAATCCAAAGATTTTTCCTCATAAATACTCTCAGCATCAGACTGGCCTTTTGCTGAGGTAATTGATGACTCAAGTATGTATGTCATCCACAGCTTTTGTGGTTGACAAAGAATCTCAGTTGATTTCATTGGCGAAACACAGGCATCCACAAGCTTCATTATTTTTCAGCTTTCTGTCTGGGTACCCCGACTTCAGTAATGTTTCCGTTTGGGCTTTGGTCCTCTTATTGATTCGGTCCCAAGAAATGACATATCTTCCTCTCTCTCTGTTCCGGGCATAATGGTGGCAGCAACTCCAACTGAAGAAAAATGTGTAATTTATCCCTTTTTTTCATTTCCTACAAGGAAACCTTCATAAATCACCAAATGTAGGAAGTATTGAGTATTCTCAGATTTGGTGTACATGCCGTAATGAAAATAATTAATACCTGCATCTTCCACTTGTGCAGATTGCTGGCCACTTTCAAATGAACCAACATCTGTAAGTGATTCTTCCACACTGTTGTCTAGAAACAAAACACAAATTCACTTCGAGTCAACCTCATTCTTGTTATACCAGAAACTTACTTTTATATGCACAGAAACTATTATCATACGGAAATTATTACCTTTCAGTAGCTCAATCAAAATTTCCTTCCATTTTCTACAATGTGCTTTTCCTCCCATCGCTTTTCAACTTCACTCCTTGACAGGTAAATTTTGAAGGCACAGCATGCTTTCTGAATCTGGGTCTAGCATTGCTGAGTTCCCATTCCCAGTAGTTAACAAGGTCCTCTTTTAACTTCACCACACAATGGAAAAAAATATTAATAATAATCATTTAATAATCCTACCACTTAATAGTAATCTACCTTGTAATATTTCAGAAAAGAATAAAATTTTTGGAATGTGATAAAAAACAAATTACACAGACTTCCTATTCCAACAATAGCAATCACTAAGTTATAGGTTCACTAGGTAAGGAGGATGCAGAGTTCTCTACACTCCTTGTCTATCATTCGACGAAGAGAATACTTGGTTAATTCGCATTGACGAGGAAGGTGTCTCAAGTGTGTCTCACCAGTTTCGAACAACCTGGGCTCATCTCTCCGATGTGCCATCCGAGAGAAACAACGGGGAGAAGTGCGTCTGGGGTGGAGAGGAAGCCTCCAAGGGCAGTCCAACCGGGAACAGAAACTGTAGAAAGTTCCACTGGACTGGGTGGAATTTGGGGGTAAACAGTAGGCAGTGGCGTACCAAGGCTACTTAGTGCCCTGGTCTAACTAGATGGTAGCCGCCCCCGGTAGAAAAAAAATTATTTTTTCTTAAACTACAAAAAGATGTTTTTCAATTTTGCCTCCCCCCTTCATGGCGCCCGGGGCGGCCGCCCCGTTCGTACCCCCCTTGGTACGCTACTGACATTTGGGGCAGTTTTCACCCCTTCAACGGCTTCACACCTTCAACCTTCTGATGAACCAATCTCTTTCTTAATCAATCTCTTTTTTCCTCAACAAAATGAACCCGGTTTAATCAAAATCAATGAGAATCATCTGGGGTACCTTCCTTGTGTGCATAACATGGAAACATTACGTTAACGTGCGTTCCGCACAGGGGCGTCGGGACTAATTTCACTGGAGGGTGGGTGTGTGGGGAGGGGGGGGGGGAGCGAACCTTGAAAAGGGCCGGCAACTAAGAAAAGGCCCCACATTTATTGCGGATTGGAGGGGTTAGAGACCATAATTTCGATAAAAGAGCATATTAAGGCATGAGGATGTGTGACAGAAAGTACCTGCTTTGACTGAAAAGGCCCGGGGCAAATTCCTGCCCCCCACTTCCGACGCCGCTGGTTCCGCAACACTTGAACTTATATTTCTTAATGACTACTTGAGGCATACATGGTCTACACTCGACCAATGCTATTATAATGGACATGTTAACTTACATCAAAGTGATCTTCACAGATGCAGTCGTTGGATTTTGGTGAAATTATGTCCTTCCGCCGGCACTTCTTCACCCATAACGATCTTTTCTCGGCATCTCGGGAAATTGTAAAAAAATACTTGTTCGGCGCATTTCCGCTGGTGTTAATGCATTTTGGCACGATACAGTACTTAAAGCAACGCTTTGACATATTCAAAACGTCGGCTTAATCAGAGAAGTTGCAAGTATAATCGCCTAAACTCTTGAAACTGAATAAAAGTATCGTCATGTACCAGCTGATTGTTATTAGTTTAGTTTTCATTAGTCCAATTTGGCACGAATCGTGCTTCATAAATATACTTTTCCACAGAAAACAAGACTGCAGCGTAAGAAACTGCACAAAAAGCAATCATCTTACGACTTTTTGTCATTATTTTATCGTTAAATACATGACACATACACAAGGTAAACATTGAGCGAAACTAATCTTATTGCTATCTATAAAAGACTCTTCAATGCTAACCATCACGTATACTGTACACAGACAAAGCATTTAATTCGATTATCACGAGACTATTGAAGAAGTGCACACTTTTGTTACGAAGTAAACAAACGTTTGTGTAGGTACCTTTCACTTTCTTCGTGGAATTGACGATTTGAACGTGAAGTTGAATCTGCAGCAAAATAAGAGGTTATTTCAGAAGCACTGTACATTTTAAGGAAATATTATATGAATACACACTTTTATATAAAAGAGGGTTCACTTTCTTCGGGTGATTCACTCACACGCAAACGCTGCAACAAATTAAGAAGTTACAATACAAGCACTGTAAATTCGGGGAAATATACGATGCTAACAAACTTTTGTATGAGTCGAACCTTATCTTTTTACGTGGAATTCACACGTACACAAACACTGGGCAGCAAAATACGAGGTAATTAGCACTGTAAATTTGGGGAAATACACGTATGAGAATAAACTTATGTATAAAATGAGCGTTACTTTCCTTCGAGTAATTCACTCATACACAAACACTACAGCAAAATATGAGGTTATTAAGCACTGTAACCTCTAACAACTGCAACTTCTGAAAATCTACGACGTAAAAAAACATTGGTAAACTTTGAAAGCTCGTTTTCTTTACTGAAACACAAGCTCCCAGAGTAAAAAATTCTTCATCGAGTATTCCTGGATAACACAGTGATATCAACAGACATGTTCTAACTAAATAAAACTGAAATTTTCATTCATCATTATGGTGAAAACATGAATGGTAAACTTGGCCCCTGGGAAAGAGATAGTGGACAGGAAGCAGACAGGAGCCCAAACTGACAGGCAGACAACCAGATTGGCTCCTAGTTGCTAAGAAAAAGTTTTCTATGGAAAAGTTTCTTGACATACAGATTTGCTTCAAGAAATAGGTTTTCTTATTCAAGGGAAGAGAAATGGTTACAGGGTAGATAGTAGAGTGTGTCCATTAGTGAAGGTAATGGAAGGCAAAATGTTCTCTCTTGTCCTCCCCGTCTGTTATTGAGAGTGCGTATAGAGAGAGCGAGAGGGACTTGTTAGTTCTCCATGGTCTGTTGCCGGGGGTTGGAAAAGTGTTTGTTTTTAGGAGGCGTCTCCTATACGGAGGTGTCTGTTAAGGCAGGTTAGACTTTATTTACAAACATTTTGTGTATTTCACAACCGTTCTTGCAATTTCGGTGTGGAAACAAGAATCCATTAGCAGAATAAGAATTCAAGGCTTGCGAATACCTTTGTGGACTGAAAATGCACAACAGCTGAGTTTCCATGAGGGAAAAATCCACCTCACGATCCCGGTCGGGGTGGATTTATTTCAATTGTGGAAATTCAGCTATTGTGCAGCATAAGAATCTTTATTGATTCTACCCTCTTGTAGTACGTCTCTCAAATTCATCAGATTATTATTTATAATTAAATTTTGTACACGAAATACAGCCTCGAGAGATAAAAATGAAATCAAAGTGCTTTTCTTATGGGTGACATTTAGAAATTAATTCAGCTCGTTTTTAGCTTCTCAAAGAATTTTTATGAACATGGGATCTAGTCCATTCGATTTTTCATACAAAAATACCCCACAGTATGGAATTTGAGGTTAATATCATTCGCAGTTTTTGAGATAGGCTATAACATTTAAACACACGAATGTTACGCAATTTATAATACAGGCCTTAAATCTCATTAATGTATCTATTTAAAATTTTTCTATTTTTGAAGTTCAAATCGTGTTCTATTCTGTAGAAAGTATGATGAGGGAAACTGCTAAAGCTTTGAGTTACTTGCATCAAGGCAGTGTGAGATATGTGCTCAATTCTAGAATTGTAGAATGGGAATTCAAGGTGTAATCATGTTCAATGAATATATATAGCAATGTTATAGCAATGTATGTTGGTCCATGCATGTCGCCATCGTTAGATTACTTCCATCGAACCATGATTAATACTTTGGTAATATTAGTCCAGTCCTTTCCCAGTACATATATGCTGCCATTTTGCCAAATTAAGAAAAATGTGTTTTCTTAGCATGGTTCTCTGCATGAAATCTTTGATATAACAGTGCTGGAGGGGGGGTTACCAAAGAAGTCTTCAACCACTCACAGCCAAGTGTTGCAAAACTTTCCCGCCGATTTCCATGGGCTCTCCATTGGAGAGACACGTGGCTGGGCATCTGTACTTGTTTTGTGTGTGGTGTTCACTAACCTCTGCTTGTTCGGTGGAATGCTTTGTAGGTCAAGCGATTGCAGCATCTCAGCCGCTGAAGTGTACCCCAGAGGAGATAAAGTTGAAGATGATGGAAGCCAAGAAGAAGTTGGCCGTTGGGAAGCGGAGGAGGAGGAGCCAGATGAATGCGTTGCAACCGGGAGTGAGAGTTAGATCAAGTTCTAACCATTGAGATACTGCGGCCCTTGTACGCAGACTTATGATAAGCCAGTCGTCGGTAATGAGTGAAGGCATCTCTGTTGCTCACATTAAGCAAAAAGAGGGTCTGGAATCACTTTGTCTCTCCCATCACTTGGCTCAACATCTATTTTAATATTTATAACTCGTGTGAATGCTTGTAATTGGGCTGACATTCAAATTATACTCTCGCTCTATAATCGAACTTCATCTCTTTTACAATCTTGTGTTGAAGTACTTGAACAGGCGTTGAACATTTTCTGCTGACCTCAGTGCTCAGATAATGTATTGTTGATATTGTTGTGCATGGGTTAATGCATTTTTCGATAGTTTATTTCTCTTTAAATATGGTTGGTTATTTTGTGTATTATTTGTGATGAAAGCTGCCCTGTTATGCATTGTATGTGAGATACTCGGACAATTGTTTTTGAATTATTGCAGTGCCATTACTATGTCCGGTGATAATTAAATTTTCATTTACACTGCAGTTCCCTGATTTTTCTTTCAGCGGTGAAGTCATCAGTTTTCACAATTTAATTCTTGCCGTTTTGTTCTCTGGCTGATTTTGAGGTAGGATCTTGTCCTGATAAGTGAAATGAAATGTATGAGAACTCGGATACAATCAGTTCAATAGATTTTTAATGCAGTCAGATTCTAAGTACTGTGAGCCATTTTATTTTATGCCAATGTTGAATGCAAGTACACAAATTGGTAACATAATTGTTTTGTACAGCTATTACTTCACTCTGAACTCCTCCAAAAATGTCTTCCTGCTTGAACTGATAAGTTACATATTTTGTTACTAGTGATTTGTTCTTGCTTAGCAGTGTAAATGGAGAGCAAAGACATGGATGAGTGAGTGTGTCACGATACAATATTACGCTATACTACTACTTGTTGATGGAGGCTTTTCCGCGGACGGGTGGAGCAGTGGGCACAGCTAGGTTGGACTCGTCCTCCTCCGCGTCGATTAGAGAGACGACAGTTTCGCCGTTGCAGCAGCAGGCGTCTCCAAGTGTCGGATGCTAGTTTTTGCCCGTCTTACATAGGTCTTGGCTTGGCCCAGGTGCGTCATGATTGGTCGGTTTGTGGAGGAGTCGCTTCCAGGTGTTGGAGAGCAAATAGCTGTCCTCCCTCTAGAATTTCGATGTTTTGGCTATTTCGACGGCCTCTCGTATGAACCGGGGATAGAAATTCTTCCCTCTAGCGATGAGTCTAGAATTGTGCGTTGGCCCTTCCCATGCGTGTTCCGCGATGGCGGAACTGTCGGTGGTCCTTTGGTGTTCCTTCATTCTGCATTTCATGGCTCTTTTGAAGTTTGGCCAAAGTCTCCACAACGGCACTTGACTTCTTATATATGTTCCGCTTTGTATCTCCTTGGCGGTTCGGAGGATCTTTCAGTCTTCGGCTGGTGACGCCTGCTGCAACGAAACTGTCGTCTCGAAGGTAAGTCGACGCGGAGGACAACCCGAAAACCTAGCTGCGCCTATTACGTAATACTTGTTCCAAATCCAATTTTACTTGTTCAGCAAGTTTTTCTCAGTTTGATTCATTATGATGATATTGCACTTCAGTGTTTTATTCCCTATGGCATGAAGTTGTCATGAAATGCCTTTCATGTAGGTATAATTTAGGAAGGTCATTCGTTTTGTGGTGCATCTGGGTAGTATTGGACATCATGTATTTGCATAATTGGACATCATAGTTTTGGTTGCTTTATGAGTCCATTCTTGTATTTGTCTCTAATTTTCTTTTTAAATTTGCTAAAACTTTAATCTGTGCCTCTTCATTAACCAGTGAGCTGTTGTCTGTCCTGCCTAATATGATTATTCAGTTGTTGCTAAAGTATTAGGCAGTGTTTTATAGTTGCTCGCTGAGGACTTAATCAATAAATTTTTCGTTCAATTTTCAAAAGGTGCTATATTGTGCAATTCTTGTGTAATTTATGTGCGTTTCCTGAAATGTCTATTTTCATATTGTCATACCTGTAAATTGTGGTTTCTGTGAAACTCGTATCATTTTGCCTCGGAAGAGGTTCCCAGGATGCAAAATATCTTTTTATGCGTGCCTTTAAAGTAAAATAAACTTTAAAATGTGAAAAGCACTCCTGGAGCCATATTCTGTAACTTGGGTGATATTCATCACTGGTCATGTAACATAGAAGACTACGGAAGTGGCGGTATCGAATGGAGCTGGCGTAAAATATGTCCTCCAATATCCAGTTGTCTCTTTCGGGAGCCGCCGCGTGTGGAGCTTTGTAGTCCCAGCTTTCGCGTCCATTGCATCATCAGGGTTGAAACCTAAAAAGAAGTAACATCTCGGCTATTTATTGAGACACATGCCCCCCCTCCCTTGGCCTTGTTTGGCATTGTTTCTCGGGTCCCCTCTTGCCCCGCTTACGTCACGAGGTGGTGACTCATCCTGGACCCTCGGTGTTTTAGAGGACCCTCCCTCGGGTAGCGGACGGAGAATTCTCTTCCATGCGGCGCCGAGTTTAATGCCGTCGTCACGATTGAAATTGTTCGGCCGTTTCGGCTGCTTCCCGTATTAGCCTTGGGTAATAGCGCGGTTCCTTCGCTATAACCCGTGTCTTGTCAGATAAAATGTTATGCCTGACGTCTGGACCTCCGGAGGCTGCGTGCTCAGCGACTGCAGAATCCTTGGTGTGGCCATGGATGATCGCCCTCTGGTGTTCTTTGAGCCTGCATGCCACTGAGCGCCCTGTTTGCCCGCTGTAAGTTCTTCCGCATGAACAGGGGATCTCATAAACTCCCTCCGTCAATAAAGGGTGTAGCCGATCCTTAGGCGATGGTAGGACATCTTTGACTTTGGTTAGCGTGCTAAACCGTGTCTCAATGTCTGCTTTCCGAAGTATTCGGGAAATGCGTTCGGAAATGCCGGCCACGTAAGGGATGGTGGCGTGCGCCGTCTCTTTGGGACGATCTCCATCGGAAATTTTTGCCTTCTTTTTCATGTTGCCCCTGACAAAGGACTCTGAGTAGCCATTCTTTCCAAGTGCTCTCGCGATGTGATCCACTTCAGTTTTTAATGAGGATTCTTCACACACCACCGTGGCTCTATGCACCGGCGTTCTGATGAGAGCAGCTTTCTGTTTGGGATGGTGATGGGAGGCTGCGTGCATGTACCGGTGCGGCATGTGCGTTTTCTTCCGGTACACCGAGTGCCGGAGAGAACCGTTGGCTCCTCTCTGCACCAAGACATCTAAAAAAGGCAGGGATCCGTTTTCTTCCATCTCCATGGTAAATTGAATGGAAGGATGCATGGAGTTAATGCTCGTCTTTGAAGGTTTTGTGTTTCTCCTCCCCGTGTGGCCAGATCACGAAGGTGTCGTCAACGTAGCGGATCCAAAGGGACGGTCTGAGGCTGCAAGACGCCAGGGCATCTTCTTCGAAGTGCTCCATGTATGTAGGTTGGCGATGACGGGTGAGAGTGGACTACCCATAACTGCTCCATCCTTCTGTTCGTAAAAATCTCCGTTCCACACGAAGAAGTTATTTCGGAGGCAGGAGTCGACCATTTTTGGGAAGTCGGCTGGAAGTCCAAAGTCGACTAGTTTCCTTAAAATGTCAACGGAGTCCTTTATTGGCACTTTGGTAAATAGGGAAACGAAACACCTATCCATCCATCCAAATATTTACGTAATTAATAAATGCATAGTACTTCGAGATCCATGTAATGCTTCAACCCTGTGGTTCACGGGATTCGAACCCACGACCTTCAGCTACCGGCTTGCGCGTTAGCTACCCATTTAGAATAATTGAATACTCTAATTTAGGTTAAATAATATGATATAAGTGATATATAGCTTCTGGAAAATTTGGAAAAAATATAAATTTGATGCTTTCATATAGACATGTTTATTTTGGCATACATAATCATTTTTATCTAATAAAAGTCTTATTCTGACATCACCATATCGGACTCATTGTCGCTGTGCGTATCAGCCAGTTCAAGAAGATTTTTAACTTCATGCTAAGTTTACTTCAGTTTTCTTCAACACGCCTGATACTGAAATTAATCGATCTAAGTTTAACAACGATGTCTGGAATAAATCTTCATTTGTTGCCAAATTAGACGGTTTCCCCGTGTGATACTCCCGACATCTTCTTATATCCTTATTATTTGCCTTTGACTTCTTCTGAGAAGTGTCCAATTGGAATAAATGATTCCTTGGCAATGGCTGCTAAGTGGATCAGCATCTTATGCACAGTAGATGGCATGTAATACCGTGCGTATAGCCGGACTTTCATATCTGCACATCTTGGTTAGTTTTGCAGCCGTTTTAAGGCCCTTGCTGCGATAGTTCATTGAAGCAGTTAAGGCTAACTCAGACAGCAACGTGATGACTCTTGAGTTCTTTACTTCTCTCTATCACTTGACTCCTCAAATAATTTTTTTGGCCGTCGCCTTATTGCAGCGCACTCTTGCGAAAATGCAAGATATTATTTTATTACTAACCAATAAAATACGGACGTCTTCTCAATTAATCGTAATTGTAATAATGGATTCTCACCATGCGTGCTGGGAAGATATGCACAATGTGCATTGCACATGAAGGAAGTTAAAACTCCAGCCATAACCAGTTTTTGAACTTTTTCCTGAAAAATTTATCCGCACGCGAGCTTTGTTTCCACTTTTCCAGATACTTGGGGAGAAAAAAGTTCTGCATGCAGCGCATCAGAATGTTTTTGGCAGCATCATCTCCGTTTCGATTCAATTTAGCAATCAAGTATTCCAGAACGTCTTGTTTCTTTGAAGTTTAAATTTGCCTTTACACACAAAACTGGAAAATCACAATCGCTCCATAAATTTCTCGTTCAACTCAAGGTTTGCTATCTTTATGACATCCATTACAACTCTTAAGGGGCCTGGATATCACGCCTGAAAAGTCGATTTCAGACCGTTGGTTCTGCCTTCGACATGGTTACTCGGAGAAAAAAGTGTTGTTAAAACTACCACACTGATCCTGGTTGAACCCCTCTTAGGTAGAATAACAAGAATCCTGGTTGAAATTACCAGAATCCTAGCTCGTTTTACCAGACACTGTCCGGTAATATGAGCCAGAAGCACGGTCACTTTATACTGGTCGCACGACTCCGCCTGAGAAGTGTTGCCAAAACATTCCGCACGGCCCGAGCGGAGAAACTCGCGTTACCCCAGCGCTGCCACTCGGCCGTGTTCCAATCCACCATTATGTGCCCTTGAAACTCTTACGCGCTCTTTCCGATCGTCAACTTTCGGAAGTGACGTCACGTAGTGCGGTTCCAATCCGTTAGAGGGTCCTGCACTAAGAGCGCCAAGGCGTAGAGCACGTGAGAGTTGAGAATATGCCGTATTCCGCTCTGAACCGCCATGGCGTGCCCAGCTTCCACACTATAAGAGATCAGTGGCGGATCTATGGGGGGGGGCTAAGGGGGCTATAGCCCCCCCCATTGGGTGGAAACATACACTAGATAAAATCGAAATTTTTGTAGGTTACCATTTTGTAAAACGTATTTAGTTATATTTTATAAGTATTAAGTTATATTCGTTATATTTAGTTACAATGGAGAAAGCTCTACATTTCAAGAGTCTATGTAATCTGATCCTGGAATTTCAACCAAACATGTTGGTCTAATGATCGATAGAAAAAAAGCAAACATAGTTGAGCAAAATGGAAAACGATTGAAACCCATAATAAAAAGAATACAATTTTGTGCCCAGAACAACCTCCCCATGAGGGGCCATCAAGATGATGGCAATTTGAGCAGTGAAGAAGACCAAGAAATGGCTCTTCAAGGAAAACAGGGGGTTTTCAAAGTCTCTTGCCATTTAGAATAGATGCAGGCGACGAAGACTTAAAATGACATCTTTCAACATACAAACGCAACAGCACACTTATCAGCAAAACCATCCAAAATGATGTGATAGAATGCATTGGTGATTTTTTACGTTAGAAACTTGTTGAATATGTAAAAAAAAAAAAAGCCAAATATTTCTTCATAATATGTGACGAGACTACCGATGTTAGTAGGAAGGATCAACTTACATTCTATGCACGATACCTTGATATGAACAAATCCATAGTAAAGGAGGAATTTATTGGCTTCATTGAGCTCAAATCAACAACGAGCTTGGCTATAAAATCAACGATAGACGAAGAGTAGATGTCAAAACTTGGCTTGTCATATGATTACCTGTGTGGTCAAGGGTACGACGGAGGATCAAATATGGCGGGACATTTACACGGCGTGCAAGCCCGAATATCGCAACAACAGCCACTCGCAATTTACATGCATTGCTTCAGTCACTCCTTGAACTTTTGCATCACAAAATGTTGCGAAATCCCAGCAATAAGAAATGTTATGGGAACGGTTGGAACGGTTTCTGTCTCCCTATCGGCCTCCACCCATCGAGTAAATGCTCTTATCGATGTTCTCGAAAAGATGAATTTCTCCGAATCAAAGAAACAGAGACTGAAGGCACTTTGCCTCTACAGGATGGGTCGAGAGACATGATAGCGTCATCACCTTTAAAGAGTTAATTGTACCTGTTGTCACAGTACTGGAAAATTTGATTGGCAACAAAACGCCAGAAGTGTCGTCTGAAGCGTACATGTTATCGTGCGCCATCAAAAAAAGCGAATTTGTAGTTGGCCTTGAAGTTGCAGCCTACTGCCTTGGTTTAACTTTAAGACTAAGTCAACGGTTTCAAAGCCCCAAGCAGGATATCTCGTCTGCTTTAGTTAACGTAACTGACATTTTGGAGAACTTCAAAAATATTCGGCGCGAAGCCGAACTTGATTTCAAAAGTCTGTACGAAAATTCCCTTCAAGTTGCAGATGAGCTGGGGTTTGAAATATCAACACCGAACACATGCATACGTCAAAGAAACAGAATCAACGCGCCCGCAGAAAATCTTGAAGAATATTTCAGGAGATCAGTCTTCCTGCCTCTTTTGGATCATTTTATTTCAGAGATAGATGCAAGATTCAGCAGAGGTTTCTGTGGAGTCCTTCCTCTTGAAGGCCTCATTCCCTTCAACCTATCAAGAAAGGGAGATACCAGTAGGCGAAATAATCAGCATATTTAGCAAGGCTAAGAATAGACGGATGAATGTAGAAAACTGGGAAAATGATTCATTACGCAGCTTCCACAGCTAGGTGAAGAATGTCAGTATTGCTTTTTAAATTAAACCGCTGTATTCAATCGGAAGTAATTTTTTTACTATTTTATAGCACCCATTATAAATTCCCCCTTTATTTGTTAATTATCTCTAGTTCAAAGATCAACAAGCAGTCAAATTTAAATTAATTATAATTACATTTTGAATGTTTTTTCCTATTTTAACTTCCTGACTGTTGTTTAACGTAAAAATTTAGTAAAAAAAACAAATGAACTTATCTAATCATAAAATTGATTTGTCTATTTTTGTGTTCCTTATCATTAAGCCAAACTTTAAGAAATAGATAAAGCATCATCATAAGTTTTTATTATTAATATTACCGGTATTTCAATCTAGGCCCATAATGACCACCATAAACCTTTTACTAATAAAACGACCTACTACATGTGCATAGTAGTGTCTTTTTTATCTAAGCATTAGCCGAAAACCACCGTTTTTGAATCTTGAAAATCCCAAATTTGCAAAATCCGCGAACCCCCCTTCGGCTGAGGAGAATTACCCAGACCCACGGTTAGCCCCCCCCCCCCCCCCCACCCCCCCCCCCTTGGTCAAAACCTAGATCCGCCACTGTAAGAGATGGCCGTGGAGAAGGAATTTGCTTGTAAGTACTTGGCTTTGAATAATAAGTGAATAATCAATCAATAAGTGAAATGATGCCACCGGTTGCTGTTTAACATTAGCTTAAATATTTTAACGCAATGAGTGTAATATTATTTTTCGTTTTTATTTCCCCGAGCATATTTTGCTTGATGAATCGATGCATTTCGCGTTTCTGCGTGCCGGCATTGTTAGGTAGAATAACGCTCGAGTTCATTTCCTTTATAATTGTATAAAGATGTACGTACTTGCGAAGTAAATAATTCACCAACGGTTGGAAAGCGTGCAATAAGTGAAATGAGGCTACCGGTTGCTGTTTAAGATTAAGATAAAATGTTAATGTGCTATCCAGGGATGTAATACAAATATTTACTTCCAGGGACAGATGAAAAGATCCTTCAATTTATTGAATTGAAGGGGAAGTTTGCCCACCTCTTCACTGGGCGGAAAGGGTCAGCAGCAGCCGCATATGGGTGAGTTTAATATTCACATTTCATGTGTTAAGAGTAGTGTCTAACAAGTGCATTCTCTATTTTATTTTCTGGCAATGCTTTCCTTAAGTCTTCTTTACTACTATGATATTCACATACAGTCATAACCTACTTGACCTCTGCATATTACATTCTCCGGAAGAAGTCTCAGCATTTTCTCAATCTTCTGTGCCCTTTCTTTCCTCACATGATGAAATCGAAATTTCTTATAACTTTGATATCTCTTGTACGATTTCACCTAAAATTGTTTACCACAATGTGAAAAACTTTGATGCTGTGAAGTTCCAAGTGGACCTACTCGCCATTGTATGACAAACTTTATTGGTTGGTTAATTTCGTTCCACCTCTATGTAGTGCATGTTTGGCGAGAGTTCACCCCCTGCCACACACCTTTATGGTGGCTTGCAAGGTATTATGTAGATGATCACCATACTTGTCTTAATAGATTTCACCAATGCATTTGGCCTAGTAAATCATGCCCTACTTCTCCAAAGGATGAAAGACCTTAACTCCTCGAGTTCCTCACTAAATTGGTTTTACTCACATCTTATTGGATTGTTGTAATTGTTCATAATAATGTAAATGCTTTAAAAATCAATATGTTATCAAGCTCTAACATATATGTAGTTTGTTGAATGTTCTTAGCGGACGAAGACGTCCAAGTAAAACAAATTTGTTTCTATTCTATTTCAATTCACTGAATACTAACCGTATTTGTTATTTCCATTCACAGAAAGATTGCTGCGGAGCTGTGTTTCAGTGGCCCATATACCGCCCTAAAGAAGAGGTGGGAGAACCTGACGGAAAAGTACAAGGTGCGTTTAGCATTCGGTCAACCATTGTCAAATTTGTTGTTACTACGCAATTTCTCTCATATTAAGGCAAAATGTTATGCAGTCAGAATCCTACCATTTGTATAAAAATCTAATGTCCTTGGTTTCGTTAAGTTAGTAGTTTCCGGTGGATTCTTTGCTATGTCAGCGTTTAATGCTCTCAAATTTAGTTTGGCTCCTTAGTCACCGCATGTAATCTTAAATTTTGCTAGAGGCATGGACTACATAGATTGTTTCATCTATTGTAGGCTTGTCTGTTATCTTCTCCCTCCCTCCATTTCCTCATAATAATGCTGTCCTCTTTGTTACAGAAATGCAAGTACCCGCGTTCTGGGATGGGGACTGAGGGGAGGGATAAGGGGCCACTGACGTGGAAGTTCTATGGACGAAGTCCTTGGATTTCGCCATAATATTTCCCCCCCCTTACTCCTTGATTCAGGAGAGAGAATGGAGAAGAGAGAGGAGGGAGCGTCTCCTGGTCCCTCGGCTTGTTCCAATGTAGAGTCTGTCCCTTCATCCTCCGACACACCAGTGAGACCGAGGGAGAGGAGGAGGGAGGATGAAGGGGCAGATCACCTGCTGACGTATTTGAGGGAGTCTGACGAGAGGTGGCTGGCTCACATGGGCCAGCTGATGTCTGTGCATTTACGTTTGGCAAATAGCATTGCAGATATTTTAAATAAATAATCAGAAAATGATACTTGAAATTAAAATTTATTCCTATTTCATCCTAAAAACCTTTCTTCCATGTGTGTGTCATATATGTAGGCTACTTTGTTTGGGGGATTAATATGTGACCTTAATAAGATTATGCTTTGAATCATTTGCATAAATTTTGCTTCTGGTGAGTGTCCCCCAAAAACTTAAAAATTCCATAAAACTTAATTTTAATGGTTAGGAATTTCAGTTAATGATTTACTCCGGTACTTACAATAGTTTCAAAACAAAATGTTGTATATACAGTGCCTCCAGGGGGTGGGGGATATTACTTGTCTCTAATTGCTCTTTTTGGGATACTTATGTCACCTCTGTTATGTAATTTCCTTCGGTGGGGAGAAAATAATTGACTTTGGCACGTTGTAGGTGAAGAAATTGAAAGATATACGCTTATTTAGGGACCAGATGTGTATTGACATTACTCATTGCTATGATAAGGTGGTATTTGCTATTATCAGATATGGTTGACAAGGGTGAATGATTATACTTCAGTCACGAAAGATCAAGCACCATTTTCAATGGCATAAGTAGGTATTTTGGAGAGATGCATCCGTTACTGTGAGCACAATTACTAACAACCAATATGTAGACTGAGCTATTAATATTTTTAACGTTGCATTCAGTGGTTCAGTGCATCTTTTAGCACGTGCGTGCGGGTAGGGGGGCTAAAGGAATAAAAAACAATCCCAGGCGGTGTCTTTCTAGAAGGATGCATGGTCCACACGAAGACTACCCACTTTTTTGGTAAAAAGACGTAAATACGAAGTATGTTTCCCGAACTTTCGCAACAAAAATAACTTGAACGCTACTACACGTACAATTATCCGCTCGCTCGATACAATATTCTCACCATTTTAGACCATAGAGAGTCTGTGGAGGTTAGTGACAATGTGTACAGCAGAAACGTGGCGAATCCGAAGCTTAAGGGTTCATTCCACGTGAGCAATGCAAGCGAGTCTCGGCATGTCCAGCCCCGGCGCCCGGAGTCGGACCCCGGACGCGCGGTCGGAAAATCATATGTATTTTTCGGCGTCGCAAACTTATTTTTTATTTCTCTTCAGTTTCGTATTTAAAAGTCTTCAACAAACGCTCTGATATAAGTCACTTGACAGGTCTCTCCCTAAAATGCTAGATATTCTCTACTTTATGTGAAATTTTGTCCAAAAACGGCTTTCGCCATTTTGTAACGTAATAGCACACAGATATTATAAACAATCTTCGAAACTAAAGCATAGTAGAGACAAAGCATAGTGTTAATAGATTATACCATTTTTTATTCGATCAAATTCCCCCCACAACGACACCATCAACATAACTTGGAAGATATTCGGAGAAAAAGGAAGTCGGGAGTTTTTCGGAAATTTGGTCATCTTTGAGCCCCTGTATCTATCCAACGGTTTAGAATCATGGCAAATGACGTACTATTCCTTAATCAGCAATCTTTTGTGAGTATATGTGCGAAGTTTCAAGTCCATATCTCAAAAAAAGCGATTTTTGAATTTTGTCCAAAAATTTCCGGTTTCCGACCACTGTGCGCCGCCTTGAACAATTGAGGATTTTTCCAGCCCAGTTTGGCCATGGTTTGGCATTCTTTTCTCTCGTCGTCCTGTATCCTGTCTTGCACCCAGGCACAAAACAAGTCCTATTGTCATAAACCGTGGCGCTTACAGGAATGATACACGGACCGCAATGTACGATAACACAGAATTTCTTTTAAGCTGTTACTCTCTTCTCACAATTGATTCTTCTGTGCTAACAGCACCACGTTTTTGCCAATGCTTAATTAACTCACGACCGAAAACTCACGCCACCAGAATCTCTCTTTACCGTGAAAAACTAAAATTTGTGACTCGTGGTCGAGCTAACGCCGCACTGTGGGCTGAAATCGAATATTCTTGGCCAAAAATGATTTTTTTCACTTTTTATTTCGGAAAAAACGATGATATTTTCTGAATATGCAAGAATCATTGTCCAAAATACTGAAAGAATTTTATTTCTAAGTGATTTTTTTAGACTAGCAGACGTCTGTGAAATTCATAAAAAATGATCAAAAATTACTTTCCATTTTTTTGGTGAAAACTGACGGAAGAGTTTTGCTACTGTTCCGTTTTAATGGGAGACATGTAATTTTTAAGCATACCATTATAATAATATGTATGTTGCAAACCAACTATAGTGAAAATTTAGATTTTGTTATATTTTTTAAAAATTTATTAAACAATTAAAATATGCTATATTTTCGGTATTTTTACCATAAAGTAGGAAAAAACTTTATGTTAGCGATCTTTAGCGACAAAAATATTTATATCAAATTATAAACAAAAGTGTCAACTTAAATGTTCAAAAGAAAAATCCTGCCCCAATCTGCCCCCCCACCACTCCCATCAAGTTATGTACCCAGAGGTCCAACCGCGTGGCGCGGAGCTGAGACGCGGAAATTCGTTCAGAATTTGTTACAGTTATGGATTACTCAATAAAAATGAGACAACACTCGTGTTTTCCACACCAGTATACATTATGCACTCTATGTAAGCCTTACTGTTCCATTTTTTCCATTATCACATTACGATTTTAATTAGAAAGATAACATTTGCAAGGTTCAACGCGTGCGCCGGCAAGTCGGAAACTTGTCTCATGAAGTGGGCGGCTGCAGGGGAATATTTTCTCATCTTTGGGAAACCCAATTTTTTCTGTTATGCACTCACATATATAGCTTTTCACACATTCCTGAGCCTTTTAACTATCAGCAGCTCATAACTTCGAATAAGGAAAAGGTACAGCAGTGGCCGCGGTCACTACCCGGCCGACAGCGGTAATCCCCTTTGTCCGATAACCCTACCTTAGTCTTTTGATTTGTATCTAGCGTTTGAGAGCTTTAATGCCTGTACGGCTGTGTTGGTAAAGATGGCATTCTATGCTTTGCTATTCGTTTGTGGAAATGCCGCTCATTGCTTTATTTCTCGTCCCTGAAAAGGGGTTTTTGTACTTTTGCGGATCGCTTCTCTTGGACACGTGCGGACGAATTCTACGAAGTAGATCGCATGGGTTTTCCTACAAATGCTTGTTTCCAATTGGTTGAAAAAATTCTCTTTTTCACGATTTTACTGAGCAAATTAGTCAAGTTTTCGTCGTGAGTGCGAAAGGATCTCAGTGCTTGTACCACGGAATCCGAAAACCAAGAGTTCTCTGAAGCTCAATTTCCCCAGAGCGTGAAATTTCAACGTGGAGGCCGAACTAGAGGATACTAAGGATCGATAATAAGGTAAGTTTCCCTAACGAATTTCTCTATTATTGTGCGTGTATTACGGAGGGAATTTTATTCTAATTTTGATTTCCTTCTCCGGTGATTAACAGTATTGACATTCCGGATTAGAAAAAAATGGACCCCACGAAAGTGACCCGAAAAGAAATGCATGATGTGATTTTCAATGGAAGTGGAAATTCGGTGAATTCCAAAAGAAGATTAGCTTTGCAATATCTTCACAGTAAGTTTAACCTAGGAAAATACATGAAAGTTAAAGAAATTTTGACGAATGTCATGAACGCAAATTTTTTCAATTCATACTTCAAAAAATGGGATGAATGTAATAGGAATAACGACAGGTTTAAACAAAAATTTCGTTGTTGGTTAGAGAAGGATATACCGTTCCCAGCGGATATGTATAAATATCTTCTTGGAAATCCCAGCTCAGGTTGGTGCCAATCATTGGTTAACATATTTCCTTTGGCTATATTTCACTCCAAGGCAATTTAGTATTGCTATTACATTCTAGTTTCAGGTTCTTCTGAGTTAAGCGGCAAAGGAAGGCCGAAAAAAGATTTTGAGAGGTCTAGTGAAAGAACTAAAAGAAGAAAAGTGCCAGATTTAAGAGAGAAAGCGTCAGCAGCAGACATTTCGCTGGCCACATCCATTACATTGCGCTCCGAAGGGAATGAAGTGGCAGCGAAAATAATAACTGAAATGACTACAAAAACCCCCACCCGAGGACAACGAATGTTAAAAAAATGGAGGTCAATTTCTACACCTCAAAATGAGTTGACGCCAGAGGAAGCTCTTTCGTTATTTGTTGATTGCAATTTAACAAAATTGCAATATAAAATACTTCGCAAGACTGCCAAAAAAATTTGGAAACAAGCTTTATCCTAGTTATGAAAGGATTAGATTTCAGAAGAATGCTGCATACCCAGAGGGCATATCAGTAGGGGGAAAAATGTGAAGTGAGCCTTCAAGAACTGCTGAACCACACAGCCTCTCGCATTATTAGGTTTTTTGAATGTCTTCTCCGAGTCTCTTATCGCTTGAACGTAAAGAAATGGAGGGTGAGCAGAAAATTTGGTTACATACACTCACATATTCAAATAGTGTACCATTTTTTCCATTAAGGCATATTCATACCATAATTTAGTGACATCCTTTTAGTCCAAAGCTACCAATGGAAGCAAAACCGAGTTGGAAAGAAGGGAAAAGAAGATTCAAGATTCGTTTAAAACAAAAATGGGGCTTTTAATTGACGTTCCAAAGCCTGGTTAAGGGACGACTAATGATGGGAACACTGCCCGACGTTTTTTTTTCTAATCCCAAGCTTACATCAGAAATTATCGGTACCTATGTTAGCCAATAATAACTTAAGATATGTCTTTTTTGTTTATTAATTCCAAAACTTGGCATTCACATTCAGAATTTTTGTGGTAGGTTCCGGGAGAATATTGTTTTCTTTTTACCGAACTAGGTATTAACGATGAACTTATTGCAAGGTTTGCCACAATTTGAAAGCACTATCTTCTGGGCTTGAAATAAATTACGGCACTTTCAGCGATTACTGCTCAAAGACCGCTTCCCTCTATGTGAAATTGTATCCGTGGTATCCGCCCACGGTGCACAAAGTACTATTTCATGGAGCATCGGTTGCAAAGGCAGCAGTGCTTCCCATTGGCCAGCTGTCGGAGGAAGCTTTGGAATCTCGGCATAAAGATATTAGAAGGTACCGAGCAGACCATACGACAAAATTTTCCCGTTTTGCTGAAATGGAGGATCTTTTCCAAAGGCTCCTCCTAACTTCGGATCCCCTAATATCTGAAAGTTATATTTAAAAATGTAAGAAGAAATGTTTCGGAAGAAACACGATATTTGATTATGATGGAGGAGCCAACAACGGATGAGGACAGCGATGATTTGGAATCCGACGAAGACCTGTAATGGGTTGATGAATTAATTTTTCGGGTTATATCAATTGTAAATTATATTTTTTAACTTTCTATATCATGTTTCAAGATTTAAAATACTTCTACAGTTATATCTTGTGTAGGTAACAACAATACAATCGCTGACCCTTATGCCTTATGTTAATGAATTATTACATTAATATTGTTTATAAAAAAATATTTTAATATATTGAATGTGTAATATTTTGTTTAAAAAATTAAAATATATTTGAAACGGCTTATTTTTGTATTTAAAACATTTTATTAAAATAAAATAATCCCTCAGTATTGCAGCGGTACGCCTAGTCGATTTTTGAATTTTTTCAGCCTCCTCAAATTTGTTTCAAAAAAAGGCCCCGGATCATTTTTTTGGCAAAATATTGTCATACTTATGTTTAGAAGACTAAAGCAAAATAGTTGGGAAGATTTCGTCGTTCTATCTATAAAAATAGGGAAGATATGATTTTTGACCAGCTTTTTCCGATTTCAGCCCACAGTGCGCCGGTGTTCTACTGGTTATTTTGGAGGGAACTATGAAACTCGCTAGAGGCACTGTATTGGGATACCAATACAGTGCCTCTAAAACTCGCGGCTCTCCAGCGCCACCAAAAATGAACTTCATGCATGCGGAAGGTAGTGACCATGGGGATTTCACTGGCGCCGCGGCCGTTCCCCTAAGTTCCATACCCTCTGCGAACGGTGTTTGGAACTACACGATTACCCCCCACCACTTTCGAGGTCAAGGGAGGGGGAAATTTCCCCCTCCATGCATCCCTGTTGATTTGAAATGAGGGAAGCACACGCAGTGTCAACGGCTATCGGAGAATTAATGAGGCGGTCGAAATCTGTGTTTTTGTTATAATTGACGCCTGAATTTGGATGTGGAATGCAGAAAGTGCTGTGTTGAAGGTTGATCTGCTCCCAGAGAGAAGTACTTGAGAGGTAGGTGCAACTTTAAGATAGTGTATGCTGTAATCTGTCCTTGCCCCACTATGTGTACGTTAATGAACCTTATGAGTGTCTTTGGACGTAACTATTTTGTTGTATGTTAGTATTCGAGAAGCGACTGTAGTTGCCATGTTGTATTTTAGTTACGAATTTCATCCTTGCAATGAAGTATACTATTTTCTTCGATGTTGATTGCATTGAAACATTCTTCTCGATTGCATTGAAACATTCATCTTAATTGTATTGAAATAAGTATTATATTGTTTTGTGTGTTGAATGGTGGTATTTGCGTAAATAATGTGAAAGTATTCGTTTTCGTCAAGTTCTTGTTATGTTATGAAAATGATAACTCACCAACTGGCGAACCGTTATGCCCGGCATCTGAGTTTTATAAATCACAGTCGGAAGCTGTTTTGTCCGTGAATCTTTGTGCTAAGAGCCCGTTACTCAAAACAATTTGTTTGTTATTATGTTTCATAACTCGTAATCAAGGTCCCTCTCGTAATCTTCACTTGCTGTGCCTTAGCTCTATTTCGTGTGAACTGTCGTGTGTAGTTCGCAGCCTGGTGACAAGGTGTTCGCTATCATGCAATCGTCATCAAAATATCCCAAGGTAAATGTATGAGGCTAGTGCCTTCTACCTTCAAATACATTCTCATCTATTAATGTTGATGTATGGTTTCAGGTGTTTTAGGCAAAGATGGACTTGCCACTACATAGTTTTTTATGGAGGTGGACTCTGCTTTTGACAGCCTAAATGGAACCATGGACCACACGCCCATGCACCTGCCGAAGGAACCTTTGAAGTCAGCTGTAACTTAGGTGAGACCTCATGTGAAATTCTTGGAATCTGTCTATCTGAAAATCACTTTGTGACAGTCCCTGGGCAAAAGTCAGTAATCCACCCTCCTTATCAGAATGGGTAGTTAGCTTATATTAGATCAGGAATGTTGTTGTCGGACCTAGTAAAAAGAACAATGCTGGCATTTGAATACCCACAACCTTATTCAAGACCCGGTTGAAACTTTTTTTTTCAGTATTATTAGGCAGAATTGTGATGCAAATCATAACCCTTTCACTCCGCAGTTATAGGAGCATTGAAGACTGCTGTAATTAACTATTTAATTTATATCCAGGGGCAAATATATGAAATTGAGGATGGGTGCAGCCTATTAATAGTTGTCTTCTTTTTTCCTTCAGTAAGATGCTGAATCTAGACAGCATGAGATCAACAGAAGCTATAAAGGAAGAGAACTAATATTGAGTTGTAAGAAATTTAGTTCAGTTGTGTCCATAAAAATTCCTGTGGCAATGATGTTCCTTGAAGATCCTCCTTGTGACCTGTGTGATCCATTCCTCACAATAGACCCTAGTTTATTTCAGGATGTATTCTCTTTATTTTTTGAAAATGAGGCTCATAACTGACCTTTCCCTTCAGGAGAATTTCTTTCGATAATTGGAGGAGGTATCACGGCTGCCAGAAGAGAGCTACAGATCATGAAAGAAACCTCTCCACATTACCCACATAGCAGGAATACGTCTCGGATACATCTCTGAGACATCTCGAATATCACATGTGATGTCTCAGAGATGTTCTTGAGACCTACGGAGACATCTCTGAGACTTCTCCGAGATGTCACTATGTCCAAAAAAAATGGTCTCTGAGATGTCTCATGAGACATCTCAGGAAGGTTCTGAGATGTCTCATGAGACATTCGAGATGTATCTGAGACACCTCTGAGATGTCCCAGAGACATGCTCCATGTATGAGATTTTACTCTCAGGTACGTCTCTGAGATGTCTCGAATATCTCGTGTAATGACCCAGAGACATTCGCCAACCTTTGGAGATGTATACATATCACATATATCATACATACTTCACAAGATATTCACAGATACTACTGTAACATTATTGAAGTTTATGGACACTTAACAGCATATTCAAGTGTTTACATTGTAGTTATTTAATATCTCACAAACCACCTCACTTCTCTTGAGTGGTGCGTATTAAAAAATCGACAAACTGGAATAAAGGGGAAATTATTCAAGGGAGGATGAATATATATATGAACTTGAAATTGAAACACTCAAAATTTGACCATTTCAACTGAATCACTCATGTCAATTTTAGGTCAATTAGGCCAATAAATACTTTTAAAATGTTATACTGATTGTGAAATGAATACTACCTCTTTGATGTTAAAAATAATATTTTATTGGCCAATAAAATATTTGAAATTAAGAGCAATTAGAATAATATAATATACATCAATTTACACTCGCATATTCCAACGATAGCCATTTTCTTGCCCAGATATGCACCGCTGCTCCATTTTGTATTTTCCAAGTCTTTAAAAGGCACGCATTCCCACAAATAATGCCCAAGAACACCTGTAGAAATAAAAAAAAAGTATGTGATATTTATAGTATAGAAAGCACTTATGTAAAACCTATCAAATCTTTATATCTTGGGTTATAAGTATTTATGGCAATTATAGACTGTAATGATTTTGCCTGGGTAATATTACTTTAATAGTAATGTGTATTACGTAAGTAGATACTATAAGTTACAAAGGTCCAAGGATCTACAAACATTGCATTTCATGAGTAATCCCAAGAGTTTCCTTATTATTGCCATATTTATGAATCACAAAATTAGGCCAACAAGTCCAAAACTACTTAGATTTCCGCAATACCTTCTTACCCACATTAATGATATCCACTCAACAAGAATGTGCTATGTTCAGTTTCGTCCATAAATATCCACATTAGTGCAATTACAATAGTTTATTTCTGTGGTGTCTCTCAGTTCACTGCACCATGTTGTTTTCTTTCGCGCTGAAAAGCATAAAAGTTATGTTAACAAGTAGATCAAAATACCATTACTGTAATTAAACCGATCATTAATGCAATTAAATCAGGAATCAAACCGATTCAAAGGTTTGCTTGCCTCAAAAGGCTCTTTTGCAATTGATCCGAATGGAAACCCAAAGCCTCTTAATTCTATGCACCGGGAAAGCATCAACTTTTTCTTCTTACCGATTAGCTTGCACATATTCACGATTATAAAGTAACGTAATATCGTGCACTGTTTTTACAAGTTTGGCTACCAAATGCAGCACGTCGCGAATGCTTGAAAAACATTTTAAGCGTAAAAGGAGTTCATTAAGCAAATTTATTAATAAGAGAATGAATGAAACTTACCAATTGATGCTCCGATAATAGCGGTGCGGTGTATATATCACTGATTGACGATTCAACCGATGACTTCCATCAGAGTAAATACTAATAATACTATTATAATTAATAATACAATTATCACCAACCACATGACCGTCTCACGCCGTTCAATGTGAAATAATGCGTCAATTGATGTTCCGTTGTATCCCAGAATTGAACTCTAAAGTATGTGCTTCGAATTTAAAAAGCAGAAAAGGGTTGCATTTATCGGAAAATCTTTAACATGACATTAGTATACTTTACAGCAATGTTTTTAATACCAGGAAGGGGAGAATAATTATCATGGTGGAGTAAATATTTCTTAAGGTCGCTTTACAAGATAAAATTTCTTGTACAAATGCTTGTATAAACTGAATAAAATTGTATGTTTGTCTGAATGGAATTAGAACAGGTTATATTTTCCATTCAGACATTTGCACAAGCGTTCACACAATTTGGAAATATTTGGAAAAAAATTGAACTCTATATTTTCTTTTTGATCTACTTGTCACAATGCTCCTATTCACTTGGTGAAAAATCCCCAAGTCTTGAACGGTTATCGTTTGATAAAACTAGCGTGACAGCAGCGTTAACTTTTACCATTATTATCTTCAGAATTGCTCCGAAAAATAGGTAAGAAAGGGGTACGCGGCGTTTAAATTATGTAAAGAATTATTTTCGAACGTCTCACGATTACCTCTCTGAGACGTCTCTGAGACATTCGCGATGTTCGAGACATTCGAGACTACAGTGAGACGTCTCCGAGACATTCATTGCTATGTGGGTAATAAGGCCTTGTGGGTGTGCATTTTGATTTTTTTCAGGTGCAACAGTCATCTAACTGATTTAAGAAATTTTTTCATTTCAGTTGTCACCAAAGTGCCCATTAAAAATAATGTATCGATAAGAGGAAGATGAAACTGATATAAAATCATTTAATTTCCACAAATTATGCTGTTGTGGTTTTATATCCATGTATTATCTTTTGCCAGAGTTGTGTAACTGTTATGCTCAAGCCTTAATTTTTCCCAAGTTTATGATTAATGTAATATGGTAATTTTTTGTTAATATGTTGTGCTATTGATTTGCTTCCTTTCACTCCAAATATGGCTCAAATTATGTTGTACATACTGTCAAGTGATTATTTGGAAGATCAGTTAAATGGTGTACAGTGATTATCCTCTACCCTGATACAGGCACGTAGCCAGAAATTTGCTTCGGGTGGGGCTAAATCTTGCTTAACTTAAAACAAATCAGCCTTGCCCATTCGGTGTCGACATGTTACAATTCTCTTGCCTTAATTTTCAGTTCTTGATATTTACTTTTACTGTGCCTATGCTTATCTCTTCTCATTCGTAAAATTCGTTACTAAAATCAGAACAACGAAGTTATTGGGAAAAATTTCAGGGGGGGGCTGAAGCACCAGAAGCCCCACTGGCAATGAGCCTGCCCTGATATTCTGGTGGACCGTATGATTTCTCATATTCCTTATGTAGGCTTCTGTGGTGCATCAGCACTGGAGATGCTAGTCTTCCAGTATTTCTGCTGCGTAGTCTATTTCCGTGGATGATGGTTTCACTGGCATGACAGACCGCACCTTGACCAAAAAAACTGTTAACCAATGAGAATGCATTGGAGTTGAACATGGGAAGTACATAAGATGGACAGAAAGTGAAGTATCAAACACTTATAACCCGAAGGTGCTGACTGAAACACTGGCGACACCATCATCCAAGAAAATGGATGTATGCAGCAAAAATCCCAGAGTACTAGCATCTTGGTTTCTCATATGCCTATACAAGCTGGAGGTGTCTCTACCAGTGTTGCTTGTTTGCACAAGCTTTCTAGGTGCTGGCACAAACTGTTCTCTATAATTTGTGCCAGAAAAATCAGTCGTTAAAGGGCTGTTTATGCATTTAAACCTTACACTTACTTCTTTAACTGGGGATCTCTTTGCCACATGGGTCTTGACCATGAAAAAGAGGCACTACCAAGGTGATAACCGCCTGGGTGGTAGTGGAATAATTAGCACATTGATGGATAACTCCTCACGTTTTACCAACGATTCCTTTGTAGACAGATGCATGAAATGGACAGCTCTAAGCATAGTTACTTTCCTTGTTATCTTTACTGTTGCATTAGCATTAGTTGTTATGGTCTACCTCACATAAAATTGGTACTTAAACGTAAAATACTATGAAGTGATACTGACATTTTTCTTTCTATTGATTGTTTTGCAGGAATGCTTTTTGAAGACCTGATAAGGAGTGTTGACATTCAAATGGCTGTATCAATTTCTTAAATGTAAATTTGTGAAGTATGGAAACTGTTATTTGACTTCATAATCCATTCATTGATTTTGTTATTAAGCTGAAGTGTGTAACAGTAGAAGTAATTAAATGAGTCTTTGAAATCAGTTTTTTTATTTGCTACCCTTGGTTCCAATGGTCATGTTGAAGTGCCTATTTTTTGTGTCTTCGCGTATGTGATCTTATTTCGTCGTGTTGGTTTCATGCAGTTTTATGGGAATGCTTCAGATGATGTTTGTGTACTGTCACTGTGACTTCAAAGAATTTCCTGATATGGGTAAGAAAACGATCATCAAATGAAGAGGATGGACAACATGGAAGCGCATCAGAGGATTTTTACCATCGCGTGCACGTAATAAGTATTAAATTTTTAGAAAATAATAATAAATAAAAGAAAATTTAAAAATATTAGTATTTGAGCTGCGCGCCCCGGCGCGGTTATGGCGACGGTGGCGCACCCTTCGAACGGTGTTTGGGACTAAAACCTTGGAAAGCGCCTTATACGGGAGTGGAGAGAATCTGGTAGTGACAACTGCGCCCCCATACGAATAACATGCGAAACTTTTCCAGTTGGGCAACCAGTATTAAGGCGTTATGATACCCTCGGCCGCGGGCAGTTTTGGGCGACCGTTTCCGGCCTTTTTTCGCGCTGTCCGTGTTTATAGCCGTGTCCGAAACGGAAGGGCCGAGGGCCTAGGGGTCTCAAGGGCCCTTGTGCGCACTTGGGGAGAGACTCCCAGAGACATCTACGGCGAAAAAAAGTACCGGGAACAAATGAGCTATGATTTTCAGTTGCAGTGGTGGGAAGGCGGTTTTTTTGCTTTCGATCATGGTCAGACTATCGTGATTTCTATGTTATATATGTTCGCTTTCCCTTCAGAAATTCAAAATTTTCAAGTTTTCAATATTGTAAGGTGTTAATGTTTACTGCTAGTGGACTGTAGGTGATATTTTTTGGTAACTAGATCAGTGAATACTTGAATTACATTAAGTAAAATGAATTCATTTCATGTAAAATATTTTCTCCATTTTCTGCATCGCCACATAAAAAACTTGTTTTAAATTAGCTTTCTGAATTGGCACTTAGAATTAGTATAAGTAACTTTCACTCCATGTAAAATATAAACCCTTCTTGCTTACTTACTTGGGTGCTGTCTTTATTTTCAATTTGCCTTTCTTATACTTATATGTATTTTGGATAGAATCTTTCCATTTGCATAAATGGTAAATACCTTTGTTGATAAATTCCAGAGTGTTCGTTATTTTCACATGTAGTCAGTTTCATTTTAAATTAATATAAATTTTGTTTCGTAGTATATACGGATTTCTAGCAAAAGGTTTTTTTTATCGCTGTGCTCGGGAACTGATGACCCGAACAATTAAGTTCATATATATTCATAGCATCTTGCAAATAAGATATGGAGTAAGTTTACGGCATTATCTGTTAGTCATTTGAATCAATTTCTTTAATAATACACGCATTGGCGTAACCTACCCCTATCATCAGATTTAAATGCTATTAAAATTATACAGGAAGTTCCTGTTTCTCTAAATGATATTTACACATAATTAATTCAATATTGTGCAGTGTTTCCCGAATGAGAAATGGGTTCACGAGAAACGCTTGTTCGGGGGACAAAAATTATTTCCAAACACGGGTGAGCAAGATGACGTGTTATGCATGAGCATGTTATTAACTCAATTGAACGAAATAAACAACCCCGTGACACCTATTTAATACGATTGCTGCTATCCGTTCTCGTAAAAGTATCAGTCTCTTTAAAATATACTCTAATAACTACTTAAAAATATTATTGCCTAAAGTCGTAGCTTTTGTCCCAGAGATAAAAAGACACACTTGTAAACGAAGCCCAAGTAAAGCTACTCCTTCAATCTGACTGCGAAATTCAGAATCATGATCGAAACACGTTATTGTGTTGAAATTTACCACTTAAATAAATAAAACGGCATACACTACATGCATTAAAATTAATTAAATGGCATAGGTGCTGTTTCAAAAAAAGGCTTCTTGGACCGGGATTCAAACCACTTTATTGCCGGAGCAATTTAAAGACCACCCCGCTACCCAGAATTCCCGTATCCAAATAGAATTTTAGGAGGATCAAAGCCGTTTTAGAGTTAAATTAGGACACGGAAAACAAGTGCTGAAAAGTGTCGGTGGAAAAATGTGGCTTATCATCCTTCGTAAAAATTATAGGATATATATATATTCATGACCAGTGGCTTTCTTGATGACCTTATAAACGTTGTAAATTCCATCCTTGTCTGATCATAATTAAAGGCGAATGAAACCTAGCTCCTATAGATCATACTAAAATTACATAAGGAATACTGGCTAGGTTGTGATGTTGACAAGCCAAAGGTCCGTGGTCTGATTCCCATCTCTGGACACCTTTCTCCTCGGGAAATTTTTGACACCATTATTGGCCGTGCATAACAGCAAAATAAAATTTTATACATTATATATAGTCATATATAGATTAATATCAATTTACATTATGCCTTCTCCAATTATTACTTTTCACAGTATAAGTAATTTCAATTATGCGTAGAACGTTCAAAATGCACGTTAAATTAACTCCAGATGCATTTTTTCTGTTAGCTGATAAATATAATGCTCAATGTAACTTGCCGCATGGCTACAACGAAAACACATGAAATAATTTCTAGTGGTTGTTTATAACTGCGAGTTTAATATTAGTAAATACACAGTAGGTTACCACCGTACTTTCGCCAATGAATTCCGTTTTACGGAAGAGATTTACAATATCCTTCTTTCTCAAGCTAATTATTTTAATACATTTTTCTTAACCCTCTTTGCGGAAAAATAAACAGACTCAAGGATTATTGTGATACAAGAATATGGACAGATAATAAAATATTTTACGTCTCTAGACGGTATTGCGACACACGAATGAAGATGCAATATATTCGTCTCTTCAGTTTACGGACACGCGCTAACGAGCTCGAATCAAGCGCGAAGTGAGGCATTATGGGAAATCCACCTCAAGATGGCCGAGCGCGCAACGAGAAGGGTGCGAAAGTGTACATCGGTTGCACCCTTGGCTCCGAGCCCGTCCCAAGGGCCCTTGACCAGCCCACTACAGTTTCGGACGCACTTCGCAAGATGGCCGCCGCCAGCCAAGTGCCCTTCAAGGGCGCATAGATGCCGTTTCGAACACGGCTTATATATCACTCAACTACGGGATAACTATTGAAGATAGAGACTTGCGGTTTTCTTTATTTGATTTAGGAGTTATCATTCCACATAACGATTGGAAAGAAAAAAATTTATTTCTCCAGGTTAGAGAGAAAATCAAGCTGAACTTTGGCTTATTAAAACTTGCTTCGAAGACAGAAATTCAAAAATCGGAAAAAATCAAAAAATGGCGACATCATTCTTCTACAAGTACCTTTAAGCACATAGGTCAGAATTAGTTTCCTAAGCCGCTATCATCAAAGCCGTGGACCCACGAGTATTGTCTCATTTTTATTGAGTAATCCTTAACAAATTCTGAACGAATTTCCGCATCTCCGCGCCGCGCGGTTGGACCTCTGGGTACATAGTAATGAGGAGAAAGAAAATTGTGAATTCCACTGGTTTTATTATTGGTACAACCGGTTTCATGCGTTATGCCATCCTCAGGAATGGAATATTCTGGGTACATGACTTAATGGGAGTGGTGGGGGGCCAGATTGGGGCAGGATTTTTCTTTCAGACCGCTTTATTTTAACTATGAAAAGTCTGCTAACATAAAGTTTTCCCTACTTTATGATAAAAATACGTCAAAAATAGCATATTTTAATTGTTTAACGAATTGAAAAATATATCAACAAAATCTAAATTTTCACCATAGTTGATTTGCAACATTATTCCGTTGATATGCTTAAAAGTTACGTGTCTCACATTAAAACGGAACAGTAGCAAAATTCTTCCGTCAGTTTTCACGAAAAATGTAAAGTAATTTTTGATCATATTTTATGAACTTCACAGACGTCTGCTAGTCTAAAAAAAGCACTTAGAAATAAAATTCTTTCAGTATGTTGGACAATGATTATTGCATGTTCAGAAAATGTCATCGTTTTTCCCGAATTAAAAAGCGAAAAAAAAATCATTTTAGTCCAGGTATTTTCGGCCCACAGTCTCCTTGGAGTCGCACCACGCGCGCAGTTATCCAGCGGCCGATGTCCTAACACCCTTGGGGTCCCAGCCCCTTTTCCCCTGTGTGAAAGGCTCCATTCCAACGGGGGAGCCCCTTCCCTTTTCCCAGCGGGTTGCAAGAACATGGAGAGCCACTCTCTTCGGGGCGAAAACCACTTCAAGGACATCGTCTCTTATTCTCCTTAAGGTTGCTCAGAATTTTCCTCCATGTCGTTTTTCCAGTAAATGGTATGGTTTTGTATTTTTTTTTGTAGACACTGTGTTATTTTAGTTAGGTTCTAAGTCAAAGAATCAATGTATAACCATCATTGTGTAATAGATGACCTTAAATAAATGAATGAAGAGCACATAGATCAAGGCATAGATTGAGAGTTGAGTACATTAACACGAAGGTGTTTGCTGAAGGCCAGGTTCAAATGCAAGGTAGAAAAGATTGAGAGCATGCAGAATATCAGCTACAACCAAGTAAAACGTATATCCTGAAAATCTCGAGAGTAACAATATTGATGTTTCCAGGAAAATACCCGATAAGAACAAAAACTGCTTGTACTATAGCTGGTATACCATTTCCAACATTTAGGGATTGACGTAATCTACAAAGAGGTATCAAATAAAATAAGCGTTTCCCAATGGATCATCAATATCTACATAATACACATATGTGTATAAATATAGAAAGATCTGGTGCTTTCCCGGCGTGCTGCTTGAAGGTTGAATGATTCGGAAGCCCTGAAGACGATGATCGAAACGTCGTGAGAGGGCATGGTCGCAGTAATGGCTGCAGGACCCGAGAAACCTTCACGCATATATATCTTGCAAGTCACAATGAAGGTGTGAGGCATGGGGTGCATTCACACCTAAGGAACATTGTATATCATGCGTAAAAAGGATTAGCATCTACATTCTACTCTAAACAATATGAAAAAGTGGTAAAGCAAGCATGTCGTCAGTTGGGTTAGCTACAAGACCTTTTACCAAGATGCAGCTACCTATCCATTAATACACTTGTATTTTGCACATTGGATATATTTACTGCTATTCATTTACATAATTGAATGATGAGAAAAAGGCCATTTGAATCTGTTAGTTCGGCGACCAATTTCTCTACTTTTATCATTATGTTCCAGCCTGCCATAGTAAGCTGAAGTTAGCAAAATATTTTTAACATCATCAGTAAAAATAGAGTTTTAGCTTTTAGTTAAGAGATGAAGACTAAATTTCAACCTATGTTTTGAAAATTATTCCTATTTTTTATTCATGAAAGGGACTGGTAACGCTAATGTAGTTGTCGTACCGTCCCTTTAAAATCTTGACGATTTTCAATGCACTCGTGCGCCTTTGAATTCAATTCAAACTTTAACACCGCAGGGTGATAAGTACTGCGCAATCGCACTACCATTTATTTAGCATTTTTCTTAATTGGCTTTTCCAGCGATGAACCTGAAATGCTAATTCATCATTAAAATCGTTGCGTGCGTCATCAAGTTTTTTGAGAGGCCCTGTTAGTCGGTAGCATTGTATGAAACATCACTGTACAAAAGAGGAGCAAAAGAATATTTAAAAGTGCTTACTACAATTAATTACTTCACCTAATACGGGGGATAATATTTTTGACTCTCTGTCAACCAATATCCCACAACAAGCGACTAATATTGAGACCTTCATTGGACTAAAAGACCACAGGATACCTACTGCGAAATTCTCTTTAATTTTGATCCAGTTTTGAATGAAAAAGAAAGATTGACAATATTAAAAAAGCAGACATCGATACTTTTAAAAGTTATTTAAGAGATTCCTTTAAATATTGTAAAAGTTATCCCAAAGGCTTATTAGCGGAGGCCTGATGGAAGTCGTTCCTGCATATGACGAGCACGGGGTTAGTAAATGTATCCCTAGTAATTTTAAAAAAGAAAGCATTGAAAAAAGGTGTTACAATGCGGAAGTGAGACAATCCCTCAGACGACAGAGAGTATGCTCTGCAAAAATGAATAAATAGTAAACATATGCCCACCGATATTTAGTACATGTATCCCTAGTTATTTTAAAAAAGAAAGCATTGAAACAAGTCTGCCGTCAATTCACATCAAAGGATTGACATAAATGAGAAGGGGTAATTCAATTCCAAACATTTTGTAACAGCAAAAATCCCAAGTCTAACGTATGCGATTGATAATAAAATTCCTTCGCTGTGCCCTTATCAGTGGTCTCACGATGAAAAAAATACTGAGTACTACTTTTAAAACCATTCGCGGAACTTACTGTGGAAGTCAGTAGGTAAATGGGAAATCCCAATATCTTAATAGTTCCCGTAGTAGAGACTGAATTTATTCTTGTCTAAAGCAAAGAGCAGCAGCTCCTTTAGGGTAGGTAGTTTTTACCGCAGTATAAGAACTATAAGTTTCAGTGAAGATAAGATTTACATCATATCTAGAAAACAAGTGTTTATGCTTGTCATCTTTAATATCCAAGATTAAAAGCGAAATTTCAAAAAGGGGACATGGTGAAGAAAATAAAAAGACGGACAAGACATAGCCTACAAAATGTTAAGATTTTCAAATCTCAAGAAATATTGAATTCTGAAGCTTCCAGTTCTGGACAAGAAGAACTTAGAGGAGAATATCTAAGTATTGCCAAGTTATTTTCTAACTAATGATAAATTAGCTAGCAAACAAAATAATGAAGAAAAGCATGTCTTCCAAAGGAAAGAAAAAAATAAACTAACGAATGTTTCCAGCAAGAATATGAAAAATCCAAAACATAGTGCCCCATTTTTGTGGTGGAGAAGTTCAAAAAACCTTTTTCCAAATTTCAGCGAACTGGCTGTGAAATATCTAGGTGGCCCAGCATCTTCCATGAAAAGTGAGAGACTTTTAAGCACTGGAGGAAATGGCGACAAGTAATAGGCTAAGGCCTGGAAATGGAGAAATTCTAATGTTTTTGTATTATAATTTAAAAGTTTCAAATATTGAATTATAATTTTTTTCAATTTTGGTAGGTTGAAATAAAAGAAATAATTTTTTTGTGGTTAAAAAGGAATGAATATATAAAAAAATAAAAGTAATACTGTTTTAATGGGCTTAAATATGTAATGGAATAACTTCGTAGGAAGATGCTTTGTTAATTTTCATTTTTTCATGTAAGTAATAAATATGTAACCGGAATCTATGATACTTCTTTCCAGTTCGGTACCAAACCGCTATATCAAAATAAAAAATGACCGATTATCGAAGGCGATCAATATGCTAAATCGCCGATAGCGATCAATCGGCAAAATTGATGATTACCGATTACTTGACAATGAATTGGTTCAACTCTATAAAGAGGACTTGGTTCGCAGAGACACTGACCGCGTCAAAATTTGGGCGTATCTAACGGAAACTAACGGAACACAACACCAAGAGAAATATTGGTAGATAATGTACTGTTCCCTTCGTGCAATCGAAATAAGGTGACTGGATTGGGGAACGTCAACTAAAAGGTTTCAATAGCAGATAGCGGGAAGAGTTGCGGAAAGCGAGTTTTCCCCGCAGATCTCTTCGTAGGCGAAAATCTGCCTTTTCTGGCAGCTTCTCCAGACTGATTAGTCTCCGATGGAGATGGGATAATAGATGTAACGTACTCCTTTATTTACGGTTAAGTTACTCTTGAAAAAGGGTTAACATAGAGAAGGATAACATTTACTGAGGAATAACTGGAAAATTTCGTTTCCGGCGGGAAATATTCATAACATTTTCATGCAGGGAGAGTTGCAATTTTGCTATAAAATTATTTCGATTCTATTGTTTTGTCCCATATGGGAATAATTTTTAAAAGAATAGAACGAGTTAAAACAGCTGTGGGAAAACAGCATAATGGACAAGTTATAATAATTATAATATTCTTCAGCCCAAAATGTCAGCGGATTTTAAGTTAATAATTATTCCAATCTACTCTTTAATACATTTCTTATTTATTTTGGCATGTTACTGCTTTCTCCCGAAATTAGTATTTTGATAAAATATCATTTCTAGGAGAAATAAAACTCAACAGTTTTGATCATTATATACGATGACTAAAAGACAAGCGCATGGCTGTGGAAATTTCATGCCATGTTTTTATTCGCTCGATTCATGTTATTTGAGGGTGCTCAAATTGGAAGTGAAACGGCTCTGCTCCGGAGTTTAGTTTGGAGTAGTGGCTTCCCATGCTGAGGACACGGGTTTGAAAAAAGCGGACAGTACTACTTACGGAAAACGCATGTCGCTAAAAAGAGGAAGTCGTCCTCCATTTGAGAGATCTTGTTTTCTATCTAAAACCGCTGAGTACCTCTTTTTTTGTTTTAAATAAGCTTTTTAATAACTCCTTTTCTATAACTTTCCACTTCTCTCATCTCTGATTTCATGGATGTAAACTCAAACGATGTGTATTCAACATTCCAAAATTTAACTTGAGGGAAGAACGTGATGATTATTAATCAAAGCTAGTATTTCTACAGATAATAGTATATTAGACACGCTATAGTATGTCTAATGTAATGTCTTGAATTATATTTTCTGAGAAGGGATCGAGCCTAGTTGTACTCAAAATAAACAGTGGAGGAACAAAATTAACTTCATCATCTAAACTATTTGAAAGCTGGAAATAAATATATGTATTGAATTGAGTATATGTATGAAAGATGGGAATAAATATTAATAATAATTAATAATTAAATAATAATAATTTTACAGCGTTATTGTTCGTAAGTGGAGGTATGTTGCATGTTATCCCTTACCGGTCTTACGTGGATACTTCTTTACGCGGAAAATATTACCATGATGAAAATTTAACAGGGTGGTTGTCATTTTTAAACTTAGGTTGTCCAGCGCCATCTGTGGCACATAGTATTTTGATATTTTGAATTCATATGGGCCGCATTGATATGATACACTGGCTTGACGCTGAGATGATAGAAAATAATTGAAATTTACTACAACATTATTTCGATTCTATTGTCTGGTCCCATATGGGAATAATTTTCGAAAGAATAGAACGGGATGAAATAGATTGTAAGTGCTCTTCATGTGCGAGTGGTGGGTATCACGAGCATTGAAAAGGTAGGTGCGCTATGAAGTGCCTGAGATATTGGAGGAAGTTAGTAGACATGTGATGTGCATGGGACAAGTGAATAACAGGAAACGCCTTCAGAAGGTGAAATCGCTCTGTTGGTTTTCACCGGCTAGGAAAATGCTGCCGGAATGAGTCCAAAGAAAATAGGCTTAATGTCAGAATCGGACAATGTACAGCGAAGAGCATTTAAGATTGTTAAAAGGAACTATCCTAAGTACATGTAATAGTGCCTTCAAATTGAAAAAAGCATTCGTTGGGGGATCTCTATAGTTCGTTGGCTTGAGTACAGGGATAATCATTTTCAGAAAATTCTGATTAATTATTTTCCAGACATACTAAACTCCTTTGCGACACGGTGAGGTCGAAATTGTTAATGATGTTATGTTATCACGAACCTAAAGTGAAACGCCTCTGATGGAAACCACAGCAGAGATCTACATCTATATAATACCCTTTAAGACACCATAAAGGTGTGTGGCAGGGGGTGAATTCTCACCAAACATGCACTACATATCACGCATAAAAAAGGATTAGTATTTATATACTATTCTAAACTTCACTATTTAAAAAAAGATAATAGCAAAACATGCATGCAAAAACATGCCGTTAGTTGGGTTAGCTATAAGTCCTTATACCCACATGCAGCTACCAATGTTATCCATTGCTTCACTCGTACTAAATACATTTACCGTTATTCATTTCTCTAATTTTGTGATTATGGTCCAGTCTACCGTAGTAAGTTGGGGTCCGCAAAATATTTTTAACATCATCACTGAAAATATGGTCTTGGAATTTGTTTAAGAGATGAAGTCTAAATTTCAACCCGCGATCTGACAATGATTCCCAATTTAATTCATTTAATAGACTGGTTACGCTAGTAACGTTATCATACCGTCCCTTTACAAATCTTGCCGATCTTCGCTGCACACGTTCAAGTCCGTTATTTAGACCGATTTCGTAGGGATGCCATACACTGGCAGCATATTCCAAATGAGGTCTTACAAGGGAAAAGTAGCTGATTTCTCGTACATGATCGTCACATTTACCCAATACTCTTTTAATGAAACCCAGTGTTTGATTCGCTGGACCCATTATTTCACGAATGTGTTTACCCCAGGAAAGATCATGTGTCAGTCTTATTCCAAGATATTTAATGGATTCCACGTTTGTTAAATCATTGTTACTTATTTTGTAAGTGCTAGGAGGAGAGCTATTCTTTTTCCAAAAATTCATTACAAGACATTTTTTAAAGTTTAGTTCTAACTACCATGCATCACACCAAGTTTCAATTGCTTGTAGGTCAATATTGAAATATTCTTTATCGCTTGGGCATAGAATCTCCTTGTATACTACTGCGTCATCGACAAATAGACGAAGCTTACTTTTTACCACCTTATGGATATCATTTATGTACAAAAGGAATCCAGATGAGTCACCAACAGAGGCGATTTACTTGAAATCTGGCTTCATATGAGACTTTTAGTAAGACGCAAGTGTATTCGTTTTAAATATTTATATCAACTGAATTGAAAGTGGCTCCACGTATAGTTCATGCACTTTCCTTTCTTCGTGTGTGTATGGGGCCTTTCGACTAAAAGCTAAATGAAAAGTACGTATTTTTATTAGCCTTTTATGAGCAGATTTTTTATTATATCCTCCTGCAAATCGTCTATTACTTTCTTCATAAACAGCTTCTTTATTTACACTATCTCGCAATTCAGGTTCGTTCTTTACCTGACATTTTTTCTTCTAATGTTTTAAATTGTCTACTCCCCTTTATCTGGGGAGTAGCTTAAGGGGCCGTGGGACATGATTATTTTTTCGCTTTCGAGTGCTGAGATGATGGAGATAGTTTTTCCGTCGACCGGTAGAGTTACCAGAGTCGGCGCCTACCCAACCAGCCATATTTTTGTTTAGTGTCTCCTCTACGCTTCAATTCCTTGCGCAGAGGTGATGAGGCAATAACGACTAGAGCTGGGTCGTTCATGAATGAATCGTTCAAAATGAACGATTCATTGGGAAGAATCGAATGAATCGATTCTCGCTCCTCGTTCTAAATGATTCTTAAAGAATCAAGTCGTTCGTGGTTCATGAAGAATCGTTGATTCAGAATGAATCAGATGAATTGCGAGCAGTTGATTCTTGAGAATCACGCATCGTTCTATGACTTTCTTAAATAACTGGACCACTATTCTATGAATCAATTATGATTGTAATGATTTATAAATATGAATAAATCTTGAACCTAGCTTTATATACAAAGCTATATCTTACCTATAGGTTCAAGATTTATATATTATTAAAATTCCTTCATTTTGCCCTAGGGTTCCAGAGTGAGAGCAGATATTGAAGAGCTGGCAGTTTTCAGCTTAGTTATTTGCAGTTTGTAAGGCACGATTTAATTGATTTTAAATGGCTATTCAGTTTCTCATTATAGGAGATTCGTTTGCGGGTTAGAGGCATAAAACTTGGGATGTAAGTAGGCGATGCAAAAGGAGACAAACATTTTGTTGACACAGAGCTCCTATGTTTATCTCTAAGTTTCTCTAAATTTGTTTATACCTAGGATAATGTCAATTGACCGAAGATCGTATGCACAACGATAAAAATATAGGTAGTAATTACTCTTTAAAGAACGTTCGCCTGACAAAGTTTCTCTATTTACGCTTTCTTATCCTACAGGAAAATAGAACTCTTCGAGATGATAACTAATTGTTAAAAAAATAGGAGAAAATTTACGCTTGACATATTTTCCGCATAAGTTGACGAAAATTTCCTCGACAATATTTCTAGGGGGCTAATGCTCAAAATATGCCCGGTGTGTGTTCACTGCATATGTGTCTGGACAACTTTTGAGCGTATGTTCAGCATATGCTCACGTCATGTGAAACGAATATTTTCTCTCTCACATCCTGAGCATATGCTCGACATTTATTGTGCTACTAGGGGCGGAGTATCACGAATAATTTCGTGGCTACTGGGCCCCAGGTAAACCTGTCTTTTGAAATGTTTCGTAAAAGGAATTACGCCAATTTTTAGGTTTGCCGACAACGAAACCATACTTTTGCCTTAGGTATTAATTGTATTCCCAAATTTTAATCAACAGCAAACAATAAGGTTCATTTCTATTAAAATTTTATGCATCAATTAAGGTGATATATAAAATGAAAACTTCCAAGAATCCCTGGTCGAATTTCTCGTGGAGGTTAACAAAAGAAAGCTAATGCTCTATCATTTATCGCACTCTCCAATTTCAATAAAATCTGCGTCATCCTGATTACCATATTGATTCACCATCAATATAAACTTGCGAATCAAAGCGTATAGTCTTTTACGTGATTTTTGAATTATTTTGATTCGCGATAATGTGGTCCACATAGTTCATTTGATTCGTGGTATTCATTTAGTTCGCAAGATTCATTTAGTTCGCAAGATTCATTTAGCTCGCAGGATTCATTTGATTCGCAAGATTCATTTCGCTCGCAGGATTCATTTGATTCCAAGGATTCATTTGGTTCAAGTGATTCTTTTTGAACGATTTGAAAGAACGATTCATTCACATGAAATGAATCGAATGAATTGAATCATCGAAATGAATCGAAAGTCCCACCTCTAATAACGACCCTTCCCTCTCAACCCCTCCGTCCGCGGAGTTTTCGTACCATAGCTGACCACTAGACGCAATGTTGCCATTTCAACACACGATTGGACCAAACTGTTTGGCAGACTCCACATTATGCCATGTGGCAACGTGGAATTCGCGGAAATGCGCTCGCTACGATTTTCTAAGAACCGAGCCGGTCTGGCCAGCCTGGCCCTAGTGGGGTTCGTAGCTGCAGGAGAACGTGTCCGCGGTCCAAGTCATGAATGGACTTCATTTTTCGGGGTAGCCGCGTTGATTGGTTGTTGTGACAACAGTTTAGCCGTAAGAACTGCAACAAATAGGAGGTGGTCTCAGCAGGTAGCTTGGCTTGTACGTGTTAATGTCTAAATGTGGTAATTTGAAAGTAATATACGTTTGTGCCTACTACAGACCACCCCATTCCGATGTACACTCAGTATTAGAACTCGAGAAACAGATCAGGCACATTAATTCTCATACCAACGAACGACAGATTATTGAAAGGTGGAGATTTCAATACAACATCGATAGATTGGAAAACATGTAGTCATTAGTCTGCGGGTAGGGACAAAGAAATCTGCTCGTCATTTTTTAACCTGTTCACATAATACGCAGTACATCAAATAGTAAATTTGCATAATAGAAGGGAGAATGCTCTCGATTTACTTGCCTCAAACATCCATGAAAAAGTTATTAAAGTTAAAAATGTCGATGGAATAAGAGACCACAAGGTAGTACACGTTAAATTATCCCTCAATACTGACATAAATGTAAAATTAAAAAGAAAGATTTGCCTTTTAAGTAAAGCAGATTTTAACGGATTTAGGCGTGACTTACAGACTTCTTTTGAAAAATTCTAAACATCAGAAAAAATAGTGATACAGACATGGAAAGAGTTCCTCCAAATTACACCGTGAGTGAGTGTAAGAGTGAGAATAGGGAACCAAGGTGGTACAACGCGGAGGTTAAAAAAATGTTTAAAACGACAACGAGTTATCCACGCGAAACTAAGAAAAATGTAGCTAATAGCGATCTAAAAAAATTATCGAACGTTGCATATAAAGCAGCCGCAAAAACAGCCCTTAGAAAAGCGTAAAGTGATTTCAAGAGAAAAGTACTTGGAGAACAACTAGAGGGGAATCCGAAAGAATTTTGATCATGTGTTAGGGAAGTACAGGGAACTAAAATTTCAACGGTTAATTCCTGGAAAGGGTATAGGGGCGAAATATTTAGATAAGGCTAATTTGTTGAATTATTTTTCCAGAGCGTTTTTAATCAATCGAAGCGTAGTTTGCTCGAAACCATACCAGACCGATTTCAGCAAATAATGCCCCCGATCGATAAATGTATCTTATAGCGGAATCGTTTCCTTACTAAAAAACGTTAGCCCGAACAAGTCCTCAGGTCCTGATGAAATTCCTGCTCGTGTGTATAAAGAAATAGCTCTCGAAATGGCACCGTATCTTAAAGTAATATTTAACAAATCCCTCGAAGAACACGCGGTTCCCAAAGACTGGAAGATAGCAAACGTGAACCCAATTTTTATAAGTGGCGATAGGGAACATCCATCGAATTATAAACCAATATCAATAACGTCACTGTCGTGCAAAATTATACAGCATATGATAGTTACATCAATAAGGGGACACCTCGATAGCCAGGATTTATTGATAACAAATAAGCATGGGTCCAGAAAGGGACGATCTTGAGAAAATCAAATAGGTCTTTTTGTTCATGATATTTTAATTTCCGGAGAAGGTAACGTACAGGTAGACGCAGCGTTTTTAAATTTAGAAAAGGTTTGACAAGGTTCCCCACTGTAATTTACTCGCGAAGTTAGCATCATACGGGATAGACAGTAATATGGTAGGCTGGACAGGAGACTTCCTACATGAACGCGTTCAAAGGGTGGTATTAGATGGTGTCACCTCAGGCGAAGTAAAAGTTACATTGGGTGTTCCCCAGCGTGATAGGCCCAATTTTATTTCCTCTCTCCGTGAATGACTTGAATACAGTAGCTAAAAATAGCAAGCTCCGTCTTTTTGCCGATGATGCAGCAGTCATCATTGGTCATCAATCCTCAGATCGGTTTGACGCAGCTCTCCACTGAGTCCTGTCGGCTAATCTCTTCATGTTTACGTATTTCTTCTGATGCAGTAGTGTATAAGGAAATAAGAAATTAAGAGTATAGTCATTCTTTAGCTAAGGATTTATATGCGATTGATGATTGGTGTGATAGTTGGCAGCTAGAATTAAATTTGAAGATATGCGCGATAAAGAACTTTGGGAAAAAGAATAACTTTCCCCAGAAAAATTATTGCATCAAAGAAAAGAAAATATCTAACGTAGAATTTATTAAATACTTAGGCGTCACCAACATTGAAGACATGCTGTGGGGGAAACACATCAGGGAAATAACTAGTGTAGCAAACCATATATCAGGATTCGTAAAAAGAGTTCTAGGCAAATGCGATGAGAGAGTACTAGAACCTATTTTACACTTGTCAGGCCTCATTTAGAATATGCCGCTAGTATATGGGATCCGTACGAGGAAGGTATGATAAAAGAATTAGAGCATGTGCAAAGGAGATCCACTAGATTTGTTAAATTTGTTTTTTTAAATGATAATTGTATAAGTGTTACGAGTTTAATAGAAGAACTAGGCTATCAGAACGCAGGTTGAAATTTAGGTTAAACCTTTTCAGTAAATTGGAAACCGATTTGTGGAATATTTTAAGTCGATAATTCTTCTTCCCGTTACTCCACCGGATATGCCCTCGTTTTTCCCTTCTTCGGCAATTGCCATATCGCCAAATGAATCATGCTAAATTTCATCAGCTACTGAATCGTCAATATTGGACGGGATTTCTTCAATAGCGCAAGAAGTTCCTCCTACGTGCGACTCTGTTCCCATTATTTTGAGACGCCTGTTTCGGATAATAGAAATTTGCATACTTACACATGAATATAACACTACATTAAGATAGTGTTTTCACAAAAAATGACAATATTTACCTTTTTTCTTCCCTCCGCTTGGCCAAAAATTAACCCTTTCTTTTTTTCCTCGCCATCGAAAATGTCAAGCGACTGCCTACTTTAATTTTCCGATATCGGTACGCTTCCGATGACATTTCGAGACACGACAATTAGTCAGTTTGACTATTACTAGACACCCCGAGAGCGACAACCTAAACAGAGACTCAAGAAACAACCCGTCAGTAAATCAGACACTCCGTCTCAATCGCCTCTGCTTCCCGCCCGCCTTCACTTTCCCTTCCCCCAAGCTCCAACACCTCAAGGTTACCGTTTTAGGATATAGGGCAGAGGGACGGTGCCACTTTTTGAGTAGCGCGGTATGCGGAGAATGGGTGAACTGTTTAGTGATTTGCACGATGCTCCCGGCGTATCCCTGGGCTGGAGTTGGCGTAAAACATAAATTACTTTCAGAATATCTCAACAGCGTGTCTTTTAATAAAAATCAATAATTTTCAAGGATCCAACAGACTAAGCTTGAATCTTGTACTCTATAATAACGAAAGTTAAAAAAATAGCCCCTCTGTCTCCCAATATTTGCAACAAAAAGGTCTATTTTTACATCGAGATATATTTTTAACAAGGCTTATTACGTAAAATCTAGGATTATAGAGAAATAGTTTGATACTTTCTCTTTTAATTACTGAAAACCGCATTCCGATATTTGGCTTTCTGTTGGAGCAATCTTCCTTGAAAAATAGGTCTGAAAAACAGCTATGTCCCACAGCCCCTTAAGTACTTGATTTATGGAGCTATGAAAACCTAATGATCACTGGTGTTAGACTGTCACTAAAGAATCTTAATAGCCAATGACCCTCCGCGACTTAACTGGAAGCGAGTCACCTCGGGAATGTTCATGGCTATTCTCCCCACTCCCTCCAGAATTCACAATAGCACTGTGCAGACACCATCCCAAGATCCCCCTTCTGGTAGACATACATGATGATGTGCATTCAGAACTAACAAATTATAACAAATAACAGAAGTAATACCCCATAAACAGGCATGACTAACATCAACAAATTAATTTAGCATGAGTTGGCAGTTTTACAATCAATTCATTATTCAAAGTAGTATACATTATAGAAATTTAAATGGCAAATAGTGAAGAGAAAAACTTGTAAGCAATCAACACATAAGTTAGATAATAAATCCAAGGATTAAGATTCCTTTATCATTCAACAAATTATAAGGTACTGATCACCATCATAAGGTTTCAATTGAGAAACATGACATATTCTCTCCTTGCTTGGACCAATATCGAGAACAGCTGTTACAGGAGACTAACCTTTTTATAATAAATGGGCCTTCCCATAGAGGGGTTAACTTTGCCATAATTTTGTCTGACTTTGAACTGATAGGATGTTTCTTTGACAACACCCTATCTCCAGGTTTGAAAGTTATGTCAGAATGTGAATTATCAACAACTAGCTTTTGCTTAAATTTAGCTCTCTTCAAGTTAGCAACTAGGTACCTGTTGCAAATAAGCCTCCCTCTCTTCTTCCAAAATATCATCCCCAGGCAGTTCTCTAGGAATTTGATTTATTAGAGGATGGAGGAGTTGTCTGCCAAAAATTATTTTAGCTGCAGACTCCCCAGTGCCACCATGAAAGGCAGAGTTAAAGGCAAAATTTAAATCTGGTAAGAAATTGTCCCAAGTATAATGAACATTATTACAGAGAATTGACAATGCAGCCTTCAAATTTCTATGAAGTCTCTCATCTTGGTTAGAGCTTGGTTGGTATGGGGCAGTGAAAACTTGTTTAATTCCAAGTTGCAAACACATTTCCTTAACCAGGTGTGACTTGAACACAGGTGCATTGTCGGAGACAACAAATACTGGGTAACCAAATTTAGAAAAAACTCTTTGAGTCAGAATAGTAACAACAGCACTGGAAGTGGCTTTACGAACAGGTTCCAGGATACAAAATTTAGAGAAACCATCAATAATCGATAAGACATATTTGTGATTATTTCTCGTTGAAGGATAAGGTCTGACGAAATCGATATAAAGCCTTTCCCACTTGTGAGCAGGACGCGACACCAGTAGGATGAACAATAAGCTTAGTCCTGCGAATGAAATCAATCCCTAAAAGGACAGGGAATGGAATGTCTGCTAAATAAAATTCATGGCGCCAAGAGTACTTATCAATCTGAATCTTAAGTTGCACAGAAAAAGTAACTCAAAAAGTTTGTTCAGCCACCGTCAATAGTTCGATAGAATTAAGTTTTCTTTTCACTTTAGCACCCGAAGAACCAAGGCTAGTGAAGAAATTCTCGTCGCAAATAGAGACTGAACAACCAGTATCAATCAGGGCATTACAAGATGCTGACTGCAATTAAATAGGTAGCAAAGGCAAATTGATATCGGGAGTTTTGTGAATACTCATCATACTGACAGCAGGAGGCCGTCCTGTGCGGTGCTTTTTACGACAATCCCTGACATTGTGCCCAGCTTTGTGACAATAGGAACACACAACTTGCCTAGGAACGGCAGGAGGAGCATAATATGATACGCCGTGAAAGGTGTTAGCGTAATCAGCGGCATCCATAATGCTTTTGACGCACGACCAATGACTACGTCTAATTCTTCGAAACTAGACGGCGGGGTGAGCGTCTTGATAGCGGAAATAGTGATAGGATTTAAACCTTGAAAAATTAAATGGACAATCTGTCTCTCAGAATAGTCTAATCCTAATGCACACACAGCGTTTCTGATGGCAGACACAAAATCACGCGGTGTTTCGCGAGGGAACTGGAATCTTTTGACCTTGGAAGCAATAAGACCTTCAAATTCTCGATCGCTGACTATTTCATTCCAAAGTTTGCTCGTTATCTGGGCCCAAGAAAAATTTTGACTTAACATAGAAAGCCAGAAACGATGCCAACAGGAGGGTAACTTAGGAATAACCAAACTCAACTACGTTGATAAAGGAACTAGGGAGAGAGAGACTAATTCCGTCTGATTCAACATGAGATTATACCAATTTTCGGCACTCGAAACATCAAAGGGAGGAAAATCAGCGATCCTTTGCTTAACAACGGCCAACCCTTCGGATAGAGGTAGAGCCGATCTCACTCGTCTAGGTGCGGCCACGTTAGAAGTAGCCTCTGGAAATACAGGCAGAACTTGGGTAGGTGGAGATTCATTTGGCAAGGAATCGGGCAAATCGACCGAATGAGTTGAAAGAGGTTCAATGGGAGAGGATTTAGGGGAATTCACCTGCACTTGGGTTGGGAGTGGAACTTGAGATTGGTGAAGGTCACATTCTTGGGTTGGTGGCACAAGGGTGAATTCCTTTTCTGCCGAAAATCCGGTATTATCAAGTGAGACCACAGGCTCTCCATTTAATCTGGCCCTCCTATCCTCGGCAGTAGTGCGATAATTTTGTGCATAAGGGTCATCAGAATTGAAACTCATGGTGCCAAAATTCGGACAGAAACCGGAAGACACGAACCCTAACTCACCGAAAAACACTAAGAAAATTCAAACACTCGAGAGTACGAAGCGAAAAACAATCTAGTTACACAGAGAAATGAAGGAAATCCTCACCGAGAGCACTCACCACCTGATATGACAGCTAACCACGCTCTGCTACCAAATGCAGCGTTTCTCGAAAGAAGAACAGGAGTTCACGAGAAACGCTTGTCCAGGGGACAAAAATTCTTTCCAAACACGGGTGAGCAAGATAAGGTCAAATATAGAACAAAGAACAAAAGTATGAGAATCTACCTAATCAAACACTGTATTTCAACAACAAAAGGCAAAGAAAGTACAAAGCAACAAAATTGAAATACTCTTCACAATTCAGGGAAACCCTAATAACTTGCACCAACAGTCCATGGCGCTAAGGAGACTCTCGAGAAGTCTCCGACGATGTAGCCAAGAAGTGAACTCGTTGCCGTCTCGACTCGAACAGGGGGCGTGAGAGGGGAGGTATTCTCTGGTGCTTAAGGAGGGGGTGTTTTCGGCAAGGTCAAAGTGCAATGGGGTTTAACGTGGAAATCGTCGATAGGTACAATTTGAGGGGAGGGAAAGTGGCATGAGGGGGACCAAAAAATGCCACACTGGGTAAAAATGCCACACTGGGTAGGGATTTTCCGGCGTTAATGGGCCTCCGAGCAACAGGGTGTGTATCAAGTGAGGAGAAGGGAAGGATTGGCAAGGATCAAATTCTCACAATGCATTTTCTGAGAACACTATCCACAATGGTCAATGATGCACAGCAAGTCCAGGCTCTTGATGAGGGTGCATCTCGTTTGGAGGAAATTTTTTTGTGAGTTCGTCAGAGTTGGAGGAAATGCACTTGGCATAACTATTTCTTGGATCCTGATAAAGGCTCGCTAATCGGTCAGCTACTGAAAATATCGGATTTGAGGGAGGGGAATCTCCTTCCATTTCCTTCGGAGTGCAGTATGTCCATCAAATGCAAAGTACACAGGAAATTCAGATGTACTGGAAAAAATCTTGAAAATAGCGTTGCGTACTCGCAATGTTGGACAGAAATGGGTTTTTAGAACTATCGTAACAACTTTTAACATATCTTGCCGATCTTCGCTGCACGCGTTCTAACTTCGTTTTTCAGCCTCCTTCAAAAGTAGGGAGAAGTAGCTTATTTCTCTAACTTTTTCGCCCCCTTGCCTAATAATCCTTTTACAAATCTCAATTTATGGTTTATATTTATTCCAAACACTTTTGCTTCGAATTGTAATTAAGTACAATTACACAATTCAAGGCAGCTACATCTACGTAATACCCAACAAGCCACAGTAAGGTGGGGGTGTATTCTCACCAAACATGCACGACATATCGCGCATAAAAAGGATTAATAATAATAAACTAGTCTAAACTTCAATCTTTAAAGAGGATAAAAATAGCAAAGCAAGCATACAATATAATGCTGTTAGTTGGGTTAGCGTAAAGTCCTTATACCAACATGCAACTGCCTATACTATGGTCTCATATATTTTTTTATTTTTTCCATGCAACATGGCCACGATGGAGCAGCAAAATTGTAGGGGCGACCATTTTGATTACATCTTGAGAGTAAAATTTTGGATATATTTGAATCTTATTTCTCCTGCGAACATTTATAGAGCACTAGTGGAAAGTGCTCGTTGACATTTAACGGAGGGATGGGGAAATCTTTTAGTACAACAAATGTACAGATTGTACAAGAAATTAAATCAAACAAACAACAAACTGTTTGCTCTTTAAAACAAATGACCAGATATCAAGCAACTCATGGGACTAGTAGGTGAAAAAACCGAGTTTTCCATTCCAGTGTAGACACTATAACTAACTATTCATGTATTTTAATATCCATATCTGTGCACTTATGCACCCAATTATGTATTAACATAAAGTTCAACACTGGAAGAGCTCATTCATATGTACGCAAAATAAATGCCAGTAGCGGTAGGGTAAATTATCATCTAGCGGTATTAAATTTCAATTGATTGCCAATTATTTTGAATTAATTTCAACGTGACGCGTACGCGTAGGAGCGGCGGCTGTCATTCGATTGACTTGCTGCTTCAATAGGTTTGTTGTTATATATGCAATGCAGTGCATGTTATGGGAACAACCCCATGCTGAAAGTTTATGAGTAAAGAATTGTAATAAAAAGTGATGCAATGAGATGAGACAGTTTTTCATCTTCGCTTTAATGTAGACTTCTTACATTTTGTAATTATTCAGCAAAGATATACAAACAAAATGGCGGACGCTCATTTATGTTTTTTTTAATATGTAAAGAAAAAGTAGATTGCATCGCCGAGCATAACGAAGTAACTTATTTGGGGGAGCTCTATGTACAAAGCTTCCGCACTAAAAACCGGACGAATTATGCTGCAACCGTTTGCGACTCCGTGTTTCACATTATTTTTTCAATCGCGCAGTCGAGTGTGGTACAACCTGTCTGCAACGGGGCGGCAAGTGTGTGGAATGGTGTGTTGTAGCCGCATCCACTCCGCTCTGATGACTCCGCTTATTCTTTTTGAACTCATTCCCTGCCACTAACCCTTAGGGTGACTCGAAGGGTATTATGTAGATGTATTTTGTAGTTACCAAATGCTCAGATATTAAGTGTCTCTATGCCATTTGAGGCAAATGCATTGGTAGCGTAAATCACAATTAGAAAAAATCACATCCTGAAATGTGTTTTCATGTTTCTGCAGATACATAACTGTTATTTTATTAATTAAGTTTATCATTACCTCTTTTGGAATATAATATATTGAATGTCTATGAGAACGTACCTTGGAGGTGTCTCGCAGGTATTATGTAGTTGTAGATGTAGTAAGTCCAAATAAAACTGCAGGTTCAGAAGAAATTTAAGACCAAGTATAAAGTTAGTACGCTCAAGAGATGCCTCGCCAATTTTTGTGACTGTGAGAATACATTTCATAAATTGTCAAGCACAAAGTCACTTATAAAAATAACATCTTAGGGATGGACAACGAGGTAATATCTTGAATCAGGGAATTCTTAAGCGATCGAGAACAAAGTGTAGTTTTTCCTACGGAAATGGGTGACAGATAATGTTGGAAACATACCCTAGGGTTAGACAGTCTACGTCTACGTAATACCCTGCGAAGATCACCAAACATGCACTATTGACATGCAACTAGGATATTTAATGGAGACATGCTTGATAATAGGATCACATGCAGCTAGATAGTATCTACATAATAAGAAAGGGATTTTTGGTTGTTATTACATGCATCATGCACTACAGACTACTCTGACTATATTTCACCTATCTACCCCTTTGCTACGCTGCCTATTGTTCTCTCTTATGGTTCGCGGGAAAAATGACATTTTAATCTAACGGTACGACAATCTGTCTCTCTAATTTTGTTAATCTGATCAAACCTAGCATAATACGCAGGTGTTCTTTATATATATCGAATGTCATCAGTGAACAAATCGGTTTAGAATATACTTAAAAGTTTTAACCTAAATTTTAACCTGCGTTCTAACAGTAATTCCCATCCTAGTTCTTCCATTAAAGTCGTGACACTTATACAATTATCAAATCGGCCTTTAACAAATCTAGCGGATCTCCTTTCCACACGCTCTAATACCTTCTTTCTTTTACTCTCTCATCACCAGTGTTACATATCATTCATTGCCGGCCCCGGTGGCGGCGGGGTAAATCCCTCGCCTGTCGTTCGCAGGGTCGCGGGTTCGAGTCCCGCCCGGGGAGGATTTTTCACTGTCCGGGGCATGGGTGTTTGTGAATGTATAATCTGTTAATTGTAAGAGAGGACTAGACAGTCCTAAATTCGCAGATCAATAAAGACAAGTTTTATTTTAATTTTAATTTAATTGACGTCAATAACACCAAAAACAAAGCTAGACACGTAATACATAATGAGGAAAGCGTCAGAAAATCATCCAGACATATTCAAACTTCGCGGAACCCCCTCCATTTCACTGCGAGGTTGCCATTTTTCCGGCTGTCGCCCACCAAGGTCTGTAGAGTCGCCCACAGCATTTTTACAAAAATCTATAAAACTGTTATTTTTCATCGTAGAACAACGGTTAAAAGACGTGCGTAACTGCACGATTATCAGGAGTACGATGAAAACTGGTATTTATTGTAATATGGCGTACCTGTTAAAGTTTAAATTATACTTGGTACGGTCATTTTCGCCGTGGTAGCCCCCCGCCACGTGGGTCGAGGAGAGAGGCCAGCGTTGGGCTTGGGAGATCGGGAAAGGGTCGCGGATTATAACCCTTCCCGAGGTAGGACACACCCTTCTGGTGACTACCTGAGATACGGTCCCAGATCATCACTTTTAACCAAATCTCCACCTATTATTATATTACGCTCGCTGTGACGGGACGTTATAGGATTTATCTGCTTTCCTAGTTCTAATAATGATTCAATATCAGTGTTTGGGGGCCTACAGAATGCGCAAACAGATATTGATTTGGATTTAGGGCATGTTAATGAACACCAAACACATTCTAAGGGGTTGTCGGGAAATATTACTGCTTTGCTAATGATTGAGTTCTTGACTGCAATGAAAACACCACCACCTGCTCTGTTATGTCTATCTTTTCTATATATTTTAAAAGATATGGGGAATATCTCTGAGTCAGGAATGTCATCCGTCAGCCAACTTTCAGTTCCTATAATTATATCTGCATCAGTAGTATGAATAAGGTGATGGAACTCAGGTATCTTGTTTTTAAGACTTCGGCAATTAACTACCGCAACGGAAATATTTTCACCTCGACTATTATTAAGGCTACAAGGGAGAGCTGTAGTCGTGTCTGAAGTATTTTGAGGTTCAATACTGCTTTCATGAAAGTTAGCCGATAAAGCGACTGGCAACGAGAAGTTATTTACCCCACTACATGACCTACTCTCTACCCTACCATCTGCCCTAAAAAAGGCCTGCAATGATCTAATATCCTATCCGCCACGCGTTTGACGGCGTCCGGAATGTAATGAACTCCAGAGTGGTTTAAAGGGTGTCTACACGACCGAAGCGACGGCTGAAGGTCAACGAAGGAGGCTCCAATGTCCTTACAGAAACGGCATAGCCTCTGATTTATGTCTTCCACTCGACGCCAAATCAGAGGTCCACGATCGATCCTCGGGACCAGACTACAAATCGATAGCATTAGTTCAACGCCCGCGGCTTCACTTGCCCGCTTCACCTCAGAGTTCAATTCCTTGAAGGAAGGCAGAATCTCCTCGGGTCTGCGGTAGGTGGCATCGTTGACGCCTACGTGAGCCACGACCTATAGCCTAGAGCACTTCGTGCCCGCAACCGCCGCTGCCATCGCCTTCGTCACCTGAGGAATACCGCCACTGGGATGCACCAAGGCGTTAAGTCCTGGCTAACACCCTCGCGGTCTGCCCTTCTCCGCAAAGGAGCCATCACACGCCGAACGTTACTACTCCCTATCACTAACATCCCCCCCTTCCCACTCCGACGGCTCCTCCTCGGTAGAGCTCTCGGAGTAGCGACGGGGCCGGCTGCAGGAATCTCGTCGACATCCATAGGAAGCGCCTGAAACCTATTTGAGAAGGGGAGAGGAGTTGCCTCTGCAAACTCCGTTCCGCGCCGCAGCCTTACACCTCCACTCATCGGGCTTAGGGGCTGGCGCTACCTCTTCACTGAGCGGTGTAGTGACGGTTATATCCTCACTAATGAGTCCACCCGAAACTCCATCACTCTCGGAGACAGACACCCTCCCTTCTACCTTCGACCGGAGCTCCGACATGATTCTCTCCAACTTGGCGATACGGGCCCTCAGAGCCGCTCATTCGCCTGAATTATCGAGCTTCGCGACAGAATACCGATTCAAAGCCATCCTAATCACGCTTTTCCCCGAAAACTAAGATATGAAAAGACTATATAGTATAATTTACAACCACTAAGCTATGGAAGCTAAACTACGTTGGAAGCAGTACTGTTCGATTATAATAATAAACTTCGGATATAGTAATACAAGGAACAGAAAACACCTAGATTCTTTACAGAATTCAGTACACACTAAGAAATGCCTAAAATAGAACTCTAAAGGACTCGGAAATAATATTGAAAAATCAATAATCACCAACACGTAGGCACTTAACTACCCTAGCAACAACAGGAGCAAGGATAAGTACTTGGGTAAGACTCTTACACGGGTGAGTAGTTTGCGCAGGAAAGGCGCTCGACGGGGAGTCGGCTAGGGGATTGTTTCACGATTGTCTCACCATTTGGGCCTGGTAATTCTGCAGGACCTAAAGCACCATCTATTCCATCGAAGGGCAAAGGACAATATCCTCCCTATTGTCGCATTTTTTTGAGCCAGCCGCGCATTCATGGCAATAATGTCAGGCATTTTAGAAATTTGCTCAAATTCCAAATTCGCTGCTGCTTACCATGCATCAAATTCTTTCCTCGCCAATTCCACATAGGTGCTGTTCACAAGGGCATAATGCCATTTAATGGCATATTCATTGCATTTGTATGGAGGCAGGATCATCAGTGACTCCACATCGAGGTTTGTTGATGGAATCGAATGTCTCTTCGTCTATCTCCCCGGCACCGTCACTGATATTATAAGTCTTGAAAAATTCTAAGAGATTCGGTAATATATGACGGCTTCACATTAGCAACTCCATTTTCACTCACATTCAGGTAACCATACTGTCGTAGATAATCAGCGATGCAATACGTGCGGTTGTCGTTGCTATCGTCAGTGATGTTAAGTCCCAGCTCGGTTAGAAGCAAATCGAAAATTATTAGTCCCATGTTGCAGACGTTGCGATGAGGCAACCGCAGCTCACAGGACACGTCGATCGCCTCTCGTCTATACCGTCTATCAACATATTGCACTCGTAGGTAACAGTCTTTTTCCAACGGCGGGTCCATCGATATGAGTTCTTCCCTTGTTTTAATGTTCGTAACACAATTCGTATTCCGTTTCACATTTTCCATTCACTCTCTCCAACAAAACGTGCACTTGCCTCGGACGATATACTTTTAAAAACTCTATCGGTAGATGTTTAGGGTGTTCTTCGCTTAAAAGGGATAATTTCACCTCTGCAATTCGACACGGGTTCTTATAGCCTCGTTTACTTTATTCGCCATATTTCTCCTGGCTGCGTGTTTTCTGCGCAGAATGCGCGAGCTGTCTCGCGGCTTAGCCGGATGAGCACTGTGGCACGCACTGTGTGTCTGAAGCCCTCCCATATTACGTTCATTAGTCAAATGTCTTTCAGTCTCATATAAAATATAATTATCCTTCATTGCAATTATCAATTAAATTGTAAAGGATTGATAATTGGTTAATTTTTTCACGCGCTTTTCGTGATTCATCACTGCATTTAAAACAACCTGTTTGCAGAGTAATTCTTGATCATTGCTAAATAAATTCTATGTGCACACCGTTTCCCAGTTGCGGTAACTAGAATAAAGAAACGCCATGCTCTTTCATATTTTTCCCTACAAAAGCAACAGCAGATGCGCCTGGTTCTTATCTCAGCACAGGAAACACATATTGAACATTGATTGCTTAAACATGCGAGAGAACCCCCAGAATACGTTGTTTAAAAAAGTTCGCACTCGAATGTGTTTAAAATTAAATATATAATTAAGCAGAGCTTCCGGCCAGCCTATACTTCTCGCTGCTGACGCTTAGCGTAGCGCTCGACGCTGCTTAACGATTCTTCCGGCAATCGCTCAGTGTCTTTCTTCAGCTCGCGTAAAGGTAACTGCATTCATTCTAAGATTCCTTTGTCTTCTTACACCACTATTATGTTGATTTGATGCGATATTTTCCTTTTACAGATGGAAGCACTTCACAAGAAATTAGTCCACTTAATTCTCCCTCCATTCCTTCGAAAGGATGAGTTAGCGGAGGGGTACGCTTACAGGGTGTTACTAATCGAAAAAACCCAAACTAAATATGTTAGGCCAGTGTTAGTGGCGTCAATTAGGGAAAAGGAAAGTGTCCCTCCCCAAACGTTATTTAAATATTTTTGATGGGGAAGACGAGATGAATGAAAGGGTGAAAAGGGTCACGATAAAAGGTGAACAAATGGTTTCTTTCTTTGTTTATAACCTAATCACGTTCCTGTGCCGCAGCAGAGATTGCAGATGGAATTCATAAATAAAGGTTGATCGTGTGCAATTGCAGTTGGAATTCACAATTAACATGATATGACATTGACACCTACTTCCGACCCAGCACTAAGTTGAGAGACCATTTGGTTAAGGCAAAGGATCCCTGTGGACTCTACACTCCGGGAGTTTATCGCATTCCCTGTGAATGCGGGCAAGCGTACGTGGGAGAGACCGGGAGGACGATTGCGACAAGGAGCATCGGAGGCATCGCAGGCTGTGTCAGCCCGAAAAATCCGCGATAGCCGAGCATAGCATAGACGAAGACCACGCTATACAATGGGATCAGGGGAAAGTCCTTTGCCGAGATGACTGGGAGAGAAGGAAGCAATCGAAATCGAGGACAATTCCATCAACAGAGATGCCGGGTACTCTCTCAGCAATGCGTGGAAACCCATATTGAGGAGGATCCGATTGGCTAGGAGAAGCAGAGAATCGACGGACCAATCACAAGGCACCTGACTCCTCGGCGAGGGGTATATATAGAGGCCATTTTCACCACACACGACATGCAGCCCTGAGGTTGGGGAACGACTCGTTCCTTGAAGCGTCGGCAGCGATGGAGGTTTTGACCCGGAGGAGCACCCGAATAGCCTTCACTTCCATTACGTATGTGCATAAAAGGCCAGGGAAAAAAGTTTTTTGCCGAATCAGACCCTAGTGTCAACAAAAGACAGACATTCGTTGGCACCCCACTAGCCTCCTTTGTTTCTTCAGGCCTCTAAGTTTCTAAATAAAAATCTTATTTTTGCAAAGGCCCAGCTATGAGTCCAGGCAGTAATTACATGTTTAAATAGGTGTAATTATATGTATGGTTCCGATACTAACTTGAAGGCATAGCTAACTCCATAACACAAGTTTGTTTTCGCCCTTTCATGAAAAATGTTTTAATTTTTTAATACAATTGGATGATTTGACATCCAAAAAACGGGAAAACCAGAAGTTTTGCCCCGACCATCTCCAATTTTCACAACATTTGTACTTTTGTTTCCTGTTTGTGTGTTATTACGTGTAAAAAACAGTTTTTTATAGGTATTTATTGTTTTTAGACTTTAGCAATTAAGCCCTTAGCTTTATGTCTATATCTCTTGATCTAATTGAGATATAAATCTCCAAAACAGCTCGTTTTACATGTTGAAAGTTGGCAAATGATATTACAGGGACAGATTAAAATTAATAAAAAGTTTTTGAAATTTTTCAAAATGTTTAAACTGTTGAACCCGATTTGCAAAAATACTCGTCGAATTCGCTAGTTTTTTTATGGATGAAAGGGCTATGTGTCCGCTACAGGTTAGTGAAGTAACATCAATTCGAAATTCACAAATTACCGCGTAAAAATTCCGAAAGAATCGCGTGCAGAGCGTCGGATCTGTTTGCTCAGCGGTGCTGCAGCCTAAAAGAGGGGGGAGATTGGGGTCCTGTCTCGACCAAGGCACTACTCGTAGACCAGTGCGAGGAAGACCCAAAGCAGCCCAGCTTAGCCGTGTGTTGCCAAGTGCGTACTGAGTCGTTAGGCCGTCTTCAAGGAATTGCTCTTTTGGAAGTGCATTGAGTGTTCTGAAGATGGTGCTCTAATGTATTCTCAAGACATACCGTCGCGGGAGATGCATCTGTTTCAAATGAAGTCAGGTTTGCGGGACGTAGGATCAGTATTGGTGATGAGCATGATAAGCAGTTCCGAGTATTATACGCCAAAAACAGACAACATGTTGTAATCGTCTGAATCTGCATCGGAACATCTGTATTGTGGGATTACGTGAAGTGAGTTCAAACCTGTATGATGGGTGTAATGGAGTTCTAAATGGGGTGATCGAAGGACAAAAGCTCTGCAAGCAATGTTCAATGGCAGTCTCCAAGTTTTTGGAGAAGGAGGACTCTGATGCAGCAGCGCTACGTCTTGTGCAGCTGGCGAAACACCGAATGCTGCTTCGAAATGAAGAGGGGAACCTTCCCGGGATAGCCCAGCCCAGCACCCTCGTTGCGCTTCGGCCAGCAGACGCAGGAATCGTCATCCTCCACCCCTGAAGTTGGAGAAACCGCCGAGAGTAGTGGCAGTGCATATTCTCCAAAGAAAGCGAGGTTTGTAAGTATTAACAAGGCTATTAGGAGAATCACCGAGAAGAAACTGTATCGGTCCAAAAGTTCGACACTTCATCAACCATCAGTGAAGAAGTGCTTGTACTTTCAGTGCTTCCGCGCTCCTGGACCTCGGCAGACACACAACGAGAGTTTTCGACAACCGAGTACGTTGTCGAAATTAGATTAGTCGAGAGGTTAGTCGCATGCAAAGGTACAACGCCGGTACAACATGGTTAACGTGACAAGACAAGTAGAAGATTTCGTCATTCCAGCGGAATAGCATTTCTATGCTACATCACATGTGAAAGAGATCAGCGACGGTCTTGGCGGCTCAATTAAGAGCCTTGCCACACGTGCAAGCATTCAGCGAACTTATGAATAACGAATTCAGACACCCAGGCAATTGTACGAGTGGGCCTCTGCAAATATAAAAAACATTTCGTTTCGCTTTATCAGCAACGCTGATGTGGAAACCACGAGGAAATATCTCGCGGTTCGCTAAGTCCGTGGAAAGGCCAAGCATGCCATGCTGCTGTTGCTGCATCCAGTAACACCATCTGCTTGAAGACTCTCATCTTCTTCTACGGACGGCGTCAAGACCCAGCTAAATGGCGCATCACTGCCGGCCACGATAGAGAAAATCGGGGCCATTACTCGGTAGGGAAACGTGGTGAACTTCTCATTCATTGGGCATAACTTTTATTCCGAAATTGCATCACTTTTTAAATATTTCAGTTCTGCTACTGCTGCTCTGCGGTATAATAGTCATAAACGAACTCTGCCGAGGACATGTCACTTTGACTGCTTATAGGTTCAAATCTGTGTTAATGACTTCCGATGTACATAGGTACATGGTACTTAGCTAATTTCAAAATATGTATCTTAAGTGTGAACCCAAACATAGCTTCGTATCTAAATATAAACCTAACATTAGTGTGGCAACAGTTGGTATTTTCTTAACCCCTGCGATCACAGTGAAGGTCGCTGAAGTAACTGCCAAATCTACAAGGAAGATATTCCGTAGGAGTTGTTGTAACCGTTACTGTGTAGCTCCCGGTACACATCATAGTTCCCTTTCAGAATACTTTTTTCTCAGTACTTTTTTACTTAGGGATAGACCCGTCTCCCCTACCCCAATCTCCCCTTCTTTAAGGCTGCAGCACCGCTGAGCAAACAGATCCGCCGCTCTGCACGCGATTCTTTCGGAATTTTTTACTCAGTAATTCTTGGATTGGGCATTGATGTTATTTCACTAACCTGTAGCGGACACATATCCCTTTGATCCATAAAAAAACTAGCGAAATCGAAGGGGTACGTATTTTTGCAAATCGCGTACAGAAGTGTAAACATTTTGAAAATTTTCAAAAACTTTTTATAAAATTTAATCTGTCCCTATAATATCATTTGTCAACTTTCAACAAATCAAACAAGCTTTTTCGAGATTTCTATCTCAAATACATCAAGATATATAGACATAATGCTAAAGGCTTAATTGTAAAAACCTAGCTATAACTCTCGATAAACTCGATATTTGGGGAAATGGTTTTGCACACATGCTAATACACGAACAAGAAGCACATGCACAAATATTTGTGAAAATTGGAGATGGTCGGGACATGATCTCGTGTCTTTTTGGCGTGAAATGGCCCTTTTGTGGTTTTGTATTCATTGTATTTCTCTCTCTCTCTCCCGCTGGATTTCAGCGGGCACCTTCAGCTAGTACTTTTCATAATTGTTTGCATTTTATAATATTATCTTTTATTGTATTTATCCAATTAAAGATCTTTTAAATAAGTTCTTAGCTTAGCGTCTGTAGCTTTAGTACTCTCAGAGAGATACCCTAAAATGTGTACTCTCTTTTGCAAAATTCGAAGTTTGCAACGTTGCAATTTCTCGTAACAGATTTCATGTTTTGCAAAACGGCTTTGGCGTTTTCATTTTCCTGTCAAAGGACGACGATTCGCAAATTTTAGCCAAAATCGGTTTCCCTAAGTGTCATTTTTGCCGTTAATCTGGTCGAGTTGATGTGGAGTGATCCACTTACGTTTGCAAAGTGCTTGAGACTTCGTTTTTCAGCTCTCGCTTCATCCTCTTAAAATGCAAATCGCCTATATAGTACCCCTGGATCTTTTGTTTCATTCAATTTGCCATGTGTTCAATCCTTGAGTAAAGGATAAAAATTCACAAACTCCTGTCCCCTTGCAACTTCCATGGAAATATTTAGTTACAATAGAATCTAGGAATAAGACTCGAGCAATAAGAATCTAGGAATAAGAGCTACTTTAAAGATTGGAGCTAGAGGAAAGCGGATGTGTTTAGGGAGCTGCACATTGAAATGTAAGCAGAGAGACCGGTGCCGAGCTAATCGTGGACAATTGCCGCGTCGTCGTCGTTCACTGCAGATTTCGAGCTCAGCGTGGCTTCGCATTAATTCGCCTCTTTCGAGGGAAGATGGAGTCGTGACGGGGAGTCCCATTGAAAAGGGGAGAGACCGCTCGCCGGGAAAAGCGGCGGACGCCTCTCTGGCCAATACGGGAGTCCAGCTCGGAACATGAAAGCGATAATCCTTTGGGTTTGCTCGGCATACCAATCTATGTTTTCTTCCACATTTTGGTGAAAATTTCATCCAGCAAGAATTACTTAAGTTAATTTTTCGATGCCTCAGTTGAAAGAAAAAGGCTGAGAATTGTTTCCCCGTAAGAAGATTGGGAACGCAAGTGTAATTTGGAATGTCTCAAAAAATACCGAACCGATACTTACTATATGACAGTGAAGCATGGACTTTAACAGGAGCAGAGAAGAAAAGTCTGGAAGAATTGAAATGTGGTGCTACCGAAGAATGATGAAGATAAAATGGATCGACCGCGTGACAAACGAATAATTCCTAAGAAGAGTGGGCGAAAAGAAGTCTGGTGAAAATTTAAGATAAGCGGCACAACTTAATCGGCCATATCTTAGAAAACTAAGGTCAGTTGTCGAGAGACGAGTGGATGTGAACAATGGAAAAGGGAGGACTCAGGTAATACAGGGTGATTCAAAAAGAATTCCACAACTTTGAAAATTGAAAACTCTGCAATGAAAAAAGGAGAGCTAATCGCTATCTGTCGTCGATTTAAGGAAGCTCTAAAGTTGCTCATTTTGTCGCTAGGAGCACTGTTGGCCACATATCAACCATTTCTGTTGTTAGTGCAAAGATGGCGACTGCTCAACAAAAAGCTTTCTGTGTTATTGAGTACGGCAGAAGTGAATCGGCGACAGTTGTTCAGCGTGCATTTCGAATGAAGTATGGTGTTCAACCTCCTGATAGGTGGTGTATCAAACGTTGGTATAAACAATTCACAGAGAAAGGGGTTTTGTGCAAAGGGAAAAGTTCCAGACGGCCGCGCATGAGTGACCTAAATGTTGGCCGCATTCAGGAAACATTTTCTCGCAGTCCAAGAAAATCGACCCGCCGAGCTAGCAGAGAGCTGCAAATTCCACAACCGACCATTTGGAAAGTCCCAAGGAAAAGGTTAGCAATGAAACCTTATCGTCTGAAATTGGTTCAAGCTCTATCTGAAGTTGATAAGGTGAAAAGAATCGAGTTCTGCGAGTTTGTCCTTCAGCAAATGGAAACAGATGACTTGTTCATTTCGAAGCTACTGTTTAGCGATGAAGCTACATTTCACACAAACGGGAAAGTCAATCGGCACAATGTCCGTATATTGGTCACTGAGAATCCGCGGGAAACAATTCAGCATGAACGTGATTCACCTAAGGTGAACGTTTTCTGTGCCATTTCAGCCAATAAAGTTTTCGGTCCTTTTTTGTTCGAGGGTGCAACTGTAACTGGGCAAACATATCTGGAAATGTTGCAGAATTGGCTGTTCCCTCAACTCAAAGAAGAAGCACGTCAATTCATATTCCAGCAGGATGGGGCACCACCGGTATTGGCACTTATCTGTCCGTGCCTATTTGAACGAAAGGTACCCACAGCAACCAGCACCGTGTATCACAGAGCACTTCATCACTGGCCCCCAAGATGCCCTGACCTCACCCCTTGTGATTTTTTTCTATGAGGGTATGTTAAAGACATGGTGTTTCGACCACCTCTACCAGCTAACATTGAGGAACTAAAAGAACGAATAACTTCAGCTATCCAAACTGTTACGCCGGAGATGCTACAGAGAGTGTGGAACGAGTTCGAGTATCGAGTTTATGTAACTCGAGTGTCTGGACATTTTGAACATCTATGAACTTGTTTTCTACTGAAAAAAAAACTTTGTAAGTACTCCTCCCATTGATTAATTACACAAGGTTCCATCATGTTTCTTTGATTAAATACAGATTTTCGAAGTTGTGGTATTCTTTTTGAATCACCATGCATGGGGCAGGGTTTTGAGGATGTGGAAGAGGAGAAGTGGGCCACAACGAAAAGGTTAGCTAAAGATGGAGGGGAATCGAGTGGAGGAGGGCTTCGTGAAACCAATCTTAGGATTGCTGTGTCAACATGATGATAAATTAATGATTAAATTCACAGCTATTAACATCTCCAATCGAATGAGGAAAGAAAGACATCTTAAATTTATCCGGTTCCACAATCTACTACCATGTTTTATGTTCATTGTCCGATCTGACGTAGTAAGTAGGAGTTCGAAAATAGTCCCTGACGTCGTCATCAGAAATATCGTTTTGGAATTTACTTAAGAAGTTGAGTCTTTATTTCAATCTACGATTTCTATTCAAGTTCTTCTTCTAGACTGCTTACGCTTGTATGGTTGTCGTATCGTCCCTTTAGAAATTTTGCCTATTTTTGCTGCACACGTCCGTTGTTTAAGGCGGTTTAAAATCCAGCCTAATTCGTCCGATAAAAAAAGATCAAAATCCATCAGATGTTACCCATTATCACCCTATTTCAGTTTTATGTTTTACCTCCAAATTATTATAAAAATAGTCACTAATCAGTTACTGGAATACCTTTAGAATCTTTTTGACTCTTTTCAGTCAGGTTACCCGAAATGTTACAGTACTCAAACTGCACTCCTTGAAATAACTGATGACATTCGACTGGCCATAAATAATATAATGATAACTATTCTTGTCTTATCTGACTTTAGCAAGGCTTTCGACTTTTTTCATCATGCAAAGTTCCTTCTTAAAATGGAGTACTTTAAATCTATCCTGTTGTGCACTTAATGGATTGTCTTTCCTTCATAATAGGAAACAAGCAGTTAAGGGTCATGATGGAAAATTATGTAAATGGAATGCTGTCACTCATGGTGTCCCCAAGTATCGGTTCTTGGTCCACTTTTATTTTCATTGTACATTCTAGATTTACTTAAGCAATTACAATACTGGAGATGCATGCTTGATACAAATAATCTACAGATTCACCTGCATTATAAGCCGGAGGATTTAATACACGCTATCAGCAATATGAACCCAGATGTACAAAGACTTAATGTATGGACTGAATCCAATAATTTTATCCTAAATTCTACTAAAGCAAAGGACCTAATAATGGAAAGCTCACGCATGTTATAATACAACACCGAAAAAAAAATTTGGTACTCATGAAATTTAATATTCCACAAATATTCGAAATATATGTGTAAGTATTAGCAATTATCTTCCATGGAAAGAGAATGTCTTCCAAATCTCAAACAAAATCGAACATTGTATCGGCTGAAAGTTAATAAGCATTATTACCAAACACAACTGGTACGTTCGTCAATATTTCCTCATTTGGATTACTGTTGTTTGGTTTATAATGATATAACCGAGAAACTTAATGTAAAACTGCAGAAATGATTAACGCACGTGCAACATTTATATTTGATATTCTACCTCTCTTGGTGTTATTCAGCCCATCTAATGACGCACTCTGCTGTTTCAGAGAGCGCATAATCCGCCACGCGCTGAAGTACTCGGTGGAGTAACATCGGGAACATAAAAATCAAGAAACGGTCCAAAGAAGAAATACCAGCGTGCGTGGCAGCAATGATTTAAAACGGCGATGCTAATCTCTTTTGGCTGAAAAATGCCATCGGGAGGAAAAAAGGTGTGGCGTTGGAGAAACCACGACACCTGGTGGAAGCCGGAAGAAGTGCCTCCCTCCAATGAGAGATTGTCGAAGAGATTAAAGCCCGTCCCAGAGGCACGATCAGAAGGAGTGCTGGATCCACATTCTCGGGGAAGCAGCGTTGCCGCAGACACCGCACACTTCACGTTAAAGTCCGAGAGCAACATCTCGCTTGTGCTAAGGGAACTCCACGCGGCACTTTCAATTCGCGGCTCATAGGACTTGGAAACATTTCGAAACTCCTGTCTAACATGAATTCAAAGTCTGATTTCCTATTCCCGAAATTCCAAATTTAACGAATCACGGTGATGGTTGTGCACAGTTTCGCCGCAATCCGGCTGGGCCATCCGCTTGTGTTGTTCCCAACATTCTCTCCGCGAAAAGTAAGCCGTGTGTAAATAGTTTGTGCTTACTCCGAGAGCGAAGGGTGCCGCTAGCATCACTTCTCTCTTTGTGACGTCACAAACCGTCGTGTCTGCTTCGCGGAGGCTAAAGCGAATTACACCAGATGGCACTCCATGCAACGGCAGGCGTAAAAACCGCTCTGAAACTGCCCCGACACCGGCCTGTCAAGAAGTGAAATGGTATAGCATCACCCCTAACCCCTCCATCATCTGCACTATTTCCACCGCTTCTCCAGTCCAGACAGTGGACTCCAGGGCCCTTCCCTTGAATGCAAATCTCTTTAAAGGTGGGTGGCGTGGCTCGATCGAGGGGGTCCCCTCCCCTCCCTCCCCCCCTTCCCCCCCCGCCCTCCCCATCCCCCTTGCACGGAGAAAATCAATGCGCGATGACGTGAGAACTGGTGTGACGTCACGGCCACCTTCCCTTCCTCGACAGCGAGTGGACTCGCCTCCTTGTCCTCCGATTTCGGAAGCAAGGACGTGCTCCCGATGCACTGCTTCCGCCCTCTCCCTGGACCGCGAGACTTACAATCGCGGAGCAGACGCGATGGTAAAGACAAGGCGAGATGTCTTCCTTCCTCACCGAGAAATGCGTTTCGCACGGGAATCATTGTTTCGTTCAAATAAAAAGGATCAGCGTTCGAGCGTCGGAGCAAAAGGTCCAGCTGGCCACTGGCCGTCACTTTGTCTTCCATTTTGGAACTGTAACTGAACTGCGTCGATCAAACCTGCTGCCGATTGCAAAAGAAGTGTCGATCCGTCGGGAGTGTCTCGAAAGGGTGAGGGGCGAAGAAGATGAAGGCGCTATCTCGTGACGACACACGGCTCTGCACACCAGTGAGACATGCAGGTAAAGAATCGAGATGCTTCGAAGAATGGACACGACACGGAATAAGAGGGGCAACTTTATTCTCCGGAATGCAGTCGAAAGAGTAAGCTCGCGGTTAGGCTGTCGGGTCGAGTTATCGACGGAAGAGACCTATGTAGTTATCGACAGAGTCTCGTGGGAATGCCTATCGTCTTGTAATCGGGAGAAACGCCACGTGGAGGAAGAAAATGAAAGCTGATGGGGAAGCACGAAGACGGGAAGTGATTTGCGTAAGAATAGTGAAAGGAAAACTCGAGGGACGAAAGCCACAGATACGCAGATGAGGAAGCGTCGTACTTGAATCTCAAATGCAATGGTCAAACAGATCAAGAAGAAAGTATCATACGCAAAATATGAATAACGACAAAATGCGAGGAAGTAAAATTATAGAGCTTTTATGCGAATCTATTCATCAGAATAGTTGTACACAAACTTTTTGTTTTACTGTAATTTGATTTGTTGAACTCAGGAGTAACACCGTTCCGAGGAGGGGGCTTGACCGTTTCGGTTACGTTAAGAATATGGTTCCGACGTGGTGTATCAACAGGATTGCGAGGTATTTGGTATCACCTCTGGACCCATTGTGTCCAGATTCATTTGCCGGAACGGACTGGTCCCCGATCTCGTGTACCGCAGGAGCAATTGAAGAGCAAGTTCCTGACACTCGACAGCAGGCGGGGGGTCCGCGAACCCTGAGGGGATCTACATCAAGGCAATACCCTATGAGCCGAGGCAGGGGCGCCATCGGGAAAGGGAACAAGGGCAGAGGATTCGAGATGGTTGGGAATACTAGTGCATATCCTCATGTATTTCAGTTGCGACTGTCTGCGGGAAAAATTAATTCATATTCGTTATCAGTCTATCTCTCTCTCTAAATCCATCTGATCTTCCGTTGCAGCACGGAAAAAATATTTTTGTCCTCCGTACAAAAACCCAATTGCTGACTCGGTCTTTGTCCTAAAAGCAAAAGTCACTCTAGCAAAGCAATCGTTGGAATAACAAATGCTCAATGGTGGCTGGAGCAATTGGCATTTGTTCCCCTGCGTTTGTCACGACAACAAATGCGTCTGCTAGGCGAGCAATGATCTTGCCAGCGGAAACTCTGAACGAAACAGTTTTGCTGTGTGTTGTGGGTGAAAGAAAATGGCTGCATTTCTACAGAACTGTTGAAATTAATTCTTAGAGATTTCTTAGTTTGTAATGAAAGTGCATCAGAGCGAGATGAGCATATCTGATTATTAACAAATTTTTCCAAAGATTTTGCCTATGTATAGTTCGTTACCGTTTACTTAGGAGCGTGTCTATGGAAAATAATATAGTGCTCTACCTAATATGCGTTCCTGAGGTAATTCAAGAAGATATTCCAAACGAGTGAAAAAAACAATCAGCTCGGTAAGTTACAGTGCATATATTTAATTTCTCTCGAACAACCAAATTCATGAAATATTCTTAAACGAAGCACTTAAATGAAGCAATTACTCATCATGAACAGAAATATGTTCAATCGTTCCGTATGTCCGTTCCGTTAGTGGGATCGTTCCGTACGTTCCGTTCCGTACGGAGCAATTTTGTTAGCGGAACGGATGGGCGGAGCGAACGACTGTATTTCTGTTCATGATGATTAATTGTTTGATAGTGCTGTACATATTATTACCATTTTGGTAGCAAAAGCTGGCATTTGAAATTCTATTTTTATAGCATAAATTACTCCAAAAAAACGAGGGGCCAATTACTCCCATGCTAGCATGTTTTCACATACAATGGCCAATGGAGAGAGGTATGTTGTGCTGAGGCATTCCCTTTATAGCTGTGGTGTGAAGAGTTGTTGAGGATTATTATATTGAGTATATTATTATGAGGTAATTGGTTTATTTTTAAATTTATTTTTGTAAATTACTCTACTTTGGTGAACTTGAATGATTTATTGTACATATTTTAACCATCTAATGCTTTTCAAACTTGTGACCTACCTACCTATGTGACATTTAACGTAAGTTGCGTAGTGAATGATATACTGCTTATTGTATGTTGAATTATTATGAAAACGTGTTGATTTCATTGTTTGTATTTTTCGAATACAATGAAATTAAGCTGAAATATTTGTGTTTCATTTAATCCACTGTCCGCAATAACAATGGCAGCCATTTTGTTAGTCGTACAAAAGATTTGATGAAAAGTCCCTATCTGGCGCTGTCAACCGTCCTGCTCGGGTTACAAATGGATTTGCTGGAGGAACAACTGAATAGCGCAATGACAAATACGTTTGTCGCCCCGACAAATCCTATTTGTTGGCGGAACAGTAGTAATGGTACCGTCAGCCTATGTAATTTGCTTGGCAAACGAATAGAGCGCAACATATAGCATTTGCTACGGTAACAATCGGCTTTGCTGTCACTATATTGACAAACGTATTTTGATGGGGTAGCATAGGATAGGTAACCTCAACAAAGTTTTTTTCTCCGTTGCAGTGCGAGGCTAAAAGCCTGTCACCTGTCGTCTCATCCTCGTACTCGACCGATTTGAGTTTCTCCAGTGGCATGGGATGAGCCTCCCATTCAAGTCCCTCTCTCGGACACTTTGTGCACGGTGTCTTCTTAGCCAAACTTTCCTTAGTATTTTATCGCGAAGTAAATCATTGCATGCCGAATCCCAAATGCTAGGTGCACTCGAGGTGAGGCTTTACGAAAGCGAAATGATATCTTTCTTTAACTTTTTCATCCGAACACTAGCCTACCATTCTTTTAATGACTCCTGGCTTCTTCAACGCAATGATGGATATGTTTTCTTTGAGTGTACGCCACGGCAAATCCGAAACAAATTATATGAAGAGGTTTGCGGCTGCGTTTGTCGCTAAAATGATGTGTTGGCCAATCACGGAGTGGGAGATGGCGAGGGAAATTCCTTCATCCGGGCCCTCGAATGAAACGATTTCTGATGTTGCAATTGGTTGCACACGCTGACGTGCTTACGAGTGCTACTAAGCCTATGTTTCAAGGGTGGACGGAGGTCAATACTTCATCCGGCGGTCCTTGAGAATAAGTTTGGTAGATTTCACCACGAAATGGCGTGTACAAACAGGCAAAGCCACTCTGACCTTGATTTCAGAGTTTCATTCCCGCTTATTTACTAGCGTTCATTACCTTTGGCATTTTTCTAAATGTTCTAGCATATTTTCAAAATATAATCGAAGCTATCAGGCATCACTTTGTGAAAATGAGACACATGCATGATGACGAATGAAGAAGTCCAAGACACTGATAGTGTGAGCTGTCGAAAACTTGGTTGGTCTTTTAAGATATAGTGTAAAAGTAGTAATTGGTGTTTCTCATTCATCTTCGTGCACATGCCGGAAGGTAATAGCGTGCATTGGTGCACTAATACATATAGAGCGCTAGTGCAACTATTAATGTACTGAATTACTTGGAGTGAAAATAGCATATAATATTCTTCATTTATTGGCGACCTACATACAATTGCATTCTTCACTGTCACACATAATTTCTCTCAGCAAAAGGATTGTCGAGTTCCCAATCCTTTCTCTATCTTACAAATCGAGGAACAGCACAGCATGCACCAAAATACTTATTCTCGAAAGCTAGTTTTCTTTTTATTTTATTTTAGTGGGCATAAAAATCCATTAACGCCTGAGATTCACTATTACTTCATTTTGTTTTGTGAAATTCACGGTAATCCCGGTAATTCACGATTAGACTTTACGCGTCGTAAAATCTAACCGTCCATGTTTGAGTGCTTCATATTATGTCAAATATCATTAAAATAACGAGCGATCTAGCATTGAACATTATATGTTTATTGTTAACAGTATGGAGAAAGCTATTTGATTTTATAACGAAAATCAAACTGGTAGTGGTTAAAAGTGGAAGGGGAATTTAAAGACTTCATGCTCAATTTGCATTATGAAAACACATTGTTATCCGTAAAAAAAAATAATAAGGATTTTTACCTCAAAATGGGAAATTAGTCAAGCGAAAAGTAACCGTATTAGGTGTTGAAATAAAGATGACTTATATGCCCTGAAAACCGCGATCTGCGTGAAATTTGCATTGTGCGTAGTGCATGTTTGGTGTGAATTCACCCCCTGCCACGCACTTTTATGGTGGCTTGCTGGGTATTATGCAGATGTAGATGCAGACATTAAGTAACAGTGCGTATAAGACGACGGCGAACTCGTGATTGAGTTCTAATTGGAACCCTGTGCAATCACCGCCCATGTGAAAAATCCACCCACCCGACCGACCCCTAAGACGTTCGTCGAGGGAAGAGTGGCTATGTCTCCCATTTGAAGTCGTTGTCCGATCCAGTCCAAATTTTTTATACTCTATTGTTCACCAGATTGAAGCCAAGAGCCGATTAAGCCGGCCAACATTTCGGAAAGTACCGATTTCGTAATCACCATGGTGTGGCCTTCGCTCGGTTTGATCATATGGACTCTCCAAGAGTGCTGTTGCAGTGGCATCTTCTGGACGGCCTGTTGGCATTTTGGATATGTTCCCGTCAGACGGAATTTTAATTCACCGCCTTGCTTTGACGCATGGCTAATTACTCTTGATCGCTCTGCCTCTATCGCACCTCTGCCAAAATATATTTGCCAGTGGTCTTTCGTTAGTTCCTCGATAACTCTCACGATCATTTGTCAGCAGTTATGTTATGTATCTATCCGTATATCTGGGAATTTGCCTTCGCATTTCCTCCTAAGACCCTCCTTATTTCCCTTTCCTGTTAAAATGTTCACAAATCCTGATTAATGCCCTATTACTAACGGTGCTGTCTCTATTTCTGATTGCTTCGTTCATTCCTCTCGCTTTCCAGCTACTCATCATGTTTTCTCCTCAAATTTTACATCCATGCGATATAATAAGTACGGTTACTGCTATGTTAATAGTGATGCTACTTTCTCCATCGATCCCTCTGCGGTATCTTTTTATGCTTCGAAAATAGGCAGAAACTCAAGTATGCATTTGGCATACCGGAGAGAGCTATATTTTCTTCAATCACTATTCCGGTCCATCCTTCCTTCTGCCGACATTATTCCGCTTACTTTGAATGTTGCATTTCTGTTATATCCAAATCCCACCTCCTTTCGGCTGTCGTCGAAATGTAACGCTCCATTCCACCTTTCCGAGGGCTCCGCTCGTAACCACCGAGACGGGTAAAGGCGTAACCACCTCGGTGGTTACGGTAAAGGCCGGCGCGATGAGTCGTGACGTCATCCTGAGTGGTGCTATGGTCGTACGTTCAGCCGTAACCACCGAAGGAAAATTCGACCCGGCTCTGTCAGCACGTATACTTTACTTATACACAGCCTTACGTATGGCCGATCGGTAACTTTAAGCCATTAGTACTGGTATTGATAAAGGTCTATCTTTGAAATTCGTGAGCTTATTGCCTCTTAAAATTAAAGTCAACGGAGAATCGATTCTAGGATAAACGAAACTACCAACGTTATACCACGGAAGTTATGGGAAATGCGAATCGTTACTTGCTAAACGAGCTAATTACTTGGAATAATTAGGCTTCACAATAAAATCAGCAATTGGAGGCTTTTGAAGATAGTATTTTAAAGAGTTCACATAGAGCTAAAGAGACATGAAATCCAAAACTTTGAGTTAAGCAGATAGATCCGGAAATATGAAAGACACGAGAAAAATTTATCTACGCAATGCTTAGCTGAGTTAAGTTGACAAACGAAACTTACATAATCCAAAGCATAAAGACTTTTAGTAATGAGGAACAAAATATTCAATTTCACACCCACCTACTCTGTTTTAAGCACATCTCAGCCAACAGCCAAGCAGATATCATGTTCCTACTTAAGCTATTTAAGGTCTAGGTTGATAGAAAAGAGATACTCGAAACATTTTAATGCAAATAATTTTATTACAACAAATATGTGACAAGAATATACAAAACATTTTTTTTCAATATTCAAGCATCTTGCCGTCATTGTCTTTTCCTCAACCACCAAATCATTCTTTTTTGCAATAATTATTATAAAAACATTCGTACTGCACATAACAGAATTTTAGCTATATCTATTGATCCAAGTTGTCTGTATAGTATTTTCCAGGGATAATGTAGGACATACCTAGCTCTTCATTTCAGTATGACATACTTTGTGCAGTTCGGGGACAGGGATGGGACAGTTCCTGATCTCAGCCTTGGCCATTTCAGTGGAGATCACAGTATTTTTCTTGTCTTCTCTTCGTATTCCTCCACAACTCGCAAGATATCACGCGGGTCAAAATGATCTTCACAGACCTTTAAGAGGAAAGTTTCAGTAATATTAATACAGAATACCAATACAATTTATCTATTATTCACCCTATTTATGATACGTGCATATGAATTATTCTCTTTCAATTCAGTGAATTAAATTCAAACTAATACCAGAGCTGGGTGAAATAGCTTGGCTATTCTTCAATTAAGTCAAGAGAGGGTTTCATTCCAACTTTTGGTCATGAAATTTACACAGTCCACAGAGTTCGATACGGTTTACTGCTAAAAATTACCTACATCAAAATGGAGATAATAGTCCGCAAGACATCTAAAAGGTGTGTGACATCGCAACGTCGTCGATTCACACTAACCTAGTACCCTTTTCACAAATCCCAATTTACGTTTCGCTCGACCAAGTATTTCGCGAATGTTTTCCCCACGTGAGATCATGAGTCGACTTATCTTTTTGGGTGGGCAGTCTTCAGCAGAAAGATGTATTTTAATTCACCATTTCATAATTATAAAGAAACTGTTGATTGCATTAGAGTACAAGTATTTTTGTGAGCAAGCATATTTACAAAGAGCTACCCTCAATCCCACTCAAAATTTAAGCAAGCGAAGGTGAGCTGCGCGTATTTTATTTTCCATGGGAAATTACTTCTAAATCAGTCTGTCCATCTAAAATGGAATGCCTACACTTGATCTAATCTACATTTACTTAATACCCTGCGAGCCACCGCGAAGGTGCGTGGCAGGGGGTGAAGCTCACCAAATGTGCGCTACTTACATGCTACTAAGAGCTACAGTGATACCTACTATTGCATGGAAAAATGCTAGGTATAAGATTCACGTGCAACTAGATGGTTAGTGTCAACTTAGTGACGAAGTGGTTACTTGCCAGAAAAGTTTTCTCAAATTATAGGTATTTATCTTCATTTCCCCAGCAAGCACAGGTTAGTAATGATTAAGCATTCTTCATGCACTACAGACTACTGCAGCAATTTTTTACCTACCTATCCCTTTGCTATGCTACCTATTGTGTTCTCTAATCTACGTGGGAAAAATAACAGTTTGAATCTATCGGTACGTCATTCTATCTCTCTAATCTTGTTTATCTGATCAAACCTAGCATAATATGCAGGGCTCCTTAAAATATATCTAACGTCGTCACTAAACACATCCCCTGCCACACCCTCGCGGTGGCTTGCGTGGTATCGCGTAGATGTAGATGTAAACAAATTGGCTTTGAGTTTACTCAAAAGGTTAAGCCAAAATATTAACCTGCGTTATGATAGCAATGCTTCGGGGAGAAAAAATATTCGGAAGATTTCAAAATGACAATAGAAGCCGTTAATTGCATAACATTAGTGGGCATTGCTTTTTAGACCCTTTTGCATACCTTGCTGCTCTTGGAGAGCCCAAATTTCTCCCTTTTGATGGCTCGTATCCATTCACGTATCCATTTGCTCGGAGGTCCTCTTCCGTTGGAAGGGTAAAAACGGACACTTTAGACCGTTCCTGTAATTCCCGCGGCACCGTGGAACACAACAGGAGGTAGGCATGACACAACACCACTAAATATTCACCAATACAGTGAAAAACAACTTATCAAGCGCGCACAACGACTGCAAAAACCAGCGTTCCAAATACGGCTTTTGTGTTTACCAGATTCAATCGACAGTCAACAACAATCGGCTCTAGCAATTCCGTAGACCCTCTATGGAATATTTTAGCACCACTCACAATGACGTCACTCCGTAAACCTCATGCTTTGCGCAGGCCTCGGTGGTTACGCTCCGCTGCGCTCATCTCCGAGACGAGAGGTCGTTGGCGTGAGTGTATTGTTAGGTTGCTACGTAACAAATTGGCGATTGATAATGAGGTTTATTAGCTAGGTCCCCTGAGGTGGTTCTTTACTGTTCTTATTCCGCTTGGTGCTTTTGGTGTCCCTTCTTTGGTTCTTGAAATGAGATTTGACTCGCGCCCCGATTTCTTTAGCAGCGAAATGCACGGAGACCACGACAAGGAGTTCAACTGAGAGCTATGAAGATAGTCAGTGCATATTCCCTCTTCCATTTCACGGTATCGCTTAATTAACTGCTATCCGCGTCCACCGTGGATTATTTCCTAACCGCCTGATTCCGCTAAAGGTGATAGAGGTATTCTTTGTCAACAATTTCTCCTTTATGTTGCTCTCTAGAATTGCTTTTCCCATTCATTGGGTCTTGGGTTCAACTGACGAGGAGAGTCTTCCTTTTTGTCCGTCTGGACTCTCCGAACCAGTCCTATTCTCTCCTGAAGCACTATGGCCTGGCGTCCCTTCTGAATCCCTTATGCCGTCGTGCCTTGCTCTTTTCCACTCGTCCTATGCTAAAGTTTGCTTCCTCGATTTTTCCATCACCGATCTCCAAGAATAACCTTATCTCCATTTCAATTCTAAATGTCCGAAGACTAGAATACCCAAATGCCAAATTAAATTATGGAAAACAATATGTCGGAAACCGGTTTTTCGATTGTCAAGCATCAACGGGGGGAGAGAGAACCACGCAAAACAGGTCAGAACCTGTCGAGAGCTAGGCGGAGAGCCTCCCGGAATTTACTCCAAAGTAAACAATTGTAAGAAGACTTTATATCGACGCATTGCAAATTTTACATCAAACACCGGCTTTAATAAAACGATTTACATATATTTCGACACATGGGAAAATTATTAGTTTCTTCTTTTCGTTTGATAATCTCGAAAACGGAGTCCAACGCCAGCCTTTTTGCAACAATAATCTTCTTGCAAACCACTAAACCAGCTCCATAGTTGGCAAATGGAGCGTTATAAAATAATGTGTTCGTAACACGCTGTGACATTCAATACAGTACCGTTCAGTTAAGTATTTTCCTTTCATTCTCTTGCTAAAATACTCATTGCATACAAATATCCAGTTAGACTTCTGGTAACTGGCATAAAAATCGTAAAAATTTGCTAAATACAGAGAGAAGATCACGGCTTCCACTCACACACTTGTACCTTTGAATTTAATTTGTCAATAAATTTCTCGTTTTGAGAATGATTGACGCTTGGTGAATGAAAACCATGGTCTCGGTGAATTACGGGAAAGAAGAAATTGTCAATGTACGCCGAAAAAAGCCTTTTGCATGCTACTTTGCTAAGACGAATCGACGGGTTTCCCTGTTGTCAATAGAAATATTATATCGTGAATGACGATCATTGTAAGCCATGCACGGCCTAAAAGCACCTTTCTTCATTTAAAACACACTGTATAACCCATGATTGTCCACCCTGCATGGCCGCAAAGAAGCGCAAAAGACAAAAAGACAAGAGAGCGGCGGATCCCGCTGAGGCAGTGCCGGACGACGGAAGCCGAGCGAGCGACGGCTTCGCCAGTTTCCCTTGGCTAGCTTTAAGCGATACCAAGCAAGTAGAGGGGATAGGCAAGACACGTACGGCATTCCGTGCTTCCGTCGCTCGTCCGCCTTCTGTCGGTCAAGCTCGGAAGCTCTCGTAGGCCACTGCCCACAGTGAGCTGAAATCGAAAGAACTAGCCATAATTCAAAACTTTTTTCAAGCCAGGAAGCTAAAACTTTGCTTAAATATTCCCAAACGACCAGCGCATGCGATTATGCAAGGCATTTTTCTTAGTACTCAACAATTTGCATGAGGTCAAAGTTGGACAAATTTCGCAAAAATGGTCTACATACAATTTTCTCACGAAATCTTCAAAAGCCCTTGCTGAACCTGAGCTCACCTTCCTGGCTTGAAAAATCACTTTTTGAATTCTGCCATTTTCCATTTCAGCCCACTGTGCGGCCGTCCTAAAATTTTCGTCGTATGCGAGTCACGTGGTACGGAGCCGAGCGCTCTGCGGATTGGCCATGCCATGAACCACTCGGCGGCCTCCAAAACGACTCGTACGCTGGCTACTCGAGCGGTGGATGCCGTTATCCGAAGAGTAAATTTATATCCCAAGAGTAAATGTTGGATTAGAATGACGAAAAACAACTTTTTCAGGTACATGATATATGATTAGAGCACGATCCCTATGATATTATGTGAAGCTGTAGTTTGGTTAGCGTTCATGTGACTAACCGAGTGGGCACTTGGACAAATTATTCTGAATGCAATCAGCGATTAAATCAGCCACTAATGGTGTGCATGGCCCCTCTTTACTCATCTAAAATACATTTTCCGATCAGTCACACTGTCCTTCAGTTCTCGTCTTTCTGCTCTTGCTGCGCAATCTGGCGTTTCGCTCACCCGATCGACTGGCATCCGAATGCTCCAGGGCGGCCGGCAGTGGCGTACGAGTCGTTTTGGAGGCCGGCGAGTGGTTCATGGCACGGCAGATCCGCAGAGCGCTCGGCTCCGTACCACGTGACTCGCATACGACGGCGAAGTCGTATGCGACGAAAATTTCGAGCATAGGAGAACATTTACCTCCCCTTTTACATCTACATCTACATAATATTTGTCCATTTGTCGTGATAATGCTGCAGGAGTCAACTTGTCCAAAGTTAATGAATTTGGAAATAATACGTTTTACTTCCCTAATCTAACTCCCGAGATAATGTTAAAATGTTTCCATTGTATCAAGTCTAATGCTGCTGGAAATGATGGGATTAATAATAAAACGCTGAAAATGGTTATGAGTGTAATATTTCCGGCACTGCTTGATATCTACAATTGCTCACTAAACTAGGTATTCCGTTTTTCCTGTTTCTTGGAAGAGAGCAATTGTAAAGCCTATAAAGAAAATTCGAAACCCTACCGAACTATCTCATTACCGCCCTATTTCACTGCTGCCCATCGCCTCTAAACCACTTGAGAGATTCTTCTACAACTCGGTATTAGATTTCCTATCATCTAATAATTTACTGGATAAGTATCAGTCAGGTTTTCGAAAGGGATATAGCACACAAACGACTCTCATTAGAGTTACTGAAGACATTCGTCTCTCAATAGACCAAAAGAGAGTTACTATTCTTGTACTTTTTGATTTTTCAAAGGCTTTTGATTGTGTTAATCACGATTTGTTGCTGGATAAAATGTACCAACTGGGATTTTCTATCCCAGTAATTACATGGTTCCGTTCCTACTTGTCTCAGAGAACTCAAGCAGTAAAAGGAGATGACGGCAAACTGTCTAGCTTCTCGGAAGTATCACGTGGTGTGCCTCAGGGTTCAAATACTTGGTCCCCTCTTATTTTCAATTTTCATAAGAGATTTGCCACGTTCAATCTCCCACTCGAACTATCACCTCTACGCAGACGATTTACAAATCTACCTTGACTGTCATCCAACAAATATCGATAATGCCATTAAAAAATTAAATGAAGATGTTAATGATATCTGTGATTGGGCCAGGACAAATTTACTAAAACTTAACCCTCAAAAAACTAAAGCTATTATTATTGGTACCGCTAAGTATGTCAAAAAACTTAATTATGATAGAATACCGAAAATAAAAGTTGAAGGCATTGATATTGGCTATTCAGACACGGTAAAAAACTTAGGGGTTAATATCAACAACACGCTAACGTGGAATGAACATGTATCCGCTATTTCCAACAAGGTATATAAAACATTAGCACAAATCAAACAATTCAAACGCCTAATGCCAATAGAGGTTCGAAAAAAATTGGTTAATACTTTGTTGGTTCCACATATGGATTATTGTTCTCTTGTGTTTTCGGACCTAACGGGTGAATTATATAAGAAGTTGCAAGCACTGTTAAATTCTATGATTAGATACATATTTGATATACATATCCAGGATCATGTCACTCCTTTTTACACTAAGTTGCAGTGGTTGAAACCTCAACAGAAAACAAATTTCCAATTATCTGTGTTTGTATACAAAATTTTGTCAGGTAAAAAACCCGATTATCTATATGAAATGATCATACGTAACCAGAGTGAAGCTTGCAGAACAGTAAGAGCTAGAAGACGATTCAAAATTCCAAGTTGCAGAACTACGGTGTACCCTGTCAACCCTAAACTCTGCTATAAGAATATGGAATAATATACCGGACGACATTATTAACTGTGATACTTTAAATCAGTTCAAAATTAAAATGTATTCATATTTGTTTGAAAAATACAATTGTAATTAAAACTTATTGTTATATCATATAATAATAAGACAACATTGCAATGTTACATTGAAATCTATAAATGTTATCTACTACTTAATATTATTATTCAAATCGAGGTTTTTCCTTTTCTCTTTATTACTGTCAAATATTTTGTAAAATGGAATATAAGGTAATCTTTAATTTTGTAAAATTGTACAATCACATCACTGACTTATTTTATTGAGTTACTTTATACATTTATTTTGTTATTAGGTACTTTATCTTTCCGCTGTTGTTGATCTTTAAAATGGGAAATTGTGATGTCTTTTCTTGTTCTGTATCATTCTCTTTTGATTGTATACTTGTATTGTATACTGCATATTTCTTGATTTGTATTTATATTGTATACTAGTATTATATATTTAGTTAGGCAAGTACTTAATTCTGTTTTTCCCTGCAGAGTCAAATTTTGTTAAATGATTTATGTTCCATAGGACATGGTCCTATAACAATAAACATTATTATTATTATTATTAATACCCTAAAAGCCACCATAAAGGTGTGTGGCAGGGGGTGAACTCTCACCAAACATGCACTACATATCATGCATAAAAAAAGGATTAGTACTCGTATAGGTACTGTTCAAAACTACGCTATTTAAAAAAAAATATAAAAATAGCAAAACTTACATGCAAAAACATGCCGTTAGTTGGGTTAGCTATAAGTCCTTATACCAACATGTTATCCTTTGCTACACTCGTACTGGATATATTTACCGTTATTCATATCCCTAATAGTACGAGGAAAAAAGGACATTTTGAATCTGTTAGTTCGGCAATCTATTTCTCTAATTTTATGATTATGGTCCAGTCTACCATCTAGCAGTCGACCTGAACCCCTCATTTTTCATAGCGTAAAATAATAAATATCACTTTCATGTCTTTTATGCAGGAATAGTTTCATTTTAAAGTTCATGAAAACTATTCTATCAAATACAATAATTAGTACAAAAGGATTCGCATATCATGTTTGTAACAATCACTCACCACCTTACAATTTATTACACACATTTTGTCACTCTCAAAGATTGTCTAACGAAAATGTTTCGCACTGTGGAGTTCCCCTCCCGGAAGCATTGCCCTCGCAAAAAAAAAACGATCGTTTCCAGGACGATTTTGTTTTTTCTAACATTTGTTCCTCTAAGTTCCTGACAATTTGATTGCCATAAAATGGAACTCATAAATACGGAAGCGTGGTGGCCTAGTGGGCAGAGTGGCGCTTGGCTACTGATCGAAGGGTTCCGGGTTCAAATCCGGGTGAAGCTTTTGGACGCCTCCGACGTTTCTTTGCTGGATTTGAGATGTACCTAAATAATTAAGCGCACTCCATCTTTATTCTCTACTCAAACGTAAGTTTCGTTGGTTTTTAGAAGTTTCTTCTTGTGAAGATTGCCTATTAAAGTCCGAAGTGTATCCATGGCTATTTGTTAAATTCCTTCGAAATCGTTGTTTTTTTCCAATATAGGGATAATTTTGGAAGTATTTAGTCAGGGGAATTAGAGAGTAATTAAAGTAACTCAACATTAGCAAGTGTTATATTGCATGCTTTTGTTTGCGGTGATGCCTGGACATGGATTGATTTGTGGCCTAAATATTTGCAAATCATTGCAAGAAAGTGATGGGAACTAGGAAAAAATCCTCGGAGTGCGAGGTGGCCCAGGGATAGGAACCTTATACCCTGAATGTGTGTGTGCAATTCACACGCCTGTGGCTCGGTCCGGGGTGAGCTCTACCCTCACATATCAAAGACCAACCTTCGGGTTGCATCACTGAGTGTGTGAGATCCGAAACCCCCCGGCATTTGTTCTCCAAAGACGGAGTGAAGAATAAATGCGATCCGGATAAGAGGAGGATGTCTCCAAGTAGTTCCATTTGACGAGACGACAACCTCTTCTCTGGTGTTCACCGTAGAAAGAAGCAGAAGGCACGCTTTGGTGGAGAAGGCATCCCCCGGATGTTCCACGTCACGCAAAGTCACTTCACTTCTGATGGCAACGTACAGAATTGCTTACTCGTATATAGGGGGCGCTCGCCACGGGAGCGAACATTCACATGGACACAAATATTGAGCCACTGCCCTGAGCTGACCTCTTCAGCCACTGACTCCGGGAAGAATTCTTATCCAAGGGAGAGGAGCGGTCATCGAGAATGAAAAAGGAATCTAAACACAATCAAATAGAGATAATCATCGATTCAATTTAACAACATTACTTGCAATGGATTGGTAATTATTTTTGAAAAATCAGCGATCTCGTTTTTCAGCTCCAACTTCCAGCAAGCTTTGAACCAAAAATAAAATAAAACTACTAGTAGGTGGCATAGAATGAAAGCAGCTAATACCATGAGTATTCGAACGAAAGGCAAGAAAGAAACTGGCGCTGATTCATACGGCAGAGCAACGGAATAAAGAATGGACAATTAATCTTGCAGGATCTAAAAGTAAGCTTTGATCGTTCGCCTCTTACACCATCGGTAGCCCTTCCAAGCAAAACGGACCGGCTCACTCGGCTGTTGAAGGAACGATACCCTGGGATACCCTAGGGACTATAAGAAGGTTGCTCGCAAGCTGCTTGAAGGATTCAATTCACATGAACAAGGCCGTAGCGAGCGGGGTGGCCAGGGGGTTCAAACCACCCCCCTCCAGAAATTTGGAGACAGAAATGAAAAATGAAACAGCTTTTTCTAACGATTAAAATAAATGAAATTAGCATTTCATTTTTTACATGGCATCGAAAGAAACACCTGGTACAAAATATTAATAACTCAATTAAACATATTTTATTACAGTTATTTCTTTATTACATGCAGTAACGATAACTACCAGTCAGGGGCGGTTCCAAAGAGTGCAAGGGGCAAGGGACAATATTGCAACTAAGGGTTCATGTTGGTGGTGCAAGGGGCAGGGGACAATATTGCAACTATTTTTTAAAGGAATTTATCAGTGAGATTGAGTGTCCACTCGTTAATGGCGTGTATTTCGTAACTCCATTGCGGCATACCATATGACAACACCGTGCTCCTATTTCGTTGCCTGACCTGCTGGCTACATTGCCCCTGCACTCTGATTGCGACTGACGGTAGCTGAAGAGCCCCGTCAGCTACTTTGCTGGAAGTTCCGAATGGGATTTCCTTGATGATGTGCGCATGCATGGCGTGTTAGGGTTGCCGAAATCTTCAATTGTCTTGCATGCAGGTCGAATGCCTCGTCTCAAGTGATACATTGATTGTCAGACGGGAGTTCTCTTCTTCATCCATCGCCCTGACAAAGTAAGCGCGTTTTCCAGTTCTGCTCAAACGAGAGGTACAAAGTCCTGGTACCTGTCCGAGAGCTATAGCAGACAGATACCTATAAGGTGCTGTTAGTATGTAGGTGGTTCACACTCCCACAGTATCCGAGGTGTGTGCAAATGTTCTAGTGCCTCAATTGTACAGATTGAATCACTGTCATAGACTAGCAGGTACACACGTCGTGTACAGCGATGCGCTAAGCTATTGCAATGTTAGTGTGTGCTGGTGTTAGAAGGAAGTGTACTGCTACCTCGATGAAGCGTAGGCTAATGGATTACACTTGATGATCTAAGCAAACCTTCAGGAACCTAATGTCATTTTTGCCAGACAATTGGAACCGTCAGATGTATGTACATGCGTTATTTTAATTTTATGGATAAATGGCATTATTGATTTTCGTATTTGACACTACAAGAAGTTTATTGAATAGCAATTGTTTCATTCACAATGTTAAAGCAATGTTTCCCTACTATTGTATGAACGTGAACAAGTTATGACTGGCGGGACGGGGAGTGTGGGATATCCACTGGTCGATTTTAGGAATCTTATATTCCATTTACAGGATTAAGATAGGTCGGAAGTATTTTGGAAGATACCGAAGTGGCGTGAGATATCGGAACCCTAGTAGCAAGTAATATCCATACAATATCCGTAAAGGGTTAACAAGGGTTACAAATAGCGGTACCTCTAACCAGCCCAGTGCAACTCCCCTATCCCAGCCATGCAAACCAGTGTCGCCGTTACTGTCGCCCTGCGAGAGTTTCACTGCGTAGGTGGCAGCACTAACGCTCGCCCTTGCTCCCTTAGTAGTTTATATGGGTGAGATAGATGGAAGAGGTTTTCAATGGATGTTTTCGCTTTAAAATATAGAATCAAGCTCTGAAGCATTATGTGGATACAATTTTCTATATCTGTTCTGTGACAGGAATGCGTGGAAAACTAAGTGACGACGTCCGAATTTCTCCTCAACAGTGTTAACATATATCGTCTGCTAGGCCTTCAGTCGATTAAGCAGCGATAAAGTTGAAGTGAAAAACACACGGAATACAAAAACGAAAAAATGTTGATAAAGTATTCCAACGGCCAGTGACAATGTTTTCATAGTTGTAAACTAAGCCCAGCCCCATCTTCCCCAAAATCTATTGTCACTTATAAGTTATGGTCTCTGAATTTTGCGCTAACATTTTCACGTATGACCATTTCTACAATTTATATCAAACCCTATCAAATATGATCCTTCCTTATAATCAATATTTTTTCAATCAATTGAAAAAACGAAGCATCATGGGCATAATTTGTTTCTATATGTATTATCGCATCAATATTCAGTCGTTTGCCTTAGCAGACCCGACTATTTGCAGAAGGGTTATCTTCAATTTGACAGGTATTTCGCAAATTCGCAGCTGCCCAGTAATGGAACTCTCCCGTGAAGTTGCAATTTAATGTTAACATTTATGAAGCTTTTCTTTCTAGATTGTCATTGTTGTGATTGTCCACTTCTTCTTCAGCAAAGTGCCCTTGTAACACCTTTTTAAGACTGTACAGTCCCATTAGTAGCTGATCAAAAGCACCCTTCATAAAAACGAAACCGCTTTTTGGGACCACATTTGTTGTATGTATGCATTTTCCTGATCCAAGCCTTCTTCTCTCCGGCGCACATTGTCAACAAAACAGCCTCTTCAATCAGAAGGTGGAATTTATTACTTCTCTCTCCATTTTTACCCTATTTAGCAAATCCCACACAAGCAATTGCTTGATCAAATTTTCTGACAATTTCCAATTCCCCGCTGTTCTCTAGTAGGTTTGGGATTACGGGTGCGTCGACGACTAAGGTCATTAGCACCACGTGCAATCCAATTGCATCATAATATTTTTTCCCCAATTTAATATGGATGTTTTCTTGAGTATCATATAAGACATGAATCCCTTTCAAGTTAAAAAGTGAAAGCTAATGCCGTAAATGGCATAGTTAAGGCACAAACTCTTATCAATCCAGAAAAGCCTTGTTAACGAAGGCTGATGCACACAATTTTCAACAAAAGGTATAGTTGTTTATGCGACTGTGGTGAAGTTATATGTCATGCCTTGGTTAGGTTCACATGCGATTAAACAAAATAGGTTATACGATTTTCAAGCATTTAATGGAATCCGAGCTAAAGTTTTAAATATTAAGCATTGAATAATTTTAATACCAGTAACTAATTACGTCCTAACAAGAAGACTGATCGATTTTTAACTTACCAACTGCTATAAAACAACACTAATGGTACGAACCACAGGTATCCCTTGTTAGAAATCATTAGGAATACGCCGCCAATATATAAAATCCTTATGAAAAGGCCTTTAAATAACGAACTGGAACGTGTACGGCGAAGATCGGCAAGATTTGTATAGGGGCGGTACGATAACTATATTAGCGTAACCAGTCTGTTAAATGAATTAAAATGGAAGTTATTTTAATTGGGACCGTAGGATGAATTATAGACTTTAATAAATTCCAAGACATAATTTTCACTGATTACGTTAAAAATATTTTGCGAACTCCAACTTACTATGGTAGACTGGACCATTGTCATAAAATTAGAGAAATTGATTGCCGAACTGTCAGATTCTAAATGTCCTTATTTCTTTGTACAATTTGGGATATGAATAGGTGTAAACATTATTTCCAATTTTATAAATACAAGTACTGATACCATAGGTAGTTGCATGTTGGAATGAGAAATTTAAGGTATTACAACTAAAAGCACGTTTGTGCAGGGTATTATGTAGATCTATATGTATCACTTTTCCATTACGGTCGTTTAGCAGCTCCTTCCAAGTGATTTCTTCCGGCGAAAAATGTTTCTGGCGGACCCTTTGCTCAGGATTGGTAGCAAAATCTCTCCTAAGAATGGCATTTGCCCATTTTCTCAAAATTACCAGATTCTTGGGCACAAAAAAATTGGACCATCTCCGGGTTACTATCTTAACCCGAAGGTCCTGGTTCAATACAACGATGGCCCTTATATACAATATTCGCGAAATAATTCCGTGAGTACTTTAAATAAAATGAGTACTACAAAGCTGATTCTGACAATATTATAAAAAACACAGAAAGCATATGTGTCCTCACCATGCAACGACAAAGTATTTTAGGGCGAGCCTCAGTGCTGCCATCTACTCGGACAGCTTCTTCTCGGCGACAATAGCGGCGACTAGGATAGCGAGAAGTGTCCAGTCCTGACTATTCTAAGTCCGTGCCTCTAACTCTCTATCTCCAGTCAAGACTGCAGCAATGACGCTTCGTCCGGCCAAGCTCAGGGAAAGTGGACTTCTAAATGTTTTTTAGTATTGCGCTTGCCAACGTGCAGCGGAGGAAAACGAGTGACGTTATAAGTACTATATAACATTCGTCCCATATTCAGTTGTGAACAATAAACCGTTGTGAGAAATTGAGTTCTCTCGGATTTAAGTGTCTCTTTTTGCCGACGTCTTTCGGCGGAGTAGTGCTGGAACCCAACAACAGTCCAGCGTATTATTCCCGCCCTCCTTATTCCCTCTTCTCTTCCTCTCTTTTTTCGTGTCTTCGGAAAAGTTCAGCCTGGAGAAGATAACGGGAAGTAGGGGGTGGTCATAATATACACGAATTTGTAAATTTATGTAATAGTAAATGCAAGTGTTGAATCAAGATTAAAATAATGATTTTATATTTTACCAAGCTATTTTTAATATAAATAAGCTACAGCACTGCATGAAACAAAATCTAAAATATAATAAAATAGTGACCATAAAAATAGGTTATAAATATCCCATTATAAATAAATAAAAGGATTTTATATAAAAATATAGGTAGGCATATTTCATATTTTGACCAATTAATCGATGATCCTTGCACATAAATTACTTCAGACACTGTATCCCAGCCCCCGCACTACGTAAGCATACGAGACAGACAGAAGCGACAGATAAAGAGACATCTACCGTCGTACCGAGAAAAATACTGAAACTCGTTTATCCCGCCCGCAATATTAATAGTATACATGTTATATATTATTATTGGCTATTACTATGCTACGACTGGACTACGAATAGAATGCAAAGTATCATTCTTTGAGGCATACTGCCCACCATACTTCGTTTTTAATTTACAAGCTCTTTCCCCAGCTAAAACTCATTGACGGCTGGCCCTAGCTGTGACTAGCCTCCTCAGGGTACGAAGTCCGGATGTTGGGTGACCTCTTTGAGAACCCTGACAACTGGCAGCTCCTATCGCGATGCCCTCACGGCAGGTGCGAACGCCAGTAAAAGCGTTCGCATTGCGTCACTTCCTGCGTGCTATCGTCCCATTGTCTGTTTGAGACGAAGAGCTGAAATTCTGGATCAGAAAATGCAGCTTCGGGAAAACCGGTTGATGCTCTTTATTGAAGCTTGCCAAGAGAATTGCGTGATTGTCATTCCCTGCGAAGCGTGCGACGCATTTATTTATCCTCTCTCCCGCGCACACGGTTAGTTGCTAAGCAAATGCGGAACGTGCAGCGCCGTACAGCGATCAGTTGTCTCCGATGATCTGGAGGAGGGCGGCAGAGGAGTGGGGGGCTTTTGTGTTTCCTGCGAGGGAGGGGGCCGCCCCCCCTCCGCCCCGGGCGGGCACGCGCCCTTCGACCGCCCCCCGAGTGGACTGGCAGGGCCGCCAACACGACCGGGGCTGAAACAAACGGCGCGCGCCATTTTGCCCCCCCTCTCGCGGCGAGGGCCACAAGCTCGCAGCCACACAGCAGGTCGCACGCAGAGCAAGAGCAGAGAGGGAGCAGAGAGTGAGTGAGCAGAGAGAGACAGAACAAGGATGGCCGACGGCCGCTGGTCGGCTCCGTGTCTGCTGCTCCTCGTGATGGCCGCAGCCACGGCAGCCGCGGACGTCTTCACCAACTCCTTCCTGGTGCGGCTGAGGCCGGACGGCGACGCGGAGACGGTGGCCCATGGCACTGGCTTCGAAAACCTGGGACCCGTGAGTGCACGCCCCTCGGCGATCAATCGCGCCAACACACAGTGTGCCCGTGTTTCAGCCCGTGATGTTGTTGGATTGGATCCACACTTCTTTCATCTGCGGATATCTTAAAAGGGGGTCGACATCGGGATCGTTATCTGCGGACGTGGATGGCGGCGGGGGAGACCATATGGTAGCCCGGCTAATCGCGTCCACCTGCATACACAGCAACAAGTTATTTTGTTTCTAAAACAGGCATTATGCACGGTACATTGCACAAGAACCACTAGTCCTATAGGCTTCTCGTGAAAGCTCAGTTACTGCGACCAAAGTGGGAATTCGGTTTACAAATCGCGAAGCAATATGGGAGGTTATACAAACAGCAGGAAAATTGTGATTGATTTTCATTGTTGGCAGCCATATGGCAAATATTTACATCAATACGTTCATTCGTTCAATGGTCGGTTTAAAGAAAGAGCCAAGTGCCTCAATTAGTTTTACCATACCTTAACTAATGTACTGAGAATCAGGCTGTGGTAGTAAACGACAGGTATGAGATAGAGCAGCGGAAAATATAATCTTGCAATATTTGATTTCCTTATGCATTGACTGAAAAATGCCGTTCAAATGTATTTATTATTTAATGCGAACCCGCTCGATACGCAATGTAGTGGTGACGCAACAATTGCAACCTTTTTCATTTTAGTGATTACGCAGTTTATTTGTATTGTATCTTGAGAGATAAAAGAGGGAAGCAAATTTCTCAGGCATAAGTATTGATTGAAGTTTAGTGCGTTCCCTGAGTTCTTCTATCAATGCCTCTATTCGCTAAAATGGCATTATTGCACTATACGATTAATGTATTCGTGCTCCTGAGAAGGTCTGGTATCGGATGGACACAATAGCATCGGATTACTGTTCGTGATTTGGTTCACAAGTATTCGGAATCACTGAAAACACTGCAATTCACGAAAGTGAGTGCAGTCTTGTGGGAAAAGAAGCGATAGAAACTGCTTCACTTCAAATCAATGTAACACTCTTATTGGAGTAGAAATCGCCTTTTAATTCTGCCAGAGGTCTTTCCCCTCCTCGCGCCACATTGTTGCAGAAGTGCAACGAAGCTGCAAGCATACACCAAGCGTGATGACGTCACGCGAGATCTTGAGAAACCTGAGGCGCAACATTTCATTTCACTTCATTCGCCCAGAATTGCGCCCGCAAATGACCACGCTCAACGGATTCTAGCGTGAAATGTTATGGTAGAATAAAATCTTGGTCCGCAGTTACTTGTGCACTACGGCAATATAATGGCCATTTCCCTTTCGCATTTGGTTTTCTTTAGCACTGTTTTCAAACCCTTGTAATAATTTATGAAGAAATATTAAAAATATAAACTTAGCAATGTTAATAATAAATTAAGTACATTTATAATTATGTCCCGTTGATGAACGATACTCGAATGTGTTTGCCAGCAGGAAGATGTGCGATGCACTCGTTTCTAGTTACTGCACACCTCTTCTATTTCAGGACGTCTCCACTATGATCGTGAGCAATGAACTAGAGTGAACTAGAGAAAACCCTAGCCTTGTGGTGATTCCCACGTTATGCCTATGACTATTTGAGGTTAAATCGTTTCCATAAACCGAAATTGCAAATGAAAGTCCGCGGCAGTGTTGTCCCTTTCAGATGAAAGTGAAGGCACGCGACGTGAACACTTGACTGCTCTCGGAAGGAACCTCGAGGAAGATCAAGTTCTCTGAGTCGAGGCTCTAATGTGGAGTTCGATGACGAGGGTGTGTGGACATCGCGTCATCGGTCCACCTATTCCCACTGACTACTCTGCGAGCCACCTCGGGGGTGTGTGGCAGGGGGAGCTATTGCCAAACATACACTATTGACGTGCGCCAAACTACACTTGCGCCACTGCCTGAAAAGGAGATTGATATGAATAATAGTGGAGAGCCCATTACCAGGTCTACTTTCCATCGAGCATGCAAGGAAACATTTAAGAATTAGGTGCTACAGAGATGCATTAAAAGTATTTCAAACAGGCATGCTTAAATCCTACAATGCACAAAATAGATGAGTAGATAGAAAAAGCCAATTCATCAATTTCATCGCTTTTTTTTCATGATTACGATTTAAGGTAATGTGTATCATTGTCATGCTCAGGTGCCCAGCTCGAGGAAACATGTTGTGAGAAGTCTTGATGTAGTTTCGGCCGCGAATTGCCTAAGGGGAAAGAGCTAGTATTTGAGTGTTTGCGGTGCGTTGCATGTCTCACCTTTTGTCGTCCTGCCTGCGACGTGACGTGAAGAAGGGCCCGCCTTCACTTGGGCCCTAGTCCGGCTTTTGCATTCTGAAGGCTCGTCTGCCCCCTGCAACAACCTACATCCCCACCACAAAGCGATTGCTGTAGCCGATCTTCCCTGGATTTCGTTTTATTGGTGAAGCCAGATCATACTTAACAACGGCAGAGTAGTTTTAAGCAGAACATCTTCATCTCCATGATCCCCAAATGCTCTCATGATAGAGTGATTGTGAGGAGAAGGAGTCGTTGGTTTCATTCTTGCAGAATACTCATTTTTACGATATTCAATGTTGGTTTCATTAAGTAGAAATAATCTCGATTAATCCTAAGTACAAATATTTATGCTCTCAGCACTCATGTAGGCAGTTACATGCTTTGTGAGTTAGTTACTTCTTTAAAGCTACATAATACCCTCTGGCCACCAAAAAGGGGAGTGGCTAGGGGCGAAGAACTTTCACCAAAAATGCACTATTAATCACGCTTAAAAAGGATTAGAAACTATATTTCAGTCAAAACTTGGCAACTTAAAAAAATATTTAACAGCAAAGCAAGCAAGTAGAAACATGCAGTTACTTGGGTTAACGTGAATTCCTTACAACAATATACAATTGTCACCTATATTATCCCTTGATAGTTACACATAATGCACCATTGAAAATATATTCACAAATATTAATGTCTCTAATTGTACGATGAAGGAAAGGCATTTTAAATCTGTCTGTTTGGCAATCAGTTTCTCTAATTTTATGCTCTTGGTACAGTCTACCATAGTAAGTTGGATTCCGCAAAATGATTATAACGTCATCACTAAAGATATTATCTTGAAATTTAGTCAAGAGATGAGGACTAAATTTCAATCTATCGTTTATAATAAATCCCATTTTGGTTCATCTAAGAGACTGGTAATATCTGGATATAGTTGTCATGCCGTCCCTTTACAAATCTTGCCGATTTTCGCCGCACACGATCGAGCTCATTATTTAGGCCCATTTCGTAAGGATCATGTCATATACTGGCAGCGTATTCCAAGTGAGGTCTAAAAAAGGAAGAGTAGCTAATTTCTCGCACATGGCGTCACACCTGTCCTTGTAATCTTTTGATGAATTGAGGCGCAGATAATGGCATGCCACACACTGAGAAATATTGAGATCTGTACGCCTTTCTTATCTGCTGGACGATGGGAAGCCACTGGCGGAGTAATATTTGAAGAAACCAAGAGATGGCAGCACACACCTTGTTGTTATGTATTTCACCAAGACACATCGCCTAATTTATGGAATTTTTCGAACCTTCAGATGTCGCTCCTGTAAAATTTCCCGAATGTGGCTTACCCCGATCACCCGAGCGCCTCAATTCCATTCTACGATTAGCGCCCGACGCGTAATTCATTAGGGAGCGGTGGTCGGAGAGTGCATTTGCTCCGGCGCACAGTGATTTAGCGAGACAAAAGTATTAAATGCAAGTTCCTTGTATTCATGTGTAATTGTGTTTAGTACGTAGTCAATGAACCAGCTAGTGCTATGGAGAAGAAATTATGCTGAAAATTCTGTTTTTTTTATGGTAGCGATACATTGAATTGGAAGAATTAATTTCGGAGCCTCTCTTCGCACTCCGTGGTCACAGCGCACCAGTCACATTCGGAGTGCTTATCGGCTCGAGCTCAATTGACATTTTGAAAACCTTCACGCTAGATAGAGAACATTGTGTCCAGTGAGTATTCATAATTTAATATTTAAGATAATTTGCAAGGTTGGGTGTGATAAGTATCGCTGAACAATTAGTTAAAAATAATAATTAATTTTTGCACGATGGATTTTTTGATCTGGCGTACAAAAAAAGTTTCACAAGGTTTCACGTTAAAATTTGGGACATTATAATCCTTAATTAGGTATCTGTGAGCCAGTAACAGCGGTATTTGCACCCACTTGCGCCGAATAAAGTTATTACCATTTTCCAGGAGCCGTGCACGCCATCTCGCGAAGAGATTTCCAATTCGAGAGTAGTATCTGTCATGTAAAACGTCCTTATTGTTGGTGATTGCTGGGATTTTTTGATAACTGTTCGATAACGGTGGAAAGCGATGTTTCAGCGAAATACTCAATAGTAATTTTGCTAAAGTTCCCAATAAAATTTATGATACAATAACGTGCAAAGTGAGTGTAACTTAAGGTTCTTATGTTATGTAATATGCTTTTAGAATTCGACCCACTAACAAGTCTTCTTGAGATAGCCCTCGTTAATATAGTGTGGTAGAATTGAAGTGAAAAAAGTTTCACTTTGCAAAAGGGAGTTAAAGAAAATTTTTTTGATATGTACCTTTCGTACCACTCAGTTTTAAAGGCAAAAATCGATTATTACCCTATACAGGAATCGTTCATTGTATCAGATACTTTAGCGGAGCTTAAATTACGAAATTTATTAGATCATACAGCGATTAGTCTGATGAAAGTACAATATGCCGCATTTACTCAGTCTTGCTGCGGATATGACAAAGCATCTCTTCAATTGACTTATAAATGGGGCTGCGATGGCAGTTCAGGACACTCCCTTTCAAAGCAAAGATTTTCCGAAAATCGGCCATCTTCGGATTCCGAAGTTCTTCTGACGTCAATTGTTCCATTACAACTTCAACTCGAGGAAAATTAAAGGAATCAAAAAGTAAATGCATGGCAAAATCGTCCACGAGATTTTGCAAACCTATTCGTTTTCAATTTGTGAAGGAAACTCTAGATAAAATTAGGGAATAAATCCTCTAAATTGAGAAGCAAATAGCTAATTTGATGCGTACTAAATTAAACATTGCAAATGAAGTAATTGAGAGAATTATTGAGCATTTTCTGTTAAATACAATGGTAGATGGCAAAGTCTGCAACTCTTTGACGAATAATTCATCAGCGCAAGTGTGATGCATTTATTGTGCCTCTCCTAAAGACATGGACAATTTGGAAACTATTAAAAAAAACGACCTTTCAATATGTTAGCATTCAACTTTGGCTTATCTACATGCTCTATTCGATTTTTCGATTGCCTGCATGCTAAAAATTCAGAAATGGCAAGTCCGTGGAAAACAGAGAGTAAAAGGTGCTTATCAGCTAAGGAAAAGAGGAATAATAAGTTTAGATAGTAAAGGGGCCTCCTAGTTGATGCAGTAAAACAAGGATGTGGAACCACCAACCATGATAACACCTCTCGCCGATTCTTTGAAAACCCAAGGAAAGCTGCGGAAATGACTGGAGTTGACGAGACGTTGAACGGTTCTCCGCTATTTGCAAGCTATATCAAGTGTATATAGACTTAACGCAGAAGCCTTTGGAAAGTATGCCCACGACGCTATTCAACTATATGCTAGCCTTTGCAAGTAGCTTTAAATGCCCACTAGTGTCCATAAAATTTTGATCAATGGAGAAGGCGTGATAGAAATCATGGTTTTACCAACTGGCCAACTATCATAGGATGTGCATAAGGCGTGACACACGGAACATCACTTTCGAGAAATGTCAAGAGAGGACACTTATCAAGACTTGTTGAGTATAATATTAACATGTTCCGACCCAATAATTTCGGCTCACAGAAAATTACCAATTGAATACTGTAGTCAACTGCCTAGTGTTGTGATAAGTTTACTAAAAACTCCTGTACATATGTGGTAAATGACGACTCAACGGAGAGAGAATGAATATTTTTTGAAAGAATTTTAATGTGATAAAATTGATTAAAATATTTTATTCATTAAACAATTTGCAAGAAAACATGTTACTGTTACAAAAATACATTGAAATACCTGTACTCATATTGGTTAATGGTAGTTTAGCGGGGCCGTCGTTCAGGTAGCTAGTGGGACGGAGGTCAGGACCGAGGGTCCACCCTCGGTCTCCTCGAAAATCGACCCTCGCCCATCCCGAGAGCTCAGCTTAGGTAGACCTTTCCCAGCGGGTGGGGTCCTCGGGGAAATTGACCACTAGACATGGTTTATCGAAGTTATAAACTTTGGAACGTATCAACAATCTATCTTCTTCGTTGTATCGTTCATTCCAAGACGTCGAAAAACGTTTTTTGATTGATGCTCTACGATGAAAATTAAGGATTTTCCTATTTTTCGCGTAAAAAGCGGATGGGATGTGGCAACGTTGCTACCTGAGAGGGCGAGTTTGGAAAAAGAGAGCGGGAAAAGACAGACCGTGCGAGTCTTATCCTGGGATCTCAATGATCGATGCTCCATGTCTCTGATCCATAGAGTGCCTCGCTCCTTTCTTTTTGTTGATTCTCATATTAATTTCCTAAATTACTAGGTCCGTAATATTCCAAGATGTTTACAGGTCCACTTGCCTTTCTGTTAGAACTGCGATAGCCATCTGCGAACCGGAAGCATGTTTAGTTCTTCAACATTAACCTTGATTACTTTTATACCAATTTCTTCTGCTTCTCGTTTTGCTTCCTTTTTGTTATATATTATATCAAATAATAATGGCAAGAAGCTCTATCTTTGTCTAACTCCTCATTTGTTTTGGCTTCTATTTTCCTTCCATCAATCATTCGTACTGTTGTGACCTGATTCTTGCGGAGGCGACAGAGTATTTATTTGTCGTTGTAGTCCATCTCAACTGCTTTCAGTATCTTGAACATCTTATTCCATTCCACGTTGTGAAATGGCTAGTTGATGGAGGCTTTCACATGAGTCACGAGAAAGATGAGGAATTTCAGAAGTAATTTTTCAGTGGTGACAAATTATTGACAATTAGTTTTCCTAAGGAGGCTAATGGAGGTTAGTATCAACGACCAGAGAAGTTGCTAAATGGTGAAATAATATATTTGGTGACACTAATTTGCCGTAGTATAAAAATAAAGTAGTTTAATGCTACCATATCATTAAAGGCACCGATTCGGATGTAAGTATAGGGACAGAAAGTTGGTTATCAAACGAAATCGCAGATAATGAATATTTTCCAAAATCATTTACCATTTATAGGTTCTCCGACAGGTTTCCTCCAATCTTTCCTTCCATTCTTCGGCTGATTATTTTAGTAAGTGTTTTCGATGCACGTGACAAGAAAGCTACGTTCCTCTTAGTGACTCCTATATGTTCTTCTTTATTGCAGCTAAGGATTACTACACCAATAATTGGGAGTTCTAATCTGAGAGTCGGTTAAAGAGCGTATGGTGTTCACTTCGACAGCCTAAAGCCAAAAGATTCTTTATATGTGTATATTATAGACCGCCTGATAGCGACGGCAGTTCAGTTTCAGGCCTGGAGAGCAAGAGCAGTAAACTACATTCGCGCGGAAACGATCGAAACATCATAATATGTGGAGATTTCATACTTCTGTCCATAGACTGGGACACGAATTGGTTTATCACTGGAGTAAAAGACAAGGAGCTCTGCGAGTCACTATTGTGTACCTTCACTACACACTCAATGCATCAATTGGTAACAGCACCCACCAGAGGAAATAATACCTTCTATTTATTAGCGGCAAATGTACCAGAACATGTTGTAAAAGTAGTAGCCAAGAAAGGCATTAGAGGCCATAAAGTAGTCACGGCTCAATTTTCTCTGAGAGCTAACAATCTCACGAGCCGAAAGGAAACATTTATTTGCTCGGTATCAGGGGCGTCGGAACTATTTTCGCTGGGAGGGGCCAACCTTGAAAAGGGCCCGGCTCCTATGAAAAGGGCCCGCATTTTTTTGCGAATAGGAGGGGGTAGAGATTAGAATTCCGCTAAAAGTGCATATGAAGGTGGTAGAATATACGTCAGAAGGGAATAGGCAAGCTGGATACAAGTGAAATTTATTTTTTATTGATGAAGACTCATTTCTCAAGGGCCCGGGGCAAATTCTGGGGGGGGGGGGGGGGGGGGGGTGATTGCCCCCAGTAAGGCTTATTATGGTGGTATGAAACAGGAACTGCTCAACTCAATTTATACATTTCAAGAAGTCAGCATTAGCCAAGATAGTGGGTGGTTTTGGTTTACTTTCCTAGATATTACACACTCATCAATTAATATATACATTCAGAGTACATTGTAAAGTGATGAATGGTAAAAGAACACTGTTATTTCTCACTAGTAGGACCGCACATCGAGTATGCTGCTAGTATATGGGATCGCGTACAGAGAAAGTCAGGTAGGTTTGTAAAAATATGTTTAGATAAATTCAGCATTGTCTCCAAGTTATTAGAGGAACTGGGATAGGAATCGCTATCTAGCAGTAGGTTGATGAAAAGGCTGAACCTCATGCGTAAGGTTGACACAGATAACTTCTCTTAAGACGTCAATAACATATTAATAATTGGAAAAATACATGCCTATGTATGGGATATTTACCCGGCTTGGACAACTTTCCACTAAGTTTCAATAGGCATTCCAGTTCTAATTATAGTTTTCATCGCATAAAACATTAACTTAAGGAAATCCCGTTAATAATCATGCAGAATGTGTCTTCTGCATTATTTCGTCCTTTCCCTTTCCAGGTTACAATCAAAATTGTGGCTTTCATCATATAAGACAGGATTTTCCGTCGCGGGCACCCGCGTTCAATAGTCATACGAGGGAGGGTATTGTAATAGCACATTCGAAACTGACTTCAGTTCGACAGCAATGCTCTTCGGTTACTGAAGTAATCAGACCTAAAAATCAACATTTTAGGCTCACAGTTTTTCTTCAATGAAGAAATGCTCAAATTTACGGAAATTTAGTACTTTTTTCGAGCAGAATAAGAATCTTCTAAGTTTAAGCCTCTAAATGGTGAATTTTTAATTACAACATTTAGGCATTGTAATGAGTAAAAATCGGAACCCTCTCTCCGAAAAAAACTGGTATCCCAATTGAATTCAACGCAGAAATATTTTCGAACATGGGATAAAAAAATATCAACGTATCGGGATATAACTACTTCAAAACCTATTTCTGGACGTTATAAATGACCTTGCAAAGTTAGGTTGTGAATGATTCATCCAGTTTCATTGCATAACGGATATATCTTGTTGATTATTATTACTTATTTATTAGATTGGGTAGTGTTTCCTTATTAATGCATGCCCCCTGCCACACCCCCTTGAGGAGATTTTTAAAGGCACCATGTACATTTGCAAAAGCTCACTCCTGTCCATAGATGTTCCTTTGGACTTGGCGATTTTATTCCTATTCTGCTACGAATATCTATATGCATGACCTTTACGTTTACATCTACATCTACACGATACCCTGCAAGCCACCGGGAGGGTGTGTGGCAGGGGGTGAAGATCACCAAGCATGCACTACTAACATGCAAACTAGCAACTATATTGTCTCATGCAACTTGATTGTTAGTATCTACAGTATTTAAGGGGTAATACATGCATCATGCACTACAGAATACTCTAGAATATTTCCCCTAACTATCTCTTTCCGCTTCCGTTTAAAGCCAAGCAAACAAATATTTGAAGTTTTGAGATTGGGAGTTAATAGCACCGGACGCGACCCTCGTGGCCTGGAGATGAGAACAAAGGTACGAAGATACCATGCACTTCTTTTCGGCATAGTACGTTCAATAGCGTGGTCGCCCCGCGACGAACTTTCACTTTCCCCCAATCCTCCCCCAACGGTCTCCTGCTGTGTCCTGGAGTCCCTTCAGTGCGTCACTTGTTCTATTCGGATTTGGCGTCCAAGCTCAAGCACATGTCAAGCAAGGTTGGCATTGAGAGAAGCATTTGTAGATTTAAATACGACGACATGAACAGGAGTTACTGAAGTCGTTTAATAAAGTTAAGAAAGTTATTTTAAGCCAAAATAGTAAAATTTTGTAGCATACCCGCTCAGCAGTTAACAAATACGTACCTAATAAAATAAAATGGGGAAACGCAGAACCTAGATAGTGTATATAGTAAGCAAGAGTGTGGAAGTCATTGAAATGACAAAGGCAGAGTCAATCTGGATTGAAAAGTTCTCTAACCAATCCATCCATTGACGAGGTAAAGAGATTATTCAAAATTATAAACTAAACTCCATAGCAATTAAAGCATATCGTAGGGCGTTGTTTGTTTTATCTTGGAATAAGACTGACAAATGATCTTTCCTGGGGTAAACACATTCGTGAAATAATGGTTCAAGCGAATCGTAAACTGGGATTCGTCAAACGAGTAGGTACTGGGTAAATGTGACGATCATGTACGAGAAATCAGCTACTTTACCCTTGTAAGGCATATCCCCCGTGTGTCAGTAGAAGAGAACTTATTTCAGAGCGAAATGTAGAAAGTATTTGGTGTTCCGTTAAAAGTAAAAGTAGTAACGCAAAAAAGATATATGTAGGTGCATATTACAGGCCACCAGACGCAGACGTCAATTCTATAATAGAGAGTCAGAGATACGTACATTACTTTCTGGGAAGAATGATAGAGGAATAATAGTAGGCGGAGATTTCAATCTCCCCTCGATAGACTGGAATACGTGTAGTTTCATTACAGGAGGTAAGGATAAGGAACATTGCGAATCACTGTTGAACACCTTTACGACACATTTTTTACAACAGCTAGTAACAGAGCCGACCAGGGGAAACAACATTCTAGACTTATTAGCAACAAATATACCCAAGAGAGTTCTAAATACAGTTACAGACACAGGAATTAGTGACCATAAAATAGTGCATGCGAAATTTATTGTAGGCGTTGAAAGACATTATAAACCAAGAAGGAGGGTATACTTATTTGGCAAGGCAAATTACGACGGTATGAAAGAGGAATTAAGGGAAGCGTTTAATGTATTCAGCGAACAAAGCAAGGGATTAAATACAGAGGATTCGTGGAGAGAATTTCTTGAGGTCACCCATAACGCTGTTCATAAATACATACCAAGTAAATATATTAGTGATAATACAGAGCCAAGGTGGTATAACGCGGAGGTTAGGAAATCACTAAAGCGACAAAGGGTATGCCACGCTAAGATGAAAAATGCCAGATCGGTAGAGGAAAAAAATGAGATTGTTCAAAACTATAATATATCGAGAGCATTAGCAAAAAAATCATGTCGGCAAGCGTTATCACATTTCAAGAGCAAGATGTTAGGAGAATATTTAGATAGCAATCCTAAAGCGTTTTGGTCATATGTGAGAGAGCTTCAGGGAAATAAGTCCACAGTGCACACACTTAAAAATGATAAAGGAATCAGAGTCACCAGCAGTGTAGAAAAAGCCAACACTTTAAACACCTTCTTCCAAAGTGTATTCAACTCATCGTCACAAAACGCAGTGGAACCACCGCCGAACACTTTCAGTGAGCAAATGCCCGAAATAAACATTTCATGTCGCGGAATAGAGCAGCAGTTAAAAAGCATAAGTAAAAACAAATCACCAGGTCCCGATCAAATTCCTTCCAGAGTATATAAAACATTAGCTTCTGAAATAGCCCCCTATCTAGAAATAATATTCAATAAAACACTAAAGAACCACACAGTACCCAAGGATTGGAAAGTAGCTAACATTACACCTATATTTAAAAGCGGTGATAGGGAAGAACCTAGTAACTACAGACCCATTTCACTCACGTCAATCTCTTGTAAGATATTTGAGCATATAGTAGTCAGTTCGATCATGGGACATTTGGATAGTCAGGGATTACTCATAAACAGCCAGCATGGGTTCCAGAAAGGTAGATCTTGCGAGACACAATTAGCTTTATTCGTACACGATATTTTAGTCCACGGCGAAAGCAGTACTGAAGTTGATGCGATATTTTTAGATTTTAAAAAGGCTTTCGATAAAGTTCCTCATGAAAAAATTAATCTTGAAGTTAGAGAGTTTTGGTATAAATAAAGACGTTGTATGTTGGGTAAAAGAATTCTTAAGTGGGCGAGAGCAGAGGGTTGTCATAGATGGTATCATGTCGGACACAATCGAAGTCACATCGGGAGTTCCCCAGGGTAGCGTAGTAGGTCCGCTTCTATTTCTTTTATACATAAACGATTTGGGTACCGTAGTTAGTAGTAACCTTAGACTTTTTGCAGACGATGCTGTGGTGTACAGGGGTATATCAAACGAAGAGGACACGAAATCACTTAGCAAGGATTTAGATGCAATTCAAGAGTGGTGCGACAAATGGCAGTTAGAACTCAACCTTAAAAAGTGTGTAGCTATCAATTTTTGGAGGAGGAATAATTCGATAGAGCGATCCTATAGAATTAATAACACGAAGATCGAAAACGTTGAAACCGTAAGATATTTAGGTGTAACAATCACTAAAGATTTATCGTGGGGAAGACACATAAGGGAAATATGCGGCCGAGCGAAGAGAAACCTAGGATTTATAAAAAGAGTACTTGGGAAATGTGATGAGAAGACAAAAGAGCGATGCTACTTTTCACTAGTTAGGCCCCACCTTGAGTATGCAGCCAGTGTATGGGATCCTAATGAATTAGGTTTGATGAGAGAACTAGACAGTGTGCAGCGTAGAGCAGCTAGGTTCGTCAAAAGGTGTTACGATAGGTTGAGTAGTGTATCAGAATTAATACAAGAATTAGGGTGGGAATCATTATCAGAGCGTAGATTAAAGTTCAGATTAAATCTATTGCAGAAATTTCAATCGGATAGCTTTACTGAAGATGTTAGGCACATATTGAAAACGCCAGCGTATTATGCTAGATTCGACCAGATAAATAAGATTAGAGAGATAGATTGTCGTACAGATAGATTCAAAATGGCATTTTTCCCCCGTACTATAAGAGAACAGATTAGGCAGCATAGGAAAGGGATAGGTAGGGGAAATATTTTAGAGTATTCTGTAATGCATGATGCATGTATTAACCCCTCAAATACTATAGATACTAACAATCTAGCTGAACGAGACCCTTTAGTTGCTTGCTTGCATGTTATTAGCGCATGCTTGGTGACCTTCACCCCCTGCCACTCACCCTAGCGGTGGCTTGCAGGGTATCGTGTAGATGTAGATGTAGATGTAAGACCTCATTTGGAATATGCTGCCAGTGTATGGGATCCCTACGAAATCGGTCTAAATAACGAACTTGAACGTGTGCAGCGAAGATTGGCAAGATTTGTAAAGGGAAGATACGATAATTATATTAGCGTAACCAGTCTATTAAATGAATTAAAATGGGAATCATTGTCAGATCGCAGGTTAAAATTTAGACAATCTCTTAAATAAATTCCAAGACCATATTTTCAGTGATGATGTAAGAAATATTTGCCGGACCACAACTTATTATGGTAGAGTGGACCATAATCACAAAATTAGAGAAATTGATTGCCGAACTGACAGATTCAAACTGTCCTTTTTTCCTCGTACTATTAGGGATATGAATAACTAAATATATCCAGTACGAGTGTAGCAATGGATAACATTGGTAGCTGCATGTTGGTATAAGGACTTAAAGCTAACCCAACTAACATCATGTTTTTGTATGTATGCTTTGCTATTTTTATCTTTTTTATAAATAGCGTAGTTTTGAACAGTACCTATGCAAGCACTAATCTTTTTTATGCATGATATTTAGTGCATGTTTGGTGAGAGTTCACCCCCTGCCACACACCTTTATGGTGGCCTGCAGGATATTATGTAGATGTAGATGTAGATTTGTATTCAAGAGCATTTCCAGTTGAAATTTGAGGCTCCCGATGTGACTTTGATTGTGTCCGACATGATACCATATATGACAACCCTCTGCTCTCGCCCACTTAAGAATTCTTTTACCCAACATACGTCTTTATTTATACCAAAACTCTCTGACTTCAAGATTAATTTATCATGAGGAACTTTATCGAATGCGTTTTTAAAATCTAAAAATATCGCATCAACTTCATTACTGTTTTCGACGTAGACTAATATATGGTGTACAAATAGAGCTAATTGTGTCTCGCAAGATCAAACTTTCCGGAACCCATGTTGGCTCTATTATGAGTAATCCCTGACTTTCCAAATGCCCCATGATCGAACTGACTACAACGTGCTCAAATATCTTACAAGAGATTGACGTGAGTGAAATGGGTCTGTAGTTACTAGGTTCTTCCCTATCACCGCTTTTAAATATAGGTGTAATGTTAGCTACTTTCCAATCCTTGGGTACTGTGTGGTTCTTTAGTGTTTTATTGAATATTATTTCTAGATAGGGGGCTATTTCAGAAGCTAATGTATTATATACTCGGGAAGGAATTTGATCGGGACCTCGTGATTTTTTTTACTAATGCTTTTTAACTGCTGCTCTATTCCGCGACATGAAATTTTTATTTCGCGCATTTGCTCCCTGAAAGTGTTCGGCGGCGGTGGTTCCAATGCGTTGAGTGACGATGAGTTTAATACGCTTTGGAAGAATGTGTTTAAAGTATTGGCTTTTTCTACACTGCTGGTGGCTCTGATTCCTTTATCGTTTTTAAGTGTGTGCACTGTGGACCTATTTCCCTGAAGCTCTCTCACATATGACCAGAACGCTTTAGTATGTCTATCTAAATATTCTCCTAACATCTTGCTCTTCAAATGTGATAACATTGCCGACATGATTTCCTTGTTAATGCTCTCGATATATTATAGTTTTGAACTAACTCATTTTTTTTCCTCTACCGATAGACCCCGTCCTGCATTTTTCATCCTAGCGTGGCATACCCTTTGTCGCTTTAGTGATTACCTAACCTCCGCGTTATACCACCTTGGCCATGTATTATCACTAATGAATTTACTAGGTATGTATTTATTAACTGCTTTACGGGTGACCTCAAGAAATTCTCTCCACGAATCCTCTGTATCTAATCCTTTGCTTTGTTCGCTAAATACATTATACGATTCCCTAATTCCTTTTTATGAGTTGACGAAACCATCCCCTCTCTAAGATATTTGAAGGCGACTTAAAAAACATATTTTCATGTATGACTGAAGGGAATACGCTATATCAAAATATGAGGAGTGAAATTACAGCAAGTCAAGAAGTTCAGCTATCTCCGCAACAGTTAATATCTTGCGATGGAAGAAGCATGACTAACATCAAGCGAAGAATAGCACAGGCCAAGGAGCCTTTCCTGAAGAAGAGGCAACTACATGGCTCAAAAACCTTCAGTTACCAACAAGAAAGCACTCCATCAAGACATTCGTATGGAGAAAGTCACTCTATGGGTCAGAGACATGGGACATCGAAAAACAGTAGAGCAAAGAATTGAAGCTTACAAACCATAATGCCGGAGGACAATGATGAACATTTTATCGCCAAAATAATGTGAGGCACGAAGAAGTATATGGAATTTGGCTGACTTCCATGTACACGCCTCCTTCGGCTAAGAGATATCACCATAATCAGCCTTACCGAGCAAATAAATGGTTCTTTTCGGCTCGTGAGTTTGTTAGCTCTCAGAGAAAATTGAGCCGTGACTACTTTATGGCCTCTAATGCCTTTCTCGGCTACTACTTTTACAACATGTTCTGGTACATTTGCCGCTAATAAATAGAAGGTATTATTTCCTCTGGTGGGTGCTGTTACCAATTGATGCATTGAGTGTGTAGTGAAGGTACACAATAGTGACTCGCGGAGCTCCTTGTCTTTTACTCCGGTGATAAACCAATTCGTGTCCCAGTCTATGGACAGAAGTATGAAATCTCCACATATTATGATGTTTCGATCGTTTCCGCGCGAATGTAGTTTACTGCTCTTGCTCTCCAGGCCTGAAACTGAACTGCCGCGGCAGTTCAGTTTCAGGCCGCATGGCGACGGCATGCCGTCGCTATCAGGCGGTCTATAATATACACATATAAAGAATCTTTTGGCTTTGGACTAGTAATTTAGGAAATTAATATGAGAATCAACAAAAAGAAAGGAGCGAGGCACTCTATGGATCAGAGACATGGAGCATCGAACATTGAGATCCCAGGATAAGACTCGCACGGTCTGTCTTTTCCCGCTCTCTTTTTCCAAACTCGCCCTCTCAGGTAGCAACGTTGCCACATCCCATCCGCTTTTTACGCGAAAAATAGGAAAATCCTTAATTTTCATCGTAGAGCATCAATCAAAAAACGTTTTTCGACGTCTTGGAATGAACGATACAACGAAGAAGATAGATTGTTGATACGTTCCAAAGTTTATAACTTCGATAAACCATGTCTAGTGGTCAATTTCCCCGAGGACCCCACCCGCTGGGAAAGGTCTACCTAAGCTGAGCTCTCGGGATGGGCGAGGGTCGATTTTCGAGGAGACCGAGGGTGGACCCTCGGTCCTGACCTCCGTCCCACTAGCTACCTGAACGACGGCCCCGCTAAACTACCATTAACCCTCATATTTTTTATGTTTATAGTAACAAATATTTTCTTTTCTATTTGAAAACAAAGCAGAAACTCTTATTACTCCAATTTTTAGATGATGACACAGACTTACGGTAACAACGTAGAATTATTCATGAGGCCACTTTTAATGCTATATTTTCAAGTTATGCTGCTAATGCGGTTCATAATTTCATAAATTTCCACTAAAATAAGGATATTCGAGCAATCGCTGTTCGACATATGTGCTTCAGTCAAAACTTGAGCCTCAATGCAAGGAACGCAAGGAGCGACGAGTTCACTCTCGAAGCAAAGAAAACTTACGATAGATTTGTAAGAATGAAAGGGTGAAATAAGTACAACACAAGGTACGCTCTTCCTAATGAATTTGAACAGACTACTACTCGAAATAGACATTTAAAGTTAAAATCAAAAGAAGCCATCAACTCAAAATTTTTCCAAGGTGGAAGCGAAGAGAGAAATCAGGCATTTTCTTAGAAAGACATCGCAAATAAGCCAAAGGAAAACAAGGATAGGCAGGATAAGTAAATAAAGAATAGGAGGGAATGAGAGGGAGGGAGATGGCGAGGGATCGAAGGGAAATTTGTCGATGTTCGGTGGGAGGAAGGCGCGTGAAAGGACGCGATGGTGAGAGTAGGAGGTCGGGCATCTGAGAGAAAAAGGAGGCGTTAGGAAGCGGAGGGAAGAGGAGTGCTGGGGATAGGCGAGAAGTGAGGATGGATAGTGATGGTGTGACCACTCATCAGAGAAACGTAGGTTCCATGAGAGAGATGGTTCGTAGGGCCCACGAACAGAGGGAATGGACGGAGGGTTGTGTGGAGAAGCGGAACCGGTGCCTATCTCGGAAAAGACAAAGGAATACTATGGAAGGAAGTCCGATTCCGTCCAAGGCTCTGCTTAGAATTGCCAAGTTGGAGCAAACGAATGTGGAGGATCAGTTTGGAGAAGCGGAGGGCGGCTCGGCGATGCGGCAGCGATGAGACTACTAGTGGAAAGGAATCTGGAATGTAATCAGGATGTATTCGGGTGCTAGGCTGATTCGAAAAGGTGTTCGACAGAGTGAGGTGGGGCAGGTTAATGGGAGTATTGCGGAAGATAGGAGTAAACTGGAGATCCGGAATTTATAATTGGCTGAGGGGAGGCGCAAGTGAGAGTAGCCAATGGAGAATCGGATTGGAGGACTCTGCGTGTTGGGCAGGGCCATCCGTCAATCACGCGCGTAGGAAAATGGTGTGAACCGGAGGAAAAGTTGGGCGAAGGATGACGAAGTAGTTGAAGTTCACGAATGACCAAGCGCCAGTCTGCAAAGGAGATCCGCTACATTTGTTAAAGGCCGTTGTGATAATTGTACAGGTGTCACGAGTTTAATAGAAGATCTAGGGTGAGAATCACTATCAGAACGCTGGTTAAAATGTAGGTTAAACCATTTAAGTAAATTCTAAACCGATTTGTCACAGATGATGTTAGATATATATAAAGAACACCTGCGTATTATGCTAGGTTTGATCAGATTAACAAAATTAGAGAGACAGATTGTCGTACCGATAGATTAAAATGTCATTTTTCCCGCGAACCATAAGAGAGAACAATAGGCAGCGTAGCAAAGGGGTAGATAGGTGAAATATAGTCAGAGTAGTCTGTAGTGCATGATGCATGTAATAACAACCTTGCTTATTATGTAGATACTAACCATCTAGCGGCTTACTATGTACTTACTTATCTAGCATGTCTCCATTAAATATCCTAGTTGCATGTCAACAGTGCATGTTTGGTGATCTTCACCCCCTGCCACACACCCTCGTGGTGGCTCGCAGGGTATTACGTAGATGTAGACGTAGTCAGAAAGTCAGCAGATAGCTTAAAAATATTGGATGGGTGACAAAGACAGGGCATACGGGATGAAGGTGGACAAAAAGAAAACGAAAGTAATGAGTTTTTTGACAAACGAGAGAAGAGGCTTTAATTCAAAAATAGGAAGTCATAAGCTGCAAATTGAAAAAATGTATCAGCTACACTACAGTACTCATAAAAAGTAGATGCCAGCTACTCTTCATTTACACTCAGCTGAGCTACGTACTTTTTTAATTCAAGGAATTAAATTTAATCTAAGTGTTAAAGAGAATTTGGAACGTAGGTTTTCGCAGCGGAATTCATCGTCGTCAGAGGCTTTCGGATGCAGCTGCAGCATTGACAACGCGTTATACGCAGCTGCACCCGAAAGCCTCTGACGACAATAAGTGTTAAAGAGCCATTTACATAATAAAAACCTTATTTTTTCCCAATTTTTCTTGCTACCATGATGATGGTAAAAGAACACCCATCCTCTGACCTGATGCTATCTGAACAACAGTATCTGAGGCATTTAATTGCAGTGCGCTTAAGGCAGTGGTACCAGCACATTGACACCTCTGCTGAATAAAGGCAAAAATCTTTGAAAATGTCACATCCGAGCATAGTGCTTCGGAAATATTTGTTGGTGTGATGGCTGAATGACGGACCATTTAAAGGGATAACATCAGAACCATGAGGTAAAAATGAAATTGACTATGGAATAAATGAAAACCCTTAGTATGATTTCATACATTTTATTCACCTTGGGGAGAAATCGCACCTCGAAATCCTAATCTGATATAATACTCCTCGTCCTGTTTTCACTTCGGAGTGTAGCCTCTGCGCAGAAGAGCTGGATGTGGCAAGTTTAACAAAATACCTTGAAAAGTAGCGATTAAGAGTGACTACTAACTACTGAAATTTCTCAAGGTGCTACATTTACATCTTCATCTATGTAATACCCTGCGAGCCACCGCGAGGGTGTGTGGCAGGGGGGGAAGATCACCAAACATGCACTATTGTAATGCTGCTATGAGAGCCAGTTCTACTACTTCATTGACACATGTTAGATACGAGAGCCACGTGGAACTTGGTGGTTAATAACCGCACATTCATGAACTGGTTAGAGAAAACATTTTCGTAAATATATTTACCGGTTTTTCCCTATCATGGATGTGTTAGTAATGATCCAACATTCATCACGAACTACAGACTACTCTAGCAATAATAAAATTAACTATTTCTGGCGTAAATTTGTTTATAACAAGGAAAGTAAAACTTTGTATTTCCACAGAAACGGTTAATCGCTCGCACGACTGGTGTGACGCTGCAATGGCGTCATCAGGAGCATAGAGAGGACAAATTGAACAACAAACATTGCATACCCCTCTAGCTGGGTTAGGAAAGGGATGGGGGTACATCTACATCTACATCTACACGATACCCTGCAAGCCACCGCGAGGGTGTGTGGCAGGGGGTGAAGGTCACCAAGCATTCACTACTAGCATGCAAGCAAGCAACTAAAGGGTCTCATGCAACTAGATTGTTAGTATCTATAGTATTTGAGGGGTTAATACATGCATCATGCACTACAGAATACTCTAAAATATTTCCCCTACCTATCCCTTTCCTATGCTGCCTATTCTGTTCTCTTATAGTACGGGGGAAAAATGCCATTTTGAATCTATCTGTACGACAATCTATCTCTCTAATCTTATTTATCTGGTCGAATCTAGCATAATACGCTGGTGTTTTTAATATGTGCCTAACATCTTCAGTAAAGCTATCCGATTGAAATTTCTGCAATAGATTTAATCTGAACTTTAATCTACGCTCTGATAATGATTCCCACCCTAATTCTTGTATTAATTCTGATACACTACTCAATCTATCGTAACGCCTTTTGACGAACCTAGCTGCTCTACGCTGCACACTGTCTAGTTCTCTCATCAAACCTAATTCATTAAGATCCCATACACTGGCTGCATACTCAAAGTGGGGCCTAACTAGTGAAAAGTAGCATCGCTCTTTTGTCTTCTCATCACATTTCCCAAGTACTCTTTTTATAAATCCTAGCTTTCTCTTCGCTCGGCCGCATATTTCCCTTATGTGTCTTCCCCACGATAAATATTTAGTGATTGTTACACCTAAATATCTTACGGTTTCAACGTTTTCGATCTTCGTTGTGGGATAAGGCGTTAAGAATTACACAAGCGTCCGTGCGTATTTCCTTTTATTCTCTCGTTCACTCCAAGATACACTCGCGGGTGGTTCGTTCCGGTCTGTCTGCCCGGGTGTAGCGGGAGAAAGCTTTTATACACGTCGACGAGGGTTCCACACCTCTCCGGAACTTTCTCGAAGCCCCGTCTCGAAGTTTCGAAGACGTCCAGACCGGGAGCTGGTTGAATGGTGCCTCACCAAGGCGTTGAAGCCAGACCGGGAGCTGGTTGAATGGTGCCACACCAGCCCCCTGCGGAGACTGGAAGTCCGTTGTAGGCTAACAGTTATGGGAGATAGCGATCAGGAAAATGCACTCGGCGGCCGTATCGCGTCGTCACCGTAGGCGGCATGTCTGGTGGTGGTAAGGCGGGTGTGCATTGTTCGCGGGCTGCTTCGTCTCCGGGGTTGGGCACCGCGGGGATGTCGTCGGCCAAAATAAAGGCTGGTTTTACCCTGTCAATAGAAACAATAATATTATTGTCCTTTATACGCAGCGTGAAATTCTTGTTGTCCCGGCTGAGCACGCGGTATGGGCCGGTGTACGGAGGTCTTAAGGCGCCACGCACGGTGTCGTCTCTTAAGAAGACATGCGTGCATGTGGCAAGATCCTTAAAAATGAAGATCCCAGGTGTGGCATGGCGTGAGGCAGGAACAGGTCGCAAACGAGCTGTAATTTGCCGAAGCCGGTCCACGAATAGGGTGGTGTCCAAGGGATGCTCGGCGTTGGGAGTTGGTTGAATGAATTCCCCAGGGAGTTTTAGTGGTTCGCCGTACAGCATCTCCGCGGTCGATGCCTGAATATCCTCCTTGAAGGCGCTCCGGATTCCGAGGAGCACTATTGGCAGGGCTTCGTACCACGATGAGCCGGGGTGGCACATAATTGCTGCCTTTAATTGTCTATGTAGGCGCTCTATCATGCCGTTTGCTTGGGGGTGATAAGCTGATGATCGAGAGCGATGTGCGCCTATGTATGCTGATAAAGCGTGTAATAGCTTTGATTCGAATTGGCGGCCTTGGTCAGTTGTTATGCGTTCCGGGCAGCCGAATCTGGATATCCAGCCACGGGTGAATGCGTCTGCGACATCTTCAGCCGTGATCCGCTCCAGAGGGAAGACTTCTGGCCAGCGGGAGAAACGGTCTATTGCTGTAAGGCAGTACTGGAAGTGATTGGCCGATGGTAGTGGACCAATGATGTCCAGATGAACATGCTTAAAACGGGCGGACGGTGGTACGAAGTGTCCAAGTGGTGAAGAGACGTGCCGGGTAATTTTGGCTCGTTGGCATGGCACACAGGCTCGGCTCCAAGCGCGAGCATCTCGTTGAATAAGGGGGCAGACGAAACGCTCCGAAACAAGCCGGGCCGAGGCGTTGGGACCAGGATGACTCAGGCAGTGGAGAGATTCGAAAACCTGTCGCCTGTGTGACGCAGGGACATATGGTCTGGGGCGACCAGTGGATATATCGCAGTAAATTTCGGTATTTAATCCAGGGACATGCATGCGTTGCAAATGCAATGATGAATTTCCTTGGAGTACTTCTTGAAGTTCAGAATCTTCCAGTTGAGATTGTGCAAGAGAGGCTAGGTCAACCGGCGACGGGTTAATGGCGTCGGTGCGGGAAAGCGCGTCTGCGACGATGTTTTCTGACCCGCTAATGTGGCGGATATCGGTCGTAAATTGTGCAATGAAGGTGAGATGGTTTAGTTGGACAGGAGGAAGTTTGTCTCCCTGTTGTTGGAACGCGAAGCACAGCGGCTTATGGTCCGTGAATATTATGGCGTGCTGCGCTTCAAGGATATGTCGGAAATGTCTCACCGCCAAATAAATTGCCAGAAGTTCACGGTAATACGCTGGCCACTTCGACTGTCCGGTGGTGAGCTTCTTAGAAAAGAAAGCCAAGGGTTGCCAGTTATTGTCGACGCGTTGTTGTAAACTAGCTCCTATGGCTGTTTGGGAGGCGTCCGTAAATAAGCCGAGGATTGCTTCTGGAATTGGATGCGCCAGGAGTGTGGCATTAGAGAGGGCAGCCTTGCAGTCGGAAAAAGCCTTTTCTAAGGTCGGTGTCCATTCGACGCGCTGAGAACCGCGAAGTCCGGAGAGGGCCGTGTGGAGCGCGGCCTGGTACTCAGAGGCATGCGGCAGGTACTGACGATAGAAGTTCATGACTCCCAAAAAACGTCGAAGAGCGCGTGCATTGGTTGGTTTAGGCAATTCCTGTAAGGCGGAGACTCTCTCAGGAAGGGCTCGAATGCCCTCTGTAGTGATTTGGTGACCCAAGAAGGTCACTGATTGTGAACCGAGAACACTTTTGCCGAAATTCACCAGGATGCCGTGCTGCTCCAGTCGATGAAAGACTGCGTTAAGATGTTTCTCGTGCTCACTGGGGTTAGAACTAAATATCAGGATGTCATCCACATATGGGAAGCAGAAGTCAAGTCCTTGGAGTACCTCGTCAATAAAACGTTGGAACGTTTGGCCGGCGTTACGAAGTCCAAAGCTCATGAAAGGAAATTCGTAGAGACCAAACGGCGTGGTAATGGCTGTTTTTGGCACGTCATCAGGATACACAGGTATTTGTGAGTAGGCCTTCACGAGGTCGAGGACGGAAAAAATCGTGCTTCCGTGCAGGTTGGCTGCGAAGTCCTGCATATGGCGTATTGGATATCGGTCCGGAATGGTTCGAGCGTTGAGGGCACGATAGTCGCCGCAAGGGCGCCAACCATCATTCTTCTTTGGAACGAGATGTAATGGTGATGCCCATGGGCTCTTCGATCGACGCGCTGTTCCATTCCGGATCATCGCTTCGAACTCCGCCTTCGCGATGACTAGACGCTCTGGAGCCAGTCGGCGCGGACTGCAAGACACTGGTGGTCCAGGTGTAGTCTTAATATAATGAACGGTCTTGTGGCGAGTCTCCCGCGGGATACCAGGTGGGCGAGATAGTCCGGGAAACTTCGCGATGAGCTTCTGATAGGGTGACGGTGACAGCAAGACCTTGACACTGGGCGGACCCGGAGATGCAGGAACACCTGAGACAGCGAGTCCAGTTTTTCCGTCTATCAGGCGCCTGAAGCGACAGTCAGGCAGTAGCTGGTAGTGGGCGAGGAAGTCTGCTCCAATTATGGGGGTGGCTACGTCGGCAATGATAAAACGCCACGAAAAATCGCGGCGGAGTCCGAGATTTAATTGCAGTGGTAAGTAACCATAGGTCCGGATGATCGTCTGGTTGGCGGCGCTGAGGTCCAATCCGGTAGGAGAGAAGTGGCCATTTAATAGTCGCCGCGGGAAACAGCAGAGGTCGGAGCCAGTATCGACGAGGAATCGATGCTTGCTGACCCGGTCTGTGACGAGGAGGCGGCTTCCTGTGAGTTGGCAACCGGTTTCCGCCACTAGCGGCTGCCGTCGGAGTTTTCCGACTCGTAAGAGCAGGGCGTCGTGCAGCGTCGAGCCTGATTTCCGAATTTGCGGTGATACCAACAGACACGGTCCGACGTGGAGCTTGAGCTGGAGCGAGATGCTGGAGAGCCTGAGGGGGCGGTGGGATAGGAACGGCCGCGGGATCGAGACCGCCGGTGATTGCAGCGAGAGCACGCTTGAAGATCGGCTACCTTCTGAGTTAAGTCCTGCAACTGTTTGGAGAGGGAAAGAATCGGATCGGTGATCGGCGTGCTGGTAGCGGCGTGAATGGCGGCGGGAACGCTCGGCGGAGAGACTTCAATGATGCGGTCCGCGAGCTTGGCGACTTCGTCCAGCGGTAGGTTCAGTTGGACTTGAAGAATAGCTTGGACGGCTGCCGGGAGACGCTGCAGCCATAGCGTCCGAAGTAGATTATCCTGGACTTGGGTGGTTCCTGCTAACGAGCGAAGATGGCGCAGGAATTGAGAGGGAGTCCGCTCACCTAGCTCTTCCTCGGTGAGAAGCTGCCTAACCCGCTTTTCTTCGGACAGCGAGAGGCGCCGAATGAGTTCCTCCTTCAGACGTTGGTACCGACCTTCACTGGGAGGATTAATAAGAATATCCTGAACCTCCGCCGCCCATCTGGCGTCGAGATGGGAGGCGACGTATCCATATCGCGTGGCGTCTTGAGTGATGTTCGACAGAGCGAATTGAGCTTCCACTTGGGCAAACCATACGACAGGATTATCAGGCCAAAACGGTGGGAGTTTCGGGGACACGCGATGAACGCCCGGAGTGTATGCAGCCTGATGTTGCGCTTCACGCTCTCCCGCGTCTGCGAGAGTCGTGAGGTGGATTCTCCGCTGCAGCTCTTCGTTTTCTTGTTTGAGTAGAGTAAGCTGCCGCTGAAGCTCCTCCATGGCGAGTACAGTGAATGAAGTGAGGAATAACGATGAGTTAACGCCCGATTATTAACGACGATCACGTCGGCGTCACCAACTGTGGGATAAGGCGTTAAGAATTACACAAGCGTCCGTGCGTATTTCCTTTTATTCTCTCGTTCACTCCAAGATACACTCGCGGGTGGTTCGTTCCGGTCTGTCTGCCCGGGTGTAGCGGGAGAAAGCTTTTATACACGTCGACGAGGGTTCCACACCTCTCCGGAACTTTCTCGAAGCCCCGTCTCGAAGTTTCGAAGACGTCCAGACCGGGAGCTGGTTGAATGGTGCCTCACCAAGGCGTTGAAGCCAGACCGGGAGCTGGTTGAATGGTGCCACATTCGTGTTATTAATTCTATAGGATCGCTCTATCGAATTATTCCTCCTCCTAAAATTGATAGCTACACACTTTTTAAGGTTGAGTTCTAACTGCCATTTGTCGCACCACTCTTGAATTGCATCTAAATCCTTGCTAAGTGATTTTGTGTCCTCTTCGTTTGATATACCCCTGTACATCACCGCATTGTCTGCAAAAAGTCTAAGGTTACTACTAACTACGCTACCCAAATCGTTTATGTATAAAAGAAATAGAAGCGGACCTACTACGCTACCCTGGGGAACTCCCGATGTGACTTCGATTGTGGCCGACATGATACCATCCTTGACAACCCTCTGCTCTCGCCCACTTAAGAATTCTTTTACCCAACATACAACGTCTTTATTTATACCAAAACTCTCTAACTTCAAGATTAATTTGTCATGAGGAACTTTATCGAAAGCCTTTTTAAAATCTAAAAATATCGCATCAACTTCAGTACTGCTTTCGCCGTGGACTAAAATATCGTGTACGAATAAAGCTAATTGTGTCTCGCAAGATCTACCTTTCCGGAACCCATGCTGGCTGTTTATGAGTAATCCCTGACTATCCAAATGCCCCATGATCGAACTGACTACTATGTGCTCAAATATCTTAGAAGAGATTGACGTGAGTGAAATGGGTCTGTAGTTACTAGGTTCTTCCCTATCACCGCTTTTAAATATAGGTGTAATGTTAGCTACTTTCCAATCCTTGGGTACTGTGTGGTTCTTTAGTGTTTTATTGAATATTATTTCTAGATAGGGGGCTATTTCAGAAGCTAATGTTTTATAAACTCTGGAAGGAATTTGATCGGGACCTGGTGATTTGTTTTTACTTATGCTTTTTAACTGCTGCTCTATTCCGCGACATGAAATGTTTATTTCGGGCATTTGTTCACTGAAAGTGTTCGGTGGTGGTTCCACTGCATTTTGTGACGATGGTTTGAATACACTTTGGAAGAAGGTGTTTAAAGTGTTGGCTTTTTCTACACTGCTGGTGACTCTGATTCCTTTATCATTTTTAAGTGTGTGCACTGTGGACTTATTTCCCTGAAGCTCTCTCACATATGACCAAAACGCTTTAGGATTGCTATCTAAATATTCTCCCCACATCTTGCTCTTGAAATGTGATAACGCTTGCCGACATGATTTCCTTGCTAATGCTCTCGATTTTTTATAGTTTTGAAGTAGCTCATTTTTTTCCTCTGCCGATAGACCCCGTCTGGCATTTTTCATCTTAGCGTGGCATACCCTTTGTCGCTTTAGTGATTTCCTAACCTCCGCGTTATACCACCTTGGCTCTGTATTATCACTAATATATTTACTTGGTATGTATTTATGAACAGCGTTACGGGTGACCTCAAGAAATTCTCTCCACGAATCCTCTGTATTTAATCCTTTGCTTTGTTCGCTGAATACATTAAACGCTTCCTTTAATTCCTCTTTCATACCGTCATAATTTGCCTTGCCAAATAAGTACACCCTCCTCCTTAGTTTATAATGTCTTTCAACGCCTACAATAAATTTCGCATGCACTATTTTATGGTCACTAATTCCTGTGTCTGTAACTGTATTTAGAACTCTCTTGGGTATATTTGTTGCTAATAAGTCTAGAATGTTGTTTCCCCTGGTCGGCTCTGTTACTAGCTGTTGTAAAGAATGTGTCTTAAAGGTGTTCAACAGTGATTCGCAATGTTCCTGATCCTTACCTCCTGTAATGAAACTACACGTATTCCAGTCTATCGAAGGGAGATTGAAATCTCCGCCTACTATTATTCCTCTATCATTCTTCCCAGAAAGTGATGTACGTATCTCTGACTCTAGCTCCATTATAGAATTGACGTCTGCGTCCGGTGGTCTGTAATATGCACCTACATCTATCTTTTTTGCGTTACTACTTTTACTTTTAACGGAACACCAAATACTTTCTACATTTCGCTCTGAAATAAGTTCTCTTCTACTGACATACGGGTCCTTCACAGCTATGAAAACTCCTCCTCCGTTTCTGCTTACTCTATCCTTTCTGTATACTGTAAAACACTTCGGAAATACTTCATGATCTGATATGTCCTTCGAAAGCCAGCTTTCTGTACCTACGATTATATCTGCATTAGTACTCTTAATGAGGTGGTGAAATTCTGATACTTTTTTTCTTATACTACGACAATTCACTACTATCACTGAAATTTTTTCTTCCAATCTGTTTCTCTCTTGGTGCTCCTTTCCAACTAAAATTTTCCTCGATAATTTTTTGACGGACAAACTATTTGGTCTACCTATTACCTTTGATGAATTATCATGTTCGTTCTCTCTCAATGTGTTTTTCTCTGACCTTCTAAAACTACTCTGCATGTTCTGTCCAATTCTTGCACAATTTTTCCCCCGCGGATTGACCTGCACTCTGGGCTACCACCTGAGCTAAACCCTACGTGTATGCTCCAGTATCCTACTCGCTACCCTAGACGATGTCTCATCCGTGTAGTGGACACCCGAGCGATTCAGGGGCACCCGACACGTTTCCAGCTCCGGCCCGAGGTCCAAAAACTCAGCTCCCTCGCTCCCACAGACTTCACGGAGTCTCCGGTTTATGCCTAAAACTCGGCTCCAAACCATCGACCCCCGATCCGTCCTAGGTACCAAGCTACATATAGTCAGCCTCATATCGATACCTAGACCTCCACGAACACGGTGGAACTCGGCGCATAGATCCCTTACGGAATCCATTACATCCTCGGACCCCCGTTTCGCGGCGTCGTTAGTGCCGACATGGGCGACTACGTGCAGCTTGGAGCAGTTAGTGGCACTGACCGTTGCTTTCAACGCCTTCGTCACCTGGGGCACCGTACCTCCTGGTATACACCAGGAACGTACCCGTTCTTCGTCACCTTTCCCTCGGGATTCACCACCTCCTTCCCGACGGGCCCTGGCACGCATCGAGTCCGCTACACGGCGGACATTGGAGCTACCTATCACTAATACTCCCGCCCTTCCCTCCCGACTCCCAGTCGGCGAAGTCTCCCGAGGCGGAGCGTTCGATGCGCCGACCTCCGCCAGCCCATCGAACCTATTACTAACGGGGAAAGGCTCAGCCTCTGCCTCTGCATTTCCCCGTTTGTGTAGTGTGACCCCACGACTCCTCCTACGGACCACTTCCCACTCTCCCCCGGATTCGGAGGTAGGCTCCGCGAGAGGCTCGGGTGTGCGGGGAACGTCCTCAACCCTCCAACCCACGCCAGTGCAAGGGCTCGCCCCCGCACCAACGCGTGCGGAAGGCCTTGGCCGACCCCCACTCCCCCTCGACCGTCTCAACGTAGTCACCAGCCGTTTCACGAGAGAGTGAAGACTATCCACCGTCTTCTCGAGCTCTTCGACTCGAGCCCGCAAGGGCTCGCTATCGGGTGAGTCACGGAAGAGGTTGACAATTGACCTAATGGGAGTCATCCTAATCTAACTCTAACTATCTCTCTCCCTTAGACTCGCAGCGGAGCTATCTGGTAAAAGAATCTACTATTTACTACACACTAATAAATAACTAACAAGCCTCTTGAAGAAACGAGCAAGCAAGCAAATACAGACCACAGATTATCACCAGAAGCCAATTAACCCAAAGGGGACAGGGACTAGGAGTAAACTACACAGGTAGAAAAACTACACGGGTGAGTGGTTGCAAGGGTAGCGCTCGGTAGGGAGTCGCGATGGGAGGTGGGTCACGGTTGACCTTGGTTAGGCTGAGGTTTGGGAAGGGAAGCACAAGGGGGGGGGGGGAGCTCTGGAATGTATACGAGAGGAATGTAGGCTGTAGGATGCGCAAAACCAGCGATTACGAAGAGATGAAACTAAAAGTGTCAACAGTAAAGCTAAAGTAAATGTATTAAATATCTACTACTAAAAGAAGCAACGAAAAAGACGAACTAGATTAAGCACTAGTCAAGGAAATATAAATATATCTAAAGAAACTATCACCAACTAACTTCAATAACAATAAGCGATAAAAAAAATCAACTATATGAATCTACTAGGTTAAAATAAGTTACGCAAACTACAGAGTTAGTATAAACTATATATGTATAAATAAAATTTATGTGTATAAAGCTAAAGTAAATGTATTAAATATCTACTACTAAAAAATCAACGAAAGACGAACTAGATTAAGCACTAGTCAAGGAAATATAGATATATCTAAAAAAACTATTACCAACTAAGTTCAATAACAATAAGCGATAAAAAGATCAACTATATGAATCTACTAGGTAAAAATAAGTTACGCAAACTACAGAGTTACTATAAACTGTATATGAATAATAAACACAAGTGCAAATTACACCTTACACGTTAGGATGGATTATACGGTTCTACACAGGACTATGAATAAATAACAATAAGATAATATTAAATTAGAAATTCACTTGTAGGAGAACAAGTCTATATATATCACGGAGATTAAACAGCGGTACGGAAGCACGGATATTATGAAACAATAAGTAATGCAGTGTAGCTAGAACGAATAAAGTTAAATTAAAGCCGAGTGAAGTCTAGAAATATATTGTTAACAATAGATTATAATGAACGGTTCTATAACTGAGAAATACTTAGAATAACAAAACTATGGTGATGATAAAATATAAATAAGAAACGTAAATACGCTAACTATGGAATAGCCACAACGATGTTAAACAATAGTGGAAGATTTGTATTTATCTCAGTATATAAAAGTAATAAAGATACTGGTTTAGTTCTACTTATCGCTATCGGCACACACTCTCGGCAGACGCTCGCGGGATGGCAGGGACTACAGCCACAGCAGGCACAGAAACTCACACACTAACACACTCACTTACTAACTAACTAAACACTCACTACTAAATACACCACTACACTATGAAATAGGGGATAGCCTAGGACGACAATTTTAGAGCTAAAACTACGGAAAACTCACTACTTAATACACTACTACACTACGATACAGGCCCAGCTAGGCAACGTTAAAATGTTTCTGCTGGCGATCAGTTGAAAAAGGGTAGGAATGGCAGGAGGAGGGTTGGGGGGTATGTGGCGTTCCCTGGTGCGAAGTGGGCGACCACTTCGACAAAAAGGGAACTCTTCATTCGCCAGGTTTTGACTCTTTCCGGAATACAGATGGACTTCCATTATCTTCCAACTCGACTGGAATTTTTTCCTTGTGCAATTTCATCTATTTTTCGTTTCAGCTATAGATAACTCCACTGGCTGAGGTATTTGTGGCTGCATTCCTTGGATTTTACTCTTTCCGGAGTTATCCGAGCACTTTTCACTTGAATTCACTGAACGCTTTTCTAATGGCTGTTTTCGCAGCTGCTTTACAAATTGTATAATGTTCGTTAACATTGTTTAGATCGTTATTAGCTACATTTTTCTTGGTTTCTCGTGGCTAACTCTTTGGCGGTTCAAGCATTTTCTAACCTCCGCCTTGTATCTACCTCCTTGGATCCCCATTCTCACTCTTATGCTTAAGGGGTTTTCTATTTGTCGACAAATGACCGCCTTATTCGGATGAACTCTTTCCCTGTATTCTCTGTATCACTATTTGTAGATGAACTGACGCAAAGAAAAAATCCACCTCCATCACGGTCCAGCTGGATCACTTCCTCGTGGAAATTTAAGTATGTATTTCAGCTGAGCGTGACTCCGATAAAAGGGATTTGCGGCCAGTTCGCAATATTTGCATCACTATTTATGCTCAAGTCTCGAATTTTTCAAAAGAAATCTGTAAGTTATGCCTGAATCCGTTAAAATATGCTTTACTTAAAAGGTAAGTCTTTTTACTTTAGTACTTTTCTCAGAATTCATGAAAAATGTAGCGTATACTACCATGTGGTCACTTATTCCATCGAGTAACAAAGAATCTATCTATCACTGAATGGGATATTTACCGGTACTTCAAAAGATTGTGGCGCACTACAGCAACAGTTCCTGACAAAATGACAAAAGTATTATCGGCTATTAATATTCCATGGTAATTTGCGGGGGGGGATAGAGGAATTGAATGCTCATTTAGACCTGCCGGGTAGTAAACTCGTGCCGCTGCTTTCTGCGTAGCCTTCGTCCTAATGCCACGTGCGCGCCTTGGCGGTTTGTCAAAATCAGTTTCGATCTCTTTCCGAGGGTTCCGCCATCATTTGGTGCCACCTCATGAAGTTAACTGAGGTTCCATGGGTTCACATCCCGAACTCTCTCTCTCTAGACATCGATCGGCAACAGGAGGAGGAACGGTGACATTTGCATTCTAACTCCACGCCGGAATTAGTGATTTCCATCCCTAGATTTCGGTGAAAATCAGTCTTTTTGTTTTGCGGGAAATTCGCTTCCCTACCCAGGAATTCCATGCTAAAGAAGAACTTTACGGCTGCTTTAAAAGCTCCAGGTCCTTGTGCCTGTTAAACGAAATGCTATCCTGAAAATTGCCCATAATAATGGTCATGAGCAATCTTGAATAACTGGCGTTTTAAAAAGAATGGCTAAACTTCACTTCACTGCACTCGAAAAAAGAGCAAATTCCACTATGATAATAAAAAATCAGGCATCTCACGTTCCAGCTCCTTGTCCAGCCTCAAGACAGAGTCTCAATGTGGAAGAGCTTAGAATTTGGTCCACTTTCACGTGTGGTTTCCGAGGCTATTCCCAGAAATGTTTATTTTTTGTTTTTACGGCAACAATACTCTGGGAAGTTTACTTGAAAATTTCAAAAGATGCAATTGACTGCTGTTTAAAAACCGGTGTATACAAATATAAATGCAATGACTGTGAAAATGTAAGAGCTGTAAAAATGCAATTTGAGACACGGACAAAGACAAGTCTTCGCCCGGCATTTTTTGGAAACGGGCTCTTATTGGATGAACTTCCCACCGGAAGTTACTCCATTTCAAGACACCCTGGAAAGTGGCCTTCATGAGAAACGGAAGTTCCTTAATGATCCCATCCCCTTTATTACGTGTTACCCTGGCCCCCCAATACCTAACCTCTCCCTACACTCCCCCCCCCCCTCTCCGCTAGAAATTACAATGACCCCCTACGCCCTACTATGTAGTGTCGAAACATAAGGTGTGTAAGTCTGATGTTGACAATCTTGATGGTAGCTTGACAGCCGAAACCAGTCGAGTTGTTGAATTAAAGTTGTTACTCTGTGGGTCACAAAGTTGTACACTCGGGCGGAGAGACCCGAGAAGGACAGTCTTCTGCATTGCACTTGCAAGTGCATCCGCTCTCCGGCTGCCTTCGCCACGCTCTGCATCTCGTGTCCGTCACGTTTGCCCCAAAGATGAGGCGACGGAGAGAGAACAGAATAGGCAGCATAGGAAAGGGATAGGTAGGGGAAATATTTTAGAGTATTCTGTAGTGCATGATGCATGTATTAACCCCTCAAATACTATAGATACTAACAATCTAGTTGCATGAGACCCTTTAGTTGCTTGCTTGCATGCTAGTAGTGAATGCTTGGTGACCTTCACCCCCTGCCACACACCCTCGCGGTGGCTTGCAGGGTATCGTGTAGATGTAGATGTAGATGACGGTTCACGAGGGTGTTTGATGACACCGTCTTGGCACGAATCCCTCGCTTTCGGACTTCAGACCTGCGGAGCGCAGGAAGGCGAACGTGAGCTCCTTCGATAGCCCATGCGTTTCCAAGTTTCGATAGAAACTTCCATACATGGGCTTCTCGGTATGCTTGCATAGCAGGGTCTTTTGCTCCGCATTCTTTATTTCAAGCTTTAACACGTCCTCCTTCAGCGACAAGATTGATTTGTCGCACGCTTCTCCGCTGGAACTAAGGTCCAAGTCCAAACCGAGGCCATCTGCTGCCCTTTTCGCCGCCTGGAATAGGAACGCCCCTTTGCCGACCCTCTCGTGTTTCTTTGCGAGCAGCATAAAGCGGTCCGTGCTGTGGAACACGCGGCAAGCCGTATTCAGGACTACTCTGCCATGAAGGCACTCCAGGCTTATCAGCCCTCTACCGGCGACGGAAGACTTCGAATGAAGACTACGGTACATGGTCATCATTTTCCTCGTTCCCCTGTCGAGGTTTTGCAGCTCGTTGACATTCCATTTGATGCAACCGAAGGTGTAGAGCAGTGTTGGAACCGCGAAGGTGTTGGTCGCAAGAACCTTGTTCTTGCCTGACAGGTCAGAGCTCCAGATTCGCCAGAGGGTTCCTTTATTTGACTGTAAGTCTTTCCTTCACTGCTCACACCTCCTGCAACCGGCGCCGGGGGACGCCAAGATATTCATACGCTTCGTCATCATCAAGATGACGAATAGCGTTTCCGTCAACGAGCTGCACGTCTTCCTGGCCTTCCGAAATCTTTCCTTTGCCAGATGGATGGTCGCGCACTTGTCCAATCTGAATTCCATCCCTATATCCTCACTGTATCTGCGTACGGTGTCCAATTCCAGGCGCAGGTCTTTCCCGCTTGAAGCATAAAGCTTCAGGTCATCCATATAGAAAAGATGGGTGGCCTGGTGTGTGATGGGTGACCATCAAACACTGAAATATCGACACCTGTAGGCGTGCTAGCGTGCTTTTGGAATATAACTGTTTAAGCCTCTTTGTTGCTTTAGTCTCCCAGGTGGCAGACACTCGGGGAGAGGCGGGGATGAGGTTGGTGTGGTGGCTATAGTACTGGCCTCCCATCCCGAGGGTCCGGGTTCGATTCCCGGAAGTGGCAGATTTTTCAGTGGAAAACCGGTCCCCACTAGAGTGTCTAGTGGAGGACATTTCAAGAACAGTACTCCGTCCGTCGGATGGGACGTTAAGCCGTGGTCCCCTTTTTCGCCGGACGCCGGGTTTCTCTCCACCCTTCTTCCGTTCCCTAAATAACTCCTACCATTACCCAATTACCCACCTATCCTAAAATGGCGCAAATCACCTTGAGCTGTCGGTCGCCTCCCTGGAATAACCAACTAACCAGTCGGGGAGAGGCCAACAGTGTGGCGGCAGCATATACCACGCAGTCTATTTCCCAGAGGCTGGTCGTTTCCGTCCGTAACATATCTACGATGCCATTCAACTGGGACAGCTGTTGGTCCCGCAGAGAAACTTTATGATGAATATTTCTCTGCCTGGTAGTCGTCTCATCGTAGTTTATCGTGCTTTCCGACCGATTTAGTAGATCAGAATCGCCCCTAGGCGCGAGACCCCTCTCGAGTCTCCGGCAATTATGACGGCCACGAAACCAGATGCTAGCCGGAGACTCGGAGGAGGAAGTTACGTTATAGTAACTAATTAAATAATATTATTTATTATTATCATTAATTGTTCGGTAATAAACATATTACATAGTTAAGGGCATTTATAATACAATTTCTTGTTGTAATTCTAATTATGCTTATGGGACATGACAGGGGGGGGGGGATTGTACGCTCCCAGGGACCCGATTGGGAGCACTTCTTCTCGCTTTCCCTCGCCCCTGCCGCCATTATGTGGAGCAGGCGTGTGACGCCGCGCGGTCGTCTTTTGGTATTCTGGGGCGATTTGGCAGTCCCTCCTGGGCCGTCCCGTCCAGCGAGGTTATGGTTGGGCGTCCGCCATCGGGCATTGCTTCTCCTCCCATAGAAAGTTGTAATAAGTTTAAAAAAAACATGCATAAATATGTGGAAGAACAAATGAATAAATAAATAGGGTGAGTGGGAGGATTAAAAGTGATGTGATAGAGTCCGGTGTTTGTGCTTAAGGAGTACAGGCAATGAAGGGATGCTAATAAGGTTCTCACTTTACGGACAAGACTAATTCTGCGTATGTGCCGCTGCGTATAGCGTTCTTATGTCCCCAAAAGGAGCGGAAGAAGTCTCAAGTATACTGGCCCTTGTGATGACTTAATTCTCTGCTAATCCTTACTTTGAGTTTTTTTTATATTTTACCCGCCTAATCGACGTCTCTAATCTTTCCTTTAAGGAAAAGAGTTTTTCCTGTGTACATGACGCTTTTCGTGAGGGCAATGAGCAAATTAGAGAGTTTACGGCCGGTATTTTGAATGTTTTGTCTGGGGTGCCGCTATAGATGTTGTGTAAGTGTATGGGTTGACCTTCCATCAATGTTTTAAGGCTTTTTTCTTCCATATTGGCCTTCGAGCATGTGAATGCCCTTGGTGCCAGGCGTCGCATTCCTCTCCCGAGCACCAAGGGCATTCAGCGGTGGTGCGAGTGCCTTCGTGGTGCACGAACTTCATATCTGCCCATCCATGATGCGCTATTCGCCAGGAGATGTCTTTTCCTGAGCTTGGAGTGCTTCGTATAGCCAGCCAATGTACTTCATCGTGGAATGTTCCTTTTAAGGGCCACGTCACGTTGGTGGACAGGCACCTCGTTTCCTTGTACTCTTGTGTTTTGTGGAAGTTTCAGCATCCTCTCCCGTCTTGCACTGTAGAATCCATATTGTGGAGGGGGACAGGGTGGCAGCCATTCCGTTGGGAAGGGTCGTCTGTTAATAGTATTATCGTCATTCTCATGAAGGGTATTCAGTTTCAATGTGGTGAAGGCCTCGACGATGCTGTTGTAAACATCGTCGACTGGTGGGCACTTTCTGTATTCTCGTACCGCGCTGAGCATTTCAATGACATGAAATTCCCCGTCTTGTTGTATCTTCCCAGTTTATCTGCGGACAGTAGTTTCCATGGGATTGTGAATGGACTTTGGATGAGTCTCTGTAAGAATATAAACCTGAAGGCAGTTATTTTGAGGCCAATATCAATGAGGCCTAATCCGCCTTCTTTGATCGGCGTGGTTAAAACTTCTTCCTTTACCCAGTGCTTGCCATCATTCCAGATGAAGTTAATTAGTAGACTCTGAAGTCTTTTGATGCACGATGGTGTATGGCACTGGAGCGCATGCCATAATTTGGGCGCAGTGAATTTATATACCACCAAAACTCGTCCTCTCAAGGATGTGGGTGTCGCTTTGGGTCGCCATTTGTGTATGGCGCCTTCTCAAGTCTCACTCTTCTTGGGAGACGCGCTGTTGGCCGACTTCTTCGTCATTTGTGAGCCGAATTCCGAGGGATTTAGTCCCTCGGGATATATGAGATCCCCTAAATCCCATTGGTTCATCACTCCTCTGCCTTTCCACCCTCCGACTCTTGTCTGTGCTGAGTTTGGCGCCTGAATACTTTGAGTAACCATTGAAGCAAGTCATGGCTCTAGTGGAGTCTTCATCCGCGGTGATAAAGATGCTTGTATCATCATCTGCGTATCCGCTCGCCACTAGCTTTCTTTCGATGTTTCCTGGTAGCTGAACTCCATTTATAGATTTGAATAGAAGCTTTAGAAGGTGCTGCCGCCAGTGTGTAGAGCTGACCTGAAAGCCTTGTCTGATGCCCTTTTTAGAAGGGAAGTGATCTATACCTACGACATACCCTGCAAGCCACCTCGAGGGTGTGTGGCAGGGGGTGCATCCACACCAGGAACAATGACACAACAAACAAAAATGAACAACACTAAACAAACACCACACCTTTAAAAGTAATAAGTGGAAAAAAAATAAAAAAACTACCAATTCCCAATCATGCAGGACACACCCACGAATACCATGCATGACTTGAAATACGACACCAATTTAATAGATACTCATGCATGCAAAAAAGTCAATGCATGCGAGTAACACATTGATTTGAACATGCAGGAAATAAAAAATACTATCGACCTACTCTGATTATTACCTCTATAATCATTACTGATTTACGCTATGTTTAACGTTCTGATCTCAAACCGTACGAGGAAAAAATGACATTTTAAACCTGTCCGTCCTGCAATCTATCTCCTTAATTTTATTAGAATTATCGAGCCTACCATAATAAGTCGGAGCCAGCAATATATGATTAACGTCATTAATGAAATGTCCCTCCGTAAATTTTCCCAGAAGATTAAGTCTATTATTCAGCCTGCGTTGTGACAGCGATTCCCATCCCAATTCGGCTAACATACCAGACACACTGCTTTCCCTATCGTAACACCCTTTTACATATCTCGCCGCTCTTCTTTGTACTCTATCTAATTCGTAAATTAGGCCTGCTTCATAAGGGTCCCATATGCTCGCAGCATATTCTAAGTGTGGTCTAACAATTGAAAAATAGCAACGTTCCTTCACCCTCTCCTCACTTTTCCCGAATATTCTTTTAATAAACCCCAACTTTCTATTTGCTTGACTGCATATTTCCCTGATATGTTTCCCCCATGATATATCCTGAGTAAGTGTTACTCCTAAGTACTTAACTGATTCCACGTTTACTAATTCCGTTCCTTGAATCATATAGTTTCTTTCTATCGAGTTTTTTCTTTTCCAAAAATTTACTGTCACGCACCTTTTTTATGTTCAGTTCTAGTTTTCATTAATCGCACCACGCCTAAATTGCTACGAGGTCTTTTTCTAACGATGCCTTGTCTCCCGGATTACTAATTTCTCTATACACTACTGCATCATCTGCGAAAAGCCGAGTTCTACTGTTTACTACAACACTTCCGAGGCCAATGATGCATAAAAGAAATAAACGTGGGCCTATCACACTTCCATGGGGATCACTTGAAGTGACACTTACTATATTGGACACGATACCGTCTATAGTAACTCTCTGTTCGAGGCCAACTAAGAACTGATTAATCCAGCATACTACGTGTTTATCTATACCGCAACTTTCTAGCTTTAAGAGCAATATATCATAAGGTACTCTATGAAAGGCTTCTTTAAAATCGAGGAATACTGCATCAACCTGAGCATTATTTTTTCCCGAAACCAATAAGTCGTGAACAAAGAGTGCCAATTGCGTTTCGCATGACCTAGATTTTCGGAAACCGTGTTGGTTATTAAATAAATTTTCTCTATACAAGTGTCCCATAATCGAACTAACTATTATATGTTCCATTATCTTACAGGATATCGACGTTAGAAAGATAGGGTTGCTAGGATCTTCTCTATCGCCGAATTTGAATAAAGGTGTAATATTAGCCATTTTACTGTCTTTGGGAACCATGTCCTCAGACAACGATTTACGAAATATTATTTCTAAGTAAGGAGATATTTCTGATTCTAGGATTCTAGGAATCACGTGCCGGAATTTGATCAGGGCCGGGGGAGTTGTTGGTGTTGGTTTTTTAGTTGATTCTCTATACCGCGAGGCTGAATAGCGATTTCAGGCATTGGATGTTTGAAATGTTTATTTAGTGGTTCAATTGGATCTAAGGTGCTGGTAGTGAAAACGCTTTAGAAATATGTATTTAACTTATTAGCTTCTTCCAGACTATCATTTATTTTTTCTCCATTATCATCCCTAAGAATTTCTACAGTAGATTTATTTCCTTGAACTTCTCTTACATACGACCAAAACGCTTTTAGATTTTCATTCAAATACTTCCCTAGAATTTTACTTTGAAAGTCAGTTAAGACTCTTCGAAATTCTTTTTTCGATAAGTGTTTGGCAGTATAATAATTTATAATGATTTTATTAAGTTCATGAGGGGGGCTTTCTTTTCGCGCTTTTTTCAGTGTAGCATGGCAAATTCTCTGTTGTTTTAAAGATTTTACGTACCGCCGCATTATACCACTATTCATCACTCTGCATTCATCTTTTTTAATTTACTCGGTATATGCATGTTAACTGCTGGGTGAATAACTTCTAAGAATATATGCCAAAAGGTCTCAGTATCTTTCCTTAAACTTGCTTCTTGAAATTTGCTACACGAATTCTGCAACTCTCTTTTCATTCCATCGTAGTCAGCCCTATCGAAAAGTACATTTTTCTCTTGGATTTGTTATTTTTGTCAGTTCTATAAAAAAATGTTGCTTTTATAATTTTGTGATCACTGATTCCCTCACCGGTACTTATATTTACAAGCTGTTGTGGCATATTTGTTGTGAAAAGATCAAGAGTATTTTTTCTCTGGTTAGGGCTGTTACTAATTGATGAAGTGCATGAGAGGAAAAGGTGTGCAGAAGTGTCTTACGGAGCTCTTTGTCCTTCCCCCGGTGATGAAGCTACACGTGTCCCAGTCTGTGGATGGAAGATTGAAATCCCCCCCGATGATGAAGTGACGGTCATTTTTGTGTTGAACTAATTTTCTTACTTGATTTTCTAGTTGTAATATTGAATTTATGCCTGAATACGGTGGTATATAATATGCACATACGTAAATCTTTTTTGCTCGAGGACCTTGTATGGAACACCAAACGCATTCTAATTGACAATCAAGTATAGACTCCCTTCTACTAGTAACACAGTCCACAACGGAGATAAAAACTCCTCCTCCTGGTCTTTTCTTACGGGAAAGATAGAGTCTTCTGACTCCATCTTTCCCGTAAATTTTGAATGATTTCGGAAATATTTCATTATCTGCGATATCTCTAGTTCTCAGTTCCTATAATTACATCTGCTTCGGTGCATTCGATGAGGTGATGAAAATCTGCAACTTTGTGTTTCAAACTACGACAATTTACTACGACCACCGTTAAAACGCAAGTTTTTAGAAATACAGTCGACTTGTTAAAGCTATTTTTATACGTTTTTTCGAGCTTATGTCTAGCTGAATCTCAATCAAATCAATCAAAACTCAAATTTTCTATAACTGGCTTCTCAAAAAACTCGCATAGCTTATGGCTTTTTTCAATTCTCTTACTTTCATAACATTTTCGCGATTTTTTATTTAACACCCCACTAGCTGACCTACTCTCTGCCCTACTCTTTGTCCTAAAAATGGCCTACAATGCTCAAATAGCCTATCCGGTAGACGCCTAGACTCCTCGGCCGTGTAATGAACCACAGAGCGATGTAGGGGGTGCCTCAATGAACGGAGCGTTGGTCGGAGTTCGACTAAGTTGGCTGCGATGTCCTTACAGATATGACGGAGTCTGACGTTTATGCCTTCTACTCGGCTCCAAACAAGAGGTCCCCGATCAATCCTCGGGACAAGACATGTGGTGTCCTCGGGGCATATCGTGAGCTCCATTTCGACACCGTTTTTAACCCTTTCGGAAAGTGAGTGTGGTGCAACCTCTGACGTATATCGACTTCGTTCAATCACAACTGAGCCCGCGAAGATAATTTGCCTTATCGCAAAAGGGGGGATACCAATCGGAGCAGTTGCGACAGCATCTGTGCGAGCAGACCTTCCGAGAACCCCCCTCCACTCCCTTCCCTTCTCATAAGAGCAGTCAAGGACGGGAGAAAAATGACGTCATTGTTATCACAGAAGCTTTTTCGGTGGGCGTCACAGTTTGCTTCTTTTAATTTTTGATTTATGAGTGAATGGTTGTGGTTAGAAGATTAATTCCTTCACTAAATTTCTTTTTTCGTTTCCAGCTAACAATTTCGTGCACAAAATTGCGATTTCGGTTCCGAGTAAACGCCCCCATTCCTCCCCAGCCTCATTCAACCCCCTCTCCCCGTGAAACTACCCCCCGATCTTCAGGTCTCCGCAATGGAGCCGCCGATTCACGGAGACATCCTCGATCACCGAGCCGTTAGTTGCAGTCGGGCGAAGCCGTGCATTCCCTTTTGGAGAGGACTCGGCTTTCGAGTTCGTCGCGGACTCGGCTTTCGGGTGTGTGGGACCGACACACTCCGACCGGGTTTTCATTGGATACTGCTTGCGGGAGCCTGGGCAACAACTGGCGATGACCAGAGAGTTGTTTTATTAGCTCCGGCGTAATGCAGATTGGTCTCTAAGGTGACTCCCACCCCAAGGGGGTCGTAAAAACAGATTCAACGCGTGAGGGGCGCGAGAGGAGCGGAGGCCCTGGCTGCGGTCCCGAGGATCCGTGGTGGCTTCTCGGCGGTGACCCGAACAGGACACGCGTCACCCGGGGGCGTCCTCCGTGGCACGTCGGCGTCATCCAGCGGCTGCGGCCAATGGGCTGTGAGTCGCGCGGGGGTTGTCGTGGAGCCAGGCCTCCGTGGGGGTGGGGCGCTCCTGGAAGGAGGTATAGCTGCGCCGTTTGCCTCGTGGTCTCCGCGGCATGGAGCCCTGGGCCGAGCGAGAGCCAATGGGTGCATCCAGGGGAAAGGGACCTTTGCTGGTCGCGCGGGGGGAGGTGTCTGGCGGGCGCCTCACGGGGAAAGCCCTGGTCGTCACGTGTCGTCCGGCGCCAAAAACTCACGGTCTGAATTCTCGCCGCCGGCCGGGGCACGTCCAGTTCATGCCAGAAGCTTTCCCTCGCTCAGTGACCATCGCTTCCACCTTACAACGGAGCTCCGCCACCATACTCTCCAAAAAATGTCTTGTAATGAACTTTTGGAAAAAGAATAGCTCTCCTCCTACCTCTTACAAAATAAGTAATAATGAATTAACAAACGTGGAATCCATTAAATATCTTGGAATAAGACTGACAAATGATCTTTCCTGGGGTAAACACATTCGTGAAATAATGGGTCAAGCGAATCGTAAACTGGGATTCGTCAAAAGAGTACTGGGTAAATGTGACGATCATGTACGAGAAATCAGCTACTTTTCCCTTGTTAGACCTCATTTGGAATATGCAGCCAGTGTATGGGATCCCTACGAAATCGGTCTAAATAACGAACTTGAACGTGTGCAGCGAAGATCGGCAAGATTTGTAAAGGGTCGGTGTGATAACCTTATTAGCGTAACCAGTCTATTAAATGAATTAAATTGGAAATCATTGTCAGATCGCAGGTTGAAATTTAGACTTCATCTCTTAAACAAATTCCAAGGCAATATTTTCAGTGATGATGTTAAAAATATTTTACGAACCCCAACTTACTATGGCAGACTGGACCATAATCATAAAGTTAGAGAAATTGATTGCCGAACTGACCGATTCAAAATGTCCTTTTTCCCTCGCACAATTAGAGATACGAATAACGGTAAATATGTCCTATCGGAGAGTAGCAATGAATAGCATTGGTAGCTGCATGTTGGTATGAGTAGTTAAAGCTAACCCCGCTAACAGAATGTTTTTGCATGTTTGCTTTGCAATTTCTATCTTTTTTGAATAGTGTAGTTCTGACTACTATATTAATACTATTCCTTTTTTATGCATGATATGTAGTGTACGTTTGGTGAGCAATCACCCCCTGCCACACACCCTCGTGGTGGCTTGCAGGGTATTATGTATATGTAGATGTAGATATATAACACTTACTTATCACTGCCGGAACCCGCTACCAGGTAACGCCGGATATTACCTGGCCCTTAAAAGGGTTCAAAATACACAGCAACTAACACACAAAACTACTCAGCTTGCACTAAATATTATCATAACTATACCAGTAGACCCCCAAATATATATAACCCAATCACTACACTACAGCTACTATGCTCAGGAATGCGATGACTGAGGTCTTGGTCACGAGAGCAAGTAACAGCCAGGAATCTGTTTGCAGGGAGCACTCGAGGACACGTCTTGACCCTTCAGAGAGCTGGCAGGAGAGTGGTCCGACCCTAATGATACATTTGGCCTTATGGTAGAGTGTTGTAAGCATACCAACGAAATCCTTTCCAAATCGCCTTTTCTCCAATACGGCGAATATGTGTAAGAAGGGATGTGAAACTCGGTCGAATACCTTATTTTGGTCTAGGAACAGGGTGCCCAAGGGTTCATTGTTGTCATTTTTTCAACGTATGAGTCGCGCAAGACAAAGATTGAGTCAAAGATTGATCGCCCTGGAAAACAATAGCTCTGCTCTTGAGAGACAACTGACGCAGCAGTTCTTTTAGGATAAGGCCTTCTTTGCAATAATTTTGTAGTCGACATTTAGGATAGAGATCGGTCTCCAGGATTTTAGTCCATAACGTTTTAGTCCCTTTGTTCATAAGAGAAACGACTGATGTAGCTGTCGTGCGTGGTAGGTAGCCGTCTTTGAAGCCCTTGGATGCCATATCTGTGAAGGTGTTTTTTAGTTCTTCCCAAGACTCCATGTTAAATTTGACGGTTAATCTGTCCATTCCGGGAGCTTTCCGTCTGTTGAGGCTTTTTAATGCAGCTGAGAAGTCATCGATTTGGTTAGGATTGCTGAGGGACTTCAGTCTCTACCTGGTTTAACGTTAGGAGGTTTCCAGTAATTTCACTATACGCTAGGTGACCGTCATTCTCTTCTCCTCCATGAAGAGTGGCAAATGGTTGTAAAGGTGTGGTTTTAGATAAGTGGGGTCGGAAATCACTCCACTATCTACTCTGAGTATTGTGAGAGGCTTGGGGCGACATCTCATTGCCCATCTACTCAGGTGGTTGGTGGCGTTACTACCTGTTTCTGACAGTGAATCCCAGCCTAGTGATGCTTTTATTTTATCTGCATGTTGTTGGTATCGTTCATGGGCTATTGGTTCATTCTCCAATTGCCTTATCCATTTCATGTAATGGATGGAGAAGTCCTTGGCCTCTCTTTTAATTGTCTACCATTTTGTTGTAGCGTTTGTTCTGCAGGTTGATACATTTTATAACATTTTCTTTATGGAGTATTATAAATTTTTGTCTTGCAGAAGAGAATTTACAAATCGCCAGTATTCAAGGGGGTTTTATAAGCGTACGGAAAAGGGAAATAGAGTAGCGGGGAGATAGAAAGTATGTATGAGAGATAGCAGTAGAGAGAATAGTTACGGAGGTAGAAGAGAGATGATACCCGAAAATCCGGCGAAGAGACCTTTCAGGTAGGCGCACAGACCGGAGGCCGAAGAGCACTTCGAAGCACGTCTGCGCTCGACGGAGACTCGTGTGTGAGTGTGTACGTACATTTCCACCAATATCTCAGGAGAGCCGATGAAATACATCAGGCGAGCACACGAAAAACATAGAGACACGTAAACATAAAAAGCGGGACTCTCACGTTCAAAATAGATTAAGATTTCCACTGTCTTATTCGGTCGGGGGTAGACTTAAATGTACGGCGAGGATGTGAAGGAAGTTGGATGGGAGGAAGAGGGGTGAGGGATGAGAGTGGGAAGGGTTATTACTGGATGTTCAGACCAGGGCTCTTAAACGCATGAAGAACCCAGCTAAATGCCATCTCCCGGGTTCTGATCTCTGTTCTGCTAGCATCTTCCAGTAGCGATTCAAGTACCGATAGGGAAAAGCACTTATCAAAAGGGAGGCTGTGAGAAATAGTGTATTTGTAGGGTTCTGAAAGGATGAAAATGAGGCGGATTTAGTGGAAGATCGATGATTGTTCATACGGATTGCCAAGGGTGTAGTGCATTCGCCAACGTAAAATGCGGGATATGAATTGTAGGTTGGAAGGTGTAAAATATTTTTGGACTTGCAAGCAATTTCTCGACTTCAAGAAAGCTTTTGACAAGGTGTCTCATAGCAAACTAATTTTGAAATTAAAATCTTATGGGTTAGACAGTAATATTATATCATGGATTAATGATTTTCTGCATGATCGGGTGCAAAGGGTTGTTTTGGACGGTGTTACCTCACCGGCAATTAAAGTCACTTCGGGTGTCCCTCAAGGTAATGTGATAGGTCCACTCCTATTCCTTTTGTAAATAAATGATATCCATAAGGTGGTAAAAAGTAACCTTCGTCTATTTGCCGATGACGCAGTAGTATACAGGGAAATTTTATGCCCAAACGATAAGGAATATTTAAATATTGACCTACAAGCAATTGAAACTTGGTGTGATACATGGCAGTTAGAACTAAACTTTAAAAAATGTCTTGTAATGAATTTTTGGAAAAAGAATAGCTCCCCTCCTAGCACTTACAAAATAAGTAATAATGAATTAACAAACGTGGAATCCATTAAATATCTTGGAATAAGACTGACAAATGATCTTTCCTGGGGTAAACACATTCGTGAAATAATGGGTCAAGCGAATCGTAAACTGGGATTCGTCAAAAGAGTACTGGGTAAATGTGACGATCATGTACGAGAAATCAGCTACTATTCCCTTGTAAGACCTCATTTGGAATATGCAGCCAGTGTATGGGATCCCTACGAAATCGGTCTAAATAACAAACTTGAACGTGTGCAGCGAAGATCGACAAGATTTGTAAAGGTATTAGGTAAGATTAAGGTATGATAACCTTATTAGCGTAACTAGTCTATTAAATGAATTAAATTGGGAATCATTGTCAGATCGCAGGTTGAAATTTAGACTTAATCTCTTAAACAAATTCCAAGACCATATTTTTAGTGATGATGTTAAAAATATTTTGCGTACCCCAATTTACTATGGTAGACTGGACCATAATCACAAAATTAGAGAAATAGATTGCCGAACTGACGGATTCAAAATGTCCTTTTTTCCTCGTACTATTAGGGATATGAATAACTGTAAATGTATCCAGTACGAGAGTAGCAATGGATAGCATTGGTAGCTGCATGTTGGTATAAGGACTTAAAGCTAACCCAACTAACGGCATGTTTTCGCATGTATGATTTGCTATTTTAATTTTTAATTACAAATTTTTATGCATGATATGTAGTGCATGTTTGGTGAGAGTTCACCCCCTGCCACACACCTTTATGGTGGCTTGCAGGGTATTATGTAGATGTAGCTTTATACACTTTATTCGAAAATTACTCAAGTAAATAATAGTCCAATACAAGTTTATATATTCACATCCGTGATGACATAAAAAATACAAAATACTAAAAAAGACTCACGGAATGCTCTTAATTTTCGACGGTGCAACCACCTTCTTCAGAGGATAGAGGAGACACAACTGTTCATGACGGAGTGGGGAGGGGAGGGGACAGAGGGGAAAGACAGGGGAGACTTTGAAGTTGTGGGAATGAAGAGGGGAAGGGACGATTGATGACTCACATTGAGACCCGGGGAACTATATGCTTTCAAAAGCAAATGTACGCTTGCCTTGCAGAATTAAGTTTAATTGTAGATGCTGCCGGGGAGAGGCAAGCTGAAACGTACACATTAAAACAATTGTTAGATGATTTCCGGTGGCTGAAGGAGTGTTGTGCCATTGAAAGAGAACATGCCACGAGAGGAGTCGTTGCACAAGGGTGGTCATTGATCCTCATGTTGAGTGCAGTAGAGGATTCGCCAATTTGGAATGCTGGGCAGTGTTTAACACTGTAGCCGGTAGACCACATTGCTGGAGGTGCAGGTGGAGGGAGGAGGAGGTGGTGTGAAAATCGGACAGGTTTTGCATCTCGGACGCTGGCAAGGGGAGGGGCGGGGCGGAAATGGTCCTGGTGAGGGGATGAGTGGTTTGCAGTATATGAGATAGGTTGGCGGGGCATTTGAATGTTTCGGGGGGCTGGGTAGGAAATATATTGCCGGTGCATTTATTAGTGAGAAGGATAGAGAAAAGGTGAAATTTTGTAAAGGGATTCGGGATTATTACATATTATGCGGTGGCCACGAATGGAGAGGGAATAGGGGAGGGAGCGTTTGGTGTGTGAGGGATGGCAGCTGCTGTAATGAAGCTATTACTGCTTGTTGGTGGGTTTTATATGGACTGAGGTGTGGAATTTGTTGTTTTCGAGCAAGATGTCGACATCCAGGAAGGTGATATGGGAGTTAGAAGTGGAAGATGTGAAAGAGAGGCAGGAGGAGGCATTCAGCGCGGAAATAAAGGTGTGAAGGGAGTTCGTTCCGTGCGTCCAGAGGAGGAATATGTCGTCTATATAGCGGAGCCAAAGGAGAGGTTTCAAGGGGTGAGGAAGGGAGAGGAAAGTTTCTCCCACGTGGCCGAGGTAGAGATTAACGTAAGAAGGACTGAATCTACTGCCCATGGCGCACCCTTTTGTTTGTAAGTAGAATTTTCCATTGAAGGAAAAAGAGTTATGTGTGAGGATGATCTTGGAGAGGTCAATGAGGAAGTCAGTGCTGGGTACATGTAGACATCCCTCATGAGGGATAGAGGTGTAGAGTGAGGTGACATCTATTGTGGCTTTTTTTGTGGCTTTTCCGCAGGTAGGGAGGTGGAGTTGAGGAATTTGAGGAAATGGTACGGCCAGGATTATTGGGCTTGTGAATTTTTGGGATGATGTAGAAATGGGGGGTACGGGAATCCTGGCCGTTCTATAGTCTCCTCCTATTACTTACCCACCGAATGCATCTCCGCCGCCTTTGTAGATTTTTACCTTCAACCTCTAGTCCACGGCCTCTCCTCCTACATCAAAGATACCTTACCACTTCCTCGACCGCCTCAATTCCACTCCACTTCCCAATGATCAAAACATCATTATGGCCACCATTGATGTTACCTCTCTCTATACCTCACTCGGAAGGCCTCTCCTCTCTCCGCCATTCCTTAAACCAGCGTTCTACTCCACACACCCCTAGCACTGACTTCCTTCTTGACCTTACGAACCTCATCCTTACTCACAATTCCTTTTCCTTCAACAACCAATTCTACCTTCAAACAAGGGGCTGTGCAATGGGAAGTAGATTTAGTCCCTCTTATGCCAACCTCTTCCTCGGCCTCCTTGAAGAATCCTTTCTATCCACATGCCCCCTCAAGCCCCTTCTCTGGCTCCGCTATATAGATGATATTTTTCTCCTTTGGCCACACGACACCGAATCCCTCAACTCATTCCTCGCCTCTCTCAACGCTTCCTCGTCAGTTTCTTTCACATCACATATCTCCTCTTCCAACATCACCTTCCTCGACGTCGATATCTCCCTTTCTAATAACAAATTTAACACATCAATCCCACTAACAAGCAACAATACCTCCACTATAATAGCTGCCATCCCTACCACACTAAAACTTCCGGTATTCAGTCCCTTAAACACATCCTCAACGACCTTTACCCTATCCTGTCTGATAATCTTACTACCACCAATATTTTCCCTAAATGCCCATCTCTTACTTTCAAACGTCCCCCCAACCTCTCTGGTATTCTGAGAGCCACCAGACCTCTGTCCAAATCCCAACTCCCTCCCAAAACACCCCCTTCCCCTTGCAATCGCGCCAGATGCAAAACCTGTCGTATTCTTATCAACCAGCCTCTCCCCAAACATTTCCTCTCTTTTTCGCTTCCCTCCATGCCTTCACTTTCCTGCACCACTTCAAAGAAACGGGTGCACTATTCCTTTGAAGAAGGCGCTGCTGAAAATTAAGAATATATCCCCGTGAGTCCTTTCCAGTATTGTCTATTTCTTGTGTCATCACGCCCGTGATAAACTTATATTGAAATATTATTCACCTGAGTGATTTTCGAAGAAAGTGTTTATGTATACATGTAAAGTGCAAAGTGACCACTTACCTTTAGCACCTTTATTTAAGAAACCACTTCATAGTATACCAGTAAGAATTCTAAGATTTATGCTTCGAATGCAGGCACATGACTCTTTCTTGCACTGTGGTAGTATGCGTTTGCGAAAAATGGTGCTGCAGGTTAAAGACTTGCATGCATTGCAAAACCAGTGCCACAATTCCTCGCGTCGAACGCTGATGCATTGTGGTGCTTTCGGGGGTGAAGAAGAAGACAAGCCCCTCTGGCCTCGATGGCGCCGCATATGAGGGCGCCCGCATTTCGGGGCAACGCCCGCCGCCGAGGGCAGGCAGGGGGGAAGAGGCGCCTACCGATCGAATGGTGATTAGGGGGTGGCGGAAATCCGTTTCTCTCGGCGACAGTCGCCAGGGTTTGACAAACTCGCAGCGCGAGGCGACCACCATACAACCGCGTGAGACGTGTTTCTTAGCGAGGTGAAAGAAAATATTCTAATATGGATGCCACCAAACTAGCAGGGAGGTGTAACCAAACAGTGGTATATTATAACAGTATTGAAGATTTAGTAGTAGTAGTTTTAGTTTTTAAGGTGCGCCGACGGCTAAGGTCATTTTGCACTTTGTCAAAATATTTTATAAACGAGTACATATGATCATTAAAAAGTGACAATGTAAAAAGGTGAGTATACTAAAATGTTATAAGTTAATTTTTTTTAAATATAGAGGTATCTTTCAAGAAGTAAAGTAAACGGTCGATCATTTTGGGGTCATTTGGTAGGATTTGTCCTAGATTGCCCACATATTGAAGATTTTATATTATATTCAAATTAGTACTCTACATTCTACCAAGGGACCCAGTACAATTACCCTGAAACCATTTCCTGACTACATTCTACATTCTGAGTAGTTGATCCACCGCGAGGGTGTGTGGTGGGGGGTAACCAGCCTTGAAGTTGAGTTTTAGCTGGGTAAAAGCTTGTAAATTAAAAATGGTATGCAGTATGTCTTAAAGAATGATACTTTGCACTGCATTCGTAGTCCAGTTGTAGCGTAGTGATAGCCAAGTATTTTGGGCGGGAAAAACGAGTTTTACTTTCTCTCCTGGTTCGACTCTAAATTTATCACTTTTCCGCCCGTCTTGCGCTGCTGTGTTGTCGCGGCATTGGTGGGAAGCCCAGAGTGATTCATGTGATTGGAATGTTTCAAGCAGCTTGCGAGCAACGCCCTTGTTTCGTTCACTGTGGTCGTTTTGCCATTCCCAGACACCCTCAGTTTGTTTTCCAAAAACTTCTGCTCATCTACTGCACACAGATACACCTTCATTTTGGAATTTTTGACGAATATGTGACTTCGGTCAATTGTGTTTCTGAGTAAAATAAAGATTTTCATGTGTTGTCTTGACATGACGGAAAATATATGTACACATTATATTTATACAAATTTAAATGTTTACAATCGTCACGTAAAGTACACGATTCTCATTCACATGCACTTGTGATCAAGGGTGGATATCTAACTGAATAAAGGTAAATCATCCTTTTTATCATTAATTTCGTCAATTAACCAAAGGTAAGAGAAAACTTTAGCCTTGGATGTTAAGGCTGTTCTATAGCATTCAAAAATCTCTAGAATAACCGTCAAGTGTTTTAGTTCCGAGAGCCACTGCTTCAGTTTCAGCGGGATAGGTAACTTGAGTGGGGGGAGGGGGTCATCTTTGAGGGGTGTATGGGGCGTGGCTTATTTAGTCAGTCACCATTGGGTGACCAAATCCCAAACCTAAACGAATTAACCCAAACAAAATAACCCTTCATATTCCCCACCAAGCATTTCGAAGCAACTAGTCATCCTAAACAATTTTCCCCATACATAAATAACTCCCTTAAACAAAAGAACCCTTCTCACCCTCCGGACTCCGACAACTATATCACACCCTTAATAAAACAACCGTTCTTGCTCACCGGTTTACCTAAATTATTCCTTTCCTCAACAAATAAACCTCTCGAGCTCTCTACCCTAACAAAAAACCCTTATTCCTCACCGAACACTTATCACTCCTACCTTGACCATAACGGGCCAAAAGCCCGGGATGGTGTCAAAGGCTTACTGACTATAATCTGGAGTGACCGCCAGTCGAGATGTTTTGCTTCGTCATCACTTGGAAGAGGGAATCCTTGTTCTCGAGTGATTCGTCTTCCTCATCTTAGCTATCCGCTTATCTTTGCTACTCACACAAACTTAACATGTCCAAATGTGGCATTTGATTTAGTCCAACCCCGCGACCTAGTAGCGGACTAAATCCGGGGCTATTTATTTTCAGTGCAGAAGGTAGATGCTTCCCGTGACTGTGACCTCATTCCTTTCTTCCAAGATTTTTCCAATACCGATGCAACTCCATCCAAGTTTGTCCGGAAATGAAATAAATTAAATAGGACCAAGAAAAAAATAAATTACATTCATCATTGCAAGTGTAAACTGGAACAAGAATTTTGAAGAACATCGGTAAAATATATTTATTTTGTAGATGAAAAGCCCAAGGGAAGCACTCGGAGAGAAGAACTCGGAGCAATTCAATGAAATAACAACACTATATCTACCGTAAATATTTTATTTTTCGGGAAGTTAGCGATAAATTCCCGGCAAAAGACAATCCATTCAGACATTCCAGAACTTTTTTCCGTTTATTTTCCCAAGACTTGTCATCTCCAACAATTTTTTCAACGGAGATTCCAACCGGCGGTATACGCCTTTGCATATGCTCCACCCTCACTCCTCCCTTGCACAATGCCACATGCGGTCCACAATTGTAAGCGGTGGCTACAGTGCGCGCTTTGTACGACCCCCGCAGCGGCAAATTCACCCTTTACCACCAATAAATTTGGCGACATGCGCATTGTAGGACCCAGACTGATGGCGTTCAAAATAAGGCTGGGTGAATGACGAGCTGAATTTGGCCTCCGTTTTCGCAGTCCTGCATTTCGCACATAGACTACACAGTGCTTGTTCCGCACTCCAATGGACAGGATTTCCTCGTTCGACAACCAAAGCCGTGAAAATAGGAGGGGAACATTGAGGAAATATGACCTGAAGGTGTGTTTACAAGTAGCAGTTGACTGCTATGATGGTCAACTGCTAACAACTATTACGCTCCACTCGCATGAGTAAATAGCAACTGCGATGCGAGATCAGGTCGATAGTGGACACATGTTGAACACTATCGATCTACGTTCGAGCTACTAGCAAAGTTGAAGCCCGTCTGCTTTCCAGCGGAAATGTATCCAACACAATTGCAACAATCGTCAACGCAAAGCAATACACGACGGAATTTGGATATAATAACAAGGATATCCCTCCCCAAAAGGGGAGATTATACTCTTTAAAGACTAGGAACAAAAGATAATCGTCAATGGAATTTATTGCTTGAAGAATTTCTTGAAAATTTAAGCATCAATCACTATTGAAATAAAAACTTTTCATTTGTTGTGGCAACGCTTAAATAGCAGCTTTAAGCGGACGCATGATAGCAGTAGCAATATAGATACATCGCGCATCTCGCGACTGTCATAGTAGTCAACTGCTAAGTGTAAACGCTGCTTTATGCAGCTTAAAGCCGCTATTTAGGCGTTGTCATAACAAATAAAAAGCGTTTTATTTCAATAGTGATTGATCCTTAAATTTTCATGATATTCTTCAAGCAGTAAATTCAATTCACGATTATCTTTTGTTCCCATTCTTTAAAGGGAAGAATCTCCCCTTTGGGTAGGGATATTCTTGTTATTATATCCAAATTCCTGATATCAGACGTCGTGTATTGCTTTCCGTTGGCGATTGTTGCGATTGTGTTGGATACATTTCCGCTGGAAAGTAGACGGACTTCAACTTTGCTAATAGCTCGAAGGTGGATCGATAGTGTTCGACATGTGTCCAGTATCGACCTGAACTTGAATCGCTGTTGCAAATTACACATGCGAGTGGGGCTTAATAGTTGTTAGCAGTTGACTATCATAGCAGTCAAGTGCTACGTGTAAACGCGCCTTAAAGCGTTAAGCCCCTGTTAAGAGTTAAGTGTTAAGCAACTGTTAAGCCCCACTCGCATGTGTAAATAGCAACTGCGATGCGAGTTTAGGTCGATACTGGACACACGTCGAACACTATCGATCCACGTTCGAGCTCTTTCCAGCGGAAATGTATCTAACACAATCGCCAACGCAAACCAATACACGACGGAATTTGGATATGATAACAAGGATATCCCTCCCCACAAGGGCAGATTCTACTCTTTAAAGAATGGGAACGAAAGATAATCGTCGATGGAATTTATTGCTTGATGAATTTAATGAAAATTTAAGCGAAATTCACTATAAAAAAACATTTTTTATTTGTTGTGGCAACGCCTTAATAGTGGCTTTAAGCTGCATAGAAGTTGGTGCAGACGCATCATAGCAGTAGCGATATATCCAAATAGCAATATAGCAATATAGCGATATAGCAAAGCCAGGGCTTAACGTCTTGGTGCATCCCCAGTGGCGGTATTCCTCAGGTGACGAAGGCGATGGGAGCGGCGGTTGCGGGCACGAAGTGCTCTAGGCTGCAGGTCGTGGCCCACGTAGGCGTCAACGAGGCCACCGACCGCAGACCCGAGGAGATTCTGCATTCTTTTAAGGAATTGAACTCTGAGGTGAAGCGGGTAAGTGAAGTCGCGGGCGTTGAACTGGCGCTTTCGATTTGTAGTCTGGTCCCGAGGATCGATCGTGGACCTCTGATTTGGCGTCGAGTGGTAGACATAAATCAGAGGCTACGCCGTTTCTGTAAGGACATTGGAGCCTCCTTCGTTGACCTTCAACCGTCGCTTCGGTCGTGTAGACACCCTTTAAACCGCTCTGGAGTTCATTACACTCCGGACGCCGCCAAACGCGAGGCGGATAGGATATTAGATCATTGCAGGCCTTTTTTAGGGTAGATGGTAGGGTAGAGAGTAGGTCATGTAGTGGGGTAAATAACTTCTCGTTGCCAGTCGCTTTATCGGCTAACTTTCATGAAAGCAGAATTGAACCTCAAAATACTTCAGACATGACTACAGCTCTCCCTTGTAGCCTTAATAATAGTCGAGGTGAAAATATTTCCGTTGCGGTAGTTAATTGCCGAAGTCTTAAAAACAAGATACCTGAGTTCCATCACCTTATTCATACTACTGATGCAGATGTAATTATAGGAACTGAAAGTTGGCTGACGGATGACATTCCTGACTCAGAAATATTCCCCAAATCTTTTAAAATATATAGAAAAGATAGACATAACAGAGCAGGTGGTGGTGTTTTCATTGCAGTCAAGAACTCAATCATTAGCAAAGCAGTAATATTTCCCGACAACCCCTTAGAATGTGTTTGGTGTTCATTAATATGCCCTAAATCCAGATCAATATCTGTCTGCGCCTTCTATAGGCCCCCAAACACTGATGTTGAGTCATTATTAGAACTGGGAAACCAGATAAATACTATAACGTCCCGTAACAGCGAACGTAATATAATAATAGGTGGAGATTTCAATGCACCATCAATAGACTGGAGAACATACTGCTTCAAAGCTGAAGGAAGGGACAAAGACATCTGTGAGACTCTATTAGATGTTTTCTGCAATAACTCCCTGACACATTAAGCTACAGCACCTAATAGAGGGGACAACACTCTTGATTTACTGGCAACCAATATCCCACAACATGTGACAATGATTGACACGGTTGATGGAATCAGTGACCACAGAGTTATAACTGCAAAACTCTCGCTATCTTTAGATAAAAATTTTAAACAAAAAAGAAAGATTTACATTTTTAAAAGAGCAGACTTTGCTAACTTTAAAATTTATTTAAGAGATTCCTTATCGGATTTCAAAAATTCTTCCATAAAGGTATGTACCAACGACTCATGGAAGTCGTTCATTAATATCATGCGCTCTGGGATCAACAGATTTATCCCTAGTAAATTCAAAAAAGAAAGCACTGAACCTAGATGGTACAATGCCGAAGTGAGAAAATCCCTGAGACGGCAGCGAATATGTCATGCTAAAATGAAAAGAATTAGTAAACATATGCCCACTGATGAGCGTAATGTAATTATTGAAAATTATAAAATTTTAAAATCCACTGCAAAGACAGCCCTTAGTAATGCATTTGCAGAATTCAAAAGAAAAACACTTGGGGATAAATTGAAAGAAAATCCAAAAGTCTTCTGGTCGTACGTAAGGGAAGTGCAAGGCCATAAGTCTGCCGTCCATTCACTTAAAAATGATAGAGGTGAAATGACCACAAACACACTCGACAAGGTTAACTTGCAAAATTCCTTCTTCCAAACCGTTTTTAACCCACCTTCCGGGGATCCAACTGTCGTGTTACCTGACCTCATTCAGCGGTTGATGCAACCAATTGACATTTCCTGTAATGGTATTGAAAAATTACTTAAAGATATAAGCCCCAACAAATCTCCTGGCCCGGATCAAATTCCCTCCCGCGTATATAGAGAGTTAGCATCCGAAATTTCCCCCTACCTTGAAATAGTATTTAATAAATCCCTAACCGAACACGTCGTACCGATGGACTGGAAAGCAGCCGATGTAACACCCATTTTTAAAAGTGGCGATAGGGAGCAGCCATCTAACTACAGACCTATATCCCTCACATCCATTTCATGCAAGGTCCTAGAACATATAATTGTCCGTTCAGTCATGGGACACCTAGATAGCCAGAATTTATTGTCCAATGTCCAACATGGCTTCCGAAAGAGCAGATCGTGTGAAACTCAACTTGCTCTCTTTTCCCACGATATTTTAGTTTCTGGCGAAAATAATATTCCAGTGGATGCTATATTTCTCGACTTCAAGAAGGCTTTTGACAAGGTTTCTCACAGCAAACTAATTTTGAAGTTAAAATCTTATGGGTTAGACAGTAACATTATATCATGGATTAATGATTTTCTGCATGATCGGGTTCAAAGGGTTGTTTTGGACGGTGTTTCCTCACCGGCAATTAAAGTCACTTCGGGTGTCCCACAAGGTAGTGTGATAGGTCCACTCCTATTCCTTTTGTATATTAATGATATCCAAAAGGTGGTAAAAAGTAAGCTTCGTCTATTTGCCGATGACGCAGTAGTGTACAGGGAAATTCTATGCCCGAACGATAAAGAATATTTAAATATTGACCTACAAGCAATTGAAACTTGGTGTGATACATGGCAGTTAGAATTAAACTTTAAGAAATGTCTTGTAATGAATTTTTGGAAAAAGAATAGCTCTCCTCCTACCACTTACAAAATAAGTAATAATGAATTAACAAACGTGGAATCCATTAAATATCTTGGAATAAGACTGACAAATGATCTTTCCTGGGGTAAACACATTCGTGAAATAATGGGTCAAGCGAATCGCAAACTGGGTTTCATTAAAAGAGTATTGGGTAAATGTGACGATCATGTACGAGAAATCAGCTACTTTTTCCTTGTTAGACCTCATTTGGAATATGCCGCCAGTGTATGGGATCCCTACGAAATCGGTCTAAGTAATGAACTTGAACGTGTGCAGCGAAGATCGGCAAGATTTGTAAAGGGACGATACGATAATTATATTAGCGTAACCAGTCTATTAAATGAATTGAAATGGGAATCATTGTCAGATCGCAGGTTGAAATTTAGACTTAATCTCTTAAACAAATTCCAAGGCAATATTTTCAGTGATGATGTTAAAAATATTTTACGAACCCCAACTTACTATGGCAGACTGGACCATAATCATAAAGTTAGAGAAATTGATTGCCGAACTGACCGATTCAAAATGTCCTTTTTCCCTCGCACAATAAGAGATACGAATAACGGTAAATATGTCCTATCGGAGAGTAGCAATGAATAGCATTGGTAGCTGCATGTTGGTATGAGTAGTTAAAGCTAACCCTACTAGCAGAATGTTTTTGCATGTTTGCTTTGCAATTTCTATCTTTTTTAAATAGTGTAGTTCTGACTACTATATTAATACTATTCCTTTTTTATGCATGATATGTAGTGCATGTTTGGTGAGCAATCACCCCCTGCCACACACCCTTGTGGTGGCTTGCAGGGTATTATGTAGATGTAGATGTAGATATCGATATATCGCGCATCTAGCAACTGTCATAGCAGTCAACTGCTACGTGTAAACGCTCCTTAAAAGTTATTATCAAATAATAATTGCTACACCACTCTGTAAATTAAACTTGCCATAACTACGAACGGAAAAATGCATTTAATTCGTTTTAGAACATAGGCAATATTGTAGAGCTTATGTTATGATGGTACGTTCATGAGCGTTTGCAATAGTAGTTCATTTAATTTTCAGCACAGTTTTGTCATAACTATTTTCATCATCATTATCAACATTAGTCATCAATCCTCAGATTGCTTTGACGTATCTCTCCACTCAATTCTCCTATCATCTAATCTACTCATATTTACGAATTTCTTCTCTTTCATATCCTTCATCACTTGTTCCATATGTCTCACACGAGGCCTTTCTTTACCATTCTTCCCGTTCATTTAACTAACTATATTAATGCATAAAAAATTATTTTAGTGAATTTCGTACAATCTTCCAGGTTATACCTATGGGTAGGGATCCAGGGAAATCGTTTTACCGACATAACGTGACGTTACACGAAAATGCGGCCATAAAACAATAAAACACGAATTCATGACGTTTTTGACGAAGTACGAAAAAATTGCAAAGTTTTATCGCATTCGTAGGCGGTAACCTTTACCAAATATATGCACTAAAATCATTGTACGTCTATTACACCAAACATAACGTGATATTTTTCGAGAATAACAAACGGCGGAGATAGGAGTCTGTTGATGGGTTTCGCCTCACAATTTATGGTGGGATTCCGGCAAAACCTTCGTCTTTTCACGACAAATAACACAGGAAAACTAGTCTCCGCTAGTCAAGAATCAAAATCGAAGTAAGGTCGTACGTCGATGGTTGTCGCTCGATACGAGCCACGCTTACTCGCGTTACATATCCATCATTCATTAACAAGAGGTCACGCAATTTGCGTCTTCTTTCATATCGTACTTATTTATTTATTTATTTGACTGCTCACATACAGCATTTCTGCCAATTTACGGTGACGCAATAACAGACAAGAAATATAAACGTAAACACTCAAAACAAATAGTACAGGGTACTTTCGCAAATAGCAAATGAATTTTACGTTAGAATTACTGAGAACTACTAATTCCTCTACACTGCTATCACTAAGAGCCACTGTCGCTATTTTCTGTCGAGAATACGCCGAGATGCTCGAGTTTGAGATTTTACACCTTCCGAAAGAGGAAACAGATTTTAATGCGGTAGGATATATTTTATAGAATGCTCATTTCTACATTTATTTATGCAAATAAATTTTTTGTCACCTTCGATAGTTTTACAAGATTTTATTTTGATTATAACTGTTTTATGACTTAAATTTCGATGACCAAGAATAACGTTCTTTTTATTCTGTTCGCTGTCCTCATGTTAAATTGAAGTTTCAGCTAACTAAAGAAAATGACAAATTTTTATTTATTTCTAATATTGAAAGGTTACTATGAAATTTGTAAAACCTTACTATGTACTTACTATTACTTGAGAAACTTGTATGGGACCACTACAGTTGCAAGTTTTTCAGCAGGAAACAGAAGGAGAGTAATACCAGTGTTGCCTAACTTCATTAAAGTTGGTTTTCTCTTTTGGAAGAGAGAGCTGCTCAAACTCAGGGACACCTATTAGTGAAGGACTCACAGACGTTTACAGAATTGTGCGTGAATTGCCTGTTTACCTGGTCATAATAATTCTGCCCAATTATAAAAGTTAATGTACTCAATGGTCCATCATTGGTGGTAAAGTTTTTTTTATATATTTGACATTTTAAAACTATTTATTATTAATTATTTGTCATTAAACTATTTTTAATCAAGATTTAGCATTTTCTTTCACCACGCAACAAATAAATTAATTATAGCGGAATAACATTTAGCATATGAATTGCAATTCTAATATTCGAGGTATTTGAAATTCCAGATTATCGACTATTCGAGTCATGACTTAATATTCGAGTTCGATAAATCTGGTATTCGGCTAATCTCTACTTAATGAACCTCTTAACCAGGATGCTTTGAAGAAAATTCAGTCAATTTCTTATGTTGATCGACTACCTATCTTGGCACTCCGAGAACGCTATGCTGTATTAAGGAAAACTGTTCGAGATGTGCTGGAAAATGCGAAAAACACCGGCGTAGACATTATGGCAATCCTCTGTTCAATGAAAGAATACGAAACAGTGTTTGCTAAATTTGAAATGTAATCCTTGTGGGTACTCACGAGCCAAGTGGACAGCGAGAGGTAATTCTCTCAGTATTCCAGTTTAGTCAGTGAACTTTGACATCATTGAAACCAGGAAATGCTGTGACTTAAACAATGCTTGCATTCAAGTCACTAAGGCAGTTAGGCTCTAAATATGATGGTAACTTTAAGTAAATGAACTTTTATTCACTGTTAATGTTAAGAAATACCAATACAAGCAGAACAAGGTATTCCCTAGTTCTTTAGTCGAGCTGTCAATTAGTGTACAAACAAAATGAGCTCTGTTCTTAGCAGTATTAATGTATAGCTACTTATATTAAAGTACAATGACGAAGTGTGATGCTCGCATCTAACGAATGGTTTCTGCCCTTGGAAGATACATCCAACGCGATTCGTCAAAAGAGTACTGGGTAAATGTGACGAACATGTACGAGAAATCAGCTACTTTTCCCTTTTAAGACCTCATTTGGAATATGCTGCCAGTGTATGGGATCCCTACGAAATCGGTCTAAATAACGTACTTGAACGTGTGCAGCGAAGATCGGCAAGATTTGTAAAGGGTCGGTGTGATAACCTTATTAGCGTAACCAGTCTATTAAATGAATTAAATTGGAAATCATTGTCAGATCGCAGGTTGAAATTTAGACTTAATCTCTTAAATAAATTCCAAGACCATATTTTCAGTGATGATGTTAAAAATATTTTGCGTACCCCAACTTACTATGGTAGACTGGACCATGATCATAAAATTAGAGAAATTGATTGCGGAACTGACCGAATCAAAATGTCCTTTTTTCCTCGTACTATTAGGGATATGAATAACGGTAAATATATACAATACGAGTGTATAAGTTGATAGCATGGGTAGTAGCATGTCGGTATAAGGACTTTAAGCTGACCTACCTTACAACATGATATCGAATTCTTGCTTTGCTATTTTTATCTTTCTTTAAATGTAGTTCAGACTAGTATATTATTACTAATCCTTTTAAATGCATGATATGTAGTGCATGTTTGGTGAGAAATCACCCCCTGCCACACACCTTTGTGGTGGCACCGCGAGGGTGTGTGGCAGGGGGTGAAGATCACCAAGCATGCACTACCAACATGGAAACAAGCAACTAAAGTGTCTCATGCAACTAGATTGTTAGTATCTATAGTATTTGAGGGGTTAATACATGCATCATGCACTACAGACTACTCTAAAATATTTCCCCTACCTATCCCTTTGCTATGCTGCCTATTCTGTTCTCTTATAGTACGGGGGAAAAATGCCATTTTGAATCTATCTGTACGACAATCTATCTCTCTAATCTTATTTATCTGGTCGAATCTAGCATAATACGCTGGTGTTTTAATATGTGCCTAACATCTTCAGTAAAGCTATCCGATTGAAATTTCTCCAATAGATTTAATCTGTACTTTAACCTACGCTCCGATAATGATTCCCACCATAATTCTTGAATTAATTCTGAAACGCTACTCAACCTATCGTAACATCTTTTAACGAACCTAGCTGCTCTACGCTGCACACTGTCTAGTTCTCTCATCAAACCTAATTCATTAGGATCCCATACACTGGCTGCATACTCAAAGTGGGGCCTAACTAGTGAAAAGTAGCATCGCTCTTTTGTCTTCTCATCACATTTCCCAAGTACTCTTTTTATAAATCCTAGCTTTCTCTTCGCTCGGCCGCATATTTCCCTTATGTGTCTTCCCCACGATAAATCTTTAGTGATTGTTACACCTAAATATCTTACGGTTTCAACGTTTTCGATCTTCGAGTTACTAATTTTATAGGTACGCTCTATCGAATTATTCCTCCTCCAAAAATTGATAGCTACACACTTTTTAAGGTTAAGCTCTAACTGCCATTTGTCGCACCACTCTTGAATTGCATCTAAATCTTTGCTAAGCGATTTCCTGTCTTCTTCTCTTGATATACCCCTATACACTACCGCATCGTCTGCAAAAAGTCTAAGCTTACTACTAACTACGGTACCCAAATCGTTAATGTATAGAAGAAATAGGAGCGGGCCTACTACGCTACCCTGGGGAACTCCCGATGTGAATTTCATTGTGTTCGACATGATACCATCTATGACAACCCTCTGCTCTCGTCCACTTAAGAATTCTCTTACCCAACACACAACGTCTTTATTTATACCAAAACTCTCTAACTTCAAGATTAATTTATCATGAGGAACTTTATCGGATGCCCTTTTAAAATCTAAAAATATCGTATCAACTTCAGTACTGTTTTCGCCGTGTACTAAAATATCGTGTAAGAATAAAGCTAATTGTGTCTCCCAAGATCTACCTTTCCGGAACCCATGTTGGCTGTTTATGAGTAATCCCTGACTATCCAAATGACCCATGATCGAACTGACTACAATGTGCTCAAATATTTTACAAGAGATTGACCTGAGTGAAATGGGTCTGTAGTTACTAGGTTCTTCCCTATCACCGCTTTTAGATATAGGTGTAATGTTAGCTACTTTCCAATCTTTGGGTACTGTGTGGCTCTTTAGTGTTTTATTGAATATTATTTCTAGATAGGGGGCTATTTCAGGAGCTAATGTTTTGTATACTCTGGACTGACAGATTCAAAATGTCCTTTTTTCCTCGTTCTATTAGGGATATGAATAACTGTAAATGCATCCAGTACGAGTGTAGCAATGGATAACATTGGTAGCTGCATGTTGGTATAAGGACTTAAAGCTAACCCAACTAACAGCATGTTTTTGCATGTATGCTTTGCTATTTTAATTTTTAATTACATTTTTTATGCATGATATGTAGTGCATGTTTGGTGAGAGTTCACCCCTTGCCACACACCTTTATGATGGCTTGCAGGGTATTATGTAGATGTAGATGAAGGAATTTGATTGGGACCTGGTGATTTGTTTTTACTTATGTTTTTTAACTTCTGCTCTATTCCGCGACATGAAATTTTTATTTCGGGCATTTGCTCACTGAAAGTGTTCGGCGGTGGTTCCACTGCGTTGTGTGACGATGAGTTGAATACGCTTTGGAAGAAGGTGTTTAAAGTATTGGCTTTTTCTACACTGCTGGTAACTCTAATTCCTTTATCGTTTTTTAGTTTGTGCGCTGTGGACCTATTTCCCTGAAGATCTCTCACATATGACCAAAACTCTTTAGAATTGCTATGTAAATATTCTCCTAACATCTTGCTTTTGAAATGCGATAACGCTTTCCGACATGATTTCCTAGCTAATGCTCTCGATTTTTTTGTAATTTTGATCTAACTCATTTTTATCCTCTACCGATAGACCCCGTCCTGCATTTTTCATCCTAGCGTGGCATACCCTTTGTCGCTTTAGTGATTTCCTAACCTCCGCGTTATACCACCTTGGCTCTGTATTATCACTAATGAATCCACTTGGTATGTATTTATTAACTGAAACTGTATGTATTTATTATGTAGATTTAGATGCGATACCCTGCAAGCAACCGCGAGGGTGTGTGGTAGCGGGTGAAGATCACCAAGCATGCACTATGGACATGCAAACAAGCTACTATAGGATCTCATGCAACTAGATTGGTAGTAGGTTAATGGTAGTTAAGCGGGGCCGTCGCTCAGGTAGCTAGGGAGATGGATGTCATTAGATGGGTCCACTCTCGGTCTCGTCGAAAATCGTGCCTCACCCATCCCGGGAGGAGCCCAGCGAGCTCAACCTTACCCAGCGGGTGGGGTCCTCGGGGAAATTGGCCACTAGACATGGTTTTTCGAAGTTATAAACTTTGCAATGTATCAACAATTTATCTTCTTCATTGTGTCGTTCATTCCAAGATGTCGAGAAACGATTTTTGATTGACGCTCTACGATGAAAATTAAGGATTTTCTTATTTTTCGCGTAAAAAGCGTATGGGATGTGGCAACGTTGCTACCTGAGAGGGTGAGTTTCGAAAAAGAGAGCGGGAAAAGACATACTTTGCGAGTCTTATTCTGGGATCTCAATGTTCGATGCTTTTCATGTCTCTGATCCATAGAGTGCCTCGCTCCTTTCTTTTTATTGATTCTCATATTATATTCCTAAATTACAGGGTTCATAGTATTCCAAGATGTTTAAACGTCCACATGCCTTTCTGTTAGAACTGCGATAGCCATCTACGAACCGGTAGCATGTTTATTTCTTCAACATTAACCTTGATTACTTTATACCAATTTCTTCTGCTTCTCGTTTTGATTCTTTTAGTTATATTTTATATTGAATGATAATGGCGAGAGGCTCTATCTTTGTCTAACTCCTCATTTATTTTGGCTTCTATTTTCCTTCCATCATTCATTCGTACTGTTGTGACCTGATTCTTACAGAGGCGACAGAGTATTTATTTGTTGATGTGGTCCATTCCAACTGCTTTCAGTATCTGGAACATCTTATTCCATTCCACGTTGTGAAATGCCTAGTTGATGGAGGCTTTAACATGAGTCCAAAGCCAAAAGATTCTTTATATGTGTATATTACAGAAGACGGCCTGATAGCGACGGCAGTTCAGTCTCCGGCCTGGAGAGCAAGAGCAGTAAACTAAATTCGCGCGGAAACGATCGAAACATCATAATATGTGGAGATTTCATACTTCCGTCCAAAGACTGGGACACGAATAGGTTTATCACCGGAGTAAAAGACAAGGAGCTCTGCGAGTCACTATTTTGTACCTTCACAACACACTCAATGCATCAATTGGTAACAGCATCCACCAGAGGAAATAATACTCTCGATTTATTAGCGGCAAATGTACCAGCACATGTTGTAAAAGTAGTAACCGTGAAAGGCATTAGCGGCCATAAAGTAGTCACGGCTCAATTTTCTCTGAGAGCTAACAAGCTCACGATCCGAAAGGAAACATTTATTTGGAACATAAACAGGAAGAAGGGACAACTTAACCGGCCATATCTTGAGACACGATGGCCTGATGAAGACTATGTTCGAGGGAAAAGTGAACGGGAAGGTTGGAAAAGGCAGGCCTCGTATGAGATACATTGAACAGGTAGTGAGGGATGTAAAAGAGAAGAATTACGTCACAATGAAGAGGTTGGCCGATAGAAGAATCGAGTGGAAAGCTGCGTCAAACCAATCCTAGGATGGTTGACCAATGATGATGATGATCTGAAGAAAAGCGAATGTTCGATGTATTTCTATGTATTGGATTAAACTGTTATTCAAAAATAATGCTCGTAAGCTTTTGAGCTTGGGCTCCGCTTCCTTCATCCTCCATTCCTCGTCAGGAGGAACTTTCTCAAGCTCGCAGGTCCAATCGGCGTTGGGACCTTTGCGTCATCCTCAGCTGACTCCATAGGTACTTGAAAATAATAATTGCGTCTCTCGACGCCGATATATTTTCCATTTTTCCGACAAACCTCCCCATATTTAAATCGGAACGTCGCTTCTGACGCTCCGTCACTACTGTCTACTTGCTGTATTGTAGACGCCTGAAAGTGAAGCCTAACATCACCTGTCATACTCCTTAATGTTTGAAGAAAATCCTGTTTTTAGCAATGTACAATGCCCGTCGGTTATGGTTCATCGTCAAATCCCTATCAAACCCCACTCTTTTTCTCCGGACTAGCAATTTTTTTCGAGGTTCGTGAGTTCTTTTTCTCTCATGCACATGGTCTGCCTACAAATTCTGTCCTCAAACGTTTTGGTGTACTTTTCTGGTATATGTAGATCTTATTATTGTGTTCAAAAATGATCTACATTTTATATTTACTCTTTCTTGAACTACTCTCGTGGACTCTCCCTTGAAAATGGCAAGAGCGCTGAATGCCAGTCGGGACCAAAAGATTTATTTTAACGTAGTTAATACGTTTTCTGTTCAGGTAATTCGCTGCCACATTACTAAGGTTTCACTCGTGTCATACACTCCCCGTTTCGAGGTCACACTGTCTTATTTTCCATTTCACAATATGTTATGTAAAATGGAAAATAATGAAGATAGTTCGGAAGACGATGAAGGCTATAGTTGACATGCTTTCCCGTCTCACTGACTTTCAGGACCTTCGGCTCTGAAACAGGTTGTATCCTCCCCATCTTAGAATACTGTACACCAATTTGGTCGAAGTCAACACGGCGATAATATCTCAGAATATATCGACATTGCCGCAATTCTTAGCGTTGCTTAGCCGTTACGATTACGTTACGTACTTGAGCAGACCCGAGAGCAAAGACAAGAAACAAATAGGCAGTGGCCGAATCCGCGGGAGATAACAGGGGTGAACCGAGAGGACATCTTCCGCAAAGATACGGACGAGGAAAGGGATCTCCGTGCAGCCCACATGACAGAGACAGCCGTAGCAAGCAGCAGACAGGGCGAGAAACAGAAGCTGATTATTAGGGGAGGGCGCAGCCGACGAGAAGCTGATAGGCTTCTGAATAGGGGGGTCGCTATAATAAGGGCTAATTCTCTATTCCACGGGTCATTATTGCCCGATCTGCTATTAACAATCGAGGTGGGGAATAAATTGCCGAGTTGTGAGTCGTAATAATTGTACCCGCCCCTTCCGGTATGAGAATCATATAGATCAGAAAACAAAAATTCCGGCAGCCGATAGCAAGCGATGTTCACATTCTTCTGGGACAGTTTGGGACAGATTCACGGCCAACTTTACGCCTCTCACAATGGTCAGCGAACAGCTGATATTAATGTATTAAATTATACATGTATTATTTATTTCACAGCTTGGAAAATTCGCGTATTCATCCAGATTAATGTATCTTTCGAGCAAACATGGTTAACTTAAGTAACTCTCCTGCTTACATTTGCATATGAAACTGCCAAACTCGTCGTTTGCGCATGTAGTTTATTATAATCCTTTTAGCTATAAATAAGAAATATGAACTTGTCGTGGCTATTTTACGTTAAAAAAGCATGCCAGAAAATAGGTAACACGTTGAAAATGTATTCATTATCAATATTCATGTGGCATTTATTAATAGGTATATAAACACGAGTTTATTAATGATGAATTGGTAATGCTCCGCTCTGGGGTAAGCAACCACATTCATTATATTCATCCGATCATCACAAAGCGATATCTATATTAATAAGCGAAATTTATATTTATTACTTTATTATCTTCAGAGAGTGAATGATATTGATAAACAATGTATATGTTTTGCTACGGAGGTTAGGGTAGGTACTCGTACGAAAACCGTATTTATTATCATAAAAGATCAATAGTTTCATAGCTATACAATTTGCACATTAATAGAATGGAAGTGCTTGTGGTTTCTGTACCCTTCGGGATTATTAAGTGACACACATTGCCTACCGACAGCTGCTAACGTTCAGCAGTGTCGTCTCTCTACTGGTATTTTCATGAAATCACTAGGTATTGTTTGTTTACAGGTTAAGCGTAATAAAAATCGTTTACACTCAAGGGTAACTATAGTTATTAATATACTTACAATTAAGAACGACCCCATGGAGACTTTGTAAATAAGCAATAAAATGGAAAGGATTATTGTCGGCAGGAGATTTATTGCTTTTCATCGGGAAAGTAAATAACTAATCTAAGGTACTATAAACTGTAAATACGTTCACATTAATAAACTTCATTTGCAATAAAGTATAGTATGCCACATCACACTTTCCCCGTCTATTATTATGATCTATTAATGAGTATTTACACATCATCAAGCCAGAATTTCTCTCGCTGCAAGTTTTAATCAAGCCAGTTTACTACAAACATTGTCACTTCCTTCGACACACGGAAATGGTTAATAAATCTCTCCTCCATCACTTCAAACAGATTCATGCAATCCTTCTGTTATTATTCTCTTTTATAACATTTATAAATCGTAGTCGGTTTACAGAGGGGCATGGGACGGAAGTCCATGGGTCTGCGGGAAGTTTATAAGTAACACTTTCCTGTAACTCTTAACAAGATTTAATGCTTACCAATTTAAGTGAACATGTCTGACATTATCCGATGCAACAACCACAGAAACTAAAACAGGCACCATCAATGACAACGAAGTCAATAGTAACACAATGGTCCACTGATTCCACAATAACAAACACATATAATGTCACTCTTTCTCTAAACGTAGCCTACCCCGGGCTTCTACGTATGCATTAAAAATTGCCGAAACTTGAAATGCAGACGTCCAGTCATTTCAATTAGTAAACAAACTTCGAATATATACCCGATACTACTCGAAGTAAACACTATAAAAATTTGAACGTCATTCAGCGAGCTGATTTACGTCGCGCTATCCAGATTGCCCGGTCTTCAGAATCGGGGAATAATATTACGACCCGGCCGGCCGCTATCAGCCGTTCAGAATACCATATTTCGACCGCGCAATGGGATATCTGTAGAATTGCGACTTCCGGTGACTCTTCGGCATTCAGGATAGCGAATCATGACTGGGTCGTAATAATTTGAAAATGCCGACTTTTTCCGCTATTATGACGTATAAGGCCGACCTTATCTCGTTCAGAATAGCAACAGCAGCGCCTTGGCGATCGAGTGCAGCGGATGCGAAACTAATACAAGGCAGGAGAAGTGGGCTCCGTGTCGATAGTCCCAACACGACGAGGGAACAACCGGAAGGAATGAGAAAAAGGGCTGGACCGGACGGAAATGTGTGAGGAACATTTTACAATCACCAATTGGAAGAGGAAAGGGAAGATGACCGGACAAACGACGTTAGATGCCCGGAGATGGAAGTGGAATTAAGTGGCAGGAAAACTACGGCATTAGTCGACTCAGGTCAGAAATCACTTGCATTCGTGAAGAATTCTTCGGAGAAAATTCCGAATATACAAGGAAGTAATGGAGTTACCGGTGTGAGGAATTCAGGTGATGGGAGCAGTTGGACGAATTAAAAAACAGATTTTTCCTGCCATGAAGACAGGTAATCTTAGCATTGAAAGTAATTGCACAGTAGTACCCGGACTGGTGAGGGTATTGACATTAGGCTTAGAGGCATTAGCGGCGCAAATTAATCGCAGCAACCACACCGTAATCCTGTTTCAGGGGAAAGAAAAGGTAGTGTGTCCATTCAGGGAATCTAGTGAGACATGGCAGCACTTAGTTGTGCCCATAGAAGAGGGGAGAGTTATCAGAAACGGGCGGAAGAAAATATTGCCATTAAGGACGTGGAAGACAGCGTTAAACAAATACCGGAATTATCCGAGGAAGAAAAACGGAAATTAGCGGAGATAATAATGGAGCGGAAGAATACATTTAAGAATACACCCGGGAAAATAAAGGGGTGTTTCTATAAAGTTGAGGTGGTAGGAGAAGAAGGATTCCACGGTAAAAGTTACAATATACCGCTAAACCTCCGTACAAAGGCAAGGGAAGCCATAAACGAGCTGTTAGGGATTATAGAGAAGAGCACGTCACGATATGTGTCACCTTTGGTGTGCATCACAAAAAAGGATGGATTTACATGATTATGCATGGATGCGAGAGCTGTAAACAAATCAATTGAACATGATCATGATAAATCAAGGAGCCCTAAGGAATTATTTCAAGAGTGAGCAAATGGCACCTCACAATACAGCTACATCCGGATTCCAGGAATTATTGTTCATTTTGTTTTGATGGAAGAATTAATCAATTTACTCGCGTTCGTATCGGATGTACAATTAGCAGTAGCGCATTAGTAAGGGCACATGATTATATGCTAGGGGATGAGGTCAATTTTAAACTTCGTCAAAGCGTCCACGAATGAATATTTCACAATAGCAAGACAGACCCACCGAAGCACGATTCGGACGGAAGCCAGAGCGGGGAGGAATGGATATATCCACGGAAAATGGGCAGGAGGAAGAAAGGATCCCGAATTTGGTACACGCGAGAATATCATGCGAAAAGGAAAAAGTAGGTGTGAGAGGGAAGAAAGAAGGAATGAAAGCCATGTTTAAAATCGGGGATAAAGTGTTAATACGTAAATGTCAGACAAGCGACGGGACAACTACCAAGGTTTCCCCACCTTTGTATGAAGGACCATAACGTCATCCGGGAATTCAAGTTGTGCAATGACGGGAAAGGAATCTTCCACATATCCAGAGTAAGGCCATACAAGGAGGAGATAATACTCACAGCACAATAAGTAATAAAACACACACTGTGCTCCGTAGCACTGAACGGACGAACACCAAAACATAAGAGGCAGACTTGCATTTTTGAATAGTGAACTGAGATTCCCGAGGAGGAGGGGGTGCTATATTGCAAGCCTGAGTATAGCGCGACATTACGCTCGGGGGACACGATAGGAAATTAGTTAGTTTGTTACGCTTGGTGGCTAATACAAGTGCTAAATTGTATTTATTTTACGGAGATTTCTCCGGTGTTGTATGTGAGTTTACTTTTTTGAGTTCTTGTTTACTTTTGTGTGAGTGTACAAGTCATGAATGGGAGAAAAATTAGCCGCAGTGACAAGTTGAACTGATCGCGGCAGGAAGAAACAACGTATATCTAGTAGATGAATGGACATGTGGTCTCAGATGAAATGAAAATCTATTTTCTGTGAGGGACGGAGATGATCAGCTGTGAAATGTAAACATTTAAAGGTTCACCAATGTGGAGCAAATGGAGGCGCAAATGTCGTGAAAGTTCCATCTTTATGATTATTTCAAGTAGTTTATTGATTTGAATGTTTTGTATGTGTAATTTGTGTATTATATTTTGTTTGGATGAATTGTTTCAAGGTAACTTAGGTCATATTAGAGGCGTCGAGCCTCTATTAAGTTAATTTTCTTTTAGAGGCTTCGAAAGAAAATCCTCATGCTTCCGATTTTCTTTCGACAGGGCAATGTAACATGACAACTGAGCCGCCAAAATCAACACTGCCATGTGCAAAAATGGAGGTAAACATATGTTTCTAGGTGACGCCGGGGCCAATAGGCAGAAGCGTGGGTAATTAATGAAACGATAGGAGAGAGTGAGAATCGGGGATGAGCGGTTATGAGAAAAAAACCGGTGTTCGGTTAACCGGTTATTTTAAACAGAATGAGTACTTGAGTATTAAAACCTGTGGAAAATAACCGGTTATTTTTAGGTTTTATAACCTGTAGCATAAACGAAACAAGGCCATCGTGCAAGCGGGGGTGGGGGAGGGGGGCGGGGGGGAGAAGAGGTTTGCGTAAAATACTGATATTCATTTATTATCTAATGTAATTGTATTTTCCTTATCATTTATAACGCTCGCCATTACTGGAACATAAATAATACATTTTATTTAAAGGCAGATTACCGCGGAACCAAAGAAAATAAATCGGATGCAGTTGCAGTGGATATAAAAGTGAATTTGTCGCCCATCACGTTAGTGCCGTAACTGCTCGAGACCTAATAACATCTTCGGAATTTTTACCACTTATTATGTGAAAAGTAACATCAGTAATGCTAATCATCATTTCATGCTCATTTTCCCGAAACTCCCACTTCGACTCACGAATATATTCTTATAAGAGGAAATATAGTCTTATAAGAGGAAAACATTAGAGAGGAAAACATTAAAAAACCAACACTAATACCCTGGCCAAGTCACTTGCCGAAGGTTTATTTTATGAAGTCGGGCAATTTGATAATAGCCACTCTTACCTTAGAATTAATCAGGTATATGTATCAGTATAAAATAATATAACGCGTATGTTAACGAGATATTAAATTTGAAACAGTTCAGAACCCTCGCCGAAATACCTAAAGGGTAACTCGCAAGGATATATCTTGCGTATGATGAAAATTACGACCTGTTGCCATCACGAATTAAAGCAATGCATAAATGTTTCACTTTCAACGTTGAGCCTTGGGTTTACTCATGGCGGTGAATATCAACACCTTTATTTCCATAATTCTCCGACAGGATACGGGCTTTCGGTTATTTCGCTCAGGTTATGAGTACTCGGTTATAAAATATAACCTATAACCGGTTTTTAACCGACCAGGCTAATGCGTTTGTTGCCGATCAAGTAGTTCCAGAGCTCTCCAACAGAATGCGGGCTTTCGGTTATTTCGCTCAGGTACGAATATTATATTAGACTCCTTGTAGCCTCCTTACGCTCAGGTTAATGAGTACTCGGTTATAAATTTACTAATAGCTTTTTCGTCCTGGCTGATGTACAATAAGCTGCCTTGGGTGCAAGTAGTACTTAACAGTGTCTACCGACAGAGTGCCGACATCCAACATTTTTGATGAAAAATATTCAGGTTATTTTTCGGTTATTCAAAAAAATAACCGAGTACTCAGGTTAACCTGATCGGAAAAATAACCGGTTATTTTCAGGTTAACCTAGGGTAAATAACCGGTTATGGATATAACCGGTTATTTTTGCCCATCCCTATCGGGGAGTTGTGTGATAGACGCGTTGGTGTGCCAAAAAGTGACGCGTGCTTAAGAAAGGGCATTACTTGAGGGCTGTGTGGGTGACGAATCATCCGTGTGGGGAAGAGATATTATTGCTGTTTGTTTTGTTGTGTCTGATTTGAATTGAGAAGTGGCTCGAAAGAAAAGAATGGGTAGCGTAGTTGGGTCAGGGGTAGAGTGCAGGGTCATCAATGTGAATATTCTTGGATTGAAACTACCTCTTGCCAATTCTTTTTCCACCGGAGTTTTATTGTACGACCATCCCTGATTATATACATATTGAACATGTTTATCCAGGATATTTTTAACTATCTTACTTATTAAATCATCCCAATATGTTAATGAAAAACCAGTCCATGGTAATATCAAACATGCGTCTGCCCGATATCATTTTTATGCCACTGTATAGTGGTGAAAGATGTCTTTTTATCATCAAATTTATATCGGCCCAATATCGTCAGCAAATGTCATTTTTATAATAGCAAATGTTATCACTTTTGACATTTGCCGATATCGGTAGCCAATATCGGATTGACCAATAAGTGATATGTGACGGTGTGAAAATGATATTGGGCCGATTGCATCATGATGCTGCTTGGGTACGTTTTTGTCGGAAGTTCATTGACGCCACTCTCGTGAAGTTGAGACAAACATATGTAAAGAGAAAATGTTTTTGCCCAAGAGGTGGGTTCAATCATTCCCAAACACCGAATCTGTCCTCGTTGTGAACAATAGACAGACATTCGTAGTACGCACCTCTTCCCTTCTAACCTCATTTGTCTCTTCTGTCCTGAAAGGTTCTAAATAAAAGTCATATTTTTGTAAAGGCCCAGGTATGATTCCAGGTGGAATTAATTGGATGTTTTCATTGGTTTGCATTATATTTATGGTTCCGATAGGCACTTGGAGCTAGCTCCACAACGCAAGTTCGTTATCGCCCCTTCATGAAAAATGTTAAAATTTCTTAAACCAATTTTTTAATTATTAAATTTCTCCCTCCCGTTGAATTTGGACGGCCACCTTCACCTAGGAGTTCATATACTATTGGATACTTTACACTTGTGCAACCAAATAGGCGATATTACGCTGCACTTTCTTGAATTTTTCTAGTGGAGAAACGGGAGGTGGATCGATCTTTTCTGGCGGTTCCTTCTTTCCAGACTTCAGGAACTAACGGCCATTCTTTTCTGCTGCATCGTATAGGCTCTGGCGTCCGTTGTTTTTTTGTGGGCGGCGCTTTGATCGAACGGAAAGGGAACCCGCTCTTCGATCGGATCCACTCTTCGCCGACCTCCCAGCCACCTCCTTCTCATCATTAATGGTCTCATCACCTCCGGTCTCACCGACCCTCACCTTTCACGCATGATTTCAGCGTTACCGTGATATATGCATCGATAAATGGCTTTAAAGATCGATCATCAATCAATCAATCAGCGATTAATGATCGCTAAAACATAGATCATGGAAATAGAGGAAAAGCTTATTCTAAATCCGCGACACCGCCAGAGCCTATCCGCCAGATCCGCCAGAGGCTTTTGAAGATAGTATTTTAAAGAGTTCACAAAGAGCTACAGAGACATGAAATCCAAAACTTTGAGTTAAGCAGATAGATCCAAAAATATTCAAGGCATGAGAAAAAAATTGATCTACACGATGCTTAGCTGAGTTTAGTTGACAAACGCAACTTACATAATCCAAAGCATAAATACTTTTAGTAAAGAGGAACAAAATATTCAATTTCACACCCACCTACTCTGTTTTAAGCACATCTCAGCCAACAGTCTAGCAGATATCATGTGCCTACTTAAGCTATTTAAGGTCTAGGTTGATAGAAAGGAGATACTCGAAACATTTTAATGCAAATAATTTTATTACAACAAATATGTGACAAGAATATACAAAACATTTTTTTTTAATATTCAAGCATCTTGCCGTCATTGTCATTTCCTCAGCCACCAAATCATTCTTTTTTGCAATAATTATTTAACAAATATTAGTAGATGCACATAACAGCATTTTAGCTATATCTATTGATCCAAGTAGTCCGTCTAGTATTTTCCAGGGATAATGTAGGACATCACAATATGTCTACTATGGCATACTTTGGGCAGTTCGGGGACAGGGATGGGACGGTTCCTGATCTCAGCCTTGGCCATTTCAGTGGAGAAAACAGTATTTTTCTTGTCTTCTCGTCGTATTCCTCCACAACTCACAAGATATCATGTGGTTCAAAATGATCTTCACAGACCTTTAAAAGGAAAGTTTCAGCTATATTAATACAGAATACCAATACAAATTATCTATTATTCCCTCTATTTATGATACCTGAATATGAATTATTCTCTTTCAATTCAGTGAATTAAATTCAAACTAATACCAGAGCTGGGTGAAATAGCTTGGCTATTCTTCAATTAAGTCAAGAGAGGGTTTCATTCCAACTTTTGGTCATGAAATTTACACAGTCCACAGAGTTCGATACGGTTTACTGCTAAAAATTACCTACATCAAAATGGAGATAATAGTCCGCAAGACATCTAAAAGGTGTGTGACATCGCAACGTCGTCGATTCACACTAACCTAGTACCCTTTTCACAAAACCCCAATTTACGTTTCGCTCGACCAAGTATTTCGCGAATGTTTTCCCCACGTGATATCATGAGTCGACTTATCTTTTTGGGTGGGCAGTCTTCAGGAGAAAGATGTATTTTAATTCACCATTTCATAATTATAAAGAAACTGTTGATTGCATTAGAGTAAAAGTATTTTTGTGAGCAATCATATTTACAAAGAGCTACCCTCAATCCCACTCAAAATTTAAGCAAGCGAAGGTGAGCTGCGCGTATTTTATTTTCCATGGGAAATTACTTCTAAATCAGTCTGTCCATCTAAAATGGAATGCCTACACTTGATCTAATCTACATTTACGTAATACCCTGCGAGCCACATTGAGGGTGCGTGGCAGGGGGTGAAGCTCACCAAATGTGCGCTACTTACATTCTACTAATAATAAGTGATACCTACTATTAAATGAAAAAATGCTAGGCATAAGATTCACGTGCAACTATAAGGTTACTGTGAACTTAGTGACGAAGTTGTTACTTGCCAGAAAGATTTTCTCTAAATATATTTATCTTCATTTCCCCAGCAAGCATAGGTTAGTAATGTTTAAATATTCTTCATGCACTACGGACTACTCCAACAATTTGTTACCTACCTATCCCTTTGCTATGCTACCTATTGTGTTCTCGGAATCTACTTGGGAAAAATTATATTTTCAATCTATCGGTACGGCTTTCTTTCTCCCCAATCTCGTTTATCTGATCAAACCTAGCATAATATGCAGGGGTCCTCTAAATATATCTAACATTGTCTCTAAACACATCCCCTGCCGCACACCCTCGCGGTGGCTTGCTTGGTATCGCGTAGATATAGATTTCAACAACTTGGCTTTGAGTGTATTCTAAAGGTTAAGCCAAAACATTAACCTGCATTATGATAGTAATGATTCTTCGGGGATAAAAAATATTTGGAAGATTTGAAAATGACAATAGCCATTGATTGCATAATATAAGTGAGCATATGACTTTTAGACCCTTCTTACTACATTAATTTGCTTGTCTGAAAGTATTCCATGACCTTAATATCCCACCGCGTAAATATACGTACTTTTTACCGCGATAAATTACGGTAGATACCTACGATGCGGTAGAGAATAAACAGGAGAGATTAATCGGCATCAACACTTATGAACTCAAGTAATGCTGCCAATACTTGAGTATACCGCCATTTTTCAAAATAAATAAGCCAATTTCTAGTTACAATTGCAAAAAATAGGAATAATAACTCAAATGATAATACTTTAGTGGGGATAATAACTCAAGCACATACCTTGCTGCTCTTGGAGGGCCCAAATTTCTCCCTTTTAATGGCACGTATCCATTTTGCTAGGTCCTCTTCCGTTGGAATGTTAAAAACAGACACTTTAGGCCGGTTCCTGTACTTTCCGCGGTACTGTGGAACACAACAGGAGGTAGGCATGACACAACACCACTAAATATTCACCAATACAGCGAAAAACAACTTATCTAGCGCGCACAAAGCCTGCAAAAACCAGCGTTCCAAATGCAATCTTGTGTTTACCAGTTTCAATCAACAGTCAAAACAATCGGCTCTAGCAATTCCATAGACCCACTATGGAATATTGTAGCACCACTCATAATGACGTCACTCCGTAAACCTCATGCTTCGCGCAGGCCTTCTCTCTCGGTGGTTACGAGTCAACGCAGGCCGGAACACAGGAACCCGGAAGTCCGATGACGTCACGGCCACGAGGCCTAGCAAGGTCGTTGTTACTCAATTGTTTACCGGCTTGTTTATAGGACTTTCATTGCAGATATTTTTCCCTCCCGCGTGTATAGTGAGTTAGCTTCCGAAATTTCTCCCTACCTTCAAATAGTCTTTAATAAATCCCTCACTGAACACGTCGTACCGATGGACTGGAAAGTAGCCGATGTAACACCCATTTTTAAAAGTGGTGATAGGGAGCAGCCATCTAACTACAGACCAATATCTCTCACATCCATTTCATGCAAGGTCCTATAACATATAATTGTCAGTTCAGTCATGGGGCACCTAGATAGCCAGAATTTGTTGCCCAACTTTCAGCATGGCTTCCGGAAGAGCAGATCATGTGAAACTCAACTTGCTCTCTTTTCCCACGATATTTTAGTTTCTGGCGAAAATAATATTCCAGAGGATGCTGTTTTTCTAGATTTCAAGAAAGCTTTTGACAAGGTGTCTCATAGCAAACTAATTTTGAAATTAAAATCTTATGGGCTAGACAAAAAAATTATATCTTGGATAAGTGATTTTCTACATGATCGGGTTCAAAGGGTTGTTTTGGACGGTGTTTCCTCACCGAAAATTGAAGTCACTTCGGGTGTCCCACAAGGTAGTGTGATAGGTCCACTCCTGTTCCTTCTGTACATTAATGATATCAGTAAGGTGGTAAAAAGTAAGCTTCGTCCATTTGCCGATGACGCAGTTGTCTACAGGGAAATTTTAAGCCCAAACGATAAGCAATATTTAAATGATGACCTATAAGCAATCGAAACTTGGTGTGATACATGGCAGTTAAAATTAAACTTTAAAAAATGTGTAGTAATGAATTTTTGGAAAAAGAATAGTTCTCCTCCAAGCACATACAAAATAAGTAATAATGAAATAACAAACGTGGAATCCATTAAATATCGTGGAATAAGTGATACATGGCAGTTAGAATTAAACTTTAAAAAATGTGTGGTAATGAATTTTTGGAAAAAGAATAGCTCTCCTCCTACCACTTACAAAATAAGTAATAATGAATTAACAAACGTGGAATCCATTAAATATCTTGGAATAAGACTGACAAATGATCTTTCCTGGGGTAAACACATTCGTGAAATAATGGGTCAAGCGAATCGCAAACTGGGTTTCATTAAAAGAGTATTGGGTAAATGTGACGATCATGTACGAGAAATCAGCTACTTTTTCCTTGTAAGACCTCATTTGGAATATGCTGCCAGTGTATGGGATCCCTACGAAATCGGTCTAAATAACAAACTTGAACGTGTGCAGCGAAGATCGACAAGATTTGTAAAGGGTCGGTGTGATAACCTTATTAGCGTTACCAGTCTATTAAATGAATTAAATTGGAAATCATTGTCAGATCGCAGGTTGAAATTTAGACTTAATCTCTTAAACAAATTCCAAGGCAATATTTTCAGTGATGATGTTAAAAATATTTTGCGTACCCCAACTTACTATGGCAGACTGGACCATAATCATAAAATTAGAGAAATTGATTGCCGAACTGACCGATTCAAAATGTCCTTTTTCCCTCGCACAATTAGAGATACGAATAACGGTAAATATGTCCTATCGGAGAGTAGAAATGAGTAGCATTGGTAGCTGCATGTTGGTATGAGTACTTAAAGCTAACCCTACTAGCAGAATGTTTTTGCATGTTTGCTTTGCAATTTCTATCTTTTTTAAATAGTGTAGTTCTGACTACTATATTAATACTATTCCTTTTTTATGCATGATATGTAGTGCATGTTTGGTGAGCAATCGCCCCCTGCCACACACCCTTGTGGTGGCTTGCAGGGTATTTTGTAGATGTAGATGTATTTGTATGCTCATGGTTGGGAGTGAGTTATGTGCTGTTTTAATCGTGTGTAGAAGCGTTTATTGGCCTTTTTTGTGCAATATTAATAGTTTCATGTTTCTTTGTGGTTTTGGGATCCTAAGAGGGTGAAAGTGAACGGCGGAAAATAGACAGGCAATCAGCATACCTATATCAAACATTTACATTGGCGTAGTACTAGGTTGCATGTTAAATTCCTTTCCTCAAAGCCGTTGGGGTTTAATATAACTTCACTTGTTTACTTTATGTTTGCATTAGTATTTTCTCAGTACTCTTCACCTTGGAGTAAGCTTGTCTGTTAAATTCCTTTTAGCTTCTTACCACCTTTGTCATTCACATTGTATTCATGGTTAAATGGCTGCCGAGAATATTTTGAATGAAATAAACCTCAGTAGCGTTTTTACCAGGCAGTGCTTCTCGCTTAGAACTAAATGAAGTTCCCGACCTAATTGAACATATATCTTTCACCAACAACAATTATCATGTTTCACGCTTGTACAGCTTTTCGGTAATGCTAATAAAAATCAAATTACAGTCAAACTCATTTATAACGAGGAGCACGGTTAAAACGAGATGTCGGCTATCGCGAGGAAAGAGAGAGAAGGGTTGTTTGGAAATAATGCACTTTATGAGCAATATAATATAACGGTTAAAGTGAGACTGTATTAGAGAGCCTTACAACGAGCATATCCTTAGTCTAAATGAGCGAGCAGTGGCTTGTACTGTCGTACCAAGGACTTTTTCTTGTAAATTTAGCATGTATGTGGATAGTTCACTGAATACATTGTTCATTTTGTTATTTCAATCATCTTGCCTTAATCTTTGTTATTTTATCACCTCTGCATTACAATAGTATGTGTGTGAGCGCGAGTGTGTGTGCGTGAGAGAGGGAAGTGAGTGACAGTGCGTGTTGCTACTCGTATCGGATATTACGAGCGAAAGCATTTGGTCCCTTGCATCTCGTTGTATCCGAGTTCGACTGTAGTACTTGCTAGATTTTTATGTGATCAAGTCGGTAAAAAGTCGGTGAAAGTTGCCCTGGTGAAAAAGTTGTGTATCCAAGATTGTGTATGAATAAGGTAGCATTACGTATTTTAGCAGAACAAGCTTGAAATGGAAAATTTCACTGAAAAATCAGCGAATTTTTCCTAGATAAATAAAACAATTGTTACTGTCTACGTAAGTAAATTTTACTTACGGTTCTCGAAAAGTAAAATTATTTACTCTGTTGCGTGCTTTTAAACGGTTTTAAATGGTGTAAAAAATAATTCTAACGTATTCCAGAGCTTTTGTGAGATCACGTAGTGAGCAGTCGAGCGTTATCGAGATTTCGTGCTGGTGTTGAGAGGTGTTGTGATCGAGTCTTTTTTTGGTCTTCATCGTTTACTTCGTTCACAATGTTTTAGTGCTTGGTTAGTGGATTCAGGGGTTAATAAGTGTAGTATTCCAAAAGAGCATCTTTTAAAGTTTCCCTGAGAGGAGAACTTACAGATGAAATGGCTTTCTTCAATCCCCAGGGAGGAGTACAAAATTACCGAGAACTCTCGGGCAGGTGAATTCATTTTATAAGCAATGTGTAGTTTATTTAACCGGTGTTTGCCGAGTAGAGTAGTTGACTGAGTGATAAGATGTGGTCGAGGGTAGATTTAAAGGAGTGTGCAGGCACTCCTTTATTTTTTTGGGTCGCGGAACTTCAAACGGAAATGACTGGCAATCAATGCGTATTGAGGTGTAATTTGGAGCTACTCTTCTTTGTAGAAAGAGGGAAAATTCAAGTGTCCTTCGGTCATAACTCTCAAAGAACCGGAAACTGGCAACATAAGCCTCGTAGGAGTGTTTCAGTGGTAATTACAGTATGAAATATGTCGGTCACCATGCCTACGTCTTTCTTTTTTACGTTTTCATAATCAGCTTCTCTGAGTTTAGTACAAGCGATATTAATTATTGCTTTTACATCATGAATTCAGTTTCAGTCTTTCAGATATGGAAACGCTTTGAAAAGATCTGATCCGTCCGTAGAATCTTGCCCCGCCGCCGTACATGATCTTTCCTGGGGTAAATATATACGTGAAATAATGGGTCAAGCTAATCGTAAACTGGGTTTCATCAAAAGAGTATTGGGTAAATGTGACGATCATGTACGAGAAATCAGCTACTTTTGCCTTGTTAGACCTCATTTGGAATATGCTGCCAGTGTATGGGATCCCTACGAAATCGGTCTAAGTAATGAACTTGAACGTGTGCAGCGAAGATCGGCAAGATTTGTAAAGGGACGATACGATAATTATGTTAGCGTAACCAGTCTATTAAATGAATTGAAATGGGAATCATTGTCAGATCGCAGGTTGAAATTTAGACTTAATCTCTTCCACAAATTCCAAGGCAATATTTTCAGTGATGATGTTAAAAATATTTTACGAACCCCAACTTACTATGGCAGACTGGACCATAATCATAAAATTAGAGAAATTGATTGCCGAACTGACCGATTCAAAATGTCCTTTTTCCCTCGAACAATTAGAGATACGAATAACGGTAAATATGTCCTATCAGAGATTAGCAATGAATAGCATTGGTAGCTGAATGTTGGCATGAGTACTTAAAGCTAACCCTACTAACAGAATGTTTTTGCATGTTTGCTTAGCAATTTGTATCTTTTTTTTAAATAGTGTAGTTCTGACTACTATATTAATACTATTCCTTTTTTATGCATGATATGTAGTGCATGTTTGGCGAGAAATCACCCCCTGCCACACACCCTCGTGGTGGCTTGCAGGGTATTATGTAGATGTAGATGTACATAAGGCTGAAAGGCCTCCTGCTGATGACGTCACTCCCAAGCGCTCCGGCCTGTATCTAGGTGGCGTAGAGTTCTCTTCGTGAGTGAAAGAGTGGGGGGTAATAAGTAGGTAAGAAAGAGTGGGTATCTTACCCCCCCCCCCACTCTTATAGCATAGGAGCGAAAGATTGCATATGGGAGTGGGGTGGGAGAAAGTGACAGAGGTAAGGAAGTGGTGGCCTCTGGTGTGAAAGATTCAAACCCGGCTTTTCATACGCTCTTTCTACCTGAAGACTCACGAGACCTCCCCTCAATACTTGTGGCATTTTCAGAAAGAACTTCCACTATGGCAAGGGAAAAACAATTGTCGAAAGTCTGATTGTGGTGGGCACTATGTTTAAGGATAGGTTCATGGATGGAGGAATTTTGCCAGTGGTTGTTCATCCTGATAGCTAGTGGTGTAGTGCACTCTCCAATGTTGAAGGAGGGGCAGAAATTGCAGGAGAGGCGGTAAACTACGTTGGTGGAAGTGCAAGAGGGTGTAGAGGAGGATTTGTTGAGGACCGATGAGGAGGCTGAGCGGAGTGGAAAGCAGCATTTGCATCTCGGGCGTTTGCAAGGAGAAGAGAAATTGGAAGGAAGGGGAGCATGTAGAAGAGTGGGTCGGGTGGATCTAAGAATATTGCTGAGATTGGGTGCTTTTTTGTAAGTAACGGAAGGGCAGGCGGGAAGGAGACTTGATGTTCTATGGTTGGTATTTATGATGGGGTAAAGATCTCTCAGGATGCCTTTTATTTTGTGTGAGCCGGGAAAAAATTTGGTGATGAAATTCAATCGGCCGGGAGGGTTATTTTTGATGCGGGGCGTGTAATTGACGGTAGGGGATAGAATTTTCTTTCTGATGAGAGGCTCTGGGTACCCACGTTTCTGGAGGGCGTGATGGAGGTTATCTATGGCTTGGTGTCTGGGGAGGGCATTGTTGCAAAGACGGTGAGCCCGGACGGAGAGGGAGTATGGAATGGATTGTTTGGTGTGTGGCGGGTGACAACTAGTGTAATGCAGATGTGGTTGGTGGGCTTTTTGTGGATGGCGGTGATGAATTTGTTGTCTTCAAGGAGAATGTTGATATCCAGGAAGGTGGCGGAGGAATCAGAGATGGAGGAGGTGAACTTAACTGAGAAAGAAGAGTTGAGGGAAGAGATAAAAGAGGTGAGAGAGTCGCGCCCGTGGGGCCACAGGAGGAAGATGCCATCAATTAATAGGGCCCACAGGAGGGGTTTGAGAACTTGGGAGTTTAAGAATGTGGTTTCTAGATGGCCCATATAAATGTTGGCGTAAGAGGGTGTCATGAGGGTCCCCATAGGGACCCCTTGGATAGATATGTGTTATTATTGAATAAGAAGGAATTTTTGTTAGGACGAGTTCTGCTAGGCAAGTGATGAAACTGGTGGATGGAGAGTAGGGTGTCGGACGTCGTGAGAGGAAATAGTGGAGAGATTCTAGGCCTTCATGGTGGGGAATGGAAGTATAGAGTGATACCACATCTTTCGTAGCCATGAGAATATTGCTGTCTCTGGGAATGGGGGTGGAATTAAGGATGTCGAGATAATACCTTGCAAGTCACCATGACAGTGCGTGGCATGGGGTTAAAGACCAACATAAATGCAATTAAAAGGCACAATACTTCATGGAATATTATATATAGGAGCCACGTGCAAATAAATGGTGAGGTGATAATACTACATAATGATGAAGTAACTGCTGACTTCACAGGCATTTCTTTCATCGCCTATATTCTCTTACCAATTCCAGGGTGTCTACCAGTCGGGATAAGTCGGGAATCCGGGAAAAGTCGGGAATTTATTAGCGTCGGGAAAAAAACTGGAAAAGGTCGGGAATTCGCTGAAAAATAATAAAAAATCGGGAAAAATGGTTGCTTGCAAATCGTCAGGATAAAAATTGGAACGGCAGACATAGCATTACAAAATGAGATATTGTTTTCCTTTTTCTTTATTTGTCATTATCAAATATGTGTTACTTTAAACCTCTCTGGTCAGTATTTGTGAGTTCGTGACTTTCGTCGTTCGATTGCACTAGACATGGGCACCGTTTCCTGCATGCCGCCGCGTGACAAATCGGCTTGGTCGGTTGCAGGTTGAAGATCGTATACTTTGAATGCTATTTCGAAAGAATGACTTTGAACGTGATTATTACAACGCTCTCAAAGATTCAGGTGATCCATAGATCGTACCCTAGTACGATTGTGACATTTTGCGTTTTGCCATGCCTCTGAGGCTGTAACTCGATTAAATCCACTAGAAATATTATATTTAAACCGTCGCGTACTAAGTTTCTATGCTGCGCATCATCATAATCGGGTGGGATGAATTAACTTTACCGTGGAAGTGGAACGTTTTTTTTCTCTCATCCATTCAGTAAAGCTTACCGTTTGCCATTTTGTTATTAGCATTTCCCATTGAATTCCCACTCCCATAACGTCTTCGTGAAAGAACAGAGATCAGCTCCTGTAAAGTAAAAACATTGAATTACGTTTTGGTGTTTTCCCGGCGGATTATATGAGTGAAAGTTTCTCGGGTCTTCCACCGGGTCAAAGGCTCCATCTCTGCCGACGTTTCCGAAAACGACTCGTTTTCCGAAACGTAGGCAGAGATGGAGCCTTTGACCCGGTGGAAGACCCGAGAAACTTTCAGTCATCATATTACGTTGTCGCCGACGACGCCATGCGTGCCGCCGCCGACGAATATGTCGTTGGCTCCTGGATGATATACTACTGGAGAACTCGCCATTTGCCAGCTAATGCGGTGGAATGTCTTTGTTATTCATCTGATAGCGAGCTCGCTAGCTCGAAAACCGCCGGAAAGTCTGGTTCATCTGTCGGCATGTGCGAGTTTGCAACAAAATCATTCGTTTTTACTGGAAAATTCAGCATTCGCTAGCTCGAGTTGAATTGGTTCGTCAGTCTTCGAATTGGTGTGTGCTCAAGAGGTGCCTTGGTTGGTCTGGCGACGGACATAATTTCATTCAAAGGCTCTTTTCACACGGGACGGCGCGAACCCGACCGCCGTGTACGGCGCACAGTGGTGCAGGATCCCTAATACTTGGTATTTATGAGTCTAGAAAAACTTTCTATATAGGGTTTTTGTGCATATAAGTTAGATGCATCGATTGACGAATACAAAACCATCTTAAGTAAGGACATATTGCTGTTGCTACTCCTCTAGTAGATAAGATAAAATGTTGCACTGGTAACAAGTGCATCATTTGAAAAGGAGCAGTCACAGCTTCAACTTCAATTCTCTCTAATATAACGTGTATTTCCCCGATTCTTGTTCTAAAAATTGGGTTTTGTAACTGAAGGTGAGTGCTATGTAACTATTTATTAATACATATGTTGCAAAATTATTTTTTTACATAATTTCTTATTCAAAAATAAGGAAAATTGTTTTGAAAATTCACTTTTATATTTTTGAAAAATAATTAATTTGTTAAAATATTAACAACTAATTCGTGTTCAGAGATGGCGAAAACCTGTGTGCTATAATTTTCAATGAAACGAGAATTTTGAGTTTGTGTAAATCCAAGTAATAAAAATATTTCAAATACTTTTGTGAAAAAAGTAATTAGCGAAAATATGAACATCAAATTAGTATTCAGCGACTGAGAAAACGTATATTTGTTCACATTAATCGTGATGCTTAAAATAAGAGTTAATTGAAGTACAATATTGCAAAAATCTTTCCGAAAAAATTAGTTTACAAAAGTTTTGAATCTAAAATCATATTCAGCTACCTGGAAAACCTATATAGACCAAATTTCATATAAATTGAACATTTTTCAATCCAAAATACCAATTATTAGGGATCCTGCACCGCTGTGCGGCGTGCCGCCGTGCATTCCTCAAAAACAGCCGTGAATGTCACGGTACGGTCCATTTCGAGTATACGGCGTTTTAATTTCTAGTAGGAGTTTAATCATGAATGAAGTAGATAAGGTGCTGTGATCGTACTTTGAATAATGTGGATATAATAAGATGGCCAATTACAAGTGAAAAATTGGACAGGACTGGGCATTGAACTATTGACCGTCACGGTGACACATTAAGAAGTTAGCCTTTATGGGCTGAAATTTTAAAATTTTTGTCTTGAAAAGTCTTGAATTTCTTTTTCATATATTAGTAGACACCATGAATTCTAACAACATTTCATCCTCCTATTCTTTTACTGTGTTGCCCATTATATTCTCTCATGGAGAGTGGAAAAAATAACTTTTAAATGCATCGGTACATGACAGTATGTCACTGTTCTCTTGTTTCACAAATCAAACCTGGCGTCAGTGGCAGCAAAACCGGACGGGATCCAGGAGAGCGTCTTAAACATATACCCCCGCGAGTTTTAAATAATTCCTTAAGCACGTCTGTAACTTCAATAGTCTTGGAGATATATCGTAAAATGTGTAGTAACTTTTGTAAAATTCGAAATTTGCAGCGTTGCAATATCTTGGAAACGGTTGCGTGTTTTGCAAAACGGCTTCGGGGTTCCCATTTTCTTATCAAATGGAGACGTTACGCCAAACTCGGTCAAAGTCGGTCAAACCCTACTAAGGGTCATTTCTGCCGAATTTCTGGTCGAATTGACGTGGAATGGCCCTTGCATATTTTCATAGTTGGATTTGGAATGAAACTACATTTCATGTTAATAATTACATTGCTTATGGTATTTCTGTTATTGTCATTCATTTCCTGTGTTTTTCGGTAAATAATAATTTTATTTTTGCAGCTAAAAAATGCTGCAAGATGAAAATTCGATTTCCCCCTATACTCCCGTGAGGTAACGTAGAAGTGCGTCAAGTTAGTCCTTGCTTCAATATAGTTGCGCCAAACAGCAAATTTGGAGGTTCACGGCTGAGGATAACTTTTCTGTTGTCATCTGGCTTGATTCCATTTCCACCACATGCTTTGAGCTCTTCCCATTATGTGCCTACCTATCAATTTTCCTTGCCCTTATATTACCTATATTGAAACATAATTAACAGTTTTGCATCAGAGGAAAAAATGACATCGGCGTTAGAGACGTCTAAGACAGAGGGCCTCTAATCTGACAAACTTATTGTTAGACTAAAACTACAATTTTTCGTAATAGTTGGGGAGGACAGCTTGTTAAAAGAACGACGACGCACGCTTGACTATTTCAGCTTTGTCAGTCGGGAGAGAGATGCTCTGCCTGTCCCCTGCACACCCTGTTGTGCCAGAAAAGGAAAGGTTGAAGACCCGATGGGTAGGGGGGTGTCATAAAAAGTGTTGGGGATGATTCTTGGGGTGAAAAAGTCTAACCATTCCAGACCCATCTCCCATTTTCACATTATTCTAAAGTGAAGAAACACATGCCTACGCACTTGAGTTTAAATATTTCGATGGGAGCAACTACCTTTGTCAGTTCGAAAAAAGGAAATGGACTCCGCTTTACTTGTTATTTAAATGACCTTTATGTAAATATCTCCGAAGTGGACGGACTTGAACTCTGAGGATGGAGACGAACAGGATCGGTCGGACGGTCGGAGTTGCTGGTGTCATAAAACGTGTCGGGTATGATTCTGAGGGGGAAAAATACGCCCACCGACTTCCGAACGTGTCGGAATTATTTCCGAGAGTAGGTAAGGTCTCTGCGGAAGTGCTCATGTCCCATCTCTGATTATGCCGTTCAATGCGAATCTCCTTTGGAGGGAGAATTGTTCATCTACATCTACATAATACCCTGCAAGCCACCACAAGGGTGTGTGGCAGGGGGTGATTGCTCACCAAACGTGCACTACATATCATGCAAAAAAAAGGAATAGTATTAATATAGTAGTCAGAACTACACTATTTAAAAAACATAGAAATTGCAAAACAAACATGCAAAAACATTCTGTTAGTAGGGTTAGCTTTAAGTACTTATACCAACATGCAGCTACCAATGCTACTCATTTCTACTCTCCGATAGGACATATTTACCGTTATTCGTATCTCTAATTGTGCGAGGGAAAAAGGACATGGGGAAATGTTATGATGCTGGGAAAACTTATAAGACTCATAAGACATTTGCAAGAAGCTCGACCCACCAAGGCCAATTGTTGTTGATTATTAGAAATTAATGGCTTTTGGAAAACGTTCCTGGAGTTATATTACCCATGCGTTACAAAAAATACTGAAGATCGCATTAGCAGCTGATCGAATTACATTTAGATGTAATACGTGAGTAGCTTAATTATTGATCTTTTGTAAAATATTTACAGAATATTAATCCTGTGATTTTGTGTTTATACTTTCCTCGCTTGACAATATGAGCGTTGGAAGAATCTGAGTGAAATGATGACTTAGAGATCAATAAATGTAGGAATTGCGAGGTAATCAGGGTATAAAATGTTTCCAAGAACATTGCATATTTTAAGGCCATACAATACGGTGGAACGACAATTTAGCTCGTTAATCAGAACCCTCGGAAAATCGTTCACCAGTCATAGAACTCCAGTGTGGCATTTGGTATTTTCTGGAGAGGAATGGAAAGCGACTGTAATTTTCGATGACGTTGCTGCTAGCAGGAGGATGTGGACTCGTCTCCCCTGCCACGTGGACCGGCGCCAATGACCAGGGTGCCAATCACGGTTCTTTCGTCGCTATGTGATATCGTACGATACCACTGCTCCCAGATATCGTACGATACGTTGCTAGGTAATTATGGTTTCGCCGTTGGTATCGTACGATACGGTTCGGCTATCTTCGGCAATATATCGTCTCAAGTGACGTCATGTATGAATTGGATCAAAAACAACCAAAAAAGAAACACTACTGCAGCAACAAATGACTGTCGCAAAGAATAATGCGTTAGAAACTAGCCCTTTAAAATGTAGAGCAAGGATGGAAACTTATTTTTCGTACTATTTCGTAATATTATTTTCAATGATAACAATACTAAACCATTTTTGTGACAAACTCTCTGGTTAATAACTATTAATCTAACATTGATTTAATAAATTAATTAATTGTTATGACAGTTATAATTCTTCGCAATTCAGTTCTCTGGGATATCTTTGGAGGGGATTTATGATGCGGGGAAACGTAATATAAGCTGAAAAATTATGACGAAATTGTCATATCCTTTAATTATTTATTATTATTTCATATTTGTGATTAATTATATATATTTTTTAACTTTTTCCATCGCAATAATAGGTTAAATAATATATCTAATAAGGTATTAAGAGGTGTGAGTTCAAATCAGGAAGTGAAAATAAGATTAATTTCACTAATATAATGTGATGAAAATACTTAAATTAAAGTGATTATGGGAAACCTATTGGTGATATAAGAACTCATATTCCTAATTGAAAGGCACAAAATTTTATTTGTCATACTCTTGCACTTTTCTTCCATTTCATAACAATTATATTTTATTTACATTTTGCTATATGTATATCATCATAAATTTGTTTCAATATTTTTATCTGTATTACCATAGCCGGAATGTCCAAATATCGCTGTCGTGCTCAAACAACATTAACGAAATAGTTGAATATTATGGCGGATCATTTGTCAGCTCAACTGACTTTGCATCTGACAGTTTGACACAAATATATGGTTAGTAGGCAAACATAGGCCAATGTACAATTAATTTTATATGGCTGAAACATAAAAATATAGTGGATGAGTAAAAACTACTTTTTATTCATTGTCAGGGATAATAGGTATTACAAAGGCCCTTAAAATTTCATATATTTCCTTAGATGAATGGACTCAGGGTAGCAGAAAATTTCTGCTATTTTATATGGTCTTAGAAATCAGCACTGTTTGAAAATGAATGCTAATGCCACCCTATAGGTCACCTTGCACCCTTATACCCTCGTATTATTTAAACTTTTATTCTCCAGAACTAGCTGTTCTTGTGCATCACCATCTTCTAGTTCCATATTTGCCAGGTGGCTATTTATTATCATACTTTGAAGCACAACGCATGATGATACAATTGCACATGCATTTAATTTTAGCTATTTCAAAAGCAATTAACGTTGAATATAGACTTTTTTAATTAATACGTTTTGCTTTCATTCCATTTAATCTCAAGATTCATTAAAAGGGGATCATTCAACGTTACACTTGCAACTATCTCTTTCCATGATACTCTATATACTTCTACAGCTGTATTTTACATTAAGAGCCAGCTCAAGGGCAAACGGCAGGAGGATACCAAGATGTGTCGCCTTTTTCCACTTCTAATGAAAGGCTTAACCTGGCGATGAAAGTACCTGTCACAGGGATGGCCACTGGAAATATATTTTGAAGATACCATTTGAATTGAAATGCCGGTAGATTACTGTCGTTAGTTAACAGAAAATTATTCGCCGTAGAAAATATATCCCAAAGAACCGTGAAATGTTGCTGTGTCTCCCCATTGTCCAAGTATCAATCCCGAGAATAAGATTTCAGAGCAAAACTTAGGAATAGGACGAGTAAATAAATATCTTTAGCTCAGTAATGAGCAACTGCAACTGAACAACCGCTCAGCGAAGAAAAACTAAGAAATGGCAAAGGCAAAAAAAAAAATTCGTCGAGGAGGCGCGAATAGGCGATCATTGGAGTGAGAAGCGAACACGCTACCCACAGCGCTAATCGTATCTATAACAATAAGACAATTTTGTTGGGAATAAATGGTGAAAAATAAAATGCTGAAATCAACGAATGAAAATGTAAACAAGACTTAAAAGTTGATAAAGAACATAATTACGTATCAATAGAAAACTTCCTACTGCTCAAAAGTTATTAATACCATATTATAAAGGCGGAGTGACTTAAGTAGCCTCTCCTATTCAGTTAAATATTAATAATTTATAAGTAAACTCATTGCATACCGTACCCCAACGCACACAGCAAGCACAATCTGCATGTAAAGGAATTAAAGCAAAGATATACAGCAGAATTAACCTCTAATTATGGAATTGTATTTCATTCATAATTAACTGTTTTCATGATTGAGATTATGCATTGGATCCTAGACTATTCACTCACAAATGCTACAAACGCTTAATGCTGAAGAAATAAAATTATAATAGTGAATTATAGGTACAATACCACATGATGACTTCATAACATAAAGAAAACTTACTTTTCGTTCTATGTCAAGCAAATCTCAAACCTTGGATATCGCTTATATTATAAATTGGTGCAAGTATAAATCAAAAGTACCTATGCATCAATCGCTAGCCCAGAAATTGATAAACGCTATTATTTAATTAAATCACTTAATTGTGCACATTTTTCACGCCCTAGTGCGTGCTGCACATTTATATTAGTCATTAAACCCAAAATCTCTATTAATAGTGTAAACATACCTGAAAATCATTCAATTGGAAGTGAGACTCACGATACGGGCTACAGCGAGATCAAAGTCGTCTATAGGAGAACAGTCGATACATCCATAGCTACCAGCTGAAACTGCGAACCGTAATAGCATATGTCGCCAAAACAAGGGATATCATACGATATCAAGCTTACTATCGTAGTACGTTGAGGTATTGTGCGGTAGCTAACTGGAAACTTAATAGCATTTCAGATATCGTACGATAGGAATTTCGTTTCCAAGGCGTATCGTACGACAAAGAACCGTAATTGGCACCCTGGTTTCTATTTCCCCTCTCTCTGACCCTCCATTTCCTCTTTTATGGACCGCCTCTCCCAATGTATAGGAAGGAATTGCCCGTTTGTGCATTCGTAGTTTCAATGTCTTTTCCGTTTTTCACTGTGATAACATATGTTCTCTCAAATCGAAGGCCGGTGGCAACTTGTCCGGGTACTCGGCATTTCCTCCTGCCAACACCGCTTCAACTCGCCTCTTTCACCAGATATTCTTTCCATCTCTTCAATTTGTCTTCATTTTCAATCAAAATTCTCTATTTTTGTCCCTTATGGCATTGCATCTTCCGCTCCGTTCCTTGAAGTGGTTCCTCAGTATCCTGTAGGCAGCTTCCACCTTTCCAAGTGCAATGTTGCTTTGTACATCTTGGCATAGATTCTTCATCCATATTTCTCTAGCTTTCTTGACTTTGCGACTTACTTCGTTCCTTATTATTTTGTAACATAGCTGCCTTTCTTCAGTTTCCGCATTCTTGTACTTTCTTCTTTCTTCAATCAGGTTTAAGACTTCTTCCGTGATCCATGACTTCTTCTTGGCAACTTTTCTTCTTCCACGAACTTCTTTTGCGGCTTCCTGTAGTCCACATTTAATGTTCATAACGTAGTTAGAGGTACATCTTCTGGCACATCTACACTAAATTATGGTCGCTGTCGATGTCTGCACCCGGGTAGCTTTTGCAATCCTTCACCTGATTCCTAAACCTCTCCTTCACTAAAATGTAGTCTATTTGATATCTTCCTCTGTCTCCTGGTATTTTTCGCGAGTATCTTCTTCGGTTGTGATTTTTAAACAATGTGTTGACAACCACTAACTTATGGTTTGTGCATAACTCCAGCAGCATTTCTCCTCTTTCGTTTCGGTATCCCGATCCGCATTTTCCAGTCATCTTCCATCTTGACCTTCGCCAGCGACAGTGTTCGAGTCTCCTAAAATAAAAAGGTTTTCTTCTCCGCTTACCTGTTTTATTACTTCAGTGATATCTTTGTAGACGTCTTCCACTTCTTCATCATCGTAGTTCGACGTAGGCATGTAAACTTCCACCACAATGGTATCTGAAGGATTAGTTTCAATTTTAACCCTTATAATCCTCTCACTGTACTGCAGGAAGCTCTTCACAAGCAGTCCTGCACTCTTCCTGAGTATTATGCCAACTCCAGCGTTACCATTCAGTGATCCGGTGTGAATAATTCTGTAAATTCCCCTCCAGAAGTCTCCTTCTTCGGGCCATCTCATTTAACTGATTCCTAATACTTCGAGGTCCATTCTCCGCATTTCCACCTTCAGGTTTTCCACTTTTCCGCAAGCCCGTAGGGATCTCACGTTCCACGTTCCTAGCCTAAAATGACTATCACACCTGACTGGTGTATTCTGTCGGGTAGTCCCCTCCCGGAGATCTGAATGGGGGGCTATTTTACCACCGGAATATTTTACTCGAGAGGGTTCCATCACGTCTGATATAATAAAGGAAAGAGTGGAGTAGCTGCGACTGCTCGGGATAATAATGTGGTGGTTTCCCCTTGCCTTCCACATCGCAGTACTACAGCCGTTAAAGTAAATGTTACCTGACGCTTGTAGTGAAATGAGTGTCGCTGTACCGACCACTGTGGTCTCCACCTTCACTCATGTGAATAAGAGCTGCTGTCCTCTACTCCTCCGGGTGATGAGAAGCGTAATTGTTGGCGGCCTCCCGTCGCCAAGTCACGGCATCTTCACAGGTTCTGTATTATTTAGTGGCCTACCTTACCCAGCGATAGACCAAATACCCCCTCGGGAATGCCGTCGCTTGTTGTCCACGACTGCTTATTCGACGAGTAATCTCGCTTATGTAGCAGTTAACTTCTCTATCTGGAGCACGTCCCACAATCCGCAACCCGGTGGACGCATTCTTTGGGTTGAAGCTCAGCCGCGAGGTTGCCATTGTATGAATAGAATTTTGGGTTAGAGGCACTCGGGCGGGGACTATCGACGGTCAAGCCTCCTAATGAGGGTCCTACCTCGACTCCGAGCCTAATCCGACCCTTCGCGAGCGACCCGAGACCCTCACCGAGGCCTACAACTCCTCGGGGAGTTCCACCCTTCATTTTGACCATTTGCAGTTAAGTTTTACTTTACAAAATATAGTTGTTATAAACAATGTGTCAATTTCTTCGTGCTCTCCATTGAAACACGATTACAAGCCTTTTTTGATCGATCCTCTACGGTGAAAAATAAGATTTTTACAAATTAACACGGAAATCATAGTTCACACTTGGCAACGCTGTAGCGAAACATGTGGTTATCGTGAGGGGGTGAGAGAGAACGGAACGAAGGAATCTCACGGGCGTATGTGTTCAAGAAGTAGAGTGGTTTAGGATAGAGAGTAGGGAAATGAGTAGGTGAAATAGTGGGCCATTAAATAACTCGGGAAAACAAAAACCCCACACGTACAACAAGCAGCCATATTAAACTAGAGGAATTCCTGCAGTGGTAGTTAGATCTCGTAGTGTAAGAAGGAAGAAGATACCCGAATTCCAACACCTTATAGAGAGTACTATCTTGGAAAAAGACTGACACGTGATCTTTCCAGGGGTAAACACGTGAATACTACGTGAAATAATGGGTCAAGCAAATCGTAAACTGGGATTCATCAAAAAGTATTGGGTAAATGTGACGATCATGTACGAGAAATCAGCTACTTTTGCCTTATTAGACCTCATTTGGAACATGCTGCCAGTGTATGGGATCCCTACGAAATCGTCCTAAATAATGAACTTGACGTGTGCAGCGAAGATCGGAAAGATTTGTAAAGGAACGGTAAGATAACTACATTAGCGTAACCTGTATTTAAATTAATTAAAATGGGAATAATTGTCATATCCCAGGTTGAAATTTAAACTTAATATCTTAAATAAATTCCAATACCATATTTTCAGTGATGATGGTAAAAATATTTTGCGAACCCCAACTTACTATGGAAGACTGGACCATTATTACAAAATTAGAGAAATTGATTGCAGAACTGACAGATTCAAAATTTCCCTTTTTCCTCGTACTGTTAGGGACATGAATAACGTTAAATATATCCAGTACAAGTGTAGCAATGGTAGCTGCATGTTGGTATAATCTTTTTTTTTCTTTTATCACCTTTTTTTGTAAGTATTGTAGTTTTCTACAATACATATTATAAATACTAATCCTTTTGTATGCATGATATGTAGTGCATGTTTGATGAGAATTCACCCCCTGCCACACACCTTTTTGATGGCTTGCAGGGTATTATGTAGATGCAGATAGATGTAAGAGTGTAGCAATGGATAGCATTGGTAGCTGCATGTTGGTATGAGTACTTACATATACACGATACCCTGCAAGCCACCGTGAGGGTGTGTGGGAGGGGGTGAAGATCACCAAGCATGCACTACCGTCATGCAAAGAAGGAACAATATCGTTTCATGCAACTAGATTGTTAGTATATATATAGTGTTTAAGGGGTTAATATATACATCATGCACTATAGGCTACTCTAAAATATTTCACCTACCTATCCCTTTCCTATGCTGCCTATTTTGTTCTCTTATAGTACGGGGGATAAATGCCATTTTGAATCTATCGGTACGACAATCTATCTTCCTAATCTTATTTATCTGGTCGAATGTAGCATAATACGCTGTTGTTTTTAATATGTGCCTAACATCATCAGTAAAGCTACCCGATTGAAATTTCTCTTTAAACTGTACTTCAACCTACGCTCTGATAATGATTCCCACCCTAACTCTTGTATTTTTCTGAAACACTACTTAACCTTTCGTAACACCTTTTAACGAACATAGCTGTTCTATGCTGAACACTGTTTAGTTCTCTGATAAAATCTAATTCATTCGGATCCCATACACTGGCTACATACTCAAGGTGGGGTCTAGCTAGTGGAAAGTAACATCGCTCTTTTGTCTTCTCATCACATTTCCCAAGTACTCTTTTTATAAATCCTAGCTTTCTCTTCGCTCGGCCGCATATTCCCCTTATGTGTCTTCCCCACGATAAATCCTTAGTGATTGTTACACCTAAATACCTCTTGTCTTCAACGCTTTCGATCTTCGTGTCATTAATTTTATAGGATCGCTCTATCGAATTATTCCTCCTCCAAAAATTAATAGTTACACACTTTTTAAGGTTAAGTGTTAACTGACATTTGTCGCAGTAAACTTGTAAATGAGATATGTTTGTGCCTACTATGTACCACCCCATTCCGATGTACACTCAGTATTACAACTCGAGAAACAGATCAGCGGCCTTATTCGCTAAGGATTTTTCAAGGAAATTCCGTGGTCGAATCTCGGAATTACGTCACATTCTCGGAAGAATACCCAAGTCGCGATTCAGTAAGGTTTTCACGGTTTTTCCGTCTCGACAGTGTTGCATTCCGTCGCCGTGGAGAGCTAGTCTCCAGGTCCATTAATTCCCATAGCAACGAAAGACTGATTATTGTAGGTGGACATTTCAATATATCATCGATAGATTGGAAAACGTGTATTCATTAGTCTGGGGCACGGGTCTGGGGGTAGGGTCAAAGAGATCAGTGAGTCATTTCTTAACCTGTTCGCATCAAATAGTAAGCTTGCTTAATAGAGGGGAGAATGTTCGATTTACCTTCTCGATTTACTTTCCACAAATATCCCGGAAAAAGTTATTAAAGTTGAAATTGTCGATGGAATAAGTGACCACAAGGTACTACACTTTAGATTTTCCCTCAATTCTGAAAAATTTTAAATTAAAAAGAAAGATTTACCTTATTAGCAAAGCAGATTTTAACGGATTTAGGCGTGACTTACAGACTTCTTTTGAAAAATTCGAGAACATCATCTATTCATCTACATCTATCTACATCTACATAATACCCTGCAAGACACCACAAGGGTGTGTGGCAGGGGGTGATTTCTCACCAAACATGCACTACATATCATGCATAAAAAAGGAATAGTATTAATATCAGTAGCGAAGCTAAGGTATTCGAAGTGGGTATTCTAGCTCATCAGCCCCTTAATTCACTGCTTCAGAGACTCAAATATTCCAGTTGACAAAAATCAGTCGACTTAACACGTTGTGTACCGGGGTATTTAAATGGGCTATAACCCTCCGTTCCGGCGGATTTTTAAAATCTAGTTTTTTTTTAATGTGCATTGCATATGAAGAGAATTCTAGATGCTTCAAGAATGTTTTCTCACTTCTTTACCTCTCGCCCCACTGTTAATTTGAAATAAATTTTCCGGTACCCAACCATGCACAGAGGTTAGCACTGAAAGCTAAATAATTTGCCTTAATATTTTCTGCTGATCACATAGATTCGGCGGGTTTTCTCTTGGACAAAGGTGTCGATGACGCGTTCTTTGAAACTTTCGTCGCTCGGAAGGTTGTTCAGTAAAGCCTTTTCAATCGCCAGGGTGCTTAAATTGCTTAGGCTCGAGTCCGTCATGGAGTTTCTTAAAAATGTCTTCACTGTCTTCAACGTACTCATACTTCTTTTGGACCGTACAGTTGATACAGGAAAAGTCTGAATCAGTCTTATGATTCCCACAGTTTCTTGATACACTTTATCCAGGCCACTGTCCAAAAAATATTTAAGTCACTAATGTGCAGGCAACTGTCGTTGGAATAGACGTAAATGAGTTCATTTTTTAGCTGTTCACTATTAAATAATGAGTACATATTATCAGGATACTTAATTTCGCCGATGGATATGATGTATTGTATGCAGGAAACTGTTTTTCATCTAGTATTTCTGCAAAATAGAAGTTATTGAAGTCTTCAAAACGAGATTCCATGTGGACAACGAAAGTGTCAATTATTTCAAAAGAAAGCCTTCTGAATTAGATAAACGTGTCTAGTCTACCCTGGTTGTTGTTGCTCAGTCCTTAGCATGTATGCTGCCAGTGTATGGGATCCCTACGAAATCGGTCTAAGTAATGAACTTGAACGTGTGCAGCGAAGATCGGCAAGATTTGTAAAGGGACGATACGATAATTATATTAGCGTAAACAGTCTATTAAATGAATTGAAATGGGAATCATTGTCAGATCGCAGGTTGAAATTTAGACTTAATCTCTTAAACAAATTCCAAGGAAATATTTTCAGTGATGATGTTAAAAATATTTTACGAACCCCAACTTACTATGGCAGACTGGACCATAATCATAAAGTTAGAGAAATTGATTGCCGAACTGACCGATTCAAAATGTCCTTTTTCCCTCGCACAATTAGAGATACGAATAACGGTAAATATGTCCTATCGGAGAGTAGCAATGAATAGCATTGGTAGCTGCATGTTGGTATGAGTACTTAAAGCTAACCCTACTAACAGAATGTTTCTGCATGTTTGCTTTGCAATTTCTATCTTTTTTAAATAGTGTAGTTCTGACTGAAGTAGCTGATTTCTCGTACCTGATCGTCACATTTACCCAATACTCTTTTGATGAAACCCAGTTTACGATTAGCTTGACCCATTATTTCACGAATGTGATTACCCCAGGAAAGATCATTTGTCAGTCTTATTCCAAGATATTTAATGGATTCCACGTTTGTTATTTCATTATTACTTATTTTGTATGTGCTATGAGGAGAACTATTCTTTTTCCAAAAACTCATTACTACACATTTTTTAAAATTTAATTCTAACTGCCATGTATCACTCCAATTTTCGATTGCTTGTAGGTCATCATTTAAATATTGCTTATCGTTTGGGCTTAGAATTTCCCTGTACACAACTGCGTCATCGGCAAATAGACGAAGCTTACTTTTTACCACCTTACTGATGTCATTAATGTACAGAAGGAACAGGAGTGGACCTATCACACTACCTTGTGGGACACCCGAAGTGACTTCAATTTTCGGTGAGGTAACACCGTCCAAAACAACCCTTTGAACCCGATCATGTAGAAAATCACTTATCCATGATATAATTTTACTGTCTAGCCCATAAGATTTTAATTTCAAAATTAGTTTGCTATGAGACACCTTGTCAAAAGCTTTCTTGAAATCTAGAAAAACAGCATCCACTGGAATATTATTTTCGCCAGAAACTAAAATATCGAGGGAAAGGAGAACAAGTTGAATTTCACATGATCTGCTCTTCCGGAAGCCATGCTGAAAGTTGGACAACAAAGTCTGGCTATCTAGATGCCCCATGACTGAACTGACAATTATATGTTATAGGACCTTGCATGAAATGGATTTGAGAGATATTGGTCTGTAGTTAGATGGCTGCTCCCTATCACCACTTTTAAAAATGGGTGTTACATCGGCTACTTTCCAGTCCATCGGTACGGCGTGTTCAGTGAGGGATTTATTAAATACTATTTCATCTACATCTACATAATACCCTGCAAGCCACCACAAGGGTGTGTGGCAGGGGGTGATTGCTCACCAAACATGCACTACATATCATGCATAAAAAAGGAATAGTATTAATATAGTAGTCAGAACTACACTATTTAAAAAGATAGAAATTGCAAAGCAAACATGCAAAAACATTCTGTTAGTAGGGTTACCTTTAAGTACTCATACCAACATGCAGCTACCAATGCTATTCATTGCTACTCTCCGAAAGGACATATTTACCGTTATTCGTATCTCTTATTGTGCGAGGGAAAAAGGACATTTTGAATCGGTCAGTTCGGCAATCAATTTCTCTAACTTTATGATTATGGTCCAGTCTGCCATAGTAAGTTGGGGTTCGTAAAATATTTTTAACGTCATCACTGAAAATATTGCCTTGGAATTTGTGGAAGAGATTAAGTCTAAATTTCAACCTGCGATATGACAATGATTCCCATTTCAATTTATTTAATAGACTGGTTACGCTAATATAATTATCGTATCGTCCCTTTACAAATCTTGCCGATCTTCGCTGCACACGTTCAAGTTCATTACTTAGACCGATTTCGTAGGGATCCCATACACTGGCAGCATATTCCAAATGAGGTCTAACAAGGGAAAAGTAGCTGATTTCTCGTACATGATCGTCACATTTACCCAATACTCTTTTAATGAAACCCAGTGTTTGATTCGCTGGACCCATTATTTCACGAATGTGTTTACCCCAGGAAAGATCATTTGTCAGTCTTATTCCAAGATATTTAATGGATTCCACGTTTGTTAATTCATTATTACTTATTTTGTAAGTGGTAGGAGGAGAGCTATTCTTTTTCCAAAAATTCATTACAAGACATTTATTAAAGTTTAATTCTAACTGCCATGTATATATTTGAAGGTAGGGAGAAATTTCGGGAGCTAACTCTCTATACACGCGGGAGGGAATTTGATCAGGGCCAGGAGATTTGTTGGGACTCATATCTTTGAGTGACTTTTCAATAGCATTACAGGAAATTTCTAAATCTTTCCTAAGCGATTTCCTGTCTTCTTCTTTTGATATACCCCTATACACTACCGCATGGTCTGCAAAGAGTCTAAGCTTACTACTAACTACGCTACCCAAATCGTTAATGCATAGAAGAAACAGGAGCGGACCTACTACGCTACCCTGGGGAACTCCCGATGTGACTTTGATTGTGTCCGACATGATACCATCTATGACAACCCTCTGCTCTTGTCCACTTAAGAATTCTCTTACCCAACACACAACGTCTTTATTTAATCCAAAACTCTCTAACTTCAAGATTAATTTATCATGAGGAACCTTATCGAATGCCTTTTTGAAATCTAAAAATATCGCATCAACTTCAGTACTGTTTTCGCCGTAGACTAAAATATCGTGTACGAATAAAGCTAATTGTGTCTCCCTAGATCTACCTTTCCGGAACCCATGTTGGCTGTTTATGAGTAATCCCTGACTATCCAAATGCCCCATGATCGAACTGACTACAATGTGCTCAAATATCTTACAAGAGATTGACGTGAGTGAAATGGGTCTGTAGTTACTAGGTTCTTCCCTATCACCGCTTTTAAATATAGGTGTAATGTTAGCTACTTTCCAATCTTTGGGTACTGTGTGGTTCTTTAGTGTTTTATTGAATATTATTTCTAGATATGGGGCTATTTTAGAAGCTAATGTTTTATATACTCTGGAGGGAATTTGATCGGGACCTGGTGATTTGTTTATACTAATGCTTTTTAACTGCTGCTACATTCCGTGACAGGAATTTGTTATTTCAGATATTTGTTCACTGAAAGTGTTCGGCAGTGGTTCGACTGCGTTGTGTGACGATGAGTTGAATACGCTTTGGAAGAAGGTGTTTAAAGTATTGGCTTTTTCTAAACTGCTGGTGACTCTAGTTCCTTTATCGCTTTTAAGTGTGTGGACTGTGGACCTATTTCCTTGAAGCTCTCTCACATATGACCAAAACGCTTTAGGATTGCTATCTAAATATTCTGCTAAATTCTTGAAATATTATAACGCTAGCCGAACATGATGTCCTTGCTAATGCTCTCGATTTTTTATAGTTTTGAACTAGCTCATTTTTTTCCTCTACCGATAGACCCCGTCCTGCATTTTTCATCCTAGCGTGGCATACCCTTTGTCGCTTTAGCGATTTCCTAACCTCCGCGTTATACCACCTTGGCTCTGTATTATCACTAATGAATTTACTTGGTATGTATTTATTAACTGCTTTACGGGTGACCTCAAGAAATTCTCTCCACGAATCCTGTGTATCTAATCCTTTGCTTTGTTCGCTAAATACATTAAACGATTCCCTTAATTCCTCTTTCATACCGTCGTAATTAGCCTTGCCAAATAAGTATACCCTCCTCCTTGGTTTATAATGTCTTTCAACGTCTACAATAAATTTCGCATACACTATTTTATGATCACTAATTCCTATGTCTGTAACTGTATTTAGAACTCTTTCGGGCATATTTGTTTCTAATAAGTCTAGAATGTTGTTTCCCCTGGTCGGTTTTGTTACTAGCTGTTGTAAAGAATGTGACGTTTGGTGTGATTTCACCCCCTGCCACACACCTCTATGGTGGCTTACAGGGTAATATATGCATATAGCTTCCCTGGCTTCCATTATGTCTCACACTATGCCTGATTTTTGGACTTCGGGAACAGAATTTATCAGTAGACTCTTGAACACATGACAATTGCTTTTTTTTAATGTTGCAGTAAGATACTTTGTTACTTAGATTACTTGCCTACGGGTGTACTAAGTATCTTACGTTAGATTCCTCACATAGTACGCTTCTCATTCCCTTCATTCTCTTCTCCATTTCACCCGTAAAATTCCTCACACCTACCCTCGCTCCCCTCTTTCTTGGAAACCACGTGTTCCCGTACAGCATTGCCAAGTTCGAACTATGATTTCCGTTCATTTTACAAAAAATCTTATTTTTTATCGTAGAGGATCGATCAAAAAAGGAATGTGATCTATTTGAAATGGAGAGCACGTAAAAACTAACACATTGTTTATAACAATTATAGTTTATAAAGATAAAATTTAACTGCAATCGGACGAACTCAGCCTTATGACCACCCGTGGAGAGGTGGGCCTCGGTGAGGGTCTAGGGTCGCTCGCGAAGGGTCGGATTAGGCTCGGAGTCGAGGTAGGACCCTCATTACCAGGCTTGACCGTCGGTAGTCCCCACCTGAGTACCTCTAACCGAATTTTGTATGCAGCAGTTCTCTTATCAACTAATGCGTTACGCATCTTCTGTCAAAATGCTTGCGAAACCGTTTCAAGTGAAGTTTTCGCGAGGAGGGTTTTATTTCTTCATCAGCAGCTTCTTGTGTCGGGAATAACCCCGTGCGTTTCCTTTTGCAGTTGCTGGGGTCCAGCCACGAGTTCCACTTCATGCACCGCGCCCTCCCGCACGCCCGCACCCGGAGGAGCATCCCGCACACGAGGAAGCTGAAGGCGCATCCCATGGTAAGACTACTTCACACATCGCCACTCAAGGCGACGAATGATATTCCTGGTTGTTTTGAAGACCTTTTCTTTCACCTGGATGGAGCATGCATTTCAAAAATAAGAAGCATGGGTAACATAGCATCAATGAAGAGATTGCATCGATCCGTTGCCTTTAAAAAGCGGGAGCTAGAGAGTGAAGGAGCAATTAAACATTATTGATAGATGTATACCTACATCAATTACACATTATGGATAGATGTATACCTACATCAATCCGTCCCTGCATCTACATACTCTACATGCATATATACATATATATAAACAATATTCACAGGTGTGAAAATTAAACATAGAAACACACAGAAAAAGAACACTCCAAAATATTCCCTGTCTGCCCTTCTGTATCCTACAGACGCCCAGCCAACCTAGGGAGTATTTTCAAAAGTACTAATCCTCTCCTCAAAGACTCCCACACCATTAAAGCCCCCCCCCCCACTCCATGTTACCGCGCGAGATGCAAGACATGCCCTATTTTCACTGTACCACCCGCATCTATCTCTCATCTTCTTAACTCTCTCCCTCACTTTCCATCTTCCTCCTGTATTTCTAGTAATGTTATTTACCACCTTCAATGTAGTCTCTGCCCCGCTTTCTATATTGGCCAATGTATGCACCCCACCCCTCAATATTCGCATGAATAATCACCGCGCTTCTTGCAACCCTTATCCTCGCCGCACTTCTCTCTCCCTGTCCCCAAACATGTCTCTGAACATGATTCTTCCTTTAACTCATGTTTCAAAGTTTCAATTCTTTCCTCTCTCCCCCCTACAGATCCACCTGTTAAACTACACACAATTGAGCTAACATGCATTTATCTTTTAGAAGCATATTAATATCCTGGGATCAATGTGATGCATTAACCCTCCCCCACCCTTCCCCCTATCCCCTCCCCTACCCTCTCCCCCAAGCCATCCTTTTCCCTCTCCCCTTACAACCGTCCGTCTCCTCACCAGTATTCCTCTTCCCGTTGAGAAAGGTGGCTGATTTTCTATTTTTTGGGTCATCACGCCTGTGATAAACTTATATTGAACTATATATATATATAATATATTATATATATTATATATTATATATATATATATATATATATATATATTATATATTATATATGTATATATATATATTATATATTATAAATGCTAGCAACAAGGTGTTGAGGGTGGGGGTGAAGGAAAGGATAATCAGTGGACACTTACCAGTAGATGACCCATGGAGAGCCTGGTGTCCACTGCGCTTTGGAGCTTTCGGGTCACGAACCCTTCTTCAGCAGGAGGAGATCACTACTGGGTCCTCAACCGTGGTTACCCACCCTCAATAGTCCGAGAGCAGCTGGCCAAGGCGTGCGCTCCCCGCAACGGGCCACGCTCAACAGCAGAGCCAGAAGAAATATCACCAAATAATCTTACCATCTTCGCCACCACGTTTCATCCGGGCCTAGATTTTGCATTAAAAACTATCTTTAAGTCAGCCCAATGTATTCTTTTATCTTCCCCCTTAACTTCCTCACTTATCCCGAGACCTCCCGTGCTTTCCTTTCGTCGTCCTACCAATCTCCAAAACAGCCTTTGGATTCGCGAGATACAACTACCATCATCAGTTTGTGCCTCCGATCTCCAACCGATTGGCTCACATCCCTGTAACAAACCCAGATGCCTCACATGCCCCATTAACTCCCATTCCCACTCCTTTATCAGCCCGGTTACAAACGTCACATACCAAATACATTCTCGAGGAACCTGCTCTTCGAGTAATGTAATTTATGAAATTTCCTGTAATCACTGCCAGGCCTTCTATATAGGACTGACGACCACCTCTGTTAATATGCGAATCAATAACCATAGGAGCAGTGTCACCCGACACTTAAGGTTGCCAGTAGCCGAGCACGCCAATTCTCATAACCTTCCCTTCAATGACTGCTTCAGAGTGAAGGTAATCAGAGCATTCCCACCTGAAACATCTACGTTAGAGCTCCGTCACTGGGAGCTCGCCTATATTTCCATATTAAAATCAACCACTTCTCCCGGCATCAACATTCGCTAGCTTTCTCCACCCGTCCAATTTCCCTCTCCATTTCCCCTTCCTAGTCCACCCTCTTCCCCCTCCCTCCTTTTTACCCTAGCCAATCCCCTTTTCACACACCAACCGAAACCCTTGACTCCAGTGTGACACCCCAGTAGTGATCTCCTCCTGCTGAAGAAGGGTTCGTGACCCGAAAGCTCCAAAGCGCAGTGGACACCAGGCTCTCCATGGGTCATCTACTGGTAAGTGTCCACTGATTATCCTTTCCTTCACCCCCACCCTCAACACCTTGTTGCTAGCATTTATTAGGACATCTCTTCTCTCTCTTCTACATATTTTATATTATATATTATATATATATATATATATATATATATACAAAACACCATTCATACACAACGCCATAGGCGCAAATACACAAATATAAATTCAGACAGAAGGTGAAAGAAAGAGACAGTGAACATGCAATAAACAGTGAACACAACGGTGGTGTGGAGATGGACTGATGGCCAAAAACACATGGAAAAAATTTCGCCTTGACCGGGAAATTTTTTCCATGTGTTTTCGACCATCATTTCATCTCCACACCACCGTTGTGTTCACTGTTTATTGCATGTTCACTGTCTCTTTCTTTCACCTTCTGTCTGAATTTATATTTGTTATTTTATTATATATATATATATATATATATATATATATATAATAAAAAATTCACAGAGCAGACAGATGAGGCGTTACAAAAAGAAAACACACAAAAGTAAACATTCTTGTTAAATTTTCGGAGGCATGGACCTCCTTCCTTAGAAGATTAGAACGTCCCGTTGGGACTGATAGGAATTAAGTTGAAGGGGAGTGCACATCGCAGACCCATGCGTCTCTAATTTTACCTTCATGCTCTAGCCTGCCAAGGAACACTGGTATTATTTAAGATATTTGTGTCATCTCTCGAGTACCTGTCCGTCTTTAATTTCTACAGGGGAGTTATTCTGTGTTTTCTGTTCAGATACAAGAGCCACGTGCAACTAGATGGTAAGTATCGCCATAGTAATGAAGTGATGCTGGTTAGAAAGGCATTTCTCGAAATATATTCATCCGTAGTTTCTTATCACGCATGGCTTAGTGATGTAAGATCACATCCATGAACCACAGACTACTCCAACAATTTATCAAACACCTATACATTAGCTATGGTCTTTATTGTGTTCTCTTTTGGGATGCTGAGAAAATGACATTTTAAATCTAACACAACGACAATCCACCTCTCTAATCTTATTTATCTGAGAATACCTCTCATAATACGAAGGGATTCTTAATGTATTTGTAAGGTCATCTTTCAGCTTCAAATTTATCAAAAACGTTTAGCGTGAACCTGCGTTCTGAATGCACATCATTTATATAACCTGCAACCTATATAACCTATAGTAACCTACAAATTCCCTGCAAGTAACCAGAAAATTTCCATTCTAGTTCTTCCATCAAACTCGTAACACAAAGGAAATTGGTGGTCGGCTGGCCACCATCCACCTGCTCGGCGCATCCAGTGCACGGCATCGTCCAGGGTGGCGCGCGGAGCATGCACGTAGGGTGTAGCTTAGATGGTAGTTCAGAGAGTAGGTCCGGGGGAGCAAACAACGAAGAATTGGACAAAATGCGCAGAGCAGATAAAAAAGGACAGAGTAAAACACACAAAAAGAACGAATTTGCTAAGCAAACTAAGTTAATACCACTCTTCCATGTTATTCCTCCTTAGCGGGGTGAGGTTGACAAAAACCATCCTTCAGTTCATTAGAGCCAACTTTCCCGGAGGTCTCTCTCAGCCACTGGCTCTGGCTAATGTTTGAGTGGACGCGCGAGGATTGATTAGAGTGCAGAGACCACTTCAGCCTTGCCTTTAAAATTGTCCAGATGCCCAAAAGAACATCCTTGAGGATATTATGAAATCCACCGTTGAAATCAATCTCATGTGTCCGTCCATGACTTAGACACATTTGGATAGAGGTAGACACAAGCAATCAAACGCTAACGCTTGAATGCACTGCGAGAATAAAAAATGGTGCATTCATTGCGATCGTATAAATACGGATTTCTTTGATTAGAAGTTTCCAGGAAGAGATTCTCTATCGGTTTTGTCGCTCGTTAGCCAACTTTCCGTTTCTATAATTAAAACATCTCTCTCTCTCTCTCTCAAGTATGCTTTGCTTTCGGCACCAAATTTATATCCTACCCTGCCACACACCCTCTGCCGGAGTATTATGTCGATTCACATAACACCCTTCTAAAGGAAGGCTTGTAACACGGGGTGAATTAACACCAAATACAATTTACGAACCATGCTTAAAATCATTATTAGCTACATCTACGCAATACCCTACTAGCAACTACGAGGGTGTGTGGCAGAGAGTGAAGTACACCAAACATGCACTACTTCCCTGCAAGTAAGAAGTATAATGCTCTACCACTTCATGGAGTTAAATATAGGAGAGTCACTTGCAGCTAGGTGGTTAGAACTAGGTACTGAATTGATTACTGATTAAAACAACATAGTTCTAAAGATATTTATCGGCATTTCCTTAGCTTGCAATTGTTAGTCATGCTAAAACATGCATCTTGCACTACGGACTACTCTAGAATTTTTTATCCACCTAACCATTCGCTATTCTGCCTATTCTCTTATGTTACGCGGGAAAAATTACATTTTAAATCTATCGGTAAGATAATCTTTCTCTCCAATCTTGTGAATCTGATCAAACCCAGCATCATACGCAGGGTTGGGTAATATATATATATATATTGTAACGGGACGACATACCTATAATATACAAGCCTTGGGGGGCTGCGTGTTTGAAACCGTCGCGATTATCTCGAATAGGTAACCAAGGATTCACTTGGTATGAACACAAATGGTTCGCAAATTTCGTGCCTTGAAATCGCTGATTGCAACCTCATTCTTTGTTTACGCTTGTGTTATATATGAACTGGGGGCTCTTTAGTTGTAATAGGTGAGACAAACTCTAGTAAAAACAATTAATGATGTTGTAAAGAGCGATTCAGACACTCTAAATAATAATGCACTACACCAGTTTCAACACCTCGATCGTCATCATCAGCCTCTGGTGATCTATTCTAGTCTGGACATCCTGTTCCCCACGCAACGCCTGATACAGTCGAATTTATTCTGTACCATCGCTTGTCAATTTACTTGCTATGTGTTAATTACTTTGCGCTTGAGCTCAAGAAGTGCTTTCCTTTGAATCTTCTCTTTCTAGTCCTTTGCTTTATTCCTCTTACATACCGTGGTAATTAGCCCTACCAGATAAGTGAACCCTCTTGTGTGGTTTAGAATATTTTTACGTCCAGATTATATTTAGAATGCACTATTTTATAATTATTCATTTCAGTATCTGTAACTAGTTTTATATGCGGTGGTGTTACTAGTTGGTGTAAAGAATACGACGTAAATGTACTCAACAGTGATTAGCATGGTTTCTTACCTTGCGTTATCCAAATAGGTACTACTTTTACTCTAGTCTATTGATGGAAGATAAAAGTCCCCATCCACTATTATTGCCCCCTTTCCGAGAAAGCAGTGTACCTACTACCTCTGACTCTTGTTCCACCAATGTTTTGGCGTCGGTGTTCGGTGGTCCACAATATGCACCTACGGGTACTTCTTTGTGATATTACCTATAACGGATCACCTGTAGTAAGGGTACAAGAGAAGCAATATTGGCCCTTAGGCTGCTCACATAGAAGAGGAGGAAAAAAACCGACATCCATTGCATTTCTGTATTTAGAGAAGGCTTTGGCAACGTGAATTGGAATTCAATGCTGGAATTCTGAAAGGAATTGGAGTGTCTTAAAACGAACGAAGAACTATCCACAGTTTGTATGATAACCATGTAGCTGTGATTAAATCTAGATCCAGCCGTGATGAAGCAATAATAAGGAAAGCAGTAAGACAAGGCTGTGTACTGTCTCCCGTAATTTTCAATGTTTAAATCGAGAGAGCCATCAACGAAATCAAGGAAAAGTCTTCTGGAGTGCACATCCACGGAGAAAAAATAGTATGCTGCGATTATCTGATGACATAGCACTCGTAGCGGAGACAGAGAGGGATCTGAATAGTATTCCAATAACCATGCATTGTACAATGGCCATATATCAGCTAAAGATCAATAAGAAGAAGACTAAGATATTGGTGTGCAGCAAGAGAGAAGAAGCCAAAACCGATGTCAAACTAGGAAAACAAAAACTGGATGAGGTGAAACAATTCTGTTACCTGGGAAACCAAGGTACCACCGATGAGCGAATCAAGAAAGAAATAGTGAGTAGAATAGCCCAGGCAAAGACGGCATTCTATCAAAAGAAGAATCTCCTTACAGCTTGAAATACAAGCGTAGATGTAAGGAAACAGTTCATCAGAAGTTACATCTGGAGCGTGTTTCTTTACGGCAGTGAGACATGGACGATGAGAGCAGCGGAGAAGAAAAGGGTAGAAGCATTCGAAATGTGGTGCTATCGAAGAATGATGAAGATAAAATGGATCGACCGAGTGACAAACGAAGATGTCTTAAGAAGAGTGGGAGAGAAGAGATGTGAGCTGAAAACCTTAGAAAGAAGGCTGGACAGCCTAATCGGCCCTATCTTAAGACACGAAGGCCTGAAGGAGACACCGTCGAGGGAACGGGAAGATTGGAAAAGGAAGGCCTCGTATGAGTTGCATGGAGCACGTTGTGTAGGATGTAAAAGAAAGGAATTACGTCAATGTGAAGAGGTTGGCCGATAGAAGAATCTCGAGTCAAAACAATCTCAGGATCGGTGACGGACGATGGTGACGTCATTCATTTTTTAAATTTTCGTTTCATAATTGGCAGTATCTAATATTAGCCATATTAAGAAATTAATGGAACCTTTTTATGCATGACTAAGAATAATCATGTGTTATCAGTGCTATAGTATTGTTCTTTAAATATCCTTCGCCAACTTAAAAGTTTTTTGAGAGTCAAGAGAAATGAATGATGCCATCATCATCATCGTCCGTCACCAATCCTGAGTTTGTTTTTACGCAGTTCTCGGCTCAGTTCGCCCATAGGAGCTATATATCTCACGTATTTCTTCTCTTTCACATCCTTCATCACTTGTTCCTCATACGAGGCGTTCCTTTGCCATTATTCCCATCCACCTTTCCCCCGACGATTGTCTTCATCAGGCCATCGTGTCTCAAGATATGGCCGATTAAGTTGATGTCCCATGACTGTCTTATGTCTCATGATGTGGCTTATTAAGTTGTCCCGTCTCCTTCTAAGGATGAGTCTTCTCTTTTCTCCCACTCTTCTTAGGGCTTCCTAGTCACTCGGTTGATCCATTTTCTCTTCATCATTCTTCTGTAGCACCACATGCTTCCACCCTTTCTTCTCCGCTGCCTCATGCCTCAATCACATAAAGAAGCACGCTCCTGCTGCAAAATGATTCGAATGCGAGGAAATTAATCTCGTATGAAAATTGTGGATCAAATTGCGAAGTTTTTTTAAGTGGTAAATTTATGCCATTCTAATTCTTGGTTGAACCTTTCGCGGGTCATTATGGATCTATGTATATATTTGTTTTTTTGGGTGTACCGTAGGCGTACTATTGCCAGGTGTGATACCTGACGTTTCGTGGCCGTTGCTGGTCACTTTATCAAAGGGAATGTCGAGTTCGTGTAGTTTATATATAGGGGTTTCATGGTGGTTCCGCGAAGGTGGACTCGGCTGATCCGCGAAGCTTTGGAAATAAGAAAATGCCAGAAAAATTACAATAGGGACTGTGGCCTCCAAATATCAGCCACACGTGGGACCCTGCTTTGAACCTTAATAAAAATGCAATGACAAGTACTCCTTCCACTCCTCCCCTTCCCATCCTTTTCCCTCCATGAAACCCATAAACTCCTCTCCAACTCGACAGATACCTCATTGCCTTTGATAAAGTCACTAGCAACGGCCACGAAACGTCAGGTATCACACCTGGTAATAGGATGCCTATGGTACACCCAAAAAACAAATATATACATCCTTATGCCATTCTATTTCAACGTTATTTTACAAAATTTTCCTATTCGGCTCTATATAATACACATGTCTAAAATTAATCTTGGCTAGTCTTTTATAAATCTCTCTCCTTTTTGGCCCTACTATTCATGATTACATATGAGTAATTTACTCTTATGCAATTTATCTTGATTTATCTACCTGCTGTGCTACGCGTTATCTGCGTTTATTTATCTTATACTTGGATGTCATTGATCCATGAATTTCCCAGCCTTTTTTCACTCAAGTCTGTCTTTTGTTCAAATAATGAAACATTTAGTGTCACTGTGGTTGATTCGTGTGAAAATGATTAGTCAGTCGCATACATTAATGGCCTAATCAATTTTTGAGATGGGCTAATTAATATATGCCTCACTCAACATACATCTCCATGCGTGATACCAATACGATTGGTGCACACAGGCATCTTACGTGTCAATGGAGAAGTGGTCAATGTCTCTAAGTTTATATTGAATTGTATCCACAGAATCTAAGCATAGAGCTGACTTGCATGTCAGCGAGTGGCTAGGAGAAGATATAATTTACGTACCTATGTAAATCGATAGAAGGGTAGTTGCCCACTTCATTATCTTAGCATAAAAGCTATGATACCAATGGTCAATCGTAATAATGTAGTAGATGCAAAGGGACGCCATGATCATTATGCACCACTCTATTAGAATAATTAAAACGAGAATTACTATCAGACCATCGGTTGAAATATAGACTTAATCTCTTCAGGACAATATTTTTTGTGATTCCTAAAAAACTTACAATGGTAGACTGGAGCATGAACATAAAATGAGGGAAATCGATTGCCGAACCGACAGCTTTAAAATATCCTTTTGCCTCGCACTATTAGGGATAATGAAGAGTGGTGTAGTACAATCCCTAATAGTGCATATATGTATAAGTTGCCTATGGATAAACTAAGTAGTTGCATGTAGGTGTAAGGACTTTAAGCTGACCCAACGTGTAGATATGCTCTGCTCTTGAAATCTTTTTAAATGGTTATGTTTCGGATAGGATAGAGCTCCTTTCCTTTTTAAGCTTGATATGGCTTATCTGGACAAGTTTAATGCTTTATCGGAGAAGTGTCCGATTTCTTTTTTTTACGCTACGGAAGATTTATGCTAGATTTCTTGTGTGATCTAGCCATACGTGTTTTTAATTACTTTTTCCTCGATAACGTATTTAATTCCCCACTACTTGACCATATTCTATATTCTAAAAATGCGTACTTTGCATGAATTTCATATCCGTATGAAGAATGGGTCACAGGCTTACAGGAGGAGGCGAAGAATATGGCTCATTGAGTAAAATGGAGAGTAAAGAGCAAGGATGAAATTTATAATCACGAACAATTTTTACTCTTTTATTTTTACTCGACAAGGAAATAAGCAATATTTCTAATAATCCAATCTTTACCTTTAAGTTTCAGTTTAACAATCACTAAAAGTGCCACAGTCTATTTCATGTTTGGCAAAGTTCGATCTTAAATCAGCATATAGTCTTGAATTCATGTGATGGTATAGTATTCGTAAAGTGAATGTTACCTGACGCCTGTAGTGAAATGAGTGTCGCTGTACCGACCACTGTGGTCTCCACCTTCACTCATAAGAATAAGAGCTGCTGCCCTCTCCTCCTCCGGGTGAAGGGAAGCTTAATTGTTGGCGGCCTCCCGTCGCCAACTCACGGCATCTTCACAAGTTTCTGCATCATTTAAAGGCCCATCGTACCCTGCAACAGACCGAAATCCTCCGAACTATCGATCAAAACAATGAGTTACTGTATTGCTTTGCCTTCGTCCGATAAAGCATGATGAATGCATGAAATATATGGTATCAAAATTTTTTATCAATTCAAACCTGAAAAGCATACTTCTATGCACTATTTATTAAACTATAGACACGTAACTGGAAATGGGAGCGATTGATGTCGTTTCTGGCTCTGATGTTTCGCCGCGTTCCAGACTCATCGGCGAAGAAGCTGTTGAAAGAATTCTGGAAGTGCTTGGTGAATATCAGTTAGTGGAGATACATGGCTGGCGAGACTCACGAGAGTGATGGAAACCGTTAATTCTTTGGATAGTGAGTTGCAGCTGGAGTTAGTACAAGTCCCGATCCATCGCCGTCGGAGGGAAGTAATTATGAGCCCAGCCCGAAAGCTGCAAAGTAACAGAAAGTGCCCCTCAGCGTTATTAATTAAGTCGGTAAATCTTGCAAAAGAACACCCAAATTGGAGTCTTTCCACCCTGCAGCATCAAGGTTCGGTTTTTTTTAAACGTAAAGCGATCCTTCCTATGTGGCAAAAAGACATAGAACGGGGTGGCACAAGGCGCGATAAGCTGCAGATGACAAATGAATGGGTACATGATCGCTTCATTGAATCCAGGAAAAGGAATGAATCAGTGACGACCAGGACCTTACAGGAGTGGGCCCTGTTGGCAGCGGTTCAGTCGCCAGAATTTGAATTCTCGGCAAGTGCAGCATGGGTCAAATCTTTTAAAAAGAGGTTCCGCATAGTGGAGCGTAAAATTACGAAGTATGCTTCCTCGAGCGAGCAGGTTTCATTGGAAGACATAATGAAAACAGCAGAATTATTCCAAGAAAATGCACAAAATTAAATTTCACAGTACGACAGTGATTCGTGATCAATACCGATCAGATGGGTTGTCCTTACCGGGTGGATATGAGAAGATCACTTTCACGAAAGGGGGAGAAAATAGTGCAGTCGGGAGCATGAGCAAATTGACGAATTCGTATGTACAAGGCGCAATATGCAAAAACTGAGTCTGGAAAGATTCTTCCGAACGTGTTTTTATGTATGCAGGAACCGGGGGGTGACTTTGGTCCACGGGTGAATGAAAAAGTAAAAAATCTGGAACTTGAATATGCCAAAGTGGTTATTAAATGTTCAAGATCTGGAAAATTAAGCACTGATTTGTATTTTCATTTTCTTGAAAATGAGTTGCAACCCTATGTGAATAAAAAAGAATTTCTGCTGATTGTTGATTCTTGAGGGGGTCATACAAATAGTGCCATTTATGACGAGATATTTCAATATGGTATTGGTGATCCAGCATACACTTTGAAAATCATACCACCAATATGCACATCTGTGTGCCAACCCGGCGATGTTTATTCTTACAGACAGGTAAAGCAGTTCATCTCACGACTACAGAATAGCACATTCTTGCTTCAAGAAAAAAGAGAGATTGCTTCTCGTGTGGATAATATTAAAATACATGCAATAGTGCATAACCAATTGTCTTCACCACCCTACCACGACATAATAAAATACGCATGGTATGCATCAAAATTATTCTCTAATCGGAATGTGTTTAAGAATGTTCGCGAAGTTTGTTTCCCACAAGATCACCGAAAACACAGTTGCAAATGTACGGGCTTAAGCTTTATAAAATGTGCATGGTGCAGAGACTTACCATGTTTTAAGTGTTTTTATGATATGAGTATCATCCAAAATTGTGCCGTGCATTCATATCAGTACATAGCAATTGAAATTAATGTACCTCATATACACAAGATATTCTTGTGTATATGAGGTACATCTTCAACTAAAAGATATTCTAAAGAAAATAAAATATATTGACCTTTATCAAGTATAATTGTAAGAGTAAGATGTATTATAGGAGGGAGAGGATTTAGGGAGTTTGCGTAAAAAACTATGGAAATGATTTTGTTCGATAGGCAGGAAATCGTTACCAGTTTTCGGCAATCCTATCCGTCACGTAGCATGAACTTTTTCTTACCCTACTGTGCAATAAAATGCCCCCTTTCCAATCTATTCCCATTCGCCCCTTCCTCCCAGTCTGAAGCACCTTTGTGTGCGGGCACAAACTTGAACACCAACCTGTAGGCACACGTGGTCCGTTGGACCGTGACGTGCGACAAACGCAACAGAAAGAGGTTCAATAAAATAAAATGGGATAAAGAAAGTCATGAATGGGAGATGGAAAGGGGAAATGAGGATAGGCGCTTACCGGAGGATGAAATACGGCAGCTCCGAAAATGTAGGAGACGAAAAACTCTCAAAAGCCCTCTCTTCATCGAAGCACTGTGTTTCCTCGACCAGCATAGGAAGACGACTCCCGATGCGCCGGGTTTTTCTCCCCCTCCTCCTTCTCACGAACTCACCTCACCAGCGCCAAAGGGAAGGCAAGGGAAGTTGGGAAAGGGAACCCAAACAAAGAAGACACGTAATGCGCTTACGTGCGAACATCCCGCCCCCCCGTGAATTTCCCAGAAATTAACTATTACTTAACCAAGCAGTAGGTGAAGAGGCGAAACGCACGAGAGAAATGGCGAGATATGGTGAAAGTATACAAATATTCTACGGGAAAAACTAAAATAGACATTCTTGCCGATTGGGACGCTCTCGCAAAGAAATAGACCCTAAACAAGTGAGGTGAAGGAACTAAAGCTACTTTTCACTCTCAGAGGCCCATCAGAGAGACTTAAAGGGGAATATGGGTCGGGCCATGGAAGGGTGATTAATGCGAAGAAAGGAAAAAGGTTCTAACTCTAAACCAAACAACGAGAGCGGCTCGCCCGGCTAAATATAAATTTGAAGAAGAAAAAATAACTTATTGTGATGTTGGTAATGGCACCAACTTCACAATCGGTCTCGTTCGAGTACCTGATGAAGTTTTTAATTCCGCAACCCTAACAACACCTGCTGAGTCGGGATAGACTTTGATAATTCTTCCCATTTTCCAAAGGGAAGTGGGAAGATTGGAATCTCGCAGCAGAACTAAATCACTAATTGTGATGTTTCCGATTTCTCGCGTCCATTTAGCCCGCTGCTGCAAAGTGTGCAAATATTCTTGAGACCACCGTCTCCAAAAATGTTGAAACACTTGCTCAATGAGTTTCCATCGAGTGGGCAGACGCATCGCATCTCCCGAAATGCTCTCTGGCAAACCTATCAGAGGACGACCGACAAGAAAATGACCAGGAGTCAAACAATCTATCTCTTCAGGATCGGATGACTTTGGTGTCAGAGGTCGTGAATTTAACACGGCTTCAATTTTACAAAAGAGTGTAGAAAACTCTTCGAAATTTAAAATTTGGCCGTGGAGAAATCTGCGTAAATGATATTTTACGGACTTGATTCCTGCCTCCCAGAGTCCGCCAAAATGCGGAGCGGATGGTGGGTTGAATTTCCACTTGATTCCAGACTCCGGATAAACTGATGTCAGTGCTTCTTTATGGGAGGAGGATCTTATCGACCGATATAGTTCTGTTAAACATCGATCCGCCCCGACGAAATTAGTCCCACAATCGGAATAGATGATACTAGGAATTCCTCGCCGCGCTATAAAGCGTTGGAACGCCGCAATGAATGCAGGCGTAGACAACGAGGTTACTAATTCTACATGTACCGCTTTGGTCACAAAACAAATAAATAAACATAAATACGCCTTTCCAATGGCTGAATTCCGTCTAGTACTCAACTTGTACGAAAATCCTCCTCCATAATCCACACCTACGGAGGAAAAGGGTCTCTGCGGCACAACCCTATGCGTAGGCAGATCTGACATAATCGGTTGTAGCGTCAAGCCCCGATATCGCGAGCATACAACACATTTCAGAATTTCCGACCGAAAGACTGATCTTGCAGACAATATCCAAAATTGTCTGGAAACCAATGCCTCCACAGCGCGAGGACCGCCGTGGAGCGATACCAAATGATAATGTCGCACGATCAAACGTGACAGGTGACTATCTTTGGACAGCAAAATAGAGTGTTTGATATATGATGACAGAGAAGAATGTGAGAGTCTGCCACCCACCCTAAGAATTCCAGGGGGTTCTAAGTATGGACGAAGTCGTGCCAAACTGGGATGAATGTGCTGCCCCCCGTTTTGGATTAATTCAATTGCCTTTTGAAAATGGTGATCCTGATCCACTTTCACTAATTGAATCAGAGCCTGCGACCATTCTGATCCCGATAAAGTAAGATCATTAGGAGATGATTTCCCCTTAACTGAAGCGATGAATCTCAGAACATACGCGAACGATCGAACTAATTTAATGTAAGACGAGAATCTATTCATCCAGGTCAGAAAATTCTCCTGCCTGACAAGACTCACTATAGAGTTGATTGTTTTCAATTCTGGTAATGAAGATAATTTTAGGTCCAAGCCACTTTCTACAGGACACTTATCTTCCGACCACTGTAGAAAAGAGGGCCCTTCCCAGAATAATGTGGAGTCTTGGAATTGGCGAGGTGAAATACCCCGCGAAGATCTGCTGGATTTTGTGCGGAGTTGATATGATGCCACATAGAGCATGGAAAATAATCATTGATAATTGAAACTCTGTTGGCAACAAAAATTTTTAACTTATATAAAGGTGTCTTCAGCCAAGCTAATACAATGCTGGAATCTGTCCAGGCAACAGTACGCGAAATGTGAATTCGATCTTTTAGAGTATTGAGGATACGATTAAGTAATTTAGTGAGTAACAGCGCAGCTAAAAGCTCTAACTTTGGGATGGTGATTGGTTTAATGGGAGCCACTCTTGTCTTAGCTGCTAAGAAACTGACTTTTAGCTCACCACTAGTAGTTAAGACGCGTACATACACTACCGCAGCATAACCCTTTTCGGACGCATCGCAAAAACCAACGAGCTGATTTTCTTGCGCGATCGGGGAAAATGCATACCTAGGAATGCGGATTTTGGTAAGCACTGGCATCTGAGACACGAATTCTGTCCATCTCAGTCTAGCGGATTCAGGAAGTGGATCATCCCAACCAATTTTCAAAGTCCAAAGAGACTGCAAAAAGCATTTTGCCCAAAAAACGACTGGAGCAGCACCGCCAATTGGGTCGAATATTCTCGCAATACTTGAAAAAATCATCCTCTTAGTATTGGCAGAAGGATCAAACTCAACATGATAAGAAAATAAATCAGATTTAGGGGCCCAAGACATTCCTAATACCTTAAGTGATGCAAATTCTGATGCTTCAAATTGTATAGTGGCTTCACACTCCTCTTTCGGAAAATTAATTAATAATTCATCAAAGTTGCTTGCCCATTTGCCCAATGGGAATCCTCCTAAAGAAAGTAAGTCGATGAGCTGTTGCTGCAAGACCAAAGCATCCGAAATAGAATTTGCTCCTGTAACAATATCGTCAACATACATGTCCCGAAGAAGAGATTGAGCGGCCACAGGAAATTTTTCTCCTTCGTCATTCGCTAATTGATGAAGAGTGCGGATGGCAAGATAAGGAGCAGAGACAACTCCATACGTCACGGTATTTAATTCAAACTCCTGAAGGGCTTGAGAGGAATCTTCTCGCCACAAAATGTGCTGAAAGCCACGGTGTTCAGGAGATACCAATATTTGGCGATACATTTTGCAAATGTCCGTAATGAATGCAATTAAGTGAGTTCGGAATCCCACTAACAAATCAAAAATATCATTTTGAAGCTTGGGACCGGTGAGCAATGCATCGTTAAGTGAACTGCCATTCGAAGAGCGAGAGGAAGCATCAAAAACAACCCTCAATTTCTGACCTTGAGGGGTGGATTTATGAACTCCGTGATGAGGAAGATAATAAAACCCTGCTGATGAAGCAATTGACATGTGGCCAAGACTCTCATACTCTTTCAAAAATTTGCAATAACTGGCCTTTAACCTTGGTCGCTGTGACAATTTACGTTCCATGCCCATACACCTCTTTGCAGCCTGGGAATAAGATTCTCCCAGAGACGGTGGCTCGCTTTTGAATGGCAAGGAAACGATATATCTTCCCGAGGCATTCCTTCGATGAGTTTTCGTAAACAGCTCCTCACATCTAACCTCATCAGGATTTTGAGCGACTTGAACGGTGGATTCCTCCAATTCCCAAAACCTCTTTAGTTGACTAACCAGAGGAATTTCCTCGAAAACACATTGTACTCACTCGGGGCCGAAACTGCCGCACCGAAAGAAAAATAGGACGGGGAGGCAGGCCTACACGAGCCGGGTACTTGGTTAAAACACAAAAGAAATAAACCGGGACGAAAACAGTGGGAGAGCAAAAATAATTACGGGAGGACAGGGATAGGACAAGGGATTTGGGCGCTTACCTTGGTCCGGTCTATCATCGCCCATTCCGGGCGAGAGAACGTCAATTCTGACAGGAACCGACCCACGACTCAGATCACGGCCGACGACTCCCCCGCGCCGAAGCCGATTCCACACACACTTCTGCCCCCTCTCGAGTCCAGCAGGACACTCTCCAGCAGACGAAAACTCGACAATCGAATCGAATGTCGAGTGGAAAACAAATGAAGGCCGGAAAGCGCCCAAGGAGAGAGGGTGGGAAATTTAAAATGGGGAAGGTAGGGAAACTAGTGACCTACCTCCCGAGTGGTGCCAACACACATAAAGAGGTTTCACAAGGAGGAGCCTTATGAGAACTATTCAAAATATTTCCCATCAAGATCCATCCAAAAATGGAATCGATTAGAATTAATTCACAATCTTCTAAAGTTTTCCGCCCCCCAAGGAAAACCTTAGGGAATAAATCCATTCCCAAAATAAAATCTACTAAATTCGGTTTGTCGAATTCCGGATCCGCTAAATGAAGATGAGAAATTGTGCTTCGAATAAAGGGCGGGAGTGGAACTGGTGGAAGCTCCGAAGTTAGCTGGGGTAGGATTACAGCCTTGGTATTCAATACCGGCAAAGAAGTGTGAGTCGGCGAAAGCGATAAAACAGTGCAACCTTCCGGCCGCCTCAGAGGGGTTTGAGACAACCCAAAAAGAGATCCATGATAAGGCAACACGGGTAAACTCAACCGTCTAACCGCTGCCGAGGAAATAGCAGACACTTGACTCCCAGGGTCAACCATTATTCGAAGAGGAACGTTTAGCCCGTGATTATTACGGACATGAACAACTGCCGTTCCGAGAACGGTCAAGTGCGTCGGTTGGCAGCTAACACAATAAGACGCGAGAGCAGAGGAGGGGTGATCTGTGAAGGCGGGAGAGACTCGGCCGTTTGACTCGAGACGAGGATGACGACGAAATGGAAGGACGATTAATTTGCTCCGAATTTTGTTCCGAGTGCAACGTTGTATTGTGATATCTGTTGCAAATAGTACAGCACATATCCCTCTGCTGACACCTCGGAGCCCAATGACCGGGCTTCAAACAATTAAGACAAAGTTTTCTCGATCGTACAAAAGCCGCACGATTAGCGATGGTCATCTCGAGATATTTAGGGCATCTAACAAGAGAATGATTGGATGAGCATAGAAAACAGCGTTGGATAACTCGTTGCCCTTTCTCCTTCACGGTGTGCGTATCGCCGACGGAAATCGGCATAAGAACTCTTGCCGTTGGCGGAGACTTGCGCGAAACGGAGGCTTTCGGATTAGGGCCATACGACGTTTGTAAAACCTCCTTGATCCTTTTCTTGACGAAACTCAAAAGTTGAGTAACAGAGGGAAAAGGCTCATCACCCAATGTCTCTTCAAAGGGGGCAAGAGTTTCTGCGTCAACCACACGAGCAGCTAATCTAAATAATGGCTTCGCCAAATGGGACTGAAGCGATAAGCGCTGATGCCTTTCCTTGAAGAGCAGCCTTCAAATAGGGGAATTTCTCCACCGAAGCAATATCGGTTCTATCGTGAACCACAGACTTGAATAAATCACGGAATCCAACCCAATCGGAGAAAGCCCCTGAAAATCGAGGCAATTCGACAGTGGGAAGGCGCGACTTTTTATTTTGCGTGGATGCATTATCCGCAGGCGTACGCTCATTTGTGGCGGAAGGATTCACTGCTCGACGGGAAATGGAAAGACTTAAAATAAAACTTTTCTTCCACCTCTTCGCCCACACGCATATCCTCCGCACAGACATTGCCTTGATTACAGTTATGGCAATATTCAAAGATCTTATCCTGAGCCTCGAGGAATCCTGAATAAACGGTTTCCAATTGGGAGCAGCGAATTAGAAAAATCTCCAGCTTTGGATGACTTAACATGTCCAAACCGGAGCTGTCGAGCTCCTTAGCAAGAGGAAAAGCTGCACCCACAGTGCAACGAAACTGATCGCGTTTGAAACGCAATAACTTCAGCTGCGAATCGAATTGCTCCCGAGTATACGCTCCCTTCTTTTTCGCCCCTTCACCTTCAGGCATGGCCGAATGAAATAATCAAAAAACTCCCGAAAAGAAAATAAACTTTCTCGCAATAATTATCCCGGGTTTCGGCACCAGAAAATGTAGGCACACGTGGTCCGTTGGACCGTGACGTGCGACAAACGCAACAGAAAGAGGTTCAATAAAATAAAATGGGGTAAAGAAAGTCATGAATGGGAGATGGGAAGGGGAAATGAGGATAGGCGCTTACCGGAGGATGAAATACGGCAGCTCCGAAAATGTAGGAGACGAAAAACTCTCAAAAGCCCTCTCTTCATCGAAGCACTGTGTTTCCTCGACCAGCATAGGAAGACGACTCCCGATGCGCCGGGTTTTTCTCCCCCTCCTCCTTCTCACGAACTCACCTCACCAGCGCCAAAGGGAAGGCAAGGGAAGTTGGGAAAGGGAACCCAAACAAAGAAGACACGCAATGCGCTTACGTGCGAACAGTACCAGTAGGCACATAAAAGAGATGGATTATTAAAATGTCTCTGTCAATTTACATGTCAATAATATGAACATGAAAATAATAAAAGTCGGTGATAGAAGAAGTGATTGGGAAATTATTTTTCTGCATAATTAAAATCGCGGAAAATTGCGTGAACTTTACAATGCATTTTTTCATTTGTAAATCTAGTTTACACGATAGCGTTAGAAAAGAGAAAGTGTTCACACGTAAGTGTAGGAAATTGATGATGATAAAGTTTTAGATACAATGACCGAAAGAAAAACATCACACCACGATGAGCGGATAGGACGCCATCTCCCGTTGTCAGGCCGGAAAATGCATGCAGCCCGCGTTGCGTTTCTATTTTTTTTCTCGCGAACCCGAGCCTATGGGGAAAAAAGCCGAGACACGTGCATTTTTATTTTTCTTCTAGTTTCACTGAAAAAAATGCTCATTTCGTGACTCCTATTACGCAACCTCTCCGTGATTCAACCCGAAGGTTGGTTTTGAAAGGTGAGAGTAGAGCTCCGGACCAAGGCAGAGGGAATTTCACAATTTACAGAATTTCGCACACATTCAGGGTGTAAGGGTTAAGGCAGGCAGTTCCTTTCCCTGGGCCACCTCGCACTACCAGGGTTTTTCGTCCTGGGGCGTTCAATGACTTCACCCGGATTTGAACCCGGGACCCCTCGATCAGTAGCCAATCGCTCTACCCACTGGGCTACCACGCTCCTTGCTTGCTTTTTACTTTGTATTTTTTTAGTAAAGCACGAAAGTATTCCAAAAAGAGTTGTAATTTGAAGGAGCGCACTTATGCCCGGCCGACTGTTGCTTGAGAACACGGTGACGCTTTAGAAGCTTCGGAGTGAGGAAGAAAGAACATTTAAGTGCTTACAAAAACAGCAAAGACGATAAACGAAATTTTGCTCAGCACTTGATATGTAACTGCCATAGGAGTGACTTTAAAATGAATATCTTAAAATTATGCAATGACCGCCGCGAATTAGATTCTAGAGAGCAGTTAGAAATTTTAAAAATTTTTAATAACCAGGACATTACTCTCATCAACGAATGCATTTACACATCTTTTTCCCCCATTCTGGCGTCCGTTTCAAAATTCATCTCTTCTTCCGTTACGTAACTAAGGTTACAATAATAAGATAAATAATTTACGCCTGATGATGATGATTATTAATCGAAACCCAGGTCGCTTTATTTTATAAAAAGAAGTGGCATAAGAAAAAGTAATACATCCCAGAAACCTTAAAATGGAATACCGCAAAGTTACGAATGAGTTAGTTAATGAGAACGCGGTTGCCAACACTACTACACTGGGCGTCGTTGATTCTTCATTGATATGAGAGAGGTCGTGCTACAAGAAATGCTTCGTTCCCGTCGTCGTGAAGGATCAATAGATTTTAACGGCGATTGAAAATTCCAAATGCAAACCTGGTGTGTCCATCCCTTACTATGTCTTTATATCCTTTAAATGCATACGCGTAATATTTCATTGAGCTTTCAACGTTAGTATTTCACTTTTGAATCCAGAATTCCATCATCATAACGGCTCAACAAACCTGACATTGGTTTGACGTAGCTCTCCACTCCGTTCTCTTACGTTTATTATTTTCTTTCGCATTCTTTAACACTTTCACATTAAGCTTCATTCACTTTCATCGCCTTCATTTGTAGCCAGGGTTCCTAGGCAACGAAATAAATTTTGATGCAAATAATGTAGAATTTGAGGAAAAGTCGAGCAGAACATATTCTGAATATCTTGGGTTCGGCATTTTGCCTGGAACTTGAATCAGTTGTTCCGTCGAAAAAGCAACTTTCTTTGGTGGCTGCGAGTAGGGAAGTCCCAACAGGGGGCGCGCAATGGTCCAGAGGTGCTTCCGTGGCCGCACGAGGGTACGGCGCGGCGGCGGGTAGATGGGGGGGGGGGGGGGGAAGGCGGCGGCGTCGCCATGGTGATGCGGCAGGCACTTGTGCTTCGCCCGCTCGATTGCGCTTGTTTGCGGTCGCTAGGCAGGAAGCACCACAACAACAACGCGACGGCAAATGCGCTGTGAACGCGCTTTCGAGTCATCGCCAGGCACACAGGAATGTCTTGATCCTGAGGGAAGGGAACCCAAGTGCAGGGGAAGTACGAAGATGGGAGGAGCAGAATAACCAGCCACAGCAGTATAGAAAAGGGATACGAAGTGGATACGAAGTGGCCTCGGCGAATCGCCCAAGAACAAAGGCTTACTAGCATCCGGAACGATAAACATAGAAGCAAATTAGCATAAATTGCATTAAAACCTAATTGGCACATAAATTGTAAGTATCCTACGTAAAAAGTGGACAAAATAACAGTCACGGAGTAAGCAAGAGTGTAGATTTTGTTTGACAAAGGAATGACGAGGATCGCGTGAAAAGGCTAAAATGAAGGCCGAAGAAAAAAATCCTCTGGAAATGAAATGTCTATTCTCGATGTTCCCGTGAGCAAGCGTAACCGAGGCGTTCGCCGGGCATTCTCATTTCGCGTGATCACGCAAGTAATATGCTTCGGGGTCTCTCCACTGTCCATGGCGACATACCCTCTACGTCATCAATTTCGGCCAATCCGGCAATGGCAGGAGGGGTGAGGGGGAACAGATGAGTACCGAAACGTGTTATGCGTCGTTTTGTTTACTGGTATTACTTCTAATAAGTAATCATCTAGAACCTTATTTAATGAATATGCATTTGTGCATTTATTTTCGAAATGTGAGTAGCTTAAATTGCACAACTCTGACTTGCTGCGAATCAATCTAATCAATCGCCTACAGATGAGGTACGGTGAAGATATCATTCAGAGTTTAAGTGTGTGATCTATGTTTAGAATTCAGAGAATTTGTGATCTACCCAACGTAAAGAACACCGCTCCGTACAAATAAATAATTCCCTTTCCCACTAACGCCAATATGCTTCTTGCTAACGGTAATCAATAGATATTGAATAGCCATATAAGCAGTGACGTATTTACGACCTCTGAGGCCCCCGGCGCAATCTAGAATGAGGCCCCTACAATGTTATAGTATTTTACTGATACATTTACAATTCCTCTCTCGCGAGGCCCCGGGTCAACGCCGTCTGGGAAATACGGCCCTGCACATAAGATTTTCACTCTACTAATTACGAGGAATAGTATAATTGCACCTTATGTGAAGCAAAAAGCAAGGCGAATATCGGTAAATTATTGAATGGTTAACCACTGTTAAAAAGCATTTAATAGCGGTTAATATATTGAAAGAACTCGTCAACAGATGAGTAATTGTGGGTATATTAATTTAATTTTGAAGTACAACTAACAACTTACTAACTAACCTTTGAAAATGTACTAGATAAGGGAAACCAATGTTCAACATTGCAGAAAAAGAGTGCCCCGATTTAAATAAATTCATGCCAGTTATTGTGTCAAAATACTACATAAATGATGACCCTATACATAAACATTAAGAACATTTGAATATACAATTTGATGTGCCTAAATGAAATAATCACACACCATATAGAATAGAATTGTTTTAACTTTATTACAAATTTAATATTCAAAAAAATATTTTGTGGATAATTTTGTGGACCCAAAGTATAAAAAACAAATTGCCTTTGGCAATGATGTTATAAACAATAATTTACACAGAAATATTTATTTCACTGGAGGAAATGCATTGTTCTAGTAGCAAAAAACTTCTACTTTAAGAAGTTAGGTTACATAAAATTCCAAAGTCTTGCATGCTTTGAACCCAAATAGTGAAAAGGTTGAATTTGCTGAAATTTACTCGGAACCGAGCGTTTACTCGGAACCGAAATCGCAATTTTGTACACGAAATTGTTAGATGGAAACAAAAAAAGAATTTTAGTGAAAAAATTAGTCTTCTAACCACAACCATTCACTAATAAATCAAAAATTAAAATAAGCAATAGGTGACACCCACCAAATAAGTTGCTTTGATATCATTGACGTCATTTTCCTCCCGTCCTTGACTGCTTTTAGGGGAAGGGCGTGTAGGAGGGTTCTCGGAAGGTCTGCTCGATGCTGTCGCAACTACTCCTATTGGCAGAGTCAGCTGTGTCCCCCCTTTTCTATAAGGGGAAGTAGCTTCGCGGGCTCAGTTGTGATTGGATGAAGTCAATGACGTCAGAGGTTGCGCCCACTTTTCCGAAAGGGTTAAAAACATCAGTTTTTTGCCGCTTATAATTCGAGAAATAATTGACGGATCAAAAACAGGAAATATACGAGTATTTTTCCTTTACAAACTCTATCAATTCCGGCAATAAAAAATATAGTAAACGACCCCATTGCATTATATTACGATGAATTTTGCATTATCATGATGTCAACATTAGGCATAAATCTTCCTGGTGAGTCTAAAATGTATATATCTGCACCAATTGAATGCAAATTCCAGTTGGGATGGCTCTGTGTATCAACAGAGCATAAATGCTCGCTGATATGCACAAAGTGATGGAATGGAAAGGAAAATGTCTAACAAGTCAAAGAATATCCCTGTTTCCACTATAGAATAAATATCGTCTGTTAAATTGAAACTTTGTATATTCCGAACTTCAATTAAAACACAAAACATGACAGTTTTCATTGACAGGAGACTTTATCAGGTCTGATGATGTCTTCTTGTGCATGAACCTGTCACGTTTTAATTAAAGTGTGGAATAGACAAAGTTTTAATTTAATCGAAGATTAACTTCCACGAAGTTGACCGGAAAACTATAGAATTTACTAAATTTAGAGTGCGAATGAAGATAATTGTGTCTTGCAAGATATGCCGTCCCGGAACTGGCTGCTAATGAGTGATCAATCCACATGCTCCATGATGACAACCATGAGCTCAAACCTTAGATCGAGGCGAGCTGAGGCTAAATGCGGCCGAGAGTTGTCTCCCTCACTAGATGCGGCTACGAGCGCGACTTCCTAAGGATGTCTCTGGGACTACGCCTAACAATATAGGCGTAGAGCATGAATTTCCCCTCCCCTCGTCCCCCTTCCACATCTTCACTCCCCTCCTGTGGCGGGAATGGGACACTTCGGCGCGGCCACCTCGGCGCAAGCCCATCTCGGCGCGGGCCACCTCGGCGCGGGCCATCTCGGCGCAGGCCCACCTCGGCGCGGAGAACAGAGATGTTAGGTACCGGGAAAGATGCTCATGTAAAAATACTAATGGCACCGAGTATCTGCTTCTTCAACGGACAACTTTGCCAAAGTTATTGTTGAAAATGATAATGCCTTGCCAGGCAACTTACCTTAATGCTAAAAATTATAAATTATATTGACGACTATTTTTATGCGACATATGGAAGAGTGAGTTTAATTATATGAAACTACTCATAAGGACGTGCCTATACCAATGTATCATTTCACTACTAATATTCAGTTACTGTTTCCCGTAATTTACTACATTTTTTATATTTTACATCAGCGTTTAGAATGTTGCTTATTTGACTGAAAAATATAGTTGTATTGTCTTCACAAAAAGATAATGTTCATTTAATTATTACAATGTTTATCAATGTATCTAAAGTATTACAAATATTAAAAGTAATAGAAGTTGTGAATCATTATAAACTCGTAAATTGAAATACAAAATAAATCACATGCAAAAATATAAGGTTAACGGGCTATCAGAAGAAGCTGCAGTTATTTTATCAACACCAGCGTAACATAGCAGGTTACGCCATGAAGATAAAATTAGAGGGATACGTCTAGATAAAGAACCCCGTATTCTGGCAGCGTATTCTAAATAAGGTCTAACAAGGGAAAAGTCGCTAATTTCTCGTACATGGTCGTCATATTTTCCCAGTACTCTTATGCTGAATAGCAGTCTATATTTACATCTACCCAGATATAATTTATATTACCCAGATGAATCCCAGTTTTACGATTAGCTTGACCCATAATTTCTCTTATGTGTTTACCCCAAGGAAGATAATGTGTTAGTAATATTCCAAGATATTTAGCGGACTCCATGTTTGTAAATTTACTATTCATTATGCAATAAGTATTAGGAGGAGAAGTAGCCTTTTTCCAAAAATTCATTAGCACACATTTTTTAAAATTTATTTCCAACTGCCATGTATCACGCCATTTCTCAATTGCTAATATGTCATCATGCAAAGATTCTTTGTCATTGGACTATTAATTTCTCTGTAGACCACTGAATCATCGGCAAATAGAATCTTACTTTTTACCTCCTTATTGATATAATTTATGTACAGAAGGAAATTTAAAACGGAAAACTTTACTGAAGTAGTCAGGTACATATTAAGAACTCCTGCGTATTATGCTATATTTGACCAGATAAATAAGATTAGAGAGATGGCTTGTTATACCGATAGATTTAAAATGTCATATTTCCCTCTTACCATTAGAAAATATAATAGGCGGCATATCATATTTAAAGGTAGGTGAAAAATTGTTAGAGTAGCCTGTAGTGGTAGCTCTTCGTTGCATTATTAGCATTACATGGTAGCTCCAGTTGCATAGTCAGTCAATAGTGAATGTTTGGTGTTCCTCAACGCCTGCCACACACCCTCGCGGGGGCTTGCAGGGTACCACGTAGATGTACAAGTATATACATCTACGAGTATGCTCAAATTTCTCGTCGAAAGCTCTCTCATAAACACCTCTTTCGTCAAAGGAATTCCCCTCCTACAGCGTCCATTTCCATTTAACCCAAGTCAACAAACTACCTCCTACACTTCATTTTAAATGTGGTCCATATATATTTCCACACTTAGAAACATCCAGTATTAAATACATTGGCCTCGCCGTGATGGCCCGCGCCGAGGTGGCCTGCGCCGAGGTGGCCCGCGCCGAGTTGGGCCTGCGCCGAGTTGGGCCTGCGTCGAGGTGGCCGCGCCGAAGTGGCCGCGTTGTACTAGACCCCCTGTGGCGGCATGGGCCGGAAGGTGGTGGCTATTAAGGGGTCGCACAGGGCATAGGGAAGAAAATAGTTGAGGTTCCAGCTTACGGCACACGCGCTTTTTCAGAAACTATATTTTTCGATACACTATAAGGTGCTGATTTCAGCCAAATGATAATTGATGACGATTAATTCGTCGTGGCAATTCAAAGAGAAAAAAGCAGTTTCAGTCTCGTAGCGCCTTGATGCATGGTTGCCGAAAAAACATTTAAATTCCTACATATTTCTTCTGTTTTTAAATTGAACATCATACCGATAAGTACTAATGTTGAAAACCTGAAACTCCGCCGAAGTAATAATAAATTTATTTCCACAAATTATTAAAAAGTCAATGTCTTTAGCTCTACTTTTCCCTCATTAGACATTAAGGTTACTCATGTAGCACAGTGGGATGAAATCGAAAATATGTAGCCAAAATTCAGAAAGTGATTTTTTCAAGCCAGGAAGCTGAAACTTTGCATTAATATTCTAAAAAGGCCTGTGCGTCCGATAATCTAAGACTGCTCCCGACAATGACTCATGCACACCTGTATACTGACTCCTCGAGAGTTCCATGGAAAGGATTAGCAATAGGGCATCTTCCTCTGACATAGCTATTGGCATCATGTCAATTTTCTTCCACTTTGTAAGTACTCTTAATACAACCGAATTGTGTGCTGTAATGTGCTTTACTCCACGTGATAAAATGCGTACTTTTCTCCGCGATTTCATCAAAATGTAATAGATGGAGGCTCTTGTCAATGTTTGTATCTCGAAAATGTCCATAGCGGAGTGGGTGCGGCTACAAAACGTTCCACACACTTACTTGCCGCCACGTTGCAGCACGCGGGTTGGACCAGACTCGACCGCGCGATCGAAAAACTGATGTGAAATTCGGCGTCGCAAACGGTCGCAGCATAATTCATCGGATTCGCACTATGGAAGCTATGTAGAGGTTCTCCATATAAGTTACTCCGTGATGCTCGGCGATGCAATTTACTTTTTCTCTACATATATTAAAAAATGACCAAAAATTAGGGTCCGCCATTTTGTGTAATATCTTCGGTAAATAATGACAAAAATGTAAGTATACTACATTTAAAACTAAGATAAAAAACTGTTTCATCTAATCACATCATCTTTTATTCCAATTAATCACCCATACAGGTTCAGTAAGGGCTTGATTTTGAAGATTTTGTGAGAAAATTGAGTGTAGACCATTTTTGCGAAATTTGTGCATCTTTGACCTCATGCAAATTGTTAATTGTTGAGTACTAAGGAATATGTCTTAGATTATCGGACGCACAGATATTTTTAGAATATTAATGCAAAGTTTCAGCTTCCTGGCTTGAAAAAATCACTTTCTGAATTTCGATGCAACAAATTTCGTAGTCCTTTAGTTATTGCCATTTAGTTAATTAGATATTACGTCAGTTTTTACTTCCAAATGCCTTTTTTGTGATCCGGAACTTCAAATATTTTAAAGAAATTGATACGGATGGAAAAAACCATAATGTTATTGTTCACTGTTTCCTTTGTTTGCTAAAGCAAAAATCAATCAAGGTCTCCATGACCACAGCATCTAATTTGCCAAAAACACAGAAGAAGTAGCTAGGAACGTAAAAGTTTCTTTTTTAATTTTAACTTTGATCGGTTAATTTTTTGTGTCCTTCCTAACTATGCCAAAACAAAAGGTAACAATCAAGTTATCTCAATTCCTGCATTGCCCGAAGCTGAAGGATGAAGTGGCTCAATAAAGACACCACCGTAGAAATCCACCGCCACGAATACCACGGAAAGCAATTCATCCTAAAGTTGAGGAATATTTTGTAAACGCCCATTTTGGCTTATAAAAGGGTCTGGAAACAAGGGACAACAAACGTACTTAAATGTACTCGCTTTTCGCCATCGGAATCCGGAGGTTGGATCTACATCGTAGACACAATATTGTCTTCAGCAATCACTTTTTCTGAAACCAAATGGAAGGAAAAAGTTTCAAGCACTGAAAATTTTGAGTTTCATGCGCAATATACTTCAATAAAGCATATTACTTACTTTAACGGCCACTTCCTTAAATTATCAACTGATTTCCTTTTTCGTTTGGCTGGCAGCCTCCCCTTCTTACTTCTACGCTGATCTTTCGCCGTCGGAGTTTCCATTGGCATCTATGTAGTTCGAAGATGTAATGAATACCACAAGCATTTACCGCACGATACTGTCAGAAATCCCAAGAGGTGGCAAGGCAATTTCGATGCGCGTTGCCTTCCCAGCGGAAAATAAAATGATTTTCTCTTCTTTCACGGCCATTTTGTCGTTCACTGCAGCCGATCACTCTGATGATGCCCCCCTGCCAATCTACGCCCTCTGCACGAGGGAGGGGAGAACTCCTTCCCCTTGAACCACCCCTCGAAATCCCCCACCCGCTGCCCTTCCTTCCCGAGCGCCTTCATACAGTACTTCCCGATTTCGCCGCCAGAGTCTCTCTCAGGCAGTTTTATTCAATTCTAATTTTTCTAATAACTTGTTAAGCAGTCGGCGTTACATTCTTCTTTAAGTGAAATTTTATATTGCAACAATATGTCTGCCTCGTTTCATTTTTGGAAAAAAAACTATAACTTCCGTCAATATTAACCATTTCTAAGTCTCAAAAGATTATTTTAACATTTAAAGCCAAGCGGACAATTTAAGCAGTAATCCCAGCCATATATTATGAAAATTTTATATTAATATTCCAAGTCCTCTCGCTACAGGAAGTAAAAGGGTTTTTGGGGAAAACGTATTTCGCCTTAAATGGGACAGTTATGACTTGGTTCTTCCCTATCAGAGCTTTTATGAATGGGTGTAATGTTGCTACTTCTCAGTATTTGGGCGTCGTGCCGTGAAGTAGCATCCTGTTCAAAGACCGCGAACTGGCCGCGGAAACTTTAGCGGCGTCACCCGCTGAAAATTGCACTATAGCAAGAAGTTCCACAGAGAATAAAGTCATTGACCGGGACTCGAACCCGGACCACCTGATTTCTGGCCAGGTGCTCTACCAGTTGAGCTACCAAGACGTCCTCTTTCTCTGTGGAAATCAACGAGGCTTAAAGGAACTAGGTGTTAACGGACATATCATGTCACAATGCAGCCGTAGTCGTGCGCAAGGCGCCACTGACCACTTCTGAGCAGGAAGGGGACACGCGCGGCCGTTGAACGCCAGGTGCGGTGCTAAGGGTCGATCGCTTGCTCTGCGTTACATTTGCATCTGTGTTTCATTCGACACTATTTTCTGCTCTGGACAAAACGTTTTTGACACTTCGGGCAATATCCAAGCCCAAGGTCTTTCAGCTCCTCTCGACCACATTGGAAGAAGACAAGATGTTTTGGGCCGCATGCATAAAATACACGAAGGACATGTCAGATTATGAAGTATTCCCGAAGTGTTTTACCGTTTACAGAAAGGATAAAGTAATCAGAAACGGAGGAGGAGTATTTATAGCTGTGAAGTAACTGCGTGTCAGTAGAAGATAACTTATTTCAGAGCGCAATGTAGAAAGCATTTTGTTCCGTTAAAAGTAAAAGTAGTTACGCAAAAAGGATATATGTAGGTGCATGTTACAGGCCACCGGATGCAGACGTCAATTCTATAATGGAACTAGAGTCAGAGATAGGTAGGTATATTACTTTCTCGGGACAATGATAGAGGAATAATAGTAGGTGGAGACTTCAATCTCCCTTCGATAGACTGGAATACGTGTAGTTTTATAACAGGTGGTAAGGATGAGGAACTCTGCGAATCACTGTTGAACACCTTTACGTCTCATTCTTTACAACAGCTAGTAACAGAACCGACCAGGAGAAACAACATTCTAGACTTATTAGCAACAAATATGCCCGAAAGAGTTCTAAATACAGTTACAGACACAGGAATTAGTGATCATACAATAGTGCATGCGAAATTTATTGTAGGCGTTGAAAAACATTATAAACCAAGGATGAGGGTATACTTATTTGGCAAGGTAGGTAATTCCTCTTTCATACTACGGTATGAAAGAGGAATTAAATTTAGCGAGCAAAGCAAAGGATTCGATACAGAAGATTCGTGGAGAGAATCTCTTGAGGTCACCCGTAAAGCAGTTAACAAATACATACCAAGTAAATTCATTAGTGATAATACAGAGCCAAGGTGGTATATCGCGGAGGTTAGGAAATCACTAAATCGACAAAGGGTATTCCACGCTAGGTTGAAAAATGCAGGACGGGGTCTATCGGTAGAGGAAAACTATTAGTTAGTTCAAAGCTATAAAAATCGAGAGCATTAACAAGGACATCATGTTCGGCTAGCGTTATAATATTTCAAGAATTTAGCAGAATATTTAGATAGCAATCCTAAAGCGTTTTGGTCATATGTGAGAGAGCTTCAAGGAAATAGGTCCACAGTCCACACACTTAAAAGCGATAAAGGAACTAGAGTCACCAGCAGTTTAGAAGAAGCCAATACTTTAAACACCTTCTTCCAAAGCGTATTCAACTCATCGTCACACAACGCAGTCGAACCACTGCCGAACACTTTCAGTGAACAAATATCTGAAATAACAAATTCCTGTCACGGAATGTAGCAGCAGTTAAAAAACATTAGTAAAAACAAATCATCAGGTCCCGATAAAATTTTTTCCAGAATATATAGAATTCTATCTTCTGAAATAGCCCCCATCTAGAAATAATATTCAATAAAACACTAAAAGAACCACACACCCAAGGATTGGAAAGCAGCTAACATTACACCTATTTTTAAAAGCGGTGATAGGGAAGAGCCTAGTAACTACAGACCCATTTCACTCACGTCAATCTCTTGTAAGGTATTTGAGCTCATTGTAGTCAGTTCGATCATGGGGCATTTGGATAGTCAGGGATTGCTCATAAACAGCCAACATGGGTTCCGGAAAGATAGATCTTGCGAGACACAATTAACTTTATTCGTGCACGATACTACGGCGAAAACAGTACTGAAGTTGATGCGGTATTAAAAGACTTTAAAAGGGCATTCGATAAAGTTGCTCATGATAAATTAATTAAACTTGAAGTTAGAGGATTTTGGTATAAATAAAGATATTGTATGCTGAGTAAAGGAATTCTTAAGTGGGCGAGAGCCGAGGATGGTCGTAGATGGTACGGCGTCGGACAGAATCAACGTCACATAGTGAGTTCCCCAGGGTAGCGTAATAGGTCCGCTCCTATTTGTTTTATACATAAACGACTTTAGTACCGTAGTTAATAGTAAGCTTAGACTTTTTGCAGACGATGCGGTAGGGTACATGGGTATATCAAAAGAAGAAGACAGGATTGAATTAATGGACGAAGGCGATATATCGTGGAAGTTGCGAACGTTAAACATGGTAAATGAAACAACCATTTTGTACTGATGTTCCCCGATCAATTTTGACGAGTAAGCGTCATTTTCAAGGGGGGGGGGGGGGCAATTGACAAAATATTTCAAACCAAGGCATCACATAGTTACACTGAGGAGTGGGGGAAGAACTTAAACCGAGGGGATCCAAATCTTCAACTTCCCTTCAAGATACACACAGTGATAAAACCACAAGGTGTTGTAAATTACCCTTTTTCGGCCATATTTCCCACAGAATTTTCTCTCACATTCCGAAGGGCAAGTATCGAGTGTGTTTTTACTCTCTGACAACCGTAGGACAAGTGCTTTTTAATTCAAAAGACCCAGCGGATATGTTAGACGGAAGTAGGGTGTATGCTCTTCATTGTAGTGAGTGCAACGGAGTGTATGTGGGGGGCAAACGGGTAAGAAATTCAAAACCCGAATCAAGGAGCATAAACTAAGTGTGAACCATAGCGATTGCAAATCATATTTCGCCAAACATCTCCTCGAGACTGGACATAAAAGTGGTTTAAACGTAAAAATTTTGCGTTCATGTGATAAAAGTTGTAAGTTAAGTTATTGAGCAATCATAGAAATTTTAAGACATTCAATTTCACCTGATGTATGTATTTTAAACGACTTAACAAATTTTAAATCCACGCAGATGTTTTTAACAGTTTTAAAATCTGACTTGTCCCCCTACCCTAATGCCCGCCACAATACCCTCACCACTGTCCTGCTCACTGCTGTCCTTGACGGAACCCTGCTCCCTCCCCCCCTCGCTCCCATCCAAAACCCTCCCTCCCCCCTCTCGGTTTCACTCCTTCCCCCACTCCTCAGTGTGCCTTGTGTTGAAATGTTTTGTCAGTTGAGCCCCCCCCCCCTCTTGAAAATGACGCTTACTCGTCGAAATCGATCGGGGAACATATAAAGCTGAGTGGAAAGTACAAAGTTGTTTCATTTACCATGTTTAAAGAAGACAGGAAATCGCTTAGCAAGGATTTAGATGCAATTCATGAGTGGTGCGATAAACTGCAGTTAAAACTTAACCTTAAGAAGTGTGTAGCTATTAATTTTTGGATGAGGAATAATTCGATAGAGCGATTCTATAAAATTAGTAACATGAAAATCGAAATCGTTGAAACCATAAGGTATTTAGGTGTAAAAATCACTAAAGATTTATCGTGGGGAAGACACAACCGGGAAATATGCGGCCGAGCGAAGAGAAAGCTAGGATTTATAAAAAGAGTACGTGGGAAATGTGATGAGAAGACAAAATAGCGAAGTTACTTTTCACTAGTTAGGCCCCACCTTGAGTATGCAGCCAGTGTATGGGATCCGAATGAATTGGGTTTGATCAGAGAACTAGACAGTGTGCAGCGTAGAGCAGCAAGGTTTGTTTAAAAGGTGTTACGATAGGTTTAGCAGTGTATCAGAATTAATACAAGAATTAGGGTGGGAACCATTAATAGAGCGTAGGTTAAAGTACAGATTGAATCTATTAGAGAAATTTCAATCGGATAGCTTTACTGAAGGTATTAGGCACATATTAAAATCACTAGCGTATTATGATAGATTCGACCAGATAAATAAGATTAGAGAGATAGATTGTCGTATTGAAAGATTCAAAATGTCTTTTTTCCCCCAGTACCATAAGGGAACAGCATAGCAAAAGGATTGGAAGGGGAAATAAATTTAGAGTAGTCTGTAGTGCATGATGCATGTATTAAAAACCTATCCCTTAATCACTACATAGATACTAACAATTTAGTTGCGTGACACCCTATAGCAGTATGTTTGCATGTCCTTAGTGCATGCTTGGTGATCTTCACCTCCTGCCACACACCCTCGCGGTGGCTTGCAGGGTATCGCGTGGATATATTAGCTACACTTATGTTAGCTGGTGAGAAAAAATTGTAGTACATATATACATTGGGTGGTTAACGTATTAAGTACTTAATTAAAACGGCATACATTGTTTAATCTTTATTGTTATGCTCTTATATCATAAATTTAATGAGATGTTTGATAGTGTTTTTGAGACGCTTATGCTTCCAAATTGCTTCAATGGAAGCAATTGCAACTCTTCATGAGTTTTCAAGGGAGTCATCAGCTATTTTAATTCTTGTTTTAATCTTCGAGTGCTTCATCGTTGAAAATAGATAGTCACGTGTTTACATATAGCGATGAGATGAATAAGGCATGATCGTGAAGCCAGACATTTTTTTCTCGGAAGATATATCTTATATAAGTCCAGAAAAGAGAAGTGATCAAAGTTTTCTTTAAGTTGAATATGAGCTCTCCTTTCGAAAAAAGCTTGTCATATACCGATGCCGACATAAAACAGAGCCGCAAATACACCAAACGATTGATCATTTTTCCTGCTATCTTGAAACCTCCTCTTACATTTCTGAATGAAATCGAAAAGCAATGCTGCATATTTTTCGTGGTTTACAGGACCAAGTTTAGGCAACGTGTGAATATTAAGACAACTGTTTGCCTCAATTTGAGATTTTTCACTTTCATTTCGAACGCTGTTGTATGTAGCTTGAAACGTTTTATTAATCAGTTGCTTTCTATCTTGAAGACGTACGTGTATTCATTTAAACGGGCCAAAATGTCGCTAAAAACGCCAGCTATGGTAATCAGTTTTCACCGTCAATCTATGGCACAAAGTCTTTGATTCTGAGAGGAAGAAATGGCAACCTTTACTGATACCACTAGATTTATTTAAAAAACTTGACCCGGGTTTTGCCTGAAGATTCACCTGAATCATCATCATCAAGGGTCAACAATCCTAGGATTGGTTTGACGCAGCCCTCCACTCGATTCTTCTATCGTCCAACCTCTTCATACCAACGTAGTTCCTCTGTTTCACGTCCTTACGACCTGCTCCATGAAACTTATACGAGGCCTGCCTCTTCCATTTTTCCCGTTCACTTTTCCCTCGACGATTGTCTTCATCAGGCCATCGTGTCGTAAGATATAGCCGATTAGGTTGTCCCGTCTTCTTTTTATAGTTTTCAGCAGACTTCTCTTTTCTCCCACTCTTCTTAGGACTTCTTCATTTGTCACTCGGTCGATCCATTTAATCTTCAGCATTCTTCTGTAGCACCACATTTAGAATGCTTCCACCCTTTTCTTCTCCGCTGCTGTCATCGTCCATGCCTCACTGCCGTAAAGGAACATGCTCCAGATATACGTTTTGATGAATTGCTTCCTTACTTCCAAGCTTGTATTTCCAGCTGTTAGTAGATTCTTCTTTTGATAGAATGCCCTCTTTGCCTGCGCTATTCTACTCACTATTTCTTTCTTGCTTCATCCATCGTTGGTTACTCTGCTTCCCAGGTAACAGAATTCTTTCACCTCTTCCAGTTTCTGTTTTCCTAGTTTAACGTTGGTTTTGGCCTCTTCTCTTTTGCTGCACACCAATATCTTAGCTTCTTCTTATTGATCTTCAGCTGATGTCTGGTCATTGTCCTTTCCATGGTTGTTAGCATTTTATTCAGCTCTTTCTCGGTCTCTGCTATGAGAGCTATGTCATCAGCGAATCGTAGCATGCTGATTGTTTCTCCGTGGATGTTCACTCCAGAACACTTCTCCTTGACTTCATTGATGGCTCTCTCAATGTAAACATCAAAAATCACGGGAGACAGTGCACAGCCTTGTCTCACTCCTTTCCTTATTCTTGCTTCTTCACAGCTGGGTCCAGATTTAATCACAGCTACTTGGTTTTTATACAAACTGTGGATAATTCTTCGATCATTGTAGGAAACTCCAATTCCTTTCAGAATATCAGGCATTGAATTCCAGTCCACGTTGTCGAAAGCCTTCTCTAAATCCACAAATGCAATGAAGGTCGGTTTGTTCTTCTCCATTCTCTTCTCTATAAGCAGCCTAAGGGCCAATATTGCTTCTCTTGTACCCTTACTTTTCCTGAATCCGAATTGATCTTCATCCAGGAACTCCTCTGCTTTTCGTTCTATTCTTCTGTAGATGATCCTTGTCAATATCTTCGATGCATGTGTCGTCAGGCTTATAGTCCTAAAAATTTTCGCATTTCTCTGCTCTCTTCTTTTTGGGAATAGGAATGATGATGTTTTTCTCGAAGTCCCTGGGTATTTCTCCTGTTGAGTACATGTCGCAGATGACATTATAAAGAATTGAGTATCTCAATACATGTCGCAGATGGTTTCTTAGAGATGGGTAAATGTCCTCTCTCCCGCATTCCTTATCAGTTCTGCGGGTATATCATCAATTCCAGAAGCCCAATTCATCCGAATGTCCCTTGCTGCTGCGTCGAATTCCGATCTCAATATTGATGCCCCCATATCATCCTTCTCGACTTCGCTTTCCTCTTCAATCACTTTCGTGCTGAGATTTTTCCCGTTGTATAACTCTTCGAGATATTCTTTCCATCTCTTCACTTTGTCTTCATTTTCAATCAAAAGTTCTCCATTCTTGTCCCTTATAGCATTTCATCTTGCGCTCCGTTCCTTGAAGTGGTTCCTCACTATCCTATAGGCAGCTTCCACCTTTCCTAAGGTAAGGTTGTTTTGTACATCTTCGCACAGATTGTTCATCCACATTTCTCTAGCTTTCCTTGCTTTGCGACTTACTTCGTTCCTTATTCTTTTGTAGCTAAGCTGTCCTTCAGTTTTCGCATTCTTGTACTTTCTTCTTTCTTCAATCAGCACTAAGACTTCTTCCGTGATCCATGGTTTCTTCTTAACAACTTCTCTTCTTCCAAGAACTTCTTTTGCGGCTTTCTGTAGTCCACATTTAATGTTTTCCCAACGCTCTTCTACTGGTTTCTCAGTCAGGTCCTCTCCTATGTTATTTTCTACTGCTTTCTGAAATTCCAGCTGATGTTGAGTCTCCTTTAGTTTTTCTACTTGCCAAATGTTCTTTACAGTTTTCTTCAATCTCTTGAATTTTAGATGGCATTTCATCATCACTAAATTATGGTCGCTGTCGATGTCTGCACCCGGGTAGCTTTTGCAGTCCTTCACCTGATTCCTGAACCTCTGCTTCACTAAAATGTAGTCTATTTGTTATCTTCCTCAGTCTCCTGGCATCTTCCACGTATATTTTCTTCGGTTGTGATTTTTAAACAATGTGTTAGTAACCACTAACTTATGTTGTGTGCAGAACTCAAGCAGTCTTTCTCCTCTTTCGTTCCGGTTTCCCAATCCATATTTTCCAGTTATTCTTCCATCTTGTCCTTCGCCGACGACAGCGTTCCAGTCTCCTAAAATAATTAGGTTTTCTTCTCCTCTTACCTTTTTTATTACTTCAGTGATATCTTCGTAGACATCTTCCACTTCTTCATCTTCGTAGTCCGACGTAGGCATGTAAACTTCCACCACAATGGTATCTGTAGGCTTAGTTTCAATTTTAACCATTACAATCCTTTCACTGTATTGCAGGAAGCTCTTCACACGCAGTCCCGCACTCTTCCTGAGCATTATGCCTACTCCAGCGTTACCATTCAGTGATCCGGTGTGAACAATTCTATAACTTCCACTCCAAAAGTCTCCTTCTTCGGGCCATCTCATTTCACTGATTCCTAATACATCGAGGTCCATTCTCCGCATTTCCATCTTCAGGTTCTCCAGTCTTCCGCAGGTCCGAAGTGATCGCACGTTCCAAGTTCCTACTCTAAAATGAGTATCACACTTGACTGATGTACTCTCTCGGGTAGTCCCCGCCCGGAGATCCGAATGGGGGACTATTTTACCTCCGGAATATTTTACTCGAGAGGGTGCCATCACGTCTTGATATTAAAGGAATGAGTGGAGTAGCTGCGACTCCTCGGGATAATAATGTGGTGGTTTCCCCTTGCCTTCCACATTCACCTGAAGATGATGTAAAACAACCCGTGTCCAGTATTTTTTTTAATAAATCTAGTGATATAAGTAAAAATTGCCTGTTCTTCCTCTTATGATGGAATACCACCATGTTAACCTTGATAAAGTGATTGCTCTTCGATTCTGGCCAACTTCCGAACATGATTCTATTGGGCAAAGAGAAACAACGGCAACTGTGTGAGTGTAGCAATAGTACACTCACACAGTCTCAAGGTGAACACTCAACTCATATCCGAAAGCGAATGGCAAACGAAAAAAACTGCGAAATCGCTCCGCCAAGTTGTGGAGCGGCTCTACCTCCAATTCAAAACAGAAATACTATTAAAAAGATTTCAAAAATGACTTGATTTCATTTTGAAAATCACAAATTCTTTTTGATATTTTACATCGACTCAATCATCTCACTCCATAATGCCAAAGAATGACTCCATTGTAACCAATTATGGATTTAAGGCATTCCTGGAATTTGCGATGACTCATCCCTTGGTCCTTATGTAATCTACATTCTTGATAATCTGCATGGCTAAGTCCATCTTTAAAAGCTTTGTGCACTAATATTCTTTTTATGCTATGATGTTTCATTATACCAACATTGAAGAGAAAAGTGCATATCATCTTCTGCATTGACTTTAGAAGTCCATATCGACGACCATCACCTGCACCGAACAGATATTTCCGCAATGGACAGAGAAAGTAGCTGCAACCTATTTTTCTCTCCTTCGTAGATTACTCTTGATAGTTGTTCTTTAACGGCACTAAAGAAGCCATTTATGTAGGGATAATATGTGTTTATATAATATATACCTCCAATAACAATTGAAGCGGTTCCCGAATGAAATGACGAGTTCACGAGACACGCTTGTCCAGGGGACAAAAATTATTTCCAAACTCGGGTGAGCAAGATGAGGTCAAAATAGAACAAAAAACTAAAGTATGAGAATTAAACTATAACAAACAATGTATTTCAACAAAACAGACAAGGCAAGTACAAGCCAACAAATAAAATACCCTTCCCAATTCAGGGAAACCCTAATAACTTTCAACAATAGACCATGGCCCCTAGGAGACTCTCGAGAGAATGATAAAGTCTCCAAAAAAAACTCACTTGAGGCCGGCGGCGGACGTAGCCAAGAAGTGCACAGCTTAGCGTCTCAGCTCGAACAGAGAGCGTGAGAATGGAGGTGTTTTCCGGCATAAGGAGGAGGTTTATTTCGGCAAGGTCAAAGTGGAATGGGGTTTAACGTGGAAATCGTCGATAGGTACAATTTGAGGGGAGGGAAAGTGGCATGATGTGAAGAGGGCTAGGTGGAAGTTTATCATTGGAGCATCGGGAACTCCTTTTTTGACTCCGGCGGGGGAACACCGAATAACGTCCTGTACGATGGACTAACTTCTGGTCTTCATCCGCATTCAGGGGGCTATGTGAACGATGATCGGACTGGTGAGGGAAAGGAGCGGACGAAAGAGTGCAGGCGTGAATCGATGCATTTTGGAATCGTAGGCTTTGTTGGCGTCGTTGGCTCCGCCTGTCGTTAGCTACAGTAGCTTACAGTAGCTTGTTAGTCCTTCGGCTAAGTCCGGAGGGTAATTGGTCCGCCGAGGGTTAATGTCCAACGAGGGGAGAGGGGGGGGGTACCAGAAAAGCCACACAATTCCCAATGGAGCTACATTAGTCGAGGTAACCGGAGTATACTTGGGAATCGACTTGGTGTGGTGGATAGAGTCCGTCCGTCTTTAAGCCTTTTCCGTTAAGATCTTTCGCTAACGCCGGGTTTCTGTCTGCCCTAGGCCCATTGCCTGGCATTTTCCTACCACCATTACCCAATTAGCCATCTTTCCCAAGTGGCGCAAATGACCTCAGCTGTCGGTCGCCTCCCACTAATATTGACGTCTACTGAGTATATTTAGTTGAATGTTGACTGATTATTACTCCATATTTGCGAAAATATTAAGTAGTCATTCCGGTTTATAGTGAATTGGATTTATAGGGTCCAATTAGTGTGGAAACATTGAAACTTAGGCCACAGTTGTGAACAGGAATGGAATGAACTTCCTGGGCTCAGGAACGAACTGTGTCGCTAAAACATTTGAGACCTGCGGAAGTGGAGGGCGATGCGATTCCAAGGAGTAAGACCACACTTCCCTGTGCTCACGCAGTCCTGGGAGGCGCTGCGGGTTTGCCGGAGATAAGGAGGAGAAAATTCTCGAAACATCAGTAGGAATACGTAAGAAAGGACTCAAGAAACATTCCATCCATTCATTTCATGCGGACAGCTAGCATGACATTGGCTGTGGAGAGCTATTGGAATGGAAGTGATTGATCACAAACCTGAAGTCCCGTTTTGATATCTCCAAATAATCGCAGATGATTCTAGGGCACAAAAACATAGAATGAGAAATAATTATAATCAGAGGCAACTAGACAAATAAACGTACTTCAGAATCAACAGACTGGGTACATTCCACGAACTGCATGAGTTGTGTTTCGCTGAGGAATCTCAAACGGTGTGGCGCACAGAAATGCGAGTGGGAAATGACACTGTCTGAAAACGACCAAGTCTCGTGACGTAACTGGAGACTGGACGTCACTCAGCGTCCACTAACGCTCGTCTGGGTGAGGGGAGAGGCAGCATTTGAGGGGAATTTGGGACGTCACAATTGGGAATCGCAAGCGTCGTTGGTGTGGAAGAGGGGAAATGGTCCAGAGAGGGGAAGGGTCGCGTCATTTTGATGCCGTAGTCACGATTGAAATGTTGATGGCATTTGTCAATTTCGATCGCCTAACCTATTAATCGTCTATGGTAAAACTTCCATCGGGCCTGCGTTTGGTTGATTAAATTGTTGCTTGGACAACGCATGTTCCGTCACAGCCTCTCTGGATGTGTCCTTTTGCAGGTGGAGTCGGCAATGTACTCAGTGACTGCTTAACCCTACGCAAGCCATTCCGCAAGTGAAAGGTAACACGCCTTCTGTGATTGCGGGCGATCCGTGATCGAGAGTAAAACATCTCTCATCCTTGTGAGTGCTCTGTGCAGCGTGGCAATTGATTCTCCTCTCCTGAGTATACGTGTAAATCTTTCGGTAGGCCCGGTCACGCATGGTAACTCGGCAGAGGTGGTGGGTTATGTGGTGCCCTGGGGAGGCAGAGGGTTGGCGTACGCCCCTGGAGTTGCGATCGATGAAGGAGTTGGAACATCTGCCCTCACGAAATGGGGCTACACCACTGGCGAAGTGTCACGCGCAGCCGAACCCGAAAAACACTCAGGACGACTATTTGGTTCTTCCCTATTACAACTCGTGAAAATAGGTGTAATGTTAGTATTCTTCCAATCTGTGGGTACCGTGTGATTCTTTGGTGCTTTAATGAATATTATTTCCAGATAGGAGACTGTTTCAGATGGTATTGTGTCATCTCAGATTATTTCTATTCTCTCTGCAGGTCCAAGTAGCGGTACAACAACCGGGCTTCAAGAGGGTCAAGAGGGGCTACAAACCGCTCAGAGTGGAGAACCTGGTGAAGCTGCGGCCCCATCGCGACCCTACAGACCCTTACTTCCCCTTCCAGTGGTACTTGGTGAGTTCCAACCTAACCTATGCTCTATGACGAAAAGCGTCCACACTACAATGGGCATGAAGACATCAAACCTTTCCCGCATTACTCCTGGACAGGGAAGAGGCCAATTAGGTACCGCCCCGCGATTAAGGGTAGAGAAGTGTGGTGGGAGGTAGCCAGGCGGTGGAATGTGGAGACTGTTGGGCATTAGTGGCCAAACGTAACAATCGACAGAGAATTAAGCAGGAACGTCAGGGATACTAAATGCTCAAAGGTTTGCTCGACCAAGTTGGGAGTTAATGACACCGAGCTACAATCCCATTGGTTCAAGATTCCTAGTGAATACACAACCGTTTTGACTGTTCGTTGCTTTTGGCTCGTAGCAATGCCGAACAATCTCAGTGGGACGGATGTGGTCCAAATGTTGTATTTCGCCATTTAATTTCGATAAGTAAGATCTCATTGCACCTTTTTCGCCAAAGGATCGTATAGTGTCGAGACCACAGATATATACTGCTAGATTGGCAATGCGAGGGGTGGGGGTGAAGACCCCAGTTGCGCGCGCGGCCATCTTACGTTCACCCACTTAAGAGCGGAGTTCAATTGCATTACGTGGTGATACCCGAGGATTCCTGGCTATTTGCCCAACTTTTGATTGTTACGATGCATGAAATGTAGATATATTATAAAGAATGATTATTAAAATATCCTCTTAAAAATTTAACCGCAAAGAAACGCGCCATTCTCGAAATAAACTAATTTTTTAATGTCACCGTTTACGCAGACAAGGGAATGTTCTTGATAAAGGAAATAACACTCGATGCATCGTAGTTGTGTGTATTCGAGGTATTTTCTCAAAATAACCTTCCACCTGAAGCAGCCCCCTGCATCTTCCTATGCCGTCAATAGAAAATATTTGGCCCCTTAATGTCCGTTTACTTCCATTACTGGCCGTCGAGCGCTACTGGTACTTTCGTCCTACTTTTACAAGGGACCTTATGGGAAGGTCTCCTGTTTATGTGCCGAGAAACGTATTGAGTGTGATTTATGTTTTAATTCCTGCTAGCATCGAAGGAAAACCATAATTGCTGAAACAAACACCTGAATATTTACCGAATTTAGGAATTTTTTTCCTGTCAGTGCTACTTACCAACATAACTTTACACAAATCAAGCACAATTTCTTTCCATCAAACATGTTAAATACGACCTGGTTCTATTCCACAATTGTGAAAGTGTGGAATTTAATAAAGTTCCTCATTCAAAATGCATAAAGCTATAGTATTCCACACCGTGCCGCAAGTGACATTCTCAATTATTTTTCCAATATGAGACCGAAAGGGAAATACCAACCTCATGATACGTATAATCAACTATCGGCAACGTAACTTTGTGATGCACACTAATCGCGATGATAATATTTGCGTAGTAATTATCAACTTCTCTTCGATATTATAGTAGTATAGGGCCTATCCTGAAGTATATATATATATACTTCAGGATAAGCTTTTGGATCTCTTGATTAAACTGCATGAAATCAAAGAAATATATAAAAACAAAGAAGACTTGAGGAAATCTCTCAAGGAAAAACTGAGGGCTGTGGCTGGAAACGGTTTAAGAGATGTGGAAGAAGTCATCATTGATTATGACTACATCTACATCTACATAATACCCTGCAAGCCAACATAAAGGTGTATGGCAGGGGGTGAATTCTCACCAAACATGCACTACATATCATGCATAAAAAAAGGATTAGTATTTATATACGGTTCTAAACTACACTATTTAAAAAAAGATAAAAATAGGTAAGCTAACATGAAAAAACATGCTGTTAGTTGCGTAAGCTTCAAGTCCTTATACCAACATGCAGCTACCAACGCTATCCATTGCTACACTCGTACTGGATATATTTACCGTTATGCATATCTCTAATTGTACAAGGAAAAAAGGACATTTTTAATCCGTCAGTTCGGCTATCAATTTCACTAATTTTGTGATTATGGTCCAGTCTACCATAGTAAGTTGGGGTTCGCAAAATATTTTTAACATTATCACTAAAAATATGGTCTTGGAATTTGTTTAAGAGATTATGTCTAAATTTCAACCTGTGATCTGACAATGATTCCAAATTTAATTCATTTAATAGACTGGTTACGCTAATAAGGTTATCGTACCCTCCCTTTACAATCTTGCCGATCTTCGCTGCACACGTTCAAGTTCATTATTTAGACCGATTTCGTAGAAATCCATACATTGGCAGCATATTCTAAATGATGTTAAAACAAGAGAAATGTAGCTGATTTCTCGTACATGATCGTCACATTTACCCAGTACTCTTTTGACGAATCCCAGCTTACGATTCGTTTGACCCATTATTTCACGTATGTGTTTACCCCAGGAAAGATCATGTTTTAGTCTTATTCCAAGATATTTAATGGATTCCTCGTTTGTTAATTCATTAATACTTATTTTGTATATGCTAGGAGGAGAACAATTCTTTATTCAAAAATTTATTACTACACATTTTTTAAAAATTAATTCTAACCCATATATCACACCATTTTTCTATTGCTTGTAGGTCATCATTTAAATATTCTTTATCGTTTGAGCATAGAATTTCCCTGTACACTACTGCGTCATCGGAAAATAGACGAACTTACTTTTTACCACCTTATTGATATCATTAACTAAGCGCTCCCTGAAGTCGTTCAATGTATAATTTATCACGCAAATTATGTTTCAAAGCAAATGTTTAAGTATTCACGTTGTGCAGTTTTCCGCTCAGAATTTCTAAATCCACTGGCAAATTCGGTGCACCAGTGGGTAAATTAGTTGAGCTAAAAACTAAAGGCGCTCTTTTGCACCAACATTTAAATTTATTTCATTTCATACGTTCTGCGGAACACGTTTTAATTTTACATTATATGAAAGCAAATGTTTTTGAACTTGCTATAAGTGATATCCTCCAAAAAAATCTTGTTTTTCTCTGGATCAAAACATTGGTAGGAAGTTATGGCCTTCATAATCCATTATTATGTTAGCATGCGAATGAGGAAATTTGAAAACACGTAATTCTGAGGCTAACATAGAATATTCAATGAAGAAAAAACTGTCCAAATTTTCTATGACGTAAATTTTTGCGACAAACAATGCACAAACTGCTTGATTTACTAATATTTATTTATTCAATTCTGCTACCCAATATTCACCCCTCAAGAGGAAATCCATAAAGAAACTTTAAGGTGCTCTCTCAATGTGGTTTTTCTGAGCCAAAATCGTAATAAAGAGGTTACGAGGGGAAAAACACTTTGTTATTTAATTATTTTATTCATGTTGCTGGCCTGACGGGTTACAATATCATTGTAAGAGGTAGTCAAGATTCCAAAACATTAGACTTAAGAAAGCGATATCGAAGAGAAGTAGAAAATTACTACGCAAATTTTATCATCGCGATTAGTGTGCATCACAAAGTTACGTTGCCGATAGTTGATTATGCGTATTATGAGGTTGGTATTTCCCTTTCGGTTCGTATTGGAAAAATAATTGAGAATGTCACTTGCGGCACGGTGTGGAATACTATAGCTTTATGCATTTTGAATGAGGAACTTTATTAAATTCCACACTTTTACAATTGTGGAATAGAACCAGGTCGTATTTAACATGTTTGATGGAAAGAAATTGTACTTGATTTGTGTAAAGTTATGTTGGTAAGTAGCACTGACAGGAAAAAAGATTCCTAAATTCGGTAAATATTCATGTGTTTGTTTCAGCAATTATGGTTTTCCTTCGATGCTAGCAGGAATTAAAACATAAATCACACTCAATACGTTTCTCGGCACATAAATAGGAGACCTTCCCATAAGGTCCCTTGTAAAAGTAGGACGAAAGTACCAGTAGCGCTCGACGGCCAGTAATGGAAGTAAACGGACATTAAGGGGCCCAGTTTTTTTGGGAAGTTGCAGGGGGCTGACCTGAAGTGAGATTAGATGCTCTTCCAGCTAATCGTAGGTGTAATGGCTGTTTCGGTCTTCCATAGAGTCACTCCTTCAGCTCCGGAGAGCAACTCGATCTCCGAAACGTCGGCAGTAATGCAGTTCCTAACCCAAACTACCTTTGCTACAATCATCAGTCGGAATTTTTAGTGCATTTTACCTGCAACATTTCATTTATAGTTCAGCAGTGATCTGCTGGATATTTAGCTTCTGATGAAAGCAGGAATCTACCAGAGCCGACAAGGGCAAAGCACTGGTGGTACAAGTAAGCAGGCCCTCCATACACCTAATACTCCCCGGCAATCACTGAATCAGGGCCCCTGGGGATTTTGCCCCTCCCCTCGGCAGGCCATAAATCTACCACAGTGCATTCATTCCCCTACTTCCATCTATTCATGGACATTCCATTGATCTCAGAGGCCCCCGGCGAAATCTTGAAATTGCAACTCTCGTCCCTCCCTCCTCACAAGGCTCTACACAGCCACTAAGTAGCCCATTTGAAAATATAAGCTCACTCTACAGTGCATCACCTTCAACCACTTATTTTGTTACCTTAAGTTCAATAAAGAAATTTAATTTTTCTTGAGCATTTCAGGAGCCAGTGGAACTAAACTAAGTGAAGAATATATTATACTCGTTCAACATTAGATAAATTCCGAAATATTACCCTCTATAATGACATTTCACAAATTGACGGGATCAAAATATTATGTAGAGTGAAGTTGTTTCAACGTCAAAATATATATTTATATATACACACACACACATACATATATATGTAGCTATATCACAACAGCTTAATGGAAATAAAAAATCAATAAACTTACAATCATCAAAGGAGTGTAGGGTACAAACACAGAAAAAGAATTCATTCAGCACAAAGTTTATATTTAACATTCAAAATCAATCTTATCATCAAATTAAATTTAAAAATCAATGCACTCCTAATCATTCAAGGTGTATTGGGTACATAACCACAGGAATAAAGTTTCATTCAGCACAAAATTTATAATTTAACAGGCAATAGAAAAAGATTCTTCACAAAATTACAACAGTCAGATAAGCATATGGCAAAGGATATTCCTTGCCATGGAAAAATATTATTATAAACATGCATAAAAACATATGGAAGTTGCAGTATCTTCTGACATTCACCGCCCGTATTTCCTCCTCTGAATATCATGCCAATGGATGCTCTCATTTTTACATCTACAGCTGACATTCACTGCACACCTAAACAACACTTGAAAAGAAATTTGATGTTTTAAAGAGGTTAAGGAAATGAATAGCCATTCCTTTTTTTGCGTCACAACAATATAGGTACTTAAGATACTTCTATTATATTCAGCTTTTTCGTTCATTTTGGTTACAAACCACACTAACAAACCTTTGCATAGAATTGGCAGCTCCAACACTTTACCTCAATTCAAGAAATGTCAAAAATGAAGATCAACTTGAGAGCTAGCTGCAACAATAATATCATCGATATAACAAAGTACATAAATTACACTGTTATCATTAACTTTGATATAAGTACAAGCAACCGGTCATGTTGAGACTGAGTGAAACTCAAGTTGTTTCATAAAGGAATCAAATTTCCTGATCTTCATAGACATCTTCATTTAAGACTCCTATTGACTGTTGTGATCACAACATTGAGTAAGATGCTACAATGAGAATGATCATCATTCCTGCAACCATCAACCTGGATTTCATCCTGTTCAAGGTAGCCATTGTTAATTCATTAACTTCATGAATATGATTCAATAAAGAAATATTATGAATAAAAATTATAGCAACCTGGTTACTCATTTAATAATCCTCTCATAGATTTGTGGACATGTTTTGGTCGAATCCCCATGGGAAAATGCAATACATCCTGCATTCCTAGTATCACATTGAAGTTCAATAACATCATTGTATGGAAGGATAATTTTGAACATTCAATGACAATCATACACAGAATACCAGATCATCCATCTGAAACAAAATTATTTATGCTAAATAAGGCTTCATAAAAAGTATTGGAACATCAGTACATAAAACAATTCATAGTATGAAAACACTCATTAGAAAATGAAATCAACTCTGTCTTCTTGCTGATGTCACTGCTGATTTTCCCTCTGATTATCATGTCAAAGGTGGTTTTCATTTTTATATCTGTAGTTCACTTTTACAACAGCCAGCTCACTGTCACCATCAAGTTCCATGAATGTCATGAAAGGTAGCCTGACAACTTTATACCCTGCCAAAGGTACACATTATTTCCTATTGACAATCTGGAAAGAAACGTTTATGGTTAAATATTGCTCCATATCAACAGATATGCCAGGACAGATAACTGTACTTACTTTTTAAAATAATTCAAGTAATGTAATCTTGAAAAAAATTCAATAATTCTGACGATCATATGAAGCATCCAAGTATTACAAGCCAGTTCCTGATATAGGTAATTATCAATGGATCACCGTCGCTGAAAAACATTTACTACGTCTTTAATGATTCTCGTGTATGCAAGGGCATAATATTACTTATTTCAAATGGTAGGTAATTTTCCCTCGGTTAAAATACCTAGTGGCAGCACGTACTGAATATTGAAATATCAAGGGATTAATTCAGAAAAATTTTATGCTATAAAAAGCAACGGAGTTTTCTGATGCTAATATAATTAATAAACACTTCAATTTTACGTTTTTTCCACAGTTACAGAGGGAAAAAATGTACTGATGCAAGATGAGTTAACCGTATTAAAGTTAGGTTTATTAATGTATGTACATTAGAAAAGGCCAAAGAGAGTCATATTCGGCATTACAAGCATTCTTAAATCATCCTCCCATCCACACCTACATCAACAATTTAATATGAATGAAATGACAGACTTACGATGACATGAACCTACTCCGGTTTTAATTAAATAAGGTTGGAAAAAACTTCAATTCAAGTCACCGAATTAATTGGAAAAACGTAAACGGAAAAACTTACAATTTTTTGATTGGCAGCCTCTAACTGCGCAGGAGTCACGCATTTTTATGTATAATATGAACTCGAAGCACCATAAAAAGGAGGAAAACTAATGGGATCGTCGAAATTTGCCAAAACTTTGTAACCGAATTTTCGGACAATCACCAATCACTCCAGAAGCGCGAATACGGGTGTCGCTTTCATTTGTTTTTCCATAAAAATCAATACATAACAGCATACACGATTTAGTTGTTTATAGTAATAAAGCATGAAATAAAATTTGAAAATTGGACTCATTTTGTGCATAAAAAGAAAAATACTCGTATTCTATGAACATTCCCACCTACTACAACTATAGATGGAGTTAGTAGTCCAGCAAAGTTCCCGCAATTCCAGTTGGACCCCTATGGTCGCGACTCTGCCTTGAGGACAAGTCGTTCCCACGTTGAATGGGGCAAGTCGAGCCGACCGAGTCATATGGGACTCCGTCGTGGATTTCGATGAAGGCATTTCTCGATCTCCTGGATCGGAAGCGTGGTGTTCCAAACGGTGGTTTGAATCTCGTACCACAGTGATGTGGAAGCGCGGGGCGTTCCTTTATTATAAGAGTCAACTGCATCTGCTGGAAATGGTGAGAGCAAGCACGTGACAGGGATGTGAAAGTGAATTTCTTCTTGTTTTCGAAGCAGTTGTGATCACGAGAGAACCAAGCAGAAGTTGTAATGATTAGAAGGTTGAAGTCATCGTCCGAATGTTGGTAGATATTCAGCCCACGGACCCTTCCCTACCCAATGCGGTGCAAACCACATCTAGGTCGTGTTTCAGGGGAAAACAACAACACCAGGCATGCGATTTATACCAGAGAGAACTAAATTTCAACTTACCGTCATTCAGGCATAAGAATATAAATAGGAGTTAACAGGAGCATTTAAAGCTACAAAAATGAGAGAGCAGGGATAAAATGGGGAAATAGGAAACAGGTACGTATGGAATGCATGTGGCACACCGGAAATAGGAAGGCCCGCTATTTCATCGTAAACTATGAAATACCAGATGAATGAAGAAGGAAAAAATGGAACTAATTTTATAAGAAGGAGGTGAGAATGCCTGCAAATACGATGTAAGTATAAGCCTTTTAGAGTACAAAACCTACGGAAAGACCCTGGACGCCAAATCAGAAATTATGATGGAAATGATGTAGGAAGAGAAAATGACTTTTAGGAAGGGACGGAAAACTATTCACGGAATTTTTATTTTGTAGCATGTTGAAAAAATTCAGGGCTGAGCTTCGAGCCACCGAATGCGGCCACCGGGTTGCGGATGGTGGGTCGACCTCTAGATATAGAGGTCAGCTGCGAGATAAGCGAGTCTACTGGTCGAATAAGCAGTCGTGGACAAAAACCGACGGCATTCCGAGGGCGTATTTGGTCTATCCATGGGTTAGGTGGGCCACTAAATAACACAGAACCTGTGAAGATGCCGTGACTTGGCGACGGGTGGCCGTCAACAATTACGCTTCTCATCACCCGGAGGAGAGGGCAGCAGCTCTTCTTCACATGAGTGTAGGTGGAGACCTAAGTGGTCGGTACAGACTCAACACTCAATTCACTACAAGCTTCAGGTAACATTTCCTTTAACGGCTGTAGTACTCCGATGTGGAAGGCAAGGGGAAACCACCACATTATTACCCCGAGCAGTCGCAGCTACTCCACTCTTTCCTTTATTATCAGACGTGATGGAACCCTCCCGAGTAAAACATTCCGGAGGTAAAATAGTCCCACATTCAGATCTCCGGGCGGGGACTACCCGTAAGAATACATCAGTCAAGTGAGATAAACATTTTAGGGTAGGAACGTGGAACGTGAGATCGCTACAGGCCTGTGGAAAACTGGAGAACCTGAAGGTGGAAATGCGAAGAATGGACGTAGAGGTATATAAAGTTATATATAAGTTATAGAATTATTCACACTGGATCGAAAATGGTAACGCTGGAGTAGGCATAAGGCTCAGGAAGAGTGCAGGACTGCGCGTTAAGAGCTTCCTGCAGTACAGTGAGAGGATTATAATGGTGAAGATTGAGGCCAAGCCTACAGATACCATGGTGGTACAAGTTTACATGCCTACGTGGGACTACGATGATGAAGAAGTGGAAGACACCTATGAGGATATCATAGAAGTAATAAAGCACGTGAAAGGAGAAGAAAACTTAATTATTTTAGGTGATTGGAACGCTGTCGTTGGCGAAGGTCAAGATGGAAGAATAACTGGAAAATATGGCTTGGGAAATCGAAATGAGAGAGGAGACAGACATATTGAATTCTGCCCTCAACACAAGTTGGTGGTGGCAAACACATTGTTTCAAAACCACCAACGGAGAAGATTTACCTGGAAAATGCCTGGAGACAGAAGAAGATTTCAAAATGACTACATTTTAGTGAAACAGAGATTCAGAAACCAGGTGGAGGACTGCAAAAGTTACCCGGGTGCAGATATCGACAGTGACCACAACTTAGTGATGATGAAATGCCACTTAAAACTCAAGAAATTGAAGAAATAAATGAAGAACATCTACATCTACATAATACCCTGCAAGCCACCACAAGGGCGTGTGGAAGGGGGTGATTTCTCACCACGCATGCACTACATATCATGCATAAAAAAGGAATAATATTAATATAGTAGTCAGATCTACACGATTTAAAAAAGATAGAAATTGCAAAGCAAACATGCAAAAACATTCTGTTAGTAGGGTTAGCTTTAAGTACTCATATCAACATGCAGCTACCAATGCTATTCATTGCTACTCTCCGATAGGACATATTTACCGTTATTCGTATCTCTAATTGTTCGAGGGAAAAACTAAGTAGCTTCAACATATGGCAAGTAGAGAAACTAAGGGAACCTCAACAACGGCTGGCCTTCCAGAAGGCAGTGTAAAACAAAATAGAAGAGGATTCAACAGTGAAATCAGTAGAAAAGTGATGGGAGAAAATCAAAATTAGGCTACAGGAAGCAGCAAAAGAAGTTCTGTGGAGAAGAAAAGTTGTCAATAAGAAGCCATGGATATCAGAAGAGGTATTAGAATTGATTGAAGAGAGAAGAAAATATAAAAATGTGGAAACTGAAGAAGGGCAACTTCCCTACGAAAGAATCAGGAATAAAATTAACCGCAAAGCGAGAAATGCAAGGGAAAAGTGGATGAAGGATGTATGCGAAGATGTGCAAAGCAACCTCGCAAAAGACAATTTGGATGTTGCCTACAGGATGGTGAGAAATCACCTCAAGGAACGGGCTGCAAGATGTAACAGCATCAGGATCAGAATCAGAATGGAGAACCCTTAATTGAACATGAGGATAAAGTGAAGAGATGGAAGGATAGCTTGGAAAAGTTGTACAACGAAAGCTATCTTAGAGCGGAAGTAATCGAAGAGAAAAATGAAGACTATAAGGATGATATGGGAGTCCCAATCTTAAGATCGGAATTCGACGCTGAAATAAGGGACCTTCGGATGAATAAGGCTTCTGGCATTGATGATGTCCCTGCAGAACTAATTAAAAATACAGAAGAGAAGACATTAACGCATCTTTAAAAAACCATCTGCGACATGTACTCAACAGGAGAAATCCCAAGAGACCTCGAGAAAAACATCAGAGAAATGGATGAATTGGACGCCCCAATCTTAAGATCAGAATTTGATGCAGCTGTAAGTGATATGAAGATAAATGAGGCTTCGGGAATAGATTATATTCCTGCCGAACTAATAAAAAACGCCGGAGAGAAGACGTTTACTCAGCTATACAAAATCATATGCGATATGTACTCAACAGGAGAGATACCCACGGAGTTTGAGAAGAACATCATCATTCCTATTGCCAAAAAAAAGAGAGCTGAGAACTGTAAACAGTTTAGGACCATAAGCCTGACTTCACATGCCTCGAAGATATTGACGAGAATCATCTATAGAAGAATAGAGCGAAAAGCGGAGGAGTTACGGAGGAGATGAGGACGAACTTGGGTTAAGAAGAAACAAGGGAACTAGAGAAGCGATTTTGGCCCTCAGGATACTCATAGAGAAGAGAATAGAGAAGGATCTACCGACGCATGTGGCATTTGTAGATTTGGAGAAGGCATTTGACAACGTGGATTGGCATATGATGTTAAAGGTTCTGAAAGAAATTGGAGTATCATACAATGACCGAAGAGTTATCCACAGCTTATATAAAAGCCAGGTGGCCATAATCAAATCAGGACCCAGCAGTACAGAAGCAAGTATAAAGAAAGTAGTGAGGCAAGGATGTGCACTGTATTCCGTATTATTCAATGTCTACACCGAGAAAGCCATCCAAGAAGTCAAAGAAAAGTGTACGGGAGTGAATATCCACGGGGAGAAAATCAGTATGCTACGATTCACCGATGACATTACAGTCATGGCAGAAACAGAAGGAGATTTAAAGAAGACACTAGCAAATATGGAAAGAACGATTACCAGATATCATCTGAAGAATGGACAGATATCACCTGAAGATCAATAAAAAGAAATCTAAGGTATTGGTGTGCAGTAGAAGAAAGGAAGCCAGGACCAATGTTAAACTAGGAGAACAAACAATGGAGGTTGAAGAGTTCTGCTAACCTGGGAAGCCACCTGGTTTTTATATAAGCCGTGGATAATTCTTTGGTCATTGTATGATACTCCAATTTCTTTCAGAACCTTTAGCATAATAATCCACGTTGTCAAATGCCTTCTCCAATTCTACAAATGCCACATGCGTCGGTAGATTCTTCTCTATTCTCTTCTCTATGAGTATCCTGAGGGCCGAAATCGCTTCTCTAGTGCCCTTGTTTCTCCTGAACCCGAATTGGTCCTCATCCAGGAACTCCTCCGCTTTTCGCTCTATTCTTCTATAGATGATTCTGGTCAATATCTTCGAGGCATATGTCGCCAGGCATATGGTCCTAAAATGTTCACAGTTCTCAGCTCTCTTCTTTTTGGGAATAGGGATGATGATGCTCTTCTCAAAGTCCTTGGGTATTCACACATCATTGAAGCCCTCCAAATTGACCTCCTTCCTCCATAACAGAGGACTTGCAGAACGTCTGAAACACTAAGATATTTCTCTCCTCTCTCCCCCGCATCCTCGCACCCCTCACTTTTACATCCTTCCAAAAATCTATAAGGAGAATAATCCTAGCCCTCCAATGGGGGCGTTTACTTGGAACCGAAATCGCAATTTCGTACACGAAATCGTTAGATGGAAACAAAAAACGAATTTTAGTGAAAAAATTAATCTTATAACCACAACCATTCACTCATAAATCCAAACTTAAAATAAGCAAAAGGTGACGCCCACCGACAAAGCTGCTGTGATAACATTGACGTCATTTTCCTCCCGTCCTTGACTGCTCTTATGGGAAGAGGAGGGAGTGGAGGGGGGTTCTCGGAAGGCCTGCTCGCAAAGATGCTGTTGCAACTGTCCTATTGGTCGAGTTAGCTGTGTCCCCCCATTGCGATAAGGCAAAGTATCTTCGCGGGCTCAGTTGTGATTGGACGAAGTCTATATACGTCAGAGGTTGCACCACGCCCACTTTTCCGAAAGGGTTAAAAACATCATTTTTTCGCCGCTTATAACTCGATAGATAATTGACGGATCAGAAAACGGAAAAATATGGGTATTTTTATTTTATAAACTCTATCAGATTCGTCAATAAAAAATATGGTAAACGACATTGTTTTTTCGTGCAATTCGCTCACATAACGCATTTCAGCTTTCGTAGATCACTACCTCCAACCGCTTGTCCAGTCCCTACCCTCATACATCCGTGACACCTAAAATGTTCTCTCCATTTTGAACTCCACCTCCCTTCCCCCCAACCAATCCACCATTCCATAGATGTCACCTCTCTCTACACCTCCATCCCACACCATGAAGGCCTCTCCGCCATTATCACAACGCTCTACACGCCAGATACCCAGCACAGACTTCCTACTCTACCGATCCCACTTCATTCTCACCCACAACGTCTTCTCGTTTAACAATGAACACTACCTTCAAACTAAAGGTTGCGCCATGGGAAGTAGGTTCAGCCCCTCGTACGCCAATCTTTATCTCGGCTTCCTTGAAAAGAATTACTTTGCCACTACCCACTTAAACCCCTTCTGCGGTTGAGATACATAGATGACATTTTCCTCCTCTGGTCTCAAAACATTGATTCCCTCAACACCTTCATTTCTTCGCTTAATGCCGTCTTTCTTTCACCTCAACCACCTCTATCACTAACATTCATTTCCACGATTTAACATTTCCCTCTCAGACAAGAAATTCAAAACCACAGTCTGCATCAAACCCACCAAAAAACTCCAATATTTACATTATAGCCGCTGCCATCCCTCCCACACTAAACGCTCTATTCCCTTCTCTCTCTCCATTCGTGTCCACCGCATTTGTAATAACCTGGACTCTCGACAAGAATCACTCTTGACCCTTCATAAGTCTCTCCTCCGCCGTGGATACACAGAATCCCTTTTAAACAAAACAAAAAAATCCTTAAAACTCCATATCAACCTAAACCTCCTCTTCCGAATCGCCACAACATCCCCTCCATCTGCACTACCTACTTCCCTGGCTCACATTCCCTCAAAATCATATACTCAAGGAACTCTTCCCCATCCTTTCCAACAGCACCACCACCTCTAAAATATTCCGTCTGCCCTTCTGTAACCTACAGACTCCCAGCCAACCTAGGCTGTGTTTTCAAAAGCACTAATCCTCTCCTCAAAGACTCCCACCCCCCCCCACTCCCTGTAATCGCGCGAGATGCAAGACATGCCCTATTTTCACCGCACCACCCACATCTCTCTCTCATCTTCTTAACTCTCTCCCTCACTTTCCATCTTCCTCCTGTATTTCTAGTAATGTTATATACCACCTGCAATGCAGTCTCTGCCCCGCTTTCAATATTGGCCAATGTATGCACCACACCCCTTAATATTCGCATGAATAATCACCGCGCTTCTTGCAACCCTTATCCTCGCCGCACTTCTCTCTCCCTGTCCCCAAACATGTCTCTGAACATGATTCTTCTTTTAACTCTTGTTTCAAAGTTTGAATTCTTTCCTTTCTCCCTCCTACCGATCCACCCGTTGGAATTAACTTGTATTTGAATTTTAGAAGCATTTAAATTTCCTGGAATTAATCTGACGCACTAGCCCTCTCCCCCACCCTCTCCATTCCCCTCCCCCCTTCCAACCGCCCCTCTCCTCACTAGTATTCCTCTTCCCGTTGAGAAAGGTGGATGTGTCCACCGAAATATCTACAATACGTGTTAGTGTTCATTTTCTGTGCTCATTTTTTTACACCTGTGAATATTGTTTATCTTCCAAAATTGTGGCTTTTCCCAATGCTTGTTTATAAATAAATAAATAAATATATATATATATATTTCTATATATTGTGACGGGACACGTGGCTGGACTGTTCGACCTCTTCTCAGCCGGGGTTTGTCTCCGTACGGATCCTGCGGTCGGGCAATTTCCCCCCCTCTTTCCCGTTCCCTCCGTCAGCCACGAATGAGAACGCGCCAACGCCACTCCGGAGAAAGGAAAAGAAAGCTTCGCTCCTAATGAGAAGCGACAAGGGGTGCCACTCAAAACCGGGGTCAAGCTGATCAGCAAGCAGAGATCAACGAGAAAAATATCTTAGGGTGAGGCCTTCGCGGAACTGCAGCATTACCCTCCGAGATCGGCGGTGATCGGACCTGAAAATCGAATGGACGCGGATCACCGCGTTCGGGAGTAAAAGACGACTCGCGTTCACAGGAAAAACACCGATTTATTACTAGACACATAGGAAAATTACACTCCTACACTATAATGAGGGATGAATGAGTTGGTGATACGTGAAACATTAATGAAATATACCCAAATGATAGCTAACCTAACTAAGAACTAATGAATGATACAAAAAATGAACAGTGAGACCCTTTGAAAAATGAAATGAAATGACATGAAACCCTTTATACAATATTTACAAGCTCCTCGTCCTTTCGTTTGAAATATGGTTGAGGACCACTAGGACGGGAGGAGAGTGATACAAATTCAGTCTGCTTGGGACTGATTTTCAAATGACGTGCGCCCCTCTTAGAGAATGTGAGTTCACTTGCGCAGGACGGTGGAGTTGACTCAGGAGTTTGGTAGCGACGGCTTTCGCCCCGATTCACTGGGCGTCGAAGACGGGATCGGAGTTCGCTCGACCGTTGGCCGATCGGTTCGGGGAGGTTTGATAGGAAAGTACTATGCCTTGTAAGGTGTCTGGAGCATGCCCGGAGATGCGTGGGTTTCCCGGCCCTGGGGTGAGAAATCGTTGGCGCCGGTCCTCGGTCCAACCTTCTACGTCCGCCTTAGAGCCAACAGGGAAATTGTCGCCTGGCTGCGATGTCGTCCGCTTGCACGAGATGTGTCCTCTCAAGCAATGACTCCTTCGCAGGTCTGCCTCTCCAGCTCCACGCCTTATGGCTGCTTTCAATCTGTCCTCCTCGCTTCTCCGTTCTCTTCGTCCGCTTGCGTCGCTTCGCTCTCCTTCCTTTGAGTCGTCTCTCTCCGTCTGCCGTCTTTCACTCTGGATCTGGGTCTGGGTCTGGGTCTGGGGCGAGCTCACTGGGGAACCCCTTTATATATCGTCGGTCATTGCGACCGGCGCTACAACTAACATTACAAATAATGGAGGATCGAAAAAAATGGTGGGCGGTAATTTGAATCACGCGCGAGCCGTCTCTCTCTCCGTTTGTCGCGCGCATCCACCCGATCGCGCGAAGACGCCGTGATCAAGCTCACACGAGCAGATCGTCACATCGCCCCCCAGCACGAATGAATTTTTTCTCGCGGGATGAAAAAGGCCACAAGAAAAAATGAGTTCGCGCTCTGCACGAAAAAACAAATAACAAAAGAAACTTGAGGTGGTTCCTTAACACCTATAAGGCACCAAAGAAAACGCGTCATAAATGCCTAATTCGGAACTGTCTTCCCGAGACAAAATGTACGCGTTAGGCCCAACCCTTTTGGAGATCCTATAAGGACCAGTAAACAAATGGAAAAACTTATGAAATAAACCGAGTCTGGAATCGGACACCCTAGGCGTCCTGAGAAGCACGAGATCTCCGATGCGAAAGTTAGAATGCACCCCTTTCTGACATTCCTTTCTCCTTCTGGCGGAACTCGTCAAATTCTCAGCTGCGAAGCGAATGATTGATTCCTTCCCGACTATGCGATGCGTGAGCATCTCATTGATTCTGTTTTGCACCTGTCGCCAGTATGCTATGGGAATTCGGTAGGATTTCTGGACGAAAGGTCGATTGTCAGAAAGTTTAATCCGATGGCGGACGCCTTTGATCGGAGTCGGAGTCGAGGAAAATAGCGCATCGTATCTAACCGGGAGTCTCCGCAAGTCTTCTTTTTCCTCGCTGCTCAACCGATTCGATTTCCTGATCGCCTCCTCTATTCCCGTTCCGTCTATTCTGTCCTCCACGGCTAACACTTTAGCGATGTCATGTTCCCTTTGAACTTTTATGGGAATCTTAACTATCGCCGATTCTGAACCCCTCACCTTCACAGTTTTCTCGCCTAAATCAATGAAAACTTTGTTATCCACCAGAAAGTCCATTCCCAAAATCAATGGTTTTACAAGATTTTTTATCACGAGACAAACTACTTCGAACTCTGTTCCTTGTATTTGGAGCGGGAGTAAGACTTGCCGAGTGATTGGTGGCGACTTCCGGCTGTCCGCACATACGATGCGCGATCGATTTAAGGGAAAGGAAGGGATTATTTCTCTTGATTCTAATTCCCTTAAATGCTTCTCGGAAACCGCGGAAATTTCACTGCCGGTATCCAATAACGCTTCCCCTTGAATCCCATTAGTCCAACACTTCACAACGGGACACACTCGTCTTTCGTAATAAGTATTGCCTTGTCCTTCGCCATACAAACTCTCTCCCTCTATCTCACATGTGGAGATTATTTCACACATTATCCTCTCTCTGTCCGTCTCGGCTGGGGACCGGAGGTGAATCACACCAGCCGACGCGTGTTTAACGCCGCATCCTGGTCCTCAAATGGAGGTGCGCTAGGAGGGGGCGGACTCGGGGATTTCTCCGCCGGTCGCTGTTTCCTAGCTTTCCGTTCTCGCTCAACCGTGACCGAATTCACCCGATATTCTTTATCAGCTGCTCGCGGTCTCGTATTCTCCGATCCTTGCGATGCACCTGGAGGGGTAGAATTTATGGTCGTCGGCGTGCTTGACTGGTAGGATTGATCGTACAATCCCAATAATACAATTAACCGTTCCACTGTTAATTGTTCAATGGATTTTAACATGTTTTGAACATGCGTGGGAAATTGTCTTATTAAAAAGTGAAGGATTTCTCCCTCGCTCATCGGTGGGGAACACAAACGCGCCTGCGCTACTTTTTCAGTCGCAAACTGTTTCATCGTGTTAGTTTTGCCCCTAGCATATCTCCCTGTTATAACTTGCATGCGGAAATTATATTGGGTGTCAGTGTCCCAAAAATTGGCCAAAAACCTTTCTTTAAATTCCGCGAGTGTCGACGGGACCGGCCACAACGAGTTTCCCCATGTCTTCGCGTCCCCGTTCAACATCTGGAAAAACACTTGCGGCTCTAAAGCCTCCGGAATGGAAACTATAGAAAAGTAATTATTAACTTCCCTCAGGAAGGCAATAGGGTGTTCGTTGGCGAAGGCAGAAAACGTCGGCTTCGAGAGAGAGTGCGCCGATATTGCCGCTGCTTGCGTGGTCGTGCCCCTATCAGTCAAAGCGGCCACTTTGGATTCGAGTGATTTCACTCTTTCCTCGCGTACTTCCGAGCGATCTTGTTCGCCCCTCTGCGACGTGACTACTTCATCGTAAGCCTCTTCCAACGCATTTGTTCGGACTTTAACGCTCCCAATCTCCGCGCTAACAATTCTCTTGCATTCCTCGCGAACATTCCTTGCCATTGCCTCCACTCCGTCTACGCATCGCGTTTCGACTTCGCTTATTTTCTGTTTTACTCGTGACATATCCTGAGAAAAACTCTCGTTCCAACTTCTCATTTCTGCCTGCAATTTTTCGTTACTTATAGCAATTTCCCTTTGCAATGCATAATGATCTGCCTTTCTTTCCTGCCGCAGGGCTTCAATACTTTCTTTGCTGGCATTTATATCCTGACGCATGGCTTCACTACTTTCCTTGCTGGCATTTATATCCCGACTCACGGCATTTATATCCCGACGCATGGCTTCATTACTTTGCCTGCTAGCATTTATATCCCGACGCATTGAATGCATCAAAGACAGGAGGGTGTTAATCCGGGAACTTAAAATGTGGTTAATAATGGTTGTGTGATAGATTTTCATTTAAATGACAAAATTTAGATTGCATTCTGTCCATCTATGTAAATCCATGAGTTTTGGCCATGGTGTAAATAAAGGAGCCTAATCTAATTTTAGTTTTGGGAATTTCGGACCTTGATTCCCCTTTCAGATGTAAATCAGTCCCCCTGAACTTATATTCTCTAAAAATAATTCTCATTAGTGCCTGAAATAATTTTAATTAATGTCTTTTATCGGTACTAATTTACTGTCTTTGATTGCCTACTCAAATCCAATGTGGATGGGACATTGCAGCATAACCATCAGATAGCTACCGGAAGGAGAATTTGATCCGTGTCGTGTTCTCTCTCTCTCTCAGAAAAACACGGGTCAGAACGGAGGCAAGCCCAAGCTGGACCTCAACGTAGAGGCGGCCTGGGCCCAAGGCGTGACGGGCAAGAACGTGACCACTGCCATCATGGACGACGGTGAGTGTGACTCCTGTGACATCCCCTTGCCCCGAGGAGAGTGTGCCCGTGATCACAACGGGTGATCAGGCGGTGGTGTATCCATGTCGTCCATATCTTTCCTCTGCCCTGTTATTTTTCGCGTATTACCCAGGAAATATGTCTTGGACAACAATGAAGCGCTAAAGTAACGTAAAGAGGAGTATTTTCTCATGTGGAGAGACTTGACTCGGACTTCGTCGGATAAACTGCTCGGTCGTGCACCAGAGAAGGTTCTTCTTCTTCTTCTTGGGAGCAGCAATCTCACTTGAAGACGCAAGTCATCTTATCATCTCTATTGGACCCACGTGCCTTCAGTCCGATCTTATCAGTTTAGAAGATGAGGAGTCAAATCTTCTTACCCTTATCACTTCCCCCTCCATCTTTCCCTTACCACCCGTTCGCAAGTTTGATTACGGCCACCTCCTCGGGAAAGATGTACATTTCAAATCTGTCGGGGTGATGGCCTGATACACGAGACGGGCTGTATCAAGTTTGATTATGTTCAATTTCTCCATCAGCAATGAAATTCTGCATTTCAGAAAATTTACATTTAACGTTTTTAGGATTTTGAAGCTCAGGTTTCTACCGATGACGTTACAAATATTTTAAGAACGCCCGCGTAAAACGCTAAACTCGGTTACGAATATAATATATGTGAGTTAGATTGTCGTGCAGACCAAATTTTTTTTTTCGCGAGCAATTAAAGATCATATAATGTAATGTTGAATGCTATTTGATGCTATGTCTAGATGTGATTGGAATGAATGGCATGCTGCCATGAATGATGAACTAATATCCATACATGAGAACCAAGCCTGGACATTAGTTGAAAAACCAGAGAATCAGACAATACTGCCGTGTGTAGATGGGTTTTCAAAATCAAGAAAGGATCTAGCGGTAAACGTATTCGATGCAAGGCGAGATAAGTGGCAAAAGGATTCCTTGATATCCTTGATTTAGACTGTGATGAAACGTTTGCTCCAGTTGTCAGGAAAGAAACTATTAGAATACTGATTGGTTTAGCTGCTCAACTCGGTCTACAAATAGAATATTTAGATGTTAAAACAGCCTTTTTAAATGGTGAACTCAATGAGGTTGTATACATGGATCAGCCTGATGGCTTCGTCAAAGAAGGTGCTGAGTATATTGTTTGTTTGTTCATAAAGCTCTCTATGGACTTAAAAGGCTCCTAGAATGTGGAACATTAAGATTTATTCTGCCCTGATTGGTATTGGTTTTACACAGTCCAGCTATGAACCTTGTGTGTATTTTAATATAACTGATAATAGCTAATTTTATGATAATAGAAAATAAATATAATAATAGCTAATATTATGATAATAGCGTTGTGTGTTGACGACTTCCTTCTATTTTCTAACAATACTGAGGAGAAAGTTAAGAGGGAGCTTATGACCAGAATCAAAATACAGGATCTTGGAGAGGCAAGTTTGTGTCTAGGAATGAGGATATGTAAAGATTACTCAAAAGGTATAATCACTGTAGGCCAGACACACTATACTACAGAATTATTGGACAGGTTTGGTATGAAAGATGTGAAACCAATACGTACCTTTATGGAAGTTAAACTAAAGATACCAAAACCTTAATCAGACTGTGATAAACCAAATGTTCCTTATCAATGTCTCATTGGATGTCTTATGTATTTAACAACTGGTACTCGTCCAGACATTGCATTTGCTGTGGGTGTACTTAATCAATTTAATTCAAATTATACCATGGAACGTTGGAAATATGCTAAAAGAATATTACGTTACTTAAAGGGAACTTGCAATGATTGAAGCAATCTACACTACCCCTCGTTGGCGGACTAATTACCCTCCGGACTTAGCCGAAGGACTTGCTCGACAGGCGTAGCTAACGACAGCCAACGACGCCAACAATGCCTACGATTCCAAAATGCATCGATTCCGGACTGCACCATTTCGCCTGCACCTTTTCGGCCGCAGTCCGATCATCGTTTACATAGCCCCCTGAATGCGGATGAAGACCAGAAGTTTGGCCATCGTACAGGACGTTATTCGGTGTTCCCCCGCCGGAGTCAAAAAAAGAGTTCCTGATGCTCCAATGATAAACTCCCTCTTCACCCACTTTACCCGTACCACTTTCCCTCCCCTCATAATCTACCTATCGACAGTTCCCACGTTAAACCCCATTCCACTTTGACCTTGCCAAGAACACCCCCTCCCTATGCCAGAACATACCTCCTCTCTTACGCTCCCTGCTCGAGCTGAGACGGCAAGCTGTTCACTTGCTGGATACGTGCGGGGCTCTCTATTCGGTTTTGTGAGAGTTCATCGTTTTCGAGGGTCTCCGAGTGACCATGGTCTGTTGTTCCAAGGTGTTACGCTTTCCCTGAATTGGGAATAGTATTTCATTTGTTGGCTTGTACTTTCTTTGTCTATTTGTTGAAATGCATTGTTTGGTATCAGTTAGATTCATATACTTTTGTTTTTATTTTCTATTTGGCCCTATCCATCTCACCTTTGGAGTTTGGAAAGAAACTTGTCCCCTGGACGAGCTTTTCTCGTGAATTCATTATTTAATTAGGCAGACGCTGTAATATGTAGACGCTGATTGGGCCGAAGACACCTCAGACAGACGATCATAGTGTACAGGCTTTGTGTATGAGTTTGGTGGTGCAGCTTTGTCTTGGGGAAGCTGAAAGCAGCGGACAGTTGCTCTTTCTGCGACCGAAGCTGAATATATGGCTTTGGCTGAAGGCTGTGAAGAGGCTCTTTATTTGAAGGGTTTGTTATCTGAGTTACAGAGACATCTAAAATCCATTGTGAAATATAATGACAATCAGAGTGCAATAAAAATGTCTAAAAATCCAGTTCTACATCCTAGAACAAAGCGTATTGATATTAAATATCACTTTGTTGGTCAACTTATTGAATCTGAAAAGGTACAGTTGAATTATTCACCAACTGAACAAATGGTAGCTGATATAATGACAAAGAGTTATTGTAATGTGGAACACATGGCATGTAAAACCTATCTTGGACTAAAAAGTAAGATTTAGTACATCCTTTGTTGTTGATTTTTTTCTTGTAGGTTGCTAATTTGTGTGTCGCAAGTGTAAGAGGGAGTGTTGTTAGTGTGCACTCGCGACAACAGATGAAGTGCAATTAGTTACACTTTTGTTTCTTTTGGCTTTGCTGTTGCCTGTGACTGCATAACATGTTCAGTTCCGTTCAGGATATTACTCAATAAAGTTCAAGTGTCTTCCTGCTCAAGACGTCTTTATCGACGCGCCACTTCTGCGATTCTCCAAATGCAACGCGCAACAGAAATGACCGGGTATATACGTGCACTGCAGGTAGCGTAGTCTGAAGTACCTGATTCTAGTCCACTAACCCATACTATCTGGTGCGTCTATAACTAACACGCTTTCTTTAATAATCTTTTCTATGCTTCTTCGTGCATGCGGATAGATGAAGCCGATGTAGTGTATGATAGGTGCTAATTTACCAGATCATGATACTGTGTGAAAAGTAGCGCCAGTAGGGTGGTTAGAGAGAGGAATGAAAGAAAGTGAATATGAGGCTGAGGCAATGATCCTCCCGAGTTCTACGAACGGCGCACCCTGGAACGCTGAAATCGAAGAAACTTGGGCAGCGGTCAGCCCGCTTGACCCAGCCTATTTCGTATCGAAGGAATCGATACCCACATAATATCGCCATTAAAATACGTCTATGGAGGTTCTTCTCAACTGGCGGACCTTGAAAACGGCCGTAGTGAAGCGACACCATCGGCAGACGTGGTGTTCCCGTGAACTGAGGGGCGCAACTAGGGATTGGAAATTTAAATCCAGAATCGATTTTCGATTACTCGACTTTCGATTATGGTTTTCAAAATCGATTTTCTAAAAATTCTATTTTTGTCCAAAATAATCGAATAATCGAAATCGAAATCGATATTTTTAAATAGTAAAATAATTGTCCGCTAAAATACGGATGTGCTATTGTAACTAAATGCAAAATATGGGTAAATGGAAGCACTAGTGATAGGAACTGAATATGGTTAAATTTATTAATACAATATATTATTTTAAAGATATCAATAAGGTATGCAAGCAAGTAATAATCCATACAAGATACTTATATACATATAGGTAATATAACAAGCAAATTACATGTAATTTAGTAGCAATAATAAATGTATATTGAGAAGAGGGCATACCACAAAATGAAAAACAGAATTTTATTTATTTCTTGTTTGCAAAGTCGTGGAACCAGTGTTCCTCAGGGATGGACCTAAAAAAAGCTAACATATTTAAATGATTTCCGGATAATTGATTTCGCACCTGAGTTGCAATTAACCCGAAGTGAGAAAATAGTCGCTCACACGGAACGGAAGAGGCAACTACAGATAAAATCCTGCTGGCTACTTTGTATATGTGGGGATATTCTCCATTAATCTCCTGCCATGCTTGTAGGGTTGGACTTGCGGTCGACTGGAGGGCGGTTTACGATCTGGCGAAGCTCGATTGGCACTCCACTAGCCCAATCCTGATCAGCGTTAGCTTCAACACCCCAGACTAGTGCGTTTTGTGAAAGCAAGCCGAGCTTGAAGTATATAGTATCAAAGCTTACCAATCTTCTCAACGGTGAGCTCGCCAGAAAATGCAGAGGCATTGCGCAAATATCTGTCTAGAGGTCCTAAAATGTTACCGTGACTATCTGGACGAGAGGATCCTCCTGAAGAACCTGCTCGGCTTGGCGGTCTTAATCCTGCAGATGACGAGGGTGGTGAGAGCATTAAAGATTGAACTGACGGAAATCGACGATGGAAACAAGCCTATGGACACAAATTTTCATTTACAGCATCTGCTTACTCTTCAAAAAATTTTGAATTTGACAAGCAAGACAATAGTCTTTACTCAAGTCCTCAAGTATTGTCGTCTCGTCGTCCATCCTGAAAATGTTAATAGTAAAGAAACATCCATACATTTTGACAATTTCTTTCATCAGGATTCATTCCGTGTCTATTTAAATAGCATAACAATATTTCGCTAGCTCTCCTGCTAGCTTCGTCAGGCTAATCAAAGAGGCTATAGAAATAACGAAAAGACCATCGAACATCTACCGTGAAGACCGTTATACTTTGGGGAACAATTTTAAAAGGAATTTTTTCAAATTCAAACATTCAGGCAACAATGGGGTTCACTCCTATAAATAGGACGACGAGCGAGGAAACGACGGATCAAATAACCTGACGAAGCTAGCAGGAGGGCTACCGAAATATTGCTATACTATTTATATAAACGCGGAATGAATCCCGAAAAAAGAAATAGTCAAAAGTACAGCCGCGGAAGCCTACAAGTTGAACTTCCGTGCACTTACCTCATGTAATCGTGGTGATGGCGGAGGTAAGGGAAAGGCTGCTGTTGCTGCATCAGAATCACTAGCCAGGTCCATTTCGTCCTCAGACTTAATATCATATTCACTGTTTGCCGTTCTCTTTCTTTTTGGCGCACTAACATAAACCTCAATCTTGTGCACCTTCTTCAGATGAATGATCAAAGTACTAGTCGAGCCACAGTAAGTCAAGCTCAGTTGACACTTTGAACACTTAGCGAAGGTTTTATTATTAACTGTTTGCTTGCTAAAATACTGCCAAACAGCACTTGGAGGAGCCATGGCTGATGCAAAGGGCGGCAAACAGCTCTCCGATCGGCACGACACGAACGCAACAAAAGTAGCACGGTGATCAAAAAGTACGCATACTGGCCAACGCACGCAGCCTACAGTACAGTGCAATTGAAACTTCGTGGCCCATGCGCAGACGACCATATTCGGAATGGAGGAATCTATTTTGAAGAAGGCGAGTGCTCTGAAGCGATTTATTGAGAAAACGTTACCAAACAAGGCACAATGTCAACGCATATTATCATTTCGAATCTTCGTCTCGCGGTCGACAACGTATTACTTTCGAGCGCGGGTACCCGCCGGAACGACTAGAATTGTAATAAAAATCGGCAGCCTAAAGGCCGTTTTACACGGTAATTGAAACTGCGCAAGTTGATGTTGATTGCTTTTGAGCAGTCCTCTGCGAAAGTCCGTGACGTAAAGAATTGCGAGGACGATTGCTTGACAGCTTTACACGGTGCAATCGTCGGTGTATTATGTCAGTATTACAATATACCATTCAGTAGCGGTAATACCGTCAATATATCCATAACGTCAAGATCTGTTAAGTACGAATTAATTGCACGTGAAAGATGCGATGAATTACCACCACTTTAAATATTTTTTAACCCATAGGCTAAACATAATAGTGAAGACCCTAGTCCCGTATACTTAGCCCAAAATTTGCACCACAAACGAACGGATGTGGGCCAAGGTAACAGGTTCTTCCTTTACGTACGAAATGTTAGCTTCCACGTGATTAATCGCCCAGCTCATTATTATTGCACTTTATTCACTACCTAAGGAGTTGAGTGCAAAAAAAGCACCCAACTCAATCATCAACAACCTATTTAATTGCTAAAATTCCCCAGGCCGTTCGTTGCCGTTACATCTGCACCATCTAGTGAGAGAAATAAACTTCAAACTTGCGCGAACACATGTATCAGATTAGAACATGTTCTAATTTGCTCGCAAGCGTTCGCGCAGTGGCGTTGCCTGTCCTCGCAAGTCGTCGCTTTACACGGTGTAATATTTCTTGCGCAAGTGTTCTTGCAAGAGCCTGCGCAGTATCAATGACCGTGTAAAACGGCCTTAACAGTTGGCAACTCCAGCCTGCAGAATTCTCCGAAGCACTTTGCCTCCCCTCCAAGGTTCCTCCAACTGCGATGCAGAGTGAAATAGCACGGCGCGGAGCAAATCGAGGCGGCAAAATTCAAATGCTGTAGCAAGCTAAAAATCGAAAATCGATCGGCTATAATCGATTTTCATCGATTTTTCAAAACAAAAAGTCGGATTCGATTAAATCAAAAATCGGAGTGTGATAATCGATTTTCGATTAAAATCGAAATCGATTTTACAATCCCTAGGCGCAACCACTCTCAGGACATCGACAAAGCATTCAAAGGCATCGGTGGCACAAAGACTGCTCCCCGTCGGTCGAGGCGGCAGCGAGGCCAGCAAAGGCGTCTTCGTATCACCAAGGGAGGAGCAGGCACGGCACCAAGCCACCACCACAGCAAAACTGACCGGGAGTCCGCGCTTTCAATACTAACAGCCCTACCTGTGGCCCGCCGCACAGTGGGGCCAAATCGCAATTCGCCTGACAAAAGTACAAAACTGCTTTTTATGAGATAACGTCTTGAAACTTGACACATATACACACACAAATGATTGGTGATTATGGAATGGTAAGTCATTTTTCATAGGTATTGCCCGTTACTAAGATGCAGAGGCTCAAACACGACCAAATTTCGAAAAAAGAGCCCGTTCTCATTTTCTTCGAAAATCTTAAAAGTTGAGCAGATATAGGAGTAATTTAAGGATTTTTATGAAATAAAAACATTATCAATTATGAACAGGATTATTTTCCTATACTATGCATGAGTGTCAGACATTTTTGCCTCTATTTGAGTGCTATTACGGCACAAAATGGCGGACCCTTTTTTTAGACAAAATTTTACATAAAGTAGACAATATAATCCTTATTCGGAAAATGGTCTCTGGGATACTTCATCAGAGTAGAAATTGAAGATACTTCTAGGTTATTCCGTAAAGATATTTGAAAAAAGTTTGCGACGCCGAGAATAAACTCGACTTTTCGATCGCGCGTCGCGGCCCGGCTTCGTGCAGTGGGACCTGGAAATACCGAGACTCCGTCGGATTGTTCATGTTGTGTGGATAATAATTCCTCGAATATAACTTTTTCAGGCTATGCATGCTGTCACTGATTTCTAAAGATTCTATACTGAAGATTTTTCGAGGATATTGGTCCGAGAGAATGTATCAGTGCACTCGTGACTGCGGTAAATTTTTTATTTGGATAATTTTCGGAATCATGCTGAAAATTATGAACGTCTATCAACTCTTTAGAAATAATGCCGGTTCTCGGGGAACCATGCATGTTCTCCATAAAAAGGCAACAATTGGGATTCCCTTCTTTCCCTTTACCCTCTCCTCCTCCACCCCGAACGTTTTATGGCAATGTGCAGTTTAAAAAATATATACCTGCTTGGCAAATTACAACTTGTTGTTGCTCTTTGTTATCTGACTCTTTGATGCGTCAGAAATAAAAATAGTGGATAATCTCCTATAAATAACTTGGAAATGACAATATATGAAAATTGATATTTAATTTTAAGGATTACCTAAAGGGAATCATTTTCACAATATCATTCTTTATAGCTTCTTACAATGAAATTCAAAATTCTGTTTAAAATCAGCATGATTTCAAGAGTGTTTACAAAAAGCTCTGTCGTGCGCATTATCATCTGTTTGTATTGAGTGAGATACTGGATCATTAGGTTTGAGGGATGGATTCATTTAAACTTGAGATTACAGTGGTTTTGCATTTTTATTTCGCAATACTGATCACACAATGTAATAATGTCAAATTGCAATGCTCTCGACGAAAAGTAAAGTAATATAGATGAAATACTATTAGATTAATCAATAATATATTAAACAAAACCGGAAAACTAATGTTGTTTTGCATAGAATTTGCTGCGCCATCTCTTACTTAAGGTTTAAAAAGAGAAAGTAATTTGAAAAGAGGATGGCAATAAACGAGAATGACTTAAATTCATTTTGATATTGTCAGTACCGATAAAATCAATTCAATAATATTAATGAAATGCCATTACTTGTAAGGTACTGAAAAGAACATAAATATCATTATCCCAAATGATTTTCACCCTCAGAGCATCCTTAGTTTTAACTCACCGAGTCCTCTTCAGGTAGTTGACAAATTTCTGGAAGCACACACCATGTTTATATTTGGGAATGGTTAAGAAGGCGAAGAAACAGTTAGAGGAGATGGGTTGTTCGTACGTGTACCGATACGCTCCTTGAGAGAGAGATAAGGGTGAGAGGAGGTCTGTTTGTGGCAATGAAGGGAAAAACCCAAGAAGGGAATACCCGGAGAAAATGAAAGGAGGGTCTGCAGAGGAAGTTAGTTAGGTCGGCGGTGTTCAAATGAGGGATTAGCAACGGTGGGTAAGGGAGCGGTTAAGGAAAGGGTGGTTGGTAGCGGGCTCCTGATTATGCGATCGCCTTTTCACTATCCTTTCCTTAACCACTCACCCATCCCCACGAATTCATCACTACAACACCTTTGGTGATGAAGTTCCAGAAATTTTGGTACAATGTTGTCCTCTCGGCAGCGAGTCAGGAAGGCTAACTGGCAGGGAAGAGTAGCCTTCTTGCTTCGTAATTGGTCGAATTTCTTCGATCCGCGACGGTGATCCTCCCCGTAAAGGCGTCGTAATTGTTCGTTGAAGCTTTCGCGGCTCACGATGAGTACGTAAGTTGTTCGGGTGTGCCGCGTGATATTCAGGTATTGCCCCGACGTTTCGTGACCTATGCTGGTCACTTTTTCAATGGGATATGAGGTCCTCGTTGCCGGTGAGGGTATTATATATCTTAGGTGGGTGGATCGAGGGGGGGAGAGGGATGGGGGGTGGTCGGACATGTCATTGAGAAATATTTGTGAAGCGTGGGCCTCCACGTGTGGCTTATTTGGAGGCCACCATCTCTGTTGAAATTCTCTCTGTTCTATATTCGTCGTCAACATTCATTCGTTGATTCATTCTTCGTTATTCATCCTTCCAGCTGACAAGGGGAACGCGACCGTTGTTATGGACTCGGATGAATACGAGAGGAAGATGGAAGAAATGATAAAAGAAGGCCCCTACCAAAAACTAAAACGCGACCCAACCTCCTCCTATAAGAGAATGGTAACTGAAACCTTGAAGAAACACATCGCAGACCAGGAAGAAAGGAAACGCCTGACATCACAAGACCCAAAAACACCATGCATCTACGGGTTGCCGAAGATTCACAAAAAAGACGTACCGCTGAGGCCCATGGTTAGCGGTATAGATGCTCCGACATACAAACTGGCGAAATATCTAGCGAGAATATTGCAGCCCAGGGTGGAGGAAGCGACTTCTTACGTAAGAAACTCGGAACATTTCTTACAGATTATTCGAGACGTAGAAGTCAATCGAGAGGACATCCTCGTCAGTTTCGACATGACCTCCCTCTTCACAAACATACCGTGTGATGAGGCAGTCAAAGTAATCGAAAAGAAGTTCGATAAAAACATCGCTATTCTGACTGAAATTTGTCTTAACAAAACCTTTTTACGGTGGAGAGATAATTACTATCAGCAGACTTCCGGAGCAGCAATGGGATCCCCCATTTCGCCAGCGGTGGCCAATATTTACATGGAAAACCTAGAGACGACAGCGCTCCAAAACGTGAAGAATAAGCCCAAATTATGGCTCAGATACATTGACGATACTTTTATCATATGGACACACGGACGAAAGAAGCTTGACGAATTTTATCATTACTTAAACGGCATTAACGACAATATTAAATGGAAGTAGAGAAGGAAGGAAAACTACCTTTCCTCGATGTGTTAATCGAGAAAAAAGAAGGCGGAACCCTCGGACACACTGTATACAGGAAACCGTCGTCAACAAATCGTTACCTCCATGCCACATCACACCATCACCCGGCCCAGATAAATGGTGTACTGCACAGTCTAATACAACGATCCATACGGATAAGGGACAAGAGAAATTATCCAAATGAAAAACGAAATTTAGAAGCCGTTTTACTTCTTAATGGATATGACGAAGGAGCCATCTCCCGAACTTTCCAAAAAATCAAGGACAAGGCCAACCGGAACTCTGCCGAATCGTTACCGACGAAAAATGACGACACCACCGCCCCGAAGAGAGCCTGCCTTCCCTACATTAAGGGTGTGACGGATAGAATAGGGAATATTCTCAGGAGACACGATATCAAGACCACTTTCCGGCCGCACCAACAGATTAAATCATGTATGAGAAATGTGAAAGATAGGACTCCGCTGCAAATTGAGGGAGTCTATGAAATCCCCTGCGGAACATGTGCGAAGAAATACATCGGGGAGACAGGACGCAGCGTCAAAACCCGGCTGGAAGAACACCAACGAGCCACTCGACTGGGACAGACATCGAAGTCGGCAGTGGCAGAACATGCAGCTCTGGGGCATGAGATTGACTTCAAAAAAACTAGAGTCATCGCGAAGGTCAACAAATTCAAACCCAGGCTATACCGTGAAGCTATCGAAATAATAAAGAACAGAGAGAATTTCAACAGAGATGGTGGCCTCCAAATAAGCCACACGTGGAGGCCCACGCTTCACAAATATTTCTCAATGACATGTCCGTCCACCCCCCATCCCTCTCCCCCCCTCGACCCACCCACCTAAGATATATAATACCCTCACCGGCAACGAGGACCTCATATCCCATTGAAAAAGTGACCAGCATAGGTCACGAAACGTCGGGGCAATACCTGAATATCACGCGGCACACCCGAACAACTTACGTAATCATCATGAGCCGCGAAAGCTTCAACGAACAACAGATAAAGTATTAATATTGCCCGTTTGTTCTATATGCGGAATAGCCAAAGATAAAATAGATAGGCTTGAATCTCTTACCTGAAGAATCATTTACCAAAGTAAAAGGCACTAGGGATCTCATGAATAAAAATTCATGTAACGAATCTGCTCGTTCCCACAGTTGTTTATATTGGGCGTGGCCTGAACTTCCATCAAATCCGTACTTGCATATTAAAGTGCAATTAACTTCATCGCTGGAGGTTTGCGCTGTAGATACTCACTGCAGTACCCGTGAGTCCGTGTGATTGAATAAATATTGAAGATTCACTTCGCACATGTTTTCGGTTATACTTATTCCATCAGGGGTAATCCTCATCGGGGATACAACTCGTGTCCGTGACTAAGAACGGAGCTTCTAAGTGTATTATACTGACTATAAGTCAGCCCCCTAGTGATCAGTAAGGATAAAACCTCCTCAGGTGACATCTCGGTCACCACATCAGGACTTTTTCTACGTTTGAAAGCACTCTCCTTGCCTTACTAAGAGTGGTTGTTATTGAAAATGATTCCGAAAATTATTCAAATAACAAATTTACCTCAGTTACGAGTGAACTGAATGGAATGCACTGAAGAACATATGGACACTACTAACTGATCCATTCTTTCGAACCAATATCCTCGAAAAATCTTCAGTATAGAATCTTTAGAAATCAGTGACAGCATGCCAAGCCTGAAAAAGTTATATTCGAGAAGTTATTATCCACACATCATGAACAATCCGACGGAGTCTCGGTATTTCCAGGTCCCGCTGCACGAAGCCGGGCCGCAACGAGCGATCGAAAAATCGAGTTTATTCTTGGCGTCGCAAACTTTTTTCAAATATCTTTACGGAATATATATGGGTGTTTTCAAGTCTGTTTCCGCAGTAACAGGCGCTTCAGATCGGGAGGAATGGTATAAGGATAGGAGTGGAAGGGATCTCTTTACGGAATAACCTAGAAGTATCTTCAATTTATACTCTGATGAAGTATCCCAGAGACCATTTTCCGAATAAGGATTATATTGTCTACTTTATGTAAAATTTTGTCTAAAAAAAGGGTCCGCCATTTTGTGCCGTAATAGCACTCAAATAGAGGCAAAAATGTCTGACACTCATGCATAGTATAGGAAAATAATCCTGTTCATAATTGATAATGTTTTTATTTCATAAAAATCCTTAAATTACTCCTATATCTGCTCAACTTTTAAGATTTTCGAAGAAAATGAGAACGGGCGCTTTTTTCGAAATTTGGTCGTGTTTGAGCCTCTGCATCTTAGTAACGGGCAATACCTATGAAAAATGACTTACCATTCCATAATCACCAATCATTTGTGTGTGTATATGTGTCAAGTTTCAAGACGTTATCTCATAAAAAGCAGTTTTGTACTCTTGTCGGGCGAATTGCGATTTGGCCCCACTGTGCGCCGGGTCGGCTACACCTTTCGACTGAGGGCCTCTCTCTCTTTGGCCTCCTGAGAACCTTTGGCCTCTACGCCGCCGTTCGGATATGGACCTGGTATAGTCTGTCCAAACAGGGAAGGCGGGTAAGAGATTAAGGCACAGCTCGAGAGCCCAGCAATAGCCGCCGCGTACCTGCCGTACGCCAAACAATAGCCGGGGTCCGGTCGACCGCATGCGCAATAATGAGTCCCGAAATCGCATTCCACTCTGAAAAATTATCACATAAAAGTAAGCGTAATTTGTAACTTTTTAATACAGTTTTGATTTCTACGTGTGATTTCATGAAAAAAGAGTCTAAACACGACGGAGTTATGTCAATTAGTTATGTAGCACTTAGTGGTTGCCAAAAATTGTATTTTGTTTAAAATACTTTACAAACATATTTGTTTTATGACAATAAATTGTTTTTATTCGATTAGATTTGGTTTTAGTGAAAAGCAGTAAAAATTATAATAAGAAGTAAATAAGTAAAAGTTAAATAAGTTAAATAGTCAAAAAAATCAATTTAATCAATATCTTCAGGTACTCAGCTTATATTCTGCGCTCTGGATGCAGTCACTTCTTCTTTATATCAATTATCTTCCTTTGGCTTTAATATCTTCACGTCCTTTAGTATCTTTTATCACATCACGCAGTAGTTCTTACGTATTCTGGGCCCATAACCTGTTAACTTTTGATTAAAAAGCCATTTGTATCTTCTTTATTATCTGGTATTTTATCATCACCATATTACTGCATTTGAAAAAAGGCGCTTGTACATACAGGTGACTATAGTAACGAGTCAACACAAATTATCCTATAAACATAATCAAATATAAGATGTTCCCAAGCAACTTCTAAGATATTAAATGACCGACATATTAAAAATAACAACAATATTTATATAGCAAGATAATCCACGGAGAAAAGTAGTTATGCCTCTTGTCCGCCTGCGCTCAGCGTACTTGGCTCAGCCTGAACGTTGAGCCACCTTCCTTTCTACACGAAGCACTTAAATCGACGCTTCGCCATCTGGTGCCGAAGTTTACAAATGACATTGTAAACACTCAACATGACTGGCATAGATGATTATTGAGAGAATGGGATAATTCTACGGGTATATTATCACTTTCTATTACCTTCGGTACTTTCCGGAACTTTTTCCCCGTTTCCTTCCATTGGATTGAGAATCTTATTTATCCAAGTTTTAAATGGCAACCGCGTTTTCGCGCCACACGAGTTGTTTAATCCGAACAAAAACAAAGCGTATTACTTAAGCTGGGGTCCCGAGGCTTGCTGAGCCTACCCCTCGGCTGAACAATGGTGGCGCCTCTACACGGTCGGATCAGCCGTTATGTCGGCTGATCCGGGCCGCTCATCCTAGCGTGTAGAGCTAGCATTAGCCTAACAATAGGTAGTCCTAGTTACGATAGTTTTTTGTTGAAACAACTGCCACGCACAAAGCGTTGTGTGCCATATGGAGTAAACCTTCCGATTTGAAATACTAACCGTATTACTTTGAAAAGCACGCAAATTTTGAACTTTGGAGATGATTTCAAGCTTGTAAACAAGATAAAATAGATTCTTAGTCTCAAAATAAATCTGTTTTCGTACTAAATACCAAGGGTACCAAGAATCATAGAAACTTCCAATGGTCGTAGATTCACTGCTTAATTAACGAATCACAGATCCAGCCTCATAATCAGAGGTTCATAAACCTCTGATTCTAGATCCAATGATTATGTTTCCTTGATGAATACCTTACCGAAATAATCACAGATTAGATTCAGAGAAAGAACAGATTCGTGAATCGTCGATTATTCAAAAATAATTTTTGTCTATGAATACCAGCCTAAGTAAAATACTTTGGTTTTACCCTAGGTGGCGTACCAATCATACAAGATAATCGCAATGAACTCAATTGTGTTTAAATAATGACCCGGGCTATTTATAGTTACCATGACAGCAATAGTAATGTCACCTATGGCAATTACATAACCCCGTTCACTCTAAATATTTTAATGTAGTTCACATCCCATCACATTAACTGAAGAGACAAATGAGAAAGATCTTATGAGTATAAGATGAAGGAGCTTCATCAGTATCAATGCCAATATAAAATCGATATATCAAAGTCAATGCGAAGGCGATAAGAAGACAATTTTGTCCATCACGCCCTCCCAAGGAGATTCCTGCGATAGTTGTGGCAGCACTGGGTTGAATTCACCCTACGCTGAATTCAGCGATCGTAATATCTTATAGTGTCTTGGAAAAAGACTTCAAATACGTTCCCAATCTCCCCATTCCCAAAGAATTGGAAGCATTAATTTGGACGCCGCCAAGTCAAATAGTGAAAGGAGATTAAAAACTGTGTTATCTCATATTTTAATTAACATAGTCCGGAAATCAAACACAAAACAGAGAAGTGCTTTGTATATATTAAAATATACATGCAAGGTCAGTTAAAGCACTCATTAACCCATTCAGCGCGGCAGGACTGGAATTCCAGTTCTGAGGCACCCTTGCCAATGGCGGCACAACTGGAATTCCAGTCCAGCGCTCCTTTCCATATATAACGGTACCACTGCGCGTCAGTCACTCGGGGAAGCCTCCGTTTCCTTGCAGTCATCAGTAAGGGTCTACTCTTCGGTTGGGGAAGGTCAGTTTTCTTCGCCCGGGTGCTTTTGCGGCTTCCGAACTTTTTTTCTCGAGGTGAGTAAATCGTGCCGCTTTTCACTCTTTTTGCGGTATATATTAATTTTTTGGCAGTATATTTAATATTCCAATGGATAATTAATATATATTTTATTTATTTATAAATAATAATAGCTTTAACTAATATACATTTTTTTAAATTCGGTTAAATATATAGGCATATATAATTTTTTTTAAAATAGATAGTTTAGATAATCACCATTTTGCATTTTGTTTTGGTTTCTTTTCTGATAATTCCTGTTTTCTTTACTGCGTTGTTGTATCTTTATGGCATTTGGTAACAACGGAATAATATTATCGCCTTTTATTAATACATAAGCTTTGGCAAATAAATTGTTTATATTTATTCATTTTCGTTATATTTGGTAAAATTTATTATCTTGTCCTTTTTTCAGTTCTACTTTCAATTAAACCATCACCTTCGCATTAATATTCCTTCCTGTTTCTATCCTGTGCTGGTGAGTACTTTTGTTTTTAATGTGTTCAGTGACAATTTTGTTCAAATCATCTTGGAATAAAAACCATAAATTTTAGTAATGCGGCAAATGCTTTTCTGTGCATGCTTTTTAATATTTCATTTGGTAAATAGCATATTTTTCATAATTACGCATGAATATCGATAATTTATGCGAACTATATTTTTTTAAATTTGTTTTCTTGTTTTCGCTACTTTGTTCATATTTTCTAATTCCCTTAGTATGTTTCCTTGTTGACACAACGGAAAACGGAGTAGTGTTATTGTCATTGATGTCGTGTTTTATTGGTATCAATATTTGAATCAAGTAATTTGTTTATATTTTTTTTATTTTGAAAACATTTCATAGAGTAAATTATTTATAATGTTTCCAGTTTTTCAATGCATCATCACTGTACCATCTTCAATTCCTTTCAAATACAATTCCGTATATTTATGTGCTCGTTAATTTCATCTGTTTAGTGAGGGTTTTTTCTTGGTTCTTGTTTTTTCTTGGTTGGCTATTACTATTGTTTTTAAACCACAGTGTTTTATATCGTAACAAATGCGAAAAAATAGTGCAGATACCTACTTTTTAATTTTAAGGAAAAAATTTCTGTTAGGTTGTGATTCTTACACCGTTTGCAATTAAACTCCAGTTATGAGAATGCAATAGTGATTGTGGAAGAGTTTCAGTGAATAACAACTGCTTTTACGTTCTTTGTATTCATCTCAAGGTTCTCAACTGGCATTTGTATTAGCAACGAATTACCAATTTTTAACGTGAATTCGAATAACAGGGTCTGTAAATGAGAATGCTAAGTAAATCATTTGCGAGTATAATATATGTATCATGTAAATGTAGAAGCGATATTTTGAAAAGTTTATGTATTATAATTGTTATTATCGTTTATGAATTATATGTATAGTGTTTGTATCTGCACGAAATATACCAATGATTATACAAAAAGGAATCCATTTAGCACGAAGAATTGGACATGATAATACTGGAAGACAAGCGTGTCAGTCATTCTCCTATATTTCACATATTTTAGAGGAAAAAATATTTTGTTTTTGTTTTATTCACAGCTGCTCGCCTGGGTTCGCCCACATGTAACAGTAAATGCTGGAGTTGGCGGGCACAGAGGCAGTAAATGCTGGAGTTGGCGGGCACAGAGGCAGTAAATGCCCGGGTTGGGGGGGTCTCAGAGGTGGGCAGGTTTTATTGCTGTGTGAAAAGGACTAGGATTAGGGGAGGGAATAAAGATAAAGGGACGGACGGAAACACAGACCGACAAGCGGGAGGGTATTGGAGTGGGGTTTCCTCAGTTGTGAAAAATAAAAGGAATGTAGGCGGTGGGCAAAACAACACTTGGCAGCAATGGGTGGAAGTGGGAACTTTCCACTGGGAGGGGGTTCATTGTAAGAAACAGAAAGATGGTGTGCACGGAAGTCCGCCCAGCTGTGGAATTTTTCCTTTCGTAGATCAGTAGCCTAAGGTCAATGCCATCTGATAATTTGGCCACTTGTGAATCCTAACCGTTTCATGCCAGCAAATTTTACATGGAAATATCTCCAGTAGTCTGAGCCTTGTGATATTTTTTGTGCGGTCCAGAACAGAGGACTTTCAAAGCGGCAATCCTCTCCGATATGTCGCCCCCTCTCAAGGGGACACTTTCCAAGGTACCCGTCTCAACCCTTTCCGTCATTACCGAGCCCTCTCACAGCATGTGGCTACGGGCAACTGATTATATTCGCAGCAATTTTTCAGAACCAACATTTGTTGTGCAGTTGAGAACATGCTCTTGTTAATGTATTTCTGGTTTGAAATTGTGCATTCTACAATTTTAAACGAAGTTCTAACCCTAATTTCAACCATTTTACTCTAGTATACTTTCTCCTCAATATCCACTTTTACCAAGGAGACCGCGTCGCGTACAATTTGCAAACGTTTAGCAAAACACGAGGTACTCATGATATAAAGCTGACATTCATTCGTTTGAGAGGGTGTCCATATGTCCATATGAGGGTGTTCAATCTCCATGTTGTCTATAGATGACGCTCAACGGGAAATGGTTAAGTTTAATTTTCAATTCGAATCCACACAAAAAATGGTGTAAAATTTTTTATTATATCGTTGCCATACATAATTTTTTATCCCAAAATTGGAAATATTATAAGTAAAATTGATTATTTGTTAAAGACTCAGTGAATGGAAGGGCGTAGAAATTACACAACTTCAATCTCTAGCGGATTATTTCAAAGTGTTATTAGGCTGTTAAATTATTACCATAGAATTTTTAGTCTCTCAAGTTTTAGTCATATTTTGTTTTCGAGCTACCATGTTAACTTTCATTTTGTCTTCTGTTGAGTATTGGTTTGGTAATGAAAGTACCATATAGACCATTTTATTTATGCATTTAAAGTTTACACAGTGCTGCAAATGTCCTTTCCATAATACTAATTGTTGAATTTCTTTTTCTGACACAATATTAGGAGTCACCATAGTAGAGATAATAAAGCCAAAGACGGAGATATCTCCTTATCAGACCTTAGGATCATATCAGGTATAATAAATGGCCAAATTTTAAAATTGGAAGATAAAATCCATAAAGTTAATATTGTTTTCTAAATCATGACTTTTTTTAGAATGGTCAAAACTCGTGGTGGGAGAAAAAGGGCTGTGGAGCTGCCTAGGATGGTGGAAAGCCCTCAACCCTCCACCTCGCGAGAAATTCCCCAATCACTATCTCCTCAAGAGTCCCTGGAAGTTCCGCTTGGCCCTCCTCCACAAAAAACCCGGAGGGTGGAGGACTCCAGGGTAATAAAAAATGTTGCTGAACTCCAGAGACTCATCGAGGAAGAAGATGGTGATGAAAGTGGAAGAGAAAGCGACGGGAGTGATTTCTCCGGAGAGACTGAGTGGGGGGAGAGTGGTGATGAGGAATACGATGAGGAAGGGGATCCCTCACAGGATGATTTGGAGTCAGCCCCGGAGATCAGCCTCCCTGGCCCTTCTTTGCAAATGACCACTGACAGACAGACAAAAAAATCCTACGCTTGGACCTCAGAGAGACCAATGGCTGCCCCCCTCCCCTTTACAAAGACCCCTGGACTGACTGATCCCCCTCAAGGAGACGATCCCCGACATTATTTTGACCTTCTTTTGACTGACGATATCCTAAACTTGACGGTTACCGAAACAAACAGATTCGCTGAGCAGCTGAAGGCACAGAATGTAGCCCCGAAAGCGAGGATAGTTAAATGGAAACCGCTGATCAAGGAAGAACTGCTGGTCTTCCTTGGTATCCTGTTTCACATGGGAACTATTCCTGTGAGCAGGATATCAGACTTTTGGAGCACGGACTTTCTATTTAACTTTCCCTGCTTTCGGGGCTGCATGAGTCGTGACAGGTTCTCGGGTATTTTGCAATGTTTACACTTTGCAAAAAACCCAGAACCTCGTCAGCCTCAGCCTACTGACAGACTTTTTAAGATACGCCCCCTTATTGACCTTTTCCACAGATCCATGGACAGAACAGTTATCGCAACGCGGCAACTTTGCATAGATGAGTCTATGCTTCTCTGGAGGGGACGATTAGTTTTCCGAATGTTTCTCAAGGGGAAGAAACATAAATATGGTATTAAAATCTATATGCTCACAGAAACTTCCGGTTTAGTTCTCAGATTCATCGTGTACACTGGGTCTGGAGATGCTGATGTAGGAGGCCGAGGACATGTTGACACTGTTGTTAGTAAACTGATGGAGGGTCGGTTAGATGCCGGCCATTCATTATATATGGACAATTACTACAACAGTGTCAGCTTGGCCCACCAACTACTTGAGCGGAAGACTTATTGTACCGGTACTCTGAGAAGTAACCGGAAGGGTAATCCTCCCCATGTCGTTTCTTCAAAATTAAAAAAGGGGGAAGTTGTGAATGCCTTCACTGAAGACGGTGTGTGCGTCTTGAAGTGGAAAGATAAGAGAGATGTACTGATGATTAGCTCCCAGTTTACTGGTGATATGGTCGATGTTCCCCGCCGAAGGGGAGGGGAACCCATCCCCAAGCCTGAGGCAGTGGTGAAATACAATGAGGCAATGGGTGGCATCGATCATGCTGATCAGATGATGGCTTATTACCCGATTGAGCGAAAAACGCTCAAGTGGTATAAAAAGGTGGGCATTCACATCTTCCACCTCCTTCTATTAAATAGCTTTTTTCTTTACAAAAAAACGCACCCCAAAATTTCTCTCTATGACTTTCGGCTATCGGTAATCAAATCTTTGCTACAACCTGTCTTTACCCGACCTTCTCCTTCCCTACCCTCCAGAGGCACAGGCTTGTCTAAGCATTTTCCACAGACAAATCCTGTTGACGACAAAGGAAAAAGAAAGAGGACAGTGCAAAGAAAGTGTCGGGAGTGCACGAAACAGGGTTTGCGGAGAGAGACAAGTTTTTTTTGCCCTGCCTGCGAGGACCATCCCCCACTCTGCCTCCACCCATGTTTTGTAAATTATCATGAAAATATTAGAATATAAGAGTGACTTTTTATGGAATAAATTGTATGTTTTTAGTGTAAATCGTTTTATGTATTGTTTTTATCTTCATTTCATGTACTGCATTTCGATCGATATAATGTATTTTTTATGTATTTTTTTCCATTTTTAGATTTGTAGTTCAATTGATTTAATGTATCTTACAGTTTTCTACTTTATTGCATTGTAAAATAAATCTTGTATTTCCATTATACGTGTCCAAATACATTTATGAGTTAACTTGTACTATATATTCAGCTTTATTTCAGTCTTTCGTCATTTTTTTTTCTTCCATAATTATTCTAAACGAGAAAAATTGGAATTTTTGCACATTTCATTACAAAAATCGTCAATACGGAAATATTTATGCCTTATATATACTCTAGTAATGCCTTGGGTGGATGTATGTATGTATCTAAGAGAAAAATACGCCATTCATGCAATCGGCCCAACAGAAAGTTGAAAATAATAGCGAAAAACGAAAATAAACATTCAATAAAGCAGTTATATCGATATGTAATTAACTGATAAGCTATGCTATAGTAAGGTAATTATGTAGGATGCTAATAATAAGCATTCAAAAGTATATTTGAATTATCTTTGGCTGGGAAAAAAAATAGATTCGAGATATCTTACAAACTTAACATTGCAGGGGAAGCGATGCAACCCTGCACATCACACAAAAGATCCTTGTGGGTGACTGAGGACTGGATTTCCAGTCCAAAATTAAAAATTTTATAAAACAAAAATTTTTTATTTTTTGATTGAATAAATATAAGGGGTCAACTTTGTAGCTTATTACCGTACCAAAAACGTAAAAAAACATGTGCAGCCAGGGAGAAGGGTTCACAAATATAGGCTCAGCGTTGAAAGGGTTAAGAGAGAGAGAATATCTAACGCTAAGAGAGAAAGGCCGACATGTGAAACTGGACGGACGTCGGAAAGCGCTCAGTGTGAAACTCCGATCCGAGTGAAAACATTTAGATTTCATTTTTTCAGATGTGTCTCCAACATGTTCGGCGGTTGCACGTTTAATCAAGCGCGAGCCTCCGTCACAGGCCGACGTGGATCTTAGTTCGCTGGACCTCGTAGATTGATGACGCAACGCATGACAGCGTTCCCACGGTTCCCATTTCAATTTCAATGAGACTTTTTCACGCGCATGGAAATCCACCATCCCTGTTGATACGTTCTCGTCTTTTCAATGTCTCCGTTGCTTCCCTGGATATTTTTGGGAAATATTCTATTTCTTTATTTATGAGTTAAGTTCCTTTCAGCTTGATTGTATCCTCTGGACGTGTGTGTTCGCGCTGACATTGTGGTGTCAATCACTTTCGTGCCGAGCGAGCAACGTGACTCCTCCTTATTCAGCCAGCGCATTCGACGGATGTCCTCGCTCCGGCGTCCAGACATGAATATGCAAAAACGAGCAAATAATGTCATTGCGTCTCCACCCAGCTGCGATTCTGCAAGGGTCGTTAGATCACAGATCCAGCTGGCCTCCGGGCAGCCTTTTCTCTCTTTCTGCTGACCACGTCGGAGAATGTTTCGACCTGTCCGTTGGAGCGCCCGTTTAAAGTCTGCACGACTTTGAGGTGCGTCCCATCTTACTCGAATGGAATGCATTTCCGGTGAATGCATTTCTTATGGCTGACGCCTTTTGACGAGTTGCGAGTTCGCATTCAAGTGACCACCACGATGAGTTTTCTCTCTTTCGAAAAAGTCTGTGAGTTCCGTCTTTCAGTCTTGTAAATGTATATCAAGGAAAGGAAGTGTTAAATTTCCTTCAGGCCCACGAAAAAATTAGTGCCTATGTCCAGGGACGAAAATAACAAATCCAAGTATACCAGAGTGTGATAAAAGGAAGCTGATTCTCAGAGCATGAGAACCACCGCTATCTTACGGACTTACAAAAATTCATTGGAAGGTGTTCCTCAAATACCTATCGTCAGCACGATTGGACCTCCTACGTACAAAGCATGTAGTAAGAACAACCCAAGTTATTGACCTGACGGAATCACATGTCAGGAATTCCGCTCATTTCCTTTATAGCACCATATAAAATCATTTATATCAGACCTTCTCGTCAGCTTTGACGTAGCCTTTTTCACCAAAGTCCTTCCTACTCCTGAATCCGTGGTTTTAGTAAATTATCTGACGTAGGAACTTGTTTCTAAATAATATCCAAAATAAACATAATTCTGTTTAAAAAACGCGTTCTTCTGTTGCCGAGGAAAGATATATAGGAGGCGCTGCGGAAGGACTTCGACTGTCGCTGGTGATCTTTGTATCGAGAAATTAGAGCAAGTCTCCATTGCATGGGGTACAGTGGTACAGCAGTTCGTCGACATATCCCTGGTGATGCAGGAGCAGCCAAGAGAGCAGTGCCTTGAAACAGCGGTGGCGTAAACAAGGGAAAAATGCAAGCCTAAAGTTGCAGTCACCATCTGGTAGGAGTCCACAGGATCTAATCTAATGTATCTAATCGCCATGGAACTTTCTTTAAATGTTGGTCATCCACTAGCATTTGGCTAAACATTTTTTCAATGTCACCAGGAAATCTAAAACTTAAAAGTTCACAAAAGATAAATAAATTGGGCCTGAGCCCTCTACTGGTTCTTTGTGCTGCCACAAAGCCAAACGTAGCGTAGTTGTGGAGGTGACTCCCTCGAAATGATATGGTGTAGTAAAAAAATGTCAGGAGATCACGTGTTGTAAACAAAGCAAAGGGTGGGTTGTGTGATAGAGCACGCTGTGTTGTTGCAATCCCGTTGTTAATAATTTTACTGCGACTGTGGTGCTTCTGCAGATTGAAATGATAATACTTCCTCCCTGTTTTATATGCTCTTGTTAACCTCAAATTTGGCCGAATTCTGCTGGCAAAACATTCGTATAATCTACAAAAGTGTAAACGCTCACTAGTCTGAAAAGTAACAGTGCTGATCCCACAAGACCGCTAGAGACACCTATTGGCAGCGTGGGTGGATAACGGAAACAGATGAAGGCTGACCATTCGGAGACATAGAGAACAGATATCAGCTGAATACAACGTAGGAAAATTTATTATTGCGATTCAGTAGGAGAGGCCAAGAGCAACGTTACACAAGACAAAAACACCAAAGGAGGTGAAGGAGTTTCTTTTTTACCGAGGAAGCCGGGCAACCAGCAAAGGATAAGGCAGGAAAGCCATGAGGTGAAGAAGGCATTTTGCCAACTGAAGAATCTACTCACAGCTCGAATCACAAGCGATGAAACACTTGGGACGAGGAACACGGGCTGGCCAGCGATGACAGAGCATTCCACGAAATGAAGATGTACGTAAGCTTGGAAATGAGGAGATACTTTATTAAACCTTGCATCTGAAGTATGTTTCTGTATGGCAGTGAGGCATGGACGATAACTGGAGCAGAGAAGTCAAGGCTGGAAGCGTTCCTAACTTTGTGTCGATGAGTAATAACGACGTTGAAGTGGACCGACCGAGTGACGAACGCTGGAGTCCTAAGAAGAGTGGGGGAAAAGGGAAGTCAGCTGAAAACTTTGAAAAGAAGGCAGAACAACTGCATCGGCAATGACATGACGGACTGATGGTCGAGGGTCAAGGAGAAGCGGAAGAGATGTCTAAGACAAGTTATGAGGAATGAAGGGGGAGTAGAGGTTGGCCGAAAGGAAAATCCAGACGTGTCAAGCCAATCTTCTGTGAGACAACATAACATTTGCACTCGATGAAATTGGATTCCAGTTGCAGTGTCCAGTGCAGCGAGTTTTCATCCTGGATTCCAGTTGTTGTTTTCAGAGCTCAAGAAGACGCCTCCCGAGATGCGATCCTTCGACTCTTGACTCCTCAGCGGTTTCATTCAATTTAAACGTCGTCCACCACATCTTGTACAGGAGCCGATGGTTTGAACTTCACCGTCCAATTAATTTAGTCGTTAATTTTTAACGCTTATTCCAATGAAAAAGTATACTTACTTTTCCTTCAAGTAATACGGTCTAAAGTACGCCCTTTCAGTCAAAGAAAATTTGCCACGTACTGTCATGAAGAGTTTTTACAATACTACCGCTCTGGCAAGATTTTTGGAGATAGTTTTTAAAGCGCAATCTTAAAACTGAAAAATGTGAACTTATAGTCCGGATGTAAAAAATAGGCTGTGACGGGCTCCTACGTATCAATAACAATTTCGAAACAGCCGTAAATTTCCCCTTAAGATTTTTACATCACGTTAATGCTTTTAAATGCTTTTCAATTACTTCTCATTATGTCCCCCATATTTTTGTCACCACAATTTATTTAATTTTTGGTCCCTGTGAACTTCTCAAGTCAATGGTGTGAAGTTCAAAGTTTCGAGGAGCATCAATTTAATGGGATTCTAATTTTATACTTCCTGTTCCCACCTATCCCTTCCAAAATCATTTGAATGTCATTAATGCTTCGCATGACCATCCTAAAAACATTTGCCAAAATCATTTTTTCCACGAACGCCTAATAAATCTTACTGCCAAAATTAATTTTCTGGGATTTTCACGACAGCTGCTAGCTCCTTGCAAAATCCATACAGCTCCTGATGCCTATCTTTTCTGCGTTTTAAGAACCAAATTTGGTTTGCTTTTCAGCAGTATTGGCATCTATCGGATCTGTATTCGTGTGTACTGGTAAGCTGAGAAACAATTGTTCCCACGCACTCTTCAGTTCCTTCCCCGACGTCTCCTTTCTAGGAGACGCCCCTTGTTCCTGGCTGGAGCCCCCGCCAAAGGGAGCGTGCAACACACACGAGTTGGGGTCCGAAATCCTACGGGCCGGAACGAGTCCTTTTCGCTCGAGGTTGCGGCAGGGGGGGAAGTTGTCAGGCGGATGTGACGAGTTGAATTGAATGCTGGGAGAGCGAGGCAGGGAAGGAAGCGAGATAAGGCAACGGACGCCTTAGACGCCACAGACAGCCAATGGGAGTGCTCTCCCGTCGGTCGGCGCCGGACTTGCTGCTCCGTCGACGGAGGAGTTGTGTGAAGGCTCCCGAAAAGAGTTGTCGAGGCTTCCAATTGAGAGGTTCGCTTCACGTGCTCTTCGGCGCAAGTGGCGGCCTCCCTCAAGAACATTCAGAACTGAGAAAGGGAAGCCACTTGGTCACGGATCGGTCACTCATTATGCGCTTCCTTGCAATGACGACAACGATATCGTGCTTCACCTGTTTCGGCATCCCAAATGCTTCCCAGGAAATTCATATCCCAAAGTACTAAAATACACATGGTTAATAGCAGAGCATGGGAAAATGGTATCATTCTGGTCACTGAAGAAGTCGCGGTCGAACCATTTCACCCAACCCAGAACCCAAGACAATCTCGAGGCGGGGTGTAATTTCTTGGCCCGAACGTCACTGATCCGACAAGTCGCAAGAAATCCTAAGTAGAGGTAATACCGTGGGGTAAAAAATATTTTCCATTACATAGAACATACCAGTAGTGTCTATACTTTGTCGCAAGTTAAGGATACATTATTATATTTTCGTGGGAAGATGGATTGATTTTTTTGCTCGTGAAAGTTAAATGGAAATGAGATAGTAGCACTTGAAGCATTTAACGATCTTCTGTCGTACAATAGAATTTATCCTTAATTTGCTAGCCCTCAATCGCCTGTTAAGGATCTGTTATAAGGGTGATTTCTCTGGCACACGGCTAACGACCATGTCTTTTTATTTCAGGGGTTGATTACATGCATCCGGACCTAAAGCACAATTACGTGAGTAATATTTTTAATGCTTTATTTTTTTAGGCTCAGCTATGATGGTACATTAATTCCATTTCATTAATAAGTTTTTCATAACGAGAACCAAGGCGCGAGAAGAGCTTTACATAGAAAGTGAAGAGATTAAACGGAATACAAGACCCAAGCATGATAAAATAGCATAATTATACTACAGTGATAGAATAATTAAATAAATTTTAAAAGGTGAAAAATATCCGAAGAAATGAGACAAGCAGTGATCGAATAATATTTCAAGTACTTTGTATTTCAATGCAATTTCAATATGTATTGTCGCCAACACCGTACATACCCAGGCACACCTACGCTTAATTGTTATTGCAAGTGAGAATAAACTTCTGCCAAGTCATCTCCAATAATGACGTGCTCACATAACATCCGTAAGCGAAATTGCCGTGCGTGCATAGAAGCAGTGACAAGTGCTTTATAGTTCTCCTAAGTTGGCGACACTGGTGAGCACGAGACGTATGGCATTGGTTTTCGGACATTTTGAGTGGCTGCATTACTTGTTTCCATTCCACGCTTGCCTCTTCCATTCACATCCAGGAGAATGTCGGGACGGGGAAATTTTTCTCTTCCTGCGAACGGAGGATTCAACCGCTGCTGTTGCTTTGCTAGGGCACGGAATCATTCGACTGGGAAGAGTGTGCCCGCAGCATTAACCCCAACTACTGGCAATGCCTTGGCGTCGAACCTGTCGCAGGTCTCAGGCGGAAATGAAGCCTCACTTACACCCCTTCCGTGGTATCACGTGTAAACTCGAGCAACTGTGAATGAAACATTTGTGTGGAATATACAAAGGTCTTCTTTTGTCAGGAATAGGTCTCAATTCCACAAAGTTTGCCCCGACACCGCTAAGGCTTCCTGGGTAACGCTAGAAGGCCCTCGCTGAATGTATGCAACACGGCTCCTGCACGAATTCTTCACTCGTCAGCTTTTCTCGAACGGCGCGGAAACGAATCTAAACACGCTTGGCTGGGCGAGATGCAATTTGGTGTCCTGTACAATTCGGGTAGTGCTCCAATTGTGAAATAATAGACTTGTCATGTCAATCAGGCATGTTATTTCATTCAACAAGCAATTTAACCTCACCATCCATTTGATAGCTTCACAAGCAGTGATGTACTTGGCTTCAGCCGTACACAAGATGGCAGTTGCAAGTTGTTAAAGACACGTAAGAGCAGTGACTTCACAGAACTCTAGTTCCTTATTTTGGAACATGTGAGAGAAATATACTGGTCCAAAACCCTCTTCAAATTGCCAAAATCTTCGGTGGAGGGGAGTTCGTCCGTCGGAGTTTTGTCTCGAATCAGCACACCAATGCAGAGCTGTGTTCACTGCTTCGCCAGAAGGTTCAATGGACAAGGGGTTCTTTGCATGAATCGTCGATCGTTCCGCTTCAACAATATGAGAGATGTGTGTTGTTGATGCTTATAATGTTGTTGATGCTTGTAAGACATTGGTGGTGGTTCTACTTGGTCATTCATTTGCTCGGAGTTGGTATGCAGAGGCATTGTAGGTTTTTGGCGCGGATATACTGTTTATGAAAGATTTAAAGCTGTTGTAAAAATGAAACCAATTGCTAATATCATGGGTTAAGTCTGAAAAACGAAACATCGTGCAGTCAGTTAGATATTTGGAACCCATTACCTTTCTCGGTCAGAATGGAAGGTACTTGAAATAAATCTTATATTACAGCACCAGAAAAAGGAGCAGATGAAAAAGCGGTCTTTTTTTAAAACCACAGTGAAATAAATTCAAATATCACGTAATTTCCACAGAGTAAGAGAACGCCTTGGTAGCTCAACTGGTAGAGCACCTGGCCGGAAATCAGGGGGTTCGGGTTCGAGTCCCGGGCAAGGCGAATGATTTTTCTCTCTGTGGAATATTTGCTATTTCACAATGAAATTGTGATTGTGCTTAGGGCATTCATCATCATTCGACAACAGGTTCGTTGGGCTTTGCTCTTGCGTTGGAATCTCGTATTCCCCCTCCTTATACACATTTCAATCTCCTCTCCATACGAGGTTGCTATTTCCATCATTCTTTTTACCCTGGACGATTATTGTCCTCAGGACGTAATATATCAAGACATGACCGAAAAGATTGTCCCATCTTATTTCCAGAATTCTCGTCAGATAGCGCCACATATTGAAGGCTTCCAGCCTTTGATTCTCTGTCGCTGTTATACCTTTTCTTCCACTGCAAAGGACGATCCAGATACAAGTTATAATGAACCTTACTTCAATTTCATTTCTTCTTTGCTCTAAGAGTGCTCTATGTCTACTCCATCTCCTCTTTGCTTCGCTCATCGCTAGTTATTCATTCCTGTTGTCAATACTCGTTCAACTCTTCTAGATTTTTCTTTGAATGTAACAATGGCCTCTGCTTTTTTCAACTGTGCACTACAACTTTGTTTTATTTTCACTGTCCTTCGCGTCATAGCTGTTTACTATCTTCTGTAGGTTTACTAGGGTCTTCCGTAAACATATTTCTACCTCAGCTATTGACGCCATGCCATCGCTGGAAGCACTAATGTTAATTTTTCGTCTGTGGACATGACCTCCTGAAGCATTCTCTTTGACTTCTTTGATGGCTTTCCCGGCGTACATATTCTTAACCATTATCTGCTCGAACAACATTTGGGTAACACGTAAATGTGTACCAGTGATGAGTTTAAACATTATGTTCTCTTTCAAAATAATGGTGCAATCATAATGACCGCATTTAACTTAAGTGATCAACTTCTTCATAGGATATTCTTTTCAGCGGTGCATATAGCCTAGTTTAAAACAATTCTGCAACATTCATCTCCGTCTAAAATAGCTCGAAGGTAACCGTATTTCTCTTTCATGCAAAATTATTTTTTTTAACCTGTTGGAGTTGTGTTCAAAGTTCATATTAGGCCTTGTTAGATTACGAATTGAATAATAATAGCGTTTTGTGCGTACATATAGTTGTCCTTCACCTCTCCTGCATCTGACAAAGTATCACGCAGACCTATTCTGTAATTTTTACTCCAAATGGAGATTAATACGGTTGGATTCACTCATTGATTCAACCCGAAGGTTGGTCTTTGATGGGTGAGAGTAGAGCTCACCCCGGACCGAGCCACAGGCATGTGAATTTGCACATACATTCAGGGTATAAGGTCCTATCTATCCCTGTTTTCCTATTCCTATCCCTGGGCCACCTCGCACTCCGAGGATTTTTACCCCATACCACATACATGGTGCGTAGCTTTTCAACGAAAGGGAACCCAAAGCAGTCATCCCGGCATTAATGTACACCAGTTTAAGAGGCGATACAGCATTCTATGGCATTCAACTGTTGAACATGCACCAAGTATTTTCATTTGAACTAGAGCAGTGGCGAAATTGTGTTTTTATATATTCCCCTCACTTGAATTTTGGACATAATAATTTCGACCACAAAAATTATTACGCACAATTTTTGCAATAATATTATACCAAGTATAATAATGAGCATGACCTATTTTATTTGAATTTATAGTCATTTAAATCATTATTTTGATTTTTGAATTCAATTTATGAATGTGCATTACGGAAATGTGCAAACGGGCCTCGGAAATTTTCTTCACGCGTTGACGAAATAATTGTTGTTGGAGAAGAATGAATCCACTCCTGGAATATCCCGTAAGTGCACGCAGCGCCATATTACGTAGACATTTGACATAATAGCTGCGGTGCAAGGGTTGAGAAAAGAAAAGGAATGGGAATCTCTTCCTTGGGGAGCAATGCGCTACCTAACGGATTTGCATCAATATTGAATCAATAAGGGTCATTTGTACCAATGTGACGCTCTACAGCTTACCAACCGAAGGAACTGCGATCACTATCATGCCGAGACCCTATGGTGACCCGCTCCAATCGCGCACCGCTCTTCCGGCGTGAAAAGAACTCTAGTAACAGCTAGCTCCAACTACATAACTAGTGACACCATTCCAATGCGGCTTTATATTAATGAATAGATATGCTTAGAAACTAAGAGACAAAAAAATAAACATAAATAGGGAAAAATTCCCCGCTGCGGAAAATATCATGAAGCCTACTGAAAAGTGACTTCTATCTGTGAGAGGACTAGTTTTTTCAAAAAGCACAAATTATGTAAAAGCAATAACGAAGATGAAGCAGCAGATCTGTTAACAAAGACACAGCGAAGTGGCCGACTGTAGGACTTGAGGTGGCGAACAGCAATTAGGGCTGGCGGTGCACGGCCTGCTGCTGCAGGTGCACGGCTTTCCTCGTGGCGCGCGCATTCGTTCCAGGGAATGGGCGGGAGCGTGCGAATCGTCAAGACACGGTGCAAAGACACGAGTGCAATAAAGTCAATCCTGGATATCCTACAGTGAGAAGTCTTCTCCCCTCCGACTGTCTCCGAAGGAGGACGGAACGCAAAAGACGCATTTCCTTCGGTTAGCTCAGCGTGTCCATTTCGCGTGACACCGGACAGCAATCGCAATCGTAATTCCACTCCTAGCGTAAGGCGTAACGTAACGAAGTTTGCCTATCCTCCACCCTAAGCAAGTACGATTTTGGAAATGCCATAGACTATATTGTTCAAATGCAGATTGTGCAATCAAGATCATTCGTTTCGAAGCTGTCGGTCGATGCAATAATCGGTGCTCTCATCGTCGAGAAACTGCTGCTGCGATGGCTGTCTCGTCGGTGAAGCTGCGGTTGTAAATCTCTCACTCATGTGTCATGAGATTTCGTACCATTAATTCTGCTCCTAGGTTGATCGTTCACCTGACTGATTGTCGGCAATATCTCTTTTATTCGGTTATACTAGAAAGCCTCGTTGATGTTGATTCAAAATAGGTCACTATGGACAAAAAAATCGAATCAACTTCTTTACCACTGCTACAGTTTTTTCATTCAATGCATTTCGTTACCCATCGATTAATTCCCTCCGTCAATGTAATCCATTTCATGTATGTGTCACTTGTACTTAACAAGCCTCGTTCAATAGTTTATGGGTCGACATTTCAGAGAACTATTGCGCGTATATTAAGTGGAAGCTTTTTTACTGGTTCATTGCCTTGGTTGAACGCAAAGAATCGTTTCATGAAATTTCGTCCTATTAATTCTGCTCCAAGGTTGAAATTCCCTTCCATGAGTGCAACGGACGTCCGAGGGGACGATTTTAAGGGACGACACTCATTTCACTACAGGCGTGGTAACATTTACTTACCGGCTGTAGTACTGCGATGTGGAAGGCAAGAGGAAACCACCACATTATTATCCCGAGGGGTCGCAGGTACTCCACTCTTTCATTTATTATCAAGACGTGATGGAACCCTCTCGAGTAAAATATTCCGGAGGTAAAACAGTCCCCCATTCAAATTTCCGGGCGGGGACTACCCGAGAGATTGCATCAGTCAAGTGTGATAGTCATTTTAGGGTAGGAACGTGGAACGAGAGATCCCTACGGGCCTGCGGAAAATTGGAAAACCTGAAGGTGGAAATGCGGAGAATGCACCTGGATGTAATCAGCAAAATGAAGTGGCCCGAAGAAGGAGACTTTTGGAGTGGAAGTTATAGAATTATTCACACCGAATCACTGGATGGTAACGCTGGAGTAGGCATAATACTCAGGAAGAGTACAGGACTGCTTGTGAAAAGCTTCCTGCAGTACAGTGAGAGGATTATAATGGTGAAGATTGAGACCAAGCGTACAGATATCATTGTGGTACAAGGTTACATGCCTACGTCATGCCTATGAGGATATCACAGAAGTAATAAAGCACGTAAAAGGAGAAGAAAACTTAATTATTTTAGGAGACTGGAACGCTGTCGTTGGCGAAGGTAAAGATGGTAGAATAACATGAAAATATGGCTTGGGGAATTGGAATGAGAGATAAGAAAGACTACCGGAGTTCTGAACACAACATAAGTTGGTGGTTGTCTAAGGTCTAAAATACATATCTAACGTCCCCATTACAGTTAAGGACATAAAAAACCTCGCAGTGGACTGTGACATAGCCCTCCAAAAAGAAAAATTTGGCACTAAACATACTGTGGCCGAGATTCTTCAAAAATACGCAGACACAGCAATTTCTTCTTCCCAAGGTTTCCCTGAGTTCAAAACGTTGAATTCAATTAAAAGCACACTTCGTTCTAATGATTTAATCATTCAATCAGCAGACAAAGGCAACGCAGAAGTCATAATGGAAAAACAGACTTACATTGAAAAGTGTATGGATTTTATCAACAACAATGATGTGAAAGTGCTTCAATCAGACCCTACGGCCAAATTTCAAAAGGAATGCAAGAATGCCTGCAAATCGTGTTCTTTGCTGTTCAACCCACGTGAAGTGTTTCTGTATTTTCAAATGAATCCCTCTGCACCTAAGTTCTTTGGTTTGCCTAAAATACACAAAAGTGACATACCAATAAGGCCAGTAGTGTCTAATGTATCAGCCCCCAACCACCTGATTGCCAGAAAACTGAATGTCATCATCAAACAACATTCAAAATTCGTCCCCAAACACTCTGTGATTAATTCCTTGGATCTAGTGAACAGATTATCAGATCTAGTGCTTCCCGAAAATTGTATCCTTGTCTCCTTTGACGTGTGCAACCTTTTTACGAGTGTTCCACCAAGAGAAGTCCTCAGGTTAGCGGAAAAGTTACTCATTCAGAAGTCAGTCCCTCTTCCGGTCATTGATGAAATATGTACAATACTCAAGATATGTGTTTCCCAAAATTACTTCAAGTTCCAAGGTAAAGTGTTTGAACAGACAAAAGGGTTGGCTATGGGCTCTCCCCTGTCCCATCTCTTAGCCGACATCTACATGGACCACTTTGAAAGTGAATTGTTCACCTCCATTCATCCTTTAATCAGGAACGTGTTACGTTGGTATCGCTATGTAGACGATGTTTTTTGCGTGTGGTCAGGTACGCATAGGCAACTAGACAAATTCCTTGCCCACTTGAATTCCTTATATACCAATCTAAAATTTACATGCGAAAAAGAAGTCAGTGGTTCCTTAAACTTCCTGGATCTAACCATTTCAAAAGTCACTAAAAAACTAGAATTTTCAATCTTTCGGAAGAGCACTTCCACTGATCTAATAATTCATGTCAACTCTAGACACCATTTCTCACAAAAACTTGCCGCTTTCCATTCTATGATTCACCGCTTGGTCAATATTCCGATGTCCATGTCAAATTATAACAAAGAACTACTAACTATTAAACAAATAGCCCGTAACAATGGTTACGAAAACCAATTGATTGATAAACTTTTATCTAAAAAATTAGCAAAAACAGCCATTAACCATAGTTACAGCTCGCAAACAAAAGAAAATCCCAATGCAAAGTGGAAACGACTTTTATATCTGGGAGATATTTCCAATAAGGTTTATAATAAGATACCGAAAGATTCAGTTAAATGTGCCTTCTATAATAAATCGAGCCTCAAAAGCCTGATCTCTCGTACAAAAGACGCAACTCCAGTAATGGAAAAAAGTGGCATTTATAAATTGACGTGTGAATGTGAAGCTATATACATAGGACAAACAGGTAGGGATTTTAAAGAACGAGTAAAAGAACATGAAGCTTGCTTTAGAAACAAAAACGCATCGTCACTTTTCGCAAAACATTTATTAGAACATGGGCACAAAAGTGATTTCGTTCCCGAAATTTACACCTCGAGAAGAAAGGAAGAAGACTGGACTCATTGGAACAGTTAGAAATTTTGAATAGTGCGTCAAATTGTGAAGTGGTTAACGAACTTTTGTATGCCTCCCACTCCCCTCTTTATGACCTTCCTATCCTCCACGCCTGACAACCCCCCCCCCCCCCGTATTCCAGAGTGCTCCCCACAGGGGTTCCCTATCCCAGCGAACCGCCAACTCCACCCTGACTCATCCTTTCCCACGGTCCAACCTCCCACCTCTCACGATTTGCTGATGACATAGCTCTCATAGGAGACAGAGAAGGAGCTGAATAAGACGCTAGCAACCAGCAACTGGACAATGGCCAGTTATCATCTGAAGATCAATAAGAAGAAAACTAAGATATTGGTGTGCAGCAAGAGAGAGGAGGCCAAAACCAACGTTATACTAGGAAAACAGAAACTGGAAGAGGTTAAAGAGTTCTGTTACCTGGGAAGCAGAGTAACCAACGATGGACGAAGCAAGAAAGAAACAGTGAGTAGAATAGCGCAGGCAAAGAGGGCATTCTATCAAAAGAAGAAGGCCTCGTATGAGTTATATGGAGCAAGTTGTGAAGGATATGAAAGAGAGGAGCTACGTTAATATGAAGAGGTTGGCCAATGGAAGAATCGAGTGGAGGGCTGCGTGAAACCAATCCTAGGATTGTTGACCCTTGATGATGATGATGATGACATTTTTATCAACATTTTGGAACAGAAAAAACTCCATACGGAATAAAATTGACTTTTAATCATCTTCAATAACCCTTGTGAATGAAGTCTAGGATGCCACTTCCGATGAATTGAGGGCATCAATGCATAGGCAAACTTCATCAGAGGCTGTAGAAATTGAAGCGTTTTGTGCCGAGGAGGCGGGAACCTTTCCTTACCAAGTATTCCCCATTCTGGCTTCATTGCCTGCATGCCCACTCCTGTACCTTCCAGCATACTTGGTTACCTTCATGATCCTGCAGACTCCGGAAAACTGTTCCCGTTTTTGTAGAGGCCCGCACTCAGGAGTACATCAGCAGAGCCGGCTTAAGGGGCCGTGGGACATGATTATTTTTTCGCTTTCGAGTGCTGAGATGATGGAGACAGTTTTTCCGTCGACCGGTAGAGTTACCAGAGTCGGCGCCTACCCAACCAGCCATACTTTTGTTTAGTGTCTCCTCTACGCTTCAATTCTTTGCGCAGAGGTGATGAGGCAATAACGACCCTTCCCTCTCAGCCCCTCCGTCCGCGGAGTTTTCGTACCATAGCTGACCACTAGACGCAATGTTGCCATTTCAACACACGATTGGACCAAACTGTTTGGCAGACTCCACATTATACCATGTGGCAACATGGAATTCGCGGAAATGCGCTCGCTACGATTTTCTAAGAACCGAGCCGGTCTGGCCAGCCCGGCCCTAGTGGGGTTCGTAGCTGCAGGAGAACGTGTCCGCGGTCCAAGTCATGAATGGACTTCATTTTTCGGGGTAGCCGCGTTGATTGGTTGTTGTGACAACAGTTTAGCCGTAAGAACTGCAACAAATAGGAGGTGGTCTCAGCAGGTAGCTTGGCTTGCACGTGTTAATGTCTAAATGTGGTAATTTGAAAGTAATATACGTTTGTGCCTACTACAGACCACCCCATTCCGATGTACACTCAGTATTAGAACTCGAGAAACAGATCAGGCACATTAATTCTCATACCAACGAACGACAGATTATTGAAAGGTGGAGATTTCAATACAACATCGATAGATTGGAAAACATGTAGTCATTAGTCTGGGGGTAGGGACAAAGAAATCTGCTCGTCATTTTTTAACCTGTTCGCATAATACGCAGTACATCAAATAGTAAATTTGCATACTAGAAGGGAGAATGTTCTCGATTTACTTGCCTCAAACATCCATGAAAAAGTTATTAAAGTTAAAAATGTCGATGGAATAAGTGACCACAAGGTAGTACACGTTAAATTATCCCTCAATACTGACAAAAATGTAAAATTAAAAAGAAAGATTTGCCTTTTAAGTAAAGCAGATTTTAACGGATTTAGGCGTGACTTACAGACTTCTTTTGAAAAATTCTAAACATCAGAAAAAATAGTGATACAGACATGGAAAGAGTTCCTCCAAATTACACGGTGAGTGAGTGTAAGAGTGAGAATAGGGAACCAAGGTGGTACAACGCGGAGGTTAAAAAAATGTTTAAAATGACAACGAGTTATCCACGCGAAACTAAGAAAAATGTAGCTAATAGCGATCTAAAAATTTATCGAACGTCACATATAAAGCAGCCGCAAAAACAGCCCTTAGAAAAGCGTAAAGTGATTTCCAGAGAAAAGTACTTGGAGAACAACTAGAGGGGAATCCAAAAGAATTTTGATCATATGTTAGGGAAGTACAGGGAACTAAAATTTCAACGGTTAATTCCTGGAAAGGGTATAGGGGCGAAATATTTAGATAAGGCTAATTTGTTGAATTATTTTTCCAGAGCGTTTTTAATCAATCTAAGCGTAGTTTGCTCGAAACCATACCAGACCGATTTCAGCAAATAATGCCCCCGATCGATAAATGTATCTTATAGCGGAATCGTTTCCTTACTAAAAAACGTCAGCCCGAACAAGTCCTCAGGTCCTAATGAAATTCCTGCTCGTGTGTATAAAGAAATAGCTCTCGAAATGGCACCGTATCTTAAAGTAATATTTAACAAATCCCTCGAAGAACACGCGGTTCCCAAAGACTGGAAGATAGCAAACGTGATCCCAATTTTTAGAAGTGGTGATAGGGAACATCCATCGAATTATAAACCAATATCAATAACGTCACTGTCGTGCAAAATTATACAGCATATGATAGTTACATCAATAAGGGGACACCTCGATAGCCAGGATGTATTGATAACAAATAAGCATGGGTCCAGAAAGGGACGATCTTGCGAAAATCAAATAGGTATTTTTGTTCATGATATTTTAATTTCCGGAGAAGGTAACGTACAGGTAGACGCAGCGTTTTTAAATTTAGAAAAGGTTTGACAAGGTTCCCCACTGTAATTTACTCGCGAAGTTAGCATCATACGGGCGACAGTAATATGGTAGGCTGGATAGGAGACTTCCTACATGAACGCGTTCAAAGGGTGGTATTAGATGGTGTCACCTCAGGCGAAGTAAAAGTTACATTGGGTGTTCCCCAGCGTGATAGGCCCAATTTTATTTCCTCTCTCCGTAAATGTCTTGAATACAGTAGCTAAAAATAGCAAGATCCGTCTTTTTGCACGTTGATGCAGGAGTCATCATTGGTCATCAATCCTCAGATCGGTTTGACGCAGCTCTCCACTGAGTCCTGTCGGCTAATCTCTTCATATTTACGTATTTCTTCTGATGCAGTAGTGTATAAGGAAATAAGAAATTAAGAGGATAGTCATTCTTTAGCTAAGGATTTATATGCGATTGATGATTGGTGTGATAGTTGGCAGCTAGAATTAAATTTGAAGATATGCGCGATAAAGAACTTTGGGAAAAAGAATAACTTTCCCCAGAAAAATTATTGCATCAAAGAAAAGAAAATATCTAACGTAGAATTTATTAAATACTTAGGCGTCACCAATATTGAAGACATGCTGTGGGGGAAACACATCAGGGAAATAACTAGTGTAGCAAACCATATATCAGGATTCGTAAAAAGAGTTCTAGGCAAATGCGATGAGAGAGTACTAGAAGCTATTTTACACTTGTCAGGCCTCATTTAGAATATGCCGCTAGTATATGGGATCCGTACGAGGAAGGTATGATAAAAGAATTAGAGCGTGTGCAAAGGAGATCCACTAGATTTGTTAAAGGCCGCTATGATAATTGTATAAGTGTTACGAGTTTAATAGAAGAACTAGGTTGGGAATTACTATCAGAACGCAGGTTGAAATTTAGGTTAAACCTTTTCAGTAAATTGGAAACCGATTTGTCGAATATTTTAAGTCGATAATTCTTCTTCCCGTTACTCCACCGGATATGCCTTCGTTTTTCCCTTCTTCGGCAATTGCCATATCGCCAAATGAATCATGCCAAGTTTCATCAGCTACTGAATGGTCAATATTGGACGGGATTTCTTCAATAGCGCAAGAAGTTCCTCCTACGTGCGACTCTGTTCCCATTATTTTGAGACGCCTGTTTCGGATAATAGAAATTTGCATACTTACACATGAATATATCATTACATTAGGGTAGTGTTTTCACAAAAAATGACAATATTTACCTTTTTTCTTCCCTCCGCTTGGCCAAAATTCACCCTTTCTTTTTTTCCTCGCCATCGAAAATATCAAGCGACTGCCTACTTTAATTTTCCGATATCGGTACGCTTCCGATGACATTTCGAGACTTGACAATTAGTCAGTTTGACTATTACTAGACACCCCGAGAGCGACAACCTAAGCAGAGACTCAAGAAACAACCCGTCAGTAAATCAGACACTCCGTCTCAATCGCCTCTGCTTCCCGCCCGCCTTCACTTTCCCTTCCCCCAAGCTCCAACACCTCAAGTATACCGTTTTAGGATATAGGGTAGAGGGACCGTGCCACTTTTTTAGTAGCGCAGTAGGCGGAGAATGTGTGAAATGTTTAGTGATTTGCACGATGCTCCAGGCGTATCCCTGGGCTGGAGTTGGCGAAAAACATAAATTACTTTCAGAATATCTCAACAGCGTGTCTTTTAATAAAAATCAATAATTTTCAAGGATCCAACAGACTAAGCTTGAATCTTGTACTCTATAATAACGAAAGTTAAAAAAAATAGCCCCTCTGTCTCCCAATACTTGCAACAAAAAGGTCTATTTTTACATCGAGATATATTTTTAACAAGACTTATTAAGTAAAATCTAGGATTATAGAGTAATAGTTTGATACTTTCTCTTTTAACTACTGAAAACCGCATTCCGATATCTAGCTTCCTGTTGGAGCAATCTTCCTTGAAAAATAGGTCTGCCCATGTCCCACGGCCCCTTAAGACAAAATTTTTTTACTCGTGCGAGAGAGTGTTCCAGCGCCTTCCCCCCACTTCTCAAACCCTGTTCTCACACATATTCACCAGTTAGACGTAGTATTACAAAGTAAGTAGTGAATTAGCTTGTCAGACAGGAATTGAGTTGTCAATCCCCGAATAACTAAAAGCTTTTCCCATCCCCACGGCACCCGGGCAGCCGCCCGGGCCTGTGCATCAGCATACATTGGATTTAGGATTTCGAAGTATAATTTGAGCCAATGACAGCTGGAGAGCACGCGATGGACTTTGTCGTGGCATGGAGAGTTTCATAATTATTTAATATCCTGCGTATTCATAATTGTTCAGTGTGGAAATGGAAAAGGAATGGAATGTAAAACATGTATATCTAACATTCCTTATATTTTGGTTTCAATTGAACGCTTTGCTATTGATTTACGAGTCATCATTGTCGGCGCTTCGCTCGAACACCGTCAAAAACCGGCACTTTTTACGTTAAAGCCGTTGTAAAAACATGAGAACGCGTTTTTAAAATTTGAACGTGCCATCCAACAACGGAGAATGAAATAAGAAAAATTAAGGAGTGATTAGTTTTTCTGTAGGATTAGCGGTTAATTTGTTGATCGTATTCAAACTCGAGTCCACGTAATTTCTGCTCCGACAGTAGCTATCAGTGTAGAAAAGGAACGAATCAGTTTGACCCGTTCCTTTCGGTGTACCGGAACGAAAGGAACGGTCTGGCAAAGGAACGAGAAGGCACATCACTAGCACAAAACACAAGTGTGAACAATGACCACAAACAAATTATAGATTAGTAATAAATATTCAATAGTTATAGTTAATTCATTTTGTTGTATTCTCCTATTTCCTATTCCTGTATTGTAGGCCATACACTACTTCTTGATAAAGGACTATCCTATTGCGTTTTACATTAACATCAGTACTAGCTTTGTTTACCTCATATAATTCAAAATCGCGTTTGCCGTTACGATGCAAATAAAGTGTTCAGACAAACACATCATGTGGGGTCGTATGGCTGGAATGTTTTCCTCCTTGAGCGGCGATTTCTTGTTGTGACTCATTGTTCCCCAACGCGGTCTCGCACGCCGAACATGAGTAATAATCTACATTATACCCTGCAAGCCAACATAAAGGTGTGGTCATTAATTTCTCGGAACAATGATAGAGGAATAATAGTAGGTGGATACTTCAATCTCCCTTCGATAGACTGGAATACGTGTAGTTTTATAACGGGTGGTAAGGTTGAGGAACTCTGCGAATCACTGTTGAACACCTTTACGTCTCATTCTTTACAACAGCTAGTAACAGAACCGATCAGAGGAAACAACATTCTAGACTTATTAGCAACAAATATACTCGAAAGAGTTCTAAATACAGTTACAAACACAGGAATTAGTGATCATAAAATAGTGCATGCAAACTTTATTCTAGGTGTAGAAAGACATTATAAACCAAGGAGGAGGGTATACTTATTTGGCAAGGCTAATTACGACGGTATGAAAGAGGAATTAAGGGAAGCGTTTAATTTATTTAGCGAACAAAGCAAAGGTTTAAATACAGAAGATTCATGGAGAGAATTTCTTGAGGTCACCCGTAAAGCAGTTAACAAATACATACCAAGTAAATTCGTAAGTGATAATACGGAGCCAAGGTGGTATAACGCGGAGGTTAGGAAATCACTAAAGTGACAAAGGGTATGCCACGCTAGGATGAAAAATGCAGGACAAGGTCTATCGATAGAGGAAAGAAACGAGTTAGTTCAAAACTATAAAAAAATGAGAGCATTATCAAGGACATCATGTTCAGCAAGCGTTATAACATTTCAAGAATTTAGCAGAATATTTAGATAGCAATCCTAAAGCGTTTTGGTCATATGTGAGAGAGCTTCAAGGAAATAGGTCCACAGTCCACACACTTAAAAGCGATAAAGGAATCAGAGTCACCAGCAGTTTAGAAAAAGCCAATTCGTTAAACACCTTCTTCCAAAGCGTATTCAACTCATCGTCACACAGTCGAACCACTGCCGAACACTTTCAGTGAACAAATATCTGAAATAACAAATTCCTGTCACGGAATGTAGCAGCAGTTAAAAAACATTAGTAAAAACAAATCATCAGGTCCCGATAAATTTTTTTCCAGAATATATAGAATACTATCTTCTGAAATAGCCCCCATCTAGAAATATTATTCAATAAAACACTAAAAGAACCACACACCCAAGGATTGGAAAGTAGCTAACATTACACCTATTTTTAAAAGCGGTGATAGGGAAGAGCCTAGTAACTACAGACCCATTTCACTCACGTCAATCTCTTGTAAGGTATTTGAGCTCATTGTAGTCAGTTCGATCATGGGGCATTTGGATAGTCAGGGATTTCTCATAAACAGCCAACATGGGTTCCGGAAAGATAGATCTTGCGAGACGCAATTAACTTTATTCGTACACGATATTATAGTCTACGGCGAAAACAGTAGGTACTGAAGTTGATGCGATATTATAAGACTTCCCTGTAAACAAAATGTGATGTGAACACTTTGTGGAAACGTTGCACTGCAACCAAATTGGAGTTGCTGCAACGTAATGCCAACGTCGCAAAATCAGCCATAAGGGCTTTCTACTACGTTCCTGCAACGTAATTGCATTTCTGGATTTAGAGAAGACTTTTGACAGCGTGGATTGGGATTTGATGCTAGGAATTGTGAAAAGAATTGGAATGTCCTACAATGATTGAAGAATTATACACAGTCTGTATAAAAACAATGTAGCTGGGATTAAATCTGGAGCCAGCTCTGAAGAAGTAATAATAAGGAAAGGAGTGAGACAATGTTGTAGTACACTGTCTCTAGTTATTTTCAATGGTTACATTGAGAGAGTCATCAACGAAATCAAAGAGAAGTCTTCTGAAGTGCACATCCACGGAGAAAAAATAAGCATGTTGCGATTCGCTGATGACATAGCACTCGTAGCAGAGACAGATAAGCATCTGAATAAGATACTAAAAACCATGGAAAGGACAATGACCAGATGGTGATAAATAAGAAGAAGACTAAGATAATGGTTTGCAGCAAGAGAGACGAGGTCAGAACCAATGTCAATGTAGGAAAACGAAAACTGGAAGAGGTGAAAGAGTTCTGATCTCTGCTCTCTTGTTTCGGGTTTTCTCCCGCGTCCCCAGTTAGCAATTGTAGACAGCAGTTTCCTGGCCCTTCTGCCAGCATCTTAAGGTCGAAAGTCCTTCTGGAGGTTGGTCGACGGACCAATCAGGAGACACCTGACTCCAGGAGAAGGGTATATAAGGAGGAAGAGAACAAGCACGAAGACTTGTCTCGTCCGCTGACACACCATGCTTACGTTTGTAAGTTTAGATACCGGGTCTGTGGGTGGTTCGCCCTGTGATGCAAACTTGAAGGACTTTGGAAGGCTCCCTTGCGAAAAGAGTTTCGATGCACCTTGGGGCACTATTTTTGTTGGTAATCATGACGTCATGAAATCCTATGTACAAGGAAACATTTTCGTTGTCATTAAACGGATGGCAAATAGTCCCGAAGATGTACACCGACATTTGTTGTCGAGAGGTCGTGCCTTGATGGAATGCTGTGAATCAGTCGAAGGATTTCGAAATGTGCGAATGCCTTGGTGGAGTTATCCGCAGAAATGCAACGCGCATGACTACGGCAGGGCGCCAATTGAGGCCTCTGGAAAAGGAAGTGTTGGTTGGTTTATAAAGCACCTGGCCGGAATTAGGGGGTTTAGGGTTCGAGTCCCGGTGGAGGGTGTTTAAGTTTGCAGTTATGGTCGCGCCAGCGTATTCTAAGGTTTACCGCCACCTCCCCATTTTACCCTAACTTAAAGCAATTTCGGAAGAAATATATTGAATATATTATGCTACCGTTTTTGACAGGGCTTCCATTCTCAGGCACAATGGAGGAGTTTACCCAAAGCGCTCTTTTCGGGCACGAAATCGTTCGATGGAAACCAAAAATTAATTGTAGTGAAAACATTAATATTCTAAAAATTAATATTTGTAAATTAAAACAAGCGAAAGGTGGCGCCCGCCGAATGAGAGCTGTGTTTTCAGGATTGCTACGTCATCCTCCCATCGTGGACTGTTGTCTATGCGGCTGAAGACAACCCCACTTCCGTCGGCAGAGTCAGCCCTGTGTAATCCCCACTGTGATTGGGCAAAGGAGCTTCGCAGTCTCAGTTGTGATTGGACAAAGTCGATGACCTACGTTTGCACGCCCACTATTCCCAAAAGGTTTAAAAACATCAGTTTTTCGCCGCTTACGAGTCAGGAATTAAATGACGGATCGAAGAAGAGAAAAACATGGGTCTTTTTATTTTACAGACTATATCAGATTGGGAAATTTTTTGAAAAATGGTATACGACCCCATTCGAAGACCGTATCATTGTCCAATTGTGTGGAGGCGAAAACTGTGGAATACACTGTGGCGGGTGGAAAAAATTGGCGCCCTTAGACCGGCAGAAATATACGCAATTGACACAATGGAATGATGCCAGTCTTAATAGCTGGCTCTAACATAATTTCAAATATAAGTACTTTGGTCGAAAGGATCTTTCGTGTGTTCCGAGCATAATTGGGATGGACGATTAAAAAAATTAAAGATTGAAATGAATCGTTAAAAATGTGGTTGACTGTTTAATTTAATCGTTACTTTTTAGAAGAGTTAACCTTTAATCGTTGAAATTTTGCATTAACGGAAGCAAAACTAACTTCAGCTAATTTTTGGCAGATTTGGGCGCAAAGGTTGCCCAACAGACAATTGGGAAAATAAAACGGCATCCAAGAATGCAAAGGCAGTTGTGAATGAATAGCAAAAGCCGGGCTGAGCGGATAGACCGCCAAAGTTGAGGAACGCACATTTCAGACGAGAAAAAACGCGAAGACAATGTCCTGGAGGGCTCGTATGCCTTACTCGGCGAGACGTCATGTCTTCAATACTACATAGTTGAAGTGGTAACTGAGCATTATGCCTACCCCAGCATATCCATTTAATGATCTCGTGTGAATAATTCTGTAACTTCCCCTCCAAAAGTCTCCTTCTTCGGGCCATCTCATTTCACTGATTCCTAATACTTCGAAGTCCATTCTCCGCATTTCCACCTTCAGGTTTTCCACTTTTCCGCAGGCCCGTAGCGATCTCTCGTTCCACGTTCCTACCCTAAAATGACTATCACACTTGACTGATGTATTCTGTCGGGTAGTCCCCTCCCGGAGATCCAAATGGGGGCTTTTTTACATCCGGAATATTTTACTCGAGAGGGTTCCATCACGTCTTGATAATAAATGAAAGAGTGGAGTAGCTGTGACCCCTCGGGATAATAATGTGGTGGTTTCCCCTTGCCTTCCACATCACAGTACTACAGCCGTTAAAATAAATGTTACCTTGCCTGTAGTGAAATGAGTGTCGCTGTACCGACCACTGTGGTCTCCACCTTCACTCATGTGAATGAGAGCTGCTGCCCTCTCCTCCGGGTGTTAGGAAGCGTAATTGTCGGCGGCCTCCCGTCGCCAAGTCACGGCATCTTCACAGGTTCTGTATTATTTAGTGGCCTACCTTACCCAGGGATAGACCAAATACCCCCTCGGAGTGCCACCGCTTTTTGTCCACGACTGCTTATTCGACGAGTTAACTCGCTTATCTCGCAGCTAACCTCCCATTCTAGAGGTCGACCCACCACCCGTAACCTGGTGGACGCATTCGGTGGTTTTAAGCTTAGCCACGAGTGGTTTTGTTTTTAAAAACAAATATCAAATTTCATAACAGTGGCGTTAATTGTTCTTCTAAAGCTAGTGAGGGGCGATATCAATGAATTTGATTCTTTGGGAGTTAGTTTTATTATTAAAACTGGTTCCAATTTCACTTATATGAAATAAATATTTGGTGATTGTTTGTGTGTCTGACATCTTTCATCTGTTTTTTGACGGACTTCAAAAGTGTATTCTATTTTTCAGTCTACTTCTAAGTTTTACTGCATGCAAAAATATTTTATCTGGGCAAATCTCACGAGTAGCAAGCCCTACCAATATGGCTGATGGCATCTGAAATCAGCTGCAATGCCTCCTCTACACTGCATTGTAATCTTCTTGGTTGGTTGAGCCCTAAGTGAATTAAAATCTAATCCCGGAACACTTATGTTATCTGCCGACAAGGAGAATGCTACCGTGATCGAGATCAAGGGTGATTACGACGCGGAAGCACAACTTCTGAATGAAGGCCAATTTATGTGCATAAAACTGAAGAGGGACGAGGCGGCCGAAACAGAGCGAGAAATAAGCGAGAGGTCACCAAGAGAGCAAAAAGAGCAGTTTGCCTCTCTCTCCCCTCGCCTGATACTGCAAGACAAGGAATGCGCACCTGTTGCCATTGGGTCTCTTTGGCATCATCTGCAGCCCTTCATCGCACCTGCGTGAAGAACTCACGGGATCCGTATTTTGAATCAGCTGAGGGTCAACGAAGGAGATATCCCCGTCACTTTTGATGAGGTCTCTCTTCTCACCAATGTTCCCATCGAGGAATCTGTGGATGTAATCATTAACGGAGGTCGGACTGCAGCCAGACTGTCCAAATCAGTGGACACTTGCCTCGGGAGCGACTGCTACTTCCTGTGGCATGGGGGGTAGAAGGAGCAGCTACGGCCCCCTCTCTCTGTCTTGAGGAGAGTGCCTCTTGTCGTCCTGGACCCACACGACACTTCCGTCGCCTGGCCACACGCCTGGAGAGAGAGAGGCGCTGAGGGAGTTCCCTTCTCACCTCAACACAGCCCGCATCCGTCCATTCAGTTCACCATGGAGACTGAGGAGACGTGTTCTTCTGGGAGACGTGTTCGCAGAGAACACTGGGGCATTCGATTCACGCGAAGAGAACACACGGGGACCGCACGCCGATTCCCACCCTCAACAAAAAGCTACTCCTTCATAGGGCGAGAGCGGATTCAAAACGAGAGGGCAAATGAATGGGGGCGGGTTGGGGGGGATTACGGAGAAAAGGAGCTCCGAGATAACGGGTATTCTACCGAAACTCCAGGGACCCTGGATCACCCTCTTTTCGGGAAACCACAAAATCCATCGCTTGTGTCCGGTTGCCTAGGTGACGGAGACCACCGAAAGGATTCCTCGCATTCTCAGGAGAGGAGTAATCGTCGCAGCAGGGCTCTAGAGGGAGAGATGAGAGGTTTGCTACCATGGGCGAAGGATCGCCTCTAAACTCGGAAGGCCTTGTTTCTGTGGGTAGGCTAGCGTGGGGCAAATGCCGGGTCTACACTAGCGCTTTCAAGTCCACTTTAAGTGACTAGTCACTTTAAAGCGTTAATGTAGGTGTCAGCAGCTTACTTAAAGTTCACCTCCACTTAAGTTGACCAATACCCCCCATTTAAAGTGAGCGTAGTCAGTTGTTACCCATTAATATGTCGTCAAGCGCACAGAGTGACTATAAGAAATCAAGTCGTGGGATACTAAATTAATGAAATAGATGCATATAGATACAAATTTATTAAATGTACACACTCCCTTAGTCAAGTCATGTCCATACAAACGTGTGTTTACGAGTTAAGTAGTCAGGGAGCAACTTGTCAATTATCACAACCATGAATATTACAATAATATAATATCCATAGTTTATATAATCCCTATGATCACAAAAATCAAAGAAAAACATGAAAAATTAAGCAAAACTAAATAACCTGATTAATAACTACTGAATTTAATCTATTCCGAATGATTTCAACCAAGAAAATGACCCCTAAAAGAGCGGACAATTATATTTTGAGGAAGTGGTTCTCTTTTCAAACTATGGGAAAGTTATGCCGTAAATGGCAAATTTAAAGTACACACCAAGCATTACAATTTGTTTTGAATTCAAAGGTTTGCTGATGTTTTTATGGCGAAATTTTAATTTTTCTGGCTCAAAATCGTAATGAAATAATGTGAACACAAGAAACCTGCGAGGTAAATGAATATAAATGAATGAATAGAAGCAACGAAGTTTGAGCAATAAATTATGTGACACAAAATTAAAAGCGTTTGGGAGAAGGGCTGCTCGTTCAAAATGTTACTCAGTGAATCACTACATTATCCATTTACTATGTACTCATCAATAGTACGGGTCTGAAAGTCCGAAACATTTTCGCAAGTTGAAAATATCACACATAGTAGGTACGTGGCGACTTGGCATATAATTAAATATGATTTATTTAAGGTTCTCCACTAGGTAACGACTCTTCTACTAATCAGTTACCCAGAAGAATTAAATTATGAATATACACAAGCGAGTCGTTTACACTTAGCTCGCTTGCACGTCTTCGAATGTTTTCCTTCTTTGTTTTTAGTTATTAATCCTGACCAGCCGTGACTCTGCAGTCAACTTAAAGTGCATGTGTAGAAGACGTCCATGACTTAAAGTTATCTTTAAGTAAATTCACTTAAAGTGGAATTGTCATGTAGACCCGGCAAAAGCTCATGTCGCTTACGTTCTTGCCGAATAAAAGAACATCAACGAGCGCTAACGCAAAAGGATACCGCCAGATGGGCAACAGTGAGGCACGCATTCTCCGAGGAAGGGCGCAATATTTTCAAAATGGAAAAGACTCAGGTCTTAGCCAGAGAGGAGGTTTATCAGCGACGACTAATGAGTGAGGAGATTGAAATTGAATAAAGCCTTCAGAATTTCAACCGTGACGACGGCATTAAGTTGAGCTTAACGTGGAAGAGGTTCATCCGAAGAATAGAGACCCTGGTCCAGATCCCGAAGACAACAGCGAAGCCGCACTCGACCGTGACTCAATGCCACGTGTCACGAGAACAAGGCTGAGTTCGGGGATCCCCTGGCGTCAGAGGCACCGCCAGCGAGGGCAGGGGGTGACCTGAAAGTATATAAACATCTCCGATTCCACCATTCCATCCTGAAGATGCTCCCTGCGATGGCCGCGACAGCTAGACGAAGCTGACGACGAAGCTTCACGCGTAGCAGAGAAACATAATTGACGAGAAGACCGATGGAAGAACAGAGCGGCAAATACGAGGTCCGAGGATCCGATTGTGGGAAAGGCATCGGGCGAACGTAGAGGGGGCACTCTTAGAAGAGCGTCGAGAAAACTGAGTCAGCCATCGCGGAGCACTTCTGGGGACACACGACATCAATATTAACGGAGCCAAGCTGATCAAACCGAGAAACGCTATTTCCCCAGACTCATACGCGAGGCGGTCGAAACGGCCAAGAACCCAAACAACTTTAACAGAAAGGGAAGCTCTCCCATACTTGGAAACGCCTAATTAGAAAAAACTAGTCAAACGACCAATGGAAATGAAATGGAACTTGATCATCAGAGCGCCTATGTCAGAGCTGAATGGTATGTAAGACGGTAAAAATCTGCTCAGAAACACTTCGGACCTGAAGACGCGTACTGAAACGTTGGCGAAACTGTTGTCACCCCAAAATGGACACACGCGGAAGAAATCCCGAAGGGATCTTTAAACTAGTTCCTCCGCGGAAGCCTCAATAAGGAAGTCATCCATGGCGTTGGATGTCGTGTCCAGATGGTCACTGCGTATGTGCACTTGTTTAAAGAACTGTCCATTTGGCGATATTTATAGTTGTTTCTCCATGGAAAAATATTGGTATAGGCGCAGAAAATCGAGATTTTTGTGAATATATTGTTAAAAGTTGGCAAAGGAGTCAATAATATGGATAAAATTGAGCAACCTCATAGTATTCTTTCTGATGGAATTCTAATTGATGAAGTATTTGAAAGTTGCATCCCTAATAATGGAATCGAAGACATAGACCTTAATTAGCGCCATTAAACAACTGAGCTACTAAAAATATAGCGCAACCATTATAAGAGAGCTACGCGGAGATCACGAAGTTTATAAAAAAGGAGTTTTTCAATTCACTACGGTCTCTGATAATCCCATCGAAAAAATGGTCTTTCTGCCATATAGACTCAAAAATATCATATAATCATTATGTAGATTAATCTGGTATTTAAGCTAAAGGGAAATCCACTCAGAGAAACAAATAAAAATGTGGGCGCAAGAAAGTAGTTACTTAATTAGACAGCTTCACTATCGCGGTGCGGCATGCAGGATAATTGTAGCAGCATATGTGTCAAGGCAGGAGCATTTGAAATTTGGCGTTTGAAAAAAAATGGAAAGATAAAAAGGATCGACCGAGTGACAAATGAAGATGGGAGAAAAGAGAAGTCGGTCTGACTTTGCAAGGAAGGCGTGACATCGCCTGGGACATGATGCCTTAATGAAGACAATCGTCGAGGGTGATGTAAGTGTGAAGAATAGCAAAGGAAGTGTAAGTATAAGATGTGGAGAGCAATTTGTGAAGGATATGAAAGGGAAGAATAAACGGTGGTGTGAGGAGGAGTCGAGTGGAGCGCTGCGTTCTTAGGATGCCCTCGCAATGCTTGGATATATCTGAAGTGGGACCTATTTAAAATACTGAATTACGTATGAACATCATAAAATCAACCATAATTAATGAGTAGGTACAATCGGGCAGAGATACACTAGTTCCAATTATAACTTTGGTCAGCTTAGCTGCATCATGCAATTGCCACAATTTCCTGTAAGGCCAGGTTTTTGCTTTTACGCTAAGCATAGCCAAATGCCAGGCCTTTGAATATGTCTTCGCTAACTTATGAACATACATTTTTATGCTTGGAAAGTTATGCATTGATTTTTCTCAAGAAGAAAGAAATACATCGTTTAAGGGTGCCATTGACGCCAGAAAATCCTTGGCATACATCTAATGTATGGTCAGAGGTTTCAAATGAAATGGATATAAATCTTAACATAATATAATAAATGGATAACAACGAAACATTTTTTCATATTTCTGGCTGCATACGTTATTATAGTATTGCTTTATCAAAACTTTACTTAAAATGTTTTAAAGTTATTGTTATTAGGTCTTGAACCATAGATTATGATATCGCATTCTTTTCAATTCTTTTCCTTTCTTTTTCTTTAATGTCAGTTTTTATAAGAATTCTTTTAGAATTTAATACAAATGTGTCCAAGCAAAGCTCAGTCTCCCGATATACTATAAGAACAAAATCATATATAAGAAAAGAAGCACAAATAAGAATTGTAGTATATGTAACAACACATATGACTAGAAATAGAGGGCTACCTGGAAAATGTGATAGGGAGGCGAAATAGAAAGGGGCGGTGATGAATTGTAATCTTTAGACTCCACCTACGAACACACATTTTTTTGAACATGGACACAAGATTAGCGAGGTGATTTGCCGTGCACTATTCAAAGTACTCCATTCCCCCGAGCATCAGAGTGAATAACCTATTTTAATAAAAAATGATTTGTTTTATTGGTAGCCTAGTTTGAAGTGTTTCAAATATATACCCACTCATGCGTAGCAAGGTTTTCGGGTTGACCTCCGCGTCGATTCATCTTCATGACGACAGTTTCGCCGGCGTTGCAGCTGGCGTCTTCAGGTTCGAAGACGCCAGCTGCAACGCCGGTGAAACTGTCGTCATGAAGATGAATGGACGCGGAGGTCAACCCGAAAACCTTGCTACGCATGCTGCACCACTCCGCGGAAGCCTCCATCAACATATACCCGCTCATTTTCACCGCATCCTGTGAGGCCTAATTAAAAACGCCCGGCGGAATCACAACACTCGACTTGAATTTAATATTCCTCCGTAATCCATTAGTTTCACCTTCATAGAGCATCTCCAACACTTTTAATCCATATTTATTTTATAATTATAATGTGTAATAACGTATTCATCACAGCGGTCCCTGCTTTTTAATCATTAGGCTGTGTTGATTACTATTTCAAGGCTAAGGAAGGACGGATTAATCACCGATTAGCGAAATGGAAACCATGCCCAGACGTAGAAGACAAGGCGTTAAGAGAGGCCTTCAACTGCTCAGAAAATAAGTCAGTTCGGTCCCAAGCCGAAGGAGATGTATTTCAAGTCAAAACTGTGAGCAACATGATCACCCGGAGCCCGAAATAGACTGTAACGTTGCCTCAGCGTTGGAGAGACTATTCTTTACTTCCGCACCAACGCAGATAAATGCAGTGCCACGAGGAAAAGCAGTTACACTTGAGGGCGGTGCAGGGAATTGATCCATTTCATGCCATCCCGCAGCAGTTGTCGTCGTCCCCGTCTGACCGCTCTGGGGAAACCCCTTGCTGTGTACGCCCCGCACTCCACGCGGACACTGCACGAAGCCAGAATTCACGGGACATCGCTCGCCCATTTCAACCTGCCTGCCCCAAATATTGCTGTCCTACTGAAAGTCAAGGGACAAAAAAAGAAAGGGAATGGAAGCCTTGAAATAAATGCTTATAAAGTTGCAGTTGGATTCACTGTGGCAGCTGTAATGGAACTAATATTCAAAGAAACGTCAACGTTAACATCAGATGAAACATATGGAAACTGATTTATATATTTTTAGGCGATGAAAATTTAACTGATTATAGCAGTTTATCAATTATTTTCTGCAAAACTCACCGATATAATATTTTTACACGCCAAGTATTATACATCATTAAGTTTAAACGCTGAATATAGTGAATGCCCGACTTAAGTGAAATTTTCTAAGGCACATACCCTGCCAGTTGGGATCATCATCACAGTCAGCAATCATGAGATTGGTTTCGTGCATCTCGCCACTCAATTCTTCCATCGGCTACTCCCCTTTCATATTTACGCAGTCCTTCTCTTTCGCATCCTTCACAACTTGTACTTCCATCTACCTCATGCGAGGCCTGCCTTTTCCAATCTTCCCGTCCACTCGACGATTGTCTTTATCAGGCCAACATGTCTCATGATATGGCCCACTTAGTTGTACCTTCTTCTTCTTAGGGTATTCAGAAGACCTCTCTTTTCTCCCACTCTTCTTAGGACTTCCTCGTTACTTACTCGGTCGATCCATTTAATCTTCAGCATTCTTCTGGAGCACCACATTTCGAATGCTTCCAATCTTTCCTTCTCCCATGCTGCCATCGTCCAAGCCTCACTGTTCTTCTTTTGATAGAATGCCCTCTTTGCCTGGGCTATTCTACTCACTACTTCTTTCTTGCTTCGTCCATCGTTGGCTACGCGGCTTCCAAGGTAGCAGAACTCTTTCACCTCTTCCAGTTTTTGCTTCCCTAGTTTAACGTTTAATTTGGCCTCTTCTCTTTTGCTGCACACCAATATCTTAGTTTTATTGATCTTCAGACGATATCTGGCTATTGTCCTTTCCATGTTTCTTAGAGTCTTATTCAGATCCCTCTCTGTTTCAGCTACGAGTGCTATGTCATCAGCGAATCGCAGCATGCTACTTTTTTCTCCGTGGCTGTTCACTCCAGAAGACTTCTCCTTGATTTCATTGACGGCTTTCTTGATGTAAACGTTAAATATTACAGCATACATAGCACACGACATGTCTCACTCCATTGTTTATTTTTGCTGCTTCACAGCTTCTTTTAGATATAATTACAGCTACTTGGTTTTTATATAAACTCTGAATAATTCTTCAGTCATAGTGGAACACCTCAATTTCCTTTCCAGTTAGGCTAAAGCACCGAAAATAAATTATGTTTATATTATTACCCAAACAAATACATCTAAAAACGAATGTACTTGCTGTGCGGTGCGGTATCAGATCATGTTTAAATAATAATGCAAGCCAATACGCGTCTACTATTAAAAACAGAAAGAGATTAATTTTGTTAAACGGATAGGTGTAAGGAGGGTAAAATGCGAGTATGGATGCATAGCCGGCCTTAAATTAATCAATCCGATTTCCAATGGTAGAGGGTGGGGTGAATGTTTACGTTTTTATGGGTGGGTGGGTGGGTGGGGGGGGGGAGCCGAGAAAGGGGGAGGCAGGGTCGCTTCAAACGCAAGCAGACGGTTGTGCAACTCGAGGGCGGATGGGTTCCCCAGCGACGGAGGCGAAACGCTGGATTGGGCGAGTTAGACATTTGAACTGTCAACCTGAACCACCAAGTGCCTCTGATGATTGTGAACTGCCGGAACAGGTTGTGCAATCCTTACATTAAAAAACTGTGTAGATTTGAGCCGAGATGAGTTCATCCATCCAGTTGTATGGAAACATTTCACAAAGTGATATAATTATCTAATGATCACGAATATATTATTACTTATTAACTCATTTGTCTTTAACACTCTATTTGCAGAACGCCAAAGCTAGCTATGACTTCAGCAGCAACGATCCATACCCATATCCTAGATACACGGATGACTGGTTCAATAGGTGAGTACAGCAACTAGACTTAAGGTATTTTCCCTTAACACGTTTTTTGTGTTGGAATACATGCCTCTATTGAGTCTTATGCATTCAGAGACGTGCAGTGGGTAATGCATCGTGTAACACCGCAAATTACAGGGAAAACTCCCCAAGTGTGAGAACAACTGAGAAAATCATTGGCCCCCGGGAAGCAGGCGGATATCTACTGGTCTATCGTGGACGCGCTTCATATGCACACGTGCGCTAGTGACCATGAAACAATTGAACCTTCGGCGAATAATTTTACTTCGTCATCCCATGATGCAACATTTCCGCCGCGTGTCCGGGTACTTACTCTTGGAAATAGAACAAAGTCTCGCAAATGGATTTTCCCTCTTCACCTGCGCAGGAGATATGTTAGCTGAAGAGCAGAGAGAGCACAATTTTGCACTTCTATTGCCCTTCAACTAAAGAAGACGCAGTAATTTCCAGCAATTATTTTATTTATATTTCATTTTTATGCCAAATTTATAGTGACTATAACGAAATCAATTAATTTCTCTTTATTAGCAACTATTCCAATTACTGGGAGCATCATGTATTATTAGTGCGCCTGAGTAAGAGCACATTAACGTCAGTTTCCTATAATTAGTGTAACCATGCCACACGGCTATCTTGAAAGTCAAGGGTTCGAATCCCGCCAGTAACATGGACGCAGCATTTTACGGTTGTAAAGCACTGCAGATTACTTTAATTCGTTAATATTGAGAGGTTCTAGTTAATCGGATTTCCTGTTCGTAGCGATAACTGCGACCCTATTATTTTATAATCTCGACCTATAGCATTCCTTTCAAATATAAGCATTAAAATGTGTAGTAAAGATAACTTCAAATTCAGAGTTTCCTCAGATTAAACCTCATTCGTGTTACATTAAAATAGCGATGGCAATAATTTTCGCCAGCTCCCCTCCCGCGCATTCGCCTACCCCTCCGCCACCCATCCCCTTATCCATCGCTCGTGCTTTGAGGCCGAAGTGTTACGGAAGGGAATAGACTCTCGACGAATCACTCTTGCTTCTCGTTTCGGCACGCTCTCCGGTGAAATGCACTCATTTCGGTGGAGAGACAAAGATTGGCCAAACCAACGATCAGTAGAGGACAGCTCGGCGGTGTGACCTTTCTGTACTTGTTGTCGTCCGTGCCTCACTGTCACAAAGAATGTAAATCCTGAATGAGTTTATGAAAGTTTCTCAGTCCTCTCAGCGATGATTCGAAGGGCAACTCGCTCTCGTCTACGCAGCCTCTCTCCCCGTGATATTGATTCCAGAGGGTTGCCCCTCCTTCGTCCCGACAGACTTCGGTGCTCTGAATATGAGCCGCTGTTCTCAGTGAATCCCCAGTGACGGGCTCTGAGCGTTGCACTCTCCATATCAGGGTTGTCTTGAACCTGTTGTTCGGACGGAATTCAAGTTCCAAATTCCAAATTTCGCAACCAAATTCCAAATTGCGTAGGTAGGGTGGCGATCGTCAGGGAAAACCTGGAATTGTCAGGGAATTTTGCATTCCTGGAAAAGTCAGGGAATTATCGTGACAGTCAGGGAGAAACATCGAAATTCTCGTCATTTTTCTACCATAACGTTTATCGGCCAGTCTTTCCCGCCATTTATTTCACAAACTAAAACTAATATCCGTCGCTGACGTGCTTGGAATAAGCCCCGTCAATTTGTGGAACATTCAGTTGTGAATCTTATTAGTAGTGTCTCTTAGTTAGTTGTGAATCAGAGGTACAATGTATCCCTTGTGTACATCCTTAATGCGATATTTGCGTAGTTGTGTTAAATTCATGCATCCCGCTCATCACAAGGAATCCGAGGCTATGTTGTTCGGAAAATGTTACCTCTCTTTTTTTTAGCATTTGAGACTCAGATCTAGAGGTAGGTGGAGCACAACAGCTCGTATTTAATATGTGCTTGCAGTTATAAAAATACGATATGATGATTATTAGAATGGTAGTACAAGTACGATCACTCATGTAAACAAAATCTTACATGAGATCATCTTAGATTCCCACACCCCCATTCATGAGACAGTAAGAAGAGTCATCCTCCCCTCCCCACCTTTCACGCTCGACGTAATTATTGAATGGTGCTCCCTCTCTAAGCAATTTAGTCATGTCACAAACCACCTCAAATATGAATTCTTGAATACGATGCTGCCGTTGATAATTGCCTCGTTCGCAGTGGCGGGATTACATTTTGTTTGTTTATACAAATATTTGTACATTTTTGGTTCCCTCTCACAATCTAGGGGTTATAACCACTTTAATCAATTTGTTATTCGCTTCTAAAAGTCACTTGTGCCATCCGATTTTGATCCAGTCCAAGAACTTTGCTTTGGTTTGTATTTTTCGCGCACCTTAGTGATACCTGTACCGGAGTCCACCAGTGAATCGGCCATTAACTTTCCCTTCAATGCGTTTTCAGTAATCCTCAACTTCCCAGAACTACCATGACACGCCACTTCTTTCTTGAATGATTAGACATCGCCATTTAATTTTACCGAAGGAAACATACTCGGCCACGGAAACACGATACACGGCCACGGATACGCGGTCGCGGAATGTGTATGAAAAGCGCGTATAGTTTGCATGAGGGTTTAACTTATGAAGGTTTAATATACTTTTTCATTAGGGTATATTTTATAGGCTTTATTTATATATAGGGTATATTTATAGGCTTTTAATGTACTGATATCAGCTTTTAACATTTTCTGAGTTGTACCGGAAATTTAATTCAGCAGAAATAAAATATTCAGGTAATAGGTAAATATTCAGTCATAAATACGTACCAGGGTGGCTACTGAGACCCAATTTTTAAATTCCTTGACGGACTCCCAAATTTCCCTGACCGATCGCCAGGGAATAGCCAGGGAATTTAAAAATTGGGTCTCAGTAGCCACCCTGGTACGTATTTATGACTGAAAATACAACCTCCACCGAATTTTTGTACACTTAACACGAAGGAAATGCTACAAGCACATCTAAATAAATCCCAAATCCGAGAGGTATCTATGTAAAATCGACATAAACTCAAATACGTGCTATGAACTTATTTTCAGTGATAAAATAAGAAAGCACACAATAAAAACAAAGCCTGGCCCGCCCTGTATTACGATAATACACGAAAAATACCACAAAAGTCCTGATCATGTCTTAATGCTCGAATGATCATGCAAATGATCTTTCGAGCATTAATTCGCCAATGTGTTTAAGTGACGACCTGAAATAGCTTCAGATTACGGGCGCTTTCTGCGGAGGATAATCATATGCGAATTAATTCCTTTAATTGACTGCGCTGAAAGGATGCGCCGTGCTTAGGCCTATCGATAGTACATATCGATTAACGTCAAATTTCCGACCAACGCAGCGAAGGCAGATGGTCGGAATGGTTTGCTTACGTTGTTCTATACACGTGCTTGACGAAATAAGGAATGAAAAATTTATAATTAATATAATATACATGAAATAAAGCTTTATGGGGACAGAGTTAATTTTCCTTCGACTGCAACATTGTCCATTGCAATGGTTGCAAGCACAGAAAGCTAGAAGAAGGAAGGTCGAGGAATGCCAAGCCGAATTAAAATGAAATGTTCTTTAAGGACCGTGTGGCAAATAATTATTCTAGATAAGAGCAATTTAATACTATATTAAATCAGACCAGACATGATTATGAAAGATCGGGCACGATGACTAGAGGAGCAATTTCTTCTAACATGAGGTGCATGCTTCATATCTTGTTCACCCTTGATTTACATGTTGATCATAATATTGATTTATTTCCCGGAGAGTTGACACGCTGAGATTTTTAGCAACGGGTGAATCGTGAATCCGTTCCGTGATTACTGAACAATAATTCATGAGGATTATAATGAGTTAAATTGTGTTTGAAGTGAGTAGGAATATCTACCAGGATAAGAAAGTGAACTATTTAAAGTGTAGACGCACGCCATTTGCTTTTATTTATCCCAGTCCGTGGTAGTTGTGATAACAAACAACAGATAAGTGACATCCGCTTAAATTGAATGAGAGGCGACGGAAAAGTGCAGTTTGAAATATCGCAATGTATATTTTGCAGCTGTAGTTAATATTCTATGTTCCACCGTTTCATTGTCTGTCACAAGAATACCTGGCACAAGAATATTCAAAAGACGTCGTTGGTATGTGGACATATTGCAATGTGAAATAAACCCAAACACACTTCATGCAATTAGATGTTAGAAATTCGGTGTTTCCAACGAAATTATCCTGTTAAAGAGTAATTTACGCGCATTTGCATGGTGTACGAATGTTGTTGTATTCCTATGAGGGGGGTCGTGGTGGCGTAGTGGGTAGAGCACTGAGTTACTGACCGGAGGGTCCCGGGTTCAAATCCCGGCAAAGGCAAGAGACTTTCTAGACATCCCCACCTAAAATCCTTGTGATTCCATTTTCTGCGTGAATTTCACACCCCATTGGCTTAGTACGGGGTGAGCTCTACTCTCGCCTATCAAAACCAACCTTCGGGTTGAATCACTGACGGTGAGTGAGATATGTAATCGGCCGTACGTATTTTTACCCGTGAAACAGATATCGGGGAAACGTTACAAGGGCAGAAACCACCGCAGTATTTGTCTTTCAAAGTTACTAATCGCGAGTACAATGATGCCAATGAAGACTTCTATATAATCAGCCGTCTTACATTGTTTGTCATCAATAATAGCTCTCCTCCTAGCACTTACAAAATAAGTAATAATGAATTAACAAACGTGGAATCCATTAAATATCTTGGCATAAGGCTGACAAATGATCTTTCCTGGGGTAAACACATTCGTGAAATAATGGGTCAAGCGAATCGTAAACTGGGATTCGTCAAAAGAGTACTGGGTAAATGTGATGATCATGTTCGAGAAATCAGCTACTTTTCCCTAGTTAGACCTCATTTGGAATATGCTGCCAGTGTATGGGATCCCTACGAAATCGGTCTAAATAACGAACTTGAACGTATGCAGCGAAGATCGGCAAGATTTGTAAATGGACGGTACGATAACCTTATTAACGTAACCAGTCCATTAAATGAATTAAATTGGGAATCATTGTCAGATCGCAGGTTGAAATTAAGACTTAATCTCTTAAATAAATCCCAAGGCCATATTTTCAGTGATGATGTTAAAAATATTTTGCGGACCCCAACTTACTATGGTAGACTGGACCATAATCACAAAATTTGAGAAATTGATTGCCGAACTGACAGATTCAAAATGTCCTTTTTTCCTCGTACTATTAGGGATATGAATAACGGTAAATATATCCAGTACGAGTGTAGCAATGGATAACATTGGTAGCTGCATGTTGGTATAAGGACTTATAGCTAACCCAACTAACAGCATGTTTTTGCATGTATGCTTTGCTATTATCTTTTTTTTCAATAGTGAAGTTTAGAACAGTATATATATACTAATCCTTTTTTATGCATGATATGTAGTGCATGTTTGGTGAGAGTTCAACCCCTGCCACACACCTTTATGGTGACTTGCAGGGTATTATATAGATGTAGATTAATAAGGTGGCGTCATACAGTGGACACGCAAACGTAGGCAGGTTGTACAGTATCAGCGTGATAAAGTGATTAGGCCAAGTAATGAAGGTGGACATGTTAGATAATGTTAAGTTAGCTATAATCTCAATATTAATATTAGCTGAATACCCTGTTCGTTTTTTTAAACTACCTATAAACTACCTATAAACTACCTATAAAGCACTTACAAAATAAGTAATAATGAATTAACAAACGTGGAATCCATTAAATATCTTGGCATAAGGCTGACAAATGATCTTTCCTGGGGTAAACACATTCGTGAAATAATGGGTCAAGCGAATCGTAAACTGGGATTCGTCAAAAGAGTACTGGGTAAATGTGATGATCATGTTCGAGAAATCAGCTACTTTTCCCTAGTTAGACCTCATTTGGAATATGCTGCCAGTGTATGGGATCCCTACGAAATCGGTCTAAATAACGAACTTGAACGTATGCAGCGAAGATCGGCAAGATTTGTAAATGGACGGTACGATAACCTTATTAACGTAACCAGTCCATTAAATGAATTAAATTGGGAATCATTGTCAGATCGCAGGTTGAAATTAAGACTTAATCTCTTAAATAAATCCCAAGGCCATATTTTCAGTGATGATGTTAAAAATATTTTGCGGACCCCAACTTACTATGGTAGACTGGACCATAATCACAAAATTTGAGAAATTGATTGCCGAACTGACAGATTCAAAATGTCCTTTTTTCCTCGTACTATTAGGGATATGAATAACGGTAAATATATCCAGTACGAGTGTAGCAATGGATAACATTGGTAGCTGCATGTTGGTATAAGGACTTATAGCTAACCCAACTAACAGCATGTTTTTGCATGTATGCTTTGCTATTATCTTTTTTTTCAATAGTGAAGTTTAGAACAGTATATATATACTAATCCTTTTTTATGCATGATATGTAGTGCATGTTTGGTGAGAGTTCAACCCCTGCCACACACCTTTATGGTGACTTGCAGGGTATTATATAGATGTAGATTAATAAGGTGGCGTCATACAGTGGACACGCAAACGTAGGCAGGTTGTACAGTATCAGCGTGATAAAGTGATTAGGCCAAGTAATGAAGGTGGACATGTTAGATAATGTTAAGTTAGCTATAATCTCAATATTAATATTAGCTGAATACCCTGTTCGTTTTTTTAAACTACCTACATAAATACCTTTTAGCACCACATGGAAATGATTGTATAACCAAACAAAAACGTTGTTGTGAGTCATTAATTAACGTTTTCACAATAATTAACGAGTCTAAACACATAACACGTTAAAAAATGCAAAAACGCATTTTAATCACTTTAGATTCTCGATTCCTTTTTAAGGCCTTCAACTGTCAATATGTAAATTTCATGTAAGTATACATAAAATTTCCATCATGGAATACATCTGCCATACAAGTGAATGTGAGGACTTTTGAACCAAATGTGCAGCAAATATGAAGATGGAATACAGCTGTATTCCATATGGTTCAATGATGTATTTTCTCTGTATTACAGATGTATTACTGATGTAATACATCTTCTCTGTTATAGGGGACGTGTCTCTTTACTTCCGCACACCACCTCGTGTTTCACACAACTCCCCTTCTCAGTAAATGTTAACCAAAGGGTGACACTTTTCAAAATTTTATACTGAAAAAAATGGTGTAAATTAGCGATTCCATTCTAACTTTGCAATATAGAGAAAGAATGGCTTTATATAATGACATGAGTTTTGTTGCTCGAAGATCATTATTCCATGAGATAAAACAGTTTGAAGTTGACGGTTTTCAAGGTCAAAATCGATGTTTTTCACGCCACGATTGGATATTTCCGAGACAACCGCTAGAGGGATTGCACTGAAAGTGGCGATGTAACTTCACCTCTTCGCCATACCCTCCGTCCGTCAGTTCAGTCATGGGGCACCGAGATAGATAGGATTCATTGTCATAAGTTCAGCATCGCTTCCGGAAGAGTAGATCATGTGAAACTCAACTTGCTTTCTTTTCCCTCGATATTTTAGTTTCTGGCGAAAAAATATTCCAGTGGATGCTATATTTATTAATTTCAAGAATTCTTTTGTCAAGGTCTCTCATAGCAAACTAATTGTGAAATTAAAATTTTATGAGTTAGGCAGTAATATTATGTGGATAAATGATTTTCAACATGGCCGGGTGCAGAGAGTTGTTTTGGACGGTGATACCTCCCCGGCAATTGAAGTCACTTCGGGTGTCCCACAAGGTAGTGTGATAGGTCCACTCCTATTCCTTTTGTACATAAATGATATCAATAAGGTGGTAAAAAGTAAGTTTCGTCTATTTGCCAATGACGCAGTCGTGTATAGGAAAATTCTATGCCCAAAAGTTAAATGATGAACTAAAAGCAACAGAAAAAAGGTGTAATACATGGATGGCAGTTAGAATTAAATTTTTTTAAATGTGTAGTAGTGAACTTTGGAAAAAGAATACTTCTCCTCCTAGGCCTTAGAAATAAGTAATAATGAATTAACAAACGTGGAATCCATTAAATATCTTGAAATAAGACTAACAAATGATCTTTCCTGGGGTAAACACATGCGTGAAATAATGGGTCAAGCGAATCGTAAACTGGGATTTGTCAAAAGAGTACTGGGTAAATGTGACGATCATGTGCGAGAAATCAGCTACTTTTCCCTTGTAAGACCTCATTTGGAATATGCTGCCAGTGTATGGGATCCCTACGAAATCGGTCTAAATAACGAACTTGAACGTGTGCAGCGAAGATCGGCAAGATTCGTAATGGGACGATACGATAACTATATTAGCGTTACCAAATTATTGCCAAGATAATATTTTCAGTGATGAAGTTAAAAATATTTTGCGAACCCCAACTTACTATGGTAGACAGGACCATAATCACAAAATTAGATAAATTCATTGCCGAACTGACACATTTAAAATGTCCTTTTTTCCTGGTACAATTAGGGATATGAATAGCAGTAAATGTATTCTATACGAGTGTATTCATTGATAGCATAGGTAGTTGCATGCAAGTTGACCTAAGGACTTTAGGCTGACCCAACTAACTGTATTATATCGCATGCTTGGTTTGCTGTTTTTATCGCCTTTAAAAATTGAAGTTTAGTCTAGTGTAATATTACTAATCCTTTTTTATGCATGATATGTAGTTAATGTTTGGTGAGAATTCACATCTCCAGCTACATCTACACGATACCCTGCAAGCAACCGCGAGGGTGTGTGGCAGGGGGTGAAGATCACCTAGCATGCACTACCGTCATGCAAACAAGCAACTATATAGGGACTCATGCAACCAGATTGTTAGTATCTAGAGTATTTAAGGGATTAATACATGCATCATGCACTACAGACTACTCTACAGTATTTCCCCTACCTATCCCTTTGCTATGCTGCCTATTCTGTTCTCTTAAAGTACCTGGGGAAAAATGCCATTTTGAATCTATCAGTTCGACAATCTATCTCTCTAATCTTATTTATCTGATCGAATCTAGCATAATACGCTGGTGTTTTTTATGTGTGTCTAATACCTTCAGTAAAGCTATCCGATTGACATTTCTCTAATACATTTAATCTGTACTCAAACCTACGCTCTGATAATGATTCCCACCCTACTAGTAATCCTTGTTCTAATTCTGAAACATTACTCAACCTATCGTAACAACTTTTAACGAACCTAGCTGCTCTACGCTGCACATTGTCTAGTTCTCTGATCAAACCAAATTCATTTGGATCCCATACACTGGCTGCATACTCAAGGTGGGGCCTAACTAGTGAAAAGTAACATCTCTCTTTTGTCTTCTCATAACATTTCCCAAGTACTCTTTTTATAAATCCTAGCTTTCTCTCCGCTCGGCTGCATATTTCCAGGATGTGTCTTCCCCACGATGAATCTTTAGTGACTGTTACACCTGAATACATTGTGGTTTCAACGCTTTCGATCTTCGTGATATTTATTTTATAGGATCGCTCTATCGAATTATTTCTTTTCCAAAAATTGATAGCCACACACTTTTTACGGTTAAGTTCTAACTGCCATTTGTCGCACCAATGTTGAATTGCATCTAAAACCTTGCTAAGCGATTTCCTGTCTTCTTCTTCTGAAATAACCCTATACACTACCGCATCGTCTGCAAAAAGTCTAAGCGTGCTACTAACAACGGTACCCAAATCGTTCATGTATAAAATAAATAGAAGCGGACCTACTACGCTACCCTGGGGAACTCCCGATGTGACTTTGATTGTGTCCGACATGATACCATCTATGACAACCCTCTGCTCTCGCCCACTTAAGAATTCTTCTACCCAACATACAATGTCTTCATTTATACCAAAACCCTCTAACTTCAAGTTTAATTAATTTATCATAAGGAACTTTATCGAATGCCCTTCTAACCCAGTAAACACAATGTGTTGCGAAAACGTCGCAGAAAGGTTGCCCCAGGTTGCAGGATGCCACGTCGTTTGGATACGTTTTTGCAACGCCATAATTACGTCGCTGATGCACTTGTTTGGTCAGAAAAATGTAAATACAAAATATTTGAGTCAGAGGATACATATATTAAAATTCGATTCTTCCTCTTCGTGAGACATTGATTCTATATGGGAGTGGAATATTCACTAGGCTGCAACATGTTTCAGGAAGTTTGCGAAGTATTATTTGGACACATTTTATCCCAAATATATACTCAAATATGGGGGTTTTATAGCGTTTTTTTCATCTTCTGAAGCAAATTAGCTCTTTCCAGTGAAATATTTTTTTTCGGTCGTGAGACAATTTTTCGCACTTAGAAAAATTGCATATGAGATAGCGAAAGGGAAGACGGCACGAGATCGATATACATATTCGATGCATCGAACGCTATGCTATACCGTCAATCCCATCTGATTACTCTCTGTCTAGCGCTTGCCTTTTTCGGTGTGGTTTTGTGTTCTCTGGGAATCTCGTAGGATATTCTACAATTATTTGACCCCTGCCTGTTTGGATATCGATTTTTGGAAGTTATGTACTGTTTTATTGCCTCTCATTTGTTTTTGACCCATTTCGTTTGGATTGTGTTTATTGGAGACTTTATTGGTACCCTCTCGTTAGCATTGAGCCACGCCTGTCTGGAATAATGAATAAATGTTTTTTCTGCAAAGGCATATCTCGAGTATTATTTTAAAGGGTTGCATAAATGTAGCAAGTACGTTGCAGGAGTTGCGTAAGTGTGGCAAATATGTTTCACCAGAGATTGCAGTTATGTTGCCATTACGTTGCAGGAACGTGGTAGAGAGGACTTATGGCTGATTATGCGACGTTGTCATTACGTTGCAGCAACTCCAATTTGGTAGCAGTGCAACGTTTCCACAACGTGTTCACAACACATTTTGTTTACAGGGAAGTCTTATAATACCGCATCAACTTCAGTACTGTTTTCGCTTATCTGTCTCTGCTACGAGTGCTAATTCATCAGCGAATCGCAACATGCTTATTTTTTCTCCGTGGATGTGCACTTCAGAAGACTTCTCTTCGATTTCGTTGATGACTCTCTCAATGTAAACATTGAAAATAACTAGAGACAGTGTACTACAACATTGTATCACTCCTTTCCTTATTATTACTTCTCCAGAGCTGGCTCCAGATTTAATCCCAGCTACATTGTTTTTATACAGACTGTGTATAATTCTTCAATCATTGTAGGACATTCCAATTCCTTTCACAATTCCTAGCATCAAATCCCAATCCGCGCTGTCAAAAGTCTTCTCTAAATCCAGAAATGCAATGAACGTCGGCTTGTTTATCTCCATTCTCTTCTCTATTAGCAGTCTAAGGGCCAATATTGCTTCTCTTGTACCCTTACTTATCCGGAATCAGAATTGATCTTCATCCACGTTCCGGTACACCGAAAGGAACGGGTCAAATTGGTTCGTTCCTTTTCTACACTGATAGCTACTGTCGGAGCAGAAATTACGTGGACTCGAGTATGAATACGATCAACAAATTAACCGCTAATCCTACAGAAAAACTAATCACTCCTTAATTCTTCTTATTTCATTCTCCGTTGTTGGATGGCACGTTCAAATTTTAAAAACGAGTTCTCATGTTTTTACAACGGCTTTAACGTAAAAAGTGCCGGTTTTTGACGGTGTTCGAGCGAAGCGCCGACAATGATGACTCGTAAATCAATAGCAAAGCGTTCAATTGAAACCAAAGTATAAGGAATGTTAGGTATACATGTTTTACATTCCATTCCTTTTCCATTTCCACACTGAACAATTATGAATACGCAGGATATTAAATAATTATGAAACTCTCCATGCCACGACAAAGTCAATCGCGTGCTCTCCAGCTGTCGTTGGCTCAAATTATACTTCGAAATCCTAAATCCAATGTACGCTGATGCACAGGCCCGGGCGGCTGCCCGGGTGCCGTGGGGATGGGAAAAACTTTTAGTTATTCGGGGATTGACAACTCAATTCCTGTCTGACAAGCTAATTCACTACTTACTTTGTAATACTACGTCTAACTGGTGAATATGTGTGAGAACAGGGTTTGAGAAGTGGGGGGAGGGCGCTGGAACACTCTCTCGCACGAGTAAAAAAATTTTGTCTTAAGCCGGCTCTGCTGATGTACTCCTGAGTGCGGGCCTCTACAAAAACGGGAATAGTTTTTCGGAGTCTGCGGGATCATGAAGGTAACCAAGTATGCTGGAAGGTACAGGAGGGGGCATGCAGGCAATGAAGCCAGAATGGGGAATACTTGGTAAGGAAAGGTTCCCGCCTCCTCGGTACAAAACGCTTCAATTTCTACAGCCTCTGATGAAGTTTGCCTATGCATTGATGCCCTCAATTCATCGGAAGTGGCATCCTAGACTTCCTTCACAAGGGTTATTGAAGATAAGGAATAGTGAATTTTATTCCGTATGGAGTTTTTTCTGTTCAAAAATGTTGATAAAAATGTTATCATCATCATCATCAAGGGTCAACAATCCTAGGATTGGTTTCATGCAGCCCTCCACTCGATTCTTCCATCGGCCAACCTCTTCATATTAACGTAGCTCCTCTCTTTCATATCCTTCACAACTTGCTCCATATAACTCATACGAGGCCTGCCTTTTCTATTCTTCCCGTTCACTTTTCCCTCGACGATTGACTTCATCAGGCCATCGTGTCTTAAGATGTGGCCGATTAAGTTGGCCGTCTTCTTTTTATAGTTTTCAGCAGACTTCTCTTTTATCCCACTCTTCTTAGGACTTCTTCATTTGTCACTCGGTCGATCCATTTTATCTTCATCATTCTTCGATAGCACCACATTTCGAATGCTTCCACCCTTTTCCTCTCCGCTGCTGTCATCGTCCATGCCTCACTGCCGTAAAGAAACATTCTCCATATATACGTTTTGATGAATTGCTTTCTTACTTCCAAGCTAGTATTTCCAGCTGTAAGTAGATTCTTCTTTTGATAGAAGGCCCTCTTTGCCTGCGCTATTCTACTCACTATTTCCTTCTTGCTTCGTCCATCGTTGGTTACTCTGCTTCCCAGGTAACAGAACTCTTTAACCTCTTCCAGTTTCTGTTTTCCTAGTATAACGTTGGTTTTGGCCTCCTCTCTCTTGCTGCACGCCAATATCTTAGTTTTCTTCTTATTGATCTTCAGATGATAACTGGCCATTGTCGAGTTGCTGGTTGCTAGCGTCTTATTCAGCTCCTTCTCTGTCTCCTATGAGAGCTATGTCATCAGCGAATCGTAGCATACTGATTGTTTCTCCGTGGATGTTCACTCCAGAACACTTCGCTTTGACTTCATTTATGGCTCTCTCGATGTAAACATTAAAAATTACGGGAGACAGTGCGCAGCCTTGTCTCACTCTTTTCCATATTCTTGCTTCTTCACAGCTGGGTCCAGATTTTACCAACGCTACTTGGTTTTTATACAAACTGCGGATAATTCTTCGGTCATTGTACGACACTCCAAATCCTTTTCAGAATTCCAAGCATTAAATTCCAATCCACGTAGTCAAAAGCCTTCTCTAAATCCAAAAATGCAATGAAGATCAGTTTGTTCTTCTCCATTTTCTTCTCTATAAGCAGCCTAAGGGCCAATATTGCTTCTCTTGTGCCCTTACTTTTCCTGAATCCGAATTGATCTTCATCCAGGAACTCCTCTGCTTTTCGTTCTATTCTTCTGTAGATTATCCTTGTCAATATCTTCGATGCATGTGTCGTCAGACTTATAGTCCTAAAATTTTCTCATTTCTCCGCTCTCTTCTTTTTGGGAATAGGAATGATGATGTTTTTCTCGAAGTCTGGGTATTTCTCTTGTTGAGTACAAATCGCAGATGGTTTTATAAAGAAGAGTTGATGTCTTATCTCCTGCATTTTTAATTGCATCTGTGGGTATATCATCAATTCCAGAAGCCTTATTCATCCGAAGGTCCCTTGCTGCTGCGTCGAATTCCGATCTCAATATTGATGCTCTCATATCATCCTTCTCGACTTCGCTTTCCACTTTAACAACTTTCGTGCTGAGATGGTTTCCGTTGTATAACTCTTTCAGATATTCTTTCCATCTCTCCACTTTGTCTTCATTTTCAATCAAAAGTTCCCTATTCTTGTCCCTTATGGCATTGCATCTTCCGCTCCGTTCTATGAAGTGGTTCCTCACTATCCTGTAGCCTTCCACCTTTCCAAGTGCAAGGCTGTTTTGTATATCTTCGCATAGATTCTTCATCCATATTTCTCTAGCTTTCCTGACTTTGTGACTTACTTCGTTCCTTATTATTTTGTAGCATAGCTACCTTTCTTCAGTTTTCGCATTTTTGTGCTTTCTTCGTTCTTCATTTAGCACTAAGACTTCTTCCGTGATCCATGGCTTCTTCTTGGCAACTTTTTTCCTTCCAAGAACATCTTTTACGGCTTCATTTAATGCTTTACCAACGCACTTCCACTGATTTCTCAGTCCTATATTCTTTCCTACTCCCTTCTAAAACGCCGGCTGATGTTGATTATCCTTCAGTTTTTTACTTGCCGAAAGTGCTTAACTTATTTCCTTCATTTCTTAAATTTTAGAAGGAATTTCGTTATCAGTAAATTATGGTCGCTGTCGATGTCTGCACCCGGGTAACTTTTGCAGTCCTTCACCTGATTCCTGAAACTCTGCTTCACTAAAATGTAGTCTATTTGAAATCTTCCCCCGACTCCTGGCATTTTCCGCTAGTACCTTCTTCAGCTGTGATTTTTAAACAATGTGTTGGCAACCACTAATTTCTGTTGTGCTCTGAACTCCAGTAGTCTTACTCCTCTTTTGTTTCGGTTTCCCAAACTGTTTTTTCCAGTTATTCTTCCATCTTGACCTTCGCTGACAACTGTGTTCGAGTCTCCTAAATTAAATAGGTTTTCTTCTCTTTTATGTTTTATAACTCCCACGATATCTTCGTAGACGTCTTCCCCTACTTCGTAGTCCGATGTAGGCATGGAAACTTGCACCACAACGGTATCTACAGGCTTGGTCTCAATTTTAACCCTTATAATCCTATCACTGTACTGCAGGAAACTCTTCTTACGCAGTCCTGCACTCTTCCTGAGCATTATGCCTACTCCAGCGTTACCACTCCGTGATCCGGTGTGAATAATCCTGTAGCTTCCGCTCTTGAAGTATCCTTCTTAGGGCCACTTCATTTTGCTGATTACATCCAGGTGCATTCTCCGCATTTCCACCTTCAGGTTTTCCAATTTTCCACAGGCCCGAAGCGATCTCTCGTTCCACGTTCCTACCCTAAAATGACTATCACACTTGACTGATGCAATCTCTCGGGTAGTCCCCGCCCGAAAATTCAAATGGGGGACTATTTTACCTCCGGAATATTTTACTCGAGAGGGTTCCATCACGTCTGATAATAAAGGAAAGAGTGGAGTAGCTGCGACTGCTCGGGATAATAATGTGGTGGTTTCCCCTTGCCCTTCACATCGCAGTACTACAGCCCTTAAAGTAAATGTTACCTGACGCTTGTAGTGAAATGAGTGTCGCTGTACCGACCACTGTGGTCTCCACCTTCACTCATGTGAAGAAGAGCTGCTGCTCTCTCCTCCGGGTGATGACAAGCGTAATTGTTGGCGGCCTCCCGTCGCCAAGTCACGGCACCTTCACAGGTTCTGTATTATTTAGTGGCCTACCTTACCCAGGGATAGACCAAATACCTTCTCGGAATGCCATTGCTTTTTGTCCACGACTGCTTATTCGACGAGTAGACTCGCTTATCTCGCAGCTGACCTCTATATCTAGAGGTCGATCCACCATCCGCAACCCGGTGGCCGCATTCGGTGGCTCGAAGATCAGACGCGAGGATAAAAGTGTAACCTATTTAAATTACGTACACGACATTCGTATTTGCACATTTCTCACCGTTGATTTGATGCATTTTTGGAAGCATAATTCATTTATCACCTTTCCTCAAATTTTGTTAATTTTTTTTATTTATGTTCGCGTTCGTGCTTTTATATAATATCCATTATTCATTTTAATACATTCTCAGTTTTAAGCACGAGGAAAACTCGCTTCATCCGTGAGTAGCGCGAGCAGCAAGCCCGTACGTATGCACCTTCTAACTTTACTCCCGAAAATACAATGCAGTTTACTACCAATCTAGGACAAACTGTTTAGCCATCACTTATGTCTTCATTCGGAGGCAAAAGGGGCAATGGCCAATGATCAGAAAAGAATTGAAAAACATCAACAAATGTCGACATACACATTCGGTAAATACTCGAATGAAAAACGTAAAATGAATGCAGGATTATGGAGTTGAAAGCTTTGATCGTTAATAAAAAAAGAAAGGATTCGATTAAAATTTAAATATTTTACTAAGTAATAGTAACAAGTCTTGTACTCCCTGAAGTTGGCAAACCTAATTTAAACAAATGTAAACCTATAAATCAAGCCAAGTATCGAACCCGGAATTTTTAAAAATGAGTATATTTTCCCCAGGTCTTTGACGCAGCTCATAACCCACGGCATATCTCTCGAATTGAACCGTTTCGAGGCAGAGGGGGGAACGGACGCAATGACGGACAAGAAACGACATTCTGTTTTTATTGTTACAGATTTTCTTCCTGCCGGCTGTGAAATAGGGTATTCGCGAGGAAATGAAAGTATTTCTTTTGAAATGGCCAATGGTGTAGTTGAATATGAAAGTGGTGGTTGGGTGAAGGCTGCTATTTCAGCAATATCTTCCGTCTGTCAATACTTTTATATTTATGCGGCGGATTATTTTAAAATAACGAATGGTTTAACTCTCGTGAAATACGTGGAGCTAAAGCAAAATGGTGAGTACTGTGATCAATTTGGTTTCCGAATAAGTAAATATATGAGTACAACTATATTTTACGGGCATAATATTCCAGTAGCATACAAGCATATGGGGAGTCCTCCGCAGGCTATGTTAGACTAAAAAGGGAGAGGATATTGAGTTATAAACCCTCGCAAGTTTGAAATTACACATCTCCCAAGATGTGTAATTGCAAACTTTAATTAATGGATATACCCGGAGCACAGAGTTAATGAAAGAAAGCTTACACTATAAAACAGACAGTCGAAGAAGAAAAAAGTAATTTGTTAGATAACTGTGAAGACTGACCAGCTGCTGTGTTGTAGGTGATGTCAAAATACCTTGGTACTGCAATAAATGGATCTACTTAGCTTTATTTAATGTCATTTTGTGTTTTAGTAGGCTGGAAACATGCATTCCTTATGTGGTTCATCAAAGTTAAGTAGATATCACTTTCTGGAAGATTGAGACTTTTAACGATAGAATACCATTCTCTGAGAATTCTTGAACACATCTTAGGTTTCTGCTGTTCTCGCAGACAAAATGCTCTACCCCCTGTCCTATGTGAAAGGTCAGACGCAGAGCCTTCGGGGGAGCAGACGAGCTCCCTTCAGAGCGTAAGTCGGTAATTTGCGTGGAGCAGCAGGATACTAGGTCATTCTAGCGTCTTTTCTTCTCCACAGTTAAGAAAACTTGACAGGGCGTACTCCCAAGACGTGCATTTACGTTGCGGGATCCATTCAATGACTTTCCTTTCTGCTGTGTGCGCACATTCTTCTTCCGTTGTTTCTCCCTCTGTATATTTAATCTCTTCTTGTAAATCATTAATTTATCTTTCCGCCTCGGCAGAGCTGTAAAAGCTCTAGAAATCAGTTTACACACGTAAGTTTTTAAATAAACGCTCGGGAGCTGAGGGCTTGTGACGTCACAAGCGCATTCAAGATGGCGGTCGTGCTTTTTTGGTGCATTCCAAAATTTGCAACTTTAAAATGTGTTTTATAGCATTTATGACAAAGAAAATATTGCTATAATGATATGGTTATTTTGGCGAAACCGAGCTTCCTCGGCAAGCGACCGGCATTGTTTAAGCCCGACTTGTGTTGCCGTGTTCTCCTGGCCGCCAGCGCCTGGCTTCGCTTGGGCGAACTGCGTCTTTCACAATTCACATCAGCTTTCCTCATGAGGGCCTTGGACTTCCAACGGCAGCTTTGAAAACGTGTTTTTTTATTTTAGTTTTCAAAATATATATTGGACAGCAATTAAAAATCATCATCTGATGGAATGTGGTCACACAAAGTGTCATCCTCCTCGACTTCTTCACTATCAGAAGAGCTGTTTAAATCAGTCACGAGAGGCTTGACTTGAGGTGTTTTCCCAGTTCACAATGCCGGTCGCTTGCCGAACGAAACTATAGGAACGAAATTCTACGACGCTCCAGTTTCGAAATGCTAACTCCCCCTCCAACTTCCTTCGCACCTTCGCCGCACACTTCAGTTCTCCTCCGGCTGACTATATATAGCCAGTGTGGAAGGAACTGTTGTGGGAAGAGGAGGGTGGAGGGGAGTGCATGGTGGGACACAACGGGGTTTCGACAAATGACCGACCGACCGACTCTGGCCTCCGCTCGGCGGGATGTTTCATCCAATGCCAATTGTTTCGTTTAAAATCGATAGCATCGATGTGCGCGTGGTTTGACCTCCCCATTTGACTTTCACATTAAAGAAACATCGACCCCTCACGCGGCTCTGTCGCGCTTAGGCGCCATAACATGAGGCCGGGAGACATCGAAGAGACGTGCTCGGTGACCGTTCGAGCCCTAGACCCGCTGCCAATCGAAATTTAAAAGCAAAAGTTGGGCAAGCGACGGACTTCCTTCTGTTTTCGAAGACGAAGATACAATTTGAGCAGGAAGGAGCCATGGAACTTCCAAGATCATTGCTCGTTTTCCATCACCACGAATTCATTTCTCTGAACATTGATTCTCTTCTGCTCATTGAAGATCCTCTCATAATAGGCAGCTCCAGAAAATACAAATTACAATACGCGATACCTACCGCACTGTTCTTTCAACGTTTCCTTAGTTCTGAAGCCCTGAATTAAATGAGGAGCCGCGGCAACTTAAAAAGTGCATGTCCGTCCTCTGAATGACACTTTTGTCTTTGCAGTCATGGCACCCGCTGTGCTGGAGAAGTGGCCGCTGCCCGGGACAACGGAATCTGCGGCGTTGGAGTCGCCTACGAATCCACCGTTGCAGGTGAGCGACTTCTTCCTAAGAACAGAGCTTGCTCGTCAAAGTCAGGGAGACCGAAGCTCTGAAGAATGAAAATCCAAGCCACCAGATAAATCTCGATTTCTCTCATTTGGCTCTTAAGGAGTTACATTAGAGAAAGCATCACCCAGTTAAGTGCCAACATCCAAGTGGCAATTTGGTCCGTCCTAAAACAGAAATAAAACAGAAAGTAATAAACAATCTCGACATCGAAGCATTTATTTAAACGAATCAAGGCACCGAACCAGTTTGTCGAAGAGGTTTCTTCTGGAGCTTTTGTAAAACATTAAAGCCACAAATCTTGAGTTCGAAGAGGAGGTCTCCCTTTAATTCCTCCGGTTGCAGGTCTTCCCGAAAAGTATGAGAAAGAATTCCAATTAGTTCCCCGGTAAACATAACACGTGCATTTTACATATACAGAGTGTCCCATTGATCGTGTGTCATTTCTGACCTGTAATTTTAGACACTTCCTTTCGAACCACATGGATGAAATGGTACCTGGCTAGAAAAAGGTTGTAAGTTTTGTTGATTCTACGCAAAATATTAAAAATATGACCTTTTGACCCCAGAAATAGGGTCCAACCTAAAATCCAAATTTTGCCTTATGTGCCTTCAATGTTAAAATATTCGAAGTACAAAAAAGACAGAATGATTTAGCGAAACTTTTAACTAATAGGTTTTTGGGCACAAAGAACAAAATGGCAGAACTTTTGAGGTCGAAAATTGCAACTGTGACCCCTGAAAGGTCACAGTCAAGGTCACAGGGGTTACAAAAAATTAATCACCGCTTCAAACCTGTCGAATCATAGGTTTAAAAAGGTGCCAAGGTCGATTTTAAGGTCTTCAGATCCCTCATTTAATCCCTTGACCTTCAGGCGTTACTCAGGGGTCAAAGGTCAAAGGGTGTCAAAAGGTGAATTGAGGCTATAAACGTATCGAATCATAGGTTTGAAAAGGTGCCAATGTCGATGGTAAGGTCCCCAGATCCCTCTTTTCATCCCTTGACCTTCAAGGGTAACTCAGGGGTCAAAGGTCACAGTGGTTACAAAAGGTGACATGCTACAAAACTGTCGAATCATAGGTTTAAAAAGATGCCAAGGTCGATTTTAAGGTCTTCAGATCCCTCTTTTCATCTCTTGACCCCCAAGGGTTACTCAGGGGTCAAAAGTCAAAAGGTGACAAAAAGTGAAATTATGCTAAAAACGTATTGAATCATAGGTTTCAAAAGGTGCCTATGCCGATGGAAAGGTCATCAGATACCTCGTTTCATCCCTTGACCTTAAAGGATTAGTCGGGGGTCAAAGGTCACAAGGTTGACAAAAAGCGAACGGAGGCTATAAACGTATCGAATCATAGGTTTCAACGAGTTCCCAATACGATGGTAAAGTCCCTCCAGGAATCATCTGACATTGAACGGATGGGAAAGGGTAAAAAGTCACTACTAGTGACTTTTTACCCTTTCCTTTACTCTTTAATAGGTGTATCCTAGATTTAGGGCTTTTTTGTACTACATTGAAAGCCCATAAGGCAAAATTTGGATTTTAGGTTGGACCCTATTTCTGGGGTCAAAAGGTCATATTTTTAATATTTTGCGTAGACTCAACAAATCTTACAACCTTTTTCTAGCCAGGTACCAAATGTCATCCTTGTGGTTCGAAAGGAAGTGTCTAAAATTACAGTTCAGAAATGACACACGATCAATGGGACACACTGTATAGATTGGTTCTAGACAGTATTTACAGATTTATTTGCCAGGGAAAACTCAACCTCCCTTGCGAACGTATTAATAGCAAGGCAAAAAAACTGTTCACAATAAGAAAAATGAGAGACCTTCATTCAAATGAAGTTGAATCAGTCTTTTATGGAATGAATAAGAATAAAATGCACATGAAAAAGCTTTAAACTGGAGTGAATAGTTGTTGATTGATCATTATTATGACGAATTGGACAACAGGCTTTGAAAGGTGGGGAGTAATCACAAACGTCAAAAAGAGCTCAACTAATATAGTAAAGATCTCGGTGTACTGTTGCGGAAATGCCATATATTCATGATAAATGAAGAATAAATGGCCAATTTCTTCACTTCATTCCACAAACTGGTCCAGGTTTAGGCACTACTTACTATTATAGAGGTGAAAAAATAAAATTATTCCATCAAAATAATCGCACTTCTGGGTTGGTTTGTAAAATAAATTGCGGAAAATTTGCCTCCATGAATAGCTCAAACAATAGCGACTGAGGGGTATTCTTTTTTCTGAGTGGCGCAACTACATAAGATGCAGGGATAACTAAAAGGCAGCCCCTGCAGATATCTGTCTCCCGATTCGCAGGCATAAGAATGCTGGACCAGCCTTACATGACGGACCTCATCGAGGCCAACTCCATGGGACACGAGCCAGACCTCATAGACATCTACAGCGCCTCGTGGGGGCCCACGGACGACGGGAAAACAGTTGACGGGCCGAGGAACGCAACAATGCGGGCCATTGTGCGCGGCGTCAATGAGGTGAGTGTCGATGTCCCCCCGCAGGCGAGACAACAATTATGTCCTTAAACGGCTAAGGGTACCTACGTCATGCCCTGAAGCAGTGGAACACGCCTATGAATCACGGAAATAGTGAGGAGGATAGGGGGAACTAAAGTTTAACTATTTTTAGGAGATCAGAACGCTATCGTCGTCTAGGTCGTAGAGGGAAGAACAACTGGAAATATGGAAATGGGAGAGGAAAAAGACGTATTCTGCATACTGAATGAGTCTCTGATATTGAACACATTTGAAAACCACATACAAAGAAGGTACGTCTGGGAAATACCAAGATTCAGGTGTACCTATATTCCAAATTGACTGTATTATACAGTAGCGGATATTCATAAACTAGTTGGACTGCAAAACCTATCCGGGGGCAAATATTGACAATGACCACAACTTAATGATGATGAAATGGCGTTTTATATTCATGAAACTGAAGAAAAGAATGAAGAACAAATGGCATGTAGAAAAATGAAGTAGACTCATCTACACAATCTACATCTACACAACACCCTGCAAGCCACCACAAGGGTGTGTGGCAGGGGGCGATTGCTCACCAAACATGCACTACACATCATGCATAAAAAAGGAATAGTGCCAATATAGTAGTCAGAACTACACTATTTAAAAAAGATAGAAATTGCAAAGCAAACATGCAAAAGCATTCTGTTAGTAGGGTTAGCTTTAAGTACTCATACCAACATGCAGCTACCAATGCTACTCATTTCTACTCTCCGATAGGACATATTTACCGTTATTCGTATATCTAATTGTGCGAGGGAAAAAGGACATTTTGAATCGGTCAGTTCGGCAATCAATTTCTCTAATTTTATAATCATGGTCCAGTCTGCCATAGTAAGTTGGGGTTCGTAAAATATTTTTAACATCATCACTGAAAATATTGCCTTGGGATTTGTTTAAGAGATTAAGTCTAAATTTCAACCTGCGATCTGACAATGATTCCCATTTCAATTTATTTAATAGACTGGTTACGCTAATATAATTATCGTATCGTCCCTTTACAAATCTTGCCGATCTTCGCTGCACACGTTCAAGTTCAAGACTCGACATTAGCTGGCCTTTTAAAACGAAGTTCACATCCAGTTGGAACGGTGAAATAGCACAAATAGTGAAAGAAAAAGTGAAATAGCAGTGGAAGAAAAATGGGAAAAAAACATTCAATGTGGACTACAGAAAGCGGAAAAAGACGTTTCCGGGGGAAGGAATGTTATCAATAAGTAGCACTGAATCACGGAAAGAGTCCAGGACCTAATTGAAGAGAAAATAAAATGTAAAATTATGAAAACTAAAGATAAGAAATTCTACAACGAAATAATAAGGCCCAAAGTTAGAAATGTTAAGGAACTGTGGATCTCCATGGAAAGGTAAAAACAATGGAAAGATGGAATTTCCCAAAGGATGGTGAGGGAACCACTTCAAGGAACGGGTTTTGTCGATAGAGACAAGATTAGAGATCTTTAATTGAAAATGGAGATAGATTGAAGAGGTTTAAGGGATACTTTGAGCAATTACATGCAACGGCTGTGTGCTCCCAGTGTGCTGGTATTTGAAGGAAGTATGACGTCAAGGCTGATGGGAATGTTCAGCATTGAGATCAGCAGCACTATGGGAAAGCACGAAGCACGAATCTGAGCTACGGTGAAGTAGGAGGCTGGAATCAAGGAATAATGATGGTTCAGTAATTATATATCTCCTTCTGCATTACTGATCAAAGGTGTAGAGCTACCTTGTGCGATAATGTTTAATAAATAATAAGCATTAGGTTACGGTCTTCAAAACAACTGCTAACTTGTCTGCCACCGATTAGTGAATTGTAAGATAAGTATCACGAATATTCTGACTTTTAGGCAATAAACTTTAGAATAAACGCAACCAAAATATAAACGCTGTATAAACGCAGCCAAAATGCCGATATCGGCACTTCGACCTGAAGACGCCTGGTGGAATCCCGGCGAAACTGTCGTCAACCTTGACTAACAACTTGCGCTGCGCAAACCCGAAAAATTGAGAGATCCACGAATCCAGAACGCCACGGAAAACTACGATCTAACTTTATAATAAAATTGTTTCCCGATGCATACTTTGCAAAAAGCATTGAATAATAACTAATCTGACGAGGAATTGATTTCATACCTTGGCTTTAAAATCACAGAAGACTATTTATGAAGAGGAGATATAACCGAGAAATAACTGGTCTCACAAGCAGGCTACTATTATTCGTGAAATTTAGCTCTGGGTGAGTGGAATCATGAGGTAAGATGCTACTTGTTCCTTGTCTAATCACTCTCCCCCATTTAGGCATTGGGGAGAGTGATTCGAGGGTGGCGCAGATGACAATGATCAGCGACATTTGTTGTGGGAGATATATGCGTGCGAGTTACAAGTTTACTGGGAGAACTAGATAGATATCGCTGTGAGAGCATAGATGACAAGTATTCTGAATATTTTCGGTAAATTCATTTACTTTCCGATGAAAGATGTAGGAAGAGCACGCAGTAAGCCGGGATCCATCAGAAAGAAGAGAGGTACCTACCACAGGTATGCAAGATGAAGTGTTTTCCTTTGAATGCACAATACCAAGGGAGAGAAGTTATCGGATTCAGGCAGCGCAGCATTCAGAATTATTCTCCGATTCACTCCCTTCTATTCGAATACGCCGACACCGTGCAAACAAATGCCAAACGATCGAACTGATTATTTTGGTGCCGATTTTGCTGAAGGCCAGCTCTGCATAACACTGTTGCAACAGAGTGATTTTCTTCCACTGCATGCACAAATGATGCACATTTGGCAAGTATCCTGGCCCTTCTTACTCACCTCTTCCAGTGTCACATTGCCAATATCCATCAACGTCCTGAATTCAACTGTTAAGGTGTGCGAAACAGAATTTACGAGTAAAAAAATAATAGCTTCTGGGATTCTAAGAATTGCGCCCACCAAGAATTGCATGTGCACCAAGGTACAAGAGGTTGGTCGTGGATACAATTGTGACGAATGGGAGGAAACGACGATGGCATGGATTGGTGCAGAGAGAGAGAGACTGGAGCCCACTCTAGCGGGAGATTCGCGGAAGGCACGAGGTGCATCCGACGAAACGTCCGCTCATGTCAGTTGGGCATCGTCTGAGACACTGAGGTGACAGCAGTGAGCTTGTGATCGATCGGGAATACGGCTGCAATGCGATGGGAGAGAAGGCGAACTTACCGAACTGAGGCCTCCCTGGCAAGGTGTCGCTCAAACGACTGCCATATCTACGACATACCCTGCGAGCCACCTCGAGGGTGTGTGGCAGGGGGTGCATCCACACCAGGGAAAGCCAAAAACAAACTTCCCGTTGGAAAGGCTTCCTTGGCTGCATTCGCTCGAAACGGACGATGTTGGCGATACGATGGTGCTGCCATCTGCACGCTCTGGCTTCCGTCCTGCACAGTTTGCTTTGGTTACACATGAGAGAGCAGGCGAAACTGGCTCCTTCCCTTGTGTATAGCTGGATCCATTTCGTGCCTTTCTCTCTCTCTCTCAGTACTCACCCCATTCTCCTCCATTCCCGACCACTTGAAAGGGAAAAACCAGTTCCTAGCAAGACTCGAGACGAATGATGAGCAGATTCTGCCGATTATTGCGTAGATTTCTTACTGATCATCACACACGAACATCGTAGACTGATAATCCCCCATTAAGTATTCAAAACCCAAGAACACCCAAAATCTCCAATAGAAATAAACCAATGACGGAACATATGCCACAAGAATCCAGATCATCTACAACACACGTAAGCATACGTGCACACGTACCAAGTGCACATAGGATAAAACTGCAGAGAATAACTATATGCGTCACTCGTGCATGATCGGAAACCAGATCGCAAGAGGGAAAGGGCGGAAGGAGAGAGACATTTTTTATTTTTGCTTTACATTGTGTTGTTGCATTTCAGCTTTGTTTTCGGTACCACCGATTGATCAATTTCAATACAGCTTTCGCCGACCCTTTGACCGGAGTCATCTGCTGGACCACGTACTCTGGCGATTGCAACCCTCCAAATCTTTCTCAGATGACTATTTTATTATTCCTTTCCAAGTCCATGTTAATGTTTATTTGTATTTTATTATCTCTTTTGTTTCCCGGATTATTCTTGGGAAATATCTATTTCTTTAAGCAAATGTTTAGTTTCATTCAACTAAATTGAGTGCGTTTTTTCCACATGTGTTTCCGACTTTTTACAATTAAATAGTAAACGGTAACCATTGTTGCAACCGCCAACCGTATCCGTGGTAAGCGCATGGTCCAGCAGCCACTACATGGAAAACATTACATTCACTGACAGAGACAGATGGGCGATGTCTCGCCCTTTATTACAAATTCAATGAATCTGTTTAACCGAAGGAAAATCAAGTATTTAAAAAACTCATTTGACACGCCTGGAGAAGCGGACTGTCGCCACCAAAGATGGAAGCTCGCGGAAGAAGATCTGACAGCATTCAATTGTTCTCTTTCTCATAATGATGCCATTCAAACAATAAATATAGGCATTAATGAGCATGCCAAGGAGGAAGGGGGTGACCAGCAGGATACAAAGATACTCGTACCTAAAAAAAAGTTATACCGGGAAAAGGAAGGAAAGGCCAATAAGGAAAGGAAGGTACTAAAGGAACTGCACACCCTGCTTGCCAAGACAGAGAAGACCAAGTACGAAGGGCTCCAGGGAGAGGGGGGAAAAATGGAAAAACCACCAAAGAATTCAAGAACTATGTACAATAATGGGAGGGAGGTTTATGCCACATGGCATAGACCTAGATTGTAAGTATCTATAGTATTTAAGGGGTTAATACATTCATCATGCACTACAGACTACTCTAAAATATTTCACCTACCTATCCCTCTGCTATGCTGCCTCTTCTTTTGATAGAATGCCCTCTTTGCTTGAGCTATTCTAGATACTATTTCTTTCGTGTCTTGACCATCGTTGGTTACTCGGCTTCCAAAGTAACAGAAATTATTCACCTTTTCCAGTTTTTGCTTTCCTAGTTTAACGTTGGTTCTGGCCTCTTCTCTCTTGCTGCACACTTAGTCTTCTTCTTATTGATCTTCAGCTGTTATCTGAACATTTACCTTACGATGGTTACTAGAATCTTGCTCAAATCCGTCTTTGTCTCAGTCAGTCAGTCTATGTCATCTACAAGTGCTATGTCATCAGCGAATCGTAGCATACTGATTGTCTCTCCGTGGAAGTTCACTCCCGGAGACTTTTCTTTCATTTCATTGATGGCTCTCTAGTTGTAAACAATTAAAATTACGGGAGACACTGCACAACCTTGCCTCACTCCTTTCCTTAATCTTGCCTCTTCACATCTGGGTTCGGATTTAATCACAGCTATTTAGTTTTTATACCGACAGTGGATCATTCTTCGGTCATTTTACGACGCTCCAATTCCTTTTCAGAATTCCAAGCATTAAACTCCAATCCACGTAGTCAAAAGCCTTCTCTAAATCCAAAAATGCAATGAAGATCAGTTTGTTCTTCTCCATTTTCTTCTCTATAAGCAGCCTAAGGGCCAATATTGCTTCTCTTGTACCCTTACTTTTCCTGAATCCGAATTGATCTTCATCCAGGAACTCCTCTGCTTTTCGTTCTATTCTTCTGTAGATTATCCTTGTCAATATCTTCGATGCATGTGTCGTCAGACTTATAGTCCTAAAATTTTCTCATTTCTCCGCTCTCTTCTTTTTGGGAATAGGAATGATGATGTTTTTCTCGAAGTCTGGGTATTTCTCTTGTTGAGTACAAATCGCAGATGGTTTTATAAAGAAGAGTTGATGTCTTATCTCCTGCATTTTTAATTGCATCTGTGGGTATATCATCAATTCCAGAAGCCTTATTCATCCGAAGGTCCCTTGCTGCTGCGTCGAATTCCGATCTCAATATTGATGCTCTCATATCATCCTTCTCGACTTCGCTTTTCACTTTAACAACTTTCGTGCTGAGATGGTTTCCGTTGTATAACTCTTTCAGATATTCTTTCCATCTCTCCACTTTGTCTTCATTTTCAATCAAAAGTTCCCTATTCTTGTCCCTTATGGCATTGCATCTTCCGCTCCGTTCTATGAAGTGGTTCCTCACTATCCTGTAGCCTTCCACCTTTCCAAGTGCAAGGCTGTTTTGTATATCTTCGCATAGATTCTTCATCCATATTTCTCTAGCTTTCCTGACTTTGTGACTTACTTCGTTCCTTATTATTTTGTAGCATAGCTACCTTTCTTCAGTTTTCGCATTTTTGTGCTTTCTTCGTTCTTCATTTAGCACTAAGACTTCTTCCGTGATCCATGGCTTCTTCTTGGCAACTTTTTTCCTTCCAAGAACATCTTTTACGGCTTCATTTAATGCTTTACCAACGCACTTCCACTGATTTCTCAGTCCTATATTCTTTCCTACTCCCTTCTAAAACGCCGGCTGATGTTGATTATCCTTCAGTTTTTTACTTGCCGAAAGTGCTTAACTTATTTCCTTCATTTCTTAAATTTTAGAAGGAATTTCGTTATCAGTAAATTATGGTCGCTGTCGATGTCTGCACCCGGGTAACTTTTGCAGTCCTTCACCTGATTCCTGAAACTCTGCTTCACTAAAATGTAGTCTATTTGAAATCTTCCCCCGACTCCTGGCATTTTCCGCTAGTACCTTCTTCAGCTGTGATTTTTAAACAATGTGTTGGCAACCACTAATTTCTGTTGTGCTCTGAACTCCAGTAGTCTTACTCCTCTTTTGTTTCGGTTTCCCAAACTGTTTTTTCCAGTTATTCTTCCATCTTGACCTTCGCTGACAACTGTGTTCGAGTCTCCTAAATTAAATAGGTTTTCTTCTCTTTTATGTTTTATAACTCCCACGATATCTTCGTAGACGTCTTCCCCTACTTCGTAGTCCGATGTAGGCATGGAAACTTGCACCACAACGGTATCTACAGGCTTGGTCTCAATTTTAACCCTTATAATCCTATCACTGTACTGCAGGAAACTCTTCTTACGCAGTCCTGCACTCTTCCTGAGCATTATGCCTACTCCAGCGTTACCACTCCGTGATCCGGTGTGAATAATTTAGTAACTTCCACTCCAAAAGTCTCCTTCTTCGGCCCATTTCATTTCACTGATTCGTAATACGTCGAGGTCCATACCCGAGCGTTGGATTTGCTGATTGTATCACAAATCCAGTGTGGGTCATCGAAGTCACCAGCATATGATATGCATCAACATATTATTTAACGCTGACATTGCCATCCATTTTATGCACCTTACCATAGTTTATTGTTCCTTGTAAAAATCACAAGATCCTTTCAGCTGCTAGCCAGTGTGAGTTTACATACAGTAAATTGGCTTATTTTATTTACAGCATAGGTGATATTGGGACGTGTATTTACAGCCAAATACATTAACCTACCAATTAACTCTTGATGAGGAATATCATTATTATTAATAAAAATTAAATCCTGCGCTTCACATAATTCAAATCCAAAAGCTAATGGAATGGAAACCGGTTTACATTTTACAATGTTAAATTTTCTCAGCAATGTCTTAACATGTACAGTTTGGCCAAGAGTAATCTCACCATTTATTCTATCTCTGGTAACCCTCATGCCTAGTCAATTTGTTGCATTTCCAAGCAATTGTTCATTGAAATTTTCTCTATTTGATGCAAACAGCCACTCTTTCTCTTGTTTATCATTTAGAAATACATATATATCATCAACATGTTGAGCTATAGCAGTTAGACAATCATTATTTGTATACACACATGGCTCTGGTTTCAGACATCTATGATCAGCATTTACTAAAACATTGTGAATGCTTTGATTCCGCATCCTAGTGTTAGTCCAAAAATGATTTAATGCTTTTACGAAGCAAACATGCCTTGTCTTTAACTGCAAAACCTTCTGGTTGCTCCATATAATTTTTTTCAGTTACATTTGCATGAAGAAACGCAGTCGTGACATCTGCATGATCAATGTCTACATTTAATTCATTTGCAAGAGCAAACAGCAACCTGAGTGTCGTATGGTTTAGCACAGGTGAAAAAGTTTCATGGAAAGAAACTCCATAGAGAAACCACGTGTCATTAAGCAAGCTTTGTAGCACTCAAATTCACCAGACGAATCCTGCTTTAGTTTAAAAATCCATTTAGATTTCACAATATTCTCACCATTGGGACGACATACAAGTTCCCAAACTGAATGTTCAACTGAAGAGTCATACTCTTGTTGCATTACCACCCTCCAATTGGCATCGAACAGTGCCTCTTCAGCGGACATAGGCATGCACTGTGAAACATGAGTCACAGCCTGAAAGGACATGTCTTCTTGCCCCTCCCTCCCGACGTTGGCTGTGTTTTGTTTTTCTTACAGGGCCGGGGCGGACTGGGCAACATCTACGTGTGGGCCAGCGGCGATGGCGGAAGTGACGACGATTGCAACTGCGACGGGTACGCCGCCTCCATGTGGACGGTGTCCATCAACAGCGCCATCAACGACGGACAGAACGCGCACTACGACGAGTCGTGCTCTTCCACGCTGGCGTCCACCTTCAGCAACGGAGCCAAGGACCCCAACACCGGAGTGGTCAGTCTTAGCCTGAAAGCCTTTCAGTCTTCACTCAGTCCACAGGGACCCTTGTCCTTCGTCCCGTGTTTACATTGCAGCCCCTTACCTGCACTCTTTCCTTTTAGTTTACTGCACTGCATCATGCAAGTGTCTCGATCCACGCGTTTCTTCAGCACTTCGAAGGCTGCATTGCCTAAACTAATTTCCGTTACTGGGAGACGACAACAATAAGACTCCTCCTCCCTTCCTCCTCCGTGGGTCTCCGCAACAGATATTTTTCAGTTTCGAACAAAACTGACGCATTCCATCACGATTCGTGACACAGGTACTAAAAAGGGGCGTGGGCGGATCCTGACGCCCGAATTTCTCGTAGAGGGGCGCAACAATAACGGGGGGGGGAGTATGCCCTCACCCCCTCCTCCACCCCCGGGAAATCAAGAGGTTTGTGGCTCACTTTTTAGTGGACACTCCCCGATCTGTAAAATTCTGACTAGCGACTCCGCTCTGATTTTGAACGATGCGCAAATTTGGTTCTGCCTAACAGTGAACTCACTCCAGGAATACGACGTTCCTCGATATAGCACGTTCGTTCCTCAGGTTCAGTGCATGTAAACAGTATTACTGGTTTGCGCGTCTTGCATGCCTCTCCAGCACGTTCGGAGGAGGAGGAACAAACCAAATTTGTCCCAGGAAAATAATCGCCGTATAGGTTCACTTGACGATGCATATCTCGCAAAAGGTTTAAATCTTACATTAGAATGCTTATTAATGCTTACAAAAATATTTATGTTCGCACGAGGACTGGCCACTTTTTTTTGTTCTTTTGATTTCCCTCCCTCTGTTCCCTTTTTTGCCGTGGCAAGTGTCCGCGACCGTGTTTTGTTTCGTGAGTAAGATTTTGGCCGTTGAGGGCGCTCGAGAGGGAGGGAGAGATTTGTGTGGGCTAGGCCCAGAAGACGAGAAGACCTGTGCGAGCGAGTGAACAGACCAGTGACCTGCCTGAACGGCCTGCATGTATGAATGTGTGAGTGACCAAGCCGATCCTCGGAAGACGTCGGACAAGGTATGCGAACGCAAGCCCGACAATTTCCTTCTCTTTCACCCCCGTTATTAAGTGACAGTTTTTTCGTTAGTTTTTCGTATGTTCCGTTAAAGGCCAGCCTCCTTGCTTTATTTTACCCCTGTGGGGCCTTACTTGTCTGGGGGCATCACGGCAACGGGCGCGAACAATTTAAATAGGGATAATATGGTTAAAAATGTTTATGAAGAATTAAAAGGGCTCTCAAAAGCTCCACAGTTTATCGCGATGTTCGTTTGCTTTGAAGTGTCTACGTGATACAAGGTCGTCTCAACATACAAGCCTATATTCTAACATCCTATCCGCCACGCGCTTGGCGGCGGCGTCCGGAGTCTAATGAACCCCAGAGCGGGATAAAGGGTGTCTACACGACCGAAGCGACGCGTCGCGACGGCTGAAGGTCAACGAATGAGAAAGAGGAAATGTCTGACACCGCCATGCAAGGCTATCTACGCGTTGAAAGTTACAAAACAAGGTATCCCGAGTCGGAAATGGAAACTCAAGCATTTAGCGTTCCGGGCCATAGATCCATAGATGATCCATCAAGGCAAGGATGGTAAGTGAACTCTGGTTGAAGATAAAGACATCGTTCGCAGACGGCTTCCTTCAAGAGCCCAGGGATCTAGCTCCGCAAGCTCAGGTATGAGTGAGGATGGGCCGGAATATTGGTGTCCGTGTAGAATTGTCTGTCCCTTGTCAATGATCTTCGAGATCATGCGAAGAGGTCTGTTCTTGGGGAAGCCAGAGGTCGAGTGGCATTTTCATCTGTCCATGACAGCATGCGAATTTAATGGCTACAGCGGAGGCTGGAGCATTTTGCAAAGCTCTTGCATAAAACCATTATTTCAGGATGGAAAGGGTAAAATCAGAAATTGACACTTAAAATGTAAAATTAGTTATTATATAAAATTAAAATTCCCCAGTTTTGTGTCCATATGGTAAATATTTTCCTTGAAATAAAGGAGGTACAACAACCGTCATTCTTATGTTGAGTTGAGTGAAGTTAAATTTGGATAGAAATCAATGTAGATACAAAGAAATGATTAGTGCAAAAGAAAAGAGGTATTTGCTATTCCGTAATTACGGTTGGGCGCCTTCTTTGGCAGCACCGATCGGAACACGCCGATTTCAAAGCAAACGTAGTCCTTGAGAAAAAATTCTCCATTGTAAGGGACTCAATACGCAGCGTAAACATCCGGAACGTAATTCATGACACTGAATAGCCCCATGACACTCAACAAGTGATGACTTTCTTTGCAGGCCACCACGGACCTCTATGGGAAGTGTACCACAATGCATTCTGGGACGTCAGCCGCTGCTCCGGAGGCCGCTGGAGTGTTTGCCTTGGCGCTGGAAGCCAAGTGAGTGCCTACCAAGTCAGCAGAGCTTATCGCTTTCTGCCGCCTCTTGCTTCTTGGGCGCTCGCGTCGCCGAATCCGGTGATAAATGAAGATGCATTTGCAACGGAGCATTGTATCTACATTTCCAGGGATACTGTAAATTTCCCTCGTGCAGTGTTACCACAAAAAAGTAGGAAATGTTGCAAATGACCCCTGCTGTAGGTCGTGAATGAAGACAATTGCAGGAGGAATAACTCTTTGTCACACCTCCTAGCCATCGGCAGAATTAATATGTTTTGGACCTGCAGGACGGGTGTACGATATATTATAAAAAAAATTGACTGCAGATTTGTAGAATCCGACTCACAGTTCTACGTTTTAATTCGTTATTCTTGGCCTTGACTTTGTAACATCTCGTCGTTACCAATACAAAAAGAACTTAGTGGACTTCACGAATAGACTTATAACGTAACCATCCCCAATGTGATGACGATGTGGGGACGATTGTGCTAAGTCCTATTCGAGATTTCATTGTCGCAACCATGGTCCTTATTATATTTTATAGGGACCTTGGTCGCAACTATACGCATGCATGGAATAAACGTCATAGTTGGTGGTACAATCAACGCTCTCTTGATGGCGCGACGGTCATTCCGGTCACGTGGGGTCATTTCGTTCATAATCGGTCAACACACACTTTTGCTGGCGCTGCGATCGCGTTGCTGCGACAGACCTTGTTGATCTCTTACGCGAGGAATACATGGTGGGCACGCATATGTAATTGTAACTGTCGATTAATCCTTTCATAACTGTTGGTTTCAGGCGTAAGTTTATGGACCTATTCATGATTGAAAAGAAAACTTAACTTTGTCGTTGCACATAAATTTACTAACAAACGACACGGGTTTCGACGTTGACACCACGTGGAGACACAGCAGATTGCATCGTTCATATGAGGAATGAGTCGATTCCACTTTTTTCGACTCCGTTCCAATTCTCTCGAATCGATTCCCAATTCTCGATCCCGATTCCGTCAATTTTATAATTACAGGTGGGGTATTGCTTTACCAGTAGCGTATGACTATTATTTAAATTCAAGAAATAGCAAATATTTCCTCAGCTTATTGATGTAGATAAAAAGTACAAATTGATAGCCTGCACCCAAAATTACTGAGACGAATATGATGCGATCACTAAAATACTTGAAATATGAATTAAATGTTTCATAATATTATTACAAATTAAAACACAACAATACATAAGTTTGTTTTATTTAGGAATTAAGAAAACAAATAGTTTCCAATTGTAATAAAATTATTGATTGTTTTTTAGGTTACAACTCTGCCACTTAATCAAATTGAAGAATTTTAAAAATTGAAAATGAAATTTGAAAGATACAGTTACCAGCAATGAATATTGTAGAGAATATTTTATATACATTAACAGATTTAACACGCTAACACAATGAAATATAAATGGGATCCATAAAATGACGATCTACCCTTATTCAAGTTACAATATTATTATGCTGTTTTGGAATAAACACTTTGTTTCAGGCATAAATACTGAACTTAATAATTTACAGTTCACAATGGAATTAAAGTTAGATTACTCTATCTAACATGATACTGACGTTGTTCTGAAGGGTAAGAAAACAAAAAAATATTTATTAAATTAGCATATTATAATTTAACCACCAACGAAATTTGTATAAGGATGTGCCCCATAAAAAACACAATTATATAAATATAACAAGTGTATTAAAATCAGAACACAATGTATTTTTCGGTGTACTAAAAGAAGAGAAAAAAGTTATTGTAAAATAAAAGCAATATGTATGTACATACATCAATGAGTTTTGGAGGTTTACCTACGCTACTTAGATCTTAGTTCTACTTAGATCTACTTTGAGGACAAGCATCTTTACTCGGCCAGGATCGAGTCTGTGTCTTTCTGCATTGCATATAATCCCTGCTGTACTGAATTGTCTTTCTTTGAATACGCTGCAAGGAGGAATGCACAGATACTTAAATGCTACATTTTTAAGTCTCATCACACACTCTCTGTCTGTCCAGTAATGGGAAATATTTCCACCATCTTTTGGATCCAAGTTTTTTTCCCCAAGATACTGCAGCAGTCAATTTTCACAAGAAGAAGCACTATCATCAGCAAGTTCCACTCTTTTTCCTTCATGGTAGGACCACAGCCGTATCACCAGGAGTGTCTGAGGTTGAATTTGCAGTTTCAACCATGGTTTCATCAAGTGCTGCAAAATATCGTTGCACAAACAGATTTGTTTCCACATCAGGGTAATGGCGTTTCAGGGATATGATGACAAATCGTTCTTCACTATTCCTCGGGCGATTCCACTTATAAGCACATTAAGTTACGCTGCAAAAAAGTAGACACTAGGATATTTTAATCAAATAATCTGATTAATATTATTTTATTTTTATCAAAAGATTAAGAATAAATTGAATACAAATATTGGTTAGGAACATTTAGAAATAATAATTTATAATAAACCTACCTCAGAAATCCCGAGAGTTTCCCAATGCTGCCTTCGCAATGGATGCTCCAGGAATTAGCAACCATTGCGGAGTGTTGGTGGCATGGAACACCAAGGGTGCACATTCACATGGCGGGTACCTAGCAGTGGAGTAGCGGTGAGTAGGGCTGGGCGGTGCACGAAATGCTGAATCGGTTCTCGGTTCTGAAAAAAACCGTTTGCCACGGCGGTGCACCGGTTCAATAGATCAAACCGGTGTTTTCTACTGACCGGTTTTTTCTACTGAACCGGGGTTTTCTAGTGAACCGGTGTTTTCTAATGAACCGGTGTTTTCTACTGAACCGGTGTTTTCTACTGAACCGGTGTTTTCTAATGAACCGATGTTTTCTATTGAACTGTATTTTTTCTAGTGAACCGCGTTTTTTCTCATCCAAAATATTTTTTGGTCCATTTTTTATGTATTATACAGTTTTTTGAAGATTTGTTTTTTTTTTCTTAAAGAAGATACTTCATAATAACGCGGGTATGCTTTCCTAAACTGAACAGTAAAATGTGGGAATGTTTGCGAGAGCCAATGGCTTGTGTACAAGGCCTGGGCATACACATAAATTGGTTTTCTGAAGTGTTAAAAAATGCACCTATATTTGTTGATCTGCCGAATTCGAACCTGCCGCGTGACCGGTGATGAAATTCACATTATTTTTTAATGAAGACATTGCTAAATTTCCTCGGATATTCATTTATATAGCATGACACCTTTCGTTGGTAAAACAGCATTAGCAATTGGCTTGATCGGCCTCGATGGTATTGCTATTGTAGCAACAAAACGCGTCGTGCTAAATTAATAACTTATCCTTGGTGAATGAAAAGCTCCCTAGAGGCAGAGCGACTGGTGTATACGTACGGATGAAATCTTTCCACTTAATCTGATCTGATTTAAGTGCTTCCAGAGAGCTGAGATGTGTGGAGAGGCTGATTCCTTTCGTCTGTGATTCATAGTTATCTGCCTTTCTTAGTCGACATTTCCTTTCTCTTTCATAATGGCAACGATTACGAGTCGAGGGTCTTACTCTGACGCCTTGTATTTTCTTTGGTGGCTTTATTCTTTTCCGCATCGGGATCGTCTCTTCGCTGATTTCCTCTTAAATTGGCCATGACTTCTAGCTCACGTGAGTTGTCCGACAAGCAAATGCAAGGCGCTCTGGTAGAGAGGAGTGAAGTCAGTTCAGATACAATTTCCAAGGATTTAATTGGGTACCCTCTGGTTTCCTGCTCCTAGCAGGAAGAGGAAAAATTCTCAGTTAATTTTTAATGCAAGAAAATAAATAATTGGAATTTACAATTGAGGTTGCTGAAACAAAGTGATCGGAACGGTGGGTATTGGAAAAGCTCAAAGGACAACCCTCGATTACCGAAATTGAGTGCAAGAGATTGACAAGCCAACTAGAAAACCCAAAACTGGAAGTCGCAAGAGCCATCGATTCGCTAAGACGTTTACGTCAAAGTCTGCACTAAGTCTTCAATGCCTTCCCCATTAAAGCACCCTGAGCAATTAAAATGCCTTCGATTAAAGTTACCCCGAAGGCATGGAATTGAGTGGACGCATATACTGCGTCGCATACTCTTGAGGAGTTAAAACGCAGGCATTCTTTTCTAAACTGAACAGTAGTAGAGCATGTTTGGGGAGCCAATGGTTTTTAGGTGAGGCCTGGGCTTCTTCGCATTTTTCAAGTTCCAAACGATGCTCCTACATGTCTAGTTTTTGTTTCGGTAAACATCCCAGTGACTTCTTCAAAGAAATAATATGCTGTTCTATTAATGCCACATGGAGCTGTATTTTATCAATTACTGGAAGGGTGTGCTGAAGGTTGAGAACAAATTGATTGTCAAAATTACTTTTTAACACAAGTGCAGAAGCTAAATTACAATTTTCAATTACTACTAATTTAAATCTAGAAATCGGCTGGCACATGGCGATGGTTCATGGAAATGAAAATCAGTTCTTCGGCGTGTTCGCCTAGTAAACAATTTATTTATAACAATTCCTCCCAAACTGAAAATTCTTTCGGATTCTGCTGATGTTGCTGCTATAGCAAGATATTTCCTGGCCAGCCCTGCAAGCAAGGAGAAGGTTGCCTCATGAAGCCTCCACCAACTGAGAATGTCTTCATTACGTTATTGTACATTAATAAATAACGTCAATATGTTCAAATTTTGTTTGCATTTGGCGCTTATGTACGTGTGGCAGGGGTAGATAGGAACTTGAAACAATGCTCCTTCCTCCACAAAGTCTCCCCAAGCAGTGGTTTAATAAAAAATGCTACTGCACTAACTTGAATGATTATGAACTGCTTGGTTGTTCATCTGAACGAACTTATTCGTTGTAATCGTCGACAAAACAAAATAACATAAAAATACGGAAAATCCCGTCGAGTTACTTATGTGACGATGCTTTAGATGTGCGAGTGCTCGCTCTGCACTCTAGCGGCCGATTATTTGTGAGACGATAGGCTGACAAATTATAACACAGAGGGGATAGGAAAGTTCACAGGCGTGGACGCAAGCCAACCCGGCTACGAGCAGAGACGGGGAGGGAGGCAGTGGCGTGAAAACCGAGCAGCGAACGATCATTGGTGTTTCAGAACCGCTTCCCCGGTGCGACGGTTCAGAACCGATTCTCCGGTGCGGCGGTTCAGAACCACTTCCCCGGTGCGACGGTTCAGAACCACTTCCCCGGTGCGACGGTTCAGAACCGCGTCCCCGGTGCGACGGTTCAGAACCGCGTCCCCGGTGCGACGGTTCAGAACCACTTCTCCGGTGCGGCGGTTCAGAACCGCTTCCCCGGTGCGACGGTTCAGAACCACTTCTCCTGTGCGGCGGTTCAGAACCGCTTCCCCGGTGCGACGGTTCAGTACCGCGTCCCCGGTGCGACGGTTCAGAACCGCTTCCCCGGTGCGACGGTTCAGAACCGATTCTCCGGTGCGGTGGTTCAGAACCGCTTCCCCGGTGCGGCGGTTCAGTACCGCGTCCCCGGTGCGACGGTTCAGAACTGCTTCCCCGGTGCGACGGTTCAGAACCGATTCTCCGGTGCGGTGGTTCAGAACCGCTTCCCCGGTGCGACGGTTCAGTACCGCGTCCCCGGTGCGACGGTTCAGAACTGCTTCCCCGGTGCGACGGTTCAGAACCGATTCTCCGGTGCGGTGGTTCAGAACCGCTTCCCCGGTGCGACGGTTCAGAACCACTTCTCCGGTGCGGCGGTTCAGAACCGCTTCCCCGGTGCGACGGTTCAGTACCGCGTCCCCGGTGCGACGGTTCAGAACCGCTTCCCCGGTGCGACGGTTCAGAACCGATTCTCTGGTGCGGTCGGTCAGAACCGCTTCCCCGGTGCGACGGTTCAGTACCGCGTCCCCGGTGCGACGGTTCAGAACTGCTTCCCCGGTGCGACGGTTCAGAACCGATTCTCCGGTGCGGTGGTTCAGAACCGCTTCCCCGGTGCGACGGTTCAGAACCGATTCTCCGGTGCGGTGGTTCAGAACCTATTCTCCGGTGCGGTGGTTCAGAACCGCTTCCCCGGTGCGACGGTTCAGTACCGCGTCCCCGGTGCGACGGTTCAGTACCGCGTCCCCGGTGCGACGGTTCAGAACCGATTCTCCGGTGCGGTGGTTCAGAACCGATTCTCCGGTGCGGTGGTTCAGAACCGCTTCCCCGGTGCGACGGTTCAGTACCGCGTCCCCGGTGCGACGGTACAGTACCGCGTCCCCGGTGCGACGGTTCAGAACCGATTCTCCGGTGCGGTGGTTCAGAACCGATTCTCCGGTGCGGTGGTTCAGAACCGCTTCCCCGGTGCAACGGTTCAGTACCGCGTCCCCGGTGCGACGGTTCAGAACCGCTTCCCCGGTGCGACGGTTCAGAACCGATTCTCCGGTGCGGCGGTTCAGAACCGCTTCCCCGGTGCACTGGTTCAGATCCGATTCTCCGGTGCACCGGTTTTTTTTACTAAATCTGAACCGGCCTGCCGTTTCTTCAAAAAACCGAACCGCTGAACCGGTGCACCGGTGCACCGGAGAACCGCCCAGCCCTAGCGGTGAGAGTCGTATCTCCGATGAAAAGATGCAAGCACGCAATGCGCACCACAAATTTCTGATGAAAGCTTTGGATTTGGAAAGAAGCGTCTCGCCATCATTCGTCGTCCCGTAGACAGGAATTGTCTATCGAAGGTCCCATTCGGAAAGCGTCTTGAATCCGTTTCCTCATCATGTCTCACATTATTTTTCGGTAGAATTCCTCCAAAGAGGCCCTGAGGCACTCAGACCTATTGGCCCATTGTGCCAACCACCCTTCTAAGGAAATCACACATAAAGGCCGATCGCCTTGCTAAAGGCCAACAGGTCCCCTATGGGGATTTCCCTTACCTCCCTGGGTTCCAAAAATGGAGACCCCAGGTACCTATTTCGAGTCCTCATCACAGCAGGGCACTCGCATAATATGTGGGATGTAGTTCCATCCCCTTCTTCGCATCATCTGCATCTAGGTGAATCTACAATTTCCAGTAGGTGCAGGTGCCTCATCACCTGGTAGTGCCCCGTGAGGAGTCCCACTACCGTTCGTAATTGACCCCTGTTTAGTGACAGGAGTCTTTTGGCAAGCCCAGGCCTAGGTTCTCCTACGTGTAGTTTGGCCTGTCTAAGACTTGGTGCAGTTCGCCAGATCTCAGAATGTCGGGCTAAGCCCCACATTCTACTTTCTGCTATTCCTATAGATATGATTGGCTCTGGCCCAATCGGATCTCGGCTGGAACCGGCCCTTGCCAGCTCATCAGCCATCTCATTTCCGGATATGCCTGCATGACCAGGCACCCAGAAAAGTTCCACCTTGCCGCATCTGCCTATATCATTGAGTGCCTCACGACACTCCTGCAGCAGCTGTGATTTGCACCATGGTGATGTCAGCGCCTTTAAAGCTGCCTGACTATCCGTGCATATGTGTATCGGTCTGTTAAACATCCCGATTTCCTTAATAGCATACGCGCAGGTCAGAAGTGCATATACCTCTGCCTGGAACACAGTAGCATATTTTCCCAAAGGGATTGAGAGCTTCCTTGGTGTGCTACAATCGTAGACCCCTGCTCCCGCTCTTCCTTCTTTCCTAGAGCCGTCCGTATACCATACCTCGGCCCCAGAATGAAGTTCCTTCCCCTTTCCTCTAGCCCACTGTTCCCTATCCGGGAAGTGGGTTTTGAAGTAGGGGGGTGTTTGGTTGAACCTGGCTATCATTCCATCACTGCCCATCCCGAGGATGGGACTCGACTTCATGAGCTCCGTCCAAACCTGTCTGTGACCATAGGAACTTCCTTTGTCATACCACTGTCCCACACATTTGAGACGGTAAGCCGCTGTCCTTGCCTGCACCTCAGCTTCCACATGGAGTGGAGCGAGGTTCAGCAGCGTTTCCAGCGCCAGAGTTGGGGTTGTTCTCATAGCCCCTGAAATGCCCATACAGGCCATTCTTTGAAGGTGTTTCAGTTTGTTCCCAGCAGTTTTGAGCCGGACTCTTCCACCAAACTATAGAGCAGTACAAGAAGCTAGGTTTAATGACTGCCATATAAATCCATCTAATGGCTTTTGGCTGAAGTCCCCATGTTTTACCAAGGGTCCTCCTGCACATCCATAAGGAGGCACAAGCTTTCTTTGCCTTGGTCTCCAAATGCTCTCCCCAGTTAAACTTGGAGTCCAGAATAACCCCAAGATACTTGACCGATAATGAGGGATATAAAACCTTTCCCTGCAAAGAGGGAGGCCTAAAGCCCTCCATTTTCCTTCTATTGGTAAACAATACAAGCTTAGTTTTCTCCGGATCTACAGTCAGCCCTGTTTCTGCACACCAACCCATCGCTTTATCCAGGGCTTTCTGCATGAGTCCAGAGACAGTATCAAGGTACTTTCCAGTGATGAGTATAACCACATCATCTGCGTACCATTGAGTGTAGGCACCAGTCCTATTCAATTTTAAAAAAAGACTAAAATAAGGCTATTCCAGAGGAGTGGAGATAACACTCCTCCCTGAGGGCAGCCTCGAGTCACAGCTACCTTCATTGAACTGTCTCTCAAGACTTTGTGAGCATGGATACCATGTCTTCCTGCAGCAATGCAGATTTGATCGAAGGATGTGTTATTAAATGTTCCCTCGACATCAAGAAATGCCCCCAGTCCATACATTCCGTGTTCCAGCACTCCCTCAATCCTGCTAACAAGATTGTGGAGCGCTGTCTCAACGGATTTTCCCTTCTGGTAGGCATGTTGATACAGGTGCAGGGGGTGATCCCTTAATGGCCCATCCCTTATGTACCTGTCCACTATCTTTTGTAGTCCTTTTGTAGCTCTTGTGTAGTCCGTCTTACCTGGTTTAGGTATGAAAACCACCTTGGTGACCCTCCAGGCCTTTGGAACATATCCATAAGCCAGGCAGGAGTGACATATTCTTACCATTGGAAGGAGGAGCAGATCCTGCCCTTCCTGAAGGAGTGCAGGAAATACCCCATCCTCCCCAGTAGCCTTAAATGGGCTAAAACTCATGATCGCCCATTTTGTAACTGAGTACATCACGATGCTGGAGGAAAGTCTCCATTCCCTCCGAGCCGGACGGATGGGATTCCTCCCATGATGCATCTCCCTCAACTCCCTGGAGCCTGGAAAGTGGGTCTCCAGCATTAGCTTTAAAGCTTCCTTGTCAGAAGACGTGAAGTCTCCCGAGGGAAGCAGCAGATAACCCACCCCCTCTTCCGAGTCTTTGGATAGGATCTTATGAAGTCTTGCCATCTGTGGAACAGTCTCTACGCTCTCACAGAAGCTCCTCCATGAGTCCCTTTTACAGCGCTTCATTACTGCTTTGTACCTTCGTTGGGCAACCTTAAAGTTTTCCCAATCCCGAGGCATTCTATCCTCTTTGATTTATTAAAGAGTTTCCTAGTCTCTCTGCGGAGACCGTTTAATTCCTCTCCCCACCAGGGTAATTTAAACCCTTCCTTCCTGGTCCTTAGGGGGCAGCTGTCTTTGTAGGATGTGATGATGCTTCTCTGTAGATAATCAACAGCAGCATCTACCTCATCCACATTTCTAAACTTGCACTGAGGTGCCCCCTCTAGGGCAGCTCCCAGCCTTTCTCAATATAGTCCCCAGTTGGTAGTTCTGGGGTTCCTATATGTTATTTCCATGTGATTGGATTCTAAAAGAGTGAAGAGTATGTGTCTGTGGTCGGACAAAGTTATCTCCCCTGACACTCTCCACCCATCAATCCTGTGCAGCAGAGAACTGGTGCACAGTGTAATATCTATCACCCCCTGCCTAATGCTGTTTGCAAAGGTAGGTTGTGATCCTTTATTGAGTATTTGTAACTCCGTAGACATAAGATACTCCAACAGTGCCTCACCCCTTCCGTTGGTGCTTCCACCCCCCCACACAATGTGGTGTGAGTTAGCATCACAACCGATCAGAAGATCCCACTTGTTGGCCTTACAGTAACTCACCAGCCTCTCCATCTCATTTGATGGTGGAGGAGTCGGTGCATCGTATGGCAGGTAGGAGGAGCAGATGACCCTCTTCCTGTTCTCACCTTCCCCCAGGGTCAGCAGAACTGCTGTCTGATCCCTAGTGGTAAATTCCGATAGATGCAAAGCACTTATCCCATTCACATGGATACAAGATCTAGGCCTATTAACAGTGGTACAGTAATATATTTTTCCCCCTGTCATGCCCAGGCCCCTGACTCTTCCCTGGAAAGCCCAGGGTTTCTGAATCAGAGCTATTTTGACCATACCTTCAGAGAGTATCCTTTGCAGAACCCCTGAGGCAGCCTTACTGTGTTGTAGGTTGGCCTGAAGCACGGCTATGCCAGCCATGGTTCAGCCCCGCCCACATCTTCTTCCTCCCTTGTCTCCTTCTCTTCGAGGGGGTATGGAGCCTTCCCTGAGGCCTCTACCCACAGGGGCTCCCGAGTCAGGCTCTACCCCCATGGGGGAGACTAGGCTTGGTGCCTCCTTGAAGGTAGGTCCAGAGAGGTTGAAAAGGATGTCGTCCTCCTCTCCCCACGAAGGGTATGAGTGGCAACTGGGATGTGAGGGTCTCCCAGAAGGAACCCTCACAGGCAAGGTTAAGGTAGTAGAGGGTGCGTCCCGACTGGGATCCCCATCGGGGCTCTCCACCGGTATCGCATCCTCCAAGGAAGAAGACACACTACAAGAGTCCATGTGAAGAGTGGACCTCTCAGCGCCCTCCATAGTTTTCTTTGAGGGTTCCAAGTCCCACGAGTAGCTAGGGAAATATGGTGTCCGCCCATGCAGAGCCCCGCATGCATGGGTAAGGCTAAATAAAACCGGAGGTCGCCCAGTATCCGGAGTCTCTCTGTTAGTCGCTTCTTACCCTCCGCCCTGCAGATGCGGTCACCCTTAGCACAGAGACGCACCGTGGTGATGGGAGCTGTTTATTGACCACCAGGTCTAGATCCAACATGTTCAGCGATACCAGGGGTACCTCAAGGAGGATGTGGCTCTTCACCACGCATGGCGGTCTTGGTGGTCCATAGGCATGTTCTGCCCTTGTCCCTCCCTGGAGTCACTGACCCCTTACCTCCTATACGACTCCTACCTTTCCCATTCTTTTAGTTCACTTTTCCCTCGACGATTGTCTTCATCAGGCCATCGTGTCTTAAGATGTGGCCTAATAAGTCTCAATAGGGGTAATCAAGAGACATCTTTTTTCTCCCACTCCTCTCAAGACTTCTTCATTTGTCATTCGGTTGATTCATTTTACCTTCATCCTTCTTCTGTAGCACCATATTTCGAATGCTCTTTCCACTCTGCTGCTGTCCAGTGGCGAAGCTAAGGTATTCGAAGTGGGTATTCTAGCTCATCAGCCCCTTAATTTGCTGCTTCAGAGACTCAAATATTCCAGTTGACAAAAATCAGTCGACTTAACACGTTGTGTACTGGGCTATTTAAATGGGTTGTAACCCTCTGTTCTGGTGGGTTTTTAAAATCTAGTTTTTTTTAACATGCATTGCATACGAAGAGAACACTAGATGCTTGTTCACTTCTTTACCTCTCGCCCCACTGTTAATTTGAAATAATTTTCCGGCACCCAACCATGCACAGAGGTCAGCACTTGAGGGGCTAACTAATTTGCCTTAATGTTTTCCGTTGATTATATAGTTTTGGCGGGCTTTCCTTGGGGCAAAGGTGTCAATGACGCGTTCCTTGAAACTTTCGTTGCTCGAGTGGTTGTTCAGTAAAGCCTTTTCAACCGCCAGGTTGCTTAAATTGCTTAGGCTGGAGTCCGTCATGGAGTTTCTTAAAAATGTGTTCACTGTCTTTAACGTACTCATACTTCTTTCAGACAATACAGTTGATACAGGAAATGTCTGAATCAGTCTTATGATTCCCACATTTTCTTGATATACCTACTTTATCCAGGCCATTGTCCAAAAAATATTTAAGTAACAAATGTGCAGGCAAGTGTTTACTCTCATTGGAAAAGACATTAATGAGTTCATTTTTTAGCTGTTCACTGTTGAATAATGAGTGCATTTTATTAGGCAACACAATTTCGCTGAGGGAAATGATGTATTTTATGCAGGAAACTGTTTTTCATCCAGTAATTCTGCAAAATAGGAGTTATTGAAGTCTTCACAATGAGATTCCATGTGGACAACGAAGGTGTCAATTATTTCAAAAGCGAGCCTTCTGAATTAGTGAAACGTGTCTAGTCCGCCCTGGTTGTTGTTGTTCAGTCCTTTAGCCGTAGGTTGACTTGTTATTTTCCAACCACTAAACTAAGAAAAAATTCACATTCAGCGAAACTGTTTCATACAGAATCACTCTCTCTTAATTTCCCTCTGTCTCGCCATCTCTTGATCATTCGCTGAGACTCGGAAGGGCGCGAGAACTAGGCGTGAGTGTCTAGGCTCTCAGCGCGCAAGAATCATGCAGTTTCAGGTGCAAGCATCCGGTGGCGAATAAGCGTATGCGCATGCGCCATCCGGCCATTTGGAGTCTACCAGCAGCCAGACTCCCAAGCCTCCAAAACATCCAAACCACTTCAACGCAACGCAATGTGCAGAAATATAGGCTATATTTATTTTTCCTACGCTTTCTCGGCAACATAAAATGCATGACAGAGCTGAAAAAATAGTATATGTTTTACTGTAATCATTTTGGGTATTCTCCGGCTCCCAGACTACCCTTCAGCTTCGCCACTGCTGCTGTCATCGTCCATGCTTCACTGCCATATTGGAGCGTTCTCCAGATATATGTTCTAATGAAATAATTCCTCCCTTCCATGCTTGTATTTGCAGCTGTAAGCAGAATCTTCTTTTGGTCAAATGCCCTTTAGGCCTTCTACTTGCAATTTATCTTTTACTTCATCCATGGCTGGTTACTCAGCATCCCAGGTAACAAAACTATTCCACCACCTCAATTTTTTGTTTTCCTAGTTTAACATTGGTCCATATTGTCTTCTTTAAATCTCCTTCCGTTTCTGCCATGACTGCTATGCCATCAGTGCATTGCATTATACTGATTTTCTCCCCATGGATATTCACTCCCGGAGACTTTTCTTTGACTTCTTGGATGACTTTCTCAATTGAACAATACGGGAGACAGCCCTGCCACTTGTTTCACTCCTTTCTTCATGCTTGCTTCTCTATTGCCTGGCCTTGATCTCATTATACAGCCGCCTGTTTTTTTTTAAAAGCTTTGGATAACTCTTCGGTCATTGTGTGATACTCCAATTTCTTTTAGAAGCTTCAAGTTCCAATCCATGGTGATTCTGGCTCATTTTCATTTCAACCCTCGTAGTGCTAGCCTTCTTACTGGGGTACCAATGAGAAATACAGCCATGGGTAATTTAATAAAATGTAGTACCACCTTAGGAAAAAATAAGCATTATCAAGCTATTGTTTTATATACACACATGCGTTTGTTTATATTATTTCAGTTGAACTAATTAATAATGATGCAATTTTTTCTCTTTGACTGAAAAATAAATGTCATTCTTTCAGTGTCATACAGTTGAGCAATATTTTTATATTGGGCTGATATATCGGCCCACTGCACTTTTCGTCCAAGATGCAAAAGCCGATATATCAGCCCACCACCCTAAGAGGATTTATCGTGTTGTTGATAGATAATAGAGCAATAGATTTCATTGCTATTTTTTATGCTGCACACAAAGTGAAACGAATGTTCTCTCGTGCACAATCGACAGTCCTCAGTTGACCTGGAGGGACATCCAGCACTTGACAGTCCTGACTTCCAAGCGCAACTCCTTGTTTGACGCCCGTGGGCGATTCCACTGGACGATGAATGGTGTTGGGCTGGAGTTCAACCACCTGTTTGGCTTTGGGGTCCTCGACGCAGGCGCCATGGTCGCCCTCGCCAAGCAGTGGAAGACGGTGCCAGCACGGTTTCATTGTGAAGCTGGGTCCATGACGGAAACCAAGTAAGTGCACGTCAGGTGTGTGAACCAATCAAGTGTGAATAATCTCCACTTCTATACGTGTACTTTGCCAATCTACTGGAATCCAAAAAGATGCAATTGAAGCCAGAGACTAACTTCATTGCTGACGCCGCGAGAATAATATTTGAACAAATCATTCAACTTTGCTATGACATTCCCCGCAGCAATATCACTCCAAATTTTAACCCACCATTCTTTTTACTAGAATCAATTGATGCATCCCATACATTTGATGTAGTATCTTTATAATGGAATGAGCGTCATCGTAATTACAATTTAAAGTGTCAGGATTAACTTGAACTATTTCACAGGAAAAGAATCACTCCACACTTTATTCCTGCAAAATTGGCATTCTGAATGAAATGGGGCTAATATTTAGTTGGCTACATAAGGTGGCACTTTGTCATCGTGTTCATCTAAAATTTCCAGATTCAGGAATTCTAATAGATGAAGGGTAAATGAAAATATGGCTGTAGTTAACTCCACCAAGATTTTTCATAGTTATTAAAAACTTTTTTCACTGCAATAAATAAAGTGTGGAACATACCAAGGTGTAATTCATTTCCATGATCACAATTGAGAAGATCTTCTCAGGAAATTTTATCAGAAAAAAGCCTTGCTAGAACTTCTTTTTACATAAAAACCTAGCTACGCCCAGATTTACAGGTGGTGTCCACATCTGTTACATGTGTTTAAATAGTTTTATATCTTGAGTTTGTTTTCCCAATGTACACCCTATAAGTTCATGTCTAAGTCTGGACAGGTAACTTTTTCCATGACTTTTTGTTCAAAAACTTCCATTCACCTTTGCTTAAAGTTTCCACACTGCTTCGATACTATGCAGTCTTAATTTGTGGGGTTCACTATCTGCATTTCTTAATCCCAAAAACGGCTTCAACTTTAAGATACCAACTGGAATACAGACAAGACTGTTTTCACATGCAATAAATATTTTATGTGCTACCTGAAAATGAAGTATTCACAAATCTTGTGTAATACGCAAGCAAGTTCCATGTTGCATTACTTTTACTTTCAAGTCCCATTCCAATTTTAATGTTTTTCTTGACACAGGGGAATACCCAGCAGCCATTCCCTTCAATTGAAGATCAAAACAATGGCCTGTGAGGGTTCAGACACTCAGATCGGGTACCTGGAGCACGTCCAAGCTGTCATCACTCTGAATGCATCTCGACGCGGAGACGTGGAGCTGTTCCTGACTTCCCCCATGGGCACTAGGTGGGGACACTGTTGCTGCTTCACGGAATCCTTTCTTAGATAAAACCCCTTGTAGTGTTGAAGATTTTTTTTTAGTCACAAACTGAACTCTGTAGTGTGGGAATGATGGGATATGATTCCTTTGCTCGAACTGTGTTTACAACATTCTTTTTGATATTTTAAATGAGGGAAACAACAGCAGCCTCATCAGTGGAAAACAGGTCACATAAAACATTTCACAGGACCACAAAAATTTACACAAAAACTGCTAGTATTGTTCACACTCTTAACTCTTACTTCAGGACGTTCAGACAAATTAATGGTTGTTGCAACAACTGTGCTATTGAGAGATTTTGGACAAATTTTACTCCTGGTTCACTGAAACAGAAGAGCTGACGAAGCCAATGTATCAGATGGTATTCTTCCCAGCAGATGCTCATGCACCCATTGGCTGGGGGATAAGAGTTAATTGTTGCCATTTCGTAAACATTAGCTGTATCCTATAGGAACCATAGGAAGGAGATCCTCTTAGATAATACATATAATGATAGAGCAGCTGCTCCACCTGAAACCTGTGTTGGCATTAAGGAAATCTATATATGCTGTGTTTCATGTATCCCAGTTCAGTGAAGTACCTAATGCCTGAGGATGTTTAGATAATTCATTCCGCATGAGAGGGAAAAATTTTGATCTAACCATTTGCTTTTAATTAATGAAATTATGCAATAACCCATGACTGCCTCATATGAAATGTTAAAATCCATGGTTTATGAAACCGAATTAGCCTCAAAATTATATTGTATCATTTTGCAGCAATGGTATTTGTTGCTCTAAATGCTTCAATCCAATCAGCCAGAGGAACCTCAGCATCTGTGGAAACTTGAAAGAATTTAATTATAGATAAGAAGGATTCATAATTTGATAGACTTATTTTGATATGATTCTGAGTGACCGCAGAGTGGAATCAATGAAATGCAAGGAGTGAATTTATGAACACCTCATCTGAATAAATTGAAAACTCCAGACTGTGCATAGATCCATTAAATGCAGCTAACTCTCAGATTTCCAAGGTAAAGGCATTAATTTGATCAATGATTCCAATCTTTTGACAGATCCATGATACTGAGCAAGCGGGTAAATGATGATGACAAGTTGGATGGCTTTACAAAATGGCCCTTCATGACAACACACACATGGGGAGAGTATCCACAAGGAGTCTGGACATTAGAGGTATGACCTAGAAGTGGAAGACCATAGAAAACAGTTATATATATATATATATATATAAATTATGTTCCCTTTTAAGAAATTCCTGGGTATCATTGGCCAGCAAATAAGGGAGCCAAACTATAATTTCAGATTGATACATTTTTCTGGTTATTGCCACGCATGTGATGTGAACAGAAGTCTTATACCTACATAGTTATATCTTAGTCCCTCTTTCCTAACAGGTTGGTTTCAATTCACAAGTACCACAGACAGGATTCATCAAGGAATGGACTTTAATGCTTCACGGCACAAGGGATCCACCGTACCAAGCCCTGCCGCCCCCTGCAGATCCTCACTCCAAGCTAGCGATCGTGAAGAAGGCACATGAGGACGAGGCCAAGAGGAAGAAGATGCGTTAGGCACTAGCTCGGAGGCAGGGAGGCAGGGAGATTATGATAATAAGCCGAAAAAAACATGAGGGTAAATACAATTAGATCTGAGCTAATATAAATTCGGTTGTGAGGGGATGAAAGTGTTAAAACTGGTGTTGGACAATGGAAACAATTAAAAACAGAAAAGGAGAAGTATTTGCCAGAGGATATAGCACAACAGCAGGAGAATGCAATGGATAACAACATGAGAGCCTTGATTGAGCAGACAGAGTGATGAACAGATGGATCCAAATGAGCCATGGCACATTTAGTTGGGTTGACCATTTTCTGTCAACTTGAATGCCTGATATACAAATGATAAATTACTTTAAGGTATAAAAATTATTGATACATGAAATTGAAAATGGATTGTGATCATCAGAATTAGAGCCGTCACATTATATTATTTTTGGTAGTACTACTGAGGAAGAGAAATCTAGCACATTATTAATTTATCCAACTAATATTTAACTACCTTTATGATTGGATTTAAATTGATAACTCAGAGTAAAGTTAATTCATACAAGCCTCAGATGAGTATTTGAAAACAATTCTCCAATTCAACCTTGAGAAGTGAGACTGGTTAGGTGAGCATAATGACCAAATTTACTAAATTAGATACCAATCAGAAGGTTAACAACAGAAACAGTTCCTGGAAAAGGTTGTCTAAATGACTGAAGATCAGTTGGTTGACGCTGATGGTGAATCTCTCTTTAAACACAATCTGCCTAACAAGTTAATGGGGGATAATCTCTAATTCTATTTTTGTTAAGCTGATAATTTATGTAAGGTAAAAAGTGTAACCAGATTTGAAATAACCTATCATTACCATTTCCTTACCATTATTAAACTGTAAAATCAGCCTTAAGTTTGAAACCCCTCAAGAACTTGTTCAATGGATTTGTGTGGATAATGAATTATGTACAAAAAATTGGATTACTATGAGATAGAACTATCAAACGTTTATGTGAACTTGCAAAATATATAGCGCACTTGCATACACAAGAATGAATTCCAGTCATTAGCTCATTAAAAACCCATAATTGAGATATTAATGAAAGAATAGCAGTTTTGTGTAGGTAACTGCTACATTCAAAACATGCTTTTAATTCAGTTTCTTTTGTAAAACTTCATTTGTCTCAAACATAATTCATGACAATTGAAATATAATTATCCCACACATGGTAAGCTTACCAAAGTTGAGTTACATTAATATAACTTCAATTTTTGGATATCTCTTTCTCTGCATATAGCACAAACAATATTCCCTAAACACTTTAAGTCCAGAAATGAGTTAAACCATCGGGTATTAATAAACACCAAAGGAACCAATTTAATCAAATTTATTTTGTTTTGATAAACAAAGGGAAAAGTAATTTTTAAGAATATATAATTGCCAAATATTAGAACTGCAGCCTGTATTTCTACACTTAAAATATATCATTAAATGTTAACTTGTTGGTAGAAATTTTTTCAAAATATAATAGCTCAGAAATTTTAATGTGCTACAATATACACATATCCTTGAAACCTTAGGATATCCCACAGTGCAACACCATTCTAGGAAAATAATATATACTTATTGCTACAAAACTTCAACGAGCAAAGAACTTTAAAATGGTTTACTGCACAAATTATTTTATTCTATCTTAATTTCCAAATAATGCATACTTCTTGTGAGTACCTGTTACTGAGCATAAAAGCAGGTAAAAAAAACCCATTCATCATAAGTTGTTATGATTTGGTTGTATGTATTTAAGCATCCCATTAATGTCCACTGTGATTTCTCGATACTTGTAAGATACCTCAACAAAAATATTATAAGATTAAAATATTTTTTGTCTTCAAGTCATACTAATTAGATATATTAATTTTGCCTGAATACCTGAACAACCAGTGTTAGAAATCCTTTGTATGTGCATGCATATATATAGCATAATGGTGAAAAATCCCATTGGACGTACAATCATAAAACATTCACAGGGCAGAGAGATGAGGCGACACAAAAAGAAAACACCAAAGTGAACATGCTTGCTAAATTTTCGGAGGCATGGACCTCCTTCCTCGGAAGATTAGAACGAAGTGCGGCCGTTGGGACTGATAGGAATTAAGGGGAGGGGGTAGGGAGGGGAACAATTAGGGGTCCTACATTGGAATGTGGAAAGGATGCCCCCACCTCCTCACATGGACACGGACGATCCGCGTGCGAAGAGCGGACCACACGCGAAATGGGCCCTTAATAGGTTTAAGGTTGAGACCGGGTGGGCATTTACAGTGTAGCAGATAGATGTGTGCGAGCTCAAGAGTACGGAGATTGATTTCAGGTGAGGTAGGTGGAATGGAGACAATTATCGTAATGCGGAAACAACTGTCAAACTTAATATTATGGGTGGAAGCATGAATGGGCATCGGGAGATTCAAATTGAGGTTATTGGTGTTGCAACGGTGATTATTAATGCAAATGGCGAGGGGATTGGGGGAAAGACCTACGTAATAAGCGGAACAAAGAAGACAGGTGAGTTTATAAATTATGTTATTCGAGGTGCAAGTGGTATGTTAGCCAATTGGGCAGGTGAAAGGTGTGTTGTGGCTGGAGCATTGGGAATATATATATATAACACATACGTACAATCAATATAATATATGCGAGTCAAACTCTTCAGTCTTTTGTGATCTGGTTCAATTCAATCTTCACCACCTTCTTTGCTGCGCTGTTTCCTTATTCCTCGCTATTATCACCAGTTGGTTCTCGCTGGGTGCTCTTCCTGCCCGAGGATGTACCAATCGGCTACTTTCGCGCCAGTTGCATGAGGCGATTGGAGCCTAGGAATACCGAAACACCTATCCCTGATTTAATGCATCGAAGGATGTCAGGAATGCAAAACTCTGCCTTCCATGCAGCAAGGATCGGTTAACCATGGTCCAAAAACGCCGAAAAGATCCTCTCCTCTAATGGATGTTGCCGGCGAGGGGAGGACGACTTGAAGAAGCATTGGGCTGAGAAGCTGCCCACATCTGTCGATGGGAGAGAAGCTGAGAAAGTTCCGATGAGCACCAAATGCATAGACGGTGGAAACTAAGGGAAACCAGGTAGTGTGCAGTACAACCACATCAGAATAAACGCGCCACCTAAATTAGTACGAATATCTCTTGTCAGGTTGTCCGTGGCCTTGTCAGGTTGTCCGTGGGCCATGGACCTGACCCAATCTGACCCGGCGGAAAACCCGAGAGGATTTTCTGCAGCTAGTTCACCGGGAAAACCTTCGATCTTATTTGGAAAGTGGGCTACTCAAGCCCGATACGGAAGCAAAGAGGGAAGGAGCAGGCTGTATGACTGACTCTCAGGTCGTAAGCGGTGCCTGTCCGCTAGATGATGCGAACCATAAGAAGATCAGCGAATATAACAGAGATGGCCTGAAGACCATGGTTGCAGCTGATCAGGGGACGAAGAAAGAAGACATTATCGCGTGCACCATCTCGTGGAGGGGCGTCTGGAGCAAGGAATCGGCCGAAGATCTGCTGAGCCCGGGAGTCTAACGGAGGAACATCAATCACCACCAACAGAGTCCACCAAGGGAAGCCACAGGAATTGGACGAGATGGAACTCGATGACAACGGTGAAGGAGAAGAAGGTGTTGGATAAAACGGAAGAATATGTTCTACAGATGGGAAACCTGCACTCAAACATCGAAAATTCGGCAGCAGGGAAGTACGCCTTCGCACAACTCTGTCTGCGGAGTCACGGGTTGGTGCGGTGTCGAGGTTTTAGTGCACAGTGCAGTGGGAGTCTCGCGTAACTCGGGCACTACATCCAACCCGAGCGTGCGTAAATGCATTTCCTCCACACCTTAAAAAGAATCATCCGTGAACAAATAAGTATCCAATATACATAAAAGATGTAACCTAAATATTAACCTGCGTTCTGATAGTAATTCCCATCCTAGTTCTTATATTAAACTCGTAGCACTCATACAATTACCATAACGGCCTTTAACAAATCTAGCAGATCTACTTTGCGCACGCTATAATTCCTTTTTCTCGCCTTCCTCGTTCGGATCCCATGTACAAACGGCATGTTCTAAATGAGGCCTGACAAGTGTGAAATAGCCTCATTCTCGTACTTTCTCATCGCATTTGCCTAGAACCCTTTTTACGCATCCTCAGAGTCCTCTGGATGGCATTCACAGCATCATAGTATCTTTAATATTATTCCATGAATTTGTCTATCAAACGAGGCATTGCATCGCTCGAAAAGCGAGTTCCGTGGCAAAAAGAAAGGCAAAACGACGTAAATTAGAGACAAATTCACGGAATAATAATAAAGATGATAACAGTACCGATTCCTTTCCCTCGCCGAGAAAAAACGCTTCCCGAAGAATCAGTATCAGGCTCAGCTGCATTGATCGGAAGGCACCTTCGAAGTGTGCGAGACGCATTACAGCGGGGCTCTCGTATCTCGTGAGTGGGGTCAATGTCACAGGACGCGGGAGACAGAATCCCACAGTCCTCCACAAATTTCGTCCGCTTCCCGGCGCCTCCTCTGCCCGCAAATCGCCGTTTCCTCAAAATGCGATTCCCGTCGCCGAAAATACTCTCCCTTCATCTCCTTCTCACTAGAAACTACCGCAAATTTGAGTGGCAGCGAATTTGTTTGCTCGATAACTCGTGGACTATCACGGGTGTAGCAGTGAAACTTTCGCCGATAAAATAAGAACAATTTATAATGTTCACGAATCAAATAGGCACTCAGCTGCAAGGCACAGTCCCAAATTGTAAATTATTATTCATTAAACTATTAAAGTTCATCTTCATTCATTCAACTAAAACCGTTCATCATTTTCATTAAATTTATATTCATTATATGATAATTCATTGAAGTTTATAGCAACTCACAGCGGTGATTCCCAACCTTTGGCGACGGCACCACTCTTCGACTGAAGGTAGGTACATACTCAGATCCATACCCTTCTTAGAAGTTTATTTCCGATGTGGCTTCCTGGTCCATCTCGAAGGAGGTACCATGGTGCCTCCCAGTGTTTAGTCCTCAGGTTGGACCACTTTCGCCGCCTGTCGGGCCTGACAGCATCCGGTTCAGAAGTAGTCCTGCTGATCATTTTTCGTTTTTCCGCGACAATCTCAAACCACCCCGTGCTGTTTTCCCTCAAGTGCCACGGTAAACCAAAAGGGCGCCTTGGATGAGCGGTCCAAACGAGAAGGGTCTAGAAGTCACTTTTAGACGAATGGCGTAGTCAGTCACAATCACTACGCTTACCAATCGATCTCAGTCAGACGATCGACCTGACCGGCTCAGTCGGAACGGGTGAATCGATGATCCGAGAACGAAGCAGAGTCAACTTACCGATCTCCCTCAGATCGGCGTGTTGCGCTTTTCGCTCCTCTTTTGGTTGCTCATGGGAAACAAATTGTAATCGATTTCATTTGCGATGTGAGTTAAGCTCACGTGAGTTCTACAATGACCGATGAAGTAAATGACTTTTCATCTCCATGGTACAAGATGTTTACAACGCTGGGCTACGTGAACTCAACTCAATAATGTTTCCAACGCTGGGCTATGTAAACAAACAGATGCGACTGCCGATATCGATAGTTCATTATCGATATTTTCAGACCGTGTTGGTAATGCCCCGTTCAGACTACCAGGCGATCCGAGTGAGCTCGCTTCTGAACTTTCAGATCAACCTAAATGCGATTGGTGAACGTAGCGAATGTTTTACACCAGAGATGAGTCGAATTGCACATTTCTCCATTTCAATTATCAAAACTATACTATGATATTCATCGATCCTGAATTTCGAATACATCGAATACTATAATTTCAATTGATATGTTAAATGCTACTTTTTTGTAGCCTTTTGAATAAAAAAAAGTACATTAAAATTTAAAAAATTAAGGTTTTGAACCTTACACTAACTTTCATTATTGCATTAACTTTCCCACATAGCAACGCATCTCGCAGCTGAGCTTAAAGCCACCGAATGCGTCCACCGGGTTGCGGATAGTGGGACGACCTCTAGATATAGAGGTTAGCTGCGAGATAGGCGAGATTACTCGTCGAATAAGCCGTCGTGGACAACAAGTGACGGCATGGGACATTCCGATGAGGTATTTGGTCTATCCCTGGGTAAGGTAGGCCACTAAATAATACAGAACCTGTGAAGATGCCGTGACTTGGCGACGGGTGGCCGCCAACAATTACGCTTCTCATCACCCGGAGGAGAGAGCAGCAGCTCTTCTTCACATGAGTGAAGGTGGAGACCACAGTGGTCGGTACAGCGACACTCATTTCACTACAAGCGTCAGGTAACATTTACTTTAACGGCTGTAGTACTGTGATGTGGAAGGCAAGGGGAAACCACCACATTATTATCCCGAGCAGTCGCAGCTACTCCACTCTTTCCTTTATTATATCAGACGTGATGGAACCCTCTCGAGTAAAATATTCCGGAGGTAAAATAGTCCCCCATTCAGATCTCCGGGCGGTGACTACCCGTAAGAATACATCAGTCAAGTGAGATAAACATTTTAGGGTAGGAACGTGGAACGTGAGATCGCTACAGGCCTGTGGAAAACTGGAGAACCTGAAGGTGGAAATGCGAAGAATGGACGTAGAGGTATATAAAGTTATATACAAGTTATAGAATTATTCACACTGCATCATTAATGGTAACGATGGAGATGGCATAATGCTCAGGAAGAGTGCAGGACTGCGCGTGAAAAGCTTCCTGCAGCACAGTGAGAGGATGATAATGGTGAAGATTGAGACCAAGCCTACAGATACCATGGTGGTACAAGTTTACATGCCTACGTCGGACTACGATGATGAAGAAGTGGAAGACATCTATGAGGATATCATAGAAGTAATAAAGCACGTGAAAGGAGAAGAAAACTTAATTATTTTAGGAGACTGGAACGCTGTCGTTGGCGAAGGTCAAGATGGAAGAATAACTGGAAAATATGGCTTGGGAAATCGAAATGAGAGAGGAGACAGACTTATTGAATTCTGCCCTCAACACAAGTTGGTGGTGGCAAACACATTGTTTCAAGACCACGAACGGAGAAGATTTACCTGGAAAATGCCTGGAGACAGAAGAAGATTTCAAAATGACTACATTTTAGTGAAACAGAGATTCAGAAACCAGGTGGAGAACTGCAAAAGTTACCCGGGTGCAGATATCGACAGTGACCACAACTTAGTGATGATGAAATGCCACTTAAAACTCAAGAATTGAAGAAATCAATGAAGAACGTATGGCAAGTAGAGAAACTAAAGGAACCTCAACAGCGGCTGGCCTTCCAGAAGGCAGTGGAAAACAAAATAGAAGAGGATTCAACAGTGAAATCAGTAGAAAAGTCAATGGGAGAAAATCAAAATTGTGCTACAGGAAGCAGCAAAAGAAGTTCTGTGGAGAAGAAAAGTTGTCAATAAGAAGCCATGGATATCAGAAGAGGTATTAGAATTGATTGAAGAGAGAAGAAAATATAAAAATGTGGAAACTGAAGAAGGGCAACTTCCCTACGAAAGAATCAGGAATAAAATTAACCGCAAAGCGAGAAATGCAAGGGAAAAGTGGATGAAGGATGTATCCGAAGATGTGCAAAGCAACCTCGCAAAAGACAATTTGGATGTTGCCTACAGGATGGTGAGAAATCACCTCAAGGAACGGGCTGCAAGATGTAACAGCATCAGGGACAAGAAAGGAGAACTCTTAGTTGAACATGAGGATAAAGTGAAGAGATGGAAGGATAGCTTGGAAAAGTTGTACAACGGAAGCTATCTTAGAGCGGAAGAAATCGAAGAGGAAAACGAAGTCGATAAGGATGAATTGGGAGCCCCAATCTTAAGATCAGAATTTGGCGCTGCTGTAAGGGATCTGAAGATAAATAATGCTTCGGGAATAGATGATATTCCTGCCGAACTAATAAAAAACGCCGGAGAGAAGATATTTACTCAGATGTACAAAACCATCTGCGATATGCACTCAACAGGAGAGATACCCACGGAGTTTGAGAAGAACATCATCATTCCTATTGCCAAAAAGAAGAGAGCTGAGAACTGTGAACAGTTTAGGACCATAAGCCTGACGACATATGCCTCGAAGATATTGACGAGAATCATCTATAGAAGAATAGAGCGAAAAGCGGAGGAGTTCCTGGATGAGGACGAACTTGGGTTAAGAAGAAACAAGGGAACTAGAGAAGCGATTTCGGCCCTCAGGGTACTCATAGAGAAGAGAATAGAGAAGAATCTACCGACGTTTGTTGCGTTAGTAGATTTGGAGAAGGCATTTGACAACGTGGATTGGCATATGATGTTAAAGGCTCTGAAAGAAATTGGAGTATAATACAAGGACCGAAGAGTTATCCACAGCTTATATAAAAGCCAGGTGGCCATAATCAAATCAGGACCCAGCAGTACAGAAGCAAGCATCTAGAAAGAAGTGAGGCAAGGATGTGCACTGTCTCCCGTATTATTCAATGTCTACATCGAGAAAGCCATCCAAGAAGTCAAAGAAAAGTCTACGGGAGTGAACATCCACGGGGAGCGAATCAGCATGCTACGATTCGCCGATGACATAGCAGTCATGGATAAAACAGAAGGAGATTTAAAGAAGACACTAGGAAATATGCAAAGAACAATGACCAGATATCATCTTAAGATCAATAAAAATAAAACTAAGGTATTGTATGCAGTAGGAGAAAGGAAGCAATCAGGACCAATGTTAAACTAGGAAAACAAAAAATAGAGGAGGTGGAAGAGTTCTTCATCCGAGTAACCAGCGTTGGACGAAGCAAAAGAAAAATTGCCAGTAGAATTGCCCAAGCAAAAAGGGCATTTTACCGCAAGAAGATTCTGCTTTGAGCTGGTAATACCAGCGTTGAAGTGAGGAAACATTGAACTATAGCAAGAAGTGAAGAAAATATGGCCGAACACTATAGAAGAAAATATGGCCGCTAAAGTTTCCGCGGCCAGTTCGCGGTCTTTGCGTTTGAGGAAACATTTCATTACAACATAAATATGGAGCATTCTACTATATGGCAGCGAATCATGGACAATAACAGCAGCAGAGAAGTCCAGGCTGGAAGCATTTGAAATATGGTGCTACCGAAGAATGATGAAGATAAAATGGATCGATCGAGTGACAAAGGAAGAAGTGTTAAGAAGAGTGGGAGAGAAGAGATGTCTACTGAAAACCTTAAAAACGAGACAGGACAATCTAACCGGCCATATCCTAAGACACGATGGCCTGATGAAGACAATCGTGAAGGGAAAAGTGAACGGGAAGAATGGAAAAGGTAGGCCTCGTATGAGTTACTATATAAGAGATGTCGTGCAGGACGAGAAAGAGAGGAGCTGCTTTAATATGAAGATGAGGTTGGCCGATAAAAGGGATCGAGTGGAGGGCTGCGTCGCTAAGCAACCCTAGGATTGTTGACCCATGATGATGATAGCACGCATAGACGTCTTGGTACATCTCAGATTCATCCCTTAGAGGTACCCGCGTGACAAATGCAGTGGTCTCATGCGTACGTAGGTATCCGAAACATCTCGGAGGCGTCTCCTAGAGAAATCTGAGGTATCTCATGTTCGTAGCTATAGTTTTATCTGATATCTTCACCTTTTAAAATCTCCGTCCATCGCTCTGTTGCGCAAAAGCTTTCTCAATGGTGCATTTAGCGACCATCCGAAATAATTACCAAAAAACTTGCAAAATTGTGCATGCAGTCCCATACAGCGCTGTTTATGTAAATACTCGTCAGGTTGGGCCGAAATCTAGACTAAGGTGTATCACCCTATTTACGTAAACAATACTCGTGGTAGTATGACATTTCAATCCTGCCGCGTGAACGGCGGTGAAATTCACATTAATTGCAATGCGAAAAATGTTCACCTGGGCCGGGAATCGAGCCACGGACCTTTGACTTGCCGGACCACTGCGCAGACCACTACGCTACCCAGGATCCTTTACTCCCGTGGCTATTTTACCGAGGCAAAATGTTGAGCCTAGAGGGCTTCAAGGGCTCAACATCTAGCCTCGGCTAGAATCTAGAATACTGGCAACGCAAGGGAGAAAGCACTTGGAGAAAGAAGCCACGGCCAAAGGTGAACCCCATCCAGCGCTAAAGCCGCGCTTGGCGCTACTACATGTAGGATATTTCAAGGCTGCCGCTTCATCGGTACCGAGGTTCACCGTGAACCTCGGTAAAACTGCCATGCGAATTAGGGATCCTGGGTAGCGTAGCGGTCAGCGCAGTGGCCCCGAACGCCAAAGGTCCGTGGTTCAATTCCCGGTCAAGGTGATTTTTTCGCATGGCAATATGAATACTCGTGGTTGTTCGGGGAGTATTGAGTTGGACAGGTTCCACGCAAATTACCCCCAAATTACACCACTTTCGACCTTTGCTCAATGGTAGTCTTCTGGGGGTCAGAGCAGGTAGACGCAGGTCATTAGCGAGGGTCTCTGCTCGCGATCGGCCGGCCCACCGCTCGGCTTCGACCCTCATCCATCAGCGACCGGACTCTCGCGGCAAGGGGCCGCGCGGACGAAACTGACCGCCTGCAATACGATGTTAAAAGTTATTAACAATTTACATGAGCTACAATTTATTACCGCCATTGTATCACGCGTTCTAAGAGAATTACGGGCGTATTTTGATCGACGTTCTACGATAAAAATTAACGTTTTTTATGCATCCTCCAGAAATATGCCGTTTACACTTGGCAACGTTGCATTTTCCGGAGGTTAAGCGCGGAAGCAGGGAAATCTTGATGGAATAATGTAATAATAACTGTCGAAACAGCAGGGGGTGCAATATCACCAAGAATGCATTTTAAACATGCAAACCTAATACTATAGGATGTCAGGTAACTATATTATTAGTATCTATAGACTAGGAATATTAATTTTGTAGCGTGTCAGTCAGTCATTCAGTATCCGTTTTGTTCTGCTCTCTCCCAAGTTTTGAGCTGAAAGAGTGAGGTTTGGTGCGTTGAGTGTGGATTCTCTGTCTGTATGATTTGGTAGTAGTTTTGGATTTTTGGCAGTTTGTGGTGCAGAGAAAAATGCAGAAAAACATGGTTTTTGAGAGTGGGAGACATCATATTATAATGACAATATGTTGTAGAAAAAAGTACAAAAATAATCAGAGTGGGACACGTTTCTCTATTTATAAAATAGAAATTTCCCTCCCTCTGCATACGAAATGCTTATGAGAAGTGCCTGAATGGCAGGCTGCAGGTCTGCATAGTAATAAGGGATTGGTTGTTAATACATGCACTTTGCACTACAGACTAGTCTAAAATATTTCCCCTACCTATGCTGCGTATTGTGCTCTCTTACAGTTCGGGGGAAAAATGACATTTTGAATCCATCGGTGAAAAAACCAATCTCTCTTGCGTTATTTATCTGGTTTAATCTAGCGTAATACGCTGGTGTTTTTAATAAATGCCCAACATTTTCATCTACATCTACATGATACCCTGTAAGCCACTGCGAGGGTGCGTGGCTGGGGATGAAGATCACCAAGCGTGCACTGCTAACATTCAAACAAGCAACTATATAGGGACTCACGCAACTAGATTGTTAGTATGCGACACGACTAATACATGCATCATGCACTACAACTACTCTACAGTATTTCCCCTACATATCCCTTTGCTATGCTGCCTATTCTGTTCTCTTGTAGTACGGGGGAAAATGCCATTTTGAATCTATCGGTACGACAATCTATCTCTCTAATCTTATTTATCTGATCGAATCTAGCATAATACGCTGGTGTTTTTAATATGTGCCTAAAATCTTCAGTAAAGCTATCCGATTGAAATTTCTTTAATAGATTCAATCTGAACTTTAATCTACGCTCTGATAATGATTCCCACCCTACTAGTAATCCTTGTTCTAATTCTGGAACACTACTCAACCTATCGTAACACCTGTTAACGAACCTACTTAGCTGCTCTACGCTGCACACTGTCTAGTTCTCTGATCAAACCTAATTCATTTGGATCCCATACACTGGCTGCATACTCAAGGTGGGGCCTAGCTAGTGAAAAATAGCATCGCTCTTTTGTCTTCTCATCACATTTCCCAAGTACTCCTTTTATGAATCCTAGCTTTCTCTTCGCTCGGCCGCATATTTCCCGGATGTGTCTTCCCCACGATAAATCTTTAGTGACTGTTACACCTAAATACATTGTGGTTTCAACGCATTCGATCTTCGTGATACTCATTTTATAGGATCGCTCTATCGAATTATTCCTTTTCCAAAACTTGATAGCTACACACTTTTTAAGGTTAAGATCTAACTGCCACTCTTGAATTGCATCTAAAACCTTGCTAAGCGATTTCCTGTCTTCTTCTTCTGAAATAACCCTATACACTACCGCATCGTCTGCAAAAAGTCTAAGCGTACTACTAACGACGGTACCCAAATCGTTTATGTATAAAAGAAATAAAAGCGGACCGACTACGCTACCCTGTGTCCGACATGATACCATCTATGACAACCCTCTGCTCTCGCCCACTTAAGAATTCTTTTACCCAACACACGTCTTCATTTATACCAAAACTCTCTAACTTCAAGATTAATTTATCATGAGGGACTTTATCGAGTGCATTTTTAAAATCTAAACATATCGCATCAACTTCAGTACTGTTTCGCCATGGACTAAAATATCATGTACGAATAAAGCTAATTGTGTCTCGCAAGATCTATCTTTCCGGAACCCATGTTGGCTGTTTATGAGTAATCCCTGACTATCCAAATGCCCCATGATTGAGCTTACTACAATGTGCTCAAGTTCTTAACAAGAGATTGACGTGAGTGAAATGGGTCTGTAGTTACTAGGTTCTTCCCTATCACCGCTTTTAAATATAGGTGTAATGTTAGCTACTTTCAAATCCTTGGGTACTGTGTGGTTCTTTAGTGTTTTATTGAATATTATTTCTAATTGGGGGCTATTTCAGAAGCTAATGTTTTATATAATCTGGAATGAATTAGATCGGGACCTGGTGATTTGTTTTTACTAATGTTTTTTAACTACTGCTCTATTCCGGGATATAAAATAATTATTTCGGGCATTTGCTCACAGAATGTGTTCGGCGGTGGTTCCACTGTGTTATGTGACGATGCACAGTGGGGCCAAATCGCATTTCGCCCGACAAAAGTCCAAAACTGCTTTTTATGAAATAACGTCTTGAAATTTGGCACGTATACACAAAAATCATTGTTGATTATGGAATGGTAAGTCATTTTTCGCAGGTATTACCCGTTACTTAGATACAGAGGCTCAGACACGACCAAATTTCGAAAAAAGCGCCCGCTCTCATTTTTCTTCGAAAATCTTAAAAGTTAATCAGATACAGGAGTATTTAAAGGATTTTCATTAAATAAAAAACATTACCAATTGTGAACAGGGTATTTTGCCTATACTACGCATAAGTTTCAGATTTTTGCCTATATTTGAGCGCTATTACGTCACAAAATGGCGGACCCTTTTTTAGGTATATTTTTACATAAAGTAGACAATATAATCCTTATTCGGAAAATGGTCTCTGGGATACTTCATCAGAGTATAAATTGAAGATACTTCTAGGTTATTCCGTAAAGATATTTGAAAAAAGTTTGCGACGCCGAGAATAAACTCGATTTTTCGATCGCGCGTCGCGGCCCGGCTCCGCGCAGCGGGACCTGGAAATACCGAGACTCCGTCGGATTGTTCATGATGTGTGGATAATAACTCCTCGAATATAACTTTTTCAGGCTTTGCATGCTGTCACTGATTTCTAAAGATTCTATACTGAAGATTTTTCGAGGATATTGGTCCGAAAGAATGGATCAGTTAGTAGTGTCCATATGTTCTTCAGTGCATTCCATTCAGTTCACTCGTAACTGAGGTAAATTTGTTATTTGAATAATTTTGGAATCATTTTCAATCACAACCACTCTTAGTAGGGCAAGGAGAGTGCTTTCAAACGTAGAAAAAGTCCTGATGTGGTGACCGAGATGTCACCTGAGGAGGTTTTATCCTTACTGATCACTAGGGGGCTGACTTATAGTCAGTATAATACACTTAGAAGCTCCGTTCTTAGTCACGGACACGAGTTGTATCCCCGATGAGGATTACCCCTGATGGAATAAGTATAACCGAAAACATGTGCGAAGTGAATCTTCAATATTTATTCAATCACGCGGACTCACGGGTACTGCAGTGAGTATCTACAGCGCAAACCTCCAGCGATGAAGTTAATTGCACTTTAATATGCAAGTACGGATTTGATGGAAGTTCAGGCCACGCCCAATCTAAACAACTGTGGGAACGAGCAGATTCGTTACATGAATTTTTATTCATGAGATCCCCCTAGTGCCTCTTACTTTGGTAAATGATTCTTCAGGTAAGAGATTCAAGCCTATCTATTTTATCTTTGGCTATTCCGCATATAGAACAAACGGGCAATATTACTACTTCCCCTGTTTTAGCTGTGATTATCTAGGCAAGTCCGTGGCCGTCGTTCATCAGATTTTGCCGGCCCATTCGTCTTCAGTGGCTCAGAGAGACGAAGGAAATTGCCAAGAAAAAAAATAATTATTTGCAAAGGCAGATTGAAGAATTATAAAATTGGATTTCGGGATCTTATTCATTGTCCTATAAGCCGACCACGGTCCATAAAGTACCTACTCATACATGGCGCGGATTTTTTGAAAGGGGCAATTCTTCCCTTAGAACATCTATCCGAAGAGGCGATAGAGGCCCGCAATAAGGACGTCATGAAATTTTGAGAAAGATTCACTCGGAAACACTCCAGGATGGCCACCATTGAGGACCTATTCAAAAGACTTTTGATCACGTCGGATCCGTTGCTTTCATCCACTATATCATTGGCTGCGAAGACTCACACGAGGCTTCCGAAGGAATTACGATAACTAATACTAATAGAAAACAAAGAAGAAGCATAGAATCAAACTGGATGATGGTAACTATTCGTCCGAGGACCAAGAATTTTGCTTGAAACGAACAATCGGCAAAGAAAGTTTGGTCAAAGGTGTTGTAGTGATGAATTCGTGGGGATGGGTGAGTGGTTAAGGAAAGGATAGTGAAAAGGCGATCGCATTGTCAGGAGCCCGCTACCAACCACCCTTTCCTTAACCGCTCCTTTACCCACCGTTGCTGATCCCTCATTTGAACACCGCCGACCTAACTTCCTCTGCAGACCCTCCTTTCATTTTCTCCGGGTATTCCCTTCTTGGGTTTTTCCCTTCATTGCCACAAACAGACCTCCTCTCACCCTTATCTCTCTCTCAAGGAGCGTATCGGTACACGTACGAACAACCCATCTCCTCTAACTGTTTCTTCGCCTTCTTAACCATTCCCAAATATAAACATGGTGTGTGCTTCCAGAAATTTGTCAACTACCTGAAGAGGACTCGGTGAGTTAAAACTAAGGATGCTCTGAGGGTGAAAATCATTTGGGATAATGATATTTATGTTCTTTTCAGTACCTTACAAGTAATGGCATTTCATTAATATTATTGAATTGATTTTATCGGTACTGACAATATCAAAACGAATTTAAGTCATTCTCGTTTATTGCCATCCTCTTTTCAAATTACTTTCTCTTTTTAAACCTTAAGTAAGAGATGGCGCAGCAAATTCTATGCAAATCAACATTATTTTTCCGGTTTTGTTTAATATATTATTGATTAATCTAATAGTGTTTCATCTATATTACTTTACTTTTCGTCGAGAGCATTGCAATTTGACATTATTACATTGTGTGATCAGTATTGCGAAATAAAAATGCAAAACCACTGTAATCTCAAGTTTAAATGAATCCATCCGTCAAACCTAATGATCCAGTATCTCACTCAATACAAACAGATGATAATGCGCACGACAGAGCTTTTTGTAAACACTCTTGAAATCATGCTGATTTTAAACAGAATTTTGAATTTCATTGTGAGAAGCTATAAAGAATGATATTGTGAAAATGATTCCCTTTAGGTAATCCTTAAAATTAAATATCAATTTTCATATATTGTCATTTCCAAGTTATTTATAGGAGATTATCCACTATTTTTATTTCTGACGTATCAAAGAGTCAGATAACAAAGAGCAACAACAAGTTGTAATTTGCCAAGCAGGCATGTTTTTTTTAAGACTGCACATTGTCATAAAACGTTCCGTTTTGTGCCACCCTCCTCGGGTAGTAAAGGCGTAGGATGCAGTTCGGGGTGGAGGAGGAGACGGTAAAGGGAAAGAAGGGAATCTCAATTGTTGCCTTTTTATGGAGAACTTGCATGGTTCCCCGAGAACCGGCATTCTTTCTAAAGAGTTGAAAGACGTTCATAATTTTCAGCATGATTCCGAAAATTATCCAAATAAAAAAACTACCGCAGTCACGAGTGCACTGATACATTTTCTAGAACCAATATCCTTGAAAAATCTTCAGTATAGAATCTTTAGAAATCAGTGACAGCATGCAAAGCCTGAAAAAGTTATATTCGAGGAGTTATTATCCACACATCATGAACAATCCGACGGAGTCTCGGTATTTCCAGGTCCCGCTGCGCGGAGCCGGGCCGCGACGCGCGATCGAAAAATCGAGTTTATTCTCGGCGTCGCAAACTTTTTTCAAATATCTTTACGGAATAACCTAGAAGTATCTTCAATTTATACTCTGATGAAGTATCCCAGAGACCATTTTCCGAATAAGGATTATATTGTCTACTTTATGTAAAAATATACCTAAAAAAAGGGACCGCCATTTTGTGACGTAATAGCGCTCAAATATAGGCAAAAATCTGAAACTTATGCGTAGTATAGGCAAAATACCCTGTTCACAATTGGTAATGTTTTTTATTTAATGAAAATCCTTTAAATACTCCTGTATCTGATTAACTTTTAAGATTTTCGAAGAAAAATGAGAGCGGGCGCTTTTTTCGAAATTTGGTCGTGTCTGAGCCTCTGTATCTAAGTAACGGGTAATACCTGCGAAAAATGACTTACCATTCCATAATCAACAATGATTTTTGTGTATACGTGCCAAATTTCAAGACGTTATTTCATAAAAAGCAGTTTTGGACTTTTGTCGGGCGAAATGCGATTTGGCCCCACTGTGCGATGAGTTGAATACGCCACACACTTGCGGTGGCTTGCAGGGTATATTGTAGATGTAGATCACTTTGAAGTGCGTTTTTGGTGTGATACATGGCAGTTAGAATTAAATTTTTTTAAATGTGTAGTAATGAATTTTTGGAAAAAGAATAGCTCTCCTCCTACCACTTACAAAATAAGTAATAATGAATTAACAAACGTGGAATCCATTAAATATCTTGAAATAAGACTGACACATGATCTTTCCTGGGGTAAACACATTCGTGAAATAATGGGTCAAGCGAATCGTAAACTGGGATTCGTCAAAAGAGTACTGGGTAAATGTGACGATCATGTACGAGAAATCAGCTACTTTTCCATTGTAAGACCTCATTTGGAATATGCTGCCAGTGTATGGGAAACCTACGAAATCTGTCTAATAAACGAACTTGAGCGTGTGCAGCGAAGATCGGCAAGATTTGTAAAGGGACGGTGTGATAACGTAACTAGTCTATTAAATGAATTAAATTGGGAATCATTGTCAGATCGCAGGTTGAAATGTAGACTTAATCTCTTAAATAAATTCCACGACAATATTTTCAGTGATGATGTTAAAAATATTTTGCGAACCCAAACTTGCTATGGCAGACTGGACCATAATCATAAAATTAGAGAAATTGATTGCCGAACTGACAGATTCAAAATGTCCTTTTTACCTCATACAATTAGAGATACGATAACGGTAAATAAGTCCAATCGGAGAGTAGCAATGGATAGCGTTGGTAGCTGCATGTTGGTATGAGTACTTAAATCTAACCCTACTAACAGAATGTTTTTGCATGTTTACTTTGCAATTTCTATCTTTTTTAAATGGTAAAGTTCTGACTAGTAAATTAATACTATTCCTTTTCTATGCATGAATTGTAGTGCATGTTTGGTGAGAAATTGCCCCCTGCTACACACCTTTGTGGTGGCTTGCAGGGTATTATGTAGATGTAGATGTAAGTGTGTGTACCTACTGTGGACCATTTCCCTGAAGTTCTCTCTTCTCGCATTCGACCAAAACGCTTTAGGATTGCTTTCTAAATATTCTCCTAAGATCTTGCTCTTGAAGTACGATGACGCTTGCCAACATGCTTCCTTACTAATGCTCTTCATTTGTTATAACTTTGAACTAACTCTTTTTTTTCCTCTGCCGATAGGCCCTGTATTGCATTCTTTATGCTAGCGTGGCATACCCTTTGTCCATTTAATGATTTCATAACATCCGAGTTATACCACTTTGGCACTGTATACTTCTCAATTTGCTTGGTGTGTATTCTTTCACAACTTTACGGGCGACCTCATGAAATTCTCTCCACGAATCTTCTGTTCTAATTTTTGTTTCGTCGCTAAATACATTAAACAATTCAGTTACCTCCTCTTTCCTCGTTATTTCAGTAATTTCAGGTTATACAGTAGATATACTACTACATAACATTCTGTGAGCCACAAGGAGAATATGTGGTAGGGATGTGAACGGTGTGTGTGGGGTGTGAATTCACCCCCTGTCACACACCTTTATGGTGGCTTGCAGAGTATTATGTAGATGAGGATGTGTACGCACTACATGGCAAAAAGTTTGATATAACAGTCACGTGTAACTATGACGCTACGACTATCTCGGGGCGGCAAGCGTCCTTTGAAATAACAAGCATGCATACAAGTTGGCGGAAAGGTAGCCAACTTTAAAAGCAATGTAATGACCCCGAAGGCGCCTCCAGTGGCCAAGGGGAAGGAGAGAGGGCTAGTACATATTAAAAACACCAGCGTATTATGCTAGATTCGACCAGATAAATAAGATTAGAGAGATAGATTGTCGTACAGATAGATTCAAAATGGCATTTTTCCCCCGTACTATAAGAGAACAGAATAGGCAGCATAGGAAAGGGATAGAGGAAATATTTTAGAGTATTCTGTAGTGCATGATGCATGTATTAACCCCTCAAATACTATAGATACTAACAATCTAGTTGCATGAGACCCTTTAGTTGCTTGCTTGCATGTTAGTAGTGCATGCTTGGTGATCTTCACCCCCTGCCACACACCCTCGCGGTGGCTTGCAGGGTATCGTGTAGATGTAGATGTAGATGTTTTTGCAGAAGAGAGACAGTGGGGAGTCCGCTGTCCGCGATCGCTTCCTTCCCTTCCCATTAACCCCCCGCTGTCCCCTTCCGACCACTCAACGCCTACCTGTCTATGAATGTCGAGAAACTTCCATATCTCCGTGCACACTAGAGCATAGGTATTAGAAATGCTGACTGACAACTGACAAGTTGCATCCTTGGTATTTCAAAAAGGATTTCATTGATGATGTTAAAAAGGCGTTTTCTAAAATCTGTAATCGAATTGGCATCTATATTATTATTTACATTTACATCTACTGCAAGCCACCATAAAGGTGTGAGGCAGGGGGTGAATTCTTACCAAACATGCACTACATATCATGCATAAAAAAGGATTAGTATTTACATACTGTTCTGAACTACACTATTTAAAAAAGACAAAGAAAGCGTAGCAAACATGCAAAAACATGCTTTTAGTTGGGTATAGATGAGTTTTCTCCGCACATGGACAAAGCACAAATACTAAAGGAGGTGTGTTGCTTAGCATTGGTGTGGCCAATTGTGAAATATGCCTTCCTTATTTTGAACCCGAGGAAAAAGGGATTATTAAAGAATTACTTAAAATTCAGAGGAGATGAGCTGGAGTTGTGAACATTTGTTAATCTAAATGTACACTATACAAGCCTACAAGCCGAGGGTGTGTGACAAAGGATGAAGATCACCAAGGATCCGAGGATTGGTTTCACGCAGCCCTCCACTCGATTCTTCTATCGGCCAACCTCTTCATATTAATTTAATTCCTCTCTTTCACAAACCTCACTGTGTCTCATACGTGGCCTTCATTTGCCATTCCCAGGACCATTGCCTTCATCTGGCCATCGTGTCTTAAGATTCCTTTCAGAATTCAAATTCAGCTTGGAATTATTTGCAGAATTCCAAGCTGAATTGAAGCATTGAATTGCGTTGAGAAGCGCTCTTAGCCTGCTTAAAGACTTATCCACGTTATCAAAATGATTTTCGAATTCCAAAATTCAAATAACCTCTGTTCGTTCCTCTCCAATCCCTTCTCTTTAAGCAGGCTAAGAGCGCTTCTCAAGGCAATTCAGAGCTTCGTGAAAGGCAGTCGTATAAAAATGTTGAGAGAGTGTTGAGGAGTTACTCCGGATTACATGAAGCAGAGTACATCCACGACACTATTAATCTTCCCCTACATTTCGTGAACCCTATCCTAAGGAGAATATTTAGATAGCAATCCTAAAGCGTTTTGGTCATATGTGAGAGAGCTTCAGGGAAATAAGTCCACAGTGCACACACTTAAAAATGATAAAGGAATCAGAGTCACCAGCAGTGTAGAAAAAGCCAACACTTTAAACACCTTCTTCCAAAGTGTATTCAACTCATCGTCACAAAACGCAGTGGAACCACCGCCGAACACTTTCAGTGAGCAAATGCCCGAAATAAAAATTTCATGTCGCGGAATAGAGCAGCAGTTAAAAAGCATAAGTAAAAACAAAGCACCAGGTCCCGATCAAATTCCTTCCAGAGTTTATAAAACATTAGCTTCTGAAATAGCCCCCTATCTAGAAATAATATTCAATAAAACACTAAAGAACCACACAGTACCCAAGGATTGGAAAGTAGCTAACATTACACCTATATTTAAAAGCGGTGATAGGGAAGAACCTAGTAACTACAGACCCATTTCACTCACGTCAATCTCTTGTAAGATATTTGAGCACATAGTAGTCAGTTCGATCATGGGGCATTTGGATAGTCAGGGATTACTCATAAACAGCCAGCATGGGTTCCGGAAAGGTAGATCTTGCGAGACACAATTAGCTTTATTCGTACACGATATTTTAGTCCACGGCGAAAGCAGTACTGAAGTTGATGCGATATTTTTAGATTTTAAAAAGGCTTTCGATAAAGTTCCTCATGACAAATTAATCTTGAAGTTAGAGAGTTTTGGTATAAATAAAGACGTTGTATGTTGGGTAAAAGAATTCTTAAGTGGGCGAGAGCAGAGGGTTGTCATAGATGGTATCATGTCGGACACAATCGAAGTCACATCGGGAGTTCCCCAGGGTAGCGTAGTAGGTCCGCTTCTATTTCTTTTATACATAAACGATTTGGGTACCGTAGTTAGTAGTAACCTTAGACTTTTTGCAGACGATGCGGTGGTGTACAGGGGTATATCAAACGAAGAGGACATGAAATCACTTAGCAAGGATTTAGATGCAATTGAAGAGTGGTGCGACAAATGGCAGTTAGAACTCAACCTTAAAAAGTGTGTAGCTATCAATTTTTGGAGGAGGAATAATTCGATAGAGCGATCCTATAGAATTAATAACACGAAGATCGAAAACGTTGAAACCGTAAGATATTTAGGTGTAACAATCACTAAAGATTTATCGTGGGGAAGACACATAAGGGAAATATGCGGCCGAGCGAAGAGAAAGCTAGGATTTATAAAAAGAGTACTTGGGAAATGTGATGAGAAGACAAAAGAGCGATGCTACTTTTCACTAGTTAGGCCCCACCTTGAGTATGCAGCCAGTGTATGGGATCCTAATGAATTAGGTTTGATGAGAGAACTAGACAGTGTGCAGCGTAGAGCAGCTAGGTTCGTCAAAAGGTGTTACGATAGGTTGAGTAGTGTATCAGAATTAATACAAGAATTAGGGTGGGAATCATTATCAGAGCGTAGATTAAAGTTCAGATTTAATCTATTGCAGAAATTTCAATCGGATAGCTTTACTGAAGATGTTAGGCACATATTGAAAACACCAGCGTATTATGCTAGATTCGACCAGATAAATAAGATTAGAGAGATAGATTGTCGTACAGATAGATTCAAAATGGCATTTTTCCCCCGTACTATAAGAGAACAGAATAGGCAGCATAGGAAAGGGATAGGTAGGGGAAATATTTTAGAGTATTCTGTAGTGCATGATGCATGTATTAACCCCTCAAATACTATAGATACTAACAATCTAGTTGCATGAGACCCTTTAGTTGCTTGCTTGCATGCTAGTAGTGAATGCTTGGTGACCTTCACCCCCTGCCACACACCCTCGCGGTGGCTTGCAGGGTATCGTGTAGATGTAGATGTAGATGAACCCCTGGGATAAGGAAACTCAACTCAGAGCATTGAAAACCTCTGGTCCACCATCAAGTAGGATATGAGAAGAAGAATCGTGAGGGATTATAAAAATATATTCGATAAAGTTCCTCATAAAGAATTAATCTTGAAGTTAGATAGTATTGGTAAAAATAAAGACGTTGTGTGGTGAGTAAAAGAATTCTTAAGTGGGCGAGAGCAGAAGGTTTATTATCGATTGTATAACGTCGGACACAATCAGAGTCACATCGGGAGTACTCTGGGTAGTGTAATAGGTCCGCTTCTATTTATTTTATACATAAACGATTTGGGTACCGTAGTTAGTGGTAAGCTTAGACTTATATCTATATCTACGACATACCCTGCAAGCCACCTCGAGGGTGTGTGGCAGGGGGTGCATCCACACCAGGAACAATCACACAACAAACAAAAATGAACACCACAAAGCAAGCACCACACCTTTAAAAGTAATTGGGGAAAAAACAAGAAAAACTACCAAATCCCAATCATGTAGGACACACCCATGAATACCAGCATGCCTTGAAACCCGACACTAATTTCATAGATACTCATACATGCAAAGAAAGGCATTGCATGCAAGTCACACGTTGATTTGAACATGCAGGTAATAAAACAATATAAAAAAACTATCGACCTACTCTGAATATTACCTCTATAATTATTACCGATTTATGCGATGTTTAACGTTCTGATCACGAATCGTACGAGGAAAAAATGACATTTTAAACCTGTCCGTCCTGCAATCTATCTCCTTAATTTTATTACAATTATCGAGCCTACCATAATAAGTCGGAGCCAGCAATTAACGTCATTAATGAAATGTCCCTCCGTAAATTTTCCCAGAAGATGAAGTCTATAATTTAGCCTGCGTTGTGACAGCGATTCCCATCCCAATTCGGCTAACATACCAGACACACTGCTTTCCCTATCGTAACACCCTTTTACATATCTCGCCGCTCTTCTTTGTACTCGATCTAATTCGTAAATTAGGCCTGCTTCATAAGGGTCCCATATGCTCGCAGCATATTCTAAGTGTGGTCTAACAATTGAAAAATAGCAACGTTCCTTCACCCTCTCCTCACTTTTCCCGAATATTCTTTTAATAAACCCCAACTTTCTATTTGCTTGACTGCATATTTTCCTGATATGTTTCCCCCATGATAGATCCTGAGTAAGTGTTACACCTAAGTACTTAACTGATTCCACGTTTACTAATTCCGTTCCTTGAATCATATAGTTTCTTTCTATCGAGTTTTTTCTTTTCCAAAAATTTACTGTCACGCACTTTTTTATGTTCAGTATTTTTCTTCAGACTAGGCGGTAGTTCACAGGGGATAAACAAAAGAAGATAGAGAAATGCTTATCAAGGATTTAGATGCATATCAAGAGTGGTGTGACAAATGGCAGTTAGAAATTAGCCTTAAAAAGTGTGTAATTATTACATTTTTGAAGAGGAATAATTCGATAGAGCGACACTATAGCGTTAGTAAACTCGAAAATCGAAAGCGTTGAAGCCATAAGTAGGTACTTAGGTTTAACAATCGCTAACGTTTGATCGTGGGGAAGACACATTTGCCGCCGAGACAAGAGAAAGCTAGGATTTATAAAAAGATTACTTGGAAACTGTGATGAGAAGACAAAAAGGCGATGTTACTTTTCACTAGTTAGGCCCCACATTAAACATGTAGCTAGTGTATGGAATCCGAATGAAATGGGTTTGATTAGAGAGCTAGAAAGTGTTCAGCGTAGAGCAGCTAGGTTCGTTAAAAGGTGTTACGATAAGTTGAGTAGTGTATCAGAATTAATACAAGAATTAGGGTGGGAATCATTATCAGAGCGTAGATTGAAGTACAGATTAAATCTAGTTGAGAAATTTTAATCGGATGGCTTTCGTGAAGATGTTAGGCATATATTAAAAACACCAGCGTATTATGCTAGATTCGACCAGATAAATAACGTAAGACAGATTGGTTTTCGCACCGATAGATTCAAAATATCATTTTTCCCCCGTACTGTATGAGAACACAATAAGCAGCATAGCAAAGGGATAAGTAGGTGAGATATTGCTAGAGTAGTCTGCAATGCATGCTGCACGTATTGACGGTAAAATATATGCCCACTTAAGGGCGTAACGTAATAATTGAAAATTATAAAATCTCAAAATCCGCTGCAAAGACAGCCTCGAAACAGTAATGTATTCGCAGAATTCAAAAGAAAAACACTTGGGGAACAATTGAAAGAAAATCCAAAAGTCTTCTGGTCGTACGTCAGGGAGGTGCAAGGCCATAAGTCTACCGTACATTCACTAAAAAAAGTGATTTTCTACATGATCGGGTTCAAAGGGTTAAAACAACCAAAAACAACAAGGGGACGGTGTTATCTCACCGGAAATTGAAGTCACTTCGGGTGTCCCACAAGGTAGTGTGATAGGTCCACTTCTGTTCCTTCTATACATTTATGATATCAATAAGGCGGTAAAAAGTAAACTTCGTCTATTTGCCGATGACGCAGTAGTGTACAGGGAAATTCTATGCCCCAATGATAAAGAATATTTAAATATTGACCTGCAAGCAATTGATAATTGGTGTGAACATGGCAGTTAGAATAAAACTTTAAAAAATGTCTTGTAATGAATTTTTGGGAAAAGAATAGCTCTCCTCCTAGCACTTACAAAATAAGTAATAATGAATTAACAAACGTGGAACCCATTAAATATCTTGGAATAGGACTGACACATGATCTTTCCTGGGGTAAACACATTCGTGAAATAATGGGTCAAGCGAATCGTAAACTGGGATTCGTCAAAAGAGTACTGGGTAAATGTGACGATCATGTACGAGAAATCAGCTACTTTTCCATTGTAAGACCTCATTTGGAATATGCTGCCAGTGTATGGGAAACCTACGAAATCTGTCTAATAAACGAACTTGAGCGTGTGCAGCGAAGATCGGCAAGATTTGTAAAGGGACGGTGTGATAACGTAACTAGTCTATTAAATGAATTAAATTGGGAATCATTGTCAGATCGCAGGTTGAAATGTAGACTTAATCTCTTAAATAAATTCCACGACAATATTTTCAGTGATGATGTTAAAAATATTTTGCGAACCCAAACTTGCTATGGCAGACTGGACCATAATCATAAAATTAGAGAAATTGATTGCCGAACTGACAGATTCAAAATGTCCTTTTTACCTCATACAATTAGAGATACGATAACGGTAAATAAGTCCAATCGGAGAGTAGCAATGGATAGCGTTGGTAGCTGCATGTTGGTATGAGTACTTAAATCTAACCCTACTAACAGAATGTTTTAGCATGTTTACTTTGCAATTTCTATCTTTTTTAAATGGTAAAGTTCTGACTAGTAAATTAATACTATTCCTTTTCTATGCATGAATTGTAGTGCATGTTTGGTGAGAAATCGCCCCCTGCTACACACCTTTGTGGTGGCTTGCAGGGTATTATGTAGATGTAGATGTAAGTGTGTGTACCTACTGTGGACCATTTCCCTGAAGTTCTCTCTTCTCGCATTCGACCAAAACGCTTTAGGATTGCTTTCTAAATATTCTCCTAAGATCTTGCTCTTGAAGTACGATGACGCTTGCCAACATGCTTCCTTACTAATGCTCTTCATTTGTTATAACTTTGAACTAACTCTTTTTTTTCCTCTGCCGATAGGCCCTGTATTGCATTCTTTATGCTAGCGTGGCATACCCTTTGTCCATTTAATGATTTCATAACATCCGAGTTATACCACTTTGGCACTGTATACTTCTCAATTTGCTTGGTGTGTATTCTTTCACAACTTTACGGGCGACCTCATGAAATTCTCTCCACGAATCTTCTGTTCTAATTTTTGTTTCGTCGCTAAATACATTAAACAATTCAGTTACCTCCTCTTTCCTCGTTATTTCAGTAATTTCAGGTTATACAGTAGATATACTACTACATAACATTCTGTGAGCCACAAGGAGAATATGTGGTAGGGATGTGAACGGTGTGTGTGGGGTGTGAATTCACCCCCTGTCACACACCTTTATGGTGGCTTGCAGAGTATTATGTAGATGAGGATGTGTACGCACTACATGGCAAAAAGTTTGATATAACAGTCACGTGTAACTATGACGCTACGACTATCTCGGGGCGGCAAGCGTCCTTTGAAATAACAAGCATGCATACAAGTTGGCGGAAAGGTAGCCAACTTTAAAAGCAATGTAATGACCCCGAAGGCGCCTCCAGTGGCCAAGGGGAAGGAGAGAGGGCTAGTACATATTAAAAACACCAGCGTATTATGCTAGATTCGACCAGATAAATAAGATTAGAGAGATAGATTGTCGTACAGATAGATTCAAAATGGCATTTTTCCCCCGTACTATAAGAGAACAGAATAGGCAGCATAGGAAAGGGATAGAGGAAATATTTTAGAGTATTCTGTAGTGCATGATGCATGTATTAACCCCTCAAATACTATAGATACTAACAATCTAGTTGCATGAGACCCTTTAGTTGCTTGCTTGCATGTTAGTAGTGCATGCTTGGTGATCTTCACCCCCTGCCACACACCCTCGCGGTGGCTTGCAGGGTATCGTGTAGATGTAGATGTAGATGTTTTTGCAGAAGAGAGACAGTGGGGAGTCCGCTGTCCGCGATCGCTTCCTTCCCTTCCCATTAACCCCCCGCTGTCCCCTTCCGACCACTCAACGCCTACCTGTCTATGAATGTCGAGAAACTTCCATATCTCCGTGCACACTAGAGCATAGGTATTAGAAATGCTGACTGACAACTGACAAGTTGCATCCTTGGTATTTCAAAAAGGATTTCATTGATGATGTTAAAAAGGCGTTTTCTAAAATCTGTAATCGAATTGGCATCTATATTATTATTTACATTTACATCTACTGCAAGCCACCATAAAGGTGTGAGGCAGGGGGTGAATTCTTACCAAACATGCACTACATATCATGCATAAAAAAGGATTAGTATTTACATACTGTTCTGAACTACACTATTTAAAAAAGACAAAGAAAGCGTAGCAAACATGCAAAAACATGCTTTTAGTTGGGTATAGATGAGTTTTCTCCGCACATGGACAAAGCACAAATACTAAAGGAGGTGTGTTGCTTAGCATTGGTGTGGCCAATTGTGAAATATGCCTTCCTTATTTTGAACCCGAGGAAAAAGGGATTATTAAAGAATTACTTAAAATTCAGAGGAGATGAGCTGGAGTTGTGAACATTTGTTAATCTAAATGTACACTATACAAGCCTACAAGCCGAGGGTGTGTGACAAAGGATGAAGATCACCAAGGATCCGAGGATTGGTTTCACGCAGCCCTCCACTCGATTCTTCTATCGGCCAACCTCTTCATATTAATTTAATTCCTCTCTTTCACAAACCTCACTGTGTCTCATACGTGGCCTTCATTTGCCATTCCCAGGACCATTGCCTTCATCTGGCCATCGTGTCTTAAGATTCCTTTCAGAATTCAAATTCAGCTTGGAATTATTTGCAGAATTCCAAGCTGAATTGAAGCATTGAATTGCGTTGAGAAGCGCTCTTAGCCTGCTTAAAGACTTATCCACGTTATCAAAATGATTTTCGAATTCCAAAATTCAAATAACCTCTGTTCGTTCCTCTCCAATCCCTTCTCTTTAAGCAGGCTAAGAGCGCTTCTCAAGGCAATTCAGAGCTTCGTGAAAGGCAGTCGTATAAAAATGTTGAGAGAGTGTTGAGGAGTTACTCCGGATTACATGAAGCAGAGTACATCCACGACACTATTAATCTTCCCCTACATTTCGTGAACCCCTGGGATAAGGAAACTCAACTCAGAGCATTGAAAACCTCTGGTCCACCATCAAGTAGGATATGAGAAGAAGAATCGTGAGGGATTATAAAAATATATTCGATAAAGTTCCTCATAAAGAATTAATCTTGAAGTTAGATAGTATTGGTAAAAATAAAGACGTTGTGTGGTGAGTAAAAGAATTCTTAAGTGGGCGAGAGCAGAAGGTTTATTATCGATTGTATAACGTCGGACACAATCAGAGTCACATCGGGAGTACTCTGGGTAGTGTAATAGGTCCGCTTCTATTTATTTTATACATAAACGATTTGGGTACCGTAGTTAGTGGTAAGCTTAGACTTATATCTATATCTACGACATACCCTGCAAGCCACCTCGAGGGTGTGTGGCAGGGGGTGCATCCACACCAGGAACAATCACACAACAAACAAAAATGAACACCACAAAGCAAGCACCACACCTTTAAAAGTAATTGGGGAAAAAACAAGAAAAACTACCAAATCCCAATCATGTAGGACACACCCATGAATACCAGCATGCCTTGAAACCCGACACTAATTTCATAGATACTCATACATGCAAAGAAAGGCATTGCATGCAAGTCACACGTTGATTTGAACATGCAGGTAATAAAACAATATAAAAAAACTATCGACCTACTCTGAATATTACCTCTATAATTATTACCGATTTATGCGATGTTTAACGTTCTGATCACGAATCGTACGAGGAAAAAATGACATTTTAAACCTGTCCGTCCTGCAATCTATCTCCTTAATTTTATTACAATTATCGAGCCTACCATAATAAGTCGGAGCCAGCAATTAACGTCATTAATGAAATGTCCCTCCGTAAATTTTCCCAGAAGATGAAGTCTATAATTTAGCCTGCGTTGTGACAGCGATTCCCATCCCAATTCGGCTAACATACCAGACACACTGCTTTCCCTATCGTAACACCCTTTTACATATCTCGCCGCTCTTCTTTGTACTCGATCTAATTCGTAAATTAGGCCTGCTTCATAAGGGTCCCATATGCTCGCAGCATATTCTAAGTGTGGTCTAACAATTGAAAAATAGCAACGTTCCTTCACCCTCTCCTCACTTTTCCCGAATATTCTTTTAATAAACCCCAACTTTCTATTTGCTTGACTGCATATTTTCCTGATATGTTTCCCCCATGATAGATCCTGAGTAAGTGTTACACCTAAGTACTTAACTGATTCCACGTTTACTAATTCCGTTCCTTGAATCATATAGTTTCTTTCTATCGAGTTTTTTCTTTTCCAAAAATTTACTGTCACGCACTTTTTTATGTTCAGTATTTTTCTTCAGACTAGGCGGTAGTTCACAGGGGATAAACAAAAGAAGATAGAGAAATGCTTATCAAGGATTTAGATGCATATCAAGAGTGGTGTGACAAATGGCAGTTAGAAATTAGCCTTAAAAAGTGTGTAATTATTACATTTTTGAAGAGGAATAATTCGATAGAGCGACACTATAGCGTTAGTAAACTCGAAAATCGAAAGCGTTGAAGCCATAAGTAGGTACTTAGGTTTAACAATCGCTAACGTTTGATCGTGGGGAAGACACATTTGCCGCCGAGACAAGAGAAAGCTAGGATTTATAAAAAGATTACTTGGAAACTGTGATGAGAAGACAAAAAGGCGATGTTACTTTTCACTAGTTAGGCCCCACATTAAACATGTAGCTAGTGTATGGAATCCGAATGAAATGGGTTTGATTAGAGAGCTAGAAAGTGTTCAGCGTAGAGCAGCTAGGTTCGTTAAAAGGTGTTACGATAAGTTGAGTAGTGTATCAGAATTAATACAAGAATTAGGGTGGGAATCATTATCAGAGCGTAGATTGAAGTACAGATTAAATCTAGTTGAGAAATTTTAATCGGATGGCTTTCGTGAAGATGTTAGGCATATATTAAAAACACCAGCGTATTATGCTAGATTCGACCAGATAAATAACGTAAGACAGATTGGTTTTCGCACCGATAGATTCAAAATATCATTTTTCCCCCGTACTGTATGAGAACACAATAAGCAGCATAGCAAAGGGATAAGTAGGTGAGATATTGCTAGAGTAGTCTGCAATGCATGCTGCACGTATTGACGGTAAAATATATGCCCACTTAAGGGCGTAACGTAATAATTGAAAATTATAAAATCTCAAAATCCGCTGCAAAGACAGCCTCGAAACAGTAATGTATTCGCAGAATTCAAAAGAAAAACACTTGGGGAACAATTGAAAGAAAATCCAAAAGTCTTCTGGTCGTACGTCAGGGAGGTGCAAGGCCATAAGTCTACCGTACATTCACTAAAAAAAGTGATTTTCTACATGATCGGGTTCAAAGGGTTAAAACAACCAAAAACAACAAGGGGACGGTGTTATCTCACCGGAAATTGAAGTCACTTCGGGTGTCCCACAAGGTAGTGTGATAGGTCCACTTCTGTTCCTTCTATACATTTATGATATCAATAAGGCGGTAAAAAGTAAACTTCGTCTATTTGCCGATGACGCAGTAGTGTACAGGGAAATTCTATGCCCCAATGATAAAGAATATTTAAATATTGACCTGCAAGCAATTGATAATTGGTGTGAACATGGCAGTTAGAATAAAACTTTAAAAAATGTCTTGTAATGAATTTTTGGGAAAAGAATAGCTCTCCTCCTAGCACTTACAAAATAAGTAATAATGAATTAACAAACGTGGAACCCATTAAATATCTTGGAATAGGACTGACACATGATCTTTCCTGGGGTAAACACATTCGTGAAATAATGGGTCAAGCGAATCGTAAACTGGGATTCGTCAAAAGAGTACTGGGTAAATGTGACGATCATGTTCGAGAAATCAGCTACTTTTCCCTTGTAAGACCTCATTTGGAATATGCTGCCAGTGTATGGGATCCCTACGAAATCGGAAATGAATCGAAATTCATTATTTAAATGAACTTGAACGTTTGCAGCGAAGATCGGCAAGATTTGTAAAGGGACGATACGATAATTATATTCGCGTAACCACTCTATTAAATGAATTAAAATGGGAATCATTGTCAGATCGCAGGTTGAAATGTAGACTTAATCTCTTAAATAAATTCCAAGGCCATATTTTCAGTGTTGAAGTTAAAAATATTTTGCGTACCCCAACTTAATATGGTAGACTGGACCATGATCACAAAATTAGAGAAATTGATTGCCGAACTGACCAATTCAAAATGTCCTTTTTTCCTCGTACTATTAGGGATATGAATAACGGTAAATATATCCAGTACAAGTGTAGCAATTGATAACATTGGTAGCTGCATGTTGGTATTAGAACTTGAAGCTAACCCAACTAACAGCACATTTGCTTTGCTATTTATATATTTTTAAATAGAGTAGTTTTGAATAGTACCTATATAAATACTAATCCTTTTTATGCATGAGATGTAGTGCATGTTTGGTGAGAATTCATCCCCTGCCACACACCTTTATGGTGGCTTGCAGGGTATTATTTAGATGTAGATGTACAAACCCATGCATGGTAGGTAAATGTAGATAACAAAATTCGTAGATAAATGATATTGTAACCAATTTTCCCTTTAATACTATGTAGACACCAAAGATATCGATATTGTCTATTGGCTCCATGTATTGTCTAGCATGCTTCCATGTAACAACCTAGTTACGCGCGAGTTAATGGCAGGGACTAGAAGATCACAGTGGAAACAATACTTCCTCTCATGCAAAATTTATATTTGAACGTCTCGGATGTGATTTTCCATGATTTTTCGTTCATTTCGTTCCGTGAAAATATGCTACAAAAAACTCTTAACACATTCAGAGAAACAAACGTTATCGAAGGCTCAAAAACGTCAGCGTTTACGCGTCCGAGAGTTCACGGAGATTCGCAATTGTTACTAGTCAATCCTTGGGAGTTGATAATGGCGTAAGAAACTTTAAATAAGTTCGAAAAAGTATAGTACTATTTTTAATAATTTCATTCACTGTGAAGTTACAAGAATGGATGAATGTCTCGAACATACTAAACATAACAATTAGGGCATCTTCCAGCCAATAACATTAATGTAATTCAAGCACTCAATAGTTAAAATGTATTAAACTGATTTAACATGTTAAAACTTATGTTTCAACAGTTATTATTACATTATTCCATCAAAATTTCCCTCCTTCAGCGCTCTTAGCTCTTTAAAAACACCGCGTTTAACCTCCGGAAAATGCAACGTTGCCAAGTGTAAATGGCATATTTCTGAAGGATGCATGAAAAACGTTAATTTTTATCGTACAACGTCGATCAAAATACGCCCGTAATTCTCTTAGAACGTGTGATACAATGGCGGTAATAAATTGTAGCTCATGTAAATTGTTAATAACTTTTAACACGCGTATTGCACGCGGTCAGTTTCGTCTGCGCGGCCCCTTGCCGCGCGAGTGCGGTTGCTAACGAGGGTCGAAGCCGAGCGAGGGTCCGGCCGATCGCGAGCAGAGACCCTCGCTAATGACCTGCGTCTGCCTGCTCTGCCCCCCAGAAGACTACCATTAACCAGAAATTTGAACCCATTTGTAGCTGAGGAAGGAGTCCTAAGGGTTGGAGGCCGATTGAAGCATGCCAAAATTGCATTCAACCAGAAACACCCAATGTTGCTTCCGAAGTCTCATCATTTAACGACTTTGATTATTGATTACTATCATGAGATTCACCTGCACCCTGGGTCATTTCATTTGAACTGCCTTATCCAGGCGAAATTTTGGATCATAAATGCTAGAGGTTATTCGTCGAGGAATATTGCATTGCATTAAATGCTTTCGTGCAAACCCCAAACCAAAAGAGTACTTTATGGGTAATCTACCTCCCTCTTGATTGGAGAAAATTAATGCATTTTACATAACAGGCGTGGACTATGGCGGGCCGTTTGCGCTAAAAATGGGGAAAATACGTAAGGAAAAGATTTTAAATGGATATATTTGCTTGTTCGTTTATTTCGCAACAAGGGCAACACATTTGGAGCTTGTGTCAGATTTGAGTTCCGATTGTTTCTTAGCCGCATTAAGGCGGTTTATTGCTCGAAGAGGCGCCGTGACAGAAATTCATAGCGTCAATGGAACGAGTTTTGTAGGGGCGCAGAGAAAGATGGCGACTTGGAGGAAAGTAGCGTCATCAGCTGACTTCAATAGTAGAGCCGGACGGTATCTGGGTGATCGAGGAATCGCATGGAGATTCATACCTCCTGGCAGCCCCCATGTGGGAGGACTATGGGAAGCCGGTGTAAAGTCGGTGAAAAGACATTTGGCAGCATCACTCGGCGATCAAGTACTAACGTACGAAGAATTCTACACAGTACTCGTTCAGATAGAAGCTGTATTGAACTCGAGACCTATTACTCCAGTTAGTACGGATCCTACCGATGTCGAGGCTCTTACTCCCGGCCACTTTCTCCCGCAAGAGCCAATTTACACACTTCCTGAAGAACCGGAGCATGGTCCAGGGGGATATCGAAGGCGATGGAGTTTACTGCAACAAGTAGTGGGGACATTCTGGAGGCGATGGCAGGACGATTACCTAATTACTCTGCAGAGGAGAGAAAAATGGACTACCAAAAGTAGTAATATCAAGGAGGGCGACCTAGTGATATTGAAGGACCCGAAATGTAGCCCTTGTAGGTGGCGACTTGGTCGAATTAGCAATTGTTTCCCGGGAACGGATGGCCTAGTTAGAGTCGCTGAGGTTAAAACCAAGCAGGGGGTGTATAGACGGTCAGTGAAGGACTTATGTCCATTACCAATAAAAGATAATTAATGTTAGTGATGCTTTTATTCTTGCTTTTCGCAGATTTATTTCCAGAAGAGGTCGCTGTGCGAAACTCTTCAGCGACAACGCCACCAATTTCCGAGGTGCTGACAGAAAACTGAGAGCTATGTTCAAAGCTGCTTCCTCCTTTTACGAAGAAGCAGCGGCCGCACTCAGCACATGTGGGACCGATTGAACCTTCAATCCCCCCATGCACCTCACTTCGGCGGTCTGTGGGAAGCCGGAGTGAAATCAGTGAAACATCACCTCCGAAGAACAATTGGAGATCAAAAATTGACATTTGAAGAAATGTCAACGCTTCTATGTCAAGTCTCGTCCTCTCTCTCCTTTAAGTGATGACCCTAATGACCTTGTGCCTTTAACTCCAGGACATTTTTTAGTTGGAGAGCCTTTAATTGCCTTACCTGAACCCTTTTCAAACCTAGATTCCCAGCCTATGTCAAATAGATTTAAATTAATTACTCTTATGAGGGACCATTTTTGGAAAAGATGGTCTACGGAATATCTCCAGCTACTCCTTCAACTTCCAAAATGGAGAAAGGTTAAAAAAAACTTGGCGGTGGGTGCTCTGGTAGTGGTAAAGGACATATTACAGCCCCCAACTAAGTGGCTGATGGCGAGAGTCATAGCAGTTTACCCGGGATCAGACGGCTTGGTAAGGGTGGCCAAGCTTAAAACATCCAAGGGAGAAATTGTTCGACCAATCACAAAACTTTGTGTCATTTCTGAGTAGAACATTGTTGCTTTTTCACGGCGGGCGGCGTCAGAGGTTATTCTTATTTTTTCCATTTTGTTGTTACGTCAGAGATTATTCTTATTTTTTCCACTTTGTTGTTACGTCAGAGATTATTCTTATTTTTTCCATTTCTTTGTTACGTCAGAGATTATTCTTATTTTTTCCATTTTGTTGTTACGTCAGAGTTTATTCTTATTTTTTCCATTTTGTTGTTACGTCAGAGGTTATTCTTATTTTTTCCATTTTGTTGTTACGTCAGAGGTTATTCTTATTTTTTCCATTTTGTTGTTACGTCAGGATTTATTCTTATTTTTTCCATTTTGTTGTTACATCAGAGATTATTCTTATTTTTTCCATTTTGTTGTTACGTCAGAGATTATTCTTATTTTTTCCATTTTGTTGTTACGTCAGAGGTTATTCTTATTTTTTCCATTTTGTTGTTACGTCAGAGTTTATTCTTATTTTTTCCATTTTGTTGTTACGTCAGAGATTATTCTTATTTTTTCCATTTTGTTGTTACGTCAGAGATTATTCTTATTTTTTCCATTTCTTTGTTACGTCAGAGATTATTCTTATTTTTTCCATTTTGTTGTTACGTCAGAGTTTATTCTTATTTTTTCCATTTTGTTGTTACGTCAGAGGTTATTCTTATTTTTTCCATTTTGTTGTTACGTCAGAGGTTATTCTTATTTTTTCCATTTTGTTGTTACGTCAGAGTTTATTCTTATTTTTTCCATTTTGTTGTTACATCAGAGATTATTCTTATTTTTTCCATTTTGTTGTTACGTCAGAGATTATTCTTATTTTTTCCATTTTGTTGTTACGTCAGAGGTTATTCTTATTTTTTCCATTTTGTTGTTACGTCAGAGTTTATTCTTATTTTTTCCATTTTGTTGTTACGTCAGAGATTATTCTTATTTTTTCCATTTTGTTGTTACGTCAGAGGTTATTCTAATTTTTTCCAATTTGTTGTTACGTCAGAGTTTATTCTTATTTTTTCCATTTTGTTGTTACGTCAGAGATTATTCTCATTTTTTCCATTTTGTTGTTACGTCAGAGGTTATTCTTATTTTTTCCATTTTGTTGTTACGTCAGAGTTTATTCTTATTTTTTCCATTTTGTTGTTACGTCAGAGTTTATTCTTATTTTTTCCATTTTGTTGTTACGTCAGAGATTATTCTTATTTTTTCCATTTTGTTGTTACGGCAGAGATTATTCTTATTTTTTCCATTTTGTTGTTACGTCAGAGATTATTCTTTTTTTTCATTTTGTTGTTACGTCAGAGGTTATTCTTATTTTTTCCATTTTGTTGTTACGTCAGAGTTTATTCTTATTTTTTCCATTTTGTTGTTACGTCAGAGTTTATTCTTATTTTTTCCATTTTGTTGTTACGTCAGAGATTATTCTTATTTTTTTCCATTTTGTTGTTACGTCAGAGATTATTCTTATTTTTTCCATTTCTTTGTTACGTCAGAGATTATTCTTATTTTTTCCATTTTGTTGATACGTCAGAGGTTATCCTTATTTTTTCCATTTTGTTGTTACGTCAGAGATTATTCTTATTTTTTCCATTTTGTTGTTACGTCAGAGTTTATTCTTATTTTTTCCATTTTGTTGTTACGTCAGAGATTATTCTTATTTTTTTCCATTTTGTTGTTACGTCAGAGATTATTCTTATTTTTTCCATTTTGTTGTTACGTCAGAGTTTATTCTTATTTTTTCCATTTTGTTGTTACGTCAGAGATTATTCTTATTTTTTCCATTTTGTTGTTACGTCAGAGATTATTCTTATTTTTTCCATTTCTTTGTTACGTCAGAGATTATTCTTATTTTTTCCATTTTGTTGATACGTCAGAGGTTATCCTTATTTTTTCCATTTTGTTGTTACGTCAGAGTTTATTCTTATTTTTTCCATTTTGTTGTTACGTCAGAGGTTATTCTTATTTTTTCCATTTTGTTGTTACGTCAGAGTTTATTCTTATTTTTTCCATTTTGTTGTTACGTCAGAGTTTATTCTTATTTTTTCCATTTTGTTGTTACGTCAGAGTTTATTCTTATTTTTTCCATTTTGTTGTTACGTCAGAGTTTATTCTTATTTTTTCCATTTTGTTGATACGTCAGAGATTATTCTTATTTTTTCCATTTTGTTGTTACGTCAGAGTTTATTCTTATTTTTTCCATTTTGTTGTTACGTCAGAGATTATTCTTATTTTTTCCATTTTGTTGATACGTCAGAGGTTATTCTTATTTTTTCCATTTTGTTGTTACGTCAGAGATTATTCTTATTTTTTCCATTTTGTTGTTACGTCAGAGATTATTCTTATTTTTTCCATTTCTTTGTTACGTCAGAGATTATTCTTATTTTTTCCATTTTGTTGTTACGTCAGAGATTATTCTTATTTTTTCCATTTTGTTGTTACGTCAGAGATTATTCTTATTTTTTCCATTTTGTTGTTACGTCAGAGGTTATTCTTATTTTTTCCATTTTGTTGTTACGTCAGAGGTTATTCTTATTTTTTCCATTTTGTTGTTACGTCAGAGTTTATTCTTATTTTTTCCATTTTGTAGTTACATCAGAGTTTATTCTTATTTTTTCCATTTTGTTGATACGTCAGAGATTATTCTTATTTTTTCCATTTTGTTGTTACGTCAGAGATTATTCTTATTTTTTCCACTTTGTTGTTACGTCAGAGGTTATTCTTATTTTTTCCATTTTGTTGTTACGTCAGAGGTTATTCTTATTTTTTCCATTTTGTTGTTACGTCAGAGTTTATTCTTATTTTTTCCATTTTGTTGTTACATCAGAGTTTATTCTTATTTTTTCCATGTTGTTGATACGTCAGTGATTATTCTTATTTTTTCCATTTTGTTGTTACGTCAGAGATTATTCTTATTTTTTCCATTTTGTTGTTACGTCAGAGGTTATTCTTATTTTTTCCATTTTGTTGTTACGTCAGAGTTTATTCTTATTTCTTCCATTTTGTTGTTACGTCAGAGATTATTCTTATTTTTTCCATTTTGTTGTTACGTCAGAGGTTATTCTTATTTTTTCCATTTTGTTGTTACGTCAGAGTTTATTCTTATTTTTTCCATTTTGTTGTTACGTCAGAGATTATTCTTAATTTTTCCATTTTGTTGTTACGTCAGAGGTTATTCTTATTTTTTCCATTTTGTTGTTACGTCAGAGATTATTCTTATTTTTTCCATTTTGTTGTTACGTCAGAGTTTATTCTTATTTTTTCCATTTTGTTGTTACGTCAGAGTTTATTCTTATTTTTTCCATTTTGTTGTTACGTCAGAGATTATTCTTATTTTTTTCCATTTTGTTGTTACGTCAGAGATTATTCTTATTTTTTCCATTTCTTTGTTACGTCAGAGATTATTCTTATTTTTTCCATTTTGTTGTTACGTCAGAGATTATTCTTATTTTTTCCATTTTGTTGTTACGTCAGAGATTAGTCTTATTTTTTCCATTTTGTTGTTACGTCAGAGATTATTCTTATTTTTTCCATTTTGTTGTTACGTCAGAGTTTATTCTTATTTTTTCCATTTTGTTGATACGTCAGAGATTATTCTTATTTTTTCCATTTTGTTGTTACGTCAGAGATTATTCTTATTTTTTCCATTTTGTTGTTACGTCAGAGATTATTCTTATTTTTTCTTTTTGTTGTTATGTCAGAGACGTTTTGACTTTTTAGTTGTCTCTTCAGTTGTACTTCACAACTACCCCTTAGTGGATGTCCTACACAAGTGAGTGTTGTGTGGATTGTTTGGATGTGTAAACCTTTTTTTTTAATAATATATTTTTGTCATAAGATGTTCCCTTTTCTTATATGCATTCTAAAAGACACCTATCGTGTCTCACTCATGTATATGTATTGTATACTCTTTATGTCAGTTTAAAGGAATTGAATTTTGTAATTCATATGTATTGGATGGTATTCTTCCGTCCGAGGACGAGACGAGGACGGTATGTTCGCGCTTTTTTGATTTCTGGTTGGTTGTCAAAGAATTTTGCCACACCAAACTCAATAGTTCTCTGACGTACACCTCCACTAACAGATCTTCTCGGCCATACCTATCTCTTAAACAATTTATTGTCTTAACGTAATTCTCACTGGTGGCGGGAAAACTCTCCACTAACTCCCTGGCTCTAGAACCGGGAATCGTTGCCTGCACCAGATACTGAAACTTGTCACTGGCATCAATAGAGGGGTCTTCGTCAATTTTCTAGAATTGAGACAAATATGGCAAGAAATATTTTAACTCACCTCCGAACTTCTTAAATTCTAATTGAGGGAGTTTGAAAGAACCACAGATATAGAGATTCTTGCGTCTGACTGGGTCTGGAAACACTTCCTTGTGAATGGCGATCTTCTTCCCATTTTGCAGCAGCACATTAATTTGCAAAATAGAATCGTATACTCATCCGCCCTCTTGATTTCCTCGTCCAAGTCCTTTTGCGTGACGTTCTCCAGTTCTAATAAGCCATCATTAACTAAATCATCTAACTGCGATAATTCACCCCGACGCTTCTCCAACAGTTCCATTGACGCTCGAATATCTATCATATTCTCGTCCCCTGACTTAAGTATCGCGTCAACCTCGTTGCACACCCGCGTGAAAGCACTCCTTAGCGTTTTGCGCGACTTCTTTACCTTTTCCATGTTGTTCCTTGGTTATCCAGTCCTGCCGGTGTCGCCAAATGTCGGATACGTAACTCAAACAAACCAGTTTCAGTTCCAACCATTTAATATAAAACTCGGGAACAACATGTCACATACAATAAATCTGAACTGACTTCGCCGGGGACGCTTGTTAGGTTAACAATGTGCTCGTCATCTCTATGCACACATACATAACAGACGAGAAAAAACAAAACAAACGCTAAGCCTAAATGCGGCTCACAACATCCACATTATTCCGTTGGTATGCTTAAAAATTACGTGCCTCACATTAAAACGGAACAGTAGCAAAATTCTTCCGTCAGTTTTCGCAAAAAAAATGGAAAGTAATTTTTGATCATTTTTTATGATCTTCGCAGACGTCTGGTAGTCTAAAATAAGCAATTAAATTAAAATTATTTCAGTATTAGGACTACTAGCGGAATACTAAAAAAATCGGTTTCTTACGATTCAAAAAATATCTTCCGCACATCAATGTTCTTTGCGTTCAATGGATGGAACATTTCTTTTCTCTTTGGTATTAAACTTTTCAGCGCTCACAGCTGCAACTTGATTCCGTACCGACGCGACGAGGGCGATAGTCGTATTATTCCATGGTTGCGTGTTGCAAGAATGGCTGGTGGCGCATATTATAGAGCGCGGAATAGTAGATTCAATTCCGAGCGTATTGCTTTAAGGATTTCAAATAGAAACTAGCATTCATCAGGAGACATCTCATCGTGTATATCTGTGAAGAAGCAGTTTTCGGAAATATACTGAATATTCACTTTTAAATAAATAGAAATCCCCCCTGTCATTTGCAACTATATTTAATATTGCATTGATGAATTTTCTTTAGGAAACAAATACTAATCGTGAAAAGAATATAATGATGATTACCACAAATCATAACATATGATAAATAAAAAATGTATAATATGTTAACTTGAGAGATTTTAGATATTTTCTGGACATCTTGTAAACATTTAAGATATCTAAGACATTGAAGATATGCTGTAGATATCAAGTAGATATTTTGTGCTATGTGGGTTAGCACATAGGATCGCACCACTGGGAGTTAATTGTGCTTTAATGGCTTTTTTAAAGCCATTTTATTAATTTCACATTCAGATTCTAGTTGTGTACTTTAATGAAACTTTATGGAAAAATGTAATTAAATGCAAGAAACATATTCCTTATTGAGGCTTCCGCGGAGTGTCTGGTTTGAGGATCCATTCGTTTCGGGATTCGCGTGTGTCCATTCTGGGGTGACACCAGTTTCGCCAACGCTTCAGTTAGCATCTTCAGGCCTGAAGTGTTTCATAACAGATGTTTACCGTCTTATATACTTCATTCACTTCTGCGCTCTGGTGTTCAAGTGGGCGCATTTTCATTGGCCGTTTGACTAGTATTTTCAATTAGGCGCTTCCAAGTATGGGGGAGCTTATGGCTGCTATCCTCTCTGTTGAAATTGTTGGGGTTCTGTTTCGATCGCCTCGCGTATGAGCCTTGGGAAATAGCGTTTCTCGGTCTTGATCAGCTTGGCTCCGTCGAAATTGATGTTGTGGGCCTTCCCAAAAGTGCTCCGCGATGGCTGAGATTGTCTGTCGTTCTCCTGTGTTCTTGTATACGGGTCTTTAAGGCTCTCGAGGTTTGCCCAATGTAGGCCTTCCCACATTCGCATCTGACCTCGTATATGCCGCTCCGTTCTTCCATCGGCGTAAGGTCTTTACCTCAGCATAAAATGTCCTTTGTCTTGGTGACGCAGGTGTATCTGGTCAGGATGTTAGGCTTGTTAAGATCCCTGGATATTTTTCCCGTGGTTCCGCCAACGTAATGGTATCACGGAGAAAGTGGCATCATCCTTTTCCCTCGTGGTAGCAGTCTCGTCGGTCCTGCTCAAGGCCAAGACTCGTCTCTCTTCTTCTCTCTGAGCAACTCGGTGAATAGCGTGTCGGTGGAAACCATTGTATTGAAAAACCTTATAAAGATGCTGTTTCTCGTTTTCAATAGACGAATCTTCGCAACTGGAAAGGGCTCGGTTGAAAACAGTTTGCATTACAGCCGTCTTTCGTCGGGGGTGGTGGCAGCGTTCAAATATCGATCGGTGTGCGTTTGCTTCCGAAATATTGAATGCCCTACGGTCCCGTCGTCATTCCTCTCCACCCGCACATCCAGGAAAGGAAGTTGCCCGTTTTCTTCCACCTCCATCGTAATTTTAATGGTTTCGCTCTGCTGGTTGAGGTGTTTAAGGAATCCATCGAGTTCGCTTCGTCCGTGTGGCCATATGGCAAATGTGTCATCCACGTATCTCAGGAAAAGTTTTGGTTTTTTTCTCATGGGATCGTAGAGCCTTCTCTTCAAATGCCTCCATAAACAGATTGGCGATGACCGGTGATAGAGGGGATCCCATGGTACTTATATTATAGGGACCTTGGCCGCGCCTTTGACTTGTTGGTGACATACCCCATTCCAAATGAAATATGCGTTGTCAAGGCAGAATCTCACCATTTTCGGGATACACTCTGGCAGTCCTTTGGCGACGAGAGATCTGGTAATCTCGATGGCTTCATTGACGGGTAGGTACAAGGAAATAAGGATTCTGCGTCGAAGCTAACAAGTAGGTCGTCTCTGCTAACTCTCAAATCCTTGACGATTTCAATAAAATGCGAAGTTTTTCACGTAGGTCTTACCGGTAAAGGGTTGCAGCAATTTTGCTAAATATCTCGCCAGCTTATGTGCTGGAGAGTCGATGGCGCTAACGATAGGGCAGAGTGGGATGCCTTCCTTGTGAATTTTTGGTAAACCACAGGGGCGTGGTGGTTTTGGAGCAGGCTCGATGAGGCGCCTACGTTCTTCGAGTGGTGGAATCGAAGACTGTTGGAGGATGGCCTTAGTCTCTCTCTTCGTATCCTTCCGGTGGGGTCTGATTTCAGCACAAGATAGGCGTCGTCTTGATATGGCTGGCAATTTTGTCCAAATAATCTTCTTTCGCCATCACGACCGTGGAATTGCCTTTGTCAGTCGGAAGGATAACTAAATTTCCCGCTTCCCTCATTTCTTTGATCGCCCTCCTCTCTCCCCTGGTTAGGTTGGACTTCTGTGGTTTCACCTTGAGCAGGATGCGTCCCACTTCTTCCCTGCTTTCGTCTGCTGCTGGTCTGTTAAGTTTGCGGATTGCGTCTTCCACTCCTGTAATGATCTCCTCAGTGGGTATTCTCCTGGGAGCCACGGCGTAGTTGAGCCCTTTGGAAAGCAGCATCCCTGAGGGCAAGGCCGCTCCTCAGGTTGACAACCGTCCCGTCCATTTCAGGAGTTCCTCTTGTTTTGTGCTGGCGGCTGTGGAGTCTCTCGAATTTGTTCACCCGTTTCTCTCGTGTCACAGAAAAAACATTACGAGAGGTGAATTTTTCCTGTTTGTCCCAGTTGTTGACTGTCGGGGTGGCTCTAGAGCTCTAGATGAAGGTGGTAGAGTTCCGTGGAGCAGCGATGGAGTTCGTGTGCTGGACTCTTCCTCTCAGTAGCACTTTGCTAGTCTGATGTACAATGCTCTTGGCCTTCTTTGTCTGGATATTGTGTTTTACGGTGACACAAGGTGTTGTGGTCTCTGCATTGTTCGAGGGCAACCCCATGGAGGAGTCTTCCTTTCTTCTTCCACTCGAACCTCCTTTTCGACGGAGCCAAACTGATCAAGACCGAGAAACGCTATTTCCCAAGGCTCATACGCGAGGCGATCGAAACGGCCAAGAACCCCAACAATTTCAACAGAGAGGATAGCAGCCATAAGCTCCCCCATACTTGGAAGAGCCTAATTGAAAAAACTAGTCAAACGGCCAATGAAAATGCGCTCACTTGAACACCAGAGCGCAGAAGTGAATGAAGTATATAAGACGGTAAACATCTGTTATGAAACACTTCAGACCCGAAGACGCGAACTGAAGCGTTGGCGAAACTGTTGTCACCCCAGAATGGACACACGCGAATCCCGAAATGAATGGATCCTCATGCAAGAAACATAATTCAAATAAGAAATAATTCCAGTTGTAAAAAAATAATTTATGTGTATATACATATGTCTTTATTAATATTGGTTAAATTGATCAAAAAGGACTTTAACAGCAAGGAAATGTAAGACAACTCTGCACAAGTTCCTACCATATACAAAAAGTAAATTTCACATCTTTCATCACTTGAAATTACCACCCAAGTGTTTAAACATTTCCCACTGTAGCCAGTAACAGACATCACTTGTTACATCGACCACCTCATGAGTGAGTTGATCAGCGTCAATGAATTCTGCTAACCAACTCTATGCAACAGTTTGCTGGTTAGATACAAAACACATAACATGTATCTAAGATAAATAAGGGTTAACATGAAATAATTTAAAATATGAAAATGATTTTAGAATGTAATCAAGTCACAATTCAAGGCTGAGTACAAGTTTCTACAATTGTTGTCCTTACAATTTGAATGGGAGGGAAAACAAAGAGAAATTCAGAAACTCAAAAAAATCATGATTGAATATAATAAATAGGCTGGCTCTAATTTTGTCATAAAACATGTAAAAAAATAAACTCATTTATATATTATGACTATTATACATTTATTTTAGTTTTTAAGAGGTGCCAATCAAGAACTTTATTCTTTGACTGATAGAGTAAAACCAATTCAAGAGGCAGGCACATCATGCTGTCAACGTGATTTTTTTTTACATTGATAATTCATTCATCCATCACTGATTTGCTCACCATAATTAAGTCATAAATAAACACAAACTACAGAGATAAAACTGAAATTGGAGCATGAGAAGTGAATTCAATTCAAATGGCATTGCTTTTGTCAAAAGCAAGCACCACCTCCGCTTCGACGGGAGGCCCCGCCAATATCTCTTGGGCTTCGGGCACCGATGTCGAAACGCGCACCACCTTGGACACCTCGTCACACGCCTTCTTCCCCAGCAATATCTCTCCATTGTCGCCAACGGACGTGCCAAACATCTCCACGGCCTCCTCTAGAGAAGATGTGAATACATGCGGTTTAAGGCCCTTGTGCCACTCATACTGGCAACATCCCCCTCACACACAACTCCTCCACCTCTCAAAGGGCACACCACAATACCTTACACAGTTGAGCATCTTTAATCCGGCACAGTCAGGACCAAAGTGATGCCGGATTAGGGATTTTGCCAGACCATGGCCATGACAACTGGTTTATGTTTGATGTCCGGGATATTTTCATTGAAAGGATTCAATTATTTACAACAAAATATATTCGTTTGCCATTTACTGAACACCATTTTAAAAAGTGTCACTGAGAATAACCAGAAAGAAATGGTTTCTTAATTCACAAATTTATTACTTAAAAGTGTAGAAGTTGCACAGTGAGTGAAAATAACATAAGCTTAGCATCGTGTGCATCACTTGCACTGCACAGTTGCAAGTGTAATATTACCATCGGAAAAAGGTTTATAAAATTTAATATTTCTTATGCTGTGCTTCGCGCAAATATTTCCTACCTAGCTTTATTTGTTATCAGCTTATTCAGCGCGATGTCAACACGTGGGTGTCGTATGCATGGCCGCCTATCTCTGCATCACAGGCAATCGGACTGGATTATTCTTTAAAGACCATCATCATCTTCATCCCCACTTGGATTTATTGTTATTAATTACCATTTCAAGGTTTTCATCACCTGTGAAATGCTGTATGGTGAGAGTATTGTGGTCGCTAGCTATCCATTCCTCTATAACATTACCAATTCCATTTCCTTTAATTCAGGGTTATGGATGCTGTTTGGGCAGCAAACCTCCGCATTCATCATATGTTTATCCTCAGAAACATGAAAGGCTTTTGAAATCCCCTCTTATTCCGTCTACATCAAACCACGATTTAAACCCACAGCATGTTTTGGAACTGAATTACTATTCCATGTATGTGAAATTTCCCAAATCATGTCTTTTAGATTATATCTGTTTCTGAAATAGTTTAGCCTGCTCCATTAGCATTTGGCCAGAAAGCCCTTCACTTCGACGCAATTGAAACCATGCGATCTAAATCAGCATTTAAATCTTCTTTCATAGTTTTTCTCTGTCATCCATTTCCTCATGTCACTTTAACAGTAAAATTTTGAGGATTTTCTCTCTCCACTTCTTAATATCATATATTGTCGAAGATTCTACGCACTATGCTTCAGACAAATGCTTTACCGATGCAACGATGTCAAGTTTTTTAACAACCTGCACTTTATCTATGATCATTTATGTTTTGTACCGATGCCTCACTCCTCTACTGTTGCCACAACTGTATGAATTAGACATAATTAGGGAGAAACATTACTCGACAGATAACAAATAATTTTATCAAATTACGTCTAGTGGTCAATGCAGGTGCAATCGAAAGTGGCCAATCTGTAAACTAGTCGTAGTGTCCGTCTTGGAGATGTCTTGAGTTTTAAATGCTTAGTTCAAGCTGCAGAATCATTCCAGTGTACACACGAAGTACCAGACATTAATATGTTTAACCCTTTCCAAACCGAAGCCCTTTAAACCGCCCGATGTGCTCCTGACCTGAGAGCCCAAAACCGTCCGTCTCAAAATTTCCGAGTCGGGTCTAAGCACCGAGACCGCCCGTAATACAGTGGGGTTCAACAGAGTGGATTTTCATATGCAACCACCCGTAATCCCTAAGAGGCACCTTCAGCAAGAGCCATGAAACATCTGAACAACTCCTTGCATTTCATCCGTGAACGGTCTGGTCATCCAACACACATGGCCACAAGTGCCTTTTTTTTGGCCTTCGCTGTCAGGAATACTCGTCAGTCTTGGACCGTGGCTGGTCTGCGTAGGAGTGCTATCGCAGCAGAGCTATGCGCAGAAGATCTTAGTGATTCCTCTTCTTCGGACGATTTGTTGAGTAACTCCTCGAGTGATACAGAGGAAGGTTCACAAGAAAATGAAGAGTGAGCGATGTTGGGTGTGCTGTGGGAGGGAGGTGTGGCTTGGGAGTGAGTGTTCTACCCTTTGGGATCTGCTGCTGCTGGCTGTGGAAGGAAGAGAGGGAAGCTCCAAGGGATTGACATTGCATGACTCATCACCCGGAAGTAGTGAATTTTGTTATTTTAAGTATATCCCACGGGGTGACAATATATTTAAAATAATAGCTCAAATACAAACAAATCTGCCCTGTGTAGACAGAACCAGGCAAAGGAAGCAGATCAAGAATGGTTTGACTCTGCTTCAGAAGAAATAGTAGCGTACGTAGGCGTACTTATTTACATGGGCGTGTGCCATTTGTCAGAAACGATGGACTATTGGCACAATCCTGATATCATATGTTCTATCATCAAAAATTGCATGACGTATCAGTGTTATAAAAAACTGACAAAATACTTTGACGTCATTGATATTGAGAATGAACTAAATGTCCATGGTGAAGGGTTTGACGTATTACAGAAAGTAAGGCCAGTATTAGGTAGGGTGGAAAATGTTCATAAAGAAAATAGACCAGGGAGGGCATTGGTAGTGGATTATGGTGGCTTTCAAGTGGCGTCAACCATATATCAAATGATACATAGAAAATGAACCAACGAGATGGGGGTTCAAGGTTTGGGTGCTTACTACTCCACACGGCTATATACTGAACATGTATTCAGGAAAGAAAGAAGTCGGAAACAAGGGAATGCTTCTTGGCAGTCAGGTGGTAATGAATCTACTACAAGGTTACTTAGGATTACACCACCATGCACATTTCGACAGCTTGTTTTTCAAGTGTTCACTTGGTAAGGTGTCTCCTGCAAAATAATACTAATGCATGTTCTACATCTCAGCCAAGCTGTAAAGAATGGCCCAAGGAATTGAAATTGACCAAATCTTTAAAACTAAAAAGAGGTGAATTGAAATGTCTTCAGTCAAATGGTGTGACAGCAACAGCGTGGTGTGATAATACATAGATATATTTGCGTACTTTCGACTAATTGTGACCCAAAAGGAAGTGTGAGTGTTTTGAGAAAAACCGGCAAAGGCAATGAAAGGCTGGCTATTTCTTGCCCTCCCTCTCAGAATGCACTGAATTTAAGGGTGGAGCAGATAGAGCCAACCAGAAGCGAAGTCATTATTCATTAGGCAGAAGGACAAAGAAATGGTGGAAATATTTGCTTGGATTTGTAATGAACACTGCAATAGTGAATAGTTTTACTTTTGCACAGTGAAACTAATCAACCTGCAAAATCCAAGCATGAGGAAAGTCAAAAAGAATTCCGGAAGGCTTTATATAGGCAGATGATATGAAATTTCTCATCACAAAAGAGAACAGGGCACAAAAGAAGCGTAGCACCAAATGTACTTTCATCTCGACAGTCTCATAAAATAATTAGGGTAGGAAAAAGGTGTGCGTTCAATGCAGCGAGGACAAGAAACATAAAACATCCAGAAAAGCAATTCAAACTACATGGAAGTGTAGAAAGTGCGACCTACCTCTGTGCAAAACGAGATTTTTCTTCGAGTTCCACCACAAAAAGGGAGTTGAGGTGGACAACTAACAGGATAAGGTAGGATGAAATTTAAAAAAAATATATATACAGTATCGTATTTTTGCAAAAAAAAAAGCTCTTTATACAAAACAAATATTAAAAAGGAATACATTAGATAAAATAACATTGGAATGGTAAAATGATTTGCGCATTGTGTCACAACGCATGAATCTAGGTCAAAAATTGGGTCCATGACAGGGATTTGGAGTATTTAAATCCGGACCTCAAAGGGATAACTCAAGTCGGGCGGTTTTGGATGCTTTGGTCGGGAAAGGGTTAACTTATTCTGATTCTAGGAACGGGAAAATTAGCGTTAAGAATGGAATGGGATAATATCTTGGCAGGTTATGAAGCAATGTTTCGGTAAAAAATGTTTCGGCATTTTCCACAAAGTAGGTGGTCGTGGCAAAATTGCCAGATTACAGGAGTTCCCGGATAACGGGAGTTCCCGGATTAAGGGTGCTCAACTGTACTGTATATTAGTGGACCCTGGCATACACAGCAAGTGCACATATTTTCAAACACACATTTGTGGAGTTGAAGCACATGGAGTTTGTGACTGAAAATACATTTTAACTGTGACACAAACTAAACACTTCACACTAATAGATTAAATTATTCTGGACACAATGCCTAAAAAACAACAGTATTACATTAGTACCTATGTTAAAATAATTACAATGTACCGATAGGTCTAAGTGCTTCAGGGCCACCTTGGGAGAACTCCACCACAAAAATAATCTATCTACAATCTATATTTTTGGAAAACGAGCTGGGAATGTAGGCGGAAACACCGAACAATGTATGCGATGAGCAGAACGAACTTGGTTGATGGCAGAACTTTAATTTTTGCCACAATCTCAGCAAACTTTCTTCTTATGTGGATTTTCGTCTACTTTTCCGAGGTTGAGCTTTTCCGCCTCACGCTTTCCCATAGCTAATTATAAGCACTTGTCTCACTTTCATTGTCATGAAGATTGCAGCTAGTAAACATTGGTAAGTCAGTTGAAGAAGGCGGGATTTCAAAATTTTCATTTTTAGATGGATTTTCACCAAATGAATACTTTCAAGTAAAAGTATTTTTAAAAAAAAGCGAATGCTTGAAAGCATCGAAGTATTGCTAAAATGGCCGATACCTGAAACTCACTATTGGTATTGGCCAAGGGGATAGTTATCATAATATCATTACTCAGAAAAATAATAATATTTTATATTTATCAATGTTTAATTTCTTTAAAGTTGATATTATTTCTCGATTTATAGGTCAAATTGAAAAATAAAATTATTCAATCCTGTAAATTCCAAACTAAAGTAGTGTAACAATTGCGTGTTATTGAGAAAATCAGCAGATTTTTTTCACATTATTTGGAAGAAAGTATTCACTTTCAAATGCAGAAGAAATCATGTAAAAATATCAACAAATAACCAAATAATGATATTTTTGAATGAACGCCTACAAAATTAGCAAAATAGTCATGACATTTCTGGGAATATCCACAAAAAAATTGGTGGCACTCAAAGGGTTAAACAGCCAATCGCCTTGACGACTAAAGGGATTGCTGTATTTTAAAGTAGATATGCAGTTTAAAATGTAGAGGCATATTCATTGACATTAAACTCGAGAACTAAACATAGTACGTCAATCAAACTTTGAAGTGAAATACATTTCTTTCTTGTGCTGTTAATTAACTACTCAGGCAAGTCAAAGCATACCCACATGATGTACACATACAGGTTTTATTGCTTGAGGCAACTATTTCATTTGTAAATTTTAATTAGAAATATTCACCGACAAACTTGAGATGCACACTAGCCAAAATATATTTTAATAATGACTCACGTTTATTGTAGAATATGGACTTGGGTTACCCGAACTTTGAAGAGTTCTGTGGAACTTTCTGAAATTTTTCTGTTAAAACACTTGGTGACCGAAGACTGAACCTGCTAAACATCAGTGCAATGAAGACGTGAATGTGGCGATGGAAAAGGAATTAATTATTAATGAATCCCATCCTGCTTAAAAGAAAAATCCACGCACACATGTCTAATCACTGAGAAAAATGATTTCGACCCTCAACCTCAGAATCAAGAAATCTGAAAGGTTTAACAAAAATCAACCGATTTTGTTAAACCTTTCAGGAATTGTTAGGATTTGCAACCTTAGTCATGTGCTAAAACAGTTTTTAAAATTTTGTTTGTTACTTAGTTACAGTATGTCAGTTTGTTGATTTGCTGAAACGTGGTCGAATTTTTGGTGATATCTCAGTAATTATAAGTACTACAGAAATTGGAGTCATGTTATTTGAAAGGTCAAGAAATTATATGTAGTACCAATGTATTTATCTTAGCAAATATTTATTTTTTCCATTATATTTTAAATTGTGAAAATTATTATGTCCTTTTTGCCAGTGAAGCCCTGCATTGAATATCATAAAGGTGTAATAGTTTAATATTCTTAATTCTTTATAAAAATATTACTTTTTCGCAAGAGTAATATTTCATTTAAGAGAGAAAAATGCTTTTTACGGCAAGTTGGCACTGCAGCCATGCTGGTGACACACTTCTTCAAAGTGACTTCAAACATAATTATAATTTAAATTACATTGTTGGCCTATGTTGAGAAAAATTTTGAAAAGTACCTATTTAGTTCCCTTTGTATTTCCACAATTTATTCTCCCACACTACTAGCATGGTTTCGACAATTAACGTCAACCTCAGGTCTGAGGATGATATCTGATCGTGGAAACCATGGTGTTAGTGGCGTGAGAGAATAAATTGTGGAAATACAAAGGTTATTTTATCATTCATAATGAATACAAGTAAATTCCATAAAGTGACACCAGAAAGCATCAATTTTTTCCCTTTGGAGAAAAAGTGTCTATTTTTTCTGTATGTATCCATATAATGATAATAAAGAGCATTACAGTTTTATAGTGGCAACAATGACGGATACATCTACATGTATAATATAACTAATATGTATCTTTGTAATTATTTCATTGCATTCCAGCGCAAATGTCAGAGGGTAAACAAGTAAACACCTTGAACCCATAACTTTACGTGCTGAAAGATGGGATAGTACGATAGATAATTACAGAGGGTGGTTTTGTAAGGTTCACTTTATATTTAACCCTTTGAGTGCCACTGGTTTTAGGTGGGTATTCCCAGAAGTGCCACGGGTATTTTGCTAATTTTGTAGGCCTTTATTCAAAAAATCATTATTTGTTTATTTGTTGCTATTTTTACATGATTTCTTCTACATTTGAAAGTGAATACTTTCTTCCAAATTAATATGAAAAAATATCGTCTGATTTTCTCAATGACACGCAATTGTTATAGTATAATTTGGAATTTACAGATTTGAATTATTTTATTTCTCAATTTTGACCCATAAATCGAGAAATAATATCAACTTTAAAGAAATAAACCATTGATAAATATAAAAGATTATTATTTTTCTAGGAATTCATCATATAATATCCAAGGAATTTGCACGAGTTTTCAATATATATTCGATTGAGTAACACAATGAAAATTGCTTAAAATTCAGGGGAAATTATCAAAATTATTGAAGGTATATAATGTGAATATTTTTGCAGACAAGAGAATATTTGGATGTGAAAACGTTATGAAACATGGTATCTGAATAATAATAACAAGAATTTAAGACTGTTATTGCTTACAAAATGATAACAATTGCATTACAAATTTTTGAAAATATATACTCATTCTTAGAAAATGATGAAAACATTATAAACCCTATTCCAAATCAAATAACTAATTATCATATTATTCATAAATATGATGAGACACACAAATTCCATGTAGAAATTATTCACATTTCATGCAGTTCTAGATCTATGGACAGGGCCACGGCCTTTCCTACTGCATACAGCACACATTTTTTCCCTCTGCCCTGAAAGTTTCCTTATCCCATACATTCCTGTCGATACTGTCCTAGGAGTTGACTGACTGGGATTATTCCATCTAAGTAACCATTCAATCACAATGCTATCTATTATTTATGAAAAAACTGCACTCTTGAGATTTTTTCAGGATTGTTTGATTTGTAAGTAATATAAGCATTTAGCACCATTTTAGAAATTACATTGCAGACCATTTTCTTTCAGTATATCTAAATACACGTACAACATAATATCCTAAGAACAAATGCCTCCCATGTATCATTGTACTGCTCAATGATTTTTGGACTTTCCTTTGGAAATTCTTGCCTTGCGAATGATTGAATTGCTTTTGGCTATCGAGTTGGTGGAAAGTAATAATACTAGATTTTTTTGTGATTTCTTTTCTCAATACCCAAGAATAAGAAGCTCTTCATTTCTAAAACACCTTTTCTTGCCCACACTAAAGTTTTATTTGAGAGGTTGAGGTACCATAGTCCAGAATGCGTTGGTAAAAAGAGGTTGAAGTACAGATTGGAGAAGATTTTGGTGGCGGAAGATGTTTGGGACCAGGAGTTTCCAGGAATGCAAAATGTGGAGGAGGGAGTGAATCACAATTGTCCTGAACCTCAATGATTCTGCAGAATGATACTGGCTTCCACTTTCACGTTCATTAGAACTGACGCTATCATTACTATAGTCAATAATTTCCGGTCTCTTCTTAGGAAGGATTATCACCCTTTCATCTGAGTCTGATAACACTTCCCCTTCACTGTCTCGACGAAAATGGGCGCTGTCTTCACTTTCCTCAGGGTCGTCGTCATTACTTAGAGAATTTATGTATTCAGCTAATCTGTCACCGTCAACACCAGGTGAAAATTCATTTCTAGAAGTTGACGCCGTTTATTAGATAAAAGATTTATTTCACTTTCAAAAAGCCACTAGTAAAATTTCAATGTGTAAACAACAACAAGAGATGCACACATTGTATTTTTTATGCACAGCATCATCTTTCAATTACTACTGCTGCATCTACTATGATAACGAGGCTGACAATCGGAGCCACATTGCTGACTCAGCACCCCAGCTGACTCAACGCACCAGCTGCGAGAGATAGCAAGATAGCAGTTACGTAGTATCTTTTCGTCTGCCTTTCTTAGCTAAAAATCAACGACTTGATCGCAGTGAAACAGCAACAAATTATCTCATCAGAAGCGACATAGCAGTGATGTTTTTAAGCCTAAAGTCTTTTTGCTATGCCATGAATCGTTCACCAAACGAACGAGAATGCGATGGGAGAGAATAAAATGTTTATAAGCATATAAAAAAATAAGAACACGCCAAACATAATATCTCCGACATAAATACAAAGTTCAAAACATTAGAAGAAAGTCAATTGGTTTTAGGCCAACAAACAATGTAGTTTCCAAAGTGTCGCACCAGAAGCAGTTTCGTGAGAACCAAATGTGGCGCTCGGAAAATTCAATCCGACATACAGTTATTTAAAATACCAAAGCTGTTGATCACTTCCATTAACAATCAAAATTATTGTTCCACGTATATATTAAAAGATCATTCTGGTATTATGTACAATTTACAAGAGTTAAAGATTGAGAAAAACATTGTTTTAACAGGTCTCCTCATAGACGACGATATATCGTCGTTGGCACTTCTGGCACATTCTGCAAACGACGATATATCGTCGTGTGGCACTCAAAGGGTTAAATAGGCAGAACCAGGATTCAAGCCTCAAAGTCGAGTCTATACATACTTTTTTGCATGAACAGTATACATAAAACGTGCTATTTGGTAGTCATCATTAATTATTGAGTGCGCATCAACGCACGGTATCATACATATTTTTTTGCGAGGCGTAATAACTGAAAATGAAACTTTGTTACAGTAAATTCATGCCAGCAATGAAATAACTTGATGGCACGCGTAACGATCCCTTGGACGTTCTGCAACCCTTACACACATCTTCAACGTAACCCGAGAAGGCCTAACCTGTTCAGCAAGTTTTCCTCAAGTTACCATGTTCAGGATTTCGGGTCCCTACAAAAACGTGCTAACGAGAGTCCACTGCAGTATTTGGGTGTAGCTGCAGGTTTACAGTTTCCTGAGCAAATGTTTTTCAGAGACTGGTGCTATGGTCCTGGTATAAGAACCCTCTTAACTGCTGAGCATGTTCAGCAGCTGAGTCAATAATATGTCAATGCATTCAAATATGAGCTGCTGAGCATGTTCAGCAGCTCTCATTTCTTAAAAAGAATTTTCAGTATTTACAAATGCAAGAGGGCTTAGTGTATAAAATCCAATCCCAGTGATAAGAGTAGCAAAATAAAAGAGTTGACACAATGTCATTTCTCTCAATAATTAGGTGCTCTTTTAAAACACTTTTGATTACTGAATTGACTTCACGAGAAGGAAATCACTTATCAATTTTTTTTTTAAATAAGTAAGGTATCGGCAAATAATACTATCGGTATCGGCCACTGGTATCGAAGTAACGGTTTGGCATAGGAAAAAGTGGTATTGGTACAAGTCTAATAATAACCAAGGATAATGCACGAATTTTCAATAAATACTCAATTAAATACTACAATTCAAATTGCATAAAATTCAGGGGACACTATGAAAATGATTGGAGGTATACGAGGTGAATCTTTTCACAGACAAGAGAACATTTGGATGTGAAAACATTATGAAAGATGGTATTTGAATATTAATAATGACAAGAATTTAAGTCTGTTATTGCTTAAAAAGTATCAAAAATTACATTACATATTATTGAAAATATATACACATACTTAGTAAACGATGACAACATAACAAACCCTATTCCATTTCAAATAACTAATTTTCATATTACAGTAAAACCTCGCTTTTACGTCCCCGCAATTTACGTTTTCTGCCATTAACGACTTTTTCTTCATGTCCTAATAATGTCCATATATCCGCAATGTAACGTCTTCCCTTTTATTTACGCTAGCAAATTTTTGAATGGTTCGCCATTTACGTTTTACGAGACGATTTTGCCGTGATTGTCGTCCTGGTTGCATAACTAGTGGTTGGACTCAACGCTCCGTGAAAGACAAAGTAAAAACTCATGCAGTAAGTTACCACTATGAAAGAGAAATAAAATTTGCCCAGATATACCACCATTTATCGTGACCTCGCTCATCTGTGCAATTGTAATGCCGCGAGGGATTACAGTACACGTACGTCGTTTTTCTCGCGATTGTTGTTCAGGTTGCATAACTCGCGGGATGGCTGATGCTATCGCATTGGTGATGAAATTTTTCATTTATTTAAGAAGTGTATGCTTTTCAGCATTTGCGGTCTTGTCTTTCTTTTTTGGAGGCATTAATACAGATTTTAAAAAATCCTCCAGCCAAATTTCATCCTCATATATCCTACGAACACACCCGTAAAATCATCTCATTCTTCTCTAGCTCGATTCTTAAGTAGCTTTGATAGAAGATCACTATAGTCTCCACACTTTCTTTTCTCATAATATTTACCCTAACTTACTAGCATGGTTGGATCAAGACTCCTGGCCTCAGTTCATCCTTATCTATGTCATTCTCCTCTTCTATTCCCAAGTTCCCTTGTCTATCATTGATGCCATGCAGTTCTTTTCACATTTTCCTTACCCCTATGCTGAATCTCGTTAAGTTCTATCAGCAGCTCTCCTGACTAAACAGTAATGAACAGTGTCTTGACCACTCTAGTGTCTACTACACCATCCTCCCCCCCTCTCCATCCTTTCTCAACTGCTTGCTGTACTGCATATTCCCTCATACACCTGTAAACTGAATATAATAAATAAAGATGGCGTCGAACGTCGAGGCTGTGTGTAGTGGTTGTAAGAATACTGCAATTAGTCCAGAAAAGTTTATCTCCTGTGGTTTTTGCCGATACACTTTCCACTATGAGTGTACAGGACTAACTGCTCTGCAGTTAAAAGTGATTAGTGAATCGCAGTTTGTATTCTGGAGATGTGTTTTCTGCAGAATGGGTTGTGATGAGATCGTTTCCGAAATGGCGGTCATGATCAATGAGTTAAGAAATGATCTAAAAGCTGTTAAGAAACGTCTCACCAGGAAATTACGTAAAAATCAAAGTAAGAAGGCCGAAAGGATGGCGTTGAGTCGGTGTGAATCAGTGATTCCCAAGGACGTAGTACCTACAACATCAGGGGTTAGTTACGCAAGTAATACCTTTGTCCAAGATGAAATTGCTGTTCGTCAACACTGTACTAATGAAGAATACAATGAAATGATTGACAATGATGAAGGCTTCATCAAATTAATCCACAATAAGCAGAAGAGGTCGAAAGTAAATAAGATCCCAACGCAAGCTGCACAATCTCATCCTACTGACCAGCAGGCGATGGGTGGATCGGAACGGAAATTACTTGGTGATAGACCTGGAAAAATGAAAAGTGCCGCCAATAAAGTTATTATAGGCTCCAATCAGTGTGTAGATAATCAAGCCAATTTTAAAGGCTTAATGAGAAGAGTGTGGTTGTATGTCGGTCGCGTGCAAGAATGCACAACAACGGAGGAAATCGTCAAGTATTTGAAGATCAAGTTCCCAAAAGAGGAATTTGTTTGTGATGTTTTGTCTTCACATAATGGCTTCAATTCATACAAGATTGGTGCGAACTTCAATCTAAAAGACCAACTATATGAGAGTGCTACGTGGCCGAGTGGGGTAACAGTGCGCAGATTCGTATTTGGGAAACGTAATGTGAATGATGCAAAAAGGAATGACAGTGTGGCAGTTGATGCTACTGTTGTGATCGATCAAATAAGTGATGGTGAAACAACGGAAGTGTATGACAGTGATAACAGCCAGCTGCTGAATTCCTCGGAGTGTGTTTTTGACCAGATAGAGACTAATAACGCTTCCGCTGTCTCTGGAAATAAGTTCGATGGCATGGTTACGAGAGCTAAAAGTGATATCGTGAAAAGTAAGAAGGCATGACTAAAAGGTCGCAGAGTATGTGTATCACGAGCTTTGCTAAAGAGGTAAATATATATTATCAAAATGTAAAGGGGATGGAATACAAAAACTGGTCTTGTCCTTGATAACTTTAATGTGTTTAACTTTAGTTCGTATGAAATTTTGATCCTGACGGAATTGTGGCTAACTCGAGAGATGCATAATGCTGAACTTGGTTTTACGAATTTTAATATCTATAGAAAAGACAGAAATGCCAATACAAGCGGTAAAGTGAGAGGTGGTGGTGTACTTATAGCAGTACGATCGGACATTAACTCTTGTGTTTTGAAAATAGATGATATAAGTATTGAACAGTTGTTTGTATGTATTTCCACCAGTAATGGCAAAATAATGCTTGGAACTGTTTATCTTCCTCCTAGCTCACCCTCTGATTTGTATGATCAACACACCCGTGCTTTAGAAACTCTGATTTCGAAAGATCATGATTTCACTGCAATTCTACTGATAGGCGATTATAATATTCCAAGTTTTAATCATAATAGTAATTATGGTGAAGTGTCAAATATGTCAGTACAAGCAAAAGCTATGCATGATTTTTGTCAATTTGCAAATCTTGAGCAAGTAAATGGTGTAATGAATCACATGGGTAAAACTCTTGACCTGGCATTTACTAATTGCCAGGATTCCATTGTTGTGCTGATACTCTAGTGTCTTAGTATCATCCTGCCCTTCATGTTTTAGTTAAACCATCAGATGAAGTTCAACTTCAGGATTATTGCATGTACAGGTATAATTTTAAACAATGTGACTTTCATCAGCTAAACAGGTACCTTCTACAGATAAACTGGGCAAATCTTTCTCTTGAAAATAATATTGATGTTGCTTTTGATAGGTTTTATACTAAACTATACGAAGCAGTTTCACTTTTTACCCCAATTCATAAAGTTTACAGCTCAACATACCCAAAGTATTGCTCAAAAGATTTAAAGCTGTTGATAAAGAAGAAACGTGAGCTACATTCAAAATATAAAATGACCGGTCTTAAGGCTGATTATCATAGTTTCTCTAACTGCAGAGCTGAATGTAAACAACTCACTCAAACTTGCTACAACACCTACAAAGATAATTTGTATAATAATATCTCTAGCAATATAAAATATTTTTGGAGTCATGTAAATTCAGTTAGAAAGCATGATAAAATGCCTACTAATATGTATCTAGATGCTGACAACTATACTGACAGAGTGAATCTGTTTTCTAAGTATTTTTCCTCAGTGTACACTGTTGACAAACCTTCAGTAATCCCTCATTGTGGTATTATGTATAACATTGATTTTTGTTCCATGAACATCACTGTGAACGATATATCAAGTAAACTCAAGGTGCTTGACGTGGGTAAGAGTTGTGGTCCTGATGATATACCACCATGTATTCTTAAAAACTGTAGGGATTCCTTAGCATATCCACTATACACATTGTTTAACAAGTCTTTATCACAGGGAATTTTTCCTAACATTCTAAAACACAGCTATGTCACACCTATCTTTAAATCAGGGGACAGATGTAATGTCATAAATTATCGTCCAGTAACGATTCAGTCATGCCTTGGTAAGGTATTTGAAAGTTTCATTGAATCTAAACTCTCTCCGATGATGAGGGGAGTTCAACAACAACATGGTTTTAGGAAAGGATTTTCTACCACAACGAACTTGCTTGTCTTCAATCACTATGTCATGGAAGCAATTGAATCTGGCTTACAAGTTGACACAATTTATACCGATTTGTCCAAAGCCTTTGATAAAGTAAACCATACCCTATTGATAAGCAAACTTGCAGCCATTGGTATTCATGGTAAACTGCTCTCATGGTTGGATAGTTACTTGACTGGTCGGTCACAAAGGGTTAAAATTCACTCCGCTGTGTCTGAGAGAATTGAGATTACCTCAGGAGTTCCACAAGGGTCACATTTGGGGCCTTTGTTGTTTCTTGTTTTTATAAATGATATCAGCCAATATATCTCTCCCATCAATCATCTTTTGTATGCAGATGATATTAAAATTTACCACAAAATTTCCTCAATTGAGGACTGTATCAAATTGAATGATGCACTCCAGAAAATAAGTAGTTGGTGTCTGGAAAATAAAATGTCATTAAATATTAAGAAATGTGCATCGATGTCCTACTTTCATCGCAAAGATCCTATTCTCTTCTCTTATAGTATTGAACGTATCTCTCAGGTAAAAGTGATGAAGGACCTAGGTGTCATTTATGAGTTGTCACTGTATTTCAATGCACATATTGATAACATTGTATCCAGGAGTCTAAAAATGCTTGGTTTTGTATATCGTGTGTCCAATGATTTCTGTAGTGAACAAGTTCTGAAAATTTTGTATTATGGAATTGTTCGACCCATACTTGAGTTTAATGCTCCAGTTTGGAACCCTCACTACAAAAACAGTATAGATGCCATAGAAAAAGTACAGCACAGATTCTTGAGGTTAGTCAATTACAAATTTGGTGATAGGTCTCTTGATGTGTCATACAGTGACATAATGAATGTGCTGGAAATGTCAACATTATGTCAAAGGCACCTTGAAATGAACCTGATGGTATTATTTAAGATTTGCAGAAACCATTTTGATTGTACGCCATTGCTTGACTTAATAGACTATAACATTCCAGTAAAATTGACCAGGTGCAACAGACTCTTTAGTACAGGGTATTGTAAAAGAAACTATAGATACTACTCCCAATTAAACAGGATGATGAGGGAGTATGATGAAAATCTGTGTAAGTTTGATATTTTTCATTTGTCCTTGAGGAAATTTAAGAGGGCAATATGTATTTATGAATGATATGATCTGTAAACATTTTTTTTTCTCTGTATCTTTTTTTTTTGTATTCATGCATGCATACATTCTTGTATATGTATTGTGAAGAAAGGGCAATGCCCGTGAATAAATCTATTATTATTATTAAACTAATTCCTGATATTCTCTCCAATTTACAACTGTACAATTTTTTCACACTCTTCCTAATCTTATCCCAACCATATGTAATCTAGTTCATATATCTCCCCATGTCCCCATGCATTTCAAATAAGAGATTTTGGAGGTTTTGTTGGAACTATATTTCAATTTTAAACTCGTCATTCAATGAAAGCAAGAATTAGGCAGGCAAAATCAAGAAGCAAGGAGTTATTCTTTCAGGCATAACTTTCATATAAAATTGCATACCCTCAAATTACACTTTCCCGTGATTTACACTTTTTTCTCTAGTTCCCCTCAAAAGTGTAAAAGAGGGGTTTTACTGTATATTGATATTGGGCCGATATATCAGCCCGTCGCTCTAAGAGGGTTAATTTTCAATTTTCATATCTAAAGCTTTGCATATTTTACCGAGCTCCTTTGAAACATTCAAATCAAGTTTGACGTTGACTACGCAGCTTTGTAGTTTTGAGAGTAACTTCAGGAAAAGTGCAGATATTGAGAAATTCACTCAAGAGGCACTTGTAGTCAGACTGAACAAGCAGAAGAGGAAAAGTCCCTTAAATTTGGGTGCTAAAACTTCAAGAAAAGAAGACGTCTGCAATTATTGCAAGAAGAGAGGCCATTGGGTGAAAGATTGCAGAAAATGGATTGCAGATGGAAAACCAGCAAAGAAGAGTGCTGCAAATGTTGCATACAGTAATGAAGTTGACACGTGCTTTGAAGGCAGTGCATGCAACACAGAGGCATTCATCAGATTGGTGGATCGACAATGGAGCCACAAAGCACGTAACAAAGTCCTTTGCTTATTTTACCAAATGTCAGGAATTCAGGTGTCCAAGTTCCATCAAGTCCAAGTTCCATCAAGGCTGCCGGGAGCAGAAGCTTGTGTCAGTTGGAAAAGGGACTATTAGGATTTTGTCTACAGTTCTTGGCAAAACTCTGCAGCTGGAACTACAAGACATTTGGTATGTTCCAGATATTTCAAGGAATTTATTTTCTGTTCTTGCAACTCATGACAGAAGTGAGAAAAGGCAGTTCTACTCAACAGTAATGAACTATTAGTTCAAAGTCAACAATCAAACCGTCATTTTTGGAAGTCATGAGGTCAGAGGTACACTTTATAAGACCGATATCACAGCAATACAGTAGGACCTCTTTTTTACGAACCTCTAATTTACGAAATGACACCAATTTACGAACCATTCCGCCGGTCCCGATCTTTGTATATAGGAAAACCATGTAAAATGACCTCTATTTTACGAAACCTCGATTTTATTGATTTACGAAGTGAGAGGCCGGTCCCTTGGAGTGATTGACCTCTGTTTTATGAAGTTTTTGAAATGATTTTGTAGCACTGAACTCTGTACAATGAATAACGATCGCTGTATACCTCGAGAGGAGCAGCTGAAGCCAGATAGGTCATGCTGAGAGGGCCCTCGGTCCATGTATTTCATATGGGAAAATGTGGAAAAATCGATTCAGCATAGTGCTTTTTGAAGTGCTTAAACTGCAGCAAAAATCCCAGAGATTAATCATCCAAATCGCAATTCAATCCTAATTACATGATCCAAGGAAAAAATGTTCAAAGACGCATGGCACGACGACTACTTCTCGAAAACAATGCCCCAGTTCATAAAATAATCGGATTAGTGCTTGGTAATTTCTATTCCTTTTCTATCGTTTTGTGTATTGTGAATACCTAACTAGTCGTCACAAAGGATCCATATTTTCTCTGGAATTATTTAAAATTAGCTTTAAGGTAGCCGCCGCAACACCAATTCAGAGCTTACTTCAGCCTAGGCTTTCACTTGAAAATAGCATTCCCATATGAAGTTCGTTGCTGCAGCTGTCGCGGAGTTTAGTTTCATTAAAAAATACTAATTTTGCAATAATAAATTACTTATATTCAAATATTGATGCAATTTGATTATATAATTTTTCATTTGAAGTGTTTTACGTCGTTAGGTAAGAATTCGCGATCGTTTTCTGTAGCCGCGAGTAAATAGCTCTCGCAAATCACAGCTAGATGTCAGCACTGTAGAATGCATATTATTAGGGACACTGAAAAATGGTAAATAAAAATCATCAAAAGCGGTGTTTAAAATGACAAATGCGGTAAATAAAATCGTTTTAAAAAGGTGAAAGCTGTGTTTAATGTTGGGAAAAAGGAGTCTTAAAGGAAGGGTTTTTTTAAAATATTATTAATAAATACTCCACACCAATGTGAACAAACAGTTAATTACATACATTTGAGATCCAATACAGAAGTTATGGCTACCCTACGCAACATAAAAAACACAGTAGGCAAAATTAAATTAAAGGCAAATTAATGAGATAATGGTAATAACAATAACAGAGTGGAGTAGTGGACTGCAGGTAATTAAGTTCGATTCTTACGCGGTTTAAAATTTTTCTTTCAACCATTGAATAAAAAACTTTATCATCCTTCATTTCCAACCTTTGTGTGTGGATACTGACTTTTTTGTACTTCTATCGCTTCAACTAGATTTACAAATGCATCACTCAAAAATACACTGTAAAGTTAACATAATGATTCCACGATTTAATTCTGTAATATAAATTTTTTCCAATCATTTCCTTTCGCCTAATTTAATTATTTTTTAAAATTATAATTTGGCATGAAATTTCTGATAACTTACTTTTTTTAACAGCCTACTAGCATTACCCTAGGAATACAGCACGGCTGTATTTTTAGGTAGTGTTAAGGATCGATCTCGCGACTGGCAGTACACTAGCCCTCATTTTTAACAACTACGCTCTCATAGGTTCACGGGAATCTGGCGAATGTAGGCGACCCGCATGACATTCGGCTTAATTTTTTTCTCGCACATCCGAGCCTATGGAGAAAAAGGTCAAGACGAGTATTTTTTATTTTGTTTTCCTCGTTTGTGGCACGGAAAAAATCTTCTTCTCATTTCGTGACCCGAGTTACTTAACTCTCCTTGTTGGTATCTACCATACGTGCATTCCATTCGCGGGGCGCATCGATCACGAGGCCGCGAGATGTTAAAATCTCCGATCCGGATCTGAATTTTTACTGTCTCTGGATATGATTTCAGTAGCGAATGAAATGAAAGACCCGTGGTTCTTTGGATCCGACCCGACCATCCTTAATTTATGAGTGGTTCATTTGTAAATCTAATTTAAACAACAAAGTCTAATAAAGTGTGTATTCAGATGAAATGGTTTGAAATTGAATATGATAACATTTTCGATGCAGTGACTGAAAGAAAAAATTAAACTGCGATTGGGATCGAACTTCGCATAGTACACTAGCTCTCGTTCATGGCTCTTGTTATATGCCTGATCCCGGCGAATGTAGGCTACCCGCATGACATCCTACGTATTTTTTTCCCGCGATACCGGGGCCCCGGTCCCCCCTTTTTTCGCATTTACCCCGCGGGGTAATGGGGGAAAAAAGTCATATATCTTTATTTTGCTTCTAGTTGCACGGGAACGTTTTCATCTAATTACGTGACCTAAGTTACACATCCTCTTCTTGTCAATATCTACCGCACCTACATTCCATTCACGGGGCACTTCGATCGCTAAACCGCGAAAATTTAAAATCTGCGATCCGGATCCGATTTTACTATGTCTTTGGATCCGAATCCGGAACCGAGAAAAATGAAAGATCCGATCCGGTCATCACTAAAGAAAATATTTCATGCTACAAAAATTCGGCATTTGCAAAATATCTCAAATTTCGTTAAAAAAATCGCGTTTCAAAGAAGACACGGTTATTTCGCGATTAAACCCAAAAAGTCGCTTATTTCGTGAATCCTGTCGCAAAAAACGTTTCGCGAAAATGTCATGTCCCTACATATTATAAAAGAGGGAATTTCAAATTTACTCGAGTGAAGTTCTAAAATTGACTTAAATCAGCTGCGAAATATTATTAAATGTATTTCAAACAATACGCTTTCTTCAAAAAAGGCATTTTCTGGTCTTTTCATGGAAATATACTAGGTTAGTTGGGACTTTGTTTTGAAATTTCCTCGTTAAAATGTATCCCTGGCTTTCCATGTTAAAATGGTTTCTTTAAACAAAAATCGACTAGCACTAAATATACCCCTTTTGTTAATTAATGCATAACTGCATATGCTTAAAATACACTGCGGGATGAGTTAATTCTCTTATTCCCCTTATTTTGAGATTTACCAACCAGCTACAAGAACTTAATTCAGTTGCAGCAGCCAAGTTCATACCATTATAAATTTATAGAAAAATATCCACCTGTTTTTTTTTAATTCATGGCTCTTTCATTCTCTTTTACTAAAGTGAGTGTCCTAGCCTTAGGAATAACGCCTATGCTATACAGCGAATCAATACAATTGAGGTGTAATTTTTAAATCCTTTCAATTTATTGCAAATACACTGCATACAGAGAATTTCACGTAATATTTGTTGTTTTTCCCTGAATGAGCAGATGACTATTATTTGCTATAGTAATTAGTTTGATTTCAACCCTAACATAACTATTTGACAAGTTAAGTGCAGCATAGTGTTTAATTGCATTGAAAGTATACTCGCATTCTTGTCAGCAGAGTTTTAGTAGACGTACATTTGGCGCAGATCAAGCCTCTTATGTGCATGATGTGCCTCCATGGACATTGCTCCATGCTGTGTGAGGTGTTGCCAGAGCATGGGAGTGTCACCACAATAACTATTTCCTACTGTTGGAGATCAGCTGATTTTGGTGACAACTGCATGATAAGAAAATAAAACCAACTAAGTACATTGGATTACTTTTATAATAAAAAATATGTCAGTGGAAAATTTTTCCCTGCTGTTTTTATGTTAAAATTCTCTTATAGCTCAATTTAATCACATAGACTGTAGCATTCTCTTCTGGAACTGCAAGTGATGGTGTAAGTTTTCCTTGAAATCCTGGGAAATAAAATATTTTGGAGTTTTTCCTTTTCTTAACTTCAATGATTCTGTGGATGCAGACAAGGAGCAATTACACAATGGAAGTAGATTGGAAATTGAGTGGGAATTGAAACAAAGGCAGTCACATGCATCGACAGTTCCCTTGACAACATAGGGGTTGTTCCGTATGACACACGAAACAGCCTCCCCCCACCTTCCCCATTGCCCCCCTCGGCACGAGAAACAGGAAGTGTGCAATCCACCAACTGCGTTACACACAGGCATAACAGACACACATTCCGATCCAAAGCTAAACGAAAAGATTAATGAGAGAAATCTATGGAGAAAAATGATAGGCACAGTCACTTGGGCTGTCTTTTGCCTAATTTATCACTCACATGGTTTTTGATAAATTGTTAAAACAAATATTAAGGAGAGACATTTCCAGCACCTTATTCATCAGCTGATTCATGTTCATTATGTACATATTAGAAAACATATCAATTACATAAAGCACACTTCACTGAAAGAAACTGATTAGGCTTCTAGAACATATTTTTGGAACTCTTTTGTGTTGGGGTTTCATTTTGTGTCAGCTATCAGCCAACAAGGTTGGTAAGCGTGATAAGGTGCTATTCATTTTTTTTTCTTGTGTGTTCGTCAGTTGTCGTGCCGAGTAATGTAATGTGTGTGCTTGATAAAGTTGTTCGCTCCTGTTTATTATGCGTTTTATTGCCCATACCAACGCTACACTGCCAGTCAGCCTACAGGTCATGGGCACCAGAGTACCTATCAACCTCAAACTGACAAGGAGTGACGAGTGTAAGTCGAGAGAAGAACGTTGAGAAGAAAATTCGTGCTGCCGGCGTTAAGCGAGAGAAAATGGCGGACGAAGGGAAAGTGCGCAAAGACGATAATTACTTGAGGTTGAACCAACATAATTACTATGTGTGGGCTATTCGTACACAAGCGGAACTGGTGGAGAAAAACTGTTGGAATGCTGTTGACCCTGGATTCGACGACGTGGAAGAGCTGAATGTGGAGCAAGCACAAACAAACAGGAGAGCCTTGGCGCATATTTTCAGACACGTTAATGATGAATACCTGCAAGACATAGGTGATTGTGAACGAGCGAGAGAGGCCTGGCTGACCCTTGAGGAAATCCATGCAACATTTACCCTACTTCACACTGTCATGCCTAATGAAGGAGATGGTAAACGTGGAGAAGACTGAAATATAAGTATGCAGGCGTAGATGTCGAGAATTCAGGATATATACAGATATTACAGAGCAAAGGCGGAATAACATTTACCAATAAGCAAATTGCTATGATTTTCCTAATGGGATTGCCTCTTAGTAAATATGAAGGGCTAATCCGTTCGATGGAGCAGGAAGTGAACCTCACTACCAGAGCCATGAAAGCAAGGTTACTATTTGTAGAAGAGAAGAGGGTTCAGAGAGAAAATGATCGGAAAGAGAGAGAGGAAGGACCAGCAGCATTGACATCGACGAAAGGCCATTCATTCAGCAGAAATCGGCCTGATAACAGAGGCGAGAGAAGAAACCATCACGGAGGATACGGAAAGACGCGAGGAAGTGGCATAAACGGAAATAAGATGATCAATGCAAGTGAGTCCAAGTGCTTTGAATGCGGAAAATGGGGACACGTTGCCAGAAACTGTGACAATCCTAAGTGATAGCAATCCTTGTGGTAACCGTGGTCATGTAGCGAGAGAGAGCGATGAAAAGAGAGTTGAAACCAACAAGAACCGAGGAGAAAATGAAAACAAGAGTGAAGCGGCCACAAACCGATTCAGAGCATGTATTCTAAGGATTCCTACGTCTAACTACGGCAAATCTTCGTGGGTCGTGGACTCGGGAGCTTCAGATTACATGACGCCACATCGTGAATTTTTCAGCACCCTCAAGGAACTATGTGGGTCTGTAGCTTTGGGCAAGGGGAGAGCGGATGTTAAAGGAGTTGGAACTGTTAACGTTAATTTGACAGAAGCTTGTGGAGGCTGGACATTAGGATTGACCAGAGTGCTTCATGTACCCGAACTAGAGTGCAACCTGATCTCTGTGAAGCGCCTAGCTGATAAGGGAATTAGAGTTACATTTGATAAGAACTACGCTATTAGCTCCGGCGATGGCGAATCCCTATTCACTGCTCGTGAGTCAGGCGGACTGTATTTGCTAGACTGCAAGGAGGAATGGAGAGATGCAGTGGCGGTAAGTGAGAGCGAGACCACATCAGAAGACCCTGATGAAGACGTGGAAGCTAGAGGACTACGAAAATGTGGCACCAACGTCTTGGGCACCTTCATGCGGCAGCAATTAATAAGATACCTGGTCTGGAGGAGGTGAAGGAAGACGAAAAGGAGAAATGCACAGTATGCATACGAGGAAAGATGACTAGAAAAGGATTCCCAAAACAAAGTGATAGAAAGTTGGAACATCCATTAGACATGGTACATAGTGACCTTATGGGTAAAATCTGTCCTACTTCAAATGGCGGTGCGCAGTATATATTGACTCTCACAGACGATTTTTCAAGATATTTGAGAGTGTATTTTCTTGCCAAGAAGAGTGAGACTTTTGATAAATTTTTACAGTTTAAGGCTGAAGCTGAGAATTTTCAAAAGGGCCAAACTGAAGGCTAATCAGACGGTGGAGGAGAATATTGTAGTGAAAAATTTGAGAGCTTCTTGCAGCAAAATGATATTGTGCACAGGAAAACTGTCCCTTATTGTCCTCAGCAAAACGGAGTATCCGAGAGGCAGAAAAAGACACTGGCAGACATGATTCGTTGTTTGATTATTCAATCAGGAGTACCTGCAAATTTCTGGGCAGAAGCCGCGAATACTGCTTGTTACATCCGTAATCTGTGTCCATCTAGAGCAATAGGAGACCGAAGCCCCTTCGAGCTGTGGACTGGTGAAAAACTGAAAGAGGATAATTTACACCGATTGAAAGTTTTTGGTTGCAGAGCTTGGCTAGCTGTAGAAAGTGAAGGAAAATTCAGGTCTAGAGCAGAAGAATGTGTTTTCTTAGGTTATCAGCAGCATGTGAAGGGATACAGGCTTTGGCACTTGAAAAAGAAAAAGGTGGTAATTGGATACAATGTAGTATTTGAAGAAAACCAGTTTCCATTTAAGGAAAATGTAAGAGATCAGATGAGAAAGGAAGCGAAGGGTCGAGTTAGAATAGATGGTCTGTATGATGAGGATTTTGAGTGGGAAGAATAAGATTTAGGAGAGAATGAGTCTGAAGAAGTGTATCTGGTGGGAATAGAAAGGGAACGTGGTGAGCTAATAGAATGGGAGAATGATCATGGTGTCTACTAATATATGAAAAAGAAATTCAAGACTTTTTCAAGACTTTTCAAGACAAAAATTTTAAAATTTCAGCCCATAAAGGCTAACTTCTTAATGTGTCATAGTGACGGTCAATAGTTCAATGCCCAGTCCTGTCCAATTCTTGGAATTGGCCATCTTATTATATCCACATTATCAAAAGTACAAGCACAGCACCTTATCTACTTCATTCATGATTAAACTCCTACTAGAAATCAAAATGCCGTATGCTCGAAATGGACCGTACCGTGACATTCACGGCTGTTACTCAGGAATGCACGGCGGCACGCCACACAGCGGTGCAGGATCCCTAATAATTGCTATTTTGGATTAAAAAACGTTCAATTTATATGAAATTTGGTCTATGAAGGTTTTTGAGGTCACTGAATATGAATTTAGATTATAAACTTTTGTAAACTAATTTTTTCGCAAAAAGTTTTGCAATTTTTTTACTTAAATTAACTCTTATTTAAAACATCACGATTAATGTGAACAAATATACATTTTCTCAGTCACTGAATGCTAATTTGATGTTCATATTTTAGCTAATTACTTATTTAACAAAAGTATTTGCATTATTTATATTACTTGGATTCACACAAACTCATAAATTCTCGTTTCATTAAAAATTATAACAAAAAGGTTTTTGCGATCTCTGAACACGAATTTGATGTTAATATTTTCACAAATTAATTATTTTGCAAAAATATAAAAGTGAATTTTCAAAAAAATGTTCTTTATTTCTGAACAAGAAATTATGTAAAAAAAATAATTTTGCAAGCTATATTTGCAATATATTAATTAACAGTTAAATAGCACTCACTTCCGTTACAAAACCCATTTTTCAGAACAAGAATCGGGGTTATATTAGACTCTCTAACACGTTATATTAGAGAGAATTGAAGGTGAAGCTGTGTCTGCTCCTGTTCATATGCTGCACTTGTTACCAGTGCAACATTTTATCTTTTCTAATAGAGGAGTAGCAACAGCGATATGTCTTTACTTAAGATGGTTTTGAATTCGTCAATCGGTGCATCCAACGTATATGCACAAAAACCCTGAATAGAAAGTTTTTCTAGACTCATAAATACCAAGTATTAGGGATCCTGCACCACTGTGCGCCGTACACGGCGGTTGGGTTCGCGCCATCCCGTGTGAAAGGACCCTTTGAATGAAATGATGTCTGTCGCCAGTCCAACCAGAGGCACCTCTTGAGCACACACCAACTCGAAGACTGACGAACCAACTCAACTCGAGCTGGCGAATGCCGAGTTCTCCAGTAAAAGCGAACGATTTTGTTGCAAACTCGCACATGCCGACAGATGAACTAAACTTTTCGGCGGCTTTCGAGCAAGCAAGCTCGCCATCAGATGAACAACAAAGACATTCCACCGCACTAGCTGGCAAATGGCGTGTTTTCTAGTATATCATCAAGGAGCCAACGACATATTCGTCGGCGGCGGCGGCACATATGGCGTCGTCGGCGACAACGTAATAAAATGAGTGAAAGTATCTCGGGTCTTCCACCGGGTCAAAGGCTCCATCTCTGCCTACGTTTCGGAAAACGACTGGTTTTCCATCTTCAGGGCTGTGAGCCAGGGACATCTTCACAGCCCTGAAGATGGAATACGAGTCGTTTTCGGAAACGCCGGCAGAGATGGGAGCCTTTGACCCGGTGGAAGACCCGAGAAACTTTCACTCATCTAATCCGCCGGGAAAACGTAATATAATGTTTTTACTTTCCAGGGGCTAATCTATGTTCTTTCACGAAGACGTTATGCTTGCGTATAGAAGGAACACAATTCAATGGGAAATGCTAATAACAAAATGGCAAACGCTAAGCTTTACTGAATAGATGAGAGTAGGAAAACATTCCAATTCTACAGTAAAGTTAATTAATCCCACCAGATTATGATGATGCTCAGCATAGGACGCGATGGTTTAAATATAATATTTCTAGTGGAATTTAATCGAGTTCCACCCTCAGAGGCACGGTAAAATGCAAAATGTCACAATCGTACTAGAGTACGATCTATGGATCGACTGAATTTTTGGGAGCGTTGTAATAACCACGGTTAAGATCATTCTTTCGAAATAGCATTCATGGACAGGAGGGAAGTATACGATCTGCAACCTGCAACCGACCAAGCCGATTTGTCACGCAGCGGCATGCAGGAAACGGTGCCCATGTCTAGTGCAATCGAACGACGAAAGTCACGAACTCACAAATACTGACCAGAGAGGTTTAAAGTAACACCTCTTTGATAATGACAAATAAAGAAAAAGGGAAACAATATCTCATTTCCTAATGCTATGTCTGCCGTTCCAATTTTTATCCTGACGATTTGCAAGCAACCATTTTTCCCGATTTTTGATTATTTTTCAGCGAATTCCCGACCTTTTCAAGATTTTTTCCCGACGTTAATAAATTCCCGACTTTTTCCTGGATTCCCAACTTTTCCCGACTGGTAGACACCCTGTGAAAATGACCAAAATTTTTGCCGCTGCATTTACCATGAGAAATGTCAGATGCTTCTGAAAGGAATAAGAAAGGCAGTCCCAGGTATCAATTTACTAAAAGATATAAATTCATTTGTGTTATGCTGTGAGTAAAATCAGTCAAAAGTGTAATGACCCAACAAAGAAGGACTGGAACAATGTTAAGCATATATTGAGATGCCTTAAGCATACATTGAGATGCCTTAAGCATACATTGAGATGCCTTAAGCATACCTGTAACTTGAAGTTGAACTATGAAAGGAGAAATGCATCCATAGAGATTGATGCGCCCCCATGATGGTCCAAAATGCGCACCATTTCCGAACATCGCGCGTCCGCTGCCCCCTTGCGGCTCCCGCATGAACCACCCTCTGGCCTAGCAACAAGGCCACATGGAAGAGGCGCTCTCACGCGCACCATGCAACGTCACGGGTTTTCCCCTACCCCTTTCCCCCACCTTCGAGGACACACCAAGTGCCTTTCACTTTCCCTCTCCCCCGCGCACTCTTCCCATCCTCCACCAACGCACCCTGATTGGCCCGACCCTGGCCACACCCCCATCTTCGGACGGAATATAAGCCAGGGTCCCGGCCAGGGAAATGAGAGTTCGCCAGTGGAGGGAACACAGTTCGGGCCATGCCTTTGAGCTCCCTCCTCCACCACCGAGGATACACCACGCACCCATAGTTCGGGCTCCGCCTTTGAGCTTGTGCCGGTGTAGTTCCTGACCAACCTCCACGTCCACGAGGAAGCGGCCACCTCACCGGACCCGCTGCCGGGGTGAATGCCAGCACCCAATCGCCGCAGTGGACCTGCCGCTCAGGTCCCTCCAGATGCCGCCGCCGTACCAGCTTCGGTCGCCCAGAAACGTGCCGAAGAGGACAATTACCGAAGCGAGCGCACGCCGCCGCTCAATTTTGTGGGAGAAGACTTGCCTTTTCTCCCCTGTAACCCTCTAGTTACCAAGGAAAATAAATAAACCCGAGTCAACCTTTTCTTTGGGGTATTTTTTCATTCTTATTTCCCTGGTAGTCCCCGCCGCCTCCGCTCACCGACTCCATCAATCTGAGACTCCGCGGGTACGGGATCGAGGAGTCTCGGTCGCTCCCCGCCCTCCATGAGGTCGAGTCCGCGACAAGATTTATTGTGACTCTGATTGGGCAAATGATAAGCATTGTACAAAATCTATCAGTGGATAAGTAGTATTGCTTGCCTGAGCTGCAATTTCTTGGCAGTCTTGTACACAAAATGTGGTAGCATTATCTACTGTAGAAGCAGAGTATATCGCAATATGTGAGGCGACGAAGAGGCATTGTGGTTAACATCAATCCTTGATGAGTTGGGACAATCCAGATTTGCTGGAACCCCTTGAAAATATTTGCTGATAATCAGGGGGCCATTTGTTTCAGTAAAAACAGAATTGCCTCAGAGAAATTAAAACATTTGGAGGTCAAGTACAACTTTGTAAGAGACTGTGTAGAAAAGGGGAAGGTGTGTTTTGAGTATGTTCAAAGTAACAATAACTTGGCCGACTTGTTTACTAAATCTGTAACTGGTATTCAAACTAAGGATTTTGTGTCCAAGTTGGGACTAAAATAGTTGTGTTTGAGAGAAGCACCTTATTTTTTCTCAATTGATGCAGTTGTGTGTATATTGTGTCTGATATCCGACAAGGGGAAGTGTCTTGGGGTATCATTTTGTGTCGGCTATCAGCCAACAAGGTTGGTAAGCGTGATAAGGCGCTATTCATTTTTTTTCTTGTGTGTTCGTCAGTTGTCGTGCCGCGTGATGTAATTTGTGTGCTTGATAAAGTTGTCCGCTCCCGTTTATTGTGCGTTTTATTGCCCATACCAACGCTACACTGCCAGTCAGCCTACATTTTGAGTGATGAAATTTCCAAGCAGTCACTCTACCAGTGGAGGGACACAGAAAAGTGATTGTCCGCACTGCTTCAAGGCAAGTAGGAAAAGAGCTTTCTACACACTCGAAAGAGTTACAGCTAAATCCTCACCAAGTGTGACAACTCTGGTCTGAGAGATGTTCAGTGCAGGGTTCTGGCCTGCTTCAGCTGGGACACAGCAAACATCTTGTTGACTGATATCTTGAGCATTCTCCAAGACATCTGCAGCAACGTCTTCTCCACCACTCACCCCATTCGTCGACAAATTCACCGAGTCTGCAATAATACCCGACCCATGAAGTAGCTCATTCAGAATGGAGCTGTTGCCTATCTGCTCATTACTTAGATCCAGGACAATTACATTTCCCTGAAATGACAAATTTAAAAGCAAATCAAAAAAATTAACTCATTTTTCTGACTCTTCATATGAAAACTAAAACAAAAACTAAATATGATTGAATTGTACGAGTCCGAATCGATGGTGATTAACCAATTTTTAGTGGACTGTATTATGCCAATTTTAATCCGTTTACCTATTATGGGAGCCTCACGAGCGAAAGTTATCACTCACCTCGTGTAGTGTTGGCCCCTCCACCAGACCACGGCGGCTCGAACAAAACTCTCCGTCCAGCGTACTTGACGCCTCGACACACACCTTAGGACTGCTACAATACACAACCATTCAAACGACACACACAAGTACACAACACCAGCGCACCACTCGGCCGCGTGAGCAACAAAAAAAAACAAAACACAAACAAAAGGCGAGCGACACCCTCGCTCCCTGTGAGGCTCCCGGCCAATCAAAATTACTGGCTAAAACAACCCGCCCACCTTGGCACGCTAGTCCAACAAACTACCTAATTTGAGATGTGCGCCTAAACTATAGTCCTAATTAACCTAACATACCTTGTGTGCACCTTACGTTAACAACAAAGAAAATATATTTACCTACCAAGGATCAGGAAAGGTGATCAACATAAAGGAAAAAAAATATTAAATCTTCACTCCCCAGGGGCTATTGGGAAGACTTAAACAAAGGGAAAGGAAGCCCTCGGAAAAGGAATAACAATCTAACCTACCTGGTGCACACAAACATTAAATTAATCTATCGGTAACAGGCAAAGGTTCCTCACGCCTCTCGTAATGATCCCGTGCACTGTTTTTAAATCTACAACTCGTAGAATGCCATCCTTCCCAGGATGTACCTTCACTACGCGACCTAGCCTCCAACGTAGGGGCGGTAGGTTTTCATCTTTCACTATTACTAGGCGACCCTCGACCATATTCGGGGGCGTTTTAAACCATTTTTCCCGCTGCTGGAGTGTCCCGATATATTCATTCTGCCATCTTTTCCAGAATGAAATCATAATTTGCTGTAAGAGTTTCCATCGGGCTACTTTATTTATTGGTTTTCCTAACGAGTCCATTTCTGTGAATAATTCCGGTTGTCCTTGAAAAAGGAAATGCCCAGGAGTCAATGCCTCCAAATCGTCAGGACTAGAGCTAATTGGCGTTAGGGGTCGAGAATTTAAAGTAGCTTCTATTTGAGTAAGTACCGTATAAAATTCTTCATACGTCAACACTTCGGTGCCTATAGCAGCCGTGAGCAGCCTTTTCACACTTTTAATTCCTGCTTCCCAAATTCCGCCAAAATTCGGTGTAGCGGGCGGAATTAAAGTCCATTTAATTTCCTTCTCACTAAGCCAACCTGCTAGCTTAGTGCGGTACTCCCGCGATTGAATAAAACTCTGTCCTTCCTCTAACCAACGTTTTGCTCCGACGAAATTTGTTCCACAGTCGCTAAATATTTCAATAACTTGTCCTCTACGCGAGATAAACCGGCGAAATGCCGCGAGAAAGGCTTCCGTCGTGAGTTCAGACACCAATTCCAAGTGAATAGCTTTGGTTGACAGACAAACAAATAAGCAAATGTACGCCTTGTACTTGCGAGCGTTACGCAGTCTTCCTAGAGTTATATTATAAGGCCCTGCGTAATCCACTCCGCAAGCATTAAATGGTTTAATCTGTTTAAATCTTACAGATGGCAAATTTCCCATTTTAGGCTGAACTGTTGTGGGGTGTGCGCGAAAACACTTCACGCACTTTCTCACCCCTTGACGGATCACATTCCTCGCGGATAAAAGCCAAAACTGACGCTGAATAATAGCGTGCAGGTTCAACGGCCCTGGGTGAAGATAAACTTCATGCAAATAATCTATGAGTAATTTTGAAAACTGGTGACGGCCAGGCAACAATATCGGATGCCTTTGCTCATATGGCAAAGAGGAATGTGTTAGCCTTCCGCCCACCCTCAAAATCCCGTTCGCGTCTATAAATGGGCTTAATTTTCTTAAGCGGGCGGAAGAGACACTTCCCAGTCGAAGTGCCTTCAGCTCCGACGAGAATTCCTGATTCTGGATCCTTTTAATCCATGTCACCATTGCATTTTGCAATTCTTGGGAGGAAATGGCACCACTGACCCGATTTTGAGGATTACGACAATTAAAGGCAAACCTTAAACATAAGGCTGTTATCCTCTTAAGTTTAGAAAATGACGAGTATTTACTTAATATCTCGTCCTCATTTTCAGGTTTGACGACCTGCGCATTACATACTACTACCTCATCTAATCCCAAATAGTGACATTCCTGGTCACAAATTCCACCCCTTGACGGCCAACTCGATTCTAAGCTTGACAACCATGGGGGGCCTTTCAGCCACAGACTGTGGTTCAAAAATTCGAACGGCAACAGACCCCTCGAGGCGCAGTCAGCTGGGTAAAATTCGGACGGCACATGCCTAACATTTGCCGGCGAAATCAAACCCTGAATTTCACTAACTCTGTTGGCGACAAAGGTTTTCCATTTGTGTGGTGACGATCGAATCCAACTAATAGCGACAGTGGAATCACTCCATAAAGTGACAGAATCTTTCAAACCTGGCAAGGCAAAAACTTTGGTGACGTGATCCAATAATCTCGCGGTCAATAAAGCACCGCACAGTTCAAGACGCGGTAGCGTCACTCTTTTCAGTGGTGCCACCCTTGACTTCGCCATAAGTAAGTTAACTACAACTTCCCCATTATTTAACATCACTCTTGAGTACACAACTCCGGCATACCCTTTCTCGGAGCTATCTGCAAAGCCATGAATTTGAATATTCAATGCAAAATCGAACCTTAATTCTCTGGGGAGGGAAAACTTACTTATCGTTGGCAAGTCTCGACGAAATATTTCCCATGTTTTTATCACGTCAGCCGGAAGAATGTCATCCCATCCTATCCCTAATTGCCACAGTTCCTGAAGGATACATTTTCCCACGAACGAAACAGGCGTGATAAAGCCCAGCGGGTCATATAATCGTGCTATCTCCGATAAAATGGATCTTTTTGTAATAGGTCCCGGAACATATTGAATGTTAAACGAGAAGTCATCCGATATAGTATGCCAAATCAACCCCAATATTTTTCCAACATAACCATCGGAATTTTCTTCGAATGAGTAGGAATCAGAATTTTTGGCCTGGTGTTCCAACGGAATGCCATTCAGCACTGCAGAACAGTTGCTAACCCATTTTCGCAATGAAAATCCCCCTAGAGACAATAATTTTATCAATTCGTCTCTTAACTTCACCGCCTCCTCTGTGGACTTCATAGATAACACGATGTCATCCATATAGGTTGATCTGGTAAGCGCATGTGATGCCATAGGGTAAACCGCCCCTTCATCCTCAACTAATTTTCCTAACGTTCTGATTGCCAAGTATGGGGCGGATGCAACACCGTATGTAACGGTCGTAAGATTATACTCGCCAAGTGGTGTGTCAGAACTTGACCTCCAAAATATTCGTTGGAACTCATAATTCCTCTCACTAATACTAATATTTCGGTACATTTGGCGAATATCTGTGATAACGACAATATTGTACATTCGAAATAGCAACAAAATATCTACAATATTTAATTGAAGCTTTGGTCCAGTATGCAAAATTTGATTTAATGAAGGACCATTTTCCGTGGTCATAGAGGCATCGAAGACTACACGAAATTTTTCAAGGTTGTCCTCTCCACGATAAATACAATGATGAGGAATATAAAAGGGTATGGGAATTTTAGGTGGCTCCGACGCCCGAATCATATGACCTTGCAATTCGTAATCTGCCATGAACGCATTATAGCATTGCCTTAATTTCGGCCGTTTATCCAAACGCCGTTCAAGTTGGAGAAACCGACGTAATGCGCTATTTCGACTATTCCCTAGGATCGGCGCATCACTCCGAAAAGGAAGCTCAACTACATAACGACCCGATTCTAATCTACTAACAGTGGATTGAAAATGAGCTTCGCATTTCTTATCGTCCTCACTCAGGTAATGAACGGCGGGTGGTTCCTCCATTTCCCAAAATTTCTTAATAATGTAATCCAACTGGGGCTCCATATGCAAACAAAATGAGTCAATACCATCAACCGGTTGCTGCACCTTTCCCACTAAACAATATCCCCAGAGCGTCTCTATCGCACTCGGAGTACCCTTCGGACCTGTGACCGTATTCCCAATCATTACAGTGCCCAACCATTCGGCACCCAAAAGAATGTCAATAGCCTCAGGTCGAAAATATTGCGGATCCGCCAGTGGAAGATTACGTATATGCGGCCACTGCGTCATTTTACCTCCATCTTAGGGCAACGCGCTATGTTCTCGATTACTAAAGCTTCAACTTCTAATAACTCACCCTTCGGAGTCGGTTCAAATGCGACAGTCAATTTTCCGTGAGCGACGCCAACTGCTGTTTGGGCCAAACCGAAAATGGATGTAACCGCACTTTCAATAGGCAATCCCAAACGCTGAGCGCAAGCCTTGGTTATAAATGAGCCCTGACTCGCGCTGTCGATCAAAATCTTTACGCGTTGATATATGCCGTGTTGGTCTCGCACCCTACCAACTGCGGTTGATAACAGTACAATGCATTTCGTACTTCCCACAACAGCCTTGGAGGAATTAGTAACCGAGTCGACAGGAGTAGTCAAAGTTATGGAAGCACCCATATTATTCCCCTTCTCCCCGCGGTCACTTTCTACGATAGCTCCCCCTTCATCGTGCACGGCGCCTGTCTTACCAGTCGAATCCTTCTCTCGCGGCGTGAAGTGCAACAAAGAATGATGTTTAAACGAGCAATGGCGACAAGGATTTCGGCGTCGACAGAATTTAATGGTGTGCCCACATTGCAAACAACCTAAGCAAAGACGGTTTTCTTTCGCTACGCGAAACCTCTCATTGGCAGACAAGCCATTATCTTTCTCACATGAATATAGTGGGTGATTAGATTCGCATAATACGCATTTCAATAAAGCGGGACCACGAGCCACGTCTGTGCTAGTCACCAAAGAACTCGTTCCGACCAAAAACGACTTTGATTTTTTTTCACTTTGCATCCCCGATATTTTTTGGCCAGGAAACCCTCCCTTTGCGGGGCCGCATTTGGCCGCCTCCAGCACTCGAGCCTCTCGCTCTAGAAATGAAATAAAACATTTCACGGTCACCGACCCTTCTTTCTCCCACTTTTCTCTCAAATCCAGACTTAACTTCTTCCTCAAAAGAAATAACAGCAGTACTGCCCAATCTTCGACATGATGCCCCAACGCCGTTAACGCGCCCGTATATTCAATTAACAATGTGGAGAAGGTCCGTAATTGTTCCGAAACGCGATCCACATTCTTCAAGCTCAACAATGCCTCCAAATAGGCGTTTGTCAACAATGAGGGCTCATTATAGCGTGACTTTAGCGAATCCCAAGCCACCGAATAATTGGCACCAGCGAGGGGCAAAGACGACACCAACGACAATGCTTCCCCCTTCAGACATGAGCGCAAGTACATGAATTTTTCGACATCCGATAATTCTAACGAATTATGAATCACCGCTTCAAACACATCGTAAAAGCTCGGCCATGACTTTAAATCCCCATTAAACTCGACCAAGTTCAACTTTGGAAGGGCAATTCTCGACATACCGGCGGGGGCTGCGTGAGTCGACGCAGTGACACCAGACTTATTTGATCCTAAACCGTCAGAGTGAAACACCATAGCCATTATCGTTTTAATGTAATAATATCTAACTTCAAACTGCGCGATCTTGGCTTTAAACTCCTCAGCTTGGTCAACATTTTGTTTCTTCAGCTGCAATAAAATTTTCGACACAATCTCATAATAGCGCTCACATAATTCATCCAATCCTTCCGTCATCGCCTGGAATAAAGCTACTTGTTTCACATCACTGGGATCGCTTTCAACTGCGCGAGATACTTCTTCGATACGAATAATTTTTTGCGACGTCAACTCCTCTTTTACCAACAACTCATCGATCGGAGCCATACTAAACTAACGACAAACTCTTCCGAAATCCATAGGATCCGGCCCGAAGGACCAAACTTGGTACGAGTCCGAATCGATGGTGATTAACCAATTTTTAGTGGACTGTATTATGCCAATTTTAATCCGTTTACCTATTATGGGAGCCTCACGAGCGAAAGTTATCACTCACCTCGTGTAGTGTTGGCCCCTCCACCAGACCACGGCGGCTCGAACAAAACTCTCCGTCCAGCGTACTTGACGCCTCGACACACACCTTAGGACTGCTACAATACACAACCATTCAAACGACACACACAAGTACACAACACCAGCGCACCACTCGGCCGCGTGAGCAACAAAAAAAAACAAAACACAAACAAAAGGCGAGCGACACCCTCGCTCCCTGTGAGGCTCCCGGCCAATCAAAATTACTGGCGCAAACAATTGTTTTCTTCAATGCCTTTAGAGTACAGTACCAGAGTGTCCACAGAAGGCAAAATATCAAATTTAAGCATAATTCCAGGTTTTCAGGTTTTACATAATTTGCTCTCACATTCCGAAGGACAAGTATCGAGTGTGTGTTCACTCTCCGACATCCGCAGAGGGAAAGTGCTTTTTAATTCAAAAGACCCAGTGGATGTGTTAGACAACAGTGGAGGGAAGGCGCTGCATTGTGGTGAGTGCAGCAAACGGGTAGGACATTTACAACCCGAATCCAGGAGGAGCACAAACTAAGTGTGAACCATAGTGATTGTAAATCATATTTCGCCAAACATCTTCTCAAGACTGGTCATTAGAGTGAATTAGAGACAAAAATTTCACATACTTACGCTAAAAGTTTTAAGTCCATTTATTTAGAAATCGTAGAAATTTTAAGACACTCTTTTTTACCAAATGTACGTATTTTAAATGATTTGTCAAATGTTAAATGTTCACAGATGTTTTTCACAGTTTTAAAATCCGACCTGTCCCCCTACCCTAATGTCAGCCACAATACCCTCACCACTGTCCTGCTCACTGCTGTCCTTGACGGAACCCTACCCTCCCCCCCCTCACTCCCATCCTAAACTCTCCCTCCCCCCTCTCGGTTTGAGTCCTTCCCCCACTCCTCAGGGTAACACATACGTAAAGCCTTGTGGTGAAATGCTTGGTCGGTTGGCCCCCCTTGAAAATGGCGCTTAGTCGTTGAAACTGATTGGGGAACATATAAAGCTGTGTGGAGTGTACAAAGCTTGTTTCGTTTATCATGTTTAATAAATTATAGTTTATACTATTAGTTCTACTATCTTACATTAGTACCATCATACAGCTACCACTAAGATGGCTATAGATTTCACAAAGTAACTTATTTAAAAAAATTTGGTAATTTATAAATTATGAATATTTATGATGTTTATTTTTTGGACATGAATGTAAATAATATTTATATTTAACTTATATTTATTGTGGTACTTGAATTTATGTCATCTTACTGCCAATAAATTCACTTAAAAAAGGCAGCCAATTTTTTTCATTAGGGATGGGACGATCGGTTCTTCGGTCCCTCAGTTCCACCGGTTCTGTCGGTTCCTTCCAGAACTGGAACCAGCTTATAAAACTGGTTCTTTGGTTTCATTTAGTTTAATTTTAATACTTGAAATGACCGGCAAATGAAGCATCCATTAGTGCTGTTTTCACGACTGCTGTGTATGATTTAATGTCCATAAAAAATGAAGATTGTGAAGAGTTATGAAAATGTGCTCCAAGTCTTACACCACAAAGTTGAGAGAGTGGATGGAAGCGAGAGCAGTCATATCGCACATTGAAAATGTAATGCAAAGAATTGTCCGTGTTTATTATTCAAGCTCCGTCGTTAAGTCGACCCATGGTGGAGTTTTTTAAGTTTCCAATCAAAGGCGTTCACTTGTGTATCATTCACGTAGTTGTTAAGGAAAATTGAAAAGTTTGATTGCTGAAGCTGATTGGACTAGTGTCGAATTTCACAGCTCTTTTGTTTATGTCAGTTGAGTGCCAACTTCCTCCGTGTGTCCAGTCTAGTCTTGTCTGTGCTGCAGAGTGGTAGCAACGGTAGCAACCAATACATTCTTATTCAGTTATGTCGATCTTTTCTTGAATATGGAACCTCAATTGAAGTAATTGAAGATAAAATGAAGTGTAAACAAATACAGTTGAGCACCCTTAATCCGGGAACCCCTAATCCGGGAGCACCTATAATCCGGCAATTTTGCCATGACTATCTGGTACTTAGTGGAAAATGCCGAAACGTTTTTAACCGGAACATTGCTTCATAACCTGCCAAGATATTATTCTTATATTAATACCGAGATACCATTCTTAACGTTAATTTTCCCATTTCGAGAATCAGAATAATTTAAACATATTAATTTCTGGTACTTTGCCTACACTGGAATTATTCTGGAACTTGAAGTAAACATATAAATTTGACGACATCGCCGAGACGGAATACGACTAATTTACAGATCGGCCACTTTCAATGGCGCGTGCATTTTTGATTGACCACTAGACGTAATTTGATAAAATTATTGGTTATATTCTAATATTTCACCCAAAACATGTCTCATCCATACAGTTGTGGCAACAAAACATGAACCATCGCAGCGTTAACGCATCGCATAAATGTGGCAACAACAGCACAAAACGTTAACCATCGCAGAAAAAGTGCAAGTTGTGAAAAAGCTTGATGCCATTGCATCAGTAAAGCGTTTGACTGAACATACTACGTGGGATCTTCAACAATATAGCACATTAAGAATCTGAAAGAGAAAAATCATCAAAATTTTACTGTTAAAGTGACACGAAGAAGTAGATAACAGAGAGAAAAATTATGAAAGAAGATTTAAGTGCTAATTTAGATAGCCTGGTTTCGATTGCGTCGGAGTGAAGGCCTTAGTTAGTATTTCTGGCCAAATGCTAATGGAGCAGGATAAACTCATTTAGAAATAGACGTGATCAATCCAAAAGACGTGATTCGGGAAATTTCACGTGCAGGCAATAGCATTTCAGCGTCCGTTCTAAAAACACGCGTGGTTTACATTGTGGACTGCTTTAAGGTTTGACATAGACGAAATAATTGGGGATTTTAAAAATTTCATGTTTCTGAGGATAAAAATGTGATGATGGAGTTTGCAAACACCATCCATAACCCTGAATTAAAGGAAATGGAATTGGTAAATTTAGACGAAAGGATAGTTAGCGGCCACGATATTCTCACCACACAACATATCATAGATAATGAAATGATTGAAATGGTAATTAATAACAATAAATCCGAGTGGGGATGGCGATGATCAGCCTGAAATTGTTGAAGGAAGACTACTATTGACGATGGTCTTTAAAGAACAATCCAGTCCGGTCGCCCGCGGTGACGTAGTGATGGGCGTACACACGACACTCATGCGTTGGCATCGCGCTGAATCAGCTGATAACAAATCGAGCGTGGTAGGAAATTATGTTACGCAAAGTACAGCATAAGAAATATCAATTTTTATGCCCTTTTCCAATAACAATATGAAACTTTTATATGTGCAGCAATTTGCACAATGCTTAGTTTCCGTTCTTTTCACTCACTCCGCAACTTCGATAATTTTAAATAATAACTTTGTGTATTAAGAAACCATTTCTTTCTGATTATTCTCAGTAACTATTTTTACAATAATGTTCAGAAAATGGCAAACTAATATATTTTGTTATAAATAATTGACTCCTTTCAATGAAAACATCCCGGACGTCATAAATAGACTAGTTGCCATGCATGACCCATAGTCCGGCAAAATCCCTAATCCGGCATCACTTCGGTCCCGACTGTGCCGGATAAAAGATGCTCAACTGTACATGCCACTTTTACGATGGATCTTTACTCATTGACTCACTGGTGAGCAAGAAACACTTTTCAGCCATATTATTAATTGCGTAATCCATTTCTGACATAGTCTTGGTGAATGACACGAGAATTTAAGTTATTTCTAAGTAAAGTTCCACTAGTAGAAATTTTCTTCCGTTCACAGCTTTATCCACTATGTTCACAGCTCTCATTAACCCTTTCGCTGTGGCTCACTCTCCGGAAACCTACTCGTCACATGCGGCAGAAAGGTGAGAGCGCTACAGGGAGAACGAAAAGGTACGCTCACAGCAGCCTACCGTGGATGGCACTAGGTACGTTCACAGCAGCAAAAGGGTTAATCGACCATGGACTACGATAATCTATTCCCCAGTGAAAAAACTGTACACAATTGTTATACAGCCTCTATACAGTGTATACATTCTGTACACATTATATAGAGTGTATACAGTTGTGTTCATTGTATACACCGTATACAATGTGTTCATTCTGTACAGAGATTGTACACAAAATGTATGCATTGTATACAGTTAATACAAATGGTGTAAAATTTACACAGAGTATACGATGTGTAATCAATGTATACAAGGTGTACACTGTAAACAAATTGCATACTTATATACATTTTATACAATATGTACAGATGGTATTTTTTGTTCAAAATGCATAAAGTTTGTATGAAGTTCCTCCAGTTTTCATTGATAAATGGTTCAGCTTCAAATAAATGTCCATTTGAAATTCATGCCGATATTATGCATAGGTTATAAAGGTATGTAAGAAACTTCGTTGCGATATGCGGATGTTATTTTTAATAAACAGTGGCAATGACAGATTGTGTCCTCTCGTTAACTCCAAGGATCGTTTTACTCGATTTGAAATTCATTGCATTGAAAATATACGATCATAACAGCAGACCTATGGAAACATGACATTGGTTATGTATGATTATTCATTTAATTTAGTCGCCGAGTCAATTTCATGAGTAGCAGTACCGTTTCAATAACTTTATCCCCTTCATGCTGTCAAAAGGTTCTAATTGATAGATACTGAAGCAATAAAAGTCTAATTTATCTCGCCTAGCATGAAAAGACTAACAATCATATATATGTATATTGTACTTATTTTTGTCCCTGAAATGGATATCGGGGAAGCGTTACAAGAGCGTTAATCACCGCAGTATTAGTCTTTTAAAGTTACTAATTGCAAGTACAATGATGCCAACAAAGAGTCCTATATAAGCAGCCATCATCCGTCATCAATAAGGTGGCGTTAATCAGTAGGCACACAAACGTAGGAAGGATTTACAATATATTCGTGAAGTGGATAGGCAAAATATTTAGAAAGAGATACTGGATAATGTTAAGTTGGTAGTAATCACTACCGTAGCACTAATATTACCTGAACCATCTGTTCATTTTTGTTACTGTATACAATGTGTACAAATTGTATACATTATGTACACAACAAAATTTGTACACGTTGTGCAAAATTTGAATACAGGCTGCCCCTATACAATGAGTACAATTTGAATACAATTTTTTAACTGGGGATGCCATCTCTCTAAAATAGCGTTTACACGTAGCAGTTCTTAACAGCCGTGAAATTCTTGATATATGGCTACTGCTTTGATGCATTTGCAACAACTTCTATGCGGCTTAAAGAAGCTAGTTCGGTGTTGTCAGAACAAAGAAAAAGCATTTGATGATAATAATGATTTTCACTTAACAACTCAAATCAATCAATATTAATCATGAAATTCTTCGGACATTAAATTCCATGGATAATTATCTCGTGTTCGCATTCTTTATAGGGTAGAATCTTCCCTCGGAGAGGAATATGTTGTTAAACCCAAATTCCCGGTATCAAGTGCAGTGTATCGCTTTCCATTGGCGATTGTTGTGATTGTGTTGAATGCATTTCCGCTGGAAAGTAGACAGACCTCAACTTTGCTAATAGCTCGATTGTGAATCGATACAGTAGAATCTCGATTTTACGTAACCCGATTTTACGTAAAATTTGATTTTAAGAAAGTGAATGAGCGGTCCCGGCCGACTCCTGTAGTATTCTTATGGAAGCATTATTTGATTTTATGTAAATTCGATGTAACGATTTTACGTAATGCTATTTTGGTCCCCAGTGGAGATATCAATTCAATTTTACGAAATGAAATAACAGAACTTAAAGAAACTTAAACAAAATCCGGCAGATTCTTGCCCATCTTTAAAGGAAATCTTCAATTTAATACAGTTCTACTGTGAAATTCAACTGTAACAAATCAATACATTTTAATGGTATATATATTATTACTTTATTTTTCCATCCTTCAGCACGAAAAGTTATGGGTTCAAGGTGTTTACTTGTTTACGCTATGGTAATTGCGCCGGAATCCCGGAATGCTCACACAAATCTGCTTTATGACCTTGAGATAGCAACCATGTCAGCTGTTCCGAGTGACGAGATGAAGCTCGCTTTGGGGTCGCCTAAGTGTCTTGACACTTGCATGCATTGTTAAGCTAAATAAAGTATGGACAGTATTTGTCCTCAACCGATGCCAACAACCGAGGCAATTGGGAAGATATGTGACATTGTAGTATTACATAAAACATCACAACTGATGGCATCACATGGCTAAAACTTGCTTAAATGCTTGGCAACAAATTTTTCCAGCATGAACATGTTCACTCACTACCTTGCCCATGTCTAGGTAGATAGGTCTGTTTAGGTTGTGTTGTCTGTACTTTTCCAATCAGGAGCTTTAAGCAGAATTCAATACACAGTTTGGGTCAGCCAAAATTTTAAATAAATTTAATTGAAGAACCAAGGAATATGAAAATGATAGCGAACACAGTGCAATTGAAGACAAAGAAATTACGGTTTTTAATAAATGATAATTACAACTGATGTTATCGTAGATGCTACCTGTGCTGTTTTTAAGTACCCTTTCGTTCCGGAGCCTTGCAATGATAAATGCTTCCCTTGTCATTACATTAGATTGTTGCTGAGGTGGAGTTCGTCCAAGGAGGCCCTGAGGCACTTCGACCTCTCTCTCCCTTGTCATTAGTACCTTGAGCGCATATCCTTGTATTCCTCCATACGGAACTCACTCTTGGAAGGAATTGCACAGATATACTTCTCGTCTATCTTGTATCACAAGTCAGGGAAGCTTTTGGGCAAATAAAGATATTATTATTATTCCTAAGACTAGGAGACTCACTAAGTGAATGAAACTCACAGCCATGGATTCCAAAAAAACTGGTAAATATTTTTCTGCAAATTTATAATGGTATGAACTTGGCTGCTGCAACTGAATTAAGTTCTTGTAGCTGTTCAGCTGGTAGATCTCAAAATAAGGGGAATAAGAGAATTAATTCATCCCGTGGAGTATTTTAAGCATATGTAGTTATGCATTAATCAACGAAAGACGTATATTTAGTGCTAGTCGATTTGTGCTTGAAGAAACCATTTCAACATGGGAAAGCCAGGGATGCATTCTAACTAGGAAATTTCAAGACAAAGTTCCAACTGACCCAGTATATTTCAATGAAAAGACCAGGAAATGCCTTTTTTGAAGAAAGCATATCGTTTGAAATGCCTTCAATAATATTTTGGAGCTGAAGAAAGTCAATTTTCGAACTTCACTCGAGTTAATTTGAAATTCCCCCTTTTTTAATATACATTCTACAGTGCTGACATCTAGCGGTGATTTGCGAGAACTATTTACTTGCGGCTACAGAAAGCTATAAGTGGCGATCGCAAATTTTTACCTAACGACGTAAAACACTTCTAATGAAAAATTAAATAATCAAAATGCATCAATATTTGAATTTAAGTAATTTAATAGTACAAAGTTAGTATTTTTTAATGAAACTTAAGTTCCACGACAGCTGCAGCGAAGAACTTCCTACGGGAATGCTACTTTCAAGTGAAAGGCTGAACAAAGTTCTGAATTGGGATTGCAGCAGCAATCTTAAAGCTAATTTTAAATAATTCCAGAGAAAATATGGATCCTTTGTGACGACAAGTTAAGTATTCACAATACACAAAATTACAGAAAAGGAATAGAAATTACCAAGCACTAGTCCACTTATTTTATGAACTGTGGCATTGTTTACGAGAAGTAGGCGTCTCGCCATGCATCTTTGAAGATTTTTTCCTTGGGTCATATAATAAGGATTGAATTGTGATTTGCATGATCAGTCTCAGGTATTTTTACCACAGTTTAAGTACGTCGAAAAGCACTATGCTCACATTCGATTTTTCTACATTTTCCCACGTAAAATACTTGGGCCGAGGGCCCTCTCAACATGACCGATCTACTACGATCTTCAGCTACTCCTGTGCGTGATATACAGTGATCGTTATTCCATTGTATTGAGTTCAGTGCTACAAAATCATTTCAAAAACTTAATAAAACAGAGGTCAGTTCACTCCAAGGGACCGGCCTCTCACTTCGTAAATCAGTAAAATGGAGGTTTCGTAAAATAGAGGTCATTTTACATGGTTTTCCTAAATATAAAGATCGGGACCGGCAGAATGGTTCGTAAATTGGTGTCATTTCCTAAATTAGAGGTTCGTAAAAAAGAGGTTCTACTGTATTCTCTTAAAAAACACTGCTGTATTTCTGCAACTCACAGGCTGTTTTCATGAGTGCGTGCAGTAAGATAATTCAAATCAGATTCTTAAGGTCATATGCTTTTTTGAATTCCTAATGGTTGCAGCTCGTAAACACTTTTTCTTTGAAGAGCAAGCTATGCAAGTCTCTGGTTTGATATATGGCATATATGTAATGACATTATCTATGAAGGCTATGACAGATCTATCGGTTCCTGCCAGAATTGAAATTAGGTAATTTGTAGTTGGTAGCATAATGCTTAATAAATAACTCCTTCACATTATCCCTTTCCATGTCTAGTTGCACTGAACCACCACTAATAACTTTAATCCGATATAATTTATTTATCTATTTTATCACTCCATTCAATATTGATTGTAGACAAATGTTGTTCAACATTTTGGATCATCGGTAGAGTATGTGCCTTGTGTGTGGCTCTTCTGCATGTAGTGTTCAGTTATTGATGTGATCAATGCTTCATGTGTGTACAATTTATCCATCATGCATGCCAAGTACGCAACCTTTATATTTTCCATACTTATATTGAAGATTAAGGTATTTAATTAGGCCTCAAAGAATTTTTTTTCTGTTCAGAGACGTAACGTACATATAGATGCTTTTATTATGTCTTGGAACAATTCTTCGTCTTGTCAACACTGTCTGATTCCAAAGAGGCAACAAAAGCTTTTCTATGCGAGTATTACAATCAATAAAAGGCATTGGAGAGACTGACATCAATTAATAGCAATAAAGCAATAAAAATTACTTCCACATGATATTAACATTACAATACAAATTCATTCACTTCAAAAACAACATTATATTCCCCTAGCAGAGGTATATTCCCCTAGGGGTTCTCTGGAGGTATTGACTACGTACTAGTGCCACTTTGTTCTCTCTTTCGCCACGGCCTCGAGATTGAGCCAAACAAACCCCCTGAGAGTCACTGCCATGGCCCCTGGATTTTTTCCCTGACCTGAGTCTAATTTCCCTCACATTTCCATGACTTCCAGTCCCAATTTTTATTTCCCTGAAATTTCCCTGACCGGTATGAACCCTGTTAAAAATTCTTATGTAAAATATGCATCTCGGAGTATCACAGTTTTTATTTTCATAATGTCCTCATAATGCAATATCAGAAAGTTTTTTCCCACAGTAAATAGTGCATACAAATTTTGGTTTTGTAAAATTGTATTTTTAGAATTCATGGAACATTTTTTAAATAATGTATAGGAAAAAAAGGCAAAAATATGTATACATGTATTGGTATTGATATGTATCAAAGGTATCGAGAATTGAGAATCAATTTTTCAGGAATCAGTATCGAGAATGGATAAATTTTGGTATCGCCTCATCTGTCATTAGTCCTGTGAAAAAAAAAGCCATCAAATAATAAGCCAAGATAAATTCACCTGTGAGCTAGACGTTGGTAGATTCAAACCACTTCCATTCTTGGCATTCATCGAGTTGTTTGGATTGGATGCTGAGCTGTTACTCGAAGGCACAGGTCGTCTCTGCACAGTGATAGCAGTGGTCTTCCCTTTCAATACCTTACCAACCAATTCCTGAAAGTAAATCTCACATGTCAGCTGAAATCATAGCCATACCAATTCCAATTAAATGGGAGCAGTTGCAGTCAGAGTGGCAGCAGTCTCAACTGTCAGAAGAGAATACTAATGTCCCGATCAGACTACGCTGGTAGTTACAAGCATCCTTACAAGGCCCAGTGGTTCCCCTTAAATTTTGAAGCCATGCCATGCCACGCGGCACCGCCATCTTACCTCGGCCAACTTTTCAAAGCTTTGAATACGCAGAATAATCCATTTTTTTCAATTTTTTTATGACGGAGGCACAATGAGCAATTCCTTTGATATTATTTTCATCAGTGAGAGAAAAACACTGTTTTTCTCAGCAAACTGCAAGCTCAGAAAGGATTGTTCCATTTTTAAGATACATAAGAACATTGGCTTCTGACTTATACCCAGTTCACACGGTGCGTTTTTCCTCAAGTGCTAGGTTGCTGGATGTCGTGCATGCTACCAAGCGGGCAACGAAGGTGTCCGCTAAGCTGGCTTCGCTGATGGTTCACACGTAGCAGGAGCTATCCTCCTTGCCTACTCTTCTTAGAGCCTCAGCACAAAGATGCTTATTGTGATAGTTCCGATTACGAACTGCATATAAACAAGTTTCATCTCTATATGCTTCGATAAGCAATGCAACTTGATCTCTACTGTCTGTAAAAAAAAAAAGCAAGACACCCGAGTTTGAGGAGCCGTATCGTCTAAACGAAGCTATCAATTTCAATGCAATAAAAAGCATACGAGAGAGAGTTTATTTCTACGTTGGATCATTTACTTCAAAAAATCTTCGGCTCCATAGTATTTCCTGTACTTAATTTTTTCTCAAAAAAGTACCCGTTTTTTGCGCGTAAAATCAAGTTACCCAACTTTGAGCGCTTGGTATTCTCGTAGTTTTTGTTCCAATAACTTGCGATTTTGATACAAGGAAGCCAGATCTATTAGTAACAGGTTGGAGAAAATAAATTGTTTATACCACTAAAATATATGGATTTGTTGTAAACAACGCAAACCTCTGCTAACTTTGAAACCAATCGGTCAATTGAAAATTGATTGGTACTGTTGTATGCCGTAGAATGTAAGCAATGCAGGTACGTAGAGCATACACGTTAAATGTCAACAGTATATTAAATATCGTTTGATAATTATTTTTGTTTGTCGCTTTTTCTCTGCCTAGCAAGGCAGGCCAAAACAAAGCAACAGAAAAGAGGAAATCTCACGAAGCCGTGCGCAGTTGCCACATCGTGCATCGTGACGCACAGTACCCTGGCAGTTTATGAATCATCCACTGGTTGCTTCAATACGTTTGCTTTTACGCATGATTAGACTATTGTAAGTGCAGATTCCTTCGGTGCACCATGCGTCCAAGAACGGGTTTTTTGGAGACGGAAGTCCAAATGGTTTTGAGTGCCATTTGCTTTTTTTGCTGCGAAGCAGAAAAAAGTATGGACAAACGTTATCCCGTGTATCAAACTGTGTCTGATTGCCTTGGTATCAGCTTGACATCGGCGAAAAGAGTTGCCGCCAAACAAAAGGATTGTGACAAGGAGAATTCAAGTAGTGACCATCCTACAGCACAGAAGAGGCTTCGTGTGTTGGGAAGGCCGAAGATCTTCATCGACGATTTCACGATCGGTGTAATAAGGAGGAGAGTGCACGGGTTCTATTTGAGGAATATGTTTCCTACATTACGCAGGTTGATGGATCACTTGTTAGAGAATGTACCTGATTGCCCACATTTCTCTCTCCAAAAGTTAAGGTCCATTCTGTTAGACATGGGATTTAAGTATAAAAAGTTGGGAAAGAAGCCAGTGATGATGGAATCCGTCACCAATGCAGCAACTCCCCACAACTTTTTGCGACGGATTAGACGTTTGAGTAACGACGGCTATAAAATATTTTTTACGGACGAGACATGGTGTTCTCAGCATCATTCAGTGAAATACTGCTGGGTGGAAAATGTTCTCTCATCTCATCTGAACTACGACGTTTACCGGGGAAAAAATCAGGAGGTAAATGGCTGGCGCGGTGTATTTAAGACACCTTCTGCAGCAGGGAAAAGAGTAATTATTTTGCACATAGGTAGTGAGGATGGTTCTCCAGGGAGCAACACAGATACTTCTACTGTACGGGTCATTTAAAGGAAACGCGCCGACTGCCGAGTCGCGACTAGTCAGTGGCAACCACGCGCCTCCTCCCTCTCCCACAGCGGAGCTCCCGGTACGCGTATAGAAACATCTAGATAAATAATAAGCAATATTGTCCTTATTAGTGATATTTAATGTAAATGTTATTACTACCAGCATTGCATTCATCGTACAGCAAACAACAGTACCAATCAATTTTCAATTGACCCATTGGTTTCAAAGTTAGCAGAGGTTTGCGTTGTTTACAACAAATCCATATATTTTAGTGGTATAAACAATTTGTTTTCTGCAAACTGTTACTAATAGATCTGGCTTCCTTATGTCAAAATCGCAAGTTCTTGGAACAAAAACTACGGGAATACCAAGTGCTCAAAGTTGGGTAACTTGATTTTACGCGCAAAAAACGGGTACTTTTTTGAGAAAAAATTAAGTACAGGAAATACTATGGAGCCGAAGATTTTTTGAAGTAAATGATCCAATGTAGAAATAAACTCTCTCTCGTATGCTTTTTATTGCATTGAAATTGATAGCTTCGTTTAGACGATAGAGTTCCTCAAACTCAGGTGTCTTGCTTTTTTTTACAGATTAGATTCCATTGATTAGCCCTCATTTTTAAACACAATATCAACCACACAATGCTATCAAAAGCAGAACCTTTATTTTGATCACGTGATGCAAAGTTGAATGATGATTGGCCGGCAACAATAGTAATCAGCGAAATGCGCAAGGAAAATAGCACCGGACTTTAACCTCGAAAACAAGCAAGCCGTCAGGGCAGCAGTCAGCGTTTCCAGCAAGCGAGCACGCACGGCACCCATCCACGGCACTCCACGCAAGGAATCATCCAGGAACAACGCACTGTGTGAACCAGGCTTTACTGTCGATGCAGAAATTGAGTTTGGATACAAACAGCAAAATAACAGGAGAGCCTACGGAAAAACTGATCACACCGTTATATTTCTTAATGGATTCTATGCTTTTTGATGGTAAACTGAGATTTTTCAGATGCATTATAATATTTTTTTCGTCAGGTGTTACCTGCGTAAAAAGTGCCCTTTTTTGACAGTCTTTGAAGAAAGTGATGACTTTGACGATTTGTAGCCCAACAACAAATTGTTGAATAAAATCTAAGTTTAGAACATGTTATCCGAGTAAAAGACTCTCCTAATGTATCCAGTCCTCCTCCAGTTAGGGAGGGGTCAAAGGTCACGAGGTCTAGGTAGGAAAATATGGGCAACAAATGGTTGACTAAGTAGGGACCCCGTATCCATCTTCTCATCTATTGATCTCCAAGGACTACACGTGGGTCAAAGGCCATGGTACAATCGAATAATGTATAGGAAAAAAAGGCAAAAATATGTATAATACATGTATAGGTCAATGGTATCGGCATCGAGAATCGATTTTTCAGGAATCAGTATCGAGAATCGATAAATTTTGGTATCGACTCATCTCTAATTGCTACTGTGAAAAAAGCTATCAGATAATAACCCAAGATAAATTCTATGTGTGCAAAAAAAGTATCGTATCTTACATGGGAGCTAAGTCGATGATAAAATTCCTCAAATGTCATATCCTATTCCCTCCAAGGGTGTCACTTTCAGCAACCTCACGTTGCCATTCCGTTTCTCTTTGGCTTCTGTTCAGGGTTAGTCTCGATGGTTAAATTCACCCTGAGAATAATTTCCTTAGTTGAAGGCTTAGATGAATGTTGAATAATCGAGATTCACACACTGAAAGGAAATTCATAGAAAAGCTCGAACTTTTTTACAACGCGATGTCTTCCTCACTAATGTGCACAATTTTAACGCAGGTACATGCAATTTAGGGAGATAACTGTTTCCATGTTGAACTCTTCAAGAAAAATGGTTATAATACGCGTCCTTTTAATGCATAACCGCAACGTAGGAGAAGCAGGGAATTATGGCATTAACTCTGGCATTTCCATCACATCCCATCCATCGTCGTGGGCTGTCAATGGAGTCCCAACCTTATTTCCAGCCTGAACACCCTTTTAAACCTATGATATAACCTAATATTTCACTATCATATCGAAAGTTAAAATACAGATTAAATCTCTTACAGGAATTTAAAGTGGATAACTTTACTGAAGATATATATATTTAAAACACCGTCGTATTATGCTAGATTTGACCAGATAAATAAGATTAGAGAGATATAATGTCGTACCGATAGATTAAAAATGCTAATTTTCCCCCTGTACTATTAAAGAACACAATAGGCAACATAGCTAAGGTAGGTGAACTATTGTAGAGTAGTCTGTAGCACATGATGCATGTATTAAAAACCAATCCCTTTATTACTATGTACGAGGGCAGTTTTTTTTTCAACCTCCGATGGGCCATAAATGAAACAGAAATTGAATATTAAAATTTTTTTTACTACCAAAAGTTATGCACACTTATGGTTACTTTTCGACATAAGCACCTTGACAATTGAGGCATTTGTCGTACTTGTGGACAAGCTTGACAATACCCTCTTCATAAAATGTTGCCGCCAATGAATAGAAATGAGTCTTGAAGCTCCTCGTTGGTTTGGAAACGCTGTCCTCCTAGCCACTTCTTCAATTCAGGGAAAATATGGAAGTCACTTGGCGCTAGGTCGGTACTGTATGGCGGGTGATCGAAAACGTCCCATTGAAATTGCTCAAAAAGTCTTTGGGTTGCATCAGCACTGTGAGGACGCGCATTGTCATGGATCAAAACAATTCAAGAAGTCAGCATGCGTCCTTGACCTCCTTCATCATGCACATCAGTCTTTGAATTTTCGACATCATTCACGGACAACACCACTACTCATAATGTTTTCTCCATACACTCGGCTCATTCGTTGATGAATTTCTGCAGCACTATTCCCTTCTGCTTGCAGGAAACGAATAACACTGCGCAATTCGCACTTGGCGGGATAATCAATTGAGGCGGCCATGTTTATGTGGCTGCCACTCAGAACACACTGACGACTTAGCGTCGGCAGTGATAGGGCATGTGATACGGGTGATGCACTGTTGCCTAATTCGAATACCACCCGCCTAGCGCTTGTCTGGCGTTTATGCGGTGCGATCGGAGGTTGAAAAAAAAACTGCCCTCGTAGATATAACGATGCTATATGATTTTTATATTATGTGTATATATTTGGTATTATTTGAGATTTGGGTATCTGAAGCAATAAATTTGCTTCCACATACCATTTATAATATGTAGTGGAGAATAGCAAATTGCACCATCAAATAAGTGAAACCGTTTCAGTGAAATCAAAACTACCGCAGATCCCAAATGCAACGTGGAAACAGGAATAGCCTTAAAGTAAGTACCAAACAACTATCCCACATTTTTATTTAATTTAAAACTTATATTGCATTAATTAATAATATTCAATGTACATAATGCCCTACAAACCACCACAAATGTGAGTGGCAGGGGGTAAATTAACACCAAACATGCAGTAGATATATCATGCTCAAAAAGTATTAATTACTATAATTTAGACGAAAGATAATAATGTAAAAGAGGGTTAAAACAGCAATGCATAAACTTGCTCAAAGTTGGGTTAACTTAAATTCTTTATACTAACATGCAACTATCTATGCTATTCAATGATACCCTTGTTTATACGCCAATGCTATTGAATATATTTAGAGCTATTCTTATCCCTAATTGTGCGAGGGTAGAACGACATTTTAAATCTTTCGGTTCGGTAATCAATTTCTCTAATTTAATACCATTCTCGCAATCCGTGATCTCGCAAGGGTCTGCAGAGTCATTTTCTGCAGAGGCATACAACACCCTTAGGATTTGCAGGGGTCCACCGCTTTGATGATAGCAGCTCTGGAAACTGATTCTGACCTATGTGCTGAATTGTTCTTGCAGAAGATCGCTACATCTTGATTTTTCTGATTTTTGAATTTCTGTCTTCGAAGCAAGTTTTAATAAGCCAAAGTTCAGCTAGATTTTCTCGTTAACCTAGAGAAATAAATTTTTTCTTTCCAATCATAATGACATCTCCTGAATCGAATAGAGAAAACTGCAAGTCTCCATCTTTAATAGTTATCCCGTAGTTGAGTGATATACAAACACGGACAGAGCAAAGAGACGGTCGCCCAGAACTGTCTGCGGCCATCCTTACCATAACGCCTTAAAAGTGATTCCATCTTGTTACTTGTGCCCAAAAACTCATCCATGTAAATTTTGGCAATAAAAATTCTAACCTTCTTGTATCTCGATGTCTTTACATTTAAACTTGATGAGGCAAAATTTGGTTTTATTTTGGACCTTCATTCTGGGGTCAAAAATTCAAATTTTGAAAATGATACACTGCACAAAACATGGGACTTTTTCTATCCTTGTATCAAATTTCATCAACGAGTAACGGACCACAGCGCCTTAAATTCGAGGTCAAAAATAACACACAATCCATGGAACAGTCTGTATAGAAACATCAGTTAACCCATTATTTTTCTTCTTCCGCCCTTGAAATAGCAGCCATACACTGAGCAAGTATTAGCCATTAGTCAGGTATTAGCCTAAACTTTTATTTTTTTCTTCAGTAATAAAATCCACTATTTTCAGAGAAGCACTCTTCACGCTGAACTGTCGTGGGTAGTGGTAAGATGGCGGCATTGCGCAATATGTCGTGCGCGTTGCGTTAGGTTGGCTTCAGCCCCCTCAATGCATGATACATCGCACTGCCGATCTATATCTGTGCATCCTTACACGCATATGTCTTTTCCCCTGTCTGAATGCAAGTTCGTACATGGTATCTTGTAGTTCCCAAAGCTGCCAAATTACGATGGACCGTGATGCAGTCGCAGGGAAACCCGGAAACAGGAAATGAGAAGAGACACACGAAAAGACAATAAACACCCACCAAATTCAAAATATGCAATACATTTAGTTAAAAATGAGTGAATACAGCAGGAACCACAAGTGGTTTCAATTTCCCTTCCAAGGAGCAAGTTGCCACTATCGACCAAAATTTTATGGGTTCTCAAGTTTGAAGGGTATTTATGAAATAACCAAAAGGCCTACAGAAGATTTAAGTACATAATTTTTTTCTCGTTAAATTCGGAGGCAACGATGCACAGCACTCCAAGCAACAGTTAGCTGCTCACCTGTCTCATCCCTACTCATATTAATATAAATTGATATAAAAACTTGATTGAATTGTGTTCTTAACGATGATGTATTATAACATTTAGATATCTAAGGATTACAACGCAATAATGTCATCTGCTTGACCACTCGGAGATGACAAAAATGCTTCCAATAAATAATGGTTAAATTTTTTTATCAGAAGCATTCAGAAGCATTCCTTTCACAGATAAATGTCTGAGATTTAAGCAAAATGCATTCAACATTCTTCTGTATATTGTGTTATAATTTAAATCAGATCAGCCCGTAGGTTTTTGAGTAATAATTTTTTTAAGTCAACATAATTGTTGAACACTTAAAAAAACTGTCACTCTATCCACTCAAACTTCAGTAAAAAGTACAAGAATATTATTCAAAAATTATACATGTGCATCAATTAATGTATGATTAAACAGGAAAAATTATTATGTGATTAAATTTTCTGTAGGTCCTTTGGTTACATAATAAATTTGCTTCAAATCTGAGTGCACATAATATTTTGGACGACAGTAGTGACTTGCTCCCAGTAAACTTCAACCATTGGCGGCTTGAGGGCAGCACTGAACTGACCCTGTAACCCAATAGTAGTCTGAATGTGCATTGGAAATTACTTGCGTAAGGACCATTGCAGTCTGAACAAGGCATAAGAAAAGCCTGAACTTGCATTTGAGAGGAAGTTGTAATTGAGTTTTTATCAGGCCATTTCATTCCATTTTGAGAGATCCAGCATGCAAATGGATGATGGCATGGTGGATGCAAATTGAAAAAAGTCTACACTGGTGTGTCCACCTTTCGATACAACGAATCATCTTCACTAGGAGTGCAATGACTCACACGAGAATTGCACTGGAGGCCAACTACCAGTTTCTCCCAAGTAAAGAATAAATGAAACTGTGGCGCTATCACGCCAACCAACTCACTTTGGTGCTCGCACCAAGAGTAACTCCACGGCAGAACGTCGTACTCCCCGATGGACCCTTCTGGACAACAATGACATTAGATTTGCCTCCCAACGGTGAGGGTGCATTCAAGGCAGCAGCCGGGGCAGCCAGGGGGGTCGAGATCACCGTTGCGGCGCGACCCACTTGATGCGTGGCGTTTGCACTCGTCGTCGGCTGGCTGCTGGGCAGTGTCGACGGCAGTGAGCACGGAGAACTGCTCGACCTCGCCACGGCCGTAGCATTCAGATTTATGCGGCCACTGCTTGCCGTTGCAATGCCCCTGCTCCCTACAACTAGCGAAGGAGCCACACACACACTGATAACATTTCTGGAGCTGGACATGAACTCAATTATTAAAGCACCAAATTCAAGAATTATACTCTCTCTCAAACCAACAGCCATAAAATGTCACAAGCCGAATCACACTCTCAGCCCTTCGAGCCACCAAAAGGGTGATTGGCAGGTTGTGGCGAAGTTCAATTAGGGAGGGAAAGCAATGTGCACAAGAGGGAATGCTTCCATTGACTCCAGGAAATCATCAATTTCTACCATAAATATTTTTCATTTAACAATGCAATTGCAAACAAATTATCTCACAACAATTTGCAAATACATTACCTCACTACAATCCGAAGTTTAAAAGAGAAATAATAAGAATTTTCAAAATCATTATCATCCACACAATTCACCAGCAAACAAGGTTTCAACTAGTGATAGCCGTCATTTTCCAGGCCTGCGAAAGGATGGTGATCCATCGAACCCATGGTCGATGGCCAACTGCATTGATAACATATATAAAGTTTTTCTCTAGTGACACAAAGTGAAGCCTCGCACCCTGCTCTAATCCCAAGACATGTGTCCAACAACAGTCTCAACTCCACATCCTCTTCACATTGACATAGTTCACGTCCCTCACAACTTGTTCGATATCTCTTATGTAAAATCAAACACCCTGACTGACACTCATCATCACACCGCCCTAACTACTGGTGATGATAAAAACGTCCTAGTTTGAGGAAACATCTCTATTGTGGCGTAGAGGCACACTAAGAAAGGATTTTTGCGTAAATCAATTTTAAGGGTTGCTCATACCCCTTTATTGATAACTTTTACTCCCATAAGAAAAGAATTGAATTCAGAATAGATGTATTTTCATTTTTAAATTAGTGCCACTCGAACATATTGGATAGAAATTTTTATCACTGAATAGAAAAAAGAATTTAGATTTTAATTATTTCATTCAATTTTCTTGTACAATACTTCTTGGAGTGAAAATTGTGTTTTTAGCTCCAGATTCCTCAACTTTTCTTCCTTTACAACAAGCTAAGTTTCCTTGACAACCAGACAGGAATATCCACTTCATTGCCATTTACATATTGAAATGGGTTTTTACCCCTGAAGCATTTAAATTTCAGATTAAATGACTAATTTATTTATTAAAAGTTCAACAGGGAAAAACCCTATAAAAATTATTTATATTTGTGGCACAAGTTATAAACATAAATATTCCATGTAAAAAACATTTTAGTTAAGATCAAAACACATAATAAATTATTATAGTGCAGTTCATGCTTTCTGCATAAAAGAAATATTACATAAAAATTTTCTAATGCTTTTTCAACATTTATTATACAATTTCAAAGAATCTAAGTTTTAGTACACTCATTGCACATTTTTGCGCATTAATTTGGCTTTCTGCTTAAATTGTATAAGAGAAAGAATAGATACATCCTGCATATCACGAGACAAGGTATTCCACAACCTGCAAAGTCTATTAGAGCAATAAAAAATTCATTACTAGATGATGAGAGCTATATTCACGAAGAAGTCTAAGGGCACGTACATTGTACCATGAATGGCGATCAACAAACAATTCTATCAGACTTTTGCAGTTTAAGTTACCTCTGCAAATGTCGAACACAAGCATTTGCATCTGGGTTCTTTCGATTGTTGCAACATTTAGAGCATGAGAAATCCAAGTATAGTCATGATCAGTAACTTCCATAGGCCTACCCAACTTACGAGTCTGAGAAACCTGTGTTGAACACGTTCAAGTTCAACACTTGGTACACAGTCAGTATAAGAGAGAGCTTTCAAGTATTTGAGAGAATTTGAGAGTTTTTCTTAAGAACTCTGGAGAGACAGTTTTTATTCTAATCTCTCTTGGCATAGCAGAGTTCAGGAACAACTATCAAGAACATAATTACATTTAGAAAACGTAATGATTTGAGAGAAGAATGGGTTTGACATTAAATGAGTAGAGAGCTTCCCAGTTTGAGGTATTTTAAGGTATCCGAGGCATTCTGATCTTCCTTGAGACTGAATTTCATCCATAATGCCGAATCCTGGTACAAGAGTGCCAAGCATTACCATAATGAACATCGTGTAAGCCCTCAATCAAAATATACACATTTTTTTAAACTTAAAAATCAAATAACTTAAAAAATTACAACACTATCTTAAAAGCATTGTATTTTCTAGTTTTGTGATATGTATACTTTTCTCAAAAAGTGGTAAATACGGGACCCATCTCAAGGGCCAGGGTTCAAATCCTGGCACTGGCAGATATTAAATTGGCATACCGGTCCCTACTTGGGAGCTAAGTGGAAAGCGTTTAGTACTCTGTCCCTCGGCTGAATCTTAAGCCCTTGCCACCTTTCGTTCAAGGCAGCCTAACGCCGGGTTTCTACCCTCCGTTTCCTTACATCTCCTACCTTTATCTCCCCTGCCCACTTTTCCTGCTCTGGCAGGAATGGCCTAAGCTATTGTTAGCCTCACCCAAATAACTACAAAATGGTTAATGTACACATATGTTTTGATCCTCATAACTGTCTTTAAGGTATAAGACATTTTATTTTTTTCACATGTAGAGTTTAATGGAAATTATAGAATGGTATATAGCCAGGTTAAATAATATTTTAATACCCAGGTCAGATCAAGCCTGTGACCCCAGAAAAGGACTTTGCCCCATCACCACCAAGGCCGGCTTTGAATTCAGCAGTAGTTGAAAGAACTTTAGTGGTCGTTTTCCCTCATGAACATTGCCTCCATCACTTGCCCTTAATGACTGAACCAGGGGGCTTCTTATGCAACTCATCACTCCAGAGCTACAGAGCTATAAGAGTTATGATAGCTGCCAAAACTCCATTTGCGATTACAGAACTCAAAATACCTCTGATTGGAGCTACAAATTGAAGTTATCTCCAAGCTGGAATAACGCTGAACAAGGACCCATCCTTATGACAACTCCAGATGGAGTTTCTTGTGCTTTCCACCATATTTCATGTTTTGATCAGAAGTAATGGTCAATTTGAGCAGTTGATAATATTTTTTAAGCAAGCATTTTTTCGGGATAATGACCCACAAATGTTCACAGCTGCTACCTATGTATAGTAAATTACTTATACGCACTAGTAATTTGCAGTTACAATGTTCATGACTAATAGTGTCATTGTGATTTATTTCAGAAAACTACATAATTTTGTTGCGTGAAGGTTTCTCAGGTCGAAGAAATACCTTCAGGCGTAACTTTGTGGAATTGAATCATCATGAAAAAGTAAAAATGACTTTGTATATTCCACACTTTTATTAACATCCGAACAGCCGTCGAAACCGCGGTCGGTATTGTTAATAAAAGTGTGGAATATACAAAGTCATTTTTACTTTTTCATGTTTCTCAGGTCCTCCACCGATGCGTCCATATCCGCCGACGTTTCGATTCCCGACTCGGCAATCGTCTTCAGGGCTTCTGAATGCCGTATCGCAAAAATTGTCCTTAAAACGGATACAGTGAGCGGCAAATTTCCCGGGCCCTGAAAAGGACCATGGAGCCACGAAAAGGACAGACCAGGGACACGGATGAAAAACCTGCCGCCACAGCCTGCCTGCCATACATCTCCACGGTATCGGGAAAAACATCCAGAATACTCCGTAGGTTCAACATCGCCACAATTCATGTACCACCGGCTAAGTTAAGACACCAACTAGCCAACGCGAAGGACCCAATTGGCCTCAAGACTCCCGGAGTTTACCAGATACCGTGCAAGTGTGGCGCGGTGTACGTCGGAGAAACGGGCCGCACCATTGAGACCAGGATGAAGGAGCACAGAGGGCACCTTAGGTTGGGACAATTGGAAAAGTCAGCCATCGCGGAGCACAGCGTCAGCCGTGATCACACCATCAAGTGGGACGAGGCAAAACGTCTTTGCCGATCACACGGCTATCGGGATCGGGTTGTCAACGAGGCCATTGGAATCCACCTCAGAAAGAAGAATCTGAACAGGGACGTAGGCTTCCAGCTAAGCAATACATGGAGACCGATCCTCAAATGCATACAAGACGAAAAGGGAAATTCACGACCAATCATGAGGCGCCCTTCTGAAGGTTGGTCGATGGACCAATCAGGAGACACCTGACCCCAGGAGAAGGGTATATAAGGAGGACAATTTTTCCTTGCCTCGCATAAAGCACCATGAGGCCACACCACGAAGGTATCGTCCACGTATCTAAGGAAGAGCATCGGTTTCAGGGGAGCTGATTTCAGAGCTCTTTCCTCCAAGTCCTCCACGAAAAAATTGGCCACAGAGGGGATAGGGGGGAGCCCATGGCTACACCGTCCTATTGTTCGTAAAAAGCACCATTGTGTTGGAAGTAGGTGGACGTCAACACGTGGCGGAACAGCTGCACCGTGATGCCATCGAACTATTCCGCTAGCAGTCGTAGGGTGTCTTATAGTGGGACGCGAGTGAAAAGAGACACCACGTCCAGGCTCACCATCACATCGGTCTCCTTCAGACAGATGTCAGCAACGATCTTCACGAATTCAGTGAAATTCTTGATGTGGTGCTCGCAGCGGCCCACATGTGGAGCTAAGACACCAGTGAGATATTTGGCCAGGCTGTACATTGGGGAGCCAATGGCGCTCACGATTGACCGTAAAGGTACTCCGTCCTTGTGGATTTTGGGTAGGCCACAGCCTCAGTGGAGCTGGCGCTGGTGGTCGGAGTTTCCTGGTCGTCTCTTCTGGTAGGCCAGACTTTTGGATGAGGTCTTCCTGGTCACGGCATCTGTGGCATCTCGAGTTAGTCTGACGTATGCCTTGTCCTGCAGGATGTCTTGTATTTTTGTGCTGCAATCCTCGGTGCGTAGGAGAACAGTGGCATTTCCCTTGTCCGCAGGCAAGATGGTAATGGCTCCGTTGGCACGTAGGGCTCGGATAGCAAGGCGCTCTTCCTTGGAAATGTTGGACTCGAGAGGTGTGGCCCTTTTCAGGGCCAAAGAAAGTTCACTTCTGGCCTCTTCTGCTGCCTCTTCCGGTAGTTTCCAGATCGCTTGTTCATCACCCTTCGCAGCGCATGGCAGTCATGACTAGTCTGATTCACCGAGCCGTCTCCATTTCAGACAAAGAGCCTGACACCGGAGTTACGGCATCTGAAGAAAACCTTCCTACAGGACGGGTACGAGGAGAGACGAATTTCCTTGGCCCTAAAAAGGTTCATCTCACACCCCGACCCTGGGACGCAGGACAGCAGGGAAGAACCAATTGCCAAGGCATGCCTGCCTTACATCTCTTCAGTGTTTGGGAAAGTGGCAAGAATACTTCAGAAATACAACATCCAGGCCATCCACAAACCTCCACAAAAGATCAGGGATCTACTCGTGAGGGCGAAGGATCCGGTGGGATTAAAAACACCTGGTGAATACCAGGTTCCCTGTGGGTGCGGGAAGGTCTACGTGGGAGAGGCCATAGAAACGTGGCTGAAGGAACATAAGCGCCACCTCCGCCTCGGACAGCCCGAGAAATCAGCCATTGCAGAACACTGGACTGAATGCAACAACACGGTGCGATTTGATGAAGCCAAGCTGCTCTGCCGGTCCAACGGTTTTTGGGATCAAGGAATCCATTGAAATTAGACTGGCAACGAACAATTTCAATAGAGATAATGGTTACTCCTTGAGCAACACCTGGAAACCTGTGCTCAAAACAATCCAGGAGAGCAGGTGTAAACACCAGCCAACCGCCAGCCAATCAAAGACGAGCTTCAACATGGACCAATCAGGAGTCACCTGACCCTGGAGGAACCCTATATAAGCTGGCCACAATTTCCTCCTCAACACTCTCTGCCCCGAGGACGATGGCCGAGTCGGACATCAAAAGTTGGCAGCCCTGCAATCCCTGACCCGGTGGCGATCCCGAGAACTTCTCACACAGTTATTTTGCAGTTTCATTCATTACTTCAATACATCCATAATCCACGCTATTCTTAAAATATGACATTTTTCATTACAGTAAAACCTCTATCTAGTGAACCTCTTCATATCGTAAACCTCCGTTTATCGTAATAACTTCTTGGTCCCGCCAAAATGTGTATGTAATTATATAGAGAAACCTCTCTATATCGCACCTCTATGTTTTCGAAAAACCTCTGCTCTTCGTACTGAGAATACACCCCCATGGCGAGCCAACTACCTCCATGGAATGAAATATTCAGCCGCCGCCAGCCGCAGAAAGTTCCGTCCGGCCGTTCCGACTTTTCTACGTTGGGAGCGCGAAAACCAGCAGCGCTTGAAAAGTGAAGCTTAGCTGGGCAGTCGTTAGTGTGTTTGTTATTAATCATATGCGTCAAAGACTTATTTTCATCGATTTGCATTGCTTGCGTTTTGTATATTCATCATTAAAACATCCATACGACAATATTTACGACAAATGTCCTGCTGGATTTAGACCCGGGGTCCTAAGAGTTTTTACAACTCCCAGACTGATTTATACTGTAAAATGGTTCAATTCTTAGGTTTAAATAATCACGAATGACACCACTGCGTATTCTATTTGCATTTACCCTCACCAATCCTTAACGACACAGAAAACTTAACTCCGATGCTATCGCTTACTATACACATTTGCAATTGAGTTGTTCAAGCGCAAGTGACTGAATAATATCTTAATCTAGATAGTTTAGCTAATACGATTCTTCTTCCACACTGACTTAATATTAACAAATAACAGGATTTGGCGACTGAGTTCATATTTTGAGTCATTGAAGTTACTTATTAAAATAATGGTGCTCCAAGTCAGCGAGTGTGCAGATGGAATTTTAAAAATTCTGGTGGCGACTCATAATACTTGCATATTTATTTATCTGTATGTAGACATGATTTAACATAGTTATAATCAAATACTAATGCGATATGTACAGAATTGCAGTGAGTTTGCGGCTGATTTATCGAAATGCCTATCGCTTTTCGTTTGTTTCCGCAACGCGGAGCTATGAAAGCCTGCTGCTCGTGATAACGCAACGCCGAGCTATGAAAGAGCCCATACCCACGTACGAGATTAACATCTGATGCGACTATTGTACCGTTTCGGAAGATTTGTTATATTTTAGCGTTCAACGCAACGCCGAGCTATGAAAGACCCATACCCACGTACGAGATTAACATCTGATGCGACTAATGTACCGTATCGGAAGATTTGTTATATTTTAGCGTTCAAATGATCTTTTAAGGAGAATTTGACCTATTCTGTTTCATTTTTGAACTATTCATTTGAAGTTTAATTCACTATGAACATTCGATATTATTACGGCCGTACCAGAATGATCGCATTTTTTTTCATGCTAGCGCCTCGAGGCAGTCGTCTTTTACTTTTGGATATATTCGCCGCGAATTGTAACTCGACCATTCTATTATCTTTCAATCCGTAACAATGGTGCATTACCGTCCCCCCACATACAACATTGTTAGTTATGTGTAAGTTTACCGTCTATTTAAAAAAAATTTAAAAAAACGTAAAGAAACTGAAGATGCAGCACATCGAGGATACATAAATAAAAAATTGCGGGCGGTGAAAAGTGAACAATTAGACAGACACATATTTGATTGGTTGATGGAAGGTAGAGCCAGAAATATTCCTGTTTCTGGACCTATTCTACAGCAAAAGGCAAGAGAAGTAGCAGTGAAAATGGGCATTGAGAATTTTCATGCATTGAATGGGTGGCTTCAAAAGTTTAAAGTGCGGTGGAATATCAAAACTTTGAAGATGAGTGAGGAAGAAGCTTCTGTAAGTGACACAGTGGTAGAAGAGTGGAAAAAAGCTTTGCAGACGATTTTAGCCGGGTATAAACCACGAGACATTTTTAATGCAGATGAGGCAGAATTTTTTTTGTAACTTGCTTCCAGACAGAACTTTAGCAGTTAGAGGCCAATTATGCCATGGAGGAAAAAAAGCAAAGAAAGATTCACAGTGATTTTTTGTGCTAATTTTGATGGCTCAGAGAAATTGAAGCCTCTTGTGATTGGAAAATATAAAAAGCCTAGATGCTTTAAAAATATTAAAAAACTTCCTAGCTCATACAAAACTCAAAAAACTCTTGGATGACAGCATCTTTATTCTGTGAGTGGTTGACCATGCTGGACTCAAAGATGGGAGTGAGAAACTGGAAAATAGTTCTCTTCATTGATCAGTGCACAGCACATAAGTTGAAGGGATTGTGTAACGACACGTCAAAGTAGTATATTTTCCTCCAAACACCACCAGCAAATTGCAACCACTTGATCAAGGAATAATTTCCATTGTGAAGAGACATTACAGGCAGCAACCATGGTGTCATACATGTTGCGAACAGTTGAGGAGAAAAATGATTTGAAAAAGTGTTCTTGGAACATAATTCAGGCCATGCACAGGCTCTGTCTTTTGTGGACTTGTTTGAAGGCAGAAGTTATTGAAAAATGTTTTAAAAAGGCTGGATTTATGGGGGACAGCAGTGAGGAAGATATTTTGTATGAGGACGAACCGACAGAATGGCATGAAATAAACAAAACAATTAATGTTCAGTCATCATTTGACGACTTTAGTAATGTTGACAATATCTAGCTAACATGTGCCACAAATGAGGGAGAGGTGTTCGAAGAAATGGAGGAAGAAGCTGGTGGGGAATCTCCAGTAGTAGTCCATAACATGGAAGAAGAAGAGAGTTATGGTGAGGATTTTATGCCAAAGCCAACCAAAAAAGAGATGCAGGATGCTTTGGGTGTGATGGAAAGATTTTTTTTAATATGGAGGACTGCAGCAGTGAAAATCTACTATTATTAAATAAGATGGAAGATATCATCTCAAAAGAATTTGAAAAAAAATGAAACAAACAGAAATTACAAATTTTTTTCGGCGGAGAGTGCTTAAGTGATTTTTGTACCCTTGTTTTTATTATTATAAACATTAAAACTATGAAAAAGCATAATTGCATATATTTAAATATACAAATATAGTAATCAAAGAGAAAGCAGCACATTTTACTACCAAAAAGTTTCATAAGGCGGAAATATGTGTTCATTTTGCTAAAACCTCTTTATAATGTACCTCCACTTATCAAAATGACTAAAAAATTGGTCCCTTCCATTTCGATATAGAGAGGTTTTACTGTAATATGAAGTAAATTCCTTCATTAAAATTCTGGAATTTAAAATCATTTCAAAGACATGCTGTTCTGATTTATTTGAATCTGGGTGAAATCGGTGCGCAAGCCAGAATTCTGGGCATCATGGAGTAATAATTGAACTGCAATTGGCACAGTTTCATACTTGCAAGAAGAAAATATGTAATGTTTTTTTTTTCCATCGAGCATATCCCATTGACAGGTGAGTGAATTAGGGACATCCTCAGACATCCATCTTTTGCCACTCTGAGATTAAAGTCAGTTTCATTATTTCTCCTTACGAACGGGAAATATGCCTGTGCCGTTATGTTTGACAAACATTGACAAGTTGTAAATGGGAGGAATTCCGTAGACATGCTGATGTATTTCGCATGGTCGGAAGAACGATGTCTTAGCTCTGACACCATTAACAACGATGAAAGAAACGAGTCAGTTGTGCGAATATATTATGGCAGTCATTTACATTTGCGAAACACGGTAAATAAAGTTGGGTATCATAGGAGTTCATGTCTATATCTTATTGCTTTTCACATCATTCGCTGGAATTCGCAAATATATAAATATCAGTGAAGATCTGCACGTAGTGAAGACACTCACTGATAGTTCAATAATATTCTAAAGGACAATGTTAAATATAAATATGGAGGGTTGACATTTAAATGTCCTATAAACTTAGATATCATGTCTGCTAGTAATTACTACTTGTATTATTGACAGACGTAGAAGATTATGTAGATATTTTGAGGTCCTGCAGTCAATATTTTGTGTAATGTGGGCCCAAACAAGGCATTAGTACACAGCCAAATCAGCTGCTTTGCAATATGGTTAGGTGCTTTCATTTGTTTGTTGACGTCAGGCGTATGAGAAATTTACTAGCCTAAACATTTCGAGAGAAATCTCGGTTTCACAAAACCGAGATAATAATGACAGTGGTGAAACGCAAATGAGAGATTATCGAGATAATAATTTTAACGGAGATAACGTAAACTGCGATAACGGGAAATTTTACCGATATTGGTGAAACTGGTCCTAAGCTGTTAACCTATGGGAAAAACCTCTAAATGTTTTTGCTAGCGCTTTTCAAAAATGTATGGAGTTAACACTAGAACTAAACGATTTATTAGACACAACTTCCCTGAAATTGGTGCTCTACACATCACACACATTAAAATTTCCTGCCCAGACATAAGTCAATATAAAGGGATATTATTCAATCAGCATACAAATAATATGTGACTATAGATTGAAAATATGGTTATTTATTTATTTTTTAGCATTTAATGTTCACTCAACATATACATATCTACAGGGTGAATAATCCAAAAATATAACTACAAAAATAAGGAATAAACTGGTTACAGCCACAAAAATAATAACTTAACTGCCTTGATCATTCTTAGTCACTTCACAAACAAATTCTTCAGTTCTTTTAAAAAGTTTTCTTTCCTTGTATACAATCCCAGTTCATTGAAATGCATTATACTTTTGGATTATTGGCATTATACGTACTTTCAACAAACATCTTTCAATTCCTCCTTTTTCCTATTCAACGTCATCGCGTCTTACTCTGTAGTATACCACACACTGATATAATAGAGGCCAAGAGCAGCTTCTCTTCCAGCGAAAAGTTTTCGTTTCATCCACTGCACATTTTCACTAGATACTCATACGCTTCCAAACTGAAAGTTCACGGTGTTTATTTACGTCGCTAAGGCACTTTCAATTTCTTTTCAGGAAAAAAATGACAGTAGCCAGCATTGCCACATAATCAACAATGGCAGGCCACGATTTTCATAGACCGCGACGAAACTTTATGCAAGCGGAAGAAAGATCGCGTCCAGGCCATGGCTTACGCCATCTAAACCACGGCTAGAACCTCACTCTTGCAATCCACCCACTGAGCCTCTGATTAATGGCTGCGACAAATAACCCTGCTTCCACTGTTGTTGCAACCCCTTTGGCTCACTGTCAGGGGCCAAGAGGTGCTCAGAGCTGAAGTGGAGACAAATGCTCTCCATAGTGCAGAGCCCCCAATATGGCGGGGGAAATCATATAGCACCCATTACAAAACAGAGCCACAGACTCTTCCCTCAGACCCTGCACACCTGATGGCAGGAGAGCACTGGTGACAACGGAAGTGTCTTTTCATTTTCAAAGATTTAAAACATAAAAAAAAAGGTTTTACCAAAATATGTAATCGTAGGCACTCACCTGAAATGGAAGATGTGGGTAGATTCAAAGAAGTGGATGGAGACAAAACAGATGTGGGCACAACACGACTGACAACTGACATCTGAGATGTTGTAGTGGTGGTCGAACTGCTAGCATTGACTACAAACAATGAAGACCCTTTGGCAGGCTTGGGAAGGATTTTAGCCATTGATCCACCACTGTTTGCCACTCCAGAAATAGGGAGAATCTTCATCCCTGGAAAACAATGCAAGGCTTTGAACAGTAACCAATGCGTTTATCAATTCCGTCAAATTCCCATAAACAATTCCTTCAAGGACCCATGGGACCCACTATAGGAAGGACTATGGGAAGGTTCGGACCAATCGGATCCAACCTAGGGCGCAACAATCTCAAGAAATGCATTCACCTAAAAGTCCTAATCTCTCTGAATCACTCACCCTAATGACATTGGTGGACAGCGTATCTGCCCATTAACGGTATCACCTAGTACGAAACCCAAGAAAATCTCATGCTGTCCTTGTCTGAGGAACATGAGAAGGAAAACCAAGCAACAGGAACTGAGAACTAGACAGAATTGTGCTGTCACATGTTATTGAAGAAAACCTTCACTCATGGCAGCTAGCAAGCTGGCACAAACCCTAGTAGTGATGATGACAATGAAGCGTAAACAGTGTTGGCCAGAGAAAATTAACGTTTACCTATATGGTGCCTCGTCCACTCCCGCCAATGCAGCAGCACCATGGATGGGCCATCGACGCCTTCATCACGCAGGCTCAGTCACCAAAAAACCCACTCCCACTCGTGCCGTATTCGTGTGTGACAGGGACCAGACATCGGGGGCACCCCCACGCCTGTATCTGCCGAGGAGCGCATGGGGCAGGATTAAATGGACTATGCCCCATCGCCTCCCGCACAAAGGCACACACACAACTACAAAATCAAAACAGTTAGCTACTACACAATTCTGTTCCTTGTTGCCCGTCCAACCTCAAAGAAAACTCAAATGGTTTAAAATACCTTCTTTTATGGGCCTTCTCTTATTTATTTATCTTACAGTGTTTCCAAAGCTATTCCAAAGACTGATTTTAACGTTTGCTTTTTTAACAACAGCCTTTTAAACAATTCAAAGGATAATATTGAACCCAATTTAAAATCTGGAGTGCACAAACTGAAATGTGATAACTGTGCATTTTTATATTGGTCAAACTGGATGCAATTGTAAGACAAGATCCACAGAGCATAAGGCGTGTCGGAGGAAAAAGGATGACTCGTCGGCTTTCTCCTGTCACCTATTGGAAACAGGCCACCCAAGTGACTTCCAACCAAATATACTCCATTTCTCCGAGAAGAGATGCAGGTGCAGGGTGCCTTGGAACCAGAGATCGACCTTCAATTCAATCAGCATTGCCTCCTAAACGACATCACTTCATTCCCTCACCCATCCCCCCACCCCACTATTCTCGTGAAACCTCCCCCCCCACCCCTACTTCGAACTCAACTTCTCCACTTTGTTCCCCCGACCACCACTCCCTCTCCTCCCCCAACCCCCACCCCTTCACACTAAGAATTTCCCAGGATGCCCCAAGCCCTATTTAAGCGTAAGACAATTGAGATTGCACACGTGATGATGGCCTAACAGCCGAAAGCGGTCTCAAGTCTTATTAAACTGTGGAAGTCACGAAAGTGTTTTCATTTGCTTCAATAATGAATACCATAAACAAGCTTTGCGATGACAATCCACCTTTTTCCAAACAAGAAGATTCCACACGTGTCCCTTCACTTTCCAGCGGCAGGGACCAGTCCCTTGGCACGACAACGCCACGGCTCACATCTGACGTTGGAGAGACACAAACAGGATTATCATATTCCAACCACCTCAATCTCTCTGATACAACGTTTCATTACAAAAACTTGTCCTAATTCCCATTACATCATGTTATTTCTTGTTTTTAAGAAGGTATAAATAACTTTCAATCAATCACAAATGAATTTTCAAACTAAAAGGTGTGAAAAAATAATCCTTCCCCAAGTAAGAAAACTTCAATAAATTATCCAAAATTCAAGTATAGAACCAAAATTCCCAACTAAGTCCTGGTTTTCAAGGTCAGACAACATAAGGCCATGGCCAAACTGTACAAGTCTTCTCGTGAGATTAAATGGTATTCGATAAGAAGGGTTCTTGTTGACATCCTAATTGCTTCCACTACATGCAGTCACTATATGTACATGGCTACCTCAATATTACTAAAAAGAATGTTTGCATGAAATGAAATATGTACATTTTGTTTCTTCATAATGTCTTTGCACTGAATTCCAAAGGCAGGGTGGCTACTGAGACCCAATTGTTAAATTCCCTGACCTCTCCCTGACAGACTCACAAATTTCCCTGACCGATCGCCAAAAGGGCTCCTATTACATGAATATTTTCTTTCTGCTTAAATTAAATTTCCATCAAAACTCAGAAAATGTTAAAAGCTGAAATCAATACATTAAAAGCTACAAGTATACCCTAAAGAAAAAGTATATTAATCCTTCATAAGTTAAACCCTCATGCAAATTATACGCCCTTTTCATACACATTCCGCGGCCGCGTATCCATGGCCGTGTATCGTATTTCCGTGGCCGAGTATGTTTCCTTCGGTAAAATTACAATGGCAATGTCTAATCATTCAAGAAAGAAGTGGCGTGTCATGGTAGTTCTGGGAAGTTGAGGATTACTGAAAACGCATTGAAGGGAAAGTTAATGGCCGATTCACTGGTGGACTCCGGTACAGGTATCACTAAGGTGCGCGAAAAATACAAACCAAAGCAAAGTTATTGCAATGGATCAAAATCGGATGGCACAAGTGACTTTTAGAAGCGAATAACAAATTGATTAAAGTGGTTATAACCCCTAGATTGTGAGAGGGAACCAAAAATGTACAAATTTGTATAAACAAACAAAATGTAATCACGCCACTGCGAACGAGGCAATTATCAACGGCAGCATCGTATTCAAGAATTCATATTTGAGGTGGTTTGAGACCTGACTAAATTGCTTCGAGAGGGAGCACCATTCAATAATTACGTCGAGCGTGAAAGGTGGGGAGGGGAGGATGACTCTTCTTACTGTCTCATGAATGGGGGTGTGGGAATCTAAGATGATCTCATGTAAGATTTTGTTTACATGAGTGATCGTACTTGTACTACCATTCTAATAATCATCATATCGTATTTTTATAACTGCAAACATGTATTTACTTCAAGCTATTGAGCTCCAGCTGCCTCTAGATCCGAGTCTCAGAAGTTAAAAAAAACCAGGGGTAAAATTTTCCGAACAACATAGCCTTGGATTCCTTGTGATGAGCGGGATGCATGAATTTAACACTACTAGGCAAATATCGCATTAAGGATCTACACAAGAAATACATTGTACCTCTGATTCACAACTAACTAAGAGACACTACTAATAAGTTCACAAATGAATGTTCCACAAATTGACGGGGCTTATTCCAAGCACGTCAGCGATGGATATTAGTTTTAGTTTGTGAAATAAAGGGCGGGAAAGGCTGGCCGATAAATGTAATGCTAGAAAAATAACGAGAATTTCGATGTTTCTCCCTGACTGTCACGATAATTCCCTGACTTTTCCAGAAATGCAAAATTCCCTGTTTCCCTTGACGATCGCCACCCTGAAAGGGCACTCAATCAAAATGACAGTGGCCTAATATGCAGATTGCTGTGCAATGCCTTGTGGGAAGCAATGACTCACCGGCTGGAGGCGCCTTCCCCACCAGGGTGCTGCCCTCCTGCTTCCCGAGCAGGGACTTGGGCTGCACCGTGATCCCAGTGGCCCCTGCCAGAGACTGGTGCAAGGGGTGGTGAGCGTTGGGGGTCACGGGGATGACGATGGGCCCTGTCCTTGGCCTGCTTATCCCCCCAATGCTCACCCCCTGCGGCTTGGGCCTCAACTTGTGCACCACGCTGCCACTTGCAGTGCTGCTGCCCGAAGGCCCCAGGATGCTCACCGAGTTGCCAGACAACACACCACCACCGGAACCCCCCGACGAGATATACGGCACGCCATCAATGGAAACTGTGAAACATATGCATGGCCACTGATATAATTGCCTCTGCAGTGAGTTAGCAGTAATTGACATGATTCCCTTGATGAAGAATCAAATCTTAGAATTGCTTCATAGTTTTGCATATTTTTAAGGTTTTATTTAAGTTTTTAAGATAATTAAATTAAAGGTTTTGAGTTTTTTTGATAATGTTCACACAAATTATTACAAATAATATATTTATAAATCTTTTCTAATTACATATTAACTGGTATTGCCTGAGTGAAATATTTCTAATGATCATTGCACATACAACCCTTGATCGTCCATTGTTATTGCACCACAGGGCTTTGAGCCACCGAGATCCCAAAGTGGCAATACCATTTGTGACAGGTACCCAATAGGAGAGATACCCATGCACTTTGAGAAGAACATCTCATTCCCAAACAGAAGAGAACTAAAAAATGAGAAAATTTCACCACCTGCCCAGCTAAGGGATACAGGACATTCACACTCGTCTACTTAGTCATGCAGTTCACTGTCAAAGACTTATCTGTAACATGCTTGCCATGGGAGTAATTATTACTTGATTAAACAGTCGCTTTGTCCGTTGAGACAGTTCAATCATTGGAAGAGATTCCAGGTCATAACAGAGGCTGTTTAGAAATCGTTATTTACCCAAGGAGAGCACCATGAGTATCAAGGCTCTCTGAGAATATAGTTACAATTGATAAGTGTTTTCTGAAGTGGCGTTACCTGTGGTGGCAGTCACGCTGCAGTCCAAACTGCTCCGAGGTCCAGTGGGATTCTCATTGGATGAGCCCGTGGAAATAGTGACCACTGTCCCCGATTGAGATGAAGAGGAACTGCCATTGTTTATTATGTACGAGGTAGGACCTCTGGAGTGTGACGATGATGTGGAGGAGGTGATCGTTGCCGAGGGTGATGGAGCCACCGACGTGACAGTCTTCATCACAGGGACACTAAGGGATCGCTGGAGAATACTGGGTGATCCACAAGATCCTGAACTTGAAACAATTATTACCTGGAGGAGCAAAATTGAAATGAGAGTGCATTAGTAAACAAAATGTGAGTGATTAAAATTTTACTATTGACATTTACCCATAATGTTAAATAATAACTTCTGACAAAATATGATCCACCATTCCATAATATTTAAATCCATGTCATTTGCTGTCAGAGGCAACAAGTGACCAGTCATAGATGAAGCAAGAAAGAAATAATCAGAGAAATATCTAAGACAAAGAGCATCCTACCAAAAGAGAAATCTACTTGCAGTTCGAAATAAGGAAAGGAAGAGAGGAGAACTTTCATCTGGAGCATCCTTTTTCTTAATGGAAGCAAGGCATGGATGATAGCAGAAACAGCGGACATTGGAAGCATGCATACTAAATGTGGTGCCACAGAAGGATGATGACACAAGCATGGATCGACCAACTGATAAATATTGAAGTCCTAAGAACAGTGGGAGGAAAAGAAAGTCAGCTGAAATCTTTGACAAGAAGAGAGAGTAGCATCATGAACCACATCTTAAGAAATGATGGCCAGACAAAGACAACTGTCAAGGGAAAAATGAAAAGCAGGGAGAGTAGCAAAGGAAGGTCTCATATGAGATATCTGAAACATATAGTGAACGATGTTAAAGATAACACTTGTGTTAAAATGCAAAAATTAGCTGCTAGAAAAATTGATGAGTAACCAATGATGGATGAAGCAAGAAAGAAATAGTTAGTAGAATAGCCCAGGCAAAGAGGGTATTCTATCAAAAGAAGAATCTACTTACAGCTAGAAATACAAGCGTAGAAGTAAGGAAACAGCCACTGACTAGGAATAGTTCTGTAGAAAATCCTCCAGGTGGCGAGCAGTCGCAACTGATCGAGACATTTTGTCAGCAAGGTTCCTTAAATCTTGGAAGAGACGGAAACACACTGGCAACATCGAAGCCTAGGAAACCTTTGGGGAACGAAAGGGAGGTCTGTGGATTTCCCCTCCATTCTTGCAACATGCAATCCTCCCCTCATTTCTTCGAATATCTATTCTGCAAGCCTCATCAACCAAAATCCGACACGATGTTTGAAGTGAGGGGGGAGGTGATAGAAAACGGAAGGCTGGGTCACTTGCCTATGGTCCCTGCTCGCCCGGAGTAACCCCCTCCCCCCCCCTAACTCCCTCCCCTCACGGTTCACTGCTGTTTTGAATAATAGTGACAACAAGTAGCAAAAGCTATGACCGTATTGACGTCTATTAGCAGACAGCTCAGTCCCCAGCCTACCACACCCGCACCTGATTCTTTCTCCGATATCACACTGTGTGCTCTCTGATTCCAGCAGTGCAGTTGAGTATGCTCACAATCCCTCCCTCATTATTTTAAAAATTACAGTTCAATAGGGTGTTATTTTCAATTGCAAACTCTTGCTGTATGCAAGCACCTTGTTCTAATCATAAAACACTTCTATCACGTCCCCTATTGACATGTCGCAGTGTAATCGAAATTACCTTCACCAAGTTTTCACTACTTGTAGAGGGCAGAATATTGCATATATGTCCACAGTAAGAGGCCGTGAGAAGTTTTTTCCTTGTGCCAATAGACACTTCCAGACTGTAGAGCTGTATCCTCAATTCTGAGAATATCTTCATCAGACTTTTGATGATCCCTAATAAAAGTATACTTTGCTCTTTCATAGTCTGTAGAAGACATTCAGCATCAGGTCCACAGTGAGAACAATCACTCTTCTCTTTAAAAAGTCTGGCTCCGAGTTGACTGCTTCCTAGTGTAAGTTATTTTTGCCTTCAATTTCCAGTTCATTTCCGTTCTTTTGGCAAATAGCCCCGGACTTGTAGAAAACATATTTTTATGTGTTTTACGCAGCCAATTCCCGGAGTTGTGACAAATATCAGCACATCTTACTTGGTATGATCTGCACAGTGCAAAATTAATTCGCTTTCCACCAATAATTTTTGCTACGATGGAATTAAATTGTTCCACTGGGTTGCTGTCTATATCGGGGATAAGACTCATACTGTGCCGACTAAAATTTTGAAATATCTTTTCCAACTTTGAGAAGAGTGAACTTGTTGCATAATCCTCATTGATATTACTGCCATCCACATTATCTCCAGAACAAAAGTAAGGAGCACATTTCGAGTGGTCTCCAAAAACGTGTCTCAGATTGTTGGAAATGTCCCTTCCGGGGAATTCAATTTTTCCTCAAGTCTAACAACTGCAGTTCTTCTTTGCTGAACTGTTTTCGTGATTCCGCATCATAATCGCAGAATATTTTTTTCCCAAATGCTTCCTCAACATTACTGTGCTTTTTTTGCCAATCATAAAACTGGCTTTGATGACTTCTTTTAACTTGTTACAAAAATTTCTCAATAAGTGATTCCTACATTCTATTTTATGCACAGTTAAATTCTTACATGGGCATGAATCCAAAATTTTTTCCCTCACATTACTATCCGCAATTAGATAGGCGTAGCTAGTGCTATGGAGTTCTCTTCTGAAAGCCTTCCATAACAACGGAGGAAGAACATGCTGGAAGAGCTTTGCCCATCGTCCCAATTTTTGAAACAGGTATGCTTTATTGGCTCCGAAAGGTATTGAATGATATGAAAGAGAATAAATACGAAGCGATTAGCTGACAGGAAATTCTAGAGGAGAGCAGCATCAAACCAATAAAAGGGATGTTGACTGATGATGGTAATGATGAAGAAAGCTTATTATCCTGATTTTTTTCTTTTCCCAGAGTACTTCAAAGAATATCTTCTATTACAGTGTTGACAATGAGACACATTTGGTAAACCAGTCTCAGGTTGCCTGCCAGGTGAATGTATTTGCTGCCAAAGTGTTGGTATCTGACCCAGCCACTGTATTCCAGCAATTTGAGAAAGAATAATGCCATTCAAATGTGGCTATCGTAGTATTAATACTGACATGGAAATAGGACTCATACAGACGATTACTCTTCAGTATATAGCTTTCCCACATTTCCTCATATGGAACATTTTATACCTTCCAACACAAAATTCATTTTCCTTTCCGTAAACATTCGCATAACTTATGATCGGATAATGAAGACAAAATTATTGAACTCGACCTGTTTTTCTACAGGGTGTGGCAAGTAACTTCCTTTTTTTCAAAACATAATAAAACCCATTGTATATATCAGAAATTTTTTATTTGTTTCTTATAATGTAGGCACATATCTAAAGTTCGGTTTTACACAGTTTTGAAGATCAAATCAGGTAGGTGACGTCCCCATTCTCCACACACTGAGTAAACCGATTTCTGGCATTTGCCATGACTCTTGCCAGCATAGCAGGGGTTATGTTGGCAATTTCATCCAGGATGTTGGTCTTCAAAGCTTGTAGGGTCCTTGGACGGTTCACATGAACATAGGTTTTCAAAAAACCACAAAGAAAAAAATCACAACGGGCCAAATCGGGAGAGCCACTCCAAATCGCCCCTAATTGAGATGAGGCACTCTGGGAAGTGTTCCCTCAAAACAGCCGTCGATGCTCTTGAAGTGGGAACCGTTGCACCGTCTTGTTGGAACCAAATGTCCCCTAAGTCCAACTCATCTGGCCGTGGAAAAAAAATTCCTGTAACATGTTTACATACTGGTCTGAATTCACTGTCACTGTGACTTCATTGTCCTCAAAGAACCAGGGACCAATAATTCCAGCTGAGGAAATTGCACACCACACTGTGACTTTAGTGAATGCAAAGGCCTTTGATGCTATTCTCAAGAATTGGTGTCAGCCCAGTAGTGCATGTTTTGTTTGTTGACGGATCCACACAAATGAAAATGGGCTTCATCACTAAAAAAAACAATAGCGTCCTCAGGAACGATTTCGAGGAGAACCTCACACGTGTTCCTCCGAGAATTGAAGTCACGTTCAGAAAGTTCCTGTACAATCGCCATCTTGTAAGGATGGTCATGAAGATCATCATGAAGAATTCTCCTCACAGACTGATCGGAAAGTTCAAGGGCAGATGCATGTTTACTGCTGTGGTGATTGCAAAATTGAAGCTCTCACTGCCTCAATGTTCTAAAGGTGATCTAATGGGCCGAGGGACTCCAGTTTTCCATCTTGTCGCACTTGTTGTTTGTCTGAACATAGTGACCCATGTAACAATTGATTTCCGGTCCGGGACAGGGGTCAACGGGACTAAATTAAAACAATTCCGAAAAGCACACAGGGTTGCGATCACAGAACATCCGCTCGAAAAATAGGCCTCAACGGCAAACGCACGCTCCTCACTGTTCCAACGCACGATGGCAACTGAACTTTGTGGGAACGAAACTTTATAGTCACGCCACTCGAACGAGACCACTAGCGCTCCGCTATGACATCAACCAACTGAATGGCACGCATTTTAAAAAAGGAAGTTATGTATGTGCCACACCCTGTACATAAAATTGAATTTCAGTCTTTTTAAAATAATCTACTTGTTCTTACGTCATTTATTTAGTTATTTTTCAACAGATTCTCAGAATGAGATCAATTCTCGATAAGCTAATGAAAATTCCACTCAAGTCTGATATTAATGTAGTTATGTGAGTACATATCATTTACGAAAGTTACTGTGCCTCGAAAACACATTCACTGTCTGAAATCACCGAAAGTTATTTTGCCAAAGTTTCAAAGTCTGTAATGCCAAAAGAATACGCCTTTACTTTGTAAAATGCTAGATTTATTTCTAGGGGAATAAAAGGCTCTGTCAATGCAGTGAATTACAAACACACTTGGGTTGAATATTTCAATGGATTGCACGACTTGACCAATATGCGTGTCGAATGATCCCTAGAAATTATTTCGTTTTACAATCTATGCATACAGTTAGATCCATGTAATATTATTGGAAATAATAAATTTGTCATCAATGTACATAACGAAGTCAGTAATAAGGATGTGAATACATTAGTAACCTCAGGGGTAGGTAGTGACCTATGAATACTATAGTAACTTCAGGTAGCACTTCCATGTGTAAGCATCGACTTCTTTGGTAGCAAGGGTGTTATAGGTGCAATAGGTGCTCTAATCGATACTTTCGGCCATGATTCCAGTTTCCCTGGAAAGTGAGGTTATAACCTCATCAGAACCTGTGGTTGTGTTTGTATGTAATGGGTCTTCCATAGCGAAAGATGGCATAATACTATCGACATTGTGTGTTCAAGCGTTCTGTTTTCTTCACCAATTTCGCTAGAGGCATTCACCGGATTATGTTTCATTTGCAAATAATTCAAAACACAATGCATTTTAAATGAAAACATAACACAAACCAAAAATAAGTATGAAAGTGAGTGAATAGAAAACTAGCTGTTAAAAGTACACAAACCCTTCTTTCATCCACTCCAGCAAGTTTTGTCCATGGTTGTGCTTCCTCTTAGCGGTGAGTTACAGTTTGAAATTAGGAATACGTTTTCGATTACGACAGGAACCTGGCATATTTGCTACCTAATAAATTGATAAATAATACACCATTTCTGTCTGAGATATCATATTTGCACTTGAAAAATAGCTTACGTATAGGGGGGTTATGAAAGGATTCTCTGAGCTTGTCTTTCGGGGCGTAATTAGTTATACAATGACAAACCAATAAATGGGATTTTGCACGAATGTTTTGCAGAAATCTCATGTTGGGGGGGGCAGATAAATCGGTAACTAAGCGGAGGGCTGATTTAGTTTTAATGCATTGCACAATTTTGTTGATAACTTCGTGATTATACCCATTGTTATAAGCAACGCTTTTTATCATGTGCAGTTCCACGTTGTAATCATCAACGGACATAGGGATGGATAGTAATCTGTTGATCATGGAATAGAAAGTGGATAGCTTAGGAGTTTGGTGGTAGCAAGAATCATTAGGGATTATTAAATTGGAATATGTTGCTTCTCTTAAAATGGAAAAGGAATGGTGATCATTGGTTATTTTATTTGTCGACTTTAAAAGTAAAATTCCCCCTCCCCCAATTTCCAATTGTTGCCCCAACCCACTGATCACATTTGCAGGTATATAAGGAGCTTGCTGACTCTCCGTGCTTACCTTCAAGATGATAGGTAAACCAATCGAAACCTACGTCGGTGATAAAATAAAAATTTTGTCGAATCTTACAAAGTGATTGTTCTGTCATGCGGTTCCACGAAGTGAAGCCTGACGACTTCCTTGCCATTCGGAACAAGATCTCGCATCTTCTGTAGGGTGGAAATACCCTGGCCGATCTCATTCAATGGCACGGATCATAGATCTGATGCTGTATCCTGCAATGGGTACGAAACGTTATCTTCCAAATATTGGAATAACGCAGCAGAGAAACCCGGAAACTCAAAACCTACAATCATATCACTGCGAAAGCCTTAAGCAGAAACTAAGTGATTGTACGAACCAGCGAACTCATACTTTCTCTGATTTTCTAGGCTGTTGGCGATGAAAGAAGGGAAGGGCAATCCTTAAATCCTTCCTTGTGAATAGGAAATCCTTCCTCAATGATTACATCGAAACGCTCAATGAGGACTGTAAATGAAACCTGATTCTTTCAATGATAACTTTTCTCAGCCGGAATAATTAGGCCATGGAAGGTTGGATAATCAGTCTGCAACATGTACAAAGAAAAAACCTTCCTTGTGTGATATGCATGACTGAATATACCACTCTAACGCCATAACTTCTCTTCCGATGCCTGTCAAAACCTTTTTTTATCGCACGGGCACAGTTAACAATTTCTGTACTAGGAATACCCCTCATGGATTTACATTTGGGGAAAACAGGTGGCAACAAATGCCAGGGATCATGAGAGGAAAATGTTGCTTGTGGCAATATATTCTCAGGGCTATAATATCCGTACTTGTTTAATTGATGTCTTTTTGACTCATTGTTGGTAACTCTGGACTTGTGGCAACAAAGCCGAATGCATTTTTAGTCGTATCAGTGCCATATTTTATGTACAGCTACTTACAAAATAATTGTACCACTTCCCGACGCAACCCCCTCAACAGGCTCTTTAAATCCTCCATGTGACAACACTGTCGTCGTATTCGACTGGCGAACGCTATCGCGCCGGGCTGATGATCTCAGTTGCAGGAGAACCCGAATGAAACATGAGCTGGAAAAGTGAAGGCCCCGTGATAGACGGGGGCTGGGAGTTACTGGCGGCAATGAGGGTTTCCTCTCCCGAAACAACTGACGAATTCCTTTCGCAATGCAGACCACGGCCGTGCCTTTCCACCTCGCTTGCTGACCATGCAAGCTCAGAATTTAGTGAACCCCAATTTTCCAAATTACTAAGAGATTTTATGAATAAACCGCTTTTCGAGGAACACTCGTGGACCATCCGTTGCCGCTTTGGCCTCATCGGACTGTCGTTCGCGGAAGTCGGGAAACCATGCGGACAAATGTGTCAGCGAAACAGAGTCTCATAGATACACAGTTTCATAACCATGCAAGCCATCGCAAGGGTGCGTGGCAGGAGGTGTTGCTGAGGAGTGGAAGCTCACGGGCGAGGAGAGAGAAAGGACTGTTTTTTTATTCCTCGGATAAGTTTCGATTGCCTTCCAGCATTGAAAACTGACATTGTTTTACTTAATTAACGCTACTTACTGTTATTGGAAAATTATGACTTAGTATTAAATACTATTTTTAACTGAAATTGACTTATTTTGAAGGTGGAAGAGAGTCCTCGAAACAGTTTTAATAAAACAGATTTTGAAACATCAGCGATACTACAAAAATTTTCAATCGAGAAGAAAAAACATAATATATTTTTGTTAGAGCGACGGTTTCCACGGTGGTGGTTTGATCTCTGCATTGTTTCGGGTTTTCCTCCACGTCAGTTGGCTATTAGACCTTAGTGGTTAGCTAGTAGACCTTAGTGATTAGCTAGTAGAGTGGTCTAACAGCCAACTGACACGAAAGAAAACCTGAAACAATGCAGACATAACTTTTTTTTATCTATGAGGGGTAGTGCCACACATTGAGAAATTAATATCCCTAAATCTTAATCATACACATACCCATAATGAGGTTTCATTGACACTGAAGAGAACATTTATCTTTTTCAGGCACGATAGTAGAACATGGGCATAACACCATGGAGTTTTTCTGGGCTACAACTCACAAATTCCCGAAAAGAAAGTAAATGTATATCATTTTAACTTATTTTTCATTGTTGCATTACGCAAAAAGATATTTTTCGGAATCATTCTGTAACTATCACGAAATGAAAGATAATAAGAAATGAAAATATAAAATATGAAAAAATAATAAATGAAAGAAGTCCAGACCGCAACTTTGTGAGCATTTGTAAGAAATTCCTTCACACCTGCACGCCTTACCTCAAGTCCCGCGCATTGCATCCTCAGACTGGGGGCATGTCCGAACACGAACAACATCCCTTACGCAGTCCACTATGCGTGCGCCCTCCTAAGGGATGACTTCAACCCGCCTTCCTGGAAACCTAATGGGATTCTTTTCTTTTTCACATTTTCTTCAAATTAATAATTGCCACGTGGGATATATTCGATTTCCGTGAAATCTCCCGAACTGGCATATGTGCCATTAACATTCCTGCCACTCGGTTTCTCCACCTACTGTCAACCAAAATATTATTGCACTCGAGTTTGAAGATTGTTTATGAAGTTACCAAAATAACTACAAAAAATTAATCGTATCAATTTTTTGTCGTTTAATTCTACATGAAGAAATTTCAAAATTTATTTCTCAAAACCCTTCAGATAATTTAGCCCAAATTTTAAAGCAATATAAAAAAGAATGTTTTAAGCGTTTTCTGTAAAGTTCAGAATTATATCTGTACAAGAAATTATACTCTAATCATTTTTATCACAAACTTTTTTCTCAGGTCGGGGTAGTCGAAAAAATGCAATTTTCTTTACGTTGCAATACTTGGATATCCTAAGGTTATAATTCGTCGTTGTTAAGAATGTAAATAATTAACTAATTTTATATTAGTTTATATTTATGGGTTAGAATGGTATGGGTCCGTGGTTATTTATTGCTGGGAAAGCCGTGCGACGTTAAGGCAACGAATAGCCGCAGACCCGTCTCACTCTGACCCACACAAATATAAACTGATATAAAATTAGTTGATTAAATCACATTCTTAACAACGATGTTATATAACATTAGGATATCTAAGAATTGCAACGTAATTAAAATAGCATTTTTTGGACCATCCAGAGCCGAGAAAAACTTTTATGATAAAAATGATCATACAGTGATGATGATACAGTATCATTTCTTGGACAGATAAAATTCTGGAAGTTAAAAGAAACGCATAAAACATTCTTCTTTATATATTTCATTAAAATTTGGATAAATAAGTTGAAGGGTTTTTGAGAAATAAGCTTTTAAACTCGGTGTGATAGTGGAGCACGTAAAATACAGTCACAAAACTTTAATAAGAAATACAAAAATTTAATAAAGAAAATTAAAGTGCACAGAAAATAACGTAGAATTGAACGACAAAAATATGATATGATTATATTTCCTGTAGTTATTTTGGTTACTTCGTAAACACCCTTAAAAAATCGAGTGCACATAATATTTTGGTCGACAGTAGGTGTCAACTACACTATTCCTCTAGCCTAACTAGCACGCACCATCAATGTGAATTATCGGCTTACTTTTCCTCCCAAAATCACACACTTCACTTCACTAGCACCATGCGCTCAACTGGGAACGAGATTAATCAATGGCAAGGCTAGCTCAAATTGGAACGGCGAGGTTTAAACGCACAGCAACATCATATGCCCAGCTTTTGTTTCGAGGTAAGGAGGCCCACCTCCCTTCAGAGCTTCCAGTATCAAGTACGACGGGGCTTTGGTTTCGCCAGCTCATGTTTCGTTCGGGCGCATCTCTTACCGAGAGCGCCAGTCCGATGCAAATGCGTTTGCCAGTCGAATACAGCGACAGTGTTGTCACATCACTGATTTTAAAGGCCTGTGAAGGGATTTGTGAACACGAGGAAATAGATGGGGAGAAATATAATTTGTGGGCGACACCTATTAACAAGTGATGACTTTGTGGCTGTCCCAATTGAAGATTGATCAGGTTCATTACAATTTCTTTTACATATAATTAGACTTGAACCGATACCTCAATACCAGTGGCCAATAGCGATAGTATTATTTTTACGATACCTTACATAATTTTCTAAAAAAATTTAATAATTTTTGATAAGTGCTTTCCTTCTCGTGAAGTCAACTCTGTAATTAAAAGTGCTATAAAAGAGCACTTAATTATTGATGGAAATGACATTGTGACAACTCCTTTATTTTGCTACTCTTACAATTACCATTGGAATTGGATTTTATACACAAAGCCCTCTTGCATTTGTAAATACTGAAAATTCTTTTTAAGAAATGAGAAATATTTCAATGTATTGCTCATTGACATATTATTGACATGGCTGCTGAACATGCTCAGCAGTTAAGAAGGCTCTTCTATCTGGACCATAGCACTAGTTTCTGAAAAACATTTGCTCAGGAAACTGTAAACCTGCAGCTACACCCAAATACTGCAGTGGACTCTCGTTAGCACGGTTTTGCAGGGACCCGAAATCCTGAACATGGTAACTTGAGGAAAACTTGTTGAACAGGTTAGGCCTTCTCGGGTTACGGTGAAGATGTGTGTGCGCGGGTTGCATAGCTTCCAGGGGTTGTGGCCCAATACATGTGCCATCAAGTTAAATCATTGCTGGCGTTAATTTGTTGTAACGAAGTTTCATTTTCAATTATTACGACTCCCAAAAAATACATATGATACCTTGCGTTGATGCACTCAATCTCAATAATTAATGATGACTACCTATATGACCAAATAGCACGTTTTGTGTATACTATTCACGCAAAAAGTATAAATACACTCGACTTTGAGGCTTGATATCCAAGAAAAAGGAGGAAGTGAAATTCATAGAGAGCATATCAGCGTGTAGATAATTTAGTCTTTTGTTTAATGCAGGTACCAGACTTTTTTTAATAATTACTTTTGAGGCATGTTTTTGCCGTGAGGATGAAAAATGGCACATTTCTTATAGTCGCAGAGGCCAGCGTCACTTTGGAGATTGTCACAACAATATGAAAAGCACAAATGAAAGGAAATGTTGATAGAATATGAATCGTACTTTTGCCATGATGTCCTTTAGGTTTCAAATATTTACTTATATTTGTTTCAGTTATTGAGTCAATTTACGAAACCATGTTTTCTCTGTATGTATGCAACATTGGAGGCACGCAACCAACACCTTCGTCTTCATTTTACTTTCGAATAAAAGTACCTATCCGAATAAAATGAGTACTCGAAAGTACCAAAGTATCGGGAAAATGGCTGATACCTGATAGGGATTGAAAATTTTAATCCAGAATCGATTTTCGATTAATCGACTTTCGATTATGATTTTTAAAATCGATTTTCTAAAAATTTGATTTTTTGCCCAAAATAATCGAAAAATCGAAATTGATGTTTTCAAATAGTTAACCCTTAACCGGTGACATGCAGTCTGAGAGACCGCTGCGTTTATAAAATTATGAATATTTTCAAAATGACTATTTTAAAATGTCTGTAATTCTCGTTAGCTTCATATTTTTGATTAATAAGGATATAACACTCTTAAAATTTAACTTTTTTATTATTTATTTCTTAAAATTTGCAACTGAATTCGATTAGCGGTCTGAGAGACCTCACGTCACTAAATTGGAAAAATCAATAAATGTAATGCTGGTGGACATGATTCAAAAAGTTGTTAAAAACAATTCGTAGTAATTTTTCAAGTATAAGAATAATTAATAATTTTGTTAGGAAGCATTTTTAGTTACACAACGTGGATAATAAAGTACTTAATTTTTCTAAAATACATCAAGTAAGAATAAATTACTATTCAAATGAAATCCGGTTTTTATTGGAAATATCACGCATTTTTTTCTTTTAATGTTAAGCTTCTTATAGATTTTATAAATAATTACAATAAAACAGTGGTTAATTTCTCCCCCTTGTACCCCTAATTGTACCCCTAATTGTCTAATTGTACCCCTTGCAGGCAGTAGGCATGTAATGTACCTATTTTGTAAAAATGACGGAACCCATTGAACCCCAAAATTTTGCGCGCTCACACCTGGCGTGTAACATTCATTTGTGCCTTTCTTTTGGCAGCCTTTAAGTATTTGGGGACAGAACATCTAAGCAACGAGTTTTACCGCCAGAAGAAATAAAGGGGCCAATGCTGTTTCAAAATATATATTACTAGCAAGCCAGCCAACTATGGTATGAAAGTGCTGTGTTTGACTGACACCGAAAACAGTTATCTGTTTAATGCATGTTTGTACGCAGGGAAAGGCACAGATGGGATAGGTTTGTCAGAGAAAGATAAAAAGCTATTAAAACCAACCCAGTCAGTTCTTCGTCTCTCTGAGCCAATCATGGGGTCCCACAGGAATATCAGAGCGGATAATTGGTTCACATCTATTGAACTGGTAGAAAAATTAAAAGAAAAAAGGCTGACGTACGTTGGTACAATCAGAAAAATAAAACGGAAATAACTAATGATTTTTCGCCATCCAAAGGGCGCATAGTGGGCTCTTCACTTATCGGATTCTCGGCCAACATGACAAGGAGGTGGCTGTTCGATCACGGGACTTATTCCACTCGAAAAAAAATAAAAAAGGGAGAAAGGGAATGGGTCTGGCGTGAATCGGATAGAGAAAAATAAAGGAGTCGTGATGTGGACGAGGAAAGGGAGGAAGCAGGAAAAGGAAGGAAGGCGCTCACTTACCTTTTGGCGTCTTCGACATTCATCGCTCCCGGGCCCGGGGTTGCACTTGTCTCCAACTGCACTCAACCAAAGATCTACTTCGTCTGACCTCGGCTCGAGGTTCAAATTTTAAAAGAAACAAAACGACACCTGTCGATGCTACCACACACTATTACACAAGACAAGTGAGCGCCGACAAACTCGGAAGGAATAAGGGGGAAATTCAAAAGGAACGGAAGAGACAAAAGAAATGAGTGGCCTAAACCTGGCTCGAACAGTGGCCAATGGCAGTATTTTTCAGAATATTAGATATTTCCTTTGTCAACTCCTTTCTGCTTCATCAGTCTTCAAAAGATAAGAAAGATATGACATGATTTAATTTCATTAAATTGATAGCTGCAGATCTTGTTAGACCCCATATGAGAAGGAGAATGTCAAATCTTGAGAATGTCAAATCTTGACTCCTGAGACAGGTACGATTAAGTATTTCGCAAATTCTCCATCTACCGTTGGAAAGGCTGAAGAAGTTGAAAGGCTCGAGAAGCGGACACCATGTAGACTGTACCCGCCATACAAAAACGGAAAACTTCTTTCTTATGTTTCCGATGCAAAAAGCCTGTGTGCTTGGAATGCACGAAGAAAATTTGTAAAGACTGTGTGGAAACGGAGATATGAGAGCTATTGTGAAAAAATGTAATTTTAATCGTCTGCAGAATGCATCAAGAAAAGGAATAAAAGAGAGAAATTCAATTGTTGCTTAATATTTAGCCTTCCTACTTTAATATTTAAGGCATTATTTTTAAATCTGGCGAAATATTCATACATAAAAACGATAATAATAACTCCAGTGTTTTTGACTCCAATTTTTTGATCCTGTTTCAAATAAATATTTTTACTGAAAAATTGGTTCCTATTGGTAATGCATAAAATTAAATATAAGTTTTAGAATACTTGAGCAGATAAAGGAACATTAAACTAAGCAATAAAAATGGCATTGCAACACTTTATGAATATCTGATTTATTGCGGTCTCACAGACCGCACGTCACTGGTTGTGTAACAAAAATTGCAAGTCACTGGTTAAGGGTTAAGTAATTGTCCGCTGAAATACTGATGTGCTGTTGTAACCAAATGCAAAATATGGGTTAATGGAAGCACTAGGGATAAGAACTGAATACGGTTAAATTTATTAATACAATATATTATTTTAAAGATATCAATTAGGTATGGAGAAAAGTAATAATCCATACAAGATGCTTATACACATATAGGTAATATAACAAGCAAATTACATATAATTTAGCAGCAATAAGAATTGTATATTGACAAGTGGGCATATAACAAAATGAAAAACAGAATTTTATTTATTTCTTATTTGCAAAGCCGTGGAACCAGTGTTCCTCAGGGATGGACCTTAAAAAACTAACATATTGAACTGACGGAACTCGACGATGAGAACAAGCCAATGGACACAAATTTTCATTTACGGCATCTGCTTTCTTTTCAAAAAATTTTGAATTTGACAAGCAAGACAATAGTCTTTACTCAAGTCCTCAAGTATTGTCGTCTCGTCGTCCATCCTGAAAATGTTAATAGTAAAGAAACATCCATACATTTTGACAATTTCTTTCATCAGGATTCATTCCGTGTCTATTTAAATAGCATAACAATATTTCGCTAGCTCTCCTGCTAGCTTCGTCAGGCTAATCAAAGAGGCTATAGAAATAACGAAAAGACCATCGAGCATCAACCGTGAAGACGGTTATACTTTGGGGAACAATTTTAAAAGGAATTTTTTCAAATTCAAACATTCAGGCAACAATGGGGTTCACTCCTATAAATAGGACGACGAGCGAGGAAACGACGGATCAGATAACCTGACGAAGCTAGCAGGAGGGCTACCGAAATATTGCTATACTATTTAAATAAACGCGGAATGAATCCCGAAAAAAGAAATAGTCAAAAGTGCAGCCGCGGAAGCCTACGAGTTAAACTTCTGTGCACTTACCTCATCTAATCGTGGTGATGGCGGAGGTAAGGGAAAGGCTGCTGTTGCTGCATCAGAATCACTAGCCAGGTCCATTTCGTCCTCAGACTTATTATTATATTCCCTGTTTGCCATTCTCTTTCTTTTTGGCGCACTAACATACACCTCAATCTTGTGCACCTTCTTCAGATGACTGATCAAAGTACTAGTCGAGCCACAGTAAGTCAAGCTCAGTTGACACTTTGAACACTTAGCGAAGGATTTATTATCAATTGTTTTCTAGCTAAAATACTGCCAAACAGCACTTGGAGGAGCCATGGCTGATGCAAAGGGCGGCAAACAGCTTTCCAAACGGCACGACATGAACGCAACACAAGTAGCATGGTGATCCAGAAGTACGCATACTGGCCAACGCACGCAGCCTACAGTACAGTGCGGTTGAAACTTCGTGGCCCATGTTCGGAATGGACGAATCTATTTTGAAGAAGGCGAGTGCTCTGAAGCAATTTATTGAGAAAAATTTTACAAAAAAGGCACAATGTCAACGCATATTATCATTTTGAATCTTCGTCTCGCGGTCTACAATGTATTACAACTCGCGAGTACCCGCCGGAAAGAGTAGAATTGTAATGAAAATCCGCAGCCCTACAGTTGGCAACTCCAGCCTGCAGAATTGTCTCAAGCACTTTGCCTCACCTCCAAGGTTCCCCCACCTGCGATACAGAGTGAAATAGCACGGCGCGGAGCAAAGCGAGGCGGCAAAATTCAAATGCTGTAGCAAGCTAAAAATCGAAAATCGATCGGCTATAATCGATTTTTGAAAACAAAAAGTCAACTTCGATTAAATCGAAAATCGGAGTGTGATAATCAATATCAGCCCTAGTCTACTTATTTTAGTTTTATAGTACAGCTGGCTTGGTAACAAGCACAATTTTACCTTGAGTTGTTAACACACTTTGTTGGACTGTGGGAGTGGTCTCATCAAATACAACAGATGGATTGGAAGTACATTAACTAGTGTAAGCAAGACTCCAAGACTCATGAGATAGAAGACTCTTTTCATTTGCCATTAGATGGCCTGTTGTAGTGAGTGTTTCTGGAGATTTAGGAGAATGTAAGAAAAGATTCGTTTCTTAAACAGGTAAGTGATTAAAAAAGCTCATTCCCATTCTACTGGATCCAGTAAAAGAGATACTCACTATTTTCCATAACATTTTTATTATTCTGACATCTTCACATTGTGACGAGGAACGTGGATGGGGGGCCCCGTTATGTGCACAGCCTTCACCAATGCATATCTACTCACATGGGTTGCATTAGAATCTGACACCTGTACATAAATGACATGACTGCAAATTACATGACACTGTGAATTTGCACCCAGACTAACAAAATACTCATTTTGTTATGAACCTCAATTGATAAAACCTAGGCATGATATTTTGAAACCGGCACAAATTATGCAGCGTTAAGTCCTGACTTGGGCACCATGAGGCCCAACAACACAACAAAGTTGGTCGCAGAGGACACTTCTCCCAGGAACAGATCATTAGCTACTCTTTCACTCATTTTAGGGACTAAATCTTTCTTCAAAAATGGGTCAATGCCACAAGTCCCAAAACCTTCAGCTTCCTCTATAGACTAGATTCCTAACAACCCTCAGCAGCATGGATGATGAAAAATTGCTGCAGAATATTTCCAAAGTTTCCATTTCTACAAGTGCCAGACAACATATTTCTTTAAGCTGGAATAATGAGTTTCAACAGCCAAGCAACTTCAATTTTTCTCAGTCTAAGAATCGTATTTATGCCTAAACCTGCAATAATATCAAGATTAGCCTAATAGGTAGAGAGCCAGGCCATGGAGAATACTTTTTGTGTTGTCCCAGACGCTGTGGAGCATATTGACGATGTAGGCCACGTAGTTGAGGAGGAAAGGGTGATTTTCACAGGAACAGGGGTGGAGGCACTGCTTGGCGCCACCCTCGCTGCACTGGAAGACACACAAGTTGAAGTCACAGACGACGACTGACAACTGGTTGAGACAGCCACCATTACTGCTGACGGCTATTGCAAAGAGAATGGGACACAATGTCAATTACCCTCAGAACTTGCTTCACAAACTCATTCACACACTTTGCACATTTCCCGAGAATGATGCCCCCAACGTCTCAATGGTTAATCTTATTCAGGTTTCTTCTGCAGTATTAGAGTTCCAAGATTTTACACAACAGTAGAAAGCACAGCAGGTGGAAGCAACAATTTGACTGAATACACAATCTGTCTGTGAGAAGAGATTGAAAAGGAACCTCCTGACATTGGGCACGCACAAACCTCCCAGCACTCGTTCTGAGCAAACAGAAGCACCCCAAACGTCCATCCCCCACATCATGATCCACAGACTGAATTCAATACTAACGAATGTTCATTGCTTCAACGGAAATAAAAGTTTTGTCCTGAGTGATTGACAACTAACTACGGAATTGAAAATGAAATATTTTCCAAATGCCCATGGTGGAGGAATGACTAGGTACCAAGAGAATTAGAGTTTGTGCCACATATGGACACGAATCAACACTACCAACTCAACCTCTTTTTCACACGTTATTAGCATCTGGCCCATCCATTCTGCTGCTCTCGTGCTTACCAAACATTCTCCCACGGAAATGTTACCATTTGTTTTAATCCAAGTCTCCCACAAAAGGCCAATTAGAGGTTGAACAGCAACTGTGAGGGGAGCATTTGTAATAGTACATATCAATTTTTTGACCAACAAATTTAATTTCTATTTGTACTATTGCCAGAAGGCAAGATCTATTGATCTTAGATAGCGGTTAGCTAAAATACCTGATACCTATGTATTTATATCCTGCTTATTTGTGTAATTTTTCCATATTTTAAATACACTATTGCATAAGCTTTTAGTACCATAATTAACATGATAAATGAACACACCATAATGTGTGGGATGAGCATACAGAAACCAAGATGCCACCTAAGACTCCTGCAGAAAAGATAAGAGAATATCGAGATCGCAGGACAGAAGAGAAGAAGGCAGAGGTGAAAAATCGGAATGCAGAGCAGCAAAAGTTGTACAGAAAAAAAATGGACCAATGCAAGAAAGAAAGTTGAAAAGGAAGGTAGTAAACAGCGCATGAAAAAGACACGTATGAGACGAAAGGCTGCAGCATTAGAAACCTCATTATCCCCATCTGAAGCTTTCAAATCATCTCAATCTTTTGGGAAGGCTGTGCAACGGGTAAAACGTGCACTTCCTAATAGCCCTTGGAAAAATCAAGCTGTCATTGAAAGGCTTGCATCCACATTTAATGTAGTTTCAGCAGCTCTGTCTGTTTCTCGCAGATCAACTGAATTACATCCTGTTACTATGCAGCTTGTGGAGAAGTTTTATGAAAGTGAATTGGTGTCAAGGCAGTTATCAGGAAACAAATATTTTGTTGTCATGAGAAATTCTACCGGTAACAAAGTAAGAGTACAAAAAATATGCTCTTAATGACAGTTATGGAAGCTTATATGCAAGTCAAGATAGAGTACCAACAGCAAAAGATTGGGAACTCTAAGTTTGCAGAACTGCGGCCAAAGCATATCTTGGCTGCAACTGAAACATGGTGTCTACTAATATATGAAAAAGAAATTCAATACTTTTTCAAGACTTTTCAAGACAAAAATTTTAAAATTCCAGACCAAAAAGGCTAACTTCTTAATGTGTCATCGTGACGGTCAATAGTTCAATGCCCAGTCCTAGGGCTGGGCGGTTCTCCGGTGCACCGGTTCAGCGGTTCGGTTTTTTGCAGAACCGGCAGGCCGGTTCAGATTTAGTAAAAAAACCGGTGCACCGGAGAATCGGTTCTGAACCGGTGCACCGGGGAAGCGGTTCTGAATCGTCGCACCGGGGAAGTGGTTCTGGACCGTCGCACCGAGGAAGCGGTTCTGAACCGTCGCACCGGGGAAGCGGTTCTGAACCGTCGCACCGGGGAAACGGTTCTGAACCGTCGCACCGGGGAAACGGTTCTGAACCGTCGCACCGGGGAAGCGGTTCTGAACCGTCGCACCGGGGAAGCGGTTCTGAACCGTCGCACCGGGGAAACGGTTCTGAACCGTCGCACCGGGGAAACGGTTCTGAACCGTCGCACCGGGGAAGCGGTTCTGAACCGTCGCACCGGGGAAGCGGTTCTGAACCGTCGCACCAGGGAAGTGGTTCTGGACCGTCGCACCGAGGAAGCGGTTCTGAACCGTCGCACCGGGGAAGCGGTTCTGAACCGTCGCACCGGGGAAACGGTTCTGAACCGTCGCACCGGGGAAACGGTTCTGAACCGTCGCACTGGGGAAGCGGTTCTGAACCGTCGCACCGGGGAAGCGGTTCTGAACCGTCGCACCGAGGAAGCGGTTCTGGACCGTCGCACCGAGGAAGCGGTTCTGAACCGTCGCACCGGGGAAGCGGTTCTGAACCGTCGCACCGGGGAAACGGTTCTGAACCGTCGCACCGGGGAAACTGTTCTGAACCGTCGCACCGGGGAAGCGGTTCTGAACCGTCGCACTGGGAAGCGGTTCTGAAACACCGATGATCGTTCGCTGCTCGGCTTTCACGCCACTGCCTCCCTCCCCGTCTCTGCTCGCAGCCGGGTTGGCTTGCTTCCACGCCTGTGAACTTTCCTATACCCTCTGTGTTATAATTTGTCTGCATATCGTCTCACAAATAATCGGCCGCTAGAGTGCAGAGCGAACACTCACACATCTAAAGGAATGTCACATAAGTAGCTATACGGGATTTTCCGTATTTTTATGTTATTTTGTTTTGTCGACGATTACAACGAATAAGTGAACAACCAAAAAGTTCATAATCATTCAAGTTAGTGCAGTAGCATTTTTTATTAAACCAATGCTGTTGATTTGAGGAGACTTTGTGGATGAAGGAGCATTGTTTCAAGTTACCCCTGCCACACGTACATAAGAAGTGCCAAGTTCAAACAAAATTTGAACATATTGACGTTGATTATTAATGTACAATAACGTAATGAAGACATTCTCAGTTGGTGGAGGCTTCATGAGGCAATCTTCCCCTTGCTTGCAGGGCTGGCCAGGAAATATCTTGCTATACCAGCAACATCAGCAGAATCCGTAAGAATTTTCAGTTTGGGAGGACTTGTTATAAATAAATTGCGAACGTGTTTACTAGGCGAACACGCCGAAGAACTAATTTTCATTTCCATGAACCAGCGCCATGTGCCAGCCGATTTCTAGATTTAAGTTAGTGGTAATTGAAAATTGTAATTTAGCATCTGCACTTGGGTTAAAATGTAAATTTTGACCATCAATTTGTTCTCAACCTTCAGCACATCCTTCCAGTAATTGATAAAATACAGCTCCATGTGGCATTAATAGAACAGCATTTTATTTCTTTGAAGAAGTCACTGGGATGTTTACCGAAACAAAAACCAGACTTGTAGGAGCATCGTTTGGAACTTAAAATATGTGAAGATAAATATAAGCCCAGGCCTCACCTAAAAACCATTGGCTCCCCAAACATGCTCTACTACTGTTCAGTTTAGAAAAGAATGCCTGCGTTTTAACTCCTCAAGAGTATGCGACGCAGTATATGCGTCCACTCAATTCCATGCCTTCGGGGTAACTTTAATCGAAGGTATTTTAATTGCTCAGGGTGCTTTAATGGGGAAGGCATTGAAGACTTAGTGCAGACTTTAACGCAAACGTCTTAGCGAATCGATGGCTCTTGCGACTTCCAGTTTTGGGTTTTCTAGTTGGCTTGTCAATCTCTTGCATTCAATTTCGGTAATCGAGGGTTGTCCTTTGAGCTTTTCCAATACCCACCGTTCCGATCACTTTGTTTCAGCAACCTCAATTGTATTAAAACCGTCACGGAAAGTTAACTCGAAATATTTCAGAACACTGAACTGGCACTTTTTATTTACCAACTATATCACACGTGAAAGACAAAGGATGATAAGCATTATCGATATCTTCCCAATTATTTTCTTGCATTAAAAATTTACTGAGAAATGTTTCCTCTTCCTGCTAGGAGCAGGAAACCAGAGGGTACCCAATTAAATCCTTGGAAATTGTATCTGAACTGACTTCACTCCTCTCTATCAGAGCGCCTTGCATTTGCTTGTCCAGCAACTCACGTGAGCTAGAAGTCATGGCCATTTTAAGAGGAATCAGTGAAGAGACGATCCCGATGCGGAAAAGAAGAAAGCCACTAGAGAAAACACAAGGCGTCAGAGTAAGACCCTCGACTAGTAATCGTTGCCATTATGCAAGAGAAAGGAAATGCTGACTAAGAAAGGCAGATAACTATGAATCACAGTCGAAAGGAATCAACCTCTCCACACATCTCAGCTCTTTGGAAGCACGTAAATCAGATCAGATTAAGTGGAAAGATTTCGTCCGTACGTAGACACCAGTCGCTCTGCCTCTAGGGAGCTTTTCATTCACCAAGGATAAGTTACTAATTTAGCACGACACGTTTTGTTGCTGCAATAGCAATATCATCGAGGCTGATCAAGCTAATTGCTAATGCTGTTTTACCTACGAAACGCGTCGTGCTAAATAAATAAATATCCGAGGAAATTTTGCAATGTATTCATTAAAAAATAATGTGAATTTCATCGCCGTTCACGCGGCAGGTTCGAATTCGGCAGATCAACAAATATAGGTGCATTATTTAACACTTCAGAAAACCAATTTATGTGTACGACCTGGCCTTGAACAAAAGCCATTGGCTCTCGCAAACATTCCCACATTTTACTGTTCAGTTTAGGAAAGCATACCCGCGTTATTAATAAGTATCTTCCTTCAGAAAAAAAAGAAATCTTCAAAAAACTGTATAGTACATAAAAAATGGACCAAAAAATATTTTGGATGAGAAAAAACGCGGTTCACTAGAAAAACTACAGTTCAGTAGAAAACACCGGTTCAGCAGAAAACACCGGTTCAGTAAAAAACACCGGTTCAGTAGAAAACACCGGTTCATAAGAAAAAAACCGGTTCAGTAGAAAACACCGGTTCATAAGAAAAACCGGTTCAGTAGAAAACACCGGTTCGATCTATTGAACCGGTGCACCGCCGTCGCAAACGGTTTTTTTCAGAACCGAGAACCGGTTCAGCATTTCCTGCACCGCCCAGCCCTACCCAGTCCTGTCCAATTTTTCACTTGGAATTGGCCATCTTATTATATCCACATTATTCAAAGTACAATCACAGCACCTTATCCACTTCGTTCATGATTAAACCCCTACTAGAAATAAAAATGCTCGAAATGGACTGTACCGTGACATTCACGGCTGTTTTTCAGGAATGCACGGTGACACGCCACACAGCGGTGCAGGATCCCTAATAATTGGTATTTTGGATTTAAAAATGTTCAATTTATATGAAAATTGGTCTTTAAAGGTTTTCGAGGTCGCTGAATATGAATTTAGATTCAAAACATTTGTAAATTAATTTTTTCACAAAAAGTTTTGCAATTTTTTTACTTAAATTAACTCTTATTTAAAACATCACGATTAATGTGAACAAATATACGTTTTCTCAGTCGCTGAATGCTACTTTGATGCTCATATTTTTGCTAATTACTTTTTCCACAAAAGTATTTGCAGTATTTTTATTGCTTGGATTTACACAAACACAAAATTCTTGTTTCATTAAAAATTATAGCACAAAGGTTTTCGCGATTTCTGAACACGAATTTGATGTTAATATTTTCACAAATTAATTAATTTGCAAAAATGTAAAAGTGAATTTTCAAAAAAAAATTCTTTATTTTTGAACAAGAAATTATAAAACAAAAATAATTATGCAAATGATATTTGCAATATATTAATAAACAGTTAAATCGTACCCACCTTCAGTTACAAAACCCATTTTTCCGAACAAGAATCGGGGCAATACATGTTACATTAGAGAGAATTAAAGGTGAGGCTGTGCCTCTGCTCAAATGATGCACTTGTTACCAGTGCAACATTTTATCTTATCTACTAGAGGAGTAGCAACAGCGATATGTCCTTACTTAAGATGGTTTTGAATTCGTCAATCGGTGAATCCAAAGTATATGCACAAAAACCCTATATAGAAAGTTTTTCTAGACTTATAAATACCAAGTATTAGGGATCCTGCACCACTGTGCGCCGTACACGGCGGTCGGGTTCGCGCCGTCCCGTGTGAAAGGAGCCTTTGAATGAAATGATGTCCGTCGCCAGTCCAACCAAAGGCACCTCTTGAGCACACACCAACTCGATGACTGACGAACCAACTCAACTCGAGCTGGCGAATGCCGAGTTCTCCAGTAAAAACGAACGATTTTGTTGCAAACTCGCGCATGCCGACAGATGTAGACTTTTCGGCGGCTTTCGAGCTAGCGAGCTCGCCATCAGATGAATAATAAAGACATTCCACCGCATTAGCTGGCAAATGGCGAGTTCTCCAGTAGGTATATCATCCAGGAGCCAACGACATATTCGTCGGCGGCGGCACGTATGGCGTCGTCGGCGACAACGTAATATAATGAGTGAAAGTTTCTCGGGTCTTCCACCGGGTCAAAGGCTCCATCTCTGCCGACATTTCGGGAAACGACTCGTTTTCCATCTTCAGGGCTGTGAGCCAGGGACATCTTCACAGCCCTGAAGATGGAAAACGAGTCGTTTTCGGAAACGTCGGCAGAGATGGAGCCTTTGACCCGGTGGAAGACACGAGAAACTTTCACTCATCTTCCGCCGGAAAAACACCAAAACGTAATATAATGTTTTTACTTTCCAGGGGCTGATCTCTGTTTTTTCACGAAGACGTTATGCTTGCGTATAAAAGCAACACAATTCAATGGGAAATTCTAATAACAAAATGGCAAACGCTAAGCTTTACTGAATGGATGAGAGAAAAAAACATTCCACAGTAAAGTTAATTAATCCCACCCGATTAGGATGATGCGAAACAGAAACTTAGGACGCGATGGTTTAAATATAATATTTCTAGTGGAATTTAATCGAGTTACACCCTCAGAGGTATGGCAAAACGCAAAATGTCACAATCGTACTAGGGTACGATCTATGGATCACCTGAATCTTTGAGAGCGTTGTAATAACCACGGTCAAGGTCATTCTTTCGTAATAGCATTCATGGGCATGAAGGAAGTATACGATCTGCAACCTGCAACCGACCAAGCCGATTTGTCACTCGGCGGCATGCAGGAAACGGTGCCCATGTCTAGTGCAATCGAACGACGAAAGTCACGAACTCACAAATACTGACCAGAGAGGTTTAAAATAACACCTCTTTGATAATGACAAATAAAGAAAAAGGGAAACAATATCTCATTTCGTAATGCTATGTCTGCCGTTCCAATTTTTATCCTGACGATTTGCAAGCAACCATTTTTCCCGATTTTTGATTACTTTTCAGCGAATTCCCGACCTTTTCCAGATTTTTTCCCGACATTAACAAATTCCCGACTTTTTCCCGGATTCCCGACTTTTCCCGACTGGTAGACACCCTGTGAAAATGACCAAAATTTTTGCCGCTGCATTTACCATGAGAAATGTCAGATGCTTCTGAAATGAATAAGAAAGGCAGTCCCAGGTATCAATTTACTAAAAGATATAAATTCATTTGTTCAGCAATCAGTCTGTCTATGGTCTATAAATTGTTACTTTGGCGAATGCTCTGAATGTAGAGATACCGGGAAATACATTTCAGCAATTTTTTCCCAGAGCGCACATCTGTAGATATTGATCCACATGTGTCAATTGTACACACTTTTAATACATCTTTGGCAGCCATGTATCGTATTTCCGTGGCCATGTATGTTTCCTTTGGTAAAATTACAAATTGACAATGCCTAATTCTTCAAGGAAGAGGTGGCGTGTCGTGGTAGTTCTGGGAAGTTGAAGATTACTGAAAAGCCATCGAAGGGAAAGTTAATGGCCAATTTACTGGCGGATTTCGACACAGGTATCACTAAGCTACGCGAAACCAAAGCCAAGTTCTTAGACTGGATCAAAATCGGATGTCACGAGTTTTAGAAGTGAATAACAATTTTATTAACGTGGTCAAAACCGCTTGACTGTAAGAGGGAACCAAAAATGTAAAAATATTTGTATAAACAAACAAAACGTAATCGCACCACTGCGAGTGAAAACAGGAGGCAATTAGCGATGGCAGCATCATATTTAGGAATGTCATATTTGAGGTGGCTTGTGACCTGACTAAATTGCTTCGAGAGGGAGCTAAGGGGGCCATTCAATAACTATGTCAAGTGTGAAAGGTGGGGAGGGGGAGAGGACTCTTCTTATGGTCTCGCAAAGGGGGTATGGAAATCGAAGATGATCTTGCGTAAGATTTTGTTTACATGTGTGATCATACTTGTATTACAGTTTTAATAATCATCATCTCGTATTTTTAGAACTGCAAGCACGAATTTACTGCAAGCTAGTGTGCTACAACTACCTCTCGACCTGAGTCTTGGAAGTTAAAAAAAAAAACTCAAGGTAAAATATTCCGAAAAACATAGTCTCGGATTCTTTGTGATGAGCAGAATAGACGGTGATCATGAATTTTAACACTACTAGGCAAATATCGCATTAAGGATATAAAAAGGGATACATTGTGCGACTGATTCAAAACTAAATAACTAAAATTCACAACTAAATACCTAAAATTCACAACTAAATACCTAAAATTCACAACTGAATGTTCAACGAATAGACTATTCTATGCACTTGGGCGACGGATATTAGTTTTAGTTGGTGAAATGTTTTGGTGACATAAAGGGCGAGAAAGACTAATGGTAGAAAAATAACGAGAATTCCCATTCCCAGTTTCTCCCTAACTGTTATGAGAATTCTCCGACTTTTCCAGATTTCCAAAATTCCCTGACGATCGCCACCCTGAGGGACAGAAGTGAACAAGCTGCTTACATCAAATGAAATAAGTTTGGAATTTGGGGGTATACTCACATCTGCCAGTTCCCTAGTAAGATCAATAGAGTTCTTAATGGTAAATTTAAGTTGTACCACAAAAAGCTCTCTTAATATGGTATTTAATTTGAAGGCAAGCTGCTGAGCAGGAGCCGAAAATGTGACACTGTGGGGCAAATGGGTACATTAGCTTTGTGCGTTTTAGGAAGTCCATAAAGACGAGGCGGGAGGGGATTCATACATTGACTAATTGCCAATGTTGTGAAGAGGGGAATAAGTATGAGCACTGGGAGAGAGTTTCTTTCAGTTCCTTTTGAAAGCAAGGGAAGGTTCCTTAGGTAAAATTTCAAAAGAGTTGTCTTTTAAATATGATTGAACCGTTTGGTCATAGTTGGGTTTCGATAAAATCACTATGCTGTTACCCTTGTACTGTACTGTAGTTCTCCGCCACTGGTACATAGAATCCACATGACTGGTATTCAAATCTTTAATCCATTGATTCGATTGCTAACCTTGGATTCGATCGAATCTCAAATCCATGGATTCAACCGAATCTCTGAATCCCTGCCCCAGCTCTAATAATGATATTCCCCCTCAAGAGTTAATTGGTGGTTAATGCATTTTGCTGTAAATACACGTCCCAATATCACCTATTCTTAGGGACTGGAAAAAATAGTATTTTTTTACGTAATTAGCATTTATTCTGCTGAAATTAGCATCTATTTTTATCATCGAATAACCTAAAAGTAAATATCAATTCTTAAGATTGTTTGCACAATATGCAAATTTATCATTACTTCAATCAATAAGTTTCTTTAAATCTATGCAATCCCTTTTATGACAAATCAATCTGACACTAACAATTTTTTCTAACATGAGAAATAAAGTTTAAAAAAAAACTGTCACGAAGTTTTTAGCTAATTTACTTTGGAAAAAAATGATTATTTAAAAGAATTGTCACCTAGTCTACGGCTGATTTATTTTGGAATTCAATACCACTTTATGTTAATACCTATTGATCATATCAAAGATTGTTTCCAGGTTCAAGTACCTACATAAAAAGCAAGTCAGTCATAGAAAGGGGAACTGTTCTAACTAACCCAACGTGGATTTGGGTTGAACTTGAAATATTGGACATTGTCAAGTCCATAATCCCCAATCTTATAAATTATGTAAGGCCTTTTCTCTTATAACGAAGCCATTCACGGTGATATTTGGTAATCTAGGACTTAAAAACCACTTTTCAAGTTGGCATTCCTTCATACCAAGATTTCTTACAATTTTCTCTTTTTCGACAGATGTCTGTACTGTCATTCATAACTGTCTTATAGTGCGAAAAAAAGCTCTCACTGTCCACATTATTACTAGGTGTATGTCTAGCATGTTTCTGAATCACATCGCAATTTTTCATAATTGTATTTATTGTAGACGACAGTTGCCCTACATCAGTGCGAGTGGCATCATGAGAATCCACACATTTTACTTACGCCTAAATTGAAAATATTCTAGTTGCTGTGGAGGCTTCCGCGGTGATTAGAAGATGACTCCAGGGTTTCCGATTGTTTTGCTGCGTTGGTTCATCCTACTGGACGAGTTTCGCCGGCATTCCAGAGGGCTTCTTCAGGTTCAAAGTGTAGGAAATTAGATAGAGGACATATATAGCATGAAGATATAGGAGATATATAGAAAGAAGGCAAGGGAAATGTGATGGGACGCGTTCTTCGGACCTGAAGGTGGTGTCTGGAATGCCGATGATACTTTCGTACAGAGGGAACGCAGAAGAAACCCAAAAACCCTCAAGTCATCTGAAAATGTCGTACTTCACATCTACTTCTCAGCAAAATACAATTTATCTTCCGGAGTAATTAACCCATTTCTGCCCAACGTAGCGAAAACACAACATTATTTTTACATTTTTTTTTTTGCCCTGAAATTTATTTTTGTTGTAGCTACAAATAAGTAGTGATTGAATTAAATTAACCTTTTTTTTAACCACAGAGTATTTTTTTCTAATTTTTCTGAGACCATAAAATAATTTATTTTTAATTTGAAAAACTTGGTTTCATAAGAGATTTTTTTTTTAACCTATATTTTAGTTCACATTTCTGTGCCCAATATTAAATAATATGCCACAGTGAAAAACAGCATTTTAACGTTAAAGTGTATTCTTTTAATACTATGATACATATATAACTATATTATTCCACAAACAACTATAAAAAGAAGACGGGACAACCTAATTGGCCATATCTTAAGGGGGCTGTATACTCCGGGCGAAAAGCGTCTTTTAGTTCTCGAATCCGCCACGACCTTGGAGATCCCCTCGGTTCTCCGCCAGCCTTTGGCGAGCCTATCCACCTTCCCCTCCATTCCCCACCCCACAGAAAAACGTGCTCTGCTGATAAGGTGACGAGAGTAGGGGAAAGTCAGTGGCGGTCTGGCTAGTTCGGTGATAGACGAGGGCCTCCGGCGCGAGGCGGCTTAGAGGGGCCCCTGACTGGGGGTGACAACAATATTAGCAAAGACAGTGGTTAGTCTACCATCGCGCCTCACGACAACTGACTCACTCGACAGCTAATTGCCCTCCAACCAGGCTATACCCAACATGTCGTTCATTTTTTTATTCGCCGTAACTTTCACAAAACGTGAAATACAGAAATCTAATTTAATGTAAATTCCTTTTTACATCTTAGGAACTGACTATTGCTTGCGATGCAGTAATTAAAATGCTTGGTGCTTCATGAAAAAATATTGAAAATGGTCTGCGGTCCGCTGGACCCCAATGTGTATTTCATGGTAAATTTTGAGACATATCGAATAAATCATATAGCATAGAGTATCTCCTTTTTTACTGTTGATGTATTTGTAGATATAGTATTTAATCATTTTAATTATTTAAAAACAATATTTTTAATTTTTTAAACTATTATAGGATATTTGGTACCATCGAAGATATTTCGGGAATTATCCAATTTTCCTGCATTCTCATTTGAAATTTAGAAGTGAAATGTGAATAGAAAAACTTTACGTGCATGAAGCGTAGTTTAGCAGCATTGAAGATTATTTCTTGGTTTTTCGATCCTAAATAATGCCTTATAATAATTTGGCGTTCGTCATCATTTGGATATTTTATGTATTGGAAACTGTAAAGGGGATTATATACACAGCTATAGACTGCAACCTTTTCGGGACTTGCACTTGTCACAGAATGGCAATGAGCTGGCGCCTCGGAGAGCACAAGGGAATTCACAACTAGGGCCCGGGAATATGCTGGGAAGGGAATGTCCTCAAAATTCATGAAGGGAGTAGGCATTTCTTACAAGTAGTGGCTGGCGACCCGAAGCCCATATACGTCAAAATCTGTGGAAAAAGAGAGGATAAGTCAATTGCTGGTCATTTCAGCTCGAGACCAATTGGTAGCCTGCACATTTCTATAGCGAGTCGGTGCTGCGTTAGAGATGTCTTCCTCGTCGCGATTCTACATGAGGCGTGATGAAGATATTCGTCAGGCATTGCTGGTGTTAAAAGAGGAGGAGCAGGAAGGGATGGGGGTAATTCGTCAGGCAGTGATGTAGATTCCGCACATGAGCAATCGGATTCGGAGAGTGAGGAAGATTGCGCGGATGCAGATAGAGACAGCGGTAGTAGCGGAGAACCTTTATAAGACGAAAGTGTACCAGCGACAAAGCGACCAAGAGGGAGCCAGACGAATAGAGGCAGAAAGGCAACCTACAAACCTGCGAGGGAAAGACGGTTCTTGTTGCCGGGAAAAAGAGACCAAAAGACGATGAACTATTTTCCACCTAATGTTTTCAGAACTAAAGACTTTATTTATTTATCGCTAGATTTCGCTCTGTAAATGAATTTCCCGGTCGGTTCATAACGATTGTTTTCGATGCGTGCTTCCGAATACCTCTCACTAAATTAGCACCTACTCTTTCTCATGAACTTTAATTCTGATTTTAGCATCTTTACCTAAACCTTAAATGGTAAAATAACCGTGCAATGATTATTTTTTGTTATGTCACGATTTTGAATACTGTCCGAAGACCCTGAAAGTCGATGGATATTATTGATATTACACTTATTTTATTTTTCTTTCTTTTTTGTATTTTGGAGAAGGAAACAGTAAAATTTGATTTCAGAACAACCCGGACCAAAAGGCGCAACGAGTGATATCAAAACTCCTCACCAAATTCGACAGTTATTATTTGATAGAGCTTTGCGAAATTTAATGTCGATGCACAGAAATGAGGAAATATAACGGCAGCGCTTAGAGATTTAAGTTCCCAATCGTATCATAGTGATGTAGATATTGAGGAGATGGAGGCATTTTTTTGGACTTTAGTATTTTTCTGGGGTGCAGAAGACGTGCAACATTATGCTGTATGAGCTGTTATAAACTGAGTTTGCATACAATATATCAATGTACCACTCCGCTACAGTGTCTCCGGTTTCTGTTGTCAACACTGCGTTTTGATTACTTCAAGATTGCAGGGCAGGGTGATCGATCAATGTTCATCAATTCTTGAAATTTGAGAAGACATGGTGGATAATGGTAGGAATTATTACACAGCCCATGAATACCGCACGGTTGACAAACAACGCTAAAAATTCTACAGATTGATGGGCATGCAGTGCAGCAACGAGAAGGAAGGTTCGACGTAACTTATGCCCGAGTGAAAGGGAAATAAAAATGAGACATCTATGCTCATTGTGCAGCACTCCCATGTGCATAGAAGTTATCTGCGTACTGCCTGTACTGGAGTGAAAAATCAACTTCTTTCCAGTACAATGTGAATATTTATATTTATTACGCAAAGAACTATAAATTTATAAGCATTTTAATTGACATTATAAGTGTTTATGAAATTTTCGAAAAAATCACTGAAAAATTAAACTTGAAAAATACGCTTCTTTCATATGTTGTAATAAACATATTTTTGGAGAAAAACTATTAAAAACGATAGTCTTCATACACTTCAAAGTCTTATCCTTAAGTAACTAACGGCATTTCTCGGTATTGTCAAAACATGAGCAACAGAAAATAAATTTCGATTTGATGTATTTCTGAGAGATTTTCTAAGTTTTCAAATTAAAAAGGTATTTTTTACTGCGTTATATATTTTTTTAAATAAAATATTTCAACTCATTGATATTAAAAAGGCTTCACATGAATGATATTTGCCATCTTCCTCAATGAAATATAGCAAAAATCTGAAATAAAAAAAATTATAACTCATGGGGTCCGCAGGACACCAGTGTGCACTTTATGATTCTCTTAGTAAGTGTGCATTTCTAAGGTTAAAAGTGGTGATAGGGAGCACCCACATAACTACCGACCTATATCCCTCACATCCATTTCGTGCAAAGTCTTGGAACATATAATTGTCAGTTCAGTCATGGGGCATCTAGATAACCAGAATTTATTGTCCTATGTTCAGTATGGTTTCCGGAAGATAAGATCATGTGAAACTCAACTTGCTCTCTTTTCCCACGATATTTTAGTTTATGGAGAAAGTAATAACCAGTGGATGCAATATTTTTCGATTTCAAGAAAGCTTTTGACAAGGTGTCTCATAGCAAACTAATTTTGATATTAAAATCTTATGGGATAGACAGTAATATTATATCATGGATAAATGATTTCCCGCATGATCGAGTGCAAAGGGTTGTTTTGGACGGTGTTACCTCTCCGGCAATTGAAGTCACTTCAGGTGTCCCACAAAGTAGTGTGAAAGGTCCACTGCTGTTCCTACTGTACAAGAATGACATCAATAAGGTGGTGAAAACTAAGCTTCGTCTATTTGCCGAATGACGCGGTACTGTACAGGGAAAGTCTATGCCCAAATGATAAAGAATATTTAAATATTGACCTACAAGCAATTGAAAAATGGTGTCATACGTCGCAGTTAGAATTAATTTTTGTTTTAAATTTGTAGTAATGAATTTTTGGAAAAAGAATTTTTCTCCTCCAATCGCTTACAAAATATGTAATAATGAAACAAACTTGGAATCCATTAAATATCTTGGGATAAGACTGACACATGATCTTTCCTGGGGTGAATACATACGTGAAATAATGGGTCAAGGTAATCGTAAACTGGGATTCGTCAAAAGAGTATTGGTAAATGAGACGATCATGTACGATAAATCGGCTACTTTTTCCTTGTTAGACCTCATTTGGAATATGTAGCCAGTATAGTTAAAATTACTAATTTTTAAATAAAGAAATCTACTTGAGGTTTACGCTCTCAATTTTTATATAACATTGACGGTTGAAGAAATTGCTGTTTCTGTTTTCACGGGAAATTGATAAAAAAATTTGGAAAAGGTACTAAGCGCTACGAAAATCAGTGACTATCACCAATATGCAAGATTTTGTTGTGTGAAATGAGCCGTACTGTTCTGTGGATTCCGAAAATTACCTTCAAATTCCTACATCACCTCCGGTTTTTCCACAAATCACGAAAACATGAATATTAGAAAAGGCAATTTTTTAATGTTATTGCGTGTTACTTGTGTTAGTTACACATCATTTGATTGGCCCAGAATCTGTCAACCCTCTTAAATTTTCATATAAAATGCCCCGTGGGGCCCAAAAAATAAAAATGCAATACTCCTAATTACAATGCAGTTGTTCTTGAACTTGATAATAATATTGATGATCTCTTTTTTGTTTTAATTTCCCTTCAAGAATATGGCAAAACTTGGTTATTTTTAATGCGTTCAATAGGAGTGACCTCCCTACAAGATCAAGGGCGTTTTATTTCCAGAACACCTCTACCATCAGGTATTAGCCCATTGGGGGAGCCGCCAGAAATGGCAATTCCTGGTCTACAAACATTCCCTGTGCATCCGCTTTCCCCCGCGTAGGCCTCAATGGCTCTTCGTTCCATAGCCTTACTGTATTCTGTGGATTTGCTTCCCGAGAAGGATGGGCGTAAAATGGACTTCACAGTATTTGTCCTGGTTGCTTTGGGCCTCAATTTGCACACACGGCCGAATGTGGATACTGTCAGTCTTTTTAGGCTTTCAGGCATCAACGGCCTTGAGTACCGCTGATTCCTGGTTAGTGCCTCTAATTCCTCTGTCTCTTTCTCATTCAATGAGAGCGATTTCAGGAGGCTGGTCTTGGAGTGCTCATCTACTTCCCGATTGTCACTCTCAATGCACGCAGAGTTCTGATCTGCACCCATAGGATCTTTCTCTCTCTCCGCGCATGTCCTACCCTTCTTCATCCCGTCCATAAAACCTATTCTCATCCTTCCCCTGCCCTGCTTGCCAAACATTATTCCCTCTATCACGACTCTGAGCAACCCATCGCCCCTCATTACCTGTTCAAGCCACCTACTCTGCCTTCCCCTAATCCCATCTAGCGGCTTCTCCTCCTCCTCCCAAATGAAGTCAAGTACTCCTGCATTTGCGTTTCTCTCCGTCCAAAGCTCATTTTCCTTCTTCCTCCACACCCACATCTCGAACGCCTGCAATCTATTTTCAATTTTTCCTTTAGTCTCCATTTTTATATAGCTCCTACTTTTTCAATACTCTCCCTCTGTGTCGCACTGCCGTTATCTATCACATGTAAAAGGGTTTTGATATAATTGGATATATGCATTTTAAATAAGGTAAAATCGTACCAATCAAGATATAATGATATCTTTGTAAAACTGTCCTAAGCTAGTTGTGATGTGAATGGTGAAAAGAGTTTTACGCAAATATACATATAAATACCAATCTACATAGGGACGAGAGCTTCGTCTACAGCGAGATCGTAAAACCAACAGTGACAACTATGTGACAACTATGAACCAACCTCACTCTCCTCATATGAGTTATGAAAAATTATGATCTCCGGCAACACCGGGTAATTCAGCTATCTAAAATATTTAAAAATAATATGCAAGGTTTTTTGGAGAAATGCCTTTTAAAGGCAATGCATTGATTTTGATATTTTCCACGCTGTTGAAATTCAACGCCCCCCCCCCTCCCCCCCGCTAGTTCATTACAATTAAAAAAAGTAAGTAGAAATAGCTTCGCGTACCACTCCGGAAAGTGAGTTGTAGTTAGTCCAATACGATCTTTTCCTTAAAGACCCATTGGCAGCCACTGCTATCAAGGGTATACCATCGGTATCCACGTCTCCAGCCTGCACGGCGAGATCATATTCCTACTTCCCGGCACGCCTCATCACCTCCCACGCAGCATCATGCATTCCTAGGATGCAGTATTATTGCATTTTGCGGTACGTTCTAGGAGTAATACACGGCATATCGAGAACTGCACTAAGCTCCGCTAGTTGTGAATATCCTTGGTCAGTTCATATCGTATTTGCAACCTGTAATTAAACCCTTGTCATTATCCCACAGTTTATGGCACCCGCTTCGCATATATATTTCCAAAGCACATTAGCAGAATTTTGATGGTGGCATGTCTCGAGAGAGAATGCCATGAAGTTATTTACTTGAGAAGATGATATTTATCTATGATATCCGAAGGTATTTTAGAAATGTGGTTATTAAATTGGATTTCCAATACATAATTTTAGTCTGAGTAGATTAGGGTAGTACTTGAAAACTTTAACAGTACGATCTCTACTTAATATCATTGTATTTGGGATATTTTACAAACTCGTTGGTAGCAATGTGCGCGGGGTCAGATCATCCCGTAATGCTATCAAAAAAGGAGTCAACTATTGAAGACCGAATTCAGAAGTTCAAAGAAATGCACATCTTAGAGGCGATATACAAGATATGACAAGGAATTTACAGTATAACCATGCCTTGTTAACTGATACGATTTTTTTCATTAGGGTTTTCAGTATTTAAAAATATTTCCATGTTACACATCTGACGAAATTTGCTGAAAAACCCTTTCCTTTTCTCCTCTATCACTTCCATGTCTGATATTATGCAAGAAAGCATGTTTTCCCATAGTTTTTAGGGAGGAAAAAAATGTTTTTTCCTCCCTAGAAGAAAAAGTTTTATATCGAAGATTCGTCTACCGGTTGGATCGTAAGCTTTTGTCACCGTAGATTCCGGCAAAATTATGGCATCACCGTAACGTAGACATAAAGTACTTTCATTGTGTTGAGAGCAATGGATGACCATTTGATCAATAAGGAACAGACCGTTTAAGCAAATTTGCAAAGGAAAAAAAAAAATAATCTCCAGAAACGTTTCCTGGACAAGCAATGATAGATTCATTAACGCGATTGAGGCAACAGACACACCTACAATTTATCGTAATATAGTAATAACTTACAGGTGCTCGGATGATCACCCCCCTCCACTCTCCACTGTCTACGCCAATCACTACGACAAAATATTTGACAAATCCGAGTACAAAAGGACTGGTTGAAGAGTGAATATGATCCTTTACTAAGGATCGATCGATATCGAGCGATCCACATTGGGAGTAAGCGCGAGCAGCAAAGACAGCTGTGAAATCTTATCCCTCATGGTATTTTCATGGGGGCCTCGTACCATGTTGAAATACAAGGTCGAGGGGCGTCCCAAAAAGCTACACCTCCCCTCATCGCTCACCCCTCCCCTACCCGCTCTTCCCCCCTCCTAAGCGCTGCCACTCGCTCTCAGGCTGACAGCGGAAATCGCAGCGCCGCCGATGGAACACGTAATTTAGATCGAGGAGTCGTGAAAAATGCGTTGCATAGGTCCACGAGAATGTTCACTGTGACGCTAAAATACGCTTTATGGAACATTACCACGTTCCAACATGGAGATGAAGGTTGGTTATATAGCCAGAATGAAAAGATTTTAAAGAAATATGCGTCCAAGGCTTCATGGCGAGCTCCTGATTTTGGACAAATTTACGTTTTTCAGCTTTCGATCTATTTATATAGAAAGTGAAACGCCCATAACTGCAATACTTATGCTAAGTATTAATCCTTATTCTAGAGTCCTGCTCAATCAGATTTGCAATAACTAGTATATTTAAGTCGTAAATCAAGAACACGTAGACGTCTGCGGACGCGTTTTTTTCAGTGGTATAGAGCCCCCTTAAGACACGATGGCCTGATGAAGACAATCGTCGAGGGAAAAGTGAACGGGAAAAATGGAAGAGGCAGGCCTCGTATGAGTTACATGGAGCAGGTCGTAAAGGACGTGAAACAGAGGAACTACGTTGGTATGAAGAGGTTGGACGATAGAAGAATCGAGTGGAGGGCTGCGTCAAACCAATCCTAGGATTGTTGACCCTTGATGATGATGATTCCACAAACAATCTTATTTTTTTATGAATTTAAATAATGTTGCGTTATCGCTACATTGGGCGTACTGCCCTAAGCAAACACCTATCTCAAGCCATTGATCACGGAAACAAATACTTCCTTCGTTTCTTTCTATTTATCAGTTAACTTAAATAACAATAAGCATTTTATGAATAAATTAGATCATTTTAACACTTTTTTGCGTGCAGCCTTTATGCTAAGTAGAAACAAATAATGGTGTCAAGGATTGAAATCCGCTGTTTTGTGTTTCTTTCCACTCTCTTGCGCAGTGAATCCTGATCTCTACTTGAGCTTTCCCCCTAGTGCAATGTAATTTAATCTCTTATGGCTAAACATTTTATTCTTAAATGTAACACAGACAACAATGTGAGCAGATTAGGTGATTTACTATATCTTGGTTGTCAACATTTGAGAGGTCTTACAGTTGGATTTGGTGTTCAATGAATTACAGTTACGCTGCAGGAATGGTTACAAAGTTTTGTATCATATCATGCGAGTGTCGACTTTTCTCATTTAATACTATTGAACTCCTGTAACTTAGTATCTATTTTTACACACGTTCACTCATTCGGGTCTTGAGCGCATCTGGACAAAGTACCTACATTCTAAGTCTTCTATGCTCGAAAGGGATGTGCCATCACCATTTCCACCCTTCAGTCGGTTTTTGGTGATCGTCTACCTCATAACTGCAATTGCTGTTGAAGACTTATTTCGAGATCTCAAAGTATGTACAAAAATGTTTGTCACATGGATGGTACTTCAAAATGCAATAGGCCAATTAGACGTACCAACTTTCACAGATGAGCTTTATAAAATCGAACACGACGGCCGAGGAAATTGTGTCAGCACTCGAGGAGCTGGAGGAGGACCATTCCTAGCTGTTGCCAATGTGGTTGTAATTCCTACGGAAGTGGACAGCCTTACAGATGAAGAAGGGATAGATGACGACAAGATTATTCAGAATGATCCCGAGGGTCTGCTACCAAATGACATCGTCGGAACACTAGAGCTGCATCGATACTCGACATCATTGGAAAGTGATGAGCTCCAATCTCTTGAAAATTCAGAGCAACCCATGAAGCAGGTATAAATGAAGAAAAGTGCATGGGTTCCTCATTGGGTAAAAGACACACCTATCTATGAAGTTTCACCAGTGTGTAATGAGAAAATTTGCAGGAGGTGGTCAAAAATACGTACAGAGGTTTGAAACCGCTGAACATATTCTCTTTGTTTTTTGATTGTGATGTAATAGAAGCAATCGCTCCATTTTCTGTACAGTATACTTGCAGTAAAATAATCACAGTTTCCAAATTACCCAGAATGAGCTCAGAAAATGTTTTGGTGTACTAATATTGACGGGGTACCATACTCAACCGCAAATAAGGTTTTATTGGAGTTAACCCAGACTAAGAGGTAAAAATTATTCAAGAAAGCACAAAGAACTTTCAAGAAATAGGTTCGAAGAAATAAAAAAATATTTACACCTCTTTGAAAATCAATCACTCGATAAGAACGATAAGTTTACAAATGTTAGACCCTTTTTTGACAAAATCAATGAAAAAATTATTCAGTTTGGTGTATTTTCTCATTCACTTTCCATCGATGAGCAAATGGTCCCTTATTTTGGGCGCCACTCATGTGAAATGTTTATACGTGGGAAACCAATCCGTTTTGGTTTCAAACTCTGGTGCCTAGCATCATCATCTGGGAATATATTTAAATTTTTTCCCTATGCTGGAGCGCCTAAAGAACCAAGCAGTGATTTTAATCTTGGAGAGAGAGAGTTGTGTTAGAACTTCTAAAAGCTGTGGATACCCCAAAAAATCACACAATATATTTTGAAAACTTTTTTACCAGCCATTCTCTCCTTTGTGAACTTGGTAAACGTGGATTTTTTGCAACCGGTAAAGTTAGAGAAAACAGAATCCTTAAATGCCCACTAAATCATCGAAGGATATGCTACATGAGGGACAGAAAGGAACCTTCAATTACCAATTCGACAAAAGCAACAAAATATTTATGGTACGTTGGCATGATAATTCCGTGGTCACCGTTGCGACAAATGTGGGCACTCTGGCTCCTTTGGCCACAGCAAGAAAAATTTGAAAATATTCCCCAGCCAGTACCATATCAGATTATAACAAGGGCATGGGTGGGGTAGACCTGCATGATAATGGAATTGGTAACTTCCGAATAAAAGTCAGGGGAAAAAAGTGGTGGTGGCCACTTTTTACGAATGCCATAGACAATGTAAACTCTTGGAAATTGTACCGGCTCGTAAATGATAGTGACATTACTCAAACAGATTTTCGCTCGTGCTTGGTGCTAGACCTGCTAAAAGGGGAAGAGAGCACAGTTGGGTGCGAAGGCAACGGAACAAGAAACCTCAGCTTGGGTAGCCCTTCCAAAGGGAGTCTATCAGATTCCATCAGGTTGGATAATTTAGGTCACATTGTAATAGCAAATGACGGGAAAAAAAGGAGAAGGTGTCGCAGATGTGATTCACAAACAGTGTTTTTGTGTGAAAAGCGCAATGTTCCATTGCATTCTCACTGCTTTCTACAGTTTCACAAGTGAATATATCAGTAATATAAGATTTTATTCCTTCAAATATGTACAACTGTGTTTTATTTCTTCATGAAATATATATATACCAAGCATACGTAATTAAGATTAGTTTTTATGCATTTAAAACAATAAATTGATTATAATTTGGTAGTAGAACAGTCAAAATAAATATTACTAGACACTTTATGTCATTTTCTTTTTTTGCATACCTAAACATCCAACATTGCGAAAATCTCCATCCCCACTCTGAAATCGTTATATTATGCCAAGGTTCATCCTTTAATTACCTTCGCTGTCTTATTTTGGGGTAACCATCGGGAATCTGTGGGGTACCCCAAGGATCAATTCTTGGTCCTCTTTTGTTTTTAATTCATATAAATGACTTGCCTCAGCATTTATCTAATTACCTACTTTCCTATATTGTATGCTGATGATACCTCTTGCCTTGTTAAAGCTGAAAATCTACTTGAGTTAACTAATGGTTCCAATACTTCTGTAACTAAGATGTCAAAATGGTGTGAATCAAATTCTCTATTCTTAAATATCAGTAAAACTATGTATCTTCAGTTTTACTCTAAAAGGTCGCCTCCACTCTGTAGTCCACCGATTAAATTGCAATCAACAAATATAAAACGCACAGCACAAACTAAATTCCTAGGCTTGCACTTAAGTGAAGATTTAGATTGGTCAATCCACATTAATAGCGTCACAAGCAAAATTGCAACGGGCATTTTCATACTACGTAGACTGGCCAATCAGGTGTCATTGGATACACTTTTGAGGCTCTATTATGCCAAAATAAATTCACATTTGTCTTATGCCATTATGTTTTGGGGTAACGACAGTTATTCCGATAAAGTCTTTTCTCTTCAAAAGCAAGCCAACCATGTGTGGTGTTCCCTATCGCTCACATGGAAAGCCCCTTTTTAAATCATTAAGGGTTCTTACCTTACCATCCTTATATGTATTAACATGCGCATTGTTTGTTAAAAAACACCCTGACAAATTTCCTTCCAATTCCTCGTTTCACTTCCATGATACACGTAGGAAAAATGATGTGCATTTATATGACAATAGACTGTCCATATGCTTAAAAGGACCTCACCATGCTGCTTTAATGGTGTTTAACAAATTACCACCATCAATCAAAGAACAACACTCACTTCAGTCTTTTAAAAAGAAACTAAAGGAATATCTAATCGATAACTCCTTTTATTCCACCAAAGAGTATATGGCCAGCTGACACTAGCCTTCAATGTTTCCTTTAATGTTTTCTGAATGTGGGATTAAGGTGAGGTGGGGTAAGTGCGACTTTGGGGTAAGTGCGACCTCCCTTCTGGATGATAGTATTTCCGTTCTCAAAGCAGGTGGCGGTCTTGCAACACATTCCACACATTGTAACGGAACTAAAGCCAACTACTTTGTAATACTTATCCCTTTAGTTCTCGATCCACATGCTTATAAATGTATACCCTTCAATTCATCTCGTAGTCTTAGTTGGTCGTGAGGAGAGGTTACGCCACAATTCCCTCAGATTCAACGCATCGGATGTGTTAGGTAAGTACTATATCATGTTTTCTCTTCTTCATTGATTTATTTTCCTTGCTTTACTTGTAATTGTGGAACTCAGGTCATTACATTTAGTTTTGATGGGAGGTCGCACTTTCCCCGTCATAACCATTCTTTTCTACCTGGTGGGGCAAGTGCGACCCCGTAGCCTGGGGTAAGTGCGACAGGGGGTCGCACTTACCCCCGGCTACGAGGATATAGTATGTATTAAATTTATAGTTTCTGTCTGGCCATTATTGCATTTAACGATCTTGTACAAATGTTACAAAATATTGTGGATTATAAAACTAGGTTAAATTCCTCACATCAACTTTTAATTTGAAGGTTTCTTTGATAAAGAAAGCTTTCTTAAAGTTAGATTTCATAAAATAAATACCTCGCATTGTACTCAGACCAGAACAATTGCATCTTTGTAGGTGTCATAACCAAGGTTCTACCCAGGTGAAATTGTTTACGCATATAAAAGTTAAACTTGAGACCTTTGCTGTGACCACACGAAAAACAAGCTCTTATTTTTAGTAGATATATCGTAAGTATTACCTTTACTCTCTTTAAGAACTGGTTACGTAAATTCAATAATGCCTATTGTGGGGGTTGCTGTCATGATATGAGCAATAATTATTGTTGCAGGGTATAATGGTGCGAAATTACGTAAGAAAAACGCAGAAGGGACTGACTTATAGTAAGGATGACCTACAGAAGGCTCTTGAGGAGATTAGGAGTGGAAGAATGGGGAGAAAATGTGCTAGCAAACATTATCAGATTCCTAAGACCACTCTTCTTGACCATCTAGAAGGACGACGTGGTATCAAGTCAGCATCCTTTGGTCGCAGCACTGCAATACCAATTTCTGAAGAAAGAGTATTAGCAGAAGGCCTAATGTGTATGGAGAAATATGGATTTGGGTTGTCTAGAAAAGAGATTCTGGAAATGGTAGTCAATTATGTGCGTAAAAATAACATAAAAACACCTTTTAAAGATGGTAAACCTTCGGAAGATTGGTTTCTCGGTTTTATTTCACGGCACAAACTTTCAATTAAAAAACCTCAAAGTGTAGAGTATGCAAGGAAGAAGATATGTGACCCTTTTGTGATGAATGCGTATTTTGATTTGTTGCAAAAGACAATCCATGAATTGCATCTTAATAATAAACCAGAATGTATATGGAATCTGGACGAAACTTCATTTTCTACGGATCCAGGGAAGACAAGAGTTGTTGGTAAGAGAGGACTCCCCTCAACTCATACAATTAGTTCATCTGGTCGTTTGAACATCACCGTATTAATGGCCGCAGTGCAAATGGGATTAAAGCCCCTCCACTGATCGTATTCAAAGGGAAATATGTTTGGGATAGTTGGTGCGCTCCAGAAAACACAGGATTTCAAGGAACTGCATATGCTGCTACAAGGAATGGATGGATGGAAACTGAGGTTTTCCAACATTACTTCCAGAGAACATTCTTGCGTGCAATTGGAAATGAACGACCTGTTTTGTTAATTTATGATGGACATTCCACTCATTTGGGAATAGAATTATTTAAATTAGCTCAAGAAAATGGAGTGCACATTTTAAAGCTGCCTCTAGCCACTTGCTTCAACCTCTCGATCTTAGCGTATTCAAATCACTAAAAACGAGATGGGATGTTGAGCTAACAAAATGGCAGAGAAAGAATGTGGGATTAAATTTACCTAAGAGTCAATTTTCTAGGCTAATTGGAGACATTTGGCTAAAAACTGAAGAAGAAGTTATTCGAAATGGCTTCAGAAAAGGGGGTATTTTTCCTTTCAACCGTGATGTCATAGAAGATGAGAAGTATGACCCATTAGCATTGAAACGATGGAAAGAGAAACAGATAGAATCCAGGTTAATTTCAGTTCAGAGTTCAATTGACGCTGAAGCTGATTTACCTCTTGTATCATCTCATCCTATACCATCAACAAGTTCTTGCAGTGAGCCATCCACTGGGGGTCAGGATGCAACATCACGTGAAGTGTCATTTGAGGAACTATTATTGACGACTGTCCATGCAAACACTTTAGAACAAGGAAAGAGGGGAATTAAAAGGAAAAGAGTGGCAAAAGGAGCAGAAGTGGTAACAGGGGAATACATCTGTAGTCAAATGAAAGAAAACTTACGTCAAAGAGAATCCAGCAATAGAGGAAAGAAAACTGCTGAAGACTCCGATATTGATTATGATAGGGCATTGGGATTCATATCTTCTGATGAGGAGGATGTAGATGATGTGGCATTAATGCCTGAAGCAGAAGATGGCATTAGTCAAAAAAGATTAACAAATTTTGTGGCTAACATTCAAAGTGGAGATTGGATTCTGGTCAGATTCAGCAGCAAAAAGTCAGTTGCTCACTATGTAGGAAAAATTCTGGAGATCAATGAATCAGGTGATCCCGTGGTTTGCTTTCTAAGGACATGTTTTGGGACTGAAATAAGTTTCACCTATCCACAGAATGAGGATTCTAGTGAAATACCAAGGGAAGAAAAAAAAAAAGTTGTAAAAATATTACCTAAGCCCTCGGTTGGCCGTCGAGGAAAGTTAACATTTTGCCTACCTTTCTCGGGGTACAACTTAAAGTAAACAAATCAATATTCAATGTTAAATTGCATGTAGACCATGAGTTTATTTCCATTATTTCATTATTTTTCACTTTTTGTATCAAGAACATACGCTACATTAGAGAGGCAATTTTTTGTTCATAACAATCTAGTTCGTATTCAGATATGTTATCATGTACAAGATTTATACTGTGTTTATTATTATTTATTCAGCTTTAATGCACATTAGCTATTTTTAATATGCTTCTAAATTAATGTGTAAGAGTCGAACATTGTTATTATCATTAATAAAGCATATTTAACTAACATTCCAATTTGTTTCATGTTTAACCAAAAAATGCCAAAAAAATATCTACTTACATCACCTAAGATAAAATTTGATTTCTCAAGAATGGTTAAACATATTTTGGTACTTTTAAAAGCAATGTAAGGCTGAATTTCGGGGTAAATCGCATTTACCCCATGTACCGTGTAATGTAGAAATATATTGCACATCAGCCATGGGATGCACTTGCCCCATGCACGGGGAAAGTGCGATCCCTTGACAAGTTTATAAGAAAAAAATTATAAAAATTACCATTTTCAAGAGAGAGGAATGCAAATCTAATCACCTTTTTCAATGATTTACATTCATATTATACATTGATTTTCATGTTTTTAGCAAGCCTAGAAAATTTTCCAAAGTCAGTTAAAATTGATATATGCTATTTAGGGGTCGCACTTACCCCACCTTACCTTATGACATTGTACACCTGTATGTTTTTAATTTTCTTGTGCTTCTTTACTGCCTTATTACCTTTATATGTATTTAATTAACATGCTACAAGAGTGTTTTGTACTCTCTTCCTACTTGACGACCTCTATGTCTGTGTATGACCAATAGAAAGGAAATAAATTATTATTACTGTTATTATTAATCAGCAAAATTATTCTCTATGCAGAAGCAGGCTATCAAAGCAATCTTTCGGTTACCTATACGTACACCAGGTAAACCCCTTTCCACCAAAATGAATATACTCACTCTTCCCTCAATCTATACATTTACTTGTGCAACCTTTGTAAAAATAACCCATGAAAATTCTCCTCTGATGCTACAGCCCATACTCATAAAACCAGAACTACACTAGATATACATTTCAATCATAGTTTATACTCCTCTCTCCTTAATGCACCAAACAAAATGGCCTCAATAATCTTTAACAAGCTGCCTGATAGACTGAAAAAATTCCCTCTTCCTCATTGTTTAAAAAAAATTAAAGGTCTTATTGTTAAAAAATATGCTATTACAGTGTTAATTCTTCGAGGATCAAGTGTTGTACGATTTGGGTATAAAATGGTATTTTTTTAGCTAATTTTGTGTTATAAGATCATGTATGTCATTTTTTTATACTCTTTGCCTTGTCTTATATCATGATCTGTGGACAGAAAATAAAAATTAAAAAAAAAATTACTGCTCTCTCTCTCTCTCGTGTTTTTAAGTGTACATTTATGCATGAAACAGGGTAAAAAAAAGTGTTTTATATACACTAGTATGTATGGCTAACTGTCATAGAAGGGAATTTTGTTTTTGACATTTTATACAGTTGGAATTCTATCGCATTCTAACCCTGCATCTAATGCAAACAGCAAGAAAATGGTGTAAATACGTGGTTGTACATACGCTGGATGTATAGGAAATGGGACCCAATAAAAAAGTTGTTCAACATGGGAAAACATAAATTCCTGTGACGCAGAAATCAAGTTTAGCTGTGTATCGTATCTGTCGATAATCGGGAGATACCAGTAGCACCTGACGCCTCGCACTGTCTCACATTGACAATGCTTCACACGACTGATGCACCATGCAAGTGCACGCCCAAACACTTTTGTTTACTGACAAAGGTGAAACAAAATGCACAACAACGCACTTCTGCTCATTGCACCGTTTAATCATTTCACATGAGTGTTTCATTACGTTTCAGATGGAAATTTTCTAATTCGATATGTTCATATGATAAAAATAGTTTTAATGGATAAAAAAGGGATATTTCATAAAGAAAAACATCTAAAGATTTTGTCATTGCCATTTCCCACTAGTTTTTGTATTCATAACCTCAATTCGCATGTTTTTTGCATTTTTACTAAATTTGCAGATATTTCACTTTTATCACGAATTTTCACAGAATACTCTCGTTTATCGCAACATGCAATTTTTTCCAGTCCCTACCTATGCTGTAAATAAATTAATCCAATTTACTACATGAAAACTCACACTGGCTAGCAGCTAAAAGGACCTTATGATATTTACAAGGGACGTTGGAAGTTTTGGGTCGAGACTACTAGATTAACTATACCTTGCGCAAATGCGGAAAAAGTTCACCTGTTCTAGAAATATGTTCCTGCTGGGGAATAGGAGTGGATGAAGGAAGAAATTGAAAAGACAAATGCTGTGTAAGTCCGATGAGACAAGCAAGCAACTTGAACCATAGTGCAAAGTATTGCGGACAGTACCTGGAGTATCCCCGAGGATGTCAAATGCACACGAAATTTGGAAAAACCTAGAAGGACACCTTTCAGCATGGAAGTGTTTCATTAAGAATTAGGCTGCACCGAGAACTGTCGTCCATGAGTTACAACAAAACACACAACACCATTGAGATGCACTTTGCTACTTTTGACAAAAAGGTAAATGTGAGTGGGAGAATGCCAGTGCCCCTCCTGACGACATTGATGTCGACATTGGATATTTGCTGCAGACCATGCCATCGTCTTTCAACATGGTGACCACTGCAATTGAGACTTTGCGTAGTGATCAACTTCCTCATCAATTAGTTGAGAGTAGACTTGCAGGTGAGGCCAGCAAGCAAGCAGATAATGCTAAAACGGACATGGCCTTCCTAAGTGTGGGATTGAAAGCGCAGGTGTGGACAGACCGGTTAGGTCCGATTCCAGTGTGACTCAAGGACATCAGCACTGGTGTTTCAACTGTGGTCAGCATGGTCATAGAGGAGGTTTGAGTGCCCAAATAAGAACAAGGATGCTCATCTGGCGGACGAACATGATATGGAAGCAGAGCACTTTGTTTTTTGATACAATAAGGTGAGGTGTCAGGTGATATCAGACTGGTATTTAGATTCTGGTGCCTTTTATCATTTGGTCAACAATGATAAGGATTTGTATAATGTAGTCAATCTAAGGAGGGCAGCAAAAATAAAAGTGGCAAAAAGGGGTGAACTTTTGTATTCTCAAAAACATGTTGACGAGAAACTAAAGACTGCTGTAGGTTCAAGTATGAATGATATCAGTGTCACAGATGCATTATATGCTTCAGAGCTTGCAATTTATCTTCTTCCTGTCAGTAAAGTAGAGATGAAAAGTTTCATTATTCTGTTTCGCAATGGAAAGGCTACTATAATGAAGAATGGTAAGGTAAGTGTTGAAGTATTTCAAGATAATGTTCTTTACACATTTAAGCATCTTAGTGATAATAAAATAGCAAGTCTTAACAGTCCGTGAAAATTCTGAATTGTGGCACTTATGGTTAGGGCAAATAGGAAATGGCAATCTTGAAAGAATTGCAAATTTAGTGGAAGGTTTAAACAAGGTTGAGCAAGGTTGAACAAGGTTTAAACAAAAATTGCGAGGAGCGTGTCCATGTGCAATGAAGGTATACAGGCAGCAAAACCATTCAGCGGTCACAGACCAGCAACTACCACCAGACCACTCACACTAGTTCATCGTGATGTCAATGTTTCTCCTGTATCGCAAGACCAGAAAAGATTTGTTTCATTCATTGATGATTTCACTCATTTTGTTATTATTTTTGTGATTTCTCATAAGATGCAGGTTTTTTGATTGTTTTAAGAAATACAAAGTGCTGGAAACAGCACATTTTAATGTATCATGTATTAGCTGTTTCAGGTGTGACAGTGGAAGGGAATATTTGTCCAAGGAGATAGAGCGGTACCTTGAGCAAAAGGGTACACAGTACAAACTAACAATAAGGTATACTCCACAGCCCAAAGGAGTGAGCGGCTGAACACATGGACCGTAGTCTGGCGTAAAAGGCATGTTGTATGTGGCACGTTGTAAGTTCAAATCTCCCAAAAGGTTTGTGGAATGAAGCTATGAAAGCAGCTGCTTATGTTCTAAACGGGTGTCCTACAACAGCTCTCAAGTACCTGCAGAAGAATGGTATGGAAATAAACCTAATTTCAGTAATAAGAGAATTTTTGCTTGTGAAGCCAGCCACAAATTACCTTCAGAATTAATTTCAGAAAAATTTGCTCCTAGGGCAGAAAAGGTGGGTTACTGCAATGGAGGGTATAGGTTATGGAATCCTAAGTTGCATGAGATTGTGTTAGGCATAGATGTTTTTGACAAACTGTCAGCATTAAAGAATTTTAAGCTTGTCAGTTGTTATGACAACAAATTGCTATTTGAGGATGGAGTAGAGAGTTATGAACAAAAGGGTAAGAGGAATATTGTAGAAACTGTTGATGAGTTCTTGGGATCAGCAGAGAAAGTTTGGGTCCTGATGAGCAAGAAATCCCCCTTAGAACAGGTAGAAATAGGAAAGACCTAAGTGGCATAAAGATGATGTTGTGGGAAGTAGTATTGCTTATGACCAAACCGTGCAAGAGAACAAAAATGAAATGTATGTAAAAATCATCAATGTTTATGACAAGCATGTTTGATTATGGGGGTGTGTTGAAGATGTTCATCGCACACTCGTTTTCATATCGTTATTCTTTTTTGTTTAGTAAGGGCACTAAAAATCCAGGAATAAATGCGCAGTATGATGGGAAACATCAACCTCTGTGCACCTTTCATTTAATGCTGGCATATTCCTCCATAAACCCTAACACAGCAATATACATACTCCACAATACCATGAACATTGAATGAATCCAGGGAACTTTTCTTAAATGCCATCTAATTGTAGTTGCGAACGCATTTAAAACAACATTACATTGCATTGCAACAGTGTACTTCTGCATTTCGTTTCTTCCAATAAATCACTTAACAATGAACTTCAAAACCATTTAACTCTTAAGGCCGCTTTACACGATACAATTTTTCGTACAATTTCTTGTACAAACTCTTGCATGAGGAAATTGTACCATGTAAAGCGGCAAATTGTACGAAAACTTGTGCGATTGTCTGAATGACTGAACGGGAAATAGAACGTGTTCTAATTCCATTCAGACAAACATACAATTTCGTTCAGTCTGTACAAGAATTTGTACAAGAAATTGTGCAAAAAATTGTATCGTGTAAAGCGGCCTTTAGAATAAGGCCCCTACCTTGGATGTAGGCTGAGCACAAGGAGCAGCTGATCCCGGCTGACTAACTGTGGAGCACACGGAAGACGTCACCTCTGCTTCTCCCTCCACAGCAGTCTTAATCCTCTTATGGCCACATCTTTCTTCCTCCTCCTCATCCAGCTCCCTTTTAATGCTTATCTCGGGCACAGCAGTCACATTATCCGAGGGCAGTTCAGTATCTTCAGCCAGTTTTGGTACTTGGCTTTCAGATGGTGCATGAGAGGGATGGACAGGACTGCCATGTGGTGTTCTGCTAGCCTCGGGAAAAACAGGCTCCAATGATAATGCGGATTCCGGTCCATGACAACCTGACCCTAAAACATACATCGAAAAAGGTAAATGAGCAACTACTGTTGCAATTGACACACATTTTATGCCGAAGAATTGATTACTCTCAGGGCAAACGTTACCCGAGGTATTAGTGGCACCCTCGACGAAACATGCAATTATTTCTCTTCTCGAATAGTGAACATTAATACAATTGGGCTAATGAATTCCACGAAGATACTGGCAGATAGAGGAGCACGAGTGCTTAGCTCAACAAGGTCACAACGACTAATAATTAGTTGATACTTGCCTGGTGGCTTGGCCGTGGCGGCAGGAATAGGAAGACGGGCATTTCCTGCAGCAGTTAGGTTTGCAACGCTGTTAGCAATAACAGTAAACGCCGTTTGAGGGACAAGGCGCGGCATTAAAGGAACCAGCCTACGCCCTACAATGGCCCATTCTGTGCCGGTATCCGGTCCTGCCATACTAATTAATACGATACAATTATAATAACTACCATACCATCTTTACACCTAAGAAGCTACGACGAATTCAGGAGTCAAAACGTAATTTAAGGTAAAGGCAAAGGAAATTCATCATTAAATATCCGTATCAACATATAGGATACTCACTGCTCAGCTATCGTAGCCAATTTCTCATCATTGACTGCTCTTCGAACTTCAGCTCTGTGTCTTTCCATTGATATATTTAATTCTGATGCTATTTCCTTGAGGAGATTTTTCTTTTCTTTCGTCAAAGCTCCTTGTGCCCGAAAAGCTGTGATGATGGAAGCGTATGCCTCTAGTTCTGAACACAATTGTTCCATTAATAAAGAAATTCGAATACAAGGAATCATTGATTACCTCAAAGTCATGACGTCTTACCTAATCTTCGGAGGATCCTTTTACACTCATCGCGAGACATGTCAAGAAGCATGGGCCACATGACGAAGTATCAACAGTATATTCAATTCTCACTTTAATCACTATGATAGCAATGATATGAAAATAATTGCATGTAAAGGGTTCACAAGGGTACACATGCAACTCTTCACTCCAAAAAGCGCCGCACATTAATTACCACCATGGCGATAATGAAACTGAATCAACATCTAATACCGAACAAATATTTCTGTTGCCGCTTCGGCAGCTGAACAAGGCAGCGACGAGTAGGAAGAGAAGGTCTGGAAACCTGCTGTCCAGGCATGTTCACTTAAAGAAATCGTTTCCCGCGGATGCCGATAGAGGCGCCACCAGTTCAGGAGTGCAAGTTCACCATGGACTTTTATACGTAACAGCAGTAATTCCGTATTGATTTACGGTGATAATGAAGTTAATCACCAAGAACCTGTCTATTAATATGAAACCCCATATATATTGAACATTTTAAAACTTACTGTTAGCTCGAAGGCGCTTAGAAACGAAATATTGATTAAATTAAAAGATGATATTTCATCGTCATCTGCTACTATAGTTTTAATCAATTGCTACAATAATACCGACAACTGTCATAACAGAGAAAGCAATCCATTGCGACTAGGAGAAGATTACAGTTATTTCGGAGGATTTTTTTTTCAGTTCGCCAGTGATGATTGTTTGGTTGACGCTATACATGCGCTATCCCAAAGAGGGCTATCGGCGGGTGCTAACCTTCATCCAGATTTAGCATCGCCTGGAATCTTCACTGCGTCTTCTCGAGCAACTATTATCATTGCATGTTTTGCCATAAATTTAAGATTTTAAAACAGTACAGAATACATGCACCGCTGGTATAAGACTACGCTGTTCTCCCATTCCCGTGCAAAATATGATAGTGTGGGCAATTACATATGAAACAATAGCAAAATAGAGAATGGCACTGTTGAAATTAGTCTTATTATTACTAATCTTGTATGATACAAACAACCTGTAAAAAAATTCTTCGGCAGTATTTCCATCAATTAATGCTCACAATATGCTGAGCACATTTTCGTAAAATATGTTCAATGTGTTGAAAATGTTTCTAGCATACGCTGAGCATAAACAAATGTCCGGGTAATCATATGCTAGAAATGTGCTGAAGACATTTCCGAAAATATGCTGAGCATGTTGTCAACACAGGCATGGCATATTTGAGAAAACATGCCCCAGTCGGCACAAGGGATACGCGTATCTGTGGTGGGAAAGGATCTACGAAGGATGGTCCCACACAGCACAAAGGGAATAATACGCACATTATGTTCAAATATTATGCACTAAATATACCATGGCAGTGGTATAATGTGTGCATAAAATGTACATGAACTGTCTATATAAATGGGCTTATGTCCGCATGACGACCTCTTTTATGTGCATAATATGCAGAATCTAGACGGTGACTGTAATAGTAAGTTTCATAATACTTTAATATTTTGTTCATATTATTTAATATTATATATCGCGTGCATAGTACTGTAATCGCATATTATTTAATCTATTGCGCATTTTATTAGGTTCATTATATATCTAGTTAGACCATGAATATGTATGTGGATTCAAATCTGTCGCAATGTCCCATTGGCTGGGATGTTGCCCGCCTTTCCGCAAAAATTTTGCCGGTAGGGTGGCGCTGCAATCGACCCCGTTATCCACTACGCGTTGTTAATGGCTGGTGTTGATAGGGAAAGTCTTGAGGTTGTTACAGTTAAATCGCTGTAATTATAGCAATTGTGGTTTAAGAAGCCATCGAAGCATATTAATTTATTGCTTAGATTGGTAAATCATTGTGGAAATGTTAGGGGGAAATTATTTGGCATAGGAATTGAGCAATTGGACTTTTAATTTTCCATTGTGTCACCGCTGGGGCGGAAGTCGTAGCGCCATTTGCAAAAGCGAGTGGTATATATCTTAGTGCATTAAAATGGCTAACACAAACCGATATTGCTTCGTAACGGGCTGCAAAACAGGATACAAGAAGACAAGAGCCAAAAAAGCTAAACGGGGCGTGAAGAACAACCATCTATTCAAGGCAAAGGTATGTTGAATGAAGATACTTCTAGTGCATTGTTTCTACGTGATGTCGGAGTTTTTATTGTTGTTATTTTGTGTGTGTGTTTTGTGTCAGATTGTAATGAATTCCGTGCCTATAATTATGTTTTTCCGGGTTCTCTAGTTAAAATTAACGCATGTTTATTTTGTAGAACCACGTTGTGTGTCCACGTACTTCCCATATTCTGCTATTACTTTGACTCCTGTTTTTGTGTGTGTTGCTGTTGTTACGTGAGATTAAGTATGTATATTTATGGAAACAATTTCACATTAATACGTGTTCATTCAATATATCGAGTGATTACAACGAAGCCTTAAGGAGAGTTGTGTCAGGGGTAAAGTGCATAGATCTAAATGTGAACGTTCAAAGTTTGACTCGTCATTTCTTTTTTAAAGGGACGGTACGAAAACTATATTAGATTAACCAGTGTATTAAATGAATTAAAATGGGAATCATTGTCAGATCGCAGGTTGAAATTTAGACTTAATCTCCTAAATAAATTCCAAGATAAAGATAATATTTTCAGTGATGACCCTGAAAACACAAAATGCTACTGACGCACGGCAGCAGCGCAACGTCGAAGCGCTGCAATAGCTATGGACGCGCCGCTGCAGCATGCCTGACACAGTCAAATTTCCTATATTTTCATGTCAGCAGCGCTACAGATGAGCTGCAGCCGCGTTATTGAAGCGCTTCCACAGGGCTGCAGCAACGCATTTGCCGCACTGCAGAAGCGTATCAAATTGCGTCCACAGTGCTGCCTGCCAGGGCCCCCACAGCACGTTATCAGGTTAATAATAATAGGGACCTTCATAATAATGAATAAAAATGCCTAATAAAATTCCATGTAACTTAATTGTTATCGACCTAGGTTTGTTCCGACGCACGTCATTATCAGGGTGATATTTTGTCGAAACCTAGGCCGGAAGCAATATATTCGTGAAATTATGACCAATGAAAAATTAATTATGACCATTACACTACTCCTCTAAGTGATGCCTTCCTGTGGAGTAACTAAAAAGAACGCTCAACAGAAAACCTAATCAATATCTAACTGCGGCAGTCTTTCATGCTCTCATCTACCTACCACGAGTATGCATATCACGGCATGTATTGAAGGTTTACCGTATATAATGCAGCAAATAATTGTTTTGACAATCAGACCTGAGTCCTCCCACCGAAAAATATCGCATTGACCAGGCAGCCTGAATAATTACCGAAGTAATTGGTGACTGAAGTCATCCTCCTATGGCAGTTACAAGTTTAAATATATTAATAAGTGCCTTATTTACAAACTGTAGGCGAACATCTCGCTACATCTAATGCACTCCGGCCCCACAAACACGAAACTTGGTCAGTGTTGCCTTGTTGGCCAAACCTATCTACCCACTCCAGAGAAATTTCTCTGTAAGCTAACTTCAATGTAAAAAAGTCCAAAAGAAAATGACAGCAAATCTACTCACTTGCCCAAGATGCAAGAAGTCCTTTGTCAGAATAATTCAGCGTTAATATTTGCAAATACACTATTGGCCATCCAACAAAACTACAACTTATCTCATTCAATGCCTCTCGTCTCGCCGTCTTGAGAGTTTTATTTAATATTCGATCCTTTTGCATCTAAGCACAGGAACTGCATAATCATTCCAATACACTCACTATAATGAATCAAAAAGGCATCACAACTAATTTCTTCCTCAATTTAAAAATATATAGCGGCTAAGACATCCTCTTTGTAAACTTCATGATAATGACTTGCATATAGTATTGTACTACACCTAGGCACTTAAAATAAATGAAATATGAAAATACAAACACGAGCATAGATTTTGATTCATTATATGATATCTACAGCTAAAGGGAGTAATGATGCATGATACAAAACAAAAATTTCGTGCCAATGTGGTCCTAAACATGCTTCTCGGTGAATATTGTGAATAACATGAAAGTAAAAATCCTCCCAGTATTTAACTAATATTTACAGGTTGATGAGATCAGTCAGTCACTATAAATGTCACGTAAATGTCCTGGTTAACTTAACGACTCACATCTCCATATCGTATACTTTATCGTGTTTTTTTCAGCAGGGCAATTAAATAAATTAACGAACCTATAGTAAGATGCTTAGCCACAGCTTTAAAATGCAAGCAGTCCTTTGTCGGAATAATTAAACGTTAATATTTGCAAATACACTATTGAACATCCAACCAAACTACAACAGGGATCTCAATTGAGAACACAGGGTTGCAATAAATAACTTTATTGCTCAATAATAATGATGAACACATTTTCATTAATGAGCATGGAAATACAAAAATATACATATAATATCTCGAATAGTCTTGGATTCAAATAATAAGTTTAGCTACATTGTCTACTCAGATAAACATTAAATAAATACCAGCGATACGTTTTGGTAACATTTACTCGCAGTCTTCAGGGTAGCAGGCTAGCTAAGAATTCACCAGGCTGCGAAAACAAGTTAACTTCTTCCACTTACTTCACTTTTCAAATCACCTGAGCACATTCAAAACAAGCAACACTGGCCGATTCTGCGATCGTCAACTCGCTGCTTACTCGCATACTTGCAGGCTTCAGGGTAGCAGGCTAGCTAAGAATTCACCAGGCTGCGAAAACAAGTTAACTTCTTCCACTTACTTCACTTTTCAAATCACCTGAGCACATACAACCAGAGATACTATTTACACACTCCATGAACACAACTCACAAGCAACAATGGCCGATTTAGCAGTTCTTCAAACCTTAAGGATTTTTGTCACCACGTAGCGCCACTAGTATGACGCGCCTTATTCAAAAGACTACCCGCAATGCTGTGGCAGCGCGTCCGCAACTTGCGGCTGCAGCGCCTCAAACACTAGTTGCGAATGCGCATTGAATGCGTTTCTCAATAACTCGCTCTATGAGAGCGCTACTGAGATGCTGCTGTCGCGCTTCAGTTGACATGAGTTTCACTTGCTGCGCTGACATCCCTGTGTCACGCTGCAGCAGCTATTTGTGTTTACTGGGGACGTTAAAAATATTTTGCGAGCCCCAACTTACCATGGTAGACTGGACCATAATTACAAAATTAGAGAAATTGATTGTTGAACTAACAGATTCAAAATGTCCTTTTTTCCTCGTATGTACAATTAGGGATATGAATAGGGGTCAATATTTCCAATACGAGTGAGTCAATGAGCATAGGAAGTTGCATGTTGGTGTATGGACTTGAAGGTAACCTAACCTACAGCACGTTTTTGCATGCTTAGTTTGCTATTTTTAGATTTTTAAATAGTGCAGTTTAGACTAAAATATTAATACTAATCCTTTATGTGAGAAGTTTTGTTTCGTGAGAATTCACCCCCTGCCACACACCTTAGTGGTGGTTTGAAGGGTATTATGTAGGTGTAGAAGCCTCGTTGGATTGACATGTCATTATTCATAAATGCTATATTACATCATAGGTGTAATGATGTAGGTAATTACGCTGAGTGAGACAATGGTTTACCCAGTGATATTCATATTCATGAGTTAGACCATGGATCCATGTCAAACAATTTACAGAAAACTAAGAACATACTTCTTTGCAGAATAGGCACTGAAAAAGTTGAACTGGCACGATCTCGGATCGGATAAGGCAGATCACGTAAATTGATACGGCATCATTTGGCACACGTTAACTATACACAGACTTATACCGTGCAAAATTTGTGCACGTCTGTCGTTTCTTGATGTCACATAGAGAATTCACAATTTCAATAACACATTTATACGAGTTAAGACGATTGCAAAGAAAAACGTGTTTCGTAATAAAATTAATTACATTTATTGAGACTATTTCCATTTTCAATCATTGCATTCACTAGACATTGTAACACACAATATTCTAATACATAAGGCATGACCTCGAAAACAGCCAGTGCGACAATCACCAATATCAAACTACATTGCATGTGAACACCGTTTTGGCGGGATAAGTGTTTGAAGTTCGATACCCTTAAGCTCACATCTACCAAATGTTTTATCTGGGTGCACAAAAACCTGCTGTCTTTTAAAAAAACAACGCTCTTCTAAAAATTGAAACTATATTTTTCCAACAGTTCAAATATCATCGAAAGTCACTGCACTGTCATAACACACGTAAAACTTTTCACGTTTATCAAATAGTTGAATGATGATCTGAATTGCCGTTGGATCATTCCTAATGTCCCAATTTGTTAAAGACTGTATGTGCCTGAAACATGATAAGTAGAGTCAATTGGCTGCAATTAAAAAATCAACATGGAAGGCAGATGAAAAAAATGACGAATTCGTATATAATCTTCAACGCAATCACTGGTCATAACAATCATTTAGGTACTCACCGTAACTTAACTGTCCATTAGAATTAAAATTAAGCTTCTACGATCACAAATTTCCAGAACACGTAAATATTGGAGGAGCTAGCTCTTTCTCACGCTACCGGCTTATGAACATGACTGCCATTTTGATTTTCGAGATGGTCCAAGTCGATCTTGTTTGCAAGACATCGATTTGCAGTGCGTTGCAGTGCGCGCATATTATTCAAATTAAATGCTAATAATCGACGGAATATTATTTACTATATATACCAACCCATTAATGCATATTTTATACGGTATAAATTTTCTGTGTGCTCTGTGGGGTGTATCTCATATGATACACATTTCTAATTCTCCCATCGTTTCCGCTATTCTACGACATAGAGTCTTTTGCATATTAACGAGGCGTAAAAGTATCTTTTACTAGGTAACAATGCAAAAATAATTATAATAGAGATTATTTGTGTAATTGTATGCATACGCCTGCTGCCCTATACTGTTTTTCAAAATAGACATGCCGAGGCGCCGCTGACTACTGCAGTCTGCGCGAGCATTCTGTTTTCCGAGAAAGTTGACTAACTGCTAGAGATGGGCGGTTATGAGAAAAAAACCGGTGTTAGGTTAACCGGTTATTTTAGACAGAATGAGTACTTGAGTATTAAAACCTGTGGAGAATAACCGGTTATTTTTAGGTTTTATAACCTGTAGCATAACCGAAACAAGGCCATCGTGCAAGAGGGGGGGGGGAGAGAAGAGGTTTGCGTAAAATAATGATATTCATTAATTATCTAATGTAATTGTATTTTCCTTATCATTTATAACGCTCGCAATTACTGGAACATAAATAAAACATTTTATCTAAGGACAGATTACCGCGGAACCAAAGAAAATAAATCGGATGTAGTTGCAGTGGATATACGTAAGTGTTATTTTCGCCCATAACCTTAGTACCGTAACTGCTCGAGACCTAATAACATCTTCGGAATTTTTACCACCCAGACAGCACCGTTCGAGTTTTACTCGTGCTCTTTTGGTAGATTTCCCGTTACTCGTTCGCCACGAGTATTACCCGTCTCTGGCACGAGTATTACATGGGTGCGCATATTTCAGCTTTGAAAGAATAAATTATGCCTAAGAGAACACTAAAAATTGTAGACGTCTAAATTTGGTCTGTTTATGAATAACTTCACTGATTGAAGTATCCTGTAGACCAAGAATAGACTTGATGCAGACACGATAATAAAGTCCTAATGACGGACACCATGAGACCCGTTTAAATATTTATAAAAAACGGAATTTCCCGTGCATCGGCATATGTTATCTCGTCATTATCAGTCCATTACTGCGCTTAAACAATATCATCCGGTAAAAATTCCTCTCATGCGGCCAAGCTGGCTGCGCTTGCTTCGGAAGTGTTCTTTTGGAAATCGTGCCCGTGCATGGAAACACATTAAACACACGTAAACGTGTCGAATCTTATTGGAATTTAGTTGAAATTTATCATCTCAGGGTTTTTTACACACTTTTGTTACATACTATAGAGTTGTCTTATGCATTCTTGTATTCTAAACAATAATTTGGTTCTGGTTCATCCACCACGTAATGTTGGCGTTTCTGTTTTGTGTTCAATTTTCTTTGGTTCGACAGCCTGTGTGAATGATCCTTGGCTTTATATATGTGAACCCTTGTTTTTTTTTGCTGTAACATGTGTTCGCTCTCGTGACAGTAGTCGTTGTCCAATAAACCTTTGTTTTTACAAAGAAGTCTAACATGGTTTATGTTCATAAACCTACTAAACTACACGTACTTGTGTACTGAGGCTGCATCGTTATTTGGTATGTGCTAACTTAGTAATTCAAGGCAACGGAAATATGTATGCTAAGAAATCCGTTTTTCTTTCTGTAGCATCTGCGTTTTATTTTCTTTACAGATTTCCTCAACCGTAGAATACTTGTTTTCTGAAGTTACCTGTAACGTTACGAAGTTTTTAAAAATATGCCGTTAAACAAAGGATCCTTGAAGAATCAACAAGCGTTACCTTATTGCTAGCAGATATGGTATTTTAGTGGAGTATTTGGACCTTTTTCATTTAATTAATACCAAGTGGGTTTCCATTTTGTTTGGTTGGCAATGTATTGCCGAGTGAATAGTCGTGTTTCGAACCAAATAATGTGGTATCAGTGAACTTTTTCTTTTCGCTTAAAATTTTGGTGATATACGTTCAGTGTCTTCGAAAACGGTGAGGAAGTGCCATTGATTGTGTTGAGGTGTTGTGTAAATTTTGTATAATTCATTTGCATTGGGATTCTAGTAAATAAAGGTAATTATTACTATATATTTGTTATATGGCGTAATTCTTGTAAAAGCCTTTGGATTTGGTGTTTTTCAGGCAGTATGCCAGAGGGTGGGAAATTTTTGTTTAGAATGAAGTTTTCTAAGTTTGTAATACTTTACGTTAACTGTTATCTTAAATATTTTCCCTTCATGAAGATTTCAGTGGATGTAGTAATTTCTGATTCTATTTTGGGGAACTGATTCATGATACAAAGCTACAAAGTAAGCCACCTTATAGGGAGAACCATGATCAGGGGTTATGTGGCTACAAGGTAGGTTCGCAAGTGTGAGTTATGGGTGGTTTGTAGTTCCTGGAAGGCTGCTTGACTGTGTAAGTATTGCAGAGTTGGATGTTGTTCGCCCACACACAGTTAGTGTGGTGTTCATTGCGAAAAAATGTGATTTATGGAAATGTATTAGGTGCTCATAAGCTTCAATGGTAAATTCAAATTCACCGACGGAAACGAGGTCAACGGTGGCGCACACTACCGGGTAATTGTGGAAGCTAAACTCAGTTGCCGGCCGAAACACGAGTAATACACGATTTTGGGCGGACATGGGACCGAAATTACACTAGTTCGACACGTGTCAAGCTGGGTTTGCGACGAATTTCACACGTATAATTTACGAGTAGTACACGAATTCCTCACCATTCTACGACGAGCTGTGCTATCTGGGCACTTATTATGTGAAAAATAACATAAGTAATGCTAATCATCATTTCATGCTCATTTTCCCGAAACTCCCACTTCGACTCACAAATATATTCTTATAGGAGGAAATATAGTCTCATAAGAGGAAAACATTAGAGAGGGGAACCACCAAACCAACACTAATACCCTGGCCAAGTCACTTGCCGAAGGTTTATTTTATGAAGTCGGGCTATTTGATAATAGCCACTCTTACCTTAGAATTAATCAGGTATATGTATCAGTATAAAATAATATAACGCGTATGTTAACGAGATATTAAATTTGAAACAGTTCAGAACCCTCGCCGAAATACCTAAAGGGTAACTCGCAAGGATATATATTGCGTATGATGAAAATTACGACCTGTTGCCATCACGAATTAAAACAATGCATAAATGTTTCACTTTCAACGTTGAGCCTTGGGTTTACTCATGGCGGTGAATATCAACACCTTTACTTCCATAATTCTCCGACACCCTGGTAAAAATCGGCAGCTCGCTTGGGCGTGACGGTCGCGTGAATGGAGAGGTGATGAAGCGACGGGGAGTTCTCATCGCTCTCCGTTTACTCTCTGATATTTCGCTCGCTCGGATCACTCTTCCATTATTCCTCCATGAGAGTGAACGGAGCGCTCTTTCTCGCTTCGGTAGCGCTTATTTTCCCGCTCCCCGTTAGCGCTTCCATTTCTCTTATCGGGACGCATACGAAGACTCCATCTGCAACTTCATCTGCGCTTCGTTGAACGTGCTGCGACCGTTAAGTGTCTACAATAATCATCCAATATATATGTTAATATTACTTTATACCTTTCTTTGATGGACAACTTGAGTTTCAACGAATGTGACTACGTTCACTTAGAAATATTTAATGTGGTAACAATGTTGTATACAAAGGAAATATTTTTGCTTGCTCTCGAAAATGACAGTCAGTATAAAGACCCCAGCCAGCACACGGTAACATGTTTACGTAAAATCCTCGTAAACTTAATGTGCGTGTGTATACGTAAACATAATCTCCCCGTATTATTTCATGTTTACGTAAATTCTAAGCAATCATTTTATGAGAATGAACGTAAACGTAAATGCTTAATGCTTATGTAAGCATCTCGTAAACGGTTTTTAAACCGCACACGTAAACGAATTTACGTGATTCTTACGAGTGTGGGCCATTAAGAAATTAGTAAATTTACAGCATTATGTCATAGATTATACTCTGCGCGTATATTTAATGAAAATATTTGGCTCATAAAGTTAACATGCAGATACATGAAGTAGTTTCAAGTATCTTTTTCATTAAATGTGGAGTACATATGTTTCAAGCTGATCACCGATATGAGATAGCAGTTTGATATTTGTTCCATAATCCACCTCTGAGCTCCCTTGAAATAAGTAGGTAATCACTGCAAATATTAGTAATTAATCATCATTCACAAGTAGTTAATTGGTGCTCACCAGTAATCATAACCATTGGTGAAGAGAAATTAATTTTTAATCTTCAAAGATTTTTCTAAGGGGTGTTGTCACTCCAGCACAATTAACGAAGGATTCATGTGTTCGACAATTTAGGAAAGCAAATTCGATCGTAAATCATTACTACAGTTCCTTCGATAGTCTTAACTTACAGTTATGTAATGAATTATAGTTATAATCAACTATTAAAACTTTACTTCGCATTCATGAACCGGCGCAAGTTCATGCATGAACCGCGTCACAACAACTAGCAATCTGACAACAATGACATCAACGAAGCAGTTAGCCTGGTGGTAGCGTGCCGAGATATGAAGCAATCGACACGGGTTCGGTTCCCTGAGCCACCTAGGGGCGAAAGCGATGCTAGTGATGTAAATGTAATTTTATTTTTTTACCTTTTTTATTCGTGAAAATTTTTAAACGTGGTACACTGGATTTAATTGCACATTTAATACGTAGTGAGGGAATATATATGGCAAACAAAGTATTTGATGCGTATGCATTATGGCGGACGTTCTGGTAAACCGCTTCTGTGTTGCTTACTCCACGATGAGGACATGTGGCCGCGATTTTTACGAGATGCATCTTAGAAGTTTACGTGAGCAACTTGTAAACAAATAAACAGTTTACGACATATTTACGTAAATTTCAAATAAATTGAAGGTAAAATGTTTATTTGTGCTGGCTGGGACGTAAATGCCATTACCACATTTGGAAGGTATATAACTGACTTTTAAGGAATATAACTGGGTTGACTTTGAAAATTTTTCACAGACATTTCGTATATGCTAGCTGTATAGGAAGTTCTTTAATTAATATTATCCATATTTTTCATTTATGAATTTGTGCGTCAATATATTAATAATAGTTCATATCTACAAGCCAATCGCCATAGTCGGCATTAATCTTGACCAAAGATTGTTACTGACTTTGTTGACATAATACATATAGGTTCTGATAATATGTTGTAGTATCATGTAGAAGTTGATACTTACTCCTGTTAAAGCATCAAGAACATTAAATATGTTCATATTGTAATTAATCATTACATTACTGGCTTGAATAATTCATGAATGTTAATGATGTGTAGTATCTAGTTAGTTTATTTGCTTGGCTCTAGTTATCCGAACATCAACAACACGAAACCGGATGTTTACATAAACAAAGCACTCCCACCACCTAATACTTAAGCATTTGATAGATTGAAACTCATTCATATAATAGTACGAGTACATAAATATGGAAATAAAGCAGACAATAAGTATTAATATATTTTAAAATAAGAATAAATGCTTAAAAATTATAATTCTGAGTACATAGCAACCCTATTTTGAATTAAGATGCTAACTTGACTCTAAATGCAGTGCGTGAAAACCTCCATCTTGGTTGTTGAGTTATAATATGTTATATCACGGTGGTGTTTAATTTCCGCGTTCATCATTTCGTGAAGTTTGGTGGCTACTGCATGTGGAGCGGAAAGCCATCTCATGTGCTTAAAATAGTTAATAGGGTAGTTTCCTTCATCAAAGAAAACGGACTTCATTAATTGCGATTTGTGCCCTGCCATAAATGTATTTAATTTATGCAAAACGTTTGTATTGAGAAATCCCAGTTTACTAGAGAATTAAATGTTAATTTTAAGGCCATTTGAAAAGGCTCTGAAATGGCGGGGTGCGCTGCCTTCATGCTGACGTAACAGGAAGGTAGTTTACGTTGCGAAGCATAGGAAAATTTGTCTCCTGAACCTACCGTTGTATTTCAGGGCCCCTCAGCTCTAGTGAATATTTATTAGTATTAACCTGTAAAAACTATCAATGTTGGAAAAGAATTCTCAGTTAAACATGGTATTATTAGTCATTTGATAGGCTCAAGGACGTCCTGCTCGCCGTGTCTTCTGCTACGTCGAAGCATGGCGTGAAGGTCGTGCGGCGATAGGCGAACTACATGATATGCTTGTGAAAGGAATACTAGCTGATTTTAAATGAATCAACTGCATAAGTAATGTTAAATAAATAAATAAAAGTTAATTATAATTAATTAACGGAATAAATATGCCTCCAATACTTGTTCATAAGCTTTAACGGAGTGCGGCGTCTATTTGGAAGCGCCCGCAACACCACCTGGTGGCAGGTAGAGGAAATAGTTTGACGTCACACGTAGGATTAACCGGCATGCAATAGTTTGCCGTCGCGTTTTCGCGCCATTGATTTTTTTCACTTTTTTATTAATGAGGAAAAATACTTAACGTCATTTAAAAATCGAACGGCTTTAAACACGTACTCCAGAGGTTATAAACTTTCGATCAAGACAATAAAAAAATAATAGGAAACTACCCTATTGTTAAAAGAAATGTGATCTGTGGTCACGTTTAAGTCATTCAACATCTCAACGCCTTGTGTGGACCATGAAAAAGGAAGTTTTTTTTTTCATTCGTTCCGGGATTAAATTTGAAGGAATACTGCGACGAAGCGAAAGGAACGGATGGATTTTGTGATGTGAAAATCCTCATTCTAGGAGGTATGTTTTGAACTGGATACTGATAATGTGTTAATATAATATTATTGAGCAGAGAATGTTCGCTCACTGCATCACTGAAAATATACAAATTTCTCTTACGAAATGTTTGCTTAAAGGTGGGGTTTCACTGGTGCGTCTCGCGGCTGCGTCCAGACGCTGCGGCGAGTCGCTGCGGTGGGACATGCGGCCGACTGCACTCACTCATGCGTCCCGCCGCACAGCACAATGTAATTTAAATACCTTCATTTCCTACTGCGCCGGCTATCGAGGACCAAATATTATCTTTTATGGTCGTATCCTTATAATCCCTGTGTCCTGCATTTTACACGGCCTCGTGCTTCCTCACTTCTTCAAATCGGCAAGCCATGCTGCGACACAGACACGCAGAAATGTACGAGAGAACACCGTCCTGCTAGCTCTGCGTCTGCGTCTACACTGCTCACGAAGCAGTCGAGCCGCAGACGCAAACAGTCGTCTGGTAGACGCAGCGTCTGGGACGCACCAGAGAAGCCACTCCAATTAGAATACATAGTTGCAGTACTATGCGTCCAGCCGCAGCGTCTGGACGCAGCCGCGAGACGCACCAGTGAAACCCCACCTTAAGAGTTCCGTTTTTTTCGTAGATGAGTCTATTGCCACTATTACTTCGCAAGGTTCCGGGACTACGGACGAGATTTTTATGGCATTGTTAGCATCATAGCATCGTGCATCTTATTGTTAGTGACCGAGGAGGCAAGGGTGAGTTCATTTGTTCAGTTAACTTTCATATTTGTGCTTTGTATGCTTATACACATTTATGCTTTTTGTGCCAGGTCCTGACGGAAGGTCGTTGAATTGAAAGGAGCGGCTGTAATGTAATTGAATTTAACTGTTAATAGTTCCTTCTTGCTTTAAATAATAAACAGAAACATTTGTTGTTATTGCAATATTTAAGCCTTCTGATCGTGCTGCTTTCAGGTGCCTTTTTGTGGAGGAGCTAAGGAGAAGACAAAAAGCCAAAGAAGGTATTTCTGAGTGTCACCATTGGATGCAAGATAAACATTGATTCCTCTTGGAAATGTATAATTAATGACTGATAATAAATGTAGACGTAAATAGATGCAAAAGAGTTTAAATTGTCCACCCTCTTTTTGTTTTGTAACTTTCGTAATGAATGTTAATCGGAATTATTCTAGGAACGAGTGTGTTACGAAATTAATCAGAACAGTGTAATCAATTTCCTTTCCTAAAAATACCTAAGTAACCGTAGTTGTGAAATTTTACCGTATGAGGTAAAGCTTTTCATGTATTTTGAGCAGTTAGTCGTGTCGTTTAAAGTTGCTCTGTTGTTACAGTGATGGCAATAAAAATCTGGAAATTATATTGTCTGCCGTGGCACCTCTAGGAAAAATTAGATATTCTTCGCCACAATATTGAATATTTCGTTAAGGGTGTTCAACACCTCGCCAAATAATGCCGCTGCAGACTATTTTTATTTTAAATGCCATGCTCGTATTATGATAGATACGTCCATTTTGTTTTCATTATGTTATGCGCAAAGGTTGAGTATTTGGTCCTATCCAGGAAATATCTTCTCTGAGCCTTGTAAATCAAGAAATCGCATGTAAAACTTTACTGTTTTTATGCGTTTTTGAACGCCTATCGCAGCGGTGTATGAACGTAAATGGAAAATTCCTTCGACACAGCCAATCTATAATCCTTCATATTAAAGAAGAGACTAATGCCATGTGCTCGTCTTACGACCCATTCATGCAGCATCTAAAATTGCGAGACGATGCATCGCGTTCACCGAACTAAACGCAAGCTGAGGCTTTCCCCTCATATTTTTCCCGCCCAATCTTCCCCTCCTCTCCCCATTCCACCGCTTCATCTCGCCTCCGAGAGGGAGAGGCGGAGGGGGGAGGGCTTCCTTATCTCTAAGCGATCAAGTTTCATCCTCGCTCGAAGAGCAGTGTGGAAGGTTGACGGAGGGTCTGAGCGATCTTGGCGAGATATTCCACTGTGTGTCTGGGCGTCGAGAAAAGGATCAACCTATTTCTTTCAAAACCTCCACAAACTAATTTTTATGCTATTTATTCACACCAATTTGTTTTTTTAATACGAAATATCGTGTCGTTAGTTTCATATTTTCACATTGCTATTTAGAACAATTGTAAAATATTGAGTTTTCGTATTGTTGGGCGTTAATTGAAACTGATAATTAATTGAAATTGGATAATTAAAATGAGACTATTACAATGCTTCGAACGATTTTTATTTAGTTTTCAACTGCCAAATAACAATGACTTTATAGTTTGAAGTTCATTCAAAAAATGTAAATGAAATGTTAGTCTCATTAACATTAATAATTGAAAAACAATCCTACATTTTTGCAGGAAAATTTGTGGACTTAACTCACGCGTTCACAAATTAAAACCAAGAAATAACGATAATGCAAGGCGAGATTGCACTTCTTGCACATAAATATCTCTTGTGAGCCACATTTTAAATCTATTATAGAAATTTAAAACGGATAGCTTTACTGAAGATATGTTAGGCATTTACCTATTAAAAACAAGCGTATTGGTTTAGATTCAACCGGATTAATAACATTAGAAAGAGAGAGATTGTCGTACTAATAGATTCAAAATGTAATTTTTCCCCGTACTATAAGAGAACACAATACGCATCATTGCAAAGGGATAGTAAGGTGAAATATTGTAGAGTTGTCTGGAGTGCATAATGCATGTATTAACAACCAATCCCTTTATCACTAAGTAGTTAATAACAGTCAAACTCTATGTAGCATGTTTCCATGTAGTAGCCTATTGCATGTCAATAGTTCCATGCAGTAGTCTTGTGCATGTTTGGTGATCTCCACCCCCTGCCGCACACCCTCGCGGTGGCTTGCAGGGAATCACATAGATGTAGATTTGTTATACCATTTTCTACCGTCACCTGCTACAATAGTATGAGAAGCAATATCCTGCCTCATGGAATCTGATAGAATCCCTTTCCTGTGTGCGGCCCTATTTCGTGATTCTTGTTCCTTTGCTATCGCATCCAACCGTGATGTCCTCCGCTCGCAGTAGACCTAACGTCATGCATGATTGAAAATTTAGTAATGTAACGTTACTATAATTTACGATCCTGTGCAATTTCCAATTGTTGACTACGCACTTATCAAGCGCACTGTTAAAAAGTAGCCACGAACATCCTTCCCTCCTGGCTTTTATTTCGTAGTTGCCATCTCCGTTTTCATGGACATCCATCCCACCCACATTATACACCCGTTATATAATGATATGCTATTTGGTTCGTGCATATTCTCAATGTTTTTCGTGATATTGCCTTAGCTTTTTGCCTTGGGACGAGGAGATAAGGGGCCCACATATGTTATAACGGCGAACACTAAATTATCTTACCAATGCACTATGAGGATTTAATTATTTTCGTCATTTTGGCAATAGCAAGTTCCTATCTTTCTCTCACTTAACGTGCGATTGATGGTCAGAGATACTGAAATATAATATTTGTTTCTTGAACCTTGGCATGCTTTCTCAAATGATTTTTTACTCTTTGTCAAGATATTAGCTCCAATACATTTTGTTTATGGTTGAGAATGGTACCCCGTAAAAAATATAATTGCCAAAAACCTTTCCGAGATTATCGTGGATTATTTGGTGACTGTGATTCTTTATTTATTGCGAGTATATTTTCACTGAAAATGAAAATATAGCCTACGTCACGGTCAAAAATTAAGAGAAAATGTCAAGAGGTGTCACACTTTCATGAGTATTTTTAGCACTTCTTGAGAAATAGCCACGTAGCATTGTTGGTAAACACATTTTTGTGTACCTGTAACCCAATGAGGAACTGACACACTTTTCTTCGTTTTTATCTTAATATATGTCTTATAAGATCTCATGAATATTTGTTCATGGGTCACTTAGCATGGGTTACAATGCTAACTGAGTCCAAATGAGATTCAGAATCATACGTAGTCATTATTTACAATTACACGTTAAATTAAATTTTTTCATAATAGCATTTACTTAGTTGACTAAATTAAATATTATTACATGAGTCACAATCAACTTGTACGACATGATATGAGGATTTGAACCTTTACCGTACCATATCCACACTTATTGAGAACATATCCCGCTGTAAGGCGCAGCCCTTATCAATGTAGACACAAAAGGTAAAAAAGCATTACGAACTTTGCTCACACTATCGCCTGCGTTGCATTTCAATAATAACATGGTTAGTATGATTAGGGGGCTACACTTCAAATCGTTAGGGGGAAAAATCAAGTAGCGTGCAGGATTTGGCACGAATTGAACAGTATGAGACGGAAGGCAGATTTTCCCACAAGGAATAATAATTTGTTTCCACCAACAGCAACCGTATCTTATTGCTAGACTTAGTGACAGCTCGTAATTAGGAAAAATTTTGCTCTTGCAGAACAGAGCCACCGACCTAACTACATACTGATGGTGTAGCAACTGAGACTCTTTTAACGATAACGTATACCTGACGATGACTTAAAATGATAAAACTCGGCCATTCATGATTTGGAATGCTTATTAATTAATTCACTATATTCCACGGGCCCTTCGGTATTTATGACATGTACAACGACATTAACCGCAGGCTAGTTACTCGGAGGATCATTTGTACAGCATTTGACAGTTGAGCTCACCGCTTATGCACAAAGAAATTCGCTCTGACGTCGCTTGAACGTGAACTAGTTCAGCGGCGTCGGAAGTGAGGGGCAGGGGGGGGGCATTCGGCCCCCCCCCCAGAATTTGCCCCGGGCCCTTGAAAAATTAGTCTTCATTATTAAAAATCAAATTTCACTTGTTTCCATCTTGCCTTTTCTCTTTTGACGCATATTCTACCATCTTCATATGCACTTTTAGCGGAATTCTAGTCTCTACCCCCTCCTATCCGCAAAAAATGCGGGCCCTTTTCAAGGTAAGCCCCTCCTAGCGAAAATAGTTCCGACGCCCCTGAACTAGTTCCTTTGAAAGAAACAAATAGACGATTAGTTGCATATTCATTCAATTGCAAATAGCTGAGGCGTATTGATGGAAACACTGATGTCTCTATCAAACCATTTTTTTGTTTCTTTACCGACATTTTTTTTAATTCTCTAGTTCCTTATAGCCACTTGGTTATGAAATTTACAAGAAAATGTTTCATTTCCAAAAATAAAATATAGGAATATCCCCGGAGTATTTTCATGAGGACGAAAAAGTGGACACGTTATGCCCCAAAAGTGGCTACTATTACCTCATTCACAAATTTTTATCTCTTTCGTGTTATATGATCACACTTAGAACTTTCAATTATACCGTTCCTAATATTAAAACTCGGATATTGGACAAGATATGCGAAACAGCAAAAAAGTTTCTATTCAAAATGAGCGCAACCTCTGATTTTGAAAAGTTCATTTATTTCTTGGTAAAGTAAATTCGACAAATTATAAAATACTGGGCTGTAACGTCATCCAATCAGATGACTTAACACTGCTTAATTAATAACTTAATGTCTGCTCAAAGTTTTGGAAAATGCTCCATTTAATGCAATATTTCAGTTTTTTAGTTACAAAATTTTCATCATCATCATCGGTCAGCAATTCTAGGATTGGTTTGACACATTCTTCCACTCGGATCTTCTATCGGCCAACGTTTTCATATCAGCGTAATGGCTCTTTTTTACATCCTTTACAACCTGTTCCATGTATCACATACGAGGCCTACCTACAATCTTCCCGTTCAATTTTCCTTCGACGATTGTCTTCATCAGGCCATTGTGTCTCAATATATGGCCGATTAAGTTGTCCCGTTTCTTTTTAGTTTTCAGGATACTTCTCTTTTGTCCCACTCTTCTTAGCACTTCCTCGTTGCTTACTCGGTCGATCCATTAAATCTTCATCATTCTTCTGTAACACCACATTTCGAATGCTTACACTCTTTTCTTCTCCGCTGCTGTCATCGTCCATGCTGCCGCTAAGAAACATGCTCCAGACGTACGTCCTGATGAATTGTTTCCTTACTAGAAGTACTTGTATTTCTAGCTGATAGTAGATTCTTCTCTTGATAGAATGACCTCTTTGCTTGAGCTATTTTACTGATCTTTCGTGCTTCAACCATCTTTAGTTGCTTCGTTTGTGACTTTTACTACGGCGGTTGTGATTTTTAAACAATGTGTTGACAACCGCTACTTAAATTATGTTGTCTGCAGAACTCCAGTATTCTTTCTCCTCTTTCGTTTCGATTTTCCAAACCATATTTCCAGATATTCTTCCATATTAACTTTCGTCAACGACAGCGTTCCAGTCGCCTAAAATAATTATGTTTTCTTTTCGTTTTACCAGTTTTATAACTGCCGTGATATCTTCGGAGGCGTCATCCACTCATTCATCTTCGTAGACCGACTTAGGCATGTAAACGTGCACCACAATGGTATCCGTAGGCTTGTTCTCAATCTTCACATTATAATCCTGTCACTGTAGTGCAGGAAGCTCTTCACGCGCTGTCCTGCACTCTTCCTGAGCATTATGCCTACTCCAGTGTTACCATTCAGTGATCCGGTTTGAATAATTCTGTAACTTCCGCTCCAGAAGTCTCCTTCGGGCCATCTCATTTCACTGATTCCTAATACATCGAGGTCCACTCTCTGCATTTCCACCTTCAGGTTCAATATTCCGTATGTCCAAAGTGATCACACGTTCCAATTTCCTACCCTTAAATGTTTATCACACTTGACTGATGTAGTGTCTCGGGTAGTCCCCGCCCAGAGATCCGAATTGGGACTATTTTCCCTCCGGAATATTTTACTCTAGAGGGTTCCATCACGTCTTGATAGAAAGAAAAGAGTGGAGTAGCTGCGACTCCTCGGGATAATAATGTGGTGGTTTCTCCTTGCCTTCCACATCGCAGTACTATAGCCGCTAAAGTAAATGTTACCACGCCTGTAATGAAATGGGTGTCGGTCTACCGACCACTGCGGTCTCCACCTTCATTCATAAGAATAAGAGCTGCTGCTCTCTCCTCCGGGTGCTGAGAAGGGTAATTGTTGGCGGTATCTTCACAGGATCTGTATTAATTGAAGGCCTACCTTACCCAGGGATAGCTTTTCGTCCACGACTGCTTATTTAACGAGTAAACTCGCTTATCTCGTAGCTAACCTCTATATCTAGAGAACGACCAGCCATCCGCAACGCGGCGAACGCACTTGGTGGCTTTAAGCTCAGCCGCGAGTATAAAATATTGCATACTGATAAATAAAACTTCGTATAATTAAATTAAAATATTCTCAATGCACATCTTTCGCAGTAATTTTGCTTCATGGGTGCCCGATATGCACCGAAAAAGCATACATGAAGTAGTTTTTGTTATTTCAGTGTCATATGCGACTAGTGAAACTCTCCGGAAAAGACAGCAGCAGCAAGGCCAATGAGTAGGGAAAGGATACGGAAGGAAACGATTTTCCACAAACCTGTAGCCCTGTAGATACTCACATAATTTAGCTAACGGTTGCAAACATCCGGAACCCTTCAAACGAAATTTCAATTTTATGGTTTTGTTAAGGAATTCTCAAAAATTCGCCACTGTACGACGGGTGGATTTTTTTTAGTTCTGATTATCTCTTGAGGAAGGGTGCGTGTGGCTGTGTTCTCCAGCGTCCAGAAGTGACGGCGTTATGGAAGAGTCCACGAAGCCTTATAGAAAAGCGCAGTATCGTAAAGGATACAACAAAACGAAGAGGAGAGATTGCAACGTGCAGAATTCGATTCGCAGGGAAAAAACCGAAAAAGGCATTTATTTCGCAATATTAAATTTACGAGATAATTAAATGTAAGGGCTCCTTCGTACGCTCCTTCGTAAAAAATTTCGTAAGCAAACCGTGGATCCTTGTTATCCAAAGGGCGTGAAGATCCGGTAAACAGCTATGCAGTAATGGTGCATATAATCAATGAACTTTAATAATTTGTTGTTACACTCTTTCTAAGAGTGATGTTAATATATTGATTTTATGTGCTCATAAACTGTATTTTCATTGTATTACTGCTTTATATAACCTTTTTGATTTCCTGTGCTAATGTTAGTTGGTAATTTGTATACGAATTTCTACTGCAGGCTGTTATTTATGCCATTTATGTTTCTGTTTTCTCAACTTTTAATTTTGTGTAACAATGCACAGAATGGAAGATATACCTTGTTTACGAATGGTTAAGTTAATTTTCAGGGTGATCATACTTAACTTGCTCATTATAATTACTAATTGTAACTAGTGAGTGCATAGTAGCCCAGTGGGTAGAGCGTTCAGTAACAGATTCAATTCCGGACGAAGCACATTGGCATGATATCGCGGTTTGAATTTCAGTATCAGAGTTGTGTAAGTCGGAAAACTGGCCTCTTTACCCTGAATGTGTGAATTTCACTCACCTTCCACCTTAGTACGGTGGAACTCAACCCTGTCAAACCAGTCATTGGGTTTAATTGAGGGAATTGTTTAAATATAGTGAATTACCTGCGAAGAAAAAAGTTTTTTCACTAATAATCTCAATTTAAAAGGGTGTGTTAATAAATGTGGAGCATTGACCATTAATACCGTTTAGTCCGTTTCGTTTCTGGTGTGTATAAAAGCGTATTCAATTTAACCGTAAAATCATAATGATAACCGAAAAACGTAAATGCACAACGTTCATAAACGAAATTTTTTGTTGCCTCCGCCATTGATATTCAAGTAAAAGTACTCTGGTAAAAGTTATAGGAAATATGTGAGCGCTTTGGCCCTGTAAATAGTAGGAAACTGTAGAGAAATAACATTGAACTTTCACATTAATGAAAGACAAGAGTCGGAGTTAGTCGCATATGCTAGGGGGAAAGACGATATTTTAATTAACCTCATTAAAAATGCTCACAATTATTTTACGAGGGCAACGTGCATCCCGCTAAAATAAATCATGGATGACTAATTTAATAACTTCAGTCCATAACATTTGACAACCACTAAAAACTGCACTACAAATCCAAGGCAACGCCGACAATCCCAGAACCCTTTAGGTGTTTTCAATTTTAGGTAATTGCTGACCTTTCTTACTCTCGACCACAACGAAGACGAGGAAAACACTCGGCTCCGAAAAGAGAGCTCTTTACCTTATCTGTGTTCTGAGAAACTTGATCGCATTGCGGATTTCGCAAGCCCTCCTGTCGCTGCCCCCGAAAAATCCCAGCTGCGACATATCAGGTCCCTCCCCTCAACTCCCCATTCCACTTTCCACGGTGGCGACGCTGATGGCAACCCACAAGAACTACTAGAGCCGCGAGATCATGGTGAGATGAGAAGCCGTTAAATCGGACAATTCAAAATGCGTTGAACACCCTTAACGAAATCAGAATGCCTTTGTTTCAAACTCGTTCAAGATTTCAAAACTGTGTTTATAATTAACTTCGATTGTATTTCTTGTGTATAAATTTTATTTCAATTTTCATAGCGTATTATCATTAGTGAACGTTAACGTCGAGATGTCAATTATAAGCATACGGCAAGATTTCCATACGCGCTTCGTCATGGCTCAATTTCGATTACGAGTATATCACTTTCCAAGTACGTTCCGACCATCCGATGCACTCTCCATAGGCTCTCGTATCACTTTCTGTTTGCTTCCGCCCGTGAAGAACGCGTGCTTTCCGTTTGCGCTCTGTGACGCTCGAAATCGAAACTTAATTTACACTCCGATGTTCCACTTTCCGCTTCCTTAAACATCCGTTATCTCTCCGTTTGCGCTCATCAATCTCTTTATTAGCTCTCCAATTGAAACTTCGTTCTCGCTTCCTTCACGCTATATTTTCACCAGGGCAGGATACGGGCTTTCGGTTATTTCGCTCAGGTTATGAGTACTCGGTTATAAAATATAACCTATAACCGGTTTTTAACCGACCAGGCTAATGCCTTTGTTGCCGAGCAAGTAGTTCCAGAGCTCTCCAAGAGACTGCGGGCTTTCGGTTATTTCGCTCAGGTACCAATATTATATAAGACTCCTTGTAGCCTCCTTGCGCTCAGGTTATGAGTACTCGGTTATAAAATTACTAATAGCTTTTTCGTCCTGGCTGATGTACTTACAATAAGCTGCCTTGGGTGCAAGTAGTACCAGTGTCTACCGACATCCAACATTTTGATGAAAAATATTAAGGTTATTTTTCGGTTATGCAAAAAAATAACCGAGTACTCAGGTTAATCTGATCGGAAAAATAACCGGTTATTTTCTGGTTAACCTAGGGTAAATAACCGGTTATGGACATAACCGGTTATTTTTGCCCATCCCTACCTCTGGGGCTCCGACGCCTGTGAGGTGATCCAAATGGGCCTCACAGTTCCTAGGCAGAATCCCTATGGTGCGGTAAAAGAAAGTTAATCGTCACCATTGGTAGGGAAGTATATCCCACCGCTGCCACCATTTTTGTAGATCGGGCCACGCAGGGGACTCGGACCTTCCAACATATTTGTTTGTGGGTTCTTGCCCTTGGTGTCTGGAACAAGTAATGAATGTAAAAGATTCGTGCTAAAGACAGAATTTATTCGGAAGCAAAAGTTAAACCAATCGCGTCTCGAATAGCCAAAATAGAGTTTACCTTAAGCTCGGGAGGATAGAAGAGAATGCGCGTTCAGTACGGGTGGATAGCGCGGCTTAGAGCACGGACCCAACGGTCCGCGCATCGGTCTCCAATGATGGACTACATTTTGACTGCAACCGATTCACCAATCTCCTCCTTCACCAATCTCCTCCTCACCAATCTCCTCCTCACCAATCTCCTCCTCACCAATCTCCTCCTCACCAATCTCCTCCTCACCAATCTCCTCCTCACCAATCTCTACTAAAATCAAACGTACACGCCATTATATAGAGAAGGCAAAAGGAGGATGTTTACCGGTCAAGGGGAAGGAGAGAAGGGGAAGTGAGAAGTCGAAAGTGAAATCTTACTCTCGAGCCATTGGCTTTTGGCTATTCTGAGAGACGCCCATAAACAGAACAAAAATATCTTATAGGAAAGTGAAATTTAGAATAACAAAATTCTATCAAGATTCATGCGCCCGTCCGGGCCATTAGACTGATATCTTCGATGGACTCAATACTAATAAGAAAGTAGCAGGTTTGTTTGTAGACATAAAAAAGCTTTTGATTGTGTAGATCATACCATATTATTAAAAAGATTGATGCAAGCTGGAATAAGAGGAGTCGCAAATAATTGGTTCCGGAGCTATCTAACTGGAAGAACGCAGTACGTGAAAATTCGAATTTCGTGAATTCACGATTGTTGTAGCCAAAATACGTCCCTTTTTTGCGGAGTCCCTCAGGGCTCGGTCCTTGGGCCTATACTGTTTCTCATATATGTAAATAATTTTAATTCCGGTATATTTCATGGTAAATTAACATCCTTTGCGGACGATACAGCGTTAGTTTATACATCGAGTAATATCCCAGCAAGCACACAATCCTCCGTTGATACATCGTTGATGTAAAAATCACATCAACAACAGGGAAACGTGCACAACCGACGATATCAACTTTATATAAACTCCATATAAACGCGATATAAATGATGGCATCAAATTTAACCAATTTCATGTAAACTGTTGATCTAAACGAGCAACAGAGTCATCTATCGGCAGATCCAAGCAGTAAGATCCACCAACTGCAGACAGTAGCTCTATCTGGCGGCATAACTTCTTACTAATACGTAATTTAATACCCGTATTTTAAATTTTTTTATTTTATTAGAAGTACAGACTAAGGGAATTTCAGAGGGAACTCCATGAAATAAATCACTTATTCAATGTAATATATTTATTTATGCAATAAGGAGTATCACAAATCAATTATGTATTCTATGTTATCTTCCTCAATTGGTTCATGCTGTCACTTTTCCGTCTTTTCCCTTCAGCAGTCCTTGATTTTGAGACACGGAACCATTCCCCCAAGCTTCTTTTGACTGGCAGTATTGGCTCATTATACTTCCTATCCTCCTCTCCGACGTTATTACGGCCGATTACATGTTCCCGCGCCTCCCTTTGTAGAAGCCTCCACCGTTGGGTCCTTGTCACAGCTTATAACTACCTTTCGGGATTCTTACGAAGCTGTAATATATGCGGAGAAACTAATTAAGTAACACCCGTAACCCTCATGCACTAGTACATTATTCGTTTTTATTACAACTCCTATTATATGCCAAATTTTTCTCCAAATGCATGCTACTTATTCCGCTAAAAATAGATTGGGAAGCTGAGGAAATGCATGAACTTACCTTCAATATTCCCGAAGAAGTTTGAATTCGGCATGAAGAGGTATACACAAATTCTCTTCCGTCAATGCCGGAAACAAGAAAGCAATAAATTTAAAGGGTTAAAGACTCTTTAAATGGTCTTCAATATCCAAGTACTTCATGAATGCGTCTTCAATGTCCACTCCAAACGGCACACGTTTTTCCACAAATGTTCTCAGCTTTTTTAAAATAATTAGTTGTTATCTTTTAATTAAGATAAAGATCAATGACCATAATATGGACCTATTGATAGACTCAACAATCTTGCCGCAAACCTTCGACATCCATGGAAACGAAGGACCCAAAAGTAAATATTTATATAGCAGTTTATAAATAACGCACTTTAACGAATGCATTAATGTATATAATATTATAGGATTCATTTTCCTATGCTGACGTTTGCATTTTATAATATTCCAACACGCATTCAGCTCGTGTAATGCGCGGTTTTATCAATATGCAGACGATCGACTATCTAATAAAAATTTGTTTCACTTCCGTCCTCCCTATCCTCGACAATAAATACTATAAAAGCATACGAATTTCTCAAAGAGATGCTTAAATAAATTAGTAAATTAATGAGTAAATACGTTCATCATTCACATTGCTATTTATCGTATACGAATTTACTATAGCATACGCGTACACTATATCGCGATATGAGTATCCAATTGGATCCAATCTCGGAATTATAAATATCCCTCGGGAATGATTGGCCGAACACAATTAATCGTTCTTTTAGCCCTGAATTCCGCATACTTAAGAAACATGCAATCAACATGACAAATTGCGTAGAGAATATTTATATTTTATAGAGGCAAGCATTGGTATATATGCCATTGAATTTGATGTATCCATTAATTCTGAGAAATTTAATCAATTTCAGAAAAAATGTTGGTAATAACCCTGACACACATACATTTATTTTATCTTCACTATGCGAATAACTTAACACCAACTTTTAGCAAAAGACTGAGCGCTCAAAACCACACAAATCGGGCGATATGAAAAGGATTTTCATGACAGTCAACCCAGACTCAACGGCATGCATAACATTGAGCTCAACTCATAATCAACGCCAGCGCATCAACCTTTTCCCTGTTGTTGATACAAGGTTTATATAAACGAATATGAGCGTGCCTGCAGGGATGTTTTATCTTTACTCAGAAGTAGAAAGTGATCTTGATAGAATAAAATTTTGGTTCAGCATGAATAAATTAGTATTAAGTGAAAAAACAAAATATGTTGTATTTAATTTAAAAAGGAAACATTTTGAACAACAGTGTGTTTATTATAGATGTCCCATGTGTAAAAATGAAAGAAACTGCTCTATATGTTTTCAAATTGAGCAAGCAAGTTTTATTAAGGGTGTTCAACGCATTTGGAATAGTCCGATTTAACGGCTTCTCATCTCACCATGATCTCGCGGCTCTAGTAGTTCTTGTGAGTTGCCATCAGCGTCGCCACCGTGGAAAATGGAATGGGGAGTTGAGGGGAGGGACCTGATATGTCGCAGCTGGGATTTTTCGGGGGCGGCGACAGGAGGCCTTGCGAAATACGCAAGGCGATCAAGTTTCTCAGAAACAGATAAGGTCGAGAGCTCTCTTTTCGGAGCCGAGTGTGAATTGTTTTCCTCGTCTTCGTTGTGGTCGAGAGTAAGAAAGGTCAGCTATTACCTAAAATTGAAAACACCTAAAGGGTTCTGGGATTGTCGGCGTTGCCTTGGATTTGTAGTACAGTTTTTAGTGGTTGTCAAATGTTATGGACTGAAGTTATTAAATTAGTCATCCATGATTTATTTTAGCGGGATGCACGTTGCCCTCGTAAAGTAATTGTGAGCATTTTTAATGAGGTTAATTAAAATATCGTCTTTCCCCCTAGCATATGCGACTAACTAAGACTCTTGTCTTTCATTAATGTGAAAGTTCAATGTTATTTCTCTACAGTTTCCTACTATTTACAGGGCCAAAGCGCTCACATATTTTCCTCTAACTGTTACCATAGTACTTTTACTTGAATATCAATGGCGAAGGCAACAAAAAATTTCGTTTATGAACGTTGTGCATTTACGTTTTTCGGTTATCAATATGATTTTACGGTTAAATTGAATACGCTTTTATACACACCAGAAACGAAACGGACTAAACGGTATTAATGGTCAATGCTCCACATTTATTAACACGCCGTTTTAAATTGAGATTATTAGTGAAAAAACTTTTTTCTTCGCAGGTAATTCACCATATTTACAATAATTCCCTCAATTAAACCCAATGACTGGTTTGACAGGGTTGAGTTCCGCCGTACTAAGGTGGAAGGTGAGTGAAATTCACACATTCAGGGTAAAGAGGCCAGTTTTCCGACTTACACAACTCTGATACTGAAATTCAAACCGCGATATCATGCCAAAGTGCTTCGTCCGGAATTGAATCTGTTACTGAACGCTCTACCCACTGGGCTACTATGCACTCACTAGTTACAATTAGTAATTATAATGAGCAAGTTAAGTATGATCACCCTGAAAATTAACTTAACCATTCGTAAATAAGTTATATCTTCCATTCTGTGCATTGTTACACAAAATTAAAAGTTGAGAAAACAGAAACATAAATGGCATAAATAACAGCCTGCAGTAGAAATTCGTATACAAATTACCAACTAACATTAGCACAGGAAATCAAAAAGGTTATATAAAGATGTAATACAATGAAAATACAGTTTATGAGCACATAAAATCAATATATTAACATCACTCTTAGAAAGAGTGTAACAACAAATTATTAAAGTTCACTGATTATATGCACCATTACTGCATAGCTGTTTACCGGATCTTCACGCCCTTCGGATAACAAGGATCCACGATTTGTTTACGAATTTTTTTACGAAGGAGCCCTTACATTTAATTATCTCGTAAATTTAATATTGCGAAAGAAATGCCTTTTTCGGTTTTTTCCCTGCGAATCGAATTCTGCACGTTGCAATCTCTCCTCTTCGTTTTTTTGTATCCTTTACGATACTGCGCTTTTCTATAAGGCTTCGTGGACTCTTCCATAACGCCGTCACTTCTGGACGCTGGAGAACACAGCCACACGCACCCTTCCTCAAGAGATAATCAGAACTAAAAAAAATCCACCCGTCGTACAGTGGCGAATTTTTGAGAATTCCTTAACAAAACCATAAAATTGAAATTTCGTTTGAAGGGTTCCGGATGTTTGCAACCGTTAGCTAAATTATGTGAGTATCTACAGGGCTACAGGTTTGTGGAAAATCGTTTCCTTCCGTATCCTTTCCCTACTCATTGGCCTTGCTGCTGCTGTCTTTTCCGGAGAGTTTCACTAGTCGCATATGACACTGAAATAACAAAAACTACTTCATGTATGCTTTTTCGGTGCATATCGGGCACCCATGAAGCAAAATTACTGCGAAAGATGTGCATTGAGAATATTTTAATTTAATTATACGAAGTTTTATTTATCAGTATGCAATATTTTATACTCGCGGCTGAGCTTAAAGCCACCAAGTGCGTTCGCCGCGTTGCGGATGGCTGGTCGTTCTCTAGATATAGAGGTTAGCTACGAGATAAGCGAGTTTACTCGTTAAATAAGCAGTCGTGGACGAAAAGCTATCCCTGGGTAAGGTAGGCCTTCAATTAATACAGATCCTGTGAAGATACCGCCAACAATTACCCTTCTCAGCACCCGGAGGGGAGAGCAGCAGCTCTTATTCTTATGAATGAAGGTGGAGACCACAGTGGTCGGTAGACCGACACCCATTTCATTACAGGCGTGGTAACATTTACTTTAGCGGCTATAGTACTGCGATGTGGAAGGCAAGGAGAAACCACCACATTATTATCCCGAGGAGTCGCAGCTACTCCACTCTTTTCTTTCTATCAAGACGTGATGGAACCCTCTAGAGTAAAATATTCCGGAGGGAAAATAGTCCCAATTCGGATCTCTGGGCGGGGACTACCCGAGACACTACATCAGTCAAGTGTGATAAACATTTAAGGGTAGGAAATTGGAACGTGTGATCACTTTGGACATACGGAATATTGAACCTGAAGGTGGAAATGCAGAGAGTGGACCTCGATGTATTAGGAATCAGTGAAATGAGATGGCCCGAAGGAGACTTCTGGAGCGGAAGTTACAGAATTATTCAAACCGGATCACTGAATGGTAACACTGGAGTAGGCATAATGCTCAGGAAGAGTGCTGGACTGCGCGTGAAGAGCTTCCTGCACTACAGTGACAGGATTATAATGTGAAGATTGAGAACAAGCCTACGGATACCATTGTGGTGCACGTTTACATGCCTAAGTCGGTCTACGAAGATGAATGAGTGGATGACGCCTCCGAAGATATCACGGCAGTTATAAAACTGGTAAAACGAAAAGAAAACATAATTATTTTAGGCGACTGGAACGCTGTCGTTGACGAAAGTTAATATGGAAGAATATCTGGAAATATGGTTTGGAAAATCGAAACGAAAGAGGAGAGAGAATACTGGAGTTCTGCAGACAACATAATTTAAGTAGCGGTTGTCAACACATTGTTTAAAAATCACAACCGCCGTAGTAAAAGTCACAAACGAAGCAACTAAAGATGGTTGAAGCACGAAAGATCAGTAAAATAGCTCAAGCAAAGAGGGCATTCTATCAAGAGAAGAATCTACTAACAGCTAGAAATACAAGTGTAGAAGTAAGGAAACAATTCATCAGGTCGTACGTCTGGAGCATGTTTCTTAGCGGCAGCATGGACGATGACAGCAGCGGAGAAGAAAAGAGTGTAAGCATTCGAAATGTGGTGTTACAGAAGAATGATGAAGATTTAATGGATCGACCGAGTAAGTAACGAGGAAGTGCTAAGAAGAGTGGGACAAAAGAGAAGTATCCTGAAAACTAAAAAGAAACGGGACAACTTAATCGGCCATATCTTGAGACACAATGGCCTGATGAAGACAATCGTCGAAGGAAAATTGAACGGGAAGATTGTAGGTAGGCCTCGTATGTGATACATGGAACAGGTTGTAAAGGATGTAAAAAAGAGCCATTACGCTGATATGAAAACGTTGGCCGATAGAAGATCCGAGTGGAAGAATGTGTCAAACCAATCCTAGAATTGCTGACCGATGATGATGATGAAAATTTTGTAACTAAAAAACTGAAATATTGCATTAAATGGAGCATTTTCCAAAACTTTGAGCAGACATTAAGTTATTAATTAAGCAGTGTTAAGTCATCTGATTGAATGACGTTACAGCCCAGTATTTTATAATTTGTCGAATTTACTTTACCAAGAAATAAATGAACTTTTCAAAATCAGAGGTTGCGCTCATTTTGAACAGAAACTTTTTTGCTGTTTCACATATCTTGTCCATGATCCGAGTTTTAATATTAGGAACGGTATATTTTGAAAGTTCTAAGTGTGATCATATAACACGAAAGAGATAAAAAATTGTGAATGAGTTAATAGTAGCCACTTTTGGGGCATGACGTGTCCACTTTTTCGTCCTCATGAAAATACTCCGGGGATATTCCTATATTTTATTTTTGGAAATGAAACATTTTCTTGTAAATTTCATAACCAAGTGGCTACAAGGAACTAGAGAATTTAAAAAAATGTCGGTAAAGAAACAAAAAAATGGTTTGATAGAGACATCAGTGTTTCCATCAATACGCCTCAGCTATTTGCAATTGAATGAATATGCAACTAATCGTCTATTTGTTTCTTTCAAAGGAACAAGTTCAGGGGCGTCGGAACTATTTTCGCTGGGAGGGGCCGCATTTTTTGCGGATAGGAGGGGGTAGAGCCTAGAATTCCCCTAAAAGTGCATATGAAGATGGTAGAATATGCGTCAAAAGGGAAAAGGCAAGATGGAAACAAGTGAAATTTGATTTTTAATAATGAAGACTAATTTTTCAAGGGCCCGGGGCAAATTCTGGGGGGGGGGGGCCGAATGCCCCCCATGCCCCTCACTTCCGACGCCGCTGAACTAGTTCACGTTCAAGCGACGTCAGAGCGAATTTCTTTGTGCATAAGCGGTGAGCTCAACTGTCAAATGCTGTACAAATGATCCTCCGAGTAACTAGCCTGCGGTTAATGTCGTTGTACATGTCATAAATGCCGAAGGGCCCATGGAATAGAGTGAATTAATATCATTCCAAATCATGAATGACCGAGTTTTATCATTTTAAGTCATCGTCAGGTATAAGTACGTTATCGTTAAAAGAGTCTCAGTTGCTACACCATCAATATGTAGTAAGGTCGGTGGCTCTATTCTGCAAGAGCAAAAGTTACCCTAATTACGAGCAGTCACTAGTCTAAGATGCGGTTGCTGCCTTGTGGAAACAAATTATGATTCCTCGTGGGAAAATCTACCTTCCGTCTCATACTGTTCAATTCGTGCCAAATCCTGCACGCTATTTGATTTTTCCCCCTAACGATTTGAAGTGTAGCCCCCTAATCATACTAACCATGTTATTATTGAAATGCAATGCAGGCGATAGTGTGAGCAAATTTCGTAATGCTATTTTATGTCGACATTGATAAGGGCAGCGCCTTACAGCGGGATATGTTGTTCAATAAGTGTGGATATGGTACGGTAAAGGTTCAAATCCTCATATAATGTCGTACAAGTTGATTGTGCCTCATGTAATAATATTTAATTTAGTCAACTAAGTAATTGCTATTATGAAAAAATTTAATTTAACGTGTAATTGTAAATAATGACTACATATGGGTCTGAATCTCATTTGGACTCAGTTCGCATTGTAACCCATGCTAAGTGACCCACGAACAAATGTTCATGAGATCTTATAAGACATATATTAAGATAAAAACGAAGAAAAGTGTGTCAGTTCCTCATTGGGTTACAGGTACACAAAAATATGCTTTACCAACATGCTACGTGGCTATTTCTCAAGAAGTACTAAAAATACTCACGAAAGTGTGACACCTCTTGACATTTTCTCTTAATTTTTGATCGTGACGTAGGCTATATTTTCATTTTCAGTGAAAATATACTCGCGATAAAAAAAGAATCACAGTCACCAAACAATCCACGATAATCTCGGAAAGGTTTTTGGCAAATATATATTTTTTACGGGGTACCATTCTCAACCATAAACAAAATGTATTGGAGCTAATATCCTGACAAAGAGTAAAAAATCATTTGAGAAAGCATGCCAAGGTTCAAGAAACAAATATTATATTTCAGTATCTCTGACCATCAATCGCACGTTAAGTGAGAGAAAGATAGGAACTTGCTATTGCGAAAATGACGAAAATAATTAAATCCTCATAGTGCATTGGTAAGATAATTTAGTGTTCGCCGTTATAACATATGTGGGTCCCTTATCTCCTATTCCCAAGGCAAGGCAAAAAGCTAAGGCAATATCACGAAAAACATTGAGCATATGCACTAACCAAATAGCATATCATTATATAACAGGGGTGTATAATGTGGGTGGGGTGGATGTCCATGAAAACGGAGTTGGCAACTACGAAATAAAAGCCAGGAGGGAAGGATGTTCGTGGCTACTTTTTAACAGTGCGCTTGATAAGTGCGTAGTCAACAATTGGAAATTGCACAGGATCGTAAATTATAGTAACATTACATTACTAAATTTTCAATCATGCATGACGTTAGGTCTACTGCGAGCGGAGGACATCACGGTTGGATGCGATAGCAAAGGAACAAGAATCACGAAATAGGGCCGCACACAGGAAAGGGAGTCTATCAGATTCCATGAGGCAGGATATTGCTTCTCATACTATTGTAGCAGGTGACGGTAGAAAATGGTATAACAAATCTACATCTATGTGATTCCCTGCAAGCCACCGCGAGGGTGTGCGGCAGGGGGTGTAGATCACCAAACATGCACAAGACTACTGCATGGAACTATTGACATGCAATAGGCTACTACATGGAAACATGCTACATAGAGTTTGACTGTTATTAACTACTTAGTAATAAAGGGATTGGTTGTTAATACATGCATTATGCACTCCAGACAATTCTACAATATTTCACCTTACTATCCCTTTGCAATGATGCGTATTGTGTTCTCTTATAGTACGGGGAAAAATTACATTTTGAATCTATCAGTACGACAATCTCTCTCTTTCTAATCTTATTAATCCGGTTGAATCTAAACCAATACGCTTGTTTTTAATAGGTATGTGCCTAACATATCTTCAGTAAAGCTATCCGTTTTAAATTTCTATAATAGATTTAAAATGTGGCTCACAAGAGATATTTATGTGCAAGAAGTACAATCTCGCCTTGCATTATCGTTATTTCTTGGTTTTAATTTGTGAACGCGTGAGTTAAGTCCACACATTTTCCTGCAAAAATGTAGGATTGTTTTTCAATTATTAATGTTAATGAGACTAACATTTAATTTACATTTTTTTAATGAACTTCAAACTATAAAGTCATTGTTATTTGGCAGTTGAAAACTAAATAAAAATCGTTCGAAGCATTGTAATAGTCTCATTTTAATTATCCAATTTCAATTCATTATCAGTTTCAATATCGCCCAACAATACGAAAACTCAATATTTTGCAATTGTTCTAAATAGCAATGTCAAAATATGAAACTAACGACACGATATTTCGTATTAAAAAAACAAATTGGTGTGAATAAATAGCATAAAAATTAGTTTGTGGAGGTTTTGAAAGAAATAGGTTGATCCTTTTCTCGACGCCCAGACACAGTGGAATATCTCACCAAGATCGCTCAGACCCTCCGTCAACCTTCCACACTGCTCTTCGAGCGAGGATGAAACTTGATCGCTTAGAGATAAGGAAGCCCTCCCCTCCCCCCTCCGCCTCTCCCTCTCGGAGCGTCTCGGAGGCGAGATGAAGCGGTGGAATGGGGAGAGGAGGGGAAGATTGGGCGGGAAAAATATGAGGGGAACGCCTCAGCTTGCGTTTAGATCGGTGAACGCGATGCATCGTCTCGCAATTTTAGATGCTGCAGGAATGGGTCGTAAGACGAGCACATGGCATTAGTCTCTTCTTTAATATGTAGGATTATAAATTGGCTGTGTCGAAGGAATTTTCCATTTACGTTCATACACCGCTGCGATAGGCGTTCAAAAACGCATAAAAACAGTAAAGTTTAACATGCGATTTCTTGATTTTTCAAGGCTCAGAGAAGATATTTCCTCGATAGGACCAAATACTCAACCTTTGCGCATAATATAATGAAAACAAAATGGACGTATCTATCATAATACGAGCATGGCATTTAAAATAAAAATAGTCTGCAGCGGCATTATTTGGCGAGGTGTTGAACACCCTTAAATATCTTGGTATAATAATAGATGAAAATATCACCTGGAGATTGCATGTCAACAAACTAATATCTGAAATGTTGTCTATCTTAAGAACATTCTTTACCTTACGATATTTATGTCCATTAACAGTTGTTCGTTCGGTATATTGCGCTCCAGTTGAGTCAAGGTTGCAATATGGCATTTCTTGTTGGGGAGGAGCCTATATTACCAACATTAAGCCTCTGCAGATTGCCCAAAAGAAGCTCATTAGAGTGATATTCAAACAGCCAAACACTCAGAACTCGTTACCTTTATTCCAAACGTTTGCTGTGCTACCCCTAAGGTATCTATTTGTTTTTAAGGTGCTCAAGATATTTTATATTCGTGGTGGAAACAGAACAAAGCCAACCGAATACTCTGGTAAATTGAGGTCAAAAAAAGATATTTCGATGTTAGGTTAAGGTACTGTAATACCTAAACCCAGTAATGAAGCATTCAAACAAACATATGTATATTGTAACGATAAGTGTCGTTACAAGAATTTTTTTTTGTTTTTTTTTTAATTTTCCCGCGTGTGACGTGTGATCCAAGTGCGAAGCTCGGCGTAGCCTCGTGATGTAGTAGTTACTGAAGTCCCCGATGTAAGCGCATGTGTTTTGGGGTGTGAGGCGCATGTGTTTTGGGGAAGAGAAAAAGGAAGAAGGAGACGAGTGCGGGCGATCGGTCGAGGCGGACCGAGGGAACCCGGCCGGAGAAGACTAGACGCGGAGACATCCGATGTGTGATACGAGAGGAAGACCGCTAAGTAAGTGACACAAAAATTTTTTTTGGTGAATTGTACTGTCGCCTGTAAGAAGAAACTGTTATATGTAGCGAGGAGACGAACTGGGACTGCTACATAATTTGGTGCCGTGACCAGGATCCGAACAGAAGTGCTACGTGATCACCCCGTGTACCCTTTAGTTGTGTTAAAATTCATTACGCTGGGTCTGAAGTTGCTCTTTTTGTGTTGTTAGGAAGGAGTTAAAAAAAATGGAGGGGCAGAACGATTCATTAACTAAATATAGTGAAAGAAAGTTAACCGCAGATTCTGACGATGGGTCGGCCGAGTTTAATACTCTGACGCGACCGGAACCACCCGTCGATTCAAATGAGGGCGGATCCCCGATTGGACTTGAACTGTCGGAACGAATGCAATCATTATCCATGGCTGATTGAAATCCTAGGCAAATTCCGACGTCAATTGAGACGTTGCTCCAGTTCATGCAGCAAGAGAAATTAGAACGCGAGGAGAAGGAAAAGTTAGAAAAGGCGGAAAGAGACGAAATTAAGCGGCTACTTTTGGTGGAAGTCACAGATCACAAGGCGCGAATTGAGAATATGGAACACAATGCCCAGCGATTGCGACATTATACGGACGAGACCAAGGTTACAATAGATCGTAGCATTCAATCACTTAAGCGCGAAGTAGGTGTCGTTCAAGCGAAAGTCGCAGAAGTATTGGCTCAAGGACTAGAAACCCAGGATAGTTACCAAATGGCCCTTGGTCGAATCGAGCGTTTAGAGGGTAAAGTGCAAGGTCTTAATTTGGGACAAGCACACTTGCCAACGAATAGGACCGTTATTGAAGGGATGGTTAAACCCAGATTCAGAGACAATTTTATTTTCCCATTCCAGGCTCACATGCTGCCCGACGCATTAGGTTTGGATGGATTTCGAGGATCCGTGAATACTTCTATGAATACCAAGGGCTTCAATTGTTCCTAATGAGTCGGGCAGCTTGTGAGCCTGGAATGGGAAAATAAAATACCCTAATTCGTGTCGTAAGTCCTCGGTCCATTGAAAATCCAGAAAATGAGTTGAAAATAGAATAAATACTAACGAAACTGACTTAAGTGAATGGGGATGGGTTGTAACATTGATTCCTTAAATTATAAGAAAGAAAAAAAATTGACTTCACCGGGACTCGAACTCAGGTCGCCCGGGGCAAAAGCGATCGGCTGTGCGCCTTAACGCACGCGGCTACGCCGGAAGTTGAAGTGGCAGCCTTACTTGAAGATACTGATTCTGCGCCAAATCTTTACTTGCTTATATCTCTCGAACCCGGGCCTATGGGGAAGAAAGCCGTGACACTTTTTCTGCATTTCCTTTATAGTTTCAGAAATTAACATCGGCATTCGGATCCCGCACATCACTCTCGCGATGTCTCCTTGTTAGCTATAGTGTGGGCTCTGCAGAAACTCCGGACTATTACGCTTGACCAAGAGTTAATTATTATTTCGGATCACAAAGCTCTTACCTTCTTGAAGACTTGCCGATTAAACCATGGTAGGCTGTCCCGTTGGGTTTTGTTCCTTCAAGGATTCAATTTTTCGATCCAACACTGCGCAGGTAAACAAAATATTGTCGCCGATTGGTTGAGTCGTAACCCGGTAGAAAAAACTATGGAAGAGTATTCAACGAATGAATTTCGGGTAGCTCTTATAGACCTTAAAATAAGCGAATTTCCTGAGCAAGCCATGAAAAGTTTAGCGGCGCTACTGCGACAGGACCCTTATTTAGGAAAAATATGGTTAAAATTTATGGGAGAATTGTCTGACGCCGATGAAGAGTATAGGAAAATTTCCCGCCGGTCTCTTCGTTTTCGGATGCAGGATCGTATTTTGCTATTCAATGTCAGTCGGACCGGAACTCAGTTTAAAATATATGTTCCCGCCTGTCTGCATTCAAAATTAATTTCATTTGCACATACTAGTAATGGGCATTGTGGTGTTTTTAAAACATATTGCTGGTTAGTTGACAAATATTATTGGAAAGGAATTAAAAAAATGATCAGAACACAATTGCGGACTTGTGATCTGTGTCAGAGGACAAAATTCCCGAATAAATATTTGGAAGGTCCGTTACAAAATATAATACCTACTAAACCTCAGGAAATCTATGCTGTGGACATTTATGGGCAGATACCTAAGACAAGATTTGGAAATAGATATATTTTTGTTGTTATTGATGTGTTCTCATAATTTGTCCAGGTATATCCCTTGAATAAGCCTGATGCCAAGAATTGTTTAAGGCAATTGATTAATCATTACTTTCCCTTGTGTGGTATCCCAGATTCTATTTTATCGGACCATGGAACGCAATTTACCTGCCGCCTTTGGAGACAATCTTTGAAAGATTTAGGGGTAAAAACTATTTATTCGTCTATTAGAAGGCCGCAGTTCAACCCCAGCGAAAGGGTGATGCGGGAACTATCGCGCGCGTTTCGTACCTATTGTTTCGATAACCACCAGAGTTGGTTTGAATTGGTGCCTTGGATAAACAAATGGTTTAATAACCTCGCTCATGAGAGTATTGGGTTTACTCCAGTTCAGGTCCATTTCGGTCGGCCACCTTCACGCGAATGCGACGGCGAGTTAAATTTGATAAGTGTCCCCAATATTGATCATCAGCAGATAAAACAAATTGTTTTACGAAATTTAGAAAAATCTGGAGGTAGAAGAAAAAAGTGTCAAAGAAAAAAGATACATCTATTTCAAGTAAATGATATCGTGTTATTACGAACCCCCATGGTGTCAGATTCGAAGGCAGAACTTTTTCACAAGTTTTTTCATTTTTATACTGGTCCATACAAGATTTCTCGTCTCTGTGGACCGAAATCTTGTTATCTATTGGACAAAACGGGGAAGGAAATAGGAGCCTATAATTTTGCTAGCCTTAAGCCATATTACGCCCCAGACCCAGTTCGCGATGAGACTTCGACGAATTGAGTTTTTTTGTGTTTTCCAAGAACAGTTGTTTAGTTCAGTTCTTTAGTTAAATAAGGAAGTCGCCCCATGCATGTCATTCAAGTGCCAACATCCCCTGGATAAACAATACGTGTGACTGCTTCTGTTTTCTTTTTGTTTTCTACGATTTTACATGCATGTGGGAACACCTTATTTAAGTCGGGGCCATGTAACGATAAGTGTCGTTACAAGTATTTTTTTTGTTTTTTTTTAATTTTCCCGCGTGTGACGTTTGATCAAAGTGCGAAGCTCGGTGTAGCCTCGTGATGTAGTAGCCACTGAAGTCCCCGATGTAAGCGCATGTGTTTTGGGGTGTGAGGCGCATGTGTTTTGGGGAAGAACGGAGGAAGAAGGAGACGAGTGCGGGCGATCGGTCGAGGCGGACCGAGGGAACGAGAGCCCGGCCGGAGAAGACGCGGAGACATCCGATGTGTGATACGAGAGGAAGACCGCTAAGTAAGTGACACAAATATTTATTTTGGTGAATTGTACTGTCGCCTGTAAGAAGAAACTGTAATACGTAGCGAGGAGACGAACTGGGACTGCTACAATATCTTGCACCAAAGTTGTTCTGTTCCCTTCTAGTCGACTGTGGAAACAAAAGTCCACGGCTATATTTCTGGGCAAACTAAAAAAATGGTTGTTATCCAAGGGGAGAGTGATGAAGTGGAAAAGCTATTAAAAGTTGTTGTGTGATATCGGTGGTTTAAAATATGTACTTTTTTGTATATAGATTGTTAAATTGATTAATTTTTATTCTGTCTGTACTGTTATATTGCTCATTACTGTTCTGTACTGATCTATTTCATTGATTTGAACACAATTTTTGAATATACAAAGTGTATATTAGCCACTAGGTTTAATACTTGTGTAGATTAGCACCAGCCGCTGCTTGCAATTGTTTATGATGGTAACCCCAACTCAGGTAATCCTCTGGGGTACCTATATTCCCCTCTAAATTGAAGTTTTTTGTATTATTTGTATTTGTATGTTTAATTTTTTCTTAGAGGTGGAATAAAAATTATTATTATTATTATATACAGTGAGTTAAATATCTCCCATGTTCTTTTTTATATATCAATCATATTTATAATCAATCCTATTTCTTTCAGATGTCCATTAAGTCTACGCTGTTGGCCGCGCAGAATGGCGCCCTCTTCCTGAAGAGGGAGGAGATGTTGGAAGGGGCGGTATACATGGTGGAGCAAATAGAGAGTATGGAGCCGAGGTTTTGAAGAGCCCTAGTGGCGGAGATAGTATTTGACGGAGCGAGGAGGAAGCTCTTTCTCCCAAAATACCTGCGGTACACGGAAGCGGAGATTCTTCTGTTGTCAATACGCCAATGGCTGGGGGAGGGATTGCATGTGAAAAGAAATAAGAACCTGTTAATCATCGAATGAATAGGTGTGTGAAAGCGAACAACGTACTCCCAAGATGAAATAAAAATATATTAATAATATATTAAGATAAAACATGTGTTTCATTTCTAAGCTATTTAGGTTTCTCTGTAAAATAACTTTGCCTCGTGACAGCATAAGACCGAATTCTAAATGCGGTTTCATTCCGAACTCAAACTAGGTACTTTTCATTAACATAAGGCGCGCGAACCAATTTGGATAATATTTCTTAAACATTTCCGCAATACGCATCAAAATAAATAAGAAAAGAAATAAGAACCTATTGAAGGTTCGCGAACTAGCCGCGAGAACCTTAACGGAGTTACCCGCTGAAAATGCACAATAGCAGAAATTCCACAGAGAAAATTAACATTTCTCTGTGGAATTTCTGCTATTGTAAATAAGAACCTGTTAATCATCGAATGAATCAGTGAGTGAAAGCGGACAATGTACTCCCAAGATGAAATGAAAATATATTAATGATATATTAAGATAAAACGTGTTTCATTTCTAAGCTATTAAGGTTTCTCTATAAAATAATTTTGCCTCATCCTATTCCAAGTCACCAATCACTTCACTCAGTTTTACAAATTAAATCAGACTTCAACAACTCAAGACGAACAAATCGACACTGGTTTTTAATGATGAACTAACTTTTGTATTCACACGCAACGGTACACGGGATAAATTGTTCCTCATCCTATTCCTAGTCAGAAATCAACTCATTCGGTTTCATAATTCAACTCATTCTTCAACAACTCAAGACAAGCAAATCGACACTGGTTTTTAACGATGAAATAAATTTTGTATTTACACATAGAATAGGATGACCCCTCCCTCCCCCGAAACCCCAGCACCCCGCAAATTCACAGGGAGGGAGGAGTCAGAGGCAGGGAGGGAGGGGTTTGTCAACGGGTGCCGCTGCCGCCGCCACCACGACCGATTCGTCGCCCCGTTTGCGAGGCGACAAAATAGCGGTGCGTGGCTTGGACTCGGCTGGTGGAAATTTTTACTCTTCCAGTTACATGTGTGTCCAAGAGAAGCAGTCTGTAGATGATCCGAATGCACCACGAATGGTACGATCGTACAAGAAAGTGCATTTCTTAAGATCCATCTGTAGGCAGGGAAGGATCGAAAGTATCTGGAGAACTGTGGCTAGGAGCAATGCTGTCCGTGGCCTTAGAGGAGCCTTACCACAACACTACCATCGGCGCAGCTAGGCCTACGGAAAAACTAATCATACCGTAATTTTTCTTATTTCATTCTGCGTTATTGGATAGCTCTCCTACATTTTTAAAACATATTTTCTTATTTTTTTACAACAGTTGTAACGTAAAAAGTGCCGGTTTTTTACGGTGTTCGACCAAAGCGCCGACTTTGATGACTCGTAAATCAAAAGTTAGTTGTTCAATTGCAACCGAAGTTTGAATGATGTGACATCATCTCAAGGGGCGACGTCAGAATGCAAACTATAGTGAAACCTGTCTTATCCGGAAGACAAAATGTTGGTCCCGGCGGTCGTAATAGGGTTTTACGTGCATTGGTGCCCTGTGTTAAACGGAAAACTGTTTAACGCGGAAACGGAATCGATTCCCGGGCACGTGTACCTGGGTTAAGCGGAATTGCAAAAACAATTCTGTGCATAATTTTTTACCGCAAGGAAATAAAATCCTAAAATGTTTTATGCGAATATGAAGAATTCAACGGATTAGTTTGGGAATGGTTTGTGCGAGCAAGATGGAGGAATATTCCATTGTCAGGTCCAATGGTGCGAGAAAAGGCAAAGGAGTTTACAATTTCTTTAAGAACATTAGATTTTAGGACCTCAAATGGTTGGCTGGAGAGTTTCAGAGCAAGACATAATGTTGTTTGGAGCAGTGTTGTTGGCGAGTCAAACGACGTGCATATGGAAACCGTAGAGGAGTGGAAAGGTATGGTTCGAGAAAAAATTAAAGACTATCAAACATGTGATATTTACAACGGGGATGAAACCAGAATGTTTTTAAGGCTCTGCCGTCTAAAACGTGGTGCGTAAAAGGAGAAAACTGTAAGGGTTTGAATGCATTTCCGAGTTCTGTTTCTAGAAAGTAGGGCATAAATAAAAGAAACAATCATTTTACATTTTCACTTATTATTTATTCTGTAGGAGGGAATCACTCAAAGGAGCGTTTAACCATTTTCATTTGTGGAAATATGTCTGGTGAGCTCCTCAAGCCTCTTGTCATCGGAAATCAGCTTGACTACGATGCTTCAAACACGTTGAAATTGAGAAGCTACCGGTCAAATGGAGACAAAATAAAAACGCATGGAACACGGCTTCAATCATGGAAGAGTGGCTGAAAAGTTTCAACGTCGAAATGAATAGGAAAGATAGGAAAGCCATACTTTTCTTTGATAATGAAACCTGTCACCCTAAAATTCGCCTAGCGAATGTGCAGCTTGCCTGGTTTCCGGCAAACACCACTAGCATCACTCAGCCAATGGATCAGGGAGTAATTAGGGGTCGATTTTTTTTATTTTACAACATAGTCTCCTATTATGTCTATACATTATTCTCAGCGTTTCTCCAACTTTTTTAAGCTGTCCAAACAATAGGATTTCGGAAGCTCCTCAAAATATGAATCTGTTTGGGCTATGACCTCCTCGTTCGACGTGAATCGTTTTCCACCTAGCCGTTTTTCAAGTTTGGAAATAAAAAGAAGTCACTGGAGGCTAAATCTTGGGGAATACGGCGGATGCTGTAATAAACTGAAATTAAATTTCACGATTTTCGCCATCGAAACTGCGCAGGTGTGCACTCGTGCATCAACTTCATGGAAGAGATTTTTTTCTTTGCTAAAATAGCGCGTTTTTTCTTGATTTCATTGCTCAATCGGTGCAATAACAACACATAATACTCTCAATTTATTGTTTATCCTTTCTCTAAGTTATATATGCAGATAATTCCACGTGCATCCAAAAAACCTTTGTCATCACCTTACCGGTCGATTTCTCAGTCTTTGCCTTCTTCGGAGTCGATTCACCTTTACAAGCCCACTGTTTCGACTGCTCCTTTGTCTTGTGTGTAGTAATGTATCCATGTTTCATCCACAGTTATGTATCGATGGAGAAACTTGTCAGGGCTGCGAGGGAAAAGCGACCAACCAGTCGCCGAGTTCATCACTGGATTGCGTTTAATCTCCATTGGGAGCAAACGCGGCACCCATCTCGCAGATTTTTTTTCATACCACATTTTTCCTGCAAAATGGAAAACACTGTAGCTTGTGATATGCCTGTGGCCTCAACTATTTCGCACACATTGATTCATCGACCAATGAAAACCATATTGTGGATTTTTTCAATTGTTTCGGAGGAAGCCACTTCCACTGGACGTCCCGAACGATCAATACTTCAGAGACCACATCTTAGCGTACATTATTACGCACACACGGAAATGCAATGCAGCGAGCAGTAGGAAGTTCCCCTTGAACAGTGAACTCTGCTTTCATACCGTGCTCAAACGCGTTCTTTTGGTCAATATATAGTTAACATTCGAACTCAGTCGTTCTATATCTCACGAAGCAGCAGCAGTGAAATAAATGTTCTGCATTATCCAGTGTCAACGTCAGGTACCTCGAAGAGAGTGCCTTTATGAAGTCTTGGATTTGGTACAGCTTAACACTGGAGATTGGTGGGTATCTTGATCCATTTTCCTACCGATAAGATGCTCTCACCACCGATAGAGCTATTGAATGACAGTGAAAGTTATCCAGCGAATGTGTAAAAGGTGTATTTGGTGTAGGTGTGCGTGTGAAAATAACGTGACATTATGGATCACGCAATGGATGGTCTGGAAACTATTACATTTTTTATTTGTGACAATATACACGTTTTCGAATGCATTATGTGTATTATATATTTTATGTATCTAGGAATGGAAATAATATCAATGATCGCGTTAATAATAATGAAACTAGATTCAATATTACGAATGGACTTTAAACCTTTCGAGAGATAAATTGCTATACGTGGCTTTCCAATCGCCAGCAAGATTGCAGTACGCGAGACTCGTATTGGTTGAATAACAACTATCATGGCTGGAATGAATACTCTGGGGATGTAGATTATTCGGAACTGTAGAGCACATTATTTGACTATACAAAGGAATATCAGTTTTTATTCACAAAAGGTGCTCAAAAGGCATCCTTCTTGACTGCAGTCTCCTTCCCAAAGGAATATGTGTGGGTAACTTGGAAATGTACGGTTACCCTTCACTTAAGAAATTAGAGCCAAAAAAGACTGTTAAATCGTGCCGCATTCTCAAAATAATAATATTGTCATAAGCTAGCAGATTGGTGTACACAAAATAAAATATGTTAAAAAATGAAATAAATTTGTAAAACCTATATGATGTGTGTTTTATTTATGGAATAACCCTTCCTCTTCACATTAAGGATAAGGTATTAAGAAATGATAACTAAGAATATTGTTTAAGGTTCATTTATGTAGAACAAATTTATATCGCATGGTACAACATTGAGAATAAACGTGTAAGATTTAACAAATTGATCTTTCTTCACAAAGGCTCGTCCATGATTGATTCGTGATTTTTGTCCAGTGGTAAATGTAACCGGAGCACCATCAACTTGATCACCACCACCATCAGGTGACACTCTGGAAGGTTGTCCTTTCGTTGTAATATCACCCACCCCAAGGCTTGCTACGATATCACATTCATCATCGCTACTATCACGTTGAAATCTTCTATCAGGGTTCGGACAGAAATAATTTGTTTCACTCTTGGGGTGGAATATTTTGTAGACATTGCAGACGATGGATGGGTCCTGTCTTTTGGTTTTTTCACGATCCTCTCCTTTCAGATTGAGGTGTTTCACGGTAGACACGTTAAATCTCTCAACCACTTTACCATTTCTGAAGCCAGAGAATGTGATGTCTCTCCCTACGAGACCTATCTTCTTATCCATGTGTTTAAAATCAATGATGTATTGCTTGTTGAACGAAAGTGTTAAAACGAGATCGTTCTGTTCGTTGTCTTCAAGAAGCGATGAGGGGAGGAGAACCTCGTACACGTTTGACACCTCGTTCACCTTGCGAACGATGAGCTGGTGCACACCATCAAGTTGAGCAGACGTAGAAAGGAGCAGATCCATTTTTTGTTGAGTGACTCAACGATAATGTTTTCGTTCCGATTTGAGGATGCTTTTATAGCAATGAAAAGGAGGGGAGGTGACCGTTGATTAGGTGGGATAATGTTCTTTTCTTTAACTTCACTATTTTTTCACCCAGCTTTCCATCAAATTTACCATTGAAAAGTATTAACGGCTTCTGTTTAGATATAATGTAAAATAAAAATGGATGATCTGCGGTGAAGTTTTGAGAATAACACACTCCTTTTGAAATGAACATCGCCGCAGTCGCTGCGGCAGCTTCAATACCTTCCTCTTCTAAATTCATATACGATTTGTGAATAAATTTAGCAACCTTCATATCACTCGAATGTGCACCAACTATGTGTGAGATATTAAATCTATCAAAGGAAAACATTGCAGGCATAATAGATCTTAAACTTTGAACGAGATTAATTTCATCCTTTATCTCAAACTTTGGAATTCGAACATTAACTCTTGTTGTTTACATTTATTTAATATCTTAAACACATTAAAGGTATCTGTAGACAGCTGATTGTCTATCCCATCCCGTTCCTTTGGTAGTATTATAAGCATGGAGAATAATTCGTCTGCAAATGGGATTTCTATCACTTGAGCGTTTAACCTGTAGTCTTCTAAATATGATAAATAGTTAGTAGTGTTCATAATCGGGATTCTCATAGTTTTCTTGCGAACGTGGAAATCATATACGTCTGTGTATTCAAATGGTTCCATTCACTTGTTTTTGAAATACACAGCACTAAAAGTATTATCTCTAACAATCCAGCCAAGTCTTCTTCGGATATCATGTCGGTGATTTTATTTTCAGTGTTTTCAGAGATCCATTTGTTTAATGCCTCTGCAGTAATTTTTTCGTTCACTATCGGGTGATAAACGTTCTTCCACTCTCGCACAAACCTCAGATAAGGGGAGGTGAATTTTTCCATGCGATCGAAATGCTGCAGCTGCAAATGATGATCTTTCCTCATGAGACTCCAGGATTTGATCGAGAACGTTCTCCTCTTCATCTCGCACGTATCGTGATATCTCTTCTTTCGTAGATCCAGTGGAGCCCTTAGTATCATATACAACAGCATCATGATACCCGGACCGGAAAAGGGAAGATTTCTCGACCCAGGTGCATCTTCAACCTGCTTCTCGCGGATGAGTCTCCCTCTCAGCTCGTTAACGAAGGAGTGATCACCGTTGGTCTCCATCTTAACCACTTTTCTTGTAACTTTCTAATCAGTTCAAGATGTACTAGCCTTCCCCATTCGCACCACGCTCTTATAAACCTACTGTCTCACGTGTTTCGCTGGTGATTTCTTGATTTACCAATTACGAACAAGGAAGGTTTAACCTAAATGCACCGTCATCATCTCAGTTATTCTCGACGAGGTTATTCTTATGCATGTTAATTCCTGTTCAAGGACAGCTTTGATTAGTGGGGTTGGGTGGATTAAATATTAACCGTGCTAGAACTCCGTTGCTCCTGATTGGTCACTTTTTTTTACCTTGGGTTGGATGGAGTCGAAAATTAACAGCGTCAGAAATCTGTATCTTAATCTGGATCACCTTGGGTTGGGTGGAGTCGAAATTATAGTTTAAATAAAGCAGATTAAGGTGTAATATATCGCTTTCGGTTATAATTGTCTCCTTTTTCGCGTGGGAGTCTATTCTATCCTAATATTGATATTAACGGAGATACATGTCCGCTTTTGGTGATTCGATGTCGTTGACCTTGAGTTTGTTTGCTCATGCGATAGGGGTTGGGAATCCTTATTCATAGCTTTGTTCGCGTCGCTGCGACTTCTGCACTTTTTTGCGACTTCTTGCCCCTTTCCGTTCGCGTCGCGGAAGGTGCAAGTGACGAACGCTGATCGCGTCGCGGGTTCAAAAGTTGCAACTTCTGCCTGCCCCTTTTGCACCCTCGTCGATGCTGGGGCCAAAGTGGCACAGAGGGCAGCAGAGAGAATTATGGGAAGAAGCAGACGAACTGAACTGAAGAAGCAGACGATCTCAACATTTTCTTCTGCTGTTTCAGCGTGACGAAGACGAATATAATGAATACTTCCACGGAATGTAACTCTGACTGGACTTCATTATCCGAGGAAATAAAATATCACTGAGTTATATGACATTTCAATATCTATCGCTGTATGATTAATTACTTCTTACAATTAGAGGAATTTTGCCTGTAGCACTAGGTACCAAATGCATTAACGAAGAATGCCTTTTGCTTTAAACCTATCACCTCCTAATGTTTAAAAGAAATATATTCATAGGATCACGTGTAGAATACGCTATGGGGTGGGACCGAACGTCAATAAACTCCTACCTTCGTTCGATTTATTAAGTCCAAACTGTCACCTCGGCAAAAAAATTATTATCAACCAAAGTAACATTTTGGTGTTGATCCTGGCTACTCAGATGTATTCTTATTAAGTTGCTTTGATGTACTTTATTAAGAATTAAACGTACAAAAGATCGTTAGATTAAACGGCCAGCTAGTTTTTATAATTACCACAGGCTGTAAATATTGATAGATTAAGGGTTGAATAAAAAAATAAAGCTCATCTTTGAACAACACCCAAATTGTTGTGGTCAGATGAATATATTCACGGGACTGATGCCAGACAGGAAAAAAATCGCATTATGGTTATTTTTTATTGGAGGAAATAAAAGACACGCGTTGTGACGGAATATTTGCGACTATATAGTTTTTATAATTATATGAAAATATAATTTGCTATATTCTGCGTTAAAATGACAGCTCTTCCCCTATTGAATGCGGATAATGAACCCAGCCAACACAGAAAACATGGCCACGTTATGGCCAGATTATGGCAAGCCATTATGGCCACACTCCGGCTGGCCATAATGGGGCCATTATGGTTTTGGCCCCCTGGCCACACTCGGGCCAAATCAACTATGGCCACACTCCGGCTGGCCATAATGGGACCACAATCTTACTCCACACCTTACAAAATAAAAATTCATTTTTTATTTCATAAAAATAATTATTTGGCATACATACTGAACCCAATTTAGAACCCACAGAGGGCCAAGGCCATTTGTTAAATTATTATTCATTTTCGCAGAAGTCTATCTAGAAGCGTCATTTTCTACTCCAACTCCACTTAAGTGATGCTCGATGAGAATGGAATGATGTCATTTACACTGGAAGGTATCCTAGTTTTTTACATTCAAAATGTGGTTTATTTTTAAAATTTACTCCATACTAAATACAACTATTCCAGCCTTTTGTGAGCTTCATTATAATTGAGCTCACTTAGAAGTAAAGTAAATTAGATGTATCTAATTTACTTTACTTCTAGATACTAATACTTCTAGATACTTGACTTCTAGAACTAATTAGATATATCTAATTTACTTCACATTGCAAGTAAATTATTATATATTTTCCTAGGAAAGCTGATCTAGCGTTCATTCTTTATCACCATACATTTCCACTTATTAGATGGTTCCTCCATTATAAGATAATGGCTACGGATATTGACCATAATCAAGAGTTTTTGATGGCTGATATTGGCAATAACCAACAAGTAAAACTGATTCTCCCACACAAACCGGCTCCTACTACAGTTCCCAATATCCCACCGTCAACCAGCAGCAGTTTGCCTGAGATGATTCTGCCACAAAACTTTTTTTCGAGGTCTATTTTATGAATAGGGAAAAATGTGGGAAGAAAATTACGACTCAAAAAAGGCTATATGAGCAAATAGCAGCAGAAATGCAGAAGCATGGGTATGCCATTTCTGCAGTGCAGGTATGCTACAAGTACAAATCCCTGGAGAGGGCATTTAAGGCGCCGTGGTACATGATTATTTTTTCGCTTTCGAGTGCTGAGATGATGGAGATAGTTTTTCCGTCGACCGGTAGAGTTACCAGAGTCGGCGCCTACCCAACCAGCCATATTTTTGTTCAGTGTCACCTCTACGCTTTAATTCTTTGCGCAGAGGTGATGAGGCAATAACGACCCTTCCCTCTCATCCCCTCCGTCCGCGGAGTTTTCCATTGCTGACCACTAGACGCAATGTTGCCATTTCAACATACGATGGGACCAAACTGTTTGGCAGACTCCACATTATACCATGTGGCAACGTGGAATTCGCGGAAATGCGTTCGCTACGTTTTTCTAAGAACCGAGCCGGTCTGGTCCTAGTGGGGTTCGTAGCTGCAGGAGAAAGCGTCCGCGGTCCAAGTCATGAATAGACTTCATTTTTCAGGGTAGCCGCGTTGATTGGTTGTTGTGACAACAGTTTAGCCGTAAGAACTGCAACAAATAGGAGGTGGTCTCAGCTGGTAGCTTCGCTTGCACGTGTTAATGTCTAAATGTGGTAATTTGAAAGTAATATACGTTTGTGCCTACTACAGACCACCCCATTCCGATGTACACTCAGTATTAGAACTCGAGAAACAGATCAGGCACATTAATTCTCATACCAACGAACGACAGATTATTGAAAGGTGGAGATTTCAATACAACATCGATAGATTGGAAAACATGTAGTCATTAGTCTGGGGGTAGGGAAAAAGAAATCTGCTCGTCATTTTTTAACCTGTTCGCATAATACGCAGTGCATCAAATAGTAAATTTGCATAATAGAAGGGAGAATGTTCTCGATTTACTTGCCTCAAACATCCATGAAAAAGTTATTAAAGTTAAAAATGTCGATGGAATAAGTGACCACAAGGTAGTACACGTTAAATTATCCCTCAATACTGACAAAAATGTAAAATTAAAAAGAAAGATTTGCCTTTTTAAGTAAAGCAGATTTTAACGGATTTAGGCGTGACTTACAGACTTCTTTTGAAAAATTCAAAACATCAGAAAAAATAGTGATGCAGACATGGAAAGAGTTCCTCCAAATTACACGGTGAGTGAGTATAAGAGTGAGAATAGGGAACCAGGGTGGTACAACGTGGAGGTTAAAAAAATGTTTAAAACGACAACGAGTTATCCACGCGAAACTAAGAAAAATGTAGCTAATAGCGATCTAAAAAAATTATCGAACGTTACATATAAAGCAGCCGCAAAAATAGCCCTTAGAAAAGCGTAAAGTGGTTTCAAGAGAAAAGTACTTGGAGAACAACTAGAGGGGAATCCGAAAACATTTTGATCATATGTTAGAAAAGTACAGGGAACTAAAATGTCAACGGTTAATTCCTTGAAAGGGTATAGGGGCGAAATATTTAGATAAGGCTAATTTGTTGAATTATTTTTCCAGAGCGTTTTTAATCAATCTAAGCGCAGTTTGCTCGAAACCATACCAGACCGATTTCAGCAAATAATGCCCCCGATCGATAATTGTATCTTATAACGGAATCGTATCCTTACTAAAAATGTTAGCCCGAACAAGAGCTCAGGTCGTGATGAAATTCCTGCTCGTGTGTATAAAGAAATAGCTCTCGAAATGGCACCGTATCTTAAAGTAATATTTAACAAATCCCTCGAAGAACACGCGGTTCTTGACGTTGACTTGAATACAGTAGCTAAAAATAGCAAGCTCCGTCTTTTTGCCGATGATGCAGCAGTCATCATTGGTCATCAATCCTCAGATCGGTTTGACGCAGCTCTCCACTGAGTCCTGTCGGCTAATCTCTTCATATTTACGTATTTCTTCTGATGCAGTAGTGTATAAGGAAATAAGAAATTAAGAGGATAGTCATTCTATAGCTAAGGATTTATATGCGATTGATGATTGGTGTGATAGCTGGCAGCTAGAATTAAATTTGAAGATATGCGCGATAAAGAACTTTGGGAAAAAGAATAACTTTCCCCAGAAAAATTATTGCATCAAAGAAAAGAAAATATCTAACGTAGAATTTATTAAATACTTAGGCGTCACCAACATTGAAGACATGCTGTGGGGGAAATACATCAGGGAAATAACTAGTGTAGCAAACCATATATCAGGATTCGTAAAAAGAGTTCTAGGCAAATGCGATGAGAGAGTACTAGAAGCTATTTTACACTTGTCAGGCCTCATTTAGAATATGCCGCTAGTATATGGGATCCGTACGAGGAAGGTATGATAAAAGAATTAGAGCGTGTGCAAAGGAGATCCACTAGATTTGTTAAAGGCCGCTATGATAATTGTATAAGTGTTACGAGTTTAATAGAAGAACTAGGCTGGGAATTACTATCAGAACGCAGGTTGAAATTTAGGTTAAACCTTTTCAGTAAATTGGAAACCGATTTGTCGCATATTTTAAGTCGATAATTCTTCTTCCCGTTACTCCACCGGATAAACCTTCGTTTTTCCCTTCTTCGGCAATTGCCATATCGTCAAATGAATCATGCAAAGTTTCATCAGCTACTGAATCGTCAATATTGGACGGGGTTTCTTCAATAGCGCAAGAAGTTCCTCCTACGTGCGACTCTGTTCCCATTATTTTGAGACGCCTGTTTCGGATAATAGAAATTTGCATACTTACACATGAATATATCATTACATTAAGATAGTGTTTTCACAAAAAATGACAATATTTACCTTTTTTCTTCCCTCCGCTTGGCCAAAAATTCACCCTTTCTTTTTTTCCTCGCCATCGAAAATGTCAAGCGACTGCCTACTTTAATTTTCCGATATCGGTACGCTTCCGATGAAATTTCGAGACTTGACAATTAGTCAGTTTGACTGTTACTAGACACCCCGAGAGCGACAACCTAAGCTGAGACTCAAGAAATAACCCGTCAGTAAAGCAGACACTCCGTCTCACTCATCTACATCTACATCTACACGATACCCTGCAAGCCACCGCGAGGGTGTGTGGCAGGGGGTGAAGGTCACCAAGCATTCACTACTAGCATGCAAGCAAGCAACTAAAACTCGCCTCTGCTTCCCGCCCGCCTTCACTTTCCCTTCCCCTAAGCTCCAACACCTCAAGGTTACCGTTTTAGGATATAGGGTAGAGGGACCGTGACACTTTTTGAGTAGCGCAGTAGGCGGAGAATGTGTGAACTGTTTCGTGATTTGCACGTTGCTAGAGGCGTATCCCTGGGCTGGAGTTGGCGAAAAACATAAATTACTTTCAGAATATCTCAACAGCGTGTCTTTTAATAAAAATCAATAGTTTTCAAGGATCCAACAGACTAAGCTTGAATCTTGTACTCTATAATAACGAAAGTTAAAAAAATAGCCCCTCTGTCTCCCAATATTTGCAACAAAAAGGTCTATTTTTACATCGAGATATATTTTTAACAAGGCTTATTACGTAAAATCTAAGATTATAGAGTAATAGTTTGATACTTTCTCTTTTAATTACTGAAAACCCCATTCCGATATCTAGCTTCCTGTTGGAGCAATCTTCCTTGAAAAATAGGTCTGAAAAACAGCTATGTATCACGGCCCCTTAAGTTACATGTGGCATGCAATAAAACGGGTAGAGGTCGCAAGATATTAAATTATGAAACGTAAGTTTATTTATTATAGCTATAAACTTTCCCTTACGGTCATAGCTTAATTACTCCTATAATAATATTTCCTCCTAATAATAATAAATCACTTTTATATCTGGCCATAGGGAAATGATAGAAATATTTGGGAAAAAGCATAAAATTGTTCCCAAGGTGGTGTCTGGCCGACATGGAATCAGCATAGCAAGCACCAGTGGTGCCTTGCCAAAGTCAGTATTTCGGATGTACAAATCATTTCAATGCTTTGCATGCTACAGTTAGGGGAGGGGTGAAATCATAGCTCACTCTAACAAAAGTGGGAATTGAGATATGTTTGCTATGAATAAAGACTGGACAAATGAATCTCTTTACAGTGTTGAAACTCCTGAAAGTGTCGACACTAGGCCATCCACATCATCAGCAGAGCTTGAGGAAGTATCTCTCCCAGAAGATCAATCCTCAGATAAGCAGAGAGCCTTTGGCTAAAAACAAAATCAAGAAACGGGATGGTAAAATGGCAATGGCACTTGAGGCTGTGAAAGAGGAAGTTGCTTGGCAGTCATGCCTCATAGAAAAGAAAATGGAGCAGGATAAGGCCATCCTAGAAGAAATTACAAGTGCCAATTGCATTAATGCAATGAATGCAAAAAGTAATGCCCTGAAAGAGGAGGCTAATGCTCAAAGAGCAAGAAGGAATGAGCTCCTAAGTGAGCAAGTGGTTTTACTAAAGGAGCTCCTTAATAGGGAATAAATAGCAGCACAAATTCTTTTGCGTTCGTCATATACTTCTATTTAGAAATGAAACAGCTAGAGTAATATGCTGTAAAAGTTTTTTCTTATGTAAAAGGATTTTTCTTAAACATGTATAATAAACAATTATTATTATAATAAAAGAATGTAATGGTAGGTAAACTACATAAAAATCAGCAAAACCTGGAATAGGGGATAACCCTCTACAAATTGGCCCATCTCATTGCCAGTTGCCTACAAATTTCATCCCTGAGAATTTTACCCCCATCGGCATCAACAGGGTCTCCCGGGTTATCAACGATTCCCTCAGCACCATGAATCGCTTCAGCATCCCAGTCAGGGTGATCCCCAGGCAGGGGTTCCTCAAACCCCTCCAAATCATCCAAGTCTGCAATATTGTGTAAAACACAACAGGCATGGATAATCCTCACGATCTCAATTACATCCCTAGTTTTGAGGTGGTGTTGGATGGTATGATTCGTGAATATAAAATAGTTTAGTCAGAGATCACGTTTATTAAACGAAACATAGGATCACAGTGTTCTCTTAACAATTGTTAACTCGAGCTTAACTCTACAACGGCTAGTGAGTGACTGACTCGACTCTGCTTGGCACACCAGCCGACATAGTCGACAATCGATAACTTCGCATATCGATACATAAAGTATTACAAATCCAGCATACAAATAATATCCAACAGGTGGTATAGCTGACGGAACCTTTGTTTTAACCACCCAAAAGTGTGCTCCACAGTGATACGGCAGCTACTGTGCACGAAATTAAAATTTCTCTGAGCTCTTGTAAGGTGCCCATTATCCCTGAATGGGGTTATTAGGTGTGGAGAGCAAGGGTATCCCCTAGTAAGTAACCCTGACCTGTAAAATTGTAAGGAAGAATATCATATTTGATTATAATTGCAAATGTTAAATAAGTTATAATACAACGAAATGAATTTTAGATGTCATGGAGTAAAAACGACACTGCAAAGAAGTAGTACTGAAGAAAAATTCCCAATAAAACAAACCTTGACATAGATTGGGAAGTTCAGGGTAAATTGGGCTATTCCTAAATACTCTGGCATCGTGTACAGATCCAGGATACCCTATGAAGACATCGATAAATTTCCCCTTCTCATTTACCACTGCCTGGAGCTGTACAGAAAAGTATTTTTTCCTATTAATATAGGACTCTGGATCCTCTTCCGGTCTATCGATTCTCACATGGGATCCATCAATCAAACCTGAATTTTGAGTGGAAGGAGAAGTATTAACTGCTTTCAACTTGCAAACAGGCAAATTTAGAACTTTTAATTAGTAGCTATTACCAATTATGTCAGGAAATCCTTTCCTGTTTAAATAATGCTCCTTTGTGACATTTTTATCCCCGTCTGTGGGATCCTTAATGATCATAGGAGCCATTCCCACTATAAAGCCTGTCATTCTTTTAATGACAGAGTGCAAAGCACTCAAGCTCAAATTGAACCGGTCTGCCACATCCCGATAGCCAGCAGCCTCATGTCCAACACACCACAAGATTGCCAACATATGTTTTTGAGGACTGACTGGTTCAAAACCTCCATGACCTACAGTGCAAATATATAGGTAATCATAATATAAATGCACAAGAATTTCGCAGGAATTATAAATGAAAATAGTAGAAGCAAACTACAACCTCGTAAAGTTGTAAAATCGGGTGACATTTGAAATTTCCCAATTAGATCTTGCACAATTGCGGGTTTTAATCGGAAATGCCTCACAAACTCACTGTCACTATACAGAGGAATTATATTTTCTACGTAGCCTGGGACGGCATTCCTCTCCTGGCGTTCAACAACATCGATGACAGCGTTAATATGCTGTAAAATACCTGAGAAAATACAGGAAATATAATGGAGATAAGCTATCATGAGAATGACAGCACGAATATAAGAATTCTGAATAAGAATGTACTACGACAAATAGAAGGTATAGTAAGTTACAACCAAGGTTAAAGAAAGTGTGAGCAATGTTCTACTCCACAACATTTACTTGGTAAATAGTTGCAAAGGAATTGTTGCTCACTAAAATGGCCTTCGCTAATTAAAATCTTAAGCCTAGTTATCAATTTGTCATTCATGGAAAAATAGGAACGTGTTAGGCAAAATGAAAACATACAGACGTCTTCATATATATCTCTCTTGGTTGTTATAAGTACCTAATTTATTTAGAATTTCATGCGTATTTTAAAACATTGAAGCTTAAAGAGATAACGTATGCCATGAATTGCATAAATGTCAACCTCAAAACACAAAAGAAAATATTTAGTCCGGATTAAATTGATAAATGGGCGCCAGTTAACGTCACCACTTTCAGCTTTATAAATAAACAGTTTTGGATTTTAAATCATAGGGGCCATGATCGCCAAGCTTCATCTTGATGTTTACTGATAGTCTACACACGAAAAGCAAAGTGATCACACCGAATTACAATCAAAACTTTCTTTATCACTGTGTGTTTGGCCCGATCACCCAACCAGGTGAATCAACACGGCAAAATCGCAATATTCAATGAATTGACACATAATTTTACTACCTCCCTCCTGTGGGTAAACTAATGCTGGTAACACAATTTGATAATCATCTTCATCTGAAGAACCCTCGTGAAGCCCTTGGAGCAGATTTCTTAAAATTATATTACGCGCCATCTTTTCCGCAAAAGCGTTCGCGTCGCATGAGTTGAACCTTTCTGCCCTCTTCTGTTCGCTCTTGCCCCCTCGGGTGCACAAGTCGCAGATGGGGCAAGCGACGCGAACAAAGCTCATGTCTCACTTGGGTTGTATGACGCTCGTTTTAGAAGTAATTGTTGAAAAAACCACACTTTGCTCGAACCCACATTTATGTACTACTAGGCTATGTTCTCGAACCAGCATTTATATACTACTATGCTGAAATTTTCAAGGTCGACCTTGTTTCTGAACATACAAACCATAACTGCTATAATAGATATATTTACCTTCAATTGTGGAGGGAACTGCGTTGCTCTTCAGCAGAAATCGTGGTTGGCGGGACCTAATAGCATTATCATTGAAATGCTCGCTACAGTCTCAAATTCTTCATGCGGTTTAAATCCCGACCAACCAGATCCTCTCTATGAGTAAATTTCACACATTCCCCGGCTCTGAAGTACAAATATTCCCATAGTTCTATTCTTAGTTATCACTCGGAAAACTTCAGTGAGACGTGCGCTCAAACGAAATGCTACCAAGTTCACTTTATTATGACACATATACCTACCTTTCTACGTCACTCGGAAACGTGAAAAAGGCTATTTGCTTATCTAGCCTACAGCGGCACCAACTGGCTGCATGCCGTTCTTCCCCACTGCAACCTCCGAAACCCGCCTTTTTTCAATGCTGCTGTGGAACATGCACCAACTTGTTGGTCAATGATTCACCTCTGAAAGCATTGTAAACGACTTTCATGGAGGTTTTTAATTTAAAATAATATTTAAAAAATATTCATGTATTTGTATTTTATAATTAACTTCTTTTTTCATGTGCGCCTGAAATAGCTGGCGCTAATGTCAACACATCATACGATACATCGCGTAAGTCTCATGGGTGTCATTGTTATATATTCACTGTTATATATACCTACAACTGCTGCCATATTACATTTGGAGGTAAATGTGAGCTTAAGGGTATCGAACTTCAAAAATTTTTTTTAACCCCTAAAAATCGTCGTTTTTCGATTAAATTTTGCGAGCACAACCTGCTGATATGGCAATTTCATCTCGCGAAAAAAAAATCTGAAAAAGTTAAAAACTCACGATTTTGCAGCATTTCAAACCCATGAGGTGAGTGTTCGCAGCACCGCCATATTGGTGTTTCGCTGCTTCGTCACCAGGTGTCACGGTGTTTGTTGAGTGTATTTTCTGCAGTATAATGGTTACCGAGGAACAGGAGAACAGCGGAAAGTGTGTTTCGAGACTTCTCACAACGTATGAAACTGCACAAAAACACGTTTGGGTTGGGGTTTTGAGACACCTCACAACCGTTGAAATTGCGTAAAAACACGTACGGGTTGGGGGTTTTGAGTCACTTCACAACCGATTAAACTGCAGAAGAACATGAACGGGATGGGGGTTTTGAGACACCTCACAACCGTTGAAATTGCGTAAAAACACGTACGGGTTGGGGGTTTTGAGTCACTTCACAACCGATTAAACTGCAGAATAACATGAACGGGATGGGGGTTTTGAGACACCTCACAACCGTTGAAATTGTGTAAAAACACGTACGGGTTGGGGGGGTTTTGAGACACCTCACAACCGTTGAAATTGCGTAAAAACACGTACGGGTTGGGGGTTTTGAGTCACTTCACAACCGATTTAACTGCAGAAAAACATGAACGGGATGGGGGTTTTGAGACACCTCACAACCGATGAAAGTGCGTAAAAACACGTACGGGTTGGGGGTTTTGAGTCACTTCACAACCGATTAAACTGCAGAATAACATGAACGGGATGGGGGTTTTGAGACACCGTACAACCGATGAAATTGCGTATAAACATGTACGGGTTGGGGGTTTTGAGACACCTCACAAGCGATGAAACTTCGGGCGTCCGTATGGTCTGCGGTCAGAGCGAGAAGTGTGTTATTTGTGAGGCCACAAGCAAGTTCAGACATGAAAAATCATAGCATTTCAATATCGCGCGAAAACGCAGGTGGCCGCCGACACTCAATAGCCTTCTGCGCAGGACATAGGGAAGAGGTGAAATGTCGAGGATATCCTCTAGCGGTGGTCTCCGGAAATATCCAAGATGGCGTCGAAAACATCGATTTTCAGGTGAAAAAATGGTGATTTTCGGATTGTTATATCTCATGAAATAATGGCAATGGAGCAATGTAAGTCATGTCATAATAAATGTACATCCTTCCTCTATATAACACAGTTGGAATGAAAGCGCTAATGAATAACGTTTTCGCAGGATAATTGTTTGAAGTTCGATACCCTTAAGCTCACATCTACCCATTTGGAAAAACAATATTACGATGCAATTAGACTGCGCGTGGTGCTAATGACCTTAGTCGTCGACGCACCCGTAATCCCAAACCTACTACTACTCATGGGTGTTTTCAAGTCTGTTTCCGCACTAATAGGCGCTTCAGACCGGGAGGAAAGGTATAAGGATAGGGATGGAAGGGATAAGGTCCGAAGCGACCACTCAAATCTTATGGTGTTTTCAAGTCTGTTTCCGCACTAATAGGCGCTTCAGACCGGGAGGAAAGGTATAAGGATAGGGATGGAAGGGATAGGGATATGTGGTCTGAAGCCTCCACAAATGTCAGACCCTTGGGTCTATGCAATTTCTGGCTGGAATTAAGTCGTTTGTGATTATTAACTTTATTATAAGATTGACACGGATAATTTTCGAGTTAAAACATTTCCCTTATAACCATTTTGTGGATAAAAATAAGCATGAATATTATAAATATACGTAACTGATATTCTTTGAACTCGAGGTGAGATAAATAAGAGTGTCCTCCCTAATGCTGAGATCCTGTTTCCCGGCGAGCGCACCAGTTCTTTCTCCAAGCCCGATACCGTCTACGAGGGACTGAGAAAAAAACATCCATGGACCAATGTTCAATCGCTCTTAAAGATCGTGAATAACTTTTAAAATCACATTTCAGATGCAGGGGAACGTGGGGTACAGTGTAACAATTTGCATTTTGGGCCAAATAATATGTTGGCAATCCTACTTCTAACCTATTTACGATAATCTTTTGTCATAGTTTCATTTCATTGTTGTTTCTGGTACAACATAGATGTATTAATTCTAACCATTGTAAAAATACTCATTTATTTCGGGTGCTAAACTAAGCTTTCTGAATTCTCAGCTGATAGTAATTTTTATGTAGCTGCCAAACAAAACAAAATTGAGGTATGGGGCACAGTGTAACAATGTAATATGGGGCACAGTGTAACAATGTAATATGGGGCACAGTGTAACAATGTAATATGGGGCACAGTGTAACAGTGTTACGCTGTACCCCATTGTGACTAGTGCCTACAAATAATAGCCATCCACATACACAATGTCATGGAACCAGAACAATGGCAGTGATGGAACCAGAATTTAAAACCTGGATGAGACTGGAACGTCTGCTCATGCAGACGACAATAAAAGTGCTCATTCCAAAAGGAATCAAGCAATTCAATAAAGTTAGTAGTGGGGAGAGAGGTACACTTGTTACTACAGTGTGCATAATAAGTGCATTTGGTACCACTCTTCCCCAGTAATGATATTCCCAAGCGTGCACTTCAAGGAGCATATGCTAACAGGTGCTCCTCCAGGCTCATTAGGACTTGCTACACCATCTGGTTGGATGAATGGTGAGATGTGTCCTGGAACATCTTGTGAAAAATACACAGTCTTCAAAAGAGAATCTATCACTTCTATTTCTTGGAAACCATAAGGGCCATCTTGCAGTTGAGGCACTGGAAATTGCCAAGGAAAATGGACCAACTATGCTTTCAATTCCACCACACTGTAGCAACAGAATCCCTTGGATGTTAGTGTGTTCAGTTCCTTTCAATTGCACTACAATGCCGATGTTGATTCACGGATGATGCACCATCCAGGAACTCCTATGACTATTTATGATGTTGCTGGATGTGTTGGCACAAGCTTCATGCGTTCTATGACCTCTACCAACATCACAGTAGGTTTCAAGAAAACAGGGATTTTTCCTTTTCCCAGGGATGACAGAGGAGTTTTATAGAAGATGGTTTTATATGCAGCTCTGTGACAGATCGACATTTGGAAAATGTAGATCGAACTTCTGATACCAGCAAGGACATACCCTTGTTAAGTCAACCAGAAGAGAATTATCCTCTTCCTGAACCTTCAATCCCTAATAGGCCTATGCGAGTTTATACTTCAACCAGAGTAACATCACCTCAGAATTTAGTTGATCCAGAAACATTTAGAGGATATCCTAAAACTGAGGCAAGAAAAAACAGTAAAAGAGTATAACATATGATTTTGTCTTGGTGGAGTTCCCAGGAAAAAACCAGCCAGCTACTCTAGAGTATTGGTAAAATACTGAAGGATAAAAATGACGAAGGAGAATATAAAGTTACATTTCTGCGCATGAGTACCAAGGACACAAAAGCATTTGTTTATCCTCAAGTAGCTGATATAGCATCTGTGTCAGGTGAAAATTGTAAAGATGGTTTTGCCTACACCTATTTCCGTGGTACAAAAAATGACAAAATGAGTGCTTCAAATTTGAAGTAAATTTTCAAAACTCACTACTACCTACTTTCACTCAGATCAGATATGCCTTATTCAAAAGACTACCTGCAGCGCTTCGAACACGAGCTGCGAATGTGCATTAGATGCGTTTCTCGACAGTTTGCTTATGAGGATGCTGCTGACGTGCTTCAGTTGACATGTACTGCACCTGCAGCGCTGACATCCACGAGAAGCGCTGCTGCAGCTGTGTGTGTTTACTGGGCAAGGAACTCATTCACTGAGAAGTACAATTTATTAAGAATAAGCATTCTTAAATTACTCTCAAGTTTTTGAATTAACTCCACTTGTTTTATCACATTTGGAAGTTTGTTGAAAAGACGAAGACCTATGGTTGATGGTCCTATTGTCGATTTTTCTAGTTCGTACATAGGGTACGTGGACGTCACAATGCCTCCAGGTAAAGTGATGGTGAACACTGGAATTGAGGGTAAAATCTGACAAGTTACCTTTGCAGCAAACACAATGAAGTCACAGACCAAGGGCAGGATTTTAAGATCACTAAATAGTGGACGACAGGTCACCTGAGGGCCAACTTGTACAGTGAGTCACGTGATTCTCTTTTGCATTCAGACTACTTTTAAAGCAGAAGGAGATGAACCCCCCAGAGGTGGAATGCTGTTGGTGACATGAGAATAGAACAGATCATAGGAGAGAGTTAAAAGGACATCAATGGTAAACAGCAAAGTAAACTGGAGGAGGGGTGGGCCTTCTGGAGCCCCCCCCCCCCTTCTGGCACTTACAATTAGACCTCTTATAGAGCCATTGTATGTGCCAACCCACGATTACCCTGCCCACCACTTGCAGACACGGGACAAGAGCACAATGGTAGAGATAGGTATGTGGCCTCCAAGTCACTTGCCCATAATCGGTAAATGTGTCAGGTCGTATATCAAAGGATGATGGGATAGACAGAATTTAGTAGGTGCAGGCTGTTAGGTAGGCATATCTGTAGTATGCGAGGTACAACTAGTAATCATTACTTAAGTGAGAACCTTGATTGTTCACCTTTACTTTTTCAATTTTGGTGATAGGTGCACCCATGATTGTTGTATACCATGATGTATATTAGAATGATTGTATTAGTTAATGCATTTGGGTACATTTTCTATTGAATGTTTTAGGAGCCATGGGATTAGTGCGGATATATTAATGCTTGTCACATGCTTTGCAAGTGCCTTACTAGTACCTAAAATGTGCCTTTTTAAGGTGCCTAAAAGGTGCTTGAAAAAGGCACCTAAAAGGTGGCTTCTGTGACTTTTTAGGTGCCTCTGAGGCGCCTTCAAAGCACATTTTCCTGCAAGTGTGCTACGTGGTGCATCAGGCATGCATTTTCAGCGATTCCAACGTGCGTTTGTGACTTGCTTGTGCAGCGCTCCTGACGTGCCTGAGCAACGCTGCTGACACCCATTTGCAGCGCATCCGACATTCATAAGAGGGAAGTTCAGGAGTGCTAGATGCGCTGCCGCAAAGTGCATCAGCAGGACTTTGTGTTTACTGGGTAGTGACTCATTTTCTGCATAGTATTGTTTGGCTCCTTAAAATCTTCTTGCATATTTTTACATATGATTGGAATGATTTTTTATATGTTTATGACTTTTCTGAATTGTATCAAACTGTACTGGATCTTTTCATTTATTCCTCCTTTTTCTTGGATGTGTATTGTATATTTCCCCCTGGCATGTACCTTGATCTCCATAAGATCGAAGGTTTTCCAGCAGACTAGCTGTAGAAAATCTTTTCGGGTTTTCCACCAAGTCAGGTTGTCAACCTGACCAGGTGGAAAACCACAAAAAAGATTTTCTAAAACCTTGATCTCCAGGCAAATAAAGATATTATTATTAGTACATATTTGGTACAACTACTAATGGGTATGAGGAAACTTGCTCAGCAAAGAAAATTACAAAAAACTAGATTGTTTTATTAAAATGATAATTAAACTCTTACAAACACTCAAAAAAACTAAGAGCAAAGAAAAATTACACAGCATTAGATATCAATGAACGAAACAAATAAACTTCCAGATAATGTTTAACATCTATTTCTATTCATCAACCATAAGTACAACCTGCAGCTTAAGTCACAGTACACATGTCACCTAGAAAATGAAATGCTTTTTATGCTCATATCACCACAAACATGTGAATTATTGCTATAGCAATACAGGTACATACAAATAAACTAAATTACTACAGCAATAATAGTTCATCGTACATATGAGTGCACAAGGCCAATTTGTGCTTTTCATCTATATCACAGCCTAATGCAGATATAACGTATTTCTTAATCTCACAATTGTCTTCATTTTCAATAAATACAGTGAGTCCTGCCAGTTAAAACATTCCCTGAAATGAAAAAACCTCTGCACACTTTGAGAGATTGCTCCATGCAGACGTGCAATCTCCAATTTGAGCTTCACTTGTCGGCTAAAAGGCAATCAATTGTTCCCTCATTCAACAGCACAATATATCAATGTAAATTCAATGTATGAAACATAGTATAATTTTCCTCTTACGTTTTATAACTATCACAAGATTAACTACAAAAGATTCCCATAGGCATTGAACAACAGTATTAGTAGTCTACAGGAAATTACCATTCTTTAACATTCCCCATAATTATTAACAATAGCCTCTACCAGTGAAATTCTCAGAACCTCATTTCTCTTTTCTGCATTGGATGATATGCTTAGACTTTTTGTAAATAAGTTTTTGATAATGATTCATTGCATCCAAGGCAAACTTAAAGAAATCACTCTCTACTCCCATTCTTATTTGTACGTGCATGCACACTCTCTCCAATTATAGATACCATATGATACACGTTGGTGGCAGCCACCACCCAATTTATAATATTTAACACTTTGAGAGCAACTAGACACAAGGTTTGCAAGCTACAAGAAAATTACAACATCAAAATTAAATGAACCCTAATCACCCAAAAATATAAATTTTATAGTAAATATCTAAGTACATGTGTATTATTTCAGTCAGTGAAAAATGATATTCAGTTACTTCATATTGCATACCAGTCACTAGAGCACATACATGGAAGGTAAAACGTATGCTGATATTCTAATTACATCGAATGAAAGTAAGTAGTTTTGAAAATGTAATTTTTGCCTCAATATGATGTCTAACTTCAGGGGCCAAGAAACTATGTACCTACATATTAATGACTAACCTCAAATGAGAAATGCATCAAAGGGAACCATGGTATAATTTCATATAAGTATGACTTGTGCTGCGTGAAATAAAATATTTAAAATTTAACAGAACCCTGCTCCATTCATAAATAATGATGTAAGCTACTTTCAGATTTAACATTTTGACGCATATGCTACGAAGTGTGATATATATGAGCACAAATGGCAGCCAAATATCAATCAACACATGGAGGAGATTCATTCGTGTAAAGAACACGAATCACCCACATCAACAAAGTCTGTTTTAAATTAAAATTGATACAAATATTTTATTGATGATTGTTTTTATTCTGTAAGTGAATTCTTGTTGAATGTCAAATGATGTGCTTTGTGTCCTGTGCCAAAATGTTTATAAACTCCGCTGTATTTTATTGTACTTCACTTTCTGAGGTCTCATATGTGTGCCAACATATCTCCTAGACCAAAAAACTGTTATTATTATTCCTGAATATCACTTCTTAGACAAATTATAGCCTTTGAACACCAGATAATTGTAAAAGGTATATCTGATGACTGAATGTTCTGCTGGTTTATCAAGTGAAAAAAAGACTGATCAGCATTATAGTGACAACCAAGTTGATATTTTCAAAATACATAACCTCACTAATGTCCAATGACTACATAGCTATTCTCAGATTCATTAATTTAAGTCTGCAAGGAAAATATCTTAATCCACTTCCCAAACTTAACAGTTATAGAAATCTATGGCTCAGTGACACTTGGGTAACAATAACTCCTGTGCAAATATACACAGCCTGACAAACAAAAACATGTTGCCAAAATAAAAAAATTGACTTTAAATAAACAACTAATAAAATATTTCATTTATACCTACAGTTCATAGCAAACATATGAATGAGGCATTGGCACGCATTGAATTTCACAAGACAGGCATCAGATAAAGAGACCTGAAAATATCTCATTACCATTTCTTGTATCCTAATATTGTGTCCTATATTTTGTATGATTTACATAATCTCTGGGTAAATAAACAATTACTATTATTATTTGAAAGACAAACTTTAGACAGCACAGCCATAGTTAAGTGACAGCATGTTACATGCTTTGTCTTCCCAGCCATTTATACTGTAAGCAACATACAAATCTCTAGTAGGGCAAGGACAGGGCACCTATAAGCTATAACGTTGCTCAATAATAGAAATGCAATTCAGCTCTCGATCCACAACTCCCTCATGCTCCACGACCTTCAAATTTAAGAATGCTGCAAATTGCTCATCTACAGAGATTTCCAACCATCTGCTCTGCTCTTGCGTACGCATCTGGAGGGTGGAGATGCATTTCCACAGCGCATCGAGTGACCATTAAAAGCGGAAGAGCAAATTACAGCACTGCACAGAAAGAAAGGTTCATACACATGACAATAGGGAGCAGAGTTGAGGAGTAGATGCCATTAGCTTACAAAATGACAATTCATGGGACAAAGTACACAAGGGTACAGTTAAAATGAAAAGGTAGAGCCATTTTTCTATGGGCAGAATTCGATTTTATAGGAAAAGAATATTAATTTTTTAGAGCTTATGAAGGAACATTCATTACAATTAAATGATTCTTTTATATTATGACAACATTAGAACAACTAATCAGCAACTGAATAACATATAGGTATTTTTTATGCATAAAAACTAAACGGAGAGTGTTAGGAACTACTGAGCAGATAGCACAGCGTTCAAGCCAAAGGTCAGTGTGGCCAGGGACGGCTGGATTAAGTGCTCTCTCATATACAGGGCAGCCTCCAATGCAATGGTCACCCACAAGGGCCCCGTGCAAAACATTGCCTGAGTCCATCAGGATGTGCATCTGCTCTGCGTTTGCAGCAGACTTAAGATTTAACGCTCCACCCACTACACTATCATTCTGTACTACTGTGCATTATCGTATTAACAAAACTCAAAACTACCTTCGAGAAAGTGTATTCTCAGCTGATGATCATTTTGTTGACTCCCACAAATGGAGTCTTTACAATTGATTCAACATTATGTACTTCCTGCATAAAAATACTCATTTACTACTAGGCTATCAGTAGAAAACAAAGCAAGGAAGGTATTTATCATATTGTAACTTATTTCCTGAAATGATAACGACACATTTCTTGTATTCCTACCTGATTGTACAAATGAGACTGTCATAGGATATGATATATGTACAAAGAATCAAGTGAAGAAATGCACTGCATAAAATCGAATCAAAATGAAAGATTCAAATCGCATTCAAACTCATTCTTTGAAATTTCACAATTTCATAGAGCAAGGCTTTTCAATACCATTCCACTGGAAAGATATCTAAGACAACAGTAAGTAGTATAAAACAGAATTTTTTAAAGTTTTGAATGATAATCCTGAACTTCTCAACAAACTTCTAAAAATGCTGAACAAATTGTTATTAATAAATTTGTTTTTCTCCTCTATTTCCTAATTCTTGTATTTTATCAATAGAGATATTAAAAGGCACAAATAATAATCCCAAGCAATATGAATCAAACAGTTACTGCAACAGGAAATTGTTTCAGCTGCAGCTCTTGATGGAGACTAGTCTAAATCAAGACATTTCAAATTTGAAGTCATCACTCTTCATCCCATTAAAATGATTATTGCCCAATTGACAACCAATACACTTACGTAGGAGCAAATATAATGTACCACAAAAACAGGATGGAAACTACAAATATTTATCTAACTTGAATTTATGGAATATATCAAGATTTTTGTCACAGTAAAATTGAAGAAAAACAACAAAATATGTATTATGGCGAACTGAAAATATACTATTAAAAGAATCTAGTCTTCCGACTGACACAACACCTACTCAACAATGATTCCTCATGGCTTGCTCACAGTTAAGTTGAAAAGAACACTGAACCAGAGATGATACCACAGATATTAACCAAAGAATAGAGAGGAATGCAGGCCTTAAAGCCACTTTACTTGCAAGTGCTGTTCTCAAAAATGCATGGCATTACATATACTGAGTGAGGGCACCCCTATAAGCCCCACCTGATGTACGCAGACATTTGACACACACTATCCATCCATGCAAACACTTCCTGACATCAGCCGTCTGCAAGCTACAGCAGGAAGGCAGAGCGAGATATCTTGCCACACCCAAACATGTTTAAAACACGACATCCCATAATCCCCAGCCAAGTGGTTGATAAATAACCAACTACATATAATGTCCATAATGGAAAGGTACTTGGTGCATGCATTGATAGGATAAATCTCACAGGGAGAATGGTAAATTATACTCTCCACATATCTTTAAATTTCAAATGCAATTGTTGGAATGTATCATGGAATTTGATATAACCCATATGAAAATAAACTTTAGAAAACTTCATGACATGACCTGTTAAACATGGTACTTAAATGAAACAAACTTTGTACACACTACACAGCTTTAAATATTCCCCGATTGATTTCAGCGACTAAGCATCATTTTCAAGGGGGGGCTAACTTTTAACTAATGGTCAATAATACCTTGAGGCAAGTCAAATTAAGACACATTTCTCCATCATAACAACATCAGCCGGCACCTGTCAAAGCATCAACCATCACAGGGTCAGCAAAAAGTAACAATTAAGGAAAGATTTCAAGAGCACTAAAAAAAATCTTGAATGATAATACCTCCATGCTCCATACTTCCATAAAAGATTTCTACTTGCATTCAGAGAAACAAAATACACTAAGTTGGTTAAATATGGAACAGAGCAATGGCAACAGGAAGATAAATTTGGATTAATTCACAATAAATTTACTCACTCCTCCACTACCGTATTTACTCGTGTAAGCCACACCCTCGTGTATCCTACGCACCCCTATTTTCGGGTGCGCTCGTGAGGAAAAAATTGTTTTTTTGTGCCCACGAGTCTGCATCATTTTGTCATAACATGAATGCACGTTCTTTGATAGAAATGCTGTGCCTAAATTATGTGTACGTCTTTATCATTAATTGATTGAATTACGTGTTAAAATCGTCACGATTGTCGTTGTGCATAGACGCACAGCCTCTTTTACTGTGCATCTTTTTCTCATAGCATCTCACGGTAATCACAGTTACATCCCAGCTAGCACAGGGGATATCGTTTCCCAGATATGAAGGGGATATATAACGGAAAAGGTGCTCTTCGGATTTCAGGGACGGATATCACGGAGAAAACATGTCAGCGACTTATCCGTGATCATAATAATGGATCCATTCGGAAGAATAGAAGTAGTTAAATATTAATATTGTAATTTAATCAATTGATTAAATTACACTGTTAATTATTTAGCGAGAGATTACTCTCAGGAAGGACTAAATTCTTTCTGGTGTATTATATCTAATGTGGGCTTGAGCTACACGGTAGCAGACATTTGGCGAAATTTAGCTCGCTCTCTCGGCCAATTCCGGAAAAATATGCGAAAAAATGAAACTCTTTCGCCATGTGAAAATCGCCATCTTTGGAGCCCGTCTTACTTTGGTAATAAATCTGCGCTCGCTTCCTTGCTTTGCTCATTTCATTATTCCTGCTGCAATGGTAAATATTCAGATGCCGAGAAGAATCCAACAACCTAGTTCAACGAATATACATCGCAACCAGCTTCTTGTACGAGACAATAAGGTAAGGTAACATTCATTTTGCTTTTTTAAAATTTTTAGTAATTGTCATTTAATTTTTGTATCTGCCGGTGTATCGCTATTTTGTACTAGTACCTATCTTTTTGACCATATTATTACAAAATGGAAAACAATTGTTAATTTAAAGGTAATAATCTTTAATATTACGACGTGGCTTGAATTAACTTAGGTGCGAAATGATATTATTGACACAGTTTTCTGTTTGGCAACTCATGTTCAGCCCCATGTATTCTGGATAATATTATCATATGTGGCATACAATTGGGTAATCGTTATGATTTGTTAACTGGTGCTTTGGGGAATGAACATTTATGGCGTTATCGGTGATCATTAATGGTCGTGCCTAATACATTTCTTATGAGTAGTGAGTGACATCGGATAAATACATACACACGACGGTGGTTATACATGTAAGGGATTCATTCACCTAAATAAGAAGATAACAGTTTTGCTGTGTATATTAATTAGCTGTTAATTTTTAACCGTTGTCTGTTGATGTTTCATTGACTTATCATTTTGTGAAAACATTTTCCCGACAATATTTCACTTTAACTATCAAAATATTGCACAAAAGTCAGTTATTAGGGCGTAAACATTTAGAATAAGTAATTGGAAGGCAACGATAAGCTAATGTAATGGCATTATGGTTATCCTATTAATTTAGTGGGCGATTCGTTTTTTAAAAGTTCCTTTCACCTTAGACATAGCATTAAATTTAGTTTTGTAGTGTTTTTATTTGGAAAATTGTGGTTTATTTAGAGTTCCAGAAATGGGTAGTTTGTTTTCAATAGAATATGGTGAATTAATATTCGAAAATTACGTGTCTATCCTTCATTTTTAAACAGTTAAGTAACTGAAGATTCTTTTATTTACCAAGGTGCAGTGAAGACCAATGCATCCCAGCTTTACCTCATCACAGCTAATCGGAGTTTAGGAGAGTTGTTATGGTTGGCGATGTTGAGGGGAGAATCCAGGAAAAAAAACTACTACCTATAAAAATGTCTTTCTCAAGTTCTTGAATAAATGTTTTCACCTATATCTCCTTGTTATTATCCACTCTGTTTTTTCCAGGGCTTGGTGCACCTTTATATTATTACAGGGACTTCTCGATATGCTCATCAAAATTGTAGTTCAATTGGTATTCCTTTGGTGGGTGGTTGTTTTCGCAGTAGTATTTCTTAAATGAGTCGTTACTTATTTGATATTTTTTGGTAATGGGGTTTTTAGTAGGAATTTAAGAGTTTTGCCTGCATCAAATATATCGAGTAGAAGCCGTATATCGAATATTACTAGTGCGATATCACAGTCGATAGGTGTTCGATACAATTGCTCCGGGAATATGATCGATATATATCGTTTTCGTCGATCATTTGTTGTTCTGGTTTTCACCGCTAGGCGGCGCTTATACCATACTACGGAAACCATATCCCTTCAAAGGCGGAAACTCATCCCATATTTTTCCGTTGGTTTTCCCCTTCATATCCGGATATCTTTTCCCTTGCCGGATATGATATCCCTCGAATACTTGGATAGTATTATGAAATGGATGGGATATATATCCCCTTGTGCTAGCTGGGATACGATCACATCATCCAGCTATAAAACTGGAATCTGTTCAAAATAACATCCAACTGAAATATTTGCAGAAATATATGCAATTCCAATCCGTGATTACTCTATTATTAAGGAAATCTGTTGGCATATCTACAAATAAAAGCAGAAAGCCATCTGTACCTGATAGCGGTGGTCTCGTCTGCTCTCTATGCAGTAGCTGTGGACTGGGATGATTTAACAACACCGGAAAGTCTTGGGAACACACGGAAAAACTAAGCTCAATGTAATAACAATTATAATTCTTATAAAACTAAGGAAAAACACATTCACGGAAATAGAATCATAAATCACTAATGAGAAAAAAAATTGGAGACTTAAGAGAAAAAAACAACAGGAATTTGGGGAAAAAAGGTGCGTGGCTTACACGAATATCTGGAGGGTGGTGTTGACCATCTCGTCAACACCATTCTTCCACCAGCGTTTTGGGAAAAAGGTGCATGGCTTACACGAGTGAGTAGGGTACTTAAAATGTTGAAAACAACAGATCACTAAATTCTGACCTGCTTGAAACAAATATTCTCCTGAGTACATAACTGATCATGATTTCTTAAAGTATAGTTCTGTTTCATAAAATTTCTGGTCATTTTATATCATACCCAATCTTTTGGTTTCCCATCATAAATACAATGATTGACATTTATCACAAACTTGGTAGTTACAAAATACAATTACACAAAATATTATTCTAAAAACCTATCTAAATCATACAAAATAGGGTATCAACAATTTACTGGTTGACATTCTTCTTGAAAGATTTTAACAATTACAGTCTTTCTTCCTCAGAGACGAGCGGCAGAGTGAGGCTCCCAGTGGCAAGTTCATTTTCTGCCATTGGTGAACTGGTGTCCACATTCTGAACTCCTCCTGCATGAAATAGTGGCAAGGTTTTTCACAAAGAAAATAAGGGATCACATTAGCATTATTAGTCAGGGTCAGGCACGTAGCCAGACCCTTCAGGGGCTTAAGACTCCCCGAAATTTTTTCCCAATTCTTTTGTTGCACTTATTTTAACTGGGCAAGATAATCCGGATTACACTGCATATAATTCAAGTGTTAAGTGTCTTTTAACATGATCACTAATTTGAGTGTGATTAATGATTGCTCTCTTCAATCTGATATGCATGCATTCATTCAACTCCTGTTCTGGGGCCACTCAAATTAACTGCTTCCTATAACAAGGTAATCAGTGCACTTTAACCAGTGGGAGGAGGTAGAACTGTGGAAGTAAATACCAAGCAATGAAAATTAAGGGAAGAGATTTGTCACACGTCGGCACCGAACGGACAAGCCTGATTTGTTTCAAGTTACGCTACACCACTATTTCACCCCACTCCCCCCCGAAGCAAACTTCTGTCTACGTGCCTGGTCTGGGTCATTCATCTGGGTAATATCCTCTTAAATAAATATTTCCTAAACACACTGCTTCACCATCTAAGGTCCATCCTCCTAATCACACATCAAAGAGATGCATTGAATAGCAACACTAGGCATGAGTGCGCTGTGATGTACGGATGCTTGCTTCGCCAAGCACAGCACTCTCACTGACGACATGAGAATGATGTGAGTGCAAGCCTCGGGAGGAGTGGGCACTGGGACCTTAGGCCCCGCACTGCTATTCAGCGAGAAGGAGATAGCAGATTACACTCACCACCGTGCTTCACCCCAACAAAATGCTCAATATTTTTTCTAGTTTCTTGAGAAATATTCCGAGTAATTAGCACCAAAATACAACAAGAGACATCCACTCCACTTAATGGATTTCACTGAATTTAGAAACTTAGATACCTAAATTCTTATATGAACCTCCTATGTATGTACACCAGCATTCACCATCCGAGTGTAGCTATACAACCTTGCCCCCATTGCTACGGAAAACTCAATCATATTTTAACAACATCCAATCTCAAAGCTTTTGCTGTCTTATTCAAAGAAAAAATTTTAAGTGACTTGTCAAGAAAGCTAAATATGATCACAATTAATTGTTGACAGCTAATTGCTAACATCTAATTGCTAACAAGGGGAGTGTCTGAGTTTCGGGTCTAGGATTTTGACGAAATTTCCCAGGCAGGTAGTCCTTGATTAGTTATTTACGAATCACTCCCCATATAGTCGCAGTTTTGTTGTACGACTGTTCCTGGTTTTACATATTTTTAATCTGTTTGCCCGGGATGCATTTTAACTATTTTACGTACTAATTACGTAATTTGCTAAAATTACGTAATTAGTGCGTAAAATAGTTAATTACATTATTTACCTCATTCGCGTAATTAGTACGTGGCGGAAATACGTCCGCACGCCCTGTCGTTTTTTGTGTATGAAATTAACGGAAGAGCATGAAGTGTGATCGGGTGATTGGGCGAAATGTTTGGGTGAGAGAGAGTTTCGAACCAGGGACGTCGCTTGGAAACTGACAAAATACCAGCGGTAACAAATAAACTTGAAGAATTAATGTATTGCACATTTTCAGGAGCATATTAGAATCACCCAAACATTTCGGTAGATACTATGTATCTTCAAAACTTCAACTAGTCGTTGTACTTCGGTACACGTTACTCGAAGGGAGACCAGTTGAAAGGTTTTCGAGCTTCATGAACCACGTTGGACACGACACCCCTTCTTTGGCTAATATGTACATTAAGGGTGTTCTTAAAGATGTCATTCAGGAAAATAAAGAAAAGTGATTTCCCAAAGTTATGATAGTGCTAATGTCATGAGCGGCCGGAACTCAGGAGTGCAAACGATTATTATTATTATTGTTTTCTGTCCACTGATCATATAAGTACAAGACAAGTCGAAGAGTATTAAAACAAACGACATACATGATCTTATAATACAAAATTAGCTAAAAAAAACACCATTATAAACCCAAATCCTACAACACTTGATCCTCGAAGAATTGATTAACACTGTATTATCAGACATGAGTATCCTTATTTTGTATTTTGTACACTGCTATCCCCCATCAATTGAATTTAATTCTGGCCCAAGTAGCCAGTCAAAACAAGGAATTGTGTGTCTTTTTTGCTAATGTTCATTGCTTCTCACTCATTCACCCCAAAGGTTTGCCACCCTTGATCAGTTAGTAGGGAAAAGGAGTTTCACATGGCACTCCAACTAGGAGGAATTTTCATTCCAGGACTGCTGTCACAGTATATATGAACACAAGGATTCTACACTTCAATGTTTGGAGCAAATTGTCTGCACTTGCAACGTTGCTCACATCGAAAAGGAGATCATCAATCAGATGGAAGACGGCAACGAAAAAGTGACTGATGAATTTGTGGCCAAAAAGGAGAGAAGGGTGGATTTCTTGTATAGACATTCGGCGGCAGTCCTGTCAAAAGCATCGTCCCTGAGAAAAACTAATTAAGGTAGTTGACTTATTTTTATAGAATTACTTGCCATTTTTAAACAAAGGAAGGTAATGCAATTACAGCATATTTTGGTCTCACACGTGATACTTAATTGCACAATTTGATGTACAAAAGTGGAGATAATATGGGAACGAAATTAGAGCAGGGGCTATTTTCCCGTCAGTCTCGTGGGAACGAAATTAGAGCAGGGGCTATTTTCCCATCAGTCTCGTGGGGATATGCGCTGCATGCATTCTAGCAATTCACTGCTTTACATGATGCAATTTTCAATGCAAATCCATAAACATACATACTTGCATACATAAATACATATGCATACGCATACACATCGGATGTGCAATAAAGTGCCTCGTTGAAGACGGCCTTAATAATGTGTACAGAGAAATATGAAGCAGACATTTAAATACATGCTCAGTTGTCGTAAATGTGGGGTTCTTGTATAATACAGGCATGTATTGATTCAACCCAAAATATTTACTTTCATATTTCTACTGCGTCTGCGTCATAAACCGCCCAAAACCGCCCAGCGGAGAAGTCTCCGCTACGAACGAAATTTAAATACCCTCTTTCCCCAGTGGTAGACCTATTTTTTTTCGAGATGAGAGGCACGCGGACATTGCTTCATTTAACTTTGAATAACAATGTATGTAATTGAGTACTTTGTTTCAAATTTTGAAAATATTTTAATCAAATCTAAATACTGTGAAAATAAATCGTCTTGCCTTCCTGTGTATTTAATTTCCTACTTCCACTCCCTTTTCTTGGTGATATTGGAGAAAACATCCCACTCTGCATAGTGGTAAATCGCAGCTGTTGCACTTAAAGGTTGTTTCAATTCTCCGCCCAGCAGTGGTTCTTCTTTTGTTTGAGCTGCAGTAAGCGCACACCTTCTTTCTTCCATCAATCTTGGATAAACAATGTAGCGCTCTATGTGTACTAGTGGCCACGAGTAAATTTCATTTACGGCCTGTCACTTTGCGGGAGGTGAAATTACCTATCATCTGCCTATAGAGGGCTAAACGGAAGTCCTTTTGCGTTACCCCATGCTTAGTTTTTGGCGGAGAATTAGTTTCTTTATACAGAATAAAGCTGTTAACTATGGCCGTATTAACCACAAAGGCAAATAAGTACTTCCACCACTTTTTCGTTTTCCTCCCCAAGTCGTAGTAGCACCTTCTCTGATCAGCTCTGTCAATGCCACACATATATTTAGTATATAAAGCAATTGACTCAGGACAGGAGACGGTAATTTGCTTGTTCCCTATCCCTGTTTTTCTTGGGACATTCATGTACCTTCTTGGGTCGGAATTCGTTTGCAGAATACATGTATCACGATTATCGTGCCAAACTGTTGCTGTCACCTTACCACATTGTAAGCTTTTACTTTCACCTCTTTTGAGTTTAAGTTTCTTTGGATTTTTCAACTCTGTAGGCCATTCCCTACGATATGGTCTAGTTGTAGCGCATGCGTAAGTGTTATTCACTAGTAACAAATTCATGAGTGTAACACTTGAAAAAAAACTATCGAAGTACACGTGATGTTTTTTACCTAAATAGTTTCCTAGCAAATTCATAACTACTTGTGTTCCAAGTAACATTTCACAGTTTCTTTTATCCTTTTTTCTTAAGTATACATTTCCACGAAGGACATAACCATGGGAGCTCGCCAACACCCAAATTTTAAAACCCCACTTCGTTGGCTTTCCTTGGATATATTGTTTTATGAAATGACGTCCTTTAAAAGCAACCATTGCCTCGTCAACACTTAGCTCTCGTCCTGGTCGATACTTTGTATGGAATGTATCCATTACATCAAGAGCCATTCTTATTTTCTGCAACACATCAAAACCCTCTTCTCCCTGCTTTTTCTCCTGCTTTATGTCACTTATGTGAAAATATTTCGATATTTTTGAATACCTTGCAAATGTCATGCAATTGCGAACTATTGAACAATCGATATCTAAACTATGCCAATAATCCCTACTTTCAGGTAAATCAAAAATACCCATGTATATGAGCACTCCGATGTATGCTACAACTTTGCTATAGGTAACATCTACCCAGTCTTTATCGACCTTCCCTGTGGAAAGTTGGATATATTCTGCATATTTATTTGTATTCTTGACAATACGCTCAAAAAAACTTTCACCTCCTAGCATGTATTCTAGGAAGGAAAATTCGTCGTCGCCTACCGCCAGGTTATGTATAGGTCCACTACCTTCTTTGAAATCCTCTGGTGCTGAATAAATTAGCGTATCCCTCCATGTGTCTTGCAACGGTGAAGTAGCTGGGATATTACTTGCAGATGGAGCAATTTCATCTTCTAAACCGAATTCACTCGAATTATCACTATCACTTTCTTCTCTGCCTGCACTTATGGAACTAGAGCTATCTGAATCACTAGACAAATCTCTGATCACTTCCTCTGCTATGGCATCCTCACTCAAAGAAGTCATGGTTAGAAATGGGCGGCGTATGGGAAAATATTTTTCTTTTTCGCTTGGGCTCTGACTCAGCTTCTCACCATGTGGGATAAGATATGTTGTATCAGTTAGTGCCCGTGACCACACAAGAAGAAATATTATTTTGTGATACTGAAGACAACCCTAAACGAGCAAAAAAGACGTCTGGATATTTCAGCTCTCAGTTGCGTCCTGCGGAGGGCGAAGACTATAATATGCCTCATTCATCGCCTATCTTCGAACATGGCCCACCCTAAAAGGACCCTCGGCCAGAGACCATTCTTTCATCACTTCCCCAAAGATGACATGCCGTCCGAGAGGCCCAAGCTAGACCATTCGACCCTTCGAGCAATTAGGCGTATTGTGACAGATTTATGGGGTTCTGTTTCATCTGCGTGAGAGAGAAGATAAGAAAATGTGTGCGTTAGCGAGGATAAACACCCTCAAGATGAAGCAGATGCCTATGAGGCTCAAAAGATCCCTCGGAACACAGCTCCGCAGGTCGGGCGGTTTCAGGCGGGTTATGCAGGAGGGCGTTTAAAACGGGCGGGCGGTTCTGGGCGGCTTGTGACGGAGCGCAGAATGAGGCATTTAAACTTCGATAGGGAGAGGGTTAAGAAAAAAAGTAAATACAACACACTAGTGATGGATGGATCCAGGTTTTTTTGTCGGATCTGGATCAGGAATCGGATCCTTGCTTGGGTTTCAGATCTATATCTTGGTTTCGGATCCTTAGTTTCAGATACTCAATTTTGAATTTCATTCCTTTTCTAATCCTAGATTTTTAATATAGGTATCTATAAAAACAGCAACAATAGAATTACCAAAAAACAAGTAAATATATTGTAGAAAAAATCAACTTCCTATCATCTGCATAGATAATATTTTCCGGGATCAAGATTTTCGGATGCAATAACTAGGTATATGTTATTACTGTCAATATAAAGATCACTTTCCTTATCACATACTCATCAAGCAATGCATTTTTGAAACCCATACAACTATTATTTAGAGCGCAGTTAAAGAAACGTTATAAGTTTGTTTTCATTAATAAAGGAATTATTTTCCAATTACTAATCAAATCCTTGAATGCTTTAAAATTCTTTTTTAGAAACACAATAAAAAATTTAAAGCGGCCAAGTTCATAGAATATCTGGGGATTCCATTTTTAAGACGAAAAAATTATTATAGAATATTTCAAGCTGCTAAACTTTTAACTGAGCAATGTCTTATTAACCCGTTAACGCCTAGCGGTACCGTTTGGTACCACTTGGTAGTGTATTCCTAAACTTAATTTTATTCATATTTATTTAAATTCCTTCTGATTTTTTTTAACTTCACATCAATTTAAATACGTTGAAGCATATTATTCCGCAAATTGCGCTCTTTTTGAACCATAATTAACGCGCATACAGATGTTTGAAATAGGGGAATTTTTAATGATCGCCAAAAAACGATTTTTGTCGTGCATTCATTCCGATTTTTTTAACTTAATCCAGTCCTATCCATATCTACCCGAGTTTTTCAAATAATATTAAATCTCAATACATGTAGCTATGAGCTAGAGTAGACTTTTTGGATTAAGATGTATTCTTAGAAAAGTTACAATGTGTAATATATCTGTGGTACCATATGGTACCGCTAGGCGCTTCCCATGCTATTTTTATGCGGGGAGCGAATTCCTTCCGCGTTTGTATTTCCACCAGATTCTTTTGCGATATTGTGTTTTTAACACTATTTATCAATGTATTTATTTATTTTATTATTATTATAACTATTTTAAATGTTTATTTGTATTGATACATGATTATATTGTGGGTTTAATGTATGTACACCTCGCAGATCGCAATAGTAGTCCGCATGTGGTGAACCTGGTCTGAGCCGTAAATCACGCAAGAGACCTCAAATACGCGAGAAATTAATCATTTGGGATGATAAAGAAAGTACGTGACACGATTTCCATAATCCTGATTACTCCTTGTTTCGTGAATTGTCCACTGCCACAGTTTTTGAACTGTTTTTTGATGAAGAAGTCATTTCTCACCTAGTGCTGGAATTGAAAAAATATGCCCTGTTCTGCAAATGTACTAATCCAAATATTACACCTAAAGAAGTGAAAGTGCTTGTTGCTGTTCTTTTCCTTCGTGGGCAAAATATGGTTCCTAGTGGAACCGTATTTTATTGGGAGGAGCACACGACATGAGAAATGAGATTGTGTGTAATTCAATGAGTTGAGACAGATTTATTTATCGTTTTGACAATACTGCTGTAAATACCTCGGATGAAATGTGGAAAATGCGCACTCTTATGAACATACCGAAGAAAAAATTTGGCCAGAATTTCAAAGAAGGGCAGTGCTTGAGTTTCGATGAGTATGTGGTATTATATTTTTGGAGACACAGATGTAAGCAATTCATCCGGGGTAAGCCAATAAGATTTGGCTATAAAGTTTGGTGTCTCAATAGCCCTACCTACCAAATTTCGACGTATTCCAAGGGAATAACCCGAGGAAAGTGGAAAGTTACGAAAAATAATTTGGTTAGGCAGCAGCATCTCTAATACAAATGTTAGATGACCTACAAAAGAAAGCACCACCTTACCGGTTCTATTTTGATAATTATTATACAAGTAACAGCTTAGTGAAATATATCCACAGAAGGAAATACGATGCAACTGGCACAGTGAGGGAAAATAGAATACCTAAAGACTGTCCTCTGAAGTCCAATAAGGAATTGGCTAAGATGAAATGAGGATCTTTTGAAGCTAGAAGATGCGTGAAAGACAACATTGCTGTAGTGAAGCGAGTGGAAAATGCAGTTGTATCAGCTATATCATCATCCCACGATATATATCCGTTATGTAGTGTGGGTAGCTTCTCTAAAAGTGAGAGAAAGAGAATCCTTGTGCCACGACCCGATATTTTTGGGAAATATAATGCATTTATGGGGGGGCACCGATCGAATGGACTCGAATATATCCTTTTATCGTGTAGGTGTTAGGGGAAAGAAATTGTGGTGGCTCATTTTTACGCGGATACTAATTGCAATGATGCACAATGCATGGTTGTTGATGAGGAAGTCAGGAAGAGGTATAACCCTGCTAGAGTTCCGTCGGGCAGTTGTGCAGACATACCTGGAAAGATTCAAGTATCCCCAAAATCTGTGGGACGTGCATCTGCATCTAGAGGACGTGGAACTGGAATGATGTTAGTAAACTCATCATCAGATAGCATATTATTTTCAATAGATTGCATTTGATTTATATCGGTCGATTTTCTTTTCTGTGTCTACGATGTAGTAAGGTACGATGGGTACAACTACCTCGTGAAATCCACTCCCCCGCGACGAAGGTGTGCCCATGAAAATTACACCAGTAGGACACGAACAGAATGTTTGAAGTGTAAATTAGTGTTATGTATTGTTTTGCGCCATTCAATTTCTGGCAGCGATTTATGAATTCCTTGAAATGAATTTTTATTTACCTTAGGGAAATTTATATTTTAAATTATTATTACAATCGTAATAAATTGTTTGCATATTTCTTGGTATTTCAAGGACATTATATGTTAAAAATTAATATTCGGATCATAAAATATAAAATACGAAGTATTTTCGACAGCTACAGTATAATTTCAGGAGATTCTCCAAATCGGTTACATTTTATACCCTCAAGCGCCTAGCGGTACCGTTTGGTACCAGGCTATATCTTCATAACTACCAATGTTATAAGAATAAAAGTTGCACGTTATATACCAGAACATGGTGTTAGTTGAAATATTAGTTTATCACTGAATTCCGAGAAACTTTTTTTTTCAGGCGTTACCGGGTTAATAATAGCCTTTAAATGGAAATTTGAAAATTTTATACTCCCAAGGAGAGGTTGTGTAACTCTGATATTGAAATGAGATAAGTCTTTTTTCATGCTACTAGAAGCAAAATTTAAGAAATGTCTATGATTTTTCCTCCGTCCGCAAGAAAAAAAGTAGAATGACATGTTGGGAGCCTGTATTCTCCAAACTCGGGTAAGCCAACAATAGCAGAGTGGGGTAGTGGACTGCAGGTAATGGAAGTTCGATTGTTATCGCTGTTTAAAATATTTCTTTCAGCCACTGGATCACAAACTTCATCATCCTTCATTTCCAACCTCTGTGAGTGGATACAGACTTTTTTGTGCTTCTATCACTTAAACTAGATTTACAAATGCATCACTCAAAAATACATTGTAAAGTTAACGTAATGATTCCACGATTTCATTCTGTAATAAAAAATTTTTCAAATCATTTCACTAATGCCAATTTTCCTTTTTTTGACTTATAAATTGACATGAAATTTCTGATAATCTACTTTTTTTAACTGCCTACTTGCATTACCCTAGGAATACAGCATGGCTGTATGCCTGGGTAGTATTAAGGATTGAACTCGCGAACGGCAGTACACTAGCCCTCATTTTTAACACTACGCTTTCATAGACCTGTTCATGGGAATCTGGTGAATGTAGGCAACCCGCATGACATTCGGCTTTATTTTTTTTCCCTGCGCATCCGGGCGAAATGGAGAAAAAAAAGTCAAGACGAGTATTTTTTTATTTTGTTTTAGTGGCACAGAAAAATCTTCTTATCATTTCCTGACCCAAGTTACACAACCTCTCCTTGTCAGTATCTATGTACATTCCATTCGTGGGCGCATTGATCACGAAGCCGCGAAATTTTAAAATCTCCGATCCGGATCTGAATTTATACTGTCTTCGGATATGATTTCAGTAGCGAATGAAATGAAAGACCCATGAATCTTTGGATCGGACCCGACCATTCTTAATTTATGAGTGGTACATTTGTAAATCTAATTTAAACAACAAAGTGAAATCAAGTGAGTATTCAGATGTAATGGTTTGAAATAGAAGATGATAACATTTTCAATGCAATGACTGAAAGAAAAATTAAACTGCGATACGGATCGAACTTCGCGCAGTACACTAGCTCTCATTGTATGCCTGATCCCGGCAAATGTAGGCTACCCACGTGACACCCTATGGTTATTTTTCTCGTGATATTGGGGTAAAAGGGGAAAAAGTCATATTTCTTTATTTTGCTTCTAGTTGCACGGGAACATTTTCATCTAATTCCGTGACCTGAGTTACACATCCTCTTCTTGTCAACATCTACCGCACCTACATTCCATTCATGGGGCGCTTCGATCGATAAGCCACGAAAATTTAAAATCTACGATCCGGATCTGATTTTACTCCGTGTCTTTGGATCCGAATCCGGAACCGAGTAAAATGAAAGATCCGTGGATCTTTGGATCCGACAGATCCGATCCGGCCATCACTACCAAACACTATACTTCAAGGGGGATTTTTAGTTGCAATCTCATCTACACTGAGAGCACAAAGTTTGCAGTCTACCCTATTTTAACATCTATGTTATACACCAGATTTAGATGTTGCAATTTGGTTTACCTTAGGAATACTGCAAACTTTGCCCTCTCAGGGTAGTCTGCTTATTTCATAGCTTTGGGCAAAGGAGTCACAAAGTATAACTTGAACAGCACACTGGATCCCCCATGCCCTTGTGTGAGACACGTCTTATCATGCCTTACTCACCAACACCACTTCTAAGAGACCAAGACCTTGTTATGCTTGGTGGTCGAAGACTCTTTTTAGTGATCATAATGGACAAGGATCGTTTGAGCGGACCACCAACCGAAGAAGTTTCCATGCAGTCAAACCCTAAAATTAAAAAGAAAGAAATCCATCTACATGCAAAAATCATATCAAAAAACAGGAGATTATAAAAATCCTTCAGTAATAGGTAAGAATGAAAAATGAAGGCCACCAGCACAGTACTTGAGCTCTATACACCAATGATTGGGGAAGGCACTATGCCATGCACAAGCATGCTATGGCTACAAACGACAGCCAGTGTACACTAGTTCCATCCTCATTTTATGCAACTGCTTCAGATATCCCCCTAGGATACCAAATTCTATGTCTCCTGGGTAAAAATCAACTTGTATGGGTATTTATAGATACTTTATTTTTTATGAAGGAGGATAATACTATAAAACTAATAAGCCTTTAGGAATTTCAATGGAGGGCTTCACAGCCAAAAAACATTTGAAAATGTTAACAAGTTAAGATACACTGGAAAATATATATTTTTGCTAATATTAATATATTTGCGCTACACATTACTTCTTAACCTTTTAAATCACATGTCCCACATTTCTGTAGTACTTATAGTTACTGAGATGTCCCCAAAAGCACAACCACGTATTGTTGAAAACCAACAAACTGATCTGTCATGCTGTAACTATGCAGTGAATGGGAATTTTTGAAAACTCGTTTACGACATGACTTAAGACATAAATCCCTACAATTGCTGAAATTGTGAATGAAATCAGAGAGGTCGAGGGTTGGAGGCATGGTGGTTTGACATGGAATGCCCCATATATATTTCAGGTTACAAATATATTAACAGAAAACTATGCCACACTGAGCATTAGTTCGCAAATGTATTTTGACCATGGACAATAAAATTCTAATCTAATCTAAATAGATGAACTGAGATTCCTTTGAAATATCTTGATTTCTGGGTCAGACATGACGCAGACAACTTTTTCCTATTTCACATAAATTATTCACCATACTATATTGAGGTTGCGGGCTAAGAAGGCATGTTAAACTCAATTAAATATATATCTGATTTGTTTTCATACTCCAGCCATCAATGTTCTACTATGAGGGAAAATGGATATGCCCAATTGCAAGGAGCGCCAAACAATTTCATTCCAATGGTTTCTGTGATGCAAACCCTGTTTGTCAAGTTGATTGATCACTTCCAGCATTCTCCTAAATACATCCTCCAGCAGAGTACAGTGACTATTTCCTCACCCTTCCCCACTAGATGTTGTGGCTTCTCCATCGGCAAGAGGATGAGCAATTACGTGAGAGGTGGTGGTGTTGGTCCAGCAGGAGATCTGTTGGCAGGCGGGGGGGGGGGAGCAGGATTGGCAGGAGTAGGATTAACGGCACAAGAGGGAGAGGACGGAGGGAGGTGGTGTGAACGCCTCCTCGAGGGTTTGCCTCGAGAAGACGGATGGCCATGTCGGTAGGCCTTGCTGTCTCAAAGTTGAAACCTTTTGAGGACTCGTTTGATTTGGTGGGAGCCTGGGAAGAACACGGCTATTACGTAAATAATTACTTTGAGTGCATATCAGGGTGGCATGTTTTGGTCCAAGGAGTGTGCTTGGTGGTGTGGCAAGGATTTCCTCTGAAGAAGGCTCGGAAAAAGACAGGAAACAATCGCATCGGATCTCGATGAGGGGGAAAGTACACTGACTGCACAACTGGTCGATAAAAGAAGACTCAAGTACAAAATATGGCTTGACAACAGGTATGAAAAATATGGCATGAAATGCATCATCCCTATGCAAAAAAACTGTTTAAAAAAATCAAGATTAATTTGGGGCAACAGTTATTTCCAATAAGTACTGTTTAAATATTCAACAATAAATTGGGCCAACTGTTGAAATCTAACAGTTTGTTCGCAAAAGGATGGAGCATTTACTTTCAATAATGAAGAATGTCATTGCCACAGCATTGAGCAAAGGTGTAACAAAATAGCTGCACAATTGGTACATGTTGCAATTTGAAAAGAACTTAAAATACATCTGCTGAGGCAGCACATCAATCCAAAAGCAGCATTAAAAGTGAATAAAAGATATCGCCAGGATTGCTGCACACCTGTTGGCTGCACATCTTTGGAATCCACAGCATTTGAAGTGGACAGTATTAATGGGTGAAAAGTAACTATTCCTTACTTTTGCATTCGCTGCTCACTTGGACCCGAACAAACGATTACTCAACTTGAGAAAAACCGAGTACGAGTACTCATTTGAATGCCTACTCCAGAGTCCTCTGGATGGCATTCTCACCACTACTCCCTCACCACTTCGAAGTTATTATTTGGCATTGCAGAGGACTCTGCATGCCTAAGGTCTACTTCCTCCATGCCTACTCATGGTAGGAATGAAGGGGTGCTGATTGATTTGCATCACTTACAGAAGTATTGATATAATGATAGATATTTGATTAAATTAAATGGGTTTGGATCGTTTTGATCAAATTGGAAAACTGCTGGAAAGTATAGCTAGCATTGTTAGGACTTTACAGGATAACGCATTACTAATCTCACGCACGAAGCGGATAGCATGGTTAGTAAGAGGGTATAATCGGTATAATCTCTTAGCATATGACTCTTGCCACTGTGTAACAAATTCTTTGTCGAGTCTTTGCAATTTAGCTTTAATGTGTACGCAAAAGGAGCTATCTATTGCGCAAAAATGTTGCTACAGATACTGAAGCAAACTACGCTTACGATTTTGAAAAGACGTAAAGATGCCGCCCCCCTTGCGGCAGCTTACAGGATACAATGTAGATTTAAATACATATCAGTGCTACAATGTGTTGTCCTACGTACAATCTATACACGATAAGTGTATTGCTTTGTCAAGTGGTGTTTCTGATCTAGCATTTCTTCAAGTACCGTTGAACGCACAGACTTTGTTAAACGCAGATTTTTATTGCTGATTACTTCGAAATTACAGAAGTCTTTACAATGTATGATTTACTACAACACCATACTTACGAATGAACGTTGATATGTTCACAAAACGTGAAACTTAGGAGAAAAAAACAACAGGAATTTGGGGAAAAATGATGTGCGAATTACACGAAAATCTGGAGGATCGTCTTGACCATCTCATCAACACCATTCTTTCACCAGCGTTTTGGGAAAAAAGGTACGTGGCTTACACGAGTGAGTAGGGTACTTAAAATGTTGAAGATAAAACAACAGATCACTAAATTCTGGAGGAAAATGTGGAGGATTCGTGTAAGCAGCGCACCCCCATTCTTTCACCAGCGTTTTGGGAAAAAAGGAGCGCGGCTTACACAAGTAAATATGGTACTTCTTAAAATCATCATCACTGGTCAACAATTCTAGGATTGGTTTGACGCAGCTTTCCACTCGATTCTTCTATTGGCCAACCTTTTCATTGTGATGTAATTTTTCTATTTTCATCCTTCACAACCTGTTTCATGTCGGAAATTAATAAATGCTATCATTTAATTAAATCACTTAATTGTGCAAATTTTCACTCCTTAGCGCTTGCTGCACATTTATATTATTCATAAAACCCAAAATCTCTATTAATAGTATAAACATACCTGAAAATTATTCCATTGGAAATGGGAAGTGAGACTCACGATACAGGCTACAGCGAGATCAAAGTCGCCGATAGGATAACAGACGATATGTCCATAGCCACCGACTGATACTGCGAACCGTAATAGCATTTGTCACTAAAACAAGGGATATCGTACGATATCAAGCTTACTACTGTACGTCGAGGTATTGTGCGGTAAAGCTAACTGGAAACGTAATAGCATTTCAGATATCATACGATAGGAATCTCGTTTCCAAGGCATATCGTACGCTTTCTCCGTAAGACAGAGAACGGTAATTGGCACCCTGGTACTGATCTGTCATCCCCAAAGGGGCATCAGAACTACCGTATTTACCCGATTCTAAGACGACCCTGAATATAAGACGACCCCTCATTTTGAGCACCCAATTGAAATTATAATGACAAAATTACCTATAACTATGCTATTGTCTTATCAGTTCTCTACTTTTCTTGCACTAAATTGGAAAATGAAACATATACTCTTTTCAAATTCTAACAGAAAGCATAACTTAACCAGAAAACACATAACTTAAATAAACTTTGTCCTGAGCAACAGAAATTGTAGATACTTTCCCTGTACTTTTTTGCCTTTTAGCATACCACAGGATTACTTTTGGAATAACACTGTTCAGGCTTTGAAACATCCAATTTAAGAGAAAAATAAGGAAAAACCTTTACAAAACATTCAAACTTTTGGAAAAGTAAAGATATACTGCTCTTATGCACAGAAATATATAACTTAATCCTGAGTAAAAAAAATCAGATGCTTTCCTTGTTCACAATTGCCTTCTCGCATGAAATATCACTGGATAACTTTTGCAATACAACCATTCAGACTTAAAACCATTCCATATAAGAAAAGAAAAATTAAAAAAAAAGACAACAGTGGAAGTACTGACATCTGGAAAATGAAAAATCTATTGTTCTCATAATAAAATAGACACAAATAATAAATCTTAAACAACCTTTTCCGAACATAAACACATGGCAACGTAAAAATAGAGACTTTTCTTAAGAGCATATACTAATCGATACATAGTATGTAATCACTTTCCCACAGGATGTCATCTTCACTGCCATCCAGAGCATTGGACAAGCAGCACATCTTTAACCCCTTCACTATTGTTTTTGGATTTATTTGTGGATGTCTTAATTCACTGACAGAGTAGTGCAACTTCAGGCTTCCTAAGTTTTCCTGTTGCTGCTAAATTATGACTGCCACTCTCTGCAACCACTCAGAACACCAAGTGTTTACATTATGTTTAAAACACCTATTGACAGCAAGTACTTGCAGTTGTGATGTCATTCCTCCAGGTATCACAATAAGATCAGTTTTCATTTCACTTATTTCCTTTTTAACTCCAGGGGCTAGGTGCCCTTCGAATGAATCCAGTGAAAGCATAGCTCTTTGTTCCAGTAGTGCCCCTGGACGTCTATTCAACACCACATGTAGCCAATCAAGTCCAATCACATATTTTTGGTAAGCGATTAGTTCTTCACTGTAGTCTTCGGGCAATTTCTGGCACAGTGAAGTCCGGCGCCATAAAGAAAAATTATTTCGTTGCATGTCTACCACTGAAACAGGTATGCCATTCTGCCGCAGAGTGCGTACGAACTCCACCCTTCGACATTCGGGAATCGGCCCGTTTTGGGACCTCTAAATGACTTTCTGGTAGATTTTACGTCCTGCATTTTGTTTTGCAGATCTCCATCTTCGCACATTTGTCTCAGTAACTCCAAACTTTCTACTTGCATCACAGCTATTTGTTTTATCAGCATGTTGTACGACAGGTAGCTTAAAATTTGCATCGCAACTAGGTCTAATATATTTGATTAACTTTCCCTACGCACTCACGCCAAGTATTTCTACATGATCTGTCCGTTTTAAGTGCTACGTACGTGAGGTAAATTCAGTCTTGAATTCAAAACTTCTGTTAAATGTGAAAGCCGCCGAAAGTGAATTCCAGCCTTTGTTTGTTTTTGTGTATATGCCCGAAGCGCTCGTTTGAAATACATCACTGTGGCTATAGATAATCATAGGGCTGGAAAAAATTATCATACATGCCAATGTAATAAAATTTCACCTTAAGTATTGTTTATTTAAGCAATTATGGCAATGGATTCTGGTGGAATGGATCCCTGTTAATCACTTAGACACACCTATTCGTGCATTCATAGTGTAGCGCCGCGTAAACACAGTTATAACTTGTACTTGAATCTAAGATGAGTCTAGATATCTTTAGATGAAAATTAGGAAAAAAAGGTCGTCTTAGAATCAGGTAAATACAGTATTTTCCCTGGAGAGAGGGGGGGGGGGGGGGGGGGGGAGAGGTTTGCAACCTTGAAAGGGCCCGCATTTGTTAGTGGATAGGAGGGGGTAGGGAGGGGACTAGGGGGGGATAGGGAGGAGACTAGATTTTGGTAAAAGAGCATATGAAGGTGTGAGAATGTGTCAGAAGGGAAAAAGCAAGCTGGAAAGGAGTGAAGTTTATTAATGAAGACTACTCATTTCTCAAGGGTCCGGGGCAAATTCTGTTAAGGGGTTCTCCAGCCCCCCACTTCCGACGCTGCTGCACCACCATCCATTTCCTGACATATTGATGCTTTACAACTCGGATATTTAATGTGGAAAACATGTAATAAATTTATGTAAAAATTCATACGTATTCAAGTCTTTCAAATGGCATCTTGCACTGAAGTGTTTGCAGTGAAATAAAGTTTGTCATATGCAAATGGACTAACAACACCTGAGAAAATTGTGTACATACATATTTCTAACTTGTATACTTAAAGTGTGTATGGAAAATGTTGATTCACTTTGTCAATCTGTTCAATGCTGTGCTTTTTTTAATCTGATAGGATGGATAAGTAAGAACTCCTGTATTGCAGTAAAATTCTATGCACATCCATCAATCTTCATTGACTTTTTACCCAAAATGTGTTTCCTCTGCTCAGAGTGAAAACCATGCATGCATTTTTATATTAAATTGTCTTTCTGAAAGTTTTTTCCTTCCTTGTATTACAATATTTCCTTTCTTTTCCCACACAAAAACAGCCCTCCTCACAATTAATTAGCAGCAGGAAGAGTTGTTAACATTTTTTACAATCTCCAATGAATAAATATTTATTGATTGGTGTTATCCCACTGTCAAATACCAACCACAACAAAAACACTTGATGACCTCTATTATAGCCTTATATACAAATGAAAATAAAATTGAAAAAGTATATATTTAAGCACATAACTAGATAACTAACCAAAATCAGGCACAGAAATAAGAGAAACAGCATTCCCAAAAATTAAAATTTATCTTAGTGTATTATTTACCCAAGGTTTTTGCCTTCTCAATTCGAGTCTGCTCAATGTGCTGAGTAATGGCTCTTTTAGCCAGAGTTTTCTTGGCATACACAGAATTTTTCATGATGATGGGCATGTTGGCATCTATTTTGGCTTCTTCAGCAATCTGCTCAAAAAACTCTGGAAAGGAAAAAAAGAACACAAGAAAATCTCCGGGCACATGGATTGTTTGGTTGATTTCATAGAGAAGGAACTGGCAGAATCCCAGAATGCTCAGGGTGGAACGAGGAGCTACCTATTGTTCTGGTGGTCTAATGATGCCAGGACATGGATGCATTAATTTTTTCTCAGTGAGCTTTAGTCATGCCCTGTTGAATCAGAGGATGAAGAATATGCAGGTTGCAGTCTTACATGACTGAAAATAATTTGAAATTGTCATGGTTGAGTAAACAAATACTGAAATCTATGAAGTTAAAAAGCAGCCAACCTATGAATGGCTATGGATACTGGTGTGACATTTGGTTTTGATGCAGCCAGTCAAAAACTGCCTCCTTTGAAAACTTCAATTTCCACCATTTTGGCCACCACCTCTGTCGAGTGGAGATTTGTGTTCTCCTCACAATCCACCCTCCCAAGGCCCTGCTGCCCCAATTCAATGGGGAAAACGTTCACTTAGGTAAGAGCAATACATATCATAAAAATGGTATTCTGATAGTAACTGACAACTCTTGCCCCTCACATGAATGATCAGCCCCTCACATTAACATTAACCACTGCAACAATGGCTTCTTTTTGCAATTGAGACACTGGAACCTACGTCACAGAAAATCGGGAGCACTCAAGAGACTTATGTGTCAACTATGACTAATGGATTCAGGCCTTTAACTACATGGGACCTCTCAATTTTGGAAATGTTAAAAAATACACTTTGTATTGTATAAAAAATACACTTGCCCAAAAGAGAAATTAATTGAGTAGGATCCAGGTTTTTTTGCATAGTAACATCATCAGGTAACATAGACCAATTTTAAAACATTATGTACAGATCACGAGAATCTTTGTTTTTTCCCGAGCCATGCATTAAGGATGGATAATTAAGGACGAAATAAGGACAGACGGAAAATGGCCTGCAGCACACTAACATTTTGTACATGAACATTTGTTCTTTGAGAGGTAAATCCCTAAACCTAGAAGTTATCTTACAAGAACTTGACTCAGATATCCTTATATTAACTGAACATTGGCTAAGTGAAAATGAAATTTGTGTGCATGCTATCAATGGCTTAAAACTGGTGCCATGCTTTTGTAGATCAAAGTCTGTCACTTACCCTATGTGATCTGTCATCTGCATTCGACTGTGTGGATCACAAAATGCTTCAGCAGAAGCTGAATTATTATGGGTTCCGTGGGGCTGAACTTGAATTTATATCCTCCTATCTGAGTAATCGCAAGCAACTACATAGTACAAGTTAATGGTACTCAATCAGCATTCCTGAAGGTTAACCCTTAGAGTGTCGGGGAGCACGATCGCGCTCCTCCGAATTATAGTGAAAAGTGCCGGGGAGCACTATCGCGCTCCTTCTGTATTGTCATTAAAAATTGTTGGTTGTTCACTGATTGTTTTACTGATGGCATTTTAATGCAGAGAACTTTAGATAACGAACCTTTGTAATTCCAAAATTGACAACTAGCGTTCATTTTCCTACGTTTTTACATGAGCTATGTGAAATAATATTTTTACCTGAAGCTCTACAAAATCGGCCTAAATGCTCCGGCAATTTTAGCGTAGCTCCTAGGATATCCATTGGCACTCAAAGGGTTAAGCATGGAGTACCACAAGGGTCAGTGCTTGGTCCCCTCATTTTCTTAATTATGATCAATGACCTACCTGTGAATGTATCCACTGACTGTGTCCTATATGCTGATGATACAACTTTCGTGCATCAGGGTACCAATCCCATTGAGACTAATAAGTTGATATCTGACACATTGGCACAAGCAAATGTTTGGTTTTCAGCAAACAGATTCTTTATGAATCCAACGAAAACCCAATTCTTAACCTGTTCCCTTCAACAAATTACACCAGACAATGAAATTGTTAAACTTCTTGGCTTTTACCTTGATCCCAAGCTAACCTGGAGTATGCATATTTTAAACATTAGGAAAAAACTCGCCAGATCCATGTACTTAATAAGGAAGCTTAAGTGCTGTGTGACCAATGACTATCTTCTTAACACGTTGACGACCGATCACGGAAATCTCCGTGTTTAGCTAGCCGAACGTTGACGACCGGTCACGGAGATTTCCGTTTTTCAACGTATGCGTATTTTATCGCTTATTATTTTCTTATCATTGTTTATATATGCCTACTATTTGTTAAAATGTGTTTTAAAATGTTTTTTCCATTATATAGAGTTGTTACGTTGTTATATGCATTTTATTTTATTATATATTTATTATAAAACTTTTTATGTTTTTCGAGGTTCATTACATGCCGTACCCGAAATTTTGCTGGGTATTCTCCCGTAAATAAATTCGTATAAATTTTATTTCCGTGATATATAAGATCAATGCTATCCTCCAAAGTTCATGAACTATTAATATTTATAGTTCCACGTTCATTTAGTCAGTAAAAGACATGACCCAATTGTTCTCTTTTAGTCCGAGCTAAGACGTAAGCTCTTCTTTACCGATACTGCGATCAGCTTATGTGTAGGGGTCTTTCAAAAGGATAATAAATGTGTCATCTCAGTCTTCGAGACCTTCCAGCTCATGAAGAGGTTTCTCAAAAGGCATATTATCAACAATCTGACCGTAAACAAACCAAGCAGAGGGACCCTAACATCTGATAGCTTTCAAGGCCTACCCTATCTGTAGCTTCGTTGGTGGAAAAGGACCAGATGCCCTTGCCTCTCATCTTCTTTAGGCTTATACGCTTTTCTTTCCGAGGATGCATCTAGTTTCGCTTTGGGTGTCCGTGTGTTGTGTGCTTCCTTCATTGGATATCTACAGCCACTCATTCGACTAAAGTTTTATTTCCAGAGTTGAATTGTGCTTTTGCATCATTGATGTGAATAATAAGGTTATATCGGGCGCTAATACCGATTCTGTTTACTAGTACTTACTCTTCTCATTTTCCAATGAATTTACCTCAATAAATTTTAGCCATATTAGAATTATTGAACGATGGAGTCAAAGAGTAGTGGCACATCATGTGGAATGACCGAGGAGGATATATGTACCGAACTCTGTGTTGATGTATTATCGGACGCGCCAGATGATTGCATAGAAGAGAGTGAGGACTCAGACTGTGAAATTGGTCTTGAAACTTCTGGAAGACGGAATGGAAGAAAATCTACGTGTTTAGTTTACAGTGATAGTGATTCTGAAGGAACTGACAATGACAGTAATTTTGTGAAGGACACCGCTGAGACATGGCACAAAAATGATTTTCCAAGAATTTTAGAAGAATTTCAGGGCAAAGAGGGAATCATCAATACACTTGATAACTGTGAACGCATTTTGGATGTGGTAAAATTGTTTTTTGGGGAAGATCTGTTTGAAATGATGTGTAATGAAACAAATTTGTACCATATGCAAAATGAAAGCAAGTATGAGCATTCACAGAAATCAGGGAAATGGAAAAACGTATCTGTAAAAGAGATGAAAGTTTTTCTGGCAATAATCATATTGATGGGAAAGGTCAGGAAAGACTCAATTAGGGAATATTGGAGCACAGATGCGTTTATCGAGATGCCAATTTTTGGAAATTTGCTAAGCAGAAACAGGTTTGAGCAAATTTGGAAATCTTGGCATTTTAGTGACAATGAATCTAACTCTGATTCTGAAGATAGGTTATATAAAATTAGACCTATTGTTGCATATTTTCTAGAAAAATTCAAGACAGTATACTCACCCAGGCGTGAGCTCTCTCTTGATGAAGGAGTAATACCTTGGAGAGGAAGATTGAGGTTTAGGACATATAATCCCGGTAAACTGGTGAAGTATGGATTATTAGTGCGCATGGTGTGTGAGAGTGATACAGGGTATATCTGCAACATAGAAATATACACAGCAGAGGGAAAAAAATTAGAAGAAACATTATTGTCACTTCTAGAACCGTATTTATACCGATGGCATCATGTGTACCAAGACAATTATTATAACAGTGTACACATAGCAGAAACTCTGCTTTCAAAAAAAACTCGTGTTTGTGGTACCATTCGTGCGAACAGGGGACTTCCGTCTGAATTTAGGAACGAAATGAAAAATATGAAGAAAGGAGACTACATGCTCTGCAGAAAAGGGGAAGTTTTGCTTGCCGCATGGAAAGACAAGAGGGAAGTGAGGATGATTTCCACGATCCATGACGCGAGTACGGGTGAAGGAAAACTGAACAGGTGGACAGGAGACATCAAGAGAAAACCTACTTGTATTTTGGAGTACAATAAGTACATGGGAGGAGTGGATAGGGCCGATATGTACCTTGCGTACTTCTCAATACTGAGAAAAACTATGAAGTGGACGAAAAAAGTTGTGTTGTGGCTAATAAACTGTGCCTTATTCAATTCTTTTATAACCTACAGAACACTGAACAGGTCTTCCCGTGTGACTTTTCAAAAATTCGTTTTGGAATTAGCCAAGGGTTGGGCTAATAGTGAAGAAGAGAGAAGTGCGTCGTCCAGCAATGACGGCACCGAAGCTGATAAAGAAGGGCCGACTCGACGGGCGCCTCGTCGGGATCATCCAGCAAGACTATCGGGCGTGATGACGAAACACACTCTAGAGAAGATAGTAGGGAAGGGGAAAAAAAAATATCCATCACGGATGTGCCGAGTTTGCTCTGCAAAGAAAATTAGAAAGGAAACTCGGTACATTTGTGCGTTCTGCAAGGTTCCTCTTCATAAAGGGACTTGTTTCACGCAATATCATACCAGGAAGAAATACTAGAATCTATGGTGAGTAAAACATTTTTTATTTTATTGAAAAAGGTTAAAAAATAACCATATTACACCAATTTTAGTGCAGTAATGTCACTTAGGTTACATCCCTATTAAATAGCCGGTCCTACGTAGAAGGATGGGATTTAAATACCCGGTCGTCAACGTGTTAATGCATATTATGCATTTTTCCAATCTCACCTTTCTTATGGAATCAGAATTTGGGGGCATGCTTCAGACGTAAAACAGCTATTAAAACTCCAAAAGAAGGTGGTTCGAGTTATCTCTAACTCTGGATTTAATGCACACTGTAAACAACTTTTTGTTAGATTAGGCATTATGACTGTTTACAGCCTATATATATTTCACACACTGTTGTTTGTCAAGGTAAATCTGAAAATGTACTTCAAAAGAGCTGATGTACACAATTATGACACTAGAGCAAATCATAAACTAGATATGCCTCACTGTAGACTGGTTAAATCTTTTAACTATGAAAACTTGGCCATCAAGTGTTTCAACATGCTGCCCAACTCAGCAAGAATGGTTGACTACAAAGTCTTCTGCAGGGCCCTAGAGAAATGGCTCATCTTTAAACCAATATATACTCACTGGAGGAATACTTTGAAATTGATTTCTCCACAATAAGCTTTTAATTGTATACTTGCATTGTGATTCTGATTGTATTTATTTTCTGTTTCTCACTGTATATCTACATTTTGCTTATTACTGTATATTTCTGCTGTGTATTCAATGTATTTCTTTTTTCCTGTATCCTCACAAGAGGAGTGTAAAGATTGACGACATCTACCACAATACTTGCTGTGCTACAGATGAATAAAGACATTATTATTATTATTATTTGTTTTCAAATAAAACAGCTGACAGACTTCAAAATCTGACCAGTTTAAGACTGTATTTTGGAAAATTTTCAGACAGTTTATAAGCCCAACAAGAGTAATCATCAGATGAAGCAATGATTCCTTGGAATGGAAGACAAATTCCCCATGTATGTACAACCCAGCTAATATCGTCAAGTATTGACTACTTGTTCACATGATGAGTGACAGTGATTCAGGTAATATTTAAATACTTAGATATTAGATAGACACCAGGACTCAAAGTGTGGGAGGACAAGTTAACAATATCACTATAAGAATGTGGGGTGGCATATTGTTCAGAAGGAGTTTGAGGGTTGGGTGTCTGATTGTTATGGGGAGGTTTAGGGAGGATTGGAATTATGTTAGGAGGCCGAGGAAGGTTAAAAAGAGTGGCTAGATCAGGTTTATCGCTATACAGAGGTGGTGGTGTAGGTCTTGGAGGGAAAATGTTTAGTGTTTACTTAATATTTAATATTCTTTAATACAATATTCCTGGCATGTGATACGCTCAGAAGTCTTTTTTCTATAATTATATTTAAACATTTCTGGATAGAGGGTGATACAATATGGCATCACTAGGATCTTATATTTTAGAAAATAAATCAAATATCAATGCAAATGAACTGATAATGTTTCCTTCAAGTGCATTCTAAAGAATACTTGTACAGGTAAAAAATATACATATTGTTTGATGAGTATGTGATAAGGAATGTGAACTTTATATTAGAAGTAATAACATATAATTATTGCATCCGTAAATCTTGATGCAGGAAATTATTATCCACACAGATGATAGAAAGTTGATTTTTTCTACACTAAATTTATGTTTTTTTTTTCGGAAATAGCTATCGTAGCTATTTTTCTGTATTAAAAATCTAGAATTAGAAAAGGAATGAAATTCAAAATCTGAAACTAAGGATTTAACAAAGACGTAGATCCGAAAAATAGGCAAGGATCCAGTTCCGGATCCAAAAAAAAACCTGGATCTGTCCATTACTAGAATTTTTATATGGGATATGGGATCACCCAACTTACGTCTCAGTTTTTTCACATCAGGCAGGATCTTAGAACGCAGTGAATCAATGGTGCCATCATCCGGAGCATCCACAAGGGAGAGAGCACCTTCGAGGTTTTGCACCGATGTGTGCGCCGACTGCAGCTGCCTTTCTGCCTCGAACCTCGCGCACACTTCCAGTCGAAGGTCAGCATCAACAACCCTCCTTTGCGCCACCAAGTCCTGAACACAATGTCATCAAGTAGTGCATCCATCACTATTGCATTGAGCAGAAGTTCAGTAATGTGAATCATATTTAAGCACCAATACTCATGAGGGGTAAAATACAGCAATGATAACATTTGATTAATCCTTTATACAATTTAACAGATATATGTAGTACCTAGAAACATAAGAAACACTTCAGAAAAAGCATTTTCCACTTCAAACGATGAAAATTCAACCTGAAGAGATTTTAATAACATTTAAATTTTCAGAGAGCAGTGATGTCCTTTCAATGACAGTATGTAAGTATGTTAGAAGAACATGCATGAGAAGGTAGTGAATTATGTATGTAGTTGTTAACAGGAATTTTGGGCAAAATTGCTGTTTCAAACATAGTTATTTCCATTCACCTAATAAAATTGATGATTTCTGGAGTCACTTTATGGAATTTACTTGTATTCATTATAAATGACAAAACAAACTTTGTATTTCCACATTTATTTATCTCGCTCTACTACGACAATGGTTTTGACGATTAACGTCATCATCACAAAATGGGAAATCCTAAATGGGAAATCTGTTGAAAGAGTTACTAGTACAAAGTTCTTAGGATTATGAATCGATTGGTCCTTGAGTTGGCAGATCCATATTAATCAATTATGCCTTCAACTTGCCAAATGTGGTTATGTTTTGAGAAATCTTGCCAACATTGTTAACTTAGAAGTGTGAAAAATGGCATACTTTGGTATCTTCCAGTCACGTCTAACTTATGGCATTATTTTCTGGGGATCCTCTCCTGGTTTTAAAAAGGTTTTTGTAATGTAAAAGAGACGCATTAGATACATAGCTAAAATTCCAGCACGAAAATCCTGTAAACCTCACTTTAAAGAGTTAATGATTTTTAGTCCTCCAAGCTTGTACATTTACCACCTTTGTATTTACATTTTAGATAATAAGAGTGAATTCTCCAGGTGGGGACTAATCGAGAAAGTACAACAGTCAAGTGTGATAGTCATTTTAGGGTAGGAACGTGGAACGTGCGATCACTTCGGACCTGCGGAAGACTGGAGAACCTGAAGGTGGAAATGCGGAGAATGGACCTCGATGTATTAGGAATCAGTGAAATGAGATGGCTTAAAGAAGAAGACTTTTGGAGTGGAAGTTATTTACAGGATTATTCACACTGGATCACTGAATGGTAACGCTGGATTTGGCATAATGCTCAGGAAGAGTGCAGGACTGCGTGTGAAGAACTTCCTGCAGTACAGTGAGAGGACTATAATGGTGAAGATTGAGACCAAGCCTACAGGTACCATTGTGGTGCAAGTTTACATGCCTACATCGGACTACGAACATGAAAAAGTGGAAGACGTCTGAGAAGATATCACGGAAGTAATAAAACAGGTAAGAGGAAAAGAAAGCCTAATTATCAAAGGAGACTGGAACGCTGTCATCAGCGAAGGTCAAGATGGAAGAATAACTGGAAAATATGGATTGGGAAATCGAAACGAAAGAGGAGAAAGACTGCTGGAGTTCTGCACACAACATAAGTTAGTGGTTACTAATACACTGTTTAAAAATCACAACCAAAGAAAATACACGTGGAAGATGCCAGGAGACAGAGGAAGATTTCAAATAGACTACATTTTAGTGAAGCAGAGGTTCAGGAATCAGGTGAAGGACTGCAAAAGCTACCCGGGTGCAGACATCGACAGCGACCATAATTTAGTGATGATGAAATGCCATCTAAAATTCAAGAGATTCAAGAAAACAGTAAAGAACATTTGGCAAGTAGAAAAACTACAGGAGACTCAACATCAGCTGTAATTTCAGAAAGCAGTAGAAAACAACATAGGAGAGGACGTGACTGTGAAACCAGTAGAAGATCTAAGGGGAAACATTAAATGTGGACTACAGAAAGCTGCAAAAGGAGTTCTTGGAAGAAGAAAAGTTGTTAAGAAGAAACCATGGATCACAGAAGAAGTCTTATTGCTGATCAAAGAAAGAAGAAAGTACAAGAATGTGAAAACTGAAGAAGAGCAGCTTTGATACAAAAGAATAAGGAACGAAGTAAGTCGCAAAGCCAGGAAAGCTAAAGAAATGTGGATGAACAATCTGTGCGAAGATGTTCAAAACAACTTTACCCTTGGAAAGGTGGAAGCTGCCTATAGGATAGTAAGGAACCACTTCAAGGAACGGAGCACAAGATGCAATGCTATAAGGGACAAGAATATAGAACTTTTGATTGAAAATGAAGACAAAGTGAAGAGATGGAAAGAACATCTGGAAGAGTAATACAACAAGTTGTCCTGTCTTCTTTTCATAGTTTTCTCCAATTCTTTTTATGACTTCTTCATTTGTCACTCGGTCAATCCATTTTATCTTCATCATTCTTCGATAGCACCATATTTCGAATGCCGTTAGCTGGTCAAAACTTTTTTATTCAACTAGGTTCAGAATGCACTGGGTACACACTCTAAAACAAAAAAAAAGCACAATGCCTTGCGAACTCCGCCCAGGTGCTGCCACCACATTATACATAATACAAAACAAAAACTCATTTCTGTTAATACCGTACACCCTAACATCCACCCTTCTCCGCTGCTGTCATCGTCCATGCCTCACTGCCATAAAGGAACATGCTCCAGATATACGTTTTGATGAATTGCTTCATTACTTCCAAGCTTGTATTTTCAACTGTTAGTAGATTCTTCTTTTGATAGAATGCCCTCTTTGCCTGGGCTATTCTACTCACTATTTCTTTCTTGCTTCATCCATCGTTGGTAACCTGTTGTTGATGAAGGTAGAAACTTAATCGACCATATCTTAAGACACGATGGCCTGATGAAGACAATCGTCAAAGGAAAAGTGAACGGGAAGAATGGAAAAGGCAGGCCTCGTGCGAGTTACATAGAACAGGTTGTAAAGGACGCGAAAGAGAGGAACTACGTTAATATGAGGAGGTTGGCTGAGAGAAGAATCGAGCGGAGGGCTGCGTCAAACCAATCCTAGGATTGCTGACCCTTGATGATGATGAAGAGTGAATTAGCTACAAATGCTCAAATGCATGGGCATAACACTCAGCAGAGAGTGCACATGCTTCATCACACTTCATCAACATATAATAATCATGTAGCCATTAAAGTTTTTAATCATTTAACTTCTGTCATTAAAAATTCCACGTCTAGAGCATCCTTTAAAAGAAAACTTAAAGACTTTCTGCTAAAGAAGGTCTACTAATATGTGTAAGACTTTCTGGAAGGGTCTTTTGGACCTTTATCTCTTTCTCTGTATATATTTTTGTATTCCTGTGGTGTGCCATTTCTTTTTTCCTATGACTTGTCCCACATTCTACTCTTGTAAAATATCAGGATCAATAAATATTATTATTATTATCAGGTACATATTACAGAAATGTTGTCACTTATATAGAGTTGAGGTTGGTGTGGGGGAACTGTGTACATATAAGTGACCTCAACTGTAGGGGAGAGATAGGTTACCGGAATTAGGTTAAGTGGTCCATGCTTTTAAATTTTGGAGGTCCTGCCCTCTCCAATAGATGGCCTTAAGAACATCACAGGGCAGACAACCTAAGCCTTTACTAACAGTTGAACAGCATCATCTGTACTTAATAGTGTGAATTGTTACTTTTTCATGATCACAAGTTGTTTTTCCTTCTCAGTTTGTCATCATCGAAACTGCTGCCAAAGAAGAGTTAAAGAGAAGCTCTTCACACCAATTGCAAGTGTTTATTCTTTACAATGGTTTGTTTGTTTTTAATGGAAGTTGCTTCAATGGATGTTTCGGGGTAGATAAAGAGAAACATGTGCTTAGGGGTTAACTGGACACCTATCTAGTTACTTTATGTGGACCAGGCCACCTAACCCCATCATATTTTGCGTAATTGTGTCACATTGATGATTCATACCATTACTTTCTAAAATGAGCTGGAGTTATGCCATTATGTTATTTAATTAATTCTAATTAAGTTACATTTCTAATTATTATTTTTTTTATTTTAGATGCCTCACGTTCGAATGCGTACAACTGATCATCGGTCTTACTCAGTAGAAGATTTGAAACTGGCTGTGAGAACCACCAAAGAAGGAACAAGTATTCGTGCAGCATTGCAGCAATTCAATGTCCCAAGGGCAACACTTAAACGGTTTGTCATCCCCGTCAAAAAGGGAGCATGTCACCCATCTTTTCTATATGGATGATCTGAAGCCTTATGCTTCAAGCGCGAAAGACCTGCGCCTGGCGTTGGACACTGTATGCAGATACAGTGAGGATATAGGGATGGAATTTGGATTGGACAAGTGCGCGACCATCCATCTGGCTAAAGGAAAGATTTCGGAAGACCAGGAAGATGTACAGCTCGTTGACAGAAATGCTATTCGTCATCTTCATGATGACGAAGCGTATGAATATCTTGGCGTTCCCCAGCGCCGGTTGCAGAAGGTGAGAGCAGTGAAGGAAAGGCTTACAGCGAAATACAGGCAGACTCTCAGGCGAATCTGGAGCTCTGACCTGTCAGGCAAGAACAAGGTTCTTGCGACCAACACCTCCGCAGTTCCAACACTGATCTACACCTTCGGTTGCATTAAATGGAATGTCAACAAGTTGCAAAACCTCGACAGGGGAACGAGGAAAATGATGACCATGTACCGTAGTCTTCATCCGAAGTCTTCTGTCACCAGATTGTATCTCCCAAGCAATCTAGGTTGTAGAGGGCTGATAAGCCTGGAGTGCCTTCATGACAGAGTAGTCCTTAATACGGCTTGCCGCATGTTCCACAGCTCGGACACCCTTATGCTGCTCGTAAAGAAACAAGAGAGTGTCGGCAAACCTCATGCCGCATGTTCCTATACCAGGCGGCGAAAAGGGCAGCAGACGGTTTGGACTTGGACCTTACTTCCAACAGAGAAGCGTGCAACAAATCAATCTTGTCGCTGAAGGCGGATGTGTTAAAGCTCAAAATAAAGAATGCGGAGCAAAAGATCCTGCTCCGCAAGCATACCGAGAAGCCCATCACCTAAGGGTAGTTCGGCAATGCCCATGCGTTTCCAAGTTTCGATAGAAACTTGGAAACACATGAGCTATCGAAGGAGCTCACGCTCGCCTTCCTGCGCTCCGCAGGTCTGAAGTCCGAAACCGAGGGATTTGTGCTCCCATACCAAGATGATGTCATCAACACCCTCGTGTACTGTCGCCTCATCTTTGGGGCAAACGTGACGGACACGAGATGCAGAGTGTGCCAAAGGCAGCCGGAGACTTTAGGTCATCTACTCTCTGGCTGCAGCTTTATACAAAGAACGCATATATAAACCGGCACAACTCGGCTCTGCAGGCGTTGTATTATCATCTAAGACACCATTATGGTATAGACGCGAATCCGGTGCTGCCTTACGTCACTGGAGACATAGAGTCCGTCGTGGAGAACGATAAGTGTTAGATCTGGTGGAATTATTCCTTCTCCACAACTGGAGGCGACGAAGCCTGATATCGTTCTCCTCGACAATCTCTCTCATGCCATGTTCGTGATCGAGTTGATGGCACCGGCAGAAGCGAACATGGCAGCGAAGGAGATTGAAAAAAGGACTAAATATCAAGATCTAATGAGTGAACTCCGGCAAATGTACGCGGGCTACTCTGTGAAACTGGTAGTCCTCATCGTGGGCGTGCTTGGTGGTGTCAAGAGCTCACTGGTCGAAAATCTCAAGTGCAGGCCAGCGTGCAGGGCGGGAGCGGATGCACTTGCCAGTGCAATGCAGAAGGCTGTCCTTCTCGGGTCTCTCCGCCTGCTTCGTGCGCATGACCCTAATGCCGGGTAGCCACCTATCCACCGGTGGCGGACGTGGCTACCCCTAGGCACGACCCCTCTCGAGTCCCCGGCAATTATGAAGGCAACGAAACGTGATGCTAGCCGGAGACTCGGAGGTGGAAGTTACTACTTGTAACAATTTAATAATATAATGAATTATTTCATAATGAATGAAAGAATGAATCGTTTATAATGAATTCATAATGTTTAAGAAGTGGAATGCTTATGATTGACTATGAAGATTCGAGCCAATGCGGCAGTTGTGGCGGAGTATCGCCACACTACTCCCCCCCGTGGGGAAAAGGAGGGTCGGCTGCAAAACGGTTTGGAGGACGGATGGTGGTGCGGCCGAAGTTGGTAGAAATCGTGGGACCTGGTGGTGAAGATGGAGGAGGCGCCGACGGAGTAGGCGGTGGAAGAAGTGGTGCTGGTGTGGAGGTCGTCCTGAAGAAGATGTGCTGGCTTGAGTCGGTCGATGGAGACAGTCGAAGGCTTGCCATTGATTTTAAGGGTATAGGTCTTCCGATCACGGCTGAGGACAGGATATGGTCCTGTGTATGGTGGTTGCAGGGCAGGCCGCACGGCCTCTTGGCGAATAAATACGTGGGGAGAAGTGGCCAGATCTTTGTGAATAAAGACTTGCCGACGGGTGATGTGGCGTGACGCCGGTGTCGGACGAAGTTGAGCCATGTAGTCACGCAGCTGAGAGACGAGATCCGTCGAGTCAGAGCGTTGCACGGAGTCTACGAAGAAGACCCAAGGGAGACGCAATTGTTCCCCGAAGAGAAGTTCGGCGGTCGTTGTCTGCAGGTCGGCTCTCCAGGTAGTGCGGAGGCCGAGAAGAACTGTGGGTAGGACGTCTACCCAAGAGTTTGAAGAATGACACATAACAGCTGCTTTGAGGACGCGGTGTAGTCGTTCGACGAGTCCGTTGGCCTGGGGATGGTACCTCGTGGTGTGGTGTAGTGATGTCCCCAGAGTGGCGCACAGACGTTGGAAAAGAGAGGAGACGAACTGACGGCCGCGGTCACGCGTGTTGTGTTTAGGACAGCCGTAGTGAGCGACTCATCCCAGAAGAAAGGCGTGGCAGATGCTTTCTGCGGTGATGTCTACGAAGGGTTCTGCTACTGGCCAACGAGAAAATCGGTCTACCATGGTGAGGAGGTAGCCGGTGCCAGGCGGTAGAGCTCCAACGATGTCAATATGTATGTGGTCGAATCGCTTGGTTGGCAGGACGAAGTCTCCAAGCGGCATTGTATGTGACCTTGCAACGCTGGCAGGCGAGGCAACTGCGAGCCCATGCACGAGAGTCCTTATGCATGGATGGCCAGACATACCGACTGGAGACGAGTTTGATGGTGGAGTTGGCACCAGGATGACTAAGGATATTGTCGAGGATGAGCCGACGATACGGAGGGGTAACGTAGGGGCGTGGTGTTGGCATGGAAGTGTCCCACCACAGTGAGACGTCTGTTCCGGGTACAGGCATCCGGGAAAGCTGAAGAGCTGTGCCGTCGTGGAGGAGTTTACGGAGTTCCTCGTCGTCGTCTTGGGAACGAGACAGAACTGCGAAGTCAAGCGGAGCAGGGATGGTTATGGATTCCACCCTGGAGAGGGAGTCCGCCACAATGTTGTCCAGTCCGGAGATGTGTCTCACGTCCGTGGTGAATTGCGAGATGAACTCGAGATGATTGAATTGCCATGGTGAGCAAGCATCAGTATTCCTGGTGCGTGGGGCAAAGGCGTAGGACAGGGGTTTATGGTCGGTGTAGATGGCGAAGTCTCGGGCTTCCACCATTGGCCGAAAGTGCTTCACTGCTTGGTAGGAGGCGTAGAGTTTGTGGTCATATGCACTTCACTTCTGTTGGGAAGGCATCAGCTTGCGTGAGAAGAAACCAAGTGGTTGCCAGGAGTTTCCAGAAAGGTACTGCAGGGCAGCACCGATTGCAGTTTGGCTGGCATCTACGACGAGAGCCAGAGGTACAGAGCTGATTGGATGGGAGAGGGTTGCGGCCCGGGCGAGTCCAGCTTTACAGTCCTCGAAACTTTGTTGAAGTTCTGGTGTCCACCAAACGTAGGATGACTCCTGGCCACCGTTACGAGTCGCCGTTGGAGTTTAACGGGCTCACTGAGTTGGCGGAACAAGGCTGGGTGCAGCGTCTGGCTTCGACACCAAACCTGCGATGGTAGTAACACATCCCAAGTTGAGCGGGGCGCTGTGTAGTGCCTGTGGATCGAATGGGACGAGGCTGAGATCTATCCCGCATCCAGGTCTGTGTATATGGAGGATTGCTAACACGATTTCGTAGATCTTGGAGTTGCTTGGCGAGTTCCTCTATCCGTTGAGCCAATGCCGAATCGTCAGGCATAGAGCGTACAGCGTGGATGGCTGGGGCTTTCGGAGGCGGAACGACAGCGACGATGCGATCGGCCATATCTGCCAGCTGATTGAGTGGAAGTGTAGTGGCCTGCATTTGGAGAATGGCCTGCGTGCTGAGCGGGAGACGATGTAGCGACAGCGTGCGCAGGAAAGAGTCCTGCACTTGCGTGACGCCAATGAGAGAACGCATGTGTCGAAGGAGTTGAGAAGGCTTGCGATCGCCCAGCACTTCTGCTGTGAGAAGTTGCCAAAACCACTGCTCCTCGGAGAGAGAGAGACGCGCTGTATCAACAAAGCTTTAAGCGTCTGATGACGATTTGCGGCCGGTGGGTTTACTATAAGGTCGCTGACTTCACTGGCGAAGCGATGGTCTAGGTTTCCCACGACGTAATCGTGCATAGTCCGGTCCGAGGTGATGTTGGCCAGGGAGAATTGTGCTTCTACCTGGGTGAACCAAACTGCGGGTTGAGCTGGCCAGAAAGGCGGCAGTTTCGGCGTGACGCGGTAGATGGCAGCAGGACCGATACCGGCGGGATCAGGAAGCGGAGAGAACTGCTGCGATAGTTGTGAAGGTAGCACTGCCTACTGTTCTTGCTGTAGAGACTCTTGGTGCTGCTGCATGTGTTGCGCTTGCTGGACCACGAGCTGCTGCTGGAGTTCCGCGAGTTGCGCCTGGAGTTTGGCGACTTGCTCTGCGTCTGCCATGGGTGCTTTTAGGAGCTGTTAGGTACGCAGAATGCTGTGCGAGTAGCGCAGAGAAGCTCGTGTATTACAGTGTCCGATGATGTCCATAGAAGCTCGGAATTCGATGAAAAGGTCGTCCTCAGCAGTCCATTGTCCGTCGTGTTGTCTGTCGTCAGGGCCAGTTTAGCATCGGCAGCGCGGAATGAAATGCCTTTTCCTTCTTGCAGATAGCTGTTTATTCGAGAGCACGATCGGAGACCGTGTACGTTTTCATTGAGGATCAACAACTTCTTATCGTAACCAACATCATGGGTATTGTTGCCCAGTTGGTATGTAGATGAATAAAAAAGGTATAAGAAAGTTTACAATGAATTCGTAATGATTAAGAAGTGAAATGCTTATAAATGACTATGAAGAGTGGAGCCAACGCAGCAGTTGTGGCAGAGGATCGCCACAAGATCAATTCGAAGATCTTTCTCATTCTCCCAGTAACTTCGCCTACTTCGAACTACACTATACCCTGAGAGTACCAGAATTGCTATAAAAACTTGCATTTCATCATGTGGAACATTAGGATCTGAACAGTGCATATTTAGAAGTTTCTTTACAAAGTACATCAATGATATCAACATCAAAAATGCTTTCGAAAATATCTACCGAGGTAATATCTCACTCTGTGGTGAAGTTAGGCTCAGGAAATGCACCAAATTCCCACTGCTCAAAATTCCCATCAGTCCATGATACCTCGGCTGCCTTTGACTTGGCCCCTGGATTAAATTTCCATATGGAGAGATGCTTGGTTTCTTGCCAAGCCAGATTAGTGTCTGAGTATGCAGACAAGCCAGATTAGGAGGGCTGGGAACAGCACCTGTCGCGAAAATCAGTGTCACTGCCAGTGCCTCGACGAAGATCGCCATGAAATACCACTTCAGCTGGAGTGAGTAACTACCTCCAGCACAAATTGTCTATTAAACCGCAACTATCTTCGTCAGCTGAATCCTCGTCTGAATTGATATTTGACTCTGGAGATTCAACAAATATCTCTCTCACATCTAACATCTCTTCTTCCTCCAATACCATAAGAATTTAAGTGTTAGGGTTATAAAACCATGAAAATATTGGGAATAGCTATAAGAATCAAATCTTAGTCAAAAATAAACTAAACAATATAAAACAAAATTCGGTGCAAAGATATGCAACCCTAGCATTTATTATCAGATATCAGTATCTTGAGTAAAGATATTTTTTGTAGGAGTTTCGAAAAAAAATTTCATAAGGTTAAGTGTCAACATAACAAAATATTGTGTAAAACCACCTGCATTGTAGGAAAAAAAGTATTTCAAACAAGGATGATCAAGTTTGTACAGCTAAAGCTGCAGTATTACAAAAAAAACTCAAAAAATCTCGAGGATCCTAAATGACTACGTAGTAGTATTAGTTTATTAACCAAGAGAACCAATACAGGCAAGTAAATGGTATAGGCTTTGTCAATACAATGAATATGAGTGATACGTAGTGGTATATCAGGGAACATTTACATAAAAGGTGTTCACATTATTCACACAAAAGTTCACATTATCAGAATCGAGATGGTTATAACACAATATTTCATGTACAAACAATTCTCATTGAAGAAGTTTACATAATGTAACTATTGAGTCATTCCATGTTAAATCGACAAATGGTCAGAGCTTCACCATCTCAGATTTAAACAAAAATTGGTGCATAGATACTGTCAACCTTCCTGAGCCATAAGCCGTTCCCTGTCTCCGAAGAAAAAATTTCGCCCCTGGATTATAGGCAGTCGTGCATAGCGTGACCGCCTGAAAAACGTCTTTTTACGCTGTTTTTCTACAGGCTACAGCAGACTGGTTTTACGTGATGCACACATTCAAAAGGTGTCTATAGAAAGCTTATGAAGTGTTCTCGATAATAAAGTGCTTTTAAATGGACTTTTCGCAAGAGGAAGTGCATTTAAGTTGCTGTAAATGTAACTTCCAAAACTCAATTTTTTCACAAGTTTAGTCTAAAATTACACAAAGAAATAATAAAAAAAACGGGACTGTTTCTCTCACATAAACACTTATACGTGTCTATTGTGTGAATATATTAAGAAGTTTAAAATATGAGCGTTGATCTCACATAAAAAATCATTTGAATTTGAGACATTTCGAAAAAAAATGTTTTTTTGAGGCCAAAAAAGTCCATGTGGGACAGGGAGTAAAAATTATAAAAGAATTGCTTTAAAAAGTACTAATGTTGTTCTTTTCGGTGCTGAAAGAATTTTTCTGTGTTTTTTAGCGGTTACGGAGATATGGTTGGTGAAAAACAGCGCTCAATTTCCACTGGCAGTGGGCTTAAAGACACACGCATTCCAACAATACTATTTTTAACCTTCATTTTACTATGTGGGACAGGGAGTAAAAATTATAAAAGCATTGCTTTAAAAAGTACTAATGTTGTTCTTTTCGGTGCTGAAAGAATTTTTCTGTGTTTTTTAGCGGTTACGGAGATATGGTTGGTGAAAAAAGAGAAGGCACTGCGAGAAATGAAGGCAGGTAAAGCAGTGGGGGTAGATAGCATCCCAGCCGAGCTTCTGAAAAACCTAGGAAGAGGGGGAAGGGACAGATTTTATGAACTTGTTCGTAGAATATACGAGGAGGGGGCTTGGCCGGAGGATTTTGTATTAACCGTGCTAATACCTATACCGAAAAAGAGAGTGACAAAAGAATGTGAAGACTATAGAATGATAAGTTTGATTTCTCATGCGGCAAAGGTAGTGCTCAGAATCATCAATAGGAGAATGGAAAAGAGAGCAAATGAATTCCTAGGCGAGGATCAGTTTGGATTTCGGAAGGGGAGGGCCACTCGGGATGCGATTGCAGTGATGAGAATACTAGTGGAAAGGAATCTAGAATACAATCAGGACGTATTCGCGTGCTTTGTAGATTTCGAAAAGGTGTTTGACAGAGTGAGGCGGGACAAGTTAATGGAAATACTGCGGAAGATAGGAGTAGACTGGAGAGACAGGAGACTGATCCGGAATTTATACATGGCGCAGAAGGTGCAAGTGAGAGTAGCCGATGGAGAATCGGATTGGGCAACAATAGGGAGGGGAGTTACGCAGGGCTGTCCTTTATCGCCGGTACTTTTCAACATATACTCGGAGGAAATGGTGAGAGAGGTTTGGGATGAGCTGGAGGCTGGAGTAAAGGTCGGCGGGAAATTGATAAAATCAGTGAGGTTTGCGGATGACCAAGCGCTAGTCAGCCAGTCAGCCCATGGCTTGCAAAAAATGCTGGATGCGTTGCAGGGACAGTGCGAAAGATACGGGATGAATATAAATCAGAAGAAAACGAAAGTAATGCGGTTTTCAAGAACAAAAAGGGCCAGTATAACGATAAAAGTGGGAGGTCAGAAGCTAGAGCAGGTAGAGCAATTTAGCTATCTGGGTAGTGTGTTGGAAGAAAAAGGGTATAGCAGTATTGAAGTGAGAAGGAGAATTGCATTGGCAAAAGAAGCTTTTACTCGTAGGCGTGAACTAATGACAGGGGCGTTGAGTAGGGAAGTGAAGAAAAGACTAGTGAAAAGTTTAATATGGAGCGTTGCACTATATGGGGCGGAAACATGGGCTTTGCGCAAAGAAGATGAAAATATAGGGCTTTTGAAATGTGGGTGTGGAGAAGGATGGAGAAAATAAAGTGGGTCGAAAGGAAAACGAACGACGAAGTGCTGGAATTGGTAGGAGAGGAAAGAAATTTGATAGATGAAATTAGGAGAAGGCAGAAGGTGTGGATGGAAAAGGTAATGAAAGGGGATGGTGTTTTGAAGGAGGTGATTGAGGGAAGAGCGTTGGGTAAGCGGGGAAGAGGGAGAAGAAGAACGGGTAGCTTGGATGGAAAAATGGGTGGCAGGAGGGGCTGAAGAGGGACATCGTGTGAAATTTAGGGGGTGGGAAGAATTAAATGTCCACTCAAACCTACCTTCACCGGTAGAATACTTATAATAAAATAATAATTCTTTAATCAATTGAAAATCTTGTTCCTTGTATTTTATGTGCATGTATTGTAAGTGTGTGTGTGAGATAAGGAGAGTTGAGATAATCGGCGGAAGAAAAAGAGAGTAGGGTGAGAGGGTTTCAACACTGATGGCTTGTAATGGGGATCTTTGGTAGTGTAAGTGCAGTTAAAGGTATTGAGTATTTTCTCAGGAGTTTCAATAAAGTAATCGTTAAAAACATTTGCCACACTTAATGGGTTTGTCTCTTCAATGCCAATGTGTAGAATACTCCAGTCCTCAAATAAAGTGGCAGTATTTTTGTTGCTTTCCTTGTTAATAATCGACCAAGCTGCCTTTGAAACATTTCCTGAGTTTTCTATCCATTTATTGTTGTAGGAAGATTTCGCATTATGTTTTATTTTCTTGTATTGTTTGACAAAATATTTGTAAGCAGTTCTATTTTGATCATTGCTACACTGTTTATATTTATTATACAACTGTCGTTTTACTTTGCTCAAGTGGACAATATCAGGAGTTATCCAACTCGTTAGTCTTGAGTCAGAGGTGCAAACCCTACACTTTTTACATTGATAAGTTGTGTCAAATATGTACTGAAATCTGGATAGGAAAACATCCATTTTAACATCAAAGGAGTCAGCTGCGAACACTTCACTCCATTTTTCATTTTCCAGTGTAAGTCCAAAGAGATGAATGAGATTGTCATGGTAGCAACGTTTGTGAAACCATACAATAGGATTTTTAAGAAGTTTAGAATCACAATTCACTTCCAGTAAAATAGCTTTATGGTCGGAGAAACCAGGTTCAAACATGTCGATTTTAACATTTTTTTCGGAAATATTTGTATTGATTTGGTCCAGGGTGGATTGCTTATATTTCGCAATTCTTGTTGGGTTTTTGATACACACATGAAGATTAAAACAGTTCATAACATTAACAAGTCTCATGACGATATCACAGTCATCCCTGGAGAAATCAATGTTAAAATCACCACATAAAATGAAATTAGCATCACAAACTTTTAACAAATTATCCAATAGTTCGGTAAGTGTGTTTATGAAAATATTTATGCCACCAACTGGGGATCGATATATACAAACAAGTACTATGTTAAGAGGAGGAATTTTTACAATTGAGAACTCAATGTGCTTATCAATGCTAGATACATTTTTTAGGAAGATTGGCTTATGCTCAATACCACTTTTTACAAAAATACATCTCCCTCCATTTTTACAACTCGTCCTGCAAGAAATGCTACCAATAGAAAAACCAGGAATTCGAACAAAGTCGACTTCCTTGGCGTTTAACCAGTCCCTGGTGAAAATAAACCGTGACAGACAGTGTGACAACAATGTGTATCACACTGTGCAAGTGTATTAGTCACAGTGTATGTACACTGTGCGCACAGTGTACATACACTTACAGTGTACATACTTCAAAGCGTGATGGACAGTGTGACCACTATGTGCTGCACACTGTACATGGGTATTAGTCACAGTGTACGCACACTGTGCTCCCTTCAAAGCGTGATGGACAGTGTGACCACAATGTGCAGTACACTGTACATGGGTATTAGTCACAGTGTCCTCACAATGTGTGCACGGTGTCCTCACACTGTGAACACACTGTACCGTCACAGTGTCTATCACGCTTTCTGCACGCTTTTGAGTCCCAATTTACGCTTTTGTCACGGTGTATGCACACTGTAATCACACTCTTGTCACATTCTAGGCACACTGTGTTCACGCTTCTGTCACATTGTCTGTCACACTGTCTGTCACGGTTTATTTTCACCAGGGGTGTTCAGTAATACATTAGAGATTAATTTGGCCATTTTCTTTGTGAAGTAGTATTTCTAGATCATGCAATTTATTTCTCAACGATTGTGCGTTGTGATAGTAAATATTCGTAATCTTTGAGTCCAATGAACCCATAACACATGAATATGGATCATCATATTCATTTGCTACGTTAATATTGCCCCTTTCTGGCACGGGAATAAAAAAACGCCGGACAATCACATCACAAGGCCACTTATCACTGTGTAACACTTCATCGCATAGATGGAAAGGCACACCTATCCTAAAAGGTAGGTGCCTAGCGTACCATATAAGGTATATCAAATTGTTTTCATGTAAAAATTACCACAAAAATAGCATGAGAGTCATTATTGATCGGCATACAGACAAAAATATGTGTTAACTTTGAATGAGATGAATAAGATGTGCACAAAAGCTGCTATCAAAGAAGAAATGGAGCACTAACCTCGAGGACAACGCCATAATTCCCTACTTCAGTCTATCACACTCCTTCCTCCAACCATGCACAGTGACATCTGATTCTAACAGAAAGAAACCAGACACACTAATATGTATTGAGCAAGGACTCATCATCCTAGCGACGCAATTTTGAAGCAGAAGTAACAATATAAGCACATATTAGTGCCGTCAAAACTTAACCCTGCATTATGTATCATATATGGTATGCTAGGTGCTAACAGGTTAATGTTTTGCAGTGATTTATTTCTTTTGTCCATCAGAAAACATATTTTTCCTTCACCAGCTTTCTTCGGGACTTATTTTCTCTCTGGGCTTATACCCCGTATGTGTCAACTATTAGACCTTAGTAGTTCCACACTTTATTTTCTTCTAAAGGAATGCCACTAGGATATTAATAGTGCCACTAGGATATTACATAATGGCTCTATTTGAGAGGGATCCAAAAATAATGCACGAATCTTCTAACTAACTTCTAATTCTAATATGTATGTACATGCATGAAACAAAGGGTTCTTAAGGGTGTTCAACGCATTTTGAATCGTCAGATTTAACGGTTTCTCAGCTCACCATGATCTCAAGGCTCTAGTAGTTCTTGTGAGTTGCCATCAGCGTCGCCACCGTGGAAAGTGGAATGGGGAGTTGAGGGGAGGGTCCTGATATGTCGCAGCTGGGATTTTTCGGAAGCGGCGACTGGAGAGCTTGCGAAATCGGCAAGGCGATCAAGTTACTCTGAACACAGATAACGTCAAGAGCTCTCTTTTCGGAGCCGAGTGTGAATTGTTTTCATCGTTCTAATTGTAGTCGAAAGTAAGAAAGGTCAGCAATTACCTAAAAATTGAAAACACCTAAAGGGTTCTGGGATTATCGGCGTTGCCTTGGATTTGTAGTACAGTTTTTAGTGGTTGTCAAATGTTATGGACTGCAGTTATTGAATTAGTCCTCCATGATTTATTTTACATGCACGTTGCCCTCGTAAAGTAATTGTGAGCATTTTTAATGAGCTTATTTGATTAAGCTCTAATATCGTCTTTCCCCTAACATATGCGACTAACTCCGACTCTTGTCTTTCATTAAAGTGAAAGTTCAATGTTATTTCACTACAGTTACCTACGATTTACAGGGCCAAAGCGCTCACGGATTTTCCACTAATAGTTACCAGAGTACTTTTTCTTGAATATCAATGGCGGAGGCAACAAAAAATTTCGTGTATGAACGTTGTGAATTTACGTTTTTCGTTTATCTATATGATTTTACGGTTAAATTGAATACGCTTTTATACACACCAGAAACAAAACAGACTAAACGGTATTAATGGTTAATACTCCTCATTTATTAACACGCCATTTTAAATTGAGATTATTAGTGAAAAAAACTCTTTTCTTCGCAGTTAATTCACCATATTTACAATAATTCCCTCAATTATAAACCCAAGGACTGGTTTGACAGAGTTGAGCTCTGCCGTACTAAGGCGGAAGGCGAGTGAAATTCACACATTCAGGGTAAAGAGGCCAGTTTTCCGACTTACACAACAAAACTCTGATACTGAAATTCATACCGCGAGATCATGCCAGAGTGCCTTGTCCGGAATTGAATCTGTTACTGAACGCTCTACCCACTGGGCTACTATGCACTCACTAGTTACAATTAGTAATTATAATGAGCAAGTTAAGTATGATCACCCTGAAAATTAACTTAAACCATTCGTAAATAAGGTATTTCTTCCATTCTCTGCATTGTTACACAAAATTAAAAGTTGAGAAAACAGAAACATAAATGGCGTAAATAACAGCCTGCAGTAGAAATTCGTATTCAAATTACCAACTAACATTAGCACAGAGTTTATGAGTACATAAAATCTTTATATTAACATTACTCTAAGAAAGAGTGTAACAACAAATTATTAAAGTTCACTGATTATATTCATCATTACTGCATAGCTGTTTACCGGATCTTCACGCCCTTCGGATAACGAGGATCCACGATTTTTCCCTGCGAATCGAATTCTGCACGTTGCATTCTCTCCTCTTCGTTTTGTAGTATCCTTTACGATACTGCGCTTTTCTATAAGGCTCCGTGGACTCTTCCATAACGCCGTCCCTTCTGGACGCTGGAGAACACAGCCACACACACCCTTCCTCAAGAGCTCCCTTATAACAACTAAAAAAAATCCACCCATCGTACAGTGGCGAATTTTCGAGAATTTCTTACCAAAACCATAAAATTGAAATTTCGTTTGAAGGGTTCCGGAGGTTTGCAACCGTTAGCTAAATTATGTGAGTATCTACAGGGCTACATGTTTGTAGAAAATCGTTTCCTTCCGTACCCTTTCCGTACTCATTGGCCTTGCTGCTGATGTCTTTTCCGGAGAGTTTCACTTGTCGAACATGACAGTGAAATAACGAACACTACTTCATGTATGTTTTTTCTGTGCATATCGGGCACCCATGAAGCAAAATTACTACGGAAGATGTGCATTGAGAATATTTTAATTTAATTATAATAGAGTTTTATTTACCAGTATGCAATATTTTATACTCGTGGCTGAGCTTAAAGCCACCGAGTGCATTCGCTGGGTTGCGGATGGCGGGTCTCCCTCTAGATATAGAGGTTAGGTGCGAGATAAGCGAGTTTACCCATCAAATAATCAGTCGTGGACGAAAAGCGACGGCAGTCCGAGGGTGCATTGGTCTATCACTGGGTAAGGTAGGCCTTCAATTAATCCTGTGAAGATACCGCCAACAAATTCGCTTCTCAGCACCCGGAGGAGAGGGCAGCAGCTCTTATTCTTATGAGTGAAGGTGGAGACCACAGTGGTCGGTAGACCGACACTCATTTCACTACTGGCGTGGTAACATTTACTTTAGCGGCTACAGTACTGCGATGTGGAAGGCAAGGGGAAACCACCACATTAATATCCCGAGGAGTCGCAGCTACTCCACACTTTTCTTTATATCAAAACGTAATGGAACCCTCTAGAGTAAAATATTCCGGAGGTAAAATAGTCCCAATTCGGACCTCTGGGCGGGGACTACCCGAGACTCTACATCAGTCAAGTGTGATAAACATTTTAGGGTAGGAAATTGGAACGTGCGATCACTTTGGACATACGGAAGATTGGAGAACCTTTAGGTGAAAATGCGGAGAATGGACCTAGACATATTAGGAATCAGTGAAATGAGATGGCCCGAAGAAAGAGACTTTTGGAGCGGAAGTCAAAGAATTATTCACACCGGATCGCTGAATGGTAACGCTGGAGTAGGCATAATGCTAAGGAAGAGTGCAGGACTGCCTGTAAAGAACTTCCTGCACTACAGTGAGAGGATTATAATGGTGAAGATTGAGACCAAGCCTACGGATTCCATTGTGGTGTAAGTTTACATGCCTACATCGGTCTAGGAAGATGAATGAGTGGAAGATGCCTCCGAAAATATCACGGAAGTTATAAAACTGGTAAAGCGAAAAGAAAACCTAAGTATTTTAGGCGACTGGAACGCTGTCGTTGACGAAAGTTAATATGGAAGAATATCTGGAAATATGGTTTGGAAAACCGAAACGAAAGAGGAGAAAGACTACTGGAGTTCAACACACAACATAATTTAAGTAGTGGTTGTCAACACATTATTTAAAAATCACAACCGTCGTAGTAAAAGTCACAAACGAAGTAACTAAAGATGGATGAAGCACGAAAGATCAGTAAAATAGCCCAAGCAAAGAGGGCATTCTATCAAGAGAAGAGTCTACTAACAGCTAGAAATACAAGTGTAGAAGTAAGGAAACAATTCATCAGGACGTACGTCTGGAGCATATTTCTTAGCGGCAGCATGGACGATGACAGGAGCGGAGAAGAAAAGGGTGGAAGCATTCGAAATGTGGTGTTACAGAAGAATGATGAAGATTAAATGGATCGACCGAGTAAGTAACGAGTAAGTGCTAAGAAGAGTGGGAGAAAAGAGAAGTATCCTGAAAACTAAAAAGAAACGGGACAACTTAATCGGCCATATCTTGAGGGACAATGGCCTGATGAAGACAATCGTCGAAGGAAAAATGACCGGGAAGATTGTAGGTAGGCATCGTATGTGATACATGGAGCAGGTTGTAAAGGATGTAAAAAAGAGGCATTACGCTGATATGAAAACGTTGGCTGATAGAAGATCCGAGTGGAAGACTGCGTCAAACCAATCCTAGAATTGCTGACCGATGATGATGATAGAATATTTTATAACTAAAAAAACTGAAATATTGCATTAACTGGAGTATTTTCCAAAACTTTGAGCAGACATAAAGTTATTAATTAAGCAGTGTTAAGTCATTTGATTGGATGACGTTACAGCCCAGTATCTTATAATTCGTCGAATTTATTTTACCAAGAAATAAATGAACTTTTTAAAATCAGAGGTAGCGCTCATTTTCAACAGAAACTTTTTTGCTGTTTCGCATATCTTGTCCAATATCTGAGTTAAAATATTAGGAACCGTATAATTGAAAGTTGTAAGTGTTATCATATAACACAAAAGAGATAAAAATTTGTGAATGAATTAATAGTAGCCACTTTTGGGGCATCCACTTTTTCGACCTCATGAAAATACTATGGGGATATTCCAAGTTTTATTTTTGAAATGAAACATTTTCTTGTAAATTTCATGACCAAGTGGCTATAAGGAACTAGAGACTTAAAAAATGTCGGTAAAGAAACAAAAAAATGGCTTGATAGAGACATCATTGTTTCAATCAATACGCCTCAGCTATTTGCAATTGAATGAATATGCAACTAATCGTCTATTTGTTTCTTTCAAAGGAACTAGTTCACGTTCAAGCGACGTCAGAGCGAATTTCTATGTGCATAAGTGGTGACCTCAACTGTCAAATGCTGTACAAATGATCCTCCGAGTAACTAGCCTGACGTTAATGTTGTTTTACATGTCATAAATACCGAAGGGTCCATGGCATAGAGTGAATAAATAGCATTCCAAATTATGAATGACCGAGTTTTATCATTGTCAGTCATCGTCAGGTATACGTTATCGTTAAAAGAGTCTCAGTTGCTACACCATCAATATGTAGTAAGGTCGGTGGCTCTGTTCTGCAAGAGCAAAAGTTACCCTAATTATGAGCTTCACTAGTCTAAGATGCGGTTGCTGCCTTGTGGAAACAAATTATGATTCCTCTTGGGAAAATCTACCTTCCGTCTCATACTGTTCAATTCGTGCCAAATCCTGCACGCTACTTGATTTTTCCCCCTAACGATTTGAAGTGTAGCCCCCTAATCATGCTAACCATATTATTATTGAAATGCAATGCAGGCGATAGTGTGAGCAAATTTCGTAATCCTTTTTTATTTTTTGTGTATTGATAAGGGCAGCGCCTTACAGCGGGATATGTTGTTCAATAAGTGTGGATATGGTACGGTAAAGGTTCAAATCCTCATATCATGTCGTACAAGTTGATTGTGACTCATGTAATAATATTTAATTTAGTCAACTAAGTAAATGCTATTATGAAAAAATTTAATTTAACGTGTAATTGTAAATAATGACTACGTATGGGTCTGAATCTCATTTGGACTCAGTTCGCATTGTAACCCATGCTAAGTAACCCATGAACAAATGTTCATGAGATCTTATAAGACATATATTAAGATAAAAACGAAGAAAAGTGTGTCAGTTCCTCATTGGGTTACAGGTACACAAAAATATGCTTTACCAACATGCTACTTGCTTATTTGCAACATGCTTATTTCTCAAGAAGTGCTAAAAATACTCATACGAAAGTGTGACACCTCTTGACATTTTCTCTTAATTTTTGATCATGATGTAGGCTATATTTTCATTTTCAGTGAAAATATACTCGCGATAAAAAAGAATCACAGTCACCAAATAATCCACGATAATCTCGGAAAGGTTTTTGGCAAATATATTTTTTTTACGGGGTACCATTCTCAACCATAAACAAAATGTATTGGAGCTAATATCCTGACAAAGAGTAAAAAATCATTTGAGAAAGCATGCCAAGGTTCAAGAAACCAATATTATATTTCAGTATCTCTGACCATCAATCACAAGTTAAGTGAGAGAAAGAAAGGAACTTGCTATTGCCAAAATGACGAAAATAATTAAATCCTCGTAGTGCATTGGTAAGATAATTTAGTTTTCGCCGTTATAATATATGCGGGCACCTTATCTCCTCTTCCCAAGGCAAAAAGCTAAGGCAATATCACGAAAAACATTGAGAATATACACTAACCAAATAGCATATCATTATATAATGTGGGTGGGGTGGATGTCCATGAAAACGGAGTTGGCAACTACGAAATAAAAGCCAGGAGGGAAGGATGTTCGTGGCTACTCTGTAACAGTGCGCTTGATAAGTGGGTCGTAAACAATTGGAAATTGCACAGGATCGTAAATGATAGTAACATTACATTACTAAATTTTCAATCATGCATGACGTTAGGTCTACTGCGAGCAGAGGACATCACGGTTGGATGCGATAGCAAAGGAACAAGAATCAAGAAATAGGGCCGCACACAGGAAAGGGAGTCTATCAGATTCCATGAGGCAGGATATTGCTTCTCATACTATTGTAGCAGGTGACGGTAGAAAATGGTATAACAAATCAAATCTATGTGATTCCCTGCAAGCCACCGCGAGGGTGATCGGCAGGGGGTGGAGATCACCAAGCATGCACAAGACTACTGCATGGAGCTATTGACATGCAATAGGCTACTACATGGAAACATGCTACATGCAGCTTGACTGTTATTTACTACTTAGTAATAAAGGGATTGGTTGTTAATACATGCTTTATGCACTCCAGACAACTCTACAATATTTCACCTTACTATCTATCCCTTTGCAATGATGCGTATTGTGTTCTCTTATAGTACGGGGAAAAATGACATTTTGAATCTATCAGTACGACAATCTCTCTCTTTCTAATCTTATTAATCCGGTTGAATCTAAACCAATACGCTGGTTTTTAATAGGTATGTGCCTAACATCTTCAGCAAAGCTATCCATTTTAAATTTCCATAATGGATTTAAAATGTGGCTCACAAGAGATATTTATGTGCAAGAAGTACAATCTCGCCTTGCATTATCGTTATTTCTTGGTTTTAATTTGTGAATGCGTGAGTTATGTCCACAAATTTTCCTGCAAAAATGAAGGATTGTTTTTCAATTATCCATGCTGATGAGACTAACATTTAATTTACATTTTTTGAATGAACTTCAAACTATAAAGTCATTGTTATTTGGCAGTTGAAAACTAAATAAAAATCGTTCGAAGCATTGTAATAGTCTCATTTTAATTATCCAATTTCGATTAATTAGCAGTTTCAATTAACGCCCAGCAATACGAAAACTCAATATTTTGTAATTGTTCTAAATAGCAATGTCAAAATATGAAACTTATGACACGATATTTCGTATTAAATAAACAAATTGGTGTGAAAAAATAGCATAAAAATTAGTTTATGGTGGTTTTGAAAGAAATAGGTTGATCCTTTTCTCGACGCCCAGACACACAGTGGAATATCTCGCCAAGATCGCCCAGACCCGCCGTCAACCTTCCACACTGCTCTTCGAGCGAGGATGAAACCTGATCGCTTAGAGATAAGGAAGCTTTCCCCCCTCCGCCTCTCCCTCTCCGAGATGAGATGAAGAGGTGGAATGGGAAGAGGAGGGAAAGATTGGGCGGGAAAAATATGAGGGGGAAACCTCAGCTTTCGTTTAGTTCAGTGAACACGATGCATCATCTCGCAATTTTAGATGCTGCAGGAATGGGTCGTAAGACGAGCGCATGGCATTAGTCTTTTCTTTAATATGAAGGATTATAGATTGGCTGTGTCGAAGGAATTTTCCATTTACGTTCATACACCGCTGCGATAGGCGTTCAAAAACTCATAAAAACAGTAAAGTTTTTCATGCAATTTCTTGATTTGCAAGGCTCAGAGAAGAAATTTCTTAGATAGGACCAAATACTCAACCTTTGCGCATAATATAATGAAAACAAAATGGACGTATCTATCATAATACGAGCATGGCATTTAAAATAAAAATAGTCTGCAGCGGCATTATTTGGCGAGGTGTTGAACACCCTTAATGGAAAAGCATGTAGTCAACCATTATTAACCAAAAGCCAGTAATATTATAAAAACATGTTTTCCTTGCATTGCCACTTGCTGTTAATCAAGAGTGTCAGTACCTAAGGAATTCATTAACCATAATACCACTGCACTGCTAAACAAGCCAACCAAAGTCAGTTAACAGATCCATTACATTTGATCTTTTCCAAATGTGACGAATGTATACCTGAAAAACTATGAAGTCCATGTATTACTTGGCGACCCAATGGAAAAAGAAAAATACCCAAGCATACCATTTTCCAAACTAGCATTCAAAAGACATAAACACTGTAGAAACATGGCACGTTACAATGTGACAAGTGTTATGGTGCTTACATGCAATGATGAGAGCAGTTCAGATGAATGCTGGCAAATAAGCTCCTTTTCCTCTTCCAAAGCCTCAGCTCGAAGATCATTTTCTTTAAGCCTATAAGGAGAGTAAAGTAAGCCGATATTAATTAACACAAACTTACAACTTTTTCTTCTAGATCTGATTGAGCCCCAGGTATCCAGAAAATAGCCTTCAGTGACCGACATATGCAGGCTCAAACAAAATAACATAAACGGTGCCTAGAGAATACAAAGACAAAAGTATAGAGCTTCATACAATGTCGTTCAAGCAGGAAAAATCTTAAATCTTCTGTTGAGCAGAACTGTGTTTTAAAGTGGTGCACACACTTGGGTTAGTGTTTTGTTTAATATCTTTGGTTCGCAATAGGTGGTGCATGACCAGCTGGCAGCTCGTTCCATGCATGAGTGACTGCGTTTGCATTCAACCTCTGGGCAATGACATTCGTTCAGGATGACTGGGGTTGCTAATGGTTACTCTTCTTCAATACATGTTTTATGCAGTCTGCTTGTGTGAGTAAAGTTGTTTAAGATGATCAAGTCACAGTCTCTTTTTGTTGCTCTGGCAAATATATCAAAAAATTCAGTAAGAGAATGCCGTCAACACCTTCACAAATATTATTCATGGATGAGATCCAATTGATGTTGATGTACCCACAAACAAAAAGATACATACCTAAAGATTTCAAAGGATGTTGTTAATACTGGTTGACCTGAGAAAATGTATTACAAATTCATTTTGTCTTGCTGCGCTGATGGAACAAAATTGCTGTCTCTTTTGATTTTGATTGATCATGATGCAGCCCTCCTAAGTCCAGAACCATCATATGCATCAAAAGTGTTGAAAAGAAACAGTATAAGGGGAGGGAATTCAGTCCTCAGCTTGATGTGGGCACGTCAAACCCTGGTCTGTATCCATATGCATGTCAAACCAGCTTGAGAGGTTGACCAAATACACTTTACGGGAATGGGACACCTCGGCATGGCCATCTCGGTGCTAGCCACCTCGGCGCAAACCCATCTCGGCGCAGGCCCACCTCGGCGCGGAGAACAGAGATGTTAAGTACCGGGACAGATGCTCATGTAAAAATACTATTGGCACCGAGTACCTGCTTCTTCAACAGACAACTTTTCAAAAGCTATTGTTGAAAATGATCATGCCTTGCCAGGCAACATGCCTTAATGCTAAAAATTATAAATTATATTGGCGACTATTTTTATGGGACATATAGAAGAGTGAGTTTAATTATATGAAACTACTCATAAGGACGTGCCGATACCAATGTATCATTTCACTACTAATATGTATTCAGTTACTGTTTGCCGTAATTTACTACATTTTTTTATATTTTACATAAGCGTTTAGAATTTTGCTTATTGGACTGAAAAATATAGTTGTATTGTCTTCACAAAAAGATAATGTTCGTTTAATTATTACACTGTTTAACAATGTATCTAAAGTATTACAAATATTAAAAGTAATAGAAGCTGTGAATTATTATAAATTCGTAAGTTGAAATACAAAATAAATCACATGCAAAAATATAAGGTTAACGGGCTATCAGAAGAAGCTGCAGTTATTTTATCAATACCAGCGTAACATAGCAGGTTACGCCATGAAGATCGCGTCTAGACAAGAACCCCGTATTCTGGCAGCGTATTCTAAATAAGGTCTATCAAGGGGAAAGTCTTTAATTTCTCGTACATGGTCGTCATGTTTGCCCAGTACTCTTTTGCTGAATCCCAGTCCATATTTACATCTACATATTACCCAGATGAATCCCAGTTTAACGATTAGCTTGACCCATAATTTCTATGTGTGTTTACCCCAAGGAGGATCATGTGTCAGTAATATTCCAAGATATTTAGCGGACTCCATGTTTGTTCATTTATTATTCATTATGTAATAAGTATTAGGGGGAGAAGTAGCCTTTTTCCAAAAATTCATTACCGAATATTAAAAAAAATTTATTTCCAACTGCCATGTACCACACCATTTCTCAATTGCTAAATGTCATAATGCAATGATTCTTTATCGCTGGGATAATAATTTCTCTGTAGACCACATCATTGGCAAATAGAATCTTACTTTTTACCTCCTTATTGATATCATTTATGTACAGAAGGAAATTTAAAACGGAAAACTTTACTGAAGATGTTAGGTATATATTAAGAACTCCTGCGTATTATGCTATATTTGGCCAGGTAAATAAAATTAGAGAGATCGCTTGTTATAAGGATAGATTTAAAATGTCATATTTCCCTCTTACCATTAGAAAACATAATAGGCGGCATAGCATATTTAAAGGTAGGTGAAAAATTGTTAGAGTAGCCTCTAGTGATAGCTCTCCGTTGCATGGTTAGCATTACATGGTAGCTCCAGTTGCATAGTCAGTCAATAGTGAATGTTTGGTGTTCCTCACCACCTGCCACAAACCCTCGCGGGGGCTTGCAAAGTACCGCGTAGATGTAAATGTATATGCATCTATGCTCAAATTTCTCGTCAAAAGCTCTCTCCTATTAGTAAACACCTCTTTCGCTAAAGAAATTCCCCTCCTAATATCATTATTACTGCGTCCATCTCCATTTAAGATATAAACCCAAGTCAACAAACTACCTCCTACACTACATTTTAAATGTGGTCCATATATATTTCCACACTTAGAAACATACAGTATTAAATACATTGGCCTCGCCGTGATGGCCCACGCCGAGGTGGTCTGCGCCGAGGTGGCCCGCACCGAGATGGGCCTGCGCCGAGTTTGGCCTGCGCCGAGGTGGCCGCGCCGAGGTGTCTGCGCTGAGGTGGCCGTGCCGAGTTGTACTAGACCACACTTTACAATGTCATTGAATACAATGGAAAGGAAATTAATGCTTAAAACTGCACTAGTGGAATGATCAGTGATGAATCTAAATTGAATGTGTGTTGAACAAGTGTTGAAACCGCAATATCTGGACTTAGTCTGATTTAAAACCCCTTGTCCTGTGTAGAACCCAGAAGTGAAATCAACCACTCATGGCAACTGTGTTGTACACTGTATGGAAACTCTTTTGATCTGGGTGGCACTGCGCTGCTTTCACTGGGTTTGGAATGCGTTGCTCTGCCCTGTGTTGACACTGATTTGAGCTGCGTTGAATCACTATTGCCTGTGTTCACACTGTGTTTCTGTCCGTCGGATGGGATGCTAAGCCATTGGTCTCCTTCACGCCTTTACGTTAAAAGCAGGCTAACGCCAACACCGGGTTTCTCTCTCCACCCTTCCTCCTTTCCCATCTTTATACCTTTCCTCGCAGTCTGAAGTGCCTATTAATGTGAGTACAGACTTAAAAACACAGACGAAGAATCCTTGCCAAAATGACATGTGCGTAGCGTCGAAACCGGTTGAGGTCAAATACAGGGGTACCACGAGATACGAGTGCCCTGACATGCGAGTTCTTTGAGATGCAAGCCGTCACTAGGGTCTAAGTTTTTGCCTCTGAGATACGAGTCAAAATTTGAGATACAAGCCAGCCTCAGTGACGTCACAGCCAGTTGGCATAGCGAGCCACAGCTCAGATTTGCGAGCCTTCCACGTTCAATTCACGTGTTCACTTTGCTGCAGAAGCATCTCTGTCAAATTGTTTTCATTTTGGGTTTTTTTTGGAACTTTAGTAGCTATTTAGTTAATTTTTTTCATGTAACAATTAGTCCTAAGAAGGTGCGTGTAAAGAATAGTGGTGAGAAAAGGAAGAAAGGTGATATCCATGGAATTAAAGCGTGAGACAAAAGAAAACATGAGCAAGGTCATAGACTATAGAGTCATAGACTATTCAGTACAATTGCACAACTTCTACGAATTGTACTATTCTGAAGCAGAAGGACTCGATAAAGGCTGTAACTCCTGCTAAGGGTGTTAAATTTATTTCAAAGCTACGCAACTCGGTCCATGAAAAGATGGAGAATCTGCTGCTTTTTTGGTTGACCCTAAGAAGCAGCTCACTGGAGACACTGTGAATCAGAGAATCATTTGCAAGAAGACACGAGTCATTTATGCAGATTTGCTACAGTGGAGCCCAGGTACTTCAGCACAGGAGCATTTCAAAGCCAGGCAGGGGTGGTTCGAAAAATTTCCAAAAGGGACCGGTATTCACTCCGTTTTCAGGCACGGTGAGGCAGCGAGCTCTGATTCTATGGCAGCTGAGGAATTTGTGAAGACTTTAGCAGAAATGATCAGAGCCCATGGATACATCCCCCAACAAGTGTTCAACTGTGACAAGACAGGACTCTTCTGGAAGAAAATGCCAAGCAAAACTTATATAACAGCAGAAGAAAAGAAGATGCCAGGTCACAAGCGCATGAAGGATAGGTTGACTCTCGCACTGTGTGCAAATATGAGTGGTGACTGCAAGGTCAAGCCGCGGCTCGTATACCACTCAGAAAACCCCAGAGCCTTCAAGGCACATAAAGGTTATAAAAGAGAAGCTACAGTTTATGTGGAGGGCAAACCCAAAGGCGTGGGTCACCAGGAAGTCTTTTGTGGAGTGGGTTAACTTGGTCTTTGGTCCTGCCGTTAACAAATACATCGAGGTCAATGAATTACCCCTGCAAGACCTTCTCATCCTCGAAAATGCTACTTGCCACCCACTAAACCTTGAGGAGGACATCCTAGAAGAGTTCAACTTTATAAAGGTTCTCTACATTCCACCCAACACCACCTCTACTTTACAGCCCATGGACCAACAGGAGTACCAACGTGATCTTCAATTTCAAGAAACTTTTCACCAAACACATGTTTCAGAGCTGCTTTGAAGTTATGGAGAGCACACGTCTCACCCTTCGAGAGTTCTGGAAGGACCACTACAATATTGTCATATGCCTCAAAATTATTGATCTGGCCGGGCAAGGTGTTACAAAAAGGACCTTGATCTCTGCATGGAAAAACCTGTGGCCAGAGGCTGTGACTGAAAGGGACATTGAAGGATTTGGACCTGAACAGGAAGTACTGTAAGAGATTGTGTATCACGGAAGGTCCATGGGACTGGAAGTGAATGAAGGAGATATCAAAGCTCAAAGCTTGTCAAAGCACATAGCTTGTCAAAGCACATTCCGAGGAACTGACAACGGAAGAGTTGGCTGAACTACAGATGCAGCAACGATAGGAATTTCTTCAGGGGATTAAAGAGGAGCCAGAAGCAGAGGAGGTTATCTCTTCAAGTGAGGTAAAGGAAGTGTTGCTAATGTGGGAAAAAGTTAAGGGCATTGTTGAAAAGAACCACCCTGAAAAGGTCGCAACCAGTCGTGCATCAGTGCTATTTGATGATACTTGCCTAACTCATTTCAGAATCATTCTAAAAGGGAGAAAGAAACACAGCTCCTTGGATAAGTTTCTATTGAAACGTCCTGCGGATAAAGGTGATGAAAGCGTGATAAAAATGAAAAAACTAGGTCCTGAGAAGAAGAAAAAGAGAAGCAAAAGTGAGGGGAAAGAAAAATCAACACGTATGTACCACACGCTAATCGACTTTGCCACTGCTTATTTCTTTAAATTATCTTTTATTAGGTTTCATTTTGTTTGCATACAATGTTTGTTCATTAGAAATATATTTTTTTTGCGTTGAAAACATTTTAAAAAACAGTGGGATGCTTTTTTGGGGTCGGCACGAATTAATCACATTTCAATTAATTTCAATGGGGATAATTGATTTCAAATATGAGTAATTTGACTTACGAGCTCGGTCACGGAAAAAATTAAACTCGCATCTCAAAGTACCACTGCAAATACGTATGATGGAGTTTTACCAAGTGCTGCGTTTTAGATTTAATCATGTCGCAGTTCAACAAGTGTATCTGTCGACGATCAACCTAAAAATAACTTCAGCCACACTACCTGACCAATATGCAACAGAGCAAGTCACTGCCCCGAAACATTTCAAACAAACCCCAACAAACATCTTTCCTACTTCGCACTTGATGAAGTTGACGGTGTCTGGCTTGACTACTACGTGGAATTCCTTCATGATGAGGTTAAGCAAACAATGCACTTCCACAAAATATATTTATTTACTCACGACCATGGTTGGAGATTTATCAACATTTGAATTCTAACGGTTGTACCGTGGTGAACGAAATTTTGTTCCCCTCCCGCTCCTCTCTCTTAAAATTCGAAAGTGAGTCCAATAATCCTGCCTTACCCACTCCTTCCCCCCTCCTCCCTGCAGGACTCCACCGTAACAGCAGGGGATGGTGACACCCACTAACTACGGTTTGGGCCTTCACTCCATACTGAGCCGTACGCCTCGCCCGTTAGTGAGCCCCCCCCCCCCCCCCTCGGTCCTCCGGGGTGTGGTTCCCGCGGTGCTGCGCGAGGATGAGCCGTCCAGCTCGTCCGTCGTCTCGCTAACGGACGAGCTGGACGGCTCATCCTCGCGCAGCACCGCAGGAACCACACCCCGGAGTAACGAGGGGGGGGGGGGCTCACTAACGGGCGAGGCGTACGGCTCAATACCCTTCCCCCCTCCCTTCCAACCCACCACCAGTCCCTTTCCCTACTCTCAAAATGAAGTTTATATTCATGTGCTAAAATTTGGTCACTTTTAATTAACGGGAACCCGTGCCCCAAGTACTTTGGGCCTAAATATGCATTTTTTTGGGCCATGAAAAAACTATTCTAATGAAAAATGCAAAAGTCCTTTAGGTCCAAATTTACGTTTGTTTATCTCGAAGCGTTTCTGAGATATGGTCCCTCGTAATGCGATCCACTGCCCAGGACTGCGCTACCCCCCACACAGTGGCGGCACCGCCGAGTTAGGCCCGCACCATTCCCTTCCGCAGCTAGAGACTTCCTCTCCCCGACTCAGAGTCAATGGTCTCAGTGGAAAAATCTGAATTTAAACTGCAGAATTTTACCATGTTTTTTCAGTACACCTTGGCTAACAACATTAAATTCTACGATGTCACTTTTGAGACTATCAATTTAATGATTCTTTGATGGTTCCATATTTATTGGTGCTTATGTTTATATTGTTATCCTTTCTACATCGGTTCAATCTTTTATTGGAACTCCTTGTTAATTCACTTCCTCTCCCATCTCTTGTGCTTTGTTTGCAAAGGAAAGGAAGTGCCAAGGTTTTGTGGATTAAAGACCAAATTAGAGAAATAAATAGTTTATCTTGGATAAGCGGGTCATTCAGGTTCAAAATAGGCCGACAGGGCAAAGTATGAAATTAAGAGTAAATTCAGGTAGGTATTGATCTGGTTGGAAGTGGAAGTGAAGAAATATGTACTTGGCTCAAAGCAACCAACAGTGACAGTAGTTCCATTTGTTTCTTTCTCCATCACTTAAGGAGTTCGAAGGATGATTTGGGCGAGGAAAAGCGTAAGAAATGTGTATCATTTTTGGAACAAAACCGGAATTCCAACTATTACGAAAGTAAAGGCGTTTGAAAAACTGGAGACAGTATACGAGAGGAATCAGGGAACGTAAGACGGCATAAAGATCGAGAAGGAACCACTTTCCCACCAACGTTGATTCTTTGCATAGGGCTGTGCTTGAAGAAGACACCATTTTACTGGAGCTTATATACACTTCTGTGGATGGTTTTCAGTACATACTGCAATTGAAATTAATCAATTTTGAGAACTCTGCCAATGAGGCAGAAATCCAGCAAGCATTCGGAATTGTGTCTCAAAGGCCAACACAGAAGAGATCACCCTTGGCATGGTCCATTCTCCCGAAAATAAGAAGAAATTCTTATTCCACTGAGGCATTGAAAGTCCCAGGCCCCGACCTTCAACAGATGAAAGAGGGTAGTACCGAGGGTATTTTCACAAGTTCCGTTAAGAAGGAGAAATAAAACATCTGCAGGAAGGATACGACTCTTCAACATAAAGCATCAAGAGAGCATGACGGACGGCACTTAGTTAGTCATAATTTTCCTAAGAGTGAACCAGTGGTTTGCAACTGTTGTATTTAAAAAGAGTTGAACAGTTCTGTGGATTTTCTTCTCTATCCGTGTGTTGCAATCGTGGTGCGTGGTTTTCAAAATCTTTACATATTTTCATAAATCACTAAGTGTCACCAAAGCTAGCAACAAAACTTCACAAGCTCTGGGGTGCTTGCAATCTACTGTTAATAGGTTAGAAAGGAAGCATCTCATGGTGTATTAGTAACTCCATTGAAAACAAAAAAATTAGCCAGCTATAGAAGAATGCGAGATCTTTGATTTACGATGATTTTATAAAATCGGTAGTTCGAAGGAAACTGGAAAAAATGTTCATAAGAAATGTTCCACCAACTTTGAAAACTCCTAAATTCCATAAATATAGACGATGGCATTCCCAATTTTAAAAGAACTACGCGCTACCAAGCTTTCATTGACATCGGTTTCGTGTGCTAACGAAAAGGTAGGCAGGGTCCAAGGTGAGTATAATAGGCAGTCACGTTGCATTTATTATTCACCTATTTTAGTCACCTTGGGCAGAGTCTGCTCATCGAAAGAGATGACATAACTCGTTGGTCACGCTGGTATTAAGAGAGCTTAAAAATATCGAAATGAACAAAGGACAATTTTATATACCTACTGACGAGACGTGGATCATTGTTGGGCAAACAGTGAAAATGGCTTGGCGTGATAGAGATTAAAACTCCTCGTCAGGCTTTTTCTAGCTGGCTTGAGTTCCGGACTGAGGGCACCCACATTCCAAGGAAGTTTTTCCATAATTCACGCGGGCACAGAAAAGTGTACATTGAGGGTGTATTGAGCTTCTTTCTATGTACGAAAAGCATAGCGGACGGTCACTACGAAGTAAACGGGGAGTATTGCGAGGGCTGGTTTGAAAATAATCTTCTAACTAACATACCCAGAGGCTCTATTATTGTTTTGGATAATGCATCCTAGTATTCAAGAAAGTTAGTACCTTTGCCTACAACAAGTTGATGGGAAAATGTTATCAAAGAGTGGCTGATAAATAAAATAATATCATTGACGCTGACTGCTTGAAAGAGACCTTATATTTAATCAACTAAGATCAACCAATTGCGGGATAAGTTTGAAAAACTGAGGGTAGATGAACTTTCTTAGGCATATGCATTGCATAGTACTCGGACTCTTGAGAGGCAATGTATGAAGCTAATTAATCATTTTAAAATTTAATTCCCTTATTCAGGAAAGGTAATCAGTTTTCTCTTCAGTTTGAAGTTGACGAAACGCCAAGTGCTCAAACGGCAGTGCTCACAAGTAACTGAACCTGTTTCACTGCACTGTATTTTTTATTTTTAAACAAAATTCTACAACCCACCTCCACAAAGTTTAGGCAACCAGTGTTTCTGAGGCAAGGCAATTTTTGAAGCCACAATTTCTCTATATCATGTCAAATTATATTATCTTATATCATCATAGACATTTTAAAAATAAGGTGTTCTAGGATTTAGCGACGGATTTCAATACGATGACCTAGAAAAAATTAAAGAAGAGTTTCTCGAAAAGGCGACGGAGGTGCAATGACAAGGAGCTAATGTTTGGGGATTTGGTTACATCTCCGTTAAGGAATTATATGGTGGCAGCAATATGCAGGAGTTTAAAAAAAAAGCAGGTGTGATATTATGTTATCTATGGAGCTGGAGGAAAATTCCAACTCCAGGGAAAGCGAGTTCTTTGGACATGAAGTTGTCCTTCTACTCCACAGATAGGAATTTATTTTTTGAAGGCATGTAAATCAGTTTGAATAAAACTGTCCCGACAAAACAACTAATTCTACTTATCTTCAAGTACTCAGCCTTTAGCTCTTTGTATATGGATGCGCAATATTCAGGAATAGTTTTGGCCACTTGTGCTTTGGACACCTGAAGATTTATGAAAAGGCAGGGTAGCCCATACCTGAATTCCGATCAGTTTAAATAGAGAGACCAGCATTTAGCAAAAATTCCTTCCTCTTTCAACATAAAGCTATGATTGAAGCTGCAACGGCAGCAGCTGAACGAGAAGACGTGTTCTGAACTTCACTTTCCCGCCTTCCACTGTCTCACACTGCTCTCTCTCTCTCTCCCTCTATTCCTCGGCAGTCAAGTATCGCGATCGGGTGTCGGAGACTGCGAGAGCACCTCTGTGTAGACAGCAATGTCTGGTGTCACAACACTTGTGCCGTGACATAAGTGTCTTGTGAAGACCCAGCTTAAAATATCTTGGGAAAAGAGAGCAAGTTGAGTTTCACATGATCTACTATTCCGGAAGCCATGCTGAAAACTGGACAATAAATTCTAGCTATCAAGGTGCCCCATGACTGAACTGACAATTATATGTTCCAGGACCTTGCATAAAATGGATGTGAGGGATATTGGTCTGTAGTTAGATGGCTGCTCCCATTCACCACTTTTAAAAATGGGTGTTACATCGGCTGCTTTCCAATCCATCGGTACAACGTGTTCGGTGAGGGATTTATTAAATACTATTTCAAGGTAGGGGGAAATTTCGGAGGCTAAATCTCATATACGCGGGAGGGAATTTGATCAGGGCCAGGAGATTTGTTGGGGCTTATATCTTTAAGTAACTTTTCAATACCATTACAGAAAATATCGATTGGTTGCATCAGCCGCTGAAAGAGGTCAGGTAAGATGACGGTTGAATCCCCAGAAGGTACTCTATCTGTGGAAGGGAGTGGTGCGGGCCTTACCTCGGTGGTGCAGCGGTGCGGGGTAGTGCCCTGGGCAGTGGATCGCATTGCGAGGAACCATATCTCAGAAACGCTTAGAGATAGGTCAAAACAAACAAAAACTTGGCCTTAAAGAGCTTTACTTTTGCGTTCTTCATTAGATGAAGACTTTTACAGCCCAAATAAATGCATATTTAGGCCCGAAGTACTTAGGGTCCTTGGGGCACAGGTTCTTGTTAATTAAAAGTGACATGTAGTGAAAAAAATGCAGATTCATGCAGCCTTTTCCTTTTAGGCTTTCGCAAAAAATTATTTCGCTGCATGTTGACATCACAGAGTTTAAATCCTATGGATGGATCTCTAACGGCAATTTAACAACATAATTCAATTGTCCTTCTAATACATCTTTTTCAATTTCATGTCACTTTTTCCTTTGTAGAGCCACAAATTCTTTCCAGATGATTTAAACCATTGTAAAAAAAATATGCATACGGCTCTACAAAAAAGGTTTAATTCTTTGTTGTCAACTGTTTAATTGATGAAATGCTTACATATTTTTATCTTCAGTGACAGAGTAATGCCACCAAAATGACACCCATGGAAAATGTATGCACTGCTATATGGTCGCCAAATGCATTTTTACCCCGTTGTTTAAAATAAAATATATTGGTGGCCAGGGAGTCAAATTACTTGAAAATTATGAAACTTTGCATCCCAATGAACCATGGCCTAGGGAAAGAGGGGGACATACAGCCTCATCTAGCCCAGGATTAATAGAGAAACGTCAAATGTCATGCAATGCTTCTTCATTGCAGACCAAGTTCAAGGAATTTTCACTGCTATTACCATGCATTATTATGGTTACATTATGATAATAAACGACAGATTGCAATGATTCACTCACCGACGCTCAATGTCACTCTTTTCAGACAGCAAACTCTTGGTATCCTCTTCAATCTCCATCAGCTGCTGTTTCAAACTCACAGTGGCTTGAGACAAATGAGTGTTCTTCTTTTCAGATTCCTTGAGATTCCCTAAAATCTTCTTTTTTTCTTTTTCCAAATCTGACAAGTTTTCCTAAGTTAAAAATCCACATTAATTCATGAAAATGTTACTTATTTCTCATTAATCATGATACATCTACTGATACAAATAAATGCACACAAGACCCACATGACATACGTGCGAAGAGTGATCGTATGATCATCCATAATCCTAAATTAGGATAAATACTAAAACTTAAGGTGGCAACACTAGTTGAAGGTTCTATACGTGGTCCAGACGAGCTTTATTCCTATTGATATTCATTCACCTTCTTCACCTGCTATGTGCACATCCTTTTATGCATTCCTATTCACATTGCTATCAAATGCATATCGCCTCGGGCGTATTTCTAAGTGCAGAGTTTGTGTGTTTCAGCCCTTTTTTGGAGTACATCTCATCCCGACAGAAGAAAGTAGGTCAGGAACAGAGACAGAACTGACACTGCTAACCGCCCGTCTTCAAGACACTTCCCACTGGATAAAGGCTGCTTTACACGAAATAATTTTTGTACAATTTCTTGTACAAACTCCTGTATTAGGAAATTGTACCATGTAAAGCGGCCTTAAGGGGCCGTGATACATAGCTGTTTTTCAGACCTATTTTTCAAGGAAGATTGCTCCAACAGGAAGCTAGATATCGGAATGGGGTTTTCAGTAATTAAAAGAGAGAGTATCAAACTATTACTCTATAATCCTAGATTTTACATAATAAGCCTTGTTAAAAATATATCTCGATGTAAAAATAGACCTTTTTGTTGCAAATATTGGGAGACAGAGGGGCTATTTTTTTAACTTTCGTTATTATAGAGTACAAGATTCAAGCTTAGTCTGTTGGATCCTTGAAAATTATTGATTTTTATTAAAAGACACGCTGCTGAGATATTCTGAAAGTAATTTATGTTTTTCGCCAACTCCAGCCCAGGGATACGCCTCTAGCAACGTGCAAATCACGAAACAGTTCACATATTCTCCGCCTACTGCGCTACTCAAAAAGTGGCACGATCCCTCTACCCTATATCCTAAAACGGTAACCTTGAGGTGTTGGAGCTAGGGGGAAGGGAAAGTGAAGGCGGGCGGGAAGCAGGCAAGTGAGACGGAGTGTCTGCTTTACTGACGGGTTATTTCTTGAGTCTCAGCTTAGGTTGTCGCTCTCGGGGTGTCTAGTAACAGTCAAACTGACTAATTGTCAAGTCTCGAAATTTCATCGGAAGCGTACCGATATCGGAAAATTAAAGTAGGCAGTCGCTTGACATTTTCGATGGCGAGGAAAAAAAGAAAGGGTGAATTTTTGGCCAAGCGGAGGGAAGAAAAAAGGTAAATATTGTCATTTTTTGTGAAAACACTATCTTAATGTAATGATATATTCATGTGTAAGTATGCAAATTTCTATTATTCGAAACAGGCGTATCAAAATAATGGGAACAGAGTCGCACGTAGGAGGAACTTCTTGCGCTATTGAAGAAACCCCGTCCAATATTGACGATTCAGTAGCTGATGAAACTTTGCATGATTCATTTGACGATATGGCAATTGCCGAAGAAGGGAAAAACGAAGGTTTATCCGGTGGAGTAACGGGAAGAAGAATTATCGACTTAAAATATGCGACAAATCGGTTTCCAATTTACTGAAAAGGTTTAACCTAAATTTCAACCTGCGTTCTGATAGTAATTCCCAGCCTAGTTCTTCTATTAAACTCGTAACACTTATACAATTATCATAGCGGCCTTTAACAAATCTAGTGGATCTCCTTTGCACACCCTCTAATTCTTTTATCATACCTTCCTCGTACGGATCCCATATACTAGCGGCATATTCTAAATGAGGCCTGACAAGTGTAAAATAGCTTCTAGTACTCTCTCATCGCATTTGCCTAGAACTCTTTTTACGAATCCTGATATATGGTTTGCTACACTAGTTATTTCCCTGATGTATTTCCCCCACAGCATGTCTTCAATGTTGGTGACGCCTAAGTATTTAATAAATTCTACGTTAGATATTTTCTTTTCTTTGATGCAATAATTTTTCTGGGGAAAGTTTTTCTTTTTCCCAAAGTTCATTATCGCGCATATATTCAAATTTAATTCTAGCTGCCAACTATCACACCAATCATCAATCGCATATAAATCCTTAGTTAAAGAATGACTATCCTCTTAATTTCTTATTTCCTTATACACTACTGCATCAGAATAAATACGTAAATATGAAGAGATTAGCCGACAGGACTCAGTGGAGAGCTGCGTCAAACCGATCTGAGGATTGATGACCAATGATGACTGCTGCATCATCGGCAAAAAGACGGAGCTTGCTATTTTTAGCTACTGTATTCAAGTCATTTACGGAGAGAAGAAATAAAATTGGGCCTATCACGCTGGGGAACACCCGATGTAACTTTTGCTTCGCCTCAGGTGACACCATCTAATACCATTCATTGAACGCGTTCATGTAGGAAATCTCCTATCCAGCCTACCATATTACTATCTATCCCGTATGATGCTAACTTCGCGAGTAAATTACAGTGGGGAACCTTGTCAAACGCTTTTCTAAATTTAAAAGCGCTGCGTCTACCTGTACGTTACCTTCTCCGGAAACTAAAATATCATGAACGAAAAGACCTAACTGATTTTCGCAAGACCGTCCCTTTCTGGACCCATGCTTATTTGTTATCAATAAATCCTGGCTATCGAGGTGTCCCCTTATTGATGTAACTATCATATGCTGTATAATTTTGCACGACAGTGACGTTATTGATATTGGTTTATAATTCGATGGATGTTCCCTATCGCCACTTCTAAAAATTGGGATCACGTTTGCTATCTTCCAGTCTTTGGGAACCGCGTGTTCTTCGAGGGATTTGTTAAATATTACTTTAAGATACGGTGCCATTTCGAGAGCTATTTCTTTATACACACGAGCAGGAATTTCATCACGACCTGAGCTCTTGTTCGGGCTAACATTTTTAGTAAGGATACGATTCTGTTATAAGATACAATTATCGATCGGGGGCATTATTTGTTGAAATAGGTCTGGTATTGTTTCGAGCAAACTACGCTTAAAATTAAAATTATTAAAATTAAATTAAAATTGATTAAAAACGCTCTGGAAAAATAATTCAACAAATTAGCCTTATCTAAATATTTCGCCCCTATACCCTTTCAAGGAATTAACCGTTGAAATTTTAGTTCCCTGTACTTCCCTAACATATGATCAAAATGCTTTCGGATTCCCCTCTAGTTGTTCTCCAAGTACTTTTCTCTTGAAACCACTTTACGCTTTTCTAAGGGCTATTTTTGCGGCTGCTTTATATGTAACGTTCGATAATTTTTGTAGATCGCTATTAGCTACATTTTTCTTAGTTTCGCGTGGATAACTCGTTGTCGTTTTAAACATTTTTTTAACCTCCACGTTGTACCACCCTGGTTCCCTATTCTCACTCTTATACTCACTCACCGTGTAATTTGGAGGAACTCTTTCCATGTCTGCATCACTATTTTTTCTGATGTTTAGAATTTTTCAAAAGAAGTCTGTTAGTCACGTTAAAATCTGCTTTACTTAAAAGGCAAATCTTTCTTTTTAATTTTACATTTTTGTCAGTATTGAGGGATAATTTAACGTGTACTACCTTGTGGTCACTTATTCCATCGACATTTTTAACTTCAATAACTTTTTCATGGATGTTTGAGGCAAGTAAATCGAGAACATTCTCCCTTCTATTATGCAAATTTACTATTTGATGTACTGCGTATTATGCGAACAGGTTAAAAAATGACGAGCAGATTTCTTTTTCCCTACCCCCAGACTAATGACTACATGTTTTCCAATCTATCGATGTTGTACTGAAATCTCCACCTTTCAATAATCTGTCGTTCGTTGGTATGAGAATTAATGTGCCTGATCTGTTTCTCGAGTTCTAATACTGAGTGTACATCGGAATGGGGTGGTCTGTAGTGGGCACAAACGTATATTACTTTCAAATTACCACATTTAGACATTAACACGTGCAAGCCAAGCTACCAGCTGAGACCACCTCCTATTTGTTGCAGTTCTTACGGCTAAACTGTTGTCACAACAACCAATCAACGCGGCTACCCTGAAAAATGAAGTCTATTCATGACTTGGACCGCGGACGCGTTCTCCTGCAGCTACGAACCCCACTAGGACCAGACCGGCTCGGTTCTTAGAAAAACGTAGCGAACGCATTTCCGCGAATTCCAGGTTGCCACATGGTATAATGTGGAGTCTGCCAAACAGTTTGGTCCCATCGTATGTTGAAATGGCAACATTGCGTCTAGTGGTCAGCAATGGAAAACTCCGCGGACAGAGGGGATGAGAGGGAAGGGTCGTTATTGCCTCATCACCTCTGCGCAAAGAATTAAAGCGTAGAGGAGACACTGAAAAAAAATATGGCTGGTTGGGTAGGCGCCGACTCTGGTAACTCTACCGGTCGACGGAAAAACTATCTCCATCATCTCAGCACTCGAAAGCGAAAAAATAATCATGTACCACGGCGCCTTAAGAGAACACAATAGGCATTGTATTGTGTACATTGTAAATTAATTATAATTATAAATAATTTAAATTGTACGAACGCTTGTGCGATTGTCTGAATGACTGAATGGGAAATAGAACCTGTTCTAATTCCATTCAGACAAACGTACAATTTCATTCAGCTAATAAAAGCATCTGTACAAGAAATTGTATCGTGTAAAGTGGCCTTAACAGTTGATGGGATTCACACAGCATTCTTGTTCCATTCGCCTCTGCAATCGCTTCTACTACATTACGCTGAGCAGACGGATGTGACATTCGGGGACAGGCATCATTGCTTGTAGTGATGCTTGAGGAGTGCCGAAAATACCGTGGGTGCCAAAAAATAAATGCATTAAAAATATCACGATTATAACCTTCAAATGTTACTATCCTACTATGGATTTCAAGACAAATAACGTGATTTTGTGGGCGAGTGAAAAGTGCAGGGTGGAAGGAAAATTCTTTCGTTGCAATGAACTCAGCTCTGTAACGGGCTTAAATGCAGATAACCTCACGAGAAATCTTTAAGGAATTTAAAAAAATGCGAAATCCCTGTTGGAGACTGAGGTCACACCCTTCATGAGTTTCTCAACGTATTTTGTGATGAGATGGTGAACTCCTCTCGTGCACCACCTCCGATTGACAGAGAACACACTGTTTGAAACCATATACACATCTATAGGCTCCGTGCACGCGACTGCGGTAAGAGAGACGCCTGGCTGGCGTCCAAATCTGCGTGACTTCCCACACAGCACAAGTACATCTCAGAGACGTCTCAAATGTCTCATGTTACCTCTCAGAGTCATCTCCAAAGTCGCCCGAGATGTCTCAGAGAGAGCTCTATGTCCTCTTGTTAAACGTCTCAGATACATCTTGAAATGTCTCAGAGACATCTATCAGAGATCTCAAAATGGCTTAGTGAGCTGTACGTACTCTTTTTAGACGTATTGGAGATACCCTGGTGTGAAAATATTACAGAGGGGAGGGTAGTCAAACAAATTTGGCAAATACAAAAAAGTCACTCCATAATACCTTGCACGAGCGCACCTAGCACAAAGAGAGAAATAAAATTAGCATTTTCATTAAGATTTGAAGTTAAGAGTTGAGTCTTCTTAGTCACTTAATTTCGACTTCGTACACACTAATCCTAATCAGCCTACCGTTCTACTTTAGATGACCTGAAGATCTGATTCATACTGAATATCGCTACCTCATTGAGAGTAGAAGTTGAGAGGCCATATATATACAGCTGCTGGCTAGCATTCATTCACTTGTGATAATTAACTTCACTAAAAGGTTCACATGGGGTATTTTGGGCTCTTAAAACATTTCCCCAATAACCATTTTGTGGATAAAAATAAGCATATTTTTCATAAATACACATAACTGATATTATTTCAACTATAGGAGAAATAAACAAGATTTTCCTCAATAATGTGCCAATCGCAGAAAACCAATGTGCAATAAAGCAGAAGAGAGTGACTGTAACTGTACTGCTAAACATGAAAACAACTCCTCAAGTTGTTCCAAATAATTTTGCATTCAGATAATAAGAAAGTAGTCGTAATTGTATTAAAGCTGACATGGAGCGGAAGCAGAAAACACTGCTTCCGTACGCCGTGCTAACACATAGGTTATAATAGATGCCTGAAACATTTATCACAGTCCTTCATATTCCACTTAAACGTTGTGTTTGTCTTCGACGATTTGTAAAGAGGATCTAACACCGTTGATCTCTCTGGTTAGAATTTGGCAATATGCTTTACTATGCCAAGAAATGTGCCGTCACTTCTGATGCGTTACTCAGCCATATCACTAATTTTATCACTGTCTTTATACAACACTGTCTCACCTGACAAGGGTATGAAATACTTGATTTCAATATGGAAACATACCTAACAATTTTTTCGGATTTAGAATAAAGCCCAATTAATTTATAGTCTGGCGAAAACTTCACCAAAATTAGCGTATAAAGGCTCTTCTTACCATCTTGTAAGTTTTTTTCGTAATTATTTCGGATGGTAATATTGTTAGTAGCTAAATGTAGCATTGAGAAAGCTTTTGCGCAACAAAACGATGGAAGAAGATTTTAAAAGGTTTTAATATCAGATAACTAAAGCAAGGTATATGAAATACCTCGGATTTCTCTCAGAGACGTCTCTGAGACATTTCGGATAGCTATGCATGAGACCACTGCATAGGTCTCGTGGATACTTCTCAGAGACGTCTTTGAGATGTACCAAGACGTCAATGTCTCAAGAGACATCAATGAGACGTATCTGAGACATGCGTTGCTATGTGGGTTGAGGAGCCAGTTGGTGGGACTTGTATTCACTTAAAATTAGGGATGGGTCGGTTCCTGTTTTTTTCGGTTCCGGTTCGGTTCTTAACTTCGGTTCTCGGTTCCGATTCTCGTTTCCGGTTCTTAATTTACCACTTCCTTTGCATTGCTCAATGGTAAGATAAGGTAATCAATAATCATTTTCAGAGACATACTGCTTGAAAAAGAATACTTTATTATATTTTTGTGCATAGTCCTTTTAATGACTGAATTAGAATAATTCGCGACTTTGAAGCATCTAAGTACACTCTTTCAACAGGTTTTAATGTGAAGCCTCCATTTTTGGAGTGTGAGTAGGTTTCAAACTGGTTTTCGCGCCAATTATTTCGGTACCGATTATTTTTGGCCTCGGTTCCGGTTCTAAGCTCAAGAACCGGTGGAACCGAGAACCGAAGAACCGAACCGACCCATCGCTACTTAAAATCTAACTACATTTCGAATACTAGTGAATTGGTGATTACCAATGTTGTTTACAAGTAAGACTATTTTTATCCCTTTTAATAAACAAACCATCATTTACTCCATTTGTTACATTATTTCCCTGAATATTATATTATATATGTATGGTTCAATCGTCAAAAACTTGAGCCTTACCTGGAAGTTTTAGCTGAGAACGAGCAAAATTTACTTTTAAAGTTCTCAGATTGAGTGTTGAGATATAAGTAACGGAACTGGTGATAACCAGTAATTTCAAAACTATGTAGTTGGACTTGCCCATAGTGTTATTTTCGTACGTATGCCGAAGTCACCATCTTACATTGCTCGTAAAATACTTCTAAACTTTGCCTTTCATAATGATGTATAAGGAACCTTAAAAAGAAATAGAAATTAAATCATGGTTTTAAGTCCTTTTACTTTACGGTGATGTTGAAGCCTCGAAACAAGAGATCTTCCAATCAAGGTAAGCTATGGGAAGTGAAAAAAATTGAAAAACACTGGGAAAAGGTATTACTAGGAAAAATTGCATTTTCTAAGTTAATGCAAGTGGTATTATAGTTAAAGAAAAATGGTGAAAATGTTCTTTGAGAATGGGTGGTATGTAATTCTGTGAATTGCATACCACCATTCCCAGGTCAATCCGAACCTAAAGTGGTCAATGGGGGGGAGGGGGCAGGGTCTCGCACTGTTAATGCTCCGGATAATGTATGGATAAATTTGTATTCCCAGTGTTTGCAGTTTCACGAATGCCTTCTTCGTTGTTTAAAATTCATTATCTGATAAAATCAACCTATCATACAAGTGCCAAAAGCCACTTCCTAGATCCTTCAGCAATTATTCATTATTTTTTTATGGAAACGAACTAGCGTACTAGTCGATAAAACTGATGCAAGAGATGTGATCCAGTCATAATGATAAAATGTGGATTTGAGCCCATATTTTACAATTTTGAGAGACCATCACAGTTGCTAAAAGACAAATAGCTCTTCTATAGCAATCATGTGACTCGACACGTGACAGGAATTCACAGCAGAGACTCTAGCACCATTAATAAAGCAAGTAAAGACTTCAGTGAATCTGCCGGAATATGAAGTTACGCTGAAATCAATGATGGCCAAAACTTGAGTATTTGTAATACGAGGGTAATTTCTTTTAAATTGCTTACCACAGTTGACTTCTTGGGCCAATACGTCAAATCTTATGTGCTCATAAAAAGTCTACCTAAAGCATTCAAGAAAATCCTTGTGGCCATAAATATATGGAATGAAAAATGATTCCCTAAAGTTGAGTGATTCAACCTTAACTCTAATACCGATAATTAGAGTAGCAACACATTCTCTTTGCTTCGGGTTGTTGACGCAGAATTGGGCAAAAGTGCACGAAGAAAAAAGAAAACATCTCTTGCTGCTCCTGTAATTTCTTTCAAACAGTTCTCATTCTACTGGACTTACACATTTGAACTTCCAAAAAAGAGCTGATTGGTGCTGAAATCACAGAAATGGCACACCCTTTGTCCTACGTCAGTGGCTTCATGACTACGTCTCTGCTCACTTTACGCAATACGCCAGCATCACATGCCGGTCACAGGTAAAAACAGTCCTCTTAAAAATCCAGGGAACATCAAAAGAATGGACTTAGGGGTAGGGGAGAATAGTTCTTACGATCGTTCTCATTCAAATGACCTCTAACCTCACTATTGTCAACGACGGTGCCACACTCTTATATTCACATGGAAATATAGTCGGAATGAAGGACGGATGATCTCCTATATTGCTTTTCCTTCCTCCAACGAAATGGGCATTGCCTACTTTTTAATGCTTTTCAGGTGACCTTGTGTTCCAATACAGCTGGTACATTGTTGTAATTTGAAAATATTAATACTGCATGTTAGTATGTACCGTATTCATAAATGAGTTTGATTTTTTTTGTTTGTTGTGATTGCAGCACTTGGGCGAAATTCGCAAAACGAATTGTTTTTTATAATAAAGAGATAGAAACTTGTGAATTCCACTGGTTTATTGTCGGTACTACCTGTACGGTTTCTCTCTTTATTACTATGGAAAAATTCCACAAAATAAGTACACAATCACTTAGTTTCATAGTTTTTTTGTTTGGTGAGACACGGCATTAGAACGAATAAAGATATAAGTTGGTTGCTTGTCTGACTTTCAGTCGAGTGTTTTCATTCCTCCCGTTCCTCCAGTGTTAGCCTTAGTCAAATTTCAACTCCGCTAACAGGTTATGGGCCCAGGGCATATTACGAGCGTGTGCAAGAGGTTACGGAATTAATTAAACGTGCGTAGGTATTGTCGGGCGAAATGGCATCGGTCTATCATCAAGACGAAACGGCTGCGAAAGTTCCCGTCCTGAACTCAAATAATCATTTCGCGTGGTCATTGCGAGTGAAGGCGGAGTCACTTTTACGTGATGCATGGGAGGCGTTCGTTGGTTACGAAGATGCATTGGACTCACTCAAGTTCGGAAGCGAGCCGTAAACAATACCATCGCATTATCCATTCTTTATAAAATGGTTGGTGATGAATTTTTGGGAGATATTGCTGACTGTACGACCTCAAGTGAGGCACGGGAGATTCTAGAGAATTTGTGCAATAGTGAATGTCTGGTGAACGGTACTGAAGGAGCTCACCCATTGCACCGGAGATGCCAATACTTCGTAAAAATGCACAATTTGCAGAAGAGCGATAGGCAAGTCACAAGAATTACTCTTGGAAATTTACGGGAGGAATAACAAAGCTTTATTCAGTTTTCGGAGATAGATTCTCGCAAGTTGTCCCACGACTTTACTGAAGTCAAAGCTAATCATGGCAGAGAAGAAGTTGATGGGAGAAATGGGGGAGGGTGGGCATCCAAACTGTTCAGAAGGCTGCAATGAAAGGTAAACCGAGAGTACAATCGACAGGCAACGAGGGAGGTAAGGTGAAGAATGACAAGGGAGATGAAACAAACAAATGTAGAAATTACTCTGGTGATATAAGGTTTTGGTGCTATGCCTGCGGGAAGGAGGGACATATTTCAAAGAATTGCCCCAGGAAGAAGGAACATGAAGGGGAAAGAATCGTAGTAGAACAGAAGAAGGCGTCCACAGCCATCGTGTCCACGGAATTCGTGTCGCTCAGCGCGAAGAGGAAAGTACCTAACGGCCAGGGAGTGAGCTCATTGGACAGTGGTGCGTCAGATCACATGTGCCCATGGAGAGAACTATTTTCCCAACTTGAACCAATGGAAGGGGAAGTCGAGGTTGGTGAGGGAGCTTGAATTGAAGGTAGGGGAAGTGTGTGGCTGTGCATATCGGACAAATGCGGAGCTAAAACTGTGGAACTTAAGGAAGTTCTGTATATACCAGCACTACAAGATAACCTGATTTCGCTAGGGCAAATAGAGGTGAAAGGTGCAGGATAGAGACCTTCCACAGTGTAGAAAACATCTAGCTTAGGGAGAACCTAATTCTCAGGGCAGTAAGAGTCGCTTGGCATTACTGTGTGTCGACTGTTGGAGGCATTGGTGTACAGGAGATGAGTGAATAATTTAACAATATGGTTAAAAAGGCTTCCAAAGTTTCCTTTCAAAATTGGCACAGTCGTTTAGGGCACCGGAACGATCAAAGTATGAAAAGGATAGGTTTCTTGCAAAAGATTAAGGAAATGGGAGGCTGGAAGAAGGATGATTGCAGCACCTGCATCATTGGGAAGATGAAACGGTATGCCTTCCCCAAGGGCGAGGGCCACCCAGCAAAGGGTGCACTCCGATGTTAAGATCTCTCCTGAATCACTGGGGAGGTGTAAGTTTGTTGTCACCTTTATTGACGAATATTCCAAGTTCACCACAGCAGATCCTATCAAACACAAAGGTGATGTTATTCAAGAATTCACGAAGTAGCAGGCAAGAGTGGAACTACAGAAGGGAAAACAGATTCCAAGTTCCAGGAGTTCCAGAGTGACCAGGGCAGAGAGTACACAGGAGCATCACTTCAACAGTACCTATCCAGCCGGGGTATAAGTTCACAGCAAGTCAGTCCCTAGGACACCCCAACAGAATGGTTTGTCAGAGCGATTTAATCAATCATGGCAAAATATTGTCAGGTGTATGCTGGTGGAATCTGGAGTACCGACTTCATTCTGGGGGTAGGCCCATGCAGCAGCCTGCTACATCATTAACCCTTTGCGGTCCAACGTCGAGGCTGGCTCAACAGGCCTAGCCCTAGCAGCAGGTCCAACGTCGAGTTGAGCTCGACATCAGATGGCGCTGCAATTATGTGCATTTCATGTAAGGTGCTGCTATCTTATGTCACTTTTGTGAACTTCTAGTACCTTATGAAGCCTTTTCACCTATTTTGCAAATAGTATTTCTTTCGGCTACTACTTGAATTCCACAAAAATAATTGGACCGCAAAGGATTAACAGATGCCCGTCATGTCCATGGGAGAACAAGACACCATTGGGAGTATGGGAGGGGCGAGGATTAAAGAGGCAGGATTTCGAGGATCACACCTTTGGATGTGGGAATGGACAGCACAAGGGATGGGAAATTTGGCCCGAGAGCGAGAAAATGAGTCATGATTGGTTATGAGGAAGGTTATGTGTAAGGCTATCGTCTCTGGGACATGGAAAACCGGAAGTAAGTAGGGATGTGAGATTCAGGGAGCACATATATCCTAATAAGTCTGACGGTGAACACCAATCCGCAGTTGTAGTCGACCTGCCATTCTACTGTGGAGCAGAGGATGACTTGGAAGGAGCTCGAGGCGAGGACACCCGTCCAGGGGAGGTGATCACTTTTCCTGTGAAGGCTGCGATGGAGCTGGCAAATATACATGGGAGGTAGTCAAACGCCCTGCTAACGTCGTGGGGAGTAAGTGGGTATTTGCAATCCAAAGGAATCGGGTGGGTACCATCTTAAAGTAGTATCAAGCAAGGTTAGTTAGTAGCACGAGGCTTTAGTCAAGTTTATGGGGTTGATTACATGGAAACATTTAATCCAGGAATCCATAAGAAATCATTACGCACACTACTTGCTGTGGCCATGAAAAATGAATGGGAAATGGAACAGTTAGATGTTGTCGGAGCCTATTTAAATAGTCAACTCGAAATGACAGTGTACATGGAGCAAGCTCCCTGCACAAGGGTAATGGGTAAAGACCATCCCAGATATATTCACAAGTTACCTAAGAGTGTATATGGATTGAGGCAGTCGGGGCGGAATTGGAACAACTACCTAAATGAGTGCCTCAATGCCATGGAATCAATGTGAAAGTGATCCTTGTGTTTATGTGGGGAGGAATATTATTTTGTGATTATATGTGGATGACTTTTTAGTCATTGGTGAGAAAGAGAAGAAATTTTGTGGAGGTGAAGGACCTTGGGGGTCCTTTTTGTGGAGGTGAAGACCTTGGTGAGCTCTCATGTATGTTATCCTTGCATTTCACCAACCCAGTAACCGAGAACTAATTGCAAGTCAAGAACAATACATGGAAACTGTTCTTAATGAATTTGGTATGTCTGAATGTAGACGTGTGTTCATGCCATAGGTAGAGTTCGTACAAAACATTCATACTAGCACCAAATAATCAACACTAAAAGTCGCATTTTGCTCAAGCATAGGTGTACATACGTGAATCAGCCAGCTGTTTCAATAAATCAACCGGAGTTTCTCAAACTTAGGCGTTTTAACGTATTTTAGTTTTAATAGACAAAACTTTAAAATCCTGGCAAACAATATTGACCGATTCGTTATATTAACAATGCAGTGAAATATATGATACATTCCCGAGTCACACAGTCACCCAAAAAAACATTGCATCACGATTAACACAATTAGGCATATTTCTCCAATTACTTTTGCCTGTTGAATGCTCCAGTCTACTGTTCTCTTACTTCTTTCATGTACGGTCAGTCAGAGGAGGAATAAAATGTTACACTTCCATCTATCTTCTCTGATGTGTTGCTGAACCCGACCACAGAACAATTGCGATTGCAGGTCGTCATCACTCACAGTCCCCTTAAAAATAACTTTTTTGAATGTATATAGATTACATATTATCGTAAATGCACACCTATCGTCGATCACCTTTTTTTCATTCAATATGGCTGCCGGTGCTAGCAAGTGTGTTTTACGGTCTGCGCTAATATTCGTCACAACTGTGGTAATTTTCCTGCCATGGGTGGCTGTGGCTCCCTTACGAGTGAAATAGTTCCATCTTTACTAGTGTGTTCAAAAATGATTGCGTTCACGGGAATGGGAGCACTAAATTTGAGATTCCCTGGAAGTGCTTCTCCATCTCTTGTCCTGCCGCAACCGCATCGAATCCTCACCCGGCAACTACACGGCCGCCTCGTCCCGGCATGGAAGCCCTCCTCATTCTACTCTCCTGGGACGTGAATATTAACCCTGGGCCTGTGTGTAACGCTTATGACCAGAATGTCAGAAGGCTACAAAATAAGTTATCAGACGTGTCGTGTCATATCACCGAACTTGCCTCGTTCAATACCTTAGTCTTTTCAGAAACATGGCTTAATATGAACGTTTTTGATAATGAATTGGCTTTCTTTTCCACCCAACAAATTTTTCAACATTATCGGATTGGCCATTGATTTTGAGTATCCTGCAACCCAAAGGTCAGATTTTGAGACTAATTGTGAAATTCTTTGGACCCAAATCCACAACCCCTCAAGCCACACCAGAGACCATGCCACGAAATTATTCATTGGATGTTTCTATCGCCCAGCTAATGAGGATTTGTCATCACTTGAGGCTTGTTTTGATTCTGTGCTTTGCGCTCATGCATTAGGTGCTGTGTTTGGCCATTTCAATCTGTCAATCAATTGGACTTCTTCTTCATTTGGTTCGCCCTCTGGACGATTTCTTTCTTAAACACTTCGTGAATGGACTTGGACTCTATCACTGTAATCTTTTCCCCACGAGAACTTCGCCAATGATGGACTATATTCTTTCCTCCACACACGTGAAGTCAATTGCTCCAGGCAGGAATATTTTCAGCACTGACCATGAATCCCTTGAGAGTTCCCTCCCTCTACCACCCCAGCGCCGAGACTCTCTGCCCCAAACCCCTGCCAGGGCATTCAGATGCTGGAGCAAAGCCGACTGGCCTGCCATACACCACGCCCTCTCTCCCTTGGGACCTCCTTGAGTGTGGGTCCCCTGAGGAGGGCCTTCGACTCATCTACGACCTCCTTCATCCCGTTATCGTGGACTTCGTCCCTTTGTGACGAGTATCAAAGAGGAGGCTGCTCTGGTTAATGGAAGAAACATCTTTAGCACGGATAAACAAGCTGGCCACCTGGAAGCTATTGCACTGCCTCTGTGAAATACCCACCCCCTATCCTTGGGAGGCGCCAGGGTGGTGCTGGTTGGGCATAGTGGAAGGCCGGAGGGACAATCCAGAGATACTTAATGTGTGTATCGACCTATGGGTTCCCACGCGATCTCCCAAGAGCCTAGAAAAGAACGCTCCCTTGTTCTTCACGGAGTTGCATTAAGGAACCCTTTTAAGCTAAAGTAGTTAAAAGCTTTATCTATTTTTCTAGTATAGGGTTAATGGAAAACCCCCATTCCTCCTCGCCCGTCGCCTCGCCCCTCCCCAAAACCTACTATTTTAAGTCTAGGAAATCCCCGGAGATTCAGTGGGCATTTATATCGAGACGGCCGCCGGAGGCTATGCTGGCCGGCTTGGGCATTTAAATACACTTTCTAAGTATCGCAATTGCTTGGGTAATTTTGGCACCCTATACCCTCAGGGATTCACCTGATCCACTCCAGTTGTCTCCCATTGCAGTCATCGTGGAGCTCCTTTTCACCTTGGGGCACAACACCATGTCCTGAGGAGATCACCCTAGCGTCCCCACACCCGTGGGTCATTCATTCGTGAACCTCCGTGTCACCATTCCCGATATCTTCTTCGTCGTGACTACACCAACTTCGTAAATGGAATAATGGACGATATCAAGGCTAATTGAAAAAGATTTTGGTCATTGGTTAATGCAAAAAGAAGAGCGTCTCGCATCCCTAATATATTGTCTTCTGGCGGTACAACATTTGTAGGAGACAGTATAGGCCATTCAACGATGACCTCTTCTCCAGTTTCACCCATCCAATCCCTCCGAACCCCTCTGTTCAGCCAATCACCGCCCATTCCCTTGCATCTACGTCCACCTCTCCTAAAGAAGTTTTCTCTTATTTGTCATCTTTACCGTCTGCGAAATCAACTGGTTCCGATAACATTGGTTCACTTTTTCTCTGCCGCACATCTGCCAGCCTTCATTTTCCTATCTCTATAATCTTCAACAGGTTCTTTTCAACTGGAATATTTCCTGCTCAATGGAAACATTCCAATGTAATCCCTATTTTTCAATCCGGCGCTAAGGATAAAATTGGGAACCAATGCCCCGTTTCCACATTGCCAGTTTCATCTTTGGGCGTATTCTTCACAATCGCATTCTCCATGTCATCCTCTGGAATTTTTTTTGGTACCCCCCCCCCCCCTTCACCCCTCGTTGGACATTACCCCTCGGCGGAATATTTACCCTCCGGACTTAGCCGAAGGACTAAGCTACTGTAGCTAACGACAGGCGGAGCCAACGACGCCAACAATGCCTACGATTCCAAAATGCATCGATTCACGCCTGCACCAATATCACGGCCGCACCAATCACTACTCATCACAGCAGCTCTCACATATATATGGCAGCCCCCTGAATGCAGATGAAGACCAGAAGTTTGGCCATCGTGCAAGACGTCATTCGGTGTTCTCCCGCCGGAGTCAAAAAAGAAGGTCTCCCACCTCGCCCTCTTTACCCACACCAACAGTGGTATGGGTAAAGAGGCCTTTATAATCTACCTATCAACTGTTCCCACGTTAAACCCCATTCCACCTTTGACCTTGCCGAAAACACCCCCTCCCTATGCCAGAAAAGACCTCCCCTCTCACGCCCTGTTCAAGTTGAGACGGCAAGCAGTTCACTTGCCGGCTACGTGCGGCGGTCTCCAGTTAGTTTTGTGAGAGTTCGTCATTCTCGAGAGCCGCCTCCCAGTGGCCATGCTGTTGCAAGTTCAGGGTGACTACTGAGACCCAATTTTTAAATTCCCTCACTATTCCCTGATTGACTTATCAATTCCCCTGACCGATCACCAAAAGGGCTCCTATAATCGGAATATTTTATTTCTGCTGAATAAATGTTCGTCAGAACTCAGAAAATGTTAAAAGCTGAAATCAATACATTAAAAGCTACAAGTATAACCTAGTGAAAAAGTATATTAAACCTTCATAAGTTAAACCTCGTCCAAATTATACACACTTCTCATACACATTCCGCGGCCGTGTATCGTATTTCCGTGGCCGAGTATGTTTCCTTCGGTAAAATTACAATGACGATGTCTAATTCTTCAAGAAAGAGGTAGCGTGTCGTGGTATTTTTGGGAAGTTGAGGATTACTGAAATGGCATCGAAGGGAAAGTTAAATGGCTAATTTACTGGCGGACTCCGGTACAGGTATCGCTAAGGTGCGCGAAAAATACAAACCAAAGCCAAGTTCTTGGGCAGGATAAAACTCGGATGGCACGAGTGACATTCAGAAGCGAGTAACAAATTGATTAACGTGGTCATAACCCCTAGATTGTAAGAGGGAACCAAAAATGTAAAAATATTTGTATAAACAAACGTAACGTAATCGCGCGAATGCGAACGAAAACTGGAGGCAATTAGCAACGGTAGCATCGTATTCAGGAATGTCATATTTGAGGTGGTTTGCGACATGACTAAATTGCTTCGAGAGGGAGCTAAGGGGACCATTCAATAATTACGTCGAACGTGAAAGGTGGGGAGGGGAGGAGGACTCTTCATACTGTCTTACGAAAGGGGGCATGGGAATCGACGATGATCTTACGTAAGATTTTGTTTACACGTGTGACCGTACTTGTATAAACATTCTAATAACCATCGTCTCGTATTTTTAGAACTGCAAGCACGTACCTACCACGAGCTAGTGTGCTCCAGCTGCCTATAGATCTGAGTATCAGAAGTGAAAAAAACGAGAGGTAAAAGTTTCCGAACAACATAGCCTCAGATTCCTTGTGATGAGCGGAATACATGTGATCATGAATTTTAATATTACTAGGCAAATATAGCATTAAGGATATACAAAAGGGATGATGTACGTCTGATTCACAACTAAGTAACTAAGAGACAAAACTAATAAGATTCACATCTGAATGTTCCCTGAATTGATGGGACTAATTCTATGCACGTCAGCGACGAGCATTAGTTTCAGTTGGTGAAACAAAGGGTGGGAAAGACTGGCCAATAAACGAAAGGGTAGAAAAATAACAAGAATTTCCATTCGTTTCTCCCGGACTGTCACGAGAATTCCTTGACTTTTCCAGAAATGAAAAATTCCCTGACAATTCCAGGTTTTCCCTGACGATCGCCACCCTGAAGTTGTTAGGGTATCCCTGCATTGGGAAGAATATTTAAATTGTTGGTTTGTATTATCTTTGCCTATTTGTTGAAATACGTATGTACATTGTTACCTATTAGTTAGATTCATATATTACTTTTGTTTTTTGTTTTATTTGTCCTCATCCATCTCACCCGAGCTTGGAAAGAATTTTGTCCCCTGGACGTTTCTCGTAAAATCATTATTTCATTCGGGAAACGCTACACATCCCATATATATCGCCTTCTCACCACGGTTTCCTTCCTGCTCGGTCCTGCCTCATCAACCCCTCTATACTGCACCACCATATGATTTCTGCCTTCGAGAAAAGATCTCAGTTAGATGTCTGTTACTTGGACTTTTCTAAAGCTTTTGATTCCGTCAATCATTCTCTTCTCTTGCACAAACTTCAGTCACGCTATAACATCCATGGGACACACTCTTATGTTCACTATCTAATTTCTTAACTTCCCGTAACCAGAGAGTGCTAATCGAAGATATTTCCTCGAAATACTTACCCGTTTCTTCTGGAGTGCCTCAAGGTAGTGTCTTAGGCCCCCTTCCCTTTGCCCTCTACGTCGACGACATTGTTGAAGATGTTTATCCCTTTGGCTGCGGTTTTCTTCTCTATGCCGACGATTGCAAAATATTTAAAAGAGTTGACACCATGGCTGAATCCGTTGATTTGCAGTCCGCTCTTCACTCCGTGGAATCTTGGTGCAATAAATGGCGGTTGCGTGTGAATCCGGGGAAATCCGCCGCGATGTCCTCCTCTCGTTGAAGAACAACATCATCACCTCCTTATATAGCCTTGACAACCAGCCCATTCCTCCTGTTGCCTCCCACTCCGATTTAGGCATTGACAACCAGCCCATTCCTCCTGTTGCCTCCCACTCGGATTTGGGCATTGACAACCAGCCCATTCCTCCTGTTGCCTCCCACTCCGATTTAGGCATTGACAACCAGCCCATTCCTCCTGTTACCTCCCACTCCGATTTAGGCATTGACAACCAGCCCATTCCTCCTGTTACCTCCCACTCCGATTTAGGCATTGACAACCAGCCCATTCCTCCTGTTTCCTCCCACTCCGATTTAGGCATTGACAACCAGCCCATTCCTCCTGTTGCCTCCCACTCGGATTTAGGCATTGACAACCAGCCCATTCCTCCTGTTGCCTCCCACTCGGATTTAGGCATTGACAACCAGCCCATTCCTCCTGTTTCCTCCCACTCCGATTTAGGCATTGACAACCAGCCCATTCCTCCTGTTACCTCCCACTCCGATTTAGGCATTGACAACCAGCCCATTCCTCCTGTTGCCTCCCACTCGGATTTAGGCATTGACAACCAGCCCATTCCTCCTGTTGCCTCCCACTCGGATTTAGGCATTGACAACCAGCCCATTCCTCCTGTTGCCTCCCACTCGGATTTAGGCATTGACAACCAGCCCATTCCTCCTGTTGCCTCCCACTCGGATTTAGGCATTGACAACCAGCCCATTCCTCCTGTTTCCTCCCACTCCGATTTAGGCATTGACAACCAGCCCATTCCTCCTGTTACCTCCCACTCCGATTTAGGCATTGACAACCAGCCCATTCCTCCTGTTGCCTCCCACTCGGATTTAGGCATTGACAACCAGCCCATTCCTCCTGTTGCCTCCCACTCGGATTTAGGCATTGACAACCAGCCCATTCCTCCTGTTTCCTCCCACTCCGATTTAGGCATTGACAACCAGCCCATTCCTCCTGTTACCTCCCACTCCGATTTAGGCATTGACAACCAGCCCATTCCTCCTGTTGCCTCCCACTCGGATTTAGGCATTGACAACCAGCCCATTCCTCCTGTTGCCTCCCACTCCGATTTAGGCATTGACAACCAGCCCATTCCTCCTGTTGCCTCCCACTCCGATTTAGGCATTGACAACCAGCCCATTCCTCCTGTTTCCTCCCACTCGGATTTAGGCATTGACAACCAGCCCATTCCTCCTGTTGCCTCCCACTCCGATTTAGGCATTGACAACCAGCCCATTCCTCCTGTTGCCTCCCACTCCGATTTAGGCATTGACAACCAGCCCATTCCTCCTGTTTCCTCCCACTCCGATTTAGGCATTGACAACCAGCCCATTCCTCCTGTTGCCTCCCACTCGGATTTAGGCATTGACAACCAGCCCATTCCTCCTGTTGCCTCCCACTCCGATTTAGGCATTGACAACCAGCCCATTCCTCCTGTTGCCTCCCACTCCGATTTAGGCATTGACAACCAGCCCATTCTTCCTGTTGCCTCCCACTCCGATTTAGGCATTGACAACCAGCCCATTCCTCCTGTTTCCTCCCACTCCGATTTAGGCATTGACAACCAGCCCATTCCTCCTGTTGCCTCCCACTCGGATTTAGGCATTGACAACCAGCCCATTCCTCCTGTTACCTCCCACTCCGATTTAGGCAACCGAAAATTAACTTTTCAAGACCACATAAGAAGTATCACAAATAAGGCTATGGCGGTTGTTGGTATTCTTTACCGTGTAAGCGAGGTCTCCGAACTCAGTGTTTATTGCGTGCACCCCACCCGATACATACTGCTCACCCATTCGGCCCATGCCCCCTGCCACTCAACCGCCCTCTCAAAGAGAACGGCATCGCACTCCCCTCACGTGGGGAAACATGACTTTCGCTTAGTTCACCTCACACACCGCCGACGCACGACATCCGACCTCAAAGTCCTTCACAGCGTCTTGAAAGGGGTCTTCCGATGCATTCGTCTCCTCTCTCACTTTTCACTCCACATTCCAGCCCGCACGACTCGCAATACTGAACACAAGCCCAAATTCCGAATTTCAATTTCCCAGCGTTCCTCATTCTACCGTTTTCACCTGACCTTTTCAATGCCCTCTGTCCATCCCTTCACCTTCTTCCCCTGACCTCTCCACCTCACGCAGCACTTTCAACAACCATGTACATACAACGCTTTTCAACCTTATAATTACCCCGTCCACTTCAAATTCTGTTTTATTATATTTGTTATATTTTATTATTATTTATATTTTTATATAACCCAATGTAAAGGCCTTGGTGCTGTTTTTGGAGTTAAATAAATAAATAAATAATTTGCTGAGCATAAGTGCAAAAATCACTATTTCTTTCAAATATTATGCTCATACCTTACGAGACGACTCCTCACAAATATGTCGAAAGTGGCCACTCGCGGCGCTAGTTATCCCCTTACACGGAGCGTATTCAATTTTTACCGGGAATCCGTAGAAGCTGAGATGTCGTTGGATCCAACAATATTCCGCAAGGCAGTGAGTTCATATTGCAATCCTTTGGTGGGTAGTCTTGGAAAAAAGATGTCTCGGTGAGCTTATGTTGGCATGTTCTCAATTCCTTAAGTATTCCTGACCGCCTCCTCACTTTGACGATATCATTAGAAAACTTGGAAATTTTTATTCTTCCACGGATTTCATTTCCTCTCACAGAGGCAGATTTCTCTTCATGAGGTTGATCAACAGCATTCTATGTTCCTTCAGTTAGTTATGAATTTGAGTCATAGAATACGAGTGTCTTACGTACTTAAGAGTAGTCGAGGGGTGCTCCGATGTATTCTTTACACGACGCACGCGTTGAGCCCACGACGTATTCGCAGCGACACCGCGCCCACTGCAGTCATTTAAGATGTGTTTGCAGCCACGCGGAGGGATAACACGGCGCTAAATCGAAATACAATTAGGTTTTCTAGGGAGAAGATATAATTTTTGGGCCATGAGCTCACGGGGGACGGAACGTTACGCGATTCACATTAAAACCACGCGGCTATACACAAGTGGGGATCGTGGTGACCTAGTGGGCAGACCGACCGAATGATCCCGGGCTCAGGGGGCCGATTGTATAACTTTACGTTCGAACGTAAAGAGCCGTATTCAGTGGTGTTGTGGGTAATTCTTCGAAAACAATTGAAGGCGCGATTGTGTAACTTTACGTTCGAAGGTTTTTCGGCTCACGATCGAAGGAAACCCGTCGACTGCTAGGTACTTGACGTTACGGCCATTTTCAATCGATAGAAGGTTTGTTTTTGTTTGCATTTTAATGTATAAGTGAAAAATTATAGTTGTGAAGATCATTGTTTGTACTATTAGGGGTTAAGAATGTAATTTAAAGTATCAAATTGCTTAAAAAGCAGTGTATGATGTGACAGAGTGAATTAAATCAGAATAATCATAGCAACGTTGAGTGGGTCAATGTTTTCCATGTTATAGGGTAAATGTGAGCTTAAGGGTCACGAACTTCAAACATTTTTTTCAACCCCTAATAATCGTCATTTTTGGATGAAATTTTCGGAACACAACCTGCTATAACAGCAATTTACACTCGCGAAAAAATATTTCGAAAAAAGTAGAAACTCACGAATTTGCAGTGATTTAAATCCATGAGGCGAGTGTTCGCAGCACCGCCATATTGGTGTTTCCCAGCTTCGACACCAGGTGTCACGGTGTATGTTGAGTGCATTTTCTGCAGTATAATGGTTTGCGGGAGAAGGCGGGGAACAGGAAAACAGCGGAAAGTGTGTTGCGAGACTCCTCACAATCGTTGAAAATGAGCAAAAACATGAACGGGATGGGGGTTTTGAATCACCTCACAACCGATGAAACTGCACAAAAACACGAACGGGATGGGGGTTTTGAGACACCTCAAAGCCGATGAAACTGCAATCGAATCGCAGGTTTTTGTCGGACGACCACCAATATTAGGATTGATCACTTATTTCACATTCTAAACAAAACTAGGTGCGGAGGAAAGGACCTCCGTCTGCCTCGGCAGCCACAACGGACGACAATAGACGATCGAATCAACAAGTTCGCGTTTTAAACAATGCCCTTAGGAAGCTAAAACCCAACGTCCCACGACATCGCGTATTTAAACAATGCCCTTCGGAAGGTAAAATCCAACGTCACACGACATCGCGTATTTAAACAATGCCCTTCAGAAGCTAAAACCCAACGTCTCATGACATCGCGTATTTAAACAATGCTCAATCTTTAAACAATTCCCTTAAAAAGCTGAAACCCACCGCTCTGCACAGGATATAGGGAAGAGGTGAAATGTTGCGGAACCCTCTAGCGGTGGTCCCGGGAACAACCCAAGATGGCGTTGAAAAACGTCGATTTTCATGTGAAAAATGGTGATTTTCGGAGTGTTATATCTCATGAAATAATGGCATTGGAGCAATGACAGGCATGTCATAATAAATCTCCATCCTTCCTTTACCTAACACAGTTGGAATAAAAGGGCTAATCAACACCGTTTTCGCAGGATAAATATTCAAAGTTCGTGACCCTTAAGCTCACATCTACCCAGCGATTAATAATGTTTTTAATGAACTGTGATGGATTGCATGTCTGTTTATGGTATCTATACAATGTCAGAGAAAATTGATGTCGGCAATTATTTCGTTGTTTCACGTATTGCCTTAAATTAAAATTTGCAATCTATGTGAATTGAAGTTTAAGTGGATTTCTCTTGTCTTGTAAGTGTGATTGTTTACGTCCCAGTGAAAGGATAAACAGTGTAGTGCTTTGTTATTCTTCATTCAGTGAAATTTCCCACCCCAAGTGTCATCTTTTTATTTCATTGCATAGTGGTGTCCAATGTGATTGTGTTGAAATAATTATTCCGTCTACGTTTATGGCAGGTAATGTCTAATTAGCAAAAAGCATTACGATTTGCCCTCGTAAGGGATTACTGTGTTGTTTGAGAGTGTTTTAAATTATGACTGTTGTTGTTTACGTCCAAGTGAATGGGTGATGATTTTTGTCTACTTATGCAACACATGCTGTCTCGTTATGCTTTATTCATTAAATTTTGCCTATTCAAAAGATAATCTTTTCATTCACTCCCCTTCATCTCATTAGCCATAGGATTGTGCCTTTGTGTGCCGCTGAGTATGCCTGGAGAAATAGTGGAAATTATTTAATGCTGCCTTATACATCTCACGGTAGGTTATCATGTATCTACGTACAAGAAATATGGTAATGGAAAAATAGGTATGCTACAAGAAAGACAGGCGGAACGGAATTGTAAAAGTGAGTTTCATAGGTATTTATCTTCGATGTGATGGAGAAGGCTGTGAAAGTGTTTCAATAGTAATAAAGGTTGATTATTGCTTTAATGCTGGGGACTAGCTTGAGGATAGTAGTTGTGTATCTATAAATAACCTAATCAAATTATGTCTGAAGATGTCTGAAGATGTCTGAAGAACATTAGTTAAATTAGATGACGAGAATATCCGGAGTGATAATATAGAACATGATGTAGCATTTTTTTATTCACTATAAAATATAGAGAACACGATTTGAGTGATAATGAAATATTATGAGTTGCAAATTAAGCAGACGTTTTTGATAATTATCTGTGAAAATCTTGGTATGACAAGTAATTATGAATTAATTTATCAATTGAGAACGCATTGAGGCCACTGTATGATACTCGTGAGGAAGTTATCTTAAATTTGCAGGAATTTTAATGTTTATTATTAATTCTTAATATTCAAAATGATTCAAAACAAATGCAAGCACTTCAAATAAAAGGTCTTTGCGCATGCGTACAAGAGAAACAAGTGCGAAATATGCTGTAAATCTGACAACACCGTAACTTTCGATTGCCTGGTGACGATCGCCCTTATCACCCTTATACAATCGCACTTTTCATCCTCGTTCGAAGACGGTGAGCTCGATCGAGCGTGAACGGGTCACTAACGATCGAACGTTAGCCGAGTTACACAATCGGCCCCCAGATCCCTTTCTGGAGGAGAACCCATTCTGGAGACCCTGGAGTCCTAGCGATTCCATTTACTGCGTGTCGGGCAATTGCAGGTGGCCCCGGGAAAGGATCTGCCTACCCTGAATAAGTGAATTTCACCCGCCAATGGCATAGTACGGGGTAAGTTCTACCCTTACCTATCAAAAACCAACCTTCGGGCTGAACTATTTTTTTTACGGAATTACAAAGCCTCCGTAACGTGAGGCATTTGAGTTTTCTTTTTAAGGGCCATAAGAGAATATTTGTAGGACAATATCTACGCCCATTTGATTTCAATTGGCCGCTGGTCTCACCAGTGGGAAGAAGACGTCATGCAATGTAATGCAGGGGCGCTGTCGCACAGTGGGCTGAAATCGAAAAAATGTACACAAAATTCAAAATTTTGGCTTCTAAATTGTAACCCCGCAGTATGGAAATTTTCATTTACAACATCCACGCTACAAAGAACCATAACTGTTTTAATTTCTGAGCCTTTTTTCAGATCAGCAGATCGCGTTAAATTTGATAAGAATTGTCAAAATCCCACGAAGCAGGTTTTTCGCGAAATCTCGTGTATTCTCTTTGTTCGAATGGCCATCTGAAAGCAAATACGGTCATTTCAAAAGTATTAATACTAATTAGACACCTTTCTGAAAGACATTACGTGGTCGTTTTAGTTTTTAAATTAATTATTGTCGATAGTTATTAAACAGTTAAATACCCTGTTTTTTGTCTGATTTTCTTCTAATGTTAACAAAAACTTTAGGAACGACAAAGAGATACTTACGCTACATAAAGCACACATCTCTACTAAGTTGTTATAAAAAAAACCTTGCCCCTACTTGCCTCCGCGCCATTTAAGATGAAATATGTACAGTCACACGCAAAAGTAAATGTGCATTACTTCACAGCGCCACCGCTCCAGACCCCATTCAATAGCCTAAGAAAATATTGTAATGTTGGTAGAACGCAAGATGGAAGCAGTAGTCCGTATTAGAGGCACTGTATTGGGGCACTGTATATTAGGGTGTGGCTTATTTTTCGAAAATCGGAAAAGCTAAAAGTTCCACCCGTCAAAACATTCATTTTGATGAGAAAACACATGCGTGAAATTTTTGTTGAGCTGCGATATTGTTAACACGTGCCGCATGGGGTCTGAAATACCCCACTCTAAAAATGGAAATATCGCATCACAATAACGGCTTTTAGAGTAAATATATGATTTTACGTCTCAATAGGACTGAAATTTCATTAGTTTTTACCTATCATTAGCCGTTTAGGAGATGCAGGAGGGCGAAGCGAGCTCGAAATGCTAATTAGGGGGCGCCGCCGCGGACGAGTTTCTCCGGTCCGTAGACCCCCCCTGTAAACGGCCCACGACGACACCGCAACTGCTACGTTGTCTCGTGGTAATTGCATAGTTCTGGAGCACTCATTCACTGTTTATGGCGAAGGGCATGGTGTTTTAGTAATTATTTCAATTTATTATTAACTCGATCATAAAAATTTGCCAAATCTGTCATCTTCATTTAAAAGAAATCTTTATAGCTTACAAAATTAAATAGGCAATCTGAAGGACAATACACTAATAAAAAAGGAAAATACAAGGAGTTTCAGATACCAATACTTACATCTGGCACCCTTCTTCTATGTTCTTGAACAAACAGTAACACTTCCTGGTATTTATTCTCGTCTTTGGTCAAAGTTCTACAAAATCTTTCAACAATTTAACTCCTCTCTCGGCATGGTCATTAACTACTTGCAATGACTTGACTACTCTCTCACCATGGAGGTAACTTGGATTCCTCGCCCAACTGCAGACTGGTAGATCAGCAAAATCGCAGTTAATTTCCAAAATTTAAAAAAAATTAGCCTTTTTTTTGTGGCTAAACCAATTTTCTTTTTCAGATCGGCCATCCTAGAGATGATTACTTGAAGCTTTTAGAGCTAGCAATTTTATTTCTTTGGGGTGAACCTGCCAACGGCGTAAAGTTTTTACAGCCAGGGCCAAATCATTGTGCGACGTAATTGCGCAAAGCAATTTACGCACTTAGAATTTGGGTTTTTCGTGAGCTAGTGCAAATTACCGATGTTGATGCCAAGGGGCTATTTGATGTTTGCATAGTTATTGTAAAAGTTTATATCCATGCCTGTTTATTTCCTCGTTAGCCACATCAGCACCTAGAAATGACTTACTTTTTTTAAAGAAGCTCATTGAATGTGAGAGCACTAATATTACTGTCGCCAAAATTGCTCAGACAAAATTCATGGGACACCTTTGGTACCTGAGTGAGGAGCTGGTGGGTATTTCAGTATTCGATTCCGGTCTTAGCGATGAAGAAAGAGCGAGGCTAGTGGAAGGTAGCAAAGGTATCTTGGGCTATCGTGGAGCACAAGAAGAATGGTCCAGGAGGAGACACATTCCTTTAGATGATGTACCAGAAAAGAGTATCGCCAATTTAGCCACGAAAAAAAGGCTAATTTTTTTTAAATTTTGGAAATTAACTGCGATTTTGCTGATCTACCAGTCAGCAGTTGGGCGAGGAATCCAAGTTACCTCCATGGTGAGAGAGTAGTCAAGTCATTGCAAGTAGTTAATGACCATGCCGAGAGAGGAGTTAAATTGTTGAAAGATTTTGTAGAACTTTGACCAAAGACGAGAATAAATACCAGGAAGTGTTACTGTTTGTTCAAGAACATAGAAGAAGGGTGCCAGATGTAAGTATTGGTATCTGAAACTCCTTGTATTTTCCTTTTTTATTAGTGTATTGTCCTTCAGATTGCCTATTTAATTTTGTAAGCTATACAGATTTCTTTTAAATGAAGATGACAGATTTGGCAAATTTTTATGATCGAGTTAATAATAAATTGAAATAATTACTAAAACACCATGCCCTTCGCCATAAACAGTGAATGAGTGCTCCAGAACTATGCAATTACCACGAGACAACGTAGCAGTTGCGGTGTCGTCGTGGGCCGTTTACAGGGGGGGTCTACGGACCGGAGAAACTCGTCCGCGGCGGCGCCCCCTAATTAGCATTTCGAGCTCGCTTCGCCCTCCTGCATCTCCTAAACGGCTAATGATAGGTAAAAACTAATGAAATTTCAGTCCTATTGAGACGTAAAATCATATATTTACTCTAAAAGCAGTTATTGTGATGCGATATTTCCATTTTTAGAGTGGGGTATTTCAGACCCCATGCGGCACGTGTTAACAATATCGCAGCTCAACAAAAATTTCACGCATGTGTTTTCTCATCAAAATGAATGTTTTGACGGGTGGAACTTTTAGCTTTTCCGATTTTCGAAAAATAAGCCGCACCCTAATATACAGTGCCCCAATACAGTGCCTCTAGTCCGTATCACAGGATAAAGAAGAGAGTGGAGGTGAAAGGACGCGTTCACGATGCGAAGGTGAAATATTTTGTAACTCACGGCGCGTGCAATTTAACTGCCACCTCCGTAACTCTTTTATCCTTCGGGAAACTCTTATGCGGAAAGCAGTGGGAGACGGTTCCGATTCTCCAAGGAATTAGAGAGAATCGTCCAGTAGAGCGGTGAAAAGAAGCACCTAGACATTCCACGGCATGCAGTCTATGAAACGCCATTATGAGTAAGCATGTTATTTTAACCTTTGAATTGTCAGTTAAATTTACCCTGGTTACGTAAATATGCCACATTCAGATAAAAATTCATGAAAACATTAGGGGGCTATTTAAAAAATTCCAGCATTTCGTGTTCAAGGGAGTGGGTTTTTGGGGGCCTGCGATATATCCCCAAACAACGCAAGAAAAAGAAAGTAATGTCTGTGTGGGCTACCTTTCGTGGCGAAAGGACTAATCTGCTTGAAATTACCGTTTGGTAAACGATAGACATCTGTTTGAAGGTTTGTCGTCTAGTTGATTCACAGATATCAATAAAAGATTCCAGTAAGTAATGGGAAACGATGGTAACGCTGGTAATGAGTAAATAAATCAAACATTTTCAATGAACTCCGAAACATATATTAGAGTATAAAAATGAGAAAAAACCCAAGCTCGGGTTTACTTATAAAGGAACTTTTTTTTTGATATTTTCAAAATTTTATAGCATCTACCTCAGCGTCCAGTACCTTTAAGGTGGATTTCCCTGTATCAAAAAAATTCAAATAATCACGGATGATATACTAGGGAATTCCACATATCCCTCATTAGTGCCCCCAGATCTTTTATTGCTATAATATTGCTATTTTTTTCCTGCTAGAGGATGTTTATTGTTCCCAACTCCAGCAAAAAATATTGAGACTGCTCTGACCGTATGACCCAATTGAATGATGCATTGCTTTTAGCCACACCTGATGATTTTTAAGCGTAGAGACACCTAGTATGAATTGCGACGTAAATCCCTCAACCGTCAGTCATCCTTCTTTCATAATGCCGAGAGGGATTCGAGGTTGAGAGGGATTCGAGGTGAAACCTCGAATCCCTCTCGGCACCCATCGAAAATGGGTGAGACACGACAGAAAAAATTCAGAGATACTTTTACGTAGATCTCGAAGCGGTATACCCCGCTGCACAACTGCCAAGGAAAATGAAATCATCCAAAAAGCTGTTCAGAACATGCCACTGAGAGCTGGAGGAGCCGCCTCTGTTGAAAGAGAACTGGACCTAGCTGGACCATGCTGTCATGAGAGGGGAGAGAGTGAGGCTAAATGGACAGCAATTGATTTCTTCAATTTGAATTTGCGCACATGTTTGATGAGCTATAGAGTTAAAATTTTTATTGTAAACGGCTTTTGGCATCACAAAGGAACGTCAGCCGTTTGGCGCTATTTTTTGGCAATGCGAACCCATTTATGTGTTGGTGTTTACTATCGTGTGATCACTCAAAATATTTAGTGCTTTGAAAGTTTTGATGTGGGGAGTTTTTCTTGTGAATTTTGGTACACAAAGTAAGTGGATAGTGCTCTTTCGGAAAAAATTGAGTTCAGGTGGTCAGCTGGTGGATTTCTGTTGTTCACCTATACAACTGCCAAAACTTGCTTTGGGGCTAAGTGGACCGCGAGTGCTGTATGTATTTCGGCTTTTTCTTTGCTTTCCTGGAGAAGGAAATCATGGAGGATCTATCAGTTGAGTAGGATGCTGCGGAGCCCCCAAAAGTGAACTCTTTATATATCCGACAAATAAGCCCAAATAATCTCCCCCTTCCATCGTTTGTTAGGCTCTTTAATAATTCTGACGGGATATTAATGCCTACAGCACTTCCTGCAATGCCTTCACTATCCATTTTTCTTATTCGCAGCTCAACCTTATCTACGTGCTTACCATCTTCTATTACGAAGCTTTTATGCCTGTCATTGATTTCATGGAGTTCTTCCACGTATTCTCTCCACCTAAGCTGAATCTGCTGTGGTTCCACCAGTAACCCTCCTGAATTACCATTTAAGCACGGTATGGTTTTCCATTCCTTGATGCCGGATGAAATCCCTGCCTTAGGACAAAGGACATCGATCCCTCTACCTTTCTAGAGCCTGTAGACCTCTCCACATCGCTTTGCCACTTTCCCCTCACTTTCTTTCTGTTTCTCTCCCAAGTCTATTATTTATTCCGTAATATCATTTCTGCCCAGCTCCGCGTTTTCCTTGTTCCAATTCCTTCTTTCCTAAATGTCTCCGTCATTTCTGTTACTATACATGATTTCTTGATCCTCCTAGCGTACACTGTTTCCATTGCCTAATATTTCCCATTTTTCCTCAACCATTCTACTTTCCACCTCTTCCTTCATGCCTCTCTGTCACTCTCTCCCTCTCCACATACACCTCATATTCCGTCCACTCTAATCAGTGCCCCAAAATCTAGTTAATTTATTCATAACAACTGTGAACTATATACTTTATGAAAAATTATTCTTAATGGCAAAAAGTCTTCATTAAATGCATTAATTATCAATGAGTTTTGTATAGATCATTTAAATAAATTGTTAAGTACAATTTGTCCTCTAGGTACGACCCACAAAACGTCATTCGGCAACGAAGTTCTGGTCACATTACCATTAGTTTTTGGGGGGCAATACAGCTACTGGTCCGGGGCCATTGGTAAGACCTCCAGAAAGAACTACAGCGCAAATTATGCCGAAATGTTGAAAGAACATTTACTTCCCTTCAAATCAGAAATCGTGCCAGAGGGTGAGGAGGTGACTTTTGTCCATGACAATTCACCAGTGCACCGAGGCAACGTGGTGCGTCATTTTTTGGCACAAAACCCACATATTAATGTGATTGACTGGCCAGCATGATCACCATACATCACCATACCTCAATCTCATCGAAAATGTATGGGGATTGATGACGCGGGAGAGAAGAGCTGATAATATCAGAGCAGAAGAAGACCTGCAGGCACACGCGAGGGATATAAGGAATTCCCTGGGACTTCCCTCACGATTATTTGAAAATCTTTTTCTGTCAATGAGAACCCGCACTCCAGCGGTATTATACGCTAAGGGAGATGCCATAAAATATTGAAAAATTCAAATAAAATTTTCTTCTTAAGTTAGTCTGAGCTTGGGTGTTTTTCTCATTTTAATACGCCAGTAAAATTTCCTGGTTTCATTGTAAATACTTGTTTAATTTACTCATTACCATCAATCCCATATTGCAAAAACGTCATCTCCTATCACTCACTAAAACTTTATTATTGACATCCATGAATAAACTGGAAAAAAGGAGAGATGTATGTAATGAGATGAGATGAAGTAATTCGTGGCACATATTAATTACACGTTTAAACTCATCATGGTGCTCCATATCGCTGAACGACGACCTTGCAATTTTTTTCCCATTACTTCTATCAACGTCTTAGCGTCAGCGATTAGCAATAGCGTATTGAGGAAACGGATCCGGTCTCCGTCAACCTCTGTCCGCATAAGATTTTGGTCGAAGTTTAATAGTTCCGAAGGTCGCAGTTCAATTGCACACGCCGTGTGCTACTTCCGCTCGGGTCCGTCAACTTAGTGCTGCTTTGCCATCTATCCTGCATGACTGACAACCACGTCCATCTTCTTCCGTTATGCCAACATTGAAATATTTTCTATTCGTATCGAATGGGGTCCAAGCGGCGGAAAGTGAAGTTCTGCACATTTACTTTTGCGTGTGACTGTACATACGTACGGACGTGTAGACGGGTCAACCGCCCGGCGCCGAAATTAGCGTAATGAATATTTTTATTTTGTACCTAATAACCTGTACTCAAAATTTTATCCCTTTCTCCATAGTTCTGGACCTAAGACCAATGATGTTGCTAAAATAAGTTAGTACAGCGAGAACCACGAAGACTAGAACCACCTTCGCGGCTCCTGGCAATTAACAACCTCGTGAAGTATGAAACAGCAGAATGTTCACGTGTGTTCAACGAAATGTAGATCCTTCCGTGTTACCCTTCCAAAAGGACAAGCCACAATACTTTATGAGCGAGCGTGGTCATACCCGGGCGGTAATCCTCCGTGACCCTGAACAGACATTCCACCAGCCTTTTGTCCCTAGTAAGATCCCTCACCCGCACTCAAGTTCTACTTCCCCGAACAGCACTTTGCTTGATAAGACAACATTTAAAACTCCTTCCAAATGTGCCGCTAATTAGTTTATTACCCTTTCACAAGCAAATCGGTTTATGTGCCCCAGAGCATCGTTTCTCTCAGACACGTGTCACGTGATTCGCCAAAATAATTTGTGGGTTTTTCCGAGAATGTGAATTTCCCATTGGTTCAGAAATTTTCTCTCCCACTCGCGATTCAGTCTGATTTTGCTGCTGCGAGTGGAAGTACTCGAGGGTTTTCGGCTCATGGACACGGGAAGGAGGAGTTGTTAGCCACCTATCAGGAGAGAACCAGAGAAGGAAGAGCATACTTGGGAGCAATGGTGAGACATGAGAAAGAAACGGATTCAAGACGCTTTCCGAATGGGACTTTCGATAGACAATTCCTGGCTACGGGACGACGAATGTTGGCGAGACGCTTCTTTCCAAATCCAAAGCTTTCATCAGAAATTTGTGGTGCGCATTGCGTGCTTGCATCTTTTCATCAGAGATACGACTCTCACCGCTACTCCACTGCTAGGTACCCGTTATGTGAGTATGCACCCTTGGTGTTCCATGCCACCAACACTCCGCAATGGTTGCTTCTTTAGGGTGGCCCAAAAAACTTTTTTTTAAAGTTGGAAGTGTGGATGCATTTTCGGGTGCAATTTTATGCAACAAAACACCTCACAAGGTATCAGTTTCATCGCACAATATTTGACCCTGCCGAATCGCGTTTTAAAATTTCCAGCTTTTACGTAGGTCAGATTGCCTAACCCAGAGAGGGGATTCCGTTTGCGTCCTTCTAAGTTTGTATGAGAAAACCATGACAAATAGTAGATATATCGTATGCAGATAGTAGTTTCCACATGTTGGGACGAAAACCCTTATACCACATGATATATTTCGCTTATCTTCATAAATAACAGACTGAAATCCAGAATTAACGTTCAAAGCGGTAATGCTTTGCGCATTTGGCGACTAAGTAAACTCCGTCCTTGCATCAGTAGGACAAGATGGCATCATACCCCAAAATAATGCGAGATTGCGTCGTTGTCCTGAAATGATGCAAGACTTCATCACTGTCCCATAAGGGCACAAGACGGTAACAAAAGTTCAAGATAACGACTGTATTGTTGCGCGGATCTCCAGGTACGGGTGAGTACAGTGGAAGGCAAGGGGTGACAGCGGTGGTGAATTAGTGAACGCAGTTTTTGAGTCAGGCAGCTGTGTTTGTGAATTATTTTTCTACAAGGTAGTGTGATTTTACGTTGGAATGGCTAAGAACAGTAATGTGCGTATTACACGGGGAAAAGCGAATGTGTGGCTCGTTGGTGGCTGCTTTGATGAAAACCTGACGAGGAATGGGAAACTACCAATTACCAAAGAAGTTCTAACAGTTTCTTCACGAGGCTGCACTCCACGCCTGGCACCGCTAATTTCAAAGGCATCGCCAGACACACGGTGAGACACGGTTGATAAAAGCAGTATATCGGGCCACTGTGAAATCGTTAGGATTTGAGGAACAACAGGTACAAATAATTGCTTCCCGTTCACAACTGCAAAGAAAAAGGCCAGAATGTAGAGAAGAAATTGCCCTACTTATAAAACAAGAGCTTGATCCGGACGTTCCGTTGGTTGTCCATTGGGATGGAAAGCTACTGCCCAGCAGTGAAGGTATTTATCGTAATTTATTTTTCTTTTCTCTTACTCATTAACAGTCTCCTGCATAGTTTGTGGGCATTTTCGACCATGCATTGGATATTAATTCCATCTTTTAGATGCAGTAGCATATACTGATTGACTGCCAATTTCAGCATCTGGAGAAGAGGTTGAGCAGATTCTTGGCGTTTCGGAGTTAAAAGAGGGCACTGGATTCAGGAAGCTACTGCAGTGGTTGAACTTTTGACTAGTTGGGAACTTCAGGAAGGAGTCATAGGCCTTGTCTTCAGCGCCACAAACGTAAATAGTGGACGATGTAAATGGAGCCTGTGTTCTTATTCAACAGAAATTTGGGAAAGAGCTTCTGGAGCTTGCTTGCAGGCATCATATACTTGAACTTGTTCTAGATGCAGTGTTTGATTAATTAATTGGTGTTTCGAAGAAGCCGACTTCACCATTTGTTGATTGCCTATAACATCATTGGAAAACATTGGACTAAGGTATGTCACATACTAATACGTTACCACACATGCTGGAACTTACGTGACGCCATGCATTAAACTAAACTTTTATGTTCATGATACTTGCAGGGCATGACAGCACTGCTGCAACAACACGAGGTAGTTTGCGGAAGGTCCGAGACGCATAAGAAATTATTATGTTTTGCTGCAACCAACTTAAGTTGAGGAAATACCCCACGTTGTAAAATCTATTTTCATCTTTGATGATCATTAAATCTGAGTCCTTTGTAGCTTCCGTGTGTATTAAGACCTGGTACACATGTCCGGTTGCATCTAGTGCACCAGCGCGTGATCTCGAGGTTCTGAAAACCCTCGTCAGCCACAAAGACAAACACTACCAAGCAGTTTTCAACAAATTCTACAACCATTTGTGCTGATTATCAGAAACCTTAGTGCGCTTATCTTTGTTTGCCCGCAATGTTTCCTTAGCAGATGAGAGGGCGATGGTTAGCTCTTTTGGAAAGAAAGGCTTGGATGTCTGCAGCCCCCGGGCGCAACTTCCTCCCAGTCATTGTATTAAGGACATGGAACTGAGCGACTTTGTGTCCAGTAATTCTCGACGATTCTTCGACATTACGGGCATTGACCAAGGCTTCTTGTCAAAGGACCCTGAAGAATGGATACAGGATGAAAGGTTTCAATATCATCAAACACATTAATGTTGTTAATGACACTGCCGAAAGGGGCGTGTCACTTATCAAGGATTATCTTTTGAAGAAAAACTCACTAACGATGGACGTGAGAGACAGCACTTGCTGTTTGTGGCACAGAAACAGGCAAATTTTCGATAAGTACGCAAGAAAAAAGGTTAAGGAAAATGTAAAAATGTGAACCTTAATCAATATATGTTAAATTGACGCATTTAAAAATTAAGAAACTCATTCGAAATGGAAACCTTTATCGCTACAGATAAGATAAAAGAAGATTCTTTCCGATAACCTCTTATTTCTGCGGTAGAATCTCGAAAAATAGTAGAAGCTCCCCTCTAAGGTAGGCAAATGTGTCTCTACATCCGAGTATGACATTTTTATACGCGATCCGGCAGGGTCAAATATTGTGCGACGGAACTGATTTTTGTGAGGTGTTCTTTTTTTCATAAAACTGCACCCGAAAATGCATCCGCACGTCCAACTAAATTGTTTTGGGCCACCCAAATGCTACTTCCTGGAGCATCCATTGCGAAGGCAGCAGACTTCCATCGGGCAACTCTCAGAGGAAACCCTTGGCACAATGACGGCAAAAGGTTCAGGGTCGGGCACTCGAGGACGATGTCTGAGAAAGAAGCATTCGAGGACATTTTGCGAAGATTGCTACCGAGTTCGAATCCACTAATTTCACTAAGAGAAATGCTGGAAAACAAACGGAGAATGTCCAAGGAGGCACGGTATCTTCTTCTGAGAGAGGGGTCAGAGGACAGTGATGATGGAGACTCAGATGAAGAGATTTTGCGAGGTCAATACTGATCAACTGTATGGATTAAGGATTCTTAAAAGCGCTACCTTTCTTTTTATTCCGATTTGAATTCCATTTCAATTCAACCCACCGTTCACATTTTAAAGAAACCCTTATACTAATTTTAGTAGAACATTCAGTGGTTTTTCGCATCGATATTTGTATCGATATCTGCATCGACACTCCTTAAGTTAGCAGTGTGCGTCAAAGATCGATATCCGCTAGTGAACGATAGTTGTTTTCAGACGTTTAAGATAATCTCTTCCGGGGAAAATAAATTTCAATTGACCGTCCGTATGATGGCTAGCGAGGTGGATTTCGTGGCTTCCGCCATTTTGTCTTTAAGTGGTTCGTGACCAGTCTACGGGCTCGAATCATTGGATTTAAGTTTGAGACCTAACCGGAATGATAATGTGAAAATTTCACTACTCTAGTTTAAAAAACATAGGAGATATGAATTTTGGCCAGTTTTTTCGGTTTCAGCCCACTGCGTGCCGTCTTTGCGAAAGTCAAAGCAGCAGTAGTCGTTTGGTGGGTCATGTTGACGATGACTTTTCTGTCGTATAATATAAAGCCTACGTGGCTACAAACTGATAGTAGAAGATATTCTGTGGGTGCGGTGGTTTTTCAAAACGGCGAAGAAGGAAATGACTGCTTCCATCATCAGGACACTGGAAGGAGCGGAATTCTACAAACCACCGAAAAGAACGACATCGGGAACTTCAAATGGGCGGGTACTGAATTACGGGATGAAATTAATTGTTATAACAGATCCCAATCTCTAAGTTTTATGAAGTCCTTTTGAAGAACAGCTGGCTAAACAGGTGGGCCCTGTTCCTTGTTTCCTATGATTTAGAAATCATATATTGCGCAAAAAGTTCAATATTGTCGCTACTGGCTCGGCCACAATCCTAGGGAATGAAAGCCCCGAGTGCCTATCAGCGGGGAGTGGCTTATGATGTCTCACATTGAGTTCTGAATCTCCCGATGATACTTAAAGGATTTGAGGAGTTGCAGAAACCGTACCCTTCGCTGTAGTGTGTGCGAGTTTTTACGTGGAAGCTTCTTACGTATCCTAGGATGCCATTGCCATTACCGCAAGGTTGTGTGAGATGGATTCAACAGCAACTGAAGGGAGATGGAATTTAGAACTCAACATGCAATAAAACTATTTCGTTGTTCCACACGAGATACGGACAGATGGGACCCGGAAATGTGTCGAAAATAATTCAAGATCGACATCACTAGCCAAATCTGACGAAATTGCTTCGAATTTTTTTAGCTAAGTGCGTGATAAAAACAATACTCAAGTGGGGGATTTCCAGATATGTACTACATATTAACCCTTTGAGTGCCTGTTTGAGGGCCCTCTTCTTTCTCTTAAGTCCTCTTCCTTGGACTGATTACCACGGGTTTTTCCGTAGTACCCTCCCCTGCCCTTATCTTTCTGAATACCTAGCGGTTCTTGGTATTTGGCTAGCGCAGTGTGCAAAAGTTTTCTTCAGTTTCAGTTGAAATTTTGAGAAGAGTGCGTCGCTAAGGAGGAACGAATACGGCGCTTCTGGACGCTTGGGTCTATTGGAACGCGTTTTCCTCTTTCGTGTATTTTAAAATGTGAGTACTTTTCAATATTTGTAAAGTAAGAGAAGTGGATTCATTTTTAATATTTTTATATAAATAAATATTTAATTTAATCATAGATTATTACTATAATATCTGCAGTTATATATTTTTAACATATTATTTTTCAGCTTCAAAATGGCTCCCAAGAGGAAAAGATCTACCTCCGAGTCATTTATCCTTGATGTTTTGGATCAAAGTGATAGCGATGATGATTATATGCCCTCATCTGAACCTGATTCTGATGAAGAGAATGTTTCTGATCCTGTTGCTTCAACGTCTTCTGCCATCATCAAGCGTACTCCAACATCCCGATCAAGATTTTCGTCAGCTTCATCATCGGAATCTTCCTCTGATGATGATTTGGATGCTGATACTGAAGCAACAAAGGAACCAGAAGAGCGGATCTGGAGAAATGTAAGGAGAAAACTTAAGCGACACGCATTTGTAGGTAGAGCGAGCGGCTGCATTGTGAACATTCCTGAGGTATCCAGTTTTCTACATTATTTCCTCGTATTTTATCCTCCACAAATTATGGCCAAAATATCCGAAGAAACAAATAAATACTATGTTTCTCAAACTAAGATTGAGCAGAAGACTGCGAAGTCGAGAGTTCATAAATGGGTTGAGACATCTTCTGATGAGCTGTACATTTTGTTTGCTGTATGCATGTTGATGGCAAGGGTAAAAAAACTTGACGTCAATGAATATTGGTCCAGGGATAAATTATTGCTGACACCGATATTTTCTGAGATTATGTCCAGAGACAGCTTCTTCCTACTTTTCCGATTCATTCATTTTTCTGATTACAGTGATCCTGATGAGGGGGACAGGTTGGTAAAAATTCGCCCAATCATCAACCACTTAAGGAATGTTTTTAAAAAATCTTTTTCTCCAGGGGAAAATTAGTGCATTGACGAAAGTCTTATGCTCTTCAAGGGTCGCTTGTTTTTGAAACAGTTTATTCCCAGCAAAAGACATCGCTTTGGAATAAAAATATTCGTTATGTGCGACTGTGAGACAGGATATGTGCTAGATTTCATTGTCTACACTGGATCGACAACTGATACAGAGGACCACAAGCTTGGTAAGTCGGGAGATGTTGTTGCCACCCTGATCAGCCCTTTTCTTAAATAAAGGCCACACATTATTTGTGGACAATTGGTATACGAGTCCGGTGCTATTTTCTTGGCTCTATAACAGAGCAACAAATGCTTGTGGAACTGTAAGACGTACAAGAAAAGAGATGCCGAAAATGGAAGAAAAATTAAAGAAAGGTGAATTGACCTTCCAGACATCAAAAGATCTAATTTCTATTAAGTGGTGTGACAAAAGGGAGGTCTGGATGTTATCCACGCACCACGAGCCAGGCTTTGTGAAAACGGGTAAGATGGATAGAATAACAGGAGCTGAAGTGTTGAAGCCCAACATAGTTGTAGACTACAAAAAGTCAATGGGGGCTGTGGATAGGAGTGATATGATGATTAGCTCCATTGAATGTATAAGAAAATCGAGAAAGTGGTATAGAAAACTATTTTTTCATCTGTTGGACATTTCACTTCTCAACGCATATACGTTGTATAGAATTAACACGAAGAGGAAAATTCCACTGTCAAAGTTTCAACTCAGTGTTGTGAGAGAACTTCTTAAAAAATTTTGGAGGGAGAGGAAGAAGGCTGGAGGAGGGAGAAGATCATCTGAAGAAATGCCTTTCAGATTAACGGAAAGACACTTCATTGATGCAGTTCCTGAAGGAAAAGGAAATGGTGTGTTGTGTGTAAAAAGAGTAATAAGAGACGAGAATCCAGGTATTGTTGCCCTGATTCTGATGTGGGGTTGTGTGTAACTCCCTGCTCTAAAAACTATCACACACACAAGACATTTTAACATTTGGATAAGCCTTACTTTTTTTGTATTTGTGCATCAGCATATTAAGAATTAAATGCATTATCAGTTTATCATTGTTATTATTTACAAATTACTTTTTCTTCCAGCTTAAAAATCAGGTGGAAATAAAATACGGTGTTGTGCAACCCGCAACACGCGTAAAAGTTGTAATCCGCAATAGTTCGTTAAAATAATAAGTTAATAATTTTTTAAAATAATATTTTGCAAAAAAACTACCTAACATAGAAATATATGCAAAAAAAGTATTCAGCAGTGGGTGAATATTTTCATGTTTATAATTCAGCATTGAGAGCATGTAAAACTGAGAAAGAATGTAGCAAATAAAGGGTTAATATCCCATCTCCGAAGGAAAATTTGGACGCCGCGGACCTTCATGGAGCGATACCGAAGGGAAACTTGGGTAACCACTTGTTGTGATGGGTGCATTCTCTAAGTATGTACATGCGCGTAATTCCCATCCTAAAGCTACGTTTTCGTGTGGGCGTGTTTGCGTTGACGCACACTGCGCCACCAATCAGAAGCGAGCACGCCAACGCAGCCTGCGTTGCCGTCGGAGTTGGTCAACTTTCATCTTTCTGCGTTGACGCAGTTGCGTCAGAGCGAGGAACAACGCATTCTACCTGTCATTTGTTCGTCACGTGATTCTTTCGTTACGGATTTCGCTACTGCCGGGTCTACACTAGCGCTTTAAAGTCCACTTTAAGTGACTAGTCACTTTAAAGCGTTAATGTAGGTGTCAGCAGCTTACTTAAAGTCCACCTCCACTTAAGTTGACCAATACCCCCCATTTAAAGTGAGCGTAGTCAGTTGTTACCCATTAATATGTCGTCAAGCGCACTGAGTGACTATAAGAAATCAAGTCGTGGGATACTATATTAATGAAGTAGATACATATAAATACAAATTTATTAAATGTACACACTCCCTTAGTCAAGTCATGTCTATACAAACGTATGTTTACGAGTTAAGTAGTCAGTGAGCAACTTGTCAATTGTCAAAACCATGAATATTACAATAATATAATCTATATATATATAATTTGGGAAGTGTCCGTCTGTCCGTCCGTCCGTCTGTCCGTCCCCCCCCCCCCTCTATCTCGCAAACGGTTCATCCTAGAGAGATGCCGTAAACTGCATTGTGTTTCTAGCCCTCTGAAAGGCACGGGAAAACTATTCCCGTTTTTATCAAGTCCCGGGTTCGATTCCTGAGGTCAATAATGTGTTTACCTTGGTTCAAATGGACTTTTTCAATTTATGGAAGTGCATGGGATTTTTCTTTCGCTCAGTAAAATTACTAAATGTTAATCGATTTCTTTAATTCTTTTTGTATTTAACGGAAAAATGTTCAAACTTTCTTATTCTTTCAACCGATTTACTCTATATATTCGAGATTTCTATAAATCATGTAATTTACGCTGAAAGTTACTGTTTTTTTTCGGTCCTTTTCCGAGCGTTGCTAAGGCCTTTTCCATTGTCGTTCCCGAGATCGTGGATGCTTATACATTGCGTCGTATGACGTGAACTGCATTGCGCTTTTCAGGAGGATAATGGAAGATGTTAAAGTAGGTTTTTGCCGCTGATTCTTGAGGCGTGATCGGCCATTTCTTTCTGCACATATATCCGTGCTGACTACTAGCGCTATTCATAGATTTAAGAAGGTTTGCGTTCGCTAAAATTAGTAGTATTTAATAGTTTTATTTTTTAATTTCTTTGCGTGTTTGTGCATTTTCAACGACCTGAGTCATAAAAGGCAAAAATAAAACTTCTTCGAAAACGTTGTGGATTTATGTAGTTTGAGATTTGAGATAGTTTAACAAAAATTGGTCATTGACGTAAAACATAATTGGTCTTATAGGTGCGCGTAAATATGGAACTTAAATATATGTTAAGATAGGTACGACATGTAAGTATATTTATAATAGGGCACAATATGAATACTGGCTGAAATGATAAGTTTACAATGGTTTAAATCATATTTATGATTCCGACACTGATTTAAAGCCATACTCAACTTCGTAACACAAGTTTTTCCGCACCTTCATGAAAAATGTTGAAATGTCGAAATACAATGGGTAATTATAAAATTTCTCCTTCCGCTAAACATCAATGGGCACCTTCACCTAGAATATGGGAACAGTATTCCCATTTTTGTAAGGGTGATGTTTCATAACTGATAGCATTTATGTATTTCCTTTTGGCCTTTTTTGTTTTGGAGCGAAAGATAGCTCCATATTCCAAGTTGGGATTCGTGCTTTGCAATAAATCTTAATATTATTCATACATTTGACTTTTCTCACACCCGTTGAATTTCAACGGGATCCTTCCGCTAGTATCCATAATTTATGTAATCCCTATGATCACAAACATCAAAGAAAACCATGCAAAATTAAGCAAAACTAAACAACCTGATTAATAACTACTGCATTTAATCTATTCCGAATGATTCCAACCAAGAAAATGACAGTTTTGAGGACGTGGTTCTCTTTTTAAAATAAGGGAAAGTTATGCCGTAAATGGCAAATTTAAAATACACACCAAGCATTACAATTTGTTTTGCATTAACGTTTCAAAGGTTTGCTTATGTTTTAATGGCGAAATTTTATTTTTCTGGCTCAAAATGGCAATGAAATAATGTGAACACAAGAAACCTGCGAGGTAAATGAATATATAAACAAGCAACGAAGTTTGAGCAATAAATTATGTGACACAAAATTAAAAGCGTCTGGGAGAAGGGCTGCTCGTTCAAAATGTTACTCATTGAATCACTACATTATCCATTTACAATGTACTCATCAACGGGTACCTACGGGTCTGAAAGTCTGAAACATTTTCGTAGCTGAAAATATCACACATGTAGGTACGTGGCGACTTGGCATATAATTAAATATGATTTTTTAAAGGTCCTCCATTAGTTAACGACTCTTCTACTAATCAGTTACTCAGAAGAATTAAATTATGAATATACAAGCGAGTCATTTACACTTAGCTCGCTTGCATATCTTCGAATGTTTCCCGTCTTTGTTTTTAGTTATTAATCTTGAACAGCCGTGACTCTGCAGTCAATTTAATGTGCATGTGTAGAAGACGTCCATAATTTAAAGTTATCTTTAAGTAGGCTCACTTTAAGTGGAATTGTAATGTAGACCCGGCATACGAACCACGGTTTACCACCGTCATATGTTTTGGTGCGTTGCTGCTGGCGCTGCCTGTGACATGAAAACAGGGTATTCTCCTGACGCACAACGCAGCGTCAACGCACCGCAAAAACGGCCACGTGAAAACGTAGCTTTAAACCCTGAGTCGACAACTGTCTCCGATGCGTGAAACGATATATAACCGAGAGATGAGAGCTGTACATTTCTTCGTTACAGACCATGAGACTCAGCCCGAAAATTGGATAGTTCTTGAGAGCGGGAGGTAGTCAGTCAACATACGACTCCATTGGGCTCCACGACTCCAACTCTGTGGTACACACGTACACTGATGACAAGGAAAATCTGCAGGTAAGACATACATCGACGAGGAGAAAGAAGGCGGGGAAGATGAGATCAAGCCAGATCACACCAAGAAAAATTTTCCTCAGCCGGTATTTGAACTAAGGACCTCCAACTACACAACCGGGCAAAATTCTATTTTCTGAGAAATGGGCCACCGAACATTGACATACTGCAAGTACGACAGACATTTGAAACCTAGTCTTGAAAACTATTAACATACTGCTTCAGTATAGTTTGACCAAAGTTTTCGATAGAACGTCTTTCATAAGGACATAATACTCTTGATCAGCTAAAATACAGCTCTTCCTATCAAGCATTACTTGAAAAATACAGAACCTGCCTCAAACGAGTTGACTTATAAAGGAACCAAAGAAAAATGAGACAAATAGTCATGTGCTAGGAAATAAGTCATAAGAAACGGAAGGTTTCAAACTTGAATGCTAACCAGGGAGTAGTACTCATCAAGGTGTGACACTTTTTGAGTTTGGAAATGACAAAACTCACCATCAAGGTTTCTGTGGTGTCTTCCAAATCTTTCTTGTCTTGCTGGACCATCTTCATTGCAGCCATAGTTTCTTCATACTCAGCTTTCATATGGAAATGCTCATTTTGGAATTCCTTAATCATAACTTCTAATTTTTTCTTTTCTTCATCTAGAGCAGCATTAATACGTTCCAATTCCTGAAAATAAATGAACACGTCACCAAAGGCATGCACAACAGAAAAATTGGACGAAAACTAGACTTTGTGTGTTTCAATCCCCGGATTGGGTTACCCTCCGTCTTTCCCAATCCCATGGAAATTCCTTTCAGTCGTTCCTCTTTCCCTCCTCAACTCCTCCCAAGTTCAGTCCTCGCATGTCACTCTCGTGGCAATCGGGCTGGCAACACTTTCGGGGCCTCGTCCACGAAAACAAACTACAGCCACGCGAGCTGGCCTGCAATGCAAGCTGGCCTGCAATGCGAGCTGGCCTGCAATGCAGCTGGCCTGCAATGCGAGCTGGCCTGCAATACGAGCTGGCCTGCAATGCAGCTGGCCTGCAATGCGAGCTGGCCTGCAATGCAAGCTGGCCTGCAATGCGAGCTGGCCTGCAATACGAGCTGGCCTGCAATGCAGCTGGCCTGCAATGCGAGCTGGCCTGCAATACGAGCTGGCCTGCAATGCAGCTGGCCTGCAATACGAGCTGGCCTGCAATGCGAGCTGGCCTGCAATGCGAGCTGGCCTGCAATGCGAGCCGTAACGAGAGGGACCTAGGGCACGGATTATTTATTGGATCGATGCCGTTTTACACGGCGAATAATAATTCAATCACTATATCGCGAATTAGTTCAAGTGACATGAAACAGCTTCCGATTTCGGAGGCGGTAATCATTTGAGTGCACAACATTGTAATAGTACGTCGAAAAAGACTAGGAGCATATTTCACTTAAGGAGGTTCCACCGTGACTCCACGATTCAAAATCCCGTAAAAGAGCTCTTTGTTATTTGATGAATACAGACCGATCCAGAAAAACTCCTATATGGAAAATCATCTATAGGGCGATAACGCATACACAATAATTCTATGAGTATGCTATTATATAGCGCGTTGTAGTTGCATTCTATCTTTTACTAGCTCTTTTAACTCATTTTGCGTTCGGAGCATTACTGACGTGTTGTTGCCACGTTTAATTTACAAAGTGACAATACATCCTCAATTCCGCTAATACGTATTCTAAAAAAGGTTAAATATTTTCTTACTTAGTTTTAAACCATTCCCTTGTAAATGAAACTATTTGTTTAGAATTTATTGATCTTCATAATTTTGAAAATTGTTTGGAAACAATGACGCTGCTACCATTTGGAAGCACTGGTATTAATTACACCATATCAATAACCAATGAAATATTTAAATTACATAATAAATATAAGAAGGGCCTTGGTAAGGTATATTTCTGAATTAAGTTAGTAAATAGGCTCATAAAGACGTTCCGTCTCAATTGAGAAAAAAAAAATATATATATATATATAGCAATAAAGCTGGTCACAGGCGTGACAAAAGTATAAAGGCACATAAAAAAAAGGACACTCACAAAAATAATTTCCGATATTTCGGTGGCCACTACCACCTTTCTCAAAGGAGAGGAGAGAACTAAAAAAAAAATTTGATAAAACCAAATATTTGTGTGCTATTTGTGTCTCGCACTGCTAATTTCCCGTGAACATATATATATATATATATATATATATATATATATATATATATATATATATATATATATATATATATATATATATATATATATATATATATATATATATATATATATATATATATATATATATATATATATATATATTGAGATATCAAGGGGCGTATTCTGTAAAGTCGAAAGATTTTCGGCTCATATGGAGAGTCGTGGGTCAGCGCGACGAACGATTAGCGAACATCGTTCACCGCCGAAATGACGTATAACAGTTGACTGTTTATCCAGCGCGCCATTATTACAATGGAGGGAACAAGCTGAGGTAATTAACAATAATTAATCAACATGACTTACTGTTGATGTTTGTAATCAATCTATTCGCTTTAAAATGTAACAATATATGCTGGTGTGGAATAACGGCGGAACAATTAAGAAAGTGAAACTTTTGAAAATTGAAATTGCACCTTTGGAATTAAATCACGAAATGTTTTGGTTTTATCAATTGATTGCGTCGACAGCTTCTGCAATGATATTGTTTTCTCGAGTGAATAATTACATCTTCGTGCATATATTCCTCCGTCTGCCTATGTTTCTATTTAAATAGTACATTGATTTGGAATGGTTGATTTCACAGTAGCAGATAACAAAAATATACAACAACCGTTCAATATCCTGCGATAATGTACGCGTCCGAAGACCAAAGGACGTCTAAATCTACGTATACCCTGCAAGCCACCATAAAGGTGGCTTGCAGGGTATACGTAGATACGTAGAAAGGCAGGGCGGAGATTGCCACACAGGGGGGACGTCCATACAATGTCAGAATTTGTCGGTAAAACACAACCACGTACGCAAAGAAAAGTACTCATACAAAGCAATTGCCAGCATAATGAGATTTGCTCAAACAATGTGATTTCCAACATGATACCATCTCTCTCTATAATATAGATTGCCCCTGCAGTAGCATTAAAATATTACGTAGAAATTTTACACGAATAAAAAACTTAAGTTTATAATATATAAGTCTATAATTATACCTATGTCTAGTCTACTCGACAATTTTTAATCAACATTAAACAAAAACACTGCATGGCGACAATTGAAAACAAAACAAATAGTTTTATGTATGTACCTCTAACTGTATAACCGGCAAGGAAACGGACACATGAAAGATTAATCATTAGCTAGAAATAGATACATTCTCACCTTGTATCCCACGCGATAAATATCAACAAGTCGTCTGCTACTATCGAAGCTTCTATCGGTGCCCACCGCGATAGCAGCGCCTGCTCGCCAGAAAATATTTGGCGACGGATTATGAACGAAATGATCCGCAAAATGATCCGACTCCGTCGCCTTGAGCCGGACCGTCGCGGCATCAAGGGAGCACGGTTTGTACTACAAACTATGACGTTTTCTCCATATATGGGTATTGTTGTGACGTCGGAATCTCGAATTCGACTTTACAGAATAAGGCCCCAATACTTAAGTACCGTTGCCAATGATAACAAAATACTGTCATACTGTAGCGACACTTTCATGTAACTAAGGGTTTTCTGCTTTTTTCGAGCAAACATTTATTAATATCAATTAAACAAGTGTGGTAAGGCGAGCACATAATTACAATGCTAAATTTTACATAAAATTGCGCATCTTATATTAGTTTTTCGTAAAAACGACATTTCTATCTACATTATTAATCTGAAAATTTTACTGTAAGTCATGCTCTGCCGTATAGCCACGTAAAAAATATCTGATTTTCAACGTCTTTTTTCTTCCAATATATTATGGCCTCATTATTTTATTGCCAATCGGTATAGGGGCCAAAAAATGATGCATCCTGAAATTTTCACAAAAATGACATCTACTTCATAATTCGGTGGAGCATCCTTAAGTATGACTAATAGGGTTTTTCACACCTATCGAATTTGGCCTATATAATGCTATTATAACACTTTCTATTCTATATCTATTTAATTGGAATGCATAAAATTAACGAATTACGACTAATTTTCGAGCTATGAGGAATCAAAATTCGAAAATTTTTCATGCCGCCAAACGTCACACGCCCGTACCATTATTGCCGACTAGCTGAAGGTGCCCATTGCAATTCAACGGGAGGTAGAAAATTATGAATACGCATGATATTTAATAATAGGGTAGTTTCCTATTATTTTTCTATTGTCTTGATCGAAAGTTTATAACCTCTGGAGTACGTGTTTTAAGCCGTTCGATTTTTAAATGACGTTAAGTATTTTTCCTCATTAATTAAAAAGTGAAAAAAATCAATGGCAGGAAAACGCGACGGCAAACTATTGCAAGCCGGTTAATCCTTCGTTTGACGTCAAACTATTTCCTCTACCTGCCACCAGGTGGTGCTGCGGACGCTTCCAAATAGACGCTGCACTCCGTTAAAGCTTTTTATTATTATTATAAGTACTCTACCGGTGAAGGTAGGTTTGAGTGGACATTTAATTCTTCCCACCCCCTTAATTTCACACGATGTCCCTCTTCAGCCCCTCATACCACCCATCATTCCATCCAAGCTACCCGTTCTTCTCCTCCCTCTTCCCCGCTTACCCAACGCTCTTCCCTCAATCACCTCCTTCAAAACACCATCCCCTTTTATTACCTTTTCCATCCACACCTTCTGCCTTCTCCTAATTTTATCTATCAAATTTCTTTCCTCTCCTACCAATTCCAGCACTTCGTCCTTCGTCTTCCTTTCGACCCACTTTATTTTCTCCATCCTTCTCCACACCCACATTTCAAAAGCCCTGAGTCTATTTTCATCTTCTTTGCGCAAAGCCCACGTTTCCGCCCCATATAGTGCAACGCTCCGTATTAAACTTTTCACTAGTCTTTTCTTCACTTCCCTACTCAACGCCCCTGTCATTAGTTCACGCCTACGAGTAAAAGCTTCTTTTGCCAATGCAATTCTTCTTCTCACTTCAATGCTGCTATACCCTTTTTCTTCTAACACACTACTGTAACCTGTCAATTTTAGCCATGTCATGCTTGGGATTTGGGGAGCCGCCATGTTGGGTTTTGTCTAGAAAATTTATACAGAGCCATAGGGAAATATGGCGTCGGCCTCGACAATGGCTAATTTAGCAATGAGCATGGTGATTCGGGGCATTCGGGAGATGCAATCCCAATAATAGGAATTGTATCCGTGGCTATTATTGAACTCGCGGCATATTACGCAGGGAAAGTAATTGATGGCCGAGCGTAAAAAATGAGGGAGTTTTACTATATAAAGAGGAACGGAGAGCGAGGTCGGGCTTCTAGTCTAACAATACTCCAGATCGGAGGAGAACCCTCGTTGGGTGTGAGATCGCAAAAGCATTGAGGTCTAGGAAGTGTCACGAGGGAAGCGGAGTCCACGTCGTAGAATCATCCGGCGGGATTGGACCTAATCGAAGACAGGCGACGAATCATCAGCCAAGACGGAGAAGCCAGGGTACACGAAGGAGGCGGGGATCGCATATTGGAGGAAATCAGCCAGGAACTCCATATAAAACTAGAGGGATAAAGCGGTCCACTCCCCACTACTTTTGTAGGTACATAATTTTAAGAGGGTACTTGTTGTTTTGTATGTGAAGAGTGAAAAGTGAAGTGGCTCGTAATCATTTGTGAAGTGATTTATGGCCTGTCAATTTGAGCCTGAAGAGAGAAAGTGAAAGTGAATGTGATATTGTTAACGAATAGGAGGGTAATTTATTATGTTGTTTATATTTATTTGTGTTGTGAGTCAATATCAGTGTGATCAACAACAGATAGGCAAGTGGCATAACAAATAAAGATTGTTCAAAAGTAAATAATATATTACATTAATGGCTTCCGACGTTATGTTACGTTTCGGTTCAGAGTAATTGTGTTTGATAGTATTTAAATCAATAATAAATTACATTAATGGCGCCCAACGCTTAGGTGTGTGAGTTTAGATGTATTGTGTGTGACGAAAGTAAAGGACGTGAAGAATAAATAGTGTAAAAAATAAATTAATAAATTACACTACCTAGATAGCTAAATTGCTCTACCTATTCTAGCTTCTGACCTCCTACTTTTATCGTTATACTGGCCCTTTTTGTTCTTGAAAACCGCATTACTTTCGTTTTCTTCTGGTTTATCTTCATCCCGTATCTTTCGCACTGTCCCTGCAACGCATCCAGCATCTTTTGCAAGCCACGGGCTGACTGGCTGACTAGCGCTTGGTCATCCGCAAACCTCACAGATTTTATCAATTTCCCCCCGACCTTTACTCCAGCCTCCAGCTCATCCCAAGCCTCTCTCACCATTTCCTCCGAGTATGTATATGTTAAAAAGTACCGGCGATATAGGACACCCCTGCGTAACTCCCCTCCCTATTGTTGCCCAATCCGATTCTCCATCGGCTACTCTCACTTGCGCCTTCTGCGCCATGCATAAATTCCGGATCAGTCTCCTGTCTCTCCAGTCTACTCCTATCTTCCGCAATATTTCCATTAACTTGTCCCACCTCACTCTGTCGAACGCCTTTTCGAAATCAACAAAGCACGCGAATACGTCCTGATTGTATTCTAGATTTCTTTCCACAAGTATTCTCATCACTGCAATCGCATCCCGAGTGGCCCTACCCTTTCGAAATCCAAACTGATCCTCGCCTAGGAATTCGTTTGCTCTGTTTTCCATTCTCCTATTGATGATTCTGAGCACTACCTCTGCCGCATGAGAAATCAAACCTATCGTTCTATAGTCTTCACATTCTTTTGTCACTCTCTTTTTTGGTATAGGTATTAGCACGGTTTTTACAAAATCCTCCGGCCAAGCCCCCTCCTCGTATATTCTACGAACAAGTTCATTAAATCTGTCCCTTCCCCCGTTTCCTAGGTTTTTCAGAAGCTCAGCTGGGATGTTATCTACCCCCACCGCTTTACCTGCCTTCATTTCTCGCAGTGCCTTCTCTATCTCACTATCCAATATTCCGGGGCCCACGTCATCCTGATCTACGTCCTTTACCTCTTCTATGTCCAAGTTTCTAGACCTATTTTCGCTGTCATACAGTTCCTCAACATATTCCTTCCAACGACGCTGGATCTCCTCTGGCTCCATTGCTAAATTTCCCCTTCTGTCTTTGATGCACGGGACCGTTTTCCATTTCTTGATTCCCGATAGCATTCTAACCTTTGAGTACAGACTGCCTATTTCTCCTTCTCTCTGGAGTCTCTCCAGCTCCTCGCATTGCCGACTCCACCACTTTTCTCTTGCTCTCTTTGTTTCTCTCCTAAGCCTGTTGTTAATCTCCTTATAACGCCTTTTGCCTAGCTCTGTATGTACATTTTTCCATTTCCTTCTTTCCTCGATCCTATCCACCATTTCTGCTGTTACCCATGGTTTCTTGATCCTCCTCGTGTCGACTGTTCCTATTGTTTTCTCAGCTGCTTCTTTTATACCCGTCTTTATCATTTCTCATCTTTCATTTATTGTTCCTCTTCCCTCCTCTTCCATCATGCATCTATCCACAACCTCCTGGTATTCTCTCCTCTTCCCTCCAATCAGTGCTCCTACATCCCACTTTTTTATTTTCCTTCCTACTTTCAACCTTTTTAGTCTCATCTCACATTTCATCACCACCAATTTATGGTCGGAGTCGGCATCTGCACCTGGGAAACTATGTGAGTTCTTTACGCTGTTCCTGAATCTGTGCCTAATCATGATGTAGTCTAGTTGGTACCTTCCAGTATCCCCCGGCATTTTCCACGTGTACCTACGCCTAGGGTGGTGTTTAAACCATGTGTTTGTAATCACTATATTATTCCTCCTACAGAACTCCGCTGCTTTCTCACCCCGGTCATTCCTTACACCCAGACCATACTCTCCTACTTCACTTTCGTCCCTCCCTTCCCCTACTACAGCGTTCCAATCTCCCATAATTATTAGGTTCTTCCTGCCCTTTACTTTCCCGATTAATTCTTCCAACTGGTCATATACTTCGTCCACTTCCTCTTCTCTATGCCCCCCTGTCGGCATGTATACCTGTACTACGACTACATTTGCCGACTTTGCTCCGATTTCGATAGCTAGTATTCTATCGCTTACCTGTTCCACATTCAACACCCTTTTTCCTAATGTTGCATTCAATACAACTGCTACTCCCCGCTGGCTCTCTTCCCCTCCACTGTATATAACCCTGTACTTTTCACTCCAGAAGTCCCCCTGGTCTCCCCATCTTACTTCGCTTAGTCCTAACAAATCAATCTTTCCCCTCTCCATTTCACGCTTAATGTTCTCTAGTTTTCCTGCCCTTAACATAGTCCTAACGTTCCATGTCCCGATCCTTAGCATTGTTGCTCTCTTCTCTGGTTTATTCTTCGCCGCCGCTGCTGCTGTCTTTCTTTTCGTGCAAGGATTTCGTGAGATGACGACCGCAGAGTCCTTGCTTACCCTGCTGCCGGGCACGACACCTGTTCCAATAAATTGGTCCCGGGCCCCGTAGTTGCCAGGATTCAATTCTCTATTGTTCAAGTCCATTGTGATCTTGGGAGAGTTTAATTGAGGTGGTTTCCCGTTCCCTGCCTCAATAGTGTTTTTAACGTGACACCATCACTTGCTAGGCCGCCCCACTGGGGTCAGACGCCTTCTCACAGCCGCCTCACTGAGGAACAGACGCTGCGAGTACGATACGTGGACTACCTTTCGTCAGGCTCCTACCCTTCGACCTGTCTGGCATGGGTCCAGGAGCAATATTAGTTACTCCCGCCAGTGTAGCTCTAGGGGTCACGGGAACACGCAAGCCCCAATCCCACCACGACAAGGCGTAGTCCATGGGGAAGGGCGTTAAAGCTTATGAACAAGTATTGGAGGCATATTTATTCCGTTAATTAATTATAATTAACTTTTATTTATTTAACATTACTTATGCAGTTGATTCATTTAAAATCAGTTAGTATTCCTTTCACAACCATACCATGTAGTTCGCCCATCGCCGCACGACCTTCACGCCATGCTTCGTCGTAAGGTCGTAGCAGAAGACACAGCGAGCAGGACGTACTTGAGCTTATAAAATGACTAATAATACCATGTTTAACTGAGAATACTTTTCCAACTTTGATAGCTTTTACAGGCTAATATTAAATAATATTCACTAGAGCTGAGGGGCCCTGAAATACAACGGTAAGTTCAGGAGACGAATTTCTTATGCCTCGCAACGTAAACTACCTACCTGTTACGTCAGCATGAAGGCAGCGCACCCCGCCATTTCAGAGCCTTTTCAAATGGCCTTAAAATTAACATTTAATTCTCTAGTAAACTGGGATTTCTCAATACAAACTTTTTGCGTAAATTAAATACATTTATGGCAGGGCACAAATCGCAATCAATGAAGTCTGTTTTCTTTGATGAAGGAAACTACCCTCTTATGAAATTCTCCATGCCACGACAAAGTCCATCGCGTGCTCTCCAGCTATCATTGGCTCAAATTATACTTCGAAATCCTAAATCCAATGTATGCTGATGCACAGGCCCGGGCGGCTGCCCGGGTGCCGTGGGGATGGGAAAACTTTTAGTTATTCGGGGATTGACAACTCAATTCCTGTCTGACAAGCTAATTCACTACTTACTTTGTAATACTACGTCTAACTGGTGAATATGTGTGAGAACAGGGTTTGAGAAGTGGGGGGAGGGCGCTGGAACACTCTCTCGCACGAGTAAAAAATTTTGTCTTAAGCCGGCTCTGCTGATGTACTCCTGAGTGCGGGCCTCTACAAAAACGGGAATAGTTTTCCGGAGTCTGCAGGATCATGAAGGTAACCAAGTATGCTGGAAGGTACAGGAGGGGGCATGCAGGCAATGAAGCCAGAATGGGGAATACTTGGTAAGGAAAGGTTCCCGCCTCCTCGGCACAAAACGCTTCAATTTCTGCAGCCTCTGATGAAGTTTGCCTATGCATTGATGCCCTCAATTCATCGGAAGTGGCATCCTAGACTTCCTTCACAAGGGTTATTGAAGATAAGTAAATATATGAGTACAACTATATTTTACGGGCATAATATTCCAGTAGCATACAAGCATATGGGGAGTCCTCCGCAGGCTATGTTAGACTAAAAAGGGAGAGGATATTGAGTTATGTTCATTAATGGATATACCCGGAGCACAGAGTTAATGAAAGAAAGCTTACACTATAAAACAGACAGTCGAAGAAGAAAAAAGTAATTTGCTAGATAGCTGTGACGACTGACCAGCTGCTGTGTTGTAGGTGATGTCAAAATACCTTGGTACTGCAATAAATGGATCTACTTAGCTTTATTTAATGTCATTTTGTGTTTTAGTAGGCTGGAAACATGCATTCCTTATGTGGTTCATCAAAGTTAAGTAGACATCACTTTCTGGAAGATTGAGACTTTTAACGATAGAATACCATTCTCTGAGAATTCTTGAACACATCTTAGGTTTCTGCTGTTCTCGCAGACAAAATGCTCTACCCCCTGTCCTATGTGAAAGGTCAGACGCAGAGCCTTCGGGGGAGCAGACGAGCTCCCTTCAGAGCGTAAGTCGGTAATTTGCGTGGAGCAGCAGGATACTAGGTCATTCTAGCGTCTTTTCTTCTCCACAGTTAAGAAAACTTGACAGGGCGTACTCCCAAGACGTGCATTTACGTTGCGGGATCCATTCAATGACTTTCCCTTCTGCTGTGTGCGCACATTCTTCTTCCGTTGTTTCTCCCTCTGTATATTTAATCTCTTCTTGTAAATCATTAATTTATCTTTCCGCCTCGGCAGAGCTGTAAAAGCTCTAGAAATCAGTTTACACACGTAAGTTTTTAAATACACGCTTGGCAACTGAGGGATTGTGACGTCACAAGCGCATTCAAGGTGGCGGTCGTGCTTTTTTGGTGCATTCCAAAATTTGCAACTTTAAAATGTGTTTTATAGCATTTATGACAAAGAAAATTTGGCGGTAATGATATGGTTATTCCTGCTGAAGTATGAACTATCAATATCTAAAATAATTTTAAAGAATGGTGAACTACCCTATTATACGGTGCAAATCACTTGAAATGTCACCATGGAAACACTTCGAGAACTAAACATTGCATGCGTGCCTTGATTAAAGCACGTTTTGACTTACAAGGAGAGGTCGTGTTGTACTTGGGGTCACGAAATGAGATGAAGATTTTTTCAGTATAACTAAAAGAGATACACGTCTCGGCTTTTTTCCCTACAGGCCCGAGTTCGCAAGAAAAAAAATGAAATAAAAATCACGCAATACGTCACGCGGGTTGCCTGCATCCGGGTAAGCCGACAAGTGTCCATTGTCAGCGAGAGTGCCTATGAAGTGCCTCTCTCTTTCCTCTTCCCATCGTAACACAATTGTTTCCTCTCGGTCACTGCATCTAAACTTTTATCGTCTTCAAATTCCTGCCCTCACATGCTAAATATATGTACATTGTAAAGTTAACGCAATGTTTCCGAGATTTTAATTATGTATCAAAATATTTTCCCTATAATTTTTATTTTTTTCATGTTCAATTTATTGACATGGACAATCTAATAATCCATCTTTATGTGTCCATATTCTTACGGTAAGGCAGAGTCCTATCGACGGCTGCCTTTCCCGAAAATCACAGAATGTATGCACATACTTAAGAAATGTCAGCTAGGTTGTCAAACATAGAAACTGATATTGAAGGACTGTGAAGTCTATCGTGATTTTTTCAGAAAGACAGGAGCAATTCAATACCGTGACAAAGGCGTCACCAATGAAGATGAGACACCACGACGAGAGGTCGAATTTCTGTGATAAGAGGTACCCTTTGATTCATGTTGACCAATATATTGAGATTTTCCAATTCGTTTCCGGCCACCTGTCACTCGGCGATTTTTTGCGACGGGCGAATCGAACTAGTGATCGCACAGAAGCACGATCGAGTTCGAGTGTTCTATGTAGGTACTCGTTGTTCGGTGTTATTTACTCGGTGTTATGTTCGGTGTACTATGAATTCATGAGAGTACATAAGTGATATTCATAGGCGGATTTAGGTGGGGTGGGGGGGGGGGGGCACGTGCACCCCCAGAAGCATAAAAAATAGACAAGATTATTAATACGGTCCCGTTATAATTACGTTCGTTTAGTTTTGTGAAGTATGGAGCCTCAATCATTTGAGCCTTGAGCCGAAGTCAAGAAGACAGATTTGCCGGTAATTGGGCATAGGGATGGGCAAAAAATACCGGTATTCGGTAGTACCGAGTACTATTTTTTTTTACTCCGGTAGTACTGGTCAGTATTTAAAATCGGTACTACCGAAGGTACCGGTACTCTAAATACCGGTACTTCGACAGCCCTGCCATCTTATGTATTGTCAGTAAACTAACTGCTAAAACAATTGAGTGTTGATAATAGTTCAAAGGGTTCAAAGCGAAGTTGATGTTAATGAACAGCACTAATAACAACAACGACATAAACAACAAATTAACAGTATTCGTGAAGAATTGACTAAACGATTACGATTTTTCTGTATGAATATAATATTCCATGCCCACTTTGAAGTATCAATTAGAAGTAAAAACATTCGAATTAAATATAACTTGCTCAGCAATTTTTGGTGAATTGGAGCCAAAATTCTAGTTGTACAAAAGTGACAATTGATGCGTGTTTTGACTTGATCCCAAGGTATGAAGAATACAATATACGTCCTAATGAAGAATAAAATATGAATGAATGAATTATTGTTTTATCGTCATGTCCTTATTGAATTGGCTAATTTGATGAAGGCCGGTATATTATTACCATTGCTTTATTATTTCACATCGTGTTCCATAAATAGCAGTTTCCTTGCGAGTCGGAATTACTATGTTTGTCCATACTTTAAAATGATAACTTAGCACCGAAGTGACATAACATAAGAATTATCAATTGTTTTTTATTTCTTATTTATTCTAGTAACAAAAACTATCCAACCTACCATTCATGGTAAGCTTTTCTATGATCACCGCCCAGGCCCTCCAAAACCTTCCTCTATTCCCCTCCCGTGTCATTCAATATTATAATATAGGTATATAATAACTATAATTTCCTTTATTAAATATGTGCACTACAGTTATTCAAAAGTCTCTCTTGGCAATGCGATAAAATTAATTAAGATATGACTTAGGTACGCCGTGGGCATGTATTGTGGTATACATACTATGACTGCGTTGGAAGTGCAAAAAAGAGAATTTTTATCAAAAATGATGGGGATCCCCATATGCCTACTGCAGCCTACTGGTTATTTTTCCCTTTCTCACGGAACATTTCAAAGGTCCTATTACCCGACATGTCGGACGAAATGTTAACTGGACAATTGAGATCTGAAGATTCTGTGATTAAATCCTTCATGATTAAGATTCCTATAGCGTGAAATGGTTCACTGGCATATGGTGATGGAAGAAAAGAGTAAACAACATTGTTTGCCCCTTCGTAACCAACCGTTAAATTTTATTCGTATCTCAAAGGGTCTTCCTCGGTGGTCATGGGCGGATCCAGGGAGGCCCTTCAATTGGAGGCCCCCCCCTGGAAGCTTAAGCTGAATTGTGCACGTGCAGAATTTTCTGTATATTGTTTTTAATTGGCAACGACCGACTATTAATACTGAACATGACGATTAGCAAATAAGTAAAATGGCGATACATAAAACAATGATTACAATAATACATATCGATAGTCTGTCTTTTCGTTGGAGGGGCGGTGGTAAAAGGGACAAGGCTGGTGACCGCCCCCCCCCCCCCCCCCCAACCTGGTGGTGAATGTTCCTCAGAGTAAGGCCCATCCTTACTCTGATTGAGACAGATGTTCACCCATTCTCTTCCCCACCACCGTTCCGCAGGAGTAAAGGAGTGCGTGTAAGTTTAAAAAAAACATGATTTTATGTTAATTAAGGAAATTCGACATTTTACTATGTAGAAACGGTTGGAAACTGAAGAGGAATACACCCACCAGTATCAAATTACGGAATAAGTTCCAAAGAAACACCTTCCGTCCTCAAACACGACCATCGAGAATACAAGGCCTAAGCGCTGAGACTTTCTCTTTTCGTGACGTCACCACATCTAGGCCTTTCCGTGGCCTTCCACTCTGCGTAGTACGCCGGAAGCACATGTTGTGGAAAGCAAGTGAGAAGAGAGAGAGATAGTAAACGCTGAATCCTTAGTGATCGCCAGTGAAATCTAAGTGTTTTGTGTAATTTTTGGATACGCCAGAATTACAATAATGGTGAATAAGTGTTGTGTTCCCATGTGCAGAGGGAATTACGGCAAGGAAACGAAGGTCTGTGTCTTCCAGTTTCCTGTGAACGAGGACCTGAAGAAGAAATGGATGAACGCCATACCGAGGAAGGATTTTCAACCTACGAAGAACTCGAAAGTAAGTATTAATCAAAGTAAATTATATTTATGTATCTTAACAACGTAATATGAATGTTTTTAGCGAAACTTAAAACCCTTAAAACTATGAGACATTAAAATGTGTTCTTGTTGAGCGAATACGTTATGGTCATTGTTAGTAAGTGTTTACGACAGGAATCCCGAATGATGCTTTAATCTTCCAAATATAGGTATTATTTAAGTATTTAGATATGTATAAGAAATAGCAATTGAGCCAGAGTAATAATCCGCAACCAAATGTTGTTTGTTTAATAACGTGTTTTGGTTTACATCCACATAATACCACGCAAGCCACCATAAAGGTGGCAGGGGGTGATTTCGCACCAAACATGCACTACATATCATGCATAAAAAGTATTAGTAATTATCTACATCTACATATTACCCTGCAAGCCACCACAAAGGTGTGTGGTAGGGGGTGAATTCTCACCAAATATGCAATACATATCATGCATTTGAAAGGATTAGTATAAATATATTGTTCTCTACTGCACTATTTAAAAAGATAAAAATAGAAAACTATGCAGGCAAAAACGTGCTGTTAGTTGGGTTACCTTCAAGTCCTTACACCAACATGCAACTACCTATGCTATGGATTCAGTCACTCGTATTGAGCATATTTACCGGCATCCATATCCCTAATTGTACGAGGAAAAAAGGACATTTTGAATCTGTCAGTTCGAGAGTCAATTTCTCTAATTTTGTAATTATTGTCCAGTCTACCATAGTAAGTTGGGGTTCGCAAAATCTTTTTCCCGTCATCACTGAAAATATTATCGTGGAATTTATTTAGGAGATTAAGTCTAAATTTCAACCTGCGATCTGACAATGATTCCCAATTTAATTCATTTAATAGACTGGTTACGCTAATAGAATTATCGTCTCGTCCCATGACAAATCTTGCCGATCTTCGTTGCACACGTTCAAGTTCATTATTTAGAACGATTTCGTAGGGATCCCATACACTAACAGCATATTCCAAATGAGGTATAACAAGGGAAAAGTAGCTGATTTCTCGTACATGTTCGTCACATTTACCCAATACTCTTTTGATGAATCCCAGTCTACGATTAGCTTGACCCATTATTTCACGTATGCTTTTACCTCAGGAAAGATCATGTGTCAGTCTTATTCCAAGATATTTAATGGATTCCACGTTTGTTAATTCTTTATTACTAATTTTGTAAGTGCTAGTAGGAGAAAAATGTCTTTTGCCGAAAATGCATTACTACTCATTTTTTAAAATTTAATTCTAACTTCCAATTATATTCTATTCTTCACAACTCGAAAAAAGATAAAAATGGCAAAGCAAGCATGCAAAAACATGCTGTTAGTTGGGTTAGCTTATGATCCGTATACCAGCATTCTACTACCTATGCTATCAGTTGTTACACATGTATTTATACTATTGGATATATTTACAGCTGTTCTTTTCCCTAATTTTACTTACGAGGAATTGTACGATGCAGTTTAAACAGGTTAAATAATTCGAATCAGTTTTAGGGAATACCTTCATGCCCCATGGTTATCAAATGCATTAATATATTCTTTTAATAGCCTGAGGATAATTTAACAGGCAGTGCTGAAATGAAATGTGTGTGATTTCATTTTCTTATACATTAAGTAATCTGTATGTATGTAAATATGATCGCCAAAAACTCGAGAACCAAAATTTATCCACGCATTACTTAATCAAAATTTGTCGTCCATCAAATAAACGTCGGGAACTTGCAGTTTAACTTGGTAGTTCGTAGTAATCTGTAGGGTCTTATCATAACTCCATGGGATATTATTTTTAATGCACAGAGAAGAATAACATTACACTTTACAAAACTTAATATTCGAAAGAGGTTTTCCATGAAATTTGCTAATTTTTGTACCTTTGTTTGAAGTGAAGTTTTAAAAAGTTGATTCAGAAACAATTGATTTGTGTATTAATATCAGAGTGAAGAGGACATCGGTAATGCTAGAATATTTTCTTAGCCATGAAACTGATCAGCGCCGGTGAGATTGCTAACATTTTAGTTAACATTCTCAAATATTTATGTGGCATCACTTGTGTTGAAGCAAATTTCATGAACCATATGTATTCTTCTTCATCAGGTTTGCCAGCTACATTTCGCTGCAGAGGAGATACTGTGGGAAACATCATATTTTGATGAAAAGTCTGGGAAGTGTGTGACAGCACCGTTGTTTCGACCCCGCTTGAAAGAGACAGCTGTTCCACATGTATTTCCTGGTTGTCCCAGCTACATGACGTCTTCCCCAGGGACAAGTAGAGAAGCTCCAGAGGAGAAGAGGCAGCGTATTGAGAGTGCTGCAATTGAAGCTGCTATCGAAGCTAGTGTCAGGATGCAGGAGGTATACAAGGCTCAACAGGAAATAAGGACATTTGAAAAGACTGTGATGTTAGCTAGGGAAAATAAGCACACATCATTTTGGGACTTGATTGTGAAGGCTGATTCCATTCTCTTTATCCACATTAATTTTGACAAAGCCCCAGTATTAACCCATTCTCTAATTATTGACTCTGATCTGAATGTGACAGCATATGTGAATGATATTGGAATAACAACAGCTGGAAAGTATAATCTCCCCCACAAGTCATCTTATATGTATGAAATATATGAATTATTAGATACTCTACAATCAATTAATCATGTTGATACTTCTAACAATTGTTCTGCTATATCTAAAGCTATTGAAAGCCTGAAAATAAATGACAGTGACAATGAAAATTTTTACAACTTCTTTAAAACCCAAATAGATCTAATCCAAAAGAAGAAGGAAGTTATGAGGTATGATTCTGATATGATTATTTTTGCATCTATGTTTTTCCTTGTGTCACCCCATGCTTACAAATTTGTCAGGGAAACTGGAAACTTCGTTCTTCCTCATCCACAAACTATACGGAAAATTTGCTCATCTTTCAAGTTGGGGCCAGATAGTGAACAGCAAGAGGAAGGTTTCCTCTTCTTCTTAAAACAGCAGACTAGGAACCTTGAAGCCCACGAGAGATTTGTAACGTTAATGGTTGATGAAATCCACATTAAAAAATACTTAGACTATAAAGGGGGCTCCATTGTTGGGTCATCGTTTGACAGTGAAAACCTTGCATCAAGTGCTCATGTTTTCATGATTCAGAGTTTACAGTCCAGGTACAAAGAGGTCATCCACATCCTTCCTGTTAGCTCTTTAAATGCCAGTACTCTCCACAGTATAATTAAGAAAGTCATCTTGGGGATGGAAGTTGCTGGGCTTAAAGTTGTTGCTGTCATCACTGACAACAACTCAATTAACCGCAAAGCTATGTCTTCCTTCGCTTCTTCTCCAAGTTTAAGCATTGTTTACCCTCATCCCTCTGATGCATTCCGCCCATTGTTCTATGTTATTGATCCTGTGCATATATTTAAGTGCATTCGCAATAACTGGGTGAATCAAAAGAATGACGGGGTCTGCATGTACTTCCCAGATTTCGATGACAATAGCATTAAGCATACTGCATCCTTCAATACCCTCAGGCAACTGTACAATCTAGAGGCTGGTAAACTATTGAAATATGGGTATGGTCTTTCAGTTAAATCCCTTTGGCCCTCTAATATTGAGAAACAAAATGTTCAGCTAGTGCAAAAAATATTCAATGATTATGTCATTGAGGCTCTACATGCTCTGGGTAATAAGAAACAATTAAATCATGCTGATGGAACTGCTTCTTTCATAAATATTATCTCTCGGTGGTGGAAAATTGTCAATGTCAAAAGTCCCTACAAGGGAAAACGCCTCAATGATGCATACCTCTCACCCATTTCAAATTGCCACCTTGACCACAATTTGATATTTCTAAACAAGTTCTTTTCTTGGCTCGATGTATGGCATGGCATGGCCTTAGATTCTGGTTTCCTAACGAAAGAGACATTTTCGGCTCTGAAGCACAGTACTCATGCATTGCTTGAATTGACCTCCTTCTGCTTTGAGGAATTAAGCATGAAGTATGTGTTGCTGGGGAAATTTCAAACTGATGCTTTGGAAGCAAGATTTGGCTTGTACAGGCAATTATGTGGAGCCCAGTACAATCTGTCTGTCAGGCAAGTTTTTGAGGTTGAGAAGAAACTACGGATGTCCAAAGCCATTCATTCCCTTAAAGATTCCCTTCCACCTAGTGAAGCTCCTGCCCTTGCTGAATGTGGATTAGAAGTACCTGATGGTCCTAATACACAGGAATTACTTCCCTTTCTTGATGTCATCGTGACCATAGAAGATCTGCACAGTATCATGGAGGATATGCCGGTCATTGTTTATGTTTCGGGATACTGTGCATTTTCTCAAGTCAAGAAAATGAAATGTGACTCTTGCAGGGATAACCTTATTACAGAGCGACCTCTAAACATTGCTGTCAACAATTTCATAATTTCCTTAGATAGAGGTGGGCTACATTACCCGCAGCAAAAAGTTATTGATATTGTAATGCATAATTATGTGGTGGTGAATAAACTTTTAAATACTAAAAATACGGATAACTTCCTAAAATCAAAGAATCAACGATCAGTGGCTATAAGTTTAACTAATATTGCACTGGCAAATAATGAGTTCCCCTTCTGGAATAACTGCTATTGTGGTCAAAAAACTGGAAAGGTTGTAGAAAATATTCTTAAATGCAGTACTAATTGCCTTCTAAATAACTATACAAAGAATAGAAACAATACCTGTGGGAAAAGTGAAACAAAGAGGAAATTATCCACGTTAAATAAATAATTCATCGTGTACATCTTATTCACCTGACATTTTCCTTCCCTGAGCTTATTTCTTCCCTGAGCTTATGCCTTTATAGTGCTTATTTTCCTTTTCTTGTCTTCCATTTCCTGTGCTTCTGCATCCTGCCTGGCATGACTTATGGACTATCACAATTATAGTTTCTCTAGTATCAGTACAAGTATTCTGATGCATGTATATAGCCTTTTTCATTCTTACTTGCTGTATGTACTATTACATAAGTAGTTATTTAGTGTTAATACACTTGTTTTGCAAACTGGTATCACTAGTTACCAACTGTAGCGTGATTTCATGCATTCCTCTGCACAGAACTTAGTCTATTGATTTATAACATTTAGTTTGTAGTTATGTATTACTATTGCACTTGTCTGCAATGCTGAAGCATTAGCTACAGACTGTAGTATGTAAATATTTTGTATTAAGATGGGATTTCCTCTGCACATGGTTTACTCTAATGTATTGTTACATCTAGTTTGTAGTTATGTGCTAGTATTGCACTTGTCTGCAATGTTGTAGCATTAGCTACAGACTGTAGTATGTAAATATTTTGTATTAAGATGGGATTTCCTCTGCACATGGTTTACTCTAATGTATTGTTACATCTAGTTTGTAGTTATGTACTAGTATTGCACTTGTCTGCAATGTTGTAGCATTAGCTACAGACTGTAGTATGTAAATATTTTGTATTAAGATGGGATTTCCTCTGCACATGGTTTACTCTAATGTATTGTTACATCTAGTTTGTAGTTATGTGCTAGTATTGCACTTGTCTGCAATGTTGTAGCATTAGCTACAGACTGTAGTATGTAAATATTTTGTATTAAGATGGGATTTCCTCTGCACATGGTTTACTCTAATGTATTGTTACATCTAGTTTGTAGTTATGTACTAGTATTGCACTTGTCTGCAATGTTGTAGCATTAGCTACAGACTGTAGTATGTAAATATTTTGTATTAAGATGGGATTTCCTCTGCACATGGTTTACTCTAATGTATTGTTACATCTAGTTTGTAGTTATGTACTAGTATTGCACTTGTCTGCAATGTTGTAGCATTAGCTACAGACTGTAGTATGTAAATATTTTGTATTAAGATGGGATTTCCTCTGCACATGGTTTACTCTAATGTATTGTTACATCTAGTTTGTAGTTATGTACTAGTATTGCACTTGTCTGCAATGTTGTAGCATAAGCTACAGACTGTAGTATGTAAATATTTTGTATTAAGATGGGATTTCCTCTGCACATGGTTTACTCTAATGTATTGTTACATCTAGTTTGTAGTTATGTGCTAGTATTGCACTTGTCTGCAATGTTGTAGCATTGGCTACAGACTGTAGTATGTAAATATTTTGTATTAAGATGGCATTTCCTCTGCACATGGTTTACTCTAATGTATTGTTACATCTAGTTTGTAGTTATGTACTAGTATTGCACTTGTCTGCAATGTTGTTATGTTACTAAGTAGTATGCATAACAAGTGACTGTGGTCAGTATGCATGCTTATGCTGTATGAAAGGTACAATCCCAAAACCAAGCACTAGAGGTATTGACCAAATTACTTATGGTAACTAATGTGCAATGTATGCTGGGATATATCAATAAATTCTGATGAGTGGTTGGGGGGATATGGTTGGGAATGGGTTTCTTAGTCAATTCACGACACCAATCATAGAGTCTGACAATAGAATTTTGAATAGGTAAGCATTGGATTGAGTGCAGGAGGTCAGACTCCTTCATAAATCCTAGTCGAATTTTGCTCCAGTGCTCTCCTCCTAGCAACTGGATACATTTAAGAATTGGAGGTAAATTTGAGTACTTTGGCAGTTCTCATTCATTTTTAAATGGAGTGTATCAGGTCCCACTCCTTCATAAATCCCAGCCGAATTTTGCTCCAGTGCTCTCCTCCTAGCAACTGGATACATTTAGGAATTGGAGGTAATTTTGAGTGAGTTTGGCAGTTCTCATTCATTTTTAAATTGAGAGTATCAGGTCCCAATCCTTCATAAATCCCAGCCGAATTTTGCTCCAGTGCTCTCCTCCTAGCAACTGGATACATTTAGGAATTGGAGGTATATTTGAGTGAGTTTGGCAGTTCTCATTCATTTTTAAATTGAGTGTATCAGGTCCCAATCCTTCATAAATCCCAGCCGAATTTTGCTCCAGTGCTCTCCTCCTAGCAACTGGATACATTTAGGAATTGGAGGTAATTTTGAGTGAGTTTGGCAGTTCTCATTCATTTTTAAATTGAGAGTATCAGGTCCCAATCCTTCATAAATCCCAGCCGAATTTTGCTCCAGTGCTCTCCTCCTAGCAACTGGATACATTTAGGAATTGGAGGTAATTTTGAGTGAGTTTGGCAGTTCTCATTCATTTTTAAATTGAGAGTATCAGGTCCCAATCCTTCATAAATCCCAGCCGAATTTTGCTCCAGTGCTCTCCTCCTAGCAACTGGATACATTTAGGAATTGGAGGTATATTTGAGTGAGTTTGGCAGTTCTCATTCATTTTTAAATGGAGTGTATCAGGTCCCACTCCTTCATAAATCCCAGCCGAATTTTGCTCCAGTGCTCTCCTCCTAGCAACTGGATACATTTAGGAATTGGAGGTAATTTTGAGTGAGTTTGGCAGTTCTCATTCATTTTTAAATTGAGTGTAGCAGGTCACACTCCTTCATAAATAGCAACCGAATTTTGCTCCAGTGCTTTTCTCTTAGCCACTGGATATATATTAAAATTTTGGGTACTTTTGAATGAGTTGGCAGTTCACAGTATTTATTATGAAAAGCAGGTCTCACTCCATTATTCCCACCCAAATTGTGCTCCAGTGCTATTATTGATTTTTTTACATGAAAGGAAAAGGCGTTTTTCTCTGTCAGTGGAGTTTCAGGGAAAGCAGAGCATCTTGAAAATGAAATTGTATGCTAACTTCTAATCTTTCACTCATTTCCTTTGAGGATTTGGCTTTGCTTCCGGTATTTGTATTTTTCATTGATGTTTACGGAAGTAAGGTGAATTACCGTTGCTTCTGGCATTTTTTCTTTAATTACCATTTACTAAAGAATCTGCTCTAACACATTTTATGTAAGCATTAATATGACTACCCTCGATTATATTCTTATTCCACAAAGCTTACTGCTGCGGAGCACAATATGTTTCTCTCGTATGGCCGCAGAAAGAATTATATCGAGTACAAGGTAATCAGTTTGTGAATACTGATATGACTTCGCGCGAAGATAATCTAAAATGTCGACAGGCAGATTGTGAAAGGCTTCCTGAAAACTCCCGATTTTAACCGTTTCGGGAATGTATTTTCATTTCCTGGGTGTCATGATATCACGGATTTTACCACCATATCAGTACAATACTACTGCATTTGGAACCAATCTAGATGCTTCATAAATATTGCAGACCCGGCTACCGTGCGAGTGAAAGTTTTGCTGAGTCTTTCGCGTAGGACGGCTCGGCTGACCGCCCGGCCGTCGGCCCAAATGTCGTGACGTCACGGACCAGCGCTAAGGCCTTGTATTCTCGATGGTCGTGCCTCAAACCGGGCAAATAATATTTGCCGCAGGAAAAACGCGTCCGTTGCGAGAGGGGCGGCGATCCTTCTAAGGCCCTACCTCGAAAATCAATGTTATTGGACCGTACAAATGCATTTATTTCTCTAAACTAAACGGAAATGCGACCATTACTACAGCATTATTTTATTCGATGGCAGTATTTTAGGTATAACTAACACCGATTCTTGTAATGTAAAATCGTACCATCAAATTTCTTTACAAGAGACGAGTGTAAAGATATTTTTACACACGTATATACAACAAAAATTAAAATGAGTTCAGTTTTCTCGGGCACCAGGTGAATGCTTTTTGTACAGCCAAAGACTGTCAGACTGACACCGACAGGTCTTAATGAATAAGAATAGTTATTATTCATTATCTTCTACAGACGTCCTGATGGCGGTGTCAGAGTTTGACAAAGAAAACGCTGGCTGTAGGAAAAGCACTCACTGGAAGAGCTCCCGAGAGAACTTCGCACATAAAATACGCGAGGAAAACACCCAAAATGAAAATGTATCTACCGAAATCGTTTGTATGACGTTGTCTTTACCAACGACGTCGCTATCCACCACTATCAGATAATCGAGCCTCCGATACATTTTTCCAATGAATTTCCGTAAAAAATGCCTGTGGATGAGTTTTTCAGTGTATTCTTTCTGTCTGGTATTCTAAGTTGCCGAAATACCGGATAATTATGGTAAGACGAACGTTAATTTTCAACTTATTAACATATTTGTTCAATCACGAAAGTACCGGTATACCGGTATTTTTTCGCCGGTACTACCGAGGGAGTACTATTATTGCTTTTTAATACTCATCACAAAAATACCGGTACTTTATTAGGTACCGCCCATGCCTAATTGGGCATTCGCTAGTCAGCGCTCGAAAGGAAACATCGCCCGAGTGGGAAGGGTGCTCGTGGGGGGACCGTGAGCTTTGTACTATGCACTTCAAAACACCCGGGCTTCGTTTGTTTGCCACTACAAAATCAGCTCGTGAGAATATCTGTGGCGGCAGAATGCGAGGTAAGACTGGTAAGACCGCCCATTAGTCGGACGCCTCTCATTCGCTGATTTCTACCGCTGGTGCTCTGCTGCCGTGCTAGGCACCCTTTGAATAGATCGCTACATTGTCGCAACTACTAGTGCTTTTCTCTGGGAGTTTATCTGGGACGAAGACCGCGAAGTTGACGATGAGGAGGACGAAGACAATGTTTTTAGGGACGCAGTATATAAGGACGGCGACGTCAATGTATTACAATTAATGCCTTTTCCCTTCCATTCCCACCCTTGTACCTTTCCTCCCGGTCTGAAGCACCTATTAGTGAGATAACAGACTTGAAAACACCCATGTATATTAAAATTAAATTACGATAGAAGAATGAGCGTAGGCGCGCGTGTGAGTGCGTAATGAGTGATATTGTTTATAAATGAGCGACAAAGATAGAAAAAGACAAAATAAATGAAGTGCGTATTTCTATACAAAAAACGGAAGATGCAGTTACAGAGACTGGTAAAGGGATTGAATATGATGGTTCTCATGTGCATCCATCCTCGCTTGCGGCAACTACGTCAACACATGGAACACATCTATCGGCAGCGTCAGCCTCCGCTAGTTACAAACTGCAGGAACGTGACATAGGTAGGTATCGCGACGCCCTTGTTGGAAAGATTTTGATATTTTGTTGGTAATACTTATTTTGAGCTGTCGTTAGATTTGTCTTTCCCACAAGAGTGTATAACAAACAGACAACTAGACAAATAATGATAACATTGATTGGAGAAGTGAGTCAGCTCAACGAATAAATCTCCTATAAAGGGAATAAATGCAAGTTCATCTGCCAAAGGAAAAGCAAAATATAATTTTAAAAATGTGTGAGACCAGATGGGTGGAAAGATATGAAGCTGTTTTGACATTTTTGGACGCCTTGCCATGTCTTCCTGGAATTTTGCAAAAAAAAGGCTGAAGAAGGGGTTAGAAGTGCTACACCTGCATTTTCGCTGCTCCAAGCTATCATGTCGTCGGAATTTCTTGTAAGCTTGGTAATCCTCGCTGATATTTTAGGAATCACGCTGCCTTTATCTCGATCATTACAAGTCATTGAAATTGATATACTTTCTGCAGTTCAGCTTATCAATGCGACCACAGCCAGTCTGCAGAGGCAACGTGAAACTAGCACGGATGCATTCAAAAACATTTCAATATGGTTGAGGCCCTTGCAAATGAAATGGGTACAGATATCACGGTCCGCAGAATTACCGGCCGTCAAACAAATAGGTCGAATATTCAGACTGAGTCTATTGAAGAGTATTACCGCCTTACAATATATATTCCTTTTCTAGATTATTTGTTAAAGGAAATATCATTCAGTTACCTAACGCTCAGCTGCAAAAAATCGGAGTTGCAAAAGCTGCTGTCACATAACTTCAGTAACGAAGATATTGAGGATGTTTTGCAAGGTGCTGAAGTATATAAAGAGGACCTTCCTTGTTTTTAGCTTTGAAGGGAGAGCTAAAAATTTGGCAAGAGATAAGAGAAAATATTATGCCAAAGTCTCCAGCAGATGCCTACAAAACAGCAACGGCACTGCCAAATATTAGAACTCTATGTCAATTGTTGTGCACGTTTCCTGTGACTACTTGCACTGCCGAGCGATCTTTCTCCACCTTACGCCGATTAAAAACATATCTTCGCAGCAGAATGACAGAAGATCGTTTGAATGGACCGGCTTTAATGCATATCCATCAAGACATTGTGTCAATTGTGTGTTGTCCATATATATATTAAAATGATCGTAATTGGGGGCACCTGTGATCATTAGAGAAATTATTAATATTATTATTAAAAATGAACGTGAATGAGGTACTGGACATCTTCAGCAGGAAACATAAAAGAAAACTGTCGTTATTATATATGTAACTTAATAATATTTTCATATTAATAACCTTTATATTAAAATAAAGAGTATATTTCGAACAGTAATTGTTGTATGTTGTTTTTTAATCCCAAATATGAGAAGACCGTTTGCTCGTCAGACCCTTGTGCCCCCCCAGAAAAAATCTTGGATCCGCCCTTGGTGCTATTTGCTATAAGTTTTCCCAGTTCGTGATAACAAACAACGGTAAAATGAAATCATCATGAATGGCATGAAAGGTGCTCTTGGAAACGGAAAGGTGCCCTTGGAAATAATTAAATGTATTTCTCTCAGTTCCAGTTTTCATGTTATATCCCAATAAGACACCATATTTGTATGGATCTGTATTCTAAGACACCGTATATGTGTGGATTACCAAACATTCATAATGAAGGCGTCTCCCGGCGCCACAGACTCCCTCTCCTCTGTAAAACATTCACTGCCACTAGACTGCAACCGGAGGTCGAAAAAGCGAACTCTTATGTAAAAAACTCTCAACATTCCCTCAGCCGCATTCGAGACTTATAGTCTGTATTTTATATCTTGGCAGTGACGTCACGCCGCTGAGTTGCCAGATTGTTTTGGATGCTCTCTACTTCGTTTTCTCTCGCACAGTTTTGTGAACAATTGACTAACGTTTTCCGGTGTAAAATTAAAGTTTTTATTTAATTAAATATTCTACCAGCATATTTTTTAGGAAGTGAAGTTATTTTCCATTATTTTCCCGTGACTACTTTGTCCAGAATTCAAGGCGTCCTCAATCTCTTATTTATTAAAGCGTATTCGCCACGAGTTGTGCAAGTGATTGCTCGTGGGACATCGGAGTCAGCATACCTCACTAAAAAGTTCAATTTCAGTGAATCAAGTGAAAAAGTGTGTTGCATTTAAGTTATTAGGTTTGAGTGAGGTATACCAAGGAACTTAGTAACCTCGGCAGTGTCATTGATGGTGAAATTCGTACAAAAATTGTTAAATGTGAGCTCTACTCTCGTGTGGTGTGTACTTTGTTTTTCTCGAAGTTTTCTGCGGAGTTAAGCATTTATGAGCAATAATTTGTGTGTTAGAGTCATATGTATCACCACCGCTGTTTAATAGGAGTGGTTAGTGATGTTAAAATTAGAATTTTTCTATGTCAATGTGTAAAGCGCACGCATGAGCTCGTGACGTGCTATCATATTTTTCTATTTTCCTCTGACAAAGGCCTCGAAAATAACAAATAATGCTTGTTATGTTGATTTAATGTAGGAAAAATGGTAGGAAGTGGATTTGTTGGGATTTAGCATGAAGAACTGTAAAATTTGTTTCTGTGTCGTACGAATTCATGCTCGGCGTGACGACATGTCGTCGTACCTGCAGGTATATCCTCTGATATTAATGAACAGCTGATGCGGCCAAAGCTACAAAGATATAGTGTGATAAGTCGTCGTGCACTGCATCGTAAGTGAAAAAGCACAAACAATGGTGTTTTCCGTGAGATAAGTGCTGTTGGAAAAACATTTACCGTGTCAATCAAATTCTCATTGTTGTAATGACGTAAATGTTTTGGTGATTTTGTGGTATTGCATTTCTTTTTCTAAATAAAGTGATAATCAGTGTCATAAGTAAATTTTTAAGCCGTATCGTAAGAAATGAGTAGTTCCTATGTGGTTGATGCCCATGATGAATAGAATGCCTTGAGTGTGAACGTGATTTTCTGAGGAATAACTGTTAATACAAAGTAGAAGCCTTGACTTTAGTTCAGCGTAGAATTTCTGAGCACATTAATTTAAAATGTAGAATCAGCTTGGTGAGTGAGGGAATCATTACAAGTTGCATAGACTAAGGCAAACTAAAGAGATGGATGTAGGTGCAGCAAGATTTATCGTTATGGTTTAACACATTAATTTCAGTATATTTAAATGTCTTGGGCAAGTTATCGGATTCATAGGGATCAAAGTTTGAACCCAGTATCAGTGTGTTTTTCAGTGTTAACTTTCTGAAGCCAGTTTTTCAATGCCAATAAACTTGTCATAGGCAATCTCGTGGAATAATAGCTTTGATCTGCTTGCTTTCCTCAGTAAGGTTGATGTCGCTTCTGCACCTGCATAATCACTTGTAAGGAGAGACAGTGGCTTTATTCATATAGCAAGAGGGAATAGTCAGGGAGAGGTTGTTGTAATAAGAGTACGTAGTTGAGTATTTGGTAAGAATGCCTTCAAGACGTGAGACAATTACATTATTGTCTACCGTTGCCGTCAAAATCTTGGGCTGTAAACCATTAATAATGCATTACAGTGCCATGGAAAGTAATTCCCTTTCAAACGACTTGAAGTTCCCGCTGGGTAATTCGCTGTAGCGACAGTAAATTGTTTTGTACCTCGTAAGTTGGCAAAAAAACTTGGCAATGTGTGTGATTTTTAGCTTCTCTCATTGGGGGAAAATCGATGTGTCGTCATCAATTTCGATTGCGTCACTGCCATCTAAGGCCGCACAGACTATAAGATTAGACAGTGAAGACATGTTCCGTTCCCCTATTCCCCAAGATACCCACGGAAAGGGCCATCTGAATCACCCGGAATACATTCGACGTTGACACAACAAGCCTGGCGGAGATATGCTTGAAAAATACGTACTTCACGCGGAAAGGAGAATTATAGGAACAGAGCGAAGGAACGCTAACGGGATCTCTTTATCTCTCCTGCAGTATGCAACATATATATGGAACATTTGGAGACGGCCCCACTGGAAAATGCCACCCACATGCCATCGATGCAGTTGCGATACGATATGTCCGCAGTACGGAGGCATGGCAGGAAGAAAGTCGAGACTTCCTGAATGCCATTGATGAGAACACACAATTCACGAAGGAAGAAGAGATCGGTGGGGAACTACTACCCATGCTTGACGTCCTCGTTAAGAGAAAAGAAGATGGATCCCTGGGGCATTCCGTAAACAGAAAGCGAAATGACGCCAATAGATATCTTCTATCCTGTTCCCATTGAGCACAGAGCTGCTGCCCTCTCCTCCGGGTGATGGGAAGCGTAATTGTTGGCGGCCTCCCATCGCCAAGTCACGGCATCTACATAGGTTCTGTATTATTTCGTGGCCTACCTTACCCAGGGATAGACCAATACCCCCTCGGAATGCCGTCGCTTTTTGCCCACGACTGCTTATTCGACGAGTTAACTCGCTTATCTCGCAGCTAACCTCTATATACCGGTTTTACCGTATACAGAAAGGATAGAGTGAACAGAAACGGAGGAGGAGTATTCATAGCTGTGAAGGACCCGTATGTCAGTAGAAGAGAACTTATTTCAGAGCGAAATGTAGAAAGTATTTGGTGTTCCGTTAAAAGTATAAGTAGTAACGCAAAAAATATATATGTAGGTGCATATTACAGGCCACCGGACGCAGACGTCAATTCTATAATGGAGCTAGAGTCAGAGATACGCACATTACTTTCTGGGAAGAATGATAGAGGAATAATAGTAGGCGGAGATTTCAATTCCCTTCGATAGACTGGAATACGTGTAGTTTCATTACAGGAGGTAAGGATAAGGAACTCTGCGAATCACTGTTGAACACCTTTACGTCACATTCTTTATAACAGCTAGTAACAAAACCGACCAGGGGAAACAACATTCTAGACTTATTAGCAACAAATATACCCGAAAGAGTTCTAAATACAGTTACAGACATAGGAATTAGTGATCATAAAATAGTGCATGCGAAATTTATTGTAGGCGTTGAAAGACATTATAAACCAAGGAGGGGGGTATACTTATTTGGCAAGGTTAATTACGACGGTATGAAAGAGGAATTAAGGGAATCGTTTAATGTATTTAGCGAACAAAGCAAAGGATTAGATACAGAGGATTCGTGGAGAGAATTTCTTGAGGTCACCCGTAAAGCAGTTAATAAATATATACCAAGTAAATTCATTAGTGATAATACAGAGCCAAGGTGGTTTAACGCGGAGGTTAGGAAATCACTAAAGCGACAAAGTATATGCCACGCTAGGATGAAAAATGCAGGACGGGGTCTATCGGTAGAGGAAAAAAATGAGTTGGATAAAAAATATAAAAAATCGAGAGCATTAGCAAGGAAATCATGTCGGAAAGCGTTATCACATTTAGAGAGCAAGATGTTAGGAGAATATTTGGTTAAGAATCCTAAAGCGTTTTGGCCATATGTGAGAGAGCTTCAGGGAAATAGGTCCACAGTGCACACACTAAAAAACGATAAAGGAATTAGAGTTACCAGCAGTGTAGAAAAAGCCAATACTTTAAACAATTCTTCCAAAGCGTATTCAACTCATCGTCACACAAGGCAGTGGAACCACCGCCGAACACTTTCAGTGAGCAAAAGCCCGAAATAAAAATTTCATGTCGCGGAATAGAGCAGAAGTTAAAAAACATAAGTAAAAACAAATCACCAGGTCCCGATCAAATTCCTTCCAGAGTATATAAAACATTAGCTCCAGAAATAGCCCCCTATCTAGAAATAATATTCAATAAAACACTAAAGAACCACACAGTACCCAAAGATTGGAAAGTAGCTAACATTACACCTATATTTAAAAGCGGTGATAGGGAAGAACCTAGTAACTACAGACCCATTTCACTCACGTCAATCTCTTGTAAGATATTTGAGCACATTGTAGTCAGTTCGATCATGGGGCATTTGGATAGTCAGGGATTACTCATAAACAGCCAACATGGGTTCCGGAAAGGTAGATCTTGCGAGACACAATTAGCTTTATTCGTACACGATATTTTAGTCTACGGCGAAAACAGTACTGAAGTTGATGCGATATTTTTAGATTTTAAAAGGGCATTCGATAAAGTTCCTCATGATAAATTAATCTTGAAGTTAGAGAGTTTTGGTATAAATAAAGACGTTGTGTGTTGGGTAAGTGAATTCTTAAGTGGACGAGAGCAGAGGGTTGTCATAGATGGTATCATGTCGGACACAATCGAAGTCACATCCGGAGTTCCCCAGGGTAGCGTAGTAAGTCCGCTCCTATTTCTTCTATACATTAACGATTTGGGCACCGTAGTTAGTAGTAAGCTTAGACTCTTTGCAGAAGATGCGGTAGTGTATAGGGGTATATCAAAAGAAGAAGACAGGAAAACGCATTAAATATTTCGCGAAATAGCCGTAGCATATACCAGATCGATTGCTTAAAAGGAAACAAGTAGTCACAACGAACCTACAAAATCCCGTATTCCACAATTATAGCCTTGGCGTTTAGAGCGATTTCTCGATAGAAAATCTGCAAGAGCCGAACAATAGACAAGGGATAGTTTAACCGATAGACTTCTAAGTTAACTAAAACTGGAGAGAACTTGCTGACCGCTATTTCATGCCCCCATTTATGAGGCCTTCGATTGCCAGGTGGTGACTGGCGGAAGTTCACTAGTTAGGCCCCACCTTGAGTATGCAGCAAGTGTATGGGATCCTAATGAATTAGGTTTGATCAGAGAACTAGACAGTGTGCAGCGTAGAGCAGCTAGGTTCGCTAAAAGATGTTACGATAGGTTGAGTAGCGTTTCAGAATTAATACAAGAATTAGGGTGGGAATCATTATCAGAGCGTAGGTTAAAGTACAGATTAAATCTATTAGAGAAATTTCAATCGAATAGCTTTACTGAAGATGTTAGGCACATATTAAAAACACCAGCGTATTATGCTATATTCGATCAGCCAAATAAGATTAGAGAGATAGATTGTCGTACCGATAGATTCAAAATGGCATTTTTCCCCCGTACTATAAGAGAACAGAATAGGCAGCAGAGGAAAGGGATAGGTAGGGGAAATATTTTAGAGTATTCTGTAGTGCCACTCTGCCTCTGCCCCTGCCACTCACCCTCGCGGTGGCTTGCAGGGTATCGTGTAGATCCTGCCCATATCAATGTAACAGATCTTTGGGCAAATAAAGACAATAATAATAACTCCTATTCCTTTTGTATATTAATGATATCCAAAAGGTGGTAAAAAGTAAGCTTCGTCTATTTGCCGATGACGCAGTAGTGTACAGGGAAATTCTATGCCCGAACGATAAAGAATATTTAAATATTGACCTACAAGCAATTGAAACTTGGTGTGATACATGGCAGTTAGAATTAAACTTTAAGAAATGTCTTGTAATGAATTTTTGGAAAAAGAATAGCTCTCCTCCTACCACTTACAAAATAAGTAATAATGAATTAACAAACGTGGAATCCATTAAATATCTTGGAATAAGACTGACAAATGATCTTTCCTGGGGTAAACACATTCGTGAAATAATGGGTCAAGCGAATCGCAAACTGGGTTTCATTAAAAGAGTATTGGGTAAATGTGACGATCATGTACGAGAAATCAGCTACTTTTCCCTTGTTAGACCTCATTTGGAATATGCTGCCAGTGTATGGGATCCCTACGAAATCGGTCTAAGTAATGAACTTGAACGTGTGCAGCGAAGATCGGCAAGATTTGTAAAGGGACGATACGATAATTATATTAGCGTAACCAGTCTATTAAATGAATTGAAATGGGAATCATTGTCAGATCGCAGGTTGAAATTTAGACTTAATCTCTTCCACAAATTCCAAGGCAATATTTTCAGTGATGATGTTAAAAATATTTTACGAACCCCAACTTACTATGGCAGACTGGACCATAATCATAAAGTTAGAGAAATTGATTGCCGAACTGACCGATTCAAAATGTCCTTTTTCCCTCGCAAAATAAGAGATACGAATAACGGTAAATATGTCCTATCGGAGAGTAGCAATGAATAGCATTGGTAGTTGCATGTTGGTATGACAGGGTGTCCACAAAAGTCAAAATATAAAATTCAAGCACAATTCAAGGTTTTCAAGGCTAAATTTATAAAAATTTGCAGGCTAATATATCCTGGTTCTTGTACGAGTCAAAAGTGATGTTTTTCAAGTTCTATGTAGAATATGGATTTTTTGTAGTTCAACCCATAGCATAATATAGATAAAGTAATTAAATAAGAAATAATTGATAAATTAAAGTAATTAAATATGTAGTTTTATTGGTAGTAAGAGACCTTCTTTGTTGGTTGGGAAAGATAAACTACTTTTTGATTGAACACCCTCTTTCTAAATTAGCATTTCCATGAGAAATTACAAATTCTTCTACAAGAGGAACTTAAAGAACTCACTGGCTAAAGTCTTCAGCATTCAACCACTGTTCTTGGAATGATGATTTTCTACGTTAATATTTTTTCCCATGCTTTTCTATTTTAAGTCTCAAAGCCTCAATTTTCTGTTCACTCCGAATCAGAATGTAACATTTTTGTACCGGTAGACTATATAGAAAAAAGTGAAATCATAACAGTCTTTAGTATCCTACACCATCTTTTTCTAACAAACAGTAATGTAATAAAAATCCTAATTGAAGTAAGCGCATCCTGAATATATCTAACAAACATCAGCAATTAGATTTCTCAAAAATTATAGAAAAGTTTGTAAAAAATATATTGCAAAGCCTACCAGAAAGCCAACTTACATTGTACTTACAGTAAAGTATCCGATCACATCAAATTTGCAGTTAAAAGAAACATTATAAGTTCATTTTCATTAATAAAGGAATTATTTTCCAATTATTAATCAAATCCTTGAATACTTTCAAATTCTTTTTTAGAAACAAAAAAAAAATTTAATACGGCCAAGAGATCCCATTTATGGACTATCCAGGGATTCCATTTTTAAGACGAAAAAATTATTATAGAATATTTCAAGCTGCTAAACTGGTAATTTTGCAATGTCTTATTTACAATAACCTTTGAAATGAAATTTGAGAATTTTCTACTCCTAAGAAGAGGTTGTGTAACTCTGATCTTGAAATGAAATTAGCCTTTCTTCATGCTACTATAAACAAAATTTAAAAAAAGTCTCGGATTTTCTCTCCAAATTGGCCTGGGTTTGCAAGAAAAAAGTAGAATGACATGTGGGGAGAATGTATTCTCCAAAATCAGGTAAGCCGACAATAGCAGAGTGGGGTAGTGGACTGCAGGTAATGAAGTTCGATTCTTATCGCTGTTTAAAATTTTTCTTTCAGCCACTGAATCAAAAAGTTTATCATCCTCCATTTCCAACCTTTTTGTGTGGATACTGACTTTTTTGTACTTCTATCATTTAAACTACCTACATTTACAAATGCGTCACTCAAAAATACATTGGAAAGTTAACATAATGATTACACGATTTAATTCTGCAATAAAAAAATTTTCCAATCCTTTCACTAACGCCAAATTTTATCATTTTTTAAATTATAAATTCACATGAAATTTCTGATAATCTACTTTTTTTAACTGCCTACTTGCATTACCCTAGGAATACAGCATGTATTCCTAGGCAGTGTTAAGGATCGAACTCGTGATCTGCAGTACACTAGTCCTCATTTCTAACAACTACGCTATCATAGGTTCACGGGAATCTGGCTAATGTAGGCGACCCGCGTGATATTCGGCTTTATTTTTTTCTCGCGCATGCGGGCCTATGGAGAAAAAAGTCACGACGAGTATTTTTTTATTTTGTTTTTGTGGCTCGGAAAAAATCTTCTCATTTCGTGACCACGTTACACAACCTCTCCTTGTCAGTATCTAACATACGTACGTACATTCCATTCGCGGGGGGCATCGATCACTAAGCCGAGAAATTTAATATCTCCGAACCGGATCCGAATTTTTACTGTCTTCGGATATGATTTCAACAGCGAATGAAATGAAAGACCCGTGAATCCAACCCGACCATCCTTAATTTATTAATGGTACATTTGTAAATCTAATTTAAACAACAAAAGTATTATAAAGTGAGTATTCAGATGTAATGGTTTGAAATTTAAGATGATAACATTTTAGATGCAATGACCGAAAGAAAAATTAAACTGCGATCCGGATCGAACTTAGCAAAGTAAACTAGTTCTCGTTGTCCGCCTGATCCCGGCGAATGTAGGCTACCCGCGTGACATCCTACGTAATTTTTCCCGCGATACCGGGGTAATGAGGAAAAGTCATATTTCTTTATTTTGCTTCTAGTTGCACGGGAACATCTTCATCTGATTTCGTGACCTGAGTTACACATCCTCTTCTTGTCAATATCTACCGCACCTACATTCCATTCACGGGGCACTTTGATCGCTAAGCCGCGAAAATTTAAAATCTACGATCCGGATCCGATTTTATACCGTGTCTTTGGATCCGAATCCGGAACCGAGTAAAATGAAAGATCCGTGGATCTTTGGATCCGATCCGGCCATCACTACACGTTAGGCATATGTTTGCGTATCATGGGCTTAGTCGGATGTGCAAAGAATGAAACCAAAGGGCACTTTACGTGACCCTGAAGGCATCCGTTAGACAGTGGAACAGTTGAACGTCTCCGAACCACACAGCGCTGACGATTCATTGAGCCTAACTACTTTTCCGTCGTTTATTTATTCATTCCTACCAACGACAAATCCATATCTTAAAGTCATCTTTATTTATCCTATTTATAAAATAAGGATTTTTTGTCTTGAATTAAGAATTTTTAAAATTCCCGGCTCAGACCAGAAAATCACGAATAATCCACGAACAATTCCCTGCATTGAAAATTCACGAATAATTCCCGATTTTCCAGGTTTTCCCGGTCAGTGGACACCCTGTATGAGTACTTAAAGCTAACCCTACTAACAGAATGTTTTTGCATGTTTTCTTTGCAATTTCTATCTTTTTTAAATAGTGTAGTTCTGACTACTATATTAATACTATTCCTTTTTTATGCATGATATGTAGTGCATGTTTGGTGAGCAATCACCCCCTGCCACACACCCTTGTGGTGGCTTGCAGGGTATTATGTAGATGTAGATGTTAATATGGTAGACTGGACCATAATCACAAAATTAGAGAAATTGATTGCCGAACTGACAGATTCAAAATGTCCTTTTTTCCTCGTACTATTGGAGATATGAATAACGGTAAATGTATTTAGTACGAGTGTAGCAATGGATAACATTGGTAGCTGAATGTTGGTATAAGGACTTAAAGCTAACCCAACTAACAGCATGTTTTTGCGCTTTGCTATTTTAATTTTAAATGACAAATTTTATGCATTATACGTACATCTACATCTACATAATACCCTGCAAGCCACCATAAAGGTGTGTGGCAGGGGGTGAACTCTCACCAAACATGCACTACATATCATGCATAAAAAAAGGATCAGTACTTGTATAGGTACTGTTTAAAGATAGTGCATGTTTGGTGAGAGTTCACCCCCTGCCACACAGATGCTACCTTGTGAATCATTTGACATCGGATGGAACCGTGACGCCAACCGAATATTTTCTCATTCCTTCGGTGAGCACGGCCATTTATTTCGGTGAATAACGTGACGGGAGAGTGGAGGCGAGCGCAACAGCGCATTGCAGTGCGCGCGCATGAGGAGAAAGGGGGGGGGGGGGACCCGAGAGGTGGTTTCCCGACGACTCGTCACCTCGTTCTGGAAAATTCCTGGAGGTGCTGACGTCAGCAGCAGCAGGCTGCGTATTGATCCGTCGGCCTCCGCCGCGTCATTGGTGTGGAGACCACAGGCGAAGACTATTTTGGAAGTGGAATGCTGCCCTGCGATATACGCGATCCCCTGCAAGCCCCCGCAGGGTGCTAGGCAGGCTACGAAGACCACTAAACATGCACTATTTCATGCAACAAGGGTACTACATCTACTTAATACCCCGCAAGGTGTGTGGCAGGGGGTGATTTCTCACCAAACATGCACTACGAATAAAAAAAGAATCGTATTAATACACTAGTCAGAACTTCACTATTTACCAGATAAATAAGATTAGAGAGATAGATTGTCGTACCGATAGATTCAAAATGACATTTTCCCCCGTACTATAAGAGAACACAATAGGCAGCATAGCAAAGGGATAGGTAGGGGAAATATTTTAGAGTAGTCTGTAGTGCATGATGCATGTATTAACCCCTTATATACTATAGGTACTAACAATCTAGTCTAATCAATTCGATGGTAGGTTCTGCGCCTGCCATAGTTGTAACGGGTGACGGGGACTCAGGGTTCCATCCAGAGAGCCTGAGAAACGGCTACCACATCCAAGGAAGGCAGCAGGCGCGCAAATTCTCACTCCCGGAACGGGGAGGTAGTGATTCCCAATTTAATTCATTTAATAGACTGGTTACGATAATTAGGTTATCGTACTGTCCCTTTACAAATCTTGCCGAACTTCGCTGCACACGTTCAAGTTCGTTATTTAGACCGATTTCGTAGGGATCCAATAAACTGGAAGCATATTCCTAATGAGGTCTTACAAGGGAAAAGTAGCTGATTTCTCGCACATGATCGTCACATTTACCCAGTACTCATTTGACGAATCCCAGTTTACGATTCGCTTGACCCATTATTTCACGTATGTGTTTACCCCAGGAAAGATCATGTGTCAGTCTTCTACATCTATCTACATCTACATAATACCCTGCAAGCCACCACAAGGGTGTGTGGCAGGGGGTGATTGCTCACCAAACATGCATTACATATCATGCACACAAAAGGATTAGTATTAATATAGTAGTGTAAACTACACTGTTTAAAAAGATAAAAATAGCGAAACAAACATGCAAAAACGTGCTGTTAGTAGGATAGCATAAAATGTAGACGCAATAGCACGATAAGGCAGAATAGTACCCTGCCTGCCCCTTCCCCTGCCACACACCCTTGTGGTGGCTTGTAGGGTATTACGTAGATGTAGATGAATAGGACTCCCGCCCAGTTTCAACAACGCATATAGCCTCGCGGAAAGTTCCCCTATTTCTCGTGTCAGAGACGGCCTCTGGGAAGGTCGACGACGCAAGAGGGGAAGTACATTTGGCAACGTTGCGTACGCCGCGACCTTCGGCCAGCTTTCCACGGCGAGGTTGGGCATCGGAGGGAGAGGAGGCTTCGGAGAAAAGAACTCGCCGAGGAGAGGGAGGGCAGCTGTTGCAGTCTTTGTTTCCCACGCATAACGGCTCAAGGATGGCCCATGCTTGCGCGTCCGGTCGGTGAGCAGGACATTCCGGCTGCTCGAGCCACGCAAACGAAGCCACCTTAGGCTGCGGAATATCGTCGGCGAACCGATAAGGGAATATTCCGTGAAAATTAATTCTACGCGGGCTACAGAGTGCATGGGATGTTGGTAGGGACCTGTTATATCATCTACGAGATATAAATCTACATAATAAGATTAGTAATAATATACTAGTCTAAACTTCACTATTAAAAAAGATTAAATAGTAAAGCAAGCATGCAAAAACGTGCTTTTTGTTGAGTTAGCATATCTACATCTACATAATACCCTGCAAGCCACCATTAAGGTGTGTGGCAGAGGGTGAATTCTCACCAAACATTCACTATATATCATGTATAAAAAAGAATTACTATTTATATACTGATCTAAACTACACTATTTAAAAAAAAGATAAAATAGCTAAGCAAATATGCTGTTAGTAGGGTTAGCTTCAAGTCCTATACCAACATGCAGCTACCAATGTTATCCATTGCTACACCCGTACTGGATATATTTACCGATATTCATATCCCTAATTGTTCGAGGAAAAAAGCACATTTAAATCTGTCAATCATATCAGTAAAAGGTCCTTATCCTCCTTATCTACATCCACACGATACCCTGCAAGCCACCGCGAGGGTGTGTGGCAGGGGGTGAAGATAACCAAGCATACACTACCGACATGCAAACAAGCAACTAGAGGGTCTCATGCAAGCATACCAACAAGCATTTTGAATGTCAGTTCGGCAATAAATTTCTCTAATTTTGAGATTATGGTGCAGTCTACCATAGTAAATTGGGGTTCGAAAAATATTTTTAATTTCATCGGTGAAAATATGGTATTGGAATTTAAGAGACTATGTCTAATTTCAACCTGCGATCTGACAATGATTCCCATTTTAATTAATTCAATACACGGGTTACGCGAATATAGTTATCATACCGTCCCTTCACAAATCTTGCCGATCTTCGCTACACACATCTACATCTACACGATACCCTGAAAGACAGCGCGAGGGTGTGTGGCAGGGGGTGAGGATAACCAAGCATGCACTACCGACATGCGAACAAGCAACTACAGGGACTCATGCAACTAGATTGTTAATAACTATAGTATATAAGGGATTAATACATGCATCATGTACTACAGACTACTCTAAAATATTTCTCCTACTTATCCCTTTGCTATGCTGCCTTTTCTGTTCACTTATAGTACGGGGGAAAAATGCCATCTTGGATCTATCAGTAGGACAATCCATCTCTCTAATCTAATTCATCTGGTCGAATCTAGCATAATACGCTGGTGATTTTAATATATGCCTAACATCTTCAGTAAAGCTATCCGATTGAAACTTCTCTAATAGATTCTATAGGTTTATTCAATAGATTATCGTACTATCCCTTTACAAATCGTGCCGATATTCGCTGCACACGTTCAAGTTCGTTATTTACACCGATTTCGTAGGGATCCCAAACATTGGCAGCATATTCCAAATGAGGTCCAACAAGGGAAAAGTTGCGTATTTCTCGTACACGATCGTCACATTTACCCAGTACTCTTTTAATGAAACCCAGTTTGCGATTCGCTTGACCCATTATTGCACATCTACATCTACATAATACCCTGCAAGCCACCACAAGGGTGTGTGGCAGGGGGTGATTGCCCACCAAACATGCACTACATATCATGCATAAAAAAGGAATAGTATTAATATAGTAGTCAGAACTACACTATTTAAAAAGGATAGAAATTGCAAAGAAAACATGCAAAAACATTCTGTTAGTAGGGTTAGCTTTAAATACTCATACCAACATGCAGCTACCAATGCTATTCATTGCTACTCTCCGATAGGACATATTTACCGTTATTCGTATCTCTTATTGTGCGAGGGAAAAAGGGCATTTTGAATCGGTCAGTTCGGCAATCAATTTCTCTAACTTTATGATTATGGTCCAGTCTGCCATAGTAAGTTGGGGTTCGTAAAATATTTTTAACATCATCACTGAAAATATTGCCTTGGAATTTGTGGAAGAGATTAAGTCTAAATTTCAACCTGCGATCTGACAATGATTCCCATTTCAATTCATTTAATAGACTGGTTACGCTAATATAATTATCGTATCGTCCCTTTACAAATCTTGCCGATCTTCGCTGCACACGTTCAAGTTCATTACTTAGACCGATTTCGTAGGGATCCCATACACTGGCAGCATATTCCAAATGAGGTCTAACAAGGGAAAAGTAGCTGATTTCTCGTACATGATCGTCACATTTACCCAATACTCTTTTAATGAAACCCAGTTTGCGATTCGCTTGACCCATTATTTCACGAATGTGTTTACCCCAGGAAAGATCATTTGTCAGTCTTATTCCAAGATATTTAATGGATTCCACGTTTGTTAATTCATTATTACTTATTTTGTAAGTGGTAGGAGGAGAGCTATTCTTTTTCCAAAAATTCATTACAAGACATTTCTTAAAGTTTAATTCTAACTGCCATGTATCACACCAAGTTTCAATTGCTTGTAGGTCAATATTTAAATATTCTTTATCGTTCGGGCATAGAATTTCCCTGTACACTACTGCGTCATCGGCAAATAGACGAAGCTTACTTTTTACCACCTTTTGGATATCATTAATATACAAAAGGAATAGGAGTTATTATTATTGTCTTTATTTGCCCAAAGATCTGTTACATTGATATGGGCAGGATCTACACGATACCCTGCAAGCCACCGCGAGGGTGAGTGGCAGGGGTGAAGATCTCCAAGCATGCAAACAAGAAACTATAGGGTCTCATGCAACTAGTATGAGACGTATGTGTTTACCCCAGGAAAGATCATGCGTCAGTCTTATTCCAAGATATTTAATGGATTCCACGTTTGTTATTTCATTATTACTTATGTTGTAAGTGGAGCTATTCTTTTTCCAAAAATTCATTGCTAGTCATTTTTTTTAAGTTTAATTCTATTGAGGAATACCTCAGTGACACTTTGTGTTAAAACCTGTAATTGTGTATTATATATGTATGAATATGAGATCTTTAGATAAAAATTTTAAACAAAAAAGAAAGTTTTATATTTTTAAAAGAGCAGACTTTGCTAACTTTAAAATTTATTTAAGAGATTCCTTATCGGATTTCAAAAAGTCTTCCATAAAGGTATGTACCAACGATTCATGGAAGTCGTTCATTAATATCATGCGCTCTGGGATCAACAGATTTATCCCTTGTAAATTCAAAAAAGAAAGCACTGAACCTAGGTGGTACAATGCCGAAGTGAGAAAATCCCTGAGACGGCAGCGAATATGTCATGCTAAAATGAAAAAAATTAGTAAACATATGCCCACTGATGAGCGTAATGTAATTATTGAAAATTATAAAATTTCAAAATCCACTGCAAAGTCAGCCCTTAGTAATGCATTTGCAGAATTCAAAAGAAAAACACTTGGGGAACAATTGAAAGAAAATCCAAAAGTCTTCTGGTCGTACGTAAGGGAAGTGCAAGGCCATAAGTCTACCGTCCATTCACTTAAAAATGATAGAGGTGAAATGACCACAAACACACTCGACAAAGTTAACTTGCTAAATTCCTTCTTCCAAACCGTTTTTAACCCACCTTCCGGGGATTCAACTGTCGTGTTACCTGACCTCTTTCAGCGGTTGATGCAACCAATTGACATTTCCTGTAATGGTATTGAAAAATTACTTAAAGATATAAGCCCCAACAAATCTCCTGGCCCTGATCAAATTCCCTCCCGCGTGTATAGAGAGTTAGCATCCGAAATTTCCCCCTACCTTGAAATAGTATTTAATAAATCCCTGACCGAACACGTCGTACCGATGGACTGGAAAGCAGCCGATGTAACACCCATTTTTAAAAGTGGCGATAGGGAGCAGCCATCTAACTACAGACCTATATCCCTCACATCCATTTCATGCAAGGTCCTAGAACATATAATTGTCAGTTCAGTCATGGGACACCTAGATAGCCAGAATTTATTGTCCAATGTCCAGCATGGCTTCCGAAAGAGCAGATCGTGTGAATCCCAACTTGCTCTCTTTTCCCACGATATTTTAGTTTCTGGCGAAAATAATATTCCAGTGGATGCTATATTTCTCGACTTCAAGAAGGCTTTTGACAAGGTTTCTCACAGCAAACTAATTTTGAAGTTAAAATCTTATGGGTTAGACAGTAACATTATATCATGGATTAATGATTTTCTGCATGATCGGGTTCAAAGGGTTGTTTTGGACGGTGTTTCCTCACCGGCAATTAAAGTCACTTCGGGTGTCCCACAAGGTAGTGTGATAGGTCCACTCCTATTCCTTTTGTACATTAATGATATCCAAAAGGTGGTAAAAAGTAAGCTTCGTCTATTTGCCGATGACGCAGTAGTGTACAGGGAAATTCTATGCCCGAACGATAAAGAATATTTAAATATTGACCTACAAGCAATTGAAACTTGGTGTGATACATGGCAGTTAGAATTAAACTTTAAGAAATGTCTTGTAATGAATTTTTGGAAAAAGAATAGCTCTCCTCCTACCACTTACAAAATAAGTAATAATGAATTAACTAACGTGGAATCCATTAAATATCTTGGAATAAGACTGACAAATGATCTTTCCTGGGGTAAACACATTCGTGAAATAATTGGTCAAGCGAATCGCAAACTGGGTTTCATTAAAAGAGTATTGGGTAAATGTGACGATCATGTACGAGAAATCAGCTACTTTTCCCTTGTTAGACCTCATTTGGAATATGCTGCCAGTGTATGGGATCCCTACGAAATCGGTCTAAGTAATGAACTTGAACGTGTGCAGCGAAGATCGGCAAGATTTGTAAAGGGACGATACGATAATTATATTAGCGTAACCAGTCTATTAAATGAATTGAAATGGGAATCATTGTCAGATCGCAGGTTGAAATTTAGACTTAATCTCTTCCACAAATTCCAAGGCAATATTTTCAGTGATGATGTTAAAAATATTTTACGAACCCCAACTTACTATGGCAGACTGGACCATAATCATAAAGTTAGAGAAATTGATTGCCGAACTGACCGATTCAAAATGTCCTTTTTCCCTCGCACAATAAGAGATACGAATAACGGTAAATATGTCCTATCGGAGAGTAGCAATGAATAGCATTGGTAGCTGCATGTTGGTATGAGTACTTAAAGCTAACCCTACTAACAGAATGTTTTTGCATGTTTTATTTGCAATTTCTATCTTTTTTAAATAGTGAAGTTCTGACTACTATATTAATACTATTCCTTTTTTATGCATGATATGTAGTGCATGTTTGGTGAGCAATCACCCCCTGCCACACACCCTTGTGGTGGCTTGCAGGGTATTATGTAGATGTAGATGTAGATGACGTGCCCTATATCTTTTCATATCAATGTAACAGATCTTTGGGCAAATAAAGACAATAATAATAATAATAATAATAATTCTAAATGCCATCCATGTATCACACCAATTATCAATTGCTTGTAAGTCATCATTTAAATATTCTTTATCTGAGCATAGAATTTCCCTGTACACTACTGCGTCATCGTCAAATAGAAGAAGCTTACTTTTTACCACCTTATGGATATCATTTATGTAGAAAAGGAACAGAAGTGGACCTATCACACTACCTTGCGGGACACTCGTTAAAAAAAGACTGCTTCAGCTGGTCAAGCCGAAGTATTTGAAGAATTGTTTGAACTTGTTCAGGTAATATATTTTCCACTACCGCCGAAAACAGCACAAGTGTATGAATTTTATATCAGACGAGCACACATATCCACGTCCTGAGTGGTGAAAAAACCCGCTCAGGGAGACTCGAACCCGCGACCCTACAGTTGTCAGGCGAGGACGCCGCCACCGGGGCCGACTATCCGAAGTGGGGCCCAGGGAGAGAAAAGTAACATCGGTCTTCGAGTCTTTCTGTAGTACTCTTTCAATAAATCCTAGCTATCTATTGGCTTGGCCGCATATCTCCCTGTGAACTACCCACTATCAGCAAGCCAAACTCCTTTGTGGTATTATGTAGACGTAGATGAAGATAGTGTTGGTAGGAGAGCTACATTTCTTTTATGTTAACCAGAGTGTTCAAATGGCTGCATATTATAAGTGGGGCGTAACGAGTGGAAAGTAACACAGCTCTCTTTACAATTGAATCCTAATCACTTCTCAGCTGGTTGCATCGGTCTGTCGCCACCATGAAACGTTCCCAGCCACAGACGGACATCGACACACAGCATTTGACGCCATTTTGCGTCGCAATTCTCGGGACGCGTCAGACGCGTCGTCACTGGCGCTAGGGCGTGGAGGGGAAGACGCAAAATGAGACCGGGAAGCGCGGTTGTCAGTTCTCTCCGCTGCGCCAATCAATACTTCCGTCTCGTGCTTTCACAGTTGGGTCCCTTTCCGGCCAGTTTGCCTGTTCTTCGATATTGAATGCTGTAATTGCATGACCTAGGGAAACTCAGTGAAATAATGGAGCTTAATTCTACAATGATAAATATGCATATGCTCAGCTGTTGACATTCTTGCATCTGTCTACGCGATACCATGCAACTAGGCTACTACATGGAAACATTTTTGATAATGGGATCACACTATATGGTTAATATCTACATAGAAATAAAGGGATTGGTTGTTAATACATACATGCATCATGCATTACATCTACATAGGATACAATACTTCTACATTATCTACAATCTACAAACCAGTCTATTAAATGAATTAAATTGGGAATCATTGTCAGATCGCAGGTTGAAATTTAGAATTAATCTCTTAAATAAATTCCAAGGCCATATTTTCAGTGATGATGTTAAAAATATTTTGCGGACCCCTACTTACTATGGTAGACTGGACCATAATCATAAAATTAGAGAAATAGATTGCCGAACTGACAGATTCAAAATGTACTTTTTTCCTCGTACTATTAGGGATATGAATAACGGTAAATATATCCAGTATGAGTGTAGCAATGGATAACATTGGTAGCTGCATGTTGGTATAAGGACTTATAGCTAACCCAACTAACAGCATGTTTTCGCATGTATGTTTTTCTATTTTCATCTTTTTTTAAATGGCGTAGTTTTGAACAGTACCTATAAAAGTACTGATCCTTTTTTTATGCATGATATGTAGTGCATGTTTGGTGAGAGCTCACCCCCTGCCACACACCTTTATGGTGGCTTGCAGGCTATTATGTAGATGTACATATAAGCTGCCTATTGTGTTCTCGTAAGTCAACAACATGCTCCAGAATCCACGAACTTCGTAATTATATTCACATTTAGACAACTCGATTAAAAAATACTTGGTCAATTCCAATGGCAAAGTGACAAAACGTTATTGCAATGAATAGGTGTATCCCCTGCCACACACCTTTATGGTGGCTTGCAGGGTATTATGTCGATGCCATATGTCATAGACGATGGTATATTTTCCGAAAGCACCTTGAATGCATTTTGCGTTCATTAACATGCATAAATCAATGAATTTATCTTTGTGCATTCTGTAGGCCACCCATCACTAATGTTGACTCGCTATTAGAACTGGGAAGGCAGATAAACGCTATCACGTCCAGTAACTGCGATCGTAATATAAAAATAGGTGGATACTCACTCAATAGACTGGAGAACTCACTGCTTTAAAACTTGAGGAAGTGACAAGGACATCTGTGAGACTATCAGGTATGTTCTCCAAGCCATTAAGTCTGTGAAAATTTACATCTGCATCTACACGATACCCTGCAAGCCACCGCGAGGGTGTATGGTAGGGGGTGAAGATCACCAAGCATGGACTACTAACATGCAAACAAGCAACTAAGGATCTCATGCAACTAGATTGCAACATACGTTGCAACTTCTCATTCAAGGGATTAGTGGCAAATACATGCATCGTGCACTACAGAATTCTCTACAATATTTCCCCGACCTTCGCTATGTTGCCCCTTGTGTTCACTAATAGTACGGGGAAAAAATAAAATTTTAATCTATCGGTACCATAATCTATCTCTCCAATCTTATTTATCTGGTCGAATCTAGCATAATGTTTTTTATGTATGCCTAACATCTGCAGTAAAGCTGTCAGATTAAAATTTCTCTAATAGATTTAATCTGTGTTTTAACTTACGATATGATAATGATTCCCAACCTAATTCTTTTATCAATTCTGATACACTACTAAACCTATCGTAACACTTTTGAACGAACCTAGCTTCTCTACGGTGCTCACTGTCATGGGACACCTAAACACAAAGGGGTGTCTCTCTCTGTCAACCCCCCCCCCCACCAATACTGATAGCACATTTCCTCCCCTCACCTCATTACTAACAATTTCCCCCCTCCCCCTTCGCCGGTATATAACCAGGGGTGTCGGAAATGTTTTAGCCAGGTGTGGGGGGGACGGGGGTTTTACCTTGAATACGGCCCGGCTCCTAAGAAAAGGGCCCATATTTTTTTGCGGATACAAGGTGGTAGGGACTAGAATTTCGCGAAAAGAGCATGTACTGGTGTGAGAATATATGTCAGAAGGGAAAAAGCAAGCTGGAAAGAAGTGAAATTTAATTTTTATTAATGAAGACTACTTCTCATTTCTCAAGGGCCCGGGGCAAATTCTGGGAAGGGGGGGTCATTCCTGCCACCTCCCCCCCCCGCCCCTTCCCATGCCGCTGTATGTTTCATCTACTTACCATGTTATAATTTGGTGGCCTGTCCAAGGGAGTAACGCCGGGTGGAACGGAGGATTCGGGAAGGTTTTCAATTATTAGCTTCACCAAATCTTTTTTAACACTTTTCCGGCAATAAAATCTTAAATCGTCATACACGTTGTCGACCACTGTGATATCCATATTTTTAGAGGTAGTTTTGAAGGTTTGGCTCCATATTATTAATGGCCAAACCCTCAAAAAATAACTCTAAAAAATAGATATAAAATCTTAAGGAAACTATTGCGCTTGTGTAGGGGAACTACTTAAAACTTGATACAATGCTACAGGAAACCATAAGGGTGTAAGTGATTATTTTTTACGATAGCATGCTTAAAAAGGAATCATCAACATGGGTCAACAATCCTAGGATTGGTTTGATGCAGTCCTCCACTCGATTCTTCCATCGGCTAATCTCTTCATATTTACGTTATTCTTCTCTTTTACAACCTTTACTACTTCTTCCACCTATCTCATACGAGGCCTGTCCTTTCCAATCTTCCCGTTCACTTTTCCCTCGACGATGGTATTCATCAGGCCATCGTGTCTCATGATGTGGCCCATTAAGTTGTCCCGTCTTCTTTTTATAGTTTTCTGCAGACTTCTCTTTTCCCCCACTCTTCTCAAGACTTCATCGTTAGTCACTCGGTCGATCCATTTTATCTTCATCATTCTTCGCTAGCACCACATTTCGAATGTTTCCACCCTTTTCTTTTCCGCTGCTGTCATCGTCCATGCCTCACTGCCGTAAAGAAACATGCTCCGAATGTACGTCCTGATGAATTTTTTCCTTACTTCTACGCTTATATTTCCATATGTAAGTAGGTACAGTGTATGGGATCCCTACGAAATCGGTCTATATAACGAACTTGAACGTGTACAGCGAAGATCGGCAAGATTTGGAAAGGGACGGTACGATAACTATACACGCGTAACCAGTCTATTAAATGAATTGAAATGGGAATCATTGTCAGATCGCAGGTTGAAATTTATACTCAATCTCCTAAACAAATTCCAAGAACATATTTTCAGTGATGACGTTAAAAATATTTTGCGAACCCCAACTTACTATGGTAGACTGGACCATAATCACAAAATTAGAGAAATTGATCGCAGAACTGACAGATTCAAAATGTCCTTTTTTCCTCGTACAACTAGGGATATGAATAGCGGTAAATATGTCCAATACGAATGATTGAATCCATAGCATTGGTAGTTGCATGTTGGTGTAAGGACATGAAGGTAACCCAACTAACAGCAAGTTTTTGCCAGCGTCTTTCTTAATAAATTACGATAGGCCTCACAGTCCTATAATAACAGTTCATTTTGAATCAGGCCTAGCATACCTTAACCTCTATTTCTCCTTCTAGCTTTCTCCGGCAAAATTTTGGCCGCCACCATTATAGTGGGCACTTGTAGCAGTAGATGAGAAAATTAAACCATACCGATCCACCATTTAGAGCTCTACTTTACTTCAGATCAACTTAAACCTCAGTATCTAGAGTTCTTCGTTTAATGAATACTATAATTACTAAATATACACCATACTTCATTTAATCTATCACGTATATCCGATGACGCAGACGTCGTAAACAAACCATTCCGACCAATTTCGAACATCGATACAGCTGCGTTGGTCGGAAATCTCCCGTGATGTATACTATGTACTAATATCTACCCACATGTACTATTGATTGGCCTACCACTGATCATTCTTTCTGCACATAACATTCAAGAAATTAATTCGAATGATCATTCACCGTGTAAAACACCCTAAGCGGAAGCAATTTCATGGTTATCACTTAAATTCATTCGCATGATCATTCTAAGCGTAAAACGGCATTTAGGAATCGGGACAAATGTTAATTCTCTCCAGCTCTCCGGGAAAGCGTGTTCTATCCACACTTGGATGAAAGGTGGCGAGCACTTCCGCCAAGGAGGACTTAGGAGGAGGGATCTTCAGAAAAGCATCATGAATCAATTATCCTCTAGCGGAGACGAGTCATTGGAATCGCCAATGGCCAATACAAGCTCCCGCATGGTGAAGGGAGAGTTGGAAGGAGCACTGGATATCGGCTCATTGAAGAAATGGAGATTGACCCTCTCCGAATGGTCTGAGACGACCTTGGTGATATCGGTCAGTGCTACTAATCGATTCATAGAGCTCGCCGACAGCCTCCGGGATGTCGCTTGGAGCAGAAAGAATTTCTCCATTAACTTGTAACCCTGAAACTGAGGAGAATCTACGCTGGCCCATTACTGCTCCCAAAGTACTTGCACATTCGTTTCCTCAGGTCCGCGTCACAGTGTATGTAAATAATACTGCTGAGCACGATTTGGTTACCTCTTCAGCACGTTCAGAGGAGGAGGACCAAACCGAATTTGTCCCAGGAAAATAATCGCCGTATAGGTTGATTTGACGGTGGTAATCTAATCAGCGGTTTAATTCCTGCATTAAAAAGGATTTAAATAGATATATAATGGTTTAAAAGATGTTTATGAAGCGTTGAAAGGGCACCCAAAAGCCCCGCATTTTATCGCGATGCTCGCTTGTTTTACAGGTGTCGACCGGACATCAAATATACGCGAGCGCCAATACTTCGTGACGGCAAAAGAGACAGAGGTGCTTAGAATTAGCCATAGCCTGGGGTGAAATTAAAAATATCAATTGAAAAGCTCATCCTTCTCCGAAAAGTAGACGAAAATCAGCGTATGATGCGTGTTGAAGGCAAAAATAGAAGTCCTGCCGTGTCAATACTAATTAGTCGACTCTGTGTTCTACTCAATTCATATCATTATTAATTCAAGGATCTCAGAGAATATTGTTCGGCGTATCCATCTTCGCTCCAAACTCGTTAATGAATCCTTATTAGAAATTTTATGTTTGAAGACGAAGGCGTTCCTCCAATGTTGCATACTCACGGAGAAAACCCGGTTTCGTAAATCGACTAGAATAACTTAAAGGAATATAAGTACATCAATTGAAACTGAAAGGACATCATGACAAAAGTAAAATAGGCTAGAAGTACTCAGGGACTACCGACGGCCAAGCCTGCCAATGAGGGTCCTACCTCGACTCGGAGCCTAATATCCGACCCTCACCGAGGCCCATCTCTCCACGGGTGGTCATTAGGGTGACCCTTATTTTTCACAATCAGGAAAAGTTAAGTTTTCCTACTCTCAAAATGAAGTTTATATTCATGTGCTAAAATTCGGTCACTTTTAATTAACGGTAACCCGTGTCCCAAGTACTTCGGGCCTAAATATGCATTTTTTTGGGCCAGCGGCCAGCACCATTCCCTTCCGCAGCTGGAGCACCTCCCCCCCGACTCAATGGTCTCTCGGGTGAAAGATCCGAATTTATAAACTGCAGAATTTCACCATGTGCTTCTTTGGTATCTTGGTTAACAACGGTAAATTATACAATGTCACCTTTGAGACTATCAATTTAATGATTCTTTGATTTAATGATAATAATCTCCTGTACTCTTATTTCGATCGCATGGTTCCTTGAATGATCGCATGATATGAGCACACAATGTCTATATTTGTTTTATGAGCAGGTAGAAATGGATTCAAGATTAATATTATTTCAACAGTACTTTTCATACTTATCTAATTTAATGGCATGCACATGGAATGTATATAATCTTATATAATTCTTTTAGTTAATATCCATCAGCAAGCATGTGGTGAAGTTCTTCAATTATATGTGTTTTGGGGTGAAGAATTAAATTCTTTTGATTATTCTAGTGACAAGTATAAAGCAATAGAATATTAGAACAGAACATGAAATCTAAAAGTGAAAAAAATTGCCTTAAAGCATTTTCAACAGCACTTTTCCATTGGCTCTCATGCCATTCATGAGGATTTCACCAAACTGTTGTTTGTTATCTCAACTACCACAACGGGGAAATATTAAAGCACATAGTATGTATCTAACCTTTAAATAGTTCACTGTTTTATTTCAATACATACTCCTACACACTTCTTAACCCAACACTGAATGTATTAGTGTGACAGCTAGCTGAAAACAAATGGCAAAATATCATAATAGTGATCAACATGTATATCAGATGTGGAATAATATGAGTACCTCTTGTCACATGAATTGCTCCTCTTGTTATTGTGTCTGATCTTTAACAATAATGTCCAGTGATATTTAATAAAGTATGACATTGCTCTGGTGTCTTTCCCAGCCAGCACAAATAAACATTTTACCTTCAATTTATTTGAAATTTACGTAAATATGTCGTAAACAGTTTATTTGTTTACAAGTTGCTCACGTAAACTTCTAAGATGCATCTCGTAAAAATCGCGGCCACATGTCGTCATCGTGGAGTAAGCAACACAGAAGCGGTTTACCCTCACGTCCGCCATAATGCATACGCATCAAATACTTTGTTTGCCATATATATTCACTCACTACGAGTTAAATGTGCAATTAAATCCAGTGTACCACATTTAAAAATTTTCACGAATAAAAAAGGTAAAAAAAATAAAATTACAGATGCATCACTAGCATAGCTTCCGCCCCTAGGTGGCTCAGGGAACCGAACCCGTGTCGATCGCTTCATATATCTGCACGCTACCACCAGGCTAACTGCTTCGTTGGCGTGAGCGTTGTCAGATGGCTAGTTGTTGTGACTCGGTTCATGATGAACTTGCGCCGGTTCATGAATGCAAAGTAAAGTTTCAGTAGTTGATTATAACTATAATTCATTACATAACTATAAGTTAAGACTATCGAAGGGACTGTAGTGATGATTTACGATCGAATTTGCTTTCCTAAATTGTCGAACACATGAATCCTTCGTTAATTGTGCTGGAGTGACAACACCCCTTAGAAAAATCTTTGAAGATTAAAAATTAATTTCTCTTCACCAATGGTTATGATTACTGGTGAGCACCAATTAACTACTTGTGAATGATGATTAATTACTAATATTTGTAGTGATTACCTACTTATTGCAAGGGAGCTCAGGGGTGGATTTTGGAACAAATATCAAACTGCTATCTCATATCGGTGATCAGCTTGAAACATATGTACTCCACATTTAATGAAAAAGATACTTGAAACTACTTCATGTATCTGCATGTTAACTTTATGAGCCAAATATTTTCATTAAACATACGCGCAGAGTATAATCTATGACATAATGCTGTAAATTTACTTTTCTTAATGGCCCACACTCGTAAGAATCACGTAAATTCGTTTACGTGTCCAGTTAAAAAACCGTTTACGAGATGCTTACATAAGCATTTACGTTTACGTTCATTATCATAAAATGATTACTTAGAATTTACGTAAACATAAAATAATACGGGGAGATTATGTTTACGTATACACACGCACATTAAGTTTATGAGGATTTTACGTAAACATGTTACCGTTTGCTGGCTGGGTTCTTAATTAATTACGATAGGTCTAACAATCCTTCAATAAGAGTTCATTTTGAATCAAACCTAGCATACCTTGACCCCTGTTTCTCTTCTCTTACCTGTCTCCTGCTAGCTTTCTCCCACAAAATCATGGCTGCTGCCACCATCGTAACGGACATTGCAGCAATGGATGTGAAAATTAAATCATACCGATCCATCATTAATAGCTCTACTTCACTTCAGATTAACTTAAACCTCAGTCTCTAAAAAGCTTTATTTCATGGATATTAAAATTACTACATATATAAAGCATACGTTATTCAATCAATCAAGTTTATCAGAAGACGTAAACAAACATTCCCACCATTGAAATAGCTCCACTGGCCGGATATATCCCATGAATTGATATGTACTATTGATATGCCTACCAATGCACATCGTTTCAGCTCAGAAAATTCAAGGAAATAATTTGAATGACCATTGACTGCGTAAAAAGGCCTTCAAGCTGGGCTTGAAAGGTCATATTCACCACTCTGCATCAATCTTGCATATAAATACTCCCCAGCTACATTAAATGTACTAATTTTTTTAATAAAAAGGAAGTTTCACAGTTGATACAGCAAAAAGCATATCACAGTGCACATGACTCCTTTAAGCACAAGCTCTCATCACTTTTTTTAAATCAATGTGTGTGAAATGTCTTACTTGATGAGCTTCATGTCTGTATGCTCCAAATCAAAGTCAATAAATATTTTCTCCTTCCAGCAATAATACTTTCTTCAACGCTATTTATCACAATGTCTTCATGGGGACTTTCTTGCTCTTCACAGTTTTGCCTAAAGATTTTCTATTAACTTAAATATAAACAAGCAATGAGTTCTAACATAAACTGAAACTGTGTGATATTTCTGTAAAAAATCCTACCGTCAATTCCTTATTTATCCCCTTAAGCTTTGTATTAGTCGAGAAAAAGTGAAGTTGACAACAGAAATTAAATATTTATATGATTATTCATACTAATCGCTGAGAATTGTAGCCAGCTGCTCCCATGGTATGCACGAGGCAGGTAGTTGGCACTCGTGTAGCAGTCCTCCGTTGTCCTAACGGATCTCATCTCCCTAAGCTTACCGAGGTCTAAGCGGCACACCACAAATGGTATGTCATGTAAAATTCAATGTAACTATGTACTTGATGGATGGAAACACTAATGCAATGAATCAATTTTAAAACATAGCTACAAACAAATCAAAAGTTTACAAGTTTGACTCTCAATTAGAGCACGTTTAATGTGAAATGAAAGCAGTACGTACAACATTCAAACGTTTAAAGTCTATTACCGTGATATCCATCTAAGTGAGTAGAATGTAAGAATATGGTGCCTTTACCATTCACTAATGATTTTTGGCGAGATTCAGACTTAGACGATTGTACACATCTAACTTGTACATAAATAAAGATACCATTCGAGGTCTGTACATTCAAAGGCAAATGTAATCGGGAGCCATATATATGAGACTTATTTAGATGAAGCACATAATTAGATGCATTTAATTGACTGAGTGAAACATTTGACTCACCAAATTCTTGTCTATTTCATCCCTCAGAGCAATTGTTTCCTCGTGCAATTTTTCTGAAAATAATAGTAACAGCAAATAATTTCTTCCATCATGATTGTTGGATGGGTCAAGCTTCAAGAATGGGATAGTATCAACAAACTCACCCACATAGGACTGTTTCTCTTTATTTAGCTGCAAACCTTGGGTCTCCAAATCTCGGATGATGGCCTCCCCCATGAGCGTATTATCCCACGTTCTGCAGAGGAGCAATGCCGTTAACATCAAGACCAATGCAAAGTTCAATAACCAACCAAGGCAATACTAATCATTCACACACACGCCAATCATTTTCCCGGGAAAAGGTTTTGAATAAGAGTCATAACACTCCATCATTCCAAAGCAGTGACAATGCGAGGAACAGAAGAAAAAATGAGCATATTGTGAAAGAACACTAGTGGGCAGAGAAAAGGAGTCATGACAGCAATTAATTTAACGGAGGAACAGTCTTTCACCACAATCATCCTCAGAGATTGGGAAGCTTCTACATGAGCCTACAAGTGTACTGCTTTCCAATCAGAGAATCAAAAATGAACTAAAATATTAGTACATACTACAAAAGAGAAATCATAAAACTAACCATAGATTTTCTTATTGCTCAATTCTTTGATTACATATGCGAAGAATGAGTCATTACTGAATGAGATTTTGGAATATTTTTTGGCATAATTTGGAAGCTTTCACAACTTAAGCAAACACATTGACTAAATGGTGTATAGAAACCAGATTGATGTGTGATGTGGTGGAAACGTTCCATATTAAAGGAAGATATTGCAATTTTCCACAAGTAGCATCGAAACTAGGTGGAATAAAATTTTACTCGAGTGGAAAATTGCAATATCTTTCCTTTAATATAAATGGGGTAAACTAGAATACATTATAATGAAAATCTTACATTCTTGCAGCTTCTCGAAGGACCTGCACCCATTTATCCTGGTCATATTTGTTATCAACAGCTAAAGACAGGTTACCCTACAATGGATACAAGTCTTAAATAATAATATACAACATAAATGAGACATTGACATGATTTCTTTATATAGTGAATCAATTCAACATCTACAATTTTGCAGCAATAATATACTAAAATTTCCCCAAAACTAGTTTCTTGTATTTGTACACACAGTGAGGCACAGCAAGGATATATATCTACCATTTTTCAAAATACAAAAGTGTGAGAATTTGGAAATCTAGTGGGATATTTTCATCAATGCTTCAGAAATTAATGTAGTTCCATATCTTTACATCGTCTGATTTTCTCTAATTTGATTAATAAACAAATTGTACGTTCTGCACAGCTGCCAAAATGGTATAAATATTAGCAGTCATATTTCCAGTTGCCGATTTGAAAACATACACCACACGAGTATTTTAATGAGAAGTGTGATGCATCACATATTTTGAAGTAAATACTAGCTTAGCAAATTAGTCATCGAGCAAAAACAAACAGAAGGGACTTAAATAATAAAAATTGAGAAACCACAGTGAAAAATCTACAAAAATAAATTCTATCAAACATTACAGCTTTTTTTTACAAGGATCGATTTCAAATCTTATTGAAAATGATCACACTAAATAGATAGAAGTATTTTTTTACTGAGATTTAATAGAGTAATTTCTTCAATTCCCCATCTCTGGCCTTAATACTCATCATCAAATAATTAGCTTGAAGAAATAATTCCATAATAGCTTTCAACTGCTGATTCTTACAAAACTGAACTCAGGGCTAGTAAAAGTATTCCACAAAGAACAACCATTTGCGGGGTAATTATTACCGCCATTGTTTCACTTGCATTTCACTACACACATCATGTATTCCATGCAAGCGAATGAATGTCAACAGCACAACTCCTTTACAGCGAATGAATCGACAACTAAAATATTTTATGTAAAGGTGTCGCAGCCTTATTATGAAATCGGTAATAATAATCCTACGCATCGAGCATTGAATACTGGAAATTCTACAAGGAAACAAGAAACTAAAATTATAATATTAGTACAAAAACATGTCTTCCTTCCTCTTCCCCAGGATAAATTGACAAAAAGTAAATAAAGAGGGGACGAATGTACAACGTGTACCGATTGTGCGTTCCCAATGTTCACCCCACGATATCTGAATCAATTTCATTACAACGGCCACCAAATATAATGAATCATGCAACCAAGAACACTAACGGTAACATGTCTGGGATTCTAATGTTAACACATCGGGGATTATACGTACGTTCACAAAATCGTCATTCTTTATCCATATCATATAATTCTGTCCCAAATCTGCCGCTGGTTCTATTATGCATCCACCAAGAGGTATTATTCCTTTTGGATGAATATTTAAGCATCCTCTTTTGATGAAGGACTTCTTTTCATATTCAGGATAATACAATAAAAACCCTTCCTTTACTATAAAAAACCTAAAGAAAGAGCGGCAAAAGAAAAAGGTTTAATTATGAACATGGTCACCTTCTAAAATTGTAAGTTGATAGTGACATTCATATCCAACAGGCGCATTAGAACAGTTTCAATTATAAGTCACTTATTAAACATATAGCTATTACTGATCGATATAATAAGGTGAACATAATTTCCGATGCACGAAAAAATAAGTGCATATAAATTTTCTTGCCTCTTAGACCATTTAGTAGACTGCAGCGCAAATGATTTCTTCAAAAGTAATCCACTATGTTGGACTCTAGTCAAAATGCAAAATGTGCAATCGCCATGCTCACCCATTTTCAATGCATAATTTCATAAAATTGAGGAATGATAACTTCAACAGTTATTTCCATTAAGGTACCTCAACGGTTATTTCTTAAATGAATACACATGTTTACAAAATGTTAAACGATTGTCTTTTGTTTTTTAAAGGCGCTTGCTTGCCACTTGGAAGTCGTATGACGTCATAAAATACATCGATACATCATCCTCGAGAATTTTCCGCAATATAAAGTTTTAATCTGTTTCTGGGCTCTTCATCTTCAATAAACCTTTTGACTCACGAAAATATTCTCAAATACTCCAAATGTAGTCAAGAGCGTTGCTTTAGGGTTAACATAAAAGTATATGAGCTGCGTAGCGAGAACTATCTCCTATGGGTGCGCGTATGAACACTGTTAATATGCTACCAATGTCTATAAAAGCCACGAGCAGCGACCTCCGGACTTCATGGGAAAGCTGCCTGCCGTGACTGGGGTTGTTCCAAGCACGTCCTCGGGAATGGGCCTCCCCTAGCGCCACCCGTTGCAGCGTTGCTGGACGAGTTTGGTACAGGTGTGTACCTTAACTTTCGTTGCATTATCGCACCTTATGTTTCCATACTTTGATTGTCTGTTTTGGTGAAAATGGGTGTGGCACTGAAGTGCAGAGATACAGTAGCACTGAAAAGAGTTAAAGGACAAACGGAAGAACTATTGACTTGGATATCTAAGTTGAGGTGTAAGAAGATCTCCTTCAAGAAGCAACGTCGAAAAGATTACAGAGCGGAAGCAGTGTTATCTTGTGCCTTGTTGCGAGCCGAAAGTGAACTACGAATGAAACAACGTGAACGTTACTTGAAGTGGCAAACTTTAAAATCTGAGATATTCAGTAATTGTTGTGAAAGCATTGATGATGCTGAAATTTTTGATAAGAGTTCATGGGACGATTGTAATTGCGAAGAAATAGACAGTTTGAACACGTTCATGAATATGCTAAAGCAATTTAAAGGCCCATTGTAAAAATTTGCATTTTCTGTAGCAGAGGCTTACCTCTTATGGAGAACGTGTATTATTGAAGCGTTTTTTCATTCCAGTCTCCATAAGCGAAGGCACGCCTTCCCATGGACACCTTAAGACAACTGGGCTCAGGTCACCTGTTCCTGGAGAACAGCATTGTGGTTTGTAGTATCAGTTAGGCCTAGTCATGATTCGTTTTATGAATCCGAATAATTTGTTTCAAGTTGAAACCTGTATGACCACTGTGTGGTGAAATAAATTTTACTGTATAAGTTTTTCGTTCATATTTGAGGTGGAGCTTCTTAAGGACATAATGGTTGAAGTATTCTTTTTTACCTTATTTCCTATTAGGCCACGTATTGGCGCAATATGCCCATACTAAAGTAGCCATGCAAAGACGGTGTTGGTCTTGCATTGTGCAGTATGCAGTCTCAGTAATTGGTCTAGTCATTTTTAGTAACGTCCAAGATCTTAACATATCTGCTGAATATGTATCTGGATTTAATATGAATCTGGATTTTTTATTAGTAACTGTTGTTATTGGTCCCACTACTTATAAGTTTTAGATATTTCGTAGGAATCCTTTGTACGCTCAACTTGTGCTTCTTTTCAGACTCCTTGGATGCGCTAATTATCAAGACGAGCTTCTTCCGTTAGAGACTGAGACGTTCTTGCGAACTTGTTATCGCGTTGAAGATGGTGACACCTGGGCTATACATACCTTCTTGAAGGAAGACTTAATCGTTATGGCTTTGTATTTGCAGGACAACCACATTTTAATCAATTACTTTTTTACTGCAGATTGGTTTGACAATTTTTTGTTTAATATTGCAGATAGTCGCGTGCGCATTTCAAGAATATGGGTTAACGCAATTTATTGAATTCATTGATAAGAAATGGAGTGTGGGAAGTTACGTGCGGACTTCGTTTTGAAGTGGATGGTCGCTTTGTTCGTTCGGACCATAGAAGATTTGATATTACCAGGGAGTATCCATTGCATTTCATCTTAATTGTTCAGGATGAGTGTCGGTCCAGGATGTACCTAGAATGGCCGACATGGTTGGTAACGATATTTTGAATACAACTATTTTCGTATGTACCTGATCTCCCCACTGCCAAATCGGTTTTAATTTCGTTATTACATCTCTTAATTAGGTGTGGAGCAGATTCATTTTTATTCTCTCCTTACTTTTCTTAGGTTATAGGATAGTGTTGACCAATCTTTGCTGACATATGTGAAGTATATATTGGAGAGGGTAGGTTGAAAAGTCGATTGGGAAGAGATTTGCTGGAGATAAAAAGTTTGAATGAGCATGGATGTCTTTGGGAAATTTTGATATATGCCTATACCCATATTTGTGTGCTGTTAAACACATGATGTTGGCATCTTTGATGAGGTACAGTTTTATAATTTGTAGGCAATTTCACTTGTTCGTCTGTGACATGGTTCAAAGGTCGCTGTATAAATTTACATTCAAACTGTAATGGCACAAGTTCCGCATGCCTTTTACTTTGTATGGAATTAATATCTTGATATCCTAGTGATGGAAATGAATGTGGAATGGAGTACTAAAGTATTCTACATGTATAGAATGTTCTGTAATGTTGGCTAAGTGTTGGGAATGGATCAGTTTAAAGCCAAATGAAATTCAGCTTTTTAAGGCAATTGAACGCTACCATTACACATATTAAGGTATGTGGTAACTTGTAAATTCAATGATGCGCATGATGAGTCATTGATATACTGTTCGGATGATTGTGCTGCGTGGCGTTTTCCAGCTGTGTTATGCCGTGAGTAACAATTTTCTTAGTAATAGCGGATTCATAAGATTGTTGGCAATTGAAAAGAAGATTCCAGTGTTGGTGCAATCGGGTATAGGGAGAAACTTAACAAGTTAACATTAAACTGGTGTTCACGTAATGCTATGCACTGAGGGAGTGGTCAGTTCAGTTATCTGGGATTCATCTTAAGGTAACATATTAATTAAAAGTGATGGCATTGAGGTCTTGATTGTTATCTTAGAGCTGTGTATGCTTTTGCATTTTCGTCGAGTAGTTAACAGTTTTTCTTGGTGTGCAGGAAACCTATTTCTGATCCTGGTGAAGAGTGTAACCATTGATGCAGGTATTGGGCAGTAAAGGGCAGCAGTCAGTCCTGTTTTCACCTGCTCCCTGTCATGGCAATTCGTTGATCTTTTGCACTTTGCTTTGAAGATGAAATCTTGGCGACCAGCTTTACATCCATGCACTTGCATGTCCCCTGAACAATTCCTCCAGTATTTTATCATATTTGACTCTATTAACTTTTATTAAGTAATGGCTATAAAAATTTTATGCTTGATTAGTGTTGATTTACCAGATTTTTTGGTGGTTTTCCGATGACTTTTCAACAGGTCCGAAAAACTAAACTTCGATGTTGCAGCATCCTGATTTACAATACATCCGACATCATTGTGGGTTTTGGGAGGATGATGATGGATTGTGGAAATGTCGAACCAGGAAAACTATCTTAAAAAACTATCCTCAACTCACATTTGTCCAGATGAGATGAGTTTTCATAATAAGCACTCTGGAGTAGTATTATCAAAAGGTCATTATGTGCCATGTAATGGAACTGATTACATTAGCTCATAGCAGTGAATGAGTAATTCTTATTAGCGTAGAAAATCTTAACTGCTTGACTTTTGACTATTTTACTAACTACATGAATTGTGTAGCATGTGATGAATTAAATTGTTTAGCTCAATATGCTAGTGGTTACTGGAAAGCTAGGTGAAATACTGGAGTAAAGCAAAGATCTTCACATGTAATTTTTATTTTCATATGGGCATAAAGGGCTTTACTGTTATGCATATATGGGTGTTGCGTATGGGTTTTTTTCATCATTTCAGCGAGCACAAATGTCACTGATATGCTGTCAGGACCATAAGTGTTTCTAGAGGAGAGTAGCAGTCAACATGCAATCGTCATGCCTTATTGGATGTCAGTAGACGCAATCCAGTCCTTTGCTCCTGCTTTTAACTACCCTATGCATTTGTGAGCATTTAGGAAAAGCCTATGATATCGCCATGTCTTGAAACCGAGGTTTGTGTGAAGAAGCAACATTAAGCTTGAATTTGTCAGTTTTATGTTTTCATGGAATTTCAAGGATGCGCTATGTTGGAGATCAATTAAATGAGGGGTTTTATTGTTCAATACATGCCTTACAATTGTAGCCCTCTGCTAGCATGTGATTAGGCTTTGAGAATGTTGGTTCGTACGTGCCCTTGTTGTACTTTTACAGTATATGGCTTGGCCTTTGTGGAGCAGAATCACTGGTGGTCTTGCTGTAGTGAATTGGAGTTACTGGGAAAGTCCGTGCCATCCATCATTGAGGAGTCTGTAAACAGGAAAGATTAGTTAACCTCTTAAAATTGGCATTCTTCAATATTATTTACTTAAGTGATACCTGGTGGGTTGTGGAGATGAGAGATTGTGGAGCTTCATTGTGTTTTCGTGTGGTGGTCTTTCCGGTGGCTCTCGTTTCAGCACTCCCTTTAGTGCACACAATCCCGAATGGTACAAATGTTGAGTTGAGAGCGGTACTGTTGGAAGAGCAAGTCCATTATGCAGCAGGTGCCAGTGGATGAGAATTCCTTCAATTCCCAGTATGCAGCTTTTGGACCAGTTCCAGGCGATGCTGCTGTATTTATAATTAACTTCGGAGATAAGAGACCAGGGGAAATGATTTGAAATTGGTTTGCGATGGTATCACTCTATACATATTCTCTTGTCCAGTCTTATTGAGCAGTTAATTTAATGTTCACTTCTCAAACATTTTTTACATCCTGCCGTAGATTTTTGACAAATTGACTATACTTCATGCGGCATTACTTCTGTTTTCATTTGGAGTCCAACACTTTAAATCTTGCCTAACCTATTCAAGATTTTGACAGCAAGCAGGATTCCTATAACTAAGTTAAAGTAATCTTGAATTCTTAAGTCTTCGTAAACGCAACTGATTAAGATTGCTGCGTTTTGTATGTTGTTTTCGTGTGGGTCTTTTAGGGGACTCTCATTTCAGCATTCACCGAAAGCTAGTGCTTGACGAAACGCATGGTCTCGTACTCTGAGGAAGCAACTGGTGGAAGTGAGGCTCCTTAATGCAGCAGATGCCGCAGATGAGAATTGTGCCATTTGCCAAGTGCCATGTCTTGTCACCAAATCCAGTTCTGGGCCGCGCAGCCATTTCTTTACATCTGAGATATCCAATTGAGTCATCGGAGTTGAGTTACTATCGGTTTGCGCCGGGTGTCTGCTAAACTTTGCCATTTGTATCAGGTGATGTTTGAGTAGCTAAATAAGAGCTTGAAGAATTATAAGCTTAAGCTTAAAGGATATTTTGATTTGAGTACCTATCCTGCCATACATTCAATGTGTAAGGCTGTTATAGTTTTGGAGTTAAAAAAGTTTTTTTTGTCAATTACCTTGCCGTAAGTTCAATGTGTAAGGTTATTATAGTTTTGAGTTATCAAAAAACGTTTCTTGTTTGCTTTGGGAAGCTGCGGTAAATTTTGTTTCGTATGGGTCTTTTCGATGACTCTCATTTCAGCACACCCCAAGCTTATGCTAACCGTATGGTTCCCAAATAGCGACAGCACTGGTACCGTTGGAAGAGAGTCCTTCACTAAGGAATGGATGTTGTCCGAAATAAGCACCCTATCTTCGGTTGGCCGTCACGTTCCCCATGACCAGTGTCCGGCCATGCTGCTGTAATGGTTTACTTTCCTCATAATCTGTCTTGCTGAACCTCTGGAGGATCTCGGAGAGTTATCATGGGTTTGCGCTGGGTATCACTTTTGAGATTAATTACATGTTAAGTAGAGTGTCTTGAGTAACCTTTTATCAAGATTTGCTTAAAGTTCACTTCCTTCATTGAACTACTTTCCTTCAAGCAATGGATGTTCACAGTATCTTTTATTTAAGGAATTTGGAACTATCACAAGACAAAATGCTAATCACTAAATTAACAATACCATTATTTACTGGTAGTTATGGTAGGATTATCATAAGTTTTGGGCAAGATATTCGCTCTGCCTTGTCCTTTTCCAGTTCAAACACCTTGAAAGGGTGGGTTACCTGGGAGCACGATTCCGTAATGTGTGGAGTACCCGGGGTTTTGGAAAGAGCAGCCTTACCTTAGCAGCATTGTCTGCCGTATCTGCTGCGATTTGTGGAGGCCTGTCAACTCTGGGAAGAATTGCTTATTTCTCCTTAAGAGTAAAGCAACAAAGATGTAGCTGCTGGACCCTTAGCTACCTGGGCCACCCTTATAGCATCTAGGAAGTTGGAATTTCCTTTCGCTGGTTGTTGGTCTGCAGCGCGTGGAGTTGGGGATATCCTGGCTCTAGTCTTCTTGCCCTTGCGGTTTTGTCACCTTGTTCTGGCCAGCTGAATTGATTTGCCCAAGAAGCAGTGACGTCCTGGAAGTTTGTGCTCAATTTTTTGTGCTATCGGAAGATAGTGTATCTTAATTCAGTTTAGTTTCATTACATATCTGTGGTTAATTAAATATATTTTTCAGTAGATAGTTGAACTCCAGTAGTGCCGATGTAGTGGCTACGTGTTTGTGAAGTGGTCTCTTGATGCTGAACTGATAAAACTATTGACTTGAGGTTGTCGTTTTAAATCTTATTTTTGTTGTTATATTTGTAATTGTATCACTTTTTTATCATCATTTATGCCAGGGTTTAGCTGTTGGTCATTATTTAATCCAGGGTTAGTAGTGTTGTTTGGGTGATTTTATTTTTCAGGATGTGCGCTAGTCTAGGGGTGGGATGGTGGGTGCCCTATTGAGAGAGTGTCTTTGAGTGTTGAGAGGGGAGGGCTCATCAGGTAGTGGCTGCAATCCTCCACGTTTTCTGAGGTTGCCGTCCTGTATAGGGTCAACAGGTGAAAGTTGATGCAGATAGGGAGATAATCGCAATGCTGGCACTTAGTTGATCTTGCGATATCGTGAGCCTGAGCATAGGCAGTGGAGTTGGGATAACTACATATGTTATCAGGTTCCTGAAGAAGTATGGAAAGAAGGAGAATGGCATTAGGTACTGGATGTTTATGAATTAAAATTCATGAGTCAGTTGTGGGGTAATGAGTGAGTGAGGTGGATAGCTAGGACATTGCTCGTTTGTCAGGATGTGTAAGAGATGGGGGCAGCATTCAGCGTTTCTCGAGGAGGGGGAAAGGCTATCAGGGTCTGGTAGGAGGAAAGCAGCAGCATCCCTATCTGGACCGCCAGGGAGGAAATCATTCTAGGGGAGAGCTAACAGCGATATAGCAGCAAATCCATTTCGAATGGAAGAGAAGAAGGAAAACGGAAGAGAGGATCAGTGGACCTGGAGGAGGGGATTAGGATCCAACAGAGATCTGGGAGTGGGTTGAGTGGGGTCTGGAAGCAATAGGATTTGGAAAATGAATGTCGTGGTAGATCTTGAGGATGTTACTAGTTATATGCATATGGGGATGGGGGCTTATGAGAGAATAGTTTCATTGGGTCTTGTTAAAGAATTTGATCCCCGAAGTAAGGCATCCTGTGCATGGAAGAAAAGGACTTCCATCCCGGACCCGGAAGAAGAGACTTTCATCCCAGACCAAGAGGATTCCGTCCCGGACCCGGAAGAAGAGGACTCCGTCCTGGACCTGGAAGAAGACTCCTACCCGGACCCGGAAGAAGAGGACTCTGTCCCGGACCTGGAAGAAGAGGGCTCCATCCCGGACCTGGAAGAAGAGGGCTCCATCCCGGACCTGGAAGAAGAGGGCTCCATCCCGGACCTGGAAGAAGAGGGCTCCATCCCGGACCTGGAAGAAGAGGGCTCCATCCCGGACCTGGAAGAAGAGGGCTCCATCCCGGACCTGGAAGAAGAGGGCTCCATCCCGGACCCGGAAGAAGAGGACTCCATCCCGGACCCAGAAGAAGAGGACTCCATCCCGGACCTGGAAGAAAAGGAGCATAGTTAGGATAATTTATAAATTAGATTTCCAAAATGGGCCTTCACTCAGCAAGTTGATCTGTTTTTCTTTAGTACCCTGTGGCGTGCTTAATTCATAGTGGAAAAGAAATCGTGTGAATTAGAGCCTCTGTATAATGGATAGAAGTGTTATGATTCTAATGTTACTGCTAGTCAACAATTGCAGGAGGTATGGAGGGGGGTTCTAGATGTGGTAGGCCTGTATTACTTAGTTCTTGCTGATGATAAGGATTCCGTTTGGGTAGTTGAGAGTGAGCAGTTGCAAGTAAAGCAGAAAGGAAACTGAGAGAGCAAATCAGTTGGGGATGCCTTCAGTCAGGACTTGCTTCCCTCGTAGAATAGGACTCCACCATCACATAACCAATGGCCATAGTGGCATTGAGGTTTTCTTGATTTATTTATGGCTATTGGTTGTAGAAATGTCCTGTTCCATTGTTCCACATTCATCTTCATTTATAAGTTACGACTTTTCTGTGAACTACAGTCTTTGAATCGTTCTTAGCAAAACTATTAGGTCAGCGATTGTACTTTTTTAATGTCTATTTTGGTCATTTACGGGTGACTGCAGTTTTAAGGGTGTTATGTCTGTCTTAGCGTCTTTATCTTTTCTATATTTATATGGTACTTCTTTTCAGAGCTTATTCAAGGCCTAGGGGGAGGCAGCTAGATTTCTATGTACTGTTATCTCACAATAACGTTGGCGCAGTTTAATTTAACTCCATCGTTAATTATGGACAAGAATGGTTTCTGTGATGTAATTTGACTCGAGTATCAAGATGTTTTTCTAACACTGTCATTGGGGCAAAGTTCTGCTGTGAATTACGACAAATTAAATACTAAGCCCAGATTCAATACAACCAGTATAGTGAAGTGAGATGGAGTTCATTCTATTGGTTCTGTTGGCAATTTGTTTGCATATGGCGGTGAGACAATCAGACATTGATACCATTGTTCTGTGGATTAAATTTTTATGAAATTGAAGTGAATTTTACTATTGATTCCTTGGTGATTGCATTGGGGTTGCAGACCGCATTACAGCTATGATGTTCAGCATAGCTAGTACCTTTAGCTGAAGGGGAGGAGGGTGGAGACGCTGGGAGATGGTAGGGAGTGGAGATGAATATGTATAAAACATTTTTAATAAAGAGTTCAATCAGCATTTAAGAATGTGCGTTCTTATGTAAAGAATCCCTTACCTTAGACGGCAGTAATGGATGTGAGCAGTGATATTGCAATCCACAGTCACAGGTAGTATCAGAGGGTTGTGGTTGAATACCATTTGGCCTTACAGGTAAAGTAATTCAATTGTATGATGTACTATTATCTGGTAGTTTGCAGTAACATTCTAAAAGTTTGGATCCTAGATAACAGTCACTAAGTTGTTGGAAATGATTTATATTCTTTGGCAGTGAAAATTGTTGAAGTTAATGTAGACAGTAGTAGACAATTACTGATAAAAAGTCGCAACTGTCTAGGTCACATGTGGTTGCAGCTAATTTTTATTGCGAATGTTCTGTAAGAGTTCTCTTCAGCTACTGAATTAATTGGTTGGTTTTGCGTGTGATTGTATGTACACTTGCTCTGCTAGATAGCTAAGAAACTTGAATAGAGCACCTGAACATGTTTTTCTTAGTTTTTCAATAATTCTTATTTGTGCCTATGGTGAAAGGGGGTTGATAAGAGATTTTCATTCGTCAATTTACTTTCTGTTCACTTAAAAATCTTTAGTGACAATCTGTCACGTGCCACTGATATTTGTGGAATTTTGCTGTTAGGAACAGTTATAGGGCTGTACTGGTTTTTTTTTCGTTTGGGGGTTTCTTCTTGGATCAACAGCAGCAGTGACATTCACCAAGGATTACCCATCTAAAGTAAGTGATGATTTAGTTTTTAATGCTTAATTTTATATATGGTACCATGTATTGTAAGTGAGAAAGGAATTGTGGAATATCTGTGATGTGTGGAGGTTGCAAATGGATCCTACTCCTGGGACTTGCATTTGGCATGCATGCTAATGGCTTGGCTAGGTACGTGTTTATTGAAATATTGTTCACAGTTGAAACTGAAATATTTTGCCCAGCAGAATTTACTAAAGTGTAGTTTGGTACGGATACACTGGCTTTGATGATGTCCAACAAAAGCTTGAGAGGCTCTGTGAAGATTCCTTGCCCCTTTCTTCACATTCGCTGTAAACAAGTTTAAGATTGACAGTTAAATCATTATTGTTTCAAATTTAGTAGTGTCTCTAATTGGGAAAGGTTGGTAATTTAGTGGTTGTCTACGTGCCTTGTTAAAACATTTGCATTAGAGAATCCAAGTAAACAAGAAATAATGCCTTAACCCACAAATCGTGACATAGGAGTGTTGGGATAACCGTGACATCCATCCCACATGGGAGTATTTAAAGAAAGAAGGCTCAAAAGCCTGAGGAGCTTGGTAGGTAGGTAGGTTTGGTTTAAGGTGCATCGACAACTTAGGTCATACCGCACCTTCGCGTGCTTATCCCCGAATATTACTTATAACCAAATTATTCATTCATTTGCTATTATAGGTCTGTTTATACACAGTATATCATGTGTGTGAAATGGGAATATCTGGTCATATTTTTGTGATGAGATTGGTCTTGCGGAGGATCGTTAGGACTAAGTCAATTTTCTTGGGTTAGCACCCAAAATAGTTTTTAGTTCTTCAGAATAGGTTTACATAACCCGGCAGCATATTTTAACTTGTGTGCAAATTAAATGCGGCTATTATATCGAACGTTTCCAATGCAGTTTCCTTGATCCCTTACGATAAATCCTAACGAACAATATTCTTCTTAATCTATTTCCTCATAATTGAGTGGGTCTTATATCTGGGATATTCAATGGATTCTGTGGTCGTTACTTCGCTGAACTTTAATTTTAAATTAAAATTGAATGTTATGGCAATCGACTTTGAATCACTCCAAAGTAATAAATTATAAAGTGCTTAACGTTCGTAAATGATGAACCCCCTCCGTGACTTCATCCAATTTCCAAATGTGTATTTAATACCTTCAACCTTTACCTCTCTTCCCTCATATATTTCTACCAATATATTTACACAAAGTAATAAAGTTTCTTGCATACATGTTTTTTTGTTTAACTTAAATATGGGGATCATGAACTGAGAAAAGCAGTAAACCATGGAATGCCATGCTGACAAGTATACATAATGAATTTCATGTTATCTAAGTTCAGTATTTTTCGATCGGAATCCCAAGATTTACCATATTCTGATGTTTGTAAAAGGAGCTATTTCAAGGCATGATGCTGAAAATACTTTTAAATGACATCCCAAGGAGCGAACACGTTTCAATTGACAAGGATAAAATTTCCTGCGTTTGTTTGAAACTTCTTAGTTACTTAATTTCAGTACTTCTTTTCTGCATGGCAAGATAAATACGTAAGAGTATGTACTTAAGATTCAGGTGTAAAGCAATCTACTTGATACTATTATTGATCAACCTAATCAGTAGAGCGCGGTCATAAAATTGCTAAGATATACTAGTGTGATTAAATAAATAATATTGTCAGTAAGAATCATTTCCGATCCTGATGGTGCGATCCGGTCTTCATTTTCAAACACTACTTCCATTTTCAAAAAACCTTTTCTCTACTATAATTTGCGTTTATCATAACTTAAAATACCAGTCACTAATGCCAACCATGGTGGCAGGAAAGCCAGGGTTGATGTGTATGTGTTAAGTATTGTTTGGTTGGCAGATTCATCTTTCGTGATATGTCGCATCAGTCAGTGTCACGGAATGTTGGGCGTGGGATTTAAATGTGCCAGAAGTATAGGCTTCTAGTAATGTTAATCCATCTGTATTCTTCCAGTCTTTAAGGATTCCTACTGACAAAAGCTTAGTGGTGCGGTAACTCATGATTGTCATTTGCAGGGAAGTTGTGAGCAAGTGGGCTGCTCTAGTTTGCATTTTATTAAGTTTCTAAAATTTACCTTATTTAAAGCATAACATTGATATGAAGTGTACCCTTGCAGGTAGGGAAATTAAATGGTTCAGTGATTCTCCAATTTGAAGGGTTCCCATTGTTGATTTGACTAATTGTCCTTTGGGGCCTTTGCCTAAAATAGTTTAGACAGGTCTACCTATGAGTTGAAGTAGTGGCCAATTCACCTTCCACACTCTTGTGTCAAACCTGTAGAGAATCTGTGTTTGCGTTAGTTGACACACATAACTTGAACCATAGCGACCTATTTGGTCTGTGTTGTGTCAGATAGATGAATGCCGGTGATATCGTTTTTCGAATTGCATTACGTTAGTCTTTACTTCCGTAGAGGAGGTAAGAATTTTTCAGTGCAGGGTGGCGATTGTCAGAGTAAACCTGGAATTGACAGGGAAATCTGGAAAAGTCAGGGAATTCTCGTAACAGGGAGAATCTGGGATATGAAATGCTAGATATTTTTCTACCATTACGTTTACCGGGCAGTCTTTCCCGTCCTTTATTTCAGCAACTAAAACTAATGACCGTCGCCGAAGTGCATAGAATAAGCCCCGTCAATTCGTTGAACATTTAGTCGTGAATCAGTTTCACACCCATGCACAGTAAAAAGTTACCACCTCGGAGGCTGAATTTTTCAAAGTCCCGAGTTGAAGGAGATTTGACAACAGTGCAGCTCTGTCCCTTTAAATGCCCCAAGCAGCACCAGAAAGACGGAGGCACGGTCCTCCTCCTACCCTTGCCACAGTTTGTGGTGAGACCCTTCCTTAATGATCGGGAGAGAGATTTTTGCGTGCCTTGTGACAATAAGTCGGCCCCAAGGAGTGAGGCCTCCCGAAAAAAGCCTTCTTTTAGATTGCTGCTCGGAGTTACTCCCTTGAAGATGGGTCATTTAGGTTTCCGCGGCTACAGCTCTTGAGAGAGTGACTACCCAAATGTGAATGCAGCTCGAAGCAAGAGTTGTCATTAACACCGTCGATATTTCTTAGTCTGTCATTTCCATAACGTTCCAAAAATACTCAATTTTTGCCGTTATTTTGTCGTAGAAAATTTTGATTTTATAACATGAATAACATAGATGAATATTGTTATCAGCATTTATATATCTGTTAATGATCAGTGTTATTTTTAAATTATCGGTGAATTTTATGTGACTGTGGATGAGCTCGGAAACTGCGCTTGTATAGTAAATGGCAAAAATACTTACAATACAACTGACACACAGAGATTTCAACAAGAAAAGAGAAGACTTATTGGACGTCTTTACGTAATATAAGTGTTAAAGTTCCAAGCTTAATCAGTCGTACAATGTATCCCTTTTGTATATCCTTAATGCGATATTTTCCTAGCAGTGTTAAAATTCATAATCACTGTGTATTCTGTTCATCACAAGGAATCCAAGGCTAGGTTGGGAAGATATTACCTCGTGTTTTTTTAACTTCCGAGACTCAGGCCGAGAGGTAGTTGGAGCACACTAACTTGTAGTAAATATGTGCTTGCAGTTCTAAAAATACGAGATGCTGATTATTAAAACTGTAGTACAAGTACGATCACACGTGTAAACCAAATCTTACATAAGATCATCTTCGATTCCCATAACCCCCTTCGCGAGACCATAAGAAGAGTCCTCTTCCCCTCCCCACCTTTCGCGCTCGATGTAATTATTGAATGGCCCCCTTAGCTCCCTCTCAAAGTAATTTAGTTAGGTGACAAACCACCTCAAATATGACGCTGCCATTGCTAATTGCCTCCTGTTTTCGCTTGCAGTGGCGAGATTACGTTTTGTTTGTATATATAAATATTTTTACATTTTTGGTTCCCTCTTTCAATCAAGGGGTTATGACCACGTTAATCAAATTGTTATTCCCTTCTAAAAGTCACTCGTGCCATCCGATTTTGATCCAGTCCAAGAACTTGGCTGTGGTTTGTATTTTTCGCATAGCTTAGTGATACCTGTGTCGAAATCCGCCAGTAAATTGGCCATTAACTTTCCCTCCTATGCCTTTTCAGTAATCTTCAACTTCCCAGAACTATCATGACACACCTCCTCTTCCTTGAAGAATTAGACATATTCCATTTGTAATTTTAACGAAGGAAACCTACACGGCCATGGAAATACGGTACATGGCCGTGGATACGCGGCCACGAAAAATATATTAAAAGTGTGTTCAATGTGTGTGATGGCTTAACTTGTGAAGGTTTAATATATTTTTACACTAGGGCGGAGGTTCAATATATTTTTTCATTCTTGTAGCTTTTAATGTATTGATTTCAGCTTTTAACATTTTCTGAGTTTTGACGAAAATTTAATTCAGCAGAAATAAAATATTCCAATAATAGGAGACATTTTGGCGATCGGTCAGGGAAATTGGTAAAGCCATCAGGGAATTTGAAAATTGGTTATCAGTAGCCTCCCTGCAGGGGAAAGAATTAGAAAGCACTGTGGAATGTAGGTTCACCCATAATAATAATAAGTACTTATTTGCCCAGTTGACACTGTACATGAGATTGGTAAGTGTATAAGACACGTCAAAGGTTCAGACTTAATTAAGAGGGGCGAGGTAAAAATTCCTTAACAATATAAAACCACTTTTGTATAAGGTATGCGAAGACAGCCTTTTTGAATACAGTAAGTTTTTCAGCACTTTGTGAAGTCTGCCTTGTGTTTTTTTAGGACCTCAAATGGATTTGATCTTGTGTTCCCGTTACCATCATTGACCAGATCTGGCAATACTGAGTCATTAGTGTTGTTGTTGTTTTTTATAATATCCCAAGCAACTTTAGAATGATTTGAAGCATTTTAAAACCGTCGATCATTAAACTTTTTTTATTTGGGTCTTATACTCTTTCTTAAGATCTAAATTCTGCTGCTGCAGCCCTTCGTCACTGGTGGATTGAAGTGAAAGTGCAAACATAGAATTAAGAGTTCTGGATGTATTTCGGATATCATTTGTGACCCAGCTCTTGTTATTTACTCTTCTGTTTTTCACACCCTGTAACGGGAATGCTTGATTGAAGTAGCAGATAAGTCTAGAGAAAAATATGTTGAAGTTGTCATTCAAAGAATTATGACAATTTATCTCTTTCCAATCCTCTTGAGTAAGTAAAACCTGGAAATAATTGATGTTTGGTACACCAATGAACCGTATGTTGTCTTATGGTGACTAGCACAAGACTGCACACGGAAAGTTGAAACTATAGCTAAGTGGTCAGATAGTGCCAGGTCAAAAACTGTATTTTGGATGTTACTTTCATTGTAGTCTGTGAAAAAATTATCTGAGAGTGTTTTTGAGCTAGCTGAGACTTGTTGGGGTATTTATGAGGGGTGAAAGATGTTGCTGATTGTGCCCATCCTTTAATAGATTTATGTTGAAATCCCCAGTCACTACAACTGTAGGTCTTGACGCTTGGCTTAATGTTGTGTAGAGTAGATTGTCTTAACTTTTCTGGGAAACTATCAAAGCAACCTGTGGGTGATCGATATACTGACAGTACCAAAAAGTCTTTACTCAGGGTGGCGATCGTCGGGGAAAACCTGGAATCGTCAGGGAAAACCTGGAATCGTCAGGGACTATTGCATTTCTAGAAAAGTCAGAATTCTCGTGACGGGGAGAAACAAATGGAAATTCTTGTTATTTTTCTACCATTACGTTCATTGGCCAGCCTTACCCACCCTTTATTTCACCGACTAAAACTAATGCCCACCGCTGATGTGCATGGAATAAGCCCCATCAATTCGTGGAACATTCAGTTGTGAATCTTATTAGTAGTGTCTCTTGGTTACTTAGTTGTGAATCAGACATGCAATGTATTCCGCTCATCACAAGGAATATGTTGTTCGGAAAATTTTACCTCTCGTTTTTTTTCACTTCTGAGACTCAGATCTAGAGGCAGCTGGAGCACACTATAGCTCGTAGTAGATACACACTTGCTAAAAATACGAGACGATGATTATTAGAATGGTTATAAAAGCACGATCACTCGTGTAAACAAAATTTTACGTAAGATCATCTTCGATCCCCATGTTCGTGAGACAGTAAGAAGAGTTCTCCTCCCCACCTTTCACGTTCGACGTAATTACTGAATGGTCCCCTTAGCTCCCTCTCGAAGCAATTTAGTCATGTCACAAACCACCTCAAATATGACATTCCTGAATACGATGCTGCCGTTGCTAATTGTTTCCTGTTTTCGTTCACATTGGTGCGATTACGTTATGTTTGTGACAAATGTTTCTACATTTTTGGTTCCCTTTTACAATCAAGGGGTCATAACCATGTTAATCAATTTGATATTTGCTTCTGAATGTCACTCGTGCCATCGGATTTTGATCCTGTCCAAGAACTTGCCTTTGGTTTGTATTTTTCGCTTAGCTTAGCGATACCTGTACCAGAGTCCGCCAGTAAATTAGCCATTAACTTGCCCTTGCCTTTTCAGTAATCCTCAACTTTGCAGAACTACCACATCACGCTACCTCTTTCTTGAAGAATTAGACATTGTCATTGTATTTACCGAAGGAAACATACTCGGCCACGGAAATACGATACACGGCCGCGGAATGTGTATGAAAAGTGTGTATAATTTGGACGAGGGTTTAACTTATGAAAGTTTAATATACTTTTTCACTAGAGTACACTTGTAGTTTTTAATCTATTGATCTCAGCTTTTAGCATTTTCTTTAGTTTTGACAAAACTTTATTCAGCAGGAATCAAATATTCTGACAATAGGAGCCCTTTTGGCGATCGGTCAGGGAAATTGGTAAGTCAATCAGGGAAATGTAAGAGAATTTAAAAATTGGGTCTCAGTAGACACCCTTTTACTAGACGTAGTTAACTTCACTGCAGCATATTTGAATTCACCTCAGAATGTAGCTTGATCACTGCTGTACTTGTGAACTGCAAGGATCTTTTAACTAATATATAACATTTCCATTGCGATGATTTTTCTGACAGAAAGCATCTTCTATAATACAACATGGTATCGTTATAGCTAATTCTTTCATCCCATGTTCAAGGTCAGGTTTCTCTATTACAGCAAGAGTTCCTAATTCTATAACTGTAGGGCATGGCTATACCAATTAGTTTCATAGTAAATCCTTCTCCCTATGTTCTTTAAGCTGCATATTGTGTAGGGATGGTTGGATTGGATCCAAGAATCGGGGGATATTTCACTTCTGAAATGGCAACGGGAGGTACAGTCTAAATTCAAAACTCCTTTTAGGGTTTATATTGTCGTGTGTGTGTGTTCTCTGCTCCCTATAAACGATAAGTAGGTATGTTGCATACTGAGGAAAGGAGGCTGTGTAATTCTGGTCGTGAAATGAGATGACATTTTTACTGCGTGACTAAGATGAAAATGTAGATAGAAAATATAAGTGTTGTACCAAGTTTGTAGGGAAAATTCATTTTACATGGGACCTTCTGAAAAGAGGTAAATTTGAGAGGGTATGTATGTCACCTCCAGAGGCTAGTCTGATTCGCTCTAATTGTAGTATGTACTAGGCATGAAATATTGGCAACCCATCCCAAATCACTTAAGGTGGCTCACTAGCTTGGCTGAAAGTGTTCCTGCAGGCCATTTCTTAATACATTTTCGTAGCTAAACTATAGCTCGGAGGCACTTCTAGTTTTCTCTCTTATCTTAGAAAAGGATGGATCTTCGCAGTCATTGCGCGACATTATCATTGTAAATTACGTTGTTGCATTGATTTAGAGGAGAAATAGTGTGCCCACCGACGCTTTCCATCGTTTTTCAGCACGCTTTAGTTCAGTTTCTGTTGCGTAAACCAAAAATATTACGCAGTGATGGTTAAGGTTCATTCTCCGTCTTTGAAGCAGAAGTATTTTCAGTACTTAATATACAAAAATATAGCTATAGTTTTGAAAATACGAACGCATGTTTCCTGTCTTTTCACTCGCGTGTCCACGGCCAATGTCGGGCTGCCCCCACCACCGCCGCTATACCCCCACCTCCAACTACTCTCTCACTGCCGCAGCGCGGAAGGGGCACTCACTAGAGCGAGTATCACCCGCCATCAGACAAAGTAACTGGCGAGGGGAGAACGGACGAGGCGGGGAGGGGAAATCGTATTCGTAATCGTATAAGGAATGTTGTTTTATGAGAAGTCATTGTTGTGATTTAGAAATAATAGATAGTTTGACCAATTCTCAATTAAATGACTAGATTATAATATTTATCGCAATTGCCATTACTATAACAGCGATGTGGAATGTTCACAACATCATATTTATCGCAGAGAGATTATGGAATTGGATTCCTGCGCATGAGAATTCAATCTTCCTTTTCCACAAAAAAAGCCAGAAAAGGCTGATTATGAGACAGAGAGGTTAGAATCTATTTTCACTTATCCTTATGACATTTTACGAGTTTCAAACAATTTTTTTTTCTGGCTAACGTTATGGAAAAATACACAAATAAGTTTTTCGGCATAATCGAAGTGAAATGTGCAATTACCTGCAGGGATTTGTCTCCATCGGAGGCGGCAGGGCAGAAGAAACTAAACTTTCTTCAAAAGAGTGGGGAGAATGTCACGCTAAAGCAAAAGCATCAGTATCATTACCAAATACAGGGACAGTTGCACCTTTGTGACAAAACGTACTGCGACTTTATCGTTTGGAGCCCATTAGGCATTTACATTGAGCGTATTAATAGAAATGATCTCTTTTGGAAACACCAAATGGAACAACAATTAGAAAAATTTTATATGGAGGTACTTCTGCCGAAAATACTTCGCCTAAATATCCATTAAAACGAATTCTTTAATGCTTAGCCATTACGTAATTCTAACCTTCTGTTTTTCTTGAAGTAATCATCCTTACGCTTTACCCCACACTATTTACCTTACAGGTCGCTCTTCATAAGTTCGTACGAATCAATGGTTTTAATCTTAGTCCAGACCCAAGCTGTAAACTCTTTGCAATGGGTAACTTTTCTCTCACTGGGTGCTGGTAATTAAATTGTGATGTTTTGAGATCAAACCATGACGAATAACGAAAACATTGGTGGTAAGAATGAAGAAACAGCGGAAGGCAAGGAGACATTCTGGTAAATCGTGAGACTGGTTATACTGCATTTCCCCACGTAAAATCACTTATTTTCACTGTGCGATACTGAAAATATCGACCGTGGACATGTGGTATTCACGAAGTTTTCAACTACTATGATATTAGTGCAATATTGTGATCCACCAGGCATAGTATCGCATTGTGCTGTAAATGCACAATGGAATAGTATATGCGAGATAATTGCGACATCAAAGTTACGAACAGCGAAGTTGAGCTGCGAACGAATACGATCACGCGTATTTATTTGTCAGCTGACTCCCCTCTCTTCCCTGCCATCCTGCGCAAGGACATTCTAGGCACTCTAGGCTCGTCTACAACCCAGCGACGCGCGCAGACCCCCTCCCCTCCAATCCCTCGTCGATTTCCCCTTACACGCTACGAGCCTTCCCATTCCACCCGGGACTGAGTAGGGGGAGAACCGACGAGGCGAAACTAAGAGCTAGTGAGCCACCTTAAGGAATGATTGGTTTTAAGGTTAATTACAGGGGACGAAATCTACTGTTGTTGATGAACACGTATATGATGGTAATATTCAAGTGGTTGATATAGAAAATGGCCACTACAAAGTAAAGGCAGCGTAGCACAATAACACAATAGAATAAAATTCTTCATAAATTTATTGTGCGTAAATGTACCTCTATCAAAACCATTTCTACCTTTCTCTACTTCATCATCTAAATGATGTATCTCGTTGCTCGACTCTATTATAAAAAATTGTCCTCCTTCATCTTCTTACATAATCCCTTAATTTTGGTAATTTAATCTTCGAGATAATCCTCATTCCTCATGCTGATAATTTTATCATGATAAATTGACTCCAACTCTAACATGCTTCTCTACTTGAATTTTTAACATGATTGTTCATATCGTAGTGTGATGAGAAAATTGGTATGCAGGTATTCTAGCAGGTTTTAATATTCTCAGTGTTTGTTTCACTGCTTGCATAGTGGAGGGAAACAATTTGTTGAATGTGAACATTTTACATGGTACATTTTTTGAGATAGGTAATATGTTGATGGATATTATGAATGAATGTACAATCTGCTGGTTCCATCAGGTTGGACTATCATGTAACGGACAATCACTAGTTGGTTTTCAGTATTGTAAATTCGAAAATAAACATGTGACCAAGTTGAGGAGATGATATATGATAAAAATATTTTGCTGTTAAATGAATTAAACTTGTTGCTTTACAGATGTGTGTTGAGAGTTTGGGAAAGAATAGAATTCTCCCATCAGTCAGTCTGACGGATTCATCTTTCGTGATGTGTCGCATCAGTCTATCCTTAGGAAGTTGGGGAATAGGATGTAAATGTGCCGGAAAGACTTTAAGTGTAATTAGTCCATTGATATTCTTCCAGTCTTTAGGGATTCCCAACTAACGAAAGCTTAGTGGTGTGGTAACCCATGATTGTCGTTTGCAGGGAAGTTGTGAGCAAGTGGGCTGCTCTAGTTTGCATTTTATTAAGTTTCTAAAATGTACCTTATTTAAAGCATAACATTGATATGAAGTGTACCCTTAGGTACCAGGTAGGGAAATTAAATGGCTCAATTATTCTCCATGTCTAATGAATCCCATTGTTGGTGTGACAATTCTATTGTCCCTTCCGGCGTTTGCTGGAAGTAGTTCAGACATAGGGTGGCCACGATTCAGTGAGAGTCTGAGTGGTGGTCAATTCACCTTCAACACTCATGTCAACCCTGCAGAGATTATGTTTTAATGTTAGTTTACGCAGATGGAGTCTGTTGTAGCGAGTATGGCATATAGCAAGAATCTGGCAATAACGAGTGACTGGGAACGTACTAGAGCCATAGAAAGGGCCATAATTAACATGTAAAAAAAACTGATACTGAGGTCAAGAAGCCTATGCCACTCTATACGCTTGTTGTTACGAGCGATATTTCTTGAGGGTGATTCCTATAAAAGTACTAATTAACTAATGGAATTTATATTTAGCAGCATTATTTGTCGACTACAACTCAGAATACTATATTTGTGCCATCTCTGAATCATTAATAATGCTTTTTATCCTGATTGCATATATCATGGTGTGATGGTAAAATTGATAAAGAGGAATTCCATCAAGAAGATGATTCTTTTGGTATAGGTATATTGTTTACTGCAGTAGGTAATCATTAAGTTTATTCCAACAATGGTAGGGGTGTATCAGGCTCTTTTTTATGGAGAAGCACCCAATCAGTATGAAGTTGGTAAAATTAAAGAAAGAGTGTATTTGTGGAGTGTTTCTGCTATGGGGAAGGTATTAGGCTGCATATTTCCGGGATATTGTTGTCATTGGGTGAGGTAGTCATGACCATGTGGAACTACGATTATTATAATGGTTTGGATTTCTAATTCACTCGTTGGTAGTGAGTAAAAGGAAGGCTTGAATGCATTGAGAATTTGGGACTCCATAACTTCGATGGTTAATGAAGAATTTGTTTTTCCTCCTAGAGACATTATAAGTGATATTCCAACTTTGGAATGGAAAGATTATTTATGAGTTGTGGGAATATCAATCACTAATTACCCTCTAAGTTCTTTGCCTTTGTGACTTTGGAATGCTTGGGAATTCCTGTTCTCCATATCATTCGGGATATTAGCTTACTCCCTACTCACTCCCAATTCACCATTATTTATCCTTTAACAAATAGTCATATAAGTTTATTATTCTAATTATTTCTTCCCATTAGGTTGAGAGCTAACTCTTATTCTTAAAATGATAATTTATATCATCCATTATTTCCTCCATTTATTATGTGCTAATAAATTCCTGTTTAGCGGGAAAACATATGTTAATGCGAATTCCTTATTAACAGTTTTCATTATAATGTTTAAGTGTGAAGGTATTTTTTTAAATACATCGCGTAAGGAATTCAGTAGGCAGGCGTACCTTCGAGAATACTATGCTCTGGACCAGGGGGTTCTTAATTTCTCCATATTTGTACCACTCATTGCATAGTGACAGGAATGATATTGTTGAATGTGAAAATCTGTGAATATTATGGATCGATGTATAAACTGCTCGTTCTATTAAGGTTGACCATCATAGGAGGAATTTTATGTATTGTTGGAAGAGTTAATGTTGTCTATATCAATGTTCTTCAATCCCTGCTGTAACAATAGAGGTTTTGCATGGTCAGTTACAGTGAGAAATAGAAATGATTGTTTTGAGAAGTTTAGAATGTATGGCGAAGATATAAATGGTTGTGGGACGAAATACTGCCTTAGGGTGACAGAGGGTATTCCCACATTGGAATATGTGAGTGAACGATGGAGGTGAAGTTTTCCAGCACGGTGCTTTTAGTAGATTGGATGAAGATGTTTTGGAGGCGAAAAAGTTAAACAGATAGCAATATTATTGGGTTAAGCTAGTTTCTTTATTGTATTGTGGTACATTCAGAATCACATACTTATCCTATGAATCTCGTCCGAGGCAAAGGAAAATCAGTCGTTTGTTTTCAGTCGTGAAATATGAAAATAAACCTGTGACCAAGTAGAGGAGATGATGTATGATAAAAAGTATTATGTGGTTGAAGGAATGAAACTTTTAGCTTTAAAATGTGTGTTGAGAGGTTGGGAAAGGATAAAATTCTCCGTTCTATTCGAATAATCCAATGATAGGTATTATTCCAGTCTTTAGAGATACGCAACTAACAACAGCTTTGTGGTATGGTAATTATCAATTGTTGTTTGCAGGCAAGTGGGCTTAATGTAGTTTGCATTTTATTCAGTTTCTGAAATTACCCTATTTAAAGGATAGTAATGGTATGCAGTGTACCCTTGCTGGTAGGGAAATTAAATGGCTCAGTTACTCTCCATGTTTAATGTTTCCCATTTGTGGTTTGGCAAATCTCTTGTTTATTCGGGTCTTTGCCTGATATTGTTTGGACACAGGTTGACCATGATTCAGTGTGAGTTAAAGTAGTGGCCAATTCACCTTCCACACTCGTGTGTCAACCTTGTAGATATTATGTATTAATGTTTTTTTTAGGAATGGCTAGGAATTGGTTCTTACGCAGGAACTATTTTCGGCCGCCGAAAAATTTTGTATTTCTACGAATCATTCCGGGCTCATTCCTAAACAATAAGTGTACTTGTTAGCACTCAGGAGTATTCAGCATGGTGTAAATATTTTATTTGGAAGATTGATTTCACAAATAATCAATGAAAATGAAATATACGCAAAAACGTGCCTTCTGCCCGTTTCTGAATGCATGTTAAGGACAGAGAAATGGAAATTATGAACAACAATGAAAATTGAGATGCTTACTCCATACCTTCCGATATAACTAGCGCACACTATAGTGAGCGATTTCACATCCGTTGGGAGCACTTGTTGTACTGAGCTTCCACTGTATTACTTGCACCCATTGACCCTAGCGACTGTTTATGTCCATCATCGTACCAAAGAGACGTGAATGCCAGCGATATATTTAAAAAAATTACATTCTGTTAGTCATTACTTTTGTAGTGTCTAGCATTTTTCAGTAGAAATGATGTTGAAGGTACGCTGCTCATTCTGGAAGTTAGGTTCAACGATAATTGTAGAGCATGGCGATGCCCAAGAGTTTCTCTTTAACTAGGTTTTCCCTACATTCTCTAAGTTGCATATTTTTTAGGGGCGGTCGCATTGGATCTGCAGGATCCAAGAATCGGGGGTTCTTTCATTTCATTTCATTCTGAAATGTAAATGGAATGGACAGCCTAAATATGAAACTGCGTTTGAGGGTTAATATTCTCAAATGTTCGTGTTATCTGCTCCCTGTTAAAGATTAGTAGGTACGTTGGATACTGAGGAAAGGAGGCTGTGTAACTGTGGTCAGGAAATGAGATGAAATTTTTACCTTGTGACTATGATGAAAATTTAGATGAGAAGAAAATATAAGTGTTGTATCAAGTAGGTAGGGAAAATTCATTTTACATGGGTTCTTCTGAAAAGAGGAAAATTTGAGAGGGTGATATATGTCTCCTTACGATGCTAGCCAGGAGGAGACACCTGTTGCGTGGAAGTGTAATAGAAGTGAATTATTGTAGATCGATCCCAAATCGCTTAAAGATTGATTGGTTTTAAGGTCAATTACGTTGGCATCCTATGTCGTGGTCTGATGTGTGTTGGGATGTTGATGCCTCATGGACGAAATCTTCCGTAGAATGATGAAGACGTGTATGAAGGTAATACTCAAGTGGTAGAAATGGAGAATGTCCCCAGTTAAGTAAGGACAGCGTAGCACAACATATTGAGCCTTGAAGGTGTATTCCCAATTGCCGTGGGGACGAGGTAAACAGTGGTGACCAATCAATAAATAGATTTATATTTCTGCATTGCAAGTGGTCCTCACCAGTTCTCAATGGATGTTACTCGAGGAACTTGGTTGATTCTGGTGTTCTGAGTACTTTTTGACCCTTCTTTGAAGCCCTGAAACTTTATCTCACATGCTGTTAAAATTTGCTGCAAGTAGGGTTTGGCATCTGGTTCTGTGTCTATGGTAAATATTACAAGTGAGTAAAAGCAAGAAATTGTTGTAGAGCGTAGGGAGTAAGTGCCCTGAAAGGGAACACAGAGCATTAAGAAAATCAAAGTGTGTTACGGTGAAAGTATTCATCTGATACACGAGTGAAGTCTTTGGTCATGTCCAGATATTAAAGCTTGTATGAGTGAGGGTTTAAAATACTCTGCCTACCTTTTGGATTGTTTAGGGTAGGTGCTTGAAAGCCTGGTCAGTAAGGAATGTGTAGCTTTGACTGATTGCGATAAGCCTTGGCTTGACTTTTTTAATGTTTATAGAGGACAGTCTGTTTTGTAGTGTACCATTGTGATGGAGTGAAATAGGGCATCATGTGTGACCACAAGATAAAACGTTTCCTTGCCAGGTACGTGGTCACGCAGTAGACAAATCCTTGGAAAATTCATTGTGTATACATGTACCTCTATCTAAATGATTTCTACATTTATCTACTTCATCATCTAAGTGATGTGTCTAGGTGCTTGACTCTATGATAGTACATCCCCGTTTGAGGTGCTTATAATGATTTTGTTTTAGTTTAACTCCGACTCTTAACATGCTACTTAAATTGATGGTTCACGTCGTGGTGTGATGGCGAAATTGATATGCAGGTATTCCATCAAGAAAATGATTATTTGGTAGAGTTACGTTGTTTACTGTAGTAGGTAATCCTGAAGTTTATTCCAACTGTGGTCGATCTCAATCAGGCTCGCGTGCATGGAGCAAGTGCCAATCAGTGAGGCAGTATGTATTAAGTAGGTTAGTCATTACCATTGGGAACTACCATTATTATAATGGTATAGATTTTTAATTCACTCATTGGTAACAAGGCAAAGTTAGGCTTGAATGCATTGAGAAGTAGGGACTCCATAACTTCGATGGTTAATGAGGAATTTGTTTTGCCTCCTAGAGACATTTTAAGTGATACTTCAACTTTGGAAAGGATCAAACTATAAATGAGATGCGGAAGGAGTAGTGTTATATCCTGGTTTGATACTTGCTACTTGTTATAGAGAATACTTTTATCTGACTCCTAAGTTATGCTTGAGTGTATTCCTTTGTGTCAGCGGGTATCCCTTGTTCCCTACTGTGATCCTTAAAATGATTTTCTTTTAGTAGAAAGTATTGGGCAGGTGAAAGATTGCAGAGCAATTAAAATTTTTTGAATCATTGACTCAGACTTTGTTGGTCTCAGCGGTGGTAGTTTTTTGTACTGAGGATCTATTCTCTTTGTTCCAGGATGACCATAACATCAAGTCATCTTAATCTGTTCGCACTGCAAATATTAATCACCAATGACCCTATAAGTTCTTTGGCTTTGTTGCTGTAGAATGCTTGGGAATTCCTTATCTCCATATTTTTCGGAATATTAGCTGACTCCCTTCTCGCTCTCATTCAACATTATTTATCCTTTTAACCAACATGTGGTATATTAGCTTATTATGTGAATTATTTTTTGTCTACAGCTTGAGCAAACACTACTTTTTTATATTGATACTTAATTCTATCCAATTATTCCTCCCATTTATTTTGTACCAAATAATTCGTGTTTGGCGATAAAACATGTGTTAATGCGAAGTCCTTTGTAACAGTTTTCATTATAATATTCAGGTGTGATAGCATTGTTGTGAATACATGTCGTGAGGTATTCAGTAGGCACATGTACCTTTGAGAAGACTCTACTTTGGACAAGGAGGTTGTTAATTTCTCAATGTTTTAACAACTCCTTGCATAGCGACAGGAATGATATGGTTGAATGTGAAAATCTTACATCTGTTAATTTTTTGAGGCAATGTGTGTTTGAATATAATGGATCGATGTATAAGCTGCTCGTTCTATCAAGGTGTACCATCATAGTAGGAATTTTATGGAAGAGTTAATGTTGTGTACATCAATGTACTTCAATCCCTGCTGTAACAATAGAGGGGTTGCATGGTCAGTTACAGTGAGAAATAGGAAATGGATGTTATGAGAAGTGGAGAATGGAAGGCGAAGATGTAAATGGTTGTGGGATGAAATACTGCGGCAGGGTGACAGAGGGTATTCCCACTTTGGAATATTTCGTGTAAGTGAAGGATGGAGGTGAATTCTTCCAGTGCAGTGCTTGAAGTTGATAGAATGAAGATGTTTTCCAGGCAAAAAGTTAAACAGATAGTAATACTAGTGAGGTGACGCCTGTTTTTTTTTATTCTATTGTGATGCATTCACAATCACACGTGCCTTGTGAATCTTGTCAGGGTTAACTGACTATAACTGGTTGGTTTTCAGTCTTGAAATTGGGAAATAGACCTGTGACTGAGTAGAGGAGATGGTATGTGATAAAACGTATTGTGTGGCTGAAGGAATTAAACTTGCTGCTTTAAAAATGTGTTGAGAGTTTGGGAAAGAATAGAATTCTCCCATCAGTCGGTCTGACGGATTCATCTTTCGTGATGTGTCGCATCAGTCTATCCTTAGGAAGTTGGGGAATAGGATGTAAATGTGCCGGAAAGACTTTAAGTGTAATTAGTCCATTGATATTCTTCCAGTCTTTAGGGATTCCCAACTAACGAAAGCTTAGTGGTGTGGTAACCCATGATTGTCGTTTGCAGGGAAGTTGTGAGCAAGTGGGCTGCTCTAGTTTGCATTTTATTAAGTTTCTAAAATGTACCTTATTTAAAGCATAACATTGATATGAAGTGTACCCTTAGGTACCAGGTAGGGAAATTAAATGGCTCAATTATTCTCCATGTCTAATGAATCCCATTGTTGGTGTGACAATTCTATTGTCCCTTCCGGCGTTTGCTGGAAGTAGTTCAGACATAGGGTGGCCACGATTCAGTGAGAGTCTGAGTGGTGGTCAATTCACCTTCAACACTCATGTCAACCCTGCAGAGATTATGTTTTAATGTTAGTTTACGCAGATGGAGTCTGTTGTAGCGAGTATGGCATATAGCAAGAATCTGGCAATAACGAGTGACTGGGAACGTACTAGAGCCATAGAAAGGGCCATAGTTAACATGTAAAAAAAACTGATACTGAGGTCAAGAAGCCTATGCCACTCTATACGCTTGTTGTTACGAGCGATATTTCTTGAGGGTGATTCCTATAAAAGTACTAATTAACTAATGGAATTTATATTTAGCAGCATTATTTGTCAACTACAACTCAGAATACTGTATTGGTGCCATCTCTGAATCATTAATAATGCTTTTTATCCTCGAGACGAAGTCTTCAAATTTTTCCACAAAGAATTATTTATCTCCATTATAATTTTATGATTCGCATTGTTTGGAATATTTTTCATGTTAACAGAAGCAATGGAAATAGTTAATTATTCTGGTACATTTGTTAATTTGTTCATTATTTTCAATGATTTCGTAAATAGTGCTTTGGCCAATGATATTCGAATAATCAATGTTTACCCCTCACGACAAGTTTTTATTTTATTTTATAATTCCTCACTTGACGAGTACATACAATTTTGAGTGAATTATTAGTCATTAATGATGTAGCCCAATGGGTGTAATTCCACTATTAGTGGACCCACAAATGGTGTTGATATGGGACTCCACTAAAATATTTGAAGATGGACAGCAGGAAAAAAATGCAAAGTCCACAGTAGTGTTGGCACTGGTTAAGGTTCGAAATTTGTCGTACTCGCTGTAGCTTTTCCCTCGGTGAAATGTCCTCCATGTAACTACTGAAACCTTGGTAGAGCTTTTGGAACCCATTATTTCAACCGAAGTCTTTTATGAAAGATATCGGCACTATTGCCTTTCCACTACCTCGGCGAAGCGTTGTACATATGCAAAGGTTGCCATGGACTCATGTGAAATTCTAGATTACTAGAAACAAATATCCATACTCAGTTTCACGGGTTAAACGGTTTGTGTGTGGCTCATATGTAATTGATTGCATTCATTGGTTGTTGTTGTTACTATGGTTACAATAGAAAATCATGTGACTGCTAGATTGTCACTGATGAACGCGAATGTGATTAACTACGCCCACATAATTCGCATATCCAGTGAATTATGGTAGAAAAACGATTGTGCATTGAAAAAAAGATACCTATCTACCCTGTGGTTTTGCGGCAAATGGCATTACCAACAATTTCATAGTCTACGTATAATATCGGAGGTAATATTGCGAGGATGCAGAAGAGGACGTCATAATGGTCGCAGAGTGTGGTAGCAATACTGATGGAGGACAATAATCAATTTGCTCCTAAAGATGATGGGAAAAGGGTTGTTTTGTAATTTAATCTTCAAGCATATCCCTATTTGCTGTGCTTATAATAATATCGTGATAAGTCAACTCCAATTCTGACATGCTACTTTACATGACATTATAACGTGATTGCATATATCGTGGTGTGATGGTAAAATTGATAAAGAGGAATTCCATCAAGAAGATGATTCTTTTGGTATAGGTATATTGTTTACTGCAGTAGGTAATCATTAAGTTTATTCCAACAATGGTAGGGGTGTATCAGGCTCTTTTTTATGGAGAAGCACCCAATCAGTATGAAGTTGGTAAAATTAAAGAAAGAGTGTATTTGTGGAGTGTTTCTGCTATGGGGAAGGTATTAGGCTGCATATTTCCGGGATATTGTTGTCATTGGGTGAGGTAGTCATGACCATGTGGAACTACGATTATTATAATGGTTTGGATTTCTAATTCACTCGTTGGTAGTGAGTAAAAGGAAGGCTTGAATGCATTGAGAATTTGGGACTCCATAACTTCGATGGTTAATGAAGAATTTGTTTTTCCTCCTAGAGACATTATAAGTGATATTCCAACTTTGGAATGGAAAGATTATTTATGAGTTGTGGGAATATCAATCACTAATTACCCTCTAAGTTCTTTGCCTTTGTGACTTTGGAATGCTTGGGAATTCCTGTTCTCCATATCATTCGGGATATTAGCTTACTCCCTACTCACTCCCAATTCACCATTATTTATCCTTTAACAAATAGTCATATAAGTTTATTATTCTAATTATTTCTTCCCATTAGGTTGAGAGCTAACTCTTATTCTTAAAATGATAATTTATATCATCCATTATTTCCTCCATTTATTATGTGCTAATAAATTCCTGTTTAGCGGGAAAACATATGTTAATGCGAATTCCTTATTAACAGTTTTCATTATAATGTTTAAGTGTGAAGGTATTTTTTTAAATACATCGCGTAAGGAATTCAGTAGGCAGGCGTACCTTCGAGAATACTATGCTCTGGACCAGGGGGTTCTTAATTTCTCCATATTTGTACCACTCATTGCATAGTGACAGGAATGATATTGTTGAATGTGAAAATCTGTGAATATTATGGATCGATGTATAAACTGCTCGTTCTATTAAGGTTGACCATCATAGGAGGAATTTTATGTATTGTTGGAAGAGTTAATGTTGTCTATATCAATGTTCTTCAATCCCTGCTGTAACAATAGAGGTTTTGCATGGTCAGTTACAGTGAGAAATAGAAATGATTGTTTTGAGAAGTTTAGAATGTATGGCGAAGATATAAATGGTTGTGGGACGAAATACTGCCTTAGGGTGACAGAGGGTATTCCCACATTGGAATATGTGAGTGAACGATGGAGGTGAAGTTTTCCAGCACGGTGCTTTTAGTAGATTGGATGAAGATGTTTTGGAGGCGAAAAAGTTAAACAGATAGCAATATTATTGGGTTAAGCTAGTTTCTTTATTGTATTGTGGTACATTCAGAATCACATACTTATCCTATGAATCTCGTCCGAGGCAAAGGAAAATCAGTCGTTTGTTTTCAGTCGTGAAATATGAAAATAAACCTGTGACCAAGTAGAGGAGATGATGTATGATAAAAAGTATTATGTGGTTGAAGGAATGAAACTTTTAGCTTTAAAATGTGTGTTGAGAGGTTGGGAAAGGATAAAATTCTCCGTTCTATTCGAATAATCCAATGATAGGTATTATTCCAGTCTTTAGAGATACGCAACTAACAACAGCTTTGTGGTATGGTAATTATCAATTGTTGTTTGCAGGCAAGTGGGCTTAATGTAGTTTGCATTTTATTCAGTTTCTGAAATTACCCTATTTAAAGGATAGTAATGGTATGCAGTGTACCCTTGCTGGTAGGGAAATTAAATGGCTCAGTTACTCTCCATGTTTAATGTTTCCCATTTGTGGTTTGGCAAATCTCTTGTTTATTCGGGTCTTTGCCTGATATTGTTTGGACACAGGTTGACCATGATTCAGTGTGAGTTAAAGTAGTGGCCAATTCACCTTCCACACTCGTGTGTCAACCTTGTAGATATTATGTATTAATGTTTTTTTTAGGAATGGCTAGGAATTGGTTCTTACGCAGGAACTATTTTCGGCCGCCGAAAAATTTTGTATTTCTACGAATCATTCCGGGCTCATTCCTAAACAATAAGTGTACTTGTTAGCACTCAGGAGTATTCAGCATGGTGTAAATATTTTATTTGGAAGATTGATTTCACAAATAATCAATGAAAATGAAATATACGCAAAAACGTGCCTTCTGCCCGTTTCTGAACGCATGTTAAGGACAGAGAAATGGAAATTATGAACAACAATGAAAATTGAGATGCTTACTCCATACCTTCCGATATAACTAGCGCACACTATAGTGAGCGATTTCACATCCGTTGGGAGCACTTGTTGTACTGAGCTTCCACTGTATTACTTGCACCCATTGACCCTAGCGACTGTTTATGTCCATCATCGTACCAAAGAGACGTGAATGCCAGCGATATATTTAAAAAAATTACATTCTGTTAGTCATTACTTTTGTAGTGTCTAGCATTTTTCAGTAGAAATGATGTTGAAGGTACGCTGCTCATTCTGGAAGTTAGGTTCAACGATAATTGTAGAGCATGGCGATGCCCAAGAGTTTCTCTTTAACTAGGTTTTCCCTACATTCTCTAAGTTGCATATTTTTTAGGGGCGGTCGCATTGGATCTGCAGGATCCAAGAATCGGGGGTTCTTTCATTTCATTTCATTCTGAAATGTAAATGGAATGGACAGCCTAAATATGAAACTGCGTTTGAGGGTTAATATTCTCAAATGTTCGTGTTATCTGCTCCCTGTTAAAGATTAGTAGGTACGTTGGATACTGAGGAAAGGAGGCTGTGTAACTGTGGTCAGGAAATGAGATGAAATTTTTACCTTGTGACTATGATGAAAATTTAGATGAGAAGAAAATATAAGTGTTGTATCAAGTAGGTAGGGAAAATTCATTTTACATGGGTTCTTCTGAAAAGAGGAAAATTTGAGAGGGTGATATATGTCTCCTTACGATGCTAGCCAGGAGGAGACACCTGTTGCGTGGAAGTGTAATAGAAGTGAATTATTGTAGATCGATCCCAAATCGCTTAAAGATTGATTGGTTTTAAGGTCAATTACGTTGGCATCCTATGTCGTGGTCTGATGTGTGTTGGGATGTTGATGCCTCATGGACGAAATCTTCCGTAGAATGATGAAGACGTGTATGAAGGTAATACTCAAGTGGTAGAAATGGAGAATGTCCCCAGTTAAGTAAGGACAGCGTAGCACAACATATTGAGCCTTGAAGGTGTATTCCCAATTGCCGTGGGGACGAGGTAAACAGTGGTGACCAATCAATAAATAGATTTATATTTCTGCATTGCAAGTGGTCCTCACCAGTTCTCAATGGATGTTACTCGAGGAACTTGGTTGATTCTGGTGTTCTGAGTACTTTTTGACCCTTCTTTGAAGCCCTGAAACTTTATCTCACATGCTGTTAAAATTTGCTGCAAGTAGGGTTTGGCATCTGGTTCTGTGTCTATGGTAAATATTACAAGTGAGTAAAAACAAGAAATTGTTGTAGAGCGTAGGGAGTAAGTGCCCTGAAAGGGAACACAGAGCATTAAGAAAATCAAAGTGTGTTACGGTGAAAGTATTCATCTGATACACGAGTGAAGTCTTTGGTCATGTCCAGATATTAAAGCTTGTATGAGTGAGGGTTTAAAATACTCTGCCTACCTTTTGGATTGTTTAGGGTAGGTGCTTGAAAGCCTGGTCAGTAAGGAATGTGTAGCTTTGACTGATTGCGATAAGCCTTGGCTTGACTTTTTTAATGTTTATAGAGGACAGTCTGTTTTGTAGTGTACCATTGTGATGGAGTGAAATAGGGCATCATGTGTGACCACAAGATAAAACGTTTCCTTGCCAGGTACGTGGTCACGCAGTAGACAAATCCTTGGAAAATTCATTGTGTATACATGTACCTCTATCTAAATGATTTCTACATTTATCTACTTCATCATCTAAGTGATGTGTCTAGGTGCTTGACTCTATGATAGTACATCCCCGTTTGAGGTGCTTATAATGATTTTGTTTTAGTTTAACTCCGACTCTTAACATGCTACTTAAATTGATGGTTCACGTCGTGGTGTGATGGCGAAATTGATATGCAGGTATTCCATCAAGAAAATGATTATTTGGTAGAGTTACGTTGTTTACTGTAGTAGGTAATCCTGAAGTTTATTCCAACTGTGGTCGATCTCAATCAGGCTCGCGTGCATGGAGCAAGTGCCAATCAGTGAGGCAGTATGTATTAAGTAGGTTAGTCATTACCATTGGGAACTACCATTATTATAATGGTATAGATTTTTAATTCACTCATTGGTAACAAGGCAAAGTTAGGCTTGAATGCATTGAGAAGTAGGGACTCCATAACTTCGATGGTTAATGAGGAATTTGTTTTGCCTCCTAGAGACATTTTAAGTGATACTTCAACTTTGGAAAGGATCAAACTATAAATGAGATGCGGAAGGAGTAGTGTTATATCCTGGTTTGATACTTGCTACTTGTTATAGAGAATACTTTTATCTGACTCCTAAGTTATGCTTGAGTGTATTCCTTTGTGTCAGCGGGTATCCCTTGTTCCCTACTGTGATCCTTAAAATGATTTTCTTTTAGTAGAAAGTATTGGGCAGGTGAAAGATTGCAGAGCAATTAAAATTTTTTGAATCATTGACTCAGACTTTGTTGGTCTCAGCGGTGGTAGTTTTTTGTACTGAGGATCTATTCTCTTTGTTCCAGGATGACCATAACATCAAGTCATCTTAATCTGTTCGCACTGCAAATATTAATCACCAATGACCCTATAAGTTCTTTGGCTTTGTTGCTGTAGAATGCTTGGGAATTCCTTATCTCCATATTTTTCGGAATATTAGCTGACTCCCTTCTCGCTCTCATTCAACATTATTTATCCTTTTAACCAACATGTGGTATATTAGCTTATTATGTGAATTATTTTTTGTCTACAGCTTGAGCAAACACTACTTTTTTATATTGATACTTAATTCTATCCAATTATTCCTCCCATTTATTTTGTACCAAATAATTCGTGTTTGGCGATAAAACATGTGTTAATGCGAAGTCCTTTGTAACAGTTTTCATTATAATATTCAGGTGTGATAGCATTGTTGTGAATACATGTCGTGAGGTATTCAGTAGGCACATGTACCTTTGAGAAGACTCTACTTTGGACAAGGAGGTTGTTAATTTCTCAATGTTTTAACAACTCCTTGCATAGCGACAGGAATGATATGGTTGAATGTGAAAATCTTACATCTGTTAATTTTTTGAGGCAATGTGTGTTTGAATATAATGGATCGATGTATAAGCTGCTCGTTCTATCAAGGTGTACCATCATAGTAGGAATTTTATGGAAGAGTTAATGTTGTGTACATCAATGTACTTCAATCCCTGCTGTAACAATAGAGGGGTTGCATGGTCAGTTACAGTGAGAAATAGGAAATGGATGTTATGAGAAGTGGAGAATGGAAGGCGAAGATGTAAATGGTTGTGGGATGAAATACTGCGGCAGGGTGACAGAGGGTATTCCCACTTTGGAATATTTCGTGTAAGTGAAGGATGGAGGTGAATTCTTCCAGTGCAGTGCTTGAAGTTGATAGAATGAAGATGTTTTCCAGGCAAAAAGTTAAACAGATAGTAATACTAGTGAGGTGACGCCTGTTTTTTTTTATTCTATTGTGATGCATTCACAATCACACGTGCCTTGTGAATCTTGTCAGGGTTAACTGACTATAACTGGTTGGTTTTCAGTCTTGAAATTGGGAAATAGACCTGTGACTGAGTAGAGGAGATGGTATGTGATAAAACGTATTGTGTGGCTGAAGGAATTAAACTTGCTGCTTTAAAAATGTGTTGAGAGTTTGGGAAAGAATAGAATTCTCCCATCAGTCGGTCTGACGGATTCATCTTTCGTGATGTGTCGCATCAGTCTATCCTTAGGAAGTTGGGGAATAGGATGTAAATGTGCCGGAAAGACTTTAAGTGTAATTAGTCCATTGATATTCTTCCAGTCTTTAGGGATTCCCAACTAACGAAAGCTTAGTGGTGTGGTAACCCATGATTGTCGTTTGCAGGGAAGTTGTGAGCAAGTGGGCTGCTCTAGTTTGCATTTTATTAAGTTTCTAAAATGTACCTTATTTAAAGCATAACATTGATATGAAGTGTACCCTTAGGTACCAGGTAGGGAAATTAAATGGCTCAATTATTCTCCATGTCTAATGAATCCCATTGTTGGTGTGACAATTCTATTGTCCCTTCCGGCGTTTGCTGGAAGTAGTTCAGACATAGGGTGGCCACGATTCAGTGAGAGTCTGAGTGGTGGTCAATTCACCTTCAACACTCATGTCAACCCTGCAGAGATTATGTTTTAATGTTAGTTTACGCAGATGGAGTCTGTTGTAGCGAGTATGGCATATAGCAAGAATCTGGCAATAACGAGTGACTGGGAACGTACTAGAGCCATAGAAAGGGCCATAGTTAACATGTAAAAAAAACTGATACTCAGGTCAAGAAGCCTATGCCACTCTATACGCTTGTTATTACGAGCGATATTTCTTGAGGGTGATTCCTATAAAAGTACTAATTAACTAATGGAATTTATATTTAGCAGCATTATTTGTCAACTACAACTCAGAATACTGTATTTGTGCCATCTCTGAATCATTAATAATGCTTTTTATCCTCGAGACGAAGTCTTCAAATTTTTCCACAAAGAATTATTTATCTCCATTATAATTTTATGATTCGCATTGTTTGGAATATTTTTCATGTTAACAGAAGCAATGGAAATAGTTAATTATTCTGGTACATTTGTTAATTTGTTCATTATTTTCAATGATTTCGTAAATAGTGCTTTGGCCAATGATATTCGAATAATCAATGTTTACCCCTCACGACAAGTTTTTATTTTATTTTATAATTCCTCACTTGACGAGTACATACAATTTTGAGTGAATTATTAGTCATTAATGATGTAGCCCAATGGGTGTAATTCCACTATTAGTGGACCCACAAATGGTGGTGATATGGGACTCCACTAAAATATTTGAAGATGGACAGCAGGAAAAAAATGCAAAGTCCACAGTAGTGTTGGCACTGGTTAAGGTTCGAAATTTGTCGTACTCGCTGTAGCTTTTCCCTCGGTGAATCGTCCTCCATGTAACTACTGAAACCTTGGTAGAGCTTTTGGAACCCATTATTTCAACCAAAGTCTTTTATGAAAGATATCGGCACTATTGCCTTTCCACTACCTCGGCGAAGCGTTGTACATATGCAAAGGTTGCCATGGACTCATGTGAAATTCTAGATTACTAGAAACAAATATCCATACTCAGTTTCACGGGTTAAACGGTTTGTGTGTGGCTCATATGTAATTGATTGCATTCATTGGTTGTTGTTGTTACTATGGTTACAATAGAAAATCATGTGACTGCTAGATTGTCACTGATGAACGCGAATGTGATTAACTACGCCCACATAATTCGCATATCCAGTGAATTATGGTAGAAAAACGATTGTGCATTGAAAAAAAGATACCTATCTACCCTGTGGTTTTGCGGCAAATGGCATTACCAACAATTTCATAGTCTACGTATAATATCGGAGGTAATATTGCGAGGATGCAGAAGAGGACGTCATAATGGTCGCAGAGTGTGGTAGCAATACTGATGGAGGACAATAATCAATTTGCTCCTAAAGATGATGGGAAAAGGGTTGTTTTGTAATTTAATCTTCAAGCATATCCCTATTTGCCGTGCTTATAATAATATCGTGATAAGTCAACTCCAATTCTGACATGCTACTTTACATGACATTATAACGTGATTGCATATATCGTGGTGTGATGGTAAAATTGATAAAGAGGAATTCCATCAAGAAGATGATTCTTTTGGTATAGGTATATTGTTTACTGCAGTAGGTAATCATTAAGTTTATTCCAACAATGGTAGGGGTGTATCAGGCTCTTTTTTATGGAGAAGCACCCAATCAGTATGAAGTTGGTAAAATTAAAGAAAGAGTGTATTTGTGGAGTGTTTCTGCTATGGGGAAGGTATTAGGCTGCATATTTCCGGGATATTGTTGTCATTGGGTGAGGTAGTCATGACCATGTGGAACTACGATTATTATAATGGTTTGGATTTCTAATTCACTCGTTGGTAGTGAGTAAAAGGAAGGCTTGAATGCATTGAGAATTTGGGACTCCATAACTTCGATGGTTAATGAAGAATTTGTTTTTCCTCCTAGAGACATTATAAGTGATATTCCAACTTTGGAATGGAAAGATTATTTATGAGTTGTGGGAATATCAATCACTAATTACCCTCTAAGTTCTTTGCCTTTGTGACTTTGGAATGCTTGGGAATTCCTGTTCTCCATATCATTCGGGATATTAGCTTACTCCCTACTCACTCCCAATTCACCATTATTTATCCTTTAACAAATAGTCATATAAGTTTATTATTCTAATTATTTCTTCCCATTAGGTTGAGAGCTAACTCTTATTCTTAAAATGATAATTTATATCATCCATTATTTCCTCCATTTATTATGTGCTAATAAATTCCTGTTTAGCGGGAAAACATATGTTAATGCGAATTCCTTATTAACAGTTTTCATTATAATGTTTAAGTGTGAAGGTATTTTTTTAAATACATCGCGTAAGGAATTCAGTAGGCAGGCGTACCTTCGAGAATACTATGCTCTGGACCAGGGGGTTCTTAATTTCTCCATATTTGTACCACTCATTGCATAGTGACAGGAATGATATTGTTGAATGTGAAAATCTGTGAATATTATGGATCGATGTATAAACTGCTCGTTCTATTAAGGTTGACCATCATAGGAGGAATTTTATGTATTGTTGGAAGAGTTAATGTTGTCTATATCAATGTTCTTCAATCCCTGCTGTAACAATAGAGGTTTTGCATGGTCAGTTACAGTGAGAAATAGAAATGATTGTTTTGAGAAGTTTAGAATGTATGGCGAAGATATAAATGGTTGTGGGACGAAATACTGCCTTAGGGTGACAGAGGGTATTCCCACATTGGAATATGTGAGTGAATGATGGAGGTGAAGTTTTCCAGCACGGTGCTTTTAGTAGATTGGATGAAGATGTTTTGGAGGCGAAAAAGTTAAACAGATAGCAATATTATTGGGTTAAGCTAGTTTCTTTATTGTATTGTGGTACATTCAGAATCGCATACTTATCCTATGAATCTCGTCCGAGGCAAAGGAAAATCAGTCGTTTGTTTTCAGTCGTGAAATATGAAAATAAACCTGTGACCAAGTAGAGGAGATGATGTATGATAAAAAGTATTATGTGGTTGAAGGAATGAAACTTTTAGCTTTAAAATGTGTGTTGAGAGGTTGGGAAAGGATAAAATTCTCCGTTCTATTCAAATAATCCAATGATAGGTATTATTCCAGTCTTTAGAGATACGCAACTAACAACAGCTTTGTGGTATGGTAATTATCAATTGTTGTTTGCAGGCAAGTGGGCTTAATGTAGTTTGCATTTTATTCAGTTTCTGAAATTACCCTATTTAAAGGATAGTAATGGTATGCAGTGTACCCTTGCTGGTAGGGAAATTAAATGGCTCAGTTACTCTCCATGTTTAATGTTTCCCATTTGTGGTTTGGCAAATCTCTTGTTTATTCGGGTCTTTGCCTGATATTGTTTGGACACAGGTTGACCATGATTCAGTGTGAGTTAAAGTAGTGGCCAATTCACCTTCCACACTCGTGTGTCAACCTTGTAGATATTATGTATTAATGTTTTTTTTAGGAATGGCTAGGAATTGGTTCTTACGCAGGAACTATTTTCGGCCGCCGAAAAATTTTGTATTTCTACGAATCATTCCGGGCTCATTCCTAAACAATAAGTGTACTTGTTAGCACTCAGGAGTATTCAGCATGGTGTAAATATTTTATTTGGAAGATTGATTTCACAAATAATCAATGAAAATGAAATATACGCAAAAACGTGCCTTCTGCCCGTTTCTGAACGCATGTTAAGGACAGAGAAATGGAAATTATGAACAACAATGAAAATTGAGATGCTTACTCCATACCTTCCGATATAACTAGCGCACACTATAGTGAGCGATTTCACATCCGTTGGGAGCACTTGTTGTACTGAGCTTCCACTGTATTACTTGCACCCATTGACCCTAGCGACTGTTTATGTCCATCATCGTACCAAAGAGACGTGAATGCCAGCGATATATTTAAAAAAATTACATTCTGTTAGTCATTACTTTTGTAGTGTCTAGCATTTTTCAGTAGAAATGATGTTGAAGGTACGCTGCTCATTCTGGAAGTTAGGTTCAACGATAATTGTAGAGCATGGCGATGCCCAAGAGCTTCTCTTTAACTAGGTTTTCCCTACATTCTCTAAGTTGCATATTTTTTAGGGGCGGTCGCATTGGATCTGCAGGATCCAAGAATCGGGGGTTCTTTCATTTCATTTCATTCTGAAATGTAAATGGAATGGACAGCCTAAATATGAAACTGCGTTTGAGGGTTAATATTCTCAAATGTTCGTGTTATCTGCTCCCTGTTAAAGATTAGTAGGTACGTTGGATACTGAGGAAAGGAGGCTGTGTAACTGTGGTCAGGAAATGAGATGAAATTTTTACCTTGTGACTATGATGAAAATTTAGATGAGAAGAAAATATAAGTGTTGTATCAAGTAGGTAGGGAAAATTCATTTTACATGGGTTCTTCTGAAAAGAGGAAAATTTGAGAGGGTGATATATGTCTCCTTACGATGCTAGCCAGGAGGAGACACCTGTTGCGTGGAAGTGTAATAGAAGTGAATTATTGTAGATCGATCCCAAATCGCTTAAAGATTGATTGGTTTTAAGGTCAATTACGTTGGCATCCTATGTCGTGGTCTGATGTGTGTTGGGATGTTGATGCCTCATGGACGAAATCTTCCGTAGAATGATGAAGACGTGTATGAAGGTAATACTCAAGTGGTAGAAATGGAGAATGTCCCCAGTTAAGTAAGGACAGCGTAGCACAACATATTGAGCCTTGAAGGTGTATTCCCAATTGCCGTGGGGACGAGGTAAACAGTGGTGACCAATCAATAAATAGATTTATATTTCTGCATTGCAAGTGGTCCTCACCAGTTCTCAATGGATGTTACTCGAGGAACTTGGTTGATTCTGGTGTTCTGAGTACTTTTTGACCCTTCTTTGAAGCCCTGAAACTTTATCTCACATGCTGTTAAAATTTGCTGCAAGTAGGGTTTGGCATCTGGTTCTGTGTCTATGGTAAATATTACAAGTGAGTAAAAGCAAGAAATTGTTGTAGAGCGTAGGGAGTAAGTGCCCTGAAAGGGAACACAGAGCATTAAGAAAATCAAAGTGTGTTACGGTGAAAGTATTCATCTGATACACGAGTGAAGTCTTTGGTCATGTCCAGATATTAAAGCTTGTATGAGTGAGGGTTTAAAATACTCTGCCTACCTTTTGGATTGTTTAGGGTAGGTGCTTGAAAGCCTGGTCAGTAAGGAATGTGTAGCTTTGACTGATTGCGATAAGCCTTGGCTTGACTTTTTTAATGTTTATAGAGGACAGTCTGTTTTGTAGTGTACCATTGTGATGGAGTGAAATAGGGCATCATGTGTGACCACAAGATAATATGTTTCCTTGCCAGGTACGTGGTCACGCAGTAGACAAATCCTTGGAAAATTTATTGTGTATACATGTACCTCTATCTAAATGATTTCTACCTTTATCTACTTCATCATCTAAGTGATGTGTCTAGGTGCTTGACTCTATGATAGTACATCCCCGTTTGAGGTGCTTATAATAATATTGTTTTAGTTTAACTCCGACTCTTAACATGCTACTTAAATTGATGGTTCACGTCGTGGTGTGATGGCGAAATTGATATGCAGGTATTCCATCAAGAAAATGATTATTTGGTAGAGTTACGTTGTTTACTGTAGTAGGTGATCCTGAAGTTTATTCCAACTGTGGTCGATCTCAATCAGGCTCGTGTGCATGGAGCAAGTGCCAATCAGTGAAGCAGTATGTATTAAGTAGGTTAGTCATTACCATTGGGAACTGCCATTATTATAATGGTATAGATTTTTAATTCACTCATTGGTAACAAGGCAAAGTTAGGCTTGAATGCATTGAGAAGTAGGGACTCCATAACTTCGATGGTTAATGAGGAATTTGTTTTGCCTCCTAGAGACATTTTAAGTGATACTTCAACTTTGGAAAGGATCAAACTATAAATGAGATGCGGAAGGAGTAGTGTTATATCCTGGTTTGATACTTGCTACTTGTTATAGAGAATACTTTTATCTGACTCCTAAGTTATGCTTGAGTGTATTCCTTTGTGTCAGCGGGTATCCCTCCCTGAGAGCACAAAGTTTGCAGTAGACCTAATGTAAACCTAATTTCAACGTCTACATCTGGTATTCAGCTAACCATAAGGTTTGCTGAATTCCTAGATGTAGACGTCTTATTTTGGTTTACATTACGTCTACATGTGGTCGAAAAAAGGTGCAAATGTCCGCCATTCGTGGTCTACTGGTAACCTCGCTAAGTTTGCAGCAAACCTAATGTAGACCTAATTTTAACGTCTACATCTGGTACACAGCAAACCATAAATTTTGCTTCATATCGTATGTAAACGTCTTATTTTGGTTCACATTACGTCCACATGTGGTCGAAATAAGGTGCAAATGTCCGCCATTCGTGGTCTACTGGTAACCATTAATGTAGGTTTTCAGCATACTAGATTTAAAAGAAATAGTTTTCACGGTAGTGCGATAATCAACACAAAAATGTAACAAGGCAGTAAACTTGGGTTTTCCACACAGAATATTAAAATACCTACTAAGTACGTAGTTTAATATTTAATACACTAGCTACGTTATGTACGTTTCTACGACACGTCATCATCGGGTAAACTAATAATTACGCTGCGTACTCGAAACTTACAGTGGTACAGTACAAAGCTCACATCTACCAACAATTTATTTGACTATTACAAAAAAAAATGACTTCGTCAAATATGCCTGAAAAACACCAAATCCAACAGCTTCTACAGGAATTACGCTAGAAACCATCAACATATAACAAAAATGTAATAATAAATACCTTTATTTATCAGAAGACCAGTGCAAATGAATTATACAAAATTTACACAACAGCACCTCAACACACAATCAATAGCACTTCCTCAGCGTTTTCGAAGACACTGTCTATGCATTACCCAAATTTTAAACGAAAAGAAGTTCGAGAAAAAGAGCTCACCGATATCACACTATTTTGTTGCCAAACACGGTTATTCACTCGGCAATATAATGCAAACCAAACAAAACGTAACCTCACTTGGCATAAATTACATGAAAAAGGTCCAAATACCCCACAATAGTACCATATCTGCTAGCAGTAAAGTAACACACGTTGAAACTTCAAGGATCCTTCGTTCAACGACGTATTTTTTAACAACTTCGTTACGTTACTGGTAACTTCGGAGAACAAGTATTCTATACTGTATATACGGTTGAAAAAATCTGTAAAGACAATAAAACGCAGATGCTACAGACAGAAAAACGGATTTCTAAGCAGACATTATTCCATTGCCTTTAATTTCAAAGTACACTTACCACTACGTAACAGCCGCAGTACACAAGTACCTAGCGGATGAACCGGAACCAAATTATTCTTTAGAATACAATAACGCATAAGACAACTGTATATTATGTAACTAGAGTGCGTAAAATAACACTGAGATAATAAATTTCAACTACACTCCAATAAGATTCTGCACATGTTTACGTGTGCATGCTTGCGTTTCCATGCGCGGGCACGATCTAACAAAAGAAAACTGCCGAAGCAAGCGCAGCCAACTTGGCCACATAAGCGGAATTTCTACCGGATGATATTGTTTAAGCGCAGTAATGGACTGATAATGACGAAATAATGTCTGCCGATATACCAGTAATTCCGTTTTTTATAAATATTTTAACGGGTCTCAAGGTGAACTATTGAAAACATATTATGTTACATTTGTTTTGGTTGGTAATATTTGGTTTCAAATGTGGTCGACAGCATCCGTCATTAGGAATTTATTATCGTGTCTACATTAGGTCAATTCTTGGTCTACAGCAAACTTCAATCAGTGAAGTTATCTGTAGACGTTAAATTGACCAAATTTAGACGTCTACAGTTTTTAGTGTGCTCTCAGGGCTTGTTCGCTACTGTGATCCTTAAAATGATTTTCTTTTAGTAGAAAGTATTGGGCAGGTGAAAGATTGCAGAGCAATTAAAATTTATTGAATCATTGACTCAGACTTTGTTGGTCTCAGCGGTGGTAGTTTTTTGTACTGAGGATATATTCTCTTTGTTCCAGGATGACCATAACATCAAGTCATCTTAATCTGTTCGCACTGCAAATATTAATCACCAATGACCCTATAAGTTCTTTGGCTTTGTTGCTGTAGAATGCTTGGGAATTCCTTATCTCCATATTTTTCGGAATATTAGCTGACTCCCTTCTCGCTCTCATTCAACATTATTTATCCTTTTAACCAACATGTGGTATATTAGCTTATTATGTGAATTATTTTTTGTCTACAGCTTGAGCAAACACTACTTTTTTATATTGATACTTAATTCTATCCAATTATTCCTCCCATTTATTTTGTACCAAATAATTCATGTTTGGCGATAAAACATATGTTAATCTTAAAATGTTCACCCTACTAATGTTAGTCACCAATTACCCTTAAGTTCTGTTGCTTTGTGACTATGGAATGCTTGCGAATTCCTTTTATCTATATTGTTCGGGATACTAGCTGAAACCCTTCTTGCTTTAATTCATCATTATTTATCCTTTTAACTAATAAGAGGAATATGAGCTTATTATCTGCACTATTTTTAGCGTATAGTTTGATAGCAACACTACTTTTTTATATTGACATTTCATGTCATCCATTCTTTCCTCCATTTATTATGTACTAATAAATTCATGTTGAACGAGAAAGCATATGCTAATGTTATTTCCTTTTTAACAGTTTTCATTATTATGTTTAAATGTGATGGTATTACTGTAAATACATGGCGTGTAGAATTCAGTGGGCACATGAACCTTCGAGAATACTATGCTCAGGACAAGGAGGTTATTAAATTCTCAATATTTTTACCACTGCTTGCATAGCGAAGGGAATGGTATTGTTGAATGTGAAAATCTTATATCCGTAAGTTTGTGAGGTAATATGTTAGTGAATATTATGGATTGAGGTAAACTGCTCGCTATATTAAGGTGGACCATAATAGGAGGAATTTTATGTGATTTTAGGAAGAGTGAAAGTAAATGTTGTCTACATCAATATACTTCTAACGGTACTGTAACAAAAAAGTCTTTTTGTCGGTAAATGGTTAAGGTTTATATTAATTCTCATTTACATTTAATGTCGATAATTATACGTAAGTTACAACAGTATGTACGATCTTTGTTGCATTATGCACGTATGTTGTTTTAAATAAATAGTGGCAGTGACTGATTGTAATATCTCATTAACTACATGGAATATTTTACTTGATTTGAAATTCATGGCGTTGAAAATGTATGATCATAACAGCAGACCTATGAAAACACTACATTGTTTATGTACGTTATTCATTAAAATTAGTCGCGAGTCGATTTCATGTGTAGCAGTAGCAGCGTTTCAATCACTCTATCTCCTTTATACTGTCAATAGGTTCTAAGTGATATCTACTGAAGGAAAAGAAGTCTAATTTATCTTGCCTGGCATGAAAAGACTATCAATCATGCATATGTAAATTGGCCGTACTTAATTTTTACCCATGAAACAGATATCGGGGAAACGTTACAAGGGCAGAAATCACCGTGCAGTATTAGTCATTTAAAGTTACTAATCGCAAGTACAATGATGCCAACCAAGAGTCCTATATAAGCAGCCTTCGTATGGTTCCATTATCAATAAGGTGGCGTCAGAAGTAGATACATTAACGTAGGCAGGATTTCCAGTGCAGGATCCTTCATTTCCAAACCCCTCAGTTTGCACAGGGACAATTTTTCTGTAGATTTGATGAGTTGTAAGAGTTCTGCCCTTTTTAACAAAGACTGTTGTTGCAAAAGGGTTTCAACAGGCTTTGGCAATGCACCCCCTGACCACAATGTAAGCTTTGTCTCAAGATCATGCAGTTTATCATAGAGCAAGTAAGCTGTTCGGTACATTGAACCTTAAAGGAAGGTCAACAGCTCAACAAACGATGTGCAGGTTTGACCCACAAAAATTGCTAAAATGTTTACCTCAGACAACTTATTGACAGAACATTCCTTGAAGTACTTTACCCCCATAGTTGCATCTTCCAAGGAGTTATTGAACTCAACTACTTCATCCAGGTGTTCGCATAGGTACTTGACAGATTAAAACTATGAAGCCCAGTGTGTCAGGATTGAGACTGGAGAAAGTTACTCCTTGTTTGAAGTCCTGCCATACTTGTCATGCAAAAACTGTACCTACATGTTTTTTCTTTTCCTTGTGTTAAGGAAAGCATTCTTAACTCTGAAAACAGCTGTGTTCCATTCGTCAAAGTTGTCCATCCACACACTGCCCACCTAACTTATTTTGTGGGCTCAACACTGAATTTGGAGGAGTCCATCTTCTAGCACCCCTTGTCGAAGAATGTTATAACATGTAGACATGTACTTTGCTGAATCTGAGCAAATCCCAACTACATTCTCGTGCAAGATGTCATAGCGATTTAAAGTCTCCAAATTTGCTTTCGCTCAACATTTTCCATTTGCTGCATCCAGTACCACGGAAGCAGCAACGTGAATATCATGTTTGGCAGTGGCTTTGATCTCTGAAAACAGGATATTGAAGACATTGGGGTCAGACCGATCAGTTGTTTCGTCACACAGCACAATGATTTTCTTATCTCCGATTGCTTCTGTTGTACTTTCTTCTCTTCTTTTTAGCAAGTATTGGAATGTAATGTTGGTTCAGCCAACTTGCCCTAGGAAAGTCCCCTGTAAAGGAATTGCGTGAAATTAATATCATGAAAAACTTAGAGATTTCAGACACAACTAGGCCTTAGGAGTGTTACATGCTACTGTCTGTAAAAAGAAGTCGAGACATCCATGTTAGAGATGTACTATTTTCTGAACAAAGGACAGGACCTTAATTCAGTAAAATGCACCTGAAAGCTTGATTTTTTACACTAATTTGTGTACAATAAAAGATGTCGCTGTTACTTAATTTTACTTGCAAAATGTCACAGGTTTCAGCGTGTAAAAACTGAAACCCCAGGTTTGAGTGCATGCTATTGCGTTACTTTTCTATCTGTGAACTTGCGACTTTTAAGTTAAGAAGCCAAATTTATAGCTAATAGTTTGCTTAAGACTTTTTCTTAATATTATAAAACTTTAAAAAATTGTCGTGAGAGAAGTAAATACTAGGGGTGAGCTGATAACCTTATTTTTCTGATAACCCGACATACACGATTATTATCCAGTTCCCGGACCTGATCAGATAATTGATTTTTAAATGAAATCCTCCAGTTTACTGTAATATTAGAAAATCATTGAGACTTGAATAAAAAGGAAAAAGTAATGGCAGGGACATAAATGCTAAGTTTTTCTATATTTGTCGAGAAATCTTATACAGTAGAACTTGGTTAGTACGTTTTTGAAGGGACCGCAAAAAATGAACGTGCTAACCAGGAAAACGTGCTAACGACAAAAGTAAATAATAGCTATTAGGGTAATAGTAATGAGGAAAAGTCGTCATATTTACGATTACTTTCAGAAGTTCTCGTAAAATCGCCTCTTTGCACGTTTAAAATTAATAAAATGGGTGGGACATTGCGAAAATGATAAAATATGTATGGAAATCACTATGTTTCATAGATTTCCCCGAGACGATTACATAAAAACGGCGGCATTTACCCGTGATTTATAATGTATATAAGGAGAGGACAAGTTAAGCCAAGTCTTTTCATCTTTCTTACGTCTTACTCTGGGAATAAAATACCCGTAAGTATGTCAGTTTGTTGTTTTAAAGCTTAGTAAAAATTAGGTAACATTTTATATTTACGTAAAACTCTGCAACAGCTGTACCGGCTGTACCCATTTCGTTCATTCGTTCTTGGTATGATACCTTTTGATCGATCGATATATCGATTAATAACGCAGTTCGTGTTTATTACAATCATGTATTTAAATGTACAGTTTAAATTCACACAAAACATTTTTCCAATGTAGTCTTTTTTATTTATTGTGCCGAGATCAAGTATTTTTGTGTCGAGCTTCGCGTGGAGATCCAAAGCGTCGTCTGCTTCCACTACACTTGGTAATTAACAGCGTACGTTCTCCATAGCCTCGACTGTTTTGGCTAAAGCATGGGGACTGGATCTCTCTCAATTTCTTGTGCAGTATCGTTTTTGTCCATTTCTACCAACTCCTGCTCGTGAATTTCATCAATCGAAATGGTCTGTCAAATAGTAAGATTATTATCGCACTAGCAGTATACTCGTCGACATTCACCTCTCTAGCTCTGACGCCACTCTTTCGGGGGGGAATTAGTCAGTTGTGCCTCCTCTGCTGTGTCATCCGTTATTTCAGGCTCTATATAAGTAAATCCAGCAGCTTTAAAACAACTGGTGATGTTTTCTTTGGAAACGGAATCCCATGCGTATTTGACGAAATGCATGGCATGCATAACGTCTATCTCAGCTCAGCTGTTTGTAGGGTTGCCAGCCTCATTTGTACAAACAATCTTTATTTTTGCTTGAAACATCGGATGATCTCTTGGTCAAGGGCCTGAAGGTGACTAGTTGTGTTCGCTGTAAATAATTCGACCCATATAAGGTAACTTGAAACAAGTTACCTAAGAATGCTTATGCTGCTCATCCCATAGAACTTGAGCAGCACATTGATCAACAAAAAGTGAAATTTTTCTATTTTCGCCACCCAGTTTGGCATCAAACCCACGCAGAAAGGTTTCAGAAATAGATGTCGTCATCCATGCTGAAGAGTTAGCTGTATATTGACAGGGAAAGGTTCGAACGTTCTTGAAACACCTCGGGTGTTTAGATTTCCCTATCACTAGTGGCATCAGCTTGTCAGTTCCACTCTCGTTGCAGCACTACAGAACTGTTAGTCTCTCTTTGTTTAATTTTCCACCATGGCGTTTATTTCCTTTTGAATGCGTACGTTCGATCTGGCAATAAGTTGAAAAATAAACCTCGGCATTGTAAATATCATCGTCCCGATGCCGATGGTTCACAATTGATTTACAATGACGTGATGATTCCCATCACGAATGCACTTTCTCTTTTTGTCACCAAGACTTCGGATTTTTTCACGATTACTTACAATCGTGCTTAAAGTGGATGCAAGAATGTTTAATCTTCACGCTAACTTGTCTCACTTCAAGCCACGTATTGTTATTCACCACGTCACAAAAATTGAGAAATGCATATGGATGAACGTTAACTGGTCAAGGATTGATAATAATAAACTAACATGTAAATTCGGTGGCATACACAACTTAAAAATATACAGAAAAGGTCTTGCGGGTTGCTTTATAGCAAATAATTGAACGTACTAACCAGGAAAGCGCCATTTTTAAAAACGTACTAACCAAATAATTTTACCTGTATTTTGTACTGATGGTACCGGGACGGAGCGAAATGGACGTACAAAGGAGGAAAATGTGCTAAAGAGGAACATACTAACCAAGTTCCACTGTATGTGAAAAAATTATTGGAATTTGCTGCTCCAATGCTGATAAACTGACAACCGAATATCAACCAGTATTTATGTATGAAATTATTATTGGCTCAGCCCTAGCAAATACCCATTCTGAAGGTAATCATCACTTCTAAAATTAAGCACTGTTCTGTGTATTCCGTGTAATCACCTGAACCCTTGATGTTTTTGTTAATCCTCATTTTAGGCAGGTCAAGTGCTTCCATAGGAATATTTAAAAAGGCATCCAATGTTTCAAGATGAAGTCATCCTTCTCTTCCTTAGCCTTGCTGTGGCTTTCTTCTAGTGTTGCTTGTCATTCTTGGTGAACAGTAGATTTTAAAAACTTAGCCTTCATGGCCAAATCCCAGGTAGAACACCAAAGTCACAATGACGTCATTTTGATGTCATTATCAGGTCACAAGCTAAAAGTTACGGTGACGTCAAAATGGTCATCAGTGGGGATGTCCTCCGTGAGTCATTTTGACGTCATCTTGACCAGAAAATGACTCCATAGCTAATGCTATGAGGGACGTCATTTTGACATCATCTTGACCTAAAAATTACCTTCAATAGTACCCAAAATGCACTTAAATTTACGTTCAAAATTACGGCGAGATTTGATAAAGCAATGAAATCAATGTGAAAGGTTTATTGAATATCTCACGTACAAAACAAAAAATATCAAATATTCTGCATATCACATTACTATTAGCACTCTTCAAAGAATAATCATTCCCACTGCCATCTGAACTCTGATCGATTCCATTGTCACATCAGGACTGATTTCATCACCAGAGGCTGATGAACTGGAGCATGAATCAGACTCCTCCTCACGCATTGCCTCCAGGTTCAACCTGTCCTCAACCATGGCTACTGCTCTTCTCCTATTCCGCCTATCTACCTACACAGACAGCAAAGCATACTTGAACACAAGCCCTTCAAAAAGTATCACAATAAATATCGTATAAATGAAAACTTGTGCTGCAGTCCGATAGAATTTTTGATCATAGAGTCGGCAATGAGACATCGCGACATATAATGTGATAACTCGCATTGTAATTGGAACTTAAAAAGTTCTTAATGGAAAAGGTTATTAATGTGACATATGATTTCTAAGCTGAATCTGTAATTACCATTGAGATGAGTAAGTGACCATGACGAATTCAAGAACTATTGAATTAATCTTCAGCAAATAGAGTGAACTAAACGCAATGACAATTTCAAATATCAACACACCAGACCAGCAATAATTCGGTCAGAAAAACCTTAAAACAAAACGGAGCGCTAAGGGGAACAACCATAGAGAATCAATCAGACTAATCGAGAAATACAATTGAAAATGGGCATTTTGTCAGCGCTGGCCGGCGAATGAATAGGATTACCTTGATCAACATGACGACTCCCCAGTAACGAGAAAAAAGAAGTTATACTTTTTGTTTTGCTTGCCATCTTGAGGGGAAACAGGAAACAGCGTGAAATTTCGCAAACATTCGTGAACACTTTCCCCACTGACAGATCTACATAACTTCCTCCGCTCTCGCCCGACGTGTTTGATCGTAGAATTCAAGAGGCAACAAGTACAAACGGAGTCATTAAATGTTATTAAGTTTTGGTATCGAAACACTGTAGGCAGAGCCGCACGTTTCCTGAAAGAGTAATTTTGTTTAAAAAGTAGATTCATTTTAATAGAGAATGAAACCAATAAATTCTGAAAGAGAAATGTGAAAAGTATACTGGCTGACGCGGATAGTTGAGCGCAGCGGCGCGATAAGCACACAATTTCAAATCCTTCAACAACTTTAAATTCAAATTTCATGGCCTGAAGTTCATGTGACTTCCTGTGTTACCAAGGTCACTGATCACGAAAAGCGAAAATCCATAGAAAAGCCGACCACGATATTTCTTGAAGGGTTGCAGAATCACTACATAGGACTAAACATTCCTTGACGTCATCTTGACATCACTTGACGTCACCTGGAGTGCTTCGTCACACCGAGGTCATTATCAGGTCCCATGACGTGAGGTACATCACTATGATGTCAAAATGACGTCATTGTGACTTTGGTGTTCTACCTGGGATGTTTCATTGTGCTTCTCTAATGTGTCTTTTTTTCCATGGTCGAGCCAGTTGTCACAATATTTGCTCATCAATTGTTGTGGATTTTCCAAGCTGTTTAACCCTTCACTTGCAAATTCCACAGATTTACGCTTTATCGTGGGTTTAGGTTTCACCAGTTCAATAAATGAAAATACAATATTGATCCACTTGCAACAGCAAATATCCAATAAACAAGCAATAATATCTCTTTCCAAATAATTTAGAAGTTCTTCAAACTAATATGTGGTGCATACGGCTGTACTCGCATCAACTTTAGGAGGAATTGGACATATTGGGAATTGCCGATGGAAATTTATAGTTTCCCATTACAGTGCAAGTGAAGATTTGTAATTGGTTTTTATGAAAAAACTTCATATTATGTTTGGGGTAATAAACCAACAATTATTTTATATTGTATGTTTTGTGAAAGCTGCACTGTCTATGAATGGAATTAAAATTTGCAATTTTTTAAAAAATTAACCAAAAATATAATGTATTCTTGCTGTATCATTTTATGGCCCCATTTCTGCGTTATGTCGTGTTACATCAATAAAGCAATATTCCGGGACCCCTAGTCATAAGTGTTGAGAATAGGCAACCCTACTTAAAATTATTTATTTATAAGCACAATTCGGCTCAGACTCTTCCATTTCTTAGGAGAATACAAGGCTATAGTTGATTTTTGGTTGATCATTTTGATAGCCAATTGGTCTCTTCTCAAGAGAGACATTACAATTGCTAAATTATGTGTATTCAGTATGCTTCATGCACAGAACCATTTTCTTGCTTAAAATTTAAATTATCCTCGGTCTTGGTTGAAGCATAAATTTTTCAGTCAAGGGTATGAATCCTATACAAATAGCTCAAGGTGTTGAAATTCAGTAGTCTGTGTTCACCGAGTTTCCCTCACATGAGCTTACAAGGAGATGAATGCCACTGAAGAATTAAGAAACCTTTATAAATTCCAGATTAATACATCGATCTATTAATCCCTATCATGAAAAAACCTTGAAACTTTTTTCAACCCAAAGTTTATTGTTGAACCCTTTCCCGGCCGAAGCGTCCAAAACCGCCCGTCTCCAAATGTCCGCTCTGGGCCCAACCGCCCAAATCCACCCAAACCACAGATGCCAGCGTACTTTTAAAGAATTTGGTCCATAGCGGGGAATAGGGGCATTTAAATTGGACCGAGAAAGGGTAGAGGCAGTGGTGTTCCATAGGTGTGCCCCCCTAACATTGGCGTACATGCCTCCTGGAGTCTTAATCCTCTCCCAATACCGAAGACGACAATACTCCCAATACTAAATAGCAAGTGACATGAAAAGAACAGGCCCAATGTTTAATGGTAAGCCAGGGAATCATAGATAAAGAGTAGAAAGAAGAGCAGCTAGCCCTCATAAAATTTTCCCTGGCCATCCTTGTTTCTTCAGATGAATGATTGTGCTTCCGAGTATGATTCTTGAATTAAAATAGCTCGTTGCCAGAGGAAGACAGCAATTTAAAATGTGGAGTGAATGTAGACTTGGTTACAAATGAAAGTCAGGAAAGAGTTGTCACCTTTGGCCAATATGGAAATAGTTTAGTTCAAACATTTATGGGTATAACTTCTTAGTTTATATTTAAATTGTGAGTATTGTAATGAAAAGAATCTAAGGTCATTGAGTTGTTGCTCCAAGTTGATGCGTACTGGTATGCAATGTGGAAACTCAGTGTCAATAAGTAGAATGAATTATCGCTATTGCCCACAAAGGTCTTTAAGATACCTAAGTATTCCACAAAAGACTTTTTCGAAGAATTTTTATAAAAAATATTACGTGCTGGTAAAGTACTTTGTACGAAAAGTAATTTGTGTTTAGAACATAAGCATTTTAAATCACCTCAAATAGGGTTTTAACAAAAACTTAATTCACATGGCTTCCATCATGAGTGAGGTCAGGTCCTGTAAGAGTTGTCATGGTACATATTGTGACTATGCGGAGTTTGAAGCATTCAAGATATAATTGAAACATCTCTGATAAATACACCTTTTTCATATGACAAAGAATAGCTTCAATTATTGTGCCATGCCAAAATCCAGTGATATACCAACGAAAATTCCCTCCTCAAAGACTGTTTTTAAATTTCCTGAGATGCCGAGATAAGATTAGTATGAGTGGCAATAGAACAGGGTGTCCAGCGCTCTGGAAAACCGGGAAGACCGGGAAATCTCAGGGAATTTTATTTTCACTGGAAATATCAGGGAAATCTCAGGGAAATATATAATCCACTCTGGAATTTTCGGTGGTGTCAATATGTAAAACAGCGACGGAAATAATGTGCCATTTCCGGCAGTTGCATAGTGAAATTTCCCCTGTGTTGTCGCATTTAGCATTTCTGCAATTACCGAGAGTGCAATGATTTCTCCATACACTGTGTACGATACATAGTCCCGTCCCGTGAATATATAATCTTTGTTCTTAGTGGCCATGTCATTTCTCGACGAAGCGCCCGAGTGCTTTCGGCCCGTCGCAACGGCTTTCAACAACAACAACAAAAACAAAGTAGTTGTTCATGACCTCTATATTTCGAACGAAACCCTAAATGGAACATGTACAGAGTTGCCAGCAATTTATTGTGGGTTTTGATGAAAGCCTCAATAAGATTGCTAATAAATAGCAAATGGATCTTAGTAAGTCGAAATTTACGTAAGCCGAAAATTAAGTCCGTTCTCCAAAACTAAATCCGTGTTCCGGAGATTTCAATTGATGCGGAGAAATGTGGGGACATTTTTCGGACAATTTCCTTCAGTTATTTCCTGCGAAATTCAATAATTCTTATTTTTATCTTTGATTTAATTGCAGAAGTAAACGATAATGTTGCCTGGAAGTTGCACCCCAAATTGCGTAATATTGTTAGTCCGAATTGACCAATTGCACGGATTTGCGAAAGCACGGTATCTGAAGGTTAATTCACTATAATGACGACTAATATTAATTTTTTATGCTATCATGCCATTGAAGGAGCCATTTAGTATTGTGTAATTTACTAGCCTCTAATAATTACTGTACCTTTTGCCTTTTAAGTTGAGTTGACTAATGGCTCTGTCATTGTCACAGTTTATTCTCATAAGAGGAGGGCAGAGGATTAGGTCACTGTGACGTCCACATTAACGCTTTACAATCACGCCAAAATACATACTTCATCCTGCACGCACGCAGACATTTTATTTCTCTCCCTGCGAGGTCGAACGCTGCACTGTGGCGTCGCCCTCTGCGTCAGCTGTTGATGAGGTTGAATGTGATGTGGCTTCAACTTTTTCGTGAAGTAACTGTACAGAGAGGTTTGTATGGGGGCCTTCTTTTCTTCGTGATAAATTTCCTCATAGCAAGACCACCTTGTGCCATGCCAAGTGCCCTGATGACCTTAGCGAACCTGCTGATGTTACAATCCGTTTGCTCAAGTTTTTCCACCGCCGAATTAATATACTCGAAGACCTCCAACAATCCTTGAGTTGTAAAGCATTTTTTTTGTCCACACACGTCCTTTTGAGATCTTCTCCATCTCCATCCCCTACTTCTGCCTAGCGTCATTCCATCTCTATCATTTCTTCGTTTGTCAACTCCTTGATCGAATATGACCGTGAATCGTGGTTACTTCTTCCCAGGATGATGCTATGTTTTTTATTACATGGTGCATATTTGTAGCCGTTCCAAAACTCACTACGTGTCTTTCCACCATCCCCATCTTTGGCAGCAATAGCATCAGCAAATGTCTTGCGCAAGTTATAAGCTTTGAAGGACGCAAAGACTCCCTGATCATTGGGTTGTAGAAGTGCCGTTGTATTTGGAGGCCGAAGAATGCAGTCATTTAAATCCTCCCAATTGTGTGTTGGGTGACCGGGTGCATTATCAAGCAACAGCAAGGTTTTAAATGGAATTTTTTCCCTAAGGCAGTACTACTTGAACTCTGGTATAAAATACATGTAGTACCAGTCCTCAAATAAGGCAGATGTAACCCGAGATTTTGCGTTTGATTTCCATATGACCGAAATAAAGGATTTATAAATATTTTTCAATGCTCGTGGATTTTCCGAATAGTAAATTAGATGAGGTCTCAATTTGCAAACTACGATCGTGTTACCTCCTAGCTAGAGAGTCGCAATCTTTTGCTGCCTTAAAGCCAGGAGCAGACTTATCTTCTTTATAAATATGCGTACGGCGAGTCATTATTTTCTAGAAAAGCCCGCTTCTTCAACATTATAAAACCTGTTCTGCTAAATAACCACCCTCAATTATTTTTTCTATTATTCTTGGAAAATTCTTTGCTGCCTCAACACTTAATCAATTTTTAGTGTGGTGGGGGACCGGGTTCATTATCGAACAACAGCAAGATTTTAAATGGAATTTTTTTCTTAAGGCAGTACTCCTTGATCTCTGGTCTAAAATAGTTGCAGTACCAGTCTTCAAATAAGGCATATGTAACTCAAGCTTTTGCGTTTGATTTCCAGATGACTGGAAGAAAGGATTTATCAATATTTTAATGATTGCTTCTTTTGCTACTATATGCATCATTTTTCTTGCAATGCAAATTCAAACAATTTTTAAATCGATTGACCCACCCGTTACTTGCTTCACCAATTTGTAGAAACTTGTTGAATTGTCAGAAGACTAAGCGGTTCTCATTGAAATGCAGTTTAAGAGTTCAGGACGATGTAGACATTCGTGGTTGGAGAATGTACGAGTCCATTCCTTCTCAATAAGTCACATTCCAATACACCGTGATACAACCGACTGCCGCTTTCATGGTACTTAATATTTAAGAGGTAAATTATTAAATTGGATCGTTAATTTCACTTTCTTTACGTAGAACTGGCGTCCTTGGATTTCGTGTTGGCATCTCAATCCAGCGGTTTGCGGATTACAGCAGCTATCAGTCACAATTCATCAAGTCCTGAAATAAACATTTACGGTACTAACCAAGTGTTTTCTGCAACATCATTTCTGTTCCAACTTTTTTTTATTTTATATCAACATGGCTTTTGGCTGCAATTTAAAAACTGATGACAATAGGGGCCAGTGTATTTACGTAGCTTCTTACTACGTAGTAAACCGTATCGTAATGGAGTGAGCGCAATAATTTGATGCAGTCGTAGCGATATCGCTACGACTATATGAACTGTTACGAAGATTGGTCAGTTGCGTAGAAGATAAGCTGTTTTTTACGCGACTTTGCGACAAAAATTAATTAATAGCAATGAAAATACTGTAGATGAACGATAAAAATGGACCAGTTTCTTCTGTGTACCTCTTTAAAACCTCGACAGCTATTCGATATTTTCTCCGCCTGCAAGTATAAAAACAAACATTTTACTTTTTGGTGCTCGCGTTCTTAAATCTACGGCATCCCTTTATATAAATTTTTCACTTATGTTAGTACGGATTTTTAGGTAAGTCGAGACGTACGTAACTCGGGGACTGCCTGGAGTTAGGTGCTTAGACAATGAAAATATTGCGTTCTCTGAGCCCTCGATATTCTTCAACCCTTGCCAAATTATGTCAAGAGCTTTCAGGTTGAAGAGAAAAGCGATCATAAGTGCAAGAAATGTAAGCCTATGTGTCACAGTTTCAGATTAATGAAGTTCATCATCCAGGACAAAATGTTGGGTCCTAAACTGGCTTCCTTTGCCACAGCTTCAGCGGAGCTGGAACAATTTTTCTTGGAATTTCAATCCAGCAAGCCTATGGCTCGGTTTCCGTTTTCGGCAATTACTGAATTGTTTAAAACTGTGATTGGTAAAGCCGGACGTTTTGGCATCTGGAATTGTGAAGCGTATTGACTTGAAAAGCTGTAAATCTGATCCCCACAAAAGATCTTAAAGTAGGATATGCAACCAAGATAGCCTAAAGAGATTATAGTCACAAAGATATATTAGGATATTCTTCTCTTCAATAATGGATGGATTACTAATTTAAAGAAATTGGGGGGGAAACTCACTGAAAGAAGTTTAGCACTTGGCCTTCCATGTGAAGAAGGGAATTTCATGCCTGGATCCAGTAGGTGCAAGTTATTGATCATTTTGTAGGTATCAGTGATATTCATATTCAGCGAAGTCTGGTTGTATGTAACCTTGTTCCCGAGCGCCAGCATAATAATGTTTAACTCTAAGAAGGTGATGTAATTTCTCACGAACTAAATGAAAGTGTTGTATGATATTGGATTTTTTTGTTTATTATCCTCCAAATACGCAGGATTTGGTTTATTTTGCCCAAAATACAAGATTAGCTATAATACTTACTTTTATTCACACAAAGAACATACCCAACGTTCTCTTATACTTAACGAGAAAAATATATATTTCCTCTGGAAAAATAAAACTTATGTCTGGAAAACCTGGAAATCTCAGGGAATTATCAAATGCCCCGCTGCTGGACACCCTGTAGAAGTGCTGGTAAAAGGACATCATGTCTTCTAAATTGAATGTGTGCATCTGTGAGTGCTCACTATAATGCTGTATTTATTTTTCCACAAAATAAAAGTTGGTACATACAAATCTGAAAAAAATGGTTGGAAGTGACAGGCTATGTTATTAATTATTTATTTGTCATTTATAATTGAAGATTGATGTTATCTGATTTCATCAAACTGTCTGGGATTTCAGAAGTTCCTATGTGATGGCCACCCAATGATCACCATCTTGACCAATGTTTTGATACACTTTCAAAGTCCATCTTTATCTCCAGATTTTATGAGAGACTAATCTAAATAGGGCCACTCTACTACCAAAAAACTGTCTCCATTCAGACAAAAGTGCTGAACAGCCTCTTTATTTCTTGGAAAAGAATGTCCCCTTAATTTGAATCCTACTCCTCTCCAATGTTAGTGAGTGACGCCGAGAGAGAAGGTCCAATGGTTGAAAGGAGAGCCAGCACGTGATCCATTGAAAGTTCCTCCCTGCAATGTCAGTGGCTGATCCCATTACTAGAGATTTCTGAATGTGCCAGGCCTAAAATCAATTCAAAATATACATATGTTATGAGTTTAACAACCGAAGTCATTGATACTTGACTGAGAGAAAATAGTCTTCCACCTCCAGCCATTGATGTTATGCATACCACCACGTCATGATCTGGTAGGAGCAACCGTGGTTGCTCTCATTCATCGCCTTCATGTCAAGTTCCAAACTTGTCAATCATGGCACGGACGAGTATACTCATCCACTGCCAAACTTTTGTTCTTTTCCAAGTGGTGCCTAAAGACTTGGTTACTGAAACCTACCCTGATGAGCCTTTTACAATGTAGTGTTGTGCAAGAAGCAAGCTCAATTGCAAGTGTTGATTCCCATGTGATGTGGTGTGGCTTATGTCGCCTTGGATAGTGCCTGAAATGTGAAATTGTATTTCAATGTGTCCTACATAGGCAAGTGAATGCAATCATTGAAATTTGAAGTAGTGCCAATTAATGTCTAAATATACAACTGTTTTTGTGTAAAATCGTACGTTGTGCTTTCGAGTTGTTCCTGAAAGTTATATTATGACGATAATTGGTTGTAGCCATCACTTTGTGGAAGTCCATTCGGTCATACTAAAATATCAGTATTCTTTTAAATCCAACCTGATCTTCAGTTATGTTAGCTTTAGTTAGTAAAACCAAGACTACAGTAAATGCAGCCTTAAGGTTGGTTTTTGAGAATTCTTTATTGTTTTATTGTATTTATGCTGCATCTTTCATTCCATTTGCCTGCAGATGCCCGTTAATTGTTGGGAGTTTCTTTCATAATAACCACACACTGGGTGGCCATGGCCACATAAATATCCTGTGGCCATTTTCACCAGGAACTTGCACGTCTGTGAGCATTTCCAAGAGACACCATGGCCCAAAAATGCAAAACTCTTAGGTGTCGGAAGGGAAAAACGGCAAGCCACTCAATTGTCTCTCCTAAATTTGTTTTCATATTTTCTTTCACTCTGTATTTGTCAATGTTTTTTGGAGCAGGTACGGTGCTTTTTGATCCAATGATTAGTTGGTAAATTAAGTAGGGATATGAATAACTGCTAAAACTTTCCCCTTCTTTCGGGATTTGTGCTCAGACTCTCCGGATGGAAATACTTCCGCCACCACACCAACCCGATTCCTAGAAAATTGTTGTCAAATGGGTTTGATGGCGATTATTTACACCACCTCAGTAAGACGATACTTCACTATAGCGAGGGTTTTCTTGGGCATCGTGACGTCTCGTTTCAAAGAGGTTGCACTGCACTATGCAATGCATACGCCCTCATCAGCCCTCAGTTTTTCAAACTTATCCCGCAATTGGTTGATTAAATATATCAGGTCTCTTTCAAGCAGTCAGCGTCCATGATATTATTTTATGTATCAGTCACTCTTTGATAACATTTTCCCATCAACTTGTTGTAGGCAAAGGTACTAACTTTGTTCAATGCTAGGATGCATTACTCAAAACAATTACGGAGCCTCTGGGTATGTTAGGTATGAGATAATTTTCAAACCAGCTCTCGTAATACTCCCTGTCAACTTCGTAGTAACCGTCTGCTGTGCTTTTTGTGCAAAGAAATAAGCGTACCTTCAATGTACCATTTTCTGTGTCTGCATGGCAAAACTTCGTCCTTGGAAGGTGGGTGCCCTCAGTCCAGAGCTCAAGCCAGCTAGGAAAGGAGTTCTCTCTTTATCACGCCAAGCCATTTTCACTGTTCGCCCAACAATGATCCACGTCTCGTCAATTGTCCTTTGTTCATTTCGATAGATTTAAGCACTCTTAAACAGTGGTGTGACCAACAAATTATGTCGTCTCTTTCGATATGCAGACCTAGACCTTTTCGTTAGCACACGAAACTGATGTCAGTGAAAATATGTTAGCGCGTAGTTCTTTTAAAATTGGGAATGCCATCGTCTATATTTATGGAATTTAGGAGTTTTCAAAGTTGGTGGAACATTTCTTATGAACATTTTTTCCAGTTTCCTTCGAACTACCGATTTTATAAAATCATCGTAAATCAAAGATCTCACATTCTTCTATAGCTGGCTAATTTTTTGTTTTCAATGGAGTTACTAATACACCATGAGATGCTTCCTTTCTAACCTATTAACAGTAGATTGCAAGCACCCCAGAGCTTGTGAAGTTTTGTTGCTAGCTTTGGTGACACTTAGTGATTTATGAAAATATGTAAAGATTTTGAAAACCACGCACCACGATTGCAACACACGGATAGAGAAGAAAATCCACAGAACTGTTCAACTCTTTTTAAATACAACAGTTGCAAACCACTGGTTCACTCTTAGGAAAATTATGACTAACTAAGTGCCGTCCGTCATGCTCTCTTGATGCTTTATGTTGAAGGGTCGTATCCTTCCTGCAGATGTTTTATTTCTCCTTCTTAACGGAACTTGTGAAAATACCCTCGGTACTACCCTCTTTCATCTGTTGAAGGTCGGGGCCTGGGACTTTCAATGCCTCAGTGGAATAAGAATTTCTTCTTATTTTCGGGAGAATGGACCATGCCAAGGGTGATCTCTTCTGTGTTGGCCTTTGAGACACAATTCCGAATGCTTGCGGGATTTCTGCCTCATTGGCAGAGTTCTCAAAATTGATTAATTTCAATTGCAGTATGTACTGAAAACCATCCACAGAAGTGTATATAAGCTCCAGTAAAACAGTGTCTTCTTCAAGCACAGCCCTATGCAAAGAATCGACGTTGGTGGGAAAGTGTTATGAGGCAGATTAATGGCACGGGAATAATTTTGCAATATTAAAAACTTATAAGCCCCTTGATAGTCACGATAGAGTCCTAATTTTTTCACTACAATTAACTTAAGGGTTTCATCAAACTTTCATTCGCTGCACATATGGATTTATTTCTTTAGATACGAAAGTTAGCAGACGACCACGTTTTTCCTTACATTTTTCAAAACTTCTGGCCCAAAAGGTAGTTCAAAATTAATTACATAGCTATAGATGATTTAAATCTGTTTATAATTTGTGTGTTGCAAAGTCAAAAGTCTAAGAAATCAACCTTGCAATTTAGGAGCTGTTCTGAAGAAAGGTTTGCTTTAAACAGCTTTAATAAATGAAAATCGGAAGTTATTTTACATGCTGAAATTGTTGAAAACCTTTTTATAACTTTTCTTTAAAACAATCAAGAAACAAATATCACTGTTCAATCCGGCACTTGTGTTTCCTACAGGAAATATTTTTTTTACTCTGCTTGGCGACATGTTAACTTCTCTGCTCATATTGTGCCTTTCTTGAAATACACGGCTCGCTCCACCGACACCAAATCCAACCGGCTGGAAAATTGCTAGAGCAGTGTCAGAGTGTCGGGAGGTGTTGTCGCTGCGGACCTTCACGTGACAGGGTGGTCATGGACACAAGTGTCGCAACACTCTGAAGTCGGTGTCGATACACTTGCAAACTCACCATCTTCATGCATGTCACTGGGTGTCCGACATCATCGAGTGTCAGACATTTTAGTGTCTCGTGAAGACCCAGCTGTAGAGGCATGGAAATTTTCAGTGTCAATTTTTGCACCCAAATTCAACACATTTTCTTTAATGATGAAACCATCAAAAGTCGCATTTGAACTTGGTGCTTGTATGCACCATGTGAGTAGAACAGCTTCTAATTCTGAATAATTTACACCATTAACATTTCGTTGTGGCTCACTCTCCAGAAACCTACTCGTTACATGCAGCAGAAAAGTGAGAGCGCTACAGGGAGAACGAAAAGGTACGTTCACAGCAGCCTACCGTGGATGGCAGTAGGTACGTTCACAGCAGCAAAAGGGTTAATGTGCTTTTGGTTATTGTCACAAAGACCTTTCTGGATTATCTGACAAGTGCAGATAACTGTCCACTCACTGTTTTGGGGAATGGGGCTGGTCGCCAACCTTAACTTCCGAGAGAAGGCTGAGGGTAAGCACTAAGGGCTGGGGGCCGATAATAGGTTGATGTGTGTACGTCAGCTATAGCTTGGGATGGAGGCATTGGACTCTGATGAACTGTAGTTGTGTGTTCAGACAACTGAAGTTAAAAAATTAAGATGCAAATTTTTCCGATCAGTATAGCCTCAGATTACTTGCAATGAGCATAATATGTTGCGATCATGACTTAAAATGGTTACTACTAGGCAAATATCATAGGTACATATGTAAAAAAGAGATGCATTGTGCACATGAGATTAAGATTTACTACTTAATGTTTTGCAATTTGAAGAGTATTCAATAGGCATTATTATAATAGTTTGGAGAAATAAATTTAATGAACAATTGGGCAATTAATGAAATTGTATTAAAACAAGTATTTCATTGGAATACGCACTATAGACGGAGAAAGCATGGCACTGAAATCAAGGTCAAGGCTGAAATGATCATGAGTGGATTATCAGTCACTTTTAATTGTCTGATTGGGCTTCCCACTGCATTGCTATAGACAATCAGTGCTCTACTCTACCTTGTATTCCCTTGGTGAGTTTTTAAGACTAAACTTTTTCTGTGCTCCTCTCTTTGATGTGTCCTTCATGTGTATCTAGTGACATCCAGGTGTACCCAGGATGCCCCTTGATTCGCCTCGCCACTTGTCATCCAGACCAGTCGCGGCCCCTGCACTGCAAACCATTCTGCTGCCTCCAAGTGGATGTGCTGTCCAGAGGCACTCTCCATTTGTCTTGAGGATCCATTGGGGGTCTTGGCATTGCACTCTCTTCCTTGACATCCAAAGTCATCTCTTTAACCATAATCCACTGCAGAGGGAGTGACATTTGCATGGGCTTGACGAAGGTAATCTGCCCGTTGCATCCCCAATTGAAAATGATGACGATTATCGCTGAAGAGAAGCAGCATCCACATCTATGTGCCATTATCCTCGATTTTCATTGCATTCGATCGTGCATCCTTCCATCCAATGGTATAAATCTGCATCCAATGCCATCTGCGATAACATGGCCTTCCATGAAGGGAGCTTAAAATGATTCTGTCTAAGCTGTAATACTTTTTGCCAATAAAGCCCAATAATTTTTTGTTCTAATATTTCAGACAAGGCTAGTTAAGTGTGCTATTTGTCACACTCCCTAGCAAAATAGGTGAACATGCAGGGCAAAGTTTTTCTTGTGGCTGAAAATCCTAATAATGAGGTTCCCACCCACGCAATTCCCTCTCCCTCACCAATGACAAGCTCGGAATTGAAAGTAATAAGGAAAATGAAAAGGTTTCAGCTGTTAGGCCATCCTCAGGTGCATAATGGAATATTTTCTTTATATTTCCGTTTTGTCTTGCCTTTACATACAGTTAGGGAACCGGCAGAATTGAAGTCCAATTGCAATAATCCTGCTTTGAATGCTGTGTCCTGCGTTGTGGTTTCTTCCAGGAAATATCCTCAAAGGTTCGACTGTACCAACCCTTATCTCACCCAGTCTAATCGTCATTGCCATTTTTTAAAAACTGCTATTACTCAATATTTCACCAGCAGGCTTTATTATGTCTGAGTGCAGTCCTTAGTAGTAATCCTTCAGCATCTGTATATTGATTCCTTCATTCTTGCTCTCCTCATTCCTCTTCTGTTGACCCTTGGGTCAAAATGCTCCTCGAAAAGAAGTGGTTCTCTCTGCATACTGTCATCTCAATGGATAAAGCTTCACTACCACTGTCGTTTTGCATGAAACTGGTTTATAAAGTGTAATGTATCTCCTACCTGACTGTTTTGACCAGTTTTTTTTGTTGGACACTGCCTTACATTTCAATTATTCAGTGCTGTCATAATGATTGCTTCTAATTTTAAAGTTCTGCACACTTTCCTCTGTATGTGTTGATAGTACAAAAACAAGCAGTCTGCAGTCACTTGCTTTGGTCAAGAACTGCAGGGGTGGTTAGGTGGGACTGCTACCCCCCATGGGGGGGGGAATTTCTTTGCAACAAAGAAACTCATATTTTAACATTTCTTGGCATCGCTAACACTCTTAGCACAGATCAGAAAAACATTTTCTTCTGCACAATTCAGTGCATTTTCATTTCTCTCCAGCTACCCACCACACGGACAGGCTAACTAACAACCATTCCCTACTGCAGGCATTTGTGTCTGTGTAAATCATCTATTTTCCACGTACAGCAAAACCTCCCATTAATGAAATGCAAGGGATCCAAATTTTCCAGTGCTCGTTAACGAGGATATAGTTCAAGTAAAATCCCATGCATCACATTTTTTCATGGGCTTTACTTGTCGTATGCAAGGAGCAGGAATAATAGAGTTAAAACAACTTTTTTTTTATACCGTAGTTGCTAAGTGATTCCTTAAATGTATGCAGTAGTCTCATGTACTACTTACTGAAGAATTGCGTTATAAATAACTAGCTGTAAGCGCTCCGCTTAGATAAAAAGACTTGGTCCGGAGAAGGCGCGGTAAGAGAACAAGTCGGGCGTTCTGTTTTAACGCTTTTATTCACAACTCAGTTACATGTTGGCCATAGGCCGCCCAGAGAGAGACTCCCCGAGTCTCTCCTGCTCTCGTGCCTCGCCCGACGACCGCGTCACCCCGTGACCCCCTTGAGGGCTTCCTATTGGCCGGCAATGGCAGTAGCTTTCCATGCTAACTGTGCGACTTCCCCTGAGGCGAGATCCCACGGGCAAGAATTCTCAAGGTGTTAGAGGAGTCACCTGAATGTGACTCCACATCCGGGGGCTACCATTACCGGGGCGGGGCGACGCGAGCATCGACCGTGCATGCTTACACCACTTCTCCCCAAAAGTGAATCGCTGAATAATAATGAATAACATGCTGTTATTCAGCAATCCATTCAATACCCAATCAGTCAAACAAAATTCTAGAATAAAAGTCAGATGGTACATATAACTATTACAATGCAACCCCGAAAATAACACTGTCCCTGAAAAGTAAGTTTCACCAAACAATATAAAGCCTCACCACAAACCGACATAGTTAATCAAAATAAATGGTATGGAAATGACAGGGCAAAAAATACATACATATAACTACACGTAGACAGTCCCAATTCATAAAGTCTAAGCACTTATGCACATAATAACAGGTAAATTAATTTTATTACTATTCATGCACTGGTTGTTGTCTCTTGTGAGGCTTATTGTAGAAATCCTTTCACAATGACTGTTTATATCACTTTTGCTTAGTCCATTTAAACCTTTTATTTTGACAATTCCCATTCTTCATTTAAAAATATATTGTTCAAGTGAAATCCCTCATCACATCCCCATCTAGCACAGATTTGGTCGTATCCTTGGAGAAATCTGATATATTGGGGATAAGCTTATCTTCCACGTTCAATATCCCTATTTTCCACTATTTTAAGCATTGGGGGAGGGGGTGTAACATACATTAGTCTAAGGCAACTTGGAGAAATCTGATATTTTGGGGATAAGCGTATCCTCTACGTTCAATATCCTTGTTTTCCACGATTGCAAGCATTTGGGGGAGGGGATGTAACAGTAATTTGGCAGTGCAATTATTGAATAAAATAAATCACCAGCAACTATTTATCATTTATTAAACATTGTTGATGCAACTAATGTGGGCACTATTAACTGCATTTTGCGGCAGAAAATTGCATGTTATTCAGTGTAATTGGTAATACCCCAGTCGGCACAGGGATGGGCTTATCCATATGATTAGATAAACCTGGGATGGGCATTTATCTTCAACATTATATATCCTCGACTTCATGATTTTTATCGCTGGTGCAATAAAATTGAACATACTATCATTTTAAGAGAGATATTATTATTATTATAAGTATTCTACCGGTGAAGGTAGGTTTGAATGGACATTTAATTCTTCCCTCCCCCTAAATTTCACACGATGTCCCTCTTCAGCCCCTCATACCCTCGTTTCGTCTATTTTTAAGCGTGGAGTCCACGATCTTTATCCTTGCTCAGAAGATAGGCTCGTCACGATTTCTGCGTATATTATCCTCATATTTGGGGATACGTCTTGTCATGTGCCGGCTGGGGATCACTATCAACACATAGACACCAAACTTATTCATCTCCATGTTGTTTATTTTTCTTGGAATTAGTGGAATAATAAGTCCCGTCCCTGAAAATAAAGTACCCGCTGTAAGACATTGCATCTACTCCAACCTCAAGCATCATACCTAATTAATTCATCGGGCCCTGCACCCACTTCTTCAGCCGGGGCTTCCAAACGCGCCCATTCTTCGCATCAACTATCCCTAGCCTCCTCTTCCTTTCGACCGCTCTACCGCCACATTTACTACTCAGCAATGACTGCTTCCAGTACAATTGTAACATGAGAATTGTTATCCCAATGGCGCTCCCTACCCCCCCAATGATTTCCCAATTTCCATTATGAGTAGAGGTGCTAACTGCTCGCAGTCTCCCTACCCATTTAGTAAAATCCACTGAGCGCCTGTGTATCGTTAATTCCCATCCCAGCTCGTCTCGCAGACCCTCCAGATTTGAGTCGTTTCCAATATCTAGGCCGCCTTCATCCTCGACTACCCTAACATCCGGGAGGACTATTTCTAACAATTTACCCTTTCTTTCGCTCCGTTGGTACCCACAGGCCAATAACTTAAAATTGCTTCCAACTATGTCTCAGTGGCTGACATTCGCAATCAGCCCCCAAAATTGATCCAGCCCCATCTGTTCCGTTGCTTCTCGCCCAAATCCCCTAATGTTTCCATATCCTCCTTGACATGTTGCTATTCCCTATTCATCCTTCCTAACACCACGGGATAACCCCGATTTAAACTGCTTAACTTCCCTTTCCATCCTAGCCCTTATGTCATCGAAAATTAGTCTCACCCTTTTTACTCGTCTTTCATGGTACCCAGATCAAAATTTATTGCTACCATCCACGGATGTTGACTTAAATTTACATCTCGCTGTCTTTCAAATAATATACCCCACTATTTAATAGTGTCACTTCTTGGCCCCTCATGGGGTCCAAACACACCCCACCACCCGCAACAGCCAAACCAAATATTTTAAGGGCCCTCCAGATCCTCTTCTTCTTCCTCCCATCGTGTCAGCACCTCCCGCGGGCGTAGATAATAGCGATGAAAGGGTGCAGGTGGGGGAATCACGTAGGGTGGGGACGACTCACCACGCCCCCTTCTCGGCCGCAAACGGTAGGGACCACGACGGGGGAGGGGAGGGGGATGAGGGGCAGTGACTCCTTCCACCTCCAGCGGGGAGGCAGTGTCTTCTTGATAAGGGACAGGGGGTGGAGAGGGTTGGGCGACACAGGGGGGAGCGGGGATGCCTTTCTCCTCCTCTATGGCAACGGTATCTCCTCTCTCCGCGCTGATATCTTCTTGATGAGGGACAGGGGGTGGAGGGGAATTGGCCACACAGGGGGGAGCGGGGATGCCCTTCTCCTCCTCTATGGCAACGGTATCTCCTCTCTCCGTGCTGATATCTTCTCCTGTGCCCTGAGTCACCAAGGATTCCTCTCGGTCTTCCACCCACTCGGGGGGGTTCGGAGCAGCTGGCTCCGGATCTCGCGCGGTGATTTGGTTTTTCCTTGGCCGTCCACGGGGTCGATCCCCGGTATTCACTACTTCAGGGTGGGGAACAGGACCGTGATATGGTTTGACACGACTTATGTGTACAATAAGGGTTCGATATGGAAGCTGCAATAGTAGATTGCACTTTGAAGTTACCTTCAACACGCGATACGGGCCCTTCCACGGTCTATGGAACTTTTTCACTTGACCTACCTTTAAACAAGAGTCACTTAAAAATACGTAGTCGCCCTCTCTATATTCCCTTATCTTGCCCTTTCCTCTCACAGTTCCTCTCCTTCGCCTCACCGCTAACCGATCATTAGGGGCGCAATGTTTCCACATTCCTTTCAACCTCTCATAGCCCCGTCACCAGGGTGTTCCTTTCCTGGGTTAATCGTTTCGAAATGATTGAAAGGTGATGCCATCTGTTGTCCAAACCCCAACTCGTGTGGGGTGAACCCAGTGCTTCTGTGTTTACTTGTGTTATACTCCGTCACAGCAAATGCGAGGTGCTTGTCCCAGTCGTCGTTTCGTACGTTCACGTAATGGCTGAGGATCTTTGCGATTGTCCGATGAACTCTCTCAACTCGGCCATTGCACTCTGGGTGGAACGGGGAGGTCCTTAGTGGTTTTACCTTCAGTAGCCTGCAAATCTGTCGGAACAGATCGGACGTAAAGTTAGTCCCCTGAACTCCGGGACTCCAAATTTCAATGTCCAATGTTTTACCAGTGCGACGGATACGGTTTCGGCTGTTTGATCGGGCAGCGGCACCATTAACAAGTATCTTGTAAAATGATCTAAAATAGATAAAATATATCGGTTCCCCCCCCTCTGTCTTAGGGAGAACGCCAACAATATCCAAAGCCAGGAACTCAAAAGGTCTTTCCGCCGCTGGCAGTGCCCGTAGAGGGGCCCTACACTTACCGTAAGGGCTTCGCTGGCTACAAGCTATACAGCACTTCACATACTGGCGCAAGACTCTGGAATTTCGTGGTACCACTATTTTATCTCCTCCCTTGTGTCTTTTAAAAATAAGGTCCCCAACAACGAATTTATTTTCCCTTCCCCACGTTATACATTCGGGGTCTCGTTTCTGCTCTTCTCCAAAATTAATTATTTCTTCGGCAGACGCATGGCAAACCTTCCCGCTCATGGCGTCAGCATTTGCATGGTTTGTTCCTGGCATGTGGACCATCTGGTAATCATATTCACCTAGTCTTAATGTCCACCTCATTAATCGACTGTTGGGGTCCTTTAAACCGAATAGCCACGTGAGTGCTGCGTGGTCCGTCACAATGGTAAAATTTCGTCCTAGCACATAATTTCTAAATTGAGTCACAGCCCAAATTACTTCAACCAATTCCTTGTCTGTCGTGGTATAATTCAGCTCAGATTTCTTCAGTTGCCGTGAGGCATATGCTACTGGATGTTCCTCCCCGTTGATCTCTTGAGACAGGACGGCCCCTATTGCGAAATCACTCGCATCTGTCGAGATGATAAAAGGCAAAGAGAAATCTGGGTACACCAATACGGGACTGCTCGTAATCGCTGTTTTTAAATTTTCTACTGCTTCGTCGAACTCGGGCGTCCAAACGAATGCAGTACCCTTGTAGCGATGTAAACGGCCAGGCGAGAACCGCATAGTTTTCGATGAACCGACGGTAATAATTTGTAAGGCCCAAAAAGGATTGAGTCTCCTTCGCTGTTTTCGGAGTAAGGAATTCCTTTACCACTGAGACCTTGCTAGGGTCTAGAAAAAGACCTTTAGCACTAATAATGTGGCCCAAATATTTCACTTGCGGGAGGGCGAAGTGGCATTTAGACAGTTTCAATGACAATCCTGCCGTATCTAGCCTCTCAAACACTGCCCAAACGCCCAGCGTTTTCTTTTATTGAACCACTAAAAACGATGACATCATCGAGATACACTAGGCATTCTGTAGGAGTCATACCTCTAAAAACTCCATCCATAAAATGTTGGAAAACGCTCGGAGCATTCTTAAGTCCACAAGGGTTCTAGTATATTCATACAATTCATTGAATGCATGTCCACGTACTATAAAAGTAGTTTTCTCACGCGACTCCGGAGCCATCGGAATTTGATAGTAGCCCGTAGTTAAATCAAGTTTTGTGAAATGCCTACACCCCCCCAAATAGTCGAGTGTTTCGGTAATGTAAGGCAAGGGGTATACGTCAGGCTTCGTTATTGCGTTTAACGCACGAAAATCTATGCAAAACCGATACTTCGGCCCTCCATTCTCAGACTTTTTCGGGACAATCACTACGGGCGAGGCCCAGGGGCTGTGACTTGGCACTATTATTCCCCCCTCTAATTGTTCCTTCACGAAATCGTCTATCAATGGCTTCAAGTGATGGGGGGTCCGGTAGGGTCTTCTGTAAATTGGCGGGGCATCGCCAGTGGGAATGTGGTCTTCTACCTAGTGCGTGCCCGGGGGCGTTCCCGATGGCGAGAACAAATGACTATACCTTCCAATTAAAGACTGCAATACCGATTGTTCCTCAATGTCCAGATGGGACAACTTCCTTGCAATCTCGTCCATAAAATCACCCTCCCCAGCCTTACACATGGAAATATAGGCGTCCCGGTCACTCCCATTTCCTCGCACAGCACCTTCTTCCCACCCATTATTCATTGTCTCCTCCACATCACTCATTATCGCGATCACTGTACCCTTACTCAGTTACATCTATCATTCCAAAGTTACTTACTTGGATCTTAGCACTTCCCTCCCCATTCACCTTACTAACAGATCTGGCCACCCAGCAGTCGTCCACATCCAGCGCCGATTCCACCATGCACTCCTGGCCCACTTTCCAGCCGCCACCAAGGGGAAGGGTCAGGAGACAAACGCTCCGTGCTGGGATGGCCTCCACTGACACGAGCCGCACCAGAAAATTCACCCTGGGGTGGCGCCATTCCTTCCCCGCGTCCCCAGGCCGCGACCCTCGTCGTCGCGTCGCGCGGTCTTTCCTCCGCAATGTTCGCTGCTCCTCCCCTCCACGCCTCCCGTCCTTATCTCCATCGCTGGCGGTCCCGCCTCCGCCTTATCGGGGGGGGAGGAGGGGGCTGGCCGGCCCTCCAACCTCCCGTGGCCGCGACGTAATCTCCGCGTGCTCCGTCCCTTCATTCTCGGTCAGGCAAATTATTCGCCCGGCAAGTTTGAGTTCGCCCCTTTTCACGCCAATTGTTGCCCCATTTTCGCGGAGGAAGTCGATTCCTAAAATTCCCTCATGACCCCCCATACTGTCTACGACCTGAGCCCTCAAGTTCACAGTATCACCAAAACCCAGCGGAACCACCACCTCTCCCTAGTTCCTAATGAGCCCTCCTTTTAATCCCCTTATCCTGAACGTGGACCTCTTCGAAACTCGGCCCCCACAGCACCTTTTAGTTAAAAGGCTCACCTCTGCTCCTGTATCAATTAACATTCGCCGCTGCATGCCCCCACACGTCACAGTCACCGCCAAGTCCTTCACTCCCCCCTCGCGATGCACACACACGGTCTCTCGTCAATTCTTTCGCTAAGCCGCTAGAGCGACTTCATTGTCGTCGCTTGCGAAATTCGCTCTTGGCGAATGTTTACATTCGCTATATATTCGCCAGACAGAACGAGAATAACTTTTTTGTCGCCAGGGGGACGAAGCGAAGCATTCCTGGTGAAATAGCTAGCGAATGAAAACGAGAATACGAATGCGCACTCCGTTCGCCAATATTTTCGACAAATCGCGCTGGCTATAGCCAGAAAGAACCAGAATCAGGCCCCAGAAGTGACGGCGTTACGGAAGAGTTCACGAAGCCTTATAGAAAAGCACAGTATCGTAAAGGATACAACAAAACAAAGAGGAGAGATTGCAACGTGCAGAATTCGATTCGCAGGGAAAAAACCGAAAAAGGCATTTATTTCGCAATATTAAATTTACGAGATAGTTAAATGTAAGGGCTCCTTCGTAAAAAAATTCGTAAACAAATCGTGGATCCTTGTTATCCGAAGGGCGTGAAGATCCGGTAAACAGCTATGCAGTAATGGTGAATATAATCAGTGAACTTTAATAATTTGTTGTTACACTCTTTCTAAGAGTGATGTTAATATATTGATTTTATGTGCTCATAAACTGTATTTTCATTGTATTACTGCTTTATATAACCTTTTTGATTTCCTGTGCTAATGTTAGTTGGTAATTTGTATACGAATTTCTACTGCAGGCTGTTATTTATGCCATTTATGTTTCTGTTTTCTCAACTTTTAATTTTGTGTAACAATGCACAGAGTGGAAGATATACCTTATTTACGAATGGTTAAGTTAATTTTCAGGGTGATCATACTTAACTTGCTCATTATAATTACTAATTGTAATTAGTGAGTGCATAGTAGCCCAGTGGGCAGAGCGTTCAGTAACAGATTCAATTCCGGACGAAGCACTTTGGCATGATATCGCGGTTTGAATTTCAGTATCAGAGTTGTGTAAGTCGGAAAACTGGCCTCTTTACCCTGAATGTGTGAATTTCACTCACCTTCCACCTTAGTACGGCAGAACTCAACCCTGTCAAACCAGTCATTGGGTTTAATTGAGGGAATTATTGTAAATATGGTGAATTACCTGCGAAGAAAAAAGTTTTTTCACTAATAATCTCAATTTAAAACGGCGTGTTAATAAATGTGGAGCATTGACCATTAATACAGTTTAGTCCGTTTCGTTTCTGGTGTGTATAAAAGCGTATTCAATTTAACCGTAAAATCATAATGATAACCGAAAAACGTAAATGCACAACGTTCATAAACGAAATGTTTTGTTGCCTTCGCCATTGATATTCAAGTAAAAGTACTCTGGTAACAGTTAGAGGAAAATATGTGAGCGCTTTGGCCCTGTAAATAGTAGGAAACTGTAGAGAAATAACATTGAACTTTCACATTAATGAAAGACAAGAGTCATAGTTAGTCGCATATGCTAGGGGGAAAGACGATATTTTAATTAACCTCATTAAAAATGCTCACAATTACTTTACGAGGGCAATGTGCATCCCGCTAAATTAAATCATGGATGACTAATTTAATAACTTCAGTCCATAACATTTGACAACCACTAAAAACTGTACTACAAATCCAAGGCAACGCCGACAATCCCAGAACCCTTTAGGTGTTTTCAATTTTAGGTAATTGCTGACCTTTCTTACTCTCGACCACAACGAAGACGAGGAAAACAATTCACACTCGGCTCCGAAAAGAGAGCTCTCGACCTTATCTGTGTTCTGAGAAACTTGATCGCCTTGCGGATTTCGCAAGGCCTCCTGTCGCCGCCCCTGAAAAATCCCAGCTGCGACATATCAGGTCCTTCCCCTCAACTCCCCATTCCACTTTCCACGGTGGCGACGCTGATGGCAACTCACAAGAACTACTAGAGCCGCGAGATCATGGTGAGATGAGAAGCCGTTAAATCGGACTATTCAAAATGCGTTGGGGCCGTTGCGGGCGGCTCGCTCGGCCCCGGAACCGTTTTACGGCATCTCAGCCCGCTGGCTAAAACTACCCGGCAGCTTCGGGCCCAGTGTCCTACCCTCCCGCAATTAAAATACTGCATTCTACCCCTCTGTTTGCAGTCCCTTGCGAGGTGCCTAGAACGGCCACAAGCGTGACAGGCTCCATCACGAACCGCAAAAACTTTCCCTTCCTCTTGACCCTCCTTCTCGGGCTGAACCCTCCGCTCGGCCTCCCACACGCGCACAGCTACGGCGACAGCGGCGTCAAACGTCTCCGGCATTGCGAGGCGCGTGTGCTCCCCCACCCTGCCGGGCAGGCCGTTTAGGAAGGCGTCCAAAGCCCTCTCCTCAGCCTCCGACCGGCGAGTGGCAGCCACGGCAGCATCATCCTCCTCCTTCCATGTATGGCTATTTATCTCGCGGAATCGGTCGGCGAACTCCTCTATTAGCTCCCCTGGGCCCATTTGCACGTTCGCCAGCATCTCCCTGTAAAATCTCCTTTTCTTCACTCCCTGATACCTCTCCAACAACACCCTTTTTGCTTCGGGGTAGTTCAAGGCCTCCCCAGCCTTCGTCTTCGCCCTTAAGAGATCCGCGGCCCTTCCGCGTGCGCGAAGTGTGACCGCGCTTAGCCTGTCACTTGTCGTTGTCACTCACCTTACCACGACTTGGTATTACTGCCCTTCCCAATGCCTTGAGGCGATCCGATCCCACTTCTTACACCAATTTGTAAGCGCTCCGCTTAGATAAAAAGACTTGGTCCAGAGAAGGCACGGTAAGGGAACAAGTAGGGCGTTCTGTTTTAACGCTTTTATTCACAACTCAGTTACATGTTGGCCATAGGCCACCCAGAGAGAGACTCCCCGAGTCTCTCCTGCTCTCGTGCCTCGCCCGACGACCGCGTCACCCCGTGACCCCCTTGAGGGCTTCCTATTGGCCGGCAATGGCAGTAGCTTTCCATGCTAACTGTGCGACTTCCCCTGAGGCGAGATCCCACGGGCAAGAATTCGCAAGGTGTTAGAGGAGTCACCTGAATGTGACTCCACATCCGGGGGCTACCATTACCGGGGCGGGGCGAGCATCGGGGCGGGGCGAGCATCGGGGCGACGCGAGCATCGACCGTGATCGCTTACATAGTAGAGGAGGAAAATAATTGGATGTCAGGACAATGATGTTTCTACATGACGGTGCATGGTTGCTCTATGGTTTTTTCGGCAGGTGAAGTGCAAATTGAATATTTTTTGTTTTAATTCCCAAGTTCTTTTAAAAGTAAATTTCATTCTTTCTATGACATTGATTGAGTTAAACACAACTGCTTAACAAACTGTATGTAAACTATATGGATTATTACATGGTGAAGCTACTATTTCATTATATTTTAGGGCAACAATTCACAATAAATATTATTTTTAAATGTCACAATGGCAGAAGAAACCCGAAGATTGCTGGCGAAATTGTACTTTGACTGGGCAAATAGAAACTGAGGTTTCGCGATTGTCATTGTTCGCCATTGAATATCCACTGAACGTTTTATCTAAAAAAAAATATGTTCAATAGCTCCAAAAGTATTCAATCTTAGCGATAATTAACATTTTTTGTATCATTTATGTTCTCCTTTCCCTTGCCATAATGTCGGTCGCCACTATTGAAATATTTTTTTTTTCAACAAAATGTTGCAATGAAATAAGCGTGGAATATGCAGCATTTTTACCATTTCTTATGTTATCATATTGCTACCTAAAAAAACTTAGACCTACCACTTACAAATTAAATTGGCGATTTCTTCCATAGAAGACCTGTGAACTGGACTCAGGAGACGAATTACTTGAATAATCTTTTGATATTAGAATCTACATTACTGAACACAAAAATTATTTGAAGAGAGAGCTCATAGTTGCCTGCTCTTAAACTATTCCTTGGCTGCTATTCCGAATGAGATACGAGGGCCTACGGGGATCAGAATGGGAAGGCTCACTCCCAAAGGGCCTACATAGAATAGATTCTCGTCGATGTCAGCAAGTAGTATGCAAACTGAATGAGATAAGAGGGCCTACGGGGATCAGAATGGGAAGGCTCACTCCCAAAGGGCCTACATAGTATAGATATCTCGTCGATGTCAGCAAGTAGTATGTAAAGTCATCAGTAGAGATGGCGTTGAGTGCCCACGTTGATTACGGCGGTTCCTTTTAATTCCCCTAAGGCAGAATATATTTTTCTAGTTTATTTGATCATGCGTTTTACTTACCGGTCGGTAGTTTCCACTACTTGCTCATTGAGAAATTTCCGAAATTACAAAAATACTAGCAAACGAAATGCAATGTCCAGGAAAACTATTCATTTCTTGAAAACACAATATATACTTCATAAGGCATCAGCAAACAACAGCAGTTTTCACTCTCAGAATAACTAAAACAGAATATCATGAATGTGTTGTGCGCTGGACTTTGGAGAGAGAGAGATCAATAGATTCCCCTTCCCACACTCCTGCCCTCATTGGGATTTTCACCTTTTGCGGATCTCGAATGTCCGGGAGACAAATACCTATTTGCTTCCCAAGAAATGGAAAGATTCACCTTCGTTCGACTGTAGCGATGTATGCTGAAGTGCTGCCAGCATTCCGGGAGTGTGGCACAGGAGATCATTTCGGGAGTTCATTCCCGAATGTCGGGTCGGTCGACAGGAATCCGTTCTTGCTTCCTTGGTGCTTTGCCCCCGCATTCCCCCTCTCTCCCTCGGTTCTTCCCGTGTAAAGGTTCATTTCACACTCCCACACTGCCTTGTATCACATTGCTATTTGTTGTAATATAAATTTCGAGAAGCTCAGTACGGTGTACTTATCTGACCATTCCGACGCCAAGGGCAAGAACCCATATTGTTGGTGAGTCGCCGTGCCTAGCAACCTTAAAGGAGGGACGCTCGGGTGCGGGTCTGATGCAGCTTAACAACAATGGTGGGCAGCAGTTAGGGATTCATTGTGCTCGTAATTGGCAGGATGCTAATTGTTTAAGGGAGTTAAGAGGGATTGTTAACGGGTAGTATTAAATGTGAAATTGGGAGTTACGTAATTCTTTCAGCCGTTGTGATATCAAGTGTTGGTAACGATTAACCTTCCGAGGATGAGTATTTTATTTAGCTATATTCTTTGGGAAATAATACTTTGTGTCTTGACGCGTTTCATTCAAATTACGAGCTGCCTAGGTACTGTGAGGCCATTTGGATCACTTCACATGCATCAGAACATTCCTACTATAATTATTGTAGTTCCAATGTTCTCTTGCCAATGCGGCATGAAGCAATGATCAAAATTCAGAAAATTTCGTAGTTCTTCCTAAACGGGAGTTGGGTAATGAGTTACCTCGGGAAAGGAGAAATTGGGTGTTTTACGGTGGATATTCTTTTGAATGCACAATAAATACAGTAAGAAAGCTTGCTTTTAAATGCTAACAATAGAATCTGGAGAATTTCGAGAGAGTCCGATACGGGTGTTGGAGGTGAAGACGTCGGCGGTGGAGTGAGAGACCTGTGTGGCGTCCACCTGGAAGGAGCGCCCGTCGGCTGAGACGAAAGGAGTCCCAAAAACAGCAGCAGGGGATGCCGCAGGCAACACGGAGACAGCACGACTGAAAACGTCATTCTCGCCACGGAGTTAACAGAACTTGTCTGATGGAAGCACAATGTGCACGGTACCGTAAGAAGAAAAGACTCAATACTATTGTTCACAAGCTGGTTCGGGAAATGAGAAGGAACTTTTGCAGCACACTAACTTTGGGAATATTTTTCGCGATATTGGGATTTACTTTGGCCGTATTGTGTTAATGGGGGAATTGTCGAGGAATGACAGAGAATTAATAGTTGTTGTTGGAGTAATGAGGCCACTTACTGCAAGGGATGTAGTTATGTCAACTCCGTTTTCGCCTCTCGAGGGAAAAGAGGTAATTTGAAAGTGTGGAGCATGGGAAATGCCACTTTCGCGTAATAATGGCCCGTCGGAAGTAATGAGTGCTCTTTCCCCTAACTTTGCGCTAGTATCAGTGCTTGTCTTGGGTTAAGCATGAAGAGAGGAAGTGATTTGCATTTGTTGTTTGAGTGAATAAATAGATTGAATACATGGTGCATCGTGTTTATGATTGAGAAAGTTTTCCTGATCCACTTGCCCAAGTTGCAATCTCCCTTCCCCCGTCCAAACCACCATCGTCGATCCTGAGAACGACACGTTGGAGCCATCCCAGCGTGCAGCTCAGCGCAGGAGTCCCGACTTCAACGCCAGGCGTTTCGGCAGACAGAAGAGCAAGCAGAGAATATCAACACCTTCGTCAACACTGTGGAAATCCCCTTCATTTCGAAGACCTTACTGCCATACTTTTAGTCATAATAAAGTTGAATTCTTTCTTGATTCATTTATGTAACTTTCAGCAAATCTTGAGTAATTCAATATGCATTCCAGTATGCAATTGTAAATCAATATTTGGTTTAGATAAATACTTGGCTGTTAATTTTTCCTAATGGACGACGATTAACAGTGCATTTTTGTATAATGGTAAATATCATTCAGAATTTCATATAATATGGGTATCAATTTTATATTTAACCAAGAATCCATGTGGTACACATAAATTTTTTGAATAAAGTGAAATTTATTATTAATTTTGGTAAATTTGGTCGATCTCGAGTAGAGATTGATCAATTAAAAGAATCGTAGGAGTATTGTTATGTCCCTGACGGGCGCATGGGTCTTGATGGAATTTTGCTATTCTAAATTTCACTTTGACAAAAGATATTTGTGTACTGTTAATGGGCGTCGCTCTGAATAGCCAACAGCCAGTGCCTCGAGAGTGAGATTTCACTTTCGACTTTGCGCTTCCCCTTCTCTCCTGCCCCTTAGCCGAAAAACATCCTCCTTTTGCCTTCTCTATATAATGGCGTGCACGGTGGCTTTTGGGAGAGGTGAATCTGTTGCCGTCAGAATGTAGTCCATCATTGGAGACCGATGTGTGGACCGTTCGGTCCGTGCTCTAATCCGTGCCATCCACCCGTATTACTGAACATTCTCTTCTATCCTCCCGAGGCAGAGTGTACAACTCTCTTTTGGCTATTCGAGACGCGATTGGTTTAACCTTGGGTTTAGCTCTTGATTCCGAATAAATTCTGTCTTTTGCACGAACCTTTTGCTTTATTACTTGTTCCCGACACCAAGGGCAAGAACCCACAATTATGTTGCAGGGTTCGAGCGGGCCAATCAACAACAAATGTAAATTATAGATGACACTTTACATGACTCTGCCTGGAGAAAAAATTGTGCTACAGTTAAGCAACAGTTAAATCACCTAATTAAACAAGCACATTTTCAGAATTAATGACAAATTAAATACGTTAATGGTTAATAATGTTATATCTATGAAATAATACAATCAAAATAAGGTTCAATGGTATGGACACCTACACACAATGGAAAATATTTGCATGAATAAAATTCACTGTATCACTCTTGGCCTGATGACCTACATCTTACTATATATCTATTATTTCTGAAATAACGATCTGGTAATCCTCCACATGTGTATTTGGCAGCATGATACATGCAATCACAGTCTATGAGGGCTATTCCGAATTGAGGGGCGGTCTCGTACCGCCAGGCGGAGTTTCCGTTTCGCCGACGTTGAAACTCCGACCTGTGCGATTACGAAAAGGGTGGTCGGAGTCTCAACGCCAGGCGAAGAGCGAGGCCAAGGGGTCGGTGTGATTGCATGCGGCGGATGTGACGTTGCTATGAAAAATAACGCGTTCGAGGTCTCCAAAAAAGGATTCAACCAATGATTAGCAAGGTCCTCAGACGCAATCCCCGGGAAAGAGTTTCAAATGACATGCGTTATTCGGAGCATAATACATGTAGCACATTATCACTCCTCTTGATCAGACATATCGTTACATATTCAATGCCATTAAAAACCAAATAAACATAGCTCCGCAATTGAATATATGTCATTTAATTTTTAAAATTATCGGATTAAGTAAGCATGACATTTTTCGCAGAACAAAGACGAATAATGTCATCTTGATCCGATACGCTATACGAATGGACATGGGAAAGAATAGGAATCTCACTACGATGCTGTGGGAGCTATGTCAGATACCACGTAATCACAGTATTATTCATTAACTAGTGAATTTTTTTAACTTACGCTAGGAAAGAAATTTAGTTTTGCATAATACCTTGGGTGGATCACTACTGACAGCATAGCACTTAACAATTCAGGAAATTTTGTAACACAAAGGTATGCCTCATTAAAGAAGAATGAAGAATGTTAAAAAAAAAACAAACTCGGAATGCAGTGAATAAACCCTAGGGCATTTTAATATAACACTATTATTAAATTATAGCGTTGATATAAGATTATTTGGGTGCGAAAACATTGTCAAATTTGTCGTTAGCATAAGTTACAGTAAATCATTGTTAATATGACCTTAGACCAAGCTTGAGATACGCGCATAATTAATGTAAACAATAGTTCTGCGCTGGTAAAAATATAATTTTATTAGGGTAAAATATCATTTAAGGACATACATATGACAAAAATGAAAATAGCTATACAATCAGCATTGGATGCTTGGGAAGTTAAGTACTGCACATTTCTCAACACCTTGAGCAGTACACCGTACATATTAACTTATCATTACTGATCATAAATTAACGTTTAAGTTTTATGTAACTCACCATCGTGAGTGCACCAATTGTTATGACAGGTTAGGACCATTCTATACACGTTTCACTCAAATGACAGCATTATCCATACGTACTCACAATCATATACAAAGCTCAATGAATAAATTTGGAACGCCGTGTGAAGCCTTCAGATTTGTCAAACCGATTTTAACGCCAATATGTACACTTCAGAGACACAAAAGGAAGTAGAACACCTTATTAGTTAAGCATTTCACAGTCACTGGGTACTAACTATCGGTGACACTTTGCCACCACTCGAATGACATCACTAAACGTTTAGGGAACACAATGTAAACAAGGGTAATATCCTTCGGAAACACTTTGCCACCTCTCCAGTGACACAAATAAACGTTTAGAGGACACATAATGTAAACAAGGGTATCGGAAACACTTGGCCACCACTAAACTTTTAGGGAACACACAATGTAAACATGTCACAACTGTTTTCGGCCGAGAAAGATGTGAATCAGCAACATTCTGCTCGCTTAATTTCCATACTGTTTTCAAGAAATACTGAAATTCCTCATCACCGCCGCTCTAGTGTACGTTGTTTATGACAAGTATATCATAGTGGATTGCAAATGAGGCAAAATTTCTGCATTAAGTTCTCTCTTCAATAAGATTGCCTGAAGTGCATAGCATAAAATATCTCACCAGCACCTGTAGGGCACAGATTTGAAAAATATAATTATATGGTAGTACAATCGTCACCCACCTTTAAGATTATCGTATCCATTAGGACTGAAATTGGCCATTTCTTGATTATCAAGCGACGAATTATGGCAAAGTAGCTCAAATAAAGGAAGCGATGGCTATAAACCACGTAAAATAACATTATACTCAATACATAAAATAATATAATAAGTAATATATCGCCTTCCAAACGCCAAGAAAGATACAAAGCAATAAAATATCTTACGTCTTATAAAAACGGGCATTACCAGAGAATCACATCGAGATAATTTTGCCAGCTAACTGCATCACATTTACCTTCCTTACCTTTGCTCAGATTTTCTAATTGCATTTCATGCATTACAAAAGCATTAAAAGTCCTTCAACAATGGATACAACACTTATAAACACGTCAGACTAGGCCAACTAACGTAAACAAACGGCAGCCATGTTGATTATACGACTAGGCGGAGTTTCAAAGGCAGGGTCCTTGCCCGTGGTACGATACCGACCCCTTCCCGTGGTATGATACCGCCTCTAGCTCGTTCGGAATCGCATCGGGCGGTGAGACCGATTTCGGGCGGTATGACTCCGCATGCGTTGTCTTACCGCATGCGGTGAGCGGTTCGGAATAGCCCTCTATGACTTGGGTAAATTTGAAGTGGGGAATGGTACAATCAGGGCATGAAAAGGACAGGAAAAAAGGGCTGACCCTGAGGTGTTTGGGGCTGAAGGGCAATAGACAACAGTGACAGAGAAGTGTTATTAAAAACCGAGAGCATTGACCACAAAGTCGTTTAAAGGGGAAGAAAGAAGGGAAAGGTTGTCGGGAAGTTAGTAGGGAGGTGCCAGAGGGGAGCATGAAAAGGTTGGTATACGTGGTAGATGTCGGAGGATAATAGGGATGAGGGGTTTTGGAGAAATGTCATTCTGCTTTACTCGCACCAATCTACGTCTGTCTAATGGGGTAAGAGGTTGGCCAATTTGCCTGAAATTCCATTCACCAAAGGGAGTTCACACACCATTTGTACAACCTAGAACCAGAAGTCATAGACCTATGGTTATAAACCCTGGGGTCTGCAGGGGGAGTAATATTACAACAACCTAGTTGTCCACTTGATTTTCTCATTTAAGGTTTCGTCAATCAGTTAGGGTTTTTACCTTTACTAGCTGCTGTATTCTCGAATGCAATTGTAATTTAATGTTGTAATTTTGTTTCTAGGGGAATGCTTAACTCAAGGGAATAGATTTCCCTGGCATCTCTCTCTTCCATGTTGAAAATGTTTTTATTGTGCATTTTGAGGGAGTCTAGAAGTAAATTACTTCCAATCCACAAATAGAGTAAGTTGTCAATGTATCTGTAGCTATAGAGTAGGATATGATACCGAAGATTTTATGTTATATAATCCAGAAAAAAGAAGAGATCTGATTCTGAAACGTCTAATGATATTTCAGCCAGAATAGGGGGTAATGGAGAACCCATTGGAAGACCAGCAAGTAAAGAGTTGAAATGTGTTTTAGGATCAGAGGTAATTCTGTTTTTTTGGACATCGTGAAAATTGTTAGCTTAGTCAGAATCTACTTTTTCCCTGTAGCATAAATCTCTACAAAATGTGTTTCAAACACTTTCATGAATGAAAAAATGTTCTGAATGTCAAGTTGTTTGAATTTATTTACAATTCTTAAGCCAACTTAATAGAATACCAAAATGAATTGTTTGGCTTAAAATCAGTTGCCTCTGAAAATACTGTAGTTTTTCAGCCAGCCTGTAGGAAGAGACCTAAACCTAAGATACATCTAGCCCGATAGGGACTTTTTCCTTATGCAATTTGGGGAAACTACGAAATAGGAGCACTTGGGTTCATTTCAAAGTGTATTTTTCACAATAAGTAATCAGGGTGCATTCAGTATTGGGTTTTCAGGCTGTGTTGAAAGGAGGACAATGGATCCACTGAGACCACACTACATTTCCACCAGAAATGAATTCACTGCTCTCCTGAAGTAAATGATCCGGCTTGAATCACTACACTGTTACCTTTGTCTATCATTTGCACTGCAAGATACTAGGACATGCCGAAACCACAGTCTCCATAGTAACCAAGTTTCCAAAGTGACAGTGTATTTTGGCTTGAGATATGTCCTGTGAACAAATAAACCTGTGGAAGATTGTGAACACTATTATTTCAGAAATGAATTACTATAAAATACAGAAGCAGTTTCTGGAGCAGAAAAAAATTTGAAATTTACATACGTATGTATGTAAAGTGGTGCCAGTCATTCAAAATACTCAGTATTTCAACAAGTCCTAATGCAGCTGGGTACTGACTGCATGTCTTCGGCAATGATGTGATCGGTTCTGAGGAAGTAGGCTTAATAAGAGAAATCATTAATGCTCATATTTCAATAACAGCAAAGGAGGCACAGTTACACAATATGTACTAAATGATGAAGAGTTCATCAAAGTACATCAGAATCAGTAGCTTAAGTAGGAACAACTCTAAAATCTTATGTTTACACACCTGGTGAAAAGGTAGACACAGGAAACAGAATGTTGAACTACCTCCATATTATGAAAGAATTTCTTAACCAACACCAGCATTTGGGTTGGTCCATCCAAGTGGTATAGCATTGCTTGCTTTGCCTCTGTATATTATTTGAATTTTTTATATCTATATGTACGTTGCAATCATATTTTTTAATTGTCATTAGAAGCTACATATGTTACTTTTTGGTCAGAAGCATATGAGCGTTTTTAAGGGTGCAAATATCATAACAGTTGGAATGTAGAGGTGTGATCTCGCTTGTTACATGGGTGCATTTATTAACTTTAAATAAAATCGCACTCCCAAATGAAAATTTTATTGTGAACTAATGAATGTGAACTTCATATCTACCACAAGAGATAAAATTTTTGGCATGGGTACCTGTCTAATAGTGGCCCGGCATATTGTGCGCAGTATTCCTGGGGTGGAATTCTGTAACTCGGAGCTTCATCTTACTCCCTGAATTGTCTCCTACCTGCATTCTGTAACTCGATGGAGATTACTCTAGCGCAAGAGGAGCTAGTTCTGGGTATAAAATTTAAATGTAACGTATGCCAAAAATGTATTCACACTGCATGTCAACCGCAAGAGACAACATTTTCGGCATGCCTGTCTAATCGATGTGAACTTAATATCTACCGCGAGAGATAACATTTTTGGCATACCTTACATTTTGTCCTGAGTTTTATGGTCTCTGCAAAAGATAACATTTTAGGCATACCTGCCTAATGAATGTGAACTTCATATTTACCGCAAGAGATAAAATGTTTTGCATACCTGTCTATTAAATGTGAACTGCATGTCAACCGCAAGAGATAACATTTTTGGCATACCTGTCTAATAAATGTTAACTTCATATCTACAGCAACAGATAACATTTTTGGCATAGCTTACATTTAAATTTTATGCCCAGAACTAGCTCCTCTTGCGCTCGAGTAATCTCCATCGAGTTACAGAATGCCGGTAGGAGACAATTCAGGGAGTGAGCTGAAGCTCCGAGTTACAGAATTCCACCCCAGGAATACTGCGCTCAATATAACGGGCCACTGCGGTATCATCTCAAATCAAAAGGCTTAGTCAAGGACATACCAAATGTACGACACTTATTTCGGTAAGGATGTAAGTGAACATTTGGTGTGCAACTATTTCATGTATATTCTAAACCAAACCCTTTATCTCTTCATAAAAGCTAAGATCGTACAAAAATAACTTACATGAAGCAGGAGTGTCAACAACCACACAGTAGAAATACGTCTCGGATACATTTCTGAGACATCTCGAATATCACATGTGATGTCTCAGAGATGTTCTTGAGACCTACGGAGACATCTCTGAGACTTCTCCGAGATGTCACTAAGTCCAAAAAAATGGTCTGAGATGCCACACGAGACATCTCAGGAAAGTCTCTATGTCCCATAGACATGCTCCATGCATGAGATTTTAGTCGCAGGTGTCTCTGAGATGTCTGGAATATCTCGTGTGATGACCTAGAGACATTCGACAACCTTTGGAGAGGTACCAGAGACCTCTGAGAGGTCACCATGTGTAGGCACACGTGGTCCGTTGGACAGTGACTTGCGACAAACGCAACCAAAAAAAAGGTTCAATAAAATAAAATGAGAGAGAGAGAGAGTTGTATGGATGGGAAGAGGAATAAGGAGGAGGACGGGCGCTTACTTACAGAGGATGAATACGGCAGCTCCTTCCCGAAATGCAGGAGGAGACGAAAATCCTCTCGAATTGAAGCCCCTTGAAGGTCTAAGCACTCACCGGTTGTTTCCTTGGCGAGCACTGGAGTGTCCATGCGCCGGGTTCTACTCCCTCCTCCTCACGAACTTACCTCACTAGCGCCACAAGGTAAGGGAAGCTGGGAAGGGAATTAAAACAGAAACAAAACACCTAATGCGCTTAACGAGCGAACACCATGTATTTGAAAGAATTGCCTAATTCCCTATGCAAGAAAGCACTATTTTGATGTGGCAAGTGAAATTAGACAGCAGAACATGACAACGAAATCTATTTATAATGTATCACTAAACACATATTTCGTTTAACTGAAAATTTTATGACATCCCATCCTTTTTACCACTTAGCCCCTAATGTATTTATTAAATCGGAAGGACCCTATGGCAAATATTTGAAAAAAATTGTACTTTACATTTTCTTCTTTTGGATCCACTACAGTCACAATGCTCCTATTCTCTTGATGAAAATCTTGGATGGTTATCATCATTTGATAACACTACCATGACAGCAGCCTAGACTTTTACCATTATCATCTAGCTTTGCAAGCAATACCCGGCATAGAATAAGGAAGAATGGGAAACTCTGCAATTAATGTAAGATAAAAGTTCATGGCCCGATTGCAATAATTTTACCTTCTTAATAAATATATTAAAACAAAATAAGTATTACAAGAAATATGAAAAGTATGTTTTCTATCTTCTGCCGTCGCTTGAATCCTTCTACTGTCTTCCCTGGTGAAAATAAAGTGTGCAGAAAACCGTGCAAAAAGTGTGCGCACAGTTCTGTTCACACTTCTTGCACGCTCTTTGCACGCTTTTAGCACACTTCTTCACCGAACGCTTTCTGCACACTTCTTGCACACTGTTGATTCACACTTCTTGCACACTCTTTTCACGCTTTAAGCACACTTCTTCACCGAATGCTTTCTGCACACTTCTTGCACACCCTTTTCACACTTTTGGCACACTTCTTCACCGAACTCTTTCTGCACACTTCTTGCACACTGTAGATGCACACTTCTTACATGCTCTTTTCACACATTGAGTACACTCCTTCAATGAATGCTTTCTGTCCCTATTGGAAATTTCTCATAGTTCTCATAGGTATTTCTCATAATGTCTAATGAGAAGTTATGAGATCTTATGAAAAGTTCATGAGATCTTATGAGAAGCATGAATTCTTATGAGAAGTTTATGAGATCTTATGAGAAGCTTTGAGAACTTATGAGACTCCTCATTAGAACTTATAAGATTTCTTGTGCGTGTTATGAGAAGCCATATATGGATTAAACTCTTGTTTGTGGAACTTTTTTTTGGGTTCCTTACCAGATAATTTTCGGACTTAGTTTTTGGCACCTTCGTTGAAAATATTTGAAGTTGCATTGAATGACGAACGACGATGCATCTCCAAAAATGTTGCTTAAAACGCGATTCATGAACTTTTGGAGGCGATTAAACTCCTGATTGTGGAACTTTTTTTTGGGTTCCTTACCTAGATAATTTCGGACTTCGTTTTTGGCGCCTTCGTTGAAAATATTACAAGTCCCGAAATCGTCTGGATAAGGGACCCAAAAAAAGTTCTAAAATCAAGAGTTTCTCAAGAGAATATCATAAACCATAAATAACAACTGTCGTGCCCACGAGTAATTTTAATGTGAATATTCACATTTTTATAGTTCGCGGTTTGTGGAAAGTTGTATCAGTTGTATCGACCAATATCGAATAGACAACTATCGATTAATTGCAAGACCACTTCGAAATTTAAAATGGCTGCTATCATGGCGAGAAACGTGAGAAAGAATTATCTCCTCAAGTAATTACGTTTTATTTTAATTAGTGATCATGGAAGCTTATTTTTTAATTCCAATGGATACTAACGTTGCGGTGAGCGAATGATTGTTATGACAAGCGATTGTGTTGAACGAATTTGTTAATGTTTTAACCTGCCTTCCATGCAGGCTTTTTGAATTGCTGACAGGAATTGAATGTATTTTCAATTTTTCAGGCACGTTAAAGTCATAAACAAATTGGAACATTCGGAATGATCCAATGAGAATTCAGACCATCATTCAGCTACATGATAAACGTGAACATTTTTTGTGTGTTTTGACAGTGCAGTGATGACTTTCGGTGATATTTAAATGAATTCCCCGTTGGAAAAATATAACTTCACTTTTTAGAGGAGCGTTATTATAAGAAAAGACTTCTGGTTGTTGAACACCCTGATCAACAATTAAAATAAAATGTTATGCATTAAGCAAGCTCGATTACAGCTTTTCATTCTCATGTCATGTGGTTTATGTAATATTGTTATTGTCACATTGGTTATTTTGAGATTACGCCTCATATTTGGAATCTTGTGTATAACCAAGGCAAGTGAATGCAATTATTGAAACTGGAAGTAGTGTCAATAAATATGATAAATTTATAAACTGTCCTCTTTGTTTAAAATTCGAACTCGCATAAGTGTGTTAATAAAATTGTGAATTCGTTATGTGACATCAAGAAATGCTAAACGTTCACGGATTTAGTTCGGTCGAGTTATGTGCATAGTGGGCGTGTGCTAAATTATGCCGAATCAAATTAAATTTGATATGCTATATCCGATCTGAGGTCTTGTTCTGTGTTATTTCAGTTTTCTCTAGTTCCTCAGTTTTTTTGGAGTGGGAGAAGGTGGGAGTTCCATGACGTATCTCCAGGAGCAGCTTATAGGTTTTTTTTGTAATTACAATTAATTTTTGCAATTCTCTTAAGAGAAAATCAGGGAACCCATCCCCCCTGGAATGGCTCCAGGGTGGTTCCCCGCCCAAAATTTTGTGAGAGAATTTCTCATAAGATCTCATTGCCAATTTACTATGAGAAAATTTCTCATGAGACTTATAAGAAAATTTCTCATAAGATCTAATGAGAAAATTTCTCAAGATCTAATGAGAAAATTTCTCATAAGATATCATTGCCAATTTATTATGAGAAAATTTCTTATTAGACTTATGAGAAATTTCCAATAGCGGTACAATTTTGACATGTTTTTTTAATGCATGCACGCTTCTTTTAAATTTACCCATATTTTTTAATATGTGTTAAGATTTTTCCTTCAACAAGTTCCTTATTTTCTTGGCCGGTGTCATTTAATTGGCCATGTTTATTTTTATATTGTGAGGTGCTCAAAAAGAAAGTTATTTAAAAAAAAATAATGGAGGCTGGTGGGAATTTTCATACGACGAACATGGTTAGGAGTAAAAACTGTGTACTGTGCTATGCAAACCTCTCTTTCAGCCTGACAATGCACATCAATCTGTATGCTTTTCCTGCATTTTTGCATGCATTTCTCTCTCATATTTGTAGCCCATTCTTATCACATATCTTTAGTGACCGCTCACACTTTCACAGTTATCACTTTTGAATCAGTTTGTACTCTTCTCTCACATTTATTGCACATTTTCTTGCATACTTTCCTCACATTCTTTTCACGCTTATTGCACACTCGTTTTCACAATCCAGTTCATGCTTTCCGCCAACTTTAGAAGCAGTATGCATAATTTATGTACGCTTCAATCACGTTATTTGCACGTTTTTATCACATTTTTCGCACGCTTTTTTCACATTCTTTCCATGCTTTCCTCACACTCTTTTCACGCTTTTTGCACACTCTTTTCACATTCCAGTAGTCCCAATTCACGCTTTCCTCACACTTTTGGGGCACTATGCACACTTTATGCACGCTTTTTTCACATTTCTTGCACGCTTCTCAGACGTTTTTTGAACACTTTTTGTACGCTTTTCTGCACACTTTATTTTCACCAGGGTTCATTGGAGGACGATGGCATACTATTGGACCTAGAATGTCGGCAAAATTAAACCAATTGGATTAATAGTAATTCAAATTCTAACAATTTTAATTAGCCTTCGCATGTATGAATGAAACTCACTTTACTTTCCCTCGGTCAGGTGTCTTTGCCACCCTTAAGGGCATATGCGCATATAAGGGCATATCAAAATATATATTTTGATATTCAAGTGAAATCAGCCAGCAGAACATGATAATGAATTCTATTTCTAATGCAGCCCTAAAAACATTTAGTTTTACTGTAAATTTTATGACCTCTCCCCCTCTTCACCACCGAGCTGCTTATGTATTCTTAAAATGAAAGGGCAAATGCTTGGAAAAAATAAAAATGTCTACAAAAATTTATATTGTGACTTTCAATTAAATAACGAATTTACATTTTCCCCTTTAGGATCTACAACAGTTTCATTCATTCTCTTCAAGTAAAATCAGTCTTGGATATCTTGAATCAGTCATCATTCAATAATACTATAGCTAGACAGCAGCATTAACTTACCGCTATCATATAGCCTTGTAAGCAATATATCTGGCATAGAGTTAGGAAAAATGGGTAACCTTGCAATTGAAGAAAAAAGTTCGACCTCTGGACAATTTTTTAAATCTCCTTGAAATGCTACTTAAAAAATTGTTAATTATACTAAAACACCTTAGCGATGAAAACTATGCATTTATTTAATGTATTTTTCGAGAAATAAGCAAAAGAAATGCCCAGAAAACACGCCCACTCTAAAACGTATTGTGATTGGCCGGCTGAAAGTGACGTCAGCTCCTGCAATGGAGAGGGAAACGGCGGAACGTACTGTACCTGTGGACGTTGTTTTCAACATTTGTTGTCGGATTTAGATATCTTTGGTGTGGTTAAGGAAGGCTGCGAACATATATGATTTCTTTAGAAGGTATGGAGTCTGAGTTTGTCAAAGCTGAGGCAAGAAATCTTCCGAAAATCTCAACATTAGCAATGTTTTCATACGTGTCAACACCGTGTTTAAATGTAACTTCGTTCAATCTTCATAGAAAACCTGATTCAAACGGAAATCCAAAGAGTTAAGATGGCGAGGTAAAAGCATGTCAATGTTTGAAAATGAATGTTCACATTTGAATTTTTTAATATTCATAATATGGCGGTGATGAATGTTTTGGTGTTAGGGTCGTTCGTGAGGAACACGACGCTGATGCCATCGGCTATGGGCAGGTTAAGCTCGATAAAATGTTGTTCGTGCTCGTGTATGCCCCGAGCATAAACTAATATGTCGTGGAAGCACATATTTTGATGGATGGCGAAGACAAGTAGGTATACCTACTTGTCTTCGCTATAGACTTTAGTGAGCATTTCGTGCAGGGATTGCGTAGGTACGTCAAGTTCGGGACAACAAAAATAAGATGTATAATGGGCATCTACTTTATCCATTTGTTTACTTTGAATTACTGCTCCAATATGTGTCGACATCTCTATATTTTCAGGCACATTATATCATTAATGTATCATTTGGGATGTTTTCAAGGATTCGGACTAAGGCCTGGTTACACGATACATTAACCCGTACGAGTTAATGTGTAAATGCATGAACGCGAAAATGCACCGTGTAACCACACCAAAATGTACAAATGAATGAATGCGTGAACAGAAAATAGAACCTGTTCTATTTGGTTCATGCACTAACGTACAAGTTGAGCAGAAACCATTCACGCAAATGTACATTAACCCGTACGTGTTAATGTATTGTGCAACCAGGCCTTAAAGGCCTAAATAAAAAATACAATGAACGTGAAAATATTTTGTTTGTAGTGGCATAACCTTATGGTGCAGTTATGAGTTTTGATACGATTTCCAAGAACTTCCTTTTGGGGAAATATATATTGGGCTATTGAGACAAAGGGGGATTAAAAAACCCTTGATTACCGAATATACCGAGGAACTTGAAAATTTAACCTGTTGCGCAGCAAGCAAGTGCGATCGTGATCCTAGATTCTAATGTTGTGTGGTGTAATATTGGTGTATTTTGCATATTAGCTGATCTCGACGCAGACGCGGTATGTTGAAACGTGAATCTAATGTGTTAAATCGTGAAGGTAATGCAAAGAAATAAATATTACCGTCTACAACTACTTTGGTTTAATAAATTGTTTTTATGCGCACAAGTAGCCATTCACGCATCCATCGTTCACGCTGACCTTCGAAAATTGAAATTGACCGGTGAAAATTACTGCTTGCGATTAATAAAAGGACATCTAATCTTGAAAAGTAAGCAGCGATAGGTTCAGTGGGTTCAGTCTTTTAATCATAATTGAAAGTTGCTTAGCGAACTTTTTCAAACATGGCATATTGCCTGATATGGAAAAGATTTTTCGTGACATATGTCCAGCACATTTCCCTCGTACTCTGATTACTGATTTGTGCATGTATTAAATTTCCTAGCAGTTTTTCTATCAATGAAAAAACTTTACCGAATAATATTGAGCCTATATGTCAATCGCATCAATAATACTACTGGCGGCGCTTTGTTTTGACCTAGTTTCTGCACAATTAAGATACAATTAAGTGTAATTTAGCTTCCAGAATTGGTAAAATGAATATAGACAGAGTGAACGTTCAAAAATGCACACGTTTGATCGCATAGACAAAGTTTCATTTCGCTTGCACTTCTTTCTTCACCCATATTATCCTGTTTCGGGTAATTAAAAAAAAATACTTGTTGGGAGGCATTTCCGTTGGCGTCATTATATTTTGGCACAAGACAACATTTAAAACAACGCTTTGGCATGTTAAAATAAAGTGCGTTCATGAAAGACATTTCAATAGTGATCTCCTAAACGCTTCAAACTTCGCATAGAAATATACGCACCGCGACCGCTGTTGCAGGACCTGACGTCATTCAAGATGGCAGCGATGCGAATAGTAGAAGGATAATGGGGCTCCGAGCGCAGTTTATTTTTCAACAATTACTCCTAAACTAAGCGTCATACAACCCAAGTGAGACATGATTAATGATACCCAACCCAACCCCTATCGCATGAGCACACAAACCCAAGGTCAACGGTATCGCATCACGAAAAACAGACATGCATCTCCGCTAATATCAGTATTTCGACAAAACGGACCATCCTGTGCGAAAGAGGAGACAATTTCAACCCAATTCGGTATATTACACCTTAATTTGCGACATGAACAATAGCAATTAGATGTTGTCGAGTTCGGCATACTATTTATTCCCTCTATTCCTCCGAGACGAGCCCAGATGTCTCGATCTGTCTGTCGGCAAGGGCGGTTACCCTATCGCTTCGGCCCCGACCGTCCTACAAAGAATAGCCTAGCAGCTACTCTAAGCAGAAAACACACTTAATTAGAAATTAAAGGGAGTGCATTGTTCGTATCGCCGCCTGGAGGGGGGAGGGATTTTTCACCCGCCGCGCCAGGCTGCTTTCATCCGCGCGTTTTTCGATGCGAAAAGCTCTGACGCTAGGGGGGCAACGGGCATCCGCTAATATCAAAATTACGACAAAATAGACCATCCTGTACGAAAGAGGAGACAATTTAAGCCTGAAACGATATACTACATCTTAATAAACAATCATATTACAGTATAATCAATACCAATTAGTTGTTATCGAGTCCTGCACACGAGCGACCTCATTATATACCCGGAAACAGTCACATGCTAGGACTTTCACTTTCCTTACGCGAACTTCCTCGTTCTTAATGCTTCTGATTGCCAACTAGCAACCGCTCGATTTTACTTCAAGGGTATCCATATGAATAAAAACACACACAGCATATAGGTTTCACAATTTACTGTTTCAGAAATAAACATATTTCATTTTTTACACACCAATCTACTAGCTCGTAACAATTTTTCCACATATTATTTTTGAGAATGTAAGTTAAATAAACAGTCTTCATTGGTCGCTAAGGACAGCCGTACATTTCCAAGTTACCCACGCAGATTCCTTTGGGAAGAAGTCTGGTCAAGGAGGATGCTTTTTCTGCACCTTTTTTGTGAATAAAAACTGATATTCCTCCAAGTATTTAAATAATATGCTCTCCAATTCCAAATAATCTACATCCCCAGAGTATTCATTCAGACCATGATAATTGTTTCTTAGTCAAGAGGCTTCTCTCGCGTAGTGCTGGTGATTTAAAAGCCACGTATTGCAACTTATCGTTTGCATATTAATGATATCCAATTCTTTGAATATGTAACCATCATTTGTGGTGAATCCTTGAAATTCGATTACGGCACTCATGGTGTAATCTCTCAAACTTGCGAGGTTTTTACACCCAACGCCAGAGGTTCAAGAGATTACAAGAGCTTCTGACTTGCAGAATTTTACTTCGTGCCAGAGGTCAGAAACCCTTTGCATACACACACACACACACACACACACACACACACACACACACACACACACACTCACCATCACGTAATCAGAGTACAACCAAGTTATACCTTTTGATTACCAGACACATCATTCAACACGAGTGCCGTCTCAAATTCCAATCTTTCCAAATCATATTCAGTGATATCGCTAGATAACCCGGTAGCGAGAAATTGTCTAACCTTATCACGGCTGTCCGAAAGTCTCCGAAGAAATAGATTTATCAGATTGGAGAGTTTTAACAGAATTCCCATTCATCAGCATTCAGGTTAAATGAGCTCTGATAAAATATTTTTAATAGACAAATGTTGTTTCCCAAAGTAATTTGCATAGGACAAGGAATTTGATGAGAGCTGACCTTTTACCCCCCAATAATTACTTTCCAAGATTATATAACAGTAGTCCATTCACTGTGTGAAAGAATATCACTTGTCTTATTTATCTGGTTACATAGTATAACTGGTTCAAAGTCTCTTGAACGATCGTAAAACACACACACACACACACTTTTCGATTTTACACCATTCAAATAATACACTGAAGTGGTTAATTTTTTGTTGAAAGAAGATGATGGGGAATGGGAGGATGTCCAGACGATCTTTTCCTCCTGATGGGTGGAGACTCCTTCGATGACGACAGCATGACGACGGTAGGCTATTAACCAGCTTAAGAGGGGCTAGTTGAAGGATGGGGTACGGGAACAGCCTCTGGAGCAAGACTCAACTTTGAGTTGGTTATATATTGCATCCGCCCGCACGCCATATTGTTGACATCGTTGAGCTCTGGGATTACTTTCTTTCACTCCTCAACTCGTTGAAGTTCAGATGAAACAGCTTCAGGATGTAAGAATCGTGTAGGTGGGGTATGGTGGAATGGAATAGTGTGAGGAATTTGAGTAGGGTGTATCCTTATGACTTGCTAGCTGCATAATGACAACAACATGCTCCACAAACGTCATCTGCATGAAGGCAATGAATCTTAATGCAATTGTGAGTGAATGTGCATTGTTTTAAAGATACGAACCTGAAAGAATCCAAAAGTGAGGTCAATAACCCTCTGTTCGGTCACCTCAGCATAGATATATAGGTTTTTAAAAATGTCACAAACCGATGAGATAATCCCCTCCCACCTGTTTCGCATAGTAATTATATTATTTAGATACTTTGAATCACTCATTTTACCAGTTCAAATGGTGCATGTGTTATTATCAGAGGGGAAGGCTTCCCTGTAACTTCTCTTTCTAGGAATTTTATAATGACCCCAAGCCAGAGTATTAATCCCATCCTCGCAAATGTATCTTTTGTCATCATTGGCAGTGAGCGCAACTTTATTCATTTCCATTGTAAAAATTTCATGTTTTTGACTACGAATCACATTCATTTTGCGAAATGCTGTGGAGTTCTCTCGCAGACAGCGCACATAATCATCAAAATGAAGCCCTTTATCAATAACAGATTTGGATATACCCTTGGCTTTCTTTTTATCCTTACATCCAAGTACCTTGTAAGAATAGAGTTTACTTCTCAACCCAATAAAATGTGTCATTACCCTTCCACCACATTCATCTTTAAATTTAGCGACAACCTTTTTGTGTTTATCAGAATAACAAGAGTGCTCCTTAGGGTAGTTGGACGTATCGAACACGTCTATGTTTTCTAGCATTTCCTGATAGACATCATTTGTTTTTATATCATACATAAGACTATCTGTGTCAGTATATGCAAGAGAGATGTTTTTACCATATTTTTCTAACATTGTACGATAGTGAAAGTCATACATTAACGTTTTGCTGAGATCTAACACACAGTAACCTACATATATTGGAATATTCATTTTTATGGAGGATTTTCTGAGATGAACAGCCACTAGATCCTCACTAAAGATTGTTCTGTCTAAAAATTCAGATTTGTTTATTAATTTTTGCAATTTGTTTTCATTAGTCACAAGTTCCAATCTAAGCCTTTTTCTAACATTCATTAAACAACGTCCAAACACTGCGTTATTTAGAAGCTTATATAAGTCCTTTTCAAAGTCATTAGTGGCTAATTGTCTTCGATTAGTGTTCAAGTCAATATATGTCTTTAACCAAGGTGATTGACTAAATTCAATAACTCTATGCACCTTTTTAAGAACAAGTCCGAGGGAGGTAGCCTGCTTGAGATTTACGTAGTGGATCACGTATTTCGTCTTATTCTCAAGAGTGGTTAACAGTTTTTTATGTTTTCCACCGGGTGGGACTCGGTTTTCCGGACAAAGCGGGAAATCGGAATGACTATCGTGGAGGGACTGCGGATACTCAAGATCAACTTCCATAATATATCCCTTTTCGTTTTCATTTGATATTTTTCCCACATCCAAATTTGAAATTTCATCACCAGAGAGCCAACGAAAATTAGCATATGGGAGTGGCTGAGAGAGCGCCCATCCATAAAGATTGTTCGCATCATAATATGTTAAATAATTTGATTCCGACTCAGGATCATATTTATCCATATACATATTGTTTGCCTCGCAATATCGCTTACTGCATTGAGATATTCCACCTCGAATGCCGGCCTCGAACATCAGGAGCATGTCATAGTCTGTTAAAAGTTCCAACTCAATTTCTGTATGCTTCAACATAGCGTCAAATGTCAACCCCGGAGTAGTATAATACCACGCAGGGTCAAGCTTGTATGCTCCAAAGCAAACGTCTCTGAAATTCTCGAAGACGTCGGCTAAAAGTGTGACGTCACTTATAAGATAGACATCACTATAATCCCCCAATGTTTTGCATTCGAATGATGTCCACACCTTTGAAGCATGAGCATAGTCTTCCTCAGAAATATCATCACCTGTGAGCCGATTATGAAATTTTTCTCTATCCGGAAGTGAGGTTTCATCTAATCGTTCCAGTGAATCAGTGTAGTCATAGGGATAAACACCCTTGCGCGTAACTAAATGTGTCTTTTCATTGAATATTTGCTGCGTGTATTTGAAAGCCTTCAGATTTGAGACCAAAGAGGCCAGAGAAGCTGACATGAAGCGATAAGTGTCAATAAACCGGATGCTAAAATTTTCATCGACTGCCTTGGCAAAAGATATATACTTCTCCTCGGAATTCGGAATGACGAATATTCTCCTTTCGTCATAATCTAGCTCGCGGACGATGAAATGACCATCATAGGACGAAAGATTGTGGATGAAGACTGGTAAGAAATTTGGCATTCTATACTGTAAATTACAGAAAGAGTGCGCAGGTCCTCTGTATTTGCCAGTTAGGTGGTCATGGTCCCTTACTCTGTCCATGTTCAATTCTTTGTCGCAAATGTGACATGCATTTGCATTCTCAAAATCGGTCTCTTCCTCCGAGGTGAGCGGATTCATCGGAATGTTCTCCTTATACAAAGCGTGCACCTTCTCAGCCTCCTCTTTCATTCGCTCGATGAATACTCGTGCTGCATTTGGTCCTCGATATAACTGAGGGTTTTGACAGCCTTCTGGTGTGATTAAAATGTAGCAAAAGCTGAATGGGGTATGTTTGTGTATATTACGTGTGAAAGAAGCAGCAGGGTTTGGTTCGCAAGAGCTAATGTTTTCAAGGAGACACTCAAAGTCGGCATAAATTGTAAAGGGTACACGAAAACAATAATTAAGGTGAGTGAATTTTAAAATGTTATCACTCTCGTCAGGCATTATAATTTTAGTTGGTGTTCCACTCCCTTTGCATAACTCCTGATGTGTTTCTAGTTTGGTCTCATCGTTGTAGTGCGTGAGGCAACGTTTGCAAATGTGTATTCTCTCTTTATGCTTCGTAATTTGTGATCGGATCATTCTATTAAAATTTTTTATCCAACAATAATGCGCGGTTTTGTTATTTGTAATGTACAGCAGATCGCGATGATCTTCTAGTTCCTTATCGACAATTTTCATCGGGTACACCTCATTTTTATCGGTTAAACCAAAGACATTGAGCGAAATATTGTTTGCTCGCTCAAATTTGGGAATATCTTTTAAATCTACAGGGTACTCAATGCAAGACCACTTGTATCCGGAGCGGAACTCTTCTGTGTTATACTTGGAAACTCTTTGAGGATCTCTACCTATATTTTTGGCCCAAACAGCATACTTGAAACAGTACTGATCCTCATTTTGCACGTTAATTACTGCTTCGATGTTTTTGATTTTAGCTGGCAGCTCAATATATGTCGATCCCCGAAAAGGTGTATATTTATTTATGCGCAATTCTAACCCAATTACTTCAGCAAGGCTCCATCCGGACCCCTTTGCTTGGAATTCCGACTTCTCCTTCAACAATTTTGAAAAAGCCTCGTCTAGAATCACATTCGTTTGATCTGAAATCAACACTCGTTTGTTCATCGTCTTGAATGAGGTGATCAACTCATCATTCTCACCCTTTCGAAATTTACAAATTAGAATCAAATTAAATTTAATCGAATTTTTTGCAATTACCTGTTCTAGTAATTTTTCGGCTACCTGTTCTTTAATATCGTTGAGGAAAGAAATTACGTCCCCACCTTTATCCTCTTCAGGAGTGATCCAGAATGTTTGAAGTCTAGATCGGATTGCCGATTCTATTTCATTAAAGCCCCGACCTAGTTGGTTCGTCACCTTCTTCCTATGCAAATTCGTATTTTCGTGTTTTAAAGCCTCATCTCTGTTGTAGTAAACTTCGCAATAATTACAAAATTTTCTACCCTTTACCTCGTCTAGCGCATCTTTCATCCGTGTGAAGGTTTCCATATCATTTATAACATCATTATCAAAAACAACACGTTGATGAATGTTCATGATTGCCTGTTCTAGTTCCTGTGAGGTGTAATTGCCCAAATTAAATTTGGATAGAATTTCTGAGATGGACGACATAATTAAGGAAGGGGTATTGGAAAGGTGTGTGCTGTAAAGAAAATTAATTTAATTAGAAAATATGATCAAATACACTTTTTTTATCAGTATTAACACGAATAAGCCTATCAAACTTAAAATATAAAATTCAATGTACACTATTATACTACACAATCTGCACTCCCCAACACGTGATAAGTCTCAACAAGTGTTAAATAAAGAATTAACTTTAGAAGATTATTGTCCTTACAATCCTTCAACGAAGCAGGTTACAATACAGTGTAGTCCTGTGGAGTCAATTCGGTGAAATGCAAGTGGATTGAAGTTCAGTTGTTTCTGCAGCAGCAAGATCGTAGACTGATGTTACTTCTTTCAAAGTTGAGACAGAACTGGCGATTTTTTTTCTTCGACGTCGTCTGTAAATACTCTCTCTAAGTAAAGAAGCTTCTCCTGATTGGTGAAGATGATCTAAAAAATTAACCAATCAGCTTCTCTGAAAAAAGCGGGAAATTCGAATAAATAAATAGTAAAATTCAAGAAAAATAGGGTATTCAAATATCATGTCTTTAATGGGGCGCATGCTAGCTGATGTAATCTCTATCACTCCAATGCATCATCTGTTTAAATTCTAAACTAATTATAAAATATTTTTTTAAATGAATATAAATAACCTCAGCATTATGAACAATTGAATGAATCTAAGATGAAGTAAATAACCACACTATGACCATAACAATTTTCTTTTAAATATTTAGTCTATAATGTTATGTACATAGAAAGCATAATAAACAAATTGGCTTTGGCAATGATGATAGTGACTTTTCTAGACATACTTATTTCACTGGAGGGAAAGCATTGCTCTGGTGTCATAAAAACTATAAATTTATACTTTAAGGTTTTCTTTTTGACAATTCATGCTTTGAACTCAAATGGAGAAAAGGCATACACTTGTTGAAACCAAATTGCATCTATATGAAGGCAACATTATGCATAAAATTTACTGAATAGTCTAAATTGTATAAATCTGCAGCAACAGTACGTAATTGGGTGAGCTCTGTATATCAACAGAGTATAATTACTACATAATATGAACAAGAGTATGAGTAAGTTAATTAAGAATAACTCTCACAAATGGTGTATTCTCTATATGCATGTTAGCCTAACTATTCATGCCAGGTCATTCTATTGTTACATTGATGTTTTTATTAACATAGATTAAATTGTTTTAGAGGAGAACTAAGTGGGTTGATTAAGAAGGGCAAATTTTAAAAATGAATGAGGGCAAGATGTTTGGTGGAGCAGTTAATACAATGACATGGGATATTGGAATACAAGCAATAAAAATATTTAAATACCATTTTTGAGATCTCTAGTGCCTTAATAGAATATTGGTGTTAATACTGTCAACTGGGTAGGGGGGTCCATGCCAATTCAGACAGGTTGTCCATGCTGATATGATAAAATATACTGGTATATATCATAGAATGACCATTAATTTTAGACCATTGTATCACAAGACTAAAGTAATTTTCAATATTGTGTGCAAGAGCAACATGGATAAGAATATAATGGTATTATATTAGCAAAATAGGGATATATTCCAAAGGTTCAGACTAGTCTGCTGCTTGTCAACTTTCAAATTCATTAATATCTTGCCAAGAATATTATTGCCCAGACATCAACATTATTCTGATGCATGAAATAAATATTGTTATTTTTTCAAAGCTATAACTTGTAATCTGTATTTTTGTACTGCCAAAGGGCTGCAAAGCTATGCTGGTATCACATCACTCCACATGTATTGTCAAAAACATGAAATTCTAACAGAAAATAATACCCAGCAGGATAAATATGGAGCACGAGATAATTTCTGAAATGGATACCAGCTAAGACAATATTTTTCCTTCTTGAATATTGTAATATTTAATTGCAAGCAATTTTTTTTACACTCACTCTAACATCTACAACAAATAATGCATTATCTTGGATTTGATACATTAACTTTAGGGATTGATGAAGCATTATAACAAGCATTACATTTAGAAATTCCAACCCATGTAAGCATATTTATACTGCAATGAAATTGACTCACAAAATTGAATTCCTTGCCAGTAGTTAACTAATATCTATCAATCAATGAATATGGGGGATTTAGAGTGAGAAAAGCGAAATAAGACTAAGCTAAAAGTAATTGTTGTCCGTGATGCTCTGTGTTAATGGGTGTGCAAAAAGCATAATAAATGCTATAGCAACTACAATCAATAAAATATTTTCATTTTGTGGTTTTGATCACTTTTGTAATTTTTTACTTGCTGATTAAGGTAAAAAATTAGAGATAGTTAGCCTACATCCACTACCCAATATTCAGTTATATTCAGTTTAATGCTTAGCTGATGCAATCTCAATCACTCCATTCCATCATCTTGGTAGAATTTAACAGTAATTTTAAAATATATTTTTATTTCTATAAATAATTTTCAATTTATCTAATTAAAATTCATTTGATATTTAGAGAGTATTTTTATGGTTAAAAGGTTAACGTCGCTTGGTCTATTGTTCCACTGAATTTCCATAAGTAATTGAATAAGATTTTTTTTAATTTCTCAAAAATTGTTTGACAACCGAATAATAGAAAATGGAATTATTCCATTGGTTTGATATTTCTAAGAAAAGAGTCTCATCCTACTACATATGTTTTGATTTTAATATGATATAGCTATTCCTTGTTAAACGAAGCTGAATTATATGTATTAAGTTGACTAACTCAGCTGTTAATATCTCAATTTAATTTACTATCCGTGATTAAATATTTACCAATGTGTCTTACACACATTTGCTGGTATTATTTAAATATTAATTATAAAAAACATGAGAATGAAACACCCGTTTTTGTTTAAATAATTAAGATATTGATATATAGTTATGATTAACTATGTATTGATTTTTATATTGCACTATTACCCAATTAGAGTGAAATAAATTCTTATTACCTAATACACATTTAGTCTAATTAAACCAGGCACTAGTCGCTCGGTTGCATATATTCACACCTTCTACTGTATATTTGACGTATAACTATATCACAATTTTTTTTTCATCTTGCTACTCTTATTTTTTAAATAGACTTCAATTACGTTTCTTATACTCTTCTAAAAATCCATAAAATATTCACCTTTTGAACCCCGCAGAAACGTTCATTTAAATACTTTTAGTTTTAGCGAATGCAAACCTAATTGATCTGGGAGTAGTGCGAAAAGTAAGCCTGTATGATTTTTTTGAATGAAATGGCCGATATAGATTCAATAATTAGCCTTTTGTATTATTTTTCAATATCTTCACGAAAAGAAAAATACTGTTTACAATATTGCATTTGGATCAACTTTTTGGCATATTTGCTGTGAAATCAATAAATATCCCACGAATACGTAATAAGACATTATGCTCTATTGGGTTTTGAATTTATTCCCAGTTTTTGTTAAACTGTCTCAAATCTCAGGCTATCCCTATCGATGATGATTTCGAAAGCGTTCCATCTCTTCTCTTCATGTCCCAGGTTGGTTCAAAAATATAAAACAGTAAATAAAAAGGAAACATTCACAATTTGAACACCGATGAATCATTCATTTAAATACTCCTCATTTTAACCGAATGCAAACCCTCTAAATCCATGAATAGCACTAGCAGTCAGCAGGTATCCTCGTGCAAGAAAAAATATGGCTGACCTTGCTTCACGAAAGCCTATAATGCCTTGAGTACCTTCCTACATCCTCGCGAAAAGCATGATTCCTTTTACGGCATCACTCTATGACGAACTGTTTAAATTAAATATGGCTGACCTTGCTTCGTGAATAGCTTACGATGCCTTCAGTACCTTCCTATATATTTGCAATAAGCACGCATCCGTGTGCGGCATCCCTCCATAATGAACTGTTTAAGCATCAACGATGTTTTAATTTCAGAGACGACAATAGCATTGGCCATAGCAACGCTCGGAAGTGAACCAAAATAAACAGCAAATTTCAACGAAAATTACACATTTCCCAGAAACTCGATGACAAAGTGTATATCTGTTAGTAAAGTAAAAAAACTTTAAATGTTTTCCCATTCAATACAGAAAGAAATCGATTAATATTTAGTTATCTTACTTAGTGAAAGAAAAAACTCTTGCGCTACCATAAATTGAAAAAGTCAATTCAAAGCAGTATAAATATATAACTGGTGCCAGGAATCGAACTCGGGCCTTTTTTATATAGCCTATATCACCTTCTAGTGCAAACGCTTGAATCTTACAGAATATCAGCTCAATCGGTTCAGAAGTTTTGGAGAGATGTGTAACGAGCATAAAACCGGTAAACAGACAACACTTCATTTTTATATATAGCGCTACGATAGCTATTCTTTTTTTATATGAAGCCTAATTATATGTATTAAGTTGACACTCTTAGTTGTTACTGTCTCAATTTTTATTTACTATACATGATTAAAATTTACCTTAGTCTAGCACATATGCGTTCGTATTATTAAAATATAAATTATTAGAAGCGTGAGAATTAAATAACCATTGTTTTTTAACCAAACCACCAAATAACCTGTTTTTGAAAAAAATATGATATTCATATTACAGGAAAAGAATCCTAGTTTTGATTAAATACGCTTTTATTTTAATACGGTATAGCTATTATTTGTTTAACGATGCCTAATTACATGTATTATGATTTCTGACAGTTGCTACTATGTTCACGTTATTTCCTATTCACATTTACTAACATATCTTGCATACATGCGTTGGTATTATTTAAATATAAATTATTAAAAACGTCATCATACGAATCTGACACCTAAGATATCACCTGCGAAGTTTCTGATTTACAATTTGAATCAAATTATGCATTTTTCTACTCTTAACGATAATATTCGAAGATATCACCTGCGAAGTTTCTGATTTACAATTTGAATCAAATTATGCATTTTTCTACTCTTAACGATAATATTTGTAATTTAATGAAAGCCGGATAATATTACCAAATTAATATCGAATAAATGTTCAATGTTTCGCAATGCTATACTTTGTCACTGTACACCTGCTCTCGAGGTCACCTTCTTCCATGCATCTCTCACGCGATGGCCGAATTTCGTATGACAGAAGTCTACTCACGTTCCGAGCTATCCTCGTCTTACGATATTTAGTTCCCTTTATCTTTATGCTAGGCGTTAATATTGCTTAAAAAAGGAGTTATCGTGCATTTTTTTAATATCAGCAGTAACTGATTGAAATCAAGTAATATTTACTATATTTTTAGAAGTGCACTCTCAAAAATGTAATCGTGGGAAATATCATTTTGCTCGCGTGGGTAAAAGTCAGGAATAAAATAGTTGTTGAAATACAACTGGTTAATTATATCCTAAATAAATTCTTCTTGATGCACACTTTAGACAATTCTCGCGCACACCCATACATATCCCTTCTGTTAACATTATCACTGGTTACAGTAAGTTAAAATAATTACTTACACTAATTCACTCGCCTACACATAAACTCGCATACACATAAACAATACTGTTAAAGTTTTCACTGATTTAAGTATGTTACTTACCATATGCGATAATCCAAAGTTGTCCACAATATGGTTGCTCAACTCGATGTAGGGAATATTATTGACTAAATGTTGATCCTAGTGAAAAAAAAACACTCGTTAATTGAGGTTTACATAGTTAACACGTGAGCGCCTTTAACATAGGATTAATGTATTTTAAATAATGAGAACTCACCGTCAATTCGTTCTGCGTTCCTATGCGTCTTGGCCTGTGTCTTCACGGGATCTTCAATGCATACTGTGGGCTGAGCGTCTTTGCGAGCGAGTGAGGACAAGTGAGAGTGGTGAGAGGAATGGAAGGAGGGGGCGTTCAGGAATGTGGTCAGTGGTTGACTCCGAGAAGGTCAGCGTACGTTGGAATCTCTCAAGCAAAACTACTTTTACATGGGGGAGTCTAAAACTTTAAAATTGATATCTTCTCAGCGCTACATCTCTATAACGAATCATCAGAATGAAGTGCTTCAAACGCTATTTTACCTAAATAATATTGCTCTTTCTGAATCATCAATTGTTTAATTTTTTATCGTTTTTAATAAATAACTTTTTATTACGACATTTAGATGCATGGTATGAAGTGACTATATTATAATTTTTAGACTGGAGACACGAATCCGATGAGAAACATTTAAATAATTGTCTAGAAAAAAGCTTAATGAACATTACCGGACATTTGGACACTTCGATGAAATAAAAAAATGATTATATATTGGTTCCTACAAAGAAGAAATTGAAAAGAACGTTTAATATGCTAAATTTACTGCTCTTTGAAATAAACTTAGTTATGCATCACTAAGTTTGTTGATTATTGCTATATTTGCTATTGTTTAACTAAAACCTATAGTGTGTGATGCGTTGTCTCATCATTCACGTAAAGTTATTCATTTTTTTTTCTACGTTTATTATTTATAATGATGATTGTGATTGATCATAATTAAAATCCCGCAAAATTAGAGTGTAATATATCGTTTTGGGAGTATAATAATGTCCTTCTATCCTTGTAAAATTAGGGATGTGAATAGAAAAAATTAATTAATTGTTACGAGCTGGTAGATTGGTGTGTTAAAAATGAAACATGTTTATTTCTGAAACAGTAAATTGTGAAACCTATATGCTGTGTGTGTTTTTATTCATATGGATACCCTTGAAGTAAAATCGAGCGGTTGCTAGTTGGCAATCAGAAGCATTAAGAACGAGGAAGTTCGCGTAAGGAAAGTGAAAGTCCTAGCATGTGACTGTTTCCGGGTATATAATGAGGTCGCTCGTGTGCAGGACTCGATAACAACTAATTGGTATTGATTATACTGTAATATGATTGTTTATTAAGATGTAGTATATCGTTTCAGGCTTAAATTGTCTCCTCTTTCGTACAGGATGGTCTATTTTGTCGTAATTTTGATATTAGCGGATGCCCGTTGCCCCCCTAGCGTCAGAGCTTTTCGCATCGAAAAACGCGCGGATGAAAGCAGCCTGGCGCGGCGGGTGAAAAATCCCTCCCCCCTCCAGGCGGCGATACGAACAATGCACTCCCTTTAATTTCTAATTAAGTGTGTTTTCTGCTTAGAGTAGCTGCTAGGCTATTCTTTGTAGGACGGTCGGGGCCGAAGCGATAGGGTAACCGCCCTTGCCGACAGACAGATCGAGACATCTGGGCTCGTCTCGGAGGAATAGAGGGAATAAATAGTATGCCGAACTCGACAACATCTAATTGCTATTGTTCATGTCGCAAATTAAGGTGTAATATACCGAATTGGGTTGAAATTGTCTCCTCTTTCGCACAGGATGGTCCGTTTTGTCGAAATACTGATATTAGCGGAGATGCATGTCTGTTTTTCGTGATGCGATACCGTTGACCTTGGGTTTGTGTGCTCATGCGATAGGGGTTGGGTTGGGTATCATTAATCATGTCTCACTTGGGTTGTATGACGCTTAGTTTAGGAGTAATTGTTGAAAAATAAACTGCGCTCGGAGCCCCATTATCCTTCTACTGCGAATTACGTTTTTGCGAGGGACCAGCTCGTGGCGATTCAAATGCTTATATTTTAAAAATAAAATACTTTCTGTCAAAACTGCTTTCACAGCAAGTAATTTTTTTGTTTAAACTCTACGAAAATGCCTTTATTGGAATATGTGTCCAGAGACCTATTACAATGAGTTTATTTCCTATATAATTATATATTACAACAAAATAATGATAGTAAGAAATATGAAGAACCGGTAACTGTGAGCTTAAGGGTCACGAACTTCAAACATTTTTTTCAACCCCTAAAACTCGTTATTTTTGGATGAAATTTTCAAAACACAACCTGCTATAACAGCAATTTACACTCGCGAAAAAATATTTCGAAAAAAGTAGAAACTCACGAATTTGTAGCGATTTAAATCCATGAGGTGGGTGTTCGCAGCACCGCCATATTGGTGTTTCCCAGCTTCGACACCAGCGGGTCGATTCTGTAAATGTCATAGGCGTCATAACCATTGGTTTTATGACGGACCGTCATACTTATGACGGTCCGTCATAAGGAGCGATTCTGTAGATGTCATAGGCGTCATAACTTCGTCGTCGCCGTCATAGCGTATGACGGTCAAAATTCTCCGTCATACCTCAGTCATAGCCGTCATAAGGACTCAGAATAGGAGAGTTTTTGTTGAAAAACGGTATCTTGAGGTTTTGTTTTGTAAAAAGGACAGAGATCAAGGTGACAGGTAAAAGCACAGCGATATTGTAATTAAAATTGTGAATCTGTAGTGTTGTAATACGCAAATCCTCCTTACATATATATTATCGATAGAATGGAAGCGCTCTAATTCCTTGCTATTTGCAAGCAATCGGAGGCAAAGACAAGAACGACGACAATTTCGTCTTATTCGCCGGTAGTTGAGAGATACACACATCCTGTAGAAATAAGCGAAGAATGTTTTAGAACTCTTCTGCATTTCAAAAGGACTGGCTCGCGATCTCGAGATCACCACCCTGAGCCCTAAACTAATAATAATTAGGCAGACTATAGTTTGCCAGTTTATTTGCAGGTTGATTCCGTGATTTCACAATGTTCATTAACCAGTATTTGAAAACTCGAACGTTCCGTGCATATGAGTGCATTCAACTTTTACCTAATAGCAATGATTTATTCAGACGGCAATAAGATTCATGTCCCATTACGCGAAACTGTATTGAGCAACTGTTTGATATAATGAAAACACACCACGGTATAATGAAAAAACACCACGGTAAGCTCAGAATATCCCCTAAAGATTGCTTGTGATTGATCTCTTTCAGCAATCCTCTGACTTCATGAAATACCCACTTTTAATCCTACATTCTAGTTAAGTTCTATTCATGCACCCTTAATCATTTCCTCTGCTAGTACGATGAAATTATGAAAATACAAGCCATATGAGCCGCTAAGAGAACATATACATGATCAAATCGTATTTCTAACACTACGCATTCACGAAAGCATTATATTTTAATAATAATAGTATTTATTTACGGGCATGGAGGCCTTTTACAAAAATACTTAGTATGAGAATACAATCAGAAGGTATAGAAGAGTAAACAACACTCATTATCTTTATAATTAGCCTAAAACTATGAACATTTTCATGAGACTTTGTAAACCAAATTTTATAAAATAAATAAATATGAGACAGAATAAAACAAACATTTAACACTAAAATTACAGCTATGTTAGAAGCTATAGGTCGATTTAGAAAGGTATTTGTAATGGACGGTTTACAGAGGGACGTGGGATGAAGTCCGTGGGCTACTTCCAGTAAGTGAAGACACAAGGTATATAAATACAGAACCCATAAGTAAGAAAAATATCTACTCCCAAAAAAACATATGATCATAATAGTGATGAAGTACCAGAAACACTACACTCCTTATAGAACTTTAGATTCAGACATTTAGAATAATCCTTGCACACTAAATTATCACAATACCTGTTACGCATTGCACATTAGTGGACTGTTTCAGATTACATCTGTTTTGTAGAACATACACATGATCAAATCGTATTTCTAACAGTACGCATTCACGACAGCATTATATTTTGTGGACTATTTGAGATTACATCCGTTTTGTAGAACGTCCGTACTACTTATACACTACGTTGGATTTGTCATCATTATAAAACCCATTCGTTCTTAAGTTGCTATTCAGCTACATTAATACGAATCCGTGAATGAAAGTAACATCAGTACATGACATGCAATAATTACTTTCGAAAGATTTGACTCTAATACTCTCTTGAACGGACTGCATCTTCATTACTTGTTTACAAACATTCCACAGCTGATGATATGTGTCGAAGGCTCCCATTGCCTTTTCTCATTTTCTTGGGACTACCAACATACGAATTTCTAGATTTTCATGGCGATGCGCAACTGTTCACTCGTCGTCCGTCATAGGCGTCATAAGCCTTATGACGGTAGCTTAGGGAATCGCTCGAATGTTATAGCCGTCATAAGGTGCCCGTCATAGCTATCACCCTTATGACGCCTATGACATTTACAGAATCGACCCGCAGGTGTCACGGTGAATGTTGAGTGTATTTTCTGCAGTATATTGGTTGGCGGGAGAAGGCGGGGAACAGGAAAACAGCGGAAAGTGTGTTACGAGACTCCTCACAATCATTGAAAATGAGCAAAAACATGAACGGGATGGGGGTTTTGAATCACCACACAACCGATGAAACTGCACAAAAACACGAACGGGATGGGGGTTTTGAGTCTCCTCACAATCGATGAAACTGCACAAAAACACGAACGGGATGGGGGTTTTGAGTCACCTCGCATTCGATGAAACTGCACAAAAACACGAACGGGATGGGGGTTTTGAGTCACCTCGCAATCGATGAAACTGCAGAAAAACACGAACGGGATGGGGGTTTTGAGTCACCTCACAATCGATGAAACTGCACAAAAACACGAACGGGATGGGGGTTTTGAGTCTCCTCGCAATCGATGAAACTGCACAAAAACACGAACGGGATGGGGGTTTTGAGTCACCTCACAATCGATGAAACTGCACAAAAACACGAACGGGATGGGGGTTTTGAGTCACCTCGCAATCGATGAAACTGCACAAAAACACGAACGGGATGGGGGTTTTGAGTCACCTCACAATCGATGAAACTGCACAAAAACACGAACGGGATGGGGGTTTTGAGTCACCTCGCAATGGATGAAACTGCACAAAAACACGAACGGGATGGGGTTTTGAGTAACCTCACAATCGATGAAACTGCACAAAAACACGAACGGGATGGAGGTTTTGAGTCACCTCGCAATCGATGAAACTGCACAAAAACACGAACGGGATGAGGGTTTTGAGTCACCTCACAATCGATGAAACTGCACAAAAACACGAACGGGATGGGGGTTTTGAGTCACCTCGCAATCGATGAAACTGCACAAAAACACGAACGGGATGGGGGTTTTGAGTCACCTCGCAATCGATGAAACTGCACAAAAACACGAACGGGATGGGGGTTTTGAGTCACCTCGCAATCGATGAAACTGCACAAAAACACATACGGGATGGGGGTTTTGAGTCACCTCGCAATCGATGAAACTGCACAAAAACACGAACGGGATGGGGGTTTTGAGTCACCTCCCAATCGATGAAACTGCACAAAAACACGAACGGGATGGGGGTTTTGAGTCACCTCGCAATCGATGAAACTGCACAAAAACACGAACGGGATGGGGGTTTTGAGGCACCTCGCAATCGATGAAACTGCAGAAAAAACATGAACGGGGTCGGGGTTTTGAGACACCTCGCAATCGATGAAACTCAGAAAAAACACGAACGGGGTGGGGGTTTTGAGACACCTCGCAATCGATGAAACTGCACAAAAACACGAACGGGATGGGGGTTTTGAGTCACCTCGTAATCGATGAAACTGCACAAAAACACGAACGGGATGGGGGTTTTGAGTCACCTCGCAATTGATGAAACTGCACAAAAACACGAACGGGATGGGGGTTTTGAGTCACCTCGCAATCGATGACACTGCACAAAAACACGAACGGGATGGGGGTTTTGAGTCACCACACAACCGATGAAACTGCACAAAAACACGAACGGGATGGGGGTTTTGAGTCACCTCACAATCGATGAAACTGCACAAAAACACGAACGGGATGGGGGTTTTGAGTCACCTCGCAATCGATGAAACTGCACAAAAACACGAACGGGATGGGGGTTTTGAGTCACCTCGCAAACGATGAAACTGCACAAAAACACGAACGGGATGGGGGTTTTGAGTCACCTCGCAATCGATGAAACTGCACAAAAACACGAACGGGATGGGGGTTTTGAGTCACCTCGCAATCGATGAAACTGCACAAAAACACGAACGGGATGGGGGTTTTGAGTCACCTCGCAATCGATGAAACTGCACAAAAACACGAACGGGATGGGGGTTTTGAGTCACCTCACAATCGATGAAACTGCACAAAAACACGAACGGGATGGGGGTTTTGAGTCACCTCGCAATCGATGAAACTGCACAAAAACACGAACGGGATGGGGGTTTTGAGTCACCTCGCAATCGATGAAACTGCACAAAAACACGAACGGGATGTGGGTTTTGAGTCACCTCGCAATCGATGAAACTGCACAAAAACACGAACGGGATGGGGGTTTGAGTCACCTCACAATCGATGAAACTGCACAAAAACACGAACGGGATGGGGGTTTTGAGTCACCTCGCAATCGATGAAACTGCAGAAAAAACTTGAACGGGGTGGGGGTTTTGAGACACCTCGCAATCGATGAAACTGCACAAAAACACGAACGGGATGGGGGTTTTGAGTCACCTCGATCGATGAAACTGCACAAAAACACGAACGGGATGGGGGTTTTGAGTCACCTCGCAATCGATGAAACTGCACAAAAACACGAACGGGATGGGGGTTTTGAGTCACCTCACAATCGATGAAACTGCACAAAAACACGAACGGGATGGGGGTTTTGAGTCACCACACAACCGATGAAACTGCAAAAAAACACGAACGGGATGCTGGTTTTGAGTCACCTCACAATCGATGAAACTGCACAAAAACACGAACGGGATGGGGGTTTTGAGTCACCTCGCAATCGATGAAACTGCACAAAAACACGAACGGGATGGGGGTTTTGAGTCACCTCGCAAACGATGAAACTGCACAAAAACACGAACGGGATGGGGGTTTTGAGTCACCTCGCAATCGATGAAACTGCACAAAAACACGAACGGGTTGGGGGTTTTGAGTCACCTCGCAATCGATGAAACTGCACAAAAACACGAACGGGATGGGGGTTTTGAGTCACCTCGCAATCGATGAAACTGCACAAAAACACGAACGGGATGGGGGTTTTGAGTCACCTCGCAATCGATGAAACTGCACAAAAACACGAACGGGATGGGGGTTTTGAGTCACCTCGCAATCGATGAAACTGCACAAAAACACGAACGGGATGGGGGTTTTGAGTCACCACGCAACCGATGAAACTGCACAAAAACACGAACGGGATGGGGGTTTTGAGTCACCTCGCAATCGATGAAACTGCAGAAAAAACATGAACGGGGTGGGGGTTTTGAGACACCTCGCAATCGAAGAAACTGCAGAAAAAACACGAACGGGATGGGGGTTTTGAGTCACCTCGCAATCGATGAAACTGCACAAAAACACGAACGGGATGGGGGTTTTGAGTCACCTCGCAATCGATGAAACTGCACAAAAACACGAACGGGATGGGGGTTTTGAGTCACCTCGCAATGGATGAAACTGCACAAAAACACGAACGGGATGGGGGTTTTGAGTCACCTCACAATCGATGAAACTGCACAAAAACACAAACGGGATGGGGGTTTTGAGTCACCACACAACCGATGAAACTGCACAAAAACACGAACGGGATGGGGGTTTTGAGTCACCTCACAATCGATGAAACTGCACAAAAACACGAACGGGATGGGGGTTTTCAGTCACCTCGCAATCGATGAAACTGCACAAAAACACGAACGGGATGGGGGTTTTGAGTCACCTCCCAATCGATGAAACTGCACAAAAACACGAACGGGATGGGGGTTTTGAGTCACCTCGCAATCGATGAAACTGCACAAAAACACGAACGGGATGGGGGTTTTGAGTCACCTCGCAATCGATGAAACTGCACAAAAACAAGAACGGGATGGGGGTTTTGAGTCACCTCCCAATCGATGAAACTGCACAAAAACACGAACGGGATGGGGGTTTTGAGTCACCTCCCAATCGATGAAACTGCACAAAAACACGAACGGGATGGGGGTTTTGAGTCACCACACAACCGATGAAACTGCACAAAAACACGAACGGGATGGGGGTTTTGAGTCACCTCACAATCGATGAAACTGCACAAAAACACGAACGGGATGGGGGTTTTGAGTCACCTCGCAATCGATGAAACTGCACAAAAACACGAACGGGATGGGGGTTTTGAGTCACCTCGCAATCGATGAAACTGCACAAAAACACGAACGGGATGGTGGTTTTGAGTCACCTCGCAATCGATGAAACTGCACAAAAACACGAACGGGATGGGGGTTTTGAGTCACCTCGCAATCGATGAAACTGCACAAAAACACGAACGGGATGGGGGTTTTGAGTCACCTCGCAATCGATGAAACTGCACAAAAACACGAACGGGATGGGGGTTTTGAGTCACCTCGCAATCGATGAAACTGCACAAAAACACGAACGGGATGGGGGTTTTGAGTCACCTCGCAATCGATGAAACTGCACAAAAACACGAACGGGATGGGGGTTTTGAGTCACCTCGCAATCGATGAAACTGCAAAAAAACACGAACGGGATGGGGGTTTTGAGTCACCACACAACCGATGAAACTGCACAAAAACACGAACGGGATGGGGGTTTTGAGTCACCTCGCAATCGATGAAACTGCACAAAAACACGAACGGGATGGGGGTTTTGAGTCACCTCGCAATCGATGAAACTGCACAAGAACACGAACGGGATGGGGGTTTTGAGTCACCTCCCAATCGATGAAACTGCACAAAAACACGAACGGGATGGGGGTTTTGAGTCACTTCACAATCGATGAAACTGCACAAAAACACGAACGGGATGGGGGTTTTGAGTCACCTCGCAATCGATGAAACTGCACAAAAACACGAACGCGATGGGGGTTTTGAGTCACCTCACAACCGATGAAACTGCACAAAAACACGAACGGGATGGGGGTTTTGAGTCACCTCGCAATCGATGAAACTGCACAAAAACACGAACGGGATGGGGGTTTTGAGTCACCTCGCAATCGATGAAACTGCACAAAAACACGAACGGGATGGGGGTTTTGAGTCACCTCGCAATCGATGAAACTGCACAAAAACACGAACGGGATGGGGGTTTTGAGTCACCTCGCAATCGATGAAACTGCAGAAAAAACATGAACGGGGTGGGGGTTTTGAGACACCTCGCAATCGATGAAACTGCAGAAAAAACATGAACGGGGTGGGGGTTTTGAGACACCTCGCAATCGATGAAACTGTAGAAAAAACACGAACGGGGTGGGGGTTTTGAGACACCTCGCAATCGATGAAACTGCACAAAAACACGAACGGGATGGGGGTTTTGAGTCACCTCGCAATCGATGAAACTGCACAAAAACACGAACGGGATGGGGGTTTTGAGTCACCTCGCAATGGATGAAACTGCACAAAAACACGAACGGGATGAGGGTTTTGAGTCACCTCGCAATCGATGAAACTGCACAAAAACACGAACGGGATGGGGGTTTTGAGTCACCTCGCAATCGATGAAACTGCACAAAAACACGAACGGGATGGGGGTTTTGAGTCACCTCGCAATCGATGAAACTGCACAAAAACACGAACGGGATGGGGGTTTTGAGTCACCTCGCAATCGATGAAACTGCACAAAAACACGAACGGGATGGGGGTTTTGAGTCACCTCGCAATCGATGAAACTGCACAAAAACACGAACGGGATGGGGGTTTTGAGTCACCTCACAATCGATGAAACTGCACAAAAACACGAACGGGATGGGGGTTTTGAGTCACCACACAACCGATGAAACTGCACAAAAACACGAACGGGATGGGGGTTTTGAGTCACCTCACAATCGATGAAACTGCACAAAAACACGAACGGGATGGGGGTTTTGAGTCACCTCGCATTCGATGAAACTGCACAAAAACACGAACGGGATGGGGGTTTTGAGTCACCTCGCAATCGATGAAACTGCACAAAAACACGAACGGGATGGGGGTTTTGAGTCACCTCGCAAACGATGAAACTGCACAAAAACACGAACGGGATGGGGGTTTTGAGTCACCTCGCAATCGATGAAACTGCACAAAAACACGAACGGGTTGGGGGTTTTGAGTCACCTCGCAATCGATGAAACTGCACAAAAACACGAACGGGATGGGGGTTTTGAGTCACCTCGCAATCGATGAAACTGCACAAAAACACGAACGGGATGGGGGTTTTGAGTCACCTCGCAATCGATGAAACTGCACAAAAACACGAACGGGATGGGGGTTTTGAGTCACCTCGCAATCGATGAAACTGCACAAAAACACGAACGGGATGGGGGTTTTGAGTCACCACGCAACCGATGAAACTGCACAAAAACACGAACGGGATGGGGGTTTTGAGTCACCTCGCAATCGATGAAACTGCAGAAAAAACATGAACGGGGTGGGGGTTTTGAGACACCTCGCAATCGAAGAAACTGCAGAAAAAACACGAACGGGATGGGGGTTTTGAGTCACCTCGCAATCGATGAAACTGCACAAAAACACGAACGGGATGGGGGTTTTGAGTCACCTCGCAATCGATGAAACTGCACAAAAACACGAACGGGATGGGGGTTTTGAGTCACCTCGCAATGGATGAAACTGCACAAAAACACGAACGGGATGGGGGTTTTGAGTCACCTCACAATCGATGAAACTGCACAAAAACACAAACGGGATGGGGGTTTTGAGTCACCACACAACCGATGAAACTGCACAAAAACACGAACGGGATGGGGGTTTTGAGTCACCTCACAATCGATGAAACTGCACAAAAACACGAACGGGATGGGGGTTTTCAGTCACCTCGCAATCGATGAAACTGCACGAAAACACGAACGGGATGGGGGTTTTGAGTCACCTCCCAATCGATGAAACTGCACAAAAACGCGAACGGGATGGGGGTTTTGAGTCACCTCGCAATCGATGAAACTGCACAAAAACACGAACGGGATGGGGGTTTTGAGTCACCTCGCAATCGATGAAACTGCACAAAAACACGAACGGGATGGGGGTTTTGAGTCACCTCGCAATCGATGAAACTGCACAAAAACACGAACGGGATGGGGGTTTTGAGTCACCTCGCAATCGATGAAACTGCACAAAACCAAGAACGGGATGGGGGTTTTGAGTCACCTCCCAATCGATGAAACTGCACAAAAACACGAACGGGATGGGGGTTTTGAGTCACCTCCCAATCGATGAAACTGCACAAAAACACGAACGGGATGGGGGTTTTGAGTCACCACACAACCGATGAAACTGCACAAAAACACGAACGGGATGGGGGTTTTGAGTCACCTCACAATCGATGAAACTGCACAAAAACACGAACGGGATGGGGGTTTTGAGTCACCTCGCAATCGATGAAACTGCACAAAAACACGAACGGGATGGGGGTTTTGAGTCACCTCGCAATCGATGAAACTGCACAAAAACACGAACGGGATGGTGGTTTTGAGTCACCTCGCAATCGATGAAACTGCACAAAAACACGAACGGGATGGGGGTTTTGAGTCACCTCGCAATCGATGAAACTGCACAAAAACACGAACGGGATGGGGGTTTTGAGTCACCTCGCAATCGATGAAACTGCACAAAAACACGAACGGGATGGGGGTTTTGAGTCACCTCGCAATCGATGAAACTGCACAAAAACACGAACGGGATGGGGGTTTTGAGTCACCTCGCAATCGATGAAACTGCACAAAAACACGAACGGGATGGGGGTTTTGAGTCACCTCGCAATCGATGAAACTGCAAAAAAACACGAACGGGATGGGGGTTTTGAGTCACCACACAACCGATGAAACTGCACAAAAACACGAACGGGATGGGGGTTTTGAGTCACCTCGCAATCGATGAAACTGCACAAAAACACGAACGGGATGGGGGTTTTGAGTCACCTCGCAATCGATGAAACTGCACAAAAACACGAACGGGATGGGGGTTTTGAGTCACCTCCCAATCGATGAAACTGCACAAAAACACGAACGGGATGGGGATTTTGAGTCACCTCACAATCGATGAAACTGCACAAAAACACGAACGGGATGGGGGTTTTGAGTCACCTCGCAATCGATGAAACTGCACAAAAACACGAACGGGATGGGGGTTTTGAGTCACCTCACAACCGATGAAACTGCACAAAAACACGAACGGGATGGGGGTTTTGAGTCACCTCGCAATCGATGAAACTGCACAAAAACACGAACGGGATGGGGGTTTTGAGTCACCTCGCAATCGATGAAACTGCACAAAAACACGAACGGGATGGGGGTTTTGAGTCACCTCGCAATCGATGAAACTGCACAAAAACACGAACGGGATGGGGGTTTTGAGTCACCTCGCAATCGATGAAACTGCAGAAAAAACATGAACGGGGTGGGGGTTTTGAGACACCTCGCAATCGATGAAACTGTAGAAAAAACACGAACGGGGTGGGGGTTTTGAGACACCTCGCAATGGATGAAACTGCACAAAAACACGAACGGGATGGGGGTTTTGAGTCACCTCGCAATCGATGAAACTGCACAAAAACACGAACGGGATGGGGGTTTTGAGTCACCTCGCAATGGATGAAACTGCACAAAAACACGAACGGGATGGGGGTTTTGAGTCACCTCGCAATCGATGAAACTGCACAAAAACACGAACGGGATGGGGGTTTTGAGTCACCTCGCAATCGATGAAACTGCACAAAAACACGAACGGGATGGGGGTTTTGAGTCACCTCGCAATCGATGAAACTGCACAAAAACACGAACGGGATGGGGGTTTTGAGTCACCTCGCAATCGATGAAACTGCACAAAAACACGAACGGGATGGGGGTTTTGAGTCACCTCGCAATCGATGAAACTGCACAAAAACACGAACGGGATGGGGGTTTTGAGTCACCTCACAATCGATGAAACTGCACAAAAACACGAACGGGATGGGGGTTTTGAGTCACCACACAACCGATGAAACTGCACAAAAACACGAACGGGATGGGGGTTTTGAGTCACCTCACAATCGATGAAACTGCACAAAAACACCAACGGGATGGGGGTTTTGAGTCACCTCGCATTCGATGAAACTGCACAAAAACACGAACGGGATGGGGGTTTTGAGTCACCTCGCAATCGATGAAACTGCACAAAAACACGAACGGGATGGGGGTTTTGAGGCACCTCAAAGCCGATGAAACTGCAATCGAATCGCAGGTTTTTGCCGGACGACCACCAATATTAGGATTGATCACTTATTTCACATTCTAAACAAAACTAGGTGCGGAGGAAAGGACCTCCGTCTGCCTCGGCTGCCACAACGGACGACAATAGACGATCGAATCAATAAGTTCGCGTATTTAAGGTGGCTGGGTCGAAATTTACAGGTGTATAGATTTTGTTCATAATTGCAATATTTGTTCCTTTAATTATGCTCTAAAATTCTACGAGAAAATTTTTTGGGGTTTTCAGTGTAGTTTTTGAGATATTTAAGGTTTTTTGAACATGGAGCCTTATGGCGCACCCCGCTTCGTAAGGGCGAATTATGTATTATTTACGTTTCTACCATACAGATTTTCTCCAAAAACTGAAATGATGTGGATATTAGCCAACAATTTCTATTCTGAGAAAATCAACTAGTGTTATCGGCTTATTTCCTCCGTATATACGAAAGAAATAAAATATTCCTTAAATTTTCAAATATCGCGCGCGAAGTTTTGAGGTGCATTTGGCAACGTGGAGTCAGACGAGGGAAAGCGAACGCGCGAGAAACCACTACAAATCACACCACAAAGTCCGCGAATATTACGAGTCGTCCCGAATGGAGGAACAGATAACATTTACGGCATACCTACGTCATCAAATATGGCGAACGGCGCAATGAGCGGGAATTCCGGAAATTTAAAGTAATAGGGCTGCAATATATTAAAATAATGTAGAAATGATTAGATTAAATTGTATATCGTAATAATACCAATGAAAACCCTAAAATAAAATTTAAAAGACTAATTAACACAAAAAAATACACCATTGACGAAACTTAGTTTAAAAATATATATTTCAAAAAAACATCAAGATATAATAATATTTTTGACATACATCTCCGTGAAGTACGGAAATATTTTCAACAAAATTGAAATGCAATGGACTATTGACCAGAACCGCAGCACATAATAATGTGCATCGTGCAACCGGAACTAAATATCTACCTGTAGACAGACATATCGACCTGAAATTCAAGGGACTGTAATATCAGACGTGTACAATCTTAATTATAATACACATACCGATATAGAAAACTATGTTTCAACAGAAAAATACAATATACGAATGCGTAACTTGTTCATCGCCCTTCGTATTCAGATATTAAAATTTGCGTATTGACTAGGAAGTAAGTAATCAGCATGGACAATCGTGACTCAAGTGTTCGATCAGAAAATCTTAATTAAAAGTTTAATTTTGAAATCCAGGTGTAATGTTGGGATAATTTGAGTTGAACCTGTTCAACTCAATTTACCCCGAATAACCACGAGTATTGTTTAGATAAATATGGTGATACGCCTTAGCCTGGATTTCGACCCAACCTACACGAATAATTGCACAACATGTGCTGTATGGGATATAGTGATATACCTAACGTCAAGGGACCTGATAATGACCTCTGTGTGACGAAGCACTCCCAGGTGACGTCAAATGATGTCAAGAAGACGTCAAGAAATTTTTAGTCCTATATAGTTTCTGCAAACCTTCAAGAAATATCGTGGTCCGCTTTTCTATGGATTTTCGCTTTTCGTGATCAGAGAACTTGGAAACACCGGAAGTCGCATGAACTTCAGGCAGTGTAATTTGAATTTAAAGGAGTTGAAGGATTTGAAATTGTGTGCTTATCGCGCCGCTGCGCTCAACTATCCACGTCAGCCAGTATACTTTTCACATTTTTCTTTGACTATTGGTTTCCTTCTCTATTATAATAAATCTATTTTTTAAAGAGAATTACTGTTTCAGGAAACGTTCGACTCTGCCTACAGTGTTTCGATACTAAAAATTAGTAACATTTAATGACTTCTTTATTGAATTCTACGATCAAACAAGTTTGGTGAGAGCACGTAGGAAGAGTGTTCACCATTGTTTGCGAAGTTTTTACGCTGTTCCTTGTTTCGCCTCAAGATGGCGAGCAACAGAAAACATTCTGTAAATATCTCTTCATATTTCTTGTTACTGGGAAGTCGTCGTGTTGATCAAGGTAATCCTATTAATTCGCCGGCCGGCGCCCACAAAGTTTCAATCGTATTTTTCGATTAGTCTGATTGATTCTCCTTGGTTGTTCCCCTTAACTATGCGTTTTGTTTTAAAGTTTTTCTGACCGTATTGATGATGGACGGGTGTGTTGGTATTTGAAATTGTCATTGCGATTAGTTCACTGAGATTTGCTATTCATTAATTCAATAGCTCTTGAGTTCGTCATGGTCACTTGCTCATCTAAAAAGTAGGTACCTTTTTAACGATTCAGCTTAGAATACAATAAGTCACATTAAGAACTTGTAAGTTCCAATTACAATGCGAGTTATTATATGTCTGTCTCATTGCTAACTCTATGATCAAAAATTCTAACGCACAGAAGCACAAGTTTGCATTTATAGGATATCTATTGTGATAGTTTTTGAACGCCTTGTGTTCAAGTGTGCTTTGCTGTCTGTGTAGGTTGACAGGCGGAATATGAAAAGAGCAGTGAGCAGAATGAATGTCAAGAGGGCTTAGTCAGCAAGAGCGCGACTGCCATACACCCTTCGCCCCCGGCTTAGTCGGCACGAGCGCGACTGCCATACACCCTTCGCCCCCGGCTTAGTCGGCAAGAGCGCGACTGCCATACACCCTTCGCCCCCGGCTTAGTCGGCAAGAGCGCGACTGCCATACACCCTTCGCCCCCGGCTTAGTCGGCAAGAGCGCGACTGCCATACACCCTTCGCCCCCGGCTTAGTCGGCAAGAGCGCCTCTGCCATACACCCTCCACCCCCGGCCTAGTCGGCAATAGCGCGACTGCCATCTACCCTACACCCTCCGCCCTAGTCGGCAAGAGCGCCTCTGCCATACACCCTCCACCCCCGGCCTAGTCGGCAAGTGCGCGATTGCCATCCACCCTGCACCATCCACCCCCTCATAGTCGAATCCAGCGCGACTGCCATCCACCCTATACCCTCCAACCCGGTACTAGTCGGCAAGAGCGCGACTGCCATCCACCCTGCACCCTCCACCCCCGGCCTAGTCGGCAATAGCGCGACTGCCATCTACCCTACACCCTCCACCCCCGGCCTAGTCGGCGAGAGCGCAAGACTGCCACCTGCTTTCTTCCCCTCCGACCCGACCGCGCCTTTTATCATGCATGTGCCGATGACCTTGTATATAAAATGTGCATGAGCAATAATGCTCCCTTAAGGTCATCCAGTCTGTGATTTCTACCCCTAATGTCTCGACGACATTAAATGTTGTGGGGTGAAAATAAGATACTTTTGTCATTATGACGCTAAATATTCTAATGCTATTTAATCGCGCTGTTTCTCGAATATATTAAATATCCTCTTTTCAAATTTTTCATTGCAAATGGAAGTCAGCACGCTTTTGCACTTCATATCAACACGAAATATTTATTTTGCTACTTTCTGTCCTCTGCTTTTCGTGTTGTTCTCGGCGTGTATTTCTGGTTTTATTGTTTTACGACCTTCAGTTTGTTTTTTATTTTCGGTGTGTGTCATGGCTTCTTCAAATGCTCTTCTTTCGTCCCTTTACGATACTCCCATATCCCAATCGTACCTTATGCAATTTCCCTCGATCAGCCGTTGATACCCCCTCCGTCAATGTCCTTTCCTCCGATGCCTCTGCGGGCCCCAACACCAAACGCTGCTCCCGCCCAGCCTCCCACCATGTTAGGAAGTAACGCAGCCTTTATCCCCATTTCAGCGGAGACGATGAAACCACCGTCTCTAATTTTCTAGAATGCCTCAAAACAGTTATTCATCTCAGTGCCTGGACGGAAACGCAAACCATATGTATTGCTCGTTTAAGACTTAGTGGTTCGGCCGCCGAATATGTTCACCTGCTAATGGCACCATGCTAATCCTCACATTTTATCGAGCTTTGAGAGTTTTTCATCCTCTCTGAAACTCAGATTTTCCTAGAAGGTCCCACCTATCTCCCTGGAGAGAATGTTTTCCACGTGCATTCAACGTCCCCTTGAGTCAGTCAACTAATTCTCCACTAGGCTTCGTAAAATTGCAGTCAATTAAAGGAAACTTTCCCGGACCCACAGGCACAAGCAACGAGAATTATTATGGAACATAGGCTCTTGTCACAATTTACGCTGGGTCTAAGAGAAGACGTGGGCCGTTTCATCGCAGTGCGGAACCCAACGAGCCTTCTTGAAGCGGAGGAATTCGCATTACTTGAAGAAGCAAATATGAGAAATTACGCGAGTTGAGCCTCGGACATTAGCGCCATGTCAGCCGTTAACCCCCAACACTATCAGCAAGCCGATTCTCTGGGCCTCCAGCGCCCATTTCCGCTTTCTTCCATCCCTAATTCAAAGGATCTCTTTTTTATTCCTCCCAACAATAGATGGGACAAGTGAATGCCCTCTGCTCGCAAGTGGCTCCTTCTGCCGCCGATACTCGTCATGCACCACGCAGGGATAACCTTACTCTACAAGCCGATGCTATCAGTGTGGTCGATCGGGACATATCGCTCGCTTTTGTCGCTACGCACCGCGGTCCTGTTTTCATTGTGGCGAGGAAACGCATCTCTCTAAGGACTGTCCATTCCTTCTCTGTGGACGATGCCGAAAACCCGGCCACCGTCCGGTTGACTGCCCGAGTAAAACACCTTCGGCACAGGGAAACTTGTCAACCCCAACTGCAAGGTCGGGGACGAATTAATTTTAGCCCTATCGCCTGAAGCCGGCCTCGTTATGGAAGGAACGATGCTTGGCCGTACTCGTAGGTTCCTTGTCGATACCGGCGCTGCGATTTCAATGGGGGCGTTTACTCGGAACCGAAATCGCAATTTTGTACACGAAATCGTTAGATGGAACGAAAAACGAATTTTAGTGAAAAAAATAATCTTCTAACCACAACCATTCACTCATTAATCAAAAATTAAAATAAGCAAAAGGTGACGCCCACCGAAAATGCTGCTGTGATAACATTGACGTCATTTTCCTCCCGTCCTTGACTGCTTTCAGGGGAGGGGGAAGGGAGTGGAGGGGGGTTCTCGGAAGGTCTGCTCGCACAGATGCTGTCGAAATCGCTCCCATTGGCCGAGTCAGCTGTGTCCCCCCCTTTGCGATAAGGCGAAGAAGCTTCGCGGGCTCAGTTGTGATTGGACGAAGTCGATATACGTCAGAGGTTGCACCACGCCCACTTTTCCGAAAGGGTTAAAAACATCAGTTTTTCGCCGCTTATAACTCGGGAAATAATTGTCGGATCAGAAAACGGAAAAATACGGGTCCTTTTATTTTACAAACTCTATCAGATTCGGCAATAAAAAAAATATGGTAAACGACCCCATTCTTCACAAAAATAGATTTCCATTTACGGAATTGAATCCATATCCGTATGTCACTCCAGTTAAAAGTGCGTCGGGCCATGCACTTCCAGTCACGGGTCAGTGTTCTATTCCGTTAGTGGTAAATGGAAGAGATTATCCCCACGACGTCTTGATTATAAATTTAGGGAATAGAAATTATGATGGAATAATTGGCCTTGATTTTATGAAACATTACGCCTGTTCCTTGAACTTAAATCAAGCATTATTGATAATTAATAACAACCATCACGTGCAATTACGTCCCAACTCAAGCGAACCACCCGCCAGTGATTCAATAACATGCGAAACTCAAAGAAATAGCATTGAAGGGGACAACAATCCCGTGTCACAGGGCGTAATGTCCGACGAAAAAGCTCATATGGAGCCAGATTTAATTTCCTTTGCCGACCCATATTTGAGCGTAATATCCAACGAAAAAGTTCATTTGGAGCCAGATTTAATTTCCTTTGACGACCCATATTTGACCCCGGGTAGTATTTCGCAAGATTCAGATGAGCTGCAGGAAACGGACGAAGGAATATTGGAGGATAAATTGTGGGATGAATTTTGTATAGCAAGAGCTGCGACTGTGGGAAAAAGAGAAAACCAAAGTGTGACCACGAGCCCATTAGAGGTGCTTCAATAAGAGGATTTGAGGGGAAAAACGATGAAGTATGTGAAAAAGATGAAGTATACGTAGAAAGGGGAACCGCGACTGCCGAGAATGAAAGAGGAAGTGAGGAGGCAGGCGATGTACCCAGTGGATCATCAGAGATCAGTGACTCTGTGGATTTGTTTATGAGTTTACGTAAAAGGGACTCTGATGATACCTCCGGGCGAACCGTAGCCTCATATAAGTGTGATAAAGAAAGTGGCCCCCGAACAATGCGCATTGAAGGAAAACCTAGGACACCCCTTATGTCGATTGAGCAATTTGATGATATCTCTGGGCAAGGCGTAATCTCTTTTGTGGTTTAGGAAGATAGTGACACGGGCTGTACATTACTGAAAATTTTAGGATACCTCCTATGTTTATTATGCTATGTTGGGCAAGGATTCATAAGTTAGCGAATAAGGAGATTCTAATCACAGAACACGATTGTGTTCTGCCATCTATAGCCAGAGGGTCGAAGGAAGGAATAGCTCCTGTTTTACTTTATAATGATGGACTCAGTGACAGAGTTTTTGAAAAAGGGTTTACCATATACGTCGAACCGTTTTATGAGGAAATACTTCCCACAGGCATAAATGAAATTTATATTGAAGAAGCGGAAATGTGGCCCGAAGAACCAACCGAGGAAACTCTAACCGCCCTATTTGATTTTAACGGTGTGCCTGAAGAAGCGATAGACTCACTCAAGGCGCTTATTTCTGAGTTTTGTGACGTTTTTTTCACTAAAAACAATCCTCTGGGGTGTACAAGCCTAATTAAGCATTCCATCGATGTGGGTAACGCGAAACCCATCAAGAAACCACCATACCGCGTTCCTCATGCTCAACGAACATTTTTGGATAATGCGATCAAGGAAATGCTGCAACCAGGCGTAATGGCTCCATCCCGTGGGCAGCCCCCCTCACCTTAGTAAGGAGGAAATCTTCGGGGGATGAGCTAGTTCAATATCGTCCGTGCATTGATTACGGTGCATTAAAGAGCGTAACTAAAAAAGAGGTATTCCCACTCCCTGACATGGATGAAATATTCGACCAATTGGTAGGCGCACGCTACTTCTCCACGATTGGCTTATGCACTGGCTTTTGGCAGGTGGAGATGGATGACAAAAGCAGGGAAGTCAGCGCTTTCACTACCCCCCAAGGTCACTTCGAGTGCAATAAAAAGAGCTTCGGGCTTGCGAATGCTCCGTCCACTTTTATGCGTCTTATGATTATGGTTTTAGATGGTCTAATTTCGCACGGGGGTGTATTCTTCTTAGACGATATCCTCAGCTATGACTGGACGTGGGAAAGTCACATTGCCGGGATAAGAGAAATTTTCTGCCGACTCAGGAGCGCGAACTTGAAACTTAAACCGCGTAAATGCCTCTTTTTCCAAAAAAGGGTAAAGTTTTTAGGCCACGTAATCTCTGCTAAAGGATTACAACCGAATGACGAAAAAATAAGAGCCATCAAGGAATTTCCCAAACCAATGAATGTGCAAACTATTCAGTCCTTCCTAGGTCTTGCTGGATATTATAGGAAATTTATCCCTAATTTAGCACGAATTTCGAGTCCTCTCACAAAGCTGATTCGGAAAGGTGCACAATTTCTTTGGGGAGAAGAATAAGACCAAAGTTTCGACGTTTTAAGGCAGTGCATGATCACCCAACCAATTTTGAAGTTCCCTGATTTTTCTAAATTGTTTATTTTAACTACGGATGCCTCAAATTGCGCTCTTGGCGGAGTACTGTCGCAAGAATTCGAGGATGGAGAGCATCCTATTGCTTATGCAAGTAGACAAATGCATAAACACGAGAAATCATATTCCGCCACGGAATTAGAATGCTTAGCCGCGGTCTACATGATTAGAAAATTTAGCGTGTACTTATTAGGTCGTTATTTCCACTTCTGTGTACACCATAACCCTTTAAAATGGTTGCTTGGACTCCGGGAACCCAAACCAAGATTAGCTAGGTGGGTTTTGGAATTAAGTGAACATTCGTTTGATGTCAAATACCGCGCGGGGAAGGAAATTCCGCACAATGCTGGGCCTTCAAGGGTGCCGTGATGGAACTGAACACATATAATATAGAGAGGGAACGGAGCCGCAATAATCAAGGCCTATCTCTTCCTCAACTCGAAGTTGACCAATTGGTCCTACATCGCAGTATGGTTCCATCTCCAGGCCGTTCCCGAAAACTACTTTCTAAGTAGATTGGTCCTTATAAGATGATCTGAATTCGCAGCCCAGTAACCGCAGAACCTCCAGAATGGCCGCAAGTTCACTGCCCACTTACGGAATGTTTTGCCACTCCCAACCCTTCCCCAGCATTCATTTCCGATTTTCCTTCTCAGTTTCCGCCCGATCCTGAGGCAACTGCGACCTCGCCACTCCCTCCCTCTCCCGCCCAGGATCCCCGAGTTGGCCATCAGTACAATCTCAGGACGTCTTAACCACCACCATTAAATCATTCTAGAGATGGACCCAAGTCGCTCCGTGAAGCGCTCCCTGGAGCTTTTTGGGGACACCCTGGAGGACCTCGAGCGCCCCGCAGGAACCACCGCCCACCCCGGGGCGAGATATGTTGGCGAGCGGGCCACACCCGCGCCTCGGATCGGTGCGACGACACGCTGGATTGGGACCAGTTACTGGAAGACCCAGTCTGGGAACTGGACCCACCCTCCGCCGTGGGCGGGGAAGACAATGGCCCTCCCCGCACACCGGAAAGGCCACCGACGCCTGGCGGAATGGTTGAGAACCCTGATGGCGACGGGGGGGACCGGAAGGAGAGCCCCTCCTTCCTAGTGCTCCTCTCCATGTACCCCCGACGGGAGGAGAGCCTCGACCACTCCCTCTCCCTATGGCTGCCCCCGCTGCCAACTACCGACGCCTCCAAAGCGGTTGACGGCGGCGAGGAGGAGGATGAATCGGAGGCGACGGGACGCTAATAAACGAAAGAAGGGATCACTCAGGGCCAAGGAAGACCCAAAGACATGCGTCCTGTCCCTCGCCTCCCTGGCCGTATGAGGGACAATAGAAGAGCAGTGGAAGCGCCCCTCCCTGTGAACTTGCCCATTTCTGAGAAGCAAACACTTTTGTTGTTCGTGTGAATGCTTAGTGAAAATGACCTAGTGGACATGACTAAAGACAGTGAACATTTTTCCTTTTTTGTTTTTCTTTTTGAGGTGGATGTGACTTATTTTTTTGCCTCTTTGTATATATCAGAATATTATTTTAGAAAGTTTATTTTATTTTTGCATATTGAGGGAATTTCATTTAGTTTATAAAGGTTTTTATCTATTTTCTTTTGTCGATTTTTTTTCAATGTAACATATGCGTACAAGGTCGGTGTCAACCCCCCCTACCCTGAGGCTTAACTGCCAACTGGGTGATGTAATAATACTTCGGGGGTGTCCAGAGAGTGTATGAGTGACGGACTGCGAGGCCCTAGCCGCACGTGGGCCGGCCATCGGTACGGTTCACACGCCCATGGACGTCATAGCGAGCCACCACCCCTTTCGGGGCTCCGAGGTTGAAGTGACCGATTTCCTTGGGTGACGGAGAGGCGTTGAGACAAAGGAGTGAAGCGACCGGCCAGGATGGGTCATCCTGGACCGCGGGTCAGTGTCTCAATGCCGTCCATCCTCTTTGGACATCCGGGTAGGTCGCCACCCTTTCACCACCCCCTGCCCCCTTCACCCTCCCTGCCCCCCACTCTCACCACCCCCTGCCCCCCCATTTCCATTCGCTGCACCCCTATTTTACAACACATGCACCCCTTTTCGCCACCCCCTGCACCTAAAAATCGGGTATATAAGGAGAAGACGGAGAGGCCCAACAGAGTTCATCCGTACCCGGCACCCCGGCTCTGTCGGCCTCGAGCGCGACAAGCCGTCCCCGCTCCTCGGCTAGTCGGCAACCGCAAGACTGCCATCCACCCTGCACCCTCCGCCCCAGGCTTAGTCTGCAAGAGCGCGACTGCCATACACCCTGCACCCTTCGCCCCCGGCTTAGTCGGCAAGAGCGCGACTGCCATACACCCTGCACCCTCCGCCCCCGGCCTAGTCGGCATGAGTGCGACTGCCATACACCCCTCACCCTCCACCCCCGGCCTAGTCGGCATGAGCGCGACTGCCATACACCCCTCACCCTTCGCCCCAGGCTTAGTCTGCAAGAGCGCGACTGCCATACACCCTCCACCCCCGGCCTAGTCGGCAAGAGTGCGACTGCCATACACCCTGCACCCTCCGCCCCCGGCCTAGTCGGCATGAGCGCGACTGCCATACACCCCTCACCCTTCGCCCCCGGCTTAGTCGGCAAGAGCGCGACTGCCATACACCCTCCACCCCCGGCCTAGTCGGCAAGAGTGCGACTTCCATACACCCTGCACCCTCCGCCCCCGGCCTAGTCGGCAAGAGCGCGACTGCCATACACCCCTCACCCTTCGCCCCAGGCTTAGTCTGCAAGAGCGCGACTGCCATACACCCTCCACCCCCGGCCTAGTCGGCAAGAGTGCGACTGCCATACACCCTCCGCCCCCGGCCTAGTCGGCATGAGCGCGACTGCCATACACCCTCCACCCCCGGCCTAGTCGGCAAGAGCGCGACTGCCATACACCCTGCACCCTCCGCCCCCGGCCTAGTCGGCAAGAGCGCGACTGCCATACACCCTGCACCCTCCGCCCCCGGCCTAGTCGGCATGAGTGCGACTGCCATACACCCTCCACCCCCGGCCTAGTCGGCAAGAGCGCGACTGCCATACACCCTCCACCCCCGGCCTAGTCGGCAAGAGCGCGACTGCCATACACCCTGCACCCTCCGCCCCCGGCCTAGTCGGCAAGAGCGCGACTGCCATATACCCTGCACCGTCCGCCCCCGGCCTAGTCGGCATGAGTGCGACTGCCATACACCCTCCACCCCCGGCCTAGTCGGCAAGAGTGCGACTGCCATACACCCTGCACCCTCCGCCCCCGGCCTAGTCGGCATGAGCGCGACTGCCATACACCCTCCACCCCCGGCCTAGTCGGCAAGAGCGCGACTGCCATACACCCTGCACCCTCCGCCCCCGGCCTAGTCGGCAAGAGCGCGACTGCCATATACCCTGCACCCTCCGCCCCCGGCCTAGTCGGCATGAGTGCGACTGCCATACACCCTCCACCCCCGGCCTAGTCGGCAAGAGCGCGACTGCCATACACCCTCCACCCCCGGCCTAGTCGGCAAGAGCGCGACTGCCATACACCCTGCACCCTCCGCCCCCGGCCTAGTCGGCAAGAGCGCGACTGCCATATACCCTGCACCCTCCGCCCCCGGCCTAGTCGGCATGAGTGCGACTGCCATACACCCTCCACCCCCGGCCTAGTCGGCAAGAGTGCGACTGCCATACACCCTGCACCCTCCGCCCCCGGCCTAGTCGGCATGAGCGCGACTGCCATACACCCTCCACCCCCGGCCTAGTCGGCAAGAGCGCGACTGCCATACACCCTGCACCCTCCGCCCCCGGCCTAGTCGGCAAGAGCGCGACTGCCATATACCCTGCACCCTCCGCCCCCGGCCTAGTCGGCATGAGTGCGACTGCCATACACCCTCCACCCCCGGCCTAGTCGGCAAGAGCGCGACTGCCATACACCCTGCACCCTCCGCACCCGGCCTAGTCGGCGAGAACGCAAGACTGCCACCAACGTCCCTCCCCTTCGACCCGACGCCGCCTTGTTTAATGTAAGTGCCAATAACATTGTATATGAAATGAGCATGAGCAATATAGCTCCCCTAAGGCCAACCAGTCCGTGAATTCTACCCCTAATGTCCCGACGACAGTGTCATTTTTTTATCTCAACCCGCTGTTATTTGGAACGTAAATTTAAGTGCCTTTTGGGTACTATTGAATGTCATTTTCAGGTCAAGATGACGTCAAAATGACTCACGGAGGACATCCCCGATGTTGCCCATTTTGACGTCACCGTGACTTATGACCTGCTCAGACGGCAAAATGACGTAATTGTGACTTTGGTGTTCTACCTGGGGATCGATCTTTTTTCCAGTCTCATCAGGTTTTCTAAGGAATGGTGGGCCCCATCTCCCCCATAACATGTAATTCAACGTAGGGTGAGCCCAAGGTGACTATAATAGGAGGTGGTCTCAGCTGGCGCGGCCGTCGGGCGTGACGTCACAGGGTTCCTAAGGCAGCGCAGTGTACACATGCGGAGATTAGTAGCAATGGCGAATACGAGTCAAAAAGAAGCATAGGTATATAATAGGTTCAGCGTCTCTTGTATATACGGTGAAGGATTTAATTTGTCACCAAATGCACTCAAAAAGAAATAACATTAAATATTTTCTACGAATAATTATGTCCTCAAGAGTGCCTAAAGACTAGTGCATTATTTTTATGGTTAATGTTTATTTCTTCTTCTATGAAACATGTTTAACTAATAATTATTTAAGAATGTAATTTATTAACCAGTGCACAGTACTCTTCTGCAATACATAAATGAAATAACAGGACTTTGTGTTTATTCCTCCAAATATTTAGCTATATAAGCGCCTACTTTCAGTGCTACTGTCCCCTTGGAGCCTCTCATTAAGAACATACATTCCACTCCGGGTTTCTTTCCACCCTTCCATTCTCATCCTGGTACCTTTCCTCCCGGCCAGAAACTTGAAGAAACTGGTGGGATGATATACCAATGATAATCAGTCAGAAGTGTCGAAAACTTTCGGAATCATGAAACATTTGAGTGGTACTAGTATATTTTTGGCCATCATGTCTATATTCCACTAAGTGTTGCCACATTCAATCCAAGTCACTGGCAATGAAATTCAATAAGTATTTACATAATGACAACATATTAAAATGCTTACATTTTCAACATCATTCTCTTATTGCACTTAATTTTGTAGAAAACAATGAAAAACAGGAGATCCAAGAACATGGAAAAGCATCTACGCAATGAGGGACAAGTTGTTATTTATTAGCTTTTTTTTCTTCTGCCGCTGTTGTATGTCGGTTATTATTTCCCTACTAAGAAATTTTATTCTAATAATTCTAATTTGTAATATTTAAGTTTTCAACACCTTACTGGGGATGTCAACTTCTGTGCTTATTTTTTTGTACAATGTATCTGTAATACTTTTATGGAAGACTTTCTTCTTTTTGCATTTTTTTTGGAAAAGTATTTCAAATTTCAACAGTTGCTCTCGCCACTAGTCACTTGGTTCTATCAACCCTCCAAATAATAGATGGCTAATCCAAGTTGTCAATCTATAATCATTAGCTGAAGGCAATTTATAAGTATAACTGCGTAACTCAGGGTGCTTGGCGTGAAATGTTTTTGCTACCCTACCAGCTAAATATAGCAGCCTGTCTTTGGTGGCCTCCTCTGAAATAATACTCTCAGAACTAGGCCTCTGATCACATGGGTCACTAGATAGCTCACTGGATGAATCTGCTGAGTGAGGTGCTTCCCTAACCTTGGCTTTTCATAACTTTAAACCACATTCTCGTCACCCTCTCGACGATGAATTCTTTTGGGGCAAATCTGTATTACTATTCCTTGAAATTACTCCCTGATTTCGCCCAAGAATCCTCAACCGCATTAGGGCATTTAAAGGAGAAGGATGATCATTAAGCCCTCCTCTGTGTCTAACCTGAGAAAAGAGGTTCTCCAAGCTATCTTGATTGAGCTTCGATGTCATGATATATGAACAATCACTGGAGGATTTCGTATCAATAAATAAAGCTTTAATGAACAGATTGACATAAAAATGCCTTTTTGAAATTACAGCAGAGATTTCCGGCCCATGCCTCTCATGTCAGAGACCATTTCACGGAAATTTTCAAGATCCGCCTCCTGTGATTCAAAATCAGTGCCAAAAGTACTTTTAGATTTTTTATTTGCATAGGGCACACGACTGTTGAAAATATCAAACCACTTATTAAAATTATCAATAAAATTAGCTAGAATTATCCTCTCTTGCTTGTCACCTACATCATAATGCTTCCAAGCTGTGACCTTGGTATGGGACATAAGTTGAGCTGCAAGCCTAACATTTTGTCTTGAATGTTTCTCACAGTTGATGTGAGAAGAAGTTATGCGAAATAGAGATGACACCTCACTTCCAGTCTGCCTGATAAATTTATGTATTAGATCACTCTTTACAATATCTCCATTTCTCATTATGAACCCTCCGTCGAGAAAATGGTTCCTTAATAGCTTAAGAAGATGAGGGGCATCTGAAAAGCAGTATAATTTCCTGCCTCTGAAAGCAAACCAACTTCTTTCATAGAACTCTCTTAGCTCTTTCCATAGCCCTAAATTGGCTCCAGCATTGTCGCATACTTCTGCTACAACAGTGTACCCCGCAGAGGCAATGTCATTGATTACAGATTCCAATATAATTTTTGATATTTTTGTGTTAAAATTGACGTAAACCGGTTGTTTCCACTGGGAAAACAGTTCCCTCGCAATCATTATCATCATTTGCTTATGAGGCCCAATAATCTTATCAGCTGAAAAATAGGTACCTAATTCAAACAAATGATTAAAAAATATCAAAAGAGTACAATCATCAGAATAAATCTAAAATTGCTCATTATAGCAATTAAAATTTAATGACATCAAACAACACAAACTTCTTTTATCCATCTCATATACTTCAACTTTCATTACATCACACTGAAGGACTGTAAATTTTTCTGAGGATGACATCTTTAGAGAGACCACCCCCATTACTTTTAAAACATCCTTCAGTATGCCTTGACCTATACTGATGTCACTGGCCCATCTCTGTAATGTGGATATTCCTGATTGAAATGGAAAAATGAGAAATGAGGGAGCATACATTTTGCTAGAATTTTAATATTATTATATGTATAGTATAATTGGATATAAATATTAAGCTTATATAAGTGTTATTATTATTAATAATTGGGCGGTATTAATAATATTAATAGGATATAAAATGCACGAATCTAATAAAAATGTATTGAAATGCAGTTATGCACTGAATGCCAAAGCTCTATAATGAGTAATTATTGACTAACCTGGGAGAGGAAACTTTAGTTGGTTTCTTAAGTAGGTGTAGCAACTTTTGCTTAAATATATAATGAAGAAAGCCATTCCAATTTCATCATACGTCCATGACTTCACCTGTTTTTTTCCCAGAGAGTAATAGGGCAATCTGGCCTTCAGTAAAATTTTTAAAAAGTACTTTTTTCACCCTTTTATTCACCAAGGCCTCTCTTTCATTAACCTCCTTCTGAATCTCTTTCGTATTAGCTTCATACTTAAGCTTTAAAGCCTGTAATGGCAGAAGAACACAACTGGACTATATTGTATTCATTCTGTTATCAATGAAACCCCGAGAAAATGTGCTTTGGCAAGTTATAAAAGTTTAAGTACAAACTTACGTTGAAGTTCTCGAGCAATTGAGCATGGTCCTTGAGAAGAGTTGCATACATTTCCTCCACAGTTTCCTCTACAAGCTCCTAAATATGAAAATTCAATTCGTAACTGCTGCAAAATAATTGGTGAAGGGTACGTCATTGGTTTACCATATTGTAACCTCAAATTTTCCATTCACTAACCATCGGTTCGGCAAAACATTCCTGAAAGTGTCCAGTTGCTTCTTCAAGTTCTTTGACCAAGGCTTTCTTTTCTCTTATTTTCTGACGATTTTCTCGAGCATTTGGAGATTTAAGATGGTGGTCTTGTGGACGCAAAAAATGCAATTTCTTCCATGCACTTCCGGGTCTTAAAATATTTTTAATTCTCGAAAAATTCATTTCGGCCGTCACGTTCCTTTCGAAATTCTCATCCTTGAAACGCTCGGAGCACACATGTCCATTATCCGGATTCCAGCTATCTTTCCTTTTGCATGCTTCCACCCACAACTGTTTTGTATGAGGATCTTTTGGAAAGCTGAAATACCCAATGTACTTCCCCCCACTCGAGGCTCTCGTTTTATAAAAGCTGTTTGAGCACACGGCAACAGAACACCGTTTACCAGGCATATTTACATGAGTAGATAATTCTTATATAGATGTAGATAATTCAAAACTGAATTAAAATATTCAAAGCAACACTAATTCAACATCAAAAAACGTCCACACCGTCTATTCAAGCGAAGTAATGCAATGATTATCTCATCGTCACGGTATCCACGGAACCCTGTGACGTCACACACTTCCTCCGCTACAATCAGCTGAGACCACCTCCTATTCTACTCACCTTGGGGTGAGCCTGCTTCCAAACCATCGATTCTCTTAAGAAGTTGCTGCCTCTTGAATTGCATTCAATTTTATTTTCATTTCTGACTGATTTTTAACCAATGTTATTAGGTACCTCAGTATTTGTCCCTGGTCTCCTGTGCAATCAAGAAAAGCATGAATATTAGTTAGAAAGTATACCATTTGGAAAGTCATGACAAAGAAGTCCACGAATGAACAAATGAGTTCATAAGCTTTTGAAATATCATCAACATTCACAGAATTGGACTTGGAGCAACGGAGAAACGGACACACAACCGCGGGTGTTATACATTTAAAATGGAATCCATCGTGGCTTAGTGGTGTGAGACGGCCGACAGATCACACAATGGCTATCAGATAAGGAGCTATTGACAAAGTAGTCATTGAATTGGTCTAATGAGAATTCGTAAGTCGGTATAAGCTCTGTTTTCCGTAGGAGGACAAGTCGCCGAAGTTCTCGCCAAACATCCCTGGCATTGTTATGCCCAGAAAGAGCCTGGGAATAGTAAGATGCTGATATCAGAGTCTTGGCCTTATTTCTACAAGATATGTATTTCTGAGAAGCCGTGACGCACCTTGAGCGAACGAAGGCCCTTCGATGTTTATTTCTTTCTGTAATAATTTTTCGAATGTCCTCAGTCAACCATGGCGCTGGACGTCTTTTTACTAGGCGTGCACATCTAGGCGCATGCGTGTTGATACATTGTGAAATATTAGAGTTAAATGCTTCAGACCTTTGATCAATTGAGCAGGAAGAAAAGACAACACCCCAATCCTTCGAGAGTAAATCTTCCTGATAGTTACATATATCAAATCCTCTAAAGTCGCGAAATAGAGTGGAAATAATAGGTTGACGAGTAGTAACAAATTTAGAATTAATATGAATCAAATCATGCGCCAATAGAAACGGCACAGGTTCCTGAGAATAATCGGTAACCTTATCCGTGTCATCGACAATACATCAATCGATTAGGGTACGACTTCTTTCAGTATTATGAGTGGGTTTGAAGGGCACAAACTGGAGATGATTACTGTATATTAAATTATTTACATGCGAGCTTTTGTAACAGAAGCGGTACGTATCAACATTAAAATCACCAATAAAAACAACATCATTTTGAGTAGGGAGATATCTTAAGAATGCATATTCATATTCAGTAAACATACCACATTTAGGCGGACGATAAATCACACATAGCAAGAGTTTTTCAGAATAAGCTCCCAATACATCAACACTAATGAATGGGGTCGTTTACCATACTTCTTTATTGCCGAATCTGATAGAGTTTGTAAATTAAAAAGACCCGTACTCTTTACCTATCTCCGAGAATGACTTGAAAAACGTAGCTGTAGACTGCAGCCTTGCACTCAGTAATGACCATTCAGGTTCATCGCAACACATCTCCCTAGAACTACAAAGGTGTATGGACAACGTCACCAGAAGAAACCCAATTAACCAATGTATTGGTGAACACAAGGAGGTCTTATCCATTAGGAAGTCCCTTTCACCATCACCGATCACCAAAGGGAATGCAACAGGGCCATAGAATGCACAACCGCGCTCCACTCCCGGGAAAGACAACGTCTCATCCAGATGAATCCCATGGCTCCCAGATTCTTCGGTCTTCCCAAAATGCACAAGTCCGGAATTCCTGTAAGACCCATAGTTTCCAGGGTGTGTAGTCCCAATCATCTCTTGGCTCGCAAGTTCATGGGTGTTTTCAAGTCTGTTTCCGCACTAATAGGCGCTTCAGACCGGGAGGAAAGGCATAAGGATAGGAATGGAAGGGATGGGGATAGGATAAGGTCCGAACCAAGAGCTTGGCTCGCAAGTTAAACACCATTTTCCGCCAGTTCTCAAAATTCACTCCCAAATATGGCGTGAAGAATTAAGTGGAGCTCGCGAGGGCTCTTTCAAGTGAAATACTGCCCCATAAATGTATTTTAGAGTCCTTTGATGTAGCGAATTTGTTCACCAGTGTTCCCAAATCCACAGTCTTACAACTAGCCGAAATTGCCTTAGCGAAAGCCAAATCACCACCCCCTGTAATCGCCGAATTGTGCCACCTATTGGAAGTGTGTTAACCAAAACTATTTCCAATTCAACAACACGATATATGAGCAACCTGAAGGCCTCGCAATGGGATCCCCACTGTCACCACTTCTTGCTGACATTTATATGGACAACTACGAAGAATGTGTTCTCAATTCCAAAAACACCCTTGTGAAAAATGTTTTTCGGTGGTATCGATACGTCGACGAAATTATCTGTGTATGGCTCGCTAAGACTGTTGGACAACTTCGTGTCACTCCTGAATTCTTTTGACCAAAACATCAAAATAACATGTGAAGTGGAATTTGAAGGGAAGTTAAATTATCTAGAGTTAACTATTCGGAATTTCAACCGGAAATTTGAATTTCGCCATTTTCAGGAAAAATTGTAACACAGACCAAATACTACACCGCAATTCACGACACCATATTTCCACAAACTATCTGCAATACATTGCATGCTTCACAGGCTATGTATGATCTCGATGACAAATTCCAACAGGATGGATGAGTTAAACACAATCAAGCAAATTGCATCCAACAACGGGTACCCCGAAGAACTTATCACTAAACTGTATCACAGAAAGCTCAACCGACTCGCAGTCAACCTTATTTACACCCAAAGAGTGAAAGATGATAATAAGAAATGGCACAGAATCCCGTATCTCGGCCGTATATCTACCAGAACAGAAAACCTCTTACCGAAAGACAAAATGAAAGCTGCCTCTATAGTAAAAACACATTAGGCAAACTGTTAGGGAGAACTAACGACAAAATAAGTGCTGGAAAACACAGCGGATTATATAAACTTAAATGTAATGACTGCAACTCTTGTTACATAGGGAAAACTGGACGGAATTTCAACATCAGGGCCAAGGAACATCATTCATGTTTTACAGACAACAACCACACCTCACACTTTGCCAAGCACCTCTTGGATTCCAACCACACCAGCAAATTCAAACCAATAATCCTTCACAGAGAAAATAACGGCCAAAGGCTTGAAACACTCGAGCAGTTGGAAATTTTTGTGAGCCAAACCTTACCCGACGTCACACTAGTTAATGAGCAATTGTATTCTCACCTCTGTTTAATGTGTTTCCCGCGAAACCATCACAGACACCACTCACCTCTCCTTAATGTGTCCCTTCAGCTCTTTCCTGCCGCACTCCACCACCCTCATTTACCTCATGCAATGAAGATCCATCATTACTTCCTCAAACTGACCTTCCCTTTCCTTTCTCCGCACTCCATTCCCTTCCGGATCCCGCCACCCTTTTCTCCCCCCCCCCCCCCCCCCCCCGTCTTTTCGCACGCTTCAAGTGTATAAATGCCATGTGCTATCCTGTAAAATTAGCCAGATGATGATACGCTGTATCGAAACCGGTCGCAATAAAATTCTAACCTGTGGACCAGCAAAGTATTCTTTCTCCCTTGTGTTCACCATGAAGGAGTTCCACAAAGTAACGCCACCCACCATTGCATTTAATGAAGACTGTGTTGAACTAGAAATGATAAGGAAAAATTCAGGTATGAAGAAAAATTGAAAGAAAGGTCAATGCTCAAAATTTTCTGAAAGGCATGAATAATTTATTGCTTTTGTAAACACTTAATTACATTTAGAAAAATAATTATACAATTCAAATTTTGTCTTTTCAGTAAACAATTATTTTTATAAAATGCTCTCACTAATTAGAATTTGCAATGACATCACCAATATTGCTAACAATCTGCATGGAAGATTGGTACTAAAAATATCTATCTTCACTAATTGATATTGAGAGGCATTTATGCTGGAAACCTTTAATTAAGAACTTCCTTAATTAATGGGACAATTTTGATGCTTGGGACGTATTTGAAGAAATGATGACGCACTTGGCACACAACAAAAATCCCCTTTGAGTGTGAACTCCAGCCCAATGAGAACATAATCTTCTAACTCAGGGGAATATGCTATATTTTTCACCATGATTGCCACCCCACTTCTTAGTAGAACAAAGCTATCTTTTTCCTTGTGCGCATCAGTGATAATATTTAAATATCTCATTCTCATATGCTGGGGAGAGGTTACTCCTTTGAAAAATTGACCTTCACAATGCTCATCCTGAAATATCACTTTGGATTCTTAGGGTTCGTTGATTTTTTTAAGGGAAGCAGACTCGTGTATTCTTCTTGCAATCTGCTGCAATGACTTATCTGCTTTCCTGACTAACTTTTTTCTCTCTTTACAGATAGTTCTCAAGTTTGAAAGCACTAAAAGCATCCAAATTACCAAAATTTTCGTGCATCATCAACCAGATGCAACAAGCCATGGACATTATGAGAAACCTGATGCTCACCATATAATATTCCAAAGGATTAATTGAAATGCTTTAACAGTTCCTCTGCATAGTGAATCAATGATTTGGCTTGCAGAGGTGAACGCATGATTCGAATAGTACATGTAAAGCTAAAAAAATGAATAAATATCCTCCTTCAAAATATCCTGGAAAATAACTGGACCAGTGTATAGAAGTAACTGACGAAGCTCAGTAGCTTTAAACTACTTAAAGTCTGCAAGAGTTCGTGGATTCCTGTAAAATTACATAGATATATAAGTTTTTAGCGTTACAGCGCTGAATGAAACGCTGTTTTCTTCTTGCAGATAGCTATTTATTACACAGCTCCTCTTACTGTCTCTGTTTTCTCCAGGATAAACAACTCATTATGGAAACCAACATCACCAACATGGGTATTGTTGCCCCGTTGGTATGTAGACGAATAAAATAATAAATAATAATAATATATGGAATTACTACACAATGAATGAATTAATGGCTTATAAATGATTATGAAGAGTAAGATGTAGAGTATGGTTATTGGCCAACGCGGCTGTTGTGGCGGAGTATCGCCACGCTACTCCCCCCCGTGGGGAAAAAGAGGATCGGCTGCAAAACGGTTTGGAGGACGGATGGTGGTGAGGCCGAAGTTCGTAGAAATCGCAGGACCTGGTGGTGAAGATGCAGGCGGCGCCGACGGAGTAGGCGGTGGAAGAAGTGGTGCTGGTGTGGAGGTCGTCCTGAAGAAGATGTGCTGGCTTGAGTCGATCGATGGATACAGTCGAAGGCTTGCCATTGATTTTAAGGGTATAGGTCTTCTTATCACGGCTGAGGACAGGATATGGTCCTGTGTACGGTGGTTGCAGGGCAGGCCGCACGGCGTCTTGGCGAATAAAGACGTGGGGAGAAGTGGCCAGATCTTTGTGAATAAAGACTTGCCGACGGATGATGTGGGGTGACGCCGGGTAATTCCATCGGGATTCTGTACTAAGTTTCTGCCACATTTCACAGGAACCTGCTAGATTCCAGCTACGTTTAGTGGAACCCTGTGAAGTTCCTGCAGGTTTCCTGATAATGGTCTTGCAGGAACTTCATCCAACCTACTGAAACACTGAAAGCTTTTACATAGTTGCATCCATGCATATTCTGCTACAAATTTCAGTATCTGTTGAACGTAAAAACAAGGTAACCAGCTCTTGATTGAGTTTGAATGTGAGATGGAATTGAATTATGGAAAGTATGAGAGATCTCTCATCTCAGTTACGTTTTTTTGTTTAAAATTTGAATAATCTTGCACAAAATGTTATCTTTATAAATGCTCTCCCCTGGTCAAAACGATCCATATCAAAAGTCCATATGGACGATGTGGAACAATGTGGACGATGGGGAACTGAGGGGTGCTAAGAGGGGTTTTCCACATCGTCCACATCATTTTTTCCACATCGTCCACATTGCCCACATCATTTTTCCACATCGTCCACATCGCCCATATGGACTTTTGATATGGAACGTTTTGACCAGGGTTCCGAAAGAGCAGATCGTGTGAAACTCAATTTGCTCTCTTTTCCCACGATATTTTAGTTTCTGGCGAAAATAATATTCCAGCGGATGCTATATTTCTCGACTTCAAGAAGGCTTTTGACAAGGTTTCTCATCGCAAACTAATTTTGAAATTAAAATCTTATGGGTTAGACAGTAACATTATATAATGGATTAATGATTTTCTGCATGATCGGGTTCAAAGGGTTGTTTTGGACGGTGTTTCCTCACCGGCAATTAAAGTCACTTCGGGTGTCCCACAAGGTAGTGTGATAGGTCCACTCCTATTCCTTTTGTACATTAATGATATCCAAAAGGTGGTAAAAAGTAAGCTTCGCCTATTTGCCGATGACGCAGTAGTGTACAGGGAAATTCTATGCCCGAACGATAAAGAATATTTAAATATTGACCTACAAGCAATTGAAACTTGGTGTGATACATGGCAGTTAGAATTAAACTTTAAGAAATGTCTTGTAATGAATTTTTGGAAAAAGAATAGCTCTCCTCCTACCACTTACAAAATAAGTAATAATGAATTAACAAACGTGGAATCCATTAAATATCTTGGAATAAGACTGACAAATGATCTTTCCTGGGGTAAACACATTCGTGAAATAATGGGTCAAGCGAATCGCAAACTGGGTTTCATTAAACGAGTATTGGGTAAATGTGACGATCATGTACGAGAAATCAGCTACTTTTCCCTTGTTAGACCTCATTTGGAATATGCTGCCAGTGTATGGGATCCCTACGAAATCGGTCTAAGTAATGAACTTGAACGTGTGCAGCGAAGATCGGCAAGATTTGTAAAGGGACGATACGATAATTATATTAGCGTAACCAGTCTATTAAATGAATTGAAATGGGAATCATTGTCAGATCGCAGGTTGAAATTTAGACTTAATCTCTTCCACAAATTCCAAGGCAATATTTTCAGTGATGATGTTAAAAATATTTTACGAACCCCAACTTACTATGGCAGACTGGACCATAATCATAAAGTTAGAGAAATTGATTGCCGAACTGAACGATTCAAAATGTCCTTTTTCCCTCGCACAATTAGAGATACGAATAACGGTAAATATGTCCTATCGGAGAGTAGCAATGGATAGCATTGGTAGCTGCATGTTGGCAAGAGTACTTAAAGCTAACCCTACTAACAGAATGTTTTTGCATGTTTGCTTTGCAATTTCTATCTTTTTTAAATAGTGTAGTCCTAACTACTATATTAATACTATTCCTTTTTTATGCATGATATGTAGTGCATGTTTGGTGAGCAATCACCCCCTGCCACACACCCTTGTGGTGGCTTGCAGGGTATTATGTATATATAGAACTATGTGAAAGAATGAAGCAGGAACCTTTATGCCAGTGCTTTTCAAATAAATGTAGATTGACTTAAGTTGATAAATTATGCTTATGATGATTACCATTCATATGCTACCATCTGCCTTTCAATGTTTACTGCTGGTGAAACGTCATACAGGGTCCAGAAGGGAGTGAAGAAAGATCGTAATTGCAAAGAATCCGAAGTCATCACCATAGAAAATAATTTTTACCTCAGCTGATAAGGGAGGTTTGTAATAGCAAAGCATGGGGAGGACTGTTATCCTCTCCCTTTATCATTCAAATAGCTCTTCCAACAACCGGCTTCAAAACAGACAAATCAGTGCACACCTGACTAGCTATAATTATACATGAAATCGAAGCTCTGCAGATCATTAGGACCCAAAGACTGAAGCTGTACGCAACCGAAACGGTCGTTCGCCTAAATTAAATTCATCAAAAATAATAACAATCATAACACTACGGTACAAAATATACTCGGCCATTCAAACAGTTTAAGATAGGAAAAACGAAGGATCAAAGTTTGAAATTAACAAAGTGATTATATATTTTTATCAATGTTTATTTATCTTATTTTTTTAACATCTCCTTCATCACCTCCAACATCATCCCCTGCATTCTCATCTTCTCCATTATTCGCCTCTCCCTATCCTCCTCCTTCTTCTTCTCCCTCTCCTCTCTCAGCTTCTCTCTATCCGTCCTGGAATTTTCTGCATCCTCCCGTACTCTCTTCATGTCGGATACCAACTCTGTAAGGATGGCCTCTGCCTTCCTCCTTTTGCTAGTACCTGCTGAAGAACAGGTTGCTGACATTAGGTTATCGATGTTACACTCACTACATTGCAAAAACATGTGAATTAAAAATTGCACCTGGAAATTCAGCAGTACTATCAGTTTTTTAAAAACAGTTTCATCCATGTGTACTTAAATTTTATGCCAAAAAAGGCGTCATCAAAAATAAAATAAGTGCCTATTTAAACAGTTTATAGACAGGAAACACACCCTCTATCAGGACCGTAGGTTATAAGTAGACTAAGGCCATATTAAAACAAATTGCTAAGAATAATTGAAATCCACATCCTTGGCACAGTGAACAGCAAGATATTAGAACATCTCATAATTTGATCATCTACTTAAATGATGTCCACACAACCCAACCTCATCAACAAATAGTATAAGTGAATTACTTCAGTACGAAACATTAACTGTTATATAATATCACTGAAAAAGAAAAAGTTTGCAAACCATTATGGTAAGTCATTGTAGGAAATTGTCTCCTAGCACAAACAGCTTACCCTGAGTGGGGGATGTAGGTAGGGTGCCTGAGGTGGAAGCTTTGGTACCCGAAGCGGTAGGTGGCATCGGCCCATCACTGGAGGCTATAGAAGGTGCTTGCACCCAAGCCTTCCCTCCAAATATACTTTCCATGACCTATAAATAAAATATATTGTATATATATGCATGCAAGATACTATCAACACACATAATATTGTTGTTCATTTCATTTACCATAAAATAAGGCCAGTGGCAAGCACCATTGCCGGATTTGGCCTTCTTTGCTCTCACTTCATTATAGGTACGCTTAAGACCACTGATTTTCGTCTGGCATTGACGGCCAGTGACCTTAAGCGTACCTTTAACATCCTTCAGGCTTGCAGCCACCTCCTCCCACACCTTGCTATGCCTCCTACTGGAGAACATACCCTCCTTCTCTCGATAAGTCTCCAGCAGGAGGAGGACGTCATCGTGGCACCAGTTGTGCACTAACTTTTCTATGGATGTAAAAGTATCATCTATGAGTACTTAAATTTTATGCCAAAAAAGGCGTCATCAAAAATAAAATAAGTGCCTATTGAAACAGAGGAAAACAACAAGAGAAAAGAGTTGAAAGGATTTCTGAGACACAAAGTAAACACAGCTCCTCTTACCTTTCTCACTATACCCGGCGAATGACGTCTTTATCAAAGTCGTCAATTTTAGAGGTTACCGTATTACCTTTCAACCTCTTAGAGGGAGAAGTAAGTTGCACGGTACCGGTGTTCTCCAGGCTATCCCGTCCTTCTCGAAGAATTCGCTGAAGAGTGCGCGTGCTCACACCACAGGCGTCCGCTGTCCTATTTTGCACTTTCGTTACACTGATCAAAGGCCCATGGTTTTCCGCTTCCCTTTTAAAATACTGGTGAACTTTATGAATAATTTCCCGTCCTTGGCGGTGGAAAACTTCTTTCCTTTCTGCCATTGCAGCTGAAGATTCTCCTCAAAATCAAACCACTCGCTCTAAAGCAAACCACACAAACGAACGCTGTGCGATCTCCACAGATTAAGTTTGGCAACACTGTAGGCTAGAGAGCGATGTCAACTGCACGGAAGTCGGAGAGAGACTGAAGCTACGTTTTCATGTGGGCGTTTTTGCGTTGACGCACACTGCGCCACCAATCAGAAGCGAGCACGCCAACGCAGCCTGCGTTGCCGTCGGAGTTGGTCAACTTTCATCTTTCTGCGTTGACGCAGCTGCGTCAGAGCGAGGAACAACGCATTCTACCTGTCATTTGTTCGTCACGTGATTCTTTCGCTGGATTATCACGTATACCACGGTTTACCACCGTCATATGTTTTGGTGCGTTGCTGCTGGCGCTGCCGGTGACATGAAAACAGGGTATTCTCCTGACGCACAACGCAGCGTCAACGCAACGCAAAAACGCCCACATGAAAACGTAGCTTTAGTCCTCCTCCACACTTTCACGTGCCTCTCTTCTGTGATTGGCTAGATGAGTGAAAGCTACACAAGCGCGTTCAAGGTCACCCGCCATGAGTCGGGAAAAAGGGTATAGTTCCCTTCACAGGCGCCAGCCTCTCATTTACCAAGCCCTGGAGGTATTCGGCATCTGAAAAATAAGCATTCATAATATCAGCAATGCTGTTAAAAAAGTACTTACTTCATTCGATCGAATTCCCTCATTTGGGACATAGCATAAACAGTATTTGTTAAAGATTTCACCCCCTTTATGTACACACCCAACTATAGTTGTAAGCGACGTAGTATCGTATAATTCCAACAGATGGCACCACAGGCACACTTCGCGCTGGTTTTCGTGATAGTACAGCATTCTGCCGCGCGCTGCGCTACTGTATGTCAGTAGCTTACCTAGTATGAGGATATATGACGACGTTTCTTACCCCAGTCTTACCTGGGTCTGAGCAACTACTTACGCAAACGTCTTATTTCATGGTAAGCTCCTTTCCTATTTCTTACGTATGTATGTCGTAAGAAACAGGCAAGCAGCATACTTTGTGCCAGCTGGGTAGTGACTAGTAGCGAATTTTACATTCAGTTAACATAAAAAAACCCATGGACTTGTCTATTCTAGCTCTTTCATTTGCTGAATAATCCGCGAGTGGTAAATCTAAAATTATTTCCGAATCCACGATTAAAATGATCGCACCAATGAAATGTCAACCTCCGATTTAATGTCCGAAGAATCACTTTCCGGTCAGTAAATCGTACGAGAACGACGAAACAAATTCCCATGACAAAAAAATAAAATGAATATAAAGTTGGTCATGCCTTTAAACCGAAAAATATCAAGCGTTTATAACAACATTCAATTTCATTCCATGAATAAGATTCCTAAACTTAAGAAGTTCTACCATCTGCGAACTATGCTTGTTTTCATTAAAGACTTGAAGAGAATATTCAATTAAGGATGAATGTATTTTGTGGAATGAAGAACTTAGGAATATATTCCAAAAAACTAGATTTCACCACAGTTACAGGTTACTTGCCACGTGTTCGACCACGAGGCAAGTTTTGAAAAAATGTCCAAATAATATCATAGTAACACGCAATTACATAGATAATTCCACTAATATGCATTTCACTGAGTTATTAGCAACAACCACCGCGATAATCAAATGATAATTCAATCACGAATATCGGGACATTTACACTCGAATAATTTACCTTAAAAATGTAATATATTATCTTAAAACCTTAATTATTTAACTCACCTGTCCTCGCACGCTCTGCATCCTCCGCAGAAAGTAGGAATTCCATCGTCTCCTCGACACCCTCGATTCTGACTTCGAATTTCTCCATTGCCGAGTACTTATAAGTCCGCGCCCTTTTCTCGCTTCGCATCAACTGCATCAAAAAATGTTGATGCGTAGCACGGGGGTTCAGCAGGGGTGGGGCGATCTTTGACTGCGTTTGCTGCGCCACCTCAATATGTGACCCGGTACTACTTTGTTATTTTTTACATTTTTTTACGTTTTCGGCGCGGGCGTATGGATTTAAAAACACCAGTCATCGGTCATCACCTGGCGCGCATCGTGTTCATAAGTGGACGCCGTTATCGTTGTGATCATTGTGATTGAAGCGACGCTGTTGTGTTTGCAATAGATTGTTTACCTTGGGAGGATTTGTTTGACAACTATTTAGACATTGACTGGTGAGTTTATTCACTCCTTTATTATTAGATACTATTATTTTAGAGCAGTTGTTCTAAACGTAGTTAACGCTGTCCGTGAAAGTTAGTGAATGCACGGCCTACTTCTGTACACAAATAGGAGGCTATTTTTGAAATAATTTTGCTTCAATCTGAATAGGTATTCATATGTTAATTATTTAACAAGTATTTAGTTTAGTGCAATCTTATGACAGTGGGTATTGCTTACTCTTTCCGGAATTTTTCCAACCTCGACCTGGAGGACCTTATTGTTGCAATTCTTATTTGGCAATGAAAATTAGAGTTGGCATGGCGCACACATCTGTTTAATAATGTCCGTATTTCACAGCTATGTATAGGTAGATGTGAGCTTAAGGATCACGAACTTCGAATATTTATCATGCATCCAACTCACCCTTGTTGCGATTAAATTCTTTCAACCGAAAGTGCCGGAACTGCTCTCTAGTATTCACAAAACATTGGTAGTCTTATATAGGTGGACTCGCACATTAATAAACTCCTGTACTGGGTAACATCGGTCATTTATGTCTATGGAAAATACGGAATCCTCCACTGTCTCCTTTCCCCTGATGCGAGACTTGTGGCAGAGATGACAGTCACTCTCATTCACAGCATTTTTCACTATGTAGTGCCTTACATACAGCATGGAGATCCCCAATCTTCAAGTCATGCCACATTAAGTTTCTAGTGCATGATTCCATGGCTTGTGTGGTAGTGTCAGTGCTACAACCTGGCTGATTCACTGAGATCGATCCTCCTTGAAAGAATGACTCTAGATTAGTCAGTAGTTCACAATAATCATTCATGCAGTTGCCTTTGCTGTCATTGGAGAGCAAGCCATTCATCATCAAAGTCTTGAAAGTCTGAATGAATTGCCTGCTGTTAGTAGTGTGGTTTGATCCACAGTTCTGCCGGACGACATTAAATAAATTTTCCAAAGGGCCCTGATTTAATTTTTTCCATTGAGATGCCAAAACCCCTTTATCCCTCAACTCTCCCCAAAGCATTTAAATGCTTTGATGGTAGCTAGCCAACCATTTATTTTAGGGTGAATTCACTTCCTTTGCTTCTTCTAAAATCTTCCATGACTTAACTTTGAGATAAATGCCATTCTCCAATGTCTTTGTGCTCATTCTTATGTGTTTTTGCACTCGTCATTGTGTTATGCTTTATTGCCAATTTCGTTATTTTGTCAGTAACGGTGGACATGTATTAATCCATCTATGTTTTAGTGACAACCCACATAGCAAAGCCAGTTGGAATCCAACTGGATTCCAACTGGAATTCACCAGTGTGCAAGTGTAAATCCAGCTGGATTAATCCAGTGTGAAAGCTGGAATCCAGCTGGATTCCAGCTGTGCTTTTTACATGATTCCAGCTGGAATCAAGCTGGATAACAGGCTGGATTCCAACTGGAATCCAGCTGGATTTTAAGCTAATAATCCAGGCTGTCTCAACCAGCTGGATTCCAAGTTGGAATCCGACTGGAATCCAGCTGGATTCCAAGCTAATAATCCAGGCTGTCTCAACCAGCTGGATTCCAGGTTGGAATCCGACTGGAATCCAGCTGGATTCCAAGCTAATAATCCAGGCTGTCTCAACCAGCTGGATTCCAGGTTGGAATCCGACTGGAATCCAGCTGGATTCCAAGCTAATAATCCAGGCTGTCTCAACCAGCTGGATTCCAGGTTGGAATCCGACTGGAATCCAGCTGGATTCCAAGCTAATAATCCAGGCTGTCTCAACCAGCTGGATTCCAGGTTGGAATCCGGCTGGAATCCAGCTGGATTCCAAGTTAATATTACAGGCTGTCTCATCCAGCTGGATTTTAGGTTGGAATCTGACTGGAATCCAGCTGGATTCCAAGCTAATAATCCAGGCTGTCTCAACCAGCTGGATTCCAAGTTGGAATCCGACTGGAATCCAGCTGGATTCCAAGTTAATATTACAGGCTGTCTCATCCAGCTGGATTTTAGGTTGGAATCAGACTGGAATCCAGCTGGATTCCAAGCTAATATTACAGGCTGTCTCAACCAGCTGGATTCCAACTGGAATGTTGCTGGATTTGAAGCAATTATTGCAGGCTGATAGGAGAATTTGGATTCCTACTGGAATCTTGCTGGATATTAAGCTATTATACCATAATAATAAGCTTGTAATAAATGGCTTGAGTAGCTGTATTTGAAACTAACATTCCAGGCTCAGGGAAGTGAATAGAAGATGAAAAGAACCATCGCTAGGTGAAAATTTGATAATTTATTTCCAATACAAAATACAAATACAGTGTTTTCATTGATTTGAACATTAGCCAAAACCATAGTCAATCCTCTGTTACATGTTGAATCTCCTCAGCCCTGGATGTCTTCTCCCTGAAAGAAAAAGTAGGAATGAAATCACTAAGTTGATAAATTCAGGGAAATCAAGGTTATTCTCTAAAAGTGGCAAGAAGGTCAGTGGCATGATCCCAAATCGTTAATTCTCTGATCTCCTGAAATTAAGTCACCACATGCCTTAAACTAATAGCTCTCTAAACTCTAAAAGCATTATAATGATTTTAAATGTTAGCACCATAGGTAAGAAATGAAATACCACTCACCTCAACTGTTCACAGGCAATAGAGGCACTGATGTCTTGCAGGAGTTGTTGCCTTTGACTCCGGCAAGGCCTTAGTGCGTTACAATATTATTTGCAAGAATAACCGCAAAGATCTTAAACTTAATAAGTACAAAAATGAGGGCAATTGGCTATTCTTTCCACCTGGTGAAAGGAAAACTTCAATTTCCCAATTTAAAATTCGCTAGGAAGCATCAAAAGAAAAGTATGATTGATGAATGAATTCAAGTGATGCGGTAGAAAATGAATGGAGAATGATTTATGGAAGATAAATGTAGGATGAAAGCTCTTAAATAACTATTTAACAAGCACAGAAAATGGCAAATTGTACAAGGCAGGCACAACGAGTCTAAGCACAAGGCAGTCAAACACAGAAGTGGGAATAATTCAAGGAGGGTAATTATGATGATTACTGTTATGTTAAACAGTTAATTTATTTATTTATTTATTTATTTTATTTATTTATGTAATGTTTTCCCAATAATCAGAGGGAAAAATTTTTACAATTTATTTATTTCAAACCACAATAATCAATTTAATTTCAATTTAATATTCAAATAATGTTACTATGTTCATTTATTGATGCTGTTTATGTTTACTATACACAGAAGTTGCCATGTTAAGATTTATTATGATTGTTGTAACACATATATGTTACTGATACTGACAGTGTGATCCTGAAATTTAATAAAAGAGATTAAAACATGGCACAGTCGGTAAAAAAAATGAAGTACTGCCAACCAAATGCTTATCAAGTTTTTTTAAAAATAAAAGATATGCTGACTAGGTCTCCTGTCTTGCATTATAATACTGTAAAAAAAACAGTGGTGCTGAGTGTGGGTGCATCAAAACATTGTCTAGGGAATATACTGATGCATTATAACCTTTCAGTTGTATATGCCAGCAAAGCTCTTACTAAGACAGAAGTTTAAGGTATGGATACATTGAAAAGGAAGCCTTGGCATTTGGCTAAATTAAATTTGATCACTATTTACTTACATTTATGGAGGGAGAAAAGTAGTGGTGAGTGATCATAAGCCATTTTAGATAATTTACGAAAATACAATTAATGATTGCCCATCCTGACTACAATGATTTTGGCTAAAATTGCAAAGATATGACATTGAGATTATATATAAACTCATCAACTACAGTCACCTTGTAATAGAGAGGTTTAAACATAGAGGATGAGAGATAATGTTTTCGCCAGCTATGAATATAATGATGTTGAGTAGTTAGTAAAGAAAAAGAACTGTACAATGTACAGTCATTTGCAAAAGTCTGTGGGCAACTTCCGCCGCGTCAATAGTGGCCAAGCTTTGAATCCACCAACTATGTTGGCACTAGCTGTATAGTAGAGAAAATTTGTGCTAAGGTAACGGCAATACAAGATAGGTAAAAATGGCGGATTTTAATGCCAGGGTCCTCAAAAAAAATGATCGGTAACGAATAATAATGACGCATAGGATCAATGTTGCGCTATAATTAAGGCCCTACCACTTTTATTATGCAAAATAAATCTCGACAAATGCGTGCGACTGCTTAATACTCTGATTACGCCTGTGATATTGCCGCGAAGTGTCGTGCCGTAACACGTTATAAGATTCATTTTTCTCACTTAATAGTTCATTTTCAGTCCGTTTCTCTTTCTCATATGATATAGTTTCAACGGCAAGCTTGCTGAATGAAACTCCGAGCGTGCCCAGTATGAAATAAAGACATTTGTCGTCGTTGAAAGTTACTTGGCCTAGTCAAGGCATACGCATTCATTACGTAATTTATGCTCCATTGCATGAATAATTAAATAATGACACTGCTACATAAAAAAAGATGTCTTACTCGCTACGTGGATTCCATTTCACTATCCAAGACATCTCGCGCAATTAATTTGATGCAGTCCAATCAGTTCACCAATATAATTTAACACGTATTCGTGGAAGGTTAAATAATCATTTGAATGTATGCGGTTCATAGAATTTATTAAAGAAACCACTCTCATACACAATACGATAACAAATAATTTGCGGTCATAAGTATTTATGGACATTTTCAGTCATTTATCTTCCGATGAGTCTTGCTTCAATCAGGGTCCACCACCAACACTAGGTATCACCGTAGTCGGTTATTTTACCAGCAGCGCACCGAATATTCTTCTGTCAATCCTCATTATCACTACACCAGAACGTTTTCACTAATCATTTAGCGAGTATTCCTCCAAATATTTTACAAAATAGGATTAATGCCATACCTATGTATTGTTGTCTCTAGTTCGAAATAACTAGATCGGCGCACTTTCTTTAAAGGAATCCCAGTTAATAATTATGCACAGAGAACACGACTTGGTATCACGCCATCTTTACTGATACAACCAACGCAATGCAGCTCTCTCCCTAGTTACATGCATGGTCACCCGCGGCGCCAATAGACACAGCGGCAAAACATTTGAAAAGGGCAAAAAGCGCACGGACAAACATGTTATCAACTTAGGGCCCACAACGGGTAATATATCAAACCAAGCACAGAGTATACAACACTCCCCCTTGATTTTGTAAGCATACACAAATCACATCATAATAATCAAAGGAAATAAAACACTAAAAAAAATGACCTCTGAAATCCTTAAACAGTGCTTAGCTTAAGCAAATAGGCTTATACATACAAAAGGCCATGTGCATAAAAAATAACAATCAGTCAGCACACCTATTTCAATGAACATCTGATTCATATATTTTCATACTGAAATAAGTCTCCCCCTGGAATAAATGTCATAATCAAAGTTTGTCATTAATGCCAAGAACTTTCCTCAAACCAACCATCACACACAATTGCTGTGTTTTAGCTCCTGAGAATCCCTTAGTTAATAAATCAGCAATGTTCATATTGGATGACACATACTCAATGGAAATCTTTCCCTTCTTAACAACATCCTTTATGAAATGATATTTCACATCAATAGCCTTGGATCTGTCATCAATAATATCATCTTTAGCCAAGGTGATAGCTGCCATATTGTCAGCACGAATTACAATAGGGAATGTATAAAAATTATGCACATTCAGTTCACACAACAAGTTTTGTAACCATATACCTTCCTTTGCAGCAATAGCCATGGCAACATATTCAGACTCCTGCGTTGAGGTAGCAACGACGGTTTGCTTTTTACGCTGCCAATGGATAGCAGCACCAGCCATGATCACGGCCATACCGCTAAAAGATTTCCTATCTAGCCTATTACTAGCAAAATCAGCATCACTGAAGATGACAGGTTCCTTACCAGACTTTGAGTATACTAATCCATAATCAATGGTAGATCTTAAATACCGAAGTACATGCTTAGTAGCGGCCCAATACTTTCTTGTGGGATTGGCACAAAATTGGCTAAGGTAGGAAACAACAAAGGACAAATCGGGCCTGGTTCCATTTGCTATGTACAATAGCATACCAATGACCCTTCTGTACAGCTTCTCGTCAACAGGGGCATCAGGTTCGGCACAGTACTTGTTCAAGGAGGCACTGACAGGACTAGACTCATATTTAACACTGTCAACAAGATTGAATTCATATAAGATCTGGTTAATGTAGGCACTTTGATCAACACAGATGGTATTCGCGTCCAGTCTTTGTACATGCAAGGACAAAAAGTCTCGAATACTTCCCAACATTCTCACCTCAAAATGCTTAGAAATATGGCACTTAAACCAGTCTATGGATCCATGGCTTCCCCAAACAGCCATGTCATCTACATACAATGCAATGTATAACTCCTGCTTACAATGAAAAAATAGACAAGGGTCACTAACAGTTGGTTTAAATCCCATACCAATAAGTACATTCTTGATCATGGCATACCATTCTTTGCCGGATTGTTTCAGTCCGTACAAACACTTATTCAATTTACATACAGTCTCAAGCTTCTTGCCTATAATAAAAGGTTCAGGCTGCTCAATGTAAATGTCCTCTAATATGGGGCTGTTTAGATAGGCAGAGATAACGTCAATATGCTCACCTGCTAATCCTAATTCTACGGAAAGAGCTAACATCAATCTCACTGATTTCCGTTTCACAACAGGGCTATAGGTGTCAAAATAGTCACGTCCATACCTTTGACTAAAACCCTGTGCTACCAACCTGGCACGGAACTTGACATTGTCATCACTGTCCACCTTCACCTTAAACTTCCAGGTTGAACCAACTACTGGTTGGCCTCTCGGCCTAGGGACTAGTTCCCAGGTATTCATCTCCCTAAGACGCTTCAACTCCACTTGCATGGCAGCCTCCCACTCAGCACGGTCGGGACCTTGCAAGGCCTCCTTCACAGACAGCGGTTCAGAAGGGGGTTGCTGCTCATCTTGGGTGTTTTCGTCTGCCCTTGCCAGGACAGCAGCAGTGAAACAGGCAGGACAGGAACACTTGACTGGCTTAGGGGCTCTGGCAGAACGCCTGGGCAGAGGTGGTTCCTGCTCCTCCACATTGGCTGGCTGCTCGTCATCTGGCAATAGACCTGGGCCAGGGCCATTGAAGTCATTGTACATGCCTGGGTCCAGTGTGGGCTCAGGATTGACTTCCACTTCACCATCCTCCCCCTCACTGGCCGGGTCGTCAGGAAACAGAGAAAAGTTATCAGGAATGACATTATTAGGTCTAACAGGACATTGTAACCTGAATGGGAATGTATTCTCATAGAACACAGCATCTCTCCTGATGATTGTTCTCCTGGTTCGTAGATTGAAGAATCTGTAGCCATCCTTGGTGCCCTTCTCATACCCCAGGAAGACACATTCTTCAGTCTTGCTGTCAAGTTTTCCCCCTCCCTCAGCATAAGCTTGGGCCCGGCACCCAAATGGCCTCATGAGGTCTAGCTCCTGGACACTCAGCGCCCTGCCAGTCAGCAGGGTCAGGGGAACTTGATTGTTGATCGCTCGACTCGGACACCGGTTTCTGATGAAGGCTGCAGTGTTGAGGGCTTCCGCCCAGAGGTCCTTTGGTGCACCGGACTCCAACATCATGCACCTGGTCATGTTCATGAGCGTGTAGTTTTGCCTTTCGGCTCTCCCATTCTGTTGTTGTGTGTAAGGCACACTCTTCTGATGGACAATACTGCATTTTACTAAAACATTCTCAAACTCTTCTCCACTGTACTCACCACCTCCATCCGTTCGGAGGACTTTCAACCTCTCGCCTGTCAGGTCATGCATCATAGCAACATATTTCAGGAGGTTTCTGGACACTTCATTCTTGTGCTTCATTGGCATGACAGTCACGTGTCTGGAAAAATCGTCCGTGAAAACTAAAGCATAATGGGCTCCTCCCCTTGATGCTGGCTCAAACTTGCCCATAACGTCGGAGTGAACCAAATCTAGGGGCTTGCATGCATGGAACTCACTTTTCTTTGGGACTGGTTTCTTTCTCAGCTTCCCGGCAACACAGGTGTCACAAACTCCCAGATTGTCACTCTTCACACTACCTAGGGCGGGGATCATGTCCATGGCCCCTTCGTGGACATGGCCTAACCTACGGTGCCACTCTTCCTTGGTCCGAAGTGCACTGGCAGGTAGGGCGGTGATGCAACCGTCGGTGCTCTTCATGTGCTGAAAATCAAGGGCATATAGGTTTCCCCGTCTACGACCACAGAATATCTTCTTGCCGTTCTTGCTGCCTTCTACTTGGTCCCTTGAGAAGGTGACTGATACTCCCTTATCTGTCAGGCGAGCCACTGATATCAGTGGGCATTGTAACTCCGGCACATGGAGTACTTCTTCGAAGTTAAGATTTCTCTTCTTGCCATTCACAGAAGCTTTTACAGACACAGAGCCCTTGCCACTTATCTTAACATCATTTCCGTCACCAACCTTCACAGTTCCTCCATCGAACAGCTGGATCTTGGTGAATGCACTCTTGTCAGGGCACATGTGGTCCGTTGCTCCAGAGTCTAGAAGCCAAGTGCCTCGAGGGGACTCAGGTGAGGTGCACGATGAATACACTACAAGGCCTACGCTGCCATCGCTTTCCTCAGAGCTCCTCTCCGCATAGCTGACAGATGCATCCTGCTTCACACCCTTGTGCTGGGAGAGCTGGCCTTGCTTGAAGGCGAGCCAAATGGGGCAGTCCTTCGCTAGATGGCCAAAGTTCTCGCAGGTGTAGCATTTCATGTGTGACATCGGTCTGTCTCGGTCCAGCTGACCCTTTTGTTGCTCCTGACCTGCGCTCCTGTACCTCATCCCTCTCTTACTATACTCCTGCCTCCCGCCTTCCTTCACGGTCAAGGCTTGCAGGGCGACAGCGTCAGTGTCCCTTTCCTTTTTCTTGACTTGAAGTCGCTTTTCTTCCAAAAGGAGCTTCGTTTTTACAATGTGAGCAGTTATGTTATTCTCATCTTCTTCAAGTGACCTGACCAGGTTGTCATACTTGGTGGGTAGGCCCATAAGAAGGAAGAATGCAAACAACTTGTCCGGGATTTGGAGACCCCCTTTCCGTACCTTTTGCACCAACTCCTGCATTTCACTTATGTATTCTTGCATATTGACATTTTCTTTCTTTTGGGTGGTGCATAAATTCTTGAGAAAAACCACTGTATGCATCAACGAGTATGTGCCACACATGGATTCTAATGTTTCCCAACATTTCCTAGCGAATTGATGTTCCCCGATGTCATGGAGGAGTGTGTCATGCACCGCATTGAAAATGATGGCTCTCGCTTTCCTGTTAAGTCGTGCCTGCTCTGAATTAAGTTGCGCAATAGCTGCACCTTCATCGGGATCATCATGGATTGCGGCCCCAAAACCTGGGCTAATAGCAGTCCAACAATTCCGGTCAACTAAATAAGATTCAGTCCTCTTTGACCAGGCGTAATAATTTCCACCGTCGGCGTGTAGCACGGGATGCCTGAGGTGCTCGTCCTCTCTCGTATTTGCGGCCGCCATACTTATTGCGTCGCAGCGTACTTCTTACTTACGGGAGGATGGGTGTTACTTGCCAGCACAAATCACAGTCTACCTCACAAAACCGCTGGGGTCCTGGGCCCATAACCTGTTGTCTCTAGTTCGAAATAACTAGATCGGCGCACTTTCTTTAAAGGAATCCCAGTTAATAATTATGCACAGAGAACACGACTTGGTATCACGCCATCTTTACTGATACAACCAACGCAATGCCTCTCTCTCCCTAGTTACATGCATGGTCACCCGCGGCGCCAATAGACACAGCGGCAAAACATTTGAAAAGGGCAAAAAGCGCACGGACAAACATGTTATCAACTTAGGGCCCACAACGGGTAATATATCAAACCAAGCACAGAGTATACAACATGTATTCCTTGGGACCGGACCGCCATTCCAATGTTCACAGTTATCAAGGTAATGTTTATTTACGTCTTGTTGTTGTTGACGACGAAATAAATACACAAAATTTATGGAATTAGAGAACTACTCGTTGTTGCAATGCATTTTATGCCTTTAATTTTCATTTAACGTATTCGTGCTTGAACGTTCGTAGGGAAACCATCTCTGTAGGAGTCATAGGCGCTTCTGAGGTGGGTTTTATGTTAATAATGTGTCGTTTGGACTCCCATAGCATGTTTTGAGTTATTTTGTGCTTCAGTTTTTTGCAATAGTTTTTCGGATGGCTTTTGTTTCACTTGACCACGTCATCGACTCACCGATCATTGTTGAATTCGAGCGACTGAATTACCAGTGCCGAGGGAAATCGAACTGGGGATGGAAAAACAACCTGTTGATTGTTATCATTTGTAGTCAATAAGCAAAATAGCCATTTGAACAATTTCTTCAAGGAATTTTTAAAAAATGTTTTCACTTTGGTCAAGAAAAGCATATTTACTCGCTCTTAATCCAGCTCTCGTGGATTATTATCTGTATCTTTGTCATCACGCATGAAAAGGTTCCATTAAATCCTTGAAGTGGCTAGTAATACTTTCAATCATTTAACGTAATTGTAATTAAAATTTCTAATTTCGCGTATTTTAAAGTTCTTTGTAGACTCAAGTGAAAAAATGCAATTAGGAGGTAATTTATCTCCATGAAAGTAAAGGAATAAGAAGGGTTCAAAGTATACCATGATAATTTTTATCTAAACTTTATACAGAAATGAATTCTAGGTGAGTGTAGAATTGAAAAACTGCATTCTAACACACATGGCATAGAAGAGGCATACTACGTTGAGCTAAGCGCAAGTACTATATGGTTAAATATTTGACGAAAATATCAATAGATAGTTTGATATTGATAATTTTCCTATATTCTGGAAATACTTTTTGGATATTGATATTTTTATTGCTTTTCTCATTCCATGCTTTCTCAGTATCGCAATGCAATATTTATATACCCAGTGGTTTATTTGTCTGTGTGAAGTACGTGCTCTATATCCAGTCGTCCGTATCATATACTTCCTCCAAACGTTCTTCTTAACTAGTTTGACTCTGTTGTTGACTCGTCCATAAATTTATCTACAATTTTTCTGGAGAATACGAATTTTTTCATCATCATGCCCACAAATATCCTTTCTCTGTACTTCACTATTTGATAAAATTTTCCTCCTCATGCGAACGTCACTCTGTTCAAACAATCTAATAACAGCGTAGCAAAATGCAGTCAAATGAACTTACGACCTCTATTTTCGTAAATGATCTACTAGCTCTCTTTTGCCAATGCAATTCTCCTTCTAACCTCATTGCTGCTATACCCTTTTTCTTCCAACACACTACCTAGATAGCTAAATTGCTCTACCTGCTCTAGCTTCTGACCTCCCACTTTTATCGCTAAGTGATGGTGTCACGTTAAAAACACTATTGAGGCAGGCAACTGGAAACCACCTCAATTAAACTCTCCCAAGATCACAATGGACTTGAGCAATAGAGAATTGAATCCTGGCAACTACGGGGCCCGGGACCAAATTAGTGTAACGGGTGTCGTGCCCGGCAGCAGGGTGAGCAAGGACTCTGCGGTCGTCATCTCACGAAATCCTTGCACGAAAAGAAAGACAGCAGCAGCGGCGGCGAAGAATAAACCAGAGAAGAGAGCAACAATGCTAAGGATCGGGACATGGAACGTTAGGACTATGTTAAGGGCAGGAAAACTAGAGAACATTAAGCGTGAAATGGAGAGGGGAAAGATTGATTTGTTAGGACTAAGCGAAGTAAGATGGGGAGACCAGGGGGACTTCTGGAGTGAAAAGTACAGGGTTATATACAGTGGAGGGGAAGAGAGCCAGCGGGGAGTAGCAGTTGTATTGAATGCAACATTAGGAAAAAGGGTGTTGAATGTGGAACAGGTAAGCGATAGAATACTAGCTATCGAAATCGGAGCAAAGTCGGCAAATGTAGTCGTAGTACAGGTATACATGCCGACAGGGGGGCATAGAGAAGAGGAAGTGGACGAAGTATATGACCAGTTGGAAGAATTAATCGGGAAAGTAAAGGGCAGGAAGAACCTAATAATTATGGGAGATTGGAACGCTGTAGTAGGGGAAGGGAGGGACGGAAGTGAAGTAGGGGAGTATGGTCTGGGCATAAGAAATGACCGGGGCGAGAAAGCAGTGGAGTTCTGTAGGAGGAATAATTTAGTGAGAACAAATACGTGGTTTAAACACCACCCTAGGCGTAGGTACACGTGCAAAATGCCGGGGGATACTGGAAGGTACCAACTAGACTACATCATGATTAGGCAAAGATTCAGGAGCAGCGTAAAGAATTCGCATAGTTTCCCAGGTGCAGATGCCGACTCCGACCATAACTTGGTGGTGATGACATGTGAGATGAGACTAAAAAGGTTGAAAGTAGGAAGGAAAATAAAAAAGTGGGATGTAGGAGCACTGATTGGAGGGAAGAGGAGAGAATACCAGGAGGTTGTGGATAGATGCATGATGGAAGAGGAGGGAAGAGGAACAATAAATGAAAGATGAGAAATGATAAAGACGGGTATAAAAGAAGCAGCTGAAAAAACAATAGGAACAGTAGATGCTAGGAGGACCAAGAAACCATGGGTAACAGCGGAAATGATGGAAAGGATAGACGAAAGAAGGAAATGGAAAAATGTAAATACAGAGCTAGGCAAAAGGCGTTATAAGGAGATTAACAACAGGCTTAGGAGAGAAACAAAGAGAGCAAGAGAAAAGTGGTGGAGTCGGCAATGCGAGGAGCTGGAGAGACTCCAGAGAGAAGGAGAAATAGGCAGTCTGTACTCAAAGGTAAGAATGTTATCGGGAATCAAGAAATGGAAAACGGTCCCGTGCATCAAAGACAGAAAGGGAAATTTAGCAATGGAGCCAGAGGAGATCCAACGTCGTTGGAGGGAATATGTTGAGGAACTGTATGATAGCGAAAATAGGCCTAGCAACTTGGACATAGAAGAGGAAAAGGACGTAGATCAGGATGACGTGGGCCCCGGAATACTGGACAGTGAGATAGAGAAGGCACTGCGATAAATGAAGGCAGGTAAAGCGGTGGGGGTTGATAGCATCCCAGCTGAGCTTCTGAAAAACCTAGGAAAAGGGGGAAGGGACAGATTTTATGAACTTGTTCGTAGAATATACGAGAAGGGGGCTTGGCCGGAGGATTTTGTAAAATCCGTGCTGATACCTATACCGAAAAAGAGAGTGACAAAAGAATGTGAAGACTATAGAACGATAAGTTTGATTTCTCATGCGGCAAAGGTAGTGCTCAGAATCATCAATAGGAGAATGGAAAAGAGAGCAAATGAATTCCTAGGCGAGGATCAGTTTGGATTTCGGAAGGGGAGGGCCACTCGGGATGCGATTGCAGTGATGAGAATACTAGTGGAAAGGAATCTAGAATACAATCAGGACGTATTCGCGTGCTTTGTTGATTTTGAAAAGGCGTTCGACAGAGTGAGGTGGGACAAGTTTATGGAAATATTGCGGAAGATAGGAGTAGACTGGAGAGACAGGAGACTGATCCGGAATTTATATATGGCGCAGAAGGCGCAAGTGAGAGTAGCAGATGGAGAATCGGATTGGGCAACAATAGGGAGGGGAGTTAGGCAGGGCTGTCCTTTATCGCCGGTACTTTTCAACATATACTCGGAGGAAATGGTGAGAAAGGCTTGGGATGAACTGGAGGCAGGAGTAAAGGTCGGGGGGAAACCGATAAAATCAGTGAGGTTTGCGGATGACCAAGCGCTAGTATTCCAGTCTGACCGTGGCTTGCAAAAAATGCTGGATGCGTTGCAGGGACAGTGCGAAAGATACGGGATGAAGATAAACCAGAAGAAAACGAAAGTAATGAAACCGAACTGTTAATTAACCGAACAAACTGAAAATATAGTTATAGGTGTTGGAATTAATGGCAATAAAATATTTTGCTTACTAAATTGATCCTAGGCGTTGAAAAGCATTTTAAACCAAAGAGGAGGACTCGTTTGGCAAGAAAAATTCCAATTGTACGAAAGAGGAGTTCAAGGAATTCATTTTATGAATTGTGGGTGCAAAGCAAACATTAGATACAGAAATATCACCTTAAATGTCATAATTTCACAGGCTAATTGGTTCACAAACATATACCAAGTAAATTGATGATAGATAATGCAGATAAAAGTTGGTAAAACACGAAGGTTAGGATATTATTTAAGTGACAAATAATATGCCACGCACACATGCACTCAAATGCGTTCAGGCACAACTGTGTCTAAAGATTATTCAAGTATATTAAAAAACCTGCGTCCCAAGGCAAGTAATATTGTAAAAATAAGTTAGAGAGACGGATGGGAGCACGACGCACAGTGGGGCCAAATCGCATTTTGCCGGACAAAAGTCCAAAACTGCTTTTTATGAGATAACGTCTTGAAATTTGGCACATATACACAAAAATGATTGCTGATTATGGAATGGTAAGTCATTTTTATAGGAATTACCCGTTATTTAGATACAGAGGCTCAAACACGACCAAATTTCGAAAAAAGCGCCCGCTCTCATTTTTCTTCGAAAATCTTAAAAGTTGAGCAGATATAGGAGTAAATAAAGGATTTTTATGAAATAAAAAACATTTCCATTTGTGAACAGGGTACTTTGCCTATACTATGTATACGTTTCAGACATTTTTTCCCATATTTGTGTGCTATTACGTCACAAAATGGCGGACCCTTTTTTTAGACAAACTTTTACATAAAGTAGACAATATAATCCTTATTCGGAAAATGGTCTCTGGGATACTTCATCAGAGTATAAATTGAACATATTTCTAGGTTACTCCGTAAAAATATTTGAAAAAAGTTTGCGACGCCGAGAATAAACTCGATTTTTCGATCGCGCGTCGCGGCCCAACTCCGCGCAGCGGGACCTGGAAATACCGAGACTCCGTTGGATTGTTCATGTTGTGTGGATAATAACTTCTCGAATATAACTTTTTCAGGCTTTGCATGCTGTCACTGATTTCTAAAGATTCTATATTGAAGATTTTTCGAGGATGTTGGTTCTAGAGAATGGATTAGTGCACTCGTAACTGCGGTAATTTTTTTATTTGGATAATTTTCGGAATCATGTTGAAAATTATGAACGTCTTTCAGCTCTTGAGCAAGAATGCCGGTTCTCGTGGAACCATGCATGTTCTCCATAAAAAGGCAACATTTGGGATTCCCTTCTTTCCCTTTACCCTCTCCTCCTCCACCCCGAACTACATCCTTCGCCTTTACTACCCGAGGAGGGTGGCGCAAAACGGAACGTTTATGACAATGTGCAGTCTTAAAAAAAATAATGCCTGCTTGGCAAATTACGACTTGTTGTTGCTCTTTGTTATCTGACTCTTTGATGCGTCAGAAATAATATTAGTGGATACTCTCCTATAAGTAACTTGAAACTGACAATATAAGAAAATTGATATTTAATTTTAACGATTACCTAAGGGGAATCATTTTCACAATATCATTCTTTATAGCTTCTTACAATGAAATTCAATATTCTGTTTAAAATCAGCATGATTTCATGAGTGTTTACAAAAAGCTCTGTTGTGCGCATTATCATCTGTTTGTATAGAGTGAGATACTGGATCATTAGGTTTGAGGGATGGATTAATTTAAACTTGAGTTTACTGTGGTTTTACATTTTTATTTCGCAATGCTGATCACACAGTGTAATAATGTCAAATTGCAATGCTCTCGACGAAAAGTAAAGTAATATAGATGAAACACAATTAGATTAATCAATAATATATTAAATAAAACTGGAAAACTGATGTTGTTTTGCATAGAATTTGCTGCTGGTTTAAAAAGAGAAAGTAATTTGAAAAGAGGATGGCAATAAACGAGAATGACTTAAATTCATTTTGATATTGTCAGTATCGATAAAATCAATTCAATAATATAAATGAAATGCCATTACTTGTAAGGTACTGAAAAGAACATAAATATCATTATCCCGAATGATTTTCACCCTCAGAGCATACTTAGTTTTAACTCACCGAGTCCTCTTCAGGTAGTTGACAAATTTCTGGAAGCACACACCATGTTTATATTTGGGAATGGTTAAGAAGGCGAAGAAACAGTTAGAGGAGATGGGTTGTTCGTACGTGTACCGATACGCTCCTTGAGAGAGAGATAAGGGTGAGAGGAGGTCTGTTTGTGGCAATGAAGGGAAAAACCCAAGAAGGGAATACCCGGAGAAAATGAAAGGAGGGTCTGCAGAGGAAGTTAGGTCGGCGGTGTTCAAATGAGGGGTGGGTAAGGAAGCGGTTAAGGAAAGGGTGGTTGGTAGCGGGCTCCTGACAATGCGATCGCCTTTTCACTATCCTTTCCTTAACCACTCATCCATCCCCACGAATTCGTCACTACAATTCGTCCTTTGACCAAACTTTCTTTGCCGATTGTTCGTTTCAAGAAAAATTCTTAGTCCTCGGACGAGTCGTAACCATCATCTCAGTTTGATTCTATGCTTCTTCTTTGTTTTCTATTAGTAATAGTTCTCGTAATTCCTTCGGAAGCCTCCTATCAGTCTTCGCAGTCAATGATATGGTGGAGAAAAGCAACGGATCGAACGTGATCAAGTCTTTTGAATAGGTCCTCAATGGTGGCCTTCCTGGAGTGTTTCCGCGTGAATCTTTCTCGAAATTTCATGGCGTCCTTATTGTGGGCCTCCATCGCCTCTTCGGATAGCTGGCCTAAGGGAAGAATTGCCCCTTTCAAAAAATCCGCGCCATGTATGAGTACTTTATGGACCGTGGTCGGCATATAGGACAATGAATAACATCCCGAAATCCAATTTTATAAATCGTCAATCTGCCTTTGCAAATAATTATTTTCTGTCTTGGCTATTTCCTTCGTCTCTTTGAGTTACTGAAGGCGAATGGGCCGGCAAAATCTGATGGACGACGGCCACGGATTTGCCCAGATAATCACAGCTAAAACAGGGAAAGTATTAATATTGCCCGTTTGTTCTATATGCGGATTAGCCAAAAATAAAATAGATAGGCTTGAATCTCTTACCTGAAGAATCATTTACCAAAGTAAGAGGAACTAGGGATCTCATGAATAAAAATTCATTTAACGAATCTGCTCTTTCCCACAGTTGTTCATATTGGGCGTGGCCCGAACTTCCATCAAATCCGTACTTGCATATTAAAGTGGAATTAACTTCATCGCTGGAGGTTTGCGATGTAGATACGCACTGCAGTACCCGTGAGACCATGTGATTTAATAAATACTGAAGATTCACTTGGCACATGTTTTCGGTTATACTTATTCCATCGGAGTAATCCGAATCGGGGATACAACTCGTGTCCGTGACTAAGAACGGAGCTTCTAAGTGTATTATACTGACTATAAGTCAGCCCCCTAGTGATCAGTAAGAACAAAACCTCCTCAGGTGACATCTCCGTCACCACACAGGACTTTTCCTACACTTGAAAGCACTCTCCTTGCCTTACTAAGAGTGGTTGTTATTGAAAATGATTCCAAAATTATTCAAATGACAAATTTACCTCAGTTACGAGTGAACTGAATGGAGTGCACTGAAGAACATATGGACAATACAAACTGATCCATTCTTTCGAACCAATATCCTCGAAAAATCTTCAGTATAGAATCTTTAGAAATCAGTGACAGCATGCAAAGCCTGAAAAAGTTATATTCGAGAAGTTATTATCCACACAACATGAACAATCCAACGGAGTCTCGTATTTCCAGGTCCCGCTGCGCGGAGTCGGGCCGCGACGCGCGATCGAAAAATCGAGTTTATTCTCGGCGTCGCAAACTTTTTTCAAATATTTTTACGCAGTAACCTAGAAATATGTTCAATTTATACTCTGATGAAGTATCCCAGAGGCCATTTTCCGAATAAGGATTATATTGTGTACTTTATGTAAAAGTTTGTCTAAAAAAAGGGTCCGCCATTTTGTGACGTAATAGCACTCAAATATGGGAAAAAATGTCTGAAACGTATGCATAGTATAGGCAAAGTACCCTGTTCACAAATGGAAATGTTTTTTATTTCATAAAAATCCTTTATTTACTCCTATATCTGCTCAACTTTTAAGATTTTCGAAGAAAAATGAGAGCGGGCGCTTTTTTCGAAATTTGGTCGTGTTTGAGCCACTGTATCTAAGTAACGGGTAATTCCTATAAAAATGACTTACCATTCCATAATCAGCAATCATTTTTGTGTATATGTGCCAAATTTCAAGACGTTATCTCATAAAAAGCAGTTTTGGACTTTAGTCCGGCAACATGCGATTTGGCCCTACTGTGCGACGGTTCAAAGATTCATTTTCTTCGAACACGATTTGGGCAGTAATAGAGAATATCAAAAATAAATGTGGAAGTTAGAATATATATTGCAACGTTAATTAGGAGAGTCTGAATTGATTTAACAAGTTCATGTTTTAACTTTACCATCTCATGCATGCTTCGGAAAATGTTATTTAATAATTCAGTTCCATAAATTCCTGATTGATAAACATTACTTTCCATATAATAAAACTTCACCTACACGTGTCTCATGGAACCATATCTAATGTATACTACAAATCAATAGCACTATAACTCTCTGCTAAATGTAGGCAGTTTGTGCAGACTAGTATTTTCTCATGTCTGATTCATTCGAGTATATAATACCTTCTGACTTGAAACTAATGCCAGGCAGAGATCTCGCATGTCACTGACTCTCGCGGTTTCATACACAGTTATGTAGATTTTTTATTTTCATTACTAATGCAGCATCCACCTCTTTTGATTCGGCGAGCCTCGGGTGTCATTGCCGACAAAATGGCCGGAAATTCTAGACGTTTTTTCATTTTGGATAACCAAGATCATCAATGATGATACCAATCCGTAGGATCTTGCGCTTGAAGCAGGAGGAGGGACGCCAAAAAGACGATAGCCTCCAGATTACATTTACATGTGCATCCGCTCGCGTCCTCCGCGCTAGGTTTCTCTTGATGTTCTCAGACAGTACCCCTCTCACTTACTACTGTATTACACTTATTCTACAGTATTTAGTAGAGAGTTGCGTCAATTTCAAGATTTCTAACGGATGATGGGCAAGTAAATGATACTTACGCATCATTTGACTTGACCATCACAAAATTTTACGCGAAATTGACAATTTTAATTACAATTACGTTAAATGATTGAAAGTATTACTAGCCACTTCAAGGATTTAATGGAACCTTTTCATGCGTGATGACAAAGATACAGATAATAATCCACGAGAGCTGGATTAAGAGCGAGTAAATATGCTTTTCTTGACCAAAGTGAAAACATTTTTTAAAAATTCCTTGAAGAAATTGTTCAAATGGCTATTTTGCTTATTGACTACAAATGATAACAATCAACAGGTTGTTTTTCCATCCCCAGTTCGATTTCCCTCGGCACTGGTAATTCAGTCGCTCGAATTCAACAATGATCGGTGAGTCGATGACGTGGTCAAGTGAAACAAAAGCCATCCGAAAAACTATTGCAAAAAACTGAAGCACAAAATAACTCAAAACATGCTATGGGAGTCCAAACGACACATTATTAACATAAAACCCACCTCAGAAGCGCCTATGACTCCTACAGAGATGGTTTCCCTACGAACGTTCAAGCACGAATACGTTAAATGAAAATTAAAGGCATAAAATGCATTGCAACAACGAGTAGTTCTCTAATTCCATAAATTTTGTGTATTTATTTCGTCGTCAACAACAACAAGACGTAAATAAACATTACCTTGATAACTGTGAACATTGGAATGGCGGTCCGGTCCCAAGGAATACATAGGTATGGCATTAATCCTATTTTGTAAAATATTTGGAGGAATACTCGCTAAATGATTAGTGAAAACGTTCTGGTGTAGTGATAATGAGGATTGACAGAAGAATATTCGGTGCGCTGCTGGTAAAATAACCGACTACGGTGATACCTAGTTTTGGTGGTGGACCCTGATTGAAGCAAGACTCATCGGAAGATAAATGACTGAAAATGTCCATAAATACCTATGACCGCAAATTATTTGTTATCGTATTGTGTATGAGAGTGGTTTCTTTAATAAATTCTATGAACCGCATACGGTAAATGTGAGCGAGAGGGTTACATCGTTGAAAAATTTTTTTCACCCCCTTAAAATCAACGTTTTTCGACAAAATTTTAACGGAACAACCTGCTGGCTTGACAGTACCTTTTCGCTAAACAATATTTAATGAAAGTGATAAACTCACGTTTTTCCAGTGTTTCAAACCCAAGAGGTGACTCTTCGCCGAGCCGCCATATTGAAAAACAAACGTGTTTCCCGGCAAGGTCACCAGGTGGCGAGTCGGACGATGAGTTTCGTTTCTGCTGTAGAGAGGTGTTCTCAGCAATCCCCCCTCCCCCCGACCCGCGGCCGTTTGAATCTCGCTGAAACGATGACATCTCGCTGGGATGGTGACACCGCGTAAAACCGCTAACGCATGAATCTTGCGGAAGCGATGTCTTCTCGCTGGGACGATGACACCACGTAAAGGGTTAATCACACGTCTCCACAACCAAGAAAAGGTTTTTAAAGAATCCGCCCCCTGCCCCGCACTGCCCCCCTGACCCGCAACTCTGCCCCACTACGCCCCCGCCCACCTGCCCCGCTCTGCCCCCCTGCTCCCCCTGACCCTACCCTGCCCCCTGCCTCCATGACCCGCCCCTGCCCACCTGCCCCGCTCTACCTCCCTGCCCCCCCTGACCGGAAACTCTGCCCCACTACGACCCTGTCCCCTGACCCCCACCCTGCCCCGCTCTGCCCCCCTGACCCTACCCTGCCCCTGCCCCCATGACCCGCCCCTGACCCCCTACTCTGCCCTACCCCACCCGCCCCCCTGCCCCGCACTGCCCCTGTGAATCGCCCCTGCCCCGCAGTGCCCCTCTGACCCGCCCCTGCCCCGCACTGCCCCTCTGACTCGCCCCTGCCCCGCTAAGCCCCCTGACCCACCCCAAAATCCACTTTTGGCTATGATCGGTTTTCTCAACAACCAAGATAGGGTTTCCAAACAATCCGCCCCCCGCTGAGCCCGGCCACTCCGCCCGCGGCCCGCCGCCCCCCTCGCCCCGCCCCCCCACGCCCCGGGCGCCGCGCCCAACCAGTTTGGGTTTATTATTATATAACATTATTATTGCATATCATATGAAGCCGCTTAGAACGTTGACCCGTAAGGTGGGAGGTCCGTGGTATCAATTATGTACCGGCTGAGTCAAACTTTTCCTCATCATCATCATCATCATCATCATTGGTCAACAATCCTAGGATTGGTTTGACGCAGCTTTCCACTCGATTCTTCTATCGGCCAACCTTTTCATTGTGACGTAATTCTTCTCTTTTACATTCTTCACAACCTGTTCCATGTATCTCATACGAGGCCTGCCTTTTCCAAAAACTTTTCCTATTGAACACATTATGTTAACGTACCGGTATGTAATGCACCTGTGCTTCACGGGTCATTATTGAAATGGTAAAGGCCATTTAATGCGCAGTCCTCGTGGGTATAATCCTTGGCACTGATGAATAGTTGCAGTACTCTTCCATCGCTATTGTGGGTGCAGCGTTGTACTGACTTAGACCATCAAAATAATGAAAAGGAAATGAATTTCCTATATAAAAACCACTATAGGTACATAGTGAGAACAAATAACTGCACTCCTATGACTCGTTTAAGATTTATTATTCAAGCAGAATTAAAACCCCACTTTCAGGCTGGAATCCAGCTGGATTCAGACTGGAATAGTCCAGCTGGATTCAGACTGGACTATTCCAGCTGGATTTAGGTTGCATACTCCAGCTTGATTCCAGCTGGATTCAGACTGGACTAGTCCAGCTGGATTTAGGCTGCATACTCCAGCTGGAATCCAGCTGGATTCAGACTGGACTAGTCCAGCTGGATTCAGACTGGTCTAGTCCAGCTGGATTTAGGTTGCATAATCCAGCTGAAATCCAGTTGGATTCAGACTGGAATAGTCCATCTGGATTCAGACTGGACTAGTCCAGATGGATTTAGGCTGCATACTCCAGCTGGAATCCAGCTGGATTCGGCCTGGACTAGTCCAGCCTGGATTAAAGCTGCATAATCCAGCTGGAATCCAGCTGGATTTAGGCTGCATACTCCAGCTGGATTTAGGCTGCATACTCCAGCTGGAATCCAGCTGGATTCGGCCTGGACTAGTCCAGCCTGGATTTAAGCTGCATACTCCAGCTGGAATCCAGCTGGATTTGGACTGGACTAGTCCAGCTGGATTTAGGCTGCATACTCCAGCTGGAATCCAGCTGGATTCGGCCTGGACTAGTCCAGCCTGGATTTAAGCTGCATAATCCAGCTGGAATCCAGCTTGATTCCAGGTTGATTAGTCCAGCTGGAATCATCCAGCCAAAATCCAGGCTGGAATCCAGCTGGCTTGCTATCTGGGAATGTAGGTACATACCTACTGTTCTGAATATTGTGTACTTTTTCTTGTTAATATTTTTAACCCTTAGAGAGAAATTATTTTCTGTTAATTTGGTGATTCTGTTTTTGATTTCAGTCAATTTTGTTAAGTTAAATATTCTGTCCAAGTCCCTGTTGTATGATAGATTGTAAGTTGTATGCACTCTTTTCTTTTTTTATTCATTTTCAAAAGTTGAATAATATTCTGTTTCCTGACCTGGGCTTGGGCTACTGCATTCTGCAAGTGTCTATTCCCTGTTTCCAATTATTTTTCCTTTAACCCTGTTTATGTCACTGATGTGCCTCAATGTATGTGTGCATTAATGTTGTGAATGAAATAATTTTATGTTCTTTGTGTGCCTCTGCTGCTTACTGCTAATTAAGAGCTTTACTTTGCTTGAACTTTCTTCTCTGCAGATCATGATCCTATTATTGAGAACAATATTTTGTCTTGATTGTAAACCTGTGTGTGAGATCCTAATTTGTGTCTGTTGTTTTCAAGTAGTGTACTAATGCTACCGAAGTCACTCATGCGACTTTATTCTGTGCTCTCATAGATTCTATGGTGATTGTGTATGTGCATCTGCTCATTAATGGCTTGGTTTTGGCTTTTGTTGCCGTATAATCATCCAGTACTTCAAATTGAGCAAAAATGAAATAATATTGTTTAATGAAGATGCTTGGGGGGAGAATTTGAAACTAAAAAAAATAAATGGCCAATTAATTTTGGTGTAAAAGTTGAAAAAATTGTCTTTATTATTATAGATCATATGACTCGTATTACCTGAACAATTCCCTTCACCGGGTCTGACCTTTTTTTTAACACGTTGCAGTTGGGTGGTATGGTATCCTCGGGCTGTGCTCTCATGCTCATGTTCCCGGGTGGATGTATGACCTAATCATAGTCGCCTCATGCTGCAGATGAGTGGATGGGGGTGTATGTTCTCCCGGGCAGAGGTGTGACGTCGGCCTAGCTCAGCTAGAGTGCGCAAAAGTGAAAGGGAATAGAGCTTCGCGGATGACCTCGGCCTAGTTCCGGCAATCTCCTACTACTTTCTCCTAATAACATTTATAACATTTCCATTGTGCGGTGGACCTTTATACCTGTATGTGTGCATCTGTGCTGGAGTGTACAAAGTTACAGGGCCTTCAATGCCTACATCATCAATACTGTGGAAGTTTTTCCTGGATTAATAGCCATTTACCCATTTTTGTGTAAATCTATTGGCCTGATGGTTTTAATGACATATTCATTAAGCTTTGGAATACATATTTGCGTGTGCATCAATGTTGGTATTTGTATTTATGAGAGATCCCAAAAATTGACATGTTACAGGGCAGTGAATAATGGACAATTGGAAATGATGTGCCAATTATTTGTGGGTTTAATGGTTGTTTGCTATATATCATGTAATTTGATGGCATAGGATTGGTGATGTGGATCAGTGGGCTATTCAGAAGTCTTTTGTGAGGGACGTTTAATTGATGACTTTTTATGTCTCATTTTTTGAACTAGTTATATCGGACTGTTTGTATATTTGCATTATGCCTTGATACTTGATATGATTGAAGATAAGATTGTGAGTCAAAAAGTGAAATTCATCATGCCTCTCCTTATTTCTGTTTAGTTTTTGTCGTTACTATGAATGATAATTTAAAAAAACTATTGTGCTGATAAATATTCATAGAATTCAGCATTTATACATTACATACATTTAAATGTCTCACATATGGCTATCATTCATTGTTTGTAATTATGTAATGCTATTGTCACTACTATTTGCTGCATTATTGAGTGTGTGAAGCTTATGCACATTTCAATTATGGCAATCGGTGTTGTTCAGTGAACAGACAAATCAGTCTTTTGTAATAGAAACAATTACCCTGATGAAAATAAAGTTTACAGTTAAGCTTAAGCTAATCAATTGTTAGATATGTGCAGGAAATCTGAATATGTGTGACAAAAGTGTTATTTGGAACACGTATAAAGTGTGAAGAATTAAGTGTGCCAAAAGTGGGATTTGGCAAAAAATGTAAGAGGAGTGCGCAGAAAAGTGTAATTTGGAACACGTAAAGTGTGAAGAAAATGCCAAAAGTGGGATTTGGCAAAAAATATAAGAGGACTGTGGAGGAGAAAGTGCACAGTTTTGCACACTTAAATTTCACCATGTTGGTGTACTTTTTTTGTTTATCACGTGTTAAATACTGGTAGTTCAATTTCGAATTTTAATGTTATGTCAAGGATATTTTCAATGAAAAAGATCCACTGCTGTAATTGTAACCTCCATTTGGCAGCTACAGCCAAATAAAAGATTTTTGTGTGCATATCTACCTTTCTTTTGAGTATACATTCCTATCGATCTATTTTCAGAGTTATTGCCGCTTCATAAATGGCCGGTTTATGACTGCGATTGTCTGCACGAAGGTTATGCATAAATATCGAGTGTAAAGTAAAGCAGTCTTGGAATAGGAAGTTGTGCAAACCTCATTTACCGCGCGGATTGAGTGAATTGCCTGAATAGCCATTTCATATCTACCCGTGTGCATGCGAAATCGGCCAATTGTGCTTGAAATGTTGCATTACTTGTCTAATTTTTCTTTTTTCCTATTCCGGAATGCTTTCCTTCGCGCCGAAGTTTGAAAAGTTGAGTAAAAAAGAGAAAAGATGAATAATATAGAGAAGAAAGAATTATGAAAAATACAAGTAATGACCTCTAACGGTGATTTGAGGAACTACCTGCGCTCCAATGCTGAAATTGCCTTTAAACCTCTACTAGTTCGGGGGAACAAATTTAGGGTTGCTAGTGGTCTCTACTACGTTGAGTTTCACCTCTCAACCCAACATAGGGGATCTTTTTACTATGGGAGATGACGCGTCCCACGGACGGATTCAAGTGGGCGGGGCGAATTTCGACTGCGTTCTGCGCCACCCCAAGATGACCCCCGAACTACTTCTTTATTTTATTATTATTTTTTTCAGTTTTTTCCGTTGGCTGGGGGTGGGGGAAGTGGCCGTTCGCATTCAAATGTATATCCAGGGACCCTCGTGAGCGGTTGAGTACGTGGTGCCGTATTGTGTTTGTTTGCGATCTGTACTGCTTAATGCAGTAGAAAGTGTTTCAAGAATGTTTGTACGTTGACCTGTGTACATCATCAATCAAGGTCAGTTATGTTATTCGTGTACTTATTGCAGTTTATGAATTTTAGCATTTGTATGCGATGAAGTACTTCGGTATCTGATAGGAGACTTGTAAAATAAACTTACTGCTTCATCTTCGTTCCTATTTAAACAAAAGATAATTCAGTATTGCCCTGTGAAAGCTCTTGCGCACTTTTTGTAGACTTTTTCAAGGTCCCGAGGACCTTATACCTTATAATCGTGCCCGTTATTCTACATCAGAGTTATCGTAACCTAAGCCCGATTTGTAAGGTCAGTACTTTGTAAACGATCGCAGATACGCAGCCAATCTAATGTTAACTTTTACCAGTTAAACATCAACTAAATGTCCTTTTGATGGCGTTTATTATTTCAGAAATTAGAGTTATTTTTTGATTTATGTTTGTTTATGGTTCCTACGGTGTTTGTAAATGACCTTGTTGAATTCCTTTACTTTGTGGATGTGCTAGTGTAAACAATGTCAAGGGTAAAGTGAGTGTACTTATAATATATTATAAGTGCAGAATGAAATTTCATCCAGACATGTTTATTACTTTTATTATAATGTTTGAGGATTGTAAAATGTGTGGTTACTAAAGAAAATCTGTGTTGTGACAGAACTCATTGGTCGGCTGAAACTATAGATTTATAATATTCTTGAATTATGTGTGAATCAGAGAAGATTGCCCTGCCCAGGTAAAAATTCCAGCTGGATCCAACTAGAAATTGGCCAGCAGGATCCAGCTGGACCAGCAGGACCAGTAGAATCCAGCTGGACTAGCTGGATCCAACTAGAAATTGGCCAGCAGGAACCAACTGGACCAGCAGGGTCCAGCTGGACCAGTAGAATCCAGCTGGACTAGCTGGATCCAACCAGAAATTGGCCAGCAGGATCCATCTGGACCAGTAGAATCCAGCAGGATGCAGCTGGACTAGCAGGAAATTGACCACTTCCAGTTATACCAGCAGGAACTGGGGTGCTTCCAGCTGAATCAGAATGATCTTTTCCGAATATTAAGATCCAGCTAGAAATGGGCTATTCCTAGCAGTACCAATCCGGCACACCATTCTAAATAAAATGGGCATTAGATACACTATATTCTTAAACAAAAGGTTAGCCCTGGTGAAAATGGCCACAGATGGCCACAGGATATTTATGTGACCATGGCCACAGAGAGCCACACAAGTTTGAGGCCATGGCCACACAACATTGTGTGGCCACCTGCGGCCCTGTGTGGCCAGTGGTATCCTAAACTAAATCCAATATTTAGTTAAATACAATAATGAAATTTTAGGATATGGAACACACCACTGTAATCTTTTGAATATGTAACAAACACCAGCTCTGATCCCAATATTTAATGAGCAGATACTTTTGTGCAACCTTATTACACCCTCTACAGCCACCTACTTCAACTTTTGCATGGAATACCCAAACACATGAACCAAATTTAACTTTCAAAAATCAGGTACAGCATAAGTAAACAAAGCTACAATCCCCTAACCTCAAAAGATTTCATATTGAAATCTCTTATCAAAGAAACTCCAACAACTAACGGGCATATGCAGGCAAATGGAATAATAGATGCAGCATGAATACAAAAAAAACAATAAAGAATTCTCAATAATCAAACCAACCTTAAGGCTGCACTTACTGTAGTCTTGGTTTTACTAACTAAAGCTAACATGACTGAAGATCAGGTTGGATTTAAAAGAATACTGATATTTTAGTACGACATCAGATAGTAATGGAACAGACGACGGAATGGACTTCCACAAAGTGACGGCTACAACCAATAATCGCCATAATATAACTTCAAGGAACAACTCGAAAGCACCATCTACGATTTTAAACAAAAACAGCTGTATATTTAAATATTTATTGGCACTACTTCAAATTTCAATGACTGCATTCACTTGCCTATATAGTACACAATTGAAATACGATTTCACATTTCAGGCAATACCCAACGCGACATAAGCCAAAGTCACACCACATGGCATGGGAATCAACAGTTGCAATCTAGCTTGCTTCTTGCACAACACTGCATTTTAAAAGGTTTATCAGGGTATTCAATAACCAAGTCTTTTAAAAGAACAATGGTCCACTCAAAATTAAAAGTATATTTTTTGAAGAGGGAGTTCTTAGAAAACTCAATGAAAGTCATAACTGCACTGAGGAAGACACAAACACAAAACATTTTCGCATTAATCGCAAAGTTGAATTGTGATCTTTTCCTAATTCCTGCATTCGTCCCAGTATGTTATTGATATAACGTGCCTGTAAAAAAAATAAATGCTGTCACTTCTTGTGTTAAGAATTGTGAAAAGAAAGACTATATGAAGGACAGATCTAAACAAAAACATTGAAAGTTCGTGAATTTTCTTCAGCAGTCTCACTTCGTAAAGACAAAAATTTACTCACCGTATCTTATTCGCCAATTCCAATTTTAAAGTAAGCTTCTATGGTGACGAACTTCATAAAAACGCTATGCTTCGAGATCAATTTCATTCCAGTTGCTTGCCTGCGAGCTGACTTTACATGATCAAATTATTCACAACCATTCATGCCTGAACGTTGAAACAACAATTCACAACCGCCATTTTGAATGTAGAAGCCGATTAGCATTGCGATTATATCGATATAGTCATGGCCGACTTAGTCGGCCATGATATAGTCGATACCTTACAAAGCCGCGAACTTTTGAATGAATATTCGGTTAAAGTTGTTCGTGTGCACCAAAGTTGTGATTTATCGTTGATGATGGTGCTCTACCCAACATTTTATCATGATAAAATGTTGGGTATTTGTCTTGTACTTTGGATGCCATCAAGGGTTCCAAATCTATTCTGAATTGGGAGTGTTCATTCTCCACCTTTCAATGCCTTTTTTTATTTTAGTTTCAAAGAGTTTGAACATTGAAGCAAAATTATATACGTACCAATAAAACACATTGCAGTGATGATACAATAAGAACATTTTCATTGTGCTATGGACCTGGGGCGGAATTCTGTACACAACTAACGATACCTATCGGTATCGGTGGCTACCGACGGTCGTCGCTTGTACCGACGGTCGAGCTATTCTGCACCCGCCAGCTACCGACAGTTGTCGGTGCAAGCGACCTAACTCTGACGTCAAGCATTTATCGGTAAGGAAGCAGCACCTGCGCGCGAGGCTATACGTTTTGACCAATGATATAGCAGGACACAAACAGGAAAAAGTGCACCATCGATATGCGTAATATTTTATCGGAACTTAGCGTAGTAATGTTATTTGAAATCAACAGTGGACTGGACGTGGATCATTTGTGATTCACATTCATTCAAGGATCATGCGTAGTCGAAGAGAAGTTAATACCAAAGGCAGGATGAAAGGTGGGATTAGTTGAAACTGAGGGTATTGCATGTAGGTAATTCGAATGAAATCTTTATTCATACTTTGTTATTGATTTTGTACTGCGAAATTGGGTACGATTTTACGATCGAGAAATAACACACGTCTATATGGTTCTGATGGACTGTATTCAAGTGCCATTAACTAAGCCAACAATTACATATCCAAGTTACTATACGTACACAAACAAGATTAAATTAAAAATTAAAACCTACGATGGTCCAAACAATAGTCGAGAAGCTCAAGTCAGGTCGAGAGGGAATTGCTACATGGAGGAGGAATGTAATAATAATATATTTATTTGATTACTTGGTAGAATTGTGTACACATCTTCGTCGAAATTACAAATTATAGAGACATCACAGTAAGTAGTAGGCAGCATCCCAGGTAAAAATATTTGGTCTGTAACTAAACTGGAACAGGTCTGGAACCGGGGTGGAGCACGAGGTCTGTAGGTGGTCTGAAACTGGGAAGAAATTGAAACATGGCTCCAGACCAGTCTTGTCTGTAACTGGTCTGTACCGCTTGAGCTGATGCTCTGGAATTGGGCTGGATTTAGAGGGTTTATCTTTTCTGTAACTGGTCTGTTCTCTGAGGATCTATCAGGTCAGGAGCTAATCTGTTCTAGTGACTAGCTGGTTTGTAATTTTTAACTTAACCTGAGATAGGATAACTTGTTGACCAGTCAATCTCATTGATCTGGCTGGTTCAGCTCAGCCAATATGGAAAAGGAAACAGCCTAAACAGATAAATCTGAGAAGCAAGCTGCAGACTGCTTTCCCGGGTAGGATCGGCAAGTTCTTAGGAAGGAAAGGAAGGGTAATGAAAACGTACGTGGAGGCTTGAAAGCGTAAACGTAGCGCTTACATAAGTCCGAATACTAATAAAATTCTTTACTAATAATAATGCGCCAGGCAATAAAAATATTATTAATAATGCAAAATAGCGAAGTAAATAAGATATAATCCATTTTCAAATATGCAGTAGAAACTGAATCGAAGATAATTCGGGAAACAATAATTAAATCTTAATAAACATTTAGAAATTATTTACGGTAAAATTTCACAACTACGGTTATTTATTTTAGCAAAGGAAATTGAAACTTCTAATATCCGAGAGTACATTTATGTCACAGCCTTTTGTAATGCTATCCAAGTAAAGCAACTCTCCATAAGGCATAGTGATGGGTAGTGGGTACCCTTAAACCCATGTGCAATTCATCTATGTGACAGCAAATATAAATTGCAACTCTTCTAGAAAAAACTCAGATAACTTAAAAAGTGAATCCTCCATATGGAGTCCTGAGCTATATAGCTCAGGATTCCTTATCCCATTAAGCATTAATACCTAAAATATATTCTAATCATTGAACAGTTACATATGAATTTCAGATCAATTGTAGATCACCGAATAAAATATCAGAGCTCTGCGTCATGTCAGAATCCAGACCAGTTAAAATCCATAGAAAATTTCAGCACAGTTACAGAATAGATCCAGACCAGGTGCAGACCATCGAATATTGCAGTACAGTTACAGGCAATGGATCCAGAACAGTTACACACTATCGAATGTTACAGTTCTGTTACAGGCCAGAATTCCAGACCAGTTACAGACCATTTTCCTTTGCCTCTTTGAAATCCAGACCAGTCCAGTCCTGTTACAGACCACTTACAGAACAAAATTCAGCCTTTCAGACCAGTTGCAGGCCAGATCCAGATTAGTTACAGACCAAATATTTTTACCTGGGATTCGGCTAACGTGTAAGTAACGTTTGTTTTTTGGGGAGGCAATCTTAAGAATTAGAAACACTAATTGGTACGGAAGTAAAAGTGACCCTGACAAAGAAACAGTGAAGTGAATAATGACTTGCGTTCGTTTGAAAATGCATTGGAATGAACTGAACACACTGCTCACTCGCAATGGCGATCGACCGCTCCCGCTGCAATATCGGCCGAAGTGTTTCAATAAGAACCAAATCAACATGTGGGTAGAGGCGAAATAAATAGATAAACTCCTCGTTGTCCAGCTCAAACGGGTCGTGGGCTTCCCTTTTACTCTCGTATCCCGGCCCGATCGTCGACGTTCGAGTCTACTTTCCACGTATTATAATACATATGTATACATAAACATTGGATCTAAAGCAAGATATCCCTCTGCCATTCTTTGGGCTGATAATTAAAAAACACCAACCACTCTGATGTAAAATGCATTACTAGTCTAGCGATAAAGTTTCTACCGTCAAACATTTAAATACATCAAACTGCAATTGCATATAAATAGTATAGTAAGTAATTGAAGTAAAAATATAGGTAATTAGTTAATAGAAAATTATAAATAAAACTGTATTTTTATTTAATAAAGCTTAGAAGAACTTAAATCACCTCTCACTCTCCGCACTTTGGACACTTTAAAGCAAACTTGTTTTGGATGCGCTAATTTTGCAAATTAAGGACGAATATAAATAGCGCGAATTATACCGTTAAGATTGTAACTTAATAATAATATGGAAATGCAAATAAAGGACGATCTCGGTTCTCAGAAAACCTACCAATTTGCACAAGTCAATTCATCAAAACCAAGCTCGTAGATAATCAAAACATACGTCCGTCGCTATGCGTAGACCGATCTATCACTGTTTTTACCCAGCATGCAGTTGGCGAAGAGACGAAATACATGTCGGTAAGGCCTAGCGTGGGTTTGGAAATCGTCGGTAGGCTCAGTCGTCGTTACCGACAAGTATCGATAGAATTAACGACAAGTGTCGGTAGAATGCGTCACCGGAATCGCTCTTACCGATATTTGTCGGTCGGGGGAGTTAGCGACACCGATAGGTGTCGGTAGGATGTACAGAATTCCGCCCCTGAGCAGGTGATAAAATTACAGGTCTTATTATTACAGGTCATTACCCCTATTCTGTAACTCGTTAAGGCATCCTAACGACATCTGTCGGTTCGTTATCTTCCTTAACGATTAGTTAGCGAAAATCGGTATTCTGTAACTCATAATTAACGACTTTCGTCGGTAAAATCGTCGGTATGTAGCGAAAATATTCGATAACCCGTCGCTTTGAAGCGAGGGGTACATATACCCCCGGTAAGGCCGGCAGAAATTCGATAAGGTACTGCTAAAATCGAAACACTTTTTGTTCCCTAATATTGCCGAGAAATAAAAAAGGTAAGTATTTGAGAATATGTTGATGCGTTCCCTAGATATGTGTTTGCTGTGATAAGAAGATAATATTCTTTGTAAAAACTGGTTTTGTTCTTTGTTAGAACCGCTTTATATATGCTCTCACACTTTTTTGCATAAATCGTTTTACTCTGTCGTGTAATCACAGAATACGGCTATCAGGCCATGAATATACTTTTTTAAATTGAAGAATGCATTAATAATGAAGGACTGTGACTACATTTGAACTTTACATCACATTGTAGTCATGGCATTTGAGTACCTAGCTTGGGATCTTCTCTTCGGCGATGAAAGAGTAAATATTCTGGAAAGACGTTTGGAGAGACGGCTCTTAAGAGATGCTCAGAATCCTTTTGAGCTACCTCAACGTGATTTCATGTGTAACTTCAGATTAACCCAGCAAATGGCGATGGAATTGGCTGATGAACTGAGACCTCACCTTGAACGGGAACGGGTTCATGGTCTTTCAACTGAAATTCAGGTACATTCTCATACTTGTAATGAGCATATTTAAATGGTTTTCCAAAAGTGAACCTTAAAACTATTATAGTCCTATAATCACTAGATTGGAAGACCTTATAATACCCCTTAGTTGAAGAGTTTTTTTAAGAGTTTTTTATGTTTTGGGTGTTAATGAAAATAATACTAAAGGGATGAAGGAGTAATGAGTAGCAATGTAACTATCAGAGTAATGATGATATAAGACTTATTATTATAAGAACTAGAATTAATATGACTATACATATGGGACTATTTGTGTTCATGGCTTACATATAAGTGCATGGTTTATTGATCTCAAATTTGCAGCTGCATTTTTAATCTCATAATAGGTGTTGGTAGCTGTCCAGTTTTTTGCATGTGGCAGTTACCAAAGACCTACTGGTAACCAGTATAACCTAAATGTTAGCCAACCTGTTGTGAGCCGGTGCATTAGAAAAGTAACTCTGCTAATAAATCGGCTTCTGCTAAGACAATTGGTGAAATTCCCCATGACTCCAGCAAGCAGGGAATTAGCCAGAAATAAATTTAGAAATGCACCTCAACCCTTTGAAGGAGCAATAGGAGCAATAGACTGCACATTTGTCCATATATTGGCACCAATGGAACACGAAGAGGCTTATGTGAATCACCATGGAAATCATGCATTGAATGTGCAAGCTGTGAGTAACCAAAATAATTACTTTTTGCTGAGTGTTTCAGAATTTCTCACCCTCTGTTCAGTCTCATTGAATATGCGTTTTTGGAATTAACATTTCATGAATGTTTATCCATTGCATATCCCATGGATATCCATGGGTGTATATCAAGCCATTCAGTATAAATCATCTTCAATTATAATATGTGCATTCTTATTGAAAATGATTTACACTTGAGAAGAACTTCATTTTCTGTGTATCCTTTTCAGATTGTTGACCCTGATATGCGAATCATAAATATAAATGCTCGGTACCCAGGGGCAAGGAATGATTCCTACATATGGAGTGTTTCCCCCATAAGAACTGCAATGGAGTACCACTACAACAATGGTGAACGGCGGACATGGCTTATCGGTTAGTGTTTTATAACTTCATAACTATTTATTCATTGTGACTCAAAATTGGAGTGCCTGACTTGTTGACCTTTTCTTTAGCTTAAACCAACGGAAATGAACAGTATTATACCTACAGGCATGACCTCAATGAGGAATTGTTTTATTGCAAAAGTGAAGGTTATTTGATTTTTCATTCCACTTCACAGATGAATTAATATTTAACGTCTGACTAGAAAATGTTTCTTCTTAAATTAGGTGATTCTGGATATCCCTTGGAACCATGGCTCATGACTCCAATGCCGAATTACCCTGAAGGATCTCCTCAGTATTTGTACACCAGATACCACTGCAAGGCTCGAAATGTGGTGGAGCGCTTCTTTGGGCACTTAAAATCCATGTGGCGATGCCTTTCCTACCAGCGTGTCCTAATGTACAGTCCAGACATTGCCGGGTGCATTGTAAATGCATGTGCTGTGTTACATAACATGTACATCAGCCATGGTCTCCCAGTAGATGTAGGTGCACCAGTTGAAGAAATAGGAGTACAAAATGACATCAATAATGAAATTGAGGATAGAGGAGGTCCACGAGCAGTGGGTGAAAGGATTAGAATGCAGATTATAAGAGAAAAGTTCCCCAACCATAATTTGATGTAGAAGTGTGTTATGATACTTTTAATGTTTTAGTTATCGATCATATTTTTGCAACATCTGGTCTAGCACTTCTACAATGACTTTTTAACTACCCTAAACTACATGGGAGAAAATTTTTATACTTTTCTCCAATATCTAATATTTTTGTTGCCTACTTATTGCTTGCACATTTTACGAGTGATTCCCATCCCAACTGAAGCTTATTGATTAGCATGGTTACTATTTGATGCAATGTTTTACAATAGGTTTGCTTACATTTGTTGCAATGGTTACCCACTGTAACGATTATTAGAAAATATCATTATATACATGGAATTGAAGTGATTTCATGTATTGTATCATTAAAGGTAATGCTGAAGATCAGAAGAAATGATGAGTAGGAGTGGCATTATATTAGCCAATAGCCTTTTCAGCCCTATAAGCAATACCCTTGCAACCAAAACCTAATTGACATTTTTTCGGTCTTTAAAGCATTGAAGTACAAGTTGGAATCCTACAAATTCCTCCTAAGGATGAACCTGAATTTTGAATAACAGCATTACTTAATATCAAAATGGGGTAAAGGGCATGTAATTTGAATAACAGTAACCACAACACAAAATTTCATTGATTATTTTTATTTGCAGCTGTCAAAGCTTCCAGTAACTGCTTAATTAGCATATTTTTCTCCCTATCATTATCAACCATCTTCAACAAAATGTTATTTCTATCTGCTTCTCCTCCAGCCAGCAGTCTTATGGCCTCTCCTTGCTGCCGAATGGTCTCTGTTAATTTCTGGAAATTTGAAATTTGTAGCCATTAGCCTTTTAATATTTTTCAAAAGTATTGACTACAGCATTATCAACATCTACTATACATGGCCTGTAGTTACCTCCAAAGTTTCAGTTTGGCGCTCAGCTATTGCAGCAAACCGCTCTCTGGCACTGTCCATCTGGACTGCCAGTCGTGCTTTATTCATCACTGTAAAAGGAACACCACTAATTACCATTTATCACTACTATCTACCACATTACTACTATTATACATCACAGCAGACACACATGCAACACTCTATTGATACAATTATTGTCTCCCAAGCTTTCTGAACAACTTTGTGAATCTTAGTAAACATTGTGTCAAGAACAGAATTTAGCAACTGTTTATTCTATACAGTAAGTGCTCCTTTGCCATTACCAATTCTAGCATATAACAGATGCAATATTTTAATAAACAATTTCCTGGTGAATTTTAAGTTAAAATTACATAATTAGAAATAAAAAGATCAACATTGAAAATGATACATGAGTTTCATTTAATATTGCATACAGACCATGAATCCATTCATGTAACTCACCTCTTTCTTTTTTCTTTTGAATTGGCCTAGTGGTAGCATCCACATGGTAGGATGTCTCTGCCTTCTGACCCATGTTTGCATGTGCAGGTGTTTGCTTGTCTCCCGTGCTTGTCTGCTGTGTGTGTGTTTGTGTGTCCATGGTAGGTGTTTGCTTGTCTCCCGTGCTTGTCTGCTGTGTGTGTGTTTGTGTGTCCATGGTAGGTGTTTGCTTGTCTCCCGTGCTTGTCTGCTGTGTGTGTACCTCTGTGTGCATATTTGAGTAGGAAAATACTTCATCTTCCATGAAGTCCAACACTGTAATAAGAAAGAAGAATTTTAATATCTAAATAAGATTTTGAAGTTCTATGTCACAGATAAATGAAGAATATTTTACAAAACTCATTATAAATTATTGAAGGATTCAAAAAAGGTCACCTAATTCACTCCCATCTACTGATTGGAGCGTCAGAGGAACTGGGGCTGTTTGTAGAGGAGTTTCATCACCTGCCTCTAAGGTTGCCATGACTGAGATTCCCTGAAATTGAATTGGGAAATATGGAATATGATATAAGTTATTGAACCATAACGTCTGTGTATTGAAGGTATCCAAAAGTAGCTTATGATTTAGCATTACATGTTCTTCAGGAAATGCATCAACACACACTGAAGACCCCTCTATATATTGTAGCCCAATGATTCCCAGTATTTTCTGGTCCATTTCTGAGAGTGTTGGGTTGTCCACCTCCATATTTCCAGTGGTGGCTCTGGCCTTTCTGAGCTGTGAGAACCTTGAGGATACCTCACTCTTCATATCCCGCCATGTCTGTAAATCCAAGAATATTATAAATCACCACAGGAAGTAGAAGGGATGAAATGTATTGAATTACTGTCTCTCGTTCAATACATAATAACAATTCAATACTACAGTATGTTCAACTCTGTACATATACAAATTTGATAATTGCATCAATCTATTGATCCCCTTCAGGAGACATTAATATATACCTTGACAAGCTGAAAGAGGTTTTTTCTCTGCTTCTAAAATATAATTCAAATATAGTGGTATATGCTGACTTAAATGTGAATATGTCCATGGTTACTAATAACTCAGTCCTACTTAACAACCACTTTTCCTCTTTCAATTTATACTGTGTTCACCACGAACCAACCAGATACTCAGCATGCTTAGACCACATCATTACAAATTTTAATAAGGATCTCTACAACCTTGAAGTGTATGACCCAAAGATTTCAGACCACAGGGCGATTATCTTTAAAGTTGCAATACCTGATGGTAATAAGTTGCATAAGCCTAGTGTTTCCACTTCACTGGAGAGACCAATTACAACTGAAGGACTGAACAACCTCAATATTTTGTTGTCTAGTGTAGAATGGTTTACTACTAATATTAATGAGATATCAAGTAATATCCTGTCCCAAGCTTCAAATTGGTTTTTGGCTAATGGTCTGGTGCTAAACACTGATAAAATTCAGCACTTACTATGTAGTCTGAGTAGTAAATCAGTTGACTGTAAATCAGTTAAGCTGTTGGGAATCCATATTGATAGCAAACTATCCTGGGTCCAGCATATCCTAGTTACATCAAAGAGACTTTACAAAGCTCTGTTCATGCTGAGAAAACTCAGATCGCTCATTCCTACCAGTTTTCTCACAACTACATATTATTCTCTATTCCACTGCCATATAACTTATGGACTAGAACTCTGGGGAAATGCTCATAATGTGCATCAGATATTCATCCTCCAGAAAAAGGCCATTAGAGCCATTACTTTCTCACCTCCATGAGACCCTTGTAGACCTCTCTTTATTAAGCTAGGCATTCCAACAGTCTACTGCATTTTCATACACAAGATTCTCATATTTATCAAGGAAAACATTAATAAATACTCCTCTAGAACTAATGTACATTTGTATGATACTAGAAGTAAAGACCAAATTGATTTGGCCTTTTGCAGGCTCAGCAAGTTTTTTCTGTATCATAAAAACATTGGTATCAGAATGTTTAATTCACCTCCGCCGAAAGCCAGGTCAGCACCCATTGCGAAATTTAGTCGAGTCTTACACGCATGGCTTTCTACCAAAGCTTTGTACTCGGTAGCTGAATTTTGGGAGCTAAATTTTAATGATTTAATATTTTAAATTTTATAATTTTTACTCTAGGGTGTTTCCTTTTCTTCTCTCTTTTTTAATGATTACTGTCTGCTTTTTTTGTTGTTTTTATGTACTGTACTGCTAGTTTTCCTATTTTTGACAACATCTGTAATGTGTAACACATTGATAAGATGAATAAAGTTCATTATTATTATTATTATTATATAGTAAATCTTATTCAAGATTCATATTGGCCATTGAAGTGCAATTGTATCTCAAGTACTTTTGTTTTAATTATGTACATGATTATTTTAATTGGGCTTACCCCCGTAAATACATGAATGAGTAATTTTACAAAAGTTAGGATTCTATCCAATCAATCCTTTGTCCTGTCCAATGCAAGGCACTAAATTACAGCTCTGCTGTGATACTTCACTTTTGAACGTAATTGCAATAGAAATGCTGAATGACCGTGTATGTCAAAGCACCGTTAACACTAGCTGCAAAAGAAATCAACATCTTCACTACCTATACTAATTTTTTTCAAATGTATGAGCCAACTTTTTAAGTTCTATCAAGTATATTAGTTAAGAGAAATATCTAGGGCAATCATCAGACCACAGCGTTTTTAGGCACACATTTCAGAGCTTAATATATAAGAAAATAACTTTTTTCATCTACCAACTTTAGATCGTTAATAACATGCTTGTCCAATCCTGGATTAAAAGGTAATAATTTATTGCTGAAAATCTGCTCTGTATAAGTTGTTTACTACACTAAAATATTATATTAACCTACTCACACAACTTTCTCTAGGAGTATTTGAACTTAAATTAATAGTAAAAGTAACGTAATAATCATAGAGGACAATAGTTAATCCATATGCTTAGGATGCAATGGCATTTTATGCAGGTACGTGGAAGTCCTACATATAAAATATACCTCAAAGTTAGTTCCTGTAATATTTAATGTCAAACAAAATTTCATCTAGCTAGGATCACCTCAGATTTATTCTGTTTGTGGCTTTAATTGATTTTTTGGACAGAACAATTCAACAATCAACACCCCTAACGAGTTTGTATAATATTTGAAAAGTATGAACAAATTAAACTTTTTACAATTTAAAATTCTTATTTCAGAGCCAAATTGGTACAATTGTTACGGAGCATCCTCAAACATGTGATTTGCGATGTTGCTACAACCGTATTCGCCGATGTCGAAGACTAGGCATTTTAAGCGATCCCATTATAAAATCATACGTGAAATCAAAAGAAAGGATAAAAAAGCACTCTTACCGTCTTCCATGAAGCCACATCCTTGTCTTTATCATTTTCTTTGGACTTCATCGTTGACAAGATGGCGGCAAGCTCCTCCCAGCTTCCAGAAAGCTTTGCCTTAGCATTCAATGACACAAATTTACCCGATGCCACATGAGGATTTGCCGTCAAATAATCGACTAAGGCCTCCTTCTGCCTTAGGTTGGCGCGACCCTGCCTCCGGGAAATTTTTGTGCTGCCCTTCATTGGTCTAACATATGCAAGATATAACACGTGTGCAGAAATTTTTTTAATAACTTATAAACTAATTATGAACTTAAAACACACAATAAATAATGTGAATGATTAATAATATGAACTTAAATGCAACCGATAAGAGGCCCGTGAGTCAACAAACCAACCGATGCAAAATATGCGTGTTTGAAGTAAAAACGTCGCGCACATTTTTGTAAGGTTAATCAATTGTATAAGAATCACAATCACATAATTACACATTCATATTTACTGCATAGATAGTCACCCGGTGAATAGAATAAACGAATGTTTAGTTCCTAACATTTCGATGGCACTTACCTGCTTAAATCAGCCATTATGCCACACTGTTGCACTGAACGTCAAAGCGCGCCAGAAATTTGAGAAACAATGGTTCTCCTGATTACGGCTAGTGTGTCTCAATTGTTACGGCAGGGTATCGCGTCAACTGATTGGTGGAAAATCGTAGCCTCCATTCGAGGTGTCTCAAAAAATAACATGTTTCGTCGGTAAGAAGAGAATTTTCGTTACCGAAAATGTAACGATTGGCTGTCGTTAATTCGTGTTACAGAATAGCGCTGTCGGTAAGAAAGTTTCGTTACATCCGAAGATTTTCGTTACGGGCGAGCTAACGACGAAATCTTAACGAGTTACAGAATAGGGGGGAATTCTGTACATCCTACCGACACCTATCGGTGTCGCTAACTCCCCCGACCGACAAATATCGGTAAGAGCGATTCCGGTGACGCATTCTACCGACACTTGTCGTTAATTCTACCGATACTTGTCGGTAACGACGACTGAGCCTACCGACGATTTCCAAACCCACGCTAGGCCTTACCGACATGTATTTCGTCTCTTCGCCAACTGCATGCTGGGTAAAAACAGTGATAGATTGGTCATCTTTGGATCGGTCTACGCATAGCGACGGACGTATGTTTTGATTATCTACGAGCTTGGTTTTGATGAATTGACTTGTGCAAATTGGTAGGTTTTCTGAGAACTGAGATCGTCCTTTATTTGCATTTCCATATTATTATTAAGTTACAATCTTAACGGTATAATTCGCGCTATTTATATTCGTCCTTAATTTGCAAAATTAGCGCATCCAAAACAAGTTTGCTTTAAAGTGTCCAAAGTGCGGAGAGTGAGAGGTGATTTAAGTTCTTCTAAGCTTTATTAAATAAAAATAGTTTTATTTATAATTTTCTATTTACTAAGTACCTATATTTTTACTTCAATTACTTACTATACTATTTATATGCAATTGCAGTTTGATGTATTTAAATGTTTGACGGTAGAAACTTTATCGCTAGACTAGTAATGCATTTTACATCAGAGTGGTTGGTGTTTTTTAATTATCAGCCCAAAGAATGGCAGAGGGATATCTTGCTTTAGATCCAATGTTTATGTATACATATGTATTATAATACGTGGAAAGTAGACTCGAACGTCGACGATCGGGCCGGGATACGAGAGTAAAAGGGAAGCCCACGACCCGTTTGAGCTGGACAACGAGGAGTTTATCAATTTATTTCGCCTCTACCCACATGTTGATTTGGTTCTTATTGAAACACTTCGGCCGATATTGCAGCGGGAGCGGTCGATCGCCATTGCGAGTGAGCAGTGTGTTCAGTTCATTCCAATGCATTTTCAAACGAACGCAAGTCATTATTCACTTCACTGTTTCTTTGTCAGGTTCACTTTTACTTCCGTACCAATTAGTGTTTCTAATTCTTAAGATTGCCTCCCCAAAAAACAAACGTTACTTACACGTTAGCCGAATGCTGCCTACTACTTACTGTGATGTCTCTATAATTTGTAATTTCGACGAAGATGTGTACACAATTCTACCAAGTAATCAAATAAATATATTATTATTACATTCCTCCTCCATGTAGCAATTCCCTCTCGACCTGACTTGAGCTTCTCGACTATTGTTTGGACCATCGTAGGTTTTAATTTTTAATTTAATCTTGTTTGTGTACGTATAGTAACTTGGATATGCAATTGTTGGCTTAGTTAATGGCACTTGAATACAGTCCATCAGAACCATATAGACGTGTGTTATTTCTCGATCGTAAAATCGTACCCAATTTCGCAGTACGAAATCAATAACAAAGTATGAATAAAGATTTCATTCGAATTACCTACATGCAATCCCCTCAGTTTCAACTAATCCCACCTTTCATCCTGCCTTTGGTATTAACTTCTCTTCGACTTTACGCATGATCCTTGAATGAATGTGAATCACAAATGATCCACGTCCAGTCCACTGTTGATTTCAAATAACATTACTACGCTAAGTTCCGATGAAATATTACGCATATCGATGGTGCACTTTTTCCTGTTTGTGTCATGCTATATCATTGGTCAAAACGTATAGCCTCGCGCGCAGGTGCTGCTTCCTTACCGATAAATGCTTGACGTCAGAGTTAGGTCGCTTGCACCGACAACTGTCGGTAGGTGGCGGGTGCAGAATAGCTCGACCGTCGGTACAAGCGACGACCGTCGGTAGCCACCGATACCGATAGGTATCGTTAGTTGTGTACAGAATTCCGCCCCTGAACTTGTGTGCGCGTCTGTGCTAGTGTCTGAATCTGTGCTTTTGTGTGCATCTGTGACATTGTTAAAATTTGGACGACATTCAACGCTGTTCTCATCATTTCTGTGCTTGTTGTTTCATAGATTGATTAGCTAATTATTCACATATCTGGAATGTGAAGCCATTTGTATCATAGTGAGGATCAGCAATCTAATTGTGTACTGTGTATTATCAGGGACTTGTTATTGACAACGTTGACAACACATTAAGTGTGTGATTTTGAACAAGAGTTATGGGACTGTTTGGTAATTAACTTGAAACTATGATGTATTTAAACTCATTGACTGATGAAAAATGGTGTTGGTATACGTCACAGATATATACTACATATATATCTGTGGTATACGTCATAGCATTTCAAGAGTTCTTGTGCTATTCGATATTCATTTGTCCTCTGAGTCCATGTTACTAAGGGAGGGAGATTTGAATATTACGACAATGTGTAGTTGTTGACTCTTGAGAAAATAAATGGAGATTTAACTCAGAGAATGAGGAGTTATTAAAAGGGAAACCTTTAACAGGTTATGGGCCCAGGATACGTGTGCCAAAACTTGAGATTTGAGTGATAATATTGAGAGGTTATCGTTTTGGAGTTATTTTTTTTGCCGAGAGTGTATCCTGAACGTCAAAATGTCGGATGGAATGGAGAGACTAAGCGTCAAAAATTGGGTTCAATGGAGTACAAGAATGAAGGCTTTCCTGACAAAGAGGAGATTATGGGAATGCATTGATCCCGGTTTCGAAGATTTCGATTTGGACAAACTTTCCGTGAAACAGAAGAACAGAAACAACGATGCTCTAGCGTATTTGACCCAGTATGTGAGTGACTGCTACCTCAACGACGTGAGTAAATGTACGAGTGCGAAGGCTGCTTGGGAGAGACTGCGGAATATTCACTGTAAGAGGAGTCCAGTGCAATTCATTAATTCTTTAGAACAACTGTGCACTCTGTCCAAACCGTCGAGTGAGTCAATGATGAACTACATCTCCAAGGTGGAAAACTTGTGTGATTTGATTAGTCAACAAGGGACTCGGTTGGATGATAGTTTTGTAGCAGGTTTCTTACTGAGGGGATTAAAAGAGGAGCGGTACAAGTCCATCATTCATGTAATGGAGTTGAATCAAGAAACCATGACAACTGAGAATGTCAAGAATAAATTGTTAATTGAGGAGCAGAGACAGCAGAGAGACACTGTTGAGAGAACGAGGCGAGAAGAAGAGTTGAGGGGCTTGCTGTCAAGGACTACGATGAGAAGGGTCGGAGAGCAAACAAATGTTTCTTGCTTTCTGTGTAATCAACTTGGGCACAAAGTACGGGACTGTCCTAAGAATGTGGAAGCAAAAGCAAAGGGGACAGTTATTTGCTATTCTTGTGGAGGGGAAGGCCATACCAGTGTCTTATGTCCAAAGGGGAAGAGGGCCAGCTTCCAGAAGGGCCGAACTGGAGGGCAGGTGCAGAGAAACTTCAAGAGCAATGAGGCAATTATACAGAGAGAAGACAGAGTTGAGCGAGATGAGGAAACAGTTGAAGCTGTGAAAGATCTTGGTTGCGGAATGGTGAGGGTTAAATATAGAGCCTGTGTAGGAAAATCTAAGAAGATGGTTTCGAACAGTGATGAAAAACATGAGCGAAGCGACCCTAACCGTTGGTTTCTAGATAGTGGATGCAATGCTCACATGACTCCCCATCGCGATTTGTTAGATAACTTCTGTGATGATGTAGGCGGGAGTGTGAAGGTGGCTAAGAAGGAGGAGCCATGTGCAGTAAGGGGTCATGGAACTGTTACGATGAAAATTAGCGACAGCTGTGGTGGATGGACTCTTGAGCTGCAGCGTGTTTTATGGGTACCAGAAATGAGCGACAATCTTTTGTCAGTGCGTCAGCTTGAGAAATCAGGATTCAAATTTAATATCGACAACGGACTGTTCCGGGGATATGATAAACTGAATGATGATGAAGAGATGCTTTGCGCTAGAATTGTGGAGGATGAGATGTATGCTGTGGACTGCGATTGGTACGAGATGCACAATGTTGAGAGCAATGAACAGAGTTCTTCATTTAATCCACTACTGACAAACCAGCCATGGACGGAAGAAGCAACAGCATTCAAGGCGGTAACCCGAGACATCTGGCATCAACGTTTCGGGCATGCTAATAACATTCCTGAATGTGAGTTCATACCTGAAGGGGTAGTTGTGAACTGTGAGGTATGCCATCAGGGTAAGGCAAAACGGCTTCCATATCCAAATAGAGAGAATAATTCATCAGAGTTACTTGAGTTAGTTCATTCTGATGTATGTTATGTGAAGCCTGAGAGCAAGGGTGGTGCTAATTATTTTTGTACTTTCACCGATGATTACTCAAGGTATAGCGAGGTTTATGTTTTGAAAAGGAAAAGTGATGTATTTGACAGTTTTTTGGAGTATAAAAACAGAGTTGAGAATATGCAAGGAAAAAGGATTAAGTTTTTTCAGTCAGATAATGGGAAAGAATATAAAAATGATAAATTTCAATCTTTTTTCAGGAAAAATGGGGTGTTGCACAGATTTTCTATGGTGGGTGCACATCAACAGATGGGATTAGCAGAAAGGCTGAATCAACAACTGTTAACTCTTGCTAGATGTATGCTTCTTCAAGCGCACATGCCAGCTTTTTTTGGGGGGAAGCTATAGACACTGCATGCTTTATTAAAAATAGGTGCATATCTACAGCTTTAAATGGCAAGACACCTTGTGAACTGTGGTTTAAGAAAGTGTTGAGCGAAAAGGAGATACAAAGATTGAAAGTGTTTGGCTGTGAAGCATGGGCATTTAAGGAAACTGAGAAAGGCAGAAAGATGGAACCTAGGGCAGATAGGTGTATTATGCTTGGTTACCCTAAAGATAAAAGAGGTTATCGTTTATGGAACATGATTGATAATTGTGTAGTACACTCCAGAGATGTTAAGTTTGAGGAGAAGATTTTTCCAATGAAAGAGAGAGTTAGAGACAAATCAGATGTTAACATCATGGAGACACCTGTCACCATTAAGGTATCAGATGATGAGAGTGTGGACAACCATGGTTCTGAAACAACTTCTGAGTCCGGTAATGATGATAGTGACATAGATGGTGATAATATATTTCATGCCAGTAGTATTGATGTAGTGCATCTGGAAGAGAATTTGTCAGATGTTCAGAGTCAAGGGGGAGCAGGTGAAACATGTGATGAAACATCAGATGTTCAGAGTCAAGGGGGAGCAGGTGAAACATGTGATGCTCCTGATGATGAGGTTGTTGAGCCACCTATGTTGCGCAGATCTAGGAGAATTAGAAAGCTCAAGGAAGTTTGCCATAGTTGCCACTCAGCTGTCTTCAACAGTAGTTGTGAGTTATGCGAACCAAAGACTGTAGAGGAAGCACTAAAGAGTAGTCATAAAAATGAATGGGTTAAAGCTATGGAAGAGGAAATGTCCACCTTAAGGGGGAATAAAACGTGGGATCTGGTTAAGAAGCCTGAAAATTGTAAATTAATTGGAACCAAGTGGGTATTTAAAGTTAAAAGGGATCAAGATGGAAATATTGTCAAACTTAAGGCCCGACTTGTAGCTCAGGGTTATAATCAAGTACAGGGATTGGATTACGGAGAGTCATTTAGTCCAGTTGTAAAAAGAAAAGTTATACGTTTGATGATCGCTCAAGCAATCATTAATAATTGGGGCTGCCATCATGTAGACGTTAAGTCAGCTTATCTTAATAGTGAAATTAAGGAAGATGTGTATGTTAAACAACCTGAAGGTTTTGTAAGTGATGAGTATCCTATGTATGTGTGTAAGCTGAACAAAAGCATGTATGGGTTAAAGCAAGCAGGAAGAGACTGGAATAACCATTTACACAAAATATTGACTGATTTGAGTCTACATAGATCTATTAGTGATCAATGTTTGTATGTGTACCGTAACAAGAAACTATTTGTCACTGTATATGTGGATGATTTGGGAATCTGGGGTCAATCAGATTTGGTAGTATCACTTATTAAAAGGTTGTCAATGAAATTGGAAGTGAGGGATCTGGGTTTTCCATCCAATTTTTTGTCCATAAAATTTTTTAAGGATTGCCATGGTAATGTAAAAATTAATCAATCAAGTTATATTGAATTTGTGTTGTCGGAATATGGAATGACTGATTGCAAGGGACTGAGAACCCCTTTACCTGTTCCAACCAATGTCCCTAGTGAACCAAAAATATGTAAGACTGAACCTTGTGATGTTGCATGTTATAGAAGTGCTGTGGGTAGTCTACGTTACATTGCCAATTCCACCCGCCCAGATATTATTTTTTCTGTGTGTAAACTCAGTCAGAAAAATGAGAGTCCTACTCTATGTGATTGGAAAGGAGTGAAACATCTCTTAAGATATTTGAAACAAACTAAAGACTTGTCTTTGTGTTACTCAAATGATGACCAATCAATTAAGGTGTATGTGGATGCCAGTTGGGCTAAAGATAAGTGTGATGGAAAGTCTATAACAGGATATGTTATTGTTATGGCGGGAGCCGCTGTCATATGGAAAAGTGTTGCCCAAAGGAGGCTTTCTTTGCACAATAATGAATCCGAGGTTTTATCAATGGTAGACGTGTTAAGTGAAATCAGATGCCTGGATGTTTTCCTTTCAGATATTGGCCAAAGTAACTATTTTCCTAAACCTTATGTAATATGTGCTGATAATCAAGGTGCCATTGAAATATCTAAGGGTGAGAGGATGTCTGACAGAACTAGACATTGTGCTGTGGAATCATATATTCTTCAAGAATCTGTAAGAGATAATTTAGCTCAATTTAGATATGTTTCCACAAAAGATAATGTGGCAGATTTATTTACCAAGGCATTGCCAGCTGATAGCACACAAAGGTTTTGTGACATGCTAGGGTTGTCATAAGTGTGTTAATTAGTATTTTAATTTACTGTGGTTGAAAAAAAAGTGTTTTTTCTTGTTGTTGTGGTTTATTTACTGCGGATATGTTTTGTGTTACTTACTGCTAATAACTTTACTTTTTTGGAACATGTTTTAGGTAACTGTAAGGGTATCTATGGGTTTGTTCATTTTTGTCTTATGTATTGTCTTTGTCGAAAATCTTGAAATGAGGGGGAGTGTTGGTATACGTCATAGCATTTCAAGAGTTCTTGTGCTATTCGATATTCATTTGTCCTCTGAGTCCATGTTACTAAGGGAGGGAGATTTGAATATTACGACAATGTGTAGTTGTTGACTCTTGAGAAAATAAATGGAGATTTAACTCAGAGAATGAGGAGTTATTAAAAGGGAAACCTTTAACAAATGGTTATGTATAATTTGGAATATATGTACTAACTGCTTTTAACGTAGTGTTTTATGATGTGATTGATGTGCCAGGGATTGAAATTCATCCATGCCCCTACTTGTTAAATTGATACTGATGGTATTATACTTCAATAGTAATATTTTAATCTAATTATTCTGAGAATCTACAAAGCATGCAGCAGATGTTAATTAATTTGTTGTCTTAATCAGTACTATTCTTCTCAATCATCTGCAGCATATTTGATATTTTTGGTACTGATTGGTGTGCAAGTGTACTAATGTTCACTTTTTTACAAATTTTACTTTAGTCTATATTGCAGTGCATTTTTTGTGTAGTATGTTAATGACTGGTGGTTCTATTTGATCAACGTAAATAGTGTTTTTATTCGAAAAAAACATGCATTGATGTGAGTGTACCCGTCTTTTTGCCAATGATGGCCAAATATACGTCTTGATATGCAAAAAAAATCTTTCATTTGAGTATGAATTCCTACGTTTTATTTTCAGAAATTACGCCGTTTTAGCATTGTCTGGTGATAACATACGTTTGCGCTGGATGAAGATGATTTTCAACAACTCCTTGTGCGAATTAGGGCAGTCTCAGAACAGGAAAATTAGGAATTTTGTGCAATTTTCATTTCAGTGCCAGTGATAAACTTGTGCTGTTTGCCATTTAATACTTAGCCATGTGTATGTGACTTCGACTTTCTAAAAATCTATAGCTTGAACTTTTGTCTAATTGAACAAATTTTACAGGGTCCATTCAGGATTGCTTTAATTCGCGCTGAAAACTGAATTCAATGAAATCATAAAATCAAAATAATAGAATAATAATGATTAAAGAATAGTATAGAGAAGAAAGAACTATGAAAGACCTAGTAATGCCATCTGACGGTACTAAGTTGAACTACGTGCGCTCCAGTGCTGAAATTGCCTTTAAACTTCTGATGGTTCGGGGGGTCATTCTGGTATCGCTAGTGGTCTCTAGTTGTGAAACGTCACTGCTGAGTTTCACCTCTTTCATAAACAGATAGACGATCATAGACGATCTTTTTACTCGAAGAGTTGACGCGCCCTGATGCGTAGTGAAGCGTTTTGATGCGCGTGGTATGCTCGTTGCGGGGCCGCTGCAAAGAGCTTCGAAGCTCGAATCGGAACGGCCCGAAGCGCTTTCAAGCGCATCGTGCGCGATTCGGACCGCAGCCCCAGTCTCAGAATCGAGTGTAGATGATGAGGATGGGTGGATAAGTGATCCTCCTCCTCCAACTGGTAATATAGTAGTTTTTATAAGAAAGTATGCCAAAAAGTATTTGTTGCATTGTTTCTTTTTGTCTAATTTATGTATTAACCTGTTTCCTCACTGTAGTGACATCTGGGCCTTCCCAAAATACAGCCACTACTGGGCAAAATAATGCCATTAGTAACACTGTTACTTTGGGGAACAGCCATTTGCCGAGGCCTACGAAAGGTAAGGCTTCTCTTGGAGTGAGGGCCAAAGTGTCCTTACAGTCGATGCCTTTGGGTCAGCAGCAGGTGCAGACAACATCCTTAGCCAAAACAAGGAACGCATGTCACAAGGAAGTGGGATTTTAGCTGCTCAGAACTTGAGCAGTGCTGCCTTGGACCCGACATCGAAGAGTAGATGTTTCTCCTTTCTATCAACTGTGTTGTACCACCATTCTCACATGCCTTGTACCCAATATTGAAGTGAGTTTTTCTTTTTTTTCTTCAAATCTATGATGTGCTGCTATTGTCATTTCAGGGGTTCGTGACTTGACTTTCCCCTTGACGTCAATAGCTAGAGCAGTGAAAAACCAAGTATTAATGGCACGTGATGGCAATGGAAAGAAGCCCGTTCGAGAGATGAGGCCTAACATCCCAGCCCAATTGATGGCAGTGGATCAGCTGCAGGACAAGTCCATTTCTCAAATCCCTGAGGCTTCAGGGAGTCAGGGCTCTCAGGGTGATGTGGTGGACCCCATAGTGAAGGGTAAGTACTGATCTGATGTTTGCTGCTTTGAAGAGGAAATGTGGACTCTGTGTAGTGTGTTATCGCAATGTATGTAAAAATGCAATTTTACATTCCAGAGATTTTAAATGACATAAATGCAGAACTGAGTGCAATAAGGCGACACATGTCCTCATTATCAGACATTGTGAGTAAGGACAGCCTGGTGTTAGGAGAAAAAATTGATTCTTTGTCGTTGAGGATGGAGAGTTAGCACCTTAATGGAGGCAATAACCCAGTCAATATAGGTGCAATGGAAGGACTGCATACTCTTCCCAGTCAGACTGTTGCAGACCTGGATAATATTGAGGCTGAGTTGGCAGGGACTGTAGAATATAGGGAGTTCCTGTTATGAGCAAATTTTTTGTATGAATTTGACCATATTTTTCAGTGCAGCTTTGTCCAAACACCACAATTCAGCATACTTATATGTATACCCTTATATCTTACAGGTTCAATATTTACGGGATCGTTCCTCAAATGTGTTAAATAGGAATGTAAGCATGGAAACCATATCAGGAGCTCTCAACAGGACAGTGAACGACATATGCTCGTTGTTAATGACTAACGAAATCAGCTTGCTTTTCTGCATGAAGGGGAGAACCCCCCATAAAATTGCATTTGAGAAGGAGTTCATTAATATCATAAATGTGATATTAGGTAAGGTCTTTCATTGCAATGCTATAGTTGAAGTAGTTATACTTGCTGTCTAGTATGTTACCTGTTTCAACATGATAGTTAAATAATGGTCCATGTGTGGTAACCTTGTTTTTTCACAGATGCAGTTAAAAGTAAAGGTGCAGCTGGTCAGCTTGTTGACTTGACTTCTGTGAAAAGAAGCATGGGGGAGTGGTTCAGGGTTGCCAGACAGAGGGTTGATGGGAAAAGTCGGAGTCGTGTTGCTGAAGTGGGAGTAGTAGCAGATATTATTGATACATAATCATTAAGAGAAATAAACTTTTATAAACATTCAAATAAATTTTATTTAAACTGAAAATTTTGTTATTCCATTCTTTTCATTTTTTATGGAAGGCCTGCAGTCGCTGATTTGCAAAAGGTAGTTCCAATCCTGAATTTTAGTTTTTCTTTTCCTTATTACTTATGTTTGCTAGGTCAGGGTTAGTGTCTCTTGCATGACTTTGAATAACAACCCAGGTTTTTTAGATTTCTTTATTTGCAACTGGTTTTTAGCTACTTTGGATTTCTTTATTTGAGAGTTAGAAGTGTTTTCTATGGTGGCTTTCAGTTTTGTAATGTATTTTGGCCATGTTCAATTTCATGTGTTATTGAGCCAGGTAATAGGTTCAAATCACGTCAATAATATTGCTCAATTTCTACCGTAAATGGTTACTACTGCCATCATTGCCTGGTCTGTTGATAGTGCTAACCTTAGTGCAAATTTCTAATCATTCCACAAGTCCATTTAGTTTCCCCTGTACGTAACAGTTTTCAGTGGGTTCAATCCATCCCGAGTACTCATGGGGTTTGTATCTCGTTCGTGGAGGAGTGACAGACCAAGGTCCCTGCTTCCGGATTACTCGAGTGAGAGATGTAATTGCTGGGTTGTGATTGTCATATTTTCCTCGCGGCAGGTCATAACGTGAATTGCGATTTTTGTACAATGTATTCTTTAGGAAGCGGCTGGGGAATTATATGAGCCAGTAATATTAAATGTCACCGGTAGATGACACCACTGTCCGCTTGTAGTTCATAGTTCCGACACCCGCGGTGCTCATGTAGGTAAGTAACTTACCTATCATTGGGGATGTTTGACGGCAAGTTTCACCTATTCCTTACTTATCTATGACCCATGTCTTACGTAAGGTACTTACCATGGGTGTCCAACTGGTATGGGCGAAACGTTTCCAGGTGACATCTGTAGTTGAGGCGGGACCCAACACCTTTTTTACTTTATTTTTAATAAATAATTACCCCCAATTTTTTTAAATTTTGAATTGAAACGTAACGGTATACTTTTCATTAATTGTTTTCTTTAAAAACTTGAATGAGTTATTAAATGAATTCAGTCGATTATTGGCTGTCCGAAAACGCGAGGGAAATTGCAACAGCCTTCGTTCTAACGTTAGCGTTGGTGATCAGCTGATCTGTCCAGTGGTACTAAAGTTTGTTTTACTGTGTGGGATTATTCACGAAGTTGCCGAAAATGCGCGAAAGTTGTGCAGTTAGTGGATGCAAAAACAAGGGGTGTAAGTTTTTTAGATTTCCGCGAACTGTGTCAAGGTAAATTTCATAAGTTAAGACTATTGACTGTAGAACGATGTTGTACGTGTCAACTATGTAACAGTTTATAATGACTGACACAAGTCTTAGAAAATGTGTTCGTGTGATAACTTATGATAGTGTTGTAACTATACCTTATGTAGTATTGACGTCTGTCTTAGAAGATGGTAGTTCGTGTTGTTACATAAAACGTCGTCATTCTTGGAAGTAGTGGTTGAACTAAATGTGCTCATTTCATAACTTACGATAGTTATTAACTACCTTATGTATGTATATTAACTGCTTTATGTGTACTTAAGTACTAACCGAGAGACACCGTCATTTGAAATGGACTGAGTGACCTTACGTGCCATTTGTATCATTCAATTAACGACAATTAAAAAGTAGGTATGCTATTACAGTTACCAACAAAGTGACGAAGCAGTCCTGGCGAGTCAGGTAGTGCACAAAACTGTTAAGTATTATTTCTCCTAGCCCAGAGTGTTGTTATTTTGATGCTGTATATAGAATTAGAAAATCACGCTGATGTGTTTTGAAATGATCTATAACATCTCCCATTTCCTCAATTTTGTTTACGAGTGCCTTGTATGAGAATAGTCTACTGATTGAAGTTCAAATTCCAGAATGTATTTAATGTCACTGCATGCTGCATTGAAAATAGTTTAGTACGAATTTATTGCTTGGATTCGATGTTTGTTTTCTATCGTGTATTCTCTTGCTTGTAGGAGAGTAGTTTTACGTTGAAATATTAGTAATGGCTGATTTGCAATGTTGGAACATTAGGCCATGGGAGAAGAACACCAGTCATCATAGCTACGGATCTCGTGAAACTTTAAAAGTACAAGGAACATGAATAAAGTTACATGGCAAATAACCATAATTAGGTGTGACACAAAAGTCCTTCAAATTTCTGAGACATATATTAATGTAGGCCTCGGAACTTTGAAGGATTCTTCCAACATAAAATCTTTTCAATCTTAAGCATTTTATTTATAGTGCTCTAAAAGTCGTTCATTTTTATTTCACTTTCATTGGAAGGATATTGAATGCTTTTCGTGCCATGGCATTAAAATGTTTATTGGTCTTCCTTAATCTAAAAAAAGATATACCTAGGCCTTCTATACACATGTGAAGTGTGTGTGCTCATACATATATGAATTATACATTGTCATAATTCATGACTGCATGACTAGACAATATTCTAACGGTTTTCTTCTGTAGCAATAGTTTCTTTTTTGCATTAGGGCTGTAGCCCACAATATACCAAGTAGGAAATGTCAAATGTTCATCTTTGTCAGCTGAGTTCATTTGTTTCTGTTTGGTGAAAGTTCAGTTGAACCTAATGAAAACCTACCACCTTTTTGCATGTGTAAGCATGGTTTATTGTGTTATACTTTTTCATATTACTTAGTTACTAGAGTACTTAGTTATCTGTTGTTTGCATGAAGCACGTGCCCATAGGAAATATATGGGACTTATTAGACTCCTATAGGAATCCCACAGAAAATTCTACCAAACCTATAAGAATCTAAGCTCCTTCAGGAACTCTCAACATACCTATAAGACTCCTATAGGTCCCATAAATTTTTCTAACTGACATATGGGAAGTTTTTACCGTGGGGTTGTTAGGTATTCTGGCTGTTAAGTGAGCTTTTTCTTCTAATATTCCCTGGAATACATGTAAGTATCCTTTTGTAGTTCTGTGCTGATTACCTATTGGACTACTATCAATCTATGAGAATAGAGACTCCTCATGTCGTGATGGCTTTCTTTTATTCCTCTTTTTCATGTTATGATTGGAAAGTAGAGCTGAAAAATGGCGAGATTTGTGTGGCAATTCAGATTTGCTGGGCAAAGATGTTGCTAACCTTCACAACCACAATTGTGTTTGTGAAAAGCATTTTTCAGATGAGCAATTCACGAATGCAGCACACGTCAGGTTAAACTTGAATGCTGTAACAAATCTCTTCTTACCGATTCAATCATCCTTCATTCATGCTACCTCAGCACCTGTTAATGTTTCTTGCTCTGACGATGAAAGTGCTGCTTCATCATCTCATCACAATGACATCTTGATGCCATGTCATGTCATGCCAACTACCTCAACTCCTGGTGCTGAGATAGCCACATCAGAGTCCTTAGTGTCCCCTTCTTCAACACTTGCTACTGTTTTTACTTGCCCCTCAAGAAATATTTTGACAGAATTGGGAATATCCCCCTTGGAGTTTACACCAAGGAAAAGGAGAATATACAAGGAATTTTGTAAGAAGAAGAAGGAGGTGATGCGTCTCAGGAGGGTTATAAGCAAGGGAAAAAGTAGGAGGAAGCAAGAAGAAAATGAGGGGCAGAAGAATTTATTGGCAAGGCTGGAAAAAGATTTGTCTCCAGCTGGTTATTCATTGATAACCTCAGTCTTAAATGAGGCCCAGAAACAGCCCCAAGGTCGTCGGTGGACTACTTCCTCTAAGGTAGTTGCTCTATCTTTGCTGAAGAAAGGGCCTAAAATGTACAGGCATTTGAGGACAGTTTTCCCTTTGCCGTCAAGAAGTACACTTTTACCCCTCTTGCATTCAGTTCCATTTAATACTGGACTAAACAAGGACATGCTTGGCCAAATGGCTGAATCTGTCAGTAGGTTTAGGAGTGTGGACAAAGTGTGCATCCTAATGTTTGATGAGATGGCCATTAAACCACTCCTTTCCTATAATACTAAAGATGACAAAATATATGGATTTGTGGACAGAGGTAGTCAGGGTCGAATATGCAGCAAAGCTCACCAAGCTTTGGTGTTTTTGGTTCGAAGTTTGGGGGGAAATTGGAAACAACCAGTGGCTTACTATTTAAGTCCAGCTGCCACACATGCACCTGTGCTGGCTGACCTCCTTCGTGAAGTCCTTCATGCCCTGATAGACATGGGGTTAACTGTCGTGGCAACCGTGTGTGATATGGGGCGAAATAATGTTAAGGCCTTGGAGTTGCTTGGGGCAAGATACCATAATCCTTTTTTTTCCTTTGAAGGCCATGAAATTTATACAGTGTTTGATCCACCACATTTGATGAAGTGTTTCAGGAATTTATTTCTGAAATATGACATTTTGGTGGAGTTATCCTTAGGTGGTGAACAAGTTACCCTCAGGGGGTCTTGGTCTCACATTCGGGCCTTGGCTGCACATTTAGCGGAAACCAGCCCCTTTGATCCGTAAGTTATTATTCATATTGATGTATTAATTTTTTTCATGATTGAATACAAATGAAAGCACTGTAATCCCTTATATTCTCATTAATTAAGGGTACATTTCATTATTCAAGACTGTAAATTTTTTTGTTATACTATGCTAAGCAAAGTTTCTTTTCAGAATATCCCGACTTACAGATAGGCATCTTGACCCTAATACTTTTCAAAAAATGAGGGTGTGTCTTGCTGCTGAAATTTTCAGTCGAACTGTTGGTAGTGGAATTGAGATTATGGTTGCAAAAAGTAAGCCACTTGACTAATTCATGGCATCCTTATATTCCATTATTCCATTAATTTTTTAGTGCAAACATTTTCTGAAACCTTTGCAGATAAATTGGGAATTGATGCCTTAGCCACTGCTGAGTTTGTCCTGGAAGTGGACAGAATGTTTGATAGCCTCAATGGTGACTCCTCCCACAATAGGAGTAAGAAAGTCCTTACCCATTCCATCAGCGAGGGTAGCCTTCATTTTCCTTATTGGGAGGAAACAATGGGTAAAGTCGAGAAGTGGAAATTTTTCAATGGGACGAAAGTCATCACTCCTCCATCCCAACGTGGATGGGTTGCCACAATGAAGGCGGTGGTCTTGATTTGGAAAAAATTAAAAGATTTGGGCTTCACCCAATTTAATGCAAAAAGCATTAACCAAGATCCTATTGAGAATTTGTTTAATGTGGTAAGGCAGAACTGTGGTGGCAATAACCGTCCAAATGCTGAGCAATTTATATCAGCATTGAAAACTGCTGTAGTAAATGGGTTGTTTTCATGTAAAAACAAAGGAAACACTGCCCCTGATGGATGCAATTTATTGACAGATCTTAGAAATTTTTTTTATGAAGGCCACAGTCCAGAAATCGAAAATCCCATCATTAGGGGGCCGTGTGATTTTAAGATAAAAAAGGGGAAGTTGAGAAACATACGTTACATCACATCTCTGGTTGTTTCATCTGTTCTGGGGAAATATGAGTGTCAACATTGTTGTACAGACCTTACCACTTCCCAGTCCTCAGTAGATGTTTTTATTTCTAGTTTTTGTAATGATGGTAATAGTGAATTGTGTAGTAATGAACTTTTAGCTGCTGTGCATGACGGAATATCTGCTGTGAAAAGGAACTTGGGGGCTATTGCTCATGAGGAACATTTATCTATGTTGTGCACCCCTGTCATTCATGCAAGTGTTGCATTTCATTTTATTACATGTTCTCAACATGGCAGTGATGTGAAAACATTCATCGCTTCCATCATAGCTCAGGTTGCCATAAAACAGTTTTGTGTTGAGCAAAATGACGAATGTTAATGTTTGTGTCAGCAGTATAATGCATGTGATTTTATTCTGGCCCTGTATAATTTTGTATATATACATACATTATGTATCTGTATGGAGTGCTAAGAGGAGGGCACTTCCATTAAAGTTCTTGGTCTTTCGGAAGAGACGTTAAACTGTGTGTCCCCTTGGCATTATTCGTGAAGAGTAGGCTAATGCCGGTGCCGGGTTTCCCTCCTCTCTTCATCCTTCTTTCCTTTTCATCTTTCTCTTCTTATCCCTTTCCTCCTATGTGCTTTCTTCTATTTCTTATTTAGATTTTTTATTTAGCCTGTGATGAAAAATGGCTTTATGCATTTCCTGGTGAATGCATACATTTGGTAGATGTCCGATGAAAGCGTGACAGCCATTGCTCTGAGGCTTTGGGAAAAAATTAAACAATCATTATAGCTGCATTATACCAACATTGACTCCATAGCATTGACTAACAATGAGTAACTCTTATTTTCTATTTGCAGAATAACCCAAGCTGTTAATCAATAGGTATTGGTAGGTACCTAAAAAAGACAGTCATCTGGAAGAGTGAGACTATTCCTACCCTGAGAGCACACTAAAAATTGTAGACGTCTAAATTTGGTCAATTTAACGTCTACAGATAACTTCACTGATTGAAGTTTGCTGTAGACCAAGAATTGACCTAATGTAGACACGATAATAAATTCCTAATGACGGATGCTGTCGACCGCATTTGAAACCAAATATTACCAACCAAAACAAATGTAACATAATATGTTTTCAATAGTTCACCTTGAGACCCGTTAAAATATTTATAAAAAACGGAATTACTGGTATATCGGCAGACATTATTTCGTCATTATCAGTCCATTACTGCGCTTAAACAATATCATCCGGTAGAAATTCCGCTTATATGGCCAAGTCATAGATCTTATGGGCCAAGTTCGCTGCGCTTGCTTCGGCAGTTTTCTTTTGTTAAATCGTGCCCGCGCATGGAAACGCAAGCATGCACACGTAAACATGTGCAGAATCTTATTGGAGTGTAGTTGAAATTTATTATCTCAGTGTTATTTTACGCACTCTAGTTACATAATATACAGTTGTCTTATGCGTTATTGTATTCTAAAGAATAATTTGGTTCCGGTTCATCCGCTATGTACTTTTGTACTGAGGCTGTTTCGTAGTGGTAAGTGTACTTTGAAATTAAAGGCAATGGAATAATGTCTGCTTAGAAATCCGTTTTTCTTTCTGTAGCATCTGCGTTTTATTGTCTTTACAGATTTTTTCAACCGTATATACGGTATAGAATACTTGTTCTCCGAAGTTACCAGTAACGTTACGAAGTTGTTAAAAAATACGTCGTTGAACGAAGGATCCTTGAAGTTTCAACGTGTGTTACTTTACTGCTAGCAGATATGGTACTATTGTGGGGTATTTGGACCTTTTTCATGTAATTTATGCCAAGTGAGGTTCCGTTTTGTTTGGTTTGCATTATATTGCCGAGTGAATAACCGTGTTTGGCAACAAAATAGTGTGATATCGGTGAACTCTTTTTCTCGAACTTCTTTTCGTTTAAAATTTTGGTAATGCATAGACAGTGTCTTCGAAAACGCTGAGGAAGTGCTATTGATTGTGTGTTGAGGTGCTGTTGTGTAAATTTTGTATAATTCATTTGCACTGGTCTTCTGATAAATAAAGGTATTTATTATTATATTTTTGTTATATGTTGATGGTTTCTAGCGTAATTCCTGTAGAAGCTGTTGGATTTGGTGTTTTTCAGGCATATTTGACGAAGTCATTTTTTTGTAATAGTCAAATAAATTGTTGGTAGGTGTGAGCTTTGTACTGTACCACTGTAAGTTTCGAGTACGCAGCGTAATTATTAGTTTACCCGATGATGACGTGTCGTAGAAACGTACATAACGTAGCTAGTGTATTAAATATTAAACTACGTACTTAGTAGGTATCTTAATATTCTGTGTGGAAAACCCAAGTTTACTGCCTTGTTACATTTTTGTGTTGATTATCGCACTACCGTGAAAACTATTTCTTTTAAATCAAGTATGCTGAAAACCTACATTAATGGTTACCAGTAGACCACGAATGGCGGACATTTGCACCTTATTTCGACCACATGTGGACGTAATGTGAACCAAAATAAGACGTTTACATACGGTATGAAGCAAAATTTATGGTTTGCTGTGTACCAAATGTAGACGTTAAAATTAGGTCTACATTAGGTTTGCTGCAAACTTAGCGAGGTCACCAGTAGACCACGAATGGCGGACATTTGCACCTTTTTTCGACCACATGTAGACGTAATGTAAACCAAAATAAGACGTCTACATCTAGGAATTCAGCAAACCTTATGGTTAGCTGAATACCAGATGTAGACGTTGAAATTAGGTTTACATTAGGTCTACTGCAAACTTTGTGCTCTCAGGGTATGAGTATGGCAAAGTCACGATCTCATTTATTGTTTATCCATTGCATGAATTGTTTGCTCATCTTTATCAACAGAATTTTTGCTCTGATAATGGAAATTGATATTTTGATGTGTCATGTTCTGACTATTTGCTACCTTAAGAAAAACAGGCTCCTTTTAAAATATTTTTCTTAAATTTTTTATCCCTGTGCTCAGTTCCATCTGCATTCAAAGTGTACATGTTACCAAATTTTTGGAGGCACAAGTTCACATTCTGGAAAGTAAATTGGGTTCATATCTGATTTCATTTGCATGACATTGTCCTAATATTCACTTTTGAGTTAAATAATTCTTCCGCGATAAATTCACCTGTAACTCATTAGAGATAGAGCTATTTTAATTATCATTTATAAATTTTTTTTCCCTTTTCAGAACTGAGGAGCTGATATCCATTTCCCAGTCCTCGCATGAATGACTATTGTGATTTATTTTGCAAAATTTTTGAACAGTTAGTATTTTTTGCACACTCATGTTTCTGTATAATGGCAATAAATAAAGTTGATTTTTTCTTTCACGTGAAAATAGTGTATGGTTCATTGTTACCACCCCATGTCATTTACTTCTTGATTGCTGCATTCCAAGAATAATGGAATAATCTCGATTTCCGTTCACTAACCCCTGAAAAGGTTCAGAATCGATTATTTTCCTTAGGGCATTTCATTTTCAAGCAAGGTGCTTGAGGTGTCTTAAATGCCTCAAGTACTAGAAAGATAATGCAAGTATTAGTACGGGTTCGTATATTTGAATTTCGCGGCACCGCTCATGCTTCACTGCAGCAGAGCCACCTAACCTTGAGGCGGGAACTACGACCCCCTGGGAATGAAATATAACGTTGAGTTGGCACCCCTTGGTACTTACCTTACGGTAAGCTTCATACCGGTATTTTCCGTAAGTTTTACGTAAGTGAAAGGTAAGGCACATACTCTGTGCTAGCTGGGTTGGTCTTCTCCTCTGGCAAGCACTCATGGCCAAGTAAACTCAAGATCACATTTTGAATCTGTAAGGAAGTTCTTTTAGAGTCAAAGGACAAAACACTCAGAGATGGGCAAAATACATTTCAAATATATTTTAGATACAAAATACAAATTACTCTCAAAAACAGTATTTGAAATACCAAATACAAATTACTTAGGAAAAATGTATTTTCGATACAAAATACAAAAGTAATTTAAAAATACATTTTCAAAATACATCTTTTCACTACTATTTTGATTAAGTAACTAGATACCTACACACTATCAGCATTTCAGGGTGCCCAGCAGTTTTAGTTTCTTATTTTACCTGACCAAAATTTACGACTTTCCCTGACTTTTTAACCATTGCAGGGGGCATTTATTTGTGTAAATCTAAATCTTCCACTGACTTTTTGTACAAAATGCAGTTTCTGGTATAACAGGAGCAGAAATTTATGGTAAAAAAATCATAGAAATATTGAAATAAAAAAAGTTTTGACCTCAGATCAAAACTTGCAAACAAGAACAGGAAATCAATCATGGAAATCTGTAGGTTGGATTATGTTGGAAATAATTTGTATGCTGGATTTGTAATACTGTATGTATCGATATACGAAGTTATCGATTGTCGACTATGTCAGCTGGTGTGCCAAGCAGAGTCGACTCACTCGCTCACTAGCCGTTGTAGAGTTAAGCTCGAGTTAACAATTGTTAAGAGAACACTGTGATCTTATGTTTCGTTTAATAAACGTGATCTCTGACTAAACTATTTTATATTCACGAATCATACCATCCAACAGGTTATGGGCCCAGTCGCGTTTTGCGAAAATCGTGAGTTTTGTTAAGTCGTGAAGATCGAGAGCACGTGTTCGTTTTCCGCCATGGCCGACGAGGGTCTGACGAAGAACATTGTTAAATTCGATGGGAAGAATTTTCAGTTATGGAAATTCCAAATCGGAACTGTGTTTAACGCGTATGGCTTGTTAGACGTGGTGACCGGAGCAGCAGAAAAGCCGGAGGACTTGGCAGGTGCGGAAGGGAAGTTGTGGGTGAAAAATAATGCTAAGGCTATGTGCATTATTTCGTCGTCGGTGGAATACTCACAACTGGAGTATTTAGTTACGTGAGCAACCGCGCATGATATGTGGGAAAAGCTTTGCTTAGTACACGAGCAGAAGTCCGAGGCAAATAAATTGTTACTCATGAAACGATTTTATGAGTACAAGATGACGCCGAATGAATCAGTAGTACTCCATGTGACGAGATTGCAGAACATCGCGAGTCAACTGAAGGACGTCGGAGAGCAACTGTCCGAGTTGTCATTGATGGCAAAAATCCTGGGAAGTCTACCCTCCAAATTCCATTCTTTGGTGACAGCGTGGGACAACGTTCCGGCAAAGGAGCAGACGGTTCAACGCCTGCAAGAAAGGCTCCTAGCGGAGGAAAGAAGAGTGACTGAAATGGAAGAAGGAGCGAGTGCTTTGGCCGCAGTTTCCGAGATGAAGGTGGGAGATCCCAAGGAGAAGAAAGAGAACAAAAGTTCAGGTAGTTTCAAGTGCTATGAGTGTGGAAAACCTGGGCATCTTGCAAGTAATTGCAGGAACAAAAGGAAAAAAGGGCAGGTAAAAAGAAACGAATCTGTCAGTGCATTTATTGCAACTGATGTGGATGGCGCATCGGGGAGAAACATTACGAAGTTAGAGTGTGCGGTACGCGATGCGACACTGTCAGCCGAAATCGAGGATTCCTGGGTAACTGATAGTGGTGCTTCAAGGCATATTTGTTTCAGAAAGGAATGGTTTTCAGAGTTGAAGCCCTGTTATAATGTTAGAATCACGTTAGGGGACAATACCACATATGAAGCAGAAGGCATTGGGACTGTTCTTATCCACAAGTACGTGAACAAGCAGTGGGAGAATGGTAAAATAGAAAATGTGCTCTTCGTGCCAAAACTAAAAAAGAATCTTTTTTCTGTGGGAGTTTGCACAACTCGTGGTTTTAAAGTCAAGTTTGATCGTAACGAGGTGCTAATTTATGAAGGACACAAATTAGTAGCTGAGGGTGTTAAGCAGAAAAATGAGATTTATCGTATGATGTTCGTGGTCCCAGATTGTCAAGCGAACGTAGCAGCTACTGATAACCTACAAAAATGGCATAGCAGGTTGGGACATGTGAATATGAAAACGATACGAGAGTTGGCGGAAGCTGGTGCGATTAAAGGAATAACTAAACGTGAGTACGAACAATTCTTTTGTGAGGCGTGTCAGTTTGGGAAATCACACCGCAACACGTACAAAAGTAGGGCGAACGAACGAGAATGTCAACCTGGAGACATTTTTCATGCGGACCTTTGTGGACCAATGGAGGAGTCGTCTCTCGGTGGTGCACGATACTTTCTACTGTTGAAAGACGAAGCGTCGGAGTTTAGATTTGTCTATTTCCTAAAGCATAAATCAGATGTGTTTGATTATTTTAAGGAATTTTATGCCCTCATAATAAATCAGAAAGACAGGAAAATTCGTGCGTTGCGAGTAGATCGTGGTAGGGAATTTGTGAATGAGGAGATGAGAACATTCTTGAAGCAACGCGGTATCATTTTAGAGATGACGGCACCTTACACTCCACAGCAAAACGGGCGTATCGAGAGGGACAATCGAACGGTTGTAGAGAGTGCTAGAACGATGCTGATTGACAGAAATCTACCATTGTTTTTGTGGGCTGAGGCAGTAAACACAGCGGTGTATATTAAAAATCGTGCTTCTATCAACAAAGCAAGGATAAGCCCATATGAGATGTGGACTAAAAAGGTTCCCAGTCCGTCTCACCTGAGGACTTTTGGAGCTGTAGCGTCCAAGCACATTCCCCATCAGTTCAGAAAGAAACTTGATGCAAAGGCTAAGAAAATGATAATGGTAGGCTACCAAGATCAATCACCTAATTATAGGTTGTATGACCCTGAAACAAAGAAGATAGTAGAATCGAAAGATGTAACCTTCAATGAGACTGAAAGTGATGCTGAAGTAGAACAATGTATGTCAAAGTTAGCTAGGTTCAGTTTATTTCCAGATGATGGTGATGATCCTGGGTCGGAGGAAAACATGGAAGAAGAGGTTGTATTCGAGAATGCTGGAGAAGAAGCAACTTAACGTTGTTTAAGAGATAGAGAACAACTGAGAAGACCTCAGCGGTATGATGACTTCGATGTAAGCTTTGCTGAGTGTGCTGAGCCGATCAACTACAGGGAAGCTGTTACAGGACCTGAGAAGGAGAAATGGAAGGAAGCTATACAAGAAGAACTGAAGGAAGAGGTATGCATGTCAATTCCAGAAGGTGTTGAGGTAAAATGCAATGGTAATTATGAACTTGTATGTAAGTTAAATAAGTCTTTATATGGTTTGAAACAATCTCCAAGAACCTGGAACCAAACATTTGCTAAATTCCTCAGTAAATTTCATTTTGTTGCCAGTGATGCTGACAAATGTGTATTCTCTCAATTCAAGTGTTCTAATAGAATTATTTTAGCTTTATTTGTAGATGATGGTTTGCTGATTGGGAGCAATATGGAGGTGATTCATTGTGTTTTGGAAGCTCTAGGTAAAGAGTTTGAAATAAAAGTTTCAGAGGCTCGGAACTTTTGTGGCATGGAAATTATGAGAGATCGAGCGGCAGGTACTATATGTGTTCATCAGAAAACTTATGCTGAGAAAATCCTGAGGCAATTTCAGCTATTTGATTCAAATCCAGTGAATGTTCCTGCTGTTCCTGGTCTACGGTTGAGTAAGACTATTGGTAATAGTTGCCTTATAACATTTCCATATCGACAAGCTGTGGGTTCACTTTTGTTTTTAGCTATTGTTAGTAGACCAGATATCTCCTTTTCTGTTAATTGTGTGAGTAGGCACTTAAATAATTATGATGAAAGTCATGTCAATGCTGTAAAAAGAATTTTCAAATATGTTAAGGGTACAGTTAACTATGGTATATTGTACAGTAGTGGTAATTCAAGTGGAGAATTGATATGTTTCAGTGACTCAGATTTTGCGGGAGATCCTGATACTCGTAGATCAACGACTGGATTTGTATGTTTGTTGTCAGGTGGTCCAATCACTTGGGTTTCTCAACGTCAGAGGATGGTGACACTGAGTACCACCGAAGCCGAATATGTATCTGCATGTATGGCAACCAAGGAAATTGTGTGGCTAAAGAAACTGTTAAATGATATTGGTTATAAATGTGTGAGTTCAACCCCGCTTTATGTGGATAACCAAAGTGCTATTAGGCTTGTCAAAAATCCTGAGTTCCACAAACGGACAAAACATATCGATATTAGATACCACTTCATTCGTGAGCAATACGAAAGTAAAATTGTCAATGTTCAATATGTGCAAAGTGAGAATCAATTAGCAGATATTCTTACTAAACCTTTGTCTAAGGACAAATTTGATAAATTTAGAAAATTATTGAATATTGTTTCTGTTACCTAAAACTATGAGTGAATTAGATGTTGATGTTCTGTGTCTGCTGTTCTTAAAAAAAGGGGTTATTACAAATAGTGGGAGTGTTGGAAATAATTTGTATGCTGGATTTGTAATACTGTATGTATCGATATACGAAGTTATCGATTGTCGACTTTGTCAGCTGGTGTGCCAAGCAGAGTCGACTCACTCGCTCACTAGCCGTTGTAGAGTTAAGCTCGAGTTAACAATTGTTAAGAGAACACTGTGATCTTATGTTTCGTTTAATAAACGTGATCTCTGACTAAACTATTTTATATTCACGAATCATACCATCCAACAGATGACAATAGTAGACCTACTATTGTAATACAACTCCAAGTGGACCAACCTCTCACTTGGCAACACAATCTACAATGATTCTGAAAGAAAGGCGTGTATTCACGCCTTCACTTCTCTAGCGCAAAGATTGAAGACGTAAATGTACGGTCGTACTCCGGATGGCCGGGTGGCGCAAGGACGTACATGAACGTTCGTACTGCTAAAAGGGTTAAATACGTTGTTCTTCTCTTGATTCGGCCTTACTCATTTATAACCACTTCTGATTGATACCCCATTATGTCTCCATCCCTGCGACATATTGGTGTCAGATGTGGGGTAGAGTGGTTGGCTTCGAACATCATGACCTTCAAGAAGGGAATTTAAATTGGAATTTAATATTCTAGAGGAAATAATGATCCGCAGAGGGTGTGGAGATTGATTATCCATGCTGAGCTGATTTTAGTACATTTTAATGTCTACTATAGTCCAACATGAGTATTGACACAAAGTAGTGAATATTTTCGCGAGTTTCTCGCCATTGCATATATTTGTTTAATCTCTGTTGATAAGATGAACTGGTTGAGCAGCTCAAATTACGGACCCATTTCTATTCCAAATTCCCTGACTTCTACCTGATTCACAGATTTTCCCTGATCGCTAGTCACCCTGCAATTGACATAAATATGTCAATTGCAATTGTATATACATCTTAAAAATTGAGAGGCTGAAGTACTTTTACCACACATTTGTATTAAAATGGTTTTTAGTCCATTTTCCATGATAAAATAAAAAGCAATGTGAAGAACATAAGCTTAATATTTTCACAATATTACAAAAAACATTAATTTCCTTTTAAAAGTAACAATGTTTCAAACATTGAGTCAGTTAAATTATTTCTTTTCGAACTGTGGATGAATCCAGCAAAAGAAAATAATCGCTCCACAGGAGCATTGAAAATGAGTCCAGTGTTATAACGTACAAACAACATTTTAACTACAGGATAATCATTTGATATTGAAATAAATTTTGATTTCTCACTAATAAATTACAATACTTCAATTTCATTTCTATTAACAATTCAAAATGAATCTCACTTATCATTAGGGGAGGCTTAGAAGTCCTCTTCCGAAGAATTTCCATCACTGTTGGAGCAGAGGACTTCATCATTTAATTCTTTCGCAGCATTTATAAGCATGTGCTGCAGATGCCCTCTAAGGTCCTCTTTCCCATTTGGAAGCCACCTCATTTTAAAGAGAGGATGCGTATAGGAAGCCAAAATGGGGTCATTGACTTCAGAGGAGAGATTAAAATATTTCTGGAATCTATTCTCTAAGCAGACCTTGAGACCTGTGACAAGAGGGGCACAATAACGGAAGACCTTGGACTCAACTCCTCCAGTTTTCGTTTTATGGCAAATATTGTAGGAATCAATAAACCAAAGAAACGACCATCTCCTTGAAGCCGATCAATGGACAAGGCAAATGACCTCATTACCCCGCAATATTCTTTTAAATATTCTAATTCCATCACCTTAACTTGGATGTTGGACCCCAGGACACTAAAAACAGCAGGAAACTTTTCTTTATGTTTCAATATCTGACCAAGATAATCGTGTAAAGAATTCCACCAGATAACACCAGGATAACTCAGAATCTGTCCCAGAACAGAGAATATCCTCTCAGCAGAATGAGGGCACCCACAAAAATTCCACAAAAATGTACATCTACCCAAAGCCATATGATGCACCCATGACAAAGATGCTGTTTTTCAATATTACTGTGGCGACATAAGCAGACGACGCCATTTCAATTCCGTGCCTCAATTGTTTTCCTTCCCAACGTCACCGCAAGATGGCGGTGCTGAGGAGGATGAGTTTGAGCGCCACTCGAAGCAGTCTGCCGGAAAACCCGCTAGGAGAAGGATCCAGCTCTCGATCGTACAGCCAGACGAGCGGCCATCTTGTACTCACATAGCCTGTACACTCGACTGTCCTAATAAATTAGTCTTGTTTTTGTTAAGTCTTGGCGGTTGTCATTTTATCGTGGAATCTACGCCCCCTCAAATTGGTGACCCCGACGTGATCCTCTTTCCACGCAAAGCGATATTCTTCCGCGCCACGTGCTATTAGGACAGCGTCACGGTGAGCAAGTGATAAGGCCTGTATCCTTCGCCATCCGCGACCTCAGACCAAATATTTAGTAAGCATTTCTCGTATTTCGCATTGGTTTTCCGTATTTCATAAGTCGCGAGTGTTATTTTGTGTATTTTATGCCGCGGTGTCCGATCACTTAGGACTTTGCTTTATACGTGTGTTAAAACGTTCGGCGCTGTGGTTAGTCGTAATAAATTTTTCTGAGTGTTTTTACCATGCCTGAAGACAACGCAGTGGCACGCTTGCCCGTGCGAGCTCCGTTATTTTGCCCCGAAAAGCCACAGTTGTGGTTCGCTCAGCTCGAGGGTCAGTTCACCCTAACTGGAGTCACGGACGATAGCACCAAGTTCTGGACAGTCGTTACATGTCTTGACACCCGTTTCGCCCAGGAAGTGGAAGACATAATAACAAATCCCCCAGTGAGTGAGAAGTATAAGTGCCTGAAAGAGGAGCTGGTTCGCCGTCTGTCTGTCTCCGAGGACCAGCGCATTAAACAGTTGTTGGAGCATGTGGAAATAGGGGACAGGAAACCGACGCAGTTTCTTCGTCATCTACGCTCCCTGGCCGGTAATTCCGTCCCCGATGATCTGCTGCGGACCATTTGGCTGAGCCGTTTGCCGCGGAACGTCCATGCCATCCTCGTGACGCAAGGGGGCATGAGCTTGGCCGATCTCGCGGCGCTCGCGGATAAAATTATCGAGGTAACGCCCGCTCCCCGCAATAATGTGTTGTCTGTATCCAGTGATCCAATGATTAACGCCCTGATGGACCGGATTGAGGATTTGTCGCGGCAGGTCCACGCGTTAACGCTCGACCGTAATCCGCGCTCACGGTCCCGCGGTCGTGCCAACCGGCAACGCCAGCGTAGCCAGTCGCCGCATCCATCGCAGCAACAGAGTGGGGTCTGCTGGTACCACCGTCATTTCGGCGACAAAGCCACTAAGTGCACGCGTCCTTGTGCATACGAGGCGGGAAACGAAGCGAGCAGTCATTGATGGCGGCAGGTGGCTGCATCTCCGGAAAGGACCGCCTCTTTGTCACGGACAAGACATCCCGCGTTCGGTTCCTCGTAGATACGGGGGCCGACATTTGTGTTTTCCCCGTGGCGCACCTCAAGGAACAACGAGAAAAGGCAGATCTTCAGCTTTTCGCTGCCAACGACACCCCCATCGCCACATACGGGTTCGTTACTCTGTCCCTTTCCCTGGGTCTCCGGCGGGAATTTTTGTGGAAATTTGTCGTTGCAGAGGTACTGCAGCCAATAATCGGAGCGGACTTCCTTCGCCACTATGGTTTGTTGGTCGATATCGCACGTAAACGTTTAGTGGACAGTGTCACTTCCCTATCCGTTGCCGGTATAGTGGCATTTCAAGCTACTGACCAAGTGAAAGTTATTGATAGTTCCTCCCCTTTTTTCCGACTTCTTTCCGAGTTTCCGGAGATAACTACTCCTTCGGAAGCGCCTCGGCAGGTCAAACACTCCACCGTGCATTTTATAGTAACTACCCCTGGCCCACCTGTGTCATCTAGACCTCGCCGCCTCGCACCGGACAAACTCGCCATTGCCAAACGGGAGTTTGAGCTGATGCTTCAAACGGGTACCGCGCGGAGATCCTCGAGCTGCTGGTCGTCAGCCCTACATTTGGTCCCGAAGAAGGACGCTGAATGGCGCCCGTGTGGCGATTACCGCTCCTTAAATACCCGGACCGTGCCAGACTGTTATCCTGTGCCGCACATTGAGGACTTTGCGCAGGGGTTATGCGGATGTAAGGTATTCTCCAAAATAGACTTAGTTCGTGCTTTTCACCAGATACCCGTTAACCCTGCCGACATACCCAAAACGGCTATCACCACTCCCTTCGGAATGTTTGAGTTCCCATTCATGACCTTTGGACTCCGAAATGCTGCGCAGACTTTTCAGAGATTTGTTGATGAAGTGCTGAAAGGCCTGCCATTTGCGTATGCATACATAGACGATATCCTTGTGGCTTCGCACAGTTATAAGGACCACCAGCAGCATCTTCGGGCGGTTTTTGGCCGCTTAAGAGAGCACGGCGTAGTGATTAACCCCACAAAATGTGTTTTTGGCGTAAGCGAGGTGCAGTTTCTAGGGTGCATTGTGTCTGAGGAGGGAACCAAACCCCTCCCCGAGAAAGTAGACGCCATTCGGGATTTTCCCCGACCAGTCACTATACAGCAACTGCGGCAATTTTTGGGGATGGTGAATTATTATCGCAGATTCATTCCCAAAGCCGCAAACATCCAATCTCCTCTCACCGACCTCCTGGCCGGCAGTGTCAAGAGTAAGGACTCCATCAGCTGGTCGTCAGAATTAGAGAGCTCTTTCCTCGCCTGCAAGGAAGCATTATGCCAGAGTACTGTGTTGGTGCACCCTGATGTTTCTCTTCCGCTCGCCCTTTTCACAGATGCCTCAGAAACTTCCATTGGTGCCGTTCTCCAGCAGCTCACTCCAGCAGGATATCAGCCCCTGGGATTCTGGACCAAGAAGCTGACTGATCCAGAAAAGCGGTATAGTGCATATGACAGGGAGCTGCTAGCAGTATATAAAGCGGTTCTACAGTTCGTCATATGGTGGAAGGTCGGCCCTTCACCATCTTCACGGATCACAAACCGCTCACCTTTGCCTTTTCGCAGAGGCATGACAAGTGCTCCCCACGTCAATTTAGACATTTGGACCTAATAAGCCAATTCACCACCGATATCCGGTATGTTGCAGGCAGGGATAACATTGTCGCAGACACCATGTCCCGCATTCAAGGCATTTCTGCCTCTGTTGACTTTGCAGCATTGGCTGCATCTCAGGAAGCTGATGAAGACTTAATCCGTTCACTAACTGATTCATCATTAGTTTTGAAGAAGATTGATTTTCCTAGTTCGCCATGCCCTTTGATGTGTGATATTTCAACCTCCACTCCCAGACCCCTTGTCACCGAGCCTTTCCGGAAGCAAATATTTCATAGTATTCATGATTTGTCTCACCCAGGCATTAGGCAGACAACTCGCCTAGTAGCTGAGCGTTTTGTTTGGCCTTCCATTAGGAAAGACTGTCGGAAGTGGGCTCGTTTATGCATCCACTGCCAGAAGAATAAAATAACACGTCATGTCTCATCTCCTATCGGTGCTTTTCCCATTGCCAGTTCAAAATTCAGTCATATTCATATAGATTTTGTTGGCCCTCTCCCTTGCAGCCGTGGTTGTTCATATATCTTAACATGTGTTGATCGCTTCAGCCGGTGGCCCGAAGCTTATCCCATTGCAGATATTACAGCGGAAACCACAGCGAGGACCCTCTTCCAGGAATGGATTGCACGCTTTGGAACTCCCACCCGAATCACCACAGATCAGGGGCGACAGTTTCAAAGTGCCCTCTTCCAGCAGTTGATGAAGTTCACGGGAGCCAAGCACCTGCAGACTTCTGCATATCATCCTGCAGCCAATGGCATGGTGGAGCGTTTTCACCGCCAGTTGAAAGCAGCTATCCGGTGTCACAGCAGCCATCAATGGACCGAATCCCTTCCTGCAGTCCTGCTGGGTTTACGTTCTACCTTTAAAGAGGACCTCCAGGCAACACCTGCTGAGGTGGTTTATGGGCAGACTCTCCGTCTTCCAGGAGAATTTCTTTCTTCTCTCCCAACAGATACCATTGCTGCCACACCCAATTATGTAACCAACCTTCGGCAGAGTTTTCATCGACTCCGGCCACAGCCGGTTTCTCGTCATGGGTCCCGTAATGTCTTTGTATTCAAGGACCTGGCCACAGCATCCCATGTGTTCCTGAGAAATGACAGACTCCACAGTTCCTTGGAGCCTCCATATGATGGCCCCTTTCCTGTCATTCAACATGGTGCCAAGACTTTGAAGATCAAAGTTCAGGGGAAGGAAGTTTCTGTGTCTATTGATCGCGTCAAACCAGCATATGTCAGTAATGACGATATTGTGTGTGATGATGTGGAAGACACGGTTCTGGTAGTGCCTCAAGCCCATCCCAATCCCCAACCCAATGTTATTCAACCACCCATTAGCCAGCAGCCTACAACAGTAGCTCAACCAAGGCGTTCGCAAAGACGTGTACATTTTCCAAGACATTTAACAGACTTTGTCACGTAATCCTCTGATTTGTTTTCCCTTTTTAAGTATTATCAATGTATCATACATTTTATATTTGTTTTTGTATTTTTTTTATGGCACAATTCTTGGACTGTTATTTTTTTTTGCATTGACATTAAGCCATTACTGTGTTGTCAACCCATACAATCCTTTCATATCGGTTGTATTTCTTATGAGTGCATTTATGTATTTGTTTTTGGGTAGTATGATGTGCTAATGCAATATGCAGGTGCTTTGTATGTTGGCAACATTCTTTTTAACACCTACTGAATATTGTACCTAAGCTTCGTTCTTTTGTAGGGATTTATTATGAGATCTTGTTGGGTTGATTTTCATCTTTGTTTTTGCCTGTTGTGTATTTTTTTTTCTTTCTTTGGAATAGGTACTTAGTGTACGCTCCGCGACTGCCAGGGGGGGTGATGTGGCGACATAAGCAGACGACGCCATTTCAATTCCGTGCCTCAATTGTTTTCCTTCCCAACGTCACCGCAAGATGGCGGTGCTGAGGAGGATGAGTTTGAGCGCCACTCGAAGCAGTCTGCCGGAAAACCCGCTAGGAGAAGGATCCAGCTCTCGATCGTACAGCCAGACGAGCGGCCATCTTGTACTCACATAGCCTGTACACTCGACTGTCCTAATAAATTAGTCTTGTTTTTGTTAAGTCTTGGCGGTTGTCATTTTATCGTGGAATCTACGCCCCCTCAATTACCTTGGTTGCATCAGTGGTAGCTAACAAATTCAATGTGTGAGAAGCACACCTAATATGATGAAGTAAATCTATCCTTCACTCTTCAATCCCCACATTCCCATTGTCAGAAGCAAAAGAAGCAGATGAGCTTTCATCACTCTCCTCATCAATATCAATGTCATCACCAGAAAATGGCACTTTAAGGTCAACCCCAAACATTTTAAATGCTTAAAACCAATGCCTAACAACTCCGAGAAAATAATATGTACTTTGTTTTTACATGTTTTATGAAAACACTAAATACTCTTAAAAATGTATTTTCTTTACAAAATTCAAAATACACTCATAAAATGTATTTCCGATACAAATTACAAAAGTATCGAAAATACGTATTTAAAATACATAAATGTATTTTCGATACTGCCCATCTCTGAAAATTCTCAATACTATTTTTATTTCTCTGTTTATGATAATGAAAGTTATTTGGCTGGAATGTGTGAATGTGCTTGCAGAATTTTTATGAGTTCTCTCGCAAAGTACGCATTATTTAAATGCATGCTCGTAGGCAGCCGATCACGGAACAAGTTGCACCGATCCTAGCGGTTTATGCCATTCTGTATTGAATTTTCTTATTTTTTTCGATCGAAATATTTCATACATTGATATGAAGTGTATGTCTTTAATCATAACAGGTATTCGACGACAGTGTGAAAAGAGTGGGGAATGAATTTCTATTTTCCATAAAATATAATCCATTGCGATATGTGTGTTGAAGATACAGAGACAATCCCACGCAGCACACGAACGTTCGCGAATCGTTCCGCGAACGTTAGGTCTGAACGCAGTGAACGTTGCGAAAACTAACCGCCGGAACGTTCCCTGAAGGTTGTAATGTCGCCCGGTCCGAACGTTCGCTGTGCGCAACGAATCAGAATCTTTACTGCGCATGCGCTAGATCGCTGCTGAGGGTGGTTTTTTGGAAGTATTTAAATCATCCTCGCCCTCAATAGAGGAAAAATAACCACATTCACGGAAAGTTTTTTTTATTGACATGTATATTACATATTGAGACTTAAGAAGGAAAAAACATGATATATCGCTTACGAATAACAGATAGGAATGATTATTTCACAACAATGCGCAGTTATTGCATTCCGGGGTAGGGCGACGATTTCTTCCTGTCCCTCACGTAATCACTTCTCCTTGGAACTTGGATTCTCGAGCAGTTGTCGATTGGTATCTGCAACACAAACAAAAGTGTTTGTTACAAAAGTTGTCACTACGTGAAGTAGTATAAATATATCTTGTGCTTAAAGTAGTTAAAATCTTGAGACCATAATTCTTATTTTGTATAAAAACCTTAACATTACGTTTGGATAGGGGCGATTCACCAATATGATGAGATTGGGCAGCCTTCTCGTCAAAAGAACGATCTGTTCTTAGGGCTGAACCCTGCATATGCCGCATGGGAATTACTTGGCATGATCTAGCTGCGGCATCGCAAACAAAATACTCAATAGCCACCTTCAACATTTTAACACTGCATTAAAAACCACATTTTTTAATTAACAGCATTCCTCTATTAAGTCCTTAAGATAGTCAATCAGTATTTGATTTGCCAGTTCCACCAAAACTTCCCACGGGAAGCGGTCTATCATCAACCAAATTAACTCGTCAAGCAAGAATATGCCACACATTTCATGCACTACTTTTAATAAGTGAAACCCCATCAATGTTGACTTGAATTTTCACAGTATCATCATCTTCACATTTAGTTCCTTGATACAATCTACAGACAATGCCAACCTTTAAACCTATATGTGAATAGGCACCGTTCAACAACTCTTTACAGTACGAGCCCCCAGGTGTCTGCAGTAAACTTCTCGAGTCTGAAGGTAATTCGGGATGATGTGGCCGTATTTCTGCCAGCAGTTCACGCAAAGCATCGTGCTGAATATGGTACCGAAGGCTCAAGTTTCGTAATGGAACGGAAAGGGGCTCTAGCTTATCATGCTCATCATCAAAGTCCTCAGAATCACAATTACTACTATCTCAAAAGACACCGTAGGTACTTATTTGGGGTTTACAAATATAAGCACTCATTTTCCCCACTTAAACTAGTCAAACATTACATTACATCAGTCAAACAAAAAACGCCACGTGAAAGATAACAATTTAAAGGTAACATGCAAAAATTGAAAAGCTATTATTATACTAAATATGCTACTGATACTTACCAAGGGACATCTTAAATGCGATGCACTTCCAAATCTCAGCACCCCTCTTGAAAACTCACTTCCAAAATGTTTTAGAAGAATCATCGGAATTATCTCGGCAAACTTGCACTCCACTTGTACCTCTATCACAAATATGGTTTCCTAATTTCCACAATCTGGGATCAGAATATTCTTCCTCCATGCCACGATTCTTCACGTGCGGCGTAAGTTGTTATTCGATTGTCTTTTTTTCTTATAGTTCGCGTATCTGCCGAAGGCGTGCCATCTAATCGTTCAAAACGCAACGTTCGGCGAACGTTCACTTACAACCAATTGTCGTAAACCGCCAGCGAACGTTCGGCGAACATTAATGTGCTGCGTGGGATGAAGCACTATCTGTGAAGAAGGATCTATCAGAAGGTTATTGGTGATATCCATTGTTACGAATTCTGTGAAAAAAGTTTGGAAATCTACACGTTCGCCACGATAGTATTTTAGTCTCCCCTCTTCAGTCTGTTCCATTAAACGCTAAGTTGACTCTCATGTCTTAAGCCCATTCTACAATGGACGTAAGCCGTAAGACGTAATTGCGGTAGCACTTATGGGAGTAAGAAGACTAATAATAAAAATAATAAAGATTTTACTGTCGTTAGGCCTTAACAGCAATAGACAAAGTCAAGCTTATGTATACAAAAATTCTACAATAAATCAATAATGATGCGAATAATTGCTATATACAAGTTGAAATAAAACCATTACACAAAATTTAAATACAATTTCTGTTAAACTTTGACCACACAACAACCAAAAAGCCTTCTCATTGAAACAATATGCAATATATAATACATTAACAATTAAAATTTGATTTAAGCCTGAATCACACGATCATTTTTTACGTCCCTTTTCAGGGATAGCTTAAATGATAGCTCAAATGATAGCTTAAAAATGATCGTCTGACTTGATCACTTCACGGATAGCACACGGATTAATAACAAAAAATTGCAACTTATACATTGTGATTTATTTTATGGACACAAAACATAACTTATTTATCCTATTTATTTCACTTCTATATTTTGGTGTCAAAAAACTGACGGAATGTATGTTTAGACTGTGATATTGACGTAGCTCCTCTCTTTTATATCCTTCACAACTTGCTCCAAATACCTCATACGAGGGTTGCCTTTTCCATTCTTTCCGTTCACTTTTCCCTCGAGGTTTACCCATATCTCGCTGTATTTTAAACGATCATAAGCAAATGGCTCTGGGTAAATTCGAGGAAGGTACTGCAATTTTATTCAGGCGACGCAGATTTGACGTTGCGTCTTAATTTGCATAGCAGTATACCAATTATAATTCTTTGCACATTTCGGCATTATGTTGAGGGTACGAACACAAAATATATCATACATGATAATAATTCAACAACAGTAAGTGAAATTATCTATTACCTGACAGTATATAGTCGTTGCGGAGAAAATGAATGGAGCAAACTAACATGCTCTTCGTGACGACCTTACCAATCTTCACCTATCTTTGATACAATTAACCTTAATTAAGGCGATAATAAATGTTTTTAATGCGCCAAAAGTAAGATATTTAGTGTCTAGAACTAATAAATGATAATAATACAGTAATTTTCTCTGATTATCAGAGAAGTGAAGACAGCAAAATAAATTATGGACGAATAAATAACTTGTTATCTAATCTACTCGGCTTATACCTTATTCAACATTAATGACTAAAATCCTATACCATCCTGGAAAAAATATAAAATAACCTATTAATATATTCTTCTACTTATGTTAAAAAATTTCAGTCATTATAAAAATTAAGCAAACAGATAATATATCGGAAAAATGCACAACGCCTAGGAATTCACAACCTGTTTTATGAACCTTCATCAACTCGGTATCCTTCAATGAGAGCTTCCATAGTATGCCGCTCGTCCCTCTTGTCTAGAGTCTCGATAGCGAAATGTTTGCCATCCCTCCGTTCCTCATACGAGCCATCTCTCCAATCTCAATGCTGCATACAGGACCAGACAAAAGATAAGCAAATGCGTAGCGTTGGTAGTGTGCGATTTCACCTCAAGAGTGCACCACCACTGGATTCGGGCGCCGCTTGTTTTCCATAATCCCATGAACAATAGCCCCAGTTGGAGGCAAAAGGGAAAACTGACGAGAGAGTTCACCGGTTGCAATTATACGTGATAATTATTCGTCAACATTTATATAATTTTGTTTATTCTGTTAGTCGTTATTAGGAGATTCACCGCTTCATGCAATCAAAAGCTGTGCCAGTTCCGAAATAAGTTCTCCCTTTAAAATGGTTAATCATTATGTTGTCACAGCTCATAAGCCCACGGCAGTTACGGCATGTGTCACTGGTGAGTGTTGTCAAGTTTTCCGTCAAGGGTTTATTATTTTGACTTTTAAACTCTATTAGTGTCCGGAGCTCACTATGCCTTCGTGAGATGACTGATATCTCGTACATTCCCTTATCCTAGGTAATTTTACATCCCCAAGTGACTTAAATTTAATTCTTGCAAAAAATACAAGACTTGAAATATATTTAGTGACTCCTGAAGGCTTACGGCCCTTAAAAGAAGTTGGCCTCTATGGAAAAGTGGCAGTGATGAAGTTTTTTCGGCCTCCGGTATGTATTGAACTTGTTTGTTTTATCACAATTTTATTAATTGGCGTAGTTTGCAGCTGTTATTTTATAATTACAGCATGAAAAAAAGGACCTTTTGTTCATCGTCACCTCAAGATACAATGCTATGATATTGGAATGTGTTGGTGGAGATGGAGAAGAATTAGAAATTTTAACAAGGTATGATTTATATGTCATAACTATAATTATTTGAGTGAATTGCAACTGAGCAATCATATTGATACTTAAGTCATTAGTATTCCTGAGAAGTAAAATTTGAAAAACATTTCGAAAACATGCTTGTTGATATGCTAATCTGAAGAAGCTTACTGAAAGTTCAAACGGGAGTTGGGAGTATCCAACCAATCTGTGGGTCGATGACTGTCAAAATATAATGATAAAAGCTTGAACATGTGCAGTAATTATGGGAATTGGTTCCAGCTGAAAGAACTGGCCTCTTGCCAGAGATATCTTACTGATGACTGCACTCTTTTACTGCAATGAAAAAACATCCTTTTTGTAATTCAACATAGGGCGCATGGAAATGTAGCCGACAGGATAGGTAAACCGTCGGAGACCGGTATATTGGCTGTTATTGATCCGGAGGCACGAGTTATTGGTTTGCGTCTGTATGATGGCCTCTTCAAAATAATCCCATTGGATCGTCACAATTGTGAACTGAAGGCGTCTAGTATCAGGTGAGTAATCTACCGACTTATTGTTTTCTACTATAGCAATTGAATTTAGTTGATATAGCCCCAGTCATTTTCAAGGGTGCCAAGCTTTGATAATTTACTGAATGATCTAATGTGTTATATGAAAGTGAAATTAAATTCTAAATTTATGCATTGTCTTGTAGCAATTCTTGGTACAAGACATTGCATAAATGAAGTCAAGAGGTCTGAGGCCATTTTCTTTGAATTTAAATATGAGAGAATTAGGAGATGCATGTCTCAGGTTTACATCTCCATTAACATTGAGTAATGAGAAAATGATCCCATGCTGCACAAAAATGTTGCTGTAATGTTAAATAAATGTTCATCAATACATTGCAGATACAGTGTGTCTGGGTATCCCTTAAATTGAGCAACTGCACTTCAAGATGCATAAGCCCTTTCATTGGTGTGAACACAATATTGAGTATTTGCAAGAACATTCCAGAACATATTCGGATACTGGGCTGAGACTGACTCAGTCACTTGAGTACACACGTTAGACAGACACACTGGTGCCCACACAAAAGAAGTTCCCGGTCTCTGTTGCACTACCAAAACAACAACATCTGCTAATCAGAACACTTTCCCCACGCGAACAAAAAATAGGTATTAAATGATGTATTCTTCTGCCAAGCAGAGCTTTCTTCTAAAGTTAGCCCCTTTTGATGCACTCAAGGGCTTTGCCAGAGTTCATACCGGTCAGGGAAATGAAAATTGGGAGTCATGGAAATGTCAGGGAAACTAGACTCTGGTCAGGGAAAAAATCCAGGGGCCACGCCAGCGACCCTCGGGGGGTTTGTTTGGCTCAATCTCGAGGCCGTGGCAAAATAGTGAACTAAGTGGCGCTAGTAGTCATTACGTCCATAGAACTCCATCTGTTAGGGGAATATAATGTTATTTTTGAAGTGAGTGAATTTGTATTGTAATCTTAATATTACGTGGAAGTCATTTTTATTGCTTTGTTACTATTAAGTGATGTCAGTCTCTCCAATGCCTTTTATTGATCGTAATATTGAGAATGAAATGATGAGAAACTGTATATTGTAAGTGCTTATAGATCACCCCTTGGAAATTTTTCTGTGTTCTTAGATAAACTTGTTTATCTGCTTGATGAACTTCACAATATCGATTGTAATATCTCCATTATTTTAACTGGTGATTTTAACTGCAATTTGTTAGTTGATGATAATTCATCACACGACTTCCTGCGATTACTTAAATCCTATAATTTATTACCTACCGTTAGTTAATACTACACCAACCAGAATCACGTCTAATTCAAAATCTCTACTGGACAATATTGTTTCTAACCTGCACTCAAGGCATGTAGGTACTTACCATAGTCCTTGACGCAACCATATCTGGTCACTGTCCCCTATTGTCGTCCATAAATGTTGATCCACTCACTCGCAGTAGGAATACTTATTATTCTAGAGTCTATTCTAAAGTAAACCAGGACATATTTTTATCCAACTTAGAGTCCTATGATTGGTCTGAAATATACAATAGTGCATCATTTAATGCAGGCTTTCAACTTTTTCATGTTTACCTTCAGCACAGTTTTAATGTTGCCTTCCCTCTTGTTCCCATGAAAAAAACTTTGATATCACCTAAAAAACCTTGGGTAACAGATCAAATTCGCTACTACTCCGTTTTCCTCAAAAATCTCTCTGCAAGAGTGAAACATTCTAAAGATCCTCTCCTACGCGATGAGTTCACTATCCAAAAAAGGAAATACAGGAGACTCTTGGAACATGCCAAAACATCTTATAACAATAATAGGGTACTTGCATCAAAAAATAAATCCAAAGTGTCTTGGGACATTATACGGGAGTCTACAGGGAAATTCCATGAACACATTCTCCCTGGAATTACACAGTCAGAGGATGACTTACACATTAAATGCTCAAACCTAGCAAATGAATTTAACGACCTTTTTACAGTCAAATCATCAACCACCTCACCTCCTACCTCTTCCAATAACTCATTCTATCATCAAACCTCCCATTTGGCCTCTTCATTCGCCCCTGTACGGAACCTGAACTAAGAGCCATAATATCTATGTTTGCCAGCAAAAACTTCTCAGGCCCTGATGAAATCCCAGGGAAAATATTATATCTTTCTTATACGTATATAAAAGAACCTCTCTTATTTCATGTTAATGAATCGCTCAGGCAAGTCATTTTCCCATCTTCTCTGAAACATTCAAAAATCATCCCTCTTTATAAAAATAAGGGATGTTCCAATAACTTAAATAATTATAGACCAATTGCACTTCAAAATGTCTTGTCCAAAGTCTTTGAAAAAATTTTCTGTAACCAATTAACATCATTCTTAGAAAAATTTGCCCTATTGTCATCTAATCAGCATGGGTTTCGAAAAAACCGTTCCACTTCTACTGCTTTATTTCAAGCCACTGACTTCTCCATATTGTCTTCTCTTGACCATAAACATAAAACAATGGGAATCTTCTATGACTTCTCCAAGGCGTTTGACTATGTTAATCACACATGCCTTTTCAACAAAATTAATAAACTGGGCATCAGAGGCATTGCTAACAAATGGCTTCACTCTTACCTCGCCAATCGAACACAAGCTGTGTCACTTACCGTAAAGGGTAACAGATATTGCTCTGAAAGTAGTACCACTTCTGTTGGTGTACCGCAGGGGTCCATATTGGGCCCAGTTCTTTTTCTAATATATATAAACGATTTGCCAGCATCTATTGCCAATATTCCTAATGCTGAAGTCATAATATATGCTGATGATACAAACATCTTACTTTCTGCCCCATCACAAAATGACCTTATCATGAGGTCTAGATCTGCAAACCAAAACATTCTTCGCTGGTGCGTTGATAATGAATTGAAATTAAACACTGAAAAGTCGCACATTGTTCAATTTGGGTGTAAAAGTCATCTCCTTGAAAGTATTTTAATTAAAATTGATAAAAAGTCCATTGAGAATGTTACTATAACTAAATTTCTAGGTTCATATATAAGTAGTAATATGTCCTGGGAGAAGAATATTGAAATTTTAGCCAATAAACTTAGCTCTATTTGCTACCTTTTATGCCACCTCCGAAACTCTGTTAATGTAGATATCTTACTTACTGTATACTATGGTGCCTTTTATTCCCTGATGTCATACAACATAATTTTTTGGGGCTCATCACCTCACGCATCCAAAATATTTACATTGCAAAAGAGGGCAATTAGAATTATATTAAGAAAACCTTATGATGCTCCCTCCAACCCCATCTTTAAAACTTTGAAGATCCTCCCATTACCATGTGTCTATTTATTATCTCTGCTAATTTTTACGCATAAAAATCTAGACATGTTTGAAATTAACTCCAATTTTCATAAGTATGAAACCAGAAATAGGCAAAGCCTTCACTATAATACAGTGAGGACAAACAGGACCAAGTTAGGTCCAAGAGAAATGGGACTACGAACCTACAATAAACTCCCGCACCATTTGAAAAATCCATGAGTCATTGCTGTCTTTTAAAAGGAAGTTGAAAGTATTCCTGCTCGCAAAGAATTACTATTCTGTGACTGAATATCTTACTGACCCTACAATCTAGTGCTTCTTTTTTATGTTGAAAATATATTGTATGTGAATTTAATATATACTTTGTACGTAACATTTCATCTTGATGCTTGTGAACTACTAATTTTTATTAATTTCCTCCCTCTTTTTTTGACGTGTCTTATATCTTTCTGTAGATCTTTGGACAAAAATAAAATATTATTATTATTAATACTCGCATAGAAAAGCTTTTGTTGCCTCTTTGGAATCAGACAGTGTTTACAAGACGAAGAATTGTTCCAAGACATAGTAAAAGCATCTATATGTACGTTACGTCTCTGAACAGGACATGCGAATAATTCCTGCTCCAGATTTTTATTGGCTGCCCCGTTGACATTACTGGCCTTTTGCGATGTTTCATGGAAAGTGCCAGCCGCAAGCGAAATAAGTCATTTCAATGCCATTAAACTGAAATATCTTTACACTTCATCTTATTCCGTTACCATTACCAAAGCCCCGTGAATAGGAACCGTGCCACATAAACTAATGCACAATGCTGTACGTTGTGAGAAACTAAAAACATATGCACTAATTTAGAAAGATACAAGGTAATTGTAGAAAAAGGCTAATAGGACTATAAAAGGAAAACAAATTCAAGAATCAACATTCATTTATTAAGCAAATATTAAAAACATCAAATCATGATACAATGTCACTTTAAGATTGTTGAAGAGCAAGATGCAACTTATTTGGTCAAACAACATTTGTAAAATTTACATTGCACCAGTGACTTGAAAATGCCAAATATATCTACAAGTAACACAAAGCTGATGTGATTCACAAGGATTCTAGTCAGAAACTGCCACTCCTTATTCTAGATTACAGGAAATTAAATGACAAATGGTTTGCAGAAATAGCTTTGTTGCAAGTATCCCCTGAAAAGGTAATAGAAAAACATGTTTGGTGTTACATGCATTCAGTGTTACATCAGCAACCCTGGGTATGCAATAGGGCGATTGAAACAAAATAAAAAAAGAATGTTATAACAAATCATCAAAGAGTCTGTCCGTTAAAAAAAAATTCTTTGAGGCCTTATTAAATACCTTAATCTTCAATGTAATTATGGAAAAAATAAAGGTTGCATACTTGGCATGCATGATGGATAAATTGTACAACATTGATCACATGAATAACTGAACACACATGCAGAAGAGCCACACACAAGGCACATACTTCACCAGTGATCCAAAATGTTGAACATTGTGGAACGCGTTTTTTTGGGCTTCCTAAAATTCACAAGAGTGATTGTCCGATTAGACCTGTAGTTTCCAACGTCACAGCTCCAAGCTATCTCGTGGCAAAAAAACTCAAATGTGTACTGAGAGAGCAGTCAAAGTTTACCCCAAAGTACGGAGTTACTAATTCCATTGACTTCATCAAACAAGTATCTAGAATGGACATCCCCAATAGGTGCTTGCTAGTATCATTCGATGTGTGCAATCTCTTCACCAGTGTCCAACCAAGGAAGCCATAGACATAGCAGAATCTATACTCATCCAGAAATGTGTGGCGGCTCCTATAATTAGTGAATTGTATGGACTGTTGAAGACTTGTGTGTCACGAAATCATTTCAAATTTAATGGTGGATTTTATGAACAACCCAATGGCAATGGGCTCTCCTTTGTCCCCTCCTCTGGTGGACATGTATATGGACTTCTTTGAAAGGAGCTCGTTTTCCCTAATAATGGACAGACCAAAAATATTCTATCCTGGCATCGGTATGTAGACGGATGTGTTTTGCTTATGGACTGGTTCAAAAAGACAACTACAAATGTTCCTATCTTATTTGAATTCATTGACCCACAGTTTGAAATTCACTTATTAAATAGAAGATAATAACTCTCTCAACTTCCTAGATCTAAAAGTCACTAAAGTTAACAATCACCTTAGGTTCTCTATTTTTCGGAAAAGCTCCTATACGGACCAAGTGATGCACTCCAGTTCAAGACATTGCTTCTCCCAATCAGCCTTTCACTGCATGTTGCATAGGTTGTTCCATATTCCGATATAATGTATACAATATCGCAAAGATGGAATAGGGTCGGAGTTATGAACTGTAATTTTTTTCATAAAACTTTCGGCGGATTTTCAACGGTGAATATTGACAATCGCGAAACCTCGATTTCTATTTCCCCAATCAAATTACAATTTCTCCCACAAGCTTCAGATTTATTTTGCCATTGTCATTGACCATAAAAAATAATGAAATAGTAGTTTCGCAATGTATAGTCTTAAATAATCCATAAAGGTCATATGCAGTTCGTTAGGCAGCGGTGTTTAATGCAAGTGATGTCATAGAAAGAATGAAATTTACTTTTAAAAGAACTCAGCAAGCAAAACAAAAAACTATTCAATTTGTACATCACTTACCGAAAAAACTGCGGAGCCAGGCAGTTCGCCACGTATTGACATATGTAAAACCACATTTGTCTCAATTGCCAATTGTTTTCCTCTTCTATAATGGGTAGTTATTTACAATGCAATTCTTCAGTAAGTAGTACGAGAAACTACAAAATACATTTAAGATGTCACTTAGCGAATACCGTATAAAACACAAGGTATTTTTGTTCGATTACTCCTGCTTCTTGGATACGACAAAAAAAGCCCGTGGGAAAATGGAGGTTTGCAACCTGCCACACCATCCTATTAACGAACACTGGAAGATTTGGGGCCCTTGAATTTCGTTAATGGGAGGTTTCACTATATCAGGGCCTAGATCATGGGTCCTCATAAGGCGTGTGCTAGCGTTATCGTTATTTTTTGACTTAACTTATGTCGGAGAGAATGTGATCTCCATTCTTCATTTTTCGCGCAGCACTTCAAATTGCTTATTACAATCGGTGGAGCGAATTTTATAGACGATTATATTCAACCCTGCGCTACTTTAGGTGTAAGCGTTAGCGATACAGATTGCAATAACACGAAAGATGCATCGGTGATTCCACACCAGGTGATTGCGATAACAGGAAAGATGCATCCGTGATTACACACCAGGAGATTGTGTAGATGCATGAGGGAAGAGGAACAATAGATGAAGGGTGGGAAATGATAAAGACAGGCATAAAAGAAGCAGCTGAGAAAACAATAGGAACAGTAGACGCTAGGGGGATCAAGAAACCATGGGTAACAGCGGAAAGGATCGAGGAAAGAAGGAAATGGGAAAATGTAAATACAGAGCTAGGCAAAAGGAGTTATGACAGCAGGCTTAGGAGAGAAACAAAGAGAGCAAGAGAAAAGTGGTGGAGTCGGCAATGCGAGATGGAGAGACTCCAGAGAGAAGGAGAATTAGGCAGTCTGCACTCAAAGGTTAGAATGTTATCGGGAATCAAGAAATGGAAAACAGTCCCGTGCATCAAAGACAGAAGGGGAAATTTAGCAATGGAAACAGAGGAGATCCAGTGTAGTTGGAGGGAATATGTTGAGGAACTGTATGTAGGGAAAATAGGCCTAGGAACTTGGACATGGAAGAGGAAAAGGACTTAGATCAGGATTATGTGGGCCCAGATATACTGAATAGTGAGATAGAGATGGCACTGCGAGAAGTGAAGGCGATTAAAGCGGTGGGGGTAGATAACATCCCAGCTGAACTTCTGAAGAACCTAGGGAGAGGGCGGAGAGAGAGAGATTTAATGAACTTGTTCGTAGAATATACGAGGAGGGGTCTTGGGCGGAGGATACTGTAAAAACCATGCTGATTCCTATACCGAAAAAGAGGACAAAAAAATGTGAAGATGATAAGTTTGATTTCTCATGCGGCAAAGGTAGTGCTTAGAATCATCAATAGGAGAATGGAAAAGAGAGCCAACATATTTCTAGGCGAGGATCAGTTTGGATTTTGGAAGGGGTGGGCCATTGGGGATGTGATTGCAGCGATGAGAATCATAGTGGAAAGGAATCTAGAATACAATCAGGATGTATTCACTTTTTTTGTTGATTTCAAAAAGGCGTTCGACAGAGTGAGGTGGGACAAGTTAATGGAAATATTGCGGAAAATGAAAGTAGACTGGAGAGACAGGAGACTGATGCGGAATTTATAGATGGTGCAGAAGGCGCAAGTGAGTGTAGCTGATGGAGGATTGGATTAGGCCACAGTAGGGAGGGGAGTTAGGCAGGGCTGTCCGTTATCGCCGGTACTTTTCAACATCTATTCGAAGGAAATGGTGAGAGAGGCTTGGGATGAGCTGGAGGCTGGAGTAAAGGTCGGGGGGAAATGGATAATATCAGTGAGGTTCACGGATGACCAAGCGCCAGTCAGGCCGTGGCTGGCAAAAATGCTGGATGCGTTGCAGGGACAGTGCGAAAGATACGGGATGATGATAAACCAGAAGAAAACGAAAGTAATGCGATTTTCAAGAACAAAAAGGGCCAGTATAACGATAAAAGTAGGAGGAGGTCAGAAGCTAGAAATGAAATATTACGTCTGCAAAACTTTTTTGATGTGTAGAGGAGGGTTGTATCTACAACACAAAAAAATGAGCAAAATTGAGGGTATAGGTACATCTTCAAAATCGATTTGAAAATTTAAAATTGTTATTAACTTTATGAAATTGTTTATATTTTATTATATAATCTTTTATTATAGTTGTCCAATTTAAGGCCGTTTAAATAAGTCCTTTGCAAATCTCTAGCTTTAATAGTCTTGGAGACATATCATTAAATGTGTTGTCACTTTTGCAAAATTTGAATTTTGCAACGTTGCAATTTCTCGTAAATAGTTGCGTATTTTGCAGAATGGCTTTGGGGTTTTCATTTTCTTATAAAATGATGACGTTTCACCACGCTTGGTCAAAATCGGTTGCCCTAATGGTCATTTTTGCTTATTTGATGGTCAAATTGAGGTGGAATGACCCAAACGTGAGACGGTGCTGCTTCTTGGCCTTTGATGCAAAAGTCATTTTGAATGTTGTCCACTAATGACTTCAAAGAGATGACGATGGTTATGCATGCAGTGTCTAAAAGAGACTTGTCTGAAGTGAGATGCCACACACTGCAGGTGATCTCTGGTTGTTGGAATGAGGAGCCCAGTCTAGCCCAAGGGGCACAGTGGTGTGGCCGACTAAAGATGTTGGTGGTCCAGGAACCACAGATGACACGGGTGGCACAGGGAGGGGAGTGCAGCCCCTTAAACCCTGATGCCTGAAGATCCAGCCCCCCACCACCCACTCAAAGGGTGCTTTTGTTGGGTTGGATGGAAATTACGCCCCCGTCCTCACTCTCTAGCAGTGAAAGGATCGCTCCATTTCAATTGGTTTTTTCAAGGCCAGCTGCATTTGGGAAGTTGGTTTGTAATTTGTTGCATTGCTCAAACTTTTCACTGCACATCCCTGCACGTATCAGACTGCATAATGACAGGCTTCATGTAAAACAGCTTTACAAATTAACAATATGTTGTAACTCAATTAACTCTTGTTTATTCATTCCAGGATGGAAGAATTGCTCGTCCAGGATATTGAATTTTTACATGGCTGTGCTAATCCGACAGTGATTTTGATCCATCAGGATATGAATGGTCGTCATGTAAAGACACATGAGATCTCATTAAGAGATAAAGAGTTTGTAAAGGTAATCATTAATAAATTTCCAAAAGGTTTTAATGAAACACAGTTTTGTGCTTTTCATCTGTTTAGCCCCACTTAATGTATTGCTTCAAACAACAGTTGAACTAGTATGATTGACCTGTGGTCTAGGAACTCGTGATGTATTACTGCGTAATTGTGTACCTGGCTCTCACTTTGGCTGTTGTGTTTGGAAATGGATTCCTTGATGTGCTTCAATGCACATGGTGACAGAATTGTGCATTGGGTAAGTTGCTTGGATGGAGCAAAAGAAGCATTGAAAGTTCACTTGTAGTTTCTTAACTATGACCAGATATCATTGCAGAACAACATATTCACCAGAAGATGTTGATCTGCAATGATATGTGGTCACACTTAAGAAATTACAAGTGGACTTGCAGCATTTACTTGTTCCTACAAACCTACCATAAAGGAATTAAATAAAGTTATGTTTATCATTGTGTAATATATAAAATTATTTGAATGTTAGTTCAGGTAATGTTTGAATGAGCCACACAATTTATGATAATAAGTGGCCATCACCTAAATTTAATGCTTGGTAGACATTTTTTGATACTGAAAAGTTACGTTTTTATTTGTATAAATGAATGGTATCCAGCTTCTCAATATCATTCCAAAGCACATTATCCATAGTTATTATGTGTATGGCATTGTTAGATAACACGAGGGGAAGACAAAGGTGTTGGTGGTGGAAATGAATGGTACTCAAACCCTGAAGACACACGTACTTCACAAAGAGGCAAATACTTTCATGTTGCCAGGTGAGCGTAAGTATATGCCATCTCCAGATAGGTAACATGATCTCCTCCACTCGCATGTGTGCTGTCTTGTTCCCTTGCACCAAACAGCCACTCGTCTGCACAGGTTTATCTCCACTTGGGGATCATGTTAACGCAAAGTCAGCTGTCGCCTCTCCTTATAACACCTCTATCAGGCACTAGGTGATGTGGAAAGCTATTCAGGGTGCATAAGTGGGTTGTTGGCTTAGATACCCATCAGCTCTTGAATCAGGCTGACACCCATCACTTTTTGCAAACTAGTGTTCTAAACCATCTGTGTCTTCCACAAAACGTGCAGCCATTCCGCTCTAAGGCTTGTTTCGAATCATATTAGGTTCATGATCATACGTGTGTATCGCTAGACTTGTCCATTTGCTCTTTGAATGTTGGCAATATTAAATGATACGGAACATTCCATTCATTAAGTCACTTAGTTGCCGACAAATTATGGAAATTGGTCCTTACCGCTGTGGTCCACGGTTGTAACTGTTGGAGCATGAATGCGAGAGGCAAAGAATTGCGAGGAAAACTGAGCTTTCACGTATTTAAGGGTGACTTAAGTGAAATATTTGGTTAAAGTATCAATCGGTACAAGGGCATATTTGTGTCCATTGGTTGATACCAGTAAGGCAGTAGGCGTGCATTGGTATGCTTAGGGACAGGGTTTCGTGGGTGGACGTGGGAGGGGGCAGTGTGTGTTTTCGAGCAGCACAGACGAGGCAGTGCTGGACATAATTTTTCTCTAACTGTCTCAGCCGTGGAATCCAATTGCAGCACCATTGAATTGAATGTTTTCTCTGTCCCAAAGTGGCCACAGCGCATCATGAAATAAGCACAGCAATCCAAGTGTATTTTGTTGCAGAACGTAGTATTTTTCTCTTATCTTTCTAATCGTTGATTTCTGGAACAATAGCCGATTTATTCAGGGTTGCTTTGACAGGGTTAAAATGTGTAACAATAAGGAATTTCATCGCAACTTGGTATGTACTGAGGCTTGCATAACTATGTGCGCCACCTCCAGAAAGGTGGCATGATCTCCTCTCCGTGCAGTCTCATTGCGCTGTGCCAAGCAGTCACTTGTTTGCACAGGTATTTGGTGAATCTCTGCCGTGATGTCACATTAGCGCAAATCCAACTGTCGTCGCTAACAATAAAACTAAAATTGTTTTACCTCATAAGTTTTGAATTCTTTTTTTTACCGCTCTTTGCAGATACCTTGGAAACAAGACAATGTGGAGACAGAAGCATCGATGGTTATACCGGTGCCGGAACCCTTGGGAGGAGCAATTATTATTGGCCAGGAATCTATATTGTATCACAATGGGACTAATTACGTTCCTGTGGCACCACCCTTAATTAAGGTACATTAAGTGCCTGGCAATGGATTCATGCCTTGTTAGTGCAAGAGATGTGCTCCTGGGCGTTTTTGTGCTAATTAAAATTGTGTTAAGTTAGACAACTGAAAAGACAAGGTTGCTTTTTAAGTACTATGGATATAGAATAGCAAAATTCCCATGAACTATGTACTTTAACTAAAGGCCATGAAAATTCTTTTTGTTGCAATAATTGAGGGTTGCAAATATCATTGACGATAATAGGAACTTGCTTAAAGTTGTTTTCTCTCACATAAAACTTTCCTTGCATGCAATTTTAAAATTTCCTCCTGGAAGCAAGTTCCCATTTTCCTTTTGCTTGGGTACACTGATGTCTAGCAGGTGATGGGTAGAGCTATTTACTTGAGGGCTTCTCAGGGTGTGTTACAGATCGGCAGGGGTCACACAAATGAAATTGATGTCCACCATTAGTAATTAAGGGCAAAATCACGAACATAATTTGAGCTAAAGATGAAATATGGAAATAGTTATTCCTCTAGGCATTAATACAAATGGGGATAATTAGACTTGTACCAATACCACTTTTTCCTATGCCAAACCGTTACTTCGATACCAGTGGCCGATACCGATAGTATTATTTGCCGATACCTTACTTATTTAAAAAAAAAATTGATAAGTGATTTCCTTCTCATGAAGTCAATTCAGTAATCAAAAGTGTTTTAAAAGAGCACCTAATTATTGAGAGAAATGACATTGTGACAACTCTTTTATTTTGCTACTCTTATCACTGGGATTGGATTTTATACACTAAGCCCTCTCGCATTTGTAAATACTGAAAATTCTTTTTAAGAAATGAGAGCTGCTGAACATGCTCATATTTGAATGCATTGCTCATTGACATATTATTGACTCGGCTGCAGAACATGCTCAGCAGCTCATATTTGAATGCATTGATCATTGACATATTATTGACTCGGCTGCAGAACATGCTCAGCAGCTCATATTTGAATGCATTGACATATTATTGACTCGGCTGCTGAACATGCTCAGCAGCTCATATTTGACTGCTTTGCTCATTGACATATTATTGACTCGGCTGCAGAACATGCTCAGCAGCTCATATTTGAATGCATTGATCATTGACATATTATTGACTCGGCTGCAGAACATGCTCAGCAGCTCATATTTGAATGCATTGACATATTATTGACTCGGCTGCTGAACATGCTCAGCAGCTCATATTTGACTGCTTTGCTCATTGACATATTATTGACTCGGCTGCAGAACATGCTCAGCAGCTCATATTTGAATGCATTGATCATTGACATATTATTGACTCGGCTGCAGAACATGCTCAGCAGCTCATATTTGAATGCATTGACATATTATTGACTCGGCTGCTGAACATGCTCAGCAGCTCATATTTGACTGCTTTGCTCATTGACATATTATTGACTCGGCTGCAGAACATGCTCAGCAGCTCATATTTGAATGCATTGATCATTGACATATTATTGACATGGCTGCAGAACATGCTCAGCAGCTCATATTTGAATGCATTGACATATTATTGACTCGGCTGCTGAACATGCTCAGCAGCTCATATTTGACTGCTTTGCTCATTGACATATTATTGACATGGCTGCTGAACATGCTCAGCAGCTCATATTTGAATGCATTGCTCATTGACATATTATTGACTCGGCTGCTGAACATGCTCAGCAGTTAAGAGGGTTCTTCTATCTGGACCATAGCACCAGTCTCTGAAAAACATTTGCTCAGGACTTAACTCTAAACCTGCAGCTACACCCAAATGCTGCAGTGGACTCTCGTTTGCACGTTTTTGTAGGGACCCGAAATCCTGAACATGGTAACTTGAGGAAAACTTGCTGAACACGTTAGGCCTCCTCGGGTTACGTTGAAGATGTGTGTGCGGGTTGCAGAACGTCCAAGGGGGAGGGGGGGGGACCAATCCGCTCTCTTACGGCTGGGCGGTTTTCCGGTGCACTGGTTCAGGGGGTCGGTTTTTTCACAACCGGCAGGCCGGTTTGGATGTAGGAAAAAAACTGGTGAACTGGGGAAGTGGTTCTGAACCGATGCACCAGGGAAGCGGTTCTGAACCGATGCACCAGGGAAGCGGTTCTGAACCGATGCACCAGGGAAGCGGTTCTGAACCGGGGCACATGGGCATTGGTTCTGAACCAGTGTACAGGGGAAGTGGTTCTGAAACACCGATAATCGTTCGCTGCTCGTCTTTCACACCGCCATCTCTGCTCGCAGCCAGGCTGATTGGCTGGCAACCACGCCTGTGAACTATCCTGTACTATTAGTATTTTGTTTTTTTGATGATTACAACGAATGAGAGAAAGTTAATAATCCTTCAGGTCAGTGATTAGCAATTTTTATTAAACCAAGGCGGTTGGTTTTGGAAAACTTCGCTGAGGAAGGAGCATTGTTTCAAGTTCCTATCTCCCCCTGCCATACGCAAGGAGAGAGAGGATAATGCAACTGCTTACAGCAGCCTTAACATTCGTGTCTGGAATGCAATCATAGATGGGATTTATCGTGCATAAGATGCACTAAATACAAACGAAAATTTAACATTTTGACATTGATTTTTAATGCTCAATATTGTAAGTTCTTTCAAGAATTATTTTATGCCAAAGATAAGTTGAGATATTTTTTAATGAATAATATTTTAAGTAATGATGAATTTAAGGAAATTACTGTTACCTAAGGCAAAATTTGATGTGACACCCTATGTTGTCAGAAAATTTAGGGTGTTTGCAGGCTGCCAATTTTTAAAAATGTCTCAAAAAAGGGGTCATAGACCCTCGCATCAAAATTGTTGCCAATATGAAAGATAAAGGAATTGTTGACTAAGAAAGGCAGAAAACTGTGAGTCACAGAGGAAAGCAATCCACCTCTCCACACATATCAACTCTCTGGAAGCACATAAATCAGATTAATAATGACAATAAGCAAGCATGTTTTAATCCACAGTTTTTTTAAACTGGTACTACTAGTTTCAATGCGTCATCTTCAGGTAAAAGCAGTACAATCATAGATAGAGGTATATGTACTCAAAAAGAGGTTGGAGAGGGGGAGGGGATAGTGAGGGGAGGGGGCAGGTGAGTTCTGAGGACAGTGGTGTGAAGGTCAGTAGAAAGGCACACAGTGGGTGGTCAAAATTTCTCCCTAATAACCAGGGAAGGGGGTTTGAATCACTCACAGCACATTCAGAACACTGAGTTAAACACACAGCGGATTTCTTTGAGTAGAATTCTTATCCCTATACACGAGGGAAGCGTAAACAGTGGGTTAAGTCATCAATATGAGTCCCTCTTCCACAAAACTTCCACCACAGAGTTAAAGTTTCCCATTTGTTAATGACAAGGAGGTTTCAATCAGTGGGGAGCGTTTGTCAAAAATGATTTCATTGAAAATATGTCCATTTTTCCGGTTTCTGTCTTCTTATTTCCATGTCCTCCAATTTGTCCATCTTTCACCCCTTCTTTGTCATATGCCCAGCTTGAAGTCGCTTCCATGCCCCTCTCCTAAAAGGTGCGTAATGGGATGGGACACATTCCCATGCAGGAACCATCTCCAATGTTCTTTTGCACCTATAATGCGGAAGGATCTTCCCGTCTGACCCACGTACGTTACCTCACAGTCCCTACACACCAGTTTGTATACACCACATTTGTCTAAGGGGTCCGTCCTGTCCTTTGTATTGCTTAACAATGCCTTCAGGTTACTTTGACTATAGAAGGCTAAACTGGTCTTTCAGGAAAATATTGCTTATTTTTTGAGAGCACCATAATATGGTAGTTGATACCATTTCCTCTCATTGACCTTGCACCCCACTTGGCTCAAGAGTAAATCTCTCGCCTTAACTGGCATTTTTTTCTGCAGCATGCGGTCGATTAACTTTTCACTGTAGCCGGTTTTTGACTCGATGAATTTGTTGGTCTGTACTTCCTGACTGAAATTATTGTTCGAGAGGGGAATTCTCTGCATTCTGTGTAACATAAAATGAAAAGTCGAAATTTTAGTGAGAGTTACCGTATTCCTCCAAATATAGCCCCCCCCCTTTTTGGCCAAAATCTTCGTGGAAAAAGTCTGGGGGACAATAATCAAGAAGCTCAAGGCACCTAATGATGTCCATTGTGAAATTCCATCCCCTGAATTTGAAAGTCAATGTCTCTCAAAAATGGGTAGTTCAATTTTAAAATAAAGTGTGTATTTCAAACTAAAGCTTGTTTATTTATACGTTTATTAATGTCTAAAATATATTTTGAAATTGGTTATATTAATTTATTTTACGGCCAAGACATAAAAACTGGTTATATAAATTTATTTTTTGACGGAGACAGATAAAAAGGCCGGATTTTTTTCAAGTTCTGGGAAGCAAGTTTCACTTTGACGCCCACTTGAAGATAAACAAGAAAACCCACTTCTCTTTTCTTTGCATATGATATTGAACATATACTATCTTAGACTAAACAAAGTTTAAAATAGATTACTCAGTTACATTACAACAAATTTTAAAAACATGAGCTATCTCAGCTTGCGGGAGTCGGAAATACATTTGTTTTGATGGTATTCTTTGACTTTGAAAACTAAGCACGCATAAAATGACATAGCAAATTGAGGTAATTAGATGTTTTAAACTTGTATATATTTATTTCGGAAAGCGAGCTCCACACGACAGGATTTTCGGCTAGGAGAGATAAGCTGCTCTAGGTTCCAAGTTGTAAGGTACCGTACCGCGCGCACCAAACAACGCCAGGAAATTTCTCTAGTATGCACTGGTGTGTAGGGCTGTTGTGTAGGGTGTAAGGTGTAACGGCTTCAACCGTTACATGGCCCCTCCCTAAACTGTGGAGGCCGCTTACAATCAAAAGTGGACTCCGCAGTTTACTAATGAAAACAATAGAAATTAGAGAACCGTTCTCCGGCTAACTAAAATGCGTAACAAACTCTAATGAACACAAGAAAAAAAAACGAAATTAAATCAGCTTGGAATGACATCCGGGTCATAATATAATTTTAAATTCCCGAAATTATACACTCCGAGTTCTCTTCCCTCGTTATCTTCCAGGTGACATGAGTTCGGCCCAGAATGTGTAGAGACGCGGAAAGGACCCCTGTATAGGTGGAAAAATTTGTGGAATTTCATATTGTTTAGCTTTCGTGCGTCCACGCATAAATGCACTCGACCGTCTTTTTCTTTCACTACCACTAATGGATTTACAAATAAACTGGGGGCGCGGGTTATTATGCCTCCCTCGACCATGGCTGCTATCTGTTCTTCAACTTGCTTGGCGTAGGCGTGTGGAATTGGGTAAGTTTTCTGGACAAATGGCTTCTCGTCACTCAGTTTGATACGATGTATGAAATTCTTGGCCAAGCCCGGAAGTTCAGAAAAGGCCTCTCGATTCTCTTCTAACACCGCCTGGAGTTCTGCTTCTTCCTCCGTAGATAACCTTATGACGGCTGAGTCGCTTTCGTCTCCATTTGTTCCCTGACATTCCTCATTTCGCTCGCAATGCCTCTCCCTCTCTAATGCATGAGACGGTACCTCTCCTTCCGACGACACCTTTAAATCGACCTTTATTTCTATAATCAATTACTGCACTGTTTTCCAATAACCAATCGGTCCCTAAAATCAATTCCGTAACTAAACCTTTCACTATCAGACATACTGAGTCGATCTCGCAACCCTTTACACTTATTGGGTGCAAAGCCTGTCGTGTTATAGGACTCGATTTCCCATTATTAGCACAAATTAGATAACTCTTGTTCAAAGGCAGTATGGGGATTCGGGAATTCTTTTCATGGAGGGTTTTGAAGAACTCCTCCTCAATCCTGCACACTTCGCTTCCCGTATCTATCAGCTCTAGTACCTTGACTCCAATACAGTCTACTTATATCTTTGGGCATTTTTTCGGTTTACTGATATCCCCTTCTTCTGTTAGTAAATCGTCCAATGGATTTCCCTGTAAAATGACTGCTGGCACAATTCCTATAGTCCCTTCTCCTTCCTCGCCCGTGCTTTCGGGACCACTTAGCTCGGACGTTACGCGTTTCCCGTCGCCGCATCTCGAGCTCCATTCTCTTGAACCGAGTTTCCCACTGCTCTGTTTCCATACTCATTTGAGATCCTCGCTGCCTCTCGCCCTAGCATCGCGCTTTAACAATGCAATCGTGAAGTTCGGAATTCCACTGCGGACCATGAATCCAAATTACGCTCTTCTCGCTCCCTGTTGTTCCTTTGTCCTCCTCTCCACCTATTATTTTGCCCATCCGACGGTCGGACTGTATTAACTCGAGACCCTGTTTGTTGGTTCTCTTCAATGGTGTCATCATAATATCCAAGTAAAGTGACTAATTTTTCCATATCTAGAGGTTCGGTGCTCCTTAAAAGTTTCCTTACCCAACCCGGAAATTGACGTATTAAGAAAAATTTGAGCTCCTCGTCACTAATTGGGGGTTCGCATGATTTGGCTACCGCAATTTTTCTCATCGCGTAGTCACTCATTTGTCCTTCACTCGTGCGTGAATAATATGTCATGACTCTCGCCCTGTATTCATACCTTGAGTTTTCATTCCAATACTTTTGCAAAAACCTTTGTTTTAATTCGTCGTACGTCTCAGGGACTGGATACAATGCGTTTCGACAGAGGCGAGCTACATCCTCCGTCATACCGGATAACATATGCGACCATTGAGCGGGCGGAATCATAAGTAAGCTCATATAATTCTCAGCTTTATTTATGAAAACTTTAGGATTCTGCTCTGCCCTACCTTTAAATACAGGTTTTTCATGGTCGTGCTCGGTTAAGGAACTTGAGCGGCTACCACCATTCCTCCGCCTATTCGTTCTATTTGTTTTACTCGATCTGTTAACTGTTCGACTTTCTGTCCGATATTCTCATCTGGACTAGACACATCCCCTATTTCTGACTTTACACTCTCTTCTAATTTTATGAATTTAGTGGATAGACGTTCCTCCAGACGCTCCATTTCCTGTTCATTGATTTTTATGACCTGAGTCAACTCATTACGAATACCAAGTCTACTTCCCTTTTTGCATTCGATTCCACCTATCTACCATTCAGAGCCTGAAAAAGTTCTTTAAACATACTATCCCTCTTCTCCTCCCCTCCTTTCTTCCATCGCCTCCAACCACGTCTTAAGGTCAAATATGGTCTCCGTGGACACCGTGGTGGTCGGCACGGGCTTAGCGATAGGCGTTGACTCAACGCATGATTTAAATAAAGCCGCCTCTCCTTCGCTCACGTCACCTTCCTCAAGGTTTTCTAATTCTTCCATTTCAGATAACCTTCTCCCTTCCATGAATCTCAGTTCTTTTTTGTATGCCATATTACTGCTGCTTATCCAGACAACTTCCTAATTTTACAAAAAACTCGCCTCTTAGAATAACCTCTCGACCACACCACGCCTACCTCTAAATACCCTTGCTAGATTAGAGTATAAGCCTGTCAGATCCTGGTCACGGCACCAAAAATATGTACCGGTCCAGTCCTTCCGGCCGTGCGAACGGGACACGACACACTTCACCCACGCGTACCCTACCGCCTCAGAGACGCGCGGGCAAAAAAAAACAAACTCCGTCACCTTTTAGATACGAATGGAAGACCTCTCCCGAGCAGGTCTCAGCGGGCAGGTTCCTGACCTCTTTCAAAACTAGCGATTCCCTAGCTTTACCGCCGGGGTCGGGTGAAGAAAGGTCGCAGGTAATGGGTCTTTGGGTAATCCGGATCGCCACAAAGAAAGTTGAACAAAAGTTGGAATCGTTTTTTCACTTGACGTAACAAACCATATATTCTGGTGCAGACACAAATAATACAAAAAAAAACCCTTCTTACAACTACTGATTAGATAATGAGTGGATGAGGGATGAGACATTGAAATAGTGAGGATATCTTTTAATGAGATGAATGAATGAATTAATGAAACAAAAAATGTAGAAAAACGATCATGATCACATAACATCAATGATGGACTAAGAGCGAGTCAGAACAAAATATAAAAAGAAGGCTCACTTCCGCGAGCATGCGGTTGAATGAATTGCACGATTGAATTACAGTACACGTGAACTAATATTTAGTTCTCTCCTTTCCAACAAACTAGGGAATGTGGGAAGTAATCATAAGTCCTTCCCATTGAAGAAAAATGCTTTCCACAGAGCTACCCACTTTAGGGCATTAGTTACTCAAATGGAGGAGCACACTGCCGTTGTAGCCGGGCCCACCGTAACTCGATGGCTATAAGAACAAGGGGGGGGGGGGGTTTTGGTCGGATGGCAACCGTACAGGACCGTAATCACGGGACTGGAATCTGGCTCGGCACCCTGGATGACTCGACTTCTGCTGCACCCGCCAGGCATGGACACGCCGCCCGTGGTCTCCGTGTATGCCGTGCAGACCTAGGAGGGAGTTGAGGTCCATACAGTGGACTCCGGTACTCTTTTCCTGGTACCTCTCCACCTCCAGTAGTCCCAATCACGCAGCGCTTCCGCCCCGTGATTCTCCTTGTGCATTCTCCGCTTCTTCTTTCCGGCGATGGCCTCTTAATGCGCCGTTTGGAGGGGAAGGGGACGTGGAAGGAGGAGAGAAACTGATGGAGGGGGGGCACACCAAGGGAAAACTCGGACTTCTTGTGATCCTCACCAGTCAACCATCCCCTGTGACTCATGCAGCGTCCCACTCCATCCAGTCGACATACCCATTTCTTCCGTACCTCTCTCACACACACAGACAAATCACTCACTCATACCTCCTCCCACCACAACGATCCGAACTTTGGAAGGAAGAAGGGAGATGGGGAAGGGGGGTGAAGGAGTGGTGTGGGTGGAAGAAGGAAAAGGTGTAACGGCTTCAACCGTTACAGTACAAAAAAATATTTGCTAAAAATTCGTTCGTAAACATGTACTTCAGTAAAAAATTATTAAAAATATTTTAATACCATCAGTAAACGTAGAAATAAACATGCTTCAATTTGATATACAGTTGAGCACCCTTAATACGGGAACCCCTAATCCGGGAGCACCCATAATCCGGCAATTTTGCCATGACCAACTACCTAGTACTTAGTGGAAAATGACGAAACATTTTTAACCGGAACATCGCTTCATAACCTGCCGAGATACCATTCTTAACGTTAATTTTCCCATTTCGAGAATGAGAATAATTTAAACATATTAATTTCTGGTACTTCGTGTACACAGGAATTATTCCAGAACTTGAAGTAAACGTATAAATTTGAAGACATCGCCGAGACGGGACTAATTTACAGATCGGCCACTTTCAATGGCGCGCATATTTTTGATTGACCACTAGACGTAATTTGACAAAATTATTGGTTATATTCTTATGTTTCACCCAAAACATGTCTCATCCATACAGTTGTGGCAACAGCACAAAACGTTAACCATCGCAGAAAATGTGCAAGTTGTGAAAAAGCATGTTGCATCAGTAAAGCGTTTGGGTGAAACATACTACGTGGGATCTTCAACATTATAGCACATTAAGAAGCTGAAAGAGAAAAATTATCAAAATTTTACTGTTAAAGTGACACGAAGAAGTAGATAAGAGAGAAAAACTATGAAGGAAGATATAAGTGATGATTAATCAGCACTTATATCTAAATTTAGATAGCCTGGTTTCGAATGCGTCAAAATGAAGGGCATAGTTAGTATTTCTGGCCAAATGCTAATGGATCATGATAAAATATTTCAGAAATAGACGTGATCAATCCAAAAGACGTGATTCGGGATATTTCACGTGCAGGCAATAGCATTTCACCGTCCGTTCTAAAACACGCGTGGTTTAAATTGTGGCCTGCTTTAAGGTTTGATATAGAAGAAATAAGTGGGGATTTAAAAAATTTCATGTTTCTGAGGATAAAAATACGATGATGGAGTTTGCAAACATCATCCATAACCCCGAATTAAAGGAAATGGAATTTGTAAATTTAGACGAAAGGATAGTTAGCGGCCACGATATTCTCACCACACAACATATCATAGATGATGAAATCATTGAAATGGTATTTAATAACAAAAAATCCGAGTGGGGATGGCGATGATCAGCCTGAAATTGTTGAAGGAAGACTACTATTGATGATGGTCTTTAAAGAATAATACAGTCCGGTCGCCCGCGGCGACGTAGTGATAGGCGGCCGTACACACGACACCGACGCATTGACATCGCGCTGAATCAGCTGATAACAAATCGAGCGGGGTAGGAAATCGTGTTACGCAAATCACAGCATAAGAAATATCAAATTTTATACCCTTTTCCAAAAACAGTATGCAACTTTTACATGTGCAGCAATATGCACAATGCTTAGATTCCGTTATTTAAACTCACTGCGAAACTTCGATTATTTTAAATAATAACTTTGTGTATTAAGAAACCATTTCTTTCTGATTATTCCCAGTAACTCTTTTTAAAATAATGTTCAGTAAATGGCAAACGAATATATTTTGCTATAACTAATTAACTCCTTTCAATGAAAACATCTCGGACGTCAGAAATAGACCAGTTGACATGCATGACCCATAGTCCGGAAAAATCCCTAATCCGGCATCACCTCGGTCCCGACTGTGCCGGATTAAAGATGCTCAACTGTACTTTAATTTAAAATCGCGTCAGCCATCTTGGAGACATTGGTCTTCAAACTTGCGAGTGACAGAAATTTTGCAACGAATGGTAGGCATCCTAATATATTAGGCCTTATAAGGGTGTTACGGATGATATATTATGCATAAAACTAATAAGGTTTACTATTCCATTTTTTAATTTCCTATTTAGGATTATTAATTACATCATTAACTGCCAAGTTCCTAGGCACAGCTTATCTATAATAATAAATTTTTGATCTAATATTTTTCCTTAGAAATTGAAAACTTTATTCCATAGGACTCCATACAGAATTAATATACCTGCCATTCATCCAGGAATGAAAATTCATTGTTCAAACATTATTAACTTGTGCTAATGGATATCGGAAATAACCCATTCTGATTATGGGTGTTCATTAGGGCGGATCGGAAAAATCGATTTTTCGCGGAGAAACTTGGCCCTCTGGAAAAAGTTGTCAAAGTGACTCAAAATGAGGCCAGAAAAATTTGAGACCTCTAGGTCAACCCTAGACCCTCGCGCCGTGGCCATTTATGGGGAGGGGGGCTGAAAATGGAAAAAGTCATGTTTTTATAGCGGTTTCCCATGTATTTTGCCGAGTTGCGGCCCTTCAGGGCAAAAATTTCGTCCATTTGTACGTATCTGTAGCCGTTAAGCCACAAATTGTCTATTTTGAGTGCGCGGCCGCGCGTAATTATGCACCACCCACGCAGCGTCGCGACGCAGTGGTCAGAAGGCCGCTCGCGCGCCTCCTGCCCGGTCGCCGCGAACGCAGCAAAACTCATCACGGATGCGTCTTCCATCATTGGTCTCATTAATATTAGATAATTAAACAATTTCCAGGGAATAACAATTACGGAAGAATTGTATGAAAGTAATATAACCCTACACACTATAACTTTTTTTCCTGTCTCGTCGACATAAACGAATTGACGTTACCGACTTTTAAAGAAGTGGTAAAATATTTTTTTTATGTTCGCGACGCATTGAGATATGAAAGCGCAGGAAGGGAGCCTACGGCTTATCAAGTAGTCTGGTGGCCAAAGTGTCCGCACTATGGAGACACACCTCTATTCCAATCATTCCGGAGCGTGGTGTGATTAAAATGATTATACGGTACCATACGACGTACTACGGCTTAAGAAAAAATGCAAGCAAGCCTATGAAAGGTGCGAAATCGACAAAAAATTAATATATTTTTAAATGATTCCCAGAATCTATGTGATTCTTGTGCGTGTCAGAGCCTAAGAACTAGCAAGTGTAAATTTAGAAAGAGGATAAAGTTCTCCCAAATGAAGCGGCATTTTTGAGGGATCAAAGGACAAAACGAAAGATGGTATCCGGTTGATTGGATGCCTCAGAAACTCGACGGTTAAAGAAAAACCTCAGGAGAGGATCGTCGGAGAGCGTCGACTCAAAATCTTTAATTCTTGAAGAGGTAAAAAGTGAGCATCAAGAATTATTTTCCGCTACATCTCGAGAAAACTCAACCAACGGGGAACCAACCGACTTAGACCTCAAATTTCTTCATACGATTAGGAATGAAAATCAACCTGGACCTCCTTCGGGGCAAAGACGTCTTCAATTGTCAACTGAGGCGGAGGTATGTGCAAGTACCGGTGACATGTCCCTCAGAGCAGCAGCAATGATCGTCAGTGCAACTGTATCCGACGCAAAGCTCAAAACTCCGGAAGACAGGTGAAATGTAGTGGACCGGCATTACTTACGAAGACAGAAAAAGAAGATGCTAGATTCAGTAAAAGCAAAGACAGATAAATCAAAAAATGCAATTGAAGGTCTGTATTTGGACGGCAGAAAGGATGAAACAATTAAACTGGACAAAATAGGCAGGAGGACGTATCAATCTAAGGTTAGGGAGGAACATGTCTTGTTTGTTGAAGAGCCAGGCTCACAATTTTTCGGTTTTGTCTCCCCCACAGGAGGATCTGCAAGAAAAATCACAACTGCAATTCTTGATTTTGTTGCGAAAGAAAATATTGAACTTTCACATTTAAAAGTGATTGGATGCGATGGCACCAAAGTGAATACAGGTCAGGAAGGAAGCATCATCCGTTTGCTGGAAGCAAAACTCCGACGTCCCTTACAAGGGTCTATTTGCCAATTACACTTGATTGACTTAACACAGCGGCAGTTGGTAGAAACATTAGACGGGCAAACTAAGGGTCCAAATTTGTTTGCAAGACCTATTGTCTCCACCCTTCAAGACTGCCACACTCTTAATATCATACGATTCGAGCCAGTTCCAACAAAATTGTCCCACGAAGAAGACTTGAGATTGCTGAGCAGTGACCAGCAGTATCTTCGGGGAATTTCTAATACTGTGTCCAAAGGATTTCGCTCGGAAAGTTTGGCCAGATAAACTCCAAAAAATGTGGCTCATTCTCGTTAGCTCACTACGGCCAGCCGACAACTGAGGCTATACGTGTCCAAAGAAAATTCATGCGCTAATTTATAAAATCTAGTGTCATTCAAAAAGTATACGCACCTGTCTGGTTTTCAGTGAAAAAAACCATTGTATACACGAGGGTGCTGTACATTTATGGAAATTATTTAATTGATCAAGATATCTTCCAGTAGATCTTAAAAGAGTCATTGATCCTGTTATTCAGAGAAACGGTTTTTTCGGGCACTCAGAAAATTTACTCCTCCCAATGATTGCTGACAATGGAGAGGAAGTGTGAAGAGATGCGTGGAAAATAATCTTAGAGGCATGAAGAAATACGCGTGCGACGAAAATCGTGAAATTTTGAGTTAACAGATTTTAAATTTGATGCAGAAGACTACAAGCTGCTGATAAAATGAGACGAGAACACCGACTCGTGCTCTATCACATCTCACGACTGAAGAAATTCGAGAATTACTTCAGTAATGCTCAACTGTGGAATGCAATTGTCCTTGTCACACAAAAGCTTGCGCTCTTGAAATACCTATTTGCAAAAGAGGTAACCCAAGCTTCATTGGCATCCGCAACAACAAGAGACAATAAGAAATACTGAAAATTCTAGAAAGCAGAACCAAAATGCCAACCTTCAAAACTTAGTCTCAGTTCATGCTGTGATATAGTGAGTAAGTTTTACATTTATCTGCTTGACTTCAAAAATAAAAAAAAATCGATAATGACCTTTAGTGTTCAATGAAAATAAAGTATAAATACGAATACTTGCACACAGATAAACCGACTGGTAATACAAAATGACCACTTTCTTATTTTTTCGAGCGGCCTTCTGACCACTGCGCCGCGACGCTGCGTGGGTGGTGCATAATTACGCGCGGCCGCGCACTCAAAATAGACAATTTGTGGCTTAACGGCTACAGATACGTACAAATGGATGAAATTTTCGCCCTGAAGGGCCGCAACTCGGCAAAATACATGGGAAACCGCTATAAAAACATGACTTTTTCCATTTTCAGCCCCCCTCCCCATAAATGGCCACGGCGCGAGGGTCTAGGGTTGACCTAGAGGTCTCAAATTTTTCTGGCCTCATTTTGAGTCACTTTGACAACTTTTTCCAGAGGGCCAAGTTTCTCCGCGAAAAATCGATTTTTCCGATCCGCCCTAGTGTTCATGCATCGGGCAAACGAGGCTGATTGATCAAGGTCCTTTTCACCGTCCCAATTACTATCATGTTTAGGCAGAAAACCATCGATTTTGAAGATATGGTGTCACTAATTGGGAGAGGATGAAAAGTATAATGTTGAAGTGAAATAGCAGACATTCAGTCTATTTTTCTTGACAAAATGCATCTGGAAATATTATTCGGCCCCCAATACAAATAATAGAAGATACAAATAAAATAATCAGAGATAAACAAATACCATCCTGAGTGGAGAAGATATTGTAAAAGTATGAAATATTTGGTAAATGGACCCTTGAACACCTGTGAAGATTAAATGTCATACTACTGCCAAATATGTACATTTGGACAATTTGGGCTATTATGTGATTACGTACACAAACGTGGATATAACGAAGCTTTTATTTGAACAAAAAAAACTACCCGCAACATAAAGCAAAACTCAATAAAGAAAATAGAGATTAAGGAATTTGTGTCCTTTAATTAAAGGAATATTCATTCCTTTATAAAATAATCCTTCACTGCGATCTCAGTCACCTTGATTTCATGCGACCAATGCAAGTGATAGCTACGGAGGGCGGCATTTTAAATGAAAGAACATTTGGTCACCATGATTCCCAATGCACATACTACGACAGTGCTTACACTTCAAAATCGTGATTTCTCACAAATTCTCTTTACATATCTCACTTCTCCATTCCACCTAATTATGGAAATATAGTTTCCCTAAATACAATAGCTAGTCAACTTTAATAGGTGAAATAATATTGAGTATTTTGGTAAATATATTAACTTGATACTCCATATTGATATCTGAGACAATGGAATTTTTTATTACTCAAGGTGCTAAAGTTGTTAACCATAGAAAGTTATGTGCAAGTCCTGCTTTGCATTTAAAAAAAATTTCAGTAACTGAACTTCAAAAATTGGGGGGGGGGGACTATATTCGGAGGAATGCAGTAATGGCAGGAATTGGCAGGTATTACCTGGTCTGTAGTGGTATTAATGACTTAACCCACTGTTTACGCTTCCCTCGTGTATAGGGATAAGAATTTTACTGAAAGAAATCCGCTGTGTGTTTAACTCTGTGTTCTGAATGTGCTGTGAGTGATTCAATCCCCACGGGTCACCCTTCCCTGGTTATTAGGGAGAAATTTTGACCACCCACTGTGTGCCTTTCTACTGACCTTCACACCACTGTCCTCAGAATTCCGCTTTCCCTGGAAAGCCGAATTTTTGGGAGCACAGAGCGCACCTACTATCAGCAGTAACCACCATGTTGAACTAAATTGGTAGGTATTTGGTTGAAGTTATAGTCTATTACACTGGCCTCATTTCCAAAAGTGAGGAAAAAAGCCTTCTTGTCAATTTGTGGCTGCCACATTGAGGCTGACTTGGATGATTACAGTTACTTGGAAAATTAACATCACATGATTTCAAGACTGTTGCTGCAGAAATATGTATACCCCACACTATCAACTATTGCATTGAGAAATACGAGGATTCATTTCTCCACGCACATGATGACATTGTATGCCAAGAGTGATCCATTCGAAGACATGACTCTTCATTCTTAAATCACAAGGTTTGTTTTCAGCGAGAAGGCATCTTTTGATCACCTGCTGTGCCCCGTGGCAAATGAGTGTCTCCCTTCAAGCGTTATTTCAAGACCTTGTTCCTCCCACATGAGTTAAGTCTACCTTCTTTTGTCACCTCCCACCCCGTGTGAAGAGGCGTGTGGGCGTGTGTGGCCAAGGCATGTCTTGTCAAATGTATTTGGGAATGTGTTTAATAGGCTTTGTGTGAGTGGAGGACATTCTGGTTTCTTTAAAAGAAAACTTGTAATGTATCTTTAGTGCGTGCATGAAGCTATTTCTGTGAGCAGTGACCTTTGCTTTTTAGTACTTGTATATTTGTCCAAACGACACACCCTCAATTTCTCTTTTTATTTTATAATTGTGGATGTCTGTATTTACAGCAAAGTACGATATGCTGTTATGGACAGGTGGATTCCAACGGCTCTCGATATTTACTTGGGGATATGGCTGGACACCTGTTTATGCTCCTGTTGGAACGCGAGGAGAAGATGGACGGGACAGTGGCTGTGAAGGACTTGAAAGTGGAGCGCCTAGGTGAGACGGAGACCCCCCCCCCCCCCCACCCACTCACGTGTTAGCTCTTCTTCCCTTGCAGTCCCGCAGGGGAGCGCATCTTGCCCTTGCAAGAAACCCACTGTAAAGCATGTTCGCAAGTTTAATCAATATGGCACTTACATGGAAAACTGGAGCTGAATTCAACTCTGACATTACTGCATAAGTAGATCCTGATGGGTCGTTCCATTTTAAATCTTTTAATTTGAGATCACCCACTTCTTCAAAATCATAATGTCGAAAATAGCTAATGAATGTTAAGTAGGAATTACTGAGAATTTATGCCTCCAATCTTTTATAACTACGAGATATCGTCACTATTTTCAGTTGAGAGTTTGCTGAGACTCTTGAGTTTGATAAGCTATATCTTCCAAAAGAGGACATCAGTTTTAATGCAGTTAAATGTATTTTATAGAGTGTTCATTTATACGGTTATTCATAGTCATAATTAATTTTCTTCGCCCTAAATAAACTATTGCTAAGTTTTATTTGGAATGAAAGGCTTTTCGGGACTTAAAATCTGGAGACCAAGAATTGCATTCTTGTTATTTGGTTAGTTGTCATCATATTAAATTGAAATGGCAAAAAAGTAAAGCCAATGTAGTTTTTGATAATTTAAAGAAAACAATTTTATTTATTTTAAAATTAAAAAAAGTTGATAAGAAATTTCTAAAACCCTTCTACAGACTGGTGACTCAACGGAAACTTGAGTTGTAGCCGCAAGGTTGTCAGCATGAAGAAGTAAAGAAATAATAATTTCCAGTATTACATTAAAGTTTGTTTTCTTTTGAAGATAGAGCTTCCTGTACTCAGCACTCATTCCTGACAGTAGACCCTTGCCAAATTGTGCGTCAATTATGCGCCAAATGTCTACCTTGTCATTGTAATATCATTGTTCATTTTCACAGATCAGATCAGGTTAATATATCTAACTTTAATCTTTCTTGTAAATTTTCAATTTACTTGAACTTTGACACTAGTTTGTGGTTGATTCATAACTGGGCAGAACTTGAAGGTGAAGGAACACTTCATCGCTCGTTTATCAATGCTTACAAAAGTTGATGCAGTCAATGTTCCATTATTGATGGTGAAGTTAATTTAGTATAATTGGACACTTAGTTTTTGCTTCTCAACGTGGGCAAAGTTGGGCAGAAACGGTTGCGATGAACGTTGGTCAGCCAACGAGGTCATCCGTGGGGGCCTCACTCACACGGGGGTGTGCAAGGGCAAAGGCCCCTTCTCAGAGGCCGATCACACTTTCAAACAGGCCATCCCGAATGGCACCCACAAATTTGAGACCTGCCTCTCAGCTAGATACATATTTTAAATGGATATACTATATTTGAAATGCTCGTCTGAAACCCTCTTCCACAAGGACTTTTTTTAACTCTGAAAAACCATTTTTTTTTCAAAATTACTCAATTTCAAATTCCTCTATGAGGGATGCTCAAATTCCTTATTTCTTCATTAATCCATACACTATATATGTATGGGGGCGGAGGTAGCGAGTTGGATTGATAAGCTGAGGGTCAAGACTTCCAGACAAAGCCAAATTTTTTAGAAAAATTTTATTTTCTGATTTTTCCTAAACGAGACTTACCAATTTGGCTCCTGCCATAAAACACCCCAACGATGAGCAAAGGCTGCAGTTTCACCGCGAGGCACTGATGGCACGGATCAATAGGATTGATCTGGTATCAGATGCCGTCGCTAGGGACTGGAAAAGATAGCATCTATATTTTGCAAAATTAGCATCTATTTATTATGAAATTAGCACTTATTTATTATGAAATTAGCACTTATTTATTATGAAATTAGCACTTATTTTCCTGAAATGTGCATCTATTTTTTATCATCGAATAACCTACAATTAAATATCAATTTTGAAGCTTGTTTGCACAATATGCAAGTATATTACTTCAATCAATAAGTTTGCTTAAACTGATGCAACCCCTTTTATGACGAATTAATCTGACACTATAATAATTTTTTATAACATGAGAAAATGAGTTCAAAATAATCACAAAGTTTTTAGCTAGTTTACTTAAGAAAAAAAAATGATTATTTAAAAAAATTGTCACCTAGTCAGTGTGTCCACTGACCGGGAAAACCTGAAAAATCGGGAATTATTCGTGAATTTTCAATGCAGGGAAATGTTTGTGGATTATTCATCATTTTCTGGTCTGAGTCGGGAATTTAAAAAATTCTTAATCCAGGACAATAAATCCTTATTTTAGAAATAGAATCAACTATGATGTCTTTAAGAAACATATATAGTGGTGAATATCACCAGTGCTGTATGCATCGGAGACGTCAACTGATCGAATGTCGTCGAACAGATGCCTTCAGCATCACGTCAAGTGTCCTTTGTTCTCATTCATTGCTAATCGGACTAAAGCCAAGGACATGATACACAAACAAATGCCTAAAGTGATATTTAAAACAATACATGTGAAACAACAATGAAACAACAGCAACCAAACAGATCGAAGTCCTTAAGGAATGTGTAGAGAAAGTCGGCCTACAGATCTCATTCCAAAAGACTGAATTTATTTGCTCAAAACTAGACATCCAAACATTGAACACAAAATCCGGCAAGATAAAAAGAATCACACACTTTAAATACCTAGGCGAGATCGTTGAATCTACAGGATGAGAGAAGATTGCTCAGAAGACTCGATCACAGAAAATGAAGAGGGCACACGGTGAGACATACAATATTTATAACAAGAAATGCATTTCCATAAACACAAAGATCAGTCATTACAACACTGCAATCAAGCCGGAAGCACTATACGCTAGCAAAACTCTTACACTTAACATAAAAAGAGACATGGAGAACATACTTAAAGATGAGTGAAAAATCATGAGGACAATTCTCGGCCCAAAATTAACAGAAGATGGATACAGACTCCAGGAAAACCACAGAGAAGACGTCGAACCTAGCAGTGGATATTTGGAAAAGAAGACAGCAATTTTTCAGACACACCACTAGACTCCCACCGACAAGACTTATCAAGAAGGACATTGACACAAGGTGTCAAATCAGCAATACCAAGGATGAATGGCACAAGTTAGAGGTGATGTAGGAAAAGCACAAATAGAAATTGAAAACAGAAACACCTACAGAAATAAGATACATCGGTGGTATGTGACGTGAGAGAATGAAGTCCTGAAGAGACAGGGGACAAAGTGGATGGAGGAGAGGAAGAGAATCCATGGAGAAAGACTGAGAGAAGTGTGGAAGATAGGACAGGAACTAAGAAAGAACTGAGTCATAATGCTTTGCGTGATCCAACAGGGTACATGCACAACTATTAATAATAATAAATAAGAAACACTGGTAAACTGAATTAGAGCAATATTATTAATTATTTCTTAAAGTATAGAGCTGTCCTGATTATTTTTTACTGTATATTTCTGCCAATGTTGTAATTGTCTACCAGTTATGAACATGACAACGTCCAATATTGAATGTTGTCAAGTCCATAATTCCCAAACTTATTGTATAATGCCTTTTCTCTTATAACGAAGCCATTCATGGTGCTATTTGACGATCTAGAACTTAAAAACCATTTTTCAAGGTGGCATTCCTAAATCCCAAGATTACTTGGTATTTATTTTTTGACCAATGTCTGCACTGTCATTCATTACTGCCTTATAGTGTGAAAAAAGTTCTCACTGTCCACATTATTAGTAGGTGTATGTCTAGCATGTTTCTGAATCACATTGTGATTTTTCATAATTGTATCCATTGTATCCATTGTAGAAACTGGTAAACTTTGAAATTTTGTTACATCAGTGTGAGTTGCATCATGAGAATCCACAAATTTTATTTACGCCTAAATTGAAAATATTCTAGTTGCTGCAAAGGCTTTCGCGGTGATTAGAAGATAAGTCGAGGGTTTCCGATTTTATTTCCGCCTTGGTTCATCCTACTGGACGACAGTTTTGCTGGCATTCCAGACGGCATCTTCAGCTCCGAAGTGTAGAAAATTAGATAGAGGGAATATAAAGCACAAAGATATGGGAAATATATATAGAATGAAGATAAAGGAAATTTGATGGGACAAGACCTGAAGATGGCATCTGGAAAGTCAACGAAACTTTTGTACAGAGGTAGCATTTCATTTCCCAGTACTTCCCAGTAAGCATCAAGGTGTGGGATTGTCAAACGCAGCAGGCAAATTAGCCTGGTGCTAAGCAGCATGAAAAAAAATGTTGTATTTGAAAAACAGGTGTTACAGTAGAGCCTCTATTTAACGAAGTTGAAGGGACCCAAAAATTTGAGCTTTGTAAATCAGAGGGTTTGTTAATTGGAGGTTATCTTCCACGCAATTGAAACCTCAACAATCCCAATCCAGTTTCAAGAGCTCATAAAGATATGCATATCTCATGCATAAAGATAAATGGGATTACAAGGAAGGTAATACATATTTCAATGTAATGAATTACACATCCAGTTAAATGTTTAATGCAACAAAAAGAAAATAGAAATCTCTATTTCTTATATGTAGTGGCATATTTTTTATGCCCTCCTTAACAACAACTTAATGGTAAATACTGTCAATTTGCGATTGAGGGTGATAACCTATATTTGAAAAATACACAATTAGAGAAATATATTTTTTTAATGATCATGGCTAGAGTTAAGCTTAAAAATTAAGTTTAAACTGTACGACAAATTGTGTTTGACCTCCTGTACTTTTTATATTTTTAAGTAATCGTCAATTTTTGTTTTTAGGAAGTTTCAATGAAGGATGTGGTTATGTTATAATAGCTTAAAGGTGATCGTTGAAGTAATGAGGTACACCATCAGCATACAGCTAAATAATGTGAAGGTTTTTTATAGCATATCTTAATTCGTCCTTCGTAAGGGGAGCAGGTGCTTCTGGGACATCTTCACAGCTTGCAGAAGAGCTTTCTAAGCTCACTTCTTCCTCATGTTCTTCATTTTTACTTAATGCATTGCAATTATGCGTCATCACATCAGAGTAACCCTTGATATATGGCTCAGCATGAGAGCATGCATCTGGGATGTATTTCTTTAGTTGAGCTATTTCTTGACTTGTAGTGGGGAATCTTCACTAACTCCTCTGTCTCCGGAACTGATGAGTCACCAAAACCAGCTGATCTCCAACAGTTGGAAATAGTTTTTGCGGTGACACTGTCCCATGCTCTGGCAACACCTCGCACAGCATGGAACAATGTCCATGGAGGCACATCATGCACATAGGAGGCTTAAAATTCGACAAATGTACGTCCACTAAAACTCGGCTGACAGTAATGCAAGTACACTTTCAATGCAATCAAAAACTATGCCGTACCAAACTTGTCAAATAGTTAAGTCAGGGTTGAAATCAAACTAATTTCTATAACAAATAATAGTCATCTGCTCATTCTGGGAAAAAACAACAGATATTATGTGGAATTCTCTATGTGCAGTGTATCTGCATCAAATTGAAAGGATTTAAAAATTACACCTCAATTGTATTGATTCGCTGTATAGCATAGGCATTATTCGTAAGGCTAGGAGGCTCACTTTAGTCAAAGTGAATGAAACTCACAGCCATGAATTCCCAAAAAAAAAACGTAAATATTTTTCTACAAATTTATAATGGTATGAACTTGGCTGCTGCAACTGGATTAAGTTCTTGTTGCTGTTCGGTTGGTAGATGTCTAAGGGGAAGAAGTGAATTAATTCATCCCATGGAGTATTTTAAGCATATGCATTAATTAGCAAAGGGGGTATAGTTAGTGCTAGTCGATTTGTGTTTAACTAGGAAATTTCAAAACAAAGTTCTAACTGACCCAGTATATTTTTGTGAAAACACCAGGAAATGCCTTTTTTTGAAGAAAGCGGTATTGTTAGAAACACGTTCAATAATTATTCCACCACTGATGAAAGTCAATTTTAGAACTTTACTTGAGTTAATTTGAGATTCCCTCTTTTTTTAATATGTGTTCTAAAGTGCTGACATCTAGCGATGATTTGCGAGAACTATTTACTTGTTGTTACTGAAAGCTAGAAGTCATGATTGCTAATTCTTACCTAACGATTTAAAACACTTATAATGAAAAATTAAATAATCAAAATGCATCAAGATTTGAACATAAGTAATTTATTATTACAAAATTAGTATTCTTTAATGAAACTAAGTTCCACAACAGCTGCAGCGAAGAACTTCCTACGGGAATGCTTCTTTCAAGTGAAAGGCTGAACAAAGTTCTGAGTTGGGATTGCGGCGGCTATCTTAAATTTTAAATAATTCCAGAGAAATATGGATCCTTTGTGATGATGAGTTAGGTATTCGCAATACACAAAATGATACAATAGGAATAGAAATTACCAAGCACTAGTCCACTTATTTTATGAAATGGGGCATTGTTTACGAGAAGTAGATGACGTGCCATGCATCTGTGAGCATTTTTTCCTTGGATCATATAATAAGGATTGAATTGTGATTTGGATGATCAGTCTCAGGTATTTTTACTACAGTGTAAGCACGTCAAAAAGCACTATGCTCACATTCGATTTTTCCACATTTTCCCATGTAAAATATTTGGGCCGAGGGCCCTCTATTCCACAATTGTGGTAAGTGGACCACAATTGTGGTCCACTCTATATGACGCAAAAGAAATGGTGGTCTATGCAGTCGCCCGGCAAGAGGAAGGTCCGTGGTTCGATTCCTGGTCAAGGCAAAATTTTTTCCATGTGTTTTCAACCATCATTCCATCTCCACACCACCATTGTGTTCACTGTTTATTGTATGTTCACTGTCTCTTTCTTTCACCTTCTGTTTGAATTTGTATTTGTGTATTTGCGCCTATGGCGTTGTGTATGAATGGTGTTTTGTGTGTGTATGTATGTATCAAAAGAGGCAACACAAGACATTGGTGTCACCACTATTTTAGAAAGCTTAATCATATGGACGTAAACAATTGACATGGAGTGAAACTTATGCTTTGTGTATGCTTTGCTCAACAGGGGAAATTAGCATTCCGGAATGTCTGACGTATTTGGATAATGGTGTGGTGTTTGTTGGTTCACGCCTTGGTGACTCGCAGTTGGTGAAGCTGAATGCCCAGCAGGATGAGTCCGGATCGTATGTGTCGGTGATGGAGACTTTCACCAACTTGGCTCCAATAGTGGACATGGTGGTGGTGGACCTAGAACGACAGGGGCAAGGCCAATTGGTCACTTGTTCAGGTGATGGCTCTTTTTGACCCACTAACATGTTTTCGAATGGCTCCATTTGCTCTTGTTGTGGCAAAAAAGGCCGTCCGTAGAGTCTTTGAGTTTACGTGCAATGCCTTGGGACCAAAAAATGGGGTGTTATGTGAAATCAAACTATGGAAAACCAAGATATTAGCGGATTTTGAAAAATATGCTAAGATTTCACTACGTATGAGAACACAATGACGTTGAAACTGTTTTCACTACAAAGAGATTATTATTGCATACATATTACACAGTAGAAATTAAAACTATTTTAATTGTGGTGGAGAGATAATTATATTTTAAATCAAAACGTACAATAGAATTTCAGAACATAATCATAGCTTTTTGGCTGCTCAGGCCAAAGTACAGATTTAGCATTTAAACATGTGGCAATCAAGTGTGTACTTAATTAAAAAATCATGCCTGTGGAAGAGTATGAATTGAACTGAGAGATAACATTTGAATCTAAGGTGGTTTAAAGAAGTTATCCAAGATAATTAAATAGAAAAGTACACCATTTAATGAAAGTTAAATAGCATTGCATAGCAAACAAATAAACTGCCTGGGCAAAATGAAAATGAAGAAAAACCCCTTTGTAAATAAAATTTAATTTACAGAATTAAGTCTTTTAAATATTTTGCAATTTTAACCATTCCATTTTTGAGTGGATTACTTTTTCAATTGTTCTTAAATTTTCTTTAAAATCATCATCAAGTTCGTAAAGTAATGAGAAATGATGCAAGGTATTTAATGCCTGGGGGCTGTCTTCTTTTTTGGGTTCAGGGATGACCTCATCACTTTCATCTTCTTCATCGTGTCTCAGCACTTCATTTAAACATGTGGCAATTAAGCTTGAGTGTGTTTATGAAATATCATGAGAGCCCACTGAAATCTATCAGCAAAATCGCTAAGCATCGCAACAATGCATAGAAATGTTATGACATTGTAACACTTTTTCGCACTTGTTAGAAAGCTGTCAGTTCATCCATTTCAATGAAGGAGATTCATTGTTCTCATATTAAATTTCGTCTGTTAGAAGGGATAACTAATAAATCCAAGCAACATTATGAATGGTAAAATTTCGTATCCCGCCCTTTCGCAGTGAACTTAACTGTGTTCAAACATAGATTTTTCAATGGAGGCATAAGAATGTCATTAACACGTTCACTGCGGCGTGACCCACCAGTGGGTCATGCAGATGCGTCTAGCGCCTAGGCCATAAAATTCTGTGAATTGTCGTAACTTGCGAGGAGTATTGTGAGAGTAGGAATCGAGAACTTCTCAAGTGACTCTACTCAGAGGTTAGTCACTGTTCAAATAATAGACTACTATGTCACACTTAGTGTGACCCACTGGTGGGTCACGCCGCCCCTCCTGAAACTTTTTTCAGCGTGAGCAGTGTGGCCCACTGGTGGGTCACGAACAAATTTACATATTAGCATATTATATCCAAAATACATTTATTTTTTGCTTTCTTTTTGTTTTTTCTTTCATGTTTATGCGATTTTTATACATAAGGATGAACAATACTCGATATAGTAAAACATATCAACTTATTAAAAATAATGAAAATGTTTAGGAAAATTTTTTCTCCTCAACCTCTTGGCTGTCCATCAGTTGCTCGTAAACTAAACAGTCCGAACTGCACTTGCCCGGCTGTGTGAGAGATTGACTCTCTCTCTTCCCTTCCCCCCCCCTCCCCCTCTACGGAAGGGCAATTGGGAAAGAGTCATGTAGCGTTCTTGAGCCAATCCCTCAGTGGTGGATGAGTGACCGTGCCCTTGCCGGGTGAATGTCTTCCGAAATGCAGACACTACTTTTTTCTGAGTGAGATAAACCACTATGTACTCTTTCCAAAGGATCCCCCTTCCCTTTTCTCATAGTGTAAGCAGGGCTGGGGATTCGGTACGCACGGACGGGCGTCTACGTCTCACAGACGGGCGCGAACAAGGGCAGGCGCAATAAACAGACGGGTGGGAGTCTCTTGGGTTTTCCGAACGTCAGCAAATCTTTACCACATGCATTGTATTGTTGCCCCTCTCTTCCCCCATCCCACGCCAGGGTCTAGAAGATAGCGTGCCCCACGTGGCCGGTGGAGGGGTGGGCTGGGGGTAAAGCTGGGAGTAGCCTCCCCAAGCCTTCCTCCAATCTCAGGAAACAGCTGAGTGTTGCCGCTTCAACCACCATCCCTCGGCAGTGGCCAGAAGCTCAGAAAGACTGTGACCCACCGGTGGGTCACACCGCCCATGCAAAAGGCTGAGTGTGACCCACCGGTGGGTCACGCCGCGCTGTGAGGAGTAGGGCTTTAAACAGCTCCGCAGTGAATGTGTTAATAACCGGCGTCAGTCTTTCCACACAAGAGAAGTAATGGTATGTCCACACGGCTCTGCTACTAAGCGAGATGTAAGCAAACAAAAAAAGTGTTGGCTGTGGAAGCCCCCAAAAGGTGGCCCAACTACGCCTCAAACAGCAAACAGGCTTAAACAGCTTAATGCCAAAATCACGCTGGCAAGACAACAGGTGTCGAGATTTCAGAGTGTGATGGATTACCTTTCCTCCGGTCGGGCCTTTACGCCGAAGGTCAAGCGCATTGCGCGTGCAATCCGGAGAGACCACCACACACTGAACAAAAGAGTGCTGCTTATCCTTAAGCAGCACGAGGTGGTTAGAGTGCGGGCACTTACAACGGCGAGGAAGAAGTTGGTCAAAAGGACCAACGCCAGGAAGGAGAACTCCACCTTCCCCTTTCAGCCGTCCCACCTCTTCTGACCCCCTCCACCTGTCGTCCAAACACCACCAACTGTCCCGGAGGTGGAACGTTTCTGGAAGGACATCTACGAGACTAGGAAGCCGTTCAACGAAGGTACTCCAGTCCATTGCTAAATATATGCTTTGGTTACATACATGGTACATAGGTTACATGCATAGAAAATTAAAAAAATATAACAATGTATATAGGTTACGTAAGTTAATTCAAATTATGCAAATAATATTTTTACACTTACCTTATTAATGTCACTGTTTGTGATCATGCTAACTGTATCTAAATTTGGATCCTCTCAGTACAAGATAACCCTATGATACCTACTCCACGAAATAGGGTTTGAAGCAAAGGGGTGGGCAACCCTCACAGTCAGGAAAAAAATGCTATCCCTCCTAAACCCTCTAGATGAGCAAATTGTACGATGTCGTTGAGGGGCACGCTTCCGGCCTTTGTCAACGTCCTGTGTCTCAGGGGAGTGCTTTGATGATAATCCATGGGACCTGGAGGGTAGGCTGGGAGAGGATTGATTCTGAGTATAAAGGAGTCACAAGAGTTTTTACGGACAGGTGGAAATCGTAGAGAGAGACTTTAGAATGGGTTTAACGGTAAAGGAAATAGCTATTAACCAAAACAAGGTGAAGTATGTGGATCCCATGATCTTCTTGTACCATTTCAGAATCTTATGCTCAATTGGGTAATACGACATAATTTTATCATAGTGATAGATGCCGCTCAATTGACCCACTGTACCGAGCAATGGCCTCTCCGGTTTGGAAGTGACACCAACTCATCGCCGAGCACAGGCATGCACCCAAATGCCACCGGATCCAATCATCAGTACGTCACGCTTATCCCTCATGATGCAGACCTTGGGGAACTCCTTTCCCTGGAAGTCACTTTCCATTTACTCCGCATTCCTTGTTGCCCCCGGGCCGAGTTTTCACCTTGTGAATCCAATCAAAGAATATACAACTTATACTAGCTACTAGGTACATATATACATAAATAATGAATTAGAGTCCAATAAATAATAGGACATCAGGACACAGTGCGTACCGGACAGAGCACACTTTTCTTTACCCACTGTTTAACCCATTGGGGTAAAGCGCCGGCGATTGCCGGTCTACCTTATTTTGCCTTAAGGTAAAGAGCCGGTGATTCGCCGGTCACGCGATGGAATTCAATGTTCTAATGCTATTCTTTTTTCCCGATTTTATGTACCACAAGTCTTTTTTTTATTTGGTGAAAATAAATTGTGAAATATTTAATTGTAAATAATTTTAATTTCCAAAAAATTTTTTAAAAAAATTCTGTGAAATTTTTCAGAAAATTAAATAGAGTTTAAAGGGCAGAAAATCCATGGAAAATTAAGAGGGGAATGGGTTAAGGTGATAATTATGTTTTTTTTCTTGTTGCAACATGAAAAATTGAAAATATGAATAGATGAATCTTCACAGGAAGTAATAACATAATTTTGGCAAAATAACCGTACTTCTTATTGTTAGTGTGGACTGAAATCGCAAATGACGATAAATAGCAAGGAAGTAATTTCTACAATGCGTATATGTAAGGAAGAAACCACACGTAAAGTGGCAACTAATTCAAAGTAACTTCAATAAAAAAAGTTCTATTGATAACAACCAAAGTACATAACAATTTTCAATTATAGGCAACGTAGCTATGTATTAAATTGAAAACTCTTTCCAAAATATTAAAAACATATTTAAAATATAAGAAAAAGGAAATGAATTGTAGTTTGTGAAAAATGGGGAGGGGGAAGGGGAGAAGTCCTCCATACAGTAATTTAAAAAAAATTAATACAGTTTTCATTTCGCCAGTACTTTTGTTAAGTGATTAAATAGACATCAATAAAGAAAGAGAAACGAAAAACCTTTTCAGAAAAAGGTGAAAAGAAAAAAAATTCATTCTGATGCACTTGTTAAGGGAGGGAAGGGGTAAAACTGCAGTGCCATCTAAGTCAGCTTAAAACAACCGTCGAAACCTGGGTAGTGGAGGATATAAAGTAAGGATGGGTCGATTCCAGTTTTTTTCGATTCCAAACCCGATCCCGATTCCTGTGTTTTCGATTCTTGATTCTGAAATGGTACTCTTTTGCAGAGTTTGAACATTTAAATCTTTCAATAAGAAACAAATTATGCATAGCCAAGCTATAAAATATAATGAGCTATAAGTTTTGGATATTTTTTGAAATCTTAAAACAAATATAATTAACACAAATCTTAAAACAATATTTTTTTACTTCTAAAAAAATGGTGAAGAATGCATATTACATGACAAGGAATTTCCATATTAACTGAATTCTATCGAATCCAAAACAAATACGAGTCATTAAAATAGTAATTTAGCCTTTTCACTTCAAAAATTATAGCAGTAAAACATAATAGCAAAGCACTAAAGAATAAACGCTACAATGAGGAAAAACTTAACTGATATTTGGAAGTTTTAGTAACTATAGGCATTATAGCATATTATCTTTCAATTTAACAAAAGAAAAATCATGTGGACATTACTCATTATGATGTACATAAAAATACATTCAAATTCAGAAATTTTTCCACATTCACAGATCATGCAGTCAATTGTTCAAGTTTTTATTCAAAAACAAAATCATTTTGACCCTCTCTGGATCCAACCTATTTCTTTTGGCATCTACAATATTCCCTGCAGTGCTGAAAAGCCTTTCACTGAAGACTGTAGCTGGGGGTATGCAAAGATACTTAAGAGCAAGTTTTTTTCAGTCTGAGAAAACGGCTGTTGTGCCAGTATCTCCCAATATCTTCCATGCTTGCTTCTTGGTGCAATATACTCTCACTAATGTACTTATTCAGTTCTTCCTCACCTGATGTTTCCTGCGGAGTATTCTCTGTAGAGGTAACAAGATTCTTATACTGTGACCAAATTCCTAAACTAGTTCACACAGTGGATGTTTGGGCCACAGAATCCAGTTCTACTTTAGAATCTTCTTCACTGATTACTGACAATATGAGCTATTTGACATTCTGCAAACTTTGTTCATTTGTAAATGGTATCTGCTTGAACCTTGGATCTAGAAAGGTAGCTTGTGCCAATGTAGAATCACTCTGAATTCCAGAAAATCTTCTTTTCAACGATGACAAAGTTCATTTTTCAGCCCTTGAAGTCCTGAACCCATGGGTGCTGGTGCTTCTAGATTGTGCTTCATGAGTTGCACTAGTGGTATTATCTGTAGAAAAAAAATTATGTTTAGGACATTGCAAAAGAGCTAATAAATATATTGGCCAAACAAAATAAATAATAATATTTTTAAAACATTCAATGATGTTAATTTATTAGATTTTTGTCATCTGAAACATTTTTTTATATTTTATTTTTTATTCTACACTAAACATCTATGGTCACTTGAAGAAACAATACATTGAACTTCTCCTAACTTGTGGGGAAACAAAATATTTTTATAAACTGAGTTGCAAATTGTAAGGAGAGACTAAAAAATATGCATTGGCTGCCTGAGTAGACCGGTACAGTTGCTTACCTCTGATGAAGTTGATGTGGATTTACTTAATTGAAAGGTTGCAGCATCAAAGACTTCCAGAAGTTGCACAGTAGCCTCAGTGACTCGCCATTCATCATCATTCAATTCAGCATTTAGTTTTATATCAGGAGGTGAACCTGAAATCAAAATTATGGCATTCTTCTGCTCGACCAATCTTCTCAGCATGTGCAGAGTGCTGTTCCAACGCGTTGGCTCATCCTGTATTAGCCGGTGTTCAGGCAGACCAAGTTGTTTTTGATTGCGCCTCAACAACTTCGGAAGCTTTGATGAATGTTTAAAGCTGCCTACTATCTTCTTGCATTTAGTAATGATGTTTCTGATTTTAGCATTATCTAGGAAGCCATCTTTTACTACATTTTGAAGCAAATGTGCAGTGCAACTAATATCCTTGAACTCGGAATTCTTCAAAGCAGCTTTGATGTCTGTGCCTCCATCTCTCACCTCCGCAACGATTTTTTCCGCGAGTCCCCAACCACTCAATGTCTCTCTAATGAAATTTAAAATGTTCTGTGCAGTATGACTACCTTCCGGGAATGGAGTAACTTCTAAACGTCTGTGATATAATTTCAGTGAATTTCCAGATTCTTTAAAGAAGTGACAAGTCAGAGCCATGTAGTCATTCGTACTGATTGAAGTCCACATATCTGTAGTCACTGTGACGTATTGGACTTCGGCCAGGTCTTCCCTTACCATTGTCGTGACAGCACTGTACATTTCCGTTAGGTACTTGTTACCAAGGATTTTTCTGGAGGGCATCACGTATCGTGGTTCGATGTGGTGCATAAGGTTCTTAAAGCCCACATTTTCAACAATACTAAATGGTTGAAGGTCTAAGCAGATCATCTCTACGATCAATCTATTGATCTTCACTGATCGTGGATCATTTGACTTGAATTTTCTTGTTCTATCACAAAATTCTCCCAGTGTCGGTTGACCCAGCTTATCACCCAACTGTATACATTTTGGATATGCTTTGGGAGATGGGTTTTCCCAAGAAAATGGAAAATTGGAAGATTCACTACACTGAAACTCAATGGATGATGAAAGAGAATTGCTAGTCGTAGGGCTCACGGGTGGATCAACGGTGACACTCAAGGGTGACGTCGGAGGTTGAGAACTTTGTTGGGGGATGGCACTGTTTAAATTGAACTTGATATTGTGTTGCACAGAAATGTGTTTGTTGAGGTTGGTCGTTGATTTACTCTTTCCTCCACGTGAAATAAGTTTGTTGCTAATATTACATTTCGCGTAATTTTCATTGCCAACGTCAATAGCAAAGTATTTCCATACTTGGGAAGACATAACAATAAAATTAACAGGTTAATTGCCACCAGTATAAATAAATCCACTGAATATCTCCACAAAATTCGGTGAGGACGTATTTCACCATGCCTTCGTGCACTGTGGAATAGGAACACAGATAACAAAAGACAAAAGAAAAGAAACACTGGAAAAACGACTTCCGTTGAAGTTTGCAGGACGATCCACTAGAGAGCGTGAGCGCGTGCTCACGTTCACCCGGGAAATTTGAAATCACGTACCGTTTTGGTTGGTTTTTATTTCTTCAGAATCGACTTTGAAGGCTTCGATTCTTCGATTCCGCTAAGAATCGGTGGAATCGGGAATCGGAATCGACCCATCCTTAATATAAAGTAGTGGAAAAATCAAGTTTATTCATTTATATTAGAATACTCGAAAGTATAGAAGTATCGGGAAAATGGCCGATATCCTATACTGACTGTAGATATCGGCCCAAGTCTACTTATAAGTACCTTCTGGATAATTGCTTTTACTCTCTCTTGGATTATCTAAATGAATAGTGTGATTTTGTATTTTAATGTGGCAGACATGTTCTATGCATACTGTCATTATTGAACAGCATCGGAGAAGATTTCTTTCTCTACAATGAAGTTGATGCCATTATAAGCTAATAACTCCTTCCATCTGAAAGTGTCTAAAGAAGAATCCATGTTTAGGGTAATGTATGTGTTTTCAATGTACCCATTTAAATGCAGGCTCATTGGAAATGTGGTTCTGAAGGAAGGAGTTGATTAGCGAAGAAACTGAAGGAGACGTGGATACATTTATAAAATTTGATCATTGCTTTTTGAGAGCTCACCTTGAGTACCACAAAGCTTTCCCGAAATTTGATAAGGGCGTAGAAATACTCTTAAATACACAACCTGCACCTACATTACTGGGTGATGGGAAAGTATGCAACAAAAGTATTTCAATTGGAAATGTGTAATTTCATGGGCTGATAGTATGACAATGTGGTTTGTGCGATTCAGGTTGCATGTGTCTGGTCAATCTTAATGACCGGCGATTCTTACAAGTGGCTCATGTGAAATATATATCAACAATGCAATGCTACAATTATCGATAAATTTTCAGGCATCTTAACACAGACATTAAAGGCCAAATATCAATAAAATAGAAATCTGGAAATTGGAAGGTGAGCCGTAGTGGAACACGCACTGGGTAGAAAATGACTATCATTGGGTTTGCGACAATGCTGTAGAATTTTGACGAGTGTGGTGGACTCCCTACCGGCTGCACGTCTGTTTTAAATTGCAATCAAACTTCTGCATGATGTGAGAGCAGAATCCCAGGCACTGTGGTTTCAATGGAACTGTTTTTCTCATTTTCAGGGGCATACAAGGAAGGATCTTTGAGGATAATTCGCAATGGAATAGGGATCCAAGAGCATGCTTCGATTGATTTGTCGGGCATCAAGGGAATGTGGCCACTGCGCATTTCAACAGACAGCATGTTTGACAACACATTGGTGATGTCATTTGTGGGACAAACGAGGTGTGTAACCAGGTGTTCGTGCTATGTATGCCATGGGAATGTGCTCACCTTGTCTCATCGGAATGAGTTGGATGTGATGGGCTCTGAGGGAATCATCCCAGATGAATTTGCTTGCTCACTTATCTCTTTTTTGGGCAATACCCACAGTGTGAATGTTTTACTGCATATGGTGGCTTGCTGTATATGCAATTGTGCAATATCTTCAAAATTTCAGGGTCCTAACCCTTAATGGTGAAGAGGTTGAAGAGACTGACATTCCTGGTTTTGCATCTGACCAGCAGTCATTCTTCTGTGGCAATGTTGATTATGGACAGGTTGTACAAGTCACTCCACTGACTGCACGGTTAATTTCAACAGACACCAAATTACTATTAAGGTTAGTGACTGTTTTATCCATTTGAAATGCCTATCTTCACGTTGTATCGTAATCTAAGCTCTAGAAATAGTGGGAAAAGCTGTATTACAGAGGAATGTTGTCAGAAACAATAATACGTGTTGTAAACGATGAGGAAGGTATCTCAGGTGTGTCTTACCGATTTTATTCAAATAGTACTCATTTTGCAGGGAAAGAAAAATTATGATAGGCACATATTTTCTTACCTGCAGAGAAGCCGATTTAAGGGGTGACAACTACCATTCCAGTTCATCCGCAAAAAAGTTTTTTTTTTGACATATCTCCACTTGCATAAGCAAGTGGGCATCACTTGTAATTACTATATGCATCGTTTGATACCTTTGTGGTACGTGGGGGCTGCAACCGCTATTTTATATGAGAGTTAATCTGATTTTTTGTGAATATTTTGGATCCTTCAAATTTACATAAAATAAATTCAAATACCCAAAACCTATTTCTTAAAGGAAAATTTATTTAAAAGCTTGTTTTTTTTAAATATTTTTAAGAGGTAAACCATCCCTAAAAATATTGTGTTATTTCGCTATTAGAAAGTCACCAAATCACTTATTTTGCCTGCAGAAACGTTTTTGCATCCATGGTTTTGAATGGTGATGTACAGTACTATATACAGTAAAACCTCTTGTTATCGAAATTCAAGGGACCCAAATTTTCCAGTGCTCGTTAACGGGGATTTTGTTATTCAGTGGGTTGCATACCTCCATTTTTTTCAGGGGATTTTCTTGTATGTAAGAAGCAGGAGTAATCGAATGAAAATATCATATGTTTTGTACAGTATTTACTAAGTGACATTATAAATGTATGCAGTAGTTTCTTGTACTACTTACTGAAGAATTGCATTATAAATAACTAGCTATTATTAGGGACACCGAAAAATAGTAAATAAAAATCATCAAAAGCGGTGTTTAAAAATGACAAATACGTTAAATAAAATCGTTTTAAAAAGGTGAAAGCAGTGTTTAACCCATTGGCTTACAAAGAAGGCGATTCGCCGTCTGCTCAAAATTGGCCCTTGCTTACAAAGACGGCGATTCGCCGGTCTCATATATTATTTTTTTTCCAACCCTCCTTTGGAGCATAAATTTCAGATAGATTCATAATATATGTTCTTTATTGCTTTTACGTTGTCCTAATGCAAATTCCGACGCTGTTATTGTATTGCAGTTCATATTTTAATTCTTTTATATACTCAATGGTTTGAAAGTATTTTTGCCGCGCCGTCATCATTTATACAATACACATTCAGCACCAACTTACTTTGTCTCCTTTCTCTCCTATCCTCCTCCTATTTGATACAGTATTGCTGAGACACCAATTGATTGCCAACATGAGATAACGAAAGCAATATTACACTTTGTATATCTGATGAGTGACATCGCGTAAGCGAAAGATACCCATTATCTTCATCTTCAGTGAACTTGCTACTATGCAAAAGATAATACAATCTTTTCTGCTGCCTCACAAAAGTTGCCTTTCATCTTTTCCTATTTGCTGCTACATCAACAAAGAAGATAGAATTACTGAATGAAGACGTGACCTTCGGATAATACATATTAGTTAGCAGCCAGTATCCCTGCTGCTGCCACAGCCATGGATGCTCGCGCTCGAGCCCGTGTATACACGCGATGATGTAGAAAAGTTTATTTATGATAGTGACATCAGTGCAAGTGATAACCGTGAAGATGGTGACACCAATGACTCTGATTATTCAGAAACTGTGAGCAGTGAAGAAGACAGTGCAGAATTTTCCAGCGAAAATGAAGGCAGTATTTGTCCGGCGGATCCAAAATAGGCTAAGGGAGAAAACAATTGGCATTGGTGTGAAAGCAACCAAAGTGTGAAAGAATTTAGATTCTCTGGTAAACCTGGCATAAATGAAAGAATTCGTGAGAAACAATCCTAGTGAGAGAGACATTTTCTTCCGGTTTCTTGAAGGTGATTTTTGGGAACTCATCGCAACTGAAACCAACAAGTATGCAGATGCCTTTTTGTACTCCAAAAAAAAATAGAAAAAGTGATCTTAGGAAAGGGTGGTTTGAAAGAACTAGAGATGAGATTCAGGCCTATTTCTCATTGTGTGCTGGCACAACTGAAAAAAAATAAACTTCAAAGATACTGGATGTAATGACTTAGCCCGTTGATGGTCGTAGCGTAAGTGACCAGAAATGCCACTTACCGTTTATTTGGCGCCAAAACAATTGCGATACATAATGCACTCACATACACGTAAACAAATACAAACTAACATACATTACAATCCTCCCCTTCCAATAGAGCTGGACATTGGCACATTAAGGAGACTATACACTTTGTCAATCCCTCCCTTTCAAATTTGTTCCTGGGAGGAGGCAAAAATCTCGTTCCCGGAGGATAGCCAATAAAAGAGGGCAAAAAAAAAACAAAATGTCCAGTATATATATATATATATATATGTATATATATACACACACACACACACAGTTTACTCGCCCATTCAGTAAGGGGGAAAAAAAACACTTGTCCCCAAATCAAAAAAAATAACTCCTCTGTCAATAAGAGAGAATAAAAAGGTAACACTTTACAAAAAAAAAGAACACTTCACAAATCAAAAATAACCTTAAAAACACTTGTCCCCAAATCAAAAAAAAAATAACTCCTCTGTCAATAAGAGAGAATAAGGTAACACTTTACAAAAAAAAAGAACACTTCACAAATCAAAAATAACCTTCTCCTTTCTCTCCCTTAGTGGGTACCTTCTAATTTCCACTTCACTCTCATTTTCTTCCACCCTACAAGTTCCCATTTCAGGAGTCCTAGTGGTGAGTGATGGCTCCCAATACCCGGTGGCTTCCTCTTCCTCTGATGTCTCCTTGCTATGGGTATCAGCTATGGGTTCCTTTCCAGTGGCTCCAATGTCCACTTCTGACTCAAGGTCCCCCCTGGCTCTCAACTGGTTGATATGCCTGCGGACAAGAACACCTTCATCTGTCAACACAGAGTACCACCTGGATCCCAACACTTCACTTACGACCCCTGAAGTCCATTTCATCTGCCCATGCGGATACACTTTAACCATTACTCTTTGATCCTTATGCAATACTCTGAGGGGAGATCCACCCTGTGCCACCATTTGTGCCATCTGTCTGTCATTCACAATTTCCCCTATGTTGGGTTTCACTAAGGACAGTCGAGAGTGAATTGTCCTTCCAAACATTAACACACAAGGGGATTCACCCGTGGTTACATGGGGAGTAATTCTATATTGAAACAAGAAACGTGGCAAGGCAATGTGCAAGGGTATCCCATGCTGCATCAGAGTTTTGACCTTGTTCTTAAAGACCTTAACCATATTTTCGGCTGCTCCATTTGAGGCTGGGTGATAGGGAGGAGAAAATACGTGCCTGATGCCATTTTTGTCACAAAATTCCTTGAACTGAGTGGAAGTGAAGGGAGAGCCATTATCGGATACCAAGTGCTCCGGGAGTCCAAAGGTAGCAAAAATATCCCTTAAATGCCTTAAAATTTCTTCTGTGGAACTATTTTTTATTTCCCTAACCTCTGGCCATTTTGTTGAACTGTCAATCAAGATCAAAAATAACTTTCCCAAAAAGGGTCCCGCTAAATCCACATGCAACCGTTTCCAAGGCCTAAAAGGCCATTCCCAACACTTCAAAGGGGCCTTGCCAGGTGAAGGTTTGTTTGCTAGACAGGATACACACGAATTAGCTAACTGCTCCAAATCTTGGTCTAATTTTGGCCACCATACATAGGATCAGGCTAACGATTTCATGTTGACAATGCCCATATGCCCAGCATGCAGCTCTTTGAGGACCTCAGCCCTTAATTTCTTAGGAATAACCACCCTATTTCCCCACAAGAGGCAACCCTGCTCAACAGTCAATTCCTGCTGCTTCATGAAGTACGATTTCAATTCATCCAGAACATTTTTAGGCCATCCAAACATACAAAAATCAATGATCTTGGCCAGTGTTACATCCGTCCTTGAGTGTCTGGATATGCTCTTGGCAGTTATAGGAAGGAATTCCTTTTCCCCTATGTCTAAGTAGGAAACTTCCTCTATAACATCCCTATCCTGTTCTAGGGGAAGCCGTGACAGACCATCTGCCACCTTATTTTTATCAGCCTGGATATACTCTAATTTGTAACTATACCCTTGTAGAATGACTGCCCAACGCTGCAAACGGCTAGCAGCCATTTGTGGAATACCACTTTTTTCACCCAAAATATGTAACAAGGGTTTGTGATCTGTCCTCAAAATAAAGTGCCTCCCATACAAATACTGGGTAAACCTCTTTACCCCAAAGATAATGGACAGGGCTTCCCTATCTATTTGAGAATAATTTCTCTCTGCCTTACTTAGTGACCGGGAAGCAAAGGCAATAGGCCGTGTCATTCCATTAGAATACTCATGTAATAATACACTGCCTAAACCGTACGGGGAAGCATCACACTCGAGCACCACAGGTAATGACGGATCATAGTGAGCTAAAACATGTCCTGAAGTTATTGCTGTTTTAACAGTTGCAAACGCCTCTTGACATCTCTCACACCACACCCATTGTACATCTTTCCTAAGCAGTTCATGCAAAGGAGCAAGGATAGTCGCCAGATTCGGAATGAACTTTGAATAGTACTCCACCTGGCCCAAGAAGGCCCTGAGCTGAGAGGCATTTTGGGGTGGTGGCGACTCAACTATTGCATTTATTTTTCCCGTGGTTGCATGTAGCCCATACCTGTCTATCTTGTGACCTAAGAATTCTACTGATAGGCACATGAAATTACCCTTCTTGGGATTTACTTTAAAGCCGAAGCTGTTTAACCTTTCTAATACGGCCACTAGATTCTGAAAATGTTCCTTATCATTTTTACCCGTGACAATGATGTCATCCTGAAAACAAGCAACGTCTGACCTGCCTGCAAGCAACAAGCCTGACCCTGCAAAACCTGATCCATTGTTTTCTGGAAAATGGCAGGTGCTGAGGCAACCCCAAAGGGTAATCCGGCATCACGGAAGAGTCCACGGTGTGTATTGATTGTGCACAGCCTTTGCGAGTCCTCTGAGAGGACCAGTTGTTGGAAGGCTTGTGACAAATCGATTGTGGAAAACTTTTGCCCCCCCTGAAGCTTTAAAAAGAGCTCTTCGACCCTCGGAAGGGGATATCTTTCAATCTCTAACTGGGGGTTCACCGTTATTTTAAAGTCTCCACATATACGAATATTCCCATCCCCCTTAACTATCGGGACAATGGGTGTTGCCCAATCACTGAAATCTACCGGATACAAAATTTCCAGTTCCAACAGACGATCGATTTCATTGTTCACCTTATCCCTAAGGGCAAAAGCTAATGCTCTGGGTGAGCAAAACACCGAATTTGCTCCTGGTTTAAGGTGTAGTTTTGCCTCATTTCCCTTAAATGATCCCAGGCTGCCATCCCAGAGCCCCTTAAACCGTTCCCAAATCTCTGAGGCGTTACTGCATTGCACCATTTCGATTTTATTAATCGGAGAAGGAAACTTTAATTCCCTGTACCAATCCCTTCCTAAAAGTGGAGGGCCTCCATTAGTTACAACAAAGAGATTTAATTTTGCCGTGTGTCCTTTGTGAGAAACTACAACCTCAATGGTGCCCTTCGGTTGTATTAAGGTGTTCGAATACGACCGGAGCTTGACGGGGGTGCTTTTCATCTGCAAATGTGCAAAGTTTTTGATGTAACATTCCTCCGAAATTGCTGATATCGCTGATCCCGTATCTATTTCCATACTAATGACGCGTGAATCCACTATTACCCTGGCAACCCACGGGCCATTATTCTCGTCACCGCTAGGTGAACTGCGGACATTAAACAACGGCAAATCTCAATCATTTTCCCTAATAAATATAGTCTTTTCATTGCAAAACTCTCGAGCGAAATCTGACTCCATTACACCATGGCTCTCACCTTTTACATTTGATTGTAAACTACAAGCATCATTAGGGCAGCACTCAAATGCTCTGTTGCATGAAGTTTCAGGGGATAATCTACCACAGACCCTTATATCCATACCTTCGTTGCACATTGCCTTGAGATGGCCAACTTTCCTGCAGATGTCGCATCTGTAAGACCGGTATCTGCACGAAATCCTTCGATGCCCCACCAATCCGCAGCAATAGCACCTTTCCGCATTGCTGGATCCTCTGCGTGGTTGTGGTTCCATGGCTCCCGACCTCCTCTTCTGCCGCAGTTGGTCCTGTCTCCGAAGCCGGTGGACCCCGACTTCTTCGTCACCTTCCTTGACGGCGTCCATCATGGCGGCGTCCCGGGCTACAAAATGGACTCCGTGTCCATTTTGAACAGAGCATGCCGCGACATTTTTCGCAGCCTTCTCGCGCGCGGCAGACAGTTCAATAGCCTTGTCAAAGGACAGAGTCTCGTCCTCTAAATACAAGGCTTGCACGATTGCCTTGTCGCGAAGGCCCAACACAAACTGATCCCGTAATGCCTGGTCCAAAAACGTCCCAAACTTACAATAGCGGGAACGTTCTCGGAGGCCGGCAGAGAACTCAGTGATCGTTTCCTCCGCCAGTTGAACTCTCTGGTTAAAAGTATGGCGCTCCGCAATCACTGACCGCTGAGGACTAAAATACTTCCGCAGCTTAGCGGTGATCTCAGAATACGAACATTCTGACGGCTTTTTCGGTTCGCACAGGTTGCGTACCACACCATAAGTCTCCTTGCCGATCGACGACAGCAGAATAGTGCGTTTCTTCACGTCATGGGCCGCTTCTTGTCCTAAATCAATTACGACGAAATATTCCGTCAACCTCTCTTCGTAGGTCTCCCACTCGTCCACCCCTAGCACAAACTTTTCCATAAAATATCCCATCCTCGTCGCCATGTAATGACTTAGCCCGTTGACGGTCGTAGCGTAAGTGACCAGAAATGCCACTTACCGTTTATTTGGCACCAAAACAATTGCGATACATAATGCACTCACATACACGTAAACAAATACAAACTAACATACATTACACTGGAGTCCACGCAACATAACAGAAACGCCTTTTTTCGGCTGAGTTATGCCATATAAACGTTTTCTTTGTTATCAAAATTCTTGCATTTTGCTGACAATTCAAGAGTGAATGAAAATGTTCGGCTGAAAAAGATATCTCCAGTGATCGACTACATAAATACAATATTTAGAGCCATGTACACTCCGGAGAGAAACCTTGCCGTGGATGAAAGCTTTATGAAATTTCGTGGCAGACTCTGCTATGACCAGTACAACCCAAGTAAATGCGCTCGTTTTGGAATCAAGTACTACAAATTATGTGAAATCTCATCAGGGTACTGCCTACAATATTCAATTTACACTGGGAAAAAACCGCCCGGAGCAAAGGAAATTCCTTCGAGTGCAGGAATAGTACTAGAACATTTCCATCATTACTTCGCAAGGGTTACACTGTGGTGTTAGATAACTGGTACACATAACCTGATCTATTTCTGAAGTTGATTGATGAGAAAACTAATGCCTTAGGCACAGTTAGGATAAACCGAAGGAATATGCCGGCAGAATGCAAAAATATACAGTAGAAGAAAGGGGAGGCAAAGTGGTATAGCAATGGAATCGCTGCTATGAAATGGAGAGATAAAAAAGACGTGCATGCACTAACAACATACCACAAGACCTTGGAAATGGCTGACACTGGAAAGAAATCAGTAAGAACTAAAGAATCAATCATAAAACCAAAATGTATTCCCGATTACAACGTACAGATGAATGCTGTTGACAGGCAGGGTCAACGATTAGCATCTTATCCTGTTATGCGTCGTTATACCAAAGGTTATAAAAAGATATTTTTTTATCTTATGGATATGGTTTTATTCAATACTTACGTATTATATACGAAAACAGCAGGCAAGAAGATTCAATTTGATGACTGCTGAGAAAATTCTAGAAAATGTGAATATGCCGGACTACAAAGGACGCAGGCGACCAGTATCAGGCACCCTCACCCATGAGATTCCAGGCGGCAAATTGGGGACATTTTCCAATTCATATCCCGCCAAATCCAGAAAAATCCATCATGTAAATGTGTGGTGTGCAAAACAAAAGGAATGAAGAGCGAAACCAGGTGGGAGTGTGAAGAATGAGGTGTCGCCCTTCACCTACCAGATTGCTTCAAACTCCATAATACGAAATCAACCTATATGTAAAACTTACGATTTATTCACAAAGAATTTTCAATTACATCACATTGTCATATAGTTTCCAGTAATTAGAATTCAGGTCAAGTGAAATCTAAGAAAAATAAAAAAAATATCGAAAGTAGATATTCAAGTTTGAGATAAAATGCCAATGACAGTAAAAAAAATTTTTTCAGTATTCTGCCAGATTCATTATAATATATCTCCAGAACCCTTCGGTGCATTTCAATGCAACTTTCAAGAATGAAAGAATATATAGTTTACAATAAGCATACAAAATAAAGTTTAAAAATTTCAAAAAACATGCCCGAAAAAAAATTGTTTATAATTTTGCTAACCTTGTATAATTGTTAATAATAATGTTCAATGAAAAGATTTTTTCGACCGCTAACAACAAATTATAATTGGCAAAATACTAACCTAGATATATAAAAATTTTCAATAAAATATATAATAAACTATAATATTTATAGCATATTTATCAGTAGAATATTTTCTCAAAATAAATGGTATTTCTGAGGGAGTAGCACGCAAGAAAAATGGTAAGCCAATGGGTTAATGTTGGGAAAAAGGAGTCTTAAAGGAAGGGTTTTTTTAAATATCTATATATATAAAAATGAATGTATGTGTGTGTCCTTTATGCATTACTACACCATTCATCGGATCGCCATGAAACTTTGGGAAGTTGTTGAGTACATTCCCGAAAAGAGGACTACGAAATCGATATTTCAATATCGATACTTTATCGATATAATATCGCTAAAGTATCGATAAATTGATACATTATCGATACAAAATTGAGGTGAAATTATTTAGCTTTTCAAAAGGAATGTATCTTTGCAATATCGATACTGTATCGAATGTATATAATGTGTTTGTCCTTTATGCATTACTATTCATCGGATCGCCATGAAACTTTGGCAAGTTATTGAGTACGCTCCGCGAAGGTTTCTACAAAATCGATAATTCAATTTCGATACTGTATCGATATAATATCGATAAAATATGGATACATCGATACATTGTTGATACAAAATTGAGGTGAAATTATTTAGGTGTTTTTTTAATCAAAGTTTTATAAAGTATCATTACAATATCGATACTGTATCGATATAATATTGATAACTTCATGCATTACCACAACATTCATCCAATTTCCATGAAGCTTTGGTTAGTTGTTTTGTTCACTCCATGAAGGTTTGTACAATATCGAGAATACAATATTACACTGGAGACGGGATGTGCATCCCATTGAACTTGCAATTCATTGAAACACTCACGTGCAACATATTCAAATCATCCGGCATGGGACAAATATTTCAGAAATACCAACTTATTGCTTGGGATGAATGCACAATGGTGCACAAAGCATCGCTCGAGGCTCTGGATCGATCATTGCAAGATTTCCGTTGAATCCTGAGACCATTTGAGAACGCATTAATATTGCTTGCACGACATTTCAGGCAAACATTACCTGTAATTCCTCGATTGACACTAGCGGATGAAATAAATGCTTGCCTGAAATATTCTACTTTGTGACGACATGTAAAGACGTTAAAATTACATACAAATATGCGTGTCCAGCTGCAAAACAATCGATCAGCTGAGATATATTGTGTACCCATAAGAAATGTGAAATTAAACATACTATAAATGTGCGCTTTCCATTTAACCAGAATGAGCCACAGCAACGCGTGGCCGGGTCAGCTTGTTATTAATAAAGACTTCATACCAATGTGAACAAACGGTTAATAGTACATACATTTGAGATCCAATACAGAAGTTATGGCTACCCTATGCAACATAAAAAACACAGTAGGCAAAATTAAGCTAAAGGCAAATTAATGAGATAATGGTGATACCAATAACAGAGTGGAGTAGTGGACTGCAGGTAATGAAGTTCGATTCTTACACTGTTTAAAATTTTTCTTTCAACCATTGAATAAAAAACTTTATCATCCTTCATTTCCAACCTTTGTGTGTGGATACTGACTTTTTTGTACTTCTATCGCTTCAACTAGATTTACAAATGCATCACTCAAAAATACACTGTAAAGTTAACATAATGATTCCACAATTTAATTCTGTAATATAAATTTTTTCCAATCATTTCCTTTCGCCTAATTTAATTATTTTTTAAAATTATAATTTGGCATGAAATTTCTGATAATATACTTTTTTTAACTGCCTTCTAGCATTACCCTAGGAATACAGCACGGCTGTATTCTCAGGTAGTGTTAAGGATCGAACTCACGACTGGCAGTACACTAGCCCTCATTTTTAACAACTACGCTCTCATAGGTTCACGGGAAATATGGCGAATGTAGGCGACCCGCATGACATTCGGCTTAATTTTTTCTCGCACATCCGAGCCTATGGAGAAAAAGGTCAAGACGAGTATTTTTTTATTTCGTTTTCCTCGTTTGTAGCACGGAAAAAATCGTCTCATTTCGTGACCCGAGTTACTTAACCTCTCCTTGTTGGTATCTACCATACGTGCATTCCATTCGCGGGGCACATCGATCACGAGGCCGCGAGATGTTAAAATCTCCGATCCAGATCTGAATTTTTGTTGTCCCTGGATATGATTTCGGTAGCGAATGAAATGAAAGACGCGTGGATCTTTGGATCGTACCCGACCATCCTTAATTTATGAGTGGTACATTTGTAAATCTAATTTAAACAACAAAGTATAATAAAGTGAGTATTCAGATGTAATGGTTTGAAATTGAATATGGTAACATTTTCGATGCAGCGACTGAAAGAAAAAATTAAACTGTGATTGGGATCGAACTTCCCACAGTAGGTACACTTAGGCCTGGGCGATAATCGATATATCGTAAAATATCGCGATATATTAATATATCGCGAATCCGACATTGAGTTTTTAAAATTGACGATATATCGTTGCTCGATATCGTGTCCCGATATTTTATCGGGGCGCGATAATTTATCGGGGCCCGATATTTTATCGGAGCACGATAAGATATCGGGGCACGATAAGATATCGGGGCACGATAAATATCATGATATCGCGTCCCGATAAAATATCACGACATATTATCACGATAAATATCACGATAAAAGATCGTGATATCGGAAAAAGACAGCCGTTGAGTTGGCCTTCGCTTAAGCTGGAGCAAGTATGTTTGATAACTTACTATTCTGCTATCTGCTAATGCAAATTCTCAGCAGTTCTCTCTCACTCTCTCTTTCAATTCCAGTGGTCTGATATGTAATAGGTGACATCATGTTCAAATTTTGAAGGAACTGAAAACAACTGTTTGCTAATTAGTATATGTGTTGTCCACTGATCTAAATATATCGAAACAAACTCATCAAGCAAACTATTCTACTTGCTAGAATAATGTGATCTTACTTTAGATGATTACCAAAAGTAACTTTCAGTAACATGCATTGTTCTGATTGCTGTACACGTAGTACCTAATGCCCAAATATATTGTATGCCTAAATATATTATTGTCCATTTGATCTACATCGCCAATGCTGACGTCACCACCCGCTTTCAGCTGCCGGTCATTAAGACGACCAGGGTCATTACATTCCGAAGTGAATTCCTCATAGTCATCCTCTGTTTAATTTCCATCTTCCGGAGGATTTATGAAAATATTAATTTCATTCCTTACGTCTTTTAATCCAAATCTTATTTCTCGGGAAAGATTTCAGTAGTAGTCAGCAGTTTGAGACTAAATTAGGTAAATACATTAGTTTCATCAGCTCACGAAAAAAAATTCTTTCTCTTTAGGAAATAACATATACATTTCGTCTGCGTATGGCTGGCTGCAGGTCTGAATTGCCGTGGGCGACCGCCCGCAGATAGTGTGCAGTCGAAATGATCAATGTGAGATGTGATGATGATCTGCACCCAATGTGAGTCTGGCTCGCCATCGATATTGTGCCTGTGTGCGGCTGGCCTGCGTTTAGTTTGCGGGCGCATGTCTGCGGCACGGCCGACTTTTGCATGAGCTGCGATCGAAATCAATATGCTGTGCGTCTCTCTGTCATTTAAAATTCGCCTGCACAAGCAATGTGGCTAGTCTGATCACCAACCTGTTCCGGTCAGGCTGCTACGAAGCAAGTCGCACACAGTTGGTTCGGGCCATACGGGACAGACATCACGTACCAGTTCTGTTTGCGTCGTATTCCATAAATACCGTTGATCAACCGTGAAACTTCACCGAGGCACGGATGAAGGGTAATTTCTGTTAAATTACTTGGACTGATTATAATTTTTACCGAAAAATTGTTAACAGCATATTTTGGCATTACTACGTGTAAAGCAATCAAAACAATGCATGTTACTGAAAGTTACTTTTGGTAATCATCTAAAGTAAGATCACATCATTCTAGCAAGCCGAATAGTTTGTTTGCTGAGTTTGTTTCGATATATTTAGATCAGCGGGCAATTCATACACTAATTTACAAACAGTTAATTTCAGTTCCTTCCAAAATTTGCACATAACGTCACCTATAAACTACCAGACCACTGGAATTGAAAGAGAGAGTGAGAGAGAAATGTTGAGAATTTGAATTAGTAGAAAGCAGAATAGTAAGTTTTCAAACGTACTTGCTCCAGCTTAACCGAAGGCCAACTCAACGGCTGTCTTTTTCCGATATCACGATCTTTTATCGTGATATTTATCGTGATAATATGTCGTGATATTTATCGTGATATTTATCGTGATATTTATCGTGATATTTATCGTGATATTTATCGTGATATTTATCGTAATAATATATCGTGATATTTTATCGGGGCGCGATATCATGATATTTATCGTGCCCCGATAAAATATCGGGGCGATAATTTATCGATATATCGATATGCTAACATTATCGTATCCCGATATTGAATTATCAATATCGCCCAGGCATAGGTACACTAGCTCTCGTTGTACGCCTGATCCCGGCGAATGTAGGCTACCCCATTCCTTTGCTATGCAATTCCTTTAAGGTTTTTTAACGGATTTGTGGTGACGAGCTTGAGAGCAAGAATAAGGTCAAAACGGCGATTTTCAGGGATGCGCGGAACGGAAAATAACGCAGTCTGACTTTTTCATCAACAACTAAAATAACAATGCACTAAATAATATGAAAGTTGGTGTGATTATTGAGAAAGGTCCTTGCTATGACATATAAAAAGGAAATTTTGGTATCTCGATCCGTGTTGCTTTTACAAAGCAGCAAATGCGATCCAACCGTCCGGTACCCGGAAAAATGCGCTAAAATTCCATTTCTAACCACTGACTAAAATTATTACGAACGGTAGAAAATTTCATTTTCAATCACTGAATGCAAAATTAAACTAGCTTTAATTTGGTGTACTTTATTTTAAAATCCCATGAGCCGTCTTTGAGATATTAGTCTTCAAACTCGGGTGACGGAATTTTGCAACTGACGGTAGACCTCTTATAGATCCATTGTATGTGCCAACCCAAATATGTAACCTGCCTGCCACTTGCAGACGGTGGACAAGAGCACAAGAGGTATGGAGGGGGGTCACGCATCCAACCTCCATCCAGGCACAACGTTGCTTAACTTCGGTGATCTAACTAGAACCGGTATGCCAACGTGCCTAGGCCCTTGCCCAATTAGAAGGTAACTCGAGGGTTTCCGTTTTATTTCTGCGTTGGTTCATCCTTCTGGACGACAGTTTCGCTGGCATTCCAGATGGCATCTTCAGCTCTGAAGTGTAGGTAATTTGAAATAGGAAATATATAGTACGAAGATATAGGAAATATATATAGAATGAAGATAAAGGAAATTTGATGGGATACGATCTTTGGGCCTGAAGATGGCATCTGGAATGCTGACGAAACTGTCGTCCAGAGGGATGAACCAACGTGGAAAAACCCAAAAACCCTTGAGTCATCTTGAAATATTGTAATTTGTATCCATTTTCAAGTAAAATAAAATTTATGTTCTGCAGTAATTAAGGATAAAATGAACAACATACGAGAATTTTGAGCTACCTTGCTGGTCGGCCAGCACAAGCAGTTATCCAACTTCAAGAATGTCTGAACAAAATAAGATTATTTATTCAATGTGGTTTTCACGCGATAAAACTAGTTTCAATAAGTTTTGGTTTGTAGTAACTTGTTGTAAAAGTGTTGAATTAATGCAGCGCAATGGTCGGATGAATTTTATCATCCACCAGTTCAGTTCATGTATTTTTAATATTTTATAATATCTCGGTAAAAATTTATTTTCTTAATTCACCATGTGAACTTTGGTACAGCTTAAATATACTTCCACAGGGGTTTCTAAATTATAAATCGCATCCTATACAAATTTATTTCATAGCACGATTCTTTTCCTGGCAACATTATCATGAGTGTTAATATTTCATATTTCCATCACTAGTGGCGCTGTGTACTGCCTGCTACACACTGCTAAGTTCAAATTCTCCCATAAAACACGTCACTGCTCTCTCTCTCATGTTCTTGAAGTGTATATGCACGACAAGAGGTAGAAAAGTGTTTTATATAGACTGGTATGTATGGCTAAATGTCACGGAAGGGAATATCTATTGCATTCTACCCCACATCTAATGCAAAGTGCGGGAAAACAGAAAAGTCATGGTGTAAATGCGTGGTTCTACATACGACGGAGATATAGGAAATTGGATGGTACCTGAAAAAAACGTTGTAAATCGTGGAAAACGTAAATTCTGATAACGTAAATACTAGGTTTTATTGTATTTGCATTTTCTTCCAGGGTAATCACTTTCGTGTCAACAGTAGAACATTAATTAAAAAAAAATAAGTTCTTAAGTAATAATTTATTTACATTTTCATTATGTTAAAAGACTGGAAGATATCTTTTTATCGGTGAACCATTGGAATGAAAAAAAAACAAATGGAAAAATGTTATGAGCGTTTCATTGATGGACGTGACCTAGCATTTAGTTATTTTACATTGTAATCCTAGATATTAAATGGTGAAAGTGAATGTGCTTTATAGTAAAACACCAAAGAAACTTTGAGAGGTTAATATTTATTTTATTTTAACCCCTACATTAGACCCACAAGAGTGTAAAATTTTGCTGGTTAGATAAAACTATGAAAATGGGATTACAATAATAATATCAGTCTAGAACTTAAATAAAATGAATAAATTTTCAGGAAAAGAGCCGGGAATTACTAAATTACTTCGTTTCATCAACAGATGAACTTTTCTGCACAGATAATGTGTATTGCACACATGATTTTTCTTTTAGTGACACATTGAAAGGTAAATTACAATATATAATTCCTAAAAGCATTAAAAATGCTAAACTTTGATAAGTTAATTCTCATTGTTGTCTTTATTTTTTTGTGCTTTGCACTTATGTATTTTTGCTAGATTTTTGTAAAAGTGAAAAAGATAAATTACTATTTTAATTACTCCTATTTGTTTCAAGTGATATAGAATTATAGAATAGAATTTGAGTTGAAAAAAGTGGTCATAATGTTGCTTTTAATTATTGAAATGAAATTTTTTATCTCAAAGAGCCTTCCAAATTGGTCCAAAATGTGCCCCTTGCTCACGCAATGTGGTTACCTTGTCTACTTTAGCTTCTTTGGCGTTCATTGCCATTGGGTTGCCAGTGATGCAATCATAATGGCCGTACGTGTATTGATATTGAATTAGGATCATTGGCTAGCTCAGTGGACAATGCAATGTTGATCCCAAGTTGGGGATTGATAGAAAACAAATAAAGGCCCTTCACCTACATGTACATAGTACACCGTGAGCCCCCGTAAAATGTGTGGGCGGGTTTAGGTAGTCTGCCTATGTTTGTGCTCACAAAACTCGAAAAGTAGTCGTTTATAATAAAAACACTTTGGATGCTCTAAGTGTAACTGGAAGAACGTTCTTAATTTCCTTGATCCAGGCTAAAATCGTTTGAGCTGCCAACAATTGTATTAGCTCTTGCTTCATCAAGCATTGTTTCCAAGTAGATGGAAGGAGGGGGAAGAGAGCATTCAACTCTTAAACTGTCGCTAAACCTGCACGGAACATCCACAATGTATCATTTCAAAAACATCAGGAATGGGAAAGGTTCTTCAGTTGTGCAAAATCACTGCATGGGATGAGTGTGCAATGGCTCTCAAGAAGCCATTGGAAGCGTTAGAACATGCATTGAAAGATTTGCGAAATAATGAGGTTCCATTTGGTGGAGCATTGGTTTTACTATCCATTGACTTCAGGCAAACGCTTTCAGTTATACCTCGCTCAACATAAGCTGATGAATTGCATGCTTGCTTGAAATATTCAACTTTTTAGAGCACAGTAAAAAAATGCATTTAACATCAAATATGAGAGTTAGGCTTCAAACCGATCCAATAGCTGACTTATTTTCAAGACAATTACTCGAGGTCGGTAATGGCGTTGTACCTACAAATCCAGAAACAGGAAACATCATCTTCCTATCCAATTTCTGCAACATCGTCAAGAAGAACTAGTAGACAAGGTTTTCGAAAGTATGGAAATCACGCATGGTTGAGCGGAAGAGCCATTCTAGCAGCTAAAAATGCTGATGAACACGATATGAACAATATCATTCTAAACTGAATCGCAGGTCAAACAGTGACATGCAAAGCCATTGACTCCGTGATGAACCAAAGTGAAGTACATAGTGAATTTTCCAATGGGATTTCTTAATTCTCTCGATGTTCCTGGATTACCGTCACACAATTATATTGCTCTGAAACATCATTCAGCCAGAGTTATGCAACAGCACACGATTAGTGATTACAAAAGTGATGAACAATCTATACGAAGCAACAACTTTCATTGGGCCTCATAAAGGTGAATACTTCCACGAATACCACTCATTCTGACCGACATGGCGTTCGAGTTTAAACGACTTCAATTTCCAATACGCCTTGCGTTCACAATGACTATCAATAAAGAGCAAGGGCATTCTTTGCAAGTGTGCAGTTTGAATTTAGAAAACGATTGCTTCTCTCATGGGCAATTATTCGTTGCGTGCTCCAATATCAGTTTGCTGGAAAATATAAAATGTAGTCATTCCACTAGCTTAACAATGAAAAATGATTTTCTGTGAAACACATATTTTTAATTTTCTTTTCCTTTCATTCCTCAGCGTGGTCATAGCAACATAAGGCTGAGTATTGAATTGAATGATGTGTTTTCTCGGTGAATCTTTGTTTGCTGGAATACTCTTATTTACTTTCCCATTCAAACAATATGAGACTGAGCCACAGCGAAGCGTGGCCTGGTTAAGCAAGTAATGGTAATAATTAGAGATGAGTCGATACCAAAATTTATCAATTCTTGATACCGATTCTGATTGCTGAAGAATCGATTCTCGATTCCGATATCATTAACCTATACATGTATTATACATATTAGAGGGATGTGTCGATTCTCGATACTATTGAGTCTTGAGGATTGGTATTGGCATCGAGAATCGATCACCTAAAGCCGATGTCGATACCGTCGATACTAGGGATGGTCAGATCGGATCCCTCGGGACCAAGGATCCGTGGATCTATCATTTTACTCAGATCCAAAGACACAGAGTTAAATCGGATCCGGATCGCAGATTTTAAATTTCTGCGGCTTTGCGATGGAAGCATTCCCCTGTGGTACTAAGGTGCGGGAGGCATTGACAAGGAGAGTGCGTTATTCAGATCACGGAATTAGATAAAAATTTTCCCGTGCAACTGGAAGCAAAATAAAGAAATACATGGCTTGGCTTTTTTTTCTCCTCCACAGGACCGGATGGGCGGGAAAAAAAAATAAACAGAATGTCACGTGGGTCGCCTGCATTCGCCAGACTCTGGGAGCCTATGCAGTTTTTAAAAATGTGAGCTAGTGTTCTGCCATTCGCGTGCTCGATCCTAAACACTGCCTAGCAATACCGTCATGCTGTATTCCTAGAGTAAGGCAAGCTGGCAGTTTAAAAAAGTAGATTATCAGAAATTTCATGTCAATATATAAGTCTACAAAGTAAATAAAAATAATATAATATGCATTATTGTAAGTGATTGGAAGAATATTTTATTAAAAAATTAAAACCGTGGAAACAGTATGTGTACTATGTATTTTTGAGTGATGCATTAGCAAATCTAGTTTAAGCAATAAAAGTACAAAAAAGTCAGTATTCGTATGCAAAAGTTGGAAATTAAGGATGATAACATTTTTGATTCAATGGCTGAAAGAAAACTTTTAAACATCGATAATAATCGAACTTCATCACCTGCCATACACTACCCCGCCCTACTATTGTCGGCTTACCCCAATTCAGAGAATGCAGCCCCCTCGCATGTCATTCTACTTTTTTCCTTGGGATCCCGCAGTGCCAGTGGAGAAAAAAGCCGAGACACAGATTTCTTTATTTTCCTTCTAGTAGCATGAACAAAGCTCCATTTCAATTCATGATCAGAGTTACACAACCTCTCCTTATGAGGATAAAACTCACAAATTCCATTTTAAGGGGAATTATTAATGAGACATTGCAAAATTACTAGTTTAGCAGCTTGAAATATTCTATAATAATTTTTTCATCGTGAAAATGGATTCCCCAGATATTCCATGAATGGAATATCCTGACCGCATTGAAATTTTTTTTGTTTCTAATAAAAAAATTTGAATGTATTCAAGGATTTTATTTACAACAGCAACCCAAGTTAATGTAAACCCATTGTGCACTGAATTAATTTTAGGTTTTAGATTTTGTTTGTTATTTAATATTCTATATTATATTATTCTTGGCATGTTACACCCTCAGAAGTCTTTTTTGTATAATTACATTAATACCTTTCTGGATAGAGGGTGATACAATATGGCATCACTAGGATCCTATATTTGGGAAAACAATTCAAATATTAATGAAAATGGACTTTTAATGATTCTTTTAACTAGACCATAAGGAATAGTTGTACAGGTTTCAAAAATGTATTGTTTGATGAGTATGTGATAAGGAAAGTGAACTTTATATTAGAAGTAATAACATATAGCAGCTATTGCATCCGTAAATCTTAATCCAGGAAATTATTATGCTCACAGATGATGGGAAGTTGATTTTTTCTACTTTAAATTTACTTGTTTTTTTGGAAATACAATTGTTGCTGTTTTTCTGTATAGATTAAAACTCCGAAAAAAATATGAAACATGAGAGTTTCTCACCAAAAATGAGAAACATATGTATCACAGCAGGAAACATTTGTCACGAAAGTCAACAGTGAGTGAGATTCCGGGCAGGAAATAATGTTGAAAATTTTTATTTACCCAATCCCAGATGAATCGAATCGTGGCAAGTTTATCCTTTCTCTTCTATCAGAACGTGTGGTTTTATCGTCAAAGCGTATGTATCGAAGAAATTGCTGGAAGCAATTTTCCAGCATAGTTGCACGAAAAATCATGGCACCATACAATTTATTCCACAGGTGACTGACATTTACTTTTGATGATTTTAGGTGTCCAATCACCACAAAAGGTGCCAAAAAAGCATACATTTCTATATTGTCTGTAGGTTTCCAAGTTTTTTCAAATTTCTCTCTAAATGCACTAGAACTGCTTCCTGATTTGTGCAAGTAACAATTTCATGGATAATGTTTTTGTCAATATACAAATGGAATGCATCAATTGGGATTATAATAATGGGATTTTTTCCTTGGGATTGCTGCTTGCTATGCATAGTAGCCCTGGGGTGTCCGCAAAGGTGACCGCTGCAGGTATGCGGAGCGGAGAAGGTACTCAAACAAAGTAATGCCGGAGGCCATGGAAACAACACCCTTGGACTAGCCATGAGTTTCTAAGAATTATTCTTGCAAATAGATACATTTTTGTCGTTGAATATTATAAACAGGCGAAAATTATGATTATTAGATGAAAGGCAAAGCAAAATTGGCATAGTATAATTTTCCCTTTGTTAAACAATTTAATTTAATTTATAAGTTTAAACATTTAAATGTTATGATTATAAATAGAAGATACCATTTCGTACAAAACGTAGTAACTGTTAAATTAGTATTGAGAACGGAGTCTCTGACATTGGGACGAGGAAACTCTCGGCGCCGTAAATCCAACAACATAACGTTTTTCATTAGAGGCCAATAGAATGAAAACTATGCACACCAGTCATACAAAAATGTACTTGTAGCCTAAGAAAGCAGAAAAAATAGACTACTGACAGTTTCAGAATGATCCATGGGGTTGGAAAATTTTGAAATCATTTTTAAGATCACAGGTGCCGCTAAGGCACAGAGAATCCACATAAGGGTTAAAGGGTATTTTGGACCATTCGAATCAATCTGAATTAATGCCGAGCACATTATAGCAATTTCTTCGTGGAAAATTTATTTCCAAGTTTAAGTACACGTTTTGGGTTTTTTCGAAAAAATTTTCTTTAAGGGGTAAACCACCCCTTAACAAATTGTGTTATTTCTGTATTGGAGAAACTCGTAAAATCACTTATTTAACCTGCTCAAATGTTTTTGCATGGTACTATACCGTACTATATACTACACTTTATCATACATACCTTCGCACTATACATATTTAAGGGGTGAAAAATACCCTCAGAAACAGTTTTTCTATATATCTTTGCTTGCGTAAACGGTAAAATTAAAAATTAAGGTGGGCATCATTTGTAATTGCAGTACACTTTGTTTAACTCCATTACGGTATGAGGTCGTAGCAAGCCCTATTTTTTACGTGGATGAATATATTTTTTATGGATATTTCGGATCCTTCAAATGACATGACTCAAATTTTAATAAAAGCAAAATTTAACATAAATTTTATCTTTAGGATTGTTTTTGTATATTTGTATTTAATTTAATTTGAAGGATCCAAAACATCTGTAAAAATATAATCACCCTCATAAAAATATGGGTCACTACCACCTAGTACTGTCATGGCGTTAAACACAGCGTACTGTAATTACAAAGGAAAGATATCGCAATTTTCCACAGTTAAACAATTTATATTTTTCCTTTAATCTGGAACGTTTCCACCTCATCACACCTGAGTCTGGTTTGTTTACAGCGTACTGTAATTACAAATGACATGGTGATGATCATCGGGGAAAACCTGGAATAGTCAGGGAATTCTCGTAACAGTCAGGGAGACACTGGGATAGGAAATTCTCGTTATATTTCTACCATTACGTTTACCGGGAATTGTTTCCCGCCCTTTATTTCACCAACTAAAACTAATGTCCGTCGCCGAAGTGCATGGAATAAGCCCCGTCAATTCGTTGAACATTCAGTTGTGAATCAGTCGTACAATGTATCCCTTTTGTATATCCTTAATGCGATATTTGCCTAGTAGTGTTAAAATTCATGATCACCGTGTATTCTGCTCATCACAAAGAATCCGAGGCTATGCTGTTCGGAAGATTTTACCTCGCGTTCATTTTAACTTCCGAGACTCAGGTCGAGAGGTACCTAGGTGGAGCACACTAGCTGGCAGTTCTAAAAATACGAGACAATGATTATTAAAACGGTAATACAAGTACGATCACACATGCGAACAAAATCTTACGTAAGATCATCTTCGATTTCCATACCCCCCTTCGTGAGACCTTAAGAAGAGTCCTCCTCTCCTCCTCAACTTTCACGCTCGACGTAATTATTGAATGGCCCTCTTAGCTCCCTGTCAAAGCAATTTAGTTAGGTGACAAACCACCTCAAATATGATATTCCTATGTATGACGTTGCCGTTGCTAATTGCCTCCTATTTTCTCTCGCAGTGTCGCGATTACGTTTTGTTTGTATGTACAAATATTTTTACATTTTTGGTTCCCTCTTACAATGAAGAGGTTATGACCACGTTAATCAAATTGTTATTCACTTCTAAAAGTCACTCGTGCCATCCGATTTTGATCCAGTCCAAGAACTTGGCTTTGGTTTGTATTTTTCGCGCAGCTTAGTGATAGGTACCTGTGCCGGAGTCCACCAGTGAATTGGCCGTTTTTTGGGTGTTTTCAAGTCTGTTTCCGCACTAATAGGCGCTTCAGACCGGGAGGAAAGTTACGAGGATAGGAATGGAAGGGATTGGGAATCGGAGCGAATTGGCAGTTAACTTTCCCTCCAATGCCTTTTAAGTAAACCTCCACTTCCCAGAACTACCACGACACGCCACCTCTTCCTTGATCAATTAGACACTGGCAATTTGTAATTTTACCCAAGGAAACATACACGGCCACGGAAATACGATACACGGCCGCGTATCCGCGGCCGCAAAAAATGTATTGAAAGTGTGTACAATTTGTGTGAGGGCTTAACTTGTGAAGGTTTAATGTATTTTTTTTAGGGCGGAGGTTCAAAATATTTTTTCATTCTTATATCATTTAATGTATTGATTTCAGCTTTTAACATTTTCTAGGATTTGACGAAAATTTAATTCAGCAGAAATAAAATATTCGGACAGTAGTAGAACTTTTGGCGATCGGTCAGGGAAATTGATAAAGCCACGAGGGAAAAATGAGGGAAAAGTCAGGGAATTTGAAAATTGACTATCAGTAGCCACCCTGATTGATGAGCACTTTATTTTTAATCTTATCACTTATGCAAGTGAAGATATCTCGAAAAAACTGTTTCTGTGGGTGGTTTTCACCCCTTAAGCATAGTACAGGGGTATTTATTATAAGAGTGTTGTTTATAGTATGGTACAGTACCATGTAAAAACATTTATGCAGATAAAATAAGTGACTTGTCGACTTTCTCCAATGCAAAATATCACAAATTGTTGAGAGGTGGTTTAACCCGTTAAAATAATTTTTTTCTAAAAAACCAAAAATGTTCCTTGAAGAAATTGGTTTTATGTATCTGGAATTAATTTAGATAGATTTGAATGGTCCAAAATATGCGTAAAAATCAGATTCACCCTCTTAAAAAATAGTGGTTGCAACCCCCGAGAATCGTAATGGTGGAAAACAAAGCACATGGTAATGAGAAATGATTCACACTTTGATTTTGAGTTTTATCACTTACGAAGGAAAAGACAAGTAGAAAAAATATTTTGGGGTGAACTTAAAAGGTATTTTCACCCCTTAAACTGGCTTCTCCGCAGATAAAAAAATATGTGTCCCTTCATTTCTCATTCCCTACAACAAGAGCACTATTTGAATAAAATCAGTGAGACACACCAGAGATACCTTCCTTGTTAGTGTATTTTGCTTTAGGAATTTCAGGATTAATTTTATGAGGAAGTATTAGACGATTTAAGGGTGGGATAATGTAGCGAATTATTTTACATTCCATGTTCCAACTGAATAAAAATCCTAAACAAACAAACCCGTTCAATAATTCCGGATAGTTTGATGTTGGCAGACCTTCCCTCCTGGTGCAGTAGGGAAGACTCGGACTCCCTGAGTAAGTCCCCGAGGCCATCTCCCTCGACCGCAGCTATGAATACCAACCTTTAGTTCTGTTCTAAACCACACTTAGACAACTCCAAACCCCAGGTTTTACTAGAATTTGTGAATACGGCCGTAAAAAATAAGAACAAAAGGTCATGGAACAAACCCTTTAGCCTACTTGAGGTTTGTGTCCAAAAAACTAACATTTTTAGCCTCTCTGGATCAAGGCAATTCCGTTTCTGTTTACAAATGTTTCCTGCTGTGCTTAATGTTTCTCATTTTTGAAGAGAAACTCATGTTTCGTATAGGCATCGACTAGTGATGGACAGATCCAGGGTTTTTGGATCCGGAACCAGATCCTTGTCTTGGTTTCAGATCCTTAGTTTCAGATAGTGATGGCCGGATTTCATTTTACTCGGTTCCGGATCCAAAAACACGGAGTAAAATCGGATCCGGATCGTAGATTTTAAATTTTCGCGGCGTAGCGATCGAAGCGTCCCGTGAATGGAATGTAGGTGCGGTAGATATTGACAATAAGAGGATGTGTAACTAAGGTCACGTGATTAGATGAAAATGTTCCCGTGCAACTAGAAGCAAAATAAAGAAATATGACTTTTTTCCCCCATTACCCCGGTATCGCGGGAAAAAAATACGTAGGATGCCATGCGGGTAGCCTACATTCGCCGGGATCATGCGTACAACGAGAGCTAGTGTACTGTACGAAGTTCGATCCCTATCGCAGTTTAAATTTTTCTTTCAGTCGTTGCATCGAAAATGTTATTATTTCAATGTCAAACCATTACATATGAATCCTCACCTTATTATACTTTTGTTTTGTAAATTACATTTACAATTGTACATTAATAAATTATAATTAATAAATTAAGGATGGTCGGGTCGGATCCACGGGTCTTTCATTTCATTCGCTACTGAAATCATATCCGAAGACAGTAAAAATTCAGATCCGGATCGGAGATTTTAAAATTTCGCGGCTTAGTGATCGATGCGCCCCACGAATGGAATGTACGTATGGTAGATACTGACAAGGAGAGGTTGTGTATCTTGGGTCACGAAATGAGAATAAGATTTTTTCCGTGCCACAAAAACAAAATAAAAAAAATACTCGTCGTGACTTTTTTCTCCATTTCTTCGCCCGGATGCGCGAGAAAAAAAATAAAGCCGAATGTCACGCGGGTCGCCTACATTCGCCAGATTCCCGTGAACCTATGATAGTGTAGTTGTTAAAAATGAGGGCTAGTGCACTGCCGGTCGCGTGTTCGATCATTAACACTGATTAGGAATACAGGCTATGCTGTATTCCTAGGGTAATACTAGTAGGCAGTTAAAAAAAGTAAATTATCAGAAATTTTATGTCAATTTGTAATTTTAAAAAATAATGAAATTTGGCATTAGTGAAATGATTGGAAAAAATATTTTTTATTGCAGAATTAAAATGTGGAATCATTATGTTAACTTGAGTGATGCATTTGTAAATCTAGTTTAAACGATAGAAGTACAAAAAAGTCAGTATCCACCCACAAAGGTTGGAAATGAAGGATGATAAAGTTTTTGATTCAATGGCTGAAAGAAAAATTTGAAACAGCGATAAAAATCGAACTTCACTACCTGCAGCCCACTACCCCACTCTGCTATTGTCGGCTTACCTGATTTTGGAGAATACATGCTCCCCACATGTCATTCTACTATATATTTATTTTACTTACTTTACATACTTTATATACCATTCTACGATATAGTTGTTGCATCCATAAATCTTGATCCAGGAAAATATTATCCACATGGATGTTAGGATGCTGATTTTTTCTACAGTAAATTTACTTGTTTTTTGGTAATTCTATTGTTGCTGAATTTATATATTTATTAAAAGTCTAGGATTAACAAATGAATGAAATTCAGACTGGAGTATCTGAAACTAAGGATCCGAAACTGAGATAAAGATCCGAAACCCAGGCAAGGATCCGGTTCTGGATCCGACAAAAAACCTGGATCCGTCCATCACTAGTTTCAGAAAATTGATTCTGAATTTTATTTCTTTTCTAATCCTACATTTTTAATCTATACAGAAAAATGGCAACAATAGCATTTCTAAACAAGTTTATAGTAGAAAAATCAACTTTCTATCTCCTAACACAGAAAGAAAAACATGAGCCAAATCCACAAAAATAAGCTTTACTATGACGCGGGCATTTCACTGTATTACAGCATCGTCTGACGATGCTGTAATACCCAGGTCGTAGTAAAGTTTATTTTTGTTGATTTGGCTCATGTTTTTCTTTCTGTGTTATCATGTTTCGCTTCCACTCCATATCCCCTGAATCTTCAGAATTTGTTTCTATCTTCTGTATGGATAATATTTTCCTGGATCAAGATTTATGGATGCAATAACTATTTGTTATTACTTCAAACATAAAGTTCACATACCTTATCATATACTCATCAAACAATACATTTTTGAAACCTGTACAACTATTCCTTATGGTCTAGTTAAAAGAATCATTAAAAGTCCATTTTCATTAATATTTGAATTATTTTCCCAAATATAGGATCCTAGTGATGCCATATTGTATCAAAATATATCCAGAAAGGCGTTAATGTGATTATAGAGAAAAGACTTCCAAGCTTATCGCATGACAAAAATAATATAATATAGAATATTAAATTAAAAAAATCAAAAACTAAAATTAATTCAATTTACAATGGGTTTACATTAACTTGGGTTGCTGTGGTAAATCAAATCCTTGAATGCTTTCTAATTCTTTTTTAGAAACACAAAAAAACTTTTAATGCAATCAGCATATTCAATTTATGGAATATCTGGAAATTCCATTTCTAAGACAAAAATTATTATAGCATGCAGTAGAAACTCGAAATAATGATATTTTGATTTTTCGAAACAAAATCTTCAGTCCCGACCAAAAGGGTATCTAAATACATACTTGTAATGGTACTCGATAGTACGAAATAACGAAGTTTTGAAATTATGAACATCTAGTCTCGGTCCAGATGAGAAATATTTACTCGTTTTTACGCATAATGAGAGATCATAGCAACGATTTTCAGACGCCCCTTGCCAGAGTAAGGCTCCTAACAAATTATCATTGGTGTGGGCATTATGCTTGAAATGTGAATTGATTGGAAGATCATACAGTTTTCAATGCTAAAATACTAATGACGTCTTTGAATCATGGGCTAAGTAGTACATGAAATATGGCACCAATACGACTTCAGTAAACTCTTGATAATATGAAATCAGCTTGACGGGAAAATTGGCACGTCGTAATTTTGAACATTATAAAAAAGTCCTGAAAGAATTTTATCTTCAACTTGTCTTGACTTTTGTTCTCTTCGGTAACATTGTATATATTTTGTGGTGGTTCGTGAAAGCATTCTTAAAAGATGCATGTCTTAAATGATTGTAAAATGAGTACCAACTATATCAATGCTTTTAAGTCGGCGATCGTAGTATCATCATAGTATCGAAAACGTGTACAATACAGAAGTTGAACGTTTTGTAATAAGAATTTTGTTTTCGGAATAGTCAGTAGAGATGGGAGTGTAGTATGTACTCTAAAAATAGACATTTGCTTCAAACATCTACGCTGTTATGATGGCAGCTGGACCAACCGCAGTTTAGTTGTCTTCTATCGCCCAATCATAGCTATAAGAGAGCACGGAAGTAAGCCCGTTTCCAGAAATAAAATTATTCACCGGTTATTACATGAAGCATCTTCCATCTATAGTCGGTGGAATAAATGATCGTTGGGAGGCAATATGGTTTCTTTTCTACTTCTAAGACCTAGATGACAAATGGGGCGTGACTCGGCCTATTTTCCGCATCGTATCATCAAGGATTATATGACGGCCGGAGGTTTGGGTTTACGGTAGAGGCCTGCAAATGGGCGTGAAATCCAGGCGACCCTCGCCCGCCCCTGCTGGGCATCCTCACCCGTTTTCGCCTGTGTCACGTAGACACCCAACCGTGCCCGTTCGCCCCACATCCTAGGCGGTACCCGTAGGCCTGGGCGACATATCGTAAAATATCACAATTACGATTTTTAGTTTTTAAAATTGACGATATATCATTTCTTGATAAAATACCGTGATAAATATCACAATAAAATATCGCGATAAATATCACGATAAAATATCACAATAAATATTACGATAAAATATCGTGATACTGTGCTCCCAATAGAATATTGCATAGTCGAAGTTGAACTATTGACGATGAATTATTGTGATGTTGCGCCAGAAAATTATGTCGCAAAAAGACAGCCATTGGGTTGGCTTTCACTTAAGCTGGAGCAAGTACGTTTGAAAACTTACTTTTCTGCTGTTTTCTAATTAAAAATTCTCAGCTGTTCTCTCTCTATTTCCATTTCAGTGGTCTAATAGATTATAGGTAACATCATGTTCAAATTTTGGAAGGATTTGAAAACAACTGTTGGTAAATTTGTGCATGTATTGTCCGCTGAACTAAATATATCGAAACAAGGGGCTCGAAGAAGGGTATCGCGGGGTGCAAGGACAACGTGCTCACTGATAGGTGGGTAAGCCAGGACGCTTGTCAATACAAGCGCAACCTATCAATGGCCTGGGTGGACTATAATAAGGCTTTTGACACCACCTCTTCTGAGCTGATTATAGCCATGCTGAGGTACATGAAAGTCCACCCAGAGGTTGTGTCCTGCATTGAACACCTGGTACCACTGTGGAAGAAGTGCTTCGCCATACCACTGGCATGGAGAACGGTCATGTAGACGGTCTTCTGGCAAGAAGACCGTCTACACGGCTTTGGTAACATACCACTGTGGCGTTTTTCAAGGCAATAGCCTTAGTTGGGCTAAAGGCTGTATCACACTAGCGGTTGCTGGGTGCGGTTGCGCGGTCGACTAATCCGCGCCAACCAGCTCTCAATGGTTGGATTATGGGAGCGCGTCTATTTCCACATGCTGTTTGTGTTTACATATTGTGATAATTTCATTGTTATCGTTTCAACTACGTCCTAAACCTTAAAAATATTTAGAACACAATTTAAACAGCATGTAACTCTCTTGCATCATCAGTTTTTTGTGAAGGATATATTATAATAGCATCCATTTTTTCGAGGTGAGATTAAATGAAACTTAATTCATTTGGTTCTTGTTTTTGAGGCATAAATCTTGCATTTGAGGCAGCATAGGAACAAAGTGTAGATGGAAACAGCACGTGACCATGAGGCGAGATCCTATTGGCTGCGATTGCACAACCGACAGGTTATATAAGCGGTCAGTGTTATAGGAACTGTTTACACCAACTGTGACGAGCAATGGCAACTGTAACTGGCAACGTTCTAAACTCTAACGTTCTTATTAACAGAGTTCAAGGTTATAGAAATCCAGTCCAGAAAGTCTAGGAGGTTCAAGAAATCGGCGGAAAAATCTATCTCGCGCTACCATTGCGAATATATTTGCTTAAAGACGATTCCTGAGGAAGGTATAGCACCAAAAAAGCATTTTTATGTAAAACACGGGTATGTTTGGATTATGGGCAGAATCGTCTCCTAATGCGTAACACCACAAAATATTTGTTATTGTAACCCTTGATGTGATGTCTATTGTGCTAGATATCTTAATATTAACAGTAGAATTTCATTTAAAAGCTCTATATGGTACTTATAACAACAGGAATTCATTTCTGTATTAACTTGCACTTAGTCTTACTATTGTTTATTTAATACAAATCACCGTGTTAAAAATAGTTGACGGAGAACGCAGGCTGTGGTGGGTTCTCATTTGCAAAAGGGTGAAGACAATGTCTGCTCACTGGCCGAGGAAAGGGTCGGGAACCCCGCTGGGTCTGGTCCCAAAAAGGGGGAAAGATACACCTGCTCGAAACGTTGCTTCAAGAGAGCTGGAGTGGAAAAAATTTCTAGAGGAACCCGCAGAAAGGAAAGCTTGTGTAGGACTCCGGCACGAAAGGGTTAAGGCAGTTCGCTTTGATATTCAGAGAACCCTAGGATTCTCTGAATGTCACAAACCACCCATAACTAGCAGTTACAAGAGGCTTAGGATTAGGTATGCCTTCAGTAAGGTCATCCTAAATAGCCACTACCTTCCCTCTGTGAAATCTAGACAAATAAATTGGTTGTTTTCTATGAATTTCATACCACAAAATGAGCATATATTCATCTCTGCTAAAATTGTGCTCCTATTATACATATGTAATAAATGCACTGCAGTTACAGGAGCTACTAGCTCTTCCAAATTTCTCAATTTTTTCTTAGCCATTTAAAATGTTTCTTATCACGATCGCCTAAAAACTTAGTATGCAACTCATTCCCATGGCAATTGCTCCTTGGTTACGTTGTTTAATAATATCATGTTTGCTCTTATTATTTTTCATTTTTTTTTTTTTTACTTACAATGATATGGAAGAACAACCACTCCTCATTGTAGACAACTTTTATTAGGTACTGCAAATATAATGGATATTGAATGAACAACATGTTACATAATTATTTGCTCAAGTAAACCATTTACGCACACTATGGAATGCCACTGCCAACCTTTCCCGCTGAATAGAAATAGTTCTCCCCCTCTCTCTCCATCGACAGCCCTTGAATCTGTAATGACCTGTGGGCTCCCAACAAGAATTCTTTCCAACCCTGCACCCCTCCCATCTTGAAAAGGTGGCTGAGGAACATTCACTTTTTAAAGTCTCTTTACAGGTGTTGTGCGTTTGTTCATTTATGTGCTCTTGTTGTGTTCCTATTACTGTCATGAGAGTATATTTTAGAATACACTTGTTGGCTAATTTCCATGTTTGCTGGAGTGTATGTACATATGTTCATGCATACGTATATACACTACATGCATATGTATTTATGTCTTGCCCTGTGTTTATGGATAAATTGTGAAGACAATTATGATATTTTGTGATTTCAGTGAGTGGAAACCACCACTGGACAAAACAATCAGCGTGGTTGCGTGCAATACATGCCAGGTTCTCTGTGCGTCTGGGAGTGACCTGTATTACTTGGAAATCTGTGAGGGAGAGCTTGTGATGAAAGCGTAAGTTGCAAATGAACTGAAGAGTGTTGCAATTCATGTTGACAGTTGATCGGTTGGCAACTGCGTCTCTCTCTCTCCATAGTCACACCACGCTGGAGCATGAAGTGGCGTGCCTGGACGTGAACCCACTGCAGGACGGCTGTGGGGGGACGGCAAAAAGGGCTGAGATGGCTGCCGTTGGCCTTTGGACGGACATATCTGCACGTGTGCTCAGGCTGCCATCTTTGGAGGAGCTCAATCGTGAATTCCTCGGCGGAGGTTCGTGCATTGTTGCATGTAAATGCTTGATGGTGTACACTCAATTCAGTTCAAGAATTGACTCAAGTTGATGTTTTTCAAGTGATATTGTAACTTATCGAAATGTATTTAGGTTTCCCGGACCTTGTGAATGATGTTCAAATTTCCTTTTGACCGAGACTGGGAGGGACAGGGGTCTGGCAGCAGGCATGGGTTGAAAAACAGACCAACAGGCAAAAATTTGAGCATTTACAACAAAGAATATATTGCTCCGAGACATATACAAGAGGTACTGGCAAATTAACCCTTGTACCATTAAATAAGCACTTGAATTTCACTTACATGATGATAGAAAACAACTTGATAACCCTGATGAGGATGAGATGTAATGAATCAGGTAATAAATGACACAAGGGTGATATGGGTGAGGGCGAAATTTAACCAAAATTACATGAAAGAACAAAAGACACACTATCTCACAATCCCGAGCCGAAATGACTGACAACGGGGAGAATTAAACAAGACAAGATTATTGGACGTGCTTAAAAAATGCGCATACCAGTAAATAGTCCCTTGGGAGTGAGCCCAGAGTCGTAAGGAGGGAGAGAGGATGTGGCGGCGGTGGCTTACATGACGGACGAGTTATTCCCGGAGACGAAAGATGAGGGCTGATGAGAGGAAATGGGGGAAACGGGGGGGGGGGGGGGGGGGGCACCAAGCCAGGCAGCGAGTGACAAAGAGCGTCCAGACCGCGAATCCCACTGGGCTCACTCTGAGGGAACCCCTACTTCCAGGAAACTTGGCGGCTGATGCTGCAGCAATGAAGGGTGCGGAGAAATTCGACATCACATTTAAAAGCTGTTGAAAAAGAGTCTGATGGTGACGTGGGAGAAAAATACTTACCCTGACACTCGGTGACAAACCATCCATTTCCCTTTGGTAGGTACCCATCTTCAGAGAGTGTGAAATGAATGGTGGAGGCAGATACTTTGTGGAAATCCATTGTAGGACATGAATTAAAATTACTTTGCAACTATTCCACATAAAAATTTATTTCGAACGAGTCAACATGTTTCACTGCACTGCAGCATCATCAGGACTAACATGGAAGTTAAACATGCCAGAATATATGGTCACGTAAGGAGGGTGGGGGTGGCGGGTGAATATTGTTGCTATTCCTGGGTTAGAGGGGAGGGGGAGAGAGAGTTGAAGGCAGGGGTGAGGGGAGGTTTGGGAATTTTGAGCTGAGCGTTGGTCTGTGGTGAGGAAGGGGAGGTGGGATGGGTGACGGACTTCAGGTGCTGGGAGGGTTTGTTTTGGATCAACTGCGGGAGGTCAAGGAGTGAGGAATGGAAGGGTAAAACGTGGTCATTAGTGATGTTTTCTTTCATATTCACAGCCGAAAGGATGAACAATTGTTCCCAAATGTCCATTCTGGTCCCCTTTTTCTCTCTTCGAAGCATTTCTGGGATAAAATCCGCCTGGTGTCCTTCTGCCAAGAGGTGAGCCGCGAACTGGGATTTCCCCTCCTTCTTTTCAAAGTCCTTCTTGTGCTCGCCTGCTCAGACCCTCAAGCTTCTTCCTGTCTGTCCAATATAAGACGCCATACAATCACCACAGTTTTAACCTGTAAATTCCACTTTGGTCACTGATATTGATGGAGTCTTTCACATTGGGAAGCAGGTATTTAAGGTTTGTTTTGTTATGGAAGGCTGGTTTGATGCCAAGGTGGTTCAGGAATTTACCGACTCTTAGAGAGACATTGCCGATGTAATTTATTTTCTGCCAGCGTTGAGCTTTTTGTCGGTAAATTCGTGAACCACCTCTCTCTTTAACTCTCACACGCAGACGGGCGACCCTCGCCCTTATTTTGCACCCCTTTGCAGAGGCCTCTAGTATCTTAATCTCTCTTGCCACGCTTGAAGGAGGGGAGGGAGTGGCTGGATGGCGTCATCTGAGGTTCCTCCCTCTTCTTGTGGGGGGCGCGTGGCGGTGGCTGATTGGAACTGCTCCAGGTGTTGAGTGGAATGGGGAGGGTCAGGGATCCGGTGTCCTTTGTTATCAGGAGCGTCTTCAACCCCTCCTCTCACACTTCGACAACTCTAGACCATCCCCTTCGCTTCCCTCCCTTCCCCCCCAATATCCCTCGAAGATCCACCCACCTGCATGCCCCCAGGGTTGCCCAGAAGAAGAGGAAGGAACCTCACAGACGTTCCGCGATGCTATTTCCCCTCCCCTTCAAGCTCAGCAAGACAGATAAAGATACACCAGCACCTGGGATCTTTCCTCTCCACGCCCCCCCCCCCCCCCCCCCCCCCCCCCCCCCCCCCCCCCCCCCCCCCCCCGCGACGAAAACGGGCTTACTTCCATGCTCTCTTATAGCTATGATTGGGCGATAGAAGACAACTAAACTGCGGTTGGTCCAGCTGCCATCATAACAGCATAGATGTTTGAAGCAAATGTCTATTTTTAGAGTACATACTATATTCCCGTCTCTACTAACTATTCCGAAAATAAAATTCTTATTATGAAATGTTCAACCTTTTTTTTCTATGCATTATCGATACTGGGATGAAATTTTGCCAACTCTACGTTCTTTGACTTAAGAGCATTGACATACTATAGCAAGAAGTTCCACAGAGAAAAAATCATTCACCTTGACTGGGACTCGAACCTGGACCCCCTGATTTCCGGCCAGGTGCTCTACCAGTTGAGCTACCAAGACGTCCTCTTTCTCTGTGGAAATCAACGAGGCGTAAAGGAATAGCATTGACATAGTTGGTACTTATTTTACAATATTTTAAGACATGCGTCTTTTAAGAATGCTTTCACAAACGACCTCAAAAGATATACAGTGTTGCCGAAGAGAACAATAGTTAGAGAAAACGAAGATAAAATTTCTTTCATTACTTTTTTAAAATGTTTGAAATTAGGAAGTGCCAATTTTCCAGTCCTGCTTACTTTGTATTATCGAGAGTTTACAACATTATGTCAATGAGTTCTGAGTGTAGAGCACTTTGAAATGTCAGTTTCTCCTGAACTCTCTTCTATTCCATCATTAACAGCTGGCCTGACAGGGTAAAAGTTGTTAGTTTGAACTTTGCTTTCAGCATGATTGTTGTTGTGTTGGGCTTGGAATTATATTTTGAATGTAATTAGGTCACAATGTGTTGCAACGCCATGGCAGTCCAAGCCCCTTGAAACCTACTTCTCCTGCTACTGCTGGATGATAGTTGCCATGCAAAGTGTTGTAAATTCAAAGGTCCACAAACTAGCCGTGGAAACTTTAACGGCGTTACCTGCTGATATTGCACAATAGCGAATTTTCCACAGAGAAAAAATCATTTGCCTTGACCGGGACAAGGCAAATGATTTTTTCTATGTGGAAAATTCGCTATTGTGCAAAGTGTTGTCTTTGAAACTTGGAGCCTGGTAATTTTTGCACCACGATGGAATTTCTGGTTTTGATGCAAAATCCTATTTGAAAGGACACTTGTGTGGGGCACAAGGCACAGGTTCAAATGAATACATTTTTGTTGCAGAAATCATCCCGCGGTCCATACTGATGACTGGATTTGAAGGCAATAACTACCTCCTGTGTGCCCTTGGAGATGGTTCCATGTTTTACTTTTCTCTCAATAAGCAAAGTGGTCTTCTAACTGACAAAAAAAAGGTTAGTTGAAATATCATAATTCCTATTCATTCCGTGAGATTTATACAAATCATAGAACCAAGTGAGAGTTTACGGAAGTTTTTCCGGTGTTTCAAACACAGAGAGCCGTAGCAGTAAATTTCATGATTTCTTCTTGAACCTACTCAGCAGTTTGTTGTGTAGTACTGTAGAAAGTCCATATGTGAGACTATTCTTATGTTGATAACTGGTGTTTGTTAATATGTTGGTCATTGTTTGTTCATATATGGGTCATTCCATGTCAAATCAACCAGGTGATTGCCAAAGGAATTTCACTTTGTACATTCCACACTGGTTTCGACACTTTTATGTCATTATCAAAATGTAAAAAAATACATCTCCATTCCTTAAATACTCTCAAATTAGGGTTGGGGGAAATTAAGGAAGGGAGTGGGATTGGGGGGAGACCACGACAGGTGAGTAATCCCTGTTTTGACAGTTGGGGAGTAGGAACTAGTGCAAGGGGGCTGGAAAGGAAGGCAAACTCACACACAAGGACAGAAATGACGTCAGTGCAGGAAAACAGGAGTCAAATACGAGGTACAAGCTATTAAAAGTTCATAAGAGGTGACAATCAAATAGTACATCATTTACTAGGTTAACATTAGAATTCTTCTTGGCTTTTGTTATCTCATATTGTTCTATAAAATTAATTTTTTTGCCTTTGTTCTCAACATGTACAATTACATCGATCGAAATTACTGGAGTGATCACATTTGAGTAGATGTTTTGCGAACATCGAAGATCTATCACCAAACTTGTTGTGTATGAACATAGCATGCAGGACCAGTGAATTAAGAAATAATAAGCGGGTAATACTTAATAACTTGAGTCATTGCAATCCATTTCTATTCTTGTGCAATCACTAACAATGGACTGTTTATTTACATATCCATAGCTACATTACAAAACTGAAGGACCGCAAACTGGCCACGAGAACCTTAATGGCGTTACCTGCTGAAATGAACTATAGCAGAAATTCCTCACATTTTTCATGATTCCATTCCCATGATTCAATTCCATGATTTTTTCTCTGTGGAATTTCTGCTATAATCTATCACAGGGTGTCCACTGACCGGGAAAACCTGGAAAATCAGGAATTATTCGTGCATTTTCAGTCCAGGGAAATGTTCGTGGATTTTTCGTGATGGTCTCATTCGGGATTTTAAAAATTCTTAATTCAGGACAAAATACCCTTATTTTATAAATAGGATCAACAATAATGACTTGAAGATATATATATATAAAACGACGAAAAGTAGTTAGGCTCAATGTATCGTCAGCGCTGTGTGTATCGGAGACGTTAACTGATCGAGTGTCTTCTGCATCACGTCAAGTGCCCTTTGTTCTCATTCATTGCGCATCGGACTAAGCCAAGGACATGATACGCAAATAAATACCTAAAGTGATATTTAAACTAATACATGTACCCAATATTTTTGGGCCCATGTAATTGTTACTTCTCCCAGTGACTTGTAACAGTTTTAAAATATTGGTTACGAATACAGTAGAGTGCTGATTATCGGTGCTAATGAAGGGGGGAAGCCCAAACAGATAATCCGATCACATTCAACTGTGTGGTACCTAGTTATGGCCTTGGTTTCAGCACCATGCTTTCTGGAACGCTTTTTGTTGCGAAATCAGGCATTCTGTCACTCCATTTAGTTCTCTTAAACATTTTGCCTCCTAAAATTAATGACTATTGCTTGTATGCAATAAATATGTTCCATCAAATTGTGGAACACTCGGAGGTTAACCGTATTTTGAGATGTGCAATGTGTTCTGTTCCTTACATTCTCGTAACTATTTTTATACTTGTTGTAATTACCCATAATTTCTGTTCAGTTGCCATCAATAAGCATATAAATTCAAGATCGCAGTGTATTAAACCATGTTTACACGATGCATAACCCGCGCTTGTAGATGCGTGAACACATTCACCATCAATATTAGCATCATGTAAATACATATGCAAAATTGCGCAAATCCTTGAACGCGTGGCCATAAAATAAAATTTGGAACATTTGTTCACACATCTGTCCAGCCATGTAATTGCGCGATTACATGGCTTGTGTAAACATGCCTTTCACTCATTGTGAGGGATACAACCATGCAGAAAGGCAAAATTTGCTTCATTATTTTTCAACTTCCGAGACACATCAGAATAATTGATTCACGCTTGCATGGCAACAGCTCTTCGGAGTCAGATTCCTTCACCTGAAACTATAGTAACCCAGGCACACGTCTCTTCTGCAGCAATTAGTGATCACCTGCCCTAGAACTCCAAGCTCCCTTATCTTTGTTCTTACTCATCCCACTATCGAAGTAAACAAGGTCACCGACCACACCAATTCTGTGGAACACTTCTATACGCAGTGATTCAGGAGACTCAAAGTAATGCGACACTGTCATCTGCGTAGTTGAATAGCACGAAACCTGTTAGTGTGAGCAAAATGTGGCAATTTTGTCAACGTGGTGAACGCTGGCTGCGTGTTATAACAAAAGCAGTAGTAGGGAGGGGGAGGTAAAGGAGGGGGAGTAGGAGGGAGGGGAGGGGGTTGTCGCGGGATGAATAGTCGGCTGATACCGGTCGTATGGCGTTCTCGCCAAATTTGAATACCCGGCATCCCCAGCTATTCTTTTAGGTAGGACGGCCTACATAGGAAAAATACTATGACTTAGGGCCAGTTTCACCAACGACGGTAAAATTTCCCATTATCGCAGTTTACATTATCTCCGTTAATATTATTATCTCGATAATCTCTTGCTTGCGTTCCACCACTGTTATTATTATCTCGGTTTTCTTAAACCGAGATTTCTCTGAGAATGTTTAGGTTGGTAAATTTCTCATACTCCTGACGTCAGCAAACAAATAAAAGCGCCTAACCGATTTGTAATTCAGCTGATTTAACTTCGTGCTTATTGTAACTAAAGGCATTTCCAATGTACCCATGAAGGACAAAATATTAACTAAACGTCCACGAAACATCTATATTATCTTCTACGTATATCTAGAAAACATCTATAATCACTTTCAAAAATCGTCTATATGTTTATAAGATATTTCAAACCCCGCTTTTCCTAATTCTACTAAACATCTCCCCTAAGATATCACTTATTGTCTTCACTGTTACGTTTAGGAGATAGAGAAATAAAATACTGGAATGAACTTAAATTACATTTCCTTTATTTATAGCGTCTCGAAAACGAACAGTAACTGCTATTATAGGTACCTTTCGATCACTTAAAACTTAGCATTTCCTTCGTCGTTGTCATTGGTGTCAAGGTGAATTATCATGCGAATGAATTCATTCGCTAATGAATTTAAGTGATGACCTGAAATTGCTTCTGCTTACGGCGAATGATCTTTTTAATTAATTCCTTGAATCCCTGTTACGTGCAGAAAGTATGTGTAGGCGTATCGATAGCACATATCGATTCACGGGAGATTTCCGACCAACGCAGCGGTATCGATGGTTTGTTTACGTTTGTGTCTTCTGCCTTGTTTAGAAGTGATGCGTGATAGGTGAAATAAAGAATGGTGTATATTTAGTAATTATAATATTCATTATACAAAGCTTTCTAGACACTGAGGTTTGAGGCCACCGGAAGTGAAGTAGAGCTATTAATAATGAATCGGTATGGTTTAATTTTCGCATCTACTGCTAGTGTCCATACAACGGTGGCAGCCACAATTCTTCCGGAGAAAGCTACGAGAGAGGAGAAATAGCAGGGTGTCCAGCACTCTGGAAAACCGGGAAGACCGGGAAATCTCAGGGAAATTTACTTTCACTGGAAATATCAGGGAAATCTCAGGGAAATATGTAATCGACTCTGGAGTTTTCGGTGGTGTCAATATGTAAAACAGCGACGGAAATAATGTGCCATTTCCGGCAGTTGCATAGTGAAATTTCCCGTGTTGTCGCATTTAGCATTTCTGCAATTACTGAGAGTGCAATGATTTCTCCATACACTGTGTACGATACATAGTCCCGTCCCGTGAATATATAATCTTTGTTCTTAGTGGCCATGTCATTTCTCGCCGAAGCGCCCGAGTGCTTTTGGCCCGTCGCAACGGCTTTCAACAACAACAAAAACAAAGTAGTTGTTCATGATCTCCAGTGTTGGTAAAAGTACTGAGAAAAAGTAACTGGGCTCAATTACAGTTACTTCGTAAAAAAAGTAATCAATTACGAGTACAAATTACCGATTTTAAAAAGTAATCAGTAAAATTATAGTTACAATTACAATTACTTCTTGTAAGATTGTCCACTCTAGAGACCATCTGGCAACTGTCGAATAGTGCAGTAAAATTAGTGTAGCATGTGGAATAATTGAGTCATAGAAATTGCTAAAGTTGCAATTTCACTTGCGATACATACAATTATAACTGCTGTAACAACACAAGGGGTGTCATATTTTGTACCCATCATAAGTAGGCTACAACATAAGGGTGGCTGAACCTAAACAAGCAAATTATGGTACTCAGGGATTCAAAGTTATCTGTAGGCCTAGGTAAATCAGTGAATAAGTAAATACGATGAAGTAAATTATGCAACTTTAATATGCACAAAATAAGAAATACAAAAGAAAATAATTATTAACTAGAAACAAGCCTAAAAATCAAATGATATTCTTAATCTAACGCAGCCTTGTTCACCTTACAGAATAGTTGCATATTAAAATTTTTATCGCTGAGTCTTGATCTCTTGGGTGATAGCACCTCCTTGCACACACTAAAAAGTCTTTCAACTGGAGCACTTGATGGAATACCTGTGTTATATTTCACAAATAGAGACTTCAGAGAGGGAAATTTCAATAGCAATGACAGAGCGGTATTAATGCAAGACAAATAGGAAAGTGTCTCCTCCATGGCTGGAGACACCAAATTCTCCTGTGAGGGAAGATTGACCGACCGACGTACGCGACGTTGAACGCTTCCCTGTTCAAGCTTGTACACCGGCCAGCGAAGCTGCCTGGGAGTAATTCAAGTTTACGTGGGAGCGAGTAAAGTAATCATCGATTACTAGCAAGTAACGATTACAGCGAAAGTAACGATTCCTCTTTCACCGTAAGGAGTAAATTACAAATAAAAATTACATTTTTGAAAAGTAATCGTTACAAGTACAAATTACTTCAAAAGTAATCGTTACAAGTAATCCGATTACTTTTACTCGATTACTTACCAACACTGATGATCTCTATGTGTCGAACGAAACCCTAAATGGAACAAGTAGAGAGTTGCTCTGCCAGCAATTTATTTTTGCGTTTTGATGTAAGCCTCAATAAGATTGCTAATAAACAGCAAATGTTTACGAAGTAAGCCGAAAATTAGGTCCGTTCTCCAAAACTAAATCCGTGTTCCGGAGATTTCAATCGATGCGGAGAAATGTGGGGAAATTTTTTGGACAATTTCCTTCAGTTATTTCCTGCGAAATTCAATAATTCTTATTTTTATCTTTAATTTATTTGCATAAGTAAACGATAATGTCGCCTGGAAGTTGCACCCCAAATTGTGTAATATTGTTAGTCCGAATCGACCAATTCCACGGATTTGCGAAAGCACGGTATGTTAAGGTTATTTCACTATAATGACGAGTATTATTAATTTTTTATATTATCATGCCATTGAAGGAGCCATTTAGTATTGTGTAATTTACTAGCCTTTAATAATTACTGTATCTTTTGCCTTTTAAGTTGAGTTGACTAATGGCTCTGGTGGTTTCATCGTCACAGTTTATTCTCATAAGAGGGGGGCAGAGGATTAGGTCACTGCGACGTCCACATTAACGCTTTGCAATCACGCCAACATACACACTTCATCCTGCACGAACGCAGACATTTTATTTCTCTCCCTGCGAGGTCGAACGCTGCACTGTGGCGTCGCCCTCTGCGTCAGCTGTTGATGAGGTTGAATGTGATGTGGCTTCAACTTTTTCGTGAAGTAACTGTACAGAGAGGTTGGTATGGGGGCCTTCTTTTCTTCATAATAAATTTCCTCGTAGCAAGACACCTTGTGCCATGCCAAGTGCCCTGATGACCTTAGCGAACCTGGTGATGTTACAATCCGTTTGCTCAAGTTTTTCCACCGCCGAATTAATATACTCGAAGACCTCTAACAATCCTTGAGTTGTCAAGCATTTGTTTTGTCCACACACGTCCTTTTGAGATCTCCATTCGTCATCTCCATCCCCTAATTCTGCCCAGCGTCACTCCATCTCTAATTTCTTCGTTTGTCAACTCCTTGTGCGAATATGACCGTGAATCGTGGTTACTTCTTCCCAGGATGATGCTATGTTTTCTGTTACATGGTGCATATTTGTAGCCGTTCCAAAACTCACTACGTGTCTTTCCACCATCCCCATCTGTGGCAGCAATAGCATCAGTAAATGTCTTGCGCAAGTTATAAGCTTTAAAGGACGCAATGATTCCCTGATCATTGGGTTGGCGAAGTGCCCTTGTATTTGGAGGCCGAAGAATGTAGTCATTTAAATCCTCCCAATTGTGTGTTGGGTGCCCGGGTGCATTATCAAGCAACAGAAAGATTTTAAATGGAATTCTTTCCTTAAGTCAGTACTACTTGAACTCTGCTATTAAATAGATGCAGTACCAGTCCTCAAATAAGGCATATGTAACCCGAGATTTTGCGTTTGATTTCCAGATGACCGGAATAAAGGATTTATAAATATTTTTTAATGCTCGCGGATTTTCCGAATAGTAAATTAAATGAGGTCTCAATTTGCAATCTACGATCGCGTTACATCCTAGCAAGAGAGTCGCGATCTTTTGCTGCCTTAAAGCCTGGAGCAGACTTTTCTTCTTTATAAATATGCGTACGGCGAGTCATTATTTTCCAGAAAAGCCCGCTTTTTCAACATTAAAAACCTGTTCTGCTAAATAACCACCCTCCTCAATTATTTTTTCTAGTATTCTTGGAAAATTCTTTTCTGCCTCACCACTTAATCAATTCTTTAGTGTGGTGGGGGACCGGGTTCATTATGAAACAACAGCATGATATTAAATGGAATTTTTTTCTTAAGGCAGTACTCCTTGACCTCTGGTATAAAATAGTTGCAGTACCAGTCCTCAAATAACGCATATGTAACTCAAGCTTTTGCTTTTGATTTCCAGATGACCGGAAGAAAGGATGAATCAATATATTTAAATGCTTGCTTTTTTTTGCTACTATGCATCATTTTTCTTGCAATGCAAATTCAAACGATTTTTAAATCGATTGACCCACTCGTTATTTGCTTCACCAATTTGTAGAAACTTGTTGAATTGTCAGAAGACCAAGCGGTTCTCATTGAAATGAGTTCAGGACGATGTAGACGTTCGTGGTTGGAGAATGTACGAGCCCATTCTTTCTCAATAAGTGACTTCGTAATACAACCGACTGCCGCTTTCATGGTACTTAATATTTAAGATGTAAATTATTAAAGTGGATCGTTAATTTCACTTTCTTTACGTAGAACTGGCGTCCTTGGATTTCGTGTTGGCATAGCATCTCAATGCAGCGGTTTGCGGATTACAGCAGCTATCAGTCACAATTCATCAAGTCCTGAAATAAACATTTACGGTACTAACCAAGTGTTTTCTGCAACATCATTTGTTCCAACTTTTTTTTTCTTTTATATCACATGGCTTTTGGCTGCAATTTAAAAACTGATGACAATCGGGGCGTTTATTTACGTAGCTTCGTACTTCGTAGTAAGCCGTATCGTAATGGAGTGAGCGCAATAATTTGATGCAGTCGTAGCGATATCGCTACAACTGTATGAACTGTTACGAAGATTGGTCAGTTGCGTAGAAGAAAAGATGTTTTTTACGCGACTTTGCGACCAAAAATAATTAATAGCGATGAAAATACTGTAGATGAACGATAAAAATGGACCAATTTCTTCTGTGTACCTCTTTAAAACCTCGACAGCTATTCGATATTTTCTCCACCTGCAAGTATAAAAACGAACATTTTACTTTTTGGCTCTCGCGTTCGTAAATCTACGGCATCCCTTTGGATAACATTTTCACTTATGTTAGTACGGATTTTTAGGTAAGTCGAGACGTACGTAACTCGGGGACTGCCTGGAGTTAGGTGTTTAGACAATGAAAATATTGCACTCTCTGAGCCCTCGATATTCTTCAACCCTTGCCAAATTATGTCAAGAGCTTTCAGGTTGAAGAGAAAAGCGATCATAAGTGCAAGAAATGTAAGACCATGTGTCACAGTTTCAGATCAATAAAGTTCATCATCCAAGACAAAATGTTGGGTCCTAAACTGGCTTCCTTTGCCACAGCTGCAGCGGAGCTGGAACAATTTTTCTTGGAATTTCAATCCAGCAAGCCTATGGCTCGGTTTCCGTTTTCGGCAATTACTGAATTGTTTAAAACTGTGATGACTAGATTGTTAAAGCCGGAGGTTTTGGCATCTGGAATCGTGAAGCATATTGACTTGAGTAAAGCTGTAAATCTGATCCCCACAAAAGATCTTAATGTTGGATATGCAACCAAGATAGCCTAAAGAGATAATAGTCACAAAGATGTATTAGGATATTCTTCTCTTCAATAATGGATGGATTACTAACCTAAAGAAATTGGTGGGGAAACTCATTGAAAGATCGCCCTTGGCCTCCCATGTGAAGAAGGGAGTTTCCTGCCTGGATCCTGAAGGTGCAAGTTATTGATCATTTTGTATCAGTGATATTCATATTCAGCAAAGTCTGGTTGTATGTAACCTTGTTCCCGAGCGCCAGCATAATAATGTTTAACTCTAATAAGGTGATGTAATTTCTTACGAACTAAATGAAAGTGTTGTATGATGTTGGATTTTTTGTTTATTTTCCTCCAAATACGCAGGATTTGGTTTAAATTGCCCAAAATGCAAGATTAGCGATAATACTTACTTTTATTCACACCAAAACAATCCCAACGTTCTCTTATACTTAACGAGAAAAAAATCTATATTTCCTCTGGAAAAGTAAAACTTATGTCTGGAAAACCTGGAAATCTCAGGGAATTTTCAAATGCCCCGCTGCTGGACACCCTGAATAGAGGTCGAGGTACGTTAGGCGTGATTCAAAATAAACTTTTTATAGGAATGTGAGGCCTATCGTCATTTATTAAGAAAGACGCTGGTGCAATTTCGTACTGCATTAAATCTCACCAGACGTGATTATGAAAGATCGGACACGACGACCAGAGAAGCAATTTCGGTGACGAGATACTTGATCAACCTTAGGTATACAAGTTTATAATTATATTGTTATTTTACAATTCGATTCCGGCTGGCTGTCACGCTAAGATTTTATAGCGACGGGCAAATCGTTTGCATGACCGTACGCGGCTATAACGTTCCCTGATTACTCAGTAAGAATTCATGAGGGTTATAAAATATGTTTAATTATGGTTGAAGTGTGTAGCAGTGTCTATTGTGAGAAGTGTACTATTTACATTTAAATAAGATAGAGTTTTAGATGTTAGATACGTGCTATTTGCTTTTATTTATCCTTTATATAACACCAACGTTTCCACGGACGACTTGTCCATCGTCTTCAGGGTGAGTTGAAGTTGGTTGGTGGTGGGTGGTTATATAAATATTTAACCCGGTGGAAATCCCGAGAAGACCTCACCTGAATTGTTGCTAAGTGCTTTTCGTAGCGTTTATTAACTCGGGATAAATCAAATCTCAAGTTTTAGGTTCAAATAAATTGCGCGTTCCTTAATCAACCTAGTAATTGCCTTAAATAACGATAATTGAACTCAAATGTCTCGACTAATATCTGAAAGTAGCTGACAAAATCGCCTGCGCGCCATGTTGCTTTTACAGTATTATCTCGGTTAATATCCTTTCACCTCGCGAAAACGGCCGGTAAAAGTATTAACCGAGATAATGCACCAAAACCGAGTTAATGGTACTGGTGAAACAGAGAAGTCACATTAACTCGGTTAATCCCAAAATTAACCGAGTTAAAAAGATTATCTTCGTTGGTGAAACTGGCCCTTAGATGAATTAATTTCACTAGCAATGAAAGAATCAAGTTTTAATCCAAAACTTTTGACTTCTTACCCTTGATATTTTTTAACAATTGAAGTCTCTTCTAGATAATTTTACTGCCTTTTCGGTACCTACTCCAAATTGTCAGTCATAACGTAGCATTTTATATGTATGTACTAGTGAACAAATATTATAGATTTTTTATTAGCATTAATGCACATGACCTGTTTGAATGCCAATCTAAATGACTCGATGAAAATAATAATTTCTTTACTTAAATATAATATTTTCACATGATTCGCCAATGATGTACTGTCTGCTGCGGAATCCTGAATTTCCATCATTTCCCTCGTCTGATTCAACATTTACAAATTCACCTCAAAACTTCGAGCACGATATTTGAAAATTGAAGGAATATTTTATTTCTTTTGTATATATGGAGGAAATAAGTCGATAACTCTGGTTGATTTTCTCAGAATAGAAATTGTTGGCTAATATCCACATCGTTTCAGTTTTTGGTGAAAATCTGTATGGTAGAAACGTAAATACAGTAAAACCCCTCTTTTACACTTTTGAAGGGGATGAGGGAAAAAAGTGTAAATTGAGGGGAAAGTGTAAATTGAGGGTAGCCACAATTTAATAATAATAATGATACTTTTTATTACACCGTTAGCAAGTACATGCATGGTTTCGTCAAGAAATTCGGACAGGACACATACACACAAGAACCACAATGTCATCATATCAAATGAACATAATTGTACAAAGTTGTTCAAATTACAATGTCATCATTACAGCAACAATGGACATATCTATACGAAGTTATTCACATGCAATCACTTTTAAATTCTCTTACATCATAATAGCATTTCTTAATTAAAAATTCTTTGACTCTCCTTTTAAAAATAATTGGAGAGGTAATGGTTTTAAAGTCATTTGGCAACTTATTGTATAGCATTGAGGATGAGTGATAAGCACCTTTAGCAAAAAGGGAGTATGAATGCTGACTGGCATGTATGTTATTGTTTGAGCGGGTGGAGTAGTCATGGTCTATGGAGTTCATTGGGAATTTATCAGGATTTTCTTTAACAAAGCAGACACAAGACAAAATGTAAATAGAGGGCAATGTTAGTATATTTGCATTTGTGAAGAGTGGTTTTCCAGGGGTACGTATAGGGACTTGGAACATGGCTTTAACTGCCTGATACTGCCTGATCCCTAATACTTTGAGGGATTATTTAATGAAAATAATCCCTCAAAGTATTGCTAAATGTTCTATTTTTCAATTTAATCATGTCTTAAATGAAAAGTAAGTATAAAAAATGTAATTATGACAATAAAAAACTTCTTTATTAATACCACACTCTCATTGAGGTAGATTGTACAATATGTCAGTCTTCAGAAAGTGATCATTTTACATAGGTGGTAGCTGATAAATAAATAAATTGGAAGTAAATATTCCATAAATATAAAAACTAAATATAAAGATGAACTAAACAAAAATATGACTTAATAAACCACGCAAACCTTTAGTTTAAAAAAAATATGTACCAACCTTTACTCTCAAAAAGTCTTCTAAAAATTTAAGCCAAAGAACTATCTCAGAATTTAAATGAAACATTCTTGGCTGAATTCAGCTATAACAAAAAATACACCATAAATAAATGTTCATTTAACTAGCCTCCTGGAAATATTCAATTATCTTTGACTGCTTGCTCATTTTATTTGTATTAATTGATTCTACTCTCTTTTCTATTCTGTCCAATAGCTCTAATTCGTTCTCATTTCCTGCAACACTTGATAAATATAGTCGTAGGACATTAACAGCAGAAATAGCATTGATTGTGCTTTCTTTTGGTGTTTCCGTATCATCATCATCCTTCTCGCTTGCTACCTCTTCACTGATATGCAGGTCAATAGCTTCATCAATTGTAAGAGAGTTACTTATTGATAATTGCTCATCCACTCTAACAAAATCCGAAAAACTTATTTCAGCTCCAAATAATGGCAACTGATCATTGTCTCCCATAGCTCTCTTATCTCCTCCCCATTCTTCCAATGGTTCTTCATTATCCTGTTGTAAGTTGCAGTCTTGAGAAAAACTAAATCCTGCTTTTTTAAAACAATTTGAAATTTTTCCCTCATCAACTCTTTTCCATGATCGTGTTATGTAGTGTAGTGCATCGAAAACTGTGACTATGAAGCTCTTAGGGTCCCTCCCACTGTCTATGAGATTCATAGCTTTTCTCACAAGAATCCTGTGGTATTTCGCTTTGAATACATGCATTATCCCTAAATCTAATGGCTGTAACTGGCTGGTACAATTGGGTGGGAAGAATACCAGTTTTATATTCCTCAAATTAATATTGTTTGGGTGGGCTGGGCATTGGTCTAAAAATACTACAATTTTTCAGTTTTGTCCACCCATCTTTGCATCTAGAGCTTGCGTTTGTTCCTGAAAGACATGTGACGTCATCCAAGCTTTGGTATTAGCGGCGTAGGTTGTTGGAAATGTCTTGATGTTTTTAAAACATCTGGGATTTTTGGACTTTCCAATGAAAAATGGCCTTATCTTCTCACTACCATTAGCATTAGCACCTAACAATACTGTCAGACGAGCTTTACTATGCTTTCCCCCATGGCAAGATTCACCTTTTAAGTCTAAAGTCTTATGAGGAAACACATTGAAAAAATGGCGTCTCATATAAATTGAAAATATCTTTTGGTGCATACCCTTCAATATGCTGTCTTAAAGAATGTTCCTTCCACTGTGTAACTTTCTGGGGATCAACACTGTTTGACTCACCACAAATTGATTTATACACAACATTGTACCTAGTTTTAAATTGGCTTAACCATCCGTTTGAAGCCTTCAATTCCTAACCTCATTGCCACATGTTGTGTCTTTTCCTTACGAATAACTCCACTGATGGGTATATTAGATGCTCTGGCGCACTGAAACCATTCCTTCAAAATTTCTTCCAGTTCATCATATTTTGAATACTTGACGTATTTTCGCCTCCTTGCACTGGGTCCGCATTCCACTGCGCTGGTTTCAATGGTTTTGCGTGTTTTAACAACAGTGTCCAATTGGAATCCCAAGTTCTCTGGCAAGGGAAACACGTAAACGTACATGCGAGTCAACTCTTCCCGAAATTTTTATCCTGTCTTCTATTGACAACGTTTTCCTCTCTCGTTTGTGGGCCATTTTTTGTTTTGTTCGCGTTACTTGACGCTGTCACGGAAAAAGTGATTACGATTAGAATGACTTTAAAATTAATGGCAGAACTTCATAATGCACGAGACGAATAAAACTAAGTCCGTGGATCATCATGAAAACACCCATGAATATAAACATATAATATCTATATTCGTGGACACGACGCTCACAAGTATGGTAGAATTATTCGCAGGCATGACTGTTAAAGAGAAGTGCATAGCATCATTTTATTTCACATAATTAAAGCCAACTTCTTCCCGGAATACAGTTTTACGATGGAAGATACATATCCTTCATGATTTTATCGCATAATTGCCACTCGTAACGTAATATAAGGCATTTGGGGAACTAGCACAATTGTTATAATTTTACCTGATTTGCCTCTTGAAGAATTAAAACGAGTTTATTACGAAAGTATGATATGAACCCCCCTGGTATCGCTGAACATGACGGATCTAGACCTGGCGGTCAATAAACAGCTCCCATCACCACGGTGCGTCTCTGTGCTAAGGGTGACCTCATCTGTGGGGTGGAGGGTAAGAAGTCACTAACAGAGAGACTCCGGATACTGGGCGACCTCCGGTTTTATTTAGCCTTACCCATGCATGCGGGGCTCTGCATGGGCGGACACCATATTTCGTGGGACCAAACTTGGAACCCTCAAAGAAAACTATGGAGGGCGCTGAGAGGCGCAATCTTCACATGGACTCTTGTAGTCTGTCTTCTTCCTTGGGGGATGCGATACCGGTGGAGAGCCCCGATGGGGATCCCAGTTGGGACGCACCCTCTACTACCTTAACCTTGCCTGTGGGGGTTCCTTCTGGGAGACCCACACATCCCAGTTGCCCCTCATACCCTTCGTGGGGAGAGGTGGACGACATCCTTTTCAACCTCTCTGGGCCCACCTTCAAGGAGGCACCAAGCCTGGTCTCCCTCATGGGGGTAGAGTCTGACTCGGGAGCCCCTGTGGGACGAGGCCTAAGGGAAGGCTCAATACCCTATTTACACACCTATATGGTGGCTTGCAGGGTATTATGTAGATGTAGATGCATACCCCCTCGAAGAGAAGGAGACAAGGGAGGAAGAAGATGTGGGTGGGGCCGAACCATAGCTGGCATAGCCGTGCTTCAGGCCAACCTACAACACAGTAAGGCTGCCTCAGGGGTTCTGCAAAGGATACTCTCTGAAGGTATGGTCAAAATAGCTCTGATTCAGGAACCCTGGGCTTTCCAGGGAAGAGTCAGGGGCCTGAGCATGATAGGGGGAAAAATACATTACTGTACCACTGTTGATAGGCCTAGATCTTGTATCTATGTGAATGGGATAAGTGCTTTGCATCTATCGGAATTTACCACTAGGGATCAGACAGCAGTTCCGCTGACCCTGGGGGAAGGTGAGAACAGGAAGAGGGTGGTCATCTGCTCCTCCTACCTGCCATACGATGCACCGGCTCCTCCACCATCAAATGAGATGGAGAGGCTGGTGAGTCACTGTAAGGCCAACAAGTGGGATCTTCTGATCGGTTGTGATGCTAACTTGCACCACATTGTGTGGGGGGGTGGAAGCACCAACGGAAGGGGAGAGGCACTGTTGGAGTATCTTATGTCTACGGAGTTACAAATACTCAATAAAGGATCACAGCCTACCTTTGCAAACAGCATTAGGCAGGAGGTGATAGATATTACACTGTGCACCAGTTCTCTGCTGCACAGGATTGATGGGTGGAGAGTGTCAGGGGAGATAACTTTGTCCGACCACAGACACATACTCTTCACTCTTTTAGAATCCAATCACATGGAAATAACATATAGGAACCCCAGGACTACCAACTGGGGACTATATTGAGAAAGGCTGGGAGCTGCCGTAGAGGGGGCACCTCAGTGCAAGTTTAGAAATGTGGATGAGGTAGATGCTGCTGTTGATTATCTACAGAGAAGCATCATCACATCCTACGAAGACAGCTGCCCCCTAAGGACCAGGAAGGAAGGTTGTAAATTACCCTGGTGGGGAGCAGAATTAAACGGTCTCCATAGAGAGACTAGGAAACTCTGTAATAAAGGAAAGAGGACAAGAATGCCTCAGGATTGGGAAAACTTTAAGGTTGCCCAACGGAGGTACAAGGCAGCAATCAAGCACTGTAAAAGGGACTCATGGAGGAGCTTCTGTGAGAGCGTAGGGACTGTTCCACAGATGGCAAGACTTCATAAGATCCTATCGAAAGACTCAGAAGCGGGGGTGGGTTCTCTGCTGCTTCCCTCGGGAGACTTCACGTCTTCTGACAAGGAAGCACTAAAGCTAATGCTGGAGACCCACTTTCCAGGCTCCAGGGAGTTGATGGAGATGCATCATGGGAGGAATCCCATCCGTCCGGCTTGGATGGAATGGAGACTTTCCTCCAGCATCGTGATGTACTCAGTTACAAAATGGGCAATCATGAGTTTTAGCCCCTTTAAGGCTGCTGGGGAGGATGGGGTATTTCCTGCACTCCTTCAGGAAGGGCAGGATCTGCTCCTCCTTCCAATGGTAAGAATATTTCGCTCCTGCCTGGCTTATGGATATGTTCAAAAAGCCTGGAGGGTCACCAAGGTGGTTTTCATACCTAAACCAGGTAAGACTGACTACACAAGAGCAGACTCCTTTCGAGGAATCAGTCTGATGTCTTTTCTACTGAAGACACTAGAAAAGATAGTGGACAGGTACATAAGGGATGGGCCATTAAGGGACCACCCCCTGCACCTGTATCAACATGCCTACCAGAAGGGAAAATCCGTGGAGACAGCGCTCCACAATCTTGTTAGCAGGATTGAGGGAGTGCTGGAACACGGAATGTACGGACTGGGGGCATTTCTTGATGTCGAGGGAGTATTTAATAACACGTCCTTCGATCAAATCTGCATTGCTGCAGGGAGACATGGTATCCATGCTCACTTTGTGAGCTGGATTAGATACATGTTGGAACAAAGAACTGTCAAAGTAGCCTTTAGAGACAGTTCAATGAAGGTAGCTGTGACTCGAGGCTGCCCTCAGGGAGGAGTGTTATCTCCACTCCTCTGGAATATGGTAGTCGACAGTCTTATTTTAAAATTGAATAGGACTGGCGCATACACTCAAGGGTACGCAGATGATGTGGCTATACTCATCACTGGAAAGTACCTTGATACTGTCTCTGGACTCATGCAGAAAGCCCTGGATAAGGCGATGGGTTGGTGTGCAGAAACAGGGCTGACTGTAGATCCGGAGAAAACTAAGCTTGTATTGTTTACCAATAGAAGGAAAATGGAGGGCTTTAGGCCTCCCTCTTTGCAGGGAAAGGTTTTATATCCCTCACCATCAGTCAAGTATCTTGGGGTTATTCTGGACTCCAAGCTTAACTGGGGAGAGCATTTGGAGACCAAGGCAAAGAAAGCTTGTGCCTCCTTATGGATGTGCAGGAGGACCCTTGGTAAAACATGGGGACTTCAGCCAAAAGCCATTAGATGGATTTATACGACAGTCATGAAACCTAGTTTCTTGTACTGCTCTATAGTTTGGTGGAAGAGAGTCCGGCTCAAAACTGCTGGGAACAAACTGAACCACCTTCAAAGAATGGCCTGTATGGGCATTTCAGGGGCTGTGAGAACAACCCCAACTCTGGTGCTGGAAATGCTGCTGAACCTCGCTCCACTCCATGTGGAAGCTGAGGTGCAGGCAAGGACAGCGGCTTATCGTCTCCAATGTGTGGGACAGTCGTATGACAAAGGAAGTTCCTATGGTCACAGACAGGTTTGGACGGAGCTCATGAAGTCGAGTCCCATCCTCGGGATGGGCAGTGATGGAATGATAGCCAGGTTCAACCAAACACCCCCCTACTTCAAAACCCACTTCCCGGATAGGGAACAGTGGGCTAGAGGAAAGGGGAAAGAACTTCATTCTGGGGCCGAGGTATGGTATACGGACGGCTCTAGGAAAGAAGGAAGAGCGGGAGCAGGGGTCTACAATTGTAGCACACCAAGGAAGCTCTCAATCCCTTTGGGAAAATATGCTACGGTGTTTCAGGCAGAGGTATATGCACTTCTGACCTGTGCATATGCTAATAAGGAAATCGGGATGTTTAACAGACCGATACACATATGCACGGATAGTCAGGCAGCTTTAAAGGCGCTGACATCACCATGGTGCAAATCACAGCTGCTGCAGGAGTGTCGTGAGGCACTCAATGATATAGGCAGATGCGGCAAGGTGGAACTTTTCTGGGTGCCTGGTCATGCAGGCATATCCGGAAATGAGATGGCTGATGAGCTGGCGAGGGCCGGTTCCAGCCGAGATCCGATTGGGCCAGAGCCAATCGTACCTATTGCTACGTCAATAGGGATAGCAGAAATTAGAATGTGGGGCTTAGCCCGGCATTGTGAGATCTGGCAAACTACACCAAGTCTTAGACAGGCCAAACTACACATAGGAGAACGTAGGCCTGGGCTTGCCAAAAGACTCCTGTCACTAAACAGGGGTCAATTACGAATGGTAGTGGGATTCCTCACGGGGCACTACCAGGTGATGAGGCTCCTGCACCTCCCGGGAATTGTAGATTCACCTAGATTCAGGTGGTGCGAAGAAGGGGATGAAACTACATCCCACATACTATGCGAGTGCCCTGCTGTGATGAGGACTCGAAATAGGTACCTGGGGTCTCCATTTTTGGAGCACAGGGAGGTAAGGGAAATCCCCATAGGGGACCTGTTGGCCTTTAGCAAGGCGATCGGCCTTTATGTGTGATTTCCTTAGAAGGGTGGTTGGCACAATGGGCCAATAGGTCTGAGTGCCTCAGGGCCTCTTTGGAGGAGCTCCACCAAAAAATAATCTATCTATCTATGATAGATAGAATGAATAGAAATAGAATGAATTAGAAAATTTATTGTAATTCAAAGGTCTTTCGCTTGCAAATGTCCCAAACAAGAACACTGTACTTATACAGTGTTCTTGGTGCCAAAACTTTTTCTGCCGATTTCCATTTCGTTCCTCATATGGTTGTGATACGCTATCCGCCATGTTCCTTTTGGCGGCGTAGCGCAAATGGCGGACCATTTAAAATTTTGTAAGTGTAAATACGGGGAAGACATAACACTGTGGAGATATATAAATCATCGGGACTTGATGAAAATGTCGTAAATTGTGGGAAAACGTAAATTTCAGGGGTGTAAAAGCAAGGTTTTACTGTAATACATAATTGACCCTTACAAAGCGGGATGCGCCATAAGGCCCCATGTTAAAAAACCTTAAATATCTCAAAAACTACATTGAAAGTCCCAAAAACGTTTCCCGTAGAATTTTAGACCGTAATTAAAGGAACAAATATTGCAATTATGAAGGAAATCTATACACTTGTAAATTTAGAACCAACTACCTTAAAATAGAAAAGCATGGCTAAAAAATATCAACATGGAAAATCATTGTTCCAAAACAGTGGCTAAATGATGAAGACTTGAGCCAAGAGGTTCTTAAAGTTCCTCTTGTAGAAGAATGTGTAATTTATCATGGAAATGCTAATTTAGAAAGAGGTTTTTAATCAATAAGTAGTGTATCTTACCAAACCAACAAAGAAAGTTTCTTAATGCCAATAAAGGTACATATTTAATTACTTTATCTATATTATGCTATGGGTTAAGCTAGAGAAAATCCATATTCTACATAGACCGTGAAAAACATCACTTTGACTCGTATAAAAACCACAGTATAATAACCTGGAAATTTTTATAAATTAATCCTTGAAAACCTGGAATTGTACTTGAATTTAATATTTTGACTTTTGCGGACACCCTGTATCACCAGTTGCGAAGCATTTTGCATATGTTCATTACATCTGATAGAAAACTTTCTTCCTGTTTGGCCAATGTACCTAGCGTTACATGAATTGCAATTTAATGCGTACACACTGCTTTTGTCCCTATTTTTAAAAGTATCTTTCACTTTAAATAAAATTTTTCCAATGGTCACATGGTCATAAAAAGATAGATTAAAATTCTTCACCATGGCATGGCATTCATTACCCTGTGCATCAATTTGCCTAAAAAAGGTATTTTGCACCACCCTGTGATGGCTTATCATTGGCAATAAAAGATAATTTAGTCGTTGGCTTTCTGTTTAACCCTCATATAGATTCTCGTATAAGATATCCCTCATAACGCTATGTGTCTGAGTGCCTTGGCATAACCCTTGACGCTGTGAAGAAAATAGCGTCTAGAAATCGGGAAGATATCCCCGACGTTGCAATGGGAAGCACACCGACGCCGAAGATGCTGCAACTTCATTGAAGAGGTCGCAAGAAGATTGAGGTTCATCACTTCACCACCGCTGGAGTAATTGGAAGGACAATAGATCATTTTCCCCTGAGAAGAAGAGTATTTCCAAACGTGGAGAAGGTGCATTTGCAAGAGTCCCTTACGGACAAACCTCGGAAACACCGCATGCCTCTCCCTCTCTTCCGGACAGTGTCCCGGCAGTTCATCATGCTCTTCTTCCAGGATAAATATCAACTGATACTGACTAACCAACGGATTCATTTAAGGTTTTATTAGTGGATTATAGGTGATGAGCTCGAGAGCAAGAAAAAGGTCCAAACGGCGATTTTCAGGGATGTGCAGATCGGAAAATAATGCAGTCTGACTTTTTCATCAGCAACTAAAATACTAATGCATTAAATAATATGAATCTTTCTGTGATTATTAATAAAGATCTTTGCTACATTATTTGTCAAGTAATTTAGATATCTCAATCCGTGTTGTTATTACGGAGCTGTAAAATGCAATGCAACCGTTTGGTACCCATAAAAATACGCTAAATTTCTGTTTCTAAGCACACACTGAAATTAAAATAAAAGGTGAAAAATTTTGTATACCATCAGTAAATGAAAAAATAAACAAGCTTTAATTTGATGTTCTTCATTTTAAAATCCATTGAGCTGTCTTTAAGATATTAGTTTTCAAACTCGGTTGATGGAATTTTTCAATGTGCAGTAGTTCCGTGCTTATTTTAGCTATGATTGGGCGATAGAGGGCTACTGAAGTGCAGTTGGGACAGCTGACATATTAACAGCGTAGATGTGTGAAGCAAAAGTCTATTTTTAGCATCCATACTAGTTTCCTTTCTCCACGGACTGGATTCCAAAAGTAAAAATCTTATTAAAAAATGTTCAACTTTTGTTCTGTGTGCATTTTCGATACTGGGACGGAATTTTGCCAATACTACCATTGCCGACTTAAAAGCATTGACTTAGGAAATACAAGTAGGCACTTATTTTCTGATCTTTTATGACACGCATCTTTTAAGAATGCTTTCGTGAACGACCAAAAAATTATGCAAGGTTTCCGAAGACAAAAAAGTTAGAGAAAATAATGATAACTTTTTCTCGACTTTTAAATAAATGTTTGAAATTACGTAATTCAAAATTACGAAGTGCAGATTTTCTGGTCTCGCTGACTTTGTATTATCAAGAGTTTACTGTATTAACGTTTAAGAACTCGGGCTTCTGCGCACACTACAAAGATATAACATGTGGGTGGATGTAGTGAAGCAAAATTATTTAAATGGACCCATCTGACTTTTATTCGGTCCTCATTTTTATTATTTGGATGCATAAAAAATAAAACAATGTGGCATGATGAAGTGGAGTGTATCCAGCATTACATATCAGAAAAATTATTTAAAACAACCATTACGCACGAAATTAAACCTGTCATTTGAAAATAAACGTCTAAGGGACCAAAAAAAGAGAGTATTACATCAACAAACGGAAAAGAATGCAGTGTTAAAGATTTTTAGCTGTAACTTCTGTAATAATGGTTTAAATCTAGCAAAACACGGTTAGAAATAAAGAAAGTAGAAGTCACTAGCATTATCAGTGAGAAAACATGCCAAGAAAGGCCAAGTTTGAAAGATAATGACAAAATATAACGCAGCGCTGCTGTGGCGCCGTAAATCCAACGACTGAACTACATTGGTCATATGAGGGTTAAGTTTCTTGCCTCAAATTTAAAAAATAATACCCCTATCATATCCATTTCTTTCCGCGATTTCTAAAATAATATTTAGTTCTTTTTGATAAAAGCCTTGACTCATAGGCCACACACTGACCAAACGGAAGATCATGGCATGGAAGGCTGACAGCTTCTGAGCATGGTAGGGAGGAGATGGAGTCATCACATCCGTAAAAGTAGGTTTTTTAAATGGATGGACACATGATTATTCTCTGAAAGAGCTATTGTTAAATCTAAATAATTTATACTATCAACACCAATTTTTGCCGTAAAATTTCTTCATTTGTGTAAGCTATTTAGCATATTAACCAAGCTTCAATTCATTAACTTTACAATGCATTTTTGAACTATGCATTTGTAAATTTATCTTATATTTGTAAATCTAGTTTACACGATAAAAGATAAAAAAGAAATTGTTAACATGTGAGGGTAGGAAATTGAAGATGTTAAAAGTTAAGATACAATGACCGAGAGGGAACAATTATGTTACGACGAGAGGAAAGAAGGCACTTAATAGGCACTCTCGCTGCCAACGGCCACTTGTCGTCTTACCTTGATGTAAGCAACTTTTCATTTCTTGTCTATTTTATGTGGTGATTGGAGAATTAGTTTGTGGTTTTTTTTATTGGTTTTCTTGAATCATTGGTATTTTGACATAAGGGAAGGATATTAGGGAATTTGAACCTTTTAGCCAAGGAATTTGATTGTGATGTGAAGTAGAGTACATTTTCAGCTTGTTGCATTATTTTCTAGGTAACCCTGGGAACGCAGCCCACTGTCCTGAGGACGTTTCGGTCTCTCTCGACGACAAATGTGTTTGCCTGCTCGGATCGGCCCACTGTCATTTATTCGTCAAACCACAAACTTGTATTTTCTAATGTGAACTTAAAGGAAGTCAATCACATGTGTTCACTCAATGCGGAAGCTTATCCTGACAGGTATGTAATCAATAAGGTGCTACTCATTAAATGTGATTCTGCTTACATATGATTGTGCATGTATTTTAAGAGTGCATTCCAAACCCTTGTCTCATTTTATTCAATCATTTCCTCTGAGGGAATCAAATATAGTATGTTCACTCGTCTATAGTGTACCCATGCTGAAAAACCCTTTGGTTTGCAACATTGCTTGACCATTAAACTGTTTGAACTTGGATTCTTTCTGTGTTGACGAGTGAGGCTATGCTGAGTGTCGGCTTGACACTCGTCTCGGATGGGTTGAGTATATGTGAAGAATTAAGTGTTGTTTTCAATGAACATTACATTTTCATTTATTTTCCCATTAGTGGAATGCAGTGATTATTTCTGTAGCACATTTGCTGCTGCTGGTGCGTTTATTTTAATTTCCACTTTGGTGGTTGCGCCATGCGTAGTGAGTGGCTTTGCCTCATGCCACCAAATTGTGGAAGCTCTCTATAACAAGAGCCCTTGGGAACTGAAAAATCACTCACTAAATAGAACTCTTGTTATTACCGAAGATGTTTAAATAATCATTCCAAAGCCAATTCCTACAACTTTAAGACTAATACATATATTGTGGGCATATTGGGTGAATGGCCAAAAAATATCACATCATATCAAGTTTGTTACTGTTTTCCGTTGTAATGTTTTCTAATGTACTTTTAAGTTTCCGATTTTTATGTTTAACCAAAATAAAATTATAATCTGATATAACTAAATGCACTTTCATTCTTGACTGATTTGTCGCACGAAAGCAAGAGTGGTCGCGTTGTGGACCGTAAAAGATAAAATACTCACTGAAATCATTCTCTGTGTTTTAGTAAAAACCAGTGATTTTACAGTGAGAGTTATTTGAAATGCGTTTTCGTGAACCCTAGCCCTAGGGTTCACGATGGTTAGGGTTTTGAGTGGGAGGGAAGGGGCCTTGTCTCCCGAGGGCCAGCACTTGGAGTAGAGGGGGGTGCCCAGCCAGGGTGTGGCGAAGTGAGGGGTCTCTTGAGGTGAGATGACCAGTGTGGGAGGGAAGGAAAGCCTTGGCTGGGTTCCCCGCAAATGCGTAAGAAAGGTAGCGGGGGAGAGAGTGAGCCGAGGTTCTGGAGCAAAGGAGAACTGGGTGAATTTTCTTGGCGGGGACTACCAGCGGAGAAAAACGCATGGGAATGGGTGGGGGCATTTCGATTTGCCCTGATTTCCGATCATTTCAGCAATCTGTGAGTTCTGTGGGGAAGAGCGTAAAGTGCTCCTCTGCAATTCATTCAAAGGCAAGGAATGCAACACCGTACTCGGGAATAGTGCGACGTGATTATCAAACCACGACAGTGGAGAAAGGTCATATCGGTGGCAGATGGTCATGAAGAATCCACTAGTGAGAGGTGATTCCTGTTTCGTCAAAAATGCTTCTGATAAAGCTCAAGGGCATTACATAGTTGCTCAACCTGATCATGGATAGTTTGATGACGGTAATGATGTAGAAAACTCTAATGTGAATGGGGGCCATAGAGCCAAAAGTTCTTGTCCTTGGGTAACGAAAAAAATAAGAATAATGTAAGGTCTGAAAAACATAGTAAAGTGTCTGAAAATGGTAATAAAATGAGTGATAAAAAAGATAACTATGAGCGTACCGAGTGGGGGCAGAGGACGAGTGAACAAAGAATGCCGTGAAACTGTTGTGGGGAAACATTGGGGAAATGGAATTAGTGTGGGTAAAAAATACTTAGCTCCATGTCGGTAAAGTTGCCGGTGGAACTACGATCGAAAGTGTTCAGAAGTTCCTCCAACGGAATTTTCTGAAAGTTGACGTTTCTATTACTACATTGGAATCAAAAGAAGTAGATTCAAGCTTCAGAGTCGGTGTAGTATATAATTTGAGAGATGAAATCATATATAGTGACTTATGGCCGTGTAACATAACTGTGAGGCATTTTTTTGTTCCACTGCAAGACAGGAGTTTTTCCGACACTGGAAACATGCACAAAGTGGTACCTAAGGGTGTCTGCTCCCAGACTTTGAATATTATGTTTATAAATATCCAGTCACTTAATAATAAATTAACGGAATTATAAAGGCTTACGATAGATGAGAAACCTCATGTTATATGTTTGGCTGAGCATTGGATGAAAGAAGTTTGAATAACAATTCCAGGCTAAAATTGTGCATCCTCCTATTGTTGCCCAAATATTAAAGGTGGGGTGATTTTTTTGTAAGGATTCATTTGATACCTGTAAACTTAGTGTTGATTTATCCGATATGGTGGCTGAGAAACTTTTTGAGTGCACTGCTTTGACAACTGTTGTGAATAATGTTGAAATGGGAGTAATTGTGGTCTATAGATCTCCATCTAGTTGTTTTGACACTTTTTGATGAAGCTTGATAATTTGTTGTCTGAACTTTGTCAAAATTGTAACATAACTTGCAATATATTAATGGCTGATTCAAATTGCAATCTTTTAACTAGAGGTGAATGGATACCAGCCCCCTATGCTGTCAAGAGAAAATATTTGGCCTCTTAATGTCCTTTTAGTTCCAGTATTGATAAGCCCCGGTGGTACTTTCGTCCTACTCCTTGCAAGGGACCTTGTGGAAAGGTCTCCATTTTAACTGCCGAGAAATGTATTAAGTGTGATGCATGGTTTAATTCCTGCTCGCATCGAAGAAACACCATAATTGCTGAAGCAAGCACCTGAATATTTACCAAATTTAGGAGTCTCTTGTCCTGCCAGAGCTACTTACCAACATAGCTTTACACAAATCAGTCACAATTTCTTTCCATCAAACATGCTAAATGCGACCTGGTTCTATTCCACCATTGTAAAAGTGTGGAATATAATAAAGTTCTTCATTCAAAATGCATAAAGCTATGGTATTCTACACGGTGATGCCTGTGACATTCTCAAATATTTTTTCCACCATTCACATAAAATGGCTTCTTTCCATTCTATGCTTAATCGCCTCCTCCTTTCCATCCCCCTCTCATCCGATGATTTTTCTAATGAGCTTTCTTTCATTTCATTCACTTTAGGGCTTACAGTGTAATCCTGGTATAACGAGTGCTCATAATCCCTCTAAAATCACTCGCTAAATCAAGCGCTCGTTATATCTGAAGGGGTTGAAAAAACCCACCTAATTCTCATAGTCATTGGTATTTACAGTTTTTCTTTTGTTTCCGTGGTATTTGACGAAGGTAAACAGCAAAAAAGTCATTTCAGGCACCATCTGGTAGAATATCAACATATTTCATGAAAGTATACACGATAAATATCGCAATCACGATAAGTATAGCAATAAAATACCATGATATCGCGCCTCGATAAAATATAACGATAAAAGAACGTGATATTGTGCTCGTTCAAATATCGTGTAATCGCGCCCGATAAATTATCGTGATATTGCGCCGGTTAATTGTGTTGGAAAGAGACAGCCGTTGGGTTGGCCTTCGCTTAAGCTGGAGCAAGTACGTCAACTATCAGACCACTGAAATTGAAAGAGAGAGTGTGAGAGAACTGCTGAGAATTTGAATTAGCAGATAGTAGAATAGCAAGTTTTCAAACGTACTTGCTCCAGCTTAAGCGAAGGCCAACTCAACGGCTGTCTTTTTCTGTACTGTATATTGTTTCCGTTGTACAACTCTTCCAGATATTCTTTCCATCTCTTCTCTTTGTCTTCATTTTCTATAAAAATTCTCCATTCTTATTCCTTATGGTATTGCATCTCTCCGTTCTTTGTAGTGGTTCCTCACTATCCTATATGCAGCTTACACCTTTCCAAGTGCAAGGTTGTTTTGTACATCTAAACACCCACAATATTGGTTGAATTAGAGTTAAACTTGTAGGAATTGGCTGTAGAATGATTATTTAAAGGTCTTCAGTAATGATGAGAGTTCGATATAGCATGTGATTTTATTTTGCTCTCTCAGTATATCGAGGCTCTACTATTCTACCACAACTGGCTCGGAAGTACCTTTCAGCTGCACCGGCAACAGTGGTATTCTAGAGACTGTTAAGCATGGCTGGCATTATTTGTGATGAAAAGTTAAATTGGCTTCATCTGGAACGTGTTAAAATGCTGATTTTTTTTAAATAAGCAAAAAAAAGTTTTATGCTTGTAGTTGGAATGTTTCATTCAATTGTGTGTCTAATTAATATTATAATTCAAGATATAACGTAGGATTAAGGAGAAAATAAAGATTTGGCTTTGATATCATACTTAGGATTCAAGGAAAAAGTAACATTTAGATATTAAATAAAATGTAGGATCATAGGTAAAGTTAAAGACTCAGATTCAGGGATGAATTTAAGATTTGAATTTGAGAAAAACTGGATTCAACCCATTTCTACTTAGGATTATTGTGAAAAGTCTAGAAAGTGTTTGTAAGAATGTACTGGGCCAATTTTTGCAGCTACATATATATTCTACTGTTATGAAATTTTGTATCTGATTGTCTTATTTTTCTCTCCAGCTTAGCTCTTGCAACGGATAGCACAGTGACAATTGGAACCATTGATGAAATACAAAAACTCCACATCCGCACTGTACCTCTTGGTGAATCACCCAGGCGGATAGCTTATCAGGAAGCTTCCCAGGTATTGTTATGATTTATGCAGTGATTCATGATGTTAAATGAAATGTCATGACTTGAGACATGCGTCACTTCACGTCAGATCAATCAAAATAAATGTTTGACCTCACCATTTCTGATTTTTATGAAACCTGGCAAGAAGGGCACATATGTCAATATGCATTAGTAATTCTTCCAGTTTTCAAATTTTTATATCCAAAATTGTCCAAGATACAGGCATGATGTCTGTATCTCGGTACAGGCCCTTCTGTCTTACCCCTACTCAGGTCTGATCTGAAAATGTAGATGTAGAAAATGCTGATTTAATCCTAATCTGGCGAACCTGATCAGGTTTGATCTCTCGATTCCCTCAGTAAAAACAAATCTCACTTTGCACCCCACACAACACACTGGCTGGAAAAGGCACCTTAAGCGTTCGTTAGATGTGAATATAATAGATACCTAGGACACCCAAATAAAGCTCTCCAAAGGTGTCTAAGAGGCACTTTCGAAAAGCCTTATTCAAATAGGCACCTTACATGAAGGTGCCTATTACAGGCATCTAAAAGTGGAGAAAGGTAGAGGGAAAAAAATGACATTCAGTCTAAAATAGGGAAAATTCATTTGAGATAAAAATATTTACCGCCGTAGTAGGTCATGGAAGAAAACTGCAAAGAACAAAGTAATGGCTATTGCAGGAATTGTTCCAACAGCATTACCATCTGGAGTCGAGCACTTGACTTTTTCCAAGCCTTGTACTTACAATATCGGACTTACAAGAATACTGAATCCTCAAAAAAAATCTAAGGCATGTGGAGTATGAAAACATCACAGTCTCTATGGTTTTTGAAAATGAGTCTTGAACTTCAGAAGCTTTTGAACTCTTGCCTGCGGTAGATATTTTCGGACCCTTATGGTGACGATTTTGAACTGCAAAAAGTAAAGTCCAATCACTTCTCGGCAGAACAATTCTGAGAATCTTATCACAGTATATCGCACGAAGCTCACTTGCTGGAAAAGGAGCTTGAATAGGGCCTTTAAATGAAGACTGATTCTTCCTGGTTTCACTGCATGGTTTGTGATGGAATATTAACATTTCGGCTTCATTTCAGCAACCAGGTCAATATGGTTCGACGTGAAGATTGCCCTTGGAATGCAGCCGAAGCTGTTATCATCTGAACGACTTCTTGTTGAAACCCAGAAGAGGCGGCAATCATTATCATTGCTCCCGGGAGCCTTTATAACAACTACAGTTCTTTAAAAGGTTTCCTGCCAATGGAAAATAGGCTATGATGATATTGGCAGATGAAAAATTCGAAGAAAGCAGAGGATTGTTTTAGTAGTTGAATAGAAGGTGTGTTGTCCGTAATGAGACTCGCTTGATGGTGCAATCACGCACCTGTCTCCTTCTCATCGCCAGACGTTTGGAGTGATCACCATGAGGATTGACGTGCAGGAGAGCGCTGGCCTTTGCCCAAGCCGGCCGTCAGCGAGTACGCAGAGCCAGAGTTCCACGTCATCGTCGTCTGTGGGCTCGTTGGTGGTGAGGGCAAACGCGGCAGCCGGCGTGGGCACGAGCAGTGGGGGGGCGGGAGGGGGAGGGGGGGGCGGAGGGGAGGGGCTGAGGAGCAACAGCGCATCCAGCGGACCGGGTGGCACCTCGATCGGAGTGCCTTCGACGGCCGAGTTTGGACAGGAAGTGGACGTCCACAACCTCCTCATCATTGACCAGCACACCTTTGAAGGTGAGTCTTGTGTCTCTGCGTGAGCGTCAAGCGATAGAGTCGTCAGTGCCCATTCAACGGGTGTTTTTATCTATAGTGTGTGTCCTTTACGTTGTTGATGCCTTGTTTGGGGGAAGGAGACAAACCCCTCCCTATACGCCTCTACTAAGGGGGCCCTGGCCCTTCCCTCTACTGTAATGCAATCCTTCTCCACTGGGGGAGTTTTCCTAACCCACTGAGCCCGGGGTTGTCATTTCAGCACACGTGAGGCTGACTTGGCAAGAGTCGCAACAGCTCACAAAAATCATCTGTCGCCCTTGCCACCTCAGTGGGTTGCGTGTCGCACAAATCCTTAGAAAAATGCAGCGTGATAGCGTATAACTTAGCCGGTTCGAAAGTCTAATTTTATAAGTTCAAAAGTTTAATCTCTTTATTTTACCTATTGTACTAGATAATGCATCTAGCGAATTAATTTGTAACCCTATCAGATAGCTTTTATAATTGATGTCACTTAGTTCCTAGTTTCTGCAGAATTCCCAAGAAGTATGGCTATGAAGACCAGTTGATATCCTTATCTAAATTGCGTAAATAAGTGAATACATTGTGATTTAATTCTATTTTGCAGTTTAAGTTCTCATTTCAGCTAAAGTATCGAGCATGCTCATCCCTTCCTTAGTCCATACTGATCCTTGCCTTAGTAATGCTTCACCCTCTTCACTCGCACTTGGTTAAATTTCATCTCCAACTTTGTCGCATGAGAACTTCTAACCAATGTTTTGCTTTTTGCATATGCCAAACCGCTTACCTCATCCTTCTCTCCAACCTCATATGTTCACAACTTCTCTTGGGATCCGAACTCCAGGGGGGGATCCAGTTGGGCTTCCCCCTCCATTGCCACAGTCGGCGCTCTACGGTGCGTGCCCCGGTGGAGCGAGACCGTGGCCAGTAGGGTCTGGAGTGGGGGGTGGGAAAAGTTGCAGGCGCTTCACTGGAGGGAAGGGGAGGGGCGTGGTCTGGACTGAAGCTAAAATGGCGGAGCCTAGCGTACGGGGTTGCGACTGTTGTAAGTGGAGCCTTGTGTGGAAGAGGTGGCTCCTGTCATGCACTACTTGTAGCGATCCGGCAACTTTGTTTCCCGCATGGCAGCATGTTTCCAACTAGTGGGAAGCACCTGCCTGCGGGCTTTTCCGTCAAATGACTAGTCAACAGTTTGAGTGCAGCAAAGAAAACTGGAGGGGACTAAGGCTATCACCTTGAAAAACACCGCACCTGGTATGTTAATAAATCTATGTGAACGGTCTTCTTGCCAGATGGTATGGCGAAGCACTTCTTCCACAGTGGTAACAGGTGTTTAATGCAGGACACAACCTCTGGGTGGACTTTCATGTACTATGGGAGAAAAAAGTCTCCCAACAAATGGAGCGCCGCCACTATTGCTCGAAGAGAAAATCGAATTCCTTTCTGATGATACATTATTCTTTGGTCTCGGCCACCAATAGGGAAGTTCAAACAGGGCAAGGTGATCGACTCATCGCCCGAGTACGTGACGGAATACCGGCAATTTTCCTGCCCGAGCTGTAAACTCGCTGGCGTCTAGAATGGAGCCATATTATTCCTCGAATGCATTTTAAACGCTCTATTTAACTGTCTCGTTCTCGCCGAATTTTCCTCCGAACGCCGAGCCTTTCCGCCAAACTTCGCTCCTTCCATCGCACTCTGGCAAGGTCCTGGAATTCACCCGGTGTCCGCCTCTTCGCCTTCTTTCTCTCGTTTGAAAAAGTGAAGAAGTTTATATTAGTTAGTGATTATGTTGAGATCTGCAGCTAATTACAGTGTCGAACATATGAACGGATTCAGCGAAGCGCATAACCTAAGACACTTAACAGCGTATCTCTATGATTTTCCTTTAATAAACATAAATACAAACTCATATTCAATTCACCAATAATGGTGCCAGTTTCAATTGAGCGTGGCTATGTTCCACTGTTACCTATGGTTTTCAATAAGCTGTCAGGGCATACTACCTGCTTAACATTAGAAAACTTGTGTTTCACCATCGAGTCCTAAGGGAAACGACGCGAATATTGGCTGAACATGGGGGCCAAACGCTATTAGTGAAGTGGAGTATAGATTTAAATGACATAATTTCGATTGATAAAATCTCATTTCTCATGTATAAAGTATGAAGAATTTTGGATAGAAGAAAGTAATATTTTGACAGACGCATAAGAGTAAATGCCCTACGGCTGAAAAATCAGAGTGACTTCGGTGGTGTTACTCTGGTGGTATTGTGCATGTTGGTTGACTGAAATCAGAAATTAATGAATCCTTCATCTAAAAGAGAAATATTGGTTTCCCCAGCCCAAGACTTCATGAATAAAAGGAAATTATTTTTTTTACGTTCAGGCTAAGCTCTTGGTCCGAATACAGCTACCTCGATGAGAAGTGTTCCAGAGTAACACATTCAGTATTGAGCTGTATTTGAATTGGTCATTTTACTTATTTGGCCAATACACACTTACGTAGCTTTTTCTCCGAAATAAGCTTTTGTTCACTAATTTCAGAGAGGCAGAAATTTCTGCTTTATTGATACTCACACCCCTTTTAGATCACAAATTCAAGGTTATCTTGTAGAACTATTTCTTGCTTTGGTATAGGAAGAATGTTGTTGGAAAATAAAAGAATGAAACTATGTTAGGTTCGCTTTATATTTAAATAGGCACGACCCTGGTTTCGTTACGTAGTTACATCTTCAGGTGACTGATCATGCATACATCTTCTTTGAATAAAAGGTTGGGTGCGACAGATAGATGTCCCTACTGTCGCACCCAACTTGTTCTATAAAGAAGATGTATTCATGATCAGTCACCTGAAGATGTAACTACGTTATGAAACCCGGGTCGTGCCTAAGTATAAAGTGAACCTAACATAGTTTCATTCTTTTATCTTCCATTATGCAAAGGTTTCACATAGTTAAGCCTGAAGTTGTCAGCTATAATAATGTTCTTACTTGTTTATTCTTGTGGTCACATGTTCTACATTTGCCCTTAACTCGCGAAATTTAAGGTTAGTTCACAAGTCATAATGTAATTTTGGGATATAGTGGGATTTTGTCACCTTTGGAGAGAATGGGGTCGTTTACCATATTTTTTTAATTGCCGAATCTGATAGAGTTTGTAAAATAAAAAGACCCGTATTTTTCCGTTTTATGATCCGTCAATTATTCCCCGAGTTATTAGCGGCGAAAAACTGATGTTTTTAACCCTTTCGGAAAAGTGGGTGTGGTACAACCTCTGACGTATAACGACTTCGTCCAAACACAACTGAGCCCGCGAAGCTACTTGGCCTTATCGCAAAGGGGGGGGACACAGCTTGCTCTCCTAATGGGAGTGATTGTGACAGGATCTGTGCGAGCAGACCTTCCGAGAATCCCCCTCCACTCCCTCCCCTTCCCATAAGAGCAGTCAAGGATGGGAGGAAAATGACGTCAATGTTTTCACAGCAGCTTTTTCGGTGGGCGTCACCTTTTGCTTATTTTAATTTTTGATTTATGAGTGAATGGTTGTGGTTAGAAGATCAATTTTTTCATTAATATTTTTTTTTTCGTTTCCATCTTCCAATTTCGTGCACAAAATTGCGGTTTCGGTCCCGAGTAAACGCATTCCCCATTGCACAGAATACAACTTTGCTTCGACTGTGTGATCATCTCCATCGCCTGATGAAAAAGTCGGGCCTCCAAAAGGAATTCCGTCGATTTCGGATATCTGACAGTATGTTTCGGTAACACCTTAGTGACCAGGGAATATTTTTACTGCAGAAGATGATCATGGGAGATATTCCATAATGAGTGAGTAATTAAACACATGCGATGAAAAATCGTTGAAAAATAATTATCTTGAAAATTTTTGTGCTGATTAGTTGCATAAAGAAAAGAATGCAGACAATAATTCAGGTGGAGTTAAAACTTCGATTTTCCCCAGCGATGTATTTTCAAATTTTCAAAAATGCAATTATCATCATTAGTCATCAACCCTCAGATTATTTTGACGCAGCTGTCCACTGAGTTCTTAATACATCGGCTAATCTCTTCATATTTACGTAGTTTTTTTTCTTTCTTGTCTTTCATCACTTGTTTCATATATCTCATACGAGGCTTTCGTTTGTCGTTCCTCCTGTCCACTTGTCCTTTCACAAAAATGCAAAACGTTGGATAGTGAAAAGAAAGTTGGAAACCTATTATCATTACGTTGTAGGCCTCAAAGATTCAAAATGAGGCCTGAATATTGCACATTGCATAGCCTCTGTGCATGAACAAATGAATACTCAATATTTTACGACTCAAACACTTAGATGCCTCGTAGGATAGTTGGCATTATTCGGTGAGCAAAAAGAAAGACACGGCAATAATCCCAGGCAAGGTGAAATAATAGTCTTGCTCAAATCCAGCACAAGGAGGGAAGACATTTTTCGGGAAGCCGCTATATGAGCAGACAAAGAGCTGGGCATGAAAATGGTTCCTTTATCTATTCTCCCCATGAATTCCTCCAAAGCAGCGAAATGCAGCTTCCATTCCGAAAGCGATTGCAACAGTAGAAGATAGATCCATCCACCTATCATTAGATCAGTTCCAAATTCGCTTGAACGAAAAGAGATAGGTTTTCATGGTGAAAGAGAAGAGGAGTTGATGGTAAAGAAAAAGCATAACATTCCTTTAACGTGTCTTGAATATAAAGATTAAATTTGTATCTAGTGGTTACTTAAAATAAAATTTTGAACTAAAAAAATTCCCCATCATCAGGTCTCAAATTGAAAACTTCGTATTACCAGCCATTTTCAGCTTGACCACTCTGTACTCATATTTACGGCACGATTAAATGGTTTATATGGATGCGGAAAATATTGAAGCTCATTTTTTGTTAACTTTTTGAAACGAGAGAATGAAAGCGAAGAGGCGGACACTGAGTTAATCCCAGGACCCTAAGGACCTTGCCTGAGTGCGAGAGAAGGAGCGATGTTCGGCAGAAATGGGCGGCCTGCGGAGGAAAGTCCGGCGAGAACGAGATAGTTAAATAAGAGCGTTTGAAATGCATGCAAGGAATAATATGCCTCCGTTCTGGATGCCAGCGCATTTACCATGTCGTGTCAACGTGTCATCATCAGGGACTAAAATTTTTGAGCATTGGGAAGGCCTTAAATAGTGCACTGGTGGGGGGGGTATGTCTCTTAGCAGCCGATTTGGAGGACGTTCTCGTAAGCAAGTGCACGTATTTAGGGACGACTCCAAGCTGCAGACATTTGTTGTTGAAGAAAATATTCAAGCTAGCTATTCGGAACTTGATCAACAGCTTCTTGAATAACCTTAAATTGTTTGAAAGTCACACAACTAGATGTGTTGAAGGTTTTGTACACTACAAAAGAATTAAATAAGGCACTGTTGATTAACCACAGCACGACTTTTTTTTGTCCACTTCATAGTTGTTCTAAGCTCTGAAAAGTATGCCAAGTACATATCTGCTCTAACTGCTCCTCCCATGTACTTATTGTATTCCAAAATACATGTCAGTTTTTGCTGTATATCTCCCGTCCACCTGTTTTGTTTGCCTTCTCCTCATCCTCAACTCCCTCTTGTCCTTCCATCGCAAGCAACAGAACTTCCCCCTTCTACAGAATGTGTAGTCGCCTTTCTTCACACTTTTCATTTCATTTCTAAAATCAGTGGGAAGTCCCCTGTTGGCACGAATGGTTCCACAAACACGTGTTTCTTTACTAGAAGATTTTCTGCTATTTGTATGCTGTTATAATAATTGTCTTGGAACACATGATGCCAACAGTGTAAATATGGATCTAGATGAGTCAATATGGTTTCCTCTAATTTTTTCCCCTCAGCTGTGTATATTTCTATGTTGCAAATATACCCAGTTTCACTCTCACACACCATTCACACCAATAATCTGTACTTGACCAATTTCCCTGGATTGTATGATCTAAACCTCAATCTTCCCCTCTTAAGGTATTACTCCTTCATCGAGAGAGAGATCTTGTTCAGGCATGCACACTGTTTTGAATTTTTCTGAGATATGTGTTAGGATTGGTCTGATTTTATATAATCTATCAGACAGGGTTTATAGGAACCTGGAAAACCTGGAAAAGTCAGGGAAAATTAAACGGCCATGGAAATCCTGGAAAAGTCAGGGAATTTAACATGTGGTCAGGGAAAAATCGCAAAATGTTTAAATTTATCACCTGAAAATGCCAAGAGGTGGAAAACTGCGCATAGGAGTGGAGGGTGAAGGGGGGAGGGGAGGGGACGACTGGCCTCAGGCTGTGGCCGGCTTCGCTGTGGAGGAGGCAGCCCTATTTCTGGCTATAGCCTGCACGATTTGGTGAAAAGATTGGTGAAAGGTGTGCGAATTCATATTCTTATTTTCATTCGCTAGCGATTTTGCCAGGAATGCTTTGCTTTGTCCCTCTGGCGAAAAAAAGTTATTCTCAGTCAAATTTGAAGTCACTTAGCCAAATTTGTAGAAGGATGTGAGGAAGAAAAAATCAAGATTGATTCAAAGAGCTGCTTTAACATGACATCAGGTTTGAAGGAAAAGCCAGGTTAGCCTTCTGTGCATATATTTTTCTGCAATTAAAACCCTTTCTGAAGTCCAATGTAAGGAATGATAATTTTTATTTTGTTGACTATAAGTTGTTGATATCTTATTACTGGAAGTTCCTATGATTAATATGAAAATAAAACTACAATTTTTCATAAGTTTAGACTTCTCTGCTTCCTCACTACCACTTTTGTTCCTATAAATGACCGAAATCTTGGAGTTTTCAGGCACTCAAAAGTGAGGGAAAATCACTAATAATGGTCTGGAAATCCTGGAAAAGTCAGGGAAAATGAAAATGAAAACTCCTATAAACCCTGTCAGAAGATTTAGAATGTGATTCATTGTCACTCAAATGCCAAGAATTCCAAATTTGTTCAAATCTGTTCCTGCTTAGCAAATTACTAAAAATAGGTGTATTGATAAAGTCATCTGTGCTCCAATATTCCTTAATTGATCCTTTCCTAATTTTTCCCATCAAAATAATTATTGCTAAGAAAACTCTCCCACCGCTACATTTTTCCATTTCCCAGTTTTCTGCGAGTACTGGTATCTGCCTTCATTCTGCATACGCAGATATGTGATGTAAGTTGGTCTCATTGCACATCATTTCAAGGAGATCATTCCCAAAAAATAATTTTGCTACTTCTAAAACAAATTCTCATTTATTCGGTGCATTTGTGATTCCTGTCACTCCCTGAAAATCTTCCAATCTTCTTGGGAGGTCAATTTTATTCCATGTCACAGAGGCGTCCTTCACTAAGCTACCATCGCTGTCACTGTACACTGATAATAGTGATTCTGTTACTTCAGAATCACTATCATCAGTGTAAACTAATTGTGCAGCCTTTCTTTTAGGATGTCTTCCACTAATATCATAACCAATTTCACTATCTGAGCACTCACACTGGTCTACACAATCATCTGGCACGTCCAATAATACGTCAGCACAAAGTTCTTTTTATATATATCCTTCTCCGTCATTCCACAAGATGCACCACCACTAGTTGATGCCATCATTATAGAATTCTAATAAGGGCTTATTATTTCTGGATTAACATCTCGGGAGACATGATATACAGGAATTATTGGTGGAAATTATTGAAATCTGTGCAGGCTTTAACGTATGTATGCACTTCCATAGGGTAAAAGCAGAGCTCATTTCATCTAAGGAAATTATTCTCCAGTTGACTATGTGCCTTGAGATCTCACTTAACGTTCATTTAAAAAATACTTAAAATATAAAAATTTAAATGGAAAATAACTATTCTAAATGATTGAAGGAACATTACTAAATAGACCAGAAGCAAATGGGAAAATAAGTAACTAATATTAAAATAAGCAGAATAGGTTTTGTTCTCACATGTGAAAACACGGAAATCTCCGTGACCGGTCCACAACGTGTTAATGTTAGAACTGATATGTGGATGAAATAATGAGTGAAAGGGGTGACGTGAGTGATTTTGGTATTGTAGGTGGATGCAGAGGGTATTTGGCATTGGAAGTGGCAGTTGAGTGAGTAAGCACTGCCCAATTATTGTCAGTGTGACTGTGAAAACCTTACTAAAGCTGTGCCCCAGTGAAGAACTGAGTTTGTGTAGCTATATGGGGCAGCAAAATGGTGGAGTGTATTGAAAGTCATTGAGTATGTGGAGTAGAGGTTCGATTTGGTAGAGTGTGGCAATGAGAACCACCCCAACTCTGGTGCCGGAAACTCAGCTGAACCTCGTTTCACTTCATGTGGAAGCAGAGGTTCAGGCAAGGACAGCAGTTTATCGTCTCAAAGGTATGGGACAGTGGTGTGACAAAGGAAGTTCCTTTGGTCACAGACAAGTTTGAATGGAGCTCATGAAGTCGAGTCCCATCCTCGGGATGGGCGGTGACGGAATGATAGCCAGGTTCAACCAATCACCCCTCTACTTCAAGACCCGCTTCCCTGACAGGAAACAGTGGGCTAGAGGAAAGGGGAAAGAACTTCATTCTGGGGCCGAGGTATGGTATACCGATGGCTCCAGGAAAGAAGGAAGAGCAGGAGCAGGGGCCTACAACTGTAGCTCAACAAGGAAGCTCTCATTCCCTCTGGGAAAATATGCTGCGGTGTTCCAGGCAGAGGTATATGCACTTCTCACCTGCACGTATGCTATTAAAGAAATTAGCATGTTCAACAGGCTGATACGCATTAGCGTCGATAGTCAGGCACCTCTAAAGGTGCAGACATCACCTTGGTGCAAATCACAGCTGCAGTCAATGAGATAGGTAGATGCGGCAAGGTGGAACTTTTCTGGGTGCCTGGTCATGAGTGCATATCCGGACATGAGATGGCTGATGAGCTGGCAAATGCTGCATCCAGCCACAATCTGATGGAACCAGAGACAATCTTACTATTGCCACTTCAATAGGGATTGTGAAAAAGAGAATGTGGGGCTTAGCCCAGCATTTTGAGATCGGGCGAACCATACCAAGCCTCAGACCAAGGCCAAATTACATGTAGGGAAACCGAGGCATGGGCTTGCCAGAAGACTTGTGTCACTGAACAGCAGTCCATTACGAATGGTAGTGGGACTCCTTACTGAGCACTACCAAGTGATGAGACACGTACACCTCCTGGGAATTGTAGATTCGTGCCAGTGTAGGTGCTGCATGCATTCCCGCTGTGATGAGGACTCGGAATAGGTAGCTGGGCACACCAGTTTTGGTAGCAGGGAGGTAAGGGAGATCGCCATAAGGGACCTGTTGGCCTTCAGCAGGGCGATCGGTCTCTATGGGTCTCCAGAAGGGTGGTTGGACAGATTAGTCTCAGTGCCTCCGTTGTGAGGAACTCCACCGCAACAACAATCTCTATCTATCTTGGTAGAGTGTTGTGGCAGCAGGCAGAGAGGGAGCGGAGGAAATATTTGTGTCTGGTTGATCTGGGTGGGTGGGGTTTGTCCATCAGGTGGGCAATTTCCCAATCTATTCCTACTCGGAAATGTGGTGAACGTCCCTCACTTGTCCCTCGACGACTTTGCTGCCAGTTTTAGACAACTGGCTGTTTTCAATAATATTTAAAGATTTTCATGTGACTCATTGATGTGTGAATTTTTTGGCTATGTGAACATGCTGCACACATAACCTTGATATTCAGTTTAACCTCAGCGGGAGGATAGATTTTGGCAACCACCGTTGCTGTGTTGTGTCAGAATCTGATGTCTCCTAATGTTCTCCTTCCCCCCATGTCTAGTTCTCCATGCGCACCAGTTCATGCAGTGTGAGTATGCACTCAGTTTGGTTTCGTGTCGCCTGGGAGACGGCCCAGATGGTGGGACGTCATACTATGTGGTTGGGACGGCCATGGTCAACCCGGAGGAGAGTGAGCCCAAGCAAGGTCGCATCCTCATCTTCCAGTGGCAGGATAATAAGCTGACGCAGGTGAGTAGGCTGCCACGTTGCTCTTAGCACGCTGCTGACTGTCACTCCACATGCACCTAAATGACGGCACTGTTGCTTGCCCCGACTCCCCCACTGCCTAGCAGTGGAAACCATGGTTCATGATGGATATTGGTGGCGTTACTTAAGTGATTATATTCAAGCTGTGGCATAGTGTAAGTGATCTGAATGGGAATGCCCGGTGAAGAAGAAATGAGAAATAGAGATATAATTGATAGACATATGATGTTCATGACAATAGGCTAAACACATGTCTTGCAAATGGGTCCCTTCAGTGCATGGGGTGGCATTATTTTCAGTAATTTCATGCTCCATTTGCCAGAGCTCAGGGGTGCAAAGTCCCTGTTTTTTTCCAGAAACCCCTGTTTGTTGAACCCAGGCCCTAACAACCCTGCTGCAGTACTCAAGGTACTCAATGCATGTAGTGCCACTGAGGACAAGGAGTGGAAGGAAATAGAGGTGAAGGTTAATTATTGGGTTTCATTAAAAATATGTTTGTGCCATATTATCTGCTGCGGCAAATGCATTATCGGGCAAGGTGCTTGATGGCTTTAAAACCAAGGATACCCCTGGGGAAGAACACTCGTGTCCGCAAGGGATGCACTCTGTCAGCCCGCACTCTGTCAGCCCACACTCCACCCGAGTGGAGGGAGGGGGGGGCGCATAGACATGAGACATGTGATGGGGGTCTGCTGGACTCACGTCTATTGAGGCAACTGCCTCTCTTGGGATCACCCTCGGGGGTGACCACATGGCGGGATGCCGAGCATCTGGCTCCATGTGTGGTGGATCCCACTTGATTGGTTAAGTCTTGATTGGCGTGGAAGAGGCCACAACTAAATATCCTATCCCGTGACCGTGTGTAAGCCTGTTGTCTTACAAATTTGATTTGCCAATCGCTGGATCTAAAAGGAGGCCTTTGCTTTGAAGGTTTCAGTAGTCTTATGATTTTTTTCTAGCTGTTTTAGGTATACACATCTTGTATTGTAAATCACATCAGATTTGTGTCTCGGTACTTAAAAAATGCTTTTCTCAAAAACTGCCGTGCTCCTGTGGGAAGACCTATATTGGCGAAACGTGCAGATCGGTGGCTGTAAGACTGAAGGGACACTAGTTAGCTACGGAGGAGAAACAGTACAACTTACTCGCCCTCTCCGAGCATGCATGGAGCGAACCAGGGCATAAGATAGGCTTTGAGAAAACAAGAATATTAGCTAAAGAGAAACGTTATTTCCCCAGATTAATAAGAGAGGCCATCGAGATTGTGAAACACCAAACAATTTCAATCGAGAGGACAGATATCCATTGCACAGTGCGTGGGGAAAAGGACCCTCCACCATCCGACCAATCAGGGAGCAGCTATGAGACAAGACGTCCTCTATATAGGCGGCGAATATTGTAGTGAACAGCAGTCGACCTAAAGACGCCAGCTGGAATGCTGGTGAAACTGTTGTCAAGTGAAGTCAACATACGCAGAGCAAACCTGAGAGAGAAATGTCGAGCCATGCATGTAAACAGGCATGTAAAACAGTTTTTAACTCTTGCAGGCTTTATTTATTTAACAAAATTAAATAAGAAATAATGATGTTAATTAAAAAAGATATAAGGTTTTCCTGGCAAATGGCAATGCAGTAGACTTTCACTAATACAAAGCAAGAAAATACGAAGTTTCATTATATGAAGCAAAACTGTTGGTCCCGGTGAAAAGCCTATACCTAGTAAATACATGGCATTTTCAAAAACACAAAGTTTCGAAAATACAAATTTTTTGAAATTATGAACTTTAGGCCTGGTCCCCAGGAACAAACAGAATTCGTTTTTACGAACCTATGTGAAAAACTGCTTGAGCACAACTATTTTTGTCATCATAGAGAGACAACAAATCAGTGTTGCTGATTGTGGTTCACCAAAAGGGAAATGCGTGAATAGTAGTGCATTCATCTCCCACATGTGTCAGTCTCTCCCCATCATTTCCCGCATGTAACTTCGCATATCATTTATACCTTGAGTAATGTGGAAATCATAGTTAATGCCATTATTTATCCTACAGAGTGGTTATATTTTTGTTTCAACTGTTACTAGCATTTCCATAATGTACACTGTTCACTTTTGATTAAAACTTACGTGTGACTGCACATACTATGCTTGCTCCTTGCACCTCCAGATTTGAAAGCTAAATTTATAATTATACTCAGTGCTGTCTAAAAGTGCTAATTATTAATGTATGCCTTGTCAAACCCTTCTTCTGAATATGTTTGATGAATTCCTTAATCAATGATTAATGTTAAATATTAACTAACGTCTTTTCAGTGCCTTCTAATAAAAATGAATTGTAAATTTGTTAATTAATAATTAGTTCCATGAGCATCCACCCTTCTCTGGAATTATGATGAAGTCGCTTTGAACTGTTCATTTTAAGGCCCATCTTTTTCGCTTACTTGGCTCATTTGCTATTCGATCGCAATTAACATTGGGATGAATTGGTTACTAGGAGTTGAATTGCCAGAGTTTTAGTAACACTCCAATTTGAGGCAGGACAAACTCGTGACTTATTTGCCCTCATGGAATGAGGCCAAATACATGGCCTATGTATTTAGCTAACCGCTTGGTTATCAGAACGGAGACTTGTGAGAAGTCCTTTGCCTAACATTCCTGATCGGAAAATTTCCCTGCCAGTGCCATCTGTGGCAAAAATACTGCATATGTCTTAATTACATATTTGGTTTCAAAATAGCCGAATAAGCAAAAAGACCAAGAAATGCTTTCAATTCCATCAGATCTAAATTGTGAAGCTAAGGCCTGCTGTCTATTTTACACTTCTGTCTTATCATTTGTAGCTTTATGTCCGTCCGGTGTAATATCAATTGTAACATTCCTTCATCAAAAATCTGAGACCAATATTCGATAGGCTCCACACCTTTACTTAGTGATGTGATGAAATCCTTCAAACCAGGCTTTTCAGCGATGATGTAATGCAAGGGTGTATGCATTTTCTTCTTCGGCTCTGTTCGTACTCTGTTCTTCATTAGCTGCTGTATCCGTGTCATGATTACTTCTGATAGCCTAATCTTCTTCAATGTCACTTTCCACTTCACTTTCATCTTTTGCTAAGTATTGCATATAACATGCTCCACTAAACCAGGTTCTTCTGGTTGTAGGTTTTGAGAAGTATCGGGTTGATTACTCATGGTTACAAACTAAATTCAGTAGCAGTATGATCCACAGTAATGTGTCCATGATCCACAGTAATGTGTCCATGATCCACACTGTTGTCCAGTGTGTTCAAAAAATAACATTCCTTTGAATTATAAGGGAATATAAAATGTATATTTACATTACAAATTCAAGAATATAACGGGCATTATGTGTTTCTAGGATTCAAAAAACTTACCTGAGCATGATACTATTATCAGTGGCGAGTAGTATAGAAACTGTCAAAATGAGTAATTGTGCTCGCGCAAGCGATTAATCAGCGTGCTGGTTTGGCAGCAAATTTCACATTCGGACTGTTCTCAGTTACAAAATTATTCCGCAAGTATGAACAATCCATTATTATTCCAACGTGCATAATCTGCATATTGCTTGCAAGGGATACAGGCAAAATGACACAAAAAAAGGCAACACCACTTTTTTAATATAGCAGCTTGTAGCATGGACGGGGTTAGTGATGCCGTTAAGAAATTTGGGTGGATTGTGTTGGCGGGGGTAAGGATTATGACAGATGGGGAGTTAGGGTTTACGGCGCCTGGAGGAAAAGGGTCTGGTTGTGAAGAGGGAAGGTCCCAGTTGCGGGAGTATCTTTATCTGTCGTGTTGAGCTTGAAGGGGGGGAGGGAAGTGGGGAGGGGGAATTGCGTCGTGGTACGTCTGTGACGTTCCTTCCTGGGCAACTCTGGGGGTGTTGTGCAAGTGGTTGAATGCAACAGATTCAGGTGCTGAGTGGAATGGGGAAGGTCAGGGATGCGGCGTCCTTGAGTGCACGTTCGACCCCTACTCTTGCACCCTGACTTCTCTAGGCCATCCCCTTCCCTTGGCCCCCACATCCCTCGAAGACCCACCCGTAAGCAAAGGATGCCGCATCCCTCCCCACTCCCCTCAGCGCATGAAGCAGTTCCAATCAACCACCTGCACCCCCCTCCCCCCCCCCAACCAGGTTTACCCAGAAGAAGAGTAAGGAACGCCAAAGACCGGTTTCGACGCACCATTCCCCCTACATCCCACTCTTCCCTTCAAGACGGATAAAGATACGCCCGCAACTGGGACCTCCCTCCACAACCTTTACCCCCCCCCCCCCCCCCACGCACCATGCACACAAACTCCCCGGCCATCATATAATCCTTGGGGAGAAAATGAGGAAAATATGCCGAACCACTCCTCATTTGTCATATCAACGTCTTAGTAGTAGAAAAGAAACAATATTACCTCCCAACGATCATTTATTCAGCTGACGATATGGAAGATGCCACAAATAATAAATGGAATGATTTTTTTGGGAAATGGGTTCAGTTCATTGCTTATGTTTTTTAGCTATGGTTGGGTGGTAGAGGGCAACTAAAGGACGGTTGGGCCAGCTGCCATCAGAACAGCAACGATTTCATGAGTAAATGTCCATTTTTAGCATCCATACTAGTTGCCCATCTCCACTGACTGCGGATTCCGTGAATAAAATTCTTATTACAAAATGTTCAACTTTTGTTTTATATTACGTTTTTGAAATCAGACAAAATATTGCCAACGCTACCATCGCCGAACTTAAACCATTTAATACATAGTACAATTAGGCATTTATTTTATGATCTGTTAAGACATGCAATGCAGTGTATGACACAATGGAATTTTAGGAATGCTTTTATGAACAACGACCAAAAAAGTTATACAGTGTTGCTGAAGACAACGAAAGTTAGTGAAAACAAAGATAAAATTTTTTCACAGTGTATTGAAAATGTTCTAAATTACGAAGTGCTGATTTTCCAGTCACGCTTACTTCGTATTATTGAGAGTCTACTGTATGTAATGAATTTTTCTCACACCGGGTGATAGCATTAATGGTCAATAACACTGTAATGACTGAGTTCGTCCTCATCTTCACTCTGAAGGTGATGGCTGACTCAGTTATCGAAACGTTAGTGCCCATTAACTCTATCACCTGGTGTGAGAAAAATACATTAATAATACTGTGAGATTGAGACAGGTACCATGAGAAGGAAAAATGAATAACTATTCTTGTTATGGTAATGGATTATTGTTTCTGATTCGAAATTTCAGGAACTTTTGTTGGATACATGAAACTCTGTAAAACGTTATTGTTTTCAAAAGATCTGAATCACTAGGCCTTTCCTCAGGTTCTATCTAAAAATCCTTTCCAGTTACTGAGTTCTCCATTTTTAAGTACTACATGAGTTCTTAGAGCCAAAAAAGAAAGATTTGAATGTTGCAACTTAGACCTATCCTCAACATGAGGTGTTGTAACAATTGTATGGGATTAACAATACAGTGATAACTTAAGTCAGTATTTAAAGCACTATTTATAAATGCAATCTTGTCTTAAATTTTAGTTATAAATGTGATCTTGTCATGGTATTACAGGGATCACAAGTGGCCCGTGATGAATGTTAGTGTTGGCCCCTCTGCATAGTTAGTGCATGGGGAGCTGCTTGAGAGTGACAGTACTGTCGTTGGGAATGGCGTAGTCCAGTGGAGTGAGAGCCACTTGCATGAGGGGCCTCGGCTCATGGTCTGCCCATTCTGATGCAGAGTGTGAGCTCCTTGTGGCTGAGCAGTGGTGTTGCCTTTCACAGTGGATCTTATTTTCAGAGAAAAAAAAGTTCTCTCCCACTTTGTCCATGTTGGAAAACAATTGGAAATGCATATGTCCATGAAATAGTGAATGTGGTGGTCCACCGGATATAACTTTGGGCCGAGAGAAGCACGTACAACAAAATTACTCGCGGACCTTTCCTGCGAGAGATCCACGGGGCCAACCTGTGTCATCTGATGCGGAAACAAAAAAAAAGCCTCTATAAGAGAGGGTAAGCGGGTGGGGGTTCCCCGACCATGCGCAATTTCATATGCTCCCTGGCTTTACCGCCGCCGGGGCAGGACGTATTGAGGGTAAGAAAGGGATGCACTGTAAGGAGCCTCGCCTCCCGACCCGTGGAAGAAGCACACACACACTCTCATTCACTTAACCACACATTATTATTTCAGAAACTGGCATATGTTACAAAATATAATAACCCTCTTAAAATTAGTGAATGATGAACGAATGAAGTGAATTTATGAGGCATTAATGGCAAAATGATGACAAAAGATGGCACAACAATGACACAAAAAAGTAGGTAGCACCGTGATAGGCGGCGGGAAAGCAACCACAATTTTGATTATTTAACAAATCAGAGGGAAGTCATTAATAGTCCTTCCTGTTCTTCTTTTTTTTGCACCTGGTTCACACTAGCGAGATCAATGACTTAGTTCACGCGTTGACAAGGGACAGGAGGTATTCGTAAATGAATGACTGTGCTGTAGCCAAAAAAAGGGGGAGGGGGTTTGAGAGTATTCGTCGGGCGGCGACGACCTTACGTGACCGCAGCGACTGTAGCCTCGACCTAGAGACATCGGCAATATTGGCTCTCCATTAGCAAAGCTCCTCCACATCAGGATCAGAGCGGCGTCTCGATGCCCTGCATTCTCCGTCTGGCCGTGCTTCCTTCAGGGTGGGGGTGTCCTTTGTCATTGAGTGGCAAATCAACGACCACGCAGTGCTGGTAGCACAGTTTCTTCCCCTCGAGGTCTTCTCCCGAATGTCCGATCTTTCAATCTGCGAACATCACAACGGGCATAGTCTTTAACGCCTTTAGTCAAGAAGTCCTCTTTTAGGCGTTGCTGCTAGTCGCCTTTATACCCCCCGAATGATGACGGGGTGGGGGTTCTCGATGTGGGGGGGGGGGGGTGTGGGTCGGGGCAAAGGCCCATAGCACTTCACTTCACTTTAACGCCGAACTCATACACTCACGCTCGCACACAGTCTCACCCTCCTCCACGGGTCGAGTTTAGAGGGGGTGGGTGGGGTGAGGGTATGCTCGGGTCGAGGGAGGGTATGGAGGTGACCGGGGAAGGGAGCATGGTGTAATGGGGCGAGCCATTACAGTATGCTTGTAAGGTGAGGATGGCGTTACTATGGTGAAATTGAATGTATGTAAACATAAACATTTGCATTTCCTGTGGTGTAAAATATAGAAGTGTTATGATGCTTGAAAGATATCATTGCTCAGCATGTTGTGTTTGTGAATCTTCTGACTGGTGAGATAATGGATACATGTTTCCTCACAATTAGGTTTCATTTTTTTATATAGGTTGCTGAAAAGGAGATAAAAGGCGCTTGCTATTCATTGGTGGAATTCAACGGAAAGCTTTTGGCTAGCATTAATAACACTGTAAGTATGTAATATATAAGTGAACACTGATTTTGATTAAGCCATGACTTTAATTTTCTGTTTCCTGCCAGACTTACTTTGAGTCTCAACAGTTGTCATGAGTCCATTACTTTATGTTGGTAATTACGAGGCAACAATCCTAGGGTATGTTTGAGATGCAGCCCTCCACTCTATTTTCCTATCAGCTCTCCTTTTCATATTTATGCTGTAATAATTTTATATCAGAATATTTGATGCAACATCTTATTTCTTACACAGTGAAATTTGGCACTGAGGCAAAAAATTATTTCGCCCCATCTTGTGCACCAGCCTTGGGTAGCTTTTTTGTATTCATGTATTATGTCCTCTAGGAACTTGATGAGCTTTCAGAGTCCCCGTCACAACAGGTGTGCCATTCTGCGACTGACTATGCCCTAGCCTCACTACTTTCTACACAATGGAATCCAACTGATTTTGGACCATTGTGCGACTTTCCGCTCAATTTAGCTTTCCCCATTTTGTGTTTTGCAGATTTTCATTTGTACGAATTTGCCCCTTACGCCTCTTCCTTCCTTCCAAGCCTCCTCTGTCTTCCTCTCGGAGCCAAAACACCCCTTTGGATTGCACTACGGCATTTGGTGAGCAAGTCTTTGAAAGTGGTGCCTCCTCCTTTTAAGTGGCACCTCCACCCTTAGGTCAAGGAAGTAAGTTGCTTTGTGTGGGACTGTGCAATCATCATGTGGGTATGAATCATATTCAAATCCAAGGCAAGTCCTGATATTTTCAGATAAAATATTGTCAAGCTAGGTCATCTTAGACGACAAGGTATTTGGTACATGATCTAAGCGGGGAATGAAGTCGAAAAGGGTGATATGGGAGACTTAGCCCTAAGACCAGAATTTGGGGCAGCAGTATGGGACAGCTGGTAAATAAGGCTTCTGGAATTGATGATGTTCCTTGCTAAGCTAATTAAAAATACAACAGGAAGACAGTAAACTGGCTTTCAATACCATGTATGACATGTACTCAACAGGATGGATACCATGGACTTTGAGAAGAACATCATCAACCCAAAAACAAAGAAGGCTGAGGATTGTGAAAAGTATAGAACTCTAAGCCTGACCCCGAATACCTCAAAGATATTGGCGAAGGTCATCTACAGAAGAATAGAATGGAAGGCAAGGGTACAAGGCAGGCAATGCCTTAGGCTTAGGCTACACGTGGAGAAGAGGTGGCTCTGTAAAGGAGCCGTCATCTCCATGACAGACCTCCCCTCTCCTAAGTTCCCCCTCTCTAGCTAACCCACTGAGCTGTAAGTTACTGCGCAAATAATTACATATGAAGCAGGCCAGACTTGGTACTTGTGATTGCGGACAGAGCATGATTGGTGAACTGCCTTTGCAGTGTCATTTATATGCATTGTTTTGGTGGATTTGGAAAAGGCTGTGGACAATGTGGATTAGAATTCCAAAAGGAATTGCAGTTTTCTACCATGACCCAAGAACTATCCACAGCTCGTATAAAAACAAGTCGCTGTGATCAAATCTGGACACAGCTGTGAAGAAGCAAGAATGAAAAATGAGTGAGACAAGGTGCACTGCCTCCCTTAATTTTTAATATTTACATCCAGAATGTCATCAAGCAAATCAAAGAGATTGAGTCAGAGCTCAGTATCCATAGGGAAATAGTGAGCATGCTTCAATGTGACAATCACGTAAAGTGTAAGGCAGAGAGAGAAAAGGATTAATAGAAGACATGCAAACGACATTGGCCTGCCATCTCATGAAGATGTATTAGAGGGTAAGTGAACGTGCCGTGGGAGGCCAGGACCAATGTTAAACTCGGGAAAGCTGTAGGAGGGGAGTGCCAGCACGAGGAATGCAGAGAGGGGAAGGGGTAGCCGTGGAATGGGCGATCGGAAGGAGAATGGATGGACAGCTGGAATCAACGGAAGCAATGCATATCAGACTGGAGCACTCTTCAAGCGAGACATGGATGATGATGTCAGCGTGGAAGTCAATGCTGGAAGCAGCTCTTGAAATTTGGAGCCACGGATGACGAGCAAATGGAGTGGCTGAGAATGAGGGGAGGAGAGAGTGTGGTGGGAAGGCGGTCTACCACGTGATGCGGTGGGGCCTGGGTAGGGTGAATGTGGAGGGACGAGTGGATGGCAGAAGTGCGTTTGCAAGGGAGGATCTTTCCAGAAGGCAGAGATCCTCCTCTTGCAACTGCAGAGTCCCACCTTAGAGCTTCTCTCTGATTGTCACAAAGTGTTGCCAAAGAGACCTTCGGTGAATTCCATCGGCAAGTGTGTTTTGATGGTGGAATTTCCTCGTTTTCAATTACACTAAAACCTCTTATTTACATTATCGGAATTTACGTTTTCCTGCAATTGACAGCGTTTTTATCGGGTCCCATCCCATTCCCTATATCTCCAACGTATGTAGAACCCTGTATTTACGCCATGACTTTTCCGTTTTCCTGCTGTTTGCGTTAGATGCGGGTAACGATGCGATAGATGAAAAAAACAAAATTCCCTTGTATGACATTTAGCCATTCATACCAGTCCATATAAAACACTGGTTTACCTTGTTTCATGCATGTTCACTTTAAAAACAAGAGAGAGCAGTAATGTGCTCCGTTTTATGGAAGAATTTGAACTTGGCAGTGTAGCGGGGCAGTACACAGCACCTCTAGTGACGGAAAGACGAAATATCACTCGCGATCCCGATAGAAACTCACTATCCTTTTGCTGGGAAAAGATTCCTACAGTGAAATGTATGCGTATAGTATGCAACTTATAATTTAAGAACACCTGCAGGAGTATATTTAAACTGTACCGAAGTTCATATTGTGAAGAACGAAAATGAATTTTTACCCAGACGTTATAAATTTTAAAAATACATGAACTGAACTGGTGGATAATAAAAGTGGATCATTCGTCCAACCATTGCACTGCATTAATTCAACAGTTTTACTAAAAAGCAAAACTTATGAAAACTAGTTTTATCGTGTGAAAACAGCATTAAATAAATAAAATAATTTTGTTGAGAAATTTTTTTCGGTTGGATAACTGAATGATCACATTAGAATATTGCGGTATTTCGCTGGCTTACCAGTGAGGTCTCTCAATATTCTCATGTGTTGTTTATGCTACCCTTAATTACTCCGGAGCGTATATATTATTTTCAAATCACTCTTAAGATTTTCGGGTTTCTTCTGAGTTGGTTCATCCCTCTGGACCACAGTTTCGTCAGCATTCTAGACGACATCTTCAAGTTCAAAGATCCCGTTCCCATCAAATTTATTATATCTTTGTCCTATATATTTCCTATACTTTGGACCTGAAGATGCTGTCTGGAATGCCGGTGAAACTGTTGTGCAGTGAGATGAAGCAATGCGGAAAAAAATGGAAACCCTCGAGTAATCTTCTAATCACAGCGGAAATCTTCAACTAGAATATTTCCCATTTTGGTGTAAATAAAAATTGTGGATCCTCATGATGCAATTCGAACTGATGTAGCGAAACATGTAAGATTACTTTTCCCTGCAGTGGATGCAATTATGAAAAATCGCAATGTGATTCAGAAACATGCTGGCTAGTGCAGGCATCCGTCGAAAAAGAGAAAATGTCAAGAAATCATGGCATGAAGGAATACCAACTTAAAAAGCGGTGTATAAGTTCTAGATCGTCTAATATCACCGTGAATGGCTTCGTCATAAGAGAAAAGGCATTGCAAATATTTTAAGTTTGATAGATATGGATTTGACACCCTCCAATGGTTAGTTGGGTTGGCTGAAACATTGATAGAAATATGTCGTACAGAAATAAATCAGGACAGCTCTACACTTAAAGAAATAATTAATAACATTGCTCTAATTCAGTTTATCGATGTTTCACATTTATATATTTACTTTATATTTTTAAAGTACGCATGTGAAAATTGTCCTTTTCCCGCTGTTTCCCCGATGATCTTGATGGCACATCTTCCTCTCTCGCTCGGACCAATTGTGAAGATTAGATGGTGTGGTGAGTGGTGCCCCATGACATATGCATATTGCTATTTTCACACTTTGCTGCGCTCGTCATTACAGACTACGGTTGTCTCTTAGGATCATGTTTTGGTCACACTTAACGTGATCTGAATGAGAGACTGATATTTTAATTGTCAGAACTATATTTTTTTTTGCCATTTCCAGGTGAGACTTTTTGAGTGGACTGCGGAGAAGGAATTGAGGCTTGAATGCAGTCACTTTAATAACATAATTGCCCTTTACTTGAAGACAAAAGGAGACTTCATCCTTGTGGGAGATCTAATGAGATCAATGACCCTGCTGCAGTACAAAACAATGGAAGGCAGTTTTGAGGAGGTATGTATATTGCACGAGTGGAGTGATCTCAACCTTGATTCCCAGGATGTACTTTGGTAGGAGGCATGCTGATGGTGATGAGAAGTGAGGCTGGCTCTCTGGTATACACTAGTTTGACGACTATCAGTTGAGGTGGAGGAGCAGCCACTGCCGATGCTCTTCATGTATTCGGGTTGGCCACAGTGCATGGGAGCCAGTGGAAATGAATTTTCATCTGAAAATGAAGAAAAATTCAAAAGGTGTGCAAACGTAAGGATCATAAATCCCTTCATTATGTCTCTGAGCAGCGCTTTTGACGTTCACACAGGAAAAGGGGAATGTTTAGTTCTTAGTAACTCTTATCTGCTAAATAGGGATCCTGGTTTTTTTTGGGATCAGGAACTGGATCCTTGCCCTGATTTTGGATCCTTAGTTTCTGATATTGGATTCTGAATTTCATTTCTTTTCTAATCCTAGATTTTTTTAATGCATACGGAAAACACAGCAACAATAGTATTTCCACAAAAATGCGTAAAATTATTTTTGAAAAAAATCAACGTCCTATCAGCTGTGTGGAATATATTTTCCAGGATCAAGTTATACAGAATAATATGTGTTATTAATTCTTATATAAAGTTCATTTTCCTTATCACATAACTACTTACTGAACGATACATTTTTGAAACCCGTTTTTGTATTTTTGGAGTGAAGTTAAAAAACGTTATGAGTTCATTTTCATGAATATTTGAATTAAAAGTTTCTAGTGTTGGCCCCTCCTTAACTGTCCATAGCATTATTTGGTGTTGTTTCTCGCTCTGACAATTTCCCCACTCACATGAGAAGGCAATGAGTCAGCCTAACTGCTCTCTAAAGAATAGGTGTGCACGTTTAAAGAATGTTTTATTTGATCAGTATGTGATAAGGAAAGTGAACTTTATGTTAGAAGTCGGCAAGTCTGAGGCAATTTTTCTGTATGTATTAAAAAACTAGGATTAGAAAAGGAATGAAATTCAGAATCCAGTATCTGAAACTAATGTGAACTAACTATCTGAAACATTATGTGACATACATTTTACTATATCAAAATTGGTTTCCTATTTTGGAAGATAGAGCTTATCAAAGTCAGGGGTCTCAGCGTATTCTCGACTATGTGTCAATGGATTCAATTCAATTTATTAATCATAGACAAATTTTACATTTGTATCGGCATCATCACAATTGGATATAAAAAATGAAGGAATACACACTTATAAAAGTGGCCATCATGTCAACTGTAATAATGAAATGGCAAAAAGAAAATATATATTCAATAAACCGAAGAACAAGTACATAATAAATGATTATGACTTGCAAATACAGAAAATGATAACGGTATGAACAACAAAGAAATTCTTCAATCGAATAAAAAGCAGTTTTTGATAAATAACCTTTCAATCTCTTCTTAAAAATTTCTGGTTTGTCATTCAAGTCTCTTATTTCTTTGGGCACTTTGAATGAACCACAGCTTTTTCCCATGTAAATCTGGACACTTTTGCCGTAGTGAGATTATATTCTGTTCATAGAATAAATTGTCCTTGTTTCTTGTATCATGTGATGTATTTGACGTTTTTTAACAGTAGGCATAATTGGACTTCGTACATATGTAATTCTATAATATATGTACGTACAAGGGATAGTCAGTATTTTATGTTTGCTAAATATATTTCTGCAATATTCTCTCACATTCATATTCTAAACATATATATCTTAATGCTCTTTTCTGCAGGCTGAACACTCTTTTCATGTTGACTTTAGTTGAGTTTCCCCGTCCAATAATACAATACCTAGCCACAGATTCCAAACTTCCATAGTATGCTAACTTCAAAGTTTCTATGTCACAATAATCTTCTAAGACCTTTAAAATGAATAAAGCAGAAAATAATTTTTTACAGAGTTTGTCGACATAAAATATAAGATCGAGTGTTTTCCCGGCGAATACTATGAAGAAATGTTTCTCGGGCTTGGCACTGGTTAATAGGCTCCATTACTGCCAACGTTTCAAAGAGCGACTCGCTCTTCATCATCAGGGCATCTTGTCGACATAAAGTTTCCAGCTTGGTTATTATCAATTGTTACACATAATAAATTGGTGAGTGTGCCTTTCAGGACCATTGAATTACCTATCATTACACTAATGTTTCTTGCAAGCTCTCTGTTGTTGAATATAGCATATAGATTGACTTACTCATGTTTAATTTTAAATCATTATTGAAAAGCCACTTAGTAACTGAATTTGCAGTTGTGTACATATTGATTTCTAATTCCATGATACATGGGTTAGATACCAAAAGAGAAGCGTCATCTGCATAAAGAGTCATGTGAGTGTCACCAGCTGTTGGTATCATAGCTTGGATTATGAAGGTTATACAAAGAACAGACACCCCAAAGTGTCACGCCTTGTGACATGCCATAGTTCATTGACTTCAAAGTTGACTTGTACAATGTGCCATCCTTGTCATGAACTTCAACATTCTGTAACCTATTTACTAGGAAGGACTTGCATCAATGATAGGCATTCCCTCTAATTCCATAGTTTGGTGAGTAACAGGGTGTGATGTATAATCGAAAGCTTTTGTTAAGTCCATATGCAGTCCTAGAATGTGTTTCTTCTCACTCAGCACTTAAGCTATTGCATTACTATATTCAGTTATTGCGGATGCAGTACTTTTATTTTTCATGTATCCATGCTGAGATTTATTAAGGACATTATTTTTATCGAGAAATTTTATTATCTTAGTTTCCATTAATGTCATAAGTATCTTGGATAGGCATGAAGAAATTGGTCTATAATTCTCCAGAGGATCTGGAGAACTTTTTTCGTACAATGGTACAGGCAGTCCCCGAGTTATGTAAGTCCCGTAAATCCATTCTTAAGTAAGTGGCAAATTTACCTAAAGATGATCCCTTATTTTTCAGAATGTAGAAAAGTTATGTTTCCCTACTTTCAAAATGATTGAAATGAAATTTATATTCACATGCTTAAATTTGGTTTCTTTATTTTGCTTCTAGTTGCAAAGAAAAATTTTCATCCAATTTCGTGATCGGATTTACACAACCTCTCCATGTCAATATCTAACGCTCCTACATTCCATTCACGGGGTGCTTCGACCGCTAAGTCGCAAAAATTGAATATATGCCACCCAGATTGGATTTGACTCTTTGTCTTTGGATCCAAATCCGGATCCAAGAAAAATGAGAGCTCCGTGGATCTTTGGAGGCGACGGATCTGATGTAACCATCCCTAGTGTAGACTTGATGCGATCGATGCCCGATGCTGAGACCAATCCTCAAGAATCAGTGGTATCGAGAATAGACACATCCCTAATTATAGTGAATTACAGGGATAATGGTATGACATTGGATAGTTCTCATGGTTATGGAAGTATTTATGGTAGTGTCAACTCATGGGATACTATGACTAGGTATTTTCCCCCAAGATTTCCTTACATTTCCTGGAACAACTAAAAGAAACTAGTTTTTTTCAAGACTTCATATATTTCGTAAATTTTGTTTGTTTACCCATGCCTCGTGACATGTTGTCAATTTCATGCTCTCTAGTGAGAGGTGGCTTCAAAAAGGTAATTGATAATTTCAGCTGCTCTGAGAAGTCATTCAACTCCGTCACCCATCCTCCTATTCCTATATAGGAATTATTTAAATGGTTATCCATTTGCCTTCTTTTTTCTAGTCTCATTTCAAAAATGTAAAAACTCACGGAAATGTAGGCCTGAGTGTGTCCAATTCATGAACAGCAACCTGAATTTTGGTGAATATACTCTTTAAGGAACTGTGGTAAGCTAGAGATGTGTGTTACCTGTGCGTCCAATTCTTCATTGTTGTTGAGTTGGAATATCATCTTTTCCATGGAAACACTAGCATTATAGCTTCAGGTTTAGTGAAATTCTCATTTTGTTCCAGATGGCTCGAGATTACAACCCCAATTGGATGACAGCTGTTGAGATTTGGGATGATGATACTTTCCTTGGTGCTGAGAACTCCCTCAATTTATTCGTGTGTCAGAAGGACAGGTAATCTAAATTATTTAACTCTTCTGTGTGTATCATGTGCTCCTCTCTGTTCATAATTGGTGGTATGCATATGCATTTAGAGTGATCTTCAAATTCTTTTTTAACAATTAGTGTGGTTTTTGTACTCGAGTGATAAGAGAATTTTTTTAACCCATTTCAAAACAGCATAATTGTCTTTGTATAAATGAAATCATGGAGGATGTAGTGTTTATTATGTGGCAAAAGTGATTGTATAATGTGGGAATATGATTTCTGGGGATGATAAGATGAAATGAACTTGGATGCTAGTTTTTTATTGCCCTATTTATAATTAGACTTGTACCGATACCACTTTTTCCGATAGCAAACCGATACCTCGATACCAGTGGCCGATACCAATACATAGTATTATTTGCCGATACCTTACTTATTTTTAAAAAAAATTGATAAGTGATTTCCTTCTCGTGAAGTCAATTCAGTAATCAAAAGTGTTTTAAAAGAGCACCTAATTATTGAGAGAAATGACATTGTGTCAACTCTTTTATTTTGCTACTCTTATCACTGGGATTGGATTTAATTCACTAAGCCCTCTTGCATTTGTAAATACTGAAAATTCTTTTTAAGAATGAGAGCTGCTGAACATGCTCAGCAGCTCATATTTGAATGCATTGCTCATTGACACATTATTGACTCAGCTGCTGAACATGCTCAGCAGTTAAGAGGGTTCTTATCAGGGTTGGGTCAGTAGAATATTCTGTGTAGAAAATGCGTAATCTACGTGTATTTTCTACCGTAGAATATGTAATGTAGAATATTGCTAATAGTTACATATTCTACGTTTAGAAAATTAATTTTACATAAACTGCTAAAGAAGTGATTACGGTTATTGGAAAATTTTATTTTAACATTATACCGACACATTTTAATAATAATAGTGCAGTTTCAATTAAAATAGCCTATTACAAGCCTACCATTGCTAGGCCTGTCAGGAAATCAATAATTATCCAAGACTGAAATGTCTAAATGCAAAATTATCTATGAGTCATAGCAATATTTTCTAGATTGATTGGTTTAGGCCTGAGTGATTTGTAACCACTTCATATCATTTTTTAAATTTTCTATGGCAAGTACTTGCATTTAGTTACATATGCAGTAGGCTAGATTAAGGATTATATTAACTGGTATTTTAATTGAAGTGAAATTATGTCCATTGCCACTAAGTGAAACATTATAGGAAGTATATTACTGCACCTCTATCAAGTTCAAGAGAAAGTTACCATCAAAAACCAGAGCTGTTAAGTTGTTTTTTGAGGGTAACTCTCTCTTGACCTTGATAGAGGTGCAGTAATACACTTCCTGTAATGTTTTTCACTTTGTTGGAATTGGCAACAATTTCACTTCAATTGAAATACCAGTTGTTCCAGGGCTCACTGCTCTCTTTATTGCTGGTTATTTATCTTTCAGGCATAGGAAGGTAGCTCTATTGTTTTAAAACTACAATTTAGATGTATTTTTGTGAGTTCTACAGAATGATTACAACATAATACAATTAGAAAACACCAAGAATAAGACTACAATAGAGCCACATGGAGAAAAGATTAGTCTCTTAAGTTGTAAGATTAAAAAAATAAAACTATAATTTTTGTCATGTTAAATCTCATCTTTGACAAGTTGGCATTTAATATTGTTTTATAGTACTAAATTTGGAGATGTCGCATATGATAGTGTAGGCCCTTTAGTTTTTAATGCCTATCTTGAGTTAAGTGGGATAGATAGATATTCAGCTGGAAACACTAGGGCCATGTAAGTATATGCAATGTTCCTTGAGTAGGCTTAAATGTTTTCATTTATAATTCTGTGAGCACAAATGATTGACACTCGCCCCCTTTTGAGGTGTAGGTCTACCTATCAAAATTTCATGTAAATTCACAAAATAAAAGATGTTTTTGAGCATTTGGTTAAATATATGCTACTGGTAGTTGAGTAATAATGAAAAATACTGGTAAGTAGGGATTACATACGCTCCCCTAATCCATTAAAAGAATTTACTGTTTATTACATAATGTTTTTATTTTCCAATGGCTAATATTCATCAGATTTGACATCTTTGAGTTTAAGTGTATGGTAGACATGTAGTAACCTTTTAGATCTGCAAATGTAAGCCTGTTCCTTAAAGGTTCAACATGTACAGGGCAGTGTACATATGACCAATTACTAAGCACTCTTTCAAGTTGCGCAGAAGATGCAGGGGCATTAAGTAAATTATGTACAAGATTTTTGCCTGAAGGTTTTTGCAGCTTCTTCCCCCCTTTCTCCAGTCATACCCAATTTATACGTGCAGTTTTTTGAGAAGAAGGCACTGGACACCTGCGAGGATAAACCATCATGCTGACTAAGATACGTAGATGAAACCTTTGTGATCTGGCCACATGGAAAAGAGAAACTTGAGGCTTTCCATGATCACCTCAACAACATCCATCCAGACATCAAATTTACAAAAGAACCTGAAGAAGGAGGTTGTCTGCCTTTCCTAGATGTCCTGGTTAAGAGGAAAAAGGATGGAAGCTTGGGCCATTCTGTGTACCGAAAGAAGACCCACACCGACAGATACTTGAATGCCTCGTCCCATCACCATCCACGGCAAAAGTCCTGCGTAATTAAACGTTAACCCACCATGCCAAAGTCGTGAGTGATGCCGAGCACCTCAACAGCAAAATAGAACATCTAATGTGGGCTCTGAAAGGAAATGGCTACAGTGACTCCTTCATAAAAAGAGCGACGAAAGAGAGGAAGCGGCATCCAAATGATGAAGATCGGAAGAAGAAGCCTTTGGCCTTCGTGAAACTCCCGTGCATCTCCTGAGTCACCGACAGGATCGCAGAAACCCTTCAGAGAAGCAACATCACCACTTGCTTCTGTACGGTGAAAACAATGAAAAGCATCCTGCCATTGCCGAAGGATAGACATCCTCCCCTCCAATCCATGGGTGAGGTCCCCTGCCGCTGCGGCAGAAGCTACGTGGGACAGACCAAGCAAGCCATCTCCCAGAGGCATAAGCAGAGCATAAGAGAGCAATGGAACTTCATAAATGGAACAAGTCAGCAGTCGTCGAACATTATGCCTTGAGCCCTGGGCAAAAAATAATGTTCGAAGCAACACGAGTTTTGGCTAAGACGGAGGATTATTATCTGCGCCTAATACAAGAAGCAGTAGAAATAGCTGAAAGGCCAAATAATTTCAATAGAGAGGATGGTTGCAACCTGAGCCGTGTTTGGAAAGGTTTCCTGGCCCCTTCAAATGCACAACGGCTAACGTCTTCCGTCCGAAATTCAAATCGGCACAACAACGGGGCAACGGACATGGATGCTCCTATATAAGAATGAAGATGAAGCCGACTTACACTCAGTCTCTTGATAACGCTAGGAGTGAAATGTCGAGTCGAAAATGAATCGCACGCAGCATTTCCCGAAAGTAACAGCTACAATCATTTCCAAGATTGCTTAAACCTGGATGCTTGCATTTAGCAAGCTCCCAAAAGGTTGATGGACTTTTGATACCCTTGTTTCTCAGCACACGAAAAACACTGTCTTTGCTATCTCTGATGAATTCTGCTAGGTCTTCCAACCCATCTCCATCGCCTGGGATTTGAACCCGGGACCCTCCGGTCAGTAGCTCAGCACTCTACCCTTTTAAGCCACCACAACACCTAATCAATGTAATACTTTACTTTATTTTTTAATTGCAATTTTCTACATTTTATTAAACGTAAAATATTATTTTACAGACCAAAAATAATCAACATAATATTCTACATAATCTACATTATCTACACATTTTCTACGTGTATGTAGAAAAATAATATTCTAAGTGTAATGACCCAACCCTGGTTCTTATACCAGGACCATAGCACCAGTCTCTGAAAAACATTTGCTCAGGAAACTGTAAACCTGCAGCTACACCCAAATACTGCAGTGGACTCTCATTAGCACGGTTTTGCAGGGACCCGAAATCCTGAACATGGTAACTTGAGGAAAACTTGTTGAACAGGTTAGGCCTTCTCGGGTTACGGTGAAGATGTGTGTGCGCGGGTTGCATAGCTTCCAGGGGAACCTTCCAATAAAGTGTATAAAAAGGTATATAGACTTGATTTTGAGGTTTGCTATCCCAAAAAAGGAAGAAGCGAAATTCATAGAGAACATATTAGCATGGAGATAATTTAGTCTTTTGTTTAATGCAGGTACCAGGCTTCTTTTAATAATTACTTTTGAGGCATGTTTGTGCAGTGAGGATGAAAAATGGCACATTTCTTAGAGTTGCAGAGGCCAGCGTCACTTTGGAGAATGTCATAACAATATGAAATGCACAAATGAAAGGAAATTTTGATAGAATATGAATCATACTTTTGCCATCATGTCCGATAAGTTTCAAATAATTTCGTATGTTCGTTTAAGTGTTTCTAGTCAATGTACAAAATTGGGTTTTCTCCTTAAGAATGGAACATTGGAGGCAGGCGAGCACCTTTGTCTTCATTTTAAATTTTCTAATGTGAATTCATTAAGGTCATAACACTTGACCATGCCACGATATTTGAATTTTATATTTTTGGAAAATGAACTTGGAAGTAGGTGGAAACACCGAACAACGTATGCGTTGGGCAGAACGAACTTGCCGCCTTTTCAGCAAACTTTCTTCGTAAGTCTACTTTGCGTAGGAGGTTGAGCTTTTCGCCTTAGGCTTTCCCATAGGCAATTCTAAGCACTTGTCTCACTTTTCCTGTCACAAAGATCGCAGCTAAGTAACCAAATATGCAACACGTTGGTAAGTCAGTTGAAGAAGGTGGGATTTCAAAAATTATATTTTTTTGGATTTTTTTCACCGAATGAATACTTTAGAGTAAAAGTATCCGACAAAAACGGGTACTTGAAAGTATCAAAGTATGGGGAAAATGGCCGATATGCGATACTCGCTATCGGTATTGGCCCAAGACAATGTGTACTACAAGGTTCTCCTTTTGCTCTGATTCATGTGCCAGACAATTGTTGATTTTTTGCCTTTTTTTTCAATATGGCGACTAATGAAAGTATTCGCAGTTGTGGTTCCTGTGAAATTACGCTGGAAAATAAGGATCAAGTGATTCTGTGCGACATTTGTTACTTGATTTTTCATTTTAAATGTACGGGACTTACTGAATTATCATTACGGGCCCTTAACGGTAACAGAGACATATTTTGGAAATGTGTGTCTTGCCGTACCCCCAAAGTTTCACTCTCCGAAATGGCGGCCGACATTGAAACCTTAAAATCTGAAGTTTTGCAGTTAAAGATTCCTGGAAGTAATGTAGAGACTGATCCTAATATGAAGAAACCTTCGCATCAATCTAACCACAAAGCGAAATCTGTCACCTTTGCGGAGAAGTTATGCAAGTGTCCGCTGACAACTCCATTAATGTGCCGGTTGCAAACGAAGATAAATGTGATGAAGCAATGGCGAGTGATCCACATGTGTTCACCAGTGACGAGAATGTTGACGATGGCTTTCGAGAAGTTAGATGATCTCGCCCAAAGCAACGGAAGATCGTCTACGGCAATGCGAAAAATCTTAGTTGCTCCTTAAAAGGCACAGCTAAAAAGTGTCATATACGCGTTTGGAAAATCCAGCCGAAGTCCACATCGGAGGAGGATATACGTTCCTTCTTGAAGAATTGCGTGAGTGTTGATTTTGAAGTAATGAAACTTCAAGCTAAAGGAGATTATGCATCCTTCAGGGTATCCATTTTAGAGTCCTATAAAGAAAAACTATTGAGTGAATCTTTTTGGCCTGACGATGTGACAGTTCTTTTTCCCTCGTAAAGCCAGTGAAACGAATGTGTCTACGGCTAAGGACAACAGCCTAAGTACCTGTGCTAGCGTTGATACGGTCGATACTTCCGAACCTGTATTGGTGAAGACGGACAGCACATCGACCGTCAATCCAAATGTTACCGTGACAAATCGGATGAATACCCATGCTACTACTGGCAACTCTAAGCCGAAAAAGGAGGATGTCATCTCTTGACTATGCTCTCAGCAGTCGGACAAAAAAGAAACTGTTAGTGGAATTCGCGTATTATTAATTAACATTCAGTGCATTAGCAACAAAATACCTGCGTTGGAAGTGCTGTTACATGAAGAGGACATCGATATTCTATGTATTTGTGAGCATTGGCTACATTCTAGTGTGAGTGTATCCGTCGCTGGATATGAAAGAGTTAACGTCTACTGTCGCTCAACCCACAAGAATGGTGGAGTAGCTATTTTTGTTAAGGAAGGCTTCAAACTGGAAAATTTTTCATTTGACTTTATGAGTGTGAATGAGGATCTCATTTTCGAATCTGCTGGTATCAGATTCAAATATGCTGAGTATTATTTTCATGTCATTGTTCTGTATCGATCTCTGCTTGTTTGTTTCGATTCCTTCTGTGACAAACTGGATCATATTCTTTTTTCTCTTCTTAATCGTTCCCCCAGAAACATTGTAACTATGGCTGGTGACTTTAATGTTGATCTTTTGGTAAATGGTCCTAACCAGAAGAAGCTTAGGTCAGTGCTTAGCTCACATAATGTTATCCCTTTGGTTAAAACTCCAACTAGAATTACCTGCAATTCTGCAACGCTTATTGATAACATTTTCACTAATTTTAGTGACCAGAATGCTTCTGTCTCGGTCTTCAATCCTTTATTATCCAATCATTGTGCCGTGAAAGCGACTTTTGGCAATATAGCATATCTGCCTAAAACTGACTCCACTTTTCATGAAACTAGAATCTTTAGTAAACCTAACTCTCAATTGTTTACATCTTTGTTGCTCCTTGAAGATTGGACTAAAATTTATTCTGCAGCCACATTTCAAGAGAGCTTTAACCTCTTTTATGAAAAGTTTTGTTTTCTTTTGGACTGGACCTTCCCTGTTGTCACAGTAAGGACCAAAATAAAACAGCCTAAGCATTGGATTTCTCTTGAAATCATCAGTATGTCCAGGGAAGTTAAAAGACTGTATGATGCAAATAAATGCCACAGGGATGCTGATCAAATTAAACAATACTGCAACCTCAAAAGAGCCTATAGGAATGTTATCAATTATAAGAAAAAAATGTTCAATGATTCCCTATTATTAATGCTACTAACAAAACCAAGGAAGCATGGAATCTAATTAACAAAGCTGTAAATTTCAAGAAAAGTAAAATCTTGCCTTTTGTGGATAATGATTCAGGCACTCTAGGTCTAAAGCAGTTGGCTAACACACTTAATAACTTTTTTACTGAACTGCCAGTTCCAACTCCCCCTGTTATCCAGCCCCACACTACTACTAGAGATAATGTTACAGCAGTTCCTCACTCAATGTTTCTTCGACCCTGCTGTCCATCCAAATTATCCAAACACTTACGTAAAGTAGGAAATAAAAAATCTTCAGGCCTTGATGGTATCCCTGGCCCACTTCTTAAAGATTGTGGGTATGCAATAAAAGAACCACTTCTGTACCTCATTAACCAGTCTCTCCTTCTGGGTGAATTTCCCGACATTTTGAAAACCTCAAAGGTCATTCCAGTATATAAAAACAAAGGAGATAAGAACTCAATCAGTAATTATAGGCCCATATCTCTTCTTTCACAATTTTCCAAAATAATGGAATATGTTTACTGTATTAGGTTGAGGGAATTTTTGGAGAAGCACAATATAATATCCCAGTCTCAGTTTGGTTTTTGAAGAGGGAAATCAACTACCCAAGCTCTCTTCTCTGCAGTTGACTTCATAGTCGAACAGCTGAACAACAGTCATGTTGCCATGGGAATTTCCTTTGACCTCACTAATGCCTTTAATTCTGTTGACCTTGAGTTACTTCTCAGGAAATGTGAATATATAGGTATTAGAGGTATAGCATACAGTTGGTTGAAGTCGTATTTGTCCAACCGTCAGCAGGTAGTTGAGATAAGCAAGGATGGGAAAAAGTTTATCTCTGATGTACAAGTTGTTTCCACTGGAGTTCCCCAAGGCTCAATCTTGGGTCCTGTCCTCTTTCTCGTTTTTGTTAATGACCTATCAGTAGGGACACCGAAAAATGGTAAATAAAAATCATCAAAAGCCGTGTTTAAAATGACAAATGCGGTAAATAAAATCGTTTTAAAAAGGTGAAAGCTGTGTTTAATGTTGGGAAAAAGGAGTCTTAAAGAAGGGTTTTTTAATATTATTAATAAATACTTCATACCAATGTGAACAAACAGTTAATAGCACATGCATTTGAGATCCAATACAGAAGTGGCTACCCTACGCAACATAAAAAACACAGTAGGCAAAATTAAGTTAAAGGCAAATTAATGAGATAATGGTAATAACAATAACAGAGTGGAGTAGTGGACTGCAGGTAATTAAGTTCGATTCTTACGCGGTTTAAAATTTTTCTTTCAACCATTGAATAAAAAACTGTATCATCCTTCATTTCCAACCTTTGTGTGTGGATACTGACTTTTTTGTACTTCTATCGCTTCAACTAGATTTACAAATGCATCACTCAAAAATACACTGTAAAGTTAACGTAATGATTCCACAATTTAATTCTGTAATATAAATTTTTTCCAATCATTTCCTTTCGCCTAATTTAATTATTTTTTTTACTTATAATTTGGCATGAAATTTCTGATAACTTACTTTTTTTAACAGCCTACTAGCATTACCCTAGGAATACAGCACGGCTGTATTCTTACGTAGTGTTAAGGATCGAACTCGCGACTGGCAGTACACTAGCCCTCATTTTTAACAACTACGCTCTCATAGGTTCACGGGAATCTGGCGAATGTAGGCGACCCGCATGACATTCGGCTTAATTTTTTTCTCGCACATCCGAGCCTATGGAGAAAAAGGTCAAGACGAGTATTTTTTTATTTCGTTTTCCTCGTTTGTAGCACGGAAAAAATCGTCTCATTTCGTGACCCGAGTTACTTAACTCTCCTTGTTGGTATCTACCATACGTGCATTCCATTCGCGGGGCGCATCGATCACGAGGCCGAAAGATGTTAAAATCTCCGATCCGGATCTGAATTTTTACTGTCTCTGGATATGATTTCAGTAGCGAATGAAATGAAAGACCCGTGGTTCTTTGGATCCGACCCGACCATCCTTAATTTATGAGTGGTTCATTTGTAAATGTAATTTAAACAACAAAAGTATAATAAAGTGAGTATTCAGATGAAATGGTTTGAAATTGAATATGATAACATTTTCGATGCAGTGACTGAAAGAAAAAAATTAAGCTGCGATTGGGATCGAACTTCGCACAGTACACTAGCTCTCGTTCATGGCTCTCGTTGTATGCCTGATCCCGGCGAATGTAGGCTACCCGCATGGCACCCTACGTATTTTTTCCCGCGATACCGGGGTAATGGGGGAAAAAAGTCATATATCTTTATTTTGCTTCTAGTTGCACGGGAACGTTTTCATCTAATTACGTGACCAAAGTTACACATCCTCTTTTTGTCAATATCTACCGCACCTACATTCCATTCACGGGGCACTTCGATCGCTAAACCGCGAAAATTTAAAATCTATGATCCGGATCCGATTTTACTCCGTGTCTTTGGATCCGAATCCGGAACCGAGAAAAATGAAAGATCCGATCCGGTCATCACTAAGGAAAATATTTCATGCTGCAAAAATTCGGCATTTGCAAAATATCTCAAATTTCGTTAAAAAAATCGCGTTTCAAAGAAGACACGGTTATTTCGCGATTAAACCCAAAAAGTCGCTTATTTCGTGAATCCTGTCGCAAAAAACGTTTCGCGAAAATGTCATGTCCCTACCTATCAGTGACCCTGCTGCAAAAAGAACGTGATAAGGTAGTAATGTATGCAGATGATGTAAATTTCCTAAGTGGCCAACCAGGCTATAATGGCATTGTGGAGGTATGCAATGAGACTATGGTTAGGATGTCGGATTGGTGCTGGGGCAACAAACTATGTTTGAATGAGAAGAAAACCCAGACTCTATTCTTTTCGGCGTCCTCAAGACGTCTTCATAAATTGCATTCTTGCATTGATGCAGATCTTCAACAGGGGTATTGGGTTAAATTTCTTGGTGTCCTAATTGACCCACTATTAAATTGGTCTCACCACATTGAGAATTTGTGTAAAAAATTAAGCTCTGCCTACTATTTATTGTCCACAGTTAAACACTCACTAAGTGTTAAAGTACTCAAAAGTGTCTACTATGCATATTTTTATTCGCATGTGTCGTATGGTATTGTCATTTGGGGTTCTTCCTCCTTACTAATTAATACTTTTAGAATTCAAAAGAAGATTGTAAGATCTATGTGTAATGCCCAGTTCAGGAGCCATTGCCGACCTCTTTTTAAAAAATTAGATTTGCTTACCGTGCCATCTATTTATATTTACTGTACATTGGTTTTTACCAGGGAAAATTTATCTTGGTTTGTAAAAAATGAGTGTTATCATGAACACAAGACAAGACATATAACTGATCTACATGTAATTCAGCAAAATTTTAAGGTCTCTTCATCAGGTCCCAGAGTTATGTGTATAAAATTGTACAATACCCTTCCGGTGCATTTAAAAAACACTCAAACAATGTCTGCATTCAAATGCCAGCTAAGGAAGCTCCTGATGTCAAAGTGTTTTTATAGTGTGGAAGAGTACTTTTGTAGTGTTAATCTATACGTGCCTTCTTTGTGAACCATTTTTATATTTTTTTATCTTGACCTGTCCAATACATTCCTGTAATGTCTCCCGGATGGAAAAAATATTATTATTATTATTTGTCATCATTTGTGAATGGGCTTATTCGATTGGGTAAGATTTTCAATTATTGCTTTGTTTGTCGTAGTGCTGCAACAACGGATGAAGAAAGGCAGCAAATGCAGGAGGTGGGGCAGTTTCATTTGGGAGACATGGTGAATGTATTCCGCCATGGTTCTCTGGTGATGCAGAACGTGGGTGATATGTCCACGCCCACCCACGGTTGCGTCCTGTTTGGAACTGTCAGTGGCACCATAGGTAAGTGCTTGGTGTGATGATCCTTCTGAGTGGTGTCCTTCATTTAGTTCCCCTCTGCACGTCAAATCTAGAGAATGATGGGGTCCCCGGGAGCAGTTTTTTATCAGTTGCTCATATGGAACACTTTTTGAAATACCCGTTGCAGAAAGCCGTGGATGCCTTTCTGTGTCTCCATGTGGGAGATGGGAAACTACAAGTCTTATTTCCTTCCAACTGTGCAATGCTGCTAACATCATCCTTGCTGCTGCATGCAAATCTCAGAATTAGCTCAGGAAACATTTACAGAGTCTTTTAATGATATTTTCTCTGGCTAGGGACTATGGAACCAGGTAGTGGAACTGGTTGTTTCACGCTCTACATTTTATGCATAAGTCATTACGTATATCTAATTGTAGTTAGAATCTAGTTGTCATTAGTTCCATGGTCAAATATCTCTGATACCAACCTGAGCAGCAAAAAATGCCAATGGAATAATACCATAGCAGTCCACTAGTTTGCTTCATGGTAACTCTGATAGTTATTTCTTATCTTTTCAGTTTCTTTAAATTTTAAGCATGTGTATATATTTAGGCTGCCATGTGTACTAAACAACCAATGAAGAAATACCTGTATTTTTGAAAGTTTATGCATTATGCTAGTTATCATCAATGATGATCAGGGCTTCTGGGTCTTCCCCTCCACACTGGTGTGCCTCTTGGTGACAAGTGTCTTCAGCCATCCTGCTGGAAGTTTGCGACCAGGAGTGTGCTGCATTCACGTGTGTTGCATGGGGGAGCCCTTGGTTGGCTCTGATTGGCTGAGGGACGGCTGGGTCTTCTGAATGGAAAATTCTCCTCCTAGTGTTTCCAAATCCCTAATCCGGCATCACTTCGGTCTTGACTGTGCCGGAATAAAGATGCTGAAATGTATATTGAGATTTACAGCTCTTTATTCATTTTTAGATCTTTAAAATTAAGCCCTTAGCTCTAGGGCTATATCTCTTGATCTAATTGAGCTAGAAATCTCGAAAAAAGCTTGTTTTAATTTATTTGAAGGAAAGATATTGCAATTTTCCATTGCAATTGCAACTTGAAGGAAAGATATTGTCAAGTGACTTGACAATTATGCAGTAGCATCAAAACTAGTTGGAATAAATTTTTACTTGTGGAAAATTGCAGTATCTTTCCTTTAATATGTAATATTTCCACCACATCACACCTGAATCTGGTTGCTTACTTGTTTTAATTGTTGAAAGTTGACCAATGATATTATTGGGTCAGACTAAAATTTTGAAAATTTTCAAAATGTTTTAATTATACTTGTACCGATACCATTTTTTCCGATACCTAACCGATACCTCGATACCAGTGGCTGATACAGATAGTATTACAGTAAATCCTCCATTCAACGAATTTGTTGGGTCCCAAAATATCATGACTTTGCTGTAGGGGGTTTCGTTGTATGGAGGTGTTATGTGGGTTGCGTCATCTCAGGGGCACCCAAGTGTTCCATGTGCTTTACGATGCAAGTCGTGTACATTTCTTAATCTTGCTTTATTCACCTTTCCTTTCGTGATGATAAACAATTGTTATTATTTACCATCAAATACCGTGGCTATCACCCCGTGATTTTCAATCTGCGTATTTCTAATTGAAATTATTGTTTTTCTCGTCCATTATGCTCTATGCCTCATCGCTTAATGCCTGTGGATTACGTATTTTTAAAGTGCTCCATAATTTTTCCGAGTATCTAGTTGATATTATTCTTGGAGTGCAATAATTTAAGTCAATATCAATTGGCAGTTTTATGCAGCATTTTGCTTGAAAGAGCACATATTGCCATTTAGACTTACGAAATAAAATGCATTGTTGGAATTGAAATTAAAATCCCATGGAAATACTGGTATATATATATGTTTGTGACTGGTATATATTGGATATCAATAAACAATGATGGAAGTTAGGTGGAGTGAGTTAGTTTCTATGAGTAAAAATGTGGCAGTTGGCAATGCCCTGAGGTCACAATGGCAATCTCAGATGATAATGCATTGATGATGCCTTCATAGAAGCTGGACACGATCGGTACTCTGTTGGCACACCCGTTCTTCAGTGCCAAAACGCAATACCATCCTCGAGTACGCCAGGTAATATTTGAATCCACGCCTTGTCGCCCTTCATCCAGTAATTACCTCTTCATGCATGAAGAAAATTTCAAACCAGGTTTGCCCTTTTTCAGTCCTTTGCACAACGTCTCTCATTTTAAAATGTGTGCCGTTTGCAGGATAAAACTATTAAACTGGAATAATTAGTCGCTAAAGCAGAATCACAAGTTAAATGTGTCTTATGTTAGCTATTAAGAGAATAAAAATGTGTAAAAGAACCTGATCCCACTCCTTTTTGCGTCTTTTATGACATTAGAAGGACCTCTTTCTAAACCAAGTAGACAAGCGAAGATCGCTGTTGTGAAAACTCTAGTTGCACCGGTAATATTGTATGCTAACAATTTGGAATGGAGACGTTTTGAGTTGGACGCAGCAAGAACACGATCAGTATCGGCCCAAGTCTAGTTTAAACTTTTGAACCCGATATGCAAAAACACATACCCCCCTCAATTGCGCTAGTTTTTTTATGGATCAATGGGCTCTGTGTGTCTGTTACTGTTTGGTGAAATCAGATTAATGCACAATTAATTAATCACTGCGTAAAACATTCCGAAAGAATGGTGTTCAGTGTCCCAAGCGGGCCAGTAATCGTTACCCTGTGGCACTCGTACCACTGCACTCATTCTTTTCCGAACTTTTCTCTCGGTGGTAGTAGATGCATCTCCACCCGTCATCCCCTACTCTTGGGAGGCCTCAACAGATTGTCATGGGACCATCCCTGAATACTTAAATCTTTCCTCTGGGGCCAACCGAAAATTTTGATGAATCGAGACCCTCGAGTTAAAGGAATAGGAAGAGAAAGAAGGGAGGCTTTATGCATGCGCTAAGAAGGCTGAGCTGAATCTGTGGCCCACGGCATGTTGAACACTTAGCTGGCGCACTGCATGTGCTGGCACACCATCCGATTCTGAGGGCGCTGTGCGGCGTTGGGCCCTGGTGGGCCACGCACCCCTGGGCACAGCGTATGCGGCCTGCAAGGTGTCAATCATTGTAGGGGGAGTCGATGTCAACTTTGCAGTTTCCACACTGACGCTTATTGGTCACGGCCATGGTTTTGGAGCAAGGCTACATCATGAGGTGAACAGTAAAGAAAATTTCCAGTATATATAGCTCAAGAAATGTTTTTTGGAATCAATTATTTATTTTTTAATTTTTTAATCATGACCATGGTTTTGTAAAAAACCATGGTCATGATTAATAAACGTCAATGTGGAAAGTGCAGTTGATACCTTTTCTCCTACGGTAATGAAATTTGAACTGCTGCATTTTGTCAAACAATTATATTAGGCCACTTATAAGACTACGATGGGAAAATTCATCCTGATCCACTTTAGTGTAATGAGTATTGCCATTGATACCACACCACATAGTCCCTACGATGCCTTGTGGCTTCATATGTAAGATAGAATGACTCAAGTAATGACATGGCAAATTGAGTCAAACCACACGGTAGGGTAGTAACATTTGAGTGCAGAAAATACAATCTACTTTGTATTTGGATATACCGTAGTGAGCTATGGTATTTTGCCGTAAATTTACTGGGAACGCCACTGCATTTTCAGTGCTGCAGAATTTGGGGTATGTTCACGAGGGCGGATCGGAAAAATTGATTTTTCGTGAGGAAACTGGAAAGAGTTGTCAAGGTGAGGCCAGAAAAATTTGGGACCTGTAGGTGAACCGTAGACCTTCGCGCCATTTGTGGGGAGGAAGGCTGAACATGGAAAAAGTCATGTTTTTTCACAGCGGTTCCCCATGGATTTTGCCGAGTTGCACTCCTCAGGGACCAGAATTTTGTCCATTTGGACGTATCATGAACCATTATGCCACAAATTGTCTACTTTGGTTGTGCGGCCGCTCTTAATTGTGCAACGCCCATGCAGCGTCGTGGCGCAGTGGTCAGCAGGCCGCTTAAACGTCTTTCCACACATCACGAATGCAGCAAAACTCATCACGGATTCGTCTTCCGTCATTGGTCTAACTAATATTATTCAAAGGTCCACGAACAAGCCGTGAAAACTTTAACGGCGTTACCCGCTGAAATTGCACAATAGCAAATTTTCCACAGAGAAAAAATCATTTGCCTTGACCGGGACTCGAACCCGGACCCCCTGATTTCCGGCCAGGTACTCTACCAGTTGAGCTACCAAGGCATCCTCTTTCTCTGTGGAAGTTTTCACGGCTTGTTCGTGGACCTTTTGAATTTCGTTAAAAGTAAGCACCTCAGTGTTTAAACGTCGGCCTTAACCTCGTGGACGGTGGCGCCTTGCGCACAACTTCGGCTGCTTTGTGACATTGATATGTCTAGCAGTCCGTTTCTATCTTGTTCCTTTAAGGCTCTATAATTTCCACAGAGAAAGAGGATGCCTTGGTAGCTCAACTGGTAGAGTACCTGGCCGGAAATCAGGGGGTCCGGGTTCGAGTCCCGGTCAAGGCAAATGATTTTTTCTCTGTGGAAAATTTGCTATAACTAATATTAGATACTATAGCAAGGAGTTTGACTTTGAATTAATATTAGTTAATTAAACAATTTCCAGGTAGTAACAATTACGAAAGAATTGTTTGAAATTAATGTAACACTTCTATACCCTATACACTAACCTTTTTTGGTGTCTCGTTGACATTAAACGAATCGACGTTACTAACTGTTAAAGAAGTGATAAATTTTTTTTTTTATGTTCACGTCCAATCATATTGGAACATGATGTGATTAAAATGATTTTACGGTACCATACGACGTATTACAGCTTAAGAAAAAGTGCAAGCAAGCCTACAAAAGGTGTGGAATTGACAAAACAGTTGATGCATTTTTAAATGAGTCTCAGGAACTATGTGATATTTGTGTGTGTCAGTGCAAAAGAAAGTGTAAATGTGAGGAGGAGGATAAAGTTCTCCCACAAAAAGCAGCATTGTTGAGTGGTCAATGGACAAAACAAAAGATGGTATCCAGTGGATTGGATGCCTCAGAAACTCGACAATTGAAGAAAAACCTCAGAAGAGGATTGTTGGAGAGCATCGAGTCAAAATCATTCATTCTTGAAGAGAAAAAAGTGAACACCAAAATTTTCTTCCACAACATCTCGAGAAAATTCAACCAACGAGGAACCAGCCAACTTGAACGTAAACGTTCCTCATACCATTAGGGATGAAAATCAACCTGGACCTCCTTCGGGGCTAATGCATCCTCAGTTACCGACTGTGGAGGAGGTATGTGCAAGAACAGGCATGTCCCTCGGAGCAGCAGAAATGATTGTCAGCGCATCTGTATCCGACGCAAAGCCCATGACTCGAGAAGACACATGAAAGGTAGTGGACTGGAATTACTTATGAAGAAAGAAAAAGAAGATGCTAGATTCAGTGAAAGGAAAGAAAGAAAAATAAAAAAATGCAATTGAAGGGCTGTATTATGCTAAGGTTAGGGAGGGACATGTCATTTAGTTGCCAGGCTCCCAGTTTTAGGGTTTGTCTCCCCCACAGCAGGATCTGCAAGAAACGTCATGTCTGCAATTCTTGATTTTTTGCGAAAGAAAATAATGAACTTTCAAAGTTCAACGTGATTGGATTCGATGGCACGAAAGTGAATACAGCTGAGAAAGGAAGCATCGTCAATTTGTTGGAAGCTCAGCTCTGACGTCCCTTACAGTGGTCTGTTTGCCAATTGCACTTTGATTGACTTAACGCTGCGGCATTTAGAGAAAAATTAGACGGGCAAACTAAGGGTCCAAATTTGTTTGCAAAACCTATTGGCTCTGCCCTTCAAGACTGCCACACTCTTGATATCATCCCATTTGAGCCAATTTCAACAAAATTGTCCCACAAAGTAGGCGACATTGGTGTGCACTGACCAGCATTATCTTTTGGAAATTTCCAATGCTGTGTGAAAAGGATTTTGCTCTGAAAATTTGGCCAGATAAACTGCAGTGGTTCATTCTTGCTGGCTCACTACAGCGAACCAACAACTGAGGCTATAAGTGTACACTGAAAATCCAAGCACTAATTTACAAAATCTAGTGTCATTCATTCAATAAGTATATGCACCTGTCTGGTTTTCAAAGAAGCAAAACCATTGTATACACAGCGGTGCTGTAAATTTGTGTAAACTAATACATTGTCGAGATATCTACTGGATGATCTTAAAATAGTCATTGATGCTGTTATTCAGAGAAATGTGTTTTTCGGGTACCCAGAAAATTTACTCCTCCCAATGATTGCTGACCATCTGAAGGAAGTGCAAAGAGATGCATGCAAAAGAATCTTAGAGGCACGAAGAAATACTGGTGCAACCGAAAATCCTAGAACTTTTGAATTATCAGATTTTTATTTTGATGCAGAAGACTACTAGCTGCTGACGAGGACACCGACCCCCTTGCTGTGTCGCATCTCACGGCTGAAGAAATTCAAGAATTACTGGACTCCACGTTGGAACTCAATTTTCCTTGTCACACGGAAGCAGTGGAAAGATTTGTGAATGAGGTAACCCAAGCTTCATTGACATCCATAACGATGAGAGACAATTAGAAATACTGGAAAGACTAGAAAGCAGAAACAAAATGCCGACTTTCGAAACCAAGTCTCAGTTCATGCTGTGATAGGGTAAGCAAGGTTTACATTTATCTGCCTGACTTTAAAAATAAATAAATTGATAATCACCTTTGTTGTTTAGTGAAAATAATTTTTAAAGACAAATACTTACACACAGATAAACCGATTGGTACTAAATATTGACCACTGTGTTATTTTTTAGATAGCATATAATCTGAGAAAGGAAATGCATTCCTCAATTTAATGAGTAGACGGGGGAGTTTATAGTGCAGGTACCTCCACGTGGTGAGCTGTGGTAACTATTTTAACTATTTTTGCATTCTTTCTCCATGATGATAAAGAATTGTGAAAGTAGGCTAAAAATCAGGGAGTTTTTCTCTACTCCCTGAATGATGATGGTGTATTATATTAATTTCAAATAATTCTTTTGTATCTAATTGTTATTCCCTGGAAATTGTTTAATTATGTAATAATAGTTAGACCAACGATGGAAGACGCATCCATGATGAGTTTTGCTGCATTTGCGGTGAGCACGCAGGAGACACCAGCGGCCTGCTGACTGTTGCGCCGCAATGATGTGTAAGCGTTGCATAATTACACATGGCCGCACACTCAAAATAGACAATTTGTGGCATAAAGGCAGTAGATACGTCCAAGTGGACAAAAGTTTTGACCTCAAGGGTTGCAACTCGTCAAAATCCATGGGGAACCACTATTCAAACATGACTTTTCCTATTTTAAGCCCCCCTACTCACAAATGGCCACGGCGCGAGGGTCTACGGTTGACCTACAGGTCCCAATTTTTTTATGGCCTCATTATGAGTTACTTTTACAACTTTTTCCAGAGGGCCAAATTTCCCCACGAAAAATCAATTTTTCCGATCCGCCCTAATGTTCACGCACTGACTGCACGGGATGAAATGGGAGGAAACAAATGCTCATACATACTGCAAAGTCAAACCAACTGAATGAATTCAATGTAGCAAAATATTCCATGAATGAATATTCCAGGTCATACAAAATATGTTTGAAATAATGTGAGATGTTGGTTCATTCCACCAGTTGGCACCCACAGGTTAATATGTAGAAAATATGTAGCAATTAACAGAAATACAATTTCTAAACTTCTTTTGCGTGTTGTATAGCTATCGTGAGTGACCCAGGGTATTACATTCCCAGAAAAAGGGTGTTGGTGTGGTGGCATCCTTGGTGAGAAGAGGAAGAATCCTGGTGAAAACTTTGCACTTAAAAATGTTGATTTCACTCTGTGAGTCATTTGGAATGTGAATTGAAAGTGTGTGCTGACTGTGGTTGTTGCAGGGCTGGTCACCCAGATCCCTCCTCACTTCTACGAGTTTCTGAGGGACTTGCAGGACAGACTGACGCAGGTGATCAAGTCTGTGGGCAAGGTGGAGCATTCTCAGTGGAGGTCATTCACGACGGACATCAAGACAGAGCCTTGTGAAGGGTTTATCGATGGTGACCTCATTGAGAGCTTCCTGGACCTATCGCAAGATAAAATGCAAGAGGTTGCTCAAGGCCTGCAGGTGAGTGAAATGTCTATCCCTCAACTTCTGTTCTCTCCCTGTAATATGCCCGTAAATGTAAGAATTTTCCACTTTTTCCACTTTGTTTCTCAGTTTTGCTTGTTTTCATTTCAGATTCCTGCAGCGTGTGATGGAAAAAGGGTAAGTGTTGCATCCAGCCGTACAGCTCTTTTAGTTATAGGTCCTGCAAACTAAAGAGTCGGACGATTGAATTGGTGGGGGTGAGTGGAGAGGAGTCCATTTGAGGCACTTGAGGGCACAGACATTGCAATGATCCCTCACTCGAGAGGGAGAGAGCATTGATCAGTTGGGTGGTGTGGAATGGTGGATTCCTTGGCATCTTTACCCTTCAAAGCCAAACTTATTCTTTCTCTATTCTGAAAATGTAAAAATTTAGCTTTTATATAATTTGCTTGGTGTCCATCCCCTCAATCTCGCAAAAGGTTCGTCCTAGAGAGATGCCGTAAACTGAACCGTTTCTTCCCTCCTGAAAGGCCTGGGTAAACTGTGCCCATATCTGTGAAAGGTTTGAAACCTGGCACCAATTGATATGTGTTCACATTGGTTTAAATTGACTTGTTCAATTTATGGAAGTGCAAGAGCCTTTTTCTTTCGCTCAGTAAAGGGACTAAATGTCAGTCAATTTCTTTCATTCTTCCTTTATTTAACCGTAAAATCTTTAAACATTGTCATTCTTTCAACCAATTTTCACTTTGCCTTTGAGGTTTCTGGGCAGTGTAATTTATGTTGAAATTTATTGTTTTTTTTGGAAATTTATTATTTTTTTGGGTCTTTTCCAAATGTTGCTAAGGGCTTTTTCATTGTCATCTCCGAATGAAAACATCGTTGGTGCTTCAACAGTTCATTGTGGAGGGATGGCATAAACTGCATTTTGCTTTTTGAGAGGAATTTGGAAGGCACTAAAGGGGGTATTGCTAATTTGTGAAGCGAGATTGGCCATTTCATTTGGCACAAACTTACTTCCCCCTTGCGTTTCTCTCTATTCAAGTAGGTAGGTAAGTAGGCAGGTAAGCATTTGGTGACACTAAGAGTGTTTAAATAAAGGTGGGGGGTAAAAGGGTGGGGGAGTGGTGGATGTTGTTTTGGAGATGTGAGGAGACGTTGAGAGTGTGTGCGTAGACCCAGACTGGAGAAGCAAAATGGAGTGGTGATCAACCAGTGAGTGGTTTCTTCCAGCCAGTGAGCCCCAGAATTAAACCTCCCTTTCCCTATTCCTCTCTTTTATTTAAATTAATTTGTTTGTCTTATGTCACGGCTTGCCCAGCCTCGAGTGCCTACAGTTTAATAATGTCCATTTCCTGCATAAAGTTGTTCTAGGAAAGCGGAATTTCCAGCAGCCTGGTGACCATTGAGTGGAACAATGACAGCTTCTGAGAAAAGTGGTGGCTGGAGTTATAGGGAATGACTTGGTCCTTAGATGTGTTCTTTCTGAAAATCGCAAAGTCATGCATGTTATTAGTGGTAGAAATGGTGACAGTCGGGAAGTTCAGTTTACCATTAACTTCTTTTTCCACTGTGACATTGATGCCTTGACAAAGAGAATTCAAATATTGAACGAAAACATCCAGCTGTCTCTCTGTGCTTATTCAGATGGTGAAGATGCCATAACAAGATCAACAATCGATGTGCTGCGTTATGTCGAATCTTGACTGAAATAATTTGTTTTCCAAATTGTCCATCACTAGTTCAGCAAGAAGAAGAGACAATGGGGAGCCCGTCGCTAGTCCTTGCGTCTGCTTGAAGTTATTTCCGTTTAAAAGAAAGTAGTTTTTCTTAACACACCTTAAGAAGGTCCAAAAATTGTGTGAGGAAAATAGGCTCTACACCTGTATTATTAAGAATGTCTTAGTAACTTCTAACGCTTCAGACACCGGTATACTGGTGAAAAGATTGCAAGCATCAAGGACACAAGCATGTGCGTTGCCCAGTAGTGGTTGATGTCTTGCGACTAGAAATAGGTGAATTACTGTAATTTTCAATTGAGGTAACTTTCCGGTAATTTTAAGTTTTGAGCTGCAAATCCTTATCAGAGGACTCAGAACGAAAATTACCATTTATTAGGGTAATTTTCAGGGGTGTTGGTAATTCACGAAAAATACCACGGTAATTGACCGAGTTGCCCATCTCTACTTGGCGAGCAACTTACACAATTTCCAGGAATTCTTAACCCCGTACTTAGGAATGAATCTCGTGAGGGTTTTAAAAATAAAATTCAACTTGGCCAAAAGTTTCCTAGCTGGAGAGGAAACACTGGATACTACCAGTCTGATGGGGATGCCAATTTTATGCGTTTTAGGAAGGCCAAAGAAACTGATTCATCATGTGCAATTTGTACACTTCCTTTCTGTGCACGACATCAGGGACAGAATTAAGGACCATTTTGACTGTTTTTTAGAATTTGGGAGTAGGATTGTACAGAAGTTCCATTATATTATTATTCTTGATGAAATCATAACACTTGTCCAAATAGTCGCTTCTGTACATGAGCACTACTGAATTCTTTATCCGCCTTTTCCACAGTCAAATCATGTTGCTTCATCACCTCCTGAACTAATTTTATGGCCGCTAAATGGTAATTTTTCACTCTCAAATGGTGATGTCGGATCAGTGTATTACAGGGTGGTGATCGTCAGGGAAAATCGGGAAAACCTGGAATTGTGAGGGAATTTTGAATTTCTGGAAAGGTCAGGGAATCTCGTAACAGGGAGAAACTGGGATAGGAAATTCTCGTTATTTTTCTACCACTACGTTTACCGGGTAGTCTTTCCCACCCTTTATTTCACCAACTAACACTTAAGTCTGTCGCCGGCACGCATAGAATAAGCCCCGTCAATTCGTTGAACATATAGTTGTGAATCAGTTGTACAATGTATCCCTTTTGTATATCCTTAACGCCATATTTGCCTAGTAGTGTTGAAATTCATGATTACCATGCATACCGCCCATCACAAGGAGGCTATGTTGTTCGGAAGACTTTACCTCACGTTTTTTTTTTTTAACTTCCGAGACTCAGTTGGAGAGGTAGCTGCAGCACACTAGCTCGTAGTAAATATGTGCTTACAGTTATAAAAATACGAGGTGATGATTATTAAAACGGTGATACAAGTACGATCACACGTGTAAACAAAATCTTGCGTAAGATCATCTTCGATTCCCATACCCCCCTTCGTGAGACTGTAAGAAGAGTACTCCTCCCCTCCCCACCTTTCACGCTCAACGTAATTATTTAATTATTGAATGGCCCCCTTAGCTCCGTTTCGAAGCAATTTAGCCAGGTCACAAACCACCTCAAATATGATATTCCTGAGTATGATGCTGCCGTTGCTAATTGCCTCATGTTCTCGCTCACAGTGGCGCAATTACGTTTTGTTTGTTTATACCAATATTTTTACATTTTTGTTTCCCTCTTACAATCAAGGGATTATAACCATGTTACTCAAATTATTATTCACTGTTGAAGGTCACTCGTGCCATCCGATTTTGAACTAGTGCCACAACTTGGATTTGGCTTGTATTATTCGTGCGCCTTAGCCTGTGCTGACACCTGTGCCGGAGTCCGCCAGTAAATTGGCCATTAACTTTCCCTTCGATGCCTTTTAAGTAATCCTCAACTTCCCAGAACTACCACGACATGCCACCTCTTCCTTGAAGAATTAGGCATTGTCAATTGGTAATTTTACCGAAGGAAACATACACGGCCACGGATTAATACGATATGGGGCCTAGGAAGATCACTGCCTGGGTCGTGCCTCACAATGGTTCAGGGGACTCACCGTTATGCAACACTGCATTTTTTAAATAAAAATTTGATTTTACACCAGTGAATTGGTGGCCCTGGCCAACTCCTTGAGTATTCTTGTGGAATCATTATTTGATTTTACGTGAATTCGTTGTAACGATTTTACGTAAGGCTATTTTGGTCCACGGTGAAGGTATCAATTCGATTTTACGAAATGAAACAACAGATCTTAAAGAAACTTAAAATCGGGCAGATTCTTCCCCATCTTTAAAGGAAATCTTCAATTTAATGCCGTTCTACTTTGACATTCAACTATAGCGAATCATGCATGGCATTTAAATGGTGTACATATATATTTTATTATCCCATCTTTCAGCAATTCTTTATGATCCCATCTTTCAAGAGTTGTGGGTTCGAGGTGTTTACTTGTGTATGCTCTGACAATTGCACCGGAATGCTCACGCAAAGCTGCTTTATGACCGTGAGATTGGAACCCTGTCAGCTCTTCCGAGTGATGAGATGAGGCTCGCTTTGGGGTCTGTCGTCTGCAAGCATGCGTCGTGTCGTGACACAGGCGTCACTGCGACGCGTTGTTGAGCGGAATAAAGTATGTACGGAGAACGTTTGTCCTCGACCGATGCCAACATCCGAGGTAATTGGGAGGATGCGTGACATTGTAGCATTATATGAATTATCACAACTGATGCCAACACATGGCTAAAACTCGCCTAAATGCTTGGAAATATTTTTTTCCCGTAGGAACATGTTCACTCAACATCTTCCCCATATACTAGATAGGTCTGTTTCGGTTGCGTTGTCTGTATTTTCCCTATCTAGAGCTTTTAGTGGAATTAGATATATGATTTGGATTCCCCAAAAATCAAATAAATTAGATTGAAAAACGAAATAGTATGAAAATTGTCGCCAACACAGAACATATTATTCAAGACAAAAAAATACGATTTTTAATAAATGATAATCACGGGCAATGTTATCGTATATGCTACATGTGCTGTTTTTACCCTTTTGCGCCGTAGCCCTGCAGTGAAAAATGCGAGGGTAATAACATGTACTAAAGTGTGTATAATTTGGATGAGATCTAAACTTATTAAGGTTTAATATATTTTTTCATTAGGATGTACTTTTAGCTTTTGATTTATTGATTTCAGCTTTTAACATTTTCTGAGTTTTGACGAAAATTTATTTCAGGAGAAAGAAAATATTCCGATAATATGAGACCTTTAGGCGATCGGTCAGGGAAATTGTGAAATCCATCTGGGAGAAGTCAGGGAATTTAAAAATTGGATATCAGTATTAGATAATTTGTGAGAGGCTACTGGTTTTAAAACTAGTTCCTCTTTCCGTAGAGCTAATTCACAATCAACAACTAGATCCTGTAACTGCTCATTTTGAATAGGAAGGTTAAGTACGTTTTTAAACTCTTTCCCCACTAGATCTGCAATTTGTTTATTTAGGCTAACGTTTGACAAGTTTATCATAAAACACTGGTACTTGCAAGGTCCTCCGGTTATCGTCATGCAGCGAGGAAGCCGCAACGGATGGAGATTTGGGGCACCCGTGGCAAAACATCATGCTGAGCATAGTTAACCTTTTGTTGTTCTTCACTGCTTCTGCTCTGCGTGCAGTTGACAAAGGTGGTGCACTCAGTCTAGGGCAGGACAGGTTGATGCAATGCCATGAGAAGGATGTGCCGATTCTGGGCTACACTGTTCCGCTGGACATACCAGCTGTGTAGCTCCTTCTTCACCCTTGAAGTCTGTACGACTTGTATACGACTTGCCGGTTTAGTGCTCTTGCTGGACATTTGCTCGCAACCCCCCCCCCCTCCTCCTCTAACCTTGACTACCCACGTGCAGTATAACCTTGTCTTTAACTTATTGGAATTTGCGTTTTCCTGCAACTTGTCCAGAGGGATGAACCGTGGCCGACTTCATAATGCCGCCGTCTTTATGAAGTCAGCCATGGATGAACCAACCATAGTAAGCTCTATGGAACCGACACGGAAGAAACCAGAAAACCCTCGAGTCATCTTGAAATATTGTAATTCGTATCCATTTCCCATTTCCATGTAAGATTAAATTTACATTCCGGAGTAATTAAGGATAACATAGACAACACATGAAAATTTTGAGCTACCTTGCTGGTTGGCCATTAAAAGCAGTTAGCCAAAGGCCAAAAAATTCCTATGGTCAGTTCATCCGTGGCCGACTTCATACTGTAGACGGCGTTATGAAGTCGGCCATGGTTCATGCCTCTGGACGACAGTTTCGTCGGCATTCTAGACGCCATCTTCAGGTCTGAGGAATGCGTCCCACCAACTTCGACCAACTTCCATACTGACAGGAAGGCCATCTGGCCGTTTCTCCTCAATAAATTTGTCAACAGCATTCCTCATCCTTACAAACCCTTCCATCAATTATAGAATGAATTGTCAAGACAGCATCAACTTGTCATACTTGTCTTTTGCTTGGAGATTCGACACAAATCTTCACAAATACCCTTAGGCAATCTCTGTGTCCATGAGGTTAAATACAAATATTCTATACACTGTAATTGGTTTTATTATTCAAGCCGTTTATTATAATACAAAGCTACAATCTTTATTAATATGTGCTCAATGAGAAAAATAATTTAAATGATTCTGTACATTAAACACAAAAATGGAAATCAACATTTGCTTAAAAATGAATGCTTACAAAATTTACAAAATAAATGTTTAATCTTTGCTATGGCTGAGTTGTGGATTGTGAGAATCACATTTTCTGAATCAGAGATTGTCAGAATCAGTTTTCGGGTCGTGGAAGGAGAAGTTTTCTCAACGAGCAGCCCACGCAACAGGAGTCGCAGAGGGAAAATGCTTTCCCGAAGCGGAGAGAGCAGCACAAGTTATGTATGCCGTGGGGAAGACAACTTTACTCCTCCGGCACATTTCTTTCTCTTTCAAATGTGTTTTTTCTTGTGATTCTACCCTACCCTTTCCTCACTTCTGCATATATTTGCTTTGTTTGACAACCAATTCTGTGCTATGGTCTATTTTAAGGCTGTTTTCCTAATGTTTTTTTTTCATCTGTTTGAACCTTTCACTCCTTACACTCACATTCAGCATTCATAAATGTCTCATTCACTTATTTTACAGTAAAACCTCTTATTTCACTTATCGGAATTCACATTTTCCCGCAATTAACGTTTTTATCGGGCCCCATCCCATTCCCTATATCTCCAACGTACGTAGAACCCTGTATTTACGCCACGACTTTTACGTTTTCCCGCTGTTTGTGTTAGATGCGGGTAACGATGCGATAGATCAAAAAACAAAATTCCCTTCCATGACATTTAGCCACACAAATCAGTCCTTATGAAACACTGTTTTACCTTGTGTTGTGCATATGCACTTCAAAAACAAGAGAAAGGGAGAGCAGTTCCGTTTTATGGAAGAATTTGAACTTAGAGGCACAGTGCCACTAGTGAATAAAAGACAAAATATCACTCACGATCGTTTCATTAATCTCGAGTGATATTTCAGCAATTCGTTCGGGAAAACATTCCTGCTATGAAATGAATGCGTATAGGATTCAATTCATAATTTAGGAACTCCTGCAGGAGTATATATCAAGCTGAACCAAAGTTCATATTGTGAAGAAGGAAAGTGAATTTTTACCCAGACATCATGAAATGTTAAAAACACGTGAACTGAACTGGTGGAGGATAACGGGGGATCATTCGTCCGACTATCGAGCTGCATTGTTCCAGCAATTTCACTACACGTTCCAACAAAACAAAACTTATTGAAACTAGTTTTATCGCGTGAAAACAGCATTAAATAAATAAAATTATTTTGTTGAGAAATTTTTGTTGGGAAAGTTTGAGAAATTGAAAACTTATACATTGCGCAATGCCTTTTATGATGAAGCCATTCACGGCGACATTAGACAATCTAGAAGTTAAAAACAGCTTTTTAAGTTGGTATTCCTTCATGCCATGATTTCTTGACATTCTCTCTCTTTTGACAGGTGTCTGCACTGGCTGACATGTTTCTGAATCACATTGTGATTTTTCATAATTGCATCCACTATAGGGACCGGTGATCGTAGATGTTTCGCTTTTTCAGTGCGAGTTCTATATCTTGAGGATGCACAATTTTTATTTACGCCAAAATGGAAATATATTATAGTTGCTGTGAAGATTTCTGTGGTGATTAGAAGATTGCTCAAGGGTTTCCATTTTTTTCCGCGTTGGTTCATCCTACTGCACGACAGTTTCATCGGCATCTTCAGGTCTGAAATATAGGAAATATGTGGTAGGAAGATATGGGAAATATGAAGGACGAAGATACAGGAAATTTGGTGGGACGCATTCCTCAGACCTGAAGATGGCGTTTAGAATGCCGACGAAACTGTCGTCCAGAGGCATGAACCATGGCCGACTTCTGTTGAAGACAGCGCAACTGTTGACTGTTTTTTAGTGTTCCATGACACAAGACAACCATAAATTTCAAACAAATAGCCCGATGTTGATTTTTGATCAGAGCTGTTTCTCCAGTCTGAATCTGCATAGCCAACAAGCGGCAAATTAACTTCTTTTGGATAGTAAATACTAAGTTCTAGGGTACCTTTTATATAACGAAGTATTCGTTTCAAACCCAACCATTGTTTTTCAGTGGCATTACTCTGAAACCGACTACAGAAGTTCACAGCAGCACTGGACGAGTAGTGAGCATAGCATACATCAAGCATCCAACCAGTTCACGAAATGGCTTTAAGCCCACAGTACAAGAACCCTGTTCCAAATTCCCATCAGGGTTGACCTCCATTGGTGACCCAATTGGTTTACAATTTTCCATGTGAAATTTTTTAAGAAGATTTTGTAAATATAATGACTGATTTAGAGCCATACCATTTTCAGAGTATTCAACCTTAATACCTAGAAAACATTTCAGTGAACCCATGGCTGACATTTTAAATTTAGACATTAAAGATTGCTTAATAGTTCTTAAAACTGCAACATCATTTCCTGCAATGATCACATCATCCACATACAACAACAGGTACAGTACACTCTGTCCATTTTTATAAATATATAAACATCTATCATGTTCTGATTGCAATAAACCCAGTAGCTTAACATAACTGTCAATACAGGCATTCCATTCACAAGGTGCCTGCTTCAAACCATACATAGATTTATTTAGCTTGCATACAAGATTTGGATTTTCATTCAATCCATTAGGGAGTTTCATATAAATTTCTTCAGATAAATTGCCATGCAAGAATGCATTCTTAACATCTAACTGTGCTGCTATTAAACCTCTGGCATTAATAACAGCCAACAGAGTTCTCACTGTAGTAAGATGAGCAACTGGAGCATAGGTATTGGAGTAGTCAAAACCTTTCCTTTGGCCACAACCTTTCACCACCCAACCTTGCCTTATATTTATTTGCATTACCATTTTCATCATGTTTAATTCGAAACACCCATTTATTATTTAAGAGTATTTTTCCAGGGGGTAACTTCATTAAAGTCCAGGTTTGGTTATCCTTGAGAGCATTCAGCTCCTCATTAATAGCATCATACCACTTATCTCTGTCTTCCCTATAGCACATGTCCTCTAGTGTTCCTGGGACATCATCGAGAAAGGTTTCAGAGATTTCAGCACACCTGGAAAACCCGCCCAGATCCTCTACAATGTAGTCTTCATGCCACTTGGGTCTTTCTCTGATTCGAGTTGATCTACGCAAGGACTCTTCACCAGCTGTCTCTGTCTCAATATTTACCTCATTTTCATTTATATTGGTCTTACAGTTTTTAAAAACTTTACAACGTCCTTGTGATTTGGTATCATTCTCTATATGGTCTATACTATTATTTTCTAAATTGCAATAAACATCTTTCATTAGCTTCTTTTCGTCAAAAATTACATCTCTACCTAAAACAACCTTTTGTTCATCCTGATTCCACAATCTATATCCATTTGGACAGTATCCGACCATGAAACACTTTTTAGATCGGGCATCAAATTTATCTACTACTAATTCCTTAGGAATTTTTGGGTATGCTACACTTCCAAAGACCCTCAACTTATGTAAATTTGGCCTATCCCCATACCAAAGGCCAGCAGGAACATTATTTGACACTGCTGTTGTAGGACTTCTGTTTATCAAATACACTGCTGCCAGAATGGCTTCACTCCAAAGTTTCTCAGGCAGCCCTGAGGCTATCAACATACACCGTGCTCTGTCAATCATAGTTCTGTTCATTCTCTCGGCAACTCCATTCTGTTGTGGTGTATACCGAATTGTATACTCAAACTGAACCCCATGCTTTTCAAAGATTTTCTGCATGTCCAGTGATCTATACTCTCCCCCATTATCACACCGAAAACTACTTATCTTACGATTAAAGTGTGTAGTAGCCATTGCTTCATACTTACGATAATACCTTAGAACCTCAGACTTTGACTTTAATAGATACACCACAGTAAAATGAGAGTAATCATCTATTAAGGATAGCACATATTTTGTACCATCATAGGACTCAGGATTTATAGATCCCATTAAATCACTATGAATTAACTGAAGGGGGTGTGTGGCTCTAAAACGTCGGTGATTGTGAGGTAGTTTGGTTTGCTTACCTAGCATACATGTATTACATGGCGGCAACTCCTTTTTTAACTGTAAGTCTATACCATTCACTATCTTTGACAGTTCCTGGACATCGTCTATACTTATATGTCCCAGCCGACTATGCCATAGTTGGACATCACTCATGACTGCATGAGCATTATGAGTGATGTTGAACTCTGGCATAGTCGGCTCCAAGTACCAGCCAGGATCACTGTTATCAATGGTGGCTGCACAGAAGGTGATGCCATCCTCTTCATCACCATTTCCCTCAGCAGAGTGGCGCAGTGGAAGCGTGCTGGGGCCATAACCTGTTGATGGTAGCAGAGGTCCGTGGATCGAAACCACGCTCTGCTACCATCAACAGAAAGTACAGATTGTTGTCCAAATGTTGAAAAATGGGATCAAGTCTCGGAGATTATTCATTGAACAGTTCTTAGTAATAAACCATCAAATGGAATGTTAAAGAAAAAGGATTGATTGCTATGAAAAAGAGGTGACAATCTTTATGGAAAGAAATTCCTGAAATATTGCCTGTACTTGTTTGCGATGCTATGTGGAGTGGTTGTAATGTGTTTTCCTCATAAAATAAGTGATGTGAATAAGAGATTGTCTGCTCTTTTCAGATGGACAGTGGCAGTGAAATGAAGCAAGAGGCAACTGTGGATGACTTGGTGAAAATTGTGGAAGACTTGACGAGAATACATTGAAAAGATGAGGGCAATTGAGTGAACATTTGCGTGTGTGGAACATGTTAAAGTGTTTGAGAGAGAGTATGAAAGGGCACTTTGTTTACGTAATTGACATTGCACACATGAATTTTTTAAGCCTCTGGATGACATCTGAGCTTTCCAATCCTTCGAACCTTTGACGTAAAGGAGTCTGGCATATTTTTGCAGGAAATGTATGCTGAAAAATAAATTGAGATGTCAAATCTCAATTGAAAAACATGGGGAGTTGAATTTGGTTTTTGATAGCTGTTTGATATGCATTACGTTGTCAATGGTTCTTTGAAATCCTAGTGCAGCAGCAAAAGCATGGACAAAGATGTTATTTTCATTGGTTTGCTTTCTTTGTACATTTCTTTGTGCATATACAAGAATTTGTCAATTAAGCAAAAGTAATGTCTTGTGTATAAAAGTAGTTACAGTTTCCAGTTATTTTCCTTTGTACAGTGAAGACGTGATGATGTGAAATAACGAGGTTTCTTGGGAACTACTGTGCTGAAGTTCCCTCCATTTGAAAGACAACATGTTGAGTGCTCTAAATATTATTTTGGTCATACCTTGTCATTAAAATTTTAATTTTACTGTTTGCCCAGTATCACCCTTTGTCCCCTAAGTTACTTGTGGCAGTTAATGAGGCCTAACTCATGTTAGTGAAAACAAATCCACATGTAATTTGGTGGCAGTCGGAAGTGATTGGAACAATTTAGTTTCTTCGGAATGTTCTGCTATCATTTACAGTGTATAAGCAACTGTATATCTAAATGGGCCAGTGTCATTTAGTGTGCATGAGTGTAAATATTCCTGAAAGCCTACTGTAATACTACTTAAAGCTATAATATGTACCGAAAGTACCTACAATTTTTTCTTTTTCTTTGGTAATTCATGCCTATATGTGTGAGGATTTGATCTCCAATAATTGAAAACCAGTTTGTTACTACTTGCAGCTAGAATTTAACCTTTCTTTAACCTTCCGCCAGGTGCAATATTTGAAGTGCAGTGTACAGGCGCCTGATGGGCATACTTGCGAAAAAACGTAATAAACTCTTGGCATGGCTCAGTGGTACAACTTTAAAGTTTTAAACATCGATGTCAGTGTAGCCTTAACACTTCAATGATGCCTTATGCATTGACCCCTTTACCACACGATCTTATGGCCCCGAACCAATCCAGCAAGGTGTGTTTTTATGTGCTATTTAGGCTATTAAGTGTTGTTACATGCAATGTATTTTTGCATGTGAATTATTTAACATGTGTTCTCTATTATGCTGAGTAATTTTGCTAATTGTGCTATTATTTTGCTAAATAATCTGAGACTGATCTGTTGGCATAACTACTTTATGTTGGCGACTGCCTTATCCATGACTCTAGTAGGGAAGAGTGTCGACTTGGAATGATTACCATATCAAGTTTTGAGAAACGAGAGAAAGAGAGAGAAAGTGATAGTTTTACTTCCTCTTGCTTGATCTCTGCAAGTTATCGTGCACCACGATTTGGTGGGCAATTACTTTCGGAGTGTAGAGGCAAAGTCAAAGCAATAAGAGTTGAAGGCTCAAATGCTCTCTCGCTGGATAGTGGTGACGAAAGCCCTGACTGTGGAATCTTGATAAACAAACAGAGAGAAGAATCGTTGAGAACTCTTTTTGTCAAGGGTCGCCTTGTTTATGTATTCAAGACTTGTGGTCCCATGGTAGGAATCTGTGTGAGGAGCGTTGTGACTCCATCACAGCCTTTCTTTTCATCTCGAGAATTCTCGGCAGCTCAGCTGTACCCAGCTTTCTTGGTGTTCAAATAAGTTGAGGTGATGGGATCTTCTTGGCCTGCGCTGAGTGGCTCAGGGGTGAGTACCCTGCTAGAGGGGGGGAGAGAGGAGGGGAGAAGGGAAAGGGCTTCCACTTGCGTCCACCAAGTGAGACCAGGCGATGATGGCAAGTAGCGCACTGATATCTTGAGAAGTGATCTGAAGCGGCTGTGGGGCGGTCCAAGCAGATGTGTCCAATGGAAGAAATGGGTTGGGGAGGGTTCAACGAGGAATCACTTTTGAGAGAAGGCGTCAGTCGTTGGATGCACTGCAAGTGTGGGGGGGTCCTCCATCGGCTGGGTTAAAAACCCATTCAAATCTCCTCCAGGGTCTAAGGGCTAAATGAAAATACAACAGTTTCTGAAGAGAAATGTATTTGACGTAAAACTAGACAAACATTTTTTGCAAAAATTATGATCATCTGTCTAGTACCACAAGCATAGCAAATAAAAAGGTAAAACATTACTGAAAATACTTTTATAAGGTTCACAGTGTATCCATTCATTCATCTTGGAGGAGGGGATCAGTATATTATCCAGTAAGGTACTGATTGCAAATCATATTTGCATGGGAGAAGATAGTAGGAGTTTGGTATGTCTTACATTTGTAATTTGTCAACCTTCTCAAATCAGTTTCTTGGGTGCATGTTGAGCATTGTCTTCTTTTAGGTGCTGTGGGAGAACTGTGTTCTTCCAGGGAGGGAGGATGATATCTTTTCAGTCTATTTTGGAGGTCAGATGGCATTCCAACTGTTTTTACACTTCTTCAACGTAGCTCCCAAACTGTCAGTTCATGAGCCAATCTTTTCAGATACAGCCTTCTGTGCAGTGGTTCTACATTGTTGCCATGGTAAATGACTTGCGAATTTATTCCTGCCACATTCAACACTGTGAAAAACATTATCATTGGCCAACACTTGATATTTCTGGATACATTGTAAGTAGAACACATTTTGTCTGCAGTATCAACTCAACCTTTCCTGGAGTTATAAAATGAGATAATGCCTGGGTTAATGACACACTCAACCCAAAGAAGGGGGAACCTTCGCCGGGCTAATGGGACCCCGCTAAGGATGCCTGGGTTAAGAACAACAATCACACTCACAAGCACTCAAGAAAACACTCACTCAGACGGGCGGGCCCAACTTCTGGGAGAATCTAGCTCAAAAGAACGTAGTCAGAAAAACGGCACAAAAACAAGAAAGGCGAGGGTGTGCGTCGGATACGCGTATATCGGCCACAAGGTGGCCCTCTTCAGCGAACTGAAGGGAGTAATCACTTGCAACGCAAGGTTGTAAGTGAATCGGGAGGAGGGAGAGCCAAGACTAAACACGAAAATGAAGAAAGGGATGGGGAAGCAATGAGGTTGGGTTGTGGGGGAGGAAGGGAAGTGTCGTCCTCGACCGTTGAAGCGAGTAGAGGGGAGAGATAGGCTGTTAGGAGATAGGCTGCTAGGCGATAGGTTAATTGGATTCATACGCAGTATCATTTTGAATCACTTGACCCTTCTTAATTTCGAACATACTTCAAAGGAGAAAGGTTTTGGTAGTGAAAAATCAAATTTATATTGGTAATTGTGTATGTAAATGCTGTTCCTTATGTGGGACAACGGAGCAGGGGTAAAAGTGGCTCTGAAAAGGTGGGGGGACGCCAGTGGGATAACACTATCAGTGCACACGTGTGAGTCATGGCTGTGCGCTTTACAGGGGCGGATGACCCTCCATGTGAGTCGAGAGTAAAACATACTTTAAATATTAGATGGCACACTTCACCTGCAGCAGAGTCATTGTTTTACTATACACCGGCTTTACCTGTGACCTAAACATTAAACTAGAGCAATTAGTTTCAAATTCAGTTCATTTTTAGCTCTCGTGGAGAAACAATTTAACAAGCTTGTTCCGAATTTTTATCTTTTTTTACCAATTTAAAGATAAAGAGTTACCCTTTAATGTGCGACCTTTTTACTCTTTATGATTACAAGTTCCATAGTCGAATTGGTAATGTTTGTTGTCATGGCGTATAAGACGTTTTTTTCATATTGATAATCGCCATTCATTGGACCGTAAGAACTAATTATCATGAATTTCCATTGCCTCTCTTTCCGTATTGGTTTGAAAATGCTTGTGCTCTTTTGTGTTTTGGAAGCATTTGTGTCGTTAGTAAGTATTATAATGGGAAAATTTAAATAATTTGTGCATCTACGATAATAGATGACCGATGGTCCCGAATTTTCCTTAGCACGTGGTCGGACACAAGCTAGGAAAAGGAAATCACCGTAAAATTGGAATTTAACTTCTGCAGCAGTAAGTAAATGAAGTGTAATAGGCATTTTGAGCCATTAATTCACTCGTATAATCACCATAATACAAGGAAGAAGATTAAATGTTGTTTATCTTTACATCATGCAATATTTAGTTAGATGATTCCATTGCATCGACATCACGCACTGGGCCAAAACGTTAGAAAAGCGAATTGTGCGGAGATCTGGAAGTGCGATGTTTGTCAGAAGACATTATCCGCGACGTTATCCTGGATACCTACGAAGAAGAAGACGTCACATAGTAATGAGGTTTGGAGCTTTGACTCAGACAATAGTTGGGCAGAAGCAGGTAATGAAGTGATCATTCCAAAACATTCACATCAGAGACTGCTGTCGCGCCCTCACAATTAGTTTGGTCGGAAAACAGACAAAAAGTTCCACGCATTCCCTTCACTGGGAACCCTGCACTAAAAGTAGCAAATCCAGGTCAGGATCGATTTAGTTACTTTCTTTGATGTCAAACGATGAGTTTTTTGATTTGATTATAAGAGAGATTATCAGGAGTACGACGAAAACTAGTATTTATTGCAATATAGTGTATCTGTTAAAGTTTAAATTATACTGGGTACGGTCAGTTTTCTCTGACCTCCGCCGCGCGGGTCGAGGAGAAAGACCAGCGTTGGGCCTCCGAGCTCGGGAAAGGGTCGCGGATTAGGACCCTTCCCGAGGTGGGACACACCTTTCTGGTGACTACTTGAGACATGGTCCCAGATCATCACTTTTAACCGAGATAAATGCCAATGCACTGAAAATGCTTTCAAACAGTCCATTACCTCATGCAAGAATTTCTGAATGGCAGAATTTGACAAAAAATGAATTTGAAGTATTTCTGGGTTTGCTTTACCTTACCCTATGGGGAATGTACGACTAAAAAGCATCCCATGCTATTGGAAAAGGTCAAATATGTACGATTTTCCCATATTCTACCAAAATATGTCACGGGATCGTTTTTTGGTTAACTGAGGGTAATGCATTTTTGCCGGAATCCGAATGAGTTTTAACCAAAACCTTCTGATTAACGCTATAAAATCCGTCCTATTATTGATTTATTTGTAAGAAATATGAGTGAAATTTATTATCCTGGGAAAAATTTGAGTTTAGACGAATCTATGCTTCTTTGGAGATGACGCCTAATTTTCAGGAAATATATAAAAAGTAAAAGGCAGAAGTATGGATTGAAATTATATATGTTGACTGGATCTTCAGGATTAGTTTTAAATTTTTGTGTCTACACTGGGTCACAAGACAACTATGAGATACAAGAGATCTATATCTTGCTGAAAGTTTATAAAGGGGCTTTAACATTTGGCATTCTTGTACGCAGTCTTAAAAATACGCGATGTCGTCTTGAAGTACTCATCAGTTTCCTTCTCCAGACATGTCTTGAGTGACTCCATTCCTGCTTCTTCCTGTATCTTCTCTGAACTCTGGTGGGGACTTGAATTCTTGTGCTCAAAGATTTTCTTGCGAAGAGACATACACTGCTTTTCTTTATCTGTCCCAGAAGCTGCCACAAGAAACGCTACTCCTTTGATAGCTGAGTTCCTTTGAATTTGTATGGGTCTACAGATTTGACAAGATTACAAGTTCGGCATCCCAGTATTTGATTCTGGATGTTCCTTCTATTTTTCCATGCACTGGCCATGTTTCCAACATTCCGGGAAGTCCCCTGTGTTGTCGTCATTTTTATCAGATTCTGACGATGTTTTGGAGTCTCCCGTGCTCTGTTTATCGTCATCTTGTCCATCATGCTGACCCGCTGATTCTCCGAACTGTCCCCCTTCGCCAAATGAAAAAATCATAATTGAAATAGATATCAACTTTTTCAATAATGTCTCTAGGTCTAGATCATATAGGAACTATTCTGTGATTTACGTATGTATATATGTAGACTCATTATTTGCGAAAATTCCACATAAAATTTAAATAATTTAAAATAATTTCATTGTTGCCATTGCTTTTGTCCTTCAGTGATTCTTAGATTTTACAAATAAAAAATAGATGATAATTGATTTAAAGCTCTTTCTGAAATAATCGGTATGTTAATGGGTTATTTTAATTAATGGGTTGGTGGGTGTCCCCCCCTGCCACACACCCTCTCGGTGGCTTGTATGATATCGCGTGGATGTAGATGAATTTCTGAGTAAAATTTTAGTGTGTCATACCTCACAAGCTGAAACACTATTAATATTACAGCATCAGACATGCAAGTGGATTTGTATGCAGTACATTTTGGAACTCTTTAGTTAAATATAGCTGTACATGGTATATCTGATTTTACCGTGAGAGACCAGTCCTGTTAACGTGTACAACAATACAATGAGCATACACGACAATAATCGATGCTTGTACATTGATGCTTCAAAGACGTCATTGTTGAATGCTTATAAAGTAGAAGCGCTATTGCCGGTAGATGCAAAAAATGACAATTCTTGCAGAAAAATGGTACGATTTTTGCTCCTTTAGCCTTCCTTATAAAATTAACATCGATTGTTGCTTACCTCTCTTTGCTCTCCAAAATCTCCAGATGTTGCAGCGTTTGCAGCAGCAAGAAAATCAACATTGCCCTTCAGTTTGTCAGCTATGTTGCAGCTTTAGTGCTTCGTAACCATCAGCAGCGTTCTTCAGTTTTTTGCTATTGCTTCTTTCAAATTACTCCATGTTTTTTCCTGTGTTTTGAAGACGTCATTTCTCTTTGTGTGATTGGGTTTTGGACCCTTTCGTGACACAAACACGACTGACACAACACGATAGCAGAGACGAACGAGCCTATTGTTTGTCACTGTCTAATTTTAACACAAATTGTGCAGTTGGGCTCCCGTAAGACAAGGAACGGCTTTGGAACGGACAAGCCTATTTGCGGGGGTGAGTGCAGATAATACCAGATAGACAAAATTGTGACAGCATTGCGTGCGCAGTGCGTTTTCTCCTTTTCAAGGCAAAAATATAGGAGTGAGAGGTCGCCGTTCCCCCGCGGCCCTTGGCGAAGATGGCGTATTTTTAGGAGGACGCCGTCCACCCGCGTCCCCCCGCACTTTTACCCCTGCAACGGAGGACCAAGTAATCATATGCTGTAAGTGATACAAATGAAAGGTGGAACATATATAGAAACTTCTTTCCCTGAGGAAGAATTGCTGTAGAGTATAATAAGCCATTAACTGTGACATAAATGAATTAATTTGAACACAGTTCCGATGACGGGAGAATGGAATGGCCTCCGCAGCCACAATTAAGATATTCGGCGTGCAGGGGTCCACCGCTTTGATGATAGCGCCTTTGGAAACTAATCCTGACCCATGTGCTTACACTTATTTGTAGAAGGAAGATGTTGCTACCTGTTGATTTTTTCCGATTTTTGAATTTCTGTCTTCGAAGCAAGTTTTAATAAGCCGAAGTTCAGCTACACTTTCTCGCTAACCTCGAGAAATAAAATTTTTTCTTTCAATTCGTGATGTGAAATGATAGGAATCTCCTAAATCAAATGAAGAAAACCGCAAGTCTCTATCTTCAATAGTTATCCCGTAGTTGAGTGCAGGGTGGCGATCGTCAGGGAAAACCTGGAATTGTCAGGGAATTTTAGAAATCTGGAAAAGTCAGGGAATAGTCAGGGAATTCTCGTAACAGTAGGGGAGAAACTGGGATAGGATATTCTCGTTATTTTTCTACCATTACGTTTACCGGGCAGTCTTTCCCGCCATTTATTTCATCAAAACACCAACTAAAACTAATGTCCGTCGCCGAAGTGCATAGAATAAGCCCCGTCAATTCGTTGAACATTCAGTTGTGAATCAGTCGTACAATGTATCCTTTTGTTTATCCTTAATGCGATATTTGCCTAGTAATGTTAAAATTCATGATCACCCTGTATTCTGCTCATCACAAGGAATCCAAAGCTATGTTTTTCGGAAGATTATACCTCGCGTTTTTTTTAACTTCCGAGACTCAGGTCGAGAGGCAGTTGTAGCATACTAGCTTGTAGCAAATGCGTTCTTGCAGTTCTAAAAATACGAGACGATGATTATTAGAATGGTTATACAAGTACGATCACACGTGTAAACAAAATCTTGCGTAAGATCATCTTCGATTCCCATACCCCCCTTCGTGAGACAGTATGAAGAGTCCTCCTCCCCTCCCCACCTTTCACGCTCAATTATTGAATGGCCCCCTTAGCTCCCTCTCAAAGAAATTTAGTTATGTCACAAACCTCCTCAAATACGATATTCCTAAATATGACGCTGCCGTTGCTAATTGCCTCCTGTTTTCGCTTGCAGTGGCGCGATTACGTTTTGTTTGTAAATGCAAATATTTTTGCATTTTTGGTTCCCTCTTAGAATCAAGGGGTTAATACCATATCAATCAAATAATCAACAGTGATACCTGTGCCGGAGTCCGCCAGTAAATTGGCCATTAACTTTCCCTTCGATGCCTTTTAAGTAACCCTCAACTTCCCAGAACTACCACCACGACACGCTTCCTCTTTCTTGAAGAGTTAGACGTTGTCAAAGTGTAATTTTACTGAAGGAAACGTACACGGCCACAGATTAATACGATACGAGGCCGCTGAAGACAGCTCGCCTGGGACGCGACAACGCTCGCAACGGTTCAGGGGACTCACCGTAATGCAACACTGTTATATAGTAGAATTTCGATTTAACGTAAAAATTGATTTTACGCTTAGCTTGTGAAGGTTTAATATATTTTTTTCGTTAGTGCGGAGGTTCAATATATTTTTTCATTCTTATAGCTTTTAATGTATTAATTTCAGCTTTTAAAATTTTCTGAGTTTTGACGAAAATTTAATTCAGCAGAAATAAAATATTCCGGTGATAGTAGACCTTTTGGAGACCGTTCAGGGAAATTGGTAAAGCCATCAGGGAAAAATCAGGGAATTTGAAAATTGGTTGTCAGTAACCACCCTGTGAGTGATATATAAACACGGACAGAGCGAAGAGACGGTCGCCCAAAACTGCCCGCGGCTCAGCTTACCATAACGCCTCAAATCAAAACTTACGTGCGGAAAAACATTTTTGCATTTAACCTGACGTCTCCTTTACTGTCATAACAAGCCAAGTTTTTTACAGCTACGACCTCGCATTACGGAGAAAAAGTTGTTTTACAAAATTCACATGACTTTTTGATTAAAAATCAGTTTTTATAAAATCGGATTTACACAATAATACGAGTTGTGAAAGTTTGGCTAAGATCCTTGAATTGTTTTAACGAGTTTTCTTAGTGAATGCCTGGTCACATATTTTATAAAAGATCATCACTTTTTCTGTTCAGGCAATGATGAAAAGGATCGCATCGTCAGGCAATGATAGAAAAATTGGAAAAGTCGATTTTCATCATTGCCTGATGATGCGTCCTGCAATGGCCGCGAAAGCACGTTGCACACCGACAACGCGCCATACGCGGCTGCCCCACAAAACCTCCGACGGCGATGAATTTCGCTGCGAAAACCTACGTTCCTGTGGGCAAGAGACAGCTCTCCTGCCTGAGAGGACACCGGAGCAATCGCTCCTCTGCGAAATTGAGACTCCGAATGAAGTTCCGATGCCTTCCCGGTGAATTCAGTTGACGAACATTTTTGGCACGAGATCGAACGGTTCCAGGGCTGCCGATGAGTCGTCCATCTTCCTCAGGGCGTCGAAGATTATAAATGGCCAATTATTATCATCACTATTAATAAACGGCTTACGTCATGAAAAGTCATCGGGTAATCCCGGCAGTCTGATCTAAATGGTAGTACGAATGTGCTCCGTTGCGGGAGCATTAGAAAGGACTGTTTTGTTAACCTGCAAAGGTACTTCTTCGGAGATGAGTTCACTCCTACATACTTGTGATTGATCCCCTAAATCTAGTGGATACTAATATCTCGAGGTGAGGTTCAGGCGCATTTATTGATAAAAACGTAATAAAAATAATCCACGGACTATGCATGGATGACTGTAACTACCTATGGCCTGGAAATCGCACGTTAATCTGTCCTATGGTCTCCTTAATTCAAAATTCCGTTCGTCAGCTGCACGAAATGAGAGTTTTATCCGATGTGATTTCACACTCAATGACTGCTGTTTTACGAGTATAAGTACCGAAAACCGGCACTCACCCAAAATCCTGGATACGCGCGCCCATTGCTCTAGGCTTTGCTGTCCGCACCTCATATCTATTTTATTAACTTAGGGCAGTTAACTCATGACATTTTTCCTCTTAGAACCAATATCGAACTAAAGTCTTCACGTTTGCAACGATTATTCTCTTTCACACCCCCCTCCACTCTTCTCTCCATCCTATCCATAACCCTCTTTTTCCCTTCTTCCCACGATCAATTGTAATTTTATATCAAAGTAAAATAATAATAAGACATTTACTAATGGCCTCATTTCGTTTAGTCCTCATTCCACACTATTCTATGTCTTCAAGAATAAACCTGGAGAGGAATGAAGATCATCGAGTCTTTTTCAGGAGCTAATGTCTCTAAAGACTCGGAGACAAAGAATCTCGGGGCTTTTAGCAGATAAAAATATCGATTGCATTAAGGTGAAGGAAGAGTTCCTGGGTGTTCCATTCTCAGGGCTGTTGAGTTGGATCCAAGGGATCTTCTCTGAATTACTCCCGTTTGCGATTCGAAAATGAGGCAAGCGTGCCACCGCAGAAGGTTGGCACTGGGCCGTGGCGTTGGGGCCCTGGACATCAATTTCCATGCGTCGTCCATTAGAGCCTAAATGCGACCCCCTCGGTGGAATTCCTAACCAGGGTCACTTCTTCGCCGTCCGCTTGATTAAATTACCTGGACTGAAGCAGGGTGGGAACTAATGAAGGAAGCATCGGACGAGTTGTCCAGGGAATCCCTCAGCTCGCCTTTCCCTAGGGGGTCTGTGGCTGTTGCTTGCCCTTACTCTTAACGGGGGGTCGCGGTACCCCCTGTGCATCCTGGACTCTAGTAGAATCTTACGTGTTGTGCTACATCGTGGTGCGTGTATGCGACTGAGAGCACCGTCTCAAGGAATCTGACAAAGACCACTGAAGCATAATTTGCACGAAGAGTACTTTATAAACCAGAGTCAGTGCCAATGTGACCATGTCTGGGGAATCCCTTTCGCCAAATTCTCATCTCTTTCTCGAAACCGTAGACTAACAGCAGGGTACGATTTCGGGCATTCCCAGCTCTATGTGTATATCATGAGATGTGGTCATATTCCGATTGATTCAATCCTTATTATCTTGAAAATAGCGTTAATGGGGTCGTTTACCATATTTTTTTTATTGCCGAATCTGATAGAGTTTGTAAAATAAAAGGACCCGTATTTTTCCGTTTTCTGATCCGACAATTATTTCTCGAGTTATAAGCGGCGAAAAACTGATGTTTTTAACCCTTTCAGAAAAGTGGGTGTGGTGCAACCTCTGACGTATATCGACTTCGTCCAATCACAACTGAGCCCGCGAAGCTACTTCGCCTTATCGCAAAGGGGGGGACACAGCTGACTCGGCCAATGGGAGCGATTTCGACAGCATCTGTGCGAGCAGACCTTCCGAGAACCCCCCTCCACTCCCTTCCCCCTCCCCTGAAAGCAGTCATCTACATCTATCTACATCTACACGATACCCTGCAAGCCACCGCGAGGGTGTGTGGCAGGGGGTGAAGGTCACCAAGCATTCACTACTAGCATGCAAGCAAGCAACTAAAGGGTCTCATGCAACTAGATTGTTAGTATCTATAGTATTTGAGGGGTTAATACATGCATCATGCACTACAGAATACTCTAAAATATTTCCCCTACCTATCCCTTTCCTATGCTGCCTATTCTGTTCTCTTATAGTACGGGGGAAAAATGCCATTTTGAATCTATCTGTACGACAATCTATCTCTCTAATCTTATTTATCTGGTCGAATCTAGCATAATACGCTGGTGTTTTCAATATGTGCCTAACATCTTCAGTAAAGCTATCCGATTGAAATTTCTGCAATAGATTAAATCTGAACTTTAATCTACGCTCTGATAATGATTCCCACCCTAATTCTTGTATTAATTCTGATACACTACTCAACCTATCGTAACACCTTTTGACGAACCTAGCTGCTCTACGCTGCACACTGTCTAGTTCTCTCATCAAACCTAATTCATTAGGATCCCATACACTGGCTGCATACTCAAGGTGGGGCCTAACTAGTGAAAAGTAGCATCGCTCTTTTGTCTTCTCATCACATTTCCCAAGTACTCTTTTTATAAATCCTAGCTTTCTCTTCGCTCGGCCGCATATTTCCCTTATGTGTCTTCCCCACGATAAATCTTTAGTGATTGTTACACCTAAATATCTTACGGTTTCAACGTTTTCGATCTTCGTGTTATTAATTCTATAGGATCGCGCTATCGAATTATTCCTCCTCCAAAAATTGATAGCTACACACTTTTTAAGGTTGAGTTCTAACTGCCATTTGTCGCACCACTCTTCAATTGCATCTAAATCCTTGCTAAGTGATTTCATGTCCTCTTCGTTTGATATACCCCTGTACACCACCGCATCGTCTGCAAAAAGTCTAAGGTTACTACTAACTACGGTACCCAAATCGTTTATGTATAAAAGAAATAGAAGCGGACCTACTACGCTACCCTGGGGAACTCCCGATGTGACTTCGATTGTGTCCGACATGATACCATCTATGACAACCCTCTGCTCTCGCCCACTTAAGAATTCTTTTACCCAACATACAACGTCTTTATTTATACCAAAACTCTCTAACTTCAAGATTAATTTGTCATGAGGAACTTTATCGAAAGCCTTTTTAAAATCTAAAAATATCGCATCAACTTCAGTACTGCTTTCGCCGTGGACTAAAATATCGTGTACGAATAAAGCTAATTGTGTCTCGCAAGATCTACCTTTCCGGAACCCATGCTGGCTGTTTATGAGTAATCCCTGACTATCCAAATGCCCCATGATCGAACTGACTACTATGTGCTCAAATATCTTACAAGAGATTGACGTGAGTGAAATGGGTCTGTAGTTACTAGGTTCTTCCCTATCACCGCTTTTAAATATAGGTGTAATGTTAGCTACTTTCCAATCCTTGGGTACTGTGTGGTTCTTTAGTGTTTTATTGAATATTATTTCTAGATAGGGGGCTATTTCAGAAGCTAATGTTTTATAAACTCTGGAAGGAATTTGATCGGGACCTGGTGCTTTGTTTTTACTTATGCTTTTTAACTGCTGCTCTATTCCGCGACATGAAATTTTTATTTCGGGCATTTGCTCACTGAAAGTGTTCGGCGGTGGTTCCACTGCGTTTTGTGACGATGAGTTGAATACACTTTGGAAGAAGGTGTTTAAAGTGTTGGCTTTTTCTACACTGCTGGTGACTCTGATTCCTTTATCATTTTTAAGTGTGTGCACTGTGGACTTATTTCCCTGAAGCTCTCTCACATATGACCAAAACGCTTTAGGATTGCTATCTAAATATTCTCCTAACATCTTGCTCTTGAAATGTGATAACGCTTGCCGACATGATTTCCTTGCTAATGCTCTCGATTTTTTATAGTTTTGAACTAGCTCATTTTTTTCCTCTACCGATAGACCCCGTCTGGCATTTTTCATCTTAGCGTGGCATACCCTTTGTCGCTTTAGTGATTTCCTAACCTCCGCGTTATACCACCTTGGCTCTGTATTATCACTAATATATTTACTTGGTATGTATTTATGAACTGCGTTACGGGTGACCTCAAGAAATTCTCTCCACGAATCCTCTGTATTTAATCCTTTGCTTTGTTCGCTGAATACATTAAACGCTTCCCTTAATTCCTCTTTCATACCGTCGTAATTTGCCTTGCCAAATAAGTACACCCTCCTCCTTGGTTTATAATGTCTTTCAACGCCTACAATAAATTTCGCATGCACTATTTTATGGTCACTAATTCCTGTGTCTGTAACTGTATTTAGAACTCTCTCGGGTATATTTGTTGCTAATAAGTCTAGAATGTTGTTACCCCTGGTCGGCTCTGTTACTAGCTGTTGTAGAGAATGTGTCGTAAAGGTGTTCAACAGTGATTCGCAATGTTCCTTATCCTTACCTCCTGCAATGAAACTACACGTATTCCAGTCTATCGAGGGGAGATTGAAATCTCCGCCTACTATTATTCCTCTATCATTCTTCCCAGAAAGTAATGTGCGTATCTCTGACTCTAGCTCTATTATAGAATTGACGTCTGCGTCCGGTGGCCTGTAATATGCACCTACATATATCTTTTTTGCGTTACTACTTTTACTTTTAACGGAACACCAAATACTTTCTACATTTCGCTCTGAAATAAGTTCTCTTCTACTGACATACGGGTCCTTCACAGCTATGAAAACTCCTCCTCCGTTTCTGCTTACTCTATCCTTTCTGTATACTGTAAAACACTTCGGAAATACTTCATGATCTGATATGTCCTTCGAAAGCCAGCTTTCTGTACCTACGATTATATCTGCATTAGTATAATGACTGCATTAGTATAATGCAATCTGCATTAGTATAATGATGGTAAATATCAGTCAAGGACGGGAGGAAAATGACGTCAATGTTATCACAGCAGCATTTTCGGTGGGCGTCACCTTTTGCTTATTTTAATTTTTGATTTACGAGTGAATGGTTGTGGTTAGAAGATTAATTTTTTCACTAAAATTCGTTATGTTTCCATCTAACAATTTCGTGTACAAAATTGCGATTTCGGTTCCGAGTAAACACCCCCATTGTTACGAGCGAGAGATGTGAATAGTGCATAACTCTCTCCTCGACTATTTTATGAAGCGTCGAAATGATAGTTAGTCCCTTCCAGAAGTTCTCTTGGCGGGAGAAATAATTGCTTTTGATTGTGGAAAATGTATGCGGTCGAACTCAATTTAACTCCGCCTTTTGCACTTTAAAAGAGGTGGCCCTTTATTTGATGGTTAATTTAGTGCCACCTTGCACTCCTTTCATCTACATCCAAGCAATACCTTGTATAGCCACGGCGAGGGTGTGTGGCAGGGGGTAAATATCACCAAACATGCAACAAGGCTACTACATGGAAACATTGTAGACAAGAGGGTCACATGCAGCTACATAGTTATTATCTACGTAGTAATAAGGAATGATTGTTTATAGTGACATTTACCTAAATATATTTATCCCTAATAATCTATCATGCATGGGTTAGTAATGTTAATAGCTGCATCCCGCACTACAGGCTAGGTACTACAGCAATATTCCCCCTACCTATCCCTTTGCTTTGCTGCCTACTGTGTTTTCTTATAGTACGGGAAAAAATTATAATTTGAATCTATCCATACCAAAACCAATCTCTCTAATCTTATTTATCTGGTCGAATATAGCCTTATACGCTGGTGTTTTTAATGTATGCCTAACATCTTCAGTAAATCTTTCCGATTAAAATTCCTCTAATAGGTTTAATCTGTACTTTAACCTACGCTCTGATAATGATTCCCACCCTACTAGTAATCCGTGTATTAATTCTGAAACACTACTCAACCCATCGTAACACCTTTTGACGAACCTAGCTGCTCTACGCTGCACACTGTCTGGTTCTCTAATCAAACCTAATTCATTAGGATCCCATACACTGGCTGCATACTCAAGGTGTGGCCTAACTAGTGAAAAGTAACATCGCTCTTTTGTCTTCTCATCACATTTCCCAAGTACTCCTTTTTATAAATCCTATCTTTCTCTTCGCTCGGCCGCGTACTTCCCGGATGTGTCTTCCCCACGATAAATCTTTGGTAAGGACGGAGTAATTATGTCGTGGAAGAACACAATAGCAGTACCTATTATACAACTTTTACGATGCGATAATGCCATAGAAACCATGGGGTCAGGTCCGAAACTGGTCGTCAAAGCAATTGAGACAGAAACTGGAGAGTTATTATGATGAACATATCTTTGCAGCTTCTCCTAATGGAATGTATCTACATCTACACGATACCCTGCAAGCCACCGCGAGGGTGTGTGGCAGGGGGTGAAGATCACCAGAACATAAGAATGTATACAAATGGCTGAAGCACCATTGCCCCTGAAACTGAAGGATTAAGCTTGTATCTCCAAATAGCAGTCGAGGAAGATAAGTAGTTGGCATTCCGGATGTAATCGTCTCCCTAAAAGTGCTGCATTGGAATTCTATCCGATAGTCATGGAAACTTTCTCTTCCGTTGCACCACGCTTCCTTTCAAGAGGACACCTCGTGTAAGATTCCGTACGTCTACAAGCACCGGCACATTGAGGTATATGGAGATGGCGCTTCCTATGCTGGCCAATGCTTGAAACTGTAACGTGGGCGTGGCCTTTCCGCCATCTTGGACTTCCCCGATTTACCATTGCTCTTATGGGATGACGCACTAATTTTGTATTTTTACGATGTTTTCCATTGGTAATCCTCTTAAAGAGATCATACGTTTCCTTCTTCAAAATGCGAACTTTATATATATTTACAGAGTATTGAGTGACATTGTCGTGGTTGCACTCAAATTAATTAAGAAATACGGTACTCACAAATATACCTAGAATTAATTTCCGTATGTTCTCATTTCGCATCAAAGTATTAACTAATGAGAATACGACCTTATTATGAGTCAATTTACGAAATAATTTCAGTGGTGATTCAAAACTCTCGCAATCATTAAAAACACCTTGCATCTCGGTGATGGGGTGCGTATCAGACATAAACCCAGAAATGGCTCGGCAAAAGACTATACGACCGCATTCGCAATGCAGTGTCCCATTGATCGTGTGTCATTTTTGACCTCTAATTTTAGACATTTTATTTTAAGCCACATGGGTGAAATTTGGTACCGGGCTAGAAAAAGGTTGTACGTTCTGTTGAGTCAAAGGAAACTTTTATAAATATGACATTTTGACCCCAGAAATAGGGTCCAATCTAAAATCCAAATTTTGCCTTATGGGCTTTCAATGTTAAAGTATTCGAAATACAAAAAAGACAGAATTACTAAGCGAAACTTACAACTATTATATTTTTGGGCACGAAGAACATGATGGAAGGGCTTTGGATTTCGAAAATTGCATCCGTGACCCCTGGAAGGGCGCAGTAAAGGTCACAAGGGTTACAAAAAGTGAATCGCCGCAACAAACCTGTCGAATCATAGGTTTAAAATGTTCCAAGGTCTATGGTAAGGTCTTCAGATCCCTCTTGTGATCCCTTGACCTTCGAGGATTACTCAGGGGTCAAAGGTCAAAGGGTGAGAAGAGATGAAACGAGGCTACAAATGTATCGAATCATAGGTTTAAAAAGGTGCCATGGTCAGTGGTAAGGTCTTTAGATCCCTCTGGTCATCCATTGACCTTCAAGGGTTACTCAGCGGTCAAAGGTCATAGGGGAGACCAAAAGTGAACCGGGTCCACAACAATGTCGAATCATGTGTGTCAAAGAGTGCCCATTACGATGGCAAGGTCATCAGATCCCTCTTGCCATCCCTTGACCTTCAAGGGTTACTCAGGGGTCAAAGGTCACACGGGTGACAAGAGATGAAATGAGGCTACAAATGTATTGAATCATAGGTTTAAAAAGGTGCCATGGCCAGTGGTAAGGTCTTCAGATCCCTCTGGTCATCCATTGACCTACAAGGGTTACTCAGGGGTCAAAGGTCAAAGGGTGACAGGAGATGAAATGAGGCTACAAATGTATTGAATCATAGGTTTAAAAAGGTGCCATGGTCAGTGGTAAGGTCTTCAGATCCCTCTGGTCATCCATTGACCTACAAGGGTTACTCAGGGGTCAAAGGTCAAAGGGTGACAGGAGATGAAATGAGGCTACAAATGTATTGAATCATAGGTTTAAAAAGGTGCCATGGTCAGTGGTAAGGTCTTCAGATCCCTCTGGTCATCCATTGACCTACAAGGGTTACTCAGGGGTCAAAGCACAAAGGGGTGACCAAAAGTGAACCGGGTCCACAACAATGTCGAATCATGTGTGTCAAAGAGTGACCATTACGATGGCAAGGTCATCAGATCCCTCTTGCCATCCCTTGACCTTCAAGGGTTACTCAGGGGTCAAAGGTCACACGGGTGACAAGAGATGAAATGAGGCTACAAATGTATTGAATCATAGGTTTCAAAGAGTGCCCAATATGTTGGTTAATTCCCTCCAGGAATTCTCTGACCTGTTGATATTCTCTGACGGTTGGGCAAGGGCCAAAGTTCACCAGGTGTAGCCAAGAAAACATTTCCATCTACGAATTTCCATCTCGTAATAGTGAAGAAAGTAGTTACATGTGCACAGCACACATCCGCAAATATACTGGAAGATTCATTCACACACGCTTTTATCGGGCGAATTAAATTAAGCCTGGCTCGGAATGGAGGGCACGTAATGAATAAAATTTGATTTGTGATTCTTACTCCTTCAATATTTTCATTTAAATTTTTATATTGTGTACGTTTGGGATATTTAAAATACTTTTTGAAAGAAATAGGATAAAGGGTTAATGGTAGTTTTCTGGGGGGCAGACCAGGTAGAAGGTCATTAGCGAGGGTCTCTGCTCGCGATCGTCCTAATCCGGACCCTCGCTCGGCTTCGACCCTCATCAGCGACCGGACTCTCGCGGCAAGGGGCCGCGGGGACGAAACTGACCGCGTGCAATACGATGTTAAAAGTTATTAACTATTTAAATTGGCAACAATTTATTACCGCCATTGTATCACACGTCCTCAGAGAATTACGGACGTCTTTTGATCGACGTTCTACGACAAAAATTAACGTTTTTCATGCATCCTTCAGAAACATGCCGTTTACACTGGGCAACGTTGCATTTTCTGGAGGTTGAACGCGGTGGTTTTAAACAGCTAAGAGCGTTGATAGAGGGAGATGTTGATGGAATAATGTAATAATAACTGTTGAAACATAGGTTTTAACATGTTAAAGCAGTTTAATACATTTTAACTGTTGAATGCTTGAAATGAAACTTGAGTCAGTCATTCAGTATCCGTTTTGTTTTGCTCTCTATCAAGTTTTGAGTTAAAAGAGTGAGGTTTGGTGCGTTGAGTGTGGATTCTCTGTCTAAGATTTGGTAGTAGTTTTGGATTTTTAGCAGTTTGTGGTGCAGAAAAAAATGCAGAAAAACATGATGTTTGTGAGTGGGAGACAGCATATAATGAAAATATGGTGTAGAAAAAAGTACAAAAACAATCAGACAACATTTCTCTATTTATAAAATAGCAATTTCCTTCTCTCTGCATACGAAATGCTTATGAGAAGTGCCTGAATGGCAGGCAGCAGGCCTGCAGTTCTACATAGTAATAGGGGATTGGTTGTTAATACATGCATCTTGCACTACAAACAAGTCTAAAATATTTCCCCTACCTATTCCTTTGCTATGCTGCTTATTGTGCTCTCTTACAGTTTGGGGGAAAAATGACATTTTGAATCCATTGGTGCGACAATCTATCTCTCTTACGTTATTTATCTGGTTTAATCTAATCACGCTGGTGTTTTTAATATATGCCTAACATTTTCATCTACATCTATATCTACACGATACTCTGTAATCCACCGAGAGGGTGTGTGGCAGGGGATGAAGATCACCATCATGCACTACCGTCATGCAAACAAGCAACTATAGGGACTCATGCAACTACATTGTTCGTATCTATAGTATTAAGGGATTAATACATGCATCATGCGCTACATGACTACAAAACTACTCTACAATATTTCCCCTACCTATCCCTTTGCTATGTTGCCTATTCTGTTCTCTTATAGTACGGGGTAAAATGCAAATTTAAATCTATCAGTACGACAATCTATCTCTCTCATGTTGTTTATCTAGTCGAATCTAGGGTAATACGCTGGAGTTCTTAATATTGCCTAACATCTTCTGTAAAGCTGTCCGATTAAAATTTCTCTAATAGAATTAATCTGTACTTAAACCTACAGTCTGATAATGATTCCCACTCTAATGCTTTTATTAATTCTGAAAAACTACTCAACCTATCGTAACACCTTTTAACGAACCTTGCTGCTCTACGCTGCAAACTGTCTAGTTCTCTGATCAAACCTAATTCATTCGGATCCCATAAACTGGCTGCATACTATAGGTGGGGCCTAACTATTGAAAAGCAACATAGCCCTTTCGTCTTCTCATCACATTTCCCAAGTACTCTTTTTATAAATCCTAGCTTTCTCTTCGCTCGGCCGCATATTTCTCTTATGTGTCTTCCCCACGATGAATCTTTAGTGATTGTTACACCTAAATATCTTATTGTTTCAACGCTTTCGATCTTCGCGTAATTAATTTTATAGGATCGCTCTATCGAATTATTCCTTTTCCAAAAATTGATAGCTACCCTCTTTTTAAGGTTAAGTTCTAACTGCAATTTGTCGCACCACTCTTGAATTGCATCTAAATCGTTGCTAAGCGATTGCCTGTCGTCTTCTTTTGATATGCCCCTATACACTACCGCATCGTCTGCAAAAAGTCTAAGCTTACTACTAACTACGGTACTCAAATCGTGGATGTATAAAAGGAATAAAAGCGGACCTACTACGCTACCCTGGGGAACTCCCGACTTGGCTTTGATTGTGTCCGAAATGATACCATCTATGACAACCCTCTTCTCTCGGCCGCTTACGAATTCTTTTACCCAACATACAACGTCTGTATTTATACCAAAACTCTCTTACTTCAAGATTAATTTGTCATGAGGAACTTTATCGAAAATCTTTTTAAAATCTAAAAATATCCCATCAACTTCAGTACTGTTTTCGCCGTGGTCTAAATATCGTGTACGAATAAAGCTAATTGTGTCTCGCAAGATCTACCTTTCCGGAACCCATATTGGCTGTTTATGAGCAATCTCTGTCTATCCAAATGCCCCATGATTGAACTGACTACAATGTGCTCAAGTCCTAACAAGAGATTGACGTGAGTGAAATGGGTCTGTAGTTACTAGGTCCTTCCCTATCACCGCTTTTAAATATAGGTGTAATGTTAGCTACTTTCCAATCCTTGGGTACTCTGTGGTTATTTAGTGTTTTCTTGAACATTATTTCTAGATAGGGGGCTATTTCTGAAGCTAATGTTTTAAATACTCTGGAAAGAATTAGCTCGGGACCTGGTGATTTGTTTTTACTAATGTTTTTAACTGCTACTCTATTCCGCGACATGAAATAACAATTTCGGACATTTGCTCGCAGAATGTTTGCGGTGGTGGTTCCACTGCTTTGTGTGACGATGAGTTGAATACGCTTTGGAAGAAGGTGTTTAAAGTATTGGCTTTTTCTACTTTGCTGGTGACTCTGATTCCTTTATCGTTTTTAAGTGTGTGTACCTACAGTGGACCTATTTCCCTGAAGTTCTCTCTCTCTCATATATGACCAAAACGCTTTAGGATTGTTTTCTAAATATTCTCCTAACATCTTGCTTTTGAAGTACGATGACGCTTGCCAACATGCTTTCCTTACTAATGCTTCGATTTGTTATAGTTTTGAACTAACTCTTTTTTTTCCTCTACCGTCTTGCATTCTTTATGCTAGCGTGGCATAACCTTTGCCCCTTTAATGATTTCATAACATCCGTGTTATACCACTTTGGCACTGTATACTTCTCAATTTGCTCGGTGTGAATTCTTTGACAACTTTAGGGGCGACCTCAGGAAATTCTCTCCACGAATCTTCTGTTCTAATTCTTTGTTTCGTCGCTAAATACATTAAGCAATTCACTTACCTACTCTTTCCTCGTTATTTCAGTAATTTCAGGTTATACATTAGATGTACTACCACATAACATCCTGTGAGCCACATGGAGTATGTGTGGTAGGGATGTGAAAGGTGTGTGTGGGGTGTGAATTCACCCCCTGTCACACACTTTTATGGTGGCTTGCAGAGTTGCTTGTTTGCATGTTAGTAGTGCATGCTTGGTGATCTTCACCCCCTGCCACACACCCTCGCGGTGGCTTGCAGGGTATCGTGTAGATGTATTATATAGATGAGGATGTGTACTCCATGGCAACAAGTTTGATATAACAGTCACGTTTAACTATGACGCTACGACTATCTCAGGGCGGCAAGCGTCCTTTGAAATAACAAGCATGCATAGTAGTTGGAGGAAAAGTACCTACCCTGATAGCAATGTAATGACACCGAAGGCGCCTCCAGTGGCCAAGGGAAAGGAGAGAGGGCTAGTTTTTGCAGAAGAGAAACAGTGGGGAGCCCGCTGTCCGCGAACGCTCCTTCCCTTCCCATTAACCCCCCGCTGTCCCCTTCCGACCATTCAACGCCTACCTGTCTATGAATGTCGAGAAACTTCCAAATCTCCGTGCACACTAGAGCATATACCAAATGCGGACTGACAACTGACAAGTTGCATCCTTGGCATTTCAAAAAGGATTTCATTGATGATGTTAAAAAGGCGTTTTCTAAAATCTGTAATCGAATTGGCATCTATATTATTATTTACATCTACGTAATACCCTGCAAGCCACCATAAAGGTGTGTGGCACGGGGTGAATTCTCACCAAACATGCACTACACATCATGCATAAAAAAGGATATAGGTATATATATAAGAGTATAGGTACTGTTCTAAACTACACTATTTAAAAAAAGATAAAAATAGCAAAGCAATCATGCAAAAACATGCTTTTAGTTGGGTTAACTTCAAGTCCTTATAACAACATGCAACTACCAATGTTATCCATTGCTACACTCGTATTGGATATATTTACCGTTATTCATATCCCTAATTGTACGAGGAAAAAAGGACATTTTGAATCTGTCCGTTCGGCTCAGTACTGACTATCCTCGAGGATGTGTTACAATAGATGAGTTTTCTCCGCACATGGGCAAAACACAAATACTAAAGGAGGTGAAATATGTCTTCCTTATTTGGAACCCGAGGAAAAACGGATTATTAAAGAATTAATTAAAATTCAGAGGAGATGAGCTGGATTTGTGAACATTTGTTAATATAAATGTACACGATACCCTGCAAGCCACCGGGAGGATGTGTGGCAAGGGGTGAAATCACGAAGCATGCACTGTAAACATGAAAACATGCTACTATAGGGTCTCAGGCAACTAGATTATTAGTATCTACATAGTAATAAGGGATTGGTTGTTAATACCTGCATCATGCACTACATGACTACAAAACTACTCTAAAATATTTCCCCTAACTATTCCTTTGCTACGCTGCCTATTCTGTTCTCTTATCATCATCTTCGGCAAACAATCCTAGGATTGGTTTGACACACCCCTCCACTTGATTCTTCTATCGGCCAACCTCTTCATATTAATTTAATTCCTCTCTTTCACATACCTTACTCTTCCATATATCTCATATGTGGCCTTCATTTGCCACTCACTATTCCCAAGACAATTGTCTTTATCTGGCCATCGTGTCTTAAGATTCCTTTCAGAATTCAAATTCAAGTTAGAATTCTGAAAAGAATTCCAAGCTAAATTGAAGCATTGAATTGCTATCCACGTTATCAAAAGGATTCTAGAATTCCACTAATGTAAATAACATCTGTTCCTTCCTCTCCAATCTCTTCTCTTTAAGCAGGTTAAAAGCGCTTCTCAAGGCAATTAAGAGCTTCGTGAAGGCAGTTGTATAAAAATGTTGAGAGAGTGTTGAGGAGTTACTCCGGATTGAATGAGTTAGGTTACATGCACGTCACTATTAATCTTTCCCTACATTGCGTGAAGCCCGGGGATAAGGAAACGCAACTCAGTGCATTTAAAACCTCTGGTCCACCATCAAGTAGGATATGAGAAGAAGAATCGTGAGGTATTATAAAAAGATATTCGATAAAGTTCCTCATAACGAATTAATCTTGAAGTTGGAGAGTATTGGTAAAAATAAAGACGTTGTGTGGTGTGTAAAAGAATTCTTTAGTGGGCGAGAGAAAAAGGTTTATTATAGATGGTATAATGTCGGACACAATCAGAGTCACATCGGGAGTACTCTGGGTAGTGTAATAGGTCCGCTTCTATTTCTTTTATACATAAACGATTTGGTTACCCTAGTTAGTGGTAAGCTTAGACTTTTTGCAGACTAGGCGGTAGTTCACAGGGGTTTAACAAAAGAAGATAGACAATCACTTATCAAGGATTTAGATGCATATCAAGAGTGGTGCGATAAATGGTAGTTAGAAATTAGCCTTAAGAAGTGTGTAATTATTACATTTTTGAAGAGGAATAATTCGATAGAGCGATACTATAGCGTTAGTGACTCGAAAATCGAAAGCGTTTTAGCCATAAGTGGGAACTTAGGTGTAACAAACCCTAAATATTTATCGTGGGGAAGACACATATGCTGCCGAGACAAGAGAAAGATAGGATTTAAAAAAAGATTACTTGGAAACTGATGAGAAGACAAAAAGGCGATGTTACTTTTCACTAGTCAGGCCCAACATTAAACATGTACCTAGCTCGTGTATGATATCCGAATGAAATAGGTTTGATTAGAGCTAGAGAGTGTTCAGCGTAGAGCAGCTAGGTTCGTTAAAAGGTGTTACGATAGATTTTGGAGCGTTTTAGAATTAGTAGAAGAATTAGGGTGGGAATCATTATAAGAGCGTAGGTTAAAGTAAAGTTTAAATCTATTTGAGAATTTTTAATCGGATGGCTTTAGTGAAGATATTAAGCATATTTTAAAAACACCAGCGTATTATGCTAGATTAAACCAGATAAACAACGTAAGAGAGATTGGTTGTCGCACCGATAGACTCAAAATATCATTTTTCCCCCGTACTGTAAGAGAACACAATAAGCAGCATAGCAAAGGGATAGGTAGGTGAGATATTGCTAGAGTAGTCTGCAATGCATGCTGCACGTATTAACAGTACAAACCCGTTCATTGTAGGTAAATGCAGATAAAAATACGTAGATAAACGATATTGTAACCAATTTACCCGTTAATACTATGTAGATACAAACCACATCGATATTGCCTATTGGCTAGATCTATTGTCTAGCATGCTTCCATGTAGCAGCCTAGTTGCGCGCGAGTTAATGGCAGGGACAAGAAGATCACAGTAGAAACAATACTTCCTCTCATGTAAAATTTATATTTGAACGTCTCGGATGTTTTTTTCCATGATTTGTTGTTCATTTCGTTCCCTGAAAATATGCTAAAATAAACTCTTAACACATTCAGAGAAACAAACGTGTTCGAAGGCTAAAAAACGTCAACATTTTCGCGACCGAGAGTTCACGGAGATTCGCAATTGTTACTAGTCAATCCTTGGGAGTTGATACTGGCGTAAGAAACTTTAAATAAGTTCGAAAAAGTATCGTACTATTTTTAATAACTTCATTCACTGTTGAAGTTAGCAGAATGGATGAATTAATTATAACATACTAAATTCTCGATTAATAACATACTAAACATAACAAATAGGTCATCTTCCAGGCAATAACTTTAATGTATTTCAAGCACTCAACAGTTAAAATGTATTAAACTGCTTTAACATGGAAAAACTTATGTTTCAACAGTTATTATTACATTATTCCATCAACATCTCCCTCTATCAACGCTCTTAGCTGTTTAAAACCACCGCGTTCAACCTCCAGAAAATGCAACGTTGCCCAGTGTAAACGGCATATTTCTGAAGGATGCATGAAAAACGTTAATTTTTGTCGTAGAACGTCGATCAAAAGACGTCCGTAATTCTCTGAGGACGTGTGATACAATGGCGGTAATAAATTGTTGCCAATTTAAATAGTTAATAACTTTTAACATCGTATTGCACGCGGTCAGTTTCGTCCCCGCGGCCCCTTGCCGCGAGAGTCCGGTCGCTGATGAGGGTCGAAGCCGAGCGAGGGTCCGGATTAGGACGATCGCGAGCAGAGACCCTCGCTAATGACATCTACATCTATCTACATCTACATAATACCCTGCAAGCCACCACAAGGGTGTGTGGCAGGGGGTGATTGCTCACCAAACATGCACTACATATCATGCATAAAAAAGGAATAGTATTAATATAGTAGTCAGAACTACACTATTTAAAAAAGATAGAAATTGCAAATAAAACATGCAAAAACATTCTGTTAGTAGGGTTAGCTTTAAGTACTCATACCAACATGCAGCTACCAATGCTATTCATTGCTACTCTCCGATAGGACATATTTACCGTTATTCGTATCTCTTATTGTGCGAGGGAAAAAGGACATTTTGAATCGGTCAGTTCGGCAATCAATTTCTCTAACTTTATGATCATGGTCCAGTCTGCCATAGTAAGTTGGGGTTCGTAAAATATTTTTAACATCATCACTGAAAATATTGCCTTGGAATTTGTGGAAGAGATTAAGTCTAAATTTCAACCTGCGATCTGACGAGTCCGTTCCGTTCCTCTCCTTCAAGAAGGCTTCTCTCTCCATCGAGCAGGAGGGAAGATGCATGGGGTTGCCGTTGTGTCCATCACGGATTTCATCCATCGGGTTGATCGCATTCGATCCACACCTCCTTCCGAATTCGCTCTAATTTCCTCTTCTGCTTTATTTCTCTGGAGTGATGGAGAGAGACCAAGTGGCTCCTCGATCTTACACATATTCACAGTCCATGGGAGACCTAGTGCAAGTCTTTTCGGTTCTTCGCATAATTGCGCTTGCTGTGTATTCGTTCCCCAACCAAATCGCCAAGCGGTTCCAAATCCTTTATCTCACTGAAGTTGACCTTCAGGTCTTCACTGTTGATTCCAGGAATTTCAAGAGGATTTTTTCTCTGAAATTTTATAGGTATATAAATACACCAGCGAACTACGACAGTTTAGATCATGAAGATAAAATGAAAGAGAGAGAGATAGCGGGATGGACATGCTCAAGAATTCACTTTTTCTGGGTACAATTAGGGAGGATATTGAATTACTGCGAAGGTATGTAACATGCATGGGAGATCAGAATTGGCATTGTAGATTTTATTGCATAAATTAGAAGGTACTGATTTTTTTATCATGGTCGTATAGCATAAGTAGGAAATATAATTAAATACCTAATTATAGTATTTATATGAAAGAATAATAGGCAGTAAGTATTACATTACTCCGTAAAAACCGACAATTTAAAGTGATTTATAGGTGAGATCTTGCTCCCACCTGCAAGTGATTGCATAGTACGCTTGGAGTCGTGTTTCTGCGACCTGCATGAAGTGGTATTGACACGGTCATCATTGATCATTTCAAACACGGTTGGATCTTTTTAACACGAGGACGTTTTCAAATCAGGAGAATGTAACACACGGGTGATGAACTTTCGGTGCAGACATATGGATAAATGTAACACTAAATGCGAAATAAAAGGGATTGGATTAAGTAGTTCAGAACAAGGTTCATACCTGGGAGTACACCAGAATAACTTGGGGAATGAATATAAAAACGATTTGCAAGTCCGCCTTAGAGAAACTTGGATTCATCAGACGGGCGGTGGGAAAGTGCAGATTAAAAGTCAGGGAGAGAGTTAGGCATTTGGCGTTTGTTGGGCCAAAAGTGGGAAATACCTACTGTACTTGCGGAAAGGAATTGATAAAAGAACTAGAAGATATTCAGGGAAGATCAGCCCTGAGCAATGACTGCGTGATATGCATGTGAAATTTGTTTCCCGTGCATTAATGAAGTACTTGCGAAATTTTCTGACTAATTGAAATGTATACAAGGCAACACTTTCTTTGCTCACCATCATCATTAGTCATCAATCCTCAGATTGGTTTGACGCAGCTCTCCACCGAATGCTTCCATCGGCCAATCTCTTAATATTTCTTCTCTTTCACATCCTTCATCACTTGTTCCCACATGGCACTCACTCGAGGCCTTCCTTTGCCATTCTTCCCGTCCTCTTGTCCCTCGACGATTGCCTTCATCAGGCCATCGTGTCTTAAGACGTGGCCGATTAAGTTGTCCCGTCTTCTTCTTAGAGTTTTCAGCAGGCTTCTCTTTTCTCCCACTCTTCTTAGGTAGCAGAACTCTTTCACCTCTTCCAGTTTTTGCTTCCCTAGTTTAAAGTTGAATTTGGCCTCTTCTCTTTTGCTGCACACCAATATCTTAGTTTTATTGATCTTCAGATGATATCTGGCTATTGTCCTTTCCATGGTTATTAGAGTCTTATCCTGATCCTTCTCTGTCTCAGCTACGAGTGCTATGTCATCAGCGAATCGCAGCATGCTAATTTTTTCCCCGTGGCTGTTCACTCCAGAAGACTTCTCCTTGATTTCATTGATGGCTTTCTCGATGTAAGCATCGAAAATTACGGGAGACAGTGCACATACAGAGACAGTGCCTTGTCTCGCTCCTTTCTTTATTCTTGCCTCTTCACAGCTGGGTCCAGATGTAATCATAGCTACATGGTTGTCATACACTCTGTGGATAATTCTTCGATCATTGTAGGACACTCCAATTCCCTTCAGAATTCCAAGCATTGAATCCTAATCCACGTAGTTAAAAGCCTTCTCTAAATCCACGAATGCAATGAACGTCAGTTTCTTCTTCTCCAGTTCTCTTCTCTATGAGCAGCCTATTGCTTCTCTTGTACCCTTACTTTTCCTGAATCCGAATTGATCTTCATCCAGGAACTCCTGTGCTATTCATTATTTTTTTCTGTAGATCATCCTTGTCAATATCTTCGATGTGTGTGTTCTCAGGCTTATAGTCCTAAAATTAGCCTATTTCTCCGCTGTCTTCCTTCTGGGAATAGGAATTATGTTTTTCTCGAAGTCCCTGGGTATTTCTCCTGTTTAGTACAGGTCGCAGATGGTTTTGTAAAGATGGGATAATGTCTTCTCTCCTGCATTTTTAAATAGTTCTGCATCATCAATTCCAGATGCCTTGTTCATCCGAAGGTCCCTTACTGCTGCGTCGAATTCCGATCTCAGTATTGATGCTCCCATATCATCCTCTTCGACTTCGCTTTCCTCTTCAATCACTTTCGTGCTGAGGTCGTATCCGTTGTAAAACTCTTCGAGATATTCTTTCCATCTCTTCACTTTGTCTTCATTTTCAATCAAAAGTTCTTGTCCCTTATGGCATTGCATCCTGCACTCCCTTCCTTGAAGTGGTATCCTTATAGGCAGCTCCCACCTTTCCAACTTGTTTTCGCATTAAGTTCTTCATTTCTCTGGCTTTGATGCCAACCACAAATGTTAATAAGTGCTACCAAAATGTTCCCGAAAAAAATTGACGAAAGTCACGTGATCTGAACGCCTTCTGACGTCACTGCAAGATACAGGTTCCATATTGCTACGGAAACGGACGTGTTTATTTTAGAGGAAAACGAAGCGGATATAATGTTTAGAGGCATGTCTTAATGGAAACCATGACTGAAAAGGATTTTAAAAAGTCGACAATTTGCCTTTGTTTGACTCCCTTATGTCGGCGTACTTCTTAAAAAACGGCGATTGCTTTGTCATGGCGGAGATTCTTGGAGTGAAAACAAGCAACAAAAAGTACAACACAGGTGTTCTCGTGCAGTGCGGGAGAGAGTACGGGCAGTGAAGATGGCTCAGGGATACAGGGGAGCTAACGCCTTGACCTTGTTATAGTGTGTGCACGTTTTTCATGTAGTATGCACGTGAGAGTGAAGTTGTTTAAGTTCCGTTGCTTCTGTCACGTTCCTCCATCCCATCCTGTCACATTCCCCCGTCACAGGGCGATGAGTTCCCAGTAACGAGTATCTCACTGAACGTGGAAGAATCGAGGAAAGCGACCTCTGTTACCGCTTATCATTCACTTATAAACAAAGTACTTTTGTTATTGAACCCGGGATGGCGAGAGCAGACGCATTTCATGACAAAGAAGGAGCTTTATGAATGAGATACGTAACACAACATTTCTTCAATTACGCCCGCCACGATCAATCTCAATAAGCAAATATAAGGCAAAGCTAATATATTTTTTGCACACGATTCTAGAAAAAAAGGAGTAAACGCATTTCATAGCTTACAAGGAGGCGTACGAAAAGTACTTTGCGAATTCCAAAACCTCCCGATTACTTCACAACGTGCCATCTGACAGTGAATAAGAAAGTCCATCAACCTAGGAGGAAGGACGTCGCATATCAATAAGTTGAAGAACAATTAAATCCATCGATTGCATATGTCAAGACCACTTCCACGTACCAAGTTAAAAACTCAGGTAAAATTCCACCAAGTCGTCCATCCCCACTTTACTAAGCAACTTAAATGATAAGCTCGAGGATAATTATAAGCAACTATAAATTGTGAGAAACCCAGCATGTTACAATTCATTCGTGCATAGCCTTCATTGTTACGACATCCGCGAATCGTCCTTCTTCCATTGTTGTCATAACAAACACAATTGGGAACATTCACGGGAGCTGTACAACGTTTTAAATTGAACTAAAGGTTTGAAGGAATACAAGAGCACAAACACTTTGATTTAATACAGCTAATATTCAGCTTTTTTTTTTCTTCTACCTGCACTCGCAGAGGAAGGTCGCGTGGTGAGAGCTCCCGTCTTGAGTTGTGACTTTCACTTTTTTACCTGGTCGCCAGTAGCAGCTTTAACGTTGCCTAGCTGGGTCCGTAGTTTTAGCTCTAAAATTGTGTCGTCCTAGGCTATCCCCTATTTCATAGTGTAGTGGTGTATTTAGTAGTGAGTGTTTAGTTAGTTAGTAAGTGAGTGTGTTAGTGTGTGAGTTTTCTGTGCCTGCTGTGGCTGTAGTCCCTGCCATCCCGCGAGCGTCTGCCGAGAGTGTGTGCCGATAGCGATAAGTAGAACTAAACCAGTATCTTTATTACTTTTATATACTGAGATAAATACAAATCTTCCACTATTGTTTAACATCGTTGTGGCTACTCCATAGTTAGCGTATTTACGTTTCTTATTTATATTTTATCATCACCATAGTTTTGTTTTTCTAAGTATTTCTCAGTTATAGAACCGTTCATTATAATCTATTGTTAACAATATATTTCTAGACTTCACTCGGCTTTAATTTAACTTTATTCGTTATAGCTACACTGCATTAGTTATTGTTTCATAATATCCGTGCTTCCGTACCGCTGTTTAATCTCCGTGATATATATAGACTTGTTCTCCTACAAGTGAATTTCTAATTTAATATTATCTTATTGTTATTTATTCATAGTCCTGTGTAGAACCGTATAATCCATCCTAACGTGTAAGGTGTAATTTGCACTTGTGTTATTATTCATATACAGTTTATAATAACTCTGTAGTTTGCGTAACTTATTTTAACCTAGTAGATTCATATAGTTGATCTTTTTTATCGCTTATTGTTATTGAACTTAGTTGATAATAGTTTTTTTTAGACATATTTATATTTCCTTGACTAGTGCTTAATCTAGTTCGTCTTTCGTTGATTTTTAGTAGTAGATATTTAATACATTTACTTTAGCTTTATACACATAAATTTTATTTATACATATATAGTTTATACTAACTCTGTAGTTTGCGTAACTTATTTTAACCTAGTAGATTCATATAGTTGATTTTTTTATCGCTTATTGTTATTGAAGTTAGTTGGTGATAGTTTTTTTTTAGATATATTTATATTTCCTTGACTAGTGCTTAATCTAGTTCGTCTTTTTCGTTGCTCCTTTAGTAGTAGATATTTAATACATTTACTTTAGCTTTATACACATAAAGTTTTATTTATACATTTATAGTTTATACGATCTCTGCAGTTTGCGTAACTTATTTTTTAACCTAGTAGATTATACAGTTTTTTTTAATCGCTTATTGTCATTGAAATAATTCGGTAATAGTTTTTTTATAGATATATTTATATTTCCTAGATTAGTGCTTAATTTAGCTCGTCTTTTTCGTTGCTTCTTTTAGTAGTAGATTTTTAATACATTTACTTTAGCTTTACTGTTGACACTTTTTGCTTCATCTCTTCGTAATCGCTGGTCTTGCGCATCCTACAGCCTACATTCCTCTCGTATACATTCCAGAGCTCCCCCCCCCCCCCCCCCGTGGTTCCCTTCCCAAACCTCAGCCTAACCAAGGTCAACCGTGACCCACCTCCCATCGCGACTCCCTACCGAGCGCTACCCCTGCAACCACTCACCCGTGTAGTTTTTCTACCTGTGTAGTTTACTCCTAGTCCCTGTCCCCTTTGGGTTAATTGTTTTCTGGTGATAATCTGTGGTCTGTATTTGCTTGCTTGCTCGTTTCTTCAAGAGCCTTGTTAGTTATTTATTAGTGTGTAGTAAATAGTAGATTCTTTTACCAGATAGCTCCGCTGCGAGTCTAAGGGAGAGAGATAGTTAGAGTTAGATTAGGATGACTCCCATTAGGTCAATTGTCAACCTCTTCCGTGACTCACCCGATAGCGAGCCCTTGCGGGCTCGAGTCGATGAGCTCGAGAAGACGGTGGATAGTCTTCGCTCTCTCGTGAAACGGCTGGTGACTACGTTGGAACGGTCGAGGGGGAGTGGGGGTCGGCCAAGGCCTTCCGCACGCGTTGGTGCGGGGGCGAGCCCTTACACTGGCGTGGGTTGGAGGGTTGAGGACGTTCCCCGCACACCCGAGCCTCTAGCGGAGCCTACCTCCGAATCCGGGGGAGAGTGGGAAGTGGTCCGTAGGAGGAGTCGTGGGGTCACACTACACAAACGGGGAAATGCAGAGGCAGAGGCTGAGCCTTTCCCCGTTAGTAATAGGTTCGATGGGCTGGCGGAGGTCGGCGCATCGAACGCTCCGCCTCCGGAGACTTCGCCGACTGGGAGTCGGGAGGGAAGGGAGGGAGTATTAGTGATAGGTAGCTCCAATGTCCGCCGAGTAGCGGACTCGATGCGTGCCAGGGCCCGTCGGGAAGGAGGTGGTGAATCCCGAGGGAAAGGTGACGAAGAACGGGTACGTTCCTGGTGTATACCAGGAGGTACGGTGCCCCAGGTGACGAAGGCGTTGAAAGCAACGGTCAGTGCCACTAACTGCTCCAAGCTGCACGTAGTCGCCCATGTCGGCACTAACGACGCCGCGAAACGGGGGTCCGAGGATGTAATGGATTCCGTAAGGGATCTATGCACCGAGTTCCACCGTGTTCGTGGAGGTCTGGGTATCGATATGAGGCTGACTATATGTAGCTTGGTACCTAGGACGGATCGGGGGTCGATGGTTTGGAGCCGAGTTTTAGGCATAAACCGGAGACTCCGTGAAGTCTGTGGGAGCGAGGGAGCTGAGTTTTTGGACCTCGGGCCGGAGCTGGAAACGTGTCGGGTGCCCCTGAATCGCTCGGGTGTCCACTACACGGACGAGGCATCGTCTAAGGTAGCGAGTAGGATACTGGAGCATACACGTAGGGTTTAGCTCAGGTGGTAGCCCAGAGTGCAGGTCAATCCGCGGGGGAACATCTACATCTACATCTACATCTACACGATACCCTGCAAGCCACCGCGAGGGTGTGTGGCAGGGGGTGAAGGTCACCAAGCATTCACTACTAGCATGCAAGCAAGCAACTAAAGGGTCTCATGCAACTAGATTGTTAGTATCTATAGTATTTGAGGGGTTAATACATGCATCATGCACTACAGAATACTCTAAAATATTTCCCCTACCTATCCCTTTCCTATGCTGCCTATTCTGTTCTCTTATAGTACGGGGGAAAAATGCCATTTTGAATCTATCTGTACGACAATCTATCTCTCTAATCTTATTTATCTGGTCGAATCTAGCATAATACGCTGGTGTTTTCAATATGTGCCTAACATCTTCAGTAAAGCTATCCGATTGAAATTTCTGCAATAGATTAAATCTGAACTTTAATCTACGCTCTGATAATGATTCCCACCCTAATTCTTGTATTAATTCTGATACACTACTCAACCTATCGTAACACCTTTTGACGAACCTAGCTGCTCTACGCTGCACACTGTCTAGTTCTCTCATCAAACCTAATTCATTAGGATCCCATACACTGGCTGCATACTCAAGGTGGGGCCTAACTAGTGAAAAGTAGCATCGCTCTTTTGTCTTCTCATCACATTTCCCAAGTACTCTTTTTATAAATCCTAGCTTTCTCTTCGCTCGGCCGCATATTTCCCTTATGTGTCTTCCCCACGATAAATCTTTAGTGATTGTTACACCTAAATATCTTACGGTTTCAACGTTTTCGATCTTCGTGTTATTAATTCTATAGGATCGCTCTATCGAATTATTCCTCCTCCAAAAATTGATAGCTACACACTTTTTAAGGTTGAGTTCTAACTGCCATTTGTCGCACCACTCTTCAATTGCATCTAAATCCTTGCTAAGTGATTTCATGTCCTCTTCGTTTGATATACCCCTGTACACCACCGCATCGTCTGCAAAAAGTCTAAGGTTACTACTAACTACGGTACCCAAATCGTTTATGTATAAAAGAAATAGAAGCGGACCTACTACGCTACCCTGGGGAACTCCCGATGTGACTTCGATTGTGTCCGACATGATACCATCTATGACAACCCTCTGCTCTCGCCCACTTAAGAATTCTTTTACCCAACATACAACGTCTTTATTTATACCAAAACTCTCTAACTTCAAGATTAATTTGTCATGAGGAACTTTATCGAAAGCCTTTTTAAAATCTAAAAATATCGCATCAACTTCAGTACTGCTTTCGCCGTGGACTAAAATATCGTGTACGAATAAAGCTAATTGTGTCTCGCAAGATCTACCTTTCCGGAACCCATGCTGGCTGTTTATGAGTAATCCCTGACTATCCAAATGCCCCATGATCGAACTGACTACTATGTGCTCAAATATCTTACAAGAGATTGACGTGAGTGAAATGGGTCTGTAGTTACTAGGTTCTTCCCTATCACCGCTTTTAAATATAGGTGTAATGTTAGCTACTTTCCAATCCTTGGGTACTGTGTGGTTCTTTAGTGTTTTATTGAATATTATTTCTAGATAGGGGGCTATTTCAGAAGCTAATGTTTTATAAACTCTGGAAGGAATTTGATCGGGACCTGGTGCTTTGTTTTTACTTATGCTTTTTAACTGCTGCTCTATTCCGCGACATGAAATGTTTATTTCGGGCATTTGCTCACTGAAAGTGTTCGGCGGTGGTTCCACTGCGTTTTGTGACGATGAGTTGAATACACTTTGGAAGAAGATGTTTAAAGTGTTGGCTTTTTCTACACTGCTGGTGACTCTGATTCCTTTATCATTTTTAAGTGTGTGCACTGTGGACTTATTTCCCTGAAGCTCTCTCACATATGACCAAAACGCTTTAGGATTGCTATCTAAATATTCTCCTAACATCTTGCTCTTGAAATGTGATAACGCTTGCCGACATGATTTCCTTGCTAATGCTCTCGATTTTTTATAGTTTTGAACTAGCTCATTTTTTTCCTCTACCGATAGACCCCGTCTGGCATTTTTCATCTTAGCGTGGCATACCCTTTGTCGCTTTAGTGATTTCCTAACCTCCGCGTTATACCACCTTGGCTCTGTATTATCACTAATATATTTACTTGGTATGTATTTATGAACTGCGTTACGGGTGACCTCAAGAAATTCTCTCCACGAATCCTCTGTATTTAATCCTTTGCTTTGTTCGCTGAATACAGTAAACGCTTCCCTTAATTCCTCTTTCATACCGTCGTAATTTGCCTTGCCAAATAAGTACACCCTCCTCCTTGGTTTATAATGTCTTTCAACGCCTACAATAAATTTCGCATGCACTATTTTATGGTCACTAATTCCTGTGTCTGTAACTGTATTTAGAACTCTCTCGGGTATATTTGTTGCTAATAAGTCTAGAATGTTGTTACCCCTGGTCGGCTCTGTTACTAGCTGTTGTAGAGAATGTGTCGTAAAGGTGTTCAACAGTGATTCGCAATGTTCCTTATCCTTACCTCCTGCAATGAAACTACACGTATTCCAGTCTATCGAGGGGAGATTGAAATCTCCGCCTACTATTATTCCTCTATCATTCTTCCCAGAAAGTAATGTGCGTATCTCTGACTCTAGCTCTATTATAGAATTGACGTCTGCGTCCGGTGGCCTGTAATATGCACCTACATATATCTTTTTTGCGTTACTACTTTTACTTTTAACGGAACACCAAATACTTTCTACATTTCGCTCTGAAATAAGTTCTCTTCTACTGACATACGGGTCCTTCACAGCTATGAAAACTCCTCCTCCGTTTCTGCTTACTCTATCCTTTCTGTATACTGTAAAACACTTCGGAAATACTTCATGATCTGATATGTCCTTCGAAAGCCAGCTTTCTGTACCTACGATCATATCTGCATTAGTACTCTTAATGAGGTGGTGAAATTCTGCTACTTTATTTCTTATACTACGACAATTCACTACTATCACTGAAATTTTTTCTTCCAATCTGTTTCTCTCTTGGTGCTCCTTTCCAACTAAAATTTTCCTCGATAATTTTTTGACGGACAAACTATTTGGTCTACCTCTTACCTTTGATGAATTATCATGTTCGTTCTCTCCATGTGTTTTTCTCTGACCTTCTAAAACTACTCTGCATGTTCTGTCAAATTCTTGCACGATTTTTCCCCCGCGGATTGACCTGCACTCTGGGCTACCACCTGAGCTAAACCCTACGTGTATGCTCCAGTATCCTACTCGCTACCTTAGACGATGCCTCGTCCGTGTAGTGGACACCCGAGCGATTCAGGGGCACCCGACACGTTTCCAGCTCCGGCCCGAGGTCCAAAAACTCAGCTCCCTCGCTCCCACAGACTTCACGGAGTCTCCGGTTTATGCCTAAAACTCGGCTCCAAACCATCGACCCCCGATCCGTCCTAGGTACCAAGCTACATATAGTCAGCCTCATATCGATACCCAGACCTCCACGAACACGGTGGAACTCGGTGCATAGATCCCTTACGGAATCCATTACATCCTCGGACCCCCGTTTCGCGGCGTCGTTAGTGCCGACATGGGCGACTACGTGCAGCTTGGAGCAGTTAGTGGCACTGACCGTTGCTTTCAACGCCTTCGTCACCTGGGGCACCGTACCTCCTGGTATACACCAGGAACGTACCCGTTCTTCGTCACCTTTCCCTCGGGATTCACCACCTCCTTCCCGACGGGCCCTGGCACGCATCGAGTCCGCTACTCGGCGGACATTGGAGCTACCTATCACTAATACTCCCTCCCTTCCCTCCCGACTCCCAGTCGGCGAAGTCTCCGGAGGCGGAGCGTTCGATGCGCCGACCTCCGCCAGCCCATCGAACCTATTACTAACGGGGAAAGGCTCAGCCTCTGCCTCTGCATTTCCCCGTTTGTGTAGTGTGACCCCACGACTCCTCCTACGGACCACTTCCCACTCTCCCCCGGATTCGGAGGTAGGCTCCGCTAGAGGCTCGGGTGTGCGGGGAACGTCCTCAACCCTCCAACCCACGCCAGTGTAAGGGCTCGCCCCCGCACCAACGCGTGCGGAAGGCCTTGGCCGACCCCCACTCCCCCTCGACCGTTCCAACGTAGTCACCAGCCGTTTCACGAGAGAGCGAAGACTATCCACCGTCTTCTCGAGCTCATCGACTCGAGCCCTCAAGGGCTCGCTATCGGGTGAGTCACGGAAGAGGTTGACAATTGACCTAATGGGAGTCATCCTAATCTAACTCTAACTATCTCTCTCCCTTAGACTCGCAGCGGAGCTATCTGGAAAAAGAATCTACTATTTACTACACACTAATAAATAACTAACAAGGCTCTTGAAGAAACGAGCAAGCAAGCAAATACAGACCACAGATTATCACCAGAAAACAATTAACCCAAAGGGGACAGGGACTAGGAGTAAACTACACAGGTAGAAAAACTACACGGGTGAGTGGTTGCAAGGGTAGCGCTCGGTAGGGAGTCGCGATGGGAGGTGGGTCACGGTTGACCTTGGTTAGGCTGAGGTTTGGGAAGGGAACCACGGGGGGGGGGGGGGAGCTCTGGAATGTATACGAGAGGAATGTAGGCTGTAGGATGCGCAAGACCAGCGATTACGAATAGATGAAGCAAAAAGTGTCAACAGTAAAGCTAAAGTAAATGTATTAAAAATCTACTACTAAAAGAAGCAACGAAAAAGACGAGCTAAATTAAGCACTAATCTAGGAAATATAAATATATCTAAAAAAAAAAAAAAAACACTATTACCGAATTATTTCAATGACAATAAGCGATTAAAAAAAACTGTATAATCTACTAGGTTAAAAAATAAGTTACGCAAACTGCAGAGATAGTATAAACTATAAATGTATAAATAAAACTTTATGTGTATAAAGCTAAAGTAAATGTATTAAATATCTACTACTAAAGGAGCAACGAAAAAGACGAACTAGATTAAGCACTAGTCAAGGAAATATAAATATATCTAAAAAAAAACTATCACCAACTAACTTCAATAACAATAAGCGATAAAAAAATCAACTATATGAATCTACTAGGTTAAAATAAGTTACGCAAACTACAGAGTTAGTATAAACTATATATGTATAAATAAAATTTATGTGTATAAAGCTAAAGTAAATGTATTAAATATCTACTACTAAAAATCAACGAAAGACGAACTAGATTAAGCACTAGTCAAGGAAATATAAATATGTCTAAAAAAACTATTATCAACTAAGTTCAATAACAATAAGCGATAAAAAAGATCAACTATATGAATCTACTAGGTTAAAATAAGTTACGCAAACTACAGAGTTACTATAAACTGTATATGAATAATAACACAAGTGCAAATTACACCTTACACGTTAGGATGGATTATACGGTTCTACACAGGACTATGAATAAATAACAATAAGATAATATTAAATTAGAAATTCACTTGTAGGAGAACAAGTCTATATATATCACGGAGATTAAACAGCTGTACGGAAGCACGGATATTATGAAACAATAAGTAATGCAGTGTAGCTATAACGAATAAAGTTAAATTAAAGCCGAGTGAAGTCTAGAAATATATTGTTAACAATAGATTATAATGAACGGTTCTATAACTGAGAAATACTTAGAAAAACAAAACTATGGTGATGATAAAATATAAATAAGAAACGTAAATACGCTAACTATGGAATAGCCACAACGATGTTAAACAATAGTGGAAGATTTGTATTTATCTCAGTATATAAAAGTAATAAAGATACTGGTTTAGTTCTACTTATCGCTATCGGCACACACTCTCGGCAGACGCTCGCGGGATGGCAGGGACTACAGCCACAGCAGGCACAGAAAACTCACACACTAACACACTCACTTACTAACTAACTAAACACTCACTACTAAATACACCACTACACTATGAAATAGGGGATAGCCTAGGACGACACAATTTCAGAGCTAAAACTACGGACCCAGCTAGGCAACGTTAAAGCTGCTACTGGCGACCAGGTAAAAAAGTGAAAGTCACAACTCAAGACGGGAGCTCTCACCACGCGACCTTCCTCTGCGAGTGCAGGTAGAAGAATGGAAAGAATGGAAAGAAAGGGAAAAATCGTGCAAGAATTTGACAGAACATGCAGAGTAGTTTTAGAAGGTCAGAGAAAAACACATGGAGAGAACGAACATGATAATTCATCAAAGGTAAGAGGTAGACCAAATAGTTTGTCCGTCAAAAAATTATCGAGGAAAATTTTAGTTGGAAAGGAGCACCAAGAGAGAAACAGATTGGAAGAAAAAATTTCAGTGATAGTAGTGAATTGTCGTAGTATAAGAAATAAAGTAGCAGAATTTCACCACCTCATTAAGAGTACTAATGCAGATATAATCGTAGGTACAGAAAGCTGGCTTTCGAAGGACATATCAGATCATGAAGTATTTCCGAAGTGTTTTACAGTATACAGAAAGGATAGAGTAAGCAGAAACGGAGGAGGAGTTTTCATAGCTGTGAAGGACCCGTATGTCAGTAGAAGAGAACTTATTTCAGAGCGAAATGTAGAAAGTATTTGGTGTTCCGTTAAAAGTAAAAGTAGTAACGCAAAAAAGATATATGTAGGTGCATATTACAGGCCACCGGACGCAGACGCCAATTCTATAATAGAGCTAGAGTCAGAGATACGCACATTACTTTCTGGGAAGAATGATAGAGGAATAATAGTAGGCGGAGATTTCAATCTCCCCTCGATAGACTGGAATACGTGTAGTTTCATTGCAGGAGGTAAGGATAAGGAACATTGCGAATCACTGTTGAACACCTTTACGACACATTCTCTACAACAGCTAGTAACAGAGCCGACCAGGGGTAACAACATTCTAGACTTATTAGCAACAAATATACCCGAGAGAGTTCTAAATACAGTTACAGACACAGGAATTAGTGACCATAAAATAGTGCATGCGAAATTTATTGTAGGCGTTGAAAGACATTATAAACCAAGGAGGAGGGTGTACTTATTTGGCAAGGCAAATTACGACGGTATGAAAGAGGAATTAAGGGAAGCGTTTAATGTATTCAGCGAACAAAGCAAAGGATTAAATACAGAGGATTCGTGGAGAGAATTTCTTGAGGTCACCCGTAACGCAGTTCATAAATACATACCAAGTAAATATATTAGTGATAATACAGAGCCAAGGTGGTATAACGCGGAGGTTAGGAAATCACTAAAGCGACAAAGGGTATGCCACGCTAAGATGAAAAATGCCAGACGGGGTCTATCGGTAGAGGAAAAAAATGAGCTAGTTCAAAACTATAAAAAATCGAGAGCATTAGCAAGGAAATCATGTCGGCAAGCGTTATCACATTTCAAGAGCAAGATGTTAGGAGAATATTTAGATAGCAATCCTAAAGCGTTTTGGTCATATGTGAGAGAGCTTCAGGGAAATAAGTCCACAGTGCACACACTTAAAAATGATAAAGGAATCAGAGTCACCAGCAGTGTAGAAAAAGCCAACACTTTAAACACCTTCTTCCAAAGTGTATTCAACTCATCGTCACAAAACGCAGTGGAACCACCGCCGAACACTTTCAGTGAGCAAATGCCCGAAATAAACATTTCATGTCGCGGAATAGAGCAGCAGTTAAAAAGCATAAGTAAAAACAAAGCACCAGGTCCCGATCAAATTCCTTCCAGAGTTTATAAAACATTAGCTTCTGAAATAGCCCCCTATCTAGAAATAATATTCAATAAAACACTAAAGAACCACACAGTACCCAAGGATTGGAAAGTAGCTAACATTACACCTATATTTAAAAGCGGTGATAGGGAAGAACCTAGTAACTACAGACCCATTTCACTCACGTCAATCTCTTGTAAGATATTTGAGCACATAGTAGTCAGTTCGATCATGGGGCATTTGGATAGTCAGGGATTACTCATAAACAGCCAGCATGGGTTCCGGAAAGGTAGATCTTGCGAGACACAATTAGCTTTATTCGTACACGATATTTTAGTCCACGGCGAAAGCAGTACTGAAGTTGATGCGATATTTTTAGATTTTAAAAAGGCTTTCGATAAAGTTCCTCATGACAAATTAATCTTGAAGTTAGAGAGTTTTGGTATAAATAAAGACGTTGTATGTTGGGTAAAAGAATTCTTAAGTGGGCGAGAGCAGAGGGTTGTCATAGATGGTATCATGTCGGACACAATCGAAGTCACATCGGGAGTTCCCCAGGGTAGCGTAGTAGGTCCGCTTCTATTTCTTTTATACATAAACGATTTGGGTACCGTAGTTAGTAGTAACCTTAGACTTTTTGCAGACGATGCGGTGGTGTACAGGGGTATATCAAACGAAGAGGACATGAAATCACTTAGCAAGGATTTAGATGCAATTCAAGAGTGGTGCGACAAATGGCAGTTAGAACTCAACCTTAAAAAGTGTGTAGCTATCAATTTTTGGAGGAGGAATAATTCGATAGAGCGATCCTATAGAATTAATAACACGAAGATCGAAAACGTTGAAACCGTAAGATATTTAGGTGTAACAATCACTAAAGATTTATCGTGGGGAAGACACATAAGGGAAATATGCGGCCGAGCGAAGAGAAAGCTAGGATTTATAAAAAGAGTACTTGGGAAATGTGATGAGAAGACAAAAGAGCGATGCTACTTTTCACTAGTTAGGCCCCACCTTGAGTATGCAGCCAGTGTATGGGATCCTAATGAATTAGGTTTGATGAGAGAACTAGACAGTGTGCAGCGTAGAGCAGCTAGGTTCGTCAAAAGGTGTTACGATAGGTTGAGTAGTGTATCAGAATTAATACAAGAATTAGGGTGGGAATCATTATCAGAGCGTAGATTAAAGTTCAGATTTAATCTATTGCAGAAATTTCAATCGGATAGCTTTACTGAAGATGTTAGGCACATATTGAAAACACCAGCGTATTATGCTAGATTCGACCAGATAAATAAAATTAGAGAGATAGATTGTCGTACAGATAGATTCAAAATGGCATTTTTCCCCCGTACTATAAGAGAACAGAATAGGCAGCATAGGAAAGGGATAGGTAGGGGAAATATTTTAGAGTATTCTGTAGTGCATGATGCATGTATTAACCCCTCAAATACTATAGATACTAACAATCTAGTTGCATGAGACCCTTTAGTTGCTTGCTTGCATGCTAGTAGTGAATGCTTGGTGACCTTCACCCCCTGCCACACACCCTCGCGGTGGCTTGCAGGGTATCGTGTAGATGTAGATGTAGATTCACATTAAAATCATTGGTACAATAGGTAGCAATACCGTGTATATCATCAATCACAGTATAATGAAAGAAGGGGATCATCTTACGAGAAAATCATTTCTCCAGAGATCACGGCCTCGATCATGGTGATCTTCATAAGGTGTGCGCTAGTGTTATCGCTATTTTTTGGTTTAACTTATGTCAGAGAGAACGTGATTTCCGTTCTTCATTTTTCGCACAGCACTTCAAATCGCTTATCAAAATCAGTGGAGCGGATTTCATAGACGGTTATTGTTAACCCTGCGCTAATTTAGGGGTAAGCGTTATCGATACAGATTGCGATAACGCGAAAGATGCATCCGTGATTCCACACCAGATCTTAACGCACATTCTTAGACGCACAGAAACCAGACCATAATCTCAAAATTAGAGAAATTGATTGCCGAACTGACCGATTCAAAATATCCTTTTTTCCTCGTACTATTAGGGATATGAATAACGGTACTCAGGTAAAAATATCTCTTTTGCTATTCATTTTAAACTGATTTTCAACAGAATTTCTTTACTCATTTGCAATTCATCTGTAATTGCTTTGCAATTTGAAACACGAAGCATATCAGTTGACAATCAGTTGCAGATGACCTCAAGAAAAGGTGGAAGATGAGTTGCGAGCCAGATGGAAATTAGTTGAAAATCAATTACAATTGATTTTAAAAATAGTGGAAAATGAGTTGCAATGCAGTTGCAAAATAGTTTTAAAGTAAAAAGCAGTTGCATCGCAGTTTTATTTAATATGACCCTGAGAGCACAAAGTTTGCAGTTTCATGGTAGTGCGATAATCAACACAAAAATGTAACAAGGCAGTAAACTTTGGTTTTCCCCACAGAATATTAATATACCTACTAACTACGTAGTTTAATATTTAATATACTAACTACGTAACGTACGTTTCTACGACACTTCATCATCAGGTAAACTAATAATTACGCTGCGTACTAGTCGAAACTTATAGTGGTACAGTACTATTCTGTGCACAAAAGCAATTTAGTTGACTATTACAAAAAAATGACTTCGACAAAAATGCCTGAAAAACACCAAATCCAACCGCTTCTACAGGAATTACGCCAGAAACCGTCAGCATAACAAAAATATAATAATAAATACCTTTATTTACCAGAAGTCCAGTTCAAATGAATTATACAAAATTTACACAACAGCACCTCAACAGACAATCAATGGCACTTCCTCAGCGTTTCCGAAGACACTGTATATGCATTACCAAAATTTTAAACGAAAAGAAAGAGTTCATTGATATCACATCATTTTGTTGCCAAACACAGTTATTCACTCGGCAATATAATGCAAACCAAACAAAACGGAACCTCACTTGGCATCAATTACAGGAAAAAGGTCCAAATACCCCACTACAGTACCATATCTGCTAGCAGTAAAGTAACACACGTTGAAACTTCAAGGATCCTTCGTTCCACGACGTATTTTTTAACAACTTCGTAACGTTACTGGTAACTTCGGAGAACAAGTATTCTATGGTTGAGAAAATCTGTAAAGACAATAAAACGCAGATGCTACAGAAAAAAAACGGATTTCTAAGCAGACATTATTCCATTGCCTTTAATTTCAAAGTACACTTACCACTACGATACAGCCTCAGTACACAAGTACCTAGCGGATGAACCGGAACCAAATTATTCTTTAGAATACAAGAATGCATAAGACAACTGTATATTATGTAACTAGAGTGTGAAAAAACACTGAGATGATAAATTTCAACTACACTCCAATAAGATTGGGCACATGTTTACGTGTGTTTCTTGCGTTTCCATGCGCGGGCACCGCGGGCAGGATTTAACAAAAGAAAACTGCCGAAGCAAGCGCAGCCAACTTGGCCAAATGAGCGGAATTTCTACCGGATGATATTGTTTAAGCTCAGTAATGGGCTAATTATGACGAAAGAATGTTTGCAGATGTACCGGTAATTCCGTTTTTTATAACTATTTAAACGGATATCATGGTGAACTATTGAAAACATATTATGTTAAATTTTTTTTGGTTGGTAATTTTTGGTTTCAAATTTGGTCGACAGCATCCGTCATTAAAACTTTATTATCGTGTCGTCTACAGCAAACTACAATCAGTGAAGTTATCAGTAGACGTTAAATTGACCAAATTTAGAAATCTACAATTTTTAGTGTACTCTCAGGGGAGTTTTAAAATAGTTTTAAAATCGGTAGCAAAATTGTGTGAAAATCAGTTGAATAAGAATTAAAGAATAAAAATCAGTTGCATAACAGTTTAGCAGAAAATCAGTTGAAAAATAGTTTGAAAATGTGTTGCAAAATTGAGTGAAAATGGGTTCCAAATGAGCATGACACTAAAAATTGGGATGCAAACCAGTGAAAATCAGTTCAAAATCAGTTGAAGATGAGTTTATTGTGTTTAAAAGAGTTTCAAACCAGTTTCAAATGAATTGCAGAAGAGATATTTTTACCTGAGTAAATATATCCAGTACGAGTGTAGCAATGGAGAGCATTGGTGGCTGCATGTTGGTATAGGGACTTGGAGCTGACCCAACTAACAGCATGTTTTTGCGTGTATGCTTTGCTATTTTTATCTTTTTTTGAATAGCGTAGTTTTGAACAGTACCAATACAAGTACTAATCTTTTTTATGCGTGATGTGTGGTGCATGTTTGGTGAGAGTTCACCCCCTGCCACACACCTTTGTGGTGGCTTGCAGGGTATTATGTAGATGTATAAAGGTGTGTGGCAGGGGAAGCATTTCAGTCGCATTGTTTCCTACCGGTAAGATTATACTCACATAACAAATTAGCTGAACATGCTACTTACTTTGATGAAATAACATAATGACTGCCGTTGGCTGACAAAATATTATCAACTATTCACTTTATAATGCACTCGAAACACGTGCAACGTCGTAGGCAACAAATTCGATATCAATCAGGTGTAGCGTCCATTTCATGCAATATTGCATTGGTATCACCATTTTATGCAGTTTTTTTACTTACCAGTGGAAGGTAAAACCAGTTATTCTTCTATCTGTGCGATTACTGCACCCGTAAGCCGAGCAGCAAACCATCTACGAATGCAAAGTTAACATAGCATATACCTGCCTGAAGGACATTTGCGAACATAGATGATAATTTTCTGAGAAATACACATACTATTAAGTATTTACGTACCTTCATATGACCTCTGTAGTCACTGGTTTCAGAAAAACTTGACATTTTCTTCACACGCATGCTTATGGAAAATCCACGAAGCTGGGATGGATAATATGGCTAAAGGCGCAAGAATACGTTACGCCTGGCTTCACGGGGCAGAGTAGGCTTGTGCGATGACCGATTTTGATCATCGATTTTCGATGAAAAAATTTCATGACGATGACGATGGCTTCATCGATGACGATGATTGTCATCGATCATCGAGTAGAGTGTACACGATGATCGATGAATATCGATGATCGATGAATGTCGATTATCGATGACTGTCGATGATCGATGAATTACGATGATCGATGACTATCTATGATCGGTGTGGATGTCTCGGTTGGTAGTTTGGTCTGGCTATTAAGTGAAGATTGAATTGGGTCAAACGTAATTGAGAAGGACAAGGTCTATTTATTAAAGAGCGAAACAATCAGTTATCGCACCGCGATGACTGAAATCATCATCGATCTTCGATTAATCGACTCATCGCACAAGCTTAGGTCAGAGACGTTATGCCCCCTCTACTCCACAATGGGGTCGTTTACCATATTTTTTTTATTGCCGAATCTGATAGAGTTTGTAAACTAAAAGGACCCGTATTTTTCCGTTTTCTGATCCGACAATTATTTCCCGAGTTATAAGCGGCGGAAAACAGATGTTTTTAACCCTTTCGGAAAAGTGGGTGTGGTGCAACCTCTGACGTATATCTTCTTCGTCCAATCACAACTGAGCCCGCGATGCTACTTCGCCTTATCGCAAAGGGGGGGACACAGCTGACTCGGCCAATCGGAGCGATTTCGACAGAATCTGTGCGAGCAAACCTTCCGAGAACCCCCCTCCACTCCCTTCCCACTCCCCTGAAAGCAGGTAAGGACGGGAGGAAAATGACGTCAATGTTATCACAGCAGCATTTTCGGTGGGCGTCACCTTTTGCTTATTTTAATTTTTGATTTATGAGTGAATGGTTGTGGTTAGAAGATTATTTTTTTCACTAAAATTCGTTTTTCGTTTCCATCTAACGATTTCGTGTACAGAATTGCGATTTCGGTTCCGAGTGAACGCATTGGCACCACTTTGGTGAAACCCTGGGGGCTGCACAACCCGAGGTTACACCGTGACGCAACTGAAAGACTAACATTTGGTGGAAGGGACGTTGGCGGTGAGTCGAAGACAACAAAATGACAGATTACAACACGGTGAGTTTATCTTTTTGTCCGCAAGAGACGGTGTGGCGAGCCGAGCTGGCTCGTGCAGTGCGGGAGTGAGTCCGTGCAGTGGCGATGGTTAGTCACGAAGGCTGACTGGGGAGCTAACGCCTTGACCTTGTTAGAGTATGCACGTTTTTCATGAAGTATGCACGTGAGAGTAACATTGTTTAAAAGTCTCAGTTTATTTTTCGTTGCTCCGGCACCCACATCCAACAATTCAGCGTGAGAATGCTGTCAACAGAGTTATTCTGATCACCTTTGTCCTTTAAATCATCAACGGAGGATATATTTGCATGTTTACGTTTATTTCCGATGCCCTAAATATTTAATTTAGCCGATGAAAGAACTCAGTGGAGAGCTGCGTCAAACCAATCTAAGGAATGATGCTGATGAGGTATTTAATCTTCCGAGGAACTCTCATGGTGCACATGAATAATATTGATTGGGCACTGATTTCCGTTTATCTTCCTCTGGAAAACCATCGCTGTTGTTCAACGCAATTTGGACATCTCTAAAAAGGACGTCGTTTTGAGACGATACCCTTCTAGTTAGCAGTGTGATAATGTCATCGAGGCACTAAACTCACGTTCACTCTGCATGGCTCATGGAATTAATAAATTAATGCATGAAAAATGCTACACTGATGAACAATTGCCTATTGTACCTCTTCGTGTATACTAATCACTTAGTTGTGCCAGCCACCAAACACCAAAAATGTTTGTGATAAGAAATTGTTACAGCCTTGAGTAGATGCAATTTTCTCAAAGGGCAAATAAATAGAACACATCCAATTCCACATCACATTTTCATAGAAGTCACTGCGCAGTGATCTTGTAACTTTAGATGAAAGTGTAAGCGTAAGTTCATTTCCTTCGCCTGCGCTCAGAGTGAACGGACGGGTGGTCACTGAGCTCCGGAATTCTTGCCTTTCACTTTTTCCGTCGCCAGCAGCAGCTTTTTAAGTTGCCTAGCTGGGCCTGTATCGTAGTGTAGTAGTGTATTAAGTAGTGAGTGTTTAGTAGTAAGTGCTTCTGCGCCTGCCTTAATATATTATTACGGTAGTGTGAGTGCTTGCGTGGGTTCTTGGTGTTGTGGGTGCTTGGTCCCGCCGTGGTGCCGTCCCGGCTGGTCTTTGGTGTGTGGTTTACGCTGCGTCCAAGTGTGTTCGCTGATAGTGCTAAGTAGATCTAATTTCAGTTTCTTCTTTCTTTTAACTACTCCGCAGCAAATAATACTCTTAAATTATAATACTGTCACCTACTTGTTGTCTAAGTATAATCTAATCGTGTTGAGTGGACTATATTTAAAAGTACTTACATATTTCTATTTTATCATCACCGTAGTTCTCGAGGCGTTGTTTAAGTTTTTTTCTCAGTTCATAGCACAGTTCCTTTTATATTGTTCCGCCTAGTTATTGGCTCAGCTTTTCTTACTATTCAATATTTTAATCTTGTGAAGTGTTAACGTAAGCGAAAGGAATATATTAATAATTATATATACTTGCTTTTGATTGAAGAACTGCATAAAATTTAACGGTTGTCGCAGTAATTTTAATTGTATAGTTTATTTCTCTTTCATCTCCATTGAGTGAGTTAACTTACATATTTATTCCTCAGAGCTATTTTCTTTAATAAAATTTCCTCTTTGTATATGTAAATATATTGTTATCTAGCACATTTAGAGATCGTTACTTGTTTTGTTACATCCATAATAAGTTGTCTCTTTCACCGTCCTTCTTATTATTCTGTAGTTGGTCTCAGTAGTTTTATGTAGAGCTTTTTCTTTATCATTTAGTGATCTTATATTTCGTGTAGAATATATTTATAGTTAGTTATTTGCTGGTTACATTTTTACTAAATAGTTTATTTTAGCGTTTTTTCTTATTATTATTAAGTAGTTTAACCTTTTAAGTATTAACGTAAGTTAAACGTAGTATATTAATAAGTTGTCTCTTTCATCGTACTTCTTAATATTCTATAGTTTCTGTCTCAGTAGTTTTTTATGTAGAGCTTTTATTTTTCATCATTTAGTTATCGTCATATTTCGTGTAGAATATATTTAAAGTTTGTTATTTGTTGGTTACGTTTATACGGAGTAGTTTATTTTAGCGTTTTTTCTTATTTATAAGTAGTTTAAACTTTTAATTATTTACATAAGTTATACGTAATATATTAATATCCTAACAGTAGTTTTAACTCTAATCTAAGTGGTAGTTGGGTAGTAGGTATTACTTGCATATTAACCTAACTCTTCTCTCTACTAGAGCCTTACTCTCCGTTGTTTTGTCAGTTAGCTGCTTCTTCCTTCTAGCCTATATTACTCACGTCAACAACACTACATTCCTTCCCTTCCCATCGCTAACCTTGTCAAGGTCCAGACCCCCAGCCGTGAAACAATCCCCTAACCGACTCCCCGTCGAGAGCCCTTCCTGCGCAAACCACTCACCCGTGTAAGTCTTATCCTACCTCCTGTTGTTGCTAGGGCAATTAGTTAAGTGCCTACGTGCTGGTGATTATTGATTTTTAAATCTTATTGCTGAGTCCTTTAGAGTTCTATTGTAGGCATTTCTTAGTGTGTACTTAATTGTGTAAAGAATCTAGGTACTTTCTGTTCCTTGTATTAATATATCTGAAGTTTATTTATAATCGAATAGTACTGCTTCCAACGTAGTTCATCCATAGCTTAGTGGTTGTAATTTATAATATATAGTCTTTACATAGCTTAGTTTTCGGGGAAAAGCGTGATTAGGATGGCTTTGAATCGGTCTTCTGTCGTGACGCTCGATAATTCAGGCGAATGCGCGGCTCTAAGGGCCCGTATCGCCGAGTTGGAGAGAATCGTGTCGGAGCTCCGTTCGAAGGTAGAAGGGAGGGTGTCTGTCTCCGAGAGTGCTGGAGTTTCGGGTGGACTCATTAGTGAGGATCCAACCGTCACTACACCGCTCAGTGAAGAGGTAGCGCCAGCCCCTAAGCCCGATGAGTGGAGGGTAGTTACTCTGAGTAGCGGAGGTGTAAGGCTGCGGCGCGGAGCGGAGGTTGCAGAGGCAACTCCTCTCCCCGTCTCAAATAGGTTTCAGGCGCTTCCTATGGATGTCGCCGAGATTCCTGCAGCCGGCCCCGTCGCTACTCCGAGAGCTCTACCGAGGAGAAGCCGTCAGAGTGGGAAGGGGGGGATGCTAGTGATAGGGAGTAGTAACGTTCGGCGTGTGATGGCTCCTTTGCGGAGAAGGGCAGACCGCGAGGGTGTTAGCCAGGGCTTAATAAAGCTCTTGATTAGGAAAGTACGGTCAACCTTGCGCATCTAGCCATGATTGGCCTATTTTTACATGGGAGAGATAGGGACTAAACATGTTTTCACGAGATAAAAATTAATTAACTATATTTCATCGAATTTGAGCCATGGTAACTTTTGAATGATAAAATTGCCTATAATACTACATCATTTTTATATCAAGTTTATTCTTCGAAATGCGGGAGTCGGCCTGTATAATACGAGCCCAGCAGACGACGTTGTCTGCAATATGAGTGGAACGTCGCTATATTTTCCACGCTCGTAAAGTGACTTCTCGTTGATAACTGACGGAAAGGTATTTTAAAATGTTATATAACTACAGAAATATTAGCTTACTTATCAATTAGGTATCAAAATCGACTAGGTACCTATAGGATATTTCTCTGCAATAGGAGTAAAACGTCAAGTCTTCTTTGACCATGAATCCTCATAGAGAACAGACGGTGACTAAACTTGTATTGTCACTGGAATCTTAATCATTCTCAATTAAGGCTAATTTCACGTTCTACATCTACATCTACATCTACACGATACCCTGCAAGCCACCGCGAGGGTGTGTGGCAGGGGGTGAAGGTCACCAAGCATTCACTACTAGCATGCAAGCAAGCAACTAAAGGGTCTCATGCAACTAGATTGTTAGTATCTATAGTATTTGAGGGGTTAATACATGCATCATGCACTACAGAATACTCTAAAATATTTCCCCTACCTATCCCTTTCCTATGCTGCCTATTCTGTTCTCTTATAGTACGGGGGAAAAATGCCATTTTGAATCTATCTGTACGACAATCTATCTCTCTAATCTTATTTATCTGGTCGAATCTAGCATAATACGCTGGTGTTTTCAATATGTGCCTAACATCTTCAGTAAAGCTATCCGATTGAAATTTCTGCAATAGATTAAATCTGAACTTTAATCTACGCTCTGATAATGATTCCCACCCTAATTCTTGTATTAATTCTGATACACTACTCAACCTATCGTAACACCTTTTGACGAACCTAGCTGCTCTACGCTGCACACTGTCTAGTTCTCTCATCAAACCTAATTCATTAGGATCCCATACACTGGCTGCATACTCAAGGTGGGGCCTAACTAGTGAAAAGTAGCATCGCTCTTTTGTCTTCTCATCACATTTCCCAAGTACTCTTTTTATAAATCCTAGCTTTCTCTTCGCTCGGCCGCATATTTCCCTTATGTGTCTTCCCCACGATAAATCTTTAGTGATTGTTACACCTAAATATCTTACGGTTTCAACGTTTTCGATCTTCGTGTTATTAATTCTATAGGATCGCTCTATCGAATTATTCCTCCTCCAAAAATTGATAGCTACACACTTTTTAAGGTTGAGTTCTAACTGCCATTTGTCGCACCACTCTTCAATTGCATCTAAATCCTTGCTAAGTGATTTCATGTCCTCTTCGTTTGATATACCCCTGTACACCACCGCATCGTCTGCAAAAAGTCTAAGGTTACTACTAACTACGGTACCCAAATCGTTTATGTATAAAAGAAATAGAAGCGGACCTACTACGCTACCCTGGGGAACTCCCGATGTGACTTCGATTGTGTCCGACATGATACCATCTATGACAACCCTCTGCTCTCGCCCACTTAAGAATTCTTTTACCCAACATACAACGTCTTTATTTATACCAAAACTCTCTAACTTCAAGATTAATTTGTCATGAGGAACTTTATCGAAAGCCTTTTTAAAATCTAAAAATATCGCATCAACTTCAGTACTGCTTTCGCCGTGGACTAAAATATCGTGTACGAATAAAGCTAATTGTGTCTCGCAAGATCTACCTTTCCGGAACCCATGCTGGCTGTTTATGAGTAATCCCTGACTATCCAAATGCCCCATGATCGAACTGACTACTATGTGCTCAAATATCTTACAAGAGATTGACGTGAGTGAAATGGGTCTGTAGTTACTAGGTTCTTCCCTATCACCGCTTTTAAATATAGGTGTAATGTTAGCTACTTTCCAATCCTTGGGTACTGTGTGGTTCTTTAGTGTTTTATTGAATATTATTTCTAGATAGGGGGCTATTTCAGAAGCTAATGTTTTATAAACTCTGGAAGGAATTTGATCGGGACCTGGTGCTTTGTTTTTACTTATGCTTTTTAACTGCTGCTCTATTCCGCGACATGAAATTTTTATTTCGGGCATTTGCTCACTGAAAGTGTTCGGCGGTGGTTCCACTGCGTTTTGTGACGATGAGTTGAATACACTTTGGAAGAAGGTGTTTAAAGTGTTGGCTTTTTCTACACTGCTGGTGACTCTGATTCCTTTATCATTTTTAAGTGTGTGCACTGTGGACTTATTTCCCTGAAGCTCTCTCACATATGACCAAAACGCTTTAGGATTGCTATCTAAATATTCTCCTAACATCTTGCTCTTGAAATGTGATAACGCTTGCCGACATGATTTCCTTGCTAATGCTCTCGATTTTTTATAGTTTTGAACTAGCTCATTTTTTTCCTCTACCGATAGACCCCGTCTGGCATTTTTCATCTTAGCGTGGCATACCCTTTGTCGCTTTAGTGATTTCCTAACCTCCGCGTTATACCACCTTGGCTCTGTATTATCACTAATATATTTACTTGGTATGTATTTATGAACTGCGTTACGGGTGACCTCAAGAAATTCTCTCCACGAATCCTCTGTATTTAATCCTTTGCTTTGTTCGCTGAATACATTAAACGCTTCCCTTAATTCCTCTTTCATACCGTCGTAATTTGCCTTGCCAAATAAGTACACCCTCCTCCTTGGTTTATAATGTCTTTCAACGCCTACAATAAATTTCGCATGCACTATTTTATGGTCACTAATTCCTGTGTCTGTAACTGTATTTAGAACTCTCTCGGGTATATTTGTTGCTAATAAGTCTAGAATGTTGTTACCCCTGGTCGGCTCTGTTACTAGCTGTTGTAGAGAATGTGTCGTAAAGGTGTTCAACAGTGATTCGCAATGTTCCTTATCCTTACCTCCTGCAATGAAACTACACGTATTCCAGTCTATCGAGGGGAGATTGAAATCTCCGCCTACTATTATTCCTCTATCATTCTTCCCAGAAAGTAATGTGCGTATCTCTGACTCTAGCTCTATTATAGAATTGACGTCTGTGTCCGGTGGCCTGTAATATGCACCTACATATATCTTTTTTGCGTTACTACTTTTACTTTTAACGGAACACCAAATACTTTCTACATTTCGCTCTGAAATAAGTTCTCTTCTACTGACATACGGGTCCTTCACAGCTATGAAAACTCCTCCTCCGTTTCTGCTTACTCTATCCTTTCTGTATACTGTAAAACACTTCGGAAATACTTCGTGATCTGATATGTCCTTCGAAAGCCAGCTTTCTGTACCTACGATTATATCTGCATTAGTACTCTTAATGAGGTGGTGAAATTCTGCTACTTTATTTCTTATACTACGACAATTCACTACTATCACTGAAATTTTTTCTTCCAATCTGTTTCTCTCTTGGTGCTCCTTTCCAACTAAAATTTTCCTCGATAATTTTTTGACGGACAAACTATTTGGTCTACCTCTTACCTTTGATGAATTATCATGTTCGTTCTCTCCATGTGTTTTTCTCTGACCTTCTAAAACTACTCTGCATGTTCTGTCAAATTCTTGCACGATTTTTCCCCCGCGGATTGACCTGCACTCTGGGCTACCACCTACCACGTTCACAACTCCCTTAGATTCCCTGGCACTTCAGCTACTCCCACGGACATGATTATCACACGGGCGACAATAATTGTGAGAGAAATGCATTTTGAGATACCTTGGCTTCATTACGGATCGTACTCCGCACCGGAACGAGACTGTTAACGGCGGCTAAATGTAACATGCTACTTAATTTACGTCCTGCGCATAGCCTCACTCGGTAGAAAGACACGCAGGGCAAATAGGTTGTCAACTGAGAACTGTCAACTCGTTAAGAACCACTACTGTACGATATAAGTACTGACCAAATCTCCAGATAAAAGAATTTTTGTCAATGACATAATTCCGAATTACCTGAAGTCTATATTTTCTACTTATATTATTCCATTTTCACTATCAAAGCACCTGGAAAAGAGCCGTGTTACCTCTCTTAATGCAAGTTTGTACTCTAGTTAACTCGAAAAGTTTCATGCTGCTAAATTTACAAATAGGCCATAACATTTTGTTCGTCAAGAAAAAATAATTCACACACAAATATTTATTTAAAGGCAAAAAACCGAAAACATTAATTCACAAAACAATTGTCAGATTTTTGAAGTACAAGATTCAACTTCTTTGGCTAATCAACATCAAATGTAAATATATACAATGCATGAGTGAAGTCCAAAATGGAAAACCGATCTGCAAGCAGCATAACACGATAGCAAGTCACAACTATGCCAGTCAGAAACTGCCACTACATATTCTTGATTACAGGAAAGTAAATGACAAATGGTTTCCAGAAATGGCTTAATAAAAGGTCCAGCAAACTCGCAAGTCTATCCTGAAAAAATGGAAAAAGAAAGGCTGGGTGACGAGTGCAAGTACTAGGAAATAAACATTCAACATATTTCCTAATAGATAAGCATTATTTTTGGAAATTTACCCAAGCAAAAAAAGTTGTAATAGATTATGGAAACATCTCAACAAATGACAAATTTTTACCACAATGAAACCACTTTCTTTCCCTTCAAGTCAATCAAGGGAAAGCAACAGAATAATGGCCAATTTGTGACTCTTTCAATATTTCTTTCATGTTTTCCATCGTACATGGCTAAGTAAAATAAGAACAGGTCAATTTCACATCCAATATAAGTTTCATTCCTATGAAGATCCTCCAACAGGAAACCAGTACACGTTGCAACGAAACTGAATAAGCTCCAATGATAAATTATTAGCTGGTACACTTGATTCCAGAAAATTATTCAGGGTACCCATTTTTAATTCTTCAAAATCCAACATCCACAACCAGCACAAATGTTTCTCAGCATACGAACCTCGGTAGAAACCTGGGAAATTTAGGAAAGTGTGCACATCAGAAAAGAATACACACAGAATGCTAAGATTCTCACAATTAGTGGACAAAAAATAGGAAATGATAGTTCCTTATAACATACAACATTTTTCTCCAAGAAAATGAAAAAATGAAATAAGATTGATTCCACTCAAGCAATCAGCATAAACTACTTATTTTTCAACATCAATATCCAGGATTAAAATTTTCTCTGCTTATAAATCTTGGTTAGATCTGAGCAGTCAACTACAAGTCCAATAACATAGCAGTAATGTCATCAACTTTGCACCATGACGAACAACAAACATCACTCATAAGCATGTATTTCAGTACACATTGCATAAGGCCATTACTTACATCATTTTTTAAACTGGACAATTCTACTAATAAAATTGTAAACAGTAATCTGTTGGCGGAAATATTGCACAGCGAGATCGTTATGTAATTAATTACTCTGTGATAATGAATTATTTAACTTCGAATTGTGATGAAATCTTAGAGATTTTCAGTTAAAAATAATACATACCTTCATTAACTCCTTCAGTTCCGTGACTTGACTGTCTCGCCTTCTCCCAATGGCCTTGATGTAACGACCTTTTCGCAGGTGGTTTTCGACTCTTTGGTGTAGGTCGATGACTGAAAACACATGGCACAGCATCTGCTTTCAATTTCCTAAAACCGTCTACCCTATTCTGCTCGTATTGGTCAGGGGTGAAGTGCTTCTGAAGATGGAAGAATAACAGTTATTGATGAATACCATGGAAAGCAACATCAAACTTTAACCAAAATAAACAAATTTCAAGCTACGATATTGCTCGTGAGTTGGAGAATCATAACCAAATCAATTTAAATGGATTGATTACACTCACCACATAGACGACACCTCATAATTAAGCACGCGGTTTGTATATTCACTTTTATCAACAAATGATACGTATTAATAAAAGTAACATTCATTCACTGTACGATTCACGCGTGAGAGAAATAAAGGCACACAATGTTATCAACAACTTTGCAAAAATAAAACAATACCTATTAATTGCTCAAGTGGTTTGCAATTGCAGCTTTCTGAAGAAATATTGTTTATCAATAAATCCAAATCACTGTACGAAAAACACAAGTTATAAAAAGGCATGAAATTCTAGCGCTCTCGTTTACAATAGCATCGTTAACAATTCGGAACTTACCTCACAAAGACGGGCATCCTTCCCTGGAATCCAGTGAGTTCTGGATATCATTTGCAGCCATTTTCTTCTTCTTATCTCATTCCCTGCTCCCGAAGGGATAAGATGTAACTTCGTCCCTTTCTTCGCCTGCGTTGAACAACCAACTGCACAACACTGAGGCATATTGACAACCAAGTATCAAAAAAACGCTACGCTGCTTCACGAATAACACAACCACTCCAATGCTTTCTAACAGGCAACTGACGCTAACAAAACACTCGCGTAGGCCAAAAATGGCGGGAACCAATCAGAAGCCTCGATTGTCGGCATTTGTCGAGATCAAACGTTGACCGTACTTTCCTAATCAAGAGCTTTAGGGCTTAACGTCTTGGTGCATCCCCAGTGGCGGTATTCCTCAGGTGACGAAGGCGATGGGAGCGGCAGTTGCGGGCACGAAGTGCTCTAGGCTGCAGGTCGTGGCCCACGTAGGCGTCAACGATGCCACCGACCGCAGACCCGAGGAGATTCTGCATTCCTTTAAGGAATTGAACTCTGAGGTGAAGCGGGTAAGTGAAGTCGCGGGCGTTGAACTGGCGCTTTCGATTTGTAGTCTGGTCCCGAGGATCGATCGTGGACCTCTGATTTGGCGTCGAGTGGTAGACATAAATCAGAGGCTACGCCGTTTCTGTAAGGACATTGGAGCCTCCTTCGTTGACCTTCAGCCGTCGCTTCGGTCGTGTAGACACCCTTTAAACCGCTCTGGAGTTCATTACACTCCGGACGCCGCCAAACGCGTGGCGGATAGGATATTAGATCATTGCAGGCCTTTTTTAGGGTAGATGGTAGGGTAGAGAGTAGGTCATGTAGTGGGGTAAATAACTTCTCGTTGCCAGTCGCTTTATCGGCTAACTTTCATGAAAGCAGAATTGAACCTCAAAATACTTCAGACATGACTACAGCTCTCCCTTGTAGCCTTAATAATAGTCGAGGTGAAAATATTTCCGTTGCGGTAGTTAATTGCCGAAGTCTTAAAAACAAGATACCTGAGTTCCATCACCTTATTCATACTACTGATGCAGATGTAATTATAGGAACTGAAAGTTGGCTGACGGATGACATTCCTGACTCAGAAATATTCCCAAAATCTTTTAAAATATATAGAAAAGATAGACATAACAGAGCAGGTGGTGGTGTTTTCATTGCAGTCAAGAACTCAATCATTAGCAAAGCAGTTATATTTCCCGACAACCCCTTAGAATGTGTTTGGTGTTCATTAACATGCCCTAAATCCAGATCAATATCTGTCTGCGCATTCTATAGGCCCCCAAACACTGATGTTGAGTCATTATTAGAACTGGGAAACCAGATAAATACAATAACGTCCCGTAACAGCGAACGTAATATAATAATAGGTGGAGATTTCAATGCACCATCAATAGACTGGAGAACATACTGCTTCAAAGCTGGAGGAAGGGACAAAGACATCTGTGAGACTCTATTAGATGTGTTCTCCAATAACTCCCTGACACAATTAGCTACAGCACCTAATAGAGGGGACAACACTCTTGATTTACTGGCAACCAATATCCCACAACATGTGACAATGATTGACACGGTTGATGGAATCAGTGACCACAGAGTTATAACTGCAAAACTCTCGCTATCTTTAGATAAAAATTTTAAACAAAAAAGAAAGATTTACATTTTTAAAAGAGCAGACTTTGCTAACTTTAAAATTTATTTAAGAGATTCCTTATCGGATTTCAAAAAGTCTTCCATAAAGGTATGTACCAACGATTCATGGAAGTCGTTCATTAATATTATGCGCTCTGGGATCAATAGATTTATCCCTAGTAAATTCAAAAACGAAAGCACTGAACCTAGGTGGTACAATGCCGAAGTGAGAAAATCCCTGAGACGGCAGCGAATATGTCATGCTAAAATGAAAAGAATTAGTAAACATATGCCTACTGATGAGCGTAATGTAATTATTGAAAATTATAAAATTTCAAAATCCACTGCAAAGACAGCCCTTAGTAATGCATTTGCAGAATTCAAAAGAAAAACACTTGGGGAACAATTGAAAGTAAATCCAAAAGTCTTCTGGTCGTACGTAAGGGAAGTGCAAGGCCATAAGTCTGCCGTCCATTCACTTAAAAATGATAGAGGTGAAATGACCACAAACACACTCGACAAAGTTAGCTTGCTAAATTCCTTCTTCCAAACCGTTTTTAACCCACCTTCCGGGGATTCAACTATCGTGTTACCTGACCTCTTTCAGCGGTTGATGAAACCAATTGACATTTCCTGTAATGGTATTGAAAAATTACTTAAAGATATAAGCCCCAACAAATCTCCTGGCCCTGATCAAATTCCCTCCCGCGTATATAGAGAGTTAGCATCCGAAATTTCCCCCTACCTTGAAATAGTATTTAATAAATCCCTGACCGAACACGTCGTACCGATGGACTGGAAAGCAGCCGATGTAACACCCATTTTTAAAAGTGGCGATAGGGAGCAGCCATCTAACTACAGACCTATATCCCTCACATCCATTTCATGCAAGGTCCTAGAACATATAATTGTCAGTTCAGTCATGGGACACCTAGATAGCCAGAATTTATTGTCCAATGTCCAGCATGGCTTCCGAAAGAGCAGATCGTGTGAAACCCAACTTGCTCTCTTTTCCCACGATATTTATTTTCTGGCGAAAATAATATTCCAGTGGATGCTATATTTCTCGACTTCAAGAAGGCTTTTGACAAGGTTTCTCACAGCAAACTAATTTTGAAGTTAAAATCTTATGGGTTAGACAGTAACATTATATCATGGATTAATGATTTTCTGCATGATCGGGTTCAAAGGGTTGTTTTGGACGGTGTTTCCTCACCGGCAATTAAAGTCACTTCGGGTGTCCCACAAGGTAGTGTGATAGGTCCACTCCTATTCCTTTTGTATATTAATGATATCCAAAAGGTGGTAAAAAGTAAGCTTCGTCTATTTGCCGATGACGCAGTAGTGTACAGGGAAATTCTATGCCCGAATGATAAAGAATATTTAAATATTGACCTACAAGCAATTGAAACTTGGTGTGATACATGGCAATTAGAATTAAACTTTAAGAAATGTCTTGTAATGAATTTTTGGAAAAAGAATAGCTCTCCCCCTAGCACTTACAAAATAAGTAATAATGAATTAACAAACGTGGAATCCATTAAATATCTTGGAATAAGACTGACAAATGATCTTTCCTGGGGTAAACACATTCGTGAAATAATGGGTCAAGCGAATCGCAAACTGGGTTTCATTAAAAGAGTATTGGGTAAATGTGACGATCATGTACGAGAAATCAGCTACTTTTCCCTTGTTAGACCTCATTTGGAATATGCTGCCAGTGTATGGGATCCCTACGAAATCGGTCTAAGTAATGAACTTGAACGTGTGCAGCGAAGATCGGTAAGATTTGTAAAGGGACGATACGATAATTATATTAGCGTAACCAGTCTATTAAATGAACTGAAATGGGAATCATTGTCAGATCGCAGGTTGAAATTTAGACTTAATCTCTTCCACAAATTCCAAGGCAATATTTTCAGTGATGATGTTAAAAATATTTTACGAACCCCAACTTACTATGGCAGACTGGACCATAATCATAAAGTTAGAGAAATTGATTGCCGAACTGACCGATTCAAAATGTCCTTTTTCCCTCGCACAATCAGAGATACGAATAACGGTAAATATGTCCTATCGGAGAGTAGCAATGAATAGCATTGGTAGCTGCATGTTGGTATGAGTACTTAAAGCTAACCCTACTAACAGAATGTTTTTGCATGTTTGCTTTGCAATTTCTATCTTTTTTAAATAGTGTAGTTCTGACTACTATATTAATACTATACCTTTTTTATGCATGATATGTAGTGCATATTTGGTGAGCAATCACCCCGTGCCACACACCCTTGTGGTGGCTTGCAGGGTATTATGTAGATGTAGATGTAGATGTAAGCGATGTAGTGTGGCGAAACCAGGTCGTAAGGAATACATTCTAGTGTTCTCTTTGCTTATCTTTCTCCAGGTAACACGCAAGTCAAATGAAGTAATATCTTACCTGTTCTTTACAACGGCAATCACCCCTCACCAAATGCACTCGAGGAAGCTTATTGGTAGACGCTGATGTACTTCGTAAATAGACACACATAGATCAGAAAAGGATGAAGTACGAATATAATGGGTTAGCATTCGCATGAGGTGGGCAAAATATTCTCACAGGCGTTGCTGACTGCGGCCAATATTGAAAGCACTGTCATCACAGCAACTGATACTAAAATAGCGATTCTTAACGAATGGTATAAACGTTTTAGATTTAAATATTTAAGTAGAAGACGTTTTCCCTTCACCCATTTCATTTGTTATTTGTACACCTAGCTTCGCATCCTCAATACTTTCGCCTTCTGGCAAAAGTAACTCCTTTGCCGTCAGGGAAAACTCCATTAGAGCATGGATCTTTGTAGCAGTGAGACACGGAGCAATGAGGAGAAGAGGCGAGGCTGGTGGTGCATAGACGACGAATAGACCGGATAAGTGCCGGAGACGCCAGAAAAGGCCTCCGGTGAAGAATGCGACATGACGTGGCTGCCGCGGTGAGTGGAAGCTCTACCGGAGCCAACCTGAGAATTGATTAGTTCATCTACATCTACATAATACCCTGCAAGCCACCACAAGGGTGTGTGGCAGGGGGTGATTTCTCACCAAACATGCACTACATATCATGCATAAAAAAGGAATAGTATTAATATAGTAGTCAGAACTACACTATTTAAAAAAGATAGAAATTGCAAAGAAAACATGCAAAAACATTCTGTTAGTAGGGTTAGCTTTAAGTACTCATACCAACATGCAGCTACCAATGCTATTCATTGCTACTCTCCGATAGGACATATTTACCGTTATTCGTATCTCTTATTGTGCGAGGGAAAAAGGACATTTTGAATCGGTCAGTTCGGCAATCAATTTCTCTAACTTTATGATTATGGTCCAGTCTGCCATAGTAAGTTGGGGTTCGTAAAATATTTTTAACATCATCACTGAAAATATTGCCTTGGAATTTGTGGAAGAGATTAAGTCTAAATTTCAACCTGCGATCTGACAATGATTCCCATTTCAATTCATTTAATAGACTGGTTACGCTAATATAATTATCGTATCGTCCCTTTACAAATCTTGCCGATCTTCGCTGCACACGTTCAAGTTCATTACTTAGACCGATTTCGTAGGGATCCCATACACTGGCAGCATATTCCAAATGAGGTCTAACAAGGGAAAAGTAGCTGATTTCTCGTACATGATCGTCACATTTACCCAATACTCTTTTAATGAAACCCAGTTTACGATTCGCTTGACCAATTATTTCACGAATGTGTTTACCCCAGGAAAGATCATTTGTCAGTCTTATTCCAAGATATTTAATGGATTCCACGTTAGTTAATTCATTATTACTTATTTTGTAAGTGGTAGGAGGAGAGCTATTCTTTTTCCAAAAATTCATTACAAGACATTTCTTAAAGTTTAATTCTAACTGCCATGTATCACACCAAGTTTCAATTGCTTGTAGGTCAATATTTAAATATTCTTTATCGTTCGGGCATAGAATTTCCCTGTACACTACTGCGTCATCGGCAAATAGACGAAGCTTACTTTTTACCACCTTTTGGATATCATTAATATACAAAAGGAATAGGAGTGGACCTATCACACTACCTTGTGGGACACCCGAAGTGACTTTAATTGCCGGTGAGGAAACACCGTCCAAAACAACCCTTTGAACCCGATCATGCAGAAAATCATTAATCCATGATATAATGTTACTGTCTAACCCATAAGATTTTAACTTCAAAATTAGTTTGCTGTGAGAAACCTTGTCAAAAGCCTTCTTGAAGTCGAGAAATATAGCATCCACTGGAATATTATTTTCGCCAGAAACTAAAATATCGTGGGAAAAGAGAGCAAGTTGGGTTTCACACGATCTGCTCTTTCGGAAGCCATGCTGGACATTGGACAATAAATTCTGGCTATCTAGGTGTCCCATGACTGAACTGACAATTATATGTTCTAGGACCTTGCATGAAATGGACGTGAGGGATATAGGTCTGTAGTTAGATGGCTGCTCCCTATCGCCACTTTTAAAAATGGGTGTTACATCGGCTGCTTTCCAGTCCATCGGTACGACGTGTTCGGTCAGGGATTTATTAAATACTTAGTTCAGACGATGAGAACTGCAGACATGTCTTTGATCGATCAGATTGCCATTAGCAAGAACGATTCATTCAATGATCATTCACCGAAAGCTGTCCGAAATTTGCAGTGGAATGGAATGCGATCAATTTTCCGCCATTTAACTTTTATCCGTCTCTCGATGGCCCCCGTCATGAATAATTTCACCTCACAGAAAAAAACTTTCAAAATCTATCTCGCCTGGAAGGGAGGCTTCAAGGAATGACTTTGAAGGAGAGTGATTTATTCCCTAGCCGATTACGTATCATAGTTCCCGCTCTCACGTAATGAAAACAGTCCATCACTTCTCGCTCAAACTCTCATTAATATTTCCCGCCTCCTAATCGATCCTCATTTTTCTCCGGAACCACTTCATCCTCTTCTTCTTCTCGGAGATATTGGCGTTCTTCCATCGTCAACTGTCGAATATTTCTCTTCAGCCAATTTGTCCTCGGCCGTATCCCAGCATCTCTTACGAGTGGGCAGCCCCGAGTGTCGTCTCCGGCGGAATTCCAGAAAACAAGAATCCCTCCATAGCAGCCTCCAGCTCCATAGCGGCCATGTTTCATAGCCAGCGCTGCTACCACGTCACCTTCAGTCACTCTTTTGAAATACGGGCACTCAACTTTACTATTTTACTGCAGAGGTCACTAGCAGTCAATAATTGCAATCGGATAGATTTACTGAAGATGTTAGGCACATATTAAAAACACCAGCGTATTATGCTAGATTCGACCAGATAAATAAGATTAGAGAGATAGATTGTCGTACCGATAGGTTCAAAATGGCATTTTTCCCCCGTACTATAAGAAAACAGAATACGCAGCATAGGAAAGGGATAGGTAAGGGAAATATTTTAGAGTATTCTGTAGTGCATGATGCATGTATTAATCCCTTAAATACTAGCTATAGATACTAACAATCTAGTTGCATGAGACACTTTAGTTGCTTGTTTGCATGTGAATAGTGCATGCTTGATGACACCCCCTGCCACACACCCTCGCGGTGGCTTGCAGGGTATCGTGTAGATGTAGTCACTTTTTCGTCGTAAATATCAGTTGGTCATATTTTAATTCCGCTGCGATTGCGCGAAACAGTTCTGCGACCCTCTATCGTATGGCATTCTAAATTCAAATTCAAAACTGTTATGATGGAACACATTTATGTTATATAAAAGCCAGAATTAATTTATTGACTATTTTTGTGAATGACAGCTGCTGAACTACAGCCAATTTATTCAAGGAATGGTAACCCCAAAACAAGAAATTATTTCTTCTGGCGTACCTGGTTTCACCTCCATTTTGATTTGTTAAAATTGTGTAGTGTATCTTTCGGGTGAAATAAACTCTAATCTTTTCGTTTTGAGCACTCTCTCTGAAGGCGAATTTTACCGACGTGGCTTCTTTGCCGTCGACCCAGCAGAAGAAACCAACTCACGCCTCTCTACAAACACTGAAGAGGAATCGAAGGGTAGATTTGCCGCCGGCGTGCACTGCTTTGAGCGGTAGTGCCACCAGCCAGTCGGTGGCTCTCGTCACCAAACGGAGACTTGCTCGTTTATAGGGCGGATTTTCTATCGCGTGGAAGCATCCTTGAGAGTTTTTCGTGGCGTGCCTAATTTTGCAAGATGAGTGAAATCATCGAAAATGATTTAAACATTTCTTTGGTGGAAGCAAGACCTGACCTATGGGACAATGACAAAATAGACATCCAGAAATAATTGAAAATCTTCGCGTCACAATTCCTCAAATCTTCAAATAGAGTGGAGAATGCTCCAACCTCTGCTCTTCTCTGGTTTGTTGGATGAATCCAAATAAGGCAATTGCTTCTTTTCCTGTCCCTTCGGCGATTATATCACAATAGAACAAGGAGTTTTTGTTGGTCTTTTATGCTTGAAAAATAAAATCATTTTATAAAACTAGGGAGATCAACGCAGTAACACAAAATAATTAAAAAAAGGAAATAAGTTCAGCTTTATCACACGCTTGACAAAGTGAAATTTCAGTCGATGGTTAACAGGTTTAGAACCTTCCAACTCTCCAGTTTACTCTCCAGTTAAAAAGAGGCCCATCTGGTATCCATTACACTCGGTACCCTGGCTACAATGTGAGTAAAAGAGACTTACTCAAAATGCCCTGGCTATGCCGAATTGACAGGTTGCACGGTGATTTTACAGCTCAAGTGTGTGAGCCCAATTTGGTCGAAATGCCGCATCGGTGAAATTCGCCTAGTATGTAGTAGGAGTGCGCCAAATGTATTCACTCATATGTATTTGAGTGCCCAAATGAATACATGAGTACCCGAATGAATACATGAGTACTTGAATGAGTACATGAATACCTCGATGAGTAGATGAGTACCCGAATGAGTACGTGAGTACTTGAATGAGTACATGAATACCTCGATGAGTAGATGAGTACCCGAATGAATACATCTGCATCTACATAATACCCTGCAAGCCACCACAAGGGTGTGTGGCAGGGGGTGATTGCTCACCAAACATGCACTACATATCATGCATAAAAAAGGAATAGTATTAATATAGTAGTCAGAACTACACTATTTAAAAAAGATAGAAATTGCAAATAAAACATGCAAACACATTCTGTTAGTAGGGTTAGCTTTAAGTACTCATACCAACATGCAGCTACCAATGCTATTCATTGCTACTCTCCGATAGGACATATTTACCGTTATTCGTATCTCTTATTGTGCGAGGGAAAAAGGACATTTTGAATCGGTCAGTTCGGCAATCAATTTCTCTAACTTTATGATTATGGTCCAGTCTGCCATAGTAAGTTGGGGTTCGTAAAATATTTTTAACATCATCACTGAAAATATTGCCTTGGAATTTGTGGAAGAGATTAAGTCTAAATTTCAACCTGCGATCTGACAATGATTCCCATTTCAATTCATTTAATAGACTGGTTACGCTAATATAATTATCGTATCGTCCCTTTACAAATCTTGCCGATCTTCGCTGCACACGTTCAAGTTCATTACTTAGACCGATTTCGTAGGGATCCCATACACTGGCAGCATATTCCAAATGAGGTCTAACAAGGGAAAAGTAGCTGATTTCTCGTACATGATCGTCACATTTACCCAATACTCTTTTAATGAAACCCAGTTTGCGATTCGCTTGCCCAATTATTTCACGAATGTGTTTACCCCAGGAAAGATCATTTGTCAGTCTTATTCCAAGATATTTAATGGATTCCACGTTAGTTAATTCATTATTACTTATTTTGTAAGTGGTAGGAGGAGAGCTATTCTTTTTCCAAAAATTCATTACAAGACATTTCTTAAAGTTTAATTCTAACTGCCATGTATCACACCAAGTTTCAATTGCTTGTAGGTCAATATTTAAATATTCTTTATCATTCGGGCATAGAATTTCCCTGTACACTACTGCGTCATCGGCAAATAGACGAAGCTTACTTTTTACCACCTTTTGGATATCATTAATATACAAAAGGAATAGGAGTGGACCTATCACACTACCTTGTGGGACACCCGAAGTGACTTTAATTGCCGGTGAGGAAACACCGTCCAAAACAACCCTTTGAACCCGATAATGCAGAAAATCATTAATCCATGATATAATGTTACTGTCTAACCCATAAGATTTTAACTTGAAAATTAGTTTGCTGTGAGAAACCTTGTCAAAAGCCTTCTTGAAGTCGAGAAATATAGCATCCACTGGAATATTATTTTCGCCAGAAACTAAAATATCGTGGGAAAAGAGAGCAAGTTGGGATTCACACGATCTGCTCTTTCGGAAGCCATGCTGGACATTGGACAATAAATTCTGGCTATCTAGGTGTCCCATGACTGAACTGACAATTATATGTTCTAGGACCTTGCATGAAATGGATGTGAGGGATATAGGTACTTGAATGAGTAGATGAATACCTCGATGAGTAGATGAGTACCCGAATGAGTACATGAGTACTTGAATGAGTACATGAATACCTCGATGAGTAGATGAGTACCCGAATGAGTACGTGAGTACTTGAATGAGTAGATGAATACCTCGATGAGTAGATGAGTATCCGAACGAGTACATGAATACCTCGATGAGTAGAGGAGTACCCGAATGGATACATGAGTACTTGAATGAGTAGATGAATACCTCGATGAGTAGATGAGTACCCGAATGAGTACGTGAGTACTTGAATGAGTAGATGAATACCTCGATGAGTAGATGAGTACCCGAATGAGTACGTGAGTACTTGAATGAGTACATGAATACATGAGTACTTGAATGAGTAGATGAATACCTCGATGAGTAGATGAGTATCCGAACGAGTACATGAATACCTCGATGAGTAGATGAGTACCCGAATGAATACATGAGTACTTGAATGAGTAGATGAATACCTCGATGAGTAGATGAGTACCCGAATGAGTACGTGAGTACTTGAATGAGTACATGAATACCTCGATGAGTAGATGAGTACCCGAATGAGTACATGAGTACTTGAATGAGTACATGAATACCTCGATGAGTAGATGAGTATCCGAATGAGTACGTGAGTACTTGAATGAGTACATGAATACCTCGATGAGTAGATGAGTACCCGAATGAATACATGAGTACTTGAATGAGTAGAACGTATCGTACGATATCTGGGAGCAGTGGTATCGTACGATATCACATAGCGACGAAAGAACCGTAATTGGCACCCAGTTCTGGCAGAAATCCAGCTTTAGCGAAACATTGTTTAACAGTTGATGCTTTAACATCTTTCACTTCTAAATTAATCCAATTAATGGCATCCAGCACTGACATTTTTTGATCGCCTCCGACACTGTATTCGCAGTATTAGCAGCAGCTAATAATGATCGCATCATGTACTTTCTATATTGTGCCTTCAGCGATCTAATAACTCCCTGATCCATTGGCTGAGTGATGCTAGTTGTGTTTGCCGGAAACCAGGTTAGCTCCACATTCGCAAGGCGAATTTTAGGGTGACAGGTTGCATTATCAAGGAAAAGTATGACTTTCCTATCTTTCCTCTTAATTTCGGCATTGAAACTTTTCAGCCATTCTTCCATGATTGAAGCCATGTTCCATGCTTTTTTATTATGTCTCCATCTTACCGGTAGTTTCTCAATTTCAACGTGTTTGACGCATCGCGGTCGATCTGATTTCCCGGTGACAAGAGGCTTTAGGAGCTCCCCCGCCATATTTCCACAAATGAAATTGGTTAAATGTTCTTTTGAGTGCTTTCCTCCTACAGAATAAAGAATAAGTGTCAATGTAAAATAATTTTCCCATTTTTCCTCCTTTCACGCACAATGTTTTAGGCGGCAGGGCCCTAAAAAACATTCTGGTTTCATCCCCGTTGTAGATATCACATGGTCTTGAATTTTTCTTGAACATGCCTTTCCACTCTACGATTTCATATCCACGTCGTTTGACTCGCCAACAACACTGCTCCAAACAACATTGTGTCTTGCTGTGAAGCTCTCCAGCCTACCATATGAGGCCTTAAAATCTAATTTTCGTAAAGAAACTGCAAACTCCTTTGCCTTTTCTTGCACCATTGGACCTAACAATGGAATAATCCTCGATCTTGCATGCACAAACCATTCCCAAACTAATTCGTTTAATTCTTCATATTCGCATAGAGGAGTTTTCCTCTTTGAATGTAAACTTAGACCTAAAATTATAGACAGAAACGACAATTAATTTATGGTGTGTTGGTTTGCTAACTATTGTGGTATGGGATATGAATAATTACGTTTCTTAGGACCTACCTCTTTCAAAGTGTTCCTTAATTTCTTCGTAAACTTCCGTCTTTCCACACTTAAACCTCTCTTGTATCTGATTCACGGAAAGCTTTTCTCGTTCAAAGCACTCGATCGAGTCCAGTTTATTTTTCAGCGTTAATACGTTTCGTGGCCTGGCGGAAATCATTTAGCAGTTCCCCTAAGATCCTTAGCGTTCTCTGGTGCGGTCTTACCCTGCCAGCAGCACGTAGGAGAATGATTTCTTCTTATTCGGTTGCGAGCAAGGCTACACGAAATGTTTAACTTGTAGAGAGAGGAGAGGGTTCTACAAGTTCGATGAGAGGTAGGTGTGCAAGCGTGGGTTGGCGCAATGGTCAAGAAAGAGAAATAAGGTGACGGGTGGGAAGAGGTTGTTGAGCATTTGGTTAACGCTAGGTTTAGGGAGACTTGGGAGCGTTTTGGTCGATGCCACATTGTCCTGAGTCCCTCCCGCGACGTGATGTCAATCGATAATGAGGTAGCCAACAGTGTGCGAACGACATCTTTGGCTGGTTCCATTTTAAGTATTGTTTTCTAGGGAGAGGGCTTTACGAAAATTTTAGGATTTTATTTCCTTACGGTAAAAATTGTGCATGGAATTGTTTTTTGCAATTCCGCTTAATCCAGGTACACGTGCCCGGGAATCGATTCCGTTTCCGCGTTAAACAGTTTTCCGTGTAACACAGGGCACCAATGCACGTAAAACCCTATTACGACCGCCGCACAGTGGGACCAAATCTCCAAAAGCTGGCCAAAAGTCGAAAAATGAAGTTCGCGTAAAGCGGCAAAAAATAGATGATAAATATTATTGATTATGTGCTCTTCAAGATAGGATACTACATGGAGCACATAAAATGTCAGGATAATGTCTACGACCTGTCAAAGTATAGCATGTCGGTGTGATTCTGGCTGCCGTAACTTTCGCGTCAAAAACATGAATGTTCTTATCTTCATGGAAAATTTTATATGCAATATTTTGGATTTTTTAAATTTTATACAAAATAACACTACCTTTAGGTACAAAATTAGTTTAGGGTAGTTTAGTTTAACCTTTGTTTTAACGTTTTTAGATTTTTATTTAGAAAGTGCTGTTTTTACGTTAAATTTAATTTTAAATGGACATTATCGTTTTCATCGACATCTGCCGACACGGAGTTATCTATACTGCGTGATAGAGTGGAGTATAAATAATAGTTTTTATAAGATAATTCTTGCAGATTTTTGCAGTTTTAATTTTACCATCTATATTTCTTCGAAAGTGCCCCGGTCGCTTCGTCGCTGCCGCGGGGGCCGCCATTTGCCACTATGTGGGGAAATGGTGAAATTTCCAAATATTCACGGAGAGGAATTTCAGTTTAGCATCTTCAGTAAGTAATATGCATGTTGTGCGCGTATATAACCCAGACCTATTGAAACAGGTTACTGAATTGGCAAAAATTCCAGAATACTGTGGTCACATATTTTCGTCCCCGTTGACCATTTGGCCATACGGTGTACATGAATTTGAGACAAATGAGACGAAATTTCTGTGTGATCAGCCTTCCCTACAAAGTGTTCTTTTGACCTGACGATCGCCCATAGGCACAAGGCGTGCCATGGCTGGAGGGGAGTGGTGGTGGGCAGGGAAGAGGGCGCTGTCGTGCACGTGCAGCGGCAGGCGCCAAGTGGGCAATCATCTGCTCTCCTAGATGTGTCAACTTGCCCACCCTTCTGGGTTTTACAGTCCATTCTTGTTACTCTAATCCTCTGGTAACTCTCCACGGATCTCTTTTACAACTCTCTTGCCTCCTTTTGGCCACCCTTGTTTTCGCTTGCACTCACTAACGGAACCCTTCCCTGTTCTTCGTTGGGGGAGTTTCTGGTTCTGTTCGCGTGTTGTATTCAGTTGTCTTTGCGAGTGTGTCCAGAGAACATCTACTGAAAGTGATCCAAGCTGTGCAACACGGAAGGTTTTTGCAAAAAGACTCGCCTTTTCCCTAAAATAACCCTTGGTATTAAATGCCACCCACTGTGCACAAGCTACTAATTCATGGCGCAGATATCGCGAAGGAAGTGATACTTCCTATCGGACAACTTTCGGAAGAGGCCCTAGAAGCAAGAAATAAGGACATTAGAAAATTCCGGGTGCATGGCACGCGAAAAACTTCGAGGGAAGCAACAAATGGAGATTTATTTCGGAGGTTGCTCCTTACTACCGATCCCTTGATATCCTCCATTTCATTCAAAAGAAGGAAAATGAAGGAAGATTTGACCCAGAGGTATCTAGATAACTAGTCTATGAGGATGAAGGAAAAGGAATCTCGGAGAGTGATGACGTGTCATCGGAGGATGATTTAAATGAGTGACATTAAATTTGATATACGCATTGTAAGTGTTCAAAATGAGCCCTATGTGTAATGTAATCTTCATTTCTTAGAAAAAAGTTTTTCAACAATAACTGTTAACTAATAGCTAATTATATTTTATTAACCACGAGTTACATCTATTTTCTAGTTTCTGATACCTTAGATGTTCCGAGATTTTAGGGAATGTACATAAGCGTAGAAAATTTTTTTAAACAAATTTTTTAATGGTAAAAATCGATTATATTTTAGAAATATATATTTTTTTAAATATATTTCGGTTCACACAAGGGTGGAATAATTTGACGTAACATGATATCGTCATATGATTTGATGGTGCAGTTGTTTTCAATTCTACCCATTCCGTGCATTAATTTATGAATTAAAAATGAATTATTTTGCGTCGAATATAAAAATTAAATCTTTAATTGTATTTTATTAAACGGAAAATCTTATTCTGCACTCTACTTTGCTAATTTGATCTTTTTTTAATAGTGAGGTTTATACTACTATATTATTAATGATCCTTTTTTATGCATGATATGTAGTGCATGTTTGGTGAGAATTCACCCCCTGCCAAACACTTTTATGGTGGCTTGCAGGGTATTATGTAGAAGTACTCTAGTTGCTACGCTTATAATTCACTCTATATATTCAAGGAAATGCTCTTACGGGATTCTGAACTGTTGAACGAATAATGCTTTTTTTTTTACAGGTTTTAAGTTATTATATTTCCTTTTTAACACAAAATACATAAGAGATACCGCAAAAATAATGACGAAATCAAGTTTAGCAGCTCAAATTACACTAAGAACGCCCAAGAAAATGCAGTTAAACTCGAGAACGACATGGTAATTAATTTTGGCCAGGTTTTTTCCAATCGGTCCCACTGCGCGCCGGGACCAACATTTTTTTCCGGATAAGACAGGTTTCCGCTTAACTCAGGTGCCGCTTAAGGCAGGTTTCACTGTATATATTTATCTTCATCTGTGAACAAATCAGCATCGAATTAACTTAAAAGGTTTAGCCTAAAAGTTAACCTGCGTTTCTGATAGTCGTTCCCATTCTAGTATTTCTATTAAACACTAGTACAATTATCACAATGTCCTGTACATATTCTTGCTGATTTCCTTTCCACATTCTCTAATTTGTTTATCAGCCCTTCTTCGAATAGACCCCATATACCTGCGGCATAATCTGAATGAGGCCTGACAAGGGTTAAAAAAACACATCCATTGCTTGGATAGTGGAAAAACCGGTCCGAGAGGGATTCGAGCCCTCAACCTCCAGATAGGCAGTCGACATCTTTCACCCACCCGAGAACTGAGATCCTCTCTTTTTAGGCTGTAATAATTTTCGAGACTTGATAACTGCCCCAGAGGAAAGGGTATTCGATCCGCGGAATTTTGGCTTGCCGGGACAATACGCGGATATATTTTGCTACGCCGTTTCATTGTTATGTAACTGCAGCCCCTCAAGATGCGAATTTCAAAGTTTCCCCTGTGCCCGTGAGGAGACAAATGACTTCAACCAGCGCGCGAAGGAACAATTGAGCGTCGCGCTGCTTCGCGAATTTCGTACGCTCAGTCCCGAGGTGCGCCGCGAGAGGCGCGGGCGTCGCTCGACGCAGCTCCGCAGTGCTCTTCGCGTAGCTCACAGCTCGGCCGACCGCCGTCGCGACGAGGAGGGACGAACTCACGCACCTGCGCTCCCGGTGTCCCCCCCCACTCTGCTCGCGGATACGTGGTGTGTGTTGTGGTGGTGATATCAGTGCTCTTCCCCTGTGCTCCCTCCTCTAACTGCCCAAGTGTTCCGTCTTGTCCGTCGGAGTCCCGTGCGTCGACTTCTCCACCTGCGACTGTGCTTCCAGGATCCCCTCGCGACCGTCCTCCCCACAAGAGGTTGCTAGGAGACGCGGAGTCAACAATTGTTTGTCTCCCCCCCCTCCCACTTGCCCCCGTGCTCACAGTGCCATGGATTCGTGCCGACCCCGCGCTGACCCCCTGCAGTGAGTCGTTCCTTCCGCCGAGGGACGAGAGGATGAGGTGTCAAAGGTGAGTGTGCCTTCCACGAGGTGAAGGGCGCGTGTTGTGTCCCTCAACTGTTTCCAGAAGTGTGGACTTCATTGTTTTCCTTTAACTTTTCGCAAGAAATGGGACTTGGGTCGAGATGGTCCTTTGGGTACATTCATCGTTAACTTGATGTAAATGGGGCAACTGAAGAGTATTGGAATGATCGCCGGAATCTTTTCTTAAGGCCGCTTTACACGGTACAATTTCTTGTACAAACGCTTGTATAAACTGAACGACATTGTATGTTTGTCTGCGTGGAATTAGAACAGGTTCTATTTCCCGTTCAGTCATTCAGACTATCGCACAAGCGTTCGTACAATTATCCGCTTTACACGGAACAATTTCCTCATGCAAGAGTTTGTACAAAAAATTGCACAATAAATTGTATCGTGTAAAGCGGACTTTATAATGAAGGGCGATAGAGATATCAGGAAAGTATATGGACATGGGAGTGCACTGCATTTAAGGTGAAGGAGTTTCTTGCTACCTTGGTGATTCCGGTGTATTCCTCGCGTGTGCTCTAAGAAGGAGACAATGCAATTATGCGCTGTCGATATTTTCTTCCTCCCTCGAAGGCAATGAGGCCATCACATACGCACGTACGTTCTGGCTCCATATCTGCAGGCGTGACTCTCTTTTGGCCCGTTGGGGCGGACTAGACCGAGATCAGGGGCGACCTATTTCCTACGCGGGCACCCTTAAGGGTCGGAGGAGAGTGACGTAACGGCCTGTAACCAAACCAATCGTGAAACGCAACAATCGTAGAACTGTGACGTCACGACTGCACCTCTCGGCGATTTCAGCGCAAGCGAAGGAAGCTTCTTCATTGCGAATCGCATCTTACGTCGAGGTGGGGATCGAAGGCACGGCCACCAGATAGGCGCGCCGCCCACAGCAGTTGGCTGCACTGTTCCTGCAGAATCCGTGACGAGGCCTACTTGTGAAGTTGTGAGGTTGACCCACTGATAAGGCGTGCACAGCGGTAAGCAGCCTTTTCCATTCTTCACTTTTCCCTCCGAGACGATTGTCTTCATCAGGCCATCGCGTACTAAGATGTGGCCGATCAAGTCTTCTTTTTGGAGTTTTCGGCAGACTTCTCTTCTATCCCACTCTTCTTTCGTTTGTCCCTCGGGCCATCCATTTCATCGTCATCATTCTTCAGCACCTTTCGAATGCTTTTATTCTCCGCTTATGTCATATATGCTTCGCTTCATGCTCCAGATTAATGTTCTGATGAATTGCTTTCTTATGTCTACGCTTGTATCTCCAGCTGTAAGTTGATTCTTCTTTCGGTAACACGCCCTTTTCGCCTGGGCTATCCTACAGACCACTAGTTAAAGCTCGCAAAAGGACAAAATGTATTTTTCATTTTGCATCGTTCTTGAATGGTGGACACCCTTATGCCTTGAGCCACGACTGATGTATTGACTTGTCAAAATAATGTGATATCTAAAACTGGAGATATGATACCAAGCAAATAGACTACTTTGAATATGTAACAAAATGATTAGCTTCGTGGGAGTTACTCCCCTACGCCAAAAATAGGGTCTCCCTGAAGTCCCTAATTCACTCACGCTGTTCAACACTGGTAATCCTTACATTAGAACGAAATTTCCACGTCCAAGTATGCACCTATTTATGGATGCAGTTTCGCTCGCCTACCGAATGAATGATCGCGAGAATTCCGACAATTTCGCATGACTCATTGATAAAATTTTACGCCATCTCAATAGCTTATTGTTATATTTCCGAACACGTGGTCAACTGACCCGTTCCTCCTGGTCACATGTCATGCGAGGTGTGTACATGTGGACACGCCGGCGATCACCTCCGCCGCGATATCGCCCGTGGCGTCGTGGAGGGCAGCCTCGGGGCCCCTTTCGACCCTCGAACCACAGACATGACCCCGGTGACGACTATATACTCTCCGATGCCCTTGATCCGATGCTCGCGCGACGAAATTCGAAGTTTCCCTCGGCGCGGGGCACAGCAGTGGGCTGAAATCGAAAATTCTGGCCGGAGTTCAAAAAGTGATTTTTTTCAAGCCAGGAAGCTGTATCTTTGCATAAATATTCTCAAAAGACATATGCATCCGATAATCCAAGGCATTTTCATTAGTACTCAACAATTAACAATTTGCATGAGGTCAAAGATGCACGAATTTCGCAAAAATGGTCTACACTCAATATTCTCACGAAGTCTTCAAAATCAAGCCCTTGCCTAACCTTTATGGGTGATTAATTGGAATAAAAGGTGATGTGATAAGATGAAACAGTTTTTATCTTTGTTTTAATGTAGTCTACTGACATTTTCGATTTTATTAACCGAAGATAAATAACAAGTACTGATGCAGATATAATCGTATGCTCAGATAGCTGGCTTTCGAAGCACATCAGATTATGAAGTATTCCCGAAGTGTTTTACCGTATACAGAAAGGATAGAGTAATCAGAAACGGAGGAGTATTATTTATAGCTGTGAAGGACCCGTATGTCAGTAGAAGAGAACTTATTTCAGAGCGAAATGTAGAAAATATTTGGTCTTCCGTTAAAAGCAAAAGTAGCAACGCAAAAAAGATACATGTAGGTGTATATTACAGGCCACCGGACGCAAACGTCAATACTTCAATGGAACTAGAATCAGAGATAGGCACATTATTTTCTCAGAAAGATGATAGAGGGGTAACAGTAGGCGGAGAGTTCAATCTCCCTTAGATAGACTGGAATAAGTGTAGTTTTATAACAGGAGGTAGGGATAAGGAACTCTGCGAATCACTGTTGAACAACTTTGTCACATTCTTTACAACACCTAGTAACAAAACCGACCAGGGGAAACAACATTATAGAATTATTAGCAAAAAATATACCCGAAAGAGTTCTAAATACAGTTCAGAATACAGACTCAGCAATTAGTGATCATAAAGCATGCGAAATTTAATGTAGGCGTTGAAAGACATTATAAACCAAGGAGGAGAGTATACTTATTTTGCAAGGCTAATTACGACGGTATTAAAGAGGAATTAAGGGAATCGTTTAATGTATTTAGAAAACAAAGCAAAGGATTTGATACAGAGGATTCGTGGAGAGAATTTCTTGAGGTCACCCGTAACGCAGTTAATAAATACATACCAAGTAAATTCATTAATGATAATACAGAGCCGCGATGGTATAACGCGGAGGTTAGGAAATCACTAAAGCGACAAAGGGTATGCCACGCTAGGATGAAAAATGCAGGACGGGGTCTATCGGTAGAGGAAAAGAATGAGTTAGTTCAAAACTATAAAAAATCGAGAGCATTAGCAAGGAAATCATGTCGGCAAGCGTTATCACATTTCAAGAGCAAGATGTTAGGAGAATATTTAGATAGCAATCATAAAGCGTTTTGGTTATATGTGAGAGAGCTTCAGGGAAATAGGTCCACAGTGCACACACTAAAAACGATAAACGAACTAGAGTCACTAGCAGTGTACATACAAAAAGCCAATACCTTAAACACCTTCTTCCAAAGCGTATTCAACTCATCGTCACACAGCGCAGTGGAACCACCGCCGAACACTTTCAGAGAGCAGATGCCCGAAATAAGCATTACATGTCGCGGAAGAGCAGCAGTTAAAAAGCATTGGTAAAAACAAATCACCAGGTCCCGATCGCATTCCTTCCACAGTATATAAAACATTAGCTTCTGAAATAGCCCCCTATCTAGAAATAATATTCAATAAAACACTAAAGAACCACACAGTACCCAAGGATTGGAGAGAAGCTAACATTACACCTATATTTAAAAGCGGTAATAGGGAAGAACCTAGTAACTACAGACCCATTTCACTCACGTCAATCTCTTGTAAGATATTTGAGCACATTGCAGTAGGTTCGATCATGGGGCATTTGGATAGTCAGCGATTACTCATAAACAGCCAACATGGGTTCCGGAAAGGTAGATCTTGCGAGACACAATTAGCTTTATTCTTACACGATATTTTAGTCTACGGCGAAAACAGTGGTGAAGTTGATGCGTTATTTCTAGATTTTAAAAAGACATTCGATAAAGTTCCTCAGGATAAATAGATTTGAAGTTAGAGAGTTTTGGTATAAATAAAGACGTTGTGTTTTGGGTAAAAGAATTCTTAAGTGGGGGAGAGCAGAGGGTTGTTATAGATGGTATCATGTGGGACACAGAGTCACATTGGGAGTTCCACAGGGTAGCATAGTAGTCCGCTTCTATTTCTTTTATAATAAACGATTTGAGTACCGTAGTTAGTAGTAAACTAAGACTTTTTGCAGACTATGCGGTAGTGTATAGGGGTATATCAACAGAAGAAGACAGGAAATCGCTTCGCAAGGATTCAGGTGCAATTCAAGAGTGGTGCGACAAATGGCAGTAGAATTTAACATTAAAAAGTTTGTAGATATCAATTTTGGAGGAGGAATAATCCGATAGAGCGTACCTTTAGAATCAGTGACACGAAGGTCGAAAACATTGAAACCATAAGATTTTTAGGTGTAACAATCACTAAAGATTTATCGTGGGGAAGACACATCCGGGAAATATGCGGCCGAGCGAAGAGAAAGCTAGGATTTATAAAAAGAGTACTTGGAAAATGTGACGAGAAGACAAAAGAGCGATGTTACTTTTCACTAGTTAGGCCCCACCTTGAGTATGCAGCCAGTGTATGGGATCCTAATGAATTAGGTTTGATCAGAAAACTAGACAGTGTGCAGCGTAGAGCAGCTAGGTTCGTTAAAAGGTGTTACGATAGGTTGAGTAGTGTTTCAGAATTAATACAAGAATTACTAGTAGGGTGGGAATCATTATCAGAGCTTTGGTTAAAGTACAGATTGAATCTATTACAGAAATTTCAATCGGATAGCTTTACTGAAGATGTTCGGCACATATTAAAAACGCCAGCGTACTATGCTAGATTCGACCAACCAAATAAGATTAGAGAGATAGATTGTCGTACCGATACATTCAAAATGTCATTTTTCCCCCGTACTATAAGAGAACAGAATAGGCAGCATATGAAAGGGATAGGTAGGGGAAATATTATAGAGTAGTAAGTAGTGCATGATGCATGTATTAATCCCTTAAATACTAGCTATAGATGCTAACAATCTAGTTGCATGAGACCCTATAGTTGCTTGTTTGCATGACGGTAGTGCATGCATGGTGATCTTCACCCTTTGCCACACACCCTCGCGGTGGCTTGCAGGGTATCGTATAGATGTAGTTATTAAACAAAATGGTGGACCCTACTTTTTGGTCATTTGGACAGCATGCGCATAACACTGGATTATTGTCTCTTCGAGGCCACCGACCCACAGTTGGTGTCGCATGTCTGCAACTCCCCCGCCCCCTGCACTCTGGTTGGGTGTTAGGCGATGGGTCGTTTTATGGCTCCGAGGAGCTCTTTTATGCGGTTATTTGCGGATAATTTTGGGAGAACGTTTTCTAGTATCAAAAGAAATGTACTATAGCGTTCAGTTTAATATTTGCATTGGTGTAAATCATAAGATTTCTGAAACTTCAGCTCGGATTTCACTCGTGTTGGTGTCTGTGATGGATCTCTCAAAATTCTCTCTACAACTCCCAGTGGTGTGGATACTTTGGTAACCACTTCAATATTCCTCACGTTTTCAAGGTTTGTGTACTCTATTAGGACTGCTAATAGAGTATATGATTTGATATTATCATATGTGCATCGGCTCCGTGGTATAATTTGTACTTATGGTTTGCGCATTCGTTTCTTTCCCAAAAACAATTAATATTTAATGCATGTGACGGTGCAGTTAGATGAGTCAATATACTGAAGGAAAATTTCCCGTTTCGCATACTATTGACGAAATTACAGCCACCTATCTGGTTATTACGTAGCAACTTAAGAAATCTTAACGAGAAGGGAGAAATTTCTAAATCGTTAGCTATCACAATTGTCGATTATGACAATATCGCCACCAGCAGCCAAGTTGAAATTCGAATCGAGACTTGAGTATGGGACGTTATCGACCTGACCAAAGACGCTACACATGTATCTCTGTGCATTCCATTACTTCTTTAATTCCTAATGATATCGAGAGAATGTAACACAGGGCAATGATTTTTATCAGGGTCTAAAGGCCCAAAAAAGGGTTTATCAGGGCCTAAATAAGAAATTTAATGCTTAAAGCAATCCATTCCGCGCTCAATCAATATAAGTAAGTACAATCTGCATGAAAGCGTACATTAGCATAGCTCAAACGATAGTTACTGATGTTTCATTTATGATGACAAAATTAAAAACAGTAAAACAGTGTTTCAGAACTAATAAAAGAATTAGGGTGGGAATCATTATCAGAGCATAGGTTAAAGTACAGATTAAATCTATTAGAGACATTTCTATCGGATAGCTTTACTGAAGATGTTAGGCATGCACTAAAAAAACCAGCGTATTATGCTAGATTCGATCAGAGAAATAAGATTAGAGAGACGGACTGTCGTACTGATAGATTCAAAATGGAATTTTTCCCCAGTACTATAAGAAATGGAATAGACAGTATAGCGAAGAGATAGGTAGGGGAAATATTTTAGAGTAGTCTGTAGTGCATGATGCATGTATTAATCCCTTAATTACTATAGATACGATAATTATATTAGCGTAACCAGTCTATTAAATGAATTGAAATGGGAATCATTGTCAGATCGCAGGTTGAAATTTAGACTTAATCTCTTCCACAAATTCCAAGGCAATATTTTCAGTGATGATGTTAAAAATATTTTACGAACCCCAACTTACTATGGCAGACTGGACCATAATCATAAAGTTAGAGAAATTGATTGCCGAACTGACCGATTCAAAATGTCCTTTTTCCCTCGCACAATAAGAGATACGAATAACGGTAAATATGTCCTATCGGAGAGTAGCAATGAATAGCATTGGTAGCTGCATGTTGGTATGAGTACTTAAAGCTAACCCTACTAACAGAATGTTTTTGCATGTTTGCTTTGCAATTTCTATCATTTTTAAATAGTGTAGTTCTGACTACTATATTAATACTATTCCTTTTTTATGCATGATATGTAGTGCATGTTTGGTGAGTAATCACCCCCTGCCACACACCCCTGTGGTGGCTTGCAGGGTATTATGTAGATAGATAGTAGATAGATACTAACAATCTAGTTGAATGAGGCCCTATAGTAACCTGTTTGCATGTCAATAGTGTATGCTTGGTGATCTTCACCCCCTGCCACACACCCTCGCGGTGGCTTGCAGGGTATCGTGTAGATGTAGATGTAGATGTATGCATTATGGTTTCACGATAAGATTAGATGATTTAAAGGTTACCCGTAATGCCATTGATTGATTAGTAACATTAAACTTTTCACTAGTCTTTTCTTCACTTCCCTACTCAACACCCCTGTCAATTAGTTCAAGCCTACGAGTAAAAGCTTCTTTTCCCAATGCAATTCTCATACTCACTTCAACGCTGCTATACCCTTTTTCTTCCAACACACTACCTAGATAGCTAAATTGCTCTACCTGCTCTAGCTTCTGACAACCTACTTTTATCGTTATACTGGCCCTTTTTGTTCTTGAAAATCGCATTACTTTCAATTTATTCTGGTTTATCAATGTTCATCCCGTATCTTTCGCACTGTCCCTGCAACGCATCCAGCATTTTTTGCAAGCCACGGCCTGACTGGCTGACACTAGCGCGTGGTGATCCGTAAACCTCACTGATATTATCAATCTCCCCCCGACCTTTACTCCAGCCTCAAGCTCATCCCAAGCCTCTCTCACCATTTCCTCCGAGTATATGTTGAAAAGTACCGGCGCTAACGGACGCCTTCTGCGCCATGCATAAATTCCGGATCACTCTCCTGTCTCTCCAGTCTACTCCTATTTTCCGCAATATTTCTATTAACTTGTCCCACCTCACTCTGTCGAACGCCTTTTCGAAATCAACATACGTAGCACGCGAATACATCCTCATTGTATTCTAGTTTCCTTTCCACTAGTATTCTCATCGTTGTAGTTGCATCCCGAGTGGCCCTCACCTTCCGAAATCCAAACTGATCCTCGCCTAGAAATACGTTTGCTCTCTTTTCCATTCTCCTATTGATGATTCTAAGCCCTACCTTTGCCTCATGAGAAATCAAACTTATCGTTCTATAATCTTCACTTTATTTTGTCACCCTCTTTTTCGGTGTAGGTATCAGCACGGTTTTTACAAAATCCTCCGGCCAAGTTCGTATATTCTGCGAAAAAGTTCATAAAATCTGTCCCTTCCCCCTCTTCCTAGGTTTTTCAGAAGCTCAGCTGGGATGTTATCTACCCCCACCGCTTTACTTGCCTTCATTTCTCGCAATGCTTTACATATCATGCATAAAAAACGATTAGTATTAATATACTAGTCTAAACTCTACTATTTAAAAAAGATAAAAAAGCAAACTAGGCATGCAAAAACATGCTCTTAGTTGGGTTACCTTCAGTTCCTTACACCAACATGCAGCTACCAATGCTATTCATTGCTACTCTCCGATAGGACATATTTACCGTTATTCGTATCTCTAATTGTGCGAGGGAGAAAGGACATTTTGAATCGGTCAGTTCGGCAATCAATTTCTCTAATTTTGTGATTATGGTCCAGTCTACCATAGTAAGTTGGGGTTCGTAAAATATTTTTAATATCATCACTGAAAATATTGCCTTGGAATTTGTGTAAGAGATTAAGTCTAAATTTCAACCTTCGATCTGACAATGATTCCCATTTTAATTCATTTAATAGACTGGTTACGCTAATAAGGTTATCGTACCGTCCCTTTACAAATCTTGCCGATCTTCGCTGCACACGTTCAAGTTGATTATTTATACTGATTTCGTAGGGATCCCATACACTGGCACAGGCACAGAATTTTCGGGCCCCTGGGCAACTGAGTGGTCCGGGCCCCCTAAATCCCGGCAAACCCCCTCACTCAATTTAGACCGGAACTGCGCACTTTCAGGTTATTTTATAACCAAGACCTCCTGATTATCAGCTTTTTCTGCAGAAAAAACTTGCATACTGTCATACATTATCTTTTGATTTACTACAAATTGTCCTTTTTTTAAATTAAACACATGTCAGTGGAATGGGATGGGAAAACAATTTCAAAATGAAAAAGTTTTGGCGGGCACACTTTACATTTTCATTTTACATTAATCAAAACTAGGACTTACTTGAACTTGAAAATTTTATAAAAAGTCATAATAAAACGTACTATTCTTTTTTTTTCAAAATTAGCATATCCACAATTACTCCCATCTTTTCGGAGATACGGAGATAATTATATCACCACCAAATTAAAACGAATGCAGATTATTCACTTCAACTAAGCTTTGCTTTCACCACAACTCTCTCAATCAAACATAACAGCAGGGAATGGGTAAAAATAATGTAAGTTAAGGGTTTTGACGAACAGAATATATTTTGTTGTGCCTCAATATTAAGCTATTTTTGATAACTTGTTTCCTTCCTGTGTGCATAATTCAAGTAAAGTAGAAACTAAAGTTTTACTAGATGAATAAAGTCTAATGTGACGTATAAATTCGGGATATTCATATTGTAACGCAGGGAAAATGAAAGAATTGAGTAGATTTTCTCGATGAACAACCAAAAGCTCCGCGGTGTCCAAAATGTACCTTTCTGCATGAACCTTCTAGTAGGGTCAAAGGCTTGGACTCCTGGGGCGAAGGGGCAAATAAACGGAAAAAAAGTCCTTAATAGTGTCCCTCTGGAACGTAAAACAATGTTTCATGTGAAAAATACAGGAATTTTAAGGCTTTGAGGGTGTGAATTTACTTTTAAGTTTAGTGACTTTTTAGTAACTTTGAAGTGCGAGTTTACTTTTGAGAGGAGAAACCTTGAACGCGATTTCGCGTACACTTTAAGACCTTAATATACCTATATCCCCATGATTTTATACGTGTAGAGCTGGTGGAGATCGATGGCAATGTACACATATTAAAAAAAAGGCGAATAAGAAACGTTATGTTCCTTATGGCTTGAAAAAACTTACTTGCATCACGTCATTTCCAGTTCCCGGCACGTGTCTCAACACTGTAAAAAGTAGATCTGATTTTAAGGTACAAAAGCGATCTGAATTTCAGATGCAACAATTTTAAGACAGGGTATGTTGAATTTCAGCAGTATTATCTTGTCTAAAAATAAGGCAGGTGAACGACTGAAAATCAGACCATCCAGAATCCTGCTCCCTCTGCTTCCTGCTTAACTGCTCCTGCACCAACCATCCGTGTTCCTGCCTTACAACCAGACAGCGCTTAAATTCAGATCGCACTGAAAATCAGATCAACTTTTTACAGTGAAGCTCCGCACGCGCGCACGAAAAATCAAATCTAATTATTGGCGTCGCAAACGAATTTTAATTTTTTTTCAGATCTACCTTTAACAAGCATCAACAATTGATAAAATGAGCCACTTGAAAGGCACTTAACATGCCAGATATTTACTACTTAAAATGAATTTTTGTGTGAAAATAGTGTATGCCATTTTGTTACGTAATATCACCTACATATAGGAAAAGAAACCCCAAAGTTAAGCATAGTCAAGTAAAAGAGTGGTTTTAACAGACCTACTAGTTTTTATCCGACCAAATTCCTCCCACAGCGTCACCTTCAACTTAAATAGGAAGATTTTCATAGAAAACTAAAGTCGGGTGTAATTTTGGCTATGTTTGAGCCCCTGCATCTCGGTAATGGCGAAACAACATGACCAATTACATACCATTCCATGGCTGCCAATCAATTATGAGTATTTGTACCAAAATTCATGATTCTATCTCCAAAAAAGCCATTCTGGACTTTTTTCGATTTCAGCCTACTGTGCATCGGTTCAAATTTTCCTTCCTCTCCTTTCTATTAACAAAAACCACACAAAATCATGACAGTGCGTGCATGGGCCTTGAACTTATTTAAGTAAAACAAGGAAAGAAATTTGGGAAAATTTCAGAAGGATAAATTATACATCATGTTTAAGAATTAATAACTTTCTGAAATATGTATATATTAAAAAAAATTTAAATATTAAATATTTTTTGCTTCCCTTTTTTATTTTACCCGGGAGTTAAGGATTGCAATCCCGGAATATCGGATGAAATGACAAACCCGAAATCCCGGGAATTAGTACCTATATACGAATCCCGGGATTCCGGGATTGACGTACACCTTTTCGCTAACAGGCAGCGCTAATAAGTAAGTTTTCTTGGACATAAAATGCAACACGTTAGACGTCTGAGTCCATTGACTAATACATTTTTTTGGAATAAGTAATTTGTCATCATTTGTAATACATAAGAAAAATGGAAATGAGCTTACGGGGCGCGTGTTAAAGACATAGTGATCGCCAGCATTAAACAAGATGGACTTAATTCCAGAAAATGTTGTCTAACTTTTGATGATGATCCCGTAATCCCGGGATTGAAAAATCTCTCTGAGATTGCAATCCTTACTGGGAGGCTAGGTGGGAGGGGGCCCTCCCTGCCCCCGTGTATGGGCGCTCATGTACACAAAACCAATGACACAACACTAGAATGTGTAGCTTGCTACTGATAATCTGTAACTTTGACTGTAGAATAAACGATTATTTACAGCCCACCAACAAGTAAACAACAGACCACAACAGACTTTAGGCGGAGGGATTGGGTTTCTTATCGTTCAGGTGGCATGTCGATGAGTGGCGAATGTTCGCGGCAAAGGGAGGGCAAAGGGTGAGTGTCGACACAGGGCCCGCGCTTCTCGCTCTATCGTCCCCATCACCCTAAAACCCTCGATGACCACAACAACAAAGCTAACGTCATACTTCTCTATTGCACACTGACACACGCTCTACCTTAATTTGCTTTTTTCACTTTTTAAACAACAAAATTTTGTATTCTTTCTGGCATTTAAATTTATTCATACTTCGAATTTTTGTTTTCAATTAATCTATTTTGACCCGGGCCCCCTGATGGCCCGGGCCCCTTGCCATTTGCCCCCTTTGCCCCCCTCTGTCGCCGGCGCTGCACTGGCAGCATATTCCAAATGAGGTCTAACAGGGGAAAAGTAGCTGATTTCTCGTACATGATCGTCACATTTACCCAATACTCTTTTAATGAATCCCAGTTTGCGATTCGCTTGACCCATTATTTCACGCATGTGTTTACCCCAGGAAAGATCACGTGCCAGTCTTATTCCAAGATATTTAATGGATTCCACGTTTGTTAATTCATTTTCGTAATACATTTACCAACATTATTCAACCTATCCACAAGTGTTGTTTGCAGTCCATTCCTTTCCTTGTCGTTAGTAATATATCTGGGACTTTCCTTCTCGCTACCAATTATTCTGCATGCCTGGAGTACTTTTCTTAGCACATGCAATGCCTGAGAATTTAACCTGTCCCTTATCCTGGTGACTGGATTTTTTTAATTTTAAGTAATTTAAAATAACGTCATCAGACTAAATAAATAGTTATTCTGCGTGGAATTATATTTATTTAGTTTTTAATCCGATGTGTATTTGTGGCTTCTTGAGAGGACGCGCGTGATCGGCAAGTGACATTTATATACACGCATGCCTCGCACGCCGCCTTTTTGTTTCCAATTGACGTGAATATTTATATTTTTCTTGTTGCGACAAATTCCTTCAATCAGTACTCGAAAAATGCTTCACTGGTGGTGCTGAGGAATACATTCATTTGCTTTTTTCATTTCCATCGACGCCAAATGTGTGTGCAATTATGTGTGTACACCAATGGAATCTTGCAATGCTGTTCGACTGCTGTTCGATAAGAGGCTCATGGGGCAAACTTATCAGGTAATTGGGAATCATATACCATTTGTTTTACTTTATATCACTGTTAGATATCACTGCATACTACGATGATCAGTGAAGCAAGGCCTCAGGCACATCACCATCGGGACAGAATGGTGTGACTTCCTTCACCCTTCGAACAGCATCTTTTCTGCTTCCTGACCAAAAAAGGTATTTTTATGACTTCCAGACGGAAAAAATACCTTTTTTGGCCGCTGTACCTTCGAAACAAAAAATAGCTATTCATTGGTAAAACTTAAAGGAATATATGAATGCCTGTTTTTTGTACCATTTCACTGCCTTTCGCTCGCAAGCGTAGTAAGACATCGTTTGGTCGGCACCGCTCATGTAATTATTGTAACATACCTCTGGTTTTGTTGGTTTCGCACCTCTTCTGCAATGAGTGTCTATTAGCTCTGATTCCATGGCGAGCACATGCCGCTTCCATTTTAGGACGCCCACTCCCTTATTGTTGAACAAGGAAACCACCTTACCGTTCGGTAACTTTTTGATCAATAAATCAGAAGGATCACCTTTTCTTGCGGATCGCAGTGTCCCAGTACAATGAATCTTGTCATCTAGCAGTTCCTCACGTAGTTGAACACTGTTCAACTACGTGAGGAATGACTTTTACAACAGTGATAACTAGAGCGCGGAAAAAAAGTCTTCAATTTTGCAAAAAAAGTCGCCTAAAAAGTCACCAATATTTTTGAAAAAAGTCTCTCAAAAGTCTGAGTTATTTCCGTGAGAAAGTAGCTGAATTTAACTGAATTGTTGAATAAAAGAGCCTAGAGATGCTAGTCCAGGCATTAGGGGATTTTACTTGGAAAAATTAGAGGTAGTTCTGGAAATTGATTTATCCTATGCTTTTTGGGTCGATGAATCCGAATTTCTTACTTTCCACCAAAAATTCCCCCCGCAACCCCTCCAAATTTTGAAAATAACACAAAAAAAATCGCTTTTTTAGTTTTTGAATCGTTTAGTTATGATTTTGGGAAATACTAATCAAATAATCGGAAAGTAGACAATATAAGCAACAAAAAAGGTATTCTAACATTTTGACGTAGGACGAACAGCGCGCCCTGAAGCATGCGCCTCGGCGTCGCGGGGCTGCATGCTCCAAGTTATGCTACCCCGCTTAACCACTCACGTCGTTTATATTCGCTCTCCCGTCTCCCCATGGTTCGTTTTCTTCGAAACTCACCCTCCCATCTCATTGTTCCTCTATTTCAATATCTGGAAGTCCCCAGCACCCTACCTCTTACTAAAAAGGCATTAGATGACAAAGAGTGTGTAAGTACACTCCATTGTAAAACCTTGGAAACAGGGCGTTTTTCCAGTCAAATTTAAAGGGGAAAATTTTATAATATACAATACAAAACAATTTACGTAGGATCAATAATGTTATAAGTCAGTTGAAACATGATTTAATAGTTCAAAACTTAGTTTTCTACTCAAGAAAAACCGAAAATGAGAAAAAAAGTACTTATTTGTTGTACATCGTACAGGTCAGGACCCCTATTTTCGGGGAAGCTGAGGACCTTTTTTCTCTTGTTTTTCGCGATAATTTTAAAATCTTCTTCTCCGCTTGATTGCAGCCGAGGGTCCAGGTTCATCTACGTCATGCTTGCCTCGCTACAATGTAGGCTCATTTAATGATCATCTGCACACTATGTGACGCGTTCACCCCGTCGGAAATCCTAGATGATCTTTCATATAATTGTATCATTTTTCCACTAATCTCCTAAACAAAAGCGGAGTGCTAGCATACAGTGTAGCGCTGTCGGCTTGTCAGCAGACCACCCGGGTTCAAATAAGCTGGTTCATAATTAGATCAATGCATTCTTTCAGATCAATCTATCCCTTTGTGAAGTCTTTGGACACCCTCAGCAAAAAAAACTCGAAGTGCGAGGTGGCCCAGGGAAAGGAACAATATGTGAATTTGACATGCAAATGGATAAGTACGGGGTGAGCTCTACCCTCACCTATCCAAACCAACCTTCGGGTTGAAGCACTGAGTGAGTGTGATTATTTCATGAACGGTGGAACAATAGAAAGAATTCACTGCAGTTTCCGGAGCTATTATTAAAATTTCGCATTAACAATTGTTAGGAGCTTACATTTTACAGTACATCTCTGCTCCGTGTAGTACCGCATGAAAAACACAGATGCGTCAAACACACAGTTGAACAAATGTGATCACAACAGCCAAATATGAACTTACTACTACTTAAACCACATGCCTACTTTTAGTAGGCATGTGGTTTAAATAAAAAGGCCCATAAAAGTCTCTAAGATAGTCAATATTACTTACTCATTGTGCGCAAGTAATTTGGGTTGATAAATATCGGTCTGTTGCTAGAGAATTAAATGTTGATTTTGAGACCATTGGAGAAAGCGTAAGATGTAAGCGTACCTAGCGGAAAAGCGACGAACTAGATCCTCACTGCGCGCTCCATAGGGAATTAGTGCCAAGTGTCCAGACCTATTTTCTAAGATCGTGCGCATAATTAATTATACCGGCATGCAATGCTTCGCTTGTCGTGTTTTCACGCCGTTCAATTTTTTCACTTTTTTATCAATGAGAAAAAATACTTCTTACGTCATTCTAAACTCGAACGCCTTACGAGAGCTCCAGAGGTTATAAACGTTCGATTAAGGCGATAAAGAAATGAAAGGACACTCTGCCCTCTGTTGGATGAGATTGGCTCGAGAGAGACCTTATCAGTGTGTTCATCTACATTGACTGATTACGCGACCTTCAAGCTACGAATGAAAAAGTCTCTCTCTCCTCCATAGAGGCTAAGTGATATTCAATTGGCATGTTTTTATTTTACAGAATTTAAAATGTACTATATGAGTTACAAGTAATATTATGTTGGATAATTATATCAATGCTAAACGTTCCTCATAGTGTTTTTCAACTCGATTTATTTAAATAAATAATTCTTTATTTAAAATTTAAAATATGTTGTCAAAGTCCTCTCCACTCTTGGGACTATGAAATGTAGAATTCGAAATTTAATCATGTAGTCTGTGTGCTTTGAAGCTATTATTTGGGTCTAGAATTGGCCCTGCGATATTGCACATCGTTGCACATTTATTTCGTGAAAGTGGGTCGTGGTTGAAAAATCTCGCGACTCCCGATCGCGCATTCTTCGCTGGTGGAAATTCGTGGAGCACTAACCCGTCCTCCCAGGGTGAACTATCGAAAAGGGAGCGCAAAAGGATTAAAGGCCACGATTCTCAAACCTTGCCTACGCAATAGGAGGAAGAGGGGGTACAGTTTAAGCATAACTATGCGTAACTTTTGCTAGTCGGACGTGTAATTGTGAACTTTTTGAGGGACCTCGTACGATTCAGTTCAGCGTAGAAAACTCGGGCATTCACATTATAAGGAAATTATCTGCCTATGGTTGCACTTCATGCGAGGTAAACAAAGTATGACACGCGAAAACAGCACTGGAGGGTACGCACAGTGGATCTGTTTCCTTGAGTTCGTCGGCCTAAAGGACTACTAGCACCTCCAGCGGCCAACCGAGAAGCTACAGCCTCATCAAGGCGACAGCAGCAGAGTTGCCAGACAACATTGTAAGATCGTGACTGTACAGGGGACAGACTTGGAGAGGGTTGCATGCATGTACTTCACTGTCCCCAGGTAACTCTTGTACACTTACGTTTCGTACTCCCACATGCCTGAAAAGCTTAAAAGTCTTCACGCAACAAAATTAGCGTACTAAACTAATAACAGTGACGGCCCAAAGTGGCCACCGTAAGAACTAGCCAGCGATTCTGCAGATGATAGCAGTCGACCGTCTGCATTTCGTCGCGGGAGGACCCAGAGTGCACTGCGGCAGCGAGCGGCTCTTCAGCACACCCCCGGCAACCGCACGAGCGTAGGGGGCTCACGATTAGAGGCCGTGCCGTACGAAGGGTGGAATCACGCTTCTGCCAGCGGAACAAACGCGCGACTGCCAAGTTGCGTGCCACTTACTCAGCGAAACGACACGGCATTGCTGCGAAAGACTGAGGCGGCGCAGGAATATGTCGGTTGTGGCGAGAAGGCTTGGGAGAAGTGGAAACTGAAAAGCCATTGATTTGCATGGTTTCATCCCTTAATAGTTAAACGTAATGAACGGTGAAAACGAAGAGGAAACTGATCCACATTAGGACTAGTGCATATCCTGCTCCTTTCGCTCAATCGAGTTCGCTCGTGCCGCAAACGCGTGAGACGCACTAGAGTCGGTCAGAGCCAACGTTAATGGCTGTGCTTACTTTAGGAGCCGAGACCAAAGAATCACTTTGTCACGGACTTCGTGGCGTCAGTGCTTTATGCGTGGACATGCGTACGTTTTTACTGCGTCGGCATCGTCTGCAACTTCCTGGGCAGCCGCTGTCGGCTATGCGCTATAAACGACCTGTCTCTCTCTAACCTTCAACCTTTGAATGACCAGTAGACCTCGTGGAAATGCGAGGCGTCAATTGTTTTTCCGATCGCTCATTTTCAGCGAGAGCAGTTATCTCGACGCGGCGGCGGCGCTTGGGCGTCGGATGTAGTTGCGTGGCGAATGGATTCGCCAGTCAGAGGGGCGATTGCCACTGCTTCTGAACGACCCCTCTCCTGCGAACGCAATATTTGGAGCAGGCCGAGATGCCTGTCGATGGTTGTGCTGCCGCGTGCACCATGCGATCCAAGCACCAGGAAGAGAGATCTTCGTCTTGGCCACCGACGACGATTCCGAAAGCCTTCCATCTCTTCTCTTCATGTCATAGGTCGGTCCAAACGCACAAACCCGTAACGAAGTAAAGATTCACAATTTGAACACCGCCGAGGCATCATTTAAATACTCCTAATTTTAACCGAAGGAAAATCTTCTAAATCCGTGCGTACACGGGAAAAAATATTTTTGTCCTCCGTACAAAAACCCATTTGCTGACTCCGCCTCTGTCCTAAAAGCAAAAGTCACTCTAGCAAAGCAATCGTTGGAATAACAAATGCTCAATGGTGGCTGGAGCAATTGGCATTTGTTCCCCTGCGTTTGTCACGACAACAAATGCGTCTGCTAGGCGAGCAATGATCTTGCCAGCGGAAACTCTGAACTAAACAGTTTTGCTGTGTGTTGTGGGTGAAAGAAAATGGCTGCATTTCTACAGAACTGTTGAAATTAATTCTTAGAGATTTCTTAGTTTGTAATGAAAGTGCATCAGAGCATATCTGATTATTAACACATTTTTCCAAAGATTTTGCCTATGTATAGTTCGTTACCGTTTACTTAGGAGCGTGTCTATGGAAAATAATATAGTGCTCTACCGAATATGCGTTCCTGACGTAATGCAAGAAGATATTCCAAACGAGTGAAAAAAACAATCAGCTCTGTAAGTTACAGTGTATATGAGGCGCTCGGGGCTAGATAATCGGGGTAAGCCACATGAAGGAAATTTTACAGGAGTGACATCTGAAGGTTCGAAAAATTCCGTAAATTAGGTATTGTGTCTTGGTGCAATACATAACAACAAGGTGTGTGCTGCCATCTCTTGGTTTCTTCAAATATTACTCCGCCATTGGCTTCCCATCGTCTAGCAGATAAGAAAGTCGTACAGATCTCAATATTTCTCAGTGTGTGGCTTACCATCATCTAGCCCCGAGCGCCTCATATATTTAATTTCTCTCGAACAACCAAATTCATGAAATATTCTTATACGAAGCACTTAAACGAAGAAAGTAATCATCATGAACAGAAGTATATTCGTTCGTTTCGTATATCCGTTCCGTTGATAAGATCGTTCCGTACGTTCCGCATATCCGTTCCGTTAATAAGATCGTTCCGTAGGGCACGTATCTTTGTGCGGACAAATATGGCTGACCTTGTTTCACGAATATCCTACTATGCCTTTATCCTACTTCCTATATTCTCGCGAAAAACTGAAGCATCAACGACAATTTCATTTCGGAGGCGACAATAGCGAAGGCCATAGCAACGCTCGGAAAAGAACCGAAGACAAAACAGTGAATTTCAACGTAAATTTCATATTTCCCAGAATCCTCGAGGACGAAGTGTAAATCGGTTAAGAGACAAAGGCACTCGGTAATTCTTTTCTTCCGACATTCTCCGTGTCAACGACGACAGATTTTCTTGACGAACGATACTTCCGCATTTCCGTTTAATTATTTTAAATGTTCCGTATTTCTTTTATCTTGTGGGCACATAACCGGTTGGCAGAGGCTGGCATCCAATGAGATCTCGTCTAACAGAAAAAGGTTTTAACTGTGTTCAAATAAACTTAAGCAGCGATAAACGGCAGAGGATGAACTGACAAACTGAATTGACAGACATAAGCAGTTGCCTGAGAACGGAGTTACCAACCGATAATTTGGTAATATGCAAGTACTAACTTTCAACACGGAGTCACAGCGGTACCTCCTTGAAGAGTTTTTTTTACTCCTTTTATTGTTGACTTTCATTCCCATAAGAAAAGCATTGAATTCGGTGCAGATGTTTTTTCATTTACTTTTTTAAATTGGCAACACTCAAGATAATGGTAAATATTTTTATCACGATATGAAAAAATGTAAGTGAAATTCAATTCTTCCGTTAAAGTTTCTTAATTAAAATCTCCTTGGCAACCAGGCGAGAATATCCAGTTGAATCAGATTTTATAGACTTTAAATGGATGCTCTTTTAATCCTGCAGAATTTAAATTTCAGGGGTAAATGACTAATTGGAGAGCTGTAGTAAGATCTTTGTGGATGTAATTATCACGCTAACCACTCGTTGCATGGCAGAGTTCACGAACGACCAGCAGTGCAGATCACGAACGACCACCAGCAGAATACCAGAAGTTGTGGTATTCAGTAGAAATTTTGCAATCGTAGGGTTATAGGTAGGGACCTAATGTGCAGTAGGTATGTGCCCTCATTTTGCGTGCCTGCATTTTGTGTTAGACCTGAAAGGCACTGTTGTCATCGCATATAAGGTTTTGTTGGAGGCCCAATCGGCGGAGGTTCGCTAGAACAAGGCGTACGCCAAGGACTGCGACAGTATTTGCGGCTCCAATGGGAACAGTTTGGTGTGGACAAGGTGTGGAAAGTACGCAAAAAACAAGCGAAGTCAGCACCGAATCCATTGCTTTTGGTTTGGGAGTAACGGCGAATAATAAAGGGGTAGAAAAACACCAAAAGTGGCTTTCGGCGAAAATCGTGTTGTTGTGCGTCCCTACACCACAATGGGGACTCAAAATTTTATCCTTGGATATGACCCAGGGCACACCTAAGAATGAAATTACGCTGCATTAATGTCACGAATGAAGGGCGTTAATGCAATTTCGGCTTTCAAGGGTATTCATAGAGATTGCTCGCATGCGAGTCATTGTAAAACGCTTATAAGACTAGGTTGACGATCATATGTTAAAAGCATTCCTTGATGCATTTTCGTGAACAATACCGTGAATTGTCGTAATTAATGTCGGGCCACAAGTAAGCGAAGGTTTGGATTCGTTGTGTGTCGTTGGTTTGTTTGGGTGAACTCAGTGCGCAAAGGCTGCTACGTTGAGGCGTGCCTCTCTTGCATAAAAGATGGCAGCACCGAATCATTAAGTAGGTGTCATTTTTGTGAAACATTCAGGACACATCCTTTTTTGGCCCTTCTATGGATTGGCATTAAAATAATGATGCCTTTCCATCATATATTTGGAGAAAAAAGACGTTGAAAAGCATCTATTTTATACGAGGTTAAACGGCAGAGCATGGCTATTACAGTAAAATTTGCAGGTCAGTATCTATCTACATCTACATAATACCCTGCAAGCCACCACAAGGGTGTGTGGCAGGGGGTGATTTCTCACCAAACATGCACTACATATCATGCATAAAAAAGGAATAGTATTAATATAGTAGTCAGAACTACACTATTTAAAAATGATAGAAATTGCAAAGAAAACATGCAAAAACATTCTGTTAGTAGGGTTAGCTTTAAGTACTCATACCAACATGCAGCTACCAATGCTATTCATTGCTACTCTCCGATAGGACATATTTACCGTTATTCGTATCTCTTATTGTGCGAGGGAAAAAGGACATTTTGAATCGGTCAGTTCGGCAATCAATTTCTCTAACTTTATGATTATGGTCCAGTCTGCCATAGTAAGTTGGGGTTCGTAAAATATTTTTAACATCATCACTGAAAATATTGCCTTGGAATTTGTGGAAGAGATTAAGTCTAAATTTCAACCTGCGATCTGACAATGATTCCCATTTCAATTCATTTAATAGACTGGTTACGCTAATATAATTATCGTATCGTCCCTTTACAAATCTTGCCGATCTTCGCTGCACACGTTCAAGTTCATTACTTAGACCGATTTCGTAGGGATCCCATACACTGGCAGCATATTCCAAATGAGGTCTAACAAGGGAAAAGTAGCTGATTTCTCGTACATGATCGTCACATTTACCCAATACTCTTTTAATGAAACCCAGTTTTCGATTCGCTTGACCAATTATTTCACGAATGTGTTTACCCCAGGAAAGATCATTTGTCAGTCTTATTCCAAGATATTTAAAGTAATGTAAAGAGAAATGTCGTTTTGACATTAACCTAATATAAGATGCGCAATTTTATATAGAATTTAGCATTGCGGAAAAGTGCTCGCCGTACCACACTTTTTTAATTGATATTAATATTGTTTGCTGGAAAAAAAGTAGAAAAGCCTTATTTAAATGAAAGTGGCGCTACAGTATTTTCTTATCATTGGCAACGGTACTTGTAACGGAGCGTGCTTACAATCTTATTTACTAACTTAATTTAGTAAAACTAAGTAAGAATATACCTTACCAAGGTCCTTCTTATATTTTGATGTAGGTATTTTAAATATTTCATTGGTTATTGACATGGTGTAATTAATACCAATGCTTCCAAATGGTAGTAACGTCATTGTTGCCAAATAATTTTCAAAAATATGAATGTCAATAAATTCTAAACAAAGTATTGTATTTGCAAGGGAATAGTTTAAAACTAAGTAAGAAAATATTTCACCTATTTTGGAATACGTATTAGCGGGATTGGGCATGTATTCTCTCTTTGTAAATTAAACGTGGCAATAACACGTCAGTCATGTTCTAAAGTGAAAATGAGTTACAAGAGCTAGTAAAAGATAGAATGCAACTACAAAACGCTATATACTAGCATACTCATACAATTATTGTGCATGCGTTATCACCCTATAGATGATTTTCCATATAGGTGTTTTTCTGGATCGGTATTTATTCATTTAATAACATGGCTATTTTACGGGAGTTTGAATCGCGGAGTCACGGTGCAACCTCTTAAAAGAGGCCAAATATAGAATGCCTCTCCTGGAGTAATTGGAGTTATTGGCGCCGTGAATAACACGCACCCATGGTAGAGTGTAAGGTGTGAGCGTAATTTGCTTCCTTCACCGCCGACGTCGCTGCAATCGGGAGTTGCTTCGACGAACTCTCGAATGCGTTATCCGCCATTCTGCCTCAGTTCTTCGTCGATCGATATTTTTGATTTAATGCAGCGTGACGCATTAAATATTTGCGCTTCATTAATTGGAATTGGAAAGCGCCTCAGCAAACTCGCTTTAATTCCACTCAGGTGTGTAAATTAAAGCGGGAGGCTTTATTTAACGTTGACACCTTCGGACATCGCCCGAAACATTTCAAAATATACGATGGAATTTATCGGACGAGGCAGTGATTTTTGGACGAGATATCGCGATAATAAGATAGTCGAGGACTTGAGGAGGGGCGAGAGAGGTCGTGCGTGCGCTTGAAATGGCCAGTGCCTCATCGTGGAATCGTCTCCATTCCCCAGTGTCCATCGTGCCAGGATTTTTCGCCAAATGGACATTCTAGTGCCTGGATTTATTTCGTTAATTTGGATTTACTCTCTCCGGCCGTGAATCAGTTGGAGGCACATTCCCGGCGTGACACGGAGTGAACGTATTTTTCAGTCACCGATACGAACGATTGCTTCTGACTCTAACGAGAGGCCTGAGCTGTTTCAATAGGATGTCGCTGTTTCCATGGGGATGACGTCTCCAGCAGCGGGATTCGAGCCACGGACCTTTATCTTGACGGGCTACCCAGGAATCTTGATTCCAAATACGCTTCCAGTAGCATCTTATCTTCGAGGAATACACGTCTCCAACCGTACAAGGCCATTCTCAAGTGATTGTAACTCTGCGTTAACTTGGTGACAGCATTTTCATTCCATTAAAGCGGCTGGAAGTCTTCACTCCATGCAAGCTATCAGTCCATGCAAGCCAGTCCTTTTTCTGGCGCTTATGAGGACGCATCACAGCCACTGGCTGGGAATAGTTCTGCAGAAAATCCTCCAGGTGGCGAGCAGTCGCAACACATCAAGACTTTTTGCCGGAGAGGGTCTCATGGAAACGCACTGGCAACATCGCACAGTGGGCTGAAATACAAAAAAAAAACTTGCCCAAAATTCAAAATTTTGACTTATAAATTGAGACCCCGCAGTGTGTCATTTTGAGTTTGGTACATCCACGCTACAAAGAACCATAATGATTTTAATCTTTGAGCTTTTTTTAGATTAGTAGAGCCCGTTAAATTTGACAAAAATTGTCAAAATTCTAAGAAGTAGGTTTTTCGCGAAATCTCGTTCCTTGTCTTTGCTCGTATGGCCATCTGAGAGCAATTATGGCTATTTTAAAAGTATAAGTGATAAATGATAACCTTTTTAAAAGACAGTATGTGGTCGTTTTCGTATTTAAATTAATTTTCGATAATAATTATTAAACAAAATAAAATACCGTTTTTGGCCTGATTTTCACAAAATATTAACAAAATCTTTAGGAACGACACAAAACAACACTGAGGCACATAAAAGTGCAACATCTCTACTACGTGTTTATAAAAAAAACCTTGCCCCAACTTGCCTCCGCGCCATTTAAGATGAAATATGTACGTACGGACGTGTAGACGGGTCAACCGCCCGGCGCCGAAATTAGCGTAATGAATATTTTTATTTTGTACCTAATAACCTGTACTCAAAATTTTATCCCTTTCTCCATAGTTCTGGACCTAAGGCCAATGATGTTGCTAAAATAAGTTAGTACAGCGAGAACCACGAAGACTAGAACCACCTTCGCGGCTCCTGGCAATTAACAACCTCGTGAAGTATGAAACAGCAGAATGTTCACTTGTGTTCAACGAAATGTAGATCCTTCCGTGTTACCCTTCCAAAAGGACAAGCCACAATACTTTATGAGCGAGCGTGGTCATACCCGGGCCGTAATCCTCCTTGACCCTGAACACACATTCCCCCAGACTTTTGTCCCTAGTAAGATCCCTCACTCAAGTTTTCTACTTCCCCGAACAGCACTTGGCTTGATAAGACAACATTTAAAACTCCTTCCAAATGTGCCGCTAATTAGTTTATTACCCTTTCACAAGCAAATCGGTTTATGTGCCCCAGAGCATCGACTCTCTCAGACACGTGTCACGTGATTCGCCAAAATAATTTGTGGGTTTTTCCGAGAATGTGAATTTCCCATTGGTTCAGAAATTTTCTCTCCCACTCGCGATTCAGTCTCATTTTGCTGCTGCGAGTGGAAGTACTCGAGGGTTTTCGGCTCATGGACACGGGAAGGAGGAGTTGTTAGCCACCTATCAGGAGAGAACCAGAGAACGGAAAGAGCGTGCTTCAGAGCGACAACATTGGATCTCAGGTCTCGAAGTTGTCGCACAATAAAAGAGATTTTACAATTATCTTTTGCTGGATTATCAGTAGTTTTTTATGTTGGTTTAGATTAATTACACCGACACAAAGGAGAAGATGATTCCTGAAAAAAATCCTCTCAAGGAAAAATGCTGAAATTATGCTGACACATACATTATGCTGACAGTTGCGGAACTGGAAGTTGGGTCAAAGAAGGCAGCTGCGCTAAAATATGTGTGAAAAAATTTAACATGGCAATAGATTCCAATAAATGTAGTGTTGTCGCAGTTCATGGATAGATGTTTTTTTAGTACTGGAAGATTCTCTGAGAGATATCTCTGGGGTGCAGGCAAAAGGACATCAAAGAGGTAGCACCACTCGAGGAAGATGTCTTGGAAAGAGGAATTCTGGGATATTTTCCAAAGATCGCTACTAAGTTCGGATCCACTAATTTCAACGAGAGAAATACTGGAAAACAAACGGAGAATGTCCAGAGAGGCACGGAATCTTGTTCTGAGAGAGGGGTCGACAGATTCGGAGGACAATGATGATGTAGGTACAATCGGGATCAGATGAACAAGTTGGAAGGTGTGTTTATTGTGACCAGGCTACAAAATAATTAACAAACACGAACAGAAAACAACAAAAGCATAACAAAATAAATGATAACAATGACTCTGGTCACTAAGGTCTGTTTGGGAAGATCCCCCTTCAGGGCTCCGTGAATATCACTGGATGTTAGAGTTCATTTAGGTGCAGTACTCGGATGAAGAGACTAAGAACTGATAAAGTGTATAGATTAAGTGTTCTTTAAAGTGCTTTCTTTCTTGTTATTCCGAGTTGAATTCCGTTCCAATTCAACCCATCGTTCACATTTTAAAGAAATTCTGATGCTAATTTTAGTAACTATCTACATTCAGTAGTTTTCTGTATCGATGTTTGTATCCATATCTGCATCGATACTCTATAAGGTAAGCAGTGTTCGTCAAACATCGATATCCGCTAGTGAACGATAGTTGTTTTCAGACGTTTGAAATATTCTCTTCCAGCGAAAATCAATTTTAATTGACCGCTCGTATGATTGCTAGCGATGTGGATTTCATGGTTTCCGCCATTTTGTCCTAAAGTGGTCCGAGACCAGTCTACGGGCTCGAATCGTTGGATTTAAGTTTGAGACCTAACTAGCACGGTGTTGTGAAAATTTCAATGCTTTAGTTTTAAAAACAACTTGGAGATGTGAATTTTGGTTGGGTTTTTTTCCATTTCAGCTCACTGTGCATCGGTGCTTAGGAAGTCTTTTGGGGGAACGAAAGGGAGGTCTTTCCCCTCCTCTCTTGCAACATACAATCCCCCCCCCCTCCTTTCTTGGAAGATCCATTCCGCAAGCTTCATCACCCGAAATCCGACACGATGTTTGAAGTGATAGAAAACGGAAGGCCGGGTCACTTCGCTGTGGTCTCTGCTCGCCCGGAGTAACCCCTTCCCCAACTCCCTCCCCCTCAAGGGTCACTAAGTTGTGTTGAACACTTGTGGCAACAAGTAGCAAAAGCATTGACCGTATTGACGTTAGCAGAGAGTTCCGTCCCTAGCCTACCACACCCGCACCTGATTCTTTCTCCGATATCACACTGTGTGCTCTCTGATTCCAGCAGTGGAGTTGAGTATACTTACAATCCCTCTCTCATTATTTTAAACATTAAAGCACTATAGGTTGCTATTTTCAATCGAAAACTCTAATTGTTTACTATATGCAAGCACCTTATACAGGTCATCATAAAACACTTCCATGAAGTCACCTATTGACATGTCGCAGTGTAATCAAAATTACCTTCGCCAAGTTTTCACAACTTGTAGAGGGCAGCTCATTGCATATGTCCGAAATAAGAGGCCGTAAGAAGTTTCCTTCTCATGCCAAGAGACACTTCCAGACTGTAGAGCTGTATCCTCAATTCTGAGAATATCTTCATCAGACTTTTGATGATCTCTAATAAATGTATACTTTGCTGTTTCGTAGTCTGTGGAAGACATATTGGACCGTTCAGTCCATAATGAGAACGATCACTTGTCTCTTTAGGAATTGATTTTCTGGCTCCGGGTTGAATCTGTTTCCTAACGTAAGTTATTTTTGTAATTTCCGGTTCATGTCCGTTCTATAATAGCCCCGAACTTGCACAAAACATATTTTTATGCAGCCAATTCCCGGAGTTGATACGAATACCAGCACACCTTCCTTGATATGTTCTGCGCTGTGCAAAATTAATTCGCCTTCCTCCGATAATTTTTGCTACGATGGAATTAAATTGCTCCACTGGGTTGCTGTCTCATAAGACTCATTCTGTGCCGACTCAAATTTTGAAATATCTCTTCCAACTTTGGGAGGAGTGCACTTGTTGTATAATCCTCATGGATATTATTTCCATGCACATCATCTCCGGAACAAAAGTAAGGAGCGAATTTGGAGTGGTCTCCGAAGACTGCTCTGCAGCCGAACACAGGGTGGCTGCCGGCAAGGCCTGAGAAACGAACATTTGTCCAGTTTCATTTTTGTAAGGCACACAACGCGTTCCGGCACTCGACGCAGGTCTCAAGTCTATGTCTTGAAGTATTTGGCGTTGAAGTGGGATTTGGGAGAACCATGTTGGCAGAGGCGATGGGAAAGGCTTCAAGGGGACACGTTGAATGGCATCCTTCAACCACGGTCCAATGTTGGTGCAGAAATAATGGCGGTGAACTCCCTGCAGCTGGGAGAACCCTTGTGGCCCAGAAGGGTTTCTGAATTTCTTTTTCCGCGAGTGCTAAGTTGTGTTCACCCGCTGAGGGAGTAGGTAAGCCGTGCAGCAGGCGCATGGCCCAGGCTGAAACTTTGCGACAGAAGATAGCGAGGCCTAATTGCTTCGTAATCCTTTAATTTCCCAGCTGTCGCTCACTCCGCAGTGATATTTACTGGTGGATTATTCTGTAAGAAACTTAAATCTCTCCGTCATGCTAATTCAAAGGGTGCTTTGGGTCTCAGGGAGATGGAACCCTCATTTTCTCACTCCTTTAAGGGCTTAGAGTGTTTTAAGGGCCACCCGCGCGGAAAACACGCTTTTGCGAAAGGACGCTCGTGATAACGCGTTGCCATCTCCAAATCGAGGTCAGGCGGCTCTTTCACTTTATATCCCATGTCTCTAATCCTGCGATTGTGCCGAAAGCGAACTTCTTCGGGCATTGGAAGCGTTGGGTGTGATATCACACTGTGCATTCCCAATGTCGTGTGGGAATGGGGTCGTTTACCATATTTTTTTTATTGCCGAATCTGGTAGAGTTTGTAAAATAAAAGGACCCGTATTTTTCCGTTTTCTGATCCGACAATTATTTCCCGAGTTATAAGCGGCGAAAAACTGATGTTTTTAACCCTTTCGGAAAAGTGGGTGTGGTGCAACCTCTGACGTATATCGACTTCGTCCAATCACAACTGAGCCCGCGAAGCTACTTCGCCTTATCGCAAAGGGGGGGACACAGCTGACACGGCCAATGGGAGCGATTTCGACAGCATCTGTGCGAGCAGACCTTCCGAGAACCCCCCTCCACTCCCTTCCCCCTCCCCTGAAAGCAGTCAAGGACGGGAGGAAAATGACGTCAATGTTATCACAGCAGCATTTTCGGTGGGCGTCACCTTTTGCTTATTTTAATTTTGGATTTATGAGTGAATGGTTGGGGTTAGAAGATTAATTTTTTCACTAAAATTCGTTTTTCTTTTCCATCTAACGATTTCGCGTACAAAATTGCGATTTCGGTTCCGAGTAAACGCCCCCATTGGAGCAGTTTCTTCTGGAGAGCCCCCCCCCCTAATTGGATGACGCAATGAATGCAGAAATCACTGGCGCAGTAAGGGAAGGGAATTCAAGAGAGATAAATATATGTTTATTAGTACTTGCTAGCACTATTACTACCGTCCTAATTAAGTGCTCGTGGCACTAATATGTGTACTAAGGAATGTGGAGGATAACATCAGTAATAGCAGTTACAAGAGAAGTGTCCTTCAAGGTCATATCCCGCAGGGCACGAGGAGCCGGCAGGCAGGGTTCCTGGTCCCCTTCGCCAGGGCACAGACCCTTGCTTGACCACCGCGGCCGAGGCGTGGCAGTGCCTAAGTAAGGGCGGCTTCGTAGCTCGGCGCCGCGGCGCTTACGATGGATTTCGCCGCGGAAGGATATCTGTGGCCCTTCATAGCTCTGCATGAAAAAAGAAGATCGCAATGCGTTGCACTGGAACTTGTCTCGCCTTGTGTGCCTCTCATCACGGTTGAATCTAACTTGTTGAGTTTCGTCTCCTTTCTCCCTCCTGCTTGGGCATTATGGTTAGCAATAGTTTATTTTAGTTGGGGATAGTATAGTTTAATTTAGTATGGGAATAGTTTAGTTCATTTTAGTTTTTAAATACTAGGACCATCAGCTATATATTAATACTTTGCTGTGTATTAGTTATAAAACTTGAAGATGGCGTGCATACTCCAATGAGACATCAGATGACAATGAGAAACTACGCCACGTGGGTACGCGCAATGCAATCTTCACTAAACTCTTATTTCTGGGATAGCAACGACTTCCCTTCTTCAATTATAACTTCAACACTTCATGACAGCACCAATCTTCGTAATACATCTCATGCGCGCTCATTTAAAGTGTCCAATATAACACATCCACCATGAACGCTGGGTGATTCGAATTCACCCTCTTCTTGCCGCTGGGATTCAGCAAGGCTGAATATATTTGTGGCAGCCGCAGGCCGTTTAAGCGCTAGTCAGCGACTCTCAGCGGTCTCACGTCATGATTTCCAAAGTCGTGTTCTCATTGGCTGATTTCTGCCGCTGGAGCTCCGCCTCCGAGCTATAAAGCCCCCTCGATCATCATATCCACATACGTATGTCTTTTCTGTCCAGCCCAACACTTTGGCGCCCAGAGTGTGGGATGGCGGACGACTGACCTAGCCTCGGGAGGAGGGGGTGATCGGACACACCCCCCTTACACATATGCTGCCAGTGTATGGGATCCCTACGAAATCGGTCTAAGTAATGAACTTGAACGTGTGCAGCGAAGATCGGCAAGATTTGTAAAGGGACGGTACGATAATTATATTAGCGTAACCAGTCTATTAAATGAATTGAAATGGGAATCATTGTCAGATCGCAGGTTGAAATTTAGACTTAATCTCTTAAACAAATTCCAAGGCAATATTTTCAGTGATGATGTTAAAAATATTTTACGAACCCCAACTTACTATGGCAGACTGGACCATAATCATAAAATTAGAGAAATTGATTGCGAACTGACCGATTCAAAATGTCACTTTTCCCTCGTACAATTAGAGATACGAATAACGGTAAATATGTCCTATCGGAGAGTAGCAATGAATAGCATTGATAGCTGCATGTTGGTATGAATACTTAAAGCTAACCCTACTAACAGAATGTTTTTGCATGTTTTATTTGCAATTTCTATCTTTTTTAAATAGTGTAGTTCTGACTACTATATTAATACTATTCCTTTTTTATGCATTATATGTAGTGCATGTTTGGTGAGAAATCACCCCCTGCCACACACCCTTGTGGTGGCTTGCAGGGTATTATGTAGATGTAGATGTACACACCCCCACACTGGTACTCATCCCCTGTTCCCCTCCCCTCGATTTTTCTCACGGGCAGTTTGTTCTCGAGCCAATTGTACTTGAACGCAGTTTCCTGTTCACTCCGACCAGATAACGGTTCACAACTTGTGGACGAAATATTTGTAAACAATGAAAAGTTACCAAACTTCGGCAAAGTTCAACAGTCGTTTTCTGAAGAAATGCCAAATGAAATAGGACAAAAAACTAACGCCAAGTGCCTAGTGCAGTTGAGGGATTCGGAGTTAGGGGGTTGGTGCCTTCCCAAGCCAAGGCCTGTGAGGCTGAGAACCAATTGCCACCTTGTGAAGGCACCAACCTACTCGAGTTTCTCCGTTGGTTGGCAACCATGGTTGCCATGGTTGATAGGGAACGCGAACATAAATGAAATCTCTGTCTAGATCTGCGCGCCACATGGCTCGCTGCGATTCGTGGCGTTATCGCAGACTGGCGCTATGTTGATAATTCAATATCGGGATACGATAATTGTAGCATGTCGATATGTGGCGATAACGATAACTCATATCGTGACGATGAATATCGTCTTATCGTGCCCCGATAAAATATCAAGATATTTTAACATATCGCGAATACGATTTTGAGTTTTTAAAATCGACGCTATATCGTTGCTCGATAAAATATCGCGATAAATATCACGATAAAATATCAGTGGTCTAATAAACTATAAGACCACTGAAATTGAAAGAGAAGTGAGAGAGAACTGCTGAGAACTATTAATTAGCGGAATAGTAAGTTTTCAAACGTACTTGCTCCAGCGAATGGCAACGTCTTTTTCCGACACGATTAACCGGTGAAACATCACGATATTTTATCGGAGCGCAATATCGCGATATTTTATCGCAATATTTTTCACGATATTTTATCGTGATATTTATCACGGTATTTTATCTAATCGCAATATCACGATATTTTATCTAATCGCAATATCACGATATTTTATCGAGCAACGATATATCGTCAATTTTAAAAACTCATAATCGTATTCGCGATGTGTTAAAATATCGCGATATTTTACGATGTATCGACTTATCGTCTAGGCCTAACTGGCGATACATCTATGAAATGTAGTGGGAATTGTATTCCGCTTGAGGATTGGACGAGTTTTTATGCAAATGTTTGGCATGAACAAGCAGTGATTCTTGAATTTTAATGCCTCTAATATCTTTGTTTATTAATTGATTGTAAACCAGTCGCTACAAGTCCAGGCTCTGATTCCAGTGTTGATATCCATTATTCTGCGGAACATGACGTGGATCCAGTGATGGTACCTTGCAGTAATTTAATTGTGAGACCGAGAGCCTTGCAAAAAATGACAAGGCACATGGATTTTCAACAATGACGCCATATTTTATGCTCTTGTAAACAAAGCGGACACCACGGACAGTTACTTGGGGGCAATTGGCAGGGGATGTTAGGTCAAAAAGGGACATTTTAGGCTCTGACTAAATGACAAGGTCCGTGCATGGAAATCGATGGAGTAGTGACAACACCGCAGCCAAGGGCACGGTCAAATGTGCTAAACTTTGGGTAAATTGAATGGGGTAAGATCCGTGGTGGTGGTGGGGACATTCCCGTGCGTATTTGTTGCTTGGACACTTGGTGAGTAAGTGCGTGCAAAGTGACGCGTGAAAGGTGGGGGCGATAATGTTTTATACGAAGTATTATGCTAAAAATACTCCTGCAAATCTAAGGACATCTCAGCAGCGATGAATGGAGAAGATCTATGTGAAAGTGTATAATATGAAGGTAGAACCTGCGCTTCGAAGTACTACTTTCTTAAGGCAAATAAAATACTCCGAAACGATATAAAATAGCTCAAAATGTATTTAATAATAATTAAAAACTGTTTTTAACTATTCAACATGGCTATATAAAACATGAGTTTTTTTCCTACCGAAGTAATTTGGTGATGTGAAGGAAGGATTTTATATTGACGCCATGTGTCACGTCAGAGGAACTTTAAAAGTATCTCAGGAGCGACTATTAATTTGCATGATAATGAATTTATAGATGAAATAAAAGAACAGAGATAAAAATTGCTTTTGTTTTATTCACGAAAACTTAATTAAAACAAATTGACACACAGAAAATTTGACACAATGGCTGACGATGAACTCGACAACATTATTATAATGAACGAGTAAATAAACAAATATAAGTAAAGTAATAAAAGTAGTACATAAAAAAAGAATAAAATAATAATTGTAAGTAATAAAATAACAAAAATAAGTAAAAAGAAAATAAGTAAATAAGTAAAAACGAGTGACATAGAAACCAGTATTTCACACTGATTGGACACCCCCGTTCATTTTCAGATATTCTTTGTTTTCTGCTACTATTTTTCAATCTATCAACTTCATTTTCACCACACTGTTTTCTGTATTGTAGTTATAAATGACCCTTGCTCAATTTCTTTATGGTGTGATCATTTTCATACCTCAGCTATCTTGGGCTGTGTATTGGAATTGCTTTTTCAATTGCTAGTTCCATTTGAGGGCTAGAGTAATGGCTTCAAGAGTTCTTTTTAAAGGCAATTATATACATGTCTAAATGTAAGGCTTGTACAATCTAAAGGAACGGAATGTTGCTGGAAGTGATTTTCGTTCGTTCACGACAGTTTCGTCAACGAACTTACTACGGATACGTAGGAATGGATTATATTTCAATTTATATTTCAAATCTTTGCATCTCACTGCCTACTCATATATTTGGTTAGACTGCATTTAATTTTCATATTGCGTTTTTGTATATAATTAAAGAAGATCTTTGAAGAAGCGTTTCATTTCGGAATTCGGATGTAAGTCCTTTAAATATTCACTTTTTGTGCCCCACACTTAATACCCTTAGTTTTACCGAACGCAATCCTACTTGATCAGTGAGTAGTGCTTAAAGTAATCCCGTATGAATTTGAAGAATGAAATGGCCGATGATCTAGATTCAGGAATAAGCTGCCATGCCTCTTTTAGTACCTTTCAATATTCTCATGAAAATTACAATTTGCAGTTTACGGCATCTTGTTGGAAATATTTTGTTGTTTGAAACATTTTAGAATCATTGCGTTAGCGACAATAAACATGCCACACATACGTAATGATGCTTTTTATTCCAATAGGATTGGAATTTGTATCCAACATCTGGTACAATTTTAAACCTATTTAACTCCATGCTGCAGTCGACTGCAGTTTGGGTTAGGGGTATAGTACTCGCTTCACAATGTCGACGTCCCAAGTTCGAGACTCTTTATGTCCAATTTTTTAATTGAAACTTGGTGTGATACATGGCAGTTAGAATTAAACTTTAAGAAATGTCTTGTAATGAATTTTTGGAAAAAGAATAGCTCTCCTCCTACCACTTACAAAATAAGTAATAATGAATTAACAAACGTGGAATCCATTAAATATCTTGGAATAAGACTGACAAATGATCTCTCCTGGGGTAAACACATTCGTGAAATAATGGGTCAAGCGAATCGCAAACTGGGTTTCATTAAAAGAGTATTGGGTGAATGTGACGATCATGTACGAGAAATCAGCTACTTTTCTCTTGTTAGACCTCATTTGGAATATGCTGCCAGTGTATGGGATCCCTACGAAATTGGTCTAAATAACGAACTTGAACGTGTGCAGCGAAGATCGGCAAGATTTGTAAAGGGACGATACGATAATTATATTAGCGTAACCAGTCTATTAAATGAATTGAAATGGGAATCATTGTCAGATCGCAGGTTGAAATTTAGACTTAATCTCTTCCACAAATTCCAAGGCAATATTTTCAGTGATGATGTTAAAAATATTTTACGAACCCCAACTTACTATGGCAGACTGGACCATGATTATAAAATTAGAGAAATTGATTGCCGAACTGACCGATTCAAAATGTCCTTTTTCCCTCGCACAATTAGAGATGCGAATAACGGTAAATATGTCCTATCGGAGAGTAGCAATGAATAGCATTGGTAGCTGCATGTTGGTATGAGTACTTAAAGCTAACCCTACTAACAGAATGTTTTTGCATGTTTGCTTTGCAATTTCTATCTTTTTTAAATAGTGTAGTTCTGACTACTATATTAATACTATTCCTTTTTTATGCATGATATGTAGTGCATGTTTGGTGAGCAATCACCCCCTGCCACACACCCTTTTGGTGGCTTGCAGGGTATTATGTAGATGTAGATGCTCGTCGTTCCTTCACGAATATTTAAATATACACGCATATTTGACCGTCATGGCTCAGGTCGGTGCAAATTCACAAACCCGTAAAAAAAATAAAAAAACATCTAAATACTAACCACATTACTAGATGCAAACCTGCTAATTCCGTGAGTAACGCTTGCAGTCAGCACGTATGTCTGTGCAGGAAGAAATGACGGACCTCGCCTCACGAATCATTGGCAAAAATGTCCTTCAACACTTTCTATTATCCTCGTGGAAATTAAATGCAGTTCACGACTTACGAAGAACTGTAAAAGACTGCACTGAAAGAACTGCAAACTGCAAAGAAGAAAAAATGGAAACTTTCAAAGTAAATTACACAATTTACAGAAACCTCGGGGACAAAGTGTAAATCGATTAAGATGATATGAAAGTTTTAATATTTTCCGTTAAATACAGAAAGAGTAAAAGAAATCGATTGACATTCAGTTATTTTACTGAGCAAAAGAAAAAAACCCTTGCGTTTTCACAAATTGAAAAAGTCAAATTAAACCATTGTAAACGCATTATTGGCGCCAGGAATCGAACTCGGGACTTCACAAAGCGGGAATAGTTTTCCCGGGCCTTTCAGAGGGCTAGGAACGCAATGCAGTTTAGGATATAGCTCTAGGACGAACCGTTTGCGAGGTAGAGGGGGGGACGGAAGGACGGACGGACACTTCGCAAATTATATAAAGGCGCTGAATTCTGAAGCGTGGTCGGCCATTTCTTTCTGCACAGACATACGTGCTGACTGCTAGCGCTATTCATAGGTTTAGTAGGTTAACATAGGTGAAAGTAGGAGTATTTTAATGTTTTTTTTTTAAATTTCTCTAGGGGTTTGTGCATATGCAGTGACCTGGGACATGAAGAGATTGAACTCCCTCCAAAACATCCTCGATATATGTTTGAGATTTGAGAAAGCATAACAAAAACTTGAGTAATAACGTTAAGCATAATTAAAGGTACGCGTATATAGGGAATTTAAATAAACGTTAAGGTACGACAAGTATGCAGTTATAATAGGATTAAATAGGGCTCAGTTTGAATCCTGGCAGTAATGATCAGTTTACAATGCTTTAAATCAAATTTATGGTTCCAATACTGACGCCATACCCACTTCGTAACTCAAGTTCTTCCGCCCTTTCAGGAAATATGTCTGAAATACGATGGGTAAAAATTATATTTCTCTTATGCAGTTCTTCGAATGCCGTGAACCGCATTGTGCCTTTCACGGGGATGAATGGATAAAAGGAGGTTTTTTCCGCTGATTCTTGAGGCGTGGTCGGCCATTCCTATCTGCACATACATCCGTGCTGACTGCTGGCGCACCTCACGGATTTAGATTCGGTAAAATGAGGAGTATTTAAATGTGTTTTTAAAAATTTTCTTTATGATTTTGTGAATGTGCACCGACCTGCGACACGAAGGGAAAATATGGAAGTCCCTTCGAAAACGTCGTCTTTTGTTGCAGTTTGAGTCTTTAGAGAGTTTAATAAAAACATGAGCAGTAAGGTAAAAATAATTTCTATGTACGGTACGCGTAAATAAGGAATTCAAATAAATAAGCGTTAAGGTACGACAAGTATGTATTTAAAATAGGGCCCTGTATGAATCCTGGCAATAATGATAACTTTACAATCATATTTATGGTTCCGATAATGACTTGGAGCCATACGTAACTTCGTAACACAAGTTTTTTCCGCCCCTTCATGAAAAATGTTAAAATGTCTAAATACAATGTGTAATTATAAAATTTCTCCTGAATATCAATGGGCACCTTCACCTAGAAAATGGGAACAGAATTCCTATTTTTGTAAAGGCGATGCTTTGATAACTCATAGCATTTATGTAGGGTAAAGGGGGTGAATCGGGCCACAAAAAGGAAAATCGTCGATTTCCTCGTTTGTGTAAACAGTTACATTCTGAAAGCATTATCAGCAAAGGACTTGATGTTTTTCCAGTTTAAAACGCAATTTTCAGCGTGGTTGCTCTGAATAGAACGGTCCTGGAGCAATTTCTTCAAGAGACTGCATGGTCCTATTCGCCCGACGACTTGGAGGGCGAATCGGACCAGATTAGAGGCTGAATCGGACCAGTAAAATAACGTTATAAATTTTAGTTTTCTTAAGTTTTATTCCATAAAATTTTGAAATTTTGCATCATTACTATTAACAATGTAGTGCAGTCTGGAGATATTTCGACGACACCTTCTTAGAGTCAAACATAACTTTACAAATAGACATACATCACCAAATCTGAACATATAGAACAAAATAGAACAAATTTACCAAAACAATTAAGCACATTTACCACAAGTAAATTTATCTCGCCCCTTAGCACCTACACACAGCTCATGGTACCAACAATTACACTTCATGCACTTAATCCAGTCTCTAAACTTTGACGAATTCGCACAATTATAAGACTTGGAGCAGAAGCCACAAAGCGTATCATCAGCTGAGTTTTCCCCATTCTCAGTATTGCCGTCCCTATCTGAAGATGATTCATATAAGTTTCTGCAAGTTCCCTTCGCGTTCCTAATATTTTGTTTCTTCAGTCGTTGCTTTGTTTCTTCTATTACAGCTGGAGAAGTAAGTATTTGAGCAATTTGCTTTCTTGACCTTTTCACATTGACTTTCATTCTTTTTTCTGGTGTAGGTAGTAAATTATGGAAAGACCTACCCAAAGTATTTGACGATTCCTCAGATGTTGATGTCGAGGATTGGCTTTCTTCATAGGGACTGGCAGTTAATTTTTGATCGGAAGATGAATTTGTCGAAAAAGGAGTTGATGCTTCTTCTGGGGCGTGTGAGCTTCCGAGATTAGAAGGATGAAGATCTAACTCCGTCAGGATACCCGGATTCAGAGGGAATATTCCTGTTGATCGGAATCCATTTTCAGCGTTGCCGATTGTTGCGGCTTTGCTCCATGCATTTCGAAAAAGCCGACCAAAATTAAATTTAGTTATCTTTCTATCCCCCTTACAAACTGTCATATACGCATTTGTTTCAATATCGTAGTATGTCTTTAATGGTTTATAAAAAGACCTGTCCAGAGGTTGCAACCTTTGTGTAGTGTGGCTGGGCAGTGATAAGAGAGTGATCTCATTGTTTCACAGAACAGTAGAACAGGAAGAGTCTTGTGTGATGCGTGGCCATCGAGGACTAAAATGCATCGGCCAGGAATCCTGTTTGCTTGAAAGTGCTTTAGCCACTCCAAAAAAAGATCCTCATTTATCCACCCTGAATCGGACATAAAAATTTTAGATCCCAAAGGAAATCCATCCTCCCATTCCTTATGGAACTTTTTCCCCTTAAAATTACAAAAGGTGGTATGTAATGTCCACTTGCATTGCAGCACGCAACAACTGTCACCAATTCCCCCTTTTCCACTGACGTCTGTTTTATGACTACCTTAGATCCTGTTCTTGCAACAATCTTTTGGGTTTGGCGATTATTTAATACACATCCCGTTTCGTCAACGTTGTATATAAGGTGGGGCCTATCCATAACTCCAGCCTCAGCCATCGAAATAGTTAACTTTAAAAAAAAAATCGTCTACATCTTCCTTATTTAAACCCTCAGCTCCAGCCACTGACAAACCTTCGGGTTTTCGAAGACTTAAAGGATGTCTAGATATAAAATTCAAGAACCAATCCTTGCCTGCTCGTTTTTTAACGCACAGAAATTGTTTTTTATGTTGTTTTCAATGGAAAATTCATATGCCACCTTCATGACATCATCTCTTGTCAATCCGAACCCAATTTCACATAACCTAAGAATTCTTCTAATTAATGCTTCCTCTTCTTCCACTGAGAAGACATTTTGCCCCCCTCTTGTCTTCAATTTTTCCGTATCCGCTACTATCCTACGATAGAGGCAAGTACGGGGAACATTGAAAAGTTCGGCAGAATGCCTCATGCTTCTTCCCTCTCTGAAAGCTTTCAGCGCCATTCTCATATCCTCCTCTGTCCATGTCTGTTCCGTTTTTCGCCGGTACTTCCCCATCTTAATCTAAAAGGAAAAACATTAACGGTAAGCGAAAATTATCACTTTCATAAGTACGTTTTAAATGAAATTTTGCTAATGTTACGCTATCAAAAGGAGGTTGTAAGGCGTTCCACAACTAATTCTGTTGCCATATATAATATTTAATACTCTGGCAATCCCTCTATCACGTACATTATATCACCTCCTTTTCTTTGAGATTGGAAAATATAGACCACTGAGTAATGTAGAATGTATAGGTATGGAACTCAATGTGAATTATTAACAATAAATTTCCATCACGAAATGCGTATGTTTTATGATATTGTTTCAGCGAATAATTGGTTAATATATATGGAACAGTACACAACATATGTTACATCAAACGAAGGTAGCTTACCTCTCGCTCAGCCTGTAAATCGTGCTCGTCGCCGTAATAATTCACCTCTATGACGGGGAAAATCTCTTTCCTCCTCCTCGTTATACGTAGTAAATATCTATAACGTGATATAGAATAGCATTAAAATAGGTTTATTCCATTAAACTTCTTATAATACTCAAATAAAAGAGTATGGCCTAAAAACAAATTTTTAGCCACTTTCGCTCAAACATTCTTATAAACATTTGATGTTTTTAATGTAAAACATTAAGTGTAAGTAAGCAATTTATCAATATTAGTTGTATGTATATCTACTTACTTTTCAGTAGCAGAAGGAATTTTTCCAAGTGTCAGTTGAGTATAACTGGTTCAATGCTTCACCCTCGACCAGCGGCTTGGAACTGAACTCCTGCGCGTGCTGGTCCTTTTCACCCGACTAAGTAATATGATTTTGTATCATGTTTGGTAACTCCGATATTCATACAAGGCTCAAAAAAGTAACCTAATGTGGCAGCTATGGCATTAGATTTCCTTTCAGGAAAGAAAAACTTGAAATCTGAGTAAGCGCTACAATGTCACCTTACTTTGAACCTATACGAGGTTTTCTAAATACCCAATTTCACACCTCTCTCGTATGGTAGGCTTCCATTCGACAGAGTATCATTTGCTTAAATTCAGTCGTCGAGTTCTCGTTTTCACTCTACTAGAAGGACAAGATTACAAAGAAGCAATTCCTAAAACGTCGTCAGTCTCAAGTGATACCGTTTCGGGTCTGAGCGCACTTTTTGAAAAGCGTTCCTATTCACCCGCTGCTGGTCCGATTCACCCCCCTTTACCCTACTACCGTTGGTTTATTTCCTTTTGGAGCGAAAGATAGCTCCATATTCCAAGTTGGGATTCGTCCTTTGCAATAAATGTTACACTCCTACTATTATATATACTTTGTGACTTTTCTCACACCCGTTGAATTTTAACGGGATCCCTCCGCTGGTCATACAATTTGCGAAGTGTCCGTCTGTCCGTCCGTTCCCCCCTCTATCTCGCAAACGGTTTGTCCCAGAGAGCTGCAGTACACTGCGTAGTGTTTCTAGTCCTCTGAAACGCCCGAGAAAACTACCTTCCTATTTGTAAAGTCCCGGGTTCGAGTCCTGGCGCCAACAATATGTTTACATTGGTTTAAATTGACTGTTTCAATTTATGAAAGCGCAAGGGTTTTTCATTCGCTCAGTAAAATTATTTAATGTTAATCGATTGCTTTCATTCTTTCTGCCTTTAACGATAAAATGGTTGAACATTCTTATTCTTTTAACCGATTTACACTTTGCGATCAAGGTTTCTGTAAATTGTGCATTTTACTGTGCATGTTACCGTTTCTCTTAGTTCCTTTTCCGAGCGTAGCTAAGTCCTTTTCCATTGTCGTCTCCAAAATCGTTCACGCTTATACAGTTAGTCGTATGCCGTGAAATGCATTGTGCCTTTCACGAGGATAATGGATAATGTTGAAGGAGGATTTTCTTGCTTATGCATGAAGCATGGTCGGCCATTTCTACCGGCACAGACATGCGTGCTGACTGCTAGCTCTATTCATAGATTTAGTAGGTTTGCATTGGGTAAAACGAAGAGGAATAATTTACGTAAATCTCATAGAAAAATAATGTCTGCCAAGAAGATGGGTCCTCTTCTTCGGGGATACACCGATTGTGGCCTTCTCAAGGACTCTATTCCAGCCTGGAAGGTTCGTATCATTATTACCATTTTTTTAAAGGTGGATTTCGATTAACGACATTATAATTGATGTATTTACGATTGCTTATAATAGATTTGCGGCTCTAATATAAACTTGAAGCGAAAGATAGAATAGTCCATAAACCTAGTTGGATAAGAGCATAAAAATGTATACGTATATTAACATTTCTTAATAATATGAATACATTTGATTCATCTCACTCCAGTCGAATTTCTACGGGCCCCTTCCGCTAGACTTATTATAGACTGAAAGGTTCGGAATACTACTCCCATTTTTGTAAAAGTGCGTGCACGATTCTGATAGTATTTGTCTATTATCGTTTCTCTGATATTAGATTTACGGCTGAAATTTAGACTTGGAGCGATCGTTAAGATAGGTACCTCCAAAATCCACGTTAAGTTTCGCCCCTTTACAATAAAAGTTAAAATTCATTTATACCATGCATACATTTGACTTTTCTCACACCCTTTGATTTTCAACGGGAACTTCAGCTAGTACAGATTAAATTAGGGCCGTCCTTAGGACACGTGACGTTCTGCTCCACATTTGCAGCATTTGTAGGTTCCTCGAAGGAAGAGAAGATTCCATGTCCAAATCCAGGACTAGTGAGTCCAGTTGTACCATGTGTGGTCTCCTCGTCACGGGCACCGCTCGGTGAAAAGAGATGATCGTTTCCTTCTCTCTCTCCTTTCCTATGGTATACTGGTTGATGTGGCCGCTCTCAGTGATGGCTTGTTGAATTATGTCCATTAGTTCGTCGTTATCTACTTCTGGAGGGACGTTTTATGTATTCAAGTCCTGTACTCTAGTTGTCATCGTTCTTACTTCGATGAATTTATCATTGAGAGTTATTCCTCCATGTTCATTCATGAATTTATTGGCCACTTCTTGGTTTTTAAAGTGTATTTCCGCCCTACCCTTGTGAATTTTCGATGCATGAGTTACATTGGTGCCTCCTCCCCAGGAATCGTCCACAGAGCGTGTACGCAGTCGAGGAGGTTGGCATTTGTTATGCATCGCAATATAATTCCTGTTTTCTTTCCTGAGGGCGTTTTCCTCGGAGGAATTTCCCGACTGCCTTTCGATGCGCCTCGTATTCTGTTAGTGGTTTCGGATTATTTGGATCCAGCCTCTGTTGGTGAGTGGACGGCGGTCGCGCTGAGGGCCCCCTCGGGTGCGTTGAGCGTTTTCTGGCGTCGGTGGTTGAGGTCGATGCCTCTGAGGATGGAAGAGGCAGCATTGGCCTCGAGGCGGAGTCAGTGTGTAGGTACTCTCGATGGAAGAAGCAACGGTTGGGTGGGGGTCCTAGCCGCCCAAGTTCCTTTCCCGTGGCAACAGAGACGCAATCCAGAAAGAGTAGTAAACAAATTCGAGCAATCAGCGAAATCTATGCTACGCCACCTTCATACTTTTCATGTATTTGTGAACGACAGTGAGAGGTGTGCTTCGAAAACCCGATCCGAAATGGAAGCTGGCGAACATTAAGTTCGCACGATGACTGCGTGGGAGGAAATTCAACGGAGAGTGATGATGAGATTGCACTGGGCCGCTAGCGATGAGGGGAATCTGCCAAAGCCGTGATTGGACGAGGGATGAAAATGAAGGCTTGCGCCGAACTCATTCGCGCGCTATCTGTCGGGTCGCTCGCTCAATATAAAGTGCGTAGTCAGGAAGTCATGAATTCCAAGCCGCACATCTCGAAGGTCATCGTGGCAATCGCTGTGCCGAATTAACTTGATTCCTGGGAAGTACTGTCCGAGAAGAGCAATAATGGCCGCAATAGATTCCAGGAGATGATGCCTCTTTGAGGCCAGGTGACATTCTTTTTTTCGTTGTTTTCCTTAGTTGAGAAGAAAATTCGAAAAGAATACGGTGCTGAAGCGCGTGAAAATTTCATTTTCATGATTTGAACTGTGTCTCTATATGACTCTCGCGTTAATGTCGGATGAAAATTTCAGTGAGTGTCATACGAAATGAAATTGCCTCCGCTCCGTAATTCAGTCCCACGAGTCACGCTGAAAGCTGGTGCCATTAGCGAAAATCGATGTTGAATTTAAATCGAGGACTCTCTTCGTAGCTTATAGATAGTGGCGGAATAATTAATCGCTGATTAATAATTATTGAGGAAGCAAATGTCATTCACCATTCATGGATGCTTGTATAGTTCCCTGTGCAGAGTGCTGAATTATCGATCGTTTTACTCCTAACTTTGCCTTCCATGCGTTTAGAAATGAAGTGCCCAATGCCTCGTAACAGATTTTTTCCCAAGGACACGAGGTTTTTTCGCCGTATCGACTGGAGACCAAGTCGCAGTTTCGTTTAGCTCCGACAGACTTTTAGAAGGTTGACTTTGACATATTGGTGCTGAACTACAATGCAGATCGGTGGTTAAGTTGAGAACTAACTCTTCCTTCAACTCTACTTTTCCATAATGCCAAGCATTTTACCCTTGGGAATTTTTCAATCTCGTTTGGGGAAGGGGTTCTTACGGAAGCCCTTAGAAATCGCAAGTGAAAATGATATGAATGATCAGCTATATCATGCCAAAAATGCAATTCAAAATGAAGCTACCTCGTTGGAACGCTATGCCAATTATAAAAAATCAAGGTATACTGGACGGTAGTTTTGAAGGTAGTATCACTGGACTGGAGAGTGGTCACTTTATATCCCTGAGCTTTGTCCTGCCTCTATCACATTGCCTTATGTTAGATGAGCGTTTAGATCCATAGGGGTGTGTCCTTTTTATCTGTTTTGGGTTTTTGCCATTTTTTGTCGCCTGCGCCTTTATCCTTTTCCACCGATTTCAAATCCTAAGACATTTCGGGCAGCGAAATGAAATGGTTTCGCTGTCAGGGCAGCCTGCCGACGAGAATCCGGCTCTTGAATCGACGACACTCGTGTTTCTCACTGGTTTTGTCTTCCTCCGTCGAGAACGGTCGCTTTCGGATTGTGGGCTGATCTTCTGAGGGTCGGGATTACAGTTTCACTGCTCTACTTCCAAGTGAAAAGCTAATGTGGACGAGGATTCCTCCCTCAGCGCGGTGCAAGGCTTTTCTTCGGAAGTGTGCACCCGCGCACGCATTCGTGAGGGGCGCATCGGATGAAGCGCGAAGGGGAAATCCGGAATTCGTGTGCGCATGTGCACCAGCAGCGGTAGTCCCGAAGACAGCGTCGACAGCATTCGCGTGGTGCGCTTTCTCATCCGTAGCACCACGGAATGGCGCTGAGGACCTCACCTTCCTCCTCACATCTTCCCAGCACCGCTGCACATCATACGCATCAGTCCTTCACGTCAGGTACCTCCGAATCCTCAATACATTCAGTATCCTCTTGATCTGGCGAAGACGATCTTCTTCCTTCAAATTTTATATCCTTTGCAGTCCGTCTCGTCGACTTAGCCTATCGCTCATGCAACCTACATCGACCCAGGCCTCTCTCAAAACTTCCTCGACGTACATGTAGAAGGGCCTCTAAGCTGGATTATGTGATTGCCTTCGCACGCAGTTAGGACCATTCACTTCCTAGGGCAGTGTCACACGTTAACGACGTTGAGGGCCAATGTTAGAGGCATTCGTGGTTCCCTTCCATGTTCGGCTAGCGCTGTAAAGTGCCGTACTGATATTGAAGTGAGGCTGCCCTGTAACATGAGCTGCTTTTGCCACAAGTTGGAGCGAAGGCGTGACTGAAGAAGTCGATACTCCCACCGTGGGGTTCCAGGTTTGAATCTCGCCTGTCGCGTACATTTCCCTGTGGAGCACCGCTTCCTGCAGTGAGACCACTTCCCCTCTGGGCTTGAATATATTGTCAGTCCATTCGGACGTTCTGCTCGCAAACCACGACGTCTTTTCACTTGCCATCCATTTTTCATCTCGCTCCACAAAAGAGGCCCTCGTGTCTAAGTTGATATCGTAATTTTCGCCTCTAATTCTTCTCCTCCCGCCCCCATCGTCTCACAAAAGAACCCGTCCAACACACACCAAACTCCCCCCCCCCCTTCCCTTTATCCTCCCTGCCCCCCATTTCCCTCCCCTCTTTGGCATCCACGCCAGGATCCACGCTGATAAAATTCGGGTCGGTTGTCCCCCGCCAGAGGGGTGTTCTATCTGCACCCTCCGTACGATTAAGGTCCAGCAAGTAATGGTCACAGTTTTGAGTGTTTCACTCACTCCCAGGTGCATAGTCCTGAACCAAACTTAATTTTCCCTCTCGCAACTTCCGTGTTATCGGCAGTGAAATTGAGTGAGCAGTAGTCTTCGTTCATCCTCCAGAAATTCATATTCGACCAATCGCATCTTTAGTTCTCCGAGTTCACGTTTTGAAACGACACGAAAAAAGTACATTTAGCGGTATTATGATCGGGTTTACATTTGATGAGAGCATGTTTGGCGAAATTATATACTTTACATCATAGGCAATGCTAATGTTCAATATTAGAGAGTAATTGTAAGCACTTGAAATCGTGAGATCTCAGAAGATAATTTTGAAACTTTGAATAATGATCTTTTTAAATCTCTGAATGAAGCAATAGTAAGTTTCAAGGGTGTTTTCAAGTCTGTTTCCGCACCAATAGGCGCTTCAGACCGGGAGGACAGGTAAGGATAGGAATGGAAGGGATTGGGGATCTCTCAGACGTACCTAAGTTTCCTACCATAGATTCACCTTTGATAACTCCGTTTGCAGCCGTAAAAATTCAGTGAAATAGAAGGCTCGATGTAAGTGAACTTACGAATCGGCAACAAATGTTCGGGACGATGATGTGACGTGCATTTTCACGGCCTTTCACGTCGCTGTGATCGAATTAAATGCCATTGATAAAATGAGTGTAGCTGTACCGACCACCTTGGTCTCCACCTTCACTCAATTGAAGAAGAGCTGCTGCCCTCTCTTGCGGATGCTAGGAAGCATAATTGCTGGCGGCCTCCCGTCGCCAAGTCACGGCATCTTCACAGGTTCTGTATCATTCAAAGGCCTATCGTACCCAACAACAGATCAATACCACCTCCGAATACTGTTACTTTTAATCCTCTCATGCTTATTCTACGAGTAAATAGTTATGTATTAGCTAACCTGTATGTCTAGAGGTCATTCAAATGAATGTATCAGCATTCCCGGAAGACGCACCTGGAAGTTACAAAGCTCAAGAAAACAAAAGTAACGATAAGCAGCAGAGCGACGAATTAGGAATCAGCGAAATAGAATGGCCCGAAGAAGGAGACTTTGGAGCTACTCAGTGGCTTTAAGTGGTGATACTGGAGTAGGCATAATTCTCAGAAAGGGCGCCGGAATACGTCTGAAGAGCTTCTTGCAGTGCAACGAAAGGATAATAATAGTAAAGATCGATACCACACTAGTAGATACTGTAGTGGTACAGGTTTACCTGCCTACGACGAACTAAAAGACGCATATAATGTGTAGGACGTCTACGAAGATATCAGGGAAGTTTTTAAAACAAGTGACAGGAGAAGAAACCTAATTATTTTTGGAGATTGGAATGCTGTCGTTAGCGAACGTCAAGATGGAATTTTAACTGGAAATCCATTTGATTGGGACATCGTAATGAGAGAGAAGAAAGGCTTGTATATTTCTGAACGCAACACAAGTAGGTGGAGCCAAACATATCGTTTACAAACCACAACCGAAGAAGATGCACGTAAAAATGCCAGGAGATCGAAGAAATGTTTTAAAATAGACTGCATTTTAGTGAATCAGTGATTCTGGAACCAGATGAAGGAATGCAAAAGCTACCCTGGGGCAGATATCGACAGTGACAATAATTTAGTGATGATGAAATGCCATCTAAAATTTCAGGAAATTAAAGAAAATAGTGAAGAACACATGGCAAGTAGAAAAACAGGAGGAGGCTCAACATCAGCAGGCATTTAAAAAAGCAGTGGGAAACAACATAGGAGAGGACCCGACTGAGAAATCAGTGAAAGAGCGTTGGGAAAACATTAAATGTGGACCACAGGAAGACGCAGAAATAAATTCTTCGCAGAGAAAAACTTACCTATCAAGAAAAATTCATGGATTACGGAAGAAGTCTTAGACTTAATCGATGAAGTCTTAGACCTAATCCTAGAAACAAGAAAGTACAAGAATAAAAGAACAAATCGCAAAGGCAGGAAAGCTAGAGAAATGAGGATGAAGAATCTATGTGAAGACGTACAAAACAGCCTTGCCTTTAGAAAGGTAGAAGCTGCCTATAGGATAGTGAGGAACAACCACTCCAAGGAACGGAGCACAAGATGCAATGCATTAAGGGAGAAGAATGGAGAACTTTTGATTGAAAATAAAGACAATGTGAAGAGATGGAAAGAATATCTGTAAGAGTTATACAACGGAAAAAATCACAACACGAAAGCAATCGAAGAGGAAAGCGAAGCCGAAAAGAACGATATGGCAGCATCGATATTAAGATCGGAATTTGAGGCAGCAGTTGGCACCTTCGGGTTCGGATAAGGCATCTGGAATTGAAGATATTGCCGCTGAACTAATAAAAAATGCAGGAGAGGACATTGACTTATCTTTGCAAAACCATCTGCGAAATGTACTCAACAGCAAAAATACCTAGGGAATTCGAGATGAACATCATCATTCCTATTCCCAGAAGGAAGAGAGCAGAGAAAGGACTATTAGCATGACGACACATGCATCGAAGGTATTGGCAAGGGACATCTACAGAAGAATAGGACGAAAAGCAGAGGAGATCCTGGATGAAGATCATTTCGGATTCAGGAAAAGTAAGGGCACAAGAGAAGCAATATTGGCCCTTAGGCTGCTTATAGAGAAGAGAATGGAGAAGAACAAACCGACATTCATTTAATTTGTGAATTCAGAGCAGGCTTTTGACAAAGTGGATTGGAATTCAAATCTTGGAATTCTGAAATGAATTGGAGTATACACGATGTACGAAGAATTGTCCACAGTTTGTATAAAAACCAAGTAGCTGTGATAAAATCTGGACCCAGCTGTGAAGAAGCATGAATGAGGAAAGGAGTTAGACAAGGCACTGCACTGTCTCCCGTAATTTTTAATGTTTACATCGAGAGAGCCATCAATTTAATCGAAGGGAAGTCTTCCGGAGTGAATATCCACGGAGAAAAATTAGCATTCTGCAATTTGCTGATAGCATAGCACTAATAGCAGAGATAGATAGGGATCTGAATAAGTTGCTTATAACCATGGAAAGGACAATGGCCAGATGTCAACTGAAGGTTAATCAGACAAATACTAAGATATGAGTATGCGGCAAGAATGAATAGGTGAAAACCAATGCTAAACGAGGAAAACAAAACTTTGAAGAGGTAAAAGTGTGAGGAGAATAGCCCAGGAAAAGAGGGCATTCTATCAAAAGAAGAATCTAACTATGGACGATGACAGCAGCGGAGAAGAAAGGGTGGAAGCATTCGAAATGCGGTGCTACAGAAGAATGATGAAGATTAAATGGATGGGCCGAGTGACAAACGCAGAATTCCTAAGAGTGCAGCAAAAGAGAAGAGGCCAAAACCAACATTATACGAGTAGGAAAACAGAAACTGGAAGAGGTGAAAGAGTTCTGTTACCTTGGAAGCAGAGCAACCAGCGATGGATGAAGCAAGAAAGAAATTGTGATTAGAATAGCCCAGGCAAAGAGGGCATTCTATCAAAAGAAGAATCTAGTTACAGCTGGAAATACAAGCGTAGAAGTAAGGAAGCAATTCATCAAAACGTATATCTGGAGCATGTTTCTTTACGGCAGTAAGGCATGGACGATGACAGCAGCGGAGAAGAAAAGGGTAGAAGCATTCAAAATGTGGTTCTATCGAAGAATGAGGAAGATAAAATGGATCGACCGAGTGACAAATGAAGAAGTCCTAAGAAGAGTGGGAGAGAAGAGGTGTCTACTGAAAACATTAAAAAGAAGACGGGACAACTTAATCGGCCACATCTTAAGACACGATGGCCTGATGAAGACAATCGTCGAAGGAAAAGTGAACGGGAAGATTGGAAAAGGCAGGCCTCGTATGAGTTACATAGAACAGGTCGTAAAGGACGTGAAAGAGAGGAACTACGTTAATATGAAGAGGTTGGCCGATAGAAGAATCGAGTGGATAGCCGCATGAAACCAATCTTTGCAGTGATGGTGATCAGGTGGTGGTTAGAATTCGTCTGCCATGCGCCCTCGGTTCGTCCTGACTCTCCAACACTGGCGTGAATTTCAGTCGTCCCAAATTATCGCCAGCCTCTTCTCTTGAGTATTTCCTCTCCTCTTTCATATTCTATTGTCTTACGCACTGTGTGAGCTTGAGGCCTTTGTCCATCTTCTCTTTTTCTTGTCCTTTTTTCTAACGCTCTTTGGCTTTGTGCTCTCCTATCGATTTAATTGGTGTGGGGGTGTAGTGTCAACACTGGAATAAGTGTCGGTGGGGGAATAAGTCATAAGTTCAGTGTCCGGTGAGTTCATTGGATCTCCAACACCATTCTGTGCGTTATATCTTGGCAGTGACGTCACGCCGCTGAGTTGCCAGATTGTTTTGGTTGCATTCTTTTTCGTTTTCTCTCGCACAGTTTGATGAACAATTGACTGACGTTTTCCGGTGTGTAATCTAAGTTTTTTGTTAATTAAATCTTCCATTTGCATATCTTTTTGGGAGTGAGGATATTTTCCATTAGTTTCCCGCGAAATCTTTGGCAGGAATTCAAGACGAATTCTCAATATCCTATTTATGAAAGCAATTTCACCATGGGTTCGTAAGTGACTGCTCATGGGTCATTGTAGTGAACATACCACACTAAAAATTTCAATTTCAGTGAATGAAGTGAAAAAGTGCTATGCAATAAAGTTTTTATGGTTTTGTGGCTTACTCCGAGAAACGTGCGAATTCATGTTCGGCATGCCGACATCTCTGACATTAAAAGTGCAGCTGACGCACACCAATGCACGCACCAAAGTGATCAGTCGTCGCATGATGGATGAGAATGCGCAAGCTGGTGACTTACCGTGAGATGACTACTGTAGAAAAAAATATTACCGTGCCAATCAAATTCGTATTGTAGTAATGATGTAAATGTTTGGGTGATTTTGTGGAAGCATGAACTTCATTCTTGGAAATCTAGTGGTAGTCAGTGACGTAAGCTATTTTTAAGCCTTGGGATGAGAAAATAAATTAGAAATTTCTATATATGTGATTGACGCCCATGACTTGGAATAGAATGCCTTGACTTGCGAAGAACTGCATAGTGTTAAAGTGAAGGAGTAGACGTGACTTGAATCCTTCAGCGTAGAATATCTTACCATGTATTGAAAAACATGTGAATGTTATGAGTAGCCTACTAATAGTGAATGATTTAATTGATCCAGAGAGTAATGCAGGCTAAAGCGATACATTTAAGTTAGCCAAGGGTGTCATGGGTAAAATTTCAGATTCAGAGGGATCAACATTTAAAATGAACTGTTTTATATGTTTTTTTTTCTGTGTCAACTTTCTTTTCAGTTTTTCAATTCCAAAAAACTAGTCACAGGCAGTCTCATAGGATAAGGCATTTGATCAGACGATTCTTTTCATCAATACATTTTCTGTTTAAAGACTTGACTAAAGAGAGTTTACTGAAATACGACGGAATGAAATATTTGCTAGACCGAATCATCGTGGAGAGGGCTGTGTTAATAAGAGCATGTCGTCGAGCACTTGGAACGAATTCCTTTAAGTGTGAGAGAACCATATTAATGTCTATCGTAGACATTCAACTTTTATTCCGTAAACCACTCATAACCCATAATGATTTAACCCCTTCAGTGCTATGAACACATATATGCCTTTGATGCGTAATGTGTGCACTGCAATGCTTAGCAGTGTGAAGCAGGGTCCACAGTGGAATGACTGAAATTGCGACTCGCTGGCCAGGGCATCGATTTTTCTGCTAAAAGTTGTAAGCTGTATGTTGGCAAAAAACTTGGCAACGTGCGTGATTTTTAGCTTCTCTCATTGGCGGAAAACCGACGTGTCGTCATCAATTTTGATATCGTCGTAAATGACACTCAACGGGAAACTACCTACGTATTGATTAGATCAATCTCATGGCTAAAGAATTCAACAGCCCGAGCATTTTATTGTTTCATCTTCAGGCCTTGTTATCAATCGTTCAGTCGTATCACAGGATGAGAAGCAAGGCTCCTTGTAAGTTGTCCTCCATCGATGCCGATCCATCAGGAAAGGGCTCGCGAGGAGATTTTAGTGGATTTGTAGCGCTAATGAATTATTTATGGAAATCAAGCTTGTTCTCATCCTGCTTACCAGCAACTTGCGGATTATGTATAATGTCGTCCATTCGATATATATCGCTGAGGTCTGTGTGGTGTCCAGGGCGATAACCTTGCTGTCGACATGAGTGGCCTGGCAGTCAAGATCCGCATAATAGTTGGAGCTCACTTCAATTGCAGTTTCAACTGCTTAGTGTGCCTTTCTTTGGGCCAATGTGATTCCCCCTTGCGGAGTCGTGGGCCACTCAGTGTGCATTGCAACACCCATTATCAAGAGCGTCGCAGAAATACTAGGACCACATTCCGTTCCAGTGCAACTGATTGTATCATTCCAGTACGGAATGGAATGTATTTGCGCCAATAGCATTTAAGCACTTGGAAGAACGAAGAAATTGGTTCTCTTGATAGTTTTCGGCGCGGTATTCGAAATTGAGGCGATACTCTTTCGAAATTTACGCGACGTTGCGCAGTTTCACCCAAATCTATCGCAAATAAGGACGCGCATGTGGCGCCAGTGCGAGCATCTGCGGCAACCTTAAAGGAGAAAGTGTATTCCCTGAATAGCATTCGATAGCCAATGGCCGCCGCTCTCTCCTCATCTTGCCTAGGAGCTTACCTGCAGTTACACTTACAGCCTGTAGTTTACCTAGTGGTCAGGTTATTGTGCAGTTAACCTTCCGAGAGGGGAATGGAGGTCCACTGCTCCACTGCTCTGCGTTGTCGTTCCTGTGGCCTTCCCCTTTGAGGCAATGTATTATGGGTAATAGACACCTAGGCCTCTTGTTTCCCCTGAGTGCGCTCGAGGTTGTTGGAATATAAACTCGACCGGGGGAAGAATCACTGAAATGGAAGCTAGACTAACCGCCACCGTGTGACGTCACTGACGCCTTCCTACTAGCCCGTACATAAATGCAGACGACAATATTGTTATGCCTTAATCAACTTACCTAACTTCAAGTATGCCATTTTAATGAATATCACCCTTTGCATAAAGGAATGTAATTTAATTTTTCCGTATTAGCGGCCTCAATAATCCTTGCGCAATCATTGCTGCTAATCGATTCGGAATGTGATGAACCATGGAATCCACCAGTCCAATTTCTGACCATATCCTAATGTTATTCCACCATTGCTATTGGAGCGAAAACGTAAACATGGACGAATTGCATTAAATAGTAATACATATATTACAGCGATATACGTGGCATGTCTTTAACATCAACACCGTCTGCGTTTGTTATTGCTTATCCTTATAAAGGCACAAAGATCATTTACCAAATCGTTTCTTGCAATACCCTTTTAAGGGCTCCTTCAGTATTCTACACAATGCAATTTCCTTCTTTGTACAAGTTTAACTTAGGCCAACATACTCTGTCTCTGTTGTGGATAAAGGTACACGAGATTGATTCACATTCTCCCATTGTATTGCTCCCTTATCAAATTTAAAAACATCTACATCTATCTACATCTACACGATACCCTACACGCCACCGCGAGGGTGTGTGGCAGGGGGTGAAGATCACCAAGGATGCACTACTAACATTCAAACAAGCAACCAAAGTGTCTCATGCAACTAGATTGTTAGTATCTATAGTATTTGAGGGGTTAATACATGCATCATGCACTACAAAATACTCTAAAATGTTTCTTATACCTATCCCTTTGCTATGCTGCCTATTCTGTTCTCTTATAGTACGGGGGAAAAATGACATTTTGAATCTATCCGTACGACAATCTATCTCTCTAATCTTATTTGGCTGGTCGAATCTAGCATAATACGCTGGTGTTTTTAATATATGCCTAACACCTTCAGTAAAGCTATCCGATTGAAATTTCTAATAGATTTAATCTGTACTTTAACCAAAGCTCTGTTAATGATTCCCACCCTAATTCTCGTATTAATTCTGAAACGCTACTCGACCTATCGTAACACCTTTTGACGAACCTAGCTGCTCTACGCTGCTCACTGTCTAATTCTCTGTTCAACTCTAAATCATTAGGATCACAGACACTGGCTGCATACTCGTGAAAGGTAACATCGCTCTTTTGTCTTCTCATCGCATTTCCCAAGTACTCTTTTTATAAATCCTATCTTTCTCTTCGCTCGGCCACATATTCCCCGGATGTGTCTTCCCCACGATAAATCCTTAGTGATTGTTACACCTAAATATCTTATAGTTTCTACGTTTTCGATCTTTCCCTGCCATTCTGTATTCGAAGGACCTTGCTGTCTTTCGCCTCCGTTTCTTTCGAGGCGCTCGTCTCATCACATCCACTCCTTCGTCTAGATCGGCGGTGAGGGGTTTCACGTCTGTCGTGACTACGTGCTTAGTGTTGTCCGCGGGGTGACAGTGTTGGTTTCATGACAGAAGTGTTTGAGCGGTGTACTACTTTCCTGCAAGTGTTCTCTCTGATTGGTAATGGACGCCTGGTGAGGGCTCACCCCCTGCCACACACCTCTGCGGTTGCTTAGAGCGTATTATGCAGATGCAGGTGATCCCTCCCGGCTCGGGGCCCGATGGAAATTACAGGAGAGGGTTAAGTGTAAAAAGACTGCGCCCTGTTTGCGGTAGAGCTTTAGGTCTGGGAGTCATTCGAATCGCGTTTCATCACTGAGAGAGGATCCGGTCATTTAGCGCCGGGGATGATCAGTTCATTTGTGATTCGGAATCCTCCGCCGCGCGCGCGATGATCGCTTCTCCAGAATGAAAACGTCGCCATACTTCGGAGAGCGGAAATGAAATGTGACCTGCCACCTAGCGAGGATTTCGGAGTTTAACGAGCTGCATAAGAGCAGAAGATCGCCAGGCGGAAGGAAAGATGATGACGCACAGAAACAAAGGAACCGCGTAATTGCGTTCTCTCGGAATTAATGCGGTTGGCGGCCTTAATTAAAGTGGAGAGTTTTCCATTTTCAACGTATCTTTCTCTGTCGGGATATCCCGTCGTTAATCCACACTGGCTCGAGTTGAGATTCCGGGGTTGGCCCGGTTCTTTCGCGTTCTCGGAAGCGGGACCACCTGTGCCCGTGGGATTTTATCCCTCGGGCCCTCCATGCTTCATAGTTTAGTGCGTCTTACTGCGCATCTCTTCATCCATCCTGTTGTGGATGATGTCGTAAAGTAATCTCAAAAGTCTCGGTAATGCAGAGTAACGCTTTTCCGTCAGAAAGTATAATTCGCTGTTTTGAATGTGGCAATCAATTCTATATAAGTACATACGTGGCTTAGATAAGAATGTGGCCAAAAAATATCTACCCTTGATACCGCTTAATAACCCAATAGTTTATCAATAGCTCATGCTCGTAGGAGAACCCAATTAAAGCTGAATAAAAGCATTACTATAATTGCTGCTAATATTAGAAATAAAGGCTTTAATCATTTCAAAAGATTAAATCACAATGCAACTGGTAGGTGCGTGAAATAACGCGATACCTTGGATGTGGGTAGCCACTTGTATCTTCGGCCGCCATTTTGTTCTTCTTTCTAGGTTTCTCGGGAACACAGACAGTCGGAAACATTTGTTGATTCTATGAGTGCAATTTGGCGCACGGCAACCTCCCATTTTAATTTTCATGCATTAAAAGGCATTATCTACCTATGTATACAGCGCTACTCTCAGTGTTTGTAATTGCTATTTTTATCTCTTTTAATATTGCAGTTTAGACTAATATATTAATACTTATCCTTTTAAATGCATGATATGTAGTGCATGTTTGGTGTGAATTCACCCTCTGCCACACACCTTTGAGGTGGCTTGCAGGGTATTATGTAGATGAATGCTAGGGAGACTTCGCCCACTTTTTTTTACAGAAAATGTCGAAACACGACGACTCTACCTTGTAGTTTAGCGGTCGCTATGTAGATGACTCTGGGTGAAGTAGCCCCTGCGCAAGCTCCGTCTATATCGGATATAGACGGACCTTGCCCCTGCACACCATTTCTTGGTAGCCGCTATGGGTGACATAAACCCCGCCGATTTCACAGAAAATTGACTGACGCCGGGTCTACAATAGCGCTTTAAAGTTCCACTGCCCAGCATTGGCGAATCCTCCACTGCGCTCAACATGAGGATCAACAACCACCCTTGTGCAACGACTCCTCTCGTGCCGTGTTCTCTTTCCGTGGCACAACACTCCTTCAGCCACGGGAAATCATCTAACAATTGTTTTAATGTGTGCGTTTCAGCTTGCCTCTCCCCGACAGCGTCTAAACTTAAACTTAATCCCTTAGAGCTAGCTTACATTTGGTTTTTGCAAGCATATAATCCCCCGGGCCTCAATGTAAGTCATTTATTTTCCCTTCCCCTCCTCATCCTTTTCCAACCCCCTCCCCTGTCTTTTCCCCCTGTCTCCTCCCCTCTCCACTCCGTCCTTAACAGTTCAGTCTGCTCTATCACCTGAAGAAGGCGGTTGCGCCGCCGAAAATTAAGAATATAACGTGAGTATTTTTTTAGTTTTATCTATGTATTGTATTGGATATTTCGGCGTTCGCAGCCACCTTTCTCAACGAGAATACTGGCGAAGAGTGAGTCGGTTGGAACGGGGGATGGGGAAGAGGAATAAAGTGGGGGGTAGTGTGAGTCACATTTAGGCCGGGCAATTTAAAAGCTTCTAAAATACAGGTACAAGATTATTCAATCTTGTGCATCTTAACGGGTGGATTTGTGGGATATAAGGTTGCCTCGCGTTCTTCCTGCCGTTCCCCGGCCTAAATATGGCGCCAATATTTCGTAGGCATCTTGGGATTTGGTGAAAACGTCATTAAATTTGAGGATGAAAAACTGACGGCAAATAATGGTGGAGGAATACATCAGAATTATGGAGCAATAGTAGAGAGGGCTAATCTGTGATAGAACGAAGAGATAAGCGGACAGAGGACTCGGTCGAATTGATGTGACCCGGTTCATCCGATGCGATATGTGTTCATGACTAGCAACAGCTATGATCAATTATGAAATATCCGTCGGAATATATTTTTTAAACGTTTGCACTCGTTCAATGATGTGAATTTCGAAAAATAACAATATCTTTTTAAGGAAATGCCAACGGGTTTCAAAATTTTACTATTCATAAAAATTGACGTGACTTATTGAGTCAGCGGTTTATTTTGAGTGTTTGAATAGCCTCATAGCGAGGAAGGTCAGCATTCTTTGTCCATTAATTTTAATACTACTATGGCGTCAGCAATTCGGTAGCAGGGGGAACTTGCCGAGCAACCGATCTGGATTTCCGGCTCGTGTATGATGAGTCTTCGTCCTTTGACCTTCGGTGAATTGGCGAGAAAGCGTGGGTCACAGTAAGGAGCGAAGTATTTTTCTGCCAATCACATTAACTCGAGTTAGAAGAGACGGTGGCAGTGGATCGGGTGAAACGCATTTTGAATACATTTGAAACAACCATTCGAGTGAGGATTGAAGTGTGGCAAGCTTGGTTTAAAATCGCAAAACTCCTTAAAATACACGATTTCAGAACAGCATATTACTGGCTGCCAGTGACACCTCAGTGACCTTTTCTCTCGCACTTGTAAATTCAATCGTGTGCATTTTACATTTGAGTGAGGTGGTGCTTCTCCTAACTAACTGACATGGATCCTCAGCGCATGGTTGTGATGCTCTCCGTGCATTGGCTAGCGCAAGGCTGCACGGTCGAAGCACTCACGTTCATTTTCGGCGTCGCAATTTTATTCATTTATTATTCTCGATCGTGAAGGTTCAGTGAATCTTGTGAGAAGAGTGCTTACGGTTTTCCAGGGTACGTATAAACTATATCGCTACCCTAAAGCAGAAACACGGTGAAAAATAGGGTCCAACATGTCCTCCTATGAGTCGAGCGAGTACCCCAATAATCCTTTAATATTACAACATTTCAAATATTAAGGTATGTTTCGTAAAACGGTATCACCTTTTACTCCGCAAAGCTACTATAAAAGATTCTGCAACCTCATCATTTCGTAGATTTTCAGTGACCACTGAATTCCGTCGCTTTTTTTGGATACTTGTTTCAACTTTAAGCCCTTGAATATTGCTAATACACAGGAATTATGAAATATGAAATCACGCAGGCGTCACATGCGCCAAATACACGGAGAATCATCACTTCAAATTTCAACTTCCAAATTGGAAACATCCATTTTTGGAATCTTCAATTTCAGCATTTCAGTGAATTGACCGTGAGGAGAAGTGATGTACAACGGCACGGATGTGATCCTCTCCTTAAGAAACTTATATTGCGTGAAGCTTGTACCATGTCCCATAAATAGAATCAGTTCAAACACACGTCCATGTTCAAACGTCTCAATTCCCTTTTTCAGCGCAGATACTGACTACTAGTGATTTCCCCGTATCTGACCTCCGAAGCCTCCTAACTTCAGGAACCGGCGCCTTGGCCTTCGGATAAATCAACATTTAAATGCTGATGATCATCTTGATCACATCATCAGTTGCCTGGGTCTAAGAAACACTTAAGTTTAATATGTAGTAATTATTTATTGAGTGTGCTTAAAAATCTTTGTGGTATGTACATGTTTGATTTAAAATAATTTATTTAATGCAATACCGCAAGATTTCCTCGGAAAAAATTTCACGCCTTCTGATCTATTCTTAACTTTGGAAGTACATCCAATGACTTTGTCTTACTGCTTTGACTACTCCTCGAAGTGCATTCTATGAATTGCATTCAGCAAAGAAGAACATCCTGTCCACATTTCTCTCCATGCTTCCTCCTTTCTTGCCTTTAATTCCTTATTTCTGGTACGAAGGGCGGGTAAAGCCGTTACAACCAAAGATAAGAGCTCATTTGAACATTTCGGAGGCCGTTCGTCAAGTGTGGAATTTGGCTTTTATACGATGAAGTGGTAACTGCTAAGAGATCTAAGTTTTTCAAATGCTTATGAAGTGTTAATTTTGAAGAAGCATCACGTATTTGCGTCTATCTCCATCTGCCGACGAACTTAACAAGAAGTCATTGTTGAGGCCGGAGTTGCTTGGGTGAGTTTTTCTTCCAATATCCAGTGTATGAGCTTTTCGTCAGCCTCGTGCTTAAGATATAGAATGGACAGAGTTAGCGAGACTTTGTTTCTAGTTTTATTTGGCGAGTACTTCTCCCATATCTTACCCTTATGCACGGAACGACTTCCGCCAAAGATTGAGTCCGTGGTTCTTAATTGTCTGCATTGCTCCGGGAAACGCGGAAACTTAGATGTCGTTTGAGTTAATTATACATTCAGGCATTGCATCTACCGCAGCAACGGAGTTAGAGGGACTCACGAGACACTATGAATCTCTGATTTCGAGGCCTTGAGATTAAATTTTAAGTTTGAATGAGAATTCATTTTCCGTGGTGCATCAACCTTAGTGGCTTCCTTTTCTTGGATGCTACTATTAATGTTATCGGAAATGTAATGGATCCGAACTCCAATTCTAAAAACCTCATCTGTAATAGGAAAATCCGGCCAACCCCTTCCCCCCTTGTTAATGCGTAAATGGAGTTTTTCGTGGCGTTCGGAACAGTGGGCTGAAATCGAAAAACTGGTCAAAATTCAAAAAGTGATTTTTTTCAAGCCAGGTAGCTGAAACTTTGCATAAATATTCCAAAAGGCCGTGCATGCGATGATGCAAGGCTTACAACAAGGCTTGTTAGTACTCAACAATTAAAAATTTGCATGAGGTAAAAGTTGCACGAATTTCGCACAAATGGTCTACCCTCAATTTTCTGACGAAATCTTCGAAGTCAAGCCCTTGCTGAACCTTTATGGGTAAAGAAAATGAATATAAAGTGATGTAATTAGATGAAATCCTTTTTCATTTTGTTTTAATGTAGTCTACTTACATTTTTGGTATTGATTAACAAAGATATTAAACAAAATGGCGGACCCTCATTTTTGGTAATTTTTTAATATATGCAGAGAAAAAGTAAATTGCATCGCCGAGCATCACGGAGTAACTTATATGGGGAAACTCTACAAAGCTTCCATAGTGCGAATCCGATGAGTAACGCTGCGACCGTTTGCGACGCCGAATTTCACATTAGTTTTTCGATTGCGGGGTCGAGTCTGGTCCAACCCGCCTGCAACGGAGCGGCAAGTAAGTGTGTGGAACGGATTGTAGCCGCACCCACTCCGCTATGGAGTTCTACGAAATACATACATTGACAAGAGCCTCCATCTATTACATTTTGATGAAGTCGCGGAGAAAATTACGCATTTTATCAAGTGGAGTAAAGGTCTAGGAGGTACTGAAAGACTGCTTTCTTCGGGTGCACCGCGAAAAAATTGATGAACAAGAATTCTTCCGAGATCGATTCAAAGTGCCATATTTGCTTAAACTGAGAATGGCCTGAACTTCCGTCGAAGCCATATTTACACATCAGTGTACAATTTATATTATGCGAGGTTGTTGAATCTCTGGAAATGCATTCCAAGATGCGCGATGCTGAATGATCAAGTAGACTTTGAACTTCACCTGGATAAGTAGCACTTTAACCATCCGTAGTTTTTCGTCATTAGGACATGATTTATGGCCATGAAATTCTGCTACTTTTCAAAGACCTATGTGTATACTGGTGTAAGCAATATCACCCTGAAGATGCGACGTCTTAAAGGCCACGAATGCTTGGTCTACAAGGCGCCACACGCTACTGCTCCCGACAATGACTCATGCACACCTATATACCGACTCTTCGAGAGTTCCATGGATATAATTAGTAATAGGGCATCTTCCTCTGACATAGCTATTGGCATCATGTCAGTTGTCTTCCACTTCGAAAGTACTCATCTCAACCTAGTTGGTGTGGTCGTGGTAATTTCTTTGAGGAGCTTGGAGGCTGCTTCATCTTCCTCTTATTGTAAACTCATAGAGGCCGCGAATGAAAAAGTTGCCGCAGAATGAGACGATCTCAGACTTTCTGTTTTCTTTCCCTTTGATCTTTCGCTGCTAGTGCGATAACATTTCTCCGGGCGCCCAGAAATGCCTAATGAGTGTTGCAATGCAAGCATAAATTTTATGTTATCTAATCAATCAAAGTTCAAAGTTATTTCTTAATAATCTTAAATTGCTTGATTATATTTACAGGTCGACGTTGAGGACCCTGGAAAATTTTGCATCAAATGTTCGGAAAAAACAGCATTTACCTTTTGCCATAGTGCATTAGAAATCTCTTGTTATTCCCTCCCACTGCGACCCTTATCCGTTATGAAAGAACCTCTTAATGTAATCACTAAAAACCTTTAAACTTCATTATTCACTTCCAAACGCAACCTTTCGGCGAGACTATTTAACAAGTACTTTGTCTTCATAGGCAATGACGCATTTTTCACTCCCATTAGTATTTTATACATTTGTAAACGTGTGATTGCAATAGAAGCATTTTTCCTATCATTAACACCATCAGCCCCTAAAGGAGAGCCGAAACTATTAGCTGAAAGAGGAAATAGGCGAGTACAATTTTATGGACACTCCAAAAGAAAAGAATATTCGAGAAAGCGAATTGACATTATATTAAGGATTCCGCAATAATATTGAGGTCCACCCGCCGTCTGCCTTCTCACAGCCGGACTCACTGAGTGAAATGGCGGAAGAGTTACTGGACCGCGTTAAGTCTCTACAAACTAACCAGTGTGAGTTACAAAAGTCTCTTTCGTTTTGGGAACAAACTGTCAGTGAGCATTCAAAGCAAAGTTAGTCCCTTAATAGTGCAATAAATAAATTATGTGGGCAGATGAGTGAGTGACTTTTCAAGGCAAATTTCCAGCCACAAAGCATCTGTCACTGCATTAGAAAATCGTGTAAATGTATTAGAGCAGGAACCGTTGAAAAACACTATTGATATCCATGGGGTCCCAGCAAAAGATGGTGAAGTTGTTAGTGCTTTTGTCAGACGAGTTGGACTGGCTATCGGGATCAAGATTGACCAACGTGATAGTGACTTCGCCTGTCGTGTGAGGCATAACCTGGCTTGTGATGCATCCAGACCCCCTCCCATCATTGCGTAGATTCCTCAGGTTTACAAATGCTGAGGAGTTTCTTAACTCGCTGAGGGATCTTTTTTCATTCGGGAATCGCTGCACCGACATGATATCATCTATGACAACCCTCTGCTCTCGCCCACTTAAGAATTCTTTTGCCCAACATACAACGTCTTTATTTATACCGAAACTCTCTAACTTCGAGATTAAGATATCATGAGGCACCTTATCGAATGCCTTTTTAAAATCTAAAAATATCGCATCAACTTCAGTACTGTTTCTGTCGTAGACTAGATATCGTGCACGTATAAAGCTGTTTAATTGTGACTCGCAAGATTACATTTTCCGGAACCCATGTTGGCTGTTTATGAGCAATCCCTGACTATCCAAATGCCCCATCCGACTACAATGTGCTTAAATACTTTACAAGAGATTGACGTGAGTGAAATGGGTCTGTAGTTACTAGGTCCTTCCCTATCACCGCATATTACATAGGTATCATAATTGCCGTCGACTCTCTCCCGACTTGTGTTGTGATCTGATCCTAATCATTGTTGTGCTCGACCCCCACTCTCCACCCTCCTCCCGGAAGTGGCTCCTTGGCAATCCGCTTCGCTGATTCGTCCTTCCTCTCTCTTTTCTTTTCCCCAGGTGAGTCCCAGGTCCCTTAAGTTGCAGCCGTCGCGGTGGCGGATCGCGAAACCTACGACTCAGCTGTTCGTTCGAACATCCGACCATTCCAGGCCGTTGAAACCGCAGCGTCTCGTCTCAGAGCAAGTGAAGACATCTCCGACGGAGTATTAACGGTAGGCGTTGCGGAGGAAACCCCGTGCAAAGGTGCAGACGTGGGAAAGAAGACTCTGTCTTGACTATGAGTAGGCTGGCCGAAGTAAGGTAGGCATGAGAAACTCTTATGTCAAACCGTACTTTACAATGATAACCTTGCGTTTACGACATTTGAAACTTTCATTTTAGTTACTATTGTATTTGAGAAACTTCAATTTATTATTGAGTGACTATCAATTGAACGGTGATTATCTTCTCGACCGGGCGCATGTCTTACACTGACTGTGTCTTATTATTTCGAGTGTCGCTGCAAAACCGAACTGCAACCTGTATCCGTTCCTCCTGTACAAATTATGATTATATTTTTGGTGTTAGAACTCATGTGTCTGTTCCCTTTGACAGTGGACACGATATTACGACTTAAATATCTCATATGCTTTGAAAAATCGTAATCCTAATTCTTAGCAATATTATGAACACCCTATTGCACATCTTGCACAGCGATCGCATGGTTGTGGACTAAATTTACGGGATAAGAGCCTCTTCCTTTATGAAAAGGAAATTCAAGCTACTTAGAGTGATTAATCGCCCATGCCAGTTGAATATTGAAGTGCAACCAAAAACAACGACCTATTTAATCGCCAGAACATCGGCGACACTTCGTTTCCGCTACCTCTGCACCATCTAGCGAGAGAAAAACGTAAAAATTGTGCGAATGCACGTAGGTATTAGAACATGTTCTAATTATGTGTTTCAAAGTTCTAATACGTGCATTCGCAGGCGTTCGCGCAGTCTCTCCTCGCCAGTCGTCTCGCTACACGGCGCAATATTTCTTGCGCAAGTGTTCCCGCATTAAGCTACGCATTTAAATATTAATTCAATTTCTAATATAAATCTCCTCTAAGTTAAGGTTTGGAGAAATCAGTAGGTCATTATTTTAGTTCCTCTTAAAGCCTGAATTACGCGAGCATTTAATCACGTAGGTATTCAGAGATCAAATACGACATAGCTTTTAGAGACATCATAGCTCGAGTTACCATTTTCGCTAATCTCACGGTTTTTTTCTTCGTCCCTTTTTGAACCAATCGAAATATCGAACTTCTCACGGTTACGTGCTGTTTACAATAGACATTCGATTACAGGTCCCTGCATTACATGTTTTCTGCCGCGTGCTCTGATTGGCTACCTTTTGTGTGCATCTGCAGGGACGGAAAAGAGGACTTGCTCAAACGACGAAGTCAGGGACCGCCATATTTGAGTTACCCCTGAAACTGATCATTGAATTTTTCATTTCTAGGCTTTCACATAAGCTATCATTGTCGCCGTTGTAGTACATGTCCATAAAAAACATTCGTTTGATTCAGGATTTAGTTTCTTTGTTCCTCTCAGAAGTTGAATGGAAGAATAAGGTTTGCTCTCAAACAGTATATTTCCGTTTCAACCCCCTTTTGGAACTCCGCTGTTTCCTTGCTGTTATCGCTTACGAATTAACGCAAGTAAGGCACGTCCAGAAGGCAAGAGTGTAACACTTGTTAAAAATTGAAAAATGAATGTATCATGATGAAATGCACAGGGTGTGTGTGCCAAAAATGTGCCATCATTTCACCACGTGATCGCCGTTGATGTCAGTGCACTTTCGAAGCTTGTGCACCAGGGATTGTTCACATTCCTTCTGCTTGCTCCGCCTCCTGAAGCAAATGGTTCCAAGTCTCCATGACCTCCTCATCGTTTGAAGAGCGCTGTTCGCTCGAGAACTCCTTCAACGTAGAGGAAAGACGGCGATGAGAGGGTGGCAAGAGCGTGGTGGTTGAGTCACAGTGTCCAGATGACACGAGGAGCGGGTCCAGAGTGAGCCGCGCGTCTGGCGTGACACACCACGAGTCAGCATTCCCCTCCTCTTGTCTTTCATTTCTTTCTTCAACTTCTTTAGGGTTTCGCTGCATGCAGCGGCATTGATGCTTTGGGCATAAAATCGACCAACAAGATCCCGTGCCGGTCCCAAGAGAACGATGCCATGATTTTTCTCTCTGAAAACAGACCTTTGATTTTTTTCGGCCGCTGGAGATTGGGTGAAGCGCCCCTGCATGGACCTGCACTCTTTTTCGCTCAAGTGGCGCACCCGCGTTTCGTCCGCAGTGTAGTCGAGAAAGGATTCACCCTCACTTGGAAAACGTCCAAGAAACTCCCGTGCGGCCGAAGTACGATTTTTGCGGTGTTCTTGCATTTTTGGCCGTGCACGCGCGACATCCTAAACCCACGTCTTTTTGATTCGAATTCACTCAGGAGACTTCGTGAAACGTGAGGAAAACTTTCTTTAAGGGTGTCAAGAGTCATCCGACGATCATCGCGAACCTTTCTTTCAAGCCGCTGTGAAAGCTCTTCTGAGATGACAAACGGTCTCCTTTCTTCGCCGTGGGTGTCGGTACGGCCTTCCTTAAGTAACCCAACCGGAGTCACATTCTGACGATCCCTGGATCCGTCGGTTTCCACCAGATGGCGAACAGGATGGACGATTCGTGAGGAACCGAATGACTGAGTGAACCTCACTCCTGCGGTAGGCGTACAGGACGAACTGGCTGCTGTGAACAGCCTGATTTCATGACAGACTCGTTCTCTTATTTTGAACCCCTCTACATAGTTAGGGTGCCAACATTGAAAAAAAATCTGTCTTAATCTGTCCCTTATATTCTTACTTTTTGGACTTCCCTCGCCTGAAGAAGCGAGGCTAAATAAAATTACAATCTGCATTTAACGGCACAGTTTATTTTTAGTTAATTATTCGCATATTTTAGTGATAAATGCATCATTTGAAAAGTAGGTATGCTCAGGAATAAGGAACGACAATAATTTTAACGGTCGAATCGGTCATCAGGAAAACATTTTTTTAAATTATAGAAATAACGTGACTTTTGCCTCGTTGCATTTTGAATGCACTAACATCTCTTGAACATATAAAAAAATTCACCTTTTAGATTGTTGTAAGCGTTACTTGAACATCCTGCGCTACATTTCGTGTGCATATTAAAAATGCCTGCTTCAATTCTTGGTCCTCATGATATAGAATTAGGATCATTATAAATGAAATAAACATACGTTTGATTTCATCCGGGGTGTCTGGAGCTTGGAATAAATTTCTCTCAGCTGGCGCAATTCGGATAGTGCATGCTCACGTGTTGGGTGTCGCAATGCGCAACGTGTAAGACGTGAAGCCGTGAGGGCGATGAAAGGGCCGAATGCACACGGGGAGAAAATCAGCACGCTTCGATTCGCCGACGAGTGGCAGTAGATCTATGGGAAAAGACTGTAGTTGAAATGGACAATAGAGCACACGTGAAGATAAATAAGCAGGAAAGAAAGGAGTAGCTGTGGGAGGAGGCGAGGACCAACTGGGAGAGCTTCTTGATATGAGAGCGAAGCAGGGAAGTGTGTAGGATGAGCAGCGGAATGACTGGAGTTGATGGAAGCAACTCTGGAACGCATTAATACGAGAGTTAGGGTGGGGATCATTAACAGAGCTTTGGTTAAAGTACAGATTAAATCTATTAGAGAAATTTCAATCGGATAGCTTTACTGAAGATGTTAGGTACATATTAAAAAAACCAGCGTATTATGCTAGATTCGACCAGATAAATTTGAATCGGATTTCAAAAAGAATAGCTAGCATTTACAAAATAAGTAATAATGTATTACCAACCGTGGAATCCATTAAATATCTTGGAATAAGACTGACACATGATCTTTCCTGTGGTAAACACATACGTGAAAGAATGGGTCAAGCGAATCGTAAACTGGGATTCGTCAAAAGAGTACTGGGTAAATGTGACGATCGTGTACGAGAAATCAGCTACTTTTCCCTTGTTAGACCTCATTTGGAATATGCTGCCTGTGTATGGGATCACTACGAAATCGGTCTAAATAACGAACTTGAACGTGTGCAGCGAAGATCGGCAAGGTTTGTAAAGGGACGGTACGATAACCTTATTAGCGTAACCAGTCTATTAAATGAATTAAAATGGGAATCATTTTCAGATCGCAGGTTGAAATTTAGATTTTATCTCCTAAATAATTCCCAAGATATTATTTTCAATGATACGTTAAAAATATTCTGCCAACCCCAACTTACTATGGTAGACTGGGTCATAATCACAAAATTAGAGAAATTGATTTCCGAACTGACAGATTTAAAATGTCCTTTTTTCCTCGTGCTATTAGGGATATGAATAATAGTAAATATATCTTGTATAAGTGTAGCAATGGATAACATTAGTAGCTGCATGTTGGTATAAGGACTTAAAGCTAACCCAACTAACAGCATGTTTTTGCATGTATGCTTTGCTATTTTTATCTTTTTTTAAATAGAATAGTTTTGAACAGTAGTTACCTACGTATATAGTGCTAATCTTTTTTATGCATGATATGTAGTGCATGTTTGGTGAAAGTTCACCCCATGCCACACACCTTTATGGTGGCTTGCAGGGTATTATGTAGATGTAGATGTGGATAAATAAGATTAGAGAGATAGATTGTCGTACTGGTAGATTCAAAATGCCATTTTTCCCCGTACTATAAGAGAACAGAATAGGCAGCATAGCAAAGGGATAGGTAGAGGAAATATGTTATAGTAGTCTGTAGTGCATGCTGCATGTATTAACCCGTAAAATACTATAGATACTAACAATCTAGTTGCATGAGACCTTATAGTTGCTTGTTTGCATGTTAGTAGTGCATGCTTGATGATCTTCACCCCCTGCCATACCCTCGCGGTGGCTTGCAGGGTATCGTGTAGATGTAGAGATGTAGATGAAGTTTGTCCAACCATATTCTCATTGTAGAAGGTCGATAGAGAGATGATCGCCACTGTGTTGAAAAAATGCGCCTTTTTTACGCCGAGATTGAGACAAAGATCTTGTTTTCTCTCGCCTTTGGACGATTGATACGACAGAGATAACAAATTGAAATTTGAATTGTGTGGAATTATAAATGAATCCTATTTCGAGAAGTCGCTTTGGTGTGCGACTCCTCAGAAGATGGGGATCCCGTCGTAAATGAAGTCCGAAGCCATATCCGACCGTTTGAAAACCTTCCCAATGACCTTTTACCTCTTAAATGGAAACTTAACACTATTCCGGTTTTTATTTCAGCAAAAAGAGGACATTTCCTAGCTACCGTGTGTTGCCTTTCGATTAGAGGGTCCAATGGAATGCATTTGAATGACTTTCCTATTTCAAACGTGCTTTTCTCGAGAGCGTTGTTTATGACGAAGACCCAAGAACAAATTTTTTCAAATCTTAAGTGTCCATCAAGGATTCCCACTTAAGACGACTTTCAGCCAATTTCAAGGGTGCCACGGACGACTAAAGGCCTTCATTTATTTCTTCCCCTCTCCCCAGCCTTTCAAATAGACAGAAAAAACACTCTGGCGAAAACCATCTCCAGCAAAATGTCAAACGTAACCTTTCAACAGACAGCGAAACAAATGCAAAACGAAACAATCATGGCTACTTGGCCCCCTTTGTGAAGCAACGGTTCGCTCGCCAATTGCATCCTCTTCAATTCCTCTGTGAAGGCAGCAGCTGGTACTCGGACACGCTGCCCTGCGAACAGTAGAGGACGATTGGAACTATCTCCATTTTTACTAAATGATATGTAAAATGTTAATGTACGCCACTGAGTGTAGCTGAATGCCAAATGACTAACAATAAGATTAAACTAAGGATCCAACACCTATGTATATTTCCACTTATTTACCGCAGCTAAACTAGTTTCATCGCATCGGCGTCACCGTCAGGTATGATTACCTGCTTCATACCTGAATTTCAATTTGCATATTAATAATTCCAATCCTACCTGAGTTACCTCTAATTCTCAAACTTCGATTTACTTTATAATAACTAATATCGATCCTAAGTCCATTAATACCAGAGAGTTAAAAGATGATATTTCAGATCACGTACCTCTCTTAGCATCGATAAAATTGTTTCCCTTCCCAAAAGTAAATACCTATTATACCAGAAACTTTTCCGATGAATCTATCAATATATTTATGTCCTTGATCCTGGAAGCAAATTGGGATAGTATTTATTCTGAAATTATTTTCGTAACTTTAACATTGCTTTCCCTCTAATGTCGAAAAAGAAAAGGAATAACGTAATCATAAACCTTGGGTAACAAGTGATATTCAACATATGTCTAGAATTCTTAAAAACTGGTCACAATCACTGAAATACTCCAATGATAATACATTGTGGATAAGATACAGGGATTTGAAAAAGCGTCATCGTAAAGTCCTTATTATTTCTAAAAGTACCTGTAATGATAAGAAGTTGCTGAACTCAAATATGAAAGCCAAAGTTGCTTGAGAGATCATAAATAATTACAAGAAATCAACCACAAAAAGGTACCTTACAAAAATTACTGATGCAAATTATGTTCTCTGGCCGAACTATTTAATTATCATTTTCCTCACCATAAATCGTCCTGTCTCTGACTTCAAAATACTTCAAACTCCCATTCACTCATCCTTCTTCTCTAATCCTTGCTCCGCCCCTGAACCTCTTACCCTAATAAATAAATTGCATGGGAACTTGGGGAGTGGACTGGACGAAGTACTGGGTAAAGTGATATTTTCTAGTTATGATCTGATTAAAACACCTTTATTATTTCTCATTAATGAATCTTTGTTACAAGGCGTTTCCCCCTCTCAATTAAAAACATCTAAGGTTGTACCTGCTTTTAAAAACAAGGGATGTTCCAATGACCCAAATATTTATAGACCAATTACTAGCTATCCAAAACACTGTTTCTAAAATATTCGAAAAGGTTATGTATAATAAGTTAGTTTTTTACCTGGAAAAGTATGAAATTCTTTCCCCTTCTCAAAATGGTTTTCGAAGGGGACGATCAACTACTACTGCGATTTATGAAGCAGTCCACACTATATTGAACTCTTCAGACAAAAAACGTGAAACAGTGGGTCTACTTTTTGACTTATCTAAGGCCTTTGACCACGTGAGTCTCCACATTCTGCTACTAAAACTAGAAAGATTAGGTATAAGAGGAGTGCCTAATGACTGGATTTGCTCCTATCTAAGAGACCGTATGCAGGTTGTGTCGCTAGCGATCATCGGACAAAAATATTTCTTCTCATCCCAACCAATGTTTTTAGGTGTCCCACAAGGATCAATTCTTGGGCCCCTCTTGTTCTTAATGTATATAAATGACCTGCCTCTTATTTTAAAGGAAATTGATGTGATAAACCCTATTATATATGCTGATGACACGAATTTTATTATCTATGATTCTTTTTATTGTAATCTAATCAAGAATTGGAAATATGTAGCTAACTCAGTTAATAATTGGTGAACTGATAATCATCTGAGCGATCTTGCTAAGCGATTTCCTGTCTTCTTCTTTTGATATACCCCTAAACACTACCGCATCGTCTGCAAAATGTCTAATCTTACTACTAACTACGGTACCCAAATCGTTAATGTAAAAAAAAATGATCGGGTCGGATCGGGAAACGTCAGATCAGCTAGATTTGTAAAGGGACGGTAAGATAACCTTATTAGCGTAACCAGTCTATTAAATGAATTAAATTGGGAATCATTGTCAGATCGCAGGTTGAAATATAGACGTAATCTCTTAAACAAATTCCAAGACCATATTTTCAATGATGATGTTAAAAATATTTTGCGGACCCCAACTTCCTATGGTAGACTGGACCATAATCACAAAATTAGAGAAATCGATTGCCGAACTGACAGATTCAAAATGTCCTTTTTTCCTCTTACAATTAGGGATATGAATAACGGTAAATGTATCCAGTACGAGTGTAGCAATGGATAACATTGGTAGCTGCATGTTGGTATAAGGACTTGAAGTAACCCAAGTAACAGCAATTTTGCCTTGCTATTTTTATCCTTTTTTAAATAGTGTAGTTTAGAACAGTTTATAAATACGAATCCTTTTTTATGGATGATATGTAGTGCATGTTTGGTGAGAAATCACCCCCTGCCACACACCTTTATGGTGGCTTGCAGGGTATTATGTTGATGTAGATGGAATAGGAGAGGACCTATTACGCTACCCAGGGGAACTCCCGATGTGACTTGTCCAACATGATACCATCTATGACGACCCATTGCTCTCGCCCACTTAAGAATTCTTTTACCCAACATACAGCGTCTTTATTTATACCAAAACTCTCTAACTTCAAGTTAGTTTATCCTGAGGAACTTTATCGAATGCCTTTTTAAAATCTAAAAATATCGCATCAACTTCAGTACTGTTTTCGCCGTGTACTAAAATATCGTGTACGAATAAAGCTAATTAATTGTGTCAAGGTCTACCTTTCCGGAACCCATGTTGGCTGTTTATGAACAATCCCTGACTATCCAAATGCCCCATGATCGAACTGACTACAATGTGCTCAAATATCTTACAAGAGATTGACGTGAATAAATGGGTCTGTAGTTACTTGGTTCTTCCCTATCATTGCTTTTAAAAATAGGTGTAATGTTAGCTAATTTCCAATCCTTGGGTACTGTGTGGTTCTTTAGTGTTTTATTGAATATTATTTCTAGATAGGGGGCTATTTCAGAGGCTAATGTTTTATATACTCTGGAAGGAATTTGATTCGGACAGACTCTCCGAAGGTATTCATCGATTTCCATCCACAAATCCGTCCGCTGCAGAAAGGAGTTCCGAAAACGCGCGCGGCCATCGACGCCGTCGACGGAGTCCTTTTATCTCTCGCTCGCCACCAAAATGTGTTCACACACACACACGGACACACCAGATCCGAAGCAGCCCCGATGCCAAATTACCAACTGGATGAGGAGAGGGAGGAGTTAAATGTAGCGAGGGAACCGCTGCAGAGAAAAAATAATCTGGCGATCCCTGAGTACGAAGGCGATCATGGACTCCGCTGTGCTCTCCGAGGAGCCACTTCCTCGACTGCAGTGGTCCCTTAAGGGTTCCTATACCCTGTCTACAGTGATTACCCTGACTCAGCAGAAAATAAATCACGCTTATGCAGGAACGAGCAAAGGTAAGGAGCAGCAAGTGTTTTCCAAGATGCACATATGCATTAGATCGATGGAATACCAATATACATACGCATATACGCAATACCCTGCAAGCAACCGCAAAGGTTTGTGGCAGTGGGTGAAGGTCACCAAACATGCACCATTGACATACAACCAGGCTTCTACATAGGAAACATTTTAAATGCTAGAATTGCATAAGTTATATGGTTAGTATCTACATAGTAAAAAACGATTATTGGTCATAATGGCATTTAACTAAATGTGTATTCATCTTTCAACCCTTCGTCGTTTGTGGTATAGGTATAAGACATTTTGGGTTTCCCTTTCAATTTCCTCCTTAGTCCTGCCTTGCACATGCACGGCTGCCGTAATGTGGTGGTGTTCCTGACATATTTAAGAAATGCACGATCGAAAAGGGATAAATCAGGTTGATATTTTACCCACATTTCAATTCAGACTTGCCGAGATTGTTCATTCAGCATTACTTTTCCGATTGGAATGCATTTTTATTGCGCTGACGACGGTTTTACATTCGTAATTGATGAGCTGAGCAAGAATCAAACTTAAATCCAACCTCTCAATTAGTCAATGCCTTGCTCCGACAACACGATTTCTGGGTGTAGAAGGCTGCCTGGTCGAAATAGCTGACTGTGACCTCTATGCCACCCTCTTATTCCTTAGAAACTCTTGATTTGTGCCTTCTTAATTCCGCTGAATTAACATATATTAACAGTTAGAACTTAACTTTAAAAAGTGTGTAGCTATCAATTTTTGGAGGAGGAATAATTCAATAGAGCGATCCTATAAAATTAATAACACGAAGATCGAAAACGTTGAAACCGTAAGATATTTAGGTGTAAAAATCACTAAGGATTTATCGTGGGGAAGACACATAAGGGAAATATGCGGTCGAGCGAAGAGAAAGCTAGGATTTATGAAAAGAGTACTTGGGAAATGTGATGAGAAGACAAAAGAGCGATGTTACTTTTCACTAGTTAGGCCCCGACTTGAGTATGCAGCCAGTGTATGGGATCCGAATGAATTAGGTTTCATCAGAGAACTAGACAGTGTGCAGCGTAGAGCAGCTAGGTTCGTCAAAAGGTGTTACGATAGGTTGAGTAGTGTATCAGAATTAATACAATAATTAGGGTGGGAATCATTATCAGAGTTAGGTTTAAGTATAGATTAAATCTATTAGAGAAATTTCAATCGGATAGCTTTACTGAAGATGTTAGGCACATATTAAAAACACCAGCGTATTATGCTAGATTCGACCAGATAAATAAGATTAGAGATATAGATTTTCGTATTGATAGATTCAAAATGGCATTTTTCCCCCGTACTATAGGAGACCAGAATAGGCAGCATAGCAAAGGGATAGGTAGGGGAAATATTTTAGAGTAGTCTGTAGTGCATGATGCATGTATCAATCCCTTAAATACTATAGATACTAACAATCAAGTTGCATGAGACCTTATAGTTGCTTGTTTGCATGTTAGTAGTGCATGCTTGATGATCTTCACCCCCTGCCGCACACCCTCGCAGTGGCATGCAGGGTATCGTGCAGATGTAGATGTGCTAGGATATGCTCTATTTATCATATTGTTACTCTGCGGATGCATTGATGTTAGCGTTGAGTACGGCTGGGTATCAACAAGATGAACTACGGAGAGATTTTTTTATAAATGAATAATTTGGTGTCTTTGACTTTGTAAAAATTTTGTATACCTCTGATTTCTTTAGAAACCGGATTTTTTGCCCATTTGGTAGTAAAATTGTGATGTCGCAGATTTTTTAAAATCACTAGTTGAGCGGCATTTTCTACCACCCTTAACTTTCCCGCGATGAAATCGAAATTAGCTTTTTTTGCGCAAAAATGGCCTTTCTGGAACTAATTTCCCTTGCCCATAAGCTGAGATGCAGGTGAGATTCACACATTAGGCATTGAGTTCGGGGGGCTTGCATCTTGAAAACAAAAAAAACACGGTTTTCTTTTGCTTTCGCATTATCTTCGGAGTGAAACTGTTAGGTTAGAATCATAACTGGTCGAAGTGACCCGTTGACACTGATGTAGTTTTTATCTCCAGGATGACGATCTATATCTACGTAATACCCTGCGAGACGCCACGAGGGTGTGTGGCAGGGGGTGAAGATCAATCAATAAACCAATCCGAAGCTCTCAACTGTTTAAGATGTCTCTGGAAACCTATTCCAATAAATAATTTTTCGAAGACTTCATAAACATATTTCTTCCTGCTAAAGCACTTTGTGAGGAAGAAATTCATTTTTTGACTTTAAGCAATTTGAATGGCCGCAAATAGATGGCTAGCAAAAACATAATTCGCATGGCTGCCATCTTGAGTTTCGTCAGGTATTGCAATAGTTGTCTTGGTAAGCATTATGTCCATAAGATGTTTCAAGCGTTCTTTACATATTGATTGAAACGCCTCCGATAAATACCATTTTTTAATATGCCAAGTGTTGCTTTAGATATTGCAACGTGCCCAAATACAGTTGCACGAACGGCCATGAATGTGCATATCCAATATTTCTTTGAATTCCCTGAGATGCCGAGAAAAGATTGTTCTGTATGAGGGAAGAATTGCCTGTGAAAGGACACCATGTCGTCAAAATCAAACGAGTGTGTGTTTATTTTTTCAATTCTGGAAGCTACATTAAACTTAATGGGGGAGTTTACTCGGAACCTAAATCACTATTTTATTCGGCAAATAGTTGTATGGAAACAAAATTAACTGGAGAGAAAAGATAAATCTTCTAACCAGAGATGGTCAGTAATTTATTAAAAATTAAAGCACGCAAAACGCGACTCCCACCGAGCGAGCTGCACTACATGAAGACTCATGCGTCATCCCCCTCCCCTCCTTGACAGTTTCGGCGGCAAAACTGGAGGGGAAGTGGTGAAGGAGGGGAAGTGGTGAAGGAGGGGAAGTGGTGAAGGAGGGGAAGTGGTGAAGGAAGGGAAGTGGTGAAGGAAGGGAAATGGTGAAGGAGGGGAAGTGGTGAAGGAGAGGAAGTGGTGAAGGAGGGGAAGTGGTGAAGGAGGGGAAGTGGTGAAGGAGGGGAAGTGGTGAAGGAGGGGAAGTGGTGAAGGAGGGGAAGTGGTGAAGGAGGTAAAGGGTGAAGGAGGGGAAGTGGTGAAGGAGGGGAAGTGGAGAAGGAGGGGAAGTGGAGAAGGAGGGGAAGTGGTGAAGGAGGGGAAGTGGTGAAGGAGGGGAAGTGGTGAAGGAGGGGAAGTGAAGGAGGGGACCTGCGCACAAACTCCTGCGGCGCATCCTGCAATGCCCCGTTTACATTACCAGGGTAGAATGGTGGTTAATATGGCGGTTAAAACTAACTTGCGTTTACACGGCCCACCCAGAACCATCGTAAAGACTCGAGTGACATCTATCGGGGAGTAAAATTAAGTCAAAATAACAATGGAGGGTAGGGTAGCGAAAGGACTTTGTCTTGCAAGGATTCCATAAATTGGAAGCGTATTTTAACTTATGTGCAAATCAGATGCAGTTCTTTTAACGAACGTTATCAATGCAGTTTCCTTGATCCCTTTTGATAAAGCAACCGACAATAGTCTTCTTAAATTACTTCCTCATGATTGACAGTGCGTTGTATCTCCGAGATACTCAATGGATTCTGTGTTAGTTACCGAACTTCAGTTTAAAATATAAAATGGAATGCAATTTCCATTTGCTTTGAATAGCTCTAAAGTAATACGTTAAAGAGTATGTAAGTTTGCACAACGATGAACGCCCTCCGTGACTTAAATTCCAGATATTTAAGACATTCAACCTTTACCTCTTTTTCCTCGCATATTTCAACTGATACCTTTACACTTTAAAATTACTAACGTTTCCTTGCCTGTATTTTTATTCGTTTAGCTAATATACGGGCATCACACACCAATAAATGTAGTCAAACATGGAACGCCATGCTATCTCAATAAGTTAGCCCCCATGTTAACCCATTTCGTAGACAAGTTCATGAATCCAAATAGAATACATACAGGTACACCTACATAATGAATTTGTTGCTCTTATCAAAATTCAGTATTTTTAAATCCGGTATCCAAAGTTTACCATATTCTGCTGTTTGTGAAAGGAGCTATTTAAGGGTGAATAATACTGAAAATACATTTAACGCCGTCCTAAGGAGCGAATACGTAAAAAATAACACGAGTCGAACTTCCTGCGAATATTTGCCACTTCTTAGTTATTTAATTTCTGTATGGATATTTTCTGCGCGGCAAGGTAAACACATAAAATAAATATATAAGCGTACGTACTCAGGATTCAGGGGTAAAGCAAACTACTTAAAACCATTATTGAACAACCGAATCACTGGAACGTGGTAATACAACTACTAAAATATATTACAGTGTAATTAAATAAATATCGTTGTAACTAAGGTTCATTTCCGAACCATTTAGTGCGATCCGGTCACTTCGTCTTCGTACACTCTACGTTCATTTCCACTTCCCTTTTTAAAACAAACCTTCTTTCTACCATTACTTGCGTTCACACGCTCTTTAAGTACCAGTAACTAGCGCCAACCATAGTAACTCAATCGTGGTAAAAAAGTTTACCAGGGTTAGCGGCAACTTGCGTTCACACGGCCCATTTCAAACCATGCTAATCCTTAACATCGTAAAAAGCTAGTAGTGTAAACGGGGCATAAAAGGCCGAAAATAACTGAGCGACGAAAGTCAATAATTACTATTCGCATACATTTTGGCATGAATGGATGTATGCTGAAGTTTACACACACTTTCATAAATAACGATGTATTCTCAATGCCTTCGGAAATACCCCACGTGGAATCCAACAACCACTTCCATCGGCAGAATCAGCTGTGTGTGTCCCATTGTGATTGGCCGAAGGAGACGCGCATTCCGAGTGGACGAAGGGATGACGTCATTCGCGCACGCGCACTCACCCAAAGGGTTGAAAACATTGACAGCTCGCGAACGACATTGGATTGAAGATTGCGGATTGAAGATTGCGGATTGAAGAGCGAAAAAAATACGTGTCAGATCGGATATCAGTAAAGAAAATATGGTAAACGATCACAGAGTGCGGAACCTAGGTTAAAAATAAAGCTCCGCTACTGACGTCCAAAATATGCTGAGTAGATAGCATTGAGCAAAAGCCAAATGGTGAACCCCGTTCAGCGCTAAAGCCGCGCATTGGTCGTGGTTTCTCTGAAGCCCTTTCTCCCTTGCGTTGCCATCCCTGATGGACCGCGAGGGCTCAACATCTAGTACCTTGAACCTCGGTAAAATTGCCACGGGAGTAGAGGGTTTTGGGTAGCGTAATGGTCCGGAAAGCCAAAGGCCCGTGGTTCGATTCCCGGTCCAGGTGAATTTTTTCTCATGGCAATTTATGTGAATTTCACCGCCGTTCACGCGGCGGGCTTGAAATTTCCTACAAATCAAGGCTCTTGTTAATATGCCATCCTTTCAATAGCCCGTTAGATTTCCCCCAATGGAAGTTCTTCGAAATCGCATGAGAACTCACCGCTGTTCCTACTAAGGTTATGGCACTACAAACAAAAAATTGTAATCGTCATTGTAAGGTTGATTTGTGATCTGAATCCTTGAAACTCTTCCCATATTATACTGAAATGGTGTGTCGTGCCATATAATAGACAATTGTAATCACTTCTTGTGGCAGGAGTTCAATGTAAGCAATTGGATGAGGTAGGTAGGTATCTACTCTTATCCCAACTTGATGTGCCCGACTTGCGCGAAAGGCTCATTGCCTCGTTGTCATCGCCAACCATCATAATTTGTACTTCCACGACATGTACACCCGTCCACAATAAAATGTTACCACCTCGGAGGCCGAATTTTTCTAAGTCCCGAGTTGAAGGAGATTTGACAACACTGTCCCTTGGCGCAGAGTTTAAATGCCCAGAGCTCTCGCTGCTCTCGCCATTTATTGGGGGTACCCTTCCCCCGAGAACAATTCCCTTTTCACACTTTTTCAAGTGAACAACCAGGGCAGACCGCCTTGACTCAAGACCACTCTTCTCGGTGGCCGTGCTTGTCCAGGATATCTGCTAGAAGACGAGTCGCCCGAGACACATACGTACCCGTGGTCACAGAACGGGAGAAGTGGCACGATATGAATTCCAATCACTTCTCTCCACATTTCTACTAGAAAAATAATAGAAAATGACACTCGCTTTATAACCTCTTTCGAAAATACCTAACATTTATTCCGAGACCACTTTGGAGTCCTATGACAACCGGACGATTTTCCGAGGGTAATGATAAACGTGCTAAATGGTCGTTGCGCTTCCGCGGGTATTATAAGACCGTAATATATGCAATGTTCTGGTTGAAATTTTATGTCCTCTAAACTTAACACTTCAAACGCCTACATTTATTCATCACTAAGTCACCAATTAACTCAGGTTCATCCAACGTTCATGTCGCAAAACGTAGGTGTGAAGAAAGTCTTAGGAAGGTGTAAACAGAAAGTCTTAGGTTTATTATTCCGTAGTTTTTTTCAATTGATCACTACTTCAACTGCTCATGTATTACGTCTATATGAAATTAGATCAGTTGCTAATATGATCTTCAGTATTTTTGTAACGCTTGAACTCCTGGAACTTTATTCAAAAGCCATTAATTTCTGAAAATCAATAGCTATCGGCTTACGTGCGCCGAGATTCTTACAAAGTAGAAGTTTTTCCAGCCTCATTACCTAATTCTCTCTAAAAGACATTTGCATAAAACGGCTTAATCAGAGAAGCCTTTGAGCGCTTAGCCGATATACCCTACCTTCGGAAATAATTCCGATACGTTCAGAAGTCGGTCTATATTTTTTCACCCTCAGAAACATTCCCAGCATGTTTTATGATACCCACAACCCCAAACAGTAAGCAGGTGGTGAAAATAGAATCAAGACAGATCACAACAAAAAAAAACTCATCCGAGAAATGAACTACAGATCTACAAATGTGCTGTTATACGCGCTATTCCAAGCAAGGTTTGAATTTGGACAGGCTCTCCATTTCTTCACATTTCCACCTTCCGCTATTTAAGTAGTGTATTGGAGAAAAAGGGGTATAGCAGCATTGATGACAGAAGGAGGACAGGAGGAGAAAGAAGATTGTATTAGCAAGATAAGCTTTTAGTCGTAGACGTGAGCTGCTGACAGGGGTGTTAAGTAGGGAAGTAGAAAATACTAGCGAAAAGTTTGATATGGAGCGTGGCACTATATGACGCTCGAACATAGGCTTCGTGGAACGAAGATGGAAATATACTCAGAGCTTTTAAGATGTGAGTATGGAGAAGGATGGAGAAATTGAAGTGGGTCAAAAGGAGGACAAATGATGAAGTATTAGAAATGGTAGGAGAGGAAAGAATTTTGATTGATCAATAGAGAAGACGAAAAGGGCTAGGGTGAATTGAAATATGTGATTAAGTGAAGAATATTGGTTAAACGGAGTAGAGTGAGGCGAAGAACGGGTACCTTGGATAAAATGATGGGAGGTATAGGGGGCTGAAGAGGGACAGTGTGTGGAACCAAAAATAATGATAATAATGATTCTCATCACTGCAATCACATCACGTGTTTAATTCCCTTGGAAAATATGAATTGATCCTCACCTAGAAATTTATTGCTCTCTTTTCCATACATCGATTGATGTTTATAAGCACCAACGTAGCAGCATGAGAGATTCAGTAGTCTTCGCATTCCCTTGTTACTCTCATTTTCGTTTTAGATGGCAATACAGTTTCTTCGAATACTCCGACAGTATATTCTCCTTGCATATCCTACAAGCGAGCCGATAAAAATCCTCCGACCTCTCTGCTCAGTAGTTCAGTAATTCCAAGTATTCCTTATAATTACGCTGAATGTGTTCTGATCATATTGCAGAATTACACGTCCTGTCATTTTTTTATATTTCAAGTAGCATATACTGCGATATGAATTGCCGATGAGTATTCATTCTAAGAAATAACCAGGCGAGTATGCGAGAGTGCGAGGATTGTATGTAATTTGAAAGAAATTCTAAATATATCCGCGATAATTTTTCCTAATATATTACCCAATTAAGCTTGGAACTTAATACTTATATGCCGTAAAGACGTTCAGTACGTCTTATCTATTGTTATCGAAATCTGCCTGTAACAGTTATAGCATTATTATTTTTACCATTTCCTATACAAGCGCATTTTTCAAGCTCTTATCTCGAATATTTTATGATCTCATTATTTCCTATGACGAAATGAAGGCAAAAACGGAGTATTTGTGAATATTTTGGGAACGCTTTTGACTAAGACATATCGACGGTGTTAATGACAACTCTTGCTTCAGCTGCAATCATATTTGGGTCGTCACTCTCTCAGCAGTCGCGAAACCTACACGATCATCTTCGAGGGAGGCCCTCGGAGCAGCAATCGAAAAAAAGGCTGCGTTTCGGGAGGCCTCACTCCTCGGAGCCGATTGTCGCAGGGCACCCTTGCGGTCCACCCCCCACTGCAAAACTCTCTGTCCACCTTTGTCAGTCCTAAGAGAGGAAAAACCCGCCATGCTTTACCTGCTCCTTAAATACCCATTGTGCTTGGGCCCTGAAAGAGACTTGAACCGGTAGGAAGAAGACCCGAGGTGTCCTGGATGGAGTGGTGGGTGTCATAAAACGTGTCGGAGATGATTCTTAAGGTGAAAAAATCTACGCATCCGTCCCCATACCCGTCTCGGCATTATTTAAGAATAGGGCCTCAGCGAAGCGGTCCGTGGTCACTTATCGCCCATATCTGGGCATTTAGTTTTCTTGGAGAAGGAGAGAGAGGAAGGAGACATTTTTTCTGCAGGTAAATTTATATTTTGTCATCGGAAAGCAATTTTTCAATCAAAATCATTGGAATGAGTGGAAAGGATTAGAATATAATCAGAATATATCTGCGTGTATTGTTAATTTCAAAAATATTTTCGACAGAGTGAAGAGGAAAGGGTTAATGGAACTATTGCGTAAAACAGGAATTAATTGGAAGAACAGAAGACTGAGCCAAAGTTCATGCATTACCGAGAAAGTGCTGGTGAGAGAAGCGGACGGGGAATTAGATGAGGTGGTATTAGAGAGAGGGGTTGCGTAAGGCTGTGCGTAGTCACCGGCACTTTTTAATTCACATTCGGAGGGTATAGTGGGGGGGCTCGATACAGGTGTATAGGTAGGGGAAAGTTGATAAGGTTTGCGGGTGATCAAGCCCTGGTCAACTAGTCACCCAAGGACTTAAATCATAAGAAGACTCAAGTAATGAAATTTTGCATGCATGAAGGGTGATTTTAATTTATTTAGAAGAGAGGGGTTAGGTCATGGAGCAGGGGGAGTAATGTAGCAACCCGGTTAGTATTGAAAAGGAGTATTCTGCCAACATTTAAGTCCGAAGGAGAATTACGTTGGTTAAAGAGACGTTTCGTCACAGAGGGGGATAAATGACAGGCTTGGTTGACTCGTCCTCTAGCAGATATCGCGGACAAGGCGGCCTCATTCATTTATTACTCTCTTTTCCATACCTCGGTTGATGATTTTAAGCATAAGCTTAGCAGTATGAGAGATTCAGTTGCCATCACATTTCCTTGTTACTCTCGTTTCCGTTTTAGATGTCTGTACAGTTTCTACGAAATCCTCCGACAATATATTCTCCTCGCATATCCCACGGGTGAGTCCATAAAAATCTTCTAGGCCTTTTTGCACAGTCGTTCAGTAATTCCACGTATTCCTTCTAATTACGTTGCATGTGTTCCGGTCACATTGTAAAATTATCCGTCCTGTCCTTAATACACATTTCCGTTCAACGATACGAGAAAATGTTATAACCTTTGAGTAGAGGTAGTAGTACTCCAGTACACACAGTACTCAAGTACGGACTGCTGGGTTTCGAACAGGGACCTTCGAATAGGAAAACACTTAGAGTTTTGACCAATGCATCTAAGAGACGTTCAAGCTGTTCCTAATAATCTCCTTAATACTTTTATTTATTGAATTTTTTTTATTTTTGCAATAGCATATACTACGATATGAATTGCCGATGAGTATTCATTCTAAGAATTAACCAGACGAGTATGCGAGAGCGCGAGGATGGTGTGTAATTTGAAATAAATTCTAATTGTATCCGCGATAATTTTTCCTAATTTATTACGCAATTAAGGTTGGAACTTAACACTTATATTCCGTAAAGACGTCCAATAAGTCTTCTCTTTTCTTGTTGAAATCTGTATGTGCCAGTTGTAGCGTAAGTATTTTTGCCATTTACTATACAAGCGCAGTTTTCGAGCTCATCGCGCAGTCAAATATAATTCACCGATAATTTAAAAATGATACGATCGTTAACAGATATGTAAATGCTGATAACAATATTCATCAATGTTATTCATGTTATGTAATCAAAATTTTCTACGACGAAATAAAGGCAAAAATTGAGTATTTTGGAACGTTGTGGAAATGACATAGACTAAGAAATATCGACGGTGTTAATGATAACTCTTGCTTCGAGCTGCATTTACATTTCGGTAGTCTCTCTCTCAAGAGCCGTAGTCGCGGAAACCTAAGCGACCCATCTTCAAGTGAGTAACTCCGAGCAGCAATCTAAAAGAAGGCTTTTTTCGGGAGGCCTCACTCCTTGGGGCCGACTAATTGTCACAAGGCACCCTTGAGGCCCTCCCTCTCCAACGCAAAAATCTCTCTCCAGGTCATTGAGGAAGGGTCACACCACAAACCATGGCAAGGGAAGGAGGAGGACCGAGCCTCGGTGCTGGTGCTGCTCGGGGCATTTAAAAGGACAGAGCTGCACTGTTGTCAAATCTCCTTCAACTCGGGACTTTGAAAAATTCGGCCTCCGAGGTGGTAACATTTTTTTGTGGACGGGTGTACCTTGAATCTCATTTCATGCTCGCGACACACACAAGCACGGGCAACGCAAGTATCTTTATCTAGCTTAACTTGCGCATTGCCGATGGCGTCATTGACGTGTTCATCTCGAACGACCACAACACCAAAGAATTCATCGTGACCATAAAATGTATTTTACGAAATTGAAATGTAAATTTAATTATAGAAGATTGGCAATTTATCACCAAGAAAAACTTTAAACCAACCGGTTTAGAAGTTCGTACTACATCATCATCAGCACATGACGATGATGTAGTACATCGAAACCGGTCGGTATGGAGTATTTTTTGGTGGAAAATAGCCAATCTTCTTTAATTTATTATGTTATTCCTCCGCATCACACGCCTGAAACGACTCTTTTCATTCGAATGTAAAATATAATTTCAAAGCGTTAAGATGCTTTCATCTCACTATCTTCACTCTTAAGCTCTTTCTTTGGCTTTCAGCTTTAACGTATGTGCTGCTGTTGATTATTAACGAAAACATTGGCATTGTTGACACTCCCTGCAAATATCTTCGTCGGCTATGACAAACCCGGGCTCCGCCAGATCACGTGAATAGATGACGAGTGTCCGTGGCCTCACCACCCGAAGGGATGACGACAACAAACAACGCTGAGAACAACTTTCGCTGTCTCTAGCCGCAGGTGTTTTCCTCACCGTCGCAGGATATGACGTCACATTGTATCCGGCCAATCACAATGCGTTTAACAGTGGGCCTGTATCTTGAGAATTTATTTTCCTTGCATAAAAATACACTAAATAAATACACGGATCTTATCGCTAAGCAGTTTAAGTACCTATAACAGTTTTTAAATTAGAATTTCAATTTCAACATTTAAAAAGTTGTCAAGAGACCAACATCTACATCTACATCTACACGATACCCTGCAAGCCACAGCGAGGGTGTGTGGCAGGGGGTGAAGATCACCAAGCATGCACTACTAACATGCAAGCAAGCAACTAAAGGGTCTCAATTGTTGGCGAAAGAGACAACTTGGTTTTCCTCCTGCTTCTCTTCCAATTAAATGGCTTATCCTATTTCTGTGCATTAATTTAATTGTCCGGCAGGATTTGGTCGAAGATGGGAATGAATTTTTCCATAATATTACTTTACTTACTTCTTCACAGATCATGATGAAGTTGCAGAGGTATCAGCGTTACAACACAAATGGATTAATCGTCTCGAAAATTTTGTAATTCATCATCTTCATCGGTCAACAATCCTAGGATTGGTTTGACGCAGCCCTCCACTCGATTCTTCTATCGGCCAACCTCTTCATATTGACGTAGCTCCTCTCTTTTACATCCTTCACAACATGCTCCATATTCCTCATACGAGGCCTGCCTTTTCCATTCTTCCCGTTCACTTTTCCCTCGGCGATTGTCTTCATCAGGCCATCGTGTCTCAAGATGTGGCCCATTAAGTTGTCCCGTCTTCTTTTTAATGTTTTCAGTAGACATCTCTTTTCTCCCACTCTTCTTAACATTTCTTCGTTTGTCTCTCGATCTATCCATTTTATCTTCAATCTTCAGTAGCACCACATTTCAAATGCTTCTATCCTGGACTTCTCTGCTGTTGTTATTGTCCATGCTTCGCTGCCATACATTAGAATGCTCCAGATGTATGTTCTAGTGAAATGTTTCCTCACTTCAACGCTTGTATTTGCAACTCTAAGCAGAAACTTCTTCTGGTAAAATGCCCTTTTTGCTTGAGCAATTCTACTGGCAATTTCTCTCTTACTCCGTCCATCGCTGTTGTAATTCATAATTGTAATTCATAGTGGTTTTAATATTCAATTCAACCACCGGTACCATCAAAACCCCGTTTGAATACAATATGCGTTGAATGTGTTATGCGGAGAAAGGTTCGGTGTTTTCCCGGCGTTTCCGCTGAGTTCTCGTCTCCCATCCGGTGGCGGGTGGTGCGTCCTGGCGGAAACCCGGTGGATGACCCGAGGGGACTTCACTCAGCATAATATGTGGGGGTTTCCCTTTTAGCTTGCACTGCCGTCAGCTGCAATCTGGGTTTATCAGTGCGACAATAAAAGAGAAGGAAATTGATTGTAGCACGTAAGTACCAGTGCCTCGGAAAACGTATAAGAGTGGTAAAACTCGCGAGAGAAAGAAAGGGAGACAGCGCGATTCCATGAACATCGAGAGGTCGAGACTGGAGCAGTTGTCGTTTCTGCCTCGTATTTGGAAGCGAGGTATCTTGGAAGCTGATTCAAGGAGTCTGATTGGTGACAGAATCGTTCTTTATACCTGGGATAAACAGTTACAGTCAATTGTAATGGGCAATTCCTAATTCCATATCACAATAAAGGTGTTGAAAACATTTTTAAGAGGATGCGTACTTGGTAATTTAACTTAAAACGAAGTGTACTTGGGAATAAGTGTTCATTGTTAAGGTTAATCAGCATTCAATTTTAGGATAAGAGTGACACCCGAGTGACAAACGAAGAAATGCTAAGAAGAGAAAAGAGTAGGCCAGTGAAAAAACGGCCAAAGCGGTCAATGAACACGCACATTCAATCTTTGCGTCCTTTGCATCGCAACTGGAAAAAACTGTGCACATCGAAGAGTCGGGGAGGCGATGCATAATCTTGTCGTACTTCTTTCTTCATTCTCTTCTATATTTCTGGGTCCAGATTGGATCGCTGGTTTCTCGCTCTCTCTCTTTCTCTCACTCCCCGCTCATTTCATCTATGGCGCTCCTCCGCAATTCTCAGCATTGTATTCCAATAAACTTATTCAAATCCGCAAACGATGTGGAGACGGCCTTTAGCATTTCCACCTCACCTATAATAGGTTTAGTGCGTGGGCCAGGATTCCTTCTCTTGCCGCAATTTCATCCATCGGCACTTGCCTCCGACCAACAACTCCATTCCGTTCTCCAAGTGATCCTTGTCAATATCCTCGAGGCAGGTCATCTAGTTTTCACACTTCCCTACCTCCTCCTTTTTCCCTATAGCGATGAATAACGATGCTCTCCTGGAAGCTCTTGCGCTTAGTTCTGCACGAAGGAACGCAATCTGCATTCGCATTATCCCTCTGGATTGGACATGTCTCATTCACACACGTGGCAATGGGAACAGCATCGTCACCGCCGCATCAGGGGTTCCTTGGGCAATGCCTTTTTCAATTGAGTGATAATTAATGGACCCGCGATAAGTCGTCAGCACAGCGGATCATCCGAGACTCCTTGCAAGGCGCAGCTGCTCAGTCTGTCCCCGAGTGCGAGCGTCTTATCGATTCGAGAGAGATGAGGGGGCACACCACGAACAGGGAAAAGGAACATGAAAGCTTTGCTATTTTGAGGGAGTGTATGCGTTCTTTCCTCGACTGCGTATTCCCTAAGAAGGGAGTGTGCGTTGAGACGTCAGATAAAAGCAGAAAGAGGGAGACGGGACGATTCCGGCACCAATGTTTCGAGTCGGTGCTGCCAGATAACGACATTTTAGCCACTCTTGGAGCACCGGGTGAAAGAGAACATTGGCGTCACTGCAGTGAGGAGAGATCAAGGTCGTCCACTGCAGTGCGGTTGCGTTACACAGGATTGGTGAGTAGTGACGAAGACGGACACTTGTAAGCGCAATGCGTTGAAATACGCGCTCTTCATTTTGAAAGCGGAGGTGTCACAAGACCACGTGATGTAAACAAACCAGGCGGGTTGTGGGGAAGAGCTGCAAAGCTATTATTGTGAACGCAGCACCTAGCTGATTTGTGCTATTCTTGCGATTGGGTTTTAAGAGTCTGAAGAGGTATTGTGCTGAAACGGATAAAACTTGCCACACTGGAAAAGCTAAAGGGAAAGTCCGGGAGTATTGTCCCTCAATATGCCAAAGGACAAGTGACATTTTTTGCAGTGGACGATTTAAACTTTTTGCGAAGGAAAGAAGTAAATACTTCCAAGAATTAGTCTTCTCCTAACTTTTTTATCCATTGACTTGCAAGCATTAATGTCTGGTGAGTTGTTTCCTAACGGTCAACGGAATCAACGGTTCCACGCGGCGTTTTGGTCACTTAGAATTTAAATATGTTCGTTAAGAAGCAAGACTGTCGTTTCTCACAGCAGAAAAATATAAGTGTTCCTGCGCGTTTTCGGTGTCTGCGCAATGTGGGATGACTTCGGCCACGCCATCACTGCCCCACCAATCGAAACTTTTTATCACAATATCTCGAGTTTTATGAGTCGGCTACGTTTTCCTTCTCTTCATAACAATGCTAGCATATATCTCCAGCGGAATTATCTTTACTCTCGTGACATCTTTACTCTCCCATACGTCAAAAAGAGCAGTTTGCCTCTCTCTCCCCTCGCCTGATACTGCAAGACAAGGAATGCGCACCTGTTGCCATTGGGTCTCTTTGGCATCATCTGCAGCCCTTCATCGCACCTGCGTGAAGAACTCACGGGATCCGTATTTTGAATCAGCTGAGGGTCAACGAAGGAGATATCCCCGTCACTTTTGATGAGGTCTCTCTTCTCACCAATGTTCCCATCGAGGAATCTGTGGATGTAATCATTAACGGAGGTCGGACTGCAGCCAGACTGTCCAAATCAGTGGACACTTGCCTCGGGAGCGACTGCTACTTCCTGTGGCATGGGGGGTAGAAGGAGCAGCTACGGCCCCCTCTCTCTGTCTTGAGGAGAGTGCCTCTTGTCGTCCTGGACCCACACGACACTTCCGTCGCCTGGCCACACGCCTGGAGAGAGAGAGGCGCTGAGGGAGTTCCCTTCTCACCTCAACACTGCCCGCATCCGTCCATTCAGTTCACCATGGACACACGGGGACCGCACGCCGATTCCCACCGCCACCCTCAACAAAAAGCTACTCCTTCATAGGGCGAGAGCGGATTCAAAACGAGAGGGCAAATGAATGAATGAGGGCGGATTGGGGGGGATTACGCGAGGGAGGAGGTTCAAGATAACGGGTGTGGAGGCGAGAGAGCGGAGTTATTGGACCTCGGGCCGGAGCTGGATTCGTGACGGCTGCCCATCCAACTGCTCAGGTGTCCACCACACGGGCGGGGCATCGTTTATGGTAGCGAGTAGGATAGTCGAGCATGCACGTAGGGCTTAGCTCAGGTGGTAGCCCAGAGTTCAGGTCAATGTCCGGGGGAGCAAACGTGGAAGAATTTGATAGAATGTGCAGAGTAGGTTTAGACGGACAGAGAAAAACACATAAAAAGAACGAACATGCTAAACAATCAAAGGTTAATCGAATAGTGGGTCGGTGAATGAAACTTCGAGGAAATTTTCAGTAGAAAAAAGTAACAAGAGAGTCACTGATTGGGAGACAAAATTTCCGCGATAGTAGTGAAATGTCGTTGTTAAAGAGGACGTAGTACTCTCCTATTTTGCAGCTTCTTTTGCGATCCGTTCTCATTCAGTCAATTTTGCTTACGTCAACTTGAAAGTTTTCGTTAAATCAAGGATATAAGTGAAATTAGGGCGCTATATTTTTAAAAATCCTCTTATTCCAATGTTTATAGGAGGGATATTCAACAAAGATGGGCCTTTTTTGGGAAATGTTGCGGAATGCAGATTCAGGAAACTGCCTTTTTGGCCAAGTCGCACCCCAGGGTTAGATGTCTGTCATTGGCATACCCACTGCCACTGAGAAATTTGCTCAAATAAATGTATAACTTAGGAAGAACAAACATGAGTTTTGTGAGATTTTAGCGTAGTAATCGGCGTCTACAGCAGCCCCCGCTGTTATCTTAGTTCTCTTTTTCCCCGCTGCGAGCGATCTCTCAGAAACGGAACTGACTATCTCATATATCTCTTAGCTCGACGGAACGACGAGGGGGGGGGGGACGGAAGGGGAGGCGGAAGAAAGGGGGGGGGGACGAAAGGGGAGGGGGAAGAAAGACGAGAGGGGGTTAGTGGAGTCTGACTTCCCCGGGAAGAGTCCGTGAGGATTTTAATTAATCTTTGGAGCGAGGTAGTCGTTGTTACAGGCGTTGCTAGCGAACTGCTTGGGCCACCAGTCATTTATCCGTAACGCACACGTTAGTCGCAATTTGAGAAGATTTGCCATCTTGTGGAATTCAGTACTACCGACAGTATTGGTACGTTACCATACGTGTACCTAGTATCTAAGGAGGGGTGAGCATCTAGCACGATGGAGGGAAGAGCGAAGGTAGAGTATATGTAATGCCTGCGAGGAAAAGCGTCATGCTCCTTGTGCTTTGGGATGTATATCTTCAAGCATAAATATGGAAATTACAACTTTTCTAATAATTTCAGTGCCAATTCTGAATGCAGAATATTAATTAAGAACCGGAAAGAAAGAGGCTCGAATGAATGCGCTGATGAAGCACCTTCTCAAGAGATAACAACTACTGTGCGTACACCAACAACCTCAACAGCGGACCTTCATTGTTCTTCGGAAAGTTTGATCGAGGTAGCGGAAATGCGTGAGGAACCTGTAGCTCTTTCCCTGTGTCTGGTCGAAGGATCGTGGATTTGCAGTATTTTTAAAGAAAATACAATCCACGATCATTCGCCTTTTAAGTGCACTTTCAGAAATATGTTTCTTGTGGGAGAACGTCGTCTACGCTTGAAAACGTTTAAAATTTGTGTGCCAAGTTTATAATGCCAAGGAAAATATATGGACTGAAGACAGTATTTCTAATAGTATTGAAATTAACTTCGCTGCTGTGTCTGGTGTGATGTCCTCAGGTGGCGGTTATTCCCAATTAGATGAAATATTTTCTGCAATGGATATCCCCGTCATGGCAGAAAAAACCTATAAAAAATACCACGATAAGGTGTGCGAAGGATGGGAAATGTCCGCTGCGAAAGAAATGGAGGCGGCGGCGAAGATTGAAGCCTCAAAAGCAATAGAAAACGGGGACGTTGACAAAGATTGAGTCCCTCTAATCACGATGATTGCAGACGGGAGTTGGTGTAAGAGATCTTATCGCAGTAACTACTCATCATTAAATGGAGTAGCGAGTATTCAATGTTTCAAACTAGAAAATACCCATTTGATGCAAATATTATGTAAAGGAAAAAGACGCATAAGAGTTGCGATCTATTTGTGTGAAACAATAATCTCTCTTCCGGAGGTGTCATTTATTCTTTTTAGGGAATGAATTCTTTAAGGGGTCCTAATTTCAATGTGAGTTTAAATTTTCTTCGGTGCCACTCTTCAGTTATTGTTTTTTTATGTCTATTTATGGCTCAGGGAGATAGTCTATTCCTCTAATCTGCCCACCCGCAAGCACCTTTTAAATCTGAGATAATGATGAAATAAGCTTTATTCACTAGATTATCTTCGGTTATTCCTATGCACGCATTGTAAAGTATCGTGTACATTAATTCAAGGGCGCTATCGTCGGATTTAACTCCAAAAAAGTTATTTTCATAGCAGTGAAGGACAAATAGTGCACCACTTGCGCCCGGGCAGCTTCGAGAGGGCAAGAAGCTGCAGAGCACAAATGCTTCAAGAATCGGGGCTCATATCTCGGGGAGTCCTTCCAGAACGGAGGCTGCTGCCGTTGTTGAGGGATTTCGTAGAAGTGAAGAGATGTATGGTGTCCGATATGCTCGTCTCATTGCAAACGGTGACTCCAGTGTGTACAAAAAAAGTTCTAGACGAGAGACCTTGCAAGACTTTGATCGAGGAAAAGGTTGAGTGCCGTAATCACCTTCTACGAAATTATTGTAATAAATTGAAAGAACTTGTAATTACAAGAAACCGTGACAAATGTGATATCATGCTAAGAAAATCGATAGCCGAAAACATTTTGCGCTTGTGAGCGGCGGACACAAAAGCTGTTGAGTTTACGAAATGCCAAAATGTGTCGATTGCGCAAAAAAATGAGCTGCTACGGAAAGATATCCTCAACTTCCCTAGCCGCGTTTTCGGAGAACGTGAGCGGTGTGTAGCAATAGGATATATTTCAGTGATGGGAGCAATAGCCCGGGAAGACAAAACAACGTGCCAGCGCTGAAAGAATACGGGGTGTATGAAAATTTAACATGTATTGTCCCGATGATTAGTCGCCACAGCTGAGGCCTTATTTAAGACGTGGATAATCCTGTCGAGCATTATAATGCCATTGTTGCAAAATTAATTGATGGAAAACGGGTAAAATTTGCTATATCCCGGTCATAAAAGGGAAGATTTGCCGGGGCAGTGGTCACCTTCAATTCGTGAAACCCTCTGAAAACTCTTTATAAAAATGTTTGTAATGTGAGTCCTGGGTACCACTGTATAAGGTCTCCCCATAAAATAATTTCTAAAGAAGACTGAGGAAGGCAATGTCTACTTCCATCCGCAGGAAAGTTGCAAAAAAGTCGAGGAAGGAATATATTCAATCAGCTGAGAAAAAAACCTGATCCCGACTACGGCCCCTATCCTAAAAGGCCTGATACGCCTATTGAGGACTAACTATTTATGGACTCTCTAAAAAAGGACGAGGATGATGCAAAGGAAGTAGAGAGGAAAACGATAAGGCAGAGGGGGAGTGTTGTATGGGTAAAGATGCGCCAAAAAATGCTCACTGCCTCGAATTTTAGGCGTGTTTGTAGAATGCTTCCTCACACTGGCTGTGGAAATCTGATAAAATCAATCATGTACAGCAAAATCGATTCTCCTCACTTGGAGTGTGGAATGGGGACATAGCCCGTGCGGCATTGCCAACGGCGGAAAATATTTGCATTGAGCCCTGTGGACCATTCATCGATAGAGAGTACATACTTCCCTGGGAGCAACGAGTGACGGAATCGCTGGGGATCGAAGTATTGTGGAAATGAAATGCCCATCATCGGCTGCGGTGGAGATGAATGTTGAAGAAGCAATTACGAGAGGAAAAGTTAATTTTTGGATGAAGAACGACGGAATGAAAGTTAACCGGAAGTACAACTATTACTTTCAAATCCAAGGGCAACTTCACATAACTCAAAGAGATTTCTGCATATTCGCAGTGTGGACCAAACTAGGATTAAAAGTGAAGAGGATCCACAGGGACGAGGGATTTTGGAAATAATTCACTGTGGAAAAAGGAATTTACTTGGAATATATGCTTCCCGAGTTAGTCGATCCTAGATTCTCCCGATCAATGCCGATTCGGAATCCCCCCTGTATTCTGGCTGCCCAAGAGAAGAGAAATTGCGAAAAGAAACGTAAGGGGGGAGAGAAGAATGAAATGGGCGACTTCATCCTTCTCTACTTCAAACTGGTCATTTCCAGCGGTTGATGGCGGACGCGCGAGTGGCTCGAGGGAATCTATTTCCGTGGCGTTTTGAGCGGGATGTCTAATTTCGGACCCTCTCGCAGGAGCAACTGCTGCTCTCCTCCTCCGGGAGCCTACCCAGCCTCCATCCTTCCGGAAAAATCACTGCATTCGAAGACGGGACCGTGCGGAGACAGGATTATGGAAATGAACTTTCCCTTCCGTGATAAAATACAGATATTCCTTCCTCCCTTGCACATTTCGTAATCATAAAAGCATCAAGACGTTACACTAAGATGCTTTCTTTAAAAGATTTTCCCTTAACACGAACGACCCCGCACATATTACACATAACGGACAGATTAAGTAAATAGACAAAAGGTTAGATAAGCATTAGTGTAATGTATGCTTGATGATACAAGCATGCTTAAATGAACCAGTATTTTTGTATAAATAACGCATGTTCGTATTATTTCATACATATAACCTTGCTTGTTGAATGCAAAGTGGAACATGAAGTGTGTCCCGCATGGTATTTGCGGTGATCTCGGGTTCTGCAGTGTATGCGCAAATATTAGTGCATGCGCCTGGTGCATGTCTATCTCAACCCCTGCCACACACCCTCAAGGAGGCTTGCAGGGTAGTCGGGATAAGCAGGTGAATATGGCCATCCCGCCATACTGTGATTTTTCCAGTAAAGAATAGACTTGCTTCGGAGCGAAGGATTTTCATCCTTTTCCCAAGATCTCTGCAACTTTGCAATCGTGGAAGAAGCAGTCTGTGGATCCTTAACATTTTGGAAGACGAGGTGGAATAAGAGTAAGTAAATGACACAGAATCAGTGAGGTTTGTATGTGTGCTTGAATGGTACGAGATTAATTCCATTACGGAACGACACGTAGAATCATAGGAGTAAGTCCGTAGTTTTTTCAAAACGCACCAGTTCGCCCACCAGAAATTATCCTTGAATCCTTCGAGAATTTTATCCCAAATAAGAAGAAAGTAACCATTCACGACTCTATCATACACCTTGATCCCAACCTCCCAATACCCAAAACTTGATATCAAAAACTCCCAATCAACCCATCTCTCTATTACCAATCAAGATGCTTCCACTAAGCTACCTCCAAACAAATTGACAAATGTCAAGCATATCCCGCCAGACCCCGATTAATCAAACATTATCCTGAACTCCTTAATCAATAACAGCAAGCATGAAAGCCTGTACAAATCCTCCTAAAACAAATTCCCTAGAATTAGATAACCCCACTAATACTTACACACACCAAAACCTTTAACGACACCACCTTCCAAACGGGACACTAAGTACACGAAAATAAAAGAAACTACATAGAATTAAATTCAAGAAAAGCACTCCCATAAAAGCCTCCCTATAGGGGGAGATGCTGCAAGTGGGAAAGAAAACGGTCAAATAAGAGCCCTCGTAGAACACCAGAGAGAGAGAGAGAGAGATTTCACGGTGTTTACTTTGCTGCGAGGGCAACACTGGGAACATTCATTCAAGAGGGCATTCAGGAAACTTGTTGCATCCTGTCTCGACGGAGCATTGAACCTAAATTCAGCCGTCAGACATTGCTGTATAACCTTTGAATTTGGAGCTCATAATGAGTTAATTTACAACTACAGTTGAGCATCTTTAAACCGGCACAGTCGGGACCGAAGTGATGCCCCGGATTAGGGATTTTGCCAGACCATGGGTCATGCATGGCAACTGGCCTATTTCTGACGTCCGAGGTGTTTCCATTGAAAGGAGTCAATTATTTATAACAAAATATATTCGTTTGCCATTTACTGAACATAATTATGAAAAGAGTCACTAAGAATAATCATAAAGAAATGGTTTCTTAAGTTGCAAAGTAAATACTTCATCTACATCTACACGATACCCTACAAGCCACCGCGAGGGTGTGTGGCAGGGGGTGAATATCACCAAGCATGCACTACTAACATGCAAACTAGCAACTATATTGTCTCATGAACTAGATTGTTAGTATCTATAGTATTTAAGGGGTTAATACATGCATCATGTACTACAGAATACTCTAAAATAGTTCACCTACCTATCCCTTCGCTATGCTACATATTCTGTACTCTTATATTAGTACGGGGGAAAAATGCCATTTTGAATCTATAAGTACGAAAATCTATCTCTCTAATCTTATTTATCTGGTCGAATGTAGCATAATACGCTGGTGTTTTTTACTTAAAAGTTTCGAAGTTGCGCTGAGAGTGAAAATAACGGAATCTAAGCATCGTGTGCATCATTTTGCTGCACATTTAAAATAATAATATTATTACTGGAAAAGGGTATATAGAACTTTATATTCTTATGCTTTGCTTCTTGCAACATACTTACTACTGCTTGGTTTGTTATCAGCTGATTCAGCGCGACGTCTGCGCGTTGGTTTCGTCCGCACGGCCGCCCATCACTACGTCGCGGGCGATTGGACTGGATGATTGTTCAAAGACAACCATCAATGGTAGTCTTCCTTCACCAATTTCAGGCTCATCATCTTCATCCCCACTCGGATTTATTATTATTAATTACCATTTCAATGATTTCATCATCTGTGAAATGTTGTGTGGTGAGAGTATCGTGGTGGCTAGCTATCCATTCCTCTACATTTACCAATTCCATTTCCTTTAATTCAGGGTTACGGATGGTGTTTGCAAACTCCTTTATCATGTTTTTATCCTCAGAAACATGACATTTTTTAAATCCCCATTTATTTCGCTTACATCAAACCTTGAAGCAGGCCAAAATTTAAACCACGCGTGTTTTAGAACTGACTGTGAAATAATATTCCATGCACGCGAAATTTCCCACATCACGTCTTCTAGATTTATCACGTCTGCTTCTGAAAAGTTTATCCTGCTCCATTCGCATTTAGTCTATACTATAAAATACTAAGGCCTTCTCTTTGATGCAATCGAAACCACGTGATCTAAATCAGCACTTGAATCTTTCATAGTTTTTCTCTCTGTCATCCATTTATTCGTGTCAATTTAACAGTAAAATTTTGAAGATTTTCTCATTTAGCTTCTTAATGTGCTATGTTGTTGAAGACCCCTCGTAGTATGTTTCAGTCAAACGCTTTACTGATGCAACGGCGGCAAGCTTTTTCACAACTTGCACTTTTTCTGCGATCGTTAACGTTTTGTACTGATGCCTCACTCCTCTGCTGTTGCCACAACTGTATAGATGAGACATGATTTGGGAGAAACATAAGCAGATAACAAATAATTTTATCAAATTACGTCTAGTGGTCAATAAAAAACGCGCGCCATTGAAAGTGGCCGATCTGTAAATTAGTCGTAGTCCGTCTCGGCGATGTCTTCAAATTTCTATGTTTACTTCCAGTTGCAGAATAATTCCAGTGTACACGAAGTACCAGAAATGAATATGTTTAAATTATTCTGATTCTCGGAATGGGAAAATTAACATTAAGAATGGGATATCTCGGCAGGTTATGAAGCAATGTTCCGGTTAAAAATGTTTCGGCATTTTCCACGGATACAGGATAGTTGGTCATGGCAAAATTGCCGGATTATGGGTGTTCCCGGATTAAGGTTGCTCAACTGTACTTGTAGCGCGACCCGGCAGATCCAGAGTGGACAGTAGTGTCCTTCGTTGTCTGATTCTTAAAATATGGCAAAACTATTAAGGAATGAATACCGGATGAAGAGACATCGTCTCTGGTCAAAGAAGATACCATACAAGATCCGAAAGCATCTTGTAAAACCTTTCGTGTGATCAGTGGCACAATGGATCAGAAAGGGACTCATGGGAAAAGCAGATCACAAGAGAGGTATATCCCTCTAAACCTGGTGTTGGAGAAGATTGCTGGCGATGGATATATGAAACATCGTGTAGAAGAGTCGAATGAGGAAGGAGCTTCATCTGGAAGAAGAGTAGGACTGGGCAAACCATGAGACACGATGGATATGTGAATAGCATGCGTGGAGGGTTAAAGTCCATCAAGGAAGACCAAGGACAAACCAGGAGGAATGTTTCTTAGAAGAATTGCTGGGGAAAGAAAGTGCGGACTGGATGGAATAGGAAGTAATGGAGAGCTGCAAATAACCCGTCTGTTTAAGACCAATTGTAATTTACCATTTGTTTCCTCATTGCTAAGACATTTCCCTGCTTATTAGTTATATTCTTCACGCATGAGCGAAATCATGGCTAAAGATAAATCCACGGACATTTCTGGAGCGACACTTTTTGTGCCATCTAAATGTTGCATTTTTTTACTTTTCAAATCCGTTTCTTTCCCGTCTGATTTTTGGCCAAATCCTTCGGGAATGATGGTTAAACCAGGTGCTTTCTCTTTTTTAACTGATGAAACACACCCCGTAATTGTATTAAGGAAAAAATTACGTTTTATATTCGAGGAAGTTGACATGAAAAAGCTCGGAAAACGTTCATGGCTTCCAAGCTACCCCCTTAGGAACTAAAAGGCAAATATTTATTTTTTAGACAAAGGAATAAGTTGCAAAATCCGGAGGGATAAGCGCTCGTGAAAAAAAGCGAGCGATTTTCCAGGGTAATGTTTATGAGGGGTTGAAGTTCATGGGCTTTACTCAAGATCCCTTGGAGGGTTATTAGACTGTCCACGTGCATTCATTATTGTCTCCGTTCTCTGGCACCAGGATTATTTATTGCCCTATTTTTTTCATTCTTAAACTGAATTACGAGATGAAAAACCCCGTCCCGCTTAAATCTTGGCGCTGCTCCCCTGCAAAGGTGACTGCAGATGCGTGCACGTGTGCTCCGTGAAGTGCACGGCGAATGAGCGGACGGTGGAATTCGTGCGCGGATGACTCTGACAAATGATGCCCCTCCGTTTATTGCGTGGCGGGCTGACGTAGCAGATGAGTGAGAAATCAGAAATGAGTCCAGCAGACAACGGCGAGTCCCTCTTCCAACCGATTGGCGCACTTCATACGATATGGTGGGTTCGGACGTATCGAAGTCGTGGGCAAAAAGCGACGGCATTCCGAGGGGGTGCTGGTCTATCCCTGGGTAAGATAGGCCTCTAAATAATACGGAACCTGTGAAGATGCCGTGACTTGGCGATGGGAGGCCGCCAACAATAACGCTCCTTATCACCCGGAGGAGAGGCCAGTAGCGCTTCTTCATATGAGTGAAGGTGGAGACCACAATCTTTCAATCATGACGTGATGGAACCTTGAACGAACGAACGTACTTGCGGAAGAATGAAGAACCTGAAGGTGGAAATTCAATGGACCTCAACATGTTAGGAATCGGTGAAATGCCCGGCTAGCCTCATGGGCGCACAGCAGTTAGTTTCTCGCAAAAGCATTTTGCTCAGGGGAAAATGTGTCAAACTGTATTGTACAAGCATTTTTTTCTCTGTGATTATACTAACGAAATAAGCTTGACCTTAAAGCGACTTCTCGAGCAAAGTATTGACTTTGTTTCATCACAATATTACATTTGTCTTCGATATGCGAAAGTAAACACATTCCCTACGTATTCATTATTACAGAAAATATTTTGGAACAAAATGAAATAACTTTATGGTTCATGACCCTAAAAATAAAGGTTTTTGCCGAGGACACATAATTATTGTCAGACGTAGTTGCATTGCAATGAAACATGAGAAGGATTGCTTGCAGTGGACATGCACAGACTGCGCGCTGCACTATACACCGTAAAGGTGGTGGGATGGAGGCGAGCTAACACAACGTGCACTACATATGCATAAAGATGATTGGCAGCTAAATTTTAGCTGAATTATAGCATATTAAAAATATGCAGAGGAGCGTAGGAAGCGTGCTTGAACGTGCTGTTAGTTGGTTAGCTAAAATGCTGTAAACGGGCGTGGAAGATCCTGGTTTACTTGCTGATGAACCTGAGTATATGTTAATGAATGTAATCACGGCTATTCAGATCCCTCTTCAAGTCGGAGTTTGCAAATTGTTTTTAACTACATCAGTTGGAATATCGTCATTGAGTACATGTTTTGGGGGCAGGGATTTCTTCAGGTGCAACGTGGCCAGCGAATGCAACTTGAGAGGTGTTATGCTCGACACACGACATTAGCGTTCATACGGGGCACATCATTTCAAAAGGAGAGGCATTTGCCGGGTTTCCCTCAGTACATCCTTTGCTCCCTAAAATCCTCCCTACCCTCGAGCCCTCGCCTATCCTGATTGCTCCAGTGACTCCAACTTCCAGCTTCATATCGTCCGTTCGTTGCCGGTGAGTGTCATTCCCTTCCAGTCATCCTCCAGGAAGCCCCTGCATTTCGCGATCTCCTTCCTCTCCATGGTTGGCGTTTGATGACCTGCGCTCATGGAATGGGGTCGTTTACCATATTTTGTTATTGCCGAATATGATAGAGTTTGTAAAATAAAAAGACACGTATTTTTCCGTTTTTTGATCCGTCAATTATTTCTCGAGTTATAGGCGTCGAAAAACTAATGTTTTTAACCCTTTCGGAAAAGTGGGCGTGGTGCAACCTCTGACGTATATCGACTTCGTCCAATCACAACTGAGCCCGCGAAGCTACTTCGCCTTATCGCAAAGGGGGGGACACAGCGGACTCTGCCAATGGGAGCAGTTGCGACAGCATCTGTGCCTGCAGACCTTCCGAGAATCCCCCTCCACTCCATTCCCTTCCCCTTAAAGCAGTCAAGAACGGGAGGAAAATGACGTCAATGTTATCACAGCAGCTTTTTCGGTGGGCGTCAACTTTTTCTTATTTTAATTTTTGATATATGAGTGAATGGTTGTGGTTAGAAGATTAATTTTTTCACTACATTTCTTTTTTCGCTTCCATCTAACAATTTCGTGTACAAAATTGCGATTTCGGTTCCGAGTAAACGCATTCCCCATTGGTCAATTTATTTCCGTGAGTGCATCGACGAGACTCAAAGTCTATGATGCAGGGTACGAGGATACTCAGTTAATGCTCTGTGAGCAATTAGTGTAGAACATACTTGGCTCTTTTATTGTTGTGGTGATTGTGTGTTGCATTCACTCGGCCCTCACTTTGACCAACGACTCCAGAAATATTCGCACTTCAAGAGAGCTCTGCTATGGAAACTGAGCAATAAATTGGAACGCGTTGACAGATTACGGGAATCAGAATAAATCAGGAACATTTCATACTTACATTAACTATTCATCCCGAAGTAGATGCTATAATTTTTTTTGTCAATATCAATTTTAACAATGAACGATAACTGTTGAATTAAGTCAAGTAAGGTCATGGCGACGAATTTATTCCAATTTTTCATTCCCATCTGCCATTAATTCCTTTTAGTTGAACTTGCGGTTTTGAATCATCATTTTATTTGGTAAATTTATGGCCGCTGCGAAAGCTATTTTTTTACTCAAGTGAAATCAGTGAGCGAATTTAGTTTTTCATAAAGTCACAATTATCAGCTAGCACTGAAATTGGGTCTGGCAATTAATGATGGCAAGACCACCACGGTAGCCATTTATTTTACTCGGCCACTTAATTGGAATTAAATCGAATTTTCCATTCCGAAATAAAACCTTTCGCAGCTAATTTAAATATTTCCTTTGTGGCCATGGGCCTTTTTTTGTTAGCGTTGTAATCTGGACAGCAGGGAGGACTTTCGTGATTCCATGTCACAGTTCCCGTGATGCGCAATGGGAATCTGCTTCTATTCTCATTTGAATAACTCACTTCAGGCGGATCGTGCGTTTTTGTGATGGGGGTCCTGTTGTCACGGAGGAGCATCCTGTAAGTGCCCCCCTCTCTTGGCCAGGCGAATCGTCGTCTCCTTTTGCTTTTCCTCTGCGTCTTGCAAGGCGTTTGCCAAGGTGTTTGCGCTGGGCTGATCGCCCACCCCACAAGACGAGTCCATCAAGGTCTTCTGCTCAGCATTCTCAGGACTTCATTGCGTTGTCTCTCCCCTAATCTTCACCATTTCACATCCATTTCATTTCAAATTCTGTCCGTCCCGCTTGTTGTTCGGCCTGAATGACTCAACGGAAAAATGAAGCTCCTACGAGGAGTTAATTAGACATTAATGTGCGGTCATCCTGAGAGATGGCGTGACTTCCTCGGTGAAACGGTGGGACTTCTCCTCACTGCGTGTAGGTACTCTTCAATTTCAAACGACGCACCTCTCTCCAGATTCTAAAATCCACCCACATTGCGGTCAGATCATGTTGAATCAAGGCTGTCTTAGATTCAACAAGGGTATAGCTTAAAACAAGTACTTCTTGGTTTGACGTTCCGCTGCCTCCTTATTCTTAGACAAGTGTATAGCCTTGAGAATAAGGTAGCACTGCCTCTGAAAATCAGTTGTTTTTTCTGTTTAAACATGAGATTCTTGTTTTACTATCTGTCTCATCCCGGCTGAGTTCGTTTTAAATCTCACCTTCCCCACCAGATGTCATTTCGTTCTTTTATGTCTTTCTATCTTTTCCAACTTAAGTTAGAGTGTGTTTGAATGCGCCTCTTGGCGTTTTCCATATTTTTAAGTATGTCTGTGTATGCATAACTACTGTTACAATGCATCCATATTGCCCCCCCCCCCCCCTTGGCAGCCTCTACACTCGCAAACGACATCAGCTACATTTGGCCACTTCAACACTTTATTTGACTTTCATTGACACCACCCTCCCTTCCCCCTTCCCCTCCCCCCACCCCGTTCAGTCTCATCTGACGGACATTAAGAATAATGTTGTGCCATCTTTACTGTTTATAATCTTTCCTTGTGCTCATCATCCCTGTGATAAATTTACATATTGATATTTAAAATACTATTTGTTTTCTTTCATACCATGCATATGGATCGAAAGTAAATACTTCTTAGAATCTAATTCTAATCATAAAGTATAGATTTTTGTTTCTAATAATTTAATATTCCATGATATATACCCGAATTGAATCAACTTTTGTTGATATGAGAAAAAATCATCTTGACGACAGAAAGTAATTGTTAAAGTTGGATCTCATAAAAGTAAGTAATTCTAGACGGCGATTTGCCGTATTTAAATCGTTGAATTGGGGCCGAAATTTCGGGAAATGAGGGAATAAACCTAGAATGAAAGATCCGCATTCCCAGAAATGTACGTGCTCCCTTCAAATTTGTGGGAGGAGTCATATCCTTCACCACTCTCGCCGTTTGCGGATGATCCCACCAGGAGGCACTGCGTGTGTGCCAAACATTTTATCTCCGCCAGCGCAACTGGCATTGCTTTGGGTTGATCGTCAACTGGGCTTCCTCACAAGATGCCAGCTGTCGCTCTGGATGATCGAATTCAATGTTTACCGTCGCCTGAGTGCGTTCAGGGCGGTATAATATCCGGCCACATCCATTCCCCCCCCCAAAACCACGTCCCCAATCCAATAATTCCCCAAACGTGCGTGGAGAAGATTGCACGTGGCTCACAGAGTTGGGTTGCAAATTGCTGTGCTACATAATTCCCGTTCCTCGAAAGGGTCTATTAGCCGAGCGTTCATTCTTTTCACCAATGTGACGCATTCAGCGATATTTTCCGAGGGTCTTATTATGCTCTCCCCCATTTGTCTCAGCGTGGCAGTGTTGCGACTCTCGGTTTCGCGTAAGTTTTGTTTGAATGGGTAACTTCCAATTAACTTTAATTCTAACTTAAAAATAAGTAACAAATACAAAGTAAACTTTGGCGGAGTTACCCGCTGAATTGCACGATGTTCCACAGAGAAAGAGGACGTCTCGGTAGCTCAACTGGTAGAGCACCTGGCCGGAAATCAGGGGGTCCGGGTTCGAGTCCCAGTCAAGGTGAATGATTTTTTCTCTGTGGAATAGCTATGGCTATCGTAATAATAAGTAGTTTTTGAATTGGTTAACACACACATTTTACCCACTGGTTCAGCGATGAACCCGAGTTGAAGTGAAACCCTTCATACTAGTTTGCACTACTCACACTTTGGGCCAATCCCGAGAAAGCAGGAGGAGGATTAGAAGCAGGAGGAGGATTAGATGGCGTATTCGTAAATGCTGGAGAATGGTCTGTTCGCGCTGAGAAGTGGTTCCCATTTACACTCGTAGATTGGATGTATTGAAGGTAAATTCGAATGGGAAGTTTATTGTGCAAACATTATTTTTCAGATTTCATGTTTCATTTTGCGAGTTGAAAATAAAACGCAGGAATTTATAAAATGTACATAAGATAGATATATTAAATGTAACATAATAAAATTACTAATTTGAGGCATATATTCGACGAAAATCTTTGTGCGCATTTGATGTCAAGGTGTTTATTGTTAGTGTTTTTTAACATTATCTTTTAATGTCCAATCCTTGGGTGTATGAGGAATTTCATTTAGAAAAGGAAAGGAATTAATTTGTTGGAGGGTGCATTGAGCATTTATTTATTAAACTATTCAATTGAAATTAATTAATTATTTTAACTCTGCACATTAGCTTTTATGTGTTGTCATGTATGGCGTGAGATACATAGACCAGTTAACTTCCCCTTCCCTTGATTCCCTAACTGAAGAGACTCTACAGACACTTCAACATTTGTCCCTCAACTGAGAGCTAACCAGCTGTGTGCACTTCTAACCTAAGCCAGTGGCTTCGTTTGCGTGCGTTGCAGTGCAATAGACTTGTTCATAAGTAAATTTATCTGCAGAATCTTACAAATGTGTCTTCGCTTGGGGGAAACTGTTGACATTCCAACTGTAATTCTTTCATTGGTATGAATGAAAATTCTTCTGACTCGCGTATGTGCTGGTCAAATTCCTGAGCGGGCACTTTCGCGCGTGATATATTAGCCACAGTTGGCAATTAAAACTCTCCTCGGATATCCTCTTTCTCTCTCTCTCTCTCTCTCTCTCTCTCTCTCTCTCTCTCTCTCTCTCTCTCGAGTGTGACTGACCTTGCGCCTAAGAAACCGTTCTCGGCGACTCGCAATAAATCTTCCCCAGAACCAATAACGTGTACTCGACGTTTCCCCGGGGCTAATGATTGGATGCTTATTCGATGGGGCGGAATTCGATAGACAGCGGTATCGATTCGCGCGCAGTTGAGGGCTGAGGAGCGTTTGTATGAGCAAGGCGCCCTTCCTTGATTAATGGCTCAAAGAGCGCCCTCAACAATCGAAGACATTAGAGCATCAAAGCTTCTTAAGGGCTAGGATGGCTATTGCATAGTTTCTGTCGATATCTTTTGTCCCAATTCGAAGTACAATTGATTCAAAGATTTGTAATGTGAGGATCGGTTAGGAGTGGCGCCCAATGACCTCCAATCTCGAGGACCCGGGTTCGAATCCTGGAACCGGTGGACTTTTCATTTGTATACCGGTTACTTCAGTATGCTCGCTATACTTCAGTGCTTTGTGGAGAGCACTCCGAGTGCAGTACTCCGTCCGTCGGATGAGACGTTAAGCCGTGGTTCTCTTGGCGCCTTTCGTGAAGAGCAGGCTTATGCCGACGCCGGGTTTCTCTCCACCCTTCCTCCTTTCCTACCTTCACCCTGTTTCCCTCCCGTCTTCGGTGGCGCAAATGACCTCAGAAGACCTTCCTCAAATAACTACGGTCAGTAATGCTTTGGGGTGAATGAATGTGGACGGCGGTTTTCAACTTGTGTCGAAGAGGGTGGTAGTGCCGGAAGAGGAAGCTCTGAGTGAATGGACGGAAGTGTCGGGGAGTTGCTGCCCAGGAAGGAAAACATCATCTGTGCATTTTGAAAAATTGGAGAAGAAAAGCCTGAAGTTGGTGTTTGAAAGAGATTCTATTTCACGGAGGCCAAGGTCTCCATACGGAGGGTTGACCCAACTCCCATTGGCGCATCTCTTTAAGATACGCAGGAGGCAATGTCTGAGAGCGGGAAGGCCTTACTGGATGCAGGATGGAGGCATGTGGCATGGGTGTAAAGATGAGCTGACGGCAGGAAATCGTGGTGGAAATGATTAGGAAAGAGAGTGACGGGAGAAGTGCACGCGAGGGTAAGGAGGGGACGGAGGGTTGAAGGTGACGGTGCACGGAGATCAATGGGAAAGCAGAACGATAGAGCTGCAAGGGTTGTAATCCTTTTGGAGCCTCGGAGGAAAGGTTGGGGAGGGAGAAAGTAGGCGGAAAGAAAGGAAATTACTTCATTGAATAAGCCTTCTGCAGGATCCATTTGATACATCTACATCCACACGATACCCGGCAAACCACCTTGAGGGTGTGTGGCAGGGGGTGAAGATCACCAAGCATGCACTATTGACACGCAAACAAGCAACTATACGGTATCATGCAACTAGATTGTTAGTACCTATATTATTTAAGGGATTAATACATGCGTCATGCACTACAATCTACTCTAAAATATTTCCCCTACCCACCCCTTTGCTATGCTGCCTATTCTGTTCTCCTATAGTACGGGGGAAAAATGCCATTTTGAATCTATCAGCACGACAATCTATCTCTCTAATCTTATTTATCTGGTCGAATCTAGCATAATACGCTGGTGTTTTTAATATGTGCCCAACATCTTCAGTAAAGCTCTCCGATTGAAATTCCTCTTATAGATTTAATCTGTACCTTAACATTCGCTCTGATAATTATTGCCACCCTAATTCTTGCATTAATTCTGAAACACTACTCAACCTATCGTAACACCTTTTAACGAACCTCGCTGCTCTACGCTGCACACTGTCTACTAGTAATCTCTAGTAGTACTCTACTAGTAGTTCTCTGATCAAATCTAATTCATTAGGATCCCATACACTGGCTGCATACTCAAGGTGGGGCCTAACTAGTGAAAACTAACACCGCTCTTTTGTCTTCTCATCACATTTCCCAAGTACTCTTTTTATAAAGCCTAGGTTTCTCTTCGCTCGGCCGCATATTTTCCTAATGTGTCTTCCACATGATAAATCCTTAGTGCTTGTTATACCTAATTTTATAAGTACGCTTTATCGAATTATTCCTCCTCCAAAAATTGATAGCTACACACTTTTTAAGGTTAACCTCTAACTGCCATTTGTCGCACCACTCTTGAATTGCATCTAAATCCTTGCTAAGCGATATCCTGTCTTCTTCTTTTGATGTACCCCCGTACACTACCGCATCGTCTGCAAAAAGTCTAAGCTTACTACTAACTAAGGTACCCAAATCATTTATATATAAAATAAATATAAGCGGACCTACTACGCTACCCTGGGGAACTCCTGACGTGACTTTGATTGTGTCCGACATGATACCATCTATGACAACCCTCTGCGCTCGCCTACTTAAGAATTCTAAATAAAGGGAAGGAAGAAATGTCAGTGTGAAGTTTTGGATGGGAATCATCTGAAAGGAGGTTTTCAGAGGTGTTGCCACCAAATTGCATTGAAAATTGCAAAGAAAATGCTTCATCCAAGTAGTATGATTTGTTTAGGGCAAAACAGTGGAGAAGTTATCGGTTGAGCTGACGACAATATTAGGGTAGTCATGGAAGGACTTGGCCAGGAATGGAGCTGAGGAAAGGTTTTATTTGGGTTTGAAATAGGTATTTGACGAAGTAGTATTTGCATATTTTGGGAAGTAGGCGAGTGATGGGCATTTCAACGGGATGATTGTTGGTCAAGAATGCATGTTGGTAGGAATATCAAAAGGGTTTCATGGACTTGAATGGTGCCATCATGGTACCGCGGCAAGGGTTGGGAATCCAGGAAAGCCTACGAATGTGGAAAAATGCAAAGTATCGGTGAAGGTGGCGGAATTACGGGCGCAGAGTGACCTTTGATTAAAAGAGATAGAGAGAGTTCCGGGGATTTTAGAAGGTTGAAGGTCCATCCTCTGCATCTCACCGCTAGGCCCCCTGCCATGCACCCCGCTACATTCCTCAACCGGCACTTGTGGCTGGAGTCCTCTGCTGCCATTGACGACACCCGACTGAACTCTACGTCATGCTGCGTGAGTCTTTCTTCCGCCGTTTTGAGGACTCATTCCGCCCCTCCTTTCGTGTATGTGAATGTACTGCCTCTCCATCCACACGAATAGCCTCCGTCCCTTAGTATCCTCCTCCTTGACCTACACTTTCTCCCACAATGCGTCCTTCCCTTTCGTAATTGAAGTCCTCTTCCGCAATCAGCATCGATATTTTAAAAAATTGGACGCAAACTATACACTAGGTATATTCAGTGCGCAAAACAATATATTTGTGTGTAGAATTTGGCGTTAGAAAAAATTATATCGTACAGTTTTTCGTAAAATTTGTGTCATCATCGTTATCTGATATATATTATTTACGTAAAATATTTCATTGATAAATTTACCGGTGACTTCTGTCGTAGCTGAAAGTGGATTATGGATTTTCTTGTTCATCATCGGTCAACAATCCTGGGATTGGTTTGACGCAGCCCTCCACTCGATTCTTCTATCGGCCAACCTTTTCATTGTTACGTGATTCTCCTCTTTCACGTCCTTCACAACTTGCTCCATATACCTCATACGAGGCCTTCCTTTTCATTTTTCCCGTTCACTTTTCCCTCGACGATTGTCTTCATCAGGCCATCGTGTCTTAAGATGTGGCCGATTAAGTTGACCCTTCTTCTTATTAGGGTTTTCAGTAGACATCTCTTTTCTCTCACTCTTCTTAGAACCTCTTCGTTTGTCACTCGGTCGATCCATTTAATCTTCATCATTCTTCTGTAGCACCACATTGCAAATGCTTCCAGCATCGAGTTCTCCGCTGCTGTCATCGTCCATGCTTCACTGCAATAAAAGTACATGGGGCAGATGTTTGTTCGGATGATTTCTTTCTTTAATTCTGCGATTGTATTTCCAGCTGCAAGTAGATTCTTCTTTTAATAGAATGCCCTCTTTGCCTGCGCTATTCTACTAACTATTTCTTTCTTGCTTCGTCCGTTGGTTACTCGGTGTTGGGTGTTGGGCAATTGATGGGCGCTTTGGTAGCGTAATAGGTGAGGTACCTACCTACCTTAAGGACCGGCTGTGAGTCAAGGTGGAAGATGCTTTCTCTGTGTGATTCCCGCGATAGCGCATTTTAGCGGGTATAACTCGTTGAAGGCTGTCTTGGCTACCTCGACATGCTAGCATTTTCATTATGAACTTATCGTGCGCCTTATGCTATTAAGCTTCGTTTTTATGTGCGTCTTAAACCTTTGATTTAGCACATTCCACTGAATAAAACTCAATACCGAGGCACGCCTGGGCTTAAGAAAAGCAAGAACAAACGAATAGATAAGATTTCAGGAGGTAAGGATCTTGCGCGCCGGTGTGAGGTGGAAATTGGATGGAAGCTGCGAAGTGAAATACTGCGAGCTCAAGACGTTTGGAGATCAAAGGGCGATTGGGTCCCGGGGTTAATCAAGAATTTGGCGCCAAGGATGTGTGCTTTGAAGACATTCCTATACTCCGTACAACAGTTTACCGGCTGCCCGAAGATATCGGTGGGCGATCTTCCAATGGTGAGGGTGCAGAGGGCCTTGATGAACACCACATTTCGCAACCATTTTAAACAGCGCTGTGCCATTAATGTGGCACGCATGCCATACAGAGCAAGGAACTATCCTCGGCGTTTTATACTAACTAACATACTCATGCCCACGCTTGCGAAAACTATACAAAGGATGAGACAAAAAGTAAAAACAAGCATTGTGACGTGAAATAAGTCAACATGTGGCCGTTCCGTAGTTGACATGTGATTGAAAGATCCCTATTGAGGCAAAAATAATCCTTCTTTGCTCCGTCACATCCCCAGTTGACAATTTCGCTGAATTCTCATTTATTTGAATGATGACATTTGGACATAAAATGCTTGTAGTGTCAGTAAAACGAATTTCCTCTGTAATTTAAGACTCGGGTTTGATTCAGGCAGCGTCACGTCATCAAAATACTCGTGCATAAAAATGTAGCGGTGTCTGTTCGTTACGCATGTCCTCCAAAACAACTGAACCTATTGAGCTGAAATTTTGTAGGATTCTTATGTATACAGTAGAAGGTGCTATAGTTACATGAAAAAGGCTCATGGCCCGGGTTTGATTCCTGGCGCCAATAATGCATGTATGTACATTGGTTTAAATTGACTTTTTCGATTTATGGTAGCGCAAGAATTTTTTATTTCGTTCAGTAGAATAACTAAATAATAATCGATTTCTTTCATTCTTTCTGAATGAAACGGGAAAATGTTTAGACTTTCTTATTCTCTTATCGATCTACACTTTGCCCTCAAAGTCTCTGGGAAATGCGCAATTTGCGTTGAAATTTACTGTTTTGTTTTCGGTTCTTTTCCGAGCGTTGCTGTGGCCTTCGCTATTGTCGTCTCCGAAATGGAAACATCGATGGTGCTTGCACAGTTCATCGTAGTGGGATGTCGTGAACGGCGTTGAGTTTTTCGAGAGGATATAGGAAGGTACTGAGGCTACTCGTTAAGCAAGGTCAGCCGTATTTTTCCGTGCAAAGATACGTGCTGACTCTCAGCGTTACTCATGGATTTAGAAAGCTTGCTTTCAGTTAACACGTTCAATGCGGATGACAGCCCTGGCTTTCTTTTCTGATGACAGGTCTTCTAAATATTATGTACCCTGACTGCTGCTATTCCATGGTAAATAGCTACCCGAACAAACGTGCTGGATTGAGTGGATGTTTTTTATACCTGAGATGGTAATTACAATTTCTGATCATAGACCTTCGATTCATAAATTATTTTTCGCTTTCATGAAAAAAAGTTTCTAAATATGTATACGCGAGTTTTTTTTTGTGCAACGTGGTTGAAAGAAGATGGTAAAATCATATTTTACGTGGTGAAATTTAGGAAATCATTAGAATACGGAAAATTAAATCAAAATACCTATGCCATAACGAGAATCCAAAACATGCACGTCCATAATAGTCAGTATTGTCAATAATATTCAATTTATTAGCGTTATTATGGAAAATCACTCAAAATATAGATGTAACTGGATCAAACACAACAAAAATGTTTTGATTAAAATGTCTTGGAAACATGGAGCCTACATCTTTTTCCGTCGAGAACATAAAAAAGATAAATGTATCTAATGACAAGATTTTCCCAAAAATTTCAGCAGGGAGAAGGAAGCTTCGCAATGCGGGTTGCACACCACACAAAACACTCGTTCATCCTCGTACATGACATCCGTTTATTAAAAATACAATCTTTATTTTTCCGGAAAAAAGAGAATAATAATGGTAAAATTATAATATTATGCTTAAATTATGCAGAAATAATTGTGTTGTGCAAAACAAAAATTTCCGATTCCGGCGATGTTATCATCTCTCGTTGCCGCATTGAAAGGGCTAACATGAGGAGTATTTAAATGCTTCAGCGGAGTTCAAATTTGAATGTTTTATTTCTTGTGGGGTTTGTGCATTTGAACTGACGTGGGACATGAAGGGAAGAGAGGGAACGCTTTCGAAATCGTCGTCGCCTGAAATTTGAGATAGTTTAACAAAAACCAGGGATATTCATAATGGAACGCATTGGTAATACTTCACACTTAATTTTAATAGCCAAACCTGGTTTCGACAACTCAGTGCCATATTCTATGTGGAAATTTGTGGTTTTTTTGGTTACTTTTTGAGCGTTGCCAAGGCAGTCCATTTACACTGTTGCCTCCGAATAATGGCGATGGTTGAACCACTTAAACTATGCGTCCACAAGAGATGCCGTATTGTGCTCTCCCCGAGGATATTGGAAGGTGCTAAAATGAGGCACTGCGGCTGATTCGTGACGGCCATATCATTCGGCACAATCATACGGGCTTACTACCACCGCTACTCGCAGATCCAGTCGGTAAGCACCCGGCTTCCTTGGGGCTCAAATTGTGATTTTTCTTTCGGATTCCTTTCCATATTTTTCCAGTGGAACCGAACTTGTGCATGTGGATGAGAGCTGAAACGTTTGCGAAATTGTCGTCGATTGAGATGGACGAAGGTGATGAATCAAGTCAAGCAAAAATGAGAGTAGCGCGTCGAAAAATAAAATGCAATATAAATATTATTAAAAAAAACCGTGGATAGTGCGAACATACCTGACCGAAATTATTTGGTATAAATCTATTAGATTTGTACTAGATTATAAGAATGTAATCTAAGCGGAATAACACCATAGTTACGTAGGAAGTTTAATGACGCCAATGCAATGACTTTGCAGAATCAATGCACTCGTAATCCACGCAGAGAAAACATTCTTTTTTGCCAAGGAGGCGTGTCCTATCCTTCCCAAGTACCACTGGGCCTCATTCTAGCCTGGTTGGTTTGGAGTGCTATTCCCATTGCTGTAAAACTACATGTTTGATTACTACAGCATGTATGCATTGACGATGTTTCATAATAGATATAGGGCTCTAATGTGGAAATGGAGATAAAGATAGCTCCAAAATACAAGTTGGGTTTCGTCCCTTCACAATTAATGTCAGAATTTATTAATACCGTGCGTACATTTGGTTTTTCTCACTCCCGTAGAATTTCAAGTGGCACCTTCAGCCGCCAGTTTCAAATAAACATTTATAGCGTTTACATTGACAGGTATATGTTGCTTTTTCTACAGCAGTTGCTTTAGATTGTATTCGTATATCACTTTTTATTTTCTTAATAGTGTATGAGAACTTTCCCTTATCTACTGAACCTCTTTTTCCGTTGGATAAACTCTAAACGTTATCCTAGTTGATCCTCCGCAAAATCCAAATTTGGAATTTTGAAATTAATGACTAAAAGCAACGCCCTCTGCTTGTTTTGAAGCCGATAAAGCATCTTCGTCGAGTGATTTGTCGGAACCTCCGTAGTCCTCAAGCCCCAAATGGTCTCACTCATCAAGCTATTCGGCGGAAATATTGGAGGGGATTTATTTGTATGCCTGTAGTGCATGATGCATGTATTAACACCTTAAATACTATAGATACTAACAACCTAGTCTACCCTATAATTGCTTGTTTGCATGTCAATAGTGCATGCTTGGTGATCTTCACCCCCTGCCACACACCCTCGCGGTGGCTTGCACGCTATCGCGTAGAAGTAGATTTGCTTGCCAATAGTGGAAGGGATTTATTTGCTTGCGACACACGGCGATGGAACCTTCTGTCTTGTGTGGACATTCCCTTGACTCCATCGTGATTGTTCAATGTTCAGTCACTCTGGATGAGGAATGAAAGGTTCAATCTCGAAGCAACGGTTCCCTTGGTTGAGCGCCCCCTCTCAATTAGGGAATAAGAAAAGCCGAATGAAGGCTACGTCCTACGGCTGCCAGAGTTTCACACCGAGGGCGATGCGATCGTATCACATTCAGGGAACGCGTGTTGGACCAGCCGTAAATGCATTGCTGCATTAGTTTGCGTACAAATAAACATGCATTCGAAGGAGAATGCGGATTATGGGGATGCAACTGCCATTTCGCGCTGCTGACCGTTACTGATACCAGCGAAAGAACTGGGAAGAGATTTCTTCCTTGCTTGCTGTAAGGAGTGAATACACTGCGCTCAACTGGTACGAAAGGTTAGCACCCAAACTGCGCTCTGCACTCACCTTTTCACTCCTCGGTGCCTTGGTGCTGATGGAAAACTAAGCGTAGGAGAGCCGCTCCATTGCAGACGAAACTTGGATGATATGACAATGATAACTCTAATTCACATCTTTTCATGATACGTAAGCTCAACCGGTCCCAAACCTTCTCTCTGGCAACATGGGCGCCGGGGGGTTGCACTTGCTCATGAAAAATTTTGGGAAATGATTGTTCCGACTAATTTTGTAATTTGAGTAGGAGCAGTGTATTTAGAAAAGGAAAACATTACAAATAAGAACAACTAAAACAAGTCCTTTTTAACAAAACTACTATTGTTTTACTGTTTAAACAAAAGCTTCGACCTTCTTGATTCTGCACAAAACTAGTCTATAACTGAGTCAATGAAGTTTTTGAATCTATTCTTTGAATTGTATTGCTCATCGCAAAAATCTTCTGTCTTCTTAAAAATTGTGGCAAATTCTTTAGAAGCATCTTCCCGGTGAGTTTGAAACATAATTGTTATCTTATTAATGTGCTCAAGCACGGCTTTTATATTCATATTACCTCCCTGAAGTTGTTTACAAACAGGTTCTAGCTTCATGGAGTACGTAGCAATCACTACTAGTGTTACTATATAGTTTGAGGTAGTTGCTGCTACGCAAAGTTGATAAGCTGTGGTCCTGGTTTGTTGATTGGTTGCATTTTGTGCGAGGTCCTTTAAAGCTAGCACGATCATCAAAAAGTTTTCAAAAAATATTCTAATTCTCTTATATTTTGAGATCCATCGTGTTTCGCACAAAAGGGGGATTTTTGGAATCTTGTGCCGTCGCGAAGTACTTCCTGTAAAAAAATGTTATTATTTCCTTTGTTGTACCCGCAGTATTTCTGACTTCACTAACAGTATTAAAATCATTTATGACAAGATTCAATACATGACTTGCACAATGGAAGAATAATGCCATCGGGTATTTGTCATTAATTCATTTTTGGACTCCGCCATGATGACCAGCCATAGTGGAGCAGCCATCATACCCTTGGCCAACAAGCTTGTTCAAATCGACATTACTTCTGATCAAGAACTGAATTATTGTTTCTGATATTGATTTAGCGTTCAGTTCTTTCAATGTTTCGTATCCAAGAAATTCTTCATGGACAATTGGTTTATTTCCTTCCATTAATTTCACATATCTTACTCCAATTGATAACTGCTCTGACCCTCCAATGTCAACAGTCTCATCAGCTAACACGGAAAATGCTGTCGCACGGTTTACTTCCGCGATGATCTCTGATTTGACAATATCGGCACATGTTTGGATGAGTTCATTTTGGATCTGATGCGATATATACAGGCTGTTTTCAACCACAGATTCCAAATGGTCTTTTAACAATTTATCACCAGATTAGACTCTGAAATATAGCAGATCTGTAAAAACTGAACTTACATCTAATTTTCCTCGAAGAGGAAGCTCATGCACCCCACAAAACAAAATTGTTGATATTATTGAGCGAAGTTTTACTCTGTTTTCTTCTACTTCCTTATGATATGCTGAATCTAAGACTTCATGAACCCTCAGGTGCTGTCCATCCATAATATTCTGGAAATGATTGGAAGCTGAGACAGCTTCATGACGCCACAGGGATTTTGCGTGGGACTGAGCAGCTTCATTAAACTTGTTATATTTAAGGCAGGGAAATATTATGAACTGTTCTTGTACACCACGCTGACCCGGAGGCAGAAAAACGCACAGAATTTACATAAAGGTCCTCTGGCGACAGCCGAATAAGCCAGCCAAGGGAAGCCACTCCAAACGAGCTAACAAACTTTTAGCATGAGGGCTTAAATCATTTTTGAAGTTGTATGTTTTATCAGGGGTCCATGGTTTTCTCAATAATTCAAGACGAACTGGGTTGAGGATTATTGCCCATGTATATTCCAATGTCCAATTTAGCATCACGAACATTAGTTTCAAGTGGTAGCAGAGGGTTCTCCTTTTCTTATTGCTGTCACTTTTTTGAAGGGCCGAACATGAAACAAAGGATGCCACCATTGGTCTACCATAATACAACAGTTCCCGTATATCGAGGCAAGAAATAATCTCCTGTCCTATGTAATATTTTTTATTTGTTAAGCAGTGTGAAATTCATGAAATATAACATTACGATGCAAGTAGGCGATTCTAGTAAATAATTCTAATAAATCGCCACACCTGGCAACATAACGCCCCAGGGGCGGCACTGAATGCACCCCCCTGACAAATTTTCTACCGGCGCCCATGTCTGGCAATGTTTAGCGAATTGTCGTGAGCCACATTAAAATAAGATAGAATTTCTGGATTTCTGTCTGCAGAAAGACTTTGCAGCAGCTACGCCCTATAGTCCTATTGTCGGCCCTAGGTCACCAGCCGTCTCTCATTCCCACTTGTTTCGCAGGCCTTCCCCTATGCCCTGCTACCCCCCTCCTGTGTTGTGACCATCGTGTCCGTGCATCCTCTTCGCTCCTGTCTTGGCACAGTTTCAAGTCGATCTGACGAGGCATCTGACATGAATTCTATGGGAATCTTAGATGGGCCTGAACTCTGAGACTAGTCGGATCACTGCATTAATCTCTCCCCCGTTATTTGCGAAATAGCGTCGTTGATATTTTGATTGCGACCGTTTTGCCTGAAGCACCCTGAGGGCTTCCTTTCCCTCCTACCCATTAGCGGATCCAATCAGAGGCCCAAGGGGCCCTGAGGGAAGCAAACACACTTTTAACCCGGGACGGATTGATTCGCTGAGAAGCGAATTGGGTTCCCTGGAGGCCCCAGGGGGGCGGCAAGAGAAGGCGAGGGGCCCCCGGGGGGGCGGCAAGAGAAGGCGAGGGGCCCCCGCGAGGGCCGCAGGAGCGTCTTTGCGGCTGCTCCGCGAACTTCACACCGCAAGACCTTATCTCTGCAAACCGTGGAACTGGAACACGCGTTTAAATTGGAAGACAGGATCAAGAATTTTCACAATGACGACACGCTGTCTGTGGAGGCGCACGGAGAAGTTAACCCTCGGCCCTTCATTTCCCTCGGGACGTGAGTGGAGTTAGTGGGATGGGGCAAGGGCAGAAGCTGAGGAAGCGAACGCAGCAGCGATTGCATTCCAGGAGTCCATTTCACTCCGAAGCGGTGAGAGTGAAAAGGATGAAAGGCATAAGATAAAGATTATAGTCAGCTATCAATCCGTCGATTGGTTTGACGCAACTCTCCACCCATTCACCAATAGGGTAAACGCTTCATTTTGACGTATTTGATCTCTTTTGCTTCCTTTCTAACTTGTTCCTTACATCGGATAGCTTTACTGAAGATGTTAGGCACATATTAAAAACACCAGCGTATTATGCTAGATTCGACCAGAGAAACAAGATTAGAGAGATAGATTGTCGTACCGATAGATTCAAAATGGCATTATCCCCCGTACTATAAGAGAACAGAATAGTCAGCATAGCAAATATGCTGGCAAAAAAGCAGGATAGGTAGGGAAAATATTGAGTAGTCTGTAGTGCATGCTGCATGTATTTACCACTTAAATACCATAGATACTAACAATCTAGTTGCATGAGACCCTATAGTTGCTTGTTTGCATGACGGTAGTGCATGCTTGGTGATCTTCACCCCCTGCCACACACCCTCGCGGTGGCGTGCAGGGTATCGTGTATATGTAGATCTCATACGATACCTTCCTTTGCCATTGTTCTCACTTTTCCCTAGACGAGTGTCGTTATCATGATGTGACCGGTAAAGTTTCCCCGTCTTCTTCTTAAAGTGTTGTTGCGATCACACTTTCTCCCACTCTTCTTGGGACTTCTTCGTTTGTCTCTCGGTGGATGCATTTTATCTTCATAATTCTTTGATAGCACCACATTTCAAGTGCTTCCAGCCTATAATTCTCTGCTGAAGTTATCGTCTATACTTTGTTGCCATATAGTAGAATGCTCCAGATGTATGTTCTAATGAAATGTTTCTTCACTTCCACGCTCTTATTTCCTGTTTTAAAGGAATTCTTTTTTGTTAGCGTACCCTCTTGTCCTCAGCTATTCTCCTGATCATGTTTTTCTTTGCTTCCCCCGTCGATAGTTAAACGGCGTCGTAAATAACAATACACTTTTACTATAACAATACAATTTTAGTTGTTTAACTTTTGCTCTGGCCTCTTTTCTCCTGCTGTGTAACATTATCATAGTTTTCTTTTTATAGATCTTGGGGTGATATGTGACCATTGTCCAATGCGAAGCTCAATTTACCGTATTTCATGAAGACTCGTGCATTTCAGACCTGCTGGGGGGCTATGTGTTTGAAACCGCCGAGATTATCGCGAATGGGTAACCAAGGAGTCACGTGACATAAACGTGAATGTTTTCCAAATTTTAGGCGTGTTTGAATTGGTCATTATAATGCTACTCATTATTTTTGCGTTGGTTTTTTTCTTATTGGAGGGCTCTATGCTCAACACGGATGAGAACAACTCAATGAAACAGCAGTAGTTGAGATTATTACGCACGATTCAAATACGACGAATTTTCGACCGATTCTTGTTTGTACCACGTGACTACTAGGTTACATATTCGAAATAATCCCGACTGTTTCATACAGACAGCCCCTGGTCGAATTCGGTTTGCGCAACTTTTATTTCCAGCAGAATGGCACTTCATTCCAACAAATTGAAGGTACAACTATGGGATACGCATCGTCTTCAGTAGTGATCGATATTTTCGTTCAATAAGAAGCCATCCCTCGAATTGTGATACGTAAATGATGGGTAGACAGCAGTTCTAAGTGGGACCTTTTTAACCTTCTGATTGAAAGATCAAAGATCCCGAGGAGTGTTTTACTAACAACTTTCGTCAATGGTCTCGATACTACGTAAATTATTGGATCTTTTACTCTTCCACTACAAAACAGGTGAGTTTACCATATTGTGCTGCACTTCCTCTTATTTTTATGGTGGAGAAACGAATGAATTTCCCCAGCGGTTCCTTCTTTCCAGACTCCAGAAACTGTCATTCCCTTCAGCTGCGTGCGTCGTAAGCTCTGGCTTCGGTTGTTTTGTGGGCGACTTGGAAGATGGTCGGGAAGTAAGAGAATCTGGATCATCGCTGCTTTTAACTATCTTCCCAGCCACGCCCTCATCCCTTCCATCATTATGGTCAAATCATCTTCAATCTCACCAATATATTCATCGACTTCTACACATGATTTCTCCGTTACTGTAGTACACATGTAGATAACTGATTTAAATGATCAATCGTGAAAGCATAGACCATGGAAAGAGAGGAAAAACAACCTTACCCTTATTCTATGACACATTGACCTGTCAGCTTTTCCGTCAGATCCGTTTTCACTTCAAATCGCTCCGGAAAGGGAATCTTCGAAGAAACTTATTCTCTATTAGTTTCAAACAACTCGAAGATTTATCGGCATGTTGTTAATGTCTTCGGAACCAGGCGAACATGTCCAACATTGTATTGCAAAGCTGCGAGCAATGACTGCGAGGATATACGTCTGTAAATGTACCACAATCGCACAACACAAGTTTCAACAATGACCACAACCAAATCAAACGTTAACAATAGCACTAGGATATGTCGAAAATAAAATACGCCATGGCCACAGTTTTGTTGTTTATCGTAATTGTTATTCCTGTATTGTTGGTGGTACACTATAACTTGTTAACACGACTATCTTCATATTCCTTGCTTCCCACTTTTGAATCATCTTAAATAGCTTCATTTTACCTTCGTTAAAGTGATTTTATATTTCATCAAGAAAACATTGTTGATTCATATCCTCGGATTGTAGTGTGTGTGGACTGTAGTAGTCACTTTGCTTTGGTTGGCGCTATGAGCTCACTGTGATCACCACACCGAAAATGGCAAATGTCTTTTTTTTACATTCTTTCGATGACAGCGTTTTGCCGTGTGAATCAAAACACATCAGAAAAATACGTCTTTGGGTGAGTGCGGTCTGTGATTGGCTCGAAGGCTTTCCTACTTGACTTAATAAAGTTTTTTTTTGGGGTTATCCGCGTCTTGAGTTCGAAAGTAGCCGACGTTTCCTCTCCTTTGCCGGAGACCTCCTCAAGGCTACTGTGTGACCGGAGCGTTATGAATCAATTTATGTGTTCATGGTGGGGGAGGAGGGGAATGGAAGAAGGGGAAGGGAGTTGTGGAGAATTCTGGATTGTTCCTTCTTTATTTTTGGCTATAACTGGAAGCCAGGAATTACTGATCGCTTGCCCTTGGTCTCCGTTGAAATTTCTGGGGTGTCTCCTTATTTCCAGGTCTTCCCTAAAAATCCTTGTTTTGAAGTGCCTTAATCCTTGGCCAGGAATTCGGCTTCTCGATTTCGATGTCGTGGCTCCGTGCAGTCTTATACTCTGCGACTGCTGACTTCTCTTGGTGCCCTACTAGCAGCCTATACTGCGGCACTATGCTCTTTGACTCTCGTCTTAATGCTCTGTGTCACCCACGTAGACCTTATCACATGTTTCGCTTTTCATCAAGTATACGCCTTCTGTTTCTAATTTTTCTTTTCCTTGGACATTCCTTGTGATGCCTCGTATTTGATTCCTTGGTGCAATGAAAGTCTTTATCTCGTACTTTTGTAATACCCCGGATATCTTGTCCGTTGTTCCTTGGATAAACGGAAGGTGTGCTTTTTCCGATCTTCTGTTTTCTTCTCCTCCGGTGGCTGGAGCTGAGGTCCTAATGTTTTCTTGAGTTTCTCATCTTTACCTCACTTTTCCCGTATCCATTCTGGGTCAGGATTTCTGTTAGTTTCTTCAGCTCCTCACCTCTATCGCTTGGCGTGATGGAACGATGAATCACAGTTTTCATCACTCCTTTGATTTGTGCCGGGTGGTGGTGGTGTGATACCGAATGTCCAGATGTCGGTTGGTGTTGATAGCTTTCCTGTACACTCTATGTCCCATTATGCCATCATCTCCTCTGTTTACCAGGAAGCCTAGGAATGACAGCTTCCCTTCTCGTTCCTTAGTGAATTCTTTAACTCCAGACGCGGATAACCCCAAGAAATCATTTATCAAGTCATGTGCATGGACTGCGAAAGTTTCAGCAACTTGGCCTTTCCCATAATGCTTTCTGCCTCAGCGGCGTTGTCCCCATCTCCGACTGCGTCCTCTCCCAGCAGAACGAGTGCATTCGATTAATCGCTCGTCGTGCGCCATTCGATCCTCTCGAGGAGTCGTTCGAGGTTCGTTTCGGGCAGCTGTGTGTTCGGGGTTATTGAACGCTTAACCTGGTGACTTGGTGCTTGCATTCTGCAAGCGGCTAGTGAACGTAACTCAGTTTCCCTCCTCGGATTCGTGACCTTTCAGTGAAAATGTTAAATAAAATCATGGCTGGTGCTAAGGCGGGAACGACCATGGACTCTCTCCCTCTTTATGGCCCCTTACCCATTTTTGGGGTTATTGGCTCATTGGTCGAACGATTCCCCTGCTGCGTGCCGTTCTGTCCTCTGTTTATTTGGATATTATTTTACACTTGTACATGTTAGTGTTCCCTTTATTCCCGAGCGTGCGTTATGATCACTGGCCAGTCTTGCTCATGGACTGGTCATGCTCCACCAGATGTAGAAGCCAACCATAGCTGCTCGTGGTTTGATGTTTGAGCACTGGCATCCGTAGGCTTGGGTTTTAATGGTATATTCAATCTTTTAGTATCTTTTTCTTTCTATTAACTTGAAGGATTCGTGGAAACTCCATTTAATTCTATGCAAAACGTTTGTGCATGCTATAAACAAATAATATGTTTGGCAATGTTCCGTCCTGTTGGCGATAACTATTTCATTTCTGTTGTTATGATATTATTTTTAATTTATAATTTGAAAGGTAGGTTGCTTTTCATGATTTTATTTATTTATTTATCATTGACCCGAAAACAACACAGAAGGTGTTTACATCGGGCTTTTAAACTATTAACAATCACACAAGCGCAGACATCCATGACCCAGGAAGTGAAAATCCTCCCGGGCTGGGATTCGAACCCGCGACCCTGGGACTGACAGGCGAGGGGTTTTACCCCGCCGCCACCGTGGCCGGCAATACTTTATAAAGTCCTAAACTGTGGTACGTCAACATTTTTTAATAACTTACCATTAGTTAACCGAAATTATGTCAGGTTACGGTATTCAAAATGAGTTTGTTTTGGTGTGAAGTTCATTAAAGAATGTGATTTTGTTTTTGTGAGACTGGTCGTTAGAAACCAATAAACAGTTAGTTACTTGTCTGACTATTAGGCGAGTGGTTTATTAAGTTTATTCCTTCCGATCCTTATAATTACCGTGATAGTAGTCTTAAACAAATTGCATCCCTGCTAACAAATTCCTCCTCGCATATTTTTGCATTCAGTGGCGTAATAAGTACCTTGCAACATTGTCATGTTTTGGTCCTGATATGCATCATGGACGAAGAGTACCATACATACATTGACGCAATCAATTCATATTTTTTATTGAGCTAGTTTTGTTTTACTTCCACGTAATTTGAAAGCATATACCATCCCTTTTACTTGGAATGTTGTGATTGTATCGTCATCCAAACATTGCATTCGCAACCTGAAGTGCAGATACGGTGGAAATATTTGGGCGATCAATGGCGAGATTCATTGGCGGATCCATTTTGGAAGGATGCGATGAAATTTACGGTACAGTTGATTGGTAGGCACTTATTGAAGTCTTACAATGATATTCACTCATTTTAAAATGTTGTAAATTTGCAGTGATACTTAACTGGAAACATACGATAAGAATTGGGGGCATTTTTCTGCCAACGGTAACTATTGTATTTTTCCAAAGTCATTTTCGTAGTCTCTTTGTTGGCCTCTTCCGTTTCCAATTTCTGTTCTCGTCTATGGAGAGACATCCGACAAGTGTGATAAATGAAGGTTGTAATCATTGATGCGCTACCGCTGCCAACGATTTTATATTCGCCTTCACTTAGTATGTCTGCGACCGTTAAGACATGGGTGCGCCCCTACCGGGAGAATCAAGTACCAGCCTCACTTCCTTATAGTGGGATGACGTATTTCCGCTATCGGCAACAATGTGGGTCGTTCCGTCGATATGTTGACGATAGAAATAAGGCTATTTCTATTTATGTTGAGGAATTGCTTTCAACTTCTCCACAGGTCACGTTGAGCGAAATTTCGGATTCACTGGAAGCCTTCTCAGAAATCACGCAAGGGCTCGTCCAAGGGCTTCCCCCCCTCTTCCTCGCTCCGTCCCAGAGTCCCCTGCGCAGGGAACCGCGAATTCCTTCTCCGTATTTTGTCAATAAGCCGATGCATATTTGATATTCTACTCTCGCTCACTGCATTCTTCATGCGCGGTGGCTGCAAATGGAACCTGAAATATCTCTCTCAAAAAGTGCGATCGCTGAAATGAACAGCGGGCCTTGCAAAACCCGCGGGCGACCTGAAAGGTGCGACAGTTCAGAGCGTTCCAATCCGGAAGCAGCACACTCTTCAGCACGCTCCAAGGAACAACCGCGCGCGGCGGAGATGCCAACTACAGACCGTCAAAAATCGCGAACCATTAAAGTTCACGCGAGGGTGGTCAACCGATGCCGATATAGAGCAAGGATTTCCTCATCAGCAGTGAAGAGGAGGAGTCCCGGTTTCAAGTTCGGTGAAAAAGATCCGTGATCCAAACGAATGCCTGAGAAGTGCACGGGAGTGACGAGGCACTTGTTTAACGCTTCTCAGGGATTGAAATGCGATTCAGTGCTCGCCATTGGTCCAAAGGGATAACTCCAGTCCCACACCTCCAGTGTTGAAGGTCAACTATCAGATGGCCCGAAAACTCGGAGAGATAAAGGGCACTGCCGAGATTCGAGCCTGGGACTCGTAAGAACAGCAACCATTTCTCTATTCACCCTTTCCCAATCGATTCACTGTCATTGCAGCTGGATTTTCCTCGTGAAGGCATCGCAATGAATTGTGCCTTTCACAAAGCCGCCTGATGCCAACACCCATAACACATAAAGTGCACCATTATAAAATAAAGTGACATGAATACGTTCGGAATTCGAGAAGACCCAGTTCGAGAAGTTCCAATATGCTTCACTGTTTCGGCCGTAAAAGGTCAAAGTTCAGCGTGTGAATCACCACAATCGGGTGCGTAACAAATTTTGATCCAAGTTATAGGCCCTTTGGGTGCATTGGAAGCTGCTCTATTACCGGGAATAATGGAAACGCAATAGGGATTCCGTTGCACCCTGGTAGATTTGCTTAGGAGTGGCAGATAGAGGAGGCAGGCTGACTAACGGACAGTGGATCAAAAGAGCCACAATCTTAAAGATTTGATTCTTGCTGATGACACCATCCGACGGAACACAGGCCCGATGGAAAAAACATATTTCATACCATTCCACACAAATAGGAAAAACGTAGTTGGTAATTTTGGGTTTAATCCGATCGACCAATTGGATGCATTTGTGCAGACGTACGTATTTCAGCTCTAAACTGATCGACGTTGAAAGGCATATGATTTTCAATGTGGCGATGAGTGTATTATGCGGCTATTCCTGTAGGTTTAGTTTCGCCGATCCAGACTAGTGCATGGTTTGAACGATTGTAATTGATGTGAGAGTTTTCGGAGTACTCCGAAAGGACATGTAAAGCGTGTCTACATCTACACGATCAGGGGGTGCAGGGGGTGAATATCACCAAGTACGCACTACCGTCATGCAAACAAGCAACTATAGGGTCTCATGCAACTAGATTGTTAGTATTTATAGTATTTAAGGGGTTAATACATGCATCATGCACTACAGACTACTCTAAAATATTTCCCCTACCTATCCCCTTGCTATGCTGCCTTTTCTATTCTCTTATAGCACGGGGGAAAAATGCCATTTTGAATCTATCAGAACGACAATCTAGTTCTCTAATCTTGTTTATCTGGTCGAATCTAGCATAATACGCTGGTGTTTTTAATATGTGCCCAACATCTTCAGCAAAGCTCTCCGATTGAAATTCCTCTTATAGATTTAATCTGTACCTTAAATTCGCTCTGATAATTATTGCCACCCTAATTCTTTTATTAATTCTGAAACGCTACTCAATTTATCGTAACACCTTTTAACGAACCTCACTGCTCTACGCTGCACACTGTCTACTAGTAGTCTCTAGTAGTACTCTACTAGTAGTTCTCTGATCAAACCTAATTCATTAGGATCCCATACACTGGCTGCATACTCAAGGTGGGGCCTAACTAGAGAAAAGTAACATCACTGTTTTGTCTTCTCATCACATTTCCCAAGTACTCTTTTTATAAATCCTCTTTGCTCGGCCGTATATTTCCCGGATGTGTCTTCCCCACGATGAATCTTTAGTGACTGTTACACCTAAATACCTTATGGTTTCTACGCTTTCGATCTTCGTGTTACTAATTTTATAGGATCGCTCTATCGAATTATTCCTCCTACAAAAATGGATAGCTACACACTTTTTAAGGTTAAATTCTAACTGCCATTTGTCGCACCACTCTTGAATTGCATCTATCTATTTGAAAAGCGATTTCATTTCTTCTTCTTTTGGTATACCCCTATACACTACCCTTGCAAAAGGTCTTTGCTTACTACTAACTTCGGTACTCAAATCGTTTATATTTAAAAGAAATATAAGCGGACCTACTACGCTACCCTGGGGAACTCTCGTGTACGGAGTTTCAGAAGGACTTTTGGTTATTGTATTAATGTGAGTTGTTAGGGTGGGAATGTTGGGGTTGTTGTGCAGGTATATACGTTGCAAAGGTATCATCGTCTTCCATTCGCTTTCCTTCCCTTCTCCCGATAATACGACTTTCTCGGCTCCCAAAGAAAAGTCTTCAGTCGGGTCAGAAGCATTTCTGTGCCAACATACTGACTTAAGCTCACGATTTGAGTCACGTTCTGAAAACCACAAATGAAATACTGATGTGGCGTATCCTGGAACAGACTTCGGAAATAGCGAACTGCAACGGAGGACTTGTATAAACGCATAGGAAACTGAACTTCATGGATGTTTCTTCTACTTAATGATGCAGTCTAATTATGTCTTCAAGCCGTCAACTGAATGACTAAGTTGATATTTCCACGATGCATCTTATCTTTACTGCCTAATCGGGAGAATAATAGCACACTGGGAGCCTTTGCGTGTGAATTCTGCATCTGCAAGCCACGAAAATTGTCAAATCATAGAATTCTCCCTTGATGTCACTTAAAGCATATTGACTATTGATGATCATTTGAGCAGCTTTAAATAAATGTTTATCATGTCAAAGACTTAATTTCCAACAGAAATTCCAAAATTCAACGACCTAGCCGCGAATGCTTTAGCGGAGTTACTAGATGCCTTGGATTTTTTCTCTGTAAAAATTTTGCTTCTGAGAAATTCAGTAAAGCAAACAGCCTATTGAACTGCTATTAATAGTGAATAGTGAATTTCAGTTTCATTGCACTATACATAGCGTGTCTGGTTAAAATTTATTTTTCTAGCTTTGGTGCAGACAGTTAAACTTGCCGATAAAATAAGCGTGATGCATAAATTAAATCCAACTACTGATGATCTTTTTCTTGAACCAATCGCAACTCTTCGAAGGCGCGCAGTTTGTGCGACGCTGCATCTAAAACTGGTGCGATTCCCGCTTAATATTTGGAAGGGCCATTGGAGTTCACAAAATAGTCTATTTCATCACCAGATGGGTAAAATACCATGAAGTATTCACAAGCTTAGCTGAGGGCTAAATTTGCAAAGGGAAATGGATGGACCGACCCTGAAATCAAAAATTATTCACCGAATGTAGTTGGTGAAAGGCCTTCTGCATTAGTCTCACTGCTTTTGTTTCCCAAATAACTGCCGGTTTTTCAATGGTGGTGATGTAATCGAAGAACTGGTGATGATCAGGCCTCCGTCTCTCGAACAAATCAAACAAAATCCTTTGTTCGCGCTGGAATCGTTCTCGCATTGAAGGTCGTTGAATAATGAATTGCACGAACGCACAAGTATTGGCGGTACAATAACTTGGATTCCACCATGAGTGTGCGAGATAATCAGCAAATGCAAAGTACACGCCTAGAAGCAGGGCGGAGCGGAAGTAGGCGAATGAAATTGGATGAGCAAACAACGTGTCGACAGCGATACACAGCTTCGACAACAAGTACGTCGGAAGCGCCAATTAGAATGGACACGAGTTTCCAGCGGTGATCACTCCCGCGCCATTAATCTTGATAGCCGCCTCTATTGCGGGTGGTGAGAGTCAATTTCCCATGACCCTCCGGGTCACTTAATTCCGCAGGATGGAGACCGCGAGTGACATCCCACATGAGTCACGATGGAAACGTCAGGGTGCGGTGCCCTGAAGGGAGGCAATCGACGGGAATGCACGTCATTCCACTGCTCGCCATAACTTCACGTCGAAGTGGAGCACGATTGGTGATGAACGAACGCTGGTTAGCCCCTGGAGCGGTGTGGCAATCATAGTTACGATGAATGAAGAAGTAATAGCTATTTATTTCTAGAGGTAGAAAAATGATAGCAAATGTTAAATTTAGGGAGCATGAACTATAGGAGGTGGAAAACGCTAGAGTAACAGGATGGCGTTTCGTTTAATCGCATTGGAAGAAGCGTACGTAATGAAAAGCAGCCAAAACTTCATTTTAAGCATGCAACACTAAAACATCGTCTCTTCTCGAAATATTAATTTAGTTTGGCGTCTGACGGCTTCTTTCTAGCGTCGCCACGCGAACAGAAAACTGCCTGGCTGCACTGTAAGCAAATAACATCCTCTACATACTTCCAGTCCAAAAACAAATTAAATCTAGCCGATACATAGAACCACGACCAATGTAACAACCCTTATCATGCTACGTTGCATTTTTACGCTACTTCGAAATCCATTTAAGATACTTTCCAAGTGTACGGATAAGGTGGTCAGGTGTGCACGGTGTCTTCACTTACTTTCCAAGTCACTTCTCACCTATTCGAACTCTCGTTTCCTTGAAAGGACTTCTTAATTGCTATTCTTACGTCCGGGCAAATTTTGAACGAAGTCTAGATTTCTGGACGGTCACTACACTGATGCCATCAATCGCACCTTATTCCCATGAGTATCGCTGTCTCCATCTTCAACTGTTACATTCCCAGAAGCACAGACTTACTCGTGACCCGTCTTAATGGCTTCGAGAAACCTCTAGCTCTGTCAACATAAACAAGTGGTTGTTCCTTCTTGGACAGCTGGCCGAAGACTCAGAAATCATTGTCGCCCTGGCAGATATTGAAGGCACTGAGTCCCCAGATCCATTCAGATATTAGGAATTAAGTAATTGAAATAAAATTGCTTTTTACTCGTGCAGCTCCACAGAAGCGCTCCAGGAGGGAAAAATCTGGGGGAATGTATGGCCTGAATTTCGATTGTCGGAGATTAATGGTGAGAGTGTGTCAGCGAGAAGCCCTCTCTCCAGAAAAGGGATCCATTTGAGTGTCGCGCCAATGAAACTCACCATTTCCTGAAGTGACAAATATTTCCATTATTGGCGACAGCTCCGTAAATAATTGTAAGACGGCACATCGAGACGCTTGACGGCTTTTTCGAAATGAAAAAGGCTGCAACATTGTTAAATGTCTGGGGTAATCGATAATTGTAATCAACAACGAATCGTCTGATGAAATAACGGAGAGTCAGAAGGAGAATTGCGGTAGGCGATGAAATATTTGCGGAAAGGATGGAGTCCAAAAGGAGGTTTCTTATTAGAAATATTCATAAATGGTACTCTACTAAGGATTGGGTCGTGGTATGCCACAGAAACATTGTCTTGGTGATGCAAAAGATAGTCGCATATATATATAATCCGTGCTACTCACGACCTCTCAAAGGGCCCCGGATTGAGGGAGAGCACCCTCTGTACACGCCCACCTCAACCCGTCATTCCCCCTGCGTTGGACACCTCGGAAACTGCCCCCATGTCACACCCTCCTCCACCATTGGCCGCCGACCCTGACTTGTATTTCCACGAATATTATACATATTAGTATACATGTAGCCTCCTTGTGCATTTCGAAACCTTTCGGAAATACATTTCCTGCATTTGCGCGGCCCCTCTCAGGGCCCAACCCAAGGGAGACTCCCCTCGGCCCAACCCTTCCACTCTCCGCCCCTTTTCACCCTTCTGCGCACTTATCCGCGGGCAGTCAACCGTCCGACTCTCAGAGCGTGTGCCTTTACGCTCCGCGCGTGTCCTGAAATATGCAAAGGAGGGCGGGGGCAACGCCTCCAGCGAAAGAGCTCCAGCGGAGTCATTCAGGGTCGACCACCGCGTAGAACGTGAGCGGGGAGGGTAGCCCACGGAACACTGGGTAGAAACGACTGCGACGATGAAAGGATGCGATTGGCCTTGGGTAGAGGATGGCCTTCTACCCAAAGAAGAATCGACTCACATCCGGAAATACGAGCGTGGTAGAGAGGAGACAAGTCATCAGCACTTACATCTGGAGTGTGTTTTTTTATGGCATTGAGCCATGGACGATGACAGCAGCAGAGATGAAAAGAGTGGAAGCATTCGAAATGTGGTGCTACGGAAGATTATTGTAGATTAAATGGATCGACAGAGAGACTCACGGAGAATTCTCAAGAAGAGTGGGAGAAAAGAGAAGCCTTCTGAATACCCTGGGAAGAAGACGATGCAATCGTAAATGAAAAACTTTGTTATAGTCCACCCATTTATTCTCAGGTACAACTAGTTTCGACGCAGCGGCATCATCTTCGGGTACTTTTCATTTACGATAAAATGAACTTCCACAAAGTTGAGCCTGAGACGATGGAGATAAGACGATACAACTTAATCGGCCACAACACGGGCCATGGTGGCCTGATGAAGACAATCGTCGAAGGACAAGTTGACGGGAAAGGAAGGCCACGTATGAGATTTATGGAACAAGTGATGAAGGATGCGAAAGAGGGGAAATACGTAAATACGAAGCGATTAGCTGATATGAGAACAAACCAGTCAAAGGATTGTTTACTGATGTCGATGACTAAGCTGAGTTTCTGGTCTCAAAGCCAGGAAGATATCAGGTACACCCGGCCAAAAGCTGAGCTCTCCTTGGTTAATAGGCCTTTCTGGGAAAATCAGTCTGCGCAAGGAATATGCTCCCGAGCATCGCGGGTGATCGAAATGTTTCTGCCCGTCATGTAGTAAGCCAGACCGCCTTTCGGAATGAACCCTCACTGCAACGAGGAAACGTTGAAATTCCGCAAGGTATGGTATGGGCCCCAGGTAGGTATCAGTCAGGTCTTAGTGGCGAAAGGTCTACTTCCCTTTGTGGCGGAAGGTCTACTATTTGCAATCATAAAGAACAACATATCAAACACATTCCTTCGGCCTTGCTTTTCCTATGTATCTACATATCTAAACGATGCCCTACGAGCCACCGCGAGGGTGTGTGGCATCGGGAGAAGATAATCAAACATGCACTCCTTACATGTACATACCTTATTCTACCATTGCATAGAAACATGCTAGATACAATACTACTATCGGCGCAAAAAAGGTAGAACGCTGAACTTAATATAAAAACATTTGCACTCAGCATGTATGCATTTTTCAATATCACATAAAGCGAGAGGAAACAATCGTCATGAATAACAAATAAGTTGATTAGCATTGTTGTTAACATTAACATTATAATTGTTAACATTCTCGTGATAATCGTTTTATTTGTTATTCATGACTATTGTTTCCTCTCGTTTAATGTGATATTGAAAAAATGCATACATGCTGAGTGTAAATGTTTTTATATTAATTCGATGTTATTTTCTTTCGTTTCATCATGTATTTGTTACTTATGAAGACAATTTCAATGGATAAATGATTACAAATTAAATGTTAACTACTGTTTTGAGTGTTTAGATTCTTACATAGCACTCAACGGACGTATTATCAGAGAATTGAGCCGCGCGCGACCAGGAGTTCACTATTGCCAACAGTGTGAAATGGTAGTGTGCATTGCCGCGGAGCGATTTTCGTCTTTGTGATTTATTTTAAGTAAGAGGAACAATATCAACATTTCCGTACAGGAAAAGTTTTGAAATATTTTTTCCATATAGCATACGTAACCTCGATATTCATGTACTTTTCTACACCTCGGAAATTGAAATCTAACCTTAGGCCATTTTAAAAATCAAAGAACGGGTCAAATTTAATTTAAAAAAAATATTTGTAATGCGAAGATGTCGTTCTCTCTATAAAATAACAATGAAGGGCACTAGTCAAATATTTTGCCCGTGACGAGATGAAGAAGAAGACCGTTTCGCCGTTCTCCTAGTTTTTCGCGTGTTCTTCTTCACTCTTTCGACCGTAGAAGCTAAACGATTACGTTTAAACACTTTTTAATGATTTAATGTTATATTCAAATAAACAAGGAGTAAAACGATATATTACACGACTCAATGAGGCTTTGCCAGAATTTCATATAAATGCTTCAAGTTCAGCGTTCTACCTTTTTTGCGCCGATTAGTAGATGGCTGGTATCTACATAGCAATGAAGTGATTACAGGTTTGAAAGGTATTTCTCTAACTATATTTATCTGCATGTAACCAGCATGCATGGTTCAGGGATGCTAAAACTATTACTATTCGAATGCGTACTATTAAGCCAACCGCTATTGAAAGTAAAAGACGGTTTGGTCCTCTTCAAACCTGGTGCCCATAATGGAACTCATTGTGTGTACTGACCATATCGGTCGTTTGCCTCGACTGAACTGGTTTGGTTGAAAAGTGTTTGGAAAACGGAAGCGGTCTGTTTGGTGGTGTGGACCGCTTATAGTCTGTTACGTGACACCAAACTGTTCGTTTCCATTAAATGTTTGAAACACTCACTCGGTTTTCAGAGAAAGCATGTTAGAAGTGAGTGGAATAGCGCCAGGTTGACGTGGAGAGAAAATTAACCAGTTTAAGTGCAAACAAATAGGTGCACAAGCAAAATATGTGATTTATATTCATCATCGTCGTCATGGGTCAACAATCCCAAGGTTGCTTAGCGACGCAGCCTCCACTCGATTCTTCTAGCGGCCAACCTCTTCATATTGACGTAATTCCGCTTTTCCACGACCTGTTCTATATACCGTTTTTTACCTTTCCCATTCTTCCCGTTTACGATTCCCCTGGACGATTGTCTTCATGAGGCCAAAGTGTCCGATAAAGTGGTTCCGTCTTCTTTTTAGAGTTTTCAGCGGACTTCTCTTTACTCCCACTCTTCTTAATACATCTTCATTTGTGTCGATCCATTTTATCTTCATCATTCTTCGGTAGCACCGTATTTCCAAGCTTTCACTATTTTCTTATCCACTGCTGTCCATGCCTCACTGCCGTAAAGAAACATTCTCTAGATGTATGTTCTTATTAATTGTTCGATTTCTACATATTATAAAGTTACTTTCATACTATTAATCACTTTGAGAATGAAGCAATTATAATATTACCTATTCACAACATGTTAAAACTAACTATGCTTATAATACATAGAAATTCATTGAGGATAGCAGAGGAAAAACTTTAAATCGATTTTTTAAAACTACTAAGAGGGGATTTTAAGTTTTGTAAAAACTATTTGTAAAGGGTTGAAAATTCAATTTTATTAAAAATATCATGAGTAGTATGTCGGTCAAATCAAAACGTTGTTCAAATGCATGGTGTCGCAAGCGAACAACCGATTCGCAGCAGACACCTCGGCAGGAGCGGGGGGGGGGGGGGGGGGGGGGGGGGGGGGGGAAAGGTGTTCTTGCCTGCGTCTTGAAACCTGGGAGTAGTAAGATGAGTGATGGGATTCAATTCGTCAAAGAAACGGAGGAAATGCAGGGAAAATGCGCCGGGTGTTGAATCAAACTAGTTTTAGGAATAAAATTAACTCCTAGGGCATTGAAAATACCTTAATTCCCCTCTTAAATCTCTCTCTCTCTTTAAATGATTCTCGGAGTCTTACTATTCATCTTCCTAATCTTCACGCCTGCTGGTGTTTTTAAAGTATTTTCAGTATCTCTGAAGAAACTGTCACGTTGAAATTTAAGCCGGAGATTTAATGGACATTTTAACGAACGATCCAACAGCGATTCCCCAACAAATTTTCCTAATAATTTCGATACACTGCTTAACGTATCGTAACAGCTGTTAACAAACCTAGCTGCTCTACGCTGCACACTCTCTAGTTCTGTGATCAAAATAAATTCATTTAGATTCCCCATACTGGCTGCTAATTCTAGGAGGGGCCTAATAACTGAAATATTTTACGCTGAGTTTTCTCAAACAATTTATCCAAATTTTAGACATAAATTAAAGTTCAAATATTTTTTAATAAAATAGAATAATGTAGGAATAATTTCTTCCCTAATATATTTATCTTTTCCCTCGAGAATTAAAAGTTCTCGATCTCGAGGTCCCTGGCTAATTTTTCTCTGTAGGTTTTCCGTGGAGAGAAGTATTGAGAGGGATGGGAAAGGCGACCTCAAAGCGTTGCCCACAATAAGGGTGCATCGAAAGAGAGATTTCATACCTTGGATGGCTAACGAAACTAGGTCGTGCAAGACTGGGATATTCTTTGTAGCGAGTTCAGTGCTAGGGAAATCTCCTTTCAGTTATTCCTTTTAAATACTCCCATGCTCCAGCTCTGTTATCTCACCTTTACTCTTGATTAATCCGTGAACTCGGAATATTGCATCGCACGCACCTTTATTTATCACACGCCCTCCGCGAGCCTTTTGTGCTACTTCCCTGTTTCGCGTGACTCACTTCGGCGCTGCTTCTCGCGTCTTGTACCCTGAACTCAGGGATACGCGGGTGAGCACTCCATTCCCTCAAAGGGTTTTGACAAAAGGGAACGCGGAGAACGAGATGAAATTTACATGGAGAGCGCGTTCCATTTCGGGAACTAGGCGAGGAATGCCCTCTGCATATTCTTAGCGCAGGTTCTTTTCGGTAATTTAATCCAGCGAGTTGGAGAGGAGTGGGCGAGTGTTGAGGTATTCTGCGCTTTTGTCCGAGAAATCGCACGCTGTTCGTGTTCATGGATCGAATGGATGAGAATGTTGTGTGGACTCGCTGACCTCGTCGCGTCGTCACCCAGGGGCGCCGTCCTTCCGTTGACGGCGATGTGGGAACTAACAACTCTATTGTCACTAGGGATCTTCTCGGATAAAACTGTATCCTGGCAACAATGGACCCTATTCGACTGGACCTTTGGTAGTCATGGGAAACACTTCTCACCGAAGGGCCTGATTCTCTTTTCATCCATTCTTAGGAACCGACGGAGAGCCCTAATTGCCACCACAGTGGTCGTCGAAGTGTCGATTACAATTCCACCATAGCTCTCAGGGAAACTGCGCCTACTAACGGTACATATCGGCAACTTCTATGTCCATTAATATTGATCTATGTCTCTGAGATGAGGGAGTTGGTCGAAGAATACGTCAACAGTGGATGCAGAACATTCGTTACTTTGAAGGAGAAGAAGTATCGAGGACCGTCCGAAAATATTAAACAATGGCAGTTGTTTTAAGCATAAGTTGTTCTGATGAATCTCTAAGAAACTATGCACTCTGTTTTTAATTTGCGATTCATTAATTTACCATGAATTATCATGTTGTTCTCTTGGAATCTGTCCTCTCGTCGTCCCTCCCTTTCTCGGTATCCCGGTTCAACGTCAACCCCTTTGCACCAGGTTTCTCTCTCCGGTAAGCGACGGACTGCCTTCTCCCGAGTGGCCGCCGGTATCCAAGGCGATGCGAGCTGCGTCTGCAAACGTCTTGGCGGTTGCTTCCACAGGGGTCGGCCGGAGAGCATTATGGGAAGGCGTGGGTCTGAATAAATAAGGGCTCCCCCCAGCAACATTTTGCGGAGAATAGGTTAGCGCCGCAGTTTGAATATCTCCCTCGGTCGGCTGTTGCGGAGCTGGCGAAAGGCGGTGAAGAGAGTATAAAATGGAGGCGAGTTAAAACTCCGTTGGAGAATCGGCCGTGTTTTGGCGGGAGGAATACGGCGCCATTTGACGAGTGAAGGCCTCGCGCAAAAGTGATTGCATTATGCTGCCCCACGTGAGGGGCTGCGCTTACGACGCCTGCCTACACAACACTTGGCACGATTGTTTGTGTTGGAAATGTCTGTGAGGTGAGGGCAGAGCTCAAGTCACCACGGAGTGATGATTCCTGGGCCCATCTCTCGACACAAGGAGGGAACGGAAGGGCCGAAGTCGGTTTGCTACAAAAGCGATTTTGGATTGGTCCAATGCTGCCGAACACGTTGCATTGCTTTCCCATTCTTGCTTCAGATTTTTGAGCAAATGCCGAAAAACTGAAAAGTGGCATTTTTTGACGGGTTCAACTTGCAAATTAAAACAAAAATAGTAGAAAACATTTTAAAGAACAGCACATGTTAATCTTGTTAAAATGTTGAACTGAGTGGCGTTTGGTGAAAACTACGACACAAGTTTCCGAAGCACCGGTTTATTAACAAAAACCAAATACACCAATAGGAACAATAAAAAAAGCGAAGCGCTAGTGCGGGCCGCACAGATTTCCAGGGACGAGGGTTAGGGAATGGTAGGTGATACCGGGTATATTCCGATGTGCGGAAGAGACGACGACGGCAGATGAGCAGCAGAGGCGTCGCGACGCGTCGGCGCGGTCTCCTCCCGAAGAGAGTCTCGACTCCACGACCGGCTCGTTGGAGGGCCAGAAACATAAAAGCCCCGGTCCGGTCTCCATCGCCCTTAATATACCTCCCAGGCCGAGCCAGCCCCATTAGAAACCAGCCGGGAGGTTCGGGGGGGCAGTATGGGGTGGATTCTCTGCACCCACACCCCCGACGTGAGGCCTGGAGAGGCATCGAACATGGGGCGGCTCGGCACGTGGGAAAACAGCATGGGGTGGTGACCCGGCACTCAGGCCCCCGACGCGAGGCCGGGAGAAGAGCCGAACAATCATGGACGGCTCAATGTATGAAATTTTGTTAGTCTCATTTTAAGAGAGAAGCGTTCGCAAATTTTAAGTTCCAGGTACGGAATTTTCAATTTAAATTCCGTCTAATGGGAGAAGCAATGTTGATAAAAATGTTTTCATCATAAAGGACTTATGGATGCGACTGCCTTCCATTTCGCCCAGACGGGCGCTGTCTGCGAGTTCATATCACGTCATCGCTGTGCTTATTTCTTCTTCACGGGAATAAATGCAGAAACGTTGACAGAAACCATGGTTGGGGCCATTTCTTTCTTGGGAGGCACAGTCCTCAATTATCGCTGTCATTTTTACTTTGTGTTCCCGCAACTAAACAATTTGATCGCTATTTTTCCACCTTCCCTCGCACGTTCGCAATTTATAATTTCGAAATGGAAATTTAAGTTGCTGAGAGGGATGACAGTTGACAGATGACAGCTCTAGTGTCTAGAGTAGGAAGGAAAGAGTAGCTGCTCAGGGCTGTATGGGCAACAGTATAGAAGAAGACATCGATTTGATTTACTCGCTTGGAATATTTAATACCAGAGAGAGCGTTGACAAAGTATTTGGGTTTGGAATGGTTGATCTAATGTTTCGTATAATTCCTTAACTTCGTAAATTGAGCACATGAAATTGGAGCGAATTTTTATGACTGTAAAAAACAAGTAAGCATAGATTTGAAATGAAGAGCTCCCAGCATCGTAAACTGAAGCGAAGAGAAAATACATTTGCCCTCATGCAGACTTCTATGCTGCCTTTGGCCTTCATGCCGAAATCAGAAATGAAGTTACCGTCAACAATGTCCCTCGGTGACGATGTAAGTGCGGACGAGGACTTCAGGTGTCGTCGTCAACTCCGCCGCGACACTTTCAAGACTTTCAAGGTGGTAGTTCTGAGTATCTCGAATGGGATCGAGTCACGACGACTCTCAAGATCAAGCTTCAGAGAAGGATAAACATCTTAAAGCTTCTTTTGCCAAGTTTGATTTTGCGTGGAAAGTTATTTGGTTACGTATCATACGATGAAGAATCGATTCGCTGAGTTGAGAATGCTCAAAGGACAGTTCCCCACACCGTTCTTCCCAAGTACACTTAATATGTTGACGCCATTTGCGGGAGCTCAAACCACGCGAACAGCGCAAGGTTGGCAGCGCCTCCTCCTTAAGACATTAATTTCGGCGTCGCCCTCATCTTATTAGATGCTTTCCTCACCCCTGCTTATTCACCGCGATCATTTAGCAGCACATTTCGCTTGTCTCCATCCCTCTCCCCGTTAATCACACTCGGTGTGGTGGCACCCGCAGCCTTTCTTTTTTGCTGCCCGGGAGATCCTTGTCGGCTGGCTCCCCCCCTCCGCCCCCAATCATCTCAAGGAGCGGAGAAGGCATTCTCCTGCCGTGGGAACCGTTGGCGGCAGCCACTCGCAGTGACTCGCACCGCCTTCCCTCCCGCCGGGTTTCCATCCTCGCGTTCCTGGGGATCTGCCGTCCGCACCATCGATGGAGGATTCACGCATGCGCGATTCGCATCAGATGCGCAGGCCGATGACGAGTCGCACCAAAGTGTCACCGCGCAGCTCCTTCCTCAACTATCCCCCTTATCATTCTTGAGCTGAGTGCAGGTTTAATATCGGGATATGCCCCTCCTGGAAGCCGTGTGTGTAGCATATTTTGTGTGTAAATATATATAGCATAATGTTGAAAAATCCAAATGGACGTAACACTCATAAAAAATTCACAGGGCAGACATATGTGGTGACACAAAAAGAAAATGCACAAAAGCAAACAAACGTCTTAAATGTTCCTCCTTCCTCAGAAGAGTAAAACGCAGTGCCCGGCCCGGCAGTTCACTGAGGCGCTGAGGGCCCGAAATTATGAAGGAAGTTGGAGGGGAAGAAGAGGGGGGAGGGATGAGAGTGGAGGGGGGGGGTTAATACTGGATGTTCAAACCAGGACTTTAAATCGCACGAAGAACCCAGATAAATGCCATTTCACGGGTTCTGACATCTGTCCTGCTTGCATTGTCCGGTAGGGATTCAAGTATCGATAGTGTAAAGCAATTATCGAAAGGGAAATTGTCAGAAATAATGTGTGCAGGGATCGGAAAGGATGAAGACGAGTCGGATTTAGTGGAAGATCGATGATTCGGATTGCCACTAGGGTGCAGTGCATTTGCCAACTTAAAATGCGGGACAAGAATTACAGGTCAGAAGGTAGACAATATTTTTGGTCTGACAATTAACTGGGGAGGGGAGTGATGAGGGAGTTGTAAGCGCGGACCGCATTAAAGGAAATATTAAAGTGTGGACCGCATTAAAGCCAATTTCAACCGAATACAAACTATTTAATCTCTTTGGCAATCGCCACTTACTTCCCGCAGATGTGACCACCGTTATCGAATCCTCGAGGTGGTCTGTGAAGCACAACGTTCCTGCATTTTATACCTTTCAAAGTAAGCTGTTCCATTTGTGTAACAAGTGTCCTCTACGTACATAAAACATTTACTTTTTCGACTATGCGGTGACTCAGTACAATGACCGATAAAATATGTTGTAATTGTTGCATCGACAGGATTTCGGAGTCGACTCTGGATGGCTTTTCTGTACTGCATCTCAAAGACCCGAGTGACGAGATTGGAGGTACGCAGAATCGATTAACTACACGTGCCATTCTGTAGTTCAATTATAAGGAACAAATTCAGACTCTTGTGGAACTTTACAGAAGGACCAAATTGAGCGTGAAAGAAATGGACTACGAGTCAGTGACCGACGAGCAAGTGAAGAAGAGGAGGAGTGAAGAGAGAGTGGCGCGAGAAGAGGCGGCCCCTTGTCTTGGGGTGTCCCTACCGTTCTATCCCACAATCCAAGACTTGTTGTTGAGAAGCCGTTCCAGGCATCTGGAGGAACGAATTGTCACCTTTGTGGTACCTACATATTTGGATATCTTGAAGGAGAGCACAGGAGTATTTGAAGATCAAGTGCGTAGTGAATGTATTCCCGATGTGAAATTATGCAGGGAAACAATATTTTACACGACTATATTCAAATTTCAAATCATAGGCCGGCCGTAATAACGCAACCACATCATCTTCTGCCATACAATCTACCAGCACAGCAGTACGGCATCAGGTAAAACAGAGACGAAAGTGATTTGTTCTTTCGATTTCCCTTTCTTTTTGCTGCAATAATTATTATTGTAATAATTGACGACATTCATATTATCCTGGAAAAGAGAATGATTAAGACGCTGTGACGTATATTGAGCATGAATAGGGTGCAGAATATTCCTTCAGCAGTTTTTGATGCTTACCTTCTGATGCTGTGCAAGTCTGCAAGACTGTGGAATAAAGGCGCTAGAACAACTTTCAGGCTTGGTAATGTGAATTTTTTTGAGATTTGGTTATTTTTTTTTAATTTGGTAAAAAGGTTTTACATATCCAGGATAAAGGTTTTAAATTGACTTCTTGGGGAAATTTGAAATCGCTAAACCAAGGGTGTTCACCCGAAATGTCCTTCTAAATGATTTGACGGATTTTAGATGTTCCCCGCTGACCCCATGCTCTTGCATGCCCAGTTATTCGCCACAACCTTCGACCTAACCTTCTGCGTATAGATTCCGCCCTTATCGCCTCACTCCCCTTCCCACCTTAACCTCCAACCTACTTGTACACATCAGCTGCGCTCCTCCCAAGTCCTTCATCCTAGAGAGACATCCTGTCTAGTCCCCCCAGTCTAGTGCGCTCTGTTTTAAGGCCTCCGCAATGCTCTGACATTTTAGCCCCTCATGGTGATGACACCTCTGCGTTGAATCCGGTAGGGTGATTAAAGTCGTGTGGAAAACTACAAAGGTTGTTCTTATTTTCGAGAATGGAAAAATTGCACAAAGTAAAGGCAGAGGTTGTTTCTGTGAAGTAAAGAGATGTATAAATAATATTTTCAACACATCTAAATACTAAATGCGAAACTAATTTCATTGCCTATTTTATTTTTTTTGACTGTTTCCGAAGACTCACATCATTCATGTGTGCGAAATATTGTTGGGGAAATGATAGCTAACATTAGGGTTACAAAGACGTGACCAAGGTAATTAATGAGAACGAAAGGAATAGTAAGGAATGACAGGGTACTCATAGGGCCTGGAAGGCTATCGTATGCGAAGAGAGAAAAACAGAATATGTTTACTGCACTTAATTATACATCCGTTGTTTTGTTGCATTTGTTTATTTTATTAGAATTTTGCGGTACAAATGATTTCCTCAACTAAACATGAAATGCAAACAATGATGTCATTCTGCAGCTGTGGTGTGTGGCAGGTGGTGTGCCAGCGCAGGCTAGCGGAGAGGCAGGAAGTGGTGATGAAAATAGCATGTGTTTGGGCATGCTTGCGTTTTGCTATCCTTTTCTGAACACCACTCTCGCACTCACGCTGAATACCTGACGCAATCCGCTCCTTCGGACGACACAGCCAATCAATCGCGCTTTCAGCACCGCCATCCACGACTTTCGCCCAAATCTATTCGTCGCTTCCGGAAAGTCTCTTTTTGTCGAGGTTCCTTGCCAAGACGCGCCTCCACTCTGCGACGCATTGAATTGCTTCATGTCTCTTCGCTGGAATATCATTGATTCTTTTTCCTCGTGGACCAAACGGATGCTTCATTTCGTGGCCCTTTCGCGTGAGAGGGTGTGCGAGGCGAATGCCGAGGTCAGAGGGCGAATTAATCCATCTTGTGGAGCGGGTCCGATTTGGGTCCATCATTGATCCGCAGGCAAGTGCGGGCAGAGGAAGGGGTCATCCCACCTCTGCTATTAATCACTTGAGCGTGAGCGATTTTAATCCAGCCGCATCGATTATTCCCGCCCTGAAGCCTAATATTTTGCATTCGTTGGGTCCTGGAGGCCCAAAATCCCGCAGAAAGTGCTTCAGGAGCTTACGGGGAGAACATAAATATTAATGCAGGGCCCGACACTTGCGAGATAATATTTCGGTGAAGTGCCGCTCATTCGCTGCGGACAGCACTTGAAGCTCTTCCCGTGAAAGGGACGCCATTGTAAAGAAGTGGGCGGATTTTCTTTAGAGCGAGCTAATGCCTGCACTGGGCGTCACTTCCTGAATATCCAAGGTATTTCAACCTGTTCTCCTCCACCTTTAAGAACCCGAGATTGAAGGACCTTGTGCCATTTGTTGTAAAGTTTACCTTAGCGTTTGAAATTCAACCACTTAGACGGTGGCGCCATGCGCACGGCTGCTTTGTGACATAATGTGTCGAGTAGGTACATCTTGTTCCTTTTGAGAGGCATCTAAGGATTCCAAGGGAAGGGGACGCCGCGGAAGCTCAGCTGCTTTAAGGACATGGCCGGAGAAGTCAGGGAATCCGGGTTTGATTCCCGGTCAAGGCGAATGATTTTTTCCTCTGAGTAATTTCTGTTACCTGAGATGTTGGTAGCCTCTTTTTTAGGAATGCCTGTTACGGGAGCCAATGGAACGATCACCCGCCGATAGGTGAGACTAGGCGAAAATAAAGCAGAGAAACAAATGGAGGGAAAGTCATTTGCGTGGTGGATATAGCTCGGCTAAAAATGCGTTTTCAGACATTTAGTATTTCCCTCACTACGTCCTCTGGCACGACGATATATTCAGTTCCCATGTCGCCATTTGATGCCAAAAGATGCCGATGCCGCACTTGCTTTCTCTAACGCTTAATGCCTGGCATGTTTGAGTAGAAAAGTGGATAAAATTAGATTGAATAATGCCAAAAGTCACCCACATTTGGGGGAGCAATCCTTGAATATGAGAGGAAATATGAAATAATAAAAGCAATTATGACCTCGATTAACGTTTTATCTCCGAGCTTGCGCCTTTTTAATAAATCTTGCGTAGAATCACGGAAATGAGACAAGGCGTAAAATATCCTCTGCTTCTAATTCGGCGCAATGTCGCGATGGCAGCACCGTCTTGATTGGGTGGTCTTCCGACAGCGTCCAGCCTGTCGCATTAGTGCCAAAACGGCATATTTCTAGTGTCGAATCGTGAAAACTGGAACTTATTATCTGTATTATGCCAGCGGCACAATGACGAGAAATCGTTTTCTTTGAAAATAAATTTCATCCGAGGTATCCTCCACCCTTTTGTTTTGAGAGTAATGGAGGCTGAGCGTGAATGGCCTCTCAGTCGCAGGAGTGGCCAGCGAGTTACCACGGGACCGGGGGAATGTCGTTTTTAGAAGTGAGCGACGAAAGGACAGCACGCGAAATAAGAAAGCGGCGGCAATTGGCGCAGGCGAAGGAAAGGATGCTAAGGAACGGCGTTCACTTCCGGTTGGAGTCCGTAGCGCGAGTAGTAGCCAATCACGATCACTGATGGACCACAATGGACCACGACGAGTCTGAAACCTGTTGCCCAAGATTGGCCTCGAATCATTTTCTCAGAACTCCTTCACCAGTCTTATGTATGGATATCAATTCTTTGGACGACAAATGGCAGGAATGAAAATTGATGTTTATTATTTAAAGTCAATTAAAGAGAATGTATGAATTCGGGAACAACTGGTTATGGTATTGAATACATGAGGATTTTCAATTCAAACTCCTCTTAAATACCTGAGGAAACATTGAAAGACTTTTTTGGTTGCATTTCTTTGGTGAATGTCCTCGTTAAACACATTATGTTAACGTTATAAAGAAATAATGTAGTCATAAATATTAGTTCCTATATTCTTCCTAATATACAAGCATAATATATAGAAGTTGTTTCCCTTTCTTTCTGAAATATAATATTTAATGTAAAATTTAAAAACTAAGCGTATAATAATTCCTTACGTCTGATTTCCAAATGTATGTAGTCCCTAAACAATGTTGGACAAGTTTCCGATTGAAGTTCAAAATTCCAACATCGCTTTTCGATTTGTCTCTTGAGTCTAAAATATCTTTCCGAAGTCGCGCTCAAGTGGTAGTTAATAACCCAGCTCCATTTCCAAAGAATCCACGTGTGCTTTTATTCCTAACTCTGCTGAGAGGGCTGATATAATTGATAGTTTCTTTTCGCTCAATAGATCATCGTACTTAAATACTCTCTTGCACGGCTATTGCCTCACCTTTGAGATGCAATTTCCGTCCCGAAATTTCATTGAATTCCTTTCGGAAATCAAGAAGTACACACTGTCTTCTTCAACGTTATCTTCGCCTTAAAATTAAATTCATGCAATAAAGTAGCCGTCTTATGTCTCACACCTTCTGCCTTTCTAAACTTTTGCTGGTTTCTTGTACTATGTAATTGCAATCGAAGTGTACCAAATTTGATGTGATGAAAACATGCTTCCCAATTTTTCGCGACGTGAAATGGGCCTGTTATTAAATAGGTGCTCCGTATCGCTGCCTTAAAAAAATAGGTGTGTTTCACCCTACTCTTTAGACATTTTGCACTTGTTTAGGGTTTTCTGAAATATTACCTTAAGGAAGGAGAGTGCTTTTGTAGCCAATTCCTTGTACTCGAGGGTTAGTATTTCCTTAGAACTTATGCACATGTTCAAGCTAATGGTTTTCAGTATAATTACTGTCGCACTTCTAGAAACATCGATCAGGGGCATAGTTACTGAAAACACATTAGTATCACTCCCCGTGGATTCAATGATACAGTAAAAACCATCCGAGGAAAAAGGAACTTCATCATTTACTTATTCTAGCTTTCTATGGTAGCCACTTTGCGCATTGAAGTTTCATACCAACCTAAGGAAAGGACCGTCCTCGCTTTCATTCAACTTCGGTGCGTAATGATTGCAGGGAATCAGTGATGGTTCTCTCCTTTGGGAAAGGATTTTTGAAAGTATTATTCCGTAAAAAATAGTTGGCAAAATCAGGCTCGACGGTCATTAACCTGGCAAGGATATATTTTCCCATGTAATATAACAATGATCCGACTGTTTTTCAGTTGTCAAGCTAGCGCGATATCAACTTGACTACTATGGCTACCGATTCTGCACAATCTTTTTATTAACCTTTGATTTCGGCAATATGTATGTAGACTATCGTTCAGTGCAATCAAAAGAGGAAGAATTAAGGCATTGTGTTAACCAAAATTATAATAATATTCCACAGAGAAAAAAATCATTCGCCTTGACTGGGACTAGAACCCGGATCCCCGGGTTTCCGGCCAGGATCTCTACCATTTAAGCTAGCAGGTGCTTCCGGTTGAGCCTTGGTAGAGCACGTGGCCGGAAATCAGGGGGTCTAGGTTCGAGTCTCGGTTGAGGCGAATGGTTTTTCTCTGCGGAATATTGTGCTATTGTGTGATGTCAACAGAGAAGACTGCTGAAAACTATAAAACGAAGACGGGACAACCTAATCGGCCATATCTTAAGACACGATGGCCTGATGAAGACAGGGAAAGAAAGTAAAAGTGAACGGGAAGAATGGAAAAGGCAGGCCTCGTGTGAGATATACAGAACAGGTCGTAAAGGACTGGAAAGAGAGGAACTACGTCAATATGAAGAGGTTGGCCGATAGAAGAATCGATTGGAGGGCTGCGCGTCAAACCAATCCTAGGATTGTTGACCCTTGATGATGATGGTGTGAAATTTCAGCGGGTAGCTCCGTTAAAGTAATCGCGAGCTCTCCATTCAAAATTAAAAGTGATAAAAAGAAGAAAAATGAAATATTTTGGCAATGAATGGCAGTTCTCGATGTTTTCCGAGAAATAGAGGATCAAGACGAATCGAGTTCATAGGGCAATGAACTATTAAAAGCCCTGAATGCAGAGGACTAGCTGTTTCTGACCGACACAGAATGCACATGGTGAAAATGTTTTTGGAAATAGTGTGTTGCCAATGAGAGCACATGAAACCAAAGGTGTGAAAAGAAAGGAAAGCCCAAATTAAGTTTTACGAAACATCAGACCCCCCAGTGTGCAAGGGTTCATGTTTATCCGCTGCGTCCTTCCTCTTTCTCTCCAGTATCTCTTTTTTATGGGATCGTTTGGAGAAGGCTGTCGGGGGATTCTCTTGAAATTCGCCTCTCCGTGGAATTCAAAATGCAGTGATGGTCGCTCGCCAGATGAACTCCCCTCAGACTAATACGACCGAGAAACGCCCCCGCGCCTCTTCTCCTCGCCTCTTTTAAAGTGTTGCAAGGAACTTGAATTCGCGGAGAGGAGTTACTCGTTCGGGAGAGATGAAAAACTTCTTTCCGAGGCAATCAAGGGAAGAGGCAAATTATGAGACATGGCTCTCGCGGACTCTTTTTATCTCATTTTTAAAAGCGCTCTGCCGCGCCGAAGCAGTGGCTCTGTCATCCGCTTCTTTCCCGTTGGGGAAACGAAAAGCTCCGTTCCTCTTCTTGTTTTCATTTCTTTTCCGAGAAACGGCTGCAAATAAATATTCCCCTCTGGAGAGGCGTTCATGCCTCCTGTACAACAGGGGGCCCAAGGGGACGGACGACCCGTGGCACCCCGCCCCTGGGTGGCAAAACAGCACTTGGAGGGACACGCGAGTATTGGGACCAACGCCTTATGTTGTGAAGAGGCGACGACGGAGCGAAATAGATTCGATTTCCAGTTAAGAATGCGTCTGTAGGGTCTAGGGAGATACGCCAGAGTGTTCATCCGATTTCGGGGAGAGTTTCAAAATGTCCCTCAACACTTGTCACCGTGATTGTGGTGCGTAAGCCAACGGATGAAGTATCTGAGACTGGATTATGGGTGCCATATGGAATAGTTTTGCCCGTACCAGAAAATTCACCCACTTCTATATTCGTAACCCAGTCCCGCACTATTGAAATACCATCAGTATCGAAGGTATTAGAGGAAAATGAATAAGCACTGGGTAGCATGGAATGCACACATTCGCCCAGATGTAAGATCTCGAGATATTGTCTTGGTGAAAATATCATCTGCCTAGAGTTGGTTAAAAACCCAAATGATGTGGGGATCGGGTTGATGTGTGGCTAGAGTACTGGCTTCCAATCGCATGGGCACGGGTTCGATTCTCGGCCAAGGCGGTTTTTTCATTGGTATACCGGTACCTAATTGAGTGCCTTTTGAGGTTTGCATTTGGAGTACAGCACTCCGTCCGTTGGATGGGACGTTAAGCCGTGGTGACCTTTTGTTGAGAGTAGCCAATGCCGACGCCTGGTGTCTCTCCACCCTTCCTCCGTCCTTAGAGAGCTCCTGCCCCTACCCCGTGGCCCACGCTGCAAAATGTTCATCTGATTTTAATGCACAAAAGTGATCTAAATTTCAGATGCGACATTTCTAAGACAGTGTATGTTGAATTTCAGTGCTATAATCTTGTACGTAACTGTTTCCCTATAATATTTTATTACCTTTCACTATTATCTCTTATAAAAATAAGGAAGGTGCTGGACTGAAAATCAGACCAGGTGGGACTTATTTTAAGATACTGAATTTAAGACAACCTTGATCTGAACATTACATTGACAGTTTTGTTACTCAACATGAACTTTCAGTTTGACTCTGCGTCACGAAGTCATCTTATCCTATAAGGGCATCAGCCACTTTTTTATTTTCATTCTGACAAATGTTAAGAAATTTGTGTATTCATTAACACCTGGGTTTAGAAACGAACCTGGAACTTGTATTCTCCGTAAAGGTTTTCACACTGATAAAATCATATTGCTTGAATTGATTGATGACCACCTAGCATTCCTTTCCCAAAGCAAATAACTGTTTACATAATGTTGAAAACACCACTACTGTTTTGATACAATAGCTTTAAATTCATGGCTGGCGTACGATCATGGCCATTAATCGCTATCATATCAGTTAGTAATGTTCTGTTTATATTGTCATGAACCGCAGTTTTGAAAAATTCGGAATTTGAGGGTAAAAGTGAACTTTGTCGTCAAACTAATCCTGAAGATTAATGGCAACGTTCGACCGAAAAGTAACGGAGTGGGCGAGTTGCTTGCTTTGAGGGCTATGTTTTTGAAGGGGTTTAATAGTTTTGTGTTTGTGAAGGGCCCTGGAGGGGACTCCTCTGGTGTCGAGCAGCTCAACTGGTGTCTGAAGAACGGCCGGCCTCTGCAGCAATGTGTCGATGGCACAGTCGATTCTAGCAGAGTCGATTCAACCCTCGGCCCTTCCCTCTTATACCCGAGTCGAAATTGTGGCATAGATATAACGCCTTTAGTCGGTTTAGCCTTTGGTGGTCGACGGCCTGTTTGACTAAGCCAACTTGTCTCATTGGTGCTGTCTCCTTTTCAGATCCGGACGATACCCTTTCTAGAAGTCCTGGATGCCAGAGCCAAATATCGGAGCTGAAACCAGTCAATAGTGAGTACAATATTAGGAAAGTTTTGGCACCAGATTCATTGCTATCACACACTCTCTGAGAGATATTTGTATCTCTTTATTTATTACCTAAAAGAATAAACAGCCCGTGATTCCACAAAACATTTATTGATTTAATTTTTCTCCACGATGAGGGAGGTTATGTTGAAGACCAGGCCATGTTCTGTGTGGCTCGTTTGCTCATGCCTTGTGCTTTTTAAGTGGCCTTGATCTCTTGCCAGATGCATTTAGTTCGGCCCAGTGTGTACAAATGTCTTGTTCAATACATGCACCCTTTTCTCATTTGGTGAAATCCCAAACTCTACTTAAGTGTGGAGAAATTGGCGTTTTGCCAAGTGGATTCTTTGTGGTCTTTTGGTGTCTCCTTCCTTTCTCAGCTAGTTTTCTCGCCGCAACTTGTGATGTGGCCTTCGAGAAACGCAAAGGGAGACGAGGAATTATTTTAGCGAACCTTAATATTGGAAGATTTTTTCCTATTTTCCTATAGGCCTATTTTCTTGGTTACTGTTGCATGGCTGTGGGTTGCATCAGCCTTGAAAACCGCGAAAAAGACGTCAATTGCATTTGCGCCTGGGAAACCGGGAATTAGACGGGAATTTCGGATACTAGCATTGAATTTGGAATAATTTCATGAAAGCCCCTTTCCCGAAAGAAATAATTTTTTCATAATTTTTTTGGCATCCTTTCGTCTAAAAATTTTGTTTTAATTGCTCACTTAAGAGCAAGAATTGCAATGGTAATTAGGTTGAGTTTTTGTGGTATAGCATGGAAGAAGGTGGGCGAAGTGGTTGGATTGATCATTCTCTCAATGCACAGGCAAATGTGTCAGTTTTCGCTGTCCATCGCTCACCCCTTTACACTCTTCGCTGTCACTGCCTTCACTCCTGTTTACTCCATCTCAGTCGGACGCTAGCCACCGTGTCTGAATAATTTATTTGGTGACTTATGCCACAGCATAATTCTTTCGTAAGTGGAGGTAAGATTGCTCTGTTACTGTTGTACGGTCCACCTACTCGTTCTCCTTAAGCAGGGACAAAACGGCTGATTTACTGACTCGTGTTGCTTGTTTAATAGTACCTTTTGCGAAATTAGAATGGATATTATGTTTCATTTTGCTGTTTTAGCCAACGAGCACAAAGTGCAAGTATTTATCGACTGCAATAGTTCAACCATTTTCAGCCTCAGAAGTAGGCAGCAATCAACAATTTACTTTTTTTAAGTTTATACTACAGTAGTCGCGGCTTTCCTCGTCTCGCAATCCAGGCATCTACATCTACATCTACATCTACACGATACCCTGTAAGCCACCGCGAGGGTGTGTGGCTGGTGGTGAAGATCACCAGGCATGCACTACTAACATGCAAACTAGCAACTATATTGTCTCACGCTACTTGATTGTTAGTGTCTACAGTATTTAAGTGGTAAGACATGCATCATGCACTACGTAATACTCTAGAATATTTCCCCTACTTATCCCTTTCCTATGCTGCGTATTCTGTTCTCTTATAGTACGGGGGAAAAATGCCATTTTGAATCTATCTGTACGACAATCTATCTCTCTAATCTTATTTATCTGGTCGAATCTAGCATAATACGCTGGTGTTTTTAATATGTGCCTAACATCTTCAGTAAAGCTATCCGATTGAAATTTCTGCAATAGATTTAATCTGAACTTTAATCTACGCTCTGATAATGATTCCCACCCTAATTCTTGTATTAATTCTGATACACTACTCAACCTATCGTAACACCTTTTGACGAACCTAGCTGCTCTACGCTGCATACTGTCTAGTTCTCTCATCAAACCTAATTCATTAGGATCCCATACACTGGCTGCATACTCAAGGTGGGGCCTAACTAGTGAAAAGTAGCATCGCTCTTTTGTCTTCTCATCACATTTCCCAAGTACTCTTTTTATAAATCCTAGCTTTCTCTTCTCTCGGCCGCATATTTCTCTTATGTGTCTTCCCCACGATAAATCTTTAGTGATTGTTACACCTAAATATCTTACGGTTTCAACGTTTTCGATCTCCGTGTTATTAATTCTATAGGATCGCTCTATCGAATTATTCCTCCTCCAAAAATTGATAGCTACACACTTTTTAAGGTTGAGTTCTAACTGCCATTTGTCGCACCACTCTTGAATTGCATCTAAATCCTTGCTAAGTGATTTCGTGTCCTCTTCGTTTGATATACCCCTGTACACCACCGCATCGTCTGCAAAAAGTCTAAGGTTACTACTAACTACGGTACCCAAATCGTTTATGTATAAAAGAAATAGAAGTGGACCTACTACGCTACCCTGGGGAACTCCCGATGTAACTTCGATTGTGTCCGACATGATACCATCTATGACAACCCTCTGCTCTCGCCCACTTAAGAAATCTTTTACCCAACATACAACGTCTTTATTTATACCAAAACTCTCTAACTTCAAGATTAATTTGTCATGAGGAACTTTATCGAAAGCCTTTATAAAATCTAAAAATATCGCATCAACTTCAGTACTGCTTTCGCCGTGGACTAAAATATCGTGTACGAATAAAGCTAATTGTGTCTCGCAAGATCTACCTTTCCGGAACCCATGCTGGCTGTTTATGAGTAATCCCTGACTATCCTGACTGACAGGCTAACCACTTTGTACACGCGTGTGAGCAAGTAAGGGTTTCGCTGCATTTTGGCCAGTGTTATGAGTTACTGATTCAATATCACACACCGTGTTGATATGGTAAGTGTTCAAAGCTGACAGAGTGCGTGCGTGCAAATTTGGACGTTGGTTTTTTAGCAGTCCAGTCCTTCACTGCGCAAGATGTTACTTTAAAGTTTTAGCGGCGTGAGTGGACTATGCAGTGTTACGAGAGTATCATTCGTGCAAGATTTCCCTTTGACGAATACGAAGCGCGAAGTCTGATGAACACGTTTTTAAATCCTCGAATTGTCTTGCGTGAACCCGATTAACCGAATTACAAAGGTATTACTGTTGCATCAAAAGTAACGCGGGAGCTCTCTACATAAAATTACACGAGATATCTAAACTATGTAATGAAATATAATATTGCAAATTGTTAACTTCAGAAAATGCACAAATTTTAATACTTCGAGATAATAAATGTTCTGGATACATTTTAAGTTGGCTGAGACAATGATTTCCTTAGTGTTGAAAGAATTTTTTTATACTGAAGAAAAGTGGAAATTAATATATGTAGGTAGCTTTCGTAAGTAATGTTTTCATTTCGACCTTGAACAGTTGGTATTCAGCCTTGAAAATCTTGAAAATACCTGAAATTTTTACCTTAGATTTTGGTACTTACTAATCGGCAGAATCTGCATTCGGCTGCACTGGCGTTAACTGTTCCTCATTCCGTCGACGTTTACAGACTCATAGTGTTCCGAATACAATGAGTCTTCACTCTTTGTAAAGTTAATTATCTTTTTAATTAAAAAAACAACTTTTTTATTGTTGGATTATTTTAGTGCATTGAACTTAATTCTGTGCGCAGTAATGCTATGGCATAGCAAAAGGTATAAGGGCGATTGCTTATAACACAATTCAATGGTTAGTGGGGGTTAGTAAGTTACGCGAAAGAGGGGAAATTGCTTCTTTTCTGGAGTAGGGATTGAGATGCAAATTTAGTTTTGTTGATTTCCAGGAAATTATTTAATACGATCGACAAATTTCAGGTCAGAATTGATAGTGATATCGAGAAGAGCAGGTTTTTTTGTGAATAGTATGTATTGACTGTAGTGGAAAGTTGTGGCTTGCTGATCTTTTAAGTTTGTTGAAAGGTTTTGGACATTCTGGGAGCTTAACTATCGGATGCTAGGAGTTCAGAATGTCAAATACAGATGTCGTTGTAAGATACTTGCCTAGCGATCAGGCCACCAAGCCTGCATGAGCAACAAGTGTACTGATCAGAAGCTAAGGACCTTGGGAAAATAAATAATGAGCAGTTGTTTACCAACAGTTGAATTACTTCCTTCACGTTGATTGAGGTATTTTCATTAGAGTTTAAAAGGATGAGGAGACTGTGACAGACATTGACTATGGCCTGATTTATGTCAAAAAATACTACAATAGTTACTTTTTTGTTCGAAATCGCATCTGATACATTGTTGATGTGACGAGCGTTTTGGGGAGGTGGGAGTATTACCAGATTGTGCATTCCTAATGAGTTTAATTCTTTTGACGCGGAATTTGTTATCACAAGAGTTTTGGGTAACGTACAATTCAAGGACTCGGGGTGATACTTTTCAATTTCGTTGCGGAGATTGCCAGATTTAGGGATCGTTAAAGTCATGGTGGACTATGGAGTCTTCTACTAAAGAGAAGAGTTGGCTGAAGTGGAATATTGTACCATTCCGGGATTGGTTTCCATGGTCATTGATCGGAATTGGAGTACGTTTTTACATTAAGACTACGCGTGTTGTACTGCGTCCTAAATATGTTGAATCCTTTTATTTGGTACATGCGTCTGATTTTTTTTTGAGTTTATGCGTGTGTGTGTGAAGAAATCGCGGTAGGGGTGAACTCATAAGAAGATGCTCTCAAGGAGTCATCTCGGATGAATTGATTGCGGAGGGGATAACGGGAAGTACGGCAGTGGATGCTGTTGTCGCCAGGGAAGAGAATAAAGTGGTTAATTGGTCCGCAAATTCACAAATGGGGAGACAGAAGCCAAGTCGGTGCATGGCTCAGCAAACACAAGAGATGGTTAAGGAGAATCGGTTTGGGATTTAAAGGCCTTCCAACTGCCACCCGTCAGCATCTAATAGGTTCCAGTTTCGTCGCGTTGAAATTTTTTAACTGACCGCAGTCTCGCCTGCATTACATCAGGTATCGTGGTACAGGTAGATATCGACATTTTTTAATAATTATCGTGAAACTTTTCACGCTGTAAAACCCGAAAATGGAACTTGTTAAATCGAAAATATTTAAAACTGCGCTGCGCGGAATTTGATGGTGCCGAAAGTGTATTAAAGTAAATGACATGCATGTAGACTCATGGCTTTTGAGACGTGGCAGAAAAGAAGGATGTTGCAGCCGAAGTGTATGGGAATGACGGTGGGAGGGTGCTATTGTGGATTGTTGGGGGAGGAGGCTGGACCGGGGAAAATGGGAGGGGGCATGGCGATGAAGGGAAGGGGGGACGAATGACATACAGCACCATGCAATGAAATACGTCATCGCGTTATCTGTATCTATCTGTAAACACACCCGGTGTGGTGGCACCCGCAGCCTTTCTTTTTTGCTGCCCGGGAGATCCTTGTCGGCAGGCTCCCCCCCCTCCGCCCCCAATCATCTCAAGGAGCCGAGAAGGCATTCTCCTGCCGTGGGAACCGTTGGCGGCAGCCACTCGCAGTGACTCGCACCGCCTTCCCTCCCGCTGGGTTTCCATCCTCGCATTCCTGGGGATCTGCCGTCCGCACCATCGATGGAGGATTCACGCATGCGCGATTCGCATCAGATGCGCAGGCCGATGATGAGTCGCACCAAAGTGTCACCGCGCAGCTCCTTCCTCAACTATCCCCCTTATCATTCTTGAGCTGAGTGCAAGTTTAATATCGGGATATGCCCCTCCTGGAAGCCGTTGACCAAACTAGGGTATTGTGCGATTTTTATTGCCTTGATCTCTAGTTTATAACCCGTAGATAATATATATTTATACTCTATAACTTGGGATTTTATAGCTTGGGGATTTTATAACTTGGGGACTTTAGTACTTGTGATGGAAGAAGCACGACTGACATCAAGCGAAGAATAGCACAAGCCAAGGAGGCGTTTATGAAGAAGAGACAACTACTGTGCTCAAAGAACCTACGGCTGTTAACAAGGAAGCAGTATTAATCGCCAAATAGGTTAATTTGACAAAGAATATCTCGAAAAAGGTTTAAATCTTACATTGAAATGATTGCTATTGATTACAAAAATATTTGAATAGGGATAATATGGTGAAAAAATGTTTATGAAGGATTAAAAGGGCATCCTCGAAAGCCCTGCATTTTATCGCGATGTTCGTTTGTTTGACAAGTGTCGACTTGATACAAGACCGTCTCGATATACAGGCCTGACACTCTTTCCTTTGACGTCACGAGAGGGTGATCCGACGAGAACAATTTCTATCTTTTTAAATAGTGTAGTTCTGACTACTATATTAATACTATTCCTTTTTTATGCATGATATGTAGTGCATGTTTGGTGAGCAATCACCCCCTGCCACATACCCCTGTGGTGGCTTGCAGGGTATTATGTAGATTATGTAGATGAACTCGTAGCGCGGAGGAATGCGAGATGCATTTTGAATACGTTGACTCATTTAACGTGGTTACTCGATCTGTTTTCATTCCATCGCTTACCTGTCATACACTTACCACCCTCATCTGAATTTGAATAAAACAACCGAAATATGATAAAAATATCGGCGTTTAAGGGACACGAATTTTCCTAGATTTTGTAAAATTTTGCCGTTTTGGTGAATCATTTTTATTTTTCATTAATTATTAAGTATGTTGCTCACTGCCCCAATATTTTTCTCATCAGCATTGTAAGTGCCACAAGTAGAAAACCGCTCCGACTCAACAACATACGGCACACAGTGCTTTGCCCCCCATCTTAATAAGAAATAAGAATACTTTTTACTCACGTATTACAATTTTAAAAGCACGCAGTAGAGTAAATAACTTTATTGTTCGGCATACGAAACTAATAATTTATACTTGAGTAGATCATAAAAATTGTTTTCATTTACCTAAGTTTTGCAATGTATTTTTCCATTTCAAGCTTGTCCTGCTAAAATACATAATGCTATACAATATAAGTGATCCATATACATGATAGGATAGATAACATTCTCGACCATCGACCCTTTTGTCGGCTTCTTCACATTAAACTAAAGCGCTTCATTACATTTTTATCAGTGTGTTCAAAACCAAAAACAACTGTGTGACATGAAAATCACATGACATTCCAAAAAAATGACGACAATTTTCGAGGGTGCCCTTTTAATCCCCCATAAACATTTTTCACCATATTATCCCTATTCAAATATTTTTGTAATCAATAGCAATCATTTTAATATAAGATTTATACCTTTTTCGAGATATTCTTTGTCAAATGCATATCTCGAAATGAATATATCTAGAATGAAATCTAAATGGCGATTATTTTTCTGGGACGAATTTGGTTTGGTCCTGGTTGAACGTGCTAAAGAGGTAAGCGAAACGTGCCAACCAGTATTATTTAGATGCACTGTGACGCGGACCCGAGGAAACGAACGCGTGCTAACCAGGAGAATGTGCCATATCGAGGGAAGTATTCCTGGCGAGAGTTCACTGTTCGACAGCACCAAATTAGCGTTCAAAATGAGAGCGAAGTCGCTAGTAATAATTTTACACATCGGGGAGTGTCCATCAAAAAGTGAGCCACAAACCTCTTGATTTCCCGGGGGTGGAGAGGCGCTTGCCCCCCTCCCCCCCCCCACAATCGTGCTTGGGGAGGTCAATGCCCCCGTTGTGCCATACCCTGGGTGTGCTAGTTCACTATGTGTACATCAAAATTTGGAGATCACATCCTTACTTTAAATAGTAAATTACGAAAAGTTTCAAACCAAATATATCATATTAATGATGTTGTGGCCAGCAATGTGATGGTGATAGTATACTTCGCTCCAGTAGAATCGTTTTTGAGAGACGGGGAACTGCGACAAACATGTACGCATGCAATTAGAGGATTTGCAAAACAGAGTTATTATGACTATTTATACTGTGGATAAAAAATAACAACACTGTGCGAATAATCCAATGCTATCAGAAATTAAATGTCCTGCCTTTTGAAATGCTCTGCGTTAAGATGGAAGTGATGAAGTCGTGTGTGAAAAACACCGGAGCTTAAACGTCTCTAAGAACAAACTTCGGACGTTGAGGGGGAGAGAGAGTCGTGATGGAGTGCCAATATTAGAGTGATGAAGTGGAACCAAAGCACCAACATCACTTCGGTGCATTCGGCGGGAGTTTCAACTGAATTAGCTCGACCGTGTGTCTGGTTAACAGGAGCATTCGTCGTCACCCCGTGGCCACTGGAATGTGTGGTGGATGAAAGGCCCCCTTCCCACTGAATGTCACTGCCTACCTGTGTCGCCGGAGTGCGCGTGAACTCGGAGGAAGTCACGCGAAGTTGACTTATTGATCACTACTGGTGCTAAGAGTGACGTCGGCAATGTGACATTTGACGCCTTGACTCTCCAGTAATTAACGATCAGGAGCGAGACTAGTGGTGGAATCAGTGCCCGCCAATTTGTGATGTGAATGACATGATCTTCAATCTCAGAGAGATCGTTAGAAAATTGGTATGAATTAACATGCCTACAATATTAAAAAAATTGATTGAAATGTTCCAATCACCCATGTGTATATCTATAGCCATCAAAGGTGAGGATGCGTACGATGGACAGACATTGTCGGCTGTTATCCTTGCCGTGCTTCGTAGTTTTTGGATGTGGGTGTCGTAATCAGCTCCTGCTGGACAGAGAGAGCGGAGTTGTCATGACTGCTCGCCGTTGACGCGAGTGCGTCCTCAGCCAATGAGAAGAGCGCCCGTGCGCCCGAGGAGTCTGTCGACCGCCTTGCATTTAATGCCGCTCCTCATTCCTGGATGCGTGATCGATGTCAAGTTTCTTTTTCCCGCGCCACACGCTGAGAGGAGCGGCACCAAGGCTAACACGATTGGATATGAGTAATTCCCATTAGAGTTTTTCTATTGAACACTAGTACCATTATCATAACGGTCTTCTAACAAATATAGTGGATCTATTTTGCATGCTAGTTGATACCTTCCTCGTTCGGATCCCATTCACTGGCGGCATACTCTAAATGAGGCCTGATTAGTGTCAATTAACATATTTCCCGTACTCCCTCGTCGCATTTGCTTAGAACCCTTTTTTACGAATCCTAATCAACGGTTTGCTACACTGAGTATGTCCCTGATGTTCCCCATGACATGTCGTCACTGGTGGTATTAGTATTGAAGTATTATTGTCTAAGTATTGAATAGATTCTACATTAGATATTTTCTTTTCTTAGATGCAATAATTATTCCGGAGAAAGCTATTCTTTTTCCAAAGGTTCATTATCGCGCATTTCTTCAAATTTAATTCTAGCTGCCAACTACCACACCATTCATCAATCGTATCTAAATCCTTTGCTAAAGACTGACTGGCCTCTTCATTTCTAATTTCCTTATGCTCTGCTGCATCATCTGTGGAAAGGCGAATCTTACTATTTTCAACTGAATTCAACTGACTACTATTTTCGACCGAACTCCCATGTCAATAGTGCATGCTTGGTGATCTTCACACCCTCGCGGTAGCTTGCAGGGTATCGTGTAGATGTAGATGCATATTTGTAATTAGCAGCCTTAAAAATCCTTACATGAACAATTTCTTAACTATCGAAACACATCTTCATATTCCGGCCATCTTTCTAGGGTCTCTCAGGGTCCAACCATCGGCGGTGTGTGGATGAAGGAGTTGCAACATCGCCTTATTCATTCGCAGGGGACCAAGTGAGTCAGAAGTAAATAATTATTAACGCTAGCAATCCTTGAATATATTCCTCTCACTGATTTAGGAGGCGTATTCAAATGGTAAATTAATAATAAGACAAATGATAGCAAAGAAAATATATATATTTTTAGTGCTTTTAGATTGGTGAAGTGGGTTTAGCTTTTTCATAATGGGGGCGTTTACTCGGAACCGAAATTGCAATTTTATACACGAAATCGTTAGATGGAAACGAAAAAAGAATTTTAGTGAAAAAATTAATCTTCTAACCACAACCATTCACTCATAAATAAAAAATTAAAATAAGCAAAAGGTGACGCCCACCGAAAATGCTGCTGTGATAACATTGACGTCATTTTCCTCCCGTCCTTGGCTGCTTTCAGGGGAGGGGGAAGGGAGTGGAGGGGGATTCTGGGAAGGTCTGCTCGCACAGATGCTGTCGAAATCGCTCCCATTGGCCGAGTCAGCTGTGTCCCCCCCTTTGGGATAAGGCGAAGAAGCTTCGCGGGCTCAGTTGTGATTGGACGAAGTCGATATACGTCAGAGGTTGCACCACGCCCACTTTTCCGAAAGGGTTAAAAACATCAGTTTTTCGCCGCTTATAACTCGGGAAATAATTGTCGGATCAGAAAACGGAAAAATACGGGTCCTTTTATTTTACAAACTCTATCAGATTCGGCAATAAAAAAATATGGTAAACGACCCCATTCTAAGGTAGCAGCACGGTTTTCTGCGCGCCACTACACCCTATCAGTGATTTCCATTTCAACGCAAGCAAAAAATCAACGCATTTTATGGATGATAGAAAAAGTGCATTAGTAATCTACGCTAATATGAATTTCCGATTGGATTCTGATTGGAAATCAGAAATGCAACTAAGTGGCGTTCTGAATTTTTTTTTCTCAGAGGCATGAAGGCAAATGACGCATGAACCGTAATTAAACGATGATTGTCTCCGTAATTACATCTGTGGCACAAGGTCGCAGTCAATGGCCCATGGAACTGTCACATGTGAAGGGAAACAATTTGTATTTGTCACATGAAGGGGATGCTCAATTAACCAGGCTCCCTGATACGATTCCATTGCCATTGCTACTCTTTGGAGGACGCCCTCCGAATCGCTAATTCACATCGATCCAATCATCGGTCACGGTAGACGCTCGCAACTTGATCCCAGAGCATAAAATGCTTATCTCACCGCTAGCGTTGTTTAGTCTTCGGCCAAGGGAAGATGGACCTCCCAAAGGCAAGCGTGATTGCAGGGAGAGAGTGATCACGAATGGGGGCGTTCACTCGGAACCGAAATCGCAATTTTGTGCACGAAATTGTTAGATGGAAACGAAAAATGAATTTCAGTGAACAAATTAATCTTCTAACCACAACCATTCACTCATAAATCAAAAATTACAAAAAGCAAAAGGTGACGCCCACCGAAAATGCTGCTGTGATGATATTGACGTCATTTTCCTCCCATTCTTGACTGCTTTTAAGGGAAGGGAAGGGAGAGGAGGGGGTTTCTCGGAAGGTCAGCTCACACAGATACTGTCGCAATCACTCCCATTGGGAGAGCCAGCTGTGTGTCCCCCATTGCGATAAGGCGAAGTAGCTTCGAGGGCTCAGTTGTGATTGGACGAAGTCGATATACGTCAGAGGTTGCACCACACCCACTTTTCCGAAAGGGTTGAAAACATCAGTTTTTCGACGGCTATAACTCGAGAAATAATTGACGGATCAAAAAACGGAAAAATACGGGTCTTTTTATTTTACAAACTCTATCATATTTGGCAATAAAAAACCATGGTAAACGACCCCATCTTTCCTTTAAGACGGCCGAAGAAGGCGAGGTTTTTCTTTAGCAGCACGCCTTGACTGAATTTCTCTACAGCCCGCCAAAAGGGACGTTAGCCACGGTTACGTAGGAAAACGGTTAAAGTTCTCCTAGACAATCTCGTCTACATCCACGCGATACCCTGCAAGCCACCGCGAGGGTGTGTGGCAGGGGGTGAAGATCACCAAGCATGCACTATAGGCAAGGAAACAATCTACTATTGGGTCTCTTGCAACTAGATTGTTAGGATCTACATAGTAATTAAGGGATTAATACATGCATCATGCACGACAGGCTACTCTACAATAGTTCACCTACGTAACCCATTGCTGTGCTTCCTATTCTGTTCTCTTATAGTGAGGGGGAAAAAATGCCATTTTGAATCTATCAGTACGACAATCTATCCCTCTTAAAATCGTATTTCTCCGGTCGAATCTGGCATAATACGCTGGTGTTTTTAATGTATGCCTAACATCTTCAGTAACGCCATCCGTTTTTTATTTTATTTTTTTATTTATTGTTCCTCCAATAACGAATTATTCAAAATTTATTGAGCATTACTTATGCCAAAATTGAGAAACATAGGTTTCCTTTGAGATAGTATCCTGTTTGGTGTTAACCGACTCTTCAACTAACACGATTACATAATTGGAAGAAGACCGAAAAAACAGCAATTTTTACTCATCTATTCATTCATATAAATTAGAACTTAACAAATATTATATAACAATTTACATAATAGCTATTACTCATTTATTTTGAGCAAATATTCCACCTCTTATTTTTTTTTCAAATAACCATTCCTTCACATATTTTACACAAGTCCGCTCTTTGTCAACACCAATAATATTTACAGGCAAGGCAGCAAATAATTTTGGACCAAGATACAGAAATTATTGACGAAAAATTTCATTTTCCGTATAGGCATAACAATATGGCATTTAGCTCGTAGGGTATATATTTTAAGCTTTACATGTTCACCGCATCGGTTAAAACTTTCTTAAAACCTTATACACAAACAAATGCCTAAGAGGTGAAATTTTCATCTTTTTAAATATGGGGAAGGAATGCGTTGTGGTTGAGGCTCATGTCATTACACTTAACACTTTTTATTGAGATATCTGTAACGGTCTAATGTTGGAAGAGTAAGCTCCTTCCCAGCATTCAGCGCCGCACTGCAACCTCGAATTGACTTGGGCGTAATAAACGACCCTGAGCGCCGATATTGGGCTTATGTAGGTATCTCAGTAGATAGAACTTTCTATTGACAGAGGCCAATTTTAATTTTAATTTATTAATTTGACTTTTCCAAATACAATGTTGGTCTACATTAATTCCTAAATATTTTATTTCACAGACTTACTCAATTTCATTGCATTTATTACAGGAAATAAATTGCCATTAAAGAATTCATAATATCTATAGAAAAGTTTATTTTGCTCCTTTTTCATACTTTTCAAACTAAACAAGACATCCTTGGTTTTATCGCTCAGCTTCATATAGTTATAGTGGAACCAGCATTTCAGTTCATTTATATCATTTTGCTTCTGCATTTGTAAGGCATATGTACTACTAGCTTAATAAAATAATGCTGTGTCATCAGCAAAGGAAGTTAGCTTGCCATCAAAACTTCCATTACACAAATTATTCATGCATGTGAATAATTTTGACCCAGAACAGAGCCCTGGGGTACTCCACAGGTGATAGGTGCCTTTCGACTACATTGGATATTAATCCGAGCACACTGATATCTATGGCTAAAATAGCTTTGAAATCAATTATATGGTACCCCTCTCACACCTGCATCAGGAACCACACAACCAAGAAACTACACTAAGGGCCCAGCTGGGCGATATTAGTATCGACAGCGGTCGACTGGCAGCAGGAAGTGAAAGGGCAAGCTCGAGGCCCCGGAGAGGAACAGTCTCTCTCTCTCCACACGACGGAGCGCAGGTGGTAGGATTGGCGAGCTCATGAGTAGAGGACTCAGGCGAGAGACGAGGTCAGCGCATGTCGTGAAAGGCGCGCAATCTCTGGATCTAAGCCCTCGGAATTCTAGTGCGTTGAGTATTCACTGGGTGCGGTAAAGGATTCGACGTAAAGGACTACGTACTCAAGTGTGATGAGGTGCTTCAGATGCCGCGCCATGTGTCACATCTTGAAGGTCGGCTTCCGTAGCAACGCGACACTGAAGTATGCACCAATAAGGAATATCTTTGCTGCATTAATTGCAATAGCGAAGCATGACCAGGAGAACTCGATTGCGACCATCGAACACGGAAAAGCATAGGGATGAAGTTATTTGAATCGGGTAGATAAACACAGGCAAAAGTTAATCGCCTGTGAAGTTGAAATTTGGTTGTCGGCCTAGCACTTGACATTCTTCTGGTACTGCTACTGCAGTGGTCAAGAGGGAGATTGTGGACCCTGAGAAGGAAGTAAAGTTGCTCTCGCCGACCCGAATGAACCGTTTTCAGCAGCAGGCATCTAAATCCTTAAATCACGATCGTGACCATCTTTTTACACAATGTCGAGGAGAACATCTAGAGCCCCAAAAAATCCATCGTAAACCGGTGGGAAACCGGATTTTAATTGAGATATTTTGAAGTGCAGCAGTGAGTGAACTACGGTTTAGCCGGCGCACAGACGCATTAAGAAAACCTACTACAGGTCATATTGTCCAAGGATCTGTATTTAGTCAAGTAATCCGTTCCCGCCACGAGCTTTGCCTCCCATAACGGACAATCCAACGTAGATTTAAGAATGGCAAACCTAAGCCAAGTGTGGAGAGCGAGTGAGAAGGCATTCAGTGGTGCCAACAGATAGAGCGCTACTATGGAGTTGCAAATGCTCGTAGAGCTTCTCGCTAACCCCCATCTCATTATTTGTTCAGCTTTTCAGTGCATTAGGCTTGTGCCTCTGGGATTGCCTTTGAATTAAACTCTCTAACGCTCTTTTGGTAACACCAGATATTATTAATATCTAGTGCATTCTCCGTAGAAAAACATGTTAAAAAAGAAATGTCATTCCGAATGAACGCTTTTGAAAGGTTTTTTCTTTAAATCGTCATCCGTTCGCCTCTTACCGGTAGTCACCCATCTGTTCCAATCCTATCAGGGTCAGGTGGTTTACATTCAGATGAAAGAAATGGCGCACTGTCTAGCTCTTACATCCGTATTAATACTAGTTTTAGTACCATGCATTTCTACGATGGAGTCGCTGAAGTTATTTTATGCTATTTAAACATTTTCTACACGCATTGGTAATGAGGTTACCCTTTTTCAGCAATAAAGAAAGTTTTAATCTTAAAGCACCTGCTGCAGAGCAAATGAAACATCAGGTAATCCTGTATTGTACGTAAAAAGGTCAAAGATCAGAAATCAAGAGCGGAACTTCTCTTCCCTGCCTGCGCTCTTCTATTATAAGATAACGGAGTGTGTAGCTAACGGATACATTCTTAATCAGACCGGAGGAAGGAATATATCTTATGAAATATTATTAATTAAATATGGCGGGGCATTATTCGACACATCTCTCACATGACCTTATGAAGACAGACGTCGTGAGAAAAATGAATGGTGAAACGTACCTACTTACCTTGAAGGCCTAGTTTTAGTTGCAAGGGATGAGTAATATATAAGAAAATAATGGTGTTAATACGAAGACGTAGGTGTAGAAGAACCGAGTCCCATCATCTGAGAAGACTGAAGGTTTGCGTAAATCCAATGTTAGGAATGATGACTTTTGATACTGATGGAGAGGAGTACAAGATTTGGCTTCTTCCGATTTGAAGGGAAACAACCCCCGTGGACAAACGGCCTCCGCCGAGAGAGACTTCTCCGACTGCCACGGTTGCACTTGTCGCTGACAGGGAGCCATTCCCAATTGTAAAGAAGCTGAAAATCAAGCCTAAAGCACTTATTTTCGAAAGTGTTGTTTATTGTGATACCAGGGCAGAATTTAAATTTATTATACAAATACAAATATTAATTTCCATGAAGCATATTAATGCGAAAGCAAATGACGTTATTCCGCTTGTTGCCTTCAGGAGTGTCTCATCTTACGTGTCTTGCCGTACATCGCCAACAAATTCAATCCTTGGCCATATCAGCATGCCCACATCAGCGGAAACAAACCCTATCTAAACTGATAAAAGAACATCTCTCAAAGAAAAAGAATTCTGTTCAATGTTTTACCTTCATTTCTTATAAAAAATTCTGATAAAGTCACTTGTGTCTAGAAAACTGACACATGTCAGTCCTTATGTTAACTGAAGACTAATACTTCTACAGCCTTAGTTGAAATGAGAGGGGGAATACGACGCTCCATCTACCAGAAGGAAGTGACAACTTTCAGATTTCTTTTGACTCACATGACACAATCATACTTTCAATAAAATAAGGGCCAATTAACCGCCTCCGTTACAAATGGGATTTCATCTCGATTAAGAGATCGTTAACGGGAAGTAATATTGCTCAATAATACGTGTTCGAAGTGGAGAAGTGTCTCAAGATACGCAGCTCAAGACTCTTTCCTTTACACGTTTCCCTTCAGACTGTCCACCCAAACCTTGTAATCCACATATTAACAAATTGGAAATTATCTACTAATTCACTCCCACCCTACTTACTCTCTGTAACTTTACATCATTTGGAGTATGTGTAGTGATTTTACAAGTTTTTTTTCACGCTCAAAATCTTCATCCTTTAGTTTATATTCTTTACTTAGTTCATCTAATTTCCTTAGTATTAATGCCGAAGTCACAGACTATCGTAATTGTACATCTGCGAATCCTATACTCTACAAACACTGGCCAACTAACAGATATGCACATCTCATATGCCCTCACTTCATAGTGCTAGGTTGCCTGAAATTGAAGCCTAATGATTGACGAACACCGAACTTGCTACTTCTACATCATTAATTCCCGCAAATCTGTAAATTAGTCATTATATTCTCCTCTTAACTACAAGCACACAATGCCTTCTTCGTTGAAGGAACATTTTGTGCATTCGAAAATAGATCCACACCTTGACAATGCTTATGAAACTCATCAAGACCATTCTCTTGAGGTGTCTGTTTAATCCCCGTATTCTTGCAAAAGGCACATCATTTTAACTTACAAATACCAAATCACTTAACTAATAGCATAGAAAAATGTTCACTGCGAACACTCGAGTCCCAGGGATTCCCTACCTCTGCTTTCTCGTGTCCGAGAGGTTTCACTCGTACACGACATGTTGCTTTCGTTCGAGTCACGTGACACTTGAGTGCTCGATCCGTCGTCGGTTCGCACGCTCCGCCATTTGAATGTGCTAAGTCTCCTGGACCCAGAATGCAGCAGCCGCGCGCAGAGAAGTTGTGTCTATCAAATACCCACTCAAATCAAATTGGAAGTGGGCATAAAAACCCCACGAAGAAAAATTTACAGTAGAAACTTCATTATCACTTGAAATGGATGTACATATTTAACCAACGGGTTGTGATGAATTGTAAATTACGTCCATTCTTCATGGTTCGTGCCATTTGATTTTTATATGACTTCGGCTGTTCCTAAGGCTCTCTTACACTCAATGAAAATATCTGGGAGAGTAATTATGCCTTAATCGCAAATTTATTTTATATTTTGTGATTCAGTTCTATGAATACTTGGATTATTATTTGGATTATTGGAATATTATATTTTGGTACTTCCGTGATACGTGATGCGAAATATCGTGTGATATATTCACAGCATTCCTTGCAATCTTATTTCGTCGAGGCATTTAATAATGGACGAGGTGAGCTATGGAATGCGTGAGATGAAATATCGCGTCGTTCATTTGAAGAGGCATCCATTAGCGTTCCCCGCAGTCTCTTCTCGGGGGGTTTGACACCGAAGGATTACATCCACTGCTCCACATCGGAGGCACACAGCTTTCAAAAAGATGTCCGCGGGCAATTTTCGCGCTCGTTTCGCTTTTGCCGTTCAAGCGTCAAGTTACGCAGGCTCGTCCCCGCGTTCCTTTCTCATTCGCCAGATGAGTTTAGTGCGGGAAGCGGTTCTTTCTTTTTTTTAATTCCGAGAGCAACCGAGGAAATTATTGCCTGTTCCGAATTTCAGCGCGAGAGAGCGCCAAATACAAGTTTGTGATTATCTGTGATTTTTTGCGCGCGGAGTGTTTGGCGATAAAAAAAGCGCAGCGCACTTGTTTCTCCTCATCCTCTGCGTCAAATAAAAAATGCGTCCACTCCTGGAACTTTTCACCCTCGGAAAAAATTTCGTTCCCGAATTTTCCCTCGCGAGAGCATGTAATTATGCCGAGTGCTTCTGACAATCCGTGCCCCGCCGTCCGTAAATCACTTGTTTTCCAGCAATTTTCAGAATTAAACATCAAGGGACGTAGGGACGATTCCCGGGATTTCACTCTCGCCATGGGAATATGCTTCCGGCTGATGAATTGCCCTCCTCTTTCCTCTTTCGCTCTGTTCAAAAATTTCATTGTGAGGTATCGGGAGGTATCTTCCGATGTTTTCCCCTCTCTCTGCCCAAACGAAACGAAGTCATTTCGAATCCAGAAATGGCGCTTCGTTCTCGTGAAGTGCACGTGCATACTTCTTTTGTTTCTCGCATTTGTTAAGAAATTCAGGCTCTTTATTCAAGGTTATTGGGGGAATTGGTGGGACTGAACGATTGCAGTGTTATCTCCGAATAATTACTATGTGGAAAGTTAAGATTAGATATCAGTGATAAGAGTGGGAACACCCCCGGTGACTCTGTGAAGCTCCCAAGGATTTGTCTATTATCCTCACGCCTCAGTTTAAATTCCTGTCACACGTTCCCCCAGCCGACTCTTTTCCTCGCTCATCATATAAGTAACCCCCTGCCATACACCCTCGAGATGGCCTTCGCAGCACTCCGCCCTTCCATTGGCTCTTTCGCTATCCTCCGCTTTCCATCCGCTGCGCCTTCGTCCAATTGACGCTCTTGCTGCAACTGCTCCTCTAGCTATGCACGGCTATTTCATGCCTACCTTAGTTGCCTCATATTCTTGGAAAATTCTCATTTCAATCGTTTTCTTGTGACTTGGATTCATCTTATTTCCTTTTCTAGTCAGTCTGCTACGGATTGATTGGTCAGTCGTGGCTAACTTCTCAAAGAAATTGATGTAGGAATGGAAATGGGAGTGTCATCAAAAGAAATGATCGTAGTTGTATTTATGGAAGAAATATCAATTGATAAATGTCATCAATTTCATCCTTTATTTCTGAATTTTGTGTCAAAAAAGGAATAAGTTGCAAGGTATATGTATAATATTGCGATTTAAAAGTTAGAATGGCGATTAAGAAGATGCAACCTATGTAAATTTTCACGGACTTTTATTTGTTGGTACAACGCGTTTCGACGCTAAGGCGTCATCTTCAAGTACCTACTTGAAGAATAGCACTTGAAGAATAGCACTTGAAGAATAGCACGCCGTAGCGTCGAAACGCGTTGTACCAACAAATAAAAGTCTGTGAAAATTCACATAGGTTGCATCTTCATATTCAACATGAATTTTCACCAAGTGAAAGCCGAATCTATCGATTACTGTTACAATGGCATTTGCAGAATTCGTATACAAAAGCATTAAGTCACGAAGAGTTCCGTGGTCCTCACTGGAGGGGTCACGCGGAAGCGTTCACTTCTCTCGCCGTGGTAGCGAAGGCGGTGTGACCTCCAGGCTGACCCTTCGAGGCCGTTGCCCACTCTGAAGCAGACGAGTGCGGCCTCGACATCGAGTGAAGCAGCAGGTGATTCATGGGAAAGCGATAAGCCGGGTGCAGACTAGGCCGCCCCTTCCTCCCCGCACCCCTTCAGGAATCGAACGAGCGGCTCAACTACTCGGATAATATTTGCATTCGATTCTTTGGGCATTCATCTCCGTGCTCTGCGCCTACCGGCATTTCTTCCCTTTCATTTCCCTATCGGCCTGTCGCCCATATTTACTTTTTTTCACTGAAAATATTCTATTGACGAGAAGAATACTCTAATTTGGAGGCGCACACTTCCCAAACAACATTTTTCACTGGCATCTCCCTCCATCCCTCTCCCCCCACCCACCTGAGATATGCTATAACACCCTCACCGGTTAACGGTGGACCGAGGACCTCCTATTCCCTCTGAAGAAGTGACCAGCAGAGGTCACGAAACGTCGGGGCAACGCCTGAACATCACGCGGCACACCCGAATAACATACGTATCACGTTATTATGCTGTTAATTTTAGCATGTGTGTGTATGTGAAGAAAAGGTGGGTGAAGATTTGGATGTGCCATGCCGTGACCGTGTGTTTCGTGAGAGATTAAAGTGTTCTTTGGGGGTGAAGACGTATTTGGGGTGTGGACGAGCAATGAGAGCCTGTTGGGGAGGAATGTTCCGGTGGAGTGTAAGCCAACTCTGTTTTGTGGAACGAGGAAATCCCACTGAAGGCAGAGACTCCTGCGAAACGGTAGTAATGTGTGTGAGGACGATGTTTATGTCCCTGCGGTGGCATTGCTTGATTGATCTTGGTCGAGTGGTGTGTGAAGCCCGTTCCATCGGACGTGGTGTACGCCCTTGCTCTCTCGTCTGATCGTCTTTTTTGGCGAATCCGATGCTCCTCCCTTCCGAAGCGCTATCGGTGGGACTCCTTTCGCTCGCAGTGCACGATGGGAAGGGTGATTGGATCCCTTGTCATTAGGACGCAGTGGCTGCACCCTCGCCTCCATGGTGCTCCGATGAGAAGAGGTGCCTGGCCCGTTGCCGGGTGCAAGCGGGTGCTGTTGGTGCCTCTCTGCTTGCTGCATCCCCACTCTGCCCTGCAGGAATCATTCCCCATCGCAGGCATCTCCATCTTTCTTGTAAAGCTACTTCTACTCCACAGTACACATCTACATAAGACCCTGCAGGCCACCATAAAGGTGTGTGGCAGGGGGTGAATTATTACCAAACATGCAATACATATAATATAAACATATAAAATATATGTGAGTATATTTAATATGTTCCTTATATATGTATTTTATGTAAGAACGATAATTCTTATATAATGTTACTCTTTAAAATAGATAAAAAGAGTAGTTGTGAAATATGATGAGAAGACAAAAGATCGATGTTACTTTTCACTAGTTAGGCGCCACCTTGAGTATGCAGTTTGAGTGTATGGGGTCCGAATGAATTAGGTTTGATCAGAGAACTAGACAGTGTGCAGTGTAGATCAGCTAGGTTCGTTAAAAGGTGTTACGACAGGTTGAGTAGTGTTTTAGAATTAATACAAGAATTACTAGTAGGGTGGGGATCATTATCAGAGCGTAGGTTAATGTACAGATTAAATATATTAGAGAAATTTCAATCGGATAGCTTTACTTAAGATGTTAGGCACATCTTTAGTAAAAACACCAGCGTATTATGCTAAATTCGACCAGATAAATAAGATTAGAGAGATAGATTGCTGTACTGATAGATTCAAAATGGCATTTTCCCCCCGTAGTATAAGAGAACAGAATAGGCAGCATAGCAAAAGAATAGGTAGGGGTATATTTTAGAGTATTCTGTAGTGCATGATGCATTTATTAATCCTTTAAATACTATTGATACTATAAAATATATAAATATAAATAAATATAAATACTATAGATACTAAAAATCTAGTTGCACGAGTCCCTATAGTTGCTTGTTTGCATGATGGTAGTGCGTGCTTGGTGATATTCACCCCCTGCCACACACCCTCGCGGTGGCTTGCAGGGTATCTTGTAGATGTAGAAAATAACAGAGATAGGCCAACATTTCAAACTTTTTTACTCGCATGGAACGATGTTGTACGAAATGATGAGACACAGAGTCTGGACATCTACTACATGTGCCTACGTAATACTCTCTGCAATCACCGCTTGTGCGTGTGTGTGTGTGGCAGGGGGTGGAAGATCACAGTGCATGCACTAGTGCACTATTCAAAAGGGATTTGAAATGCTACCTCTCCATGAAAACATGTTGGACCACAGAGGGGCCGTGGTTTGATCTTATAAGATCCTTAGTTTCTCCGCAATGTTCCTTAGAATGTTGCTCTAGTTATTATCCTTGAAGAGAGGAGGCGATGAAGAGGATGGCATTACGTCCGAGAGGATTTCATTTCCATTTTAGTCCATTTAGAGTCCATCCTCTTCGGTTTGTCACCAATAATTTGCGATACTTCGATACTGCCCTAGGCAGTCAAAGCTCTTTTTACATTGAGGTCGCCCTGAGATATTGTGTTTTCCAAGCGATAAGAGTGGCTGGTTTTCCCGCTGCTTGAAATCTTGCCGTGGTCCTGGCCACGCAAGCGCATGATGGAATACCGCAGTCTTCCCTGATCATTGCTGGTGAACGTGTGTAACAAGCATGCAATGTAAGTTTAAATAGAAAATGCAGTGAGTGCTATTTGTTGGTTGGTTCGCGCACCTCTTCCCGCTGTTTTCCGACCACCGTCCTGGTGATTGTCATCAAGCACTCTACATCTACGTAATACCCTGCGAGCCGAAACGATGGAGTGTGGCAGGGGGTGAAGATCACCAAACGTGCACTATTGACATGCAACATTGATATTTAATGGAGACATGCGAGATAATAGGGTCACATGGAGCTGGATGGTTAATATCTACGAAATAAGAAAGGGATTATCGGTTTTATTGCATGCATCATGCACTACAGACTACTCGGACTATATTTCACCTATCTATCCCTTTGCTACGCTGCCTATTGTTCTCTCTTATGGTGCGCGGGAAAAATTACATTTTAAATCTATCGTACGACAATCTATCTCTCTAATCTTGTTCACCTGATCAAACCTAGCATAATACGCAGGGGTTCTTTATATATATCTAACGTCATCTGTGCAAATCGGTTTCGAATTTACTTAAAAGGTTTAACCTAAATTTAAGTCTGCGTTCTGATAGTAACTCCCATCCTAGTTCTTTTATTAAACTCGTATCACTTATGCAATTATCATAACGGCCTTTAACAAATCTAGCGGATTCCTTTGCACACGCTCTAATTCGTTTATCATACCTTTCTCGTACGGATCCCATACACCAGCCATATATTGTAAATGAGGCCTGACAAGAGTAAAATACCTTCTTTTTCCTATTCTCTCATCGCATTTGCCTAGAATATTTCTTACGAATCCTAATCTACCGTTTTCTACACTTGTCCTAGGTTACTGGTGTTTGAAGCCATCGTGTTACATTTCGTAACATAGGGTTACTGTTCCACCTTCAAATTCATACGTTCCCTATGCAGGTGATTCATTGCAACCAACAGCAGTGGGAGTACACGCTGCACACAACGATCGGCGAGCAGTGTCCCACATCACCGAGTGAAGCTCTCTGTGTGTTCCCGCAGCCAGGGAAGGAGTGTAATGAAAATGAGGTGCACCAATAGTGCAGCGCCTATTCTCCGGCGGGCGGCCTTGGAGACTACAAACCCCAAAACTTAGAGAAAACACGCTGAATGTGGCAGGTGCCGCATCACATGCTCAAGCGTGAATGGAGTCGTTCACCATATTGTTTCTTGCCGAATCTGATTTTGTTCGTAAAATGAAAAGACCCGTATTTTTCCGTTTTTTGATCCGTCAATTATTTCTCGAGTAATAAGCGGCGAAAAGTAATGTTTTTTAACCTTTTCGGTAAAGTGGGCTAGGTGCAACCTCTGACGTATATCGACTTCGTCCAATCGCAACTGAGTCCGCGAAGCTACTTCGCCTTATCGCAAAGGGGGGACACAGCTGACTCTGCCAATAGGAGCGATTGTGACGGCATCTGTGCGAGCAGACCTTCCGAGAACATCCCTCCACTCCCTTCCCTTCCCAGAAAAGCAGAGAAGGCCGGGAGGAAAATGACGTCAATGTTATCACAGCAGAATTTTCGGTGGGCGACACCTTTTGCTCATTAAAATTTTTGATTTATGAGTGAATGGTTGTGGTTAGAAGATTAATTTGTTCACTGAAATTCGTTTTTCGTTTCCATCTAATGATTTCGTGTACAAAATTGTGATTTCGTTTCCGAGTAAACGCCCCCATTCACGCTGCATATCTGCGTGAAAAACGTGCATACATGTGGCCGCAGTAACTATAAGATCACCAAACGTGCATGAACTTGCTTCGTCAGTCTGATTTGTTCGAGGCAAGTTATTGGCGTTGAACTGAAATGAAATACAAATGACCTTCGGAGGCCATAGATGACAGGAGGGATCTTACCATCTGCTGTGCCAGCCTTTTAAACCTGGGGTAGTAAACAATTCTTGCCCCTATTTGCTTGCTTATGCCTGGTGACCTTTCATATACATCTACTCTATACCCTGGAAGGCACCATAAAGGTGTGTTACAGGGGTATTCAAATTGAAAACAAAATCATAAATTACATTTACTTATATCCAAATCTGGAGGTACTGACATTTGGATAAAGGAGAGTACTTATATATGTAATATACATGTGAGCAGCCTCGTTATCCAACCCTATCTTGATCCCTTCTGGTATTTGCCAGCTATATTGAGTACAAATATTTTCAGCTAACGTACATCTGCCCTCATACTTTGTAGAAGTGCGAAAATCAAGGAGCCGGATTCCTCTTTGGCAAAACGCTTGAGGGCGGTTTGATTCCTCTCACCCCTTTATTCGGGGAGCGCGTCTTTAAGCACGTGTCGGAGACAATGCTAAGTTTTCAAAGCTCAGTTTGAGCCATGCCATGACCTTGGAGCTCAGTTTGAGCCATGACCTTGGAGGTCAGAGAATGCCGGGAAGGTTCTTGGGACGTTGTCATAGATTTGGAAACCCATTTAAACCTACGATACGACTCTTTCTTTCGTGATTAGCTTGGCTGTATTAAGTAAACTCAAACCCCCCCTTAACCCATAAAAATGAAGATGTGACAAGATCCGGGTCTGGAGGCCTTACCCCCGTTTTTAGCACCATCTTAAAACTATATAAAATTAGACACGTTTCCCAATTCGCTTTCATCACGTCTGTGAGCTTGACTCTCCTTTCAAGGGTGACGGTTGTCTTACAGGAAATGGAATCGGTTCAGTTATTGCGTTACTACAAGGAATATAATAGGTAGTGCCTAAAATCCCATTGGTTTAAATTTTCGCAAAGAAATTAAAATTGTTAGCATTGTAAATTTTTTAACATTGAAAACTCATGATGGAAAATTGGGATTATGGTTTGGGACCCTCATTCTGGGGTCAAAGAGTCAAATAAATTAAATGTTTTTTAGACTAAAAAATCGTATTTTTTATCCTTTTGCCAAATGGCAGCAACGGAAGTGTCTAAAATTAAAGATCAAAAATGACACACGATCAGTGGGAAAGTCAATAAATTTAATCGGTATCTTTTCGTGTAGGGGCTTAAATCAACTTAGGTGATGTATCTTATTCAGGCGGAGCGTGAAACTCTAATTGTTGAACTCGTAAGAGTTGTGTTATCACGGTAAAATACAGGCTCACATACTAGAGTCGGAAATTAAATCTGTATGATTTTTCACTTGGAAGCCTCTCCTGTGCCTTGAAAGAACTACTGGAGAGCAATGTCCAATACAATTTAAAAAAAAGTCGAAAATTAGGCAAGTTAAACTTTTGAGGAATGAGTTCATTTCATGAGGAATAGGACAAATAACACCATGAATGGACATTGAGCACTCCTGTAAGTACGCACTGTGATAGCATTTAATAACAAACTAGATTGATACAGAATTGATGGTTTCCTCTGGCGTATTTTCGGCGACTTATTCTCGGCATATGCACTAGGGAATAGTTGCATTGCATCGGCAGATAGGCCAACTGACTGTCCATCTGTCTCCACTAATGTCCTCCCGTATCCAAATCACTTCCGTTCCCATGGCAATTGCCCCAAGCACTCACGCAGACTGAGAAGAAGTGTGCCAAGGTGTTGAGAATTGAAAATGGAAGCTGTTGAATGGGGCAGACGGCTTTCTTTCCGCGCGAGATGGGACGTGTCCCTTAAAGGTGCCACTCCACGACGGGGACCCTGGGGCACGCTTTCCAATTATTTTCCTCTATCCCCGTTTGCCATTCGTGGGTTTAGTGCTTGCAAGCGAGAGTTCTTTTCATGTGGACGGAGATTTATTTTCAATTTCTCCGAGATTTCGCAGCACTTGTCGATGCATTCATTGATGCCGACCTTATCAGCCTCGAGCACGCTCTCATCACTTTCCTGTCGTCCCTTTCACACCGAGAGCCGCCGCTGCCTCCTTCAAATTTCACTCCTTCCATTGCATTTCATGTTTTTGCCATATGGGGAGCAATTTCCTCCTTGCCACCACTGGCCATGTGGTGGCAAATTCTCCATAATTGCAACGTGGAAATAATCTCATCTATTTATTCATTAATGATCCATAATTTTACCTAATGTTGATGCTTTTGTTGTTTTTCCTATCCGCCAGAACTTTTATGATGGTGAGTATCATTCAAAGTAATGAATTATGATGAGATGCAACTGGAAAAACGTATTAACCGGGTTATTAACTATCGCAAAGTCTGGTGCAATATTTTTAGTAATTATGTGAAATGTTCGACGCTAGCATAATATTGTTATATACTTCAATCAACAAAACAGGATATGTTTCACCAAAGGAAATGTTGTAATGGCTAATTTGTTTTCGAAGAAGTCAGTTTCTATAAGGTCATTATCTTTTGTGTTCGTTGATCCTTATTTTGTATTTCCTGCCAGTCTGTCCCACATGTACGCCGTCGCACTCGCTGCGTTTGAGCAGATACTCACCACTTTTGTCCCGGATGTCCACTCGATCTTTGGAGTTAAAAAGCACTCTCCCAATGGGGTGAGTAGGGAGTAGAAATTCACATTGTATTCTTCCTTCGTGATGTGTTCCGACATTGAGTATGAGATGAGTCCCTCGAAAGGTAACTTAGGCCAGTTTTTTGGTTTGTTCCCCTGGATAAACTGAAGGTCTTGGTTGTATTATCATACACTTTTTTTGCGGAGAAGTTTCAGACATGTAGATGAAGTTTTATACTTATGGACTGTTAGTAAAAGACAGCTGTCGTCATTTGTCAAGTTACTTAACTCTTTTTACCCATCCATTCTGCATACTATGGAATTTGGAGGTAGCTCCATTAACTTCCTGGACTTGAGCATACCCTTAGGAATCGCAAAACATCACTTCTCGATCTATAGAAAAAGTGCGTTTACCAACGTGATCCTTCCCGCTGACTCCCAGCATCACTTACCTCATAATCTTGCAGCCCGAAATTATATGGTTTACAGACTGGTATCTGTCCAGGTGAGTAAGGTTAATTATAAAGTTTTAAACACAATAATGATTAGAGCAACAAATAATGGATACAGCAAACTTTTAACGCAAAAACTCTTCGCATCCCAAAGGATAAATACAATGTGAGTTTCAATTTTTTCAGCGTCTTTAACCTTGTTTAAACCAGCCCTAAAAGAGCACAACACCCGGACTCCACGTTCGTCACCCCCCTGCCCTCCTGCAAACGGCCCAATGCCAATCCCAATACCAAAACCCCCGACCGGGTAAGCTTTAGCCCTCATCCCGCCTCCTCCCCGGTGTAAACAAACACCACGAACTGTGCCAAATTTTCGTATACCATGACAAAGCTCAGACGTCGAAATTAATAGGTAAAATAAATTAAAATTGTGGAAATGTACTGAGTTATTTTTCTTAACAAGTTCTGTGTAACTAAGTTCCACCAAGTATCGCTTGCCTCAATCTACCTAATTCGCAATTTCATTTCTCAATTCAGTTCTCATCTACATTTACATAATACCCTGCAAGCCACTGTAAAGGTGTGTGACAGGGGGTGAATTATCACCGAACATGCACTACATCTTATGCATAAAAAAGGATTAGTAATAATATTATAGTCTAAACTTCACTGTTCAAAAAATGTAAAAATAACAAAGCAAACATGCAAAAACATGCTGTTGGTTGGGTTAGATTCAAGTTCTTATATCAACATGCAGCTACCTGTGCTATGTATTGTTTGACTCGTGTTGGACATATTTACCTTTATTCGTATCCCTAATGGTACGAGGAAAGAAGAACATTTTGTATCTGTACGTTCGGCAATCAATTTCTCTTATGTTGTGATTGTGGTCCAGTCTACCATAGTAAGTTGGGGTACGCAAAATATTTTTAACGCCATCACTGAAAATGATTCTCATTTTCATTCATTTAATAGCCTGGTTTCTGTTATTCGAGGAAGAGTTTACTTTACCTTCGGCCAGATTTGTAAAGGGACGGTATGATTACCTTATTAGCGTAACCAGTCTATTAAATGAAGAAAATTGGGAATCATTGTCAGATCGCAGGTTGAAATTTAGACTTAATCTCTTAAACAAATTCCAAGACCATATTTTCAATGATGATGTTAAAAATATTTTGCGGACCCCAACTTACTATGGTAAACTGGACCATATTCAAAATATTAGAGAAATTGATTGCCGAATTGACGGATTCAAAATGTCCTTTTTTCCTCGTACTATTAGGGATTTGAATAACGGTAAATATATCCAGTACGAGTGTAGCAATGGATAACATTGGTAGCTGCATGTTGGTATAAGGACTTATAGCTAACCCAACTAACGGAATGTTTTGCTATTTTTATCTTTTTTTAAATAGCGTAGTTTTGTACGGTACCTATACAAGTACTAATCCTTTTTTATGCATGATATGTAGTGTATGTGTGGTAGGAGTTCCTCTCCTGCCACACACCTTTATGATGGCTTGCAGGGTATTATGTAGATGTACCTAATGTGACTTTTTGTTTACTTTTAAATCAATTTTCCACCATTTTGTTTTAAGCAATATTTAATTTGACTTCATTTTTATCATTACTGACTTAAAAAACTTTATGTACAAAATTTCAGGTACCTTGAGTAATAATTTGATAAAGTTGTCCACCACATTGAAGCCACCATTTTGTGTTATTTTGAACTGACCTCATATCTGTCATTAGCATTCTTAATATCCTCGCTTGAATAATTTCATAGAAATCGAAACTCATGCACTTATTTTGGCCATCTTCATGGGATGTGCGGCGAGGGGAAATTGCATTTGCAGCCGTTTTGGTGAACTCCAGTTGGGCATGGTGGGGACTCAAATGTTTGCGGCAGAGCACAGGAATGGTCGCCCAGGGAGTAACCGATGGAAATTATCCATTTCAATGAGCCCAGGATAGGAGATCCTGCTTGCGGAGTGGGAATTTTAAAGGGAATCCCACGCTCCAGATGCTATTATTACCTACGTCATTATCTGTCCACATCCTAATATTAATTGAATTACTATTTGGCCTATGTACAGCCTCCAATGCCTTTTAAATGCTTAACCTTTCCTCCGATGCTAAGAGATCAGAGATCCCTTCAGACTAATGTTGTCATTGAATAATCGTCATTAGGCGAGTTATTACCTCATCGCCGAATACTTTTTCAGGGCTGATCATAATCCTGTCTTTCAGCTCAGGTTGAATAAATGTCATCATCATCATCGGCCGATAATCCGTTTCCCGTCGGTAATCCCGTTTCATTGTGACGTAATTCTTCTCTTTTCATCCTTCACAACCTGTTCCAAGTATCTCATACGAGGCCTGCCTTTTCCAATCTTCCCCTTCACTTTTCCTTCGACTTTAGTCTTCATCAGGCCATCGTGTCTCAAGATATGGCCGATTAAGTTGTCCCTTCTTCTTTTCTCCTACTCTTCTTAGGACTTCCTCGTTACTTACTCGGTCGATCCATTTTATCTTCATCATTCTTCGATAGCACCACATTTCGAATGCTTCCACCCTTTTCTTCTCCGCTGCTCTCATCGTCCATGCCTCACTGACGTTAAGAAACATACTCCATATATACGTTCTGATGAATTGTCTCCTTACTTCTACGCTTGCATTTCCTGCTGTAAGTAGATTCTTCTTTTGATAAAATGCCCTCTTTGCCTGGGCTATTCTACTATTTCTTTCTTGCTTCGTCCATTGTTTGTTACTCGGCTTCCTAGGTAACAGAACTCTTACACCTCTTCAAGTTTTTGTTTTCCTAGTTTGAGATTGGTTTTGGCCTCATCTTTCTTGCTGCACACCAATATCTCAGTCTTCTTCTTATTTATCTTCAGCTGATATCTGGCCATTGTCCTTTCCATGGTTACTAGAATCTTGTTCAGCTTTCTCTCTGTCTCTGCTATGAGTGCTATGTCATCAGCGAATCGCAGTATGCTTATTTTTTCTCCGTGGATAGTCACTCCAGAAGACTTCTCCTTGACTTCATTGATGGCTCTCTCGATGTAAACATTAAAAATTACGGGAGACAGTGCACAGCCTCATCTCACTCCTTTCCGTATTCCTGCATCTTCACAGCTTGGTCCAGATTTAATCACAGCTATTTGGTTTTTGTATAGACTGTGTATAATTCTTCGGTCATTGTAGGACACTCCAATTCCCTCCAGAATTCCAAGCATTGAATCCCAATCCGCGTTGTGAATAAATGCCATGTTTTTGAAAATCTAATCACTAAGGGCCTTTTTGGCGAAAGCAAACGAATCTTCCCTGTCACTCGCTTTCAGAACAGCCAAGTGTTTTTAGGCCTTCGTATGTTAGGCGGTGACGACACATTTGTTGATACAGAAATTGCCACTACTTTTTTTAAGGGGATGGCAATGGGAGGACACCAGATATTGGTTGTAGAGTTAAGTTAGTGGAGGAAAAAGCACTGGAGGCCAAATGCAGGAGCAGAATGAGGAGGAAGCTTCGATGTTGATTAAAGGAGCGGAAGAGGAAATAAAAATGGGAAAGGTGCCTTGGCAGTCGGTTTCCGTAAATGTGTGGCTGTGAGGGAAGAAAATGCTAAGGGAAAGAGAGACAGGGAAGAAGAAAACGAACCTTAAAGTGAAAAAAGCTGCTCGTGAAAAAACGTTGTAAGGGCAAAAATCTTTGCGTCCGAGTTGTCGAAAGACTCCCTGCAGAGAAAGAAAGCCGTTGAATTCGCTCCTTGGGTGGATGCAATTGTGTCGGTTGGGCGGAAGTGACGTTTGCCCCCCTTCCTGTTGCAGGGACGAGTTCAGGGGGCCTTCGGTCGTGGATTAGGAGCCTCCTCCCTCGGCCATTCCCTAACCCTCTTCCCCCCTACTCACACCCCACAGACTTGGCATTGTAATTTTGCCCGCCCTGTGGTTGGCTGGGTTGGAAGGCTGGATGGAAGGCTGGATGGAAGGGTTGGCTGCGTGCATAGCAATGCACGCTTCCACGCTTCCGAGCTAATTCTTCACTTGCGTATGACGGTTGAGGCGTATTTTATTCGGCTTCAATTCCCTTTGCTGTGCACTTAATCCCTTGGTGAGCGGGCCACTCGCTGAGAAAAGAGTTGCTTACGGAGGTTCAGATAAAATATACCGGGACCGCGGCTAACTGACAAAATTTTCGGCTAACGAAGATATTATTCGCTGTTTTTCTGCCTCGGGTGATGAATATGGATTGGTCTAAGCATCGTTTCAGTGGATGCGCTTATACCACACACCCTCGCTGGGTGCTGAATTTCGGCACCCATCGTCTTCGCCGACACTGCAACTTGAGTCCGATTGATTTATGTCCGCCTGGAAATCACTGCACCATGCACTAATATGGAGAGAAGAGATTAAACGTGCCTCGTCTCACGACTGTGATTCCAGAACGAACTGAAAATGTCCGGAGACCTAAAAATCCAGATGCCAAATTAATTATGGAAAACGATATCTCATTATTAGATGAAATCTCATTATTTCATCTAATCATGGCCACCCAGCCTAAAGAGCTTAATAAAATACAGACACTCAAATTTAAGACACAAACCCTTCTGGAAGACATTCGCTTCCTGAAACGTTGCAAACAACATATTAGAACTTTCCCAAGTTCATTCACATAAAAGCCCCAAAAAACAATCCTAACTCCGTTAAAGGTGCACAACGCGCGAACATGTTTTGGCTCAACTTGAAAATCAAACAAAAATACGCTGAATTAAACCACACCGAAAAACTCACTTACGACCTGCACCCTTAAAAAAAACATTGTTGCGTGCTCGGAAGGTTGATCGCCGCTGCGTCGGTTCTCTATGACATTTCAATTATAACCCGTGCGCATTCGGAATGCGGTTGTGTTTTGTTTTGAGGGACGCGGAGTTAGGGGCCAATCAATCTCTGCGATTGCGCGATCGCCGGGGATCCGTTATCTGCTTCGTTCCTTTTCAAAATTGATGAGATTTTCGCGAGGGAGAATTCCAGAATATCTGCGAGGATTATGCTAATTTTTTCCCAGAAGGGATTTAAGCGCCCCTTCCCTGCTCACCCCCTTGGGATCCACCTTCTTCCTGCCGTCCACGTTTCTAAACGATATTCCAGGCGATGGATCTGATTCCGCTGGGTGCTAACGGAACCATTCAACCTGGCCCTGGGGGTGTTCCGTACTGTTAATGTGGTATGGAAGGCCGTCGAGAGCTTAGCTCGTTGCTTCCACTCTGGTGATCGGGTGTTCGGGAATGGAGGCCCACGGGCGCCCGAGACCCCGTTATCAAAATAGCAATGAGAATGATCTGGTTCTTTCTAGGCGTGTTGAGAGTCCTCTCCGGTGTTCTATCGGCTCCACAAGTAGTCTTTCTTTAGGTTGATGAATAGAATACACTTGGTTATATCCAACAAAAAGATTTTTGTGGAATTCATTATAATGAATTCCACAAAATTCCACAAAAATAATTACTATTCATCATAAATTCATTCCACAAGTGAACTCGCCAACCATCAATTTCTTTAGGTTTCCCACGGTTATCTTGATTTCATTCATTGTTAGAAGAAGGAACTTTAGTTTACTTGCCTTAGGTACACTAAGAAATACCCAAGTGAACGCTGACCTTTTAATACTTTTAGTTTGCACAAAAAACGTTCATTAATTACGAAATTCGTGGGAGCATGTTAATCAAGTTTCTAATACCAAGAGATTAGATAGTAGGTCAACTCAGTATTCTCGAACCATGAATGCATGGTGAATGAATGGTACCCCTAACTATCAGGTTCTAATTATTTCACTCCTTATATTGAAAGCAGGTAAGTAGCCTCAGATACTTTGACCATATAACTCTCATGGATCTAAGATAAACTAATGGTTGAGTGAGTTTATTGGACTTCAAAATTGAATGTTTTTGTGCTTGATCTTGAGCCTACCATAAAAAAATAAGTAATTTGAAGTAATCGTTAGCTTTGTCGTCTAAAATAGTTCTTCGTTGTAGTCATAACCGATACGTTAATACTTGAGATGAATGGCGAGGTTGCTATTGTAGTCACTGACTAAAGTTAAGTATAAGATCCTGATATCCATTTTATCTCCCTTAAATTCTGGTTTCCTTATTTTCATAGCATGTCGCTTACACATTTAAATCGTTGCAGGGTTATGAAGGCATAGATATAATTTTGACTCCATTCGGAAATATATACGTCATAAATAATATACGATAAACGTTTTGGAAGAAGGTATTTTGTCGCACATTTTCATCTTTGGTTGTAACTCAGGTTTGTGTGCAGCTATGAATCAGAGTTCACTTAACGAGTGCAGAGCTGTGCTGCTCTTGAATTCGAGACTCGGACACTAGTGGGTGACGAACAAAATGATTTACGTGAGATTATCTTTAGCCAAGTAAAATCCGAATATTGTTTTATCATTGTCACAAGTATGTACTTTGTCAATTATTAAATTTGTATTACTTGTTATAGAGAAGGAGACTAAGGTACTGGTGGGCAGCAAGAGGGAAGAGGCCAAAACCAAAGTTAAACCGGGAAAACAAAAGCGGGAAGAGGTGAAAGAGTTCTGTTACCTTGGAAGTCGAGTAACTAAATATGGAAAAAGCAAGAAAGAAATAGTCAGCAGAATAGCCCAGGCGAAGAGGACATTCTATCAAAAGAAGAATCTACTTACCGCTGGAAATAGAAGCTTAGAAGTAAGGAAGCACTTAATCAGATTGGAAAAGGCAGGCCTCGTATGAGATAGATGGAAGAAGTAGTGAATGTAGTAAAAGAGAAGAATTACGTAAATATGAAGAGATTAGCCGATAGAAGAATCGAGTGTAGAGCTGCGTCATACTTATTCCTGTGATAATATATCGGACACGTAAACGAGTTTTACTTGAAGACACTTTGAAGGCGTGTTAATAATTGACGTTTTCCTAGCACGGCAAAAATCTCTCCTGATTGTCTGCAACCATTTTGCTGGTTCATACAAATTGACTCGATGATGAGGTCTTTGGTTGGGGAAAAATTAGCGTCTTACCTGGGCGTAGTAATGCCTATCGCCTAATTGTGACTTTCTGTAAGTTTGTTGAGCATTTGAATTTTCACTTATTTTATTTTTCCCCAAGAAATTCTTCCTAGGATCAATGAAAAGAGGTAGAGAGATGAAGAGATGTAGGAGGATTGGGTGGAGTTGGAAGTAGGAGGAAGAAATTGGGAGTTTGAGGCGAAAATGAGGAAAAGGGTTCCGAGAAAGGGTGCGTTGAGAGGCCAGGGTGCCGACTCGGGGAATGTCACGGAGCGTTATGGGATGGGCGAAGAAGGCGAAATGCCACCGTTAAGTCTCGTGGTCCCTGTGTGAAGTGGGGTGCTTTATGGAAAGCGTGGCTCAGCGTTTGGTGGAACATTCATGAGGCTATGAGGTATTTACCACCAACTCCGTCGGCCGATTTAGTGAGGAGGTTTTTTGGGTGATCTGCCAGTGCTTTCCAAGTTTGGGAGCGGGTTGGCTCCTTCCGATGGGACGATCTGTGTCAGGCTTCTTGCTGGTCCCTGCATCTTAGGAGGTGCTGAGTCAGGGATGGACGTCGCGTAGCACTGGATTCAGATATAGGACAGCCAAGGCGCGAATAAGCGTATTGTTTCGCGTCTGGCTTTCCATGACATTATCCCCTACATTGGCGTAAAAACCTTATAATTCGTAGTAAGAAAATAGCGCTTCTAATCTGGTACATAGATTGAACCTTTCTCCATAAGTTGATCTTCATCTATGTGCGTTCTCCCAAGAGGCTGTTACTGATTTTGAACGCGTGCATATGTGTGGCTGACGTAGTTATGTGGCATCAGTGCAGATTACAGACGCCAGTGTGCAATGGTAGGGTCATCACCTCGGCATCAGTCCTTCCGCCATTCCAGTCTTTTCTCTATATGTGCATTGTTGCTTTCCTTGCAAGAGTGCGCCTTTATTTCTTTATCTTCATCATCACATCACCCTGCTTTGTTTCGTTTATTTCCGTTAAAGAAATAACTTCCAGATTTATTATCGAATTGTTCTAGTTCGGGAGTAAGTGAGCATTTCCCCCCTCGAAAATTAGTAATTAGTTGGATCTTAATAAGCATATTCATTTGGCCAAATATTGTTTTCGTGCCCTCACGGAGAAGGACGAATCGAATTTGTTTTGGCAACGGAGGAGGTGTGGTTCATAAATTCGTCTGAGGAAGATTTGCTTTTTCTCTGCTGCGTTGCATGAGATCAGTGCTATTCGCTGATACACGTTGTGTTGTTTTTCCTCCAATGAATAGTAAAATATTCAAGCAGTCCCCTGCCACACACCCTCGCGGTGCTATTCTCTAATTTTATCCAGTCATTTGGTCATTGGCTTCATTTGTACATTCAATCAAATTATTTAATGATATCTATGGAGGTATTAGTCTGGCCATTTATTGTTTTGATTTGGACGCCACGTTTGCTGCTGAAGAAGAAGTGACTGAATTCCTGTAGCCAACGCCAGGCCTTTGTTGATGCGGCCAGCAGATGTAGATTAGGATGGCATACTTCACCTATAGCTGGATTTGTAAGCACCCTTACGAGTCCCAAAGGTTGGTGTGCCTGTTTTGTGTGGATCCACTGTCCTGTGCGCTGATAAATACGTAGTAAGGAGTGAAAGAACAGGAGGGTCGTTACATTCACAGTGGCTGTCTACAATTCTCACTTTTATTGTGGTTATCCCGTGAGATACATCACCCCTGACAAATGAACTGCCCTCCTGTTCTTTCAGGTCCACAAAAATGAACTGAGCTAAGTGCAAGTAGTTAGCGTGACGTCGGCGAATGAATGTTGTATTCAAGGGGCAATTAACCTCGACAATCACTTCGCGATGGGATTCGATTATCTCGAACAACTACGACAAGCAGGACGCCGGTGAATAACGGCGCGAGACGACGCACAGTGGGCTGCAATCGAAAATATCTTTGGCCGGAGTTCAAAAAAGGTTTTTTCAAGCCAGGAAGCTGAAACTTTGCATAAATATACTCTAAAGACCTGTGCATCCGATAATCCTAGGCATTTTCTTTAGCAATCAATAATTAACACTTTTCATGAGGTCAAAGATGCACGAATTTCGCAAAAATGGTCTACACTCAATTTTCTCACGAAGTCTTCAAAATCATGCCCTTGCTGAACCTTTATAGGAGATTAATTGGAATAAAAGGTCATTTGATTACATGAAACAGTTTTTTATCTTTAGTTTGATGTAGTCTACTTACATTTTTGTTATTATTTACCGAAGATATTAAACAAAATGACGGACCCTCATTTTTGATCATTTTTTTAATATATGTAGAAAAAAGTGAATTGCAACGCCGACAATCACGGAGTAACTTATATGGGGAAACTCTACAAAGTTTCCATGGTGCGAATCCGATGAGTTATGCTGCGACCGTTTGCGACGCCGAATGGAGGCGTTTACTCGGAACCGAAATCGCAATTTTTTGCACGAAATTGTTAGAGGGTAACGAAAAAAGAATTTTAGTGAAAAAAATAATCTTCTAACCACAACCATTCACTCATAAATCGAAGATTAAAATAAGCAAAAGGTGACGCCCACCGAAAAAGCTGCTGTGATAACATTGACGTCATTTTCCTCCCGTCCTTGACTGCTTTTAGGGGAAGGGAAAGGCGTGGAGGGGGGTTCTCGGAAGGTCTGCTCGCACAGATCCTGTCGCAACTGCTCTCATTGGCAGAGTCCGCTGTGTCTCCCCCATTGCAATAAGACAAAGTAGCCTCGCGGACTCAGTTGTGATTGGACGAAGTCGATATACGTCAGAGGTTGCACCACACTCACTTTTCCGAAAGGGTAAAAAACATCAGTTTTTCGCCGCTTATAATTCGAGAAATAATTGACGGGTCAAAAAACGGGAAAATACGGGTCTTTTTCTTTTACAAACTATCATATTTGGCAATAAAAAATATGGTAAACGACCCCATTGTACCGTGGAGGGAAGGGGGATGGTTGTTCTTGAGGAATCGTCTTTCTTGTACTATAGAGCTATTCATGTTTAGGGAGAGAATTATGAGTTGGCAAAGAGATCGGTTGGGATTAGTGTTTGAAAAGAGAGCGACAGATTGTGAAACGGCTCCGAATATGATTTAGTGGCGCGATACGTCGGGAGGTGAGTGTAATAAATGGAGGTTAAGGCTAGTGACAACCAGGATATTATATTCTTATTTCGGGGGGCGGTATCTGTGTTTGTTGAGTTTGACGGAAATCTGGAAGGAGGAGGTGAGTAGGGGAGCTTAGGGAGTTGTGTATCGGAAGGAAGTAGTTCGGGGCAGCCCCGCAAATAATTTGACCTGCCATGACCTCCCTTGGTCGCTGGCACCCAGGCACACCCCCATTCTGGGCCGCACCCTTTCCACGTGAACCCCTGACATTTGGTGCAGCAGGGAGGCCCGGTGGGTGCGTATATGTTTCAGTGCGGCAATCAACTTTTACAGGGAGCGTACATTGACCAGCACCAGTTGCCACATTTGGAATTTCAAATTTAAAAAGCGGGAGTCGGTGTTTTGCCCCCGGCGGCGGCGTGGAGGCGGTAGAGACACACCACTTTCGAGCTGTTATCGAGGTTTTCGCTCCGGACGCCATTAGTTGTACCGCCTTAGTTGCTGGGACGCCCACTTAATGTAATTCTTCCAGTATTTTATTACGGTCAACTTCAACTGGGAAACCGTGGATCATATAATAAGACTTTTCAATTGATAAATTTAATGCACTCTACCAAATAACCCAATTTTCCTTCAATATAGTTTGGTGGGATTGTTCCTATTCCATGGTCGGGCCTCGATTCCTTTGCTTTCGGAGTGGAGATGAAAGGTTGCAGTGAGGAGGAGACAGCAATTGTCTGGTAGGAGATGTGAAGTAGGCCGCCATTCTGGTAGAGTCCTTCCTCAGACAGGTGTCAACTGCAGTAGTTGTCGGCGTACAGGGGGTGGGGGAAGAATTGGGTGGAGGGGGTGGTTTAGAATGCCATGAGGGTTGGGCTGCCATGCATTGAGTGCCGGGTAGTTGGCAGGAGGGTATGGGGGCAGTAGTGGATTGGGGAGTGGGGCTTCTTTGAGATAGGGTGCGGCGATTGAGCAGTTGGCGGGGAAGGTATGGGAGGGACACTGGGGGGACTGTGGTCAGTCGGGGGTCTCGCACTGACCTGCTTCGGTTAGGCCGGCGACAGTGGAAGCTGTCGGTGTCTCCTTTCCAGGCAGAGTGGGAAGAGATGAGATAGGTGGAGAGCATCAGTCCAGCTGGAGCTGGAGGCGACGTAGCCCAGTGCTCGGAAGTCGCTGGTTGGGGGTGTGTCCCTGGAACCCTGGAGGGTCAAGCGGGAGTGTGGCGATTCCTGGGACCATCTCCCTGGACGCACTGGAGTCGTTGGCATGGCAACGTTGACTCTCCGCATCTCTACTCCAGTGTAACTAACTAGCGGATGTCATAAGATATCTATTCTGGCTCTGGTAACACGCGATTCTTTTGTTCATACTTTCAGCCCCATTTGAGAACTCGCCGGTGTACGGGGGATAAGGCTCAGGGAGGGAAGGGGGCAGGGAATTCAGCCACTCGTACTCAGCAGACTTCCGGCTTTCGATTAGGGTTACGTTCGGGATCAAGGAAGAATATCACGTAAAACTTTATTATTAACTAAATGAAAGTGCCCGTTGAAATTCAACGGGTGTGAGAAATATAAATACAAATTGTATTAAAACATTTAAATATTTTTTATGAAGGGTTCAAAGTAAACTGGTGGGGCTAGCTATGCCTCCACGTCACTATCGGAACCATAAATAAAATTTAAGCTAATGTAAACATGTAATTACTGCATGAACTCGTACATGGACCTTTACAAAATTAAAAATATTATTTAGAAACTTTCATGTCAGAAGAAACAAAGGAGGTTAGAAGGGAAGAGGTGCATACGAATGTCTGCCTATTGGTGACAATGAGGCCTGATTCGGCTTTTTGGGAATGGTACGACCCGCCTCTTCGGCAAAAAAGTTTTTCTCTGGACTTTTATGACTGTTACATTTGTCTCAATTCTCCCACTTCATGACATGACAGTCCAACATTGCTCCACAACAAAGAAATTACAAAAAAATCTATTGGCTATAAAAGTTTTTGTACCACACGTCGGGAAAAACGATATTCAAAATTACAATAAAATTATTCCCGTTTCGCCGACGTGTGGTGGGTGACAGGAAGGTTGATTCCTCGCCAGAGGCCAACTACTGGACACTAGCACTAGATCCAAAAGAGAACTATGATTCCGTCTGTAATTGCTTACGGAAATATTATTCCACTCCTGGGACAGTCACAGAGCGCCCGCATTCCACAAGCTCTCAATCTCCCTCTCACACACACGCAGGCACAACTTTGGGTGGAAACTCATTCAACAGATCGAAATCAGTAGCACATTGTAGTCAGTTCGATTATGGGGCATTTCGATAGTCAGGGATTGCTCATAAACAGCTAACATGGGTTCCGGAAAGGTAGATCCGGAAAGATAGTTGAAGTTAGTCACAATTAGCTTTATTCGTACACGATATTGTAGTCTACGGCGAACACATTACTGAAGTTGATGCGATATTTTTTAGATTTTTAAAAGGTGTCTAGGCAATATATTGCCTTTACGCAGCAATTAATTATTGCCCCCAAAATGAAAGTGGACTGTATTTTGATAGAGAGAGAACGCCCCAGTATCGCTCCTACCTTCTCGTAGGCCACAGCAATAGTTCTGCTCTCGTTCTCCTGTCCTTGTTTCGGCCGTCCAATCCGCTCGTCAGGAACTCACATTGTCAACTCGTCTCTCCGGACCTCCTGGCCTCTACAATCCGAATCGAAAAACGATCCATCGAATCGAGGGCGTTTTTCTTTTGTTTTCGTAGGCTACGACACCTGGCGACCTCTCTCTCTTACATTACGAAACATACTCCCCCCCAAAATTTGAGCATCAAATTTGAAAAATTAAGTAACTACTAACAACAACAAAAAAAATACCAATCTCATGGTTGGATCAATTGCATCATACATTAAATATTTGGTCTTTGTTAGGGTGAAGGAAAGAAAGGTTCTTTTTTCACTCTGGAGGGGGCATTCACCAGAGACTTGTTTGGGAAGGAAGCCCTCGGAAAGGTATGTGGGAGCACCAAAGACCAAATACACTAAATTAAAGAATTAAATCTAATGCTTTATGCTTTAGGAGTAACCTGATCTCCTCCAGCTAAATTAAATACATATTTGAGAGAAAAAAAAATAACTATACTAGGAAATTAGTTCCCACTAATTTCCTACTGGCAGTTTCATAACCTTTGCTACGGGACGTTTGAACACCCCATCCTTTGTCCGTAGTGTTACTACCCGAACTCTGTTATCTGGGCCGGGGTGGACCTCTTCCACTCTAGCCAAAGGCCATTGCAAAGGAAACATATGTTTCTCCTTCAATACCACAAGGTCATCTACTGCTAAATTTTCTTCTTCTTTCGCCCATTTATTCCTCACTTGAAGCGTGTTCAAATATTCGGTGGACCATCTATTCCAAAAGTGTTGCGTTATTTGCTTCACCAACTGCCACCTTGAAAGTCTATTTGAGCTCAAATCAAGTAGGGGCGGTTCCGGCAAGCCTACCAAGGGAGCACCAATTAAAAAATGTCCCGGGGTCAAAGCTTCATATTCAGAGGGGTCATCCGACATTGGCGTGAGCGGCCTTGAATTTAAAACCGCTTCGATTTTAGCGAAAACTGTGGATAGCTCCTCAAAGGTTAGAATTCTATTCCCAATAATTCTTTTCAACAAACTCTTTGCTGATTTCATATTAGCCTCCCAAAGTCCCCCAAAGTGAGGGGCTGCTGGAGGATGCCACTTAATATTTCTTTGCGAAAGGGAATCCATCATGTTACCTGAACTTAACAAATCCCGCCATTGACGATTAATTCCCGTTATATATCGATTGGCTCCCACAAAATTGGATCCACAATCTGAATATATGTCCGTGCATAAACCTCGTCGAGATATAAAGCGATCTAGAGCGGCAATAAATGCCTCAGTTGTTAAGTTCGACACTAGCTCCAAATGGGTCGCCTTAGTAGGTAAGCATACGAACAAACACAGATATGCCTTCCAGGATTTGGATGATCTCCTTGAAGATTCCCTTATAAGGAAATGTCCACCGAAATCTACGCCTGTGTATAAAAACGGACGTGTTGCCACCACTCGTGGGGATGGTAAATCACCCATTTTCGGTACCTTACACGAAGCCTTCAATTTAGTGCAGGTAACGCAGTTTCTAATTCGCTGTCGAACCACGGAACGCGCTGATAAAATCCAATATTTCAATCCTAATAAATATTGCAATGTCATGGGTCCCACATGCAAATACATTTTATGATAATGGTCCACGATCAATGTGGTTAGATAAGCTTCCTTGGGCAACAGCAATGGGTGCTTGCGATTGTAGGCTAAATCAGCGTTATTTAGCCTTCCACCCACTCTGAGACAGCCCTCAGAATCGATAAATGGAGACAATTTCTGAAGCCTTTTGGAACAGATATGTCCCCCTTTCAGATATTCAATATCTTGCTTAAAATAAGACCACTGAGTTACTCTTATGCATACTTTGAAAGCGTTATTGATCTCTTTAACACTTAAATTACTTTCTTTGCATAAGTCTGATGACCTTTTTGCTAATGCAATGAATCGGAGACAATAAGCAATAACTCGTTTAAGTTTAGACAAGGAGGAAAAACGCTCCAGGAGTGCAATGTCTAGCGTGTCTTCATCTGCGACAGCAACATTCGATTTCAGAGATTTCATTTCAGGGAGTACATCATTTGCTCCTGTTAATGCACTAATTTCCCATTGATCAGCACTATTAAATACCCAGGGAGGTGCGTTCCACCATAAATCATCGTTAATTATTTGTTGGGGTAGCAATCCCCGACTGCCAGAATCAGCAGGGTTATCTTTACCAGATATATGATTCCACATTATACCCACATGACTTTCTGATATTTGAGCTACCCTATTCGCCACAAAGGTTTTTAATAAATGTGTTGGAGTATTTATCCAAGAAAGGACTGTTTTGGAGTCAGTCCAGGCATAAACACACTCAATATTTATTTTCTGCGAGAGAGAAGAGAATACGAACTTAATAAGTTTCGTCAGCAAAACTGCTCCCAGAAGTTCTAGCCTCGGGATCGTTAAAGTTTTAATAGGCGCGACTTTTGTCTTGGCCATCATTAAATGGACTCGTCCCTTTGTATGGAGTCCTCCACAGCGCAAATACACCACTGCGCAATAGCCCCGCTCGGAGGCATCGCAGAAACCCAATAATTGGCGGTGTTGTGTGTCGCTTACTTCACTACCTAATGCACCGCGAGGTAATTTTATGTTTTCCAACCAAGGCAATTGGTTTACAAAATGCTTCCACGAGTCAATTACATCGGAAGGCAAATCTTCGTCCCATCCGATATTTAATTTCCAAAGACCCTGCATAAAATGTTTCGCCCAAAAGACGACCGGACTAATCCATCCTAATGGATCAAATAGTTGTGCCAAATTTGAAAGAACGCCTCTTTTTGAGGGTGGTTTTGACGCTATCCTCACGTTGTAAGAAAAGAAATCCAACTTAGGATCCCAACATAAACCTAATATTTTTAAATTTGAGTATTCCTCATTATTAAATTCCACTTTGCGTTGCACAAGCTCCGGTGAAATGGTCCTTAGAACATCCACGGAGTTTGTGGCCCACTTATGAAGTTGAAAACCTCCAGCTTTTAACATTCCATTCAATTGTGCTATAAGCTCTATTGCCTTGGTGCTCGTAGAGCTTCCCGAGATTAAATCGTCCACAAATACATCGTTTGGGAGTACTAAAGCTGCGAGGGGAAAGTGTTCCGCTTCGTCATGAGATAATTGCTGAAGTACTCTCATAGCCAAATATGGAGAGGACGTTAAACCAAATGTTACTGTGTTTAATTCAAATTCTTGCAAAGCGGAATGTTCGTTAGCGCGCCAAACTATATGTTGGTAAGCCCTATGCTCCGGACGTATCAAAATCCTTCTATACAATTTTGAAATATCGGCTACAAATGCCACAGCATGTAGACGAAACCTTAAGATTAAATCAGCAATGTCTTTATGCAATTTCGGACCCTTTAAAAGTAGTTCATTCAAACTATGCCCTGATGAGGTGCGAGCTGAAGCGTCAAACACTACGCGCACTTTCGTGGTTGAGCTAGACTCCTTAATCACCGCATGATGTGGAATGACATATTTCCCTGATCCCCATTGAGACCTTGACATATGCCCCATAGTGAGATATTCACTTAAGGATTTATTATATTCTGCTCGCAAATAGGTGTCATGTGCTAATTTCCGCTCGAGATTAGAATACCTCTTTAATGCCTGGGCCTGAGATTGTCCGAGAGAAGTCTCAGGGGACTCGTCCTTAAATAAAATGGGTACAACATACCGCCCATTGTCCTCTCTATAATGAAGTGACGTGAACTGCGATTCCGCCCTTTCGTCATTTTCGGAGGCAGGCGGATTGCTCGGAATCTCTTCGACCTTCCAGAAATGTTCTAGCAACGAGCCCAAGTCACTTTCCTCGTTCGTGACAATACACGAGGAAATGTTTGCACCAGTATGCAAAGAATTGGAGGTAGCTTTTACAGGACCTATTAGAATGTAACCAAAAATCGAAGGCCACGCAGTAGGATTACCTTCGTAGCGAATCGTGGGTCCATCAACCATAATTTGCGAGTATAATTCTGCGCCGATTAAAATATCAATATCCCCCGGCTTATGGAACTCGGGATCCGCCAATATCAAATAGCGGAAACGATCACATACACTATCGGGCATTAGAGCGCTAGGTTGCCTCGAGGTAATTTTTTTAATGACTATGGCAGTAGTGGTTAGTTCCTCGCCCCCTTGACGAGGCCGAATTACCAAAGACGTAATGCCTTTCGTAGTAGTGACGGGATTATCTGCAAGGCCCTTGCATGCGACCATGGATTGCTTTCTCGAGAGACCCAGCCTTTGCTGGCAAGCGGTGGTGATGAAACTAGCTTGCGACGCCGGGTCTATCAAAACACGTACATTGTTGAATATGCCAGACGCCGACTTCACGGCAACAATAGCCGTTCCCAATAATACAATGGAATTTTGACAAACAATATGACTCGTTGGACAAGCTAATTCGTCCTGCATATTGCTTTCAGCGTTAGATAATGCCCGTTCCGTCACGTCATTCGCATTAAATTCTCCCCGCCCTCTCTGGTCGCTTTTTGCCGTGCTAAATGGTTGCGAGGCTATCCGCGAAGAACTTCCAGATACTTTGGTAGTGCACAACAATGTATGGTGCCCCTTTGAACAGTTACGACAAGATACACGGGATCGACAGGCACTTGCTTTATGCTTTCCACCTAAGCAATTGTAACAAATATTCTTAGACTTAACAAAGTCCCTTCTTTTATCCACCGACATTAAAATAAATGTGTTACATAGATATAAACGGTGCTGTTCCGTGCATAGCGGGCATGAAAATAAATTAACATTATCACTGACTGCCAAGAGTGAAGTTCTTGGACTTGCGAGGCTCCGTTTTGCTTGAATTAATCTCGCATTTGACGAAGTACTTGACCTCGACCCTGATGAGCGAAGTATATTGATATGCTTGTGTCCAAATTTGACTAGGTCATCAATGCGGGGAAATTCAATTTCATGATGTTCCATTTCAAACTGCTTGCGCGAGTATTTATCTAACGTTCTTACCGCAAGAACGAATAAGATAAAATCGGCCAACTGAGGGATATTCATGGCCTTCAAAGCATTCACGTTTTCAGACAAATTTTCAATTAATGACTGGAAACCTTCTATCGAGTCGTTATTTAGAACGGGAGCATTTATAATTTTCTCTAGGTACTGTAAAGCCAATAATCGCTTATTCTCATATCGACGAACCAAGTTTTTCCACACGATAGCGTAATTTTCAGATATCAATGGAAGACCAGTCACTATTTTCCGCGCATTCCCCTTTACACTCCCAATTAAGTAATGAAACTTCTCAATATCCGTCAACTGAGTACTCTCGTGTATCAAGCTACAGAAAACATCGTAAAAAGGTTTGAGTTAGCCAATTCCCCGTCAAATACAGGAATATTTATCTTCGGCAACCTGGCCGTTTGCGAATGAGTAGGCACCCCCATACTAGCATTACTAACTTCCGTGGGTAGCATCTGACTTGCCACCGCTTTGATTTCATAATACAGCTCTTCCACACGATCGCTAATGCTTAATTCCTCATCGAAATCCAAGTTAAACTCGATCATATCCTCACGAATTTCATCAGTAAGAGTTAAAAACGAACTATATTTTTCCTCCAGAGCTGCATACCTGCATTTAAGCATCGGGATATCTATCTGATCCTCACGTGTGAGGGCATAAAGCCGTTCTAACGTATTAATTATGGCGTCTCGACGAGCTTTCTTTAATTTTAGGAGGCGATGACCGCGCGAATCACTCATTGCCTCAGCTTCTTGTCCCTTTTCGTTACCCATTGTTCACCTAACTAATGCAGATAATCACTAGGTCGCGTACGAGGTCGAACGGCCGAAATCCAGTAACACTTGGCAATAACCAAATATATTCACCACACAAACAATAAAGACACTAAGCATAAGGACACAAAATCCAACCATGAGATGTATGTACCAGAAACTACTTTATCCGGCCCGAAGGACCAAATAATGTCTAGGCAATATATTGCCTTTACGCAGCAATTAATTATTGCCCCCAAAATGAAAGTGGACTGTATTTTGATAGAGAGAGAACGCCCCAGTATCGCTCCTACCTTCTCGTAGGCCACAGCAATAGTTCTGCTCTCGTTCTCCTGTCCTTGTTTCGGCCGTCCAATCCGCTCGTCAGGAACTCACATTGTCAACTCGTCTCTCCGGACCTCCTGGCCTCTACAATCCGAATCGAAAAACGATCCATCGAATCGAGGGCGTTTTTCTTTTGTTTTCGTAGGCTACGACACCTGGCGACCTCTCTCTCTTACATTACGAAACAAAAGGCATTCGATAAAGTTCCTCATGATAAATTAATCTTGAAATTAGAGAGTTTTGGTATGAATAATGACGTTGTATGTTGGGTAAAGGAATTCTTAGGTGGGCGAGAGCAGAGAGTTTTCATAGATGGTATCATATCGGACACAATCAAAGTCACGTCGAGAGTTCCCCAGGGTAGCGTAGTAGGCCCGCTTCTTTTTCTTTTATACATAAACGTCTTGAGTACCGTAGTTAATAGTAAGCTTAGACTCTTTGCAGACGATGCTATAGTGTACAGTGATATATCAAAAGAAGAAGACCGGAAATCGCACTGAAAGGATTTAGATGCAATTTAAGTGGTGCGACAAATGGCAGTTAGAACTTAACCTTAAAAAGTGTGTAGCTATTAATTTTTGGAAAGGAAGAATGTGTGCATAATTAGTAAAAACGTAGTTTTAGTGTAAATACATTAATCTGTGCTTGATTGCGTTGGATTTATAAAAAATAAACAATCATAATTTGCTTATTTATTTCTATTTAAGACTAGTATTTGAGACTGCTGAGAACGTAGTCTGGAATCACAGTGAGAAAATCGCGCGTTTGGCTGTCCGGTGGCGGCTAAACATTCGAGGGGCTGCTGTGCTTCTTTGTGGAGTTCGCACGACCGCTATATATATTATTGCTTAGGATTTAGCCATGTGTTAGTGGAGAATCATGTTTTACGTAATTTAACCAGTTTTCTCACAATTTTACATCGTTTCTTGCGGAAAAAATACGTGATAATTGCCGATACATCCCCTCTCCCGCATGTGGGATTGGGTGAGATTCGGCTCGACACCCACCCCACCCCCAGAAACGCCTCACGTCATTAATGGACGCCCCCGTACTAAACATCTAGTTGCATGAGACCCTAATTATGTAGTGTTTCCATTTAGTAGCTTGTTTGCATGTCAATAGTGCATGCTTGGTTATCTTCACCCCTAGCCACACACCCTCGCGTTGGCTTGTAGGGTATCGCGTAGGTGTAGATGTAGTCTAAAACAGAAAAGGGAACATTAAACTAGACCTGGTTTGCCTAGCTGAGAAGCTAGTTTATGGGAGGCTTAATTTCTCACCAGTGATCAGTCAAAGAACTGAAGCCCTGATCCCAAAAATGGGATCTTTCACACTTTCTGCGATTGTGTTCGGCATTCCATGCCAGGGAAAATCACGGAGAGCAAACAGCACCTAATAGGCCATATATAGGACCTATGGCACCCAATCTGTCTCACATACGAGCACAACTTCGGGTGAAAAGTCACTCGACAGAGTTAGGTCAAAGAAAAACAGACTAAACTAAAGTTAAAAGTAGGGAACGCAACAGAGAACAACAATTTTTTATCCGAAAATAGTGGTGATTGAAACAACATGCTACATCATTGTATGACGCCCCTCTCTACTCCATTCATCACCCAAGATCACTTTCTGTCACGCGTTAGTAATAACTAACTGCCTCTCTGAAATCCAAACCGACCCTCTGGAAGTTCTTAATTATCTACGAAAAATTCCCCTTCAACGCTCCGCAGGCCCTGATGTACTGAGTCCAATATTATTTCGCAATTGTTCTGAATCCCTGTCAATACCTTTAAGTTTACTCTTAAACCGCTGTTTTTCCCTCGGTACCTTTCCGTCTTTATGGAAAACTGCTAATGTTATCCCCGTACATAAATCTGGCCCAAAAAACCTAGCATGAAACTATCGACCCATATCCTTACTCCCAGTCCTCTCTTCTGTTTGTGAGAGAATAATCCTCAGCCGACTCTATTACTTCGCATCCCCTCACCTCAAACATGGATTTCTTCTGTGCCGTTCGTGCATGACCAACTTAGCTGTTTTTCAGCATAATGCCGTAAATTCCTTGAATAACAAAACACAGTTAATTACCATTTTCCTAGACTTTTCTAAAGCTTTTGACTCCATCAACCATAGCCTCCTCCTTCGTAAACTTAGCGAACGTTTCAATATTTCTGGTAATTTTAAAAATCTTTTAAGTTTCCTCAGCAACCGAACTCAAAGGGTCATCTTTTCTGGTTTTTCTTCTTCCTGGTCTCCACTGACATCTGGGGTCCCTCAAGGCAATTTCCTTGGTCCGTACCTTTTTAATTTATATATTGATGATCTTGCCTCCCTACTGCCTCCTTCCCAAGCTCACACCCTACTTTACGCCGATGACTGCAAACTTTTCAAGAACATTCAAACGCCCTCCGATTGTTATGAACTGCAAGATGCCCTACGGGAGACATCAAATTGTTGCAACGTATGGTAGCTGAAATTAAACCCAGAAAAATGTAGCGTGATGTCCATTTCCCTAAAAAAGTTCACCCATGAATTTCATTATACTGTTCTTAATCGCTCTCTAAAACGTATCTCTGCATCCAAAGGCATCTCAAGTATTCTTACAGACAGTAAATTAAATTATTCCCAACACATACAAACCATCAAGTCCAAAGCAATGTCCCTCTTAGGCATGCTCTATCGTTTCACTGAAGTTAATGACACACAAACCCTTCGAACCTTCTTTTCTTCTATCGTTCCTCAAACTAATCTAATAAACTCTCATCTCTGGGCTGTGTCTGCAATTTCTTTGCTAAAATAGTTAGAAATAGATTACCACATTTTCGTAACCAATGTCCACCAATACTATTCTCTCCTCCTCCTAATCTTAGCACCCTTAGACTCACAGCTGACTTAAAACTAATTTATAATATTCTCAATTCCACCATCCACTTCAACCAATTTGCTCTCCTTTGTCAACTTCAAAGTTCCTTCCAGCCCACCTTTTGTTCTCATCCTTTACTCCATAATCCCATTTGCCCAGACTTTCGATTACCAAACGTTCGCTTTCCTTCCGTCTCTCATCTCTATTGAACTCCCTCCCATAACACATTGATGCCTTTGCACTCCCAATTAAATCATTCATGAGTCTTTCTATATCGAATCTGTCACCAGAATAGCCTTTCCCTTCTATGCGTTTCCTGTTACTTTTATTTTATTATTATCTTGTATATGTTATAAAATGTATGTACTGTTATTGGCCACTATAAAATGGCATCATTGCTGTATTTGGTTTTCTTACTTTAAAATAAAAATGAATCTTGCGAGTCATGCATTCATTTTTCATGCCGTGACGCATGCAGCCTATCCTCTTGACATATGTTTTGTCGAGCCAACCGTGATTCCTCTCTGTGCTGGCAGAATGCATTGCGACGGGCGTGATCATGGGGTAGTGCGTCCATTACACTCCTCTGATGTTGCCGGGAGGCGACGAGGCGTCTTCTCCCTGGGAAGGGCCCCTCGGATGGGTTGGGATGGGCCAGACGCGGCGGGTGTGATTACGGGGGGAATCCCACATTGATGGACGGCCCTCTCGGGCCCTGGTGCTGCAGCGCTGCCCTCTGTGGCCTGGGTGGCGAATTGCATCTGATCTCGGGGAAGGAGTGCGATTCCAGGTGGAAGGAGGAAGCGAATGCTGCATGGAGGCCATGTTCTACCCAGAGGGCGTGTGGAGTACAGTCGAGGAGAGGTGGCGAGGGTGATGTGCCAACATCTTCTGTTGAAAAGAGCTTTGCAATTAAAGAAGAAGAAGAAGTTTTACATTTCATACGGTGGTCGTCGTCAGGATCCAAACTCTCAGTTTGGGTCCTGACGTTCATAGAATGCAATATTTTACATCACAACAGAAGTCGCTCCAACTTCAGGCCCTGGATTCATGGGAGAACTTGTATCTGATGATCTGTACTCCATGTCATGCATCCTCAGGTGGGATGCTGGGATTGGGGGACTGGGAACGAAATCAAAAGAAGATTCAGTGCGGTTGGACCGGGAATCGAACCCAGGATCCTTGGATTGAAAAAATCTTGGCTACAGATCTCTTTAAAATTGCGAGTCGGGTCAAGAATCTTTGGATCATGTCGTGACATGCCTTATCAAACCAAGGGATCGTTTATTTGCCCAGAACACTGCCGCCTTTTATCATCTTAGGTTCTTGTTGTTGGTTGACCGTACAGGGAGCCAAATGTTGACTTCTTGACTAAAAATGTAAGCCTCGGGAAAATTACGGTCTCAGGCTGGCTCACTTTGTGGGATTGCTCCATTACCTTATATTTGGCCTGTCGCTTGATTGCTTGGTGGACATTATATGCTTGATGGAAATGAACTTTTTTTATATTTTTATTAAAATTTTGAGTCTAGATTTTAATACATGTGTGGTCCACAAGGTGGTAATATTTATCTCATTGAGAGCGTGGAAATGGAAAAGGTTAGATAGCTTGACTGAAAAATGTTGCCAGTGAAGTTTTAGTTTGCAGTAACTTTTCTCAACTTGATGCTGAATGCAAAGATCTTAAAAGTAATCTTTCTTCGCATTCCTTAGCTCAGTTCGTCAAAAGCACGCTAGCGTCTACGCCGGGTTTCTCTCTACCCCGAAGATGAAGTGGAACGAGTCAATGATGATATCGTGGAAGGAACAATACAAGGGAGACGAGGTAAAACTTTTTATTTTGGTGATTGCAAGGACATCATTGGTGACGGTCAAGTTGGAAGTGTGAAATCAAGACATAACTTGGGAAATCGGAAGGTTAGAGGAGAGAGTGTCCTAGAGTGAAGGCCAACACATAATTTAAAAACCACTCCCGAAGACAGCATGTGTGGAAAATGCCAGGAGATTGAAGAAGATACCAAATCCACTTCATTTAAGTGAAGAAGAGATGAGTAAGGAGGTGAAGGACTGCAAAAGCTACCAGGGTGCAGATATTGATGGTGGCCAGAGCGTAGCTTAGTGATCAGGAAATGCCATTCTAAACTCACAAAACTGAGGTAAACAAGTAATGACATACAGAAAGGGAAAAAATTGAAGGTGAGTTAATATCAGCTGCCTTCTAATAAGAGTAGAAGTAAATGGGCGAGTACGTGAATGTGAAATCAAAAATTAGTGGGTAACCATTAAAAATGGACTTCAGAAAGGAGCGAGGGAAGCTCTTGGGGAAAGAAAGTGGTTCAGAAGTAGTCAAGGATCATCGAGTAAGTCTTATGCCTGATCAGAGACGCAAGAAAAGCAGTTGAATGAAAAGAGAAAACTGCTGAAGAATAACTCTGCTTCAAGTAAGGAAAGACGTGAATCGCGGAGTGAGAAAAAAGGAAGTGAAAAGTGATGACGAAGGATCTATGCGATTGTGTACGTAGCAAGGTCGCACGTGAAAAGGTGGAAGCTGCCTAAATGATGATCAAGTGAAGAGGTGGAAGGAATGTTTGGAGCATTTAAGAACGGGAGGAATCTCAATGAAAACAAGGGAATGAATTGGCCAAGATGAAATGTAAGACTCGGTCTTCAGATCAGAATCTTATGCTGCAGTAAAGGACCTGCGGATAAATAAAGCTTCTGGAATTGAGGTTATTTCTGCCAAGCTGCAGGAGAAAAAACATCAATCCAGCCGTACAAAATCGTCTGCCACATGCACTCAACAACTGGGGAGATACCCGCAGTATTTGAGAAGCACACCATCATCCCCGTTTATTAAAAGAATAGGATCGGGAATTTTTAAAATTTGACGACTGCCAGCTTGACAAGATTAAATTTTGAGCAATGCATTGAGTCGTCGAGATGGCTTTTCAGATACGCTAAATTTGACCGAATCTGGGTACATTGAGTAGATACTTTGGTGTTTTGGAACATAAAATATACCTATTTGATGACAAGAATTACTTTGTTCTATATATTTTATAGTGGTTCATGATTGTTGTTTGTGGAATAATAATTTAACTTTCGAAAAGGACAGTAAAACAGCATGCCCTAGAAACCTATTTCAATGTTCATGGTTTTCGAATAAAATTCAAACTTTTAGTCTATTCCACACTTTTTTCGTTTTTTTTTCGACTTCGATTTCGAAAAAAAGTGTGGAATAGACTAAAAGATTTTATTTTATTCGAAAACCATGAATAGTGTAACTAAATTCCACAAAGTGACGCCTTCAGTCCTATCTGATATACTATTTCAATGTGTTTTTATTTTTATTTTCGTGGTTTCTTTTCCCTAGTTCACGTAGACTATTCAAAACAATTTCTCGAAGAGCATGCGGTGCCAAAAGACTTGAAGATAGCAAACGTTTCCCCAATTAGCAATGGTGCATGAAACTATAGTCCAATGCAACTTATTTGAATATCATGCTTAATTATAGAGCATACACTGATCACTTCAATTTTGGGACACCTATAATATGGAGGATCTACTGATGAAAAACCAGAGAATGATTTCTATAAGGTTATGTATTGCGGAGCACAACTCGCTCTTTTTGTTCATGATATTTTAGCCTCTGATAAGGGTAACGACCAGGAGTACTCAAAGTCTCTCTTGACCTCAGAAATGTGTTCGATATATTCTTGCCTTCCTCTCAAACTAACCCTCGAAGTTAGAATCCCATGGTGTATGGAGACCACATCTCAGCCTGGATAGAAGACTTTAAATGAAAGAGTTCAAAGGGCGGTATTGGATATCGTTAGCTCTTGTGAAGTCAAAGTTACATCGGGAGTTCCTCAGGGAAACGTGTGCAGTCCACTTTTATTCCATTTTAAAGTAAATTATATTGAATGCTTTGTCTTTTTGCGCATGATGCGGTAGTGAATGGGAATTTAGGACGACGATGAGAGGCTCTCGCTATTAAAGGATTTAGTAGCTATTTATGCTTGGTGTGGAGCAGAACAGCTTGGCTCCATATCTCCATACTTCATCTCTGGGGCATGTGTGTGTAGATGGATCCGAGGACTCGGTCAGTGTGCACCGCCATTCGCGCAGGGCGTGATGCTATTGTTGCTCCGGAAACCTGGAAGATGGATTTTGATACCAGACTTGATGTAAATATTCAGTATAAAACATTGTAAAATTCAAATGAGGAATTAGAGAGAGGTAATTGGATTTTTTGGTAGAATAGGATATATTTATGTAATGGATTTCATGCCGTTAGTAGATATTGGATCAGTGCTTTTCTATTCCCTATTTCTGCTTTAATGTTTACCACATTAATCTACAAATTTGGGTGAAATAATGAATGAATTGGAGACTCGTCTCCATCAGTTATTCCTCCAAATATGATTTCCACTGACGTGGTAAATGGCCGCTAAACGAACATTACCGCTTCATTCCATAGAAAGGCATCCTTCGGAGATTAGCCGATGTTTCCGAATTCCTAACTCTCCCTCTAGAATATTCTCATCGTATTTATTTTCTCTGCATTCTCTGGGAGAGACATAATCTATTCCTCCTCCTCGTCTTGGTTGCCAACGCTCTCATCTTCAATACATTTCATTTCTTTTCCTGGATCGAATATTAGATATTTCTTCCTGACTTGTTTCCTCCCCCCCATCCAATCTTCCGGCTGGAATTGGTTCTGAAGTTGGAAAAAACGAGCGCGTAATTGCTCCCCCTCGCCCCCCCCCCGCCCCCCTCGCCCCCCTCCTTTGGCAGAGTACAAACCGAGACTTTGAAGAAGGCCATGGAATCCAATTGAAGTCAGTCGATACACGGGAGTAAGGTGGGGACTTTTCATTTAATCCGTCTGAATTTGATATCCGATCTCATCCTTGGGAGCTCCACCATTCCAAAGATCCTCCTGGTGGCGAGATCTTCTCGGATACATTCTTCTTATTTGCGTAATTGGAATCAATGGGCAAAATGAAACCGTACCCCTCTTCGAAGACATTTTGAGAAATTGTGAAGACGAGCGGGCGAAAGGCGGTGTGAATGGCCCTCACGACACTGCACAGACGCTGCTCCGACGAATTCTCTCTCAATCTTAAGGAAGTGAGTCATTTCTTTGCAATTCAGATGTATTTGATATTATAGATAAGGGTAGGTGACCGAGTGCGCTGAGTCATAATGGTTGCCAGTAGTAGTGGGAAACAGGCAGAATGCATGCCGGGAAGGGGCAAGAAACCCGACGCCAGCATTCGTAAAAGAAGACGAAGATCAGTCAGGGCGGACTGTGAGTGGGAGATACCCCACAAATGACTTTCGCTCACAAGGCACTGACACCGTGACATAGCAATCGTGGTAGATTCAGGGGTTCGTAGATACAGAGGATTTTATCTTGATTAAAAGATGGATTTGGATAATATGTTCTCTGAAGCATACTCTCCTGGCTTCTTCAAGTATTGGTTAGACCATGGAAAGTATTCAAGACCCTGACACCCCGACACCCTCTTTGGCCTTCCTCGTCACTGATCCTCTCGTCTTAGTGCGTGCGAGCACCTTTGCCCGACCGACTTCGGCCTCCCTCCCGAAACACACGCCTCTCTTCACTCCTCCTTTCACCTCTTTGCTCTGCACGCTTTGTCTTCCCCTTCTCGCCTTGTCTCCTGAATGTCCTTGCCCTGAGAGACGTTTCGGAACCAAATCTCGCCCACCGTCATTTTACCCCGAGGCTTGCTTCCTTTAAATTGTCCGCTTGTAGCCCATTGCGGTTGTTATCTTAAAATGTCTTACATGTGCCAATGGCACATTATTCATTAGGGAAGGAACGCCATTGGTACCTTAACGTACAGAAGCCAAGATCGACAAAATATATGTATCTGGCCTCCATTCGAATGATCACGAAGGAGCCGGCAGTTATTGTAGGACATATTGCAAGTTTATATTTGCATCAGTACTTTGTATGAGGTGGTGAAAATCTGCTACTTCTTAAACTACGACAATTCTCTACTATAACGGAAATTCTTTCTCCCAATCTGTTACTTCTTGGTACTTTTTTCCAACGAAAAATTTCCTCGCTAATTCTTTTACCGACCCACTATTTAATCTACCTATTACATTTGATGGTTTAGCATGTTCGTTCATTTTGTGTGTTTTTCTCTGACTTTCTAAATCTACTCTGCATGTTCTGTCAAATTCTTCCACGATTTTTCCCCCGCTGACTGACCTGCACTCTGGACTACCACCTGAGCTAAACCCTACGTGTATGCTCCAGTATCCTACGCGATACCCTAGACGATGCCTCGTCCGTGTAGTGGACACTCAGTGGATTCAGGGGAACCCGACGCGTTTCCAGCTCCGGCCCGAGGTCCAAAAACTCAGCTCCCTCGCTCCCACAGACTTCACGGAGTCTCCGGTTTATGGTCTCCACCTGATCATGGCACTAAAACCTAGACCATAAAGCAGACTTTGCGTAGTTAATTATCTTTTTTCTGTAAATGAAGGTTCAATGTTACAGTTGGAATACCCGGGGTGGACCGACGCTCCCATTTATATAATGAATGAATAACTTGGAAGTTCTTTAGCGCCTTCATCACCCTCGACACTTTTCTGTGTGTACAGTTTACGATTGTTAGACAAGAGTGAGTTTAGGCTAGATAACACGTCCTGGTTTATTTGAGCCAATGCTGTTTGTCGCCATTTTTAGCTGGGAAAAAAAACAACTAAAACCAATCTATCGAAGTACATAAAAACAGCAGAATCCGAAAGTGAAATACTGCCTCAGCAGAAGAAGAACTGTGGTCGCTTACAGGCGGAAGTTTGGAGAAATTCCAACGTAGCCTTGTGACCTTCTCTAGGGTACAAGTGGTATAATAATCACTGCAAAAAAGAACCTCCTGGGTATCATTCACTCTGTCGCTTCTTCTTAGCTGTTGCTGGAGTGAATTCCCACTCCCTCTGGTGGGGATCTCCTCGCCTCCTTTCGATTCGTAAACCCTTTCAACTAATCTATTCCTCCAGAAGAACAGTTCCCTCTGTTTCTTTCGGAGAAGTGGTCGTCATCCCACCTCACCGAGCCTTGAACAAACAATTGACGACATTCCAGGCTAGGGGTAGCTTTGACTTCGCCATATGCAAAACCGCGACGAATGATCGCGTGTTTAATCTTCCACCTCTTACCATGTTTCACAACATTGCCAATTGCAATTTCAATTATGTAATATTCATTCATACCGTAGTTCATTTTATTGGCTGCTAGTTTTTTTGAATTCGTGCCCCTGAACCCCTAGAGTATCAACTATACGAACGAGGCATCGCTTAGTATAGGGTGCAGGGTACTGGAGCATACGCGAAGGTTTTAGCTTAGGTGCTAGACCGGAGAGGTTGACTCAAAATGTCCTTCTTTCCTCGTACAATTAGGGATATAAATAGCGGTAGATATGTTCAATACGAGTGTATCAATGGATTGCATAGGTAGATGCATCTTGGTATAAGGACTCGAAGATAACTAACAGCATGTTTTTGCATTCTTGCTTTGCTAATTTTATCTTTTTTAAATAGTGAAGTTTAGACTAGTATATTATTACTGATCCTTTTTCATATGTAGTGCATGTTTGGTGAGAATTCACCCTCTGCCACACACCTTTATGGTGGCTTTGCACGGTAATATGTAGATGTTGATGAGAGTTGGTCATTCTTCAGGGCAGCAAACAGCGTAGCGGACTTCAGCCGGAATCTAGCCTACACGCAGTAGCACCAACATAAGCTGCCGAAATATTGTGTAATTCGAATTGTGTATAAGTCGAAATATTGTGTAATTACATGGAATTTCTTCCAATTCCGGAAATCACTATATGCACTATATATATTGATTTCAATAGTTTCCACAAAGTTAACGCCGATACGCTTTCATATATATATTATGCTTATGTATAAGGTAGAAAATTATTCATTTTGTGTGTCAGCTTTTACATCGTGATCATATTGTGCGTAAAAATTGTAATTATACTGTTCATTTTTTATCTATTATATTACTTATATCTATTACATTACTATTATATTTTATACATATATTATTAAATAAGCAGGAAAGAAAGGAGTAGCTGTGGGAGGAGGCGAGGACCGACGTCAACACTGGGAATGGAGAGCTTCGTGATATGAGAGCGAGGCAGGGAAGTGTGTAGGATGAGCAGCGGAATGACTGGAGTTGATGGAAGCCATGGAGTAGCGCGGGTGCCACTCTACCGGAAGAAGAATCTACTTGGAGCTGGAAATGCAAGCGTGGAAGTAGGGAAACGAATCATCCGAACAAACATCTGCCCCACGTACTTCTATTGCATGGACGGTGACAGCAGCACAGAACTCGATGCTGGAAGCATTCGAAATGTGGTGCTACAGAAGAGTTACGAAGGTGAAATGGATCGACCGAGGGACAAACGAAGAAGTCTTGAGTGTTGTGTAAGAGGAGAAGATGGGACAGTTCAATCGGCCATATCTTGAGATACACGCGAAGACAATCATCGACAGTGACAAGTGGACGGGGGGGAACGTCAAAGGAAGGCCTCGCTTGAGGTGTATGGAGCAAGTGGTGAAGGATGTTGAAGAGATGAATGACATGTGAGAATGTTAGCCGACAGGAGGATGGAAATGAAAGCTGCGTCAAACCAATCTTCAAGAGTGTTGACTCTTGAAGACCGCGATGAGATATAAGTTGTCTGATGTTAAACTATCGTCGATTATTCAAAAAAAACCATGTAAATGATGAAATACGCACGGTGAAGTTCCATGAAAGCCGTAGTGTGCGCAGTTTATTTATGGTCATGAATAATGCCGGAGATATTAAATATACGCTTTGATTTGTCAATTAATCAATATAATGGACTCATTTACAAATTTCTTGTATAATCGTTAATATTGTAGTATGCAATTATTAAGAAGCAGCATAAAATGTTCAGCAATCGGTAGTTCACTTTTACCAAGGTTTTAAATAATTAATGGTGGCCTAGTGGGCAGGGCGCTTGGCTACTGATCGAAGGGTCCCGGGTTCAAATCCGGGTGAAGCCTTTGGACACGCCCCCGAACAACAAAAAATCCTCGGAGTGCGAGGTGGCCCAGGGAAAGGAACTGCCTGCCCCCGATACCCTGAATGTGTGTGAAATTCACACGCCTGTGTCTTAGCCCGGGGTGATATCTGCCCTCACCTATCCAAAACAACCTTCGGGTTGAATCACTGAGTGAATGACATATATTATATTGTTTTGTAAAAGTCAGAGATAGTCCTGAAATTTGCTCAGTGGGTCACCCACAGAGCACAACAAAGGAAATATATTCTAAAATAAAATTCGTTCACATGATTCTGCCTTGCCTTCTGTTTAATAAAAGTATAGAATTTCCGTATAGCAAATAATTAGTTTTCGATTGAAAATAACACCCTATTGTACTGTAATTTTTAAATTACTTAGGCAGAGATTGTAAGTGTACTCAACTCCACTGCTGGAATCAGAGAGCACACAGTGTGATATCGGAGAAAGAATCAGGTGCGGGTGTGGTAGGGTAGGGACGGAAGCAGTCGTCTAACTTCAATGTGGTCAATGCTTTTGCGACTTGTTGCCACAAGTGTTCAAAACAACTTACAACTTGTTAGTGACCCGGGAGGGGGAGGGGTTACTCCGGGCGAGCAGGAACCACAAGCGAAGTGACCCGGCATTCCGTTTTCTATCACCTCCCCCCTCACTTCAAACATCGTGTCGGATTTCGGGTGATGAAGCTTGCGGAATGAATATCCCAAGAAAGGAGGGGAGGATTGCATGTTGCAAGAGAGGAGGGAGAATCCACAGACCTCCCTTTCCTTCCCCCTATAGGCACCGATGTTGCCAGTGTTTCTTACTCTTCCAAGATTTAAAGACCCTCGCCGCCATTACGTGTCGATCAGTTACGACTGCTCGCCACCTGGAGAATTTTCCTCGGAACTATTCCTAGCCAGTGGCTGTGATGCGTCCCACGGGCGGTCAACTCAATGAAAAAATAGTTTGACAAGATTTGGAGGTGAAACTCAAAACGTGACGTGTCGACACCTAGCGCATCTTAGAATGCCTACCGTAACTAGCTGAGATTTTAAAGGCAATTTCAGCCCTGGAGCACGCAGTTCTACATACAACCGCTAGATGGCAGAACTTGTACAGATTCATCATTCCTTCTTTACTATATCATATATTCTTGATACTATTAATTCCGTTAATTTTTTCGTATTAATCAAGTTTTCGGCGTTAAGTACAGCAACCCGGAATGGGAAACAGTGCATGATTGATTAAATAAGGAAAAAGTCCAAGCTCAACTTGCTAATTTCGCGTACACACGACTAATTACTAATTGAGAAGCCACACTAATCACTAAATTCTCGGCAGTTTGCACTAAGTTTACTATTCCAAGACCGTTCTACTTCATACACGAAGTAAATACTGCATTATCTTCATCGATGGAAATTAAATATCGTCACCAGATGTATATGACAAGGCGCAAACTCTGAAAATAAATACGTGTACAGGATTTCATATTCAAAAGAAATAGAAATTTGTACCTTTTGTACAAGAAGAAGTTTATTTGATTGGCAAAAATTACAAATACACCAGTGAACATCTATTGGTCAAATCACGATTTGACCAATCGTCATTTTTCAAGATAGAGGTAACAAAATATAAATAAGCTATTTTTATTCAGTAACCCATCTGCAGCCTCCATTACAAAAACCTGCCTGTTATGTAAACGACTAATTGTCAGACAACAGAAATAATTTTTCATTAAGATCTGCACAAGTCCCACAAAATATCAATGATACAGCAAGTGACTCACTTACAACAGATTTGATTTAATAAAAAATGTTACCATAGCTAACAGTGAATCCACATCAACTGCATGCTACTTAATTCAACAACATAAAAGGCATTAAAATTAATATTTAACTGTAATAACATCTATTCCAATTAAACATGGAGGGGCACAGAATGGCTCAATGGCACAGAATTCTCAATTCACATAAAGGCATAATGATCCTTCATCAATGACAGGTTCATAACTTTGGACATAAACAAATAAGTTACGTATCTACACTACCAGGCCAATATGCCTTGAAACTACAGAAATTTGGATGAATTGCTATGAAATCCAGGAAAAATTTGCATTAAAATATATCAGGACCGAAGTTAATTAATGCCCTGAGCTTGCCATCATTTAGGATTAATAACATAGATGCACACACTAGCACAGGTTCACAAACTTCAGTGATGAGGTCCACATCACAATGAAAACAGGTTAAACACAGCTTTGATTTAATGTCTTAAGACGCATGTATGTCATATGGCAATGATAGGTGGAGAAAGAACTCCCCAAATCAGGATTGATAACGAACCCATGATTGTATCTAAAGTATAACTGGTACAAAAGAATTCTGGTAATTATTTTGTATTTAAATACCCCACATTCTAAAGCGATCGAAAATTCTACTAAAAAAACTCAAGCATAAACTCATTTCTGCAGAGCAATGAGCTCTGACAAAACGATGTTTTGATTTGAGGACCATACATTTCCTAACCCCCGATAACTAATAAATTGTAATGAATCATAATTTTTAGCCTCGATAGGAATATCCCATGAAGTTATTCAAACAGGCAACCCCATAAAACAAGCCCATTTATAAACACCGTGTAGGATATAATCAATTAATACTAATAGCACATAAGTTTACAATACCAATACTGATACAAAAGTATACATTTTGAAAAAAAATCTATTTCCCAGGTCATTATAGAGCTATTACGACATAACCAACCAAATAACTATATCAGACAAGGATGGGAACTAAATTTTCCAAGGACATGTGAAACCTTCAACGACAGGAGTTTGAATACATCGTCAAGGAGGTGAATCCTACCCTTAAAAAATGTTGTCTTGCAACGAGGTTCAGTAATAAAGAGTTTAGGAACATAATAATATAATTTAAACGAGGATACTTAGGAAAATTTCTTTAACACAGTCCAGGTGAACTGCGGTTCGAACACACACCCCTAAGAGCTAAGGAAGTCACTCGGGTCATCAGAACGTTATTAATAGTAGTGTATTGCTCCCCAAATACAATTAAGTGCTTCACAAAAAAACACCTGGATAATACAATTGGAGGACGAAGGTAGAAAGCAGCAGACTTACACATTATGATGAGTGAAACAGGCAAAACTTTTACGAACATGCGATGTACGTCGAAATGTTTCCTTGGCACTTACGACCAGCAAGAAGACATCAGGGACAATCCATTGCCTAGAAACTCGTGAGTGGCGAAGGAAAGCCAGCCTATGTATGTCCACAAACACTTTACACAGACCACCTCCACAAAGCAACTAAGATAATTGCTATAATGTTGTTGTTTATGTCACTCGCCTTATTAACGTTAACCTTTAGCTGGCAAGTATTTACAAGGTCATGAGGCAGTAGCGAGATTTAGTCGAAAAAACTTCGTAAAAATGACGGTTATTTGAAAGTTAACATTAGCTTTTCAGCACATCAGCAATCGCTTCCACACTTTCACTACGCCAAACGGGGCATAAATCGTGCTAACTACGTTTAAACAAACGACCATAACAAGATATGACTTCAGAATTAACAAAGCACACGTCGCATAAACATTCTTGATACACTTTCTCCTACAGTAAACGACAAAAACACAATCAGGAACTAAAACACCACAAATAACACACAACCACCTTGCTCTGCGTGTTGACTAATGCGTTGCTACAAATTTGAATGCAAACGTTCGCTTCCCCGACCAATTACAGACGAGCTACAAAAAATGTAAAAAATAAAAAAAATAGTTCCGACTTCCGGTAGACAAAAAAAATATTTAAAAAATAAAAAAGTAGTTCCGACTTCCGGTAGGCGCTTTGAGATGGCTCAGAACGCAGTCAATGGTTTGCCCGGGAAGATGAACGGGGGTGATGCGTCCTCTTAATCCGTAAAAATATTTACAAAATGTTTGCGACGCCGAGAATAAACTATTTTTCGATCGCGCGTCGCGGCCCGGCTCCGCGCAGCGGGACCTGGAAATACCGAGACTCCGTTGCACTGTTCATGTTGCGTGGACATTAACTCCCCGAATACAACTTGTTCGGGCTATGCCTGTTGTCGCTGATGTCTAATGATTCTATACTGAAGCTTTTTCGAGGATATTGGATCGAGAGAAAATATCCTGCTCATATCTTGCTTTTTGATGTTATGGTTTAGTCGCTGCAGCATCGGAAATACTGCAAATATCCCCTCCATTTTCACTGTGTTTGAGGAATGTATGAAATCCCCCAGCCTATCCATTTCCCCCTGAGTCGCACGCCAGCTTGCACGGGCTCCTTCCTTTCTCATTTTTTCCCGTCCCTTAATTCTGAGCAGTGCGTTTCGTTCCCATTTTCTTCTCCACCCTATCTTCCTCGCGCAATCCTTTCCTTGGTTGCCTCGCCCTTCCGGATTTCCTTGCGTCCTGCCTCCCTTTCTGACCGCTGCATCTCCTTTTCCTGACGGCTGACTTTTTCGGCCGCCACTGCAATCCCACACGACCGCGGCTCCTCCTCTGGTGCGGTTCCCCTTTGTCATTTACCCAACGCCAGTCCGATGGCCCACGGCGTGAACCTTGTGGGACGCCCCCTTTGTCTGTTTGAACGAGACGCGCATTATACGATTTTAATTCGCTCGAATTCACGCGGAAGAAAAAAATCACACTCCATTTGACTAATTAGTACCACTGAGGAAGACTCTTATGAAACGAAAAAATAGCGCCTCCTCTCTTCCTTGAGGGACTCTGCTCCAGTTTTTTCACCGTTTTCCACTTTGGATTCGGAAAAAATTAATGTTTGACCTAAAAAATGTTTGGATTTGCTCTTGTGGTCTGTGGCTTTTCCTCGGTTTAGCACTCAAAGGAAAGCCGTTTTTTATTGTCAGAGGCGCTAAAGCAATCGAGCTCCATTGTTCGTTATTTGCTTGGGAGGAAATCTCTTTGTCATTCGAAAATTATGGCGTCAGTCCTCCTTATCAGTATTCCTTATTCATCGTTTAATATTCTTTGCATTGAAAAAGGTTGTTAGGCCTGTGCGAATGATTTGTTTCATAAACATACACATGCACATTGGTTTAACTTGATAAAATATTTTTTTCACTTGATTCAATTGCGTATTAAGAGATATAAGTGCCCGGAAGAGATTCCGTTCTTCGAAAGTTGTTCCTAGTTTGCGTGATTACCTTGGTTTCATGTGTCTTCCCTGACATTTTCAATACTTCATCTATTATACCTACATCTACATCTTGGTGGTAGGCATGAATATCAAAAATTAATCGTGAGTGATAGATTTTGCGTTCGGATTGAGCTGAGGGAGGGCTATTCGTAAGAAGAGGAACTCAGTTTTATTGTTTTCAAATATTGATGCAGCCTGTCCCTAGATACCTCTGGAACAAACGATGAATTTGCCTGATGTGGACACTCCGAATAATAAACAAAGAAGTGTTTCCAAAACAATTCTGTTTGACAGCTTGTATTTTTAACTGCAATTACTCTTTTCGCAAATTGTGTGGGGTAATGTACGATCCTATTACATGCACCCAATTTTTATTTGGCCAAAATTGATAGCATAGGTCTGTATATGAATTAGCATAAAAATTAGTGGAAGGTGACCCAGTTGGTTGTCAAACAATTATGTCTCATCAAGTGCTCCTTGGAATTGGATCATCGAAAAACCTTCTCTTATTTTACACTCTTATTTGCTCCTTTCGAATCTATTAGGTGTTCGTGTATGGATTGAAGATTATTGAATACAATCACACTTTCCATGCAAGCAGACATACATGTTGCTAGGATATCTTTCTAAAATAACCTGGGATCCCTCTACATGAGGCAATTCCATACAGGACCGTAAAGAACCACTTTAAAAATACAAATAAGCAAGATCCCCTCAGTGACAAGAAGGAAGACCTTTTAATTGAAAGCGAGGATAAAGCAAAGGGATATTCGGAGCAAGGAAGAAATGGAAGCAATATCAGCGCAGAGGTAATTGAAGATGAAAATGAAGAAAATAATGAAATAATGAATGGGAAAAAAAGACGACAGCCCAGCTGTAGAATACTGTCTGCGGCACATAGTCAGCAGGAGAGGTCGCACCCAGGGGCTTCGGGAAAATGCATGTTATCTTTTCCATTCTCGAGAGAAAGAGGTCTGCATGAACGTTAGGGCCGGGGAACGCACGCCTCCGGGGCATTGGCGTGGATCAGAGGAATGGAAGTGGAGCAGCTCCTGGATGAGTTGGACAATATAGGTGAGGGAAGCGGATCCTTAGGCTGATCATAAATTTAAAAAAAGTGAAGAAGAAAAACCGGCTTTTTTTCTACAATAAGAAAAGTTATTGAAAAATTGAATTGTAATTAAATGCTCAGGATAGCAAAGGAAATCGAATTGTCATACAGTGACTGAAGGAAAGGCCATATGAGAAGAAGAAGGGGAAATGGGAGGAGGAAAGAATCGGGAAAGACTTGGGCCAACGGTCTCTCTGCCGTAATTTTCATCTGCCTCGACGTAATACCCTGTAAGCCAAGCAGTGTGTATCAGGGAGTTAATTCACACCAATAAATATTTATCTATCATACTTAAAAAGGATTAGTAGCTGTATTTAAGCTGAAGCTAAGCAACTGAAAAAGGATTTAAAGAGCAAAGCAAGCATGCACATACATGCTGTTAGTTGGGTTAACCTCTACATCTACATCTACACGATAAGCCACCGCGAGGGTGTGTGGCAGAGGGTGAAGATCACTAAGCATGCACTATTGACATGCAAACAAGCTACTGTAGGGTCTCATGCAACTAGATTGTTGGTATCTGCATTGTAATTATGGAATTAGTACATGCATCATGCACTGCAGACTACTGTAAAATATTTCACCTACGTATCCCTTTTACTATGCTGCTTATTCTGTTCTCTTATAGTACGGGGAAAAAATGCCATTTTGAATCTATCAGTACGACAATCTATCTTACTTATAATCCTATTTACCTGGTCGAATCTAGCATAATACGCTGGTGTTTTTAATATGTGCCTAACATCTTCAGTAAAACTATCCGATTGAAATTTCTCTAATAGATTTAAACTGTACCTTAACCTACGCTCTGATAATGATTCCCACCCTAACTCTTGTATTAATTTTGAAACACTACTCAACCTATCGTAGCACCTTTTAACGAACCTAGCTACTCTACGCTGCACATAGTCTATTTCTCTGATCATACCTAATTCATTCGGATCCCATACACTGGTTGCATACTCAAGGTGGGGCCTAACTAGAGAAAAGTAGCATCGTTCTTTCGTCTTCTCATCACTATTATCACAAACTGTTGTAAATAACTTAAAGCTGTTATACCAGCATGCAACACGTAACTCACAGAACTGGGAACTGTTATTAAATTAACCACAGCATAGAAGGCGAAAATACGGAGTTCTCCATTCCAGTGTAACTAACTATTTATGTATTTTAATATCTATAACCTGTGCACATAGTTCCAAGTGTTTATTAGCAAATAAAATTCACCACTGGCCCAGCTCATGCAGATATGCGCAAAATAAAAGCCAGTAATGGTACAGTAAGTTTTCACCCAGCGGTATTGAATTTATAATTATTATCAAAACTTTTAGAATAATTTCAATGTGCGATTCTACTCTAGTCGTTTTCCAACTCTTCCATGCAAAAAGACATTTGGGTGAAAATTATCAATCCAAAGTTATTTAACAACTAATTTAAAAAAGGAAATAAAGAAACATCTACACCGAATTCAATGATTTTCCAACGAGAGTAAAAGTTAACAATAAAAGGGTGAAAACACATCATTCAGATTAATTATGCAAAAATCCTTTCTTAGTTTACACCACAATAGGAATTTTTCTCAAAATATCGCGTTTTTATCACCACCAGTCAGGGTTGTGCGTTAATTAGTGAATGGGTCAGTTATTCTAGAACATAATAAATTTAATTAAACCAATGGACTAATTGCTGTTTAAAACGTTTGACCAGATATCAAGCAACTCATATTACTTGAAACGGTTACGGAATTAACCACAATATGGAAGGTGAAAGAAGCTTTTGAGTTCTCCATTCCAGTGTAGCATAAATACTCGTTGCGATATCCATATTTGTGGACATAGTCCTCAATTAGCAGACTCCACCTCACGTTGGTCCACTGACATCCCCTTTGGATTGATAATGTTCGGTTTCTATGCGGGAAAAATGTCTACATTTAGCTGGTCCCGATTAATTAGTCCCGTCCACTTCTTGTTAGTGTATTCAGAAGACCTTCTCCTACACCCCTTAGGAATTCTTCTTTTGTCACTCGGTCGATCCATTTAATCTTCATCATTCTTCTGTAGCAACACATTTCGAATGCTTCCACCCTTTTCTTCTCCGCTGCTGTCATCGTCCATGGCTCAAGGCTCAAGGCTCAAGAAACACGCTCCAGATGTACGTCCTGATGAATTGTCTCCTTACTTCTAAGCTTGTATTTCCAACGGCAAGTAGATTCTTCTTTTGATAGAAAGCCTGGGCTATTCTGATGACTATTTCTTTATTGCTCCTGAGTTATTGTGACTGGCCAAGTTAAATTTCCCGGGACGGTAAATAAAATGAATTCTGAGCATCGTTTCTGTACGGCGGCGTAGGGATTGTTACGGCTTTTGGTAGTGTTTTGTTGATGTTTCGGTAATTTTTTTTACAAACGTAACTATAATTATGCTTTCTAAAATACTTGTTAGTTGAATACCTAAATGGTTGGCTTTATATTCACGGTATGGAATTGAATATTATGCATACATTGTAATCCAGAAAATAGTATGTATTATGTTATTTGCATAGGTTTCTGTAGTCATTGATAACGTATTCGATATAGTAAACAGTATCCAACGTAACTCTATGGAACTGCTTCATAATTGAAATACAAACGTAACTAGGTTGTTCCACATGAAAATTAATTATTACACGACCCAGGTTTCGTCAGTATTGACACCTACCGGTACCACACTGACATAGCACAGGGCTTACAAGGCACATCCTGAAAGAAAGTCATTGGAGGGAGGAGTACATTGGAAGGGAAGATCTTGCGTGAGAGTACGATTGTCACTCTCCACCCTTCCTCGTGCCTCCCCTTGCCCCCTTGCATCCCCCTGCCCCCCCCCCTGCCTCCCAAACTCAAGGACAGGACCCCACTTTCCTCATGATTATTTGTGCCTTTGCTCTTTTTATTCTTACATCCTTTTATCTGCTCTCCTGTGGTTCGTGGTCCACATTGTTGTGATGTGTCCATGTGTTTTAGGCAGATCATGTTTGTACCTGTTCTGCAAATGAATCTTATTTAGCGTAGTAAATCATGGTTCAAATGTAGCCATTCAATTAGTTAATGTGTTCGACCGTGATGAAGTAGAACCGCATGAGGTTTGGTCGTTTGAATTACACCCAGTCAGGCCTATTGCTGTCGGAATCGATAACGGCAATCACTAAATATTAAAGTCGCAGTTAATATGGACGGGAGTATCCCCATGAACATGTGCCAATTAATTATCCTGTGCAATGGACAACGTACTCGTTTCTTAACGTTCTTACAGTTGAACGTGAACTGCGGTATATGCAGAGAAATATTTTAAAATATGCATTTCATCTCTACTCGTTGAAATAAAAATATGGTGCTTTTCTAATGAGGTTAGTAGTTGATATGCATAAAACAATGTTACTGTGTTTTAATAACATGCCACAGTGAAGAGATTTGTGCTTTCTTGAATGGTGGCTCAGTTATGGACAGTACTTTCAATCTTGTTATGACTCATGGAACGTTATATTTAATGAAATACCTATTAAGCTCATATTTTGATCTTTCATTTTGTCGAATTAAGTTTTATCATGTGAAATGTTTCTCTGTGATAGCTCATCATATACTAAATATTAACAAAGGAAATACTATATATTATTTCAACTTTTATCTGATAATGTAATGATACCACTTTTTAATTGTTAAAAGAATATTATTGGGAATTGACTTCTTGTTCTAAATGTTTCCAAGTGATATTGTATAATCTCTCTCTCTCTGTCCAAATTTGCTTCCAAATCATGTGTTCGTTGTGTTCATTTACGTGTGTTCATTTACGTCATCATTAAAGGCCAATAAAATACGCGTCCCTTCTGGTTAGCACCACGAAACCTGCTTAAAGCTGCTCTTGTTATTGTGGAATCTGTACTTTCATGTATTGTTTTGACTTTTAAAAAGCAGAGATCTTGATAAGCTCTGCTTTGGAGCCTCAGTTGCAATGAACAGGGAGGCATCTCTCTCTTCGCACTTGTGTCCATGCTGGATAGCTGGAGTTGCGACCTTTGCAGAATCATTTACACGGAGTCAGCTACACTGTAAAAAGTAGATCTGATTTTAAGGCACAAAAGCGATCTGAATTTCAGATGCAACAATTTTAAGACAGGGTATGTTGAATTTCAGCAGTAATATCTTGTCTAAAAATAAGGCAGGTGAACGACTGAAAATCAGACCATCCAGAATTCTGCTTCCTCTGCTTCCTGCTTAACTGCTCCTGTACCAACCATCCATGTTCCTGCCTCTTCCGCACCTTGCATCCGTGTTCCTGCCTTAAACCAGACAGCGCTTAAATTCAGATCGCACTGAAAATCAGATCAACTTTTTACAGTGTACTCCTGCCACCCATCAAACTTTGTGCCTCGCCCTACCTGGGCGCGTTTGTTTCCTGGGCCTCCTCTCGAAAATATTACCGACAGCTCCAACACTAATCTCCTCTTATAATTTATTTTAGCAATTCACATTCATTAAAATCTCACATTTCCTTAATTTTTGACCATCTGAAAACTACTATCAAATCCTTCTTTCCATGTTGAAAATTATTAGCATTGACACTTTCTCAATTTTCCCCAAACGTTTTGAAGAGTTATGTGCGATCCGCTGGCTCCATCACGCACTTTACATTAAAATGCGCATCGCAAAATTCGTCCATGGTTGTGATGGACTTGAAAAACAACTCACTTGAAAAACAACTCACTCTCCAGATTTAGCTCAAGTAATACACTCGCCCCATTTAAGCTTCCGGAGTTTGGGACAGTTTTGTCCCTGCAAAGAATTTGTACAATTTCGTCTATGCACCAGGACGGTAGTGCCTTCCAAACTGAGTTCTTGAAAATGGATTTAATGGCTTGGGTTTAATACACTCACGAACGACAAGATTAGTAATTTCACTGACAGTTAGGTTTAGCTCCCTTTTGTTGGAAAATGGGGATCGGGTTTGTGTGGTGGCCGATGGAGTACTGGCCTCCTATTCCGAGGGCCCGGGTTCGATTCTCGGCAGTGATTGATTTTTCAGTGGCATACTGGTCCTTACTTGAGTGCATGTGGAGGGTATTTCAGGTTCAGCACTCCGTCCGTCGGATGGGACGTTTAACCGCGGTCCCCCTGGTGCCTGTCGATAAGAGTAGGGTGATGGCGACGCCGGGTTTCCCTCCACCCATCCTCCGTTCCCTGAAATGTTTCTGCCATCATTTCCCAATTACCCACCTATCATAAATGACCTAGGCTGTCGGTCGCTTCCCCTGAATAACTAACTATGTTGTAAGATGAAGCTCCGATCACTTGTCTGTTTGATGTGACGATATGTGTTCAGTCATTTGATGTTTTATAACTTCTATTAAAAAAACACGTTCGTCGGCACTGCTGAAATCATACAACATTATGCTGAAGTATCTACAAGGAACCACGTGGGAGGAGTGAGAACCAGTGAAGAACTGTTGGCTCTTCAGAATGTTTTAAATGTTGCTTCCTTTGTTTTCTTTTCCATTATTTGATCCCCTGTCGCCTTTTTCCTACTCTCCAATTCATTCCTTGAGATTTGCGATCCTTAAATGCGTTGATCATTAGCTATATCAAGTTTCGTTGAAGATGGATGCTTTTGTCGTAGGCAACTTCAGCATTTGCGTTCTATTTCTTGTGTGGTGTGGAGACACTTGAGGCGTGATTTCGATAGTTGCACTTGAGGGTGTGCTCTCGGTTGAGTGGGTGGACAGATTGCTTTTGAATCCAATGTGTCATTCTTCCCTTCTTCGACTATGACTGCTTCTGGGATCTTAATATTATGTGGTGTATCAACAGTTGACAGAGTGTGTATATGTAATTATCAAGTAATGCATAACTTACACTCAGGAATGAAAATTATAAATATTATCTCTAATTGTATTGAATGTGAATGCAGTTCTTAGAAAGTTACATGCATTTATTGCACAGAGATGATTGTAAATAAATTCCAAGATAATATTTTCAGTGATGACGTTAAAAATATTTTGCGAACCCCAACTTACTATGGTAGACTGGACCATAATCACAAAATTAGAGAAATTGATTGCCGAACTGACAGATTCAAAATGTTCTTTTTTCCTCGTACAATTAGGGATATGAATAATGGTAAATGTATCCAGTACGAGTGTAGCAATGGATAACATTGGTAGCTGCATGTTGGTATAAGGACTTAAAGCTAACCCAACTAACGGCATGTTTTTCCGTGTTTGCTTTGCTATTTTTGTTTTTTTTTAAATTGAAGTTTAGACTATAATATTATTACTAATTCTTTTTTATGCATAATGTGTTGTGCATGTTTGGTGATAATTCACCCTTTATGGTGGCTTGCAGGGTATTATGTAGATGTAAATCATAAATGAGGTATAGTGCATATTATATAATATGCATAAAATTCATAAAATGTATCCTCAACTTTTCTGAAAGAAAAAAAGAGAAACCTACCTAAATATTGTTTCCCTGTAATTGTTAATTGAAATAAGAAATAAAGCGATGCAAATACCAAATTCATATGCAAATGAAATATACAGATCACAGTATCAGGCGTCACGTAGTGGAATTTAGACATATTGGATGAGTAAAAAACTTTAGCAATTTTCCACAATGTGGAAAATTGCTAAAGTTTTTTACTCATCCAAATGAAATATGCTTGAAAACATCATTAAGTAACAGAGCCTGTCTTTGTTATGATTGTATCACTGTCGTTTGAGTTCGTCAGGGCATGAAATTGACCTTTGTTGATTTCAAGGATGCTTTGCTCTTGATCGTTAAGTTTTGTGTGTGGCGAATCTCTACCAATCTTGTATGTATACTTCCACCTGTGACGCGAAGGCGTTGAATATCGTTTCAGGGTTTCGTTTCGTATCTGCTGAATATCGTTTCAGGGTTTTTCTCTCATGCGAAACAGTAATCCTACTGTCCAATGATAATCCTGATTTCTCGGGCATTGAAAGACATCATCCCATGCCTTTAACTATTGCTTCGCCGTAATCGCGTCAGTTGCTTTTGTTTTTTATTACGTTTTACATTTCCTCGACTCCAAGAGCCGAAAGTTTTTCTTTCCGAAAAACATTCCCACCGATTTTGATCCATATTTCAAACACCCCGCGTACTACGTCATTCAATAAACATTCGCATATCACGTGATAGCTACAGCCAATAGAGCCCCGTTTTTATTTCTATGATATATTTACGTTACAAAAATGCCGAACATAAAAGAGTACTTGGGAAATGTGATGAGAAGACAAAAGAGCTATGTTACTTTTCTCTAGTCAGGCCCCACTTTGAGTTTGCAGCCAGTGTATGTGCAGAATAGGCAGCATAGCATAGGGATAGGTAGGGGAAATATTTTAAAGTAGTCTGTAGTGCATATACATGCATTAATCCCTTAAATACTATAGATACTAACAATCTAGTTGCATGAGACCCTATAGTTGCTTGTTTGCATGTCGGTAGTGGTGATCTTCACCCCCTGCCACACACCCTCGCGGTAGCTTGCAGGGTATCGTGTAGATATAGATGTAGATGATCGGCTTCCATTACCTGCTGTCAACAGAATTGGTGAAACTGGAGAGAGATTAGTCCAACCATTGGTCGCTTGATCCAGTGCTTGAGCGGTTTGTGTCGTTCCATCCCTTGCTAGGGGTCGTGCCCTTTTTCGTCTTCCTTGCTGCCCTTCCATTGTGCTCATCCAATCCCTTGTGCTCAACACACTTCAGTCTCCCTTGTGTGCGTGTCGTACTTTCCTTAAGATTCTCGAAATATTTATGTAAATGTATTGTTCGCAACTAATGATCCTTCTTTACTCAATGGAAGTTTTTTTCTTGCAGATTTGTGGGAGTGTACGGGATTCTTTGGTGGAGGACATGATGAACAAAGGCTTCGTGGAAGGTAAACGAGTTTTGAATTTTACGCTTTTTTGCCCAGGGGTATTAGCTTAAAGAAAGGGTTGGTGTGTGAGAAGGAAAATGATTTGTCCAATCGGAAAAGAGAATAGGTATACACACTGTTGAAAAAATACGCTTAGACTTAGCAATTGGGACCTTGAATATTTGGTTTGTAAACGCTGCAATTCTGTATATCTTGCGAATGAGAAATCCGTCGGTTCTTGCTGAAGAATATGCTACCATCGGCATAATAAGGAGACATCACCAATGCTACCACAGCATACGTGATATCTCCTTAGACTTAATTGGCGCTAAGAGCAATGATGAAACTGCAAAGGAATACTATTATGTTAACATATTGGACGCTCACATGATTTGATTAGCCTGTCTGTATTTTTATGGCTCCATTGTGGGACTAAAATGTACACTGTTATAATAATGATCTCCGCCCACTTACTGATTGCGAATTCCGTATGCAAATGAATCATCAAAATAGAGAATGATTGGTAGCAGTCGTAGAAGCGAGAAAATAAGGCCTTTTGGCACGTGGCATGTACTTTCAAACACGCGAAATAGATACGGGTTTGTACTTCAAAACGGTCTTTAAAATGAACAGTTACTGAGCATCATGATTCTCTCTCGGGTCGCTATTTTTATTTCCGCCGTTTTCTATTTAGAGTGGTTATGCGGAGAGGCTATGGTATTCATTGAATTTGCTGAGGAAAGTGTGTCAGTGTTGCGAGACGAACGATTTTACAGCTAGCAGTACACCGCGTAATATCTTCCATGCGTTTTGTTTTGAATCATCTGAATTCTCACTATTTTCATTTGAACTCCCCACCACCGTACGAAGCGATAAGTCCACAAAGAAAAACTCACGTCTCCTGATTATCTCTGACTCTTTAAATTCACTGCTGGATATTGTAGACAAGACTTGTGTGCCGAAAGACAGTGATACTACTGACAAGTAAGCTCGGCACAAAGGACCTAAGGAAAAATAAGACTTCGTGACCACGTGTACCACAATCGGGTCGTTTACCATTTTTCATTTCCGTATCTGATGCAGTCTGTAAAATGAAAAGACACGTATTTTCCCTTCTTCGATCCGTCGTTTAGTTACTGACTAGTAAGCGGTGAAAAACGGATGTTCTTAACCCTTCTGGAAAAGTGGGCGTTCAAGGGACTTATACGTCATCCACTTCGTCCAATCAGAACTGACTCTGTGAAGCTACTTTGTCTTCATCTACATGATCTACATCTACACGATACCCTGCAAGCCACCGCGAGGGTGTGTGGCACGGGGTGAAGATCACCAAGCATGCACCATTGACATGCAAACAAGCAACTTATAGGGTCTCATGCAACTAGATTGTTAGTATCTATAGTATTTAAAGGACTAATGGCCGGTTGCACGACCGATACATATGTATTCAATAAAGTTATGAGACTCATAACCCCTAGCAACCATTCAATAAGTGTTGCATGAACGTTCAATAAGTTTATGAGTTCCATAAACTGTCAGATAACTTATGGCCGGTTGCACGAACGATACATATGTATTCAATAAAGTTATGAGACTCATAACCCCTAGCAACCATTCAATAAGTGTTGCATGAACGTTCAATAAGTTTGAAGTGGGGTTAAAAGCTTATGAGTTCCATAATAACACAATATGGCGGATTTGTAATCAGATGTTTGGAAGTGTCATTGCTTGAGGATTGATTTTATTGAAAGAAAAAGTTCGTTTTTTCAAGTTATTCGACATTTACTTCCACCTAACAAGCTTATAAGTCATATTTGACAACCAGGTATGCATATAATAACTAAACATTCCATATTTTCCTTTATTTGAATTGTCATGGATTGCCGATTTACTGTGGATTGCTTTTGCACGGTTTGAAAGGTTCATATTTTGCCGCGGTACGAAAATATTCTAAACGTAAATACGCAAGCCGCAAATATGCAAGAGTGCAGTGATCATCTGTGGCAATCTGTTTATTTGAGTTGCGGTGTTCATATTCAATTATATTTAGGTTTTAATGTGTGTAATAACTGCAACGAACTTGTTAATGTGAAGGTCATTTCTTTCGGTTGTAGTGTGCAATTGCATTCTTTTAATAAGTACGTAGATAAACTCGTTGTTTCCTTTAATTATCTCGTTGATGTGTTTCTGCTACGTTGATGTGGCTCGCCCTTCTTAATTACGAACGTGCTCATAAACGTTGAGTTGCTTAAAAGGCCAAAGTAATAGAGCTTAGTTTAAAGTCTACGGTAGTTTCAAGGTGGTGAAAGGTACATATTATCTCGACCTGTATATTGAACCAAAATCTAAGAGCGTTGAGGGTAGAGAATATTTTATATTACTATGACTTGAGCTTGGAAAAAGGGATTCTTACTTGATTTTAATGGAATGATCTGCATTAGAATTCTGAAAGCATTGTTTTGGGCCTGCAAACCAGTAATGGTGCAGTTGGTGAAGATTTATAGGTGCTACCTACTAGGTATAGGTACTAGGAATGTCTAATGTTCACTAGAATTTCTCTCCTAGTGGTATACAGGACCAACTAAAATAATCACTGTTTAATTAGTTTTTTATTTCATAGGATGGATCTGAGTGAAGCATCATCCACTTCTTCAGATGAAGAAATAATGAATGTATTAAGAAATGTTCCAAGAATGAGCATTTTCCGAGAGCGATTAGATCCTTTCAATGTTTATAATGATATCAGAATTCAAGGAACTATTCAGATTACCCAAGCAGCTTGTTATGGATCTTCTAAAGAAATTTGAAAACAATTTGAAGCCAATCTCCAAAAGGAGCAAGCCTATTACTGCTATTTCTTTACTGCTGCATTGTACTTCGCTGTAATTTCCTCCCATGCTGCCACTTTTTCTTTTGAGAAAACGGCATCCGTCCTTTTATTTTCCACTATTTGTCGTATTTCTCCCACCAATTCTACAATGATGTTTCTCTCGAATTCAGTGAAATTTTTCCCCGCTTTGCCATTATGCACCTCTTCTTACCGTATTTTGAACTGTTTTGAACTTTCGCTCGTCAAGTTTGTTTACTATCTCCAGCGGTGCGACTGTAGTGTCATCTTGTGGCAGTTTATTGTACTTCGTGCTCTAAGCAATAGCTATCGAGAGATTGTTTATGAGCCCGATTGTTTCTTGCAACCCGAAAAACGCTATGAGCTCCATAAGTTTATGGAACTCATAGCTATCGAATACATAGCGGAAGTTTAGTGCAACCGGCCATTATCGAACCAAATTGGTGGGGTTAAAAGCTTATGAGTTCCATAATAACACAATATGGCGGATGTGTAATCAGATGTCTGGAAGTGTCATTGCTTGAGGATTGATTTTATTGAAAGAAAAAGTTCGTTTTTTTCAAGTTATTCGACATTTACTTCCACCTAACAAGCTTATAAGTCATATTTGACAACCAGGTATGCATATAATAACTAAACATTCAATATTTTCTTTTATATGAATTGTCATGGATTACCGATTTACTGTGAATTGATTTTGCACGGTTTGAAAGGTTCATATTTGGCCGCGGTACGAAAAAATTCTAAACGTAAATACGCAAGCCGTAAATACAAATATGCAAGAGTGCAGTGATCATCGGTGGCAATCCGTTTACTTGAGTTGCGGTGTTCAAATTCAATTATACTTAGGGTTTAACGTGTGTAATAACTGCAACGAACTTGTTAATGTGAAGATCATTTCTTTCGGTTGTAGTGTGCAATTGCATTCTTTTAATAAGTACGTAGATAAACTCGTTGTTTCCTTTAATTATCTCGTTGATGTGTTTCTGCTACGTTGATGTGGCTCGCCCCACTTCCACACGTGTTTTCTCATATTCCTTTCAAACGTTAAAACTCACAACCATTACAATAGCGAGTTATTATACCGTGCACAATAATACGGATGCATAAATACATAGCCCTTGGTATTAAAAAGGCAAAATCTGGAGGAAGTCTTTCCTAACTCAATAGTATAATCAATTGGAGAATTGAGGCGGATGTTTTCGGATAGTCGTTCCTAACTCAATATTATAATCAATTGGAGAATTGAGGCGGATGTTTTCCCCTTTCTGTTATTCCTATGGTTAATATTTGTTAAGTAGGTACAGTGAAATAATTGGATCAGAATAAGGGGAGATGGTTTTTTCCAGTTAAATGGCCACATAATTTAAATTAGATTTTATCACAGTGAATGTTTGTGACCACAAAACAGTATAACTGGTATATTTGGTTAATTAGAATATTAAGCGTTTCTTAATTACGAAAGTGCTCATAAACGTTGAGTTGCTTAAAAGGCCAAAGTAATAGAGCTTAGTTTAAAGTCTACGGTAGTTTCAAGGTCGGAGTAACACCCATTTTTAAAAGTGGCGATAGGGAGCAGCCATCTAACTACAGACCTATATCCCTCACATCCATTTCATGCAAGGTCCTAGAACATATAATTGTCAGTTCAGTCATGGGACACCTAGATAGCCAGAATTTATTGTCCAATGTCCAGCATGGCTTCCGAAAGAGCAGATCGTGTGAAACTCAACTTGCTCTCTTTTCCCACGATATTTTAGTTTCTGGCGAAAATAATATTCCAGTGGATGCTATATTTATCGACTTCAAGAAGGCTTTTGACAAGGTTTCTCACAGCAAACTAATTTTGAAGTTAAAATCTTATGGGTTAGACAGTAACATTATATCATGGATTAATGATTTTCTGCATGATCGGGTTCAAAGGGTTGTTTTGGACGGTGTTTCCTCACCGGCAATTAAAGTCACTTCGGGTGTCCCACAAGGTAGTGTTATAGGTCCACTCCTATTCCTTTTGTATATTAATGATATCCAAAAGGTGGTAAAAAGTAAGCTTCGTCTATTTGCCGATGACGCAGTAGTGTACAGGGAAATTCTATGCCCGAATGATAAAGAATCTTTAAATATTGACCTACAAGCAATTGAAACTTGGTGTGATACATGGCAGTTAGAATTAAACTTTAAGAAATGTCTTGTAATGAATTTTTGGAAAAAGAATAGCTCTCCCCCTAGCACTTACAAAATAAGTAATAACGAATTAACAAACGTGGAATCCATTAAATATCTTGGAATAAGACTGACAAATGATCTTTCCTGGGGTAAACACATTCGTGAAATAATGGGTCAAGCGAATCGCAAACTGGGTTTCATTAAAAGAGTATTGGGTAAATGTGACGATCATGTACGAGAAATCAGCTACTTTTCCCTTGTTAGACCTCATTTGGAATATGCTGCCAGTGTATGGGATCCCTACGAAATCGGTCTAAGTAATGAACTTGAACGTGTGCAGCGAAGATCGGCAAGATTTGTAAAGGGACGATACGATAATTATATTAGCGTAACCAGTCTATTAAATGAATTGAAATGGGAATCATTGTCAGATCGCAGGTTGAAATTTAGACTTAATCTCTTCCACAAATTCCAAGGCAATATTTTCAGTGATGATGTTAAAAATATTTTACGAACCCCAACTTACTATGGCAGACTGGACCATAATCATAAAGTTAGAGAAATTGATTGCCGAACTGACCGATTCAAAATGTCCTTTTTCCCTCGCACAATTAGAGATGCGAATAACGGTAAATATGTCCTATCGGAGAGTAGCAATGAATAGCATTCGTAGCTGCATGTTGGTATGAGTACTTAAAGCTAACCCTACTAACAGAATGTTTTTGCATGTTTGATTTGCAATTTCTATCTTTTTTTAAATAGTGTAGTTCTGACTACTATATTAATACTATTCCTTTTTTATGCATGATATGTAGTGCATGTTTGGTGAGCAATCACCCCCTGCCACACACCCTTGTGGTGGCTTGCAGGGTATTATGTAGATAGATAGATGAAGGTGGTGAAAGGTACATATTATCTCGACCTATATATTGAACCAAAATCTAAGAGCGTTGAGGGGTAGAGAATATTTTATATTACTATGCCTTGAGCTTGGAAAAAGGGATTCTTACTTGATTTTAATGGAATGATCTGCATTAGAATTCTGAAAGCATTGTTTTGGGCCTGCAAACCAGTAATGGTGCAGTTGGTGAAGATTTATAGTTGCTACCTACTAGGCATAGGTACTAGGAATGTCTACTGTTCACTAGAATTTCTCTCCTAGTTGTATACAGGACCAACTAAAATAATCACTGTTTAATTAGTTTTTTATTTCATAGGATGGATCTGAGTGAAGCATCATCCACTTCTTCAGATGAAGAAATAATGAATGTATTAAGAAATGTTCCAAGAATGAGCATTTTCCGATAGCGATTAGATCCTTTCAATATTTATAATGAATCAGAATTCAAGGAACTATTCAGATTACCCAAGCAGCTTGTTATGGATCTTCTACAGATATTTGAAAACAATTTGAAGCCAATCTCCAAAAGGAGCAAGCCTATTACTGCTATTTCTTTACTGCTGAATTGTACTTCGCTGTAATTTCCTCCCATGCTGCCACTTTTTCTTTTGAGAAAACGGCATCCGTCCTTTTATTTTCCACTATTTGTCGTATTTCTCCCACCAATTCTACAATGATGTTTCTTTCGAAATCATTGAAATTTTTCCCCACTTTGCCATTATGCACCTCTTCTTACCGTATTTTGAACTGTTTTGAACTTTCGCTCGTCAAGTTTGTTTACTATCTCCAGCGGTGCGACTGTAGTGTCATCTTGTGGCAGTTTATTGTACTTCGTGCTCTAAGCAATAGCTATCGAGAGATTGTTTATTAGTCCGATTGTTTCTTGCAACCCGAAAAACGCTATGAGCTCCATAAGTTTATGGAACTCATAGCTAAATTGGTGTTTAATGGCCGGTTGCACTAAACTTCCGCTATGTATTCGATAGCTATGAGTTCCATAAACTTATGGAGCTCATAGCGTTTTTCGGGTTGCAAGAAACAATCGGGCTCATAAACAATCTCTCGATAGCTATTGCTTAGAGCACGAAGTACAATAAACTGCCACAAGATGACACTACAGTCGCACCGTTGGAGATAGTAAACAAACTTGACGAGCGAAAGTTCAAAACAGTTCAAAATACGGTAAGAAGAGGTGCATAATGGCAAAGCGGGGAAAAATTTCAATGAATTCGAGAGAAACATCATTGTAGAATTGGTGGGAGAAAAACGACAAATAGTGGAAAATAAAAGGACGGATGCCGTTTTCTCAAAAGAAAAAGTGGCAGCATGGGAGGAAATTACAGCGAAGTACAATGCAGCAGTAAAGAAATAGCAGTAATAGGCTTGCTCCTTTTGGAGATTGGCTTCAAATTGTTTTCAAATTTCTTTAGAAGATCCATAACAAGCTGCTTGGGTAATCTGAATAGTTCCTTGAATTCTGATTCATTATAAATATTGAAAGGATCTAATCGCTCTCGGAAAATGCTCATTCTTGGAACATTTCTTAATACATCCATTATTTCTTCATCTGAAGAAGTGGATGATGCTTCACTCAGATCCATCCTATGAAATAAAAAACTAATTAAACAGTGATTATTTAAGTTGGTTCTGTATACCACTAGGAGAGAAATTCTAGTGAACAGTAGACATTCCTAGTACCTATACCTAGTAGGTAGCACCTATAAATCTTCACCAACTGCACCATTACTGGTTTGCAGGCCCAAAACAATGCTTTCAGAATTCTAATGCAGATCATTCCATTAAAATCAAGTAAGAATCCCTTTTTCCAAGCTCAAGTCATAGCAATATAAAATATTCTCTACCCTCAACGCTCTTAGATTTTGGTTCAATATACAGATCGAGATAATATGTACCTTTCACCACCTTGAAACTACCGTAGACTTTAAACTAAGCTCTATTACTTTGGCCTTTTAAGCAACTTAACGTTTATGAGCACGTTCGTAATTAAGAAGGGCGAACCACATCAACGTAGCAAAAACACATCAACGAGATAATTAAAGGAAACAACGAGTTTATCTACGTACTTATTAAAAGAATGCAATTGCACACTACAACCGAAAGAAATGACCTTCACATTAACAAGTTCGTTGCAGTTATTACACACGTTAAAACCTAAATATAATTGAATATGAACACCGCAACTCAAATAAACAGATTGCCACAGATGATCACTGCACTCTTGCATATTTGTATTTGCGGCTTGCGTATTTACGTTTAGAATTTTTTCGTACCGCGGCAAAATATGAACCTTTCAAACCGTGCAAAAGCAATCCACAGTAAATCGGCAATCCATGGCTATTCAAATAAAGGAAAATATGGAATGTTTAGTTATTATATGCATACCTGGTTGTCAAATATGACTTATAAGCTTGTTAGGTGGAAGTAAAAGTCAACTTGAAAAAACGAACTTTTTCTTTCAATAAAATCAATCCTCAAGCAATGACACTTCCAAACATCTGATTACAAATCCGCCATATTGTGTTATTATGGAACTCATAAGCTTTTAACCCCACCAATTTGGTTCGATAAGTTATCTGACAGTTTATGGAACTCATAAACTTATTGAACGTTCATGCAACACTTATTGAATGGTTGCTAGGGGTTATGAGTCTCATAACTTTATTGAATACATATGTATCGTTCGTGCAACCGGCCATAAGTGAAGTCAGCTGGGTGAATGAACATTTGGACTCAATATGATGAGGCTGACAGTTATAATGTAAAACTTTAAAGGTGGAGGAGATTTTATGTTTGATGTGTAGCAAAGTGTGATTCCTTTGATTACCTGAAACTATTTTATTGATGGTTATGCACTTGCATGTTAAAAATGTACATTTGAAAATTACATATGACCCAAGGTTTTATGTAAAATGTATAACTTATTTTAAAGATGTTAAATTTGAAGAGGGCATATGACATTTGTTTTGAATATTTGTATGTTATGTTTTAAAGGTACAGTTGATGTTTTAAAGAAGGGTATAATTGCATTTATTGTATTTTATGAAGGTATGTAAACATCTACATCTACATCTACATAATACCCTGCAAGCCACCACAAGGGTGTGTGGCAGGGGGTGATTTCTCACCAAACATGCACTACATATCATGCATAAAAAAGGAATAGTATTAATATAGTAGTCAGAACTACACTATTTAAAAAAGATAGAAATTGCAAAGAAAACATGCAAAAACATTCTGTTAGTAGGGTTAGCTTTAAGTACTCATACCAACATGCAGCTACCAATGCTATTCATTGCTACTCTCCGATAGGACATATTTACCGTTATTCGTATCTCTTATTGTGCGAGGGAAAAAGGACATTTTGAATCGGTCAGTTCGGCAATCAATTTCTCTAACTTTATGATTATGGTCCAGTCTGCCATAGTAAGTTGGGGTTCGTAAAATATTTTTAACATCATCACTGAAAATATTGCCTTGGAATTTGTTGAAGAGATTAAGTCTAAATTTCAACCTGCGATCTGACAATGATTCCCATTTCAATTCATTTAATAGACTGGTTACGCTAATATAATTATCGTATCGTCCCTTTACAAATCTTGCCGATCTTCGCTGCACACGTTCAAGTTCATTACTTAGACCGATTTCGTAGGGATCCCATACACTGGCAGCATATTCCAAATGAGGTCTAACAAGGGAAAAGTAGCTGATTTCTCGTACATGATCGTCACATTTACCCAATACTCTTTTAATGAAACCCAGTTTACGATTCGCTTGACCAATTATTTCACGAATGTGTTTACCCCAGGAAAGATCATTTGTCAGTCTTATTCCAAGATATTTAATGGATTCCACGTTAGTTAATTCATTATTACTTATTTTGTAAGTGGTAGGAGGAGAGCTATTCTTTTTCCAAAAATTCATTACAAGACATTTCTTAAAGTTTAATTCTAACTGCCATGTATCACACCAAGTTTCAATTGCTTGTAGGTCAATATTTAAATATTCTTTATCGTTCGGGCATAGAATTTCCCTGTACACTACTGCGTCATCGGCAAATAGACGAAGCTTACTTTTTACCACCTTTTGGATATCATTAATATACAAAAGGAATAGGAGTGGACCTATCACACTACCTTGTGGGACACCCGAAGTGACTTTAATTGCCGGTGAGGAAACACCGTCCAAAACAACCCTTTGAACCCGATCATGCAGAAAATCATTAATCCATGATATAATGTTACTGTCTAACCCATAAGATTTTAACTTCAAAATTAGTTTGCTGTGAGAAACCTTGTCAAAAGCCTTCTTGAAGTCGAGAAATATAGCATCCACTGGAATATTATTTTCGCCAGAAACTAAAATATCGTGGGAAAAGAGAGCAAGTTGGGTTTCACACGATCTGCTCTTTCGGAAGCCATGCTGGACATTGGACAATAAATTCTGGCTATCTAGGTGTCCCATGACTGAACTGACAATTATATGTTCTAGGACCTTGCATGAAATGGACGTGAGGGATATAGGTCTGTAGTTAGATGGAATCATGGATGTAGTTAGATGGAACATCGTGGATGTGGACCAATTTCAGGGGTAGAACGATCTTTAGAGGCGCCGGGGCGACGCTTTATTTTAATTAGAGGCTTCGAAAGAAATGTTACAGGATATAATATTTGCTTTCGACGGGGCAGATGTAACGTATCAATTTTTAGCCATGGCATGCTGGGGAGTTGGGGAGCCGCCATGTTGGTTTTTGTACAGAATATTTATACGGAGACATAGGGAAATATGGCGTCGGCCTCGACAATGGCCAATTTGTCATTGAGCCTGGTGATTCAGGTCATTCGGGAGATGCATTCCCAAGAATAGAAATTGTCTCGCAAGGTATTGTTGAACTCGCGGCAGGACGGAGGGAGACTAATTTTGGCCGAGCGTTAACAATTAGGTTGTGCCTATATAAAGAGGGACGAAGAGAGAGACGGGCTGCTAGGGAGGCTGATAGTCCAAGAAGAGGGAAGTGGTCTTCTAGGCGAGTCTGATAGTCTAAGAACAGTGAAGGGGCGTCTAGCTTCTAGTCTGATGGTCTGACAACAGTGAAGTGAAAAGTGGCGACTAAGTCTAACAAGAGAGAAAAGGAAGGTGGCGGAGAAGCCAGGATTAACCAAGGAGACGGGGATCGCCTCAGCTAGGAACTCCAGATAAACTAGAGGGATAAAGCGGTCCACTCCCCACTATTATGTAGGTACTTATTTTTAAGAGGGTACTTGTTATATTTTATGTGAGAGTGAAAAGTGAAGTGGCTCGTGAAGTGATCTATGGCCTGTAAAAATTGAGCCTGAAGATACCAAGAGTGAAAGTGATATATTGTGAGGGTAATTTATTATGATAAATGTCTACATTTTGTTGTATTGTGTGTGAGACCGAATTAAATTGAAAAGAGAAAAATTACATTTATGGCGCACAACGTGTGAGCACGATAAAATATTAGACGTACGGGGTTGAGTGCTAGCTTACGTTTAATAGATACCACGAGGAGAACCTGAGAGGGGCGGAGAGAAAGAAGTGTTCTCGTTAGCGAACGCAAGAGAAAATTAGACATCGGGAAAATTACTACGGATTAAGTGTTAGTAGTTACGGTGTAATTGTATAAGATGTTTCGAGCAAGTAAAAGTCTGTTCGAGTTGAAGAAGGCCGAGGTGCAGGAGGAATTGAAGAAACTAGGGTTAGGCACCGAAGGAGTTAAAAATGAATTGGTCGGTAGGCTTAGATCTGCTCTCGAGGAACAGGGAGTAGACATTGAATCTCACAAATTCGAAGTCGAAGACAGGACTCCAACAACGATGGATTTATGGGCTTGGTTGAAGGAAGAGAAAATCAAGGAGAAAAGGGAACGAGAAGAAGAGAGAAGACGGAGAGAAGAAAGAAGACAGAAGGAGCAGGCGGAGCTGCTAAGAACAATCTTGAGGGAGCAGGCGGAACAGCTGAAAGGAGCAGAAGTTAGGATGAATACGCGGATAGAAGAGGAAAAAGCAGAAAGGCGCGCAGAGATAGAGGCTGTCCGCGAGGAGGCGAATAATAATGTCCAAAGTATAGCGGCGGAAACACGGAAGGATTTATATAATGTCAAGGAAAGGCTAAAGGATTATGAAAGCTTGGCGATAGAAACGCGTGAGGAAGTGAGGAATATCACAGAAAAGATGAAGGAGAATGAAGATAGGATGCAGCTGCTGACCGCAGAAAAATTGAAGGAAGAGTCGGAACTGCCAGGAAAAGTACGAATGATAGCGCAGAGTGAAGCGGAAAAGATAAGGCTGCAGTGTTCGCGAAACTCAACTGCAATTCAATCACCGGGAGTGATGATGAAGATTCCATATTTTGACGGTAGGAGAGGAGCTAGGCCTATGCGATACATCAGTGAGCTGGAGGAATACCAAGCCATGTACCAATTATCCTCCAACGAAATGCTGAAAATCGTAAGACAAGGTCTGACGGGATCGGCAGGCGAATGGTTTACCGCTATCTCACATCTACTAGAAGACGTAGAGCAGTTCACACAGCTGTTTATGATGCAGTATTGGGGGCGTGAGCAGCAGATGGAGGTTCGGAGGACGTTAGATTCCGGCCGGTACATTGAACGAGGGAATATCAGCCGAGTGGAATACGCAACATCCCGAATAAGCACTGCAAAGGAACTAAGGCCACCGATGGAGGACGAGGAAATAATCTATAGGTTGGAGCATCATTTTGGTCCGGAGGTCAACACGGCAATCATATCGCAGCAAATAAACACCATTCCTAGATTGTTGTCATTGCTCAGCCGATACGATAGGGTGGTGCCGCAGCCGATACAGGAGACGAAGGAAGAGAGCCGAAGAAGATGGACAGGAACCGAGGAAAGGAGAATTGATTTTAGAGGACGTGGATACAACCCACCACCTCAGAATCAAAATGGTAATAGATATCAACCTAATCCATCCGGCAAGCAGAGGCAGACATCTCCGGTGAGACGGTACAGCAGCCGAGAACAAATGGATAGGCGGAATTACGAAGAAAGACCACCCAGGGAGAATGCAAACATCCGCACGATGATTGTGAAAAACTCCGGGAGTAGTGAAGAAAGGCATGAAGAGCAGGGAAACGCGAAGGGGCAAGTCGTGCAAGCAGTCCCTACACGACATTAGCCAGAGAAATGGGGACCGAAGAAAGCAATGGAGGAGACAGGAGCAAATGCGACAAGGAAGTCAGGAATATATTATGCATACCCGAAGATTTGACCGAAGAAGAAAAGGAACACGGATCGCATGAAGAATACAAGTGTCCGGAAATTGTAGTGGAAATAGGGGGGCGGAAGTTTAAGGCACTAGTGGACACCGGTTCAGAAATCACATGTCTGAATGAGAACACATTTACGGAGAATCCAGAGGTATTCAAAGGTGTATTAGAGGTACCAATACGGGGAATTCAGGTGATCGGAGCAATAGGTAGGAGGAGCGGAAGAATTAGTAAACAAATCTTTCCCACAATAAACATAGGGAAGATTGATGTAGTAATTAATTGCACCATCATACCTAATCTAGTGAAGCCGTTAATATTGGGCACGGATACATTAGAGATGCTGAAAGCGGAGATTAATTATAATGAAAGCACCATAATCCTGAGGCAAGGGCGGAAGATGGAAGAAAGAAGATTCGGAATGCCTACGGAGTCGTCACAGAAGCTAATAATGGCAATTAAACAGGGGCAGTATGAGGAAAGAGAAGATACAGTTTCTATGGAGGAAATCCACAACAGCATGAGAAGCATCAGCGATTTACAGGAGAAGGAGTTTAGAGAATTAGCGGGTATTATTTATAAGGAGAAGAAGATTTTCAGAAATACGCCCGGAAAAATAAAGGGGTATTATTATAAGGTGGAGATAAAAGGTGACGAGGAGTTCCACGGGAAAAGTTACAATGTACCGCTAAATTACCGTGCGAAGGCACGCCACGCTATTAATCAGCTGTTGGAGCAGGGACTCATAGAAAAGAGTATATCACGATATGTATCACCCCTGATATGTTTACCGAAGCAGGATGGCTCAATAAGGCTATGTCTGGATGCAAGGGCGGTGAATAAGATGATGAAGCCGGATTACGCTACTTCAAGAACGCCTCAAGAAATATTTCAAGATTGTGCTAACGTAAAATACATGACATCTTTAGATCTCACGCAAAGCTTCTACCAAATTCAACTACATCGAGATTCTCGGAAGTATTGTGCATTTTCCTTTGAAGGATTTATATACCAATTTACAAGGGTGCCGTTTGGCTGTGCAATTAGCCGCAGCGCATTAGTCAGAGCACTTGACTACGTACTGGGAGACGAAGTAAAGTAGTGTTATCTCAATTTTGAAGACGACTTACCTTGTCTGATGGCAGACAGCACCCAAGAAGAGGAAGATATTCCAGGGTTAGTTGAAAGAAACCGGCGTAGAGTCAAAATAAAGGGGCAGAAAGGAAGGGTGCTACGCTCAAGTAAAAACAACAGAGAGGGAATAACTTCGAGATAGGAGATCGGGTTCCATTAGGCACAAACGGAACGATGAAAATTCCATGTATCCCACATGAAACCATACGTAGAAATCACTGCACTCACAACAAAACGCACAAGAAACCAGTTTCACACAGAACATCGCGCAAGCACAGTTGAGAGAGGACTGAGAACGTAAGAAAATAACCGCTGAGTCATGCGATTTACTAGTTACATTGTGAGCAAGCGTAGGCAGACACAGATTTACCGCGCCGTTTGAACACATTTTATCGCAAGGTCGCAGAGGTGTAACAAAGTAAGGGCTTGTGATTAAAACTTTGTATTTGTGCTGTGAGGGAGTGGACCTACGGTTACTAAATTGGTGTTTAAGTGAAGTCAGCTGGGTGAATGAACATTTGGACTCAATATGATGAGGCTGACAGTTATAATGTAAAACTTTAAAGGTGGAGGAGATTTTATGTTTGATGTGTAGCAAAGTGTGATTCCTTTGATTACCTGAAACTATTTTATTGATGGTTATGCACTTGCATGTTAAAAATGTACATTTGAAAATTACATATGACCCAAGGTTTTATGTAAAATGTATAACTTATTTTAAAGATGTTAAATTTGAAGAGGGCATATGACATTTGTTTTGAATATTTGTATGTTATGTTTTAAAGGTACAGTTGATGTTTTAAAGAAGGGTATAATTGCATTTATTGTATTTTATGAAGGTATGTAAACATCGTGGATGTGGACCAATTTCAGGGGTAGAACGATCTTTAGAGGCGCCGGGGCGACGCTTTATTTTAATTAGAGGCTTCGAAAGAAATGTTACAGGATATAATATTTGCTTTCGACGGGGCAGATGTAACGTATCAATTTTTAGCCATGGCATGCTGGGGAGTTGGGGAGCCGCCATGTTGGTTTTTGTACAGAATATTTATACGGAGACATAGGGAAATATGGCGTCGGCCTCGACAATGGCCAATTTGTCATTGAGCCTGGTGATTCAGGTCATTCGGGAGATGCATTCCCAAGAATAGAAATTGTCTCGCAAGGTATTGTTGAACTCGCGGCAGGACGGAGGGAGACTAATTTTGGCCGAGCGTTAACAATTAGGTTGTGCCTATATAAAGAGGGACGAAGAGAGAGACGGGCTGCTAGGGAGGCTGATAGTCCAAGAAGAGGGAAGTGGTCTTCTAGGCGAGTCTGATAGTCTAAGAACAGTGAAGGGGCGTCTAGCTTCTAGTCTGATGGTCTGACAACAGTGAAGTGAAAAGTGGCGACTAAGTCTAACAAGAGAGAAAAGGAAGGTGGCGGAGAAGCCAGGATTAACCAAGGAGACGGGGATCGCCTCAGCTAGGAACTCCAGATAAACTAGAGGGATAAAGCGGTCCACTCCCCACTATTATGTAGGTACTTATTTTTAAGAGGGTACTTGTTATATTTTATGTGAGAGTGAAAAGTGAAGTGGCTCGTGAAGTGATCTATGGCCTGTAAAAATTGAGCCTGAAGATACCAAGAGTGAAAGTGATATATTGTGAGGGTAATTTATTATGATAAATGTCTACATTTTGTTGTATTGTGTGTGAGACCGAATTAAATTGAAGCTCCGAGTAAATGGCGTCGAGTGAACGGTATACTTTCGCATTTAAATTGAAGTTGAAATTTGAGTGAACTTTGAAACTAGGATGTGAAACGCTGTTGAGGTTAAATAGAACTTCAATGTAGCATCATTTATCCTTGCATGACAATGAAGGGTATGACGTTTTCTAAGAAAATATGATGCGACCCTTTCCGATGCTTTGGCTGAAGCAGTTTATGGACAACGTCTTCCGTCTTCAAACTCTCGCATTCGAGTGGTGCGCGCAGTCCGGCAGTCACTTGTTCACTCGGACGGCGCTGAGAGCAGTTTCCCACGGCCCTCTCCAGGTCGCATCGTTGCCGGGAGGCCGTCCAATTTCCCGTAATGCACTGCGCCGTTCAGCTTATTTGATGGACCGAACCGCATCCAGGATGCAGGGGACTCGTTCCAACCCAGGAGACACTAATCATGTTAATATTCCGTTGACATTACTTGGAATAGTGCGTGCCCGCTCAAATATAATCAATCTCGGCGTGTGGCGTAATGCCTTTATTTAATTCTACCAAATTTGCGAATTTTTTGTGAGTTGCAGCTGTGGAGAAAGATCCATTCTCAATGGTTTGCCAGAATATGTTGACCTCACTCAGTTCACTAGTTTTTTCCATAACTTTATAAGGCTTAAATTTATCTAGCAAGGATGTAAAGGATATCGTATAGAAGACAGTCAGCACTGGATAGTCAGGAAATGTAAGCTGCCTAGGCTATCGGGGGCAATGACACTACTTATCTCCTTTAAGCTTGCATAATGTTTTGCTGCTGGTGATAGAAAATTCAGATTTTCAGTGTTTTCCACAAACAAGTAAGTAACGCTCTGCCATTTCCCCGTGAATGCCACTTCTCTGAAAACACATCCATTTGAAGTGTTTCTATGGCAATGGGAATCAATCAATCTATCGGAAAATGGCAAGAGTGAATGCCCCAGCAAAAGGTGGATACCCCTTCGTTACTTGGTGAAGGAATTCTCGTTCGCTCCATATTATCTCTTTGTTTCTAACGCTGCAAGTATGCTCTTTGATCTTTTAGTCTTACCTTTTGATCATAATATTATTCTTATGGTTCAATTGTTTTCCCTGTGAAGTATCTCTATATGTAGTATTCCCCATATGCAATATTCAATTTGCACTGTTGTTATGCCCGCTTTGGGAAATATAAATTAGTTAATGTATTGAAGAGGTATACGTAACTAATAGCAAATTTTTATATTAGTTTCATAATGTATGCTAAACATTTAGTTAAGACTGTCTCGTGAATTAATATCCAACATGTGTCTATAAAGCATAATACTTGTCAGTTGCTTGCAGATGGTGCATATTCGGAATAGCAATTTCACATGCCTGCTCGATATTGTGTGGACATTTATTTCTCCTTTGATTTCAAGCGCACATTTGACCACAATCCCTTGCGGTGCCTCGCATTACGCAGTGACCGCCGAATCGACTCCCCCCTCCCTCCCCCCCCCCCCCCTCGTGTCCCCCCGTGCTCCCACTGCCTTCGCCTTCTTCGTCCCTGCATGCACCGCGCGCGCTCCCAATGCGGCATATCCCGGGACCCCCCGAGCTCCCCTCCCCTCCCCTCCGCCTCCCGTAGTCATCCAGATCCTTCTTACGTTTATTTTCTTCCCTCCTTCCTCCTTGCCTTAAATGTGGAAAAAGGCTTAAAAATAAATTATAAATTGAAGAGGAAGGAGGAAGATAGAGATGATATGCCCCTCGTCTCCCGGCTGTGTTCGGGGGCATCTTTTCTCTCTTCCACCTCGTCGGCACAAGATGTGCCGCTGCATTTCGCTGCCGGCCGAGTTGTCGAGTGGACCCGCGTTCCTTCGGCGGCTGCCGGAAGCCGTGAGGGTACTGACACCATGTTATTTCCCGATTGCGGCACCAAACATGCATTAAAATAGTATTGATGCTATTCCTATTGTGGTTTCAGAGTCCATACTCGCATTCTGACTGGGACTTCACACTGGGAGGAGAGGTTTAAGGGTGGAAGGGAAGGTTGAGAGAAACCCGGCGTCTGCATTGGCCTGCCATTATCAAAATGATACGTCAAATAGATCGCGGTGTAGCGTTCCACCCGACGGGCCAATGATGGATCCACTCCCATGCTCTCCACAAAACATTCGAGTGATGCAATCGCCAGGGACGTGCAACTTGATGATTACTAACTAAGAAACTTTAGATTCTGTTTGTGAATTAGTTTTGTTTTGGCTGGATAACATGAATTATCGCAATGGATATCAGAATATGATATGTAGTGCATGTTTGGTGAGCAATCACCCCTGCCACACACCCTTGTGGTGGCTTGCAGGGTATTATGTAGATGTAGATGTAGATGAAGGAAATACTTTTCCTAATACGACTTTGCACCCAATTATTCCATTTCCTATTTGCTATTATGATGTGTTTCATCATCATTAGTCAGCAATCCTGGGATTAGTCTGCCGCAACTCTCCAGTGAATTCGTCAATCGGTTGATCCTTATGTTCACATTTATGTATTTCTTTTCTTTCCCACCTTCATCACATGTTTTATGTATCTCATACGAGGCCTTCCTTTGCCATTCTTCCAGTTCACTTGTCCTTCAACTATTGTCTTCATCAGTCCATCATTTTTTTAATTACCTTTTTTTAAATTACCTTTTTTTAATAATATTATTTTTATTCACATGTACAACCCAATGAATCCTGCCTCGAATATCTTTGATTTATATGAGGTAAAATGTTTTATACTTTTTCTTTTTTAGATTTCGCAATGTGATAACTCTAAATTTTTACTTTGTGCTTGACCTAATAATGTAATACGACACATACATGTACCTATTATGCCCGGGGGGCGGAGAGAGAACGGTAACGCCCTATCCCGCCCGCCCACGTAAAGTAAAACTCAAGTCAAGTCAATCATGTCCCACGATGTGGCTGATTAAGTTGTCCCGTCTTCTTCTTAGGGTATTCACAAGACTTCTCTTTGCTCCAACTCTTCGTAGAACTTCCTCGTTACTCATTCGGTCGATCCATTTAATTCTTCACTAGCACCACATTTCAAAAAGCTTCCATATTTTACTTCTCCGCTGCTGTCCATGCCTCTATTGCCATAAGAAAAACGCTGCAGATGTACGTTATGATGAATTGCTTCCTTACTTCTACGCTTGTATTTCCAGCTGTAAGTGATTTTTCGTTTGAAAGAATACCCTCTCTGGCTGGGCTATTCTGCTGACTATTTCTTTCTTGCTTCGTCCATCGTTGCTTGCTCGGCTTCCCAGGTTATAGAATTCTTTCGCCTCTTCCAGTTTTTGTCTCTGTCTTTTAACCTTGGCTTTGACCTCTTTTCTCCAATTGCACGCCAATATCTTAGTCTTCTTCTTATTGCTCTTCAGGTGATATCCGGCCATTGTCCTTTCCACGGCTATTAAAATGTTATTCAGATCCTTCTCTGTCTCTGCTATGAGAGCTATGCCATCAGCGAATCGTAGCATGCTTATTTTTTGTCCGTGGATGTTGACTCCGGAAGTCTTCTCTTTGATTTCATTGATGGCTCTCTCGATGTAAACATTAACAACTACGGGAGACAGCGTACAGCCTTGTCTCATTCCTTTCTTTATTCTTGCTTCTTCACAGCTGGGTCCATATTTAATCACAGCTACTTGGTTTTTAGTGAAATTATGGATAAATCTGCGATAATTGTAGGACACTCAAATTTCTTGCAGAATTACTAGCATGGATTTCAAACCCACATTGCCAAAGGTCTTCTTTTAAATCCACAAATGCAATGAACGTCGGTTTGTTCTTCTCCATTCCCATCTCTACGAGCCGCCTAGGGGCCATTTTTGCTAGTTTTAGAAATGTACGAACGGGTCAGTGTTTGAATTTCATTATGTTTTTGCAATGCGGAGGCTAATATAGGGAAGAGCAAAAATTTGGTGAAGTTTTCAGTCCAAATGTTTAAAACGTGAATGATTTTTCTCCATTAGTAAGTGAATATCATTTAGCAAGCCATTTGGTCTGAGTCTCCTGCAATTTACATGTCGCAAATCTTAATAAATGTTTAGTTAAAAACGACCTCTCTTCCCTTTAACAAGTTTACAAATCCAAGGTAATGCTAATATTTTGTCGGTATATGTTAGCCTTAAAAGCGATACCATATATAATAATATAACTATAATCCTATGATGTATTATAATATTATAGTAATATTTACTTTAGATCTAACAAAATCGCGTGCCTTGTATCGATTGTCCATAATGCTGGCAGCCAATTTCGAAGGCTACCCACGTTATGAAGGCTGAAACCCCTTTCCTCCGGCTCCAGCTCACTCCTGATTGGCTCGATCCAAGTAGTATCCTTCTTTATTGCAAACTTTCGCCGCGAATACTGTGAGCGCCGGAAAGAGCCAGGTTACCTTTGATTTTGACGTGTAAGCCTCTTAGCTTCCTCGGCGGTGAGTACATTGTCTCGGTGTTGCGTTTCTTGAGAATGCGCGAAATCTTTGCCGCAGTTGAAGAGACGCCAGAGAGGCAAGCTGAGGGCAAGGGGTTGTGTCTCTTCTCTTAGTTGGTCCTTGGTTCGTTATCCGAGAGTCCTTCCTCTGGGATTGGCTCTCTTGGCTGCGTGGTGGTAGGCCAAGGTCTTTTTAGGGCTAGCACTCTCTCTCAGTATCCATTCTGGGGGTGAGTCTTCCCAAGTTGCTTGATTTCTTCAAGTAGGCTTCCCTTGTCCGCCACGCGCTCCGAGTATGAGCGCAGAGAACAAAAGTGTGCCATCGAGACCCACGTCTAGGAGCACAAGGCACTGTTTGTTTCATTAATTCGTGTTAATCCAGTGTTCGAAATTTAATTTTTGCTAAGGTAAACTTACTTTATGAAAATAATCATGGTGATAGGAGTGTTGTAATTGGCATGCAGGCGAAAAATCTTCAGCCGATCTCAATGCGTTACTGGTGCACTTGATGAAATCCGTGTTTGTCCCGTACTGTTATTGCCAAGAAAAGTTTGAGGAAAAAACGATGTGGTGCAGTGTCTTATCTTGAACATGCATCCTGTTTACCAATATCGTGTGGTTCTTCGATAATTAACTCGATGTCGGAGGTGAGCTCATCAGCCTTGTCTTACACACCACCCGCTATTACTTGGGATGACTCTGATGGAGGGTTATCAAGAATACGCATAACTGCAATTCGGTGTTCGTCGTATCGTCACTCTCCAATTATTCAAACAGGCATGGATATCGAAATGGGGGCAAGGAATAGCTGGTGTTTCATTTTCGACCTTACCTCGAGATCCATCCTTGTTTCCATAGTTTCTAGTTGCAGGCACACTCTTTGACAGCCAATCATATATTTCCTGAGTTCATCTGATAATGTCGCTGTAATTTCATTAAGGAGCGAGAAATGCTTCCCGCAACAACTCCTTGAAGTGGCGAAAGAGAAGAGAGTGGAAGATCCTCTCGTCTTCTTTCGCTGGAGTCATCGGACTATTCCTCTGGGCGTCACGCAGAACCTTTAAAGGGAATTTAGGAATAATCGTCTCCTCATCATGGAATTCAGTGATATAAAGGATGTAATTCGTTCAAAAGGGAAGCGTCTCATCAATAACGTTGTAGGAACAACGGGTATCCATATTCAGAATAGAAACACTGGTACACTGATGTAATGGCAAAATGTGCTGAAACGGTCGGTGGTGGTGAATAAGTGTAGAAATTGCACCAGTGTGCCTGTTTCAAAGATTGATATCCACTGTTTCCACTAAGTTAGTGTGCCGTTACGCTGTTGTTTGTTACCAGTTACGGGAAATTATGGCTACATCAAGTCAAGTATTCGTCTTCAATGCAGTATTAACATCGTAAATAGCTAAAAATTCTATGCATATAAATACAAGAGGACATAGAAGTACCCGGCATTTGTCGTAGAAAATTTCAAGGAAACCAGCAAATGTGTTAAACCGTTTGCTGTTAGGATTCGAAATTCCTTCGTGGCTCCCACTGCTTCTTTTCCACCGCTTTGTATTTACCACGAAATGTCCTTATTCGAAAATTACTAAGATCCATGCTAGAGTTGTAGTTCTGTTCAAATGTAATTTTCCGTGGAGATATTTCATGAAATACTTTACTTTTTCACGTAAGATTTTGCGTCTATATTACGATACTTTTACGCAGCCGTAAATAAAAGTCCTTATAGTCTCACTGCTAAAAAACAAACTAAACTGAAATTGGATAGTAATTTTCGAGAAGGGTTCACCTCGAAAAATATTGAATAAATTATCCCTTGTTTTTCACATATTTTTATGCGTTTTTCCGAAATGCGTTGTTAAATGTTGTTTGATAAGCCATTTCAGTAATTTGGGATGCCCCACAACAGAATGGGAGTTGAAGAAAAATATTTCTTTTCCTTCAAATGCTTGAAAGAAATTCATTTTTTGTCTCTCCAGAAAATTTAAAAAACAATTGAGATTGGCTCGCTTCGATATTCAAGGTTCAATTACAATAACCTCATCAAGTAAAGTAAAAAGTACTTAGAAAAATATAAACTTTTTCCCGAGTAGGTAAATGATATAGATAACGACGCATATTGTAAATACGGACAGTAGGTAAGGAAGAATGTAGCAGTAACAATGGCGTGTTCCCCTGCAGTAAAACACTTGACTCTTTAGATTTTAGAGGAAAATTGAATGAGGTCGCGCTTGGATAAGTTGATGAAATTTCAACCCATGCAAATTGCTAACATGCGAGGACCGGAAAAAACGACATGCAAAACAAAATGCAGCAATCAATGGAGAACCACCTCGCAAACCTTTTTAGCTCGGGTTGAAGAATGCCAATGTGTACATTGGCCAGCTTTTTCGGTGTCAGCCACCTGTGCAAGTGGCTCCAGTCAGGGCATTGACCCACGGCCGAGACACGGACCTTCGGATCTGACCTGCGGCTGATTCGGACCTGCGGCTGCGGATCAAGTTGGGCCTTCACGGCCCAACTTGATCCGCAGCCGCAGTGGAAGGCAAGGGAAAGATATGAGAGACGCAAAACCAGGTTCGGTTAGACAGAAATACCTAACCCTTTCTAGTTTACATCTAAATCTACATAATACCCTGCAATCCTGTACAGGTGTGTAGCAGGGGGTGAATTCTCAACAAACATGCACTACATATCATGCATAAAAAAGGATTAGTGTTTATATACTGTTCTGAACTTCACTATTTAAAAAAGGATAAAAATAGCAAAGCAAACATGCAAAAATATACTGTTAGTTGGGTTAGCTTCAAGTCCATATACCAACATGCAGCTAACAATGTTATCCATTGCTACACTCGTATTGGATATATTTAGCGTTATTCATATCACTAATTGTACGAGGAAAAAAGGATATTTTGAATCTGTCAGTTCTGCGATCAATTTCTCTAATATTGTGAATATGGTCCAGTCTACCATAGTAAGTTGGGGTTCGCAAAATATTTTTAACATCATCACTGAAAATATGGTCTTGGAATTTGTTTAAGAGATTAAGTCTACATTTCAACCTGCGATCTGACAATGATTCCCATTTTAATTCATTTAATAGACTGGTTATGCTAATAAGGTTATCATACCGTCCCTTTACAAATCTTGCCGATCTTCGCTGCTCACGTTCAGGTTCGTTATTTAGACCGATTTCGCAGGGATGAATTGAGACGTGGCGGGAGTGGTGGTCGTCGTCGCTCTGCAAGGCCATTTGCAACATATCGATGCCTCGAAATGCGACTTGGGCCGAGAAATTCGAACTCGTCCGAGTGCTCGACCTCATGCAACACAAGTTTATGTTTATTTATGACTATTCTCGCATTTTGAATGGGACTCAATACTCTTGGATTGCTGGAATGGGCCCCAGCAAAGAATTACACAATGTTCAACAGACAATATGTGTGGGCAAGAGTGGGAGGGAAAATCGACTGCATCGCAATTCGACACACTATTTGGACGACGGATTAGTGTCGGAGGCACCACTGTCCTAAGACAGAGGTCGCCAATTTTTACAAAACGGAGAAAGAGGAGAGGAAAACCTGGTGTTTCAGTCAGCGTGCTGTGCACAAAAAATTATCGGATATCCGCGATTGAACGTCCAATCCGACGGCATGAAGTGTCCTCAAAGCAGCCCTCCACAGCAGAACGTGCATTTCGCGTTGCAACCGTCAGAGAGAGAGAGGTTGTCACACGCGGCACCCACCCGTCCATCCTTGCGAGATGCGCAAGAAATGGCAGGAATGCATTCGCGAAAACAATAAAACGTATGGAAACGGAAAAAGAATGTCCAAAAGATTTTCGAAGATGGTCATAAGACCTTGGGTTATGTTTGAGTGAGTGCTTGCGTGAACTATCCTTCCCTCGTAATACTTTGTGTCCCCATAATTCTGTGTGCGAGGGTAATGTCCTTAGTGAGTGCATCTTCACGAGTGCATCCTTTTCATTCCTCTATTTTATTCGCGTTTCTAATTAAGTGCTAATGATGAGTAGATGATGACTCATTTTTACCTTACTTTATTATCTTCCCTATTGTGATTGAACCCCGCCATCTATAAGGACGTGTCCACCGCTGTCCACCTTTTCCTTGTGCCCCACAAGGTCACGGCATTTTCTCTTCCTTTGATGTGACATACCTATACACACGTTCTTGTCATTGCTGCACTCAATAGAATTTCCAGGCAATATAACGCCTCTATTTTATTCAATATGTTCAATGGATATAATACGAAAAAAAGTAGTTTAGTATTTGTGGACGTTGTTTTTGTGGTAGTAGTTTTTTTTGGTAGTAGTTTTATTTTGGGGGTTCGTGCCATAATTGCCGTGACGCATCTAGAAGTGGTATAGAGTCGTTTGAATTGGGCGCGTAAGGTGGATCAATGAAGGAAAAAGAGAGGAAGAAAGATATCTTACATTTTCGCGCCGCAGATCCGGAGAATAAACGGAAATGAACTTCATTTCATTTATGCTGGAGCCAAAATATTTTCCTTGATGGTAGACGAAACTTGGAGTACCTGGAAACCTGGTTTCAGCACTGGCACGTGGCAATCCTTATTCGTTTCGAACACACGTTTCTGTTTTGCCTCTTACACAACGTGGTTCTTGCATGGCGAAGTTGAGAAGGAACGGAAATGATAGGGTTTTGATGACGATCTTGGAATAGATTCGATGTGATGGAATGATGAGAGTGTTGAAATTGGAATCCCAAGGTCTAAACACAAAGGTCTGCAAGATGCGTGCTGGGTATTTGTAGAATGGTGGTGTTTAACGTCTCGGACCAAGGAGTGCTGCTCGGTCACTGACTCAACTACCGGTTGCAATCAAGTCGTAAGAGTTGACTGGAAGCTGATCCAATTATGCTAAAAGTATTTTGAAACACTTGGACTTTATGTTCTATTCCATCGCAAACAAAATATCTCGCATAGGAATAGATTTAAAATGACTTTCTTCTCTCAAAAAATGGGAAGTTATGATGGATGTCGTGCTGACCGAATGGGAAGGAAGCCTTCTATAAAAGAAACTCGTCAGCTCTTCCAAGGATGCCTCCGTGCATGCCCTGTGGTAAATCGTGGAGTGTGCGAGCAATTATTTTCCGTGTCACGTAAAACTGCAGCCCTCCGTACACCATCTGGCTGCGTGTGGTGAGCATTGTCTTCGCTCTTGTCGCCACGCAGAGCACTGTTTCCCGGTGGCTTGCCCACAATCGGTGGATCAAATCAGTGGAGAGGCTGTAGAGGGACCTGCGGAATTTCTATGGGGCAGGAGTGAATGCGGGGAAAGGGGAAGGGGTAGGCTTTCGACCAGAGGAACTGATTGGTATCGAATCGGTGGAACCCTGATTGACGGTTTTACCTTTGTGATTTGCAGTGATCGTGTATACCCGTTTCGAATACCTATCACCCACTGTTTTCGTACTGTGACAAGGAATTATTTATGAATTCTGCACAGGCTTTCTCTTAAATGCGTTTACCTCTCGTTTAACGTTGATTAACGTGTCTACTAACCATTTTAAGGTACACTAAAATATTATATGCTATACAAATTGAATATGAAATTATTCTATTTTCGTTTGTAGATGCAAAACGTATTTTAATAAGTGTATTCGAATGATATATTATTGTGGATTTACTCATGTAGGGAAGAAATGAAACTCTTTCATATTAGGGTAGAAGTGTAACATAAAATATAACCATATAATCTTGGATTTAGTTTATCTGAGCTGACATCTTTAAAAGAATGGCCTTTTGGTTCACCTTAAATACTGGAGTGTTGAGAAAGGATGGTTCTTAAAGCAGAACCAAGTTAGCCTCATTTACGGAAGTGTGAGCAAAGCTCTGAGTCTACTCAAGGAAACACAAAGAGATCCGAAGGGTCGAGCTCAAGGGCCATGCATTTTAAATCGTTTCGGATATGAAGCGAGAACGAGAGAACGCCTTGTGGGAAAATAATAGCAGTCTCCTCTATTCCTAATGGCTACATGCTTATGAGTTGCTTTATTTTAGCTGGATTATGTTTATACCGTTAAGAATACTTAAGCATCGTCAGCGGGATGGTATCACCTGAAAAATATAACACTCCCTCCTTCTGTTTTCCTGCCCTCGAGGCGCTGAATATTTAAAATTTCAAAAAAAAAAATTTCCTGCGCGATGACATTTTCTTGCGGGAGATATTTCTTTTCCCGGGAATAATCTCATTATTCATACTATAAAAGTTCCATTCACTCGCTCTCTTCTCTCCCTCCCATTGTTTCTTCGTCTCTTCCTTCATGCATTCGCGCGTTCATCCCCCTCCGTCTTCCAGCGCCGTCTTCCTCTCTTCTTAAAGCCCCCTTTCTCCTCCACCCCTTTGTCTCGCCCACTCAATCTTATTCCCACACGCCCCAGCGCTTCCTTTTCTCTTTTCCCAGGGATGACATTTTTTCAGTGCTCTTCTTCCTCTTCTTGTGAATCGCCGCCCCTTGCAAATCCTCGCTCCTCCTCCCCAATCGCCCCTCTCCCGCACTGCTGCCCTCCTCCCCCGCCTAATTACTCCCCTGTTTTAATTGCGAGGCCCTCACCCCATCTTCCCCATTATTAGTTGTGGGAAAGAAAACTCCCCGAAGTGTTTTTGCCTCGGATTCGCGTTCTTGCCCGGACCCCGAGGACCTGCATTCCCATTATTATTTTTTTTCCACCCCCATGTGCTCTCGAGTTTTTTGCTGCCTTTCCTGGGCCGTCTTCACGCTGTGAATGAAGTGAGGGGGAGGGGGTTGGGGGGGGCTGGCTGTCGAGCACTCCCATTTCGATTATTACTATCGAAACCTCGTCATCCTCTGCTTATAAGCGGCGGCCTCTGCTGGGCTTCCTGTCCATGGAGCAGCGTTGCATTCATTCGATCTTGTTTCGGACGGTGTTACCTCACCGGCAATCAAAGTCACTTCGGGTGTCCCACAAGGTAGTGTGACAGGTCCACTCCTGTTCCTTTTGTACATAAATCATATCAATAAGGTGGTAAAAAGTAAGCTTCGTCTACTTGCCGATGACGCAGTGGTGTACAGGGAAATTCTATGCCCAAACGATAAAGAATATTTAAATGATGACCCAGAAGTAATTGAAAATTGGTGTGATACATGGGAGTTAGAATTAAATTTTAAAAAATATGTAGTAATGATTTTTTGGAAAAAGAATAGCTCTCCTCCTACCACTTACAAAATAAGTAATAATGAATTAACAAACGTGGAATCCATTAAATATGTTGGAATAAGAGTGACACATGATCTTTCCTGGGGTAAACACATACGTGAAAGAATGGGGCAAGCGGATCGTAAACTGGGATTCGTCAAAGGAGTACTGGGTAAATGTGACGATCATGTACGAGAAATCAGCTACTTTTCCCTTGTAAGACCTCATTTGGAATATGCTGCCAGTGTATGGGATCCCTACGAAATCGGTCTAAATAACGAACTTGAACGTGTGCAGCGAAGATCGGCAAGATTTGTAAAGGGACGGTACGATAACCTTATTAGCGTAACCAGTCTATTAAATGAATTAAATTGGGAATCATTGTCAGGTTGAAATTTAGACCTAATCTCTTAAACAAATTACTAGATCATATTTTCAGTGATGATGTTAAAAATATTTTGCGAACCCCAACTTACTATGGTAGACTGGACCATAATCGCAAAATTAGAGAAATTGATTGCCGAACTGACAGATTCAAAATGTCATTTTTTCCTCGTACTATTAGGAATATGAATAGCGGTAAATATATCCAGTACGAGTTTAGCAATGGATAACATTGGTAGCTGCATGTTGGTTTAAGGACTTGAAGCTAACCCTACTAACAATGTTTTTGCATGCTTACTTTGCTATTTTTATCTTTTTAAATAGCGAAGTTTAGACTAATATATTAATATTAATCCTATTTTATGCATGATATGTAGTGCATGTTTGGTGAGAATTCAGCCCCTGCCACACACCTTTATGGTGGCTTGCAGGGTATTATGTAGATGTGTGCTCTCCGTCCGCCGTCTTAGGTGACAATTCGCCTTCTTGCCGACTCAACAAAGCGCGAAAACCCGCGCAGGAAGCAGTAACACCCTGGGCCACTGCTTCAGTGAGAGGGGCCAGACGAGGTGGCGATTGGGGTTGAGTTGTGGAAGACGAAGTGCCGCCGATGGAAGAAAGCGACGGATTGCCCGGAAGGCGTCAATTCAAAGACCGCAGCGAAGAAGTAGGGCTCGTCCTTGTGCTCGTCGGAGTCGCAGCATCTCGTTTTCTGTGAATTTCATCAAATGGCAATCGCACGGGATATACTAGAGGCGTATCCGCGGAAAACCGCAGTTCAGTTTGTTTTGGTCTCACGTGCAGTTGCCTTTCTGAGTGTCAATTCTGACTGAGCACAGGCCCCGGATTACTGTTCCCTCCATTCCAGCGGCCTTGCGATTGATTTTCCAACTACCTCCTCGCTGCCACGGAATATGCCACACTACTACCTCCCGGCCATCATTACCTATGAAGCGGTGTGTCAAGTTGCTGAAACTTTCGCGGTCCATAAATATGACTAATAACTGTTTTGTTGGGGTTATCCGCGTTTTGAGTTCGAAAGTAGCCGACGTTTCTTCTCCTTTGCCGGAGACCTCTTCTGGGCTACTGTGTGACCGGAGCGTTGTGCTCCAATTAATATGCTCATGGTGGAGAAGGGAGGGGGAAGGATGGTGGGGGGGGGGGGGGTTGTGGAGAATTCTGGATTGTTCCTTCTTTATTTTTGGCTATAAGTGGAAGCCAGGAATTACTGATCACTTGCCCTTGGTCTCCGTTGAAATTCCTGGGCTGTTTCCTTATTTCCCTAAAAATCCTTGTTTTGAAGTGCCTGCCCTTGGCCAGGATTATCGGCTTCTCGATTTCGATGTCGTGGCCTCGTGCAGTCTTATACTCTGCAACTGCTGACTTCTCTTGGTGCCCTACTAGCAGCCTATACTGCGGCACTATGCTCTTTGACTCTCGTCTTAATGCTCTGTGTCACCCACGTAGACCTTATCACATGTTTCGCATTTCAGCAAGTATACGCCTTCTCTTTCTAATTTTTCCTTTGACATTCCTTGTGTTGCGTCGTATTTGATTCCTTGGTTTAAAGATTGTCTTTATATCGTACTTTTGTAATATCCGGGATATCTTGTCCGTTGTTCCTTGGACATACGGAAGGTGTGCCTTTTATCCGTCTTCTCTGTGCTGTGCTGGGCTCGAGGTCCTAATTTTCGTGAGATTGTCTTCTCTATCTCTCTTTTTCCATATCGAACACGTCTAAAGAGACAACGGTTTATCACTAATATTTGTGTTTCGATGTGTGTTCGAATTTTTATTTCCGCCTCATCCATCTCCTTTAATCCTCACCGTAAGGGCAAGGATAAGACTCAAGCTAGCAATGGATCATGCGGTGGGAAACGATTACGCAGAAATCGATTGAGAAATATCGATTCCAACAAATACCATGGGAATCAGAGTTGAAAATAATTCCAATTACATAAATATAGTGATAAACCGTTGTCTCTTTGGACGTGGATTATTTAGAGAGAGCTTAAATATGTGCCGCTGGGACTTAGAAATAGGCTCTGTCCTTGTCTCTGTTGATGTTTTTTCATATTTACATTTTTCTTATATCTCTGCATATAGATGACTGCAGATTTTCAACTGATTGTTTGGGAAGCGAGGTCAGAGTGGTCACATTGCAGCAATTGTGTTGTTCCTATTTCGGATGTTGAGGGGGATTTTCATGAGCAGACCGTGTTTGCTTGTTGTCACACTGCAGCCGACATTGCTGAGGGAGGGATTCGATGAAGAGTTCACTGATATTTTATGTGGTAGATTTTTGGGTTAGCCGCGCGCTGGGGAAAAGGAGTGACGTTGGGCATTGAGGAATCCATAAAGGGATTCGGTAAAATTCTCGAGGAAGGTTGTGCCATATAACCAGAGGAGAAATATATCATCAATGTAGCAGAGTCAGAGAAGAGGTATAAAGGGGTAGATTGGAAAGAAAATCCCCTTTAGGTGGCCCAGGTGGGGAAAGGTGTAAGAAGGACTGAATCTACATCTACACGATACCCTCCAAGCCACCGCGAGGGTGTGTGGCAGGGGGCCACCTATATCTACTCCCAGATCTACTACCGGAAGCGCTCCTGATCTACTACCGCATTGGTGATGGCTTTTAAACACCCACAAAACTATTGTGTTGGTGTAGTACACGTAGTGTGACATGTGAAATTAAATACCTGTGGATCACACTTACAACAATGAGAAAGCATGAAGAGTGAAGTATCATGTGAAGATCAATAATAAATACGTCGAGGATTGCACCCACCAAAGAAAACGTGTGCGGCTTTGGAGATTGCGTTCCGTTTACTGCCCTATAAACAAGCCAACAATCCCTGTTGGTTGTCACGGGGTTTCTTGTTATCCTTATCCAAATTAAAATTAATTATCAAACAATTAATATTAAAAATAAAAAAATATAAAACAGAGTACAAAACCAAAAAAGACCTGGGAGGCTGAGTGATAGGCGAAGCAAATTGGAAATACTTGGCAGGAAAGCCCACGCAAAGAGCCCGTCAGAAAAATCCACTCGTGAATCGGGAAACAATTCATTAGATCGTGCATATTGGGCACTACTCTTTTATACAAGAGAGACATGGGTGATGGCAGTAGCGGAGTAGTCATGGCTGGATGCATTCAAAATGAGGCGTTACAGATAAATGATGAAGTGGATCGACGGATTGGCAAATAAAGAATACTTGAGAGTGAGAGGAAAGAGGGCTTGTGAAAACTCTGAAAGGAAGATGAAACAGCTTAATCGGTTTCATTCTGGGACATGATAGCCTGATGCAGACAGTGGAAAAGTGAACGGAAAGAATGAAAAAGGAAGAACCAGCATGAGTTAGTAGTAGTAGTATCAAGTAGTGAAGGATGGGAAGAGAATAAGTATGAAGAAAACATTTGTAGATAAGAGAATGGAGTGGAGAATTTCGTCAATCCAGTTTTAAGATTTTTGACCCGTGATGATGGTCCAAGGTGAAAACTGTTCGTATTAATGCGAGGAAGTCCTTCAAGAAACAAGGCGCATGCTTCACATCAGCTTCTGTATCGTAGGATCCAAGAGATGATGATGCTTCTGCGAAACGTTAATCTACATCTACATCTACACGATACCCTGCAAGCCACCGCGAGGGTGTGGCAGGGGATGAAGATCACCAAGCATGCACTACTAACATGCAAACAAGCAACTATAGGGTCTCATGCAATTAGATTGTTAGTATCTATAGTATTTAAGGGGTTAATACATGCATCATGCACTACAGACGGCACTAAAATATTTCCCCTACCTATCCCTTTGCTCTGCTGCCTATTCTGTTCTCTTATAGTGAGGGGGGGAAAATGCCATTTTGAATCTATCAGTTCGACAAGCTATCTCTCTAATCTTATTTATCTGGTCGAATCTAGCATAATACGCTGGTGTTTTTAATACATGCCTAACATTTTCAGTAAAGCTATCCGATCGAAATTTCTCTTATAGATTTAATCTGTACTTTAACCTACGCTCTGATTTTGATTACCACCCTAATTCTCGTATTAATTCTGAAACGCTACTCAACCTATCGTAACACCTTTTAACGAACCTCGCTGCTCTACGCTGCACACTGTCTAGTTCTCTGATCAACCCTAATTCATTAGGATCCCATACAAACTGGCTGCATACTCAAGGTGGGGCCTAACTAGTGAAAAGTAGCATCGCTCTTTTGTCTTCTCCTCACATTTCCCGAGTACCATTTTTATAAATCCTAGCTTTCTCTTCGCTCGGCCGCATATTTGGTCTTTTCTTATTCTTCTCTGTTTTAGATTTACCGGCGAATCTTTGTATTATTGATTATTGTGTTGTGTGAACTTATTTTCCTTATTGTGATTACTAATGGAGTTGAATTTCAATCCGATTCTAAGAAAAGGATTCAAGCGGCTTGTTCACCGACTCTCGCATAATCCATGTTTCCAGTTTTTTACATATTCGGTACTGTTTGGAAAATGCCCCCTTAATTTTCTCTTCACCACTTTGAGAGAAAGCCATTGCAGTAATGACATCGGCTAAAGAGCGAGTATTTGTTAATGCCTGGAGTTTCAAAGACATTGTCCTGTTATGAGTCTCGCATTTGGCGCTCAGTATTGCGTTGAACAAAAATTTTAATGTAGTGAAGAATTTAAGCCATCTTATTAAACATGACAGTGTAGTTGACTGCTTGCAAAGAGTTATCTCGAGTTGTCTACCAACTTAAGGGATTTGCGTCTTTTGTGATCTTCTTGGAGCGTCCTTTCCTTTCATCGCCCCGATCTCTCTCTTCAAACCCTCATTCTTCCGAACCCTCTCCAGCGCCAGTTCCCACCCTCCTCTCTCAGCACTGTTAAAAATGGTGGTTTAATGACGAGAACACATATAATATACATAAGGCATAGTCTACAGCGCATAGAACATAACAGAGAAACTTTACTGTTGAGCAGGGCATAGCAACGAAACAAAAGAAGTACAAGATTGCAAAACTGTTACAAGGAGAACAATTGAACAACAAAACATATTTGGGTACAAAATCGGGTTAATTACAACAAGCACTCGTTCGTTCCCTGTTCCGACCCTGACCGACCCTTTGTGCTCTCCCTCTTCACTTCACATCTCCAATCTACTGCACATGCCCTCAATCCAAATATAAACACCAGATTTCTGAACCTTTCTTCACTTCGCTCCTTCTTTTGAATTCCTCTACTTTGCCGTCCCCCCCTTCGGGGTGATAATTTAATCAATTGAATTGTTGATAGACCCCATCAAGGCTTTTTTCCTCGTATGGAAAATCTTCCATGGCCTCCGCAGTTTTTCCTCTGATATCCGTGGCAAAAACATTTGCTCACCCATACGTTCCTCAGATATATCTCTCCTCTGGGCAATTATAAATTGTATTTGTGAGCTTATCAGTGCCTTAATTTCAGAAATTTCAATTTTAAACATATATCTACGGAGTACACTGCATGCTACCTCATGGCCTCTGGTATTAGGGCATTCTCTCTGACCAAGATCCGAGTTAATATAATGAGGGTTAGAACGAACTCTCTTGTGGGGTTCTACGTGCTATCAGAGAACGTAGCTTTCCTGAATTGGCACGAGGGAGAGCCCTCATCGCATCCCTTTCTATCTAGGGTGGCAGGATCCTGCCTGCGTGCATGCCGAACTTTGAAAGCATTCTCCGGGCATTGTGCTAGGATTCCTCGTCTATGGACCTGCATGAAGTCGAGGTAGAGTTAACCAATTAGTTGCGAGTCGTCTTGTGAGTCTTCTTGCATGACGTGAAAGAGGCGTTTCTCGCTTCCTTTGGCATTTGACGCCTGAAGTTTCGACGGCCCTACGTTTCGCTCCCCAATCTCCTGACTCCCTGTGTCTCGTTCTTCACTCCCTCTTCTCAATGGCCGCATTTTTGTGCACGAGTTCCCCTCTCAACTTTCTCCCCCTTTCCGGGCGACATCTTCTCCTCCGTCCCACAATCCATTTCGTCCCTGGCTGACTTGCATTCCTCTTCCTTATATCTCCAGTTTCACTCCTTCCTTCTCGTCCCTCGCCATTCCCTGGCCTTCGTTAGTCGATATTCGTTTTAACGTAGTCCGCGGAAGATGTTATCTTTTCATTCCTACATTTCGTCTTTTGTGGTAAAACTTATGTGCTACCCTGAACTGATAAAGACGATATAATTAATTCTGCTTGAATTTCTACGAGTAACGCACAGAAATTTCGATACATTTTTGGAAAATATCCGGGGCCAAAATTGAATAAAAGTTGAGGATATTCTGCAAGTAATTTACGCTTTGTTTGACAAACACTATATGTCACGTGGCATGCTGGCTCAAACCGTCAGTTTTTGACTCATGTTGTGTTGACACCCTTTTTGGAGTGACTTTGCACTCATGAAGATTCATTCAGGTGCGTTGAAGGCTCGGCATCAGTCGGCATCAGCAATGAGATTGGTTTGATGCTGCTCTCCACTTCATCCTCCTATCAGTTCATATCTACGAATTCTCTCTCTCTCTCTCACACTCTTCATCAATTGATTTGTGCGTATTATTCGAGGCCTTTATTTGCCGTTCTTCCTTTTTCCTTGCCTTCGTTCGGCCGTAGTGTCTAATGATATGACCGATTAAGTTGTACCGTATTCTTCATAGGGTTCTCAAAATGCTTCATTAATTTCCGACTCTTCTTAGGACTTCCTCGTTACTTACTCATTACTAATCCATTCAATCTTCATCATTCTTCTGGAGAAACGCATTTCCAATGCTTTCACTCTTGATGTCTCTGCTGCTGTCATCGTCCATGCCTAAGTGCCCCATAAAGAAACGTGCTCCAGATATAAGTTAAGATAAATTGTTTCCTTATTTCTGCGCTTTTATTTCCAGCTGTAACTAGATTCTTTTATTGCTAGGATGTCCTCTTTGCCTGGGCTATTCTACTGACTTTTTATTTCTTGCTCCAGACTTTATTATATACAAGTTAAAATTTCCGGGTCGTTAAATGAAATGAATAATGAACGTCGTGTACCCTGTGATGTCTATAATTATGCTTCCCATGACACGTATGTATTATGTCATAGGAATCATGCCCCTCTTTCAGCTGAATGAAGATGTCGGAGTCCTATTTTTTACCACCACGCCTTTCTCTCATCCAAAAAGTAATGGATGTACTGGCGATACATACTTTATGAAAAATGTATCCAAGGGAAGAACATGTTACTAATCAATCAATGGCATTACGGGTAACCTTTAAATCATCTAATCTTATCGTGAAACCATAATGCATACGAAAGGGTTGAGGTGGAAACAAGCAGATATCAAGGCCTGATAGGGCCTGAATTTGAGTGGCAATATGGATGAAAGCAAAGTGTTTTTTATGGAGTGAAGCGCTGCAGGTCCTCTATGGAAGGAAGTGGATGAAGGTGTGTGGAGAATGGTTTGGTTTTGGGCGGGCAGGAGGAGAAGACCATTAGAAATTGTCCGAAACGTCCAGTATAAAAAAATGCCTTTTTAAAATAAGAATAATGGTATTCAATATAACTCATTTGAGCATTGTAGAGCACATTAAAAGTCTAGGGCATACACAACTTTAACCGAAATGGCTTCAACAAAGTACTCGAAAAGAAAAACTTTAGAAGGACGTTTTAAGCGCTTCTTTGATGGAACAACGGAAATGATTCCTGTCGTCATGCCTTATCTAAGTTGAAACAAAGACGAAATTCACGATAATCTGGTTTTCGGTAAACCACGCGTAAGGTTCAGAAATTAAAAATACAAAAATATTCAAAATAAGTTCAAGGAGGCATCACCGGTGGATAAGGTCGCGCGTCATGAGAATCGGATACGCAATGCTCATCGCAACGATAATACCTTTTTGTAATGTAGAAATTCATACCATTTATTCTGATATACCAGACCTCACCAGAGGATGTAGAATCGTTTAAACCTATGGGTTCTGACGATTTGGGGAGAAGAGATGCCTTTAGACGTGTAGCCTCGAGGAGCTGTGTAAAAAAGCAGCTCTGTTTTGCCTTCATGCTTTTATGTAGCTCACGGTAAGGTGATATAGCTTCCTGAAATCCGCGTTTGGTTCTCAAGATTATCTCTCGAACTCGATTCGAAGAAAATTTTATTGAATTTCGTCAATTGGTTTAAAAACGTCCTCGAGAGATTTCACGGTCAACTGAAGGTTCACGGTTTCACGGTTCACTCACATTCATCTTTTTTCAATAATTTCTCATCTCTTTTCTATATTTTCTTTGATGGGAATCAATGCCAGTTCTAATTCCAGTTATCTGAAACTGTTGTCTGACCGAAATATTTGCACCTTCAGTCAACTCCTTGTGGTGTGGCTCTAGTATTTCTTCCACTCCTTTCTCAAGCGAGCCATCAAATCCTTTTCTCCCAACGTGGATTTTACGAGGCATACATGGCTTTATTCGTGTACACGATATTTTATTCTACGGCGAAAACAAACAGTACTGAAGCGATCCTATATCATTAGTAAAAAGAAAATCGAGAGCGCTGTAACCATAATGTAGTTGGGTGTAATACTCACTAAGGATTTATCGTGGGGAAGACACATCCGGAAATATGCGGCCGAGCGAAGAGAAAGCTAGGATTTGTAAAAAGAGTACTTGGGAAATGCGATGAGAAGACGAAAGAGCGATGCTACTTTTCACCAGTTAGGCCCCACCTTGAGTATGCAGCCAGTGTATGGGATCCTAATGAATTAGGTTTGATCAGAGAACTAGACAGTGTGCAGAGTAGAGCAGCTAGATTCGCTAAAAGGTGTTACGATAGGTCGAGTAGCGTTTCAGAATTAATACGAGAATTAGGGTGGGAATCATTATCAGAGCGTAGGTTAAAGTACAGATTAAATCTATAAGAGAAATTTCGATCGGATAGCTGATACTGAAGATGTTAGATATGTATTAAAAACACCAGTATTATGCTAGATGGATTCGATCACGTACATAAGATAAAATGACTTACAGATAGATTTCCAATGTCATATTTCCCCCTTACTGTAAGAGAAAACAATAGCATAGGAAACGGAAGGGTAGGTGAAATATTGTAGAGTATTCTGTAGTGCATTACGCATGTTTTAACAACCAATTCCTTAATTACTATGTAGATACTAACCATGGTGCTGCATGTCACCCTATTGTGTAGCATGTTTCCATGCAGTAGCCTAATTGCATTTCAATAGTGCATGTTTGATGATGTTCACCCCCCGCCACACACCCTCGGGGCGGCTTGCAAAGTACCGCGTGGATGTAGAATTAGATGAATTGGTATTGATTTTCCCTGATTATTTAAAGAATATGTTTGAATATTCCGCTAAACTATACGATGAAATTATCCTGAAATCTGAGGTTTTGTTCACAATCCGCGTTGCGGAGTCACCCGCTGAAAATGTTTGACAGCAAAATGTCCATAGAGGAAAAAATCACCAACCTTGAGCGGAATCCGGGTTCGAATCTCGAGCAATGTTTTCTCTCAGGAGATGTTGAAGAATGGATGCCTTGGAAGAAGAAGGGTCAATGTGGAAATCAGGGGTGCTGAGGAGAGCTGTGCTGATTGGCTGTCATGCGCCTGTCTCAAACTACAAAAGGTCAACCGGGAGATGGTGCTTGAGGGAATGGATGCCTTGGGTGTGAGAGGGTGCTTTTGCGAAGAAGGGGCTCTGGCTTCCTATTCGGAGGAAGAGCATTGTACATACGTACGTTGGATAGTAATGTGCTGATCGGGGATCTATTGCAGCAAATGCAATGGCCTCAGATGGAAAGAGAGCGCAGGAGGACCTTTAAAGTGTGGTAGGGGAAGGCCCCTTATTGAAATGCGAGTACTCTCAGTGTGTGCAATGGTGGGTGGCGTCACTTTGTGGAGCTCCTTCAGCGTGAACACAAGGGAGAAAGAATACTTTGCTGGTCCACAGGTTAGAACTTTTATTGCGACCGTTTTCGATACACTTGTTGTGTGCTTGTTGTGGACAGGTGCATGATTTTTTCTTGGAAAGAGGGAGTGATGCATATCAAAGGAAGTGGTGCTGGAGATGCATGAGTTGAAGGAAGTTCAAGAGGGACACGTGGAGTGGGGTGAGCAGGGAGTTTGTGGAATCGATGTCTGGTGTTCGAAGGATGAAGATATCGTCAGTGCATAGGAACCGCAGGGGGCATATGCACAGAAATTATTGTTCAAGGAGCTTTCTGTGCATCTGCATCTACGTAATACCCTGTGAGCCACCGTGAGGGTGTGTGGCAGGAGGTGAAGATCACAAAAATGCACTTCTTACTTAGAGCTTCTTAGAACTTAGAGCTTCAATACTACAACTTCATGGAAACATGTTAGATATAAGAATGAAGTTCAACTACGTTGTTAGTCTGCATCCGTGGGATGACCCAGCTCTGTCGGCCCGGTTGTTTTGCTGCCTGTGGCTGTCTGAGGGAGTGGAAGGATTGGTAAAAGGGATTAGAAGAGAGGGGGAACTATTGAGGGATGACAATGATGGGAGGGGGGGGGGGGGGTGAAAGAAAGAGTTATGCCTCTCTTTACTTGTGCTCCATATTACTCACTCAGTGGCTCAACCCGAAGGTTGCTTGGAAAAGAAAATCCACTTTGTACATTCCACACAAAAGTGGAAGAATTCTTTTTAATATGAAGGATATGTATGGGCATTCACATTCCTTTTGAGTGGAATGTACAAAGTGGATTTTCTTTTCCAATCGAGTGGTTCCACAAAGTGAAGGCTCAAACTTGGAACCGGAGGTTGGTTTTGATAGGTGAGGGTAGAGCTCACCCCGGACTAAGCCACAGGCGTGTGAATTTCACACACATTCAGGGTGTAAGGGGGGAGCCAGTTCCTTTCCCTGGGTCGCATCGCACTCCCAGGATTTTTTTTCATTCGGGGGCGTCCAAAGGCTTCACCCGGATTTGATCCCGGGTCCCTTCGATCAGTAGCCAAGCGCTCTACCCTCAAGGCCACCACGCTTCCTTAGTTCCATATTGCTCATTTGATTTGTCGGAGGCCAATGTTCCAACGCGTCCAGTTTGTTCCCGTTTGCAATCAGATGAAGTGAGACACTGCTTGGAACGTAACTTGTTTGGCTGGCGAGAGCCCACGTTGTTTCCCTACTAAGGAGTCCGTCTCCATGTTCCTTACATCTCGTTGAAAAATCCGCCCCGTCTGGCATTTATAAGAAGGCTTGCATTGGTCTCAATTAGTCGGTTGCCAATTTCCACACCCTTCTTTAGAAAACCAAACATATCCTTCATATTAAAAAGTATTGTTCCCATGGCATACAGTTTGTAAAACTAGTTCTTGTGTTTATTATTAGGGATCGCATTGGATAGAGTTTTGGATGGTTTTCCAATCAATCGAGGGCTTTTTTAGGAGATAGGAGTTTATTTTAAATGAATTATTTTGAGTCCACTTAGGAAATGTTAACCCGTGAATTTGCTGCTTGAATAATGTATTAAAATATAAATTTGAAAAAACCAATATTTCCAAACAACCAACGATTTTTTGTGAAGTTTTGATGGTGCGCAAGTAAAAAATTAATTTGTTCTTTGATAAAAATGCGATACCTGTTGCATGTGTTCTCATGCAATTATATTTCGTTATAGTACAAGAGCAACTTAATTGTAATTATACATGCCTTCCATTCATGTAAAGTACTTACTGCACTATCAATGGGAAACAAGTAGCATTTCCCCTGTACTAGGCAGGTGCCTCGGTCTGTGGCCCATCTCGGAGAGGACGGTACCTATTCTTGCAAAGAGGGCGGCTTCTTTCACCGGATATCTCGAGAGCAATTCGGATGGAGTGGGTGGGGAGGCCGAAACCTAAGGAGGAGGAGCGTCGAAGACAAAGAGATGGAAGAGGAAGCGGAAATCCTGAGGAGAAGTAATTCCTTCTCGTCTTGCCCCTCGAAAGTCATTCTTTCCCCGAAATGGAATCTAAACATCCGGCCGAGTTCATTCCTCTGGAGAGCCTGAATTTTCATCGACGCTAATCTGTCGCTGGACTTTCCGCGAAAGGCTCGTACAATTATAAGATTGGGGGTCGAATTATCCCCAGAAAGATACCGCGTCACATCCCAACTTCCGCTATCGTCTGCCTGATCGCGGTTTTCCCTTCATTTCTTTAGCGCTGCTTCATTGTCAAGGCGTGGCCGTCATTGGTGAATGTTGAGCCGCGCTAATCACGGAGCGCAGATTTTCACAGCGCGACGAATCCGTCTTTATGCCGACGACTGTCTTTATGTTCCGGATTTCATCTGCTTCCACGCACTATCCTGTGAGCCAATGGGAGGGTGTGTGGCAGAGGGTAAGGATCACCAAATATTCACAAAAGACATGCAACTGCTTGATTACTGTCGACAAAGTAATGAAGGAATTACTGGTTAGAAAGTCTTTCGGTCAATATGTTTAAGAGTATTTCTCTAGAATTCATGGGTTAGCAATGGAAGCATATACTTCATGCACTACAGACTACAGAAATAATATTTCATCCTCCTAACCCTTTTCTCTGCTGCCCATAATGATCTCCTATCCGTAAAAGGCATTTCACGCCAACGGCAATCTATCTCTCTAATATTAATTATGTAGTTAAATATACATAATATTAAAAGAAATGGTTGGCGAGTTTACGTTGTGGAAGTTATTCGTTATAAAAAAGAAAGAACTAAGTTTTTTCTTTTTTATAATACATAATATGCCGAGTTCTGAACATGTATCTGACATCTTCAGTTAACCTGTCAGTGAAAAATTCCCGGAGGGCGATTTAATTGGTTTTTGAACGTCATCATCATAAGCCATCAATCCTCAGATTGGTTTGACGCAGCTCTCCACTGAGTTCTTCAATCGGCTAGTCTCTCTTGTCCCCTATCTATCTTATAGGGGATCCTTATCCTATTCTATCGCTTGTTCCCACATGGATCTCACTCGAGGCCTTCCTTTGCCATTCTTCCCTTCCTCTTATCCCTCGACGATTGTCTTCATCAGGTCATCGTGTCTTAAGATATGGTCGATCTAGTTGTCCCGTCTTCTTCTTAGAGTTTTCAGCAGGCTTCTCTTTTCTCCCTCTCTTCTTAGAACTTCCTCGTTACTTACTCGGTCGATCCATTTTATATTCATCATTCTTCTGTAGCACCTCATTTCGAATGCGTCCCCCCTTTTCTTTTCCGCTGCTGTCATTGTCCATGCTTCGTTGCCGTAAAGAAGCACGCTCCAGATGTACGTTCTCATGAATTGTTTCCCTACTTCTACGCTTGTATTTCCAGCGGTAGGTAGATTCTTCTTTTGATAGAATGCCCTCTTCGCCTGGGCTATTCTGCTCACTATTTCTTTCTTACTTCGTTGGTTACTCGGCTTCCAAGGTCCTCCTTCCTCTCTTCCAGCTTTTATTTCCTAGTTTAACGTTGGTTTTGGCCTCTTCTCTCTGGCTGCACAGCAGTATCTTAGTCTTCTTCTTGTTGATCTTCAGCTGATATCTGGTCATTGTCCTTTCTATGGTTATCAGCATCTTATTCTGATCTGTCTCTGCTATGAGTGCTATGTCATCAGTGAATCTCAGCATGCTAATTTTTTCTCAATGGATATTCACTCCAGAAGACTTCTCTTTGATTTCATTGATGGCTCCCTCGATGTAAACATTAAAAATTACGGGAGACAGTGCACAGCCTTGTATCACTCCTTTCCTTATTCTTGCTTCTTCACAGGTAAAATGTAGTCTATTTGAAATCCTCTTCTGTCTCCTGGCATTTACAAGTGTATCTACTTCGATTATGGTTTTTAAAATTGTATTGGCTACCAATGCCTTATGCGGTATGCAGAACTCCAGTAGTCTTTCTCCACTTTCATTTCGTTTACCCAATCCATATTTCCTAGTTATTCTTCCATCTTGACCTTCCCCGACGACAGCGTTCCAATGTCCTAAAATAATTAGGTTTTCTTCTCCTCTTACCTGTTTTATAACTTCCGTGAGACCTCCGTAGACAACTTCCACTTCTTCATCTTCGTATTCCATCGTAGGAATGTATACCTGAACCACTACGGTATATAAAGGTTTGGTCTTGATCTTCGCTATTATTATCCTTTGATTGTACTGGAGAAAGCTCTTCACACGCATTCCGGTGCTCTTCCTGAGCATTATGCCTACTCCAGAATTGCCATTTAATGATCTCGTGTGTCTTATCTATGGCTTCCGCTCCAGAAGTCTCCTTCTTCGGGCCATTTCATTTCGTTGATTCCTAATACGTCGAGGTCCATTCTTCTCATTTCCACCTTTAGGTTCTCCAGTTTTCCGCAGGCCCGCAGCGATCTCAAGTACTATGCTCCTATCCTAAAATGACTATCACACTTGACTGATGTTGGTTGTCCCCGCCCGGAGATCCGAATGGGGGACTGTTTTACCACCGGAATATTTTACTCGAGAGGGTTCCATAACGTCTTGATTGAATGAAAAAGTGGAGCAGCTGCGATTCCTCGGGGTAATAATGCGGTGGTTTCCACATCGCAGTACCCCAGGCGTTAATGTAAATGTTACCACGCCTGTAGTGAAATGAGTGTCGCTGTACCGACCACTGTGGTCCCCACCTTCACTCATGTGAAGAAGAGCTGCTGCCCTCTCCTCCGGGTGATAGGAAGCGTAATTGTTGGCGGCCTTCCATCGCCAAGTCACGACATTTTCACAGGTTTCCGTATTATTTAGTGGCCTATCTTGCCCATGGATGGAGCAATACCCCCTCAGAATGCCGTCGCTTTTTGTCCACGACTGCTTATTCGACGAGTAAACTCGCTTATCTCGCAGCTAACCTCTTTATATCTAGAGGTCGAGCCACCATTCGCAACCCGGGACGAACTCGGTGGCTTTAAGCTTTGCCGCAAGTTTTGAACTATTTTTACTTTAAGCTTAGCCTTGAGAATTTGAACGTCATCATCATCATGGGTCAACAATCCTAGGATTGGTTTGACGCAGCCCTCCACTCGATTCTTCTATCGGCAAACCTCTTCATATTCCAACGGAGTTCCTCTCTTTCATGTCCTTTACAACCTGTTCTATATAACTCATACGAGGCCTTCCTCTTGTATTCTTTCCGTTCACTTTTCCCTCGACGATTATCTTCATCGGGGTATCGTGTCTTAAGAAATGGCCGATTAGGTTGTCCCGTCTTCGTTTTAAATTTTTCATCAGAATTCTCCGTTCTCCCACTCTTCTTAAGACTTCTTCATTTGTCAATTGGTCGTTGCATTTTATCTTCATCATTCATCGGTAACACCATATCATGAAAAATATCAATTGAAAATTTCAACCCCCTTCGAAAAGTAGACAAAAATCCATTGAAATCCGTGTTGAAATAGTGGCAAAAATTTAAGTTCTGACATCAATTCAAGTTCGTTCTACTCAACGCTTACGTTGTTGGTGTTTCCACCTTCGTTCCGAACTCGTTTTCAAAAAATATAAAATTCAAATAAATTATCACGGCATGGTCAAGTGTTATGACGTTGATGGAATAGCATAAGAAAGTTCTAAATGAAGACGAAGGCGTTTGTCGCTTGCCTCCAATGTTGCTTTCTTACGGAGAAAAGCCGGTTTCGTAAATTGACTAAAATAACTTAGTAAACATATATATGTGAATCATTTGAAACTTAAGAGTACATCATGATTCATATTCTATCAAAATTTCCTTTCATTTGTGTATTTCATGTTGATATGACAACCGCCAAAGAGACGCTACCCTCTGCGACTCTAAGAAATGTGCCATTTTTCAGTCTCACTGCAAGAACATGCCTCAAAAGTAATTATTAAAAAAGTCTGTTACCAAACGAAAGCTAAATTTTCTGGACGCTGATATGCTCTCTATGAATTTCGCTTCTTCCGTTTTTGAGATATAAAGCCTTCAACTTGAGTCTATTTGCGTAGTCCACGCAAATAGACTGAAGTTTACGAAACCTGCTCTTTGGTCCATATCGTCATAATTAATTAATGAGTGCGCACCAACGCAACGTAAAAATTGAAAATGAAACTTTGTTACAAGGAAGTAACACCAGCAGCCTACGGAATGAACGAACTTGACGGCCCCCACATATTGTTGCCCTGAAAGCTCTCCGACGTACGCAAGCGTCTTCGACATAACCCTTGAAGGCCCGTTCGGCGTGTTCAAACCGCTAGCACATTCAGGTCCCTACCAAAACGCGTAAACGAGAGTCCACTGTATTTGGATGTATCCGCAGGTTCAGTGTTTTCCGAGCAAATTTTTTCAGAAACGGGTGCCTTGGTTTCTGATAGAAGAAACCTGCTGATAGAAGAAAACAGCTGAGCATAAACAGCACCTCATATTTTAGACATAATTTTAAGTATTTAAAATGAAAGAGGGTTTAGCTTCAAGAATCTAATTTCAGTGATTGATTGTTAGAGTGGCAAAATAAAGGACTTTTCACAATGCCATGTCTCTCATTTATTGCTCTAATACAGCACTTTTGATTATTGATTTTAGTTCACGTGAAGGAAAGCACTTATCAAAATTGTTGGGAAAAAATAAGCAACGTATCAGCTAATAATACTATCGGTCGCTGGTATCGAGGTATTGGTTTGGTATCGGAAAAAGTGATATCGGTTGAAGTTTACTATAATTTCGTCATAGTAGTAATAAGTATACTATACGTTATATTTCGACAGTAGAAGAACTCAGCGGGTATCTCCGTTGGAGTTTTAGCGGCAGGTTCGCGATGCTTGAATTTTTCATATTTCCGTTTCAATCTCTGATTGACTCCCATGCTTGCTTACTGCTATAACTTAACGAACTAACTGAAGAAGGATGAACGATTACAACTTGCAAGTTTATACTAAATTACAATATACCTAATACGAAACAGTTAATTTTTAGTGAATTGTATTCATATTTTACTAACAAATGTAAATTTTGACTGTGTAATCAGGAACACCAATTATGACTTACGAATGGAAACAATTTAAACGGTCGTGTTGGGCCTAAGAAAAGCCGAAAAGCTTCTTCGAAAAAAGGCGTCTTTTTTATATTCCACCTCCATGCATTGTAAAGCAGAATGCGTTTCGCGAACATATCCAAAAACAGAACTTTTTAGCATGTGGTTAGCGTTACTTGAACATCCTGCGCTACAGTTAGTATAGATAATATGAATACAACAATTCTTGATCGACGTGATATAAAATTACAACCATTATAAATTGAAAGCAGAAGTTTTATTTCTGCCGGGGCTTGCGGAGCTGGGAATAGATTTCTCCCAGCAGGCAGTGCGGCGCATTGGTCGGCAAAGTATGACATGCCGCACGTTCGCGATTTCACATCTCCGGGGCGAGACAAGTGGCTGTGCCGAGGGGGCGCTATGCTAACAGAACACGCGGTGTTCTCGAGCGAGGGAGAGACATCGCGATCGCCAAGTCGCCTCTGACTCAGCGCAAGACATCTGCGTCCGTTCGCTCGCGACGGTTTGAATTGCTTGATTTCTGTCGTCAAATCGGGTGATGTGTGGACGTGAATCAATGTGACACTTGTATCATTCCGCCCCCCCTACACACTGCTTCTCAGCATGTCCGTCTTAAAGGGAGCACGGGAAGAAGATGTTTTGTGACTTAAGCGTGGAGGGAAGCCGTGAAGATGGGTGAGCACAAGGTATCCAAACAAATTAATTGCTAAAATATAGCAAATTAGTATTTCAGTGCACCCTCTAGACGGCATAACAGCGCCAAAATTCAGTCAAAAGTGAGTCCAGGGTAGGCAATTGTTGTTACGTAATACCTACTTGTGAAATCTGTGTCATCGTATGTCGTTTTACTGCTCTTCAAACCACAATTAGCGTTATTCTCTTTTCGGTGGATGCATCCTGCTTTTATCTCCGCATCCAATGTTACTTCGAGATAAGGGTATTGTTGATAATGGCAACCAGGACATTATTATTGCTCTTGAGTGGGGTTCCTTAAACCCTGGCCTGCGAGCTGAATCCGACCCACGAATGGGCTTTGCGGACACCACATAATACCATGCAATCCTCCGTAAAGGTGTGAGGCAGGGGGTTAATTCCCGCCAAACATAATTATACTTCATTCTTAAAAAGGATTAGTACTATACTGTTGTCGAAACATAACAATTTAAAAACACTTAAAGATCGAAGCATGTGTGCTACACAAACATGCTGTTAATAGCGTTGCCTTAATGTTCTTACACCAACGTTCAGCCTTCTAAGTTATCCATTGATTCACATGTATGTAGGTATACTATTGAATATATTCACGGTTATTCATATATCTCTAATAGTACGAGGGCATTTTAAATCTGTGGGTTGGGCAATCAATTAATTTTATGTTCCTGTGTCAGATCGCCCGTTTCCCTCCCTTCTTTCTTCCTTTCCTTATGCCATAGTAATTCGGAATTCGCCAAATTATTTGAACGTCATCATTTGAAATATTGCTTAAGAATTTTCGTTGGAGAGATTGTTGTTGCCATAAAAATAATCTTTAAACTCAGCCTCAGTTTATAGCCCATGGGACGAGGTAATCTTCCAAGAACATAGTACCTGGCGAATCATTGAATACAAATGTGGTATCGATAACATCCATTAAATATCCCTAAGTTTTTTTTAAAGCATTAAATCAAATTCTATTGTTCACCCAACTTTTTGCCTCTTCTGTAATTCCGAAAGGTGCACATTCTAGCTGGTGGGAAAAGAGTGAAGAACTTCTGATATAACCAACTCTATGTCCCAGAGTATTCCTCACAACCTGGAATGTGAAGTATTACCACTAGGTCAGTGACTTATTTCCATCAATCTATTTATTTTATGGGAGCAGTGTGAAATGTATCAGCGCCTGTAAAATGATGTCAAACCATGTTACCCTATATCAAGCAGAGGCAATCATACTTCTCATATGTGGAATCTGTAAGGTTTCGGGTTCTAAAAATGGTTCATAGCATGTGTTCAACGATCCCACGCCTCGAGTGGAAGGGACCAATTTGTGTCTCGGGAATATTGAGGAGGGGGGAACAATTGTCGAACAATCGGTAGCGTAAGTAGAGGTTAAGAAAGGCTTTCTGAGAACTCGCTGAACGAAGGTCGTCAAATCTCTTGGAGAGAGAGTGGGGTAGGCAGGTGAAGGATGTGGACAAATATTTCAAAGCGGCGTGAAAGTGAAGGCTGCTATTGACACAGAATCGAGTTTTTCTGCTGCTTCGGCAATACTGGATATCGTAGATCAACGAGTGAATTGGAAAAGTAGCTGAGAACAGCTACAAGCCAACGAAATTTCTTTCCCTGAAGAATTTCTTTTTCTGAAAATGGCTGAATCGGAAAACAAAAGTAATGAGACTCCGGAGGAATAGAAGATAAAACGTATGACAAAAATGGAGGGCATTTGCCAAAATAGGTTGAAGGGTTTTGTGTCTTGAGAATATTGGACCAAAGTGGAAACGATATAAGGGATACAATAGCATTGGCGAAGAAGGAAATGCATGACGAGAGCTTTAGCTTGTGGCTAATAGAAGGTTAACGAAAAGTTTGACATGAGGCGTGGTTTGGTGGGGATCCGTGGACAAAGGAAGATCCCCTAGCACACACCCCTGCTGGGTGTTTTATGAGGGGCTGTAATTAGATTAATTGTAATAATGGAGTAATTAATGGAGTACCTAATATGCGTGTGCAGGTGAAAGTTGTGGACATTGTGGCGGAGGGGGGGGAAAAGACGTTAGCTACTTGGGTGTTTAGGGTGGCTGTGGGTATGCGAGGAGGTGGGGGAACGGGTAGGATGTACTTGGAAGAGGGGCAGAACATGCGCCGAGGAGAGAAAGGCTGCGAATCTTATTTGATCGATGTGGGCAATTTGGCAAGTGCACGAAATTAGCAGGTCGAGGGAGAGCGAAAAACAGCAATTGGAAATCACGGGGAATTACGTAACAGGTCAACCGGCCCTGTTTAAGCTGTTTATTTATTTTAAAACTAAAGATGGTGTTGCAAACGTATTTCTTTTTTTCAAGTTTTCATATGCTTTACATGATCTCGATTTAAATCACGTCCTGTCTTATTTAAAGTCGAAACAAGCGATTTGAAATAACTTTCTTTGAAAGTCTTTGAAGGTTTTGAAGTGAAATTGTTTTCCTCTCTTGTGCGAGATGAATTATTACCGATAACGCATTAGCTTGCGTTGTGAAGATCCGTGATATCACCTAGGACCTTGCGTAGATTTTGCCTACCCTGCAAGCCACCTTGAAAAATGTGTGGCAGAGGGTCAAGTATTATCAAACGTGCACTGCCGTAGAGTTTACCCTACTGCTAAATGAGAGATTGATGTGAATATCATGTGGAACATATGCAACAAATTTGCTTCTTCACCCAGTTTACATAACCTGCGATTCAGTGCTCATTATTGCACCCTCGGAGATGTGTTAGGGAGAGAGTGGTGTCCGTGGTGTGTCTGTCGTTTCCCGAGTCCCGTTCATCGCCGCTTTTCAATGAATGAGGAACAGTTTGGGTTGGCCGCTCCACACTCCCTTTCCCGTATCACTCTCCCCTTATCACGCCTCGGCCATTTAAATTACAGGAGTTTGTTTTCCTCTACGCCCACCTTCAAGCTCTTGATAAGTTAAGCGACTGTTTGCCATGGAGAGCGGTGCCGCCCTTCACATGTTTCCCTTTCCGGAGCGAATTTTTTGTGTTTTTTCCTGCTGGAGATAAAAAGAAGTTCTTGCTTGAGTCCTCCCGCAATTTCCTTCAGTTTAAAAATATTTTGGCTAGTGGTTATTTCCCAAATTAGAGCGTAACTCTCTCCGAGCCCCCACTTGTCTCTTCAGATCCAACCTTCTTATTAACTTTTGTTATCGGAAGATGGTTTTCCCGGATACGCTTCCTTCGCGCAAATTGAAGGTAGGTTTGTTTTGTCTTCCTTTGGGTTAAATGGAAGTTATTTTAATTAACCTTTTCCACTTTCTCAGTGAGCCACATTGATTCAAGGACGATGGAGGAAATAGCGACTGCTTTCATTGCTTGAATAATATCGAACTTTTTTCAGTGTAAAATACCCTTGACGGGGTTGGCACCTTCCATTCTCATCCCGCCATTGCTCTGTGCTCGGAGGTTGGCTCCCAGCCGCGCCCTCGTCACTTCCGGCGGAAATTCTCTGAAATTCACACCCATGTGAGGAGGGTCACGGTTCTCTTGCCGGCTTCTTCACTTGCGCTAACCGCGGGAGGTCTGGTGATCGCTGAGATTGGTTGAACTTTCTTTCTGCCTTTTTTCTGCCGTATATTGTTTCGTCCTAGCCCAAATCTTTCCGCTTTTAATCGTTTCAAAATTACATATTGAACACCTTGTTCCAAACCTAACAATGCTTTGTACAATATTTTGCTCACGTGCATAATTTTTGTACCAGTCTTTGTATTATGTTGGCAAGCAGAATCAACGTCCGATGCTTTTCGTGTCTTTTGCTCCATCGAAGGGTTGACATTAACCGGTAATTTACTTGGGCTTAGTTGCATAGCCTTTCAACCCTAAACCTCCGGTGAGCAACCAGGCAATCCGCTGGTGTTCTACACGTCGATGGGATTTGCGTTCCAGATTTCCTTTTGCATCCAATATCAAGGTAGCTTCTACTTTTTGAGATCTTCAATCTCGTGAAAAATGCGACATCTTGAAGTTCTCCCTTTGCTTTCTTTAAACCTCGCACTTACATCCAGGTTTGTTCGAGTTTATATACCAGTATACATAGGGCTGAAGCGAGGATAGGAAAGGCATTCATTAACAATGGGGTTTATAAGCAATGCGTAGACAATCGCCACTCGCCATTATTTAAGGCCGAAGTTGGACTTGAGAGAGTTTCGCTGATGTCTGAGTTGAATGGGGGCCAGGCCGCTGTCGGATATGAACTTCGATCCCTCTGCTCAATTATTAATGCGGCCTCGTGTCCTTGCTTGCGGGCCGCCCTCTGGACGTTCATGTCCTTCCCTCTCGGCGACCACGAATGAATCTCGCCCTGACACCAAAGTGTTTCGCAGTGTTTCTCGCCCGCTGTGTCTCCCTTTAAGACCACGAAATCTCGTTTTCCTTGCTGGCCGAGTAATAGGAACTGCGTGGTCGTTGTCCGTGCTTCCATTCAACCTGCAGTGTGTGAGTCGCAGCACGCTCTAGTTGTGCGGAAGAATCCGTCCTTGAACTGAGGAAATGCGTTTGCTGTCCGGTGACAGTGGAAGTGTCCGGCTAGGTGGCGTCTTCAGTGCCATGAAGTCTTCACATTTATTCACGATCGTTCGTTCATAAAGTACTGAGTTACACAGTGTAATGTCCTTATGCTAATGTAGCAGAGAAGCTTCCTTGGTGGCCATATTTAAAGAAAAGAACCTGTCATTGAAATCTTCGTCTTCCGTTACATCGAGCGATTGACGGGTTCTAGTGTTGACGAATAACGTCTTTTCTCTAGAATTCTTACGCTTAACATATTCAGGCATTTAATGCCGAGTTTCTTTTGCAACCAGTTTTTTTTCGAGAATGGTTTTCGTTTATATTTCGGCGAGGTAAGCTAATTTAATTGTTACCCTTGGATACATATCTTTCGGAGAAAAAGGGTCATGATGAGAGAAGCATAGTGCATGCAGTTCATTTGGCTTATTTTTCATATCTGGAAGAGTGCATGTGTACGTAGGCACACTAAGCCCTTTTCACTAAAACTTTGAACCTTTCAGCACTTACCTTTAGTTTTTCAAACAATTTCCATATGCACCCAAATGGAACGAGCAATTTTTTATTCGCTGCCAAACTTCTCGATGCCGCCAACTCATGAGGCGAGCGGCCGTCGAGCGGCTCTTTGTTCTTCTCCTTTCTTTGTCTCTGCTCCCAATATCGACCTCAGCACCTGTCGTCGGCCTGAGTTCATTCTGTGCTTTTCGTCTCTTTCTTCACAGTTGAGTTTGATACCATCTCATGCGTTTCTGTCGTCTGAAGTGACGTGGTGGTCTCTCATTCTCCCGCGCCTTTGGCCTCCTGCATCCGCTCTCCTTGCTGTGGCATTGCTTCTAGTCCTGGCAGAAGAAGCAAGCCCCTTTCCGTCGGCCTTCTGTCCAAGCATCTCCCGGCATTCGCTCTCGCAAACCCGCTCACTGATTGGTGCATCATTCGTCGCATACAATTTGCCCTAGGCATCACAAATTCACAATTTGCATAGGTCAAAGTTGATCAAATTAGCAAAAATTGCCCTCCTTCAAACTTCCATGAAAATCTAAAAAGTCAAGCTTATGCTGAAGATAACCCTTTGGAGAAGAAAATGATAGAACTATGTACAAATAGTCTTATAATAGGGTAGTCTTTTACCTTCAATTCCGTGTAAGCAATATGACTGAATTGTAATTTTTACCGCGGATGTAAAAAAATGGTAGACCTTATTTCCAGTCAATTTTTGTCTTCGTGCAGGAAAATAGTTGAGAGCTACATTGGGCTCCAAAATGTTGCTTATATCATGAGATATATAGGATCCTGACTTAGAATCCTTTGAGAACTTTTGTGACCATTTGCGACGCCGAAAGTAAAATCGATTTTTCGATATCGAGGCGTGTTCCTGGTCGACGGCAACCGGGTATGCAACGCCGAGTCTAGTACGTTGATGGTGTTTAAAACTTAGCTATGGTTATATTCAAGTCTAGCATTCAAAAAGACCCTCCAAAGATGACGTTCATCCTAATTATGACGATACCACAGGGTTATCGATTCCTTATAGATAAGATATAGGCCACGGTATGGGATGCCGATTCAGCTTTTTCTTGGAGCTTTTCGTGATCGAACGACCATATTTCATGCACATAATATGTTGCTACTCAATTGAGAGAATATGTAGCGTTGGGAGATAGTATGAATGCCCATCAGGCTAACGAACGCTCATTGAGGACACCAACCAATAGTTGGTGTTGCAGTACCTTCGCGTTCTCCTTTCAGTGGTGTAGGCATGGTGACCATGGTATTATGACATTTTAGGTGGCCAGTCGGATGTCTAGGTAGAACATCTAGACTAATGCTTACTTCTTTATTATTGGTATGAAATATCTTTAGTCCCAGTAGTAAATTAATCTTGTCTCTATGAAAATCCCCCTCTTCTTCCGCTGAATCCACGTACCTGCCAATTGCTTGCGCCACCGAGAAGAGAGAGGGAGAGTTCCACCTCTCCACTGTCTCGGAGCACGTGTGGTCGGAACCTGGCCAAAAAGAGGTGTTAGACAATGCAAAAGTGACGAAAGCCGATACTACCCCAGGCTGACCAGGGAGATGATTCAAATTGTGAAACAACGCACCCGTGAGGATCGCTACATTCTCGGCCACAAGATAAATTAATTGTGTAATTAAATAAAACATGATAGGTAGTTTAGTTCAGTATCATAAACGAATCAGGGGCAATCCTAAATGGTGGAAGATAACTCTGAATCTCAAGATGCACACACCCAAGGAGCTGACTGCAATTCCATGTCCATTTGATTGATCCATTTGCAAGGAAAGTTATTCGGATGATTCTGTGTGAAAATTTAGGATAATATGGTTTGATTCTCGAGTCTGACCTTAATGAAACCAAGTGTGCCCACCGGAATGTGGATATTTGAACAATCTCTTTGGTTTAGTTGCGACATAAAAGAGTTTACTTGTCAAATAAGCAGTCGTGCCAAGAGAGCGACGTCATTCCGAGGTAGCTAGCATTGGACTATCCCTGGCTAAGATAGTCTTGGCAAGAAAGCCCACTGAAATGATACAGAAACCTTCGAAAAGGCCGTGACTTGCTGATGCAACCGGCAATAAAGTAGTTGCCTTCATCAAAGAAAGCAGAATTCCCACTGGAAATGCATTCATATGGTTCATCATGGGTTAACAATCCAGGGATTGGTTTGACGCAGCCCTCCACTCGTTTCTTCTATCGGACAACCTCTTCATATTCACGTAATTCTTCTCTTTTACATCCTTCACAACCATTATTTCCGTTCATTTTCCCCAGACGATTGTCTTCATCAGGACATCGTGCCTTAAGACATGGCCAATTACCACTAGGAGGACGGAAGTGTCTCGCCTATCCTTGGAGGCCGAAGTGGTCAAAGTTGACCCCTCCCTTCTTTGCCAACTGTGCGATTCATTTCATGCAACTCATCGTGTAGCATTAATAAGGGATTACGTAATACTTGTAGATAAGGATTTCATACTCCCATCAAAGGTATTGTTATAATATTCCCTATTTTTCTTTTCACACTATTCTTTTGGGAAACTAAACCTAAGGTATGGACGTTGTCCCTTCTTCTTCTTAGAGTGTTCAACAACGTCTTTTTTCTCCCACTCTCTCTAAGGCTTCCTTGTTACTTACTCGGTCGATCCATTTTATATTAATCATTCTTCTGTAGCACCAATTTCGAATGCTTCCACCCTTTTTTCTCCGCTGCTGTTATTGCCCATGCCTCACCGTCGCAAAGAAACATGCTCCAATGTACGTTCTGATAAATTGCTTCCTTATTTCTACGCTCGTATTTCCAGCTATAAGTAGATTCTTCTTTTGGTAGAATGCCTCTTTGCCTGGCTATTCTACTAATTTTTATTTCTTGCTTCGTCCATCGTTGATTACTCGGCTTCCCAGGTTATACAACTCTTTCACCTCTCCAATGTTTTGTTTTCCTATTTTTTCGTTGGTTTTGGCCTCTTCTCTGTTGCTGCACACCAATATCTTAGTCTTCTTCTTATTGATCTTCAGCTGACTTCTGGCGATTGTCCTTTCCTTAATTATTAGAATCTTATTCATACCCCTCTCTATCTCTGCTATGAGTGCTATATCAACAGTGAATCGCAGTATGGTATTTTTTTCTCATTAAGTTTTCACTCCAGAAGACTTCATTTTGATTTCGTTGATGACACTCTCTATGTAAAAATTAACGATTACGGGAGATAGTGCACAGTGTTTCACTCCTTTCCTTATTCTTGCTTCTTCTCAGCTGGGTCGAGATTAATCACAGGTACTTAGTTTTTATACAAACTGTGAAGGACGTAGGAGTTGGTCATTGTAGGACACTCCGATTTCTTTCAGAATTCCAAGCATTGAATTCCAATCGACGTTGTGAAAAGCCTTCTCTGAATCGACAAATGCAATGAACGTCAGTTTGCTCTTCCCCATTCTCTTCTCTACATCTACATCTACACGATACCCTGCAAGCCACCGCGAGGGTGTGTGGCAGGGGGTGAAGATCACCAAGCATACACTTTTGACATGCAAACAAGCAAATATAGGGTCTCGTGCAACTATATTGTTAGTATCTACAGTATTTAAGGGATTAATACATGAATCATGCACTACAGACTACAAACTCTACACTACAGTTTCACTACAGACTCTATGTGCAGCCTATGGGCCAGTGTTGCTTCTCTTATACTCTTATCTTTCTTCAATACGCATTGATATTCATCCAGGAACTCCTTGCTTCTAGTTCTATTCTTCTGTAGATGTTCCTTGTCAATATCTTCGATGTATGTGTTCTCAGGCTTATAGTCCCAAAATTTTCGCATTTCTCCGGTCTCATCCTTTTCGGACTAGGAATGATGATATTTATGTCCAAGTCCCTGGGTATTTCTCATGTTGGGTACAGATGGCGGTTGATGGTTTTTTTAACGATGGATAAATGACTTCTCTCCTGCATTTTTAATTAGTTCTGCAGGAATGTCACCAATTCCAGTATCCTTACTCATGCGAAGGTTCCTTACTGCTGCGTCGAATTCCGATATTAATTATGATTAATTATCCATATCATCCTTTTCCAATTCGCTTTCCTCTTCAATCATTTTCATGCTGAGATTGCTTCCGTTGTATATCTCTTCCAGATATTCTTTCTATCAGTTCAAGTTTTTATAATTTTCAGTCAAGAGTTCTCCATTGGAAATGAAAGTCCACTTTGTACGTTCAACACAAAGGTTTTATTGGTTTCTACCATGGTTTCGACAATATATGTCTTTATCAAGATTATCATATCATTATCATATAATCATATATGATAACATAATATTATCATATCATTATCTTGATAATGGCATATATTGTGGAAACCACGGTAGAAACCAATAAAACCATTGTGTGGAATGTACAAAGTGGATATTCATTTCCAATCGAGTCGTTCCACAAAGGGAAGCCTCAAACTTTGAAGAGTTCTCCACTCTTGTTCCTTATAGCATCGCAACTTTCGCTCCATTCCTTGAAGTGATTCCTAACCATCCTTTAGGCTGCTTTCACTTTTCCAATTGCAAGCTTATTCCGTGCATCTTTGCATAGATTCTTCATTCATATTTCTCTAGCTTCCCTGGCTTTGCGACGTATTTCGGTCCTTATTCTATTGTAGCAATGCTGCCGTCTCCAGTTTTCGTATTCTTGCACTTTCTTCGTTCTTAAAACACTTCTTCTAACACTTCTTCCTTGCCACATTCCTTCTTTTTCTAAACTTTTCTTCTTCCAAGAACTTCTTTTGCGGCTTCCTGTAGTCCACATTTAATGTTTTCCCAACGCCCTTCTACTGGTTTCTCAGTCAGTTCCTCTCCTATGTTATTTTCTACTGCTTTCTGAAATTCCAGCTGATGTTGAGTCTCCTTTAGTTTTTCTACTCGCCAAATGTTCTTTACTGTTTTCTTCAATCTCTTGAATTTTAGATATCATTTCGTCGTCACTAAATTATGGTCAAAGTCGATGTCTGCCCCAGGGTAGTTTTTAAAGTCCTTGACCTGATTTCTTACTCTCTGCTTCAATAAAATATAGTCTGTATTAGATCTTCCTCTGCCTCGTGGCATTTTCCACGAATGATTCCTTTTTCAATTTTCGCCCTAACATTCTTCTCGACGTCCATTCTGTTTAATTACCTCTCCTAACTTCCCGAAGCAAGTTCAAGCCCACTCGATCTTTCGTGTTTCAGTTTGCGGAAAACTTCTTAGTACTCCTCCCATGAGAAGTTTCCGGTTTTTAGCAATTAAATGCCGTTTTACTTGAGTCGCAACTTGCTGCGGGCATTGGGTAAAATTTCGTTCCGACGTAGATCAGGATAATTACGCAATGAAACGGTACCTCATCATCGCTATCAAGGAGTGGACAAAGTTGTCTTCCTCTCGAGGCTCTCGGATCGGCTCAGTGGTTCAAATCGTTAATACTCCCTCAAAGCCCTAACTACGCTTCTCACTGTCAGCAGCGGCGCCCTCGCTCGATAAGTTCGCAGTCAGCTACTTGCAGTTTCTTCTGTGACACACAATAACTTCTAAGGGAGCTAATTGTAGCACGTAATGTTTTTAGAGATACAAGTTAAAAGGGTTTACTTCAATATAATAATGGAAAGAACGCAGGATCTATCAAGATTTTTTTTGTCGGTCGCCATTAATTCATCAAACACGTTAAAAATGCATTAGTTTCAAAATGCTTCCCCTAATACCAATTAATATAAGGAAATGAAATATTATTCACCTGAACTCAAAGATTAAACCTCAAAGCATACATTAATTTATGCTCAGTGAATAAATTATTCTCATTTTAGAAATAAGTGGTAGTTGAATTAGTTCAAAAAACAGCTGGCAGAGAGCGAGGACAACAGTCAATTATAGGTGCAATTCCAATATAAAATGTGCACTAAAATTGATAAACTTTGGTACTATAATACGCCATAAACATCTCTCTCCTGGGTTTCAAAGAGAAAAAAGGTATTTGAAATACTTTATTTGTGGACTTTTGGGCACGTTTTGGGGATTTGGTCCCACCGCGCGCGCCGCGGTGACCGGCTGGCGTCACGCCTTCACTCAGAAATATTTTTCTTTCTTAAATAAGAAATAACGCCTGGAAAACTTTTTTAATTTGTAGAGGAGGATTGTGCCTGGAAAATATAAAAAATGAACTAAATCGACGGCATAGTTACATCGTCAAAAATCGATTTGAAACTTTAAAATTGTTTTACACATTATAAAATTGTTTATATTTCACAATGTAATCGCTTATTATATTTTTGCAATTCAAGCGATTTTAAATAAACCCTTTTGCACGTCTGTAGCTTAAATAGTCGTGGAGATATATCGTACAATGTGTAGTAACTTTTGCAAAATTCGAATTTTACAACGTTGCAATATTTCGGAAACGGTTGCATGTTTTGCAAAACGGCTTCGGGGTTTTATTTTCCTGTAAAATGGAGCCGTTATGCCAAATTTGGTCAAAATCGGTGACCCTAAGGGTCGTTTTTGCCTATTTTCTGGTCGAATTGACGTGGAATGACCCAAGTATTTTAATGGCGATCTGGGACACTGCGTTTAACGTAGTAACGTGAAAGTAACTCACACGTTTTAAGTACTTGAGTTATGCCAGAGTTTTTTTTTATATCATGGATTAATGATTTTCTGCGTGCTCGGGTGCAAAGGGTTGTTTTGGACGGACGGTTTACCTCACCGGCAATTAAAGTCACTTCGGGTGTCCCACAAGGTAGTGTGATAAGTCCACTCCTATTCCTTTTGTACATTAATGATATCCAAAAGGTAGTAAAAAGTAAGCTTCGTCTATTTGCCGATGACGCAGTAGTGTACAGGGAAATTCTATGCCCGAACGATAAAGAATATTTAAATATGGACCTACAAGCAATTGAAACTTGGTGTGATACATGGCAGTTAGAATTAATCTTTAAAAAATGCCTTGTATTGAATTTTTGGAAAAAGAATTGCTCTCCTCCTTACACTTACAAAATAAGTAATAATGAATTAACAAACGTGGAATCCATTAAATATCTTGGAATAAGACTGACAAATGATCTTTCCTGGGGTAAACACATGCATGAAATAATGGGTCAAGCTAATCGTAGACTGGGATTCATCTATAGAGTATTGGGTAAATGTGACGAATATGTACGAGAAATAAGCTACTTTTCCCTTGTAAGACCTCATTTGGAATATGCTGCCATTGAATGGGATCCCTACGAAATCGGTCTAAATAACGAACTTGAACGTGTACAGCGAAGATCGGCAAGATTTGTAAAGGTATGATAACCTTATTAGCGTAACCAGTCCATTAAATGAATTAAATTGGGAATCATTGTCAGATCGCAGGTTGAAATATAGACGTAATCTCTTAAACAAATTCCAAGACAATATTTTCAGTGATGATGTTAAAAATATTTTGCGGACCCCAACTTACTATGGTAGACTGGACCATAATCTCTAAATTAGAGCAATTGATTGCCGAACTGACAGATTCAAAATGTCCTTTTTTCCTCGTACTATTAGGGATATGAGTAACGGTAAATATATCCAGTACGAGTGTAGCAATGGATAACATTGGTAGCTGCATGTTGGTATAAGGACTTAAAGCTAACCCAACAAACAGCATGTTTTTGCATGTATGCTTTGCAATTTTTATCTTTTTTTAAATAGCGTAGTTTTGAATAGTGCCTGTACAAGTACTAATCCTTTTTTATGCATGATATGTAGTGCATGTTTGGTGAGAGTTCCCCCTTTGCCACACACCTTTATGGTGGCTTGCAGGGTATTATGTAGATGTATTCAAGGGATTTATGAAAAACAGAAGGGATTCATGTGCGTGTGGACAAAGGAGAAAAATGTCGTAAATATAGCGAGCCCAGAAGAGAGGTGTTTGTACGCACTTAATGGTGCTTTCGAGGTGTCCCAAGAATAGATTGGAGTAGGAAGGTGCCATGCGAATGCCTACAGCGCTTCCTTTGGCCGGAAGGAAAAATTGGCCATTGAATGAGAAGGAGTTTTTTGTGAGTACCATTTCGGCGAGGCGGACAATGGATTGAGTGGAATGAGTTGAATGAGAGATGTGTCGTTGTGAGAGGTAATGGCGAAGTGATTCCTCATCGTAAGCAATAGATGTGTAGTTGACATCAGTCGTGGTTGTATGAAGGTTGGTGCAGGCATGGAGTTCGGGTTGTACAAGTGCGCGACCATCCAACTGGGGGAAGGAAAAAATATGGATCTCTAGAAAGACGTGCAAATGTTGACGGAAACCTACATCTACACGATACCATGCAAGCCATCGCGAGGGTGTGTGGCAGGGGGTGAAGATCACCAAGCATCTGCTGTCATCTTGATAATGATGATACCTAAGTAAATGGCAGGCCCTGGCCTCTTCTAAGCTTGTATTGCTGAAGACGAATGGTGAGATCCCGAATCAGCTAAGGTCCTCATGCAGTGCAGGAAGTTTGTTTGTCAGTACTGTATCGTTTCCCACTTGGATTTCGAAACTCTATAAATTTCTTTACTATTTTGATTGCTTCAAATGGGTTGTTTATTTTGTTAATCGTTGCTATGTTTATGTTGTTGATAGGCTGTGAGGGGTTTTGTTTTGAGGAGGATGGTTGAGAGTGAGACAGATTGAAAACGTTATGTGATTCATTTAATCAGAGACATTTATTAAATTGGAATAAATAAAAACGTATGGAGTAAAACTATGCTCTTAGGCTTACCGGGTGCTAACTGACTAGATCTGCGAGTAGCAATGGTAGTAAGCCCGTACGATTGTGCCGAATGATATGGCCGATCTAGCGTCACGAATCAGCCGCAGTGCCTCATTTTAGCACCTTCCAATATCCTCGGAGAAAGCACAATGCAGGTTACGGAATCTCTTGTGGACGCATAGTTTAAGGTAGAACCTCTACTAAAAGTTCCTCCGAAAACATGCCTTGATATTTTGATATATTGTAGAGAAATCATGCCTTCGTCAATCCATGAAAAAATATTTGGGGGTCATCGGCCAATTTACGCTTATTAAAGGATTTGAAAATCGTCATTTTCAGCCTCAAATTGCATTGCTCTTATGGAAGAATGGTGACGTCCCTCCCTTAAAAATTTTATTTCTCAAAATTTCCCCTGAAAACACCATCTCAAAAACTAGTATATTTTGGCTGAATAATAAACGGATAATATGTATTTTTTTCAGCTTGCCTCATCGGCCATTTAAGGCTAATATTTATGATTGAAAAACGATGAAAAGTCTAACTTCCGTTACTTAGCCACCATAGTGACAGAAGTCTGGCAACGATGTTAGGGGAGTAGCTAATGAAAACAAACTGGCCCAGTACCTCCGTCATTTATTCCTTACGTCACGATTGCAGACGATTTATGCTATGAAGTGTGTTTTTGATTTGTACTGTACACCCTGTTAGTACTGGTTACTTGAAGAATACCTGAGTGCGCTAAAATATTTTACACTTAGCAGTCGTCATACACGGAATATCATAGATCCCTGAAAATAATAGGTATAACACTGTTTACACGATAAAGTCGCTTCTTTATTGCTACTCACGATAGTCTATTAGTTCTTTAAAATAATATTTCCAATATTTTAATGTATATTTCGTAGTATAAAGTCATCGTTTTCCCCTAGCACTAAATAATACTTTGTTTTGAATACGTATTTATTATCACCCGATAATATATTACCGAATAAGTAAAATTGAAAATATAAGTCAATAATATGGTTGTAGGAATTTGAAACTAGACTCGATGCATACTGTTAATAGGCACCAATATGTTTGGTAATACAATTTCCCAAACCTGCTCACTGATCAACTATACAAGCATTCTCCAAGAGAATAAAATAGTTTCTCAAGGGAAAACTGATGAAAATGAAATCTTAATTCTAGTTCCTCCAAAAGAGAGTTGCTTAGCCGTATATCTGTTTTTCGAGATCCCAATCATCATAGCAGATTATTGGCAGTTAACTTAGCTGATAGTTCATAACCCTTACAATTTTCTGATACGGGTCAAACAATGTAAACACTTATCAAATATGAACAATATTGTATATACCCATGAAGCCCGAACTAGTAGTATCAGTACCAAGCCCGTAGCCAGGACAAAAATTGAGGAAGGATTTACTGACTGGGATCTAAAGACTATGTCCTCTAGAAAAACAATGTTTTTTACAGTACCAAAATAGTAATTCATATTTACTGCCTTTTTATTATCTGTCATGCACAATAAATAATCTCACCTCTATGCTACTTCCTTCAACTTTCATTTCCCTTCCACTCACTACAGCCTTGCCTTTATCCATGTAAACGGTAACGTTCCACCCACCATACTGTAAACAGCAATAGGATGTGTAGAAAATTCTTTCCTCTTTTTATTAATAGTACCTATTTTTTTCATTTCTTGGCTAAAATAATATATGCCTAAGGTGATAGTAATTTTAAAGCTGCCATTAAGAAATGGTAACTTTCAAATTAATATCGACATACTGCTTATTCCTATTCGGGCTGGCTTGAGATTTCGATGTCAATACAGTATTTACAACGCCGTTCACTCTACATTTTATACCCCAATTAAGTTCCAGTCCGATGAGAATTTCTTCTGTTATATCAATTAACGTTAACACTGAATTACAGGCAGTATAAATAATCAGCTTAGCCAAAACATTTATTTCTACGATTCGACATCCAACAATAAATGCACTCAAAGAGTTGATTTGAAAAATACTTTCATCAGTATTCTGTTCCTTTAGATTTTACAAACAATGAGTCTTACTATATTAAGACATAAAGTTGCCTTTAAAACGAACTTATGAAGCCATAACTCTAGCCCTCAAATGGAATTGGCGATTCAAAAAGGCAAATTGCACTGCCCAAGAGAGCTCAGTTATAAAAATTATCGCACTATAATGTAATAGAGCAAGTGTAATTTGTAACTACAATACAAAATACCGTATTTTAAAACTGAAGAGAAATGCTTGAAAACTAATAGCAGAAGGCAACGAATCTCAATGAGGTAGCGCAGGCGAACGTTGGTGTCCAACTGGTGTGAAAAATGGTTTCTATGTCAATATTTACACGTTCTTTACGGTGTTGTCCATTTCGTCGTCAGAAAATATGTCTAATAAACTTGTTGTAATTAAGTTTCTAAGAAAAGATCGAAAGTGATTTTTAGGCCTTTTATTTTATTTCATATCTTAATTTATTATTATGAAATTTTATTGATGCTCCTGATAAAGTTTTTTAGGTGCCTCTGACACATGGCGTCAATATAAAAGCCTTTCTTCATATCACCAAATTACTTCAGTTGGAAGAGAATTAATGTTTCGTATAGCCACGTTGAATAGTTGAAAATCATTTTTAATTATTATTAACAACATTTTGAGCAATTTTATGTTGTTCCGGCATGCTATATTCGTCTTATGAAAGTAGCGCTTCGAAGCGCTGGTTCTACCTTAAGCGGTTCAACCATCACCATTATTCGGAGGCAACAGTGTAAATGGACTGCCTTGGCAACGCTCAAAAAGTAACCGAAATAAACTACAAATTTCAACTCAAATTACGAATAAAACGAGATCACTGTTGACTTGGTGATAAGAAATTTTATCAATAAAATGAATAAATTTTACAAACCACAAATTAAAATAACACAGCCACGTCCCGGGTTTTCTGGTTCTGGATTCTGAGGCTCAGGTTTCGGGTTCTGAAACCTGGGTCGTGGCAGTGTTATTTTAATTTGTGGTTTGTAAAATTTATTCATTTTATTGATCACTTAAATCACACAACTTACATAAACCTCGAGGGCATCGTGTAAATCGGTTAAAAGGTTAAAAAAGTTTAAATATTTCCCGTTAAATACAAAAATAATAAAAAAATCGATTAACATTTAGTTATTATACTGAGCAAAAGACAAAACTATGGCGCTTTCATGTGAAAAAGTGAATTAAAACCAATGTAAATATATGACTGGAGCCAGTAATCGAACCAGGGCCCTTTTCTTACATAGCCTATAGCATCTTTTAGGGTATACGCTAGAATCCTACAAAATTTCAGCTCAATCGACTCCGTAGTTTTTGAGGAGATGCGCAACGAAAGAAGAACTTACAGACAGACAGACCACAGCATTTTTATATATTAGTATGATTTCACTATGAGTCAATTTATCGAAAAAATGAGTGTATAAATCAATTTTAGTAGCAGGAGAAAAGTAAGATGCACGCAATTACACCCATTTATTTCATTTCACCTGCACCTTGATTCAAATAATTTCATCATAAATCTCTAATTCTCTTAACCTTATTGACGTATTGGATATGAATAGTCAATAGGACTTACCATTGCACCAACGCCTAGTTTTTCGCTAGTCTGTCTTCCCGGTATATGTTGTATCTGCCTCTTATGCAAACCTCTGAGTCACTTATGCAATTAGTTAACCCTGTCTCACTTATACACACTATATCATACTCAAATCACCCAACAGGATGTTAAACATTTTAAAATTACTTCTGAAACCTCTTACATTCTGATAATAGATCGAGAGTTGCTTATTCATTGCATAATTTGTTTAACTCCGGTCTTCCATCTTTGGTTAATAAAAGCCCCTTCCTCATTCCATGATTTCTATATCATATTCTCTTTGAATGCTTATCCTATCTCCACCTTCACTTTTACGAGCAACTATACGACCCCCGCGAACCCATAAATACTTTATCTTGCCATCTGTTTTAAGGTCTCATGCGAGGGCATACAACCTTCTGTTTGTCTTCGGTAAAGCCTCGTTTGCAAAAATTGGACTAGATGCATTAACATTTCCCATGTGAAGGTCTGAAAGTGATAGATTTCTTTTCTTCACCCTAACCGATCGATCACACTCTCTTGCCGGGCCGGAATGGCGAAACGCACGACAAGCCTGGACTTGATAGAATGCTCCCTTCCCACCCTATACGCAATATCAATATCACCCATTGATACTCCGAACAAGATCCGCTTTATATACAATGGGGTCGTTTACCATATTTTTTATATTGCCGAATGTGACAGAGATTAAAAAATAAAAAGACCCGTATTTTTCCGTTTTTTGATCTGGCAATTATTTCCGGAGCTATAGGCGGTGAAAAACTGATGTTTTTAACCCTTTCGGAAAAGTGGGCGTGGTGCAACCTCTGACGTATATCGACTTCGTCCAATCACAACTGAGCCCGCGAAGCTACTTCGCCTTATCGCAAAGGACACAGCTGGATCTCCCAATAGGAGCAGTTACGGCAGCATCTGTGCGAGCAGACCTTCCGAGAACCCCCCTCCACTCCCTTCTTTTCCCATAAGAGCAGTCAACGACAGGAGGAAAATGACGTCAATGTTTTCACAGCAGCTTTTACGGTGGGCGTCACCTTTTGCTTATTTTAATTTTTGATTTATGACTGAATGGTTGTGGTTAGAAGATTAATTATTTCACTAAATTTCTTTTTTTTTTGTTTCCATCTAACGATTTCGTGTACAAAATTGCGATTTCGGTTCCGAGTAAACGCCCCCATTGCTGTAGGAGCATCCGAACGACATGCATTTCGACAGCATTCCTGAGCGACTCCAAACTATTCAGCTTATCCTCAGAGGTCACGCACTCGTTTATGCAAGGCAACATTTTCCACAAAAAGTTCAATCCATCACTCAGCTAACCAAGATTACATTGGACTGCTTCTAAAACTTTTGTTTGTCCACTTAGCGCCGTCGTGTTATCACGAATGACGCTATTTCACGAATTAAATGAATTCTCCAGCTCCATCCGCTCATTTACTGAGATCTTCTCCAAAACTTCTCGCTGCACGGGTGAATCCTCCGAAGTGCTGCATCATCTGTGCTTCGTTCGCCGCGCCGCCGTCTGCACCATTACATCTGGGCACTGCACGTGTGACAACTCCTCCGTTGTCGGTCATCCTCAAGTGACACATCTTCCGACACCGATTGGCTGACACTGCGTGGAAACTCTTGTTACACTCATCGCAGCAAATTTACCGCAACATACTTACACTACCGCAATAATCACACTTGAGACAGAGGCATTTAAAGGCAGGAAGTGACAAGGAAATTGTGCATGCATAACAGCACGCTGTGCTCAGAGGCGACCGTTCACGACTGCTGGACTCCAACTGTGTATCTGTAAATAATGATGATTTCGCTGATTTCCATCTGGTGTCTGATACTTGAAAGACGTGATTTAAGGAATCAATTGTTTGTGATCCTTTTTTGAGCCAGCATGGCTATTTCGTCGCCTAATCATTTCCGAACCTCAGCGTTGCACCACCTCCGAAGCCGTCATGACCTCCGAGTCGTTCAGTATTTGACTTAAGTGTCTGAGTGTCCTTATATTCATCTCTTCTTCGTTCACTTTTCCGTATCTTGTGCTGCCTCAGAGTGTGCGTTCTTCTAAACGACTAAATTTGGCTATTTAAATTTTCCCGCCAACTGTTTCCTTTTAAATGCCCCTTATCCTTTTCCACTTCCTATCCTTGGAGTAAAGTATATCACGGTGGCGCGAAATTCCATTTTTGAGTGAATGCTGCTTCGGATTCAGCGTGGAAGGAGGTTTATTCACAGCAAGAGGAAGACTTCTCTCCCTTGTCATCATTCATTATGCCCGCCAAGGAAGGTTAGTGGTGGGCGCTATTTCTTTGAGAATCGTGACCCTTTCGAAAATAGGAGATACTGCCGGAGGCGTTTGAGTTGGCCTGAGTTGAGTATAGTTTTAATGTTCTCCATCTGCAGCCCTTCATAATCTTCACTTTTTCTCGGATTCCCAAAAGAAATGCATGCGGGAATCGAACCCACGACCTGCCTCTGTCAAATAACGCGGCCCCGTTCAATGTCCGTCACTGTGGACACCTTGGGATTATCGAAGCCCTTTGCCTTTCTCAAGGTGTCAATCGGTTCATGCGAAGTGTTGCTCAAGCAAATTACATGAGAGGCAGCAATTGTGTTTGCCTTACAAGAAATTCACGGCGGATGCCAATTGTACCATAGCACCGCAATCCGCCAGCGATAAATGACGCTCCCTCCTGACTGCACGTAAATCCACGCCTAATGCCTTGTTTAAAATATAGCTGGTGTAACTTCAGGCTTGACTATTTGATACCTTTCCATAATGGGAAATAAAAGAATGAAACTTTGTTAAGTTCACTTTGTATTTGAATAAGCACGACCCGGGTTTCATAACGTAGTTACATGTTCAGGATCATGCATGCATCATCTTTATATAGCAAGTTGGGTGCGACAGTAGGGACATCTATCCTTTGGAAGGGAGTGGTGTTTCCGGGAAGACATTATCCCAGTGCCCGCCTCATCAACAGTCGGACCCACGAACTACCATTGCGCCTTGTAAAACACAATGCGCCACCACTAATCTTTCTTTCCTCCTCCTTCACCCTTACCTTACCTCAACCCTCCTTAGACCCTCGTTTCCTCATTCACTCTACCCCCCACGTCCACCCCGCCCCCCCGCTGGTCAAAGGCCGATCAAAACGCAAGGGAAATCCCTCCCCCAATCTAACACCGCTCCTTACCCCTCTGTCCCTTCTCACCCCACTCACTTCCCACAGACAGACATAGTCCTCACTGTCGCACCCAACTTGCTATATAAAGATGATGTATGCATGGCCAATCACCTGAACACGTAACTACGGTATGAAACCCGGGTCGTGACTTTTTAAATATAAAGTGAAGCTAACATAGTTTCATTCTTTTATTTTCCTTGTTTAAAATTTTATATGACTATGAGTCCCCAGGCGAGATTGTAGGTGGGAGGGGAATCCTCTTCCTATTCTGAAGAAGATGTGCGTATTTCGTAGGGGCAATTTGGAGTGCTTGCCAACTGCAGCCAATTCTGTTAGAACCAAGGTTTCCGCGGTGATGGTTTTGACTCTGCATTTTTGTTCACGGGTTTTCCTCCGCGTCAGTTGGATTGTATAGACAACAGTTTCGCTTCCTCCTGAAGACGCTGAAGGGCCTTCGACCAGAAGACGCTGGCATGAGAGCAAGCGAAACTGAGAAGTCAACAATCCAACTGACGCGGAGGAAAACCCGAGGAAAAAAAATGCAGAGATGCAGAGCCTTTTCTCTCAGAATCTCTCCCACGCTGACTCAATTAACTCGAGAAAAATTACGAGGAAATGTTTCGATCAGATTTTTGGCTTCGAGAGTTGTAAATTAACACAGAATACGGTGGGGGCCCTAATTGAAGTGGATGGAAGAGAGGATAAAAGACGAGGAGTAGGGGCAAGGGAAGCAGCTTGGAAGTGACACGAGCCGCCATGGAAAGGCAATCGGCGGTGAGCCACTGATTTTTCAATGCAAATTGTGCATTGGTTCCATTGGCACCCCTCGAGGGTAGGGATCCTCTCTCCACACCCTCTCGAAACCCATTAAGGCGATTAGAGTACGCCCAGGGATGTTAAGCCCTGCCATTGTCTCGGACTGCTGCCCGCGCACGCGCAGTTCGTTCGAACCTTCGCCCTCCTGCGGCAGCATCGCTAACCTCTCGGCGGAATCCAGAACTAATCCACTGCATGGAGAATTTTATCCTCCGAGGAAGGATTTCAAAGGTTTCGGCCACTTAAGCTGCGGGAAAATTAACGAGAAACTAAGTGTAATATGTTGAAAAATTGTTCAATTACAAAACTTTCCAACCTGTTTAGTTTGTATTAGGTACTCATTGCCAGGTGGGAGAGGTTTACTTGACTAGTAATTGAACGGCGGAAGCTGTGTGGAGCAATGTGCAGACGAAACATCTGTCATCAACCCGAGGCCGACTTACGTGGGATCACTGAGCAAGTGCAGGAGGGATTGAGTTTCAAAGAAGCCGTCATCTTCAGCGAAAGAAGATGGAGGATCTCAATCTGCGATAAGAATCCTCCTGTAAGACACTGTGCTTGTCGCTATGCGCGGCTGTCGAGTGCGTTGACGGCGCATTACTCCTCTGAGATCACTAAGTGCTTCCAATTAACTTTCAGAGCAATATTTAAAGTAATTGTGATGTTCAATCGGCCTTTTAAAATCAGATGCTCAGGTCAGGCGCCTTCACATGGCCATCCAGCGAGTTAGACGCACTTTGAATGTCAGTGCGCGATCCGTCTTCTCGAAAGACTTTGCCCTCTCTTCAGTAGAGCCACTCGACGAGTGAGTCGTAAAAGGAGCTGTGCGCTAAACTGAAGGGAATGCCGATTGAATCGCTGGGGGTTGGCGGCGATGACCTCCCGCCGAAGGACAGACTAGGCTAGGCGATCGCAGGCAATTAGATCTCATCAAATTAACGGCGATTTGATGTGATATCATCATGCTAATGATTGGATTTGATTTCATCGAATCGGAAGCATCAGTTTAAATACCGCAGTAACGATAAAATATGTCATGAAAATCATAGAAAAGGTAGTGAATGTGATTTTGCAGCCAGTTGTAGACAACTGTGGTAATATTACGTGTTACGCAAGTGTACTTTTAATGAAATACCAACTGCGTCTTAAATTTCGCTAGAATGAGAAAAAGACGTTTTTTCGAAGTAAATGCAGTGTAAAATGAAGATAACGCTTTCAGCATGGCCATCACTACGCAGGACTCTTTACAAGTCTAGAGTGAGACACTTATAAAAAATATATCTGCGATTATCGTGAAAATTGCATGACTTGTGAGCCGTACGCCTCGCCCGTTAGTGAGCCCCCCCCCCCTTCGTTCCTCCGGGGTGTGGTTCCCGCGGTGCTGCGCGAGGATGAGCCGTCCAGCTCGTCCGTTGGCGAGGCCACCCCCCCCCCTTCCCTTTCCTCCTTCCTGGGGGAGTCGGGAGCGGTGCTCCTGGGCCGAGGGCTTTCGGTCTTCTGATGGAATATGGCACCCGAGTCCGATGGGACGTCCGGTATTTAAGTGGAAGCGGAGTCCGAGCTCGGGGGAGTCTTGCCGTCGAGTTTATGTTGCCGAGACGCCTGAAGGAGCTCCCCCTCGTCAACGGCACGACGCCTCTGGTCACCGTCATCGGCTGCCCGGTCCTCGGCAGGTATCGCCGCCTCACCTTCCCCCTTCATTCCCCTATTTCCTCTGGTTCTCGCCATCTTTACCATCACCCTCCTCTGCTCCGGCCTTAGCGTGCTCCTGTGCTATTTAATGTGATTAAATTTGTTTAGCCTACGCGAGTCTTTTTGTTGGTCCCCTCCCACGGACCCTTGGGCGGTCCAAATTGGTAGCAGAGCTTGGTTGCTACGTCGGCAGAATGGTACCCTACTTGAGTGTTCCTGGCGGGCTTTGCTCTTTGGCAACCAGGACAGGATTTAACATAACTTAATATATCTTGGTGCATTTTGGGCCAGTAGAACTCTCGCGAGACCTTTTCTCTGGATTTTTTGTAACCCAGGTGGCCGCCCAGTTCCGTATCGTGAAAATACGATATAACCATACGCCTTATTTCTTTAGGAACATATATACGATTACGCTTCCCTCTTAGACCGCGAAAAACCAATACGTCTCGATTCATTTTGAAGTTCTTCATATTCTCTCCATGAGTAATTCTTTCTATTAATTCGCGGCATTCAGGGTCCCTACGCTGATGATCAATAATAGTGGTAAAGGCTATCGGCGTGTTTAATAATACGCCAATTTGGGGACAAACAGATTCTTCTCCTCGGGGTTCGTCTTCGAATATCCTTGACAAGCAATCGGCCACAACATTGTCGCTTCCCCTGACGTGTTTGGTTCGAAATTTGTAAGGAGATAAACGAAGTATCCACCGTCCGACTTTCCCCAATTGCTTGGGATGGCTGCGCATCCACGATAACGCCTCGTTATCAGTATGAAGTTCAAATTCTCTCCCCCGTAAATACTGGTCGAATTTCTCAACAGCGAAAATCACCGCTAAGCATTCCGCTTCATAGGTGGTATATTTCCTTTCGGCCTCGGTCAAAGTGCGGCTGGCGAAGGCCACAGGGGCGAGGCTGTCACCCTCCCATTGCGATAATACCCCGGCTACACCATTCGACGAAGCGTCGGTATGCACTACGAAATCCTTACTGAAATCCGGGACCCGCAATACGGGTGGTCTGGCCATTTTAGATTTGAGCTTTTCGAACGCGTTTTGTTGCGCGCGCCCCCACACGAAGGGGCAGTTTCTCTTTTTCAACTGGTTAAGTGGCGCGGAGACTTCAGAGAAGGACGGTATGAAACGTGCGTAAAAGCTACACATTCCCAAAAAGCGCTTTACCGACTTCAGGTTCCGGGGGGTGGGGAACTCACGAATCACTTGCGCCCTTTCCGGATCGATTCTAATGCCTTGGTTAGTGATGACATGTCCTAAATACTTAATTTGTCTCTCCGCCACTAATATTTTGTTCGGATTTACCGTCAGCTTAGCCTTCCTCAATCTATTTAAGACCTCCTCTAAGTGCTTGAGGTGATCGCTAAAATTCTCGCTATATACAACGACGTCGTCTAGGTAATTGAATACATACTTATATTTAATGTCTCCAAATATTTTATCGATCAATCTCGACAAAATCTGCCCTCCAGTGCATATCCCGAAGGGTAATCTCTTATATTCAAATAATCCGAAGGGTGTGATGAAGGACGTTAACCGCTTACTCTCCGGCGTAAGAGGAATCTGGTGGTAGGCCTGGTTCAAATCGAGGACACTAAAAAATTTTGCCTTTCCGAAGTGCATTAGAGCATTTTCTACGGTGGGCAAAGGGAATGCGTCAAAGACCACCTTTCGGTTGAGTGCTCTGTAATCTACCACTAGACGAGAGTTCGAATTCTTTTTGGGGACCAAAAAGGCCGGGCTGGCGTACGGTGAATCGGATTCAGTAATGACCTTGTCTTGCAGGAGTTTTTTAACATGCTCTTTCATTTCTATCATTTTAACGGGGTTGACTTGATAAGGAGGGGAACGAACAGGTACGCTATCACTCAAAAGTATATTGTATTCCATGATATCGGTACAACCCAGTTCCTCTGTAACGACGTCCCCGTAGCTCGCCAATAGGTCATCTAGTCGGCGTCGTTGGGCGTTACTTAGCTGAAAATATGCCTCGTCTCTACCCTCTGGAACTTCACAAGGGGGTTGGCCGAACATGCCGGCAATCGGCTCCGGTCGGAACGCGAAGGAAAAGGTTCTTTCCAAGAAATTAATACCCATGCCCGACCGCGACATAAAATCGGCGCCCAGGACGACATCCGCTGGACTTCTCGGTAATACCAAAAACTCGTGTTTCCACGCCAGCCCTTCGATTTTGATGTCGAGTTTAACCTTTTCCGAAACTGTAAACTGCGTGGAATCAATCGCTTGGCATGTGGTGTCTACCTTAATTCTTTCGCTGGGGGAAAGTTTTATGTTGCGTAAGAAGGGCTCCGACACGCAGGAGTGGAAGGCTCCCGTATCTAACAGGGCCCAAACGGTTACCTTGTTTACGCGAATGGGTACCATGGGCGAGAAATTTATACGAGAACGGAGGGAGGGGCGGGTGGAGAACGCCACTAAGTACCCGCGATGCCTTCGTGGCTTTACAGCTCCGCGGGGTACTCGTTTCCCGGTCGAGTACTATTATCTCTCGGGACACCGGTAGGACGATCGTCCCTATTCCTCCAAGTTTGGGCCGAATTTTGACCTCTAGACCTTTGCCCCTGGGGCCGCCACCCGCGTTGAGAACCCGAGCGTTGAGTTTGACTTGGGCCCGGCCAGCGTCGATTTCTGTCGCCAAACTCTGGGTCGACCATGTCTTCGCTCGACGGAGGTTCCCTATAACACTCCGCCATCGCTCTTTTCTCGTCTAGATTGCGCCCCCATTGGACGAGTTGTTCGAAATTAGGGGGTGTGTGAGCAAGGTGCCACAAATACTTTGGATTCAAATTGCCACAGACGACTTCTAATAATTCGTTTTCCTCGAGAGGTTTATCCAGCCTACCGTTCATGTTTTTCATCACGATAACATATTCGACCAATGTTTCACGGCCCCCTTGGGTCCTGTTATAGAGGTCCCTTTTAAGACGCAATTGATAATTGGCGGCGCCAAAGTTTGCCTTACATTCCGTTTGGAATTGTTTTAAATCCCGGAAACGGTTGGCCCAAAACCAATCCCTCGCCTTTCCTCTCACGATTTCGGGCAGCAGTTTGAGTTGAACCTCATGGTTTAGTTGGAAATGATTGACGAACCTCGTAAGATTTTCCAGAAATCGCATTACGCTTTCCCCCGATTCACCGCCGAATCCCAGCTCCCAACGTCGCGCGGCTACTACGACGGACTCAAGGCTCTTGAGATCACAGCTGACGTTCGAAACGTTATTATCTACACTGGTTCCCTGCTGATGGTGATCGGGTTCCGTAGCTCGTTCCGTCGCCTCCTCCTCGTCGTTGAAGGAACGAATATATTCCCGGACCCTCTTTCGTAATTCGTCCAGCGTTCCTTCGGAGTCGAGAGCGAACCTGGAGCACAAATCCGCGAGTTCTACCTTAGGCAGCCGATTTACCCAAGCGGTTCCGGGTGGGAATCTATCCGCCATGACTGTACGTGCCTACGGATATAGGTCCTAACCACGCTCTGCTACCACCAATTTGGACCGCCCAAGGGTCCGTGGGAGGGGACCAACAAAAAGACTCGCGTAGGCTAAACAAATTTAATCACATTAAATAGCACAGGAGCACGCTAAGGCCGGAGCAGAGGAGGGTGATGGTAAAGATGGCGAGAACCAGAGGAAATAGGGGAATGAAGGGGGAAGGTGAGGCGGCGATACCTGCCGAGGACCGGGCAGCCGATGACGGTGACCAGAGGCGTCGTGCCGTTGACGAGGGGGAGCTCCTTCAGGCGTCTCGGCAACATAAACTCGACGGCAAGACTCCCCCGAGCTCGGACTCCGCTTCCACTTAAATACCGGACGTCCCATCGGACTCGGGTGCCATATTCCATCAGAAGACCGAAAGCCCTCGGCCCAGGAGCACCGCTCCCGACTCCCCCAGGAAGGAGGAAAGGGAAGGGGGGGGGTGGCCTCGCCAACGGACGAGCTGGACGGCTCATCCTCGCGCAGCACCGCGGGAACCACACCCCGGAGGAACGAAGGGGGGGGGGGCTCACTAACGGGCGAGGCGTACGGCTCACTTGGTAGATTTAAAGCTGGATTTAGAATGGGGTAGTTTACCATATTTTTTATTGCCGAATCTGATAGAGTTTGTAAAATAAAAAGACGCGTATTTTTCCGTTTTTCGATCCGTCAATTAGTTCTCGAGTTGTAAGCGGCGAAACGATGTTTTTAACCCTTTCGGAAAAGTGGGCGTGATGCAACCTCTGACGTATATCGACTTCGTCCAATCACAACTGAGCACGTGAAGCTACTTGGCCTTATCGCAAAGGGGGGGCACACAGCTGACTCTGCCAATAGGAGCGGTTGCGACAGGATCTGAGCGAGAAGACCTTCCGATACACCCCTCCACTCCTTTCCCTTCCCCTAAAAGCAGTCAAGGACGGGAGGAAAATGACGTCAATATTATCAAAGCAGCTTTTTCGGTGGGCGTCACCTTTTGATTGTTTTCATTTTCGATTTATGAGTGAATGGTGGAGGTTAGAAGATTAATTTTTTCACTAAATTTCTTTTTTTTGTTTCCACCTAACGATTTTGTGTACAAAATTACGATTTTGGTTCCGAGTAATCGCCCCCATTTTAGCATTTATTAGTGACCTTTTAGTTAAAAGAAGTAAATTCTCATGGAATGGGCCTTCCATATATTACATACCACTAAAGGTGATTGAACTACTGCGATTTACTAACGGCAAACCCCCCTTCTGTTATGTTGGGAGAAACATGCATTGTAAATAGATATTTACTTGAAGTGATTATGATGACGACACGAATCACATGGCAGAAATATTGGTTTCATTCATCGTCGTTATGAATTCTCCAATCACATTGCACCGTTTTCCCATCGGTATACTTTCGAAATTCTTCTCTTTCACATTCGTAGCTAAATATAATTCATACGAAGCCAATTCACTCGTCTTTCGACGGTTGCCTTCGTCAATCCATTTTCAAAGTCTTCAGCACACTCCCTTTCCCTCTCCTTAGAACTTCACCGCTACTCACTCTGTCCATCCGTCTTCATTTCATTGTTCATCAGAAAGTCTTCATTACAAATGATTCAGGCTTGACTTCTCTGCTGATGGTTCAGGCCTCCCTATCGTAAAGAATCGTGCTCCAGGCATACGTTCTGGTAAATTGTTGTTAGATTAGTTCCACGCTTGTATATCATATGGTTTTTTTTCTATAATTTCGCCGACTATTTATTCCACCTCGTTACCTAGTGTTACTTGTAAATTGAAAATCCTCCATTCTTGATCCATATTTTGTAACGCGTTGCATTTAAAGTGGTTCTTCACTCTCCTAAAGGCAGCTTCCATTATCCCATGCGTATAGTTCGTGTGTCCGTATTCGCATAGCCTCTTCCTTCACACTCCTCTAGCTTATCGCTTATTACAGAATGCCATTCAGCAACCTTCTCCAGCACCAGGTCTCGAAGGCTTCTATTTCTGGCCAGTTTTTCCAATGGTCCAAGCTTCTGATCCGTAGAGTGCCACTGCCCACACGAATGTTTTCACGTACAGTTTCCTTGTCTCCATTCTTATGCTCTTCGAGCAGAGTAGAGGCCTTTTGTCCACGAATGACGTCTTGGGCTATTGGACGCTTGGTGTCTGTCTTCCATCCCAGGTGATGGTGCTCCCGAGGTAGGTGAATGATTGGTCCAATCTTTCTCCTTTGAGGCGGGCGTCGGCCACTGTTTTCTCTCTTCCGCACACAAGTATCTTGGTTTTCTTCTTATTGACTTTCATGTTTTATTCCTGGAACACTTTTTCAATTATGTTAAGTGAGTTCTGTAGGTCTTCCTCGTTTCCTGCTACGATTTCGATATCATCAGCAAAGCGTAGCATGTTGATTTCTTCTCCATTCCCTTTGATTCCTTTGGTACCTTGTTCTTCTATTTCTTTTATCGCTTCCTCCATGTGCATATTGAAGAGTGCTGGTGACAGGTTACATCCTTGTCGGACTCCTTTGTTAATTTTTGCCTCTTTTCCGTCTTGCGTACGTATTGTGGCCACTTGGCTATATCGGGCCTCGGTATAGCTCTACAATATACTTTTTCCATCTATTGCTGATTTCTCTCTCTTCCATCAGCAGTTTCCCATCCGAATCTCTGATGTTTTTGCATCTTGGTTTCCTTTCTCTGAAGTGCCTCTTGATTAGGTTGTATGCCGTTTCTGAGTTCCACTTCATCATATTTTCGTTGATGTTCTCACAGCAGCTTTCAATCCATTTCTCTTTGGCCTTTTTCGATTCCCTGATGACTTGATTCATTAGCTTTTATACAGTACCTCTTCTGTGTCATTTCTTGCGTACTTATACTTTCTTCTTTCTCCAATGTGGGTTATAATGTGCTCCGTCATCCATGGTTTCTTGATTTCGACCGGCTTTCTCGCCAGTTGTACCTCTGCTTCTTCTGCGACAGTTTTCTTGAGGCTATTCCATCTCTCTACTCCACTTAGGCTGATTCCGTTGCTATTTCCAGCTTCTCATCAGTGGAAGCAGTGAATTTTCTTCTCCTTTCCTCCTGTTGCAGTGGCTTTAGATTACATCTTTGTTCAAGTTTCGTCCTTCTTATCTTCGTGTATCTCAGTTGACCTTCCATTACCACTTGATTGTGGTCACTTGATATCCGCCCCGGGGTAAGTCTTGCAATGCTTCACTTGGTTCTTGTACCTTCTCCTTACCAGAATGTAGTCAATCTGGAACCTGGCTCTGTCTCCTGGCATCTTCCATGTGTATCTTCTCCGTCGGTGTTGCATGAAGAGGGTGTTGACCACCACCAAGTTCTTCTCTCTGCAGAATTCCACATGTCTTCCTCTCTCGTTCCGTTTCCCCAGCCCAAACTCTCCTACTCTCTTCCCATCTTTTCCCTCTTCTCCAACCACGGCATTCCAATCTCCCATTACTATCAGGTTTTCATTGCCTTTGACTGTACTCAGGACCTCTTCTAGTTGCTCCTACATTTCTTCGATTTCTTCTTCAGAAGGGTTGGACGTTGGCATGTACACCTGTACTATATTTGTCGGTTCCCCCTCTATCTTAATTAGCATTATCCTTTCGTTGTTCTGCCAATATGCCTTCACTCTTCTTCCCCATTCTTTCTTCAGAATGAATCCAACTCCTGCAATCTTCTGGTTATCGCCGGAGTATACCCATCACTCCAGAAGTAGTCTGCTCCCGTCCTCTTGATCTCGCTCACCCCTACGATGCCTAACTCCAGTCTGGTCATCTCCATCTTCAAGTTCTCCGACGCTCATCATCGCAATACTTTAAATATTACAAAATTCAAGTGTGACAATTCATTTTCAAGCATTGACCTATGCTTGTGTGTACCTCACCATCTTCACTCCTTGCCTTTCCGCTTGAACGATATTTTCTTCAAAGATTGAACGAAGCTTCATTTAGCCTTTCTTAAACATGGCGTAGACACGAATGGAAACATTGGTAATGTTTATACTTTCGACAAATTTCATGCGTCAGTTTTCGCGTCAGTCAAACTTAGGCTGCATATCATTTAATTAATCATAAATGTTCGTAGCCTTCCTTAATCCCACCTAAGATGTCTAAATCCGACAACATTAGTAGAAAAGGACGTCCATAGGTAGTACTATAAATGCCGTAGTTTCCCTCACCATTGGAGAGACAGACGCCCTTTCAGCCAGCCAATCACAATGCGTTTTAAAGTGGGTGTGTTCCTTGGTGATTTCTTTTTTTCTTAATCGTAAAAAACGTGGTTTCTATCGTTGCGCTGTTTAAGTATCATTCATAATTTTTTAAATGTCATTTCAAGACGATTTGAAAAGTTGTCCAGAACCAGTAATCGCCCCTAAATGAAGGTATGTTCAACTCAATATTTGGTCTGGTTGATATCAGTAGATATAATCAACTACTAAGACAAACGGCAAATGAAATTCACACTCTCGTAAGGGTGGAAAATCCCTTTCTCGGTGTCACCTAGGCTATCCCAGAAAGATCGAGCGTCCAGAAGATAGCGCTATATGGTTTGGCTGGAAGGACACGACCGAATTCTAACGGGCAGCAGCCTAACGCTCTCTCCATTGGCCTAGCGAACTGTTTATTCATGGAATCATGAAATGCTCGTCAATCAGGCTGAGAAAACACTGGAGCAAGTGCGGTTTTTTTTTTCACTTGATCCCTTATCTCGAGAAACACCCTTGGAAAGAAGCGCCGTTCGATATAGCGCTATTGCTTTTTGGAATGCATTTAGTGCAATCAGGAGGGTTTTATCCGTTGAAGTGCCTTTGCACCGACGACATTTTAACTGTGCATTGCTTCTAGAGATACCCATAAGTCCTGAAAAGCTGCTCCATGTTTGATGTTGGAAGCGTATGTTTGGAACGCAAGTTGATTGGCAGGCATACTGGATCTCTGCTATAGCGTTTTTGAATTAAAAACCTCACCTACAAGTTCCTTCCAATAGTACATTGGAACATTTTGTGTGTGGTGGCTAAAATCTAAGGTTTATCCTTTGGCTTCGCTATAGGAAAAATATTAATTACACCCCTCAATTTCGAAACTGGGGACGTGAATACGAGTATAAAATACCAGCGTGGGATTTATTTTTGAAAATATTCGCGTCATTAGAAGTCTCCAATTTTACTTCTTGACTTTGATTCTTTTTGTCCCGATTTTTTCCTTGTCCGAAAAGGTTGAATGATGAAATTTCGATAATTGGATTACTAAAGGGCCTTTTTGAAATTTCATCTTAAATTGACTATAATGACTGCTATAAACCGGCATAATTAAAAATTACTGAAACCGTAATTGGACTTAACATCTTCACGGCAAAAAGGTTTCGAAATGTTCGTTTTAAAATTAATGTAATTACCTTTAAGTGGAGCGCTTGGATCTGAATCTTTAGTGTCTATTAGTAGCCTCAGGTCTTGAGGATTGAAATTTTATTTGAACAATTTTTCACTTAGTAACGGGTGAACATCCATAGATGTGTAGGCGATGTCGCGTTTTTGACAACCATTGGGGTCCCTTGAATATGAAGGACATATTAGATGTCACTGTTCATTTCCTCTTTAAATTTTCAATGTTGAAGTAAAATAAAAAGTAGCAGCCGGTGGCGGCGAGGCAAAGTCCCCGACTTCTAATCCTGGTTTCGCGGGTTCGAGTCCCGCCTGGGTGAGTAGTACTCTGTTACTTCGCCCCTGAGAAACCTGATGACAAGCTAATGCCTCTTGGCGTCCCAGGGTCCAACAGAATCTTCCGGAAGCAGAAAAAATAGGTGCGCCCAAACATGGCGCTGTCGTATTTGCAGCATATAGTACTTCACTTGCTAAAATTATTGTTTTCTGGTATTTTCTGTGGCTATATAACACGGTTTAGAGAATAACGAAAAACGTTACTACAAGGATCGTCCCCTATTTTATCATAATTCCAAAGCATTAGAGATATCGGGAAAGGTTTCTGCTGTTTCTCCGTGGCGAATGCGTAATTGAGTGTTCTGGGAAGAATGTGCCCACACCAGTGTACAATGCTTTTTCCCAATGGCTGCCTTATATCCGTGGGCCAGAAAAGGCAAGTGGCTAATTTTAGATTTCCATTTAATATATAATATTGACGTGGCCCTAAAATTTTCTCACCTCAGAAATATTTATGCCTTGAGTTAACTTTACTTTACAACCGCAATTGCAAGTCCGCAATTACAACCGTTAATCAGGAATCATTCATAATCAGGCAATGGCCGTTATTCAGGAATCTCTCCTGGTCCTTTCAGCTGGATTTTTTAAGGTGTGTTGCTGATTCAAAACATCCCCTGTGTGCAGTATGGCTTCCTGATTTCGTCCCATCGTCATATGATATCAGCACAAATCGTTGCATTATGAATTATCTTCACTGAGAGATTTTTTAGCAAACTATTGTTTCATTAAAGAGTCCCTATCGAGCCCTGTCACTCCTTGATGGCAGAATACAACTAACTTGAATGGCGTTGTGCTAAAAAATCCGAGACTGCTCGTCAGAAGAGCACCGTCACAACCCCTGCAACGAAAGCAACCCTTTGTCACCGCCACAACGTGCGGCGTGTAGTCCTTGGGGACTTTTTTCCGCCCGGCTTCGTGATCATCGATCCGCCGCTTCTCCTTAACGTGATAAAACTGCCTCTAACACCGAAACAAATGTTATTCTCGCGCAAAATAAAAGAAAGGAAGGGACCGCTTTCCCTTTTGAGAATGTTTGATTGATGGAGTGGGCCGAGCGAGGATTTCATCGGCTCGCTTGTTTTTGCAATGGAGTACGCTGACATTCGCTCACACCGGGGAACTTCAAACGGTTTTATCGGCTGACTCTCAGCGTCACCCTGCGCTCGTCAAGTTGGGGCCATGTGCACGGAGTGGGCCCGAGCAGAGGGCCGCGTCCCGGAAATTTGTCTAGAAGACAAAAGAGCGATGTTAATTTTCACTTGTGACATAGGAAATGCAGCCAGTGTATGGGAACTGTATGAATGATTTTGGTCATTGGAACTAGACTGGGTGCAGAAAAGAGTAGCTAGGTTGGTTAAAAGGTGTAACGATATTTTTGCTAGTGTATCAGAATTAATAGGAGAATTGGGTAAGGGATCATTATCTGATCGCAGGCTAAGATACGGATGAAATCTCCTGCAGACATTTAAAACGAATAGGTTCACTGAAGATGTTATATGTACATACATATTATGAACTCCTGTGTATCCTGATACATTTGACCAAATAATAAGATTGTAGAGATAGTGATGTACTGATAGAATTAAGGTCATTTTTGTGGCGTGCCATAAGAGGACAAGAAATACTGCATGGCTAAGAGATAGGTGGGTGAAATATTGTTAAAGTAGCCCTTTGTTAATGATTCATGTTTTAATAATACTAACTTCTTCATGCTACGCAAATAGAGATGAATATATTTAGAGCATTTCTAATCACTCCATTACTAAGTTGTCACAAATTAACTAACTGCACGTGACTCTCACCTAACTTGTTTCCATGAAGTACTAGTATTTAGCTGGTATCTGAATGCAAGTAGGACATGACTGGTAATCTTCACCCTCTGCCACACACCTACTCGGTGTCTCACTGGGTATTATGCAGATGTAGGGGGCTAACTGCTACCTATGTCAGAGCGCGAACGGTTGGAAAGGCACTCACGCGCGTATGGAACGGATTTTAGGAGTGGTCGATCTCTGTAGTAGTAAGATGTGTTTCGCAGCTCAACGATATATCTAGGAACGCCTGGCAACCTTACTTAGTGAGCGGCCTACATTGAGACCGTAACCCATGAAGCTGGTTTATAGATAAATATGGTTTAAAACGCCCGAGAAATGTATTCGGTCGGATATATTCATGGAAATGTATTCATAAGAATGCGAATTGCGCTTGCAAAAGTAGCTGTGGGGGAACTAATGACGGGAAAGCAACACAATGCGCGAATCTTGCGTTTGAATTGCTGCCCGGCAAATGTGGCCCTAAGAGGCCTGGGCCCTGGGTGAGAACTTTGGCATGGAAGCACAGGATATCGGATTTAGAGGGCGGTTCTTCCTTGGCGTACGAGCTCTTCTTGTGAACTCCACACATTCCGTCGCTGTTTGTCCGTGTGCACTTTGCCATCGCCCAATGTTGATGTCGAGCCCAACGACCGAGTTCCCACACCGAAGCATCGGCTGCAAAAAGCGTGACCTGTTTGAGTGCGCAAGAAAACGTCATGCTCGGAACAATTATCCATGAGCAGCAAAGTTTCCAGGTTCTTTTTCGGAAAATTCCGTGGAGTAATAGAAAAAAATATATTTCGATGTTGGTAGGAGGAGGAGGATAGGTGAGGAGGGACGGACGAGGTGGAATTCGGAAGGAGTGAGTGACAGCTCTATGAGGGACACTCCAGGAACATCCACAGTAATCCAACTGATGCCCCATAGCAAAAGAACACCACGTTTCCTATGCAGTGCCGTATTTGGTGATCAAGGAAGTAAGGATGCACTGGAGGAGGCATTGGCAGAATACGAGTGGCAATGAAGCCAGAAGGGAAGGATTACGCCCCTCCTACTCCGTGCAAAACATTGCGTTCTATACGGCCTCTCATTGAAGCATAAATGACCCAAATTTCAGTTATCTTCCGAAGGCTCTTTAAGAAGGGTACTAATGCATTTTACTACCCTGAGAGTTTGTTTTATTACTGATTTTGAATTAAAACTAATTCAACTACATGTTTGGTGAGAGTTTTTGCGCGCTTTCCCCTGCCTTACTGACAAATTTTTAATATTTAGGTCGGCACAATAGGTCGGAGGTCGTGCATCAATAAATAATCACATATACTTTCAATCAGACAATAAATTGAAATTAAATTTACATGATTCATATATATTATGAATGAAATCCCTCCAACACACTTCCCGGGTGACCCCATATGTTATTTCTTAATTCTTTGGTCTTATTAATAGGTACTTATTTTTGTTACTTGCATTCTATCGTTTAAACAATTTCTAAACCATTCTATAACAATGCCTCCCACACCACAGTACATTTTGTACATCACATTACTGTAGATTTTTAATCAAAATATCTCTGTTTACAGTTTCGAATGCCCTTTCCGGGTCCAACATCACACTAATTACAACTTGGCCATCATTCAGTTCCCTTCTCCACCGACTAAAATTCAAATCTAGTGCACTTTATTTCATTCCGAAACCAAGACTGATGGGCATATAACAAACATTATTCTCGAAGTACTTATAATATATTTGCTTTCGACCCAAATTTCAATGACTTTTTCCTGTAAAGATAGTAGTTAACAGGTCTGAGTTCTTCAGCTTTTGAGGGGTTTTGGAATTTTGGGATAGGGATTACTGTTGAGAGTTTCCATTCCTTAACTATTTTACCTGCTTTCAAAGATAAGTTAATGATTTCCTCTAAATAACTGCAATAGGCATTTTTCAAAAGTTTCTCTTAGAATTTTTGCATTTACTGCATCTGGGTTTGCCTAATGGCTTTTAAAGTTGAAACTAATCTTTCGTAGTACACTTACAGTAATAGGCAACAGGCAGTACAGCAACGGCACGTTTAAAGTGTTTTTTCTTTTCTGTTTTAATCAGTGCTGAGTATTTGTTTCTTACTTTCCTGTATTCCTTTGATTGTTGTAGACTTGTGTCATTATAGCATTTTATTCTCTCTCTGTTGAGCTCCTTTCGGCACTTGCCTTCTATGTTCTGTGCAATACTTGTATGTTGTTTGCTCTCCACGGTTTGTGTACGACATCATTTCCTCTTATACCTTTTTTTCTTTCACTATTGCATTGAGGAAGGCATTAAGAAAATATCCTGAACACAAAATAGAACCGGTCTAACATCGGAAAGAATTCCCACCTCCTGGATTTGAACCCGGTCTCTCTGAAGGGTATGACGTCAGTAGTCTTGCCATCAGCCCAGTGCAACTCCCCTATCCCAGCCATGCAAACCAGTGTCGCCGTTACTGTCGCCCTGAGAGAGTTTCACTGCGTAGGTGGCAGCACTAACGCTCGCCCTTGCTCCCTTAGTAGTTTATATGGGTGAGATAGATGGAAGAGGTTTTCAATGGATGTTTTCGCTTTAAAATATAGAATCAAGCTCTGAAGCATTATGTGGATACAATTTTCTATATCTGTTCTGTGACAGGAATGCGTGGAAAACTAAGTGACGACGTCCGAATTTCTCCTCAACAGTCTTAACATAGATCGTCTGCTAGGCCTTCAGTCGATTAAGCAGCGATAAAGTTGAAGTGAAAAACACACGGAATACAAAAACGAAAAAATGTTGATAAAGTATTCCAACGGCCAGTGACAATGTTTTCATAGTTGTAAACTAAGCCCAGCCCCATCTTCCCCAAAATCTATTGTCACTTATAAGTTATGGTCTCTGATTTTGCGCTAACATTTTCACGTATGACCATTTCTACAATTTATATCAAACCGTATCAAATATGATCCTTCCTTATAATCAAGATTTTTTCAATCAATTGAAAAAACGAAGCATCATGGGCATAATTTGTTTCTATATGTATTATCGCATCAATATTCAGTCGTTTGCCTTAGCAGACCCGACTATTTGCAGAAGGGTTATCTTCAATTTGACAGGCATTTCGCAAATTTGCAGCTGCCCAGTAATGGAACTCTCCCGTGAAGTTGCAATTTAATGTTAACATTTATGAAGCTTTTCTTTCTAGATTGTCATTGTTGTGATTGTCCACTTCTTCTTCAGCAAAGTGCCCTTGTAACACCTTTTTAAGACTGTACTTTCCCATTAGTAGCTGATCAAAAGCACCCTTCATAAAAACGAAACCGCTTTTTGGGACCACATTTGTTGTATGTATGCATTTTCCTGATCCAAGCCTTCTTCTCTCCGGCGCACATTGTCAACAAAACAGCCTCTTCAATCAGAAGGTGGAATTTATTACTTCTCTCTCCATTTTTACCCTATTTAGCAAATCCCACACAAGCAATTGCTTGATCAAATTTTCTGACAATTTCCAATTCCCCGCTGTTCTCTAGTAGGTTTGGGATTACGGGTGCGTCGACGACTAAGGTCATTAGCACCACGTGCAATCCAATTGCATCATAATATTTTTTCCTCAATTTAATATGGATGTTCTCTTGAGTATCATATAAGACATGAATCCCTTTTAAGTTAAAAAGTGAAAGCTAATGCCGTAAATGGCATAGTTAAGGCACAAACTCTTATCAATCCAGAAAACCCTTGTTAACGAAGGCTGATGCACACAATTTTCAACAAAAGGTATAGTTGTTTATGCGACTGTGGTGAAGTTATATGTCATGCCTTGGTTAGGTTCACATGCGATTAAACAAAATAGGTTATACGATTTTCAAGCATTTAATGGAATCCGAGCTAAAGTTTTAAATATTAAGCATTGAATAATTTTAATGCCAGTAACTAATTACGTCCTAACAAGAAGACTGATCGATTTTTAGCTTACCAACTGCTATAAAACAACACTAATGGTACGAACCACAGGTATCCCTTGTTAGAAATCATTAGGAATACGCCGCCAATATATAAAATCCTTATGAAAAGGGCTTTAAATAACGAACTGGAACGTGTACGGCGAAGATCGGCAAGATTTGTATAGGGACGGTACGATAACTATATTAGCGTAACCAGTCTGTTAAATGAATTAAAATGGAAGTTATTTTAATTGGGACCGTAGGATGAATTATAGACTTTAATAAATTCCAAGACATAATTTTCACTGATTACGTTAAAAATATTTTGCGAACTCCAACTTACTATGGTAGACTGGACCATTGTCATAAAATTAGAGAAATTGATTGCCGAACTGTCAGATTCTAAATGTCCTTATTTCTTAGTACAATTTGGGATATGAATAGGTGTAAACATTATTTCCAATTTTATAAATACAAGTACTGATACCATAGGTAGTTGCATGTTGGAATGAGAAATTTAAGGTATTACAACTAAAAGCACGTTTGTGCAGGGTATTATGTAGATCTATATGTATCACTTTTCCATTACGGTCGTTTAGCAGCTCCTTCCATGTGAATTCTTCCGGCGAAAAATGTTTCTGGCGGACCCTTTGCTCAGGATTGGTAGCAAAATCTCTCCTAAGAATGGCATTTGCCCATTTTCTCAAAATTACCAGTTTCTTGGGCACAAAAAAATTGGACCATCTCCGGGTTACTATCTTAAACCGAAGGTCCTGGTTCAATACAACGATGGCCCTTATATACAATCTTCGCGAAATAATTCCGTGAGTACTTTAAATAAAATGAGTACTACAAAGCTGATTCTGACAATATTATAAAAAACACAGAAAGCATATGTGTCCTCACCATGCAACGACAAAGTATTTTAGGGCGAGCTACAGTGCTGCCATCTACTCGGACAGCTTCTTCTCGGCGACAATAGCGGCGACTAGGATAGCGAGAAGTGTCCAGTCCTGACTTTTCTAAGTCCGTGCTTGCCATTAACCAACCCAGTCACTCGTTGGATGATCTGTCAGTAATTACTGCTACTACTAACTGTGCCAGTATTCAGAAAGACTGTTTGTGGGGATCGGGTTGGTGTGGTGGTGGCCAATAGAGTACTGGCCTCCCATCCCCAGGATCCGGGTTCGATTCCCGGAAGTGGCGGATTTTTCAGTGGAAAACCGGTCCCCACTTGAGTGCCTAGTGGAGGGTATTTAAAGTTCAGTACTCCGTCCGTCGGATGGGACGTTAAGCCGTGGTCCCCTTGGCGCCTGTCGTTAACAGTAGGCTAATGCCAACGCCGGGTTTCTCTCCACCCTTACTCCGTTCCCTGGAAACTCCTGCAGTTACCCCCTATTCTAAATGGCGCAAATGACCTCAGCTATTGGTCGCCTCCACCAAATAACCAACCAACCAAGACTATTAGTATAGGGAGAAAAAGCAAATAAACAATGCTAATTTCACGAAACTAAAACTTAAAACGACCAACGTTTAAATACATGGTATAATTTTCAGATGAATTATTCCTTCACCTGAAGATTTTAAATCTTAACCTGAAGATGACACCATCCATTGAAACCTAGGCCGTAAATTGTTAAATTTGTGAAATTTACTGAGTTAGCTTTCTTTTCCTCCCATAATGGAGGTTTTCCACAGCCTGAATTGGTTAGTTTTGTACTGTTGCTATTGTCCATACTTGCTCTAGGTATCAGCACTGCAACAGCCCTTGGGGAATGCGTAACACTGGCACTTTTACTGAATTCAGAATTTGAAATGCCCATCTCCAAGGAAAGCGCTAGTAACGACGAATTCTAGGTCTTCGAAATATTGAACAATGGTTTCATGCTCTGAAATGTTGGGAGAAATGCGAGGAAGGGAGTACCCAGAAGACTTGAATTATTGATACAGTCCCCGACCTTATTATCAAATCCCTTACATCTGAAAGACCTCACTCATTCTTCCGGGGGCTGCTTCTTTATTCCTCTCAGCAAGTCGTTTCACTCGCTTCGCTGCCAGGTCATTCCCTTTAAGTTTCTCGTCATGGTTTTCATGGCGCCTATATGATTCGGGATGCGCTGCCCTCTTTCTTTCTCCCCTTATGTCCCAATCTCCTTTTACGGGAGCCCCTCGTCTCTCCCCTTACTTATATCCTGTTCCGCTTTCCGCAGACAAGGCCTTTCTCTCGGTCATGTTGTTTTAGATGACTTCAAGGGCGCTTTCCTATCGATGCAGGATGTTCAACCCGGGTGCGGTAGCTGTCTGTGGCTGCTTATCCAATCGCTACATCCCTCTCGCTTCAGATTGTGCTGGATTTCAAATCCAAAAAAGACAAGGCGTGGTGCACCATGGAGCGAAGGATGTCCTCCCAACCTGTGCTGTGGTGATGCTCGCTTACGACGGTCAAGCCGTTGAAGTCTAATTGTCTGCCAAGCCAATGGAAAATCACAGCACCAAGTGGTGGCCAAATGCATGCATTCAAACTTTAATATTGGTAAAGGAACGTCTAAGCTTAAGTCATCCGGCGAGTTTTGTGGTTGCCAGTCAAAAGTTTTTGGACTCAGCGAGCACAAAGATTTTTGTAGCCTAAATTTTCGTAACGATAGAGTATAGAGAATATATTGAAACTTCCGGAAATTCTATAGACCAAGCACTTATGGTGAACCTACGATTTTCTCTAAGTACTACGTCAACTCGTTGAACAAGGATGTCTGCAGCGACAGACTTGCGAACTTGACCCCCTTCATCATGCACTTCAGTTCGGCCGTATTTGAATTTTCGACACCACTCACGCACAACACCATCACTCATAAAGTTTTCTCCATACACTCGGCTTTGATGAATTTCTGCAGCACTATTCCCTTCTGCTTGCAGGAAACGAATATCGCTTCTCAGTTCGCAATTGGCGGGAGAATCAATCGAGGCGGCAATGTTTATACGACAGCTACTCAGCACAGACTGACAACTAAAGGTCGGCAGTGACATAGCGTGTGGTACGGGAGATGATGCGCAGTTGCCAACTACGCACGCCACCCGCCTGTCGCTTGTCTGGTGTTTATGCTGTTCGATTGGAGGTTGAAGAAAAACTGCCCTCGAAGACTCACTTAATCTTCTTAATTTTTGGCGGCAAAACCGCCTTCTTCAGAGGATAGAAGAGTTTATATGATATATTTCCTTCTCCTGGGAACATTGTTTGATGTCCACGATTATTGCTTATCTTAAGACGTGTTGCATAAGTGTGTATGTAAGGATATAAACACACATAATCATACGGCGTGAAATCTAGCAAGCCCATTCAGAATTTTCTATCCCACAAAAATTTCAGTGGCTATGGAGCCTTTACCGGATTGTGTTTTGGCCGTTGATTGCGTCATTTTAATGGAAGCAGGCTTTCATTTGTTCGAAATCCAGTTCGTCGCCCAATAATAATCCTTTGTTGCAAGAAGCGGCGGGATTTCATAGGCTGGCCATTTTTGTCGCCAATTCATTGAAAATTGAATATAATTAAATTTGAAGTGCAGCTTATTGTTGTTCTGCAATGGGTGGATGCATTTTAGTTCGCCCGTGTTGGGGTGCTAATCGCGCTGCGTTACCTCATTTTCACTCGTTCTGTCCATTCAGTCGACTTCCGGGGACTCGTCCTGATGAGTTCTCGAGGGTGTGGAACGCTTTCTCGAAGCGAGGCAGCTTCCGGAATCGCATTGCAGAAGAGTAAGACTTCCTCAGCCGGACCAAAATCTAAGGGAGTGGACCCCGAGCCCCTTTCCTCTTCCCGAAACCCTGGACCCTTGTCGATGGAATTTGGGGGTGGCATCGAAAGGGTTTGGGGTGCGCGATCCACTCCCTTGAATCCGGACAGTCTCGCTCCCCTGGCACAGATTTATAGCACCCCCTCCTCATGAATAGAAAAATGGCCCCAGATGGCCCCACGGTGGTGTGGGCCTTCGCAGACCTGTGGTCGGCTCCCTTCATCAAAGCCCTTGCTACATTTCCGTGTTCGCCCTTCCGCAGTCATTTTCGGATTTCGTGACAGAATATTGCAGTGATTGGATTTCCTTAAGGCCATTTCTTTCCATATGAAATGATTTATTGGTGGCTGAAGAGGTGCCTTGTGGCACATATGCGTGTGCACAGCCGTGGACAGGGAGGGTTCAAATTTACGAGCGAAAACCGTTCGGGTTTCCTCTTGCAGCCTCGGCTTCCAGCCACATTTCTCTCTCACAACGTTTCGTCATTGAGGGCTGAACAGGAAGCTTCGCATATTAATGTACCAGTGTTTCAAAGGCTGTAATATCAATGTAATGCATTGGTCTGGCAACCCAAAGGTAACGGGTTATTAGAGGTGGGCACCTCGGTAAATTACCGCGGTATTGTTCGTAAAATAGCAACACCCCTGAAAATTACCGTAATAAACGGTAATTTTCAGAATAGTTCTTTCTCAGAAACCATTGGAAATGGTGATTTTTTAAATTTAGTAGCTAAAACGATTTTGTTTACATTGTGTCCGTGATTAATTCAGAGTAAAATAACAAAAGCACATTGCGCAGAGGTATGTCTTTGGAACGAAAATTTCTCATGGTGTGACAAAAGAGAGGCAAATTGCGTGTTTCTGGCATCTTCGTTATAATTTTTTTAATGGGTTATGATAGATAAATTTCGTGATATGTTTGATACAAGCGTCGGCATTTATATCTAAATGCTATTTGATTTCGTTTTGAGTCTTCTGATCAGGATTTGCAGCTCAAAACTTAAAATTACAGGAAAATTACGGTAATTTTTGAAAATTATATTCGCGAAATGAATCTTGTATTTCTTGTAGGATAAGGACTTAAGGTTTTGACACTGCGATGTAATGTTTATCAGGCCGAATAAGTGAAGCCTAAACTACTAAAACCGCAAACAGTTTTAGGAGAAATGTATAGTGATTTTTTCCACATAGATTTTTTGTTCCATAGAATGATGAAAAACGGATTGAATGAGCACCGTGAAATGTGATATTAAAAATTTAGAAATGCTTCTGCGGTGAAGAAATGTAATAGCTACGGATGCGCGGTTAGCCTGAAAGGGGCTGTTCTTGTGATTACTTATATTATCTGTATAAAGTAATCTTACCCATGGAAAACATTAATGGTCAAAACTTGCAGAAAAAGTGAAGCTACGGAAGGAATATATGCCTGAAAAATTGACAAAACATGATACGACTCATGATTTAAAAATATTTCAGATACTTATATTTAAAGGCAGATAGATTGAAATCAATTTTCCTTTTAACTTAAGATTAAATATGTGAGTTGCTATAAATCAAAGATATGTAATAGAGTAGATAAATTTTAAGTTTAAAATTTTAGTTCCATAAACTTGTCGACATATACCATTAAGGATATTGACAAGAATCATGTATAGATAAACAACAAGATATGGCACTTATTCCACAGGTTTTATTAATGGTACAACGCGTTTCAGCCATCATCAGGTACAAAAATTGTGAGTCCAGAAAGCGGTATAGGAGGGGGTGGGGGAGGGAAGTGTTGGGCGAGGGGAGGGAGGTATTAGATGGGGAGGAGGAGGTGGGAGGGGGGACACTGGTGGCCAAACACCTCTTGGACACAGAACACCACTGCCTATTCAACCCGGAGATACTCCACGTGGAGAGGAAAGGCCGGAGATTGGACGCGCTAGAACAATTTGAAATTGTTCAACAAGGAGAGGAGTTCCTCATGAACGACCAGCTTTTTAAATATCACTCCCCACTCCTAGCCATTCCTTTCCCTAAATCAACCACTGACTCGCCACCAGTGTCCCCCCTCCCACCTCCTCCTCCTCCCCATCTAATACCTCCCTCCCCTCGCCCAACACTTCCCTCCCCCACCCCCTCCTAGTTGGGTATATATACCGCTTTCTGGACTCACAATTTTTGTACCTGATGATGGCTTAACCGCTGAAACGTGTTGTACCTCTAATAAAACCTGTGGAATAAGTGCCATATCTTGTTGTTTATCATGATATCATTTCACTACGTCTCGCCGGACACAGTTACGTTCATCATGTATAGAAATAGGCAGGGCAGTGCGATCAGGGACTTTTTAATTCGAGCGAGAATTTGAAAAAAAATCTTGAATCTCGAGCGAGATGGTGCGAGATTTGAGCACACTGAAATTGCAGTAGATACTTTAATCTATCTATGTACTAATTTTGTACTCACACAAACATAAGTTTAAGCTTATACGCTTAAAATTATGTTTGCCTAATAATAATAATATGCCTAATTAGAATTTACAGTGGAGTCTTGATTTTACGTAATACCTTGGGACCCAAAAATGGAGTGTTATGTATAATAAAATTATGTAATATCAGGATATTAGCGGATTTTGAAAAATATGCTGTTTTCTCAACGTATGAGAACACAATGACGTTCAAACTATTTTCACTACAAAGAGATCATTATTGCATACATATTACACTGTTGAAAATAAACTATTTTAATTGTTTTGGAGAGATAGGTATATTTTTAATCAAAACGTACCATATAATTTCAGAACATACGAGAATACTGGGTGCACCACATTTCAAGAGATAGATTGTTTCTAGGAAAGCTTTACACACTCCATTTCAAATTTTGAACTGCTCGAAATATGTTTCCTGTTTCTTTGCAATGATTATTGATACTGTGAATGACCTTGAGCCAGCAACAGCAAAGTATCTGGAGTCCTAACGCGAGTCCCTACCAAAATGTTCGGGCAGTTAGCAATATTTGTAACTTGTTGAGAATTGGAAAAATAAATTATTTAAGCATTAATTTTAGCACTTGTAAAATATGTTTTGTATTAATAGAATGCTCTTCATTTCTGTACAAAAAACAATAATTTTCAATGAAAAAATATATTTTTCTGATGGAAAATTGCATTATTAACTATTAACCATATTATTATTGACGTAATTATTTAACCATGAACATGCCGCATGTTTAGAAATCATTAAAAACACGAATAATTGTTTGTAAAACATTAAATGAATGACCTCTTGCAATTGTTAATATTTTGTTCAGTTCTGCTCTTTGTGTTTCGTAAATGTTACTTTACGAATTGAACATTTTACCATATCATATGTTTATTTTCAAATCGAAATTGAGCCACTTGGTCCTTATGCATTGAATTTTGTTTGAATCATGGCGTGCGGCGAGAGAAGAGTGGGATTGGGCGGGTTGAAGGCGGCGATGCTGGTTGAGGGTCGAGAAATCTGGCAACACTGCTGTCGACACGGCTCTTCTGCTGAGCGAGATGCAAGCGGACAAAAAAGTGTTGGCTTCGGAAGCCCCCAAAATGAGGCCCAACAAGGCCTCCCCCACTATCTAGTGGAGGCCACCTGGGTCGAAGCGAAGCTGGGCGATGGGGTTGACAATTACAGATAAGGTGGAGTGATCTTCTCGGGTTTCCCTCTCTTCTCTTTCTAGCTGAATGAGTCGTGCCCAGATGAATTTCGTCACGACCAGGAATAAGAGACGAAGAACTCTTCTTGGGTGAGGGGGGGTCTTTTGGATATATAACGATGAAGTATCACAATATGTGTAGCATGCTGGGAAAGTACAAACTCAGAGTTACATTTATCAAGTTCTTTCTGTGCACTTCCACATTTAATTCGGAACTCTATTATAAACAAAATTTTCGCGAGTGTTCATTTTGCAAGAAGTTTGTTAATAATAATGGTAAAGTTCTGTTTAAAAATCAATAAATGCAGAACGAAACATTCGGTATGAACTGCTGGACCTGTATTTTCATAGTAGGTGGCAAATATTTTTAGTAAATTCACTGAGTAAACATATAGTTGGTTGAGTGGGGATGGTACTGTGAAGAGCGTCGTTATCACCTTTGCCCAGTGATCGAGGAAAGGATCTGGCTTCCCTGACTTGTGATACAAGATAAACGAGGAGTATATCTTTGCAATTCCTTGCCAAGAGTGAGTTCCGTACGGTGGAGTACAAGGATTTGCTCACGGTACTAATGACAAGGGAAGCATTTTCCATTGCAAGGCTCCGGTGCAAAAGGGTACTTAAAAACAGCGCAGGTAGCATCTACGATAGCATCAGTTGTAATTATTATTTATCAAAAATCGTAATTTCTTTGTCTTGAATTACACTGTGTTCGCTATCATTCTCATATTCCTTGGTTCTTCAATTCAATTTACGTACATTTTTGGCTAACCCAAACCGTGTATCGAATTCCGCTTAAAGCTTTGGATCGGAAAAATACAGACAACGCAACCTAAACATACCTATCTGCGTAGACTTGGGGAAGGTAGTGAATGAACATGCTTATACCGGAAAAATTTGTTGCCAATCATTTATGCGAGTTTTAGCCATGCGATACCATCAGTTGTGATGTTTTATATGTTACTACAATGTCACGTATCTTCCCAATCGCCTCTGCTGTTGGCATCGGTCGAGGACAAACAAATTTCCCGTACTGTATTCCGCTCAGCAGCGCGCGCAAGTGTCAAGACACGCGTGCTTGCAGGCGACCCCGAAACAAGCTTCATCTCGTCACTCGAAGCAGCTGACAGGGTTGCTATCGCAAGGTCATAAAGCAGCTTCGCGTGAGCATTCCGGGATTCCGGAACTATAAACAAGTAAACACCTTGAACCCATAACTTTTCGTGCTGAAAGATGGGGAAATAAAATAATAATATATATATGTACCATTAAAATGCAATGTATTGATTCTTTACGGTTGAATTTTACAGTAGTAAGGCATTAAATTGAAGATTTCCTTTAAAGATCGGAAAGAATAACCGGATGTTTCTGTATCTTGTTTTAACTTATTGGGTGTATGCTAGTTCTAGAAGTAGCCTACGTTCATACATGTTTATTTTATGCGTCATTAGCTAGCAGGTACTAGGCCTCCGATCACGAAATAGAGCAGGGACTCAGGCCCTACGCCGAGGCCTAGACTCGAGAAGTTAGGGGAGCCTAGGCCTAGGACTAAGAGATTTCTCTACTATTTGTGGCATGACATCATGAAATTATCATGCAAAAGGAAGGGAATAAATATAAATGTACTACATCGCATTATAATGCAAGACCCCGTAGAATTACGTCCTCGACGACGGAGATCTCGAGGCAAGCTCGAGACTCATTTTTCGAGCGTATTCAGATCGATATCGAGCGAGATTCGGGCAGTTCTTTTATCTCGCTCGAATCTCGAAAAGTCGAGACTCCTACAGCCCTGTAAATAGGTATAGAAGTTATGGAACGAAAAGCTGAGGAGTTCCTGGATGGAAACCAATTTGGGTTCGAAAAAATGAGGGTACAATTTTGACCCTCAGGTTACTTATAGAGAAGAGAATGTGGAACCTACTGATGTTCCTTGAATTTGTGGATTCTAATGAGGCATTTGAAAACGTAGAATTGTAACTTCATAGTAAGGATTTTGAAGAAAATTTGAGTGATATGGAAAGGCCGATAGCTCGTTTTAATACCAGGTGGCAGTGATCAAAGCAGGTCCCAGAATTAGAGAAGTAAGAATAAAGAAAGGAGAGACATAAAATTGCACACTGTCTCCTGTAATTTTCAGCACCTGCGTATAGAAGAGGTGAAATAAATCTAAGAATTGTGTCAGGAGTGAATATTCACGCGAAAAAAATCCAACATGCTGAGGATTGCGGACGGCATAGCGGTCATGGCAGAAGCAGAAAGAGGTGTAATGATAGAACTAATCAATACAATTAAGGAGTAACTCATTTCAAGATGAACAGACAACCGCAAAACAAAACCTCTTTATTTCAAATATAAAAGAGGCCCTAACGCGAGCTAGGTTTCACTGCGTTGCAGCGTCATCACCAGGCCTGGCGATGATACACAGTGAAATGTAGGTCGCCTTAGGGCCTCTTTTATATTTGGAATTAAGAGGTTTTGTTTTCTGTCATTCATCGAGGTGTAAAGAAATGTCTTCTAAGCATGGAAAGAACAGATAACAGTCAACAATTCAAGATCGATAGAAAAATGATCGAATGGATTGACCGGTTGACAAACGAAGAAGATGAGAATAATAGTGACAGAAAAGAGGTCTTCTGGAGACTTCGAAAGGAATACGGGTCAACTAATCTGCCGTACCATGAGACACGGTGGCCTGTGGGAGATAATCGCTGAGAGTGAATAGCAAGAATGCAAAGGAAGACATCGCACGAAAAATTGGGCATGAGTAGTAAGTGATGTGTGAAGGAGAACAGCATTAAAATCTCAAGGTTTTTTCAAGTATAGCTATCTGAGCTTTCATAATGACACTAGCAGTTGTTTCAGTGCGTGGCATCTACGGATAGTGTCACGCACAGACTTCAGATAAGTGTTTGAGCTTCTTTTTTACGCGAAGGGAATATGAAGAGGTTAGTTAATAGGAGAGTAGGTACAGCAGAGAGCTTCGTGAAACATATCTTAGGATTGTTGGCATAAGACGGTGAAAAGTAGCTTCATCATCATCACTCAGCAAACCGGAGATCGCTTTGATGCAACTCTCCACTGAATTCTTCTATCAGGCAGTCCTTCATATTTACGCATCACGTCTCATTCTCATCCATATGTCTTCCATTCTTCCCGTTTACTTGTCCTTCCACTATTGTCTTCATCCGGCAATCATGTCTTACGTTATGGCCAGTTAAGGTGTCCCGTCTTCTTCTTAGAGTTTTCTTCAGATTTATATTTTCTCCCAGTCTTCTTAGGACTTACTCGTTACTTACACGATCGATCAATTTAATCTTCATCATAAGCACCACATTTCGAATTCTTCCAGCCTTTTCATATCCGCTGCTGTCATCGTCCATGTCTCACTGCCATGTCTCACATTTATAAATAAATTCATGAATACAGCGTAAATCATGCACGTGCGTTGCGGGGATGCATATACTTCAGGAGTTAGCTTCATCGCGATGTTGATGAAGGATACTCGTTCATACGATATTTGATATTACGAATTGTCGATTTTTCCGGTCCCGTTGACCTCGTAATATCGAGTTTCTACTGTATCAAAATAATTAACAGGTTAATTGTCACCAGTATAATTAAATCCACTGAATATCTCCGCAACATTCGGTGAGTACGTATTTCACCATACCTTCGCGCACTGTGGAAAAGGAACACAGAAAATAAAAGACGAAAGAAAATAAACACGGCAAAAACGACTTTCCGTTGAAGTTTGCTGGTCTGTCCACTAGAGAGCGTGGGCGCGTGCTCTTACACCCGGGAAATTTAAAATCGTGTACCGTTTTGGTTGGTTTTCATTTATTCAGAATCGATTTTGATATTTCCTACAAACTTGAACGTGTGCAGCGAAGATCGGCAATATTTGTAAAGGGACTGCACGATAACTGTATTAGCGTAACCAGTCTATTAAATAAATTAAAATCGGAATCATTGTCAGATCACAGGTTGAAATTTCTACTTACAATTAATTTATGAAATAAATTCCAAGATAATATTTTCAGTGATGAGTTAAAAATATTTTGCGAACCCCAACTAACTATGGTAGACTGGACCATGATCTCAGAATTAGAGAAATTGATTGCCGAACTCACAGATTCAAAATTTCCTTTTTTCCTCGTACAATTAGGAATATGAATAACGGTAAATAACTCCAGTACGAGTGTGTAGCAATGGGTAACATTGATAGCTGCATGTTGGTATAAGGACTTGAAGGTGACCCAATTAACAGCACGTTTTTGCATGCGTAGTTTGCTATTTTTATCTTTTTTAAGTATTGCAGACTAGACTAATATATTAATACTAATCCTTTTTATGCATGATACGTAGTGCATGTTTGGTGAGAGTCCACCCCCTGCCACACACCTTAATGGTGGCTTGCAGGGTATTATGTAGATTTAGATGTAGATATGGCGGGTAAGGGATTTTTCTCCAGCCTCAAAAAATAATTGAGAAGGAAAGAGGAAAGGGAGCATGAAAGATTCGAATGAAAAAAGTATAGTTGTTTTAAATGGCACCCACAGCCTAAGCATAAAGCTATCCAAGTTGACTAGTGGAAGATAAAAATTACGCAAAAATGAAAGGTGGCCAGGTGATATGAGGATTGAGTGTCCTACTGCGTGTAACTAATGAGAGGATTGATGATGACTGGTGATGCTTACGAGCATCATTCATGCATTAGAGTAAGGAGAGAAACACGGCAAGAGTGGGGTTGCGTGTTTTTGCCGGGAGAGGCAGCAGGGTCTGCGTAATGCACTTTCCGGCCGCACGGAGGCGCGACATCAGCCAAGGGCAAAAGGCGAGCACTTCTTTTCCTTTGGCCCACTCCGGACAATCTCGCGTCGTCGTGAAGAAGGGACAAAGCTTTCCTCTCCATTCCCTCCCGTCTCGTCTGCATCGTCCTTAGATGGCGTCGCTTTCTTCTGCTCAGGCGTAGTTTGTGCGTGGCTTTTTTTAACTCTGGATGTCTCTCTCGTGCCCAAGTCATTCCTTGACCCTGTTTGTATTCGACTCTGCTTCCAAATTTATCGTTCAATCTTTGAATATATTTCGTGGCTGCCTAGAAATAGCCCGAGTAGAATTTTGACGCAGGCAATGGTAGTATTCTGGTTGAGGCATAGCAGGCGTACGACGCGAAATAACACGGCAAAAACCATCAAATAAATATCATGAATAAGTTTTAAAATGTTGCATGCTCTCTCTCAGTCTTTTCGTATTAATTCCAAAACCATGTTTATTTATTGAATGAGGTTTTAAAAATAAAAAAGGTGGAGCTGAAGGAGATGCTCGAGGTTACATCGACTCATCAATAGTGTTCAGTTTGTCCGTGACAAAAGTGACGCCTCAGGCCGGACTGGCAACCGTGACCGTGTAAGAATCGTGAAGGTTGGGATGTAGTCGTCATATAAACCACCTTAATTCTTTTTTAAAAGGTACACTGTGGGTTGCAGTTTAGCGTACTGTCCGACGGACGGAGTACTGAACTTGTTAATGTGACGATTCCAACGATATAAAACTTGAAACTGATACACTGGATGTAGAGCTCCACACAGGTTGCATGGACATATGCTATTTGTGGACGCACGTATGCCTACCTACCAATGTCTAATCAAATTTGGGGGTTTTAAAGCCTGTGGCGGCACCTAAAAGCGCTTCGGACTGGGAGGATTGGCACAAAAACGGGCATGTAAGGAGGAAGGATTCAGGGAAACGCGGTGTCGCCTGATTAGCCTGCTCTTAACGAAAGGCGTCAATGAGAACCGAGGATCAACGTTCAATCCGACGGACGGACTACTGAACTCGATGTTCTGTACAAAGTACTCTAGTAGGGACCGGTTTATCAATGATAAATATCTTCCACTGCCAGAATTCTAATAGAGGCCTTCTGGGTGACAGGACGGTATTCTAACCACTTCACCATACTGACCCCTGGCATATTTTCATTGCTTGTAATGTTCATCGTATGTACTTCATACCTATTCGTTATCCTGAGCTAATATTATGTTTTGCATTGAAAATAATTATTTGCTCCATTGTGACCAGTCCAAAATTGTACCTTTTCTCCTTCACTCTCATGTTTTGCACCCATTTTCAAATGAAGAAACTTTTTCTCCAGTTTCATTTGCTTTCACCTTCATTGCAGGCAACGCCGTCGATGGGACATCTGACCTCTGACCTCGACTGTGAAACCTGGCCACGCATCTATCTGAGGTAAGAAGCGAGGCAGGGAGGGTGGCAGGGGCGGCGGGGCACGACGGAATTGCACCAACGTCCTCTCCCTCATCTGTCCGCTGTGCACCACTGCCACGATTTTCTTTTAAAACAGATTTTCTTTCTTTTGCTCCTTAAAAATGTTTCCGTCCAAGTCGTAATATTCTCTCTAGCTTAGAATATTTTTTTACTTCATTATGAACTCTATTCTAAATGCATTTATCCTGCTTCATTCTCTTCTGTCATTGAATTCCACCGTCTATAGCGGCCTTCGTTATTCTCTTGTCTCAAATAGCTCGTTAGCAACAAATTCTTTGTATCCACCTTATGCTCCACATTCTCTTCTTGCCGGAAATGACGTTTGCCGTTTGTCGTCATACCCTCTCCCTTGGCTGCCGTATTCTTTTCCTAACTTAGTTGCAATTGAAAAGACTTCTCTAATTCTTTCCCAGCAAGGCGAACTCTACATTGATCTCCCCTCTGAACTTCTCTTGCCCTCTCCAAGGTTTGAATTAAGACATAATTCCATTATATTTCCGCAATATCAATTTTTGCCCTTATTTTTGGAATGAAGTTTCGAAAGCACAAAGTATTCTCACCTCATACCTGCCGACAACTAAGCCTTTGTAGATGCAGCCACGAAGAGAATGAGTAGGTACTACCGAGAATGAATTCGACTGAGCTGGCAACAGAACAAAATCTCCCTTCCCCCATGCGAGTGCCCTTTTGGGTCCCTGACTTGACCCTCACGCCTTCTACTGCCGAGCTGAGGCTCTTTGTTCCTTTGTTCCTTAATCAAATGCGATCACAGGAGCTTAAAATGTGTTCACCTTGTGATTTGTAATTCACCAAACGGCATTAATTGGCTAGTGTTCCTTAGGATCGAGAAAAATATTGTGACCCAGTGTGAAGCTAGGTTAACTTGCCTGCCTGTTGTGAATCGATGTAAACATGAGGAGGAGAGAGAGAAGTGTCGGCCCAGAGTGTGTCGTTAGCGCTGGGAGTCGAGGGGTGATGCACCGCCCTTCAATCGCGCTCCGTCAAAGGAGGGCTTTTCGATCACTGTTGTGATGCACTTGGAGCAACGGAGGTCCAGCCTTCCGCTACCATACGAGAAATACGTGTCTTGAAGATATTCTTTGCTAAAACGGTATGGATCTCTTATCACGATCAAACAACATTGCTAATTGTCTGCGTGACGAAATTTAAGTGTTCTTTGAGAATGATTCGAAGCGTGCCAGTGGGGGAAGGGAGGTCTTGTTCTGTTCCCAGCTCAGTCGAATTTTTTTCTCGGTCGAAATCCGTTTCTCCTTCCTCCTCCGTTCCTTTAATTCTGCACTTTAGGTACACTTCGAGTTCCTTTCCCCCGTGTCCACCTTTCTGGCGCGAAAACATTAATTGCACCAGAAATGTATTTTGATTACAGCCCCTTAAAAGTCTTGTTCTTGTAAATAAATCCGTCGAATGTACCAACACTTCCCGTAATTTTAATAACACTCCAACGCTGTGTGCCGGTAGTGAAATAAAAGTTAAAGGAAGCACCCTTTCCATGCGTAAAAGTAGAGAATATTCCGGGCCAGTTCCTCCGAGTCCATGCAAATGCCACACGAAGGCCGAAACCAGCGTGGAAAGAAAATAAACTGCATCCGAGCATCCCAGATGCAAAGCATCCGAGAGCGGAGCTTTCCAGCCATGTTTCCTCGAACTAACTTTTGTGTTCAGGCAAAAACACGTCTTTTTATGGCAAAAGTTTCCCCTTCATGTTCCTGCGTCTTCCGCATCATTGTTGAGGAGCGGCGGTGGGTCAGGCGAATTTTTTATGCATCGAGGCGAGTCGGACAAAAGCCAAACCGTCAGAGAGTCCGTTCTGAATTCGGTTCTCATCTGCATCTCTTTTTGCTGCAAGCGAAGTGAATTTGGAAATACTTGTCGGGTTTAAAATAAACAGAACTCGCATTGCCCTAGGAATGCGTTGTTTGTCATTAGCCTTCCTCTTTGCCTTTCACTAGACTTCGTGGACACCTATTGTGCTTTCGTATGACTTTACAAGGCAACATATTAGAACTTTTTTAATGCACTTCAGTTTTCAGCATCTAGTGATGATCACAACCTTAACCTGCAATTTCTTTCATTATTACTTGAAAATGTATCTTGACTTCTACCTTCTCAGAACAACTAGTCTTAATATAAGTTATAAAAGCTCTTTGATATATATGCACTGAATAAAGCATTTGTACTCTGTGGGAGATACTTTCAAGGAGCAAATGTGATGGATATGTTCGCCAATTTTTATGAAGTGAGGAACATTAGTTGTGGCGAAGAGCCTTGATAGATTTTTTCATTACGGCAGTTATTTCGTTTACGTTGCGATTGTTTTCTCATTTCAATGTCATGCCCTTCTGAATTTACTTCCCCTCTACCTCTCAATTATGAATCAGACGCTCTACTATCTGGATCACATCTTTTGCTTCCAATGCTGCGGTAAAAAGAAATTGAAATCCCTTTAATGCCATTATAGCTCCGAATATGTTTCACACATGATGTAAATACCTATCTAAATTAAAAGCTAAGGGTAAACTGTCGTGAGCCTGGAATACTTCCCCAACTAACGAGTTGCTGCCTTGGCTTTTTGGTGACCGTGAGAAAGTTAGGATCAGAATTTGGCTGGGAAATTTTAAGGATTAACTTTGGGATGTTTATTGCAGTGTCTTCAGTATTCTTCAGAATGGGTGCAATCTACTTTCCCCGTTTCATTCGCACCTAGGATTAAAATTTTAGCTCCAGGGAAGCATCATTTCTTTTTTTTTCTTATCCATGATATCATTTTTGCTTCTGCGGATTTATGACTTATTAAAGTTGATTTTTTTTTAAATTTTAGGTCCCCGTTCATGCTTCCCTTGCTTTCTCTTCCTTCTTAATCCCATTAGGTAAATGCATTGCTTGCATCGCCTGACCTGTCGGTATGCTAATACAAAGTAGAATGGCCATCTCTTGCAATAGGCAGCAGGCATTAGTCCAAACTGCACGATTCACTCTCCGAGGTAGTGAAAAGTTCCCTGAAATGAATACTTCATTTTATTTCGTTCGTGCTGTAATTACGCATCGTAAGTAAAACCTACTGTTCAAACAACTTCCATCCTAAAAACAATGATTTCCAGAAATAAAGTAAAATGCTTAAGTTTAGGTTTCTGCAGATCGAGTGTATTTAGAACAACGATTACTCTTAAATTTATTTTTACTATCTGCAATCAATTGCTTAAACAATATTCCTCGTAAAAACAAAATAATGAAATAATCAGCAACTTCGAATTTGGATTTTTCGGATGCAAAATATGTATTCAGGAACAGCCATTCAAGTTAATTGGTTCTATTAAATTATTTATATACTTGAACTTATTACAACAATAATGCCAGTAATACAGCATAAAAATACCAATTCGGATTCAGTGGATCAAAATCATACTACTGGACACCTCTAATTTAGTAAGCATGTAGAATTTAACACTGGTGTTGATGTTTGCTTGATCTTTTTGAGATGTCCCCTAGGGTGTGCCGCTTCAATTACAAAGGGAGCAATATCCCTGGAAAAGATAGTGGATGAAATGATGCATGTTACGTCGTATGTGTTACATAGAGCCGTAGTAAACGTCGGGAAATTGTCCTGCGAGCATCAAAGGCATCGAAGGGAAAAGGAAGCAGCCGGCAGTCGCGAATATGGACCAGAAGTGATTAAGGAAGCGATCGGGCTCGAAAACAGATTGAGGCGATAGGTGAGGCTCTTTCGATTTTTCCGTAGTTGGCAAGCGTGCATTCGAGACCTGGATGGAGCGGGAGATAGCATTTCAGTCTCGTCGGCGGAATATGCCTTCGGTGGACCAAATGGAAGCACGTGGAATGGGAGTGGATTTGGTCTGAGTTTTGAGCGACTGCTGGAGCTGAAATAGCGGTCATTGACACACGGTTCGCAGTGAAAGGTTTCATTCCGAATGCCGCCCGAATGGGAAATAGAATGGTTTTTCGGAGACACGGAGAAGCTGGAAGGAAAGGAAAATAACATCCAAGCAAATGGGACCGGTGAACAATTGCTGGGAATCGTTTTCTCTTCGCCATTGTCTGTGATTTAGTGGGTTTTTGTTGGAGGTTTATGTTATTTGCTGGGTATACGCTGTGATACAGGTAGGAGGGGAATTGGTGGAAGATGAGAGTCTCTCGCGTGCGCGGAAATAAAGGCACAGATCATCTCTGTTTGATGCCATGTTGCTAATCCCAATAGCGCGAGGCGATGGCTTCCAATGCTCCTTGGAATAACTACTTATATATTGTTTGAATGCTTAAAACGAAATTAGAGCTTTTAAAATCTAACAACCAAGTTTGTAAATTGGTTCCAAATGTAATCATGTAATCAATTCTGCCGGCAGCTCTGGTAGTTAAGTCTAGCAACTATGTAGTTGTTATCTTGATTGATCCTTCTTCTTGCTTTCCTGTACAGGAAAGCAAGAAGAAGGATCCTCCGTGTTGGGGAATGATGTGGCTCTATATATCGTGTCGGTTGTCGGTGACCGGTAAATACGGGAAAAGTTAGTAAAATTCGTATAATTTGCGAAAAATACTGGACTTATTTTAACTATTCGAATTCAAGATATGTTGACATATCCGTGGAAAATGAATAGTGCCTGTGAGCACTTGCTAAAACTTTGAAAATGAGAGATTTAAAATAATGGTGTTGAAGATGATTTCTGATTCGGTATATGTTTTTCTTTGTTACTTAATTAGTATGTTCCTGGCTATTATAAGATATGAACACCTTACTTCCTTAGCTGGTGATAATATAAAGGAAATTTTATGCATCATTGAAATGTCTGTGTATTTTTTAACCTGTATGAAGGTTAAAAGATACCACCTCTCGTATAGGTCGAATGATTTAACCTTAACATTGCAATGCCTTTAGCGACTTATTTTTTCACTTTTTATCGCATTATCGTTCGATTTGATGAACTCTACAGTGAGGATGAAGACATGGAAAATGATTGAAGATGGACCACCTATCTCCCTATGAAAATCTTCTGCTAGTTTCTACGTTCACATTGCGTAGATTGCAGTTCTACCAACCGATCTTCGTGAAATCTCTATGAACCTTATTTTTCCTTCTTTTTGGGTTTTGTTCCGAATGAGAGATTATGTGTGCGTGGCAGTCTAATGGTATTCTGTTATTGTAGACATGCGACAATTTTTGTTTCAGTGGCCCTCTGATGCTGTTTTAAGGGTCTACAGGTCTGACGGATGTTTGAGCGGCCACCGCTGCACATCATTTCCTAGGCATACTCCTCCTCCGTCTTTTATAATATGGGTCTATGGACTACTCGAGGATCACGTCCGCTGTCTTGGGCGCACATGTGCATTTGGACATAATTTTGTTTTAGGAGAGATTGCTATCCGCTGTGTCAGGCACGTGGCGTATCCTTTGGGTTTCCCTCTGTTTTCTATAGGGTCTGTGGTGCAACTATTTAGCACCGCACGAAGATCCTCTTTCATTACATAGATATCTTGTTCTTAAATTCTCTTAAATCCGGACTACAATGCAGACTTGTGAAAGACTTCAGACAATGTTGAGCAGACCTTAGGAAGCCGATAGCCGGAGCACTGGCGAAACGGAGTCGAAAAACGCGGAATGAATGCCGAAAGAGCACAAATGGAAAAGTGCCTTCTTCAAGTGCAGCCTGCGCATTCACAATCATGCAATAATACATCTGACATCACAACCCTGACGTTTGCCGGCTGTGAGAAATAACTAGATCGCCTTTTTTCTATGACAGGCGATTAGAAAGGGCGGTGGCCCTTAGCATCCACCCCATATTTATGTACAGCAACGAATGGAGACCAAAGCAGAAGGAAATGTGGAATAGCTTTATAACATAAACTTGCGGAACAGACAACAAAGAATTAGGTCGCCCCTCTAGGAAATATACTTCCAAAACGACGCAAAAAAGAATTATAACCTTCGCTGAACGCAAAAGGAGGGTAAACTATGGTGTGATTTTATGGTTTCTTTATTTTTTACATTTATTATAAGTATCGGGATCACATGTGGGGACATGTATTAGAATTATTGAAAGTTAGTCAGGTATTCTCTTTTAAAGTAAAATTAAGGAAACATGAATACCTGAAACCTCTAAACTGAGCGTACCCTTATCTGCAAATCAGGAATAACTTTCGTATTAAATTAGATAGGGTATTATGGAATTCAATATTTATGACATGTATTACAGCAGGTGTTAAGCACCGTGTTTCGTGAAGATAGAAGTCGTAACACTGTTTTCATTTCGATGATCGCTTGCAACAAATAGATTCGCCAACAAATTTCGGCCTCCAGAGTTATATCTCCCGGCATAAAGTAGGTGCACAGGATCTTCTGTAAACTGTATTGCTCTGTATTTTGTTTTACGAATCCATATCATTTTTATAGCCGTGCGTTATGCGTCGTGAATAAAATCTCGTACATACAAACTTACTCCAAGGTTCTGCAAGTGTTTTACAGGCAATTCAGTGCGTATCATGATTTTTCATATATAATACATTAAGAGAGGATAAAACAATATGGAAATAAATTTAAAAATTATTTAAAAATATTTAAAATACCTTCATTTGTATATGCTGGCAAATGGCCAAATTAATTTAATAAGTTAATCTATGGAGAAGAGCCGGCAACAGTTTCATAAGTTGATCAAAACAGCGTCCGTATCTGAGATACGAGAAATGTATTGCCATACAGGGGTATCATCTTCCCAGGGGCGTCTCTTCTCCTTTCCCCTCTTCCCCCCACCCTCTTCCTCCCTCATTCGCCTTCCAGGACCCGTGTAAGGTGTCATAAAACCCTAACTTTTGCATGTGCTTCTCTTACGGACTTGTCATACCTACTGGCAACTGTATTGCTCTGTATTTTGTTTTACGAATCCATATCATTTTTATGGGATCTATGGGATTATTCTACTATTCTATGGGATCTAATCTGACTGGGAATTCGTCTCTTACTCAATGTCTAATTCGGAATTTTTGGATGCAGACAAAGAATAATCACCGCCGAATAGCAAAAATCGTCAGCTTGAACACAACCATGAGAAAATACTTCGGTTATGAAATGTATCCGTGTTGTTCTCACTATTTCATCCCTCTGTAAAACCACAGGAAATGTTTCGGAAATGGCTGGACCACCAATGGGGAATGCGTTTACTCGGAACCGAAATCGCAATTTTGTGCACGAAATTGTTAGATGGAAACGAAAAAAGAAATTTAGTGAAAAAATGAATCTTCTAACCACAACCATTCACTCATAAATCAAAAATTTAAATAAGCAACAGGTGACGCCCACCGAGAAAGCTGCTGTGATAACATTGACGTCATTTTCCTCCCGTCCTTGACTGCTTTAAGGGGAAGGGAATGGAGTGGAGGGGGATTATCGGAAGGTCTGCTCGCACAGATCCTGTCGCAATCGCTCCCATTGGGAGAGTCAGCTGTGTCCCCCCATTGCGATAAGGCGAAGTAGCTTCGCAGGCTCAGTTGTGATTGGACGAAGTCGATATACGTCAGAGGTGGCACCACGCCCACTTTTCCGAAAGGGTTAAAAACATCAGTTTTTCGCCGCTTATAACTCGAGAAATAATTGACGGATAAAAAACGGAAAAATACGCATCTTTTTATTTTACAAACTCTATCATATTCGGCAATAAAAAATATGGTAAACGACCCCATTCTTCAAACTGTGCATTTTGGAGTGACTGATTCATTTGATGGCACGGCCGTTGGTCCTTGTAGTACGGTGAGGTTTTTCAGGTGATTGTGGCAGTTTCCATTGCAATTCGTGGCCCGGTTTCCTCCAGTCTCGCTCCTTCTGCTCCCCACCTTTGACGCAGACAACCGCACCTTCCTCGCCTCCCCGATCTTCTTCCTCGCTGGCGTTTGACGACGCCGGATCTAATCTGACTAGCACGGAGTCGAGGGCAGCCGCTCCAGGCGGCGGCGTCCGGGAGGAGGGCGTGGTGCTTGGCTCCTTGAAATTATTATTCTTCAAGGAGCTTTCTGTACATCTGTGTGATACCTTGCGAGCCACCTCGAGGGTGTGTGGCAGGGGGTGAAAAGCACCATACATGCACCACTGACATGTCAGACCTGCCTGCTAGGGGTGTCAGGGGAAGAAGGCCATATTCAGAGAGCGTTGGATGAAGATTGCAGCGGAGAATGAAGCCAACTGAAGGTTTAAAGTGTCATAGGAAGAAGAAGAAGTTCCATCATGTCTTGATAAGAGAAAAATAGTGCAATAGTCGTGACTCCTCGGGATAATACTGGTGGTTTTCCTTTGCCTTCCACATGGCAGTACTGCAGTCGTTAAAGTAATTATTTCCACGCCTGTAGTGAAATGAATGTCGCTGTACCGACCACTGTGGTCTCCACCTTCACTCATATGAAGGAGAGTTGCTGCCCTCTCCTCCGGGTGATGAGATGCATTATTGCTGATAGCCTCTCTTCGTCAAGGCACGGCATCTTCATAGTCATCTGCATCATAATTATACTGTATTATACTTAATTAAATGTAGCCTGTACAACAACACATCCAGGGCAAAGATATTCCCTGATCGCTCTCCTGCCTCATGCCCTGCCAGCCCCATCAGCATTTATAAGACCATTTAACCTCCCCTCCCTCCACCAAACTCCCCAACTCCCTGTAATCGCGCGATGCATCTTCACTTCCCCACCTGCCGTCTTCCTTCACCTTCTCAGCACTCTTCATCATCATCATCATGGGTCAACAACTTAGGATTGGTTTTACGCAGCTCTCCTTTCGATTCTTCTATCGGCCAACCTCTTCATAGTAACGTAATTCCTCTCTTTCACATTCTTCACAACTTGTTCTATATAACTCATTCGAGGCCTGCCTTTTCCATTCTTCCCGTTCATCACTTTTCCCTCGGTGATTTTCTTCATCAGGCCATCATGTCTTAAGAAATGACCGATTAAGTTGTCTCCTATTCTTCTTAGAGTTTTCAATAGACTACTCTTTTCTCCCACTCTTCTCCAGACTCTCGTTACTTACTCGTTCAATCCATTTCCACCTTACAATTGCGTTTCCGTCAATGTTGAAGTGTTCGCCACTTCAATGGAATTTCCCTTTTATTATATTGGCCAAAGCGCCACGAACCTCTGTAACCGATTTAATGACCACCGTTCATCCTTCAACCCATATTTGTCGCACCCCTCTCTCTCTCTCTCAGTTTCATTGCATACTTCTGGATGTGGTTCTCCTTTGGCAACCGAAGGAGGACGAGGAAGTACAAAAATTGTAATAGAAACTCTGATTGTCTAGGAGGCAAAAGTAATACGTACAGACTCGTAATAAAAACGAAGAGGCCTGGAGGTCGAAGTTGAAACGCATGGCAATGGTTTTGAAAGATTAACGCCCATTTCCGTCGGAATGTTTCGCAGCACTTCCCGGCTTCACCACCCACGCCTAATACTTCTTCGCTCGCATTTCTTCCTAGCTCTCCCGTTAGCGGTCAGGGGGCTTCGAATAATTCATTCAAGGCCTCTTGAAATAGCATCTGGAGGAATGCTCCAGCTTACTCGTTCCATCCTCACCTATAAAGGCCGTAACTCTTTCATGTCTTAGTGTTGCTGCGTGATACACGGAGTTCATTAAAATGAAAATGAAGCAAATGATGAAGAATGGTTCAAGACGGTGTCTCGCTAGTTGAAACGGGACGAAGGAAGCCGTAAAAAGGTATTTTGAAATGTTTGGGAATATGAAATGGAATGTTTTAAACTAAAAGGAAAGATTTATATTTTTAAAAGAGCTGACTTTGATAACTTATGTACGGAGGGTTCATGGAAGTCGTTCGTTAATATCATGCGCTCTGGGATCAATAGATATATCCCTCCTAAATTTAGAAAAGAAAGTTCTGAACCTATGGTCATTCCATTTCCAATCGACAAATGGTCGTTGCCTCGCCATCTCAGATTCCAACGAACTTCGGCTCGTAGGCAGTGCCTACCCTTGTGACCCATAATCAGTTGACTAAATTCACAGAAAAAAATGTTTCCCCTGAGGTATAGGCAAATGTACATCACTCGGATGCTTGAAAAACGTCATTTTCCGCTAAATTTATACAAGCTCTAGCAAACTTATTTTACTTAGCACAAATATAAAAAATATATCAATGTAAAGGAAAAAACCTATACTTGACAATATTAATCTTGAACGTCGACTTTGTGCAAGTTTTAATGCTTCTTCAACTGCTCTGAGTCAAAGTTCAAAATGTCGTTTTTTTGTAACTTTGGGCAATTAATAAACCCAGATGGACTTAAAGTAATATGCTAATTTTTTTCGTGTTAATACTCACGTGAGTTTAGTGTATGATTAAAAAGTAAAATGTCGATTTTAACCTACCTTCTCGGAGGAAATATCCCAAGAATCTTAGAAATTTGGCAAAAAATGGTTTTTCGGAGTTAAAAAAATCCATGTGACACAGGTTTTAAAAATCAGGTGAGTACTGATTTATCAAGTTCTAAAGGTGTTCTTTCAAGAAAAAAAATTGAGTTGTGTTTTTCAGGGGCTGGATATATATAGGGATTGGAATTTGTGTAAAATACAACGTTCGAGAGCCACAAGCGATGGACCTGAATAATGAGGTATTCCATAAACAATGATGTAATCAAGTTAAGAATTGTATGAAAACGAGCATAGAACGTTTATAGGGTCACTGATACCTTGTGGAAGAGGTGGAATGGAATGTGTGGTGGTACAATGTTTTCGAGGTGGAAATAAGTGGAGGCCATTGCATGAACTCTTCAACCGCCTCTAAGTCCTCGATGACTCTGTATCAATGGAGTGGACCTGCTATACATGCCTAAAGGAAACAGCGTTTGTTGTATTATATTGTATCGTGGTGCATGAATTCACATCACCTTCATCGTGCCCAACTAATGGCATGTCCTCTTTTGTGGAATGGGAGATGCCAGTGCACGTCTGGATACAGAGTCATCGAGGAATTGAGGCAGTTGGGTAAAAAACATTTTTAAGTTACTCATACCAGTTTTTGAAATGAGTAAAAAGATGTTGTATTGTGTTCCAATTAATCACTTATTACGAAAAAGCTTGTTTCTTAATTTTCCATTATCCCTATAGTATTCCACAAAAGGATGCAATGTCGCCTGTACTTTAAACCAATGATAGCAATGAACCTCATCCTGCAGGACAAAAGAGAATTTTTCTGAAAAATCCCCCCAGAGAATACACTCATGACTTTTCAGGGTTTCCTTTTTTTGTTAGAACAATTAAAAGCACATCATTTAACTAGCAAAAAGCAAGCAAAATACTTGAATTTAAAAAAGGAAGTTGAAGAAACAAAGAAATTCCTCCAGTCAATTGGTGATAGGGAGCAGCCTTAAAACTGCAAGATATTCCATAGAGAAAAATTCATTCGCCTTGACCGAGACACGAACCCGGACCCCCTGATTTCCGGCCAGGTACTCTACCAGTTGAGCTACCGAGGCGTCCTCTTTCTCTGTGGAAATTATAGAGGCTTTAAAGGAGCTAGATGTTGCCGGACTGCTAGGCATATGCTAGCCACAAAACAGCCGAAGTCGTGCGCAAGGCGCCACCGTCCATGAGGTTAAGGCCGACGTTTAACCACTGAGGTGCTTACTTTTGACGAAATTCAAAGGTCCACGAACTAGCCGTGAAAACTTTAACGGCGTAACCCACTGAAATTGCACAATAGCAAATATTCCACAGAGAAAAAATCTAAGTTTTCGCGGCCAGCTCGCGAGTTTTGAATTAGCCTTAAAACTACCGAACTTTATCCCTCACATCCATTTCATACAAAGTTCCGGCGGATAGCCAGAATTTATTGCCCAATGTTCAGCTAGGCTTCCGGAAGAGTAGACCATGTGTAACTCAAATTGCTCTCTTTTCCCGCAGTATTTTAGTTTCTGGCGAAAATAATATTTCGGTGGATGCAATATTTCTCGATTTCAAGAAAGCTTTTGACAAGGTTTTCATAGCAAACTAATTTTGAAATTAAAATCTTATGACTTAGATAGTACCTAATAAAATATCATAAATAATTGATTTCCTACATGATCGGGTGCTAAGGGTTGTTTTGGACGGTGTTACCTCACCGGCAATTAAAGTCACTTCGGGTGTCCCACAAGGTATCCATTTCCTTTTGTACATAAATGATATCAATAAGGTGGTCAAAAGTAAGCTTCGTATATTTTCCGATGTCGCAGTAGTGAACAGGGAAATTTTCTGCCCATATGATAAAGAATATTTAAATGATGACCTACAAGCAATTGAAAAATGGTGTGATACATGGCACTTAGAATTAAATTTTAAATAATGTCTTGTAATGAATTTTTAGAAAAATAATAGCTCTCCTCCTTGCACATACAAAATAAGTAGTAATGAATGAACAACCGTGGAATCCATTAAATATCTTGGAATAAGATTGACACATGTCCTTTCCTGGGGTAAACACATACGTGAAATAATGGGTCAAGCGAATCGTTGGTTGGTTATTCAGGGGAGGCGACAGACAGACAGCTGAGGTCATTTGCGCCATATAGGATATGGTGGATAATTGGGTAATGGTAGGAGTTTTCAGGGAACGGAGGAAGGGTGGAGAGAAACCCGGCGTCGGCATTAGCCGACTCTTAACGACAGGCGCCAAAGGGACCACGGCTTAACGTCCCATCCGACGGACGGAGTACTGTACTTGAAATGTCCTCCGCTAGACACTCAAGTGGGGACCGGTTTTCCACTGAAAAATCCGCCACTGCCGGGAATCGAACCCGGGCCCTCGGGGTGGGAGGCCAGTACTCTAGCCACCACACCAACCCGATCCCCGCGAATTGTAGACTGGGATTCATCGAAAGAGTACTGGGTAGATGTGACGATCATATACGAGAAATCAGCTACTTTTCCCTTATTAGACCTCATTTGGAATATGCTGCCAGTGTATGGGATCCCTACGAAATTGTAATAACGAACGAAATAACGAACTTGAACGTGTGCAGGGAAGATTGGCATGTTTTGTAAAGGGACGGTATTGTTCACCATATTAGCGTAACCAGTGTATTAAATGAATTAAAATGGGAATCATTGTCAGATCGCAGGTTGACTATGGTAGACTGGACCATGATTACAAAATTAGAGAAATTGATTGCCGAACTGACAGATTCAAAATGCCCTTTTTCCCTCGTACAATTAGGGACATGAATAGCGGTAAATACGTCCAATACGAGTGAATCAATCCATATTAGCAGGTAGTTGGTATGAGAACCATAAGGTAACCCAACTAACAGGACATTTTTGAATTGCTATTTTTATCTTTCTAAATAGTGAAGTTTAGACTAATATATTAATATTAATCCTTTTTTATGCATGATATGTAGTGCATGTTTGTTGAGAATTCACCCCATGCCACACACCTTAATGGTGGCTTGCAGGGTATTATGTAGATGAATAGAGAAGACGGAAGCAAAGGAATGATGAAGATTTGGGTTGGTGATTAGAATGGGTGAGGAGTAGGGTGACAGCGGTCAAATGCATGGAGATAGTCTCGACAAAAGCGGCGGGGCAGGCCAGAACGTGGCTGAGGGTCAGGCAGGAATGAAATAGATGAATGCACTCTGTGCGTTATAAGATTGCGCTCGGTGAACACTGGGAGCACAAAAGTTGCGGGAGGGAAGAGTCGAGGGATGAAACAGATTCCAGCGAGACAGAAGCGCATCGCGTTGCGCAGCGAGGGTGTCTGTATTGAATGCCGGGTGCGTGCGCGAATTCCCTTTCATTTCGCCCGATGAATGTGTTTTGTTTTTGCCGCGGACTCTTTAACCCCAGCATCCCCCGTATGGTGTCGCACTCGCCGTTGATGAGGCGCCGGAGCTGTGACCTGGGCGTGATCTTGCGAGCAGGGAGACCGTGAGAGTGGCGAAATTCCGAACTCCGCCTCGACAGAGGATCTGAAAGCATCAAGCTGGGGGATTCCAAGGAGAGAATATATTGCTTCCACTGTGGCTTCGCTTTTCAATACTGTCGTGTCCCTACAACTGGACCCCGAGGGGTAATCTGTGCTCGCCATCCTTCCTTGAACTTCAGATTGAGAGTAGCATCCGCATTCGAAGTGATAATTCACCCTGTGATTCGGCGAGTCTCGGTGCTAGGTTAGCCAACAGTTGTGAAAGCGCCATTTCGTTGTGGTAAACACTTTGGAGAACGACAAAAGAATATCACTTTGCTTGCGTTGTCGTTGTGTATTTTGCGAGTGAAATCCTCTCATTCCTCTCAAGTTGCTCTTACTTTGTGGCTGGCGTTGTGCGCTGGTTGTAATACCTCTGCAGGCCCAGCCGGGAACTCAGGCGGAAAACCACTTTCAAGTAACGGTTCCAGTGGCCAAAACACACAGACGAAAATTTGCGTAAAGTGCTGCCTTGCTTTTCGTCTTATTTGCTTTCTGAGTGACAACTTAATTCCCTGGATCGCAAATACTCGATGCAAACTCCAGTTGAGGCAAAATAGCAAATACGTTTAACTTTTTTGCTCGAACGCTTTCTCACCAAACGCCGAACAAATCACAAGGTCTTTAACGTTAGTCATCGTCAACAGCCACCAATTTCATGAATGGTTTGACAATGCTCTCCAGTGATCCTCTTTTTTCCAAAATTCTAAGCTCGAAATACGGCAAATGCATCCCATTATACCCCAGGAAAAGAGGAAAAATTATTTTTTTTGGATGGGATGACTGTTAGTGGTTCTCCTATGGCAGGTTTTGTTGACAGCAGACAACCGCAACGTACACCAGCTTTATACGCTATTTTCAGTTGTAAATGAACCGATAGTAATCTTATTTCTCAGTCGACGCTGTACCTGTCATGTCAAAACTTGTTCCGTTAAGATAGAGTGAATGGAAGGTTTGGGCGATGACTGTTCTTAAAATGCAAAGAAAATGCGATAATGGCTCCATTGGTAATTTAAATTGCAGTTTGGTTTGCTCGACCGACCTTCCTTTTCCGCCTCTCCCGCCCGACCTCCACACTGGCCCTCTCCTAGTAGCGCACTGTATGCAGTGTCCTTCGCGGCAAAGGGTTCCTGTGTTTGGAGCATTCTCAAGTAGTGTTTCGGTTGAAATTCAATGTGAGTGGCGTTGTAGCCTGGCGAGGGCACGTAGTTTTCCCTAAACAGTAATTAGAATATAAATTGTTAATATTACTCCTTCACTAGGAGTCATCTTATCCTGGATAGGGAAGCACTAACGGATTATGTCAGTGCACTATTTCAATTCCTTCCCATTTTAATCGCCCATCCTATTTTGAAAGGTTTTCACTGCATTAGGAGTTTTTTCGTCCATTGCCGCAAGCGTAGCCTGAATATATGCGATGGGAAAACCCTTGTTTTCGTATCACATTGCTCTATGATACACTTATGATGGTGCACATATGGGTGCACTTATGACAGACACGCAATGTGCGATGGTGTTGCAGTTGGCTTTTCCAGATTGCTTTTAGGTGGACAATTCACTGATGAAGGAGGTTTTAAAGTGAATTTGAGTGCGTAGCGTAATTTAACTTTCATTTTCATTATTGAGGTCACAAATAATAATGTAAGCATTTTAGAATTTTTGTCCGAGTCATAATCACCATTTTGATCCATTTACAGGCTGAAAAAGTAATCATCAAATTCCTTTTCTATGACCACTGTGCATCTTTTAAGGTCTCACTTTTGCTTTTTGACAGCTTAAGCGTTTTGTGTGTGAGAGAGAGAGAGCAATACTTTTTTTTTTGCATGCGCCCGATCATATCCAAAGAATAGGAATGCCTGTGAGGTTTCAGCTCACTCGGTCGCCCTGACTCTGTTAAGTCGACAGCTGAGCTTACTCCGACTGTTGGGAGGAGGCGGTCAGTGTGCAAGGGGAGAGGGTGAAGATGGAATTGGGAGATTTCTTTCTTCTAAGCGCAGGAAATAAGAGCCTCTTCCAGTGCCCTTCACTAAGGCGCACATGAAGAACGCTCGACACTCCCCGACCTGTCGCACACGCCATGAAAGGAACTTCAAGTACTACTTGTGCCGAATTTTGCGTTAAGGCCTTTTTGTGGAGCAGCGGCCACCTGATATGGCTAAAGGCCGTCGTCGAAAATATTTCTATATTTCCGTCAAATTCTGTGCACTTGGTGGAATTAATTAATTATTTTCAACGGCCATCTTCATCCCGGGTCTGGACTGCGTGCAGCGGTGCGTCAAGTTTCCCCAAGTGTGCTGGCGCGAATTGTGAGGCGCCGTTGGAGGGATTGCTGGCTCCTTTTCGAAGTCGATCACTTGGCAAGCATTCGTTTCACGCCTTTCCTTGGGTGTCTTATATTTCATTCCGAGCTTTCACGGCAGGCTCTCCGCTTGTTGAAGGGGACCCGATAATGCAACCTTTAATGATTGCCACAACTGTGTGTTGGGAGACCGAACATAGTTTCACAGTGTATTATTCATCGATTGGTTAGAATCATGGAGGTGGCTGTGCTTTGTATCGGCCTAATATGGGCCACAAAACAGAGAGGGATTTGTGAAATGCGAGCGAAAGCCTTGAACTGCGACCAGGCGGTCTCTAGGGGTCGTGCCGGGGTCGCAGACGTGAGGCGTAATCCGCGGAGTCAAGCTCGGTCGTTTTTGTGACTTGTCAATCGATACGGAGCGTGGCAGTGGGAACGCGGTCGCTCTTTCGCTGGGGCTTCTCTGGCCGTCCCTCGTTCAGTCCATTCATCCATCCATTGAAACCATCCTGGATGTTGTACTCCGACCGCTCCGCGTCCGAAGTGCTCACTCTGATTGAAAATGCATGTTCACCCCCTGCCACACACCCCTGCAGTGGCTTGCGGGGTATCATGTAGATTAAGATGCAGTCGTGAGGCCGGTGCGCTAACCGTCGCCGAAACGCCGCTCTGATTCGACAGCCTGTTTGCCCTAATTTGGGAGGATTCGAATTTGGTGGAGGATTTAAAAACTAGTTGATGCCATCACATCCCCACTGCCTGTGGGTCGGAATACAGAATTGAATTTCGAATGCTGACTGAGCCAATTAAACGTCAGCCCCAGGCACACCGTATTTTGCGTTTCGTTCATATGACAGTTCATTGTTGTCTAAATAGCCAATCAAGTGAACATTTAACAGTGTTTCGAGTACAGAAAGATTTTTTGCAAGTCAGGTATTTGCTTTTTGCTTTGATGATGCCTTCATTCGATAAATCTATCGTAAAAGAATTATGATGTGGTATATATATTGTTTGAATGCAATTGATCTGCAATCAAATTCGATTTAGAGACCCAAAATTACAGGCCAAAATTGTAATTTTAAAAACAAAAAAAAAACATACGAGGGACTGTGACGCAATCAGCCATAATTTCCTTTGACGTGTACGCTACTGAAGAAATACCCGCTGAGGATATAAGAATTTTCCACATGGAACGCCCGTCGTGTGCGATGCCTCCGTGAAGTATTGTTTTTGATGACAGAAAGATGACGTGAAATCCATCGACAATAGTGAGGGAAAGGAACAATTAGTCCTTTTTCTTGTTTTCAGTTTGCAATTCTCAATAGCTATCCTGTTGAATGCGTTGCCTCTCCATTTGACGTGATCCCTTGCCTTCCTTCGAGGAAATGTTTTCATATCGACTAAATCCTTGAAATTCGCATCTCAGCTATAGCTGTGGCAATGGGTGAGAAATGCGTCAAACTTCAACGCAGAAATACTGTCCCGTCTTACGCTGCGCATCTCAATGTAATGAGCATTCTGCCTCACGTCGTTATTTTTGAAAAAGGGCGCATTTATTCTTTATCAGAGGCATTCGTGTTTTACAGAAAAGCCACGAGTTAAGCTGTGAAGCTTTGGGATCTTGAAGTTTTAACAGCAAAAATGGTTTGAGGAAAATGTCCAACGTAAAGTGAAAGGAGGAGTATGTCAAAAATATTTTTGGCTTAATAAAAGGTGATGGAGGGAGAATTAAGAAAATGCAAAGGCTTTCGGTGGCCTGGTATGTAATTCGTGGACACTGTTAAACCTATTAAATGAATAAAAATTATGACATTTAATACTTTATTTAATTGAGTTAGGTCGACAATGATAATTATATGAAAAGCTAACAGTAAAGTAATACGAGTCAGAAAGCAAATTACGCCGTGAGTTGATGTTGTTAGTCTTTAAGCCTCGAATAATATGTGGACAGCGGTTTGCACCCAGCTGTAAGGAAGGTACCGAAGGATTTTGGGCTTGTTTTTTAAATCTTAAAGCTTGAAATGTATCATGCTGATTGCAATTGTTCCATAAGAGCTCCTTCTTAACATCTTGATGAATTCTAACCCACTCATTTAGAATACGACTCATTCGGCAGTGTTTTAGAAAGGAACGCAACAATTTTGGGTTGTTTATGGTTGCCAACGACTTATTAAAAGCCGTGCGTTGACGTAGAATTGGTTCCAACGTTCAAATGTGTTCGAACAAACCGAGGGCTTGTTTAATTAGTGCCCAATCCGTGATGGCATTATTAATGGCATTATTTTTTCAAGCGGAATCCAACAGATCATGTGTTCATCACGCCATTTCCCATCCTTAGGCCATTCCGGGAGCCAGACGAAGGTGCGTCCAGCTTCTTAACTTCGCTCGCGTACAACAAGACATGTGAGGGATCTAAGATATAGCCATTGAAAAGGAGCTCAGCATTTTCTTTTGCTTGTTTGGAATGTGGGCCTCAAATTGTTTCGTGAACTGGTTTTAACTCTTTCGTAACTGACACCGACACTATTCTCTGGGTTCACTTTTTCTTTCATTCGGAGATGAAATGTTTGAGACCTGGCGCCTGGAGGCGCTTGAAGATGAGGTGGATCTTCGTGGCGTCTCCTGCCACCCATCGCGAGTCCTCGTCCCCACCTCTGCTCCATCGTCTTGCGTCGCAGTCGCGAGGGCCCTTGCGGACCCCTGGGGCCGAGGCCCCCTTTTCCCATCCCACGTCAGGTGGAAGCGAATTTATGGAAGGCGCTACAATTCAATGTCGAGGCAGAATGTTTTACGAGGAAATGCTAGCACTCTGCGGATCTAAATCCTACTGCACAACGACATGAATATCGCAAATGTATTGATATATCGAGTCCTCCTCGATTTACATGTCCAATATCAAATAACATCGCATGCTGAATGATTTCGAGAGATGTCGCTTATTCTCACGCTATGCCATAGCGTGACACCTCGTGAATCTGAAATATTATGAAATGTTGCGATATCCTCGTCGCATTCAGTCGTATTTCGCATTATATCACACTGATATTTACTGTCGTATATGGAATACTGTCGCAATATTGCGTTCACTGGTGTATCGGTTAGACTGTTCCCTCCGTATGCATCTACATCTACACGATACCCTGCAAGCCACCGCGAGGGTGTGTGGCAGATAATGAATATCACCAAGCATGCACAACCGTCATGCAAACAAGTAACTATAGGGACTCATGCAACTAGATTGTTAGTATCTATAGTATTTATTTCTATTTTAGAATATGTTGATGTAGATGTATTTCGCTAAATTTCTGCTTTGCAGATACTCTCACCCATTTTAGTTCACAAATTCAGGGTAATGTTGTGAAACTATTTCTGGCTTTGCTACAGCAAGAATGTTCTTAGTTGTTTGTTTTTGTGGTCACATGGTCTGCATTTGCCCTTAACTCGCAAAATTTATGATTAGTTCACAAGTCTATAATGTAATTTTGGGATCTAGTGGGATTTTGTTACCTTTGGAGAGATTTGCACAGAATACAACTTTGCTTCGACTGTGTGATCATCATCATCACCTGATGAAAAAGAAATTCCGTCGACTTCGGGCATCTGACAGCCTGTTTTGGCGACGCCTTAGTGACCAGGGAATATTTTTACCGTAGAAGATGACCCAGGGAGATATTCCATAATGAGTAATTAATTACATACATGCGATGAATAATCATTGAAAAATAACTATCTTGACAATGTTTGAGTTGATTAGTTGCATTAAGAAAACAACGCATACAATACTTCAGGTGGAGTTAAAACTTCGATTTTCTCCGTCGAGGTATTTTCAAATTATCAAAAATCAATCATCATCATTTGTCATTAATCCTCAGATTGGTTTGACGCAGCTCTCCACTGAGTTCTTCCATCGGCTAATCTCTTCATATTCACGTGTTTCTTCGCTTTCACATCCTTCATCACTTGTTCCATATATCTCACACGAGGCCTCCCTTTGACGTCCTTCCCATCCACATGTCCTTCCACAAAAATGCAGTACGTTTGAAAAGGAAACCGCCATTAATAGTATCCGAGGCTCTCGAGACCGCAAATCCTTCCTTTGAGTTCTAAACTCGTAAACGACCCGACCCTGCTTGCTGAAGGCCCCACCACGGAAATTGACCATTTGTAATGCAACAATTAATGGAGAATGCGAAGCTTCAAAGTCTGGACATCACGCATTACTTAATTTAATTGGGGTTGATCCATTTTTCGTATGGATAAAAAGAAAAATCATAAAGACAACAAAGAAAGCACTAACTAGGTTGCCGTAATCTACATCTACATAACACCCTGCAAGCCACCACAAAGGGTTGTGGCAGGGTGTGATTTCTCACCAAACATGCACTACATATCATGCATAAAAAAGGAATAGTATTAATATATACTAGACAGAACTTCACTATTTAAAAAAGATAGAAATTGCAGAGCAAACATGCAAAAAAATTCTCCCAGCCAGCACAGTGTAAGCCATTTCTGTAAGTTGAAGGGAAATAATGGGTAAGTAACTTACAATGGAAGCGGCTAACCCTATTCTTACGTTAAAATTACTATAGAGAAGATTCACCCTGGCGGAAAAAATGGTACTTCTTCAATGGTCTCGACCTACGCGGTATTTTCGGTAATTTCCGCGGAACTTGTAAACAAGCTAACCGTAGCAACACTCGAAGATACTAGTTTTTTCAAATCAGAGAAGACCAGATTAATATATTTTCAGAGATTATAACCTAAAACATACTTCAACCACGTAATACTTTCAAATGTGCACTATTTTCGTCACTCGCAATCGGAGAGTACCTGGGAGCTCAAAAACAAAAAATTGCCGGGCGTCGTTCTCGCTGCCCTACTTTAGAGAATAGAAAAATGTCCAGTGTGGCAACGCTCGAGGGCCGAACTTCGAAGACTTCTTTTGTTAGATCCTCTATGGCGTCTAATTTCTAGTGTCACATTTTGCAAGCCAAGGAATCAAAAATTTGCAAATGGTAATATTCTCGATGTAGGATCTTGTTTTTTCCCGGCGTATAATGTTGGTGAAGACTTCACCGGTAATATTCTCTTTCTATGCGGAGCCAAAAAAAAAAATGTATACATTCAGCGGGTGAAGGGAAGGATTTTCATAGAGCCAAAGCTAATGTGCTACTGGCATGACAGATGTTTCATATAAATAATAAAAAAACAGCATTATTCTTTAATTTATCCAGAAACATCAGAAAATAACCCTGACTGACCACCCAAAATGTGAAAAAGAGTTCTCCTATGGCCCTTATCATCTACCGTTCGTAATCTGCTCGGTAATACATGCTATCTCATCTCCGAAGGCTACTTATTGTCTCCAAGGCGTAGTAAAATATGTACATGAAATATCGGCCCCCAATCCCTAAATACTGCAGGAGAAAGTGGTCTTTCAGCTACTTTTATTGGCATCCGATTTCGCGACCTATATCGTATCGAAAGAATCGTTATCCCTATTGTATCAACATTAAAACATCTATGGGCCTATAGGCATAAACGAGATGTTTCGTCAACTCTGCCCACGGACGTTGGAGCACACTTCGTTGACCTTCGGCCGACGCTCCGATCGCTTAGGAGCCCTGAGATATCGCTGTGGGATACATTACACGGCCTAGGCGTCCAGGCGTGTAGGATATTCGAGCACTGTAGGCCTTTTTTAGGATAGAGAGTAGGGCAATGAGTAGGTAAAATAGTGGGCCATTATATAACATACCATTAAGGATAGCAAAGTATAACGAGTTGATCAGACAACACAGTATAGGTTTAGCGGGACGGAAGAAAGCAGAAAACAGGAAAACATATGTATCAAAATAACACTCATGAATTTCAAAACCGTAACTTTCCCAGTAATTTAGAAAACAGAATCCCCACAAATGCAATAATCAGCCATATTAAAATAGAGGAATTTCAGCAGTGGTAGCCAATTGTGGTAGTTTAAGAAGCCAGTTACCCGAATAGCATCACCTTATAGAGAGTACTATTTCTGACATTTTTATAGGAACGGAAAGTTGGTTAACAAGCGATATTGCTGACAGTGGAATTTTTCCCGTAAATTTTAGGGTATATGGAGAGAGATCGAGGGGGTCGACCGGCAGGGGGAGTATTTATCGCAATTAAAGAACACAATAGTCAGGAAAATAGAAGTGATTCCCGATAATATAATAGAAAGTGTACGGTGTTCCATTCAATGTGCTAATTCGAAAGTAATACACGTCTGTGCTTTTGATAGACCACCCCGTTCCGATGTACACTCAGAATTAGAGCTCGAGAAACAGATCAGGTCCATTAATTCCCATAGCAACGATCGACAGACTATTGTAGATGGAGATTTAAATACACCATCTATAGATTGGAAAACATGTAATCATAAGTCTAGGGGTACGGACAAAGAAATCTGCGCGTCATTGCTTCACCTGTTCGCATCGTACGCACTACATCAAATGCCTCAATTACGCCTCGAGTAACCTTGCGCAATAGAGGCGAGAATGTTCTAGATTTACTTGCCACAAACATCCATGAAAAAGTTAATAAAGTTATAAATGTCGATGGAATAAGTGACCACAAGGTAGTACACGTTAAATTTTACCTCAATACTGAAAAAAAATTTAAATTAAAAAGAAAGATTTTCCTTTTTAGCAAAGCAGATTTTAACGGATTTAGGCGTGACATACAGACTTCTTTTAAAAATTCGAGTACATCAGCAAAAATAGTGATGCAGACAATGCATGGAAAGAGTTCCTCCAAATTACGTGGTCACTTATTAACAGATATATGCCTCATAAGTATAAGTTCAGAAGTTGAAAGGGTGATATTAGACGGTAGCAGGTCAGTGGATGTAAAAGTTACATCGGGTGTTCCCCAGGGAAGCGTGATAGGCCCAATTTTATTTCTTCTCTACGTAATCACTTGAACACAGTAGTTAAAAATAGCAAGCTCAGTCTTTTTGCAGATGATGCAGTAGTGTATAAGGAAATTAGATGTGAAGAGGACAGTTAGTCTTTAGCTAAGGATTCAGATGTGATCGATGATTGGTGTGATAGTTGGCAGGGCAGCTAGAATTAAACTTGAAGAAATGCGCCGTAATGAACTATGAAAAAAGAATAGCATTCCCAGGAATAATTATTGCATCAAAGAAAAGAAAATATGTAACGTAGAATCTATAAAATCCTTCCTACAAGGTACTTACTTACTACAAGGTACTTACTTAATACAAGGTGTCACCATCACTGAACACATGTCATGGGGGAAACATATCTGGGAAATAACTAGTGTAGCACCGTAGATTAGGATTCGTAAAAAGGGTTCTTGGCAAATGTGATGAGAGAGTACGAGAAAGAAGCTATTTTACATTTGCCAGGCGTCACTTAGAATATACCGCCAGTATATGGGATCCGTACGAGGAAGGTATGATAAAAAAATTAGAGCGTGTGCAAAGGAGATCCGCTAGATTTGTTAAAGGCCGTTATGATAATTGTATAAGTGTTACGAGTTTAATAGAAGAACTAGGATGGGAAATACTATCAGAACGCAGATTGAAATTTAGGTTAAACCTTTTAAGTAAAATGGAAACCGATTTGTTCACAGATGACGTTAGATATATATTAAGAACCCCTGCGTATTATGCTACGTTTGATCAGATTAAGAAGATTAGAGAGATAGATTGTCGTACCGATAGATTTAAAATGTCATTTTTCCCGCGTACCATAAGAGAGAACAATAGGCAGCGTAGCAAAGGGATAGATAGGTGAAATATAGTCAGAGTAGTCTGTAGGGCATGATGCATGTAATAAAACCAATAATCCCTTGCTTATTTTGGTAGACATTGACAATCTAGCTGCATGTGACCCTATTATCTCGCATGTCTCCGTTAAATATCCATGTTGCATGCCAATAGTGCATGTTTGGTGATCTTCACCCCCTGCCACACACCCTCGTGGTGGCTCGCAGGGTATTACGTAGATGTATGGGAGTCCTTTCAAATGAAAGACCTTGAAATTGCACATCAGCATACTAACCTCGATTTTGTTCACGCGGTTGCCGGCGGCCAGGAGCGCCTTCCATTTCGGCGCTGCAAGACGGTCGCTTAATTCCCCAGTGGATTCTTACTCGGAATACTTTGTGCAAACTCGTGATATAAGTAACTTTCGGTAGCTCGGTGTAGCTTTCACCTATTTTCCAGCATGAAGACAAATTATTGACTGAAAATTGAGTCCACCATTTTGTTCTATATCTTTGGTAAATGTTACAATTCGGTTATAATACTTACAAACAACTAAAGGCAAAGAACTTTTCGACATCATCGTAATATTTTCTATTCTAGAGTGTCATCTTCCAGGGTTCAACATCAGCTATATTTTATAGATTTTCATGGAAAATTGAAGGAGGCCGATTTTTGCTCAAATTGTTTGACCCACTGAAATTGGTAATGCGTAATATCTAGACGTCGAACCTTTTCATGGTCATTCTCCATTGACTGTTGCTGTTAGTTTCGCATGGTATTTGTTACGGATATCACGCATCAACAATATAAATGGGATCAAATTTGATCATTTTTGCTAAAATGTCAAGTTTGTGTTCAGTTCTTCAGACGGATCATTAAAAGGAGAGAAATTATGAAAAAATCTGTCGAAATCCAATCAGGTCAAGAAGTTTAGGCATATGGTATTTTCCTGAGCGATTCTACTTGCATGGCTTTCTTATCTGTACTGCTGTATCATTCACTTCCTTACCAAATCCCGATTATGATGTCTATTCATCTAATTCACCTACGTAATACACGAGGGTGCGTGATGGAGTGGTGATTTTCAGGCGTGCACTACTTAGCAATGAGTACATGCATCTATTGATCGAATGAAAGAGTTTTAAGGAAGTACTCACATGCCGACACGCCCTCGCTAGATGCTGTTCGGTTGTGTTTTAGAAAGCGGGAGCCTAGTCCGAATCGGCCATTTTCTCGGAGAAGTTAGAGTGTGGGCGGCGCTTTTATTTCAAACAGCCTACTTGGCGTGATGCACCGTTTCCAGTGATTTGACGGCGACGTCTTGGAGTTTATTGTTTTGTGGAAATGAACCCAACAACGAGGGAAGAATTCAAATGAGCCGTCATATTAACATTTTCATACTCCAGCTCTCGGTTTGAATTTTGAGCTGGCGTCTTTCACGCAGCGTTTATAAAACAAACAGGAATGAGGGCATTTGGCAAACTTTGGAGGGTGAGTTTTAAATTAAACTTGCGCGCTTAATCTAAGTTTCGGAGCGTATCTTGATGAGAGTGGAACGAAGGTTCTGCATTCACGAGGTACTCCCGCTGATGGAGGACCTCCGACGAATCGATGTAATGTTCCGTCGCGGTCCCCGGGTCTGGTCGGGGACGGCGCTTCGAAACCGCTTCTTCTCGCTGCAGTGCTCTCTTACCTGTGGGAAATGGAAGGCTTTGGGTCCAAGCTGATGATGCCAAGTGGGATGCTGCCGTGGCGAATGTAGGACTTAGAACAGTTCTTGAGGCCGGAAGCTGTCCTACAACAGCTCTGGGGGCCAGTCAGGGCCAGTGGCTGTTAGGTGAAATACAGGACGGAAGAATACGTGGAGGGAACGAGTGCTTGATTGCAACTGATTAAGAGTACTACACGCAGTTCGGCGCCTGAGAGTACCAGCTTCGGGTTTCTCTTCAATCTTGTCTCTTTTCTAGAAAAAAACAACTGCTCCCTGCCTTTGCGGAGAAAATTGTTGCAGCTGTTAGCCGCTTTCAACTTGTAGCTGTATTGAATTCAGTGGTCATACGCTGGGGTCACTTGTTGGATGTACTGGAATTGCAAGGGTGTATAACACTGAAACAGAAGAAGACGGAAATAACACTCAGAGATCGCTGTGTTACTTATATGTTATAAGATAGTTTGCGATCGTACCTGTAGAGTGCTTTTGTTGATTTTAGGGCATATTTAAGACCTCCCTTACTCAGTACCGTCTCTCCAATTGGGAGCAATGACGCAACTGCTTAATCTCTCGTGTTAAGTATATGTGAAAAGTGGAACATTTTCGTTCGGTCTGAACAGCACTTTGTGACCCTTTAGCCTTCTAAGGAGCTTCACGGCTTAGATAAAGACCGCGTGTTCGCAGAGTTTGCTTGTGGACGTGGATCACTAGCCGCGACAGCGTATAATCGGAAAGCACCGCATTATGTGACGGGATCCCTATATGACGGACATCGAAAAGAACTTTTCTCAGATTTACATGAAATTTGGAATATGTATGTATATTTCAAAGCTGATGATAAATCTGTTGTCAATTTTAAATAAAAATAGAAGTTTGCTATTTTTTTCAATTTTGCAAAAAAAAATTTTATGTAGAGTTTTCCATAAGGAAGGATATAATCAATATAACAATGTTCTCTACATTTCCAATTATAAATATTTTACAATGTTTTTATCGTGTACGTTTCGTCATCACTATCACTTATCACAATAAGAGTAAACTATTTAACTCTTATAAATTAAATAAACTACATGAAATGTAACTATAGAAAAATAAAAATAAGCAAATTGAAATAATACTCAAAATAGATAAACATTATTCGGTAAACACAACGCCGCACTCTGAATCAGAATCACCGACTTTTCATCGATGCCCATTGAAAATGTTTCATCGTCCAGTGTCTCAGGTTCAAAACAAGATAGCATCCTCCTGGTCCTATCAACCGACAAACACCTAGCTTTTTTCCTGTATGGTTTGCGATGGCTGAATATAATCGGATCAGAATGCAGTCGCAGGAGTCGCAGAAGAACGTCCTTCATCATGTTTATTCTTGATGATTTTGTCGCGAAGTTTCTTCTGAATGACCTGACAAACTTATTTCATGCTGATCTGAGAATTTAAAGGAACACATTGCCTATTCTCGGCTAAAACTAGCATCTGATGATCAAGTTTTGAATGATTGCACCATACCAAAATAACGCCGTTTTCAGGGGAAATAATGTATTGAATGGAGTAGTTAAATGATGGTTTTTTATCAAAAGAGTGAAAATATGTTGTTTTCTCGTGTAAATTACAATGTTACACACCATTTCACTGCCTTTCGAAACGGAGTTGGATTTTGAGTGAATACATATTCCACACGCCCTCGCTGTGTCTTGCAAGGTATCGCGCACAAGTATTGCGAATTAGGGTGGGCCGAAAAAAGGTTTTTTTTCCGGATCAAATTCGCCCTGTGCGGGAAAGTTGTGTACTGATATCAGGATCTTGCATGCAAAATTATTTCGAAATTGAACACATCTACATCTACACGATACCCTGCACGACACCGAGAGGGTGTGTGGCAGGGGGTGAAGATCACCAAGCATGAACTACCAACATGCAAACAAGCAACTATAATGTCTCATGCAACTTGATTGTAATTATCTATAGTATTTAAGGGATCAATACATGCATGATGCACTACAGAATACGATGAAATATTTCCCCAACTATCCCTTTCCTGTGCTGCCTATTCTGTTCTCTTATAGGTTGGTTGGTTGGTTATTTAGGGGAGGCGACCGACAGCTGAGGTCATTTGCGCCATATAGGATAGGTGGGTAATTGGGTAATGGTAGTAGTTTTTAGGGAACGGAGGAAGGGTGGAGAGAAACCCGGCGTCGGCATTAGCCTTCTCTTAACGAAAGGCGCCAAGGGGACCACGGCTTAACGTCCCATCCGACGGACGGAGTACTGTACTTGAAATGCCCTCCACTAGACACTCAAGTGGGGACCGGTTTTCCACTGAAAAATCCGCCACTGCCGGAATCGAACCCGGGCCCTCGGGAAGGGAGGCCAGTACTCTAGCCACCACACCAACCCGATCCCCCTGTTCTCTTATAGTAGGGGGGAAAAATACCACTTTGAATCTATCGGTACGACAATCTATCTCTCTAATCTTATTTATCTGGTCGAATATAGCAAAATACGTTGGTTTTTTTTAATATGTGCCTAACATCTTAAGTAAAGCTATCCGATAGAAATTTCCCTAATAGATTCAATCTGCACTTTAACCTACGCTCTGACAATGATTCCCACCCTAATTCTTGTATTATTTCTGAAACGCTACTCAACCTATCGTAACACCTTTTAACGAACCTAGCTGCTCTACGCTGCACACTGTCTATTTCTCTGATTAAACCTAATACATTCCCATACACTGGCTGCATACTCAAGGTGGGGCCTAATTAGTGAAAAATAACATCGCTCTTTTGTCTTCTCATCACATTTCCCAAGTACTCTTTTCTAATATCCTAGCTTTCTCTTCGCTCGGCCGCACATTTCCCTTATGTGTCTTCCCCACGATAAATCTGCAGTGATTGTTACACCTAAATACCTTATGGCTTCAACGTTTTCGATCTTCATGTTACTAACTTCATAGGCACGCTCTATCGAATTATTCCTCCTCCAAAAATTGATAGCTACACACTTGTTAAGGTTAAGTTCTAACTGCCATTTGTCACACCACTCTTGAATTGCATCTAAACTCCTGCTAAGCGATTTACAGTCCTCTTCTTTTGATATATCCTTATACACTACCGCATCATCTGCAAAAAGTCTAAGGTTACTACTAACTACGGTACCCAAATCGTTTATGTATAAAAGAAATAGAAGCGGACCTACTACGCTACCCCGGGTAACTCCCGATGTGACTTCGCGATTGTGTCCGACATGATGCCATCTATGACAACCCTCTGCTCTCGCCCACTTAAGAATTCTTTTACCCAACATACAACGTCTTTATTTATACCAAAAATCTCTAATTTTAAAATTAATTTACCATGAGGAACTTTATCGAAATCCTTTTTAAAATCTAAAAATATCGAATCAACTTCAGTACTGTTTTCGCCGTGGACTAAAATATCGTGTACGAATAAAGCTAATTGTGTCTCGCAAGATCTACCTTTCCGGAACCCATGTTGGCTATTCATGAGTAATCCCTGACTATCCAAATGCCCCATGATCGAACTGACTACAGTGTGCTCAAATATCTTACAAGAGATTGACGTGAGTGAAATAGGTCTGTAGTTACTTGGTTCTTCCCTATCACCGCTTTTAAATATAGGTGTAATGTTAGCTACTTTCCAATCCTTGGGTACTGTGTGGTTCATTAGTGTTTTATTGAATATAATTTATAGATAGGGGGCTATTTCAGAAACTAATGTTTTATATACTCTGTAAGGAATTTGATCGGGACCTGGTAATTTGTTTTTACTAATGCTTTTTAACTGCTGCTCTATTCCGCGGCATGAAATGTTTATTTCGGGCATTTGCTCACTGAAAGTGTTCGGCGGTGGTTCAACTGCGTTTTGTGACGACGAGTTGAATACACTTTTGAAGAAGGTGTTTAAAGTATTGGCTTTTTCTACACTGCTGGTGACTCTGGTTCCTTTATCGTTTTTAAAGGCCTGGTTACACGATACATTAACACGTACGGGTTCATGAACATTTGCGTGAATGGTTTCAGCGTAACTTGTGCGAATGCATGAACCAAATAGAACAGGTTCTATTTTCTGTTCACGCATTCATTCATTTGTACATTTCGGGATGGTTACACGGTGAATTTTCGCGTTCATTCTCGCGTTCATGTTTTTACACATTAACTCGTACGTGTTAATGTATCGTGTAACCAGGCCTTAAGTGTGTGCACTGTGGACTTATTTCCCTGAAGCTCTTTCACATATGACCAAAACGCTTTAGGATTGCTATCTAAATATTCTCGTAACATCTTGCTCTTGAAATGTGATAACGCTTGCTGACATGATTTCCTTGCTAATGCTCTCGATTTTTTATAGTTTTGAACTAGCTCATTTTTTTCCTCTACCGATAGACCCCGTCCTGCATTTTTCCTCCTATGATAATATTAGCCACTGCCTTAAGTTAAAATTTTTGCGAAAATTCAGGTGGAAATGAGAACAAACTGTTTTGGAGAATAATTGGTTGCAAATACTGGAATATTGGTAGACATACATACACGTATCTAGATTAAAACACTGAAATTTGAAGTTCATTTGACGAAATCTGTGGCTTACACGATGCCAAAGAATAAAAAGCAAATGTAGAGTACAGGCACAACACAAAACATTTACAGGCTCGAAGCATCACTTCTAATAGATCACTTTTGGTAGCCGTATTTAGGATATACATATATACAGGATTTAAACCAGAAAAGGCCAATAGGATAAGACCAGAGAAAGAAACCCTTTTTTCGGCCCACCCCATTGCACATCCTAACAATGGACCCCTCACGGTTACGCCGATTTGGCCGCCAGGCGTCTCTGGCCCCAGGCCCGTGCTCGGATCCTAGAGTGGAAAGCTGTGCAATTATTATATTCCCTCATTAGGTATCGAAAATCAATGATCCTGCGAATAGACGCCGATGGCCAGTCATTGCATCTTCGTTTCCGGTCAATTTTCGGAAAGATCTTTGTGGCAGATTGTTTCATACGTGGCTGGACTGAATGACGACAAGCGTATTGTTGAATAGACTGGGGCACAGGCATTTTGTTGCCACTTACTTCTTTCGAACAGAAGAGATTAGAGTTTTGATCATTTGTCGTTTTGATCCGATGCGCAGTGCGACGGAATGCAATGAGTGACGTGTAATTTAGGCGCCGATGAAAAGAAGACATGGAAATTCAGAATTGGAAAAGTATTCCTCGTCCACGTGGGATTGAGAGCGGATTAGCGAGCTTTAGCGGATTCAATCGCAGGGACGTGGTCGATTCTCTCCGGTCCGATATTTTGCCCAATATGTTATAAACAACTGTGACGCTGGTAATTGGGCGTTGGCTAAACCTCTCTGTCACATTTTTGGCGTCCTCGAATTCAACACCGTTGACGTAGAAGTGAACAGTGCCACTATCACGGTCCAGTATTCAGCCACTAATGACAAAAACCCTTACATTCTGAACACAAAGAAGATAAATACTGAAAGGCAGAAGGTAATATGAGAGCACAGCCGTGGGGGCACGGCGTCGAAACGTGATGCAGGAGAGAGTCACGTGAATGGAAAATAAACGATCAAGTGTGCGGCAATAGGCGAGGAAGAAAGACGACAGTGGACTGTAGGGGGGGGGGGATTAAGGCAGTGGTTCGATGGATTTATGTTAGACGCACTGGAAGGGCAAACCAAGAAGAATTTGAGGGAAGATTATAATGACTTTTCGGGTCTTACCGCGTGATTAAGTTAGCCTGACGTTTCGCGACCCCTGCTGGTCGCCTCTTCAGAGAGATGCATCCCGGTGTGGGTTGGTACATACACTCTTCACTTCGGTGGGTTGGGTGTGGTAGGGGGAGGAGGTTGAGGGGGGGGGGATTAAGGCACAAAGTTTATTTAGTACAGGCATCTACGCGTGATTCATTTGAAGGCACCCATATTTTGTTTTCGTATCTCGATAAAGCCGCGGTTTGAATTTCTTGACCCTGGTGAGAACTTCAGTTTTATCGAAGTCGATTTGATGACCAAGGGCCTCTGCCACCGTTCTCAGTAAGGATTTAACTTATAGGTGAGGTTTGGAGATGGTCTTGATTTTATATGAAAATTATTTTTTTAAATCAAATTTAAAAAAAAGTTATTTTAATCATCACTATGAACCGTGAAAGCCTCAACAAAGAATTTGAGGGAAGTAAAAGAAATGGTTGGGATGAGAATAGAATGGAGTGCTGGAGTTGACCAATCCATGAATTGATATACTGACGCTGATTTCAAAAGTAATGTAATGAAAGTCGAGATGATGTTATCGGCTTAGAACCACCTTTCGTGGGAAAATTTTGGAAGTAATATATATAAATTACCAACAAAGGAACGGGAGTGTTTCATGTCATTAAATCTACGACTTTTTAAGATAAGAAAGAAAAGAGTGGAGCAGCTGCGACTCCTCGGGATAATAATGTGGTGGCTTGCCTTCTACATCGCAATACTACAGCCGTTAAAGTAAATGTTACAATGCCTGTAGTGAAATGAGTGTCGCTCTACGGACCACTGTGGTCTCCACCTTCACTCATAAGAATGTTGCTGCCCTCTCCTCCGGGTGGTGCAGGAATGCATAATTGTTGGCGGCCTCCCGTCGCCAAGTCATGGCAATTTCACAGGTTCTGTATTATTTAGTGGCCTATCTTACCCAGGGATATACCCAATACCCCCTCGAAATTCCGTCGCTTTTTGTCCACAACTGCTTATTCGACGAGTAAAATATCGATCGACCGAGATCGACCGAGTGACAAATGAAGAAGTGTTACAGAAGAGTGGGAGAAAAGAGAAATCTGCTGAAAACTATAAAAAGAAGACGGGACAACCTAATCGGCCATATCTTAGGACACGTTGGCCTAATGAAGACAATCGTCGAGGGAAAAGTGAATGGGAAAATTGGAAAAGGAAGGCCTCGTATGAGTTAAATAAAACAGGTCGTAAAGGACGTGAAAGAGAAGGACTGCGTTAATATGAAGAGGTTGGCCGATAGAAGAATCGAGTGGAGGGCTGTGTCAAACCAATCCTAGGATTGTTGACCGAAGATGACGATACGCACTCAGAGGGCATCTGACGCCTCCATGCCATGCCATGCCATTGGTACGCCCGTCTCGTATGCAGTATCACATCAACAAAGTAAGGCGATCTTCGCAAAATAATATCAGATATTCAATTAAATTATGGAACAATGGAATTAATTCATTCATTTTTTGAGTTTTTTAACAAAAGAACATTTACTGCCAGGGACAGTTTTTCCAAAATAATATAGGGTAGACCTAGGGGCTATTTCGATAAAATTAAGAAAAATTCTCGCTGGATAAATCCGGTACTGCTGCAAGTGTTTCAGTAAAATAAAAAGGAAATCCTCAGGTTTCAGCCAAAGTTAGTCGTGCTTCGTAAGTGAGTGGTGGCCGAATGGCCCAGCGGACATCAGCGGTATTGACAATGTGGCATCCCTCTGAAACAGTTAAGGTAGTTGCACAAATCAATTCTTAGATGTGCATGTAACTTTCTGCCCTACTGAAATAGGGTGCGGCTTCCTCAGCTTAGAGCGTACCCAATACTTATATCCTTTAACGTATCTAAAATTAGCTGGGATGGACTGAAGTGTCTATTGCAATCTACTTCTCATTAATAAATTAAATAATAAATAAATGACTCTCTTTAGATCACTTTTTGCGGGGCTTTTCTGATCACACGAGGGGCTATTTCGATCAAAGTTCGGGTCATTATTCCAAAGCATTACATTATTATAGCCTCATTCCTGCTCTATGTGGGCTTCATTCTATTTGGCAAATGGTTCGTAAGTAAAAAGGAAGGATAAATATAGCAAATGTAAGGAATAAGTATGGAAAATGCCATAACTAGCATCAGTGAAGGGTTGCATAGCTCCGTTAATTTGCTCTCAATCGTTGTTAGACCGAATAATAAACATATGATATTATATCTGGCTACATATGTTAAAACTATGTGTGCACATTAATCCATATGCATGCAATCCATATGCTGACAACACTGCTCTGGAACTACTGTGGTACACAACCCTGGCACGAGTAGAGGTAGTCTGCAGAAACGGGGGAGGAGAAGCACATTGCTCTTATTACTTGCAATTCTATTTGTGGTCATCTCTCGGTGACATAACTGTGCTTGCAATACAGCATGTCATTGCCGAGAATTAAAGAGGCATATTCTCATCAATGACTCACAAACTGCCTTCCATTTTCATCCAACAGAATTCTGTGAGAAAACGTAAGCACGTTTTCATAGCGAAAAAAGGGAATCTATTTCGGGACTTGACCTAAATGGCTCTCGCTACCGGGCTCCAAAATCTGAGATGGCTCGTTGAATATTAAATTTTCCCGTCGATGCCATTCTGCCGTTGTTCAGAATTCTAGCCGGCCCTTATTTTCTCTCTTGGCCCTCGAGGAGTCGTAATAAAGCATGGGGGGGGATCGCTGTGAAAATTTTACCGTGAGAGTCTGTCTCAGAGATCAAAGAGCCTTGGAGACGGAGGGTTGCATAAGCGATTCCTTTGTCGACGAGACGTAAGGGAAGTGTAAGGGTATCGCTGTTTCACCTCTCACTCTCCCTTTGCAGGTGTCTCTGACGTCGCGGACCAGCGGACAGCGTTCTCGGCTGGGCCTCTCTCGCGTGCATGCGTGGGCTCCTGACCCCTTGGGGCCACAGCGGCGGCGGCGGTCCGAGGCCAGGACGGGTGGCGTCTTGCGCGCCGGCGGGCCCTTCCTAGAGGACCCCGCCCCCTCCTTTCAATATGTGCCTCGGGTGGACATGGCCCTCTGACCTCCTCCAGCGGCGGAAATCCCAGCGTCCTCCTCTGCTGCTGCTGCCCCGCGTGCTCGTCCTCCTCGCCTTCGCATCCGTGACTTCATGCTCGGCGTCTTCAAGCGGTGAGTTTGGACCTCCATCTTTGCCCCCTTCCTCTGGCCGTTGAATGCCCTCATCCGGGAGGGGCGTCCGCTAGACTTCCTTCGGAGGAGAACAATTCAATGCAATGAGTCGCTTCCCCCCATAGACTGAGACATAGGGCGGCTGACAGCGCCGCGGCCAGTTCGGAAGCTGTCCTGAGCAAGAAGCCACGTGAGATGAACGCCACCGGGAGTCGAAAACACTTTCAATTTGCTCTATTCAATTTAATTGCAGGGGTAAGGATCGGAGCGTGGGAAATATTCGCCTAGAGAACACAACATGGAATATTTTCTGTCTCGTGAATAGCCGAAGTTCGTTTGATTGCTATGTGTGGATGTAATTTAGTGGCAGTGGTAGTTAGAGGCATAGGTGTCGCAGTGATAAATGTAAAGTAGCCAAATTGTAAGAAACATTCTTATTAGTTGGAGAGCAATGAAAGAAGCGACCACATTGTTTGGTCTCGGCGTAACTGTTATTACACAACAGATACTATGAGAGATTGCACCTTTGAGCTAATTACAAGCTACGGTGATAGCTGTAATGTTTTCATGGAAGCTATTTCCTCTAGCTATGTAGCAATCCTGTATGTTCTATTGTACTCCCAACTTTGCAATGAACTTACTTTTCGTTGCTCTTTTTTTCTGTGTATCGCTGAAAGTAGTGAAATGTAATACGCTTCACTCATTACAGGTTTTTAATTAAACCTGACAGCATAAGATTTTCTGAACATCATATAAATCGTTGACCTTATCCGTTTATCACTCGTATTCATAAAATATGTCTCATTTATCGCAGCCTGTCTTTTGTAGGGTATTTCCTAAGCCTTTAAAATTTTAACTGATCCTGGAATTCACACACCGTTCGTACACACCGTTTGCGACAAGTAATCAACCAGAGAGACACCGAATGAACATCTTCATCCCAAAAAGAATATCTGAGGAGAGAAAGATGAGGATGAGGAAACAATGCACTTCCACAAAATATACAATTTACTCACTCACGACCGTGGTATCGATGCCAACCTGAAGATGATGCTGAGCATCGAAACCATGGTCGTGAGTGAATAAATTGTATATAATTTGTGGAAGTGTTTCCTCGCCCTCATCATGAAGGAATTCCGCGTAGTCAGCCAGACACCGTCAGCTTCAGAAACATGAGGTTTTAGGACTGTATGCCTGAAGGTAAAATGCCTCGATTGTATTGATGAGGATGATATATCTGCAGAACGGAACTGAGTGTATGGGGAAAAGTCTATTTGGAGGAAAGAAAACTAAGTTAGCCCCAGGATTGCCATGAAGAAACGAACGAAGAAGGGAAAATTGACGTCCGTTGCATTTAGGGATTTGAAAAAGGCCTTTGACAACGATGCTCAATCAATGAGAGGGGCTATTATCTAAAGACAGGGGGTTGTGTAACTGCGCTTGAATAATGAGCAATCACGCCTCCACTCGGTCACGCCTGAAACCTCAGAATTTGACGAGATTGTGCTCCCCTCTCCCGTTATATTAAATGCCTGCGCCGAGAAATGGAAATATGTTACTGTATATTTGAGGTATTACAATTATTTACATTTGCAATTTACAAAGTGTATTACAATTTTTTCATCTTGCTACTCTTCTTTGTGATTACACTTCATTTAAGTTTCTTATCACGTTCTTGCGTCTGAAAAGACAGCAATTTTGAAAGCGGTCCACTTCGGAATACGGTGTTAATTGATAAAATATTCACATTTGAACCCCGTAGAAACTTTCATTTCAATACTTTTAGTTTTACCGAATGCAAACCTATTTGATCTTGGAGTAGCGCTAAAAGTAATCCCGTAAGATCTTTTTCGAATGAAATGGCCGATCTAGATTAAAAATTAGCAGCGATACCTCTTTCTGGACCTTGCAATATCTTCACGAAAAGAACAATGCTGTTTACGGCATCGCCTTCGGATGGACTTGTTTAGTATCATTGCAATGGCATCAATGAACATCCCTCGGATACGTAATGAGACATTATGCTCCATTGCGATTTTTAATTCTATTCCCTGTTTTTTGCTAAGACCGCTTTACACGATACAATTTTTGTGCTATTTCTTGTAAAAACGCTTTTGTATGAGGAAATTGTACCTACCGTATAAAGCGGTAAATTGTGCGAACGCTTGTGCGAATGTCTGAATGACTGAACGGAAAATATAACCTGTTCTCAGTCCGATCAGACATACTTACAATTTCGTTCAGTTTATCCAAGCGTTTGTAAAAGAATTTCTACAAAAAATTGTATCGTGTAAAGTGGCCTTTAAACTACGATCTTAATCGACGACGATTCCGAAAGCGTTCCATCTCTTCTCTTCATGTCCCAGGATGGTTTAAATGCGCAAACCCGGTCAAAAGGTGTAAACCCGGGCCCTGAGCCTTTTTTTCTATAGCACCTTCTAATGCATAAGCTAGAATCCTACTAAATTTCAGCTCAATTGGTTTATTAGTTAATGAGGAGACGCACAACATAAAACTGGCAGACAGATTTACAGACAGTCACCATTTCCTTTTCATATATTAGTTTGATGTCACCATTATCCACGTCAAATAGTATGCTGTGCTTCTATAGGAGTGCACCTACTTTCAAAATGTGTAAAGAGACATGACCAATTTTCCAATGAAAAATGGTCAGTTTATTTCCTTACGTCGTTGAACATAAGCATTTACAAATATAAAATCATATTCACAGTCTATTTCATTCCTCCCGCTGACTATTTGGGACTTACATTGTCTTTGAACATGTTAGGGGTTGTCCTCTGATGAAAATTAACTCTTGGTGATAAATTTTGATAGCTCCATTCCTTCTTCGTAGTTGAATTAAAATGTTGAAATAGTTTCACTTTTCTCTCTGCGCTGTCATTCACCGCTTGAAGACTGTCCATAATCCGCAAGCCGTTCTGGTGGTCCAAATGTTCATCCTATTCTTGCGTGGGTACATCAAAGAATCCCGTTGGCATTTTCCAATATATTAAAATGCTTTCTCCAATTAGTTGTGGCAAAATCTGACAAAGATGTCTTAGGAAGGTCTTGCAGTTTGGGAGATACTGTCTTAGATGGGTCAGGTCTTTCCTCACATCTCCTTGTACGGTGTATAAGGTTTTATTTTTAACGCCCAGAAAGGGATTTGTCAAACAATGAGACTCGTACTTTAAGGAGGCTGCTAGATTCTCCTTTACGCATTCAGGTGCAATCCCTCTGACTTTGAATGAGTTGCATTTTAAAGCTAAATAATAATTGAATATGTTACCTGGGCTTCGACAAGATTCCTAATCCTTCTCTCTTCTTTTACTCAGTTTTTCTTCCTTCTTTGATAGCCTCTGAGCAGTTATTATTTCTTTTCCGATCATGTTAAAATCTTTCCCACTGTTCGGGCCGGAACAGACCTATTTTCCTTTTATTTTTCCATTCTTTTCAGTTTTTAAATTTCCCTCTTTTTCACCCATTTTTTCCCGCCTGCCTTGGTTTTAGTATATCTTTTGTTTTGTGCGCGTAGAGGGCGCTTTCTAAGTTTCGGAGACGAAGTCCTGGGAAGAAGGGCATTCTCTCGCCGAAGTTCAGGCGAGACGGTATCTACTCGTATCAGTTCCTTTGTTTTCTCGTCGGAAGTCGAGACGCGAAGGACATCCAACCGCTGAGGTCAGCGGAGCCAAAGGTAAGGCGGGATTTTCATTCCTTCCTACTCCTTCATTTCTTCCCCTTTTTATTTCTTTTCATTTCCCATCTGGTTTCCTGTCGCCCTTCGTCATTTTCATTTCTTTCCGTCTGCAAACGTGAGGCTAGTACCGGCCCTGCATCACCAGACTTTCGTGCGGGACAAAACGGCCCCGTGACGCCACCCCCACCAGTCGTGCATTTCGAGGTCCTCTTTTATCAAGTAAGAATTTGACTTCTTCAGCCCAAGCACATTTAACCGGAAGATTTACCGCACTCTCCTCCTCATGCGTCGCAAAATCTATGGCATCACTGTTTGCAGTGTCGAATAAGTCGTCGACTTTTTACCCCGAGGCTTCTTTTCCCTTGATCCGCACGGCACTTCCTGCCCTCTTATCTTTCCTCCATCTTACTTTCCTCCATTGTAGAACGTATGACGTAGACGTTGTAGAATTTATCGTTGTTAACCATGATACCAAAGAAGCACATGGTGAAATGCTGCAGTTTAAATTCAGATTGTTCAAACTCACGGGCCACGGGTTAATTGAAAGTAACCAAATTTTAGCACGTGAATATAAACTTCATTTGGATCGTTTTGAGGGTAGGAAAATGTAACTTTTCTGAATTCTGAAAAATAAGAGCCACCCTACTGCACATTCATCGGGTAATTAAGTCCTTCAGAGTAACTCTACAAAGTATTTTCAATTATATCACGTGGCTCATATCAACTGCCTTTGAACAAAACGTTTGTGAAATTGTCGTTGCATTTTATAATCTTTTTGCTCTGTAGTATTTCGGAAGTGAATATATCCCCCTGCCACACACCCTCGCGGTGGCTTGCAAGATATTGCGTGGATGTAGATGAGATCCTAAAGCATTCAGCCCTCCCTAATCATGTCAATATAAATTGCACATTCGCTCGACCAGTATTGTGGGCGTGTATGGCGTTCCTCCTTCGGACGGTATTTGTCGCGGTTTCGTTGTGTACGAGACAAGTATACTTGAAGGTCCCTCGGTGGAACTCTCTGATTCCTTCATTGAGTGCTGTGTTACAAAAGAACTCCGTTGCTTTCCCGGGCGTGTCACTGTGTATCACATGTTGTTTTCCTTGTTTTTGTTTTTACCTTGTTGCTTCATCTTAAACCTTTCATTGATATTGAATGCAAAACAAAATGAACAAATTTCGTGAGTCAGTATAGGAAGACAGGAGTCGTTTTCCTGTAAATAGCCCAGAAGAGGTGGCCGTTGATATTCGCCGGGAGAGAGAAGAACACGTTGTGTACGGGGGTGTTTAGCAAGGATTGGGTCTCGTCCCCTAGGCACAGGATATTATTATTATTCACGGGATCACAGGAGCGATGAACCTTTCCGTAATTAGCGCTGCGTTGAGAGAGAGCTTCGAATTAGGAAGGTGCACTCCACGAGGAGGATACGAACCCACGACAGCCATGGCAATCAGCGCCATAATCCTGAAGGGTACAACTGACCTGTCCGTCACCTCCCCAGAATAATTCCCATCAACTCTACCCACTAACAGAATCATGCAATTCATCGCAGTGGCGTCAGTTTACATTCATCTGGCTATTTTAGAGAAGCGGAAATGCATTTCATTCCACTGGGAGTTGATTATGTTCCTTACAGTCAGTAGCAATGTAACCTATTTGAAGTAGCTACACATGTAGTTGTTTGCCTGAGAGCGCGGTTTTCCGGTTGCATTTGAAATGTGATTTCCATTAATTGTTGTACACTCTTAGCTTTATCGTGTGCATGGGCGCCAAGTGAATCCTTTTTTTATGCATGATATGTAGTGCATGTTTGGTGAGAGTTCACCCCCTGCCACACACCTTTATGGTGGATTCTACATCTACATCTACATCTACACGATACCCTGCAAGCCACCGCGAGGGTGTGTGGCAGGGGGTGAAGGTCACCAAGCATTCACTACTAGCATGCAAGCAAGCAACTAAAGGGTCTCATGCAACTAGATTGTTAGTATCTATAGTATTTGAGGGGTTAATACATGCATCATGCACTACAGAATACTCTAAAATATTTCCCCTACCTATCCCTTTCCTATGCTGCCTATTCTGTTCTCTTATAGTACGGGGGAAAAATGCCATTTTGAATCTATCTGTACGACAATCTATCTCTCTAATCTTATTTATCTGGTCGAATCTAGCATAATACGCTGGTGTTTTCAATATGTGCCTAACATCTTCAGTAAAGCTATCCGATTGAAATTTCTGCAATAGATTAAATCTGAACTTTAATCTACGCTCTGATAATGATTCCCACCCTAATTCTTGTATTAATTCTGATACACTATTAAACCTATCGTAACACCTTTTGACGAACCTAGCTGCTCTACGCTGCACACTGTCTAGTTCTCTCATCAAACCTAATTCATTAGGATCCCATACACTGGCTGCATACTCAAGGTGGGGCCTAACTAGTGAAAAGTAGCATCGCTCTTTTGTCTTCTCATCACATTTCCCAAGTACTCTTTTTATAAATCCTAGCTTTCTCTTCGCTCGGCCGCATATTTCCCTTATGTGTCTTCCCCACGATAAATCTTTAGTGATTGTTACACCTAAATATCTTACGGTTTCAACGTTTTCGATCTTCGTGTTATTAATTCTATAGGATCGCTCTATCGAATTATTCCTCCTCCAAAAATTGATAGCTACACACTTTTTAAGGTTGAGTTCTAACTGCCATTTGTCGCACCACTCTTGAATTGCATCTAAATCCTTGCTAAGTGATTTCGTGTCCTCTTCGTTTGATATACCCCTGTACACCACCGCATCGTCTGCAAAAAGTCTAAGGTTACTACTAACTACGGTACCCAAATCGTTTATGTATAAAAGAAATAGAAGCGGACCTACTACGCTACCCTGGGGAACTCCCGATGTGACTTCGATTGTGTCCGACATGATACCATCTATGACAACCCTCTGCTCTCGCCCACTTAAGAATTCTTTTACCCAACATACAACGTCTTTATTTATACCAAAACTCTCTAACTTCAAGATTAATTTGTCATGAGGAACTTTATCGAAGGCCTTCTTAAAATCTAAAAATATCGCATCAACTTCAGTACTGCTTTCGCCGTGGACTAAAATATCGTGTACGAATAAAGCTAATTGTGTCTCGCAGGATCTACCTTTCCGGAACCCATGCTGGCTGTTTATGAGTAATCCCTGACTATCCAAATGCCCCATGATCGAACTGACTACTATGTGCTCAAATATCTTACAAGAGATTGACGTGAGTGAAATGGGTCTGTAGTTACTAGGTTCTTCCCTATCACCGCTTTTAAATATAGGTGTAATGTTAGCTACTTTCCAATCCTTGGGTACTGTGTGGTTCTTTAGTGTTTTATTGAATATTATTTCTAGATAGGGGGCTATTTCAGAAGCTAATGTTTTATAAACTCTGGAAGGAATTTGATCGGGACCTGGTGCTTTGTTTTTACTTATGCTTTTTAACTGCTGCTCTATTCCGCGACATGAAATGTTTATTTCGGGCATTTGCTCACTGAAAGTGTTCGGCGGTGGTTCCACTGCGTTTTGTGACGATGAGTTGAATACACTTTGGAAAAAGGTGTTTAAAGTATTGGCTTTTTCTACACTGCTGGTGACTCTGATTCCTTTATCATTTTTAAGTGTGTGCACTGTGGACTTATTTCCCTGAAGCTCTCTCACATATGACCAAAACGCTTTAGGATTGCTATCTAAATATTCTCCTAACATCTTGCTCTTGAAATGTGATAACGCTTGCCGACATGATTTCCTTGCTAATGCTCTCGATTTTTTATAGTTTTGAACTAGCTCATTTTTTTCCTCTACCGATAGACCCCGTCTGGCATTTTTCATCTTAGCGTGGCATACCCTTTGTCGCTTTAGTGATTTCCTAACCTCTGCGTTATACCACCTTGGCTCTGTATTATCACTAATATATTTACTTGGTATGTATTTATGAACTGCGTTACGGGTGACCTCAAGAAATTCTCTCCACGAATCCTCTGTATTTAATCCTTTGCTTTGTTCGCTGAATACATTAAACGCTTCCCTTAATTCCTCTTTCATACCGTCGTAATTTGCCTTGCCAAATAAGTACACCCTCCTCCTTGGTTTATAATGTCTTTCAACGCCTACAATAAATTTCGCATGCACTATTTTATGGTCACTAATTCCTGTGTCTGTAACTGTATTTAGAACTCGCTCGGGTATATTTGTTGCTAATAAGTCTAGAATGTTGTTTCCCCTGGTCGGCTCTGTTACTAGCTGTTGTAAAGAATGTGTCGTAAAGGTGTTCAACAGTGATTCGCAATGTTCCTTATCCTTACCTCCTGCAATGAAACTACACGTATTCCAGTCTATCGAGGGGAGATTGAAATCTCCGCCTACTATTATTCCTCTATCATTCTTCCCAGAAAGTAATGTGCGTATCTCTGACTCTAGCTCTATTATAGAATTGACGTCTGTGTCCGGTGGCCTGTAATATGCACCTACATATATCTGTTTTGCTTTACTACTTTTACTTTTAACGGAACACCAAATACTTTCTACATTTCGCTCTGAAATAAGTTCTCTTCTACTGACATACGGGTCCTTCACAGCTATGAAAACTCCTCCTCCGTTTCTGCTTACTCTATCCTTTCTGTATACTGTAAAACACTTCGGAAATACTTCATGATCTGATATGTCCTTCGAAAGCCAGCTTTCTGTACCTACGATTATATCTGCATTAGTACTCTTAATGAGGTGGTGAAATTCTGCTACTTTATTTCTTATACTACGACAATTCACTACTATCACTGAAATTTTTTCTTCCAATCTGTTTCTCTCTTGGTGCTCCTTTCCAACTAAAATTTTCCTCGATAATTTTTTGACGAACAAACTATTTGGTCTACCTCTTACCTTTGATGAAATATCATGTTCGTTCTCTCCATGTGTTTTTCTCTGACCTTCTAAAACTACTCTGCATGTTCTGTCAAATTCTTGCACGATTTTTCCCCCGCGGATTGACCTGCACTCTGGGCTACCACCTGAGCTAAACCCTACGTGTATGCTCCAGTATCCTACTCGCTACCCTAGACGATGCCTCGTCCGTGTAGTGGACACCCGAGCGATTCAGGGGCACCCGACACGTTTCCAGCTCCGGCCCGAGGTCCAAAAACTCAGCTCCCTCGCTCCCACAGACTTCACGGAGTCTCCGGTTTATGCCTAAAACTCGGCTCCAAACCATCGACCCCCGATCCGTCCTAGGTACCAAGCTACATATAGTCAGCCTCATATCGATACCCAGACCTCCACGAACACGGTGGAACTCGGTGCATAGATCCCTTACGGAATCCATTACATCCTCGGACCCCCGTTTCGCGGCGTCGTTAGTGCCGACATGGGCGACTACGTGCAGCTTGGAGCAGTTAGTGGCACTGACCGTTGCTTTCAACGCCTTCGTCACCTGGGGCACCGTACCACCTGGTATACACCAGGAACGTACCCGTTCTTCGTCACCTTTCCCTCGGGATTCACCACCTCCTTCCCGACGGGCCCTGGCACGCATCGAGTCCGCTACTCGGCGGACATTGGAGCTACCTATCACTAATACTCCCTCCCTTCCCTCCCGACTCCCAGTCGGCGAAGTCTCCCGAGGCGGAGCGTTCGATGCGCCGACCTCCGCCAGCCCATCGAACCTATTACTAACGGGGAAAGGCTCAGCCTCTGCCTCTGCATTTCCCCGTTTGTGTAGTGTGACCCCACGACTCCTCCTACGGACCACTTCCCACTCTCCCCCGGATTCGGAGGTAGGCTCCGCTAGAGGCTCGGGTGTGCGGGGAACGTCCTCAACCCTCCAACCCACGCCAGTGCAAGGGCTCGCCCCCGCACCAACGCGTGCGGAAGGCCTTGGCCGACCCCCACTCCCCCTCGACCGTTCCAACGTAGTCACCAGCCGTTTCACGAGAGAGCGAAGACTATCCACCGTCTTCTCGAGCTCATCGACTCGAGCCCGCAAGGGCTCGCTATCGGGTGAGTCACGGAAGAGGTTGACAATTGACCTAATGGGAGTCATCCTAATCTAACTCTAACTATCTCTCTCCCTTAGACTCGCAGCGGAGCTATCTGGTAAAAGAATCTACTATTTACTACACACTAATGAATAACTAACAAGCCTCTTGAAGAAACGAGCAAGCAAGCAAATACAGACCACAGATTATCACCAGAAGACAATTAACCCAAAGGGAACAGGGACTAGGAGTAAACTACTCAGGTAAAAAAAACTACACGGGTGAGTGGTTGCAAGGGTAGCGCTCGGTAGGGAGTCGCGATGGGAGGTGGGTATTATGGGTGGATTACAGGGTATTATGTAAATGTATGTATGCGAATAGTAATTCGGTATGTCCGTGCCTCACAAAATGGCCGATCCTGCTTCAGTAGGGCGATTTCGACGTTACAGAGCGCCCGACGAGAGGCATATCGCCCGTCGCGATTACGGATCGGAGGTTACCACTCCGCCGGCGCTCCACAATGCTCGCCGTGAAGTGAAACGCTCGGAGCGACCACGTAACTGCTAGGGGACGTTACAGAACGCCAGAAACGAGACGCTACACATGGAGTCGGTCTTTCATAGCGCCTGCTGTATTTATAGTATTTAATACTCTTAGTTCAAATGCTGAGTAGGGTGTTGGGCCCTTGGAGTAGAAAATGCGTATGCATCATTGAAGTGGTTATGAAAAGCAGAACTCTCTTCGGATTTATAGTAATGTTTGTCAGAGTGTATACTAAATAAATACTCATACGGTAACATTCCCAGTAGTAGCCCTCTCTGAGTGTAGCCGAGACATTTTTCCTCTCACTCTTCCCCTTATATATTTCTAAGCCTGGATAAAAATTCCTAAGTTACTAAGGGTAAAAGTTTCATAGAAAATAATTTTTACAAAAGAAATATATTATGCTCCACAGTTTTAGGTGGTCCGCTTATTTCACAGGTCGCGTACAGTTTTCCATTGTCTCTCGATGACCACTTGGTCCGTCATACTTGCTAAGGGCAAATTTCTTGTGCCCGCACATTTATTATAATACGGTTGTCTGTCCCACAGAGCTGTACCTTAGATAAATAATATGGAAACGAAACGGCTCGGAATTAATAACGTTAGCCCTAATTAGTTAACTCTATGAGTATATAATATTATGCTATAACGTCCAATCACCCAACAATCCAATATGTGACAGCCAATGGAGTTCCTTTAAGGAGTAAGCCTGCAGGCATGCATGCATAAAAATAATCGGCATCTCTGTCAAATAAATACATATGCAATGTAACACAGCATAATCTCGTTCCTTAATACATCGATGTATGATCGTAGTGAGCTACTAGAGCTATCTACGCATGACATGAAAATGCAATAATCCTCAATGCTATCTCGCTGCAGCGGTATAATTTTTGTTTAATATGATTTAGTTAGAAAGGCTGGAAACATTATTTCTACAGGCTTTTCAACTGTGAATGAACTATTAGTCATCATATTTAAATCAGTTACATGATAGGGCGTTCATTAAGTAGATGGTTAGGTTATAGTGAGGACTATAGAGTGTGTAGAATATTATATCGTGTACATGAATGAGAATTATAATTTGTTTAATCGTATATATAATAAATATGTAACATCTAGTATTCGAATTCATATTTTTTCAATTTTGGTACTAGGTGCACCCATGCACGTATTCTAGAATGATTTTTTGGTATTACCTAGTTCGTTAGGCTACATGGGTACGGCTCCTCTGTAAAAGTGTGAGTTCTTGTCAATGTTTTTACGTACGGAATGTGATTGAATATATCGTCATGAAGACCTAACTGCGGTTGTGTTCAATCATTTAATACGTATCCAAATACGTACTGAATATTTCCTCGTGTATTCAATACGTATTAATTGGGTATGAGAGCCTACCTAAGTATTGAATACGCATCCTAATATGTATTGAATACACCCTAGTTCCACTGGTATTCAATGTTGGACGTAAAGCAGTATCCAATATGAACATAATACTCATTGAATACTTCGTGTAATACTTTCACAATATGTAGGCATTGAATTCACATTGTGCTGGCGACCATTTATTTAATATCACGCATTCTTTAACCATAAATGAATTCTTCATCGTCGTTAGCCCTTCTGCTCGTCTGCTACCGAAAATCGATCACATGACCGCTTTCTGGCCTTGGATTGGATGGAAAGATTCGTGCAGGGAACGGAATGGACGGACCACAGAGAAACTGAATGGAATGATGACGCGAGCATAAATTTCTCATACTCTCGGTAGCGCCTCGATTTCGCCGACGTTAAGAACTTCGCCTAGAGATACGTAATCGCTGGGGGCGAAGTTTTTGGACGTTGCAGAGCGCGACGTTATGAAGCACGGGATTTAACGTAATCACCTTACTGGAATCAGCTGCGATGCCGCCTCCAGTGCCTTCTAACTACTTGGTAGAGGCCATGGTTGGGAAAGTTAGCAAACAATATTAACTGATTAAAGTTAAAGTTAGAAAAAGTAACTTACACTTTGAAAGTTACTTTTTCAGTTACAAATTGGATGCTGTGGTAATAGACGCCTTGATGGTTTTTTTCTTTTCGAAAGCGAACGCTGAAAACTGTCATTGTGCTTTCTTCCATCCGTATCCATTTGCTTAAAAATATTTGTAGAGAGAATTTTCGTTGTAATTCCATTTAGTGTCCAGAGTGTTGTTGGTCAGGTTTCGTAGTGTCTGCTGAAAGGATTCGGCGATTATTCTGAGGTAAAACTTCAATTCCGGGATTTTTAAGTTGTCGTGAATGTAAGACTTTCTGACGAACCATGATGCGTCTGTAAAATGCAGCAAAATATAGTTCTGAGCGGTAGAAAATGATTTAAGGTTAGTTTTTGATATCGATCCCAACATTGCGACGTGAAGTATCCCTTCACAATTGTGCACATATCAGTGGAAACGGCTTAGTTATAGTAGGGTACAGTACTTATGGAGTTACAGTAGATGCTGAGGGTGTGCCTGCACACCTTTTCTCGCGATTGACTGAGGGCTGATGTATTGACGACGCAATGTCGCCGAGTAAGTAGACTGGAGCATCGTAACAGATTAGTTCGAATGAACTCCTGTTATCCATCACAGGTTTTCAGGCGACCCTTCTTTCTCGGCTTCAACTATTGAAGACATGACGTCGCCGAGTAAGGCATACGAGCCCACCAGGACATTGTCTTCGCGTGGTTTCGTGTTTTCTTGTCTGAAATGTGCGTTCCCTAAACTTTGGCGGTCACTCCCCTCAACCCCGCTTTTGCCAGGATGCATTCATCTCGGCCTATTCATTGCATTCTTGCACAATTACCCTTGCATTCTTAGATACCGTTTTGTTTTCCAATTTGTCTGCTGGGCAACCTTTGCACCCAAATTCGTACAGGTCGACATTGGCCAAAAATTAACGAACGAAATTAACTGAAGGTAGTTTTCTATCTTTTAATGCATAATTTTAACGATTAAAAGTTTAAAAAAGTTATCTCTTCTAAAAAGTAACGATTAAATTAGATAATTAACCACATTTTTAACGATTAATTTTAATCGTTAATTCCAACTGTGGCATGTTCCATGAATTCCCGTGAGTCGACTACAGCAATGCATTTGGTCGTCAAAGGCCTCTCTAGACCTCGACATTTGACTAAATATTGTGCACTTTGTAGTTCGTGATAAAAATTAGATCCTTTATGGTATTTTCTTCCGTATGGTTAATGAATGATGATTTTAGGAAAATAAGTAACAATTTAATTTTCGAAAAGAAAATATTAAGGCTGGCTGAATTAACAATTTCACCTTGTGCCCTTTTTGAACACTGTGAAAAGTCGAGAGTCGAAGCCAGGACTCTCAGGCAATTAGAAATCAGCCTACAGTATGCGGATGGAGAGCATTTACCTATTTTCGTGCAACTCTTGCTCTGCAAGTGATGAAGTGTTACACTTTTTTGTTTATGGCCCATCATTTTACATCATACAATAGAAAGATTACTCGTGGAAATGAATGAAATCTTTAGTTAGAAGCTCAATTCTTCTAGGCCAAGGCATTCTTCAATATTTCCATTTTTCGTTTCGGTGGCATGTATTTCGTGCCACTCATGCACAACGTCCTAGCCTCTGGGAATTCACTTCTTCACGTTACCTGTTGGTTCACGCCTGCGCAATCACAACGTTTCTTTAGACGATCCTTTCCTCACTCCTGTTCCTGTTCCTCTATTCATCTCTGCCTTCTCTCTCTTGCTCGGTGATTGATCTTTCGCTCCTTTTTCATTCCTTCCTGACTTTCGCCACTCGCCTCAGCACCAATCTGCCCGTCATAATAAAACAGTTCACCTCTTTATAGTACTATTAAATCCTACTTTTTGTTGCAGGCTCAATTTTGAAAACTATCGAATTCCTTAAACAACTTACTAAATTTCGATATATTTCTTCCTCCCAGCTTGGCAAGGAATTCTACTTCGCAGTCATATGTTTGACATTTGCTGATATGTTTAATCATTCATGAAACCACGCTATAAATGTTACCTTTTCCGAGGGAACTTCTACCAAAAAGAGCGCTTCGCTTGGGGCCTATATTGGTCAATAAATGCCATCCTGACATCTTCCTTCAAGGAAAACCGCATTTCCTCCGTCTATTAGATTATTGAAAAATACACGCCGCTATGTGTGACCGTTGAAGCACTCTTGTATATTGAAGCCGTTCGCTGAAGATGTCATCAACTCGGAATTCCTCGCTGGCCACTGCTTACAAGTGTTGTAGAGCGCGCGCGCTGTGTGACGACTCGACAGATATTCAGTATCCTTGCGTTTTGGGCGATCACTTAAATTCGAGGTATGGCGGAAGCAGTTGCATCTGCCAATATTCTGAAAAGGCTGCTATCGGAACTGGAATCTTAATGAAGCATTAACTTAAATTTCAATCAATCGGTTTATGTGACGGCGTCGTCATATTAACGGCCCCGCGTTGAGATTCGTGGATAGAAGTAGCCGGGCACACACTGTCACGTGGGACTTGGTCGCGTTAAACGCGTTCTAACGCCACCCCGAGTCCTCGAACGGACGTTAATTATTCCCGCGGCGTTCCGGGCCGTTCTTCCCCACCGCCGAGCAATGGAAGATTCAGGGTCCTGTCAGAATGTCATGCATTATAAGTAGATTCCAGTGCCCTCGTTGGTTCTGGCTCACTCGGGGGGAGGTTCGAGGAGTCTGTCATGATTGCTCCCGCGGGGGAAGGCCTCCCGAAGAGCTGCGGAGTTGAGCGAGGGGGCGGGGCTTGGAGAGCGTTCGCTGGTCCATTGCAGCATCCGCCCGGGCGTAACTTTTACTCCGGTTTAAATTTACAAAGGGCACGCATTCCGTTTGAAGACCCCACAACGGACGAGGGGGCGACCTCGTTGCGTATCGCAGCAACAAAGCCAGGGTCGATCCCCTTCACAGGATTGCACGCTTCCGTAAATAGTTCTCATCCACTCTTCTGTCTCTGGACGCCGCTCCATGGGTTCCCTCCCCAAACATATGCCCCCCAAGGTCATGCCACCTTTGCAGTCTATCTCCTGGTCTGGTTCCATATTGCTTGAGTATCTGTTTCATTCAGGTGGTGCCTTTGTAACCTGAGGCAATCTACGTACAAACACTTTTTTCAAGAGTGGCTCTCATGATTTTTGTCAATTTCCTGTTCATCTTTCAATTCATATATATTTAGTGATTGGTTTCTAGGACCTGAGGGACCTAAGTGTCAGGTGTAGAAGATAGGAGGAGACTACCACTTTAAGGACAGCAGGGGTCTTTGTCCCGGAAGGAAACTCGGCGCGGGCGTCACTCTCGAATAGAGGGGTCAAGGGACTTGCGCGTCCGACAATTGGAGTTACCTTCTTCACACACGGCACTCAGTCAGGTTCCGGTAGCGTAGTGTATCCCCTTCTCTGTATTCCGGTAACACACTGCGTTGTGAAGGTCGTGGAAGAGAGGAGCCACGTCAATATGAAGAGGTTGGCCGATAGAAGAGTCGAGTGGAGGGCTGCGTCAAACCAATCCTAGGATTGTTGACCAATGATGATGATGACTCGTGTACTAACCAGGGATGCAAACCCTTGCGGTGCATAACTGCGTCCATCTTCCATGATTCCTTTTAGCGTCATAGATATTTTATAACAGTTGTATCCTTTGATTTAATTTAATTTGAATATAAGTCATATTATCTGTCATCAATTTAAAACTCAATTGCCTATTCCTGAAATGAACACTGTTTCGAAGCTAAATTAAATTAATGAAACAACATTGCAAGGCTTTCCATTGATTTAAACTAAAATCTAGTCCATTCATCAATTTAGCATTGGGCCCAACACGTATAACGCGTATAAGAACCCAACACCGTTAAGCACATGTTTTTCGAGAAGCAATATGTCTAGTTCCAAACTTTACTGCTTTCAAAAAATAGCACCAGACGGCTCCGCAACATGGCGTATTCATTGTCTTCGCATTCAAGTAACGAATGTAACGGACAGCAGACCGGCGACAGAAATACTTTTACGATGAACTTCAATAATATGGCGAGGGGAAGTTGCATGCTTAACGTAACGAGATATGGTCGTGCAACCATTTACTGACTGCATTTTAGTCGATAATATTTCTTTGTTCAGTGTCGTATGCATAGCAGCGTAAGTTGACTTTTAATCGGATAGTTAAGAATTGAAAAGTTTGTAGACATTAAACATATTTACTGGATGAGACGTTGAACGTCAAGATTGGTTACATACTTCATTCATGAATTGCCAAAAACTACTCAAATATAATATTGCTTGAACAATCAATTTTATTCCAGTCGACGATTACAAATTGCAAGGAAACATAACTTTCAAGACGGCAAAACGTGGAACGAAAATCTGGCCCATTAGCCCAATTAGCTAATTAGAATTGCTAACCTCGAAGGCAGTGTTAGTAGATGCTCTTAGTAGTAGACTCTTGCGGCATGACAGACATGTGTTTAAGGTGACAACCTCAAAAGTAGTACATTTTTAATACCTCTATTTTACTAGGTTAATAATTAGCAAAAATTAGTGCAAAAAGATGCTTGAACATTATGTGCGTTTTTTTGCTAAGAAACAATCTCTCTTCTGCAAAAAATAAATTAGTAGACTGAGAATATATTCTGAATAAAATAATGCTCGTTCAGAATTGATACTCTTATGACACACCTGCTCTCATCCTATTTTTGAGGTTCGCGGTGAAAAAATTGCTGATCAGCAATTTTTACTACGAGATTTTTTGCACTTTTTTCATTGTTTGGTTTATTGTTCCTCGTGTTGGTGACTGCGGGTCAAGACTTTATATTTCATCTAATATCGGGTTTGTATGGGAACAAGTGCATTCTAGGCTAATTGATTTGAAGTACGATTAAGGGTGGAAAATATTCCTGCGGTGCAGCATAATACATTCAGATGAGGTATTGAAGAATAGCACTACGCCGTTGATTTTCGATATGGCGTGCGCTGGGTGCGTCAGTGTGACGTGAAGGACGTGGGGTGAAGCGTGGGGGAAGCATTCCCAGGAATGGCGGAAAGAAGTGGAGGAGGGAGGGAGGATCGAGGGAGTTCAAAGGCCCTCTGTCGGATAAATGTGAATGCTTTCCGTGGGCTCCAGAACGTGCCTTATCACATTTTGAGAGTCCAGCGTTAATTAATTTGCGAGCCATTGGGAGGATTCCGCCGAGCACGGTCCAATCTTTCACGAACAGAGGCACCGCCAGCGCTAGTAGATTAACCACGCATTGATTTTAGAGGGTGGAAGGGGGTGGAAGGGGGGTGGAAGGGGGTGAGAGAGAGCAGTGTTGTCTTCGCCGTGGTCCGCTTTGGCTCTAATCCGCGCATCGGACTCTCGCCCTTGTTTGCCGCGCTGCGGAGTGGCGTTGCTTGGTTGGGAATGGATTTGCGGCGCGAGCACCGTAACTCACGAATGCCCCGTCATGCCGCCATTTCTCCGAACAGAGATTCCATCAGGGCTTTGATAATAATACTGAAGGGACATCGTAATTTCCGGTTACCTTTGGACTACCAAAACAAATGTTTGCCTACTTGATCAGGGGACGTTTTCGCGAAAAACGATGAAATTAAGTGGGAACTAATAAGTGTATAATAATATTTTCATGTTCATCCGTAGCCATCTAGTGAAGACCCTCTGGTCATTCTCCGGATCAGTTCTTCCGTGGCCTACGTTTCAATGCTTTTCTTTAGTTCGCCTTTCCATGGTCCCATCCACGGCTCCCTTTCCTTGGCTTCGAATCCCGACGACTGCAATATATTTTCCACTCGAAAATCTTAAGATTTCAATGTCTTGACTTTCATAATTATAAATGAATCGTTACTCGTAGTTCATGAAGTGTTTTAATGTGATTTTTATCTCAATATATGGGATACACGTTCTAGGAAACCTGTTCAAAACTTTTCCACAAAGAAAAATTTTTTATGTGCCTTTTGCCTGGTCATATTTCTCTGCAATACCCACTCTTCGCGTACGATTACTTTTTAGTTCTAGCAAATCAGATGTTTATTTGTCAACAAGTTATCCTAGACATATCTAAATTTAACATTTAACATATTTTTAACGTATAACAAAAAGTGCAAACATTTTTCTTTTACAATAAACTATTGTAGTTTTATAAACATCGATTTTGCTAGGACTAAAACGGTAAAAAGTAAAAAATAAAAAAAAAAAATAATATTTTTATTCATGCTGTTCTAACAAAATATAAATCTAAGAAAAAGAAATATATTGACATCGTACTAAAAAAGAAGAAAATAATATATCTCAAGTGAATTAAAGTGAAGACGTACTGGAAATAATTAAATGCAATTCAAGGAAATTATCCACACAATTATTTATGAACATTAATAGGAAGTAATTTTGGTTTCAACAATATAACATATTTAAAGTTGTCCATTTAAGCAAAAGGTCACAACGAAAAGCATGCGGCGCTATCATTTATATTTCGCTCCTGAACTTTAGTTCATTTAAAGATTTTCTAGAATTATATGTCGAAGCGCCCTATTCCACTGAATACCAATATCTTTATGTTTAATAAATATATATTGATATCAGATATGAAAGAGCGCCCATAGCAAGCCATATGGTTTTCTGTATTCCAGATGTAGTTGTTAATTTTAGGTTTACATTAGGTGCACTGGAAACTTTGCATGGTAACCCGTAAACCATAAATGGTGGAAATTCGACCCTTATTTAGATCACATGTAACCTTAAAGTGAACCAGAATAAGACATCTGGTATGTAGCAAACCTCATGGTTTGCTGTATTCCAGTTTTAGGCGTTAAAATTGGGTTTGCCCTAGGTATACTGCGAACTTTGTGCTCTCAGGGTAAAAAACCCGGAATCGGAGCTCCACCTCAGAAAAATCACTGAATTCTTTAAGGAGACACTAAGAAACCTGGCCAAAATCACTGTGGACAATATATGGAAGTGCAGCGAAAATCCCCCATTTCAAATATTAGCAGCTCCAGGCAGCTATAACAAACTATCTATTAGAGTGACATGAAATAACCAAAATCAAAGAAAGCAACATCGAATGCCAGCATGCATGCTGAAACATGTTGTTATCCAGATACATAAACTGCATGCTGCAGCTCAGTTGGTCGGTCGGTGGCAATGTTGAGTGGTGACTGTTGCGTTCCAGGCCAATCCATAGTCAACTGCTTCCTTCTACGAAGACCTACAACGAAGAGCGGATAAATTTCGTAGTCCTTTTGTTATTGCCATTTGGTTAATCAAATATTACATTAGTTTTTACTTTTGAAATGCCTTTTTGTGGTCCGGTATTTCAAATAGTTTTAAACAAATTTATACGGATGGAAGAAACCACAATGTCAGTTTTAAGTGTTTGCTCTGTTAGCCATAACAAAAAATATCAAGGCCACAGCATTACCACAGCATCCAATTTGCCAAAGAAACCGAAAAAGTAACTTTTATTGTAAAAGCTACTCTTTTTAGCTTGAAATTTATTCAGTTACTTTTTCAAAGAATTTATTTTTAACTAGTTACTTTTTACAGAGATTGACTTTAACTTTGATGAGCTACTTTTTTGGTGGCTTTCCAAACGATGATGCCACTTTGTGCTGGATACAGGGAATTGTTTGGAGGAGGCGACGAAGTGCCGTTTCGAGTCGATTGGCGTTTCATGAAAGGGCGGATGTGGAAGAAGGTGATATCGGATTAGGCGAATGGAAGATTGCCTTTAACGAAACTAGAACCGTAGAGTGTGTCAAGAAATGTTGTTTAATTTTCATGTGAAGCTTAAATAAAATTGGTATTTAAATTTCATTTTGCCGTTAAACATTCTTTAATGTTGTCGGGAAATTAAATTAAAGAAAAGGAATTCATTTGAGACTGGGACAATTATTTCAATGTGTATGTGACAAAATTAAGGTTGAATAGAACTGCTATTCACTCTTTTCCCTCCACTCGAGGGAGTCATTAAAGAGAGCGTATGCTGGCACTCCTTGGTCCTTCCCACAACCTTCATCAACGGTACTTCGGCGGAAAAATACTAGCGGGAACCTCGGAGTTTTGCGCGTTCAGCCTCCTGCTTTGAGTAATGACATTTCAGTAGACGTTTACTCACAGGATAAAGCACGAATTGCGTCGCGTGTCTTCTGAAATAGGAGCTTTTTTTATCTTGCATCGCTTTGGCTATGGACGAAAACATTGAAGTTCTTCTCGTTTTGTTTTGAATTGTTTAGTTATGTTGCTTATAATTGCATTTACCTAATAGTATGAAGTATTATCTGATTCTCTTGTACAGTTTTTATAGTGAATTAAATCATATTTTACGCTAATAATGTGTTGACATCCTGCCTAAACGGCAAATTAGCCAATATGTGTTATGTAGAATTACATTCGTTAGAACGACGGGAATGGCCATTATATTCAGTTTTATGTGTTTAATTGGATGTAAATATGTATGAAAAAATTTACTTTTTTCTCAAAAGGATGAAATTAAGGCGTGAAAAACATTTAGTCCTTGGAAAACCTGTAAGTTGTACAAGAGTGAAGTTTTGGCCCGTTTCCAAATGCTTACGTCAGAAAAGAACTCAATTGTTTCGGCAGTAACTTTGTGGTATTTGCTAATCATAGTGAATGAAAAGCTTAACTCTGTAAAACCACAGAAATTTATTTGGACGACCTATGTTTCGACTACACAGTCATCTTTAGGTGCCATACACTGGACATTTTACAAGTATATATAGTCGAAATAGTGGAGGGGGCGGAGATGGAAGGGGTGGGGGGCTTTCCCCCCTACCCCCTTCCCCCTTTTCATACCACCCATTTGTACGTTTACCCTAGCTCCCTTTCATCTCCACCCCCTCCAATATTTCGACCATATATACTTGTAAAATGTCCAGTGTATGGCACCTGAAGATGACTGTGTAGTCGAAACATAGGTCGTGCAAATGAATTTAAGTGGTTTTGCAGAGTTAAGCTTTTTATTTGAATATGCTTATGTCGGAGCTTGAAACAGGATACTTTAAGGTTGTTTGCACGATTTGAGTTACTTAAGAAGCGCAAACGACGTGAATTAGAATCTGCAAGATGTTTCACACTTAATTTTAACAGGCCCTTAGCTGCCCATGATTAATGAATGGCGCATTTGAGTTACCTTGCATCTTGCTCTCCTATTGGCGGTGTGTATCTTTCTATAGTTATGCTTTTTTCCGTCCTTGGCATTGTAGCAAAGTTCTTACCATTGGTGATGATTATATCTTGGCTTGGAGCGGACTTTCGTTTCGACAGACGCCGATGCAAATGATTATAGCCTGTCCGTTTCTTCCCTTCCTCTCAATAGCCTTGGAATTCCACCTTAGGTTTCCTCCCTGCAAGGTGCCGTCTTCACTAACTTGCGTTGTCCTTTGGGATCTTCGGTGTTACCTCCGAAGTGCAGTCTCTCGCCTCAAAAGGGAAAAAAAACGCATCAAAAGCTTCGGGCGGCGCTATATAGGTTCATCGCTTCCCCGTAATGCTTCCTTTGGCGGTAATATCGTTTCCGAGCGCGCCGTGATGGAGGAGAGCCAATATCCGACCGAGATCCGGAATAAAAAGGTTTCCATAAAGCAGAACCGAAGTGGGTATGGGGGTGGGATGGGTGGAGGCATCTGGTGGGAGAAACAGGACCTTCTATGGGAATGAAATATGGTGAATGTGCCAGGTGCGAGATACAGCCTCCGATTGGTCCGAGGGATTCGATAGACGACGTGTTAGATAGGCCCACCACACGCCGCCGCCGCTGTTATGAGGCGGCTGCCGGTGAAAAAAAAAGGTCCCTCGTGCTGCTTTTATTGTCACGTTAAAGTGAAAATCCGCGCGCGGTGCTTCCGTTTGGATCGACGTGATATTCGCGTGGAATGAGATGTCCTCTACTCAGGTGCTTACTTCGGAACTGTTTCGAAGGTGCCGGCTTGTCGACTGAACGGAGCAGGTGGATTGGCGGTGGCGATAGTGCCATAGGAATGGAATTTAGGAAATTTCTTCTCGTTGGGACTTAAGAAGGACCCTCCCTCCATGAAATCGCACACTGCACTTCATTCGGAACCGTCAGAATTGACGGACGGCTGATAATAGTGTTTATCCTCAGAGCGATGAAAGGGATTTTTTTCTTTCTGATTGTAATTTCCTTACTGATTGTAATTGCAGTTCAGCAGTTATTGGAAGCTATCTTAAACGCGTAGAGCTCAACGGAATAGTGTTCGTCAGGGAGTGGTACTCTTGCGGTGATGGGAAATGAGTTCCATGGTCCTTCAATCCATATTTTATTAGCAATGCAGTCTGATGGATGGAACCTCTCTTCCAAATCAGAAGGCATGAAGTTTTTGTTTGCCCTTTGCACTGTCCCCGTTTGTTTGGCCTTTCCCTCGGCAGGTTGGCGTAATTTTGTTTATCCCGATTTAAACAAGGGCGCTTGTTTTTCCAAGAAATGTTGTTTGAAGCAATAAAATTCCTTCCTGCGATGCACGTGGAAACTTTTACACCAAGTGTCCCGGGTTTAAATCCCCGTGATGCCAGACTCAATAGTAAATAATCGATTATATGTTTCTTTGACCGCACGGTATGATTGCCTCCGGTATTACAAATTGGAATCCTCCACTTCACAACATTTGTGTCCTAAAAGCCTGATCGAATATAGATGAAGGATTATCACTCAAAACTCAATGATTGTAAAAACTTCATAAATATTTCTCAAATATAGTTATCGTAGTATTACAATCACTATCCCTCTTGCCAGAGGATAAATGCGCCTTTACGAGGTAAGCGTGTTGTTTTAAGCATGTTGAAACCCGTTGGCTGTCATATGGAGAACAAAGGGAGGGACCGACGCACACGAATAGTCAGCGACCACTTCTTATTGTGCTCTATGTAGAGGTGGATTAAGCTTCCTTCCAGGATTCTTTGATTATCTCCATTGTGTTGCATTCCTTCCCTCGTGAAGGTGGCACCACATAGCTCCTCGCTCGTATTATCTAACCTCCTGAGTGACACGGTTTCTCCGTGTGCCTCAGCATTTTCCAACCCATTGGCATTCAGGCAATGGCTAGATAATCTATCACTAGGTTTCATTTCACCACGGAAGTGCCATTTGTTCTGTCAGTGGACAAACCAGAGGATAATTAATTTCACTAGTTTTTAGTCCATTACTACTCCCAGGTCTCCAGTTTCAGTTACATAGGGGCGTTGTTGAGCGCGTTACGGGGCTAGGGATCATAACTACTACTAACTTTGGTTTTCTTTACAAAGCTTAATTATTTTATTTTAAGCCTCACTAGCACCATCATATTCTATTTCATCCCCCAAATATTATATACCTACGATCTCAAGATTAATCCAAACCAATCGGAGTTTCTTTTGAATAAAGTGGACCATACTAACCTTCCGTAGTAAGTAGTTGTCACAATTGTATTGTTTCTGGTGCGATGATGACATGGTTGGACCATGGAACGCGTTGTCGGCCAACGGATAAAGTTTAGTGTTACGAAACACTTTATCTAGACCACTTTATTTAGACCATTGCAATGATATTTCTCCAAGCCTTGTATCTTGACTGCCACGTTCTACGGCATTGATACGCGCATGCGTGGTATGAATTATGTTGCTCTGGAGTCATCTTCATTCATTCGATGACGGTCGCAGCGATGACGAGGAACCATTTACGCATACGCGAGTGCTTATCTGTGATGCTGTAACCCGCGCCGTTTCGCTTTGTTTTGAGGGATACGTCGGCGTCCACTGCCTGCGCTATAATGTATCCGGAGCAAGTTTCCTCCACTGCTGACCGTCGGGACACCCGCGCTCCAATTGGAACTTGGCAAACGCCTGATTTCGCTCCAGACTTCCTATCCATGGTGCCCAGAGTGGAAGCACTCGAATGTTGTCCTCCATGCCCTGCCCTGAGTTCGGTGGAGGATTAAATTTCGTGGATGTGATTCGGATGTGAGTGAATCTGTCGATTTCGGTTCCGGGTTACACGCTGAAATTATCTCTGCGGGCGAATCTGCTTAGGAGATGAATCCAACCGCATGTATTCCAACCGGAAATGCTCCCGGAATCACTCGCGCTACCAGCAAAATTCGGAAATTAGATCAAGAAAATCAATGGAAATACCAGCGGCTAAGTTTCATAAATGATTACGCTGTATCTGAAATAGCATTGCCTAAACTCATTAAGGACTTTCTGAAATAGGATTGCTGGGAATTAGTTTATTTTGCATTTTTATTTCACTTTCACTTGAGTTGTAGCTTTGGAACTGCTTTCCAACTCTTTTTCTACTACGCAATTATTTGGACGCGTCGTTTTTAACCTTCTAATATAGGCAGGAATACGCTTCCCTTACCAAACTTGGCAAACTGTCGTCATTGGATTGGAACATAAAAACCCCTAAACCGGTCTGCTATACATGCATCCGTTTTTGAGAAATTTCCACGATGCACAATTCAAATTTTGCAAAAGTGGCTCCACATTTTACGGTATAGGTATATCCGAGACTAATGATGCAAAAGGTGTGAAAATTAACTTATGTTAAAGACCTTGAATATGAAAAATATAATAATGGATTATATTGTAAAATATAAACAATTTCATATGGTTTATAACAATTTTAAATTTTCAAATCGATTTTGGTCGATGTAATTTTATCTTTGACTGTGATCATTTTTTATATGTTGTAGATATAACACTCCTCTACAAATTATAAAGTTTGGCAGAGGTGAAATTTCATTTAAGAAAGAAAAATATTTGTTAGTGTAGACGCAACACTGGCCAGTCACCGCGCGCGCCGACCATACGGTATCAGTGGTGTCTTCAGATCCCTGCTCACACTCTCTCTCGTCTTCTTCTCACCAGTCTCAACCGTATACAAACTAAGAAGTCATTGCAGGCGTGGCTTTGTGGAAGTTTTAATATGCATTATAAAACGCAATGGTAATACTCGACACTAATTTAATGATCTGCCCGGGTTTCGGCAACTCAGTGCCGTTTTCAAGGTACATAGTCCTGTACTGGTCCAGAGTTTGTATGCGTAGTCCACAGGACTTTTAAAACAAAACTCTTTAGTCTCTTTGCCCGAGACATTCGCCAATTGCTTCCCGCAGATGTGACCACCGCCCTAGAATACTCGAGGAGCGCCTAGAAGATTAATAGACAAACATCATCTTGTCTTTGACTTTCAGTGTTACCTTCCGCTGCCCCTATTTCCTGGCGTAATCGTTTAGTATGTTGTGCGAAACCTCTTCCGTACTTCTATTTTCAAGGAAACGGTGGCGCTCATTCGTCACCTACCATAGCCCTTTCATGCAGGGTATGTCCGGACAATAAGTCGAATCCGTAAAGAACAATTTATTGCAAATAAAACTGCAAATGTTTGCTGTTATTCAAAATAGCACCCTTGGGCGTTAATGCATTTTTTTCCAGCGATTGTACCAGCTCTGGTAAACTTCCTAGAACACGTTAAGGGCAACCTCCTTCAGACACCTTGTCTCGGTGGCTTTCACGGCATCCACCGTCCCAAAACGATGACCCTTTAAGCTTCTCTTTAATCGAGGAAACAAAAAGAAGTCAGCTGGCGGCAGATTGGGACCGTATCGTGGCTGTGGAACGTTGCCACACCGTGTCTGGCCAGGAACTCGCTGACTGGCAATGAAGGCGGTATGAGACGGCACGTTGTCGTGATGGAGCCGCCAGTTTCCACCGATCTCCTTCCTGACGCGAACCACCCGGTTTGGGGGCCTTTCGAGTAAAATTGGCTGTCGACAGACAGATAGGCAGTGACAGACTGAATCGGTCTGAGTCCAAGACTCCCTTCACGGTCCGCACATTCTCGTCAACACGAGACGTGGACGGGCGTCCAGGCTGTTGTTCACCGTCGACGTCCTCCGATCCGATTCAGGAAAGGAAGCCCACAACACCGTTCCGGGCGTGAGCCCTTGCCGGCCGTGGTTGGAAAGAGGAGAGGAATGACAATGAGGTTAGGAAAATAATTGAGGGAATAGGAAAAATAGGGCAGGAGTTTAGGAATAATGCCACGCTCTGATGGGCTAATCCATTCCGGCGGAATTAAGGTAGGAGATTAGGAAAGGAATACACGCCCTGATGGGCTCATCCATTCTGGTGGAATTAGGAAAGGAATTTAGGAAAAATCTCGCTTTGATGGACCAATCCATTCTAAGGAGTCAAGAGTTGGAGTTTAGGAATAGGAATTAAGGCAGGATAGAATAGGCATGCGAACTTCCTGTGAAAGGCGTATTGTTTCCTACCGTGACCACTGCGCTACTATCTCCTCTATTAACCAGCAGATTAAATTTAAACCATGTTAAATAAAAACTTATGTGCGGTAAAAACATTTTTTAATTTAGCCTGACGTCTCCTTTACTGTCATAACAAGCCAAGCTTTTTTCTGCTACGACCTCCCATTAACGAGAAAAAGTTGTTTTTACAAAATTTACATGAATTTTTGATAAAAAATCATTTTTTATAAAATCGGATTTAAGGCTTAATAATAATATCTTTTAAGAGTTGTTAAAGTTTGGCTAAGATTCTTGAATTGTTTTAATGAGTTTTGTTAGTGAGCGCCCGGTCACATTTTTATAAAAGATTATCATTTTTTCTGTTCGGCCTATTATGACGTTATAACGGGGCAAAATATAAATTTTCACTTTACGTAGTGAAACGCAGAATTAAATAAATTAAATTTTGGCTAGGTGAAAAGTTTACCCATAGTTTTTATATAAAACTACCGGTAAACGTTTCAGTGACACCTGAACTCGACGATGCGCACTTTATCCTCTATTGAAGTTGAGTGACTGCTCCTCCACAATGGAGGCAATCATAAGATGCAAACGAAAATAGAATTTTGGTGAAAAATTGATCTTCTAACCACAACCATTCACTCACAAATCAAAAATTCAAATAAGCAAAAGGCGACGCCCGCCGAAAAAGCTGCTGTGATAACAGTGACGTCATTTTCCTCCCGTCCTTGAATGCTCTTATGGAAAGGGAAGGGAGTTTAGGGGGATTCTCGGAACGTCTGCTCGCACAGATCCTGGTGCAATCGCTCCTATTGGCAGTGTCAGCTGTGTCCCCCCCATTGTGATAAGGCGAAGTAGCTTTGCGGGCTCAGTTGTGATTGGACGAAGTCGATATACGTCAGAGGTTGCACCACGCCCACTTTTCCGAAAGGGTTAAAAACATCAGTTTTTCGCCGCTTTTAACTCGATAAATAATTGACGGATCAGAAAACGGAAAAATGCGGGTCTTATTATTTTACAAACTCTATCATATTCGGCGATCAAAAAAGATATGGTAAACGCCCCCATTCGGCGCCATCTGGTGGGAAGCAGCTCTCGTCAGGTGGATGGGACGGCAGTGGGCGGGAGGGAAAGGGGGGGGGTGCCATGTCTACTCCCTAACGAAGCGGGAGGCGAGCACTTACGCAGAAGACACTTGTGCAAGCGCAATTACTTGTTGCTTGACGATGGCCGTATTTCCCTCGCGGCTGCGAAACAGTGCAACACACAGTGCAGTGGCTTTGGTTGGGTGAATCGATCGTGGGCCTTGAAGCGAATCGTTCATTGCGTAAAAATGACTCGTTCAATCTCAGCCACTGCGATTGGTTTCACTTGAAATTCGCTTGTGCATTTGCCTCATTGCATTTGTTTCTCCTGCGTCCACTCTTGAAGATGGTTTGTTTACCCTTCGATGCGTCGGTGATCGACAGGGCAATCCCATCTGATGCCGTACTGACGGCCTGTCGTGCCAGCTGCTTTCATGGCGTTTACTCTAATTGAAGTATTTGACATTTTGTTAACTGTACGACTTCAGCATCATAAATTAGGCCAAGGACTCGTGAGTCCTATTCGCTTCAGCATTTTTTTTGATTATCTATTCATGTTTTAAGGTTTGTAGGCACGGACACCATTCCCCTTCATGGCATTCCTCACCTGGACCCACGAACAAACTCGCTGCTGCGCTCTGCAAACAGCAGAGCCATGAAGTCATAGCCCTGGGAGAGTGGCCGTCGAGGATTGGAGGAAGTGTCGTTCCCCTGGGCAAGAGGCAGCTCTCCTGCCCGAGAGGACACCGGAGCAATCGCTCTTCTGCGAAATTGAGACTCCGAATGAAGTTCCGATGCCTTCCCGGTGAATTCAGTTGATGAACATTTTTGGCACGAGATCGAACGGTTCCAGGGCTGCCGATGAGTCGTCCATCTTCCTCTGGGCGTCGAAGATTATAAATGGCCAATTATTATCATCACTATTAATAAACGGCTTAAGTCATGAAAAGTCATCGGGTAATCCCGGCAGTCTGATCTAAATGGTAATACGAATGTGCTCCGTTGCGGGAGCATTAGAAAGGACTGTTTTGTTAACCTGCAAAGGTACTTCTTCGGAGATGAGTTCACTCCTACATACTTATGATTGATCCCCTAAATCTAGTGGACACTAATATCTCAAGGTGAGGTTCAGGCGCATTTATTGATAAAAACGGAATAAAAATAATCCACGGACTATGCATGGATGACTGTAACTACCTATGGCCCGGAAATCGCACGTTAATCTGTCCTATGGTCTCCTCAATTCAAAATTCCGTTCGTCAACTGCACGAAATGAGAGTTTTATCCGATGTGATTTCACACTCAATGACTGCTGTTTTACGAGTATAAGTACCGACAACCGGCACTCACCCAAAATCCTGGATACGCGCGCCCATTGCTCTAGGCTTTGCTGTCCGCACCTCATATCTATTTCATTAACTTAGGGCATTAATTCGTTAAAACTTTCGCGGTTCATGATATCCGGCGTCGTTGTTTTTTGGGTAAACCCGCGGGTAGCAGCAATGCAGAATAATGATACCGAAAAAACAGGACTAGAGGTGATCGTAAACCTCTCCCAGACTCTATTGGACGAAGGGACGACTCCAGTGTTAAGAAGAGGTCTGAACTTCGCGGTCGCACCAAAAGTTGTTCCAGAAGAAATTATCAGCCACGTAGAAGCAGCCATCAACCACTTACCGAAGAAATCAGGCAGGACACAGCGAGAGTTCTACGTAACGTGAGGAAGCAACCATCACGACCAAATACTACAATAGAAGAGAGGAGAGCCTTGGGAGCACTTAGGCAGAACATGAGCATTGTCATCTTACCCGCTGATAAAGGCAAAGCCACAGTTATCATGGATACCGAGGACTACGAAAATAAAATGAAGAAATTGTTGGAGGATGGTCCATACAAAAAACTCAAGAAGAATCCAACGCATTAAGCGGAGGACCACTGAATTAATCAAGAAGAGCATCGCTGACCCACAAATCAGGAAATCCATCACGCCACAAGGTCCGAAGACACCTTATATCTACGGATTACCTAAGATACGTAAAGAAGGCATCCCTCTGAGACCAATCATCAGCTCCATAGACTCCCCCACGTATAAATTAGCCAAATACATCTCGTCTACGCTGCAACCCGAGGTTGAAAAGGCAAAATCTTACGTCAAGAACGCTCAGGATTTCCTCGATCGCATTGACGGCATAAGATCAGGACCCGAAGACATGCTAGTCAGTTTTGATGTCTCTTTTTACCAAGATACCTTCGGAAAAAGCCATCAGCATCATCAGGGACATATTTGACGTCAATACCACGAATTTGGCTGAGATATGCTTACAAAATACCTATTTCAAGTGAAAAGGAGAGTTCTATGAACAGTTAGAAGGATCACCAATGGGATCTCCCATCTCCCCGGCTGTTGCAAATGTATATATGGATCATTTCGAAGAGACAGCGCTGGAAAACGCCATTCACAAGCCATCAATGTGAGTTAGATACGTAGACGATACGTTCGTCATATGGATACATGGCAGAGAAAAACTAGAAGAATTCCACAAATATCTAAATACAATAGACGACAACATCCAATTCACGGTAGAAGAAGAAATTGACGGGAAGCTCCCTTTCCTCGATGCCCTCGTTACGAGTAGAGAAGATAGGACCCTGGACCATTCGGTGTACATGAAACCAACCAACACCAACATACCTTCTAGCCAGTTCGCATCACCATATATCACAAATTAGAGTGGTAATGGCCACTATGATCCACCGATCAATCAATCTGAGCGATGAGAAGAGTTGAATAAAATAATGGAAATCCTCGTAAATTACGGGTACGAAAGGAGAGAAATACATAAAAACCATTTCGCGAAAACTAAAATCTTCACCTCGACCATTGGACGAAGAAAATGTCGACAAGAAAAAAGCATACCTGCCTTACATCAAAGGGACCGCCGATAAGATAGCCAGAATCTTACAGAAGTATGACATAAGATCTATATTCAAACCTCGAAGGTAAATTAAAGACTTCTTACGCAGCGTAAAAGAAAAATATGGATTAGAGACGGAAGGAGTCTAAAAATTAAGCTGCCGGTCGTGTGATAAGGTGTACGTAGGAGAGACGGGCAGAACAATACGGACGAGAATAAAAGAACATGGAGCCGCCATTCGACTGGGCCACTTCGAGAAATCAGCGGTCGCAGAACACGCCGCCGAAGGACACGAAATCGACGTGACCAACGCAGAAGTCATCGCAAGGGAAAAACATTTCAAGACGAGGTTAATAATAGAGGCCCTTGAAATAAGGAAGTAGGCAAGCAATTTCAGTAGAGACCAAGGTCAAATGGAAAGCTCATCCTGGCTTCCATTTATTTCGAGAACTAAAAGAAATATCGAGAAACCCCCACCTCCACCCTCATCCACTCCCCCACCTCCACCACCGTGGGAATATCAATCTACGCGCAAGCCAAGCAATGTCATTACCATGAGAGGAAGTCTCCAGCAGCGGAGGCGAAACGGTCGGTCATTTTCATACTGTGACGCGGGTTTACCCAAAAAACAACGACGCCGGATAACTTAGGGCAGTTAACTCATGACGTTTTTTCCTCTTAGAACCAATGTCTGGGTAAAATAATTGGTTTGGATATGGTTGGTGTGTTAGCTAGAGTACTGGCTTCTCACCACGAGGGCCCGAGTTCGAAATTCGACGATGGCGGAGCTTTCCAACACGCTTAAGTGATCTGTAGAGTACGCTATAAGTTCAATATTGTTAATGTGTGGGTCATTTATTGAATGGATGCTGCTTGGAAACATCTTGTATTTGTTTATGTTTATAAGATAAGAAATTTAATTGACTTGTAACTGTAGTAAACTGTGTAAGTAAGCGCCATTTTCAAATGCAGTAAAAAAGGATATAATAAAATACAGGATACTAAAGAGGATACAAATGGCATTTTAGTCAAAAGTTAACAAGCAATGGGCCCAGGATACATGAGAACTACTGCATGATGTGATATTAGATGCTAAAGGACGTGAAGTTAAAAATAATTAAGTGATACTTAAAAGCCAAAGGAAGAGAATTGATATAAAGAAGAAGTGGCTGAACCCAGAGCGCGGAATATAAGCTGAGTACCTAAAGATATTAATTAAAGGGAATATGGCATCAACAATAAGTGACGAATACAAGATTCCGAGATTAAGCGACGAAAGTTATTACGCGCGGTCTTTGCGAGTCAAGGCCATGTTGCAGCAGAAACGATGCTGGAAGGCGATCGACCCAGGATTTAGTGAGAAGTTGAATGCAGCGGTAGAAGATATGATTGAAAAAGTAATGTCATTTCTACTCCTGGTCGTGTCTGACAACTATTTAGAAGACATCGGGAAAAGTGAAGGCGCTGGGGAAGCATGGAAGATTTTAGAAGAAGCCCACCCACAGTTTGGCCTGTTACATCAGATGATGAATACGAAAGAACTGATTAATTTTCAGAAAACAGACGATTTTTCGGACCAAGAGTATGTAGTAAAAATTCAAGGGTAAAATAGAAGATTGGAAAGTTACAGTCGTAGGTACTCTTGATGATAGTAGTTAGCAATGCTTACTTTAATCGGTCTGCCATTGGAGAGATTCGAGGGATTTGTTAGAAGTCTAGAACGAGAAGAAGCAACTTTGATATTAAATAGTGTAAAGGCTAAATTATTAAGTCAGGAGAAAAGGTTAGCAACTCGTGCACAGGATGTAGGAGTAGCGCTTATGAGCAGAAGAAGACAGCAATTAGGCAGTAATAAGCAATTAGGAGCAAACTTATTATAGTTGACAACAGAGAAGGACAAAACCATATTTCTGCTATAACTGCAATGGTAGAGGCATATCGCTAGATACTGTAGGAAAACTGCTAATTATGATAGTAAAGGAAGAGATTATTATTGTGGTGATGAAAAAGGGATGAAAAATGAAGGTTAGAAGGCGAATATAACGAATGCAACTGAAGAAACTAGAGAATATAGAGTGTTATGTGTAGGTAATAGACAGAACTCCTCTGATAAACTTTGCTGGATGTTGGACTCAGAAGCAACTCATCACATGACACCGTGTATTGAGATTCTTGATAAATGTACAGCAGAAACTGAAGTAGTTGATTTAGCTGATGGTGAACAAGCTGAAATGAAGGGAAGAGGAAGTATTTTATTAAAATGTCTAAACAGTGCGGAGGTTATGACCCTACGATTAATAATGTACTTTTTGCTCCTGGTTTAGGTGAGAATTTGATATCTGTGAGCTGTCTAGAAAGTGAAAATAGGAAGCTAGTTTTTGAGAATCCTAGAGTAGATGTGAGAGACAAAAACAAAAATGAAGTTTTGTTTAGAGCTTGGAAGAAAGGAAGACTCTATATAGAGTATATGTTATAGACACTGTACACAAAGAAAAAAATAAGGGAAATTACAATTATGTAGATGATGAACCCAAGAAAGAGTCTCGTGCTACACTACATTTACGGCATCAAAGATTTGGACAAGAGAATTATTAATAAGAATTCCTGGTATCATAGTAAATAAATAAGAAAAAGAAGTTGAAAATTTAGATATTTGTCTTCAAGGAAAAGGAAAGAGAAAGCCATTTTCAAGGAGGAGCAAGAAAGAAAGTAAGAAACTATTGGAACTGATACATAGAGATGTTGGTGGTCCAGTATGACCAGCATCATCAAAGTATTATGTGACATTCATTGATGATTTCTCAAACCATGCATCTGTAAGTGTTCGGCATGGGAAGGATCAAGTATTTGAAGAATTTAGGATGTATCAGAAGTAAAATGAACTACTGCATGAAACTAAGTTGACAGTAATAACAGTGATGGCAAAATTCCGGGTTCTAAAGATGATAAAAATGGCATTTTAGTCAAAAGTTAACAAGTACTCCGTCTATCGTATGGAACGTCAAACTGATGTTCCTTCGGCTCTATTTCTTAAAAAAAAGGGCTAATGCCGACGCCGGGTTTCTCTCCACTCTGTCATCTTCTCGGAAAAAGCGCTGCTGACAGAAGCTGTTCATCGCTTTCCCTGAATTATTACCCTTGCTCAAAGGCGTCTACTTGGCGGGATGTAAATTCTCATCGTGATCGGCCAACAATCCTAAAATTGTTTCGGCGCAGTCATCCACTCGATTCACTTGTCAACTTAAGTCTTAATGTTTGCAACGATTATTCTCTTTCACACCCCCCTCCACTCTTCTCTCCATCCTATCTATAACCCTCATTTTCTCTTCTTCCCACGATCAATTGTAATTTTATATCAAAGTAAAATAATAATGGCCTCATTTCGTTTAGTCCTCATTCCACCCTATTCTATGTCTTAAAGAATAAACCTGGAGAGGAATGAAGATCATCGAGTATTTTTCAGGAGCTAATGTCTCTAAAGACTCGGAGACAAAGAATCTCGGGGCTTTTAGTAGATAAAAATATCGATTGCATTAAGGTGAAGGAAGAGTTCCTGGGTGTTCCATTCTCAGGGCTGTTGAGTTGGATCCAAGGGATCTTCTCTGAACTACTCCCGTTTGCGATTCGAAAATGAGGCAAGCGTGCCACCGCAGAAGATTGGCACTGGGCCGTGGCGTTGGGGCCCTGGACATCAATTTCCATGCGTCGTCCATTAGAGCCTAAAATGCGACCCCCTCCTAACCAGGGTCACTTCTTCGCCGTCCGCTTGATTAAATTACCTGGACTGAAGCAGGGTGGGAACTAATGAAGGAAGCATCGGACGAGTTGTCCAGGGAATCCCTCAGCTCGCCTATCCCTAGGGGGTCTGTGGCTGTTGCTTGCCCTTACTCTTAACGGGGGGTCGCGGTACCCCCTGTGCATCCTGGACTCTGGTAGAATCTTACGTGTTGTGCTGCATCGTGGTGCGTGTATGCGACTGAGAGCACCGTCTCAAGGAATCCGACCAAGAGCACTGAAGCATAATTTACATGAAGAGTGCGTTATGAACCAGAGTCAGTGCCAATGTGACCATGTCTGGGGAATCCCTTTTGCCAAATTCTCATCTCTTTCTCGAAACCGTTGACTAACAGCAGGGTACGATTTCGGGCATTCCCAGCTCTATGTGTATATCATGAGATGTGGTCATATTCCGCTTGATTCAATCCTTATTATCTTGAAAATAGCGTTAATTATTACGAGCGAGAGTTGTGAATAGTGCATAACTCTCTCCTCGACTATTTTATGAAGCGTCGAAATGATAGTTATTCCCTTCCAGAAGTTCTCTTGGCGGGAGAAATAATTGCTTTTGACTGTGGAAAATGTATGCGGTCGAACTCAATTTAACTCCGCCTTTTGCATTATAAAAGAGGTGGCCCTTTATTTGATGGTTAATTTAGTGCCACCTTGCACTCCTTTCATCTACATACCCCGAAAAGCCACGGCGAGGGTGTGTGGCAGGGGGTAAATATCACCAAACATGCAACAAGGCTACTACATGGAAACATTGTAGACAAGAGGGTCACATGCAGCTACATAGTTATTATCTACGTAGTAATAAGGAATGATTGTTTATAGTGACATTTACCTAAATATATTTATCCCTAATAATCTATCATGCATGGGTTAGTAATGTTAATAGCTGCATCCCGCACTACGGGCTAGGTACTACAGCAATATTCCCCCTACCTATCCCTTTGCTTTGCTGCTTACTGTGTTTTCTTATAGTACGGGAAAAACTGACATTTTGAAGCTATCCATACGACAATCAATCTCTCTAATCTTATTTATCTGGTAGAATCTAGAACAGTAATTAGGGTTTTCTAATACACATAATACATCTTCAGTAATGCTATCCGTTTTAAATGTCTGTAGTAGATTTAATGTCCACTTTAACCTACGATCAGGTAGTGATTCCCAACCTTATTCGTATATTAATCCTGATACTCGACTAAACCTATGGTAACAACTTTTTACAAACACAGCTACTCTACGCTGCACACTGTATAGCTCTCTGATCAAACCTAATACATTTCGAACCCGTATACTGGCTGTATATTCAAGGTGAGGCGAACTAGTAAAAAGTAAAATCACTCTTCCGTCTGCTCATCACATTTCCCAAGTTCTCTTGTAATAAATTCTAGCTTTCTCTTGGATCGGCCGCATATTTCTCGAATGTGTCCACCCCACGATAAATCTTTAGTGGTTGTTACACCAAAGTAGCTTATGGTTTCAACGGTTTCGATTTTCGTATTAATAACCTATGGGATCGCTTTATCGAATTACTTCTCTTCAAAAAATTATTGGCTACACACTTTTTATGCTTAAGTTCTAACTGCCATTTGTCGCACCACTCTTGAAATCCATATAGATCCTTGCTAAGCGATTCCATATCTTATTCATTTCATTTACCCCTGTACACTACCGCCTCGCCTGCAATGAGTCTAAGCTTACTCTTAACTGCGGTACCCAAATAGTTTATGTATAAAATAAATATAAGCGGACCTACTACGCTACCCTGGGGAACTCCCGACGTGGCTTTGATTGTGTCCGACATGATACCATCTATGACAACCTCTCTACTTAATAATTCTAAATTCTCTGTCTTTGTCTATTCTCTATCCTTTTTACGAAATTTCTCTTTCTGTTTTTAACGAAATTCAAAGGTCCACGAACTAGCCGTAGATTTTTTCTCTGTGGAATATTTCTTTTTGTGCAATTTCAGTGGGTTACGCCGTTAAAGTTTTCACGGCTAGTTCGTGGACCTTTGAATTTCGTCAAAAGTAAGCACCTCAGTGGTTAAACGTCGGCTTTAACCTCGTGGACGGTGGCGCCTTGCGCACGACTTCGGCTGCTTTGTGACATCGATATGTCCAGCAGTCCGGCAACATCTAGCTCCTTTAAAAGCCTCTAGAATTTCCACAGAGAAAGAGGACGTCTTGGTAGCTCAACTGGTAGAGCAGGGGGTACGGGTTCGAGTCCCGGTGAAAGCGAATGCTTTTTTTTCTCTGTGGAATATTTGCTAAAGCATTTTTTGTTGATTTGAAATCTTCACAATGTTTTTGGTCTCATGGAAGGAATAAATTATTATTCAGTTCTAATTTCCTAAATATTTTGGCTTAGTCGAGTTGCGTTCTCATGACTTGATTGTATTCACAACGATTTTATGGTTTAATCTTTTTTATCTTTTGTCGTGCTGCCTTTTTCACTCTATACTGCCCGTTTGGGAAAAAAAGGACTCAGTTTTCACCCCGATCGGCTTATTGATGCCTCGGGAAGGCCATTTGTTTCTTGCTCCGCTTTTTCTTTTCGGCATTTTCTTCTTGAGACGCAACCTCTGATCGGTTGTGCATTATTCACTCGATGCATTGATCGCTTTGGATTGCCTTGAAGGAGGATATGAATTCCCACCGCATTTATTATTGAAGCCTTCACCTGTCTGTTGAATGTTTCATCCCCATTCCTCGCTGATATTTCCCGCTTTCTCTACCCTTTGCATCTCGCCGACTTATTTTCATGCTGATAATATTTTTGGGCTTAGATTGTACATTTGCAACCACCGGCTAAGCAGCGAGGATCACGACCAGCCACAGGCAGCCTCTTTGACTAGATTTTATGCAGCCTTCTTTGATCTCCGATTTCGTCAAATTCCCTTTTATAGCTGATATGAATAAGCGATTAGTAATTGTTGCTCCGGCTCCTTCAGATCTTGGGCAGTTTTGTTCATCTGTAAAAGTGATGCGGAGGAAGATTCTTCTACGTCAATTCCCGTGAAAACTATTTGATGTGGCTACATTCTGGTAGGCGTAAACCTGTTTAATACTTTCCTTCATTCAACCTTCCTTCTGTTATTTCTTTGTTGATTATTGAATTGAAATAGGGAGGTGCCGGTACAGAATAGAAAATGCAGAATATAATGTGAATGATTACACATTTGCTGGCATTAGTTATATCATTGCACGATTGAAAGCAACGTTTCCTGGCGATAATATTCTTTTCTTCCTTGGTTTTTGTTCACAACTCTTCCTCGGGGGCGTTTGTGATTTGTTACGTTTTTATGTAAAATGTTTTTCTTTTTAGTAAACTTTAGCGTCACTATGAAGTGTCATGATAGCCTCGTGATAAATTAGATTTTTTCATTTCGAAAATGTGGTCTATGTACTGTTTTCTTCCAACAAAAATATTCACGTGCAAATATTTTAGCTTATAGGGCGAAACAAAGAATATTTTAATGTAAAAATTAATTTCTTTCTATCGACTAACATCTAATGTAAAATTTATAAAAAATTTTATATAGCCACTTACGTTTCGTTACGATTTAAAACTAAAAATAGTTGAACAGAAATGTCATCCTTGCAATGGAATCAACGTCATTATCAAAATTCTCAGGTGGGTATCTTTTCAAATTCATGCCAATCATTATCTTGCATTATTGCTCATCTGCTCTGAATTTAATTTCGTAGAAGCATGGGACGAAAAATGTGTCAGTAAGTTATGGAAAAATAGTTATCCTCAGGATTGAAGGAGAATGTAACCAGGGAGAAGGAATATTTATTTTACAAGGTCCTCGTTCGTTTTATTCCCATCCGAAAATTTCTTTTCAATGATTCGTGACTGTAAAAGAAAGAGCTGTTCTACACGTATAGTAATAGATAACTGCGAAGCTTTTAGACAGTGCTGGCAGTGAGCAGGGACGAGATGATGAACGATGGCTCTAAAAGATGAAAGCAATCTCTTCTTGAGGGATGGATGAGCAATGGTAACAGATGGTTTCCCAACGGCCATTCATTCTTTTTTCTGTCGGTCTCCTTTCGTAATGATTAATAGAATTCACCGAGGAATGCCGGCGGCGAATTGAGCTCGTGGTACGACTGGGAGCGAATTGCACATGCTAAGAATCGCTCTCGTGATAAAAGGTTCGTGGTGATGAATAGAGAGTGCATTAAGGATCCAATTTTTAATGGCACCTCTCATGATAAGTAAGTAAATCGGCCAAACGAACTCAATCACGTTGCATAGACTTGTTTAAATATGGAAGAGATATGTTACTCTGGAGAGAATTGCGCACGAAACAAGTTGACACCAATGTCACTGTAACATCAGACGACTAGTAAGGCTAGCAGTAAGTGAGTAAGGCAACAGTCATTCTGAATGTCTTGGTAGACTTCAAATCTTAATACGTCATTCCTGAGCTGTCGGCTTCCCGGGAGCGGAAGTAAATTAAGTATTCATCTTAGTCACTGATTATCTGCATAAGTTAAAATAGTTCAGATTTATCAGACAATCCTTTTTGTTGGCCATGGAAGGTCAGGGAAAAATCATGGGATCAGGATCTGCTGGTTGAGATGTTTGGCAGTGACGGCTGCAGAGCTGGAAGGGTCCCACGTCGCTCCACGGGATCTGATGTCGTGTTGACCCGGTGCATGGTGTGCAAGAGTGTCTCCAATTGGAGCTAAGCCTCAAGTGTCCACTACGCACGAGGGGAGGCCTTCATTTGACGAGAGCATCTTCGCAGCCGTAGTGATTGCCGTCGTGTGTTCCACAGGGTCTGCCCACCCTCCCGTGGCCGGTTCCCCGGTGCAGCCCGTGACTTGCGGGGGCGTGGCCCGAGCCCGCAGGGGCGTTCTGCAGACGCCCGGCTTCCCGGGCCCCTTCCCGGTGCCGCTCCGGTGCCGCTGGGTCATCGACGCCTCCAACTTCCCGGGGTCCGACATCGTCGCCTACCTCACCCAGGTGAGCTGCAATGCCGCTCCATTCCGTCTCCGCGGTAATAACCCTTTCACTCAAACTCATTTTCAATCCCAGGCCAGTGAGTCCCCGACGTGTACAATCCCATTGCAATGAAAGCAATAAATGCCGCTAAAAACATACTTCTGTAAAACTAAAGTGGGAACCTCAGATAATCGAAAGTTCTAAATATCTAAAGGATACCTCTATTTCACTGCTTGGTCTATCCCTGCTTATTCTTGAAACTAAGTGAAATCAGGTTTTTTTAACATTGATTTGTGATGATCCGTTAAATTCAGCTGCATGTTTAAACTCTGACCTTTAAAGTCGTTGACTTGTATACAATAAGGATCTGTTTTAGTCCAACGGCTTTCAATATGTCTTTTTAAAAGAGCGTAAAATGAAAACCGACCGATGTGATCAACAGCGCCTTCATACTCATCTCATGAAATCCTTCAATGACCCAATCTGTACTAGTGTTTAAAACTTCATCGCCGAACATCACCGTGGCTCTGTAATTCATTGCGAAAAACGTTTAAAATTATTGTCTAATGCTTGATAATAGTGTTTAAAGTTCCATTCTTTTCTGTCTGAAATCGCATTTTGCTTTGGATTGAGCAGTGTTTTGTCGAAGTGCATTTAAGTGGCGAGGAATGGGTAGCCTTCATTCAATTGCATACCCCTACTCCAGTGGCCATATGTCCTTCCAGGTCTTCGTGACCAGCGGTCTCCGCTTCGAGTCCTTCGCGTACCTGGACGCGGGGGGCGGGGGTTTCGGCGGCTGGCCTGGCATCACGGGCGGCGCCGGTGGCTCCCCTGTCGGCAGGCAGCTCATCCTCAGCTCCGAGTCGCGACCGCCGTCCCTGGAAGAGGTTGGCTGGATCCGCTCCGAGTCGCCCTTCCTCGTCGCCACGCTCCACTTGGACCGACTGGAAGGCAAGACACTACTTTCACTCTTCCTCGCGAATTTGTGGCAAACCCGCGTCGACGGGTCCCGTGCCCGGAAGCCCCTCGTTCATTCCGGCCTGGCCTAACTCCACCAATGGGGTAGTTTCCTTCATCAAAGAAAACAGACTTCATCACTTGCGATTCGTGCCCTGCCATAAAAGTATTTATTTTTCGCAAAAATGTTGGACTCAAAAATCCCAGTTTACAAGAGAATTAAATGTAAAGTTTAAGATCATTTGAAAAAGCTCTGAAATGGCTGGGTGCGCTGCCTTCTTGCTGACGTAACGGGTATGTAGTTCTCGTGGCGAGGCATAGGTAATTCGTCTCCTGAACTTACCATTGTATTTCAGGGCCCCTCAGCTCTAGTGAATATTTATTAATATTAGCCTGTGAACACTATCAAAGTTGGAAAAGTCTTCTCAGTTAAACATGATATTATTAGTCGTTTTATAGGCTCAAGGACGTCCTGCTCGTGGTGTCTTCTGCTACGACGAAGCATGGCGTGAAGGTCGTGCGGCGATTGGCGAACTTCACGGTATGCTTGTAAAAGAAATACCAACTGATTTTAAATGAATCAACTGCATAAGTAATATTACATGAGTAAATAAAAGTTAATTATAATAAATTAACGGAATAAATATGCCTCCAATACTAGTTAATAACCTTTAACGGAGTGAAGCGTCTACTTGAAAGCGGTCGCAGCATCACCTGGTGGCAGGTAGAGAAAATAGTTTGACGTCACACGTGGGATTAATCTACAGGCAATAGTTTGCGTCGCGTTTTCGGGCCATTGATTTTTTTCACTTTTTAATTATGAGGAAAAATACTTAATGTCATTTAGAAATCGAACTGCTTAGAATACGTACTCCAGAGGTTATAAACTTTCAATCAAAACAATAAAAAAATAATAGGAAACTACCCGATTGCGCTACCAAGGTTTCCGAGGTTTGGTAGAGTACCTGGCTAGAGTAATGAGGGGGTTCCGGGTTTGAATCCCGGCCAAGGCAGATTTATTTCTCAGTTTGCTCAATGGTTCATTCCAGCGAGTGACTCCACCCGGGTATTAACGGCTAGTTCGCAAGCCCTGTATTTCTTCCTTGCTCGTCATCTTCTCCTTTCACCTACTTACTCTTATCCCCTCTCAAAACTTAAAGAACTCCAATCCGCATGCTTTCTCTTTTCATAGAGTTTTTGAGCCTTGTAGTACAATGTTTCAAGTCTTTTCTTCGACACTCAGCTTGGACCTAACCTAAGGAATGATCCTCACCATTACTTCGTTGGCCCGCGCAAATGTCCTCTATATCAAGTCTATTGTCGTCTGCTATACTTTCTGAAAGAGAATTTTATATATTTTTCTAATTTTAACAAATTCACATATTATAGGGAAAAGGTATTCCAAAAAACGGAGAGCCGCCACTATCGCTCTGAGGGAAAATCGGCTTCCTTTCTGACGGTGCATGCATAACACTATTCCATTGCCACCACGAGAGGGAAGTTCCAAGCCCGTTTCGCCTGAGTATACGCGACGGAGTGTTGACCGGGCGGCAGTCCCGAGCTGTAATCGCGCTGGCGGCGTCCAGCTCGGAGGCATTTCATTCCTTGCATGCAGTTCTAACGCTTTTCTATTTTTTACTATCTCGTCCAACTCTCCTCCGCATTCTACGTCTTTCCCATCTTTTTCTTCTAGGCTTCGCTCCTTCCCTCGCCAACTAGCAAGGTCCTGGAATGCACCCAGTGACCGCCTCTTCGGTCTCTTTCACTCGTTTGAAAAAATGGATGAAGTTAACATTGTTGAATAATCATGTAGAGAGCTTACACTATATTCTGCTTGAAACATATGGAAGCATTTAGTAAAGAATGCAGTTTAACCTAAGATACTTAACAGAGCACCTCCATGACTCTCCTTTCATGATAAAAATACAAACTTATGTTCAATGTACCCGGCAATCATAGTGACATCTTTACGATAACTGCGCAGTGAATGCCCAAAAACGAACGAATAAATATCAACGAAAATAATTAAGAACAAATAAGCACCATGAAAATATGTTACATTTTCCTTGCCGCTAGTTCTTTTTAAATTTCAAAAAATATTTCTTGTTTTCGTAAGATTATTTATCTACCTTAAATAAAGTAGCTTAAGTTTTTATCGATGCCAGTACATTCGTCCTCATATAGCTGGTGTTCACTTGAAATGAGAGTGACACTAAAAATGAATCATGGCGGTCTTCGTGTATGGATATATTTAATTTTGGGTGCTATTTAAATTAATGCGTTTCAGATAAAAGTAAACAGACTATATAATATAAAATCTCAACCGATTCTGATACCTGTCAACTTCATTACAAATGCAAACGAAGCAAAATTTTTACGTGCTACAAAATTAACACTACAATGATAATTAATACTACAATGTCCTGAGAAACTCTTACTTTACTGCGGTCAGTATTTAGTTGCGCCATCATCACATTCAATGACTCTCAGAAGCCTTTGCCTCATTGATCCGATTCAATTTTGAAATAACCCAGGGGGCCATCTTAAAGGCGCCCATTCCTCCCGGACGTAATAAATTTGAGATAAATGCAAACAGGAGATATATTTCTCTGAACTCTGTTCATCCTATCCCTGTCAACTTCATTCTAGGTGGCTATTTGAATTTGCCGTTGGTATGTAAGATATACCCGAAAAACTGCACATATTCCCTAATATGTAATTTGCAGATTTATTGGTCTTCTTTCCACAGAGCTCATAACCAACCAACTCCCCATAGTTAATCAAACAGTAACCAAAACAAGTGAAACATAGTAACCAAAGCATTGAATAGACTGTTCGCGCGTAAGCGCATGAGGAGTTTTCTTTGTTTGAATTCCCTTCCCAACTTCCCTTACCATCCCTTTGGCGCTAGTGAGGTAAGTTCGTGAGGAGGGGGAGAAAAACCCGGCGCGTCGCCAGTCGTCTTCCAATGCTGGTCGAGGAAACACAGTGCTTCGACCAAGGGAGGACTTTTCGAGAGTTTTCGCCTCCTACATTTTCGGAGCTGCCGTATTCGTCCTCCGGTAAGCGCCTTTCCTCATTTTTCCTTCCCATCTCCCATTCATGACTTTCTCTCTTTATCCCCTTTTATTTTATTGAACCTTTTTGTTGCGTTTGTCGCACGTCAAGGTCCAACGGATCGCGTGTGCCTACATTTTCTGGTGCCGAAACCCGGGGTTAAACCAGGGACCTTTAGATTATTTCATTCGGCCATGCCTGAAGGGGCGAAAAAGAAGGGAGCGTTTACTCGGGAGCAATTCGACTCGCAGCTGAAGTTATTGCGTTTCAAACGCGATCAGTTTCGTTGCACTCTGGGTGCAGCTTTTTCTCTTGCGAAGGAGCTCGACAGCTCCGGTTCGGACACGTTAAGTCATCCTAAGCTGGAGATCTTTCTAATTCGCTGCTCCCAATTGGAAACCATTTATTCAGGATTCCTTGAGGCTCAGGATAAGATCTTTGAATATTGCCATAACTGTAATCAAGGCAATGTCTGTGCGGAGGATATGCGTGTGGGCGAAGAGGTGGAAGAAAAGTTTTATTTTAGTCTTTCCATTTCCCGTCGAGCTGTGAATCCTTCCGCCACAAATGAGCGTACGCCTGCGGATAATGCATCCACGCAAAATAAAAAGTCGCGCCTTCCCACTGTCGAATTGCCTCTCGACTGTCAGGGGCTCTCTCGGATTGGGTTGGATTCCGTGATTTATTTAATTCTGTGGTGCACGATAGAACCGACATTGCTTCGGTGGAGAAATTCTCCTATTTGAAGGCAGCTCTTCGAGGAAAGGCCTCAGCGCTTATCGCTTCAGTCCCATTTGGCGAAGCCCATTATTGTCCAGCATGGAAGGAGTTATGCGAGCATTATGACAATCCTCGAATTCTGGGATTCGATTATCTAGACAAAGTTCTGGGATTTCCCGTTTCTTCTTCCGGGTCATTGTCGGTAATGCAACAATTTGTTAATACATTTTCTGAAATTCATGCTGCTCTGAAAACTTTAGATATTCCTGACTTAGGGGAATTTATATTATTTAGATTAGCTGCTCGTGTGGTTGACGCAGAAACTCTTGCCCTGTTTGAATAGACATTGGGTGATGAGCCTTTTCCCTCTGTTACTCAACTTTTGAGTTTCGTCAAGAGAAGGATCAAGGTTTTACAAACGTCTAACGGCCCTAATCCGAAAGCCTCCGTTTCGCGCAAGTCTCCGCCAACGGCAAGAGTTCTTATGCCGATCTCCGTCGGCGATACGCACTCCGTGAAGGAGAAAGGGCAACGAGTTATCCAACGCTGTTTTCTATGCTCATCCAATCATTCTCTTGTTAGATGCCCTAAATATCTCGAGATGACCATCGCTAATCGTGCGGCTTTTGTACGATCGAGAAAACTTTGTCTTAATTGTTTGAAGCCAGGTCATTGGGCTCCGAGGTGTCAGCAGAGGGATATGTGCTGTACTGTTTGCAACAGATATCACAATACAACGTTGCACTCGGAACAAAATTCGGAGCAAATTAATCGCCCTTCCATTCCGTCGTCATCCTCGCCTCGAGTCAAACGAGTCTCTCCCGCCTTCACAGATCACCTCTCCTCTGCTCTCGCGTCTTATTGTGTTAGCTGCCAACCGACGCACTTGACTAGGGCTGGGGTGCACCGGTTCAGCGGTTCGGTTATTTGCAGAACCGGCAGGCCGGTTCAGATTTAGTAAAAAAAACGGTGCACCGGGGAGGCGGTTCTGAACCGGTGCACCGGGGAGGCGGTTCTGAACCGGTGCACCGGGGAAGCGGTTCTGAACCGTCGCACCGGGGAAGCGGTTCTAAACCGGTGCCCTGGGGAAGCGGTTCTGAAACACCGATGATCGTTCGCTGCTCGGCTTTCACGCCACTGCCTCCCTCCCCGTCTCTGCTCGTAGCCGGGTTGGCTTGCGTCCACGCCTGTGAACTTTCCTATCCCCTCTGTATTATAATTTGTCTGCCTATCGTCTCACAAATAATCGGCCACTAGAGTGCAGAGCGAACACTCGCACATCTAAAGTAATGTCACATAAGTAGCTATACGGGATTTTTCGTATTTTTATGTTATTTTGTTTTGTCGACGATTACAACGAATAAGTTCGTTCAGGTGAACCACCAAACAGTTCTTAATCATTCAAGTTAGTGCAGTAGCATTTTTTATTAAACCAATGCTGTTGATTTGGGGAGACTTTGCGGAGGAAGGAGCATTGTTTCAAGTTCCTATCTACCCCTGCCACACGTACATAAGAAGCGCCAAATTCAAACAAAATTTGAACTAATTGACGTTGATTATTAATGTACAATAACGTAATGAAGACATTCTCAGTTGGTGGAGGCTTCATGAGGCAACCTTCCCCTTGCTTGCAGGACTGGCCAGGAAATATCTTGCTATACCACCAACATCAGCAGAATCCGTAAGAATTTTCAGTTTGGGAGGACTTGTTATAAATAAAATGCGAACGTGTTTACTAGGCGAACACGCCAAAGAACTTATTTTAATTTCCATGAACCAGCGCCATGTGCCAGCCGATTTCTAGATTTAAGTTAGCAGTAATTGAAAATTGTGATTTAGCATCTGCACTTGTGTTAAGATGTAAATTTTGACAATCAATTTGTTCTCAACCTTCAGCACCCCCTTCCAGTAATTGATAAAATACAGCTCCATGTGGCATTAATAGAACAGCATTTTATTTCTTTCAAGAAGTCACTGGGATGTTTACCGAAACAAAAACCAGACATGTAGGAGCATCGTTTGGAACTTTAAAAATGTGAAGATAAATATAAGCCCAGGCCTCACCTAAAAACCATTGGCTCCCCTAACATGCTCTACTACTGTTCAGTTTAGAAAAGAATGCCTGCGTTTTAACTCCTCAAGAGTATGCGACGGAGTATATGCGTCCACTCAATTCCATGCCTTCGGGGTAACTTTAATCGAAGGCATTTTAATTGCTCAGGGTGCTTTAATGGGGAAGGCATTGAAAACTTAGTGCAGACTTTGACGTAAACGTCTTAGCGGATCGATGGCTCTTGCGACTTCCAGTTTTGGGTTTTCTTGTTGGCTTGTCAATCTCTTGCATTCAATTTCGGTAATCGAGGGTTGTCCTTTGAGCTTTTCCAATACCCACCGTTCCGATCACTTTGTTTCAGCAACCTCTATTCTATTAAAACCGTCACGGAAAATTAACTCGAAATATTTCAGAACACTGAACTGGCACTATTTATTTACCAACTAAATCACACGTGAAAGCCAAAGGATGATAAGCATTATCGATATCTTCCCAATTATTTTCTTGCATTAAAAATTAACTGAGAAATTTTTCCTCTTCCTGCTAGGAACAGGAAACCATAGGGTACCCAATTAAATCCTTGGAAATTGTATCTGAACTGACTTCACTCCTCTCTACCACAGCGCCTTGCATTTGCTTGTCGGACAACTCACGTGAGCTAGAAGTCATGGCCAATTTAAGAGGAAATCAGCGAAGAGACGATCCCGATGCGTAAAATAATAAATCCACCAAAGAAAACACAAGGTGTCAGAGTAAGACCCTCGAGTCGTAATCGTTGCCATTATGAAAGAGAAAGGAAATGTCGACTAAGAAAGGCAGATAACTATGAATCACAGACGAAAGGAATCAGCCTCTCCACACATCTCAGCTCTCTGGAAGCACTTAAATCAGATCAGATTAAGTGGAAAGATTTCATCCGTACGTATACACCAGTCGCTCTGCCTCTAGGGAGCTTTTCATTCACCAAGGATAAGTTATTAATTTAGCACGACGCGTTTTGTTGCTACAATAGCAATACCATCGAGGCCGATCAAGCCAATTGCTAATGCTGTTTTACCAACGAAACGCGTCGTGCTAAATGAATAAATATCCGAGGAAATTTTGCAATGTCTTCATTAAAAAATAATGTGAATTTCATCGCCGTTCACGCGACAGGTTCGAATTCGGCAGATCAACAAATATAGGTGCATTTTTAAACACTTCAGAAAGCCAATTTATGTGTACGCCCAGGCCTTGTACAAAAGCCATTGGCTCTCGCAAACATTCCCACATTTTACTGTTCAGTTTAGGAAAGCATACCCGCGTTATTAAGAAGTATCTTCTTTAAGAAAAAAAAACAAAACTTCAAAATACCGTATAATACATAAAAAATGGACCAAAAAATATTTTGGATGAGAAAAAACGCGGTTCACTATCAAAACTACAGTTCAGTAGAAAACATCGGTTCATTAGAAAACGCCTGTTCAGTAGAAAACATCGGTTCAGTAGAAAACACCGGTTCAGTAGAAAACACCGGTTCGATCTATTGAACCGGTGCACCACCGTCGCAAACGGTTTTTTTCATAACCGACAACCGGTTCAGCATTTCCTGCACCGCCCAGCCCTACACTTGACCGTTCTCGGAAAGGCAGTTGTTCACGTCCGTAATAATCACGGGCTAACCGTTCCTCTTCGAATAATGGTTGACCCTGGGAGTCAAGTGTCTGCTATTTCCTCGGCAGCGGTTAGACGGTTGAGTTTACCCGTGTTGCCTTATCATGGATCTCTTTTTGGGTTGTCTCAAACCCCTCTGAGGCGGCCGGAAGGTTGCACTGCTTTATCGCTTTCGCCGACTCACACTCCTTTGCCGGTATTGAATACCAAGGCTGTAATCCTACCCCAGCTAACTTCGGAGCTTCCACCAATTCCACTTCCGCCCTTTTTTCGAAGCAGCATTTCTCATCTCCATTTAGCGGATCCGGAATTCGACAAACCGAATTTAGTAGATTTTATTTTGGGAATGGATTTATTCCCTAAGGTTTTCCTTGGGGGGCGGAAAACTTTAGAAGATTGTGAATTAATATTAATCGATTCCATTTTTGGATGGATCTTAATGGGAAATATTTTGAATAGTTCTCAAAAGGCTCCTTCTTGTGAAACCTCTTTATGTGTTTTCGAGGAAATTCCTCTGGTTAGTCAACTAAAGAGGTTTCGGGAATTAGAGGAATCCACGGTTCAAGTCGCTCAAAATCCTGATGAGGTTCGATGTGAGGAGCTGTTTACGAAAACTCATCGAAGGAATGCCTCGGGAAGATATATCGTTTCCTTGCCATTCAAAAGCGAGCCACCGTCTCTGGGAGAATCTTATTCCCAGGCTGCAAAGAGGCGTATGGGCATGGAACGTAAATTGTCTCAGCGACCAAGGTTGAAGGCCAGTTATTGTAAATTTTTGAAAGTGTATGAGAGTCTTGGCCACATGTCAATTGCTTCATCAGCAGGGTTTTATTATCTTCCTCATCATGGAGTTCATAAATCCACCCCTCAAGGTCAGAAATTGAGGGTTGTTTTTGATGCTTCCTCTCGCTCTTCGAATGGCAGTTCACTTAACGATGCATTGCTCACCGGTCCCAAGCTCCAAAATTACATTTTTGATTTGTTAGTGGGATTCCGAACTCACTTAATTGCGTTCATTACGGACATTTGCAAAATGTATCGCCAAATATTAATATCTCCTGAACACCGTGGCTTTCAGCACATTTTGTGGCGAGAAGATTCCTCTCAAGCCCTTCAAGAATTGGAATTAAATACCGTGACGTATGGAGTTGTCTCTGCTCCTTGCCATCCGCACTCTTCACCAATTAGCGAGTGACGAAGGAGGAAAATTTCCTGTGGCCGCTCAATCTCTTCTTCGGGACATGTATGTTGACGATATTGTTACGGGAGCAAATTCTATTTCGGATGCTTCGGTCTTGCAGCAACAGCTCATCGACTTACTTTCTTTAGGAGGATTCCCATTGGGCAAATGGGCAAGCAACTTTGATGAATTATTAATTAATTTTCCGAAAGAGGAGTGTGAAGCCACTATACAATTTGAAGCATCAGAATTTGCATCACTGAAGGTATTAGGAATGTCTTGGGCCCCTAAATTTGATTTATTTTCTTATCATGTTGAGTTTGATCCTTCTGCCAATACTAAGAGGATGATTTTGTCAAGTATTGCGAGAATATTCGACCCAATTGGTGGTGCTGCTCCAGTCGTTTTTTGGGCAAAATGCTTTTTGCAGTCTCTTTGGACTTTGAAAATTGGTTGGGATGATCCCCTTCCTGAATCCGCTAGACTGAGATGGATACAATTCGTGTCTCAGATGCCATTGCTTGCCCAAATCCGCATTCCTAGGTATGCATTTTCCCCGGTCGCGCAAGAAAATCAGCTCGTTGGTTTTTACGATGCGTCCGAAAAGGGTGATGCTGCGGTAGTGTATGTACGCGTCTTAACTACTAGTGGTGAACTAAAAGTCAGTTTCTTAGCAGCTAAGACAAGAGTGGCTCCCATTAAATCAATCACCATCCCAAAGTTAGAGCTTTTAGCTGCGCTGTTACCCACTAAATTACTTAATCATATCCTCAATACTCTAAAAGATCGAATTCACATTTCGCGTACTGTTGCCTGGACAGATTCCAGCATTGTATTAGCTTGGCTGAAGACACCTTTATATAAGTTAAAAATTTTTGTTGCCAACAGAGTTTCAATTATCAATGATTATTTTCTTTACTCTATGTGGCATCATATCAACTCCGCACAAAACCCAGCAGATGGTGCTTCGCGGGGTATTTCACCTCGCCAATTCCGAGACTCCACATTATTCTGGGAAGGGCCCTCTTTTCTACAGTGGTCGGAAGATAAATGGCCTGTAGAAAGTGGCTTGGACCTAAAATTATCTTTATTACCCAATTTGAAACCAAACCTATAGTGAGTCTTGTCAGGCAGGAGAATTGTCTGACCTGGATGAATAGATTCTCGTCTTAAATTAAATTGTTTCGATCGTTCGCGTTGTTCCGAGATTCATCGCTTCAGTTAAGGGGAAATCATCTCCTAATGGTTTTATCATATCGGGATCAGAATGGTCGCAGGCTCTGATTCAATTAGTAAAAGTGGATCAGGATCACCATTTTCAAAAGGCAATTGAATTAATCCAAAAGGGGGGGCAGCACATTCATCCCAGTTTGGCACGACTTCGTCCATATTTAGAACCCCCTGGAATTCTTAGGGTGGGTGGTAGGCTCTCACATTCTTCTCTGTCATCATCTATCAAACACCCTATTTTGCTATCCAAAGATAGTCACCTGTCACGTTCGATCGTGCGACATTATCATTTGGTATCGCTCCACGGCGGTCCTCGCGCTGTGGAGACATTGGTTTCCAGACAATTTTTGATATTGTCTGCAAGATCAGTCGTTCGGTCGGAAATTCTGAAATGTGTTATACGCTCGCAATATCGGGGCTTGGCGCTACAACCGATTATGTCAGATCTGCCTTCGCACAGGGTTGTGCCGCAGAGAGACCCTTTTCCTCCGTAGGTGTGGATTATGGAGGAGGATTTTCGTTAAATAATAGACGGAATTCAGCCATTGGAAAGGCGTATTTATGTTTATTTATTTGTTTTGGGTCCAAAGCGGTTCATTTAGAATTAGTAACCTCGTTGTCTACGCCTGCATTCATTGCGGCGTTCCAGCGCTTCATAACGCGGCGAGGAATTCCTAGTATCATCTATTCCGATTGTGGGACTAATTTCGTCGGGGCGGATCGATGTTTAACAGAACTATATCGGTTGATAAGATCCTCCTCCCATAAAGAAGCACTGACATCAGTTTATCCGGAGTCTGGAATCAAGTGGAAATTCAACCCACCATCCGCTCCGCATTTTGGCGGACTCTGGGAGGCAGGAATCAAGTCCGTAAAATATCATTTACGCAGATTTCTCCACGGCCAAATTTTAAATTTCGAAGAGTTTTCTACACTCTTTTGTAAAATAGATGCCGTGCTAAATTCACGACCTCTGACACCAAAGTCATCCGATCCTGAAGAGATAGATTGTTTGACTCCTGGTCATTTTCTTGTCGGTCGTCCTCTGATAGGTTTGCCAGAGAGCATTTCGGGAGATGCGATGCGTCTGCCCACTCGATGGAAACTCCTTGAGCAAGTGTTTCAACATTTTTGGAGACGGTGGTCTCAAGAATATTTGCACACTTTGCAGCAGCGGGCTAAATGGACGCGAGAAATCGGAAACATCACAATTGGTGATTTAGTTCTGCTGCGAGATTCCAATCTTCCCCCTTCCCTTTGGAAAATGGGAAGAATTATCAAAGTCTATCCCGACTCAGCAGGTGTTGTTAGGGTTGCGGAATTAAAAACTTCATCAGGTACTCGAACGAGACCGATTGTGAAGTTGGTGCCATTACCAACATCACAATAAGTTATTTTTTCTTCTTCAAATTTATATTTAGCCGGTCGAGCCGCTCTCGTTGTTTGGTTTAGAGTTAGAACCTTTTTCCTTTCTTCGCATTAATCACCCTTCCATGGGCCGACCCATATTCCCCTTTAAGTCTCTCTGATGGGCCTCTGAGAGTGAAAAGTAGCTTTAGTTCCTTCACTTCACTTGTTTAGGGCCTATTTCTTTGCGAGAGCGTCCCAATTGGCAAGAATGTCTATTTTAGGTTTTTTTTTTCGTAGAATATTTGTATACTTTAACCATATCTCGCCATTTCTCTTGTGCGTTTCGCCTCTTCACCTACTGCTTGGTTAAGTAATAGTTAATTTCTGGGAAATTCACGGGGGGCGGTATGTTCGCGTGTAAGCGCATGAGGAGTTTTCTTTGTTTGAATTCCCTTCCCAACTTCCCTTACCATCCCTTTGGCGCTAGTGAGGTAAGTTCGTGAGGAGGGGGAGAAAAACCCGGCGCATCGCCAGTCGTCTTCCTATGCTGGTCGAGGAAACACAGTGCTTCGACCAAGGGAGGACATTTCGAGAGTTTTCGCCTCCTACATTTTCGGAGCTGCCGTATTCGTCCTCCGGTGAGCGCCTATCCTCAATTTTCCTTCCCATCTCCCATTCATGACTTTCTCTCTTTATCCCGGCTTTTATTTTATTGAACCTTTTTGTTGCGTTTGTCGCACGTCACGGTCCAACGGACCACGTGTGCCTACAGAGACACTAGCAAATAATCAAACATGACGAAATAAAAACATGTACACCCCACAGTACCCCCTATGCAGTTACAATGATTAAGCTTCATAACGATCTGGAAACCGTACAGTCCTTCCAGGCCTTGTTTTCTCAATAGGTTGTGCAGGAGTGCGGACGGAGGAGCACCTTGGTTTGGTTTCGCCTTCGGGAAGAGGTGTGCTGATTTGCAGTTGCTGCAAACGAAGCTCTTTGAATCCCATCGTCTTTTGGCACATACGCTTCACACGATCGATCGAGACTTTGACTTCCCACCCTTTAATTTTCAAAACCATCGCCTTGTCATCTCTTGCTGTCATCTCATACTTACCCGTGTACGGTGGCTGCAATGATTTCCTCATGGGGCCCTCACGTAAAAACGCACGGGAGTAATTAGCCAAATCCTTAAAAATGAAACCATTAACTTTGGAATGCCTAGAAATAGGGGGAAGGGACTAATAGAGCAGCTACTGTCCTCAATCGAGATAGGAAATTGCTTGAATCTTGAAATCGATCGCCCTTTTGACTAAGCATTTCTCCGGGAAGTCCAAGAGTTTCTCCGAAAACCAACTCTGCAGATGAAGTCCCCAAATCTTCTTTGAAAGTAGAATGAATACCTTACAAAACGAAAGGAAGGTTCTCCAACCAATTACCGCCATGAGCCATTAATGCCGCTTTCAACTGCCGGCGAAGGCGTTCAACCATTCCATTAGACTGAAAGCTCGTTGTGTGCAGAATCTCAATACCTCTAAACGGTTACTTAATTCACCAATCAAATGCGAAGTGAATTGAGAGCCTCGATCTACAGTAATCTTTTTTGGACAACCGAAGCGCGAAATCCAACAATTCAACAAAGCCGAAACTGTTGTTTCTGCAGGGCATGGGTTGAACTTCGCACGAACGAATAAATTGACCAATGACCGTAAGACAGTAACGAAATGAACACACAAACGGTAACTCGATAATATCTACACGAATGTGAGAAAATCTATCTGAAACCTTGCCGAAAGAGCCTATTGGAGATTTAACGTGGCGATGAACTATTGAGGCCTGACAAGCGATGCGCGTACGACACCACAGGTGGCAATTTTTTCGCATTGATGGCCAAATTAAACGATCGCTCACTAATTTGGTCGTGACCCTTGCGCTAGGGTGACTCGAGGAGTGAGCACAATCGAAAAATTGTCTGCGAAATTTAGGGGTAATATGAGCACGAACTTTACTTGAAGATATATTGCAATAAATTTCAATGTTAGTCCCTGGTATCAAGACCTTCTTTAATTGGAGAGATGACTCGTTTTTTTTAATAAATGAGAAAGCTCTTGGTCGACTCTTTGAGACTCTGCGAGAGCTTTGTAATCAGGTAGTGCTGAAATTGATTCAAACCGTGAAAGAGTATCGGCGACAACATTCTCCACCCCCTTAGCATACTTAATATCAATCGAAAACTGCGAGATGAATGATATTTGATTGTGCTGAATGGTAGGCAGTGTTTCTTTATTGCGTTGAAAATGTACGTTAAATGCTTGTGGTCTGTATACATCGTAAAGGGACAACCTTCAAGGATATGTCGGAAATGTTGAACTGAAAAGTATATTGCCAATAATTTCCCATAAAATGCTGGCCATTTAGAATAAAAAGCTAAAGGTTGCCAAAATTTATCTACAAACTTCTGCAAACATGCACCAACCAAATGACTTGATGCATCAGTAAATAAACCAATTGGCAAATTATTGTGAGGATGAATGAGCACAGTGAAAGAAGAGAGGCTATTTTTAGAATTTTCGAACGCAGATTCCAACTCCGCGGTCTAAGTAACTTTTTGCGTACCTTTCAATTTAGGGTAGCTTATCGCGTCATGAAGAGGTGATGTGAATTCCGAAGCATGTGGTAGGAATCGGCGATAAAAATCGACAATTCCAATGAATCGACGGAAGCCTTGTGCAGTTTCTGGCAAAGAAAAATCCAAAATTTTACGAACGCGAGCTTCAGGTGTGCGAATACCCCTTGAGTTCACGACGTAACCTAGAGATTTAACTTCCGATTGGCAAACGAGACATTTCGATGGATTTAGAACCATGTCATAGTCGGAGAGTCGTTGGAATAAAATTCTAAGATGTTTCAAATGGTCATATATATCATCTATATAAGAATAACAAAAATCCAGACCTCTCGTTACCTCGTCAATAAAATGCTGTAACGTCTGACCTGAGTTCATGAGGCCAAAGTTCATGAAAGGAAATGGTTTTGGAAATGTCGTCTGGATGAACTGGATTCTGCTGGTAAGCCTTCATGAGATCGATTGTAGAGAAAATCGTGATGATCAGCATTTCAATCCTAGGATTGGTTTAGTGCAGCCCTCCATTCTGCGCTATTCAGTGTTAATTTCCTCACGCCCTGGCATACGTTTTCTCTTTTCACGCCCTTCTTTATTTGCCCTATATACTTGTCCTTTGGACTTCCTAGCGGGACCTTCCCTTCAATCTTCCCTTCTATTATATTTCTAAACAATTCATTGTGCCTCAAGGTATGCCCAATCCATCTGGTTCTTCTTTGTCGTAGAGTTTTCCATATCGTCCTTTCTTCATCTGCCCTTCTATGCACCTCATCGTTACTCACTTTGGTAAGACTAGAGGAACATCAATGGCAGATCATAATGCTCGTTCTTTCCTCAAATAATTTGTGATCACGAAAGCATTAATACTTCTCAAACTTTCATAAAAATAAATGTTGATAAATCGAACAAAATCGCCTACATTATAGTAACAAAAGTGAAGCCAACAAACAGGGGTAATATTTGGGCGGTAGTTTTTCGTGGATCTAAGGATGAACCGGTAAAGGATTTAATGTATGCCTCTACTTAATACTTCACAGATCTACGTCTACATCTACGCAATAAACTTCAAGCCACTGCGAGGGTGTGTGGCAGGGGGTAAAGATTAACAATTATTCACTATTGACATGCAAACAAGCAATTATAGGATCTCATGCAATTAGATTGTTAGTATATCTTGTATTTAAGGGGTTAATACATACATCATGCACTGCAGACTACTCTAAAATATTTCCCCTACCTATCCCTTTGCTATGCTGCCTATTCTGTTCTCTTGTAGCATGGAGGAAAATGCCATTTTGAATCTGTCAGTACGACAATCTATCTCTCTGATCTTATTTATCTGGTCGAATCTAGTATAATACGCTGGTGTTTTAATATATTCCTAACATCTGCAGTAAAGCTATCCAATTTCAATATCTGTAAGAGATTTAATCTGTACTTTAACCTACGCTTTGTTAATGATTATCACTCTAATTCTTGTATTAATTCAGATACCCTACTCAACGTATCGTAACACCTTTTGACGAACCTAGCTGCTCTACGCTGCACACTGTCTAGTTCTCTCATCAAACCTAATTCATTAGGATCCCATACACTGACTGCATATTCAAGGTGGGGCCTAACTAGTGAAAAGTAACATCGCTCTTTTGTCTTCTCATCACATTTCCCAAGTACTCTTTTAATTAATCCTAGCTTTCTCTTCGCTCTGCCGCATATTTCCCGGATGAGTCTTCCCCACGATAAATCCTTAGTGATTGTTACTCCTAAATACCTAACGGTTTTAACGCTTTCGATCTTTGTGTTATTAATTTTATAGGATCGCTCTATCGAATTATTCCTCCTCCAAAAATTGATAGCTACACACTTTTTAAGGTTAAGTTCTAACTGCCATTTGTCGCACCACTCTTGAATTGCATCTAAGTTCTTGCTAAGCGATTTCCTGTCTTCTTCTTTTGATGTACCCCTGTACACTACCGCATCGTCTTCAAAAAGTCTAATCTTACTATTAACTACGGTACTCAAATATTTTATGTATAAAAGTCATAAAAGCGGACCTATTACACTACGCTGTGGAACTCCCAATGTGACTTGAATTGTGTCCCCCATGATACCATCTATAACAACCCTCTGCTCTCGCCCACTTAAGAATTTTTTTATTCTACATTAAACGTATTTATTTATACCATAACTCACTAACTTTAAAATTAATTTATCATGAGGAACTTTATCGAATTTCTTTTAAAATATAAAAATATGGCATCAACTTCAGTACTGTTTTCGCCGTGGACTAAAATATCGTGTACGAATAAAGCTAATTTTGTCTCGCAAGATCTACCTTTCCGGAACCCATGTTGGCTGTTTATGAGTAATCCCTGTCTATCCAAATGCTCCATGATCGAACTGACTAAAATGTGTTCAAATACCTTTAGAGAGATACACGTGAGTGAGATGGGTTTGTAGTTACTAGATCCTTTCCTATCACCCCTTTTAAAAATAGGTTTTATGTTAGCTACTTTCCAATCCTTGGGAACTATGTGGCCTTTTTGTGTTTTATTGAATATTATTTCGAGATAAGGGTCTATTTCGGGAGCTAATGCTTTATATACTCCGGATGGAATTTGATCGGGGCCTGGTGTGTCGTTGCATGTTGGATGATAATTGAAATTTGCGTTTTGCGTTCCGCGTATTCTTAGTAAACCTACATTTGGGAGGTAATCTAACTTAACTTTAGTTTATGCATGCAGTGCTTGATTTGTGGTAACTCATCCCGTACCTCACTATTAATTTACCTCATGCTAATCAAGGCAAGTGACTTTTCAGATTTCTCTCGAATTCATGGGGCATATTTAGATACTTTCTTTCCTTTTAATCAGCGTAGTCTCCAAAAAGACGTGGAGTGCAATTGTCTTAGTAGTTCATTTCAGGTAATGGTATACAATAACTATGTGTAAACTAGGCATTATTAGCTTAAAACGTGTGGTGAAACATTTCAGTTCTTGAACTTTCCGTGTCGTGTCCTCTGACTCCTAACATTTATGTACTTGCCCGTATGCTTTCAATGAGTGGCTCGATGTATGGACACGGTGCTTCTTATTTAAATGGAAATAGTTCTCCAATTATTGAGTTCCTCCACCGTGAGAGCTGGAAGGTCGGCCCTATTTTCACAGTCGGCTGCGCCTCACGTGACGTGCACGTCCATGGGGCCATCTATTCTTATCCTTTTCTTCCGCAGGCAGTCACATCCGCGACTTGGGGCCTCTCCTCTCCGTGCACGGCTTGAACGTGACTTACGAGATCATTCCCAAGAGTGACCTCGTCCGAGAAAGCAAGTGCAGCCTCCTGGAGTGCTCCGTTGCCGGCCACTGCTACGCCAAGCACGACTTCTCGTGAGTACTGGAAAAAATCCTGTTTTTTCATCAAAGTTCTTCACGCTTCCAATTGTACGGAAAATGCTCTCACGTGGAAAGGAGGGCCTGAGGGTCTTTGAATTTTCCTGCGGAGTGTCTCCGTTAATTCACAATGAGTAGATGAAAGAAAAAAATGCTTCTATTTTAAAGGAAACTTTGTTAGTCCTCAGCCTTTCAATTGATTTATGGTAAACAAATTCTCGGAGCATATTTTGAAATCCCAATTTTTAACTACTACCCGTCCTCCTCTTGGGAAAATAGAATTGTATAAATTACTCCACCACTGAAAATAGGCTAAATTTTCAAAAAAATTTGTAATACCTGAAAGTATATCTGAAGTTACGTTAGTTTGAAACGTGCCTGCGTTCAGGATAGGTTCTTTTCCTTAAATTGCCCAGATTCTCGAGATTTGGAAAGTATTTTTAAATTGCCTTTGAAGGATTCCTTAACTACTCGAGATTTTTTGATCGAGTCTGGCTGGTGTTTATGAGGAGTGCGGCTTTAAATAGGGGCGAAGTACTTAGCCGTGATGGGAGTAGACGCCCGCTGGGAACAATCGATGTCGCTTCGCAAACGAAGTGCCTTTCCCCCTCTTGCCTGACTGCACTTCTCTCTTGCCGTCGGGTGCATTTGGAATTAGGGAAGAGCGGGAAACTTCTAATTTGAGGAAATTGAATGCCGTGCTTCCATCTAGCGGCGCTGGGCGGACGCGGCACCGAGTCTCGCGTGCTTGGAATGACAACACTCCAGCTGGAGACTGACGGCAGGAATTCCATTCGTCCTTGGGAGTGCCAAATCGACTATCGGATCGTGCCGTAATCCTCTGGAATTTCAACTAGTTGGTCGATGGATGCATAATAACGTATCCCTGGGGTACAACACCCCTAAGGGCCATAGAGAAATATGTTCGCTTCGCAGGATAGAGCTTCTTCTGCTCGCTGACATATTTCAATATAGAGGTTGACTATTGAAAAGGCCAAACAGGTAAGTTGGCTCTCGTCGAAGAAATAAAGAGAACATAAATATGCAAAGCATATGCAGAAGTATAGCTTCTAAGTGTTAGCAATCTATATTTTAACAGAGGTATAATTACTCTATGAGTAAACATACACTCTGCTCTTTGAATACCGAACGCGAGTCAATTACAAGAATTATCTAAACGCTGAGGTTCCTCTTTTTCTTCAAGCCATCAAAGGTCAATGAGCAATGGTCAATGTGAGGCAGTATTAGTGCCATCATTGATAATTTCCTGGTGTGTAATGATAGGATGTGCTTCAAGTGTAAACGTTGGTCTATATCTGCACTGAAATCAAAGCTTGGACATGATGGGAGGTGGTCGTCAGTTCAGGGTCGCAACGACAGGGGGTGTTCCCCCCCCCCCCCCCCCCTCCGCAAGCACGATGTTGGGGCTACACCCCTACCCTGGAAATCGGAGGTTGTGGCACACTTTTTAATGGATCTGTAAAATTCTTACTAGCAACTTCGCTCTGAATTTGAACGATGCGCAAATTTGGTTCTGTCTAACAGTGAACTCTAGTTAGGATGTTAATTGATAGCAGGGTTTTCTCGTTAGCACGTTCGTTTCAACGGGTCCGCGTCACAGTGCACATGCAAATAATCCTGGTTAGTTTTGCTTATCTCTTTAGCACGTTCAGAGGAGGAGGACCAAACCAAATTTGTCCCAGGAAAATATCTCCGTATGCAGAGGTTGATTTGACGATGGATATCTTGCAAAATGTTTAAATCTTGCATTAAAATGATTGTTATTGGCTACAAAAATATTTAAATAGGGATAATATGGTTAAAAATGCTTATGAAGAATTAAAAGGGCTCTCAAAAGCGCCACATTTTATCGCGATGTTCGTTTGGTTGACAAATGTTGACTTGATACAAGGCCGTCACGATACACTGGCCTGAGACTCTTATGACGTCACGAGAGTGATCCGACGAGAACTCGTATCGCGGAGAAATACGAGATGTGTTTTGAAGACGTTGACTCTATTAATGTGGTAATTCGATCTGTTTTCAGTCCAGCAATAATATACCATCGCTTACCTGTTATATACTTACCACCCTCGCCCAAATTTGAATAAAACAACCTAAATATGAAAATAATGTAGGCGTTTACGGAACAGAACTTCTCCTAGATTTTGTCACATTTTGCCGTTTTATTGCGCCACATTTATTTTTACATTAATTATTCACAAAAATATTGCTCATTGTCCCAATATTTTTCTTATCAGCATTGTAAGTGGCACTCATATACAAACAGTTCTGACTCTGAAACATACGGCACACAGCGCTCCCCCCCATCTGAAATACGTAAGAATACTTTGTGCTCCCCTATTCGTATTTTAAAAGCACGCAGTAGAGTAAATAATTTCATTTTCCGGCATGCGAAACTAATAATTTACTTAAATAGACCATAAAAATTGTTTTTGATTTACCTAAGTTTTGCAGTGTATTTTTCATTTCAAGCTTGTTCTGCTAAAATGCGTAATGCCATACAATATAACTTATTCATACACATGATTGGATAGATAACTTTCTCGCCAGGGCAGCTGTCACACTATTTTGCCAATTTCTTCATATAAAACTCTAGCGCTTCATTAAATTTTATCAGTGTTATCGAAAAGTAGAACAAGCGTGAAACATGAAAATTGTCGTCGATTATATTCAATTAAGTCGGAAACTTCATTTGGTTCTAAGACAGTAGAACTGCAAAATGATAACGCTACTGAGGTTATCTTAATTCAAAATGTTCTCGGCAGCCATTAAACCGCGAATGCAAAGTGGATGGCCATGGTGATAAGAAACTAAAAGAAATTCAGCTGCCAAGCTAACCCCATGGCGAAGAGTACTGAGAAAATACTGTTACGCACATTAAGAAAACAAATTAAGTTATAGTAAATGACAACGAGGAAACGAAAAGGAATTTAACTTGTAACTTAGTGCGCCAAGTGAAAGAATGAAATAGGCATATGCCTAACATATGTTACTTACCTGTCTAATTTTGTTTTACCAACGTGAACTTCACCGTTTAGGATTCCAAAACCACAAAGAAACGTATAAAATAGTAATATTGCACAAAAATTCAAATACTAACGCCGATTACTACTACAAAACGCTAATGCATACGATTAAAACGGCACGTTTCACACTCCCAACCATGAACATACAAACGTCAGTAGTAAAATTCCTATAAACAAATGAGGTGTACAAATGAGAAACACCTTTCGTTCAGATTTCTTCCGCGACGTAAAAGAGATTTGTCGTCCCATGCAGCAGGGAGATGTCTCGAGAAGACCTTTCCAGATATCAAAACTACGTGAGTTCCAATGCTTCCCGACATTACATCTGAGACAGCTCTGCTTATCGTTAGCCTTGTCAAGGTCTGGAGTTGAAAGATAAAATTATTATTTGAAAAGCTCAACCTTCTTAGAAAAGTGGACAAAAATCCACGCATGAAGCGTGTTGAAATAGCGGTGAAAATTGAAGTTCTGCCATCAATACTGAACTCGAGAACATTCTACCCAAGGCATACGCTTTCGTTCTCAACTCGTTTCCAAAAAGTATAAAATTCAAATAAAATATTACTGCATGGTCAAGTAATATGACGTTAATGGATTCCGAAATTTTAAATTGACGATGATGGTGTTTAGGTGCTTTTAATGTTGCTTACTTACGGAGAAAACCCGGTTTCGTAAATTTGCAAGAATTACTTAAGCGAATATGAGTAAATCGTTTGAAACTCAAAGGACATCAGCAAAAATGTAAAATTCATATTCTATCGAAATTCCCTTTCATTTGTTCATTGCATATTGTCATGACAACCGCCGAAGTGACGCTGCCCTCTGCGACTCTAAAAAAATGGTGCAATTTTTCATCCTCTTGCAATTGTTTAAAAAAGTCTGCTACCTGCATCAAAAAAAAAAAAGACTGAATTATCTACGCGCTGATATTCTCTGTAAGAATATCACTTCTTCCGTTTTTGAGATATAGAGCCTTCAAATTGAGTCTTTTCGCGTTGACTGTAGGTATAGCTCACCACAACTGTCATTGAGATTGTAATATTGGTGCTCTTAGGGGTATTGTACCTAGAGCTAATAAATATTTATTTATACAAAACTTGCTCTTTGGTCATTATCGTCGTAATTGATTATTTTCTTGAGAGGCGGAACAATTGCAAATGAAACTTTGTTACAATAAATGAACGACAGCGATCGAACGGAGTTAAGCAACAAACTGCAAGTTTCTTCCATGGTGACTTTCTTTCTTTCACCACGCAAGAAACTGTAACTGCATCCTCCCGAGCCAATCACCTTTGTCCCCTTATCTCCCCCCCCCCCCAAACCCTCTTCCCCACCCTCCTCGCTATATGCACCATCTGTTCTCGCCTGATGAGAGCGCAACTGCGGAAAATGCATTTAGTGGAAGTGACTATGTGTAATTCATTAATACAGTGCTGTATCGATAGTCTCGAGAGTGTCGAACTAGTTTGAAAGTGATTGTGTGCGAGATTTGAGAGGCTGGAGTCGAGGTGAATGATTTTTTTACTCTGTGGAAATCTTACTCATGTAAAATGAATCTCTTGCTGGTCATGGATTTTTGACACAAAGCGCTCATAAATTACTTAGCTCTGCATCGGGAATCGACATGGAGTGGTGTGCTTTAGGATCGCCGTAGTACAGGGAACACGATGAAGGGAAGGACGCCACAAAGTATTGGCGATACAAAGAAATGAGTGAGGGTTTTTTCTGTGTGTGACTTTCCGCTCCGTCCGGGAGTGGGTTTTTTACGCGATGCACGGACGTCGTTCGGCGCGGAGAGTTCTTCGGGAGGGAAACATTTTCGTAGCGGTGGTGGTACGGGGAAGTTCTTTGTCAAGAACTTAACCACAGTTGGAGAGGAAATTATGATGCGTTAAGGCTGGAATGAAATTAGCTAAATAAATCAAGATTTTCGATAGCAAAAGAGTGTTTAACTAAATGTTGAAAACGCAGGAATCGTCATATACTGCCGTAGCGATGTGCAAGTGTATGATCGAATCCAAATACCCGCTGTATTAATGAACTGTCGATATTGGGGTGTTTACGGTGACAGAAGTCACTGAGAATATATAGGTACTTCTCATGAGCACAGAGAGCACAGATTACATACAATTCATGCCGACACCCGTTTCTGATTCCATCGTAATGGTGTCGAGCCACAGCCCGAGTTCCTTGCGCTCGGCATTCGACGACTAATTCACGAGTTTTGAGTTTCCCGGCAGTTGCGAACGAGAGACTTGCGTTGCCGAGCAGACCCTCTTGCCATGCACATGCAGTATTTTGAGGAAAGATGAATGCCTGAATAAAAGCCGTCATCAGCCGTCGCAGACACTATCGCTGCGGGAACGATAGCAACACAATATTCCAAGAATTAAACACGGACTCCTGGACGTGGCTTATAAAATGAAACCGTTTCCTCACTGTCACAAATAAATTTCCATTTTTCCCCCAAAGGCACATTCGCCGTGTTATTTCTCGGCTTCCAACGATTCCCTTTCGTCGCGCCGCCGTTTCCTCCTCTCGCTCGGCGTCGTCAAAACACATTTCTCATTGATTGACTTTGTCAGATGTCAGTTCGCAGCCTTCAGCGATAGAATGGAGATAAAAAACGCGAAATGTTTGATCTCTTTGTTTGACAGAGTTCGTTCGTGAGCGGATAATACTCGTTCGACATTCGTGGGCGTACGGCTGCTCGCTACATGGCGTTCAATGTCACCGCCTCTATGTGAATCGCTGTGAAGCCACACTCCGGTTCTAGTCTCCACCCGGCATGGTGCTGTAGAGCACTCTTTTCCAGGGTTTTTTCTGTCTCGAGTCTCGGACGAGACTCTCATATCGTCCCGTTTCCCCGAAAACGAATGGAGAACCATAAAAAGCCGTCACCATTACGTACATAATCGCTGAATCGATGCCCACGAAATATAAATTACATTTATAATATTTTTAATTTATGTTAAATTGGACACCGAACACATCAAACTGCATGCAAAATGAATGATTTTCTTGATACTCAATGAATAAACTAGAAATATTAAACATAAAATTGGTGAAAAATGAGTATGTAGTCACAGTGTTTGTGCAGAGAATTCCACAGAAGGTTAAAAAAATAGAAAAGTAAAAATAATGTAATAACTTCAAGGTGACCATTAATTGTTTCTTAGCAGGCAAGCTATCGCTAGTACCGCTGGGCGACACTTTACACCTTACACGAGTATAATCCATGATATTTTCTCCTGGAAGAGAGCAATGAAAATTACTGCTTTAGAAATTAGTAAATTTTTGCTGGATAATTGTTACAAGGTATCCATAATAGGCAATGAGGAAAAGTAGTAAGCCAATAACCTTACTTGGCTTCAGAAATCAAGCTCATGCAACCAGAAATAGTAGTATCGGCAAAAAATAATTTTTAATTGTTAGCTAGTTTATCGCAAAGTTATCACTGAATCGCAAATTCAATACTTTATGAAAATGTGGCATTTCTTTCGTATTAACCGAAGGGCGTAGTTTAAGGATCAATTTGACAAATGAAGCACGCACATGTAACTGTATTTCGAGACTCTCGAGAGTGTCGTGGCTGTGGTGTCGTCTCCTGGACGAAACTGAGCGCGAGAAGAAGAAGTCCATTTTAGGTCGTTGCATCGCGATGAAATCAGTCGTCACTCTGCGTAGCGAAAAAGACAAATGAAGGAGAAAGGAAGAGGGCTCTCTCTCTCTGCTCGATTCCAATCGATCAGCATTTTCGGCACCAAGTAATATCTACATGTACGACATACCCTGCGAGCCACCTCGAGGGTGTGTGGCAGGGGATGCATCCGCACCAGGAATAATGACATAACAAACAAAAATGAACAACAGAAAACAAACACCATAATCAGCTTAACAAAGACATAGGTAGGTGTAATATTGACCGAGTAGTCTTTAGTGCGTGATGCATGTATTAATTCTCTACCCCCATATTACTATGTAGTATGTAGGTATTACTACATTACTAACCCCATATTTCTATGCATGTACTAACCATCTAGCTGCACGTGCCCCTATTATCTAGGATGTTTCCATGTAGTAGCCTAGTTGCATGTCAAGAGTGGATGTTTGGTGATCTCCACCCCCTGCCACGCATCCTCCAGGTGGTGAGTAGGGTGTTGCGTGGATGTAAATGTAATAACAGTCTTTTACATGTCTTTTTTGTCAAGCGCCGGCGATTACTGATGGAACATCTACATCTACATAATACCCTGCAAGCCACCATAAAGGTGTGTGGCAGGGGGTGAACTCTCACCAAACATGCACTACATTTCATGCATAAAATTTGTAATTAAAAATTAAAATAGCAAAGCATACATGCAAAAACATGCTGTTAGTTGGGTTAGCTTTAAGTCCTTATGCAAACATGCAGCTACCAACGTTATCTATTGCTACACTCGTACTGGATACATTTACCGTTATTCATATCCCTAATAGTACGAGGAAAAAGGACATTTTGAATCTGTCAGTTCGGCAATCTATTTCTCTAATTTTGTGATTATGGTCCAGTCTACCATAGTAAGTTGGGGTCCGCAAAATATTTTTAACATCGTGACTGAAAATATGGTCTTGGAATTTATTTAAGAGATTAAGTCTAAATTTCAACCTGCTATCTGACAATGATTCCCAATTTAATTCATTTAATAGACTGGTTACGCTAATAAGGTTATCATACCGACCCTTTACAAATCTTGCCGATCTTCGCTGCACACGTTCAAGTTCATTACTTAGACCGATTTCGTAGGGATCCCATACACTGGCAGCATATTCCAAATGAGGTCTTACAAGGGAAAAGTAGCTAATTTCTCGTACATGATCGTCACATTTACGCAGTACTCTTTTGACGAATCCCAGTTTACGATCCGCTTGCCCCATTCTTTCACGTATGTGTTTACCCCAGGAAAGATCATTTGTCAGTCTTATTCCAAGATATTTAATGGATTCCACATTTGTTAATTCATTATAACTTATTTTGTAAGTGCTAGAAGGAGAGCTATTCTTTTTCCAAAAATTCATTACAAGACATTTTTTAAAGTTTAGTTCTAACTGCCATGTATCACACAAAGTTTCAATTGCTTGTAGGTCAATATTTAAATATTCTTTATCGTTCGGGCATAGAATTTCCCTGTACACTACTGCGTCATCGGCAAATAGACGAAGCTTACTTTTTACCACCTTTTGGATATCATTAATATACAAAAGGAATAGGAGTGGACCTATTACACTACCTTGTGGGACACCCGAAGTGACTTTAATTGCCGGTGAGAAAACACCGTCCAAAACAACCCTTTGCACCCGATCATGCAGAAAATCATCAATCCATGATATAATGTTACTGTCTAACCCATAAAATTTTAACTTCAAAATTAGTTTGCTGTGAGAAACCTTGTCAAAAGCCTTCTTGAAGCCGAGAAATATAGCATCCACTGGAATATTATTTTCGCCAGAAACTAAAATATCGTGGGAAAAGAGAGCAAGTTGGGTTTCACACGATCTGCTCTTTCGGAAGCCATGCTGGACATTGGACAATAAATTCTGGCTATCTAGGTGTCCCATGACTGAACTGACAATTATATGTTCTAGGACCTTGCATGAAATGGATGTGAGGGATATAGGTCTGTAGTTAGATGGCTGCTCCCTATCACCGCTTTTAAAAATGGGTGTTACATCGGCTGCTTTCCAGTCCATTGGTACGATGTGTTCGGTCAGGGATTTATTAAATACTATTTCAAGGTAGGGGGAAATTTCGGAGGCTAACTCTCTATATACGCGGGAGGGAATTTGATCAGGGCCAGGAGATTTGTTGGGGATTATATCTTTAAGTAACTTTTCAATACCATTATAGGAAATTTCTATTGGTTGCATCAGCTGATAGAGGTCAGGTAAGACGACAGTTGAATCGCCGGAAGATGGGTTAAAAACGGTTTGGAAGAAGGAATTTAGCAAATTAACTTTGTCAAGAGTGTTTGTGGCCATTTCCCCCTTATCATTTTTAAGTGAATGGACGGAAGACTTATGGCCTTGCACTTCCCTGACGTACGACCAGAAGACTTTTGGATTTTCCTTCAATTGATCCCCAAGTGTTTTTCTTTTGAATTCTGCGAATGTATTACTAAGGTCTGTCTTTGCAGTGGATTTTGAAATTTTATAATTTTCAATTTTTACGTTACGCTCATCAGTGGGCATATATTTACTAATTCTTTTCATTTTAGCAAGACATTTTCGCTGCCGTCTCAGGGATTTTCTCACTTCGGCATTGTACCACCTAGGTTCCGTGCTTTCTTTTTTGAATTTACTAGGGAATAGGAAAGGGAGAGGTCACGCTCCCTACGCCACTCTAAGAGATCAGCGTCTTTCACGGAAAGTAATCAAGGTAGAGCACGTTAGCGCTAAGCCAAATACAATAGCTTAGGCTAAACACATAACGCCAATGCTCTAGCAGCTTCATGTTCACAACAAGGGATATGAACTTACACTCACATCAGAATAATCTAAACTTACGACTTGCGGGCGGTGGCGTGTAAACCGATCAATCCTTCCATTGGTGGCTGCAAACCCTTGAAGGTTCAAACAACTGGATATTTTCTCCACTTCTTCTTTAAGGTGTTGACCGCTGAGATGTACGTCCTGTTATTGAGTCTCGTTATTGAGTCAGACGGTCTTTAACTATAAGGAGTGCTGGGCAGTACATAAATGTAGATTGTGATGCATTGTACTTTGACTAGTTTGTGTAAAAAACGCTGATATTTTGCGAGTAAGATTACCACTGAGCTTGCCCATCTTCATCCTCTATAAATATACGCAGCACAACATTAGGACTCAGATCCCAAAAAATCGACTTGGATGTGGTGATTGTTTACAAACTTTGTGATAGGTTGACGAGAATGTTTTCGATTCAGGCTGCAAGTGATGTTAAAAGAATAGAACTTTGAGATAATGTCCATCTATCGATGTGAAGAAAAAAATTATGAACGACGTGGACAATATTCATAAAATTTCAGAAAAGGAAATAGCAAAGAAATGCGACATCTCACCTTGTACGCTCATCACTGATTTGGCTCCAAGAGGTGCCATTGAAAAAAACTGTAGATAAGGAAGCGTAAACAGAAGGACACAAAAAACAGCTAATGGTGAGGGATTAGAATGCGTGCTTGCGAAATCGTTACTTCGCTAGAGAAAACGACTTTCTCAGAGAAAATAGCTAGTCGTTTGAATGTTCAAGGGTTTGCAGCTAGCAACGGATGGCTGGATCGGTTAAGGGTGAGGAAAGCAATTGTGTACCGCAAATAAGCGGCGAATCCGAAGCTGTTGATCAAATATCCATTGATGTGACTGATATCAAATATCCAGGACGGAGAACGTCCGCCAGTGACTCTATAGCGGAAGCGCTGTTAATTAAGGCAATGCATGTGCCAGATGAACATTGGAAGTGTTCAGGGTGATTCACCGACTTGGAAATGCAGCCTCGGACACTGCGAAACGTCCATTAACAGTTAACTCATTATTTTATTAAAGTTTGAAGTAAATGAAAAACGAAATGGAAACGCTCAACGACTTAGGTATGCATCGGTATAATTTTGTAGAGCTGGTTGATTACATATTCAGTTAGGTTTTTTGCATTGTTGTGGCATTAAGCTTTGTCCATCTTGATACATTAAAATTCAGCCTGCGTATGTTTGAGTTCGTTAAACTCGAAAAGTAGTGGTTGACTTGAAAGTTGGAAACAACGTTGCATTCGAATATGCACGCGTTTTTATGGTAGAAACGTTTTTGACACCCCAGGTGGAAATGGGAAAACGTTCTCAATTTCCTTGATCCTGGCTAACATCCGGTCAAACGGCCAACAATTGCGTTAGGTCTTGCTTCTTCAGGCATTGCTGCCACGTTAATGGAAGGAGGGGGAGGGCAGAGAACATTCACCTCTTTTAACTGTCACTAAACATGCAATTCACAGAAAGTCCAGCATGCAACATTTCAAAAACATCAGGAATGGGAAAGGTTCTTCAAGCGTGCAAAATCATTGCATGGGATGAGTGTACAATGGCTCACGAGAAGTCATTGGAAGCATTGCATTGAAAAACTAGCGAAATAATGAGGTTCCATTTGGTAGAGCATTGGTGTTACTATCCATTGACTTAAGGCAAACGCTTCCAGTTATACCTCGCTCAACATAAGCTGATGAATTGCATGCAAGCTTGAAATATTCAACTTTTTAGAGAACAGTAAAAAAATGCATTTAACAACAAATATAAGAGTTCAGCTACAAATCGATCCAACAGCCGAAATGTTTTCGAGGCAATTACTCGAGGTCGGAAACGGTGCTGCACCTACTAACCCAGTAACAGGAAAAATCACGTCCCATCTAATTTCTGCAAGATTATGAATGCAAAAGAAGAATTAGTGAACAAGGTTTTCCAAAGCATCGAAACAAATTATCGAAATCACGCATGGTTGAGCGGAAGAGCCATTCTAGCGGCTAAAAATATCGACCTGCACGATATGAATAACATCATTCTAAATAGAATCGCAGGTCAAACAGTGACATACAAATCCATTGACTCCGTGATGAACCAAAGTGAAGTTGTGAATTTTCCAATGGAATTTCTTAATTCTCTCAATGTTCCTGGATTTCCGTCACACAAATATATTGCTCTGAAACATCATTCAGCCAGAGTTATGCAACGGCACACGTTTAGTGGTTACAAAAGTGATTAACAATCTATACGAAGCAACAACTTTCATTGGGCCTCATAAAGGTGAATACTTCCACTAATACCACTCATTCTGACCGACATGGCGTTCGAGTTTAAACGACTTCAATTTTCAGTACGCCTTGCGTTCGCAATGACTACCAATAAAGAGCAAGGGTATTCTTTGCAAGTGTGCAGTTTGAATTTAGAAAGCGATTGCTTCTCTCATGGGCAATTATGCGTCGCATGCTCCAGAATCGGTAAACCTTCTAATCTTTATGTTTATGAAGAAAATGCACAAATAAAAATTGTAGTCAATCCTTACCGTAGTAATAAAAAATGATTTTCTGTGAAAACATCATTTTTCTTCCTTTCCTTTCATTCCACAACATAGCCACGGCAACCAAAGGCAGGGTATCGAATTGAATGATGTGTTTTCTCGGTGATCTACGCTTACTAGAACACTTGTATTTACTTTCCCATTCATTTCCTATCAGACTAAGCCACAGTGAAACGTGTCCGGGTTTAGCTAGTTACTATTAATAACCGCCGCGGAAGCCTCATGTTTAATCTAAGACGCCTCTATGAAGAGGAAATTTGTAGAAAGGCGAGGAGATTGGAACCGCACGAAGGAGGAAGTGCAAACTTCTTTCTTCCTTAGCTTTCCTTCAACGATGCAGATATTGCGGCAATATACGTCAACAGTTGTCACTGTGAAATACTACATCCAGACGACACTGAAGATTAGTAGCGCCATGGTGGAGTGCGATAGATGTGCTCTGTACCGCTGCACTCGACGAAGTTCATCTGGTGCTCAGTCACATCATGAGGGACAATGACTGGAATGTCTTCGACAGGATTGATGAAGGACAGTTAACCGTTGCGTCCTCCCGAAATACCAAGATTAAAAAATTCCAATTGGTTAACCCACATTGGTTGGCGATAGTGACCCGGATATGTTCCGATTTTTTTAGTCCCCCAGGAAGTGGTGATGAGTAGAAGTAGTCATAATTGTAAATGACGGCATGATTTCATACTCTAATGTGTAAGGGACTTTGGGGACCATGAGAAGAAGAAGTGATTTTGGGGAAAAGGGCACTGGACCTTGTTTTCAATTAAGAAAGTTGCATGTCAATAATAGGCCGTTGGAATAATTTGTCAACATTGTCTTAATTGTTGTATTCTGTATGTGTTTCACTTCGTCGATATTCGTGCTTGATCGACAAAAATGACTAGCAGGCGATATGCATTGAGACAGTTAATGAGTTCCACGTCATCACTTAGATTTCCACTTATTCCTGTCACAGAACAGACACAGTGAATTGTACGCACATTGCTTCAGTGCTTGATTCTATATTTTGAAGTCAAAACATCCATTGAAAATCTCTGTCACTGCACCTCACCCATATAAACTACTCAGGGTTAGTTCCGCCATCTACCCCGTGAAACCATCGCAGAGTGAAAGTAACGGCGACACTGGCTTGCATTGCCGGGTTAATGGGGTTGCGCTGAGCTGGTTTAGCTCAACGAGAGTTGACGTGACATCCGGCGTTCCGCAGGGAAATGTTTTGGGACTCCTCCTATTCACTGTATACGCAAATGATATACGCTCCAACATAAAATGAACGTCAGACTATTTGCGAATGAAACATGAATATACAGAGAAATAAATAGCAATATGGATAGCATATTACTTGCTCACGGCTTAATGAAGATTTCGGACTGGTGCAAGAAATGGGCGCTACAACTAAATTGAAAAAAAAGGGAAGCAATGAAATTTTAAGACAAAAATTTGGAAAAATACGACTCTAAATGCGGGAGGGACGGGATTGAATTGTATTCTCCAGAACATGTACAATACCCGGAAGACGATGCAAGCGCCAAACTCTGCTGTCCGAGGATTCCAATCGATCCTAATTCTGGCATCCGGGAGCGAGGTTCCAATATTCGCGGGTTTACTTAGGCAGGGTTTACTTAGGCCGCCGCGGAGAGAGAGAGAGAGAGAGTGTTTTTAATTGCAATGGTGGAAAGCGTCCAGATGTCCTCACATTCGGAAAACATTTGCTCGCTCCCGTCCCGATGCCATTTGGATTAGGGTGGATTATCTCGGCGGAAATCCTTCCTGTCGCCGCGTGAAAAGCGCCACGTTGGTCTCTCTTGCTCTCAAGGGAGCGAGGAGAAATTGGGCGCTTTTGCCGTATGCACCTCAGCGGCGAATATAACTTGGCAACACTGCACTAGAAGCTCCACAAGGCGGTCAGATTAAGCAGCACCCAAATCTTCGAGCGAGAATCTTTGTAGCCTAAATTTACATCTTTTTACGTTCAAGACAAGAAAAGTGGTTTTATTGATGGAGAGGTACGTATGTATGTATCCTGCCGTAATAACTGATTACCTGTCATGTTCCTTTCAGCAACAGTACCTTTATCAAATAATTGGTGCTTGAAAATGAATTGTAACTCTTTCTTATCTACCGAAAATATTACATATCTTTAAACTTGGATGTTTAAAATTTTTGGGTGATTTTGGAATATTTATGCATGCAAGTAGTGCTCGTTAAAGGAGTGTTCTTTATTCAATATGGTGTCACTTTAATTCTAAATGAATTACATAAGCGAATACTGTATTATATTAGAAGAAAAATTTGTATTTATTCGCCGAGATTAAAGTGTTTGTCTACTTTAAAATAGATGATTAAGTGGATGTCAAAAGGAGGGTGAATACTGAAGACACGTATTTTGCAATTTGTTCAGCAAATACATTGGTTTGGGCACTGAGTCTTCCTTAATGCGGGAGGAGGTCTTACGCGACGCTTTCGCTTCTGAAGTGGATATTCTTCGAAGACTCCCTCTCGTAAAATGGCGGCCAGGCCTCCCAGAATCAACTCCGTGCCAGAGTACAGCAGGTTATGAAGACACCCCTCTTGACGCATATTTTAATTGCGCACTGTTTTAATTACTGTGCTACAAAATTCGTATTATTTTCGGATGTAAATTCCTTCATTATCATCGTCATAGGTCATCAAGTCCTCAGATTGGTTTAACACTGCTCTCATCTGAGTTCCTCTATCAGCTAATCTCTTCATATTTACGTATTTTTTCTCTTTCACATCCTTCGTCACTTGCTCCATGTATCTCATACGAGTTACCTTTCCTTCGACGATTGTCTTCATCTGGGCATCGTGTCTTAAGATGTTGTCTTTTAAGTTGTCCCGCCTTCTTTTTAGGGCTTTCAGTAGACTTTTCTTTTCTCCCACTCTTCTTAAAACTTCTTCGTTTGTCACTCGGTCGATCCGTTTAATCTTCATCATTCTTCTGGAACACCACATTTCAAAAGCTTCCACCATTTCTTCTCCGCTGCTCTCATCGTCCATGACTAACTGCCGTTGAGAAATATGCTCCATATATACGTTCTGATGAATTGTTTCCTCGCTTCCAAGCTTGTATTTTCAGCTGTAAGTAGATTCTTCTGTTGATAGAATGCCCTCTTTTCCTGGGCTATTCTACTCACTATTTCCTTCTTGCTTCGTCCATCGTTGGTTACTCTTGCTTCCAAGGTAACAGAGTTCTTCCTCCTCTTCCAGTTTTTGTTTTCACAGTTTAACGTTCGTTTTGGCCTCCACTCTCTTGCTGCACACGAGTATCTTAGTCTTCTTCTTATTGATCTTCAGATGATATCTGGCCATTGTCCTTTCCATGGTTATCAGCGTCTTATTCAGATCCCTCTTTGTCTCTGCGATGAGTGCTATGTCATCAGCGAATCGCAGAATGCTATTTTTTTCTCAATGGATTTTCACCTCAGAAGACTCTCTTTGATTTCATTAATGGCTCTCTCAATGTAAATATTAAAAGTTGCAGGAAACAGTCTCTGCTTCACTTAAACACACTCTGTTTGAAATCATATTTGTCTCCTGGAATTTTCCACGTGTATATTCTTCGGATATGGTTTTTAAACAATGTGTTGGCAACCACTAACTTATGCTGTGTGCAGAACTCCAGCAGTCTTTCTCCTCTTCCATTTCGGTTTCCCAATCCATATTTCCCAGTTATTTTTCCATCTTGACCTTCGCCGATGACTGCGTTCCAATATTCTAAAATAATTAGGTTTTCTTCTCCTCATGTTTTATCACTTCCGTGATATCTTCGTAGACGTCTTCCACCTCTTCATCTTCGTAGTCCGTGGTAGGCACGTAAACCTGCACTTTATCTACTAGTTTGGTCTCGATCTTCACCATTATTATCCTTTAATTGTATTGCAGGAAGTTCTTCACACGCATTCCGGCGCTCTTCCTGAGCATTATGCTTACCCCAGCAGGGCCATTTAATGATCTCGTGCGTATAATCCTGTAGCTTCCACTCCAAAAGTCTCCATCTTCGGGCCATCTCATTTCGCTGATTCCTAATACGTCAAGGTCCGTTCTTCGCATTTCCATCTTCAGGTTGTCCACACTTCCACAGGTCCGAAGCGTTCTCACGTTCCACATTCCTACCCTAAAATGACTATCACACTTGACTGATGTACTCTCTCGGGTATGCCCCGCTCGGATATCCGAATGGGAGTTCATGGGTGTTTTCAAGTCTGTTTCCGCACTAATAGGCGCTTCAGACCGGGAGGAAAGCCGAATGGGAGGCTATTTACCTCCGGAATATTTAACTTAAGAGGGATCCATCACGTCTTGATAAGAAAAAAAGAGAGTTAAGTAGCTACGATTCCTCGGGATAATAATGTGGTGGTGTCCCCTTGCCTTCTACATCGCAGTACTACAGCCGTTAAAGTAAATGTTACCACGCCTGTAGTGAAATGAGTGTCGCTGTAACGACCACTGTGGTCTCCACCTTCACTCATGTGAAGAAGAGCTGCTGCCCTCTCCTCCGGGTGATGAGAAGCGTAATTATTGGCGGCCTCCCGTCGCCAAGTCACGGCATCTTCACAGGTTCTGTATTATTTAATGGCCTACCTTATTCAGGGATAGTACCAACACCCCCTCGGAATGCCGTCACTTTTTGTCCACAACTGCTTATTCGACGAGTAAACTCGCTTATCTCGCAGCTAACCTCTATATTTAGAAGTCGACTTGCAGCGTTACTCGTAAGAAGAACAGCAGTTCACGAGAAACGCTTGTCCAAAGGACAAATATTCTTTCCAAGACGGGTGAGCAAGATGAGGTCAGAAATAGAAAAATTCACAAAAGTAAGACAATCTAACTAATCAAACACTGTATTTAAACAACAAGGTACAAACCAACAAAATTGAAATACTCTTCACCATATCGGGAAAACTAATAACTTGCACCGAAAGTCCATGGCGCACAAAGGAGAATCGACTAACACTACTCACCTCTCACCTCGCCTCGATGTCGTCTCCTTGCCGTCTCGACTGGAACAGAGGGCGTGAGAGGGGAGGTAAACTCTGGGGTAAAGAGGGGGTACATTCTGGAAGGTCAAAGTGCAATGGGGTTTTACGTGGAATTCCATTGGTGCAAATTGAGGGGAGGAAAAGGTGGCATGATGTGAAGGGGGCGAGGTGGAAGTTTAGGATTGGGTGATCCGGGACTCTTTTTTCACTATGGCGGGCGAACACTAAATAACGGCTCGTACGATGGCCTAACTTCTGGTCTTCATCCGCACTTTGGGGGCTATATAAGTGGTAGAGCACCTGGAGAGGGAAAGGAGCGGCTGAAAGGAGCTGCTGAACGGAGCTGCTGAACGGAGCTGACGAACGAAGCAGACGAAATCGATGCATTTTGGAATCGTAGGCATTGTTGGCGTCGTTGGCTCCGCCTGTCGTTAGCTACGCCTGTCGAGCAAGTCCTGCGGCTAAGTCCGGAGGGTAATTAGTCCGCCGAGGGGTAATGTCCAACGAGGGGGGGGGGAGAGGGGGGGGGGACCAAAAAAATGCCACATCCACTGGGGGAAAACTGTCCACGAAAATAAACTTCCGGTTGGGGGAAGAACAATTGGTCTACTGAAAACACTAATCACTTCACTCGGGGATCCACATGATTAACTGCTGAATTGACAAGCAGAAGCAGGAGCCAAAAGACTACAACACTCCCACACAGTATTGGAAACCCATCTCACACAAACAGAAAGGGTGGCAGGTGCTCACTGAATAACACCGTTTAAATACCCAAAATATTAGCAATTTGCAAAAGCAATTACAAAATAATCATCACTGTAGTGAATTCTAGTCCTAAAGATGACTAACACAAAGTAGTTCTCTCACCCACTGCAAAGGGGTAAAGCTCAGGGGCTATCCATCTCAAGGATAACACATACCCAAAAAAATGAATAAATGACAAAAGACACACTCACAGAGTTAACAGAATATGAACAATAACTGAGTGCACATGACGAGTAAGTAACCATTCTTACTGTCACTAACAACTGTGAACCAACAGTCACAGATAACATCTGATATCAAGCTTAATATCAGTGAAAATTAGAATAAATTAGGATGCCCAGTGTCTCACATCCAAGGCAAATGAAATTTATGAACAAAATACAGCACCCATAGTAACGAACATCTAACTCGTTGGGTGGAAGTGAAATGAACAAAATCAGTTAAGTTTGCATTAGGCATAAGTACATTAGTTAATTGATTGAAGACAAGACAATCATACAAATTAATTGCCAATTAGCACATGGCAGGGACAATAGCCATGCAATAAATCAATATACCAAGTGTAACTAGATTATTTTACAAAATTATTAAATAAGTATATGATTGAGATAGTGGTGAAGCAAATTAATTACCATAAGAATACCTTAAAACTAATTACATAGTCGTTCACCCTCTTGGGTTGAACCGAATAAACATTGACAGTCAATTAAGAATCATGGGTTGAATAGAAATCATAAGAATTACAATATATATATTAGTTATTACCAGTAATGAGAGCCATGTAGAGAATTAACAATAATATTATGAGCAGTCAGACTATATCACAATGTGAGAGTAGAATTGAGAAAAAGATCAAGAAATGTTTCAATAGGCATTTACCTTTTGTCATTCAACAACTTGGGTTGAACTGCCAAACACTGACCCAACAAACAAAGATTCAGGTTTGTTGAAATGACAAGATTACAATACATAATAATCAAGTGCAATACTGAATGAAGAAATATTTTATACTCAATTTTACATTTTGGTCATTGACCAACTTGGGTTGAGCTGTTGGACACTTATCCAGTCATTGACCAACTTGGGTTGAGCTGTTGGACACTTATCCAGTCATTGACCAACTTGGGTTGAGCTGTTAGACACTTATCCAGTCATATCAAAGACTTGGGTTGGTTGAATTGACAAATTTACGATACATAATAATTAAGTGCAATACTGATTGAAGAAATATTTTATACTCAATTACATTTAGGTGATTGACCAACTTGGGTTGAGCTGTTAGACACTTATCCAGTCAATCAAAGACTTGGGTTGGTTCAATTGACAAAATTACAATACATATTAAATTCAGTGCATTAGTGAGAGCCATGTAGTGATTTAACAATTATTTAAACAGCAGTCAGGGTATATTTTACAATAATTAAATTTAAATGAATGACAATTATGAGAGTGATAAGGAAATCCACAATAATAATATCTTAAATACTAATTAAATGTTGTCGTTCACCAACTTGGGTAGAACTGTTATGCATTGAGCCAGTCAATGAAATTGAGGGTTAATTGAAATGCCTCCAGATGACATAAGAGTACATTTCGAATTAAAGAAAAAAATTGATTTCTCTATACAGCTGTCATCCAATTAGAATAGCCCAAAATATGGAAATAGATTAGGATGACAAAATAGAAAAAATACAATAAGTCCAGGGCCAGGTTAAGCCAAACACATGTTACACAAAGCTAAAGAGGAAAATTTAATTTAGTGGCCACCATCAAGGGTAATGCAATTGCAAAGTTATTTTTGAGGGTAAACACCTCATCCAGCCAATGCTGGGTGCTGATTGCAGCGAGTTAAAAACTAGCTGGGCGATGGGAGCGCAACCCCTACGCCGGAATAACAATGGTATACAAAGCAATAAACAGGTACAGAATAAACTGCCAAATTGTCACTGAGCTAGACAAAGACCTGCCCCAGTGATAAATAAACCCAATAGTGAATAATGATATAACTTCAGGTTCTGGTCCACATCGGAGGAATGATCAGGAAGCCAATGATCACTGGTGTAAACAGTCACTAAATAATCTTAATAGCCAATGACCCTCCGCGACTTAACTGGAAGCGAGCCACCTCGGGAATGTTCATGACTATTCTCCCCACTCCCTCCAGAATTCACAATAGCACTGTGCAAACACCGTTCCCCCTTGGTAGACACACATGATGAAGAGCAGGTAGAACCAACCAAAGTATAACAAAATAACAACTAATGCCCCATAAACAGGCAGCACTAACATCAACAAATTAATTAAGTAAGAATTGGCAGTAAGAAATTGGCAGAATGAATTGGCAGTTTTACAATTAAATAATTATTCAAGTAGCATACATTATAGTAAATTAAATGACAAATAGTGAAGAGAAATTTCCAAACAATCAAGACCATAGATAAATAATAAATGCTAGTATTTAGATTCCTTTATCACTCAACATATTATAAATTATTAATCACCATGATAAGGCTTTAATTGAGAAACATGACATATTCTCTCCTTATTAGGACCAATATCGAGAACAGCGGTTACAGGAGAGACTAACTTTTTTATAATAAATGGGCCTTCCCATAGAGGGGTTAACTTTGCCATAATCTTGTCTGCCTTAGAACTGATTGGATGTTTCTTTGACAACACCCTATCTCCAGGTTTGAAAGTTATGTCAGAATGAGAATTATCAAACACTAGCTTTTGCTTAGATTTGGCTCTCTTCAAATTAGCAACTACCTGTTGCAAATAAGCTTCCCTCTCCTCTTCCAAAATATCATCCTCACACAGTTCTCTAGGAATAGACCATTGATTTATTAGAGGATGAAGCAATTGTCTGCCAAAAATTATCTTAGCGGGAGATTCTCCCGTGGCACTATGACAGGCAGAGTTAAAGGCAAAATTTAAATCTGACAAAAAATTGACCCAATTGTAATGCACATTGTTACAAAGAATTGACAATGCAGCTTTCAAATTTCTATGTAGCCTTTCAACTTGGTTAGAACTTGGTTGGTAAGGAGCTGTGAAAACCTGTTTAATGCCAAGTTGCAAACACATTTCCTTAACTAGGTGTGACTTAAACACCGCTGCATTGTCAGACACAAGAAATTTAGGATAACCAAACTTAGAAAAAACTCTTTGAGTAAGAACACTAACCACAGCACTGGAAGTGGCATTACGAACAGGTTCCAGGATACAAAATTTAGAGAATCCATCAATAATCGATAAGACATATTTGTGATTATTTTTCGTGGAAGGATAAGGTCCAACGAAATCGATATAAAGCCTTTCCCACACATGAGCAGGAAGGTTAGAAGACATCATACCCGGTGGGGCAGTATTCCTGGGTTTACATGTCTGACATAAATGACATTTACGAACCATATCAAAAATATGTTTTTTCATATCGCTCCACCAAAATTCCCTTTTGACCTTTTCATAGGTTTTGGCCATACCCAAATGAGCAGACACACTTAAACAGTGATAATATTGGAATATCATTGGCCGCAATACAACCGGCAAGACAATCTTTCCCTTTCGGGCATTGGCATTCCCATAACACAACAAATTGTCTTTGACAAAGTAATTTGGACAAGAGGAACAATCCTTCTCCAATTTCTCAAAAACCTCCCTTAAGGTAGGGTCTGACCGCTGATGGTCACGAATATCCACAAATGATAAAGGAATATTATGTAAAACACAAGAAATAGGTGGACATGGCTCAACATTGGAACTGTCAGTTTGGATGACAGGCGGACTTCTAGAAAGGCAATCTGCTACGCTATTGCTGCGCCCACGAACATGGTGGATAGTAAAATTATAGGAAGACAGTTTTAACACCATTCTGCCTAATTTCCCTAACTGCTTAGGGTGAGAGAACAACCAAGTAAGGGCCCCATTATCAGTATATAAATGGAATGGTTTTACTTGGAGGTATACATTAAATTTTTCTATGCCCCAACAAACTGCCATACATTCAAGTTCGTATGCGGACAATTTTTGTTCATGTGGCAACAAGGTTTTACTAGCGTATGCCACAGGGGCAAAATCACCATCTACTTTCTGATTTAATACGGCGGCTAACGCCAAACCACTGGCGTCCACAAACAAATGGAATTCCTCGTCAAAACGAGGAAAAGTTAGCACAGGTGGATTCATCAATGCTTTTTTGAGCTCAACAAAAGCCTCGTTCTCAACCGTTGACCAGCGAAAAGCAACATTCTTACGTTTTAGGTGATTTAAAGGAATAGAAATTTCAGAATACCTTGGTATGAACTTGGAATAAAACCCACACATGCCCAGGAATCTTGCAACATCTCTCGTATTCTTCGGAACAGGAAAGGATTCGATGGGTTTTATCCGGTCTGGATCGACACAAAGGGTTCCATTGCAAATTAGATGGCCTAAAAAGGCGATTGAAGTGCAGCCCAACTTAATCTTTTCTTCAGAAATAGTCAGACCAGCGGACCGAAGCCTACTAAGAACCTCTCTGACATGAGTTACGTGATCTCTGGAATTCTTAGAATAGATACATATATCGTCAATATAAGGGTACACAGACGAAAATAACAGATCACTCAAAACCTCGTTTATCAAACGAGTAAATACTTGACTGGAATTAGCAAAGCCAAACGGTAATTTTGTATACTGGAACATTCCAAAAGACGTTACGAAGCTTGTGTATTTCTTTGAATTTTCAGACAGCGGGATTTGATGAAAAGCAGAATTAAGATCTAGAATAGTGAAATACTTGGCATCAGCCAGATACTGAAAAGCGTGTTCCACAGAAGGAGTCGGATAACCGTCTTTCTTAATTTGTCTGTTAAGCTTACGATAATCAACAACTAACCTTTGCGAACCATTTTTCTTGGGAATCAAAAAGGCAGGGGAGCACCAGTTTGAATTAGAAACTTCGATAATTCCCTTATCTAATAACGACTGCACATGTTGCTTCATCAGGAGGGTTTTCGGCGGCGACAGCTGAAAGGGATGGCTTCTGACAGGACATTCGTCTAATAATTCAATTTCATAAGTCATCAACGATGTCACTCCTAGATTTTGGGTTACAACATCGGGATAATTAGACAACAACAATTTCAACTGACTCACCAAATCCTCACATGGAAGTAGACAATTATTCCGAGAATCAACGATTTCGTCTCCAGCGGACATGTGTTCTGCAAACGCTTCAGGGATATACGATGCTCGACTGTTTGAACAAAAATGAATTAAATGACATGGCGCCGATTCAAACGCGACACCATTAGTATGAATAATAAGTTTCGATTTACGAATGAAATCAATCCCTAAAAGGACAGGGAATGGAATGTCTGCTAAATAAAATTCATGAACCCAAGAGTACTTATCAATCTTAATTTTAAGTTGCACCGAACAACTAACTCGAAAAGGTTGTCCAGCGACCGTCAAAAGTTCAATAGAATTGATTTTTCTCTCTAGTTTATCAGCCGAAGAACCAAGGCTAGTGAAGAAATTCTCATCGCAAATCGAGACTGAACAACCCGTATCAATCAGGGCATTACAAGATGCTGACTGCAGTGAAATAGGTAGCAAAGGCAAATTGATATCGGGAGATTTGTGAACACTCATTAGACTGATTGCGGAAGGCCGTCCTCTTCGGTGCTTTTTACGACAATCCCTGACATAGTGCCCAGCTTTGTGACAATAGGAACACACAACTTGCCTAGAAACGGCAGGAGGAGCATAAAATGATACGCCGTGAAAGGTGTTAGCGTAATCAGCTGCATCCATTAATGCTTTTGACGCACGACCAATGACAACGTCTAACTCTTCAAAACTAGACGGCGGGGTGGGCGTCTTGATAGCGGAAATAGTGATAGGATTTAAACCTTGAAAAATTAAATGAACAATCTGGCTCTCAGCATAGTCTAATCCTAATGCAGACACAGCGTTTCTTATGGCAGACACAAAATCACGCGGTGTTTCGCGAGGGAACTGGAATCTTTTGACCTTGGAAGCGATAAGCCGATCGAATTCCCGATCGCTGACTATTTCATTCCAAAGTTTTCTCGTAATCTGGGCCCAAGAAAAATTTTGACTTAACATAGAAAGCCAGAAACGATGCCAACAGGAGGGTAACTTAGGAATAACCAAACTCAACAACGTTGATAAAGGAACTAGCGACAGAGAGACTAATTCCGTCAGATTCAACATCAGATTATACCAATTTTCGGCACTGGAAACATCAAAGGGAGGAAAATCAGCGATCCTTTGCTTGACAATGGCCAACCCTTCGGATAGTGGTAGAGCCGACCTAACTCGACTTGGTTCCGCCGCGTTAGAAGTAGCCTCTGGAAATACCGGCAGAACTTGGGTAGGAGGAGATTCTTGTGGCAAGGAATCGGGCAAATCGACCAAATGAGTTGAAAGAGTTTCAATGGCCGAGGACCTAGGCAAATTCACCTGAACTTGGGTTGGGAGTGGAATTTCAGATTGCCGAAGGTCACATTCTTGGGTTTGAGGAACCAAGCAGAGTTCGTCTACTGAAACTCCGATATTATCAAGTGAAACCACAGTCTCTCCATTTAATCTGGCCCTCCTATCCTGAGCAGTGGTGCGATAATTTTTCGCATAAGGGTCATCTGATTTAGTAGCCATGGGGGCTGGGACAAAAGCGGAAAACACGAACCCTGACTCAGCGAGAAAACACAAAGCAAAATTGAAACACTGGAGAAATATGAAGCGAGAAACAATCTAGTTACACAGAGAAAATGAAGCAAAATCCTCAAATGGGAACACTCACCACCTGCTATGAAAAGACACGCAACCACGCTCTGCTACCAAATGCAGCGTTACTCGTAAGAAGAACAGCAGTTCACGAGAAACGCTTGTCCAAAGGACAAATATTCTTTCCAAGACGGGTGAGCAAGATGAGGTCAGAAATAGAAAAATTCACAAAAGTAAGACAATCTAACTAATCAAACACTGTATTTAAACAACAAGGTACAAACCAACAAAATTGAAATACTCTTCACCATATCGGGAAAACTAATAACTTGCACCGAAAGTCCATGGCGCACAAAGGAGAATCGACTAACACTACTCTCCTCTCACCTCGCCTCGATGTCGTCTCCTTGCCGTCTCGACTGGAACAGAGGGCGTGAGAGGGGAGGTAAACTCTGGGGTAAAGAGGGGGTACATTCTGGAAGGTCAAAGTGCAATGGGGTTTTACGTGGAATTCCATTGGTGCAAATTGAGGGGAGGAAAAGGTGGCATGATGTGAAGGGGGCGAGGTGGAAGTTTAGGATTGGGTGATCCGGGACTCTTTTTTCACTATGGCGGGCGAACACTAAATAACGGCTCGTACGATGGCCTAACTTCTGGTCTTCATCCGCACTTTGGGGGCTATATAAGTGGTAGAGCACCTGGAGAGGGAAAGGAGCGGCTGAAAGGAGCTGCTGAACGGAGCTGCTGAACGGAGCTGACGAACGAAGCAGACGAAATCGATGCATTTTGGAATCGTAGGCATTGTTGGCGTCGTTGGCTCCGCCTGTCGTTAGCTACGCCTGTCGAGCAAGTCCTGCGGCTAAGTCCGGAGGGTAATTAGTCCGCCGAGGGGTAATGTCCAACGAGGGGGGGGGGAGAGGGGGGGGGGACCAAAAAAATGCCACAGACTCACCATTTGAAACCCGGTGGACGCACTCGGTGCCTTTAAGCTTAACCGCGCGGTAAATTCTTTAATTCAAAATATTCAATTCATTTTTGAAGTCATACGTCAGTGTAAATATGAAATTACCTTAATTTGACCTCTAAGATACCTATTTCCGCCTAATTATCTAAAATATTCCTGCTTTAAGAATAGACATTCATTATTGAATTCAATCCTTTCAGGCGTAACCTTGTGGAAGTCCATTATGAATAATGACAAAGGAAATTCTGTGGATTAAAACATAGTTTCTTTTGTCATTATTCATATTCATCATTATTTAAATTTAGGAGTTTACAAATACGTAGGCATAATACATGCTCAACATGGGTAGGGAAAAAACGCGGAATGGGCAAGGGAATGCCTCGTCAACGTCAAAAATGTATTAATGGAAATAAAATCGGCTGCAAGAGACTCGGGTGTCTTTTTGTACGTATTTATGTGTAGGTGGTCAGATAATCAGCTAATAAGTGCTATTTTACTGATATTGCAGCCAGTATAATCGATGTGCAGGTCTGTTATTATGGTTTTTACAAACATTTACGAGCCCCTCTCTCCTTCTTGACCATAACAGCTACGCTTTTTTATACACGGTGAAAATTAATTTTATATTTAGGTGACGAATGACTGTGTAACTATTGTACAGCCATGCATTGCATAAGGAATGTAATTACCTAGATTGAAGAATGGAAAAAGTAGGAGGGTCAATTATTTGACGTATCACTATCAAGCTACTTCGATATTATTCCGAGTAAATAAAACCATGTAACACCTTAATCAGTAACCATCTTTCATGTATCTAAGAGACCATTTAAGTATAGGTGTCAGTCTCGAGATTCTTAAAACATGGGACCAACTATGTACTGTTCATTTTGGCTGATTACATTGACTTACAGAGCTCCCACGTTCCTCTCCAGCCAATCCCATTCCATTAACCGCGAAGCGCCTTCGTAATTCCAAAGAGAGTGCGCCGTGCTAGAGTCAACAGTTCTTCTTTCTATTAACGGCCGTCAGCGTCCTGAGCCCAGCAGCCTGGATATGAGGACAGGGATGCCTTCCATTGCCAACAAATTTATTCATTCGTAGAATGGAAAATCCCTTTATCGAAAAGTAGACGCTCTCATATCCACATCGTGAAGGGAATAATGGGAACGATTCGTGAGTTTTCAACCAAGCCTTATCCCTTGCATATCTCATCCAAGCCAGATTCAAGGCAATAAGCCTACGAGAGCTATGAATCTCGATTACCACGCAGCATTCTCTTCCAAGTTGCACTAAAAAAACAAGAGTCACTGAGAGCTCGGTGGTGCAAAATAGGACACCATGAGAAGTTGAAGAAAATTTGCACTCCACTAATACTTAGTTACTCCTTTTCTTTCGACAACTGAAGAGAAAGCTAGATTTTCGAGACTTAAATAAGTTATGTTTTTTCAGTAGATTATTAAATTTGTTTTCTACAGTAACAAGTTAATGGACGGTTAACCATCACATACGTCGTCTCTAGTTGGTTGAAAGGGACACACGTAATTTTGCCGTCTTCAGGACAGCTGAGGACGGCAATCGACTGCTATCGTCTTGGCATATAATCGATCGTTTGACAGACAAGTAAGTGGGAAGAAAATCGCCAACTCGAGTTTTGAATGAGGACCAAAATACTGTAGTCATTACTTTCCGGCTACAAAGCGACTGCACTTTGTGGATTTAGTGTCCCAAGTTCTAAATTATATTCAATGTTTTCATACGTTCATAGGTTGGAAATTCGTCCAAATTAAACATAACCAATATTGCTAACATGAATCCTTAAAACCACAGAATTCGATAGTCAGTTATACAAAGCTGGATGTTCAGCGTATGCTAGCGATTCTTGTACATGATCTACCATTTACCCGATTCTGGAATAGCTTTAAAAGGAATTGAATACTAATTGAATTTGTGTTAAAGTTGGAGATAGAAAGCAAAATTCCTTCTCACAAAGTGATTTCAATTTTTCATTGTTTTGTGCTGTATTTTCTGTTTCTTCGTAAAGTTGTGCCTGCCATTCTTATCCACCTATAAAACACAATAAAACCATTGAAGGGCTTTTGCATACCTTACGTCGTTTAACTCAAAAGGCATCCCTAGCGGGTGGAAGGAGTGTAAGGCCTCGGGCGATCGGACAATGGGACAAGCGATGAGTCCCTACGGAAAGAGGACTGGTGCGGATTCGTCAACCATTGTCCATCCTTTAGCGCCCGGCCGTGCATAAAATTCGCTTTGGCAATTAAAAGTTAAGTGACATCATTAAATTCGCTGAGAGGGAGTTTGCGAAGTTGGTGAGAAAACAACGTCCTCCATGGGACCTCTTTGATGAAAGGCTCGCCGCTCTCTTACAGCGGACAGCGATGCACAATGGCTTCCATTGTGAATTGATTTTGGAGTGCTTAATTTCATTCCAAGTGGAAGTCAAGCGGCCGAATTTGTATGTATTCCAACGTTTCCTGGTACTCTGACATTATTTGTCTTTAGTCCAGCACGGAAGTAATCTGCACGCCCTTTCATTCGGTCAAAGGGAATGCAACCCAGATCCCTAATTATTGCGGCTCCATTAACGTCTTCCTAACAACGCAAATGGAAAGTACCTGGAAAAATCATGATTTCGCGTAACCTAGCAGTATAATTTAAGAACAGTTCCAAGTTAACTGCTAATATTTTAACATAGTTTACCAATTTGCCCATTCTACATCAAAATACGCACGGTTTTCATCATTAAACTCCCTTTATCTATTTCACAATGAAATAACTAGAGGGAAAAGTACATTGAATTTTAAATCGGGAATGATACTCCTTAAAATAATTAAAAACCTATTGGAAACCAAGAGTGCATTGAAGTAGGTACCCTATATTATATTCGTTTGCTTATCACCCTTTAAATTTGGCACGGCATAACTGCTGCAAAAAAGTAATGATATGATATCCTTAGGATTTAAATATTAGGAATATTCAAAGATATTAAGGGGGCTGCCTAGCTGAGGCCACTCTCATATGTAACGGCTTTTCTATTGTAGTTCTACGACTCCCCGCATAGGTGGCGGGATTAAAAAGTGGAAAGGGAAGGCCCTGTCCCCCCCCTTCTCCCCCTCCTCTAGATGTAACATGATAGCTTGACGAGCATCTCTCGCCTCCCCCTAAGTGGTTTGTTATCTCCCCCTCGGTCAACCCAGATGTCTCAACCCGACCTTTTCTTATTTCTGACCTGATGACGGGGTCTCAAATCTTCCAGTACAGTTTCTGGGCATCGTTTTCACTTTTGATAATGGAAGAATTATTCCTCCCGACTTGCACTTGCAATGATGTTTTGTTTAGACCCCCTCCCTCCCCAATTGGCAAGTGAAAGTCCCTATTTATCGGTTCTCGCAGGGCACAAGCCGGAACGCTTGGAATCGGAAGAAGAGAGGGGAAAGAGGAAGAATGGGGGGGGGGGGGGGGAGGAAGGTTTGCCTGCGGAAAGGCAAAAAGCGAAATTTAATACTTTTGATTAGCAGTCGTAGCTGATAAGCGAGAGGCAAGGATGATGATGAGGGAAATCCTCATCCTAAAGAAGTCTTGTGGGTATTATCCTTCTTCGGACCGGGAACAGTGCTGCTAAATTAAAATTTTCAGTCTAGAAAAGAAATTTTAGAAATTGTTACAAAAATCTATGGCTGCATATTCCCGAATCGACAAGTTTTTTTTCAACCCCTTGGAGAATACACATTCGCTTTCCTTAGCAGCAGGCGTGGCCGTTATGAATTTTATGCAGCCATTGTCATTCTATCAGATAACCTAAAATCTTGTAGGTACCTATGCCCCCTGGTCTGGTTAAATTTATTTGAGCTTGCCACTAACTAACCGCGGTATTACCCGTAAAGCGACAACGGCAAGGTAGAAGCGCGACGATGCCGCAGAGGAAATATCGTTCGCCTTTATCGGGAATCAAACCCAGATATCTCTAGATTTTTGCTTGCTCGTCTATATTTTACGCCCATTATGAAATTAATCTTTGTCTAAACTCATGAAACTCCGAGTTAGAATATGCACAACAGATGTAGGATGAAAAGTGGAAAATTTGTGGCATAATTTAAAAGAATAGTTCCAACAAAGTATGACAAAAATCTTTCATTGGGCTATTGGTTTCAGTGTAGGCCGTTCTATGAAATTCCCCCAAAATAAGCCAAGTCAAAAATACAATATACTCTTCAAACACGGATTATCTAAAGAATGTTTACATATTTTAGAAATGCAGAGTGAAATTGAACAGCAAATGTCAACAAACAGCTTTAAAAATATCACAGTGCTATGAAAAACAAGGGAAGCACACGGATTTGCATAATACATTTGTTATATTAGTAATACATGAAAACATGATAAGAGAAAACAATTCGCATGCTATTAAAATTTTGGGAGAACTTGATCCTGCGTTAGTATTTATAAAAGGATAAGGAACATGAATAAACAAAGTCAAGGAAAAATGACGAAAGCACTTCAAATAAGGCTAAAATCCACACTCTCAGAAGATGATTAGGTCTCAAAGGGAAATGGAATGGTTTTTCAATGAGTGTCAGGGTAAGTATTATTCTCCCACGTCACCATCAAACTCTCGTTCAACAGCTTTTAAATGTGATGTAGAATTTCTGGCAAAAGGCTGTCCTTGTAAAATTTTTAAAACTTATCCTCCATATATTTTGACCAGAAGTCATAATCTCTGTCAATCGCAAAACTGCCATACCTAACTGGCTCCAAAAAATAAGGTGGCAGTATTTCTTCTCCGTGATATGGAGTTGACCTTGGATCTAGTAAAAATAATCACTCTTTACTTTCAGAGCAGCTTCGCCGTCTATAATCTCACAAGATGCTAATTTCTTTTGAGAGACAGCATGCGTTGGATGCGCATCCATGCATACGTATGGACATTTCACCTCGACTATTCCATCGACATCTGACAGGACGCCATCTGGCGTTGCTGCTATGTAGGAGGTCCTCCTATCGACAAAACGTCCTGATGGGTTAACCGTATTGCCCCTGAATCTCTCGTACTCCGCTGTCGCCAATGCCTCACCCGCAATTCCATAGTCGGTGGCTTTATTTCCGCGAAAAGATGGGTAGAGTAAAGACTGAACAGTCTTCTCCCGAGAGGTTCCTGCTCTTAATTTACAAACTCGAGCAAAGGTAGAGGCGGTGAGCCTTTTTCTCCGCTAAACATGCCATGTTTGACAGAGGCGTTGAGTTTTCGTAGATGCTTCCAGTTGTCTTGTTTGCTCCTCGCCTAATTTCAGGGAATTTAGGAAATCATATCTCACAGTTAAGTCGATTTCAAACTCCTTCTCGATATTTTGTGGGCCATGCAGGCCATAATGCTGGGCAGGATGTTCCAATTGTCCTTTACATTCAAGACGTCACTTTGCTCGCATCTCTGCCTTTTTTCGCATCTCTGCCTTTTTTCGCATCTCTGCCTTTTTTCGCATCTCTGCCTTTTTTCGGAGGCCAGTTTGAATATTTTCGTAAAAAATCCTGGACTCTTGTTTGTGATGCTGCTGTGTATCAATGTATGAACATCTGGTCCTGCATTGAAAGCTGAAGCGGCCACTTCACACCTAGTTTGATATGACCCCCGCTTAAACGTGTGCAGCGAAGATCGGCAAGATTTGTAAAGGGACGATACGATAATTATATTAGCGTAACCAGTCTATTAAATGAATTGAAATGGGAATCATTGTCAGATCGCAGGTTGAAATTTAGACTTAATCTCTTAAACAAATTCCAAGGCAATATTTTCAGTGATGATGTTAAAAATATTTTACGAACCCCAACTTACTATGGCAGACTGGACCATAATCATAAAATTAGAGAAATTGATTGCCGAACTGACCGATTCAAAATGTCCTTTTTCCCTCGTACAATTAGAGATACGAATAACGGTAAATATGTCCTATCGTAGAGTAGCAATGAATAGCGTTGGTAGCTGCATGTTGGTATGAGTACTTAAAGCTAACCCAACTAACAGAATTCCGTTGTTTCAGGCGTGACTTCATGGAATTTGCTTAGCATATTGAATGAGAAGCAGTAACTTTGTAATTCCACATGTATTTATTGCAAACGACCTAGGTTTCGACGTAGCACGTCATCATCAGGTGTTAACACCTGATGATGACGTGCGACGTGCTACGTCGAAACCTAGGTCGTTTGCAATAAATACATGTGGAATTACAAAGTTACTGCTTCTCATTCAACTACTAACAGAATGTTTTTGCATGTTTGCTCTGCAATTTCTATCTTTTTTAAATAGTGTAGTTCTGACTACTATATTAATACTATTCCTTTTTTATGCATGATATGTAGTGTATGTTTGGTGAGAAATGACCCCCTGCCACACACCCTTGTGGTGGTTTGCAGGGTATTATGTAGATGTAGATGGATGTAGATGAAAGCGAAATTTACTCTTTTCCCTCCTACATATTTTGCCACACATGAGTTGAAGGATTCTGCTTGATTGTTGGTTACGTCCAGGATAAAGCTGGGAGTTTGGTTGGCCCAGGAGTTTATCTACTGACATGATATCGTCCCATACCCCAAAGTTCATCAACAGAGGCACACGGTTCTCCTCATGAGACTTTGGTCCACGACAAAAGTACGCCTCACATTTGCTATGATCCTCGAAAACAAGCCGGGGGCCATTCATAATGTCTTTCTGTAGCTCCTTGGGGTCAGCAGTTAACGTACTCTTTCTAAATTTTATGGCAGAGGGTACCGCATTCCTTAACCGATGTAAGTTGTCTCCAATATTTTTCCTAATAGTTACTGGTGCATGGCATTTCCAGTTATTCGTTTTCCTTACTACATCTCTGATGCGGTTGCAGTATTTCGAAGCAAATGGTTCGAGCATTCCACCTTTAGAACAGGAAGGTCTACACCGTATGGCAATACAAGTCTTTGCATGATGCTAGTATCTCCATCGCCTTAAAAAATTATTGAATTTAGTGGAGCATATAGATAGTCGTCTTCTTGAAAGCTTGACACATACTGGAGTACTTCTTACCTATGAGTGTATAGCACTTAAAATTATACATTTTAACACTGTTTTGAAGCCTTCTACTATGGTATCTGCTTCCATTGCCGTATAAGAAGAACTCCAGTTCTTAAAACATGTGTGAGGCCTTTCATTATTCGTAGGGTCTTTTGAACCTGCTTGCGTACATAATGCAGTACTTATTTCTTACTCCAATAAATGTTACTTTTTTAGTTATAAATCCCACAACGTAAGCCTGAAAATGTGTTTGCATTAATAGCGACCGATTTGGCGTCCAAGAACAATATACGTACCACTCCTGACAAAGAGTTAGGTATACCTATATATAGTTTGTGCGGTATGATCTTTTTCCCATGATCCGTCACACACCACCGTATTCAAAGGTGTACCATCTTAATCCACTTCCCTGCTTTGATCGCAAATTCACTTTCATCCATAGCCGCTTTCTTCATCTCCTCCCAAGCAACATCATGTATGGCAGGAGCGATTTCGACTTGCTTATTCGGGAATGTTTGGCTGGCCATGTGCGGAACGTTAAAAATTGTACTCATTTCCACCATTCGGGCGTAACCTAGCCCTATACATATCATATTGGTGACCGGTAATTCAGTTCGGTAATTTTTTATAGCTGAAAATGTTAAAATAATGACCCGATGAATTTTCTTCATGAATCACGTGCTCTTCACTGAAATAAATGATACGTGTGATAAACGTGATAAGTAACCATGCCGTTTCCAATCCATTTCTCGTGGAGAATCTTTATTTAATACGTGTAGTAATAACATTTCCACATATTCGCGAATTTGCCATATAAAACTTATGAGCCGTCATCGAAATATGCTTTCCAATTTCCACGACTGCCAGAAAGAATTCCTCGGCTCTTCGACGACTCAGCTGGGGGGGTGTTATCTTAGAAGAGGTAACCTGACACCGCTCTAGAACCCTCGCGCTCTCTCACAGAACTAACACATCTGGAGTTTCGTAAACAAGAGGGGTGGAACGCCTTAGGGAAGGAGTGGGGGTAGACCGCTAAGACAGAAATCTTCGGTCGGAACTTCAGCGCACAACGAGTTTAAAAACGCAAAACATGCTCCACAGGGTTTACTATTATGACCTAGCTATAGAAATAGCATCAAAAGTTGTTGTTTGAATGTGTAGATGAAGGATCAAGCTTTCTCTAGAGTGGAAGTAAAATCCTCTGTTCCTATTCTAGGCTTCGCAAATAGCGACTAAAAAGGGACAAAAATGGAAAGTTTGGCTATTTTTTATAAACTAACAAATAAACCAATAAGAAATCCATTCCATTTACGCAAAAAAGCAATTCTTTTGCTACAATGGGAAAATTTTCCAAAATACCAGCAGCTACGATAAAGTCGTAGTCGCGTTCATCTTAAGCATCTGCAACGGGCTTTTAGAGGCCGCTAGGGAGCACCCTTAAATATAGGACTATAGTCTTACATGAGTGGGAGAATCATCGGGAAGTCTCACCGTTATTGGTATTTCTGTAATTACAAAAGGTTAACAGCGTCGCCAATAGATGCGCTCCTCGATAAATGTCAAATACAAATCATCAAAATCATTCCTAATATTTAAAACAGGCTAATAGCGCAATTCTTGATGCCGAAACTGGAAGTTGTAGCGATTGTAGCTGTCAAGAGGTTGGTAGATACTTGTTAGCCGAGCAAACACAGTTGAGTTTTCATAATCCGTTCAGAGACCATCCCGAGCTCCGATAATAACGTTGGAATGCTTTCAGTTCGACGGTGTCCTTTGTTTAATGTCAGCGAAAGTTTGCATGCATTCGTAATGCACCACCCATCAGCAGTGCGGATCACAACAGTGAATGATATGCAGTTTAATACCCGAGATTATTCGCATTCCTTTGACGCTCTTAACATTTCCTTACATTGAAAAATTACGAAGATAAAAACAATGGGACGTTACCCTCTCATGGCGATTTTCGGAGGAAAAATTAAAGATTCTTAAAATAATTTCATGTGCCTCAGTGAAGACGTTTTACCACCTTCAATTCTATCATTTATTCTCTTCTTCAGTAAACAAGCTGAAGGGATTTTTTTGGAGTGAAACTGAGGTGAGGAATGAACAAAGCCATTGATTGGTCAATTTACGTCGGGCAGGTCATTCAAAATGAAAACCAAAATATTTAACCAATTATTGGATAAAATGGTATATATGCAGTGAAAAGTGGCAAACCATTTTCTCCCTGCTTTCTATTTTTATAAATGCAAAAAATAAATAAGATACGCAGTTTATATCTACTACGTCTGCAAATTTGCGATGTTTTCCGTAATATAATGTAATCTAATTTTCCAATTGGATGATTGTTTTCGGGAAATGAGGATGTCAAGAGGTTACAGAGCGTGCAGTTGGTCGATTTATGTCAATTGTCATATATGCTTCTGTCGTAAAAATATTCCGAAATTTATTAAATAATGTCTTAAATCGAGAGTCAAACCTGGTTTCGTTATAGATTATTAAGGTTTGGTACCATTTTGTCCGAAAATATAAGAATGCCGAAGATTATATCACATAGACACATTAGGGTAGAAGCATTCGAAATATGGTGCTATCGACGAATGATGAAGATAAAATGGATCGACCGAGTGACAAATGAAGAAGTCCTAAGAAGAGTGGGAGAAAAGAGAAGTCTACTGAAAACTATAAAAAGAAGACGGGACAACCTAATCGGCCATATCTTAAGACACGATGGCCTGATGAAGACAATCGTCGAGGGAAAAGTGAATGGGAGAATGGAAGAAGCAGGCCTCGTATGAGTTACATGGAGCAGGTCGTAAAGGACGTGAAAGAGAGGAACTACGTTGGTGTGAAGAGGTTGGCCGATAGAAGAAGCGAGTGGAGGGCTGCGTCAAACCAGGATTGTTGACCAAACTAGGATTGTTGACCCTTGATGATGAGACGCATTATAAAAAATCTATTGTCGGTTGATTTACGCGGAACGGTGAGATGTTTAACTTTATAGTTGCGTGAAATTTTTTGTTAATTTTAATGCATTGGCAGGAATACAATTGTAATGCCAATTCAAAGCTAACCAAGAAATACAATGTGTTGCATGAAATATCAGTTACAGAATCAGCGTTAACAATGAGATTGGTTGTAAAATATTTCACAGCAGTAATCTGAAGGAGATATTTTTGAACAAATTATGAGGATTCAGGCGTGATTGAATGGAAACGGAACATGACTGCATTTGAATGATAAGGAACTTCCATATTCAGATAAGGATTATTGCGACCGGGTTTCGGTTTCAACAGCATCTTCAGGAAGTTAGTTTTCCGAGAAATATGTGTGATAAATTCAAGATGTCATCATTCTCCTATTTTATAAGCGTTTTTACAATGAGTTGTGAAAGTAACCGGTCGTGGGCAGTTAGTGCAGCCCTCCATTCTGCCCTGTTAATTCCCTCACGCCCTGGTATACGTTTTCTCTTTCACGTCCTTCTTTATTTGCCCTGCAATACTTGTCCCTTGCTCTTCCTCGCGGCACCTTCCCTTCAATCTTCCCTTCTGTCATATTTCTAACTTATTCATTGTGCCTCAAGGTATGTCCAATCGATCTGGTTCTTCTTTGCCGTAGGGTTTTCCATGTTCTCCTTTCTTCATCTGCACTTCTGCACACCTCTTCGTTCCTCAATTTATCTTTCCATTTAATCTTCAACATTCTCCCCCAACACCATTTTTCGAAGGCTTCAATTCTTCGTTGGTCTGCTTTCCCGATGTTCCATGTCTCTGATCCATAGTGTGCCACGCACCACACGAATGTTTCGATGGAGTGCTTCCTAGTTTGCAGCCGTAGGTTCTTTGAGCACAGCAGTTGTCTCTTCTTCATAAACGCCTCCTTAGCTTGTGCTATTCTTCGCTTGATGTCCGTCGAGCTTCTTCCATCCCAAGTTATAGTGCTGCTGCCGAGGCAGGTGAAGTTCTCCACTTGCTCCAATTTCAGTCCTCGAATTGTGATATTTGCCCTAAGCTTCTCTCTTCCGCACACTAGGATTTTAATTTTCTTCTTTTTGATGCTCATATTATATTCTTGAAGTACTTGGTCCATTGTGGTCAGGGATGCTTGCAGGTCCTCTCGACTTTCCGCTACAACTGCGATGTCATCCGCAAACCGGAGAATGTTTATTTCTTCACCTTGATGCCCTTGATACCAATTTCCTCTGCATCTCTTATTGCTTCTTCTAACAATGAAAAGAACGTATCAACGGCTGTAATAAATTACAAATGAAGATTAATAACCACAAAGCCGTCACCATAAGGAGCAAAGGAATAAAAATCGGGGGGAAGAGTGGGAAGGAAGGAGTATATACAAAGTAAGGTTACAAATTAAGCAAAGTTAAATTTGTGCTCAATCCTGCATATTCTTGTATTTTTTAATTTCATTAAACATTTGATGGGTATGTAATTATGCAGTTGTCAAATTTAGTGGCATTTGAGTTGAAACCTTCAAGGAGGGGTGAAGGAGGCTGGTACCCTGCAGGCAGTCTTAAGAGGCCACAAACCATGGGACAGAGTTTTTGCTTGTCTAAGTCCGAACTCAATTTAGGTACGTGGGCCAAAAAACTGTAAATGGGGCCCTGTTGACAATTTTCTCAATATTCTTTACTTTTAAAGATGCTGCCAATGTTGGGATTTACTACCACGCCAGGCTCTACCTGAAGTTAGTTTTCTACATCAACAACTTGGGTACATTTTACTAAATAGTGGTTATAATATTTTTATTCCATTCCACCATCATTGAATTACCAAGGAAAACTATTTGGAATTCAAATTTAGAATTAGTGCTTAGGAAGAGCGTCTTTATGTTACTCTAGTTCAGATCAATTTGTTTTTATTTAATTTCAAAGGTGTTATATCTACTTTTATATAAGAGTTAGTATAATACATTTTCGTTTCGACATGCTATGAATATAATAGACATTATCTCATCTTATTCAATTACAATTGTAAAACTTGTACGCTGGAAAAACCTTTAACCTGAATGTGCTGCGCTACAGCGAAAACCTTTTATATGTGGATTTGTATATCTTTTTCAAATCTTCTCTTTGAATGAATTTCACCAAGTGACACTGAAACTATTTTCATTAAGAGGGAGATGAGTGATGGAAGTATATCTCCGAAAAATACCCAAGTATGACCTATTTAAGGCCACATGGAATTGAATTGAATCGGCATTGGCCGATGTAGGACGATATTGGGTCGTTTACCATATTTTTTTATTGCCGAATCTGATAGAGTTGGAAAAATAAAAATACCCGTATTTTTCCGTTTTTTGATCCGTCAATTATTTCTCGAGTTATGAGTGGCGAAAAACTGATGTTTTTAACCCTTTCGGAAAAGTAGGCGTGGTGCAACCTCTGACGTATATCGACTTCGTCCAATCACAACTGAGCCCGCGAAGCTACTTCGCCTCATCGCAAAGGGGGGGACACAGCTGACTCGGCCAATGGGAGCGATTGCGACAGGATCTGTGCGAGCAGACCTTCCGAGAACCCCCACCCCCCCACTCCCTTCCCCTCCCCTAAAAGCAGTAAAGGACAGGAGGAAATTCATCTACATCTACATCTACATAATACCCTGCAAGCCACCACAAGGGTGTGTGGCAGGGGGTGATTGCTCACCAAACATGCACTACATATCAAGCATAAAAAAGGAATAGTATTAATATAGTAGTCAGAACTACACTATTTAAAAAAGATAGAAATGGCAAAGAAAACATGCAAAAACATTCTGTTAGTATGGTTAGCTTTAAGTACTCATACCAACATGCAGCTACCAATGCTATTCATTGCTACTCTCCGATAGGACATATTTACCGTTATTCGTATCTCTTATTGTGCGAGGGAAAAAGGACATTTGAATGGGTCAGTTCGGCAATCAATTTCTCTAACTTTATGATTATGGTCCAGTCTGCCATAGTAAGTTGGGGTTCGTAAAATATTTTTAACATCATCACTGAAAATATTGCCTTGGAATTTGTGGAAGAGATTAAGTCTAAATTTCAACCTGCGATCTGACAATGATTCCCATTTCAATTCATTTAATAGACTGGTTACGCTAATATAATTATCGTATCGTCCCTTTACAAATCTTGCCGATCTTCGCTGCACACGTTCAAGTTCATTACTTAGACCGATTTCGTAGGGATCCCATACACTGGCAGCATATTCCAAATGAGGTCTAACAAGGGAAAAGTAGCTGATTTCTCGTACATGATCGTCACATTTACCCAATACTCTTTTAATGAAACCCAGTTTGCGATTCGCTTGACCCATTCTTTCACGAATGTGTTTACCCCAGGAAAGATCATTTGTCAGGCTTATTCCAAGATATTTAATGGATTCCACGTTTGTTAATTCATTATAACTTATTTTGTAAGTGCTAGGAGGAGAGCTATTCTTTTTCCAAAAATTCATTACAAGACATTTCTTAAAGTTTCATTTTAACTGCCATGTATCACACCAAGTTTCAATTGCTTGTAGGTCAATATTTAAATATTCTTTATCGTTCGGGCATAGAATTTCCCTGTACACTACTGCGTCATCGGCAAATAGACGAAGCTTACTTTTTACCACCTTTTGGATATCATTAATATACAAAAGGAATAGGAGTGGACCTATTACACTACCTTGTGGGACACCCGAAGTGACTTTAATTGCCGGTGAGAAAACACCGTCCAAAACAACCCTTTGCACCCGATCATGCAGAAAATCATCAATCCATGATATAATGTTACTGTCTAACCCATAAAATTTTAACTTCAAAATTAGTTTGCTGTGAGAAACCTTGTCAAAAGCCTTCTTGAAGCCGAGAAATATAGCATCCACTGGAATATTATTTTCGCCAGAAACTAAAATATCGTGGGAAAAGAGAGCAAGTTGGGTTTCACACGATCTGCTCTTTCGGAAGCCATGCTGGACATTGGACAATAAATTCTGGCTATCTAGGTGTCCCATGACTGAACTGACAATTATATGTTCTAGGACCTTGCATGAAATGGATGTGAGGGATATAGGTCTGTAGTTAGATGGCTGCTCCCTATCGCCACTTTTAAAAATGGGTGTTACATCGGCTGCTTTCCAGTCCATCGGTACGACGTGTTCGGTCAGGGATTTATTAAATACTATTTCAAGGTAGGGGGAAATTTCGGATGCTAACTCTCTATATACGCGGGAGGGAATTTGATCAGGGCCAGGAGATTTGTTGGGGCTTATATCTTTAAGTAATTTTTCAATACCATTATAGGAAATGTCCATTGGTTGCATCAACCGCTGAAAGAGGTCAGGTAACACGACAGTTGAATCCCCGGAAGGTGGGTTAAAAACGGTTTGGAAGAAGGAATTTAGCAAGTGAACTTTGTGAAGAGTGTTTGTGGCCATTTCCCCCTTATCATTTTTAAGTGAATGGACGGCAGACTTATGGCCTTGCACTTCCCTTACGTACGACCAGAAGACTTTTGGATTTTCTTTCAATTGTTCCCCAAGTGTTTTTCTTTTGAATTCTGCAAATGCATTACTAAGGGCTGACTTTGCAGTGGATTTTGAAATTTTATAATTTTCAATAATTACATTACGCTCATCAGTGGGCATATTTTTACTAATTTTTTTCATTTTAGCATGACATATTCGCTGCCGTCTCAGGGATTTTCTCACTTCGGCATTGTACCACCTAGGTTCATTGCTTTCTTTTTTGAATTTACTAGGGATAAATCTGTTGATCCCAGAGCGCATGATATTAATGAACGACTTCCATGAATCGTTGGTACATACCTTTATGGAAGACTTTTTGAAATCCGATATGGAATCTCTTAAATAAATTTTAAAGTTAGCAAAGTTTGCTCTTTTAAAAATGTAAAACTTTCTTTTTTGTTTAAAATTTTTATCTAAAGATAGCGAGAGTTTTGCAGTTATAACTCTGTGGTCACTGATTCCCTCAACCGTGTCAATCATTGTCACATGTTGTGGGATATTGGTTGCCAGTAAATCAAGAGTGTTGTCCCCTCTATTAGGTGCTGTAGCTAATTGTGTCAGGGAGTTATTGGAGAACACATCTAATAGAGTCTCACAGATGTCTTTGTCCCTTCCTCCAGCTTTGAAGCAGTATGTTCTCCAGTCTATTGATGGTGCTTTGAAATCTCCACCTATTATTATATTACGTTCGCTGTTACGGGACGTTATAGTATTTATCTGGTTTCCAAATTCTAATAATGACTCAACATCAGTGTTTGGGGGCCTATAGAATGCGCAGACAGATATTGATCTGGATTTAGGGCATGTTAATGAACACCAAACACATTCTAAGGGGTTGTCGGGAAATATAACTGCTTTGCTAATGATTGAGTTCTTGACTGCAATGAAAACACCACCACCTGCTCTGTTATGTCTATCTTTTCTATATATTTTACAAGATTTGGGGAATATTTCTGAGTCAGGAATGTCATCCGTCAGCCAACTTTCAGTTCCTATAATTACATCTGCATCAGTAGTATGAATAAGGTGATGGAACTCAGGTATCTTGTTTTTAAGACTTCGGCAATTAACTACCGCCAAATGATACCGCCAATTGACGTCAATGATATGAAATCAGCTTTTTCGGTGGGCGTCACAGTTTGCTTATTTTAATTTTTGATTTATGAGTGAATGGTTGTGGTTAGAAGATTAATTCCTTCACTAAATTTCTTTTTTTGTTTCCATCTAACGATTTCGTGCACAAAGTTGTGATTTCGGTTCCGAGTAAACGCCCCCATTCTGGAAATACTCGAGAAAGATTTTTATTCTGAAGTGTCAAGTTACACGACCGTTGTAGTTTGGCATTTCATAACATCAGCAGTCATGTTTCAATGTTTGAACACTTTGGGTTCGCAATCACGTGGCATGCGAATAAAACAGCAGTCTGAGAGAGCATAGGGGAATCACCAGCTCAAACTTACGTGATTATCTCCGCCCTAAGCGAAATTTGGACACGTACCAAACAGCAAACTACTGGAATATAATTTGGATAGCAACTGTACTGGCATGTAGTATATGCGGGCTCTTAGCCTTCACGAGAAAATGCCTCTGAATGCAGCATATCTCCGAGTAACTTCGCTCGTTCCTGCTGCTCTAATATCTATACAGTGGACAATGCCGAGACATCGAATCTCCGACACTACACCCGCTACGGGTACAAGTAGGAATTTTGTTTGCGTACGTTCTTTGTATAGCTTTGCATTCGACGCGAAATGTAGTCTCACGCACGTCACTCCGTTTCAAATATAATACTTCCCGTCCTATCGTCGACTCTTCTTCTGTTCGTTGAGCGACTCCGTTTTCGGCCGCACACGGCGCATTTAGAGCGACAAATGACAGCGCAGATGGCGTAATCTCTCGCCAAAGAGACGGACTTTTTGAGATTGCTTCTGATAGAAATCGTGTTTCCGACCGAATGCTAGTTGTAAGCAGTGCCCAATGGCTGGGAGGGGGGCGATGGAAAAAAGCAGCAACGCATTCGCCTTCTGCGGATAACGCGTTGCTGTTGCGGGTGGCTGCGCATGCGCGAGAGTGGCGTTCACGCGGAGGGGGGGAAATACAAAGAACAAGCGCGACGAGACGATCGAAGCTCCGGATTTGGATTTCGAAGAGCACTTTCCGTGGAGTTTCCAATTGTAATGTTAGATTAACTTATTCACTAAGTGTAACCAAAACATTCTGTGGAGTTCAGTTTATTTGCAGGTGATGGATATACATATACTGGATCAAACGAAGAGTAGGAAAGAGAAACAAATCTATGCGCTAATCCTTACATAAAAAGCACAGTTGTATCTTTCAAGATAAGTCGTTAAAAAGTCCTGAATAGCTTTCATGCTTCGTCTTTGAAAGGTAGCACGGTAACTGAACCACAGTAAAAGTTGTTACTGTAAGGACAACAAATATTTATCTGGCCAACGACTGTACATGAAGGAAAATATATATCGCGATCTTTCTTCAATAAATAAAAGGGTTTTGTATTTTTCCGTTTTAAACGATACGTTATTCTCCTCAAATGAAAATAGTATATTTATTAAATTTTCTTCCAAAGGATATCGTTGACTAGGTCTTCCAGATCCTAATTTTTTCTTCGATAAATGAGCACCACATTTACATGTTACCCTGGCAGAAATTGACATTTCCCGAGACTCCCGCCGATATTCAGCGAAGGCCTAAGTCCGATTCTAACGATAAAAAGCGGTTTCAAATGCATGCTACGCTACCGTACACGGAATCAACCGGGCAGGAAATTACATTGTCATTTTTTTAGAGTCCAACAGCTGTACCGATTGAATTGCATCGTGGCAATGAGGAATAGCAAATGTGGTGGGACCCTTTTGCTTTCATCTCACGATATATCAGATTCTGGAGAGGATGATATTCTAGTGGACGATATATTTCTCAACTACGAAGTAGTATTTGAAAAGAGATCCATAGGAAATTACTAGTAAAATGAAAATCACATATATTACACAATAAGAGTAAGAGGTGGATTAGATTTCGTGCTTCATCGCGTCAAAAGAGTTTTTGGGATGGTGAAACCTGGGATAATTTAAGACACGTCGGGTTTGCCACAGGGAAGTGTAATACTCTTTTCCTCCCTATGTTCATAAATTTTATAAATAAGGTTATAAAAGGTTAGGTTAACCTATTTGCCGATGACTGATTGATTTATAGGAAAGTAACAAATATTTATAGCACTAACGATTAAGGATTTTTCACTGATGACCTCGAAGCAGTTGAGAGCTAGTGCGATGACCTTGAAATCGAAGGAAATAATGATGCATGTTAATGAATGTTAGAAAAAATTCTCCCCGTCACCCTTGCTATGCTAAAAATAACAAATAATCGAACGCAGAATATATTTAACACCTTAGAATAACAGTTAAACATGAGATTTTGAGGGGTAAACACGAAAGTGAAATCATTGGTCAAGTGAAATCTTCGGATGGGATTTATCAAAAATTACTTTCATCTGTTGGCTTTCATTTGGGATTCGTTGCCAGTTTGTTTGCATGTCAATTGTGCATTTTTGGCGATCTTCACCCTCTTCCCCATGCCCTCTCGGTGGCTTGCACGTTATCAATGCATAGATGTAGACGTATACGAGATCCTTACCAACCAGGCCTACATAATTGAACTGGTACGTGTGCAGCTCAAATCGGCAAGATTTGTAAAGGGACGGTAATATATGACAATATGGCGGCAATTACATAAGTGTAACCAGCCTAATAGAGAAAATAAAATAGGAATATCAGAACGTATGTTGAAATATAGACTTCTTCTCTGAAATCAATTCCAAGATATTTGTTTTATTGATAACATTAAGAACATTTTGAAAACTCCGATGGCAGAGTGGACAATGTGCGTAAAATTAAGGACATTGATTGTCACACCAGAAGATTTAAAATGTCTTTCTTCCCTTGTGTTATTAAGGATATGAATAGCTGTGACTATGTTCAATGATGCAAACAAGAGTTTATCCATAGTAGTCATAGTGATTGTATGTAAACATAAGTTAAATAATAACATCACGTTTACGCATGTTTGTTCCCCTCTTTAAATTGTTATAATATGAATGAAACAGGACTATAAATGAATTAAAATAATGAATCGATGTCAGATCGCAGGTTGAAATTTAGATTTAATGTCCTGAATAAATTCCAAGATTTTTTCAGTGATTACGTCAAAAATATTTTTCGAACCCCAAATTACAATGGTAGACTGGACCACAAAATTAGAGAAATTGATTGCCGAACTGAGAGATTCAAAATGTCCTTTTTTCTTCGTATAATTAGAGATATGAATAGCTGTAAATAAATCCGATAGTGTAAATACGAGTGTATCAACGGGTAGCGTAGGTAGTTGCATGTTGGGATAAGAAATTTAAGTTAACCTCACTAACATATGCATGCTTTTGCATTCTTGCTTTGCTATTTTTATCCTTTTTTTTAATTCTGAAGTTAATGCTAGAACATTATTACTAATCCTTTTCATGCATGATATGTAAAGGATGTTTGGTGTGAAATCACCCCCTGCTACACATCTTTTTGGTTGCTTGAAGGGAATTATGTAGTTTTAATTTATAATGCACCCAAACGCATTGGTAGTAACTTGGAAAAACTTTTAAGTCGATATTATTTTTTTAACTTACGGTATTTTCGTCCCTGATTTGAGTTTGGCCAATGACCACACGGGGGCAATGCGAGGATTTCTATTAAACCAATATCTATGGGTATTTTATCCGTTGGTGTTGCGTCATTTGTTTTTTCTCACGTTTGTGTGCGCTGAGCCAGTCACTCGTGTGCTGCGGTAGAGAGAACATCTCTGCGACCTATCTGAATAAACGGAGCAGAGAAGACTACGATTGGTAAGTCGCGCATTGCTCGAGATCATAACTAATTTAAATGCAGCCCAATAATTATCTTTCCGGTGGTACTCATATACGAACAATATTTTGATTCCCCCCCCGCCCCCTCCATCCCTATACCTCTCCTCCCGGTCTGAAGCGCCTAGTAGTGCGGAAGCAGACTTGAAAACACCCATGAGTTGCGGTGCTTATCTCTCTCTCATGATTCGACTAATTGAGGGCGTAAAGGAAGAACATATTTTGGACCTTGGAGTCGGATTATCGTGGCCCCGTAATAGTTTGAAGCACTATCATCCAACATGTTTAAAAAGTGGCCATGGGTCATTTCAACTGACTTTCCAGCACAACGAAAGCATAAGTCTGGCGATTAGTATTCGAATGTCCTCACTCTAAAATGACGAAAGAAGTTACCATTGAATCGGAAATAGAGAAGACTCCGGCAGCCCAAAATGGAGAAATAACTGGTGAAAAACGTTTTCTGACAGGGCGGCGATCGTCAGGGAAAACCTGGAATTGTCAGGGAATTTTGGAAATCTGGAAAAGTTAGGGAATTCTCGTAACAGTCAGGGAGAAACTGGGATAGGAAATTCTCGTTATTTTTCTACATTTACCGGACAGTCCTTCCCGCCCTTCATTTCACCAACTAAAACTAATGTCCGTCGCCGAAGTGCATAGAATAAGCCCCGTCAATTCGTTAAACATTCAGTGGTGAATCTTAGTTATTTAGTTGTGAATCAGTTGTACAATGTATCCCTTTTGTATATCCTTGATGCGAGATTTGCCTAGTAGCGTTATAATTCATGATCACTATGTATTCCGCTCATCACAAGGAATCCGAGGCTATGTTGTTCGGAAGATTTTACCTAGCGTTTTTTTTTTAACTTCCGAGACTCAGGTCGAGATGTAGTTTGAGCACACTAGCTTGTAGTAAATACGTGCCTGCAGTTCTAAAAATACGATACGATGATTATTAAAACGGTTATACAAGTACGATCACACGTGTAAACGAAATCTTACATAAGATCATCTTCGATTCCCATACCCCCCTTCGTGAGACAGTAAGAAGAGTCCTCCCCTCACGCTCGAGACGTAATTATTGAATGGTCTTAGCTCTTAGCTCCTTCTCGAAGCAATTTGGTCTGGTCACAAACCACCTCAAATATGACATCCATGAATACGCTGCTGCCGTTTCCAATTGCCTCCTGTTTTCGTTCGCAGTGGCGCAATTACGTTTTGTTTGTTTATGCAAATATTTTCACATTTTTTGTTCCCTCCTACAATCGAGGGGTTATAACCACGTTAGTCAAATTGGTGTTCGCTTCTAAACATCACTCGTTCCATCCGATTACGATACGGTCTTGGCTTGGCTTTGGTTTGCATTTTTCGCGAAACCTGTTCCGGAGTCCGCCAGTAAATTGGCCATTAACTTTCCCTTCGATGCCTTTTCAGTAATATTGAACTTCCACACTACCTCTTCCTTGAAGAAATAGGCATTGTCAAATTTAATTTTACCGGCGGAAACACACACGGCCACGGAAATACGAGGCCGCGAAAAATGCAACTTAGTCCCGGACGCGTAACTCGCGGAGATGTAAATGTTAGATACGTATGAGGAAATTCGATCATTTCTTTGTGAAGCTGTGATTTTCAATGCATATACCAAATACATTACTACAGATACGCAGCAATTCATCTTCGCACTAACTAGTCGCTATGATACATGATGATAGGGGTGTATAAGCTGCCAACTTGGTTAAAATGAATGTACTACCTAAAACGAGAACATTTTCGACTTTTATCCACACTCTTTACAGGCCATTTATACCATAATCGAACCTTGATAATTTGGTTATCAGGCCTCGAAATCTTGAAAAGAATCATGTTTCTCCGTTTAGGAAGGCTCATTGAGGTGTTCTGATTTGCCAATATATCTTCGCTCCATTCTATGTTGTCCCTAATTGTAGGCATGAAAATGAATGTCTAAACCTATTCCTCACTCTCTCTATATCTGTCCAACTTTATCTTCATGATATAAGCTACATATTATTTTAATATGCTTGAAGATGTAGCAGCTTTATTTTAGTTTATTGTTATTTATGCAGGAAATTTATTCTTCATTTTAAATTACGGTCTGATAACGATCCTCTTCGTAATTCTTCGTGTAATTTTGATGCACGGAACTTACACCTATCGCTACACCATAAAGGAAACCTAGCTGCTCCATACTGCATTATATTTAGCACTGCGATTAATGTGGATGTCATTAACTGCTTGCACATTCTTGGTCGGGCCTAACAAGTGAAAATTAACATCGCTCTTTTGTCTTCTCGTCACGTTTCCCTTGTGCCCTTTTGAGAAATCCACAATTCTGTACGGTTGGCCGCATAATTCTCGGATATTTCCAAAAAATAAATCTTTAGTAATGGGAGCACCTAAGTTCTGAGTCTTTGATGTGTTTCTGGCATGATACCGTACATCATAATTCTCAGTTTGCGCCTCAGCATGAATGCCTTAATCCAGCAAATACCATCTTTAATTGTCCACAAACATTATTTCAATATCGAGTTACTGCGAGTAGTTGCAAGTACCATTTTAAAATATAATAATATCGCATAAACCTCAGTACCTACTCTTTTCGCCGGAGGCTATCATGGGAGAAATGAATCACTTTATAATGTTCCACAGATGTTATTTCAACCCAACCGGATTCAACGCTACGGTGTCATTCTCGAGGGCCTCCACGGATGGGCGCTACCAAGTCTCGAGGTGGTGTAGGGAACCCAGGGTAGGGGTTAGTGACAGTAGAGAACAATCACAAGTGGTCGAGACAAGGCGGGTAAGGGTAGTGGCGAAGAATGGAGGGTCAAGTAGAGAACTGCGGAACACCATTGTACAACACAGAGGTGCATGACATCAACATTTGACATCAGTGAAAGCAGTGCGTCTGGTGGACAACGTGGCTTTAAAAATTAAAGAGAAAATTCCAGTTTTAAACTTTTGTCGAGCATGTGTAAAATCTTGGGCGAAAAATTCCCAGGGTGTTCTGTTTGAGTAAGATGCTTTGCAAAAGCAGTTTTAGGATCTCTATTGATTGTATAGTATATATGTTAATTGGCTCTCACTGTGGATTTTATCCAGTTGTTCCCACGCAAACACAGTTGCAATCAACACAAACGAGTGCCACATATACATTACATTTAAAAAAAATTATGTCTTGTCCTTCGAGTGAAATAGGATTTTTTCCAGTTATTGGATTTTAATAACCGATTCTGAAGTGGTCAACTGGGTCAAATCTATGGTTATATTGTGTGTGATGGTATGTTCCTAAAAATGGGAATTAACGCCATTTCTTAAGGCTTTTCTGTAATATTACTGCAGAACGATGAGTGACATGGTGTATGAATTACTTTATCATCTTTTGCTATTGTACAAAGTTGTTACCGTAGCCGTTTTCCTGGGAGATTTTTTAATTGCCTTTAGTTCCTCTGCAAAGATAAATAAGAGTAATCGGTTGAGGATAGAATTCATTGATGCCAATTATGTTTGTGATGGTGGAACGAATTATTCGTGATTATTACGTTGGAATATGTGTCCTTGCGGTATATTGCCAAGAGTTTCTGAGTATTACTAATGAAAATCATCAGGTCTAAGAATTTTATGTAACGATTGCATATATTTGATGATAAAATCCAGTTTAATTCCTGAAGCTTAAGAAGGGTGAACACTGGTCAAGTTGTCGTCAGCTACCGGTCAGCAATCATATAATATCGTCAATACATCTATAATAACACACAATATTCTTTACAAGAGGGTGGTTTGAAAACTCTCTGAAGTGTGAAGACCCATGAGAATTTCGCTGTAGCGTTAAAACCGATGGGATTTAAATAAAATTCGTGGAACATTACAAAGTGATTAGTTTCTCCCAGCTTGTCTCGATTCCATGAAGTAGAGGCAGATTCCATCGAAGGGGACTATTATAGTATTGTGTAGATGGCTGTGTTAAGCAAGATTTCTATAACCATGTTGGCTATTTATGAGCAACCCCTGACTGTTCAAATACTCCATAATCGAACTGACATTTATGTGTTTCGCTATATTATGTGGTACTGATTGAGGGGAATTGGCGTGTAGCTAGATCTCTGCATTTTGTTTCTCGAGTTTCCTCCGTGTCGGTTGGCTTGTAGACAACAGTTCCGCTGGCTTTCCTGCCAGCGTCTTCAGGTCGAAGGATGTAGGTGTAACATTAGTGACCTTCCAATCCTAGGGTGTTAAGTCTGATTCTTCAGTGTTTAAATCAACATTACTTTTATGTAGGGGGAATATCAGAGGCTAATGTTTCATAAACTCTAACAAGAATTTGATAAGGATCTGAGGAGTTGCTGGGACTCATGCTGTTTGAGGGAATCAGTCATCAATCATCGTGACATTGCTTAAGAAATAGTATTCGAAGAGGATTATTTTTCTAAACTGCTGATGACAGTAATTTATTTATCGATTTTTTGAATGGGCACTACTCATCGGAATATTAAAAACATACATTTCCTTTTGAAATTTCTGTAACCTACCCTCAGAATGTATTCCATTCCAATCCATCGCATCACTAGGCGACACCGTAGGAAAGTGCAACACTTTCGTGAAGATCCCCCGCAGTTCTATGGAGCGTAAAAAAATCCATTAAGCTTTTCAAGAATTCAGTGATTTCGTTGCACACCAGTTAAGTTCCGCGTAAACATTTCCTTTTCAACGCCATTTCCTCCACAGTTTGAATCGTGATTTTCTGCTAGTGTAGGCGTTGACGTGACGCCTTCATGCCATTGCTCGCTTCATTGAAACATTGCAATAATTGCGAGTGTTTCTCTTCAGGGCTATTGTCTTGGAAGTTGAGATGGTTGATTGCGACCAAAAAATGTATCCTTTCTTTCGGAAGGGCCCATTCCGCAAATGCCGATCCTTTTCCCTTTAAGTCCTTCGCTTCCCTCCTCTCGCCGCTCTCTTTTCCCGACCTCTCGTTCGTAATCCACTTTCATTTCTGCACGCCCACATGGACCTTTGCCATGATTCATCCTGTTCTCTGAGAGAGAAATCTTTGATACCCTCGGCTACATATATTCGAGTGTGCTCATCCCTTTTTTGCTCCATCCTCTCGTGGACCACTGTCATGGGCATTTTCTTTGAGTAGAGGAACGTTAAAAAACAAAGAGATTTCGTCACGGATACTTGTCACGAGGTGGTACTCAAACAGAAGTGGCTTGGCTCTTTTTTTATCGATTCGATGTTTAAACTTCATTGGTTCGAGCAAGATTCCAAAACCAGTTCTTTTGAGGAGTAAAGACTCCTGGTGTTAGGCTAGAGGAAATTTTGGCTTTTGAGGGCATATATGAACCTTGGCAGAAAAACTGCCCAGAGGCTTCGTGTTTTGTGAATTTAAATACAATCGCTGGAATAATCTCTTCGTGTGGTACATGTATAATGCAAGGCGGGAAACGAATGCTAAATGAAGAGCACTTGTTTATTTTTACATGTAACGTTAAAATATACTTTCTGAGGGACAAATATTTTAATTTTTTTGCATAATTGATTGATGTCATTTGTATGAAGCGAATGATTTTTAGAACCGTGGCTGAGACACGAATGGCGTCAGGATAACTGTGGCATTTGAGGCAGTCCCGACTTGTGTTTTCCACTTGTTATTGTCCACGAGACAGCCAGCCATTCTCACCCCAGGGTCCGTTTTTCGGGTCGTTAAACTGTCTCACGACAGTCAAAGGCAGAGTACATCGCAAATTAATTTCTGGGGAAACAGCAGAGGCGTTGAGAGCACTACAGTTCCACGTCGTCGCGGTGGTTTAATCCCGCAGAGGTTTGCCAGTATTCCCTCCAAATGATTGTGCACTTACTTAGGTCTTACCTTAGGCAACTAAGATACTTTATTTAGTGTAACTGGAAGATAATAACTAGTGTATTCTCTGGCTTCAGTATTGAGAAACCGTTGTTCATTCATAATCTTGTCAGTACCGTCTTTAATAGAAAATAATTTTATTGTTAGTACCAGGTGTAAATTGCATGGCAATACATCTTACACTTTTTATTTCTAGGCACGCTAATGTTTCTAATAAGTATTTCTTGCTTTTTGGGATACTATCCGAATCTTATTTTATTAGTTAAGGATTTTAGCCGCTTGCCTTGATAGAGTTATGCAACTTGTTTCTGTAAATAGCTCATAGGCTGCGTAGTGTAGCGAATGTTTTACGACAGTTAAACTATATTACTCCATATCTAGTTTACTATTAAATAATCTGCTTGCTTGCTTTATGCATAGTTACAAATTATTTTGATATAAATGTAATGGATCACATCATCGGAGTTACTTTTTATCGTCACCGATAATGGCTGAATGGCGTTTTGTGGGCCGATGATTTTAGCCTGTTGTGAAGTCCGCGACTGAATCCCGAAGCCGCCGCCGCCGATGCGTGCAATTCTTAACGTTGGCGCATGCGCGCAGTGGGATTCAGCTGTTCCCATCCCACTGCGCCAATGCGTCGCGCTCCTCCTGCCCATGGCCCTCAGAACTAAAGATTCCTCTCCACCCCACTGACCTCCTCACAACTGACCTCCTCACAACTGACCTCGAGGTCGCAAGAAACAGCGGTACGTCACGTATGGAGGCGCGCGATTCGAACCCTTATTCCTGCAGCGTCGGGAGACGGCGGCGAGGGCATCGCCAGAATAAGGGGACGATTCTCCGACGTGGAAGAGTGCGAAAAAATACATCGTCAAGTTTTTCTTTCATTTTATCGTGGCATCGATTTTGAGAATGGGGTGAAGCCGAAGATGTTTTGTAGTAACTGAAGATGAGTGCTCGCCAAAGCACGTTTTCTGTCAAGACAGCATTATAAGAAGAAGAGACATTGGAAACAATTTAAATGTATTAAAAGTGGTATAATTAACAAGAAGCTTCACGAAAAAATGTGTTGCTGAAAAAATGTGCAAAATTGCTTACATTTGTCACCAGGTTTCTGCAAGGGGCAGACAAGTTGTAGCATCCCCATATAGTTGCATGCAAATATTCGGAAACTAAGTTGTGTGAATCAACCTTAGAATTACATGATTTTGCATGAACTTGCATAAATCGTTGAAGGAGGAAAAATTGTGCATACAGTGAACATTTGATGTTAAAGAATTTCGTTGTTTATAGTTAATGATGATCAGTTGTGGTCAGTTGGTGGTCGTGAGATACAAGAGAATGAAGCTGTACCAAATAGACTGGATCCCACTAGCCCTGTACCCGGATTATCAGAGTGATCATCAGAGTGGAAATTGAAATCCAAAGTAACTCGGATCTCTATTCTAGAATTCTTGATATTTTGGACAAAATCGGTGAGGTCAAGGGTCAAAATCATCATTTTTATCGGCGTTTGACATTGATTGACCCATATGCACCACTAGTCACCACATCTGTGAAATGTCAAATTTTGGAAAATCCTTGGTAGTTGACTTCCCCAAGCAAGGGGTTCAAGGCAAGTACGATGCCAGCACGTTGTATTTTCATGAGAAGTAGCGCCATCGTGCAGCCAAACTTAAATCCCAATTTGGGTATCCTTTATCGTACATGAGAGATACGGACGACAATGAATTAAATATTTACGGCTCATGTTTCTCAGCATTCATCTAAGCTTTCCCGCTGGATGCCACATTAGTAATTATCGTTCGACAGATTTATTTAATCCGCTCAAAATGTATTTTTAAGTGGCTTGCTCATACGTTTTCCCCTATACATGCTTTCGAATTTCATATAGAATTTTTCTATCACACAAATTTTGGCTTAATTATTTTATTCTGGAATAAAAATGCATTGTTATGAATGCACCGATTGTTCTAAAAACAAGGGTGCGTTCCGCAATGCATGACATATTGTCGTTCTTTTGGAAGTGTCTACGTTTTGTGAATTGTTTTGAACGAAGAGAAGCTTGGCGTCTGGCTCTCGGCAAAGTGGTCCCTTGCTTCCGTGGAGATATTATCGCGAGGAGTGCGTGGCAGAGGGGAATGCAAAATACTCTGGGCCCCTGTCTCCGCGTGTTGCCTTTGTTGTCGCCACGAAAGAAGAAGCGTGGATTTCAGACGCCTCTCTTCGCGACCACCCTGTTCGTCCTCCTCTCTTGCGACGGTTTTGTGGATGCTCTCGTGGTGGCTGATACCTCGAGCGATTCATCGAATTTTGTGAGGAAATGGTGTCTTTTTCGGCTTAGGATTTGCACGCACGGTTGGCGATGAAAACTAATCTCACCGGTGAACCATTTAATGCCATTTATCCGGAGATAAATTACCGAATATATCCCGTTAGTAGTGTTTCGTTTTCCGATAGAAACATTAATGGGAGTCTTTGACTTTAATATGCGTAGGATGGTCTTCATCATTCAATGATTTATGTAAGCAAGAAGAATCGGGACAGGGAATGTTAAAACGATGTTATTGGCAGGGAAACTAGAAAACATTAAGAGTGAAATGGAGAGGAGAAATATCGATTTGTTGGGATTAAGATAGGTAAGTTGGAGAGACCAGGGGGACTTCTGGGGAGAAAATTACAGGGATATATATACACTGGAGGGAAGAGAGCCAGCGAAGGGAAGCAGCTTTATTGAATGCAAAATTAGGGAAAAGGGAATTGAATGTGGAACAGGTAAGCGATAGAATACTGGTTATCGAAATCAAAGCGAAACCGGCGAATGTAGCCGTAGTACAGGTTTATATGCCCACAGGGGGATATGGAGAAGAGAAAGTGGACGAAGTATATGACCAGTTGGAAGAATAAATAGGGAAAGTTAAGGGCAAGAAGTACCTAGTAGTTATTGGAGCCTGGAACGCTGTAGCAGGGGAAGGGAGGGATGGAAGTAAAGTAGGTGAGTACCGGATGGGTGTAAGAAATGACCGCGGCGAGAAAGCAGTGGAGATCTGCAGGAGGAACAATTTAATGATTACGAATGCGTGGTGTAAACACCATCCAAGGGTAGGTACACATGGTAAGACAAGTAAGACAAGACAGGGGGAAAATGTCCCCCTGTCGGCACATAGAGTCGGGTAACGTGGGATGATACCAATTAGATTGCACCATGGTAAGACAAGGATTCAGGAACAGCGTAAAAAATTCGCATAGTTTCCCAAGTGCAGATGCAGACTCCGACCATAACTTGGTGGTGATGAAATGTGAGATGAGACTACACAGGTTGAAAATAGGAAGAAGAGTGAAAAAGTAGGACGTAGAAGGGCTGATTGGAATTGATAGGTGGGAATATCAGGAGATTATGGATAGATGCATAAAAGAAGAGGGGGAAGGAGAAACAATATGTGAAAGGTGGGAAATGATAAAGACGGGCAGAAAAAGAACAGTCGAGAGAAAAATTGAAAGAGTAGACGCTAAGAGGATCAAGAAACCATGGGTAGCAGCAGAAATGATGGAAAGGATCGAGGAAAGAAGGAAATGGGAACATGTAAACTCAGAGGTAGACAAAAGGCGCTACAAGGAGATAAACTACAGACTTAGGAGAGAAACGAAGAGATGGTGAGAGAGAAGTGGTGGAGTTGGCAATAATGTGAGGAGATGGAGATACTCCAGAGAGAAGGAGAAAAATGCGGTCTGTACTCAAAAGAATAGAATGTTGTCGGGAATCAAGAAATAGATATCCCGTGCATCACAGATAGAAGGGGAGGTGTAGCAATGGAACAAAGAGGAGATCCAGTGTAGTTGGAGGGAATATGTAGAGGAACTGTATGTAGGGAAAATAGGCGTAGGAACTTGGAAGAGTAAAATGACTTAGATCAGGATTATGTGGGCCCAGATATACTGAAAAGTGAGATAGAGATGGCACTGCGAGAAGTGAAGGCGATTAAAGCGGTGGGGGTAGATAACATCCCAGCTGAACTTCTGAAGAACCTAGGGAGAGGGCGGAGAGAGAGATTTAATGAACTTGTTCGTAGATTATACGCGGGTGGGGCTTGGGCGGAGGATACTGTAAAAACTGTGCAGATACCTATTTCGACAAAGAGGGTGACAAAAGAATGTGTACGCTTGTTTTCTCATTCGGCAAAGGTAGTGCTTAGAATCACCAACAGAAGAATGTAAAAGGGAGCTAATGAATTTCTATGCGAGGATTAGTTTGGATTTCGGAAGGGGAGGGCCACTCGGGATGCGATTTCAGTGATTAGAATAGTAGTGGATAGGAATCTAGAATAAAATGAGGATGTATTCGCGTGCTTTCGTAATTTCGAAAAGGCGTTTGACAGAATGAGGCATGAAAAGTTAAAGGGAATATTGCGGAAGATAGGAGTACACTGGAGAGACAGGAGACTGATCCGGAATTTATGCATGATGCAAAAGGTGCAAATGAGAGCAGCCGATTAATAATTGGATTGGGAAACATTTGCATATACTTTTTTAGAGAGGAAATGGCGAGTGAGGCTTGGGAGGAGCTTGTAGTGACGGTGAGGGGGGAAATTGATAAATGGGTGAGGCTCGCCGATGATGAAGCACCAGTCAACCTTGCAAAAAAAAGCATTGCAGGGATAGTGCTAAAGATACTCAATGAAGGCAAATCAAAAGAAAACGAAAGTAATGCGATTTTCAATAACAAAAAAGGCGAGTTTAACTATAAAAGTAGGAGGTCAGAAACTATATCAGGCTAGCTATTTAGCTATCTAGTAGTGTGTTGGAGGAAAAAGGTTATAGCTGCATTGAAGTGAGAAGGGGCGGAAACGTGGGCTTTGTGGAAAGAAGATGAAAATAGGCTGAGCACTTTTGAGATGTGGGTACGGAAAGGAATGAAGAACGTGAAATGGGTGGAAAGAAAGACGAATGATGAAGTGCTAGAATTGGTATGAGAGGAATGAAATTGATAGATGAAATTGGGAGAAGGAAGAAAGTGTGGATGGAGAAGGCGATTAAAGGTGTTTCGATAGGCGATGGTGATATGATATGGTGATTCTTATTTCTCTTATTCAGACTAAATTACGTGCTATTTAGATATTTTTTAGCGCTGCAGTGATTAGTAGAATTAATAGCTCTTGCATTATCGATATAAAAATAAGCAATATTGCCATTTGCCTTGCACGTTAAAAGAGTGTTTTGAAATTTATCAAATTGGATAACTATAGAGGTAATCCATTATTGGAATATTGATCACTATTACAGCACTCTTGCGCCAAAAGTGGGATGCTGGCATTCATCACCTTATGCATTCATGCTCGACTGCGTAAAGAGCAGCTCCATTCCTGTGTTTTGCATATTAGTCTCTTCATCTTATCGGTAATTATGCTTAAAGATGTTGACCGTTGTCCATTTTCGCTGAGTTCACGCAAACCGCACAAAGGATTTCAATCGAGGGAAAAGCGTATTTCAATATTTCCCATACGTGTATGACGGTGCATTTGCAGAATGGCTCTATTGGCATTCCAAGCCCTTGCGCGTCCTGGATTAATGAATCTGAATGAAGCTCTCTCTTTTGTGTCTGCACAGGTCTTATTACTGCGCGTGCTTCGACGGATACTTCGGGGAGCAGTGCGAGTACAGCAGCCTGTGTGACCCGGCGAAGAATCTGTCTCAGTGCGAGAATGGAGGGAAGTGCAGGTAAGTACACGTGACTTTAAGGCTTTCTTCAAACCTCTTTGCCTCGACAATTCCTTTATTTACAATTTATAATCATCCGTTCTGATTTACTTACATAGCCTTTGTGTAAGCACAGGATATTATTCAAGGCGATTAAATTTAAATTGTGTGAACATAAGACAAGACGATTGATTTCATTCTTTCTCGTTTTCTGCAAGCTGAAGTATAAATTCTCACTAATTCTCATGTTATTATATTTTGACCCGAGGATGCAACTCAAAAAATTTCGCTCAAAATGGAATCTGAGGTGAAAATCTGTAGTTTTTTTTATCCAATTCCGGTTTTCATATCTATGAGACTTTGGAGTGATGATGTTAGTTCCGGTTTCGAACTCTTCGTCGATTGGTGGTTCATTCATTTTGAAACCTTCTTGAAGAACAGTCATAGTGCTTAGCGTCCCACAGGTCCCATCTACTCGCCCTCTCCAACTTGCAACGCATTTTAGTACCGCACTTCAATATGTGTTTCATTTCTTACTTTTAAACGCCTTGCTAATACTAACTCGGTGTGAAGAGTAGGGAACACGTCAATGGAAATGATTGGCTTAGCTGCATTTTTTGAACGCGGCGAACGAGAATGATGTCCTATTCCTTTATCAGCCCGGTGACAAACGCCACATGCCAAATACATATTCGAGGAACCTGCTCCTCGAGTAATGTAATATATGAGATTTCCTGTAAACACTGCCAGACCTTCTATATAGGACTGACGACCACCGCATTTAATATGCGAATCAATAAACTTTGGAGCAGTGTCACCCGAAATTTAAGAAGAGTGGAGGAGGTGTTTCTTGTGTACACACAACATTTTCAGAGTATTCGTTTCAAATTTCTGTAATAAATTTAATCTGTACCTTAACCTACGCTCTGATAATGATTCCCAACCTAATTCTTGTATCTAATACACTTAATAATCTTTAGTAGAGCTATCATTTTTTAATGTTTGTAGTAGATTTCTTGTGTAATTTAACCTACCATCAGATAGTGATTCTCGACCTTATTCGTATATTAATTCTGATACACTACTAAACGTATCGTTGCACATTTTAACGAACCTAGCTGCTCTACGCTGCACACTGTCTCTGCACTCTACGCTGCACTCTGGTCAAACCTAATTCATTCGGATCCCATGCGCTGGCTGCATGCTCAAGCTGGGGCCTTAACTAGTGAAAAGTAACATCGCTCTTTTGTCTTCTCATCACATTTCCCAAGAACTCTTTTGGGCCGAGCGAAGAAAATCCTAGCATTTTCTTCGCTCGGCCGCATATTTTCTGGATGTGTCTTCCCCACGTTAGCATTTTGGAGACTGTTACAAAGTACCTTATGGATTCAGTACTTTATATTGTAGTGTTGCTAATGGTATAGGATCGCTCCAAGCAGTTTTTTCTCCTGTAAAAAATTTATAGCTGCACACCTTTTAAGGTTAAGCTCTAACTGCCAATTGTCGCACCCTTCTTGAATTGCATCTAAATCCTTGCTAAGCGATTTCCTGTCTTCTTTTGATATACCCCTGTACATTACGGCATCGTCTGCAAAAAGTCTCAGCTTATTATTAACTTCGGTACTCAAATTGTTTATGTATTAAAGAAATTAAAGCGGACCTATTAAACTACCCTGGGGAACATCCGATGTGACTTTGATTGTGTCCGACAAGAAACCATCTATAACAACCCCCTGCTGTCGCCCACTTAAGAATCATTTTACCCTGCATACAACGTCTTTATTTATACCATAATGCTCTTACTTTAAAATTGATTTATTATGACGCAGTTTATCGAATGCCTTTTTAAAATCTAAAATATCGCACATACTTCAGTATTGTTTTCGCCGTAGACTAAAATATCGTGTACGAATATAAGCTAATTGTGTCTCGCAATATCTACCTTCCCGGAACCCGTGTTGGATGTGTACGAGTGATCCCTTACTATCTAAATGCTCTATAATTGAACTGACTACAATGTGCTCAAATGCCTTACAAAAGATTGATTTGAGTGAAATTGGTCTGTAGTGACTAGGCTCTTATCTATCACCGCTTTTAAAAATAGGTGAGATGTTAGCTACTTTCCAATCCTTTGGTACTGTGTGGTTCTTTAGTGTTTTATTGCATATTATTTCTATATAGGGAGCTATTTCAGAAACTAAAGTTTTATATACCCTGAACGGAATTTGAGTCCTGTTGATTTGTTTTATTGGTGTTTTTCACGTGGTAACTCATTCCGTGACATGAAATGGTCGACAAATTAAGCGTAAATTTCTCGTGTGTTGTTGATAGCCGCTATAGGGCCATCGTACGAATTTTCCGAGCGTGTTTACCAAAATTAAAATAAATAATGCATATTATTTTCCTCTCAAATATTGATATCAAATTCTTATTCGAGCAGGAAGTAAATGACAGTAATTTAGACAACCTATTTCAATATGCGTCGCGGGAAGGTTCACTGGAAAGTTACCCTCACTACCGGTGACAGTCGAAGGCCAACGCGTGTGCACAGTCAACGAAGGCTCCTGCATCACGGGGCTATCCCCGTGTGCACCGATAAGTGGCTGCGCACACTTCACATTATCTCAAGATGCTCTGGCTTACGATCTTGCTCTCCATGGCAATCCTCTGTGCTGCGCGGTATCCGAGCGGCGAACCCGAACTGCTGCTTTGTGCTCGACTTCCTTCCTGCTGCTGCGCATCAATCATTGACGTGGGTTCGAGCAGCTCTCCCTTGTCCTGGCCGGTGTCACTCGCCAGTGCGTTGTTCCGCGACAGCGTTGCTCCGCGATGTATCCATATTTCATCCCCCGCTCCGCTGCACACCGCTGTTCGGTTTCCCTCGGCCTTCTTGGTGCACGCCGCTTCCATCGTGGTGCACCCTTGCGCCCCCTCGCGGCCGAGGCAGGAAATGGAGCTGGAGGAAGTCGGTGGGGTGAGTGCGGGAAGTGAGTGAGTGGGAATGGGTTGCTGGGGAAATGGACCCAGCCACTCCTGACACGGAAACAGTAAGTGCCGCGCTGGAATGAAGAGTGCTGGCAGGTGAGAAATTGTTGACGAGTTGAAGCGAGTCCGGGCAGCTAATGCGAAAGGTACCCGGAATGCAGCGTCGGTGTTGTTTCTTTTGTTCTGCCAATATCTTGTAAATTCTTATAATAATTAGTCCACAACAGGGATGTAACCGTTGCATATTTTCTTCAGACAATTTGCTAGTTACTCGGCTATCAGAAATCCAACATCATGTACACATTGATTGTACAGTTTTGGCATAAAATGGGAAGTGTGCAGTGCCATTTTGTCTGCATATCCTGTGTTTGTCAATAATCTCCGAGGATGTCGCTGACAATCAAAGGTCTACACTTAAGTAGTTGGCTTTTTAGTTGTGAATTTCAGGGGTGATCATTCAGATGGTATGAAATTAATAATGAAAAATGTTGTGTTTTGTGATACGTGGAGTCAATTAAAACGCATTCCAAGGATACAAGAAAGATGCAGGTCCAGATATTTTTCACAAGAGGTTGAAATTATGATCTTTCCGTTGAATAAAAAGACAATAGATTCTGAAGAAGAAGAGAGAAAGGATATCATAGTTGGTGTTATCATTATTGGAGTCGATTCGCTAAAATTATGTTGTCTTTAGATGAGTTTGTTTTTTATAGATGATTCTTCTCAATATCTTCGAGGCATGTGTCGTCAGGCTTTTGCTCCCAAAATGTTCAGTTCTCAGCCCTCTTCTTTTTGGCAATAGGGATGATGAAATTTTTGGCAATGTCCGTGGGTATCTCTCCTGTAGTGTTACCCACGGGCTTTGAGAAAAACGTCAACATTCCTATTGCCAAAAACAAGAGGGCTGAGAACTGTGAACATTTTAGGACCATAAGCCTGACGACACATGCCTCGAAGATATTGAGAATGATCTATAGAAGAATAGAACGAAAATCTGAGGAGTTCCTAGATGAGGATCAATTCGGGTTCAGAAGAAACAAGGGCACAAGAGAAGGAAGAGCACAAGAGAAGCGATTTAGGCTACTTATAGAGAAGAGAATTGAGTTTCGAAGTTCGTTGCATTTGTAGATTTGGAGAAGGCATTTGAAAACGTGGATTGGAACTTGATGCTAAGGAATCTCGAAGAAATTGGAGTATCATATAATGACCGAAGAGTTATCTACACCTTATATAACAAGCAGGTGGCTGTAATCAAGTCGGGACCCAGTAGTCGCAAAGCAAGCAAGCATAAAGAAAGGAGTAAGACAAGGCTGTGCGCTGTCTCCCGTATTATTCAATATCTACATCGAGAAAGCTACCCAAGAAGTCAAAGGAAAGTCTCCGGGAGTGAATGTTCACGGGGAGAAAATCAGCATGCTACGATATACTGACGACGTAGCAGTCATGGCTGAAATGGAAGCAGATTTAAAGAAGACACTAGGGAATATGGAAAGGAAAAGCGCATTTTAGCAAAAGAGGATTCTACTTACAGCTGCAAATACAAGCGTGGAAGTGAGAAAACATTTCATAAGAACATACGTCTATAGCATTTTACTATGTTGCAGCGAAGCATGGACAATAACAGCAGCGTTGAAGTCCAGGCTGGAAGCATTTGAAATGTGGTGCTACCGATGAATGGTGAAGATAAAATGGATCGACCGCGTGACAAACGAAGAAGTCTTAAGAAGAGCGGGAGAGAAGAGATATCTACTGAAAACCTTAAAAAGAATGCGGGAAAACTTAATAGGCCACATCTTAAGATGGCTTGATGAAGACAATCGTCGAAGGAAAAGTGAACGGAAAGAATGGAAAACGAACGCCTTTTATGAGGTACATGGAGAAAGTTGTGAAGGACGTAAAAGAGAGGAGCTACGTCAATATGAAGAGGCTGGCCGATAGAGGAATCGAGTGGAGGGCTGTGTGTAGCCAAGCTTAGGATTTTTGACCCATGATGATGATGATGATGTTGGCTTTATTGTATCTGAAATCGTGGGAATCTAACAATATTCTTTATTGAATTGTTCGCTCTCTGAATCATAAAATGAAAATTATAACTTAAAATAATCCTTCTGCAGAAGAAATTGTTTATGGTTTTAAAATTATGATTATCCCTGTTTTTTTAATAGGAGACAGTCGCATTAAAAGTGTTTCGGTGCGATAAATTTGATAAAAACATGCAACAATTATGATAAGTTCAAGTTGGCACATAGGATTATCTTTCCCTTTCACCAATCGGAGTATTTTGATAGTGCTTCACTACCAGACTCTGAGGCTTTTTGTAACAATATCAAACGGCGTTCTAGCTTGTCAAGGTGCTAATGGCACCAGTGCCACAAAAAGGTGATGTGCCACGCGTGATGCATCGCGTTATTTATGGTTTGAAGCGCGTCATGGGGAAAACTAACGCTCCAAGCGGGGAATCGTATATTCTCGTCAATTAACAAAAAAAAAAGAAATCCTGAAATCTCCGCTCTCCATTAAAACCATAAATCACTGATCTGCATGGCTTGAATATTTCATATCCCAATCTTCATAGGCAGAACGAGATTTTCGGAAACACTTGGCACTTTCGGAAGCCCATATCGACATTCCCAAGGAATAAGGCAATTAGAATTAACTGCTCGAGCAGACGGAGGTCTATTCGATGACGGCGAGATGACTCCCCTATAGGGGAAAATAAATCTCTTCCTCTCTGTCGCACTCAGGCGTGAAGGAATGGCACAGAAGACGGCTCGGGGATGCAGAAGCGGCTTCATCGGCGCTTTCTGCTTCGCGAGCGAGTAGGCGATGCTTTATTGGGAGCAGCAGGAAGCATTGGGAGCAAGAGTGGCAAACTCCTCGTGTCTCTTCTCTGTGCTTTCGCTCTCCACTCCGTGGCAATCTCACTCTTAAGTCCTGCCGCCCACCCATTATCGATTGCAAACACTCTCCCTTTCCGTGTGTGCGTGACAATAAATCCCCCCTCGAAAAAAACTGCAACATCAGCGGGTGCCACTTCTCTCAATCACGCTTAACATCCGTTACACATTTTCCATCTACAACACCCCTCCCAACAAAAGCATGGAATTGATTTTCTCCTTAAAGTCACCAAACTATAGTTGACAAGCAACGCCATCCCGTTCAAAAACCACGTTTCCTCAGGAGCAATTGGTGACCAGAACAGCTCCTTTATACGCCAATACCTTCATGATGAAATATAAGAGAAGTTCTATGCCACCCGAGCTTTACAAAAAGGCTGAGGTTCACCAATGACATTTTCATCATCTGGACCCAAGAGGAAGAGTCTCCTAAGAGTTTCCTCATGCTTTAAACCTCTTCTTAGGCTTTACTTCTGAACTTAATTTAAACGCTGTCTGATTTTACGGTCAACATGCGTGAAAATCTGATACACCTCACTCTTATTTTAAAAACTAAACAACTGCATACTGAAAATAATATTGTTGTGATCCGAAATTCACGTCTTATTTTAAAAACTTAACAACTGCATACTGAAAATAATAACTTATTGTTGTGATCTGAAATTCAGATCAGAAAGCAAGCCTTAGTTGGCTCCGCAATTGGAGCTAACCTGCCAATAGCAGAGACTGATGGGTGGAGTGTAACCAGGGAGATGGAATTCAACAAGGATTACGAAGCGTAAAGAAGTAAAATTCGAAGTCTAGTCAAATTCATTGCAAGTTGGTGAAATATGTTTCGTGCGATGAATTAACAGTGTGAGAATGTGGCGTCGGTACTTCGTTTGTTTGCGGAAGGGAGCCAGTTGTGTCTGAGTGACGTATCCTGAGACTAAACGTCCTTATTTTGTCTACGTGGCAGGGTTGTAAGAACTGAAAAATAGTCGCCCTCATCAAGTGACTGTTCCTGCCTCGGTTTGTAGATACTGACACATATCTTTGGTATCGAAGACTTTGTATAGATTACTTTGTTTCAAATAAAAGTGCAAATTTTCATATTATCTTTAAATTTATGTTTAATGTGTTCTCATTTCAGTCCTGAAAGTTTTTTCAATGGAAATTCTATGACTTACGTTTGCTCCATCGAAACATTTAGTCAGTAAAACAGTATGATCGAGTTTGATATTGGTTTGTGTTCGTGTGAAGGGTTTAAATATGTAGCATTTATAATTAGACATCCCATAAAAGTATGCTTTTATTTGAATAGCAACCCGCATTGTTAAGTGGGACTTATTTTAAGATAGGCCCATGCTGAATTTAAGACAGCCCTGGTATTAAATTCAGTATGGGCCTATCTTGAAATAAGTCCCACCTGGTCTGAGTTTCAGCCCCGCACCTGCCTTAAAATAAGACTTTGTCTTTATCTTTGTCTTTGAATGAATTTCAGTAGTAACCCGCATTATTATCAGAATAGGGCTGTCCTAAAATCAGCATGGGCGTAACTTAAAATAAGTCCCACCTGATACCTGATCTGATTTTCAGTCATTCACCTGCCTTCTTTTTAGACAAGATATTAGTGCTTAAATTCAACACCTTAAAAATGTTGCATCTGAAATTCAGATCGCTTTTGTACTTTAAAATCAGATAAACGTTTTACAGTGTTCCACCACTTCCTCATCCCAGCCTAGTTTTCTTGGCATCAATATATACGCCTAAAACTATTGGGAGAATGAAAGTCGTGCAAAAGAGCAAAGGGTCACAGGCGAAGTTATAGAACTGACTGAAGGGAGTTAATATATAAAAAATGCGAAAACTGAAGAAAGCCCTGCCGCAAATAATCAGAAAAGAGATCAAAGTGAGGTTGGGCAAAACAACTTCACTCGTAGAAAGGTGGGAGCTGCTTACAAGGAACCACTTCAGGGAAGGGCGAAAGACGCAATGACATTGAGGGAACATTTGAGAACTCGAACATGAAGATAAAGTGAAGAGGTAGGAGGCATAATTAAAGCAGTTATGCAACGGAAACAATCTGAGAGTGAATGCGATGAAAGATGAAAATGAAGTGGAAAAGGTCTATGTGAGAGACTCATCCTTAAGATCTTTGACGCAGTATTAAAGTAATTGCAACTACTTAAAGGATTCTGACATTAACAATGTTACTGCTGAGCAACTTAAAAATGTCGGGGAGAAAGACTTGAATCCAGTGTAAAAACCATTTGCGACATGCATTCAACAGGAGAGATACACTGGGAATTTGAGAACACTATCATAATCCCTATTTCCTAAAAGATTAAAGCTCAGACAACTGTGAAAATTTCAGAATCATAAGCCTGAAGACAAATGCCTCGAAGATTTTGACAAGGATCAGCTTCAGAAATATAGAATTATAGAGAGAATAGAGAGAGGAATTCCTGGATGAACACCATCTTGGATTTAGAAAAAGCAATGGTACAAGAGAAGCGATTTTGGCCTATAGGATGCTAGTAGAGAAGAGTAACCAGCCTGACTTCACTCCCTTGTGGATTTGGGAAAATGAATTGCAATCAATGCTGGGTTGCTGGTCGAACAACTATACAAAATCGGTCGATAAAGCTGTTGTTAAATTAGGTCCCAGCAATGAAGAGGCGAGAATAAGGATGTGGGTGAGATGCACCCCGCTTACGTCCTGTGTTCCTTAGTTGTGTAGATATAGATATTAGGGAAATTGAAGAAAAAATTTTAAGAACTGAATATTCAGGGGTAAAAAAATCAGTATGCATCGATTCTCCGAGGAGAAAGCAGTCATGGTAGGAGTGGAAAAAGATTTAAAGAAGACTCAGAACAAGACATTGGCCAGGTATCACATTAAGGTGTACAAAATGATTAGCAAAGGTATCGAGAAGGAGAGAAGAGCACACAGCCAGCGAAAAAAGCGATAGCTAGAAGAAGAGGCTGAGTCGGTGTTGTTGCATAAGAAGCCGAGTAGCTAACGATGGGCGAATTAAAAAGAAAAGAGTCAGAGCTCAGACGACGAGAGCATTCTATCAGTAGAACAATCTGTTGACAGCTGGAAATACAATCTTGGAAGTAAGGAAAAAATTCGTCAGAGCGTAGGTACATCTGGAGTGCAACGCTTTATGGCAGTGAACGATAACAACAGCAGAGAAGTCAAATCTGGAAGAATTAGAAATGTGGTTCTACATAATAATAAAGAAGATCGTATGGGTAGGACGAGAGGCTACGAAAGAAGCCTTAAGAAGAACGGGAGAAAAGAGCAGTAGTCTGCCGACAACCTTAAAAAGAAGACCGGGGCAACTGATTCGGCCATATTCTGGGACATGATGGCCTGATGAAGACAGTGGCCGAATGAGGAGTGGATGGAGGCCGAAGGAGGAGGAGTTGTCGAGGCGAAGAAAGTACGACGCTGACGAGAAGAGACTCGAGTTGCGTCACGCGCCGCACACGACCAACCTAATGTTGTAATTACGAACAAAGTGCATTCAATGCTCCAGTATTTATCAACGCGTTGTTTTTTGGCTAAGCTCAGATTCGCGGCTGGCGACCTCAATAATCTCGTTCCCGGGACTCCAGAGCCGAGAATCTCTTGCGGCGAGCGCTCGTGAAGGGAGGAGCGGTGGTTGGCACGGTTTGTTTGACTGACTGCGGATAGGTGGCAGTAATCGATTCAGTTGGCGAGGCCCGAGTTTGGTAGGCAGAACTGTCTTCGTTTGCAATGAAGAAAGCGAGTGCGATTTCATGGTGAGCCAGTCTTAAACGAGGTTGAGGCTCGATACATCAGAGCGAGGGAGTGAGTCGTGAAGGCTTTCCTTTCTTCTGCCTCTCTTCGATAGCGTCCCTTGGGAAAAACCCCCGTGTAGTTAAGTGTGTTGATGTGGTCTCGCAAGACGACCGATAAAGGGGCCACTGGGAGGTGGTTCGGACCTTATCCTATCCCCATCCCTTCCATATCTATCCTTATACCTTTCCTCCCGGTCTGAAGCGCCTATTAGCAAATGATTCTTTGAACCCGATAGAGACAACAACAGTTTCTGTATACTGATTCCCTCTCGTGTCTTGCATGGATAGCACTTCGAGTGCCTTCGCTTAAACACCCCCGGGTCTTCAATTCGGAACATCCCCTAATTATTCCTCCCTCCTCCCTTCCCACTGTTCACCAAAATGTCGCCAACCAGAGTTACTGGATTCGTCTGCTAGAAAGAATTTGTTATCACACACTTGATGAGTATGTTGCTTGAACAGCGGATCACTCCAAGGATGACATTCTGAAATTATATTTTCCTGGCATTTCGTGGTTAGCAAAAATTTGCCAATAGTTTTTATTTTTCGTGAACGTCATCGACAAGAATATATGTTGCAAGGAAAGTTTACTGTACGTGCACGCATTTTTTTATAGCGCACTACCAGGCTGTAATGCAAATAAGCATCCTGCATTCATAATTCTAACCTACCAAAAGAGGTCAGTGCATCTGGGTCAATCTGAAATTAAGTGAAAATTTACGAACGAAAACATTTATTTTCTCAATTAAATTTTAAAAAAATTGAATAAATTTATAAAATTATTAAATGTTAACCATTTTTGTATGTAATGGTGTTGTACTTAATGGGTGGATTGCAAGAACGAGGTTCAAACCGTGGTTTAGACGGCGTCTTCATGAGCCGCGGCCTGGACGCGATCTTTCTTCCGCTTGCATAAACAAAGTTTCGTCGCGGTCTATGGAAACCGCGGCCTGCAGTTGCTGATGATGTGGCAACGTTGGCTGCTGGCAATTTTTTCCGGAAAACAATTGAAAGCGCATTGGCGACGTAAATAAGTACCGCGAACATTGAATTTGGAAGTGTACGAGGATAAAGGGAAAATGTGCAGTGGACGGAAGGAAAACTTTTTGCCGGAAGATAGGACGCTCCTGACCTCTATTATAACAGAATTTGATATAATAGAGAGTAGGGCGTACGATGCGACGACCTTAAAGAAAAAAAAGGATGCATGGCAAAGTGTATGTGAAAGGTACAATGCCAATAGCCCCGGACGAGGAGAGAGGGATGTGAAGGCACTGCAAGGTAAGATATTAATTTTTAACTCTACCGAACGGTAGTAATTATGGATAAAATTGCGGATTTATATTTGTGTAGCCATTGTGAAATGCTCGCAGGCAATGAATAATAAAGGAGACCATTCTTATTTTAGGTTTTACATCCGAGAGAAAAATATTTACGCAATACTAAATAAAGAATATTTGAATAAAACTTCGTTCTTTTCAATATACCATTAAATATTCTCTCATGCAACCTAAATTATAACTTACAATTGTACATTTATGACCTTACTTATGAAAAGCCCTTTACATATCCACTTCATTATTTTACCAGTTGCTTACAATATCATTATTTACACGGTTTTGACTCATCCATGATAATAATATTGGCTCTCCTGCTGCATTGAAGGCTTCTGGAAGCGCATCAAGCTTCAGTCGAAGTCTGCCATTGATAGCAGGAACAGGGTGATGAAGGGGACAGGAGGAGGTCCTCCGCCTCAACCATTGAGTGAGGTAGATGAAATGGTGGAAGTCCTCCTAGGAGACTCTGCAACTCCCCTAGAGAATCCTTTCGATGATGACTCAATGGTCATTCAAGTGGAAGTAAGTCAAACACCATTCCCAAAGTTTCATTATTATTTGAAACGATTTCTGTATTTAAACACCTCCCTTTGCCTGATTGTACAATGAATGATTAAAATGTGGTTTCTATGCTATTAATATCTACTCCCAGCAGAAACATTATTCAATTACCAACCAGGGCACAAATAACCTTCGAAAATCCACTTGTTTTTTATGGTGTCATTATTAAGTCTCAAATCAACAACATAAATTCTCTCATTTTTCCAATACATTTCAGGCAGAACCTTGTCTATTGATGAATGACCTAGAGGCTAGCAGCAGTCACGACTCAGGCCAACTCCAGGTAAGATACAACATCACTAAAATAATTGAAGGAAAATGGTGGGGTTGTATAATTACTAAAATGTAACCAAAATATTTGCTTTATTTTTTTATTGTTAAATATTTGTTACATGGTATCAGTGGGATGAAATTATGATTTTTAAGGTGCATCTTACGAGATAGAGTTTGCAAATAAATTTCTATGCCTTGGGTCAATGTTGGCAGCATATCACGTGACACTTATATTTCATTGAGTGCTGGAACTTTTTTGGTATTGGTCTAGTATATTAGAACTTGTGGCTACAGAATCTCATTAATTTATTTCCATGACTATCCTATGATAAATTAGAACTTTTCATGACTGAAAATAGTCTATGGTAACTAGGGGTACAGATAAGGCATTATGAAAATATGCAACTTCAATGAAACTATCATATCCTTGTTTATTCTATTTTTTCTGTCGCAATTCCTTATAAAAGGATATAAACCTTATGTTAAATTGAAATAATAGACCACATATTTCCCATAATTAATCCTGACCTGGTTTAAAGACCTAACCATTTTCCAATTACTTCTATGATTTTGTTTGCCCTGATTCTTTATTGCAAGCATAATAGAGTGTTCCATTGAATGACGGAGTATACTTTTTAATTAATTGAAAGCTACTACATTGCAGGAAACAAACTTAAGTGCCAAGAACACGAAGGAAGAAGGGTCACACCACGTAAGTAAAATCATCTTAACTTTTCCTCTTTTATTTTAACTGCCCCTTTAGTTGCAGGGTCTTCATTGGTAATTACCTTTAACTATACAAGATCTGTGAAGCACGTGCATGATTATTTTATGTAGATTAAAATAATTTGGATTTCATTAGTTAATAAGCTATCAATACATAAAAATCAAATGTTTTTATTTTTTTTTTCAGGTAAAAGGACACAAAAGAAAACTGGAAAATTTACAACAGGAAGAAAGTCCTGCAAAAAGATTGCAATTAAATTATGATAGGCGTAATGAAGCTCTCTTTATTTTATCCCAAGAGGAGATAAAAATAAGAATTGAAAGGGAAAAGTATGAAAAAAAAGCAGCTGAGCTCAGACTGTGGAAATTGGAGCAAGAATTACTGCAAACTATTGGCCTCCCTGAGGCCTATTCACCTGTTTTTGTCAAGAAACAAAAATAAGTTTTTGGCAAATCAATGTTTACTTTCTTGTTAATTATTTCCCAAGAATGTCCACCACAAAGGCGTTCATTATTTAAAGTCACACAGTTGAAAATACATTAATTTCAATTCATGGGAAAATGAAGTGTTAGATCTATACAGTTAGGCTGTAATATGAATTTCATCTATTTGAACCTTAGCAGTGTTTCTACAATCCCACACCATGTCGATATTACAACATCAGGGAGTAAAATCATCAATAAATTGAGGTACTAACAAAGGATTAAACTGTAGACAGCATAGACAAGCAAGTACATTTTTTGTCAATGAATCAGGTAACTACAGTACAAGGTCACACATCCTTGGACCTACAATGAATCCAGGGTAATTGCTTGCCTCAATGAGACATGTAGTGATGCAAACAATACACAGTAATGAATTTATCCATAAACCTAAATGTTAGATTTTGCAAGCTATTGCTATGAGTGGGCATTCAGCACTGTAAAGACAAAAAGGCCTAGTTCATTTATCAGCTGTTTAGTTTCATTCCGAAAATGCATGTTCCATAAACATCCATAATTAAGCTTATCCCACATATAACATGAGCATCATAGCAAATATTGCCTTTGACAACAATCTATATTTTTTCTATCATGGAAATAATTAATACCATAATACTAATTGATGAAATTAATGAGCCTTCTCCCTGCAAGCATTATATTCAAGTGCTTATTTAAATCAATAAGAATATTGAAACAAATACCATCATCATTGGTCAACAATCCCAGGATTGGTTTGATGCAGCTCACACTCTATTCTTCTATCGGCCAACCTCTTCATATTAACGTAAATCCTCTCTTTCACATCCTTCAAAACTTGCTCCATGTATCTCATGTAAGGCCTGACTTTTCCATTCTTCCTATTCATTTTTCCCTCAACGATTGTCTTCATCAAACCGTCATGTCTTGAGAGCTGGCCTATTAAGTTGTCCCATCTTCTTTTTAAGGAATTTCAATAAACATATCTTTTCTCCTACTCTTCTCAAGACATCTTCATTTGTAACTTGGTTAATCCATTTCATCTTCTTCATTATCACCACATTTCAAATGCTTCTAGCCTTGACTTCTCTGCTTCTGTTAACGTCCATGCTTTGCTGCCAGGTAAATAGTAGAATGCTCCATATTTATGTTCTTAAGTAATGTTTCCTTACTGCCACACTTGTATTTGTAGCTCTAATCAGGATCTTCTTTTGGTAACATGCCCTTTTCCCTGGGCTATTCCACTGACAATTTCTATTTTACTTCATCCATCACTGGTTACTCAGCTCCCCAGCTAACAGAACTCTTCCTCCTCCTTGAATTTTTGTTTTCCTGGATTAGCATTGGACCTGGCGTCCTTTCTTCTACCGAATACCAATACCTTAGTTTTCTTTTTATAGATCTTCAGGTGATATATGGCCATTGCCCTTTACATATTTCCTATCGCCTCCTTCAAATCTCTTTCTGCCTCTGCCATGACTGCTATGTCATTGGCGAATCATAGCATGCTGATTTACACCGTGTATGTTCACTCCCAAATACTGTTCTTAAACTTCTTGGATTGCTTTCTAGATGTACACATTGAATGGTACAGGAGACTGGGCACAGCCTTGTCTCACCCATTTCTTTATGCTGGGTCCTTATTTGATTACAGCCACCTGGTTTTTAGTTGAAGCTGTAGAGAATGAGTGGGCTATTAATTGTATGACACCCCTATGTATTTGAGAATCTTCAGCACCAAGTTCCAATCCACGTTTTCAAAACTTCTCCAAATCTACAAATGCAACTAACCTCAGTGGATTCTACTCTATTCTCTTTTCTAAAAGTAGTCTAAGGCACAAAATTGCTCCTCTTATGCCCTATTTTTCTGAAACCAAATTAGTCCTCATCCAGGAACTCCTCAGCTTTTCATTCTATTCTTATTTGGATGATCTAATCAATATCTTTGAGGTAAGTGTCATTAGGCTTATGGTCCCAAAATGTTCAAACTTCTCAGCCCTCTTCTTTTTGGCAATAGCGTAACTATGTATTCATTCTATCTCTTCACTTTATCCTCAAGTTCAATCAAGAGTTCTCCTTTCTTGTCCCTGATGGTATTGCATCTTCCAGCCCATCCCTTTAAGCGATTCCTCACCATCCTGTTGGCAATTTTCACATTTCCATATGCAAGATTGCTTTGTACACATTCACATATATCCATCATCTGCATTTCCCTTGCTTTTCTCACTTTGTGGTTTATTTCATTCCTAATTGTTTTATAACGAAGTTGTCCTCCTTCAGTTTCCATATTTTTATATTTTCTTCTCTTTTCAATAATTCTTAGACTTATTCTGTAATCCTTTGCTTCTTCTTGACAACTTTTTCTTCTCCACGGAACTACTTTTGCTGCTTTAAGTAGCCTGATTTCAATGCTCACCCATCTCTTTTCCACTGATTTCCAGGTCAGATCCTATTCTATCTTGTTTTCCACTACTTTCCGAAAGGCCTGTCATTGTTGAGGCTCCTTTAGTTTCTCTACTTGCCAAATGTTCGTCGTTGATTTCTACAATTTCTTGAGCTTTAAGTGGTATTTCATCATCACTGAGTTATGGTTGCTGACCATATCTGCAATTGTGTTGCTTTTGCAAGTCTTTAACAAGTTTATAAACCTCTGCTTCACTAATATGTAGTCAATTTGAAATCTTTTTCAGTCTTTGGCTATTTTCCATGCACATCTTCTCCTTTGGTGGTTTTTAAACAATGTGTTTGCTACCACCTACTTGTGATGTGTGCAGAATTCTAATAGTCTTTCTACTCTCTCAATACGATTTCCCAAGCCATACTTTCCAGTTATTATTCAATCTTTACTTAACCTTCGCTGACAACAGCATTCTAATCTCCTAAAATTATTAAGTTCTCTTCTCATATTACATGATTTATTACTTCTGTGACATCCTCATAGACATCTTTCACTTCTTCATCTCGTAGTCTGACATAGGCATGTAAACTTGTACCACAATGGTATCTATAGATTTGGTCTTGATCTTCACCATTACAATCCTCTCACTCTACTGTTGGAAGCTCTTAACATGCAGTCCTGCACCCTTCCTGAGCATTATGCCTACTCCAGCATTACCATTTGAGATTTGTTGTGAATATTATATAACTTCTACTCCAAAAGTCTCCCTCTTCCGGCTATCTCATTTCACTTATTCCTAATATATTCAGGTTCTGTAATGGTAAATGCTAATTCAATATCCCTACCCAAAAATGTCTATCACACTTGACTGATGTACTCTCTCGGGTAATCCCCACCCCTCCCCTCCCCCCAGTAGAAACAAATATATTAACAGGAAAAATAACAAAAGATTTTTAAATGCAAAACCTGCATTAAAGTTAAAAAAAAAATCAGCATATGTGACAGCAAATTAGGCTGTACACAAATTACAAGAATTAGGGAATCACCATGCAGCAAGAAGTCAAATTCAAAGCACCATAGAACAGCTGTCACCTGTACTTTAAGTGCAACTCCAGTAAGGAGGAAAATCAAAGTTAAAAAAAAAAAATTCTCAATCATCATAACTAATGGAACAAAATTAAAAGTGTCACCACAATTCCCAACAAAATTACACCTTTTAACAGTGGGCTTGCCAACGATTAAATCTTAAAGCTGTATAATACAAAAAGAAAAACTATATGAGAACAGGAGAAACATGTCCCTCATGAGTTGTAGATGTGTTCTTCAGAAATGCATCCATTTACAGATTGAGTGTTTCATGCAATACCTACATAACTAACTAGGAACTTGCTATATACAAGGTGCCACAACATCCAGACATCACTTGCACATAACATGCATGGAACAAGGTTAGAAAGTCCAAAATATTGAGGTTAATATTTCTCATGCTAGCAGAAAATCACACAAAACCACATCACAAAATGGACAGCATATCTCTGTGAGTGGGCACCACACAGCAACTTCACACAAGCAGTCACTGGGTGCCAGTGAAATTTAAAAAGCAGGCGTTTGTTTTTCCATGTTCTCTTTTCATAGGTAGTCATTTTTGGCCTGAAATGAACTTAGTATGTTAAAAAAATGACATAAATATCCATAGAAACCCCCCCCCACAAACACAAGTGGAATGTAACTCATTCCTAATGCTGCTTTAAGATTAATATTTGCCATCTGCGTAAATAATTCTCATAACACCCTAGGTAATTAATAGAAACTGTAATGATAACTAACTAGTATAAACAATATCTACAGTTATGGACTAATCCATTACCTGACACCACGAAGAGTCTCGAGAAATGGTAATATGCTTTGACAAGGTGTAACTTATTCTGAAACATGGTAGGTATTGTCTGTAAAAGGTCAATTATATTTTAGAGAGATGAAGCAAGTGTCTACACCAAATAAAAGAAAGAAGGAAATACCAACTTAAGTGAAGTGCCTAGCAATAATTTGCCTTCGCCACAGGTTACCAATTGCATCATCATCAATAGCATCAGGGACATGAACCTCTTCAGCATCCACACCTACTTCAAAATTGTCACCAGCTTCCATGGCAAAATTGTGCAAAATAGCTGTAGCACATATAATGCGCAAAGAAGTACTAATCTTTGTTCGGAGACCAAACACTAGGCAGGGAAATCTTTTCTTCCAAACGCCAAATGTCCTTTCCACAGCATTTCGGGCTCTGCAATGGGCTGCATTATACCTCATTTCAGCGGGAGTTCTCGGATTTCTGACTGGAGTCAACAAATATTTTCTGCAGGGATATCCTCCATCACCCAATAGGTGGCCATTTACTCTCCCAGATTCCATTACATCCTTTATGTTTGAACATCGAAATATCCTGCTGTCATGCGTTGAACCTGGCCATCTAGCAACAACATTGCGTATCTTTAACCTATGGTCGCATACCACTTGCACGTTTATGGAATAAAATCCCTTCCTATTGATATATGTCTGGGCATTTACTCTGTTTGGACAAGAAATTTTAATATGCGTGCAATCTATAGCACCAACTATTCCAGGAAAGTTGTCCCTAATAAAACAATACAATAAAACAGTTAGCTCTCTGTTAACTACATACTTTGTCGAAAACTCAACCAACAAAAACATTTTGATAGTATTACCATCATTAAAAAACTAATATTGGATAGTTATACCAAATTTTGAATCGTAATTTTAACTCATCAATCAACTACACAAACACAACCATTTTATCGATAAATTTCCTTCATGTTACACCACATTCGAGATCCAATGCATACCCACCTTGATAAAAGTGAAAATCCAGTTACCACATTGTGCAATTCTGCGGCAACTACGGGGAATTTGATTACATTTGGCTTCAAGGAGCACAAAGCATCACTTACATTCCGTACGCACCGACTTACCGTAGACTCATGAATGCCTACGTGATCACCTACAATCTTAAAAAAACTACCCGTTGCAAAAAACCTTAATGCTAATAATAACTGGGTAATTGGTGGCACTTGGAAGCCCCTGCGATCCGTGGACGATTTAATAAAATTTTGTATGTCACCCAATAACTGATGTGTGGTATATTTATTAAATCTATACCTTCGTTTGAACTGAAAATCACTGTATAGTAAAAAGGGATCGCTACGATCTCTAATCGTTCTGCTTCTCCTTATCTGTGGCACCTCAGCATCCTCAATATCTTGAACTTCTTCCAACTCACGAACGTCAGCGAATTGCCGGCCGGCCATGTTGTTGTCTCTCGCGAACGCAGACCGCGGCTTAAACCTACCCAGCAGGAGGTTCGGAAATTGGCGGCTTTTGAACCGCGGTTTAGACGGCGTCTGACGTAAAACTCGTTCATGCAAGCAAAAAACCGCGGTTTCGGCCATTTTCCGTAGCCACCGTCTAAACCGCGGTTTAAACCTCGTTCTTGCAATCCACCCAATGTATTTAAGTGATCTTACATTTAAACAGAGGTCAAGAACAAGTAAATTTCTAAATAAACTGAAATTTACACTATCTCAAAACACGGGGGTGACAATCTCATTTGAAATAAGCTTGTAGCTGAAATTAATGATAATATTAATGAAATAATAAAATAATACCGATAAACTTGACTAAAAATGATAAACTTATTGAAAGCTTATGAAAACTTATTGAAAGGAAAGTATCTAAGGAAGGGCTGCAATTGAGGCATTGAAATAAGCTATATCCGTACACTTCAGATTAAATTAAGAAAAAGTTCTTCTTATCTATATATATAAAAATGAATGTATGTGTGTGTGTGTGTCCTTTATACATTACTACACCATTCATCGGATCGCCATGAAACTTTGGGATGTTGTTGAGTACATTCCCGAAAAGAGGACTACGGAATCGATATTTCAACATCGATACTTTATCGATATAATATCGCTAAAGTATCGATAAATCGATACATTATTGATACAAAATTGAGGTGAAATTATTTAGTTTTTTAAAAGGAATGTATCGTTGCAATATCGATACTGTATCGAATGTATATAATGTGTTTGTCCTTTATGCATTACTACACCATTCATCGGATCGCCATGAAACTTTGGGAAGTTATTGAGTACACTCCGCGAAGGTTTCTACAAAATCGATAATTCAATGTCGATACTGTATCGATGTAATATCGATAAAATATGGATACATCGATACATTGTTGATACCAAATTGAGGTGAAAATATTGAGGTGTTTTTTATCAAAGTTTTATAAAGTATCATTACAATATCGATACAATATTGATAACTTCATGCATTACCACAACATTCATCCAATTTCCATGAAGCTTTGGTTAGTTGTTTTGTTCACTCCATGAAGGTTTGTACAATATCGAGAATACAATATCGACACTGGAGACGGGATGTGCATCCCATTGAACTTGCAATTCATTGAAACACTCACGTGCAACATATTCAAATCATCCGGCATGGGACAAATATTTCAGAAATGCCAACTTATTGCTTGGGATGAATGCACAATGGTGCACAAAGCATCGCTCGAGGCTCTGGATCGATCATTGCAAGATTTCCGTGGAATCCTGAGACCATTTGAGAACGCATTAATATTGCTTGCACGACATTTCAGGCAAACATTACCTGTAATTCCTCGATTGACACTAGCGGATGAAATAAATGCTTGCCTGAAATATTCTACTTTGTGACGACACGTAAAGACGTTAAAATTATATACAAATATGCGTGTTCAGCTGCAAAACAATCGATTAGCTGAGATATACTTAGATAAATAGCTGAAAATTGGGAACGGAAAGGTGCCGGTTGATTTGACCTCAGGTAAAATTCATTGCCTCATAAATTTTGCAATTTAGTAACGTCAAAAGAAGAAATGGTTGAAAAAGTATTTCCCAATATTCAAATAAATTATAAGGATCACAATTGGCTAAGTGAACGAGCTATTCTAGCGGCCAAGAATAAAGACTTCTGCGAACTAAACAATATTATTCAGTCTAACACTCTAAACGACGCAGGCACATATGTACAAGACCGTCGACGATGTTGTGGAAGCAGATGATTCAATTGGTTATTGAACGGAATTTTTGAATTTACTCGATCTGCCAGGGATGCCACCGCACGTACTGAAATTGAAAATGTCGTGCCAATCATCATGTTGCTAAATATCAACCAGCCAAAGCTTTGCAACGGCACGCGGCTTTCAGTAAATAAATTAATGAGCAACGTCGTAGAATCCACAATCTGGACAGGAACTTTCAAAGGCGAAGATGTCCTCATTCCTCGCATTCCTATGTATCCAACAGATATGCCATTTCAATTTAAGTGATTTTATTCCCAATTCGATTGGTATTTGCATTCACCATCAACAAAGCTCAGGGCCAATCTTTAGAACTATGCGGATTAGATCTAGACACTGATTGCTTCTCACATGTACGTGTATTTTGTTGCGTGTGTGTTGCGTGTTCTACGTGTATGTTGCGTGTTCTAGAGTCGGCAAACCAGACAATGTCTATATCTGCACAGACAATGGAACAACAAAAAATATTGTATACCCATAAGAATTGTGAAATTAAACATACTATAAACGTGCCCTTTCCATTTAACCAGATTGAGCCACAGCAACGCGTGGCCGGGTCAGCTTGTCTATATATATAAAAATGAATGTATGTGTGTGTGTCCTTTATACATTACTACACCATTCATCGGATCGCCATGAAACTTTGGGATGTTGTTGAGTACATTCCCGAAAAGAGGACTACGGAATCGATATTTCAACATCGATACTTTATCGATATAATATCGCTAAAGTATCGATAAATCGATACATTATTGATACAAAATTGAGGTGAAATTATTTAGTTTTTTAAAAGGAATGTATCGTTGCAATATCGATACTGTATCGAATGTATATAATGTGTTTGTCCTTTATGCATTACTACACCATTCATCGGATCGCCATGAAACTTTGGGAAGTTATTGAGTACACTCCGCGAAGGTTTCTACAAAATCGATAATTCAATGTCGATACTGTATCGATGTAATATCGATAAAATATGGATACATCGATACATTGTTGATACCAAATTGAGGTGAAAATATTGAGGTGTTTTTTATCAAAGTTTTATAAAGTATCATTACAATATCGATACAATATTGATAACTTCATGCATTACCACAACATTCATCCAATTTCCATGAAGCTTTGGTTAGTTGTTTTGTTCACTCCATGAAGGTTTGTACAATATCGAGAATACAATATCGACACTGGAGACGGGATGTGCATCCCATTGAACTTGCAATTCATTGAAACACTCACGTGCAACATATTCAAATCATCCGGCATGGGACAAATATTTCAGAAATGCCAACTTATTGCTTGGGATGAATGCACAATGGTGTACAAAGCATCGCTCGAGGCTCTGGATCGATCATTGCAAGATTTCCGTTGAATCCTGAGACCATTTGAGAACGCATTAATATTGCTTGCACGACATTTCAGGCAAACATTACCTGTAATTCCTCGATTGACACTAGCGGATGAAATAAATGCTTGCCTGAAATATTCTACTTTGTGACGACACGTAAAGACGTTAAAATTATATACAAATATGCGTGTCCAGCTGCAAAACAATCGATCAGCTGAGATATATTGTATACCCATAAGAATTGTTAAATTAAACATACTATAAACGTGCGCATTCCATTTAACCAGATTGAGCCACAGCAACGCGTGGCCGGGTCAGCTTGTATAGTATAAAATTGACCTTAACGTGATAATTAATCAACTATGCATCACAATTATTTAAGGAAAGAATTATGAATTACATTCTGTCAACTCCATGGTTCCCTGATCACCTCCATGTCCAATGGGTCCCACGGAGGTGGCATCCATGGAGGTGACAAAATCAAGAGTTTACCACAATTAAATGTCACATAAAATTATTGTAGCAGTGTGCTTGATTTTAAGACATTTTTATTACAATAAGCCATACAACATATGAAAGTCTTAAATAGGTAATCATTTTTAAAATTATGGACGACATGGAGGTGACAGGCAATAAAAGAACTCAATGTTTTTACACTTAAAAGCAGAAATAAATAGACCAAACGTACTTACTGCTCAGAAAAACGCATCCTTCAAGCTAAGTGATTCCTAAGGCTTTCTTGCATTTAAGCTTTTAAACTTGTGCTGCTTCCTGGTGGAGATTTATAGAACGTTTTCTATTTTCCCATGGAGGTGATGTAAACTTTAGGGACATAACTTTCGATCCTCATATTTATCTCAAATAGAACTGAAATATTCTATTTTTAGCCCAAGGTTTAAGGCAATGGTGCTGGTTAATTATGCGATGGTTGATCAATTAATATCAGTACAAAACCTTTTGCTCACAGTCCTTTAATTAAAAACACGGCGTGGGACACCCATGGAGGTGACATTTGGACGCTTAATAAAATGTTTTTGCTATAAATATGTAATTTTGGTTTTTTTGGACACTTAGTTAGTTAATATTTCTGTTTTACTATTCCTTAAAATTATTTTAAATAAAATCAACAATTTAATAAAATAAAAATAGTTAAGGAGTCATATATCCACTTAATTTCAGAATGACCCATTTGCTCTCCCGCAAAATGCCGGAATCGAAGTCAGAATGATGGTATCCAGCCAACGTACTTCTTAATCTCAAAGAGCGCGCACAATCTTATTAATGATCGCCTCTCAACTCCAGAGAGGTCTTTTCAGACGTTGAACAGTCATTCTTGAAATATCTTACTTCTTTAATTAAATGCTAATGCTTGGTTTGACCCATTTACTCAGAATCGGTAATGAGCTGCAGACTGTAGTATTCTTCTTCATTCGTACCTACGATGGAATAGGATGAAATGGGTTCTCTTTGGCGTAATCGTCCTTTGGGAACTGTCAATACGAGATTATGGAAGCCCTTGGATCCATTTCTTGGATTAACTCAGAATTCAAAATGCCGAAAGGCAAGAATTTAACTCCGCTGTGTAAAAAAGGGCTGCATGAAAATCCTGAGGATCAATTAGAAATAACTCTGCGTGTTACTAAAATGTGATTTGCATAATACCAGGGAGTAAATTATAATCTTGAACGGGCCATGTAGGAATTGTAGTCAGCGATAGTTTCTTATCATATATATTTACAATGGCAGACATGATGAGGAGTAAAACTTGATTGGCAGAAAAATAATTAAGATGACAAAAGGTTTGTTGGCAGGCACTTCCCTTGATAAGGATGTTAAACTAGGAATTCCGGTATGTGAATCGCACAGTTTTCTCAACTTGGTTACGATGAAAAGCTAATTTAAAATTAAAAGTAGGATTATATTATGGCCAGTAAAAAGTGGGAGACGTATCATTGGCTTTCAGGGAGATTTGGTGGACAACTTAGGTGAATACGTGACTGTGGACTGGAGGAAAATTTTAATTGAATATATCAGATGCAAATGTTTAATACACTAGCGAAAACCTAGATTGGGATCAAGTGTTAATTTGGACTGATACTAATTAGCTAGTGGCCTATCCTAAAACTTGAAGTAAGCACATAGTTAATTATTGTTCGACGATGATATTCGATGACAATGATGGACAAATAAATTTGAGGGTGCGATAATTGCTCCTGCCAGAAAGGACCCCCGTCCAAACTGTAATCCTCCCAACACTGATCCCTTGAAAGTAGAGGCTCTCATGCAGAATTCCAAGATTGCTTCTCAGTTCGCAGAGCAGGAGGAATAGGCTCTGCATTCTGATCGCCCATTATGTGCGTGTGACATGCTTAGCGGAAGCGTGTGATTTTAGATGGGGGATGGTCAACTTCCCGTGAAAGATATGGAAATGTTGTAATTTCTTTGAGAGCATCATCTCTTTAGCCCTTTCTGTACCATTGGGGGAAGCATTTGCTATGGTCTTTCAAGTAGTGAAACTAATCTTTGGATGGTTAACGTCCATTGGTATAACGAGCAGTGCATGTATATGAGACATTGCACGTTGATTGCACTGAAGACGCCCCAACGTGGCCGAGGTAAGGAAGGCCAGTCTTTGCTCCGTCTCCCTCCTACGCCTTTCCCACCCACCTTTCTCAAAGTGTCGAGGGGCTTCCATGTATCTCCAGGGGACAAGGTAACCTTTTTGGTAACCTTTTTTTCCTAGACACTTACAGGTCTCAGATTGCACATAAAAATAAATATTTGTAAGGATGATATGCTACTATCTCGCAACTTATGCTTTCGAACTGATGCATGAATTGGGAACCAGCACTAAAATTTAAAACATTTACAGCAATCAACTTTTGGGTCAAACAGCTGGAAAAATAATGACACTGTATATGAAATAGACGGGATTGAATTACGTACTTGAGAAGAAATAGAATGCCTAGGAGTCACAGGACTAAACGCTAAACCCACTTGGGGAACACATAAAAACAAATGTTGGCAACGCCCAAAAGAAACTTGGATTCCTTAGACGTGTGGTGCACGCAACCGAAGGGGAGAGGCGTTGTTTAGTTGGGCCGAAAGTGGAGTATGCCTCCAGTATTTGGGACCCTTGGGAAAATAGACCAATGGAAGAATTAGATAAAATTGAGGGGGAACCAGCAAGAGGAATAGTGATGAGGAGGGGGTAAGTGTGAATTCGTTGCTTAAGGCAGTGGGATGGGAGAACCTTCAAACGCGAAGACAGCAAGCCAGACTACGGCCATTGCAGGAAAGACGACTCCACGGCCCGATGGCCGAGTTGATCAGAAGGGAACATCAAGACCACGTGGAGAAATGATGAGAGAAAAACTCGGGGCCACAGATGGATTCAAACATTCGTTCTTTATCAAAACAATTCGTGAGAGTATCGGCTTTAAGGCTTCTCTCAATATGTTGTCTTCGCAGCATAAATTTATCCAAAAATGAAAATTAAAGTGCACAAATTGCATACGGATTAATGACACAAATAAACAGGTACGAAATGAAGATGGTGGGTTGTTTTGGGATATAAGCGTGGTTGCTTGAAATATTAGTGTGTGTACAATGCCTAATCTCGAATGTATGTGCGTGCATGTTTGTTATAATTTTTCAAAATCTTCGAATTCTTTACTGAATATTTTCTTTACGTGTTATATGAAAACTAAACTTTGTAGTGCGTCTCTCATGATATTATTAAAAATCTCACCTTAAGTAAACTTAAGTGTATTTACGCCGTGCATGTTTCACCCCCTGCCACACATCCTCGATATGGCTTGCGCAGTAGTCTGTAGCCCATTGCAGCGATTTCATGAAATTATGAATTTAAAATCAGTTAAATTCTCCATAAAACACCCTAAATATCCCTAATGTGCACCTAAAACAAAATGTTCTCCTTGAATGTAACCTTTCATTTTAGATGAAGAGTAGCTTTTAATTTTTCTCTTGCATTTTTTTCGCCTTGAAGTGATCCGCTCGTTGGCACTGATATTCGGACCACGGTGGGCGAGATGCTCTCCATTAGGCAAAGCTCTTACTCTAGCTGATCGTACTCTACTTTCCAGAAGCGTCCTCATCTCTGTCCCGCGACCCCAAATCAACTTCCGCCAAAAGAAATATTGGCGTTGGCGAACATTTCTGCATTCCACTAGCCAGGACATGTGGACATATATTCGCATTGACAGCGAGCCAACACTTTCATGTTGATGAGTGTTTCTTCACGATTACGCTGGGTTTGTTAGCATATACTCAGTTTAAATTATCGCGCTGTTGAACTGTAGTAATCGTAGCAAATGGGTTGTTTCAAGGTTCGTTGGACGGAAAAACTCTTGTGCATGTATGTATCTGGAAAATTGGGCTCCAGCTTTTGACCAGTCTATGAGCAGGCTATTTAGGAGTGCTCTATTGATGGATGGAAGGAGAAGTTGGCGATTTGTTTGAAGGAGAACATTTGTTTTAGTCGCATATTAGGAATGTTTGGGAGTGTTTTTGGGTACATTTAGCTGCTTTTAAATTCGTCATTTCATAAAATCACAACACTGGGCTCCTTTCGATGCTTATAACCTTTCAGTAATAATTTAATCTCAGAATCGATGCACAGACGCTTAGGAAAATGAATGAAAACTTTGTAGAGTGGATGTGCCTGCCGGGGGCGTTTGGCATGGGCTGAAGACGGCGATGGTGCTCATTGTGGCTCGATGCGCATCGATACCTGACTCGTGCACCAGTGTGCACTTTGTGACCTCCTCGAACTTACACCACAACCTCCTTACTCAATCCTTCTCTCGGCTCAGTATTCACTCACTCACTCACGTCTTCTTCCTTCTACTAATTATTCCCTTCTCTCTCCCATCCGTGGCTATCCCATCTAGAAACTTACATGCTGTTTTTCTCCGATGACTGTCTTAGTCGAAATTTTTCTGTTGACTTAAACATGGCTGTTTGACTGTTAAGAATAATCCACGGCATAAGTGATGAGCCAGTTAAAATATCTGAATGTGGTACACTGGAATTCTTTTGGATATCGTATTACTCCAAATACCCTGAGTATACATGTTTTTTTTTTAATTTTCATGCTCGAAATGCATACAACCGCGTGAGTATCGCCTTACATCAAATATAATCAAAGGACTCTTAAGTGCAAAATCCAATAAACACTTTGCGTCTCGTATTCTCGAGCGTTATGTGCTTTCTACCAATCGACGTAAGATTAGACGGAGTGCTTCGCCGCACCCCATCTGCTCCTCCGCTTTGCTTTATCCGGGCGACCCTTCCCAGGGTGCTGTTTCTTCCTCAATCGTCCTGCGAACTCCCGATATTCTTTCAAGTGCCGTTTACTCTCCCTCATCTTTCTCAATCTCCTCATTTTACCACTTATGTTAGAATGCGGCCATTGCCGCAAACCTAGCCCATCCCAGAGTCCCGAATCACTCGACCCAACCTACTCTGCATCTATTTGAACCTTCTCCACTTTGGGAGGCGGTGTCGCTTCCTCTTCATCCGGTCTTCTTTTTGCACATCTCTCTGGCTCTTCTCCTTCGCAACCGTTTGAGATATTTCTTGGATTTGTAATCATTGTTGATTCCCGCATAGAGCTGAAGAAAAGCAACATCAGCATTTGGGAAGACGGGGAAGATGAGAAATTGTGAATGGACGAATACGGTATACGGACACTACCTATTATAGATGGATGGCTGTGATGAAGGAGGAGCTGGTGGGGAGGAATACTCGGAGCATGCGATGAGAGAGATGTGACCGCGAGTTGAAGTGCGTGATGCAAGTAATGACATCGAAGAGAATGGAGAGGTCAAAGATTGGTCTGAGCGGTGCAGTCCCTTGGCGTGCCAGTAACGCTGTGTTTGCCACACGTCAGGAGAAGGAATTCTCTCTCTGCACGTGAAATGACGAAAGTTGCTATAAGATGCAATTTGGTGACGACTGACAAATTTTATCGCTCGGTGCGACTTCATCACTTTTCAATAACATCCAAGCTGGCCTACGTTTTTATCATCATAGCGTGGTGACAACAGTTTTATGCGTTCATTTGGAGTGTACGAAATGTAGGCATGTGTTCGTCGCCGCGAAGTAGCTGTTTCTTCCAGGGGCTGTGCACTTTAGCGCACTTTTGCCCTTTGTTCCTAATTTGTGTCTTCCTAGACCTCTTTTATTTAATTTTGTTATCTCCTGTCTCTTTGAGCACCGGCCTCGTTTTCTGGCCGTCTGTGTTTATCATCTGGGCGGCTTCTTTTTTCGACTACTTCCTGTATTGTGTCTATTTCGCTGTTTGTTGCTTCCAATTCATATTTGTCTCTCGCAATCGTGAGCACCTCCTTTAGGGGGGTTATTCTCGAGTACTTGTACACCCTTGCTATAGGAGTATTTCTCCTTATGTAAAACTTGGATCTTATACTCTTTCGCTCGTTTCTGTCTAGTTTATGTAGGAGTGTCTTGCTTAGTAGACCTGCCCATGCTGGCGCTCCGTATAATACTGCTGACCTTATGTAAGATTTGTTGATTGTCTCTTTGGCTTCCTTTGGGGTTGACTTGTTTCTAAGGATGGTTGAAAGCCCTGCTCTAGTGCCAGTACCCTAGGACATGTAGTACCTATCGAGTTTCGTGTATTACTCGTGCATCGCTTTTCCAGCGACTATAACAACGCCGAAGAATGCCGAAACGTTACACGCTGGAAATATCGCGTGCGAAATGGTCTCTGACTGCGATATATATAGCTATGTATCCATCCATCTCAACATGCTTGCATGTGGGATCACGAGCACTGGAGCCTACAGAATGACCTGTTTGCCGCAGGCTTTTCGAGTTCACCGTAGAGCTGAATGCAGCTGTTGACCTTGTTTTCTTGCGCTCTGGTCATGACACGCGTTGGTCGTAATTATTTTTTTAATTCCATTTCCGAATAACCCGAGTGTCGATCACGTGATCCTTATCTTTTTTAGGGGCCGCCTGTCTTTCATCTCCGCTTCCACTCCATCTATCTTCCTGCTCCCGCACTACTCTCGACATACTTCTCATCACATCCATTGCGAATCCTCTCGTGTATTTAATTGGTTATCTATTTGTCGTCATCCCGAGCAAAGAGGGTTTCGAACTATTTTCAACAAAATAGTTATTCGCATATTGGTAAGGGCAGGGGAAAAGCGCTTTGAATATAGTTCTAAGTATCCTGATCCTCTAAGAATAATTATGATTTTATTCAGGCTTTATTGCTTTCAAGAAAGCATATTGCATTCAAAACACCTCTAATGTTTCAACGTTAGGAGCTGGAATCTTTTCTCTCGAAGTCACTCAAGTCATAATGCTCTAAGGGGCACGGCCAAGTCGAATTAAGTCCTCGAAGCACCACGGCAAAACATTCGTCTGACGTTACTGAGCGGCCAATAAAGAGATGTTTCCACATTAAGAACACCGTTAGGGGAGTGTACTAACTGGTAACCGCTTCAACCACCCTTTCTGAAGAAAGATCAATTGGCTTAAGCCAAGAGAATTCATTCTGGCCACTGATGGACATCCCAGGGTGCACTCATAACATATTTCATTGCGATTGAAGCATTATGAATTGTTTTGGGGTTAGAGTGAAATCTAGTAACTGCTGAAACTGCCGAATTTATCATCGGATTTAAGAATTTCATCTCTTTTTACATTCCTATGCATTAGACGTATATTTAATACAATAGGTTATATATTAGCTTCATGGGATCCTCTCAAATCGTACTCAGAATATACCTTTTAACACTTATAGACAGCGCATAATTGTTTCATGTGCTGGTTGACTATGCATCATTCGCAAGGCACGCTTTTTACTTCATTATGCATTAGGGCTTCCTCCCGGTATGGCGTGATCTTTCCTCCTAATGAGTCCCAATGAGAGGAAAGTAATGGACGTGGTTGCCGCGGGAACGAATCCCTTAGTTAGGGAGTGGTCATCAGGGCGAAAGGTTTTTGTTCCTCGGGGAACTCATTTCTCAGGGTACTTTCGGAAGGGCCTCTTCCTTCCCTCGGAGGAAGCTGCGATATGATCGCAACTCACTCTTTTCGCTTTTCCATGCTTTTTTCCCCAAGCATTGCCATCGTTCTCAAGATAATGAATTTGATTTCTTCCAACTTTTCGGTTAACATTTAGCGCATTCAGAGAAATGAAATTTGGAAAAATGAAGCATTTGCTTAGAATTTGAGGCACACGCTCCTTTGGCGTGAATGGATAAATGAGGGCATATCCAAATTGCGCTATACAACATCGCGTGTTCCAGAGATATTTGAGTGGATTTTTTATTTCCATATTTTGTAATGATTCCGTACAACCATAAATTTTTATCTCGCTCCGTAAGATAACGTTCAATTGTTTTAGCGGTGAAGATTTAGTTACGATATACATTTTAGTAATTCGTACATTGTCAAAAACATATCAACATTTCTTTCTCGATTACCAGATATGGTCCAGTAATCACGAATAATTAAAAATAGCCAATGCATATAGTCATCGTATTCTAATATCTATGGGCTATTGTTATTTTTTATACCAGTTGCAAATGTTTTTAGAGGACGTCTTTTATTCTTTCTTACTCCCCTCATTTTTCGCTTGCCGCCAGTCTGAGTATTTCCACTGATTTAAAGTTCTAATAGCCTCTCGTGCCCGTTTTCTTGTTGGTTGAGTGCTTTATTTTGCTTCTGCTTCTGTAACGCGCATTTCCTTCTATCATTGGCGTTGGTTTGCTGGACTCCAGTGGCGACCATAAGGACGCGTCCTTGCGCCAGCAACTGCCTCGAGTCAGCAAGACTTTCGTTCAAAAGATGACCTCGTGACCTCATGGATTGGGAGTCAAGGTATCTTGGGCAAGACCAAATGGCGGAAGGGAATGAAAGGGACTGCAATATTACTATTTCATGGGATCTGAGATCTTTGTGATCCGAGATGAGGCTTTCATGTATCGGATATTGAGTCGGGGTCCTCCCTTCAATGAGTGCAGGGCCCTTTCCTTTCGGAACGTGGGCGAAAAAGGGTTTGTGATGAAAGAGGCTGAGCGGGAAGGTTTTAAAATAGGGGTCAGGATAGGATTTCATTGGGAAGGGATCGTCATATCCTGGGCCCCAATAACCCCCGCGCAGGGGGCGCACTTATAGGAAAATAAGAGCGTCTTGGATTACTTTTGATATTGGCCGTCTCCTGCGCGCATAAAAAAGGACGCTTGTCGACGTGCATGAATCGCCGATATTGAATTTTTTCGATCCGTATTGACGTGGTGAGTCAGTCGATGAGTAGCTTCTTGAGGGAATCTTGCTTCTCGGCGAAGTGTCTCTTGCGGTTGTGAGGAAGGATCGTGGAAGGAGGAAGGGCGGACAGTTGTTCTTAATATTCTGAATATCAGATGAATTTCAACTGCTTAAAGTTTTCCTTTGAGTCACCCATAGATTGCGTCCGGAGATATAGAGTTTTTCGAGATTAATCAATGAAAAAGTTTGGTCGGTACTCTCTTACCCCACTTCCAAAGTTCTCAATATTAGCACTCGTGTTCTTCGGCTCATTTTTAATTTCTTAGGGCGTCTGAGAAGTTGAAATTAAATTCCATACTTTATACACCTCTGGTGACATTCAAAAGCAGAATACAGATTATTTAAAAAAAAGAGAGTGAAATTTCAACTCATTTCATAGTGCTTTGCATCTTTTTTGGCGGAGACTTTACAAATTCCAGTGAAAGTGACTTAGTGACCGAGAGGACGTCTTTACTTGCTCAACGACGACGCTTTCCTTCTCGAGTTTCGTGGCGAGGGTCACGTTCCTCAAGAATTTGGTCTTGTCTCGGCTCTCGCTACAACTCCCAACAGCCAGTAGTGAAGGGCGTGAATGATAAGAATTACGTCTTTAGGAGAATAGAGTGGAGATGATACCTGTCTTAGGAACGATGACATAAGACTCGAGTACTTTCCATAGGAAGTTCATGGACACCACTGAGATGAATTTTCGGAATTAATGCAAAGTACATCAGAGGCCATAAGTGACACAAACGTTTTCGCCCAAGAAGCGGGTGTTCCTTCCCAAGCGCCCCCATTCTGACCTCAGCGTCACCAGTAGCACTGCATTCGTCTGCCCCCTTAATGCCCATTCCAACTCCTTTAGTTTCTGCTGGCCTGAAAGATTCGAAATGTATTTAGGTACATTTTTGTGAAGGCCAAAGGTCGTTCCATGGCAATAATTATTGTTTACATTGTTTTGAATTACATTTGAGGTTCCTTTATCTACCTGGCTCGAAAACAAAAACAAAGGCAAAAATCATTAGCCCTGACGAGGCCTCCGGCAAAGGAGTGAAAACGTTGGCTTTTTTTTAAACCTGACGCGGGATAACCCAAAAGAACACTATTGCATAAATGGACCGTGAGTGTTTTAGCAGCAAAGGATGCGCCTTCGTACTCCATGTGAAGTGCATTGCTTCCTGTTGCACGTCATTGGACGTTATTGGCGCGAGGTGACTATAACGGCGAGGAGGAATTAGTGTTGTCTCGTCTCAAAGACAAGGGGAAAATAGGAAAGAGTGCATTAGCGTAGAACGTTGGCCAATAAAAGTACATGGGCTCTTCGCTGTCGGCTCTTCGTCTGCGCCTCCCTTGATAAGAATTAAGCAGAGTTAAGTGCGGAAGGCAAGACGCAGAACTGTTATTCCTCCCTCCGGGGCATTTTAAAGCTAATTTTGTGCCTCAAGAAAACACCTCGCCCGTTGGATCACCAACGGCCACATTATCATCTTCAAATTCATACATTTTTTATTTCGACTCGTAAAAGGAGACTGCGGCTGTTCCCGGGATGCACTTTGTGAAGGAAACTCGGGCTGCGTGTGTACTCTAGGATTCGCGCGTAATGCTTTGTTTGCCGAGATGATTTGTAACGACCCTGAAATCCTTTTACCATTAGCTTCCGGGTTTATGCCTCATGCATATATTACCAAAATGGGTTCAACTGCAAAATTAGTTTTCTGATGCCGGGACAATATTTCCTCAAAATTTAGACTGATACATGACACTATATTTGCTAAAGTTGAGTTCGAAATGTTTTTTTCGGCTCCATATTGCCAAATTGTGTGCAAACCCTAAAAATTTTTCTCATCAGTCTTCAAAATGGTGAGGAGGGAAGAAGGTGAACGTAGGAAACCAGTTTAAGCCCGTCGTTTCTTATTATAGGAGAAATATCCGTGTTTTTCGCTGGCATTGGCATGGGTATTAAGTGTTTCAATACCTTTAGAACTAACACATTCATTTGTTTTTGATAATTTAGTGAGTATTTATACTGAAGACTATATTTACATTCTTATTATAAATTATAAACCTTAACTAAACTTAAACTTCAATTATACCGCTTTTAGCAAAAATTCTGTACAAAATTTCCTCTATTTGTGTTCAATTTATTACTTACCTTTTAATTCGTCGGAGTAGAATACAATACTCAGGTCATTCATAAACGTCTAATAAATAATAAAAAGTAAAAAACGTTTGCCATCAAAGAAATACATTTCCCTGCATGTAATTTCCAAATCACTTTACAGGTCAACTTACTTTAATATCAATTAAAACGGAGTTTCATGTAAAGTTAAAAATTTACAATCCCACTCAGGTCCCTAAACTGCTTGCTTTCCGCTTGAGATTCTTGCACAAATATTTGCCTTGTGTTGCTAATCTACCTGAGGATTTCATTGCACTATTTTCTGTTGTTAATATCCATTTTTTCGGGTTCGGAAACTCATTGCCGTTTTCTAGGCACTGAGTTGCCGAAACCCGGGTCGGTTATTATTAAGAATTAAGTGTGGAGTATTGCAAATTGTATTTCATTATGAGTGTCAGTAAGTTCCCCAAAGTCGCGCCTGAAATGACTTCTTATATTAGAATGAAACGTTTGTTCACGCACAGGAGTGAGTGTAGAGTTGAGCTTTTGGTGTGTGAAGAGAGACGGCTGTGATTATGCAGCTAAAGTTGCTTTGTTTGGGTGGCTTGAAGTGGACGCATATCTCAGATATGTTGGTTGGGTTTTTGGCGCGCGTGGACGCGGAGACAAGCGACGAGGAATTGAGGCGAATGCAGGATAAACTCAAAAGAGGGTAGATGATGAAAATTTCATCGTCGGACCTCAGCCCTAGCTCCAGTTCTAAGGTTTTGGATGTCGAAGAACTCTCCTTCAAGTTTCTCTATGGAAAGGGTGAATATGGAAAGGAGCCAATCTGGTCCCCGTGACCGAAGTTTGGAGGAAACTTTGACTGAGAAGTCATGTCGTTGCGATTCAGGATTTTTTTGGAGAGTTTAATCAGAAAATCAGTGGAAGGTTACCATCCTCAGGGATGGTGGAAAGAAATTGCAGTGAGGTGAGCGGTGACCGCAGTGGCTAATCCTAGAGGGGGGGATCCTAGGGATTTCCAGGAAGTGATTGCAGTCTCGGGCGAAGTGGGTGATAGTAATCATTCCTTCAGGATATAAAAGGGGGCGATACAGCGATCTATTTTATGGGATTTTATAGGGGATGCTCAGCAGTTACAGGGTGAGGAAATCGTGGCCTTGGTATTAGTTGCGTCGTGATTATTGGCTTGGTGTTGCAGTGCAGATGATATTTGTATTGTGTTCCCTGAACAAGACTTCTCCCCTGAATCCAAACGCACATCGTGCTCGCCTAGCCGGGAGGCGGTCCCTTTCTTGAAGGCGTCCTCGTTTCTTGGCGCTTTGTTCCCGACCCTTGCAGGGCCCTGAGGGGGCCCCAGTTGCCTGGTGACGACTCTTAACTCCACGCCCCACAAATCATGTCAATTAGCCCCTGTATCACACTTACCCCATTAAGATCCTCGCAGTTGGGAGTGAACTAAGTCTAGGGGTGTGGTCGACCTTCGTTCTGAGGGTCACGGGGGTTTTGCTCTTCCCTCTGCACAGAGGGACTCGAAGCTCGAGCGAGTGTCGCATCGCGCTCTGCCATGGAAAATGAGTGGCGTTGGTTGGTTGGTTGGTTACTCAGGGGAGGCGGCCGACAGGCTGAGGTCATTTGCGCAATTAAGGATAGGTGGGTCATTGCAGAAGTTTTCAGGAAACGGAAGAAGGGTGGAGAGAAACCCGACGTCGGCATTAGCCTACTCTTAACTACAGGCGCCTAGGGGACCACGGCTTAACGTCCCATCCGACGGACGGAGTACGGAACTTGAAATGCCCTCCACTAGGCACTCAAGTGGGGACCAGTTTTCTACCGGTTTTCCGACCGGTGGGGACCGAAAAAAAACTGCTACTGCCGGGAATTGAACCCGGGCCCTCGGGATGGGAGGCCAGTACTTTAGCCACCACACCAACCCGATCCCCAGTGGTATTGGTTTCCTTAGCATTATTTTTTTTAGTTAGTTAGTTATGTCACAGCATAAAGCATTTTTATGTTGGGACTTTGTACCGGCTCCTCTGTTCAAGTTGCCCGTCTAATTCAAGGCAGCATAATCGATGTCGAATGCAGTGGCCGTTACTTTCAGGGCTCGGTGATCGTTGTAATATGAAGTGATATTTTTTGCTTGGCGCCATAAATGTATTTTATTTTAGTTTTCGAATCCGTTTCATGACCTTTCTCAATATTATGAGTCTGTGTAGTGGATCACCAGTGATATCTGACATGAGTACTGTTCTGCTGTAAAGGCGCAGAATGGCCAAGAATATTGTGATGCAGTGAAGGATGAAGATTCTATTCATGTGAGTTCTCTTATGCTTAACCTTAAATTCAGATGAAAAATGCAACGGTTGCCTAAATTGGTCCTCAAGAATAATTCATGTATCACCATTGGCCATCAGTCCTCAGAGAGGTTTGGCGCAGCTCTCCACTGAGTCCTCCTATCGACTAAACTCTCCATATTTACATAATTTGCCTCTAATGTCCGTCTGGCTGAAGTTACTGTTTAGTCAATGATTTTGTTCAAATTGATGCGAACATTTACGTATTCCTAAATCACGGAGACATAATTTATAGGATAACTATACTTCTGGGGTAAACACATAGGTACGTGAAATAATGGGTCAAGAATATTGGGTAAATGTGACTAACGTGTACGAGAAATCAGCTACTTTTCCCTTGTTAGACCTCATTTGGAATATGCTGCCAGTGTATGGGATCCCTACGAAATCGGTCTAAATAACGACTTGAACGTGTGCAGCGAAGATCGGCAAGATTTGTAAAGGGACGGTACGATAACCTTATTAGCGTGACGATGGGATTCATTGTTAGGTCGCAGGTTGAAATTTAGACAATCTCCAAAATAAATTCCGAAATGATATTTTCAGTGATGACGTTAAAAATATTTTCCGAACCCCAACTCACTATGGTTGACTGGATCATAATTACAAAATTAGAGATATTGATTGCCGAACTGACAGATTCAAAATGTTCTTTTTTCCTCGTACAATTAGGGATATGAATAACGGTAAATATATTCAATACGAGTTTAGTAATGGATAACATTGGTAGCTTCATGTTAGTATAAGAACTTGAAGATAACCCTACTAACAGCATGTTTTTCCTTGTTTGCTTTGCAATTTTAATCTTTTTAAATATTGCAATCTGGACTAATATATTAATACTAATCCTTTTTTATACATGATATGTAGTTCATGTTTGGTGAGAATTCACCCTCTGCCACACACCTTTGAGGTGGCTTGCAGGGTATTATGTAGATGTGTCTTTGATTAAAGTTTACGCTCCGTGGGCGGTTGAGTGGAGACTTCAGCAATGTGCGTGGCTTAAAAGTTTCCCACGGTTGGCACGCTTGGAGAGTGCTGTGGAAACAGAAGACTACCAAAGGAAGTCGAAGAGGATAGTATAGGAGACTCAATATTGAGACCTGCATCCGAAATAGCCGTAAAGGACTTGCGAATAAGACTCCTGGCGTTGATACTATTCGTACGCTCAAGCTAAGTGAAAATGCAGTTCAGAGTGCATGAGCCCTGCAAAACGAAACTATCTGCGTCATGCAGTCAACAGAATAGTACTTGCGGACGTGCTTTCAGAAGAAAACGCCATTATGCCTATTCCCAAAATGAGTAGGACGAAAAAGAAGCGAAAACATGATACAATTATGCTCACAGTGCATTCCTCATAGATATTGGGAAGTGTTTTCTTCATAGTGATTGATAGGAAAGCTGAAGAGTTCCTGAAAGGAGAATAATTTGATCCAGAAAGAGTAAGGGTTTATGAGATCAATTTTGTAACTCAAACTGCTCATAAAGAAGAACAAACTGACTTTCGCGGCATTTGTGGAAGATAAGGAAACTCTCCAGAGTGTGGATGCGAATTCCTTGCATGGAATTCGTAAGAAAATTCACTGAGCAAAGAATAGTCCACAATTCGCGTAAAGGCCATTGCTCATGGTAAACTTTGGGAGCAGTAAGAAGGGAGAATGAGGGAAGAAGGGTCCATGTTGTGCAATGTCTCTTTCTTCAATCTTTCATGCACACATGGAAAAAGTCATTGATGTAATCGATGATTCGGATTCAGAACTAAAACGAAGGAAAAAATCATCAGGCTGCGATTTTTTAATGACATTTCGGTCATGGGTGAGACAAATATATTTAATGAACAATCTGGTTGACCTTGAAATGATATTGAAAAGATATAACTTGAAGGCCTAGGAAAGGAAGGCAATGGCAATAAGCATTTAGCAGAGGTAGCAAGAGGCCGTGGCAAGGCAGGAGAAGCAAAACCTTGAGGGGTGAGCGATTATTTCTATCTAGGAAACCATTAGAGATGGAAATGGAGAAGTATCCCTCGTCAAGAACGGTGATGCGATTGGACGCACACTAAACATGCGGACAATAGTGGGTTGTGTGTGCTGTTCCTCAAGAGTTGCGTGATTTTATTTTCTCGAATAATATTCATTTCGAATAATAATTCATTTATAGAATGGCAGGAGAAGTTCCTTCGGTGGTGATCTCTCGTACAATAGCGGATATCTCGCGGGCTGAAAAACTAAATAGAAGTGTAACCGCATCTTACGTATCCAATCTTTGGCCATCGCCATCTATATTCGAATGTTGGAACTAAATTCCTCCAAGTGGTCGCGACTCTTCCAGAAACGCATTTCAGAATAAAGACAAATAGATTACGACGCTTTGACACTTGCATCCCTTTTAGTGCTTGTCCGAATGGAGGACTAATGTCTTTATCGTTCTAATGGTAGACTCGTTCACTGCCAGGAATCTACTGGCAAAAGCATAGGATTCCCCGCTAGAAATTCTGTTTAGCACTTCCTCCAAATTTCTATGCAGCATAAGCATGTTTCTCACGCTCTTTGCGCAAAATTATTTCCCCCTCGCCTGTTTCAAATCCCTTGCAGCAAATTAAAGTACATAGACGAGACTGAGGAAACGACATCTTTCAACACGCTCTCACCAATTTCAGGAACCTGCTTAGCTGAGTGAGACGCCCGACGGAAAATACAGACCATGTAACGAAGAACTTTTCGCCCACTGAGCTGTCTGTTGGACCGACAATTCTCTGAGGGGAGAACGTGGAACGATCCACACGACGAAGCATTGTACGCAGAATGTCGGAATGAAAAGAATACTTTATACTTGTGTCTCAATACCACGAAATGATAGTATAGTAAAATTTACTTTAGGTACGTCACGTCGTTGAAACCCCTATAATGCAAATTTAACGAGTTAAGTGTTTACATTGCCAACAATATCTGGACGTAACATTAGGCTGGACGAAACCGCGGATACCTTGCGGTTGAGAAAGCATTTCAACCGTCAAAGTAGTGCTCAAACTGTGGACTTCAGATAACCAATGGCTGCGGTAGACAAAATCGCGGTTTTAAAGGAAAACTCGCACTTAAAGTTCGTTAAGCGGAAATCAATCGTCTGCGGATTGGAGGCAATCATTGCAGCCTCCAAAAGATCCTCTTCTCTGTCGGCGTCTCTTTGGCACCATTTGCGTTTCCCATCCGCAATTGCCCCAAGTGCTTCAGATCCCGCTGCATGCTATTTCATGATTAATGTCAAATCTTTTTCCTTCCCTTTTATCCCTTCCCACATGTAACAAAGTCTGTAAAATTTATTGTTGTTTGTTGAACTTACTCTACAAATCGTAGCACCAATTAAGCACAAAGAGCTTTCAAAACGCTCACCTGAGCGATAGCACATCAAAAAAGACGTTAAATTTAATCTCAAAGACATTATATCCAGGTAGTTAGTTATTTTAGGCTAATCGGAATAAATACAATCAGCAAAACTCCCTCATCGAAGACATCAAAGGCATTCAAACCACTCTGTAGATGCACTGACTGCTTCGTGCACATTTAAGGCATTTGTCAAGGAGTCCATTCAGCCTCATGCCACTAAGAAGTTCACCACCGACGAAACCACATTGCCACCGCCTCATTTTAAAATGGTGACGGAGAGAACACAACGCACCTATAAAAAGCGTTGAATGAGCCGACATTGTCCTCGTGTCGCGCCCCGCAGATCACTGTAGCGGAGTGAAATGCTTTTTCTTAGAAGGAAACTGAGATGCTGCCGACAGGAAAAAGTGGGACCAAATGAAGTGTCGTCGTGTCGGATGCAGGCCAGGGGTAGTGGCGAGGAATTCAGAAGGACCTGCAGCAGGAGGACCTTAAGAGTTGAGTGGGGAGTTTTGAAAGGCAAAGTCGTGATTCCAGAGGAAGCAAACGGAGGGCCGCGAAAGAAGAAAACCCTGGCAGCGACTTTTCTAGGCGTCTTTAATTTAGCCAAGCACGAACATGGCACAAATGAGTTTAGTTGGTTGGCTGAAATATGGGCTTCCTGAGGGTTGCCATGGTAAAATTGCAATGTGAATGAGGGATCCTGGGTAGCGAGGTGGTCTGCGCAGTGGCCCAGAATGCCCAAGGTCCGTGGTTCGATTCGCGGTTTCCCGATGAATTTTTTCGCATGGCAATTAATGTAAATTTCACGCGGCAGGATTGAAATATCCTACAATTCATACACTTGTTTATATAATATTAAAAAAATTCGCAGGTATTCAGGTCCCTAATACCATGAGGAAAGCAATGCATGCATAAGTTCGGCATTATAGTTCCCTGATATTTGGCTCAACGAATTCCAATCTGCCGTAGCAAGCAGGAAATCATAAAATATTTCTAACGTCATCAGTAAAATTATCGTCTTGGAATTTACTTCAGTCTTCAGTTTACATGGCAATTAATGTGAAGTGTATGAATTGGTAGACAAGATGGTTGCATCTCGGTATAAAAGCTTTTAGCTCTCCCAACCGTCAGCACTTTTCATCGTGCTTCAATTGCATTAAAATCTCTTTTGAATCGCTGCAACTCGGTAGCCTCAATGAATAAGGTTCTGCAAGCGAGGTAGCTAGTTCGTGTCAGGTGAGCATTCACTCTCGTCTCCGCATTTATGGCTCATCGCGAGGGCAGCAGGAAGTTTGTCGTCCTTGTTTGTCGTCACGCCGTATTGGAAATGCCGACGCCTAATGGCGCCTCGCCGGAAAGATGGTGTGCCTCTCGCAAAATGGCAGGGGGTGTTGCCGAGCCCTGCTCTGTGTGTGTGTGTGGTCGGTGCTGCTCCCTATGTGGTGCGATTTCGATGCTCACCGTGAGAGTGGCCGTACGGAAAGGAAGTTCACTCTCTCCGGGTGGAAGGACACCACTCATGCAAAGGTCATTGATAGTCAATTATTTATCACTAGTAAAGTTCGGTTTAGGTGCATTTGAAATACCTACTCCTTCTAATCGTTTCTACGGCGACAGGACACAACTAACTTTCACATTTTTGATTCTTCGAACTCAAGCGTCTTCAGCATTTAATGATTCTTAGCCCTCATCACTTAGCCTTCCCACGTTCCTAGAATACAGGTTCGGCCACTTATGCTCTGCAGAGCGCGTGTCCACTTAGTGAGGCCGTAGTTCGTCCCTTTCACACTAGGTGCGCTTAAATCTCCAGACTGAGATTCCCGTTGTGACAGTTCAGATAACATTAGTGTTTGTGACAATTGAGGGCAAGGGCTAATTACGAAAGTTTCTTCCTTCTGTTGTTTGGCACCATGAAAATGAAAGAATGGCAAATGGCGTGTCGCGAAGAATCAGTGAAAATGCTGAAAAAGTAATTTATCCCGGGGGCAAACAGATACGACGCGTGTGTCGAAAAAGTTTCAGTGTTTGCGTGCTTGGGCTTTAAGGCGGATGTGGGAGAGAACAATTCTTTGCTAAGATTTTGCGGAAATCGTTTTGGTCGTGGAAAACAGTTTCACGAGTTAACATGGAAAGAAAACACGAGCAAAATCCACAGAAATAACCTGTGTTATGACACGGGTTTTGATGTATTACAGCATCATGTGCTTCCTCTCCATACCGCCGGAATCTTCAGAAATAATTTTCGCGGGTGCTAACTGGGCAAGGAGGGCAGATACAGAGAAGATAACATCGCAACTAGAGTAAATGACACTCACATTATGCCATTATTGCATATTCCTTATTGCCCATTCTTGTTTTTTCGCACTTATAAGGCCAGCAATGCGTTTCTACCCGTATCCTCAATTGTTTGAACACAAGTTGCGTAGCAAAACTTAACTTAGGGATGACCCTGTGCAATCCGTTTTCCCCATCTTATATTTGAATATGCCCGCCGGAAAATCTCCTCCTCGAAGATAAGTAATGAAAAATAATTTAGGCGATTTAAATTCAATATTGCCGCTGGATATGTGAATTACTCTACTGATTAAGTTTATAGTGAGCTAGACATATTAAAATAGCTAGTTGTTTGTAGTAGTTCCATTGAAATTTGTTATTCTTATGTGCTGCTGTAATTACTCATTCTGTCAATGCACGTGGAAATATTCTGCCAGTCTATGCATTTTGTAAGACTTACTGTAGCTGTTGCCGAATGTTTCTGCTTTTTTTAAATTCTACAGCTTGCGTGGATACCTACCTCATGATGTGGGATATAATATTCAGTTAGCCAGCTATCGTAATAATTCCGTCTTGGTGGCGCAGGATTTATTACCTCAGACGGGAGGGTTATTCTACCTTGGCTGCCGAAATTGAGGGAAAAACATCATTCTAGGAATAAAAAAGTTGGCATTTTTGGCAGTATCACAGTATTCAAACGCTTATCCTTTATAAGGTTGTAGATGTTACACCTTTGATTGATTCCTTTGAAATTCATTGCGCTCTGGATTTGCAGGAGGTGAGATCAAAATTTTCAATGAGGCGAGGTTGTCTGGTTGGGCTCTATTTGATGACTCGCGGGCCATTTCGCATCTGCATACCATTTGGAAAGATGACATTGGCCTGAGCATCTTGAAAAGTGCGGCCTTTCCCATCAGTATCCGCCTACGGCCCTTGTGCTGTCAGTCCAAGTGCGACATTATATGGAGAGGAGTATGCGCCCAAAAAGGCAAACCCTTGTCCACAGGGCGACTCTGAAGGTGACTGAGAGAGGGAAAGTTGCCCTACGCCAGGGAAGGGATATTATCTCGAACGTCGACGGTTTATGGATGCCAAACAATGTTAGGGAACAATTAGAAGAGGATTCAATTGCAGTGGAAGAACAGAGGAAAATGCAATGGAGGAAAAGCTCCTAAAATTGAATTAATCGTCAGCTCAGGTGACGTTCGTCACTGAGATAATTGTTGCATCAAAGGGGCGAAATACTGTAGCCGTAAGATCCTCAGAAGACTTGGTAATGGTTTGCCTGCTGATGCATATCCGCTCTCCAGGGCAGCACCAAATTAGAAGAGGGAATTTAATCCTTCCATTGCTATCACTCCGAACTATTAGGCGGTATATGGCGATGCTGAACAGCAACAGAACAGGTTTTAATGACAAATTTTTTACAGTATTTAAAAAGCATTTTAGCCTTCAAAGTTGTTCATGGTATGCTACTATTGGATGAGATTGGCTCGAGAGAACAGAATAGAAGAAACACTTATAGTCAGGAGAGAGGCATTGTCGGTGTGTTACTCAACACGCACTGCTGAAGTGACCTCACACCCTTAAGTTATGAGTCAAATTTTCTCCTTCTTAGAAGCTAAATGATATTTAATTGGCATATTTTTTTATTTTAGAGAATTTAAATTTATTATGTTCCTTACGGGTGATGCATTTTCCTATAATTACATTGATGTTAAAACTTTATCATATTTTTTAAAACTGAATCTCTTTTATTGAATTTTTATTTTAAGTTTATTCAATAAATAATTTAAATTTCATTTGTATGATGTATTCTCTGAGTCATTTCAACTCTTAGACACATAAAATCTAGAATTTGAAATTTAAATACACGTAATCTTTTTTCTCTATATTTGATATTTGTGTTCGTAATTAACCCTACGATAATTGATGCGTCACCGGCTAGAAAATTTGAAAAACAGCGTTAGACTATACGAAAGTGGTGAATTTTTCAAATGCTGTTCATCATCAAGCATATACGTCAAGTAATAATCCAATAATGGAGGAAATAAAGAGAAAAATTATCACTACTAATTAAAAACAATGGTCACTGATAACCTACGGCATGCGCTAAGCATTAATACAATCAACAATCTTCAAAATGCAGACCATGGAAGCCTTAAAAAAGTAAGGTACTGGTTACACCGAAAAGCTGTGAAAACTTAAAGGCAAGGCTTCTGGATTGAATGAATATGCATTGAGAGCAAATTAACATGCTGGGCTCGAAGGCATATTGCTTACTGCAAGGGATCAGTATTTCATGCTTAAGAAGCCACAGTCTTAATTTCATCAGTTTGTTTGTGCCCATATTTTCTGTTATTTGCAATTTCGTTTTCACGTTAAGGTAAATTTACTTTATAATTGAATCATGTTGTAAGAAGTCTTGGTGTTGTTTTGGTCACGAATATAAAGAGCATCTGAATCGATCTGCTGTCCAGTGTATTTCCCTCATCATTTTTTGGTCCTGCATGCCTATGTAGTGCCACACCCCTTGCCACACACCCTCGTGGGGGCCCGCAGGGTATTACGTAGGCGTAGTGAGGGCCCCTCATGATTAACTCGGTGTCGGATGTGATCCTGTCCTCCCGGTACTTCTGTGAAAGCCGTAGTCTTCGTGGTTGAAGGTTCTCACATAGTCTCAAGTGACGAATTTATGCGTATCCCCTTATCAAAACAGTTGTTCACACATCTAACTGATCTCCTCTGTATTTCATCTGGTTCAAAGAAGTAATATCGGCCTTTACTTCGTGGATTTTATACATGGTCGGATATAATGCAACAATAATTTTCCAAACAGATTTTAATTTCCCTACCGGCTTCATCACACACGTCATGTCATAATCAAAGGACTGAAACCAGTTGGGAGATTAAAAGCTGTGTGGAAATTTATGAATTTTCATTATTTTCGACTTTATCGAGTTCCTTTATTAATCCCTTTTCCCAGGGGTCCCAAATGTTGAAGGATTATTCCACGATTGCCAACCTAACGCGGAGTAACTGGAAACAACTCAAAAACACGCACATCGGGTCTTTGAGGTAGCAAGAGCACAGGCTCCCATTTGAAGGTCTGGGTTTTTATCCTGGCCGTCGTCGTCGATATTCCTTCACCATGGTCCACTTCTACGCTAGAATAAATCGCTCTTTCGAGAGTACCGCTGTACAACGCGTCAAACATTGGTCCGTTCGTCAGTTTCAGGGGAGGTCAAGTGCGGCCGCGATCCCAAATTAACAGTCCTTTACCTCCCGATTTGAGACGCCTGAAAGTGCAGAACAGTCACTACCCCTGCGAATGCTCTCCATCACCTGTTTTATTGCCACATGAAGTTTGTAGTTAGTAGTGAGCTTAGACTTTTTGCAGAAGATGCGGTAGTATATAGGGGTATATCAAAAGAATAAGACAGAAAATGGCTTAGCAACGATTTAAATGCAATTCAAGAGTGGGGCGACAAATGACAGTTAGAGCTTAACCTTAAAAAGTGTGCAGCTATCAATTTTTGGAGGAGAAATAATTCGATAGAGCGATCCTATAAAATTAATAACACGAAGATCGAAAGCGTTGAAACCATAAGGTATTAAGGTGTAACAATCACTAAAGATTTATCGTGGGGAAGACACATCCGGGAAATATGTGGCCGAGCGAAGAGAAAGCTAGGATTTATAAAAAGAGTACTTGGGAAATGTGATGAGAAGACAAAAGAGCAATGTTATTTTTCTCTAGTTAGGCCCCACCTTGAGTATGCAGCCAGTGTATGGGAATGAATTAGGTTTAATCAGAGAAATAGACAGTGTGCAGCGTAGAGCAGCTAGGTTCGTTAAAAGGTGTTACGATAGGTTGAGTAGCGTTTCAGAATTAATACAAGAATTAGGGTGGGAACCATTGTCAGAGCGTAGGTTAAAGTACAGATTGAATCTATTAGGGAAATTTCTATCGGATAGCTTTACTTAAGATGTTAGGCACATATTAAAAAAACCAACGTCCACTTTTTATCCAAGAGAGAGATTTCATTCGAGCCGCATTAGTGGTGTTTAACCAGCATTTTTAATATCATTACATCATTACTAGTTAGGCCCCACCTTGAGTATGCAGCCAGTGTATGGGATCCGAATGAATTAGGTTTGATCAGAGAACTAGACAGTGTGAAGCGTAGGGCAGATAGGTTCGCTAAAAGGTGTTACGATAGGTTGAGTAGTGTATCAAAAGTAATACAAGGATTACTAGTAGGGTGGGAATCATTGTCAGAGCGTAGGTTAAAGTACAGATTAAATCTATTAGAGAAATTTAAATCGAAACCAAAGATGTTAGGCACAAATTAATAATACCAGCGTATTATGCTAGATTCGACCAGATAAATAAGGTTAGAGAGATAGATTGTCGTACCGATAGATTCAAAATGACATTTTTCCCCCGTACTATAAGAGAACAGAATAGGGAGCACGGTGGAGCAATCCACATTGGCAGCATGGGGAGAGTTTGCGATCTTCTAAAACTCTTCACTGAGGAAAAATGGCGATGGAATGTTGAATGCTGAGCTGGAGCAAAGTGGAACGGGCAGAGTGCAGAGCTGCCTCTCTTTTGTTTTTTCCGCGACGAGAAATTGTGTCGATGTCCAGAGGGTTCTCAAACTTGCTCACCTCCTCCCCATTCACTGCTTCCAATGTTTATTGCCGCTAATCTGTCGGTACGGCATGAGATGTGCCATCCACCCACTGAGGGGGGAAGCATCGTGGGGGTGTGGGGGGACCCATTTGGATGTGCGTTGACAGACCACCCTCACAAGTCTCTTCTCGGGGAGGAGACACGGGAATCATGAGGCGAGGACGACGCCCTTTGGGGGAGAAAGGGTCGGATAAAACTTATTTTCCTCGCCGCCTCATTCTCCCCTGGGGGGGGGGGGGGAAGATATTGCACCCCCCAGGAACACGAGACGTGAGGAACATTGACAAAGAGCCCCGAAGATAAAACTCTCGTCGCGGGCGGGAAAAGAGCGAGTGAGGAAAAAAAGGAAGGGTTTATGTTTTTTCCCTCTCATCTCACAAGTTAAAAGGGATGAGACTCGTGAAGGGGAAACTTAAAGAGGCGTGGAGAGGCTGTTAAGCCGTTGTCAAAGGGGGTGCATACTGAGTGCTGATTGGCTGGGAGGCGCGCCACGAGATGGTAGAACAGCAGCGGGGAGATCGTAGGCAGGGGGGAAGTAAAGGATTTCCACTCTTTCCTGAATCCCATCATCATTTTCTATTCTTTTGAACCCATTTAATGTTTTCGACTGCTTTACAAGCGAACTATCAATTAAAAAAACACCGAAGGTTATTTATTGATGAATGAATATTGCTGTGAGCGTTCCTCACTTTGTTGTTGAAGGCCAGGACCTTCGTTTTTGGCAGCTGTATATCTCAAAATACAATTATAAAACCAATTCTCTTTTGGTATTCGAAGGAATTTACTACCTATCCCAAATGTCAGTTTCGAATTTAATCGCTAACGATCTGATTGATGAATTCAATTATCACAAGAGAGTTTTTCAGACGGAATTCACGAATCATTCAACTTCCTTTGGAAAAAATAATGTCAAACACATCGTCGGGCCCATTGCCTTAATCCCTGACACACTTGTTAGTGATTTTAGGTGTTTTACAACGAATTAATTGGGAGAAAACCTTTACATCGTTTATTCAACACTTGGAAGGTAATATGAGCACATGGTTATTCTCTCTGACTCGAAAGGCAACACGGCGATCGAAGATTCTGTATATTCTCATAGAAGCAATTTTGAAGATGGACTACAATGTAAATCGTTGAGTGCCACTCCGGGAAAAATTTTTTAAATCGTTTGACCTTGACTTCCCCTTGCCCAGGGATCAATGAATCTGTCCTCCGAGCAGTTTTTCGATAACCATCAGCGCAAACATATCGGACCTTCTCTGGTTGACATTTGAAAATACTCATCGATGCCTTCAAGTCTTCCAGCAGTCTCGGGCCCTTCGGACAGGGAGGAAAGGTACAGTACTGAGAGTAGGATGGTGAAGAGAAACCGGCATTAGCCTAAAGCTCAATGGGGAATAGGCGTCTCATCCGACGGACGGAGTACTGAACTCGAATGCTCTCCGCAAAACACCCAAGTCCGGTTTTCCCATGAAGAAATCTTCCACTCTCGAGATTCGCACCCAGGACTTTTGGGTGAAAGGACAGTGCTTACCAACCATACCAAATTGGAAATCGTTTGGAAATATTGATCGTTTGTCCTTTAAGTATGTCCACCTACATTCCAAAGGTCTAATTGGACTACTGTGAAAGCGACAATTTGAAAAAAGGCTAGCAAAAACATTTGTCCTTCTTTTGAAAATAGCAGTCACCTCTGCCAACCGATTAAATAAACCGGACATCGACGTGCCTTATACTTGCGGAGAGCATATTCTTTACGACGGACCGAATGCGTTAATTTCTTCGACACCTTGTGCCAGACCCTTGTGCCTTACCCTTGTGCCAGACCCTTATCGTTCCGACAATGATCCTAATTGCTCTTTTCAAGAGACCGACACACAAAGCTTCATACCTATATATTCTTGATATTTCGGTATTAGTATAGTCTCGCTCCATTGGCTAAGACTATTTCGCCCCGTCTAACTTAACATCTCAGTCCTAGGACTAGACGAAATTCAGGCCCTGTTGGGATTTATATCCACGGCCTCTTATTATCCTGGTTTGCCTGGTCCAAACGACACCAGGACCTCGATCATGGATCTTCATAAGGCGTGCGCTAGCGTTATCGTTATTTTTTGACTTAACTTATGTCAGAGAGAACGTGATCTCCATTCTTCATTTTTCGCACGGTACCTCAAATCGCTTATCACAATCGGTGGAGCGAATTTTATAGAAGGTTATATTCAACCCTGTTCTACTTTAGATGTAAGCGTTAGCGATACAGATTGCAATAACACGAAAGATGCATCCGTGATTTCACACCAGCTGGAATATTTCGATTTCGAGATAAAACAGGTTCCACTTCAGCTGCGGTGGTAAACCTGGCATTCTACACATAATGCAATCTTCAATCCAGCGCATGGCAGGGGGTGATCGCCGGGCATGCATTATCAATCGGACTATTGCCATGCAGGTGTGCAAAAATCACCAATGTGCAATGCACTACGTACAAGCGAGTGGGAGGCACAATATTACCTTTCCGAGAAAGATAGGCAGCTACGAGAATTGTGAAATGCTGACCGCAAAATACGGAAATCTGCAATCCCTATTCTGACTTTACCCATTTATCTTCACCGTTCTCTATTATTGAACAGTATTGTGCGCGGAAAACATATTTTTTTAATATCTCCGTCTTGCAATCTATCTTTCTTATTCTTATTAACCTTCATGGTCAAGCCTGATTTAGTACACTGTTGTTTTAATGTACATACTAAAAGCCTCTTCAGTGAACCTGCCAGATATACATATGGAGCTGATTTCGCTATTTTAACCTTAGATCTGATGACGACTCTCACCCTAATTCTTCCAATAAAATTGACACCGATAAACCAATCGTAATGTTTTTTTAACAAACATAGCAGCTGTACGCTCCACACTTTGTAGTACTGTTATTAAACTCCATTCATTTGGATCATGTGTACTCCCACCATATTATAGGTTAGGCCTAACTAGTGAAAAGTAACAGCGCTCATTTTTCTTCTGGCCGAAAATTTTCCTAAAACTCTTTCAAAAAATCATATCTATTTCTTGGCTCTTCTGCATATCTTCCAAAAATATCTGCCCAATCATTAATCTTAAGGCTGCTATGTATCTGCCTTTAAAAGGCCGTTGCAGATACTTAAGGCTTACGCGACTACGACTTTATCGTAGCAGCTGGCATCTTGGGAATTTTTTCCGTTATAGCAAAAGGATTGTATTTTGTCTGAAGTGAAATGGAATTTTTATAGGTTTATTTGTTAGTTTATAAAAAATAGCCAAAATTTCCATTTTTTGTCTATTTTCAGCGGTTATTAATTTATTTTCCACTACCCCCGAAAACAGCACCTATGGCCTTTTACATCGGGGGATTTAACAATCAACAACGGACAATCACACACATCCATGTCCTGAGTGGTGAAAAAACCCACTCAGGCGGGTTATTTGTTAAGCCTAGAATATGGTACGAAGATTTTGCTTCAACTCTTTACAAAGTTTGATCCTTCATCTACCCATTCAAACTGTTTATGGTGTTTCTATAGCTCGGCTGTAAACCTATTAGCCGTGGAGCATGTTTCGCGTTTTTAAACTCGTTGTGCGCGCTGGTTCCTACGAAAGATTTCTTCCTTTGGCGGTCTACCCCCACTCCTGCACTAACGCGTTCCACCCCTCTTGTTTACAAAACTCCGCAGGGATTCCGTTTCCAAGCGAGCGTGTGGGTTCCAGATCAGTGTCAGGTTACCCCTCTGAGATAACACAAGCCAGTTGGGTGGAAGAAGAGCAGCCGATTCAGTTTTCGTGTGCCATATCTAAAGCAGAGATGAAGGGGTTTGTTTGAAGCAGTGACAGCAGATATCGATTGAAGATTACGAAAAAAACTATCTCGGGAAAAATTATGCCAGAAATATGCGATCATAGATAAAAGTATAGAATTTAGAAAGAGTACACGCAATAGTAAAACAGAAGAGCGGAGATACTTTTCACCAACCACCATGGAAAAGCACTTTGATTGGTCAGGAGAACTAGATTAACAAAGTAGCCTTCGTAAAATCCCTATTGGAATTTTCAGGATGAACACATCAAACTTGTTTGCAGTGTATCTGAAAAAGATCCAAACCCATGTAAATTGGCCCATTGCATGAGCAATGGAAAAATAACGTTGTTAATAAAAAACTTATTCTGTTAGCAAATTCATCCTTCACCTGTAAATAATTCACGCACTATAACTCGGTGGATACGGAACTTATACATTTGTTTATAGCATAGTAACATGTAACGTAAAATTAAGCAGAACAAGATACAGATTCTAAGTAATTCACTGCCACAAAAGTGACGGCGTGATGATTCATTGAACTTTTATATTGCTCCATCCTAGTACTTGCCTTATTTTCTTGCATTTTGAAAAAGAGGTAAGATTTTTAGTGTACCTTCGTCCTGTATGATATTAGTAATAATCTCTATTTCATTAGAATTGCGATTATTCGCACATGTTCGGTGAATATTCATGCCCTGCCCACACCCTGGGAGTGGCTTGCACGGCGCTACATTTATATACCCTCCTCATGCCACGCCCTCAAGGTGGCTTGCAGGGTGCACTGTAAACGGACATAATTTCAGAAACATGAATCGTACCATCATTTACCAAAACATATACATTTCCTTTAACATATTATCATAATCAAATGATAAACTCTAACTATAGGAAAAAAGGTGTAGGTACTTACGACTGGTAGGGTTGATTTGGGAAGTTAGGTGATCGTAAGCGATCGTTGATTTTGTCCTGGGCCCAAAAAGAATACAGTTTTTTGGGTATTTTTTATTGATTTTGTTGTTATTACCCTTAAAAATTTTCGTGGTCTATTTCTATCATAGTTTAATTAAGTAGGCAATAGTAGTAAGGGTTCTCCTTGATTGATAATATATGTCTGTGAATGGCCGCTATTACCATTGCGGTGGCTTGCAGGATATCATGTAAATGTAGGCGTTTTCTGAATATTAGACTTCTAAACCGTATTGATCCGGCAAAGGCATAATTTTTGATTCGATTAGCTGATACCCTATTGATTTACAGAGTGAAAATACATGCTGTTCTATGTTTGTAATAATCTTACTCTTCCACTAATTCTCTGTACTGATGAAAGTGGTACAGCTGATTTCGTCGAGTTATCTACGAAATTAGTTTACAATATGTTTCACTATTCCAGTTCCTAAAAAGGATTCTGTGAGTTGGAACCAGGGCCTATTCTACAAGGGATTAGCACTCCCAAAAGAGTTCTCATGATATCTAACCTGCCTAAATGATTCAGCAGTTAGGATCTGGCAGAGAAAGGCACGCTTCTACGTAATGACTGTTCACTGTCAAGCATAAGGAGGTCTCGATATAATTCATAGGGTCCTAGGAAATGAAAAATTTTATGTTTATTTTAACTGCCATAAGCGTGTTATAATACACCTAAACATTTTTTGAAATACGAATGACATAATTTTATTAAATAGAGAAATGAAATAGGAATATTAAATGAAATTAAATAAGAAGAAACGTATGCACTCAACAATCTATTAATATTATTTGCGACAATTCACACCACGCTGGAAAAAATACATGCATACGGTGTTCATTTAATAAAAACGCTCAATAAAATTTTACTTGACTTTCGAGTATCATTGAGTTAAGAAATTAGAAGCCAAATCGTCATGGGTGCCATTTTTAGCTTCGTTTTGACCTAAGTGAACATTTGCTATATATTTATGATACTTCGTTTCTCTCATGGTTCATTGCATAACCTATCACATGCTCAACTCAGTGATACCGAACACTTAACTACTGCTTGTAATCGCGCTCTAAATATCTGTACAACATTGAACATCATTGCAAATTCAAGGTGGGACGAATCATTATTTCGTTATGGAAAGGGAAACGATGCCCACGCAAGAGACAGGAAGATTTGAGACCCCTTCAGTTGGTCATAGATAAGAAAAGGTCGGGTTCTAAGAATCTCGAGTGACCGGAGTCGAGATATCTCCATTTCTGTTCACTCATCAAAACAAACAAAACACTTGCGTGGGGACCGAGGAGATACTCCGACCGCTATCATGATACATCTAGAGGAGGGGGAGAAGAGGGGGAGACGGCTCCCTCATTCCACTTTTTTATTACCGCCACATATGCGGGGAATCGTAGACTAAACCCAATAACCGTTACATCTGAGAAAGGGTGGAAGTATAGAGCAGCCTTAAGTAATTGTAAATTTTAATTTTTTTAATTTAACTCTACTGGTTAAAGTTAAAATTATGCTATAGTATTGCTGTAAGGAATAATATCTTTTCAAAAATGTATGGCTACACCCTTCGTTTAGTTTATTTCAACTGCCATGTATTGCACCGAACAATAAAGAATCCAGATCCCTTCTTAGTGATTCCCTACTTTCTTATCTGATATACTCCTAAGCTCTACCGCGTAACCTGCAAAAGTCTAGGCTTACCACTCAATACCGTACCTAAATGGTTGATGTATAAAATATATAGAAGGGAACCTACTACTACCTGGGGAACTCCCGATGCGGTTTTGATTGTGTCCGACATGTTACCATCTGGAACGATCTCAGCTCGCGCCCACTTAAGAATTCCTAAATCCAGCGTATAACGTCTTTCATATGATGCCAAATCTCTCTAACTTCAAAATTCATGCACACTGGAGAACTTTACCGTATGCCTGTAATTACTCTCTACTTTTCATTCTGAAAATTTGTTATTTCCACAGATACACGGCCCCTTGTCCTTTACTACTGATTCTATCATTTCGGTATATTGCAAAATACGTCGGGAAAACTTCATAATCTGATGTGTTCTTTAAATGCGATCTTTCTCTCCCTATGATTATATGTATACTTAGGTTGAGATGGTGAAATTTAGCTACTTTATTGCCACAGTAATTTACCACTACCACGGAAATACTTTCTCCTAACATGAGGATCATTTGGTACTTTTTAGAATGTTCGTGCCTTTTATGTAGGCTTTTCTGTCCTTCTATATCGGTACTGCATACTCTGTCCATTTCTACCTAGGAATTTTTGTAATTTGTTCAATGGTAATATATTGCTTCGTGCAATACAGGTGAATAGAAAGAAGCAGCGTGGAAATTACCTATTCCATTCCATAGTATTTACCTTGAAATAGGTTGTTATACATTCAATCAACATATCCAGCTAGGCAAGTCCTTTTACGGGGTATCCTGATGTCTTGGTGCGATCGAAGAAAACGAATCAAGGGGCTTGGATGACATTGCTGAGAGGGACTCTGAGGGGCTTCACACGAGTAATCTGACCCCAGACGTTGAACGAAATCGAACTCCGCACAGCACGGTATTGAGTACATGAATGAATAAACATTTACAGGGTAGTTTTTACCGACCACGGGAAGTCAGCACATTCAGGGAAAGAGGCCCCTAGGGGACGAGGCTCGCAGGGAATGTTTTAAGAAGCCCCGTGGATTCACACGAAGACGTAAAGGACACGATAAATTGCTGCCATGCGATCTTCTGTGTCCAAACGGGACGAGGCGGAATGGTTTCCACGACAGGCCATAATCAACGGTGCGGGAAGCCACAGTATTTCCATCAATCCAATCAGAAAAGCTTCCTTGTGGCTTCTCCCAGCCACGGACGCGCAGCTAAGATATCTCCAGTGGCAGGGCGGATTCCCTCCCATGATCCCCTCTTTAGGGCCGTTCTATGGCTTCGAGGGCAAAGTAAAGAATGGGCGGATGTACTCGGCGGCGCTGAGCTTTCGTGGAATTCCGCCAGCACCAGCTGACGAGGATGACGCTGCCCAGAAATCGGAGAGCAACGACGCAAATGTGCCCAAGCCTTCTTCTCGGAGAGTGGGTTGAAACGGAAAGCAACTGAAGGACCCTGCAAACGTAATTTATTCAGTACGACACAGGAACTAAAATGAGACGGTGTTGAAGCAGACTTGGCAATTAGCTGGAAACTCACGATTAAGAATACCACCTCAAGTGCATAGACATTAGGTTTCCTCATGGATTTAAGGAGTTATACGGTGCGATAAAAGCGCAGCCGTGAAAGAAACTAAAATCCGAGTCTGCCACTACAACCACTACCTTAAGATGTCACTGGAGATACGTTGGATCGCTGCCAATATGAAGAAACGCACTCGACCGAACATCAAGATGTTTAGGACAGAATGCAATGGTAGGGCGGGGAAATGTAGAAAGTATTTGGTGTTCCGTTAAAAGTAAAAGTAGTAACGCAAAAAAGATATATGTAGGTGCATATTACAGGCCACCGGACACAGACGTCAATTCTATAATAGAGCTAGAGTCAGAGATACGCACATTACTTTCTGGGAAGAATGATAGAGGAATAATAGTAGGCGGAGATTTCAATCTCCCCTCGATAGACTGGAATACGTGTAGTTTCATTGCAGGAGGTAAGGATAAGGAACATTGCGAATCACTGTTGAACACCTTTACGACACATTCTCTACAACAGCTAGTAACAGAGCCGACCAGGGGTAACAACATTCTAGACTTATTAGCAACAAATATACCCGAGAGAGTTCTAAATACAGTTACAGACACAGGAATTAGTGACCATAAAATAGTGCATGCGAAATTTATTGTAGGCGTTGAAAGACATTATAAACCAAGGAGGAGGGTGTACTTATTTGGCAAGGCAAATTACGACGGTATGAAAGAGGAATTAAGGGAAGCGTTTAATGTATTCAGCGAACAAAGCAAAGGATTAAATACAGAGGATTCGTGGAGAGAATTTCTTGAGGTCACCCGTAACGCAGTTCATAAATACATACCAAGTAAATATATTAGTGATAATACAGAGCCAAGGTGGTATAACGCGGAGGTTAGGAAATCACTAAAGCGACAAAGGGTATGCCACGCTAAGATGAAAAATGCCAGACGGGGTCTATCGGTAGAGGAAAAAAATGAGCTAGTTCAAAACTATAAAAAATCGAGAGCATTAGCAAGGAAATCATGTCGGCAAGCGTTATCACATTTCAAGAGCAAGATGTTAGGAGAATATTTAGATAGCAATCCTAAAGCGTTTTGGTCATATGTGAGAGAGCTTCAGGGAAATAAGTCCACAGTGCACACACTTAAAAATGATAAAGGAATCAGAGTCACCAGCAGTGTAGAAAAAGCCAACACTTTAAACACCTTCTTCCAAAGTGTATTCAACTCATCGTCACAAAACGCAGTGGAACCACCGCCGAACACATTCAGTGAGCAAATGCCCGAAATAAAAATTTCATGTCGCGGAATAGAGCAGCAGTTAAAAAGCATAAGTAAAAACAAAGCACCAGGTCCCGATCAAATTCCTTCCAGAGTTTATAAAACATTAGCTTCTGAAATAGCCCCCTATCTAGAAATAATATTCAATAAAACACTAAAGAACCACACAGTACCCAAGGATTGGAAAGTAGCTAACATTACACCTATATTTAAAAGCGGTGATAGGGAAGAACCTAGTAACTACAGACCCATTTCACTCACGTCAATCTCTTGTAAGATATTTGAGCACATAGTAGTCAGTTCGATCATGGGGCATTTGGATAGTCAGGGATTACTCATAAACAGCCAGCATGGGTTCCGGAAAGGTAGATCTTGCGAGACACAATTAGCTTTATTCGTACACGATATTTTAGTCCACGGCGAAAGCAGTACTGAAGTTGATGCGATATTTTTAGATTTTAAAAAGGCTTTCGATAAAGTTCCTCATGACAAATTAATCTTGAAGTTAGAGAGTTTTGGTATAAATAAAGACGTTGTATGTTGGGTAAAAGAATTCTTAAGTGGGCGAGAGCAGAGGGTTGTCATAGATGGTATCATGTCGGACACAATCGAAGTCACATCGGGAGTTCCCCAGGGTAGCGTAGTAGGTCCGCTTCTATTTCTTTTATACATAAACGATTTGGGTACCGTAGTTAGTAGTAACCTTAGACTTTTTGCAGACGATGCGGTGGTGTACAGGGGTATATCAAACGAAGAGGACATGAAATCACTTAGCAAGGATTTAGATGCAATTGAAGAGTGGTGCGACAAATGGCAGTTAGAACTCAACCTTAAAAAGTGTGTAGCTATCAATTTTTGGAGGAGGAATAATTCGATAGAGCGATCCTATAGAATTAATAACACGAAGATCGAAAACGTTGAAACCGTAAGATATTTAGGTGTAACAATCACTAAAGATTTATCGTGGGGAAGACACATAAGGGAAATATGCGGCCGAGCGAAGAGAAAGCTAGGATTTATAAAAAGAGTACTTGGGAAATGTGATGAGAAGACAAAAGAGCGATGCTACTTTTCACTAGTTAGGCCCCACCTTGAGTATGCAGCCAGTGTATGGGATCCTAATGAATTAGGTTTGATGAGAGAACTAGACAGTGTGCAGCGTAGAGCAGCTAGATTCGTCAAAAGGTGTTACGATAGGTTGAGTAGTGTATCAGAATTAATACAAGAATTAGGGTGGGAATCATTATCAGAGCGTAGATTAAAGTTCAGATTTAATCTATTGCAGAAATTTCAATCGGATAGCTTTACTGAAGATGTTAGGCACATATTGAAAACACCAGCGTATTATGCTAGATTCGACCAGATAAATAAGATTAGAGAGATAGATTGTCGTACAGATAGATTCAAAATGGCATTTTTCCCCCGTACTATAAGAGAACAGAATAGGCAGCATAGGAAAGGGATAGGTAGGGGAAATATTTTAGAGTATTCTGTAGTGCATGATGCATGTATTAACCCCTCAAATACTATAGATACTAACAATCTAGTTGCATGAGACCCTTTAGTTGCTTGCTTGCATGCTAGTAGTGAATGCTTGGTGACCTTCACCCCCTGCCACACACCCTCGCGGTGGCTTGCAGGGTATCGTGTAGATGTAGATGTAGATGTAGGGCAAGCAGTCTCAATCCGCAAAGGCCCTCAAATGGGCCCACATATGCGCTACGCAGGAGGTATACAAGGTAGTGTGATAGGTCCACTCCTGTTCCTTTTGTACATAAATGATATCAATAAGGTGGTAAAAAGTAAGCTTCGTCTATTTGCTGATGACGCAGTAGTGTACAGGGAAATTCTATGCCCTAACGATAAAGAATATTTAAATGATGACCTACATGCAATTGAAAATTGGTTTGAAGCATGGCAGTTAGAATTAAACTTTAAAAAATGTCTTGTAATGAATTTTTGGAAAAAGAATAGCTCTCCTCCTACCACTTACAAAATATGTAAGAATGAATTAACAAACGTGGAATCCATTAAATATCTTGGAATAAGACTGACAAATGATCTTTCCTTGGGTAAACACATACGTGAAATAATGGGTCAAGGGAATCGTAAACTGGGATTCGTCAAAAGAGTACTGGGTAAATGTGACGATCATGTACGAGAAATCAGCTACTTTTCCCTTGTAAGACCTCATTTGGAGTATGCTGCCAGTGTATGGGATCCCTACGAAATCGGTCTAAATAATGAACTTGAACGTGTGCGGCGAAGATCGGCAAGATTTGTAAAGGGACGGTACGATAACCTAATTATCGTAACCAGTGTATTAAATGAATTAAATTGGGAATCATTGTCAGATCGCAGGTTGAAATTCAGACTCAATCTCTTAAATAAATTCCAAGATAATATTTTCAGTGGTTACGTAAAAAATATTTTGCGAACCCCAACTTACTATGGTAGACTGAATCATGATCATAAAATTAGAGAAATCGATTGCCGAACTGACAGATTCAAAAACTCCTACTTTCCTCTTACAATCAGGGATATGAATAACGGTAAATATATCCAATACGAGTGTATCAATGGATAACATTGGTAGCTGGATGTTGATATAAGGACTTGAAGCTAATCCAACTAACAGATTGTTTTTGTTTGCTTTGCTATTTTTATCTATTCTTAAATTGTGTTGTTTAGAACAGTATATAAATACTACTCCTTTTTTATGCATTATGCGTAGTGCATGTTAGGTGAGAATTCACCCCCTGCCACACACTTTTATGGTGGCTTGCAGGGTATTATGTAGATGTAGATGTACGTGATCCGAACGATACTCACAGAGGAGGTCTGCAGGCTCATTCACACTTTCCCCAGTTGATTTCACTCAACGTTGGACGCAAAAGCAATGCCGTCACCCTTCATGTAGAGAAATGCAGGAGAGAAGAAGAGGACGAGATGGGGATCCGGCCGCTAGGTTTGATGTGAATCGTCTCCACCACGAAGTGCGCACGTCCTGTTTGACGGCCTGCGCACTGGCCTTGAGTTTACTCCTCAAGCAGGAGAACAGAATAACAACTGGATATCCCCACCAGTGCCGAGAGTCGAGCATCAGCACCTCGCCTCCACAGGAAGGCAATTTGGAGTCGATGTCTCTTCCGCTTCAATGCTTCGTGATCCTCGTAATGAGAGCTCTAGATTGCGCAGGCAGATTGCTTTTTTCCTCCGAGGAACCGTTCGCTTCCTTATGTTGCACAACGCCCTGAACACACAATCAGTGTCTCTGCCTGGCACTAATTAACGGAGCGAGCTTGAAACATTCATCTCATTTGCCGCTCCGTCAAGTTCCCGGCCACAGAGGCGGCGTCTGCAGGAAGGAGGAAAGCAAACGTTGGGAAGTGAAGGGAGGGGTTTTTAAATATAAGCAGCTGCTCCGCAAATGTGAGTGCGAGCCGCGGGATGTGTGTATGTGCACATTCGTGGATGAAATCGTCGCAGGCAATACATACATTATTCTCATGCCTCATTATCACCAGTTTGGATGAGTTCTCCGAAATTAACTTTCCTCATGCGACGAAGCGTAAGAAGCATTTCAGGCTCAGCCGGGTTACGAAGTTGAAAACTTATATTTGCAGGGAAGCAACCATTAATGAGTAGGGTAAGCGGGAACTCATGCTGACCACGATAAAACAACAAGACCACTTATTCTAAAAGGAAGTGTCCTGTGCATCAGAAACGGAAAATGTCCTGATTCCGGCAACCTTTGCTTATCACATACTTGTGACTACATCATATATGTAGGTATGTTACTACATTGTAATCGTTGCAACTGCGACGGACGACTGAAGTCATCTTAGGTGATTGAGGGATACTGGAGTGTGGTTGGAGAGATGGGAGCTTCGGGTGACGCTGGTGGTGAGATACATGTGCGCCGACGTGTCCAACAACATGGACCATTGGAATTTTCCCGCCCTCCAGTAGGTGTCACAATAACGCCGAAAATTTGGCACTACAAGGACTCCGACTCGGTCCGGTTTGGTGATAACTGCAGCCAGCACGGAAAAATGTTCCTTTATTTCATTAGACAAACTTTTACTTTTAGAGAAGAGGATTTATTGAAATCGTAGTTAATACAAAACCGTGGTAAAAAATGAATGCGATACAAAAACCACTGATCAAGAAATCAAGACTAAAAATGTGGAGAAGCGTGTAATGCATATGAGGATTAATTGTAACGTCCACTTTTGGAATATTTAATGACGAAATTAACCAACTAATACCTGCATGATAGTCTGAAAATCGTAATTTTCTCTCCGAGTAGGTTCTTTTAAAAGTCTAATTAATATTCAGGATTATTTAGAACTAAATAATATGCTATGTACTCTTAGGGATTATTTTATAATGCTTGATTTAACCCCATGACGTGTTGCCGTGGACATTAAGTTTTAAGTGATGTGAAGTCTAACCTGAGTTTTATGAAGTTCAAAATACCTGTCCTAGTGTAAAAGGATTGCGAACTAGCAGCGAACACCTAAGTGGAATCACACGCCGAAATGCACAGTTGCAGAATATTCAAGACGAATACTCCACCCCGACCGGGATTCGAACCTGGAACCCCTGATTTCTGGCCAGGCACTCGACTGGTTGAGCTACGGTCCAAAATAGAGTTCATCTTACTTGCAGTACATCAAACATTTTCTATGTACTATGCAAATTTGCATATTTCATCTCTTATATTGCAGTACAGGTGCTACCAAATGGATTACCCGTTACACATATTTGTGATCCTTCTTATTGCAACTTCAACAATACCGTGGACATTTGCCGAGTGCCATTTCCTTTTATCATTCAGAATTCTTTGGATTCCACACCTATTTCTTGGCTCCATATATGGTTCTCTACTATTATAAGCTTAGCGTCATTCCTGGCTTTTGGAAAAAAATGGAAAGTTGAGGGAAATAAGGTCCTTATCCGTTATATATCATCGAAAACGTCCATTTCCTTTTGTATTTTTTATTTCCTCCCTTATTTTCAATGTATCTTTGCACCCCAGCACACGAAGGCAGATATTATCGACTCCCCTACACGTATAGCACGAAGAGGGGAAACGGCGTTTTTCTCCCCCTGTTAGCACTAATTCCCAGGTAATGTCACAGAGTTCATCTCAAGGGGCGATTTGATCGAGGCCCAATATTTCCAATGGCGAGAGTTTCCTTCCTCCTGCTGTTGTCTGTAACTCCCGTGCTCGTTCATACGTTCGTTTAGTCACTCGTTACCGTTAAGGGTGCCCTCTACCCCTTCCCGTCTCCCCTATCTCCCTCCGAAAGTCATTATCTGGCGAGGCTGCCGTCCACGCATCTTTTAACGACGGCTTCCGCCATCCCTCGACTCCACCCACGATTTTAAGGCCTTTTTTTGCAGATTAAATTTTCGTTTTTAAATCAGTGTCCATCAGTCCTCCTCTCTACTTCCGTATAGGTACCCATGTGTAAACTTTTTAAAAGTAGCCGTCCCAGTGCATCATATTCGAGTTATATGATGTAGTATTTTCCCGGCGAATTGTATTAATGAATGTTCCTCGGGCTTTCCACCGGTTAATATACTCCATTTCTGCCTGTTAACATGTGGAAAGCCCGAGAAACATTCATTTATAATTATAGTCGTGTGTTTTATTGCTTGAGCAATAATTCTTTTTAGGTATGGCCCAATCTGCTCTACAAACCATACATTGGGGAGTATTAACTGGTTTATCAAACTAGCTATTGTCATTATCTGGTCTGCGTGGATCTGCTAATATTTTCATTTCATGAAGGCGATCGCCGTATTCCAGTTTTTTTCAATCATCATCTTTGGCTTCTTCTCCCTGTTGAGCTCAAATATGTTTACCGCAGGCACTGGCTTCCACTGTGAACTATCGTCTCCCCACTTTCCCGTGAGCAGTAGTTGACTGGATTAGGACGTGCTCAGGGACGTACTGCATTTTTAAAAGTATAAATTCGGCTAGAGGTGTTTGTTCTGGGGAGGCCAGGGATAGGGTGATGACGTCAGGGGATGCTATTCCTAAACATCGGTTTCCATGGCGCAGTATTCATAGAGCGTCTCCTTCAAATCGACGCAAGACAGGGTGTAATGCGATGGCAAAGTGAATCATCGTGTCTGAATTACTGAGCTCTTAATGTTAAATGCCGAGGTTTTGAATTGCGATATTTTTAGTTTTGCATTTATTTTCTGATAAAAGGTTAAAACCACAGCGATAAAGTAGGTACGTATGGAGAGACATTCTCTTCAATATTAGGACGATCCATTCCACACGAATGAAATCGAAGGCATTTTCTAGATCCGGGGTCAATACAGAGAAAAAGTTTTCTCCGTGAAGATCCGACGTCAATTCCATATCTCCTATTATTAGAGTTTCGTCTAGAATACTTCTGCTTGGTGAGACCGCGTATTGCTTTGCGTGTAGTACACTGTCTATCAGGGCCATCACGCGATTCTTAAATGTAAGCCATTATTTTATACTCTACATTTAAAAGGGAAACTGGCGTAACACCTTTAAAACTCTTTGGTTCATAGTTTTTGGTACAAGCATAATGTGCGCTAATCGCTGTTAATCTCTTAAGAAAACCTTCTCGCAGGACTTGCCTAAAACTTGGAGGTGGACCTCTAACGGCTTCGGTGGTTGTTTTGTTTCGTCGCATTTCATGACAAAGGAGTTTCCTTTTCGGATATCATAAGTCTTTTGTTTATCCACCTTCAATATATGTCGTAGCAAAAATGGAATTCATTCCCGACACGCTGACCTCTCCTGCTGCAGCAGCAAATAATAAGTTCGAAAGGAGTGGAAAAGAGGAAAAGAACATCCAGTGTTCCATGCCTGGGTGAAGGAGGACTTGGTGCTTAACCTTAAGCGCCGAACCAATTATAGGGCTGCGAAAGAGCCGCGAATACCGCCGTGGTGGAGTCACCCCCCTGAAACACACAATAGAGCAGAGTTTCCCAAAGGAAAAGACCACCTCCAAGGATTTAATCATCGGTCATCCGAAGGATACCCTTCAAAGGAGTGGTTTCCTTGCTCAATAAATCCACCTTTGCCTTATTGACAATTGTGGAAGCTATGGAAAAAAACGGTTGGCATTATGTCCCAGGCGACAGTCTCATGCCAATGCATTGAATAGGGAAGCGTTGATCCAAATTTCATCAAAATTAAAATAAAATATTCTCTTAAGACTGTTGCTAAACATGTTTTCTCCAGATCTCCCGGGAGATAAAAAAGAAGCGTTCAAGTAATTTTTACTCACATTCTCTTGTGCCTCTACATCTCCAGAGAATCTTAGAATGTGAATTATTGAAATGTATGTGGCCATGAGTGAAAGCTGCCCATTCTGCTATCACCTTTGCAATTTGTGCGAGAGCATAGAATTAGACTTTCCCAATCAAAGAAAAATAGCCTTACCCGGAGATAATTAATGGACATTGGTGCATTCAAGACCTACATCAACAAGACAGGAAATGGTTATCCCGGAGAGTTTGTTTGTAAACTAACAATAGACGGACCTTGTTTCGTCTCTCAATAAGTGAGACTGGACATTAATCACCCTCCCTCCTTGTAATATTATAGTGGGTTACGTACTGTGAACCACATGTTTTGACTAAGCCTTCCTCGAATGGGTGTTATTTGCTTCTGGTGAACTGAGTGGACTATTAATTTAATTGCTCAAGCGGTGTTGTGCAATGAAGTAATTACTTTAGGGGAAGTATACTAACAACAAATACAGTTTTGAATTTTATTCGTTCCATAGGAAATATCCATAAATGGCGCCATCTCAGCTCGAAGCCTTGCTGGGAAATAAGAGCCGATATTTACTTAGGGAATAATATTGGACTCTTGATCATGTTGAGATCAAAGTTTTCATTTCATGCCGACTTGTTAAAGACTAGTTATTAAATGTGTGACGCTCTACCTGTTCGATAAAAAAATATTGTTTTCCAAAACCGCCCACGTGTAAAACATTTTGGCTAGAGTGCAATTAAACGGTTCTTGAAATCAGGGTTCATACTGAAATTAACAGATTATCAGCTAACTTATTCCATTTCCACTGCCATTAACTTTCAAAAACATCATTGCTATTGTAAGCAACCTTTGTTCTAGACAAATTTTCAATTATAATTTCACCGCAGTAGTTTCTATTTTAAAAGAGTTGTATACATTTTTATGCCCTAATTATAGCCAAAAAATAGCCCATTCAATCAAATCAAATCTTATTATGCTTTCTGAAATATAACCAGTTCACTTTCAGTTAAGTTTTGTGTTCTGAGAGACAGATATTAATCCCTCTCTTTTTATGATATATCGGAGAATCCCACGCAAAATAATGAAATAGTTAGTTGTGCGGTCAGTTTCCAGCTGCCATCTTAATCGGATGATGTGACTCCCAACGAGCGAACTGTTTATTCACCCGTTTACGCAGAGGTCGATGCAGGGAGGTGGTCGTCGCTTTCCCAAATTGCGGAGCGCGCGATTAGCAGCTGTTTGTGCTTGATTTCCCCCCTGGGGGTGTGCGAGAGGGCTGGGGGTGTGCGAAAGGCCATGGGGGGCCGCGGATGTTGTGCTTCCATTTAGTTGAGTCGGATAGTTGGCGCGGAGGCCGTGAAACACGCGTGGCTCTTTAAAATCCGCTTTTGCCGCCTCCATGATTGATACTGACGGACCACTATTTCGGTGTTCCTCAGCCTACGGATCTAAATGAACCTGCACGAGGATGCCGTGCTATCGTCCATAAAGGTGTCTACTGCTTTTTAAATCTCTCGTGTGATAAGCAGTCAATACCATTTCGGTGTAGGCTCATAATACTCTTCCCGCTGCGTAAAATACTACAAAAAATTGATTTTTTTCTGACTGAAATACACACTTTATGGAGTTTAGCTAAGTCGTTATCAACGGCAGGTTATTATTTATTACCTATCGAGAATCTATATGACCCAATCTCTTTTCCCTAGGGCTTTCTTATCGATCCCTATATCAAGTCAGTCGCGTCAAACTGCAATGGTAATTATTGCCAGTCATCAATTGTTTAGTGTTTGGGTTAACCATAACAGTGATTTTGCTCCGATTTTGAAGAAATTTATCGATCGTATATCCTCATCGTATTGATTTATATCTCTGCCGTTTACGGCTACAGCCACTCGGTGCGACCACCGGGTTTCGGATGGCCAGTCAACCTCTGCATAGAAGTTAGATGCGAGATGTGCGATTTTACTGGTCGCAGTCGGGACAAAGAGCGACGGCATTCCGGGTGGGTTTAGGTAGATAGGCCTTTGTAATGATAAAGAGACTCAAGAAGATGACTTGGAGACGGGAGGTTTCTAACAGTAATGAATTCCATCACCCGGAGGAAATCGCAGCAGCTCTTCTTCATATGAGTGAAGTTGGAGACCATAGTGGTCGGTACAGCGACACTCATTTCACTTCAGGCGTGCTACCAATTATGTACTATAACGGCTGTAGATGTTTCCCCTTGCCTTCAACTGTGATGTGGGAGGAAAGGAGAAACCAACACATTATATTCCCGAGGAGTCGCAGCTACTCCACTCTTTCCTTTTTACCAAGACGTGATGGAACCCTCTCGAGTAAAATATTCCGGAGAAATAGTCCCCCTTTCAGATCTCCGGGCGGGGTCTTCCCGAGAGAGTACAGCAGTCAAGTCTTTTAGACATTTTAGGGCAAGGACGTGGAACGTGAGATCGCTGTGGACCTGTGGAAGACTGGAGAACCTGAAGGTAGAAATGCGAAGAATGCACCTCGACGTGTTAGGAGTAAGCGAAATGAAGTGGCCCGAAGAAGGAGACTTTTGGAGTGGAAGTCACAGAATTATTCACACACGATAACTGAATGGAATCGCTGGAGTGGGGGAAATATGATGGAAACACAATCACGGATGACCTTTCGGAAAACACTGGAAAACGATACGGAAGAGGATCTGACTCTGAAATCAGTGGAAGAGAGATGGGAGAACATAATACAAAGGGAGACCGCGGAAGGAGACAATTTGCCAAGATGAAGCAGTGGACCAGAGAAGGAGTCTTAGTATGGAATGAGGTGAGAAGAAGTTACAAAAATGTGGAAACGAAGAAGAAAAACTGCTAAAAATGATTAAAGAATGAGATAAACCGTAAAGAGAGAAAAGCAATGGGAATGTGGCTGAATGATCGACATAGGAACCTTGAAGATGGAAAGGTGAAGGTTGTGCAACGGATGGTAAGGAACCACTTCACTTAGGGTCATAAATGGAGAACTTTTAAATTTTACCTGAAGATAATGTGAAGAGTCGGAAATAATATTGGGGGAAAGGTAATCAATGGAAGCGATCTAATTGCAGAAGTAATCAAATGAAGAAACGAAGTCGAAAAGGGAGTATCAGACCTAAGATGGAAATAGAGGGAGCAGTTGAGGACGTGAGGTTAAACAAGGCCTCTGGAGCAGATGATATTCCTGCCGAGCTAATTAAAATGCGGAAGAGAGAGTCTTAGTACCTAGCTGTAGTACAGAAATCATCTGCGGCATGCATTCGGGAGGCGAAATGCACAGGAGCTTCGAGAAGAGCATTTTCATCCCCATTCCCGAAAAGAAGAGCGTCGGGAGCTGTTTTAGGACCAAAAGCCTGACGACTCTTTGCATCATCGATAGAAAAATAGAAAAGCTGAGGAGTTCGTTGACCAATTTGGGCGCAGAAGAAAACAAGAGAAGCGCCATCACCCGCTGGCTACTTATAGAGAAGTGATCGTTCAACGTTCGTTGTGTCTGCGGATTTGAAGAAGGCATTTGACAACGTGGATTGAAATTTAATGCTCAGAATTTCGACCGAAATTATCACACTACAACCGAAGATAATTCACAGTTTATATAGAAATCAGGTCGCTGTGTTCGAATCATGCCCAATCAGCGGAGAGTCAAGAATGAAGAAAGGAATGAGACACGGTTGTGCACACTCCTATTCAATATCTACATCAAGAAAACCATCCAATAGGTCAAAGAAAGACCTTCAGAGGCGAATAAAAAAAGGTAAAAAATCAGAGTTCTGCGATTTGCTGACGACAGAGCGATAATTGGAGAAATAAAGAAGACCCTATTCCTTATGGAAAGGAAAATGGCCAGGTATCAGGTGAAGATCAATGCAACGAAAACTAAGGTATGCATTCGGATAGAAGAGGCCAAAACGTTGGCATTAGGAAAACGAGAAGTTGAGAAGTTGAAGGAGTAGGTATCTGGGGAGCCAGGTTACCCGCGATGGAAGAAGCAAGAGAGAAATAATATATGATCTATATGATGTATAAAGAGAGAAATAGCTAGCAGAATAGCCCGGATTCTGCACGCAATGGAAACACGTGGAAGGGAGGACGCAATTCATCGGAACGTACATCTGGAGCATGTTCCTTTACGGCGGTGAGGCGTGGACGATGACAGCAGGGGAGAAGTCAAGTGTGGAAGCATTCAAAATGGGTGCTGCAGAATAGTGATGAAGGTTGAATGTAGTAATGAAGATTAAAGACAGTTTGATTGACAAACAAAAGAGTTCTGAGAAGCGTGAGAGAAAATAGCGATCTGCAGAAAACCAAAGAAGGTGAGACGACTTAAACGGCTTTATCGTGAGACATGATGGCCTGATGAAAACAATCGTCGAGGTAAACTTGAACGGAGAGAAATCAATTCTTGTGGTATATATCCTGGAAAGAGTCGGGAAACCCCTGTTTCTTTGTTTTTCTCCCCTGATGGATGGTGTCGTTTTCACTCGGTCTCCGTTTCGCTTGTGTCCTCCTTCGGAAACAGCTGCACTGCTACAGGGACCACCTCACTCTGCCGACCAACGATTAATGTCTTTCAGTTTCGTCAAAACCGTGCTACATGTTCAGTAGGACGAACCTCTTCCTGCTTTCCTCTCTCTCTCCAGCTCCTCTTACTTCCGCCATTTTATTGCTATCATTTTAGTTTTCTTTCTTTCCCATCCATTCGCCCTGTTGCCCTTTTTCGGGCGCCCTTATTTCGCACCTTCCCCTTCGTGCCCTGAATTTCAACCCTCCCTCGGCCTCGAGAAAGTAACGCAACCCCCCGTGAGCATCGCCTTTAAAATTAACGATGCCATTTTGGCCGTGTCGGCGGGGTGGGTTTGCTCTGCTTTCTTTTCACCCCCCACCCTCGACCCATTCGGGTTGCCACAGTTCAAGGGTTTTCTTTATTGTTCGCACGACCTTTTTGTCGCCACTTCTCTTCCGCTTCTTTCGCTGAGTGCTGTCGTCGAAAGATCAGGCGTTGTTTAAGAAAGGGCGCGATTGGGTGAGTGACCTCATTATTCCATGAGTGCCGCTTCACAGAAGGAAGTTCACGAAGTGTTACATCTCAGTGCTCCATTTGGGTGTATACAGGAACTCTTGTTGCATGATTTTCCTATCTTCAAGTGGTTTGATTCAAGACTGAGATTTGGGTAACATTTGAATAACATTTGACCTGGGCAAAAATCTATCGTCGTCCCTGAAAGACCTGAGATGGTGGAGGGCCCTTAAAAACCGACTTCAGGTCTGGCAGTTGTCAACTGTAGTGATGTAGAACAAGAGCCAATTTTTAATGTAATGTCCAGACAATGGAAATTCCTGGCCTGAAATGCCGTTGGTATCTACGGCAGACCGATATTTTGGTGGGTTAGCTTTGGTGTCTACCATTTTTATTGATGAAAGAATTAACGTATCAATTATAGTATGAAACTTCGAGATTTCACGTCCAAATTATTTTGGATAAATGATGAGCCATGGTTGGCGACCTCTTTGAACCACTGCTGGCCTCGTCCAAATGCATGTTTGGACGAGATTTGGAAACCATGTTCAGTGATAAGTTGCACAACTCACTCGCTCTCACGAAGATATACTTATTTCCTCGTTGCGACTCTCAGAGGCTAATTTTCCAAAGCAACGACCAGTTCCAATTCTGTCTAATCCGAGTTCCTTTTTCGGAAACAATGTCCAAATACATTCGCAAAACCAATAATTTTTCGAGCATGTAAGTGAATTTGAGCCTTTATACGCGTGTTAGTGTTCCCGTGCTCTGCTAAAGATACCAAGCATGTTACTGGCTTACGGTTGAATAAATTAAATACCTCATTTCTTGTATGAGCTAGGTTGCAGTTCTATCATCATTAGAAAAATAACGATTTTTTGATTTTTAATGTTTAAATTTCCATTCCTTAGTGATCGTGAGCTGGCCGCTGCGCGATTTGCGGAGACGTTTTTTGTATTTCCTGTAATTTTCCATTTAATTTCCTTTCTGGACATCTGGTTCATATCTCCAAGGTTTCAGTTATCTTGGTTAAGCTTTTTTTCGTGTTCCTTTTGTTATTGACTCCATATTTACCTTGATTTTCTCTTTTTTTTCCGTTAAGTTTTATGAACGAATCGGCATTCCCCTGCTTCAGCTGCCTCAGGGTGTGTATGCGTATCTGCGCCATTATACGCGCAGTCGTTTATACCGCCTTTTTCCTCAAGGCCGAATCCGTAATCGTATTACATATTGTGGATTGAAAAGGCCATCCCGAGTCATTAGATTACCTTCTTCTCTTGCCCTTAGTTTTTAAGCCTAATTGTACTCGTGGAACGATTATCTCCGAATCTTTGTGGTTGATCATTCTGGCCGCATTTCATTCAGCTCAAAGGAATGAAAGAGTACCCTTCTACGGCAACCGTTGGCATTCCGGATATTGTGCCGATTCAATATGAATGCCCATGACCGGATTCATTCGCGTTTCTTTCCCTGGTCCAGGGAATGAAATGTAGCATGATTTAATTAAGTTAGCATATCAGGATATTCACGAAATCATAGCTCTCAGCTGTCTTCTTCATGGGATATTGGAATGATGATCTTTTCCCCGAAGTCCGTACTCTTCTGTTGAGCATTTGTCACAGATGGTTTGGTACACCCGATTCATTGTCTATTCTCCTGCAATTTAATTATTTCCACAGCAAGCATGCCACTTATCAAATTCATAACCTCTTTTTACTACTCTTCATGCCTCGAGTTTCAATATCAGTCCTTGGTGAGGTCATACACCTTTAAGTGAAAAAAAACAAGCATCCACTTGCTTTTTCACGTCACCTTATATTTGTATGTCACGAGGAAATAAACCAAGCTGAATTCTTAAAGCGCTGTTTTTGCTATAACCATGTTCGTTTTTACTTGAGAAGCTTTGACCATCCTGGCACTGCATTACAAGTATTCCTGTTAATATGTGAAAAGGGAATTTTTGGCAGAAGGTTATATGAGGTGTAGTAATATGCAATAAATACAAATAGCGTCCATGCTAGCAGTTTATTTTCAACGACCATCTTTCAAGAGTTGACAACGTGAAACGCTTTGTGCAAAGCGTGTATTGGAGAAAAGAGTGGGAGGGGGTTGGACTGGAAGTGCACCCTATATCAACCCTTCCCGATTTCGCCAGCTAAATGGTTTATTTGAAAATGTATCCTTTGCATTTTCCATTGATGGCATTTATATTCCTTAATTTAAATTATGAAAATACCGAGGGACCGAGTTTCTCTTGGTGGCTGAGTGATTCGCAACCCCTTTAGAGAATTAAGAGAAAATATTCAGCAAATTTAAAATATACTTTTTATAAAGAGAATGTCAATAGATTTTTATATTAAATATGTTGTAGTGTTTTAGCGAGTAAAATGAAATGTATAAACGGAGGATTATCCAATCCTCCGTTATATCCAAAGGATTATCCAAAAAAACGTCTTCATCTATTATATTTTCTTGAATTAATATTACATTAAATACCTTCATGCTAAAGAAAAATACTGACAATTTTCCACAAAATTAGGATTTTACTTGACCGGTTTCGGTGTACAACACCATCTTCAGGTCCCTGAACCTGAAGACGGTGTTGTACACCGAAACCGGTCAAGTAAAATCCTAATGTTGTGGAAAATTGTCAGTATTTTTCTTTCGCTATGATATTCCACCAAATCAAGCCTGAAACAACTACCTTTATACCTTCATGCTAAATGACATGTATGCCGATGTATGCATGTTTATCTGGCAAATAAAGCAACTTTGAACTGTTTTTTCCGTTATATCAAGAAAAATCAAAGAAGAATTCCATTTAAAACATTTTCTTCTTTGTAAACGCCCCCATATTTATATATTTGACCTCACTTACGTACCACAATAGGAATAACGGAACTTGATGAGAAAATGATATCATTGGAAAAATAAACAGTTGTCCTTAAAAAGCTGTCCCTAATCCTCATTTCCAATGCCACTGCAGGAAAACACTTCCCTTGCCACTAGTGATGGGCGAAAAGTAACTATTCGTTACTTTTGCATTCGTTACTCACTCGGACCCGAACAAACGACTACTCACCTTGAGAAAAACCGAGTACGTGTACTCGCTTGAATGCCTACTCCAGAGTCCTCTGGATGCCATTCTCACCACTACTCCCTCATCACTTAGAAGTTGCTATTTAGCAAACCAGAAGACTATGCATACCTAAGGTCTACTTCCTCCATGCCTACTAGTGGTATGAATTCGGTGCACCCATAAATGGGTGCACCGAATAGTAATAAAAGTCAGTGATAAAAGTAATCGATGTCAGCTTAGGTGAACCGCACCATATATAGTGTACCGAAAAGTAATTTAGGCGATGATGGTTAGGTATTATTTATATCCATATTCGGGGGGGCATGAAGAAGTAGCAGAAGTATTCATATAATGATAGATATTTGATTAGATAGGAAAAGGTTTGGATCGTTTTGACCATGTTGGAAAACTGCTGCCTAACCATCATTATCAAGACATGACGGAAGTATAGCTACCATTGTTAGGATTTACTTTATGAAAAAGTTATTAATTTCAGGAACGTGACACATTATTTCACTGTTTAAATATCTACCAACTCATTATCAACAATTACCCCATCACACGTAAGGCAAAAAAGAAAAATCCTCAACAACATGGTGACATATAAAGGAAATTGGAAATTAAAATTATCTGAATGATGTCGTTTTTGGGGATTTATCCGCGGATGCGTGGTTGTCTGCCAACGTTTCCCCTCCGCTGCTCGAGGCTTCTTCAGGGTAAAATTACGTTCGTAGACAACCACGTATCCGCGGAGAAATCCCCAAAAACGACATCATTCAGAAGACATGGACCGCGAAAGTTTTAATCTATCGATCAAAATCATCCCTCGGCCGTACGATGGCATCACCAGAATTATTAGCGTAACAGTTTTTTTCAAAGACATCCCTGAATGTAACACTCTGGAAACGATTTTCCCCGTCTTCCTATAACAGCATCAATAATTTAAAAAAAGGGTTTATGCTTTTTGTTATCTGCAGAACGTCTTCTACAAAACTTCTTCAACGAATGTTGAAGAAGCAAACACTTGGCCTTTCAGCCAGCTCGTTCCCTGGAAATATGGCAACCTAGGTTGAGGAAAACAAATGAGAAACGAATACCGAGTAACTACTCGAAAGTAACGATTACTTTGCGAGAAAAGAACGAGTACTACCGAATACCTTAAAGTACCGATGAAGGCCATTACTACTACTTGCCACTCACCCAATCACTGACATCATATCCGATCGCCACAGAAATAAGGAACAGGCAACATCCCGAGCATCAATCAACCTCTGTAGCCCCTGCACGAAAACCATCCTCCAATGAAATCGAAGCTTCCGGCACTGCCCGTCCACAACCGTTGCACGCCACTTGCAATGCAAAACACTGCCTTGCATTGCACCACTCCCCGCAAGTCTAACCACAGGGCATCATACTCGGGCCTCTCCAATTTTCCCGTTCCATCTCACGCACATTGCAAATATTTCGGCGACTGCTTCACAGCCTCCACTGTCCATACACTCGCACCATAGCAACCAAATAGATCCCCCCTTAACATTGTTCACCTGCCCCTCTCCCCTCCATCTCAATCAGAGAGGCCCTTATTTCCTGTTCTTCGCCTTCTCTGCTCAATCGCTTAACTCTTAATAGTAGATTGGCTGAATTCAATCTATTCACTTCCTTGTTAAGACATTTTAATAAAAATTGTCATACCATTGATCTGAAAAATATATTTACTCAATGGAATTGTTTTTACAGTACTTTAACTATCCTGAGTTAGTGTCCTGATTAGGGTTCTTTCCTGGCATATGATTCGCTCGGGAAATCAATAAGTGGGTGCATTCTACTGCAAAAATTCTGTTTTAAAGTACCAGTAGGAATCGCATCTCCTTGAAGGGTTCATTATCACTTCAAAGGCGAAAGAAAAGCATCCTATTTTGTCTTTTAGAGGCAATTGCATGTGTTTATTTCTTAGAGAAATCGCCGAATATGTTTATATTTTATATTTAAGACTGCGAATTGATAACATGAAGAAGGTGGCGTAGCTGTAGAATCGTATTTATTTTGCATTTATTAGCGGCGTACTCAGTGTATAAACAAAGGCTTGGAAAAGTTTTTAGATAGAAGAACTGTATCTTACGATGGCTTAAAGTTTTATGCGATAGTCAAAATCTATTTTTAAAGCAATGAAAATTTAAGGAAGATATGTAGCAAGTAAATTTTCTTTTATTTTTTTATTTCAAAGAAAATTGTTCACATACAGCAGTGTTGCCATTTTACAGAGACGCATATAACAAGACACAAAAAGAGACGTATATATGTAAATATCCACAAGAGCAAGGTAAGAATAATATCAACTAATAAAGTACAAAGGAAAGAAACAAAAGAGAGTAGCAAAATAATGACAGGAAGGAAGGTACCAGTTATATGTATTAATTATGTTTACATTGAATTGCGAGAGTAGATTTGCTATTTTTGGCCTTAGATGAGCACCAAGGTTTTAATTTTCAGTTCGGAAATAATGGTTAGCATAAATAATAGTTAGTCATTAAATGTTAATTAAGCTCATTTACAAAATTCAGTATATTTTATTCAGTATATGCATTTTAAATGAAGCTACTTGCCGTTGTATTAATTCCATTTTTTTAAATTCTCTCCCAAGCCATACGCATTGTACGCTTCCACACATTGGGAGCTGTACTTAGCTTGTATGGAGCAAAAAGATTTTCCGAGCACGCAAGTTTAGAAAGGGGGAAAACCCTCTCAATCTCCCGGGCTTTCGTGCGAGGGTGCACTGAACTGCGCATTAAATTGCAAGGTTTGGTGCCGGAGCTTAATCCAATTTGAAGGACTGAGTGAGGAGGAGGCTCCCGGATGCGATTGCAGCGCCTCCGGCGGGACGGAATCTCATCATTCAATGTTCTTCGCTTCGTGCCGTCCCACTTTCGATCCCTGCCTCTCGCTTGCGCGCCCTTCGATTTCGACCCCTCGCCTCTGCTTACGTCATGCACCCTTCACTCTCGCGGCTCGCCTTTAAACAGAACCCCTTGCACACACAAGTGCTTGGAGAGTCCCTTTCCCGTCACGTTCTAATTGCGGCGCTCCTGCCGCCCCTTTTTGAGTTTTCCCTTCCTCATTGTTGTCTCAAAGTGCTGTTGGCATTGTTGCAGCGAGGTTTATTCCCTCTGCTCAACAATAAGCGTGTTGCCTGTTCCGGAAGTTGGCCATTGTCGTCGTGTTGCGTCATAATTACCCTCCCATATTTATCTCCCCAGACTTAATTTATATCATCTTCCCGTAGCGGGGCGGGGGTTGCTAAATCTCAGAAGATTAAATGACCGGTGCTTCGTTATAGTTACATTTTTATTCATACTCCAAGTAATTAATCACTCCGTGGTTGAAAATCTACAATTTATTGTTTTTGAAAAGGGCTGCGTGAAACAAAATATACTCTCGACTGCCTTGACATTAGTTTAGTTACTCTGAACTTATTAGTGACTTTACCGCAGCTAAATCATCCCCCTTCTTTTTCGAAAATAGAATTTAATTTGCTGAGTATTTAATTTTATTGATTGCCGTGACCCACGTTGCAGCCTAGGTTATATTTCAGCGCCGATTGGGGTAATTGATTTGCTGTGTATATTTGGTGGTCATCCTGAAGTTGGATGTTTTCACCTTGCCATTTGTCGTTTCGGTCTCGATCAAAGCTTTCAAGTTTTTTCAATAACGATGAATTGGGTGTGGAATTGAGAATCATATCTAGTTTGAACGCATTCTAGGAGTAGCGTAATTCTAGCGCCGTGTTTCCTAGCACTCCATTCCCCCTTCCCATTCTATGTCCATCCTGGCGCCTATTATTCATGTGTTTGGCGCCAGCGATGCCTTTCATCTTTCTGTGCAGTGCCGTTGTGGCCACAAAGCTGTCGGTGGGAGTAGTCGGGGCTCATCACTTGGCCACTTCCAATTATGATTATGCCTGTTGACCACCGCCCCTCACCAAGTACGTGGTGTGTGAAAGCCTTTAATGCCACTGGAGTAGAGGGTCCACGTTTCGGCCTTCGGTCGGAAGGTCACATCCGGATTAAGGCCCTTCTGCTATTCAAGCGGTTCAATTTCGTCGATATCAGCGGAATGATGGAATCGTCCGTCGGCCCATCCGGAACTTTAAATTCCTCACTCGACTTTTCACGCGAGAGATGGTACAGCGATAACGATCTCACCGACTGAATCCTAAGGGCCTTAACGTTCCCCCAGTTAGAGAACGCGAATTGTCGCCGGGAAATATATTCGACCATGAGCGATATTATAATTGTTTCCACTGTACTATTACAAGGTCACATAATGTGAATGTAAATAATTACTGAAAAGGGGTGAGGTGTAGGGGTAGGATTAGCTGCTTGTCTTCCGCACAATGGCGGACGCAGGTCCCGCTTGTCATCGAGAAGAAGGGTTTGGCGAGTGCATTGGAGGCGAGTTGACCTTCAGGAGACTTAGCAGTGGATCGGACGGATTTATTGGAAACCTCAACTGGACAGCGAATGCAATGGTGGGGCATTGTTGGACCAGAGGGTGAGGCAACGTCGCCTATTGCCACCAATGAATTGCAATGGTGTGAAATGATTGTGGACATGTGGAGTATTGGGAATTGATATTTGCGCTTGGTTTCGGGATGATCGAGCGGTATTTATCCGTTCAGCAAATGCTCTACAGATACAAAATGCAATAGTTAACGGTTGAAGATCAGTCATAATGAAATAAATGAAAGGCTTTAAGCACTTTCCCCAGATTTAATTATCACCCTACGCGTTTCAACTCAGTGTCTTCATCAGCTGCAAGACAATTAAAAAAAGGGAAGGAGACAAAAAAAATATGTATACATATACACACGCAAAGAGTGTTGGAGGAAGCGAAGTAAAGGAAGAGAGATGAATGCCATTGGCCACGAGTCACTGTCAAGAAGCAGGCCGGGAAAAACCTCGGAGGAAGGGTAATTAGGGGGGGGGGGGGGGAGCATGGACTTCCGGATTACTTACTGAAGTTGTTCATTTGGATTAGTTACTGAAATTGTTCACTTGTGGCACTGTTTGAAGCGGGGCCCTGCTTCGGTCGAAAGGAAGGTGAGGGCCGAGGAACTGCTTGAGTCCCCCGTGCTTGAGTTGGCGAGCGAGAGACAGGGAGGCGAGAAAGGCTACGGTTGACGAGAGAGGGAAAAGCAAGGAGAGGGGAGAGAATAGGGAGGAGAAGACCGAAGGGGGGTGTAAACATGAGAAGGTAGGGGGTGAAAGAAACAGAGGGTGGGACAACTGAGATGGGAGGCTTTGCACAGAGGAGGAAGGGTGGTCTAGGGCGGGGGGATTATTCCTGGAGGGAGGAGGGAATATGGAGACGAGGGGAATGATTAGGAAAAAGTTGGCCATTCAATAAATTGTGCTCCGTGGATTGTATAATTCCCATCTACTCCATAACGCCCAATTAAATGCCCTTGTTCTCCAGATGAAGAATCTCCGGCGCAAAGTCACATGAATGGGTGGTTTGTAGCAAGTGTTTTGCCAGGAGATTCCTCGTCGGATTGCCAGCTCCTCTTTTATGTTCTTCCCGTCGGATTGTGAAATGCCTTGCCGTCTGTTCGACATGGAGCGTATCACAGCATATCCACACTTCACTTTGTACACACCGACATGGAGGAGGGTTTGTCTTTGTCTTTGCACAGCGTTTTACGAAGGGAGGCTGGGTGGTAGAAGAAGATTTTAAATTTGTCTTTCGGGATCTTCTAGCTAATTTATAGGGCAAACAACCCACTAATCGTAACTTAACCCACTTCCTTTTCTGATGTTCACTGGTACTAAGGGTAAGAGGGCAAAGTCGGGAGGCGGCTAATTTATGAGGCTTTTTGCCCAGGAGTGTAGTGATCGTTCCTGGTTTGTAGCCGTTAGAGGCTCCTATTGTTTTAATGGTATGAATCTCCTGATTGAAGTCGGTCTCTGATAATGGTAGATTCACCAGCCTGTGTAACGCAGCTACCTTGCGAGTAGTAGGGTGCCATGAATCCATGGAGATGATGACGTCACTATAACACGGTCTCCTGTTTATTGCAAATTAGTGTATGTATCCTTTAATAGATATTGCTGGATCCAAGAAGCTGAGCTATCTTTCAGATTTTAGTTCCATTGTGAAATTAATTCTGTGGTAAATGAAATAGTTTCACTCGTAACTTTGTGGAAATTCATGACAATAGATTTATTACTAACTTTTACAAACCATAGTAAAATTGTAAAAGTTAGTAATAAATCTATTCTAATTCTGTGGTGTTGGGAGTTTAAAATCTTTAGTTAGTAACCAAGGTGTCTTCTATACCCCCCCCCCTTTTCTCCTTCCTCGAGGTTTTTCCCGGCCTGCTTCTTGACAGTGACTCGTGGCCAATGGCATTCATCTCTCTTACTTTACTTCGCTTCCTCCCTCACTCTTTGCGTATATATACATTTGTCTTCTTCCCTTTTTTAAATTCTCTTGCACCTGATGATGGCTCTGTGAGTTAAAGCGCGACGTGTCATCATTAAATCCGTGGAAAAGTGTTTTAAGGTTTTTCATTATTGAAACCTTCCGCGACATCAAGCATTATCTAGTAGGTAACAGTAATGAGATAAAATTAACAAGGAGAACTATTCTCTCTTTGTACCTTTCGCACTTTATTTTTTTCTGTCTACGGTTTTGACATGAAACGTCATCTTCAAGGTTAGCATATCTTTGGTAGCGTCCTTATATAATCTAAGTATAAAAGTGTGCAGGGGGATGAAGAAAGTGGCGACAGGAGTTGGGTTAAGGGACGTGCTTTGATGTCAATTTCAGGGTTCTTCACAGGAAAGGGAGTGGACTGGATGTTGACTCAATGCTCAAGCAACTCGAAACATCTATGATATTAAAGACATGAAAGGTGAATGGCAGTCAAATGTTGCGTCATTATCTAGTTTAAAGTTCTTGTCTGTGCTTCCAATAGCACACTTATAATAAAAAATCTAATTATTAACCGATTATAACAGAATTTTTTATATCAGGTTCAAAGTCGCTAGTATGATTGCATTTCACAAATACTTGTCAAAATTAGAGTGTTCATCGCAAGTTACGTCTCATATAATGCTCCTAAATTCTAGTAATACGCGCATGTCCCGTTTGGCCCGAGCATCTCATGAGTGACCAACATTTTAAAGTGAGAATTGGCAAAAGGAAAGTTTTGGTTGGTTGGTTGTTCAGGGGAGGCGACCGACAGCTGAGGTCATTTGCGCCATTTAGGATAGGTGGGTGATTGGGTAAAGGCAGGAGTTTTCAGGGAACGGAGGAAGAAGGGTGGAGAGAAACCCGGCGTCGGCATTAGCCTACTCTTAGCGACAGGTGCCAAGGGGACCACGGCTTAACGTCCCATCCGACGGACGGAGTACTGAACTTGAAATGCCCTCCACCAGGCACTCAAGTGGGGACCAGTTTTCTACTGAAAAATCCGCCATTACCGGGAATCGGACCCTGTCCCTCGGGATGGGAAAGAAAGTGTTCAAAATGTTGTCCAGTAGTTGCGGCATTATAAAAGAACAAGTTACAATCTTCGCGGGCACTTTATGATCCTGTACACGCCAAGTTTTCATAAAAATAGCAGCTTACACCAAAAAAAACTTACAGTAAAAACTGTAACTCCCATTTAAGGTGCCTTAAGAAAGAGAGAGAGAGGGCGGGGGAAGTGGATATTAAGTCCAAGGGAATTGGAGCAATTTCCAAGTAATTGAAGCAATATTGGTCTCGTCATATCTTTGCGAAATTATAGAGGGCATGTATGATGAAGAGTGTTTGATGGTGTTATGTACAATACCTGTAGCTTACAAGCTCACTAACTACGAGCACCTGGAACGTATTTCATAGTTAGATGTTCCTCTATGAAGAAGTAAAAGTAAGGGATTGAGAAGAAGAGACGTCTGACCGATCAGCTGTACAAGCGTTTGATTGCATTAGCATCCTCTTTCCTTTGCACCAGATCCCAGCTCGAATAGGGGTAGCCGGCCGAGGTGGCATTTAGGGAGGCAGGGTTCTGCTCGGTCGGAACGTACCGCCACGTGATGTCCCGTGACATATCCTTTATTAATTCTGTACGCATAAACTTTAAATCTACGTTGTCAAAAAGTACTCCTCTACCCTTCCGTAGGGCCTGCACAACAGCCATATTGTCCGAGAGTACATTGATAGATATATATTTATGGGAAATAGATACAATGTGCCTCATGCATCTAAATCTACATAATACCCTGCAAGCCACCATAGAGGTGTGTGGCAGGGGTGAATTCTTACCAAACATGCACTACATGCATAAAAAAGGATTAGTATTTATATGCTGTTCTAAACTCCACTTTAAAAAAAAGATAAAAATAGCAAAGCAAACATGCAAATACGTGCTGTTAGTTGGGTTAGCTTCAAGTCCTTACACCAACATGCAGCTACCAATGTTATCCATTGCTACACTCGTATTGGATATATTTACCGTTATTAATATTTCTAATTGTACGAGGAAAAAAGGACATTTTGAATCCTTCAGTTCGGCAATCAAATTCCCTAATTTTGTAATTATGGTCCAGTCTACAATATTAAGTTGGGGTCCGCAAAATATTTTTAACATCGTCACTGAAAATATGGTCTTGGATTTTCTTTAAGGAATTAAGCCTAAATTTCAACTTTCGACCTGACAATGAATCCCATTTTCAGTCATTTAATAGACTTGTTACGCTAATAAGGTTATCGTACCGTCCCTCTACGAATCTTTCCAATCTTCGCTGATCACACGTTCAAATTCATTATTTAGACCGATTTCGTAGGGATCCCATTCATCATCATCATTGGTCAACAATCCTAGGATTGGTTTGACGCAGCTTTCCACTAGCTACTTTTCTAGTTACTTACTTACTTAGCTACACTGGCAGCATATTCCAAATGAGGTGTAACAAGGGAAAAGTAGCTGATTTCTCGTACATGATCGTCACACTTACCCAGTACTCTTTTGATGAATCCCAGTCTACGATTCGCATGTCCCATTATTTCGCGTATGTGTTTCCCCAGGAAAGATACCTAATGTGTCTGTCTTATTCCAAGTTATTTAATGGATTCCACGCTTTTTAATTCATTATTACTTACTTTTTAAGTGCTAGGAGGAGAGCTATTCTTTTTCCAAAAATTCATCACAAGAGATTTTAAAACTTTAATTCTAACTGCCATGTATCACACCAATTTTCAATTCCTTGTAGGTCAACACTTAAATATTCTTTATCGTTAGAGCATAGAATTTCCCTGACCATTACTGCGTCTTCGGCAAGTAGACGAAGCTTACTTTTTACCACCTTATGGAAATCAACAGAAGGAACAGGAGTGGGCCTATCACACTACCTTTTGGGGCACCTGAAGTGACAATTTTTTATATGTAGGCCTCTCATCGGCGAATGGCCAAATTGCAATTGTACATGTCGCTTACCAAAGCATATATCTTTAATATTAGGACATTTATTTCATAGCCACTTCGCAGTGCATAAAGTACGCCCGGGCGTAGACACCAAGAGAAGAAAATGAGGGTTTATCTCTTAAAGCCTCCCAAAGAAAAAAATACGCAATAATTAGTACTGTATGGTCAGGCTCTTTGTAATGTGGACGATTACATTTTTATTCACGTAAATAATCCGTGTAAGTGAGTACACAACTGAAGAAGGTAGATTTTGCAAATCGTAACTCACCACACAGCAGGTATTTCCCGTGAGCAGCATAAGGCCACCATGGGCTCTATGTCTAAATGAACCTCCTTTCCGATATGCTACGTCACTACCAAGTGCTGTCATGAAAATCGATAGAAGAGAGAGCTAGGAGAGACCCTCATTTTGGGGCAAACATGTTCTCTATGTTCTATGCTTCCATCGCTGTGTGGCAGTTTGTGCAGTATTTAGTGCTGCCGTTTAGTCGTGGAAACAAAGAGCTCGTGAACAAGAGTTGCAATCAGTCCTTCGCTTATGTGTAGGGCTGTGTGATACCACGATATATCGTCGACGATACTCGATATGCACTTGATATCAGGAGTCCATATTTCGATATCCGAAATTCCGATATGACGATATCCTGTTCCCGGTGTTTTTTTCTGTCACCCTTATTTTTCAGTCTCCATTTAGCGCAATTTCTCGGTAATGGTTGATCGGATTGAAGTGCTATAAATGGCCTCTTCCTTCCAAAATATTACACTACCTCGATCGTTAATTATGTATTTTAAATTGTCTAATTTGCTATTGTTATTGATTATTACATTTTTATCATAAAATTTGGATGTCGGGAATGGAATGGTCATGGTGCGATTTCATCGCTCAAAACTTGAATTCAACAAGAAAAGGTCAAATTTGTTTGTAAAATTATCGTTTTCAAACCGTGATTCGGAATTTAAAACAATTTCACCATTCTTCGACCAAGGTCAAAGGTGGTTATATTTTAGCTCATATGGGCAGTATCAAAAAAATGAAAAGAGCCTCTGTTATCTGAAATTATATGCTTTTTCGCCTAAAGTTATTATATTATAAGTCGACATCCGATATCCCGATATGTCCATATCACGATATCTCCTATTTATATCGCGAAACCGATATATCGGCGAATCCGCGATATTCAAAACAGCAGCATATCGCACAGTCCTACCTTTGCGTGAACAAGGCCAAACACATGTCCCTCCTTGTGCTGTCGGCGGCGGTGACGACACTCACCTCGATCAACTCTCCTCTTCAAGACGCCTTCCGAGGGGAAGAGAAGCTCTCTCCCCCCCTCTTGGCGGCGCACAGTGGGGCCAAAATCGGTTTGGCTGGCCAAAATCATAAAAATGAAACTGACGATTTAGAGGTGATATTAGTTTTATTTTGTAAATAAATGTCTTAGGCATAGACTCGTATGATTTTTTTGGTTGTATGATGCCACTGTTACCTTTGGAGACCATTGAATGTAAATCAATTTTGTGCCACTTTTTTAGATACGTGATTGCCTCATTTATTCCATTGACTCTATTGCGCAATTGCTAATAATGAGAGCAATGAAATTTAACATCAATAAAGTAACATGTCTTAAGGTTTTTATCACGAATTTTGAGACAGCAATTACCAATAGAAAACTCTGTACAGGATGGTAATCAAACGAGGTACCATCGAAAAAATTTCGCGTTTCTGGCTTGATATTCAAAAAATGTCTGACGAGGTCGGAGCAATTTTCAAAGCCCAAATACTTCCTTTGTGTGTTTTCTGTCATATATGAACAAATCAGCTGCTACCATGCGCAACATTGTGAGTAATGACAATTTAATCTTCTCCCTCCTAAGTCGGCCGGAACCGGCCGCATGGCGTTCTTTGACTTCTCGCCGAATTTAAATACCCAGTATCCCTAGCTTTTAATTCCCAAGTAGCTCCAGCAGTGCTCCTAAGTTTACGTCTCTAAATATAATCCTCAAATTTCGAAACACTGTCGTGAAATTTATAACAAATTTCCGTTATAAATAGATTTTTAAGACTAATAGACATAACTTCGGTTTCTCAACTTATGGTTTATGGCTAGCGTGTTTATCAACATTTCCTAGTATTCAGTGAAAAAAATCCTCACCTAACATGCATTCCGATAATCGAATTCATTCGATCCTATGGGCAAGTTGTGCATTAACCCCCTTCCTCCTACAAAGGCGCGTGTTACTTCGTGATGCAATGTATCATATTTAGAGCGTAGTGCATAATCATCTGTCGCTTATGACCTCAAAGGCCAAGAGAAATAGAGGTCTTATGACCAAAGGAGCCTTCACTCAGCGCCTCACACCAAAGGTGCATGAGAAAGGGTCAGGGGGGCTAAAAGATTTTTTTCTTTTTTTGCGCCACATGTCTGTCTGAGCGTGAGATAGGAATGAGTGTTTTCTTAGAAAAACATATACCCCCTAGAGGAGGCGGAAGCGTGGAGTGACCAAAAGAAGGCCCTTCGCAAGCCAATGCTGGTCACCCATTTTCGGCTATCTATCGTGAGAGAGAACGCCTTGGCTGCATGCATAAACAAGCCATAGCAGGCGCGGTGTTTCCATCTTCTATTCTCGTATCTCAAAGTGTCCCATTCATTCATTGAAGAAACTAGGGCTCATTACCTCCCCGCGAACAAGCCCTCTTCTGAAATGACTCCAGAATCTTCTTTCAGCGCTTAGCTGGTAATAATGTGCCATCCCAAAGACTCATAAGGTCTTCGGGATTTTGTGAGTGCTGTGACTGATATTATGAGGTTCTGTTTCATCTCAGAGGAGTTAAGGATAAGAGAGTTGCGTGCCTTGGCGAAGATAAACACTTTCTAGCTGAAACAGAATCATATGAGTCTCAAAAGATTGCCCTCAGTATAGCAGAGCAAGACGGCCAGTGTAGGCCGAATTAGAAAGAGAGCGAATTGAGGCATTTAAACTTCCATTGGGAGAGGATTAAAGTTTCCGCGCCATAATAATTTAAGGTGGGGTAAGACGGGTGAATAAGCGCTTGCCCCTAGCTTCCATAAGACTAGTGGTGGATATTCTCTACAAGAGTTATGTCTTTTAAAATAACTAGGCGAATGCTTTACACCCTGCTCATCGAGAAATCTAATGGTGGATGGTAAGAACGATATGATCATATGTATTCTTATATGTTGAGGAACAGCTAGATTTGTCATTTCGTAGACTCGGCGATTTGTAGACACTGTGGAGATATCCGGAAGAAATGGCAGGATAGCAGTCAAGTGCACAAAAGATTTCTTCACTCTAATGAAGGTTGGCTGAACAAGACAATCACTATCACCGTGATTTAACGTGACGTTGTTTAATTTTTTGACCATGCATATTTATGAACATTTTTTTCGAGAAAATTTTGAAGAAAAAATGAAAAAGTTGTATTTCAGGGTATTGCCCTAACAAAATGTGTTACATCAATATGTACTCAAAAATCTTTGCCATCGATTGATATAAAAATATTCTGCTCTTTAGCACCGCAAAATAACTTTTTTAAACAAAATAATACAACAGTTTCGCGTCCACGTGCCACCCAATGACACGCATACGTGCTATACAATCTGTTCAGCGGTATAGCACAGGCATAGTCATTTTGAATGAATTAATTGCAACGTATAAGAGTTGCGTGGGTACATAAACAGTTTTCCATTAACAAATAACATTTATGCAATGCATGCCATTTTCATAGTTTTATAATGTATGTAGGTACTAAATAGCAACCTTGCATTGTACATAGATATCAGTAAAATCATGTCCAAACAAATATAAACACAACGGTAGTTATTATACTATATAATCAATATTTAAATTTATATCTATGTTAATAACTCTGTACGGAGATTTGATTAATATATTAATTTACCTATATGTATTCTTAATGTGTCATCAACAGATCGGATTATAAACTTGCGAGGTGATAATAATCCTTCTCGGGAAGATTCTTGAAAAAATCTCTGTATACCTGTGCTCTAGTCCATGTACTTGATTGCTCTTAATTATTATATTTTATTAGCATAACTGAAATCAGATTCGGCGTTAGCAATCCCAGAAACCTATGTATAGCCATTTCTGTAAGCACTCAATGAGGTTTACTTCTTTTGACTACTTGGCTCGTTTTCTTTTAGATCGTGTTTTTTTCGTTGCAAAACGATTAGTAAAGCTTGCGAAAGTTACAATAAATATCCGAACCAGCCATTTATTATCAATTTCCTAAAACGATAAGTGCTATATTTCCATGGTAGTAAAAAATACTACAATTTCTTGAAAACGAACCATGTGTGTTGCGGGGTAGTCTACCCTCAACAGTCACACTACGCTGTACCTTGGTTTCAAGGACAAAATTTACAAAAATAACTTCAGATTCGGCTTCAGCAACCACACAAACCCTTACATAGCGATTTTCGTTGACATATAACACGATTTTCCTATTTTGGCCATATTTTCGGCAATCGGCCCCACTGTGCGGCGGCGGCGCGCGGTGTGACTTCCACGCAGCATATGACGTCGTGGTGGATGCGGGCACGTTGCCCAGGAGGCGAGTGTGGGAGGGGCGAGCGAATCCTTGCTTTGTTGCGGACGCAGGGGATCCGTTTCGTGTTTGTCGGCAGCGACACTTCAGCACTGGCGGTGTGGCCCCCCTGCGGGCAGAGCCTCGGGGGAGAAGTTCGATTCAAGGGAATACATTTTCCAGGGCCACCCGGGGAAAGTAACTTGCCACCCTGATGTGTGAATTTCACGTTGTGCTTACTACTGCGTGGCCTCAACCACCGAACTGACTTCAGAGTTGAGCCATGGCGTTGACGTAATTGGTTGCTTCTGGCCATCCAGCATAATCTTAAGACGGTCCCCGGCATTCGGGGCAGTGGCTCGCCGTTTGATTGCCCGGCCGGGGTGGACCTCATCCCGAGTTGAATGGAGCCCGAGTGCATCGGCGTCCAATGGGGGCGTTTACTCGGAACCGAAATCTTAATCTTCTAACCACAACCATTCACTCATAAATCAAACATTAAAATTAGCAAAAGGTGACGCCCACCGAAAAAGCTGCTGTGATAACACTGACGTCGTTTTCCTCCCGTCCTTGACTGATTTTAGGGGAAGGGAAGGGAGTGGTGGGGGGTTCTCGGAAGGTCTGCTCGCACAGATGCTGTCGCAATCGCTCCTATTGGCAGAGTCAGCTGTGTCTCCCCCATTGCGATGAAGCCAAGTAGCTTCGCGGGCTCAGTGTTGATTGGACGAAGTCGATATACGTCAGAGGTTGCACCACGCCCACTTTTCCGAAAGGGTTAAAAACATCAGTTATTCGCCGTTTATAACTCGAGAAATAATTGACGGATCAAAAAACAGAAAAAATGTCTTTTTATTTTACAAACTCTATCATATTCGCCAATAAAAAAACCGTGGTAAACGACCCCATTCCGCCTCGGGCTCAGCTCATCTCGGAGTTGAGTTTCTAAGATAGGCCGAGCTACATCACCCTCGCCTTTGGAGCACTTTGAAAGACAGCATCTAATTTTTCTATGAACTTGAAACTAGCGGATCGGCGAGTATTGTGAGGAAAAGAGAACGGTCAAGCGACAGTTACACCTCAATCGGTAATCCACTTCCGGACATGATAGCTTTCGATGAATATCACATCGTAAGGCATATTCCATAATTACGAGCGTAGACCGAGTCAGCTATTACTCCAGATTGACTTCTATAAGAATCTGTCGTAAGAAAAATATTAAGATGTACTGTCATGAACACTATTCATGCCTTTTTCAATTTTTTTCTAGACTATCTTCCATTTGCTATTTTTTCCACAGTTATAATTTTTGTATTCCTCGGGAAGAGACCTTTTTATATTCCTATTGTGAAGTTCCTGGCAATTGGACCGATTACGAGTTGATTTTATTTGTTTCACTCTCCTTAACTTGTTGAAATGTTAAAAGTTACTAAAGTGTTAAAATATTATATATCATCTCTAAGAAATCAGGGACGAAAAATAACTGTAATGTATTTCTGTATTCTGTGAACTGTTGATGCGATTGTATAATATTTATGATCTGCTATCATCATATCATTCATCGCTATCATCAGTGTGGTTAAGTTGGATGAAATGTTAACGATGCTATCCTCGGCTAATTTCGTTTCGAGTGAACTTATTTTCACTGCAAGCGCACTATTCTGTCCCGTTTTACTGATATCGGCTTTTCTGTGTGTTTGCACTGGAACACCCGTCCATTTGTCTCCAGCCCAATCGATAAAGCCTGAAATAACGCCGTCTGAGCACACATTCGGAGGTTTCGTGTGATACTTATCTCCATCGTTGATCGATTGTTTCTGGCGGTCACTGCGGTCACATGGGAGAGGCCTTTATTACAGCTGCACTGACTTGGCGACAGATCCCGGTTCTCCACTGCTCTTCCCTCGGGAGCATTCTTCCTCCAACTCCTTCCTTGAAAAGCGGACGTGATCAACGACGAAATCAATTTGGATTCAGGAAAAAACCAGGAGCTAGGGAGGCAATACTCGGCTTAAGGATAATGGCCGAGAAAATGATACACGTAAACAAGCCGTTCTATGCGGCATTCGTGTCCTTGGAAAAGGCCTTTGACAACTTCGAATGGAACAAGATGTTCAAGATACTGGAAGCGATTGGAATGTACTACAAGGAGAGAAGAATAATCTATAGCCTCTACAAGAACCAAGTCACCACAATGCGAATGAAAGACGGAAGGAAGAGAGAAGCCAAAATAAATAAAGGAGTCAGACAAGTATGCAACTTCTCCCATGCGTTATTCAATATATAAATGAAAGAAGCCATAAGAGACACAGAGGAAATTGGTATCAAGGGCATCAAGGTGAATGGCGAAGAAATAAGCATGCTAAGGTTTGCTGATGACATCGCAGTTGTAGCAGAAAGTCGAGAGGACTTGCAAGCATCCCTGACCACAATGGACCAAGTACTTCAAGAATATAATGTGAGCATCAAAGAGAAGAAAATTAAAATCCTAGTGCGCGGAAGAGAGAAGCTTAGGGCAAAAATCACAAATCGAGGAGTGAATTTGGAACAAGTGGAGTGCTTCACGTACCTCGGCAGCACTATAACTTGGGATGGAAGAAGCTCGACGGACATCAAGCGAAGAATAGCACAAGCTAAGGAGGCGTTTATGAAGAAGAGACAATTGCTGTGCTCAAAGAACCTACGGCTGCAAACAAGGAAGCACTTCATCGAAACATTCGTGTGGTGCGTTGTACTCAATGGATCAGAGACATAGAACATCGGGAAAGCAGACCAACGAAGAATTGAAGCCTTCGAAACATGGTGCTGGAGGAGAATGTTGAAGATTAAATGGAAAGATAAATTGAGTAACGATGAGGTGCATAGAAGATCAGAATCACAATGAATTAGTTAGAAATATAATAGAAGGGCAGATTGAAGGGAAGGTCCCGCTAGGAAGTCCAAAGGACAAGTATATAGGACAAATAAAGAAGGACTTGAAAAGAGAAAACAGAGGAGAGGGCGTGAGGGAATTAACAGGGCAGAATGGAGGGCTGCAGTGAACCAGTCCTAGGATTGAAATACTGATGATTATGATGATGATGTTTAATACAGCAGTTATCGCAGTTTAGTGGTAGCATTGCGTAATTCACATGTCTGGGGATTTTAGCGTGTGGAATATCATTTTTTTCCGTTACTTTAATTGTGCATATTTTTCACAGATTGTAGCAACGCAAGCAAGGCGCGTTTAATTCCAAAGGGAAATTCCCCCGGTTTTATCCGTCGATGCAGAGACTTAACACTGCAAAGTGCCTCGTCGTATCGTGGGAATTTCTAGGCGAGTGGCGTCCACTTTTAATCGAATACAGTCTCCTTATTACGTTTCTCTCATAGCCGTTTGACTTTAAGAAATCTTTAATACCGCTTAGGAGTCAACATTACAAGTAGCATGGCGGTCAACTCTCGGTATAGTTGGCAAGCGAATGAAATTTCTCCACAATAATAGTCTCCAGTTGAAAGTGTGTATTTATGAAACAAACCTTTCAACACAGTTGTTGCTGTGCCTGCCAATATTTGTTGCTGAGACATGATACGATAATTGTCAAGTATATATCGATAATAATAGGCTCAACGATGTTTGTAGAAAAACATCGTTTTCGTCTAATTATTCCTGCTTAAAATGCGTAATCGATATCAAAATAAACAATGTCATGCTGTCTCCCTGGTCTCTGCCTCTTGAATGTTGGTTCTTTTTCCTCGGATGAAGCCACTCACATCGCGAGAGGGTGATCTGGATTATGTGAGATGATGCGGTCGGTGTGACAGGAGTTCACTGATGGTTGTTCAAGGGTCTCCGAAGCCAGTGTTATTAGCTGTCAGCAGGATGCTCCTTCTACTCGTAGATGGCCGCCTAGCTGACGACTAAGGTGATGATTCAGGAATTCGAAAAATCTCGCAAGATGAGAAAAGCGGCTGAATCTGCAATTGGCTGCGGAATGTATTCGGTGCACACTTGTCTTGGGGACCGCAAGACTTCTCGAGGGAAGCCGTCTTTCTTACTCTCCCCGGGTTCAAATCCCGGCAGTGGGAGATATTTTTCGTTGATGAAATCCCTGGTGCCTTCCGTTAAGAACAGACTAACTACGGCGCTGGGTTTCCATCCTCCTTGAACTCTCATTGTGCCTTTTCTCCTCCCGTCTGAAGCACCTGTATGTGCGGACTTGAAAATTACTGATAGGTAGCCGTGGGTATATTTCTGACGTAATCTGTATTGATACAGTGCATTCCTTGAAAGCGAAATTTTGCCTATATATTTCACTTCTTGGCCATGATTTAAGAAGCTGTATAACATTTACAGACGGAGCAAAACGGGTATTCTGTGGAATAACCAATCAAGGAAGACGTTTCACCTGATGAAGAATCACTTGACATATGAATATAGAATGATAAAGAGTCCGGAATGGCTTGATGAAAACATTAGCTCTAAGCAGTAAGAGGGAAACAACTTCAAGTCAAATTTGAAAAGTGTTCGGGTTAGCTACCCTGGCGAGACGCATCAAAGATGTATAACTATGTTAATACTGAAGGTTGGCCGCGCCACAGATGCAGTGGAGACCTGCATTAGCCCAATACTAAGCTTGGGGTCCCTATCTTTCATGACCTACGGGGTAAGAAACTGTGCAAGGAATACTCAGCAATCAGCATCGTAATTGGTGCAGTGTGATGCTCCACACCTCTGTCCTGTAACCATCTTTCTCCGCTTTAAAATTAAAAATCAAACAATAGTTATCACAAATCATGTGAATAATATTTGCATTATTTTATTCGTAATAATGTACGGCTGAAAAAGAGGCCTTTGAGGTCACACATGCATATAATTTTTGTTCATTTTTTTTTCACATATTGCTTGATTTCAAGATTCTTGATGGATAGAAATGTGTTTTGAAAGCACACGAGTGTGACCCTTTGATTGGCAGATTTCACGTTTGGCCTGCTCTCAATTTATCGACCCCCAAACATATTTCAAAAGTTCATTCGAGACTGACACACAAGTGGTGGATCTCGACAATGGTCGTTTGATGAGTCGCTAATCGATTCGATTCCGATAGGACGCGTGTCGCATTCCCCCTTTGTCGCCAATTCACCGCTCTCGTGATTTCCGCGCAAATGAAAAAAGGAGATGTGTGAAAATAAGCACCCCCTCCACCCCCACCCTGCGCTCGCCCCATCCACGTCGATATATCGATCGATATGGAAAGCGAGAAAGGGGAGCGAGACGTAATTTCCCGATTGCCCCTCACAAATGCCTCTCGCGGTTCTGCCGGAAGATGGATTTCGGGCCCGATCGCTCTCGTGTTTGGTTTTTTCCCGCTGCGCAGGCGGTTTCCCTCCCTTCTCTCTGGGCACCCCCTGCCATGCTCCACTCTAGCACGCCACTGCTTCCCCATCACTCGGCTTCAATGTGCTCAGGATCGAAGGTGAAACCCCTTCCTTCTGGTGGGGATGGAGACGAAAACATCGGAGGCTGGGCGTGAAGCAGGCAGCGGCGAGAGGGAATAAGAATCCAATCAAGACGACGACTGCGGCGGTCCACTCACTCCGCGAGGTGTGAATAATTCAGCCTCTCGCTGTCACTCGTGCGGAGTGGCAATGGCCAGCCCGCTTTCTTTTCCTCCGCCCCGATGTGCATCGCAGGGGTGTTTGCGAGGAATGCGAATTGATTGCACAGCGATTGATTTCACTCAGTCCTCGACACTCTCAAATTTTCTTCCTTCATTCCTTCTTTGCGCAGCCTCGAATTGCATGCGTCTTCACCTCATTTACATCACTCTAAAAGCGCGTTTACACGTAGAAGTTGACTGCTATGACAGTCAACTGCTAACAACTGTTTAGCCCTACTCGCATGTGTAAATAGCAACTGCGATGCGAGTTCAGGTCGATACTAGACACATGTCGAACACTATCGATTCCAATTCGAGCTATTAGCAAAGTTGAAGTCCGTCTACTTTCCAGCGGAAATGTATCCAACACAATCGCAACAATCGCCAACGGAAAGCAATACACGACGGAATTTGGATATAATAACAAGGATATCCCTCCCCAAAAGGGGAGATTATACTCTTTAAAGAACTGGAACCAAAGATAATCATCAATGGAATTTATTGCTTGAAGAATTTCATGAACATTTAAGCATCAATCACTATTGAAATAAAACTCTTTTTATTTGTTATGACAACGCCTAGATAGTGGCTTTAAGCTGCATAGAAGTTGGTGCAGACGCAGCATAGCAGTGGCGATATATCGATATATCGCGCATCTCGCGACTGTCATAGCAGTCAACTGCTACGTGTAAACGCTGCTTAAGAGTTACTTTGCAATCGATTGAGCAAGGGTCTAGCCACGTTGACACAGGTTCTCCTGAGATCACCGCGGTTGAGCATCGTTGGCTGACCTTCGTCCATGGGTGCGTCTGTGCTCTTGTCCCCTGTCTGAGAGTGGCGGGCAGGTTAACTGTGGGTCGGCGCAAGTGCCAGAAGGGGGCTTCAGAAGGCCCTCCCCTCCAATTTATTTCATTTTGCAATCGATTGTCATTGGACCAATGTCTGTTCATATTACGTGACCATCCAGATGAGATGATTAGGTTTCCCATCCTATTCAAAGCATTCTTTGGATTGCTCTACCTCCGCCCCGGAGCCCCTTCGGAAGTGCCTCAAACTATCCATTCGACTTGAGTAATTCAGCCACAACAACCTTTTAAAATTCATTCTGGCTTCCTTTTCTCTTTCAATTTTTTGTCTTAGATTGTTGTGTAGCTTCTCTGAGATGTACTTACGGCTGTAGCTTTTTCTTAACGTCTACTTAGAAATTTCCAGCTGTGCGTCTTGCGGTGGAATTTCTCGAATTTTATTTTCTTATTTCTTCAGTAGGTACCTTGTTAATCTGCATCTAATTAAATTAATTATGAAGACGTTGGCCGATAGAAGAATCGAGTGGAGGACTGCGTCGAAAACAAATCCAAGGATTTTTGGCCCATGATTATGATGATGGCGATGCCTCTTTGAGCTTTTTTTCTTCCTCATTATTGTATTATAACCTTTACTTTACTCTACTACACCTTGAACATCTGCACTTTATACTTTGTTATGTTAATTTATAAATATATTTTTGACTGAATGTTGTTGATTTTCATATTTTTATTACACATGTCTTTTGATTGTACAGTATTTCAATTCTAACACTCCACTTGTTTCTGAGGGTAGCTTTTTTCTGGTTTTTCACTTGCAAGCTACCTAGAGCACAAGCGTTTTGCAATCATTGCATAATTAAATGCATGAGTTTGAGCATTAAAAATATCTAAGAAGGGGCCTTTAACTTCTCAGTCGCTTCCCAAAGAGAACTGACTTGAGTGTTTGTTTGCACGTCTTCTTTCGCTACCCTAACCCGCCGCTCCTTTTAACCGCGAATAAAAGCATCCCTCGCCGCGCCTAGCCGCTCCCTCCCAATTCACCTTCCTCCTCCTCTTCCCTCCGCTTCTAATCCCTTCACGCTCTCCTACCTTCTCTCTCTCTTCCCATAGCAGCTAGTCCTCACCCTCTGATCTCCTTTCTAGTCTGGGTGTTGCCACGAGTACACTCATGATTTGCTTTCTGCTCTTCTCCTGCTTAGTCAATCGAGATCGCAGTATTCCTTGAGCCGATGCTGAGAATAAGTGGCAAAGTTGGGCAGAGAACCATTTCTTGAAAATTCCACCTCTGAGATTCGTTTTCACTCCATATTTGTTCACTGTCAGTTCCATTTGCCAAGTATTATTTCCATTTTCAATCTTACCTACTTAATGTTCATTAACCACTGAGCCATACATCTAGATGCATATAATCTACGACACGATTGATGCATACATATATAGATGGCTAGGTTTCGTATGCAAGAAATTTATGAACATAACCCATTTATAAACATTTTCGTTGTTAGAGTGGTCAAAAATGCCATTCTTCTGAAGATAATAGGCTTGGAGTGAATGATTGACATAAGAATCATTGCACCAGGATTCACCTCAACATGACACAAATCCCTCACACAGTTATAGCAATATTAAACCTAGGATCCAGAGATGCATAAAAACATGATCTGTTTCATATAATTAAGCCCCCTCTTTTAGATGTCCCATAATTAAAGTCATCAATGTTATCTATAATTTTAAAGCATCAAGGCATCATGCTGGTATGATCACTTTCAACCATAACTTTTGTAGGATAAAATCTATTGAAAAAGCGAATATTCAAATAGTATTTTACATGAACTTTTGTTGATATGTCGTTATGAAGAATAGAAGTTAAATAGTAATATGTTTTAGCGAAGTGATATTTAGCAAGTAATGCAACAAAGGAGGCAAGATATAAGAATACAATTGTATCATGCGAAAAATGAACAATTAATTCAATTAATATTATCGATTTTGATCTCTTTTCTCAAAATCATATTTTGTAAACATATCTATAGATATCTATAAAATGCTATAACAGCAATTGCTAAAGAAAACGATACATTCCATTGGATTTATAAATTTGCCAAATGCATTTGCACGATAAAATTTTAATGAATTATCGCCATCCTACTTTAATTCATATTGTTTACGTTGCGCTCATAAAAACATTCAAAGACGAGGTCAGCGGTCATAATAGGATATCTCTCTGTAATGAAGTCGTACAGTGTATATTTCGTGTAAATGTAGAAAAAGGTGATTACAGAGAAAACGTTAATATAATTAACAAAATATTTTAATTCTATACCCGTTACCATATGGTGTCACACAATTTGTTGTAATAAAAAAGATTGGTTATTTTAACGCCGTTAATAATTCAACGTTTAAGTTACGTTCTATTTCATAATTGTTTTTATTATTTTTAGTTAAGTGTAATATGCGCTTTCATATATCTATTTTATCATATCACGGGCGTAAATGTCCCGGAACTTAGCGTCTCTGATCTCCATATCGTACTTTTCTGAAATGTCTGCTTATTCCTGAAGGATATGGCCGAAAGGGATGACGGGAAGATATTCTGCAGAGGCATCCCCCGGGCTTCCTACCGAAGTCTCGGGCAGGGTGCGGAATTTGGAACTTAGTCTCACAAAATTTTCCGTAGTATTCCGTAGAAACAGTGCGACATCACAACTTTTTACAGAAGTCCCTCTGTTCCGTAGATTTTTTCCTGTAGAACTCCGTAGAAAGGGAAATGTTTCTACAAAAATTCTGTAGAATTCCTTACGTTCCGTAGAAAATATGTACGGAATTTTTCAGCAGGGTACTACCCTTAAGGGTGGGATTTGTGGCTGGATAAGTGAATTTGTGTTCAACCCGAAGGTTTGTCAGTTCGGTAGAGCTCACCAGAAATTGACTGAGTATAATTGTTGCACAGCTTGTTAAGGGCACCAATTCCTTTCCCTGTCCCACCTGCTGTTTCCCATGAAATAACCCCGCTTAGGATTTTCTTCACACTGTTTCTCTCGGGATTTGAACCCAGAACTTCCGGTTAGCAGTCCAGTGCTCTACTCACTGAGCTGCTTCGCTCACATGTCCTCCATTACGTGAGTGACCTCGGGAACATACAGGCATTTCCAGGATTTTCAGTTCTCGCGCATGTAGTCTGCGCTTGTCATTGCAAGGGCATAAGAATTTATAGATAGTAAATCACTCGATTTATTATTTGTAATGAATGTTTTTGTTTCGCTACTTCTTGCACACCTCTCTATTGCCCATTTTCTCTTCCCAACTCGTCCATCGTCGTCAGGGGCGTTGCTAGGCCCTCGCGGTTAAAGGGCATGTACCCTCAGAGCATTTTTGGATACTTGGATCGTTCTTTTATTAATGCCATTGCTCTGTCACTTTACTTGTACTAGAAGGGAAACCTGATTGTTAGGGCCAACCTTGAAAACACATTCTAAACTGTTTCGCACTTGGATCTTACCTGTGATTCTCCATCCTAATACCGGCAACATTTTCTTATCTTTGCGTCTACAGTTGCGTTTATCGGTAAAACCATATTTTATTTGTTCAGTATCTGCGATAGCGTTGCGCTTTTTTGTGTAGACTCGAGGCATTTCACTTTGTTTCCCATCAGCTGAATGACATCATGTTACCAATGGAACTATGCAATGGGTCTCATGAAGTACCGTCGAGTGTCAGTTGTAGATCGTTTTTAAGAACCATGAACGCAAATTACACTTTCCACGGGCCATAGATGTATTTCATCGCGTCGGTCTTTCTTCACTTACTCCGCGGGAATTGCGAGTCAGTGTGTCAGTCATATTTTCGAGCCCTCTACGCTTCACCCCTGCAATCATTATTCCTCTTTTCTTTTGTTTTTCATGGATACATCGCGGAATATTTTATCCTGGAGTTTTCCAGGGTATCGCGAGGATGTATTCGTTTCCGGGTGGATATGGCAGAAAAAGCTGCCCAGCGGGAAAACATTAATTGGGCTAGCTTCTGGGAATGGACGATAAATTAAATCCGAAAGAGTAAAAAACCGCATGATCTCAATTTCGCCCGGGTGAAGTCGTTTTGCTTTCCGCCGCATAGTCCTCCCTCCTCACCTTCCCTCGAGCCCTCGGCATTTTTTAATTGCGCAACCATCCCCTCCTCGACCCTCCCCCTCCACCCCTGGACCGTTTTCCACCCTAGGGGTCCGCTTCATCCATCCAAGCCGTCTGTCCGCATGCCCCTTATTTATGAACGGTCCCGTGTGCATCTTTTTTGTGAATTCCACACGCCACTAATCATGACACCACCACTCAGTTCTTTCGAAGCCTTTCCCGAAGGAGAGCAGATGCACAGGGCGTTTCATCCCTCTGTGTGGAGAATGTTAAAAAGGGGAGAACAGAGGCAGTTTTCCGCACACTCAGTAATAGAAAAATGGGCCATCGCAACTTTCGCACGCAGGCCTCCGTTACGTTTTTGAACTTCATCCTTCAATCGAAATCAGGAATACGATTGTATTATTCTACATGAGTTTAATGCCATTATAATTTGATTTTTTCAAGGCAATTTTAGAGGAGAAAATAATGAAAGTGTTGTGATGGAACGATTATACTCATCATCATCATCGATCAACACTCCTAGGATAGGTTGACGCAACCCTCCACTCGATTCTTCTATCGGTCGGCCTCTTCATATTGACGTACCTCCTCTCTTTTGCATCCTTCACAACCTGTTCCATATATCTCATACGAGGCCTGCCTTTTCCGTTCTTCCCGTTCTCTTTTCCCTCGACGATTGTCTTCATCAGGCCATCGTGTCTCAAGATGTGGCCCATTAAATTGTCCCGTCTTCTTTTTAATGTTTTCAGTAGACATCTCTTCTCTCCCATTCTTCTTAACACTTCTTCGTTTATACTAGGGAAGTTATTTTTTGTGCGTAACGATTGTGAAATTGCCAATTATGACTAAATGCTAATCACGACTCAGGTAATGAGCTGAAGATTCTATTGCATATCATAAAATTGATCAGCTTTTTTTGGTGCGTTATTCATTTTGGTGCGTCCTACATCCCTCTATACGAATACGTCCTTGCTTTCGCATTGGTTATGCACCCTCTGCCTCATCCTCTTTTTCTGTTTTCCTTTCTCGCGCATGCGCAGATCTTCCTCCTTGCCATCGTCCATTCTTCCCGTACCCGCTCCCAAAAAGACCTCTTTGTCAGTACCCAGAGACCAGATTGGACATCTCACTCGCCGGTCCTTTCTTATTTATAGCCGAAGGACTGCTCAAATTAAAACCCCGACCATTGTTTCTATCGGATCTCCTCCTCCTTTTCCTCTCTCTCTCTCTCCACCGAAACGCCTCGGCCAACTCCTCGAGAAACCCTCTCTCACCCCCTTGCCTCCCCCTCTCCAATTGTCTCTCCCGTGTTATTCTCGCCAGAAACGTTTTAGGGCCGCTTTTATGCCCTCCATTTTTCTCTCGCAGTTCTGAGTTTTTATATTACTGCCCCAATATAATAAGTGGGACACAAGGTTCCCCCGTTCCGTGCATGTCCCGCTTCAAGGTACACGCCCCTCGGGCACCAGCTGAGCAGCTTGGTCAATGAATGCTTCGGGTGGCGGTGTGACGCTCCGTCGAGGGCACTCTTACATTCGCCCCTCCCGACGCGTTGGTTAATGATTTATCTACGCGTCCCACTCATCCTCATTGAATCCGATTCCATTCTGAACTGAACTCAAGTTCAAACTTTGTTGTTTTTCATTACCGGCTATTATTCAGCCGAAAGTACGTTTTCGTAATCATTTTATCTCTGCTCGTCCAAGCACAAAGTTTTCAACTTTTGGATACGTATGGTATGTGTACGCATTGTTATCGGCTTTCAATTTCATTCTATGAAGCATCCATATCATTTTTATGGTAGTCTCTCTTGCTGATATTATTTGCAACCCATTTTTTATTAATTCGAAAATACGGCTGAAAGGTAAAAATTGTCCAATATTTTACTTTGCACTTCACTTGCATCAACAGAATCTAAAAGTGGCGGCTTCAGTCAGCTAGAGGTCAGGTGCCAGTTTCTAGATCCATTTTGTAACAGCGGTTCTGAGATGGCTTTAATCTTTGACTATCTGCAGCCGTGGTGGCAAGGAAGGAGTCAGATTTTAAATCGTTGGCGGGAATGGATCTCCTAATTCAAATGGAAGGCCGGTCCTCTAATAACCTGCTTGGCGTTAATCATCAGTTTATATGTATCTTTAATTGCTTTTGTGCCTCCCAAAGCATCAGGTCACAACAACTACATCCTATAAATGATTAGTAGAGAATGAACACTTTACACTTATCGACAGACATAATATTATAAAACCGACTAAATGAATGTTTTAAGTGTGGATGAGTGCCAAGTATTCATTTCTTTCTTGAAATGAAGTTCCACAATAAATCACCCTCCGCCATCTCATTCACATAAACAATTCTTCACCGCAAATATTATCTGTAGAAAAGCACAGGCTGGGTCGTTTTTCAACCTCCAACCAGGTGTTGTAAACACGGGATTAAATGCAGGGTTTTTCGATAATACTTTCATCCCTTAATACCAGTCTCAACTCATGCTCCATTCAAATCGAGGACCATGTTGATGGATACCCAATGATTTTGATGATATAATTCCTCCTTTCTTGGGAGGTGGTATGTATCTTAAGTGAAGAGATCAAGACCAATGTTACACTCTAGAAGCAAAAGCTGTAAAAGATGATTTGAGCATTGCAATCTAGGAAGCCGAAAAATTATTAGTAATGGTTAAATACACGGAATTAGTATTGAGAGATGATAATAGAATAGCCTGTCGACCAGCCCAGGTGAAGTAGCCCATAGCATTCTACCGGAATTACAACCTATTAACAGCTGGAAATACAAGCTAGGTAGGAAAGCACTTCAGTTGAGCTTGCATCTGGAGCATGCTTCTTTATCGCAGCAAGGTACGGACGGTAACAGCAGCAGAGAAGTCATAAAAGGAAATAAATCGACCGGGCAATGAAGTGCAAATGATGCCGACCAGCACAGCCAATAAACGAGTTACGAGGAAAGAGGTCCTGTTCAAATTGGGCGAAAAGAACGGTCTGCTGAAAGCTATGAAAACAAGAAGGGGCAACTCGGTATATTGAGGCATGACGGAAATGGCCGAGGGAAAATTGTACCTGAAGAATGGCTATGAACATGCGGACCTAGCAATGAGAGACGCTGAGAGAAATATTCTTTAAGCTTGAAAAAGTTATCCCAAAGAAAACTTTCGTGAGAGCGGCGTAAAACCAACCCTAGGATTCTTGACTTGTGATGATGAGAAATGAAACGCATGGAAGAGTAAACGTGGCTGTCCTCACGAGTGACATGGCTTCATCCTACTTAACTAAAAGCATCCAACCGGTTTTGCATCTCCAGCAACAAACAAATCGGCATTTTGCCGTGAGGAAAAGGTTAAAGTGGTAAAACTATTTTGAATGCTGGATAGTTTGAAAAAAGGTTTAGCGTGCATTAATTAGTGAAGAATGGTGTACGATAAAAAACAATTCATTCGTAGCAGTCCTCGGTGAATATTGTGAAAATGTAACGAAAATAGATCTGGTAAATTTTCTGTCTTCTTTGTTTTTAATTCTATTTTAGAACCAAAAGATAATGGAATGCTGTTTAAACGTGTCCTGCAGAAAAATTAGTAATGAATATGTTAGCAGTGATTGGAATTAATACCGTACACTGTAAATTACACTTGCGAAATCCCGAACTTGCAAATCCCGTCGCTGGTATTCTAAATATTGGAATGACATTCCAATATTTCCCTGAAAACGTATTATTACGTCCGATTTTAATCATGGACTGAGCGGAATATCTCGATACGCCTCTGCAGTGAAGAATTAAATTGGTTTCGTCGCATTCAAATTGCGTTCCACCCGAGGCTCCAGATAATCTTTTGCTGGCTTCTTAAAGGTGAGGGCTTCTTCCGAATTGCCCCGTGCCGTACTTGGCCGGGATTGCGCGACCCAATCGCTTTCCTATGTGAGAGGAGCGTGCCAAGAAATCGACGACAATGGAGTTCCAATCTTTTAAAGACCCGGTGCACCCTGGGATATGTGAATCCCTTCAGCGATCAGGGCAGGCATGGTAGACTAATGTGTCCAACAGAAAATGAAGCCTTGCTATCACATTTCGACAAAAATCCTTGGGAAATAATGTTCGTGCACATTGTCATCGTTTATTTAACACATGAGGGATCTTTTGCTGATTCATAGGGCAAATTTATTTGTGAAAACTTTAAAAATAATATTTCATTTGCCCTGATGATATACCTGGTTTTGTTATTCTCTGTGCTTATGACTATATAAAACAACCATTGTCATATCTGATCAATGAATCTCTGTCCTAAGGTGTTTCCCTTTCTGCCCTGAAACACTCTAAAATAATCCAAATTTAAAAAAACCTAAGGTTGTCCTAATGATGTTAAAAATTACAGACCTATTACCATGCAAAACACATCATCCAAATTTTTTGAAAGGGTTGTTGCTACTCAGATACTTTCCTTATTGGAAAAAAATTCCCTTCTTATACCTAACCAACACGGTTTTAGGAATGGTAGATCTTCAACTACCGCGGTTCATGAAGCCATTGATAAGCCATTGATTTCATCCTGTCATCACTTGACAGGAAGCGGAAAACCCTTGGTATCTTCTTCGATCTTTCGAAAGCTTTTGATCTGGCAAATCATCATCGCCTTCTCAAAAAAATCTTTCACTTGGGTATTAGAGGTATTCCTTACAACTGGATAGAAAATTCTCTCCTTAATCGCACTCAATTGGTGTCTCTTCTGGCTAATGGTGTGCATTACCCTTCAGAAGTAAGACACTGCTCCCTAGGAGTTCCCCAAGGTTCTACTCTTGGCCCAATATTATTCTTAATTTATATCAATGACTTGGATTATTATATTACTGACACTTCTAGTTATAATCTATTACTCTATGCTGATGATACAAACTTCCTTCTCTCCTCTCCTTCCTGCCCTAACTTGATTGATGAGGCTAAAAAATTTCAATACCTGGTGCCAAGAAAATTACCTCTGCCTCAACTCCCAGAAAACACAATTAATTATTTCCTCTAAAAAAATCAATGAAATAAGGTCAAGTTCAATTATAGATCTATACAGCAGGTCAACTCGACAAAATTGCTCGGCGTTCACATCATCGGCAACCTTTCCTGGGAAATGCATATTGATTCCCTGATGAAAAAACTTAGCTCAGTCTGCTATCTTATGAGATCCATACGTTGTACTGTGAGTCTAGATGTCCTTAAGACACTATACTATGGTATCTTCTTCTCTCATATGACTTACAATATACTTTCTGGGTCTATTCCCCCCTCGCCATGAAGATTTTCAAAATGCAAAAACACCTAATTAGAAGTATTGCACGGAAATCATATCACTCTCCTGCCAGACCAATTTTGCAAATTTAAATATTCTCCCTTTTCCTTGTGTGTTTATATGTCTTAGGGTGTTCATGTCCGACGATTTCTGCAAAACTTTCTATAAATGACGATTTTCATCAATATGTTACACGTAGTTAAAACAATTTTCACCAAGGTGCTAGTTCTGGCCCTAGAGAACTGGGCATCAAATTGTACAATAAATTTCCCAACTGGGTTGAAAATAGAAATTCTGTGAAGGGGATCAAACAAAATGTACATAGTTTTTTTTATTGATAAACTGCATTACTCTGATTGGTTCTGAGGTTTCCGCGGCGTTTCTCAACACTGGTAACGGCTTTCGGGCGTTCCTCCGCGTCGTGTGTTGTCAGGGTGACGACAGTTTCTCCAGCCATCCTGCTGGCGTCTTCAGGTCACTTCTGAAAGCCGTTACCAGTACTGCATTGCTCTGTTAATGAATATTTAAATGGTTGCTTGTAACTTACTGGATCCACTCTCCGTTTGTACTCTGTTTTGTACATTTTTCCATATTTTGACGTCCCTTATATCCACTTCTATGTGATTTTTGGACAAATAAAATTACCTTCATCTTCATTAAGAATGTTTTGCAGACCTTGTGTAACCCTCTCACCCTACTCTCTTTTTCTTCCGCCGGTTATCTCAACTCTCCTTATCTCACACACACACTTACAATACATGCACATAAAATACAGGCAACAAGATTTTCAATTGATTAAAGAATACCACTCGTATTACTCATGCACTCAATTGATACATTTAATTCCTTTGAAATCAAGAATTGGGTCCAATTTACATATCTGATACAAAACACATTTATATTAACCAATTAACAATTTCTCAACAATCTTATGAAATGGTCGTAAGAATGAAATGTTAATTGTTCCGATCCCTTTTACACTTATCGTGATTGGTGGGCCTGGAACCTCCCTCTGTGAGATCGGGCCGGAGTGCCGCGTCAAACTCCCGCCGACACCTTCCCCGTGATACTGCGCCTGCACCTCTCCGTCGATCACCTTTCCTCGCCTCTGCTCCTTAATCCTCCCGATGTGTCCCACTCTCGAGCGTCCCGTCTTATTTGTCCCGATCTTATACGCCGACGCGTCCTTCTTTCTCGTGGGCTTGCTCTTAACTCCATTGTTTATTTACAATCATTGTTAATCCGCCGACGCGAGCTCACATGGGAGCCTAATCGTTACGTTACACTTTCAAGGAGAGGGTCTGCTGTAAACTCCTGGCAATGTTAATTCTTGGATTATTTTAGGATGTGTGATTTGTTATAAATGCAGGAGTCATCCTCGAGCTTAGCAACCAAATGACTTCAAACCTCAAATCGAGGAAATCGTAAGATTGGTGTAAGAGCTGTGCTCCTTTCAACTGCGCAGAGGCGGAAAGCAGCTTGCATTTGATCGTGTTAGGGTTGTGTGTGAGCAGCATGAGCACTATTCGAGGAATCGTTAGCAGAGCGATGAGATGAATAATTATCTCCGGAATATTAAGGTGATTGTGGCGTCATCCAGGCGATGGAGAGATTTGTAAAAAAATTAAATAATGAAACATAAAGCCAGTGAATGATTTTTTTGAGCAGAATACTCACCTAGAAATTATTTCCCAGGAAATCTCCTGTAAGTACATTCCTCAGAAAGAGGACTCGAAGAGTTTAGTCTAACTAAGCTTATGGCACATTTGGCACGTTTATGAAGGAAAAATGTGACCCCCGACCTCGACAATTAAAAGCCTGGCAATGAGCTATCGTTTTGTCAATTTCATTCGTGTACTATGCCTCCGTCCGTCGATGTAACCTTCCTAACTAAGTTCCATCAACATTCCCATGGAATGGGGTAATTTATCATGCTTTTTCATTGCCGAATCTGTTAGAGTTTGTAAAATAAAAAGGCCAGCATTATTCCGTTTTTTGATCCGTCAATTATTTCTCGAGTTATAAGTGGCTAAAAACTGATGTTCTTAACCCTTTCGGAAAGGTGGGCGTGCAAAGGACTCATACGTCTTCGTCCAATCAGAACTGAGACCTCAAAGCTCCTTCGCCTAATCACAATGGGGGACACACAGCTGACTCCGCCAATGGAAGTGGTTGCGACAGGATCTATGCGAGCAGATATCCTCCCCCCACCACTCCCCTGCCTTTCCTTTCCCTAGAAACAGCCGAGGATGACGTAGTAATTTTCAATCTCAGGTTTCCGCCGGGGTCCAACATTGTTTCAGTTTGCATACACGTACATTGTTTTTTTCCCGCAACAGTTTCACCAGCAGATTTTCCCGGCGTCTCCTCACCTGAGGACAGAGAGCAGCAGGGCCGGTGGAACTGTTGCGGGAAAAACAACGTACGTGTATGCAACCCGATACAATGCTGGTCTCCAATGACGTAGTAATCCTTAACGCAGCTCGTTCGGTGGGATTCACCTTTTGCTTATCATAATATTTGATTTTTGAGTGAATAGCTATGCTTAGAAGATTAATTTTTTTGCTAAAAGTCATTTTTCGTTTTCTTCTAACGATTTCGTGTACAAAATAACTTTGTTCTGAGTAAACGCCCCTATTATTGGTGAATGAAGTTAACACATCAAATTTTCTACCTAGCGTCTTAATATTACTTTTATAAGAATTGATTCATTATTATTAACAAGCATTTTCAGCAGCGTAAAAAATAACTTGTGGTTATTAATTTAAATGAAATGTGGTTTGCTTCTTATTAACATACTTTGAGATGAAAAACCAGGCTATTTGTCATATTCCTGATACATTTACCAAATGTTCTTAAATATTTAAGTGTCACGGTTCTACCGGTTCTGTCCAATATTACAACGCCCTAACTTAAATACCCATAGTATCAATAGCTTTACGAAAAAGGTCTTTATCTTGTCACTTGATTCTGTTACTGTATTAATCCTATCCAGCATCTATCTACGTATCCTTTAGCGGATAGTACTGAAGCCGTGGCAACGTGTCGAACATTTGTTTTTAGAATTCCTAGAGACGCAAATCTGAACATTAATAATTCCATAATTTAAATCAAACAAGATTTGACTCTTGCTTCGTGAATGAAAGAGACTTTATGATCTTTAGAGAGAGTGCTTCATTTTTCACCGAAGTGTCCTTTGTTGACGCTTTCCTGGGGTATTCTAATTTTGCATTTTAAAACGAACTCGGCGACTGCAACTCTGGAATAGCCGCGAGGGCCTTCCTTTCCATCGCGCGGCATTTCAAGTTCAGTTCGGCGTACGCTGAAGTCCTCTTCCCCCGGCGGGGCGTCCTTGGCGCCTGGCGCCTCTCTCGGCCCGCGCCGCCGCCGCCGCCGCTGTTAAGCCTCTTCTCCGGGGTTGCATCGATTGCCTCTCTCTACAAAGCGCCACCCCTCAATTCTTCTTCTTCCCTCACTTCTCCTTGTTTGGCTGCTCTCCAAGTCTTTGTCGCTCGCAATTAATTCCTCCCTCTCCAAGTATTTTACGCTTTTACGAGTTAGCAGTGCTTTAGAAATCGGGTTTGGGATCCACTGTGGCTCCCATATTGGCTGGAACTCACAACTTGAGTCGGAAAATTGTCATTTCTGATTGAAGTGGCTGTCATACACTATGTCCCCCATCACAGCAGCCTAGACACATTGTACAAACAAAGGTCTCTCTCTATCTCTCTTTATGTTTGCTCTGAAACCGTTGACTAAGGTTCCTTTATTTCATTTCTAGATGACATCTAAGGGTCAGGAGTCATTTTTTTCCAATATCATGTTTCCTGTAATTTTTATAGAGGTGTGGATTCAAAACTTGGAAAATATGGCTTTTAAATGAACCTTCTTGGAAAAATTCATGGAATATTTTTTTAAAAACATTCTTTAAAAAAACTGATGTTATCTACATGAAGGCGATGAAAATCAGGTATTAAATTACTTGAAACCTTATATTACTGCTTAGCTTAATTCAGTATGGAACATTTCGTACATCTATTAGGTTTCCAGCTGCCTATTTAAGAAGCCGCATCATCAGTCATAAAGGAACTGTTGTTTGCCTTTTCTTCATTCTTCTTTTCATTTCTTTTCCTTCATGGCCACGAAAAGAAGGCAGACAAAGCGCCACACGCATTGGCTCCCGAAAGAGACGACTTGAAGTAGTCCACGCTGCAAAGATCTACAACCCCTCGAGCTTCTTGGTCGTGGCTTGGAGGTTTTCGGATTGCCGATTGGTTTAGACTTTATATGGCTGATTCGTCGTAAATTAACCTTGTGGTTTCCGAAAATATACTCTTCCTTTAATTTCTTTGGGATACGTATGTTTACGTAGCTGCAACGTGACTTATTTTCGAAAAGTCTACTATTGATGTTCAAATCGTGTTTATTTTTCGTTACATGTTGATACGCTCAACATGTAACGAAAAGGTTTTGGCAGCGTAGAGAATTTCCACTTGTCTCTTTCGGGAGCCGCCGCGTTTGGAGCTTTGTCGTCCGATCTTTCGTGTCCATTGCAGGCCATCTGGGTGGAATACCACGTATTTCAGGCTATGGATACCTGTTTAGTTGTGCTATATTTTGACTTGGGCTCTCTACACTGAAGAATTTTAGACTTTTCTCGTTATGAGGTATTCAACCGTGATTCCAGTAACACTGCTCGTTTCATGTACTCGCCGTTAAAACACATTCCTCCAGTGGAAGATTATCCCAAGTTTGAATTGGAAATTCGCCTATCAATATTTTGAGGCATTCCCACAACAAGTGGTCCTGAAAGTTGAGTTCACATGTCAGCGCACCGTTTATGAGTTTTTTGCCACGAGTGGTCCCGCATCATTTTCTTGAGAGTGGTTATCGAGGTGTGCTTTCCTTAGTACGGGCACGAGCATTGAATTTGCATTTCTTTGTAATTAATACAAATCTCGTGTTAAGCTTATTGACTGTTTTTCTCCCAAATGTAACAGGTTGTTACGCTTTCGCTGCGTTCTGCTTCGATAATTATGTTCTTGCTTTAATTTCAGTGTATTTTTTATATACTAAAGTAGCAAGTGCTTACATTTTTTTGAGCACTAATATTTATTTTAACACTTAACTGCTGCACTAAGTATTTACTTAATAAGTAATAAATAACTCATTTGCGCTGAATCATTTGTGCCATTTAGGATTGGTGGGTAATTTTGTGCGTAAATATTTTAGGAGCAGGGTGTTTTTGTTAGAATGGTGCGTTCATCCACATCAGTGGGTGGTGCCACCTATCGGGAATGATGGGAGGCGCTTTGTGTTTTGTATTGTCGCTACTGCTGCCTAGCGATAGTGTGTAAATAAGAAATAAATAAAGTGTTGTTCCTTCATCTTACGCAACCTATAAAGGAGTAAGTTTTATATTTCACATTCACCACGGCTAACAGTTTTAGGCAAGTGAGGAAAGGCAGAGGAAGTCCCTACGTCGGTATTAGCCTTCTCTGAACCAAATTCGCCGACCAACGTCAACAATTTAGGGACTAATTTGACTATACGTATGATGCGCTATCCAAATGCACTCTGATAGAAGCCAATACGGTAATAATTGGAAACAGTTAAAAAACCCCGGGCCCTCGGGATGGGAAGCTGGTACGTATGTCGCACATGAGAAGGGGCAGATGGCGAGAAATCATCCTTTCATCGAATGATATTCCCCGTTTCCTACGAAGAGTGCAAGAGGCTTGACTGTGAGCGAATGGCGGAAGGAGTTGCCTCCTGTTGGAGAGTCTTTCCTCGCCATTTCTTCATCTCATGCCATGTCGCTTGCTTCCTGCCCCTCAATGCAAAAGACTTCCCTCGGGCAGCGAGGGAGAGGAAGAAGGTAATTGACTTTCGTGTTTGGCTCCCAACTGAGGATGAGAAGAAATTTACTGATAACAATACAGGATCATTCCTCCGGATATCCCGTTTAATCAAAGCGTAGTTATTCCAACGATTTCTTCTCAGCCACCTAACCCTTATTCTCATGATTTTTATTTAGCGTTGCTATTTTTCAGCATGTATGTACTTCATCACGTACATACAGCGCTATATTTATGGGATGTAATATTCCCACAAAACATGAAATAGCAAGCAATACGTCATATTTATAAATAATTTTCTGGTTTCCTGCCGAGTAAGATTTTGCGTTGCTGATGTTTGTCAGAATATTCCTCCATCGTCCTCAGAGCAACTTTTTAATTCTATTTTATTTTAAGAACAAAATCATATTATACGTAATAGTTTACGCTGATGCACATATAATAATTTTTCATCGCAGGGTACAGGCGTTGATCAATTTAGTACTGCCAGTTGAAGCTCAACCCACTTCTTAAGGATTTAGAGATCTAAAGATTTTTGAATAAGAAAGAAAAACTTGAAAAATATTATTATCCTCAATGTTTGATACCTCAAAGGAGCACTCATTTTCAAGAGGGTTACTCAGACAGTGTGATCTGTTGTAACCTTGACCAGTGGTGGATTACATTGTGCTGATAAAACATTTTTTTTATTTCTTGTTCAAAAATGATAGAATTACGCAATTTTAAGTCTAAAATTATTCATTTAAAATCTTAAGTGTTTTACCAGGAGATTTACTATGCTCAATAATTAGTCGAAAGCAAAAAAGAGTCTCAATTGTTTACTGATTGGAATGTTTGTCAGTTTTCGTATTATATTAACTTGCCAAGTGCTAAATGCCTCTTGCGCCTCGACTATATTCCTATAATTTCGTTGTAATTATTATTCCCAGCTGTTTGCCGCATGTGGCTTCTGCTTTGTTTTTTAACTTAGAGCTCAACTAAACATAAAACATGCATTTTTTTTCTCTCACTTCATTGCGCTTAAATTCGTCAAGAATATGCGTGCACATGAATACTTCTTCACTGTTTATCGCATCCACTCATCCACTGCATTGCTCCCACGGATCTCAAAAGGAGATGTGGTCTTCCAAACGGGAGAGAGAGGCTTGACCGCCTGGGTCCATTGCCGCACGATGTGTAGCAGGCAGATGCCGACCTTCCAGCGCCACACTGAGAGATAAGCAAAGGAAATCGAAATTGGTTTCTTGCGTTTCATCCGAATATCACCACTCAAATGGAAGATGGGAATAAAATTACGAGCTTCCCGGATCGTAATGGAAAAATTCTCATTTCCCGATAAAGGGATGAAAATAGCATTCCTGTCGGATGAATATGAGAGGTAGAATAAACAGCAGATCCATCTAATCCGTGGAGATTGTATGCCCTTCCTCTGACAACATTTTCCTCAAAGATGATCGTTTTCCCAATTTCGTTAATTTCTCTTTGACTCAATAATTTTAATCAAATGCAATTTACCTGCCCTGGATTAAAAGCTCATTAATTAGTTACCTGTAAATCAATAGTAAACATTGGTAAATTTCAGGATGTTCCTAATTTGAAAACTTCTATCCTACCCTCGCGTATGTAATCTAAGAAATATCAGGAAACGAGGCAGCCGGGGAGGAAGCATTGTAATAAACTCTCTTAAAGTCCCCTTTTCATATGCCCTCTGTGAAGTGAACACGGTTTCTGCGAGGCTATTATGTTTAGTTAATCCAGCTACTGCCATGAGAGGTGTTATTCTACTCATCAACCCAATATATTGTGCTGAGTACTGTACACATTATGATTACTTTTCTGAAGAATGGCGTTCTGCGGGGTACCTGTGGAAGCTGACGACGGAATCCCGTGTGGTTTAACGCAATCTTTTGAATCCGACGATCCCACGGAACATAACCCACATGTGATCCACGAAGTAAAGGCTGAATGCAAGCGGTTGGCATAGCTCAGTGAAAGCATCAATCGCTATCGTTGGCATTGAAACGTGTCCCTGTGACCGACTCGCCTAACGCACTCGTGTGTAATTACTGCTGTATTTCTGAGTACATGCTAGTGATGGAGCAATTTATGTACATTGATAGGTTGTAGATCTCTCGTCTTACTCTCAACGAAACTTACTGCGTTCACAGTACCTACTTCACAGCCTAACCACTCCTGGCTTACAGCTTTATCCCCGTAATCAAAAGAGCATTTTTGGTCTATCTTTGTCTTCTCTAACTCGTAGTCATAATTAGACGAAGATCTAATAATCTCCTCATTGCCGTAGGGGAGCACTCTGGCTTCAGATTCGCGAGTCAGTGACCATATTATTATTTTTGTTATTCCGGTCGTATCACCCATCTTCACTGATCAAGCTCCAATTTGTGGAAAAACATTCCTCCTACAGAAAGACAGATATTCTTAATTACAAAGATCGGAAGAGGGGAATGGTCATCAGATTGTTTCCTTTTTACATGTCTGTATTCATTTGGATGGAAATCAATCGATCGCTCTCTGTGTGAGTTATTTCCAAATTGTCAGAGACCACGATATATCATGATTAATTTACCTCCTAGCTAATAATTCAATGGATTCCATTCTCAGATAGAGTAAGTGAACGGAGAGGTAAACATTTATTATAATTTATAATATTTAAATATTTTCACCTTTGCTTCATTTTATTTCGCTGAGTTAGTGAATGTTTATACTTCCCCGAAAGATCGACTGAATAAGTAGTTCGCGCCGCTGATGCTATTGTAGAGTGTTGCTGTTCATAAGGAAACCGGCCATAATGAAGCTGACAGCGTTATTTATTCTGTGGTGCTAATTATATTACTTATTGCGCTGATCTCTTTGTGATGCAAAACGTTAGAAGTTCAATACTCATTTCTGATAGTTGTGATATAAATCACTGTTTTCTCATATTTACCAACAGTACATATTATCTTTTTATTGGGTCCAATTGTGCCTGAAAGCCTTAATTAATATCAATAATGCGAATGCTTTGGGGCTATTAGTAGGTACTAGGTGAAAATGTGTGGTACCTAAATGTTAAATGCTCGTTGAAGTTTTATTTTTGAAGATGCATTTGAAACAAAAGGCTTCCTGAATATATAAATGTATGGACCTCGCATATTTGCCGAAATGGATTGATGGCGGAACTTGATATCTCGTCTTTAAGGGCATGATCTGTGGCCAAAGATGAAATGTCATTTTACTTTGTGTATTCCCGCATCGTCCAGATTTATCCCAGCGTTTTAGGAAGCAGTAAACAGTTCTGTGCGACACACGCCTTTTGGTATTGCATGTGAAGGAGACGGTGAAGCAGAGTTGTTCGAACGGAAACCAACCCCCTAGCTAAGAGCGTGGTTTACTCCAGGAGGTTAGATTGTTCACTGCGCCTATCGCTTTGTAATTCAAAACATTAAAACACTTGACGGACTGTGTGAAAGATAAGTTTTCATAATGCTCTAGTTTCTATAACCAACGTGAAATACGCTGACATTGTCATTTCTGAAGGACACTCTTCACTTCTTGTCCCAATAGTAATAATGCTTCAGCAGAATATAATTATTATATTAATCTCATCTGCTTTGCCTGTACATAAAATGCTGCCCATAGTCTTTCTCCAGCAAACATTAGCCTATTAGCTGAAGTCTTATAAGTGTCCTTTCAGTTCAAAAATTTGCTATGAACCAAGATAGTATTTCATAGCCGAGAAACATTTTTCGCGGAGAACTGAAGATTATCACCTTTTAAAAAATTAATATTTTGAAAGGTATTAAATACTACGCTTTCAAATATATTTAAGAATTTTCATTAGTTTCATATCACCAAAAGTCTACCCCTAATAAAAGTAAAGTTCACTGTTGTTAAAAAAGGCCTTGTACTTGTCTTTTTGCTTAGTTATTCTCGTTGCTATGTAATTATTGAGAGGATGCTTGGATTCCATGTCATGCCTTTGTTGTACCCTCCCTTCCCTGTATCAATTCAGATCCTCCCCTCCATCCGAAATGCTCCCCTGCATCGCCCCCATTAGAGTAACGTCCATTTTCATTTCATCGCATCGGGCTAAGGACATTAAATACGAATCAGTATCTCTTTTTGTCAGTGATATTAACCCCTTTATTGCCGTTGAATAGCGAATGCGTTAAATCAGCAAAACTCGTGTTTTAAACTGCTCGGGGGAGTAAAAGTTGGCCTCGCTCGCATGCGATGCCCTCTCCAGGTGTGCGTGAAAGGGTGTCTTTCCATTCCCACCCTCCTTCCCCCCTTATCTGGAGGAGAGCACTTCTCCCTCGCTCTCTCCTTAGCCGTCGGTGGGAACCTTTACTGCGAGGCCTCCCACCTCCGCCACAGACCCCATCGACCTGTAGAACCCGTTTTGCGCGATGCTTCGCGACATATTGCCGGTTTCCATGAGTTCAGCGGATTGGGGTGGCCTCTGCAGTGATATTTCGACGTTTCATTGTTTTAATGACATGCAACGTTGACGTATTTCCAGAAATACAAGCTAATACCATATCCGTCCCAAGAGTCTTTTTTTGCGTTTGATTGCCAATATCGTTATGCTCAGTGAACCGGAGTAAATCCTGAGCATTCAGTATGGCTTGTTAAAAATAACGAGTATCATTGGTATTTTATCTCTGGATGAGCCAATTTTAAAATTTGAGAATTAAAATACAGTTTAATGAGTTCTATCCCGCGTGTTACCAGTACCTGTGTTATGCTGCGTTAAGGTGCAATGTTTTAAGGATGCATGTTTCCCGAAAGAAAATTAGCTTTATTTGTTATATTTTCGTAGAGATTAGTGGAGAACAGTGGCTAGATGGTGATCAAGGAGGTTCACGTCATAATGCTGGCCTCCATGCTCATTCGCATATAGGTGCACGATATTTATGAAACGGGTTGTTTGCCGGAGAAGAGAGGGGGTGAGGAGGCAGAGGGGGGGAGGGGAGCCTTGGGGTTGATCCTGCGGCATGCCCTCGGTGGCGGATAAGCGCCCAGAATATTGCAGGGGCCGGGGGGGAGGGGGTGAATTGAATGTTGTGAGAGGGATCTGGCCGTGGAACTCGCATCTGGGATTACCCGTGCGATAACTCATGTGAGACAAAATCAATTTAAAAAGCAAGGTGCTCCTTTCCCTGCCGCATTTCTTAAAGGAGAAACACGGAGCTTGAAATGGAGGAAGAGGGGACGTCCTACATGCGACGAGAAGGCCCTCCGAAGGCCCTCTGACGGGGCCCCCACAAAAGAGTGAAGAGCCTCATGTCTAGTTGAGCGAATGCTACGGCAGAGACTCTCGCGTCGCACTCTCAACCAACAAGTGTCGTGGACCGCCTCTCAACGGTCCTAACGAGTCCATTTGCAATCGGTTTTGCAAGCGCAGCCAATAGGAACTCGCCCCACGCGCACATAGGTTCCTTGTTTTGGTACACTAGTGTTATTTCGTGCGTATGCTCCCCAGCACGTGTGAGATATGTGATCGCGAACAGCACGTGACTCTGAGACGAGACGCTATTTGCTGCGGTTGTGCAACCAGTGAGGGCGATTAGTCGTCAGTGTGACATAGGAACATTTTACAACAATCGAAAACGACCACGGCAACGTTTACCGTTGCCGTGGTCGCAACGTGACGACCTTTGGTGTGACACGACCCTGGCAAGCAGAGGCCGACACCAGAACTAACAAACGGCGAAGAAGGAGGGGGACGATATTATTGTTGGTGGTGGTGCAGAAGAGGGAATTGTTGGGGAAGAGGCTGGGTGATGAGGATAGGAATAGTTTTGCATCTTTCTCGATGCGGGGTGTCTTAGATAGGGGATCAAATATGGCTTTGATGGTTCTAAGGATACCAAAAATGGTAGGGGTCATTTGAAGATGAGGAGCGGGCATTTCGGGAAATAAATGGGCGGTAGAGCGGTTATCAGGAAGGATAGGGAAAATGTATTTGACGGTGTGTTTGGGGAACTGTATGTTAGGGGTGTAAGTTGTGGAAGAAGAGGGGTTGTTTTCGCTATTTCATTTGTTTTGTGGGAGTGGGGTTTGTTAAGGACTTTTTGCTAAGTGCATGCGTATCTATTTGATGGTACTAAAGTAATGAAGTGCATATGAAGTTATTTTATTCGAAAATGCCTCTTGGTTCTATTTGTTCTATCTGACTGGAGTTTTGCTACTTGACTGTCTTTCGTGTATGCTGCGACCACATTTTTATATAAGTCGTTTTGGACAGCGATGTAATGCAACATAAGCCGGTATTTGAGTTTGGTACGTGTGATAAACCATCAAAATACGAAGTAAGAGTTATTCCTTTACCGACAAACAATTAGAAGGATATCTTCTAGGGCCTCTAAATAATATAAATAATTTTATGAATGACGCAAATATTATATGGATGCCGACGATTGGGATCCCAACTTGAAGTCCATCCTCGGGGTAAATGATGCTGTCACCGTCTTGCATAGCCTTAAGGGTCCTCTTTTATGTATACTCAACGGTCGTCATTGTTGCACACGTTCATGCAACTGATTGGTCGGCTTCTAGCCGTTAGGTTTTGAAACTGCAAGGGTTATTTTCATCTTTATTTTTAGACATTTTAATAATTCTCTTGGCGGAAAATATAAAAACATTTAAAGCATGCCAAACGTGTTTACAATTGGTCATACATAGACTGCAATCAAGAAAGAAAAATGAGAACCTCAGCAAAGAGGTGAAGACACAGATGGTTTTCATATTGTTCGATTCTATTTGAGGGAACCACAGCTAGCGTCGGATTTTTTTTCCGTGAAAAGAGTATGGGAATAAATCTTCTTAGCAATGTTTAGGCTATCAATAAGGAAAATTGAAAAGGGAGAAGAATTGCATATTTTTTTCAGTGATAAAAGTAGGATTTCTAGTAGAAACCGGAATGTACTAAGTATTTAAAATTCGAGTGGTTTGTCTTTATGTTTGATGCATTATTATTCTAACCGCCCTGGGTCATTCCCTCAATTCCGTTTCCTGTCCATTCCTTTGCCTTCACTTCCATCCTCACTCTCAGGGCTCTTCATCATGTTCACTCAAAGGACAATTTTTTGTTTTATTTCTAGAACGCTGCCAATCAAGGACTACTTGGGTAATATTTAATGTCCTATTGGTGTTTAATTTATTGTGTACATATGGGAAGAATAAACTGTAAGTTTTCAACGCCACTTCCAAGTTCATTTGAGCAAGTTGGCACTTTTAGTACTGCCAACTGGAATTCTGGTAACGCCATCACCAGTCTAGTTAATTTTTATATCGCTTTCCATTGCAACTGTCAGGTTTCTGAAGAGGAATGGGGGCAATGTTCACTCGGAACCGAAATCGCAATTTTGTGCACGAAATCGTTAGATGGAAACGAAAAACGAATTTTAGTGAAAAAATTAATCTTCTAACCACAACCATTCACTCATAAATCAAAAATTAAAATAAGCAAAAGGTGACGCCCACCGAAAAAGCTGCTGTGATAACATTGACGTCATTTTCCTCCCGTCCTTGACTGCTCTTATGGGAAGGGAAGGGAGTGGAGGGGGGTTCTCGGAAGGTCTGCTCGTACAGATCCTGTCGCAATCGCTTCCATGGGAGAGCCAGCTGTGTCTCCCCCCCCCCCCCCCCCCCCATTGCGATGAGGCGAAGTAGCTTCTCGGGCTCAGTTGTGATTGGTCGAAGTGGATATACGTCAGAGGTTGCACCAATCCTACTTTTCCAAAAGGGTTAAAAACAACAGTTTTTCGCCGCTTATAACTCGATAGATAATTGACGGATCAGAAAACGGAAAAATGCGGGTCTTTTTACTTTACAAACTCTATCAGATTCGTCAGTAAAAAAAATATGGTAAACGACCCCACTGTATCAAATTGTTTGTGAGATATTGAAATAGAATTTTATGCCATTAACATGAGACAATTATTGTATCCTTTTTACATATAAAAGAAAATAAATTTCTCAATTTTAAGTTAAATTAGTGAACTATGTAAAGAATGCCCAACATGAAACCTAATGCAATTACTTCACTAAGGCTAAAGTCAGGAAGTCAAGGAATGTTTTTGTGAAACTAAGAAATTGGGCTTACTCTCCATAACGTTTATTCAGGAAAAGCGTGCTGTGGATAGCTCACATTAGGAAAACACACTTTCCGTTTTTATTAATGATCCATAAATCAAGTGAAATTGAGGTGTTCTTCCCTGAAATTTTAGGTTCCCCTCCCTTATTTGGAATTTTTAATATTTTATACGATGTATGTTTTCATCGATTGACATTTTACCTGTAATTTTGCAATGATTTACAAATTATGTAGCCATAAATAATATTTACTGGTGGTAAACTACACATCATAATACATTTTTAAAATTGTAATTTCTAGGTACGGTATATTTGAGCAATTCCCTAGATTTATGGAAATGTTTACAATTTTATTTGATTAAATTTGAAATTGGACTCAAACCTGAGTGTTCTATTCTGTTATCTGAAACCTCTTGAAATGATCAACGAAGGGACTTCTTGCAACAGCAAATGAATTTTCATTGCTTTAACAAAGGGACCTATTTTGAATGAGGCGTAATTTTGGTTCGAAGTTTAAGTTCGTGTGATTCCAGCTCATACTCGTAACAAGGGAAGCATTTTGTGATCAGCACTCCGGTATGGAAAAGGAATTGAAAGGTGGTATGGGTTTCCCTTCTCTGGATAATATCCTATTAGTTAGTGTTAGGACGAGGGCCGGATTTGTTGTCTGCGCATGAAAATGCCTCATTTCTTCTTTCAAATTCTTCCATTTTCTTTCCAGCCTATCAATTATCCTTCGATCGACATTCAATGTGCCTTTAGGCGCCAGAATTACTGAACCGTTTGCCTCAGAAGATTGTACTTGCCTCGAGCAATGTACTCAGAGTAATTTCATTCGTCTCTGAGGGAGCATCCCTTCCTTCAGCTGTCTTAGTTCTCATCATGCTAAAGCTACGTAAAATACAAAGTCGTTGGAAATAGAATCTCGGGGCAACAGAAATCTCGTGTCCTTTCATTGAGTATTTCAAAAGATTTCAGCCAATAAAATGGAATTCGCAGGGTTTACCGCCACGTGTAAAGTCCACAAAACTATAAAAATGAAACATTTTCACAAAGAAATGTGAATTTTTCCGATACAGGATATATATATTCAAATTTGGAGAACACATTGTAAAATGCACTTGAACACAATCTGGGATTGAAGTTTTTGGAAGCGCAACGTGTTTTTTCAGAAATAGGTTTAGTTGGAACGTCAGTAGAAACTGTTTTTGCTTTTAAATAGCACGCATAGAGTTTGTATTTTACCACCCAGATGAAGAATAAATAATAAGGATAGCCTGTGTTATGTTAGGCGTATCAATGGAACCGAGTGGAATAAATCTCTTACGCAAATTAATTTCCGGAATGTGCACCAACCTTAATAGCGATAAAGATACAATAGAATTCAGTTGTTTTTAAATGCCCTTCAGCGTATAACTTTACAGCTCTTCCGCATAAATGGAGTTAAGTAGTAAGATTTTTTTTATTTGCTAGGTACTATAAAGTAGCTATAGGTATATTTATGAAGTAATGATACTAAGTACTGTGCTCATCCCAACAGTACTCAAGTACTGTACATGTTTTGGCGTTAGTTTTTCTGAATGTATTTCATCCATTTTTATGTTATTTTAAATATTTTCAAACTCTACTGCTTTTCTGTATTATGCTTTATTCCAAAAATATATGCAGTGATACTTTGACTCAAGAGAATAATTCGTTCCTCGACTGAGCTCGTAATTCAAAATTTCTCGGAAGTCAAATCCTTTTTTTCCATATCCATTATTTTAAATTCCAATATACCGTTCTAACAACAAAAATGTCCTTTTAAATTTGGGTGTTTAATAAAAAGCAGGGACATAATACTTAATGACAAATATGCATTACTTAAAAACGCAATAGATGATATATAACTGATTTTTGCTAGCCATACTGAAAGACAAACCTTTTCGAGAAGATTAGTTTCTAGTTTTGTTTTCCCTTTATGAATATTTCAGAAAAAGTTCATTTAAAAAATATAAGAATAAAAATGCTAATTAGTTCCTGATTGTCATCCAATAGCTCCGATACAGCCCAGTTATTGCCATTTTTTTTCCGAAATTCCTAACATTTATTTCACTCCAGTTGTATAGAGGTAGCCTCCTCATTAGGCTCAACCATGTATAACCAATTCAATGCACTATGCATGTTGTCTGCCACTTCAACTCCTCCGTTGTCAGTTCCTCGGAGTGTTTCTTGACGAGCTCCTTCAAATTTTCTACATCCCCAGCCCCAAGTCCATACACTTAGAAGGACACAATCACCTTCTCCACTGCCACTTCAAGATCCAATCTTTTGAAACCCTTTCGACACAACCTCAGGCAACATCTGATTCCACGCAGAGGACAAGGTCTTCCATGTAACATCTTGCCAGGCCATATTCTGGGGAATGAAAGGATGTTATTGTGGTATTCCTCACGTAGTTATCCTTCCAGAATTGTCGAAGGGTGAAGTTTGTGCTCTTTGTAACCGCAAAACATCGGAAGAAGAGGTGCTTGGCGAAGAGCTTCTTGAAATCACGTGCTGGTCCATGGGCTGCAGAATGGAGAGTAGCATTGGGTGGACGATAGAGAAACTTTGTAATTAAATACTCGTCACGGACGTCGTTTTCAATGCATTGCATTTGCGTTCACTTCAATTTACTTCATCATTGATGACTGAAGAGGTTTAGTGCAGCGTGAATTAATGCTGATCAGATTTCAATTCTTCAGAAAAACTTCGTATTTTTCTAAATTGCCGGGACTCTCAGAATGTTGATTTATTATCTGTCCTAAAATATTATTCTGGTTTTGCTCCTCAACAAATATTTATCTTGGAGAGATAATAATGTGCAAGTTGTAGCTAATCGATATAATCTGTGTGCTTTAATCATACTTGACCGAAAAACGTAATTGCCATTCAGTGCGAGTTGATGTAGCCTATTTTCTGCGTGTATTATGAAAGAATATTTTGAAGCAATCAAGAGTTCAGTATCAGTGTTGCGCCTTTTGGATTTCCGTATCGAAGCATATTAACTCTCCAATATAAATTTATGCATAACGTTTGCATTAGGTGATGAATAACATATATTTTTTATAAGAAATAAATGTGTTTCATCATACGGACTAACATTGTTTACTAATGCTTTACTTATGGGTTATGACCCTTAACTGCGTGAATTACAGCAAATTACTCTCAGATAGCATTTATTCTTTTGTAGTAATACAGCCTTTCATCCTTTGCTTGAAATGGGCCGTTGATCCGTCGGTCAGTCCTTCGAAATATTTGCAGCCGAGACCAATGTTTTGCGGTGACCGGATTAGTGGTCGTATGGTCCCGATAGTTTTTCTTCTGCCATCACCCTTCAGTTTTTATCGAGCACTAGGCCTTTATCCTGTGGCCTCAGGTCCCCTCCATCGATTTGACTTATATCCTTTCACTCTTTCAGTCCGAGGGCACCGATTTCTCCCCCTTTCTTCCACTTGGTCTCAATCCTCCCTTGCCTTCATCCACTGCTCTGCGGTTCGCTGCATTCACTCGGGAAATGAATTGCTCGGGAAATAATATTAGAGGGAGAAAGCCTTGCCAACGGCTATCCTTTGCGATAGTCGGGTCGGTTGCTTGTGATTTCGTTACCGCTTCTAAGGACTCCTCTTGCTCAACACCATGACCAATTTACACACTCAAGTAGAGTTACGCATATCGTTACTAGGGGTTATATTTTTTCCAAAACTTATCCCTATCGCTTTCCTTGAAGAGCATATAATTAAATTTTGTAGAAATATGTAATCGTCGAAGGAAAAGTGAGCGGGAAGAATGGAAAAGGCAGGCTTCGTATGAGGTATATGGAGCAAGTTGTGAAGGATGTAAAAGAGAGGAGCTACGTTAACATGAAGAGGTTGGCCGATAGAAGATTCGAGTGGAGGACTGCGTCAAACCAATCCTAGGATTGTTGACCGATAATGATGATGAGAAATATGTAGTGCTGGGTGGGTAGAAATAGCAGTGACTGCCAATCTTAGGGCTTGAATCAGCCCAGACTTGAGTACGTTCGATTATGTTACCGCACTTGAATCTCGAAAGATTTCCAAAATCTCTGTCCATCGACTGAGCCATAAAACTGTCGACTCCTTGGTGTCTTTTGTTGAAAGAATGCCGAGACCATGTTTCTACCCACTCATCCCCGTACTTCCTGCCTGACAATTATTTAAAGGAAATTAAATCAGATAGTACATTGTTTTTTTCACACCACTGAAACTAGTATTTGATTGAATCCAAAACTGGATTTCAATATGTTCCGTTGTGAGATACGAACCTGGGATCTATGTGATCGAATGTGGGCGCCTCAACAGCCTGTATGCGGCATCCACCATGTGTAGTGCATACATTTGAATCACGGTGATTTTATTTTCACGATGAGTATCGCCATAGAATGAGTCACGATGAGTATCGCCATCATTTGCTCTATTTCAAATATTATCATTTAAATTCTCAAAAAATCTGAAAGATTGAAGTGATAAGGACGTTATTCCGCTCAATTCAGTGGAAACTAATGACCTTCGTGATTATTCATGCTTGGAAGATATAATGCTCCAATAAATGTGTATGGTTACGTGATTTAAAATGATTTCTACATTCAACGGTAGCCGGCGGCATGAAATATCACGGTCCCACCCTGCCACGTGTCACTGACGGTTGATTAGGCCTTGGAGTGTTTATGTTAAGCTAACTCCGTATTTTTAATTGCAAACATGAAATGATGAGCTACTAGAGAAGAATAGAAGTACTGAACGCTGTATGAAGAAAGGCTTCCTTATCATTTTGCTTCCCACAAGATTACTTCCTATATTTTGGCCTAACTTATGTTTCAGTCGTTTTTTCGGTGATAGAATTGAAATGATCGAGAAAGTGCCCCAACGACCTCGTGCGCCTCGCGATTGATGATTAGTGAAATAGGTTAGTAATGATCCTTTAATGGCAATTTTGAGTTGCATCAGTCATTGATAGTGCTTCAATGGAGCACACTTACTGAAGCTGCTTTCGGTGGCAGATTCATGTTCCCGAGATATCGTTTTCGAATCTGCATTCATAATGTGAAACTCAGATTGCAGGAATCTCTCGTTTTATTCGGCCCGCTTGCGTGGTCTGCATTCGTTTCCGCTTAAATTGACCTCATTTAGAACTCCAGCCACTTCATGTGCTGCGAGTCTCGGCATACATCTGGGCCATGTATGAGTGCCCTGTGGTATCGAGTGGTACATCGAGGTTTCCAGACATGTGTCTGACTCCCTCTATGTCGTGTACACGCCACTACATCCCCATTCATAAAGGGTTCGCCTCCCAGTGCGGCTGCGTAATTAAAGCGGCATTTGTGGATTAGCTTCTCTGTTTTCAAAGCGGTAGAAATTAGAGGTAGGGATTTCTTTTGTACTTTACAAATTGATTCTTCGCTTTAAAAACCAAGTGTTTGCTCTGAAGTGTTATGGTAGAGAATTATCTCTTTTTGTTAATAGTTACTCTTTACTAGGTATGCAATTTTTGATATAAATGTTAAAATAAGTTTGTGGTGAAAATTAGAAATAAAATAAATTAAAATTCGTTGGCGTTCCGATAACAAGTACTCATAGCATTTAATTGCAGGTATATTAATTACAAATACTACCTTAAGGTGGCTGGTTCGGTAATCGTGAGTCGTTGAGAACTAGTGCTCATATAATTTCAATGGCACTAAAAAATTGCTTGGAGGTGATTAAATTACACGACATTTTAACCGGATGCCTCAAATTCTCAAGTCATATTGAAACATTGCCCTTTTTAATTTAATTATTGACATGAAACATAACATAAAACTTGACTTGATTCGGTTTCTGGCAACCTGAACGTTGTCACTCTGTGCATATCCTTTGACCTTGGAGATGTTGGTTTTGATTTATGGATTGAAAAAGTATATAATTTTGTGCTATGGGTATTCGCATACTTTTTAGTGACGAAATAATTGTGATAAAACGCTTAAACATTTATAACATTTGTTTAAACCATTTATTTAATCTCTCTTTTTTACTCGGCAACAACGCACATTCTGAAATTCGGCACTGCTGTTGTGTAGGCAATTGTTTCTGTGTTTCAGCGGTCGTAACGGTAGGTGTCGTATTCGTCTATTCTCAAGAACCATAGATTAAAGCACGAATATAACATTTTGTACAAGTAGCCTCCTTGAATTAAAGAAGAGAATTCTTCTTTCATCTATGTCGAGAATTCTGTCAAGGGGACTACATTGTAATATTCGCGGACTTTGTGGTGTGATTTGTTGTGGTTTCTCGCGCGTTCGCTTTCCCTCGTCTGATTCCACGTTGCCAAATGCACCTCAAAACTTCGCCCGCGATATTTGAAAATTTAAGGAATATTTTATTTCTTTCATATATACGGAGGAAATAAGTCGATAACACTGGATGATTTTCTCAGAATAGAAATTGTTGGCTAATATCCACATCATTTCGGTTTTTGGAGAAAATCTTTGTGGTAGAAACGTAAATAATACATAATTGACCCTTAAGAAGCGGGGTGCGCCATAAGGCTCCATGTTAAAAAAACCTTAAATATCTCAAAAACTACACCGAAAACCCCAAAAAATTTTCTCATAGAATTTTAGAGCATAATTAAAGGAACAAATACTGCAATTATGAACAAAATCTATATACCTGTAAATTTCGACCCAGCCACCTTAAGAAATATCTAATGAAAATGAGCCACGGAAGAAAGTAAGATAAGGCACACAAAAGTAGCTTGGCTCAACAAAGAAACAATAAGATATTGGATTGAAAGTGTGGGACAGTTTTGGAAGCATGTAGCTAATGGGACAAAGGTGAGCGTAAGAGTAAATGGCCTGAGTGATAGGTTTATCTTATTCCACAGACATTTATCTTTGATTGAGAGCTTTAGACTATTAGAAAGAACGAAAGTAGAAGGAAAAGACTGATGAGGGGCCTGATACTAAACACGGCTCTATACGTTAACGTTACTCGACGGTGGGGCGTCTGGAAATATCGGTGGAACATGCCTCTCATGAAAAGAAGGATGGTACAGGAATTATGCTGGTGGTGTGCAGTTGGCCAAAACTTGAACCCAATGAATGAACTCCTGTTTGACATCATACTTCCGTTGGTTTCGTATATTAAGAGGAATCCTGAAATTAGCAGTTTCATTCTTGTATTTTTAGTTCCTTGGAACGTTAGGCATCAAGATGTTACTTATCTGTTTTAATGGATCATTATTGCTGTTTTGGGACTTTTTTCAAGATGATAATTATTCATTATCTGCGTCATAATGAAGGAAAATTGACATTTTATGTGTAAGAAGGTCCTTGAACGGAGCTGATGAAGTGAATCATTACATTTCTTCAGCAAGTAAAAATGTTAGGATAATATAAATTGGTTTTATTAGTCTATAAACAACTTTCAACTTGAGGAGGTGAAAGAGTTCTCTTTCCAGGGAAGCCATGTAACCAACGGTGGATGCAGCAGGGCAAGCTTTCTTAAGAACTTTACTTAATTTATGTCCATTTTCAATGAATATGTGAATGAGTATTGAATCGCGCGAATAATGAATATTTGAATCGCACCAGACCTCCTATTGCATGTTTTTACTGAATATATTTGGACCATGGAAAAATCAAGAATGAAGTAGTCAGTACCCTAACAATGAGGGCATCCTACCAAAAGAAAAATCCACTTGCAGCTGAAAATACAAGCATAGAAGTAAGGAAAAAAGTCATCAGAACGTACATAGAACGGAAGAAGAGTGGGAGAAATGATAACTCTTCTGAATACCATAAGAAGGACAACGAAATCGGCTGCATTATGAGACATTATGATGTAGCCGATTATGACATTATGATGTCTGATGAAGACTATCATTGAATGACAATTGCACGACAAGAACGGCACAGAGGGGCCTCGTATGAGATGCATAGAGCAAGTGATGAAGGATCTAAATGAGAAGAAATACGTAAACATGAAGCTAATAGAAGAATTCAGCGGAGAGCTGCGTCATACCAAATACAGGATTGTTGGCTAATGATGGAAAACTGTTCAGTATCGCGTTTGCGGTCGAAACATGCTGGTCGTGGTCGATGCTACTTTTCTCTCCAAGATAGGAATCTAGCGCCGTGAAATTTCCTCAAATGCTATTGCTCATAAAACGCCCGTTCTTATCCCTTGACTCAATCTTGCCTTGAAGCGGCGCCCTCTATTTCCACACCCATCGTGATTACGCACGAAACTGCACATTTCCGAAACCTACCTTCCGAAGAGTAAAACAGAAGACGATTTGCGACGTGAACCCGTCCATAACTCTCCGTGAATGGTTCGGGATCCTATTTCGGGTGGTGGGTGTTGATTTTAACCTTAAATTTTCGCTGGTCTTCTTGCGGTTGAACGCTGCTTTTTCTGTTTTTCTTTGCCGCTGGGGACCCTTTGTTTAGACCCTCTGCGCGAGGCTCCGACCCCTATCCAGCGGGCCTGGGCGATTCATAGCCCCTGTGGTGTGACGGCCGCTCGTAAAGCGGAATGCACACGCCCCTCATTTGCGTGATCGACGACGCATTCCTCTCCGAGAGACTCCCCGGGGCATTTGACCTGGCATTTGACGTCCCCATATCTCCTCGGGGCATTTGACCGGGCGTTTGACGTCCCGTAAGGGGTCGACCTCTCTCCCTACCCCACATTCCCTGCTAATCCGTCTCCCAGAACCACGAGGTGAGGTTTGCTGCTTTCAAAGGAGAGATAGATCTGAAGAGCGGTTTCCCTTCGAGAGGCTCAGATTAATAAGGCTCTTTATAAGCGATATATTGCTTAGCCGTGCCGAAATCAATGATGACAACCACGTAGGCGTTTAGCATGGAAACCAATGAAATAAAATTGTATAATAATACTATTATTTCTTTTGATTGTTAATTTAAACATTTGAGTGAGAGATAAGGTGGATGCTTTTGTACGGTGAAGAGTATGGCACCTGTTTATTTAAATGATTTAAATTAATTGCATTGCACATTTTATCCAATAATATCTTTGCTTTAGTTTTTAAATTGCTGTAATGATGTGCTGTATATAAAAAAATGTAGCGCAAGAAAATTAGTTTTAAAGCCTGTCTGGATGAATCTTTCAAATGATGTTATCACGGTTTACATGTCCGTTGCATTCCTGTGAAACATTCTCAATCACGTTGCATGGCGTTGCACACTGCTATGTTCTTTGAAGTTATTTTGCTTGCGTGCTTACTGGTGACTAATATCATTGTGAGTTCTCGGGAGCTCATTTAGAGTGAGTTGTGGCCCGACTTCAATTGATGTGAACTCGAGTTCGCATGAAACAGCTGTCAAGCCACGCTATCAATTCCGCGTTGGGGCTGCCTGTTTCATGCTTGATGTCGTAAGTGTGTTTAAATGGGCAACACATGCCAAATGTACCGTTTATGAAGTGCAAGGTACAGAGCTACTTTCAAGATTTTCCTAATTTCAGTGTTTTTGTAACTTCGCCGCTGCCTTTGGAGAAAAATATTCAGTTTATATTTCAGGTAACTCTCATCTAGGGGTTGAGTCTATTTTTTGGGCCCCAAAAAGTACGAGAGTTGTAAAAAAATCTCACTGAACTATATTCATCCCCAGCTTTGAATTTTTTCCCTCAATTATCTCATTTATTTTCCTTAAGATTTGTCTCCGAGTCAATCTCTCTCACTCACAATCACTCTTATGCTCTGGCTGATTGCTTCTCTGCCACTCGTGAACCTATCAATATTTATTTATACCTCTACTACTTTTAGCCTCAATCGATGTCCTAGGTATCACTTATCTTTTACCAGTTGTGTAAAAATGTTCCCGAGTAATTAAATGAATATAGTTCACCACATTATTTCGCAATGCTTACATATTCTTTTGGTAGTGTAATGTACCGAACGTCTTATTTGAATCAATAAAATATGCCAGTAATAATGCATTTGCACACGGTATTCCCTTTTTATGTTTTCAATCAATCCTAAGCACTTTGCAGCATCTTTAATAACATTCTCATCGTCACATTATCTCGTAAGAAGGCCACTCCAATTGAGTCTGTGGCCTCTTTTCGCGGTGGTTTCTCTGATAAACAGACGCTGTCCTGTCATCTCACGCTCCAATACATCGACCTACCTGGCATGTGAGAAGCTTTCACGAAAACCTTTCATTGTTACCTACAATGCAGCTCAAGGGGTCACAGCTATAATGCTAGACCAGGCCACCGCAATAAGGACGAAATTCATAGGAATAGCATCATTTTGTAATTATGCTACATCAATCAAGACACTTAGCGTTATAGTAATCAAGAGTACCATAAGATATTGAGTAAATTTTGTCACTTGCTATAATTAATGAAATACATTAAACGAAATGAAACTATTAAACAAAAGATTAGCTCTAAATCTTCATGGAAAGCATATTTGATTGAAAATTATTTCAGAATTCGTCCCTCTTTCATGTAGTGGACATAATAATTTATCAGTTAAATAAAACACTTTTTGCATATTTTCCTAAAATATTTTTAAAAATATTTGGCACAAGCTAACACGCTGACGAAGTTCTTCTTACTTTCCACGACAACAGGCGTTTGGTAAAAGGTGTTTCCACTTGGAAGTAATAAAGTTTAGGGATTTTTACGTGATTCTATAATTCCACGACACTTTGCCGTTCGTCTCAGACTTTATGATAGAGGTCAGAGGAGATAACCCGGTAGCCTTTTCTTAGCCGTTTCTACTACTTAGTGCCTACTTTAAGTTCACTATTGTGTCGTTTCTGTCATTCTTCACACCACATATATTATTGTACGAAAAAATAATATCTTTGGCTCTTCTTTTATGCCTATTGTCATCGGTTTCATAGTTCTTTCCTTTGGTAGAAATAAAACTTAATTTTTGAATTCCAAATTCCCAGTTCGTTGCGATTTTTTTTAATAAATCCCTAAAACTTCCTTTTTTACTTTAGAGCATGGAAAGTTTTAGGTTGACGAAATATGAACGCATGAATGGACATTGATAGCAGTTGGTTAAAACAATAAATTAGAATATACCAAAAGTTAATGAAAATACAATTCTTCATTTCTGTGTATGGTTAGTCCCAATCTGCGATCGTCTCTTGTGTGAACAATGTAAATATTTTACACTCTAATCAGTTTCCATGCGGCAATTTTTATTCCAAGGAAAATAAGGACCGAAATTCCTCAGATTCACTCCAGCTCCTCTGCATGCTTATCCAGCTACTATTCGAGCACGTGTTTCCTTCACATGTCGCTAATTGTGTTTCCTTCACATGTCGCTAATTATAAATAATGACGCTAATTAACGCCAAAGACATATTAATATGATATACAATAATATTTCATGCAATTCGAAAATCACTGTGACAGAAACTAGACACTGGTGGTGTAAAGCCGATGAATAGAAGCTTTGGACGCGTGGACGTCTCAATTTGATGTGAGATGGACGTAAGTACTCTGCCCAAGAGTTTTTTGTGTCCAGAAAGACAGACATTGGACTTTCCCCATCCCTCACTCTTCAAGTAGATGCTTCAGGATCATTTTAAGGAGGTTCCATCTAGACTCCGCGATTCAAAATCCCGTAAAAAAATGTTATTCTATGAAAAAATACCAATCCAGAAAAACACCTATATGGAAAATCATCAATAGAATAATAACGGATGCACAATAATTGTATGAGAATTATATTATATAGCGTGTTGTAGTTGCATTCTATTTTTTACAAGCTCTTTTCACTAATTTTGACTTCGGAAAATTACTGTTGTGTTGTTGCCATGTTTAATTTACAAAGTGAGAATACATTTTCTTCAAACATATGACGGGAAGGCTCATTTATTTAATTACCAATCGATAGGTGGGCCAAAAAATGATGTGCCCTGAAGTTTTCATAAAAGTGACATCTACTTCATAATTCGGTGGAGCCTCCTGAAGTGGCGATAAGTATATGCGTCGAAATGTGGACTCAGTGGTCAGTGTAAATGAGCTCTGGAAACTAAACGTATTCCTTGAGGCGACCGAAATTGTGGAGAAAACACCTTCACTCCCATATTTTGGTCTTCATGCCAAGAGAGATCCAATCGACAACGAAGGAAATAGGCGCTAGGGACTAGGAGTCAGGAAATAAAGGCGGAAGGGGATGTCACGTTACTCCCTGAAAGGCGCGCGGTGGTTGACTCGTCTCCATTTTCCGTGCGTGGACTCAAGTCACGCGCTACAACTCTGCCCTCTAGGGGAAAGCAGAATAGTAGGACGGACGACCCTGGAGCGTTCGGATAGGTCGCCCCTTTTATACGGCTGTGACGCAACCCGCGTATACGTCAAAGATGCGCTGGTTTCATCTTCAAGGATACATTGCTTTCAGATGTTAGTCCATTGCCATCACGGAATTAGGAATTAAAAGGGCCTGAAATCATGTCTCCGTTTGCGTCGCCGAAAGCAAATTATACCAAAACATTGCAGCAACATAACTCAACTTTAGTCAGCTGTGAAAATTTATTGTAAATCCGTAGCAAAAACGCGCAAATACGGCAAAAATTACAGTAACTCAACATTTTGTATATTTTACTGACATTGAGCACGATGTTTTGGCAACGTAATGTTGCATAAAACGTAGAACGTAACGTTTTGGCAACGTCCACCTGTGTAAGCAGGACACTCTTTTGCATATTTATTTTGTTTTCAGTTCTGTTCTAGGCGAAATGGATTAAGTCAGTGTCTAGCAAGAATTGGTCGATAAAACCTGGTCATAGGGTGTGTGGGAAGCTATTTTTCTGTCGTAAATAGTTCGGGAGAAGTCACTGTATAATATGAGAGACTATATAATAGTTCATGCCTATTTAATGTGGAGTTCATGCCTGGTTTAATATTGATGCAGCAAAGTATTATCATCGCTACATCAATTATTCACATTGCTTCTAAAATGATAGGCTCCTTTCAAGACCCTGCACGTGATTCAGTCCATGTCTTAATTAATTTGTTTCATTGAAGGGTACCTGGGTAATACCTTGTGATTGTTTGTTAACCGAGAACATAAAACGGGTAAATGACAGTTCCCGATGGATCATTCCCCTTATTTCTCTAAATTTTTAGCAATAACTGTCAGTTTCGAAATTTGTCAAAAGTTTTTCATTAAATAGCATGCTGTGCGATAGTGTAGCAGGTGATACAGGATATGAGGAAAGGTGAATTTCGATTGATGCTGCGTCAATTTTCATAGTTAAGAAAGATTGCAATTTTTCCCGTCGTATGCTTGTAGTGAGGGTGATCGGGTGCTCCACGGAGTCAATTCTTCCATCTGAGTGATGAAGTGCTTCACTCGGCCCTGAAGATAGAGAACGACTCTCGTTCTTCGAGACGTTGGCAGCGATGGAAGCGTTGACCCGATGGAGCACCCGAAGAATCTTCACCACCAATTTTCATAGTTGATTTCTTGCATTTTACTTTACCCAAATAGATTTTTCTGTAGAAAATAGTATATACCTTCTAAACACTGTACTTCTGCTTAAAACGTCATTAGGCCTCTGGCAAGAAGCGAATCTCTCTCAAGAACGCCTCTCAGTTAAAGAGCAAGGGCGAGTACGTCTGTTGCCCTCTAGTCTTTGAAACTTTCGAAAAGCGGCAGTAGTGGCGACATCAACTAGTACTAATAGGAGGAGAGAGTGTGAAAAGGCTGATTATCACCATGGCAGCTGCGCAAAATAGGCAAAGAATGACTCTGTTGGAACTAATGGAATAAGTAGCCGTATCCGAAAACCAAGAATGCTCCGGCAAAGTATTCTTGCTAATTACGCATTGCTGACGTACAATGAAGCATACTTGGGAAAAAATACTTCATATTCGGATAGTCTACGGTAAGGAGCGACGTTAAGCAGCAGTGGCAACTTAAAAAACCACTAGGTAGTGTGAAACACGATAGAGGGCAACATATATCAAATGTTTAGTTCGGAAGGAAAAGAGCGATTATATGTATATTAACCTTTTCATTGATATGTATATTAATAATTATGCAAATATAATATACTAAGTTAAAAATAGGTACTATATACATTTACAAGTAGCCAACTGCTCCGCCGTCTTTTGTTATTCTCTTCAACAATGCTTCGAAGCCTATAACAATGGAAGCGTGCTTCTGTGCTTTGGCTTCGTAGCATGCTTTTATCCCAGAGTGCTTCGCGTTCGGATATACTTCGGGTGTTTCCGACGATACCCCCCTCCACTTGCAAGCAAGCATTGTAGTATGGTCAGCGCCAAAAGCACACGTTTTGGACAGGGCTGGTGTCTCTTGCACACGAAGAAGGAAGCTCAAATAGGTGCCAGGTGGCAGTCGAAAAATGGCTAAATAGCACCGTAATGCTTAACTTTTGACTGAAAAATTAATTATTTCTTCATATAACATGTATTTCATATATTTATACTTTTAATTTGTCAATGAGTTGGTAATCTGTGAATTGAATTTGCAATTATATGAAAATACAAATAGGTAATAATGAAACTGCTGCTAGATAGCTTCCAACGACATTAGGCCTTCATATGTTAGGTACATCTAAAATAATTTTGTATAGCTTAATATTAATTAATTACTTTTAATGAGGTAGGTATTAGTATGAATGAGACAGCATGACCTCTATTTCAACTCATTTTTGAGTTTTCTAATATTAACTACTACAACTATTTCCGTTCAAGCCACGGCTTAATTTGGCATGTATACGAACGGGTTGATTTTATCTTAAAGATGGTGCTCCCTGTCACCACCCTGTAAAGAGCACACAAGATTCTCCTCCAAGTTCTGTCTTATCATTCACTCCTCATAGCTCTTTGCCGCAAGTTCATTCAATTCCCTCATTCCCGCGTAATTCCAGTTCTTATGTCATACACTCGTATCTCTTCTCCGATTCGCTCTCCGTGATCCTCTTGAGAAGTGTGTTTGGCTTCAGGACCCTTCGGGATCTTCGTTATATAACCCGGTCACATTTTTCCTGCTCATATAAAGACAGGCATTCAGTTTATCCCCTCCCGGGCCTCACTGGAGGGCCCTTCCAGATGAAAGGACCACGGCTCAACTCCGAACGGTCTCTCCTCCTCCCGCGGTCATTCAGGTCACGTTGGGCACAGAAAAGGCGATAGTAAAAAATGCGGCCTTATTTTTTACTGCCTCTGCTCACTCGCGCTGAGAATTTCGGGAAAAGACGGTCAGCTGCTCCATCCTCCTCCAATAGGACGGAGGCCTAAGTCATCCTTCGGTCACCTCGGGTCATTTTGCTTGCTATTTAATTTGAAATCCTTTGAAAGCTAGCCTTTGGGGACTCTTTATCTGCAGACCATATTAATCGTTTCTCTCCACCCATGCCACCTTTGAATGATTTCGTCCGGTGTCCGTTTTTATTTTTTATGATACACTTTTAACCATTGTCACCTTAGACGTTGCTTGAATAATGTCCTCTTTGCACATCGGTGATGAGACAAAACTAAGCTCGATGATTGGAATTTCAAATACTTGAAAAATACTTCCCCATTTGCAAAAAGCAATGTTTACAGACTTTCTCTTTCCGGCACAAGCGTCATACATCATCTTCAGTCAACAGACTATTTTTGACGCAGCTCTTCACTTCACTCATCCCATAACCTCTAGGTCCCCTTCGCATTCACTTAGTTCTCCACCACATCTTTAACCACTGATATCATATATCCTCTACGGAGTTTTCCTTTGCCATTCACTGTTCACTCGACGACTGTCATAACAAGACCATCAAGATAGGGCCGATTCGGTTCTTCTCTCTTTACTCCTGGTCTTCAACAGAATTCTCTTTTCTCCCACTATTCTCAAGGCTTCATTAGTCACACGGTCTTTCCATTTGACATTCATAATCCTTCTGTAGTACCACATTTCAAATACTTCCTGCCTCTTCTGTGGTTTTTTCCATGTCTCACTTTCACAGAAAGTGCTCAGATGGATATTCATATTAATTGTTCCTTTACTTTTCCACTTGTATTTTCAATTCTAGAACATGCACTATTTACTTCAATGAAGGGATATCTCGATCGCCAGGATTTGTTGATGACAAACTAACACTTGTTCATAAAAGGTCGACCATGTGAAACTCAACTAAGTCTTTTGTTCGTGATATTTCAGTTTCAAGAGAAGGTATAAGTAGTAGTAGTAGTGAATTTATTGCTTTCAACAAACATCAAATATTGAATTACTAATCATAATTTAAAAAAGATTATGATTATACATGCATTGCTATCGCATTCAATTTTTTTCATTCAAAAGTCCAAGAAGTTAGCAATGAACAAAACTGTCATTAGTATCTGAATTATTATTGATGTGAGTATAAGTACAGAACAACTAGTAAATTTGTGTGCAAGGAGAAAAAAATCTGGTGGCATATAAGATCTTACGTTATTTGTATCCAGTATATAAATTACCTTTTTCTACAATTTTCTACATTTTTTATTTTCTTGGGCAACAAATAATAAACTTTGATAAACAAATGATAAACAAATAATGTTTATCTTTGGGTTTTGGCGCGAGGGACTCGATTAGTACACCACCACGATCTAAGACACCATCGTGATCTCTGAAAAGACGCATGAAATGTCACATGTTTAAAATTATCACAATTTCAATGGTAACGTCCTCAGATCCTTCATGGAAGATTTCTCTTGACCCTCCAAGGGCTACGCAAGGGCCATAGGTTGCCAGGTGTGGGCAAGCCAATTTGGGACAGGCAAAGTGAGGGAAAGCTAAACGTGCAGATACATAGGTCAATACCTTAGAAATCATTACCAGACCGTAGGGTTGTATTTAGCTTAATCTATTGAGTTATTTCTAATAAAGTACTTTTTCTGATGACGTTAAATCATCTTGTGAACCCCGAAATACTATTATAGAGTAGATATTGAACACAAAATGAGAGACAGTGATTGCCAAACCGACAGATTTAAAATGTCTTTCTTTCCTCGTACAATTAGGAATATGAACAGTTGTAAATATATCCAATACAAGTATATCAATGGATGGCATAGGAAGTTGATTGTTGGAATAAGGGCTTGGCTTAAGCTAATCCAACTAAAAGCATTGTTTTTGCACGCTTACTTTGTTCTATAAATCTTTTTAAATTGTTATGTTTTGCCTAGATATAATGCATCCTCTTTAACGCACGTTGGGTGTGAATCCACCCGCTGCCACACACCTTCATGGTGGACGAATAAGCGATGTGGTCAGCGGGCTCCCATCTGCAGGCGCGTCCAATGGCTTCTGCGCAGCGAAGGAATAAATATTCGCCCGCCTCTCCACCTCCGTAATGTACGCCTTCCCTTCATTCATCTCCCGTTCCCTCGCCCTCTCCTTCCTTGCGTAGTCTTCCACGGCGTTCCTTTTAAGAACGATGGCATTTATTGCTTTCACCTGCTTGTGAGATTCCCGCACAGCTACATGAATGTATCTTTTTTGTTTTTTACTTTTCCTCTTGATGGTGATGTCAGGGAATTTAAATGATGGCTTAGTGAGTGCGGTAAAATCAGATTTATTGGCTTTTTCCGTTATCACGATCTTTTACTATTTGCAAATATTATTTTATCATGCTGTTGATGCTAATTGTATTTTTTTATTCAGTTGCTTGAATGATTCATTCCTTTTTTCCTTTATTGAGTCCAATGTAAAAAGCCTTGTGTAAACGTCTCAAGGCAAGTTTGAAAGTAAGATTTTCACGTTTTGCATGGAAATATTTAACATACGGAGTTAAATTTTAATATCTTAGGCTTCATGAGTTATTTAGATACCCGGCTATGGAAATGGCGTTTGCTGGAACTTACAGTCTTATGATTAGAGCCGATATTGGTTGAATTTCATTTGTTTTGTTTTTCATGTGTTTGTAGGTGGCGTATATTCTTGATAGCTAGTTTATTTTGTTCCTGTGATCTGCAAGCTTATTTGCTAAGTATCAGCTAAATACCGAAATGGTAATAATAGCATTTAATCAGGTTATTAAAATGTCTTACTTAGTGAGAATTTAAATTTGTTCCCTCTGAGTTCTATGGCTCACTTTCCCGTCTGCAATTCTGCAGAGTTAGCTGTATTCTTCTCTTTAAAATTTTAAGTGCGCAGTTCCCAAAAATTGCTAATTATATCATTGATGAAACTAATGGTATCATTTCCTCTATAGCAAGATATTCTACAGAGAAAAAAATCAATCGCCGGGACTCGACCCCGAACCCCCTGATTTCCGGCCAGGTGCTCTACCAGTTAAGCTACCTAGAGGTCCTCTTTCTTATTAAAAAATAATAGAGGCTTTAAAGGGGCCAGCTTTCCTGGCCGGAAGTCAATGGGAATGTTTTTTTTCTCTGTGGAATATCTTGCTATTGCGCAGTTTTAGCGGGTAACGTCGCTAAAGTTTTCGCGGCCAGTTTTCGGACTTTGAACGTATTATTTTCTGTTTAGAAATTATTATTAACAGGTTTTTCATGTCGGCTACTACATGGAAGAAACCTCAATTATTTTTAATTTATATCTTATTCGGGAAAAGTATAATAATGCCTATTGTCTTCCCTGATTGCAGTAGAAATCAGGCTGCTTCTGTACAAATCGATAACGCAATATTTTTGAAAACTTATTTCACGTACAATACTCCCTCGCCTCTGTTCGTCTTGCGGTATTTCAGGTATAGATTGCTGGGAATACTACGGTCGCTTTGTCCAGGGAGCGATTCGATCTTTTAGAGGTCATCGTTTATCAAACGATATTTGCATCCGATATCCGAGTTCACCGCAGCATAGCTTAGGTTGCCAGCTGCAGTATGATTCAAAAGTGCATTCCTGAGAGTTTTCCAATGTTCTGACCTTCGCTGTGAAATGCGTACCCATTCGAAACTCGCATCGTAAATGCTCAGCTGCAGGAGATGTACATTTGATGGAGGATATTTTATTACATTCAGTTGTGTGTGTACTAGTGAAACTTATCTGCTTGACCATGGTACGCAAGTGAAGTAGATATTAGGTGAAAGGCTACAAACCCCAGAGTGCATTAAAAAGGGCATGATGATAACATTTTCTCTAGTGTGCGTGTCTTTTAGTGATAAACTGTAAATCCTAAGTGAAGAAATGGATTTTGGTTTGTTCCTGTGGATCATATCAATTGCGGTTAACTTGAAAAGCCCCTTGATGGAACTTTATAGAAGGCAAACCTGGTTTCATCACATTGTGTCATTTTCTGGTGACCTTGAGATAATGCAATCTGTTTAAATCTGTATTATTGTCAATACCATTTATCAGTGGCGTTTGAAAGTGAATTTTATTATTTAACCTGTATACTCTATTTATTTAGCGTACTTCCCTGATATCTACTATTGTAATATTGTATTCCCTAGAGTAAATAATAATAATTTGATATAATGGTGTTCGGGACATGTGGATGACTCTATTCCTGCTCACACTTGGAATTTTCAAATCTTTCTCATGAATTCGTGTTCAGCTATGAAGAAATTTGTACGGCCACGCATCGGAATAAAGTCTGAAAATTTGAAGAAGCTTTCTCAGAATTTACATTTGGGAACTGCATTGATGCCAGGAGTCGTGCGTTGGTTAAGGGTCGAGGGTACAAGTCGAGGGAGTTGAGGGGTTGCCCGTAGGGATCAGGATACATGCGGTTTGAATCGTTGATCATCAGTGTCTCGTTAATGTAAAGGAATATGCACGATATTTCGTGACCTCATTCACAGCAGCTCCCTCTTCTTCTCTCGTCCAATGCACCAATGCCTTCATTCGTGTCGCGCCAAATACTCTCCGTCGCTGCTCTTGCTTATGTTCATCGCCTTTAACTTTCACTTCTCCGCAGAATACAACCACAATAAACAAAGTGATGGTTGCGTTCGTTTTAATCATTATGAAATTGGGTGTGTATGACGTTTGTCTGTCGTGAAATCTCATTCTCGCGATTTTAGTTTCCACACATAATATCTTTCATTTTGCCTGATAATATGAAATCAACCCTCGAAGTAGTTTGAATTTTAGCGACACTCATTACTTTAAAGTCCCAAGGATGCCTGCTTTTCAATGTCATTATTTCATATGTCTTCGAATGCCTACATTTAAATACCTATCTATTCATTTGAAGCCCTTAGTTTATTGAAGTTCTAAAACGTACTACTCACACAATAATGTTTCGCCCATCAAAGGCATGTAAGCGAAACGGAGTATAAAGTGTAGATAGCAGTTAGTAGCAGTACATGTGTTTTTAAATATGAAGCAGAACGATGAACAAAATGCTTTCTGTTAATACCTAGATAAACTGCGAATCCAGTCTTTACTTTACTTACGGATTTGCTTTATTGATCTATCTTTGCTGATTGCTAATTTAATGCCTACTCATGATTTTAGTACGTAAATTATATCACATAAGTATTCATGCTGAATATAATCTATTCATTTAGGCCCGGGGTGTTGGCTCTAACGTATGGTTAAGAAATATTTGGGTTTTCAACCAATTTATTGGTAGGAAAATGCTAATTATACTTTGTTACTTTGTTACGCAACGGTTTACTGAATGCTATTTGAAACTGTTGCAAAAGGTTTGTTTCGTTAAGAAGTAAGAAATAAAAATAGAAATTGAAATGCATGCATGAATTAATGCATGCCAATTTCGCATTCTTACGCAGTTTATGCAAATTACTTGTCTGTTCAAGACAGTCGTTAAAAACCTGGCAGTGTGTACTGTCATACTTGATAATATTATGAAGATGCAAGGTTTAGAGCTCCTGAGGTTTTAACTGAAGACATTAATTTGTTTCAGGCATATTGGGTCCACGGCGATACGCTGCGAATGTCCAAAAGGATTTGTTGGACCATTGTGCCAAGGTAGAGTGGCATACGACGGCAACCACACTGGTGAGTATTGCCTTTCGAGTGAGTCGCTGTTGTTGCTACTTGCTTTGCATTCAGATTCCCTACGATCGTGACATTATTTAGGAAGTTAGTACCTATCTGTGAAAGTCATTTCTTGTTGTGCTTAAGCTGTATATATTGACGAAGAACATTATATATGTTTATATTTGTTATATTGATACATGAAACTAGGGTTGACGCTAAATTGTAACATTTACAAGTAATATCTAACCTGCAGAATAATGTATTGTTTTATGGAATAAATTTTGTTCTAGATTATTAACAGAAAACTAATAATATTATCACTTAAAAACGATTAAAAATATGGATTTTATAGCACCAAGTGATTGCGAGAAATCAGCTACTTTTCCCTTGTAAGACCTCATTTGGAATATGCTGCCAGTGCATGAGATCCCTATGAAATCGGTCTAAATAACGAACTTGAACGTTTGCAGCGAAGATCGGCAAGATTTGTAAAGGGACGGTACGATAACCTTATTAGCGTAACCAGTCTGTTAAATGAATTGAAATGGGAATCATGTCAGATCGCAGGTTGAAATTCAGACTTAATCTCTTAAAAAAAATTCCAAGACCATATTTTCAGTGATGATGTTAAAAATATTTTGCGAACCCCAACTTAGTTTGGTTGACTGGACCATCATTAGAAAATTAGAGAAATTGATTTCCGAACAGACAGATTCAAAATGTCCTTTTTTCCTCGTACTATTAGGGATATGAATAACGGTAAATATTTCCAGTACGAGTTTAGCAATGGATGAATACCTTCTGACAGCAAGTTTTTGCATGCTTAGTTTGATATTTTTATCTTTTTTTTAAATAGTGTAGTTTAGAACAGTATATAAATACAAATCCTTTTTTATGCATGACATGTAGTGCATGTTTGTTGAGAATTCACCCCCTGTTATGGTGGCCTGCAGGGTGTTATGTAGATGTAGATGTAGAAGTGATCTAATATTTAGAGGTAATCCTATGTTAGTATACTCCGGCATATTCTCCCTGTCTCTTATCATTATCTTCTTTATATAAAAGCAGGATGTTTTTTCTTGTCTGCCCATCTTTCCGAATGAGCGATCGTTCCCTCCTGTTACTCGGAAACTGTTCTGTCTAGAGGGATGCCGTAAACTGCACCTAGTTTAGATCTGCTTTACAGGCCTGGAAAAACTGTTGCCATTTTTGTGAAGGCTCGGGTTCGATACTTGGCCTCAATTGTGTGCTTGCGTTTGTTTAATTTAGATTTTTAATTAAACAATATGCAAAACTTTTCACTCAGAAAAATAATTTCGTTGTGATCAATTTTCTTCATTTTTTCTTTATTTATAAGAAAAGACTTTGCACTTTTCTCTATTTTTTCTTTCCTATTTCTGTAATCGCTTTTAGCAGTCAAATTCAGATTTTTCTCAAATGTTCCGTTGCATATACTTTTATTGGATTTTTTCGCTTCTTTTCCGATCCTTAGCCCAATTGCAATTGCTACCTCCGACTGAAAGTATTGCTGTTCCTTACAGTTCGTCTTATTAGTACCGAGAAGCAGCTTATTCTGTAACGATGCTTTAAGGTACTGTAGGCTGCGTCGTATCTGATTCTTGAAACAAGGTTCGCTGTTTCATTCGACATATTCATTTGAGCTTAGTGCTCGCGCTTCTCATTGTGGTTTTTGTACGGGGTAAAGCTAACTGTGGTAACATGGATAATGTAATGAATAAGAAACATGCCCTGGAAAGAAACGTGAAAAAAATCACCAAACATAATGGCAACGTGAAAAAAATATTGTGCATAAAAATGTGTCGTGTCAACAGTAAAACGTATGCAAGTAAGCAAACGAACGCCGTGAGGGTAGTTTAAATATTTCAAATTTGTACCAAAATTTTGGAATGGAATTATCTCCGAAGGAAACAAATGTTTTATAAGAATAAAAATTAGGGCGTTGCAGACTCATGCAAACTCCGCAAGAAACCTTAGAGAACGAGCTGTTTTGTGCCGAGAAGGCGAGAAATAATCCTTCCCTAGCACCCCTATTCCGGCATCATTTTCACCCGTATCTGCATATGTCCTCCTATACTCCTTACAAGTTTTACTAGAACGTTGAAAAAATGTCGCCCATCTAAAATATTTGAACTTAATTTTTTGTGAAAAGTCGTGACGCGTGTGGAATGGTGTTTTCGCGGCGTATGCTGCGGTCAAAGTCTCTCGGAGCAGATCTTCGATGGCCGACGTTTCGAAGGTCAACTCGTGCTCCAGCGGCTTCAAATGTGTGTCCGGTGTATAGCGACGTATGCTTTCTGCTCTTAAATTTTTATTCCAATGACGTTGTTGCATCATTTTTATTCTATTCCACTCTGTAATTATCATGCCGTGTCCTTCTGTTCCATTCCATTGTTGTCAAAGCCAAACTATAATATTATTGCAAGTTCTGAAGTTAACTACTAGTAAAGGCAGTTGTTTCAGGCTTGATTTGGTGGAATATCATAGCGAAAGAAAAGGACTGGCAATTTTCCACAAAAATAAAGAATTTTACTTGACCGGTTTCGGTGTACAACACCATCTTCACCATCTTTCGTTAACTACTAGTATTAAATTAGGTCTAGTATATGGCGAGTAGTTTTAGAGAGACATATTTTCGTATAGCAAGCTAGAAAGAGGTTGATTTCTGTCCAATGATCCTTCTGAGTGAACCTTTTTCAAAATAATTTTTTTAAATAAAGTTAATCGTGTCTAGAACCTCATTTTAACTATCGCCATTAAAATATAGCATAAATAGTAGACTTTTCAATAATTATCTCTATAGTTTTTCAATTTCATAAAATTCCTAATATCCTTGTATGTTAAAGGTGCTGTTAAGATCGTATGCTTATTGTAGGTCCATATTCTGTTCGCAGATTGTCTGGAGGCGGAATGCAGTGGGCAGTGTCCATTTGATGGAAGGCACGAGTCAGTGTGTAACTGTCCCCGAGGATCAAAGCCGGCCACTGGTAAGCATCAGGAATTAATTTTACCCTTTATACCTTTGCCCCTACCTTTTAAATATGTGAATACAATTTTTCTCGTTTATAGTATCATGAACAGTATATTTTGGAAACACATTTTTAGCGAGTGAGTTGTTCAAATATTTCAGCGTTTTTTAGTCAATTTTCATTAAAATGATGCAAAATTAGGTATATAAAGTGTTTCAAACACTTAACACTTAGCAAAGCTAAAAAAGCTCTTCACTGAAATATTTGGATCAATTTACCCAAATCTTAATCTTAGTCTTAATATGAGGTAGCGTAGGCAAAGCTTTGAGACTTCAACATCTATATTTAAATAAATACACATTAAAGCCCTTATATACCTTTTAGATTACATAAATTAAGATTGAAACACCCCATGTGGCCAGCACGTACTGGAAGAGTAACCAATGGGCGCTTATTTTCCAATTTTTTCCGAATTCTTTGTTGCAAATAATCACTCTAACTCCTTACCAGAGTTCAAAGAATAAGTTTTAATACTATACTGGGTTTAAGTGCGTAAGTTTTCGCAGTGAGGATGATCTGCATCTGTCATTATCGGGAGCAGCTGCGTGTAGGGCGCCTTGCCGACCAAGCTATCGCGTCCTTTCCAGGTCGCATCTCCAGAGGGCGAATTAAATGATATAAAGCTTCTTCTTCCTGGTATTTATTGCGAAGAGGGTCCCCCCTCCTCCATGCCGTGTATGCCCGGTGACGTCAATCACTTGGGGAGAGTTGACCACCTCCCCCTCCTGTGGCCGCTGTGGGTGCTTAGGGTGTATTTTCTCTTGTTCTTAGAAAAGTTACTTTCTTTCTAGTTTACCTCTCAAATATGAAACTTTTGGTTACAAATTTGAAAAAAGCGTTTATACATTTTACACTCCCCAATTTATATAAAAATGTACACACTTACTAAGTATATTTTGTGCTCATTTATGCAAGTAGTGATCCTGGGGTAAATTATGGTTAACATTTTAAGGCATATGATTACTCCCAATTCTTCCTATACTTTTTTGTCATGAAAATGCTCTTGCTTGGACTCCTTTCACTCCCAAGCAAAGCTGTACCTATATCCAGTCTTATGATCAAGCACTTTATAGTCCATAGTACCGCGTTTATTGTACAACGAGGAGCATCGAATGAAAGCGACCAATGATCCTCCTAGCTTCATCATGCGCGCAACAGCGACTCACTTGTCTGCAGACGCCATGCACCTACGATCCATTGTACCAAGGATGTGGTACTTCGCATGAGGACTTGGATCGGAGACATCTGCTAATATATTTCTTGCGGTGATTCGACCTTAGTCCGGTATGGACCAATTGGCGGCTGATCTCTACCCCTTCGCAACGCCCAGAGCAAAGTGGACAAGCATCTCTTCCGCACCTAGCAACGCCTCTAATGTCGTTGTTTACCAGTCCTCTCTTGCAAAGTGGCTGCGAGGACGAAGTGCTAAAGTTTTGAGTGGAAAATCATTCCTTATGTTTTGATGAGTGCTTGGAGTGCATATGTTGTCGCTTGTGCATTAGATGGATAAACCGAGACCTCCTGCAGGACCTGACGGCCTTTTCCAGTTGGACCAAAGTAGAATGTGGAGTGCATACAGAGGAATTTGAATATAACGATAATGCAGGTACTGCAGAACTGTGAAGGCCTCACTTGCAGTCGTAGCTTCAGGTGCCACTGTATAATCTACAGAATATTTAGAAGAACATCAGCTTTGAAAAAAAAAATCATTCATCTGAATCCGAAACATCAATAATACTAGGTCTCTCTGTCTATATGAGTCATTCTCAGATATGCATTCATTATTTGAATGACATCTCCGAGATTCCGTTTGTGAGGCAGAGAGCCTGACGCTCTTCCTCACACCGACTGTCCAAGATGCTGCGTTCACTCAAGCATGGTTGTGAAGCTGGATACTAGTACCTATATACTGTTTTTTGCTCGACACATACACATATACATAAAGCGACATAGGTGTGGATAACGACCAGCATTGCAATAATCCTTTGCCGCGTCGATTTCCATTACCATGCATCATTCACTATGATGAAGACCGTGGGCCACTGCTATTCATTATTGCTCAAAATAATACAAAGTTCATGGAAAATCCGCAGTTATCTTCCCTGCATCTAATAAGTTATTCTAAAGAGCCCATTGGAAATCAAAGACTATTAAAAAAGGTTCCATTCTTTACGTATTTTGAATAAAAAAATGCGTTGACCACCAAATTTAAATCAGGCAATTATAAAGCTTTTATTACAACTATGCTTGCGTGCATATAATTTTTTATATTTAATTTTTATTATCACTATTTAAAAATACCCTAAATGTGTAATTCGAAAAATATTTAGACAAAATACAATAATTCTGCGTTAAGTAACGGCAGAACACCAATAAAACAGGTAAAGATTAGCTTGGGTCGTAATAAGGGTCTTATTTGCACATTACATCCTCCTGCTGAAAAATTAAAGTCAATCAATGTACAAGAGCTGAAGGGAATGAATCAGAAGTGATGGGGTCTAAAATATGAGAAACATATAAAAATGACCGCTACGTTTTCGTAGCGTTATCGAATGGAGTGGGTTTGTAGAACGCCTAGAAGAATGAGAAATGGAGTGCATGCGACTCGCTGGGATGTGGTTGTTTCACCTTGTCTTATAACAATGATACGGTTATTGCTACAACATATTATAAAAAACACAAGAAAATAATAAGGATTTTAAGCTTTAGGTGAACCCCCAAGCATTAGCCTGTTGTTGGGGTCTGCTTCAAAATACATTCACAGCAATGCTAGCGTTCATTCTCGTCTAACAAATGTCTCCAGTTGAACTTGGAAAACTTTATCAGAAAATTGCATATGGAGTTATGTAACAGCTTAATGACACTACAGTTACAGTAATACGACAGCTATAACATTACAGAAATATTGTATGCATAGTAAACCAAAAACAAAGGATAAATATCCTGAACAACCTCAGAATTAGCTCCAAACTAATGCTTTCTCTGGTGAATAGCCAGAGTGTCACCTGCTTGAAAAGGAATGTTTTGAAGTGTGTTGTGTTAACTCGGTTACTCTGAGGCAAGCTATTGAAAATGTAATCCTCCGATTCACAGTGATTGGAGGATTACATTTTGACCGTACTGGAAGGGGACGCTGTTAGAGTAAATATACCACGCCTGCAGTGAAATGAGTGTCGCTGTGCCGACCTCTATGGTTTCCACCTTCACTCCTCCGGGTGGGGAGATGCATAATTGTTGCCGGCCTCCCGTTGCCAAGTCACGGCATCTTCTAACGTTTCTGTATACTTAATAGAAAAGGCCTTCGTTACCCAATGATAGACCAATGCCACCTTGACAACTTGTTCGACGAGCAGACTCGCTTATCTCGCAGATGACCTCCATATCTAGAGGTCGACCCACCATCTGATGGACGCACTCGGAGGCTTTGAGGTCAGACCTGAGGAGCACTTCAGTGAATGACAGTAAATCGATGACTGGAAAATGACGCGTGGGAAATGTGCAATGACCCCCTCCTCAATGAATATTGTAACATTATTTTTAAATACCATTAATATTTTTCTACCTTACAAGGCCTCGAATTGAGTTGATTTTTTTGTTTAGTCTTCATGAACATAATACCCTATATGCATAGTAACACAAAAAACAAAGGCTGCCCAACAATTTCTTTGAAAGCCTACAGCTGCAACACTTTAATCAGAGAACTTCAAACTTCATGTTTTCCAGTGAAGAGCCACATTTTGACTGACCTCGATAACCACACGATGGGCGACACCAAATAATCCATGAGAAACACTGTCAATAAATAACGTGAATTTTAATAGGTGTAGGATGGAAATAGATATAGGAGGAAATAGATATAAGTATGAGAGTGGAAGGGGGGAGAAGGATATCTCATTTTGGTTTTTTTGCAAAGGTTCTGTTTCCGCACTAATTGGCGCTTCAGACCAGGAGGAAAGGTATAAGGATAAGAATGGAAGGGATTGGGGCTCATTTTGATTCGTCCTAACAATGTGGCTGTTTAATCCAGGCATTGTGCTTTTACTTTTGGTGATATTATTGGAAAAAACATGGCAGTGTTCGCAAAATCAACTAGCCGAGTCACCAGTCTGGCGTCGGCTCATTTTAAGGCATTCCCGAAATCTATCGTCACGGCCGCCGCTAAAAGGATTCGCTGTGTTGGGGGAATTGCCATCCGGGTGGGAGAGGCGGTGGCGCTCCCCGTGGTCGTCCCGGGAAACACGGGCGCGTCCAACAGCACCCCCTTTTTTGTGGATCACGATCTGCCAGCCGCTCGCCCTCGGAACGTGAATTCACGTGCACTCCCGTGAAGGCGGTCTGTTCACCCGTGGATCGGCTGAGCAAACAGCATCCGGGCACACCGCTAACGGGGCCATTGCCAAATGGCTGCGAGAACGTCCACAAGTGTGGGGGAAAGAGGTTCGGCGCACGAAATGAATGGTGGAATTGCGGTTGTCTGTCGTGTGGATGCGGCTTGTCCTCCTGCTGTTTGCCGCTGGTGAGGGATTGAACCATGGTGTGTCCACGCAAGCACCAAACCCGTGCGGTGCATCAAGAACCATCTTCCACACTGGCATCGATGAGATAGCGAAAACCACACGACATTTGGCGCGTGTGGTGTGGATGGAGGGGGAGAGCACTTCCTTATTTCAATAAGGAGAGTAGCGATTTATAACCGAGTAGACTCAATGTCCTTTGGTGCGCTTGTTTTGGCTTGTTTTTCACCCAAAAGGAAGAAAAGAGCCGATGCTGTTTTGTTTCGTGAGGTTCGTATAAAAATTTTCATTTCAATCAGGTGTTCGCGCAGTGTTGTATTTCAGTGGTGATTTCCACTTTTTCGTCGCATATCCTTCACACTCTTTCGTTGACCAAATCTCATCTTTAGCGCTGTGCATATTTCAATTGGCATTTTTATGCATAAGGAGAGAGGCATGGGCAGGTTTTCAACTTTTAAATAGTTGCGGTCTCATATAGATATCCTAATTTGCAGCACTGAGTTATGCGGGCGGGTTAGTGGTAGTACAGGGGCTATAGAAAGGCCACCTCACCAATGAGGTCCACTCGCGGTGATGAGAGGGCTCTTGATTTGCCATCCACAGCCCAACTAAATAGAAGCAAATGACCATTCGTTGCTCTCTTGACGTCCACTTTTTATCCAAGAGAGAGATTTCATTCGAGCCGCAGTAGTGGTGTTTAACCAGCATTTTTAATATCACTACATTATCACTAGTTAGGCCCCACCTTGAGTATGCAGCCAGTGTGGGATCCGAATGATTTAGGTTGGATCAGAGAACTAGGCAGTGTGCAGCGTAGAGCAGCTAGGTTCGTTAAAAGGTGTTACGATAGGTTTAGTAGTGTATCAGAATTAATACAAGAATTAGGGTGGAAACCATTAATAGAGCGTAGGTTAAAGTACAGATTAAATCTATTAGAGACATTTCAATCGGCTAACTTTACTGAAGATGTTAGGAACATATTAAAAAAAAACCAGCGTATTATGCTAGATTCGACCAGATAAATAAGATTAGAGAGATAGATTGTCGTACTGATTGATTCAAAATGGCTTTTTTCCCCCATGCTATAAGAGAACAGAATAGGCAGCATAGCAAAGGGATAGGTAGGGGAAATATTTTAGAGTAGTCTGTAGTGCATGGTGCATGTATTAATCTTTTAAATACTATAGATACTAACAATCTAGTTGCATGAGACAATATATTTGCTAGTTTGCATGTTAGTAGTGCATGCTTGGTGATCTTCACCCCCTGCCACACACCCTCGCGGTGGCTTGCAGGGTATCGCGTGGATGTAGATGTATCCCGTGAACGAGCTGCAGGGACCAATGGGATCACGTATGACGCCTCCGATGACTGCAATACGTTGAACCCATTCCCGCTTGCTTGGGCGAGGAGTCGGGAGTGGGAGAGCATTTGTGGGTCAGCAGCATCGATGCGTGGGGAGCACGCGGCACAAGTAAGTGGGTGGGGGTTCCTCCTCCCCTGCCCCCCCCCCCTTTCCCCTGCGCTGAGAGTGAGCCCGGGACCGGACGGAGCAACTCGGCGGATCTACGGCCCGGGGTGAGGACGCCCGGGAATACATTGCCGCCGCTAATCTCTGCGTGAGCGCGTAAATTAACTCGGTCGCTCCGAAAGGGTATCGACTGGGGAGTCTTTTAGGTTTAAAAACCCAATTGTTTTGATTGGGGTTCCGCGAGAGAAGATTTCGTGTCAGATTACTCATACTTGCGTTTTAAAATATGTTTCTGCTAATATGTGCTGCTTTACAGTTAAATGTAACCCCTTTGCCAGTTGGGACAATAATCTCCTGAGAATACAATGATTTTATATAATCTCCATTGCATTGGTTTGATTTAAGAGCACAAATGACCACGAAGTGTAAGAAATACGCTTATGATACAGCTGGAATCCCCGCACCTGGTTTCGAAATGCGAATGATGTGTTTATTGATTTTTTTCCTTCTGTTGAAGGTAAGAACCCTTATAAAAATATCGAATGCGGCAGTAACCCATGGAGTGGATTTGGTAAAGCTCCCTTGACTGTGCGAGGGAAAAATGATTGTGAGAATGCGGAAAAATTAAGTGGGCTTCTAGGTTTCACAAAGCCTGTGTATTTAATTATACAATTTCCTTCTTGATGCAGAAAAAATACTTAACAGGAGAATTTTACAATTTTGGTAGTTCATTGTGCAAGTAGTTCGCCTCAGAAGGCAGAGTATTTCTCGAATCAGTAAATTCTTAGCATAAGAGCTAGACACTACATTGAAGGGAAACTCAATGAAGATGACAAAGCAGTAATCGCGCGCTTGGAAACTAAATTATATCGGCTATGTTTGAAGCGCTATGCATACTAGAGTGTACTTTTTTCCGTCGGAAGGGACCTATTCGTATTACTGAGTATTCGATTACATTATATGTGTATGGGTATTCCACGTCAATTCGACCAGAAAATAGGCAAAAACGACCCTTAGGATTTGACCGATTTTGACCAAATTTGGCAGAACGGCTTCATTTCATAAAAAATGAAAACCCCGAAGCCGTTTTGCAAAAAAACGCAACCGTTTCCGAAATATTGCAACGTTGCAAAATTCGAATTTTGCAAAAGTTACGACACATTTTACGGTCTATCTCAGAGACTATTTGAGCTGCAGACGTAATCAAGGGCTTATTTTAAACATCTTAAATTGTGCAAATATAAAAACGGATTATACTGTGAAATATATACAATTTATAAAGTTTATAACAATTTTAAAGTTTAAAATCGATTTTTGACTGTGTACATATGCCTTAGATTTTGACCATTTTCTTATATGTTGTAGACCACACCCTCCTCTTCAAATTAGAGAAGTTTACCAGAGGTATCAGAGGTTCTTCCATTTAAGATAGAAAAATATTTTTGAGTGAAGGCCGTTTAGGCGTCACCGCGGTGCCCGCCTGAACGTACTATGGTTATGATACTACTCTGGTGTCCTCAGATCTCTGTCACTTTCTCATTCATCTTCTTCTCACCAATTTTTAACCGTATACCAAGTCTTTGCCCGTTCATATTTGTTTCGCCCAGGTGTGACCAATGCCTTAGAATATACGAAGAGCGGCTCCTGGCCTCAGAGGACAATTGACATGCCTCGTCCCGTCTTCGTCTTCCAGTACTACTCTCCTCTCATACTCTATTAGCATGTTCTCCGAAATTTCTTCCTCAGTTCTTTTTTCAAAGAAGCGGGTGCACTATTCCGTCGCCCACCATCTCCCATTCGAATTTTAGTCTAACGGAAAACAACGGGGAAGGCAGAGCGCTACTACCTTTATGTCATCTACACGGATATTTTGTGTCTCTTCGCATACGATAGGCTCCCAGGCCAAGGCGACACCCTGACATCCCATAATTTTGCTCCCGTACCTTTTTTAATAATTAAATCTGTCACCTTAACGCCAATGCATCCCTTATATTAAGCAAGTTTTAAATAATTACAATAATAATGCGTTCAGTAAAAATCGAAGGGATAATTATGAATGTCGTCTCCGTTTAACCTGATGCCGTCTTCTGCTGTGCTGGCGGATCGGATTTCCGAGGTTTCTGAAATTTATGTTTCAATACGCAATTTCACATCTGAATTACGCTAACCTTCTTACTTTGCCTTGAGAAACCCACGTTCTCCTCCAAAGTCACCCAATCGTAATTGTACCATAAAATTGAAAATTTTTGTTTCGGATTACTGAGAAAGGTACTTTAACAGCAAATCTTCCTTCGATTGTGGGTATCCGAACGGTAGGTATGAATACACTCCACTGCAGGTGTATCTCGGAATCTTCTCGTCAGGCTCTTCTTTTCTCCTTCATTTGTTCTTCGGTTACGAACTCGAAGTTTTCCTAAGTGTTATACTCCTTTCACGTTCGATGTGGCCCATTTGTTAAGTTCCTTAAGAGTCTGAATTTGTTTCTTATAATTGAGCTTCAGACTGGGGCGTGTGGCTTGTCTTCAGTGTCCCTTTAAATCCACCACTTGTGTCCTTTCCCTGAGATGTGGTATAAAAATGCCATTCAGCATCGACTCCGAAATATTGGCGATGCAACAATTTCAACATTTTGTAGCGGTTCTTATATTTAGACACCGCAAGGTCGAAAAAGTGAAACTTTTGAGTAGGTATTACAACGGAACCGTAAAATGTAGACCGTAGACCGTAAAATGTGTAGTAACTTTCACAAAATTCGAATTTTGCAACGTTGCAATATTTCGGAAACAGCTGCGTTTTTTACAGATCGACTTTGGAGTTTTCATTTGCATATCAAAAGGAGCCGTTATGGCAAATTTGGTCAATATCCGTGAACCTAAGTGCAATCACCTGGTCGATTTGACATGGAATGACCCATATATATTATATATATATTTCAACTTACCCACAATTGATTGTCCTCCTGCGCAACAATATATCCCGCTGCGCAAACGCCAAATATTCCAAACTTCTTGCTCTGCAATCTTTTATTAGGTACGGTGAGAATCACTGTGTTGGTCCCAAGATTGGCGGCAATATACGGTTGTCCCTTTCGGAAACTAATGTTTCAAAAGGAAGCATTTATGGCATTAATGGCTTCTCTATGCTGACTGTAAACTTCTCCCGTGATCATTTATACTTTTAGAGGAAGGCACTTCACATTTCGGGTCGTCACATATCTTCAGCTCTTGATTTATTGATTCAAGCATTGGGTTCCATGGAAACGTGGAGTCGAGATCCCTCTCCTCATCGGACGATCCTCTATCTCGAATGTGGCTGTATGAGTTTCCTCCCCGCGATTCCTCGGGCGGATTGACTGCCAACGGGGCAGACCGCCGCTGAGCCCGCATCCGCTTTCGGCTCCAGCGCTGCCAGCGGTACTCCTGATGCCTCCCTGGGCAGGTTAAGTGTTTGTGGGTCCCCGCGAATAACTACGTAAGGGTGTGCTTTGTCGGGGGAGGAGGGGAATGAATGGCAGGGTTCCGCGGCTAGGGGCGCTATCGGTGGTCGCTCTGAATTGTATCGGGGCGCTATCGGAATAGGGTGGGGGTTATTGCCACCCTGGCGGCGTGGATATGAATTGGTTAGGGACTGCTTCTTCAGGTGTGATGCGAGCGAAGAGTTCTGAAAGGGAGAGAAATTTGTGCTCGCTCTGAGATTGCGACCGGGGATTGGAAGGAAGATGATTGGAGGTGGCCTCTAATGTCCGTTGGAATGTGTGTGTGACGTCGTGGGTGCGGATGGAGCCGGGAGCAGCGTTATTTGTGCAGGGAACACGACCGCAGTCGACGAGAGACCAGAATGACCTCGTTTCAACACTAGCTGTCCTCTTCCCAGTGCAATAGAATGTTCGTCGTCTAGCCCCTGAGGAGGCTGTCTCTCCCGAAATGAAGGCTTCAAAGTAAGTGAAGATTCCTCCGAGGATTCGTGTGAAGGGGGGAGTTCTGTCAGGGGTCGCAGCAGAATCTTCTCCATGGAATGTGCATGTGTTTCGGGAATGATACGACCAATCACAATTGACCCTCCCAGACCACTCTCATCATGAAATTAATCTCCTTTTCGCCAATCAAACAGGCAACGTACCAAGACCAACTTTCCTAATCATATCAAAGGGCTCTAGAGATAAAGCAAACAGTTAAACCCCCCCCCCCCCCCCCCCCCCTCCACGCCGAATCTTGGGAAAATACTTTTAGTTATCAGCCGGTCTTTCTTCTCTCCACCTAACTGGAGAGTGGGTGGAGCATTGTGCCCAGTTCGGCGTACGAGGGTGGAAAGACCCAAAGGTCCGCCTTCTCTCCGGAGTGCTCACCATGGAGATAGTTGCGGTTACGGGGAGTGCTTCAATAATGGAGAGGAGATAGCAGAAGTCAAAGAACACGGGTGAGGGAACACTGTGCTTAGTGGACTAACATTATTAACATTAATTCAAGTAGGAAAGAATCCAAGATGGGTAAATACATTCATTCAAACGTGGTAAGACACTCAAACGCCAATACTAAAGGTAGGAAAACGTAAAACCATTTTGTGTCTATTGTTTTGTTTCTTGGCTTTTATCACGCCTGCGATTTCAATACTTTTATTCGTCACTTCGAGGATCTTTGAATACCTCTTATGAATGGCGTTCACCCAATTAAAAAGTCAAATACGAAGTTGAGTGTCATCCACCTTATTCATCATACCATTCATATCATTCATCAATGTTGTTTGCTGGATGCGTAGTCTCCGGAGAAGTCAAGAGTTCGTGATGCTGTAAGATGCGACCCTTATTTATATTGCAAGCAAGTTTAAGAGGGCACAAAATAATTGTCGTTTGCCGTATACCTTCGATTGTCCGCGGTAATTGATGGTGAATCTTGATGGGATAACTGGAAGTGGTGGATTGTCCATTCATGTTTAATTTCATATTAGATTTGGCCATGGCTCCAGTGCCACAGAGTTACCCATCCCTTTGCATATTTTATTGAAATTCTCTTTATTTCCAACGATTTCGTTTATTGGGCAATCATTTAATTACCCTAAACTCTGCTTCACCTAAAACTAACGCCAATTATTAACACATTGTATATGCCACATCATAGAACAATGTAGAGGACGTCTCTACGGCTGTATGCAATGAAAAATTAAGAATAAAACATCTCCAAAGCCGTAATCTTAAGGGGCAGGGAAATAGAAAGGGGGAGGAAGGGAGGGATATACAAGGTAAGGGAGCTCTCAATCACTCGTACAAAATTAAGTATACAAAGAAATTCAAATGGAAGTAAATGACACACTCGCGCACTCACTCATATTGTTACAAAACTATCGTCCACTCAAAATTAAGGGAAACGAGGTAAAAATAAAGACGAACTGTGACTCACACAGTCACTCACTCACTCAGATTTGTGTACTAAATACAGTCACCTTCGTGATTCAATCACACACACAAGCGATGATTTCTCCAACGCAAGTGACCCGTTCTTCGCAATAGGGAGATTTTCGTGAAATTTCGCTATAGGGAGGTTTCACTGTGCTTGTCTCCCTCCTTTCAATTGGCGCCTAACCTCTCGCTAGGGGGCAAAATAATTCGTCAAATAAGTCGGCCATTGTCATTGTGAATGCGTAAATAGAAGATTTATATTATCTGTGTTGCTGTAAGTACCGGTTATACAATAGTATCCGTGAGATTAAGTGTAGTCCCACTCTTTCCATGAGATTTAATCTCATTTGTGAGTAGACAGAAGAGCACCATCGTCAACTTCGCCAAATCTTCGCTTTTAATAATTCAAGAAAGAGGTGCTTTTAATGGTCGTTTGGAGGAATTGAGAGGATGGAGCGTTAAGCGAGAGAACCGGCGTCGTACCCAGATGGCCCAGTCGTCTTATAGCATGCATCGCGCAGTGAGAGACCCCCATTCGACTCTCCGGCTGATTTAGAAGAAGTCCAGGGGCTAGCACCTGCGGGTGGCAGCGTGATTCATCGCCCATTCCCACGACTTTTACTTGAGCCAGCGCGAAACGTCGATGTATCACCCCTTTCGTTGAATGGCCTCCATCAGTCCAACGGAAGTTTTATTTCTCATTCCGAGCGGACGTTTTCTCGGAGACTCCCTTGCGAAAGTTTCCGAGACACTTTATTCTATGGAGGAAAATTTTCTCAATGATCGGTCATTTATGAACATTATTCGTTTTTTATCACTTTCTCACAAGTGTCAAATAAATGTTTTGCAATATTGCGATGGTGCTAAACGTCACAAGGATTCTTGGATACTTGTCGCCGAAAGTTACCCGGGGGCATTGGAGTGTGGGAACTATTCGATGAATATGTTGTGCATTTTTCGAGAGACGTGGAAAAAAACGACGTATTTTTATTACATCACTGAACACACTCATGCCTATACAACCAAACTCGGACTTTAATATGACGTTTTTCCAATTAATGATAGAGTGAAGATAATTTGCGTTTACATTTTCTCAAGCAAATAAGAAACACTTTGGGTAGGTATATAAAATTCCAATATGAGATATAGATTCATTTGGAGTGGAACCATTTATCTAGATAAATATTTATTTATTTGTATTTCATTACTTTATTAGCTCCATTTATGTGACTATAAATTTATCTAGCATAGTCAATTCAGCCATTTAGTTTATCACCCCCGCATTTTCACCAGTATCACCTTGTCTTCATATCACTGGCTCCGCATGGAAATATAATGTGAGCAGCACTGCTAAAACTTGCTCCTAAATTACGGTTCCGCCTCCAGTTTCATTGCCGGTAGGAATCACTGTTTAATTGCTAATTGACCGCCCGAAATGGGCCAGTTTATGAGCTCATTCGGGCAGACTGTCAACTAAATGGCCTTTTTGTTTAATTAACGACTGGACAACAGAGCTCGCGAGGTTATATTGGGAGCCAAAGGCATTACTTCCTGATTGAAGTGGCGGGTTAGAAAGTGGCACTTACTCGTGATAACGTTTTGACATTGACATTCATCAGCGTAACTTCCACCTTATAGTTCAGTATACGGTTTCTTGAGAATGCCGCGTCGTAAATCAGCCCAATGGTCCTTAATTTATTCTCAGAAATACACATAGTGAAGGCTAACCCTCTCTCAGCCGTCAATGCCTGTGTTATGAAGATAGCGAGAGCAAGCTTGACAATTAAAAGTAAAATTCTCCAATGGCCGTAAAATTGGCCAGAAAACCCTCCTGTGGTGGTTTACGGGAATGTTACTTCCTCGTCAGTGACACAACACACACACTCAACCCTAACTGGAATTATTCACGGGGCTGATGGGACCCTGGTCAGGATGCCTGGGTTATGAACGCAAACACAAGCACTCAGCAAAAAAAACACACTCACTCAAATGGGCCTCACACCTAATGGGAGAATAGAGCTCAAAAAAGAGCGTATTCACAAAGTTAACTTGCTGAATTCCTTCTTCCAAACCGTTTTTAACCCACCTTCCGGGGATCCAACTGTCGTGTTACCCGACCTCTTTCAGTGGTTGATGCAACCAATTGACATTTCCTGTAATGGTATTGAAAAGTTACTTAAAGCTATAAGCCCCAATAAATCTCCTGGCCCTGATCAAATTCCCTCCCGCGTATATAGAGAGTTAGCCTCCGAAATTTCCCCCTACCTTGAAATAGTATTTAATAAATCCCTGACCGAACATGTCGTACCGATGGACTGGAAAGCAGCCGATGTAACACCCATTTTTAAAAGTGGTGATAGGGAGCAGCCATCTAACTACAGACCTATATCCCTCACATCCATTTCATGCAAGATCCTGGAACATATAATTGTCAGTTCAATTAAGGGACACCTAGATAGCCAGAATTTATTGTACAATGTTCAGCATGGCTTCCGAAAGAGCAGATCATGTGAAACTCAACTTGCTCTCTTTTCCCACGATACTTTAGTTTCTGGCGAAAATAATACTCCAGTGGATGCTATATTTCTAGACTTCAAGAAAGCATTTGACAAGGTTTCTCATAGCAAACTAATTTTGAAATTAAAATCTTATGGGTTAGACAATAACATTATATCATGGATTAATGATTTTCTGCATGATCGGGTTCAAAGGGTTGTTTTGGACGGTGTTTCCTCACCGGCAATTAAAGTCACTTCGGGTGTCCAACAAGGTAGTGTGATAGGTCCACTCCTATTCCTTTTGTACATAAATGATATGCATAAGTTGGTAAAAAGTAAGCTTCGTCTATTTGCCGATAACGCAGTACTGTACAGGGAAATTCTATGCCAAAATGATAAAGAATATTTAAATATTGACCTACAAGCAATTGAAACTTTGTGTGATACATGGCAGTTAGAATTAAACTTTAAAAAATGTCTTGTAATGAATTTTTGGAAAAAGAATAGCCCTCCTCCTACCACTTACAAAATAAGTAATAATGAATTAACAAACGTGGAATGAATTAAATCTCTTGGAATAAGACTGACAAATGATCTTTCCTGGGATAAACACATTCGTAAAATAATGGGTCAAGCGAATCGTAAACTGGGATTCGTCAAAAGAGTACTGGGTAAATGTGACGGTCATGTACGAGAAATCAGCTACTTTTCCCTTGTAAGACCTCATTTGGAATATGCTGCCAGTGTATGGGATCCATACGAAATCATTGTCAGATCGCAGGTTGAAATTTAGACTTAATCTCTTAAACAAATTCCAAGACCATATTTTCATTGACGATGTTAAAAATATTTTGCGAACCCCAACTTACTATGGTAGACTGGACCATAATCATAAAATTAGAGAAATAGATTGCCGAACTGACAGATTCAAAATGTCCTTTTTTCCTCCTACTATTAGGGATATGAATAACGGTAAATGTATCCAGTACGAGTGTAGCAGTAGATAACGTTGGTAGCTGCATGTTTGCATAAGGACTTAAAGCTAACCCAACTAACAGCATGTTTTTGCATGTATGCTTTGCTATTTTAATTTTTAATTACAAATTTTACGCATAATATGTAGTGCATGTTTGGTGAGAGTTCACCCCCTGCCACACACCTTTATGGTGGCTTGCAGGGTATTATGTAGATGTAGATGTTCCGTCAGAAATCGCCGGCGCTTGACAAAAAAGACATGTAAAAGACTTATTACATTTACATCCACGCAACACCCTACTCACCACCTGGAGGATGCGTGTATATATCCAGTACGAGTGTAGCAATGGATAACATTGGTAGCTGCATGTTGGTATAAGGACTTAAGATTAGTTGGTAAGAACTAACGGCATGTTTTTGCATGTATGTTTTGCTATTTTTACCTTTTTTAAATAGCGTAGTTTTGAACAGTACCTGTAAAAGTACTGATCCTTTTTTATGCATGATATGTAGTGCATGCTTGGTGAGAGTTCACCCTCTGCCACACACCTTTATGGTGGCTTGCAGGGTATTATGTAGATGTAGATGTATTCAATGAGAAAGGAGGAGACGAGGATGTGCGTCGGATACGCGTATTTCGGCCACAAGGTGTGGCCCTCTCCAGTGAGCTGAAGGGAGAGCACCACTTGCAACACGGGGTTGTAAGTGAATTAGCGGGGAGGACAATCTAGGATAAATACAAATAGAGCAAAAGGCAATGACAATGGGGTGTGGGGGAGGGCGAAAAGGTATTGGATGGCTGATCAGGTGTGAGAGGGGGGAAGGGAAGGTGTCAGTGAAAGGGGGGAGGGAAGTGAAGTGAAAGGAGATGACCGTTGAAGACCGTTAAGCAAAAGGTGACGCCCACCGAAAAAGCTGCTGTGATACAATTGACGTCATTTTCCTCCCGTCCTTGACTGCTTTTAGGGGAGGGGAAGGGAGTGGACGGGGGGTTCTCGGAAGGTCTGCTCGCAGAGATGCTGTCGCAACTGCTCCTATTGGTATTGTCAGCTATGTCCCCCCCATTGCGATAAGGCGAAGTATCTTCGCGGGCTCAGTTGTGATTGGACGAAGTCGATATACGCCAGAGGTTGCACCACGCTCACTTTTCCGAAAGGGTTACAAACATCAGGTTTTCGCCGCTTATAACTCGAGAATTGATGGATCAAAAACGGGAAAATACGGGTCTTTTTATTTTACAAACTCTATCATATTCGGCAATAAAAGAATATGGTAAACGCCCCCATTGCGGACGATGTAAAGGAGTGAGTATCTCGTACTAAAATAGAAAAAAAGTGAGGATTAAGAAATAGGTCCGTTATCACTATTCATGATGTTTCTTCTGAATTTGTGTATATAAGAGACTTTCTCCGGTCTCTATATACAAAAGTCGTTAAGATGTGTGACAGATTTCACAGGAAAAGGCGAAAGGAATCAAGAATTTAGGCTGAATTGAGGAACATTGAAAATATTGAAGTCAGAGTTTATTCTTAAGAATCTGAGCCCTTCTTCCTCCCAAGTCCATTCATGTGCAGTGCCTCCTGGATTTTGAAAAGGAGAGTTTCAATATTACCTGTGTCCTGGTATCATCATCTGATGTTGGCGCATTTGTGAGGAGAAAGGTACGGATAAAGCCACTGACCAAGGAAAAAGGTGTGGCATTTCAGAACAAATTAGCTCTTTTTTGGAATTCCATAGCTATAATTCCGATGTAATGAGAAATATTTAAAAGAAATAGGAGGAGTAGCAATAAATTGTTTCATCTTCTGGCACTTTTGTCCAATTAATCGTCAACCAACCTAAGCAAAGAGAATTTGTCGCTGTTAAAATGAATGAAAGTAAAATTAGGGTTGAATTCTAAACTTTAGGGAATTTTTTTTTCGAACCGTATAAAAACGGCCACAAGGATTTCTTCAATGCTTTAGATGGCCACCTGTGATTTCCCAATAAGTTCTGACAGTCAGAAAATTGCACCGCGAGAATTTTAGGGGTGGGGTCCAGATGGGAGCCTCCGGTCCGGAGCCCAGGGCTCTATCCGTCAGACCCCCATGACCCCATATAATAAGTGTTGTTGATATTTAAAAGAGCTGTTAGAAATATAAGTAGAAAGGATTTCATCTCATGGCCCAACAAGGCAACTGTAGTAAGCACAATGTTTGACTCATTAAATTGAAATACTTCCCGTACTAGAGTACTTCAGCGTAACTTCATTTGGCGGCAGATTCGCCGAAGTCTTACGAATTACTTTTGCTTTTATGGTGCGGGAGTCTGCTATTAATTCCAGTAACATGTGTCGCATGATGGCTCAAGAAGAGCTTTTCTTCTATAACTATGATGGTATCTCAAAATTGTAAAATATAGACTCAAATCTATATTTTATCACGATGACTGGATCGCATATTTCTCCTGGTTCAATTAATCGACTGATATGAATTGTTAATTTCCACTAGAAATAGTATATTTTGTGCAGGCTCTAGAAAAAGTCTTTTGCAGTAGTACTATAGGTTGATTTTCTCAGAATATATATTATAAATAATGTACGACTACGTCTACGTAATACCCTGCGAGCCGCCGTTAGGGTGTGTGCCAGGGTATCACCAAACATTCACTACTTACATACAACGATATAGTGAAGTGTCACTACTTCATGGACACATGTTAGATATCACGTAATGTAGGAGACGTTTGTGTACCTCCCAACACTCTCATTACAAATTTCTCTCCGTGCATTGTCCGGGCTATTAGCAGCGCGAGGCCCCCGCTGATGACTTCAGGTTCGGATCGACCAGGGAAGGAGGTATGCGATACGTGAAATGACACACCACCCTTTCTCAAGGAGCCCTTTTACCCTTTGTCTTTAACCTTGAAACTACCTACCATCTCTATTAACTGCGAGAAACGCAAGCTTTCCTAAATATATTTTCCCCAGTGTTTTAAGAGTCTTCAACATTCTTAGCTTTCCCTGATTGGAATGCCTCTTATTTCGACTCTTTAACATTGCAATATTTCAAGTAAAAGAAATTAAAACCATAAGTCACTTTTCTGTTTCATCTTATCTTGCGCATTATAATGAAATCCAAAGTTTAGTAATTATTGACGACCAGTGTAAAGTGACGTTACAGCATATATATACGAAATAAATTTAGGCTTCAGTTCCTGCTACACAATTTTTAATTTAGTACTTGCCCCCCCTTTCGTTAATTCTATCACAGACCCCTATATGAGAATTTTAAACGAACATTTTGCCTCTTCTCAATGAAAAAAAGCACCTAAAAAGCTCAAGTTTTGCATGATTGATCCATACCTATACATATAACGTCGTTTTCTGGGAAAATAATGTATTGAATGGATTTAATGATGGATTTTCATCAAGAGTGAAAAAAGGTTATTTTCCCTTATAAATTGCATTGAGCAATTCCCAGCCATTCGTAACATATTTGGATTTTAAGTGAATTTGATTCCTAACAATGGACTCCTCACGCGGATTTGGCCGCCAGGTGTCTCTGACCGCAGACCCGTGCACGGGGCCTATAGTTATTGAAGTGAGGTGGAGGAAGAAATAAAGAGAAATAACTCGTGCAGTACGCCAAAGGCTCCACGGACTGCATCTTGCGATCTTTTAAGGAGTCACGACAGTCTCTAAATTACAAATAAGGGACGTCGTGCGGATAAAGATCTCCTGGAGAGGAAACCATTACAAACTCTGAAGAAGCCTCTGGGGGAATAGTTGGTATTAACAAATCGTAATGTGTATTTTCTTAATGAACTGCACCATGGCTCGGAGGTACATATATTAATTTCGTTTTCGTTTGTATTAAGCTTATACGCAACGTATAATTAATAGAATAAATAGGTCTATCCTTAAAAATCTGGCTATTCCTTAAAAAAATAATTAATAAATCATCAGCTCTACTGTGCTTTTGAGAAAATATTGCCCGAGATACGAAGCTCATAACTGTGGAAATTAAGAGGCCACTATCAAAAGTGCCGTCCCGAGTAGCCCTTGCCAATGCACTGACTTATAAAAAACATGATAAACCCGAGAAACAGATTTCCTTGATGATAGATTCTACATTCGGATTCCCAGGTGAAAAATACTCGAGGGAGACAATCCTGGTAAGCAATTAAGGGTAAGAGCATGCAATGAAGGATTTATTTGGACATGAGACAGATTGGATAATCTGAGAGTGGAAATGCAAAGAATTGGACCTAGATGCATAAAGAATCGACGAATAAGAAGAGCAAAGTTGTAGCTGGAAGGAGCAGAGTTTTTCAGCGGAAGAAACATGGTCTTAGAGAGTGGAATTGGTAATACTATGGTAGTGATGACGTCAAGGAATAATATCCACCGAGATGCGTGTGAAGAGCTTCCCGTTCTGTAGCACAATGATTATAATAATGGTGACGATTAACTGGTGCCATATTGGTACAGGTGTACATGCCTATGAACTAAATGAATGAAGAAGTTGAGTCCTTTTTAAATGATATCACGGGAGTAATGAAATCGGTAAGAGGAGGAGGAAGGTTAAAACTTTTAGAAGATTGAAAGGCTATTAGAAGAAGTGATGCATGGTGATTGCCAGGGAGACTTTCTCTAATTGACTTCATGCTAGTGAAGCAGAGATTCATAATGAAAGTGAGGGACTGCAAAAGCTATTCGGGTGCAGATATCGACAATGATCACAGCCTAGTCAATCAAATGCCATTTGAAGTTCAAGAAACTTGAGGGGACAATGGCAGATGAGTATTTACAAATAAAAGACCTGAAGAAGATCCAGCATGAGCTGGCTTTTCAGGTTCCATAGCAGAACTGAATGGGGGGGGGCGGGGGGGTTGAAACGACTGTCAAATGAATGGACGAGGGATGGAATCAAACAGGCCACAGTGGAAGCCGCAAAAGGAGCTCTTGGTATGAGGAAAGCTGTCATAAAGAAGGTCGGGGCAGTATGAGTCATATTGCCGTTTGAGAAAGAAAAACAAGAATGTTTTGATTTGAGAAAAAAACGAATGACTATCTCTGATCCTAAAGATGGGAAAGAAAATGGATCGTAAGGCGAGAGAAGCAAGAGGAAAACGGGTGAAGGGAGAACAGTGTGCACAGAAGTGCTGCTCGGGGGAAAGATTGCCTACTGAGTAGTGGTGAACCACTTCACGGAACAGAAAGCAACCAAGGCAGGTTCCCAAGCGAATCATCGTCTTTCGCTCCGACGTCGTAAGAAGGCGCAGCGCAAATTCGACCGGCGCTCTTCTCGTTTTCAAATCTTCTGTCAAAGTTCTCTAATACAACAAGGTAGTTCTACCATATGGCATCCCAGATACCTCAGCTGGTTCATCAATGGTTCATCGTCCTGCTACACAAGTTCGTTCATTTTTCCGACATTTTCATCGGCCCGTGAGGTTGATGGACGTGCGACCTGAGAAAGATACTGAACAGACATTTATCTTCATTTGAAACCCAAAAAACAGTCATGAACTTGGGGTTTTCCTAAAACATCCTCTTTGTAACACTGTAAAAAGTAGATCTGATTTTAAGGTACAAAAGCGATCTGAATTTCAGATGCAACAATTTTAAGACAGGGTATGTTGAATTTCAGCAGTAATATCTTGTCTAAAAATAAGGCAGGTGAACGGCTGAAAATCAGACCATCCAGAATCCTGCTTCCTCTGCTTCCTGCTCAACTGCTCCTGTACCAACCATCCATGTTCCTGCCTCTTCCGTACCTTAAATCCGTGTTCCTGCCTTACAACCAGACAGCGCTTAAATTCAGATCGCACTGAAAATCAGATCAACTTTTTACAGTGAAGCTGTTTTCAGCATAAAAACAGTTTTTGCAGCGTTTTTCCCGAGCAGGAAGCAAACTTTCACGATCGTGCATTGTTAACGATAATCCGCCATGCCAAAATACGAGACGTGCTCAAAACAATTCTAAACACGCAATTCACGGAGGCCCTCAGCCTCTTCCAACTTTACCGAATGGCTTAATGACTTCAGAAGGGTTTGAGCTGCATACCCTTAGCAGCCGAAGTCTGCAATGACAATGGACTGCGGTCTGCAAAACGATTCTTTTTATGTTCTTCCTCGTATACCTCCTGGTACCACCAGGAAAGACACGGCGAAAAGACGGGCTGTGTTATCTTATCTCACAGAATTAAATACTGAAAATCGAGTTAACCTCTCTTCTTTTCGGTTCAGACTTATGAAGTGAATGTACGCTGGGTAAATTTTGCATGCTGCAACTTTGCTGATGGCACGGTGATCAAGAGATAGACCTGTAAGGGACTGGGAGAAAAGAGAAACCTGCTGAAAACTTGGAAAAGAAGACGGAAAAAGTTATTCGTTCGAAATCGCATGGGATATGCGATAGTCAGATGAATGTACAATCGTTGAGGCAGAAGCAAACGGGGAGAGTGGCAAATTATATTCTCGCATAAGATGCACAGAGGAAGATGTTGAGGCTGTGAAAGAGATGATGAACGTAGATGTGGAGAGGTCATCTGACAGGAGAATAGTGTGCAATCTGCAATCTCAGGATTGCCGATAGGTGACAGCGATGAACGCCAAAGTAGAGAACCTCCTGTGGAGATGAAGTAGCCTGCATCATAGGGGAAATTCTGAGCAGAACTAATTGATATTTTCGCCTTTTTCCAACAAAATTATAAATGCGTGAGTGTTTCTCTTCACAAACACACAACAGCTTTCAACAGATCTTCTACGAAGAGTTTTTAATTTGTATACCTGATATATTCCTGGCAAAATACCAGAACTCTGTCTCTTTAAGTTATCGTGCGGCTCAGAATGCTCGAAATCTTGTTAAAAGTTTCCACTTGGAGGAGGGGGGGGGGTGGTGGCATGAGAAGGCATCATATCAAATCATTCCCGACGTGACCCTTAAAGCGTCTCACCTGAGAGCCCAAGCAAATGACTCTCGCTGTGCGCATGGCGTGTCGCATTCCGGAAGTGGACGACACGATTTTAATATTCCCTTCGTCCTCTGGAAACATCCGTTTTCAATTTTGCTTTTTCAAGTGCTGCTTTTAATTCTCCTAGAGAAGTCCAACTTTGTTTTGGATAGGCGATATGATTGCTTTTGGGGCAGTACATCTACATAATACCCTGCAAGCCTCCTCAAAGGTGTGTGGCAGGGGGTGAATCATGCACTACATGTCATGCATTTAAAATGATTAGTATTTATATATAGGTTTAGACTGCAATATTTAAAAAGATAAAAATAGCTAATTAAGCATGCAAGAACGTGCTTTTAATTTGGGTTACCTTCAAGTCCTTACACCATCATGCTACTACCTATGCATCTATGCTACTCATATTGGACATATTTACCGCTATTCATATCCCTAATTGTACGAGGAAAAAAGAACATTTTAAATCTGTCAGTTCGGTAATCAATTTCTTTAATTTTGTGATTATGGTCCAGTCTGCCATAGTAAGCTGGGGTTCGCAAAATATTTTTAACGTCATCACTGTAAATATTATCTTGGAATTTGTTGAAGAGATTAAGTCTAAATTTCTACCTGCGACCTGACAATGATTGCGAATTTAATTCATTTAATAGACTGGTTACGTTAATATAATTATCGTATCGTCCCTTTACAAATCTTGCCGATCTTCGCTGCACACGTTCATATTCATTATTTAGACCGATTTCGTAGGTATGCCATACACTTGCAGCATATTCCAAATGAGGTCTTACGAGGGAAAAGTAGCTGATTTTTCGTACATGATCGTCACATTTACCCAGTACCCTTTTGACGAATCCCAGTCTACGATTACTTTGACCCATTATTTCACGTATGTGTTTACCCAAGGAAATATCAGTAGTTCTACCACATAATGCATCGCCTCAACTTATTAATCGGTGAGAGCTTTCGGCCATGTGTTTGGCTAGAATTTCCGTTAGTTATAATTCAGTGAGACGTTTCTTTTAAAGTGTTTATTTAAATTACAACTTAATGGCTTGTAGATTTTGTCAAATCATCGATTCATTGTCTATTATGGTAACGCTCTTTTCTGTCATCGAATCTGGTTGTCGTTAATTTTCGTGTGTTTCCGCTCTTTTGTTGTGTCTTTTGTTTATTGTTCTGATAAAACGGGCATTGAGTTGTTTCGATGTTTCACTGTTTAATCATCGTAAAAGGTTTACGGTAAAACGTCTCAAAAGGATGGTTGCAATTAATGTTTCATTGGCAGAATTTCTTTGTTGTACTTACATCACAGAAAATTAGGAGATGATTTGTGCCAGTTGTTTTACTTAAGCCGCAGTGTATCCGGTACATTTCCTCCGGAGGTACATACTCAGCGCTTATTTCATTTTATGAAACGACGTTCATGTTTTTCGTAGAATGCAATCCGCGCCTCCGGCTCGTCTGCCTGGAATCATTGGAAGGGCTCTGCTCTCGTCCCACCAGAGTGCTAGGAGTTTTATCCCGGGCTCGTTAATTTTTCATGATCCTTGGGGGCACGCACAATGTAATCATCGTCGGTCTATTCCCTTGCGTGGCGCATCGTTTGTTTCATTTCTTTATAACACTTCTGTGGACGATGGAATGAGGCGCGTCTTCGTGAACGTAATCTGTGGACGAGTGCAGGGAGTATTTTTGACACGGTTTCTTCATTGGGAGAAATGATGACCTCTCGATCAGAATGTTAATGTGTCAATTTACTCGTTCTTCTCAGAACTCTGAGAGTCTCCTAGCGCATGCGATTGTGACATTTTAATACCTTTCTTACTGTCTTCACCCATTTGGGACCAGAATCAATAAAGCATTCACAATTAGACCATTGTTGCATTTTCTGGGAAACTTGTATCCTACAATATCCTTCATATCATAAAATATGTCCTCTTTCTTCATTCCATCATAAATTACCTGTTAATTCATAACCATTCACCTCTTTTCTAGGATTTTCCTTCGGTAACGGCTTTTAATTTCCTATCGCCTCTTGTTTTCATCCTAATCGCTGGCTGATATTTCTGAGATGCTTGCTGAGATGAACAATATGGAGGTTGAACGCAGCAAGACCGTCAAGGTGGCTAGGCAGGGCAAGGGACTGCGAATTGTTGGCGGTAGCTAATTGAAGATGTATTGCGAAGGTAGGGAGGGAGAGGATGATGGAAGGTTTTGCAATGCTCCGCAAACTCTTACATTCACACTTTTCGTTTTGACACAAGGGCTTTGTCTTCGGTTGACAGATTGCAGTGATATAATGGATAAAATCTTCATACACAGAATCTGAAATTTTAGTTGGAAAGGAACACCAAGAGAGAAACAGATTGGAAGAAAAAATTTCAGTGATAGTAGTGAATTGTCGTAGTGTAAGAAATAAAGTAGCAGAATTTCACCACCTCATTAAGAGTACTAATGCAGATATAATCGTAGGTACAGAAAGCTGGCTTTCGAAGGACATATCAGATCATGAAGTATTTCCGAAGTGTTTTACAGTATACAGAAAGGATAGAGTAAGCAGAAACGGAGGAGGAGTTTTCATAGCTGTGAAGGACCCGTATGTCAGTAGAAGAGAACTTATTTCAGAGCGAAATGTAGAAAGTATTTGGTGTTCCGTTAAAAGTAAAAGTAGTAGCGCAAAAAAGATATATGTAGGTGCATATTACAGGCCACCGGACGCAGACGTCAATTCTATAATAGAGCTAGAGTCAGAGATACGTACATTACTTTCTGGGAAGAATGATAGAGGAATAATAGTAGGCGGAGATTTCAATCTCCCCTCGATAGACTGGAATACGTGTAGTTTCATTACAGGAGGTAAGGATAAGGAACATTGCGAATCACTGTTGAACACCTTTACGACACATTCTTTACAACAGCTAGTAACAGAGCCGACCAGGGGAAACAACATTCTAGAATTATTAGCAACAAATATACCCGAGAGAGTTCTAAATACAGTTACAGACACAGGAATTAGTGACCATAAAATAGTGCATGCGAAATTTATTCTAGGCGTTGAAAGACATTATAAACCAAGGAGGAGGGTATACTTATTTGGCAAGGCAAATTACGACGGTATGAAAGAGGAATTAAAGGAAGCGTTTAATGTATTCAGCGAACGAAGCAAATGATTAAATACAGAGGATTCGTGGAGAGAATTTCTTGAGGTCACCCGTAACGCTGTTCATAAATACATACCAAGTAAATATATTGGTGATAATACAGAGCCAAGGTGGTATAACGCGGAGGTTAGGAAATCACTAAAGCGACAAAGTATATGCCACGCTAAGATGAAAAATGCCAGACGGGGTCTATCGGTAGAGGAAAAAAATGAGCTAGTTCAAAACTATAAAAAATCGAGAGCATTAGCAAGGAAATCATGTCGGCAAGCGTTATCACATTTCAAGAGCAAGATGTTAGGAGAATATTTAGATAGCAATCCTAAAGCGTTTTGGTCATATGTGAGAGAGCTTCAGGGAAATAAGTCCACAGTGCACACACTTAAAAATGATAAAGGAATCAGAGTCACCAGCAGTGTAGAAAAAGCCAACACTTTAAACACCTTCTTCCAAAGTGTATTCAACTCATCGTCACAAAACGCAGTGGAACCACCGCCGAACACTTTCAGTGAGCAAATGCCCGAAATAAACATTTCATGTCGCGGAATAGAGCAGCAGTTAAAAAGCATAAGTAAAAACAAATCACCAGGTCCCGATCTAATTCCTTCCAGAGTATATAAAACATTAGCTTCTGAAATAGCCCCCTATCTAGAAATAATATTCAATAAAACACTAAAGAACCACACAGTACCCAAGGATTGGAAAGTAGCTAACATTACACCTATATTTAAAAGCGGTGATAGGGAAGAACCTAGTAACTACAGACCCATTTCACTCACGTCAATCTCTTGTAAGATATTTGAGCACATAGTAGTCAGTTCGATCATGGGGCATTTGGATAGTCAGGGATTACTCATAAACAGCCAGCATGGGTTCCGGAAAGGTAGATCTTGCGAGACACAATTGGCTTTATTCGTACACGATATTTTAGTCCACGGTGAAAGCAGTACTGAAGTTGATGCGATATTTTTAGATTTTAAAAAGGCTTTCGATAAAGTTCCTCATGACAAATTAATCTTGAAGTTAGAGAGTTTTGGTATAAATAAAGACGTTGTATGTTGGGTAAAAGAATTCTTAAGTGGGCGAGAGCAGAGGGTTGTCATAGATGGTATCATGTCGGACACAATCGAAGTCATATCGGGAGTTCCTCAGGGTAGCGTAGTAGGTCCGCTTCTATTTATTTTATACATAAACGATTTGGGTACCGTAGTTAGTAGTAACCTTGGACTTTTTGCAGACGATGCGGTGGTGTACAGGGGTATATCAAACGAAGAGGACACGAAATCACTTAGCAAGGATTTAGATGCAATTCAAGAGTGGTGCGACAAATGGCAGTTAGAACTCAACCTTATGAAGTGTGTAGCTATCAATTTTTGGAGGAGGAATAATTCGATAGAGCGATCCTATAGAATTAATAACACGAAGATCGAAAACGTTGAAACCGTAAGATATTTAGGTGTAACAATCACTAAAGATTTATCGTGGGGAAGACACATAAGGGAAATATGCGGCCGAGCGAAGAGAAAGCTAGGATTTATAAAAAGAGTACTTGGGAAATGTGATGAGAAGACAAAAGAGCGATGCTACTTTTCACTAGTTAGGCTTGAGTATGCAGCCAGTGTATGGGATCCTAATGAATTAGGTTTGATGAGAGAACTAGACAGTGTGCAGCGTAGAGCAGCTAGGTTCGTCAAAAGGTGTTACGATAGGTTGAGTAGTGTATCAGAATTAATACAAGAATTAGGGTGGGAATCAGTATCAGAGCGTAGGTTGAAGTTCAGATTAAATCTATTGCAGAAATTTCAATCGGATAGCTTTACTGAAGATGTTAGGCACATATTAAAAACACCAGCGTATTATGCTAGATTCGACCAGATAAATAATATTAGAGAGATAGATTGTCGTACAAATAGATTCAAAATGGCATTTTCCCCCGTACTATAAGAGAACAGAATAGGCAGCATAGGAAAGGGATAGGTAGGGGAAATATTTTAGAGTATTCTGTAGTGCATGTAGATAGATGTAGATGAAATTTTAAGCTTTCTTGCATCAAAGTGTATAGTGTAAAGAAGAAAAAGCTTGTGGAAAATTACAACAATCTTAAAAAAAACTTAGAATTGATCTCAATACGTCACCACAGTCTTCATGAATGTTTCTTTCCAACAGAGTAGATAAACAAGATCACTCGAAGTAAGTAGTGATGGAATGTAAGAGATGTGGGGGGAAATATTCTCAGAGTAAGACTGTAGCATCAGACCAAGTAATGTAATGCCAAATAATTACTATGATATACAGTTCATATTTGGAGAAACATAAGCGAAGGCAAGAGTGCATCGGCAGGGGGGAGTGAAGTCCTCCAGCTCCCCACTACCCTTGCTTCCGGGCGCCTCTTCGGCTGCTGTCGCTTTTTGGGCGCTCTTCTGCAGAAATGAGGAGAGGGGCGGTTTAATTCACGCATCGATCCACTTCCCCTCTCGCCGCGACCCTCGAACCCTCGCCAAGGAATCCGTCGTCGGCGCGATCCCTGCTGCGCCCTTCCAGAGGGCTCGGGTTCGACCCTCGGATGATGTGTTTCCCTGAAATCATCCCGGTTTTACAGGAGGAGCAGACGAGTGACGGGCACTCGCTCGGGAAGAGTAGGGTGAGTGGCTGCGCAGTGAGGGAACCGGAGCGATGGTAAGTAGGGCGACGAACTTTGAAGGATCGAAAAAGGTTCCACACACACCTATCCCTTCTTGAGTAAGCATTCCGAGTGAAGTTCTCCATACGAGGATTTGGGCCTTTCGACTGGAGTAGACCTCTGCCGTCGCCGGGTTTCCACCTAGCCTGCCCCAGCCTCCTTGTTATCGTCCGCGTGCGTCCGCCGCTTCACTTCTTCCCCATGGAGGCTCGTCGCTCTCGCGGTCCAGGGAAATCCGAGTTGAAGGTTCGGAGGTGATGCCGCTTTCGCGCTCTTCTCTTCTTCTTTCGCTGCGAAATCAAGAGATGCCTCAGTAATTCAACGAAGAGAATTTAGCTCCGATAGAAATACAATATGGGGGGTTTTAATGTAGAAGTTTTTAAAATACTTAATTCATTTTTCTGAGTATATCACCTGAGAAGGAGCAATATACCTCAGATATATGTCGCAATCTTTGAATGTTAACTGTATTGAAGATCGAGAAGTGCGGTGTCGAAGCGCTCATAAGCATTGCTTTCATGCCCACGGTTTTTGGCCAGTGCTTCTCCTTTCCGCTTTGCTCTGCATTTGCACAAATGGTATTCACAATGTAAAATATTATTCCCCCCCGTCAATGAGAAGTCAGCATCTTTTTCTCTGGTCGTTATTCCATAATTAATAACACACCAAAAGTAACTTGCAAATACCCTGTGAAGTCTTATATTAGCAGAAATTTAATACATATATATTCATAATTGGTATAAAAGTGTTGTGTAAATTATTTTCCTTTTAATAAACTAAATAAATATTATTTAAACACTTTATCGCTGTGACATTGTGTGACGCTTCATTGATAAATCTATGGTTTCATCATCATTAGTCGGCAATCCTGGGGTTAGTTTGACGCAGCTCTCTACTGAATTTTTCTATCGGCTAGTTCTTCTCTTCGACATCCATACATCTTACATGAGGCCTTCCTCTGCCATTTACTTGTCCTTCGACGATTGTCTTCATCAGGCCATCGTGTCTTATGATGTGGCCTGTTCAGTTGTTCCGTCTTCTTCTCAGGGTATTCATAAGACTTCTCTTTTCTCCCACTCTTCTTAGGACTTCCTCGCTACTAACTCGGTCGGTCCCTTTTATCTTCATCATTCTTCTGTAGCACGACATTTCGAATGCGTCCACCTTTACTTCTCCACTGCTATCATCGTCCAAGCTTCACTGCCATAAAGAACCATGCTCCGTATGTGCGCCGTGATGAATTGTTTCCTTACTTCTAAGCTTTTATTACCAACTGTAATTATATTCTTCTGTTGGTAAAATGCTCTCTTTGCCTGGGCTATTCTACTCACTATTTCTTTCATGCTTCATCCGTCGTTGGTTACTCGGCTTCCCAGGTTATAGAATTCTTTCACCTCTTCAAGTTTTAGTTTTCCTAGTTTAACCTCTAGTGTTGACCTCTTCTTACTTGCCGCACACCAGTGTCTTCTTCTTATTAATATTCAGTTGATATCTGACCATTGTTCTTTCCATATAACCTTATTCAGATTCCTCTCTGAGAAAACTATTCGAACTTTTCGAAAAACTGCGAAAAACACTCGAAAACCTATCAAAATCAATACCTTGTAATTTATTTTCAGATTACTATGAAAATTGATGGTGGTGGTTATTAGCTTGATTTGAGAATGGTTTACCTCTCTCCATTAAATATTAATCCGATTGTAATTATACTTCATGAGTTCAGGATTAATCCTGAAAACCTAACGTCCTGAGAAAATAAACTGTTGTAACGTCGTAGGAAACCACGGAGTCCACTTCTCGTGCACGTCTCCGGCTGTGGCACGTGCCTTCCCCTTCCGTGCGTGCGTAACGCAACCATGGCGCCGTCTCATGGTCTAATCTTGAAAAGGGAGATAAAGCCTCCTTTATGGTTTGTGTCATTTGGATTATATCCTAATTTGAACCAAGAAGTTCGGACACTAGACAACTAGGTAAAACAATTACTTGCTCCATTTAGTCTCATCCTTTTAAATACGTTTCACTGAATTTTAAAGTCCAAACATAATTATTCTACCTTTCCGTTAATTCCCATGGTTTTCGCCAGTTGGCCAGGAAATATATTTTGGACCTAATCCTTTGATGGATTTTCCTGAACACCTGGAGTAATGTATTTTTCGTCCCTAAAACTCTTAATATATGGTGTCGTATCATAATATTTAAAGGCGTTCCAAGAACATTCCGGGATTCATAGCTGCATACAATATTTTACGATTATCATTAAAGAACATTCCTTTTTGCCAGCAACTGATTCAGTCACAATATAAACTTTTGTACTTTAAGTGGGGATGGGATCCTAATGAATTAGGTTTGATCTGAGAACTAGACAGTGTGCATCGAATCATTTGGACCCGCACTCGAATCGGAGCCCGTGTCCGTACCTCTCCGCGAACGACTTGGGACTAAAAATTGAAAGTTCCCTCACTCACTTTTGAACACACGTCCCCGCATTGGAAACTTGCCTTGTCTATTATTTCCGCGACAAATTTTTGTGCCAGGACTTTCCTCCGCAAAAGAATACACACCTAAGAATCTGTGCAGCTGACTTTTATCGAGAACTTTCTCTTCCAAAGCCTATTATATTGCCATTTATTCAAATGGTTGCCTTTAGAAAAGATAAACATACAATGCACCATTGCAGCACATAACTGGAGACTGATGTCATTTTAAAAGGTAACCAAATGACAGAATAATTTAATTTCTTTCTATATACATATTTCCGAACTAAAACAATGTTAAGTAAGACAGAACATCAGCATAAATAGGGTCCTTGGATTTCCGAATGAGTCTCTTCTCTTTATCATTTCTTCGATGTGACTCCTCAATACATTTACTTTAAAATTTCCCTTACATTTCTATGTGAACTTATTATAAACTCAAGACAGAACAGGAAAGAGCGTATTAGTAATGGAGGTGGAAATCGTAGCGAATCGTTGAATATATTGTTGGAGGTTTCACTGCTAGAAAGGATGAGGAAAACCTCTTTAACCATGGATTCCAAAGAAGTTGGTGGAGTGGAGGATGTGCTAGGGTGTCTACCTCCCTTGAAAACCTTTGAAACCTGGAAAAAGACGACAATTTCATTAGGTCCTTAAAAAGCGGTAATTAGACGGAAATTTGGGTTACTAACCTTGAATTTTGAATAACTTCATGAAATTTTCTCACCCGCGGAGAAATATTTTTCCATAATGTTTTTGGCACCCTTTAGTATGAATGTTCACCTGAGGTTGATTGAATCCCGTTTATATTTGTTTACGAGCAAGAGATGACTAAATTTCGAAGGTAATTAGGTTGAGTGTTAGTGATATAGCACAGAAGAAGGTGGGTGAAGTGGTTGGAATGATCCTTCTGTCAATGCACTGGCGAATGTGTCAATTTTCGCTGTCCATCGCTCACCCATTTACACTCTTCGCTGTCACTGTCTTCACTCCTGTTTGCTCCATCTCAGTCGGACGCTAGCCACCGTGTCTGAATAATTTCTTTGGTCACTTATGCCACAGCATAATTCTTTCGTAAGTGGAGGTAAGATTACTCTGTCACTGTTGCACGGTCCACCTACTCGTTCTCCTTAGGCAGGGACAAAACGGCTGATTTACTGACTCGTGTTGCTTGTTTAATAGTACCTTTTGCGAAATTAGAATGGGTATTAGGTTCCATTTTGCTGTTTTAGCCAACGAGCACAAAGTGCAAGTATTTATCGACTGCAATAGTTCAACCATTTTCATTCTCAGATGTAGGCAGTAATAATCGGAGACTTCCAGCCGCATTATTTTTCCATGCAATATTCTTTCGGTTAAACAGTTAAAAATTATGTACTTGCTTAAATGAAGTGAATACTCTTGACATTACTGGGAACTAGTCAACAAGTAGAGAACTTTCAACTGAGTAACTAGTCCTTATAACTTCATAAGCTTAGACGTAGGCATAAAATACGTCAAATGTGGATATTGCATCATACGTTTTAACGTAACGGTAACAAAAACGCGACGCAGGAGGTATTTAAACCCACAGCATTTGGTTTTCTCGATCGATAAGTTCCTTACTCAAGTACCGGTTATTCTTCTTATTGATAGAACAATTCTTATTAACTAATACAGATAAGTCCTTCTTTAAAATTTAACGCAGCATCATATCGTCAAAGCTCTATGAAAACTGTTAATTAAGTGCAAAGAAAACAACGTATCGACGGGAGATACGTGTTACGGGAAATTGAAGCTACGGTTCATTAGCACTCTCATGCATTAGTCTTTTTTCCTACGAAATGGCGTCCCACACAGATACGGGATATCCAACGGACATCCACTGCATATCCATGATTGGATGTGTTTTGGATGTGCAACAGATCTGATTGAAAGTACATCTGAAATGTGGTTTTAAACGTGATTCGCGATCTTTAAGAGCGATTGAACATTGGTCCACGGAAGATTTTTCTCACTCCCTAGTATACGAGGATATTAAAATATTCATTGGATATCCATGATTGGATATCTCTTGGACATAAATTAGACATGCATGACATATCCTATGCATCTATTGATTATATACGCGCGTGATTCAATATCTTGAAAAGCGATTGAAAATTAGTCCACGGATGTTTTGTCTCAGTCCCTCGCGGACGGTATCGGACTTGGGAGAAAGTACTGCTACGCTCGCCGGGAAACAGATTCTAAGCATTATGGAGCATTATTATCTTATTTATCTCTCCTGGAGTCGAAAAAATATCTGTTTTGTATATTTATAATGGTCATGCTGATTTTTATCTACAAAATGGTTATTAGGGAAATGTTTTATCGGCGCAAATTATGTGTCAATCTTTTAGTAAATTTAATAATCACAAACGACTTAATGCCATCCAGCAGCAGTATATATATGGCCTCCCAGTCTGGATGATAGGACAGACAGTAGTTAAGTGCAGGTTGTTAGGTAGGCCTATCTGTAGTATGCGAGGCGCAAATAGTTATTATTCTTTAAGTGAGAACCTCGGTTGTTTACTTTAATTTTTATCAATTTTGGTGATAGGTGCACCCATGCAAGGAATAATAGTTTTTGTATTAGTTAGTGCATATGGGTAAATTGTTACACCTTCTCTGTAAAGTTAGTTCATCTCTTTTTTGTGAACGTCATGTGAATGATTACATACTCATGTGCATTCAATAGGTATTGAGTCCATATGAGTGGATATCCAGTGGATGTCCAAAAAGAGGACTTGGATAGAGGACACACGGCACATGGATATTCAGTGGATATCCATGTATATAGGCCATATATATACTGCTGCTGGCTGGCATTAAGTCGTTTGTGATTATTTAATTTACTAAAAGATTGACACATAATTTGGCCTAAAAACATTTCACACAGCATATGGATATCCATTGGATATCCATGTGCTTTGTGTGGTCAGCTTACTTTGAAATTGTTACACTACTTTGTACGATTAAAATGGAACTGAAACGTTTCTACTATTAGGGTATATACTGAATATGATGAAAAACAAGTTAAATCAATCTTAGCAGCTAGTCATCCGAGTTACACCACATTTCCTTAACGTTCAATACTTATTTAAAGTTGGGTCGGTTGTGTGGCTAACATGGCCTCAGCGTTAAACTGTAACTACGACATATATTGTCGGCTTTGATACCGGTTTAATAACTAGCACAATTGTACATATTACTGGCCAATCTTCCAAGTTTTTATTCCACTTTATAAAATTTTTAATTTGGCGCTAAATGACTTACTGTCAATATCCATGATTTGCGATCGACATGCGGATGAAGAAGTCTTTCCAGGATCGAGGTTCGACCCCTTTAAGCACACGATGGTAGAGCGAGAAATACGTGATGCAGTTGAAGCATTCGGCGCAGAGATTTCAAGCGATGCAATACTACAGAAGTCGCGGCTTTCCTCGTCTCGCAATCCACGCTAACCACTTTGTACACGCGTGTGAGGAAGTAATAGTTTTGCAGCATTTTGGCCAGTGTTATGAGTTTCTGATTCAATTTCAAACACCGTGTCGATATGGTAAGTGTTCAAAGTTCAAAGAGTGTCTGTAGTTATTTCATTCATTCATGCAATGCCATTCATCCACTTCAAAGTTGTAGCGGTGTGAGTGGACTATACACTGTTACGAGAGTATCATTCGTGCAAGATTTCCTGTTGACGAATATGAAGCGCAAAGTCTGATGAACACGTTTTTAAATCCTCGAATTGACTTGCGTAGAGCAGTGCATCAGAGCCATAAACTTTACCGAATCAGAAAGCGCCATAGCATAAAAAATAACGATGACGTGATCGCTCTTTTTATGCAGTTACATGATCCACCACCAAGTATCTAAACTCTTCAATTTATGAATACTAGAATTTGCAACTATGCTATATAATTGCAAATTGTTATTTGCCCTGAATGTTTTAGAAAATGCCCTGAATGTTTTACACATGTATATTGGATCCTAAAATACGTAGGCAATTCGAATAATTTTTTTCGTATGAACCTTGAAAATTTGGTAGTCAGCCTTGAAAAACTTGGAATTGGTGTGGACATTGTTCTCCACCTTGGCAGACACCCTGTTTTCCCTGATTGGCCACCGACAGCTGCCTAGCACCCTTAGTAGCATTTTCTAAACCACCCAACCTCTCCTCCGAAATCCCCTCCCTCCTACAAAGCCCCTGTAACCCCTTCACTTCCCCACCCACGGCTCTCCTTCAACGTTTTGTATTTGTGTTCCAACCATCTCATTTTCCCGCCTTCAGTGCAGTTTCCTCTTCAAATATTGTGCCTTATAATATCCCAATTAATATCCACCTGCATCCTTCGCACGCAGCCACTCCACACCCGTTCTGGAATCGATCCTCGTCAGTCTGGTTGCTGAGATTTGCAATCTGGTAATCTCGCCATCTTTGCAAGCATTCAAAAAACTCATACTAAGTTATTTAATTAACTATGGCAATAGTTATGTTTGCCCGGGGATGGTAGTGCTACTTTCCATGCCACAGTTTGTTTAAATTAAAGACACATTTATCTTCTCTTACATGTCCGTCTAATGCGACTTCGTTTCGCAGAGTTTCTTCGTGCAACTCTGAATGGCTCATCCTTCTTTGGCGTGGAATCTTTGCTCTCGCACAAGACGTGGACCTCCTAGAAGATCGTTATCCTGCTCTCCTCTCATTTACTTCAGAAGGGACGAATCGCCCGACACCAGCTCACTCCCGTTCGTGCGATATCTCTCGGTGGGGGTCCGGCGGACGAAGCGGAGACATTTCTCGCCCCCCCCCCCCCCACTCAACCCCCCTTTTTCCCTCTTAACTTTTATGCACAAAACTTTTTCTCGTTTCAATGAATATGTGATGCTTCCGCCACCGCTCGTACATTTTCCGCCCTCTTTCTCGTGTTTTTAAGTTTTTTTATTTTATTTTCTGTAAATTTCATCAGGGCGTGCATATTTTTTTCGCCCCACCCTTTGTATTCCGCTTGCTCTCCCCTCGCTGCTGCCGCCGCCGTGGAATTTCGATCCTAGGGCGCCCTTCTCGCCCACGGAGGATCGTTTAAAGCGCACGGGCCATTAATTAAATCGCAGGTTGTGAGCGCCCTCCCCTCTCGCCCTCGCGTCCAACTACACAGTCGTCATCCCCCGCTCACTGCCGCTTGTCCTGCCTCTCCAAACACCAAACCATCCCCCTCTCATCCTCAAACCAGTGTATATATCCATTCTCTTAGCCTGGAACATGTTGGACATTTGAGTATGCGTTGCAGAAACAAATCAGAAAATGGGCTGTGTGGGGTTTATGAAGCATTAACTTTCCACACCGATGGACAGGGATCGAATTCCGGAAATATCAGATGTGGAAACAAGTTCAGCCACCGAGAGGAAAGATATTCAAGAAGGAATATTCCGTCTCTCACTATGGATCTATGCTGCATGACATTTAGAAATCATTCCGTCAAGAGTAGCAACATAGCCATGAAAAACTCTAACGGAGGCTGATATGCACTACAGTACGATTTCCACGAAGAATATGATACCTCGTGGATGGTGGCGTAGCACTCAGAATTATGGCTGTTTAGTGAAATTTTAAGAGTACGACGTATGGCTGAGACAAACTGCTGTACTTGTATATACGAAGGTTTGTCGCAACATGTTGCACTCTTGAGCCCGTTCAAGTGCATACTTTAGATGTCTCGATTTGGCCGATTAAGGAGAGGCAAGAGCTGTGGAGAACACTTTCGGCATATGGTAACGGAAATTGAGATTTTCTGTAAATTTAATTGGTATAACTAGGTTGGAAATTAATTCTAACGTTTAAAACCAAATCATACATCCCATGTAATGTCTAGGCATTAGGTATAGGTTATAGGTATTCGAATACTTATTTTTCGAGGACAAGATAAGTGTATAGAGAGCTTTGTCAAGAGATTTAAGATTGTTAACTTGCTGTAATTTATGAAGCTTTTAAGATTTTGAAAATAGGATTTATGAAAATTATTTTTACAATACCCGAGATAAAAAAATGTGAAATTTTACTTCCTATTTTAAAGCGAATAAATGTATAAATTCATTGTAGGTTATGTTAAATACTTACAATACTGCTTCAATAATGTGGGAAGGCCTCCCAACCTACTGAGGTATATGCATAAATAAGAATAGGCTTCAGATATAACGATATTCTTAACTGTATGATAGTTCGTAAATGCGTACTACTCCTATTCATTAACTATTTTTATCTGGTGAATTAAGTTAACATTAAGTTTTCATTGCACTGCTCAGAGAGAGAGATTTACTGAAGAACTATATTTTTGTTTTTGGCCAGTTATTTTACAATTAATTTTATGTTTTGTTGTATCATATTTGTTTGTAGGAAAGAAAGAGAAAAAGATTAAGACATAGGTACGCATTCAATGAAGGTGTTTTTTGATATGAAAATGAAGTTCCACTGGAAATTGCAGTTTTTCGTCTTCATCAGTATTCAGCATCAGAATGAAATTCACATTTTTTTCGATCTTTCATTCACGTTCGAATACTGTATTTTCACCCACATTTACCCCTAGTTTCTATAAATGCAGCTAAATTCATTTGATTTCCGCTTTGTTAGCTTTAATTTCACTATAATCATGACATTTAACTGAAGTAAAGAATTTTTCGTTGCATTTTTGGGCCTTCAATTGCGTAAACTGTGTTATAAGTTGAATTTTCAACGTTTGAAATGATAACGAAAATTTCAATGCTAACATTTGTAGCTAGGAGACTTAAGTACTAGTAATGCTAGCTTTTTGAGTCCCCAATATAAGGTCTTTGAAATCAGCAAAAAACAAAATAATGCAAAATATTAGGATACATACCAGTGGTCTCCTTCACAGCAAAAAACAAAATAATGCAAAATATTAGGATACATACCAGTGGTCTCCTTCACTATATCACACACGTTTTTCATGCGTGTAATTACACGGATGAAAAACCTATAGTGTCGGTTAAGACAGACAAATGTACTTTAGTTGATTGGTGCTTGAAAAGTGATAAATTATGAGAAAAAACTGTTTCAGAAAGTTCTAAGGCACAATTATCTGGCTAGGTGGGGAAAGGAAGTTTATCAACTTACAGAAATAATTCGATGAAACGGATGAAATGCAGGTAATATTTCAATATTTCGGGTTATCATGTGCCCTTTGTGTAAGGGATGCTTTGCTTATTCGAAGACTAATGGAAAAGGGGAAGGGCGGGCGGTGGAATAATTACCCACGGAAATCGAAGAGTGAAAGGAACTCCATAAGTTCACTCAGAATTTTCAGGGAAATGAACCATAAATGCTCTTCAAAATCATTGTTGATATTCCCATCCTTGGGGAAAGCTTGTAGCTGTAATTATTCACAGCTCTTTGAAAGATTTAACGCGTTCACATAGGAATCAGGCAAAATCACACAAAGAGTTGACGAAGTAGAAAAACGCTGGGAAAAGTGCACCGTGAGACTGAGGGGCGGAGGAATGTCATTCATACGTTGTTTCTAATATGCCACGTGTTATTTGTGCATTAGTGGCATTCACGTAGTTCGTGTTCGCTCTCTGATGGCTTTCATGCGGCCTACATTCCCATCGCCGCACGTTTGGTAAGCCTGTCTGAGGTGGGATTCGACTTGTTACTTACAGTATGTCTTTCCTGTGTTTAAACGGAGTGCCTAGAAAAACTGGGAGGTGCAGACGCATACAACCGATTGAGTCTCTCCTTGAGATTGTAGAAATAGCCCCGCTGGTACCGTTTCCTAATTTTTCCAAAGGAAGACTTGTCGGTTTCTCCCGGAATGGGCTCTGAATGTGCTGGCTGGAGAAAATACGATTCCTCGGCCTCCCCTAAGAGCCCTTCAGTGTCTCTCCTCTCTCTCTCTCCCCGCCGCCTTCAGACACTGTCCCGATATCTTTCCTGGTGAGTGCCCTTGCGTGTGGCTGGCAGCGGCGATATTTCAAGGGAGGAAGTAAAGTGATGTTATATGCTGTCGTGAGAACCAATCCAGGATTGCGGAATAATGATATTTTTACTCTAGCCCCCGACGCGGGTTGCGGTACTGCTCTGTCGCATGCGTCGTAGCATGACTCATGTGAGAAAAGACATGGGCTGATAGCGAAGATTATTTCTTGAACTTTCGGCCAATTTTATTTTAAAGCCGTTGACTCAGAGGAAGTGTGTGACACATCTGCTCTCACCTTGATAATTGAAATGAAAAGAACTGTCGACAATGAATGTGGAACCATATTTACAAATTTGCCATAATTATTGGACAATATTGAACAACAACATTTTCTGATTTATTGATTGATTACTGGTTTTGTCGTATCTTACATAATTTCCGTTTTTCTTGTCAATGTATGGAGTGACTAATTTCATTTGGATATTTCGCTGAAAATTTCTCTAGTCACAAGACAAGGGGAATGAGTTTGTGGTGAATCTATTTGGAATGGAATTGGGCATTCTCTGCCTCTTGATTAATTTATACATACATAGACTAATTTTTAAATGACCGAAATAATAACGTTAGTCTAGATTCTCCACATGGTGAATGCATTTAATGATGGTGGAGTAGTGGCATAAATGGTTTGGTATCAGATTGCGGCGTACGCAGGAACACATTGGAACAGCTATTCCTTTGTTAAGTCGACAACACTGAAAAATGAATTTGAAACTGGGAATATTCTAACCCCATAACTGTGTCTGTGGATCGCAAAAGTAGGTGTACGTTGCCTACAGATCTCGTTGGACGCTAACTTCCGTCTCCTTACCTCCAGTCGTAGTTCCTGCCATATTTTTAGTGATTTAACAGTTTAAAACTATTTTTTTGCAATGAAAACGTAAAATTGTATGCATGATAAATGAATTTACCGTGCATACGGAAATTGATTGTTTGCATGAGATTTTATCTACCTAAGTGAAAGCATTTAATTCGATTATGAATGTCATTTCAATACGCCCCTTAGCTAATCTAAGGAGAAATTTTGGCAAATAATATCGTTAACTGAAGGAATATCAAACATTAAAAATAACATTTTGGCGTATTATCCTGTGACTTTTACGTCTAAACAAAGGATGCTTGATGAAAAAGAATTCTTGCCAAGATAATTCCCTTTGTCAGAAGCGGTTGAAATTTTTCTTACAAAATAATGATGTTAACTAGAGACACTATTTAAGGTACAGCACTAGGGCAGCCGGAAAAGGATATTTCGGAGACATACGTTTCTTAGCTCATCTTTGCGTAGTATTCAGTTTCTTAATAATATATCAAAAGATCACTTCAGATTTCTATCGAGAAATTAAAGATCTCATTCAGTCAAGGTTTTAAAGAAAATTTACTTTTTTCGTGAATATAAACAACAACACGACGTTTTACTTTCCGACGTTTTAGATCTGTGGCAAGAGCATAAGTATGCGATGCTAAGGTTTCTGGGTTCGAATCCGGCCGAGTCCTCCGTCGACTCTTCCTTGATTCAAATTGGGCGATGTGACTTCATTGTTGTCAACATTTCGGAGGAGGATCCGGGACTGCCACCATGAAAGTGTGAATTTTCACACACTTGGGCTCAGAAAAGGGAGAGAGCTGTCTTCTCACATCTAGAACCAACCTTTAATATGTTTGCCGACTGAGTTAATTTGTTTCTTGGGTGCTCGTAGCCACTTGATTCCTGCTTTCTGCCAGTCCTCTGATATTCATTCACGCGCTCATTGAGTGAACAGCTCTTTTTTAATCAGGTAGCTTACCGCCATGCCACTGATGGCGGAAATGACTTCATATAGTGCTCAAACCTGTGAATATTTTCATATAATTATATGAGATTGATTAATTTTCGAATAAAATATTTTCACTGGAAATCATTAGCGGAACAGAAGAGTGGAGAGTCCAGTATCAAATGCGATGCGAGTGTTTTTATTATTCCCTTGTTGGCCGAATTTGTGGTCGCAATGCGTGCAGTCCTACATGTGAAATTCTACAACTTGAGCTCAAATTCCTTCCCCTCTATGCCACTTTAACTACGTGATGACCTTCTACGTAATTTAAAACGAATGTTTGAATGCACTATCATTTGCAAAAGTATCTATACACTCACATTCCCCATTATTTCAATGAATGGGGGCGAGTTGGAAAAACTTTTAAGGTTTGGCACAATCGTAAAGGCTCTCGCTAGTTCTGGTTGCGGCCTTTGCTGGAATAGTTTTACGCAGTGTAGAGTCGAGAAGGTCGGAAGTGGAAGCGACAAGGCTAGCGAAACTGGAGTCAAATCAACCACAGGAACAAAAGCCCCAGCGGAAGGAATGCACTGTAGGAATTCACGCTCTCGGCCTGAGGCTTTTCTTTCGGGCTCGTCTCGAGGTTTTTGTTCCAGCACGAAGTGATAGAAGCTGAATAAATCAGTGTTTAGACATGCATGGTGTAGCGGTGTGAAGGTTGTAGGATCGAGACTCCTCCGGGTGAATTTTTTCATTTCCTTTCCAAGTATTTTGATATATAGTATTTCTTCATTATGGATAAGTGTGTATTTATCTCCATCAAATTGGTAATTTTCGAACTGAGATCAATTCCGGAAAGGGAACCCTAGACGATGTAGAGCCAGGTCAGTATGGTAAAGTTGCGCCTACCTTTTAAGATGCATATTCTGGTCAACTTGAATCTAGTACTTATTGATGGCTACTGGTTTACATGAATACCATTCGCTTCAGGCATCAAAATCTACATTAAAACCTTCGAATTCAAGAAATAATTCATCCTCTTTGTTAAATGTGTTCTTCACAGGAATATATTGATGGACATAGTTCTATTTTTCTGATTAATGTGGTCTTTCTTAATATTCCAGCATTCAAGTAGTCATCGATGACATTAGTTTTCCTTGCAGTATTAGTACTTGTTAGAGGGAGGGAACCGACTGCTGAGGTCTTTTGCACAATTCAGGATAGCTTGTAGTTTGGGTAGAGGTAAGATTTTTTCAAAGAACTGGAGAAGCTCCCTTGCTAAAAGCACACGAATTCCGAATTAAACCTCTTTATCATAAGTTGCCTTCACACCTTATCAGTTTTAAATTAAAAAAGCTATAAAGTACCCTTATGAGATCCGAGAGAGAACTAGCCTCGTAACACGTTCGAGAATTAATGTTAGCAGAAGCCCTTGTGTATTCGCAGTTACTTCTATATAGGACCTTACAACAAAAGCATCCCTCAACTTTCGAGGGGTTAACTTTCAATGCGGCTTTCACGGTCATATTTCCATAAATGAAAGAAAAGGTTAATGGTCGTTTTCGAGTAAGTAACATCCTTTCAAATGCTTGTCAAGTCTGATTTTCGGAGGAAGGGCATTGACGCTTTATGCGAGTGGTGGGCAATGTTTTATACGATCTTCTTATTGCAAAAATATTTCAGTTTTACCTCTATGCAGTTTTTCTTGGTAGTGATTTTGGATACCTTTTGTAGTAGATTGGTTTCAAGAGTACCTAGAGCAATTTAATGAGCGCTATTAGTTTGCAGCAATGAAAACTATTATTATGGAAAACTAATATGAGTAATGGGCCAATAAGGGATGATTTTATTTGTCAGGAATACAATAATTTTTCCTCTCAATTGCATTCAAATACACGATCCATTGAATGAACATTTCATATGCTTCTTCTCGTTTGTTAAATTTTATGAATACAAACCAATTTTCGTTTTGGAATTAACCAGTCATTTTATAGTTATAACCAAATACCCATACTCCAACACTTGGACTAGAGTCTAATGAAGCGTTATTTAAAATGGTGTCTTCCATATAAATCTCCTTTCACATATAATAAGTAATTTAATGCGACTCCTTGATTTAAATTTCACTCAAGACATCTTTTAATAAAGTCTTTCGTTAATTAAAATACCAAATATTGTGTAATTACCAACAGTGGTATCGAAAAATATGATCTTTCAAGCATTGCGACCTAAGGATATATGACGCTTGCGTTTTACATAGCAACCGGAATGATTAGTATTTTTATACTTCGTGTATTCAATATTCCACTAAGACATTTAAGTATCACTTGTAATTTGAAAGTGGCATGGGTAATCATTTATGAATTCAAAGCATAAAGGGTGAAGACATCATGTATTTAAAATTCTTGAATTTCCCGTAAGTTGACTGCCCTTCGATATGAGAGTAGGTACTAGCTTCTGTGTATCGCAAATTTATGATATACGTAAGGCACCGAAAGCAAAAAACCCTCAAAATGATTAAATTTTCTGTGAAAAGTTCAAAATGTTCAGTTCATCGATTGATAAAGAAAAGCGAACGAATAGGCTAAAATATTGTATGCTTCCCCTTCATATTGGTCAAAAATTTACACTTCGAGCTCAATCACCTCATATTTTAATGAGGGAAAATATAGATTCTATTCACGGAAATTTTTGTGCTCCCCGTCTAATCCCATTTAAAAAATGGGATCCTCTCCGGACTTCAACGCAGGCGAAAATAATCTCGGTTTTCCTTGTTTCCTGACTCATCGAACGAATAGCAAATTCGCCTGAAATTTCATACCTCTAAATATAGTAAAAAAGCCTAAGAATTTTTATTTTTTAAATTTCAGTGAGTGAGTCAGTTCTGTAGCTGAATGTGCCCGTTGACATTCAATAGGAGGGAAAAAGTTTTAAATATAGACGGTATCTTTAAAAATTTCGATAAAGGGTCAATGCCACTCTTGTGCACTGCAGCTATCATTCACTCAAATTGTAATTTAGAATTATAAATCCAATTTTAGACAATGTAAGCACATAAGTATTTTCAGTAAATTAATCCGGGACTTCACAAAACTAAGGATATTTTTCGGAAAATTTCAGACTATGCGAAACCAAGTGGGTTAAAAAGTACAGGTGGGGGCATGCTAGCCTACGGGTGAAAATCATAGAAATTACTTTATGGTGAAAACGAAACCAGAATGGGAGGGATTAATTCCCTTCTCGATATAAAACGCTCTTACATAATTCTTGCGTGCGTTAATACCCGATACATTCATTGCAGTGGCATTACGGCTGTCCTTAACGGAGGATTTTTCAAGGAAAGTAATAATACATTTTGTTCCGTTAAGAATTCCTAAAACCTGGTACAAATTTATCATATTTAACTACATTTATGGCGTTCATGTGCTGATTTTAGACTTTGCACTGTCAATTTGACGAATTTTTTAAAAGTGCAATTCATTTCCATCTTACTATTATTGTGTTGAAATGTTTTTGCTGTTTTTCCCTTTTCGCATATCCATTATTAACCTTACGACTCACTTCATCCGTGAGTAGTGCAAGCAGTCGGCCCGAATGTAGGTATGTGCCGAATAATATTAATAATTTTTCTTCGCAAATCATTTTCGATTATGCCTTCAGTACCTTTTAATATCATTTCCAAAAAAACAATGCTGCTAAAGGCATTAATTAAGGAGGAACCATCATTTTAGGCATGCGAGATAACCTACCTTGATTTTTACGTATATTATAGTTCATTAATTATCCTTTTGAAAGGCGTAAGAATATTGCTTTGTCGTTGACCATTTAAAGAAGATAATGCATTTGAAAATGAAGGTTTTTCACGTTGAGATGTATTGTACTTGTCGGAGTATGATGACCTTTCCCTCCCACAGCAATTTTTATCACGATTTCAAAGACCGCGAACTGGTCGCGGAAACTTTAGCGGCGTCACACGCTGAAAAGTAGAGTACCCGGCCGGAAATCAGGGGTCCGGGTTCGAGTCCCGGTCAAGACGAATGATTTTTTCTCAGTGGAACTCCTTGCTATAGTGCAATGTTATCACGATTTTGGCCCGAGAAATGCTTTTATATGCACGAAATATTGAGGCATATCATATATTTTTTCAGCTTATGGAATCAGAAGTAATGGAAATATTCTAGTTTAAAGAACATCCTTCCGGTTTCCTTCCGTGCAAAGAGCCTGCTGCGGTGAATCCGGGAACGTTGCGAAGTACTGGGAGGTAGAATGTAAATTAGGGTAGAGAAATTAAGTAGACGGCTTTCATTTTAATCGTCACAATGCCTTTAGAAATTCAATTCTTAGTTTTAAAGAACTGGAATAGATTTAGGCATGGAATCAATATGATTCAATCAAATAAGATGATGGCGAAATGGGATGATGAATATGAATTATGAATAAGGTGAGAAAATGAATGATGCCACGAACGAATGATTAAAATGAAAACGCTTGGAAAAGAACCGGAAAAAGCAGTAAATTTTGATATATATTACACATTTTAGAGGAACCTGGATCGCAGTGTCTAAAATGCAGGCAAGAAAAAGAATGTTTGAAGCCTTGTATGTCAAATAAAGAATAAATGAAAGAAATCTATTGCCATTTATTAAATGAATTTAAGTGAATGAAAGAAAAATATTTTGCGCTCTCTTAAATTCTGGTTAGAAACACAAGATGTTCACGGCATCTCTCTAGAACAAATAGTTTTCGAGATGAAGGGGAGGATGGATGCACTGGCGGATGGGCGGACAAGAACAACATTCGATATTTCTTATTATAGATAGATAATAAGGTAACGTATTTATTCGAAGCAACAACATTCGATGTTAATATATCATGATCAATTACTCTCGTTACTTCATATCCCGACAAAATTGGACCTAAAACTTTCTTTCACACGGATCTTTCGATAAGAGCAGGCTTATGCCACCGCCGGATGTCTTTACACCATTCCTCGCTTCCTCGAAAAATTCCTACATCTATCCAGTCATCCATACATACTTAATCGCGCAAATGTCCTCGGCTGTCGACTACTTCCCCCGAAAAACTACTATTGCTTAAAAACTAAAATCGTGATGGGAATAAATTCACGGATCCAGCAGTTACGAATGTCATCCTAATACATGTGTAAATAGATTAAAAAACTCTCCATTGGAGGCTCGAACTCCTGACCTAGAGCTTTGGATGAGAGTGCAGAATGGTAGCCACTACACTACGCGGGCCTTAGTACGATTAAGTATTATTTTTGTTTCGTTCCCTACTTGTATGAGAAAAACCCTCAGACGGTGACCGAAAGTTAGGACTTGCGATCGTCCTACCGACCAAGGAGATTGTGAACTTGAGTATCTACGGCAATGCATTCCTTCGGCTTAGGGCTTCTGTCCCTTGAGTTTCTTTAACTCGTTTCGCTAGCCCTGTTGCATTAGCCGCCTTACCTACTCGTCGGCCCCCAGTGACGTAAAGCTATTCCAGCTAAGGCCGAAGCTGTATGCCAACCCAAAAATGTTTTCCATGTCGACCTCATTCAATTCGCAGGTAAAATGGGTCGTGTGGGTGTATGGGTACTTTTGCAAATGATAGTACATACATACTAGTAACTTTACCCAGTAATGCCTTTGCACACAAACACCACGATCCACAGCAGAGATTTACTCTGGGATGAACAGAGTTAATGGAGGATTTTGAATTGGGATTCAATGCATCCCTCTTCATCTTTGATCACTTGATCAAGCTTCCAAGACATGGAGTCAACCGCAGACCGCTGAAAAGTAGCTATTTACAGCTGTTTTGGAAATTTTAATTAGTTTCGGCTATTAAATACTGGAAAGTGAGGTATTTAACGCTGAATGTTTAAATTCTGTTACTTTTTCATAACCCTTCCATCATCTTTTTCTGGTCTGCAATCCATAGGTTTTTGTACTGTTCTTCATATTAATCTTGCGCCATTAGTTTTAGTCTAGTTCGTTTCACCTCCATGTGGATGTTCTTATGGCTTTAATGTCTACTTTATTTGTTCATTTGAAGAGATTTTGCAAAAGGGGATGCTGCATTCCTTCCGAAAGCTTGCCTCGAGTCCAATCATCCCTCCTTTGATCTCTATTCACTTTCGCACAAATGCTTCCACCCACTGTTTGCACTCTAATTCCAGACTTGATTTCCCTGCACTTCAACTCCGTCCTTGGTCTGACTAATGAGTTTGACGCAGCACCATCCCTTTACAGTTGTGAAACATCAAGGCTGCCATCGACCCCGTCTTACCTTTCCCATCCCAACGAGCGCGTTCCGAAACCGCTCCTCTTGGATATCCGTTTAATTCCCTCCCTTTCATCTCACATTCACATGGGGATCTGTTTTTCCGCCGCACGTTCGTTGCTGGAGGTAGATGCTGGAGCGGTCGGTCGTCTCTCTCTCTCGTCATAACACTTGTCATAACTACAGTTTAAATGTTTCTGGTTGAACACGTGGTCTTGCGAAAGTAATTCTCTCTCAAATAAGATTTTCCGGAGAAAATCAAATAAATCAGTCAAGTCAATAAAAGAGGATAAATTGTAACATATGAATTATTTTGGATTCAACATCTTTGAAAAAGACGAGCATATAAGGATCTATTTGTCATGAAAGTACTAAAAGATAAAAATCTATCACATATCTAGAAAAAAATCAAATAGGGAAGGCAATGGGGATATTTAGGAAAGTATTAGCAGTACTCCTTGATGCGCGAGAGCATGGCGTCATGTGTGTGAAAAGAGAATGTAAAAGAGTGTTCGCAGTGTTTCTTGACGTCGAGGCTGCAATAGGTATGTAAGAGAAAGAGGTGGGGTTGCATAAAGGAAATGATGTTCTGGAGGTCTGTTACAAATAATTAAATTCTGTTTAAGAGTTGAAATCTAATCTCATTTTCTCCAGTTGCTAATATTAGTTTGACGTAGCTCTCCCCTCAATTCTCATGTCGACTAACCTCTTCGTATTTAGATGCGTTTCATTTTTCGTAATTCACTACTTCTTCTCCGACGAGGCCTCCTTTCTCATTGTTTCCTTTCCCTGTACGATGATTGCCTGTATCTTCGTTTCACAAGAAATGAATGACTGGCGTGCCGGATCATCTTTGTCAACTTTTCGTCTCCGCCCCCCATTTTCCTGCTTCGTTCGTTGCTTACTCCGTCCATTTTGTCCTCGTCATTCATCGGGAGCACATTTCGAATGATTCACGTCCCGATTTCACTGTCATTCCCAACTGCCGCAAAGAGGCGTGCCCTGGATGTGAGTTCTATACTTTTTACTTGGAATGAGAGTGATAGATGGTGTGCTGAGGTAAGGGAGGTCCGTCCAGGGTAAATGAAGGAAGCGTGCGGGGTGTGCATGTGGAAATCCCCTCTGCCCGATAGAACACCACTTCTTTTAGGTAACATCGGCCTCACTAACCCGGCGGGCTTGCTTGTCATTTCTGTGCATTTAAGTCGATGGCATTTATATTGGCTACGCATAACAAGACTGCAGCTGAGGTTAATTTCATCTGAGCCTAGTAGTTGCAACAAATCCATCTATGTACGAGCCGTCGTTCATACATATTTGTCTTTTATTAATTTTCCGGCACGAAATGTATTCCGAAAAAGTCTTAAATGTTCTCGTTTTTTTTATCTCCCATAGTTACCATTCAATATTTATTGAAATCAGTGTCGAATCATTTGTAAGGATTAACCGGGCCATGCAATGTTTTCTTGACCTACGCAGTCACCTCAGTTGGCCAAGAAATCATTCCTTGATGTATCATATGCATTAATTTCTAATAAATAAATTGAAGTTTCTTGATTAATGCAACTTTATTGATTTGTCATAACTACTCGACAATGGTTGATCATTCGGTTGCTTTTCTGTGCTTGTTTATCAGCGTAGTACGGGTCTTCAGTGTATTTTCTGTAGTTCACTAAATTATCTCGGAATATTCAGTCAGCGACGCGTATAAGAATGAAGAGCGCAAACATAAGAAGTGGGTAGAGAAATTCAGTATTTCCATTGCAGGAAAATCATTTCTGAATTCTAACCAGTGCAAATGCCGCGCGAGGGCGTTTTCCGAAATAAATTTAGGGATGATTGTTTTCTTTTTCTCGTTCCGTCAGATGTTTCATCCGTCGGCAAATGTGACATCCACCCTGTAATTAATACAGGGATGAATCCTCCGCCCCCCTGTCCCCCACCCTCCACCCTCGTTTCTCCCGTCGACGTTTCGCCCCTCCCTTAGTCATCATCCCCGGCGTCCCAAATCTAATTTCTCCGTCATCCGGTGTAACGGGTGAAGATCCTTCTCTCTCCCGCCTTTCCCCCCTCCCTCCTCCTCTCCACAGACGTACGCCCTGCCTCGAGGGCAGCTTGACCTCTTTGAAATCGGCTGCATCTGTCCTCCAAGGAGAAGCAATAACAAGTCGGCTGTTCGGCGTCAGATGCTGTCCACAATAATGCAGAAGCCTCGCCTTCCGCTCCGTGTCATACTGGCGATGACCAGGGTAGTGTCCGTCAGCTGATGTAATCGTATTTCTTAAATTTGTCGAGTTGAGGTAGTCGGAACCGCGAAGATTCCATCGTGTACGTCATTCGGCAGCGAAACTTGAACTATTCGCCGTATGGATATGACGCTCCAGAAATATTGATGCCAGTCATTGATTGATTTCTTCTTTTACGGCATCTACTAGGGCATTCCCAATTATAAGAAAGAGGCGTGTACGTTATTCACTACTGTAGCACATAATTGTCTTCTATATGCTTTTATGACATCAAGGTACCTCGTAGTCATTTTAATCATAAATTCCTGCTTAATTCTCATCATAACGGCTGGAAAAAAATTCCTCAAACTTGCTGATGAGTCCAACTCTTGTTCGTTTTAGTTTCAACAGAGAGTAATAGTTCAATTAAAAGAAAGGCAATACCGATATCTAGTCCGTGTTTACTTGCATTATTCGAGTAATCGGTTTAATGTGCTTTCTTTACCCAAAACATTTTTCTTTGTTCCTTAACTAATTGGAGGGAAATAATCCTTCGTTTTCAACTGTGCTGTACTAGGCGAAAGAATACACTTTGTAATTCTACCTCAATAAATGTTTAGTTATCTAGACTTCGAAGCATCGCGTCATCTTCAGATGGTTTATCTCGTAGAAAGATGAAAAGTCACATAATCGCAGAAATAAAAAACGCTGTATTGAAACTCTGTTAACATTTTCATCCCAGGCCTAAAATATTTGCAAGGCCTTTCTCCAGTTTTTGGTGCATTTAGATGTTCTCTGCATATCGGGTTCTGCGTCCGCGTATGTTTAGTTTTGCATGCCCGTTGTTCTGGTTCTCACACTTCAACAGCCTACAATTACAAGACAATTTTCTTAGTACTTATTGCAAAATACAATTTATACTATTTTTCTCTCAGATCGTGCAAAATGAAACTTCTATTTCGCCATTTATTCAACCGTCACATTTAGTGTAAATGTATCACAAAGTGACGAACCCAATTTTATAGCATGTTTTCATCTTTCTACACGAAAAGGGTTAAAATTTAATGTAACCGTAAAACGTTGCTCATGCCTCTCCAAAGTGAGCCGGGTTAGAATCTTATCGACCGTCAGCAGCGCCAAAGATAAGATAATGGAATTTTCAGTCGCACGGCGTAGTCCGGTACCAAGGGGTGAGGGTTAAGTAGAGGGCGGTTCAAGGTTGCGGGTCCGGTTAAAAAGCATCTTTAGGGGTAGGGATGTAGTAGTGAAGTAGGGGCGTTTGAATTGTTGTCTTTCGGGCGGGGTGTGAAGTCAGCAGTGGCTGGTAAAAATCCTCCTGTCTAGGAGGTGTGAATCGCGGTGGAGAGGGCGGTGCGTAGCTGGGGCAGCATGTAAGAGAGTGTGGCGGAAGAGTTGCAAATTCCGTGGCCACGGATGGAGAGAGAGAGAGTAGGGTATAATAGACCTTTTGAAGTGAGGAGGGTGAGGACTATTAAAATGTAGCCATTGTTGTTTATTTCTAGGTTTTATGTGGACAAATGTGGTGATGTTGTTACTTTCTATATTCATACCTTTATTCTCTCGTGGTTCTCCTTTTAGACGTAGAGGTAATAATATTTATTGCATTAATTAATTACCTAATGATAATATCAGTTTAGGTTATCATTCTCTAAATTCAGTTTCGGTAGTAGCATCTACCTGTAGGAGTAACTTGCGTCGCATGAGATGTGTTCATATACTATGCATGCTTATTAATTCGTAAATTTTCATATTGATCACTGATTTATAGCTTTTTTTGCCGTGTAGGTTTCAAGGGATCCTGCCAGATGTTCTTTGCGTTATCTTATTCTGCGGATCGTTTCATAGTCCTGTAGGGGCTCTAAAGGAAACGAAAATTGTGGTGAATATTAAAGATTCATATTTTTTAGCTATTAATGGCGCGGTTTGCCTCATTGTAAAGAGAGAGTTTTCAAGTCCAAATAGCACAAGACAATACGCGAAGTTGAAGTATACTTGCTCTGTGCTGCATTATGCCCTGTCACCACGGAAACTCATGCGCTTGTTCCATCGTTCTCACATGATTACATTTAATTTTGATTTTGAGCGTGTTATCATGGACTCCTGAGCTCACTCCACGTTTCTCTCTTTAGTATCAGAAGTTCTTCGCAAAAGACGTTGCTTCAACACCTTCGGTTTATTTTGCAGGTTCGTGAATCCATAGTGACCCTAGGCACGGAAGGCACGGCAATCACTTCCCCGCGTTGAGACTCCTCCAGCTGGTTGCTATTTTCTTCTCATTCATTGGTCACCAACGCTTCCTCGGAAAGGTGCCCGCTCTGAATTCCACTCACCTCCCTGCAGTCCAGTTTCGGAAGAACACTTTCTCTCACACTCCATAACGCCACCGTAAGTGCTCTTGCACTTACGGATGTGTCTGAGGTGCTTGGGCATCAGGACAGTGGGCTTGAAATAGGGGAGAGCTCTGGGAAATGAATGCGAAGCGCAGAGAGGGAAAAATGAGAGGGCCGTTCGAATGTGCTCGGAAGGCCCTAGCTAGGGTCTGTTCGCCCCAAGAGCGTGCTGGGATGAGGGGCGTAAAGGGCCCGGCCCCAGGGAGTTCCGATTGTGCGTATGTACAGCGCGGCGCGGCTTAACGAGAAAAGTTCGTCCGCCGCGGAAATCTGACTGAGCCGGAGTTTGCTTTTCGTGGCCTCCTCATCATTATCCGAAAACCGTGTTCGTTAATTGGTCCTCAGGGCAGGCGCGCATATCAACCGGCGAGGGTGCGAACGGCGCCCAGGTTTTGGTTTCTCGGGGTCCAAGCGGGGAATGTCAGTCACGGAGAAGTTGGGGCGGTGTTGCATAAAACATTGCAGTGCCATATGAATTTTTTGCGTTTTTACAACTGCCATTTTCTCTCGTTCGCCATTAGTAAAGCTTTCTTTTCGTCGATCCTCACGCGTGTATCGAGGCTCAAGTAAGAAGCTCTTGTTTTTCAGTTCGTGGGCATGCCACGTCATGACCCCTTCCATGCAATTTTACTGAAAACTGTATTTAAGGTATCGATGGCAGCATTATGCTGCTTGCATAACGTTAACGGAATTTCGAGCGAAGTTCTTCAGCGAAATCTGATTAGGAACACTTATAGAATGCTCCATTATAAGAGCCAGTAAATTTGCATTCAAAATATGAATTTTAATATTAAAATGTATGTTGTAAAAATTCTTCCTCTTTCCGTGTGTGGTTTTAGAAGATAGTTAGAGATAGTGTATTCTGAAAGTTGCATTGAAATCATACCCAGCTATTATCAGGGCGTATCTTTCGGTTTGATTATATCTTCTTTTTTCAAGGTGGCATAGGAAGAATGTAATGCTAAAAACTAATAAGCAATGCGCTACATTTGTCTGTTGATCAGTGCTTTTAAATGTATAGCCAAATGCAGCTCACTTCGGCGTGTTTTAATAAGGTATTCACCCGGGCAATAAGTTCTACCCCGTATTCACATAGCTTTTCGAGAGAAACAGAGAAGAAATTTGTTAAGTGCATGGGTTTCAGTCCCAAGTTATATTTTATTCAGCATTTAAGGAAAGTTTTACTTAAGAACATTGAAGAATTACCTAGTTTTGAATCTGAGTGCATTAGATAGAAAGTATTTTCTGCCGATTGGGATAGGTGTCCTTTCCTTCTTTGCGCTAAATACATCATTCAGCCGTATGCCGAAACCTTCTTAGGGGGGTAATGTTCCCTCCCACTCATCATACAATCCACAATATCTCTTTCTATATTCTTGCCGTCGCTTACACTGATCCTATGTACAATGGTGGCCCTCATGAATCCATTGCTTTAAAGTCCCATCCGACCACTCGGCCTGTATTTTATTTGTGAGCTCCTTTGTGCGCGCATTTCAATGCGTCCTGGTATATCGGGGACGTAAAATGTGCGATATTATAAATTTAGAGATGGAATTTAGTTAACCACTTACTCTGAAAAAATAGCTCACAAATCTACTTTTCGCTTCTTGCTCGCGATCCTAGAAATAGTTACACGGTAAGAGAACCTTATCAGTGCTTAACGAAGGCTCGTGTTGGCGACGCAGTGCACCCCTTAATGATTGCTTCGTATCACATTGTACGCATGCAAAAGGCTTATCATGTACGCGCTTAGTTTTTTCCAGCCGACTAGAAATTCTACATGGGCGTGGGTGTTTGTCCTTGTTAGTTGGATTGGCTAAAGTACTTCCTGCGGCCAAATCGCGAGTTCGCTGAGGGCGAATGATTTTTCCTCAGTTCCTCGAGCTACACCGGAATTGGTCTGCGTCTTCCAGTTTGTTCATTTTTATTTCAACCGTTAGTGGTTTCTGACCTGATTCTTCCTGTAATTTCAATACCTAGCTATAACTGTCGTAGCACCTGTTAATAAACCTATCTGCTCTTTGCAGCACTCTACGTCGTTTCGAGATAAAACCTATTTCATGCATCGGTATGGGCTAACGCGATATATCTCATACTAGCGCTGCATATTCAGCATAAGGCATACTATGACAAACTCTACTCTTTATTCTTTTTATCACGCTTACTTATTCTTCTTCTTCGCTTTTTTGAACTTTACCACATATTTCCAGAACGTCTTTTTCCCTAGATAGATATTTTGAAATTGTGAAATGATTCCATGAGAGGATCCCTGGTTTTAACTTTTCATTTATCGTAATGGTAACATCACTGGAGTGAACAATGTTTTTTCGTCCGTTCCCGTCAGGATCCAGAGGAAAGTTTTCTGACCCAGACTTCTCCTAAAAGGCTTCTCTCACGTCGTTAGCAGTTACAACAGCGCTGCTGTAAAAGTCAGTCGTCATGGATAACCGATGGAAGCAAGATAATTGACTCCGAGTTCATTCATTGAAGATCTTGCTTGGTGATCTTCACCCCCTGCCACACACCCTCGTGGTGGCTTGCAGGGTATCGTGTAGATGTAGATGTTATGTAGACCGAATGCACTCACACCTCGAAGATTGGCAAGATTTTTAAAGGGCCGGAATGATATTTATATCAGCGTAGCCAGAGATGTGGGAATAATATGGGAATAATATGGGAAGATGTGGGAATAATATGGGAATAATATGGGAAGATGTGGGAATAATATGGGAATTATTATCAGACTGGAGGTGGAAATATTTACTAAGTCTGTCATGCATATTCCAAGAAAATATTTTAACTGATGACGGTAAAAACATTTTGTGAACTCTGACTTAGACTGGACCGTAGGCATAAAATTAGAGAAATCGATCGCCGAACCGACAGGTTTAAATTGTCTTTCTTTTCTCGTACAAATGAGGATATGATTAGTTATAGGAAAATATATTTTATGTTATATCTTCAGGCGCTTCAATGAATAGGACAGTTTGTTGTGTTTCGGTGTAAGGAAGGCTAACCCAACTAACAGCATGTTTTTCTGTGATTGCTTCACTATTTTAATTTTTTTAATTGTTATGATTCGGCTAGAATATAGCTGCTAATCCTCCTTATGCGTTGAAGTAAAAACTCCGTTTCGTCGTTCCACATGAATTAAGTTAGTGAGCGACCCAGGTGTCGACGTCATCGTCAGCAGCCCCGTCGCTTCGAATCCTCCGCCTTTCCTCCCGAAGGCCTCTAATGAGGGGCCCGTGAAGTAAGGCCTCACTGCGAGGGGCCCTGCATGGGCGTTCGGGGGCGGTCTCGTTGATTGGAGGGGACTGCGAGGCGGAACTGTCGCCTCCGCCAATCAGAACTTGTCTCCGAGAAGATGAGGCGAGAAATGAAATGCAGCGAATGGCTTGCGTCTTGCGAGGAGATTCGGTGTTTCGTGTGAGATGCTGCAGCCTTCCGGCGAGGGTTAAGAGCCGCCCCAATTTTTTCAGAAACTTCTTAAATTTGTTGCGATTTTTTTTCCGGTGAACTCCCTTGTATCGTGGAATAAATTATTGAAGCGTGGCTGTGTGGAGCATGTTTTGACTCGAAATTATGAGAAATTTATGACGTGATTAATTAAGATAAGTAGGGTAAAATTAACCAATATTTATGCACATCATCTTTTCACCTTCGTTTATTCAGCGTGTTTCTCTCCGTACTTCTATACTTACGCTGCAAATTACGTCCAATCCTTCCTTGTTTGCTCCGCGGAGGTTGACTTATTCACTAGAATAACTAGCCTTGGCTAAACCCTGCATGTATGCTCCAGTATCCTACCTTTAGCGATGTCTCGTGGTGGGGCACCCGAGTTGTCGAAATCACCTCCGGGCATGAGCTGAGCTGAGGTCCAAAAACGTTTCTGTACAGCTTTTGAATTTTTGTGGTGATATTTTTGATTAGAAACATTAGTTCTAGAAGCATTAGAATTAGAAGCACTTAGTTCTTCAGGACATACGTGTAGGTTTGGCAATCTGAATCCAAAATTTAAAACATTAAATTAATAATTAATTAAAATGTTTTCCCTTCGTAGTACTCTATGTGCCACTGCGAGGAGATGTGGCAGGGGGTTAATATCACTGCATAACTAAAAATCGAGAATTTTATTATTAAATCTCTTTGTAAATTGTCCTTGGTTTCCCGTGATATCGCGTTTCGTTTTTCCGAAACAGCTCATTAAAAATACATTAAAAATACTTAAAAAAAAGCGTGTTGTGCAACATGTGCTCCGAAGATATTTGCCTCATGTCACTTGAATTTCGGAATGCATGACTTTCAATTTTTTGGACTCTATACATTCCAGCAAACGGTTCTTCCTCTTAAGATTGTCTTCGACGACATCCATCTTGTTCTTTTTCTTATGAAACAAGTGTTCGGGCCAATGGTGAAGAGACTTAGGGATAATTTCTCCACGTGCCTTTCCAGGTCTAGTGGCCTCATGCCTAAGTTTAAAAGAGATTCATTTCGTTGAAGAGAGTCATACATTTTAGCCAATGCTTGCTAATCCCTCGCTGGACATTGAAAAGTTCACGTCGGTGAGAAAATCCGCCGTCAGTGCTGGCGTGCCTTTGAATGAAAGCGTCGCCTAAATCAAGCGTTGGCTCAATGCATTTCCCGTGAATCTTTGCGATGACAGTAGAGATGCCCACCACGCAGATTGTGTTGAACGCTGCATCATCACCTGAGATGCAATCCAGAAAAGGATTGGAAAATAGAAAAAACGTAGTTAAGCCAAATATAACGTGCCCAGTAAAAGCTTTTTTTACTTTGTTTTCCTTCATACGATGCTATAAAGAAGGCCATAGTCATATTATTTCCCCGATTCCCAGCAAAGTATAGGGGAAATGATCCTCTCAGCACTGGCTTCTGTTCTTCATACTATTTGGACCCCGGGGATAATCGTTAGTAGGCTCAAGTACCCCTTGCTGTCCTCAGATGTGAGCTACGATGGTGCTCTTAATGAATGGAGGAATATGTTCCAGTGGCGTAGATTGACCTACAGTTTTGATTAATTTTCAAAGTTCAACATAACGAAATTTTAAGGAAAATTGAAGGAAGCAGTTTTTTGTGAGAATTGATCTTCTTTCCCTCGTTGTGTGTATGTATTAAGGTGAGAAAAATGGCATTTGAAAAAAAGTGCACCAGGCAAACACCGTACAAAATTTCAAATTCCAAGCAGAAAATAAGCATTGATTCCAGCGCACTGGACACGTTCCCGACTTCAGGGCACATTTCTTCGTCCAAGACGAGCGCAAGCTGCGGAATCTTGAAAATGTACGCCAAGAAAAAGTACGGCTAAAGTAGTTTTTGGCTGGAATATGATTTCTTTCTGGGGGTTCCTTCCGCGCCTTAAGTTTCGCCTTCCTCACGTTGCTACAACAAACTGACAGACGCAGAAGAAATAATATTTCATACCCCTCAGACCGTGGAAACGTGCACATACTTTTTGTTTACTGCTTTTAATTTATCGTAAAAAAGAAATGCGTGTGCATCATTTTGCTTTTCTGCAGTCTACATCATAGTAAATCCAACATTATTACGTAGCAGCAGCAACTAGAAAGTTAAGCACGTTAGTCCCTGCTCATCCGAATATACTACTTTCGAACGCTGGGTGCTGTAGTCACAGTCGTGCCAACAGACCGACCATAAACTAAAGGTGTCAGGATATCGCGATAGGATATGCCTGGCAACAATGCAGGCGCCTTATCGTGCTAACCCCGGCTGCGGCTGCAATGACTACCGCAGTCCAGTGCCGCATCGAGGCTGGGTGCCGTATCTCTCAGGAGCCGCCCGCATCATTAACTCTGCATGCACCTCGACGAACCTCGGCCCAATGGACTTTCCCATAGCTTCCCTTATCGATTCAGTGTTTAAAATTTATGGGCATGATTGATTCAGTGCCTATTTATTTTTGTGGGCATGATTTCATTAAGTTCCACAGTGTAACTGCTTATCCATGTATCTATTTACTGCTGCTTACTATCAGTTAATTCAAGGATTCGGCGCAGAAATAAGGTTAAAAACTCCATTTCTCAACGCGACTTTTTCCTTGTACACGAATCATTTAGTCAAATGCTGTCTTCGTTGCTCTTACAGGAGGTGATCCATGACTCATTTGCAAAACACTTAGAGGGAAGTTTTGGTATGGATTTTTTGCGGGATACTTGGGGATACAGGCGTTGGTCCACCCTACTTCCCATCTAGCGGTAGGGGTCCAATTTGATGCCTTTGCTCACACGGACCCTCGGAATCAAGCTATCGCTTAAGCCCGAGGGACTGCATTCTCACCTGACTTTTTTCCCTTCATAATGCTTTAGAATGGTGCAGGACACTTGGTTTTCATACGGTTTTTTTCGTGTGCGCCGTTGAGTCGGTTCAGGTTTTGGTGTGGGTTTACATCGTACCTCTGTCAATTCTGGTGCAGCGTCACCTTTCCATCCCGCTGAATACCCGTTCCTACATCTACGTAATACCCTGCGAGCAACCACGAGGGTGTGTGGCAGGGGGCCTACGTGTTGTCGAGCGCGTAGCCATTCCTCTCGGTTTTTCTCTGACGATTCTTGGAAAGGAGAGGCTTTGTTTTTATTTTCTTTAACTCATGCCGTGTGTGGGCGACTGCACGGATGCTATGCAACCGTTGGCTGTGGAATCGTGAGTTCTTCGCGATCACCCTCTGTTGCTCCTCGAGTTGGCATTTCAACGCTCTCGACGACGTGGCACTTGCTACCTGGTCTACATGTGCGATGCCTTCGGGGAGGATATCCTCGGAGTGCAGGAGGAGGTCGGCTTTCTTGGTGACACATTCGATCCCTGTCACCAAGCAGCCAATGCTTCCAGTGCCGGATAGCATGGTCTCTCTTTGTCTCTCGATTGTGCTCTTGTTGCTTCTTTTCAAGGCTAATAGGGCCTGTTTTTCCTTCCGTTTTATCTTCAGGATGTTTTCTCACCAGAAGCCATTATTCTGGAAGAATTCTATAAGAAATTGTCTCTCTTTGCTTGCATGCAGCTTCAGATAGAACACGCTAGGTTGAATAAGGTCTAGAATACCACCGCCATACGTGGAAGATGATGATAGGAGTCAACAAGTATTTATATTTGCTTGTGGGCGTTTTTTTTGCGGAATTCGTAGTGCCCAAAGGTGCAATTTTCTTTCTTCTCGATCAGGACATGCAGGAACGAGATAAGATTGTTCCATTCCATTTCTATAGGGAAGGTAATGGTGTTGTTTTGCACATTGAGGTGTTTCAGGAGCTTTCGTGGAACGACTAATTCAATGGTCCGCATTATGTTTTAGGCTTCGTTGCCGTACCTCACCTAGAGTATGCTTCCACTTTTATGCTTTTAGGTGTGTTAGGAGCTGTTTTTGTGGTGCTGGCCACCTGGCGATGATGCTATCGCATGGAAACCCGGGTCGTGACAGCACCAATTTTTCTTCTGGTTTGTAAAAGCCATTAAATAAAATTAAAATTTTGTGATAGAATACCACGAAGTTTTAGAAGAATATGTGTACATCCTAGTTATTTAGAATTGATGATGTCATTGAACATTTTCGTAGTTAAGTGTAAGGATTACTAAGGGAAATTTATATTTAAGCTTAACACTGTGCTTCACATACGATATTTCGTATCCACACAAAAGGACTATGGAAATGAGGGATGAGTTTCACCATTGCCATTAATTATTCATTTTCCTCCGTCTGTCTTCGGGCAAATCTCACACTTCCCTGTCCACATACACTGCTATCATTTCAACCGCGTACGTACTACTCGCTCGGTTAATGCAATCTTCACTCTTCATGGGCACTTATGATCGAGGCATCAAAGGTACCACGAAAGATTTGCATTCACTGTCGACATTAGGAAATAATTTCTATGCAGATAGAATTGATTTGCTCCGAAGGAGCTGCAAATATATATAGAATAAAAAGCAGTACCTTACAAATTGTATAGCACTATTTCTGCACCGACATTCCATGTTGCCTCTAATGTATACTTATCGCTTCTCGTATGATATACTATATTTGTATTATTCCATTTACTCTTCATTTTCTTGGGCCGGTTTGACTTGACACCACTTTTTAAGTGTTTTTCCCGCCAGGGGTCGTGAGACGTTTGACGCGTTTCTCTTTTCGTGTGCCCCGATTGGGAGAAGAACCAGCGGGTTCAGTTCACCTCGTGTCTCCCTAAGAAGAACGCCAAAAACATTCACTTGTGCTAACCGACAGAGGCCATTTTAAGCCGCTTGTGCAGCGACATCTAAGGAACCACCGGAATTCAGCTGAGACAAACGTGAGTTTCACGCCCTGGTGGTTCGCTGGCCCTTTAATTACTGAAAATTCATTAAATTACAATCCATTAATCTTGCGCGAGCATTTGAAGGCAAACCAGATAGACCCTGACTCTTACATTTCCAGGTTGACTGAAATATGTGCATGGAAATATGAAAGACTGAAATCATTTAAGCTTGTCTAGGGCGAGTTGCCTTGGGGGGTTGAAAACGCAAGGCAGTGATTCACCACCGACGAGAAATGACTTTCTGCATTTTACTTTCCCAGATGGCACACTCTACGGTGACTGTCAAATTATGCTCATTATTTCTTTACTCTTGCAAAATATGTAAAAGCAATTAAGAAAAACAAAAACTATACTTATATTTTTCTTGGCATGTACATGGTCCTGATATTTCTGTAGCGATAGTTTGAGAGTCCGTCATCTTGTTGCTTCTAACGATCCTATGTCAAAGCAATTCCATATCCGTCGATACCTTCTCATCAATTCCGAACCACAGGACAGCACCGCTGCTCTTGTAGAAACTGTCTTTGCTCATAACTGGTAAATTTATCTGGCTTGCAAGGATAAATCCAAAGTTTTATTACATTATTTTCATACCATTAAATGAAATTATTGAAATAATGGGTATATCCTTAAATGGTATTGCTTTACTTAGCTGTTAGCTTTCTCTTTATGTAAGAGACAACGTACATATCCGTTATATGTAATTCCCATGTAACTTATAGCCTGCGGGCCCGACGTTTAAGAAGATAGGATAACGTCTTTATAAGTGTCCAAAATCAGCAGAAGACAATTCACTAAGCCTACTTTAATCGGCATTGCCTAGGACGTTTATATGCCGAAGTAATTTTCTAATCAATGTTACATTTTCCCTAAAATGTATATTTCTATTGCCATTGTCACGATACCTTCGTCAATATTTGGACCGACAAATGGCCAGCGTTCCCTTTCCAATACTCTCAAGCATCCAATGACTGGCACTCTTGATTCAAGCTCGCAGACGATGGAGAAAATCCCGTCCCCTCTCCAGAGAGCGAATCATTTTGATGAAAGGCCCTTTTTGATACAGGGAAGCGAGTGACAGATTTGATACTTTCAGCCCATTGACAGCCATTCAAGGGGCTTTATGAATGAAGGGATGTATTCGGGCTGGCGTCGGACGAGAGGCATCCGACTCACTTTACGTCACGGGGAGGTGTACGCCAAGGACCCAGGAAGGGCCCTGTTGACTGCAGGATGGACCGGCAGCGTTCGGGAGGGAACACTTGTTCTGCGGAGGGGAATGATTAAATTGAGCGGCTCCGTGATGCCGACGGATTGACGTTTTAAGCGGGTTTCCTGCGGACAGGGCAACGGGTTATATGCGAGCGCGGCTTGCGTCGAGGCGACAATACGTCCATCAAGTGTCAGCGCGCTCTCGGGCGAGATCGATCGCTCAGCGCCTGTGTCGCAGTGCCCCCTTCTCCCCCCCTTTATTTCCCATTCCCTTTTTACATCCGTCATCCCCTTGTTTCATTTCCTTTCCTCTCTTCCCTATCCATCCCAGTCCCTCCATCGGTCTCCATAAATTATTTGCCTTCTATTCAATACGGAATACGTTATGAAACTCCCCGGATCCGCCCTGGCTCTGAGAAAAAAGGAAAAGGCGGAGTGAGCGGAAGACTCGAAAAACCTTGAGCCTCTAAACCGCGCGGCCGAAAATAAATCCGGTGCACGCGATTTAAATAATTCAGTGCAGGATTGCGTTGATTATACGTTGAGCGAGGCGGACGTGATTAAAAGGAAAGGGATTTGTCCTTTTATTTGCGAGCCGTGTGATGGGAAGTGTCCTGGTGACAGTGAGCGAACTTTTCAAGCGATGGATCTAAGAAAATGCCTCAATCTCTACCCATGATAATACTCTTGCTTACTTTTGCCTTTATTGTAACTCGAATTGCGGAAACATTCGTGTTTGATGGGATACAGGGCGCTAGAAACAGTCTCTCTCCGCTGGCTTTCCGATAGGTACAACCCGTCTCCAGAGTTAAGGCCCTGGCTGCTGCGTTGCGGTCATTCATGAATAAAGCACCGCCTTCCGCTCCCTCCGAGCACTCGATCGCGTCCAATAGATCCGCTGCTTCTCGCCACACCATTGCATCGCAGCCCCACCCCTCTACATGCTGTGTTCATCACGGGATCGTCCGAGCTAACCTTTAATTATATTTTTTCAGTGTATAGCGTAACGTGAGCCCTATTTATTCCTTCCGTTGCGCTTGAGTCCAATTGAAAGAGCCCAGGTTTCATAATGCCTCTAGGTCACTCTTCGCCCTTCCGTGAACGCGTCACTTGTGCCGGCGCTGGGTTTCCCTCCGTTTCCAATTCCTCGCCTATCATGGTGTGCAAATTGTTGCAATTGTCCTCAAGTGTCTATTCCCTCCGAACCCATCTCCTGCAGCTGGAAAACTTCGGGTCCCGTAATGAATGCACTCACTAATTATTTTGAGGAACATTCTGGTTAGTGCTGGATTACTTAATTCTTAGTGGTGGCCGCGGAGGGATTTTCAAAGCAAATTTAGCATACTCTAAAACATTATGGTATGTTCATACTTATGTGAGTGAAATTTAATGAAGTATTTTCCTGAAATACATTGCAATCGTATTTAACGCTTCGTCATTCCATTGGATTAAAATTGCTAAATATTTTTCTTATGCAAGAAAATGTTTATTTCTTTTTGCGAATGAAAACTTGCAAGTTTTCGTTTTTGTTCAATTTTCAATTGAAGATTAAATGGATCGACCGAGTATGTAACGAGGAAGTCCTAAGAAGAGTGTGAGAAAGGAAAGTTTTCTGAATACCCTAAGAAGAAGACGGGACAACTTAATCGGCCACATCAAAATCAGCAAATTTGAAGCTAATCGGCTAATAGCCATTGGCTAATCTAGCTGATAAACACATTCAGAGGAGAGTTGCGTCAAACAAATCCAAGGGTTGCTGAGCAATTATCACGTTCATTTTTTGCCAGAGCCCGAAATTTCGTAAATCGAAATGCTTTTGATTGTGGAACCAACTGGTCGTAGAGCAAAGTTTTTTTTTACAGTTGCAGGATGTATTGTCCTCCGCAACCTCTGTTGTATGCCAAAGTTGTGATACTTCCACACAGTTCTCATACTCTTGCTTTTATGTAGAAGACATAAACGAGGAACTAGCCATCACTCACCACGGATATCATACCAAGCAACGACTATTACGTGATGGAGTCTTTTCCCGAGTATTTGTAATCGATGCATTGGAGGAACTTTGGCACTCAAAATGCAACACTTTTTTGTATTTTTCATCCACGTAGTCCTATCTTCCGGACGGAGTCCTGTACACGTATGATGTTCTCCACAAAACATTCAAGTAGGGGCTAGTGTGTAACAATGAAAAGCATCTTCCACCACCGGGATCTGATCCCGGACCCTCTTGGTGAGAGACCAGTATTCTAACCACTCAACAAACCCGACTCTAGAGCGTTAGACGAAGACAGTCGATTGCTCAGAGGTCAGATGGCACGTGGAATGCCTTTCGCGTATTTCCTGCCGTTTGAGGTTGCGAGCATTCTAAGGGAGGCTTTGGCTGAATTTCACGCGTTTCGATTTTACTGTGTTAATTTTGTACCATTGATAGTGTCTCGTTTATCACGCCACGCATTCTGCCTCAAGAATGCTCAGATGATAATATGTTTGACTGACATATGACTGACATATGTACTGCGACACATGATCTTTCCTGGGGTAAACACATTCGTGAAATAATGGGTCAAGCGAATCGTAAACTGGGTTTCATCAAAAGAGTACAGGGTAAATGTGACGATCATGTACGAGAAATCATCTACTTTTCCCTTGTTAGACCACATTTGGAAAATGCTGCCAGTGTATGGGATCCCTGCGAAATCGGTCTAACACTGTAAAAAGTTGATCTGATTTTCAGTGCGATCTGAATTTAAGCGCTGTCTGGTTGTAAGGCAGGAACACGGATTCAAGGTGCGGAAGAGGCAGGAACATGGATGGTTGGTGCAGGAGCAGTTAAGCAGGAAGCAGAGGGAGCAGGATTCTGGATGGTCTGATTTTCAGTCGTTCACCTGCCTTATTTTTAGACAAGATAATACTGCTGAAATTCAACATACCCTGTCTTAAAATTGTTGCATCTGAAATTCAGATCGCTTTTGTACCTTAAAATCAGATTTACTTTTTACAGTGAAGTAATGAACTTGAACGTGTGCAGCGAAGATCGGAAAGATTTGTAAAGGGGCGGTATGATAGCCTTATTAGCGTAAGCAGTCTATTAAATGAATTAAATTCGGAATCATTGTAAGATCGCAGGTTGAAATTTAGACTTAATCTCTTAAACAAATTCCAAGACCATATTTTCAGTGATGATGTTAAAAATATTTTGCGGACCCCAACTTACTATGGTAGACTGGACCATAATCACAAAATTAGAGAAATTGATTGCCGAACTGACAGATTCAAAATGTTATTTTTTCCTCGTACAATTAGGGATATGAATAACGGTAAATATATCCAGTACGAGTGTAGCAATGGATAACATTGGTAGCTGCATGTTGGTATAAGGACTTGAAGCTAACCCAACTAACAGCATGCTTTTGCATGTTTGCTTTGCTATTTTTATCTTTTTTTAAATGGTGAAGTTTAGAGCAGTATATAAATACTTATCCTTTTTTTAGCATGCTATGTAGTGCATATTTGGTTAGAATTCACCCCCTGCCACACACCTTTATGGTGGCTTGCAGGGTATTTTGTAGATCTAGATGTAGTTGTCTCCACACGCATGCGTGTGGCGATTAAAATACTTTTTCACATCCTTGTGGTGTGGGCACTCGAGTACAAAACGCATGCGTGTGGAATGCTGCACTCGTGGACAGAGATAGGGAACTCTTTTGCTGAGAGAGGGTAAGATCAATTGAAATTGTGCATCACAATGGATGCTGCACGACTGCTTTTTTCTCTCGTGATGTATGGCCGACTGCTTTTCACTTCTCCGCTGCGACCACGAAAAAGCACGTTAATGCTAGTGACAGATTTCCCGATTGGTGAGTTGTGGCTCATCGCTCCGAGCATTCCATCCGTGGCCACTGCAATCGAATCGGCAGAGGGCGTGCGGCCTTCCGCGGGGCCTTCCCTCCCTTCGCTTCGCTCTCTGCAACCCAAACACTCCCCCCGTGGCGCATTCATGTTTTGATGTCGTGTCTCATCCCAGGAATGGAGTCATATTTCCCAAGAGTCCGCTTTAGCAAATGGGGAGTGCTCGTAATCGTCACTCGGTAATAAAATCGTCGGTCATTAAAATGTGAAACAGATTGCTGTACTTGGATGTCAATTGCTTTTGTTGAAGAGTTAGTACCATTCCTTCTTCTAGGGACCGTTTAATTGCAGCATTTTTTCTAAGATGCCATTTTATTTAGTCATCCACCTCCTGTCTTCTGAAACTACTAGTTGTATGGACTTTTGGCCTTGAGTGAGGACTCTGTATCGGTGGTCACGCTTATCATGAAAGCCCCAGGGGATGAGCATCACGTGACGAGTCTAACAAAACCCATTGAGCAACCCCTTCTCTAGCACTGGAAACACCTGCGATGCTATGTTTCACGTTTTATCCAAACTGCCGGTTTCAACGCACAGGCGTTACTTTCAGACCGTTTTCTCAAGTGTTTTGAAACCGGTTATGTAAAGAAAACTTGTGAAAAATTGAAATGGTTGTCTTTTCAATCAATAACGGATTTTAACCGAGTAAAATCCGAATTTATAAACTTACACACATCACCTTCATCAAACGAAGGTCTTTATGTGCGTGTTGTGGGAATTTAATATGCATGGGGATATTGATATAGGCCTTCAGTCCATGTATAAAGCAAACAAATAATTTCTCGCCATCAAGGATTTTAAACTAACTTGCTAAATTTAATAAACCGGAACGTAAAGCACTAAATGATTCGGTGCTTTGGGAGTATTTTAAATCATGTCGAAAGGCAATATGTCGTGTACTTCACGTTTGTAGATAGGATTTCACGGTCATAATTCACCTCTCTAGAAAAATGAGTTATGAGGACGCAGTACATGATTTGTTTCCACTCCTGAGGGCGAAGATGGTTTTGCTGTCGACCACTAGAGTTACCCGGGTCAGTGCCATTCCAACGGGTGTATTTGTTTGGAGAGTGTGTCTTCTACGTCGTTCATGCCTTGTGTGTGGGGGAAGGAAGAATCCCCTCCCAACGCCTCTTTGTCCCTTGAAGGGGGGGGGGGGGGGCCGAAGCCTTCCCCCTTCGGTAATATGATCCTTCTCCACCGAAGAAGATTTCGTAGCCCACTGAGCGCAAGGTTGTCATTTTAGCAGCGCACGTGTGGCTGCCTCGGCAAGAGTGGCAACAGCGCACACACATCGTCTCTGTCGCCCTTGCAACAGTATTAAATTGCGCGTCGCACGATTTCCTCGAAAACTGCAGCGTGCGTGGTAGCATAACTTATCAGGCTCGAAAGTCTAATTTTATAAGTTAGAAAGTTTAATCGCTTTAATTTATCTGTTGTACTAGATAATGCATACGGCAAATCATTTTGTAAGCCAATCTATTTGAGTTATGCTTTAAGAATTAACTGGTGCCATATATTTACTAGTTTCTGCCGAATTCCCGTGAAGTTTGGCTACGATGACTAGTCAATATACTCATCAAAATAGACTAAATAAAAAATTACATTGCGATTTCATTCTTTAATACAGTTTACGTTCTCATTTCAGCTAAAGATTGGAGCGTGATCATCCCTTCCTAAATCCATACTGATCCTTAGTTCACCCTATTCACTAGCAGTCGGTTAAGTTTCCGCTCCGACTGTGTTGTATGAGAATTTCAAATCACTCTCCACTGTCGCATAAGGTGCTACCTGGGTAATAAGTACTCTAGCCCACCACGCGAGGAAAAAGAAAGAAGTCATGTTCGTTTTGAATGATATTTTTCTTTCGGCATACCAAATTGCCTCTTTCATTCTTCTCTTCGATCTTACGTTTATTTTCGCAACTTCTCTTCTCTTTGGCAGCCAAAATACGGAGGGGATTGCGAATAATCTCGGATCGACTAACTCGGGAAGTATACATTCCAAGTAAATTCCTTTTTCCACAGTGAATTATTTCCAAAATCCCTCGACCCTGTGGATCCTCTTCACTTTTAATCCTAGTTTGGTCCACACTGCGAATATGCAGAAATCTCTTTGAGTTATGTGAAGTTGCCCTTGGATTTGAAAGTAATAGTTGTACTTCCGGTTAACTTTCATTCCGTCGTTATTCATCCAAAAATTAACTTTTCCTCTCGTAATTGCTTCTTCGACTGTAATCTCCACCGCAGCCGATGATGGGCACTTCATTTCCACAATACTTCGATCCCCAGCGATTCCGTCAGTTGTTGCTCCCAGGGAAGTATGTACTCTCTATCGATGAATGGTCCACAGGGCTCAATGCAAGTATTTTCCGCCGTTGGAAATGCCGCACGGGCTTTGCCCTCATTACATACTCCAAGTGAGGAGAATCGAAATTGCTGTACATGATTGATTTTATCAGATTTTCACAGCCAGTGTGAGGAAGCATTCTACAAACACGCCCACAATTCGAGGCAGTGAGCATTTTTTGGCGCATCATTACCCATGCAACACTTCCCCTCTGCCTTATCGTTTTCCTCTCTATTTCCTTTGCATCATCCTCGTCCATAAATAGCCGTATCTCATTCTTTAAGTCCTCAATAGGCGTATCAGGTCTTTCAGAATAGGGGCCGTAGTCGGGATCAGGTTTTTTTCCCAGCCAATCTTATATATAAAGTAGAATGTATGAATGTAAATATGTTCCCCTAGAACTCAAGAACCAAATACAGCACATATTTGAAACTTTAAAGGTTTATTAAATGTCATCCTCGGACAGATAATAGGCTACTTTGTTTGTAACTAATGGTCCTCAGTTCGACCGCAGTTGAGTCAAAATAGTTCCCATCAGTCTTACAGCTTCTAGGCATTTTTCCATTTGAAAATTTTAATTAGAAATGCCTATCGCACAAACTAGACATCGCACAGCATACGAAATATAATTAAATAATAAATCAATGCTCTATCTTGGTATCTTATTATTACCGTCGAATTCTGATTTACGATCAAAATTTCTGGTATTTCAGTAAAAGATGACGATTTCTGGTGTGAAATCACGGATGCATCTTTCGCGTTATCGCAATCTGTATCGATAACGCTTACCCTTAAATTAGCGCAGGGTTAACAATAACTGTCGGTAAAATTCGCTCCACTGATTATGAGAAGTAATTTGAAGTGCTGTGCGAAAAATAAAGAATGGAGATCACGTTCTCAATTTGCCATTGCCCAAATTGTGCGTTGTGAAAAAGTATTCCTTGCTGATGGATTTCTGCCGTGCTGACCTCCTTCAGTAGTCAGGTGGAATACAATTCAGCCTACAGTTCTGATCGCAATCTCATCGAGGGTGGAGTTTTAATGCGGCGTGCAACCTCCTTTTCTCCGGCACCCAAGCCCTTCACATATTCAGATGACTCCCAAATACTCATACGGACGCACTTTCTCTAAGTACAGACGAGTTTTACTTACGGAACAACTTTCCTTGCTTTTATAAATGTTTAAATTTGACGCATAAGTTTCATTAATCAATTTCGGACACTTTGACATGTAATGTACATATTTTTTAGCGGACATCAGATGTGATTTCCAGCCAATTTTTTCTCTATCTTGGTAAATTCATTGGCTTCCATTATGTATCCTTGGAGGCAAATGTTGAGGTTTGATATATTTTAACAAATTAATTCTCAATATAATCTCTCTGTTAATTCCAACTCTGTAGCTAATTAATTCTATAGTAAATAAAGTAAAATTAGTTAATTATTAGACAAAGAGGAATTTTTTAAAATGCCACTGTAATCGTACGACTGACGTTAGCTAAGTAGAGGAAAACGGCTTCAGCAATTATTCTTAGATTCGTGCAGTTCCAACGAATTAACATATAGATTCTATCTATGTTTGCACATGTCATATCCTGCAGGAACTAATATTATGGTCACCTTACTCTGGCCGATGACCCGTTCCGTCTTCATGGAAACATTTGGGAACATCAGTGAATAATTCTTTGATTCCCTTTGATAAGCATTATACTTTTTTGTTGTATTTCTCAAAGGGCTGGATTAGAGGAGAGAGTTGAATTACTTGATGGACGTGACACTTACAAATACTGCCACATTTGGCGCGTTTATACGTTATCAATTTTATATAATACCCATGCCCTCCGGATGGTGCCCGTTGATTCATAAAGGGAGGAATGAAAGTAGGAAATATTAGAGCAGTTGTGATTATGTGCAGGAGAGAATCTTACACCTAGCATCTTAATTTATCTTACAAAGTTTGAATTTCCCGTCCCGCCGCTTAATTTCCATCCTGGTGTCCATGTTGCATCCGATCTGCATCTTCGTTACCAATCGTCCCTTTGCGCTTTCCGGCATTATATGGCTTGAATTATGTTCAAACTAGATGTAATTTTCAAATTTCAGCGGGAGAACGAAGAAAACTACGTATTTACACCGGTGTTATGTTATTAGTGATGAAGCCGGAAGAGGAAGTATAATAAATAAACACTTTCCATGTAGACTAATACCAGAAGAGAAAAATCAATTTCAGGTACACAGACGAAGAGCAGTAGCAATAAATTAGCACAAATATTTTAAAGGAATAAGTGCAGTGAGAAACGCAAACAAACGTCTCAGTGGGCGAACCATGTCATACTTATTTGTAAAAATTGCCGTCGGTAAACATAAATTTCGGAAAGGTCCGCCCATATCTTAATAAATTCCGGTAATTTTAACCAAAATCAGTATTCGACAATGAAAGTAAAAATCCTTATTGAATGATATTTCTGCTACTGTGCGTCTGAAGTATGTGCAAATAATATTGTAATAAAAATTTAGCCGTAAAATAATTGCCTGAAGAAAAGATCTTGACATGAACATCTTATGGGAACGCTTTGACCTGTCTGGAGTAGAATCGGGGACTATTATTATTTAGCTGAAAAGTAACTCATTATCTGCATAAGAAAAACATTTATTACATTTCAGTCATTGATTGCCATACTACGCATGGTTATCCAGCTTTGGCGAACAAATATGCCCACATGCCTATGGTCTAGTTTTTAATGCAACAATATCTTTTGTCGTCAAGTGGACAGGGGCTGTTTAAACTGAAAAAAATCACCAGAAATCATCGTATTCTACTGGAGTACCAGTAATTTAATGGGAAATCAGAATTCGACGATGATCATAATAATATTTATTGAATCGTCTTTCGGCTGGTGTGCAGGTCAGGTTTGTGAAATAGGTATTCCTTATTAAAAGGTTCAAATGAAGAAATGGCTGTAAGCTGTAAGAATGGCCTTTACATGTGTTTCTTATGGGTAGGATTTGACTCGATTGGTGCCGAACCGAGGACATTTAGTTGCAGGGAAAGTAGTCCAGTGATGGCATTTAAATAACTTTAAAATTTCAAAGCCTTGCTAAATTTGGTTCTCGAGTTTTAGGCAAATATATTAACTTGTTTACATGCATGCATACTACTTTATATATAAGGTATGAATTTATGTAAATATTATATTATATCAATTTACTATATTATTATAAATATAGTAAATTGATATAATATTTAGATTTATCATGTAGTATGTGGATGTGATACATATAATAATTATCTACTAAATTAGTATTGCACATGATGTGTGAAAATTTTATATGTTATTGTCTATCATGTCATAACTGATTGGATTTGTACTTTTTTGGCATTGTCTGCATTTGCAGTACGCCTACTTCCATTTAGTTGCTTGGGTTTTAAAATAGGAGGGGTTGACTGGGTCTATGTGGAGCCCCCGTTCGATCCATTTCATGTGCTACCAGCCCACATTTAACCAGCCCACATTTAACCAGCCCACTCCTGACAAGATCAACTCCGTAGTCCTATGGAAGAATGGCGTCCCTCTCCAACGTCCGTCCGGGCTCTGCGTTGCTTAACTTCGGTGATTTAAAGGGAACAGGTGTTTCAACGTGGCTTGGCCGAAAGGCCATTGTAATGAGTTAATGAAGAGAAAAAATACATAGGTCACCTGTGGTAAAATACGCATGACACTAGGGATGTCGTCCATATTAATTGTTGAGGGCTGAGAAAAGATACGTGTAATAAGGTCTTTTAAATGAGGTTTTCTTCGGAAACTGTGGCCTAGGAGATTTTTCCTCCTGTTTTTCGTGTCTTCCTCAACTCATAATCCCTCTTGTTCCCCATCTACATGGCTTTTAGCGGATGCCCGCCTTCTCCTTCAGTTGGAGGAACTCTTAAGGCGCTTAGCGTGCCAGGGATATTAACTTCTTTGTGAAAGGGAGGCCTTGCGGGAAAAGTTTTTGAAGGATTCTTGGAGCGCTTCCCGTCGAAGCGCATTGATTGCTCAGGGAGGCGTGGCCGAGGAGCAAAAGAGTCGAAGACTGCATGTCTTCACTCTTGGAACCGCTTCGATGAGCGTGCTGATCGCCTTTCTCCCGTGCTCTCCACCAATTTCACTCCCACATTAAGGTTCCTCTCCTCAACATTCCACTGGCTCCGCTTAGTTTGAGGGTGCAAGCCAGGGCCAGAGGATGTGGGCCAGGAGGAAGAAGGAGATGTTAAGTCTTGAGAAGGAGAGACGCTGGAGGAAGTGCGGGAAGAATTCTGTGAGGGGATTCCGGAGCAAAAGGAGATGCGCTCCTCTCACTGGTGGGAGAGAGGATTATGGGTAAAAAGGGCATCGTGGGAATGAGAGGGAAGTTTAAAAAGAATGCTGCGTACTGAAGTGCATCAGTTGTGCCAGTTTGCAGTCAGGGGCTGTTCGAAATATTTCTATTGTTATGAGAACTATATTGGTGGTTTTGATTTATTCCTGTGTCTTGACCATGACATTTTGGGAATCTGGATTCACTTCGCGTTCTAGTCGTTTCTTCCTTTGACTTGAGTCATTTCCTTGGGCAAATTCACTTTTATAATGTAAGATCCGGAAGCGTCAAAAATACGAGATGTTAATCGGCTGGCTAAACTCATTCAAAAGAGATTTTTGACAAACTAATGTTCTATAATGTCTGCGTTTTTACCGTTGTTGCTACCAAGAGAGGAAGACCGTGCAGTTGGATGCAATTGCAAATTAACAAGAAAACTAAGATATGGGTCGGCCTATAAAAGGAATTTTCTCCGATTTCCTTGGGCTGGATAATGTTGGTGAAATTGCAGTAGCAGATGGAGTGCGAAAAAACAGGCGTCGAAAATATGAAAAACTATCTCTTCTTATGTGGGAAAAAAAGAAATGTTCCCTTCTTTTCTTGATTAATTACGCTCTTAAATATTTTCTTCATTTTCATGTTGCAATATAAGTTGCATGAACGAAATTAACTCAAAAAATATCGGGCATAATTCAATTTTTCAAAGAATGTTAATTTAAGAATCTTTAACTTGTAATTTTTTATGCGCATCAACTCGTAAACAAATTGTTACTTGCCAGGAAAATATTCAGAATTAAAATCGTCAATAAAATAATAATCTCACTTTAAGAAGTCGTTTATGCCCAGCGTAGTGAAAGCGCAACATGCCGTTATTGCTATAAATAACCATGGCAAGAACATAATAACGCGAAACTTATATCACATTGCATTTCATTCTAAAACAAAATTGGTGAGAATAAATAACGAAAATACTTTGCATTTGCTTGGCCAGAAATCGAAGCCCAATAAATTCCCAGGAGAACGCCTTGTAAGTGTAACAGGCTAAGGCGTCTGTCAGTGTCATCCGGGTACAAAAACTTTCGCTTTTTTCTCTGTAAATCTTGATATATTATAATCACGCTAATACTGCATGATCAAAACAAGTACCTACTATCATCATCATTGGTCAACAATCCTAGGGTTGCTAAGCGACGCAGCCCTCCACTCGATTCTTCTATCGGCCAACCTCTTCATAGCTCCTCTCTTTCACGTCCTTCACAATTTGCTCCACGTATCTCATACGAGGCCTTTTCCAATCTTCCAGTTTACTTTTCCCTTGACGATTGCCTTCATCAGGCCATCATGTTTCAAGATATGGCCGATTTAGTTGTCCCTTCTTCTTTTTAGAGTTGTCTCTTTCCTCCCACTCTTCTTACGACTTCCTCGTTACTTAGTCGGTCGATCCATTTAATCTTCAGCATTCTTCTGTAGCAACACATTTCGAATGCTTCTACCTTTTTCTTCTCTGCTGCTGTCATCGTCCATGCCTCACTGCCGTAAAGAAACATGCTCCAGGTGTATGTTATGATGAATTGTTTCCTTACTTCTACGCTTGTATTTCCAGTTGTAAGTAGATTCTTCTTTTGATAGAATGCCCTCTTTGCCTGGGCTATTATACTTACTATTTCTTTCTTGCTTCGTCCACTCGGCTTCGTAGGTAACAGAACTCTTTCACCGCTTCAAGTTTTTGTTTTCCTAGTTTGACATTGGTTTAGGCCTCTTCTTTCTTGCTGCACACCAATATCTTAGTCTTCTTCTTATTTATCTTCAGCTGATATCTGGCTGGCCATTGTCTATTCCATGGTTGACAGAGTCTTGTTGAGATCCACCTCTGTCTCTGCTATGAGTGCTATGTCATCAGCGAATCGCAGCATGCTTATTTTTTCTCCGTGGATAGTCACTCCAGAAGACTTCTCTTTGACTTTATTGATGTAAACATTAAAAATTACAGGTGACAGTGTCTCACAGCCTTGTCTCACTTCTTTCCTTATTCTTGCCTCTTCACAGCTGGGTCCAGATTTAATCACAGCTACTTGGTTTTTGTACAGACTGTGTAAGATTCTTCGGTCATTGTAGGACACTCCAATTTCTTTCAGAATACTAAGCATTGAATCCCAATCCACTTTGTCGAAAGCCTTCTCTAAATCCACAAATGTAATGTCGGCTTGTTCTTCTCCATTCTCTTCTCTATGAGTAGTCTTAAGGGCCAATATTGCTTCCCTTATACCCTTACTTTTCCTGAATCCGAATTAATCTTCATCCAGGAACTCCTCTGCTTTTCGTTCTATTCTTCTGTAGATGATCCTCGTCAGTGTCTTCGATGCATGTGTCGTCAGGCTTATAGTCCTAAAATTTTCGCATTTCTCTGCTCTCTCCTTCTTGGGAATAGGAATAATGATGTTTTTCTCAAAATCCCTCGTGTTTTGTAAATTTCTGTCATGGTTTTGTAAAGATCAGTTAATGTTTTCTCTCCTGCATTTTCAATTAGTTCTGCAGGGACATCATCAATACCAGAAGCCTCGTTCATCCAAAGGTCCCTTACTGCAGTGTCGAATTCCGATGATAATATTGATGCTCCCATATCATCCTTTTCCACTTTTCTTTCCTCTTCAACAGCTTTCGCGCTTAGATTATTTCCGTTGTATAACTCTACCAGATATTCTTTCCATTTCTTCACTTTTTCTTCATTTTCAATCCAAATTTCTCCATTATCATCCCTTATGGCATTGCATCTTGCGCTCAACATAACACGGTAAAAGAAATACTGATTCTTGTTCTCGGCATTGTTTTTTGTATCCAATTCGAAATTTTGAGAACATGTGTTAGAATAATATAGAACATCTGTAAATATTTTATGCGTCTGGCAATCCGTTCCCTTCATGACCGACGAGATTGTTTAAACCGAGATCATATCCATTTTCTCATAACGCTGGGATTTAAGGCGTGATGGTGAGAAAGTTGTGTTGAACGCCACGGTTGGCCTGGATAGTGAGGCTGGAGTTCACCAAGGACTATTCCCAACGGCGAGTGACATTCGCAAATCAGGGTGAAGGGCTTATTCCTTTTCCGGTAAAGCCTGCGGTTTCCCAAAAATAGATGCGGGAATTAACCAGGGTGTTAGGCTTGACATGCTCAATTCCACTTTGGGTAATCAAGCCTTTGACCGTCACAACACAGTCAAATAATTAATCCATTGAGCTATAAAGTTCAAAAGCATGCTAAAACTAACCAATGCTTTAATTTTATGTACTTACTATTAAATTAAACACGGTCGCGATCAGGCTTTTTTCGTGTCCTTTCCCAGGGGTTTTTTCACTTTTTCAGTAGCCATGTCCAGGATCGTAAAGTTTGATGAAAATTGAAGAGTGTGACTCTTCTCGATCTTTTCATTTAATTAAGATACTCACATCTTTTATGTCATTTGTGTCATAGTTTGAAGTCATTGAAAAGTGTTTTAAATAATTTGTTAATTTAAAACTTTTAGACTAATAGGTATGCAACCACTAAATTGTTTTAAAAGTCATTTTATTTCTTCAAACCTCCTAAAATCTTAATATAATTTCTGCTATCTAACTCAAATAAATATTATATATGTGTAAAAGTTAGTCTGGGTGGCAAAGCCACTAATAAGTATGCAGCCCATCAACAAATTTACATTAACCAAGTGCCAACATGCATTTACAAAGATGTCTGCAAAGCGAGGAAGAATTTCACAGAACTGTCTACGAAGGATGTTGCTCCTTCCTTCTGAAAATAAAGAGCGTCTTTGATTTGACCTGAAGCTCTAGGCTTCACATCGAATGCACGACCAGTTCCCTTATATTACTCACTCAAGCTGACTGGCTCCTCGGAGACGTTAATTGACCTCGTCTGCCAATTGGCGAATGGACAAACACTGCGCATCGATCACGTGCTTGGTTTTGTAAGACGAACAATCACGAGTCACTCAAAGTTGCAACGTTCAGCCCTGCATTGTCACTGATTGCTCGCATATGAAATTGCATCTTTTCCTCTTGCCTTTCCAATTAGTCATCACATTGTATGCCAATAGTACCTTATTCTAATTTGAAATGTCAATTGGTGCCACCATTTATGCTTTGACCAATTCAGATTAGGTATTACATTTCACGGGTCAATTTTAATGCTTCGCTCTCAAGAGACAGTGTGGAAATCACTCGTATCCGAAAGTGGTTGATTCTTTCAAAACTTGATACTGTTTTGCTTGACCCGTATTTTTGCATCTTGAGTGACTTGGACTCAAGCAATGATTCTGATTCTTCTTATATAAATGTAAATATTCTGCTTTTTGCTTCATTTTCAAATTGCTAAAGTATTTGAATACAATCACAAAAGAAATTTTAGGGTATTTTTTCTCGATAAAATATAATCCTCTCGTGAGATAAGATCTAACTGAGGAGAGTGGAGTGAAGAAGAAGTGATTCCCCGCAGTCGTCGAAGGAAGGCGTTGCCCTCCACGAGTGAAGAGCGCTTGGAAGTGGGGCCTGTCGGTGATTGGCCGGGGTCAACCATTTCACATGCGATATTTGTCGCGCGCATTATTCTTCATAACGCAGCTAGGTCGAAGGATAAAACGGGGAGGTAAAGTTTGTTTCATAAATGCGTGAATGGTTCGAACAGTTTTTAACCGCGATGTATTGGAAGAAAACAACTGATTCTATTTGGGATCCTATTGGGTTAAGCAATGAAATAGGTCATCCGGCTGGCACCGCTTTGAGGGCCAATTCGTCCATCGTCTTCATGCCTTCATGTCCAGATTAGTGACCCGTATGTTTCGGTTGATACAGGAGCTATTTAATAAAAGAATCAACCTTTAGGGTGATTTTGAATTATTTTTGTGAAAGTAATTTATGATTGTGGATTTAGAACAACAAATTTTTTTGTGAATAAATTGTTGAATATTGGTAATAGAATCAATAACATGGATGAAATTCAATTACAAAATGATATTTTTTAATGACAGTCTAAATGATGAAGTTTGTGGAAGTTGTATTGTTAATGATAGTTTTTGTAGGTATGAAATGCAGTTTATCTAATACCATTAAACTACAAATAAACAAAAATAATGCAAGCAGCAATGAAAAACTACCAATATGTCACAACTTTTAGGACACATATTTGTTCAGCTAACTCCTAATGTATGAAGACAATTGTGCAAGGACAACGCTAACAACGAAACTAAAGTTGTTTCTTATGGTTGTTCTTCGCTATTTGTGAAAACAGCATAACATTTCACATGAAGCGACTAAATACAGGAATGGTGTTTGTATTATTATAATAATATGTGGTGCGAATCAAGTATAAATGTCGACTAATCATTATTATTCATTTCAAGCAGACAGCTACATTCAGCAGCTGAATCCAAACTGTTCAATTTTAGCTCTTTAACAAAACAGCACTTTAAAGTAATAAATTCGCGTTCATAGTTTATTATGATAAATGGAGTTAGATATTGATCCAGAGAGTACTTTTATTGTTTAATAGTTTCTCATAATAAAAGGCACTGCTGAGTCGCACGAGTACTCTGGCCCTATTGAGTTTGCAATGACATGTGGCAGCTCGTACATAGCTCGCCTTCCATCAAATTGACAAAGTTGGATAATTATTAGGGAATTGGTTGCCTTGCAAGGTGTTCAAAGGAGCGGAATGCTTAACTCGTCGGCTCGTCGTTGTCAGCCTCCGATTGGCTTCAGGGATGCTGAGAGGTAGGGGGTATGGAATTACAACAATTTTTAATATCGGAAACGTAATAGGTTGGAAAATGTTGCATTTTAGGGTAATTAATAAGTGTGCAAAAGCACGGCTCTGACAAAGTTCATCTTGAGCCTCACCAAGTAGTCCAACAAAAAACAAAATTTCAGTAAAAATCGCTTTTCTTTTAGGTAAGTTAATTTTTTCACGGAGCGTAGACACACTTGGTTAAATGGATGTTTTTCTGTGTTTCGATTGAGGAACAACTCTATTTAGGCAATGAAACCGATTACGACGAGACATCATACTTTTAAAATTGTAGGAAACACCAGCAGTTCTACGCTAGAAATTGAAGTGAAATTTTAAATGTTCGTGACAAAGGTGCAAAGCTGGATTTCTTAGAAAATTTTGAGATTTTATCTGCTTCCAATGTTTTGGGACCAAAATTATTAAATGAAATTGTACCCTTATATCCATCCCAATTGCGCCATGTTACAGTCCCACCTTTAAAAAGTATTTTCCCGTCATCCTGACCTTCAACACATACCATCTAATCTTCCCACTGCTGCAGTTTATCCCTCTTGGAGTATATATAAGGGCTTACCACCGTGCACATACCAGAGCCCTTGACTGGTAGGGTGTCTCAAATAAAAGTGTGAAAAAATACAAAGTTAAGTTTCTCTTACACTGGTTCTATGGTAGTTCAGTTGCTGTACATGACTTGGTAGGATGCGTACTTCAGAAGGCCGACGGCTCACCTGTCCCGCTCGCTACGGCCGGCGGGCGTCTCCGTTTTTATTCCCTCCCCTGCCCCCCCCCCCCCTACCCTCCGTCCCTTGGCTGCTGAGCGATCAGGCGGGAGAGGCGGGGATTGGGAGGAGGTATTTGCTTACATCCTCAGTTCGATGCTTTGCCTGGAGACTGGCTCGGATTAGTCCATTGTTTCGCGGTTACGTGTGCGTGTTTATCTCGACGCTTTTGAATGTCTTTGTGATTGCGTCGTTGTTTTGGTGAAAAAGTTCCATTTAGTCGAGTGCGAAGTGGATGGCATTGGCGAAGAACGTGATGTGTCACGTCGTCGGGTCCCCCGAGGATTTGGTTTTGACTCAGCTTCCGACTCGCCTGAGTGAGGTGAGGCATTACAATTATGTCCGTCATCAGCTGCGAGGAGAGAACTAAGGAAGAGAGCCAACGTCTTTGGAACTGACAAATAAAATCGCTATGAAAATAGAAGTGATTTGGAAGAGATCATCTATAATCCCCGTTGTGTCACGCAACAGGATCCGCCAGCTGATACAGAAAGACCACAGACGGGATCAGCAGCTGAGTAGACACCAGGCAAGAGACAAAGGCTAAGATACCTTCAGCAGAAATGGAGAAGCTTTCGACTGTAGTTTGGAGAGTCTTTTCGACATCGCAGCCTGCAAGTGTTCTACAGGATCCCAGTGTCGGTGACCAGCAGCCAGCCATGATCCTGATTTATGAAGGCCTTTCCTTGAAGACCAGCGGGCATGAAGAAAGATGATGATAGGTGGTGATAAAATAATGAAGAAAACCGAAAGGCAGGAAAATGACTTTAACAGAGCAGAAAGGCGGAAATCAAGAGAAAAGGAGTCTCATGAAGCTTTGGAACTTCAAGAAGAAGAATCAGAAAACGGTCAAGATCTGTCGGAGGACGACGAAGGAGACGAAGACTTTAGGTGACGACAGCAGAAGCCTTCAAGAACTCAGAGCCGTCTGTCATTGACTAAGTTATCTCTGGCTGCAGATAGAGTTGGCATCAATCGTGGCTCCGCTACTTCATTCGTAGCAAGTGATATTCAACGGTTTACATCTGATGGAGAAAAGTTAAGCATTGTTGTAACCAAGAGCAAAGGTTTCCAAGAAAGGAAAAAAATCCGTATCTCTGCTGCCAAATGAAACAAGCAAAGATTTAAAAATTCTGGCAGTATACTTTGATGGTAGAAAGGACTTAACTAAGGTAAATGAAGTTGTTCAGGATGGAAAGAGTAACCAAAAACTGAAAAAAGAAGATAACAGTAGCGTAGTGGGTGAGCCTGGTTGTATTTACATTGACCACGTTACGAGCGACAGTAAAATGGCTGGATATAACGGAAGCAATATGATCATCGCTGATGAAAAAACTAGAGCTTAATGTACTTTCCTGTGTTGGTACCGACGGCGAAAACACAAACATGGGAAAAATAGCAGTGTTATTATGCGCCTGGAACTTTTGCTTAAGAAACCGCTGTTTTGGGCAGTATGTCATCTCCACTGAAAGGAATTGCCTCTGAGACACTTTGTGTAGGCTCTGGACGGAGGTACCAGTGGACCATCAGAATTTTCCGGACCAGTAGGGAGGAATATAGCCACCGTTGAGACCTTGCTTGTCACTTAATTCGCACCAGTCCGGACTTTTGTTTACCATGCTCACTGACGAGAGACCTGAAATAAGAACGCTGGCAGAGCAACGAGTCATTAATGCAAGAAACCATGAAACGGAGGAAATTCGTCACTTCATCATCCCACAACTCACGTTCGACGCGCCATCTTATGAAGAGATGATAGATTGGGACAAACTCAGTGTCACCGAGCCACCACTTCCGGTCCCTGCCTCTGCCCCGAGGATCGTCAACACCATTAAGACCGCTTTACACGATACAATTTCTTGTACAAACTGTTGAATAAACTGAACGAAATTGTATGTTTGTCTGAATGGAATTAGAACAGGTTCTATTTTCCGTACAGTCATTCAGATTTTCGCACAAGCGTTCCCACAATTTGCCGCTTTGCAAGGTACAATTTCCTCATACAAGCGATTGTACAAGAAATTGTACAAAAATTGTATCGTGTAAAGCGGCGTTTAAGGATGGCGCCAAGGAACCTGTGAAGCGCTTGCTACATTATTTACTCTTCCAAATAATACTCAAGCAGTCGAACGAATCGCGAAAGAAGTCACAGAAGCCTCACCGCAAGCCTACGGCCACGATGAAAGAGACGGGTTTATACGAGCGACAGCAAGAACCAAAAACCGGAAAAAGCAGACTTCTGTGATACAAGTTAGTTATGAGTCCAGGGGTAGGACTCGATTAGCAGCCACCTCCTCGTGCTGTGTCTTGGGTAGTTCACTGCAACTGGAGGAGCTGCTGCTTTTCATGGTGTTTCCTAAAGTTTTAAAGTAAGATATCTCGTCATAATTGGTTTAAATGCCTCAATATAGTTGTTCCTCAATCTAAACACATTCAAACAGCCATTTATTCAAATGTGTCTACGCTCCGTCAAAAAATAAACTTGCCTAAAAAAACGCAGTTTTCACTGAAATTTTGTTTTTTTGAGCTACTTGGTCAGGTCAAGATGTACTTAGCCAGAGCCGTGTTTTTCACAGTTTTATTGGCCCTAAAGGGCACCTTCTCCAACCCATTACGTTTCCAATGCTAAACATTTTTGTAATTCGATACCCGGTACTGAGAGGGCCATAATAATTCGCGCCGTTTGGGACATCGGTCTATTATGCTCATTTGAAATTGAACAGAATGACATTGGTCTTAAATAAATTGTTTGCCCAAACTTGCGTCATTAAATGCATTCAATGCAATGCAATCAAACATAGCGAATTTGTTAGTTTTAAGACAAAGTATATAACTTTACTTCCCTTCCTCCTTGTTGCCATTCAATCTATTGCATCACATTTTTGCGTTCTGCAAAGCGGAGAAGTAAACGACAGAGCTACCACAATGCGCGCACATTTCACAGCGCTCTTTTTTTGATGCCTTTGATTTCATGTGCCGCCGCTGCACGTTGCCTGTTTGACAAGAGCAAACACAAGAACAATGGCTTCCTTAATCATCATTCATTTATGCGCATCCGTCAGTGCATTGTGGCCACTAACTTCTCTCTCCTCTTGCAGATCGAGCGCGCTTCGAGGGATCCATCAAGTTGGCCAACGTGAGTCAAAGCCGCAACCTCCTCGCTAGCGCCACCCCTCCTCGGACGCTGGAGTTTGCGCTCGAAAAACAGGTGAGCATCGCCTTCCGCCGCCGCGTCCGTTTCCGCTTCATCCCTGCTTTTCCGAGGACCTTTTTTTTCTTTACTCTCGAGCCTCGGCTCCCACAAATGGTTCCGTCCTGCTGAACTGTGAATGCGTTTAACTTTCGAGTAGAGTCTATTAATTTTTCATGCTATCACTGACGGTGATTCTAGGGACAAATCGGAGTTTGTTGCAACAATTAATACCCTCAAAGGATGTACGCGAGTTGTAGTTTTTTTCCCCTCTCCATCGTGTTGGGAGCATTCAAAATTTCAATGCCTCCTGTGAAGTCCTTGATGAATAACGGGATTCTTTCATCATATGCCTTTGTTATACATATATTTGAATAAAATGTGGTGGCCCGGCTCACTCCAAACGCGTTCTGTTGCGGCCAAGAGCTGCAACCAATTCTCCTTTGACGCCTTCCTGTGTTTTCCTGAGGGTGAATTTTCAATGCTTTGTATTCTTCCTGATCTCTCTCCCTTGATCATCGCTGATTCCTTCTTGATACCCCATAAGGGTAGCGGCACCTCCAGTAGGATTTATTAGGCTAATCAAATTTTGAAACCATAAAACTATGTCAAATACTGTAATATTGTAATACTCCTTTTTATGAGAACTTCCTTAGCTATCGAAATTCTCATTCAATGTTATTTATACTAATAGCATTTTCTTCTGATAGCATTATTGTAATTTTACTCCCACTCGCTGTATTTCCATGTGTTTTGCTTAAGATTTGTCTCCACAAAATCTGTTGAATACATTTTTTTGTTTATTTTTCATTTATGACTCATCTACATAGTTCAAAGTTTTTCATCAATTTGACCCGTTTTTCAACCATAATGCTCGCAAAATATTTTAAAGGGGCAGTTGTGATAGTCAGGCGAAATTCGCTCTTCAAGGTTGCGGGTTGAATCCCTCCCAGGGCATGGATGTTGTATTTGGTTCAGGATTATGGTCTTAGGGTACACGATGCGGAACAGCCTGAGCCATTAGAGTACCTTAATAACTAAGCTTACTAGTACTAAGGTTCGGATCAGATGGCAAAGTTACCCTTTCGCAAACCCCCATCTCCGCTACGGTTTGAATTATAACAATCTGTAAAAATTATTTATTTGAGGATTTCAATATTTATTTTATGTAGTTCTCTTTTTTTAATTTACTCTAAATATTTGGAGGGTGTACGTTACATTTTCTACATGGGTTAATTTATGGAGGTTTGATCGTCTTTTTTTTAACAAATTTGACTTCCTTTTTTGGCCAACCATGCTCTAGAAAATAATCACAATTTTAACTTTAAGGAAGCTAAACCGATAGATTTTGAATCAAACCTTCAGAAGAGGCTATTCAAAGAAACGGTCCACATCATAAAAACTCCTTCAGTTTGTAACCATACATCGGATATAAAGAATTTAAGCAAAATGTATCATAATTTGATCTTCTATAACTAAGGTTTTTTTCCTCTGTATTATGTAGTGTTCTCCAGAATTTTAATACGAATGTTTTTTATATTCGTAAAATATGTAATATACATTCGAAATTTGAAGTTACGATATATTCAATTGTTAATTTCATACTTTATACTGTTCATTTTAAATATTTTTATTTCATTCATTATATTTTTCAAACAAAATTTTATCTTGGTTTTCCATTTTGGTTTTGTTATTGATGTTGATTGTGTTACTAGGAGGAAGAGTTTGAATTTGTGTTACCATTGTCGCAGTAAGAAAGTTAATCCTTTGAGGTAATGAATTTATATTTGAAAACTTTTTTATCTTTGTAGTACTATAATTATTACCAACTGCATTCCTTGCATTGTACTGTAGCTCTGAAGAAGCCTTAGTAATAAAAAGGCGAAACGCTGGCAACAAAAAGGAAGTCGAATTTCTTAAAAAAGACGACCAAACCTCCAGAAATTAACCTATGTATTATTAAAGTGGTCAATAACCATCCAAAGAAGTTACATGTCCTCCCCCGTCTGCCCCTTATCTGAAATAAATTCTTCAAGATTAGAAGTTGGTTAATGTCTTCGGTGTGTGGACAACGAATACAATGTACTTTTTGAAGGCACACTTCATTGTGAAGGAGGAGGAGAGGATAATCATATTTCACGGTAGAGTCCTAGCATTATGTTTATTCGTTAAATTCGCATACCATTGCAAAGGAAATTGAAACTTCAGATTTGGGGAATCAGAAAAGCAAATCTTAGTGCTGTCAGACGAGGCGCCCGGAGCGGGGTGGGCCCTGCTTTCTAGGAAATGTCTTGCATACCGGATTGCTCTTATCGACCGGAAAAATGCGAGGCTCTGGTTTGTGAGCAGATAAGTTTTTGATTTCTTGGTGCTTGACATCCATTGCAGACCGTCTATGTGCAGCACTTTTGTGCGACGGCTTGGTTTCTGGAAATAATGAGATAGAGGAAATTCCTCTGTCGGTGTTCGGGGATATGCCATCACGTTCTCCGGCCAACACAATTCCAAATGCTTGCCCAAGAGATCGCGGAGGGTTGCAATTCATTCCACCTCTCGATCAAGCGAAGCTATTTCTGTCTGACCGCCGCCGGGACTATTCCTCCCAGCCCCGCAAGGGACCGGATATTCGCCCTTCCGCTGATTTTCTTTGACCTAGCAATAAACGACGCAATACATTCAAGACTTTGGGCGTGACGTAGATTTTGAGGCGTATCTCCGACCAGTGATGACTCCTAATCGTGATTTATTTGTTGACCCTAGATTTGTTGACTCCTGTTCCTTCTGTACATTAATGATAATTCTGTACATTAATAAGGTGGTAAAAAGTAAGCTTCGTCTATTTTCCGATGACGCAGTTGTGTACAGGGAAATTATAAGCCCAAACGGTAAATTAAATGATACCAAAACGAATATTTAAATGATGATCTACAAGCAACGGAACATTGGTGTGATGCATGGCAGTTAGAATTAAATAAAAAAAAATTTGTGGTAATGAATTTTTGGAAAAAGAATAGTTCTCCTCCTACCACATACAAAATGTCTTGAATCCATTAAATATCTTAGAATAAAACTGACACATGATCTTTCCTGGGGTAAACAAATACGTGAAATAATGGGTCAAGCTAACCGTAAACTGGGATTCTTCAAAAGAGTACTGGGAAAATATGACGATCATATACGAGAAATCAGCTACTTTTCCCTTGTTAGACCTCATTTGGAATATGCTGCCAGTGTATGGGATCCCTACGAAATCGGTCTAAATAAAGAACTTGAACGTGTGCAGCGAAGATCGGCAAGATTTGTAAAGGGACGGTACGATAACCTAATTATCGTAACCAGTCTATTAAATGAATTAAATTGGGAATCATTGTCAGATCGCAGGTTGAAATTTAGACTTAATCTCTTAAACAAATTCCAAGACCATATTTTCATTGACGATGTTAAAAATATTTTGCGAACCCCAACTTACTATGGCAGACTGGACCATAATCATAAAATTAGAGAAATTTATTCCCGAACTGATAGATTCAAAATGTTCTTTTTCCCTCGTACAATTAGAAATACGAATAACGGTAAATATGTCCAATCGGAGAGTAGCAATAGATAGCATTGGCATGTTGGTATGAGTACTTAAAGCTAACTCTACTAAATGAATGTTTTTGCATGTTTGCTTTGCAATTTCTATCTTTTTTAAATAATGAAGTTCTGACCAGTATATTAATACTATTCCTTTTTTATGCATGATATGTAGTGCAAGTTTGGTGAAAAATCACCCCATGCCACACACCTTTGTGGTGGCTTGCAGGGTATTATGTCGATGTAGATATAGATAAAGTTCTCAAGATGTGAAGAGGCGACAGAAATTATGGAAAATTATACAAGCGTTATCTTCTTCCCAAAAGTCAAAAACACTGTTCCGTAGAGAACAGGCTAGGATTTAGTGGAAAACGTTTCTCCGAATCGATGGTGTTTTTATGCACCCTTGCACCTTCTCCATCAATCTGTGTAGCATTCCTTCTTTCTCCTCCTTCCCTTAACTTCCCGTAGTAGTGTGCTCATTTAACCTTTGCCACTAATTTCCTACAGCAGCATCGTCTTTTCTTCTCGTCATTCTTTCTTCATATCACTTCACGCTCAAATCACGCTGTCCTCCTTCTGTAGGGTATACATTTTCGAAACCCTGAAAGTGTACGTCCTCTCTCATCTTGGGTATTCAGGGGTTCTGCGTGCGTAAATCACTTAACAGCTGCAATTTTCAGAAAAATTAATGCAAATACTTCGTCCTACGTTCAAAAACCCTGCGTGTACCTTATCGTGCGATCCTGCGCCGCACAAATCAATTAACTCATGTTTCAACACGAAGTGATTCAAATGGGGGAGTTGAATGACCCCCGAGAACCACGTGGGAGCGAACACCGGCTGCGTTTGCTACGATAACCCTGCCAGGGTAAGCCGGGGGCACAGCAGTGGGGACTGTTCGCCTATTAGTGTTTCCGCTCGGAGTGTTGATGACAACAGCTTCAGTTAAAGTGCTCGCCCAATAACGAGCTTCCTAAGTGTTTCAGTGCTTTTCGTGAGATCTCCTTCACCAGCGGAGATGAGTTAACACGAAATGGTTCATAAAATGTATGGTCGCCAGCTTAATAGGCTCACTGATTGACGGCCTTTTTAATTGATGTGGCTTATATCTTCAAAAAAATTACTGATAGGCCAGATATTACCTTAAGAGTCAAGCATTAAGCCTTTTCGGCAATTGCAATCATACCGCATAATTTCCCATTACCTTTAAATCTGGGGTTCATCGAAATTTACTGGTTTTAACGACTTCAGTTACCGTCAGTTGGACTGATGCTCCTGATCATTATACCATTTGTAATGGACATTAACTATAATATGAAACTATTTCGCTTAGGCAATTGCCATGCTCTGGTGCTTATTTGATTTTTTTAATATCTCGGTGCATCGAGTACATCGACACCCCTTTTCTTCGCGGGTATTCGGCATGGTCAAACATTGAAAAATGGACAATGCGTGAAAACAGTAACTGATTCGTAAGCGCTCATAGCGCACTGTTTATCTCGCATCGCAGGAGTCACGGTGATTACTGTCTTGGCTCCCTGATGTGCATACAATGATCAAATTCGTATCGATGAGTGTTTTACTGTTCCCCCTACCATTATCCCTCTTCGCACACGCCAGAGCTGTCGCCATTTGTCAAATGGCGTCCGAGTCCACAATTTTGACTTTAAGTCATGGCATTGACCAGTGAATCATTCTTGATGACCGATCGCATGTTGAAGCCGGCGGCGGCGCCAAGACGAGTGTGTTCCAGGGAATCGTGGAATGCAACGCGAGATTCTTAACCTTTTGCTGGGCATCGATAGAGATTGAAAATATCATCATTGGAGGATGTGCGGTGCTTGCAGCAGGGGGTGACAAAAGGCAGGGAATAGGACGCTCGGATAGCAGCAGATGATGAGGTATGTGGAAAAAGGATGCTTTTGACGACACGGAAGAATTGGAAATGCGTTCCACGGATTTGGGCGTGGGTGATATTTTTCAATAGGAAGGCGATGGGCTTATTCATGTGGAAGTCCTAATGTCCAAGTGAAAGTCGTAATATTGGTCGAGGCACCTTATAACGACGTCGTGTTCGAATTAAACCTGGATGTTTTGGATCATTCTTCGACGGAATCTTGAGCGGCGATGATGATAGTCGGCTTCGCTAATCGAGTTTCGGAAATTAAATAATCTCGTTTTGAAGCATATTTAAGATGGTTTAACTCTAATCTAATTATGATCACACGGTGTCGATCTCTCTCTCTGATTACCACCTTATGAAAAAGAAGAAAATTCTTATTCAGGTGATTCATGGATAAAATACATCTCCTCCATTCTAATCTTCATGCAATGGAACCTTGAGTAGCCTTCATTTGGTGTTAATCTTCGACGAAATAGTTTAAAATATAATTCACAGGCTACTCACAAAGTAATCCCTCGCGTTTTTTGCTGGAAAAGGCTAAATATATCCCGTTGCTAATTTATCAACGGGCTTGCCGTGAATTACTTTTCCCTTGGTGCTTGGTGGTGGTCTCTTCGCAGAGACGCTCGAGGAAAGCGCGCGTGACGAGAGAGAGAGAGATAGCCGTGACTCGGCGTGACCGAGGGCATCAAGGGTCGAAGGGCAAGGAGAGGGATGTGCCCAGGAGGTGTGCGTGAGTCCCAAGGGCCTCCCTTCAATTAACCAACTCCCCCGCCGCCGTCCTCCATTATGAATGATTCCCATCAAAGGTTGATGAAAGCATTAGCCTCGCAGTCCATGAGGGGAGGATGAATAAATGAAGGCTTCTGCATTACGGAGCGATAACCGTATCCTGAAGCGGAACACGGTAGGCGCCAGCTGTGGGTGCGGAGGGGGTGGGAAATGGGGTGGGAACGGGGTGGGATAGGGGTGGGAACGGGGTGGGATAGGGGTGGGAACGGGGTGGGATAGGGGTTGTGAAGGGAGCGGGGAGGGGGTGGGAAGGGAGTGGGAAGGGGGCAGGAAGGGGGTGGGAATAGGGTGGAAAGGGGGAATGGCGATAAGGATTCTTCCGCGGGTATCACTCTGGAACTCTTCGCTTTCGCCCAGCGCTGATTTAATTTTTCATAATTTCGTGCTCGAAACCCCCGTTATTAATTTTTATGGTTTCCGGAATATCTTGTGGTTTAGTGCAAGGATTAGGATCCGTTTGGTCCTCTGCACCCTGGATAATGGAGAGCTATTTAACATTGGTCATATTTAACTTTTACTTCAGATTCCGATATGAAGAAGTACTTAAATACTGGTCACGTGCTTAAAAGCAGAGTTAATCTTCGAATGATTTCTTTTGCTCTCACCGGCATTGCATTCATCACCAGTTTCGTCCTCGGCTCCCTATAAATATTCTTCCTAGTGACAAAAGAGCGAAAGCGATTGTGACGCCGTGTTGCATCACGGAGATTAATATTATGTGGAGCTCGTAGTAGACGATTATATCAGTGTGATATTTGAAGAAATTGCCTCCATAGAATGAACATGTGACTTCTGCGTCTCGTGACCTAATGGGCATTGTAACCAATCGGACATTATGCATCCGCCATCTAGCGTAATCAGAGCATTCGTGGCCAAAGGCGAGATTCTCACTCATAACGGTCGACTCAATCTCGAAAGAAAAAGATTAGGAATACTGCATTAGAGATATATTCAATCAAAATGCCATTAATCATCTTAGTAATAAGTCGTCGTGATCGGCATTGCATTAAAAGGAAAGGTAACGTAACTAAAAGAGTCTCTTTGCATGTAACTACTGCTAAGTAGAATGCATCACTCTTAAAGCGTTAAACATTATCCCAGTGAACTCAATGTAATTATTTTCCATATTTACGGAGAAAAATGAAAATAACTAATACCTACTATCGACGATATATTTAATTAAGAAATGCTTTGTGTCACCGTCAAGAGATGTTTGCAATAATTCTCGAACACAGTTTTGAGAGTGAGGGAATTCTCATGATAGTTGATCGGACGGAAGATTTAGTGAGATAGGAAGGAGATAGGGTGAAAAGAGTGAGATATCTTTGCTGATGGTAAAGTGAGGTTGATTTGAAGACTAAGAGAATGGACCTATTACTGCCTCGATTTAAGACAACCGTGTTCAAGGGGTTTGAATGTCAGATGAACCACAAAGAACTGTTCTTTTGATATTGCAGTCTGTGCTTTAATTTTCGGAGTGGTCTCTGAGTTGCCAGCTTTTTTCTTTTTGGTGCTCTCTCTTTCGCTTTCTCTCGTGCACTATGGCGAACAATTAAAGTTTTTTCGGAGTTTTATCAACATTTTTCAGTAATTGAATAAATAATGCACCTGCATAATTTCTTGGGCGTGAAGATATTTGTGTTAGTTTCCTGTGAATTCTTTATGAAAAATGCAAGGCGTCTTCATCTATTTGGTAAAGCGATTCCATCTTTAGTTGTGCAAGTGACTAGCAGTAGAACATGGAAGGTAACACTATTTATTCGATGAATTTCAGTGAATGAAAGGAAAAAATGTGATTCAGTAAAGTTATTATGATTGAGTGAGTTAATCGATGTACAGTGCAACGCTGACATTGCCTGTGATGGCAAAATTCGTACAAAAGTTGCCAAATTTAAGCTGGTATGGTGCATAAATTTCTGTATTTGAGGTTTTCTGTCTATTTTTAGCATTTTCAGCAATAATTCAGGTATAATCGAAATTTTTACCATCTTCGCTTTCAAATTCGAGTGGTGTTAAATTTTAAAATTAGAATTTTACAATTTTCAAGGGCGGAGCAGGATAAGGGCTTGTGACAGGTCCCCGTATTTTGTAATTTTCCATTAAACCCCTATCAAAAATGATGAAGGTGTATTCAGGTATTATGGTGTTCATTAAATTTTGGGTAATTAATGGGAAAGGGTTTGTTGAGAATTTTGAGGAAATTTAAAATCATTTCGGTGTCGTGAATTCATGTCGAGCAAAGCGACATGCAAATGTATGGTAAGGAAAAAAGTCTCATGTGTGGGGCTTTTCGTGATAAACATGTGTTTGACGAACATTTACCGTGTCAATCAAATTCACATTCCGGTTTCGATATAAATGGCCGATGCATTATGCGGGGGCTTCATTCCTCGAAATAAAGTGATAGTTTCTTAAACTATTTATATTTCCTGTCACTAGAAATTTAATGATAATATCCTGTGTATGATTTATATACATTATCAATGAAATTCTTTGAGGGTGAACGCAAGCTTTTGGGAAAGAAATGTATTGGTACAAAGTAGAAGTTTTTACGATCGCTGCATCGAATTTATGTTCTTGTTCATTTAAAACTTAGGAACAACTGGAGGAGTTCGATTATCAAAAGGTGCGTAGAATAATGTAGGCCAATGGAAATGTTGTAAGTGGACCAGGTTTTTTCTAAACGGATCAACATATATGATGTATGTATACTGAATAGTTTTAAATATCACGAGGGTCGCACTTCAGATCCAGAGAGATAATAGACTGAAGTGAACCCACTCATCTGTGTGTGTAGCGTGTCAACTTTCTGAAGCCAATTTTTCCGCTCCAATAAACTTGTCACAGGGAGTAAGGTTAGAGTTAGAGTAAGTGCTTTGGCCTGCACATTATTTTGCATCGTAAACTTGATTTATGCTTAAATTTGGGATGTTATGATATTTACAAATATCGCTCATCATTCCGTGACACATGATTTAAAGGTCCATATATTGATTTTGTATCAATTATTGCTGAAAACCTCTGACTGTTGATATCCTATTTCTTTGATTTCTTCAGAGGACTATGTAAATGTTAAGGAATGCCTACTTTTATGTAGTGAAAACTGCAAGATAGCTTCCATGTCCCCTTTTTGAGATGGAATGTAAGTAGACGAGTAAGTAGTACCGACTGAAGACGTAAAGTAGTGCTGTAGTAGCATGGAAGACGGAGGCTCTTCCTTCTTATGTGGTAGTACATTCTAAAATGTATGTGGCAGAAAAATTTATTTCTTTGTGAAGCAGTGTGATTTAATGAGCATAATCAGCTCCAATAAATTTCAAATGAATCCACTCATTCTTGCCGCATATATTTATTTTCTTTCACCCTCCTGTAAAGCCATTTGAAAAAAGAGCCGACCGATTTGCTAAGATAGTCGTATCTTAGCAAATCCGTCAGATGCCAGACGGCAATATCAGGGAAAATGTTGAGGAGTGGTGAATGTAGGACTTGTTACGAACTCCTCCAAGGCGTGAGACATTCATATTAATTCCTGCCACATTACTATACTCGTATGTGACGGCCGTAATTCATTCCCGCCATGTTGCTGCATATTGGTGGCTGTTACCAGGCAGGTGTAGAGCGGTCCTTTGGCCTCACTGGATGATTTTCAATAAATCAACAGCAGATCTGGATGTTTTAAGGCTCTCCTGAGCGTGTCTGGCAGTTGCAATGCGTCTCTTCCACCTATTCTTTTCGAAATGGGATTCTTCAAGTAGCAATGTGCTCTATTGGTCCAAAAAGTAATTGAATGTGTAGAAATCGCATTCTCATTGCCACGTGACTCGAAGAACTATGCGAGCTGTGCATTTGATTTCCAAAGTTAAGGTATTCGAAGCATTTTATTTTTAGCTTGTTACGCTTAGGTCTTCTAATTTATTTTTGTTTATTCAATTCTCCGTCAAGATTTTTCATTCAGTTAGCTATCAGATTAGAGTTAGGGGTTAACATAAAATCTTATTCACGTTGGTGTTCTTACACTCTTTTTGCTTCGCTTTGACTTCCTAATACGGTCAGAGTGTTTTATCTCGCAGATGAGCCGATATGCCTGGAGAGTGCCTTCCCTTGGTCGACTGAGAATGTTCTGTAATCTCAGCCACCGAAATAGTGCTTTAAGCGTTATTGCACGTTGTTATTTTTTTTGGTTTCCTGTATTGAAGCTGAAAGTCTGAAAAACTGAAGACCTTTGATCTGATTATGCCTGAAAACATAATTTTGGATTTGGGCAAAATAATTTATCACCTTTTTATGAGTTGGAAAGACTCCCAATTTGTGTAATCATGAAAGAAATTCAGTTGCATTTATGAGATTATCAAGGACTATACTTAAAGGGATAGATATTCCTTTGTTGATTCATTACATAAGGATAGAACTGCATCTTATTCAGCTAGAATCCAAATACTCACTAGCTCGGAAATCAGTAATTGACCTATGTGTAAACCTAACTTGGTTCATGATCCATGATGTAAAAATCCAATAGCAAGTCCATGCTGTACAATTGCATTGAATGAGTCTGCTCTAGTGTAAACAACAACTTTACCCGTATTTGTAATGCTAATTTGAGTTTTAGAGGAAAATAACTAAGTCAGTCTAACTCAGCTGTGTACATAAATCTCCAACGAGGAAACATATTCATATGCTTAATATTTTTCTCTTTGTTTAAATAACCAATTTTGCTGTCATTTATTTCACCTACTAATTCAGCATTAACTGTACTAGCAAATTCTTAAAAATTTTCATTATTTATGCTTAACATATGTGATAATGCTTATGCTAGTACAACGAAGCATACGTGCGATGCTCAAGCTTGGCTGAGTGTAATATATATGTCAGAGAGTTTCTACCTCATCGCTACCTTTTATAAAATCGAAATTTGTTCAAAAAATTGATCTAGCTTTCTTCCTGAGTTTCTGTTAACTACAACCTGTGTTTGAGTTTCTTATATAACTTATTGTTTGTATCGCAAACATTCTTTCAGTGACTTTCAGTTCATTTTAAATTCTTTGAAACAATGATGAAAACACCTTGAAACACGTTAATGTGATGTTTTTTCGAAAAAAGCAAACGGGTGGCGGATATACGAGTCTGTTGATCGGTTCGCCGTGCAATTTATGGTAGAAAGGCAGTTTTAACAAATGAAATTCCGGCAAGACTGTAGTCTTTTAACGACAAATAACACAACGAAACTTGTAACTGCTAGTCACGATTCAAAATCAAAGCAACTTCGTAAGCATCGTCGACGGTTACGCTCGATACGAGCTACGCTTCCTCCCGTTACGTATTCATCATTAATTTATAAGGGATCATACAATGTGCCTCTTCTTCCATGTCGTACTTTCGCAAATAGGTTTTTTCGCGAAGAGGTAAATTTTACGAAAGAGTTACTGAGAACTCATGCCTCTATTTCATTATCAGTACGAGGAATTGTCGCTATTTTTCGTCGAGACATCTTCGAGCATACGCCGAGATTTGACCCGCCGAGTTTGACAAGTTACACCTTTCGAAAGAGGAAACAGATTTTAATGCAGTAAAGTGTATGGTACAGAATGGATATTTCTGCATTTATTTATGTAAATGAATTTCTTGTCACACGTGTTAGATAAATTTTTACGAAAATTGATTTGGACTAGAAAGGTTTTCGTGACTTAAAAACGGAATGCCAAAAATCGCATTCTTTATATTTTGTTAGCCGTCGTCATGGTAATTTGAAATTCCAACTAAATGAAGCCAATGATGAATCTATTTATTTCAAATATTTAAAAGTTAATATGAAAACGTACAAGCTTACTATGAATCTACTAGTAGTAGTTTCATAGTAAATCTTTTAGTAGTTACTTCACTGAAACTTGAGTTGGACAAGTGTTTCAGGATGAAGAGTATAGAGCAGTGGGGAAATAATAATTACCAGTATTACCTACCTATCTGCCTTAAAGTTGGTTTTTTCTTATGGAAAGGAGAGCTTCTCAAGCACAAGGTCACTTCACTGACAGACCGTTACAGAATTGTGCGTCAATTAAATGCAAAATTTTTACCTGTTCCTTGTAATACCATAATTCATTTTATCAGATCTGAGGTTATTTTATTTCCAACTGTATTCTTTTATGTATACTTTCAATTTACTTGAACTTTGACTCTAGTTTGTGGTTAATTCATCAATGGCCAGAACTTGAAGGCATATTAAAGCCTTCTGCCCAGTTATTAATGCTTATAAAGAAAGTTCATGTATTCAGTGTATAGTCCATTCATGTAGCCCATAATTGGTAGGAAAATTATTTTATTATATATTTGATATTTTAAAACCATAATTAAATTGTACAGTAATCACGTTTTGGCTTTTTGCTTCATCAGATAACACATAAATTATTTACAGCAGAATAACATTTAACATATGAATTGCAATTCTATAATTGGAATGGTTTGAAATTCAAGATATTCGAATTATGATTTAATATCGAATACCAGAAATCTGTTATTTAGCCCACATCTGTTTAAAACAACACTTAACCAGGATGCTCTGAAGGAATTCCAATCATCAATTTCTCCTGCTGATCGAATATCTGTCTTGGCACTCCGAGCGGTTTATGTTATACTAAGGACAACTGCTTGAGATGAGTTGGCAAATGTGAAAAACACAGGCATAGACATTGTGGCAATACTCTGCTCAAAGAAAGAAGACAACCAAGTGTTTACTAAATTTGCAATGTAATCCTTGTGGAACCCACAAACAACTTGGACAGTGAGAAGTCATTCTATCAGTATTCCATTGTTTCAGCGAACGTTGACGTCGATTGTAACCAGAAAATGATTTGACTTTAACAATCCATTCAGTAACTTACGTCTTTATGGTCTACATATAATGGCAACGTAAAGTAAATGCTCTTTACCACCTTAATGTAAATTCTTCACCTCTTTAATTTACCACTGTTAATGTAAAAAGTACGGAGACAAGTTAGACAAGTAAAACAATATATCAACTCTTTCTCTCTATTCTATCTTCTCAACTATTCTCCAGGATTTTGGCTGCAATAGACTGTACCCATGTGAAAATTCAGGCACCAGGTCAGTGAATATCTTCAGGTGTATTCATACCTTACTTTAACTCTCAATAGGAACATGAGTTCGCTCACAAATATATCAAAGGAGAGGTGCCGATCTTTCTTTAAAACTTTCTGATATTATGAAATGGTTATCTGTTTATGAGTAAGACTGGCTTGGTCAGACCCGTCAGAAAGAGTGCCTTCTTCTCATGAGCCGCATCTTTCCATCTTCTTTATCGTTTCATATTTTCCCCTTAAACTTTTGGCGTCTTGGGACTTTACGAAATATTGAATAGCATTTTATTACAAGAAAAAAACGTGCGAATCGCATTAGCTATTACCGTTCCATTAACATAAAATGATTATAAATAAATAACGTGTGCTTGCCCGGTGGTGGAAGCACAGTATTCCCTGGAAATACGATCCCACGTTTCATCTTTCTCCCTCCATGTTGCAGCATTCGTGGTTTTATTCTCTAAAATGCTCTTTGTATTTTAAGGCTACCTCCAGCAGCAACTGTGTTTCACTACTTGTGAAGTTATTTCCACGTTTTTTTATTTTTTTGTCCATCGCTGGAAAACAATAACGGTGAAACGAAACGGAACGAATAAAATTTAACCTTCCGATCAACTGGTCGCATGAATTCCACAAAATAAGCTGGAACAGAATAACGATGTTATCTTGTTTTCCTATTATAGCCTTAGCCGATCGCAGCATAGACTTTGAAATTCGCGGTCGCTTCTGGCCCGCAATCAGCCTTTCAAAACCACGTTGCCAGGTCTGTCCTTCTGGTAGCTACCCGTCAGTTGCGAGTGGATTGGATAAACGGTACGCACGAGTTACCTGGCGGTTTGGGCTATCTTCCGGGTTGCTACCTGGAGATATATCCAGACATTGATAAACCGGCCCTAAGTGTGATGTTCACATCTTAGGAACTATATTTTAAGTCCATGGAAGGTACAGGAAAAAGATGGATATTTAATTTTTTTAGCATCTTATTTGTGCTGGAAAAAGCAAAAATAAACCAGACGATATTACACTAATTAAGATACGGAATAATTAAGCTAGGATTTAGATGTAATTTAAGAGTGGCGCGGCAGATGCCAGAAAATCTAAATACCTAAAAACACGTGTAGCTATTTATTTTTGGAAGAACATTAATGCTTTAAAGCGATTAGCTATAGCATTAGTGTAATGAGAATTGGAGGATGAAGGGAAATTGTTTTCTCTTACAGACGGCCTCTGAAGGAGTGCCCAATTGAAATTACTCCTTAAAAGTACACCGCGTGAAGTTGCAGACTGAAGAAGCAGGCTACATTCACACACTCTATCGGGTGTGTGAATGTAATCTGCGGTGTTACCTGGTGCGGAAAGAAATTCCCGTACACAACCTCAGAAAATATCAATGTAGACACCCTCTTATCAGCGTTCTTCAACAAGGTGTCTCCCTGAAAAACCCGGTTGAATTTATTAAAGGGCGCGTGCGGATTTCACTGCAGACAAATCACTTTTTCCGCAAACAACACCGGATGGAGCGGTTTTTAATGCGTGTCTTTGGTCTGATTCATTCTTGGGCGAGTTTAATTTCCCCTCCCCTTTCTTCCTCATCACGTTGTGTGCGTTAAATATTAATACTATTGGAGTTTTCCTTCTGCCATTAATACTCAAAGGCCAATGTAGCTCCACCTCTCAATTTAAAGGTACCTAGCATGCTCAGCGCTTCACTCGTAAGTGTTTTGAAGTTTTAAGCATTCGGTCACCAACTCAATCAGTGAGTGCCTGTTTCCTGTTGGTTTTGAGGCGCGCTTTCAGAAGAGCAAGAACACAATGCATTGATGAGATCGCACAAGGAATCCATTTCACGCAGACGGCACACCCCCTTTCATTTCGTTTCCATTCATGCCACAAAAAGGAGAAGCTTCAAAACGGCTCCTTTCAGCCGCATGGCTGTTTTAATTAGTCACTTTGGATGAAGCGACCTGGATTCGAAAAATGTTTTTGCTCCGGAAAACGAGCGGCGCAAAGTTTTCAAGACTTAAAGGATAAGGGAAAAAATGTGCATGCCTCGGTAACGAGTGGTTAAGTTGCTTTCTTTTAATCCCAACACCTGCGAAAAAAAAGAATAGCAATTCTCTCCACGGTCCTTTAGAAATCTTTGCTCAGCTCATAATACTTCTTGCTTCATACATATCCCGATGTTTTTTATATTTACATAAACAGTTGAGACGTTATGGTGGAAGGTTTGTGAATCGGAAAAGAGGCGTCTGGATCCATCACCTGAAGTTGTCTTGCAATGTGAGTTGTTCTCCCGTGGGATTTGTGTCGCTGTTGTAAATCATCTGTTTGCAATGATAATTAAGAACAGCAATTTCATTCCTCTTCTATGATCTCTTAATCCATTACGTAAATTTCTCATCGCTGTTCACGGAGCAGACGGTGTCGATCACAATTTAGTCTCGTAATTGCTAGGAGTTCGTTCTATGTGCAAAACAAATGGGTCGCCCTAAGTGAACCAAATTAGAAAAATTTTGATATTGCAATCATAATGTTTTGACTTTTCATTGGTGAAAATGTAGGTGATAATATTTAGTAATATTCTACCATAGTATTTTATTTAACCAATTGAAGTTAGTGTGCAATGCGGGTGGTCTTGCGATAGTGCAGATATTTCTTCATTGCCAAAAAAAGTGTCATCGCAGGTTGCATCGTCCGAAATCTCAAGAAACACGGCGAGAAAGAATGCACACGCTACAGCATAGTGGTGAAATTTAGTTGCACTACTCAAACACGAATCTGTGTTTTTAAAATAAATTATTTAAAAGTAATTTGTAGATTCTAAGATTTCCCTTAGTGTTTGTCAGCCTGTGTTACTTGATGAATATTACTCCTGTACGGTTTGAAGGAACAATGTCATTTCCTAGCACTCATTCATAGGGAACGACCTGTATCATAACTGGCTTTATCCTTTGCGTTGCCTTAGGCGATAACATTGGTAGCTGCATGTTGGTATAAGGACTTGAAGCTAACCCAACTAACAGCATGTTTACTTTGCTATTTTTATCTTTTTTAAATAGTGAAGTTTAGAACAGTATATAAATTCTAATCTTTTGTATGCATGATATGTAGTGCATGTTTGGTGAGAATTCACCCCCTGCCACACACCTTTATGGTGGCTTTCAGGGTATTATGTAGATGTAGATACGTGAGATGAAGTGCAAATCATGGCATCTATATTTCCGAAAATGCATTCCTTTTTTAAATTTTCACGTCTGCCTTCTCTGATGACGAGATGTGGGAATTCCAGAAATGTTTTCTGCAACATCAGATCTGGATTCGATCTTCTCTTAAGTTATCGATGGCGGGTTAGGAGCGCGCTGCTTGCGGGGGTATAGGCGTGGTGCGATGTTGTGTGGAATTGGAGCGTGCATCACGAGGCAAGGTATGGGGGGGGCCTAAAGCTGTCTACTTACACGCTGTGCACCACACACGCACGCGTGCACAGGTGACTAAAGCAGATGCTAATGGCGGAGTAAATATGTCACTCTCCGTGACCTCTATGGCCATGGACAAGTGACAGTGATGTAGCCTTTTCCTGAAATGGCACTGGTATCGATTCGAGGAAATCGTTGCGGGAGAGAATCGACTAGACTTTCATTTTGAGTGCAATCTTTGTCAAACTTGCCACAAAAATGGCGAAAATTATATATGGTGCTGATTTTCAGATAGGAACAAAAAGTTCTCAGCGCGGCCTTTGTTTCGGTATCTTTTGTAGGCCTTGGATGGCAGCCCATGCTATCTAAACGTAGGCTGTACTCGGAATAAATCTGAAAAAGGATTCACAGAGTAAAACGATTTGTATTTCTTCATTGAATTAATTCTCTATTTTCTTACCTAACACAATTCCAACAAAACTTAAACTGTTGCTGTCTCTACTTTGTGGAATGACGACATGAAGGGAGAAATGATTCACTTTGTACTAATTCCACGAATTTATTTTAACCCAACCGATTTCGACGTTAGCACGTCATCACCAGAGGTGCAATCTCCCCTTATATAAAGTCGTGGATTGAGTACAAAGTGAATCATTTCTCCCAACAATTCCAACAGTTAAACTGACAATTTATTTTATTTTTCAAATGCGTAAAAATGCTGTTTTCAACAGCTCTTTTTCTAGCCTTTGATGTTGACACAATTTGAATTGGATTCCTTGCAAATCAAGGCGACCAATCAACATGCTTAATGGCATTTTGCTTCCTGATGCTCATTGTTGGCAAAAAAATTCCTAAATGACTTGACGAAAAGGATTGAACCTGTATTGAGATGTGTGATCAAATAGTTTGTGAGACACCAGTTTTTTTTCATTCATTGCACTACTTGCCAAAGAGGACGATTCCTAATTTTCTCTATCCCAGTTTTTTGAATATTCGAATAGCTGCCGTTTGAAATGAGGGTTTTTTTTTGCCATCAACATTTGCCCGGCATTCAAATCCAGAGGAGGGTCTTCCCGTCAGGAGGCAGTGTCATCGCATTGGGCGCGTGGCGATGCTCTTTCCCACAATGCACTCTGCTAATGGCTACGGCTCGCATCCTTCCATCATTCTTCTCGGCTAATGCTCCCTCGTCCCCCTGTCCTTCCCTGTGCATTCAGAAAATGGCAGCGACTCGGAATACCTTGAAATGTTTTCCTTTGTACTCAAGTGCGTGCATTAATATTTGCATTCTCGCAATAATAGCTCGAACGTAATGGATGCTGGAAGCAACTCGGCCACGTGCAACAATAGCGTGAGCTTTTAACTTGATCATTCCAATCATTGTCCCCGTCCATTGTTGCTGCACACCATTCTCTGAGCCTTCCATTCTTTGAAACAGTCAGGTCTTGGCACACGTATTTGGCAGAATATTTTTGTTGTTGTGTCTCGAATTTTCAGATAGTTTCTCGATGTTTCCACACTGTTTTAGCGGCGGAGAGTCTTACGTGAGCATCACCTTTCAGCTAATACCTACTTCATGGAGCTGAGCAGCCGAAAGACATAGTTGACGAGAAAAAGTGTGGCGTCGTCGTGAACCCTTATTTTGCAAGTCTCCTTTGGAGTCTGTCTACACATACTAAATTTTACAGAATATCTTCACATCCTAAATGATCTATGGTATCGGTCCATGCATATTATAAAAATAGAAAATTGTTTAGCACTCGGTGATAATTACAATTGAGAGGATGAGATTCCGGATAAGCGGATGGTAATTAACAGAAACTGCGTTTTGGGCATTGTATTTACTGTAAAGGAACATGGGATAACTCCTATGGGCCCTTTTAAAAGGTTGACTTTTAATGACCACAGACTGAATGCTAATACTTAGAGGACGGATCTCCTAGTTTAAAGGATATCTTAATTTGGATTAATCCATAACCATGGAGGATCTCATATGCAATGTCTATCCTCATCCAATCGAGTGGTTTGATGCCCTTCTTGGACTTTGCAATTAGTCCCTGGAAATGAATGTTATTTTCAACATATGCATAAAATACGGAAGGTTTGTAGGACCGCAGTTTGAAACCGCCTTGTTCAGTTTTAGAAGGCAAATTATTTAAAAATAACAACTGATGACCTTTTGCAACTGAAAACACTTTTGTATGAACGTTCGACCTTACATTTGGTACGTTTTACTATCCCCTGGTGCAACATATGATTGGCCCTAACAGTTTTTTAATTGTTCCTCAAAGTTTCCATAAAAATCACACTTTGCTTTCTTGCTTGATGATAAAAGACATTTTTAACGATGATATTATCTCTTTATGTTTTCGTGATCTGCTATTAAATTTATCGCATTACTTTATTTTACGCGTCAGAAGATGACGTACTCTATCATATTATATCGTATTAAATTGCTTAGTACTATTTTCCTTAGAGCTTTTATGATTTTATTTTTTCAAACTTAATTTAATTAACATTTATATTTACAAAATGCGCCATGTGCTACCCTATTTTTAAGATTTGTCTACGTATTAAGTTTTCTTATGCTACGCCACCTTAATAAGATAATAAGAACAATGTTCATAATAAGATAATATTATGAACATTGTTCTCACCGATTATTATGATATGTGCTGGAATTTGGTGCGTTACTTTTAAACACTTAGTCATTGTAAAAGGCATAAAATACTTGGAATATCTTCCCCTTTGCAGTTTCAACCCTGTATTCTTGCTCTTGTATGCTCCTTGTATATCCCTTCCACAGAACTTTTGATTGCATTGCGTATAGTAACTATACCTTACTTTTTCCTTCCTTTCTGACAGCTGACAAAATTCATGAAATTCCAGAACCTTTCTCGGCTGGAGGAACTGAAGATTTATAACATCACGTAAGTACTACCTGAGAATCCTTTTGTCTCTCCCTTCAAAATGATCACTTTGAATCCTGACGTTGAGCGTGACCTGATAATCCCTTCTTCTCTCATCGCCGCGGATGCAGGGATGACGGGGAGGTGACGTTCGCTTTCCTGGGCGGGAAGTCTGATGGCGCCAAGGTGAGGGAGGGCCTCATTCGACTGGTCGAGAGGGTCAGGCTGGGCAACCTGCAACTCGTCCCGCATCGGCTGTCCTTCCGACAGGAGCCTGCTCTTTTGCTCACGGTACAGTCAGTGCTTTGTTTTAAAAGGTGTGAAACGCCACATGCTGGGAGTGACTGTAGGTCGTTGCATGGAACTGCTGCGAGGACACTTGCGCAATGCGTGAAGCGAAGAATTCCGAGCAATAACTGTGCAACCAAATCAGCCCTAATCTGATACGTGCATTCACACGCTTTTCGCGAGGGTTGATGCAGAGGGAGCGGCTACGAACTGCTTGCGGGATTGTAGCGATTGAAAGGTCGTTCGAGAATGAGATGTTTTGTTGGCAAGAGCGACAATGATATCGTTTACCATGTTTTTTTATTGCCGAATCTGATAGAGTTTGTAAAATAAAAAGACCCCTATTTTTCCGTTTTTTGATCCGCCAATTGTTTCTCAAGTTATAAGCAGCGAAAAACTGATGTTTTTAACCTTTTCGGAAAAGTGGGCGTGGTGCAACCTCTGATGTACATTGACTTCGTCCAATCACAGCTGAGCCCGTGATGCTACTTTGTCTTATTGCAATAGGGGGTACACAGCTGGCTCTCCCAATGGGAGCGATTTCGACAGGATCTGTTCGAGCCGACCTTCCGAGAATCCCCCTCCACTCCCTTCCCCTCCCCTAAAAGCAGTCAAGGGCGGGAGGAAAATGACGTCAATGTTATCACAGCAGCTTTTTCGGTGGGCGTCACCCTTTGCTTATTTTAATTTTTGGTTTATGAGTGAATGGTTGTGGTTAGAAAATTAACTCTTTCACCAAATTTCTTGTTTCGTGTCCAACTAACAATTTCATGCAGAAAATTGCGATTTCGGTTCCGAGTAAACGCCCCCATTATGCTGGCTGCGTGATTCATCACGTGGAAGCCTTAAATTTTCCTCATAAGTGCACTAATCTTGTTCACTTGGCCCTTACATATGTGTTCGCAGTGCAAGTTTAGGGCCAAGTATACGGGACTGGATGGTCCACTGTTTTCTTTAGACTGCATTTTAGAATCATATTTTACAGTGGTGATGATACTTGCTTCCATCACATCCAATTCCTTGATGCATGAAAGATGCTATACGGTATATCCACGGGGCCCCTCCTACTTGAAGGTACATATATTGTCACTGAATTACTGCGTCAACGATTGCACCATTCAAAACCAGCGCCCTCGAAATTCACCGCGTCACAGACTTTCGCGGACTATCGATCAAACTGAAGCGATGTTAACTCGCGCGGCTCCAATGACTGATTAAGCTGGCTTTGCGGCCACCGCTGCTACAACGATTCCATAGGCCCTGGAAAGAATTACGCGCCTGACTCGGGTACGGAATCCAGGGCCTGCATAGTCCCTTCCCGTTGCCCCAGGTATGTGGGAATGTACTCGGAGTATCGGTGAACTCTATAGATTCAGATACTATTCTGCTATTTATCAGCTGGGTGGAATACGAGCTCACTTTAGGGAACTTAGATACAATGAAAAGAAATAACGCATTAGGTACCACCTTTCAAGAGCTCTTAAGTATATATATGTTTTCATCCTGATATCTAATTATGGTGTGATTATGATTGGGAAAAGTTTGATAGAAAAAAGTGCCCGAAACAGTTACACGGCTATTTGCATTCCACTTTGGTATGGAAGGTATTTCTCATTCAGTTTTAATGGCTTTGGCGTTTTATTCCTTGCATCCGGAAATATTAGGGGTAAGGTTGTTTGCCTCCATGAGAGAATTAATAAATTACTCATTGAAACTAAATTTTAACTACTCTAAAAAATGACGGTGGTATACGATACGTATTCCCTAAAATAAGTTAACCAGAATAAACTTTGAGGAAAAAGAGCAGTTCTATGATTCTGGTTATACAGCTAAAAAGATAGGTAGACAAGGAATTTGTGCTAAAAAACTCAAGCAATCACACTGTCACTTGTATGCGATGGAAATGAAAATATTCCAAATTTCGTGCATTGCTGACTGAAAAACTAGCCAAAAACATTCCAACGTGTTCCATTCCTATTGATAACGCATGGTCAAGTAATTGCTAAAAAATATGATTGCAATATAATTCCCAGTGTGTGTTATTTTATTGTATATATCCTATTATACTTTTTAAGATGTATTTAGTGTTATACTATATTAAATACAACATATGAAAAAGAAATTTTTTAAAATTCAAAGCGACCAATTTTTACTTGACAGCGATAACGTGGTGTTGCGGCGATTCGCATCAATGCATCTATTCAGGAATGTGTACGAGGGTTAAAGTCTTTGTCATGGCAACTTGAATGCATTCAACCTGAAGCTCACAATTATTGTGGGCAGCCAAAACTTTCCTTCAGTGTTAAAGTGTAATAGTTTATATATATATCTTTCTCAAAACTTAGAATAGCATGCCTATTTTCGACATGTAGCAGTACTGTCAATGTGTCGCTGTCCCTTGCAGAGTGTGGTGGTCAACCAGGAGCGAGTGATGGTCGGAGAGGACTTCACCGTGTCCTGCATCGCCCAGGGATCCCCTCTCATGGAGTTCCGATGGTACAAGGACGGGGCCCTGGTCAACCACTCGCGAGCCACCAGGTAAGACGATTTGGAATTCGAAACTCAACGTCTTCATCGCCTGTCACAGCCAACACCAGTCAATCAAGGCGCCCGTTGTGTGTGCCTTCTACCCGATTGAGGGTGTCTTCTTTCATTTGCATTTCCCAAACTCTTTCGTCCCTCTGTCTTTTCTCCGGAGCGAGATATTTCCTGCCTCTTCACCTGAAATGTGGCGGGCCCTCGCCGGCCCAGGTGGCGGCGAGGTAAATTCCTCGCCTGCTAATCCTAGGGTAGCGGGTTCGAGTCCCGCCTGGGTGGGTTTTCCTCCACCTAGGAAACCTAGCCCCTGGGAAACCTGACGACAGGCAAATGCCTATCGGGATCCCAGGGGTATATGGGCCAACAGAACCGTCCGGGCGCAAAAAAAAAATCTCGCCCTGCCTCCCTCGCTCCTTCTCCTCCTAATTCCCAGCGGTCCATCATCCTCCTCTCACTTTGCTTAGCACTCTCCCCTCATTTCTTTCCATCAGAATAAAATCGCGTAAAGCCTGGAACATTGCTCCCTCAAGTCTGTGGCAGTTCATAGATCCCGTCGTAAGGCCATGTGAAGGACTACACTCCTAAAGATGTAGGAATTTAGTAGTCCTTCAGACGTGTTCAAAACTTTGTAAACCTTTAATAGAAATCATGGAAAGGCCAAGTAAATTTTAATGTTTGTAAAATGAAACTGAGGTAAGATAAAGCTATCAAAATAACTGCTTTGAAAACCTCCCAATGTATTATGTCCATTTAAAAGCATGTAGCCAAAATCCCCAATTATTCATCTTCAAGTTTTAAGGGATACTTCTTTATCATAAAATATTGGTCATACCTAAGATTTTATGGCTGAAAATCAAGAACCTTTTCTCCAAAAGCAACGTCATATTTTCAAAGATAACCCGGGTTCTTGATTTCTGCAGCTGTTGTTGGGAGGCCTTGGGAGAGTATTGTGTTATGTTCGCTTTCATTTGCACTGCAACCTTCATTACCTCTGAGATAAACGTTCAATTCGGGAATACATTTCGCCTAAACTTCCCTTGTCTGTAATTTCCATTTGTAACATGTTACGCTTTGCTTAATCACTCTTGCCTACCCAGCGTGCTCCACGAGGCACGTGACTTCTCGTTCGCAAACTTTCCCCATTGCTACGCCTCTAATATTATTCTCTCGGGTTTGAACTTGACTTCTTCTTCACTTCTTGACTGGAGTGAACATCCACGGAGAAACAATCAGTATGCTACGATTCGCTGATGACATAGTACTCATAGCAGAGACAGAGAAGGAGCTGAATAAGTTGCTAGAAACCATGGAAATGGCCACACATCAGCTGAAGATCAATAAAAAGAAAACTAAGATATTGGTGTGCAGCACGAAAAAAGAGGCCAAAACAAACGTTATACTAGGAAAACAAAAACTGGAAGAGGTGAAAGAGTTCTGTTACCTGGGAAGCGGATTAACCAGCGATGGACGAAGCAAGAAAGAAATAGTGAGTAGAATAGCTCAGGCAAAAAGGGCATTCTATCAAAAGAAGAATCTACTTACAGCTGGAAAAACAAGATAGGGAAGTAAGGAAGCAATTCATCAAAACGTATATCTGGAGCACGTTTCTTTACGGCAGTGAGGCATGGACGATGACAGCAGCGGAGAAGAAAAGGGTGGAAGCATTCGAAATAGGGTGCTACCGAAGAATGATGAAGATAAAATGGATCGATCGAGTGACAAATGAGGAAGTCCTAAGAAGAGTGGGAGAAAAGAGAAGTCTACTGAAAAGTATAAAAAGAAGACGGGACAACTTAATCGGCCACATCTTAAGACAAGATGGCCTAATGAAGACAATCGTGGAAGGAAAAGTGAAATGGAAGAATGGAAAAGGCAGGCCTCTGCTGAATTACATAGAACAGGTGGTGAAAGACGTGAAAGAGAGGAACTACTATAGGTTAATATGTAGAGGTTGTCCGATAGAAGAAGCGAGTGGAGGGCTGCGTCAAGCCAATCCAATTGTCATCCACATCGAGCAGAGAATTTTATTTAGAGACTGCAGTGAACATTAAAAAAAGCGACTTTCAATAAAATAATGAGAGTATTGAACTGGATCACTTTCGCTGCCTTAGGGCACGTTTGTTCAGTGTGTATGACAGTGGTAAATGCCCCTTCGATCACGCTAAATGATGGTCAACTACTTGTTTGATTGAAGGCATGAAACAGAATAGCAATTTTTTGTTTAATATGTTCAGACGCCAAGCAATATGGATGGAATCCGACGAATTCCGTATTCGTCGTTACATTTTATTGCGCTTAGTTGGATTTCAGGGTTTAATTGGAGGTGGAGCCGCGCCATCACTTGGCCGTGCCCCGTAACATTTTTTTCGCTTGTCATTTGTTTTCCGATATGAGTGAATGGGAATGTGCGAGCGTACCCCAGAACGCGGCCCAGATAGGACCGAGATCGAACCCACTCCAAGTCATCGGGGGGCACCGCATAGGAAGTTGTGGACCGGGTGGAGTTGCTTGGTTAATCGTGCCTCAACCTTTAGTGATTATTAAAATCATAGCTCACTATTGTTTCTGTTGGCCCAACATAATCATGTTCGGAAGTTGATCATGTGGTCATCTCCGGGCCTGATTTGATTTGAGGACTGGTTTCGATTAGGAGTGTATCGGTTTATGATCCTTGTTTGGCGAAAGGAGAACGTTGAATACTCCAGTGATCGCTGATTTGAAATTCTGTGTTGCATCTCACCCAGCAAAGATGGGACGGGTGAAGAGGACAAAGAATTGCAAAGTTCTGGAGTTGCGAGTTTCTGAAGACTCTGGAGTTCCAGGCTATAACAATCATCCTCACGTATTTTGCAGATGTTGAGCCTCACTTGAGGACCACCCATTCTGCCTCGGAATGTAATTCTACTCATGCAGTTGCTCTCCCTAAGCTCTGTTTGATAGGGTTTGCGGGTAATCTAATGCAGTGGCAGACATTTTATGATGTCTTTCCATCCGCGGTGCATGCAAACCCTGCTTTAAGTGATGTTTAAGAGGGGAAGCAGTGTCGTATGTTTCGTCTCTACTTGTGTCTTCGGGGAATTATTCGGTCGCATGGGATACTTTGAAAGCAGGGTATGTGGACCCTAACAGATTAACTAATGCCTATGAGGAGGCTCTGCTTAATATGACGTCAATCACCAGGGAAGCTCAAGTTATCCGTTAATTTCGTACATTGATCACGGTGCATGTTAAGCGCTGTGGGGCATAATACTAAAAGTTGGACTGCCCCAATGCTGTATTTGTTGTGACGAAATCTAAGTCCCGTGCTGCAGAAGCGATGGGAAAAAATAGGATTGAACGTTGTTGAGCTGCCATCACAATTTTTTTATTTTTGAATGAGGAAGCCAAACGTTTGGGAGCATCATCATCGTTCCAGACGGAAACTGGATTGCACAAAAGGCCCCATAAGCCAGCACAATATTTTGGACAAACTACAAGTAAGGTTGTCAATTCGGATAGTCCAAGTGTCTGAAAATCATGTCCAAATTGTTGTTTGTCATATTCTGTGGAAAATGCAGGAAATTTTCGAAATTAGCCATGGTCCCGGCTGATTGTTATAAAATCGAAAGGGTGCTGTCTAGTTTGTTTTAGGCAGGGGCACTTTTTAAATGAACTTGACTTTAAATCATCGTGCCCCAACTGTAAATTGCGACATAACGAATGATCTTTTTTGGCAGTCGAGTATATTCCAGTCCAAATTTGAAACTAGGGCTGAGCAGTGACAGCGTCACACTCCATTAGCGGACACATTGAGAGTCAGGTGACACGGACCAAAATCCAGTCGGCGAGGTTTCCTCATTTCAAACTTGTACCCATCGCGATGGTTGGTGATGCTTGCGAATGCTAGGGCGACCGTATTAAGACGTCGAAGGGAACGCACGTGCCATTGAACTGTTGATTGACACCGCAGGTCAGGGATCCTTTGTAACAGGGTCCTGCGTTCGGCGGTTAGGGCAAAAATTCGGATAAAATTAGAACGCCCATTTTCGGGTTTGGGAATAATAACGCCGGAGTATCCTCGCGAATGGTCGAGTTAAAGTGATACCTTCGTGATTAAGCACGTGAAGATATGATATCAACGCAATGGTGGTTCCTCATGCTGTGCAGTGTCCAAAAATATCCGTCTTGAATAGAACGTGGCCACATATTGAGGGATTAAAACTTGCTGACCCGCGGTATTATTATGAGAAAGAGATGTTCATACTATAGGGCGCTGAATGCTATTGCGCGCGTGGTAGTTGACGCGCCATGAATTGGTCCGTCAGGGACACCGGACATTTTGCCAACTGTTTTTGTAAATTGTCTGATACGTCAAATGGTTGTGGCATCTCATGTTCCTTTGGTACCGCTTTATTACATTCCGCAGTATTGCATTTGTCGTTCGAAAGAGGAATCCTCGCGACTTCTGATGGTTTCCGATAGTTCGATGAAAACCTCTAATGGCCTGTCATTAAATCATGCATCAAATAAGGGTCCCAAATTGCAAGTTGATCTGATCGATGTAATAATGCGCTTAAGATTGCATGAGGTTGTTGTGATCGCGATACACGCCAAATGCATGGGAACATCGAACTGCATCCGGTCAGTTACGATATGCAACGGATATTTTGGAGATTCACTCCCGAGGAATTGCGAGGGTACCTACAGGTTGGCAACCGTTACCTATGGAATGAAATCGGCTCCTTTTTCGGCAATTCGTGCCCAATCACCAGTTGAAATTCACATTAATCGCCACGCGAAAAAATTCACCTGGACCGGGAATCGAACCACGGGCCTTTATCTTTCTGGGCCACTGCGCAGACCACTACGCTACCCAGTGTCCCTAATTCGCAGGGCAATTTTTCCGAGGTTCAAGTTACCTACTAGATATTCAGCCCTTGCAGTCCCTCAAGTATGGCAACCCTTGAATCCCTTTCTCCCTTGCGTTGCCATCTTTGATGGACCTCAAGAGCTCAACATCTAGTACCTACCTTGACCATCGGTAAATATTGCCAAGGTCCGTGGTTCGATTCCTGTCCAGGTGAATTTTTTGGCGTGGCAATTAATGTGAATTTCACCGCCGTTCACGCGGCAGGCTTGAAATATCCTACCTTCACCAGTTGGTTTGCGATGAAGGCACGTATTTTCCGATTGCATCTCGAATAATTAGAAAACATACGTATAAGGCCATAGAGGAAGGGCTAAAATTGCAGTGTGCATTGCAATTTTTGTGAATTGTATTTAACGGGAAAAATGTTAAACTTCTTTATTGGCCAATTCATACTTTGACCTAAAGGTTTATGGAAAGTGTTTAATTTACGTTGAAATTTTCTTTTTTTTTCGGTTCTTTACCGAACGTTGTTAATGCCATTGCCATTATCGTTTCCGAAATGAAAACGTGGTTAATGCTTAAACAGTTCACCATAGAGGGATGCCTTAAAAGGTCACGCACGGCTTAAAAGACCGTGTTGATTGATTTAAGTCTGCAACAATTGGTCATCACTTCTTGTCTCTTCTCTTCGGAGCCGTATTTATAAACCCCGTTTCTACCATCTAACAAAATATTTGGACTTCTTGCCCTGTAAATGCGGTGTAGTTAATTTTTTCAACATTCCCGGTCGTTACTTTTGAGCCACTACCGAGAGATGGCGCCGCTGTATCATTTCTTTTGGCACGTGATCTTACTGTTAATCTTTCGCAGAGGAATTGCTGGAACCTGGAACGAACCTGGAACATGAGGACAAATAGACGCCACGCTTTCGAAATTGTCCTAATTTGAGATTAGTAAACATGGTGAGAAACACAAATTAAGTATAACAAAATATAAGAATGATAATTTGAAATATAACATGTAAAATAAATTTTTTTTAAAAAGCACGCAGGTGTGTAGTTAGGTTCCCGCCCTTGGGCGCTTCGGACCTTATCCTTTCACCATCCCTTCAATACCTATCCTTATACCTTTCCTCCCGGTCTGAAGCGCCTATTAGTGCGGAAACAGACTTGAAAACACCCATGGAGGTGTGTAGTGTGGTAGGCTAAATTTGTACCAGCTTTTAGTAATAGAATTTCAACCTTAGTGGAACTATTTGTATTCTTAAGTATCCGTAGGAAGTTCATTGGCGTAATTGTAATTTAGTTCAAGCGTAAATAACATCTACATAAAAGGCTAGAGAAAATATTTTATTCCCCAACACCTCAAATTCCGCTCCTGGGGTAGTATAAGCATTAGAAGAATTCTAGTTTTTTAGAGTAATTAATCTTCCAAGTTTATATCCGACCGTCTGACCCCATTATCTGAAGCCAAACACAACACCAAAGCCCGGAGTCTTGGATCGGTTGCCGTATCTGTCTTGCATGCAGGGTTGAGTAATATGTTTCCATTTATCCCGAACAGCTGTAGCGGAAAATATCCAATCTGAAATGATAGCGCTCTGGCGAGGGAATCCGCCGTCATGAAAGTCGATCAACGTGAAAAAACAAACCAATTTCCTCTCCGGAATTAAGCCGCTGCTAGCAATCGCAGGGACTGGTTTGCTTTCCTCTTCTTAATCGGAGCGGCATCTAGCCAGCTGCTCTATATCCCACAAGTCCCGCCGCTCCAGGTGGGTCTCCTCTGCATTCAGAGTTTTCCCTTTCGTGTGGGATACTCTCGAAAGATTCCAATGCTTATCAGTGGCCCAGAAGTCTTATTGTTTCAATAATTAATTTTGCACCTATTACCCTGCTATTGAATAAGAAATTAACTTATACTTCAGGTATTAATTGCTTTAAACATACAATTCTCTTCCAAAACTTTCGCCGGTGAATCGCTTTTACCGTATCGGCCTGTTAATTAATCGTTCTACACCCGCTAATACCTCACCAAAAAGCAAATACCCCTCGATTGCACATTTTGCCAGTTCGTTGACTGAACATTTCATATCAAAGCTCCTGTTCACTCACTGCGCACTTTAAATGCTTTGCAGCTGGAAGGGAGAACGGATCTCCTTTAATCTTTTTCACGATTGGACCTGAAGTCTGTCATCAGAAGTGAAGTTTCTTTAAGGAGCCCTCTCGTATGTTTCGCGTCGGTGAGCAGTGAAACGACGAAGCCCCTGGAGCACGGAGACTACTAACCACATGTTTTCAATGAAACTCCATGTTTCTTATTCTCTTACTTTGCAATTCATGTAATTTAGAATGCAATTCATTATCATTCCCTTTGCTCAACGCCAGGATGACATGTCAGGGCATGCGGTGGCCCGGTATTCGCTGGACTACTTATTGATCTGCCTTTTAATGCCTGCGTCGTGGGACCTTTGGCACACTTCACATCGACACGTGGAGAATGCCCCAGGAGTGAACGCCTGCGGTCATGAGACTGGATTCATTCTGCTTCAAAGATGGATGAAAGCTCCTGTCGGCAGCTATTGTTAACTCATGTATTTGTTCAGTTATTTCGTTTCGCTCGAAAGGCTATTAAGCCTATCAAAGACTGTCTCCTCCTTGGCCCTTTGATATTTACTTGTAATTTTACATTAACTTACTTTGTGAATAGTTTAGCTTTTATCTTATGAGGAAGTTTCACATAAGGTAGCTACGTAATGGTTCGAATTGTTTTTTTAAAGTCAACTTTGTTAATCTTCTGATCAAAGAAACACCTCATTAACTTAATCAAATATTCCATAATGCTTCAACTGACGGTTTGGGTAGCGTCCATGTTCTTACCCTTTTTCCATTATGCAACTAGTACGATGGGCAAAGAATTGAAGATTTCTTGTTTTCTTTGGCATAATATGTGATTCATTAATATTCTGTCATATGCCGTTTCTTCTGTAGATTCTTTAAAGAGATGAAAGGGCTCTTTTTGAGAATTCCGTATCTTTATGTTCCATTTATTTTCTTTCCATTGTGGAGGAAAGGGATTTTTGGAGGCACTCAACGCAATCTTTACGTCTCCGGCGCTTCAAAGAGAAGACTCCTTGGATCTCAATGCCGCCACAAACCATCTCTCTTCAACTCCTCAAAGACCAAAGATCATGTAAACATAAAATTTTATTTTACTTTCGCAATAACACTGCTCGAACGGTATTTAGTATTCCATTGGCTCTGACCAAACGTGGTGTCCATATTTCTCCTTTTTTTCTAGTGAGGATGCTTATTAAAGTAATAGTGGATTCCAGTTCTCGGAAAAAACAAGGTACGAGAGAAGCGATTCAGGACGTCAGGCTGCTGATAGGGAAGGCAATGGAGAGGGAGGAGCTTACGTTCCTCGCGTTAGTGCATTTGGAGAAAGCGATTGACAACATGGATGAGTATTGTATGCTAGGGATGCTTAGGGTATATGAGTGTCGTACAAGACCAAAGAATCATCCAGAGTTTCTGTAAACAGCAGTTGGCTGCGGTCAAATCAGGACCCAGAGAAAAGACAAGGGAGAGAAATGCGAGAAAGTTGTGCACTGTCTTTCCGTGCTATTCATTGTCTGCATGGAGAAGCCTTCAAAAACCTCACATGGAAATATTCGGAAGTGAATATCCACGGGAAGATAATCAGCATACTGCGATTTTCCGACGGCATAGCCGAAATATATTTAAAGAAAACTGTGGACATATTGGAAAAACAATGTTAATATATCAGGTGAAAATCAACAGAATCTAATTTATTGATATGCAGCAGGATAATAGAAGTCAAGACTGGAAAACTAATGGTCGAGAAGGTGATGGAATATTACTTTTTGGAAAGCCGAATAACTTACCAGCGATGGACCAAACAGAACTTGTCTGTCGAACGAAAAGGGCATTTTATCAAAAGAAGTATCTGCTTGAAATACAAGCGTAGAAGTAAGGAAACATCTTCTTTGAAAATATATCCTTATGACAGTGAGGCATGGGCGTTAACAGCAGCAGAGAAGTCAAGGCGTGAAGATATCTGAATTTGCCACCGACCTTTGAATATTTTGAAGAGGAGACAGGAAAACGTCATTGGCAATACCATGAGACTTAATCGCCTAGTGAAGACTGTCATTGGATTGGTTTAACGCAGCCCTCCACTCGATTCTTCTATCGGCCAACCTCTTCATATTAACGTAGTTCTTCTCTTTCACGTCCTTTACGAAGGTTCTGTATATCTCACACGAGGCCTGCCTTTTCCATTCTTCCATTTCACTTTTCCCTCGACGATTGTCTTCATCAGGCCATCGTGTCTTAAGATGTGGCCGACTAAGTTGTCCCGACTTCTTTTTAAGGTTTTCGTCAGACTTCTCTTTTCTCCCACTCTTCTTAGGACTTCTTCATTGGTCACTCGGTCGATCCATTTTATCTTCATCATTCGTCGATAGCACCATATTTCGAATGATTCCACCCTTTTCTTCTCCGCTGCTGTCACCGTCCATGTCTCACTGCCGTAAAGAAACATGCTCCAGATATACGTTTTGATGAATTGCTTCCTTACTTCCATGCTCGTATTTCCAGCTGTAAGTAGATTCTTCTTTTGATAGAATGCCCTCTTTGCCTGCGCTATTCTACTCACTATTTCTTTCTTGGTTCGTCCATCGTTGGTTACTCTGCTTCCCAGGTAACAAGACTATTTCACCTCTTCCAGTTTCTGTTTTCCTCTTAGACAGAACAACTACACATAGGAGAACCTAAGCCTGGGCTTGCCAAAAGACTCCTGTCACTGAACAGGGGTCAATTACGAACGGTAGTGGGACTCCTCACGGGGCACTACCAGGTGATGAGGCACCTGCACCTCCTGGGAATTGTAGATTCACCTAGATGCAGATGATGCGAAGAAGGGGATGGAACTACATCCCACATATTATGCGAGTGCCCTGCTGTGATGAGGACTCGAAATAGGTACCTGGGGTCTCCATTTTTGGAACCCAGGGGGGTAAGGGAAATCCCCATAGGGGACTTGTTGGCCTTTAGCAAGGCGATCGGCCTGTATGGGTGATTTCTATAGAAGGGTAGTTGGCACAATGGGCAAATAGGTCCAAGTGCCTTGGAGGAACTCCAGCGCAAAACAATCTAATCTAATCTTCTGTTTTTCTAGTATAACGTTGGTTTCAGCCTCTTCTCTCTTGCTGCACACCAATATCTTAGTTTTCTTCTTATAGATCTTCAGCTGATGTATTGTCATTGTCCTTTCAATGGTGCGATTCCATTATCGGCGCTTTATGCTTGCAATCTCCGTATGTCGAGCCTGAGGGCAACCCTTCCAAGCCCTGCTGAACCCCTCCCTTAACTGAACTCTTCCAGGCACATGTGGCAGAGGCTTCTGGGCCGGGACAGCCGCGAGAGCTACACGGCCATCCTCCGGGTGTCCGGAGCCGCGGCCGAGGACGATGGGCAGCTGTGGTGTCACGTGACCGACGCCGGTCAGCAGCAGTGCGCCGCCGTCCGCTTGACGGTCGCCGGGACGCCCCCGACGGCCTCCGTGCGCCCCAGGGCAGTCACGCTGCACAGGGTGAGAGTACCGCAAGGGAATGCACTTGCACCCGCCGCTTGCACTTGTCCATTTCAAGAATCCACTGTTTGAAATTCCATTTCAAAGCATTGTTCAACCGTCAATGAAAACTAATGTAGGAAAACTGCAATAAATGCCGGTTTATAGAAAAAAAACACGGCGCGAAATTAACTTACGTACTTTGCGGAACTAACATCCGCAGGTCGTTATAAAAAAACCAGCATGGACTGGACGTCATCATTTTGGAAGTAATAGCGGATAGAAGGCGTTAAGCGTGTATACAGTTCGAAAGATCGCGGAAATTTGTTTAAATCAATTATGCAGGGAAACCGTGGAGGAAAAGAGACTTCTATTTCACGTTTTTCAACCCTGCATAATTTCTCCCTTCATGCACCGAAAATATGAACAAAACACGGAAGAAAGTCGCTGAAATAAAAGAGTTCGGCTCTGCGCTCTTGCGTTAATTGCTATTCTTTTTTTTATGAACGCCGCCATTGCTTAGGAACTTCTAATATAGGTCCTAGAATCTTGCAATGAATGTATGCTAACGTTCATTCCACCCTTATTTTTTCCATTCACGGGCCTTAATGGACTGAAATGCAATGACGAGAACTCAGGTATCGCGGACATTAATTAAAAAATTAAATTATCTATTCGGCCTTGTTTTAACGGTTATTGCCAATTTTAATACAATCTTCTTATTCAAATATACTCCTTATTGGATAATATTAATTTATGCCAAAAATGGAAATAGTTACCTTTTGATTTAATATACTAATATCTTTTTAGCACAAAGTCAATTTAAATAACTTTGAAATTAACACTCTGAAGTTACCTTTCTGCAATACGCAATTACTGTGGCAGATTCGATAAAATAATGCTCATTTTTTAAAATATTTCCAGTACCGAGTTCACCCCTCTTTCTCAATTGCATGTGTTTTATTCGGTCCAACATGTCCGACGTATTTCTCTGTTGTTCGTACACAGGCGAACGCAGTACCTATTTACCCTCTGCTAAATGCGTTGCGTAAGGACTGAATAAGTTATCACTAAGCTATCACATTTCCTAAAATGCATATTTTTTCTTTTATTCAGGAAACCAATTTTATGAAGTTATAGTTCATTTAGGAGCATTTATGGCGAAATTAAGGCAAGTTTTTACTACCTAAAAATGTCTATTTTACCTCTTTATGCCTTTTTCTGCAGATATCGCCTATTTAAGGGCATAAAAAAGTGATATTCTTCTGAACGTCAACCAAAATTCTCGTTATTGCGGAGTGTTATTTCAGTTTCTTTCTTCGTATTTTTAATAATGTCATTAAGCATGCGTAGAGAAAAGTCGTCCAAAGTATTAGTATGTAAAGAGTAGGAAAATAAGTATAGCAATTTTACGTGATCCATGCATGAGATGGTTACAATTGCCAAGAACTTGTTTATGAAGCTTTATTTAAAGAATTTTAAGCTTTACTTTAAATAGATACTGCCCGAAGTTGCTCTGCCTTTAAGCCAGTATTGATTATCATGGGGAACATGGATAAATACTTCCTTATACTCTGCAGATAAAATAATTGGAATAAGTGAGGCATGTGACTGGAATAATGTGCGCCTCCAATACATTAGCTCGAGCGTCACTTTCACCCACTTACGTGTACTCTATTGCAACCAGTTTTTTTAAAAAAAGTCATAATGTTTTTCTTTCAAATACAAAAATAATTTTTTAGTGTTTTTTTAAGGGCTTGGGGGATATGGTCTGTGTAAAAACAGTGCTCAACTCCCTCATGCTTGGACCTAAACAGACTCTCATTCCAACATTACTATACTTTAACCATCATTAATCCTCGTCGGATTGGGTTTAATAATTAGAGAATCATTGAGAAAGAAAGTGTAAATGTTCCTGAATCAGGTATAAAAAGAAATGTTTGGTGTGTATGAGGGGTTTGGGAGATATAGTCGATGTAAAAACAGTGTTCAATTCCCACAGGCAATGGGCCTACACAGACTCGCATTCCAACAATACTATACTTTAACCATAATCAATCCTCGTGGGATTTGGTTTAAAAATTAGAAAATCATTGGGTTAGAAAGTCTATATGTTGCTGGATCAGGTTCAAAAAGAAATGTTTTTATGAGGGGTTTGGAAGGTATGGTCGATGTGAATACAGTGTTCATTTTTCACAGCAGTACACCAGTCACACGCATGCATTCCTACAATCCCATTTTGTAACCTTCATTATCTTATTTACACCGATAAAAGGTATGAATAGTGGCACTGACGCTTTGTAGTACGGACAGACATTTATTAATGGATGAACAGTTGCCCGGAGGTTGAGTTGGTTCCTGAGGTTGACCTGACCTCGTTGAAAAATATCAGTAGCCAATTGAAAATAGTTATTTAAAAATAAGTTTAAAAATAACAAATATAGATGGTTAATATCTTATAAAAAGGGCATGGGCTTCATCCTATTCTTGTACCTCGCATTCACACCACAGCACGAATTTCAGTCACTACTGCCTCGTTCCCAAATAACGGTAAGTTACAACAATATCCTACAATAATATAAGATGGTTCCAGATGAAGTGATTCCACCTCATTTAGTACTGTCCAGGGAAATTGCAAACACCCACTCTAGCACGATTGATGGAATAGTGAGAGAAGCTCTGAATCGGTGTTGAGCTCACAGATATTTGTGCATATTTGCACCGTAGCGCACCGATAATCGGTTCTCTGTTTTCTGCATTACGCATATTTTTTAACAATTTTGAATTTTCCTTTCTTCAAGATTCCTGTGGCCAACAGGAAATAATGATGAGACGTTTATAGATCAAATAGCGCATCGTATATGTTAAAAGCTGGGCAGATATTGAGTCTTTTACCCCAAGATGGTGCATGTCACATGCGTCGCACATGCTCTACACAGATTAGTAGAGGAGATAAGTTCCAAGTTTCCCTATGTAAATGAGGTGATTTCAAGCCTTATAAAAGTATTTTTGAAGTCACCATTCCGCATTGCTGTTATTAAATTATCAGGGACTTCGGTTGCTCCAGGACCAGAGATGACAGCAGAAGAGCTTGCATAATTTAAGCAATCACCTTTAAGCAAACCTGTCACCTCCTCGCGTGAGGTTGAGAAGTCATTTTTATACTAAAAATAATCCTGACTGACTCTTGGCATCAGTTTACAGGAGAACATTGTGAGAAATATATTTTAATGTAACTTGAAATAAGTAAATCTTTTGTGTTTTATGTTACTTCAATTTATAAGCCAATTTTATTTGGAGTTTTATCCTTTTTGCTCTCCATCAGTTTTACCAAAAGTAATCGTGTTTTTCAGCCCAAACTCTAGTTTTCAGACGCTCCTTTGTGGCAATAAGCCGCATTATGTTTCTAGTGGTTGCGGAGGAGTGAGGTCTTCGCCTTCTTATCTTCGGATTATGGGTTCGAGTCCTGGCTGGGTGGGTATTTCACCACCCAAGGAATGGATGTATGTCAAGTTCTGTTGTCTCGTCCCTGGAATACCTGATTACAGGCCTTTTGGGATTCCAGAAATGACAGAATTGTCCGAAATGCAAAACATATTTTAAGCTCCTATTTGAAGTGCCTATTTTGAAATTTTAAGTGCCCATTTAGGCTTCCCATTTCTTCATTATAGTGCCTAAATGCTTAGTTATCACGTATCTACTTATAAAATGCAGTTCCATGATTTGCACATGCTAAAGTCCCGTAATGACAAGTATTGAAAGGCAATCGCCTATTACTTTCATGTGAATGAATTTATCCCCAATAACTCTTACATGGCTAATTAATCCGGTAGTTTGTTTATAGAGCTTTAATATATGAACACCAACCCAAATGGTTTCATTTGCCAAAAGTTATAAAACTGGTCCTCAGTGTAAGCGGCCAAGTTGAAAAAAGCGCACAGTTTTGTGTCCTTATAATGAATAATTATTCAATCACAACAGGTTGAGGCCAGATGACATATTAAATGCATGCAGCTCGAAGTTTCCTTCTTGTGTGTCGGCGGCGTTATATTTTTTGAATTGCAAGCAAATCACAATGTGAAATGCATCGCGAATAAAGCTGCGACCCTGAATATGAAGCAGTCGCCAAGGGAAGCGCCAGAACTCGTGGCATTTTTGCGACAGGACGCGTCGATGGAGGCCGCTCCTGTCAACCCTCTGTCAATTCCATCGTTTCCACTCTGTTTCCCTTCCAAAGTGAGGTCTCTCCATCCATAGAGAACACAACGGAAGAAATAACAAGGAACACATCCACTATGGCGCACATCTCGAACATTTTCTCTTCTGCAGTGACCCTGTCGCACCCTGCCGTGTTGCCTTCCCCACGTATCCTCCTTCCTTTCGCCCTTTTGATGTACCGGACCCTTTTACGGGAGTCATCCACTTCCATGTAAGCGCCACTTCCATGTATGGGAGCGCCACTTTCATGTAAGGGTGTTCTACTTTTTTCGTGCAAAAATTTATTAATATCAATTAAACAATTATGGTAAGGCGAGCATTTTTTTACAATCCTAAATTCTGCATAATATTGCGCATCTTATATTAGTTTCTCGTCAAAACGACATTTCTCTTTACATTATTAATCTGGAAATTTTACTGCAAGAAAAATGCTCTGCCGTTTTGCCACGTATAAAATATTTGATTCTCAGCGTCTTTTTCTTCAAACATATTATGGAAAGGCCAAATTATTTTACTGTCAATCGATAGAAGCGCCAAAAGATGGACACCTACTTCATAATTAGGTGGAGCCTCCTTAATTGGTCACTGGCACTGATTGTTGAAAAAGTCAATTGCCAAAATAGGTTTGCTGTCCAGCGAATTAGATGTCCAACATTTTTAGACACAAGCTTCAATGGAGTCGTGAAGTCGCAGCCATTGTATCGGCGCTGAATGGATGGATGCAGGAGGCACTCCATCCATCAAATCGCGATTTGTTCAGTAGCTTGCGTCCAGTCCCTGGTGGATTTCAGAGGAGAATGCTGGGCATCTTCCTTTTTTCGAGACAGGGGTTGACACTATCCACGGTCGCAGTGGGGAAGTGGAGAGCATGAAGATCGATTGGTGCTCGCACAGTCAGTCAATCGATGGATCTCAGGTGCTGATGGAATGGACCCAGAAGGGAGTGGGCAGAAGTTGAACTTCAATTGTATTCCTTTATTCACTAAGACATGCGTCGGTAGAGTTTATCACGTCTTGGAGTAAAATCAAATAGAGTATCAGTGCCACCCACTGGTTTATTTTTATCTCCACTTGGCTTTCAGCACACTAATGGTGTCGTCATCAGTTATGTTCCGTTCAGTTCAGTGGTGTCATCATCAGTTTAGTTGCATTGTATACACACTGATAATAATAATAATAATAAAGTTTATTGTTCTAGGACCTTGTCCTATGGAACATAAATAATTTTACACAATTTGACTCTGCAGTGAAAACAGAATTAAGTACTTGTCTAACTAAATGCATACAATCAGAAGAGAATTATACAGAAAAAGAAATGACTTCACATTTAGAGATCAACTACTGCGGAGGGATGAAGTAACTAAATAATAAAATAAATGGATAAAGTAACTCAATAAAAGTAGCCAGTGATGCGATTCTACAATTTTACAAAATTAAGGATTACCTTATATTAAATTTTATAAAACATTTGACAGAAATAAACAGAAAAGGAAAACCTGTATTTGAGTAATAATATCACATAGTAAATAACATTTATAGATTACAATGTAACATTACAATATTTTCGGTATTCAATCATAATTAAGTTTTTTGACATACTTAGCAGTACCAATAATAATAGCTTTAGATTTATGCGGCTAAAGTTTTAGTAAATTCCTCCTGGCCCAATCACAGATATGGTTTACATCTTCATTTAATTTTTTAATGGCATTATCGATCTTTGTTGGATGACAGTCAAGGTAAATTTGTAAATCGTCTGCGTAGAGGTGATAGTTCGAGTGGGAGATAGAACGTGGTAAATCTCATGCTAATCATGGTAATCTAAGTGCTTACGCAATTCATCAATATGAGCTGGTAACGACTGAGCGTTTACATGACATATATTCAGATATATGATCAGAGAGAGGAAGTGGATAGAGGGGGTGTGCTGAGAGCAGGTGTTGTTGGAGGGATACGATGCGGAAGTGACAATCAGATTCAACCTCAAGTATCGGCGCAAAAAAGGTAGAACGCTGAACTTTAAGCATTTGTATGAAATTCTGCCAAAGCCCCATAGAGTCGTGTAATATATCGTTTTACTCCTTGTTTATTTGATTATAACATTAATACATTAAAAAGTGTTTAAACATAAACGTTTAGCTTATACGGTGGAAATAGTGAAAAAGAACACGCGAAAAACTAGGAGAACGGCGAAACGGTCTTCTTCTTCATCTCGTCACCGGCAAAATATTTGATTGGTGCACTTCATTGTTTTAATTATACGAGGGTACGGTGAAAAGTTCTTGGCCTGACAATGAAAGACTGCGATTTTCATTTAAAAAATGATTTTATTTTTCTACGTAATCTCCCTTGACCTCAACACACTTGGTCCATAGTTTACCCAACATCCGAACAAATATTCTTCCCGGAAGTGAGAGTCTGGAAGGCCGTGAAAATATCCATCTACGGCCCTCTCAACTTCTTCATTGGACGCGAAGTGCTTCCAAGAAACAAATTTCTTCAAGTTTGGGAATGGATGGAAGTCTGAGGGTGCTAAATCAGGAGAATAGGGGGGATGACCGAGCAAATCGTACCTGATATCCCGTAGTTTTCCCATCGCCAACGCACTTGTGAGCAGGTGCGTCGTCCTGGTGAAAGATGATTTTTTTCTTCTTCAACCCAGGCCTCTTCTCGAGAGTTTTGCATCCAGCTGGTCAAGTAGGTTGGCGTAATATTCGCCTGTAATTGTTCTGCCTTTTTCAAGGTAATCAATTAACAGAATCCCTTTCGCATCCCAAAACACACTGGTCATGACCTTTCCGGTAGATGCGATCGACTTTGCTTTCTTTGGCGCGGAACCACCAACTTCCACCCATTGCTTTTTCTGCTGTTTGGTTTCTGGTGTGTAGTGGTGGACCCATGTCTCATCCATGGTGGCAAATCGCCACACAAAATCGGTCGGATACCTCTTTAATCGGTCCAAATATTACTCTGAAAGTCGTTTGCGCATTTGTTTTTGATCGGCATTCAGCAACTGCGGCACCCACCTTGCGCAGAGCTTTCGCAACCCTAGTTCTTCGTGCAAGATGTTTCGCACCCTTTCTTCCGATACCCCCACGGCCTCAGCTATCTCACTCACCTTCACTTGCCTATCGTCTAACACGATATCGTGCACTTTTTCAATGATTTCCGGTGTGGTTACGGTTTTTGGCCGTCCTTAACGTGGGTCTACTTTGAGGGATGTGTGACCACGTTTAAATTCAGCTGCCTACTTTTTAACGGTTGACATTGAAGGAGCAGAGTCCCCGTACCCTTTTGTTAATTTCGGTTGAATTTCCTTAGGGGTAAATCCATCGAAAACGAGGAATTTTATAACCGCACGATATTCAATTTTAACGTTAAACAATAAGGACTACAACATAACAATACTGAAACCATACGTGTAAACACACTAGTTGAGAGAACAAGTTAAAACTTGCCTTACGAACTAATGGCACATGCACCCATGCAGGAATAAAAATTTTTCGCTGATTGCAACACCATCTCTGTGTCAGGCCGAGAACTTTTCTCCTTACCCTCGTAGAGAGATCGACGTCTCCGGATTAAAAATATTTTTTAAAATTAAATTTTACCCATTCTTTGATTTTTAAGATGGCCTAAGGTTAGATTTCAATTTCCGAGGTGTAGAAAAGTACATGAATATCGAGGTTACGTATGCTATATGGAAAAAATATTTCAAAACTTTTCATGTAAGGAAATATTGTTCCTCTTACTTAAAATAAATCACGAAGACGAAAATCGCTCCGCGGCAATGCACACTACCATTTCACACTGTTGGCAATAGTGAACTCCTGGTCGCGAGCGGCTCAAATCTCTAATAATACGTCCGTTGAGTGCTATGTAAGAAAAGCACGCATATAAACTATCTAAACACTCAATACATTTAGTTAACGTTTAATTTCTAATCATTTATCATTTGAAATTGTCTTCATAAGTAACAAATACATGACGAAACTAAAGAAAATAACACTGAATTAATATAAAAAACATTTCGGTTGAAATTTGGCTTTTCTCTACCTTCCGCACAGGGTCTTCTTCTGTTCTCCCAATTCCCATCCTCCGTATTTCGCCTTCCAAAGGTATTCCGTATATTTCCAGTTCTCCCTCGCAGCAGAATATCCCTCCTGCCTTCGGGCTGTCCCATCCCATTATGCTGTCAACGATCAGAGAATCCGCCGTCATTTGGAAGTTCTCTAATGCCTTTCTCCTCCGCTCCCGCCCGGCCTTCCAACCTTCTTAAGGGAACAGATTGGTTCTTCTGCGCCATGGGGGAAAATGAAGATCACAATTCGTTATGTTCCCGTGTAGCGGGCGGGGGGAGGGGGGGGGGGGAAGGTGTAACGGCTTAGCTCCCCCCCTTCTGAGCCGGCAGGAAGACGGAACTGGCCTTGCACGCGATTCCACTTACTCGATGAGTTTCATTCACTCTTTCAAGATTTCTCTGGAATGTTAAATGCCTTAGAAAAGGATTGGAACTTCTCGGTAGGGGGTGAGGGATTTAATAATCGGGGGGTCGTAGAAATGCAGAGGATCGGTCGGAGATCGTAGAAATACAGGAATAATGAATCTATTCCTCACTTTTTTCTTTCTAGGATACAAGAGCTTGGCTTGTTTGCGGGAAATAATCTCTCTTACAGATACATGCTTGCTTGTTTTGTATTTGGAATTTTTTAATGCCAGCACCCTGGACACCTTATACAATGTTTTCACTCGAAGGAGAAATACACAAATGTAATAGCCAGGATGACTCCGGAGTAATTAATCGCCCCTCAGTAGTGGGCCATTACCTGCAGTAAATCTATTTGCGCTGTTGGCACCCAGGACATGGAATGGTACTCCATATTCCATGAAAAGTCAGTGATTCAAAATTCAGTCTCTGAAAAGTTCACTGGTGGCCTTCAAAAATAGATTATTCGATGAAATACTACTGCTGGAAAAGGGTATACGACACACTCATGTGTTTTTTTCTTTTTTTCTTTTTTGTTCTTAATGTTTCAATATTTGCTTTTACTCACCTCCCTTCCGAAAAATTCCGTACATATTTTCTGTACAACGTTAGGAATTTTACAGAATGTCTGTAGAAACAGTTCCATCTCTGCGGAGTTATACATACAAACGTCTACGGGAAAGTGATTTCTGTAGAAAGATGTGATGTCGTACTGTTTCTACGGAATATTTTGTGAGGATAAGTTCCAAATTCCATAGTGTAAGCAAGCCCAGAATGTCACCTCAGAATATCTTCTCGTCATCCCTCTCGACTATATCCTAAGGAAGGAGCATATTTAGGTACAAATACATTTTAAAATGAGAATACATAGTTAGAAAAAAGGATTTTTATTCCCAATAAGTTTATTTTGAACCGAGATACTAATTTGACTCTGGAGAACTCCAGATGCTGCACATGAAAACTCCATCTTTGTTTTTTGCGTCCTGTGCATTTATCTTGATTTTGAAGTTATCCTAAAATACTTTCTGTTCAGTATCAAGTGGAGCAGTTTTGTTTGTTAATGCATGTTGAGCGGAAAGTTATATCATTATTGGTTAAAATATATCTACGAATAGGCAAGTAGTCAGCGGCCGCGTTTGAGATATTGAAAGCGTCGATCACAAAAGTGTGGAATGGCCCGGTGCCATGAAGGTCGCCTTTTTGGCCTTTGGGTCTAAGTACTATCATTGAGTAGAAAATTTTCCTTCACGGCATCGTGGAAATCGTACCTACTTTTATTTCTCTTGGGATAACTATATTTCTAATAGTTCCGCTTCCCTCGTAGATGAGTTTGCTGCCATTATTCCTTATTGCAAGGTTTTGATACTCCGACCCTAGCGTTCCTTTGATAGCTTTGGACATAAAGTGTAGTAGGAGACATGTTTTTAGTAACTGAAATTAGGGTGAATATTGCATTTATGCATATTTGTGATTTTGTATCACTTACTGAAATATAAGTGGACGTCCATTAATTACGTGAGGCGCTTAGGGGTCGATCCTAATCTCACCTCACTAACATGATTCACCACTAAAATATGGCCGAACACAATAATATTTATCGCGATTATGCGAACTCCACAAAGTAGCACAGTAGCCCCTCAATTGTTTAGCCACCACCGGAATGCCAAACGCGCAATTTTCTCACTGACTAGTATGTTCTTAGTAGTCTTAAATACTAGTCTCAAATAGAAATTACTAAGCAAATTATAATTATGTTTTTTTGATAAAAACAACAAAATGAACCACAGATTAATGTATTGACACAAAAAATACGCATTTTGAATAGATTCACGTGAGATTAGTGGGGGGAGGAGGGGGGGGGGAGCCAAATTTCACGGCATCTCAGCAAGGGGGGGGGGGGGTCGAAAAATCGCCAAAGTCGCCTCTCACGTAATTAATGGACGCCCCCTAATTGAAAGAAGTTGCTGAAAATCAATTGAAGTCAGGAGTTGTCCAGCTTTCAATAAATGATTGAAAGATATGTTATTAATGCAGCATTTGACTTTAGATCGTTCTTATTCAGAGGCCAAAATTGTAGGTGAGCAACAGAGAATGTGGTTGCAGACCTCATTTCTAATTAATATAAACAGCGCCACTAGTGGATGAATGTCCACATTACTTAAGGTAATGTGGAATTGAAGAATGATAACACATGCAGGGGCAAATAGAGTGTTAGAGCACGTTTCACCGCTTCATAGATTCCAGAACCACCCCCGGTATATCCAACAAACGGTCTACTGGCCTGTGATTGGCAGTTGGATGTCAGACTCGAACAACAAATAACCAGGTACTTATCATACCTGTTACCGTTTTCAGTACTGAAAATCAAACTCGATACATTCATAACCGCACGAGTGCGCCGTTTACGCTTGCCGAATTGAGTATGCGTTAATTGGTTGGATTTCCAATCACGAAATGAATGCCGGGTAAAACGGGCCTTTATGATTGTCGACCGATGATGGCGATCCAATCGCACGATCCGAAATGTCGTGTCGCGAGGGATATTTCCCTCCCACAGCCGGGAGGGCATGCGACCGGCACGAGAGAGCCGTTCAAATTGAAACTGGAGCTCGAACATTGGCCCTTCATCCATTGATCATGGAGATTGATCTCACCTCGCCTGCCCTGGCAATCCATTAGCACTTCGGAGCGTGGCGCAAAAAATGTTGGAGGAGGAAACAAATTGCGGTGAAGGCTCTTCCGGGTCGGACGTGGATCTGGGTTTCTCGGGGAATACCGGTAGATGTCGCGCGAATGCCTCGCCACGAGCTCGTCATCTGTTTCGCCGTGACGCGTTGGAAGATCCTTCCCGCTAGCGCCTTCATATCTGGACCATTAACATAATTTGAGCGGCTGTTCTTCGGGAAAGTAACATTATTCCATATCATCAATGAAAAAAGATGTGCCAAAATGTTGATCTATTCAATTTCTTTACAACAAAGGGATATTAAAAAATAAGCCCCGGTCAAGTTGTGGGGATAAAAGAAAATGGACAATTTTTGCGTTTCGTAATCACGTGAGGTCCCATGCGTGGAATTCCTCTTCTTTTCCAACGTGTAAATACCAGGAAGGTATTTCGTTAGTAAAAAAAAGGAAGATTTATTTATTTTGAATGGACTGTTTGACTTCTTTCGTTTACTCGAACATCAAATAAATGTATCCTTCGTTGTTTCCTGCAAGACGGAATTGGTTCTGTTTATTTTCAGTAAAGCTGTGTTGTTAATTTTTGAAATTGGATTTTATCGGAATATGGATTTTTGTAATTAAAGACATTGCCTGCTTTTCATCAAAGTATTTTCTGATCAACATTAAATTTCAAGTTCTCTAAAAAATACCAGTAATGTACAACTACTCTTTACAATTACATTCAGCAATGGAGGAAATTTTTGTGCCATTCATATGCCGCTAAAAATAAAGTACCTGATCTTCTGGATGGAATTGCTACTGTAGAGTGGTTTGCAGGGAACTATTTAAAAAGTTGTTTATTTTTCGTCAATCAAGTCATGCAATTCCTTTTGGTTTTCGACAGCAATTTGTGATTAATCCGGCGCTTATTGAGTATAGCAGAAAAAATGGCGTATTTGGTTTCTTGTTTTGTCATATTTTACCTCAAATAAATTCGAATTGCGTTTTTATTTCAATGTCTTTAAAAATTATATTGATATTGAAAATATTTTTTCTAAATTCAATCGTCCGAGGAGTTGAAGACTCTCTCCCCGTCGGCGGCTTAACACGGTTGTTTGTCATTTTCTCCCGTTTGATCTCCCCAAGGCAAGAACCCTAATTGCCATCAACTTCCATTGGCCGTCTTTTTCATGGCTAGGCTTATGAAGTGTTTTTTTATTCATCCGAATTCGAAATTCTTTCGTCCAAAGAGTTCTAATATATTTTGCAGTTTCTAATGCGCCCTTAACAGCAGAAATAACATGTATGAGTTGAGGTTTACTTTTATCATTCGTAAAATACTTATTTTGGTCCGGATTTCTTAAAAGCCGATCACTCGATGAAAAAACGATGGTATGTTTTTAATCCTGGTAGCTTGGATGCAGTTAATTCTGACTGTGGAGTCGGACACGGTTTGTCTCCCATTGGCAAAAAGTAGCACTGAGGCGTTGAACATCCGATTAGAGGTGATGCATAGAATGGTGTGCAGTATGGAAGAGTCCATTGCGACATTGAGATAGTGACTCTGAATCTGAACTTCAGATCCGCTTTCTGAAGATGCACGAGGGAAATGGAAGGCCATCGGGATAAACATCAACGCAGCGGAATCCGAAAAAATAAATCTGTGATGAAATTATCCAATGTTGCGAAAGGCTACAACTGCAATTCATAACACGGTTGATTCTGATGTCAAAAACAGCTTTCAGTATTGAAGAGCCTGGTCAGGTCAGGGTTTATTCTTCGCATTTGTCACCGTTCACTTCATCTTACTGTTCTTCTGGGACGGTCCGCTGCAAGGACAGTACAGCTTCAATTTCGGCGATTTCAACTTCTTTGAGCTTTTTAATACGAAAACTAACTGAACGTACCACTGAATGAATCTGATGAGGAAATTAATTACTTTCAGGGGTTAAAGATGATGTTTTATTCTCGGAAGGTCTGCAGGGAACTTTCTTAGTGAACTACCATGCATATGTTTCGTTCCGGTACCTATCAATATTTTTCTTACACATTGCCTGATGAATTGCAATTTATTCCTATAAGAAAAAGGAAATTCATCTTTGACAGACGAGGCAAAAACTAAATTGAACGCTAAAGCCTTGTTCACACGTTGCGTGTTTTCCGGGGTGGATTTCTTGCGTGCAGTGCCGTGGTGCTCTCTTGCCGGAAATTCCGGCTGCCCTGCGTGCTGGCAGCTTCCTTGAGGTTAGGTCCGGTGCTATGTCTCCTGTGTGTTTTGCTGACGGTTATTTTCACTGGCCAATCATCTTTCAACTTTTCATCACGTAATCAAAAGAATGGTTCTGCCTTTAATGGCATATTGTGTTTAAAAATGAGTGGAAATTTATGGACTAGGGATCAAGTTGTGGTGCTTGACGAAACTTGTTTCTATGCAGTTCGTAATCGGAACTGTCGCAATGAATATCATCGTGCTGAGGCTCGAAGAAGGGAAAGCAAGGAGGATACGTGAGATCCGACAGCCATCAGTGGAGCCAACCTAGCGGCCACCTTAATAGCACGCGCGAAATCCAGCTAGGAAAAACGCTCCGTGCGAACTGGGCATAACTTCGTGAATTGTTGGAATCTGAAAATAAACTTTCAAAATATGGGAAGTACGTGGTCTCAAAAATTAAATTACTCAATATCAGATCTAACATTATGTTAAGGAATATATTAAATAATAAATTAAGGAATATATTAAGGAATATATATTAAGCACAGTCTTAATTTTTCGCTAGAGAGATCTATTTCCTCTTGCTGCTGTTGGGCTCCATTTTGGAAGCATTGTTGCAAGCTGCTTAAAGTTCCATGTTCGAAGGCACATTTATTTTTTGTGATTTACTCTAAACTAATCATTCTGAGGTTATAGGATGCATTCAATGAAATATTCCATTGGAGTCTCTGAGGAAATTTGACAGTTAGTCTTCAATGCATTTTATCGCTGATATATTCGCGTTACAAGCTTGAAATATGGTTTTGGAACATTATTAGGGGTGAGGCTGAATACACTTCATGGACTACAGGAAAGTGTTATCGGATTACTTCGGGAATTTTGAATATTTACGAGTACTGGTGCTGAGATTATGGAATGTAATTAGTTTCCCGTGGTTGTACTGTTTTTCTTATGTGCCTTAAAGAAAACTTTTTAACTCTAAACCTCATACACTTTTGAATTCGGCGATTATCATTTACGATTTGTCTTCGCTGATAATTTCCTTTACATAGGACGATGTCGTCAATACAGTCCGTCATCGAATATCGGGGTCTTGTGCTGAAATCTCGGGGAAAGTGGTGGAAGCAAGGAGGAGGGTGGACCGTTCCGGGGTGATTCATAAGTTGCACATCTTGAGCCGCGGAAATAACTCCGTAAGCTCCAGTAAAGCAGACGTCCGAGGGTTCGGTGTTTCTGCTCGGAGGCTGGAGAGAGAGAGAGAGAGTAACCGATCAATAGGGAGGGGAGGTCGTGGGAGCGCGTGTGGAGGGAATGGTGGTCCATCTCAGCATCCGATCTTGGCTCGCAGCCCTCTCTCTAACTCTGTCGGATGCTCCATTGTAGTACACCCTACGCATCATTCTTGCCTTATCTCGCAAAGATTTTTCCAATTTTTTCTGTTATAGTTTTGGTTCCTCTGAGCGTAAAAAGTGGTGTGGGGGAGGGGGGAATGGAAGAGTGGAGAAGAAGCAAGGGAGAATGGGAAAAGTGAGATGCAAGTCGGAATATGCAGATAGGAGTGAGCTGCGGTCCTCTGGAGGCCTCCACTTGGAAATTTAGAGAAATGTGGAGACGTAAGTTTTACACATTTTCTTAAGCAGTGCCGCGAAGTTTTCTCAGCTGCTTTCGGTTGCTTGTCCGACTTTTGGGAAGTTTTTTTCTCGCAGTTTGGCGACAGGGAACCTTTAAAACGAGCGGACTTATTCTTTGGTGTGTGGAAGTTGAGCTCGCGAAACATTCGACCCGAGTCTTTCCGTGTTTGGACCCTCTTCATATGCGCACAGCCGTGTTGAAGTTCGCCGTGCATTCTGGGATAAAGGTACGTTTGGTTCTATCATTTCTTCAGGCCATTGCTGGCGAGCACGGGGTACTGCTTGGATCGGATTTAAAGAACGCGTGCTCTATGTTAATAAGGCGCTGCTGCGCTAAGGAAACTGCTGGCGACATTTCAAGTTCCTGAAGACGCCTCAGACCGGGGGAAGAAGTGTAAGGGTAGATTGGGATTTCCCGGTTATAGAGAAAAGGGTTGGGTTAATAATGACTTCGGAAATGAGAACTACCGAAGGCTTTAAGCCATTCGGGAGATGTTGTACTGCGCATAAATCAAATCAACCCTTTCTCGCATAATGACGCCTAAAAGGATTTTCCTTCGCTAAAGAACGAATGTCGGAGGAGAAGCAATAATCGCAGCCAAGTACCTTTTGAGACCCAGCTTAGCGAAAACTAAGGCCGTTTCCTAGGTACCTTGGTCCAATCTTTATCAATATAAACTTCCCTCGGTGCGCGACTTAGCGATCAACACATTATATGTCCACTGCTTTCCAAAATAAATACTTGTATTATATTCCTATAATATAAACTTAAAAATGAATTTTTTATTTGTTGCCGAGTAAATTAAATTTTAAACGAAATTCTAGCGTTTGCATTAACGGAGTTATAATGTGGAATTCCACAAAACTCGTAGGAATTGATTTTTATGTATATTTCAATGGTAATGGGAATATTCCTGGAAATAAGTCGTTATTTTCTGGCCCTCAAATCAGGGCCTATTTGATTGGATGGTTGAATTCTGGTAGAGATGTTCACGGCCAGTCGTGTGAACTATATTTTTTGGGTAGTAATACGGTATTTTAGCGAGAACTGCAGTCTCTGTTGGAAAAATTCCACATGAGTTCAGTACCTTAACCAAACGCCTTAATTTTTAATCCTGCAGCACAATTTACATTTCCTTCAAGGAAAGACTTGATAGGTTTTTGAAGGAGCCTGATATAGTTTAAGAACCTCCCGGAATATTTCGATTTCCTCATAATCACTCGGTGAGTTTTTGCGAGCGAATAGTTTAATGTCTTCTCCCTGAAAAGTAAAACAAGCTGCTTCCTTCCACCTTTCCTCAGTTCTTGCTCACTGGCATCCGCACCGTGGCTTTAGTGGCTCACGCAGCACTTCTTCTTGGGCCTGGCGAAACGACATTGCATGGGTCAGCTGGTCCTATTTCCGCCCCTGCCCCTACAGCCGTTCGCCGGGATCGCACAAGATCGCCACCATATGAGTTGACCCTGCCCTGTTTCGTAGGCGTCTTCATCTGCTGCTATAGACGGGAGGTGGAGAGAGGACTGCTCGAAATGCAAGAGAGTAGCCGTGTGAGAATAGAGCGGAAGTGACCGCTTGTATTTCTAAGAAACGCATTCACTTTAAATTTAACGAAACGTACTCTTTTGTACCTGCGTGATATTTAAATCAAACTGGAAGTAGCACTTTTCCTCTATACTAACGGTTTTGAATTTTTCACTGCATAATATTTTATCAATAAGCTGAAATTAAGTGTCTTGGATGCATTGAAAGATATGCCTAAAAATCTAATCCCTGCTACCCGGCTTCCGCGGTTAAAATCATTTGGTTCTGGACACAAAATATTATTGGCGATGATCGAATAGTGTTCGAGCTTGAAACTGGGTTATTTTTAATATTTGTTGCTAATTTATCCGCTAGTCACGCAATGAATTTTCATTAAATTTATAGCTTTTATTGCTTTATTTCATTATTTAGAGTGTATTCTACCCTAGAGATTATTTAAGTGAAACTAGAGGCTTTAATTAGCACACATTTTCTTTTTAAAGATGTATTCTCACATGGAGAAATCTGTTAATTGTTCTTATTTTATGGAAATCCGGTTTATATTTTTGCAAACTTCATCGTCATAGATACAAATCAGAAATGCGTTTTAACTGTCTGCTATTTGCAGTAAATTATTCAAAACAACAATCTGTGTGGCATATTAAACAAAACATCAATTTATGCGTATCGCATATTGATTTGAGGCGTGACGTCGTAGGGAAGAAGATGGTGAAATTCGTCGCCCTGTCTTCGCCCTCCGCTCCTCTTATTCTTAAGAAATGCGATCTGCCCTTCTTCACTGTAAAAGCCCCGATCACTCCATCCTCTGGGAAGGATATAAGCTACAGAGCATTCGTCTTACACGACTGTTTATCGTTAGAACCCATGGCTCACAAGAAATCGAAGTGCACACCTTTAAGTCCATATTCGTCGATGATATCCTAAACTTAATTGTCAATCAAAAAGAATCTTAAGGTTTTCAATTCCCTATCGCATATCATATTTTATACTCATCCAAGTCAGCCAATACTTCGCTAAGAGAATATTATAAAGGTAGACAGAAATTGAATCAATATGGTGCATCAGCTTGCAGATTCGTACAAAAGTGCATTGGCTTCCCAGCACATCCTCCTTGTTAGAGCCCCTTTAATTGCAGTCGCGTGTTCGAGATTGAATGCAAAACTTATGTTTAGGACTCCATTTAAACGTACCTTTCATGAAATTCAGTATCCGATCCTCCTTATGCTGCCATATACTGCCACTATAAGCCGTTGTTGTGTTTCCTTTGCGTCAGTGGACAAAGGACAGTGAAAATTCCTGGCTGGCAAGACGAGAGCCAGAAGCATCGCATGCATAGTGTGGTAACCAGGGCCGCCTTTGCGGGAAGCAAGATTGGTGGCGTGGATTGCAAGGGTCGGTGGCAGTCGACTGCTCATCATGGAAGGCCCCGGAACGACTGGAAGTCCTGGACGTGAGGGGCTCTCCAAATGACACTGAGACATTGACTCGGGTCGGAAATCTCTGGCATTCGAATCAAGGCATTTGGAGCTGGAAGATAGCGCCAACATGGGCTCGACCAAAGATCGGCTCTCCTTTTCTACTTCGAGAGGTTTTTAGTTCATCTACATCTACATAATACCCTGCATGCCACCGTAAAGGTGTGTGGCAGGGGGTGAATTCTCACCAAGCATGCACTACATATCATGCATAAAAAAGGATTTTCATATACTGTTCTAAACTTCACTATTTAAAAAAAGATAAAAATAGCAATGCAACATGCAAAAACATGCTGTTAGTTGGGTTAGCTTTATATCTTCAAACCAACATGCAACTACCTATGCTATCCATTGCTACACTCGTATTGGATATATTTACCGTTATTCATATCCCTAATTGCACGAGGAAGAAAGAACATTTTGAATATGTCAGTTCGGCAATCAATTTCTCTAATTTTGTAATTATGGTCCAGTCTACCATAGAAAGTTGAGGTTCGCAAAATATTTTTATTATCATCACTGAAATTAATATCTTAGAATTTGTTTAAGAGATTAAGTCTAAATTTCAACCTGCGATCTGACAATGATTCCCATTTCAATTCATGTAATAGACTGGTTACGCTAGTATAGTTATCGTACAGTCCCTTTACAAATCTTGCCGATCTTTGCTGCACACGTTCAAGTTCATTATTTATACCGATTTTGTAGGGATCCCATACACTGGCAGCATATTCCAAATGAGGTTTAACAAGAGAAAAGTAGCTGATTTCTCGTACATGATCGTCATATTTCCCCAGCACTCTTTTGATGAATACCAGTTAACGATTAGCTTGACCCATTATTTCACGTATGTGCTTACCCCAGGAAAGATCATGTGTCAGTCTTATTCCAAGATATTTAAGGGATTCCACGTTTGTTAATTCATTATTACTTATTTTGTAAGTGCAAGGAGGAGAGCTATTCTTTTCCCAAAAATTCATCCTTAGGCATTTTTTAAAATTTAATTCTAACTGCCATGTATCACACCAATTTTCAACCAAGATAGACTTCCATCGCATCCCAGGCTAGTTAGGTTGCTTGTCATTGACTATGTGGCCTAAAGTTTGGAAAGAGACGATCCAGAAGGCGTACTGAGTCTTTTCACTCCATTAAAGTGAGCGAGAACTACTCGAACCAAACATTGTGAAAAATCGACATCAGATCGTGCATTTGGAAAAGGGCGCAAGAGTAACTGAACCTCGTCGGGCAGAACAAGCTTCGTCAGAAGTGATCGTTCACTGATGAGTCCACGAGGAAGAATGCTCACCTACGGGCAACTCATGTCGTTTCGCTGTTCAGTTGTTAATGCCATGTCCCAAGCCCCGTCGTGTTCAAGAGCGCCTTCCTCTGCGACGAGTGGCTTAAGTAAAGAGATGCTCCCACGTCATTATATATGTTGAGACATTTTTCTAGTCTACTTTCCCCTGCAACAACAAATGCTTCAGCACTATAAATCTCGTAAGACGTACGATTCGAGATCAGAACGTTAGACATCGCGTAAATCGGTAATTATAATTATAGAGGCAATATTCAGAGTTGGTCGATAGCATATTTTTTTTTATTTCCTGCATTTTCAAATCAGGTGTAACTCGTTTGCATTGATTTTTTTTTGCATGCATGAGTATCTATGAAATTCGTGTCGGGTTTCAAGTCATGCATGGTATCCGTGGGTGTGTCCTGCATAATTGGGATTTGGTAGTTTTTCTTCTTTTTTTCCTTAATTACTTTTAAAGGTGTAGTGTTTGTTTTGCGTTGTTCATTTTTGTTTTTTGTCATTGTTCCTGGTGTGGATGCACCACCTGCCACACACACTCGAGGTGTCTTGCAGGGCATGTCGTAGATATAGAGATAATCCCTCGTAAAATCCTGTATATCCCCTTATTAACATAAACCTTTGTCAATTAAATTTAATCGGAGACATAAGTGGATTAAGTGTGGTCGATGCGTGTTGTAAAATTTGATGAATTTGTATTCCAAAGACCATGCAACCAGAAATGTGGCGTAACATTCTATGCGAATGATATTCGGTGTTGCGGCTCGTTGAGTGTTGATATGGAGTCCCTCTTTACTCTCCTTGTCCGTAGAAGAATTTTCACGGAGAACAAGTCATTTATCAGAGAAGTAAAGATATTTAGGCATCCTATTTTCCTGTTGAATATTCTACAGTCTTTAAAGGCAATTGATGTTATTAGACTCGTATTTGTGAGTACATACAAGGAGCCAGGAAGAAACCGTCTTTGTGCTTTCTTTGCTACCGTCTACGGTGTGTATACCAACTTTAAAAAGCTGAGAATCTTGCTTTTTAACAAATGCAAGATTTTCAAAATAGCAGAGGAAAACGTAACACTCCAGGGCTGCAAGACTGAAATATTTCTTCAGAGCAAAAATCGTCTACAAAGCCTGTAATGATCTGGCGGGGAGAAGGACGCCCGGTTATTGAACCTGACCGGAAATTAAGGGGTACCGGAATTGGGTCCCATTAATATTAATGTTTCTTTTCTTGTGAAATTATGCTGTTGCGTATATCAGCCGGAAACTCCATTATCGTTTTTCGAGGCCGGTTCGTAGTACTTAAATCCTCTTATACATCAACCACTTTGGCATCCGACAGAAAAACTAAGAATTTTGATTTAAGCTCTTCAGCGTGTTTTTGCATTTTAATTTCTTGATTTGATTTCGGTGCCACTGATTTATATTTGAGAAATCTTTTGACCTTTCATGATCCGGTGGATTATTGCCGAAGCGGGCCGAAGGGACAGCGAAAGCTGACCCTTTATTTAATGTAAATCATTTTTATACCTGCTACATTTACTTCGATTTTGTGGTGCCGACGGTATAGCAAGAATTTAAAATTATTACAAGTCATAATTAAGAAAGGGAATATTTCGTACACTCTATTCTTTACTCGTAAGGAATCGGCAATGTCTTTGAGCCCCAAACTGATAATCAAATTTGCTGTTATCCCGGTCGGTCATACTTCCATTTCAATCAAAAGCGCAGCAAAGGTATGGTCAGAGTGCGAAGATCGCTTAAAGAGCGTGGGTTGGCTGCCCTTCGACCAATGGGCAGGTCGGGGGCGGGGGCTAGTTGGGAACGTGGCTCGGATTTGGAGGAACATATCTCTCACTACCAATGGCATTGTGTGTAAGTGATGGCTGTAATGCAGAACGGCATTACGAATACCCAAACGCCCTCTACAACACTCGTGTAATGATTGGGTTTGAGAATTCCCATAATGAAACTCCTGCATTACTGTTCAAAGGAAAAGTAAATTCTTCTGTCCCACCATTATATTTATTTCACTGAGGGTGATTTTGATACAAGCTCGGGGCTGAGCTTAAAGCCACCGAGTGCGTCCACCGGGTTTCGGATGGTGGGTCGACCTCTAGATATAGAGGTTAGCTGCGAGATAAGCGAGTTTACTCGTCCAATAAGCAGTCGTGGAGAAAAAGCGGCGGCACTCCGAGGTGGTATTGGTCTATCATTGGGTAAGATAGGCCTTTAAATGATACTGATAGCCGTGAAGATGCCGTGACTTGGCGACGGGAGGCCGACAACAATAATGCTTCCTTGCACCCGGAGAAGAGGGCAGCAGCTCTTCTTCACATGAGTGAAGGTGGAGACCACAGTGGTCGGTACAGTGACACTAATTTCACTACAGGTGTGGTAACATTTATTTTAACGGCTGTCGTCCTGCGATGTGGAAGGCAAGGGGAAACCACCACATTATTATCCCGAGGAGTCGCAGCTACTCCACTCTTTTCTTTCTTATCATGATTTGATGGAACCCTATCGAGTAAAATATTCCGGAGGTGAAATAGTCCCCCCCGTTCAGATATCCGGGCGGGGACTACCCGGGAGAGTACATCAGTCAAGTGTGATAGTCATTTTAGGGTAGGAACGTGGAACGTGCGATCACTTCGGACATGCGGGAGATTGGAGAACCTTAAGGTGGAAATGCGAAGAATGGACCTCGACATAATAGGACTCGCCTCGACTCACCTTTATAAAACATTTCTGCAGATAAGGCGGGGTCGCTTTTTCCAGCCTCCGAGATGCAGCCCCAGACTGGGTATTTAGGCTTTCAGTTAACCGCAACCCCCCTGCCACAACTCAGAGACTGTTTATATGAGTGGGATGACGCAAGGGGACGTAAACCCGATCCCTGGAATCGCTAAAGACTACGGGCGAAGAAAACGCAAGGATGTCTTCTGAAGACTTCCATCGGCCACGTAGTGCAATGTGGCTGCCCACTAGACCTAACAAAGGCCTTGAGTAAGGGCGGTTGGAATTACTAAGCAGCAAATAATGAATAGAGTTTCGTCTTCATCTCGCAGCTGCCACCACGGCAACATTCTATGTCCGGAAAAATTTCAAAGTAACACGAGCTACCGTGTGCAAGCAGCCAGAAGGTCGTGAAAAACTGGTCGGTATGGAAAAGGCCCAAGTGTCAGGTATGTCTTCGACCTGATGGCCGTGGAATGCTATATGAAGCGAATGTTTCAACCTAGGTGCTGATACCTCCTGCTTATTCTATCCTCTATTACAGTGGTAAAGTGCGGTGCAAGAAGACTTGTAATTTCAGTGAGATTTTATTGAGGAGCTTCAATATGACGAGAAAATTTAATGACTACAAGAAAAAACAGGAACATCAGCCCCTGATCAGAGAGAGCGACATGTAAATAATCACATAATGTCATTTATTCACAGAACCTCCCCATGATTTATTTAAAGTCTCTTCAAAATAAATTCGAAACATTTCAGTCGTGTGTATGTTTCAAACGTTATTCTAGCACAAGATATTTAAGAATGAGCAATGATAACGTGCACCGCTTCTCACACGTTGTTCGTATTTGCTTCGCCAGTGAGACATGAGTAACTTATCAGTTGAACTTTATTACAATTCTTATAGGGTTATTCTCAGAACTCATTCGTAGAAGTTTGGATGTTTGGGAAAATCAGGACGGAGTTTGTAGGCAGTCTTGCTTTCTGATTGGCTCGCAGTCCGCGAATCGGATGCGAGAACACTTGCTCATTGCCATCGCAAGATCAGATTAGTGCGGTGCTTCTGAAGGAAGGACTTTGACGAGACCCCTTCATTTGTCCCTTTCATCGCCTTGGGCGCAGAGCTACTCGTTATTACACGAGGAGGATCGATTAAAGCGAAGCCCTGCGTATCGCCCGCGCACTCCTTTGAAGCCACAATGGCAGCGGCAGACGACAAATCTTTACTAGAGCCGAGATAACCCGACTTCCTCTGCTGAAGAGAACTCGAGACGACGCACAGCGGGAATCGAAAAAAAATCCTGCAGTCAAAAATTGTTCTTTTTTTGCAGCTCGGACTTTGGAACTTCGTCAGGCTCCAGTGATTGGTATGTTTTGTTTCTCATACCATTTGTCCTGGGTCTCACGCAAAAACTTATGTGAAAATCGTCCTCCTTCAATTTTTCCTAAAGATCTGGAGAAGCAAGATGCTGTACCTTTGGAATTAATACTTTAGGGTTAAAATGATGCCATGGTTTGGAAGCAATATTTGTCTTTTACTTCGTGAAAGTTGTATGATTCAGTTGTAATATTTACCATGCAATTAGAACAGCCTGGCGAACCCTTTTTTTAAGTCAAATTTTTATTCTTCATTAAGGAAAATAGTCGAAAGCTACGTCAAGCTAGAAAAAGTTACTAATGTCACGGGAATCTTCATAGTATTCTGAGATAGAATCCATAAAGAACATTTAAGACAGTTCGCGACGCCGAGAGTGAAATCGATTTTTTTATCGCGCGGCGTAGTCTGCTTCTACCCGTCGGCAACCGGGAATAAACCATCGAAGCATGGCGAGATAAATTTCGCTATGAATTATTTTCTAGGTCTTCCAACTGAAAAGGCCCTTCATAGATGCGTTGGTTTTGATGCTAAAGGGATATCGATTCTTTCGAAACAGTATACACCATGGTATCTGATGTCAAAGTCAGTAGCATAAAGACAACATTTTCCTGGAATGTTTCGGGATCGAACGCTGATATTATCACGTACTAGCAATGGAGTTACACAAAATGTTAGCATTGTAATCTCTTTTTGAGATGTATTTGCGTTGGAGTTTTATGATAAATACCCTATGTAGTTGATAGAAGCGGCCGCTATTTTATGGAACTCCATTGCTAGTAGGTGAAAATAATTTTAGCAATACCATTGTTTTTTAAAAAGGATTTATTCACAACTAGCGTCGCTACACTGTTGCATAATCCTCATGGTCTTAACCACCTGATGATGCTGCAGTGTTGCGAAACTAGTTGAACTAATAAATTCTTTTTTAAAATACAGTGGAATTGCAATTTTTTTCCTAATTTTCACCTAAATAACCTAGTTCTTCTTAGCTCGCCTCCAGAGTTGATGTGAAAGAAAACAACCTATGAAGCATTTCGAGCTTCTTTTGTGCTTTCTATTTCTGGAATTCCCTGATTATACGCCAGATAGCTCTGAATCAGTGCATACACTATATATCTACGACTTCCATTATATACTGAAGTTTTTCGATGTTCTGCTTGGCTTTTGAGTGTATTGTAAGGCATTGATGGACTCCGACTGTGCGCCGGATTTTATTTCGCTGACTTGGAAAAGAAGAACATCTTCTGTATGTCCCTTCTCTTCACGATGTGTCTGCTTGAGGAGAAAAGAAATCTTTATTCCCAAGTAGCGAAGAGCACCAGGGGGAGAAAGCCACAACCACGCGCTGAGAGTCTCGGGAGTTGAGTCGCTACTTGCAAGTTTTTGCCAATATGTCGACGTTACACCCCGAAATATAAAAAGTTTTTGAAATACAGAATGGGAAAAACTCAAATTAACCACGCCTCTTGTTTAAAAATCCGCCCTTTCTACTTTTCGCTCCTGATTCCACTCGTCAAGGGTTTCGCAACAAGAGTGAATGCATTCAGGGAATTGGGGCGTGGATGCATGCTCGGGATAGTTCGAGAGGTGGAAACAGATGTATGGGGGGGGGGGGGGGGGGGGTAGGTGCATTTCATTTGCCGAGATATAAGGGCGCCGCATCGATGTGGGCCGGTCCTGTTTAGCGGGAACAGGGCTGCAGCAACTCCACGCCGTTTCCGCTCGTTCGGTGAGTCGGGGAACAAGTGAAATGGGGCCGGCCTTCTTTTTTTTCTCTGCTAGCCACAGCCGCCCGGGACCATTCGACCCATTTGCGTGCAGCAGCGCCCTTGGAGAGGATGGCGCTCTTTGTCCTCTTCCAGGACCCTTCCCTTTATGCCCCTCCTTCCCCCACTGCAAGCCTTTGTGTCTCCGCGTTCCTTTTTCTTCGGCCGCGGAAGAATTAAGCGACTGGCTCGGCTCCTTGTGGCGGGCATTTTGCCTCTTGTGAATCCAGCGGAAACCGGAACATTACTCCATCGGGGGTGGTTTATTTGGTCTTAAACCGAGACGAAGGGAAGAGGACTGTTGGGAAAATTCTTTTGTGGTGAGAACCCTGAAGATATTAAGATTTGAAGCTCGTGGTACACATTCCCCCACCACGATTCTGTGGCAAGGAGCGAATGAGATCACATTCAATTACCCTCTCGGTTTATTATTTTGCGTGCACTGAATGAGGAATGGAACACTGCCATGAGTGGATGCGGATCCTTGTTGTCAATTGGAGCATTTGTAGGATACAAATAAGAGGTAAATAAAGAGAAAGGCAAAATTCAGTAGGTGGACTTAGTTGGGACGTTAATGCATAGAATGCTATTTGTGGGCTGTGAAGAGTATCCTGTATCCTCCTTGAACTAGGCTGAAGCTCATCTGGTAACTCCGCGACCGGAATGTTGGCCGTCTAAATCAATCAATTTCTGAAAGTGTAAATATTATTTATTGACAAGTTATATCCAAATAGAGAGCTATATTCACATCGTATTAGCCAATTTTGCGGATGCAGTAGTATGTAGCTGAATGTTATTATTCATGTCATGTAAATTCTGGGTACTGACGTACCTTATGATCGAAAGGAAGACATTCGCTTGTATCCTTGCCAAAGATTCGCGTTGAAATCTTATTTTCTATCCCTTGCTAACGTTCAATATTTGTGTAGGTGGTAAGAGTACTATTGTAATATCATTACTGGGGTTGAAACTCGATAAATATAGCATAGAAATATTTAAATGTAATTGTTCTTTGGAAAGACGGAGTCAGAAATTGACTCTTTTTTCTCCGAGGATGTCGTGCCCTAGATGGAGGTTCCCTGGAGCGATTGAAGTGATATAGCGTTTGAGGGGTGGACAGTTTATTGAATCCTCCGTACGATCTGTAATGAATGCAGGTTTTCCTTTGTATAAAGAATGTGAGATTTGCAAAGTTGTATTCCATATTTCAATCAGGTTATTTAAATGGGAAAACTGATTTTCCCTCCCGGGAACTGCTTTTTAATTTTAAAATGTATTTTCAAAAAGCCCCGGGCTCGTTATGTTCATAGTGTAGCGTGAACAGGTGAAAATCCCCATGTTCTACCTGATTTTGTTTATTAATTTTAACTCAAAGTTATTGTTTGCATAGTCTTGTGCATTTATTTCACGGCCTGTTTTATCACTCTCGTATGCATATGTATTGATTTTATTCAGGGTAGAAAATATGCATTTCTCCCTTAGAAATGAGTGCATAAGAACCCATCATCTCTATTGCTTCACTAATTCCATTCCAATACCTATCGAACGTGGTCTATGAGTATGTCTTGCAAATTTAGCCTGTAGCTCAGATGATTGACATCACTCTGTCCCTCGCAACACAGTGGGCGGATGCCTAGGCGTGATGCTTAGTGCAGGTCATCGCTTGCGGCTTCCGCTCGAAATGGCGCTCAAAATCTTGCACACTGGGTGATCGGGGTTGCAGCAACACCGGATCACTTTCCGATTTGCAGATAAGGCCTTTCCTTTGCCGGGTGGCCTCACGTTCTCTGTGCCTGTGTGTGGCGACAAGTTCCCGGAAGGAATTTACTATCGACGCCTAAATGGGTACTTGTGGATTTATGGCAGTTGTGCAGTAAATTTCACCATAATGTGGATGGCAGTAGTTAGGTAAATTTTATCGTAGCACCACAAGCATTCAGTCTAAACACCTCAGAAGAGCAATTACGAGAACTTATTTCCATATACCATCCCATCCGTCCGTTTGTTTTTCCACGGAAAAAAATCATTCCTTTATGGGTTGGACTTCAACCCCGTAATAACCGGTCAGGTGATGCAGCTTGTTCACGACATCCTAATTGTAAGTGTAATTCTAACTTCTTTGTGCTTATCAATCATGCTCCGTACAGTTTCCACGGCTAGTTCCGATTCTTTCAACTAGTTGAGGCAGTAAGACCATCGATCCATTCCGGTTTCGAAACACGGCAATCGCAGATCATCAGTGGAGTATTGATATCTTCTTGATTTCGGTGTGGAATTCAAAACGCAGTGCGGAAGAGGAAATGCCCAAAGTAATATCTTCTTATCACAGAAGTGATTTGATGGCTTGGAATGGAGGCGTTTACTTGGAACCGAAATCGCAATTATGTACACGAAACTGTTGCATGGAAACGAAAAAAGATCTTCTAACCACAACCATTCACTCAAAAATGAAAAGAAGGAAACTGTGACGCCCACCGAAAAAGCTGCTGAGATAACATTGACGTCATTTTCCTCCCGTCCTTGACTGCTTTTCTGGGAAGGGAAGGGAGTGGAGGGGGATTCTCGGAAGCTCGCTGCTCGCAAAGATGCTGTCGCAATCGCTCCTATTGGCAGAGTCAGCTGTGTCCCCCCCATTGCGATAAGGCAAAGTAACTTCGCGGGGTCAGTTGTGATTGGACGAAGTCGATATACGTCAGATGTTGCACCACGCCCACTTTTTCGAAAGGGTTAAAAACATCAGTTTTTCGCCGCTTATAACTCGAGAATTAATTGACGGATCAAAAAACGGAAAAAACTTTTCTTTTTATTTTACAAACTATCATTTTCGGCAATAAAAATACATGGTAAACGACCCCATTGACTAAAAGACCGCAACCCCTGATCGGAGCGGGAAAGAATTCCATGGCGTGTGTGAAGACTGAACATCTCCAATAAATAGATAAAGGTGGCGCCTAGATGTGCACCAATGAATAGTTTTTAATGCTTTTTGTTTTATTTTGCGAGACTGAGATCCCATTGGTTGTTTATTTGGATAGTATTAGCGGATTAGGAGAGTACGATATTCGGAAAAAAGAAGAGATAAAGGGCTGGGAAGAAATTGATAGATCATTTGAGGGAGGCAGAGGAGGTAAAATGAGAGATGGGTTGCAGCAGGAAGAGGAAAGTGAGGATTTGAGGAAGAACGAAAGTATGGAGAGATAACTGGATAGGGAGGATTAATGTATTTGTACTCATGAATCTCGAACTTTGATCCATACTTGTCCATGTTCTGCGGTTTGATACTATTTTCCCCTTGTCCTTTCCTCTTATGCTGATCCACGTTCCGTCTCCGGGGCAGGGGGAGAACGTGAGCCTCGTGTGTATGTCCCCCAGCGAAAGACACCATCACCCAGATCGCCTTGGATACTTCTGGACCAAGAACAATGCCCTCTTGCCTTTGGTGCCTGGCAGGGAGGTCATGGAGGACCTCTATCCATCCGGAAGCATTCTGCACGTCTACAACGCCCAGGTAGGCATGCATGCAACAAATGTCTTCCGGTTCTGCATCTGCATTTAAGCAGAGGAATTTCAGATGCTCTGAGCGCTGCTGGTTCAATGTCGAGGCTCCGGCTTCGCTTACAATTATGCTTCAACACATATTTTGCAGATCAAGATTACAGAGGAATAATACAAGCGTTATCGCATTAAACTTGTGACCGGAATAATCATTATTACGTGCCTACTTGCAACATTACCGACTTGTATTATGTAAATATTATTAAAGAATTATTTTTTTACTATTGATATTAGTAACTTCCTCGAAGTGAAGACCAAAACAGTCAATTGCATTCTTTTCCTTCACTTTTATCTTACAATAATGATATAATATGAAGAGGTTGGCCGAATGAAGAATCGAGTGGAGGGCTGCGTCAAACCAATCCTAGGATTGTTGAACGATGATGATGAAATATTCTAAAACACGTATCACTTCTCATGGGTTAATTCCTGGCTGTTAAGAACCAATGCAAATGTACAGCCTTCTATTGGCTGGCGTGTGGCAATACTTATTGTTTTGTAGACATATAATTAATCAGAATCAATCTGCATGAATTAAAATTCCCATAATGTTTCATCCATTTGAGGATGGGAATTTCTAATCAGAAATGAAAATATATTCGGGTTTATGGGGTGTAGGCAACCCTAAGCTGTAAACTGTCACGTGAATCGCTTATGCATATATTTCCGTTACGATGGCTATCTGTAATAAAATAAATATTTGTGTACATACGCAATGAAGGCTATGGGTGTCTCTGCAGTATAACGTGCTTTTGGCGCCTTTTGTGTTGTTATAGGTACTTCATTTCTTTATTATTGAAAACAAGTCGCTCGGCCATAATTCATGTCATGCATTTCAGCTTTTCATTAAACTTCCTTGTCATCGATCAGTAATATCACCAACGTGCTTGTCACTCTCAACAAGCAGAACCCGCAATTTATTTGCCAGCCGGCTTCACTACCGTTCGTGACTATTCTAGCTTCCAAGTCAAAAAGTCCTTTTATGACCTTTGTCAATAAAAGTTTCGCATTGCCCGTTTTCCTTCCCCGAGATTTGTCGCTGGTTGGCAGAGTGTTTAAATGATTGAGGAATTTACGTGCTCGTGCAGGCGCTACCAATGAATATTGTTCCCATGGAAATGCTGGACCACCGCAAGCCGAGAAACGCCCGGAGAGAGATCGTTGCGGAATCCCTCTGATCGTTGGACAAAGGAATTCCTTCACTGGCCCTCGGAAAAGGGTCTTAAATCATCTGTTATCCTTAGCTTCTGAAAATTGAAAAAGCAGTATGCCTGCTACTACACAAAATAGGATTGCGGTCTGGAATACTAATGAGTTCTCAGAGACTCAGTGGCTGAATGTGATTTGCTCCTCTCATCGTGGAGACTGGCTCTTTCTGTGAGGGTCGGACAATTGTCAGGGGTAATGAGCGCAAGGCTATTTTGATTTTGAACAGGAATACATAGTTAGGAATACCTTGCTGCCAGGTAAAGACACATATCCACCGCCGTTTCCTTTTTCTCTTGGCACAGCTCTGAGAATGCGTGAACCTGGAAAACAGACATTCATTTATATCTTCAACTTATCCATCGAACACACTTTTCCATCCACACGTTTATATTTTTGTCGTAGACGCGTATTGACTAATATATTATTTTTTGCTCCTATCACATTTTTTGATTCCCCATCAAGAATGTTTGCGTCACAACTTTATAAGGAAAAAAGTCCTCATTTTGTTACTGTATTTTAAAAAATGCCACGTTTCCTGGCATTAGACTATCAATCCCCAAAGCAGTGGTGATGCACCGCATTATGGAAACTTGAGAACAAATCCTTAAAACTATAACTTTCCGTGCTTGGTGCATTTTTGACTTCAACGCCATATCCACCCCACCTATATTTCTCGTAATACATATTGGCACTCATTACCTAAGATGCCTCAAAAGAACAGATGTTGAAACAAATGTAAAAATCGTGTTCGGAAACTAACTCATATTAATCCTGGAACGTGGAAGTTTGAGGCAATATCATAATGCAGGGTGCATTAGTGTAGGATTGTCTCCCGTTTGCGTATTTTACCGAATTATTTGTAGTTTGCCTTTACTACTTAGCATTCGGTGCAGATGTTTTTTGATTTGCCTTTTTTTAATACTTTCACTCAAGATTTTGGATAAGAATTTCTCTACTGAATGAAAGAAAAAAGCATTATTTGACTGTTTCATTCAATTTTAACATCCACTTCGTTTCCTCTTCAAAATGCGTTTTTAGCTCCAAATCCATTCTTTTTCTCGTTCTCAGGAATAGAAACTACCTTGGCAAATTTAAATGCGTCTATCTACATTTTAAATGGATATTAATGCGTGAAAATAATTAAAGCTCAGTTCAAATGACTTTGAGAGCTTTAATAGGAATAATCAATTGATAGCTTTTGTGTAACAGGTGTGGAGTGACAATTTTCAACCCAACCACCCTTTGCATGTTTCAAGAAAGACTGGCACCAAGTGTGCACAATGGTGCCTCGTTGTACCACTCTTACAGAGATCAAAGTGTAATGCCCGACAAAATTGGCCCATTTACGTGGACATTTACAGATGTAATTTTTACAGATCGGATTAGTCTCTGTTAGCATTTTTGCCTCAAGGTCTCGGCAACATGCTGGCTACATGTGTCGTGTAACATGGGCAGGAATGCCCCATCTGGCACCAGAAAAGGTAGATGCACTTACGAAGGAAATAGCACGTTATATTTGTTTCATTAATCGAGACGAATGCATTCTTCGCTCTCCCAGGAAATATTCTTCTCGCCATGATCATTTATTGTCGACTTGTTGTCTGTCCAGATGCACCAAGTAAGATTATTCGAGCTCAAGAAGACAATGCAGGGAATCTTCATTCATCATCATCATCGGTCAGCAATCCTAAGATTGGTTTGACGAAGCCCTCCACTCGATTCTTCCATCGGCCAACCTCTTCATATTGACGTAGTTCTACTCTTTCACGTCCTTTACGACCTGTTCTATGTAATTCAGAAGAGGCCTGCCTTTTCCATTCTTGCCATTCACTTTTCTTTTCGACGATTGTCTTCATCAGGCCATCGTGTCTCAAGATGTGCCCCATTAAGTTGTCCCGTCTTCTTTTTAATGTTTTCAGTAGACATCTCTTCTCTCCCACTCTTCTTAACACTTCTTCGTTTGTCACTCGATCGATCCATTTTATCTTCACCATTCTTCGGTAGCACCACATTTCAAATGCTTCCAGCCTGGACTTCTCTGCTGATTTTATTGTCCATGCTTTGCTGCCATACAGTAGAATGCTCCAGATGTGTGTTTTAATGAAATGTTCCTCACTTCCATGCTTGTAATTTCCGCTGTAAGCAGAGTCTTCTACTGGTAAAATGCTCTTTTTTCTTGGGCAATACTACTGGCATTTCTCTTTTACTTCGTCCATCGCTGGTTACTCGGCTTCCCTGATAGCAGAACTCTTCCACCTCCTCGATTTTTTGTTTTCCTAGTATTACATTGGTCCTGGCTTCCTTTCTCCTACTGCATACCAATACCTTAGTTTTCCTTTTATTGATCTTCAGATGATATCTGGTCATTGTTCTTTCCATATTTCCTAGTGTCTTCTTTAAATCTCCTTCTGTTTCTTCCATGACTGCTTTCTCATCGGCAAATCGTAGCATGCTGATTTTCTTCCCGTGGATATTCACTCCCGGAGACTTTTCTTTGACTTCTTGGTAGGCTTCGCGATGTAGACATTGAATAATACGGGAGACAGTGAACATCCTTGCCTCACTCCTTTCTTAATGCTTGTTTCTTTACTGCTCTCATGATATATCCCTTGAAAATCACGCGTCTCAATGCGCGTGTTTGCTGGCTAAGAATTACAGATCTATAATTAAGAATTATAATTAATAATAAAACCTCTTCCATTTGTTCTCCTGAGCCCTTATCCCTGCGCCTCTTCTCTACGCCCTTCAGGATGCACCTTCCCTCCTCCCCGGAATCCTCCTGTCGTCCGCCTGTCTCACCCACTCGTCCCACTGCACCCAACTTCTTCTCGAGGCATTCTCTCCCCCGCCCTAGATGCCAGCAATCCTCCGCCGATTGAATTTCGCCTTCCTTTCAAGCAATCCTTCCTGCATTGCAGCAATCGGCCACGTACACCTGCCACCTGGTCTCCGGCGCGGCAAATTTAGCGGCCCGGCCCAGCAGCTACTCCGTCCGCGTGGCCGTGGTCGACCCGGGCTCCGTCCCGCTGTGCCCGGCCGCGATGGCCTGGGGCGTGCAGTGGCCCCGGACGGCCCCGGGCCAGAGGGCGCTCGTGGACTGCCCCTCGCTGCCCCGCCCCGGGCCGCAGCCCCGCACCTCGGACGCAGAGTGGGACGCCGGGGCGGCGGGGGGCGAGGCGGCCCGGGACTGCGTCCTCAGGGACACCGGCGTCGCCCGGTGGGCGGAGCCGGACTTCTCAGGCTGCGTGTACGAGCCCATCGCGTCCATCAGAGGCCGGGTGAGTGTCCCAACCGGCATAAATATTACGTCTTCTCAATTCTCCTCGTCCAAGACATCTAACGTGATTCTAGTGTGTTGCATCCGTGCGCAACTTACCAGCAACCGAGAGGTGCAAATCTAATGAAGAAGTGTAAAGTGCCGTTAGGCGAAAAGACAGTTGTGGTGAAGTCTATTCGGGTCTTCCACCGGGTAAGCTGTTCCATTACTGCCGACTTTTCGTAGACCGAGTCGTTCTCCGAAACATCAGCATTAATGGAACAGCTTACCCGGTGGAAGGCCCGAATAGACTTCACCACAGCTATTCGCCGGGAGAACTTTTTCACAGACCTCTACGAAAAGACAGTTGTTAGCGAGAATTATGAGGCAGAGTGGGTTGATGTAAGGGATGTTTAAAAATGGTAGGATGTTACTGTCGGTAGACCACCGTGTGAGCGAGGACGAAGAAGAAATGTGAAAGGACGTTAAGGATAGAATGAAGAAAGATAGGAAACACTTCTGATTTGGAGAGAATTCGATTCCAAGGTCTGAGGACATCTGTTGAGGTCATATCGCACCCCCAAATCTGATTTCATTAATTACCTAATCGTAGGAGACAAGTAACTGAGTCGGAATTCGAACTCGCTACCATTGAGCTGTAAGACCGGCGTGTTACCCCCGGCGGGAGTGGCGAACAGTAAGGAAAATCCATTGAAACCAAGTGTAATTGGTTGGAGAATTTAATTTAACTGTGAGGACACGGATTAACCCTAACCGCTTTGAGATTTTATGTTGACGCTAAGCACAGCAGGTGTGCCGAACAATGCCAGAGGTTCAGGATCCGGGAATCGATCCACGTACTTTTGACTTGTAGGAATAGTGGTGCAGGACACGACGATACTCAGATTCCAGTCCGAAAGGTAATTTAGAGGACGCTCTATACGAGCGAGATCTTATTAAGGGGCCTCCACCCTCGGCTTTGCCGGTCCGTATATGGACCATATTTGGAAGAGATTTTCTCGTCAACCTCATAAGATAATCGAAGTTGGTCTTCAACTTATGAATAAAGGTTCTTTTTATTATGTATTGCCTTTGACAACAAAAGGATATTCTTCCCACATTTTTCACAAAAGCTCTGCAAATAAGGGTCGGCGCGTTGCTATTTTACTCCCGTTTGGTGATGAATATCGGAAAAATTTAAACAGACAGGCAAAGATTGATTCTTTGTAATTCAGTTCCCACATAAATTTCAAGTTCCATTAAAAGCGTTTTCTTAATAATGTCTTTGATTTTTGGACGTGCAAAACTAAATAAACGCCACCCTGGCGGTCCGTGGAGACCAAGAGGTTCGCCCTTTCTCCGCAGGGTCTTCCATAGGCGCTCCGTGTCGTTCTAGGAGACCGAGTCGGCAACGCTGCTGTGGAGCAGTTAGGGTGGTAGGGGGAGGGGGGGGGGGGGAGAGAAGGCAGGAAGGGGTTAGTCGAGGGACAGTGACAGTTTCGCTCGCAGCTCCCAGGATTGAGGGTCATAATTGCTCACATTCATTTGTGGTAATTTGCGAATATCTGATTACCCACTGCGATTCGAACGTTGAATTTTCTTCAAGCAATCGATAACACTAGTGAATATTTTCCTATTTATCTCTGATGAGTGTAGAGCTCGAGATGTCGTCCGATGATTATCGTTACAGCAGAGGAAACAAGAAAGGCCGGCTGAAGAATCTTTGAAATTGGACATTGAAAATTGTATCAATCATGTTTTTGGAGAACATTCCGGTTGTGCCACTTACTTCTGTGCAGGAACGAATGAGGACGGAAAGCCAAACCTCTATCCTGACCTAAGAGAAAGTGCAATATTCCAGAAACTAATGGTAATCGTAAAGCATCTGAGCCGCAACAGCAGAAGTTTACTTTACGATGTGGACAACAACCCCGTTGAACAGTTTAACTCCATTGTGGCGAAAATGATCGGAGGAAAACGGGTGAACTTTGCTCTTCGAAGATCCTACCAAGGGAGATGTGCTGGAGCCGCCATTCGTCACAACACCAAGAATCTGGCGTAAAAAACAAGCAAAAAACTGTTTTTCTCAAGCCCGGGTTTATTTTGCAAAAAAATGGAACTAAGGAGGTTAAAAAAACTGCAGTTTTCGAAGAGAAGGCAAGGCAAGCCAAGATGCCGAAAATCATTGTTTAAGGATGGGTTTGGAGGTGACAGTGCTTACGGACCAAACGCACAAAGGCCAGATATGTCAGCAAATGAGTACCTTCAAGCTGAGAGGGATTTTTTGGCTAGCTTACCCGTATTGGAGAAAGATAGGAGAAGGATTGAAAGGGCCACAATTATGCAGGGGGAGAGTGGGGAATGGAGAGAAATGAGAAGGAAGTTGCTGACATCATCTTATTTCGGAAAAATTTGTAACATGCTTGCGCACACTAGCTGCAAAAATGTAGTAAAACAAATTATTTACGGCTCTATCGACAATGAAGCATGTGCCTATGGAAGGGAAAAGGAAATCGTCGCCAAAGCAGAAATTAGAGAAAGGTTTGGCTGGAAAATTGAAGACTGTGGGCTCTTCATCGACAGAGAGCATCCATATTTTGCCGCAACCCCAGATGGCTTGATTGGAGAAGATGGTCTGCTGGAGATCAAATGCCCATTTTCGGCAAGAAATTTAACTCCATATGAAGCAATTGAATCAAAAAAAGTTACGTTCTGGCTAATGGATAAAAGCAAAAAAGTGATTGGCATTAAAAAAACGACATGTATTCCATTACCAAATCCAAGGGCAGCTCCATATAACTCAAAGAAAATATTGTTATCTTGTTTTGTGGACACCTAACGGGATAAAATGTGAAACGGTGCACAGAGACAATAATTTCTGGCAGAAGGAAATGTTTCCTAAATTAGAAAAATTTTATAAAAGTTGCCTGCTGCCAGAGATAATTGATCCTCGACGCAGCAGGTCAATGGAAATACGGGATCCTGAATATATAATACAGGCTCAAAGAGAATTAAAAAATAAGCAAGAAACTCGTAGCCAAAAGTAAAAACCTATGAAAATCCTTTCAATAATTAAGTTTAACGGAATAAACTTCTTTCCATTAAATGATACTCCATGATGATTTTATTTGTTATACAACCTTTCCGAAAACCAACCTCAGCCAACTCTCTCAAAAGGGTAATAATATACCACTACGCTATACTGTGGTCAGAATTCGGAAAAAATGCGGACAAAAGTCATATTGTCGACTTACCTTTCGTCGAGATGTTAAATTGGGGTTTTTCGTGGACATTACTAAGCTTAAAAATTTGTTTCAGAGTACTTAATGAAAATATACGTTCAGTAAAGTCAATGAAAAATTTAATCCCTTTAAAACACTACCGAAATTGGAACAATAACGGTGACCAGCATAATAACGGACGTTAAGAGATTGGATAATCTAGGTTGTATTGTTTCTGTGACTGCTTCTCCCCGTTTTAAGAGAAATAATCTACATCTACATCTACATAATACCCTGCAAGCCACCACAAGGGTGTGTGGCAGGGGGTGATTGCTCACCAAACATGCACTACATATCATGCATAAAAAAGGAATAGTATTAATATAGTAGTCAGAACTACACTATTTAAAAAAGATAGAAATTGCAAAGCAAACATGCAAAAACATTCTGTTAGTAGGGTTAGCTTTAAGTACTCATGCCAACATGCAGCTACCAATGCTATTCATTGCTACTCTCCGATAGGACATATTTACCGTTATTCGTATCTCTTATTGTGCGAGGGAAAAAGGACATTTTGAATCGGTCAGTTCGGCAATCAATTTCTCTAACTTTATGATTATGGTCCAGTCTGCCATAGTAAGTTGGGGTTCGTAAAATATTTTTAACATCATCACTGAAAATATTGCCTTGGAATTTGTGGAAGAGATTAAGTCTAAATTTCAACCTGCGATCTGACAATGATTCCCATTTCAATTCATTTAATAGACTGGTTACGCTAATATAATTATCGTATCGTCCCTTTACAAATCTTGCCGATCTTCGCTGCACACGTTCAAGTTCATTACTTAGACCGATTTCGTAGGGATCCCATACACTGGCAGCATATTCCAAATGAGGTCTAACAAGGGAAAAGTAGCTGATTTCTCGTACATGATCGTCACATTTACCCAATACTCTTTTAATGAAACCCAGTTTGCGATTCGCTTGACCCATTATTTCACGAATGTGTTTACCCCAGGAAAGATCATTTGTCAGTCTTATTCCAAGATATTTAATGGATTCCACGTTTGTTAATTCATTATTACTTATTTTGTAAGTGGTAGGAGGAGAGCTATTCTTTTTCCAAAAATTCATTACAAGACATTTCTTAAAGTTTAATTCTAACTGCCATGTATCACACCAAGTTTCAATTGCTTGTAGGTCAATATTTAAATATTCTTTGTCATTCGGGCATAGAATTTCCCTGTACACTACTGCGTCATCGGCAAATAGACGAAGCTTACTTTTTACCACCTTTTGGATATCATTAATATACAAAAGGAATAGGAGTGGACCTATCACACTACCTTGTGGGACACCCGAAGTGACTTTAATTGCCGGTGAGGAAACACCGTCCAAAACAACCCTTTGAACCCGATCATGCAGAAAATCATTAATCCATGATATAATGTTACTGTCTAACCCATAAGATTTTAACTTCAAAATTAGTTTGCTGTGAGAAACCTTGTCAAAAGCCTTCTTGAAGTCGAGAAATATAGCATCCACTGGAATATTATTTTCGCCAGAAACTAAAATATCGTGGGAAAAGAGAGCAAGTTGAGTTTCACACGACCTGCTCTTTCGGAAGCCATGCTGGACATTGGACAATAAATTCTGGCTATCTAGGTGTCCCATGACTGAACTGACAATTATATGTTCTAGGACCTTGCATGAAATGGATGTGAGGGATATAGGTCTGTAGTTAGATGGCTGCTCCCTATCGCCACTTTTAAAAATGGGTGTTACATCGGCTGCTTTCCAGTCCATCGGTACGACGTGTTCGGTCAGGGATTTATTAAATACTATTTCAAGGTAGGGGGAAATTTCGGATGCTAACTCTCTATATACGCGGGATTGAATGATGGGTGGCGAGACAGGGTCCAAGGGGCCTCTCTCCAAGCACCCCCTCCTATGCCGGACTTACGTCGTTCGCCAGCGTTGCAACGCACTCCTAGGCCAGTGACCTTGAGAAATAATATGCCTCTAACGTCTCCCTGTCAAAGAGTTGGACAGCTTGAAAGCGAGGACCAGGCCGCTCTTCCCAGAGTATCCCATTGTTCTTATGGAAGCGAGGCGGGAGTCTACGCGGTCTACACTCTCTTGTCTCTGCCTCTTTTAACCCCCACCCCTGAATGATGGGTGGCGAGACAGGGTCCAAGGGGCCTCTCTCCAAGCACCCCCTCCTATGCCGGACTTACGTCGTTCGCCAGCGTTGCAACGCACTCCTAGGCCAGTGACCTTGAAGCGAAACAGCAGATTCCTAATAATTGCCATCGTGGCCAGCAGGGGTTCCACTGGAGATTCGCACCAACGACAACTGGCGGATTTTGGGGGGCACTATGCGTTCGGGCGCGAGGAAAGCAGGGCCTTAACCGCAGTCCATCAAGAATGCCACGGATTAGTCGGAATGGGGGCAAGTCGGAATGGGGGCACTCGGAACAGAAATCGCAATTCTGTACACGAAATCGTTAGATGGAAACAAAAAAGAATTTTAGTGAAAAATTAATCTTCTAACCACAACCATTCACTCATAAATCAAAAATTAGAATAAGCAAAAGGTGACGCCCACCGAAAATGCTTATGTGGTAACATTGTTGTCATTTTCCTCCCGTCCTTGACTACTTTTAGGGAAGGGAAGGGATTGGAGGGGGATTCTCGGAAGTTCTACATGCGCAGACACTGTCGCAATCGCTCCCACTGCGCGAGCCAGCTGTGTCTCCCCCATTGCGATAAGGTAAAGTAGCTTCCCGGGCTCAGTTGTGATTGGACGAAGTCAATATACGTCAGAGGTTGCACCACGCACACTTTTCCGAAAGGGTTAAAAACATTTTTTCGCCGCTTATAACTCGAGAAATAATTGACGGATCAAAAAACGGAAAAAAATCTTGAAAAGACCGTGCCCACGACGTCGGAATTTCGTCTCCACCAGGGAAAGCCCAAGTTACCCCAATCCCCCTGTGCCACTTGCAGCCATGGCGAGGAGTGGTGCATTGTGCTCGACTACGAAGTTCTGATTTCGCCCAACGTGGCGTTCTAGTGGTGGTGTAGGAAGACTCTTCCTTTATCACCCCTTCAACTACTACTGCAAGACGGGCACTAATCCTTGGGGCCCCAGGAACTCGTCAAATCTATCTCCTTGCAGCTTTGGCAAGACTCTTCGACCTTCATTGAATTAAGGCTTTGAAAGATTTTAAGCAACATCCACTAGTCGAAATCTATTGATGATTATCGTGGATGACCTGACCGTAGAATTTACTTTTCGAATCTAAAATAAACCTCATTTTCACTTTTATCAGCAATATATATCCGAAATATTTTGCTTTCATGCCTCCTCAGACACAATTATTGGTAATAGTTTAGTATATAAAAAACTAATAGGAGAAATATTAATTAAGGTATACATGGAGATAAAACTGTTATAGGGGGCAATAAAAAAACGTTATGCTCTTAATGCCATAATTTAGGAAGTTAAACTTCTAAAAGGGTAAAAGTTTTCTCCAAGCGATACTTTTTATATGAAAATCCGACGAAGGATAGGGCCACGAAGGAAAACCACGGCATTTCTGTTCATAACTGTTAAAATACCTTTTCCTCGTTACAACCAGGGTTGCGGAGTAACTGCGAAAAAGTATCTGGATTTAGTGTATAAAATAGCGATTTCGGTATCGAGTAAAGAATTATAATGATTCACAAATTTGAGAATCTCTTCCCTGTGGACCAAAACAATGAAAATACTTTCAGGTAATTTATAAACAAAACGAAAGACATGGTAGATCTTTTGGATATGCAAGGTGGAATCTAATGGATTTGCAAGGATTGTGGAACAACAACTCTTGTGCACGATGGACAACCGGGATCAGTAGCAGAGCGGAAGAGCACAGGACAAGCAAATTCCGGCGAATCAGTCCTACTTTGCGAGGCATCTGCTCGAGGGGGGGGGGGGGGGTCATGTGAGTGACTTTGCGCCGGAAGTTGTTTTGCAAATGACAGCAGAGGAGTGCAAGACGAAAGATTTGGAGATCAGAAGACTCTGGAAATGGACGCATGGTGCGGCGACAATGTGTTTGAGAATCTTCCCTTGAATACAGGAGGCGCCCCTTGGCCACGGGGGACCCTCGACAGTGAGCCCTTCCCCATTTGTCCCATTGACACCCGCCCCCATACACCTCCTTTTGGGGTTTCCCCCCTCGGATACGACGCCATCCCTCCCACAACTTAACCCTCTCCCCCTTCTCACTTGTGTATGTATACCACTGACCCTGAACTCACAACTTAGTACCTTAGGATAACTAGTTAAAACTGGTCATCTTTAGATTATGAATAATGTATTTAGGTACAAGTAGTTTCAAATAGTTGGACCTTAATAAATTTAAAGGGAAACAAAAAATGGTTCGTTTACGCGACCATAAATTTCCACTGTCAAGGAGGCTCCACCGAATTATGAAGAAGATGCCCTTTTTGTGAAAAGTTCAGGACACATCATTTTTTGGCCCTTCTATCGATTGGCAATAAAATAATGAGGCCTTTCAATCATATATTTTAAGAAAAATGACGTTGAAAATCAGAAATTTAATATATGGTTATATGGCAGAGCAGTAAAATTTGCAGATTAATTATGTAAAGATAAATGTCGTTTTGACGAAAAACTAATATTAGATGCGCAATTTTATGTAAAATTTAGCATTGTGAATTGATATTAATAAATGTTTGATTGAAAACAAGCAGAAAAGTCTTAGTTACATGGAAGTGGCGGTACAGTAATTTGCTATCGTTGGCAATGGTACTTGTGACAGAATGTGCTTACCAGCCTATTTACTCACTTAATTTAGGAATATAACTTTCCAAGGTCCTTCTTATTTTTTTATGTAATTTAAATATTTCATTGCTTATTTACATGGTGCAATTGCTTCCAAATGGTAGCAGCGTCATTGTTGTCAAACATTTTTCAAAAATACGACTATTAATAAAATTGAAAACAAAGGGTTGTAATTGCAAGGGAATAGTAGAAAACTAAGTAAGAAAATATTTAACCTATTTTAGATTACGTATTAGCGGGATTGAACATGCATTCTAATTTTGTGAAATAAACGTGGCAAAAACACTTCAGCCACGTTCCGAAATCAAAATGAGTTTAAAGAGTTTGTAAAAAATAGAATGTATATAAACTATAACGCGCTATAAAATAGCATACTCATATAATTATTGTGCATGCGTTATCACCCTATAGATGATTTTCCGTATAGGTGATTTTCTGGACTGGCATTTATTCATTGAATAACATGGCTCTTTAATCTCGGAGTCACGGTGGAGGCTCCTCGGCGTTGAGTGACCGTGATCATTGTGCATTTCGCTTGCAGTTCAGGAGACTGGCCCTTGGCTACGAGACGACGACGCCCCTGCTGACGCTCCGCCAGTTCTGCGACTTCCTCTTCTCCCGGCTCTCGCCCCTGGACCACTCTGCCGCGCCGCTGCTCCCGGGGGAGGGGGAGCCGGGGGTGGCCCTGCTCTCCGAGGTGCACGCCTACCTGGGGTCCGCCCCTGCCTCCGCCCCTGCAGCGTCCCCCCTCTTCTTCCGGGCCGTGGACCTCCTCCTGCGCCACCGCAGGTCCATCAAGAGCTTCCCGGTGAGCGGGGATGGGGGGGGATTCCCCAGCTGGGAGTTCGCCCTGGGCCATGAATGTTGTATTTTGCCCCGCCTCTCGTTTTACGCTTGCCGGAGAAATTCACGGTCGCTGTTAGTTGTGCCGACGATTTGCCTTTAATGTTTATGTGGGAGGGAAGACCGTGTGTGAAATTTCCCCATATTTGAGTCGCGGATTCTCTGCGGACAGAGTCCGCTGGAGGGGGACTCTGTCAGAGAGATTCTGCCTTTTTCCTCTCCTAGGACTTTGTTTTCGAAGAATCTATAAATACGTAAAATATGTGATTATCAGGTGAAAGGCCCTTCAAACAGCATGCTCCGGCCGAAGGGTTTTCCTGGGCTATACATGAATCCTAATTAACCTGTTGCCTCCTATGCCATTTCCTCTTAATTCATTGGAGTAGTGTTGGAAGATTTTTATCTCATGATTCGGATTCAGTCTGCCATTCAATGTCATTTACCTCTCCCCTGGAAAAATGGGTTGAAGGTCTGATCGTCGTCAGCTGCAACGGTTGACGCTGACATTTAATACCTCTACTCGGTGCAGAAAAATGGCATCCTCAAAATGCCCAGGAAACTGGACCATCGGCTGAAAACAATACGATCGACTAGAAAATTGGTACATTTATGCTTCTGAGGACACTTAAAATGAGTTTAACAAACAACATTTTCCCGGCAAAATTTCTGCAATTTATTGCAAATTATGGAGAAGAGATGGAAAGCTTTCGAAATTGTCTTAGATGGCGATAGCTTGAGATTTGAGATATTTAACAATAAAACGGGAATAGAATTCAAATCCCAATGGAGCATAATTTTATGAATTCATGAAATATTCGCTCTAAATTCGTAAACGTCTGGTTTTCGTTGTTACTGAAAAAAATTTGCATTATCATTTCATTTTATATTTATTTTCCGTCAAACACATAACATGTTTTTAAGTTATACACATATCCATTACAACTTAAACATCAAGTATAAAAATTATGTGATATTCGCGGAACAAATTATTGACCCTAACTTTCGCTAACAGAATCAGACGAAATAGGTGAGCAAGATGTGTTGTCGTCCTGCGTATGCTCTTGTAAATCTACTAGACGAGCGGCAAGCATTCTCATTGCTGCTGGTGATAAGTTCCTTCTGTTTTTAGCATAAGATTTGCCCAAGTTACGCAGTAATCCAAGTATCCGAGTTGGCTAATAATAGATAGAACAAAATTACTCATTATCCTAGGACATTTTCCAGCGAAATGTTGGCGTAAATACTCAGTCAATTTGTTTAAATCTTCTTGTTCTTCCTCGGAAAACATCCCTATATGTGAAAGTTATTTACCAATTATATCACTACCATGTATCAGTGTTTTGTGAACAGATGTAGGAATGAGATACCAGGTAAATAATTTCTCATATCCTCCAGCTGTTTGTATTGCGTACTCGTAAAATTTATCCATGTCAATGTCATGTTTACAGTCCTTTGCAGTAAGGCGTGGAGTGTTTTTTTATAAATCTGCATCTAGACCAGTATTTGTTCTATCAATGGGGGCGTTTACTCGGAACCGAAATCGCACTTTTGTACACGAAATCGTTAGATGGAAACGAAAAGAGAATTTTAGTGGAAATTTGATCTTATAACCACAACCATTCTCTCATAAATCAAAAATTAAAATAAGCAAAAGGTGACGCCCACCGAAAATGCTGCTGTGATAACATTGACGTCATTTTCCTCCCGTCCTTGACTGCTTTCAGGGGAGAGGAAGGGAGTGGAGGGGGATTCTCGGAAGGTCTGCTCGCACAGATGCTGTCGCAATCATTCCCATTGGCCGAGTCAGCTGTGTCCCCCCCATTGCGATGAGGCGAAGTAGCTTCGCGGGCTCAGTTCTGATTCGACGAAGCCGATACACGTCAGAGGTTGCACCACGCCCGCTTTTCCGAAAGGGTTAAAAACATCAGTTTTTTGCCGCTTATAACTCGGGAAATAATTGTCGGATCAAAAAACGGAAAAATACGTGTCTTTTTATTTTACAAACTCTATCAGATTCGGCAATAAAAAATATGGTAAACGACCCCATTCCGGATTTTAAACAAAACCTGTATTGCCATCATTGCTATTGCCTGGTGCTTGATTGGGTTTCTCAATTATAAGTCCTATTGTTTACTTGAACTTACTTTGTAAATTTTTTTTCCAACTTACTATAGTCTGCACTCTTTCCACTTTATGTAGTACATACTAGCTGAATGTGCCTATTATGTAGGTATCAGATCAAATCAGATGTGCTACGAAGCAGATGAACTACTCCCTGATGAAATAGGTATGAAAACCAATTTGAGCTGGGAGTAGCGCGAAAAGTAAGCCCATATGATTTTTTTTTAATCAAATGGCCGATTTAGATTCAAGAATTGGCTGAGACACCTTTTTTAGTAGGTACCTTTAAATATCTTCAAAAAGCAGCGCAGAAAAAGCGCAGGCGGCGGAGTGTCCTGCTCGCGCGTTTATTCAGGAAACATAGAAATCGATATAAGATAAGGTGCTAACTTTAGCTGAATGATAATATCTAATTCGCTCTGGAAATTTAAAGAGGAAGATGACAGTTTTAGTCTCGTGGCGCCGTGAGGCATAGTTCCCGAGAAAAAGTGCGGTTATAAATGAAACAGCATACCAATAAGTACCTAAGGTAAAACCTTGAAACTTCGTAGACGTAATAAAGAAAATATAATTCACCTTCTATTAAAAGTTTGTTTCAGTTCAACCTTTTGCTTGGAAGTTATTAGACGTCAAAGTTACGCATGACGCCGTAGCGCTAAAAGAAATGGGCCCTTTTTTTACTCTAACGCAAGAAACAGGTCCAAAATTTGTTTTTAAAAATTACTCTAACAATGTAGTCGGTCAACAACAAAATTGTGTAAATTACTTGAAATTCTCTTATGAACGGCTTCGGAGTTATTTAGGTTTAAACTCGATTCTACAAGTTTTGGCGCAGACAGTAGGACCCCGGCCGTCGTGAGAGAACTCCCTCTATCAATTACCTCACGGTCCGAAATTAGCCTAAGTAGCACGAGGGTAACCTCTGGCTAAGCAGCCAGAATCATATCTAATCAGGCAAGTTTTACCTCCGAGCAATTTCCTCCGGCCCACACGGATTGCCCGAAGAGAAAGAAACCTTTCTGCATGTTAATGGAGAGTTAATGTTTCTCGGAGGCTGGCAGAATTCCCCACATGTCTGTTCCAGATAAGGAGGGCGTAGAAAGGCTGCAGGAGCGGACTGCAAGCGCGGGGAGTTTCCTGCAGCAATTCTTTCCGCCCGCGACGAATCGTGCTCGGGCCTTTTGCCCTCCTCGGAATGGGGTCACGTTAAAGTGACCAAGAAATTCTTTAAAGGCCTCTTCGGAGACCTCTCTCGAACCAATGTGTCACCGCCTCGAGGTCTTAACCACCTTTCAAGCGAGTCAACAACACTGGAAGGTTGTTATATACTCAAGACACTTCATTCAGTCTTTGACTAAACATATTATTATTTATTAGCAGACCTGCTGACTGCTTTGCAGGCACTTCTCATAAGCATTTCGTATGCAGAGAGAGGGAAATGGTTATTTTATAAATAGAGAAATGTGTCCCACCCTAACTATCCTATATGTTTTGTACTTTTTTCTATACCATATATTCAATACATGTGGTCTCCTCTCTCAAAAATCACGTTTTTTTCATTTTTCTCTGCACCACAAACTGCTAAATATCCAAAACTACTACCAAATCATACAGACAGAGAATCCACACTCAACGCACCAAACCTCACTCTTTTAGCTCAAAACCTGGGAGAAAGAACTAAACAAATGGATACAGAATGACCGACACGCTACAAAATTAATACATAGGTATAGATGCTTCAGCATTTATACAGAAACATATGATTTATGTTCTGTATGTTATTTATCCTGTTCTGGTTGATTTAGTGTACTTCTGCGAGTTTTGAATTTTCTGTCAGCCTATAAACAGCCCCAGTGATAGCGTACCAAATTGATAGTACCCGTTGAACTTGACCCGCGTGTGAAGGATCCATTCTTGGTTGCGTGAATTTAAATTGCAGCTGCCGCTGGCGTACAGGGAACCTCCCGTTGACAGCCTCAGGAGTGATTATAGATTAGTGTTATCATCAGTGTTATATATCAGTGTTCCTTTACTCTATAGTGCTTTGAAATCTGCGTGAAGAATCATTAAAGCGTGTGTGTGTGTAGTAGGTACGTGGGTGTCAATGACGAGATGTTAATTTTTCCGCAAGCAATCACGAATGAGGAGATTTTTAATGAGTATAGTGTGCCTGTTTATTGTTAATTGTTCTTGGGTGGTCGATTTCCACTCCCCTTCTTTACCACGTTCGTTGGGTGCGTTTCACATGATGGCAATTGGAGTTTTCCTTTTGTTTGTAGCGTTTTAAAGCCGCTGACCATTCATTGAAGCTTTTCAATTTAAGAAAAGTGTTATGATTAAAAATTTCGTCATTGTTGAGGTTAGAAAGAAATGCGTGAGAATCCTTTGGTGAAACTTACTTATACTGGGACGGGAGACGCGAACCTCTGGGAAAAACTGAACTGCAAAAGCAGGCGAAGGAAGGTTTTGGAGAAGATTTACGAGGAGCAGGATGAGGAGACCAGTGTGAAGTGCTGGAGCACATAAGATGCTGAAACGAAATGCTTGAAATAAATGGAAAATTAATAGATTCATTAAGCTCATTTGGCACCTACTCAGGCCTGTCACCTTCCTAGGAAACGTCTTAGATTGGAATACTTAGACAGGGCAGGCGACTTAGAGGACGACCGAGGGCGTCCCAACTGAATGAAATCATCAGCAGAGTGTATGCAACGAAATGAAGGGGTTGCAAGTGGTCACGGCTTCAGTCACGAGGCTAGGAAATTAATCAAGTCCATATCTGTGTAATTCCTCGTTCATGTAACTGGTATCAACTTCAGCTAAATCAGGGGGTTTGCAGCGGGCTAACTGAGCAAACTTCTTTTCACGCGTCAACAGTAAATACACTTTACTTTGCCATCAAATATTTTGACTAAATTTTGTGCCTCCTCTTTTATGCATCTACATCTACTCTCTGCAATACTCTGCAAACCACCGCGAGGGTGTGTGGCAGGGGGTGAAGATCACCATACATGCACTATAAACATTCAAACAAGCTACTATAAGATCTCAGGCAACTAGATTGTTAGTCTGTACATAGTAATCAAGGGATTGGTTGTTATACCTTCGTAATCATTACTGTCAAACAAGAAGATAATTATTTTTGTTAAATTGGAGCAGATAAGAAAGAAGGAGAATTCTGCGAATAGAGAATGTACTCAGCTTCATTGGGAGTTACTCTTTGCACAATTCTGGCAATATTTGTAGTAACGCGTTCAGCTTTAAAAATTTTAATATTAATCGCTGCTAGTTGGCATACCTTTCATTGCGTTACCCGATAACAGACTATAGATGGTTTTTACAAAAGTTATAGTTAACAGGGAACATTTGTTGGATGAAAGAGAGGGCTGCAAAACCTCAAGAAGAAAAGGATTTTTCTAGGAAAAAAAAAGAAAACGATTGTTTAAGAGCCACATGAAGCCACTGAAGAGCCATTGGAAATTAAATTTAAATGAGGATGTGTTCACTGCTAAAAAAGTGGTCGGTACATTAATTCGGATGTTAAAAATTTACTAATTTGTGGCGAGCATGGATAGTAAGTAACCTGTTGACCCAAAGACTCTTAATTATATGTGTCTAAAAACCAATGATGTTCTCAAGGAGTAGAGTTACTGAAGGTGAAGGGGAGCAGAGGCAATATTGGAATCGCAAAGGAATCTATCCAAGACAAGAAGCAATTCTGAATGAAGCAAACAAACTTTATAGAGAGATTGATGACATATGTCGATACTAGTGATGACCAAGGAGGAGGAAAAGATAAGAGTGAAGACAAGGAAGAGGACAGGAGAAAGCACAACGAAGCCTCAGGTTGTACTTGCTTTGGTCACTGTGGGTCATCTTAAAAATGAAGTCGGAGAGGTCGTTTATGACAAAGCGTATATGACTTTGGAATGGAACTCTTTTGCTTATAATTTTCACATTTATTACGGTAATTAATTATTCAGGGAGAAAAAAAATGAATGCGTGGACTGGACTGGTGGATGTTTAGGCTTGCTTTTCAGAATAATTAAAAATAATGTTAACCATAAGTGCATTTGTCTAGCATTCTCTCAAATGATCGACCTTTGAGATATTTGTGGTGTTAGTCCAGTATGATAGGTTGTATTTATAAGTAAAGCTGTTGCTAATCTCTGTTTCCCGGGTAGGTTTCACGCTGTAAGCAGTAACAGGAGTCACATGGTTACTAACAGCTTGCGAAATAATTGCATGTCAACCTCTTGTGTGATACCAGCGCTTCAAAAGCATCCGCCCCAACAAACGTCGAATTTATATTACTGGTTGTCACGTAACTAAATAAATTAACCTAGGGTTCACAGAAGCTTCACTTGCAATATTGTTTCCAGTAAGTATCAAATATCGTGACGAGGCTCAGACAGGGTGCAAGGGCTTTGTGTCTAGAGTAATTCGATCTGCGCTAGGAAGACGTCTTGAAGTCTGAAGGGATTTTCCGTCGACACTCGGTACAGTCGGAAAGGTCGGCGAGGACAGCGAGGAGAGTTCCGCCTTGTCCATTTCTTATTTCCTGGTTTACTTACTTTCTTCCGGAATCGTGGAGATGTTCGAGGTAGGGGATGGAGATTTCACTCCTTCCTGCTTTGATCATCCACTCTCTTTCAGCACCGTGGCAATAAATCCTAACTAGTCAGCCCCCCCTCCACCTGACACTACGGAATGCAATCACTTAAAGTTGGCGCGTCCGCCGTCCCTCGGAAGCGGCGCTTCGGTCGTCCCCTTTAAGGCGGGCGGCGGCTCGCTGCGGAAGGGCGTAGGATTAGGGATCCTGTGCTTTTATACTGACGCCGTCGAAGAAATGATGCTCACGAAGATATCAAGATCGAGCCTCTAAAATGTGAAAGCAGGACGATGAAAGAGGCGATTTAGTGCTAAACCTTATTTACTTAATCTTTGTAGAAAACTATTCCCACTCACAAGGGAAAAGGTAAGCCACATCCTGTCCAACGGAAAATGTTGGCAAGCAACAGAACGCCTTTGTATCACTGTTACCGGTGTGCAGTCCGAGAGATGGTTGAAAACCAGTTCCCGCTCAATTCGCTTCAAAGGTAACATCTTCAGAATGCCTATCCTTTACACATTACTAGCTTCTCTCATCATTAGTCAAGAGAAGTAAGCATCTCTCCACTCGGTTGTCCTGTTCCCGGCTAACCTCTTCATTTACACGCCATTAGCTTCTCTTCCACGTCATTCAATAGAGTCGTTCCACATGCCTTCTCTCTAGTCATGCCACATTTCTCCTCTTCTCATGTCGATTTTCTCCATCACGTCTTAAGATGCGGCTGATTAGGCGGCCCCGTCTTCTTCTCAAAGTTTTTAAAATGCTCCTCTTTTCTCTTCTTAAGACTTCTTTGGCGGACACTTATTCGATTCTTTCATCTCCATCGCTCCTCTGTTGCAACACATTTGAATGTTCCCTGCCTTCGCCTATCTGCTGAAGTTATCGTCCATTTCTCACTGGAATAAAGAAGGATTCTCCAAAAGTTTGCTCAAGTGTTCTTCCTTATTGAGACTTCCGGTGAGTGTCTGCTCAGAGGATCCATCCATTTCGGGATTTCTTCCGCTTGTGTCCATTCTGGAGGGACAGCAGTTTCGCCTAAGTTTCAGTTCACATCCTCAGATCCAAAGTATTTTTGATCAGATGTTTACCGTCTTATATAGCGGTACCATTCAGATCTCTCACATGTGCTCTGATGATCACGTGGGCGGATTTTCACCGTTCACTTTTTTTTAAACTAGGCGTTACACGAAGCGTGGGGGAGCCTTCCTCTCTGTTAACGTTGTTTGGGTTGTTGGCCGTTTCAACTTTTACTAGAAAATTTTGCCGTTTTGAATTATTTTCTGGTTTCCATGATTTTATATACAATTCACATAATGCTCTCTTGCGTCTTACTTTTTTCCTAACTTTAACCGTAGTTCTGGCTCCTTACCTTCTACTCCATGCAAACTTCTTAGTTTTCTTTATTGGCATGCAGGTGAAATCAAATTGGTCAAAATCTTTTTTACGTCTTATAGAGTTTTCATTAATCCTTTTCCAGTGCTTGCCATGGCCTTAATGTCAGCAGCATTTCGAAACATGCTGATTTTTCCCGTGGATATTTAAGTCTTGAAGTCTTCTATTTTGGTTTATTTAAGGCTTTCTCAATTTAATGAGCATTCAAAATGGGAGACAGGATGACACACCACCCTGTCTCCCTCCTTTCTTTGTTATCACTTTTTCATTGCTATTCCAGATGACTAATGACAGCTATTTGATTTTAATAAAACCTGACATTTCTACAGTTATTGGAGAACAGTTCAATTGTTTCCAGAATCCTAATCTGTGAATTGCAGTCCATGTACTCCCTTTTCCGCACCCATAAAGAATTGGTTGTCGGTTTCCTTTCCCTTCTCTCTGGTTATCACCAAATGGCTTCTCCTGTTCCTTCGCATTTCCATAGTCCACATTAGTCTTCATCCAACAATTCTTTGCTCATGTTGTATTCTTCTGTGAATAATCATTGTCAATAACTTTAAGGCAATTGTGGTCGGGTTTACGGCCCTAAAATTTTCACTATTGAAAGCCGACTTCTTATGGGGATGATAATTTTCTTCCCGAAGTCCATGGGTTCCATCTATTATGGCGTTACCCGCTGAAAATTCACAATAGCAGAAATTCCACAGAGAAAAAGATCATTCGCCTTGACCGGGATTCGAACCCGGATCCCCTGATTTTCGGCCAGGTGCTTTACCGGTTAAGCTACGGTCCAACACAGAGTTTATTTCATCTCAATTGTTGTACATCAAGCATTTTAGATGCATTAAACAAAATTATATGTTTCACCTCTTATAGAAGGGCAAAAGTGCTACAAAATAGAATGCTCATAAACACATATTAGTTATCCTTCTTACTGCAATTTCTACAAAACCTTGATTAGTTGCCGAGTGCCATTTGCTTTTATTATCCAGAATTCTTTTGATTCCAGACCGATTTCTAGGCGCCATAGAGATAATAGAGTTTTCTATTACCGTGATCATGGCGTCATTCCGGGGTTTTGGAAAAAGGCGAAAGTTGAGGGAAAGGAGGTGCTTATCGGTTATGCTGCCTTCACCGAAAACGTCCCATTCCTTATACAGTTTTTTTATTGCCTCCCATAATTTTAATTTGTCTTTGCACCCCAGTACATAGTGGCAGAGATTATCAATTTCCCCACACCTGACACAAAGAGGCGTTGCGGTCATTTGGAAACGGTAATTTTTCTTCACCTGTTAACACTAGTTCCCAGATAATGTCAAAGAGTTTGTTCTTCGTTTCCGGGGGCAATGTTTTCGAGGCCCAGTTTTTCCACTGACGAGAATTCCCTTTTCGTCCTCCTGCTTGTTTCGTTTGTAACTCCCTTGCTCGATCATACATACGTTTCGTCACTAGCGCATCATTTTCTTTCAGGATACCTGCTACCTCTTCCGTGTCCCGTATGCCCCTCCGAAAGTCATTATTTGTGGAGGCCGCCATCCAATCATCTTTTAGCAAAGACTTGCGCCATCCGTCGTCTCCACCCAAGATTTTGAGGGTATTTTTTGCAAACAAAATTATAGTTTTTAAATCTATATCGTTCAGGTCGAGTCCTCCCTCCTCTCTACTTCTATAAACGTGTAACTTTTTTGAAGTAGCCATCCCAGAGCATCATATTTGTGTGTTTTATCGCTAGAGCAATAAATTTTTTTGGGCATGGCCAAATCTGAGCTACAAACCATAGATTTGGGAGTATTAACTGGTTTATTAAACTTGCTCTTATTGTTATCGGCCGGCGTGGATCAGCTAACCTTCCCGCCTTCCATTTCACCGAGGTGACCGCCGTATTCCAGTTTTTGTCTATCATCACCTCTGGCTTTTTTTCCCAGTGGAGCCCTAAAATATTCATCGCAGGCACTGGCTTCCAGTCCGAACTAAAGTATCCCCACTCTCCCGTGAGCAATAGTTGATTGGACTTGAACTTGTTGAGGGATAGGCCATATTTTTCAAATTTTATGAGTGTAGTTTCAGCTTGATATATCTGTTCTGGGGAGGTAAGGAAAAGGGTGATGTCGTCAGTGTATGCTATTCCTACGCATCGGTTTCCGTGGCGCAGTATTCGTAGACCGTCTCTTTCAAATTGACACAAGACAGGGTCTAATGCAATGGCAAAAAGAATCATCGAGAGGGGCATCCCTGTCTTACTGAGTTCTTAATGTTAAATGGCGAGGTTTTGAAAAGCGAAATTTTTATTTTTGCTTTTATATTCTGATAGAAGGTTGAAACTGCATTGATGAAGTATGTCGGGAAGGCCATTCTCTTCAATAGAAGGACGATCCATTCCACCCGAATGAAATCGAAGGCTTTTTCTAGATCGAGGGCCAATACTGAGAAAATGTTTTCTCCGTGAAGGTCCGACGTCAATACCATATCTCGTAGTAGTAGAGTAGCGTCTAAGATATTTCTACTTGGCGAGACCGCGTATTGCATTGGGTGTATTACTCTGTCTATCAGGGCCATCAGGCGATTCTTAAATACATGTGTCATTATTTTATAGTCCACATTTAAAAGAGAAACTGGTCTAAAGTCTTTAAAACTCTTTGGTTTCGTAGTTTTTGGCATTAGCGTAATGTGCGCTAATCGTTGTGAATCTGTTAAAAACCCATCTCTCAGGGTTTGTGTAAAAACTTCGGTAAAACTTTCACGTAAAATTGGCCAAAATGTTTGGTAAAATTCAAAAGGGAGACCATCCGACCCGGGTGCCTTTCCCCTGGGAGCTTCCTTCAATACGACATCGAGCTCACTTGTTTCTATCTCTCTCCCCAGGAATTCTCTATCTCCTTCTTCTAGGGTAGGGAGCTATCCTAATTCCGGCGCTTCATTTTCGTTCCACTGCCCATATCTGTTGAACAGGTTGGAGTAGTGCTCGAACGCGGAGTCTAGCATATCTTTTAAGGCCGTCTCCCTAACTCCGGTACCCACTGGTGGGGCCTCACGTTCGGATCGCTTAAGTAATCTAATATTTCTCGCAATCATTTCTAAATTAAAGTCCTTCCCTTTTTGCCAAGATTCCTGTTGCCATATCTTAGGGGCATACTTTATTTTCTCCCTCTCTAGTATGATGCGCTTCAAAAGTCTTATCTGTTCGTAGAAATTTTGTGGCCTGTCTGAAGTAAATAAATGTTCCCTCAGAGCTTCCCAATAAAAAAATAGAGTGGCATTCTGCTCCTTTTTATAGCGAAGAGTGTGCTTCTGTAACAATCGCCTTACTGAGGGCTTGAATATGTTTTCCCACCAATCAGAGTACGCTTGATTTTGTGGTTTACAGGCTATCATGTCTTCCAATTGTCTTTTTATTTCTTCCCTGATCGACGTTACCTCTATAATGTTTATGTCTAATCGCCATTGCCGGGGTGATCCGGTGGGGGTCCTTATCAAGGGCGTAGAGGTTCGCAATACAATCACTAAGGCGCAGTGGTCGGAGAATGCTACTGGCAGAGTGTTGCCCTCTGTTATATCCTCCTTTATCATCTGTGATGCGAAAAAGTAATCTATGCGCGTCCTCCCCTTCTTCCCGCACCGAGTAAACGGAGGGCGTTCTCCCAATTGTTTTTTCATTACGTCTATGCACTGGCACGAGTTAATCAGCCGTAAAAGCGCTCGGCTGGGACGGTATGTGAGCTTGTTAGCGTTGGATTCACTATCCTCCCGTTCGTAGATGGAGTTAAAGTCCCCCGCAAGTATTGCTTTACCGGTAAAGCTCTGTAAATAAGGAGCCAAAGTGTCCGTGAGAAAATTTTCTCTTTCTTCACGCCTTTCCTCACCCGAGGGTGCATGGATATTAATCAGAGTCGTATCTTCAATTTTACACGAAATTATGCGACCAGACTCGTGCCGACGTATTCCTTTAGCGTCGGTTCCGTTCTTTATTAGAAAGGCGGTGCCTCTCGATGACTCGTCAAAATTTGTTATTTTATAGAAGTTTCGAAAATGCCACGTTTCTATCCCCATCGCCTCTTGTAGCATGACAATAGCAATTGATTGCTGGTCAATAAGTGACTCAAGCATGCATAGTTTTATGGGGCTGTGTATTCCTGCAATATTCAATGTTAAAATTCTTCGCATGCCGTGTTAAATCAACTTGAACCCAAAAGAACTCTGGAATGATTTTTAACACACTTAATGCTAATAGCGTTAACAATAATCAGTTTCTCGGCAAGTACTCATCTTTCTTTTCACTGCTTCCCCTCTCTTCTTCCGATCTTTGCTTCGGTCCGCCTTCCCCCGTCCCCTGTTTGGCCCCCTACCGCCGGGTCCCTCCACGGAGGCCCTTCCTCGTCTTTTTCTTTAGGCTGGTTGTTCCGGTGATTTCTTCTCCGCTGTCTCCCGATCTATCCCAGAAGTCATCAGGAAACATCATGGTGAAGTCCCGGGGTTGAGGAGTCAGGTCCACGCTCCCAGGGGCCTGGATTTGGAAGTTGATACTGTTGGAGAAATAGTCTGCTTCTGCAAAAAAGGAAGTTGTTATTTGGGGTTCAATATTTGAGCCACCCATTTCCCCCCCCTCCCCTTCATTTAAGTCTTGTTTTTTTGGTATTCCTTCCTCCTTCCCAATTTCACATTTTTCTAATTCCCCTGTTGAGAAAGAGGAAGAGGCATGGAGGTGAGAACTTTGTGCTGCCACTTCCTCCTCCTCCCCTATTCTCCCACTCGTTACTTCTGCACTCGTTGGTTTGCCCCGCAAGTCGATGTAAAATGTTCCGCCCCTCCCATCTCCTCTGCTATCCGAGTGGCGGTCTGTCCCCAGACTTGCTCAACACCTTGTTGCATTCGACTATCGCCAATGCTCACGGGACTCCCCTTTCCTTCTGTGGAGCTGTGAGCATGGGAGGAGGTCATCCCCCCTTCCTCCTCCTCCATGCCAGTCGTTGCACTTGCCGTGATTCCCTTTCCCACTTGTCCCTCCTCCTCCTCCTTCGCTTCCTCCAATTCACCACTGATACACTCGCTTTGTTCCCCTATGTTCCCGATTCCTTCTCTTTCGGAGTCTCTTTTGACTGCTGATACTCGGTCTTCTGCTTTTCTTTTCTTCATCTCGTGTTCAACGGGTCTTTGTGCCTCCCTCCTCCTTCCATCGGGTAGCAAGGAGAGTAGTTCTGTCTTCTCTTTTTCCCCTCCCATGGAGACCTCTCTTCTCGGTCTTGTTGCCGCAGTGTCTAACTCTAGCTCAAGCAGCCCTCTTCCCCTCTCCTGGAGGTCTGCCTCAGTGTCGTAAACATTCATGTCTTGCCTTTGCATTATATCTGCGTAGCTCACCAAGGTCCGGTTTTTTGGGCAGTCCCGTCTAACGCGCCCTTCACAGTTGCAGCGAGCACATGTCTTCTTTTGACCCTCATAAATGATGATGGCCCGATTCCCTCTTATTGTGAGGTAAGAGGGAATGTTCCTCTCAACCGTCATCCTGGCGATCCTCGTACCCGTCAAGACCGGCGCCATTCCACTCCCGCTCCGTCTGTTTTCCCATATTCGATGTACTTTTCCGTACTGCAGAAGTTCTTGTTTGATGTCATTTAACTCAACGTCGATTGGGAGCTCCATTATCTTAACGTTCACTGGTGATCCGGCGACCGGTTCAATATCAACCCAGCAAAGTGGGTTTTCAACTCCCGGAAAGGGAAGTTGTGCAGTGTTTTTTCCAAAATTTCCAGCAACCGTTCTTCATTGGTCACTGTAACAAACACACGATGTTTTTGCACTGTGCTCATCTGAATCGCTCTTATATCTGAGACTGGGAGGCCCAACATGCCCATTGTAAACGCGTGGACCTAAGGCGGCTTCGGTGGTCGTTTCGTTTCGTCACATTTGATGACGAAGGTGTTTCCTCTTCGGATATCAGAAGTCTTCTGTTGATCCATCTTCAATAAATTTCGTAGCAACAAAAAAAGAACAAAGACTGAGGGAGCAATAACTGCGCGGTACCTCCCACCCCGCTGACCGCTCCTGCGGCAGCAAATAATAAGTTCGAAAGAAATAGAAACAAAAATGAAGGCCGGGCTTCTTCGTCCTTGTAGATCGAAAACCCCCGAATCACACTACTCACTGCTCCCGGCCTCCTCCTACAGAGTCCTTGTCTCTCCGCTCTCGGCGATCGCGGCTTCGAGACTTCACCGGGAAAAAACACCACCACTGCTGTAGGGCACAGAGCTCTCCCGCACACGTCCGACCTCCTCCAGCTGCCGATGCGTCATTTTTCCCTGTTGAATATTAGGGGCCTTAAAGGAGCTAGATGCTCTCGAACTGCTAGGCATATTATGCCACAAAGCAGTCGAAGTCGTGCGCATGGCGCCGCCGTCCAAGAGGTTAAGGCCGAACTTTAAACACTAAGGTGCTTATTGTATAACAAATTGAAGGTTCGCGAACTAGCCGCGAGGACCTTAACGGCGCTACCCGCTGAAAATGCACAATAGCAGAAATTCCACAGAGAAAAAATCATCCATCCATCCATCTATTCTATTGGAATGATTTCGCAAATAGTATTGTAGAGGTGAGGTATTGTCTTCCCTCTTGTAATCTTAATATTTCGGCGCGAACATCACCAATGCTAGAATCCTTATTTATCCGCACAGCCCTTATTTATATTTAGCCCTTAAAGACACGTCGAATCCTGATTTCAAGGTACAGTATCCCATTTGACCCTTCTGGACTTCATTTTCATCTTCAAAAGTCTTCTCTCTGAGCTTTTTCCATTGTTTAATAAAATTTTAATGACAAGTAAATTGATAAGAAAGTAGATTTTAATGGCAAGTGAAACATTTCCAGGAGCACATTCCAATAACCCAACACTTTAAACCCAACACACTCCGTCAGTTGCGACAGTGATCTGTGGCAGCGTTTCCCTTCTTATTCCTCCCTCATCGTCTCTTATCAAAGGTCATCTCAACCTTTTTCCATTCATTTTTACACAGATAAAGCCTTCGTGAGAGCGTTGTGCACAAATTGTACCCATTCGCATTGCTGTTTCCTCTCTGTTTCAGAACTTCCATCAGTTTGCTACTTCCCAACATCTCTCTTAGTGTCTATAATCTTGTTGGATTCTCAAGAGCTTGCTGGTTTTTTGATACTGATCTGCTTTAATTTTTCTCTAAAATTATATCTATAAAATTATCGCATGACATCGTATGAATAATGAAAAGTTTTTAACTTACTTTTTGCTAGTAAGTTATCTCTTAATTATTTCTGTTTACAATGGAATCTTCTGTTAAAGTTACCTTTCCAGTGGTAAAAATAATCATGTGTCGCCCTAAATGAGAGCTCGCTGCACCTTATTATCACCCCTAAGTTTTACCTGCACATAACAAGGGAAGCTTAAAGATCACATTTATAACATAAACAAAATTGATTATTGTAGACTGTAACCTATTTGGCATTGCTTGTTTCCACGTCATCACATTCAAGAGGGAAAGCCCTTTTTTAAAGCCAAAACTCTTATTTTGTGTGTCAGCCGTTTAATTATGTCAGCTGCATCATGGAGAGACATCGTTTTAGTGCATCCCAAAGAGCTTTATTTCGAGATTACTATGTTAAAAATAGTCCAGGATAAACGATGGAGAAATATGCTGAATGTTTGACTTGTGCATTGGTATGAGGTGGCTTGTTACTCGTGCATGTTGGTTCCTTTCACCTGTGTTATTGTTTAGGAACCAGGACCTGAATTTAAATACATTCATTCCTCCAACTCTGCATTTTAACCAATTAAGATTCAATTATGTATTTGAAAACGTATCTGCAATTTTTGATTTCCATAGAACTAAAGCTCTAGGTGCGATTGAGAGACTGAATTCAGCAAATTTGGCTAATTCATGCAACAGTACAATATGCTCCCGTTTCAGGTGCTGGAGTGATAGTATTTTCTCGGAATAATAACGCTCGGAACGCTCGACCTATCGTTAAAATCGGTTCAGAATAAAAGATTTTTAAGGTAAGGACTCTTTTTGTATAGGAGAATCCATTGAATTAGCAATGTTATTCACGATTTTTTGATAAGTGTAAGCATTAATTCTGAATTAAAGGCTGTTCGGGTCTTCTGACTGGCCAGGAACTACGACGTTTCGCCGACGTTTTGGAGAGCAACTCAGCGAGACCCTAGGGATGGAGAGCGATTCGGTCTCCGAAACGTCGACAGAAATGGATTTCCTGACCCGGTCGCAGACACGAACAGCCTTCCCTCATGCGATTCGCAGCAAGACCATCAGATCTCATTATAATTCTGGAGTAGGAAAGAGGATGTATATTTCACAAACCAATGATCGGCTGACATGAAAACACTTTAGGTTCCTTTCCCGATGTTGTGTTCTCAGGTTGTGTTTTTTCCCGCCCCGTGGATCTCAAAAGTCATCTCCCCGGCTGTTGGATGCGGGCCATTATTGAATGCAGTGAGAGCGGTTGCGACGTGAGATTTTCTCCGAATTGCTAATATCCCTGGCAAACGGTCGATGGTTTGTGGCTGAAATCCTCGGCCTGATAGTCCGGTCCCCTACAGATATGTCTGATTTCATTTCACCTCACATCCCATCAAGTTTCCTAACTCAACTCCCTCTTCTCATCTTCTTCATGTCTTAGTCCTGCCTTCGTGATGTCCACAGAAACTCCTCTATTTATCCCTCGTCTGCATTTTGCTAGCATTCTTCCTTCACTCACCGTCTTTAAAATCTTTCAAATCTCCCTCCACTTTCACCGCCGTCTTCTTCGGCCAAACTCCTCTCCAACCGACTTTAGTCTTCCTTTCCTGCCTTTCTCGATAGCCTTAAACTTTCCACAATATCCTGCCCATGACATTCTGTCTGCCGGCCCATACTGGCGAGGATGTGAGCCCCCCCCCCCCCCCTCCCTCCCTACTGCCCCCTTCTCGCTTCCTCCTCGGAGCGAGTTTTTGTCGCGCCCTGTCAGTGCCAACGTCGTAATCCCAGACTCGGGTGAATGATAATTCTTACTAATGCGAGCCCTGAGGGTTCATAAGTCTGAGACAGATTGAGGGATCCGCGATTAACGTAGGAAATAATTGCCCTTCCTCTCATCGTGTTTTTGTGAACTGAATCATTGCAGAGCTTTAGTCACTTTGCTCCCTCGGCTCTCATCCTGAAGTCGTTTTAATCGGTGCAAATGACTTCCACTTCTGCGAACAAATTAGGTAGTAGTATCTCACTGGGGAGGAAACTGACAATTGACATGGTTTTCATCGTTAAGAATGGGTTTGTAAATTGTATGAGATGGGAATTTCTCGTTGAGTGGAGGCTGGGTGGTCTGTAACAGCACCGATGTTGGCATTAGCCTGCTGTTGATAGAAGGCGCTAAGTTCGAACGGCTTAAAGTGGCATCCCGCCGACGAAATGCAAAATTAGGAGTTATATCCGCGAAGCACTTGATCAGGGTCTGGGCTTACTAACGAAAAAATTCTTCCTGACTGCAAACCGGATAATTAATCACATTCCCTCGATTCTCCCTTGCCTAGCAGGAAATGGACTGCATGAATTCTACTTTCAATGCAAGGCTGTGATCTACATCACCTCAGTTACCTTATCAACTGCGAACAATAATGGACAGAGATCAAGAGCATTGAATGAATTTAACATGTTAAGTTATGCCCGATGTTTACAGAAAGGAAAATGAATTTTGTGTTGGAAGGTATAAAATGTTCATCTGGGGAAATGTGGGAAAGCTATATACTGAAGAGTTATCAACTGTGTAAGTCCTGTTTCCACGTCAGTATTAATACTAAGATATCCACATTTTAATGGCAGTATTCTTTCTCAAATTGCTGGAATACACGTGGCTGGGTCAGACACCAACACTTTGGCAGCAAATACATTCACCTGGCGGTCAACCTGAGACAAGTTTACCGAATGATACACACTGCAATAGAAGATATTATTTGAAGTACTCTGGGAAAAGAAAAAAATCAGGATCATAAGCATTCTTCATCATTACCATCCCGTCCCGTTCTTACCATAACCGTCCATCATCTGTCAACACCCCTTTGATTGGTTTGACGCTGCTCTCCTCTACTAGAATTTCGTATCAGCAAATCCCTTTGTATTTGCGTATTTCTTCTCTTTCGTATCTTTCGTCACCTTTCGGATCCAATACAGCATACCTGTTTCGAAAATTGGGACGGCAGACAAAGCTCTTCCAGCATGGAAGCCGCTGTTGTTATGGAAGGCTTTCAGAAGAGCGAGGAACTCTATGGCGTTCACTACGCCTATATTGTCACGGATGGGGATTGTAATGTGCGCAATAAAAATTTTGGATTCACTTCCGTATAAGAATTTAACTGTGCATAAAATAGAATATAGGAATCACTTATTGAAAATTTTTCGTAATAAGTTAAAAGAAGTCGCCAAAACCAGTTGTAAGACTGGCAAAAAAGGCACAGTAATATTGAGGAAGCATTTGGGAAAAATATTTTGCGATTACGATGCGGAATCACGAAAACAGTTCAGCAAAGAAGAACTGAAGCTGTTAGTCTCGAGGAAAAATTGATTCCCCCGAAAAGACATTTCCAAAGGTCTGAGACACGTTTTTGGAGACCACTCCAAATGTGCTTGTTTCTTTTGTCCCGGAGATAATGTGCATGGCAGTAATATCCATGGGGATTATGCATCAAGTTCACTTTTCCCAAAGTTGGAAGAGATATTTCAAAATTTTAGTCGGCACAGTAAGACACAATTTGAGTCTTATCCACGATGTAGACAGCAACCCAGTGGAGCAATTTAACTCCATCGTATCAAAAACTATCGGTGGAAAGCGAATTAATTTCGCACTGCGCAGATCATATCAAGGAAGATGTGCTGGTATTCGTATCAACTCCGGGAATTGGCTGCATAAAACGCATAAAAATATGTTTGTGCGAGTTCGGGGCTATTCGCGAAAAGAACGGACATGAACCGGAAATTACATAAATAACTTACGCTAGGAAACAGATTCAATCCGGAGGCAGAAAATCACTTTCTAAAGAGAAGAGTGATCGTTCTCATTATGGACTGAACGGTCCAATATGTCCTCCGCAGACTACGAAAGAGAAAAGTATATTTTTATATGAGGGATCATAAAAAATCAGACGAAGACATTCTCAGAATTGAGAATACAGTTCTACAGTCTGGAAGTGTCTGTTGACTTGGCATGAGAAGAAAACTTCTCACGGCCTCTTACTTACTTACTTACGGACAGATATGCAATGAGCTGCCCTATACAAGTTATGGAATCTTGGCGAAGTTAATTTTGAATTACATTGCGACATGTCAATAGGGAACTTCATGGAAGTGTTTTATGATAACTAGGATAAGGTACTTGCATATAGCAAACAATTAGAGTTTGCGATGAAAGTGACAACCTAGAGTGCTGTAGTTTTTAAATTAGTTGGGGAGAGATTGTAAGTATACTCGACTCCACTGCTGGAATCAGAGAGCACACAGTGTGATATCGGAGAAAGAATCAGGTGCGGGTGTGGTAGGCTAGGGACGGAAGCAGTCGTCTAACGTCAATACGGTCAATGCTTTTGCTACTTGTTACCAAAAGTGTTCAAAACAACTTAGTGACCCGTGAGGGGGAGGAAGTTGGGGAAGGGAGGAGGGGTTACTCAGGGCGAGCAGCGAAGTGACCCGGCCTTCCGTTTTCTATCACCTCCCCCCTCACTTCAAACATCGTGTCGGATTTCGGGTGATGCGACTTGCGGAATGGATATCCCCAGAAAGGAGGGGAGGATTGCATGTTGCAAGAAAGGAGGGAGAATCCACAGACCTCCCTTTCCTTCCCCCTATAGGCTCCGATGTTGCCAGTTTGTTTCTAACTCTTCCAAGATTTAAAGACCCTCGCCGCCAATACGAGTCGATCAGTTGCGACTGCTCGCCACCTGGAGGATTTTCCTCAGAACTATTCCTAGCCAGTGGCTGTGATGCGTAGGCCAGGAAGGGAGAAACGAAAAGGTGTGAATGGTTCTAAGAGGGACGACAAGGGTTTTTGTGTAGAAAATGTGGATTTCATAGGAAGGAATGCTAGAATGGGAATACTGAAGCATGGAGTACATAAAAGTCTACTTCTGTCAGTAAAACGTTTGCAGCGACCTGGATGAAGCAATTGAGATTGAAATGTTCAAAGGTATAATTAGCATATATTATTATTTCGTTGTGCCTTCGCAGTGACGTCACGCCGCTGAGTTGCCAGATTGTTTTGGTGGCACTCTTCTTCGTTTTCTCTCGCACACTTTGGCGCAGAATTTACTGACGTTTTCCGGTGTGTAAGCAAATTTTTTCTTTGATTAAATCTTCCACCTGCATATTTTTTTGGGAATGAGGATATTTTCCATTACTTTCCCGCGAAGTCTTTGGCAGGAATTCAAGGCGTTCTCAATATCCTATTTATGAAAGCATTTTCACCATGGGTTGCGAAATTGACTGCTATGGATCATTGTAGTGAACATACCACGCTAAAAATTTCAATTTTAGTGAATGAATATAAAAAGTGCTATGCAATAAAGTTATTATGATTTTGTGAGTTTCACCGAGAAACGTACGAATTCATGTTCGGCATGCCAACATCTCTGACATTAAAAGTGCTGCTGACGCCCACAAATTCATCTACATCTACATCTACACGATACCCTGCAAGCCACCGAGAGGGTGTGTGGCAGGGGGTGAAGATCACCAAGCATGCTTAAATAACATGCAAACAAGCAACTTTACGGTCTCATGCAACAATATTGTTAGTATATATAGTATTTAAAGCATTTAAAGCATCATGCACTACCGAATACTCTAAAATATTTCACCTACCTATCTCTTTACTATGCTGCCTATTCTGTTCCCTTATAGTACGGGGATAAATGCCATTTTGAATCTATCGGTACGACAATCTCTCTCATCTTATTTGTCTGGTCGAATCTAGCATAATACGCTGGTTTTTTTTAATATGTGCCTTACATCTTCAGTAAAGCTCGCTCTTTTGTTTTCTCATCACATTTCCCTAGTACTATTTTTATAAATCCTAGCTTTCTCTTCGCTCGGCCGCATTTTTTCCGGATCTGTCTTCCCCACGATAAATATTTAGTGACGTACTTGTTACACCTAAATATCTTATGGTTTCAACGTTTTCGATCTTCGTGAAACTAATTTTATAGGTACGCTGTATCGTAGTATTCCTCCTCCAAAAATTGATAGCTACAGTTTTTTAAGGTTAAGTTCTAACTGCCATTTGTCGCACCACTCTTGAATGGGGGCGTTTACTCGGAACCGAAATCGCAATTTTATACACGAAATCGTTAGATGGAACCAAAAACGAATTTTAGTGAAAACATTAATCTTCTAACCACAACCATTCACTCATAAATCAAAAATGAAAATAAGCAAAAGGTGACGCCCACCTAAAAAGCTGCTGTGATAACATTGACGTCATTTTCCTCCCGTCCTTGACTGCTTTCAGGGGAGGGGGAAGGGAGTGGAGGGGGGTTCTCGGAAGGTCTGCTCGCACAGATGCTGTCGAAATCGCTCCCATTGGCCGAGTCAGCTGTGTCCCCCCCCTTTGCGATAAGGCGAAGTAGCTTCGCGGGCTCAGTTGTGATTGGACGAAGTCGATATACGTCAGAGGTTGCACCACACCCACTTTTCCGAAAGGGTTAAAAACATCAGTTTTTCGCCGCTTATAACTCGGGAAATAATTGTCGGATCAGAAAACGGAAAAATACGGGTCCTTTTATTTTACAAACTCTATCAGATTCGGCAATAAAAAAAATATGGTAAACGACCCCATTGCATCTAAATCCTTTCTAAGCGATTTCCTGTCTTCTTCTTTTGATATACCCCTATACACTACCACATCGTGTGAAAAAAGTCTAAGCTTACTACTAACAACGGTACCCAAATCGTTTATGTATAAAAGAAATAGAAGCGGACCTACTACGATACCCTGGGGAACTCCCGATGTGACTTTGATTGTGCCGGACATGATACCATCTATGAAAACTCTCTTCTCTCGCTTACTTAAGAATTCTTTTACCCAACATAAAACGTCTTTATTTAACTCTCTATTTTCAAGAATAATTTATCATGAGGAACTTTATCGAATGCCTTTTTAAAATCTAAAAATATCGCATCAACTTCAGTACTGTTTTCGCCGTAGACTAAAATATCGTGTACGAATAAGGCTAATTGTGTCTCGCAAGATCTACCTTTCCGGAACCCATGTTGGCTGTTTATCAGTAATTTCTGACTATCCAAATGCCCCATGATCGAACTGACTACAATGTGCTCAAGTAAGTTACAAGAGATTGACGTGAGTGAAATGGGTCTGTAGTTACTACTATAGGTTCTTCCCTGTCACCGCTTTTAAAATTCACAAAATGATCATTCGTCGCATAACAAACTGGCGACTTCTGTGTGATAACTACTGTTGATAAAATATTACCGTGCCAATTACAGTAAAACCTCTCTAAGGCGGCCACTGCCGGTTCCAGAAAAAAGTGGCCGTTTGGAGGGGTGACCGCTAAATAGGGGCTTTCAGGATAAATTACATAAAATACTTACATATGTTCATTTCTAAAATTATTGTATTAAAGTTTATTTTTAATAAAATTTTATTTCATATTCAGCTAACAAATAGGGTTACAATTACTTTTTGAAAAAAACCTGTCAAAGTACTTTGTTTCAATTGGCTACATTTTCTTTTAATTAATATATTTTCTAAACAATTTTAGAGATTTTCATAGGACTCCATAGAATTTTAATTGAAATCCTTGTCAATTTTTTGGAAGAATGATTTTAATTTTAATAGTGAATCAAATCCTTCCTTTACGCTCATCTCAGTGATATTTTTATTTTCCACTTCTTCCTCTTCACTATCGCATATGTCTGCATCTAATAAAGAAAGAAACAGCTTGTTATGAATGATCTCTTGGTTTGATGAAATTCGTAAGACTTCGAAAGAAAAATGTACAACCCTTACCTTTGCCACCAATGCGAGACTCCCAATTTCCATCCAAGTCATCGTAGCACTCTACATTCGCCTCTTCTGTGGTATCGTATGATATTCGTGCAGTCGACGCCAACATTTGGAGCTCCTGGTGCAGTGCATTGTTGCCATCAGAGCTGCAGGGAATTTCCTCTTCACAGTATTCACCTGCTATTATTCCACAAGAAACAAAGCACTTCCTGATGGTTTCCTTCTCGACTTCTTTCCATGCCGATTTTGACCATGACACAGCCTCTCCCACATTGATTTTTTTGGTGAGATCACTAACACATGAAGCGTAGTCCATCATTGCCAGTAGGCTGCGTAGAACCTTTCGCCGGTATCTCAGTTTAAAAGATTGAATAATCCCCTGATCTAGGGGTTGAAGGCGAGCTGTTGTGTTTGGCGGTAAAAACTGAAGTTTCACATTCGAAAGATGTATTTTTCGATGACAAGGGGCGTTATCTAAAAATAAAATAACCTTTCTTCCTTGTTGGATCATCTTTTTATTAAAGGCACGTAACCATTCTTCATAAATTGCAGAAGTCATCCACGATTTACTATTTGCACACCACTTCACGCCAAGAAGATCCATGTTAACGTTTTTAAAGCACCGTGGCCTAAGTGCTCTTCGAATCACTAATAGGGTCTTGTTCGGAATGGCTCTGTAAAAAAGACCAGTTTCGTCCATATTAAAAATGTCTCTGGCCTCGTAACCCTCCACAATAGACGACACTCTCAATTTCCATTCCTTAACAGTCTCTGGAGAAACATCTCCTCCTTCACCACTAATTGATCTAAAAACAATATTGTTCCTGGTCCGGAAACGTCCCAACCAACCATTACTAGCTGCAAATCCCTCAATCTGAAGTTGATTTGCAATGTCCAAAGCTTTCTGTTGCAGTATTGGACCACTAACCGGCAAATATTTTGCTCTGGCACACTTAAACCATTCATATAACCTATCATTAACTTCACTAAACTTCTGATCTCTCTTCCTTTTTATCCCTCGATTCTTGTTGTCCTCCCACTCTTGTAGAATAGTGTCCCTGTTTTTAATGATAACGTTTATCTGTGTCCTTCCGCACTTAAATTTTTCGGCAATTTTCCTTGCTGACATCCCATTATCACTGTCAAAAATAACACTTCTTCTCTCTTCTAAAGACAACACCACTTTGCTTCTGCTGCTCATTTCGCAATCCACTGCCAAATCTTCCGTAAGCTCCAACCGCCCAACACACCGTGCCAATCGCGAATACGTTTGATATTTTGCCTCCTTTGCTGGAGGTGTCGGACCGGAAGCAGAAATAGGAAGCAGCTTACAATGTAAGTCGCTTATAAGTAAGCTCGTAAGTATAATCGAGGAACGGACAGATGGTCCCCGATATTCCCTTCGTCAGAGGGAACGAAGCAATGTAATGCCTTGTCAATGTAAGTGTATCAAGTGTAAATGTTAGCATGGGCAATAAAGTTCTTCTAAGGCCAATCAGAGAGAGATTTGAATTTGAGATTTCATGGAAGTGGCCGTATGTTGTTGTTACGCTCTGGCCGCTGGTCGGGAAGAGAGGTGACCGCTGAATAGGGGGTCATTTTTCAAGGGGAAGATAGGGTAAACCATTCCGTTCTGGGGAAAAATGGCCGTTTACAGGGGTGACCGCTGAATAGAGGTGGCCGTTTAGAGAGGTTTTACTGTAAATTCATATTGTAGTAATGTTGTAAATGTTTGGGTGATTTTGTGGAAGTATGAGCTTTATTCTTGGAAATAAAGTCGCCATTAGGTTCATAATTTATTTATAAGCCTTGGAATGCGAAATTAAATGTATAGTTCCTATATTCGATTGACGCCCATGATAAATAGAATGTATAGAGGGAGAACTTAATTTGAGCGCTGCGTCCTTCAGCGTAGAATATCAGAGTAAGTATATTGAAAACTTACGGATGTTATGAGCAGATTGGTGAGTTCGGGAATAAAAGAGATTCAGAGGTAAATGCAGACTAAAGCAAAATACATAAGTTAATCTTCAATATGATTTTACCTATGTATTACAGTGTCCTTGTTGTTTTTAAATCTCGTGAGTAAAACTTTCGATTCAGCGGAATCAAGGTCTCTAATGACATCAGTGTTATGCGCTTCAACTTCCTCAAATCTATTTTCCAATTTCAATAAATTTGTCAGGTGTCTCTGTACCTTCTTAATGTGTATAACCCTTCGAAAAGATACCAACATACCTACCATCTAAAAAAAGTTGCTGGAGAGAATATTCAGGGAGATGGTTGTGGATAGAAGAGAATGCAGTTTGACTTGGTACGAATTCCTTCAAGATGTGAGACAATCTTATTCAAATTTTTCGTTTCCAGTAAAATCTTGTGCTTTAAACCATTAATAGCTCTTGAAACACCTTGAAGTACCCGCTGGGTAATTCATTATATCATGCGTCAATTGCTATGTTGTTTGTAAGTTGACAAAAAAAAAACTTGGCAAATTGCGTGATTTATAGCTTCTCTTATTCGTTAAAAATCGACGTGTCGTTTTCGGTGGCGTCCCTGCCAACTCAGGCCGCACAGACTATACGGAAAGTGGGCTGGGGCATCATCATGCGTCAAGGTCACAGCAGTGGTAGGGCTGTGTGACCTCAATGAGTTCGCGCCAGAGAGCGCTTCGAACATGCCACGCGAAGATCATGCGAGGGTGTATCAAAGTGACGGGAGGTGTCAGCGCGGGAAAATCCCCCCCCCCCCCCCCCCCCCTGCCCAGGCGTCGTTGGCGTGGTGACGCGCTCACGGAGAAATTCGTCGCCCAAGGAAAGCTGCTTGGGAAATAATCCCCCGCTCCACCTCAACTATTCGCCCCTCCCCGAGCGATGGATGGCTATTAAGGAGCCTGTCAAACGTTTCGCCGCGTCTGGCAGGTGCCTTCTTCCCCCGTCTCGCGTCCAATCCCCTTCGCCCTGGAATATCCACGGGCGCCCGCCCTTCGCGTTCACTCCATTGTGGATTAACTTCCGAGAGCATCGGAACCACCCTTTGCATTGTTAAATCCATTGAGGCAACACAAACGGATAACGCGATTATTGCAAGGGCAATTCAATGGGCTTTGGTGGTAGGACTGGTGTTAAAAGCGATTACCTAACATGATAATTCAATCTACATCTACACGATACCCTGCAAGCCAACGCGAGGGTGTGTGGCAGGGGGTGAAGATCACCAATTATTCACTACCGACATGCAAACAAGCAACTATAGGGCCTCATGCTACTAGACTGTTAGTATCTATAGTATTTAAGGGATTAGTACATGCATCATGCACTACACACTACTCTAAAATATTTTCCCTACCCATCCATTTGCTATAGGCGAAAACCAATGTCAAACTAGGAAAACAAAAACTTGAAGAGGTTAAAGAGCTCTGTTATCTAGGAAGCCGAGTAACCAACGATGGACGAAGCAATAAATAAATAGTGAGTAGAATAGCCCAGGCAAAGAGGGTATTCTATCAAAAGAAGAATCTACTTACAACAAGAAATACAAGGTAGAAGTAAGGAAACAGTTCATCAGATTATTAATCTGTAGCATGTTTCTTTACGGCAGTGAATCATGGACGATGACAGCAGCGGAGAAGAAAAGGGTAGAAGCATCTGAAATGTGGTGCTACAGAAGAATGCTGAAGATTAAATGGATCGACCGAGTAAGTAACGAGGAAGTGCTAGGAGGAGTAGGAGAAAAGAGAAGTCTGCTGACAACTCTAAAAAGAAGAAGGGAAAACTTAATCGGTCATATCTTGAGACACGATGGCCTGATGATGACTGTCGTCGAGGGAAAAGTGAACGGGAAGATTGGAAAAGGCAGGCCTCGTATGAGATACATGGAACAGGTAGTGGGGGATGTAAAAGGGAAGAATTACGTCAATTTGAATAGGTTGGCCGATAGAAGAATCGAGTGGAAAGCTGCGTCATCCTAGGATTGTTGACCAATGGTGATGTTCCCTTTGCTATGCTGCCTATTCTGTTCTCTTATAGTATGGGGGAAAATGCCATTTTGAATCTATCAGTACCTCAATCTATCTCTCTAATCTAAAATCTAATAATCTAATCGTTGATATTTACTTCGAAATAAGCGAGCATTATGCACACGATTTCCATTCTAACTCCAAGCTGCTGCTCGTTCTTCGTTTCGCTTGGAAAGACATACATCTCCTTTTCTGCTTCTACCAACCAATTGCTTTCTGGTACTGGCCAGTGATCAATATTTTTAAACTACTCAATTCTTTGGCATATCGCATCCTCTGATGACGCCATGCCTTCACCTTCACTAGCTTAATTCTATACGTTCCTTTCGAGAAATGTTGTTGTCATTGAAGAATCATTGAGTGGGACAGTGGTTGCAGACTTGGGTGACTAGGTGTTCCAACTTCTAAGGGTATGTCGTGTTGTCCACCCGAAGATCATAATCCTAAGCGAATACAGCAGCCATGACGGGATTCCTAACGGATTAGCGGAAAAAGGCTCGGTAATTAATAGTCAATGAGCCCTGACTCACTCAAGTTGTTTGAGATACGTTCAAACATCAAAACTAAACTTTTCCGAGAGGACATATTTGCATTTTATAATGAACTGATTACAGCACGCCTGAATGAACCTAAAGAAAATATTGAATGTGGGGGCTGGCAAACAGGTTCTACAATTTTCGCTTTGCGGAATTCTAGGATTCGAACGGAATATGGATGTTTCCAAGCCAATTGCTTGGATTAAGTATAAGCGATGAACCACTTTAATCATACTTCCTGCCAATCTCCTTCCTGCGAAACAATCGTAGACACCTATCGACGATAAACTGTAGTTGCGCATACTTCTGCTCGCTTTGCTTTGGCTGACGCTTTCAAAGAGTTCAATATGATCACCACACCGAAGATGGCAAGTGTCTTTTCTTTTATATTCGCCATGCAAATCAAAACACATCAGAGAAATGGGAGTCATTGGGTGTGTGCGGTGTGTCCAATGCTTTCAGCGGCGTTGTTCCGTCGCCGCTGTCCCCCGACTGCGTCGTCTCCCAGCAGAACGGGTGCATTCGATGCATCGCTCGTCGTGCGCCATTCGTTCCTCTCGAGGAGTCGTCCGAGGTTCGTTTCGGGCGAGCGAGCAGTTCACGAGAGGCCTCTTAGAGGAGGTTCCACCGTGACTCCCCGATTCAATATCCCGTGAAAGAGCGCTGTTATTTATGGAATAAATACCGATCCAGAAAAACACCTGTATGGAAAATCATGTATAGGGTGATAACGCATACACAATCCACGTACAATTGTATGAGGATACTAATATGTAGCGTGTTTAGTTGCATTCTATTTTTACAAGCGCATTTAACTCATTTTGACTTCGGAACATGACTTAAGTCTTGTTGCCACGTTTAATTTACAAAGTGAGAATACATGCCCATTACCGCTAATAGGTATTCTAAAATAGGTAAAATATTTTATTACTTAGTTTTGAACTATTCCCTTGCACATATAACTCTTTGTTTTGAATTCTATTAATACTCATTTTTGAAAATTGTTTGGCCAAACAACGACGCTGCTACCATGTGGAAGCATTGGTATAAATTACACCATGGCAATAACCAATGAAATATATAAATTACATAAAAAATATAAGTAGGACCTTGGTAAGGTATATTCCTAAATTAAGTTAGTAAATAGGCTCGTAAGCACGTTCCGTCACAAGTACCGTTGCCAATGATAACAACATACTTTTTAGCGCCACTCTCATGCAACTTAGGCTTTTCTGTTTTTTTTTCGAGCAAACATTTATTAATATCAATATATCAAAAATATTATATTAATATCAAAATACCACAGTTGTTTAAAGTGTGGTAAGGCGAGCACTTTTTTACAATACTAAATTTTACGTAAAATTGCGCATCTTATATCATTTTTTCGTGAAAACGGCATCTCTCTTGACACTGTTAATCTGCAAATTTTACTCCAAGAGCTATGATCTGCCTTATAACCACGTGTAAAATAGTTGTTTTTAAACGTCTTTTTTCTTCGAATATATGACGGAGAGGCCTCATTATTTTATCGCCAATCGATACAAGGGCCAAAAAATGATGTGAAATGAAATTTTCCAAAGAGTGACATCTACTTCACAATTCGTTGGAGCCAAGTTGTGGCGTCCAAGTTGTGATGTGGTCTTCGATCAACTCCATATGCTACTTTTGCCAGGCACTCGTGCATTAAAACAATATCTTTGAAGAAAATGCAGTACATGATTTCAACGGTACCTTGTGACTCAGTATTACATTTTTAATGTAACTTGAACCGTCCACCTAATTTACATATGACGTCAACGCTCACGCAAGATTATCGAGTGATATCGAGACTGCAGGGTGTATTAATTGGCGAGTTTAACATTAGAATACATTTTTTAATTCTTGACTGTCAACCTCTTTTCGCTTGGTTTTTATGGTAAATTAAAAGAGCGATTCTCAAAAATAAGGTCTTCCTTGTGGATTACGAGGTGAGTTGGCCCAAACTGAGAAATAGGTGCAGTGCTATGTTAACGCATTCGGAAGTTGGGCTGAGTGTCAACCGCTGCACTAGACCCTGAAAATGATTCTAGGAATGAATGTGCCAATTCGTGACTTTCACTGAGGGAGTATTATCGGCGAGAGGACACGTTGTTCACGAGTCAATTATGACGAGATAATCCTCTCCATCGGAACGCAGCGGTTATCGAGGGATTATCCCTGGGGAACTACGCTAGGGCCATTCCGATCCGAGGGTGCATTCCGAGGCTTGTATGTACGCCGCCACGCCTTTTGCGGCGGAATTACATCCACGGAACCTTTTACCACCCAACCACTCCTCATCGGTGTTCCGTGGGAGCTCAGAGGATTAAGGCTCTCGACGTGACAGCTGAGAGAGGGATTGCCGACGGATCTCGCTCTGCTGCTTGTGGTCTTGACTTTCAAACCACTACAGCCGTTGCTCGGAGGCTCATTTTAAGGATTACATCGATCTGAATTCAAGGAGGCAATGTGTACGACTCACTTTCTCTTTTTAACACGTGATCATAGCCACAGAAAATTATTGCGATAATTACAGGATGCTTTGCGCGATTAAACTGAGGGTAATCAACCTCGAATCCAGCCAGAATCTATCTCTGCGAAATACAATTTGAGATACTTGTGTCACAGCTTTGAAGATACCAGAATTTATTCGCTACGCTTATGAACTGTGGACTAGTGTTCGAACGAAAAAGTGGAAGACTCTTCGCTATGACTCATAAGAATTAAGTTACTTGGAAAATTCGAATCACACAATATCGAGGCTGGCACCAAAAGACGCCCGCCTTGAAGAAGCTGAAGTGGCAGAACAGTATATTAAAAGAACTGCCACACCAAGAGATTCAAGCATTCGTTTATCCTTAGCGAAACAAAATGACGATTAGCATAGTAGGTATAATATATCTCTCTAAGGAAAATACGAAATACCTACACTACATGATTAGTAATCTACGCTTTCGTTCATTTCAGAAAAATGTCATGTTATTTGGTGACTCCTGCGAAATCTCGCCGGGTACAACAGGGGAAGAAGTAGCATACTGGAAGATCAAGATTCTTTGAAAGCCCTTATACGAAACCTTGCTGTTCATGGAATGTCAGGTTGAAGGAATCAAAGTAGGTGGTAATGATATCAGTGATGAAATCAAGTCTTTCGCGATTTATTTGGAAATGAATCGGTACGTAGTGAGTTTTATTATAAATATGTATTATATGAACTTGGGGATCACATTATTTTCCCATGATTTCAGAGGTATTTTAGGAACTATGATCCATTTAGTTAAAAACGTACGATTTTTAAATTTCTGAATAGGTCGATTAAATATGAATGTCTTTCCGTACCCAGTAAAATCAGGCGAAGATAAAGACTAGATGGCATATTTGGTGAAGACGGTATTTGAATATGTAGACAAGTGGCCTAGTTTTACAACTGAAACAAGCTCTTAATTCCTCAAAGCTGCTCCTACTCATGCCATCGGGACGCTTAAATGGTGCAATAAATAAGAATTAATGCGAAGAATATTGAGAGTATTATTTTAATTGTTAGATTCTCACCATTTATTATGGGCGAATTAGGTGGCATATTAAAGGTTATGGCGTTGGAACTTCTATGAGGAATGCTAGTAGGTACTCTGTTTGTTCCTTTGTTGTTCATCGGTGTATGTTGCTCTAATAGCTTGTCTCTGTGTAAAGGCAGAAACAGTCTTTTATGAGACCTCTGAATTTGTCTGCTTCCTACCATAGGATGGGCACAAAATAACATTCTTCAGTTAATTGTACAGAAGTTTTCTAACCATAATCAGTATTGACAAAGGCAGGGAAAATAATAGGCCCTGATGGAGAGCTAGGGTCGTACGGATCGGAGAAGGGGTGGTGAAATATAGCGTCAGCATCGATTGACAGAAGGTGACAAGGGGAGCTGAGCCCCTCGCTGTGTTCCCGCTTGAAAAAGGGTGTGAAATCTCTGCAACGGCCGAGATTTGAACGCCACCTGTAGGAAACCAGAGACCTAGCCATCGCACCAAACTGATCCCCTTCATTTGCTCATGTCGTGAGGGTATGTGTCGGGGCCTCCCTCCGCACGTGTCTCCCCCTTTCGTATTTGTTTCGCTATTTGTTTCCGTTAACTTCGTGTCGGTATTTGCTTTCCGAATCAACTTGGGACGTGAAACTTGGGATGCCTTGTCGTGGATTGGAGCCCAATGAGGAAATTTACCATAGGTAAACGAGCCTGTTCGTATCGATGTAAAACTTAATCAAAGTGAAGTGCCTATATAGAGAACACATTCTAAGAGTGGCGCATGTGTAACTTAAGTTTGTCTCTCGTTCACTTTCTCATCGGCAATTTAAGAAGTCACTCTTCGGTGTGCCGGCGTGATAGGTGGGAAGAAGTACCTACCCCCGTGGGTCATGGAAACCTTTGCCATTTTTTCCTGCGAAATGAAAACAAATCTCTCCTGATGCTTCATCACGCCTGCTATGATCATTAGTTCCATGCTGCTGTGCTACTGTGTGTCAACCCGTAAAATCATAAAAATAGGGTTTACTTTCATTAGAGTGATATTTTTATAGCAAGACATTCCAAGGCATTGCAAATGAATTACTTAAGAGCTCTTTCATTTTTTCTCTTCAATCATATTTCACATTATTTTTAGTCCCTCACCTTTAACGTCATCTCATTTGGTTACTGCTTTACGTGTATTGTCAAGACTGGTTGCCGTCCTGGGAATCAGATATCAGACTCCACCTGAGACTGCCTAATCCATAGACTCGAGTCAAAATTGCCTTTTGTGTTTGTAAGAATCAGGTGCAAATCCTCAAGAGACGTATTCCTTGTGTAGAGAAAGCTGTGGCTGTCGTGTAAAGTTGGGTCCAGACGAATGTGGATACACAAACACAATGTGAATTACACCTAATTTTACAATTAATAATTTGTAAACGTAGGAATCATTTTTATGTTGTAAAAAAAGGTTCATTTTTAGGTTACTTTTCAACCCTCAAACTATTTGATATTTCGCTTTCTGAACATTTCAGCGTAACCGCTTTTTCAGTGGAAAGTGTTCTCACTTTGTAAGTGTGCTGTTCATTCGCAGAAAGCGACTCAGCTGCAAGGGCTGGTGGTGCGGCAGTCCCTGCTGTGGGCCTACAGCCTCTCCATGGCCAACGCCACGTCCGCAGCCACCTACCCACCCTCCACACCAACCCCCCTGACCACTCCCGCACCCACCACCACCGACCCCGGACCCCTCGAGGACCCCTCCACCCTCCTGGTGTACGTGGCGCCAATCGGCGCCCCATCGCCCGCCGCCGACTACTCGCTCCAGTTCCCAGACCCGAGCCTCAGGTGAGATGACACTTCAGTCCTCCCGACTTCTTGGAAGGAGTTCATGAAACTCAAGGCTGGGAAATTTGAATTGTGTCTTTTACTTGCCACTCTTCAATGCGGAATTCCCAGTACTTGAATGGAGTTTGCTATTAGTTTTAATTCATTAAAATTAAATATGTAGAGTTATCGTGAAATAAATTACTCTGAGTACTTCTGTTTTAATAAAAAACTGGAATTTGATAACTCGTAAAATGGGGTTTTAAGGTTTTGTTCCTGTTCATACTGTGATCGTCCGACTTGAGACAAACGCAGCAGCCACGCCTCAGCTATAAGGAGGTTTAAAATAATTGTTCTCCTCCTAGCACGTAGAAAATAAGTAACGATGAATCAACAAACGTGGAATCCATTAAATATCTTGGAATAAGACTGACAAATGATCTTTCCTGGGGTAAACACATTCGTGAAATAATGCTAATCGTAAACTGGGATTCATCAAAAGAGTACTGGGTAAATGTGACGATCACGTACGGGATATCAGCTACTTTTCCCTTGTTAGACCTCATTTGGAATATGCTGCAAGTTTATGGGATCCCTATGAAATCGGTCTAAATAACGAACTTGAACGTATGCAGCGACGATCGGCAAGATTTGTAAAGGGACGGTACGATAACTATATTAGCGTAACCAGTCTATTAAATGAATTAAAATGGGAATCATTGTCAGATCGCAGGTTGAAGTTTAGACTTAATCTCCTAAATAAATTCCAAGATAATGTTTTCAGTGATGACGTTACAAATATTTTGCGAGCCCCAACTTACTTTGGTAGACTGGACCATGATCACAAAATTAGAGAAATTGATTGCCGAACTGACAGATTTAAGATGTCATTTTTCCTTCGTACAATTAGAGCTATGAATAACGGTAAATATGCCCAATACGAGAGTAGCAATGGATAGCATAGGAAGTTGCATGTTGGTGTAAGGACTTGCAGGTAACCCAACTAACAGCTCGTGTTTGCACGCGTAGTGTGCTGTTTTTATCTTTTTAAATATTGAAGTCTAAACTTATATATTATGTAATACTACGCCTTTTAAAGTCATGACATATAGTGCATGTTTGGTGAGAATTTACCCTCTGCCACACAGCTTTGAGGAGGCTTGAAGGGTATTATGTAGATGTACAGGGTGCGTCCTCAATTGAGAGCCCCATCTTTAGCAGCATCCCCTCCCCCAACTGAGAGTGCCAGGGTCCATGTCAAGAGAGCCTCCAATGTTATTTTACACAGGGATTCCATGTTTGGTCCCACGAGTAGCAAGGAAAATAAAGTGTCTGCCCATGCAGAGCCCGGCGCTCAGGGTTAAAATAAAAGCGGAGGTCTCCGGAGTCTCTCTGTTAGCGACTTCTCACCCTCTATCCCTCGCAGACGCGGTCACCCTTAGCACAGAGACGCATCGTGGGCATGGGAGCTTTTTATCGACTGGCCAGGTTCCACCAGAGGCACTTCGTGGAGGATGTTGTCCACGCATGAGCATTTCACCACGCTCGCCTGGATGGTCCATGGGCATGTCCTTCCTGCTGTGTTGTCCGCTCTCGTGATCACTCTTCCCTTAGCATCCACGCGTAGAGATACTGCACACAGTGGGAGTCCTTTTTTCTTTGCCATGTTTTCCCCATCCATCTGTCTTTCTGCACCACAAAAAACATCCTCTTTTACAAGATTTGTCCTTTTAATTCTTATTTCTGTAAATTTCCAGAAGGTTTTGCATAAGCTATGCATTATTTTTAGCATGAGGAATGTCACTAGTTTTTTGGTGAGATGAATTATTATTATAGTTAGCAGACAAACGTACCATTTCACCTAGCTTCATAGCATTTCCCTGTATGCTCGTAAGTCATTGCTTATTAATTCTTTTCAAGACAGTTTTTTTTAAGTTATTCCCTACACTTTCATAAATAATCGATACGAAAGATAACACAAGTGTAATGAATATTCAATTTTTTTAAATTGCCATGTTCCATGCTCATCATGCGTCTCACAACTTAACGGCACACACAATTTAAAAATTTCAAGTCAGCTTTTACTGAGGTCCTTTTCGTTGGTGACAACAACTTCTTCGTCGAAACCTCCGAGTATTCGTTGGGATGTGACATCTGAATGTATTTTAAATGACTGAGCTGTTTATCATAAAACTCAATATAAATACATATTTTCAATGATTTTTTCGATTAAAAAAATTAAATCTTGCCCAGATAAATAATATAGTCTCCAACGTTAATGGATGCGGCTTTATGAGAGAGTACTTTTATCACGATTCCCGTCTTCCTCATTTCCATTTCAGCTACCCATATTGGTTTTCGGATAAGATCCAAGCTCTAATGACGACGAAGGATGTGCTGGTTGCAAGAAACAGATCGGCCAGGAATTTGGAGGAGTCGGAAATGGAGGCCCAGTCCCTCCAATGGGACAACGACACGTCATCCGAGGGATTGGCGTTCGCCCAGCCCCACGCCTCTCCGCATCTCGACGTGCCATCCTCCTGGTCAATCGTGGTCTTCAGGAACCTCGGGCTCTTCCTGCCCCAGAGATACGTCGGCCGGTCAAGGTCTGTCTGCTGCCCGAGAGGATAATCTCCTCCTTTCGATCAGCTCCAGAATGTCTCTTTCTAGTGTTGTCTGGGAGGTGTTCGTCTCAAAGTAGCGTCTTCAGAGTAATGGAACACGCAGCTTGTTTATTGATATCTAAAAAGCTTGGCATGAATACCATCTTAAGACAGTACTATTGACCCTGTTCCTCGGTTTTACTGTTTAGTACGAACAATTCACTTTGCAAACGTATCCACTCTGAAATTACTCTCGTGTAGACACTGGCTCAAAGGTCGAACCTATTTAACCCTACTCTCAACGAGTAGCACTCCGCACATTCTTAGCCATTGTAGCCAGTAACCTACCGAAAGGGTGTGGGAAGTAATGAGAATCATCAACAAGTATTCACCTGGTGCATGCGGCAAAATGATGCAATGTATGAAACTGACGTAAGGTATGCAATCATCAGATAAATGAAACCAAGTAATATTTAGCAGTGAAGGAATATAATGCTCAGTACGTGATTAATCACTTAACTAAATCTAGTGAATTATGCAAGACATTGGACCTGTAAAGTGTAATTGCCGAGCGTTTGTAAAGTTCTTTTACAAACATATTTTGCAGGATCTTTTAGAAAACATAGCAAGTCGTGCAGAAGCGAATTTATCGTGTTATTGTATTGCCTCTCTGCGTGATATCTGAATTTTATAATCTGCGGAAAGTCTGATGGTGTTTATTAAGTGACTTGATGCACCGGACTTATCCAAAATAACGCAAAGTGGTGACAATAAATAGAAAATAGAAAAAATTTTATAATAATAATATAATTTCGGCCATATTTTATTTTTTGGACGCAATTGCTATTCTTGCTGGTAAAGTTATGGTTAAGTTGTTAAGTAGTAGTTACCCACACTGAAGCCTATACATGGGAAATAGTAATCCACATACTGTTGGCTCAGCTCATGTTGTTCCAAATTTCTATTTGCTTCCCATCCTACACCTTTAGTATTCCTTCATACCTAAAGTATCTTATGGACCCTCCTTCTAAACACTAATGATGGATTGAGTGAGGCCAAATATCAAAAACTTTTCGTTTTGAAATTGTCACAGGTCGAAACAGCGAAGTAAAGAGTATGTCATTTTTAATGCATGTGAATCGATAATGAATGGAATATGTTCAAAACGGCACAATGTGAATATACTTTTCATGGATGTAATTGTTATTGCCAGATATTGGTACAAAAATGGCCTCTGTACCCCCAAAAGTTCTGTTGCTGATAGTTAAATGTTACTATTTTAGAGTGAGGCAAAATTGTTTACTGGGATTTTTCTCACCTTTAATAATAATAATAATGTCTTGATAGGAGTAAAGGTATCAACACTGCTGTTTCCACATACACGTTTATTAGGCACGACCTTGCCACGAAATCATGGCAGTGCCTAATAAACGTGTATGTGGAAACAGCAGTGTTGATACCTTTTCTCCTACTATGAATAACTTCCGCAAAGTTTTGCCTGAGACTGTGTTGAATAATGTCTTGATGCTTCGGGATGAAGGCTTGTAGTCGGTACAGTGTCAATCTCAGTTCCTGGATCGTAGGACGGCACTCTGCTAAGCGTAGTCCATTATTCCTGAACAGCGACGGCCAGGACATCGAGTACGAGCTGGGCTCTCGGGTCATCTCGTTCGAGGTGGGCGGTCAGGGCGGCCACCGCATGCACAAGGCCTTCCAGAGGGCGCCTCCCTCCGTCCCTCTGCACCCGAAGCGCCGTCAGTCGCAGCCGGTGTCCTCCACCCTGGCACTGGACATCGAGTTCTCGCTCACCGCGCCCTTCCCCACCCCTCCGCCCGCGGCCCCCGCGCAGAGGCCCTCCTGGAACGTGACCTGCGGCCGCTTGGTCACCGGAGGGGCCGAGGCCTCCCTGCGGGGCCACTCGTGGAAGATGGACGCGTGTCCCACGGCCCCCTCGCCCGCGGTCGCTGCCGCCGTCGCCTCCTGGCTGTCGGGTCGCTACCGCGCCTACCTCTGGGGCCTGGACGTGGAGCAGAGCGGCATGGTGGTCAACTGCAGGTGCGAGCGGCCCGGGACATACGCGGTGCTGCTCACAGTGAGGAAGCCCGTGGTGAGTGCTGCAGTGAATTGGCAGCGATGCCGTGCCACCCTTGGATCTCGGTGATCCATCTGCCTAGCATACTCCCGGGAATGGGGTCGTTTGCCACATGTTTTTATTGCCGTATCTGATAGAGTTTGTAAAATAAAAAGACCCGTATTTTTCCGTTTTTTGATCTGTCAATTATAACTCGAGTTAAAAGCAGCGAAAAACTGATGTTTTTAACCCTTTCGGAAAATTGGGCGTGGTGCAACCTCTGACGTATATCGACTTCGTCCAATCACAACTGAGCCCGCGAAGCTACTTTGCCTAATCGCAATGGGGGGGACGCAGCTGACTCTGCCAATAGGAGCAGTTGCGACAGAATCTGTTCGAGCAGACCTTCCGAGAACCCCCGTCCACTCCCTTCCCTTCCCATAAGAGCAGTCAAGGACGGGAGAAAATAACTTCAATGTTATCAAAGGTTCTTTTTCGGTGGGCGTCACCTTTTGCTTATTTAAATTTTTGATTTATGAGTGAATGGTTGTGGCTAGAAGATTAAGTTTTTCACTAAAATTATTTTTTCGTTTCCATCCTATTCCATTTCACTCCATACAATTTCATGCTCAAAATTGCGATTTCGGTTCCGAGTAAACGCCCCAATTCTTCCATGGAGGACATTGCCTTGATGATAACAGTTTCGTTGACTATACTATCAGGTCGATTGTGACTGGATACGGTTTCTGCTTCGTTGTTGTTATTTGAGGGAGATTACCGACAAGTGAGTCCTGAGAGTGGGCAACCGGGTTACGGGAGGAGTTTTCAAGGAACTAAGGAAGGGTGACGAGAAACCCGACTTGGCGCCAAGGTGACCAATACTTAACGAGCCATCCGACATACGTTGTACTGAACTCGAAGTGCCCTCCACTAGACACACTATTAGGGACCGGTATATGAATAAAAATTCCGCCTTGACTGGAATCAAACCCAGGCACTCGAGAAGGGATTCCAGTGCTCTAGCCACATTCTTCTGTATACAGTGTTGGCTGCCAGGGTGATGAACTCTGGTTGGCTGTGTAAGGAATGGCTCTTTTTCAGGCCCAGTTTAGGGGATACCCGTTTTCCCTGTTCAATCTCTGGGGTGTTTTCTGTATCTTTAAAACTTCCCTGATTTGACGAGGGAAGCATTGTAATTCTTGGGCAACATTTTGGTCTCCTCCAAGTGCATGTCGTGGGCAGTTTCCGGCAACGAGGATTTGCCGGTGGCAATAGGAATTGTTTCTGTTCCTGCTGTGTTTGCTGATGCGCGCGTTCGTCGAACGGTGGGTGTCGCCAATGTAGGACTTTCCTCAGGAATATGTGCGGAAGGATTGCCGCTAATAGGCTGAGAGCATCTAACCAGTGTCGCACAGTGGTCCCAAATCGAAAATATAATGGTCATCTTTTCTAATTTCAGGGAGGAAGTTGCGAATGATGTATTCAAATTCTACAGAATATGGTCTACAATACACGCTACTGCGTTGGTATTTACGTTGATCAGAGTAGTCCATGGGACCCGTCAAACATGCAAGCATTAAGGGTGAAAATGCCAGTCGCGTGAAAGCAGTCGATTTTTGAGAAGTTCACGTCCATGGAGGACATATATTAGACAACATATTTATCCAAAAAATGTCATTAAATATAAACCTTTGCAAAGCACGCAAACCTAATTTTGTTCGATTAATGTTTTATTTACTAATTTTAGTATTTTTTTAAACTTTTAACGTTTTATGCCTTAATTTTGAAATAGAAAGTGCAACTTCTTTTTTTGAACCTCTTTGCCCCCCAGAGTTTTTTGCATGCATTACAAAAGTATACTATATAGTATAACGTAGTAGTAAAGAAAATCTTGCTATTTGTAGCAAGTTTGACCACAAGCTTGATTTAAGTAAACCGATGCAGTGCGCTGACGCGGAAGGCGAGCGGGATGGCGCATAGCATAACTCTGGTGGGAATCCCATTTTTGCGACTATTTTTCTAAGTTGTTGCATGTTTTGCTTCCTCTACCACATTTGTATCTCATAAACGAACTATTCTTCTCTTTTATGACATGATACTCATTTATATGGTGGTGGAAGGATATTGCAAATGTCACTCATTGGACACTGCATACCCTACATGATGTGATAGCAGCTTATTACCACCTTACCATAACTCCTAAATGAGCTCTATTTCTCTTTCCTCTTTAATAGATAAATTAGCAGGTCTTCGACAATTGCGTCGATAATTGTTTTCGATTCGTCGTGATTCTATAGATTGGCACCTATCGTAGTTACGATAGTGAGTGATAAACTAAAAACTTTATTGCGGGCAACGCGGTAGTGTGTGCATGCAATAATTCTTCCTTAAAATTCTTTCCGTTCACATTTCCCTCGACGATGGTGTACACATGCAAGCACATATCAAATAAGAGGACAGGTACCAATAGCAAGGGATCTGATAATATTCATGTTTGGTGTAATGACAGACCGAATTAAACTGAAAAAAGTGTGTAGCTTTCAATTTTTCGAAAAAATAATCATTGACTAAAGTAATTCCATTCATTTTTACTTCATATTTCAACGCACCAATAATGTTTAAGTCCATAGAACTTACAGAATTATTAAGAAAAACTGCATTTTAACCCCGTATGAGCACTTGCGACGCACCAAGTGCTTGTGGAATGAAACAGAGCAATTCACTTGAAGGAGTACGTTTCAATGTGGGGAGTTAATGTTTCAGATTCCGAACCAATTAACCTTTGCGAACTCCTTATGAATGCCATCATCATCATTATCATATGTCAGCATTCTGAGGTTTTAGATAAAACTGGACTCTTACCTTCTACGTGTCAAATATATTATCATCAATGGTTAAAAACACTTGTTGCATCCCAATTCCCCTTGAAATTTGCAGCATTTTAAGTGTAAAGTGTTGTCTGGCCAACTCTAATGTTGTGATTTGGAGCCCTCATCCGTGCACCATCCTCCCGTTGGTGCGCTCCCCTCCGCCGCTGCGCTCAAATTCGATCTCCACGGCAGCGGCCCTGGGAGCGGCGCGACGGAGCAGAGTCCCGCATAATCGGCGAGGGCAGCTGGTGGATGCTGCTTCCGGGTTCGGTGGGGCCGCCGGGTGTGGCGGGTGCGGGGTGCGGCGCCTGCCTCGCCCTCTCGCTGCTCTCCCTGCTCTCGCTGCTGATGCTGCGGCCCGCCGTGGGCCTGGCGGCGCGCTGCTGCTGCCCCCACGCCCCGGCCCGCGCCCTCCGCTCCCCCTCCTGCCTGCACCTCCTCAAGATCCAGTGCTGCGCCGCCGTGGTCGGCGCCATGGCCGTCTTCCTCTACGCCATGCAGTCCTCGCTGCCCAAGGTACGCCCACCACCGCACCATCGCACCCCATGCAGGCCACTGCGAAGGTGTGTGTGGCAGGGGGTGAATCACGAAACGTGCATTGTGCTACGATTTCATGTAGACGTTTTGCATTTCACGTGCTACTAGATTATTAGTATCTACATGGTTATGAAGTTTGCTTCGGGTGGGGCTAAGTCTTGCGTAACTTGAAACAAAGCAGCCTGTGGCCCGTTCGGTGCCGGACATGTTACAAATGTCTTCCCTTAATTTTCAGTGCTTGGTATTTACTTTTTCAGTGCCCATATTTATCTCTTCTCACTGGTCAAGTTCACTGCTAAAATCAGAACAAAAGAATTATTGGGAAAAAATTTCGGAGGGGGTTGAAGCACCAGAAGCTGGGCTTCAACCCCCTCTCATGGCCCGCCCCCCTCTCATGGCCCTCTAAATATATATTCTCACTTTTTTTAGGTTTAGTTCTGTCCTTTGTTGCAAAACTCGTTATTTGCTTGCAAATCCTCGATGAGTTATGATATTAGTTGTGGCGTTAGATTACTATATCGCTGGCCAAGAAAAAAAATTTGGTTTGTTTTGGCCAGCACCTGGCATATCTTTCTAAATGATTAATTTATCACTCAATAGTGAAGTTTGGCCTAATTTGTAGCATAACTATTTTATATTACCTACCAAGCTAGGTCTAACGTAGAATTACTGATAAATTAATTAAGGGCTGTGAACAGATATACTAGTCACAGAGCCTTCGCCTTCACCTAAGTATTCTAACGTCGGGACTAACTTTGGGAATATCAATTGTAAAGTTTTGAAAGAAAGGTTTTGTGCGGGAGTCTGTCTGTCCCTCTCATTTCTCGTTCTCTATCAAATAAATCCTGTATTCCTGTAGAGTAGTCTAAATGTTTAAGTACTGGTAATGGTACCTTTCCATCAAAGATGCTAACTCTAAAGCAACGCTTCACTCCACCATCGATTTTTATCTGAGATCCTATAGTAATGCCATTTTCACCACCGTTAACAAATGTCGCATGCTCTTCAATTTAGGTTAGAAATGCCTCCTAGTGTTATCGCCTTCCATAGGGTAAACACGATTTACCGACTTTTGATTACATTAACTTCAATCACTTCCCTTTTACATTTACTTAAGCGCGTGGGCTGGCCTTGAACAATAAATTGTTATCTACGTTTACGCATGAGTACTTGTGGCTCAGTGTCATGATCATGAGCTTGAGAGATGGGTTATTGGGCCCTTCATTTCGTATTTCAATTTTTTATTTGAGTTTGAGATATGGAGGAGGGTGTGAGAGGAAATGAATGCGAGCGAAGAAGTCCTTGACTTGGCAGGAGAGGAAAGAATGCTGATAGTATTGGGAGAAGGGAGATTATCTGTACAGAGAACGTAAGGTTCTGAGGATATCCCAAGAGTGGAGCAAGGATAGGGAGTTTTGGAGGACATGGCAAAGGGAAGAGGTGGTAGAGGAATGCTGAGAAGAACAGATAGTTTGGAAAGGGTTATGAAAGTTAGGATGTATGCGGGCATGATGAGGGGCATATTGTGAAATGAACGCCTCGAAAGATGAAGTCTGTTTAGGCCTGTTTTTATTGCTGAAGAACTGAGTAATGGAAGAGCGTAATCCCAACAAAGAGCCCGCCCCAAATACACCACTTCGGGAAAAACACTTTTTTTAAGTGGCGCCTCGTAAAACTTTTTCTTCTTTTGAAATCCTTTACTTCACTTACACTATATGTGTTAATTTATTATCGTTTTCTGCATGAAAGCATGCGGTTGCAACCTCCAAATGGCCTTTTACCCTAATTTGGGATGATTACTGCTAACCGGGTGTTGGAAATCAGTGGCTCGTGAAGTCTATTCTTCCGAAAGTTGGTTTCATGCAAGACGATCGAGGGTGCCATTACTTGCATATACCGCACATGCATTGAAAATCCTCCAAATCAAAATAGGGAGGAGGAATTCATGATAGAAGCAGACGCGATAGCCTTCAAGATTTTAGAATTTAAAAAATATTACCATGTTTTGGGCTAGAAGATGCCGTAATAGAACGTTCTCCTGAAGGAAGTCCTCCCTGACCGGTGTTTTGATTGGGCGATGAGTGGAAGTAGTTTTGACTGGGGTGCGTCGACGGTCATTTTGAACCACCAAAGCCACCTTATTATTGCTAATAATATGATATTATAAAACGGAATGAGTATATGAGTCAATGCAAAGTCCTCATAGGTAAAATAACTATATTTTATTGTAAAATCCGTAGTTTTTAAAAAAGTTTAAAACCTTGGTGATGTTATCGGCGTCATCTCCTAGGACTTGTTTTATTCCGCCCCGGATGTCTAGCCTCTCCCGTGCTACCCGATGCACATCACACATTGGGTGACCAATATGTCCTAATAGAGCGTGTATGGAAGGAGTGGCACAGATTATACCTAGCATGCTCCTTTCGCTTCCATTCTTATACCTACACCCCCCCCCCCCGGTCTGAAATGCCTGTTAGTGCGTAAACAGACTCGAAAACACCCATTTAATGGAAGGAGTTAATCGAATTCCAATCTCGACTTTTAATTTTCGGCCCTTACGAAAGTCCACCTGCAGAAATGCAATTGTCGCTGCACATTCCACGGAGAGCGACTTATTGTTAGTGTCAAAAGATTTCTCAATTTACCAATTTTCGGCCCCCTAAAATTTACTGCCTTGACCCGTGATGTCGCAGATAGCCATAGGCACCGTCCCACGAAGAGCACCACCCTTTCAAGGTCGTCCCAATGCTTCACCGCAGTCGTCTCGCGCGGCCTTCCAGCAATCGAGTCATCGTTATATGTACTGGGAATCGTTCGCCGGAACAGCATGACATTAGAATCACCGCTGAGAACAACCGAATTGTATGTAAGCACGTGTCCATACTACGTGGATCCCGCACGCGATGTTTCAAACCGCTACGAGCACTGGATGTTTTCCGTCAACAACGGATCCGCCTTCCTGATTCAAAGTAAAGTTCACTTTTAAATGCTGTATTTTACTTGTAAACAAAACGTAGTTTATTTGAAATGTCGCGAGCCGCAATTTTGTTTTAACAACCCGCTTGTTTCTCGCAATTTCTCAGCGCCGTAAAATGTATCTCAATCACTTTTTTATGCCCAAATAAGTGTTTAATTTTAATAATCCCGGATATGTTCATGCTTCATTGTCACAAAACTTTTCTTGCAACTTCTTGATGATAATAATGGTATTCTGATTGCAATCCACGACCAGATCTATTCACTTTACCTTAAAATTTATATTCGTGAATTGCATTGAATTAAGACTAAAGTATGCACTGTCTCCCGTAGTAGTCAATATCTGCATCGTGATAGCCAACAAAGAATATAAAAGTTGTCGGGAGTAGGAATCCACGGAGAAAATCAGTGTGATTCTATTTTCCAACGATACAGTAGTCATGGCAGAAACAGAAAGATATTTAAAAAACTCTAGCAAAAAGGACAACGGCCAGATATCTCCCAAAGGTCAATAAGAAGAAACTAAGATGAAGCAGGATAATAGAGTCTCCTACTACCATTGTTAAATTAGGAAAACAAACACTTGACAAGGAGATAAGAGTACAGTTACCTTGGAAGACCAGCGATGTACAAAGCAAGAGAGACATAGCTAGTAGAATATCCCAGGAAAAGAGGGCATTTTATCAGAAGAAAAATCTACTTGCAGCTGGGAACACAACCGTGGACGGAAGGAAACAATTCATCAGAACTTGCACCTATTGCAAGGATAAGGGCAGCAGCGGAGAAGCCAAGGCCCGGAGACATTTGAAATTAAGTGCTACGGAATAATAATGAAGATGAAATGGATGGATCGAGTGAGTGACGAGGAAGTCCTTAGAAGAGCGGGAGGAAAGTCTACTGATATCTTTGAAAGGAAGAGGGGAACACTTAATTGGCCATGCCTTATGTCCGGCAATGGTCGAGGGACAAGTGAATGGAGAGAAAGGCAAAGGGAAAACTGGCATGCCATATATGTGGAGCAGAGAGCTCACCCCATTCTATGCCATTGGCGTGTGAAATTCGCACATGCAGGGAAGGGGCTTTCCCTGATTCACCTGCCATTTCCTACGAAGTTCTGACACGCAGCAAATCGAATCAACAGGATTTTAGTTGTGTACTAAAGTAAAACAAGTGTACTAAACCTACTCAAAAATTTTAGTTTTTCGACATTGCGGGGACTCAACGACAACCCCTGCAAAATGTTGATATTGTTGCATCGCCAAGATTTTGGAGTCAATGCTGAATGGCATTTCTAAACCACATCTCAGGGAAAGGACACAAGTGGTGGATTTAAAGGGACACTGAAGACAAGTCCCAGTCTGAAGCTCAATTATAAGAAAAAATTCAGATTCTTGATGAACTTAACAAATGGGCCACATCGAACGTGAAAGAAGTTTAACACTTAGGACAACTTCGAGTTTGTAACCAACGAGAAGATTTCGAGATACACCTGCCGTGGAGTGTATTCATAACCACCGTACGGCTGTCCTCAATTGAAGGAAGACTTGCTGTTGAAGTACCTTTCTCAGTAATCCGAAAACAAAATTTTAAATTTTGTGGTACAAATAGGATTAGGAGATTTTGGAGGAGAACATGGGTTTTGAAGGTTAAGTCAGACAGTTAGCGTATTTCCGATGTGAAATTGTATAATGAAGCATTAATTTACACGATTGTATTTTACTTTCATCTTTTAATTCTGCGGCAAGGAGGAAGCCGACCTCGGAAATCCGATCCGCCAGCACAGCAGGAGACGGCATCAGGTTAAACGGAGACGACATTCATAATTATCCCTTCGATTTTTACTGAACGCATTATTATTGTAATTATTTAAAACTTGCTTAATATAAGGGATGCGTTGGCGTTAAGGTGACAAATTTAATTATTAAAAAAGGTACGGGAGAAAAACTATGGGATGTCAGGGAGTTGCCTTAGCCTGGGAGCCTATCGTATGCGAAGAGACACAAAATATCCGTGTAGATGACATGGGTAGTAGAGCTCTGCCTTCCCCGTTGTTTTCCGTTAGACTAAAATTCGAATGGGAGATGGTGGGCGACGGAATAGTGCACCCGCTTCTTTGAAAAAAGAACTGAGGAAGAAATTTCGGAGAACATGCTAATAGAGTATGAGAGGAGAGTAGTACTGGAAGACGAAGACGGGACAAGGTTTGTCAATTGTTCTCAGAGGCCAGGAGCCGCTCTTCATAAGGTCACACCTGAGCGAAGTAAATGGTGATATGCACGGGCAAAGAGTTGGTATACGGTTAAAACTTGGTGAGAAGAAGATGATTGAGAAAGTGACAGACAACTGAAGACACCAGAGTAGTACCATAACGTCGGCCGGTTGGGCGGGCGCCGCGGGGACCGGCGGGCGTCACGCCTTCACTCAAAAATATTTTTCTTTCTTAAATGAAATATTACCTTTGGCAAACTTTTTTAATTTGTAGAGGAGGGTTGTGTCTACAACATATAAAAAAATAAACAAGATCGAAGGCATTAGTACTTCATCAAAAATCGATTTGAAACTTTAAAATTGTTATAAACTTTATAAAATTGTTTATATTTCTCACTACAATCCCTATTTGTATTTGTACAATTCAAGCCCTTTAAGATAAGTCCTTAAACATGTCTGTAGCTCAAATAGTCTAGGAGACATACCGTAAAATGTGTAGTAACTTTTGCAAAATTCGAATTTTGCAACATTGCAATATTTTTCATTTTCTTATCAAATGGAGCTGTTTTTACCAAATTTGGTCAAAATCGGTGACCCTTAGGGCAATCACCTGGTCAAATTGACGTGGAATGACCCATGTATATTAATATATTAATTATTATACCATGTAGCTCAAGTCGTACTCGTGGTGCCTCTGAGGTTGAATGTTCAACGCCCAGGTTTTACTATTTCCTATTCGCGTAGAGCCCAGGTATTTCCAGATACTTCCGGCGGATGGAGTCTAGGCGACTGACTCGTTATTGATCCTTGTAGCCTACACTTCCTTTCACCCGTTACCCTTTTGAAGTTCGGAGTTATTCATTGCTGTATCAAGATTGCGGCTTCCAAATGAAAGGGAACTGCTGCATTGATAGTTTTCCTTCCCCGTGGAACGCGTAAGCAGTCAGTGTTTTCTGAGAGGCACTCATTTTTGGGCGAAGTTTACGCTGCGGCTGCGCTATTTGAGTTGCAAACTCTGAGGGTGCGTCGTGGATGCTTCCCACGCATCCTCAACGGTAACTGAAAGTCTCGCGTAAGTTAATAGCAAGCCTTTCATCGGGAGCGGAGATTTACACTGCTCAAGAGGATTCCAATTAGGAGTCACTGCTCTGTGTTCAGCCAAGTTAACACTCCCTATTTGCTACTTCCTACTCCGGGTCATTCGTTTAGCTGCGTAATCTTATGTAAAAGGAAAACAGAAAGTATCTTAGGTCAAATTGTCATTTATAATCTATTATATGCACTACTCAATTAATCAACTCACATGATCTAGGGAGAGAATCACTGATTGTTTAACTTCAACTGCAAATTCCATTAATGTACTGCGCGTGGTAGAAGAGATTCACTTTTGATACTACCCAATTCGATAATTCTTCCGTAGTTCAATAAACTCAAAAGGCTTTGTAATCTTCGCTGTTGACTGCGAGACAACAAGCCTAACGTATCTTTTAGTGGCCATAAAAATGACACAATGTGATGAAACCCGAGTAGGTCGGTTGTAACTCAACAAACAGTGTGGATTATACCCTGTGAGTTCATTTCATTGCGGATGTAAAACAATTCTTCTAGTAACGCTTTCAGTGTGAGCTTAAGATAATTCTTCATTGGTACCGCGTGAGGTAGAGCCATAGGCAATACCGAAAATACCACCTATGCAAAAGGTCCGATGTATCAGAATGTACCAAACCAATATCCCTTTCCGATGTACTTTCACGCGCCTGATCCCTCGTCTTCCTGCCACTCACCGTTGCTGTGAGTCATAATTGTCGTAATATGTAGCTGTCGGCAAAAAGCTCCATATATCGTCTAGCTCGTGGTACTTCACAAATATTAGTGAAAAATGGGACCTCTCTCGAGCCTTCCTTCCCCCTGCCATAAACTTCCCCCCATTTCCTCCCTCTCGTGCTATCCTCTCGTTTGTCGCTCCCTTCCAACTCTGATTGTATTCGAAGTCCATTCTCTGCCATTTTCCTCCCTTCCTCTACCACACCTAATTCCTTAGCTTATCCTCCTCACCCTTCATTTCCTTCACTCACTCGCGACTGAAACTTAACTGCTCAGTGACACGTAGTGCATTCCAGTTTCCGTTCTAATTTCAACTCTCCCGAAGGATCTGCTCTTTGCAAAGCTTCTTTCACGGTCAGATCATACCTTCTTCGTATCACATTCAAAGCTCGCGAGCTAGCCGCGAAAACTTTAACGGAGTTACCCGCTGAGATGCACGATAGCAAGATATTCCACCGAGAAAAAAATCATTCGCAAAAATCCCGGTCAAGCTGAATGATTTTTTCTCTGTGGAATATCTTGCCTTCTTCGTATCATTGTCCACGGGATCATTTGCATTGCTTCTCCAGAGCTACCCCGTTGGCGTGGCATTGACGAACCGGAGTGAGTCAGTACCGCGCCTCCGCGAGTGGCTTGCATGTTCCCGCCTGTTCTTCCTTTCCAGTCGTCTTACCCGTACGTGACGACGTGCCTGGAGGGCTTCCTGCTCACGGGGATGTCTTCGCACCTGAGCAAGGTGCTGATCGTGTACGCGGAGGTGGTGACGGCGGCGGGGGCGGCGGAGGCGGGGGCTGCCACGGCGGCGGCCGCCTCGGCCTCCAGGGCCGGCTGCAGCGGCCCCGCGCGGGGGGCCGCGTCTCCGGTCGTCGCGCAGAGGATGGGCGCCAAGAGCTCCCTGGCCAACCTGCCGCGACTCTCGCACCTGAGGCCCACCATCCTGGCCATAGTCACAGGTGGGCCAATCAACAGTTTGAAACGCACACCACATCTGAAACGCGCGCGTTGCTTCAACGTCTGTGTGAAAGCGAAGGGAGTTTTTTTTTCTTCTCGGGAGCCTTGCATATTCATATCCTTCGCCAAGAGAAACGAGTTTCGTCGTTTTTAAAAATGTTGAAAATTGCCCTGTGTTCCCTAACTACTTTTAAGTGGCAAAGAAATAATAAACAGGACAACTAGAAGTAAATGTGTCCGGCGTAATGAAGTCGAATTACATGTACAAACACACAACATATGTGGCACCATTCCACAGAATCGCGTACAGTCAATATTAAATTGAGTTAGTTGAAATGCACTATATATACTCTCAAACACTTTCACACTAGCACATATTTTTTATTGTTTAAGAACAATTAACTGGACGTAGTGAATTGCATGAAATTAAATTTCTTATTTGCGATGCATACTGAAATAGAATTACCACTGTTTTCATTGTTTACCTATTTAATCCTCAAAAGACCGGTTAAGGTGCTGTTCATATCGATGTAACTGAAATCCGTATCTGCTTCTATTTCTAATGTTCCACAAATGAAACATTTTATTGTACCTCGAGCTAAACATTTGATTGAATCCTAATTGAAAATAATATTCATCTCAAATATTGACAGCTATGTTCAAGGGTAATAAAATGTGTATATTATTGTTCAAACACCGCGCACACCAAAATTATAATTCTCAATTGAACGCAATAATTAGTCGCTTCTGTGTGCTCTCATCACCTCGTGCGTTGGATAATATATTTCTTTTCCGTTTCATTCCATCAGTAGCAATTTGGAATACTTATAAGAATATTTCGATTAATTAGCGCATTTTGCTGTGATATAAAATCACAAATAATTGGTGTTCAGTGGTAAGCGTTATGCTATAGAGTCGAAGAAAAACATTGAGCACGATGGGAGTTATCAATTTACAGTTTAAGTGCTTTCCTGTCTGAGCACCATTTTTCAATCGCATTACCTCTGGTGAACCTAGCAATAATAAACAGTTTTGTGTCCGAATTCTCAAAGAAGTGACGTACGTGGCAATGACCCAACCAGGATCGAGGAACGTAAACACAAAATCGTTCTTTTTAATTTTGATCTGTAAGGAAATATTGTGTCCATGTTGCATGTTGCAAGCATGTTGCTAATAGGAAAGGTTGCGGGGTGGCAGTATGGGATTCGCAAGGTGTTTAAAGGGGAAAGACTGGCAATGAAACTGTTGCATTGTGTCTTATCCGTTAAAGCCGCAGCACCGCTTGCCCTGCCATTACCCTCGACGCCGTTGGCAAATTAGAGGCAATCTGTCAAATATGGGGCACATATTATAAATCGCGGGTAGAGGCGTGGCTGGGGAGTTTTTATCGGCGTGCTTGCTTAATCTCATCTCCTGACTAATGGGCGATGTGTTGCGGGAAAGCAAATTTGATTGCATAAGTAATGAATGCATGACTTCGCGGCTGTGAGCAGCCTATTAGCGTCGGATGCCTTCAGCGCCACCACACAGCCTCCCACGAAAGCAAACCTGTGGCGCGAGCACGTCTCCTTGGCGATGATCGCGAAGAACTGTTTATAGCGCCTTGGGCCACAACCAAGGAAGCTGCTAGCTCAACGGCTCGCCGCTGCGATGCGCTACTTTTTGTTCCCTGGTGTTTACTGCCTCTTCACGAACGGTAGGCTGAAATTAAAATGTGCATTTTGCTGATATATTTGGGTGACTTGGCATGAAATTCAAGCGTATTTGACTAACGCGTTAACCATATATATTTGAAATAAATCGAGGACAATAAAACTTTGCAGAAGGACTGTAAATATCTCTGGGAATGTTTATTCCCCATTGAATCTTAAAGAGGTTCCACCGTGACTCCGCGATTCAATATCCCGTAAAAGAGCTATGCTATTTAATGAATAAATACCGATCCAGAAAAACACCTATATGGAATATAGGGTGACAACGCATATACAAAAATTGTATGAATATGCTATTATTTCGCGTGTTGTAGTTGCATTCTGTTTTTTACCAGCTCATTTGGACTTTGAAACATGACTGACGGGTTATTGCCACGTTTAAATTATAAAGTGAGAATACAAGCTCAATCCTGCTAATACGTATTCTAAAATAGATTAAATATTTTCTTACTTCGTTTTAAACTATTCCCTTGCAAGTACAAATCTTTGTTTTGAATAATATTAATATTTTTGAAAACTGTTTGGTAACAATGACGCTGCAATGACATTTGGAAGTATTTGTATTAATTACACCATGTCAATAACTAATGAAATATTTAAATTACACAAAAAATATCACAAGGACCGTGGTAGGATATATTCCTAAATTAAGTTAGTGAATAGGCTTGTAAGCACGTTCCGTCACACGTACCGTTGCCAATGATAACAACATACTCTAACTACTTCCATGTAACTAAGACTTTTCTGCTTTTTTTCGAGCAAACATTTATTAATATCAATACAAAAATTGTGGTAAGTCCAGTACTTTTTTACAATGCTAAATTTTACAAAAAATTACACATCTTATATTAGTTTTTCGTCAAAACGGCATTTCTCTTAACACTATTAATCAGCAAATTTTACTGCAAGAGCTCTGCTCTGCGCTTATTTCCCCGTATAAAATAGCTGATTTTCAACGTCTTTTTTCTTCAAATATATGACGGAGAGGCCTCATTATTTTATCGCCAATCGATAGAAGGGCCAAAAAATTGTGCGCTCTGAAATGTTCACAAAAATGACATATACCTACTTCATAATTCGGTGGTGCCTCCTTAGGTACATGCTCACAATGATGCGTGTGCTGGACGTGCCACGTTTGGAAATTACTCATTGAGCGTGGGAGCAATATGAACCCAACCCACCACCACTTCTTGTGAAAAGATTTTTCTAGTTCGGTGTATAAAACGCAGTCCCAGGGAGTCCAATCAATGGGCCGCGAGCTGTGGATGAAATCAAGGGAACGTTGTTCTTCCAGCCTGCACTCCACCCTACACTGCCCAAGTTTTTTTTCCACCCAAACTCCCTCCTCCCTTCAAACGATAGAAATATGAACTGCAAAGCTTTGTATTGTCCCTTGATACGGAAGTATTGAAAGTGTTCGGGCTGTACCCAATAGACGGTAAGGAATAACAGCGTCCGCTTGATTTTACTCTCGACTGTCCAAAAACTTCTTGACATGTAAAAAGTATTTTTGTTTCGCTTCATAGCCGCTAGTAGAAAATCCGACCTTCATTTCCAGCGACAATATTGGAAAATGAGCCTCATGAAACACCAACGTTCCAAGGGTTACATGGTGGATGTGTGATTGCTCGTTTAGATAATGAGCAAGGTGGCATGAAATGGTGGCCAACACGCATGCATTGCATTGCAGGGCTGCCGGTGCTGGCGGTGCTGGCCACGCACCTGTCGCACCACGCGTCCGGCTGGGACCTTCCCTCCTGGTGGCTGGCGCTCGGCTCCTCACTCTTCAACGTCTTCCTCGCCTCCGCCGGACTCATCTCCCTGCTCTTCGCCTTCCTCTGCGCATCGCTGCTGCGGCGCCTGCGCACTCTGCTCCTGCTCGTCGCGGCGCCGGACGACGCCGCCGAGGCCAAGGCGCGCGGGGACGTCCGCATCATCAGGCGAAGGTCAGGCGTCCTTGAGATCACTTCTCCCATTCATTTATTCAACGTACGACTGTCGTGTTGCGCACCGTTAAAATATGAACCAAAGAACGTTAAAAGATGTGATTCGAGGAGTTAAGGAATAATAAATGCACATAATATTAGTATTAAAAATGAAGGAAATAATCTTGGGCGAAAGTATTCATTACCATGGGAAAAAGTTGAAGATTGCTATAACTCTACCCTTTCCGAAAAACCCCACTGCAGGAAACACCCTCACAGAAAAGGGGGTGAGAAAAATTTGCAAAATCCTCCTGGTAGTGTCGCTAGTGTTGAATATAATGAGTATATTGAGTCAACGCCTTTCCCTAGGAGTTAGATACGGAAATAGTGGCACTTCAATCTCACTCAATCCATCGATCATTGAACATTGAATTAGTAGACCACAGCGTTCCTTAAACTCCAGCGCTCCACGACTCTTCTTTCGAGTCTTTAGAGCACTGCAGTTGTGCCATTTTTACCAGACTCCACATATTCTGGACTCATTACGCATCACATTTTTCATACAACATTTCATTCTCGAGAAATTATAATGGGGTCATTTGTTATGTTTTTACCGTCAAATCTGATATTTTTCAAAAGAAAAAGCCCTTGTTTTATCGCTCTCTGCTCCGCCACGTAGCTCTGGGGATGTAAGCGGCTGATGTTTCGAACCCTCGGCTGAGTGGGCGTAGCCACGTGGCCAAGTCACAACGGCTGGCCCCAATCTCGATGGGAGGACACACAGCTGATTCTGCCCTTGGAAGTCACGAGGGCATTTTGGAAGGCTAAAGGACATTTTGGACTGTCGGAAATTGTGAAAAATTTTATGGAAATGTATGTGAGATAATCCTGTTGAATTTCGTTTTTCAGCTGTTTTGGGCTATTTGGATACGCAAGAAGTTGTTTAGGCAAACTCCCCCTCTCCAATTCCCCCCCAAAACAGCCAAGGAGGGGAGGCGAAGACCCCTTTACAGCAGCAGCTCGTTCGGTGGCCTTTTGCATATTCGTATTTTAAATGTATGAGTGACTAGCTCTGGTACACTCATACTTATTACATTGATGTCCATTTTTTCCATCCAACGATTTAGAGAATAAAATTTCGATTTCAGTTCCGAGTAAACGCCCACATTAGTATCTCGCTAATAGATCCATGAAATATTGAGGGAACGCATTCGGGGTTTAACAAAATAACTCTAGGCAATCTAATCCTTGGCTTCTACAAGATTTTTCTTGACTCGTAGAAAAGGCTCAGCGTTTCATATTTTCATTCGAAAAAATTGCTAAATATGCGTGGTTATTTCCCAATTGAATTCAGTGTGCAAATTGTGTGTAGATACAAGTGTACCTATTTTAAAACTTAAGAAGGTCACTTGCTGCTTGTAATCTGTGATATTTACTTTTAAAAATGGCAAGAAATTATTTGAATTTTAAATTTTACATTGACAAATGCGAGAGAAATTTCAATTTATAAAACTTGAAAACTTGCTGATAATGCTAGATTCACCACAGTCCTGGCCATTAAAATTAAATATGACATCGGAGGATGGATTAACGTGTACCTGTTCTTCTTTTCAGAGTTGCTTTCTTGAGAAGAGCAGCCGCAATCTTCTCCTCGATGCTCATAATGGAGACAGCATCAGTATTCTATATAAATATTCCTGATGACGTGGTTACCCACTACTTCTTTAGTATATCTAGTGCTTTTCTCGTAAGTATTACTGCTGTTTTCTTACATTTAATTGCTAGCCTTATTTTTATCCACATTTAGCGTTTTACACACATGAATAATGAAGCCACAGTTTTCTCGTATGGTATCCTTTTCCTGACTTATTTCATGAAACACACTCTCTTGAAATTATTTTTTTTATTTTTAATCGACACAACATCTCAAAATTTTCATTGAAAAAAGTGCTAAAAATGCTTCGTTTTATTATTTCTTTCAGTGTGTATGTGTGTGTAAAGTTAAATATATACATTTAATCTATTTTAAGTCTTAAGAAGTTTATCTGCTGCTTACCATCTATGGTAGTTTCTTTACAAAATGCCAAGAAATGATAATCATGAGAATGAACGATTGCACAGAAAATTAGTGCTATGCGTGCAGTAAAATACTAAAACATTTCAAAAATTTTCATAAGGTGAGTTGAAGATTTTCATCAATTTAAAATCAGAATTCTTGATAACCCTTCAGTAGTAAAGTGTTTCACCCTTGGTTCATTTCTCAGCGGCAAAATTATTTGATGATAAATTTGCTACGAATATTTTGTATAAGACGCCATAAGATAGCATTTTATTTCGAGATAGGCAAAACAATCCACCATATATTAGCTGAACACATGAAACAAAAACTCATGTGCCATGCTTTTTCCGAAACTTGAGAATTTGGGTGGGGGTAATCTGTAATTCCATACAGGGTGTGTTCCCCAGTGATGACACGCATTCCGCGCGTTCCCTTGATCGTGTTCTCTTTACTTTTTATAGAGCGACTGTCGCTGTCCTCACGAACGTCTTGTCACGAAATCGAATTCCACCTAGTTTGTCATCCTGAGTTGAACAGAATTAAGCTCGCCGACGGTGCCTGGCGCCTATGAGAGGCTTGGCTATTCTCATCTGGGCTGTGCGCCCAGGCGCCCATGGCAAATTTGTTTGGACTATTATTGTTATCTCTTGCAGGGTGTGGTGATGTTCGTGTGCTACGTGGTGCGGAGCGAGGCCCCATTGGGCCTTTGGCGCCTCTTCAGGGGCGGCAGGAAGGGAGTCAAGGGGAGCCCCCCAGAGGACGAAGACGAGAGCGAGGACTCCGACTCCCTCGACAGCCCACTCACACGTTAGTAGCGCCGGCGCCTCCGCCACCTTTCCCCCCCTTACTTGCTGTCGTTATGAAGTCATTCCCGCCCCTGGCGATTGCACTGAATCGGGTGGTTTCCCCTTCGCCAAAGGAGAAATCAGAATTCATCAATGGGGTCCTTTACCATATTTTTTCATTGCCGAATATGATAGAATTTGTAAAATAAAAACACCCGTATTTTTCCGTTTTTTGATCCGTCAATCTTTTCTCGAGTTATAAGCGGCGAAAAACTGATGTTTTTAACCACTTCGGATAACTGGGCGTGGTGCAACCTCTGACGTATATCGACTTCGTCCAATCACAACTGACCCCGCGAAGCTACTTCGCCTTATCGCAAAGGGGGGGCACAGCTGACTCTGTCAATGGGAGCGATTGCGACAGGATATGTGCGAGCAGACCTTCCGATAACCCCCCTCCACTCCCTTCCCTTCCACGAAAAGCAGTCAAGGACGGGAGGAAAATGACGTCAGTGTTATCAAAGGGTCTTTTTCGGTGGGCGTCACTTTTGCTTATTTTAATTTTTGGTTTATGAGTGAATGGTTGTGGTTAGAAGATTAATTTTTTCACTAAAATTCTTTTTTCGTTTCCATCGAACAATTTCGTGCAAAAATTTTCGAATTCGGTAAAAGCCCTCAAAGGCCATTCGTGCCCCACATAATTAATCTATTCATTTTTCGCAATACATTTTGATCGATACATCCCAGTAGACGAGAGAATTAAATGTTTATTTTATTTACTTCCTGAGGAAAAACCCAGAAACCGCGTGATGCGCTGCCTCGTTGTGACGTAAGAAGTACTACATAGTTAACGTTGCGAGGCATGGGGATAAATCTTCTCCCCAACCTTACAATTGTATTTTAGAGCCCCTCAGCTCTACTGAATTGAATGAATGACCTATGAAAACTATCAAAGTTCATAAAGTCTCCTCCGTCAAACATTGTGTCAATAGTCGTTTTATAGGCTCCAAGACATCGTCCTATGCTACTGCGAAGCATGTAAAGAAAACTTCGCCCATTCATGAGCCATCTTAACAGCAAACTAAGTCAAATGAATACCAACAGTTTTCAGTTGAATAACCTGAGTAAATAACTTTCCATCATGTAAGTGAAAGTAAATTTCATAAATTAATTGAATAATTGTGCATCAGATAACTTGCCAATAAGTTTCCACGGAGTGTACTGCCTGCTGGGAAGCGTCCGCAGCACCTCCTCGTGGTAAGTAGAGAAAATATTGGCACGTCACACGCAACTTACTGGCTTGTGATAGCTTGCCGTCCGATGTAACCGATGCATTTTTTCACTTTTTGATGAATTAATAAAAATACTTTACGTCGCCTTAAACTCGAACGGCTTAAAATATGTAGTCTCGAGGTTGTGCACTTTTGATCAAGACAAAAAATCATCCGAACCTGTCTTATTGTTAGCGTTCATTTACACGACAGCTCAAAGAAAGAAAGGGTAGAAATAAAAAAAAGGATGAGTAGTCGTACAATATATCAAGTGGCTCTATTTAGCCTCCTGACCACAGCATTTAGTGAAGATTAGGCGTATTTCTGAGTGGATTAGGTGGATAGTCGTTAACAGAATTGGCGTTAGCGGACAGGAGGGTATGCCTAACTGGAGACAAGTATTGCTACACGATATTAGTATGACATGGCAATGGCTTCGCCTTTTCTATGATTCGGTGACACCGTGGGAAAACGGTTTAAATAGATCCTAGGAGGATGAAATAGGCTCCATGAGAGGCATGGAGACGAAGAAACTCGGGGAGTCACTGTAGTGAATAAGGTGCAGAGGCAACATCGACATCTACACGTTAATCTAAAGAAATTCTCCGAGCTGATAATTTTTGTCTCTAATAAATTAGCCATTGCCTGATCACTCTACGCCCGCTTTTTGCCCATATTGTGTTTTCTTATTCATTGACGCTGATGTTATGATATGTTGACCGAGCCTTGCGATTTCACGGCCGGGATCTCATTTCGGTTGCCTCCGTTGCAGTGTCCCTGAAGCCGGACCTCGGCAACGAGGACTTCCAGGGTTCCCTGCGGAAGAAGGCGAGGGAGTGGGGGCAGAGGGGCGGGGGCGACGGCGCCAGTACGGACACGGTGCTCTTCTCCGTGGCCGAGGGGATGAGGGAGATCGGGAGCAAGGGCGGCCTGGAGCTGCGGGGGCTGGAGGCGCACGGCATCAAGCACGAGGTCCGTATACTCACTCCTTCACTTCAACCCCAATATCCACGTCACGACACATCTTTTTTTAATAAGGTTCCAACTATTATCCATGCAAGAGTGCATTCAGTGGAAGCTCAAGTAATTTGATATTCTGGGGCTACTCGTAGCTCGAGTGGCGTATAAATGCTTGTATAACATGCACCTACATAATACCCAGCAAGCCACCTCAAAGGTGTGTGGCAGGTTGTGAATTCTCACCAAACATGCACTACATATAAAATAATAATGCATTAATTGCATAATGCAATTTAAAAGGATTAGTATTAATATATTAGTCTAAACTGCAATATTCAAAAAGATAAAAATAGCAAACTATGCATGCAAAAACGTGCTGAGAGATGGGTTAGCTTCAAGTCCTAATACCAACATGCAGCTACCAATTGTTATTAATTGCTACACTCGTACTGGATATATTTACCGTTTTTCATATCCATAATTGTACGAGTAAAAAAGGACATCTTAAATCTGTCCGTTCGGCAATTATTTTCTCTAATTTTGTAATTATGGTCCAGTCTACCATAGTCAGTTGGGTTTCGCAAAATATTTTTAACGTCATCAATGAAAATATTATCTTGGAATTTATTTAGGAGATTAAGTCTAAATTTCAACCTGCGATCTGACAATGATTCCCATTTTAATTCATTTAATAGACTGGTTACACTAATATAATTATCATATCGTCCCTTTACAAATCTTGCCGATCTTCGCTGCACACGTTCAAGTTCATTATTTAGACCGATTTCGTAGGGATGCCATACGCTGGAAGCTTATTCCAAATGAGGTCTAACAAGGGACATGCTTGCGAGCAATGGCTGGAATCTTATCACTTCTCTCCTTTTGCCGGCCACTGCTCAAATTCCTGAGCGAAGAGCACAAAGCTGATCTCCGGCCTGGGCCACTCTTCTCTGATTCAGTTTGCATATTGTCCTGAGATGCACGTCTCGTGATGAGGAGGGGTATCCCAAATTCACTCTTACACTTCCTCCCAAAGGACGTTTATCGAAGTATTGTTGAATAGTGAATATCTCTGATTTTTTCGGTTGCGGAATTGAGTTGACGTTAAATTTTCGTCCTTGCATCGCGTCTGAAGTCAATATGATTGGATGTGAGCGAAGACAAAGGGGAAACTACATTGTTTGGTGAGTGACACCTATTGCAGTGCTCCTCATCAATTTCTAACATTTATTCTGTACTGCGTGGTTGAAACGTGATAAATTCACAAAACGCAAGTTTCCCTTTTTCTATTTCTGCTCTGGATGCATTAGCTCGTGCTCTCGGTATCCGCTTTATAATTTAGATGATAGAACATTGGCTGGAGTTGCTCAGAATTTCTTCTTAAAATGTTATAGAAACAAGGAAGTCAAATGATATTCTCTGAGCGAAAATTTTGAACCTAACGATGTTTCATTAATGTGTAATGTCTTGATTAAACTTCGATAAAAGCTAAACGTTATTTTGTAGCTGATATATTGTCCTCGGCTTAGTTTTAAGCTGCCGCATTGCTTATTTTGTTGGCAACAATGAAGTTGATGATACGTATGTTGTTCGGGTGTGCCGCGTGATGTTCAGGTGTTGCCCCGACGTTTCGTGACCACTGCTGGTCACTTTCTCAGAGGGATATGAGGTCCTCGTTGCCAGTGAGGGTGTTATAGTATATCTCAGGTGGGTGGGTCGAGGGGGAGGGGGAGGGATGGACGGAGATGTCATTGTAAAATGTTTGTGAAGTGTGGGCCTCCACGTGTGGCTTATTTGGAGGCCACCTTATCATTTTCTCTGTTCATTATTATTTCAATTGCTTTCAATTCAATTGCTTTTTTCAATGACATCTCCGTCCATCCCTCTTCCCCCCTCGACCCACCCACCTGAGATGCCCTCACTGGCAACCAGGACCTCATATCCCTCTGAAGAAGTGACCAGCAGAGGTCACGAAACGTCGGGGCAACACCTGAACATCATGCGGCACACCCGAACAACATACGTATCATCATGAGCCACGAAAGCTTCAACGAACAACGAAGTTGATGTTTCTGATCGTGGGATAGAATACATAATACCAGCACTCTCTTCGTGTATGTACTCGTATTGAATGCATCCACCGGGATTATTTCTTTCCCCCTTGCATTGCATACCCCCTTGGAATGTCTTAAGATGGATCTTCTCTCCGCAGGCTCTCAAGAAGCAAGAAGGCGTAGACGCTCTGACGGACGAGGAGCTGGCGCTCGCCGTCGCCAAGAAGAGCCTTTCCCTATCCGAGCCTCGCGCCTTCGACGCCGTGGACCTCATGGACGCCGTCGCGCCGTACGGCGGCGAGTGGACGGCGACGCAGAGGAAGCCGCCGCGCAGCAACAGCTGCTGCGGCGTGGCGGGCCGCATCTGCGCCGACGACGAAGCGGAGGAGGAGCGGAAAGGCGCCGAGGCGGTGGTGGTGAAGGCGCAGGTGGAGGTGGTGGGCCCGCCCAGGTCCAAGGAGGCGCCGAGCGAGAAGTCGGTGGCGTTCTCGCCGAGCACCAAGACGCCCACCACGGTCAGGAAGTCCATCCTGAAGAACCCCCTGCCCCCCAAGTCCGTCACCACCCTGAACCCCGACGTGGTGGAGAAGGAACCCCCTGTGCTTCTCCCCGTGGCTGACGCCTCCCCCGAAGACTACGACGGAGCCTCGGAACCCCTGCAGTGCCCTGACGTCCTGGACAGGATGATCCCCGTGGCCGTGGAGCGGATAGTGCTGACCAACGAGGAGGTGAGGCGCGTCGGCGGCACATTCCCACTGGAGCACCGCGGAGAGATGAAGGTGATCAAGGAGGAGGAGGAGGAGGAGGAAGGGGAGGACGTGGTTCCAGCGGCCGCATCCAAGGAGGAGGAGGACAGTGGGCCCCTGGACAAGCTGCGACGGCGCCCCGAGGGCCGGGAGGAGGGCAAGGGCCCGGCGGCGGACGACGCCCCCGGGGGGCCCGAAGTGAACGGCGACACGGAGGACTTGGACGGCATGCTGGACAGGATCACGCTCGACCTGGACTACTTGCTGAACAGGACTCCCAAGCACGAGGCCGAGGAGGCGATCGCCTTGAGCACCTTCGAGAACACAACGGACAGCTCGGCTCCGTAAGAGGCTCGGCTCACTTTTGGTATGTTGGACCAAGACTGAAATCATTCGCTTTCATACGATCCAGCACCAGTGCAATTATGTTTCGCGCCACCACTCTGTTTATTTATTTATTTCAGGCATCAAGTAATTGCATATATTTTTACGAGTCTGTACGACATGATTTTGGATGGCTCCACAGGGCGTTTTCTAATGATCAGGCCATTCATGACTTTGTTTACGTCCAGTTAATCACGGCAAGAACCCGTGCTTATTATCAATGTTCAACCATCACTCCTTGAATGCAGGCAATGCGTTTATCGCACGCAGAAAGGGCCTGGAAGAAAATGAGGATGTCATAAACAAACGGTGTAATAGAGTTTTTTTAATCATTCAACACGTGCTGTGAAATCTGCAGTCTGTTTGTTCACAGTAGATATTTTCTCTCTGCGGATAATATTACTTTTGTTTTGGGAAGGCTGTCCGCAACAATCGTAAAGACTGCCATACTTCTTTCACAACAGAATTTATTGTGTATTTGTCAATTTATATCCGTGCATTACGGAGGCTAGATTTTTATTTAAATATTAGCGTAAACATAACTCCTAGTTATTTTATATTATTTATTGCCAATCGTGTGATATCCATTCATTTTCATAAGTTACCAACGCTAGTCATTTATGACTAAACCACCGTATTTCATTAAGTGCTACATTGATAGACACCGTAATTATGCAACAAAATATATATGGCTTTTTTAAGCTCGGTGGTATATGTTCACCACACAACATCCATCGCCATTACCTACACAATAGAAAGTGATCAATTTATCTTTGGGATTAAAAAATATTGATTACTGATGTATTTATCAATATTTTGTTCGAAACTATTCAAGGAAACATCTTACATGTACATACATAATCCCTGCAAGCCACCACAAAGGTGGAAAATGGGCATTAGGGAAGCCATTGCTTTTGCTGATGAAATACTCTCCTGGAGGTGTTTTCAATATGACCTACGGCGCACTTTCAATAATACGGTAACTACGCCTTGCAATTATGTTTCTTAAGAAGACTGTTTCCTTTGAGTTCTCATCCTCCTCATAAATTGTCCATTTGGGGACTATCCCGATTTTTAATAATGCTCGGCCTAAATATTTGCTGGAATCATAGAGAATCCATTCATCCATTGTCGTGGACTGTGGAACAGGTGAAGTGATAGAGTTCCGCGAACCAGAGTGTTTTTATTCATAAAATTCAGTTTTTTATGAAACTACTTCACCCTCCATTCCTTTTGCTCAATATCGATTCCACAGCGTATATTTCCTCATATGTGTTTCGTAAGCAATGTGTTAGTTCACGCAAAAACGGCATACATATAATATTACATATATATACATACCTTTTTCGACCATATGTGTGTGCGAAAGATTCCTGAGATTCATGAGTAAATGCAAATAAAATTAACGACATTGAGTGTAAGTATATGTTTGAAAATGTCTTATTCTATCACCTCAGGAATCTTGAGTGTGTTTTGTATGTTCATTATGCATTCAATTGAACTGTGATTTCAAAAAAATTATCTGTTAAAAAAAGTATATGTGTGTACTTAGGTCTGTGAATGATATAATACCACGTGTAAAACTTTGATGTATCATCAAATTTTATATGTGATCCTCTGTAACTGGGAAATATTGGCGGACGTTTTTAAGAGCCAAAGAAAATTTATACATATGTGTTGTTATCATAAATAAGATGTCGTCGGAAAAATGAAAAAACTGATATTTTTATAAGATTTAATAAATGTTTCCTAGAAAATGAATATACACGAGAGTATTTGACAAGGAACTTTGTTCCTTAAAGTGTATTGGAGAGTGAAAGTCATTGAAATGGTATTTGTAATACTATTTACCAGCGAAGAATACAATCCTCGCACCCTACGTTTTGTTAACAGAGTTAATAAATGAGATGCTTGAAATTTAAATACTATTCATCTTTCCTTCCTGACTCTGACGAGATTATGATTTAGTATTTTATTATTTTAGTATTTGTTGATTTATGATTTAGTATTTTAGTAGTTTATTCCCGTTTTTTTATTTGCATTAGTTCAGTACCCTAGCGTTCAGTCGTAGTGATTGGTATTCCATTTCACTCACTCAGTGATTCAACCCCAAGGTTGGTTTTGATAGGTGAGGGTAGAGCTCACCCCGTACTAAGCCAATGGCTTGTGAAATTCACACACATGCAGGGTAGGGGGGCCAGTTCCTTTCCCTGGGCCACCTGCGATTTCCTACGAAGTTCTGACGCGCAGAATATCGAATTGCGAGGATTTTGAATGGGGGGGTCCAGAAAGGACCTTGCCCGGGATATGAACCCGGGACCCTCCGGTTAGTAGCTCAGTGCTCTACCCACTACGCCACCGCGACCCCCGTTTGGATGTTGAAATATACTTGTCCATTTCAGGCTCTAGATCCTAAAATGGACCAGTGAGTTTTGATCCTGACTCGTGAGTTTCTTAAATAATGACTGCGTGAACACCTGTGATCGGAGCATTATTCTTTTCGAATAGCTTGCTCAACGTTGCCTTAGAATCCTGTAAGACTTTCGGTTGCAGTTATGCACAGCAAGTGACGTTGCCTGAGAAAAAAGGTTTCCTGAACCGGGAATTGAACCACGGGCCTTCTGCTTACCGGGCCAATGCAGGGATCAACCACCCTTCTCCAGTCCGAGTGGTCAGAAGAAATCTTTTTCCTCTGGTCATTTTACACGCACTATGATTGAAGTTTCCCGAAAATGAAGAGAACGATATCAGGTATGGCGCAGAGGCATCGATTCACTATTATTTAATTATTTTTTACGATTGAACTAAACTTTTGTTTTCATTCGAAGCGCTTCATCACTAGAGAGCCCCTGTGGAACAATAGACGTCGCTCAAGAGTGTGAAAGATGATGGATTTTGTGAAATATAAACGACGAAAGTTTGAGAAATATAACGTCATTCCTCGCAAATCGATCATGGAAACAATTTCAGAAATTTCTATGATATACGCAGCAGAAAGCCCCTTTTCGTTCTTATAGTGCTAATGGTGTTTTGTAGTTAATTTAGAATTGAGTTCTGCTTTACTATTTTGGTTCAGTTCATATGATGTTGACGCAATATTTCACATCTTTAGAATAATTTCAATTTTTCGGATTTTTTGCAAGTTCCTTCATTAATTCAGAGGTAAATATGAATGGCAGAAAAAACTCTCAGAAATTAAAGTATAGTTTGATTCGCCGATAGTTGTCATGGGAGAAAAAGAAGAGAATATTTGAAGATGTTTGAATATACCAGAAGATAAATTAAAGATACACTAAGGTAATGGTATTCAGTACAAGAGAATAGGCCGAGATCATTTTGAAGGTGGGAGGCAAAAGTTTTGGAGGTGATAGAATATTGCTATCTGAGTGACTAGCGTGGCAAAAGCAAAACAGCTCCGGTGAAGAGGGCCTTTTTCTACAAGTGGAATCTACTTGCAGCTGGATACACAAGCGTGAAAGTAAGAAAACACTTTATCAGAGCACACATCTGGGGCTCGCTTGTTTATGGCAGTGAGGCATGGACGGTGGCCGCAGCTGGGAAATCGACGCTGGAGGCATTGAAGGTCTGCAGGCTCTGCAGAAGAATGATGGGGACAATAGAGATCGACCGACCAAGAAGATTAAGGTCAAGGTAAAGATTCAAAACCTTTGTGAAAGACGGATCACCTAAATCGGCCAAGACAGGATTGTGAGGAGTGGGGTTTTTGCGCGAGAGTTGGAAGGGAATTCTGTTTGTGTGTTCCCACTCATCTGAAGACCATAGGCATTGTAATGATATTGTAGTAGTTATAAGTACTTTATGGGATCAAAGCTATGGATCGTGGGTTTGGTGATGCTATAGAATCCGTCTGGCACAGTAAACGTCTTCCAATAGCATATGCCTACACACTTCATTAGGTTTAGTTCTAAATGCATTTATCACACTAAGCTTCCAGCATGTAACATCTTGGTGAAGATAATATACTTGGTTGATTCCAAAATTTATTTAGACTCTACCTTTACAGATAATCCTCAGGAGTAAACACAGGAGAGGAACGTGAATATATACCAAAAGAGTGTGGAGTCTTGAGTGTTGGAGTATTGAGGGTGAGTTTTTTCAAAAGCAATAAGATGGAGGTGGGGGAACTGGTACGGAGAACATGGGGAAGGAGGAGTTTGACGGAAAGAGGTCAGTAAACGGATGATTAACCATGCACATACATTTAGTTAAGATACAATTTCAAAGTTTTCTAAGAAGTCCAATTACATAAACTGTCACATGCATGTAAAAGCTTAGGAGAAAAATCACATGAATGATCATAGTCGTTTAGATGGTTGGTGAACATGGACTTTTTATCTCCTTTGACAAATGAATACACCGGGCAAACAGGGCGCTCAGTTATATCTGCATAATATCCTGCAAGCCACCTGCAAGAATATGGGGCCTTCAAATTGATCTCGGCCTATTCTCTTGTACTGAATACCATTTACCTTCGTGTATCTTTAATTTATCTTCTGGTATATTCAAACCTCTTCAAATATTCTCTTCTTTTTCTCCCATGACAACTATCGGCGAATCAAACCACCTGCAAAGGTGTGTGGCAGTGGGTGAATTCTCACCAAGCATGCCACTGCATATCATGCATGAAAAGGGATTAGCATTAATATACTAGTCTAAACTTCGCTATTTAAAAAAAGATGAAAATAGCGAAGCAATCGTGCAAAAACATGCTGTTAGTTGGGTTAGCTTTAAGTCCTCACACCAACATGCAACTACCTATGCTATGGATTGATTCACTCGTATTGGATATATTTACCGTTAATTATATTCCAAATGGTACGAGGAAAAAAGGACATTTTGAATCTGTCAGTTCGGCAATCAATTTCTCTAATTTTGAGAATATGGTTCAGTCTACGATAGTAAGTTGGGGTTCGCAAAATATTTATAACGTCATCACTGAAAATTTGGTCTTGGAATATATTTAAGAGATTAAGTCTAAATTTCAACCAGCGATCTGACAATGATTCCCATTTCAATTCATTTAATAGACTGGTTACGCTAATATAATTATCGTATCGTCCCTTTACAAATCTTGCCGATCTTCGCTGCACACGTTCAAGTTCATTACTTAGACCGATTTCGTAGGGATCCCATACACTGGTAGCATATTCCAAATGAGGTCTAACCAGAGAAAAGTTGCGAATTTCTCGTACATGATCGTCACATTTACCGAATACTCTTTGATTAATCCTAGTTTAATCCTAGGGTTTTGATGCCATTTACTGTTTGCTTTCAGCTTCGCTCTCTTTCACTTGATCACCTCGGAGAAAAGGGGTTTTATCTTACGTGCGTGTTTTTGCATGCGTAGTTTGCTATTTTTCTTTTCAAATATTGCAGTGTAGAATAATATATTAATACTAATGCTGTTTTATGCATGATATGTAGTGCATGTTTGGTGAGAATTCACCCCCTGCCACACACCTTAATGGTGTCTTATGGATAGCTCCTGACGATGAAAGATAAGGCTTAAAGAGTACATTGCACGGATAAGCTATAAATGAAAATGCGTTCGGATTCCCAGGCTTCATCGTTTGAGGCGTTCAATGACGCTTCCATTGACGTGGAACTCCGCTTCTTCGGTCCATTCACGACCCTCGCAAGGCATTATGGGAATGGAGGTGCGTAAACAGCACGCAGGAATGATGGACGACTTCATGAGCGCTCATTGTAAATCGATTCAAGGAATAGAGGCCAACGAGGGGAGGTTAAAAACCTTTTTCAAGTGGTCGTCTCCGCGGAGACATTTTTCCCAGTCTTTTGGGACACGGGGGGGCGAGGGATCGCTCCATAAATTAATGCTATATTTGGCAATCCGCTCCTTCCCCGGCCGTCGGCCAATAGGGCGTCGGGGAAAAGTTTGCGAGCCGGGCACCTGCGCCTTCCGGAGGGTGTGGGTGGGTGTGGGGAGCAGATGCGTCTAGTTCCGTCCCGGCATGCCTCCTTTTTCTGATCCGCCCCAAAGTCAGGACTTTAAGAGGAGAGGGAGATAAAGAGAAGAAACCTAATTAGGAAGCTCACGATCCGCTGCCATTTATCTAGCATTTTTTTCGCCCCAAGGATTAGCCCTCTCCTCGAGGGGTTTTTTGCCTGCGCTCCCTTCACTCGCTGGGATTTGCATCGACGCGCAGGCGAAATCAGGCATTCTCTGGGACTTACTGGACGGAGACAGGGCGGCCAACGCCTGCGCGTCCTATACGACAGCGTTGTGGCACACCCATTGATTCATTCACCACTGATGCCCGTCAGTCATAACCATTGCTCAACGCGCTAAAAGCCTCAACAAGCCAGCGATAGAACCAATCGCTCGTGACATCCACTGATGAAGTTGAAGAAAATTTGTAATTCGTGGTCCACCGAATGATCTAGGCCCTGATGGATTGGAAATGCTTCCCCCGGATGTGCACACAGGGTCTGCTCTTATTACAGGCTCCGCACCCTTCCTTACGTCTACATAATACCCTGCAAGCCACCATAAAGGTGTGTGGCAGGGGGTGTATTCTCACCAATCGTGCACTACATATCATGCATAAAAAAGGAGTAGTATTTATATACTGTTCTAAACTACACTATTTAAAAAAAGATAAAAATGGCATAGCAACCATGCAAAAACATGCTGTTAGTTGGGTTAGCTTCAAGTCCTTACACCAACATGCAGCTACCCATGTTATCTAATGCTACACTTCCCTAACTCTGCCACACACCTTTATGGTGGCTTGCAGGGTATTATGTAGATGTAGATGAACCTTGCAGCATATTCCCACCCATCCTCCCTCGCTCCATTCTTCTTCCGGTCACGTTCTTCAAAACTCAATCGCCTTTTGCTGCAAAAGGCGTTTTCTTCTCGACCTTCTTCCTCTCTCCACACCCATTTCTCAAATCCGTTAAACTGCTTTTGTTCTTACTCATGTCCACGTTTCAACTCCGTACTGACCCACATCAATATTCTCTCATTCAATTGTCTTCTCAACGGCCCACAAAATTCGTTGCCAATACGCGAAGGAACAGCGTCCGCGTGTGAAAGTTATCGTCCGCGTTATTGGGAACGCCGTCATGTAAACCATAGGTCGTGGTTCGAATGGGAAATGAGGATTGTGCTTGCCATGGCTTGGAAAATAGACGCAACAGTGGTAACGCCTGAAAACCTAATTCTGCCACTTTTATGAGTTAAGTATTCGAGATAACTACATTATTTTTTGGTATGGTGTAATACACTGTTTTACAAGTAGGTATGCATAATGTTGATGCATATGCCATTCAGTAATCAGGAAAATGAAGGGAAAATGTATGATCAATACAACGATTAGGAATGAGGTGATAATTTTCACATATGTGAATAATAATACGAAGTATCTCGTTATTATTTTTAACTTTGGAGAACATCGCTTGTAATTCAGTGGTTCATATGTTATTGAATATATCTAAGTGGTTCCATAGGCAAAGGTTAGACAAAGTCATTTATAATTATAGCCTTGGCAATTACTTTCATAAGAAATTAATTCATAATAAAGTTCAAAGGCCCTTCTATGAGATTTGGAAGGTTGCATTCTACCCAGGTAGCATCATAGCAGCGAAAACAGCCTTCCTGCCGCAACTTCCTTTCTCTCTGAATATGACACCAAGGCGAAAAGTAAATGGAATAAAGGGAAATTGTGAAACTAAAGCAGTTTGGTTGAAGTCGATTCTTTTGCGAGATTCACGTGGTGCACCACATAAGACCCTGAACCCCGGGGTAAATTTCAAAAGTTATTCATACCTTAGGCATTCTGAAGAAGGAAACGCAATTTACCCAACTTTCTCGGTAGTCGGGAAAGAGTAGGCTTTCGTAAAGGAGAGTCTATTTGTTATCTCCACGCTGGTGGAAATGTCAAATTAAAGGAAACAAAAATAAAAGTTTCAACGTCTACTTTTATTTTCTGCGCAGTTGGTACCGGGAATTTGCTTTGGATAATTTCCATGTATTTGACAGTAAATTTCCTGATAAGGAGTTGCGTTTTCAGTTTGAATGTCTCTCTAGCTGTAAAAAGTGGCAATGAAATAAATAAATGATAATGTAGTGAGTAGCTCTCAGTAAAGAGTAATATTTCACTTTCTAGCTGAAGTATTACATTCCCATTTGGTGAAGTACGCCTTGTAGCTCTCTGCTGTCTTTGTACCTCGGATCCATCCGTTCAAAGGGTCGCCGGCGTGAAAGGGGAATTGCGTGAATGGGCGAAAACGACTAGATCGACAAAAAAGAAAGAGATATCATAAAGTGGAATTAAGGAAGAGTCGAAAAAAATCACGATCATGTGGTGTCATGGTTATCGATGACAGAATATGTAAAACGTAGGTCGAAAAACGACGTGTGATCGTTCTCCTGATGAAAGCGATGGCAAATGCAATTCTGGTGAGGAGGCATTCTGCGGTGCGAAGCTGCATTCGCAGGACGGAGGAAGAGAGAACGGACGCGTTGAAGAAATCGTTGAAAGAAGAGTAATATTCTGGGGTGTGTGAAGGAGACGAGTTGCGAGACCGGATGTAGAGGGCTGTGATGCGTTGGCCAAAACAAAGAGCTGCACCTGGAGTATATTTGATTGAATTGGGTAAACGACGTTGGGGGATGCACGCTTGGAAGAGAGGATTGAGAAAGAGGTTATGACATGTACATCTACATAATACCCTGCAAGCCACCTCAAAGGTGTGTGGCAGGGAGTGATTTCTCACCAAACATGCACTACATATCATGCATTTAAAGAATTAGTATTGATATATTAGTCTAAACTGCAACATTTAAAAAGATAAAAATAGCAAATCACGCATGCAAAAACATTCTGTTATTTGGGTTACCTTCAAGTACTTACACCAGCATGCAACGACCTATGCTATGGATTCGTCACTCGTATTGGACATATTTACCAATATTCATATCCCTAATTGTACGAGGGAAAAAGGACATTTTGAATCTGTCAGTTCGGCAATCAATTTCTCTAATTTTGTGATTATGGTCCAGTCTACCATAGTAAGTTGGGATTCGCAAAATATTTTTAACGTCATCACTGAAAATATTATCGTGGAATTTATTTAGATGATTAAGTATAAATTTCAACCTGCGATCTGACAATGATTCCCATTTTAATTCATTTAATAGACTGCTTACGCTAATAAGGTTATCATACCGCCCCTTTACAAATCTTTCCGATCTTCGCTGCACACGTTCAAGTTAATTACTTAGACCGATTTCGTAGGGATCCCTTACACTGGCAGCATATTCCAAATGAGCTCTAACAAGGGAAAAGTAGCTGATTTCTCGTACATGATCGTCACATTTACCCAATACTCTTTTGATGAATCCAAAGGTGAAGTTTGGGTGGTGAAGTAAAAATGGCACACGTATGTCCTTATTTCATGATGAGAGAATTCCACTAAGTTGAGTCTCAGATGGCAGCTTATATATTCAACTTATTTTGCACACACATAATGAATGACTCATTTCCGGCGGTGTGATTATACCTTTCGCTCACCTGACCCCTCACATTCCCGAGCGACGGAAATCATTTTGCTTTAAACTAGACTTCTGGGAATGAGGCACTGTCTGCGATTTTATTTTGTTTTTTTTCCCGCGGTTAGTTTCGTCTCATTAACTCTGGCGGAGGCGTCGTCGTGGAGACGAAATTCTCGCCGTCAACTTGAGAGCTCCTCCTTTTGTTCGCCCAATCTCAGCCGGGAGACGTCTCGTTAGCACCACCTCGCACTGCTTCTGCTGCTGCTGATTATTCTTGGTGCACACGAGCACCACAGGCTCGAGGCAGGAGCTTTTTCCTCACAGAGGCCCATCCTGATTTTACTTCAGAGTTGACTTCCTCTTGAGTTACAGCCGAAAAATCCTCTTTGATTTTTAGACTAACAATTAGACTAGTTCCTTTATGTAAACCCGGAAAACTTATGTTACGATGCATTCGCTAGATGAAGGTATTTGAATTGTAAACCGTCATTTAAATTTCTCAATTTAGTAAATGAAACTTTTATTCACCATTACCCATGAAAAAAGTTCATAAATATTCTTGCTGAACATTATCTTTTTTAGTGGAGTTTTAGTTACTTATATTGGAGATAATCGGTGGAGATTGGAGATCGGTGGAATCGGTAAACAAATGGAGATTACCTATTGGAGATTAAATTTTTGCAGTATGTTTGGTGTCATAAATTGTAACAATTATTACCACGTATAAGCAACTTCCCGTTAAATTTTCCCTCGATGAGTGTCTTAAGATAAATTGTCACGTCTTCTTTTTAGGTTATCAGTAGACATCTCTTTTCTCCCGGTCTCCTTAAGACTTCTTCGTTTGTCACTCGGTCGATCCATTTTATCTTCACCATTCTTCGATAGCACCACAATTCAAATGCTTCCAGCCTAGACTTCTCTGCTGCTATAATTGTCCATGATTCGCTACCATATAGTACAATGCTCCAGATGTATGTTCTGATGAAATGTTTCCTCACTTCCACGTTTGTATTTGCAGCTGTAAGCAGAATCTTCTTCTGGTAAAATGCCCTTATTCCTTGGGCAATTCGACTGGCAATTTCTCTTTTACTTCGTCCATCGCTCGTTACTCGGCTTCCTATGTAACAGAACTGTTTTACCTCCTCGATTTTTTGTTTCCAAGTTTAATATTGGTTCAAGCTTCCTTTATTCTACTGCATACCAATACCTTAGTTTTCTTTTTATTGATCTTCAGATGATATCTGGCCATTGTCCTTTTCATATTTCCTAGGGTCTTCTTTAAATCTCCTTCTGTTTCTACCATGACTGCTATGTCGTTGGCGAATCATAGCATATTGATTTTCTCCCTGTGGATATTCACTCACGGATGCTTTTCTTTGACTTCTTGGATGGCTTTCGCAATGTAGACATTGAATAATACGGGATACAGTGCACAGCCTTAACTTCCAGCGTACGCCGGGAAAGCCTGTGATCCTTGTCTCACTCCTTTCTTTAATCTTGCTTCTGTACCGCTTGGTCCTGATATGATGACGGCCACCTGGTTATTATACTTGTTTTGGATAACTTTTCGGTCATTGTGTGATACTCCAATTTCTTTCAGAGTCTTAAGAATCAAGTATCAATCCACATTACCAAATGCCTTTTCCAAATGTGCAAATGCAACAAACGTCGGTTAGTTCTTCTCTATTCTCTTCTCTATAAGTAGCCTGAAGGCAAAATTCGCTTCCCTTTTTCTATATTATAGTCCACCTATAAGCGAATCCGGTGGTACCATTCAGTGGATCCCTCTGTGGATCTGTAATTCTGTAACTTTCACATCAAAAGTCTCCTTTTTCGTGCAATCTTGTTTCACTCATTCCTGGGATGTCGAGGTCCATTCTCCGCATTGCCACCTTCAGGGTTTCCAATCTTCCGCAGGTCCACAGTAATCCCTCATTCCTCTGCTTGCACACGTTTGTGATATGGCTGAGAGACTACTTGTTTTCTTTCTGTCGAAGTCATACTAGAGCAAAAAATGAAATTTAGATGTTTGTATGGATTTGAACATATTTTTGGAGCAGGTTTTAAATCTAAAAACAGTTTCTATGTGTACATATCGATACATCAAATCATGTGCTTGAGACTTGTCCTTCAAGCTCAATCTAAACTAGTCAAGATATACAGATATTATGGCATTGTTACCCCGTTTTAAGCTTGCAGATAAATTCAGGCAAAAATATAGAGCATGAAATAAGTATACATACACACCATACAGTGTGTATGTATGCTTCCGGGCTGAGAGAGACAAAGTATTGAACCTATCTGGTTTCCACAAGGCTTACAGAAGAATGTCTTTTCGAGAATAGTCCTTTTGACTTAGCACTCAATTTCGCTGAAGCACTGACTGGTTTGAAGGATTAATCGGCACAGTTCCACGAGTTGAAGCAAAGAAGAAATGAAGCATACTACTACATACCCTTACCACGAGTTTATACCATTTATTATGTCCTGGAAGAGCCAATCAGGTGGCTGCTGGGATTGAAGCGGGATTAGGGCTTCCAAACTGAGCTCCCATTAGTCGTATATGCAATTTTAGTCCTTTGGACAAATCTGAAGATGCTTAGTGAATGATACGGTCCAGGACAGCTGGGATTAGTATTACAATGCATTACAGCACTTACCATCACAAAAATTACTAGTTGGAGCCCACAGCTGTGAGTACTCGTACAATTACCTTATGTACCAGGGACTTATACGCCTATTTTTGGTCGATTTCATCACGTGTATTCTGCAAAAAAAAAATTTCATGACTTTTTTTTTTAGCGAAAACCAGCCTTTTCATGATATGAACATGACGTTATAACTTTTTCCCGTCTCTGCTAATATCTGACGATTGAAACGACAATTGAACGGTTGACAGGGCAGATACATCAAATCATGTGCTTGAGACTTGTCCTTCAAGCTCAATCTAAACTAGTCAAGATATACAGATATTATGGCATTGTTACCAACCTATCAACCGCCTTGTCATCCTATCAACCGCCGATAAGCTACTCAGCCGCAGGATCATCTCGTTGCGATCCAAAATATATTGTGGTGTATTTCATAGCAAAATAAAATAATTCTGCTCAGTGGCGTTACTTCAAATCTAAATTAATGCTACTTATTTCAATACCAAACGCAGTATTTATATATAAATTTCACAGATTCGCCTCTGCTCATTGCCATCCAACCTATATTGCTAAGTATTTTTAATAGCAAAATAAAAAAAATCTCCTCAGTGGCGTTACTTCAATTCCGAATTTATCCTACTTATTTCAATATCAAACGGTGATTTTACAAATAAAATTCACATTTTCGCCTTTTCTCGTTGCGATCCACAATATTATGTTAAATATTTCTTAGCATAATGAAAAAATTCTATTCAGTGGCGTTACTTCAATTCTGAAATTATGTTATTTATTTCAATATCAAAAGCTGTTTTTACAAATAAAATTCATGTTGACGCTTCTTCTCGTTGCGATTCACACAATTTTGTTGTTTCATAGCAAAATAAAAAAATTCTGCTCAGTGGCGTTACTCGAATTCTGAATTTATGCTATTTATTTCAACAACAAAAGCGGTTTTGCAATTAAAATTCGCGTTTTTTCCTCTTTTCGTTGCGATCCACACAATTTTGTTAAGTATTTCATAGCAAAATAAAAAAATTCTGCTCAGTGGCGTTACCTTATTTCTGAATTTATGCTATTTATTTCAACAACAAACGCTCTTTTTGCAAATAAAATTCACGTTTTCGCCTCTTCTCGTTGCTGTGCACACAATTTTGTTACGTATTTCCTAGCAATATAAAAAAATTCTGCTCAGTGGCGCTATTTCAATTCTAAATTTATGCTATTAATTTCAAAAACAAACGCTTTTTTTGCAATTAAATTTCATAATTTCGACTCTTCTCGTTGCTATCCACTCAATTTTGTTAAGTATTTCATAGCAAAATAAAAAAATTCTGCTCAGTGGCTTTACTTGAATTATGAATTTATGCTTTTTATTTCAACTATAAACGGTGTTTGTGCAAATAAAATTCATAATATCGCCTCTTCTCGTTGCGATCCACACAATTTTGTTAAGTGTTTCATAGCAAAAGAAAAAAATTCTGCTCAAATGCGTTACTTCAATTCTGAATTTATGTTATTTATTTCAACAACAAACGCTGTTTTTGCAAATAAAATTCATAATTTCATTTCATTACTTCTCGTTGCGATCCACACAATTTAGTTAAGTGTTTCATAGCAAAATAATAAAATAAACCTCCGTGGCGTTACTTTAATTCTGAATTTATGCTATTTATTTCAATATCAAATGCTGTTTTTACAAATAAAATTAACGTTTTCGCCTCTTCTCGTCTAGATCCATACAACTTGGTTAAGTATTTCATAGCAAAATAATAAAATTCTGCTTGGTGGCGTTACTTGAAATCTGAATTTATGCTTTTTATTTAACTAAAAACGTTGTTTTTACAAATAAAATTCGTAATTTCGCCACTTCTCGTTGCTATCCAAAAAATTTTGTTACGAGTTTCATATCAATATAAAAAAATTCTGCTCAGTGGCGTTACTTGAACTAAAAATTTATGCTTTTTTTCAACTACAAACGCTGTTTTGCAAATAATATTCATAAACTGGCTTCTTCTCGTTGCTATCCACACAATTTTGTCAAGTATTACTTAGCAATATAAAAAAATTCAGCTCAGTGGCGTTATTTTAATTCTGAATTTATGCTATTTAGTTCAACTACAAACGCTGTTTTTACAAATAAAATTCATAATTTCGCCACTAAGCATTGCTATCCAAACAATTATGTTAAGTATTTCATATCACTATAAAAAAATTCTGATCAGTGGCGTTACTTGTTTTCTCAATTTATGCTATTTATTTCACCTAAAACGCTATTTTTGCAAATAAAATTCATAAATTCGCCACTTCTCGTTGCGATCCACACCATTTTGTTAAGTATTTCATAACAAAATAAAAAAATTCTGCTCAGTGGCGTTACTTCAATTCTGAATTTTTGCTATTTATTTCACCAGAAACGTTGTTTTTGCAAATAAAATTCATAATTTCGCCTCTTCTCTTTGCGATCAACACAATTTTGTTAATTGTTTAATAGCAAAGTAAAAAAATTCTGCTCAGTGGCGTTACTTCAATTCTGAATTTATGCTATTTATTTCAAGTACAAACACTGTTCTTGCAAATAAAATTCATAATTTCGCCTCTTCTCGTTGCGATCCACACAATTTTGTTAATTGTTTCATAGCAAAATAAAAAATTCTGCTCAGTGGCGTTACTTCAATTATGAATTTTTGCTATTTATTTCACCAGAAACGCTGTTTTTGCAAATAAAATTCATAATTTCGCCTCTTCTCTTTGCGATCAACACAATTTTGTTAATTGTTTAATAGCAAAGTAAAAAAATTCTGCTCAGTGGCGTTACTTCAATTCTGAATTTATGCTATTTATTTCAAGTACAAACACTGTTTTTGCAAATAAATTCACGTTTTCGCCTCTTCTCGTTGCGATCCACACAATTTTGTCAAGTATTTGCTATCAATATAAAAAAATTCTGCTCAGTGGCTTTACTTGAATTATGAATTTATGCTTTTTTTCAACTACAAACGCTGTTTTTCAAATAAAATTCGTGTTTTCGCCTCTTCTCGTTGCCTTGCACACAATTCTGTTAAGTATTTCCTAGCAATATAAAAAAATTCTGCTCAGTGGCGTAAATTTATTTCTATATTTATGCTATTAATTTTAATTACAAAGGCTGTTTTATAATTAAAATTCACGTTTTCGCCTCTTCTCGTTGCGTCCACAAATTTTGTTTAAGCGTTTCGTAGCAAATTAAAAAAACTCTGCTCAGTGGCGTTTCTTGAATTCTCAATTTATGCTATTTATTTCACCTAAAAACCCTGTTTTTGCAAATAAAATTCATAATTTCACCACTTCTCGTTGCGATCCACACAATTTATTCAAGTTTTTCTTAGCAATATAAAAATTCTGCTCAGTGGCGCTATTTCAATTCTAAATTTATGCTATTAATTTCAAAAACAAACGCTGTTTTTGCAATTAAATTTCATAATTTCGCCTCTTCTCGTTGCTATCCACACAATTTTGTTAAGTATTTCTTAGCAATATAAAAAAATTCTGTTCAGTGGCGTTACTTGAATTCTCAATTTATGCTATTTATTTCAACAACAAACGCTCTTTTTGCAAATAAAATTCACGTTTTCGCCTCTTCTCGTTGCTGTGCACACAATTTTGTTACGTATTTCCTAACAATATAAAAAAATTCTGCTCAGTGGCGCTATTTCAATTCTAAATTTATGCTATTAATTTAAAAAACAAACGCTTTTTTTGCAATTAAATTTCATAATTTCGACTCTTCTCGTTGCTATCCACTCAATTTTGTTAAGTATTTCATAGCAAAATAAAAAAATTCTGCTCAGTGGCTTTACTTGAATTATGAATTTATGCTTTTTATTTCAACTATAAACGGTGTTTGTGCAAATAAAATTCATAATATCGCCTCTTCTCGTTGCGATCCACACAATTTTGTTAAGTGTTTCATAGCAAAAGAAAAAAATTCTGCTCAAATGCGTTACTTCAATTCTGAATTTATGTTATTTATTTCAACAACAAACGCTGTTTTTGCAAATAAAATTCATAATTTCATTTCATTACTTCTCGTTGCGATCCACACAATTTAGTTAAGTGTTTCATAGCAAAATAATAAAATAAACCTCCGTGGCGTTACTTTAATTCTGAATTTATGCTATTTATTTCAATATCAAATGCTGTTTTTACAAATAAAATTAACGTTTTCGCCTCTTCTCGTCTAGATCCATACAACTTGGTTAAGTATTTCATAGCAAAATAATAAAATTCTGCTTGGTGGCGTTACTTGAAATCTGAATTTATGCTTTTTATTTAACTAAAAACGTTGTTTTTACAAATAAAATTCGTAATTTCGCCACTTCTCGTTGCTATCCAAAAAATTTTGTTACGAGTTTCATATCAATATAAAAAAATTCTGCTCAGTGGCGTTACTTGAACTAAAAATTTATGCTTTTTTTCAACTACAAACGCTGTTTTGCAAATAATATTCATAAACTGGCTTCTTCTCGTTGCTATCCACACAATTTTGTCAAGTATTACTTAGCAATATAAAAAAATTCAGCTCAGTGGCGTTATTTTAATTCTGAATTTATGCTATTTAGTTCAACTACAAACGCTGTTTTTACAAATAAAATTCATAATTTCGCCACTAAGCATTGCTATCCAAACAATTATGTTAAGTATTTCATATCACTATAAAAAAATTCTGATCAGTGGCGTTACTTGTTTTCTCAATTTATGCTATTTATTTCACCTAAAACGCTATTTTTGCAAATAAAATTCATAAATTCGCCACTTCTCGTTGCGATCCACACCATTTTGTTAAGTATTTCATAACAAAATAAAAAAATTCTGCTCAGTGGCGTTACTTCAATTCTGAATTTTTGCTATTTATTTCACCAGAAACGTTGTTTTTGCAAATAAAATTCATAATTTCGCCTCTTCTCTTTGCGATCAACACAATTTTGTTAATTGTTTAATAGCAAAGTAAAAAAATTCTGCTCAGTGGCGTTACTTCAATTCTGAATTTATGCTATTTATTTCAAGTACAAACACTGTTCTTGCAAATAAAATTCATAATTTCGCCTCTTCTCGTTGCGATCCACACAATTTTGTTAATTGTTTCATAGCAAAATAAAATATTCTGCTCAGTGGCGTTACTTCAATTATGAATTTTTGCTATTTATTTCACCAGAAACGCTGTTTTTGCAAATAAAATTCATAATTTCGCCTCTTCTCTTTGCGATCAACACAATTTTGTTAATTGTTTAATAGCAAAGTAAAAAAATTCTGCTCAGTGGCGTTACTTCAATTCTGAATTTATGCTATTTATTTCAAGTACAAACACTGTTTTTGCAAATAAATTCACGTTTTCGCCTCTTCTCGTTGCGATCCACACAATTTTGTCAAGTATTTGCTATCAATATAAAAAATTCTGCTCAGTGGCGTTACTTGAATTATGAATTTATGCTTTTTTTCAACTACAAACGCTGTTTTTCAAATAAATTTCGTGTTTTCGCCTCTTCTCGTTGCCTTGCACACAATTCTGTTAAGTATTTCCTAGCAATATAAAAAAATTCTGCTCAGTGGCGTAAATTTATTTCTATATTTATGCTATTAATTTTAATTACAAAGGCTGTTTTATAATTAAAATTCACGTTTTCGCCTCTTCTCGTTGCGTCCACAAATTTTTTTAAGCGTTTCGTAGCAAATTAAAAAAACTCTGCTCAGTGGCGTTTCTTGAATTCTCAATTTATGCTATTTATTTCACCTAAAAACCCTGTTTTTGCAAATAAAATTCATAATTTCACCACTTCTCGTTGCGATCCACACAATTTATTCAAGTTTTTCTTAGCAATATAAAAATTCTGCTCAGTGGCGCTATTTCAATTCTAAATTTATGCTATTAATTTCAAAAACAAACGCTGTTTTTGCAATTAAATTTCATAATTTCGCCTCTTCTCGTTGCTATCCACACAATTTTGTTAAGTATTTCTTAGCAATATAAAAAAATTCTGTTCAGTGGCGTTACTTGAATTCTCAATTTATGCTATTTATTTCAACAACAAACGCTCTTTTTGCAAATAAAATTCACGTTTTCGCCTCTTCTCGTTGCTGTGCACACAATTTTGTTACGTATTTCCTAACAATATAAAAAAATTCTGCTCAGTGGCGCTATTTCAATTCTAAATTTATGCTATTAATTTCAAAAACAAACGCTTTTTTTGCAATTAAATTTCATAATTTCGACTCTTCTCGTTGCTATCCACTCAATTTTGTTAAGTATTTCATAGCAAAATAAAAAAATTCTGCTCAGTGGCTTTACTTGAATTATGAATTTATGCTTTTTATTTCAACTATAAACGGTGTTTGTGCAAATAAAATTCATAATATCGCCTCTTCTCGTTGCGATCCACACAATTTTGTTAAGTGTTTCATAGCAAAAGAAAAAAATTCTGCTCAAATGCGTTACTTCAATTCTGAATTTATGTTATTTATTTCAACAACAAACGCTGTTTTTGCAAATAAAATTCATAATTTCATTTCATTACTTCTCGTTGCGATCCACACAATTTAGTTAAGTGTTTCATAGCAAAATAATAAAATAAACCTCCGTGGCGTTACTTTAATTCTGAATTTATGCTATTTATTTCAATATCAAATGCTGTTTTTACAAATAAAATTAACGTTTTCGCCTCTTCTCGTCTAGATCCATACAACTTGGTTAAGTATTTCATAGCAAAATAATAAAATTCTGCTTGGTGGCGTTACTTGAAATCTGAATTTATGCTTTTTATTTAACTAAAAACGTTGTTTTTACAAATAAAATTCGTAATTTCGCCACTTCTCGTTGCTATCCAAAAAATTTTGTTACGAGTTTCATATCAATATAAAAAAATTCTGCTCAGTGGCGTTACTTGAACTAAAAATTTATGCTTTTTTTCAACTACAAACGCTGTTTTGCAAATAATATTCATAAACTGGCTTCTTCTCGTTGCTATCCACACAATTTTGTCAAGTATTACTTAGCAATATAAAAAAATTCAGCTCAGTGGCGTTATTTTAATTCTGAATTTATGCTATTTAGTTCAACTACAAACGCTGTTTTTACAAATAAAATTCATAATTTCGCCACTAAGCATTGCTATCCAAACAATTATGTTAAGTATTTCATATCACTATAAAAAAATTCTGATCAGTGGCGTTACTTGTTTTCTCAATTTATGCTATTTATTTCACCTAAAACGCTATTTTTGCAAATAAAATTCATAAATTCGCCACTTCTCGTTGCGATCCACACCATTTTGTTAAGTATTTCATAACAAAATAAAAAAATTCTGCTCAGTGGCGTTACTTCAATTCTGAATTTTTGCTATTTATTTCACCAGAAACGTTGTTTTTGCAAATAAAATTCATAATTTCGCCTCTTCTCTTTGCGATCAACACAATTTTGTTAATTGTTTAATAGCAAAGTAAAAAAATTCTGCTCAGTGGCGTTACTTCAATTCTGAATTTATGCTATTTATTTCAAGTACAAACACTGTTCTTGCAAATAAAATTCATAATTTCGCCTCTTCTCGTTGCGATCCACACAATTTTGTTAATTGTTTCATAGCAAAATAAAAAATTCTGCTCAGTGGCGTTACTTCAATTATGAATTTTTGCTATTTATTTCACCAGAAACGCTGTTTTTGCAAATAAAATTCATAATTTCGCCTCTTCTCTTTGCGATCAACACAATTTTGTTAATTGTTTAATAGCAAAGTAAAAAAATTCTGCTCAGTGGCGTTACTTCAATTCTGAATTTATGCTATTTATTTCAAGTACAAACACTGTTTTTGCAAATAAATTCACGTTTTCGCCTCTTCTCGTTGCGATCCACACAATTTTGTCAAGTATTTGCTATCAATATAAAAAAATTCTGCTCAGTGGCGTTACTTGAATTATGAATTTATGCTTTTTTTCAACTACAAACGCTGTTTTTCAAATAAAATTCGTGTTTTCGCCTCTTCTCGTTGCCTTGCACACAATTCTGTTAAGTATTTCCTAGCAATATAAAAAAATTCTGCTCAGTGGCGTAAATTTATTTCTATATTTATGCTATTAATTTTAATTACAAAGGCTGTTTTATAATTAAAATTCACGTTTTCGCCTCTTCTCGTTGCGTCCACAAATTTTTTTAAGCGTTTCGTAGCAAATTAAAAAAACTCTGCTCAGTGGCGTTTCTTGAATTCTCAATTTATGCTATTTATTTCACCTAAAAACCCTGTTTTTGCAAATAAAATTCATAATTTCACCACTTCTCGTTGCGATCCACACAATTTATTCAAGTTTTTCTTAGCAATATAAAAATTCTGCTCAGTGGCGCTATTTCAATTCTAAATTTATGCTATTAATTTCAAAAACAAACGCTGTTTTTGCAATTAAATTTCATAATTTCGCCTCTTCTCGTTGCTATCCACACAATTTTGTTAAGTATTTCTTAGCAATATAAAAAAATTCTGTTCAGTGGCGTTACTTGAATTCTCAATTTATGCTATTTATTTCAACAACAAACGCTCTTTTTGCAAATAAAATTCACGTTTTCGCCTCTTCTCGTTGCTGTGCACACAATTTTGTTACGTATTTCCTAGCAATATAAAAAAATTCTGCTCAGTGGCGCTATTTCAATTCTAAATTTATGCTATTAATTTCAAAAACAAACGCTTTTTTTGCAATTAAATTTCATAATTTCGACTCTTCTCGTTGCTATCCACTCAATTTTGTTAAGTATTTCTTAGCAATATAAAAAAATTCTGCTCAGCGGCGTTACTTTATTTCTATATATTTGCTTTTATTTTAATTACCAACGCTTTTTTATAAATAAAATTCACGTTTTCGCCTCTTCTCGTTGCGATCTACCCAATTGTGTAAAGTATTTCATAGGAAAATAAAAAAATTCTGCTCAGTGGTGTTAATTCAATTCTGAATTTATGCTATTTATATCAACAACAAACTCTCTTTTTGCAAATAAATTTCGCGTTTTCGCCTCTTTTCGTTGCGTTCCACACAATTTATTTAGGTATTTCATAGCAAAATAAAAATATTCTGCTCAGTGGCGTTAATTCAATTCTGAATTTATGCTATTTATATCAACAACAAACTCTCTTTTTGCAAATAAATTTCGCGTTTTCGCCTCTTTTCATTGCGTTCCACACAATTTTGATTAGTATTTCATTACAAAATAAAAAAATTATGCTCAATGGCGTTACTTCAATTCTGAATTTATGCTATTTATTTCAACAACAAAAGCTCATTTGGCAAATAAAATTCGCGTTTTCGATTGTCCTCGTGATCCACACAATTTTGTTAAGTATTTCATTAAAAAAAATTAAATTATAAATTAAATTCAGAATTGAAGTAACGCCATTGAGCAGAATATTTTTATTTTGTAATAAAATACTTAACGAAATTGTGTGGATCGCAACCAGAAGAGGCTAAAACGCGAATTTTATTTGCAAAAAGAGCGTTTGTAGATGAAATAAAAAGCATAAATTCATAATTCAAGTAACGCCACTTAGCAGAATTTTTTTATTTTGCTATGAAATACCTAACAAAATTGTGTGGATCACAACGAGAAGTGGCGAAATTATGAATTTTATTAGCAAAAAGAGCGTTTATAGGTAAAAAAATAGCATAATTTTAGAATACATGTAACGCCACTGAGCAGAATTTTTTTATATTGCTAGGAAATATTTGAAAAAATTGTGAGGATCAAAACGAGAAGTGAGGAATTTATGAATTTTATTTGCAAAAACAGCGTTTGTAGTTAAATAAAAAGCATAAATTCAGACTACAAATAACGCCACTGATCAGAATTTTTTTAAATTGCTATGAAATACTTAACGAAATTGTGTGGATTGCAACGAGAAGTGGCGAAATTATGAATTTTATTTGCATAAACAGCGTTTGTAGTTTAAATAAATAGCATAATTTGAGAATACAAGCAACGCCACTGAGCAGAATTTTTTTATATTGCTAGGAAATTTTTGACAAAATTGTGAGGATCGCAACGAAATGTGGCGAAATTATGAATTTTATTTGCAAAAACAGCGTTTGTAGTTTAAATAAATAGCATGAATTCAAAATTCAAGTAACGCCACTGAGCAGAATTTTTTTAAATTGCTAGAAAATACTTGACAAAATGTTGAGGGTAGCAACGAGAAGATGCGAAAACGTGAATTTATTTGCATAAACAGCGTTTATAATTGAAATAAGTAATATAAATTCAGAATTGAAGGTACGCCATTGAGCAGAATTTTTTTATTTTGTAATGAAATACTTAACAAAATTGTGTGGATCGCAACGATAAGAATCGAAAACGCGAATTTTTTTTGCAAAAAGAGTGTTTGTGGTTGAAATAAAAACCATAAATTCATAATTCAAGTAACGCCAGTGAGAGTAATTTTTTTATTTTGCTATGAAATACTTAATAAAATTGACTGGATCGCAACGAGAAGTGGTGACATTATGAATTTTATTTGCAAAAACAGCGTTTGTAGTTGAAATAAGTAGCATAAATTCAGAATTGAAGGTACGCCATTAGGCAGAATTTTTTTATTTTGTAATGAACTACTTCACAAAATTGTGTGGATCGCAACGAGATGTGGCGAAATTATGATTTTTATTTGCAAACAAAGAGTTAGGTTTTGAAATAAATATCATGAATTCAGAAATAAAGTAACGCCACTGAGCAGAATATTTTTATTTTCCTGTGAAACCCTTAACAAAATTGTGTGGATCGCAACGAGAAGAGGCGAAATTATGTATTTTTTTTTGCAAAAACAGCATTTGTAGTTGAAATAAATAGCATAAATTCAGAATTCATGTAACGGCACTGAGCAGAATTGTTTTAAATTGCTAGGAAATACTTGAAAAATTGTGAGGGTAGCAAGGATAGGATGCGAAAACGTGAATTTATTTGCATAAACAGCGTTAATAGTTGAAATAAGCAGCACAAATTCAGAATTGAAGGTACGCCATTGAGCAGAATTTTTTTATTTTGTTATGAAATACTTAACAAAATTGTGTGCATCACAACGAGAAGAATCTAAAACTCGAATTTTATTTGCAAAAATAGCATTTGTAGTTGAAAAAAAAGCATAAATTCATATTTCAAGTAACGCCACTGAGCAGAATTTTTTTATTTTGCTAGGAAATACTTAAAAAAATTGCGTGGATCGCAACGAGATGTGGCGAAATTATGATTTTTATTTGCAAACAAAGAGGTAGGTTTTGAAATAAATAGCATGAATTCAGAAATAAAGTTACGCCACTGAGCAGAATATTTTTATTTTCTTGTGAAACCCTTAACAAAATTGTGTGGATCGCAACGAGAAGAGGCGAAATTATGTATTTTATTTGCAAAAACAGCATTTGTAGTTGAAATAAAAGGATAAATTCATAATTAAAGTAACGCCACTGAGAGGAATTTTTTTTTGCTATGAAATACTTAATAAAATTGACTGGATTGCAGAGAGCAGTGGCGAATTTTGAATTTTATTTGCAAAAACAGCGTTTTTAGGTGAAATAAATAGCATAAATTGAGAAAACGAGTAACATCACTGAACAGAATTTTTTAATATTGATATGAAATACTTAACACAATTGTGTGGATAGCAACGAGAAGAGGCGAAATTATGAATTTTATTTGTAAAAAGCGTTTGTAGTTAAATAAAAATCATAAATTCAGACTACAAATAACGCCACTGATCAGAATTTTTTTAAATTACTATGAAATACTTAACAAAATTGTGTGGATTGCAACGAGAGATGGCGAAATTATGAATTTTATTTACAAAAACAGCGTGTGTAGTTTAAATAAATAGCATAATTTGAGAATACAAGTAACGCCACTGAGCAGAATTTTTTTATATTGCTAGGAAATATTTGACAAAGTTGTGAGGATCGCAACGAGATGTGGCGAAATTAATAATTTCATTTGCAAAAACAGCGTTTGTAGTTTAAATAAATAGCATGAATTCATAATTCAAGTAACGCCACTGAGCAGAATATTTAAATTGCTAGGAAATACTTGACATAATTTTGAGGGTAGCAACGAGAAGATGCGAAAACGTGAATTTATTTGCATAAACAGCGTTTATAATTGAAATAAGTAGCATAAATTCAGAATTGAAGGTACGCCATTGAGCAGAATTTTTTTATTTTGTAATGAAATACTTAACAAAATAGTCTGGATTGCAACGAGAAGAGGCGAAACCGTGGATTTATTTGCAAAAACAGCGTTTTTAGTTGAAATAAACAGCATAAATTCATAATTCAAGTAACGCAACTGAGCAGAATTTTTTTATTTTGCTATGAACTACTTAACAAAATTCTGTGGATAGACGCGAGAAGAGGCGAGAACGCGAATGTTATTTGCAAAAGCAGCGTTGGTTGTTGAAAGAAATAACATAAATTCAGAATTGAAGTAAGGCCACTGAGAGGAATTTTTTAATTTAGCTATGAAACCTTTAAAACATTGTGTGGATCACAACGACAAGTGGCGAAATTATGAATTTTATTGTAATTGTGTGGATAAATACGTGAAGAGGCGAATACGTGAACTTTATTTATAACACATCGTTTGTAATTGAAATAAATAGCATAAATTGAGAAAAAAAGTAACGCCACTGAGCGGAATATTTTTATTTTCCTGTGAAACCCTTAACAAAATTGTGTGGATCGCAACGAGAAGAGGCAAAATTATGTATTTTATTTGCAAAAACACCATTTGTAGTTGAAATAAATAGCATAAATTCAGAATTCATGTAACGCCACTGAGCAGAATTTTTTTAAATTGCTAGGAAATACTTGAAAAATTGTGAGGGTAGCAAGGAGAAGATGCGAAAACGTGAATTTATTTGCAAAAACAGCGTTTTTAGTTGAAATAAACAGCATAAATTCATAATTCAAGTAACGCAACTGAGCAGAATTTTTTTATTTTGCTATGAACTACTTAACAAAATTCTGTGGATAGACGCGAGAAGAGGCGAGAACGCGAATGTTATTTGCAAAAGCAGCGTTGGTTGTTGAAAGAAATAACATAAATTCAGAATTGAAGTAAGGCCACTGAGAGGAATTTTTTAATTTAGCTATGAAACCTTTAAAACATTGTGTGGATCACAACGACAAGTGGCGAAATTATGAATTTTATTGTAATTGTGTGGATAAATACGTGAAGAGGCGAATACGTGAACTTTATTTATAACACATCGTTTGTAATTGAAATAAATAGCATAAATTGAGAAAAAAAGTAACGCCACTGAGCGGAATATTTTTATTTTCCTGTGAAACCCTTAACAAAATTGTGTGGATCGCAACGAGAAGAGGCAAAATTATGTATTTTATTTGCAAAAACACCATTTGTAGTTGAAATAAATAGCATAAATTCAGAATTCATGTAACGCCACTGAGCAGAATTTTTTTAAATTGCTAGGAAATACTTGAAAAATTGTGAGGGTAGCAAGGAGAAGATGCGAAAACGTGAATTTATTTGCAAAAACAGCGTTTGTAGTTGAAATAAGTAGCATAAATTCAGAATTGAAGGTACGCCATTGAGCAGAATTTTTTTATTTTGTAATGAACTACTTAACAAAATTGTGTGGATCGCAACGAGATGTGGCGAAATTATGATTTTTATTTGCAAACAAAGAGTTAGGTTTTGAAATAAATATCATGAATTCAGAAATAAAGTAACGCCATTGAGCAGAATTTTTTTATTTTGTTATGAAATACTTAACAAAATTGTGTGCATCACAACAAGAAGAATCTAAAACTCGAATTTTATTTGCAAAAATAGCATTTGTAGTTGAAAAAAAAAGCATAAATTCATATTTCAAGTAACGCCACTGAGCAGAATTTTTTTATTCTGCTAGGAAATACTTAAAAAAATTGCGTGGATCGCAACGAATTGTGGCAAAATTATGATTTTTATTTGCAAACAAAGAGGTAGGTTTTGAAATAAATAGCATGAATTCAGAAATAAAGTAACGCCACTGAGCAGAATATTTTTATTTTCCTGTGAAACCCTTAACAAAATTGTGTGGATCGCAACGAGAAGAGGCGAAATTATGTATTTTATTTGCAAAAACAGCATTTGAAGTTGAAATAAAAGGATAAATTCATAATTCAAGTAACGCCACTGAGAGGAATTTGTTTTTTGCTACGAAAAACTTAATAAAATTGACTGGATCGCAACGAGAAGTGGCGAAATTATGAATTTTATTTGTAAAAGCAGCGTTTTTAGGTTAAATTAATAGCATAAATTGAGAAAACGAGTAACATCACTGAACAGAATTTTTTAATATTGATATGAAATACTTAACACAATTGTGTGGATAGCAACGAGAAGAGGCGAAATTATGAATTTTATTTGTAAAAAGCGTTTGTAGTTAAATAAAAATCATAAATTCAGACTACAAATAACGCCACTGATCAGAATTTTTTTAAATTACTATGAAATACTTAACAAAATTGTGTGGATTGCAACGAGAGATGGCGAAATTATGAATTTTATTTACAAAAACAGCGTGTGTAGTTTAAATAAATAGCATAATTTGAGAATACAAGTAACGCCACTGAGCAGAATTTTTTTATATTGCTAGGAAATATTTGACAAAGTTGTGAGGATCGCAACGAGATGTGGCGAAATTAATAATTTCATTTGCAAAAACAGCGTTTGTAGTTTAAATAAATAGCATGAATTCATAATTCAAGTAACGCCACTGAGCAGAATATTTAAATTGCTAGGAAATACTTGACATAATTTTGAGGGTAGCAACGAGAAGATGCGAAAACGTGAATTTATTTGCATAAACAGCGTTTATAATTGAAATAAGTAGCATAAATTCAGAATTGAAGGTACGCCATTGAGCAGAATTTTTTTATTTTGTAATGAAATACTTAACAAAATAGTCTGGATTGCAACGAGAAGAGGCGAAACCGTGGATTTATTTGCAAAAACAGCGTTTTTAGTTGAAATAAACAGCATAAATTCATAATTCAAGTAACGCAACTGAGCAGAATTTTTTTATTTTGCTATGAACTACTTAACAAAATTCTGTGGATAGACGCGAGAAGAGGCGAGAACGCGAATGTTATTTGCAAAAGCAGCGTTGGTTGTTGAAAGAAATAACATAAATTCAGAATTGAAGTAAGGCCACTGAGAGGAATTTTTTAATTTAGCTATGAAACCTTTAAAACATTGTGTGGATCACAACGACAAGTGGCGAAATTATGAATTTTATTGTAATTGTGTGGATAAATACGTGAAGAGGCGAATACGTGAACTTTATTTATAACACATCGTTTGTAATTGAAATAAATAGCATAAATTGAGAAAAAAAGTAACGCCACTGAGCGGAATATTTTTATTTTCCTGTGAAACCCTTAACAAAATTGTGTGGATCGCAACGAGAAGAGGCAAAATTATGTATTTTATTTGCAAAAACACCATTTGTAGTTGAAATAAATAGCATAAATTCAGAATTCATGTAACGCCACTGAGCAGAATTTTTTTAAATTGCTAGGAAATACTTGAAAAATTGTGAGGGTAGCAAGGAGAAGATGCGAAAACGTGAATTTATTTGCAAAAACAGCGTTTTTAGTTGAAATAAACAGCATAAATTCATAATTCAAGTAACGCAACTGAGCAGAATTTTTTTATTTTGCTATGAACTACTTAACAAAATTCTGTGGATAGACGCGAGAAGAGGCGAGAACGCGAATGTTATTTGCAAAAGCAGCGTTGGTTGTTGAAAGAAATAACATAAATTCAGAATTGAAGTAAGGCCACTGAGAGGAATTTTTTAATTTAGCTATGAAACCTTTAAAACATTGTGTGGATCACAACGACAAGTGGCGAAATTATGAATTTTATTGTAATTGTGTGGATAAATACGTGAAGAGGCGAATACGTGAACTTTATTTATAACACATCGTTTGTAATTGAAATAAATAGCATAAATTGAGAAAAAAAGTAACGCCACTGAGCGGAATATTTTTATTTTCCTGTGAAACCCTTAACAAAATTGTGTGGATCGCAACGAGAAGAGGCAAAATTATGTATTTTATTTGCAAAAACACCATTTGTAGTTGAAATAAATAGCATAAATTCAGAATTCATGTAACGCCACTGAGCAGAATTTTTTTAAATTGCTAGGAAATACTTGAAAAATTGTGAGGGTAGCAAGGAGAAGATGCGAAAACGTGAATTTATTTGCAAAAACAGCGTTTGTAGTTGAAATAAGTAGCATAAATTCAGAATTGAAGGTACGCCATTGAGCAGAATTTTTTTATTTTGTAATGAACTACTTAACAAAATTGTGTGGATCGCAACGAGATGTGGCGAAATTATGATTTTTATTTGCAAACAAAGAGTTAGGTTTTGAAATAAATATCATGAATTCAGAAATAAAGTAACGCCATTGAGCAGAATTTTTTTATTTTGTTATGAAATACTTAACAAAATTGTGTGCATCACAACAAGAAGAATCTAAAACTCGAATTTTATTTGCAAAAATAGCATTTGTAGTTGAAAAAAAAAGCATAAATTCATATTTCAAGTAACGCCACTGAGCAGAATTTTTTTATTCTGCTAGGAAATACTTAAAAAAATTGCGTGGATCGCAACGAATTGTGGCAAAATTATGATTTTTATTTGCAAACAAAGAGGTAGGTTTTGAAATAAATAGCATGAATTCAGAAATAAAGTAACGCCACTGAGCAGAATATTTTTATTTTCCTGTGAAACCCTTAACAAAATTGTGTGGATCGCAACGAGAAGAGGCGAAATTATGTATTTTATTTGCAAAAACAGCATTTGAAGTTGAAATAAAAGGATAAATTCATAATTCAAGTAACGCCACTGAGAGGAATTTGTTTTTTGCTACGAAAAACTTAATAAAATTGACTGGATCGCAACGAGAAGTGGCGAAATTATGAATTTTATTTGTAAAAGCAGCGTTTTTAGGTTAAATTAATAGCATAAATTGAGAAAACGAGTAACATCACTGAACAGAATTTTTTAATATTGATATGAAATACTTAACAAATTTGTGTGGATAGCAACGAGAAGAGGCAAAATTATGAATTTTATTTGTAAAACATCGTTTGTAGTTAAATAAAAAGCATAAATTCAGACTACAAATAACGCCACTGATCAGAATTTTTTTAAATTGCTATGAAATACTTAACAAAATTGATTGGATTGCAACGAGAGGTGGCGAAATTATGAATTTTATTTACAAAAAAAGCGTTTGTAGTTTAAATAAATAGCATTAATTCAGAATTCAAGTAACGCCACTGAGCAGAATTTTTTTAAATTGCTAGGAAATACTTGACAAAATTTTGAGGGTAGCAACGAGAAGATACAAAAACGTGAATTTATTTGCATAAACAGCGTTTATAATTGAAATAAGTAGCATAAATTCAGAATTGAAGGTACGCCATTGAGCAGAATTTTTTTATTTTTTAATGAAATACTTAACAAAATTGTGTGGATCACAACGAGAAGAATCGAAAACGCGAATTTTGTTTGCAAAAAGAGCGTTTGTTGTTGAAATAAACAGCATAAATTCAGCATTCAAGTAACGCAATTGAGCAGAATTTTTTTATATTGCTAGAAAATACTTGACAAAATTGTGTGGATAGAAACGAGTCGAGGCGAGAACTACAATTTTATTTCCAAAAACAGTGTTTGTAGTTTAAATAAAAAGCATAAATTCATAATTCAAGTAACGCCACTGAGCAGAATTTTTTTATTTTGCTATGAAATACCTAACAAAATTGTGTGGATCGCAACGAGAAGTGGCGAAATTATGAATTTTATTAGCAAATGAGCGTTTGTAGGTGAAAAAAATAGTATAATTTGAGAATACATGGTACGCCATGAGCAGAATTTTTTTATATTGCTATGAAATATTTGACAAAATTGTGAGGATCGCAACAAGATGTGGCGAAATTATGAATTTTATTTGCAAAAACAGCGTTTGTAGTTGAAATAAATAGCATAAATTCAGAATTCATGTAACGGCACTGAGCAGAATTGTTTTAAATTGCTAGGAAATACTTGAAAAATTGTGAGGGTAGCAAGGAGAAGATGCGAAAACGTGAATTTATTTACATAAACAGCGTTTATAATTGAAATAAGTAGCATAAATTCAGAATTGAAGGTACGCCATTGAGCAGAATTTTTTTATTTTGTAATGAAATACTTAACAAAATTATCTGGATTGCAACGAGAAGAGGCGTAACCGTGAATTTATTTGCAAAAACAGCGTTTTTAGTTGAAGTAAGTAGCATAAATTCAGAATTGAAGGTACGCCATTGAGCATAATTTTTTTATTTTGTTATGAAATACTTAACAAAATTGTGTGGATCACAACGAGAAGAATCGAAAACGCGAATTTTAATTGAAAAAAGAGCGTTTGTTGTTGAAATAAACAGCATAAATTCAGCATTCAAGTAACGCCACTGAGCAGAATTTTTTTATTTTGCTATGAAATACCTAACAAAATTGTGTGGATCGCAACGAGAAGAGGCGAAATTATGAATTTTATTTGGAAAAACAGTGTTTGTAGTTGAAATAAAAAGCAAAAATTCATAATTCAATTAACGCAACTGAGCAGAATTTTTTTATTTTGCTATGAACTACTTAACAAAATTCTGTGGATCGACGCGAGAAGAGGCGAAAACGCGAATTTTATTTGCAAAAGCAGCGTTGGTTGTTGAAAGAAATAACATAATTTCAGAATTGAAGTAAGGCAACTGAGAGGAATTTTTAATTTTGCTATGAAACCTTTAAAACATTGTGTGGATCGCAACGACAAGTGGCGAAATTATGAATTTTATTGTAATTGTGTGGATAAATACGTGAAGAGGCGAATACGTGAACTTTATTTATAACACATCGTTTGTAATTGAAATAAATAGCATAAATTGAGAAAAAAAGTAAAGCCACTGAGCGGAATATTTTTATTTTCCTGTGAAACCCTTAACAAAATTGTGTGGATCGCAACGAGAAGAGGCGAAATTATGTATTTTATTTGCAAAAACACCATTTGTAGTCGAAATAAATAGCATAAATTCAGAATTCATGTAACGCCACTGAGCAGAATTTTTTTAAATTGCTAGGAAATACTTGAAAAATTGTGAGGGTAGCAAGGAGAAGATGCGAAAACGTGAATTTATTTGCATAAACAGCGTTAATAGTTGAAATAAGTAGCACAAATTCAGAATTGAAGGTACGCCATTGAGCAGAATTTTTTTATTTTGTTATGAAATACTTAAAAAATTGTGTGCATCACAACAAGAAGAATCTAAAACTCGAATTTTATTTGCAAAAATAGCATTTGTAGTTGAAAAAAAAGCATAAATTCATATTTCAAGTAACGCCACTGAATAGAATTTTTTTATTTTGCTAGGAAATACTTTAAAAAAATTGCGTGGATCGCAACGAGATGTGGCGAAATTATGATTTTTATTTAAAAACAAAGAGTTAGGTTTTGAATTAAATAGCATGAATTCAGAAATAAAGTAACGCCACTGAGCAGAATATTTTTATTTTCCTGTGAAACCCTTAACAAAATTGTGTGGATCGCAACGTGAAGAGGCGAAATTATGTGTTTTATTTGCAAAAACAGCATTTGTAGTTGAAATAAAAGGATAAATTCATAATTCAAGTAACGCCACTGAGAGGAATTTTTTTTTGCTATGAAATACTTAATAAAATTGACTGGATCGCAACGAGAAGTGGCGAAATTATGAATTTTATTTACAAAAACAGCGTTTGTAGTTTAAATAAATAGCATAATTCGAGAATACAAGTAACACCACTGAGCAGATATTTTTTTATATTGCTAGGAAATATTTGACAAAATTGTGAGGATCGCAACGAGATGTGTCGAAATTATGAATTTTATTTGCAAAAACAGCGTTTGTAGTTTAAATAAATAGCATGAATTCAGAATTCAAGTAACGCCACTGAGCAGAATTTTTTTGAATTGCTAGGAAATACTTGACAAAATTTTGAGAGTAGCAACGAGAAGATGCAAAAACGTGAATTTATTTGCATAAACAGCGTTTATAATTGAAATAAGTAGCATAAATTCAGAATTGAAAGTACGCCATTGAGCAGAATTTTTTTATTTTGTAATGAACTACTTAACAAAATTGTGTGGATCGCAACGAGATGAGGCGAAATTATGATTTTTATTTGCAAACAAAGAGTTAGGTTTTGAAATAAATAGCATGAATTCAGAAATAAAGTAACGCCACTGAGCAGAATATTTTTATTTTCCTGTGAAAAGCAGCGTTTGTTGTTGAAAGAAATAACATAAATTCAGAATTGAAGTAAGGCCACTGAGAGGAATTTTTTAATTTTGCTATGAAACCTTTGAAACATTGTGTGGATCGCAACGACAAGTGGCGAAATTATGAATTTTATTGTAATTGTGTGGATAAATACTGAAGAGGCGAATACGTGAACTTTATTTATAACACATCGTTTGTAATTGAAATAAATAGCATAGATTGAGAAAAAAAGTAACGCCACTGAGCAGAATATTTTTATTTTCATGTGAAACCATTAACAAAATTGTGTGGATCGCAACGAGAAGAGGCGAAATTATGTATTTTATTTGCAAAAACAGCATTTGTAGTTGAAATAAAAGGATAAATTCATAAGTCAAGTAACGCCACTGAGAGGAATTTTTTTTTTGCTATGAAATACTTAATAAAATTGACTGGATCGCAACGAGAAGTGGCGAAATTATGAATTTTATTTGCAAAAACAGCGTTTTTAGGTGAAATAAATAGCATAAATTGAGAAAACGAGTAACTACACTGAACAGAATTTTTTAATATTGATATGAAATACTTAGCAAAATGTGTGGATAGCAACGAGAAGAGGCGAAATTATTAATTTTATTTGTAAAACAGCGTTTGTAGTTAAATAAAAAGCATAAATTCAGACTACAAATAACGCCACTGATCAGAATTTTTTTAAATTGCTATGAAATACTTAACAAAATTGTGTGGATTGCAACGAGAGGTGGCGAAATTATGAATTTTATTTACAAAAACAGCGTTTGTAGTTTAAATAAATAGCATAATTTGAGAATACAAGTAACGCCACTGAGCAGATATTTTTTTATATTGCTAGGAAATATTTGACAAAATTGTGAGGATCGCAACGAGATGTGTCGAAATTATGAATTTTATTTGCAAAAACAGCGTTTGTAGTTTAAATAAAAAGCATGAATTCAGAATTCAAGTAACGCCACTGAGCAGAATTTTTTTAAATTGCTAGGAAATACTTGACAAAATTTTGAGGGTAGCAACGAGAAGATGCAAAAACGTGAATTTATTTCCATAAACAGCGTTTATAATTGAAATAAGTAGCATAAATTCAGAATTGAAGGTACGCCATTGAGCAGAATTTTTTTATATTGCTATGAAATAACAAACAAAATTGTGTGCATCACAACGAGAAGATACTAAAACGCGAATTTTATTTCCAAAAATAGCGTTTGTAGTTGAAATAAAAAGCATAAATTCATAATTCAAGTAACGCCACTGAGCAGAATTATTTTATTTTGCTATGAAATACCTAACAAAATTGTGTGGATCGGAACGAGAAGTGGTGAAATTATGAATTTTATTGGCAAAAAGAGCGTTTGTAGGTGAAAAAAATAGCATAATTTGAGAATACATGTAATGCCCCTGAGCAGAATTTTTTTACTTTGCTATGAAATGCTTAACAAAATTGTATGGATCGCAACGACAAGTGGTGAAATTATGAATTTTTTTTGCAAAAACTGCTTTTGTAGGTAAAATAAATAGCATAGATTGAAAATTCAAGTAACGCCACTGAACAGAATTTTTTTATAATGCTATGAAATACTTAACAAAATTGTGTGCATAGCAACGAGAAGAGATGAAAACGTGAATTTATTGCAAAAACAGCGTTTGTAGATTAAATAAATAGCATAAATTCAGAATTGAAGTAACGCCATTGAGGAGAATTTTTTTATTTTGTAATAAAATACTTAACGAAATTGTGTGGATCGCAACCAGAAGTGGCTAAAACGCGAATTTTATTTGCAAAAAGAGCGTTTGTAGTTGAAATTAAAAGCATAAATTCATAATTCAAGTAACGCCACTGAGCAGAATTTTTTTATTTTGCTATGAAATACCTAACAAAATTGTGTGGATCGCAACGAGAAGTGGCGAAATTATGAATTTTATTAGCAAATGAGCGTTTGTAGGTGAAAAAAATAGTATAATTTGAGAATACATGTAACGCCATGAGCAGAATTTTTTTATAATGCTATGAAATACTTAACAAAATTGTGTGCATAGCAACGAGAAGAGATGAAAACGTGAATTTATTTGCATAAACAGCGTTTATAATTGAAATAAGTAGCAGAAATTCAGAATTGAAGGGTCGCCATTGAGCAGAATATTTTTATTTTGTAATGAAATACTTAACAAAATTGTGTGGATCGCAACGATAAGAATCGAAAACGCGAATTTTTTTTGCAAAAAGAGCGTTTGTGGCTGAAATAAAAACCATAAATTCATAATTCAAGTAACGCCACTGAGAGTAATTTTTTATTTTGCTATGAAATCTATATATATAAAAATGAATGTATGTGTGTGTGTGTGTGTGTGTGTGTGTGTGTGTATGTGTGTATGTCCTTTATGCATTACTACACCATTCATCGGATCTCCATGAAACTTTGGGAAGTTGTTGAGTACATTCCCGAAAAGAGGACTACGGAATCGATATTTCAATATCGATACTTTATCGATATAATATCGCTAAAGTATCGATAAATTGATACATTATTGATACAAAATTGAGGTGAAATTATTTAGTTTTTTAAAAGGAATGTATCGTTGCAATATCGATACTGTATCGAATGTATATAATGTGTTTGTCCTTTATGCATTACTACACCATTCATCGGATCGCCATGAAACTTTGGAAAGTTATTGAGTACGCTCCGCGAAGGTTTCTACAAAATCGATAATTCAATGTCGATACTGTATCGATATAATATCGATAAAATATGGATACATCGATACATTGTTGTTACAAAATTGAGGTGAAATTATTTTGGTGTTTTTTATCAAAGTTTTATAAAGTATCATTACAATATCGATACTGTATCGATACAATATTGATAACTTCATGCATTACCACAACATTCATCCAATTTCCATGAAGCTTTGGTTAGTTGTTTTGTTCACTCCATGAAGGTTTATACAATATCGAGAATACAATATCAACACTGGAGACGGGATGTGCATCCCATTGAACTTGCAATTCATTGAAACACTCACGTGCAACATATTCAAATCATCCGGCATGGGACAAATATTTCAGAAATGCCAACTTATTGCTTGCGATGAATGCACAATGGTGCACAAAGCATCGCTCGAGGCTCTGGATCGATCATTGCAAGATTTCCGTTGAATCCTGAGACCATTTGAGAACGCATTAATATTGCTTGCACGACATTTCAGGCAAACATTACCTGTAATTCCTCGATTGACACTAGCGGATGAAATAAATGCTTGCCTGAAATATTCTACTTTGTGACGACATGTAAAGACGTTAAAATTATGTACAAATATGCGTGTCGAGCTGCAAAACAATCGATCAGCTGAGATATATTGTATACCCATAAGAATTGTGAAATTAAACATACTAAAAACGTGCGCTTTCCATTTAACCAGATTGAGCCACAGCAACGCGTGGCCGGGTCAGCTTGTACTTAATAAAATTGACTGGATCGCAACAAGAAGTGGTGACATTATGAATTTTATTTGCAAAAACAGCGTTTGTAGTTGAAATAAGTAGCATAAATTCAGAATTGAAGGTACGCCATTGAGCAGAATTTTTTTATTTTGTAATGAACTACTTAACAAAATTGTGTGGATCGCAACGAGATGTGGCGAAATTATGATTTTTATTTGCAAACAAAGAGTTAGGTTTTGAAATAAATAGCATGAATCCAGAAATAAAGTAACGCCACTGAGCAGAATATTTTTATTTTCCTGTGAAACCCTTAACAAAATTGTGTGCATAGCAACGAGAAGAGGCGAAAACGCGAATTTATTTGCAAAAACAGCGTTTGTAGATTAAATAAATAGCATAAATTCAGAATTGAAGTAACGCCATTGAGCAGAATTTTTTTATTTTGTAATAAAATACTTAACGAAATTGTGTGGATCGCAACCAGAAGTGGCTAAAACGCGAATTTTATTTGCAAAAAGAGCGTTTGTAGTTGAAATAAAAAGCATAAATTCATAATTCAAGTAACGCCACTGAGTAGAATTTTTTTATTTTGCTATGAAATACCTAACAAAATTGTGTGGATCGCAACGAGAAGTGGCGAAATTATGAATTTTATTAGCAAATGAGCGTTTGTAGGTGAAAAAAATAATATAATTTGAGAATACATGGTACGCCATGAGCAGAATTTTTTTATATTGCTAGGAAATATTTGACAAAATTGTGAGGATCGCAACGAGATGTAGCGAAATTATGAATTTTATTTGCAAAAAAAGCGTTTGTAGTTTAAATAAATAGAATGAATTCAGAATTCAAGTAACGCCACTGAGCAGAATTTTTTTAAATTGCTAGGAAATACTTGACAAAATTTTGAGAGTTGCAACGAGAAGAGGTGAAAACGTGAATTTATTTGCAAAACAGCGTTTGTAGTTGAAAAAAATAGCATAAATTCATAATTCAAGTAACGCCACTGAGCAGAATTTTTTTATTTTGCTATGAAATACCTAACAAAATTGTGTGGATCGCAACGAGAAGTGGCGAAATTATGAATTTTATTAGCAAAAAGAGCGTTTGTAGGTGAAAAATATAGCATAATTTGAGAATACATGTAAAGCCACTGAGCAGAATTTTTTTATATTGCGGAAATTGTGGCGAAATTTAGAATTTTATTTACAAAAGCAGCGTTGGTTGTTGCAAGAAATAACATAAATTCAGAATTGAAGTAAGGCAATTGAGCAGAATTTTTTTATTTTGCTATGAAATACCTAACAAAATTGTGTGGATCGCAACCAGAAGAGGCTAAAACGCGAATTTTATTTGCAAAAAGAGCGTTTGTAGTTGAAATAAAAAGCATAAATTCATATTTCAAGTAACGCCACTGAATAGAATTTTTTTATTTTGCTAGGAAATACTTTAAAAAAATTGCGTGGATCGCAACGAGATGTGGCGAAATTATGATTTTTATTTAAAAACAAAGAGTTAGGTTTTGAATTAAATAGCATGAATTCAGAAATAAAGTAACGCCACTGAGCAGAATATTTTTATTTTCCTGTGAAACCCTTAACAAAATTGTGTGGATCGCAACGTGAAGAGGCGAAATTATGTGTTTTATTTGCAAAAACAGCATTTGTAGTTGAAATAAAAGGATAAATTCATAATTCAAGTAACGCCACTGAGAGGAATTTTTTTTTGCTATGAAATACTTAATAAAATTGACTGGATCGCAACGAGAAGTGGCGAAATTATGAATTTTATTTACAAAAACAGCGTTTGTAGTTTAAATAAATAGCATAATTCGAGAATACAAGTAACACCACTGAGCAGATATTTTTTTATATTGCTAGGAAATATTTGACAAAATTGTGAGGATCGCAACGAGATGTGTCGAAATTATGAATTTTATTTGCAAAAACAGCGTTTGTAGTTTAAATAAATAGCATGAATTCAGAATTCAAGTAACGCCACTGAGCAGAATTTTTTTGAATTGCTAGGAAATACTTGACAAAATTTTGAGAGTAGCAACGAGAAGATGCAAAAACGTGAATTTATTTGCATAAACAGCGTTTATAATTGAAATAAGTAGCATAAATTCAGAATTGAAAGTACGCCATTGAGCAGAATTTTTTTATTTTGTAATGAACTACTTAACAAAATTGTGTGGATCGCAACGAGATGAGGCGAAATTATGATTTTTATTTGCAAACAAAGAGTTAGGTTTTGAAATAAATAGCATGAATTCAGAAATAAAGTAACGCCACTGAGCAGAATATTTTTATTTTCCTGTGAAAAGCAGCGTTTGTTGTTGAAAGAAATAACATAAATTCAGAATTGAAGTAAGGCCACTGAGAGGAATTTTTTAATTTTGCTATGAAACCTTTGAAACATTGTGTGGATCGCAACGACAAGTGGCGAAATTATGAATTTTATTGTAATTGTGTGGATAAATACTGAAGAGGCGAATACGTGAACTTTATTTATAACACATCGTTTGTAATTGAAATAAATAGCATAGATTGAGAAAAAAAGTAACGCCACTGAGCAGAATATTTTTATTTTCATGTGAAACCATTAACAAAATTGTGTGGATCGCAACGAGAAGAGGCGAAATTATGTATTTTATTTGCAAAAACAGCATTTGTAGTTGAAATAAAAGGATAAATTCATAAGTCAAGTAACGCCACTGAGAGGAATTTTTTTTTTGCTATGAAATACTTAATAAAATTGACTGGATCGCAACGAGAAGTGGCGAAATTATGAATTTTATTTGCAAAAACAGCGTTTTTAGGTGAAATAAATAGCATAAATTGAGAAAACGAGTAACTACACTGAACAGAATTTTTTAATATTGATATGAAATACTTAGCAAAATGTGTGGATAGCAACGAGAAGAGGCGAAATTATTAATTTTATTTGTAAAACAGCGTTTGTAGTTAAATAAAAAGCATAAATTCAGACTACAAATAACGCCACTGATCAGAATTTTTTTAAATTGCTATGAAATACTTAACAAAATTGTGTGGATTGCAACGAGAGGTGGCGAAATTATGAATTTTATTTACAAAAACAGCGTTTGTAGTTTAAATAAATAGCATAATTTGAGAATACAAGTAACGCCACTGAGCAGATATTTTTTTATATTGCTAGGAAATATTTGACAAAATTGTGAGGATCGCAACGAGATGTGTCGAAATTATGAATTTTATTTGCAAAAACAGCGTTTGTAGTTTAAATAAATAGCATGAATTCAGAATTCAAGTAACGCCACTGAGCAGAATTTTTTTAAATTGCTAGGAAATACTTGACAAAATTTTGAGGGTAGCAACGAGAAGATGCAAAAACGTGAATTTATTTCCATAAACAGCGTTTATAATTGAAATAAGTAGCATAAATTCAGAATTGAAGGTACGCCATTGAGCAGAATTTTTTTATATTGCTATGAAATAACAAACAAAATTGTGTGCATCACAACGAGAAGATACTAAAACGCGAATTTTATTTCCAAAAATAGCGTTTGTAGTTGAAATAAAAAGCATAAATTCATAATTCAAGTAACGCCACTGAGCAGAATTATTTTATTTTGCTATGAAATACCTAACAAAATTGTGTGGATCGGAACGAGAAGTGGTGAAATTATGAATTTTATTGGCAAAAAGAGCGTTTGTAGGTGAAAAAAATAGCATAATTTGAGAATACATGTAATGCCCCTGAGCAGAATTTTTTTACTTTGCTATGAAATGCTTAACAAAATTGTATGGATCGCAACGACAAGTGGTGAAATTATGAATTTTTTTTGCAAAAACTGCTTTTGTAGGTAAAATAAATAGCATAGATTGAAAATTCAAGTAACGCCACTGAACAGAATTTTTTTATAATGCTATGAAATACTTAACAAAATTGTGTGCATAGCAACGAGAAGAGATGAAAACGTGAATTTATTGCAAAAACAGCGTTTGTAGATTAAATAAATAGCATAAATTCAGAATTGAAGTAACGCCATTGAGGAGAATTTTTTTATTTTGTAATAAAATACTTAACGAAATTGTGTGGATCGCAACCAGAAGTGGCTAAAACGCGAATTTTATTTGCAAAAAGAGCGTTTGTAGTTGAAATTAAAAGCATAAATTCATAATTCAAGTAACGCCACTGAGCAGAATTTTTTTATTTTGCTATGAAATACCTAACAAAATTGTGTGGATCGCAACGAGAAGTGGCGAAATTATGAATTTTATTAGCAAATGAGCGTTTGTAGGTGAAAAAAATAGTATAATTTGAGAATACATGTAACGCCATGAGCAGAATTTTTTTATAATGCTATGAAATACTTAACAAAATTGTGTGCATAGCAACGAGAAGAGATGAAAACGTGAATTTATTTGCATAAACAGCGTTTATAATTGAAATAAGTAGCAGAAATTCAGAATTGAAGGGTCGCCATTGAGCAGAATATTTTTATTTTGTAATGAAATACTTAACAAAATTGTGTGGATCGCAACGATAAGAATCGAAAACGCGAATTTTTTTTGCAAAAAGAGCGTTTGTGGCTGAAATAAAAACCATAAATTCATAATTCAAGTAACGCCACTGAGAGTAATTTTTTATTTTGCTATGAAATCTATATATATAAAAATGAATGTATGTGTGTGTGTGTGTGTGTGTGTGTGTGTATGTGTGTATGTCCTTTATGCATTACTACACCATTCATCGGATCTCCATGAAACTTTGGGAAGTTGTTGAGTACATTCCCGAAAAGAGGACTACGGAATCGATATTTCAATATCGATACTTTATCGATATAATATCGCTAAAGTATCGATAAATTGATACATTATTGATACAAAATTGAGGTGAAATTATTTAGTTTTTTAAAAGGAATGTATCGTTGCAATATCGATACTGTATCGAATGTATATAATGTGTTTGTCCTTTATGCATTACTACACCATTCATCGGATCGCCATGAAACTTTGGAAAGTTATTGAGTACGCTCCGCGAAGGTTTCTACAAAATCGATAATTCAATGTCGATACTGTATCGATATAATATCGATAAAATATGGATACATCGATACATTGTTGTTACAAAATTGAGGTGAAATTATTTTGGTGTTTTTTATCAAAGTTTTATAAAGTATCATTACAATATCGATACTGTATCGATACAATATTGATAACTTCATGCATTACCACAACATTCATCCAATTTCCATGAAGCTTTGGTTAGTTGTTTTGTTCACTCCATGAAGGTTTATACAATATCGAGAATACAATATCAACACTGGAGACGGGATGTGCATCCCATTGAACTTGCAATTCATTGAAACACTCACGTGCAACATATTCAAATCATCCGGCATGGGACAAATATTTCAGAAATGCCAACTTATTGCTTGCGATGAATGCACAATGGTGCACAAAGCATCGCTCGAGGCTCTGGATCGATCATTGCAAGATTTCCGTTGAATCCTGAGACCATTTGAGAACGCATTAATATTGCTTGCACGACATTTCAGGCAAACATTACCTGTAATTCCTCGATTGACACTAGCGGATGAAATAAATGCTTGCCTGAAATATTCTACTTTGTGACGACATGTAAAGACGTTAAAATTATGTACAAATATGCGTGTCGAGCTGCAAAACAATCGATCAGCTGAGATATATTGTATACCCATAAGAATTGTGAAATTAAACATACTAAAAACGTGCGCTTTCCATTTAACCAGATTGAGCCACAGCAACGCGTGGCCGGGTCAGCTTGTACTTAATAAAATTGACTGGATCGCAACAAGAAGTGGTGACATTATGAATTTTATTTGCAAAAACAGCGTTTGTAGTTGAAATAAGTAGCATAAATTCAGAATTGAAGGTACGCCATTGAGCAGAATTTTTTTATTTTGTAATGAACTACTTAACAAAATTGTGTGGATCGCAACGAGATGTGGCGAAATTATGATTTTTATTTGCAAACAAAGAGTTAGGTTTTGAAATAAATAGCATGAATCCAGAAATAAAGTAACGCCACTGAGCAGAATATTTTTATTTTCCTGTGAAACCCTTAACAAAATTGTGTGCATAGCAACGAGAAGAGGCGAAAACGCGAATTTATTTGCAAAAACAGCGTTTGTAGATTAAATAAATAGCATAAATTCAGAATTGAAGTAACGCCATTGAGCAGAATTTTTTTATTTTGTAATAAAATACTTAACGAAATTGTGTGGATCGCAACCAGAAGTGGCTAAAACGCGAATTTTATTTGCAAAAAGAGCGTTTGTAGTTGAAATAAAAAGCATAAATTCATAATTCAAGTAACGCCACTGAGTAGAATTTTTTTATTTTGCTATGAAATACCTAACAAAATTGTGTGGATCGCAACGAGAAGTGGCGAAATTATGAATTTTATTAGCAAATGAGCGTTTGTAGGTGAAAAAAATAATATAATTTGAGAATACATGGTACGCCATGAGCAGAATTTTTTTATATTGCTAGGAAATATTTGACAAAATTGTGAGGATCGCAACGAGATGTAGCGAAATTATGAATTTTATTTGCAAAAAAAGCGTTTGTAGTTTAAATAAATAGAATGAATTCAGAATTCAAGTAACGCCACTGAGCAGAATTTTTTTAAATTGCTAGGAAATACTTGACAAAATTTTGAGAGTTGCAACGAGAAGAGGTGAAAACGTGAATTTATTTGCAAAACAGCGTTTGTAGTTGAAAAAAATAGCATAAATTCATAATTCAAGTAACGCCACTGAGCAGAATTTTTTTATTTTGCTATGAAATACCTAACAAAATTGTGTGGATCGCAACGAGAAGTGGCGAAATTATGAATTTTATTAGCAAAAAGAGCGTTTGTAGGTGAAAAATATAGCATAATTTGAGAATACATGTAAAGCCACTGAGCAGAATTTTTTTATATTGCGGAAATTGTGGCGAAATTTAGAATTTTATTTACAAAAGCAGCGTTGGTTGTTGCAAGAAATAACATAAATTCAGAATTGAAGTAAGGCAATTGAGCAGAATTTTTTTATTTTGCTATGAAATACCTAACAAAATTGTGTGGATCGCAACCAGAAGAGGCTAAAACGCGAATTTTATTTGCAAAAAGAGCGTTTGTAGTTGAAATAAAAAGCATAAATTCATATTTCAAGTAACGCCACTGAATAGAATTTTTTTATTTTGCTAGGAAATACTTTAAAAAAATTGCGTGGATCGCAACGAGATGTGGCGAAATTATGATTTTTATTTAAAAACAAAGAGTTAGGTTTTGAATTAAATAGCATGAATTCAGAAATAAAGTAACGCCACTGAGCAGAATATTTTTATTTTCCTGTGAAACCCTTAACAAAATTGTGTGGATCGCAACGTGAAGAGGCGAAATTATGTGTTTTATTTGCAAAAACAGCATTTGTAGTTGAAATAAAAGGATAAATTCATAATTCAAGTAACGCCACTGAGAGGAATTTTTTTTTGCTATGAAATACTTAATAAAATTGACTGGATCGCAACGAGAAGTGGCGAAATTATGAATTTTATTTACAAAAACAGCGTTTGTAGTTTAAATAAATAGCATAATTCGAGAATACAAGTAACACCACTGAGCAGATATTTTTTTATATTGCTAGGAAATATTTGACAAAATTGTGAGGATCGCAACGAGATGTGTCGAAATTATGAATTTTATTTGCAAAAACAGCGTTTGTAGTTTAAATAAATAGCATGAATTCAGAATTCAAGTAACGCCACTGAGCAGAATTTTTTTGAATTGCTAGGAAATACTTGACAAAATTTTGAGAGTAGCAACGAGAAGATGCAAAAACGTGAATTTATTTGCATAAACAGCGTTTATAATTGAAATAAGTAGCATAAATTCAGAATTGAAAGTACGCCATTGAGCAGAATTTTTTTATTTTGTAATGAACTACTTAACAAAATTGTGTGGATCGCAACGAGATGAGGCGAAATTATGATTTTTATTTGCAAACAAAGAGTTAGGTTTTGAAATAAATAGCATGAATTCAGAAATAAAGTAACGCCACTGAGCAGAATATTTTTATTTTCCTGTGAAAAGCAGCGTTTGTTGTTGAAAGAAATAACATAAATTCAGAATTGAAGTAAGGCCACTGAGAGGAATTTTTTAATTTTGCTATGAAACCTTTGAAACATTGTGTGGATCGCAACGACAAGTGGCGAAATTATGAATTTTATTGTAATTGTGTGGATAAATACTGAAGAGGCGAATACGTGAACTTTATTTATAACACATCGTTTGTAATTGAAATAAATAGCATAGATTGAGAAAAAAAGTAACGCCACTGAGCAGAATATTTTTATTTTCATGTGAAACCATTAACAAAATTGTGTGGATCGCAACGAGAAGAGGCGAAATTATGTATTTTATTTGCAAAAACAGCATTTGTAGTTGAAATAAAAGGATAAATTCATAAGTCAAGTAACGCCACTGAGAGGAATTTTTTTTTTGCTATGAAATACTTAATAAAATTGACTGGATCGCAACGAGAAGTGGCGAAATTATGAATTTTATTTGCAAAAACAGCGTTTTTAGGTGAAATAAATAGCATAAATTGAGAAAACGAGTAACTACACTGAACAGAATTTTTTAATATTGATATGAAATACTTAGCAAAATGTGTGGATAGCAACGAGAAGAGGCGAAATTATTAATTTTATTTGTAAAACAGCGTTTGTAGTTAAATAAAAAGCATAAATTCAGACTACAAATAACGCCACTGATCAGAATTTTTTTAAATTGCTATGAAATACTTAACAAAATTGTGTGGATTGCAACGAGAGGTGGCGAAATTATGAATTTTATTTACAAAAACAGCGTTTGTAGTTTAAATAAATAGCATAATTTGAGAATACAAGTAACGCCACTGAGCAGATATTTTTTTATATTGCTAGGAAATATTTGACAAAATTGTGAGGATCGCAACGAGATGTGTCGAAATTATGAATTTTATTTGCAAAAACAGCGTTTGTAGTTTAAATAAATAGCATGAATTCAGAATTCAAGTAACGCCACTGAGCAGAATTTTTTTAAATTGCTAGGAAATACTTGACAAAATTTTGAGGGTAGCAACGAGAAGATGCAAAAACGTGAATTTATTTCCATAAACAGCGTTTATAATTGAAATAAGTAGCATAAATTCAGAATTGAAGGTACGCCATTGAGCAGAATTTTTTTATATTGCTATGAAATAACAAACAAAATTGTGTGCATCACAACGAGAAGATACTAAAACGCGAATTTTATTTCCAAAAATAGCGTTTGTAGTTGAAATAAAAAGCATAAATTCATAATTCAAGTAACGCCACTGAGCAGAATTATTTTATTTTGCTATGAAATACCTAACAAAATTGTGTGGATCGGAACGAGAAGTGGTGAAATTATGAATTTTATTGGCAAAAAGAGCGTTTGTAGGTGAAAAAAATAGCATAATTTGAGAATACATGTAATGCCCCTGAGCAGAATTTTTTTACTTTGCTATGAAATGCTTAACAAAATTGTATGGATCGCAACGACAAGTGGTGAAATTATGAATTTTTTTTGCAAAAACTGCTTTTGTAGGTAAAATAAATAGCATAGATTGAAAATTCAAGTAACGCCACTGAACAGAATTTTTTTATAATGCTATGAAATACTTAACAAAATTGTGTGCATAGCAACGAGAAGAGATGAAAACGTGAATTTATTGCAAAAACAGCGTTTGTAGATTAAATAAATAGCATAAATTCAGAATTGAAGTAACGCCATTGAGGAGAATTTTTTTATTTTGTAATAAAATACTTAACGAAATTGTGTGGATCGCAACCAGAAGTGGCTAAAACGCGAATTTTATTTGCAAAAAGAGCGTTTGTAGTTGAAATTAAAAGCATAAATTCATAATTCAAGTAACGCCACTGAGCAGAATTTTTTTATTTTGCTATGAAATACCTAACAAAATTGTGTGGATCGCAACGAGAAGTGGCGAAATTATGAATTTTATTAGCAAATGAGCGTTTGTAGGTGAAAAAAATAGTATAATTTGAGAATACATGTAACGCCATGAGCAGAATTTTTTTATAATGCTATGAAATACTTAACAAAATTGTGTGCATAGCAACGAGAAGAGATGAAAACGTGAATTTATTTGCATAAACAGCGTTTATAATTGAAATAAGTAGCAGAAATTCAGAATTGAAGGGTCGCCATTGAGCAGAATATTTTTATTTTGTAATGAAATACTTAACAAAATTGTGTGGATCGCAACGATAAGAATCGAAAACGCGAATTTTTTTTGCAAAAAGAGCGTTTGTGGCTGAAATAAAAACCATAAATTCATAATTCAAGTAACGCCACTGAGAGTAATTTTTTATTTTGCTATGAAATCTATATATATAAAAATGAATGTATGTGTGTGTGTGTGTGTGTGTGTATGTGTGTATGTCCTTTATGCATTACTACACCATTCATCGGATCTCCATGAAACTTTGGGAAGTTGTTGAGTACATTCCCGAAAAGAGGACTACGGAATCGATATTTCAATATCGATACTTTATCGATATAATATCGCTAAAGTATCGATAAATTGATACATTATTGATACAAAATTGAGGTGAAATTATTTAGTTTTTTAAAAGGAATGTATCGTTGCAATATCGATACTGTATCGAATGTATATAATGTGTTTGTCCTTTATGCATTACTACACCATTCATCGGATCGCCATGAAACTTTGGAAAGTTATTGAGTACGCTCCGCGAAGGTTTCTACAAAATCGATAATTCAATGTCGATACTGTATCGATATAATATCGATAAAATATGGATACATCGATACATTGTTGTTACAAAATTGAGGTGAAATTATTTTGGTGTTTTTTATCAAAGTTTTATAAAGTATCATTACAATATCGATACTGTATCGATACAATATTGATAACTTCATGCATTACCACAACATTCATCCAATTTCCATGAAGCTTTGGTTAGTTGTTTTGTTCACTCCATGAAGGTTTATACAATATCGAGAATACAATATCAACACTGGAGACGGGATGTGCATCCCATTGAACTTGCAATTCATTGAAACACTCACGTGCAACATATTCAAATCATCCGGCATGGGACAAATATTTCAGAAATGCCAACTTATTGCTTGCGATGAATGCACAATGGTGCACAAAGCATCGCTCGAGGCTCTGGATCGATCATTGCAAGATTTCCGTTGAATCCTGAGACCATTTGAGAACGCATTAATATTGCTTGCACGACATTTCAGGCAAACATTACCTGTAATTCCTCGATTGACACTAGCGGATGAAATAAATGCTTGCCTGAAATATTCTACTTTGTGACGACATGTAAAGACGTTAAAATTATGTACAAATATGCGTGTCGAGCTGCAAAACAATCGATCAGCTGAGATATATTGTATACCCATAAGAATTGTGAAATTAAACATACTAAAAACGTGCGCTTTCCATTTAACCAGATTGAGCCACAGCAACGCGTGGCCGGGTCAGCTTGTACTTAATAAAATTGACTGGATCGCAACAAGAAGTGGTGACATTATGAATTTTATTTGCAAAAACAGCGTTTGTAGTTGAAATAAGTAGCATAAATTCAGAATTGAAGGTACGCCATTGAGCAGAATTTTTTTATTTTGTAATGAACTACTTAACAAAATTGTGTGGATCGCAACGAGATGTGGCGAAATTATGATTTTTATTTGCAAACAAAGAGTTAGGTTTTGAAATAAATAGCATGAATCCAGAAATAAAGTAACGCCACTGAGCAGAATATTTTTATTTTCCTGTGAAACCCTTAACAAAATTGTGTGCATAGCAACGAGAAGAGGCGAAAACGCGAATTTATTTGCAAAAACAGCGTTTGTAGATTAAATAAATAGCATAAATTCAGAATTGAAGTAACGCCATTGAGCAGAATTTTTTTATTTTGTAATAAAATACTTAACGAAATTGTGTGGATCGCAACCAGAAGTGGCTAAAACGCGAATTTTATTTGCAAAAAGAGCGTTTGTAGTTGAAATAAAAAGCATAAATTCATAATTCAAGTAACGCCACTGAGTAGAATTTTTTTATTTTGCTATGAAATACCTAACAAAATTGTGTGGATCGCAACGAGAAGTGGCGAAATTATGAATTTTATTAGCAAATGAGCGTTTGTAGGTGAAAAAAATAATATAATTTGAGAATACATGGTACGCCATGAGCAGAATTTTTTTATATTGCTAGGAAATATTTGACAAAATTGTGAGGATCGCAACGAGATGTAGCGAAATTATGAATTTTATTTGCAAAAAAAGCGTTTGTAGTTTAAATAAATAGAATGAATTCAGAATTCAAGTAACGCCACTGAGCAGAATTTTTTTAAATTGCTAGGAAATACTTGACAAAATTTTGAGAGTTGCAACGAGAAGAGGTGAAAACGTGAATTTATTTGCAAAACAGCGTTTGTAGTTGAAAAAAATAGCATAAATTCATAATTCAAGTAACGCCACTGAGCAGAATTTTTTTATTTTGCTATGAAATACCTAACAAAATTGTGTGGATCGCAACGAGAAGTGGCGAAATTATGAATTTTATTAGCAAAAAGAGCGTTTGTAGGTGAAAAATATAGCATAATTTGAGAATACATGTAAAGCCACTGAGCAGAATTTTTTTATATTGCGGAAATTGTGGCGAAATTTAGAATTTTATTTACAAAAGCAGCGTTGGTTGTTGCAAGAAATAACATAAATTCAGAATTGAAGTAAGGCAATTGAGCAGAATTTTTTTATTTTGCTATGAAATACCTAACAAAATTGTGTGGATCGCAACCAGAAGAGGCTAAAACGCGAATTTTATTTGCAAAAAGAGCGTTTGTAGTTGAAATAAAAAGCATAAATTCATATTTCAAGTAACGCCACTGAATAGAATTTTTTTATTTTGCTAGGAAATACTTTAAAAAAATTGCGTGGATCGCAACGAGATGTGGCGAAATTATGATTTTTATTTAAAAACAAAGAGTTAGGTTTTGAATTAAATAGCATGAATTCAGAAATAAAGTAACGCCACTGAGCAGAATATTTTTATTTTCCTGTGAAACCCTTAACAAAATTGTGTGGATCGCAACGTGAAGAGGCGAAATTATGTGTTTTATTTGCAAAAACAGCATTTGTAGTTGAAATAAAAGGATAAATTCATAATTCAAGTAACGCCACTGAGAGGAATTTTTTTTTGCTATGAAATACTTAATAAAATTGACTGGATCGCAACGAGAAGTGGCGAAATTATGAATTTTATTTACAAAAACAGCGTTTGTAGTTTAAATAAATAGCATAATTCGAGAATACAAGTAACACCACTGAGCAGATATTTTTTTATATTGCTAGGAAATATTTGACAAAATTGTGAGGATCGCAACGAGATGTGTCGAAATTATGAATTTTATTTGCAAAAACAGCGTTTGTAGTATAAATAAATAGCATGAATTCAGAATTCAAGTAACGCCACTGAGCAGAATTTTTTTGAATTGCTAGGAAATACTTGACAAAATTTTGAGAGTAGCAACGAGAAGATGCAAAAACGTGAATTTATTTGCATAAACAGCGTTTATAATTGAAATAAGTAGCATAAATTCAGAATTGAAAGTACGCCATTGAGCAGAATTTTTTTATTTTGTAATGAACTACTTAACAAAATTGTGTGGATCGCAACGAGATGAGGCGAAATTATGATTTTTATTTGCAAACAAAGAGTTAGGTTTTGAAATAAATAGCATGAATTCAGAAATAAAGTAACGCCACTGAGCAGAATATTTTTATTTTCCTGTGAAAAGCAGCGTTTGTTGTTGAAAGAAATAACATAAATTCAGAATTGAAGTAAGGCCACTGAGAGGAATTTTTTAATTTTGCTATGAAACCTTTGAAACATTGTGTGGATCGCAACGACAAGTGGCGAAATTATGAATTTTATTGTAATTGTGTGGATAAATACTGAAGAGGCGAATACGTGAACTTTATTTATAACACATCGTTTGTAATTGAAATAAATAGCATAGATTGAGAAAAAAAGTAACGCCACTGAGCAGAATATTTTTATTTTCATGTGAAACCATTAACAAAATTGTGTGGATCGCAACGAGAAGAGGCGAAATTATGTATTTTATTTGCAAAAACAGCATTTGTAGTTGAAATAAAAGGATAAATTCATAAGTCAAGTAACGCCACTGAGAGGAATTTTTTTTTTGCTATGAAATACTTAATAAAATTGACTGGATCGCAACGAGAAGTGGCGAAATTATGAATTTTATTTGCAAAAACAGCGTTTTTAGGTGAAATAAATAGCATAAATTGAGAAAACGAGTAACTACACTGAACAGAATTTTTTAATATTGATATGAAATACTTAGCAAAATGTGTGGATAGCAACGAGAAGAGGCGAAATTATTAATTTTATTTGTAAAACAGCGTTTGTAGTTAAATAAAAAGCATAAATTCAGACTACAAATAACGCCACTGATCAGAATTTTTTTAAATTGCTATGAAATACTTAACAAAATTGTGTGGATTGCAACGAGAGGTGGCGAAATTATGAATTTTATTTACAAAAACAGCGTTTGTAGTTTAAATAAATAGCATAATTTGAGAATACAAGTAACGCCACTGAGCAGATATTTTTTTATATTGCTAGGAAATATTTGACAAAATTGTGAGGATCGCAACGAGATGTGTCGAAATTATGAATTTTATTTGCAAAAACAGCGTTTGTAGTTTAAATAAATAGCATGAATTCAGAATTCAAGTAACGCCACTGAGCAGAATTTTTTTAAATTGCTAGGAAATACTTGACAAAATTTTGAGGGTAGCAACGAGAAGATGCAAAAACGTGAATTTATTTCCATAAACAGCGTTTATAATTGAAATAAGTAGCATAAATTCAGAATTGAAGGTACGCCATTGAGCAGAATTTTTTTATATTGCTATGAAATAACAAACAAAATTGTGTGCATCACAACGAGAAGATACTAAAACGCGAATTTTATTTCCAAAAATAGCGTTTGTAGTTGAAATAAAAAGCATAAATTCATAATTCAAGTAACGCCACTGAGCAGAATTATTTTATTTTGCTATGAAATACCTAACAAAATTGTGTGGATCGGAACGAGAAGTGGTGAAATTATGAATTTTATTGGCAAAAAGAGCGTTTGTAGGTGAAAAAAATAGCATAATTTGAGAATACATGTAATGCCCCTGAGCAGAATTTTTTTACTTTGCTATGAAATGCTTAACAAAATTGTATGGATCGCAACGACAAGTGGTGAAATTATGAATTTTTTTTGCAAAAACTGCTTTTGTAGGTAAAATAAATAGCATAGATTGAAAATTCAAGTAACGCCACTGAACAGAATTTTTTTATAATGCTATGAAATACTTAACAAAATTGTGTGCATAGCAACGAGAAGAGATGAAAACGTGAATTTATTGCAAAAACAGCGTTTGTAGATTAAATAAATAGCATAAATTCAGAATTGAAGTAACGCCATTGAGGAGAATTTTTTTATTTTGTAATAAAATACTTAACGAAATTGTGTGGATCGCAACCAGAAGTGGCTAAAACGCGAATTTTATTTGCAAAAAGAGCGTTTGTAGTTGAAATTAAAAGCATAAATTCATAATTCAAGTAACGCCACTGAGCAGAATTTTTTTATTTTGCTATGAAATACCTAACAAAATTGTGTGGATCGCAACGAGAAGTGGCGAAATTATGAATTTTATTAGCAAATGAGCGTTTGTAGGTGAAAAAAATAGTATAATTTGAGAATACATGTAACGCCATGAGCAGAATTTTTTTATAATGCTATGAAATACTTAACAAAATTGTGTGCATAGCAACGAGAAGAGATGAAAACGTGAATTTATTTGCATAAACAGCGTTTATAATTGAAATAAGTAGCAGAAATTCAGAATTGAAGGGTCGCCATTGAGCAGAATATTTTTATTTTGTAATGAAATACTTAACAAAATTGTGTGGATCGCAACGATAAGAATCGAAAACGCGAATTTTTTTTGCAAAAAGAGCGTTTGTGGCTGAAATAAAAACCATAAATTCATAATTCAAGTAACGCCACTGAGAGTAATTTTTTATTTTGCTATGAAATCTATATATATAAAAATGAATGTATGTGTGTGTGTGTGTGTGTGTGTGTGTGTGTGTATGTGTGTATGTCCTTTATGCATTACTACACCATTCATCGGATCTCCATGAAACTTTGGGAAGTTGTTGAGTACATTCCCGAAAAGAGGACTACGGAATCGATATTTCAATATCGATACTTTATCGATATAATATCGCTAAAGTATCGATAAATTGATACATTATTGATACAAAATTGAGGTGAAATTATTTAGTTTTTTAAAAGGAATGTATCGTTGCAATATCGATACTGTATCGAATGTATATAATGTGTTTGTCCTTTATGCATTACTACACCATTCATCGGATCGCCATGAAACTTTGGAAAGTTATTGAGTACGCTCCGCGAAGGTTTCTACAAAATCGATAATTCAATGTCGATACTGTATCGATATAATATCGATAAAATATGGATACATCGATACATTGTTGTTACAAAATTGAGGTGAAATTATTTTGGTGTTTTTTATCAAAGTTTTATAAAGTATCATTACAATATCGATACTGTATCGATACAATATTGATAACTTCATGCATTACCACAACATTCATCCAATTTCCATGAAGCTTTGGTTAGTTGTTTTGTTCACTCCATGAAGGTTTATACAATATCGAGAATACAATATCAACACTGGAGACGGGATGTGCATCCCATTGAACTTGCAATTCATTGAAACACTCACGTGCAACATATTCAAATCATCCGGCATGGGACAAATATTTCAGAAATGCCAACTTATTGCTTGCGATGAATGCACAATGGTGCACAAAGCATCGCTCGAGGCTCTGGATCGATCATTGCAAGATTTCCGTTGAATCCTGAGACCATTTGAGAACGCATTAATATTGCTTGCACGACATTTCAGGCAAACATTACCTGTAATTCCTCGATTGACACTAGCGGATGAAATAAATGCTTGCCTGAAATATTCTACTTTGTGACGACATGTAAAGACGTTAAAATTATGTACAAATATGCGTGTCGAGCTGCAAAACAATCGATCAGCTGAGATATATTGTATACCCATAAGAATTGTGAAATTAAACATACTAAAAACGTGCGCTTTCCATTTAACCAGATTGAGCCACAGCAACGCGTGGCCGGGTCAGCTTGTACTTAATAAAATTGACTGGATCGCAACAAGAAGTGGTGACATTATGAATTTTATTTGCAAAAACAGCGTTTGTAGTTGAAATAAGTAGCATAAATTCAGAATTGAAGGTACGCCATTGAGCAGAATTTTTTTATTTTGTAATGAACTACTTAACAAAATTGTGTGGATCGCAACGAGATGTGGCGAAATTATGATTTTTATTTGCAAACAAAGAGTTAGGTTTTGAAATAAATAGCATGAATCCAGAAATAAAGTAACGCCACTGAGCAGAATATTTTTATTTTCCTGTGAAACCCTTAACAAAATTGTGTGCATAGCAACGAGAAGAGGCGAAAACGCGAATTTATTTGCAAAAACAGCGTTTGTAGATTAAATAAATAGCATAAATTCAGAATTGAAGTAACGCCATTGAGCAGAATTTTTTTATTTTGTAATAAAATACTTAACGAAATTGTGTGGATCGCAACCAGAAGTGGCTAAAACGCGAATTTTATTTGCAAAAAGAGCGTTTGTAGTTGAAATAAAAAGCATAAATTCATAATTCAAGTAACGCCACTGAGTAGAATTTTTTTATTTTGCTATGAAATACCTAACAAAATTGTGTGGATCGCAACGAGAAGTGGCGAAATTATGAATTTTATTAGCAAATGAGCGTTTGTAGGTGAAAAAAATAATATAATTTGAGAATACATGGTACGCCATGAGCAGAATTTTTTTATATTGCTAGGAAATATTTGACAAAATTGTGAGGATCGCAACGAGATGTAGCGAAATTATGAATTTTATTTGCAAAAAAAGCGTTTGTAGTTTAAATAAATAGAATGAATTCAGAATTCAAGTAACGCCACTGAGCAGAATTTTTTTAAATTGCTAGGAAATACTTGACAAAATTTTGAGAGTTGCAACGAGAAGAGGTGAAAACGTGAATTTATTTGCAAAACAGCGTTTGTAGTTGAAAAAAATAGCATAAATTCATAATTCAAGTAACGCCACTGAGCAGAATTTTTTTATTTTGCTATGAAATACCTAACAAAATTGTGTGGATCGCAACGAGAAGTGGCGAAATTATGAATTTTATTAGCAAAAAGAGCGTTTGTAGGTGAAAAATATAGCATAATTTGAGAATACATGTAAAGCCACTGAGCAGAATTTTTTTATATTGCGGAAATTGTGGCGAAATTTAGAATTTTATTTACAAAAGCAGCGTTGGTTGTTGCAAGAAATAACATAAATTCAGAATTGAAGTAAGGCAATTGAGCAGAATTTTTTTATTTTGCTATGAAATACCTAACAAAATTGTGTGGATCGCAACCAGAAGAGGCTAAAACGCGAATTTTATTTGCAAAAAGAGCGTTTGTAGTTGAAATAAAAAGCATAAATTCATAATTCAAGTAACGCCACTGAGCAGAATTTTTTTATTTTGCTATGAAATACCTAACAAAATTGTGTGGATCGCAACGAGAAGAGGCGAAATTATGTATTTTTTTTGCAAACATAGCATTTGTAGTTGAAAAAAATAGCATAATTTGAGAATACATGTAACGCCACTGAGCAGAATTTTTTTATATTGCTAGGAAATATTTGGCAAAATTGTGAGGATCGCAACGAGATGTGGCGAAATAATGAATTTTATTTGCAAAAACAGCGTTTGTAGTTGAAATAAATAGCATAAATTCAGAATTAAAGTAACGCCACTGAACAGAATTTTTTTTAAATGCTAGGAAATACTTGACAAAATTTTGAGAGTAGCAACGAGAAGATGCGAAAACGTGAATTTATTTGCATAAACAGCGTTTATAATTGAAATAAGTAGCATACGTTCAGAATTGAAGGTACGCCATTGAGCAGAATTTTTTTATTTTGTAATGAAATACTTAACACAATTGTGTGGATTGCAACGAGAAGAGGCGAAACCGTGAATTTATTTGCAAAAACAGCGTTTGTAGTTGAAATAAGTAGCATAAATTCAGAATTGAAGGTACGACAGTGAGCAGAATTTTTTTATTTTGTAATCAACTACTTAACAAAGTTGTGTGCATCACAACGAGAAGATACTAAAACGCGAATTTTATTTCCAAAAATAGCTTTTGTAGTTGAAATAAAAAGCATAAATTCATGTAACGCCACTGAGCAGAATTATTTTATTTTGCTATGAAACACCTAACAAAATTGTGTGGATCGGAACGAGAAGTGGCGAAATTATGAATTTTATTAGCAAAAAGAGCGTTTGTAGGTGAAAAAAATAGCATAATTTGAGAATTCATGTAATGCCCCTTAGCAGAATTTTTTTACTTTGCTATGAAATGCTTAACAAAATTGTATGGATCGCAACGAGAAATGGCGAATTTATGAATTTTATTTGCAAAAACAGCGTTTGTAGTTTAAATAAATAGCATGAATTCAGAATTCAAGTAACGCCACTGAGCAGAATTTTTTTAAATTGCTAGGAAATACTTGACAAAATTTTGAGAGTAGCAACGAGAAGATGCGAAAACGTGAATTTATTTGCATAAACAGCGTTTATAATTGAAATAAGTAGCATAAATTCAGAATTGAAGGTACGCCATTGAGCAGAATTTCTTTATTTTGTAATGAAATACTTAACAATTTTGTGTGGGTAGCAACGAGAAGAGGCGAAATTATAAATTTTATTTGTAAAACACCGTTTGTAGTTAAATAAAAAGCATAAATTCAGACAACAAATAACGCCACTGATCAGAATATTTTTAAATTGCTATGAAATACTTGACAAAATTGTAAGCATCACAACGAGAAGAATCTAAAACGCGAAATTTATTTCCAAAAACAGCGTTTGTAGTTGAAATAAAAAGCATGAATTCAGAAATAAAGTAACGCCACTGAGCAGAATATTTTTATTTTCCTGTGAAACCCTTAACAAAATTGTGTGGATCGCAACGAGAAGAGGCGAAATTATGTATTTTATTTGCAAAAACAGCATTTGTAGTTGAAATAAAAGGATAAATTCATAATTCAAGTAACGCCACTGGGCAGAATTTTTTTATTTTGCTATGAAATACATAACAGAATTGTGTGGATCGCAACGAGAAGTGGCGAAATTATGAATTTTATTAGCAAAAAGAGCGTTTGTAGGTGAAAAAAATAGCATAATTTGAGAATACATGTAACGCCACTGTGTAAATTTTTTTATTTTGCTATGAAATCCTTATTCAAATTGTGTGGATCGCAACGAGAAATGGCGAATTTATGAATTTTATTTGCAAAAACAGCGTTTGTTGTTGAAAGAAATAACATAAATTCAGAATTGAAGTATGGCCACTGAGGGAATTTTTTAATTTTGCTATGAAACCTTTAAAACATTGTGTGGATCGCAACGACAAGTGGTGAAATTATGAATTTTGTTTTGCAAAAACTTCGTTTGTATGTAAAATAAATAGCATAAATTGAGAAAAAAGTAACGTCACTGAACAGAATTTTTTAATATTGATATGAAATACTTAACAAAATTATGTGGATAGCAACGAGAAGAGGCGAAATTATGAATTTTATTTGGAAAAACAGCGTTTGTAGATGAAATAAATACATTGAATTCAGAATTCAAGTAACGCCACTGAGCAGAATTTTTTTATATTGCTAGGAAATACTTAGCAAAATTGTGTGCATAGCAACGAGAAGAGGCGAAAACGTGAATTTATTTGCAAAAACAGCGTTTATAATTAAAATAAGTAGCATAATTTAAGAATTGAAGGTACGCCATTGAGCAGAATTTCTTTATTTTGTAATGAACTACTTAACAAAATTGTGTGGATCGCAACGATAAGAATCGAAAACGCGAATTTTTTTTGCAAAAAGAGCGTTTGTGGTTGAAATAAAAAGCATAAATTCATAATTCAATTAACGCAACTGAGCAGAATTTTTTTATTTTGCTATGAAATACTTAATAAAATTGACTGGATCGCATCTAGAAGTGACGATATTATAAATTTTTTTTGCAAAATTAGCGTTTTTATGTGAAATAAATAGCATAAATTGAGAAAACAAGTAACATCACCGAACAGAATTTTTTAATATTGATATGAAATACTTAACAAAATTGTGTGCATAGCAACGAGAAGAGGCGAAATTATGAATTTTATTTGTAAAACAGCGTTTGTAGTTAAATAAAAAGCATAAATTCAGACTACAAATAACGTCACTTATCAGAATTTTTTTAAATTGCTATGAAATACTTAACAAAATTGTGTGGATTGCAACGAGAAGAGGCGAAACCGTGAATTTATTTCCAAAAACAGCGTCTGTAGTTGAAATAAAAAGCATAAATTCATAATTCAAGTAACGCAACTGAGCAGAATTTTTTTATTTTGCTATGAAATACTTAACAAAATTGTGTGGATCGCAACGCGAAATGGCGAATTTATGAATTTTTTTTTGCAAAAACAGTGTTTGTTGTTGAAATAAATAGCATAAATTCAGCATTCATTTAACGCCAATGAGCAGAATTTTTTTATTTTGATACGAAATACTTAACAAAATTGTGTAAATCGCAACGAGAAGTGGCGAAATTATGAATTTTATTTGCAAAAGCCACGTTGGTTGTTGAAAGAAATAACATAAATTCAGAATTGAAGGTACGCCATTAAGCATAATTTTTTTATTTTGTAATGAAATACTTAACATAATTGTGTGCATCACAATGAGAAGAATCGAAAACGCGAATTTTATTTGCAAAAACAGCGTTTGTTGTTGAAATAAATAGCATAAATTCAGCATTCAAGTAACGCAACTGAGCAAAACTTTTTTTATAAAGCTAGAAAATACTTGACAAAATTGTGTGGATCGCAACGAGAAGTGGCGAAATTATGAATTTTATTTGCAAAAGCAGCGTTGGTTGTTGAAAGAAATAACAAAAATTCAGAATTGAAGTAAAGCCACTAAGAGGATTTTTTTTATTTTGTTATGAAACCTTTAAAACATTTTGTGGATCGCAACGACAAGTGGTGAAATTATGAATTTTATTTGGAAAAACAGCGTTTGTAGGTGAAATAAATATCATAAATTGATAATTCAAGTAACGCCACAGAACAGAATTTTTTTATAATGCTATGAAATACTTAACAGAATTGTGTGCATTGCAACGAGAAAAGGCTAAAACGCGAATTTTATTTGCAAAAAGAGCGTTTGTAGTTGAAATAAAAAGCATAAATTCATAATTCAAGTAACGCCACTGAGCAGAATTTTTTTTATTTGCTATGAAATACCTAACAAAATTGTGTGGATCCCAACGAGAAGTGGCGAAATTATGAATTTTATTTGCAAAAACAGCGTTTGTAGTTTCAATAAATAGCATTAATTCAGAATTCAAGTAAGGCCACTGAGAGGATTTTTTTATTTTGTAATAAAATACTTAACAAAATTGTGTGGATCACAACCAGAAGAGGCAAAAACGCGAATTTTATTTGCAAAAAGAGCGTTTGTAGTTGAAATAAAAAGAATAAATTCAGAATTGAAGTAACGCCATTGAGCAGAATTTTTGTATTTTGTAATAAAATACTCAACAAAATTGTGTGGATCGCTACCAGAAGAGGCAAAAACGCGAATTTTATTTGCAAAAAGAGCGTTTGTAGTTGAAATAAAAAGCATAAATTTATAATTCAAGTAACGCCACTGAGCAGAATTTTTTTATATTGCTAGGAAATATTTGACAAAATTGTGAGAATCGCAACGAGATGTGGTGAAATAATGAATTATATTCGCAGAAACAGCGTTTGTAGTTGAAATAAATAGCATAAATTCAGAATTCAAGTGTCGCCACTGAACAGAATTTTTTAATATTGATACGAAATACTTAACAAAATTGTGTGGATAGCAACGAGAAGAGGCGAAATTCTGAATTTTATTTGAAAAAACAGCGTTTGTAGATGAAATAAAAAGCATGAATTCAGAAATAAAGTAACGCCACTGAGCAGAATATTTTTATTTTCTTGTGAAACCCTTAACAAAATTGTGTGGATCGCAACGAGAAGAGGCGAAATTATGTATTTTATTTGCAAAAACAGCATTTGTAGTTGAAATAAAAGTATAAATTCAGAAATGAAGGTACGCCATTGAGCATAATTTTTTTATTTTGTAATGAACTACTTAACAAAATTGTGTGGATCACAACGAGAAGAATCGAAAACGCGAATTTTATTTGCAAAAACAGCGTTTCTTGTAGAAATAAATAGCATAAATTCAGCATTCAAGTAACGCAACTGAGCAAAATTTTTTTATATTGCTAGAAAATACTTGACAAAATTGTGTGGATCGCAACGAGAAGAATCGAAAACACGAATTTTATTTGCAAAAACAGCGTTTGTTGTCGAAAGAAGTAACATAAATTCAGAATTGTAGTAAGGCCACTGAGAGGAATTTTTTTATTTTGCTATGAAACCTTTAAAACATTGTGTGGATCGCAAAGACAAGTGGTGAAATTATGAATTTTTTTTTGCAAAAACTGCGTTTGTTAGTAAAATAAATAGCATAGATTGAGAAAAAAAGTAACGTAAGTAAGCATAAATTCATAATTCAAGTAACGCCACTGAGCAGAATTTTTTTTATTTGCTATGAAATACCTAACAAAATTGTGTGGATCCCAACGAGAAGTGGCGAAATTATGAATTTTATTTGCAAAAACAGCGTTTGTAGTTTCAATAAATAGCATTAATTCAGAATTCAAGTAAGGCCACTGAGAGGATTTTTTTATTTTGTAATAAAATACTTAACAAAATTGTGTGGATCACAACCAGAAGAGGCAAAAACGCGAATTTTATTTGCAAAAAGAGCGTTTGTAGTTGAAATAAAAAGAATAAATTCAGAATTGAAGTAACGCCATTGAGCAGAATTTTTGTATTTTGTAATAAAATACTCAACAAAATTGTGTGGATCGCTACCAGAAGAGGCAAAAACGCGAATTTTATTTGCAAAAAGAGCGTTTGTAGTTGAAATAAAAAGCATAAATTTATAATTCAAGTAACGCCACTGAGCAGAATTTTTTTATATTGCTAGGAAATATTTGACAAAATTGTGAGAATCGCAACGAGATGTGGTGAAATAATGAATTATATTCGCAGAAACAGCGTTTGTAGTTGAAATAAATAGCATAAATTCAGAATTCAAGTGTCGCCACTGAACAGAATTTTTTAATATTGATACGAAATACTTAACAAAATTGTGTGGATAGCAACGAGAAGAGGCGAAATTCTGAATTTTATTTGAAAAAACAGCGTTTGTAGATGAAATAAAAAGCATGAATTCAGAAATAAAGTAACGCCACTGAGCAGAATATTTTTATTTTCTTGTGAAACCCTTAACAAAATTGTGTGGATCGCAACGAGAAGAGGCGAAATTATGTATTTTATTTGCAAAAACAGCATTTGTAGTTGAAATAAAAGTATAAATTCAGAAATGAAGGTACGCCATTGAGCATAATTTTTTTATTTTGTAATGAACTACTTAACAAAATTGTGTGGATCACAACGAGAAGAATCGAAAACGCGAATTTTATTTGCAAAAACAGCGTTTCTTGTAGAAATAAATAGCATAAATTCAGCATTCAAGTAACGCAACTGAGCAAAATTTTTTTATATTGCTAGAAAATACTTGACAAAATTGTGTGGATCGCAACGAGAAGAATCGAAAACACGAATTTTATTTGCAAAAACAGCGTTTGTTGTCGAAAGAAGTAACATAAATTCAGAATTGTAGTAAGGCCACTGAGAGGAATTTTTTTATTTTGCTATGAAACCTTTAAAACATTGTGTGGATCGCAAAGACAAGTGGTGAAATTATGAATTTTTTTTTGCAAAAACTGCGTTTGTTAGTAAAATAAATAGCATAGATTGAGAAAAAAAGTAACGTCACTGAACAGAATTTTTTAATATTGATATGAAATACTTAACGAAATTGTTGGATCGCAACCAGAAGAGGCTAAAACGCGAATTTTATTTGCAAAAGAGCGTTTGTAGGTTAAAAAAAATAGCATAACTTGAGAATACATGTAACGCCACTGAGCAGAATTTTTTTATATTGCTAGGAAATATTTCACAAAATTGTGAGGATCGCAACGAGATGTGGCGAAATTATGAATTTTATTTGCAAAAACAGCGTTTGTAGTTTTAATAAATAGCATGAATTCAGAATTCAAGTAACGCCACTGAGCAGAATTTTTTTAAATTGCTAGGAAATACTTGACAAAATTATGAGAGTAGCAACGAGAAGATGCGAAAACGTGAATTTATTTGCATAAACAGCGTTTATAATTGAAATAAGTAGTATAAATTCAGAATTGAAGGTATGCCATTGAGCAGAATTTCTTTATTTTTGTTAATGAAATACTTAACAAAATTGTGTGGATAGCAACGAGAAGAGGCGAAATTATGAATTTTATTTGTAAAACAGCGTTTGTAGTTAAATAAAAAGCATAAATTCAGACTACAAATAACGCAACTGATCAGAATTTTTTTAAACTGCTATGAAATACTTAACAAAATTGTGTGGATTGCAACGAGAAGAGGCGAAACCGTAAATTTATTTGCAAAAACAGCGTTTGTAGTTGAAATAAGAAACATAAATTCAGAATTGAAGGTACGCAATTGAGCAGAATTTTTTTTATTTTGTAATGAACTACTTAACAAAATTGTGTGCATCACAACGAGAAGAATCTAAAACGCGAAATTTATTTCCAAAAACAGCGTTTGCAGTTGAAATAAAAAGCATAGATTCATAATTCAAGTAACGCCACTGAGAAAAATTTTTTTATTTTGCTATGAAATACCTGACAAAATTGTGTGGATCGCAACGAGAAGTGGCGAAATTATGAATTTTATTATAAAAAGAGCGTTTGTAGGTGAAAAAAATAGCATAATTTGAGAATACATGTAACGCCACTGAGCAGAATTTTTTTATTTTCTATGAAATACTTAACAAAATTGGCTGGATCGCAACGAGAAATGGCGAATTTATGAATTTTATTAGCAAAAACAGTGTTTGTTGTTGAAATAAATAGCATAAATTCAGCATTCAAGTAACGCCAATGAGCAGAATTTTTTTATTTTGATATGAAATACTTAAAAAAATTGTGTGGATCGACGCGAGAAGAGGCGAAAACGCGAATTTTATTTGCAAAAGCAGCGTTGGTTGTTGAAAGAAATAACATAAATTTAGAATTGAAGTTAGGCCACTGAGAGGAATTTTTTAATTTTGCTATGAAACCTTTAAAACATTGTGTAGATCGCAACGACAATTGGTGAAATTATGAATTTTTTTTGCAAAAACTTCGTTTGTAGGTAAAATAAATAGCATAAATTGAGAAAAAAAGTAACGTCACTGAACAGAATTTTTTTATATTGATATGAAATACTTAACAAAATTGTGTGCATAGCAACGAGAAGAGGCGAAAACGTGAATTTATTTGCAAAAACAGCGTTTGTAGTTTAAATAAATAGCATTAATTCATAATTCAGGTAACGCCACTGAGCAGAATTTTTTTATTTTTCTATGAAATACCAAACAAAATTGTGTGGATCCCAACGAGAAGTGGCGAAATTATGAATTTTATTAGCAAAAAGAGCGTTTGTAGGTGAAAAAATTAGCGTAATTTGAGAATACATGTAACGCCACTGAGCAGAATTTTTTTATATTGCGGAAATTGTGGCGAAATTATGAATTTTATTTGCAAAAGCAGCGTTGGTTGTTGAAAGAAATATTATAAATTCGGAATTGTAGTAAGGCCACTGAGAGGATTTTTTTATTTTGTAATAAAATACTTAACAAAATTGTGTGGATCGCAACCAGAAGAGGCAAAAACGCGAATTTTATTTGCAAAAAGAGCGTTTGTAGTTGAATTAAAAAGCATAAATTTATAATTCAAGTAACGCCACTGAGCAGAATTTTTTTATATTGCTAGAAAATATTTGACAAAATTGTGAGGATCTCAACGACAAGTGGTGAAATAATGAATTTTATTTGCAAAAACAGCGTTTGTAGTTGAAATAAATAGCATAAATTCAGAATTCAAGTAACGCCACTGAACAGAATTTTTTTAAACTGCTATGAAATACTTAACAAAATTGTGTGGATTGCAACGAGAAGAGGCGAAACCGTGAATTTATTTGCAAAAACAGCGTTTGTAGTTGAAATAAGAAACATAAATTCAGAATTGAAGGTACGCCATTGAGCAGAATTTTTTTATTTTGTAATGAACTACTTAACAAAATTGTGTGCATCACAACGAGAAGAATCGAAAACGCGAAATTTATTTCCAAAAACAGCGTTTGTAGTTGAAATAAAAAGCATAGATTCATAATTCAAGTAACGCCACTGAGCAAAATTTTTTTATTTTGCTATGAAATACCTGACAAAATTGTGTGGATCGCAACGAGAAGTGGCGAAATTATGAATTTTATTATAAAAAGAGCGTTTGTAGGTGAAAAAATAGCATAATTTGAGAATACATGTAACGCCACTGAGCAGAATTTTTTTATTTTCTATGAAATATTTAACAAAATTGGCTGGATCGCAACGAGAAATGGCGAATTTATGAATTTTATTAGCAAAAACAGTGTTTGTTGTTGAAATAAATAGCATAAATTCAGCATTCAAGTAACGCCAATGAGCGGAATTTTTTTATTTTGATATTAAATACTTAACAAAGTTGTGTGGATCGACACGAGAAGAATCGAAAACACGAATTTTATTTGCAAAAACAGCGTTTGTTGTCGAAAGAAGTAACATAAATTCAGAATTGAAGTAAGGCCACTGAGAGGAATTTTTTTATTTTGCTATGAAACCTTTAAAACATTGTGTGGATCGCAAAGACAAGTGGTGAAATTATGAATTTTTTTTGCAAAAACTTCGTTTGTAGTTAAAATAAATAGCATAAATTGAGAAAAAAAGTAACGTCACTTAACAGAATTTTTTAATATTGATATGAAATACTTAACAAAATTATGTGGATAGCAACGAGAAGAGGCGAAATTATGAATTTTATTTGGAAAAACAGCGTTTGTAGATGAAATAAATAGCATAAATTGATAATTCAAGTAAAGCCACTGAACAGAATTTTTTTATAATGCTATGAAATACTTAACAAAAAACTGTGTATAGCAACGAGAAGAGGCGAAAACGTGAATTTATTTGCAAAAACAGCGTTTGTAGTTTAAATAAATAGCATACATTCAGAATTGAAGTAACGCCATTGAGCAGAATTTTTTTATTTTGTAATAAAATACTTAACAAAATTGTGTGGATCGCTACCAGAAGAGGCAAAAACGCGAATTTTATTTGCAAAAAGAGCGTTTGTATTTGAAATAAAAAGCATAAATTTATAATTCAAGTATCGCCACTGAGCAGAATTTTTTTATATTGCTAGGAAATATTTGACAAAATTGTGAGAATCGCAACGAGATGTGGTGAAATAATGAATTTTATTCGCAGAAACAGCGTTTGTAGTTGAAATAAATAGCATAAATTCAGAATTCAAGTGTCGCCACTGAACAGAATTTTTTAATATTGATATGAATACTTAACAAAATTGTGTGGATAGCAACGAGAAGAGGCGAAATTCTGAATTTTATTTGAAAAAACAGCGTTTGTAGATGAAATAAAAAGCATGAATTCAGAAATAAAGTAACGCCACTGAGCAGAATATTTTTATTTTCTTGTGAAACCCTTAACAAAATTGTGTGGATCGCAACGAGAAGAGGCGAAATTATGTATTTTATTTGCAAAAACAGCATTTGTAGTTGAAATAAAAGTATAAATTCAGAAATGAAGGTACGCCATTGAGCATAATTTTTTTATTTTGTAATGAACTACTTAACAAAATTGTGTGGATCACAACGAGAAGAATCGAAAACGCGAATTTTATTTGCAAAAACAGCGTTTCTTGTAGAAATAAATAGCATAAATTCAGCATTCAAGTAACGCAACTGAGCAAAATTTTTTTTTATTGCTAGAAAATACTTGACAAAATTGTGTGGATCGCAACGAGAAGAATCGAAAACACGAATTTTATTTGCAAAAACAGCGTTTGTTGTCGAAAGAAGTAACATAAATTTAGAATTGAAGTAAGGCCACTGAGAGGAATTTTTTTATTTTGCTATGAAACCTTTAAAACATTGTGTGGATCGCAAAGACAAGTGGAGAAATTATGAGTTTTTTTTTGCAAAAACTGCGTTTGTTAGTAAAATAAATAGCATAGATTGAGAAAAAAAGTAACGTCACTGAACAGAATTTTTTAATATTGATATGAAATACTTAACGAAATTGTTGGATCGCAACCAGAAGAGGCTAAAACGCGAATTTTATTTGCAAAAGAGCGTTTGTAGTTGAAATAAAAAGCATAAATTCATAATTCAAGTAACGCCACTGAGCAGAATTTTTTTATTTTGCTATGAAATATTTCACAAAATTGTGAGGATCGCAACGAGATGTGGCGAAATTATGAATTTTATTTGCAAAAACAGCGTTTGTAGTTTTAATAAATAGCATGAATTCAGAATTCAAGTAACGCCACTGAGCAGAATTTTTTTAAATTGCTAGGAAATACTTGACAAAATTATGAGAGTAGCAACGAGAAGATGCGAAAACGTGAATTTATTTGCATAAACAGCGTTTATAATTGAAATAAGTAGTATGAATTCAGAATTGAAGGTACGCCATTGAGCAGAATTTCTTTATTTTTGTTAATGAAATACTTAACAAAATTGTGTGGATAGCAACGAGAAGAGGCGAAATTATGAATTTTATTTGTAAAACAGCGTTTGTAGTTGAAATAAGAAACATAAATTCAGAATTGAAGGTACGCCTTTGAGCAGAATTTTTTTTATTTTGTAATGAACTAATTAACAAAATTGTGTGCATCACAACGAGAAGAATCTAAAACGCGAAATTTATTTCCAAAAACAGCGTTTGTAGTTGAAATAAATGGCATAGATTCATAATTCAAGTAACGCCACTGAGAAAAATTTTTTTATTTTGCTATGAAATACCTGACAAAATTGTGTGGATCGCAACGAGAAGTGGCGAAATTATGAATTTTATTATAAAAAGAGCGTTTGTAGGTGAAAAAAATAGCATAATTTGAGAATACATGTAACGCCACTGAGCAGAATTTTTTTATTTTCTATGAAATACTTAACAAAATAGGCTGGATCGCAACGATAAATGGCGAATTTATGAATTTTATTAGCAAAAACAGTGTTTGTTGTTGAAATAAATAGCATAAATTCAGCATTTAAGTAACGCCAATGAGCAGAATTTTTTTATTTTGATATGAAATACTTAAAAAAATTGTGTGGATCGACGGGAGAAGAGGCGAAAACGCGAATTTTATTTGCAAAAGCAGCGTTGGTTGTTGAAAGAAATAACATAAATTTAGAATTGAAGTTAGGCCACTGAGAGGAATTTTTTAATTTTGCTATGAAACCTTTAAAACATTGTGTAGATCGCAACGACAATTGGTGAAATTATGAATTTTTTTTGCAAAAACTTCGTTTGTAGGTAAAATAAATAGCATAAATTGAGAAAAAAAGTAACGTCACTGAACAGAATTTTTTAATATTGATATGAAATACTTAACAAAATTGTGTGCATAGCAACGAGAAGAGGCGAAAACGTGAATTTATTTGCAAAAACAGCGTTTGTAGTTTAAATAAATAGCATTAATTCATAATTCAGGTAACGCCACTGAGCAGAATTTTTTTATTTTGCTATGAAATACCAAACAAAATTGTGTGGATCCCAACGAGAAGTGGCGAAATTATGAATTTTATTAGCAAAAAGAGCGTTTGTAGGTGAAAAAATTAGCGTAAATTGAGAATACATGTAACGCCACTGAGCAGAATTTTTTTATATTGCGGAAATTGTGGCGAAATTATGAATTTTATTTGCAAAAGCAGCGTTGGTTGTTGAAAGAAATATTATAAATTCGGAATTGTAGTAAGGCCACTGAGAGGATTTTTTTATTTTGTAATAAAATACTTAACAAAATTGTGTGGATCGCAACCAGAAGAGGTAAAAACGCGAATTTTATTTGCAAAAAGAGCGTTTGTAGTTGAATTAAAAAGCATAAATTTATAATTCAAGTAACGCCACTGAGCAGAATTTTTTTATATTGCTAGGAAATATTTGACAAAATTGTGAGGATCGCAACGACAAGTGGTGAAATAATGAATTTTATTTGCAAAAACAGCGTTTGTAGTTGAAATAAATAGAATAAATTCAGAATTCAAGTAACGCCACTGAACAGAATTTTTTTAAACTGCTATGAAATACTTAACAAAATTGTGTGGATTGCAACGAGAAGAGGCGAAACCGTGAATTTATTTGCAAAAACAGCGTTTGTAGTTGAAATAAGAAACATAAATTCAGAATTGAAGGTACGCCATTGAGCAGAATTTTTTTATTTTGTAATGAACTACTTAACAAAATTGTGTGCATCACAAGGAGAAGAATCTAAAACGCGAAATTTATTTCCAAAAACAGTGTTTGTAGTTGAAATAAAAAGCATAGATTCATAATTCAAGTAACGCCACTGAGCAAAATTTTTTTATTTTGCTATGAAATACCTGACAAAATTGTGTGGATCGCAACGAGAAGTGGCGAAATTATGAATTTTATTATAAAAAGAGCGTTTGTAGGTGAAAAAAATAGCATAATTTGAGAATACATGTAACGCCACTGAGCAGAATTTTTTTATTTTCTATGAAATACTTAACAAAATTGGCTGGATCGCAACGAGAAATGGCGAATTTATGAATTTTATTAGCAAAAACAGTGTTTGTTGTTGAAATAAATAGCATAAATTCAGCATTCAAGTAACGCCAATGAGCAGAATTTTTTTATTTTGATATGAAATACTTAACAAAATTGTGTGGATCGACGCGAGAAGAGGCGAAAACGCGAATTTTTTATTTGCAAAATCAGCGTTGGTTCTTGAAAGAAATAACATAAATTCAGAATTGAAGTAAGGCCACTGAGAGGAATTTTTTAATTTTGCTATGAAACCTTTAAAACATTGTGTGGATCGACGCGACAAGTGGTGAAATTATGAATTTTTTATGAAAAAACTGCGTTTGTAGGTAAAATAAATAGCATAGATTCAGAAAAAAAGTAACGTCACTGAACAGAATTTTTTAATATTGATATGAAATTCTTAACAAAATTATGTGGATAGCAACGAGAAGAGGCGAAATTATGAATTTTGTTTGGAAAAACAGCGTTTGTAGATGAAATAAATAGCATACATTGAAAATTCAAGTAACGCCACTGAACAGAATTTTTTTTATAATGCTATGAAATATTTAACAAAATTGTGTGCATAGCAACGAGAAGGGGCGAAAAAGTGAATTTATTTGCAAAAACAGCGTTTGTAGTTTAAATAAATAGCATAAATTCAGAATTGAAGTAACGCCATTGAGCAGAATTTTTGTATTTTGTAATAAAATACTCAACAAAATTGTGTGGATCGCTACCAGAAGAGGCAAAAACGCGAATTTTATTTGCAAAAAGAGCGTTTGTAGTTGAAATAAAAAGCATAAATTTATAATTCAAGTAACGCCACTGAGCAGAATTTTTTTATATTGCTAGGAAATATTTGACAAAATTGTGAGAATCGCAACGAGATGTGGTGAAATAATGAATTTTATTCGCAGAAACAGCGTTTGTAGTTGAAATAAATAGCATAAATTCAGAATTCAAGTGTCGCCACTGAACAGAATTTTTTAATATTGATATGAAATACTTAACAAAATTGTGTGGATAGCAACGAGAAGAGGCGAAATTCTGAATTTTATTTGGAAAAACAGCGTTTGTAGATGAAATAAAAAGCATGAACTCAGAAATAAAGTAACGCCACTGAGCAGAATATTTTTATTTTCCTGTGAAATCCTTAACAAAATTGTGTGGATCGCAACGAGAAGAGGCGAAATTATGTATATTATTTGCAAAAACAGCATTTGTATTTGAAATAAAAGGAAATATTCAGAAATGAAGGTACGCCATTGAGCATAATTTTTTTATCTTGTAATGAACTACTTAACAAAATTGTGTGGATCACAACGAGAAGAATCGAAAACGCGAATTTTATTTGCAAAAACAGCGTTTCTTGTAGAAATAAATAGCATAAATTCAGCATTCAAGTAACGCAACTGAGCAAAATTTTTTTATATTGCTAGAAAATACTTGACAAAATTGTGTGGATCGCAACGAGAAGAATCGAAAACACGAATTTTATTTGCAAAAACAGCGTTTGTTGTCGAAAGAAGTAACATAAATTCAGAATTGAAGTAAGGCCACTGAGAGGAATTTTTTTATTTTGCTATGAAACCTTTAAAACATTGTGTGGATCGCAAAGACAAGTGGTGAAATTATGAATTTTTTTTTGCAAAAACTGCGTTTGTTAGTAAAATAAATAGCATAGATTGAGAAAAAAAGTAACGTCACTGAATTGAATTTTTTAATATTGATATGAAATACTTAACGAAATTGTGTGGATCGACGCGAGAAGAGGCGAAAACGCGAATTTTTTATTTGCAAAATCAGCGTTGGTTCTTGAAAGAAATAACATAAATTCAGAATTGAAGTAAGGCCACTGAGAGGAATTTTTTAATTTTGCTATGAAACCTTTAAAACATTGTGTGGATCGACGCGACAAGTGGTGAAATTATGAATTTTTTATGAAAAAACTGCGTTTGTAGGTAAAATAAATAGCATAGATTCAGAAAAAAAGTAACGTCACTGAACAGAATTTTTTAATATTGATATGAAATTCTTAACAAAATTATGTGGATAGCAACGAGAAGAGGCGAAATTATGAATTTTGTTTGGAAAAACAGCGTTTGTAGATGAAATAAATAGCATACATTGAAAATTCAAGTAACGCCACTGAACAGAATTTTTTTTATAATGCTATGAAATATTTAACAAAATTGTGTGCATAGCAACGAGAAGGGGCGAAAAAGTGAATTTATTTGCAAAAACAGCGTTTGTAGTTTAAATAAATAGCATAAATTCAGAATTGAAGTAACGCCATTGAGCAGAATTTTTGTATTTTGTAATAAAATACTCAACAAAATTGTGTGGATCGCTACCAGAAGAGGCAAAAACGCGAATTTTATTTGCAAAAAGAGCGTTTGTAGTTGAAATAAAAAGCATAAATTTATAATTCAAGTAACGCCACTGAGCAGAATTTTTTTATATTGCTAGGAAATATTTGACAAAATTGTGAGAATCGCAACGAGATGTGGTGAAATAATGAATTTTATTCGCAGAAACAGCGTTTGTAGTTGAAATAAATAGCATAAATTCAGAATTCAATTGTCGCCACTGAACAGAATTTTTTAATATTGATATGAAATACTTAACAAAATTGTGTGGATAGCAACGAGAAGAGGCGAAATTTTGAATTTTATTTGGAAAAACAGCGTTTGTAGATGAAATAAAAAGCATGAACTCAGAAATAAAGTAACGCCACTGAGCAGAATATTTTTATTTTCCTGTGAAATCCTTAACAAAATTGTGTGGATCGCAACGAGAAGAGGCGAAATTATGTATTTTATTTGCAAAAACAGCATTTGTATTTGAAATAAAAGGAAATATTCAGAAATGAAGGTACGCCATTGAGCATAATTTTTTTATTTTGTAATGAACTACTTAACAAAATTGTGTGGATCACAACGAGAAGAATCGAAAACGCGAATTTTATTTGCAAAAACAGCGTTTCTTGTAGAAATAAATAGCATAAATTCAGCATTCAAGTAACGCAACTGAGCAAAATTTTTTTATATTGCTAGAAAATACTTGACAAAATTGTGTGGATCGCAACGAGAAGAATCGAAAACACGAATTTTATTTGCAAAAACAGCGTTTGTTGTCGAAAGAAGTAACATAAATTCAGAATTGAAGTAAGGCCACTGAGAGGAATTTTTTTATTTTGCTATGAAACCTTTAAAACATTGTGTGGATCGCAAAGACAAGTGGTGAAATTATGAATTTTTTTTTGCAAAAACTGCGTTTGTTAGTAAAATAAATAGCATAGATTGAGAAAAAAAGTAACGTCACTGAATTGAATTTTTTAATATTGATATGAAATACTTAACGAAATTGTTGGATCGCAACCAGAAGAGGCTAAATCGCGAAATTTATTTGCAAAAGAGCGTTTGTAGTTGAAATAAAAAGCATAAATTTATAATTCAAGTAACGCCACTGAGCAGAATTTTTTTATTTTGCTATGAAATACCTAACAAAATTGTGTGCATCACAACGAGAAGAATCTAAAACGCGAAATTTATTTCCAAAAACAGCGTTTGTAGTTGAAATAAAAAGCATAGATTCATAATTCAAGTAACGCCACTGAACAAAATTTTTTTATTTTGCTATGAAATACCTGACAAAATTGTGTGGATCGCAACGAGAAGTGGCGAAATTATGAATTTTATTATAAAAAGAGCGTTTGTAGGTGAAAAAAATAGCATAATTTGAGAATACATGTAACGCCACTGAGCAGAATTTTTTTATTTTACTATGAAATACTTAACAAAATTGGCTGGATCGCAACGAGAAATGGCGAATTTATGAATTTTATTAGCAAAAACAGTGTTTGTTGTTGAAATAAATAGCATAAATTTAGCATTCAAGTAACGCCAATGAGCAGAATTTTTTTATTTTGATATGAAATACTTAACAAAATTGTCTGGATCGACGCGAGAAGAGGCGAAAACGCGAATTTCATTTGCAAAAGCAGCGTTGGTTGTTGAAAGAAATAACATAAATTCAGAATTGAAGTTAGGCCACTGAGAGGAATTTTTTAATTTTGCTATGAAACCTTTAAAACATTGTGTAGATCGTAACGACAAGTGGTGAAATTATGAATTTTTTTTGCAAAAACTTCCTTTGTAGGTAAAATAAATAGCATAAATTGAGAAAAAAAGTAACGTCACTGAACAGAATTTTTTAATATTGATATGAAATACTTAACAAAATTGTGTGCATAGCAACGAGAAGAGGCGAAAACGTGAATTTATTTGCAAAAACAGCGTTTGTAGTTTAAATAAATAGCATAAATTCATAATTCAAGTAACGCCACTGAGCAGAATTTTTTTATTTTGCTATGAAATACCTAACAAAATTGTGTGGATCCCAACTAGAAGTGGCATAATTATGAATTTTATTAGCAAAAAGAGCGTTTGTAGGTGAAAAAATTAGCGTAATTTGAGAATACATGTAACGCCACTGAGCAGAATTTTTTTATATTGCGGAAATTGTGGCGAAATTATGAATTTTATTTGCAAAAGCAGCGTTGGTTGTTGAAAGAAATATTATAAATTCGGAATTGTAGTAAGGCCACTGAGAGGATTTTTTTATTTTGTAATAAAATACTTAACATAATTGTGTGGATCGCAACCAGAAGAGGCAAAAACGCGAATTTTATTTGCAAAAAGAGCGTTTGTAGTTGAATTAAAAAGCATAAGTTTATAATTCAAGTAACGCCACTGAGCAGAATTTTTTTATTTTGTTATGAAATACCTAACAAAAAAGCGTGGATCGCAACGAGAAGTTGCGAAATTATGAATTTTATTAGCAGAAAGAGCGTTTGTAGGTGAAAAAAATAATATAATTTGAGAAAACATGTAACGCCACTGAGCAGAATTTTTTTATATTGCTAGGAAATATTTGACAAAATTGTGAGGATCGCAACGACAAGTGGTGAAATAATGAATTTTATTTGCAAAAACAGCGTTTGTAGTTGAAATAAATAGCATAAATTCAGAATTCAAGTAACGCCACTGAACAGAATTTTTTTAAAATGCTAGGAAATACTTGACAAAATTTTGAGAGTGGCAACGAGAAGATGCGAAAATGTGAATTTATTTGCATAAACAGCGTTTATAACTGAAATAAGTAGCATAAATTCAGAATTGAAGGTACGCCATTAAGCATAATTTTTTTATTTTGTAATGAAATACTTAACATAATTGTGTGCATCACAATGAGAAGAATCGAAAACGCGAATTTTATTTGCAAAAACAGCGTTTGTTGTTGAAATAAATAGCATAAATTCAGCATTCAAGTAACGCAACTGAGCAAAATTTTTTTATATTGCTAGAAAATACTTGACAAAATTGTGTGGATCGCAACGAGAAGTGGCGAAATTATGAATTTTATTAGCAAAAAGAGTGTTTGTAGGTGAAAAAATTAGCGTAATTTGAGAATACATGTAACGCCACTGAGCAGAATTTTTTTATATTGCGGAAATTGTGGCGAAATTATGAATTTTATTTGCAAAAGCAGCGTTGGTTGTTGAAAGAAATAACATAAATTCAGAATTGAAGTAAGGCCACTGAGAGGATTTTTTTATTTTGTAATAAAATACTTAACAAAATTGTGTGGATCGCAACCAGAAGAGGCAAAAACGCGAATTTTATTTGCAAAAAGAGCGTTTGTAGTTGAATTAAGAAGCATAAATTTATAATTCAAGTAACGCCACTGAGCAGAATTTTTTTATTTACTTATGAAATACCTAATAAAAAGCGTGGATCGCAACGAGAAGTTGCGAAATTATGAATTTTATTAGCAGAAAGAGCGTTTGTAGGTGAAAAAAATAGCAGAATTTGAGAATACATGTAACGCCACTGAGCAGAATTTTTTTATATTGCTAGGAAATATTTCACAAAATTGTGAGGATCGCAACGAGATGTGGCGAAATTATGAATTTTATTTGCAAAAACAGCGTTTGTAGTTTTAATAAATAGCATGAATTCAGAATTCAAGTAACACCACTGAGCAGAATTTTTTTAAATTGCTAGGAAATACTTGACAAAATTATGAGAGTAGCAACGAGAAGATGCGAAAACGTGAATTTATTTGCATAAACAGCGTTTATAATTGAAATAAGTAGTATAAATTCAGAATTGAAGGAACGCCATTGAGAAGAATTTCTTTATTTTTGTTAATGAAATACTTAACAAAATTGTGTGGATAGCAACGAGAAGAGGCGAAATTATGAATTTTATTTGTAAAACAGCGTTTGTAGTTAAATAAAAAGCATAAATTCAGACTACAAATAACGCAACTGATCAGAATTTTTTTAAACTGCTATGAAATACTTAACAAAATTGTGTGGATTGCAACGAGAAGAGGCGAAACCGTGAATTTATTTGCAAAAACAGCGTTTGTAGTTGAAATAAGAAACATAAATTCAGAATTGAAGGTACGCCATTGAGCAGAATTTTTTTATTTTGTAATGAACTACTTAACAAAATTGTGTGCATCACAACGAGAAGAATCTAAAACGCGAAATTTATTTCCAAAAACAGCGTTTGTAGTTGAAATAAAAAGCATAGATTCATAATTCAAGTAACGCCACTGAGAAAAATTTTTTTATTTTGCTATGAAATACCTGACAAAATTGTGTGGATCGCAACGAGAAGTGGCGTAATTATGAATTTTATTATAAAAAGAGCGTTTGTAGGTGAAAAAAATAGCATAATTTGAGAATACATGTAACGCCACTGAGCAGAATTTTTTTATTTTCTACTAGCTGACCCGGCCACGCGTTGCTGTGGCTCAATCTGGTTAAATGGAAAGCGCACGTTTAAAGTATGTTTAATTTCACAATTCTTATGGGTATACAATATATCTCAGCTGATCGATTGTTTTGCAGCTGGACACGCATATTTGTATATAATTTTAACGTCTTTACATGTCGTCACAAAGTAGAATATTTCAGGCAAGCATTTATTTCATCCGCTAGTGTCAATCGAGGAATTACAGGTAATGTTTGCCTGAAATGTCGTGCAAGCAATATTAATGCGTTCTCAAATGGTCTCAGGATTCAACGGAAATCTTGCAATGATCGATCCAGAGCCTCGAGCGATGCTTTGTGCACCATTGTGCATTCATCCCAAGCAATAAGTTGGCATTTCTGAAATATTTGTCCCATGCCGGATGAATTGAATATGTTGCACGTGAGTGTTTCAATGAATTGCAAGTTCAATGGGATGCACATCCCGTCTCCAGTGTAATATTGTATTCTCGATATTGTACAAACCTTCATGGAGTGAACAAAACAACTAACCAAAGCTACATGGAAATTGGATGAATGTTATGGTAATGCATGAAGTTATCAATATTGTATCGATACAGTATCGATATTGTAATGATACTTTATAAAACTTTGATTAAAAACACCTAAATAATTTCACCTCAATTTTGTATCAACAATGTATCGATGTATCCATAGTTATCGATATTATATCGATACAGTATCGACATTGAACTATCGATTTTGTAGAAACCTTCGCGGAGCGTACTCAATAACTTTCCAAAGTTTCATGGCGATCCGATGAATGGTGTAGTAATGCATAAAGGACAAACACATTATATACATTCGATACAGTATCGATGTTGCAACGATACATTCCTTTAAAAAAAAATAAATAATTTCACCTCAATTTTGTATCAATAATGTATCGATCTATTGATACTTTAGCGATATTATATCGATAAAGTATCGATATTGAAATGTCGATTTCGTAGTCCTCTTTTTGGGAATGTACTCAACAACTTCCCAAAGTTTCATGGCGATCCGATGAATGGTGTAGTAATGCATAAAGGACATACACACACACACACACACACACACACACACACACATACATTCATTTTTATATATATAGATGAAATACTTAACAAAATTGCCTGGATCGCAACGAGAAATGGCGAATTTATGAATTTTATTAGCAAAAACAGTGTTTGTTGTTGAAATAAATAGCATAAATTCAGCATTCAAGTAACGCCAATGAGCAGAATTTTTTTATTTTGATATGAAATACTTAACAAAATTGTGTGGATCGACGCGAGAAGAGGCGAAAACGCGAATTTTATTTGCAAAAGCAGCGTTGGTTGTTGAAAGAAATAACATAAATTCAGAATTGAAGTTAGGCCACTGAGAGGAATTTTTTAATTTTGCTATGAAACCTTTAAAACATTGTGTAGATCGCAACGACAAGTGGTGAAATTATGAATTTTTTTTGCAAAAACTTCGTTTGTAGGTAAAATAAATAGCATAAATTGAGAAAAAAAGTAACGTCACTGAACAGAATTTTTTAATATTGATATGAAATACTTAACAAAATTGTGTGAATAGCAACGAGAAGAGGCGAAAACGTGAATTTATTTGCAAAAACAGCGTTTGTAGTTTAAATAAATAGCATAAATTCATAATTCAAGTAACGCCACTGAGCAGAATTTTTTTATTTTGCTATGAAATACCTAACAAAATTGTGTGGATCCCAACGAGAAGTGGCGAAATTATGAATTTTATTAGCAAAAAGAGCGTTTGTAGGTGAAAAAATTAGCGTAATTTGAGAATACATGTAACGCCACTGAGCAGAATCTTTTTATATTGCGGAAATTGTGGCGAAATTATGAATTTTATTTGCAAAAGCAGCGTTGGTTGTTGAAAGAAATATTATAAATTCGGAATTGTAGTAAGGCCACTGAGAGGATTTTTTTATTTTGTAATAAAATACTTAACAAAATTGTGTGGATCGCAACCAGAAGAGGCAAAAACGCGAATTTTATTTGGAAAAAGGACGTTTGTAGTTGAATTAAAAAGCATAAGTTTATAATTCAAGTAACGCCACTGAGCAGAATTTTTTTATTTTGTTATGAAATACCTAACAAAAAAGCGTGGATCGCAACGAGAAGTTGCGAAATTATGAATTTTATTAGCAGAAAGAGCGTTTGTAGGTGAAAAAAATAATATAATTTGAGAAAACATGTAACGCCACTGAGCAGATTTTTTTTATATTGCTAGGAAATATTTGACAAAATTGTGAGGATCGCAACGACAAGTGGTGAAATAATGAATTTTATTTGCAAAAACAGCGTTTGTACTTGAAATAAATAGCATAAATTCAGAATTCAAGTAACGCCACTGAACAGTTTTTTTTTAAAATGCTAGGAAATACTTGACAAAATTTTGAGAGTGGCAACGAGAAGATGCGAAAATGTGAATTTATTTGCATAAACAGCGTTTATAATTGAAATAAGTAGCATAAATTCAGAATTGAAGGTACGCCATTAAGCATAATTTTTTTATTTTGTAATGAAATACTTAACATAATTGTGTGCATCACAATGAGAAGAATCGAAAACGCGAATTTTATTTGCAAAAACAGCGTTTGTTGTTGAAATAAATAGCATAAATTCAGCATTCAAGTAACGCAACTGAGCAAAATTTTTTTATATTGCTAGAAAATACTTGACAAAATTGTGTGGATCGCAACGAGAAGTGGCGAAATTATGAATTTTATTTGCAAGAGCAGCGTTGGTTGTTGAAAGAAATAACAAAAATTCAGAATTGAAGTAAAGCCACTAAGAGGATTTTTTTTATTTTGTTATGAAACCTTTAAAACATTGTGTGGATCGCAACGACAAGTGGTGAAATTATGAATTTTATTTGGAAAAACAGCGTTTGTAGGTGAAATAAATAGCATAAATTGATAATTCAAATAACGCCACTGAACAGAATTTTTTTATAATGCTATAAAATACTTAACAATATTGTGTGCATTGCAACGAGAAAAGGCTAAAATGCGAATTTTATTTGCAAAAAGAGCGTTTGTAGTTGAAATAAAAAGCATAAATTCATAATTCACGTAACGCCACTGAGCAGAATTTTTTTATTTTGCTATGAAATACCTAACAAAATTGTGTGGATCCCAACGAGAAGTGGCGAAATTATGAATTTTATTAGCAAAAAGAGCGTTTGTAGGTGAAAAAATTAGTGTAATTTGAGAATACATGTAACGCCACTGAGCAGAATTTTTTTATATTGTGGAAATTGTGGCGAAATTATGAATTTTATTTGCATAAGCAGCGTTGGTTGTTGAAAGAAATAACATAAATTCAGAATTGAAGTAAGGCCACTGAGAGGATTTTTTTATTTTGTAATGAACTACTTAACAAAATTGTGTGGATCGCAACGATAAGAATCGAAAACGCGAATTTTATTTTCAAAAAGAGCGTTTGTGGTTGAAATAAAAAGCATAAATTCATAATTCAAGTAACGCCACAGAGAGGAATTTTTTTAATTTGCTATTAAATCTATATATATAAAAATGAATGTATGTGTGTGTGTGTGTGTGTGTGTGTGTGTATGTGTGTATGTCCTTTATGCATTACTACACCATTTATCGGATCTCCATGAAACTTTGGGAAGTTGTTGAGTACATTCCCGAAAAGAGGACTACGGAATCGATATTTCAATATCGATACTTTATCGATATAATATTGCTAAAGTATCGATAAATTGATACATTATTGATACAAAATTGAGGTGAAATTATTTAGTTTTTTAAGAGTAAAAAGTTTTAGGAATGTATCGTTGCAGCATCGATACTGTATCGAATGTATATACATAATGTGTTTTTCCTTTATGCATTACTACACCATTCATCGGATCGCCATGAAACTTTGGAAAGTTATTGAGTACGCTCCGCGAAGGTTTCTACAAAATCGATAATTCAATGTCGATACTGTATCGATATAATATCGATAAAATATGGATACATCGATACATTGTTGTTACAAAATTGAGGTGAAATTATTTTGGTGTTTTTTATCAAAGTTTTATAAAGTATCATTACAATATCGATACTGTATCGATACATTATTGATAACTTCATGCATTACCACAACATTCATCCAATTTCCATGAAGCTTTGGTTAGTTGTTTTGTTCACTCCATGAAGGTTTATACAATATCGAGAATACAATATCAACACTGGAGACGGGATGTGCATCCCATTGAACTTGCAATTCATTGAAACACTCACGTGCAACATATTCAAATCATCCGGCATGGGACAAATATTTCAGAAATGCCAACTTATTGCTTGCGATGAATGCACAATGGTGCACAAAGCATCGCTCGAGGCTCTGGATCGATCATTGCAAGATTTCCGTTGAATCCTGAGACCATTTGAGAACGCATTAATATTGCTTGCACGACATTTCAGGCAAACATTACCTGTAATTCCTCGATTGACACTAGCGGATGAAATAAATGCTTGCCTGAAATATTCTACTTTGTGACGACATGTAAAGACGTTAAAATTATATACAAATATGCGTGTCCAGCTGCAAAACAATCGATCAGCTGAGATATATTGTATACCCATAAGAATTGTGAAATTAAACATACTATAAACGTGCGCTTTCCATTTAACCAGATTGAGCCACAGCAACGCGTGGCCGGGTCAGCTTGTACTTAATAAAATTGACTGGATCGCATCGAGAAGCGGCGATATTATAAATTTTATTTGCAAAATTAGCGTTTTTAGGTGAAATAAATAGCATAAATTGAGAAAACAAGTAACATCACTGAACCGAATTTTTTAATATTGGTATGAAATACTTAACAAAATTATGTGGTTAGCAACGAGAAGAGGCGAAATTATGAATTTTATTTGAAAAAACAGCGTTTGTAGATGAAATAAAAAGCATGAATTCAGAAATAATGTAACGCCACTGAGCAGAATATTTTTATTTTCCTGTGAAACCCTTAACAAAATTGTGTGGATCGCAACGAGAAGAGGCGAAAAAGTGAATTTATTTGCAAAAACAGCGTTTGCAGTTTCAATAAATAGCATAAATTCAGAACTGAAGTAACGCCATTGAGAATAATTTTTTTATTTCGTAATAAAATACTCAACAAAATTGTGTGGATCGCAACCAGAAGAGGCAAAAACGCGAATTTTATTTGCAAAAAGAGCGTTTGTAGTTGAAATAAAAAGCATTAATTTATAATTCAAGTAACGCCACTGAGCAGAATTTTTTTATTTTGTTGTGAAATTCCTAACAAAAATGCGTGGATCGCAACGAGAAGTGGCGAACTTAAGAATTTTATTAGCAGAAAGAGCGTTTGTAGGTGAAAAAAATAATATAATTTGAGAATACATGTAACGCCACTGAGCAGAATTTTTTTATATTGCTAGGAAATATTTGACAAAATTGTGAGGATCGCAACGACAAGTGGTGAAATAATGAATTTTATTTGCAAAAACAGCGTTTGTAGTTGAAATAAATAGCATAAATTCAGAATTCAAGTAACGCCACTGAACAGAATTTTTTTATTTTGTTATGAAATACCTCACAAAATTGTGTGGATCGCAACGAGAAGTGGCGAAATTATGAATTTTATTAGCAGAAAGAGCGTTTGTAGGTGAAAAAAATAGCATAATTTGAATATACATGTAACGCCACTGAGCAGAATTTTTTTATATTGCTAGGAAATATTTGACAAAATTGTGAGGATCGCAACGAGATGTGGCGAAATAATGAATTTTATTTGCAAAAACAGCGTTTGTAGTTGAAATAAATAGCATAAATTCAGAATTATAGTAACGCCACTGAACAGAATTTTTTTATTATGTTATGAAATACCTCACAAAATTGTGTGGATGGCAACGAGAAGTGGCGAAATTATGAATTTTATTAGCAGAAAGAGCGTTTGTAGGTGAAAAAAATAGCATAATTTGAAAATACATGTAACGCCACTGAGCAGAATTTTTTTATATTGCTAGGAAATATTTGACAAAATTGTGAGGATCGCAACGAGATGTGGCGAAATAATGAATTTTATTTGCAAAAACAGCGTTTGTAGTTTAAATAAATAGCATAAATTCATAATTCAAGTAACGCCACTGAGCAGAATTTTTTTATTTTGCTATGAAATACCTAACAAAATTGTGTGGATCCCAACGAGAAGTGGCGAAATTATGAATTTTATTAGCAAAAAGAGCGTTTGTAGGTGAAAAAATTAGCGTAATTTGAGAATACATGTAACGCCACTGAGCAGAATTTTTTTATATTGCGGAAATTGTGGCGAAATTATGAATTTTATTTGCAAAAGCAGCGTTGGTTGTTGAAAGAAATATTATAAATTCGGAATTGTAGTAAGGCCACTGAGAGGATTTTTTTATTTTGTAATAAAATACTTAACAAAATTGTGTGGATCGCAACCAGAAGAGGCAAAAACGCGAATTTTATTTGCAAAAAGAGCGTTTGTAGTTGAATTAAAAAGCATAAGTTTATAATTCAAGTAACGCCACTGAGCAGAATTTTTTTATTTTGTTATGAAATACCTAACAAAAAAGCGTGGATCGCAACGAGAAGTTGCGAAATTATGAATTTTATTAGCAGAAAGAGCGTTTGTAGGTGAAAAAAATAATATAATTTGAGAAAACATGTAACGCCACTGAGCAGATTTTTTTTATATTGCTAGGAAATATTTGACAAAATTGTGAGGATCGCAACGACAAGTGGTGAAATAATGAATTTTATTTGCAAAAACAGCGTTTGTAGTTGAAATAAATAGCATAAATTCAGAATTCAAGTAACGCCACTGAACAGTTTTTTTTTAAAATGCTAGGAAATACTTGACAAAATTTTGAGAGTGGCAACGAGAAGATGCGAAAATGTGAATTTATTTGCATAAACAGCGTTTATAATTGAAATAAGTAGCATAAATTCAGAATTGAAGGTACGCCATTAAGCATAATTTTTTTATTTTGTAATGAAATACTTAACATAATTGTGTGCATCACAATGAGAAGAATCGAAAACGCGAATTTTATTTGCAAAAACAGCGTTTGTTGTTGAAATAAATAGCATAAATTCAGCATTCAAGTAACGCAACTGAGCAAAATTTTTTTATATTGCTAGAATATACTTGACAAAATTGTGTGGATCGCAACGAGAAGTGGCGAAATTATGAATTTTATTTGCAAGAGCAGCGTTGGTTGTTGAAAGAAATAACAAAAATTCAGAATTGAAGTAAAGCCACTAAGAGGATTTTTTTTATTTTGTTATGAAACCTTTAAAACATTGTGTGGATCGCAACGACAAGTGGTGAAATTATGAATTTTATTTGGAAAAACAGCGTTTGTAGGTGAAATAAATAGCATAAATTGATAATTCAAATAACGCCACTGAACAGAATTTTTTTATAATGCTATGAAATACTTAACAATATTGTGTGCATTGCAACGATAAAGGCTAAAATGCGAATTTTATTTGCAAAAAGAGCGTTTGTAGTTGAAATAAAAAGCATAAATTCATAATTCACGTAACGCCACTGAGCAGAATTTTTTTATTTTGCTATGAAATACCTAACAAAATTGTGTGGATCCCAACGAGAAGTGGCGAAATTATGAATTTTATTAGCAAAAAGAGCGTTTGTAGGTGAAAAAATTAGTGTAATTTGAGAATACATGTAACGCCACTGAGCAGAATTTTTTTATATTGTGGAAATTGTGGCGAAATTATGAATTTTATTTGCATAAGCAGCGTTGGTTGTTGAAAGAAATAACATAAATTCAGAATTGAAGTAAGGCCACTGAGAGGATTTTTTTATTTTGTAATGAACTACTTAACAAAATTGTGTGGATCGCAACGATAAGAATCGAAAACGCGAATTTTATTTTCAAAAAGAGCGTTTGTGGTTGAAATAAAAAGCATAAATTCATAATTCAAGTAACGCCACAGAGAGGAATTTTTTTAATTTGCTATTAAATACTTAATAAAATTGACTGGATCGCATCGAGAAGCGGCGATATTATAAATTTTATTTGCAAAATTAGCGTTTTTAGGTGAAATAAATAGCATAAATTGAGAAAACAAGTAACATCACTGAACCGAATTTTTTAATATTGGTATGAAATACTTAACAAAATTATGTGGTTAGCAACGAGAAGAGGAGAAATTATGAATTTTATTTGAAAAAACAGCGTTTGTAGATGAAATAAAAAGCATGAATTCAGAAATAATGTAACGCCACTGAGCAGAATATTTTTATTTTCCTGTGAAACCCTTAACAAAATTGTGTGGATCGCAACGAGAAGAGGCGAAAAAGTGAATTTATTTGCAAAAACAGCGTTTGCAGTTTCAATAAATAGCATAAATTCAGAACTGAAGTAACGCCATTGAGAATAATTTTTTTATTTCGTAATAAAATACTCAACAAAATTGTGTGGATCGCAACCAGAAGAGGCAAAAACGCGAATTTTATTTGCAAAAACAGCGTTTGTAGTTGAAATAAAAAGCATTAATTTATAATTCAAGTAACGCCACTGAGCAGAATTTTTTTATTTTGTTGTGAAATTCCTAACAAAAATGCGTGGATCGCAACGAGAAGTGGCGAACTTAAGAATTTTATTAGCAGAAAGAGCGTTTGTAGGTGAAAAAAATAATATAATTTGAGAATACATGTAACGCCACTGAGCAGAATTTTTTTATATTGCTAGGAAATATTTGACAAAATTGTGAGGATCGCAACGACAAGTGGTGAAATAATGAATTTTATTTGCAAAAACAGCGTTTGTAGTTGAAATAAATAGCATAAATTCAGAATTCAAGTAACGCCACTGAACAGAATTTTTTTATTTTGTTATGAAATACCTCACAAAATTGTGTGGATCGCAACGAGAAGTGGCGAAATTATGAATTTTATTAGCAGAAAGAGCGTTTGTAGGTGAAAAAAATAGCATAATTTGAATATACATGTAACGCCACTGAGCAGAATTTTTTTATATTGCTAGGAAATATTTGACAAAATTGTGAGGATCGCAACGAGATGTGGCGAAATAATGAATTTTATTTGCAAAAACAGCGTTTGTAGTTGAAATAAATAGCATAAATTCAGAATTATAGTAACGCCACTGAACAGAATTTTTTTATTATGTTATGAAATACCTCACAAAATTGTGTGGATGGCAACGAGAAGTGGCGAAATTATGAATTTTATTAGCAGAAAGAGCGTTTGTAGGTGAAAAAAATAGCATAATTTGAAAATACATGTAACGCCACTGAGCAGAATTTTTTTATATTGCTAGGAAATATTTGACAAAATTGTGAGGATCGCAACGAGATGTGGCGAAATAATGAATTTTATTTGCAAAAACAGCGTTTGTAGTTTAAATAAATAGCATAAATTCATAATTCAAGTAACGCCACTGAGCAGAATTTTTTTATTTTGCTATGAAATACCTAACAAAATTGTGTGGATCCCAACGAGAAGTGGCGAAATTATGAATTTTATTAGCAAAAAGAGCGTTTGTAGGTGAAAAAATTAGCGTAATTTGAGAATACATGTAACGCCACTGAGCAGAATTTTTTTATATTGCGGAAATTGTGGCGAAATTATGAATTTTATTTGCAAAAGCAGCGTTGGTTGTTGAAAGAAATATTATAAATTCGGAATTGTAGTAAGGCCACTGAGAGGATTTTTTTATTTTGTAATAAAATACTTAACAAAATTGTGTGGATCGCAACCAGAAGAGGCAAAAACGCGAATTTTATTTGCAAAAAGAGCGTTTGTAGTTGAATTAAAAAGCATAAGTTTATAATTCAAGTAACGCCACTGAGCAGAATTTTTTTATTTTGTTATGAAATACCTAACAAAAAAGCGTGGATCGCAACGAGAAGTTGCGAAATTATGAATTTTATTAGCAGAAAGAGCGTTTGTAGGTGAAAAAAATAATATAATTTGAGAAAACATGTAACGCCACTGAGCAGATTTTTTTTATATTGCTAGGAAATATTTGACAAAATTGTGAGGATCGCAACGACAAGTGGTGAAATAATGAATTTTATTTGCAAAAAGAGCGTTTGTAGTTGAAATAAAAAGCATTAATTTATAATTCAAGTAACGCCACTGAGCAGAATTTTTTTATTTTGTTGTGAAATTCCTAACAAAAATGCGTGGATCGCAACGAGAAGTGGCGAACTTAAGAATTTTATTAGCAGAAAGAGCGTTTGTAGGTGAAAAAAATAATATAATTTGAGAATACATGTAACGCCACTGAGCAGAATTTTTTTATATTGCTAGGAAATATTTGACAAAATTGTGAGGATCGCAACGACAAGTGGTGAAATAATGAATTTTATTTGCAAAAACAGCGTTTGTAGTTGAAATAAATAGCATAAATTCAGAATTCAAGTAACGCCACTGAACAGAATTTTTTTATTTTGTTATGAAATACCTCACAAAATTGTGTGGATCGCAACGAGAAGTGGCGAAATTATGAATTTTATTAGCAGAAAGAGCGTTTGTAGGTGAAAAAAATAGCATAATTTGAATATACATGTAACGCCACTGAGCAGAATTTTTTTATATTGCTAGGAAATATTTGACAAAATTGTGAGGATCGCAACGAGATGTGGCGAAATAATGAATTTTATTTGCAAAAACAGCGTTTGTAGTTGAAATAAATAGCATAAATTCAGAATTATAGTAACGCCACTGAACAGAATTTTTTTATTATGTTATGAAATACCTCACAAAATTGTGTGGATGGCAACGAGAAGTGGCGAAATTATGAATTTTATTAGCAGAAAGAGCGTTTGTAGGTGAAAAAAATAGCATAATTTGAAAATACATGTAACGCCACTGAGCAGAATTTTTTTATATTGCTAGGAAATATTTGACAAAATTGTGAGGATCGCAACGAGATGTGGCGAAATAATGAATTTTATTTGCAAAAACAGCGTTTGTAGTTTAAATAAATAGCATAAATTCATAATTCAAGTAACGCCACTGAGCAGAATTTTTTTATTTTGCTATGAAATACCTAACAAAATTGTGTGGATCCCAACGAGAAGTGGCGAAATTATGAATTTTATTAGCAAAAAGAGCGTTTGTAGGTGAAAAAATTAGCGTAATTTGAGAATACATGTAACGCCACTGAGCAGAATTTTTTTATATTGCGGAAATTGTGGCGAAATTATGAATTTTATTTGCAAAAGCAGCGTTGGTTGTTGAAAGAAATATTATAAATTCGGAATTGTAGTAAGGCCACTGAGAGGATTTTTTTATTTTGTAATAAAATACTTAACAAAATTGTGTGGATCGCAACCAGAAGAGGCAAAAACGCGAATTTTATTTGCAAAAAGAGCGTTTGTAGTTGAATTAAAAAGCATAAGTTTATAATTCAAGTAACGCCACTGAGCAGAATTTTTTTATTTTGTTATGAAATACCTAACAAAAAAGCGTGGATCGCAACGAGAAGTTGCGAAATTATGAATTTTATTAGCAGAAAGAGCGTTTGTAGGTGAAAAAAATAATATAATTTGAGAAAACATGTAACGCCACTGAGCAGATTTTTTTTATATTGCTAGGAAATATTTGACAAAATTGTGAGGATCGCAACGACAAGTGGTGAAATAATGAATTTTATTTGCAAAAACAGCGTTTGTAGTTGAAATAAATAGCATAAATTCAGAATTCAAGTAACGCCACTGAACAGTTTTTTTTTAAAATGCTAGGAAATACTTGACAAAATTTTGAGAGTGGCAACGAGAAGATGCGAAAATGTGAATTTATTTGCATAAACAGCGTTTATAATTGAAATAAGTAGCATAAATTCAGAATTGAAGGTACGCCATTAAGCATAATTTTTTTATTTTGTAATGAAATACTTAACATAATTGTGTGCATCACAATGAGAAGAATCGAAAACGCGAATTTTATTTGCAAAAACAGCGTTTGTTGTTGAAATAAATAGCATAAATTCAGCATTCAAGTAACGCAACTGAGCAAAATTTTTTTATATTGCTAGAAAATACTTGACAAAATTGTGTGGATCGCAACGAGAAGTGGCGAAATTATGAATTTTATTTGCAAGAGCAGCGTTGGTTGTTGAAAGAAATAACAAAAATTCAGAATTGAAGTAAAGCCACTAAGAGGATTTTTTTTATTTTGTTATGAAACCTTTAAAACATTGTGTGGATCGCAACGACAAGTGGTGAAATTATGAATTTTATTTGGAAAAACAGCGTTTGTAGGTGAAATAAATAGCATAAATTGATAATTCAAATAACGCCACTGAACAGAATTTTTTTATAATGCTATGAAATACTTAACAATATTGTGTGCATTGCAACGAGAAAAGGCTAAAATGCGAATTTTATTTGCAAAAAGAGCGTTTGTAGTTGAAATAAAAAGCATAAATTCATAATTCACGTAACGCCACTGAGCAGAATTTTTTTATTTTGCTATGAAATACCTAACAAAATTGTGTGGATCCCAACGAGAAGTGGCGAAATTATGAATTTTATTAGCAAAAAGAGCGTTTGTAGGTGAAAAAATTAGTGTAATTTGAGAATACATGTAACGCCACTGAGCAGAATTTTTTTATATTGTGGAAATTGTGGCGAAATTATGAATTTTATTTGCATAAGCAGCGTTGGTTGTTGAAAGAAATAACATAAATTCAGAATTGAAGTAAGGCCACTGAGAGGATTTTTTTATTTTGTAATGAACTACTTAACAAAATTGTGTGGATCGCAACGATAAGAATCGAAAACGCGAATTTTATTTTCAAAAAGAGCGTTTGTGGTTGAAATAAAAAGCATAAATTCATAATTCAAGTAACGCCACAGAGAGGAATTTTTTTAATTTGCTATTAAATACTTAATAAAATTGACTGGATCGCATCGAGAAGCGGCGATATTATAAATTTTATTTGCAAAATTAGCGTTTTTAGGTGAAATAAATAGCATAAATTGAGAAAACAAGTAACATCACTGAACCGAATTTTTTAATATTGGTATGAAATACTTAACAAAATTATGTGGTTAGCAACGAGAAGAGGCGAAATTATGAATTTTATTTGAAAAAACAGCGTTTGTAGATGAAATAAAAAGCATGAATTCAGAAATAATGTAACGCCACTGAGCAGAATATTTTTATTTTCCTGTGAAACCCTTAACAAAATTGTGTGGATCGCAACGAGAAGAGGCGAAAAAGTGAATTTATTTGCAAAAACAGCGTTTGCAGTTTCAATAAATAGCATAAATTCAGAACTGAAGTAACGCCATTGAGAATAATTTTGTTATTTCGTAATAAAATACTCAACAAAATTGTGTGGATCGCAACCAGAAGAGGCAAAAACGCGAATTTTATTTGCAAAAAGAGCGTTTGTAGTTGAAATAAAAAGAATTAATTTATAATTCAAGTAACGCCACTGAGCAGAATTTTTTTATTTTGTTGTGAAATTCCTAACAAAAATGCGTGGATCGCAACGAGAAGTGGCGAACTTAAGAATTTTATTAGCAGAAAGAGCGTTTGTAGGTGAAAAAAATAATATAATTTGAGAATACATGTAACGCCACTGAGCAGAATTTTTTTATATTGCTAGGAAATATTTGACAAAATTGTGAGGATCGCAACGACAAGTGGTGAAATAATGAATTTTATTTGCAAAAACAGCGTTTGTAGTTGAAATAAATAGCATAAATTCAGAATTCAAGTAACGCCACTGAACAGAATTTTTTTATTTTGTTATGAAATACCTCACAAAATTGTGTGGATCGCAACGAGAAGTGGCGAAATTATGAATTTTATTAGCAGAAAGAGCGTTTGTAGGTGAAAAAAATAGCATAATTTGAATATACATGTAACGCCACTGAGCAGAATTTTTTTATATTGCTAGGAAATATTTGACAAAATTGTGAGGATCGCAACGAGATGTGGCGAAATAATGAATTTTATTTGCAAAAACAGCGTTTGTAGTTGAAATAAATAGCATAAATTCAGAATTATAGTAACGCCACTGAACAGAATTTTTTTATTATGTTATGAAATACCTCACAAAATTGTGTGGATGGCAACGAGAAGTGGCGAAATTATGAATTTTATTAGCAGAAAGAGCGTTTGTAGGTGAAAAAAATAGCATAATTTGAAAATACATGTAACGCCACTGAGCAGAATTTTTTTATATTGCTAGGAAATATTTGACAAAATTGTGAGGATCGCAACGAGATGTGGCGAAATAATGAATTTTATTTGCAAAAACAGCGTTTGTAGTTGAAATAAATAGCATAAATGCAGCATTCAAGTAACGCAACTGAGCAAAATTTTTTTATATTGCTAGAAAATACTTGACAAAATTGTGTGGATCGCAACGAGAAGTGGCGAAATTATGAATTTTATTTGCAAAAGCAGCGTTGGTTGTTGAAAGAGATAACAAAAATTCAGAATTGAAGTAAAGCCGCTAAGAAGATTTTTTTTATTTTGTTATGAAACCTTGAAAACATTGTGTGGATCGCAACGACAAGTGGTGAAATTATGAATTATTTTTGCAAAAACTGCTTTTGTAGGTAAAATAAATAGCATAGATTCAGAAAAAAAGCAACGTCACTGAACAGACTTTTTTAATATTGATATGAAAGATTTAACAAAATTGTGTGCATAGCAACGAGAAGAGGCGAAAACGTGAATTTATTTGCAAAAACAGCGTTTGTAGTTTAAATAAATAGCATAAATTCATAATTCAAGTAACGCCACTGAGCAGAATTTTTTTATTTTGCTATGAAATACCTAACAAAATTGTGTGGATCCCAACGAGAAGTGGCGAAATTATGAATTTTATTAGCAAAAAGAGCGTTTGTAGGTGAAAAAATTAGCGTAATTTGAGAATACATGTAACGCCACTGAGCAGAATTTTTTTATATTGCGGAAATTGTGGCGAAATTATGAATTTTATTTGGAAAAAGAGCGTTGGTTGTTGAAAGAAATATTATAAATTCGGAATTGTAGTAAGGCCACTGAGAGGATTTTTTTATTTTGTAATAAAATACTCAACAAAATTGTGTGGATCGCAACCAGAAGAGGCGAAAACGCGAATTTTATTTGCAAAAGCAGCGTTGGTTGTTGAAAGAAATAACATAAATTCAGAATTGAAGTAAGGCCACTGAGAGGAATTTTTTAATTTTGCTATGAAACCTTTAAAACATTGTGTAGATCGCAACGACAAGTGGTGAAATTATGAATTTTTTTTGCAAAAACTTCGTTTGTAGGTAAAATAAATAGCATAGATTCAGAAAAAAAGCAACGTCACTGAACAGACTTTTTTAATATTGATATGAAAGATTTAACAAAATTGTGTGCATAGCAACGAGAAGAGGCGAAAACGTGAATTTATTTGCAAAAACAGCGTTTGTAGTTTAAACAAATAGCATAAATTCATAATTCAAGTAACGCCACTGAGCAGAATTTTTTTATTTTGCTATGAAATACCTAACAAAATTGTGTGGATCCCAACGAGAAGTGGCGAAATTATGAATTTTATTAGCAAAAAGAGCGTTTGTAGGTGAAAAAATTAGCGTAATTTGAGAATACATGTAACGCCACTGAGCAGAATTTTTTTATATTGCGGAAATTGTGGCGAAATTATGAATTTTATTTGCAAAAGCAGCGTTGGTTGTTGAAAGAAATATTATAAATTCGGAATTGTAGTAAGGCCACTGAGAGGATTTTTTTATTTTGTAATAAAATACTTAACAAAATTGTGTGGATCGCAACCAGAAGAGGCAAAAACGCGAATTTTATTTGCAAAAAGAGCGTTTGTAGTTGAATTAAAAAGCATAAGTTTATAATTCAAGTAACGCCACTGAGCAGAATTTTTTTATTTTGTTATGAAATACCTAACAAAAAAGCGTGGATCGCAACGAGAAGTTGCGAATTTATGAATTTTATTAGCAGAAAGAGCGTTTGTAGGTGAAAAAAATAATATAATTTGAGAAAACATGTGACGCCACTGAGCAGAATTTTTTTATATTGCTAGGAAATATTTGACAAAATTGTGAGGATCGCAACGACAAGTGGTGAAATAATGAATTTTATTTGCAAAAACAGCGTTTGTAGTTGAAATAAATAGCATAAATTCAGAATTCAAGTAACGCCACTGAACAGAATTTTTTTAAAATGCTAGGAAATACTTGTCAAATTTTGAGAGTGGCAACGAGAAGATGCGAAAATGTGAATTTATTTGCATAAACAGCGTTTATAATTGAAATAAGTAGCATAAATTCAGAATTGAAGGTACGCCATTAAGCATAATTTTTTTATTTTGTAATGAAATACTTAACATAATTGTGTGCATCACAATGAGAAGAATCGAAAACGCGAATTTTATTTGCAAAAACAGCGTTTGTTGTTGAAATAAATAGCATAAATTCAGCATTCAAGTAACGCAACTGAACAAAATTTTTTTATATTGCTAGAAAATACTTGACAAAATTGTGTGGATCGCAACGAGAAGTGGCGAAATTATGAATTTTATTTGCAAGAGCAGCGTTGGTTGTTGAAAGAAATAACAAAAATTCAGAATTGAAGTAAAGCGCTAAGAGGATTTTTTTATTTTGTTATGAAACCTTTAAAACATTGTGTGGATCGCAACGACAAGTGGTGAAATTATGAATTTTATTTGGAAAAACAGCGTTTGTAGGTGAAATAAATAGCATAAATTGATAATTCAAATAACGCAACTGAACAGAATTTTTTTATAATGCAATGAAATAATTAACAAAATTGTGTGCATTGCAACGAGAAAAGGCTAAAACGCGAATTTTATTTGCAAAAAGAGCGTTTGTAGTTGAAATAAAAAGCATAAATTCATAATTCACGTAACGCCACTGAGCAGAATTTTTTTATTTTGCTATGAAATACCTAACAAAATTGTGTGGATCCCAACGAGAAGTGGCGAAATTATGAATTTTATTAGCAAAAAGAGCGTTTGTAGGTGAAAAAATTAGCGTAATTTGAGAATACATGTAATGCCACTGAGCAGAATTTTTTTATATTGCGGAAATTGTGGCGAAATTATGAATTTTATTTGCAAAAGCAGCGTTGGTTCTTGAAAGAAATAACATAAATTCAGAATTGAAGTAAGGCCACTGAGAGGATTTTTTTATTTTGTAATGAACTACTTAACAAAATTGTGTGGATCGCAACGATAAGAATCGAAAACGCGAATTTTATTTTCAAAAAGAGCGTTTGTGGTTGAAATAAAAAGCATAAATTCATAATTCAAGTAACGCCACAGAGAGGAATTTTTTTAATTTGCTATTAAATACTTAATAAAATTGACTGGATCGCATCGAGAAGCGGCGATATTATAAATTTTATTTGCAAAATTAGCGTTTTTAGGTGAAATAAATAGCATAAATTCAGAAAACAAGTAACATCACTGAACCGAATTTTTTAATATTGGTATGAAATACTTAACAAAATTATGTGGTTAGCAACGAGAAGAGGCGAAATTATGAATTTTATTTGAAAAAACAGCGTTTGTAGATGAAATAAAAAGCATGAATTCAGAAATAATGTAACGCCACTGAGCAGAATATTTTTATTTTCCTGTGAAACCCTTAACAAAATTGTGTGGATCGCAACGAGAAGAGGCGAAAAAGTGAATTTATTTGCAAAAACAGCGTTTGCAGTTTCAATAAATAGCATAAATTCAGAACTGAAGTAACGCCATTGAGCAGAATTTTTTTATTTTGTAATAAAATACTCAACAAAATTGTGTGGATCGCAACCAGAAGAGGCAAAAACGCGAATTTTATTTGCAAAAAGAGCGTTTGTAGTTGAAATAAAAAGCATTAATTTATAATTCAAGTAACGCCACTGAGCAGAATTTTTTTATTTTGTTGTGAAATACCTAACAAAAATGCGTGGATCGCAACGAGAAGTGGCGAAATTAAGAATTTTATTAGCAGAAAGAGCGTTTGTAGGTGAAAAAAATAATATAATTTGAGAATACATGTAACGCCACTGAGCAGAATTTTTTTATATTGCTAGGAAATATTTGACAAAATTGTGAGGATCGCAACGACAAGTGGTGAAATAATGAATTTTATTTGCAAAAACAGCGTTTGTAGTTGAAATAAATAGCATAAATTCAGAATTCAAGTAACGCCACTGAACAGAATTTTTTTATTTTGTTATGAAATACCTCACAAAATTGTGTGGATCGCAACGAGAAGTGGCGAAATTATGAATTTTATTAGCAGAAAGAGCGTTTGTAGGTGAAAAAAATAGCATAATTTGAATATACATGTAACGCCACTGAGCAGAATTTTTTTATATTGCTAGGAAATATTTGACAAAATTGTGAGGATCGCAACGAGATGTGGCGAAATAATGAATTTTATTTGCAAAAACAGCGTTTGTAGTTGAAATAAATAGCATAAATTCAGAATTCAAGTAACGCCACTGAACAGAATTTTTTTATTTTGTTATGAAATACCTCACAAAATTGTGTGGATCGCAACGAGAAGTGGCGAAATTATGAATTTTATTAGCAGAAAGAGCGTTTGTAGGTGAAAAAAATAGCATAATTTGAAAATACATGTAACGCCACTGAGCAGAATTTTTTTATATTGCTAGGAAATATTTGACAAAATTGTGAGGATCGCAACGAGATGTGGCGAAATAATGAATTTTATTTGCAAAAACAGCGTTTGTAGTTGAAATAAAAAGCATAAATTCATAATTCACGTAACGCCACTGAGCAGAATTTTTTTATTTTGCTATGAAATACCTAACAAAATTGTGTGGATCCCAACGAGAAGTGGCGAAATTATGAATTTTATTAGCAAAAAGAGCGTTTGTAGGTGAAAAAATTAGCGTAATTTGAGAATACATGTAACGCCACTGAGCAGAATTTTTTTATATTGCGGAAATTGTGGCGAAATTATGAATTTTATTTGCAAAAGCAGCGTTGGTTGTTGAAAGAAATATTATAAATTCGGAATTGTAGTAAGGCCACTGAGAGGATTTTTTTATTTTGTAATAAAATACTTAACAAAATTGTGTGGATCGCAACCAGAAGAGGCAAAAACGCGAATTTTATTTGCAAAAAGAGCGTTTGTAGTTGAATTAAAAAGCATAAGTTTATAATTCAAGTAACGCCACTGAGCAGAATTTTTTTATTTTGTTATGAAATACCTAACAAAAAAGCGTGGATCGCAACGAGAAGTTGCGAAATTATGAATTTTATTAGCAGAAAGAGCGTTTGTAGGTGAAAAAAATAATATAATTTGAGAAAACATGTAACGCCACTGAGCAGAATTTTTTTATATTGCTAGGAAATATTTGACAAAATTGTGAGGATCGCAACGAGATGTGGCGAAATAATGAATTTTATTTGCAAAAACAGCGTTTGTAGTTGAAATAAATAGCATAAATTCAGAATTCAAGTAACGCCACTGAACTGAATTTTTGTAAAATGCTAGGAAATAATTGACAAAATTTTATGGGTAGCAACGAGAAGATGCGAAAACGTGAATTTATTTGCATAAACAGCGTTTATAATTGAAATAAGTAGCATAAATTCAGAATTGAAGGTACGCCATTGAGCAGAATTTTTTTATTTTGTAATGAAATACTTAACAACATTGTGTGGATCACAACGAGAAGAATCGAAAACGTGAATTTATTTGCATAAACAGCGTTTTTTGTTGCAATAAATAGCATAAATGCAGCATTCAAGTAACGCAACTGAGCAAAATTTTTTTATATTGCTAGAAAATACTTGACAAAATTGTGTGGATCGCAACGAGAAGTGGCGAAATTATGAATTTTATTTGCAAAAGCAGCGTTGGTTGTTGAAAGAGATAACAAAAATTCAGAATTGAAGTAAAGCCACTAAGAAGATTTTTTTTATTTTGTTATGAAACCTTGAAAACATTGTGTGGATCGCAACGACAAGTGGTGAAATTATGAATTATTTTTGCAAAAACTGCTTTTGTAGGTAAAATAAATAGCATAGATTCAGAAAAAAAGCAACGTCACTGAACAGACTTTTTTAATATTGATATGAAAGATTTAACAAAATTGTGTGCATAGCAACGAGAAGAGGCGAAAACGTGAATTTATTTGCAAAAACAGCGTTTGTAGTTTAAATAAATAGCATAAATTCATAATTCAAGTAACGCCACTGAGCAGAATTTTTTTATTTTGCTATGAAATACCTAACAAAATTGTGTGGATCCCAACGAGAAGTGGCGAAATTATGAATTTTATTAGCAAAAAGAGCGTTTGTAGGTGAAAAAATTAGCGTAATTTGAGAATACATGTAACGCCACTGAGCAGAATTTTTTTATATTGCTAGGAAATATTTGACAAAATTGTGAGGATCGCAACGAGATGTGGCGAAATAATGAATTTTATTTGCAAAAACAGCGTTTGTAGTTGAAATAAATAGCATAAATTCAGAATTATAGTAACGCCACTGAACAGAATTTTTTTATTTTGCTATGAAATACCTAACAAAATTGTGTGGATCCCAACGAGAAGTGGCGAAATTATGAATTTTATTAGCAAAAAGAGCGTTGGTTCTTGAAAGAAATAACATAAATTCAGAATTGAAGTAAGGCCACTGAGAGGATTTTTTTATTTTGTAATGAACTACTTAACAAAATTGTGTGGATCGCAACGATAAGAATCGAAAACGCGAATTTTATTTTCAAAAAGAGCGTTTGTGGTTGAAATAAAAAGCATAAATTCATAATTCAAGTAACGCCACAGAGAGGAATTTTTTTAATTTGCTATTAAATACTTAATAAAATTATGTGGTTAGCAACGAGAAGAGGCGAAATTATGAATTTTATTTGAAAAAACAGCGTTTGTAGATGAAATAAAAAGCATGAATTCAGAAATAATGTAACGCCACTGAGCAGAATATTTTTATTTTCCTGTGAAACCCTTAACAAAATTGTGTGGATCGCAACGAGAAGAGGCGAAAAAGTGAATTTATTTGCAAAAACAGCGTTTGCAGTTTCAATAAATAGCATAAATTCAGAACTGAAGTAACGCCATTGAGCAGAATTTTTTTATTTTGTAATAAAATACTCAACAAAATTGTGTGGATCGCAACCAGAAGAGGCAAAAACGCGAATTTTATTTGCAAAAAGAGCGTTTGTAGTTGAAATAAAAAGCATTAATTTATAATTCAAGTAACGCCACTGAGCAGAATTTTTTTATTTTGTTGTGAAATACCTAACAAAAATGCGTGGATCGCAACGAGAAGTGGCGAAATTAAGAATTTTATTAGCAGAAAGAGCGTTTGTAGGTGAAAAAAATAATATAATTTGAGAATACATGTAACGCCACTGAGCAGAATTTTTTTATATTGCTAGGAAATATTTGACAAAATTGTGAGGATCGCAACGACAAGTGGTGAAATAATGAATTTTATTTGCAAAAACAGCGTTTGTAGTTGAAATAAATAGCATAAATTCAGAATTCAAGTAACGCCACTGAACAGAATTTTTTTATTTTGTTATGAAATACCTCACAAAATTGTGTGGATCGCAACGAGAAGTGGCGAAATTATGAATTTTATTAGCAGAAAGAGCGTTTGTAGGTGAAAAAAATAGCATAATTTGAATATACATGTAACGCCACTGAGCAGAATTTTTTTATATTGCTAGGAAATATTTGACAAAATTGTGAGGATCGCAACGAGATGTGGCGAAATAATGAATTTTATTTGCAAAAACAGCGTTTGTAGTTGAAATAAATAGCATAAATTCAGAATTCAAGTAACGCCACTGAACAGAATTTTTTTATTTTGTTATGAAATACCTCACAAAATTGTGTGGATCGCAACGAGAAGTGGCGAAATTATGAATTTTATTAGCAGAAAGAGCGTTTGTAGGTGAAAAAAATAGCATAATTTGAAAATACATGTAACGCCACTGAGCAGAATTTTTTTATATTGCTAGGAAATATTTGACAAAATTGTGAGGATCGCAACGAGATGTGGCGAAATAATGAATTTTATTTGCAAAAACAGCGTTTGTAGTAAAAATAAATAGCATAAATTCAGAATTCAAGTAACGCCACTGAGCAGAATTTTTTTATTTTGCTATGAAATACCTAACAAAATTGTGTGGATCCCAACGAGAAGTGGCGAAATTATGAATTTTATTAGCAAAAAGAGCGTTGGTTCTTGAAAGAAATAACATAAATTCAGAATTGAAGTAAGGCCACTGAGAGGATTTTTTTATTTTGTAATGAACTACTTAACAAAATTGTGTGGATCGCAACGATAAGAATCGAAAACGCGAATTTTATTTTCAAAAAGAGCGTTTGTGGTTGAAATAAAAAGCATAAATTCATAATTCAAGTAACGCCACAGAGAGGAATTTTTTTATTTTGCTATGAAATACCTAACAAAATTGTGTGGATCCCAACGAGAAGTGGCGAAATTATGAATTTTATTAGCAAAAAGAGCGTTTGTAGGTGAAAAAATTAGCGTAATTTGAGAATACATGTAACGCCACTGAGCAGAATTTTTTTATATTGCGGAAATTGTGGCGAAATTATGAATTTTATTTGCAAAAGCAGCGTTGGTTGTTGAAAGAAATATTATAAATTCGGAATTGTAGTAAGGCCACTGAGAGGATTTTTTTATTTTGTAATAAAATACTTAACAAAATTGTGTGGATCGCAACCAGAAGAGGCAAAAACGCGAATTTTATTTGCAAAAAGAGCGTTTGTAGTTGAATTAAAAAGCATAAGTTTATAATTCAAGTAACGCCACTGAGCAGAATTTTTTTATTTTGTTATGAAATACCTAACAAAAATGCGTGGATCGCAACGAGAAGTTGCGAATTTATGAATTTTATTAGCAGAAAGAGCGTTTGTAGGTGAAAAAAATAATATAATTTGAGAAAACATGTGACGCCACTGAGCAGAATTTTTTTATATTGCTAGGAAATATTTGACAAAATTGTGAGGATCGCAACGACAAGTGGTGAAATAATGAATTTTATTTGCAAAAACAGCGTTTGTAGTTGAAATAAATAGCATAAATTCAGAATTCAAGTAACGCCACTGAACAGAATTTTTTTAAAATGCTAGGAAATACTTGTCAAATTTTGAGAGTGGCAACGAGAAGATGCGAAAATGTGAATTTATTTGCATAAACAGCGTTTATAATTGAAATAAGTAGCATAAATTCAGAATTGAAGGTACGCCATTAAGCATAATTTTTTTATTTTGTAATGAAATACTTAACATAATTGTGTGCATCACAATGAGAAGAATCGAAAACGCGAATTTTATTTGCAAAAACAGCGTTTGTTGTTGAAATAAATAGCATAAATTCAGCATTCAAGTAACGCAACTGAACAAAATTTTTTTATATTGCTAGAAAATACTTGACAAAATTGTGTGGATCGCAACGAGAAGTGGCGAAATTATGAATTTTATTTGCAAGAGCAGCGTTGGTTGTTGAAAGAAATAACAAAAATTCAGAATTGAAGTAAAGCGCTAAGAGGATTTTTTTATTTTGTTATGAAACCTTTAAAACATTGTGTGGATCGCAACGACAAGTGGTGAAATTATGAATTTTATTTGGAAAAACAGCGTTTGTAGGTGAAATAAATAGCATAAATTGATAATTCAAATAACGCAACTGAACAGAATTTTTTTATAATGCAATGAAATAATTAACAAAAATGTGTGCATTGCAACGAGAAAAGGCTAAAACGCGAATTTTATTTGCAAAAAGAGCGTTTGTAGTTGAAATAAAAAGCATAAATTCATAATTCACGTAACGCCACTGAGCAGAATTTTTTTATTTTGCTATGAAATACCTAACAAAATTGTGTGGATCCCAACGAGAAGTGGCGAAATTATGAATTTTATTAGCAAAAAGAGCGTTTGTAGGTGAAAAAATTAGCGTAATTTGAGAATACATGTAACGCCACTGAGCAGAATTTTTTTATATTGCGGAAATTGTGGCGAAATTATGAATTTTATTTGCAAAAGCAGCGTTGGTTGTTGAAAGAAATAACATAAATTCAGAATTGAAGTAAGGCCACTGAGAGGATTTTTTTATTTTGTAATGAACTACTTAACAAAATTGTGTGGATCGCAACGATAAGAATCGAAAACGCGAATTTTATTTTCAAAAAGAGCGTTTGTGGTTGAAATAAAAAGCATAAATTCATAATTCAAGTAACGCCACAGAGAGGAATTTTTTTAATTTGCTATTAAATACTTAATAAAATTGACTGGATCGCATCGAGAAGCGGCGATATTATAAATTTTATTTGCAAAATTAGCGTTTTTAGGTGAAATAAATAGCATAAATTCAGAAAACAAGTAACATCACTGAACCGAATTTTTTAATATTGGTATGAAATACTTAACAAAATTATGTGGTTAGCAACGAGAAGAGGCGAAATTATGAATTTTATTTGAAAAAACAGCGTTTGTAGATGAAATAAAAAGCATGAATTCAGAAATAATGTAACGCCACTGAGCAGAATATTTTTATTTTCCTGTGAAACCCTTAACAAAATTGTGTGGATCATAACGAGAAGAGGCGAAAAAGTGAATTTATTTGCAAAAACAGCGTTTGCAGTTTCAATAAATAGCATAAATTCAGAACTGAAGTAACGCCATTGAGCAGAATTTTTTTATTTTGTAATAAAATACTCAACAAAATTGTGTGGATCGCAACCAGAAGAGGCAAAAACGCGAATTTTATTTGCAAAAAGAGCGTTTGTAGTTGAAATAAAAAGCATTAATTTATAATTCAAGTAACGCCACTGAGCAGAATTTTTTTATTTTGTTGTGAAATACCTAACAAAAATGCGTGGATCGCAACGAGAAGTGGCGAAATTAAGAATTTTATTAGCAGAAAGAGCGTTTGTAGGTGAAAAAAATAATATAATTTGAGAATACATGTAACGCCACTGAGCAGAATTTTTTTATATTGCTAGGAAATATTTGACAAAATTGTGAGGATCGCAACGACAAGTGGTGAAATAATGAATTTTATTTGCAAAAACAGCGTTTGTAGTTGAAATAAATAGCATAAATTCAGAATTCAAGTAACGCCACTGAACAGAATTTTTTTATTTTGTTATGAAATACCTCACAAAATTGTGTGGATCGCAACGAGAAGTGGCGAAATTATGAATTTTATTAGCAGAAAGAGCGTTTGTAGGTGAAAAAAATAGCATAATTTGAATATACATGTAACGCCACTGAGCAGAATTTTTTTATATTGCTAGGAAATATTTGACAAAATTGTGAGGATCGCAACGAGATGTGGCGAAATAATGAATTTTATTTGCAAAAACAGCGTTTGTAGTTGAAATAAATAGCATAAATTCAGAATTCAAGTAACGCCACTGAACAGAATTTTTTTATTTTGTTATGAAATACCTCACAAAATTGTGTGGATCGCAACGAGAAGTGGCGAAATTATGAATTTTATTAGCAAAAAGAGCGTTTGTAGGTGAAAAAATTAGCGTAATTTGAGAATACATGTAACGCCACTGAGCAGAATTTTTTTATATTGCGGAAATTGTGGCGAAATTATGAATTTTATTTGCAAAAGCAGCGTTGGTTGTTGAAAGAAATATTATAAATTCGGAATTGTAGTAAGGCCACTGAGAGGATTTTTTTATTTTGTAATAAAATACTTAACAAAATTGTGTGGATCGCAACCAGAAGAGGCAAAAACGCGAATTTTATTTGCAAAAAGAGCGTTTGTAGTTGAATTAAAAAGCATAAGTTTATAATTCAAGTAACGCCACTGAGCAGAATTTTTTTATTTTGTTATGAAATACCTAACAAAAAAGCGTGGATCGCAACGAGAAGTTGCGAAATTATGAATTTTATTAGCAGAAAGAGCGTTTGTAGGTGAAAAAAATAATATAATTTGAGAAAACATGTAACGCCACTGAGCAGAATTTTTTTATATTGCTAGGAAATATTTGACAAAATTGTGAGGATCGCAACGAGATGTGGCGAAATAATGAATTTTATTTGCAAAAACAGCGTTTGTAGTTAAAATGAATAACATAAATTCAGAATTCAAGTAACGCCACTGAACTGAATTTTTGTAAAATGCTAGGAAATACTTGACAAAATTTTATGGGTAGCAACAAGAAGATGCGAAAACGTGAATTTATTTGCATAAACAGCGTTTATAATTGAAATAAGTAGCATAAATTCAGAATTGAAGGTACGCCATTGAGCAGAATTTTTTTATTTTGTAATGAAATACTTAACAACATTGTGTGGATCACAACGAGAAGAATCGAAAACGTGAATTTATTTGCATAAACAGCGTTTGTTGTTGCAATAAATAGCATAAATGCAGCATTCAAGTAACGCAACTGAGCAAAATTTTTTTATATTGCTAGAAAATACTTGACAAAATTGTGTGGATCGCAACGAGAAGTGGCGAAATTATGAATTTTATTTGCAAAAGCAGCGTTGGTTGTTGAAAGAGATAACAAAAATTCAGAATTGAAGTAAAGCCACTAAGAAGATTTTTTTTATTTTGTTATGAAACCTTTAAAACATTGTGTGGATCGCAACGACAAGTGGTGAAATTATGAATTATTTTTGCAAAAACTGCGTTTGTAGGTAAAATAAATAGCATAGATTCAGAAAAAAAGCAACGTCACTGAACAGACTTTTTTAATATTGATATGAAAGATTTAACAAAATTGTGTGCATAGCAACGAGAAGAGGCGAAAACGTGAATTTATTTGCAAAAACAGTGTTTGTAGTTTAAATAAATAGCATAAATTCATAATTCAAGTAACGCCACTGAGAAGAATTTTTTTATTTTGCTATGAAATACCTAACAAAATTGTGTGGATCGCAACGACAAGTGGTGAAATAATGAATTTTATTTGCAAAAACAGCGTTTGTAGTTGAAATAAATAGCATAAATTCAGAATTCAAGTAACGCCACTGAACAGAATTTTTTTATTTTGTTATGAAATACCTCACAAAATTGTGTGAATCGCAACGAGAAGTGGAGAAATTATGAATTTTATTAGCAGAAAGAGCGTTTGTATGTGAAAAAAATAGCATATTTTGAATATACATGTAACGCCACTGAGCAGAATTTTTTTATATTGCTAGGAAATATTTGACAAAATTGTGAGGATCGCAACGAGATGTGGCGAAATAATGAATTTTATTTGCAAAAACAGCGTTTTTAGTTGAAATAAATAGAATAAATTCAGAATTCAAGTAACGCCACTGAACAGAATTTTTTTATTTTGTTATGAAATACCTCACAAAATTGTGTGGATCGCAACGAGAAGTGGCGAAATTATGAATTTTATTAGCAGAAAGAGCGTTTGTAGGTGAAAAAAATAGCATAATTTGAAAATACATGTAACGCCACTGAGCAGAATTTTTTTATATTGCTAGGAAATATTTGACAAAATTGTGAGGATCGCAACGAGATGTGGCGAAATAATGAATTTTATTTGCAAAAACAGCGTTTGTAGTTGAAATAAATAGCATAAATTCAGAATTTAAGTAACGCCACTGAACTGAATTTATTGTAAAATGCTAGGAAATACTTGACAAAATTTTATGGGTAGCAACGAGAAGATGCGAAAACGTGAATTTATTTGCATAAACAGCGTTTATAATTGAAATAAGTAGCATAAATTCAGAATTGAAGGTACGCCATTGAGCAGAATTTTTTTATTTTGTAATAAAATACTCAACAAAATTGTGTGGATCGCAACCAGAAGAGGCAAAAACGCGAATTTTATTTGCAAAAAGAGCGTTTGTAGTTGAAATAAAAAGCATTAATTTATAATTCAAGTAACGCCACTGAGCAGAATTTTTTTATTTTGTTGTGAAATACCTAACAAAAATGCGTGGATCGCAACGAGAAGTGGCGAAATTAAGAATTTTATTAGCAGAAAGAGCGTTTGTAGGTGAAAAAAATAATATAATTTGAGAATACATGTAACGCCACTGAGCAGAATTATTTTATATTGCTAGGAAATATTTGACAAAATTGTGAGGATCGCAACGACAAGTGGTGAAATAATGAATTTTATTTGCAAAAACAGCGTTTGTAGTTGAAATAAATAGCATAAATTCAGAATTCAAGTAACGCCACTGAACAGAATTTTTTTATTTTGTTATGAAATACCTCACAAAATTGTGTGGATCGCAACGAGAAGTGGCGAAATTATGAATTTTATTAGCAGAAAGAGCGTTTGTAGGTGAAAAAAATAGCATAATTTAAATATATACATGTAACGCCACTGAGCAGAATTTTTTTATATTGCTGGGAAATATTTGACAAAATTGTGAGGATCGCAACGAGATGTGGCGAAATAATGAATTTTATTTGCAAAAACAGCGTTTGTAGTTGAAATAAATAGCATAAATTCAGAATTCAAGTAACGCCACTGAACAGAATTTTTTTATTTTGTTATGAAATACCTCACAAAATTGTGTGGATCGCAACGAGAAGTGGCGAAGTTATGAATTTTATTAGCAGAAAGAGCGTTTGTAGGTGAAAAAAATAGCATAATTTGAAAATACATGTAACGCCACTGAGCAGAATTTTTTTATATTGCTAGGAAATATTTGACAAAATTGTGAGGATCGCAACGAGATGTGGCGAAATAATGAATTTTATTTGCAAAAACAGCGTTTGTAGTTGAAATAAATAGCATAAATTCAGAATTCAAGTAACGCCACTGAACTGAATTTTTGTAAAATGCTAGGAAATACTTGACAAAATTTTATGGGTAGCAACGAGAAGATGCGAAAACGTGAATTTATTTGCATAAACAGCGTTTATAATTGAAATAAGTAGCATAAATTCAGAATTGAAGGTACGCCATTGAGCAGAATTTTTTTATTTTGTAATAAAATACTCAACAAAATTGTGTGGATCGCAACCAGAAGAGGCAAAAACGCGAATTTTATTTGCAAAAAGAGCGTTTGTAGTTGAAATAAAAAGCATTAATTTATAATTCAAGTAACGCCACTGAGCAGAATTTTTTTATTTTGTTGTGAAATACCTAACAAAAATGCGTGGATCGCAACGAGAAGTGGCGAAATTAAGAATTTTATTAGCAGAAAGAGCGTTTGTAGGTGAAAAAAATAATATAATTTGAGAATACATGTAACGCCACTGAGCAGAATTTTTTTATATTGCTAGGAAATATTTGACAAAATTGTGAGGATCGAAACGAGATGTGGCGAAATAATGAATTTTATTTGCAAAAACAGCGTTTGTAGTTGAAATAAATAGCATAAATTCAGAATTCAAGTAACGCCACTGAACAGAATTTTTTTATTTTGTTATGAAATACCTCACAAAATTGTGTGGATCGCAACGAGAAGTGGCGAAATTATGAATTTTATTAGCAGAAAGAGCGTTTGTAGGTGAAATAAATAGCATAAATTCAGAATTCAAGTAACGCCACTGAACTGAATTTTTTTATATTGCTAGGAAATATTTGACAAAATTGTGAGGATCGCAACGAGATGTGGCGAAATAATGAATTTTATTTGCAAAAACAGCGTTTGTAGTTGAAATAAATAGCATAAATTCAGAATTCAAGTAACGCCACTGAACTGAAATTTTGTAAAATGCTAGGAAATACTTGACAAAATTTTATGGGTAGCAACGAGAAGATGCGAAAACGTGAATTTATTTGCATAAACAGCGTTTATAATTGAAATAAGTAGCATAAATTCAGAATTGAAGGTACGCCATTGAGCAGAATTTTTTTATTTTGTAATGAAATACTTAACAACATTGTGTGGATCACAACGAGAAGAATCGAAAACGCGAATTTTATTTGCAAAAACAGCGTTTGTTTTTGCAATAAATAGCATAAATGCAGCATTCAAGTAACGCAACTGAGCAAAATTTTTTTATATTGCTAGAAAATACTTGACAAAATTGTGTGGATCGCAACGAGAAGTGGCGAAATTATGAATTTTATTTGCAAATGCAGCGTTGGTTGTTGAAAGAGATAACAAAAATTCAGAATTGAAGTACGGCCACTGAGAGGATTTTTTTTATTTTGCTATGAAACCTTTAAAACATTGTGTGGATCGCAACGACAAGTGGTGAAATTATGAATTATTTTTGCAAAAACTGCGTTTGTAGGTAAAATAAATAGCATAGATTCAGAAAAAAAGCAACGTCACTGAACAGACTTTTTTAATATTGATATGAAAGATTTAACAAAATTGTGTGCATCACAACGAGAAGAATCTAAAACGCGAAATTTATTTCCAAAAACAGCGTTTGTAGTTGAAATAAAAGGCATAAATTCATAATTCAAGTAACGCCACTGAGCAGAATTTTTTTATTTTGCTATGAAATACCTAACAAAATTGTGTGGATCGCAACGAGAAGTGGCGAAATTATGAATTTTATTAGCAAAAAGAGCGTTTGTAGGTGAAAAAAATAGCATAATTTGAGAATACATGTAACGCCAATGAGCAGAATTCTTTTATATTGCGGAAATTGTGGCGAAATTATGAATTTTATTTGCAAAAGCAGCGATGGTTGTTGAAAGAAATAACATAAATTCAGAATTGAAGTACGGCCACTGAGAGGATTTTTTTTATTTTGCTATGAAACCTTTAAAACATTGTGTGGAAAGCAAAGAGAAGAGGCGAAATTATGAATTTTACTTATAAAACAGCGTTTGTAGTTAAATAAAAAGCATAAATTCAGACTACAAATAACGCCACTGATCAGAATTTTTTTATATTGCTATGAAACACTTAACAAAATTGTGTGGATTGCAACGAGATGAGTCGAAACCGTGAATTTATTTGCAAAAACAGCGTTTTTAGTTAAAATAAAAAGCATAAATTCATAATTCTAGTAACGCAACTGAGCAGAATTATTTTATTTTGCTATGAAATACCTAACAAAATTGTGTGCATAGCAACGAGAAGAGGTGAAAACGTGAATTTTATTGCAAAAACAGCGTTTGTAGTTGAAATAAAAAGCATAAATTCATAATTCAAGTAACGCCACTGAGCAGAATTTTTTTATTTTGCTATGAAATACCTAACAAAATTGTGTGGATCGCAACGAGAAGTGGCGAAATTATGAATTTTATTTGGAAAAACAGCGTTTGTAGATGAAATAAAAAGCATGAATTCAGAAATAATGTATCGCCACTGAGCAGAATATTTATATTTTCCTGTGAAACCCTTAACAAAATTGTGTGGATCGCAACGAGAAGAGGCGAAATTATGTATTTTATTTGCAAAAACAGCATTTGTAGTTAAAATAAAACGATAAATTCATAATTCAAGTAACGCCACCGAGCAGAATTTTTTTATATTGCTAAAAAAAATACGTGACAAAATTGTGTGGATCGTAACGAAAAGAGGCGAAATTATGAATTTTATTTGGAAAAACAGCGTTTGTAGGTGAAATAAATAGCATAAATTGATAATTCAAGTAACGCCACTGAACAGAATTTTTTTATAATGCTATGAAATACTTAACAAAATTGTGTGCATAGCAACGAGAAGAGGTGAAAACGTGAATTTTATTGCAAAAACAGCGTTTGTAGTTGAAATAAAAAGCATAAATTCATAATTCAAGTAACGCCACTGAGCAGAATTTTTTTATTTTGCTATGAAATACCTAACAAAATGGTGTGGATCGCAACGAGAAGTGGCGAAATTATGTATTTTATTTGCAAAAACAGCATTTGTAGGTATTTTGCATTTTGCTATGAAATACTTAACAAAATTGTGTGGATCGAAAACGAGAAATGGCACAAAAAGCATGAATTCAGAAATAATGTAACGCCACTGAGCAGAATATTTATATTTTCCTGTGAAACCCTTAACAAAATTGTGTGGATCGCAACGAGAAGAGGCGAAATTATGTATTTTATTTGCAAAAACAGCATTTGTAGTTAAAATAAAACGATAAATTCATAATTCAAGTAACGCCACCGAGCAGAATTTTTTTATATTGCTAAAAAAAATACGTGACAAAATTGTGTGGATCGTAACGAAAAGAGGCGAAATTATGAATTTTATTTGGAAAAACAGCGTTTGTAGGTGAAATAAATAGCATAAATTGATAATTCAAGTAACGCCACTGAACAGAATTTTTTTATAATGCTATGAAATACTTAACAAAATTGTGTGCATAGCAACGAGAAGAGGTGAAAACGTGAATTTTATTGCAAAAACAGCGTTTGTAGTTGAAATAAAAAGCATAAATTCATAATTCAAGTAACGCCACTGAGCAGAATTTTTTTATTTTGCTATGAAATACCTAACAAAATGGTGTGGATCGCAACGAGAAGTGGCACAATTATGAATTTTATTTGCTAAACACCGTTTGTTGTTGAAATAAATAGCATAAATTCAGCATTCAAGTAACGCCATTGAGCAGAATTTTTTTATTTTGATATGAAATACTTAACAAAATTGTGTGGATCGACGCGAGAAGAGGCGAAAACGCGAATATTATTTGCAAAAGTAGCGTTGGTTGTTGAAAAAAATAACATAAATTCAGAATTGAAGTAAGGCCACTGAGAGGCGTACGTTGTTGAAATAAATAGCATAAATTCAGCATTCGAGTAACGCCATTGAGCAGAATTTTTTTATTTTGATATGAAATACTTAACAAAATTGTGTGGATCGACGCGAGAAGAGGCGAAAACGCGAATTTTATTTGCAAAAGCAGCGTTGGTTGTTGAAAGAAATAACATAAATTCAGAATTGAAGTAAGGCCACGGAGAGGAATTTTTTAATTTTGCTATGAAACCTTTAAAACTTTGTGCGGATCGCAACGACAAGTTGTGAAATTATGAATTTTTTATGCAAAAACTGCGTTTGTAGGTAAAATAAATAGCATAGATTCAGAAAAAAAGTAACGTCACTGAGCAGAATTTTTTAATATTGATATGAAATACTTAACAAAATTATGTGGATAGCAACGAGAAGAGGCGAAATTATGAATTTTGTTTGGAAAAACAGCGTTTGTAGATGAAATAAATAGCATACATTGATAATTCAAGTAACGCCACTGAACAGAATTTTTTTATAATGCTATGAAATACTTAACAAAATCGTGTGCATAGCAACGAGAAGAGGCGAAAACGTGAATTTATTTGCAAAAACAGCGTTTGTAGTTTAAATAAATAGCATAAATTCAGAATTGAAGTAACGCCATTGAGCAGAATTTTTTTATTTTGTAATAAAATACTTAACAAAATTGTGTGGATCGCAACCAGAAGAGGCAAAAACGCGAATTTTATTTGCAAAAAGGGCGTTTGTAGTTGAAATAAAAAGCATTAATTTATAATTCAAGTAACGCCACTGAGCAGAATTTTTTTATTTTGTTGTGAAATACCTAACAAAAATGCGTGGATCGCAACGAGAAGTGGCGAAATTAAGAATTTTATTAGCAGAAAGAGCGTTTGTAGGTGAAAAAAATAATATAATTTGAGAATACATGTAACGCCACTGAGCAGAATTATTTTATATTGCTAGGAAATATTTGACAAAATTGTGAGGATCGCAACGACAAGTGGTGAAATAATGAATTTTATTTGCAAAAACAGCGTTTGTAGTTGAAATAAATAGCATAAATTCAGAATTCAAGTAACGCCACTGAACAGAATTTTTTTATTTTGTTATGAAATACCTCACAAAATTGTGTGGATCGCAACGAGAAGTGGCGAAATTATGAATTTTATTAGCAGAAAGAGCGTTTGTAGGTGAAAAAAATAGCATAATTTAAATATATACATGTAACGCCACTGAGCAGAATTTTTTTATATTGCTGGGAAATATTTGACAAAATTGTGAGGATCGCAACGAGATGTGGCGAAATAATGAATTTTATTTGCAAAAACAGCGTTTGTAGTTGAAATAAATAGCATAAATTCAGAATTCAAGTAACGCCACTGAACAGAATTTTTTTATTTTGTTATGAAATACCTCACAAAATTGTGTGGATCGCAACGAGAAGTGGCGAAGTTATGAATTTTATTAGCAGAAAGAGCGTTTGTAGGTGAAAAAAATAGCATAATTTGAAAATACATGTAACGCCACTGAGCAGAATTTTTTTATATTGCTAGGAAATATTTGACAAAATTGTGAGGATCGCAACGAGATGTGGCGAAATAATGAATTTTATTTGCAAAAACAGCGTTTGTAGTTGAAATAAATAGCATAAATTCAGAATTCAAGTAACGCCACTGAACTGAATTTTTGTAAAATGCTAGGAAATACTTGACAAAATTTTATGGGTAGCAACGAGAAGATGCGAAAACGTGAATTTATTTGCATAAACAGCGTTTATAATTGAAATAAGTAGCATAAATTCAGAATTGAAGGTACGCCATTGAGCAGAATTTTTTTATTTTGTAATAAAATACTCAACAAAATTGTGTGGATCGCAACCAGAAGAGGCAAAAACGCGAATTTTATTTGCAAAAAGAGCGTTTGTAGTTGAAATAAAAAGCATTAATTTATAATTCAAGTAACGCCACTGAGCAGAATTTTTTTATTTTGTTGTGAAATACCTAACAAAAATGCGTGGATCGCAACGAGAAGTGGCGAAATTAAGAATTTTATTAGCAGAAAGAGCGTTTGTAGGTGAAAAAAATAATATAATTTGAGAATACATGTAACGCCACTGAGCAGAATTTTTTTATATTGCTAGGAAATATTTGACAAAATTGTGAGGATCGAAACGAGATGTGGCGAAATAATGAATTTTATTTGCAAAAACAGCGTTTGTAGTTGAAATAAATAGCATAAATTCAGAATTCAAGTAACGCCACTGAACAGAATTTTTTTATTTTGTTATGAAATACCTCACAAAATTGTGTGGATCGCAACGAGAAGTGGCGAAATTATGAATTTTATTAGCAGAAAGAGCGTTTGTAGGTGAAATAAATAGCATAAATTCAGAATTCAAGTAACGCCACTGAACTGAATTTTTTTATATTGCTAGGAAATATTTGACAAAATTGTGAGGATCGCAACGAGATGTGGCGAAATAATGAATTTTATTTGCAAAAACAGCGTTTGTAGTTGAAATAAATAGCATAAATTCAGAATTCAAGTAACGCCACTGAACTGAAATTTTGTAAAATGCTAGGAAATACTTGACAAAATTTTATGGGTAGCAACGAGAAGATGCGAAAACGTGAATTTATTTGCATAAACAGCGTTTATAATTGAAATAAGTAGCATAAATTCAGAATTGAAGGTACGCCATTGAGCAGAATTTTTTTATTTTGTAATGAAATACTTAACAACATTGTGTGGATCACAACGAGAAGAATCGAAAACGCGAATTTTATTTGCAAAAACAGCGTTTGTTTTTGCAATAAATAGCATAAATGCAGCATTCAAGTAACGCAACTGAGCAAAATTTTTTTATATTGCTAGAAAATACTTGACAAAATTGTGTGGATCGCAACGAGAAGTGGCGAAATTATGAATTTTATTTGCAAATGCAGCGTTGGTTGTTGAAAGAGATAACAAAAATTCAGAATTGAAGTACGGCCACTGAGAGGATTTTTTTTATTTTGCTATGAAACCTTTAAAACATTGTGTGGATCGCAACGACAAGTGGTGAAATTATGAATTATTTTTGCAAAAACTGCGTTTGTAGGTAAAATAAATAGCATAGATTCAGAAAAAAAGCAACGTCACTGAACAGACTTTTTTAATATTGATATGAAAGATTTAACAAAATTGTGTGCATCACAACGAGAAGAATCTAAAACGCGAAATTTATTTCCAAAAACAGCGTTTGTAGTTGAAATAAAAGGCATAAATTCATAATTCAAGTAACGCCACTGAGCAGAATTTTTTTATTTTGCTATGAAATACCTAACAAAATTGTGTGGATCGCAACGAGAAGTGGCGAAATTATGAATTTTATTAGCAAAAAGAGCGTTTGTAGGTGAAAAAAATAGCATAATTTGAGAATACATGTAACGCCAATGAGCAGAATTCTTTTATATTGCGGAAATTGTGGCGAAATTATGAATTTTATTTGCAAAAGCAGCGATGGTTGTTGAAAGAAATAACATAAATTCAGAATTGAAGTACGGCCACTGAGAGGATTTTTTTTATTTTGCTATGAAACCTTTAAAACATTGTGTGGAAAGCAAAGAGAAGAGGCGAAATTATGAATTTTACTTATAAAACAGCGTTTGTAGTTAAATAAAAAGCATAAATTCAGACTACAAATAACGCCACTGATCAGAATTTTTTTATATTGCTATGAAACACTTAACAAAATTGTGTGGATTGCAACGAGATGAGTCGAAACCGTGAATTTATTTGCAAAAACAGCGTTTTTAGTTAAAATAAAAAGCATAAATTCATAATTCTAGTAACGCAACTGAGCAGAATTATTTTATTTTGCTATGAAATACCTAACAAAATTGTGTGCATAGCAACGAGAAGAGGTGAAAACGTGAATTTTATTGCAAAAACAGCGTTTGTAGTTGAAATAAAAAGCATAAATTCATAATTCAAGTAACGCCACTGAGCAGAATTTTTTTATTTTGCTATGAAATACCTAACAAAATTGTGTGGATCGCAACGAGAAGTGGCGAAATTATGAATTTTATTTGGAAAAACAGCGTTTGTAGATGAAATAAAAAGCATGAATTCAGAAATAATGTATCGCCACTGAGCAGAATATTTATATTTTCCTGTGAAACCCTTAACAAAATTGTGTGGATCGCAACGAGAAGAGGCGAAATTATGTATTTTATTTGCAAAAACAGCATTTGTAGTTAAAATAAAACGATAAATTCATAATTCAAGTAACGCCACCGAGCAGAATTTTTTTATATTGCTAAAAAAAATACGTGACAAAATTGTGTGGATCGTAACGAAAAGAGGCGAAATTATGAATTTTATTTGGAAAAACAGCGTTTGTAGGTGAAATAAATAGCATAAATTGATAATTCAAGTAACGCCACTGAACAGAATTTTTTTATAATGCTATGAAATACTTAACAAAATTGTGTGCATAGCAACGAGAAGAGGTGAAAACGTGAATTTTATTGCAAAAACAGCGTTTGTAGTTGAAATAAAAAGCATAAATTCATAATTCAAGTAACGCCACTGAGCAGAATTTTTTTATTTTGCTATGAAATACCTAACAAAATGGTGTGGATCGCAACGAGAAGTGGCGAAATTATGTATTTTATTTGCAAAAACAGCATTTGTAGGTATTTTGCATTTTGCTATGAAATACTTAACAAAATTGTGTGGATCGAAAACGAGAAATGGCACAAAAAGCATGAATTCAGAAATAATGTAACGCCACTGAGCAGAATATTTATATTTTCCTGTGAAACCCTTAACAAAATTGTGTGGATCGCAACGAGAAGAGGCGAAATTATGTATTTTATTTGCAAAAACAGCATTTGTAGTTAAAATAAAACGATAAATTCATAATTCAAGTAACGCCACCGAGCAGAATTTTTTTATATTGCTAAAAAAATACGTGACAAAATTGTGTGGATCGTAACGAAAAGAGGCGAAATTATGAATTTTATTTGGAAAAACAGCGTTTGTAGGTGAAATAAATAGCATAAATTGATAATTCAAGTAACGCCACTGAACAGAATTTTTTTATAATGCTATGAAATACTTAACAAAATTGTGTGCATAGCAACGAGAAGAGGTGAAAACGTGAATTTTATTGCAAAAACAGCGTTTGTAGTTGAAATAAAAAGCATAAATTCATAATTCAAGTAACGCCACTGAGCAGAATTTTTTTATTTTGCTATGAAATACCTAACAAAATGGTGTGGATCGCAACGAGAAGTGGCGAAATTATGTATTTTATTTGCAAAAACAGCATTTGTAGGTATTTTGCATTTTGCTATGAAATACTTAACAAAATTGTGTGGATCGAAAACGAGAAATGGCACAAAAAGCATGAATTCAGAAATAATGTAACGCCACTGAGCAGCAGCCACTGTGGCGTTACATATATTCTATGTAACGCCACTGAGCAGAATTTTTTTATATTGCTAGGAAATATTTGCCAAAATATGAGGATCGCAACGGCATGTGGCGAAATTATGAATTTTATTTGCAAAAACAGCGTTTGTAGTTTAAATAAATAGCATGAATTCAGAATTCAAGTAACGCCACTGAGCAGAATTTTTTTAAATTGCTAGGAAATACTTGTCAAAATTTTGAGAGTAGCAACGAGAAGATGCGAAAACGTGAATTTATTTGCATAAATAGCGTTTATAATTGAAATAAGTAGCATACATTCAGAATTGAAGGTACGCCATTAAGCAGAATTTCTTTATTTTGTAATGAACTACTTAAGAAAATTGTGTGGATCGCAACGATAAGAATCGAAAACGCGAATTTTATTTTCAAAAAGAGCGTTTGTGGTTGAAATAAAAAGCATAAATTCATAATTCAAGTTACGCCACTGAGCAGAATTTTTTTATTTTGCTATGAAATATTTAACAAAATGGTGTGGATCGCAAAGAAAAGTGGGGAAATTATGAATTTTATTAGAAAAAGAGCGTTTGTAGGTGAAAAAAATAACATAATTTGAGAATACATGTAACGCCACTGAGCAGAATTTTTTTATTTTGCTATGAAATACTTAACAAAATTGTGTGGATATAAAACGAGAAATGGCACAATTATGAATTTTATTTGCAAAAACAGCGTTGTTGTTGAAATAAATAGCATAAATTCAGCATTCAAGTAACGCCATTGAGCAGAATTTTTTTATTTTGCTATGAAATACCTAACAAAATTGTGTGGATCCCAACGAGAAGTGGCGAAATTATGAATTTTATTAGCAAAAAGAGCGTTAGTAGGTGAAAAAATTAGCGTAATTTGAGAATACATGTAACGCCACTGAGCAGAATTTTTTTATATTGCGGAAATTGTGGCGAAATTATGAATTTTATTTGCAAAAGCAGCGTTGGTTGTTGAAAGAAATATTATAAATTCGGAATTGTAGTAAGGCCACTGAGAGGATTTTTTTATTTTGTAATAAAATACTTAACAAAATTGTGTGGATCGCAACCAGAAGAGGCAAAAACGCGAATTTTATTTGCAAAAAGAGCGTTTGTAGTTGAATTAAAAAGCATAAGTTTATAATTCAAGTAACGCCACCGAGCAGAATTTTTTTATTTTGTTATGAAATACCTAACAAAAAAGCGTGGATCGCAACGAGAAGTTGCGAAATTATGAATTTTATTAGCAGAAAGAGCGTTTGTAGGTGAAAAAAATAATATAATTTGAGAAAACATGTAACGCCACTGAGCAGAATTTTTTTATATTGCTAGGAAATATTTGACAAAATTGTGAGGATCGCAACGAGATTTGGCGAAATAATGAATTTTATTTGCAAAAACAGCGTTTGTAGTTAAAATAAATAACATAAATTCAGAATTCAAGTAACGCCACTGAACTGAATTTTTGTAAAATGCTAGGAAATACTTGACAAAATTTTATGGGTAGCAACGAGAAGATGCGAAAACGTGAATTTATTTGCATAAACAGCGTTTATAATTGAAATAAGTAGCATAAATTCAGAATTGAAGGTACGCCATTGAGCAGAATTTTTTTATTTTGTAATGAAATACTTAACAACATTGTGTGGATCACAACGAGAAGAATCGAAAACGTGAATTTATTTGCAAAAACAGCGTTTGTTGTTGCAATAAATAGCATAAATGCAGCATTCAAGTAACGCAACTGAGCAAAATTTTTTTATATTGCTAGAAAATACTTGACAAAATTGTGTGGATCGCAACGAGAAGTGGCGAAATTATGAATTTTATTTGCAAAAGCAGCGTTGGTTGTTGAAAGAGATAACAAAAATTCAGAATTGAAGTAAAGCCACTAAGAAGTTTTTTTTTATTTTGTTATGAAACCTTTAAAACATTGTGTGGATCGCAACGACAAGTGGTGAAATTATGAATTATTTTTGCAAAAACTGCGTTTGTAGGTAAAATAAATAGCATAGATTCAGAAAAAAAGCAACGTCACTGAACAGACTTTTTTAATATTGATATGAAATACTTAACAAAATTGTGTGCATCACAACGAGAAGAATCTAAAACGCGAAATTTATTTCCAAAAACAGCGTTTGTAGTTGAAATAAAAAGCATAAATTCATAATTCAAGTAACGCCACTGAGCAGATTTTTTTTATTTTGCTATGAAATACCTAACAAAATTGTGTGGATCGCAACGAGAAGTGGCGAAATTATGAATTTTATTTGGAAAAACAGCGTTTGTAGATGAAATAAAAAGCATAAATTCAGAAATAATGTAACGCCACTGAGCAGAATATTTATATTTTCCTGTGAAACCCTTAACAAAATTGTGTGGATCGCAACGAGAAGAGGCGAAATTATGTATTTTATTTGCAAAAACAGCATTTGTAGTTAAAATAAAACGATAAATTCATAATTCAAGTAACGCCACCGAGCAGAATTTTTTTATATTGCTAAAAAAAATACGTGACAAAATTGTGTGGATCGTAACGAAAAGAGGCGAAATTATGAATTTTATTTGGAAAAACAGCGTTTGTAGGTGAAATAAATAGCATAAATTGATAATTCAAGTAACGCCACTGAACAGAATTTTTTTATAATGCTATGAAATACTTAACAAAATTGTGTGCATAGCAACGAGAAGAGGTGAAAACGTGAATTTTATTGCAAAAACAGCGTTTGTAGTTGAAATAAAAAGCATAAATTCATAATTCAAGTAACGCCACTGAGCAGAATTTTTTTATTTTGCTATGAAATACCTAACAAAATGGTGTGGATCGCAACGAGAAGTGGCACAATTATGAATTTTATTTGCTAAACACCGTTTGTTGTTGAAATAAATAGCATAAATTCAGCATTCAAGTAACGCCATTGAGCAGAATTTTTTTATTTTGATATGAAATACTTAACAAAATTGTGTGGATCGACGCGAGAAGAGGCGAAAACGCGAATATTATTTGCAAAAGTAGCGTTGGTTGTTGAAAAAAATAACATAAATTCAGAATTGAAGTAAGGCCACTGAGAGGCGTACGTTGTTGAAATAAATAGCATAAATTCAGCATTCGAGTAACGCCATTGAGCAGAATTTTTTTATTTTGATATGAAATACTTAACAAAATTGTGTGGATCGACGCGAGAAGAGGCGAAAACGCGAATTTTATTTGCAAAAGCAGCGTTGGTTGTTGAAAGAAATAACATAAATTCAGAATTGAAGTAAGGCCACGGAGAGGAATTTTTTAATTTTGCTATGAAACCTTTAAAACTTTGTGCGGATCGCAACGACAAGTTGTGAAATTATGAATTTTTTATGCAAAAACTGCGTTTGTAGGTAAAATAAATAGCATAGATTCAGAAAAAAAGTAACGTCACTGAGCAGAATTTTTTAATATTGATATGAAATACTTAACAAAATTATGTGGATAGCAACGAGAAGAGGCGAAATTATGAATTTTGTTTGGAAAAACAGCGTTTGTAGATGAAATAAATAGCATACATTGATAATTCAAGTAACGCCACTGAACAGAATTTTTTTATAATGCTATGAAATACTTAACAAAATTGTGTGCATAGCAACGAGAAGAGGCGAAAACGTGAATTTATTTGCAAAAACAGCGTTTGTAGTTTAAATAAATAGCATAAATTCAGAATTGAAGTAACGCCATTGAGCAGAATTTTTTTATTTTGTAATAAAATACTTAACAAAATTGTGTGGATCGCAACCAGAAGAGGCAAAAACGCGAATTTTATTTGCAAAAAGGGCGTTTGTAGTTGAAATAAAAAGCATAAATTCATAATTCAAGTAACGCCGCTGAGCAGAATTTTTTTATTTTGCTATGAAATACCTAACAAAATTGCGTGGATCGCAACGAGAAGTGGCGAAATTATGAATTTTATTAGCTAAAACAGCATTTGTAGTTGAAAAAAATAGCATAATTATATGGCATATAATTATGCTATTATATAAGCAGTGGCGTTACATATATTCTATGTAACGCCACTGAGCAGAATTTTTTTATATTGCTAGGAAATATTTGCCAAAATATGAGGATCGCAACGGCATGTGGCGAAATTATGAATTTTATTTGCAAAAACAGCGTTTGTAGTTTAAATAAATAGCATGAATTCAGAATTCAAGTAACGCCACTGAGCAGAATTTTTTTAAATTGCTAGGAAATACTTGTCAAAATTTTGAGAGTAGCAACGAGAAGATGCGAAAACGTGAATTTATTTGCATAAACAGCGTTTATAATTGAAATAAGTAGCATACATTCAGAATTGAAGGTACGCCATTAAGCAGAATTTCTTTATTTTGTAATGAACTACTTAAGAAAATTGTGTGGATCGCAACGATAAGAATCGAAAACGCGAATTTTATTTTCAAAAAGAGCGTTTGTGGTTGAAATAAAAAGCATAAATTCATAATTCAAGTTACGCCACTGAGCAGAATTTTTTTATTTTGCTATGAAATATTTAACAAAATGGTGTGGATCGCAAAGAGAAGTGGGGAAATTATGAATTTTATTAGCAAAAAGAGCGTTTGTAGGTGAAAAAAATAGCATAATTTGAGAATACATGTAACGCCACTGAGCAGAATTTTTTTATTTTGCTATGAAATACTTAACAAAATTGTGTGGATCGAAAACGAGAAATGGCACAATTATGAATTTTATTTGCAAAAACAGCGTTGTTGTTGAAATAAATAGCATAAATTCAGCATTCAAGTAACGCCATTGAGCAGAATTTTTTTATTTTGATATGAAATACTTAACAAAATTGTGTGGATCGACGCGAGAAGAGGCGAAAACGCGAATTTTATTTGCAAAAGCAGCGTTGGTTGTTGAAAGAAATAACATAAATTCAGAATTGAAGTAAGGCCACTGAGAGGAATTTTTTAATTTTGCTATGAAACCTTTAAAACATTGTGTGGATCGCAACGACAAGTTGTGAAATTATGAATTTTTTATGCAAAAACTGCGTTTGTAGGTAAAATAAATAGCATAGATTCAGAAAAAAAGTAACGTCACTTAACAGAAGTTTTTAATATTGATATGAAATTCTTAACAAAATTATGTGGATAGCAACGAGAAGAGGCGAAATTATGAATTTTATTTGCAAAAACAGCATTTGTAGTTAAAATAAAACGATAAATTCATAATTCAAGTAACGCCACCGAGCAGAATTTTTTTATATTGCTAAAAAAAATACGTGACAAAATTGTGTGGATCGTAACGAAAAGAGGCGAAATTATGAATTTTATTTGGAAAAACAGCGTTTGTAGGTGAAATAAATAGCATAAATTGATAATTCAAGTAACGCCACTGAACAGAATTTTTTTATAATGCTATGAAATACTTAACAAAATTGTGTGCATAGCAACGAGAAGAGGTGAAAACGTGAATTTTATTGCAAAAACAGCGTTTGTAGTTGAAATAAAAAGCATAAATTCATAATTCAAGTAACGCCACTGAGCAGAATTTTTTTATTTTGCTATGAAATACCTAACAAAATGGTGTGGATCGCAACGAGAAGTGGCGAAATTATGTATTTTATTTGCAAAAACAGCATTTGTAGTTATTTTGCATTTTGCTATGAAATACTTAACAAAATTGTGTGGATCGAAAACGAGAAATGGCACAAAAAGCATGAATTCAGAAATAATGTAACGCCACTGAGCAGAATATTTATATTTTCCTGTGAAACCCTTAACAAAATTGTGTGGATCGCAACGAGAAGAGGCGAAATTATGTATTTTATTTGCAAAAACAGCATTTGTAGTTAAAATAAAACGATAAATTCATAATTCAAGTAACGCCACCGAGCAGAATTTTTTTATATTGCTAAAAAAATACGTGACAAAATTGTGTGGATCGTAACGAAAAGAGGCGAAATTATGAATTTTATTTGGAAAAACAGCGTTTGTAGGTGAAATAAATAGCATAAATTGATAATTCAAGTAACGCCACTGAACAGAATTTTTTTATAATGCTATGAAATACTTAACAAAATTGTGTGCATAGCAACGAGAAGAGGTGAAAACGTGAATTTTATTGCAAAAACAGCGTTTGTAGTTGAAATAAAAAGCATAAATTCATAATTCAAGTAACGCCACTGAGCAGAATTTTTTTATTTTGCTATGAAATACCTAACAAAATGGTGTGGATCGCAACGAGAAGTGGCGAAATTATGTATTTTATTTGCAAAAACAGCATTTGTAGGTATTTTGCATTTTGCTATGAAATACTTAACAAAATTGTGTGGATCGAAAACGAGAAATGGCACAAAAAGCATGAATTCAGAAATAATGTAACGCCACTGAGCAGAATATTTATATTTTCCTGTGAAACCCTTAACAAAATTGTGTGGATCGCAACGAGAAGAGGCGAAATTATGTATTTTATTTGCAAAAACAGCATTTGTAGTTAAAATAAAACGATAAATTCATAATTCAAGTAACGCCACCGAGCAGAATTTTTTTATATTGCTAAAAAAATACGTGACAAAATTGTGTGGATCGTAACGAAAAGAGGCGAAATTATGAATTTTATTTGGAAAAACAGCGTTTGTAGGTGAAATAAATAGCATAAATTGATAATTCAAGTAACGCCACTGAACAGAATTTTTTTATAATGCTATGAAATACTTAACAAAATTGTGTGCATAGCAACGAGAAGAGGTGAAAACGTGAATTTTATTGCAAAAACAGCGTTTGTAGTTGAAATAAAAAGCATAAATTCATAATTCAAGTAACGCCACTGAGCAGAATTTTTTTATTTTGCTATGAAATACCTAACAAAATGGTGTGGATCGCAACGAGAAGTGGCGAAATTATGTATTTTATTTGCAAAAACAGCATTTGTAGGTATTTTGCATTTTGCTATGAAATACTTAACAAAATTGTGTGGATCGAAAACGAGAAATGGCACAAAAAGCATGAATTCAGAAATAATGTAACGCCACTGAGCAGAATATTTATATTTTCCTGTGAAACCCTTAACAAAATTGTGTGGATCGCAACGAGAAGAGGCGAAATTATGTATTTTATTTGCAAAAACAGCATTTGTAGTTAAAATAAAACGATAAATTCATAATTCAAGTAACGCCACCGAGCAGAATTTTTTTATATTGCTAAAAAAATACGTGACAAAATTGTGTGGATCGTAACGAAAAGAGGCGAAATTATGAATTTTATTTGGAAAAACAGCGTTTGTAGGTGAAATAAATAGCATAAATTGATAATTCAAGTAACGCCACTGAACAGAATTTTTTTATAATGCTATGAAATACTTAACAAAATTGTGTGCATAGCAACGAGAAGAGGTGAAAACGTGAATTTTATTGCAAAAACAGCGTTTGTAGTTGAAATAAAAAGCATAAATTCATAATTCAAGTAACGCCACTGAGCAGAATTTTTTTATTTTGCTATGAAATACCTAACAAAATGGTGTGGATCGCAACGAGAAGTGGCGAAATTATGTATTTTATTTGCAAAAACAGCATTTGTAGGTATTTTGCATTTTGCTATGAAATACTTAACAAAATTGTGTGGATCGAAAACGAGAAATGGCACAAAAAGCATGAATTCAGAAATAATGTAACGCCACTGAGCAGAATATTTATATTTTCCTGTGAAACCCTTAACAAAATTGTGTGGATCGCAACGAGAAGAGGCGAAATTATGTATTTTATTTGCAAAAACAGCATTTGTAGTTAAAATAAAACGATAAATTCATAATTCAAGTAACGCCACCGAGCAGAATTTTTTTATATTGCTAAAAAAATACGTGACAAAATTGTGTGGATCGTAACGAAAAGAGGCGAAATTATGAATTTTATTTGGAAAAACAGCGTTTGTAGGTGAAATAAATAGCATAAATTGATAATTAAAGTAACGCCACTGAACAGAATTTTTTTATAATGCTATGAAATACTTAACAAAATTGTGTGCATAGCAACGAGAAGAGGTGAAAACGTGAATTTATTTGCAAAAACAGCGTTTGTAGTTGAAATAAAAAGCATAAATTCATAATTCAAGTAACGCCACTGAGCAGAATTTTTTTATTTTGCTATGAAATACCTAACAAAGTGGTGTGGATCGCAACGAGAAGTGGCACAATTATGAATTTTATTTGCTAAACAGCTTTTGTTGTTGAAATAAATAGCATAAATTCAGCATTCAAGTAACGCCATTGAGCAGAATTTTTTTATTTTGATATGAAATACTTAACAAAATTGTGTGGATCGACGCGAGAAGAGGCGAAAACGCGAATATTATTTGCAAAAGTAGCGTTGGTTGTTGAAAGAAATAACATAAATTCAGAATTGAAGTAAGGCCACGGAGAGGAATTTTTTAATTTTGCTATGAAACCTTTAAAACATTCTGCGGATCGCAACGACAAGTTGTGAAATTATGAATTTTTTATGCAAAAACTGCGTTTGTAGGTAAAATAAATAGCATAGATTCAGAAAAAAAGTAACGTCACTGAGCAGAATTTTTTAATATTGATATGAAATACTTAACAAAATTATGTGGATAGCAACGAGAAGAGGCGAAATTATGAATTTTGTTTGGAAAAACAGCATTTGTAGATGAAATAAATAGCACGCATTGATAATTCAAGTAACGCCACTGAACAGAATTTTTTTATAATGCTATGAAATACTTAACAAAATTGTGTGCATAGCAACGAGAAGAGGCGAAAACGTGAATTTATTTGCAAAAACAGCGTTTGTAGTTTAAATAAATAGCATAAATTCAGAATTGAAGTAACGCCATTGAGCAGAATTTTTTTATTTTGTAATAAAATACTTAACAAAATTGTGTGGATCGCAACCAGAAGAGGCAAAAACGCGAATTTTATTTGCAAAAAGGGCGTTTGTAGTTGAAATAAAAAGCATAAATTCATAATTCAAGTAACGCCGCTGAGCAGAATTTTTTTATTTTGCTATGAAATACCTAACAAAATTGCGTGGATCGCAACGAGAAGTGGCGAAATTATGAATTTTATTAGCTAAAACAGCATTTGTAGTTGAAAAAAATAGCATAATTATATGGCATATAATTATGCTATTATATAAGCAGTGGCGTTACATATATTCTATGTAACGCCACTGAGCAGAATTTTTTTATATTGCTAGGAAATATTTGCCAAAATATGAGGATCGCAACGGCATGTGGCGAAATTATGAATTTTATTTGCAAAAACAGCGTTTGTAGTTTAAATAAATAGCATGAATTCAGAATTCAAGTAACGCCACTGAGCAGAATTTTTTTAAATTGCTAGGAAATACTTGTCAAAATTTTGAGAGTAGCAACGAGAAGATGCGAAAACGTGAATTTATTTGCATAAATAGCGTTTATAATTGAAATAAGTAGCATACATTCAGAATTGAAGGTACGCCATTAAGCAGAATTTCTTTATTTTGTAATGAACTACTTAAGAAAATTGTGTGGATCGCAACGATAAGAATCGAAAACGCGAATTTTATTTTCAAAAAGAGCGTTTGTGGTTGAAATAAAAAGCATAAATTCATAATTCAAGTTACGCCACTGAGCAGAATTTTTTTATTTTGCTATGAAATATTTAACAAAATGGTGTGGATCGCAAAGAAAAGTGGGGAAATTATGAATTTTATTAGAAAAAGAGCGTTTGTAGGTGAAAAAAATAACATAATTTGAGAATACATGTAACGCCACTGAGCAGAATTTTTTTATTTTGCTATGAAATACTTAACCAAATTGTGTGGATATAAAACGAGAAATGGCACAATTATGAATTTTATTTGCAAAAACAGCGTTGTTGTTGAAATAAATAGCATAAATTCAGCATTCAAGTAACGCCATTGAGCAGAATTTTTTTATTTTGCTATGAAATACCTAACAAAATTGTGTGGATCCCAACGAGAAGTGGCGAAATTATGAATTTTATTAGCAAAAAGAGCGTTAGTAGGTGAAAAAATTAGCGTAATTTGAGAATACATGTAACGCCACTGAGCAGAATTTTTTTATATTGCGGAAATTGTGGCGAAATTATGAATTTTATTTGCAAAAGCAGCGTTGGTTGTTGAAAGAAATATTATAAATTCGGAATTGTAGTAAGGCCACTGAGAGGATTTTTTTATTTTGTAATAAAATACTTAACAAAATTGTGTGGATCGCAACCAGAAGAGGCAAAAACGCGAATTTTATTTGCAAAAAGAGCGTTTGTTGTTGAATTAAAAAGCATAAGTTTATAATTCAAGTAACGCCACCGAGCAGAATTTTTTTATTTTGTTATGAAATACCTAACAAAAAAGCGTGGATCGCAACGAGAAGTTGCGAAATTATGAATTTTATTAGCAGAAAGAGCGTTTGTAGGTGAAAAAAATAATATAATTTGAGAAAACATGTAACGCCACTGAGCAGAATTTTTTTATATTGCTAGGAAATATTTGACAAAATTGTGAGGATCGCAACGAGATTTGGCGAAATAATGAATTTTATTTGCAAAAACAGCGTTTGTAGTTAAAATAAATAACATAAATTCAGAATTCAAGTAACGCCACTGAACTGAATTTTTGTAAAATGCTAGGAAATACTTGACAAAATTTTATGGGTAGCAACGAGAAGATGCGAAAACGTGAATTTATTTGCATAAACAGCGTTTATAATTGAAATAAGTAGCATAAATTCAGAATTGAAGGTACGCCATTGAGCAGAATTTTTTTATTTTGTAATGAAATACTTAACAACATTGTGTGGATCAGAACGAGAAGAATCGAAAACGTGAATTTATTTGCAAAAACAGCGTTTGTTGTTGCAATAAATAGCATAAATGCAGCATTCAAGTAACGCAACTGAGCAAAATTTTTTTATATTGCTAGAAAATACTTGACAAAATTGTGTGGATCGCAACGAGAAGTGGCGAAATTATGAATTTTATTTGCAAAAGCAGCGTTGGTTGTTGAAAGAGATAACAAAAATTCAGAATTGAAGTAAAGCCACTAAGAAGTTTTTTTTTATTTTGTTATGAAACCTTTAAAACATTGTGTGGATCGCAACGACAAGTGGTGAAATTATGAATTATTTTTGCAAAAACTGCGTTTGTAGGTAAAATAAATAGCATAGATTCAGAAAAAAAGCAACGTCACTGAACAGACTTTTTTAATATTGATATGAAATATTTAACAAAATTGTGTGCATCACAACGAGAAGAATCTAAAACGCGAAATTTATTTCCAAAAACAGCGTTTGTAGTTGAAATAAAAAGCATAAATTCATAATTCAAGTAACGCCACTGAGCAGATTTTTTTTATTTTGCTATGAAATACCTAACAAAATTGTGTGGATCGCAACGAGAAGTGGCGAAATTATGAATTTTATTTGGAAAAACAGCGTTTGTAGATGAAATAAAAAGCATAAATTCAGAAATAATGTAACGCCACTGAGCAGAATATTTATATTTTCCTGTGAAACCCTTAACAAAATTGTGTGGATCGCAACGAGAAGAGGCGAAATTATGTATTTTATTTGCAAAAACAGCATTTGTAGTTAAAATAAAACGATAAATTCATAATTCAAGTAACGCCACCGAGCAGAATTTTTTTATATTGCTAAAAAAAATACGTGACAAAATTGTGTGGATCGTAACGAAAAGAGGCGAAATTATGAATTTTATTTGGAAAAACAGCGTTTGTAGGTGAAATAAATAGCATAAATTGATAATTCAAGTAACGCCACTGAACAGAATTTTTTTATAATGCTATGAAATACTTAACAAAATTGTGTGCATAGCAACGAGAAGAGGTGAAAACGTGAATTTTATTGCAAAAACAGCGTTTGTAGTTGAAATAAAAAGCATAAATTCATAATTCAAGTAACGCCACTGAGCAGAATTTTTTTATTTTGCTATGAAATACCTAACAAAATGGTGTGGATCGCAACGAGAAGTGGCACAATTATGAATTTTATTTGCTAAACACCGTTTGTTGTTGAAATAAATAGCATAAATTCAGCATTCAAGTAACGCCATTGAGCAGAATTTTTTTATTTTGATATGAAATACTTAACAAAATTGTGTGGATCGACGCGAGAAGAGGCGAAAACGCGAATATTATTTGCAAAAGTATCGTTGGTTGTTGAAAAAAATAACATAAATTCAGAATTGAAGTAAGGCCACTGAGAGGCGTACGTTGTTGAAATAAATAGCATAAATTCAGCATTCGAGTAACGCCATTGAGCAGAATTTTTTTATTTTGATATGAAATACTTAACAAAATTGTGTGGATCGACGCGAGAAGAGGCGAAAACGCGAATTTTATTTGCAAAAGCAGCGTTGGTTGTTGAAAGAAATAACATAAATTCAGAATTGAAGTAAGGCCACGGAGAGGAATTTTTTAATTTTGCTATGAAACCTTTAAAACTTTGTGCGGATCGCAACGACAAGTTGTGAAATTATGAATTTTTTATGCAAAAACTGCGTTTGTAGGTAAAATAAATAGCATAGATTCAGAAAAAAAGTAACGTCACTGAGCAGAATTTTTTAATATTGATATGAAATACTTAACAAAATTATGTGGATAGCAACGAGAAGAGGCGAAATTATGAATTTTGTTTGGAAAAACAGCGTTTGTAGATGAAATAAATAGCATACATTGATAATTCAAGTAACGCCACTGAACAGAATTTTTTTATAATGCTATGAAATACTTAACAAAATTGTGTGCATAGCAACGAGAAGAGGCGAAAACGTGAATTTATTTGCAAAAACAGCGTTTGTAGTTTAAATAAATAGCATAAATTCAGAATTGAAGTAACGCCATTGAGCAGAATTTTTTTATTTTGTAATAAAATACTTAACAAAATTGTGTGGATCGCAACCAGAAGAGGCAAAAACGCGAATTTTATTTGCAAAAAGGGCGTTTGTAGTTGAAATAAAAAGCATAAATTCATAATTCAAGTAACGCCGCTGAGCAGAATTTTTTTATTTTGCTATGAAATACCTAACAAAATTGCGTGGATCGCAACGAGAAGTGGCGAAATTATGAATTTTATTAGCTAAAACAGCATTTGTAGTTGAAAAAAATAGCATAATTATATGGCATATAATTATGCTATTATATAAGCAGTGGCGTTACATATATTCTATGTAACGCCACTGAGCAGAATTTTTTTATATTGCTAGGAAATATTTGCCAAAATATGAGGATCGCAACGGCATGTGGCGAAATTATGAATTTTATTTGCAAAAACAGCGTTTGTAGTTTAAATAAATAGCATGAATTCAGAATTCAAGTAACGCCACTGAGCAGAATTTTTTTAAATTGCTAGGAAATACTTGTCAAAATTTTGAGAGTAGCAACGAGAAGATGCGAAAACGTGAATTTATTTGCATAAACAGCGTTTATAATTGAAATAAGTAGCATACATTCAGAATTGAAGGTACGCCATTAAGCAGAATTTCTTTATTTTGTAATGAACTACTTAAGAAAATTGTGTGGATCGCAACGATAAGAATCGAAAACGCGAATTTTATTTTCAAAAAGAGCGTTTGTGGTTGAAATAAAAAGCATAAATTCATAATTCAAGTTACGCCACTGAGCAGAATTTTTTTATTTTGCTATGAAATATTTAACAAAATGGTGTGGATCGCAAAGAGAAGTGGGGAAATTATGAATTTTATTAGCAAAAAGAGCGTTTGTAGGTGAAAAAAATAGCATAATTTGAGAATACATGTAACGCCACTGAGCAGAATTTTTTTATTTTGCTATGAAATACTTAACAAAATTGTGTGGATCGAAAACGAGAAATGGCACAATTATGAATTTTATTTGCAAAAACAGCGTTGTTGTTGAAATAAATAGCATAAATTCAGCATTCAAGTAACGCCATTGAGCAGAATTTTTTTATTTTGATATGAAATACTTAACAAAATTGTGTGGATCGACGCGAGAAGAGGCGAAAACGCGAATTTTATTTGCAAAAGCAGCGTTGGTTGTTGAAAGAAATAACATAAATTCAGAATTGAAGTAAGGCCACTGAGAGGAATTTTTTAATTTTGCTATGAAACCTTTAAAACATTGTGTGGATCGCAACGACAAGTTGTGAAATTATGAATTTTTTATGCAAAAACTGCGTTTGTAGGTAAAATAAATAGCATAGATTCAGAAAAAAAGTAACGTCACTTAACAGAAGTTTTTAATATTGATATGAAATTCTTAACAAAATTATGTGGATAGCAACGAGAAGAGGCGAAATTATGAATTTTATTTGCAAAAACAGCATTTGTAGTTAAAATAAAACGATAAATTCATAATTCAAGTAACGCCACCGAGCAGAATTTTTTTATATTGCTAAAAAAAATACGTGACAAAATTGTGTGGATCGTAACGAAAAGAGGCGAAATTATGAATTTTATTTGGAAAAACAGCGTTTGTAGGTGAAATAAATAGCATAAATTGATAATTCAAGTAACGCCACTGAACAGAATTTTTTTATAATGCTATGAAATACTTAACAAAATTGTGTGCATAGCAACGAGAAGAGGTGAAAACGTGAATTTTATTGCAAAAACAGCGTTTGTAGTTGAAATAAAAAGCATAAATTCATAATTCAAGTAACGCCACTGAGCAGAATTTTTTTATTTTGCTATGAAATACCTAACAAAATGGTGTGGATCGCAACGAGAAGTGGCGAAATTATGTATTTTATTTGCAAAAACAGCATTTGTAGTTATTTTGCATTTTGCTATGAAATACTTAACAAAATTGTGTGGATCGAAAACGAGAAATGGCACAAAAAGCATGAATTCAGAAATAATGTAACGCCACTGAGCAGAATATTTATATTTTCCTGTGAAACCCTTAACAAAATTGTGTGGATCGCAACGAGAAGAGGCGAAATTATGTATTTTATTTGCAAAAACAGCATTTGTAGTTAAAATAAAACGATAAATTCATAATTCAAGTAACGCCACCGAGCAGAATTTTTTTATATTGCTAAAAAAATACGTGACAAAATTGTGTGGATCGTAACGAAAAGAGGCGAAATTATGAATTTTATTTGGAAAAACAGCGTTTGTAGGTGAAATAAATAGCATAAATTGATAATTAAAGTAACGCCACTGAACAGAATTTTTTTATAATGCTATGAAATACTTAACAAAATTGTGTGCATAGCAACGAGAAGAGGTGAAAACGTGAATTTATTTGCAAAAACAGCGTTTGTAGTTGAAATAAAAAGCATAAATTCATAATTCAAGTAACGCCACTGAGCAGAATTTTTTTATTTTGCTATGAAATACCTAACAAAGTGGTGTGGATCGCAACGAGAAGTGGCACAATTATGAATTTTATTTGCTAAACAGCGTTTGTTGTTGAAATAAATAGCATAAATTCAGCATTCAAGTAACGCCATTGAGCAGAATTTTTTTATTTTGATATGAAATACTTAACAAAATTGTGTGGATCGACGCGAGAAGAGGCGAAAACGCGAATATTATTTGCAAAAATAGCGTTGGTTGTTGAAAGAAATAACATAAATTCAGAATTGAAGTAAGGCCACTGAGAGGCGTACGTTGTTGAAATAAATAGCATAAATTCAGCATTCAAGTAACGCCATTGAGCAGAATTTTTTTATTTTGATATGAAATACTTAACAAAATTGTGTGGATCGACGCGAGAAGAGGCGAAAACGCGAATTTTATTTGCAAAAGCAGCGTTGGTTGTTGAAAGAAATAACATAAATTCAGAATTGAAGTAAGGCCACGGAGAGGAATTTTTTAATTTTGCTATGAAACCTTTAAAACATTGTGCGGATCGCAACGACAAGTTGTGAAATTATGAATTTTTTATGCAAAAACTGCGTTTGTAGGTAAAATAAATAGCATAGATTCAGAAAAAAAGTAACGTCACTGAGAAGAATTTTTTAATATTGATATGAAATACTTAACAAAATTATGTGGATAGCAACGAGAAGAGGCGAAATTATGAATTTTGTTTGGAAAAACAGCGTTTGTAGATGAAATAAATAGCATACATTGATAATTCAAGTAACGCCACTGAACAGAATTTTTTTATAATGCTATGAAATACTTAACAAAATTGTGTGCATAGCAACGAGAAGAGGCGAAAACGTGAATTTATTTGCAAAAACAGCGTTTGTAGTTGAAATAAAAAGCATAAATTCATAATTCAAGTAACGCCGCTGAGCAGAATTTTTTTATTTTGCTATGAAATACCTAACAAAATTGCGTGGATCGCAACGAGAAGTGGCGAAATTATGAATTTTATTAGCTAAAACAGCATTTGTAGTTGAAAAAAATAGCATAATTATATGGCATATAATTATGCTATTATATAAGCAGTGGCGTTACATATATTCTATGTAACGCCACTGAGCAGAATTTTTTTATATTGCTAGGAAATATTTGCCAAAATATGAGGATCGCAACGGCATGTGGCGAAATTATGAATTTTATTTGCAAAAACAGCGTTTGTAGTTTAAATAAATAGCATGAATTCAGAATTCAAGTAACGCCACTGAGCAGAATTTTTTTAAATTGCTAGGAAATACTTGTCAAAATTTTGAGAGTAGCAACGAGAAGATGCGAAAACGTGAATTTATTTGCATAAACAGCGTTTATAATTGAAATAAGTAGCATACATTCAGAATTGAAGGTACGCCATTAAGCAGAATTTCTTTATTTTGTAATGAACTACTTAAGAAAATTGTGTGGATCGCAACGATAAGAATCGAAAACGCGAATTTTATTTTCAAAAAGAGCGTTTGTGGTTGAAATAAAAAGCATAAATTCATAATTCAAGTTACGCCACTGAGCAGAATTTTTTTATTTTGCTATGAAATATTTAACAAAATGGTGTGGATCGCAAAGAGAAGTGGGGAAATTATGAATTTTATTAGCAAAAAGAGCGTTTGTAGGTGAAAAAAATAGCATAATTTGAGAATACATGTAACGCCACTGAGCAGAATTTTTTTATTTTGCTATGAAATACTTAACAAAATTGTGTGGATCGAAAACGAGAAATGGCACAATTATGAATTTTATTTGCAAAAACAGCGTTGTTGTTGAAATAAATAGCATAAATTCAGCATTCAAGTAACGCCATTGAGCAGAATTTTTTTATTTTGATATGAAATACTTAACAAAATTGTGTGGATCGACGCGAGAAGAGGCGAAAACGCGAATTTTATTTGCAAAAGCAGCGTTGGTTGTTGAAAGAAATAACATAAATTCAGAATTGAAGTAAGGCCACTGAGAGGAATTTTTTAATTTTGCTATGAAACCTTTAAAACATTGTGTGGATCGCAACGACAAGTTGTGAAATTATGAATTTTTTATGCAAAAACTGCGTTTGTAGGTAAAATAAATAGCATAGATTCAGAAAAAAAGTAACGTCACTTAACAGAAGTTTTTAATATTGATATGAAATTCTTAACAAAATTATGTGGATAGCAACGAGAAGAGGCGAAATTATGAATTTTATTTGCAAAAACAGCATTTGTAGTTAAAATAAAACGATAAATTCATAATTCAAGTAACGCCACCGAGCAGAATTTTTTTATATTGCTAAAAAAAATACGTGACAAAATTGTGTGGATCGTAACGAAAAGAGGCGAAATTATGAATTTTATTTGGAAAAACAGCGTTTGTAGGTGAAATAAATAGCATAAATTGATAATTCAAGTAACGCCACTGAACAGAATTTTTTTATAATGCTATGAAATACTTAACAAAATTGTGTGCATAGCAACGAGAAGAGGTGAAAACGTGAATTTTATTGCAAAAACAGCGTTTGTAGTTGAAATAAAAAGCATAAATTCATAATTCAAGTAACGCCACTGAGCAGAATTTTTTTATTTTGCTATGAAATACCTAACAAAATGGTGTGGATCGCAACGAGAAGTGGCGAAATTATGTATTTTATTTGCAAAAACAGCATTTGTAGTTATTTTGCATTTTGCTATGAAATACTTAACAAAATTGTGTGGATCGAAAACGAGAAATGGCACAAAAAGCATGAATTCAGAAATAATGTAACGCCACTGAGCAGAATATTTATATTTTCCTGTGAAACCCTTAACAAAATTGTGTGGATCGCAACGAGAAGAGGCGAAATTATGTATTTTATTTGCAAAAACAGCATTTGTAGTTAAAATAAAACGATAAATTCATAATTCAAGTAACGCCACCGAGCAGAATTTTTTTATATTGCTAAAAAAATACGTGACAAAATTGTGTGGATCGTAACGAAAAGAGGCGAAATTATGAATTTTATTTGGAAAAACAGCGTTTGTAGGTGAAATAAATAGCATAAATTGATAATTAAAGTAACGCCACTGAACAGAATTTTTTTATAATGCTATGAAATACTTAACAAAATTGTGTGCATAGCAACGAGAAGAGGTGAAAACGTGAATTTATTTGCAAAAACAGCGTTTGTAGTTGAAATAAAAAGCATAAATTCATAATTCAAGTAACGCCACTGAGCAGAATTTTTTTATTTTGCTATGAAATACCTAACAAAGTGGTGTGGATCGCAACGAGAAGTGGCACAATTATGAATTTTATTTGCTAAACAGCGTTTGTTGTTGAAATAAATAGCATAAATTCAGCATTCAAGTAACGCCATTGAGCAGAATTTTTTTATTTTGATATGAAATACTTAACAAAATTGTGTGGATCGACGCGAGAAGAGGCGAAAACGCGAATTTTATTTGCAAAAGCAGCGTTGGTTGTTGAAAGAAATAACATAAATTCAGAATTGAAGTAAGGCCACGGAGAGGAATTTTTTAATTTTGCTATGAAACCTTTAAAACTTTGTGCGGATCGCAACGACAAGTTGTGAAATTATGAATTTTTTATGCAAAAACTGCGTTTGTAGGTAAAATAAATAGCATAGATTCAGAAAAAAAGTAACGTCACTGAGCAGAATTTTTTAATATTGATATGAAATACTTAACAAAATTATGTGGATAGCAACGAGAAGAGGCGAAATTATGAATTTTGTTTGGAAAAACAGCGTTTGTAGATGAAATAAATAGCATACATTGATAATTCAAGAAACGCCACTGAACAGAATTTTTTTATAATGCTATGAAATACTTAACAAAATCGTGTGCATAGCAACGAGAAGAGGCGAAAACGTGAATTTATTTGCAAAAACAGCGTTTGTAGTTTAAATAAATAGCATAAATTCAGAATTGAAGTAACGCCATTGAGCAGAATTTTTTTATTTTGTAATAAAATACTTAACGAAATTGTGTGGATCGCAACCAGAAGAGGCAAAAACGCGAATTTTATTTGCAAAAAGGGCGTTTGTACTTGAAATAAAAAGCATAAATTCATAATTCAAGTAACGCCGCTGAGCAGAATTTTTTTATTTTGCTATGAAATACCTAACAAAATTGCGTGGATCGCAACGAGAAGTGGCGAAATTATGAATTTTATTAGCTAAAACAGCATTTGTAGTTGAAAAAAATAGCATAATTATATGGCATATAATTATGCTATTATATAAGCAGTGGCGTTACATATATTCTATGTAACGCCACTGAGCAGACTTTTTTTATATTGCTAGGAAATATTTGCCAAAATATGAGGATCGCAACGGCATGTGGCGAAATTATGAATTTTATTTGCAAAAACAGCGTTTGTAGTTTAAATAAATAGCATGAATTCAGAATTCAAGTAACGCCACTGAGCAGAATTTTTTTAAATTGCTAGGAAATACTTGTCAAAATTTTGAGAGTAGCAACGAGAAGATGCGAAAACGTGAATTTATTTGCATAAACAGCGTTTATAATTGAAATAAGTAGCATACATTCAGAATTGAAGGTACGCCATTGAGCAGAATTTTTTTATTTTGATATGAAATACTTAACAAAATTGTGTGGATCGACGCGAGAAGAGGCGAAAACGCGAATTTTATTTGCAAAAGCAGCGTTGGTTGTTGAAAGAAATAACATAAATTCAGAATTGAAGTAAGGCCACGGAGAGGAATTTTTTAATTTTGCTATGAAACCTTTAAAACTTTGTGCGGATCGCAACGACAAGTTGTGAAATTATGAATTTTTTATGCAAAAACTGCGTTTGTAGGTAAAATAAATAGCATAGATTCAGAAAAAAAGTAACGTCACTGAGCAGAATTTTTTAATATTGATATGAAATACTTAACAAAATTATGTGGATAGCAACGAGAAGAGGCGAAATTATGAATTTTGTTTGGAAAAACAGCGTTTGTAGATGAAATAAATAGCATACATTGATAATTCAAGTAACGCCACTGAACAGAATTTTTTTATAATGCTATGAAATACTTAACAAAATTGTGTGCATAGCAACGAGAAGAGGCGAAAACGTGAATTTATTTGCAAAAACAGCGTTTGTAGTTTAAATAAATAGCATAAATTCAGAATTGAAGTAACGCCATTGAGCAGAATTTTTTTATTTTGTAATAAAATACTTAACAAAATTGTGTGGATCGCAACCAGAAGAGGCAAAAACGCGAATTTTATTTGCAAAAAGGGCGTTTGTAGTTGAAATAAAAAGCATAAATTCATAATTCAAGTAACGCCGCTGAGCAGAATTTTTTTATTTTGCTATGAAATACCTAACAAAATTGCGTGGATCGCAACGAGAAGTGGCGAAATTATGAATTTTATTAGCTAAAACAGCATTTGTAGTTGAAAAAAATAGCATAATTATATGGCATATAATTATGCTATTATATAAGCAGTGGCGTTACATATATTCTATGTAACGCCACTGAGCAGAATTTTTTTATATTGCTAGGAAATATTTGCCAAAATATGAGGATCGCAACGGCATGTGGCGAAATTATGAATTTTATTTGCAAAAACAGCGTTTGTAGTTTAAATAAATAGCATGAATTCAGAATTCAAGTAACGCCACTGAGCAGAATTTTTTTAAATTGCTAGGAAATACTTGTCAAAATTTTGAGAGTAGCAACGAGAAGATGCGAAAACGTGAATTTATTTGCATAAACAGCGTTTATAATTGAAATAAGTAGCATACATTCAGAATTGAAGGTACGCCATTAAGCAGAATTTCTTTATTTTGTAATGAACTACTTAAGAAAATTGTGTGGATCGCAACGATAAGAATCGAAAACGCGAATTTTATTTTCAAAAAGAGCGTTTGTGGTTGAAATAAAAAGCATAAATTCATAATTCAAGTTACGCCACTGAGCAGAATTTTTTTATTTTGCTATGAAATATTTAACAAAATGGTGTGGATCGCAAAGAGAAGTGGGGAAATTATGAATTTTATTAGCAAAAAGAGCGTTTGTAGGTGAAAAAAATAGCATAATTTGAGAATACATGTAACGCCACTGAGCAGAATTTTTTTATTTTGCTATGAAATACTTAACAAAATTGTGTGGATCGAAAACGAGAAATGGCACAATTATGAATTTTATTTGCAAAAACAGCGTTGTTGTTGAAATAAATAGCATAAATTCAGCATTCAAGTAACGCCATTGAGCAGAATTTTTTTATTTTGATATGAAATACTTAACAAAATTGTGTGGATCGACGCGAGAAGAGGCGAAAACGCGAATTTTATTTGCAAAAGCAGCGTTGGTTGTTGAAAGAAATAACATAAATTCAGAATTGAAGTAAGGCCACGGAGAGGAATTTTTTAATTTTGCTATGAAACCTTTAAAACATTGTGCGGATCGCAACGACAAGTTGTGAAATTATGAATTTTTTATGCAAAAACTGCGTTTGTAGGTAAAATAAATAGCATAAATTCACAATTCAAGTAACGCCACTGATCAGAATTTTTTATAATGCTATGAAATACTTAACAAAATTGTGTGCATAGCAACGAGAAGAGGCGAAAACGTGAATTTATGTGCAAAAACAGCGTTTGTAGTTTAAATAAATAGCATAAAGTCAGAATTGAAGTAACGCCATTGAGCAGAATTTTTTTATTCCGTAATAAAATACTTAACAAAATTGTGTGGATCGCAACCAGAAGAGGCAAAAACGCGAATTTTATTTGCAAAAAGAGCGTTTGTAGTTGAAATAAAAAGCATAAATTCATAATTCAAGTAACGCCGCTGAGCAGAATTTTTTTATTTTGCTATGAAATACCTAACAAAATTGCGTGTATGGCAACGAGAAGTGGCGAAATTATGAATTTTATTAGCTAAAACAGCATTTGTAGTTGAAAAAAATAGCATAATTATATGGCATATAATTATGCTATTATATAAGCAGTGGCGTTACATATATTCTATGTAACGCCACTGAGCAGAATTTTTTTATATTGCTAGGAAATATTTGCCAAAATATGAGGATCGCAACGGCATGTGGCGAAATTATGAATTTTATTTGCAAAAACAGCGTTTGTAGTTTAAATAAATAGCATGAATTCAGAATTCAAGTAACGCCACTGAGCAGAATTTTTTTAAATTGCTAGGAAATACTTGTCAAAATTTTGAGAGTAGCAACGAGAAGATGCGAAAACGTGAATTTATTTGCATAAACAGCGTTTATAATTGAAATAAGTAGCATACATTCAGAATTGAAGGTACGCCATTAAGCAGAATTTCTTTATTTTGTAATGAACTACTTAAGAAAATTGTGTGGATCGCAACGATAAGAATCGAAAACGCGAATTTTATTTTCAAAAAGAGCGTTTGTGGTTGAAATAAAAAGCATAAATTCATAATTCAAGTTACGCCACTGAGCAGAATTTTTTTATTTTGCTATGAAATATTTAACAAAATGGTGTGGATCGCAAAGAGAAGTGGGGAAATTATGAATTTTATTAGCAAAAAGAGCGTTTGTAGGTGAAAAAAATAGCATAATTTGAGAATACATGTAACGCCACTGAGCAGAATTTTTTTATTTTGCTATGAAATACTTAACAAAATTGTGTGGATCGAAAACGAGAAATGGCACAATTATGAATTTTATTTGCAAAAACAGCGTTGTTGTTGAAATAAATAGCATAAATTCAGCATTCAAGTAACGCCATTGAGCAGAATTTTTTTATTTTGATATGAAATACTTAACAAAATTGTGTGGATCGACGCGAGAAGAGGCGAAAACGCGAATTTTATTTGCAAAAGCAGCGTTGGTTGTTGAAAGAAATAACATAAATTCAGAATTGAAGTAAGGCCACGGAGAGGAATTTTTTAATTTTGCTATGAAACCTTTAAAACATTGTGCGGATCGCAACGACAAGTTGTGAAATTATGAATTTTTTATGCAAAAACTGCGTTTGTAGGTAAAATAAATAGCATAGATTCAGAAAAAAAGTAACGTCACTGAGCAGAATTTTTTAATATTGATATGAAATACTTAACAAAATTATGTGGATAGCAACGAGAAGAGGCGAAATTATGAATTTTGTTTGGAAAAACAGCGTTTGTAGATGAAATAAATAGCATACATTGATAATTCAAGTAACGCCACTGAACAGAATTTTTTTATAATGCTATGAAATACTTAACAAAATTGTGTGCATAGCAACGAGAAGAGGCGAAAACGTGAATTTATTTGCAAAAACAGCGTTTGTAGTTGAAATAAAAAGCATAAATTCATAATTCAAGTAACGCCGCTGAGCAGAATTTTTTTATTTTGCTATGAAATACCTAACAAAATTGCGTGGATCGCAACGAGAAGTGGCGAAATTATGAATTTTATTAGCTAAAACAGCATTTGTAGTTGAAAAAAATAGCATAATTATATGGCATATAATTATGCTATTATATAAGCAGTGGCGTTACATATATTCTATGTAACGCCACTGAGCAGAATTTTTTTATATTGCTAGGAAATATTTGCCAAAATATGAGGATCGCAACGGCATGTGGCGAAATTATGAATTTTATTTGCAAAAACAGCGTTTGTAGTTTAAATAAATAGCATGAATTCAGAATTCAAGTAACGCCACTGAGCAGAATTTTTTTAAATTGCTAGGAAATACTTGTCAAAATTTTGAGAGTAGCAACGAGAAGATGCGAAAACGTGAATTTATTTGCATAAACAGCGTTTATAATTGAAATAAGTAGCATACATTCAGAATTGAAGGTACGCCATTAAGCAGAATTTCTTTATTTTGTAATGAACTACTTAAGAAAATTGTGTGGATCGCAACGATAAGAATCGAAAACGCGAATTTTATTTTCAAAAAGAGCGTTTGTGGTTGAAATAAAAAGCATAAATTCATAATTCAAGTTACGCCACTGAGCAGAATTTTTTTATTTTGCTATGAAATATTTAACAAAATGGTGTGGATCGCAAAGAGAAGTGGGGAAATTATGAATTTTATTAGCAAAAAGAGCGTTTGTAGGTGAAAAAAATAGCATAATTTGAGAATACATGTAACGCCACTGAGCAGAATTTTTTTATTTTGCTATGAAATACTTAACAAAATTGTGTGGATCGAAAACGAGAAATGGCACAATTATGAATTTTATTTGCAAAAACAGCGTTGTTGTTGAAATAAATAGCATAAATTCAGCATTCAAGTAACGCCATTGAGCAGAATTTTTTTATTTTGATATGAAATACTTAACAAAATTGTGTGGATCGACGCGAGAAGAGGCGAAAACGCGAATTTTATTTGCAAAAGCAGCGTTGGTTGTTGAAAGAAATAACATAAATTCAGAATTGAAGTAAGGCCACTGAGAGGAATTTTTTAATTTTGCTATGAAACCTTTAAAACATTGTGTGGATCGCAACGACAAGTTGTGAAATTATGAATTTTTTATGCAAAAACTGCGTTTGTAGGTAAAATAAATAGCATAGATTCAGAAAAAAAGTAACGTCACTTAACAGAAGTTTTTAATATTGATATGAAATTCTTAACAAAATTATGTGGATAGCAACGAGAAGAGGCGAAATTATGAATTTTATTTGCAAAAACAGCATTTGTAGTTAAAATAAAACGATAAATTCATAATTCAAGTAACGCCACCGAGCAGAATTTTTTTATATTGCTAAAAAAAATACGTGACAAAATTGTGTGGATCGTAACGAAAAGAGGCGAAATTATGAATTTTATTTGGAAAAACAGCGTTTGTAGGTGAAATAAATAGCATAAATTGATAATTCAAGTAACGCCACTGAACAGAATTTTTTTATAATGCTATGAAATACTTAACAAAATTGTGTGCATAGCAACGAGAAGAGGTGAAAACGTGAATTTTATTGCAAAAACAGCGTTTGTAGTTGAAATAAAAAGCATAAATTCATAATTCAAGTAACGCCACTGAGCAGAATTTTTTTATTTTGCTATGAAATACCTAACAAAGTGGTGTGGATCGCAACGAGAAGTGGCGAAATTATGTATTTTATTTGCAAAAACAGCATTTGTAGTTATTTTGCATTTTGCTATGAAATACCTAGCAAAATGGTGTGGATCGCAACGAGAAGTGGCGAAATTATGTATTTTATTTGCAAAAACAGCATTTGTAGTTATTTTGCATTTTGCTATGAAATACTTAACAAAATTGTGTGGATCGAAAACGAGAAATGGCACAAAAAGCATGAATTCAGAAATAATGTAACGCCACTGAGCAGAATATTTATATTTTCCTGTGAAACCCTTAACAAAATTGTGTGGATCGCAACGAGAAGAGGCGAAATTATGTATTTTATTTGCAAAAACAGCATTTGTAGTTAAAATAAAACGATAAATTCATAATTCAAGTAACGCCACCGAGCAGAATTTTTTTATATTGCTAAAAAAATACGTGACAAAATTGTGTGGATCGTAACGAAAAGAGGCGAAATTATGAATTTTATTTGGAAAAACAGCGTTTGTAGGTGAAATAAATAGCATAAATTGATAATTAAAGTAACGCCACTGAACAGAATTTTTTTATAATGCTATGAAATACTTAACAAAATTGTGTGCATAGCAACGAGAAGAGGTGAAAACGTGAATTTATTTGCAAAAACAGCGTTTGTAGTTGAAATAAAAAGCATAAATTCATAATTCAAGTAACGCCACTGAGCAGAATTTTTTTATTTTGCTATGAAATACCTAACAAAGTGGTGTGGATCGCAACGAGAAGTGGCACAATTATGAATTTTATTTGCTAAACAGCGTTTGTTGTTGAAATAAATAGCATAAATTCAGCATTCAAGTAACGCCATTGAGCAGAATTTTTTTATTTTGATATGAAATACTTAACAAAATTGTGTGGATCGACGCGAGAAGAGGCGAAAACGCGAATTTTATTTGCAAAAGCAGCGTTGGTTGTTGAAAGAAATAACATAAATTCAGAATTGAAGTAAGGCCACGGAGAGGAATTTTTTAATTTTGCTATGAAACCTTTAAAACTTTGTGCGGATCGCAACGACAAGTTGTGAAATTATGAATTTTTTATGCAAAAACTGCGTTTGTAGGTAAAATAAATAGCATAGATTCAGAAAAAAAGTAACGTCACTGAGCAGAATTTTTTAATATTGATATGAAATACTTAACAAAATTATGTGGATAGCAACGAGAAGAGGCGAAATTATGAATTTTGTTTGGAAAAACAGCGTTTGTAGATGAAATAAATAGCATACATTGATAATTCAAGTAACGCCACTGAACAGAATTTTTTTATAATGCTATGAAATACTTAACAAAATCGTGTGCATAGCAACGAGAAGAGGCGAAAACGTGAATTTATTTGCAAAAACAGCGTTTGTAGTTTAAATAAATAGCATAAATTCAGAATTGAAGTAACGCCATTGAGCAGAATTTTTTTATTTTGTAATAAAATACTTAACGAAATTGTGTGGATCGCAACCAGAAGAGGCAAAAACGCGAATTTTATTTGCAAAAAGGGCGTTTGTACTTGAAATAAAAAGCATAAATTCATAATTCAAGTAACGCCGCTGAGCAGAATTTTTTTATTTTGCTATGAAATACCTAACAAAATTGCGTGGATCGCAACGAGAAGTGGCGAAATTATGAATTTTATTAGCTAAAACAGCATTTGTAGTTGAAAAAAATAGCATAATTATATGGCATATAATTATGCTATTATATAAGCAGTGGCGTTACATATATTCTATGTAACGCCACTGAGCAGACTTTTTTTATATTGCTAGGAAATATTTGCCAAAATATGAGGATCGCAACGGCATGTGGCGAAATTATGAATTTTATTTGCAAAAACAGCGTTTGTAGTTTAAATAAATAGCATGAATTCAGAATTCAAGTAACGCCACTGAGCAGAATTTTTTTAAATTGCTAGGAAATACTTGTCAAAATTTTGAGAGTAGCAACGAGAAGATGCGAAAACGTGAATTTATTTGCATAAACAGCGTTTATAATTGAAATAAGTAGCATACATTCAGAATTGAAGGTACGCCATTGAGCAGAATTTTTTTATTTTGATATGAAATACTTAACAAAATTGTGTGGATCGACGCGAGAAGAGGCGAAAACGCGAATTTTATTTGCAAAAGCAGCGTTGGTTGTTGAAAGAAATAACATAAATTCAGAATTGAAGTAAGGCCACGGAGAGGAATTTTTTAATTTTGCTATGAAACCTTTAAAACTTTGTGCGGATCGCAACGACAAGTTGTGAAATTATGAATTTTTTATGCAAAAACTGCGTTTGTAGGTAAAATAAATAGCATAGATTCAGAAAAAAAGTAACGTCACTGAGCAGAATTTTTTAATATTGATATGAAATACTTAACAAAATTATGTGGATAGCAACGAGAAGAGGCGAAATTATGAATTTTGTTTGGAAAAACAGCGTTTGTAGATGAAATAAATAGCATACATTGATAATTCAAGTAACGCCACTGAACAGAATTTTTTTATAATGCTATGAAATACTTAACAAAATTGTGTGCATAGCAACGAGAAGAGGCGAAAACGTGAATTTATTTGCAAAAACAGCGTTTGTAGTTTAAATAAATAGCATAAATTCAGAATTGAAGTAACGCCATTGAGCAGAATTTTTTTATTTTGTAATAAAATACTTAACAAAATTGTGTGGATCGCAACCAGAAGAGGCAAAAACGCGAATTTTATTTGCAAAAAGGGCGTTTGTAGTTGAAATAAAAAGCATAAATTCATAATTCAAGTAACGCCGCTGAGCAGAATTTTTTTATTTTGCTATGAAATACCTAACAAAATTGCGTGGATCGCAACGAGAAGTGGCGAAATTATGAATTTTATTAGCTAAAACAGCATTTGTAGTTGAAAAAAATAGCATAATTATATGGCATATAATTATGCTATTATATAAGCAGTGGCGTTACATATATTCTATGTAACGCCACTGAGCAGAATTTTTTTATATTGCTAGGAAATATTTGCCAAAATATGAGGATCGCAACGGCATGTGGCGAAATTATGAATTTTATTTGCAAAAACAGCGTTTGTAGTTTAAATAAATAGCATGAATTCAGAATTCAAGTAACGCCACTGAGCAGAATTTTTTTAAATTGCTAGGAAATACTTGTCAAAATTTTGAGAGTAGCAACGAGAAGATGCGAAAACGTGAATTTATTTGCATAAACAGCGTTTATAATTGAAATAAGTAGCATACATTCAGAATTGAAGGTACGCCATTAAGCAGAATTTCTTTATTTTGTAATGAACTACTTAAGAAAATTGTGTGGATCGCAACGATAAGAATCGAAAACGCGAATTTTATTTTCAAAAAGAGCGTTTGTGGTTGAAATAAAAAGCATAAATTCATAATTCAAGTTACGCCACTGAGCAGAATTTTTTTATTTTGCTATGAAATATTTAACAAAATGGTGTGGATCGCAAAGAGAAGTGGGGAAATTATGAATTTTATTAGCAAAAAGAGCGTTTGTAGGTGAAAAAAATAGCATAATTTGAGAATACATGTAACGCCACTGAGCAGAATTTTTTTATTTTGCTATGAAATACTTAACAAAATTGTGTGGATCGAAAACGAGAAATGGCACAATTATGAATTTTATTTGCAAAAACAGCGTTGTTGTTGAAATAAATAGCATAAATTCAGCATTCAAGTAACGCCATTGAGCAGAATTTTTTTATTTTGATATGAAATACTTAACAAAATTGTGTGGATCGACGCGAGAAGAGGCGAAAACGCGAATTTTATTTGCAAAAGCAGCGTTGGTTGTTGAAAGAAATAACATAAATTCAGAATTGAAGTAAGGCCACTGAGAGGAATTTTTTAATTTTGCTATGAAACCTTTAAAACATTGTGTGGATCGCAACGACAAGTTGTGAAATTATGAATTTTTTATGCAAAAACTGCGTTTGTAGGTAAAATAAATAGCATAGATTCAGAAAAAAAGTAACGTCACTTAACAGAAGTTTTTAATATTGATATGAAATTCTTAACAAAATTATGTGGATAGCAACGAGAAGAGGCGAAATTATGAATTTTATTTGCAAAAACAGCATTTGTAGTTAAAATAAAACGATAAATTCATAATTCAAGTAACGCCACCGAGCAGAATTTTTTTATATTGCTAAAAAAAATACGTGACAAAATTGTGTGGATCGTAACGAAAAGAGGCGAAATTATGAATTTTATTTGGAAAAACAGCGTTTGTAGGTGAAATAAATAGCATAAATTGATAATTCAAGTAACGCCACTGAACAGAATTTTTTTATAATGCTATGAAATACTTAACAAAATTGTGTGCATAGCAACGAGAAGAGGTGAAAACGTGAATTTTATTGCAAAAACAGCGTTTGTAGTTGAAATAAAAAGCATAAATTCATAATTCAAGTAACGCCACTGAGCAGAATTTTTTTATTTTGCTATGAAATACCTAACAAAATGGTGTGGATCGCAACGAGAAGTGGCGAAATTATGTATTTTATTTGCAAAAACAGCATTTGTAGGTATTTTGCATTTTGCTATGAAATACTTAACAAAATTGTGTGGATCGAAAACGAGAAATGGCACAAAAAGCATGAATTCAGAAATAATGTAACGCCACTGAGCAGAATATTTATATTTTCCTGTGAAACCCTTAACAAAATTGTGTGGATCGCAACGAGAAGAGGCGAAATTATGTATTTTATTTGCAAAAACAGCATTTGTAGTTAAAATAAAACGATAAATTCATAATTCAAGTAACGCCACCGAGCAGAATTTTTTTATATTGCTAAAAAAATACGTGACAAAATTGTGTGGATCGTAACGAAAAGAGGCGAAATTATGAATTTTATTTGGAAAAACAGCGTTTGTAGGTGAAATAAATAGCATAAATTGATAATTAAAGTAACGCCACTGAACAGAATTTTTTTATAATGCTATGAAATACTTAACAAAATTGTGTGCATAGCAACGAGAAGAGGTGAAAACGTGAATTTATTTGCAAAAACAGCGTTTGTAGTTGAAATAAAAAGCATAAATTCATAATTCAAGTAACGCCACTGAGCAGAATTTTTTTATTTTGCTATGAAATACCTAACAAAGTGGTGTGGATCGCAACGAGAAGTGGCACAATTATGAATTTTATTTGCTAAACAGCGTTTGTTGTTGAAATAAATAGCATAAATTCAGCATTCAAGTAACGCCATTGAGCAGAATTTTTTTATTTTGATATGAAATACTTAACAAAATTGTGTGGATCGACGCGAGAAGAGGCGAAAACGCGAATATTATTTGCAAAAATAGCGTTGGTTGTTGAAAGAAATAACATAAATTCAGAATTGAAGTAAGGCCACTGAGAGGCGTACGTTGTTGAAATAAATAGCATAAATTCAGCATTCAAGTAACGCCATTGAGCAGAATTTTTTTATTTTGATATGAAATACTTAACAAAATTGTGTGGATCGACGCGAGAAGAGGCGAAAACGCGAATTTTATTTGCAAAAGCAGCGTTGGTTGTTGAAAGAAATAACATAAATTCAGAATTGAAGTAAGGCCACGGAGAGGAATTTTTTAATTTTGCTATGAAACCTTTAAAACATTGTGCGGATCGCAACGACAAGTTGTGAAATTATGAATTTTTTATGCAAAAACTGCGTTTGTAGGTAAAATAAATAGCATAGATTCAGAAAAAAAGTAACGTCACTGAGCAGAATTTTTTAATATTGATATGAAATACTTAACAAAATTATGTGGATAGCAACGAGAAGAGGCGAAATTATGAATTTTGTTTGGAAAAACAGCGTTTGTAGATGAAATAAATAGCATACATTGATAATTCAAGTAACGCCACTGAACAGAATTTTTTTATAATGCTATGAAATACTTAACAAAATTGTGTGCATAGCAACGAGAAGAGGCGAAAACGTGAATTTATTTGCAAAAACAGCGTTTGTAGTTGAAATAAAAAGCATAAATTCATAATTCAAGTAACGCCGCTGAGCAGAATTTTTTTATTTTGCTATGAAATACCTAACAAAATTGCGTGGATCGCAACGAGAAGTGGCGAAATTATGAATTTTATTAGCTAAAACAGCATTTGTAGTTGAAAAAAATAGCATAATTATATGGCATATAATTATGCTATTATATAAGCAGTGGCGTTACATATATTCTATGTAACGCCACTGAGCAGAATTTTTTTATATTGCTAGGAAATATTTGCCAAAATATGAGGATCGCAACGGCATGTGGCGAAATTATGAATTTTATTTGCAAAAACAGCGTTTGTAGTTTAAATAAATAGCATGAATTCAGAATTCAAGTAACGCCACTGAGCAGAATTTTTTTAAATTGCTAGGAAATACTTGTCAAAATTTTGAGAGTAGCAACGAGAAGATGCGAAAACGTGAATTTATTTGCATAAACAGCGTTTATAATTGAAATAAGTAGCATACATTCAGAATTGAAGGTACGCCATTAAGCAGAATTTCTTTATTTTGTAATGAACTACTTAAGAAAATTGTGTGGATCGCAACGATAAGAATCGAAAACGCGAATTTTATTTTCAAAAAGAGCGTTTGTGGTTGAAATAAAAAGCATAAATTCATAATTCAAGTTACGCCACTGAGCAGAATTTTTTTATTTTGCTATGAAATATTTAACAAAATGGTGTGGATCGCAAAGAGAAGTGGGGAAATTATGAATTTTATTAGCAAAAAGAGCGTTTGTAGGTGAAAAAAATAGCATAATTTGAGAATACATGTAACGCCACTGAGCAGAATTTTTTTATTTTGCTATGAAATACTTAACAAAATTGTGTGGATCGAAAACGAGAAATGGCACAATTATGAATTTTATTTGCAAAAACAGCGTTGTTGTTGAAATAAATAGCATAAATTCAGCATTCAAGTAACGCCATTGAGCAGAATTTTTTTATTTTGCTATGAAATACCTAACAAAATTGTGTGGATCCCAACGAGAAGTGGCGAAATTATGAATTTTATTAGCAAAAAGAGCGTTTGTAGGTGAAAAAATTAGCGTAATTTGAGAATACATGTAACGCCACTGAGCAGAATTTTTTTATATTGCGGAAATTGTGGCGAAATTATGAATTTTATTTGCAAAAGCAGCGTTGGTTGTTGAAAGAAATATTATAAATTCGGAATTGTAGTAAGGCCACTGAGAGGATTTTTTTATTTTGTAATAAAATACTTAACAAAATTGTGTGGATCGCAACCAGAAGAGGCAAAAACGCGAATTTTATTTGCAAAAAGAGCGTTTGTAGTTGAATTAAAAAGCATAAATTTATAATTCAAGTAACGCCACTGAGCAGAATTTTTTTATTTTGTTATGAAATACCTAACAAAAAAGCGTGGATCGCAACGAGAAGTTGCGAAATTATGAATTTTATTAGCAGAAAGAGCGTTTGTAGGTGAAAAAAATAATATAATTTGAGAAAACATGTAACGCCACTGAGCAGAATTTTTTTATATTGCTAGGAAATATTTGACAAAATTGTGAGGATCGCAACGAGATGTGGCGAAATAATGAATTTTATTAGCAGAAAGAGCGTTTGTAGGTGAAAAAAATAATATAATTTGAGAAAACATGTAACGCCACTGAGCAGAATTTTTTTATATTGCTAGGAAATATTTGACAAAATTGTGAGGATCGCAACGAGATGTGGCGAAATAATGAATTTTATTTGCAAAAACAGCGTTTGTAGTTAAAATAAATAACATAAATTCAGAATTCAAGTAACGCCACTGAACTGAATTTTTTTAAAATGCTAGGAAATACTTGACAAAATTTTATGGGTAGCAACGAGAAGATGCGAAAACGTGAATTTATTTGCATAAACAGCGTTTATAATTGAAATAAGTAGCATAAATTCAGAATTGAAGGTACGCCATTGAGCAGAATTTTTTTATTTTGTAATGAAATACTTAACAACATTGTGTGGATCACAACGAGAAGAATCGAAAACGCGAATTTTATTTGCAAAAACAGCGTTTGTTGTTGCAATAAATAGCATAAATGCAGCATTCAAGTAACGCAACTGAGCAAAATTTTTTTATATTGCTAGAAAATACTTGACAAAATTGTGTGGATCGCAACGAGAAGTGGCGAAATTATGAATTTTATTTGCAAAAGCAGCGTTGGTTGTTGAAAGAGATAACAAAAATTCAGAATTGAAGTAAAGCCACTAAGAAGTTTTTTTTTATTTTGTTATGAAACCTTTAAAACATTGTGTGGATCGCAACGACAAGTGGTGAAATTATGAATTATTTTTGCAAAAACTGCGTTTGTAGGTAAAATAAATAGCATAGATTCAGAAAAAAAGCAACGTCACTGAACAGACTTTTTTAATATTGATATGAAAGATTTAACAAAATTGTGTGCATCACAACGAGAAGAATCTAAAACGCGAAATTTATTTCCAAAAACAGCGTTTGTAGTTTAAATAAATAGCATAAATTCATAATTCAAGTAACGCCACTGAGCAGAATTTTTTTATTTTGCTATGAAATACCTAACAAAATTGTGTGGATCGCAACGAGAAGTGGCGAAATTATGAATTTTATTTGGAAAAACAGCGTTTGTAGATGAAATAAAAAGCATGAATTCAGAAATAATGTAACGCCACTGAGCAGAATATTTATATTTTCCTGTGAAACCCTTAACAAAATTGTGTGGATCGCAACGAGAAGAGGCGAAATTATGTATTTTATTTGCAAAAACAGCATTTGTAGTTAAAATAAAACGATAAATTCATAATTCAAGTAACGCCACCGAGCAGAATTTTTTTATATTGCTAAAAAAATACGTGACAAAATTGTGTGGATCGTAACGAAAAGAGGCGAAATGATGAATTTTATTTGGAAAAACAGCGTTTGTAGGTGAAATAAATAGCATAAATTGATAATTAAAGTAACGCCACTGAACAGAATTTTTTTATAATGCTATGAAATACTTAACAAAATTGTGTGCATAGCAACGAGAAGAGGTGAAAACGTGAATTTATTTGCAAAAACAGCGTTTGTAGTTGAAATAAAAAGCATAAATTCATAATTCAAGTAACGCCACTGAGCAGAATTTTTTTATTTTGCTATGAAATACCTAACAAAATGGTGTGGATCGCAACGAGAAGTGGCACAATTATGAATTTTATTTGCTAAACAGCGTTTGTTGTTGAAATAAATAGCATAAATTCAGCATTCATGTAACGCCATTGAGCAGAATTTTTTTATTTTGATATGAAATACTTAACAAAATTGTGTGGATCGACGCGAGAAGAGGCGAAAACGCGAATATTATTTGCAAAAGTAGCGTTGGTTGTTGAAAGAAATAACATAAATTCAGAATTAAAGTAAGGCCACTGAGAGGCGTACGTTGTTGAAATAAATAGCATAAATTCAGCATTCAAGTAATGCCATTGAGCAGAATTTTTTTATTTGATATGAAATACTTAACAAAATTGTGTGGATCGACGCGAGAAGAGGCGAAAACGCGAATTTTATTTGCAAAAGCAGCGTTGGTTGTTGAAAGAAATAACATAAATTCAGAATTGAAGTAAGGCCACGGAGAGGAATTTTTTAATTTTGCTATGAAACCTTTAAAACATTGTGCGGATCGCAACGACAAGTTGTGAAATTATGAATTTTTTATGCAAAAACTGCGTTTGTAGGTAAAATAAATAGCATAGATTCAGAAAAAAAGTAACGTCACTGAGCAGAATTTTTTAATATTGATATGAAATGCTTAACAAAATTATGTGGATAGCAACGAGAAGAGGCGAAATTATGAATTTTGTTTGGAAAAACAGCGTTTGTAGATGAAATAAATAGCATACATTGATAATTCAAGTAACGCCACTGAACAGAATTTTTTTATAATGCTATGAAATACTTAACAAAATTGTGTGCATAGCAACGAGAAGAGGCGAAAACGTGAATTTATTTGCAAAAACAGCGTTTGTAGTTTAAATAAATAGCATAAATTCAGAATTGAAGTAACGCCATTGAGCAGAATTTTTTTATTTTGTAATAAAATACTTAACAAAATTGTGTGGATCGCAACCAGAAGAGGCAAAAACGCGAATTTTATTTGCAAAAAGGGCGTTTGTAGTTGAAATAAAAAGCATAAATTCATAATTCAAGTAACGCCGCTGAGCAGAATTTTTTTATTTTGCTATGAAATACCTAACAAAATTGCGTGGATCGCAACGAGAAGTGGCGAAATTATGAATTTTATTAGCTAAAATAGCATTTGTAGTTGGAAAAAATAGCATAATTATATGGCATATAATTATGCTATTATATAAGCAGTGGCGTTACATAGAATATATGCTATAAATTTTTTTATATTGCTAGGAAATATTTGCCAAAATATGAGGATCGCAACGGCATGTGGCGAAATTATGAATTTTATTTGCAAAAACAGCGTTTGTAGTTTAAATAAATAGCATGAATTCAGAATTCAAGTAACGCCACTGAGCAGAATTTTTTTAAATTGCTAGGAAATACTTGTCAAAATTTTGAGAGTAGCAACGAGAAGATGCGAAAACGTGAATTTATTTGCATAAACAGCGTTTATAATTGAAATAAGTAGCATACATTCAGAATTGAAGGTACGCCATTAAGCAGAATTTCTTTATTTTGTAATGAACTACTTAAGAAAATTGTGTGGATCGCAACGAGAAGAATCGAAAACGCGAATTTTATTTGAAAAAACAGCGTTTGTTGTCGAAAGAAGTAACATAAAATCAGAATTGAAGTAAGGCACCTGAGAGGAATTTTTTTATTTTGCTATCAAACCTTTAAAACATTGTGTGGATCGCAAAGACAAGTGGTGAAATTATGAATTTTATTTGGAAAAACAGCGTTTGTAGGTGAAATAAAGAGCATAAATTGATAATTCAAGTAACGCCACAGAACAGAATTTTTTAATATTGATAAGAAATACTTAACCAAATTATGTGGATAACAACGAGAAGAGGCGAAATTATGAATTTTATTTGGAAAAAAAGCGTTTATAGATGAAATAAAAAGGATGAATTCAGAAATAAAGTAACGCCACTGAGCAGAATATTTTCATTTTCCTGTGAAACCATTAACAAAATTGTGTGGATCGCAACGAGAAGAGGCGAAATTATGTATTTTATTTGCAAAAACAGGATTGTAGTTGAAATAAAAGGATAAATTCATAATTCAAGTAACGCCACCGAGCAGAATTTTTTTATATTGCTAAAAAAATACTTGACAAAATTGTGTGGATCGCAACGAAAAGAGGCGAAATTATGAATTTTATTTGGAAAAACAGCGTTTGTAGGTGAAATAAAAGGCATAAATTGATAATTCAAGTAACGCCACTGAACAGAATTTTTTTATAATGCTATGAAATACCTAACAAAATTGTGTGGATCGCAACGAGAAGTGGCGAAATTATGAATTTTATTAGCAAAAAGAGCGTTTGTAGGTGAAATAAATAGCAAAACTTGAGAATACATGTAACGCCACTGAGCAGAATTTTTATATTTTTCTATGAAAAACTTAAGAAAATACTGTGGATCGCAACGAGAAATGGCGAATTTATGAATTTTATTTGAAAAAACAGCGTTTGTTGTTGAAATAAATAGCATAAATTCAGCATTCAAGTAACGCCAATGAGCAGAATTTTTTTATTTTAATATGAAATGCTTAACAAAATTGTGTGGATCGACGCGAGAAGAGGCGAAAACGCGAATTTTATTCGCAAAAGCAGCGTTGGTTGTTGAAAGAAATAACATAAATTCAGAATTGAAGTAAGGCCACTGAGAGGAATATTTTAATTTTGCTATGAAACCTTTAAAACATTGTGTGGATCGCAACGGCAAGTGGTGAAATTATGAATTTTTTTTGCAAAAACTTCGTTTGTAGGTAAAATAAATAGCATAAATTGAGAAAAAAAGTAAAGTCACTGAACAGAATTTTTTAATATTGATATGAAATACTTAACAAAATTATGTGGATAGCAACGAGAAGAGGCGAAATTATGAATTTTATTTGGAAAAACAGCGTTTGTAGATGAAATAAATAGCATAAAGTCAGAATTGAAGTAACGCCATTGAGCAGAATTTTTTTATTTTGTAATAAAATACTTAACAAAATTGTGTGGATCGCAACCAGAAGAGGCAAAAACGCGAATTTTATTTGCAAAAAGAGCGTTTGTAGTTGAAATAAAAAGCATAAATTCATAATTCAAGTAACGCCGCTGAGCAGAATTTTTTTTTTGCTATGAAATACCTAACAAAATTGCGTGTATCGCAACGAGAAGTGGCGAAATTATGAATTTTATTAGCTAAAACAGCATTTGTAGTTGAAAAAAATAGCATAATTATATGGCATATAATTATGCTATATTATATAAGCAGTGGCGTTACATATATTGTATGTAACGCCACTGAGCAGAATTTTTTTTGAATTGCTAGGAAATACTTGACAAAATTTTGAGAGTAGCAACGAGAAGATGCGAAAACGTGAATTTATTTGCATAAACAGCGTTTATAATTGAAATAAGTAGCATAAATTCAGAATTGAAGGTACGACATTAAGCAGAATTTCTTTATTTTGTAATGAACTACTTAACAAAATTGTGTGGATCGCAACGTTAAGAATCGAAAACGAGAATTTTATTTGCAAAAAGAGCGTTTGTGGTTGACATAAAAAGCATAAATTCATAATTCAAGTAACGCCACTGAGAGGAATTTTTTTAATTTGCTATGAAATACTTAATAAAATTGAATGGATCGCATCGAGAAGTGGCGATATTGTAAATTTTATTTGCAAAATTAGCGTTTTTAGGTGAAATAAATAGCATAAATTGAGAAAACAAGTAACATCACTGAACAGAATTTTTTAATATTGATATGAAATACTTAACAAAATTGTGTGGATAGCAACGAGAAGAGGCGAAATTATGAATTTTATTTGTTAAACAGCGTTTGTAGTTAAATAAAAAACATAAATTCAGACTACAAATAACGCCACTTCTCAGAATTTTTTAAAATTGCTATGAAATACTTAACAAAAATGTGTGGATTGCAACGAGAAGAGGCGAAACCGTGAATTTATTTGCAAAAACAGCGTTTGTAGTTGAAATAAGTAGCATAAATTCAGAATTGAAAGTACGCCATTGAGCAGAATTTTTTTATTTTGTAATGAACTACTTAACAAAATTGTGTACATCACAACGAGAAGAATCTAAAACGCGAAATTTATTTCCAAAAACAGCGTTTGTAGTTGAAATAAAAAGCATAAATTCATAATTCAAGTAACGCCACTGAGCAGAATTTTTTTATTTTGCTATGAAATACCTAACAAAATTGTGTGGATCGCAACGAGACGGCGAAATTATGAATTTTATTAGCAAAAAGAGAGTTTGTTGTTGAAATAAATAGCATAAATTCAGCATTCAAGTAACGCCAATGAGCAGAATTTTTTTATTTTGATATGAAATACTTAACAAAATTGTGTGGATCGACGCGAGAAGAGGCGAAAACGCGAATTTTATTTGCAAAAGCAGCGTTGGTTGTTGAAAGAAATAACATAAATTCAGAATTGAAGTAAGGCCACTGAGAGAAATTTTTTAATTTTGCTATGAAACCTTTAAAACATTGTGTGCATCGCAACGACAAATGGTGAAATTATGAATTTTTTATGCAAAAACTGCGTTTGTAGGTAAAATAAATAGCATATTTTGAGAAAAGAAGCAACGTCACTGAACAGACTATTTTAATATTGATATGAAATACTAAACAAAATTATGTGGATAGCATCGAGAAGAGGCGAAATTATGAATTTTATTTGAAAAGAAGCGTTTGTAGGTGAAATAAAGAGCATAAATTGATAATTCAAGTAACGCCACAGAACAGAATTTTTTTATAATGCTATGAAATACTTAACAAAATTGTGTGCATAGCAACGAGAACAGGTGAAAACGTGAATTTATTTGCAAGAACAGCGTTTGTAGATTAAATAAATAGCATAAATACAGAATTGAAGTAACGCCATTGAGCAGAATTTTTTTATTTTGTAATAAAATACTTAACGAAATTGTGTGGATCGCAACCAGAAGAGGCTAAAACGCGAATTTTATTTGCAAAAAGAGCGTTTGTAGTTGAAATAAAAAGCATAAATTCATAATTCAAGTGACGCCACTGAGCAGAATTTTTTTATTTTGCTATGAAATACCTGACAAAATTGTGTGGATCGCAACGAGAAGTGGCGAAATTATGAATTTTATTAGCAAAAAGAGCGTTTGTAGGTGAAAAAAATAGCATAATTTGAGAATACATGTAACGCCACTGAGCAGAATTTTTTTATATTGCGGAAATTGTGGCGAAATTATGAATTTTATTTGCAAAAGCAGCGTTGGTTGTTGAAAGAAATAACATAAATTCAGAATTGAAGTACGGCCACTGAGAGGATTTTTTTAATTTTGCTATGAAACCTTTGAAACATTGTGTGGATAGCAATGAGAAGAGGCGAAATTATGAATTTTATTTATAAAACAGCGTTTGTAGTTAAATAAAAAGAATAAATTCAGACTACAAATAACGCCACTGATCAGAATTTTTTTATATTGCTATGAAACACTTAACAAAATTGTGTGGATTGCAACTAGATGAGGCGAAACCGTGAATTTATTTGCAAAAACAGCGTTTTTAGTTAAAATAAAAAGCATAAATTCATAATTCTAGTAACGCAACTGAGCAGAATTTTTTTATTTTGCTATGAAATACTTAACAAAATTGTCTGGATCGCAACGAGAAGTGGCGAAATTACGAATTTTATTAGCAAAAAGAGCGTTTGTAGTTTAAATAAATACATTGAATTCAGAATTCAAGTAACACCACTGAGCAGAATTTTTTTATATTGCTAGGAAATATTTGACAAAATTGTTAGGATCGCTACGAGATGTGGCGAAATTTTGAATTTTATTTGCAAAAACAGCGTTTGTAGCTGAAATAAAAGGATAAATTCATAATTCAAGTAACGCCACCGAGCAGAATTTTTTTATATTGCTAAAAAAAATACTTGACAAAATTTTGTGGATCGCAACGAAAAGAGGCGAAATTATGAATTTTATTTGGAAAAACAGCGTTTGTAGGTGAAATAAATAGCATAAATTGATAATTCAAGTAACGCCACTGATCAGAATTTTTTATAATGCTATGAAATACTTAACAAAATTGTGTGCATAGCAACGAGAAGAGGCGAAAACGTGAATTTATGTGCAAAAACAGCGTTTGTAGTTTAAATAAATAGCATAAAGTCAGAATTGAAGTAACGCCATTGAGCAGAATTTTTTTATTTTGTAATAAAATACTTAACAAAATTGTGTGGATCGCAACCAGAAGAGGCAAAAACGCGAATTTTATTTGCAAAAAGGGCGTTTGTAGTTGAAATAAAAAGCATAAATTCATAATTCAAGTAACGCCGCTGAGCAGAATTTTTTTATTTTGCTATGAAATACCTAACAAAATTCCGTGTATCGCAACGAGAAGTGGCGAAATTATGAATTTTATTAGCTAAAACAGCATTTGTAGTTGAAAAAAATAGCATAATTATATGCCATATAATTATGCTATATTATATAAGCAGTGGCGTTACATATATTCTATGTAACGCCACTGAGCAGAATTTTTTTATATTGCTAGGAAATATTTGCCAAAATATGAGGATCGCAACGGCATGTGGCGAAATTATGAATTTTATTTGCAAAAACAGCGTTTGTAGTTTAAATAAATAGCATGAATTCAGAATTCAAGTAACGCCACTGAGCAGAATTTTTTTAAATTGCTAGGAAATACTTGACAAACTTTTGAGAGTAGCAACGAGAAGATGCGAAAACGAGAATTTATTTGCATAAACAGCGTTTATAATTGAAATAAGTAGCATAAATTCAGAATTGAAGGTACGCTAACAAGCAGAATTTCTTTATTTTGTAATGAACTACTTAACAAAATTGTGTGGATCGCAACGTTAAGAATCGAAAACGAGAATTTTATTTGCAAAAAGAGCGTTTGTGGTTGACATAAAAAGCATAAATTCATAATTCAAGTAACGCCACTGAGAGGAATTTTTTTAATTTGCTATGAAATACTTAATAAAATTGACTGGATCGCATCGAGAAGTGGCAATATTATAAATTTTATTTGCAAAATTAGCGTTTTTAGTTGAAATAAATAGCATAAATTGAGAAAACAAGTAACATCACTGAACAGAATTTTTTAATATTGATATGAAATACTTAACAAAATTGTGTGGATAGCAACGAGAAGAGGCGAAATTATGAATTTTATTTGTTAAACAGCGTTTGTAGTTAAATAAAAAACATAAATTCAGACTACAAATAACGCCACTTCTCAGAATTTTTTAAAATTGCTATGAAATACTTAACAAAAATGTGTGGATTGCAACGAGAAGAGGCGAAACCGTGAATTTATTTGCAAAAACAGCGTTTGTAGTTGAAATAAGTAGCATAAATTCAGAATTGAAAGTACGCCATTGAGCAGAATTTTTTTATTTTGTAATGAACTACTTAACAAAATTGTGTACATCACAACGAGAAGAATCTAAAACGCGAAATTTATTTCCAAAAACAGCGTTTGTAGTTGAAATAAAAAGCATAAATTCATAATTCAAGTAACGCCACTGAGCAGAATTTTTTTATTTTGCTATGAAATACCTAACAAAATTGTGTGGAACGCAACGAGAAGTGGCGAAATTATGAATTTTATTAGCAAAAAGAGCTATTGTAGGTGAAAAAAATAGCATAATTTGAGAATACATGAAACGCCACTGAGCAGAATTTTTTTTTATTGCGGAAATTGTGGCGAAATTATGAATTTTATTTGCAAAAGCAGCGTTGGTTGTTGAAAGGAATAACATAAATTCAGAATTGAAGTACGGCCACTGAGAGGATTTTTTTAAATTTTGCTATGAAACCTTTAAAACATTGTGTGGATAGCAATGAGAAGAGGCGAAATTATGAATTTTATTTATAAAACAGCGTTTGTAGTTAAATAAAAAGTATAAATTCAGACTACAAATAACGCCACTGATCAGAATTTTTTTATATTGCTATGAAACACTTAACAAAATTGTGTGGATTGCAACGAGATGAGGCGAAACCGTGAATTTATTTGCAAAAACAGCGTTTTTAGTTAAAATAAAAAGCATAAATTCATAATTCTAGTAACGCAACTGAGCAGAATTTTTTTATTTTGCTATGAAATACTTAACAAAATTGTCTGGATCGCAACGAGAAGTGGCGAAATTACGAATTTTATTAGCAAAAAGAGCGTTTGTAGTTTAAATAAAAGACATTGAATTCAGAATTCAAGTAACACCACTGAGCAGAATTTTTTTATATTGCTAGGAAATATTTGACAAAATTGTTAGGATCGCAACGAGATGTGGCGAAATTATGAATTTTATTTGCAAAAACAGCGTTTGTAGCTGAAATAAAAGGATAAATTCATAATTCAAGTAACGCCACCGAGCAGAATTTTTTTATATTGCTAAAAAAAATACTTGACAAAATTTTGTGGATCGCAACGAAAAGAGGCGAAATTATGAATTTTATTTGGAAAAACAGCGTTTGTATGTGAAATAAATAGCATAAATTGATAATTCAAGTAACGCCACTGAACTGAATTTTTTTATAATGCTATTAAATACTTAACATAATTGTGTGCATAGCAACGAGAAGAGGTTAAAACGTGAATTTATTTGCAAAAACAGCGTTTGTAGTTGAAATAAAAAGCATAAATTCACAATTCAAGTAACGCCACTGATCAGAATTTTTTATAATGCTATGAAATACTTAACAAAATTGTGTGCATAGCAACGAGAAGAGGCGAAAACGTGAATTTATGTGCAAAAACAGCGTTTGTAGTTTAAATAAATAGCATAAAGTCAGAATTGAAGTAACGCCATTGAGCAGAATTTTTTTATTCCGTAATAAAATACTTAACAAAATTGTGTGGATCGCAACCAGAAGAGGCAAAAACGCGAATTTTATTTGCAAAAAGAGCGTTTGTAGTTGAAATAAAAAGCATAAATTCATAATTCAAGTAACGCCGCTGAGCAGAATTTTTTTATTTTGCTATGAAATACCTAACAAAATTGCGTGTATGGCAACGAGAAGTGGCGAAATTATGAATTTTATTAGCTAAAACAGCATTTGTAGTTGAAAAAAATAGCATAATTATATGGCATATAATTATGCTATTATATAAGCAGTGGCGTTACATATATTCTATGTAACGCCACTGAGCAGAATTTTTTTATATTGCTAGGAAATATTTGCCAAAATATGAGGATCGCAACGGCATGTGGCGAAATTATGAATTTTATTTGCAAAAACAGCGTTTGTAGTTTAAATAAATAGCATGAATTCAGAATTCAAGTAACGCCACTGAGCAGAATTTTTTTAAATTGCTAGGAAATACTTGACAAAATTTTGAGAGTAGCAACGAGAAGATGCGAAAACGTGAATTTATTTGCATAAACAGCGTTTATAATTGAAATAAGTAGCATAAATTCAGAATTGAAGGTACGCCAACAAGCAGAATTTCTTTATTTTGTAATGAACTACTTAACAAAATTGTGTGGATCGCAACGTTAAGAATCGAAAACGAGAATTTTATTTGCAAAAAGAGCGTTTGTGGTTGACATAAAAAGCATAAATTCATAATTCAAGTAACGCCACTGAGAGGAATTTTTTTAATTTGCTATGAAATACTTAATAAAATTGACTGGATCGCATCGAGAAGTGGCGATATTATAAATTTTATTTGCAAAATTAGCGTTTTTAGGTGAAATAAATAGCATAAATTGAGAAAACAAGTAACATCACTGAACAGAATTTTTTAATATTGATATGAAATACTTAACAAAATTGTGTGGATAGCAACGAGATGAGGCGAAATTATGAATTTTATTTGTAAAACAGCGTTTGTAGTTAAATAAAAAACATAAATTCAGACTACAAATAACGCCACTTCTCAGAATTTTTTAAAATTGCTATGAAATAGTTAACAAAAACGTGTGGATTGCAACGATAGGAGGCGAAACCGTGAATTTATTTGCAAGAACAGCGTTTGTAGATTAAATAAATAGCATAAATTCAGAATTGAAAGTACGCCATTGAGCAGAATTTTTTTATTTTGTAATGAACTACTTAACAAAATTGTGTACATCACAACGAGAAGAATCTAAAACGCGAAATTTATTTCCAAAAACAGCGTTTGCAGTTGATATAAAAAGCATAAATTCATAATTCAAGTAACGCCACTGAGCAGAATTTTTTTATTTTGCTATGAAATACCTAACAAAATTGTGTGGATCGCAACGAGAAGTGGTGAAATTATGAATTTTATTAGCAAAAAGAGCGTTTGTAGGTGAAAAAAATAGCATAATTTGAGAATACATGTAACGCCACTGAGCAGAATTTTTTTTTATTGCGGAAATTGTGGCGAAATTATGAATTTTATTTGCAAAAGCAGCGTTGGTTGTTGAAAGGAATAACATAAATTCAGAATTGAAGTACGGCCACTGAGAGGATTTTTTTAAATTTTGCTATGAAACCTTTAAAACATTGTGTGGATAGCAATGAGAAGAGGCGAAATTATGAATTTTATTTATAAAACAGCGTTTGTAGTTAAATAAAAAGAATAAATTCAGACTACAAATAACGCCACTGATCAGAATTTTTTTATATTGCTATGAAACACTTAACAAAATTGTGTGGATTGCAACGAGATGAGGCGAAACCGTGAATTTATTTGCAAAAACAGCGTTTTTAGTTAAAATAAAAAGCATAAATTCATAATTCTAGTAACGCAACTGAGCAGAATTTTTTTATTTTGCTATAAAATACTTAACAAAATTGTCTGGATCGCAACGAGAAGTGGCGAAATTACGAATTTTATTAGCAAAAAGAGCGTTTGTAGTTTAAATAAATACATTGAATTCAGAATTCAAGTAACACCACTGAGCAGAATTTTTTTATATTGCTAGGAAATATTTGACAAAATTGTTAGGATCGCAACGAGATGTGGCGAAATTATGAATTTTATTTGCAAAAACAGCGTTTGTAGCTGAAATAAAAGGATAAATTCATAATTCAAGTAACGCGACCGAGCAGAATTTTTTTATATTGCTAAAAAAAATACTTGACAAAATTTTGTGGATCGCAACGAAAAGAGGCGAAATTATGAATTTTATTTGGAAAAACAGCGTTTGTAGGTGAAATAAATAGCATAAATTGATAATTCAAGTAACGCCACTGAACTGAATTTTTTTATAATGCTATGAAATACTTAACATAATTGTGTGCATAGCAACGAGAAGAGGTTAAAACGTGAATTTATTTGCAAAAACAGCGTTTGTAGTTGAAATAAAAAGCATAAATTCACAATTCAAGTAACGCCACTGAGCAAAATTTTTTTATTTTGCTATGAAAAACTTAACAAAATTGTGTGGATCGCAACGAGAAATGGCGAATTTATGAATTATATTTGCAAAAACAGCGTTTGTTGTTGAAATAAATAGCATAAATTCAGCATTCAAGTAACGCCAATAAGCAGAATTTTTTTATTTTGATATGAAATACTTAAAAAAATTGTGTGGATCGACGCGAGAAGAGGCGAAAACGCGAATTTTATATGCAAAAGCAGCGTTGGTTGTTGAAAGAAATAACATAAATTTATAAATGAAGTAAGGCCACTGAGAGGAATTTTTTAATTTTCCTATGAAACCTTTAAAACATTGTGTGGATCGCAACGGCAAATGGTGAAATTATGAATTTTTTTTGCAAAAACTTCGTTTGTAGGTAAAATAAATAGCATAAATTGAGAAAAAAAGTAACGTCACTGAGCAGAATTTTATAATATTGATATGAAATACTTAACAAAATTATGTGAATAGCAACGAGAAGAGGCGAAATTATGAATTTTATTTGGAAAAACAGCGTTTGTAGATGAAATAAATAGCATAAATTGATAATTCAAGTACCGCCACTGAACAGAATTTTTTTATAATGCTATGAAATACTTAACAAAATTGTGTGTATAGCAACGAGAAGAGGCGAAAACGTGAATTTATTTGCAAAAACAGCGTTTGTAGTTTAAACAAATAGCATAAATTCAGAATTGAAGTAACGCCATTGAGCAGAATTTTTTTATTTGGTAATAAAATACTTAACAAAATTGTGTGGATCGCAACCAGAAGAGGCAAAAACGCGAATTTCATTTGCAAAAAGAGCGTTTGTAGTTGAAATAAAAAGCATAAATTCATAATTCAAGTAACGCCGCTGAGCAGAATTTTTTTATTTTGCTATGAAATACCTAACAAAATTGCGTGGATGTCGTACAGCAGCGGTTGAGTCAATTCACAGACCACTACTTACAATGTTTCTTGCTTTATTTTTCTTTGGGAGAAATACAGACAAAATCGAATACAGCCTTTTTCTTTCTTTTCCAACAGTCCGATCCCAAAAATCAACAACCTTCCTTTGTTTTTTTCCCATGGCAACCTCGTTCCTGAAAGTTATTGAGGGTTTTCTTATCTAGACCATACGTCAACTATCCCCCCCAAAACCCTCAATAACTAACAGCTAACCCTAGGTCTCAAGTTATACCTGGGTTCTAAAGTCTCTCTAACCGCAGGTGCCCCTTGTCGAACCTCTTCAGGAGCTTCGTCTTCCCTCCGTAGTGGTCGAGGTAGCAACTTCAATTCCGACTGGTGAACCTTAGTGGGAGGGTCTGTCTTCAGGAAATAAATTCCATTTCCCAGCTTCTTGTCAACCTTGAAGGGTCCGACCCATTTTGGAGCAAGACCAGCATGGTATCCCTGAAGCTTGCAGCTGATTTGGTGGTTCCTCCGCAGAACCAGCTGCCCAGGCTGCAAATCCTCTTCAGCAACCTGGTCCACCGCTTCAGCTTCCTTTTCAGAGCGCTTGGTCGCTTCTTTGTGCATTCGGTGAACCTGTTTCTGGTGATTCTCGATCCAGGCCACATAGGGGATATCCTCTTCTTCTTCAACAGCCTCGATTCCCCAATCGCCAGTGCATCGAATCGGTCTTCCCAAGAATAGCTCTGCCGGAGAGTAGCCAGTGACGCGGTTGACTCGTTGCCTAGTAGCAAAAAGAGACTCATGTAGGTGCTGGTCCCATCTGTTATGCCTCTCGTTCAAGAGGTGTATCCGCAACATCTTTTTCAACTCCTGGTTCCTTCTCTCTGTGGGGTTTGCCTGAGGACGATAAACAGGCGTAGTCCAGTGTTCAATTCCCCATGCCTCTAATGCTTGAGCCCACTGCCTTGAAGTGAATTGAGACCCGTTGTCAGTGAGAAGACATCTGGGATAACCATACCGACTGAATACCTCAGTCTTTAGAAGATGGAGTACTCGTCCTGAAGTTGCCTCGGGTATAGCAAAGGCTTCCACCCACCTGGTAAACAAATCAGTGACAACCAGGATACCGGTCTTCCCACGTGCCGTCCGAGGATAAGGTCCCATCAGGTCTAGAGCCAGAACTTCCCAGGGTCGATGTGGTCGTCTTCCTCTTGAGCTGGTATTGGCCTTCTGGTTGCTCGCTTTGGTGCATGCACATACTGGACACTCTTGTATGTACCTTTTGACGTCTTGGCGCATATGCACCCAGAAGAACCGCCGACGAATCGATAGGTAAGTTTCCTCCTGGCCAGGGTGACCAGCTTCAGGCCCATCGTGGAACTTCTCTAATACGGCCCTAGCTTCAGATCTTGGCACCACAGGCACCGGTGACCGATCCGAGAGATGGGAGGCACAAAAAAGAACATCGTTCTCGAGACGGAGATTCTTATAACACATCTTGAAAGCGGCGGGAACACTTCTGCTATCTGTGCTGCGTTTGCCAATCCAAGATTTCATCTTTTTACAGGCCCCATCATTATTCTGCCATCTCCTAATCGTGTCCATATCGAAGGGTTTCCTTTCACCAGTAACAGCCATAAGAACAGGTAATTCTACTTCCCCTTTCCGTAAATCTGGAACTTCCCTCTCCAATAGTTCTCTGTCTGAATTTGGTTCATTCACAGGATTTCTCGACAGGCTATCAGCTGCTTGATTACTCGATCCAGGGACATGACAAATGTCAAAGTCAAAGTCCGCTAGTATCAATGACCAACGCATCAATTTCGATTTTGTTCCAGCCACTTCATTTAACCATTTAAGAGATGAGTTGTCTGTGTAGAGTTGGAATTTCCTCCCTTCAAGGTAGCCTCGAAATTTCCCAACAGCCCAGACTACCGCTAAAGCCTCCTTCTCAGCTGTACAGTAATTCCTCTCTGTTGGTGACATTTTCCGGCTAGCGTACTCTATAACCCTCCTTTCGCCTCGGTCGGTCTCTTGGAATAGTACAGCTCCAAGTCCAAGATCGCTAGCATCGGTCTGTAGATTTAATTTCCTATGAGGGTCCGGGTGTGCCAACCTTGGAGCATTACAGATGCTTCCCTTGATCTGATCAAAGGCTCTTTGTTCGCGTTCAGTCCATTTGAAGGGAGTTGTCTTATTTAGTAAATCAGTCAGTGGAACAGCTTTTACTTCAAAATGAGGTACAAAACTACTGTACCAACCACAAAGTCCCAAAAACTGACGGACTTGCTTCTTAGTTTTTGGTCGATTGTATTCCTCAATAGACTTATTCTTTTCTGGTTGTCTTCCTAGACCTTCAGGAGTCAAAACATGTCCAAGGTATTCAACCTCTGGGGTAACAAAGTGGCATTTCTTCAACTGGCAAGTTAGTCCATGAATCTTCAGTCTTTCTAGTATTTTGGATAGATGCATCAGATGTTCTTCAAATCCGTTTTTACTATAGACTAGAATATCATCTAGGTAAACTTGACAAAAATCACCTATATATCCAGAGAGTACTTCATCCATTAACCTCATAAAAGTGGCAGGGGCATTTTTCAATCCGAACGGCATAACTCGGAATTGGTACAAACCACGAGGAGTAGCAAAGGCGGTCATTTCCCTTGAGCCTTCTTCCATCTCCACCTGCCAAAACCCTGAATTTAAGTCGAGGGTGCTAAAGATCTTAGCACCGCTAACTCTCTTCAACAATTCCTTCAAATCAGGCATGGGATAGGCGTCACTCACAGTCTGAAAATTAAGCCTTCTAAAGTCAACACAAAGCCGGTACTCCCCATTTTTCTTCTTTGGCAGCACAACCGGCGAAACCCAATTTGAAGTTGATGGCTCAATTAACCCTTCGCTCTCCATTTCCTGTATTTTCTTATATACAAATGCTCGCTTGTCAGGATTCATAGGATAAGGTCTCTGTTTAATGGGTTCATTACTTTTGCAAATAATTTTATGTTTGACGGTGGAGGTGTAACCAATGCTATCTGTAATGACTTCTGGAAACTGATTGAAAATATTCATCAATGCTTGTTTCTGTTCTGCTGCTAATGGACCAACTTGCAACTCATCCAGATTGATTCCACAATCGTTTGCGCTTTTAGAAAAATTTCCGTTTCTCCAAGCTAGTCTAGCCCTGGTACTTTTTCCTAAGAATATTTCATTTGTGTTATAATCTAAAACAGCTCCATATTTAGTTAAGAAGTCATGGCCAAGGATCACATCGCTGATCAAATCCTTAATAATTAATGCAGGGATGTCAATGTCTATGTTGGAACACTTTGCTCTAAGGAACGTTAGGCCTCGTACCATATAAAGTACACCATTTGCAGCTCCGATAACTCCGTTACTAGAAGACATTTTAATATTATCAAAATCGTTCATTATTCTATCCGAGATAAATGTGTTACTAGCTTGGGAATCTAAAATGGCTTTATAAGGTTTATTTTTGACACTAATCGTTATGGCTGGGCGGGGACCCCCCTGGTCAACCCCAATCTGTCCAATGGTATTCCAGCGTTCACTTATTCTTTTACTTGACACCTGGGGCTTACTGGTATTGTACCCATGGCCATCCTCCCCCAGGACAGAATGACCCCTTTTTAGTTTTCCGGGCAACGGTCTCGCACATGGCCAGTTTTTCCACACCCAAAGCATTTCCTCTGAAGGCCAGTTTCTCGATGAGTAAAGTTTTCGTCTGGTGAAGTCTTAATCTTCTTATACTCCTCCTCTAGTTGCCTAATGACTTCCCTTAATTCGTCAAAGGTCTTCGGATTAGCCACTCTTACCAAGGGTCTCATTTTATCATTGAGTAGCTCAATCATATAGGGTAGAGCAGAACTATTGTCCTCATGAGGATTCAATCTTTTAAAAAGTTGATATTTCTGGATCACAAACGCACCAGCCCTCATGCCCGTAGGCTGCGTTTCGGTTAAGAATTTTCGATTGACAGCAGCCTTAACGCCATCAGAATCAAATCTAAGACATAACTCCTTTCCAAAATCGTCCCAATTTAGGCCCAGGCCCCTTATATTATTCCACCACGCAGCTGCCTGTCCCTTCAATTGTTGTGACACCAAATGCACATAAATATTTTCAGGCAGATTCGTCCTTCTAAGTAAGGAAACGGAGTTCGTCAAAAATACTTTTGGGTCTTCTTCTAACCTACCGTGATACTCTGGTAAGCTTTCCCTAATTACTTTAGGGTCAACAGGCAGACCTATCGAAGTTGCTGGTTGAACATTCGCATTGGAAATTGTCATGTTGAAGAATTCATTCTCTAATTGTGACAATCTTTTAGAGACATCTTGTTTTAGGCCATTAACCTCTTGCATTAGCCCATCCAATTGGGATGTTCTTCCATCAATGTCGGTGTATAGGTTAAGTTCATTAATTTCTAACTTGGCTACTCTTTCATTAATATCGGCAATTCTTGCATCCAACCCTTCAAATCTAGCGTTGAATTTGTTACTTAGTTCATCAACCTTGGATTTAATTCTTTCGGATTGTAATTCAGCTTGAAATTTAATGTCCTCTTTTAATTCAGATTTCATTTCTTCGAGAAGCAATTTATTTTTTTCGGAGTGGGCCGTAATTTGCTCCGTTAATGTGGTAAGCATAGCACTTACTTCTTGTCCTGCCCCAGCTTCGTTGATTTCGAAGTTCTCGGGATCTTCTCCGCATTCAATGAGATCCTGCCGGAGCCGCATTTCCAAATCTCCTTTGGCTCCTGTCGACGGAAGTCCGCGCTGTGTGAGCGCCGTCCTCAGCTGGGCGATCTTCATGTCCGCGATCTTCATCGTATTCGAGCGCGTACTCCTTACGCAAAGTCCTGTCACGGTCGCCAATTTGTCGTACAGCAGCGGTTGAGTCAATTCACAGACCACTACTTACAATGTTTCTTGCTTTATTTTTCTTTGGGAGAAATACAGACAAAATCGAATACAGCCTTTTTCTTTCTTTTCCAACAGTCCGATCCCAAAAATCAACAACCTTCCTTTGTTTTTTTCCCATGGCAACCTCGTTCCTGAAAGTTATTGAGGGTTTTCTTATCTAGACCATACGTCATGGATCGCAACGAGAAGTGGCGAAATTATGAATTTTATTAGCTAAAACAGCATTTGTAGTTGAAAAAAATTGCATTATTATAGAATATAAGTAACGCCACTGAGCAGAATTTTTTTATATTGCTAGGAAATATTTGCCAAAATATGAGGATCGCAACAGGATGTGGCGAAATTATGAATTTTATTTGCAAAAACAGCGTTTGTAGTTTAAATAAATAGCATGAATTCAGAATTCAAGTAACGCCACTGAGTAGAATTTTTTTTAATTGCTAGGAAATACTTGACAAACTTTTGAGAGTAGCAACGAGAAGATGCGAAAACGTGAATTTATTTGCATAAACAGCGTTTATAATTGAAATAAGTAGCATAAATTCAGAATTGAAGGTACGCCATTAAGCAGAATTTCTTTATTTTGTAATGAACTACTTAACAAAATTGTGTGGATCGCAACGATAAGAATCGAAAACGCGAATTTTATTTGCAAAAAGAGCGTTTGTGGTTGAAATAAAAAGCATAAATTCATAATTCAAGTAACGCCACTGAGAGATATTTTTTTAATTTGCTATGAAATACTTAATAAAATTGACTGGATCGCATCGAGAGGTGGCGATATTATAAAATTTATTTGCAAAATTAGCGTTTTTAGGTGAAATAAATAGCATAAATTGAGAAAACAAGTAACATCACTGAACAGAATTTTTTAATATTGATATGAAATACTTAACAAAATTGTGTGGATAGCAACGAAAAGAGGCGAAATTATGAATTTTATTTGTAAAACAGCGTTTGTAGTTAAATAAAAAACATAAATTCAGACTACAAATAACGCCACTTCTCAGAATTTTTTAAAATTGCTATGAAATACTTAACAAAATTGTGTGGATTACAACGAGAAGAGGCGAAAACGTGAATTTATTTACAAAAACAGCGTTTGTAGTTGAAATAAGTAGCATAAATTCAGAATTGAAAGTACGCCATTGAGCAGAATTTTTTTATTTTGTAATGAACTACTTAACAAAATTGTGTATATCACAACGAGAAGAATCTAAAACGCGAAATTTATTTCCAAAAACAGCGTTTGTAGTTGAAATAAAAAGCATAAATTCATAATTCAAGTAACGCCACTGAGCAGAATTTTTTTATTTTCTATGAAATACTTAACAAAATTGGCTGGATCGCAAGGAGAAATGGCGAATTTATGAATTTTATTAGCAAAAAGAGCGTTTGTAGGTGAAAAAAATAGCATAATTTGAGAATACATGTAACGCCACTGAGCAGAATTTTTTTATTTTCTATGAAATACTTAGTAAAATTGGCTGGATCGCAACGAGAAATGGCGAATTTATGAATTTTATTAGCAAAAAGATCGTTAGTAGTGTAAATAAATACATTGAATTCAGAATTCAAGTAACACCACTCAGCAGAATTTTTTTATATTGCTAGGAAATACTTAGCAAAATTGTGTGGATTGCAACGAAAAGAGGCGAAACCGTGAATTTATTTGCAAAAACAGCGTTTGTAGTTGAAATAAAAAGCATAAATTCATAATTCAAGTAACGCCACTGAGCAGAATTTTTTTATTTTTCTATGAAATACCTAACAAAATTGTGTGGATCGCAACGAGAAGTGGCGAAATTATGAATTTTATTTGCAAAAGCAGCGTTGGTTGTTGAAAGAAATAACAAAAATTCAGAATTGAAGTAAAGCCACTAGGAGGATTTTTTTTATTTTGTTATGAAACCTTTAAAACATTGTGTGGATCGCAACGACAAGTGGTGAAATTATGAATTTTATTTGGAAAAACAGCGTTTGTAGGTGAAATAAATAGCATAAATTGATAATTCAAGTAACGCCACTAAACAGAATTTTTTTATTTTGCTATGTAAAACTTAACAAAATTGTGTGCGTAGCAACGAGAACACGTGAAAACGCGAATTTCATTTGCAAAAAGAGCGTTTGTAGTTGAAATAAAAAGCATAAATTCATAATTCAAGTAACGCCACTGAGCAGAATTTTTTTATTTTGCTATGAAATACCTAACAAAATTGTGTGGATCGCAACGAGAAGTGGCGAAATTATGAATTTTATTAGCAAAAAGGGAGTTAGTAGGTGAAAAAAATAGCATAATTTGAGAATACATGTAACGCCATTGAGCAGAATTTTTTTATATTGCGGAAATTGTGGCGAAATTATGAATTTTATTTGCAAAAGCAGCGTTGGTTGTTGAAAGAAATAACATAAATTCAGAATTGAAGTGCGGCCACTGAGAGGATTTTTTTTATTTTGCTATGAAACCTTTAAAACATTGTGTGGATAGCAATGAGAAGAGGCGAAATTATGAATTTTATTTATAAAACAGCGTTTGTAGTTAAATAAAAAGCATAAATTCAGACTACAAATAACGCCACTGATCAGAATTTTTTTATATTGCTATGAAACACTTAACAAAATTGTGTGGATTGCAACGAGATGAGGCGAAACCGTGATTTTATTTGCAAAAACAGCGTTTTTAGTTAAAATAAAAAACATAAATACATAATTCTAGTAACGCAACTTAGCAGAATTTTTTTATTTTGCTATGAAATACTTAACAAAATTGTGTGGATCGCAACGAGAAGTGGCGAAATTATGAATTTTATTAGCAAAAAGAGCGTTTGTAGTTTAAATAAATACATTGAATTCAGAATTCAAGTAACACCACTGAGCAGAATTTTTTTATATTGCTAGGAAATATTTGACAAAATTGTGAGGATAGCAACGAGATGTGGCGAAATTATGAATTTTATTTGCAAAAACAGCGTTTGTAGGTGAAATAAATAGTATAAATTGATAATTCAAGTAACGCCACTGAACTGAATTTTTTTATAATGCTATGAATTACTTAACAAAATTGTGTGCATAGCAACGAGAAGAGGTGAAAACGTGAATTTATTTGCAAAAACAGCGTTTGTAGTTGAAATAAAAAGCATAAATTCACAATTCAAGAAACGCCACTGAGCAAATTTTTTTTATTTTGCTATGAAAAACTTAACAAAATTGTGTAGATCGCAACGAGAAATGGCGAATTTATGAATTATATTTGCAAAAACAGCGTTTGTTGTTGAAATAAATAGCATAAATTCAGCATTCAAGTAACGCCATTGAGCAGAATTTTTTTATGTTGCTATGAAATACCTAACAAAATTGTGTGCATAGCAACGAGAACAGGTGAAAACGTGAATTTATTTGCAAGAACAACGTTAGTAGATTAAATAAATAGCATAAATTCAGAATTGAAGTAACGCCATTGCGCAGAATTTTTTTATTTTGTAATAAAATACTTAACGAAATTGTGTGGATCGCAACCAGAAGAGGCTAAAACGCGAATTTTATTTGCAAAAAGAGCGTTTGTAGTTGAAATAAGTAGCATAAATTCAGAATTGAAGGTACGCCATTGAGCAGAATTTTTTTTTTGTAATGAACTACTTAACAAAATTGTGTGCATCACAACGAGAAGAATCTAAAACGCGAAATTTATTTCCAAAAACAGCTTTTGTAGTTGAAATAAAAAGCATAAAATCATAATTCAAGTAACGCCACTGAGCAGAATTTTTTTATTTTGCTATGAAATACCTAACAAAATTGTGTGGATCGCAACGAGAAGTGGCGAAATTATGAATTTTATTTGCAAAAGCAGCGTTGCTTGTTGAAAGAAATAACACAAAATTCAGAATTGAAGTAAAGCCACTAAGAGGATTTTTTTTATTTTGTTATGAAACCTTTAAAACATTGTGTGGATCGCAACGACAAGTGGTGAAATTATGAATTTTATTTGGAAAAACAGCGTTTGTAGGTGAAATAAATAGCATAAATTGATAATTCAAGTAACGCCACTAAACAGAATTTTTTTATTTTGCTATGTAAAACTTAACAAAATTGTGTGCGTAGCAACGAGAACAGGTGAAAACGTGAATTTATTTGCAAGAACAGAGTTTGTAGATTAAATAAATAGCATAAATTCATAATTGAAGTAACGCCATTGAGAAGAATTTTTTTATTTTGTAATAATATACTTAACAAAATTGTGTGGAACGCAACCAGAATAGGCTAAAACGCGAATTTTATTTGCAAAAAGAGCGTTTGTAGTTGAAATAAAAAGCATAAATTCATAATTCAAGTAACGCCACTGAGCAGAATTTTTTTATTTTGCTATGAAATACCTAACAAAATTGTGTGGATCGCAACGACAAGTGGCGAAATTATGAATTTTATTAGCAAAAAGAGCGTTTGTAGGTGAAAAAAATAGCACAATTTGAGAATACGTGTAACGCCACTGAGCAGAATTTTTTTATATTGCGGAAATTGTGGCGAAATTATGAATTTTATTTGCAAAAGCAGCGTTGGTTGTTGAAAGAAATAACATAAATTCATAATTCAAGTAACGCCACTGAGCAGAATTTTTTTATTTTGCTATGAAATACCTAAGAAAATTGTGTGGATCGCAACGAGACGTGGCGAAATTATGAATTTTATTAGCAAAAAGAGCGTTTGTAGGTGAAAAAAATAGCATAATTTGAGAATACATGTAACGCCACTGAGCAGAATTTTTTTATTTTCTATGAAATACTTAACAAAATTGGCTGGATCGCAACGAGAAATGGCGAATTTATGAATTTTATTTGCAAAAACAGTGTTTGTTGTTGAAATAAATAGCATAAATTCAGCATTCAAGTAACGCCATTGAGCAGAATTTTTTTATTTTGATATGAAATACTTAACAAAATTGTGTGGATCGACGCGAAAAGAGGCGAAAACGTGAATTTTATTTGCAAAAGCAGCGTTGGTTGTTGAAAGAAATAACATAAATTCAGAATTGAAGTAAGGCCACTGAGAGGAATTTTTTAATTTTGCTATGAAACCTTTAAAACATTGTGTGGATCGCAACGACAAGTGGTGAAATTATGAATTTTTTATGCAAAAACTGCGTTTGTAGGTAAAATAAATAGCATAAATTGATAATTCAAGTAACGCCACAGAATAGAATTTTTTTAAAATGCTATGAAATACTTAACAAAATTGTGTGCATAGCAACGAGAACAGGTGAAAACGTGAATTTATTTGCAAGAACAGCGTTTGTAGATTAAATAAATAGCATAAATTCAGAATTGAAGTAACGCCATTGAGCAGAATTTTTTTATTTTGTAATAAAATACTTAACGAAATTGTGTGGATCGCAACCAGAAGAGGCTAAAACGCGAATTTTATTTGCAAAAAGAGCGTTTGTAGTAGAAATATAAAGCATAAATTCATAATTCAAGTAACGCCACTGAGCAGAATTTTTTTATTTTGCTATGAAATACCTAACAAAATTGTGTGGATCGCAACGACAAGTGGCGAAATTATGAATTTTATTAGCAAAAAGAGTTTTTGTAGGTGAAAAAAATAGCATAATTTGAGAATACATGTAACGCCACTGAGCAGAATTTTTTTATATTGCGGAAATTGTGGCGAAATTATGAATTTTATTTGCAAAAGCAGCGTTGGTTGTTGAAAGAAATAACATAAATTCAGAATTGAAGTACGGCCACTGAGAGGATTTTTTTTATTTTGCTATGAAACCTTTAAAACACAGTGTGGATAGCAATGAGAATAGGCGAAATAATGAATTTTATTTATAAAACAGCGTTTGTAGTTAAATAAAAAGCATAAATTCAGACTACAAATAACGCCACTGATCAGAATTTTTTTATATTGCTATGAAACACTTAACAAAATTGTGTGGATTGCAACGAGATGAGGCGAAACCGTGAATTTATTTGCAAAAACAGCGTTTTTAGTTAAAATAAAAAGCATAAATTCATAATTCTAGTAACGCAACTGAGCAGAATTTTTTTATTTTGCTATGAAATACTTAACAAAATTGTGTGGATCGCAACGAGAAGGGGCGAAATTATGAATTTTATTAGCAAAAAGAGCGTTTGTACTGTAAATAAATACATTGAATTCAGAATTCAAGTAACGCCACTGAGCAGAATTTTTTTATATTGCTAGGAAATATTTGACAAAATTGTGAGGATCGCAACGCGATGTGGCGAAATTATGAATTTTATTTGCAAAAAAGCGTTTGTAGTTGAAATAAATAGCATGAATTCAGAATTCACGTAACGCCACTGAGCAGAATTTTTTTAAATTGCTAGGAAATACTTAGCAAAATTGTGTGGATTGCAACGAGAAGAGGCGAAACCGTGAATTTATTTGCAAAAACAGCGTTTGTAGTTGAAATAAGTAGCATAAATTCAGAATTGAAGGTACGCCACTGATCAGAATTTTTTTATATTGCTATGAAACACTTAACAAAATTGTGTGGATTGCAACGAGATGAGGCGAAACCGTGAATTTATTTGCAAAAACAGCGTTTTTAGTTGAAATAAAAAGCATAAATTCATAATTCTAGTAACGCAACTGAGCAGAATTTTTTTTATTTTGCTATGAAATACTTAACAAAATTGTGTGGATCGCAACGAGAAGGGGCGAAATTATGAATTTTATTAGCAGAAAGAGCGTTTGTAGTGTAAATAAATACATTGAATTCAGAATTCAAGTAACGCCACTGAGCAGAATTTTTTTATTTTTCTATGAAATACCTAACAAAATTGTGTGGACCGCAACGAGAAGTGGCGAAATTATGAATTTTATTTGCAAAAGCAGCGTTGGTTGTTGAAAGAAATAACAAAAATTCAGAATTGAAGTAAAGCCACTAGGAGGATTTTTTTTATTTTGTTATGAAACCTTTAAAACATTGTGTGGATCGCAACGACAAGTGGTGAAATTATGAATTTTATTTGGAAAAACAGCGTTTGTAGGTGAAATAAATAGCATAAATTGATAATTCAAGTAACGCCACTAAACAGAATTTTTTTATTTTGCTATGTAAAACTTAACAAAATTGTGTGCGTAGCAACGAGAACACGTGAAAACGCGAATTTCATTTGCAAAAAGAGCGTTTGTAGTTGAAATAAAAAGCATAAATTCATAATTCAAGTAACGCCACTGAGCAGAATTTTTTTATTTTGCTATGAAATACCTAACAAAATTGTGTGGATCGCAACGAGAAGTGGCGAAATTATGAATTTTATTAGCAAAAAGGGAGTTAGTAGGTGAAAAAAATAGCATAATTTGAGAATACATGTAACGCCATTGAGCAGAATTTTTTTATATTGCGGAAATTGTGGCGAAATTATGAATTTTATTTGCAAAAGCAGCGTTGGTTGTTGAAAGAAATAACATAAATTCAGAATTGAAGTGCGGCCACTGAGAGGATTTTTTTTATTTTGCTATGAAACCTTTAAAACATTGTGTGGATAGCAATGAGAAGAGGCGAAATTATGAATTTTATTTATAAAACAGCGTTTGTAGTTAAATAAAAAGCATAAATTCAGACTACAAATAACGCCACTGATCAGAATTTTTTTATATTGCTATGAAACACTTAACAAAATTGTGTGGATTGCAACGAGATGAGGCGAAACCGTGAATTTATTTGCAAAAACAGCGTTTTTAGTTAAAATAAAAAACATAAATACATAATTCTAGTAACGCAACTTAGCAGAATTTTTTTATTTTGCTATGAAATACTTAACAAAATTGTGTGGATCGCAACGAGAAGTGGCGAAATTATGAATTTTATTAGCAAAAAGAGCGTTTGTAGTTTAAATAAATACATTGAATTCAGAATTCAAGTAACACCACTGAGCAGAATTTTTTTATATTGCTAGGAAATATTTGACAAAATTGTGAGGATAGCAACGAGATGTGGCGAAATTATGAATTTTATTTGCAAAAACAGCGTTTGTAGGTGAAATAAATAGTATAAATTGATAATTCAAGTAACGCCACTGAACTGAATTTTTTTATAATGCTATGAATTACTTAACAAAATTGTGTGCATAGCAACGAGAAGAGGTGAAAACGTGAATTTATTTGCAAAAACAGCGTTTGTAGTTGAAATAAAAAGCATAAATTCACAATTCAAGAAACGCCACTGAGCAAATTTTTTTTATTTTGCTATGAAAAACTTAACAAAATTGTGTGGATCGCAACGAGAAATGGCGAATTTATGAATTATATTTGCAAAAACAGCGTTTGTTGTTGAAATAAATAGCATAAATTCAGCATTCAAGTAACGCCATTGAGCAGAATTTTTTTATGTTGCTATGAAATACCTAACAAAATTGTGTGCATAGCAACGAGAACAGGTGAAAACGTGAATTTATTTGCAAGAACAACGTTTGTAGATTAAATAAATAGCATAAATTCAGAATTGAAGTAACGCCATTGCGCAGAATTTTTTTATTTTGTAATAAAATACTTAACGAAATTGTGTGGATCGCAACCAGAAGAGGCTAAAACGCGAATTTTATTTGCAAAAAGAGCGTTTGTAGTTGAAATAAAAAGCATAAATTCATAATTCAAGTAACGCCACTGAGCAGAATTTTTTTATTTTGCTATGAAATACCTAACAAAATTGTGTGGATCGCAACGAGATGTGGCGAAATTATGAATTTTATTTGCAAAAACAGCGTTTGTAGTTGAAATAAATAGCATAAATTCAGAATTGAAGTAACGCCATTGAGCAGAATATTTTTATTTTGTAATAAAATACTTAACGAAATTGTGTGGATCGCAACCAGAAGAGGCTAAAACGCGAATTTAATTTGCAAAAAGAGCGTTTGTAGTTGAAATAAAAAGCATAAATTCATAATTCAAGTAACGCCCCTGAGCAGAATTTTTTTATTTTGCTATGAAATACCTAACAAAATTGTGCGGATCGCAACGAGAAGTGGCGAAATTATGAATTTTATTAGCAAAAAGAGCGTTAGTAGGTGAAAAAAATAGCATAATTTGAGAATACATGTAACGCCACTGAGCAGAATTTTTTTATATTGCGGAAATTGTGGCGAAATTATGAATTTTATTTGCAAAAGCAGCGTTGGTTGTTGAAAGAAATAACACAAATTCAGAATTGAAGTACGGCCACTGAGAGGATTTTTTTTATTTTGCTATGAAACCTTTAAAACACTGTGTGGATAGCAATGAGAAGAGGCGAAATAATGAATTTTATTTGGAAAAACAGCGTTTGTAGGTGAAATAAATAGCATAAATTGATAATTCAAGTAACGCCACTAAACAGAATTTTTTTATTTTGCTATGTAAAACTTAACAAAATTGTGTGCGTAGCAACGAGAACAGGTGAAAACGTGAATTTATTTGCAAGAACAGCGTTTGTAGATTAAATAAATAGCATAAATTCAGAATTGAAGTAACGCCATTGAGAAGAATTTTTTTATTTTGTAATAATATACTTAACAAAATTGTGTGGAACGCAACCAGAATAGGCTAAAACGCGAATTTTATTTGCAAAAAGAGCGTTTGTAGTTGAAATAAAAAGCATAAATTCATAATTCAAGTAACGCCACTGAGCAGAATTTTTTTATATTGCTAGGAAATATTTGACAAATATGTGTGGATCGCAACGAGAAGTGGCGAAATTATGAATTTTATTAGCAAAAAGAGCGTTAGTAGGTGAAAAAAATAGCATAATTTGAGAATATATGTAACGCCACTGAGCAGAATTTTTTTATATTGCGGAAATTGTGGCGAAATTATGAATTTTATTTGCAAAAGCAGCGTTGGTTGTTGAAAGAAATAACATAAATTCAGAATTGAAGTACGGCCACTGAGAGGATTTTTTTTATTTTGCTATGAAACCTTTAAAACATTGTGTGGATAGCAATGAGAAGAGGCGAAATTATGAATTTTATTTATAAAACAGCGTTTGTATTTAAATAAAAAGCATAAATTCAGACTACAAATAACGCCACTGATCAGAATTTTTTTATATTGCTATGAAACACTTAACAAAATTGTGTGGATTGCAACGAGATGAGGCGAAACCGTGAATTTATTTGCAAAAACAGCGTTTTTAGTTAAAATAAAAAGCATAAATACATAATTCTAGTAACGCAACTGAGCAGAATTTTTTTATTTTGCTATGAAATACTTAACAAAATTGTGTGGATCGCAACGAGAAGTGGCGAAATTATGAATTTTATTAGCAAAAAGAGCGTTTGTAGTTTAAATAAATACATTGAATTCAGAATTCAAGTAACACCACTGAGCAGAATTTTTTTATATTGCTAGGAAATATTTGACAAAATTATGAGGATAGCAACGAGATGTGGCGAAATTATGAATTTTATTTGCAAAAACAGCGTTTTTCGGTGAAATAAATAGTATAAATTGATAATTCAAGTAACGCCACTGAACTGAATTTTTTTATAATGCTATGAATTACTTAACAAAATTGTGTGCATAGCAACGAGAAGAGGTGAAAACGTGAATTTATTTGCAAAAACAGCGTTTGTAGTTGAAATAAAAAGCATAAATTCACAATTCAAGAAACGCCACTGAGCAAAATTTTTTTATTTTGCTATGAAAAACTTAACAAAATTGTGTGGATCGCAACGAAAAATGGCGAATTTATGAATTATATTTGCAAAAACAGCGTTTGTTGTTGAAAAAAATAGCATAAATTCAGCATTCAAGTAACGCCATTGAGCAGAATTTTTTTATGTTGCTATGAAATACCTAACAAAATTGTGTACATAGCAACGAGAACAGGTGAAAACGTGAATTTATTTGCAAGAACAGCGTTTGTAGATTAAATAAATAGCATAAATTCAGAATTGAAGTAACGCCATTGCGCAGAATTTTTTTATTTTGTAATAAAATACTTAACGAAATTGTGTGGATCGCAACCAGAAGAGGCTAAAACGCGAATTTTATTTGCAAAAAGAGCGTTTGTAGTTGAAATAAAAAGCATAAATTCATAATTCAAGTAACGCCACTGAGCAGAATTTTTTTATTTTGCTATGAAATACCTAACAAAATTGTGTGGATCGCAACGAGATGTGGCGAAATTATGAATTTTATTTGCAAAAACAGCGTTTGTAGTTGAAATAAAATGATAAATTCATAATTCAAGTAACGCCACCGAGCAGAATTTTTTTTGAATTGCTAAAAAAAAAAAAAAACTTGATAAAATTGTGTGGATCGCAACGAAAAGAGGCGAAATTATGAAATTTTTTTGGAAAAACAGCGTTTGTAGGTGAAATAAATAGCATAAATTGATAATTCAAGTAACGCCACTTAACTGAATTTTTTTATAATGCTATGAAATACTTAACAAAATTGTGTGCATAGCAACGAGAAGAGGTGAAAACGTGAATTTATTTGCAAAAACAGCGTTTGTTGTTGAAATAAATAGCATATATTCAGCATTCAAGTACCGCAACTGAGCAAAATGTTTTTATATTGCTAGAAAATACTTGACAAAATTGTGTGGATAGCAACGAGAAGAGGCGAAATTATGAATTTTATTTGTAAAACAGCGTTTGAAGTTAAATAAAAAACATAAATTCAGACTAAAAATAACGCCATTCTCAGAATTTTTTAAAATTGCTTTGAAATACCGAACAAAATTGTGCGGATTGCAACGAGAAGAGGCGAAACCGTGAATTTATTTGCAAGAACAGCGTTTGTAGTTTAAATAAATAGCATAAAGTCAGAATTGAAGTAACGCCATTGAGCAGAATTTTTTTATTTTGTAATAAAATACTTAACAAAATTTGTGGATCGCAACCAGAAGAGGCAAAAACGCGAATTTTATTTGCAAAAAGGGCGTTTGTAGTTGAAATAAAAAGCATAAATTCATAATTCAAGTAACGCCGCTGAGCAGAATTTTTTTATTTTGCTATGAAATACCTAACAAAATTCCGTGTATCGCAACGAGAAGTGGCGAAATTTTGATTTTTATTAGCAAAAAGAGCGTTTGTAGGTGAAAAAAATAGCATAATTTGAGAATACATGTAACGCCACTGAGCAGAATTTTTTTATTTTCTATGAAATACTTAACAAAATTGGCTGGATCGCAACGAGAAGAGGCGAAATTATAAATTTTATTTGGAAAAACAGCGTTTGTAGATGAAATAAATAGCATAAATTGATAATTCAAGTAACGCCACTTAATAGAATTTTTTTATATTGCTATGAAACAGTTAACAAAATTGTGTGGATTGCAACGAGATGAGGCGAAACCGTGAATTTATTTGCAAAAACAGCGTTTGTAGTTTAAATAAATAGCATAAATTCAGAATTGAAGTAACGCCATTGAGCAGAATTTTTTTATTTTGTAATAAAATACTTAACAAAATTGTGTGGATCGCAACCAGAAGAGGCTAAAACGCGAATTTTATTTGCAGAAAGAGCGTTTGTAGTTGAAATAAAAAGCATAAATTCATAATTCAAGTAACGCCACCGAGCAGAATTTTTTTATATTGCTAAAAAAAATACTTGACAAAATTTTGCTGATCGCAACGAAAAGAGGCGAAATTATGAATTTTATTTGGAAAAACAGCGTTTGTAGTTGAAATAAATAGCATAAATTGATAATTCAAGTAACGCCACTGAAAAGAATTTTTTTAAAATGCTATGAAATACTTAACAAAATTGTGTGCATAGCACCTAGAAGAGATGAAAACGTGAATTTATTTGCAAAAACAGCGTTTGTAAATTAAATAAATAGCATAAATTCAGAATTGAAGTAACGCAACTGAGCAAAATGTTTTTATATTGCTAGAAAATACTTGACAAAATTGAGTGGATCGCAACGAGAAGTGCGAAATTATGAATTTTATTTGCAAAAGCAGCGTTGGTTGTTGAAAAAAATAACATAAATTGATAATTCAAGTAACGCCACTGAACAGAATTTTTTTATAATGCTATGAAATACTTAACAAAATTGTGTGCATAGCAACGAGAAGAGGTGAAAACGTGAATTTATTTGCAAATAAAGAGTTAGGTTTTGAAATAAATAGCATGAATTAAGAAATAAAGTAACGCCACTGAGCAGAATATTTTTATTTTCCTGTGAAATCCTTAACAAAATTGTGTGGATCGCAACGAGAAGAGGCGTAATTATGAATTTTATTTGTAAAACAGCGTTTGTAGTTAAATAAAAAGCATAAATTCAGACTACAAATAACGCCACTTCTCAGAATTTTTTTAAATTGCTATGAAATACTTAACAAAATTGTGTGGATTGCAACGAGAAGAGGCGAAACCGTGAATTTATTTGCAAAAACAGCGTTTGTAGTTGAAATAAGTAGCATAAATTCAGAATTGAAGGTACGCCATTGAGCAGAATTTTTTTATTTTGTAATGAACTACTTAACAAAATTGTGTGCATCACAACGAGAAGAATCTAAAACGCGAAATTTATTTGCAAAAACAGCGTTTGTTGTTGAAATAAATAGCATAAATTCAGCATTCAAGTAACGCAACTGAGCAAAATGTTTTTATATTGCTAGAAAATACTTGACAAAATTGTGTGGATCGCAACGAGAAGTGGCGAAATTATGAATTTTTTTTGCAAAAGCAGCGTTGGTTGTTGAAAGAAATAACAAATTCAGAATTGAAGTAAGGCCACTGAGAGGATTTTTTTTATTTTGCTATGAAACCTTTAAAACATTGTGTGGATCGCAACGACAAGTGGTGAAATTATGAATTTTTTTTGCAAAAACTGTGTTTGTAGGTGAAATAAATAGCATAAATTCATAATTCAAGTAACGCCACTGAGCAGAATTTTTTTTATTTTGCTATGAAATACCTAACAAAATTGTATGGACCGCAACGAGAAGTGGCGAAATTATGAATTTTATTAGCAAAAAGAGCGTTTGTAGGTGGAAAAATTTGCATAATTTGAGAATACATGTAACGCCACTGAGCAGAATTTTTTTATTTTGCTAAAAAAAATACTTGATAAAATTGTGTGGATCGCAACGAGAAGAGGCGTAATTATGAATTTTATTTGTAAAACAGCGTTTGTAGTTAAATAAATAGCATAAATTCAGACAACAAATAACGCCACTGATCAGAATTTTTTTAAATTGCTATGAAATACTTAACAAAATTGTGTGAATCGCAACAAGAAGAGGCTAAAACGCGAATTTTATTTGCAAAAAGAGCGTTTGTAGTTGAAATAAAAAGCATAAATTCATAATTCAAGTAACGCCACTGAGCAGAATTTTTTTATACTGTTATGAAATACCTAACAAAAATGCGTGGATCGCAACGAGAAGTTGCGAAATTATGAATTTTATTTGCAAAAACAGCGTTTGTAGTTGAAATAAATAGCATAAATTCAGAATTCAAGTAACGCCACTGAACAGAATTTTTTTAAAATGCTAGGAAATACTTAACAAAATTTTGAGGGTAGCAACGAGAAGATGCGAAAACGTGAATTTATTTGCATAAACAGCGTTTATAATTGAAATAAGTAGCATAAATTCAGAATTGAAGGTACGCCATTGAGCAGATTTTTTTTTATTTTGTAATGAAATACCTAACAAAAATGCGTGGATCGCAACGAGAAGTTGCGAAATTATGAATTTTATTTGCAAAAACAGCGTTTGTAGTTGAAATAAATAGCATAAATTCAGAATTCAAGTAACGCCACTGAATAGAATTTTTTTAAAATGCTAGGAAATACTTAACAAAATTTTGAGGGTAGCAACGAGAAGATGCGAAAACGTGAATTTATTTGCATAAACAGCTTTTATTATTGAAATAAGTAGCATAAATTCAGAATTGAAGGTACGCTATTGAGCATATTTTTTTTTTATTTTGTAATGAAATACTTAACAAAATTGTGTGGATCACAACGAGAAGAATCGAAAACGCGAATTTTATTTGCAAAAACAGCGTTTGTTGTTGGAATAAATAGCATAAATTCAGCATTCAAGTAACGAAACTGAGCAAAATTTTTTTATATTGCTAGAAAATACTTGACAAAATTGTGAGGATCGCAACAAGAAGTGGCCAAATTATGAATTTTATTTGGAAAAACAGCGTTTGTAGGTGAAATAAATAGCATAAATTGATAATTCAAGTAACGCCACTGAACAGAATTTTTTTATAATGCTATGAAATACTTAACAAAATTGTGTGCATAGCAACGAGAAGAGGTGAAAACATGAATTTATTTGCAAGAACAGCGTTTGTAGATTAAATAAATAGCATAAATTCAGAATTGAAGTAACGCCATTGAGCAGAATTTTTTTATATTGTAATAAAATACTTAACGAAATTGTGTGGATCGCAACCAGAAGAGGCTAAAACGCGAATTTTATTTGCAAAAAGAGCGTTTGTAGTTGAAATAAAAAGCATAAATTCATAATTCAAGTAACGCCACTGAGCAGAATTTTTTTATTTTTCTATGAAATACCTAACAAAATTGTGTGGATCGCAACGAGAAGTGGCGAAATTATGAATTTTATTAGCAAAAAGAGCGTTTGTAGGTGAAAAAATTAGCATAATTTGAGAATACATGTAACGCCACTGAGCAGAATTTTTTTATATTGCGGAAATTGTGGCGAAATTATGAATTTTATTTGCAAAAGCAGCGTTGGTTGTTGAAAGAAATAACATAAATTCAGAACTGAAGTAAGGCCACTGAGAGGATTTTTTTTATTTTGCTATGAAACCTTTAACACATTGTGTGGATAGCAACGAAAAGAGGCGAAATTATGAATTTTATTTGTAAAACAGCGTTTGTAATTAAATAAAAAGCATAAATTCAGACTACAAATAACGCCACTGATCAGAATTTTTTTATATTGCTATGAAACACTTAACAAAATTGTGTGGATTGCAACGAGAAGACGCGAAACCGTGAATTTATTTGCAAAAACAGCATTTTTAGCTGAAATAAGTAGCATAAATTCAGAATTGAAGGTACGCCATTGAGCAGAATTTTTTTATTTTCCTATGAAACAAAATGTGCAGATCGCAACTAGAAGAGGCGAAAACGTGAATTGTATTTATAAAACAGCGTTTGTAATTAATATAAATAGCATAAATATAGAAATAAAGGTACGCCACTGAGCAGAATGTTTTTATTTTGCTATTTAATACTTAACAAAATTGTGTGGATCATGACGAGAATAGGCGAAATATAGAATTTTATTTGCAAAAACAGCGTTTGTAGGTGAAATAAATAGCATAAATTGAGAAAACATATACCGCCACTGAACAGAATTTTTTAATATTAATATGAAATACTTAACAAAATTGTGTGGATCACAACGAGAAGAATCGAAAACGCGAATTTTATTTGCAAAAACAGCGTTTGTTGTTGAAATAAATAGCATAAATTCAGCATTCAAGTAACGCAACTGAGCAATATTTATTTATATTGCTAGGAAATACTTGACAAAATTGTGTGGATCGCAACGAGAAGTGGCGAAATTATGAATTTTATTTGCAAAAGCAGCGTTGGTTGTTGAAAGAAATAACATAAATTCAGAATTGAAGTAGGACCACTGAGAGGATTTTTTTTATTTTGCTATGAAACCTTTAACACATTGTGTGCATAGCAACGAGAAGAGGCGAAATTATGAATTTTATTTGTAAAACAGCATTTGTAGTTAAATAAAAAGCATAAATTCAGACTACAAATAACGCCACTGATCAGAATTTTTTTATATTGCTATGAAACACTTAACAAAATTGTGTGGATTGCAACGAGAAGAGGCGAAACCGTGAATTTATTTGCAAAAACAGCGTTTTTAGTTGAAATAAGTAGCATAAATTCAGAATTGAAGGTACGTCAATGAGCATAATTTTTTTATTTTGTAATGATATACTTAACAAAATTGTGTGGATCACAACAAGAAGAATCTAAAACGCGAATTTTATTTGCAAAAAGAGCGTTTGTAGTTGAAATAAAAAGCATAAATTCATAATTCTAATAACGCAACTGAGCAGAATTTTTTTTAAAATGCTAGGAAATACTTGACAAAATTTTGAGGGTAGTAACGAGAAGATGCGAAAACGTGAATTTATTTGCATAAACAGCGTTTATAATTGAAATAAGTAGCATAAATTCAGAATTGAATATTAATATTAAATACTTAACAAAATTGTGTGGATAGCAACGAGAAGAGGCGAAAACCTGAATTTTATTTTCAAAACCAGCGTTTTTAGGTGAAATAAATAGCATAAATTGAGAATTCAAGTAGCGCCAATGAGCAGAGTTTTTTTATTCTGCTATGAAACACTTAACAAAATTGTGTGTATCGCTACGAGAAGAGGTGAAAACGTGAATTTTATTTAACTTATAAAACAGCGTTTGTAATTAAAATAAATAGCATAAATACAGAAATAAAGTTACGCAACTGAGCAGCATTTTTGTATTTTCCTATGAACCACTTAACAAAATTGTGTGGATCGCAAGGAGGAGAGGCGAAATTATGAATTTTATTTGCAAAAATAGCGTTTATATTTCTAATAAAAAGCATAAATTCAGAATTAATGTAACGCCACTGAGCAGAATTTGTTTATTTTGCTTTGAAATACTTAACAAAATTGTGTGGATCATAACGAGAAGAGGCGAAATTATAAATTTTATTTGCAAAAACAGCGTTTGGTGTTTAAATAAATAGCATAAATTCAGAATAGAAGTAACGCCACTGAGCAGTATATTTTAATATTGATATGAAATACTTAACAAAATTGTGTGGATAGCAACGAGACTAGGCGAAAACGTATTTTATTTGCAAAAAAAGAGTTTGTAGTTGAAATAAAAAGCATAAATTCATAATTCAAATAACGACACCGAGTATATTTTTTTTAAATTCCTAGGAATTACCTGAAGAAATTGTGTGGATCGCAACGAGAAGTGGCGAAATTATGAATTTTATTTGCAAAAAGAGCGTTTATATTTCAAATAAAAAGCATAAATTCATAATTCAATTAACGCCACTGAGCAAAATGTTTTTATTTTGCTTTGAAATACTTCATAAAATTGTGTAGATCATAACGAGAAGAGGCGAACGCGTGAATTTAATTTATAAAACAGCGTTTGTGATTAAAATAAATGGCATAAATATAGAAAGAAAGTTACGCCACTGAGCAGAATTTTTTTATTTTGCTATGAACCACTTAACATAATTGTGTGGATCGCAAGGAGGAGAGGCGAAATTATGAATTTTATTAGCAAAAACAGCGTTTGTTGTTGAAAGAAATATAATTAATTCAGAATTGAAGAAACGCCACTGAGCAGAATTTTTTTATTTTGCTATGAAACACAACAAAAATGTGTGGATTGCAACGAGAAGATGCGAAATTATGAATTTTATTTGCAAAAATAGCGTTTGTAGTTGAAATAAATAGCGTAATTTGAGAATACAAGTAACGCCGCTGAACAGAATTTTTTATATTGATATGAAATACTTAACAAAATATTATTGATCTCACCGAGACGAGGCGAAAACGTGAATTTTATTTATAAAACAGCGTTTGTAGTTGAAAAAAAGGCATAAATTCATAATTAAAGTAACGCCACAGCAGAATGTTTTTATATTGCTGGGAAATACTTAACAAAACTGTGTGGATCGCAACGAGAAGTGGCGAAATTATGAATTTATTTGCAAAAACAGGGTTAGTTTTTGAAGTAAATAGCATAAATTCGAAATAAAGTAACGCCACTGAGCAGAATTTTTTTATTTTGCTATGAAACACTTAACAAAATTGTGTGGATCGCAAAGAGAAGAGGCGAAAACGTGAATTTTATTTATAAAACAGCGTTTGTAATTAAAATAAATAGCGTAAATATATAAATAAAGTTAGGCCACTGAGCAGCATTTTTTTATTTCGCTATGAAAAACTGAACAAAATTGTGTGGATCATAACGACAAGAGGCGAAACTATAAATTTTATTTGCAAAAACAGCGTTTGTAGGTGAAAAAATAGCATAAATTGAGAAAACATATAAAGCCACTGAACAGAATTTTTTAATATTAATACTTTACAAAATTGTGTGGATAGCAACGAGAAGAGGCGAAAACGTGAATTTATTTGCAAAAACAGCGTTTGATGTTTAAATAAATAGCATAAATTCAGAATTGAAGTAACGGCACTGAGCAGAATATTTTTATTTTGCTATGAAACAACAAAATTGTGTGGCTAGCAACGAGAAGTGGCGAAATTATGAATTTATTTGCAAAAACAGCGTTTGGTGTTTAAATAAATAGCATAAATTCATAAATAAAGTAACGGCGCTGAGCAGAATTTTTTAAATTTGATATGAAATACTTAATAAAATTGTGTGGATCGCAACGAGAAGTGGCGAAATTATGAAATTTAATTGCAAAAACAGCATTTGTAGGTGAAATAAATAGCATAAATTGAGAAAACAAGTAACGCCACTGAACAGAATTTTTTAATATTAATATGAAATACTTAACAAAATTGTGTGGATCGCAACGAGAAGAGGTGAAAACGTGAATTTATTTGAAAAAAACAGCGTTTATACTTGAAAGGAATAGCATAAATTCAAAAGTGAAGTAACTTATTTGATCAGAATTTTTTTATATCAGTTCAGTGAATTTACTAGAAGTACTTGAATTCTAAATTTATGCTATTTATTTCAATTACAAACGATGTGTTATAAATAAAGTTCACGTATTCGCCTCTTCACGTATTTATCCACACAACTACAATAAAATTCATAATTTCGCCACTTGTCGTTGCGATCCACACAATGTTTTAAAGGTTTCATAGCAAAATAAAAAAATTCCTCTCAGTGGCCTTACTTCAATTCTGAATTATTGTTATTTCTTTCAAGAACCAACGCTGCTTTTGCAAATAAAATTCGCGTTTTCGCCTCTTCTGGCGTTGATCCACACAAAGAATTACATATCAAATTAAAACAATTCTGCTCAGTGGCGTTTCTTTATTTCTGAATTTATGCTATTTATTTGAAATATAAACGGTTTTTTTGCTAATTAAATTCATAATTTCGCCTCTTCTCGTTGCCATCCACACATTTTTGTTGTGTTTAATAACAAAAAAAAATTCTGCTCAGTGGCGTTCCTTCAATTCTGAATTTATGCTATTTATTTCAACTACAAACGCTGTTTTTGCAAATAAGTTCAGGTTTTCGCCTCTTCTCGTTGCTATCCACACAATTTTGGTAAGTATTTCATATCTAAATAAATAAGTTCTGATCAAAGAAGTTACTTCAATTTTGAATTTATGGTATTCATTTCAAGTACAAACGCTGTTTTTGCAAATAAGTTCACGTTTTCGCCTCTTCTCGTTGCTATCAACATAATTTTGTTAAGTATTTCATAGCAATGTAAAAAAATTCTCTTCAGTGGCGGTACTTGTTTCTCAATTTATGCTATTTATTTCACCTACAATCGCTGTTTTTGCAAATAAAATTCATAATTTCGCCACTTCTCGTTGCGATCCACACAATTTATTTAAGTATTTCATTCCAATTTTTAAAAAATTCTGTTCAGTGGCGGTACTTGTTTTCTCAATTTATGCTATTTATTTCACCTACAAATGCTGTTTTTGCAAATAAAATTCATAATTTCGCCACTTCTCGTTGCGATCCACACAATTTTATTAAGTATTTCATATCAAATTTTAAAAATTCTGCTCAGTGGCGTTAATTCAATTCTGAATTTATAATATTTATTTCAAGATCAAATGCTGTTTTTACAAAAAAAATTCACGTTGACGACTCTTTTTTTTGCGATTCATTCAATTTTGTTAAGTATTTCATAGAAAAATTAAAAAATTCTGCTCAGTGGCGTTAATACAATTACGAATTTATGCTATTTATTTCAATATCAAATGCTGTTTTCACAAATAAAATTCACGTTGACGCCTCTTCTCGTTGCGATCCATTCAATTTTGTTAAGTATTTCATAGCAAAATAAAATAATTCTGCTCAGTGGCGTTAATTCAATTCTGAATTTATAATATTTATTTCAAGATCAAATGCTGTTTTTACAAAAAAAAATCACGTGTTCGCCTCATCTTGTTGTGATCCACACAATTTTGTTAAGTGTTTCATAGCAAAATGAAAAAAATATGCTCAGTGGCGTAACCTCAATTCTGAATTTATGCTATTTTTTTAAAATTAGAAATGCTGTTTTCGCACTAAAATTCACTTTTTCGCCTCATCTTGTTGTGATCCACACAATATTGTTAAGTGTTTCATAGCAAAATAAAATATTCTGCTCAGTGGCGTTACTTCAATTCCGAATTTTTTCTATTTATTTCAAGATCAAACGCTGCTTTTACAAAAAAAATTCACGTTGACGCCTTCTCTCGTTGCTACCCCCAGAATTCTGTTAAGTAATTGATAGAAATATAAAAAAATTATGCTCAGTGGCGTAACTTCAATTCTGAATTTATGCTATTTTTTTATGTTACAAATGATGTTTTATAAATAAAATTCACGTTTTCGCCTCTTCTCGTAGCGATACACACAATTTTGTTAAGTGTTTCATAGCAAAATAAAAAAACTCTGCTCATTGGCGTTACTTGAATTCTCAATTTATGCTATTTATTTCACCTAAAAACGCTGTTTTTGAAAATAAAATTCAGGTTTTCGCCTCTTCTCGTTGCTATCCACACAATTTTGTTAAGTATTTCATATTAATATTCAATTCTGAATTTATGCTACTTATTTCAATTATAAACGCTGTTTATGCAAATAAATTCACGTTTTCGCATCTTCTCGTTGCTACCCTCAAAATTTTGTCAAGTATTTCCTAGCATTTTAAAAAAAATTCTGCTCAGTTGCGTTACTAGAATTATGAATTTATGCTTTTTATTTCAACTACAAACGCTCTTTTTGCAAATAAAATTCTTGTTTTCGATTCTTCTCGTTGCTATCCACACAATTTTTTTAAGTGTTTCATAGCAATATAAAAAAATTCTGATCAGTGGCGTTATTTGTAGTCTGAATTTATGCTTTTTATTTAACTACAAACGCTGTTTTACAAATAAAATTCATAATTTCGCCTCTTCTCGTTGCTATCCACACAATGTGTTAAAGGTTTCATAGCAAAATAAAAAAAATCCTCTCAGTGGCCTTACTTCAATTCTGAATTTATGTTATTTCTTTCAACAACCAACGCTGCTTTTGCAAATAAAATTCATAATTTCGCCACTTCTCGTTGCGATCCACACAATTTTTTCAAGTATTTTCTAGCAATATAAATAAATTTTGCTCAGTTGCGTTACTTGAATGCTGAATTTATGCTATTTATTTCAACAACAAACGCTGTTTTTGCAAATAAAATTCGAGTTTTCGATTCTTCTCGTTGTGATCCACACAATTTTGTTAAGTATTTCATATTAATATTAAAAAATTCTGTTCAGTGGCGGTATATGTTTTCTCAATTTATGCTATTTATTTCACCTACAAACGCTGTTTTTGCAAATAAAATTCTATATTTCGCCTATTCTCGTCATGATCCACACAATTTTGTTAAGTATTAAATAGCAAAATAAAAACATTCTGCTCAGTGGCGTAACTTTATTTCTATATTTATGCTATTTATATTAATTACAAACGCTGGTTTTACAAAAAAAATTCACGTTCACGCCTTCTCTCGTTGCTATCCCCAGAATTCTGTTATGTAATTGATAGAAATATAAAAAAATTATGCTCAGTGGCGTAACTTCAATTCTGAATTTTTGCTATTTTTTTATATTACAAATGATGTTTTATAAATAAAATTCACGTTTTCGCCTCTTCTCGTTGCGATCCACACAATTTTGTTTAGTATTTCATAGCAAATTTAAAAAAGTTCTGCTCAGTGGTGTTACTTTATTTCTGAACTTATGCTATTTATTTCAACTACAAACGCTGTTTTTTCAAATAAAATTAAGCTTTTCGCCTCTTCACGTTGCGATCCAAACTATTTGGTGAAGTATTTCATATCAAATTCAAATAGCTCTGCTCGGAGGCGCTACATTATCTCTGTATTTATGCTATTTATTTCAATACAAAGGCTGTTTTTGCTCATAAAATTCACTTTTTCGCCTCTTCTCGTTGTGATCCACACAATTTTGAAAGTATTTCATAGCAAAATAACAAAACTCTGCTCAGTGGCTTTACTTTTTTTCAGAAATTATGCTATTTTTTCAGTTACAAATGCTGTTTTTACAATTAAAATTCACGTTTTCGCCTCTTCTCGTTCAATCTACACTAATTTCTAAGTATTTCAAAGGAAAAAAAAATTACCAAGGAGCGTTACTCCATTTCTGAATTTATGCCACTTTTCTCAATATAAACAATGAATTTACAAAAAAATGCTCGTTTTCGCATATTCTGTTTGCGATTTCGACTATTGTCTGAAGACATGCATAACAAAAAAAATATACTCAGTGGCGTAACTTCATTTCTAAATTTATGCTATTTATTTCAATATCAAAAGCTGTTTTTAGCATATAAAATTGACGTTTTCGCCTCTTTTGGTTGCGACCCACACAATTTTGTTAAGTATTTCATAGCAAAATAAAAAAATTCTGCTCGGTGACGTTACTTGAATTCCGAATTTATGCTTTTAACTTTATCCTCAAATGCTGTTTATGCAAATAAAATACATAATTTCGCCTCTTCTCTTTGCTATCCACACAATTTTGTTAAGTGTTTCATAACAAAATAAAAAAATTCTGCTCAGTGGAGGTAATTTAATTCTGAATTTATGCTATTTATTTCAACAACAAACGCTGTTTTTACAAATAAAATTCACGTTTTCGCCTATTCTCGTTGCGATCCAAACTATTAGGTGAAGTGTTTCATAGCAAAATAAAATAATTCTGCTCAGTGGCGTTAATTTAATTCTGAATTTATAATATTAATTTCAAGATCAAATGCTGTTTTTACAAAAAAAATCACGTGTTCGCCTCTTGTCGTTGTGATCCTCACAATTTTGTTAAGTGTATCATAAAAAAATGAAAAAATTCTGCTCAGTACCGTTACTTGAATTCTGAATTTATGCATTTTATTTAACTACAAACGCTGTTTTTACAAATTAAACTCATAATTTCGCCTCTTCTCGTTTCGATCCACACAATTTTTTTAAGTATTTCATAGCAATATAAAAAAAATCTGTTCAGTGGCGTTAATTGAATTCTTAATTTATGATATTTATTTCTCCTAAAAACGCGTATTTTGCAAATAAAATTCATAATTTCCCATCTACTCGTTGCAATCCACACAATTTTGTTTAGTGTTTCAAAACAAAATAAAAAAATTCTTCTCAGTGGCGTTACTTCAATTCTGAATTTATGCTATTTATTTCAAGATCAAACGCTGTTTTTACAAATAAAATTCACGTTTTATCCTCTTCTCGTTGCTATGCACAAAATTTTGTTAAGTATTTCATAGCAAAATAAAAAAAACTCTGCTCAGTGGCGTAACTTCAATTCTGAATTTATGCTATTTTTTTAAAATTACAAATGCTGTTTTTGCACTATAATTCACTTTTTCGCCTCTTTACGTTGCTATCAACACAATATTGTTTAGTGTTTCATAGCAATTTAATAAAATTCTGCTCAATGGCGTTACTTCAATTCTGAATTAATGCTATTTATTTCAACTACGAACTACGAGAAGTTAGGTTTCTCATACCAAAATAAAATAATTCTGCTCAATGGCATTACTTCAATTCTGAAATTATGCTTTGTATTTAAATATCAAATTGGGGATTTAGCTACCAAAATATTCCTTTTCGCCTCTTTTCGTTGCGATTCACACTATTTTGTCAAGTATTTCATTGCAAAATAAAAAAATTCTGCTCAGTGGCGATACTTTATTTCTCAATTTATGCTATTTATTTTAATATCAAACGCTGTTTTAAAAATAAAATAAACGTTTTCGCCTCTTCTCGTTGCGATCCAGACTATTTTGTTAAGTAATTCATAGCAATATAAAAAAAAATTCTGCTCAGTGGTGTTACTTCAATTCTGAATTTATGCTTTGTATTTAAATATCAAACGTTGTATTTACAATAAAAATTCAAGTTTTCGCCTCTTTTCGTTGCGATCCACACTATTTGTAGTATTTCATTGCAAATTAAAAAATTCACATCAGTGGCATTACTTAAATTCTGAATTTATCCTACTTATTTCAAATTCAAACGCTTTTTAAAAAATATAATTCACGTTTTCGCCTCTTCTTGTTGCGTTCTATTCTATATTGTTTGCTTATATTATATTTATTATATGCTTTGTATTTAAATATCAAATTGGGGATTTAGCTACCAAAATATTCGTTTTCGCCTCTTTTCGTTGCGATTCACACTATTTTGTCAAGTATTTCATTGCAAAATAAATAATTCTGCTAGGTGGCGTAACTTCAAATCTTAATTTATGCTATTTATTTTAATATCAAACGCTGTTTTTACAAATGTAATTCTCTTTTTTGCCTCTTCTCGTTGCGATTCACACTATTTTGCTAAGTATTTTATAGCAAAATAAAAAAATTCTGCTCTGTGGCAGTTGGCGATCGCAACAAAAATAGGCGAATCCGTGAATTAAAAAAAAAAAAAGCGTTTGATATTGAAATAAATAGCATAAATTCAGAATTGAAGTTACGCTACTGAGCAAAATTTTTTTATTTTGCAATGAAATACTTGACAATATAGTGAAAATCCTAACGAGAAGTGGCGAAAACGTGAATTTTATTTTAAAAAAAGCGTTTGATATTGAAATAAATAGCATAAATTCAGAAGAAGAGTAATGCCACGGAATAGAAGTTTTGTATTTTGATATGAAATACTTGACAATATAGTGTGGAAGGCAACGGATTGAGGCGAAAACGCGAATTTTATTTGCAAAAAGAGCGTTTGTAGTTGAAATAAAAAGCATAAATTCAGAATTAAAGTAACCCCACTGAGAAGAATTTTTTTAATTTGCTAAGAAATACTTAAAAAAATTGTGTGGATCGCAACCAGAAGAGGCGAAAACTACAATTTTATTTGTTAAAAACAGCCTTTGACATTGAAATAAAAAGCATAAATTTAGAAAGGAAGTAACGCCATTGAGCATATTTTTTTTGCAATGCATGACTTAAGGAAGTAGTCTAAATCGCAACGAGAAGATGCGAAAACGTGCATTTTTTTGTAAATTCAGCGTTTATATTGTAACAAGTAGCATAAATTCAGAAATAGAGTAACGCTCCTTGGTAAAATTTTTTTTCCTTTGAAATACTTAAAAAACAGTGTGGATCGCAACGTGAAGAGGTAAAAACGTAATTTTGTTTGTAAATACAACGTTTGATATTTAAATACAAAGCATAAATTCAGAATTGAAGTAACACCACTGAGCAGAATTTTTTTTTATATTGCTATGAAATACTTAACAAAATAGTCTGGATCGCAACGAGAAGAGACGAAAACGTTTATTTTATTTTTAAAACAGCGTTTGATATTAAAATAAATAGCATAAATTGAGAAATAAAGTATCGCCACTGAGCAGAATTTTTTTATTTTGCAATGAAATACTTGACAAAATAGTGTGAATCGCAACGAAAAGAGGCGAAAAGGAATATTTTGGTAGCTAAATCCCCAATTTGATATTTAAATACAAAGCATAATTTCAGAATTGAAGTAATGCCATTGAGCAGAATTATTTTATTTTGGTATGAGAAACCTAACAAAATGGTGTGGATCGCAACGAGAAGAGGCGTCATCGTGAAATTTGTTTTTAAAAACAGCGTTTGATATTGAAATAAATTGCATATATTCAGAAAAGAAGAAACGCCACTGAGCAGAATTTTTTTATTGTCCTATGAAATACTTAACAAAATAGTATAGATAACAAGGAGAAGAGGCAAAAACGTGAATTTTATTTGTAAAAAAAGCGTTCGATAATGAAATAAATGGCATATTTGCAGAATTGAAGTAACGCCACTGAGCAGAATTTTTTTTATTTTGCTATGAAATACAAAAAATAGTGTGGATCGCAACGAGAAGAGGCGAATCCGTAAATTTATTTGTAAAAGCAGCGTTTGATATTGAAATAAATAGCATAAATTCAGAATTGAAGTAACGCCACTGAGTAGGTTTTTTTTCTGACATCATCTGACTCTAGGTTAAATTTAGACTAAATCTTTTATGTAAATTTGAAGCTGATCTGTAACTGATGATGCTAGAATAATGTTAAGAACTCAATTAAATCTTAACATTAAGAACTCAGTATGGTGGGTTTTTAACGCTACATACCTCCTGAAAACCAAGATTGGGGAGATAGGCGTCATTGTATATTCTCATAATACACTGTAAGTCTCCACGATGGTCCATTGCAGGGGGAGAAGTATCACTGGGAAAATACTTGAAATCAGAGAGAACTAGATATACAGCAAATATCACGCAGACCTACACAATACTAGTCGGTGCACACACTGCTTGCACCTGGAGATACAGTGCATTTTAGTCTCTCGCATGGATATATTTAAAATGTAATTTTCACTGCGAGCAATAAAGGTAACACCTTCACCGCATAGTTGAACTTTATGAAGGGTGCTTTATATGTGCTGGCATCTCACGCATACCCGCAGCACCACTGTTTAATTCGACAGCACCGTTGCCTGGCTTAGATGTCATAAATAAAGGTGTGGAACTTCTAATCAAATATTAATTATTTGATTAGGAAGAGGATCGTAGAGGCCAAGACTGTGAAATTCCAAGAAGGAAAAGGAAAACTTCCACAGTTTATAGTTTCCTGGTTAGTAACTCTGTGAAGCGCTTAAGTATTCGTTACGATTGCCTTTTTAATTATTTAAATACTCCATATTAACGACTTGCCATCTCGCGCCTGATGGATATATGTATAACCAACAAGTTTCATTAGGTAGTAGCATTGTTCTTCTCTTCTGGATGTCACAGGTGGCTAATTCAACCCTCCAAGTATTTCGCTGCAGCTGCCGAGCATATTGCGCACCCCATGTAAAAACCAGACGACCCGAAGGAAGGGAAATTAGTTGATAACAATTGAATGCATGTGAATTAATGTATACAACATTAAACGATGAATCAATAATTCAAAGAATATTTCGTGCCGCTGTCACCTGGGAAGCACCACCTCATGCACGGTTTTTCAGATTAGTTTTCAAACGTTTCACCCTTTAAAGATAAAGCAGTGCATGAAGATATGAGGTGGAAGATTCCCTGCTGTTTAAAAACTGCGATTTTAAAGGTGTGATGTTGAAAATGTGGAAGCGATTATCAAGAGCATATGAAAGGAACTACAAACACCTAGTAGGAAGTCGATGTTATTTATGGCGATTAAATAGCTGTATATCCAGATTATGGTATGAATTTCAGGGGAAAGTAAAGGAAAGAAGTATCAGGAGAGTAATATGAAAGAGGGAAGTGAATCAGGCACAGCAACTCGCAAGACTCTTTGATGAAACGGTCAACAAAGGGATGTGCCGAGGGAAAGAGGCAGGAAGATCCAGCATTTTATGACGGACATAAAGGTGTGGGAAAGGCGATAAAGAAGGTGGAAGCATGTGGCGAATATGAAACCTGTGGGAGGACTGATACACCAGAGAGAGAGAGAGAGGTATGAGCGAGGTTTTGTGTTAATGAGATTAGACAGGGGCAAAATGACATTTTTCCGCAATCAAAGAGTGCTGAGATTAGACTGGTTATGAGCATACAAACAGGATATGCGAGGTTATTCATATTCGAGCAGGTTATCGATTACTATAGACGGACCGTGCCTGTAAAAATATTGATCTCTATCTTAAATACATAACTGCACCATTGATTGCTCTGCCAGCCCAGGTCAGTAATGTCTTGGCTGGAATCCTGTCGTACGTATTCTGCCTCAGGAATACATGTTTTGTGGTTCTTACGATTAAGAATGGAGGGGTGATATTGCCCCGGAAACCAACCCTAATAGCCATGGTGCCTTTAAAACTACATCTACATCTACATGACACCCTGCAAGCCACCGCGAGGGTGTGTGGCAAGGGGTGAATAACACCAATAATGCACTACTAACATGCAAACAAGTAACTATAGGGTCTCATGCAACTAGATTGTTAGTATCTATAGTATTTAAAGGGTTAATACATACTTTATGCACTACAGACTACTCTAAAATATTTCCTCTACCTCTCCCTTTGCTATGCTGCCTATTCACTTCTCTTCTAGTACTGGGGAAAAATTCCATTTTGAATCTATCAGTACGTCAATCTATCTCTCTCATCTTATTTGTCTGGTCGAATCTAGCATAATACAAGATTTAATCTGTGCCTTAACCTACGCTCTGATAATGATTCCCACCCCAATTCTTTTATTTATTCTGAAACGCTACTCAACCTATCGTAACACCGTTTAACGAACCTATCTGCTCTACTCTGCACACTGTCTAGTTCTCTGATCAAGCCTAATTCATTAATAAAACTAGTTCTTCTACAGCTTTCCCATTCTTTCCTTTAGTGTTAACACCAGAGCCATCATGCACATTTATAGCACTTTGACTACACACTTGGCCTTCGTCTGGCATTAGCAGTGGTGACTTGCGGAATTTTGGCGCCTCAGTAACGTCTAGGTTGTTCCGTCGATATCAACCCTAAGATTTACACTACGAATCCTACTTTATATTCTTCGTCAATTTTCCGTACTGCAAAAGCCACGGGAGTAAAATTCGTCATCTCCTGCTGGCTTTGTTCCAATCATTTTATTCGAAGTGCGCATTCGCCAGTGTAAACTTTAAACGTCGGCGGCCACCCCCATCCCCTCCCCTCAGCTTTCATCCCTCCCCCTGCTCCCCCTCCCCTCGCCGGCGAAAACTTCTTTAATTTCCTCTTTCTCAAAACTTCCCTGCAGAAAGGGCCCCTTCCCCTCTCTTCCTGTATTTCCTTCCCGAACAGAAATTTCCCTTCCTCCTTCATTCACCTTCGAGGTCTCCTCTGCAAGCTCCACTTCCAGTGGTGCCAACCGCGGCCGTGCCCTCAAGGCAGACTTGAAAACTGCAGATGGTCACTGCCCTTTCGGCTGACCTCTTTACATTCACCCTATTCGTCTCTTTCAGGTTCCTCATTAGTTGCTCCATAAATCCCAAGCGATATATTTCCGTGCTCGCATATTTCCCTCGTCTACCGTCTTCTAACGAACACTTCCTCTCATGAGATCAAAGGTTTCGCAAGAGGTTTATGTTTTATGATTCCCTTTATTCCAGGTTCAGCGTAACACTCTTTTCTTTCACCTATTACATCAAAACTTTCTTCGCTACATGTTCTTATTTGCTTCTGTGACGCCAGTCCCGATGTTATTTTACGTATCTCGACATTGTGGTTGCTGCCATTGCTTTATCACCATTGCTTTTTCACCATAGGTGATAGAGCAATGGTGATGGTTTCCTTGGGCATATTTATGCAAACGTGCCCTCTAATCTCCTTTTCCGATTCTTCATTTATTTTTCATACTTTTCTAACAATAATTTCTTTTCTTTTCCTCCATCCTGCATCCATAAGTGTCCAATTCATCGAGTTATTCAATACCGTAATCCCTAAATAGATCTTTTGCCCACTCTTCTGCTTGTGAGATTCCCTATTCAACTGCTCTTTGCATCCTCTCCTTTTATCAAAGCTAACAATTTTATTTAAAAAATCCCTTCCAGTCCCACGACTACTCTCTTCATGTCTGTTTCGGAATCAAACAGCACGAAACGCGTATTAGCACCATAATTTACTCTTCCTTACATACATTTGTGCCTTCATTCCTAAGATATGCGGTGCTCTTACCTTCGGAGTCACCATCACACGTGAATTTAAGCTGTTTACTATCAGGTAACAAAACATGACAGTTCAGACTCTAACAACGGCGAAGGAGAAACTGGTTGAAAGGAAACAAGGGAGAGCTCCACCATTAAACCTTCATTCGTTCTGTTTCTTCCTCAACCTGTTGTCGCAGTGCTCCAGAGCCTCTAGAATGGAGCCTACTGTTGAAGTTCTCCCCCCACCAGGTGTGTTTTGCGACCAGCCGCCTGGATATGGTCCAAATGGTCAGCACCGGAAAGTGAACGTGACGAAGGCCTTCTCTGCGAAGGAGAACTTCCGTGCTCTCCAGGATTGGATCGAGTGAATTCGTCAATCTACGGGTGAAAGAAGTGCACCTTGCCTGAGTCTGATCATCTCATCTTTCTGCCCGAACCCGATGCCGTAGACGTCGACGGAGGAACGCCCGGTATTAATATCGAAAGACTTGTCCAATTGGATTCCACCGTCAGAAATATGGATCGGGAGGATGGTTCCTGATATCGGTCTGGTATGGTTTTGTCCAAAATACATCTAGATTGATCAGAAACGCTCTGAAAAAAGAAATTCAACAAATTTCCATTGTCTAAAGTGGAGGTTGCTATTTCGCGCCTATCGTCTTTCAAAGAAGTAACCGCTGAAATTTAAGTTCCCTGCGATTCCCGAATGTATGACCAGAGGGTGTCTCTGGTGTGGCCTGCGCATTTTCTTTTGAACTCATAGCATGCTTTTCAAAGACCTGTTTTCTCAGCTGATTTCAAATTTTATATTTTACAATAATCATTATTAGCATTTACATTAATCATTATTAGCTATATTTTTCTTAGTGGAAAAATGTGTCTTTGTGTGTCAAATGTCTTTGCGTGGCTTACCTACTCACTGGTGTTTTAAACATTTTCTTTCTCCCTTTAGTTCCATATTAGTCCCCTGGTCATGCTCTTATGCTCACAGATTGTACGCTTGCTGAAAAGTGAATAAATGGAGCAGTGCTTTCCATATATTCTCTTCATCACATTTTTTGTGAAATTCTTGAATTTTTCGAATGAAATCAGTAAAGCACGTCTGATTCCGGTGGCGTGCCTGGTATCAATGAAGCAGTGCGATATCGTGTAACTGCACTGTATCTGCAACTACATTTAAGGGTAGCAGCCGTTTCTTCGTCTCTTCTCATAAAGGAGTCTTCTTTCATCATTCAGGACGATTAAAGAAGTAGCGTGACTAGCAGGATGCAGAATAAACAAGCCCAGGCAATGTAAATGAGCAATGTGCATATGCAGGTCAGAAATCGGGGCCGTATTAGATAATTCACTCGAGACTATCCGTACTTTACAGTTAAGTGTGCTTATTTGAATCTGATTTCTGTGCTGAAATTAGTGTCCTGAGAAGCGACACTTGCTGTGCGCGGTTTGTCGCCCATCGCTCGGTGAATGCATCCCAATGGATCGAGTTCAGAGGCTTACTGGAGCGGTAAGAAGAATTTTGGTACAAATTTATGATGAAAGTTATTGCAAAGGATTCAAACCAGCACTTAGGACATTTAAACCGAATATAATAACATAGTCGCAATCGATTCCAAGTCATTGGTGTTGGTCAACTTTCCATTTATGCATTTTGCACAACTCCTACCCCTGTCCAGACCTTTCCTATATACACTTCCTATCTACAAGTCATTGGTGTTGGTTAACTTTCCATTTATGCATTTTGCACAATTCCTACCCCTGTCCAGACCTTTCCTATATACACTTCCTATCTACAAGTCATTGGTGTTGGTTAACTTTCCATTTATGCATTTTGCACAATTCCTACCCCTGTCCAGACCTTTCCTATATACACTTCCTATCTACAAGTCATTGGTGTTGGTTAACTTTCCATTTATGCATTTTGCACAATTCCTACCCCTGTCCAGACCTTTCCTATATACATTTCCTATCTACAAGTCATTGGTGTTGGTTAACTTTCCATTTATGCATTTTGCACAATTCCTACCCCTGTCCAGACCTTTCCTATATACACTGAAAAGAACACGCATAGCAGTTACTTCTCTTGTGACCATTATGAATGTTATAAAATTGGATTCCATGGTTTCAAAGAGCATTAAAATACATATTTTCGCAATAAGTCAATAGTCACATAGTTTCGCAATGGTAGAATACTGTTCAGTAACAAAATGCTTCAACGGAATGAACTTCTGATCAAATTACATCCCTATTATCCAATAAGTCATCAAATGATTAGTAATTATGCAAGCAAACTCTGCGGACGAATAAGCATTAAAATTCATTACCTGAATGTTTATTCAAATATCTGATTACTGCAGGTGAAATGCTAATAGGCAACGCTGAAATATGTACAAATGTAATGGGCATTTTGAACGTGCTACTGAAATCTGCAATTGAAATAGCAATGAGTAAATTTTGAAGATTCAATTATTCTATCATTTGCGTGGAATAATGGAAAAATTCCTGAGGTTAATGTCACTCCATCACGATCCCTGGAAAATCTGATCGTAGTTCACACAAATAAATCCAGAAAGAGGAGTGCCTTCCATCTGTTAGCTGTTTTAGGAACGAGCACTAAACAACGAAGTGACAACATTCCCTCGTTTCTCCAAAAGAAGTATTTGGAAAAATGAGACCGTTCTAACCAATAATGAAACCGAACAAAAAAATCAGTGAAACATCTGCAATCGTACATTTTTCATTCCCAATTTCAAATATGGTGGGATAATTCAGTTTTAGTTTCCAAAAGGTAAATTGGAGGGGTGGGCGGGTGCCTTCTGGAGCCTTCTACTTCGACCTCTTTTTAGATCCATTGTGCCGACCCACATTTCACCCTGCCCGCCACTCGCAGACAGGGGACAAGAGCACCACGGTAGAGGGGGCTAACTCAACATGGCTAAGCCCTTTAGTTTCTAAATGATGAAGCATTTTGTGCAGTACATTTAACAAACGTATGCATAATCTAAATGAACGTAATACTATGAATGCGTGGTCGTAAACTTTTGGAATAAAACAGCTTTTATAATAATAATAATAATTTATTCCTCATATAAATAAATACATGAATATACATTAATATTAGCTTTTTTTCCCGACTTAATCATTGTATCAACAGAATAAAATACCTAACGTAGAATCTAAGAAACACTTATGCGTCACTATCACTGAGGACGCCATGGAAACACATCAGGGAAATAACAAGGGCAGTAAACCGTGGATTAAGATTCGTAAAAAGAGTTCTAGGCAAATGCTATGATACAGTATGAGAAAGAAGCTACTTTGCACTTGTCAGGCCTCATTTAGAATATCCCACTGGTATTGCGATCCGTACGAGGAAGATATGATAAAGGAATTGGAGCGTAAGCAAAGGAGATTTTGTTTTGGACAATTTCAGAAATTGAAGGATAACAAGGATGTGAAATTCTATTAGAACGCAGGTCAAAATTTAGGCAGAGGCTTTTAAGTAAATTCGAAGTAGATTAATAACGTTAGATGTGTATTAAGAACCCCTGCATATTATGCGAGATTTCATCTGGTGAACAATATTAGGGAGGTAGACTGTCGTACCAATTAAGAATTTTATTTTTCTGAACACCATGGGAGATCACAATTGGCAGAATACCAAAGTTTGGTGAAATATTTTTGGAGTAGTTGCTGGTGCATAGAGCATGTTTCAACCTTACTTACCCATAAACACTAAATGAATACAGATAAATATACACATATGAGATAAGTCTCCATAACCCGTATTCATATCTTACTATGTTACTAGTTACTATGTTACACACTAACCTTCTAACTAACACGTGACTAGCACGTAGTACACTTCCAACACGTTTTCATGAAGTAGCAGTATTGTAGCTCCTGAGACTGGAAGTAGTGTATGTTTTGTGGTGATCTTAACCCCCTGCCACACACCCTCGTGGTGGCTCACAGTGAATTACTTAGATGTACGATTGTAATAATTTGCGGTTGCATACTACACTTTCTCGTGGTTATAATATAAAATTACACACACATACAATATGCAATTCATGATTTTGTAAAATAAAATGCTGAGACTAAGTGATCCAGCAATTGTTACTAAATGTTTGCCTTAAATGTAAATTACCAATTTCTGTAGGTAAATTGCAGCTGCAAGTTATTACTCATAATCAATTTGGATCACCTACGATGGGGTAAGTGAATGGCTAATACTATATGGCTTCATACTATGTTTATAGATAATATAGTCTCTATTATTTCAGAGCTATCCTTATAGTTATTTCTATACATGTCTTCAAATGTTTTACTACTACTATTGTTAATATTTCCGCATAATTAATAATGTTATGCTTCGTTGAAATTTCATCATATCTTGAAGATGTATTACATGCATTTCGTGTGCATCACACGGGTTTAAATCACATTCCTATCAGGTACATAATTGACAAGCATTATCAATCTGTTATCCTGAGAATCATTTGATGACCTCGTTCATGGGAAAACCCCAGTCCTCCCTAAAGTGGTCTTTACTCGGCCAGGTATTTCCTGATTGAGCATGAAAGCGAGTCTTAAAGCACGCCCGAAAGCAGTGGGCGCCCTCGCATTCGCTGGACTATCGACACTTCGACGAAACAAGTGAATACGACTGACGCGAAGAAACGCCAGTGGCGTGCGCTCGCGAGACCGTAGCCTAGAGGTTCGTTTCCTCACTGCGACACACACACACACACACACACGTGGAATTGATGACAGGAGTGGCGTGGTTTATCAAGAGCGCATGCGCAGTCACAGCGGAGCAAGAAGAATTGCTTCACCATTCCGAAGAGATTGTCTTGTTGCGACAAAGTGACGTTGGCGAATAGTTTCTTAGGGCGCGGTGTTGGGAGATCCTTTTCTCCAAGGAGCGGGAGGGGAAGGTTCGGATTCTTCCTTCCTCTTACCGCGTCTCTTGTTCAACGCCCACAAGCATTAGATAAGAGAACTATTACGTTATTATTGGGTTAATATTGGAGCCAAAGAGAATACTTTTGGAAATGCCTCAATCTTCCTGTGTTGCTACCAAGGGAGAAAGATTTTTTAAAGCGAAGGAAATTAGCTTCGTGTTCTCTGGCGTTGTTAGGTTTTTCAGACAAACAACTAGATCAATCTACCTTTTATATAGCAGTATGCAGCCAGTGTATGGGATCCGGATGAATGAGTTTTGATCAGAGAACTAGACAGTGTGCAGCGTAGAGAAGCTAGGATCGTTAAAAGGTTTTACGATAGGTTGAGCAGTGTTTCAGAATTAATAAAAGAATTAGGGTGGGAATCATTATCAGAGCGTAAGTTAAAGTACAGATTAAATCTATTAGAGAAAGTTCAATCGGATATCTTAACTGAAGATGTTAGGCTCATATAAAAAAACAGAGTATTATGACGGATTCGACCAGATAAATAAGATTAGAAAGATAGATTGTCGTACCGATAGGTTCAAAATGGTATTTTTCCCCCGTACTATAAGAGAACAGAATAGGCTCTCTAGGCTAGGCAGGAATTATCTCTATGGAGAAAAAAGCGGGGGTTGGAAATGTCCCTGAGACACGGTGGAGATAGTAAATAATAGATTACTTGTCGTAAACAGGGATTGAAATAATTCTGATAAGAACTCTTGAATTGAGAGTTCATCACAAAAACCTTGATCCCTTCGATCAAATATCAGGATACTAACCTCCATTGTTCAATATTTTCATTCAATTATAATCTTCCAATTTAAATATGCAACCATGTCAGTCAGGCTTGCTGTTTGCAATGCACTAAATTCTTCGAAGTTAGCCAACTCTAGTATTTAGATTTTATTTAAGCAAAGGCATTAATATACCAACCATCTAGCGGCATGTTACGCTATTATTTAATATGTTTCCTTGTAGTAGCCTAGTTGCATGACGATAGGGCATGCTTGGTGACCTTCTCCCCCTGCCACACACCCTCGCGTTGGCTTGCAGGGTATTGCTAGATTTAGATTAACTTTTCCCAAAAGTTTTATGTCACACTACAATTTCTAATGCTAAATATTTCAGGCTAGCTATGTTTTACATTCTGCCGACTTCTTCCACGGAAGTATCCTTCGCTTGGTTCATCTAGCAATTTGCATCTAATTATTAGTTGGAGTTTAAAATATAACCCGGCGATATTATTCGCGTGCCTTCTTCCGTTTCGAACGAACTCTCCTTCCAGCCGATGCTCGATTGGCAGCGCATCGATTTTCGCGGGACCTGGGCTTTGGGGGGATTCCGAAGCAATATCCATCGCGTGATTGGAGAGGGAACACTCCAATGGCTGGAGCTGGCTAAAAAGACGGCCTGAATAAATGAAGACTACTGCAGCAGAGTCGCAGGTGGAACTGCAGGGGTCCTTTGCGTCCCGGGGATATTTTCGGTGCGAGAAAAAATGCGAGCGCCTGCTGTGGTGGCAGAGGGAGGCGGAGATCCCGTTTGTCCTGTGGGATTCCACCCCTCTCCCCGCTTTGAAGATTTCGGGGAAGATATGCGACGGCCATTGCTCACGCCTGGTCTCCCTTGGCAGAGGTCTATAACGAGCTGGATTGCGACTTGGGAATATAAGGGACACTGAGTGCAGCGGAACCCTTCGGATGGTGAACGAGTCAGCGGGACAGTTGAAATTTCAACCCACTAATTTCCTGAAATCATATTAGATTATCGTTAAAAAAAATGAGAATTGAAAGGTATTTTCCACTGAGCCTCGCCTCCTTACTACACCAATGTTCAACGCATAGTAAGTAAGATGCAGTTAGAATTAAATTTAAAAAAATGTGCAGTAATGATTTTTTGGAAAAAGAATTGTTCTCCTCCTATCACATACAAAATAAGTAATAATAACATAACAAACGTGTAATCCATTAAATATCTTGGAATAAGACTGACACATGATCTTTCCTGGGGTAAACACATACGTGAAATAATGGGTCAAGGGAATCGTAAACTTGGAATCGTCAAAAGGGTACTGGGTAAATGTGACGATCATGTACGAGAAATCAGCTACTTTTCCCTTGTTAGACCTCATTTGGAATATGCTGCCAGTGTATGGGATCCCTACGAAATCGGTCTAAATAACGAACTTGAACGTGTGCAGCGAAGATCGGCAAGATTTGTAAAGGGACGGTACGATAACCTTATTAGCGTTACCAGTCTATTAAATGAATTAAATTGGGAATCATTGTCAGATCGCAGGTTGAAATTTAGATGTAATCTCCTGAATAAATTCAAAGAAAATATTTTCAGTGATGACGTTAAAAATATTTTGCAAACTCCAACATTTCTACGGTAGACTGGACCATAATCACAAAATTAGAGAAATTGATTGCCGAACTGACAGATTCAAAATGTCACAAGTTATTCACAACCTCGCAGGAGATAACTTTATGAGGAACTTACTCGTTAAAAACTCTGAAAAAACTGAAAATTTTCGGCATTTCCATTGCTACATATTTTACTATAGAAAAGCTGTATGAATGGCATTTTCATATAGATCATAATTTTTACCATAAAATATAATTTTCTCTTTCAAATCATGAAATATTCCATAGAATATGCCTGAATTAGGTCAAATGTTGTGGCTTTGGGAAATATTCACCATTGCGACCCAAGGCATATTTTAGTCGACTTCCGAAAGTATTCATATTCATTTAGAAGGTACTGGAGGCGGCATCGTAGCTGATTCCTGGAGCAATATTGACCGTTTTCGTTCTGCATGGGCGTACGAAATATTTACTCGCGGATGAAGTTGTTGCATGTTTATGCTCAGGGTAAAGCTAAAAGTAGTGCGACAATCTAAGGTTGAAGGGCATGTTCAAACACAACCGGGAAAGTGAGGAATCACGCAAACAAATGAAAAATGTGTAGCTTAAATATGTTAAATTTGTACCAACTAATAGTAATAAGTGGAATAATATGCCTCTCAAAACTAGCCTTATGAAGATCACTGACCCCGCTGCTGCTGTGCGCGGTGCTGTTGTTTGATACAGGCGATCGACATTTCTGTCCATGTGCTCCATTTAGGATAGTTGGGAAACTGCGTCGAGGTGGAAATGTCGCGAGGAAACGGAGGAAGGGTGACACGGAGAGGCGTGCTCTGAACGAAAGGGGGTTCCTTATTCAAGATATCTCGCCGCAGCACTAAGTAGGTACAGGGTAGCCACTGAAAACATCTTTGATGCAACCGGGATTCGACCGGGGTCCTCGGGCTAAGAGGCCAGTGCTTAAGCTACCACGTCAACACGATGCTGGAGAAGAAATTGCTTCCTGAGAAAGCTTTGATATTTTCTTCTCTGCCCCGTTCTCTCTTTTTACTCGTAGAGTGAGTGCCTGTGAGCACGATCTCACTGGCGATTGCAGTGCCACTATTACCTTTTAGTAGACCACTTATTGTTCACTGAAGGCATTTAAGTTCAGAAAGCATAAGATCCCAAATATTTGCAGTTCCAAATTTGACCCCGGGTTTTTATGTTTCCACGTTTTTACATGCACAACGTTAAATATATTTTTCATGAAACTCTGAAAAATTGGCCATAATGATTTGACAACTTAAGCATGGTTCCTAAGATATGGTTGGCATTCAGAGTATTAAATAGTTTGAAACGCCTCGCTATCAACCATCTACGTACTTCAATTACAAAGTTTTTCGACATCCCATGCCCATCTGTATTATAAAATAAATAAATGTCATTCTGATTACCTTCATTCAAGATGCTGATTTTATTCCACCGATCTTCCTTTCCATACCTGTCCACGACAGTGAATTTTCTCCGGCTGGCCCGGACAATATTTACCGTACATATTTCTTATGTGACTCCGTAGAAGATGAGGTAGGCCGAAATTGTAGCCATAAATGCGATACCAGTGAAGTACACTCATCATTTTCCTAGCCTTACGTAAACATTGGTGAGCAAGCAAAAACAATCTTCCAAATCTTACCCCTTTCTGGAAATGAAACTCCAGCTCCTGAGTGAATTTCCGGGATCCTGAGGGAAGTCCAAAATTGTGTTTGCCATCCGAGAAAACTTAGGGACCGCCAAGTAAGCATTGGCGAGGTGGTGAGGCCGACGAACTTCCGACGAAGACATTGGCCTCCCAGTTTAAAACAACTGCGGAAGTTCATCACATCGTATTATTGCTAGTGTTTCTTTTTAGTGCTGATAGAGGTTATCATTTCCCTGCGGAAAGATACTAACCTATTTAAAATTCATATAATAAGCTGTATTGGCCAGGGTTACACCAAAAGCAGAATAGGAGAATTTTCAAAGGATTAAAATCGTTCACCTTGATCGGAATTTCGGAAGTTTCAGTGATTGTGTATGACCATTTGTTAGTGGAAATTCTACTGTCGTGCATACCAGCGTGTAACTCAATTAAGGTTTTCGGTGCCATTTGCAATCCTTATTTGTTAATCAGTTCCTTGTTTCCTTAAAATGGAACATCTGTTCCATTTCAAGGAAATACTGTTTTTTTTAACATATATAAAATCAAACTTCACTGCATTGAAAATACAAATACGTAAGCCGATTACCTCTTAACTAGAGTATTTCCAAAGTTAATGTGGCCTACGCTTTTAAAGGTTTGTTCCAGCATCATTTTTAATATTAGCTCTGAAAGATTACAGAAGCCTTACCTTTTTCCAATTGCGCATAAATTGTTTTGAAGTGCATCTATTCCGACTAAATGTTTGAAACTAGAGTATTCATTATCCGAAATAATTAACTGCGCAAAGTCGCAGGAAATGACTTTATCGGGAGCCGTATGTGGAGTCTCACTCGAGACTGCGTCGAGGCACAGTGAATGTTGGGAGCTCCGCCACATGAGGCAGAAGTTGAATTATTACCTTGGAGTAATATCCCGCAAAGAATGCAATTTGCTAATCCACCTCGGAACACGGAATAAGCTCTCAGAATTTTATTTTTGCAAAGGAACTTCTAACGACGTCTTGCCTATTGCAAGTAAAATTTTGCCAAGTTTACTAAAAAGTATAAGACTGGATACAATCAACGCCATTTTATTTTGTGGACTAACTACCAAAATAGGCCTGAGCAATTTCTTAGAATTTTTCATTAAAAAAACTTCCTGGATCAAGTTAAGTGCTTCAGAACTTTAGCAGCAACAACACTTTCGTCTTTATTTAACAACTAGAACCAAAGTCACAAAAATATCGATGATAAATGAGGAAGATAAGTATTTATTTCTCGTTCGATCAGGAAAATTATTGAAAAATTCCAACAAATAAGGCTGACACACACTATGAAATTTTTAGCCTATATTTACGTATAATTTCATTGCTTCACTACACACGTTAACACTCTTAGCCTTGGTTGGTCTAGTAACGTCATTTTAAATCGACAAATTTTTCAGAAATATCTTGCTTCATCACCTCATATATCAACTAAAATTGGTGCATAGATACTGTCAAACCTCCTGAGCCAAAAGCCGTTCCCTATTTTCGCAGGAAATGTTTTGGCCCTGGAATATAGGCAGGCATGCATTGCGTTGACGCCTGTAAATCTTCTTTTTACACTCCTTTATACAGGCTACAGCAGAATAGTTTTACGTGACATACACATGCAAAAGATGTCAATAGAAAGTATATTAAGGTTAGATGCTACTAGGAGGACTAGACTGCTTAAATGGACTTTTCGCAAGAATAAATGCCTTTTATTCGATGTAAATGCAACTTCCAAAATTCATGTTTTTCACCAGATTAGACTAAAATTACACGAAGAAATAATTTTGAAACGGGCCAGTTCTTCTCACCGTAGCACTCATACGTAGCTAGTGTATGAATATATTAATAAACATGGAATGTGAGCATTGCTCACTGAGAAAAGATCACTTGAATTCCTTGACTCAGTCACTGCCCAGGCACCAGCAACAACTCACTCTAGGTCGCGCATGACCTCGACATGACCTGGACAACCTTTGGCCCGATTCCCCCCCACTCCTCCATCACCGACCAATGACAACTCCCCCGCCTCTTCTCAGTAAACCTCCCCCCCTTCTGTCCTCCTCCCTCCCCCAATGACCGGGGCTTTGAGTGGATATTGGGGTGCATGGCTTATTTTACTCACCTGAAGATGGCAATCATTCGCTGAAACCCGGGTCGTGTTCTTTTAAATCTGTGGTTTTGTAAAAGTTATTAATAAACCTGGTGTAATGAAATACCATAAAGTTACTTCGGAACGTATTTCATTAATATTTAGTTTGTACAGCAAGTTATACATTCCTCCTTTATTAACTGGATCATGTTAAAACAACTTTCTTCTATCACTAAGCACTTGACCACTAATTAAACGCTGACAACTGGTATTCTTATTTTACATGACTTTCAAAGATGGGGTTAACATGATATCGAATGTTGTACAGAAACCTAGGCGCTTGTACCGACGCAGAGAAGAAATAACAGAGTAAGACGTGGGTTTCAACTCGCTCAAAACATACCCAGACACTCAACTCGGGAGTCTGATTGAAAAAAAAAAGAAAATTATTTTTCCCAAAGAAATTTGAGTCAAATTCGGAGCATCTTCCCAATTTGCGTCTTTATCTGGAAAGTAAGAGCTCCCACCATTCCTCTCAAAAGAGACAAAATTGGATTAGAATTCGCATAATATCCTTTCGCTGAATCAAGTAGAAATTACCGTAACTGCATTTCCCCAAATTTTCCCCTCGATTAGTTTCCCCTTTGAAGGAGTTAGGGACTAATGAAGCGAAGGAAAATATTAAGTGGGTCGAGCATGATCCCAACCACCATCGAGGGAGGCAGCGAAATTCTTTTTCTTCTTCAACTTTCGTTCTCTGATGAAATGAAGGAACTGCGAAGAGGCAAGAAAATCCTTTGAGGGCCTGGGAGAGGGAGGGAGAGGGCTAAACTTTTATTTTACAGCCACGGAGGGCGTTGGACACGCTGAGTAAGGAAAAGAAGATGCTGTCCGGCAAGGAAAGCGTGGTCGTCATGCCGATTACTCGGACAACGCCAACAGAGAAGGCCCCTTCCGACCCTTTTCATTGCGTGCTCACATTGCTCACAGTTTATGCTAAATGGAGTGACAATACAATGAGGAGAGAGATTCGTCGTCAGACAACCACATTTACCATGGCGACTTGCATACACTTACCGATATTACTACTCGTTGATAGCCCCGATCCTAACTAATAACGTTCCCATTCCATCAGCATCATGCCCAGTCCGTGCTCATGCCATTAATCCTCAACTGTGTGAATTTTATCGCACATGTTTCCAATTAAATCATAACTGCGTCCTTAATATTGGTACTTCACTACGATGCCAACTCTCGATGCACAAAATTTCAGAGATTAAAGAATAGATGCCTTCCGAGAAAACAATATTCAACCGCGTGCTGGAATTGGAGATTTAGCGACCACCTTTTTGGTGCTTTCTTCACCTGGCGGCGTGAGAAACTGTGGAGTGAGATCATCTGTTTCCACTCTTCAAGACGCCTCAGACCGAACATGATGGAGCTGAGGAAATGAAGCGAGCTGACCTCTGATTGTTATGTGTCAATTGCCAAGTCAAGGATACACTCAACTTCCTCGGCATTGGACCAGACTACGTACGCTGTATTTGTACTCTAAAAGCATAACTTTCGGAAGACTAGATGGAAGAATATACTCACCCCAGTTGCGCTCTCTGTCCGGGGCTGCCATTGGCTCCACGCCTCATGTTGCATGACGCCACATCCTTTTCATTTGTCTCCGCTGCCATTTCTACACTTCTGCGCTGGGACGCCTTGCTGCCTCTCCCTCCGCGAAGATCTCCCGATAGTTCCTTCATTCTGACGCGCTTCATTCTTCCAATTTCCCTCCAACCTCCCGTAACCAAGCGATATCCACATGTCATCCCAATCATTTGCCTCTTCCCTCATCCTTTTTAAGCTACATCTCTTTTGTAAGTTTTTTTACGGCGAACGAACGTCATTTATTAGAATTTTTCAACAGTGCTTGTGAGTTAAATATGTTTCACTAAGCTGTTCACCAATGAAAGTCACGTCCATAATGATTAAATAGTGAAGGATGTCCATGGCAAGGGAAGCAGATTAAAAAGGAAGAGTTATAAAAATAAATTAATCACGATTAGGTTTTTAAGCCCTCCCTACTTATCTTTGGGAACAGTCATTCACACACCTAAAAGCAATGATCTGGTTGGTATTTTTGTCAGGGGAAAGCATTGTTAAATTCATGTTAAGCCCTTCAGTATGTAAAATGAGGCGAAATGCAGATAATTTCATTCTAAAGTATTGTGGTGGAAATTGATTTCCAAGTTATGAGCAAGTATGTTGGAAATTTGGAAGATTCAATTTTAGCTCATGACCTCCAGAAAGAGCATTACACTGAATTATCAAATCAAGGTGTTCACTAAATACGAACGGGTATTCAATCTCTTCTCACACTTTTTTTATTTTATCTTATTTAAACCTAAGTAAATAGATTGTAGCATGCATGGGAAATTTTAAATCACTTTTCAGCTTAATTTCTTGGATGAGTTATATTGCAATCAAAACTAATCATGTACTTGCTTATTCCAAAAACAATGAGATTCTTCAATATCCTCCTGAATATTGTTTTATTAACAGATAACACGTACGTAGAGCCTCCTAGGTGAATTTGGCATGCGTATTCTTGCTCTCTAAAATATATTTAGGGAATAAGTGCTGTAGCATATAAATTTATTAATTCCTTTATTCCTTATATTAGCATATATATAACAAGATCTCTGTAAAAAAAAACCCAATATTATGCTTACAGTAGTCGGTGTCAATAGCACATTTGTGAAATGAGTTCTTTCAGATCAGTTATAAATCCCACACATGTGTATTTTCTTTTGTATATTATTCTTTTCATTTCAAATAATGAATACATGCAAAATATAAAATAATATTTAAATTTAATTTATCAATAAGGCCATTGCCATGTTGGAGTGTTTAATAATTGATTGCATTTCAAATTACTTTAATATTTCTCTCTAAAACCAATCTTTTGCTGCGTCGTAAAATAAACTGCCATTGAATGAAAGGCAGTAAGTTAATCAACATCTTAACAACACCGAAGGCGACATAGATTTCAAGATAAATGTAATTGCTTAAGATGGTCCCTACTTAGCTGCAAAACGACCCCAGTTTCTCGCGAGGCACAGCTAGGGTGAGATTCCAACAAAGGCACCAAGGCGACCCGAGCATCTAATCTTTTCCGTTAATTAAATGGCAAGTGACATTTTTCCGGTCGAGTGGGCGGCGCCTGGAAACAGGGAATAAACACTCTCCCCCGGAATTGCATCATTTCTTTCTTCCTCAAAGACTCCGGCGGATGAAGATTGCCCGCCTCTTGGCCGACCTCATGTTTCGAGTGCACAACTTCTCGGTCTTTCAATTGGATGTGAGGTGAGAAGGCTTCAACTGGCCGCCCGTTTCTTTTTATGCTCCTCCCAAGGGGTCTTGAGGAAGAACCAAGGCAAGGCTCTTTGTTCCCCTCCCCCTCACCACTTCCGCCGACCTCTGTCTGAAAGAGGCTTCCGGAAACGAATCGATGCAATAAACAAACATTCCCGCGGCGCCGTACACAGCTCCAGCCGACTGAAGACCACGGCGGAGTGGGAAGACTGGATACGCTATAGCGGAGAGATGCGAGGAAATGTTTTAAAAAATGAAACGTTGGAGTTAAAAGCCACGCGCTACGTCACTTTAACTTATCAAAGCCGTTTCTCGGCGGCTTCCGCTCATAAATATTGCATTTTTGAGCCATGTAATCTGCAAATATAAGAAACGCGATCAGGGCCCATTCAATCAGGGAGCATTATTTTGTGTGATCGTTATAATTAAATGGATTTAGACCAAAAAAAAGGGAAATACCCTGAGCTATAATTCTATTTTGTTACGTACCTCCGCGTCTAGCACTTCACACCCTTTGGCGACTGTAAAATGGCATCTCCTAATGCAGATTGTTTTAATTCCGTAAGTACGACGTGTGAAATAATCTGTCTTGTCAGGTAATATGACAGACAAAAAGAGAACAGAGGTAGGCGTATTTGAGTAGTTGTTGAGGGAGAAGTCATCATGTTAGAACATAGATGGAATGTATTTCCTAAAATGAGGGGGCTACCATAAGTATGGAAATTGAATGAAATGGAGACTTGCATTTTGAGAGAAAGAGAATAAATGTTTCTATGGAGTGAAGGGGAAATAAGTGTGCAAGAGTTAAGAATTCATCAGGCAGACATGAACAACGCTTTTGGCGGCCGGAAAATGTCCGAGAAATGTCAGCTTTTGATCCTCTGGTAGAAAAAAAATTAAAATTTTGATATGAGTTGGGTATATGAATTGAAATATGAGTTCAATTAGGTTCTAAAACGAATAACTACTGCATGAGGCAAGGTCTCCTAGAAAATATCAAAAAGTGTGGTTGGGACGAGGCATAAGAACAGGCTGCATTCGTATCCCAAGCAAACAATGCGCATGTATTGAGCAAGAGCCACTGGAGATTGGTTAACGACGTTTCACGGTGGTAAACCACCAATATCATACCCATGAAGTGAACAATGATGAAAATTATCATTTCCATATTGATTAATTTGCTGCATGGAGATGATGTTAAAAATAATTAGGTAAAATGAAGGAAATAAATAAAATTGACCGAGCAGCAAACATAAGAGTTTGGAAAGCAGTGAAAGAGATATTGAGTCAGGTGAAAAATTTAAATTGATGTAACTGGCTGCATTTGGAACCAGACGAAGGCAGTCACAGGATACTGGGGCAAGAGGAAAGCACAGCGTAATACGAAGGAATTACAAGGAACATGTCAACATGCAGAGGTTATCCAAACAGGAGAATGGAACATAAGAGGCGCGGATAGCGTTTTTTTAATTTGCGATGATGATTGCATTACATATTCTATAATTCCGTAATAACTACGGTTTGAGTGTGCATGATTCGTGGGAGTTCGTACGCGACTCTGAAATCTATGAAGTGGTAAGTTAAGTTATACGATTGGCGAATATCAATGCAAGTAATCATTAGCTAAAAACCAATGAGTTAAAAAAAATAAGAGTTAAAGGTGATTGCCTGAAGCATCTAACATTTATAATATGCGAGCGGAGAAGATGAAGATTCACAGACATTCACAAAGTGTGGATTGAAAACTTCTTAGGCCGCGTTTAGACAGAAGAGAAACACTGGGGTAGGAAACAAGGATGTGCATGTTTGTTTTGTGATTACTATCAAACTTCAAAAGTACACGTGTCTAGCCAAAAACAGCATCAAACTGAAATATTTCAAAGGCTTCATTTTTGCATTTAGCCTGTAGAGATGAAACTGCAACCGTTTAGTCACATTTTGGTAACTATTGTGGAGAAATGAAATTAGTGCGTGATACACAGCTGTGGGATCGGGGTGTAAATATCTTCTCACCCGCAATTTGACTTGCTTGGCAGGAATGTCATCCATTCCAGATGTTTTCTTTATCCGCTGGTCCCTTGCTGCTGCCTCGAATTCCGATCTTAGGATTAAGGCTCCCACATCATTCTTTTCGACTTCTTTTTCCTCCTCGATCAAAGTCGCTATGAGATCGCAGGTCTCATTTAATAACTGCCCCATATATTCTTCCCAACTCTTCCCCTTGTCTTCGTGTTCAACTAAAAGATCTTCATTCTTGACTCTAATGGAAATACATCTTGCAGCTTGTTCCTTTACGTTGTTCCTCACCATCCTGCGTGTAAGTTCTCTTGTTTCCTAGCACCTCATTAATACTGGAAAAAACAAGAGCATCACTCTTGTTTTTTTCAGATTTACGGTTTATCTCATTCCTTAATATTTTGTAACAGAGTTGCCGTTCTACATTTTCTGAATTTTCACATTTCCTTCTCTCTTCAGTCAAGGCACTTCTTGCGTGATCCAAGATTTCTTTGGCATCTTCACAGGTACCACTCATCTTGCCCAAGGTTGGACCAATTCTAACTCGGAGAGCCATCCCTTTTTTCCACGACTACTTATTCGTCGAGTCTACACTCGTTTTCTCGCGGCTCACTTCTAAATCTGAAGATTGTTTGCGACTCGGTGGATGCACTCAGTGGCTTCAAGCTCAGCCCTGTTGAACTCACCCTCTGCGATTCGCCTGCACCAGTCAAACTTTATGAGTTAGAAACGGGCGTTACTCCGGTGTGTCACCATGTGCGTCCTCCCGCCGTTTGGGTCTTGAGGGAAATGGGATAATGTGTGGCAAGACTTCAGAATAATATCCGATCGATTTTCGCTCTTTCCGGCGAGGAAACATTCCTTGGAGTGCCGCGCGACCTTCTTCAGCCGAGTGCGTGACACTATCAGTTTGTCAGGGTTCATGGAGATGGGGATAAATTTTCAGGAATCCTATTGCAGCTCTTATCTCGACGTCCAGCTAATCTCCATTGAGAAGAAGGGACAGGGTAGGATGGAGGAAGAAGATGATGAATGAGGTTATATTGGAGATAAGCGGGCAGAGAAAAGTAGTAGTGGAAGGAGTTAAGTTTGAATAGTAATCTTAAGTGTTAGGTTTAATATTATTTATTTTTGTATAGTTAGTATTAGTATTCATAAGTGTTAGAATTAGTAACCTTAAGTAAATCTTAAAAGTGGCTTGCCCCTCAACTAACTTCTTCAATTAGAATCAAATATCGGTGCACTTTTCCACAAGTAATTTATTAATGCGTACGACGCGTTTCGGCTCACAGAGCCATCATCTGGTACAAGACCTGGTACATCTGGTATTTGATTCTAATATGTCAAACTTCCACTACATCTCGCCTGAATCAGTTGAACTTCTTCAATAATGATCTCGTCCTTATAACCAACAATGTATCCTAATTCATTAAATAAATAAACACGCAAAAATAAACCAAATTAACTTAAATACTAAAAAACAATTGTTTAAAATTAATAAATATAAAGTCGGTGGTTTCCGGCGTGACTTTGTAGAATTTATTGATAATTTTAAATGGAAAAGTAATACTTTGTTTTTCGACATAAATTTAATATAATATAACCATGGTTTCGACTTTACGTCATCTTCGACCTGAAGATGACGTTAAGACAAAACCATGGTCGTATTATATTAAATGTATGTGGAAAAACAAAGTATTACTTTTCAATTTACTGTAATAAATATAAATTAAATGCATAACATCTTCCTCTTTTTGTTTGAATGCACTAAGGCAAATAACTAAAACCTACAATACATACAAACACAAGTACAATATTGTTTAATACAACATATTCCAAGGCTATCCCTTTGATTTATTATCATTTCGAACAGGGTTATCTCCGTTAGAGGAAATTTGTACATATTCTTTTCTGTGCTTTTGACTCCTTGTTCGTCCTCATTAAGGTTCTCGGCACCATAAGTTTCTCTCTTGAACCAAATTAACTGGACAACCTTGAAGCATTTTGCTCCTACGTGGTAGGTAGCTACTGTCATGATAAACCTTTATCCTTTTCTTGTCCTCCAAAAAGACATTTCTACTCTTTCTGTGGCATAATTTGGGTTTTAAATGATTGAATTGAGTGGAAGCAATTGATCAAGCAATCTTGATGATCTTGACATCAATAATTTGGCTGGAGAACTAATTTTATCGCTTCGGGTGTTTCGTAATTCTAGCAGGGCTAGATAAGGATTATCACCAGATTTCTCACACTTCGTGAACATATTCTTAATAGTTTTAACTGCCAACTCACTCATACCATTTAACCTGGCTTGGCACGGGCTAGATGTTACATGACCTATGTCCCACTGATTTACAACATTTTTAAAGAGCTCTGATGTAAATGCTGGCCCATTATCAGTAAATAATTTTTAGGGCATGGCATGCCTTTCGAATATTGACTTCTAAGTATTGGCAATTTTGACTGTTATTTTTAGTATTCCCATGAAATATAATAAGAGAAATAATCTACTACCACTATATATGTTTTGTCCTTATACGCAAAAACATCCTTACTCATGTCTTGCCAATGCAGATCTGACACTTCATGACATAAAAATGGATCATGGCTGCTACTTATTTTGAAAGTTGCACAGGTTTCAAGACATTTAACAAAATTCTCAATATCAGCGCCCATATTTCGCCAATGAAGCACTTGCAATTTCGCAATCGCAACCTCGATTGATGCCCAAATTCCAACATGCACATTTTGCCAAATGCGCTCTCGTACAGTCAAATGCACAATAACAGAGTCGTTTTTAAAATACAAGTCCGCCAATTACAACAGGTAAATCAGAAATAATACTGTAATAAACTCTGATTTCACATTTCTTGTCTCTTTCATTGTCCTTCTTACATTTCAGCCATCCTGTCTCAACGTGTACTTTAAATTTATAAAAACCAGGATCCTTACTCGTTTTCTTTTCCACTAAATTCATATTTGACTTTGCAATCGGTAAATTCTCAATCAATAAATTTACTTGAAGTTCAATGTTGTCATAAAAACTGTCTTGTCATCAGGATTGTATTCTCTGGGGGCCGATTGTGTAACTCGGCTAACGTTCGATCGTTAGTGACCCGTTCACTCTCGATCGAGCTCACCGTCTTCGAACGAGGATGAAAAGTGCGATTGTATAAGGGCGATCGTCAGCAGGCAATCGAAAGTTACGGTGTTGTCAGATTTACAGCATATTTCGCACTTGTTTCTCTTGTACGCATGCGCAAAGACCTTTAATTTGAAGTGCTTGCATTTGTTTTGAATCATTTTGAATATTAAGAATTAACAATAAACATTAAAATGCCTGCAAATTTAAGATAACTTCCTCACGAGTATTATACAGTGGCCTCAATGCGTTCTCAATTGATAAATTAATTCATAATTACTTGTCATACTTTCACAGATGATTGTCAAAAACGTCTGCTTAATTTGCAACTCATAATATTTCATTATCACTCAAATCGTGTTCTCTACATTTGATAGTGAATAAAAAAAGGCTACATCATGTTGAAATTCTATATTATCACTCCGAATATTCTCGTCATCTAATTTAACTAATGTTCACCGTAAATATCATTTATCAAAACTACGCTCTACGTATTGGCACATATATACATCTTCAGACATAAATTGATTAGGTTGTTTATAGATACACAAATTCTATCCTCACGCTAGTCCCCAGCATTAAAGCAATAATCAACCTTTATTACTATTGAAACACTTTTACAGCCTTCTCCATCACATCGAAGATAAATACCTATGAATCTCACTTTTACAATTCCGTTCCGCCTGTCTTTCTTGTAACATACCTATTTTCCCATAACCATATTTCTTGTTGCATACCATTTCTTGTACGTAGATGATAATAGGATACATGATAACCTACCGTGAGATATATAAGGCAGCATTAAATAATTACCACTAATTCTTCAGGAATACACAGCGGCACACAAATAAAGGCACAATCGTATGGCTAATGACATCTAGGCGAGTGAATGAAAAGATTATCTTTTGAGTAGGCAAAATTTACTGAATAAAGCATAACGAGACAGCATGTGTTGCATAAGTACACAAAAATCATCACCCTTTCACTTGGACGTAAACAACCATGGTCATAATTTAAAACACTCTCAAACAACACGTAGTAATCCCTTACGAGGGCAAATCTTAATGCTTTTTGCTAATTAGACATTACCTGCCATAAACGTAGACGGAATAATTATTTCAACACAATCACGTTGGACACCACTATGCAATGAAATAAAAAGGTGACACTTGGGGTGGGAAATTTCACTGAAAGAAGAATAACAAAGCACTACACTGTTTATCCTTTCACTGGGACGTAAACAATCACACTTACAAGACAAGAGAAATCCACTTTAACTTCAATTCACATAGATTGCAAATTTTAATTTAAGGCAATACGTGAAACAACGAAATAATTGCCGACAACAATTGTCTCTGACATCTGCAGTATAGATACCATAAACAGACATGCAATCCATCACAGTTCATTAAAAACATTGTTAATCGCTGAACTGCCACAATGTGTAGTCATAACACCCGCTATATCTTCACTATGTAATATTCTCACCGTAAGTGGCATTGCTCAAGTGAAACTGTTGATGCCAATGCTGAAATTAAAAGTTGAAATTATACATAACAGTCCGATAGTTTGTTTTAAATTGCTACTCATTGCAATAGGCAATGAATGGCAATTTAAAATTTCGTCACAATTGGAATTCCAACTGAACACCATTTTTCAAGATCTCTCTTCATGGCCTCGATATATGAAATATCTATAAACTTTGATAAGTAATTGAATAAACCTATGATTCCGTCGAGGCAGTTTCTATTTTTGTAGAGGCGACTGTAGTTCATTAATAGCTTTTATTCTTTCGAGATATTTGCTCATCCCTCTAGCGTTAAATCGGTGTCATAAACAATTATTTCTCATTTATTAAATTCACATTTCTTTCTATAGAATTGCATCCCATTCTTCTTGGCTTGGCCCAAGACCTTTCTCACCGGCTCCTTCAACTGTGATTCACTATCTCCCCAATCAGCATACCATCAATGTCTAAAACAATTCCCTCTATACCTTCAAATGCTTGTTGCATAATTTATATATACCAAAAGGAGTGTGGTATGTTCACAGCTTTGCACTACTCTCATTAAAGGTCAGCGTCCAAACACCTGAACTAACTTATTAAGGTACTTTTCCCCAGATAATCTTGCCGATAGGTCTTCAAAAGTAGGAAACTGTAAGTGAGGTCTTTTAATAAATTTGTTTAGAAGTACTGGATCTAAACATATGTACTTTCGAAGGGCCATCCTTTTCCTCGGCCACTACCAAATGACTAACCCAATTAGGACCTCGATCGTGGATCTTCATAGCGCGTGCGTTATGTTTTGATGTAACTTATGTCAGAGAGAACGTGATCTCCGTTCTTCATTTTTCGCACAGCACTTCAAATCGCTTATCACAATCAGTGGAGCGAATTTTATAGACGGTTATTGTCAACCCTGCGCTACTCTAGTGGTAAGCGTTAACGATAATGATTGCGACAACGCGAAAAATAGATCCGTGATTCCACACCAGTTGGCTTGTTAATGGGTGCCAATACACCCAGTTCTATCATTATTCTCAATTTAGTCTTAAGATTGCAATGAAGAGCTAGTGAAACTATTGTTAGTGAGCACACAATGGGATTGTCATTTTCTTTCAACTCTATGTTAATAGCGAAAGGTATTTTACCTGGACCCTCATCAAATAATTGGATCAAGTTCATTTTCAAATAATAAGTTTCACTATCAAATAATAAGTTCACTATCTACTGCGTTCACCTGCCTGGTAACTTCCAAATCAACCCTGCTCTCGAACCTGATAAATTATTACACTTAAAGTTTACCAAATAAAAAGGTAAAGACAATTCCCCTCATTATATGTTCAGTGAATATTACAAAACCGGACACAATATTTTGTGTTTTCTCGTGGGAAGAGATTTCAATGGGTTCGAAGCAGTGGTGTGACGTCAATTAGGTCTTTGCCTGGTGCCATCGTCTCATCGTTGCTTTAGTTTTTTCTGAAATATATCACGGATTTCGACGGGAAATCAAGTCATCCTTTTTTGAGTGCCTGTTGTCGTCATCTTTTAATTTATTATTTTTTGAATTTAAAGTGGAAAATCTAGGTTTGTTGTTAACAGTTTACAGAAAACTATTTGTGTGAAGCACGAAAATTTCACCAGTTGTCTGTAAAAAAAATTAACTGGTTACTTCAAAGCAAATGGCCCGTCTGAAACTGGGCTGGACCGTTGTGTACTCCACAATGCCTGAGTCAACGCGTGTGAAAGGAGACTGTACTCACCTTTGCGCTACAATCATGGGTACTTGGAGGAAAGAGTTAAAATTATGTAACGCAATGAAAAGATAGACTCTATAGATTATCTCAAGGGAAATATAAAATGTTTAGCCTATGCGGTTCTAGTTTATGAGGCTCATTTTCTCTTCTCTGGTGTCTGAGAGTTGCTTGACCACAACGCACAGGTTTTGTCAAGGGAAGTAGCTCAATCTCATTTGGAGGCAACACATGACTGATATATTTCCGGTCTTTCCTCAATGCCTCAGAAGGTGGGCAGACAACGAGAGCTACGAATAATGGCAGTTCAACTTATACCCTAACCGGCGATGTTTACGGAATTTTAATTAATTCTAAAATGATGTTCCTCATTTGAGGAAAAGTCCTTAGAGTTCCGATTCGCATTAAATGATGAAACAGACGCCTCAAGCTATCTCGCTTGGAAATCCTCTTTCAATCCACACAATTAGCCATCTTCTCGCAAAGCTGAAGTACTTGGACTGGTGGCGGCCACATTCGCACTCAAGCGGGGCCATCGCACGGACTTTTATCCCCGGCGTTCAATAATCGCGTTCACCCTGCTTTCTCCACTGACGGGGAAAAATTCTCCCCTAGAGGTCAATTCATCGACAGAGGGCCACCTTTCAATCAGCCCCCATGCCCAGAGCATCCATCCCATTTCCCCTTTCGGTCAATCCATTCGGAATCAATTGCTTCGCGAACAAAAGCCGTCGATCCCAGGGTGGTCAAGTTCAGGCTCGCCATCCATTTCCTCTCTCGGCCAACAAATTGATAGCTTATGCCCACCCGAGTTATTATTCACTCAAAGGGGGCCCCAAGATTGATTTCACGAACACCGCCTCTAGGGCTTACGGGTCTGACTGCCAGGACTCATGAATATGCATAGGATTAACAAACATCACGCTTTTGAATGGCTGATGCCGAAAGTTCTTAGGCAAATACCTACGACAGTCCCCCTGGTCGCATTAATTGATGCCTCGGATCCTCCACACGTCTCATTTTCAAAGCTCCTCTTATCGTCTGTGCCTTTTTCGTCGCTGTCCCCAACTGCCCTTGACGAAGAGTGATTATTTTAATAGCGGACGGAATATACTAGCGAAATCGACTCGTCTTCACCGATTCATTTGTGGAGACAATCATTCATGGTGACCTAAGGTTCGGCAATAAAATTTTGCACTCATCATCAGTTGATCGAAAAACATTGTTAAATTCTCCTGGGAATGTAAACTACGCTGTGGATAGGTAACCCTTGAAATCGAATGGCCTGATGAAATCATTCGAATAACTAAAAATATAAGAGGGAGGAACTTGGTGCGAAATAAACAAAACGTTCCTGCAAATTAAATTATAAAAAAGTTATGGCTGAGGTGAAATTACTTTTTATCTTCACTCATGTAAGTTTCCACACGAAGCAATTCAGAAAACTTCGCTGCTTCAAAAGAAGTCAGGGTAATTTATTTTCATTGGAAATACTGGTAAAAACAAGGCTTTGGCTTATTATTTCTTGCTATAATATTGTTTAGCCCTGAGGAGTTTTTTTTCAAATTCAGATAAAAAATTATTATCCACTGAAAAAAATAATTCTGAAATAACAGAAGCAGGAGATGATGTATGAAACGCAAATTATGAGTGGAAGAAGGTTAATACCTCTATGTAATCATGTCAACGTAATGATAACTAAACGTAGACTAATGAGTAATATAATGGATTAGTTTCACTATATTCCATACAATAGACATGAAGATTAAATATCGGAAAAAATAGCCATGATTGCAAAGCATATCATGATGAAGGAAATTCGAAAATGAAAATCATGGAATCCCTCCAGTCTTCATTACTCGATGATAAAAAAAAGAAACTGGAGAAAAAGCGATAGACTGGAATAAAAAAAACAGGAAGCAAAAATTGTCAAGTGTGAATGTCGGGTGAGCAATCAGAGTGTAATTGTAGTGAATTACAATTTTGCCTCATCATCATGGGTCAACAATCCTAGGATTGGATTGACGCAGCCCTCCACTCGATTATTCCATCTTCATATTGACGTTATCCTTCTCTACATGCATTTATCAACCAGATAAAACTTAGTCCAATGAATTGAAAGGCCTTATGTGGGATAGCGCTCCAGAGAAGAGGTAAATCATAGGCTGGGAAGACGAGACTGTATGTCGCCGTGCAAGCCAGCCAAATTTGAATTCCAGGCTGCAAACAAGGACTTAGCCGGCAAGGAACCCTGTGAAAAGGGATAATTTCATCTTCTTGTGAAGAGCTAACATTAGGCATTAGCCGCAAACTAAGGAATGTCGAATACATCTGGTACCGCATACCATGAATACTTGGAAGTCGTTGCTCCTATCTCCTAATTCAGAGGTTAGTGCAATATAGAAGCAAGATTTGTTTCTTTACTCGTATGTAAAACAAAATCAATTACTTACCACATTACATTACGACATACATACGCCAGTATTTCTTAAAAAAACAACAATTCAACTGTTGGTACACATTTATGAGATGCATGACCTGAACCCCTAATGATCTCAATAATTATCAGATCTCAATAATGACAGCAATCCATTCCCTATTTTAGGAAATTTGAGGTCGTGATCTTTAAGCTGTTCCGTTAAAACACGTATTTGGTCTTCAAATTTCTCTTTTTGACCATGTTAGCACTAAAATCCATCTTTCTATACCATACCCACTGTACCCTAAATTACTCATCATCATCATCGGTCAACAATCCTAGGATTGGTTTGACGCGCAGCCCTCCACTCGATTCTTCTATCGGCCAACCTCTTCATATTGACGTAGCTCCTCTCTTTCACGTCCTTTACGACCTGTTCTAGGCCTGCCTTTTCCATTCTTCCCGTTCACTTTCCCTCGACGATTGTCTTCATTCGTTCCCTCGACGGGAAAACTTAATGGGACATCGTGAGACACTTTTTTTTAATGTTTTTAACAAGTGTTCTTTTTAATGTTTTCAGTAAACATCTCTCCTCTCCCACTCTTCTTAACACTTCTTCATTTGTCACTCATTTTATCTTCATCATTCTTCTATAGCACCAGATTTCAAATGCTTCCAGCCTGGACTTCTCTGTTGCTGTTATTGTCCATGCTTTGCTGCCATATAGTAGAATGCTCCATATGTATGTTCTAGCGGAATGTTTCCTCACTTCAACGGTTAGCAGAATCTTCTTCTAGTAAAATGCTCTTTTCGCCTGGACAATGCTACTGGAAATTTCTCTTTTACTTCGTCCATCGCTGGTTACTCGGCTTCCCAGATAGCAGAACTCTTCCACCTCCTCTAATTTTTGTTTTCCTAGTATTACATTGGTCCTGACTTTCTTTCTCCTACTGCAAAAACCAACACCGATGTTTTCTTTTTATTGATCTTCAGATGATATCTGGTCATTGTTCTTTCCATATTTCCTAGTGTCTTCTCTAATGTTCCTGCCATGACTGCTATGTCATCGGCGAATCGTAGCATGCTGATTTCCTCCCCGTGGATATTCACTCCCGGAGACACTTCTTTGACTTCTTGGATGACTTTGACTTCCTAAATTACTATTGCTATAAATAACAAATATTTTCTCCAGCAGAAGTTTTGTTTATTTCTGTAGTAAGTAACTAATAAAATAATGGGGCAGCTTCGAGCATGAGTGGTTAGAAGTGCATTTCCGGCCTTTTCTCTCCCTTCCACGTAAACTTAGATCAAGTGCAGTTTGTTGTGACGCAGTCTGCCTCCTCGTCGTTGTAACGTCGCAGAGTGGTCAGCAATAGTAGGCACGGAAACTCTCCATCTGCTTTTTCGGCGGAGGTGACTAGTGGCTTTTCCCGTCATCGTATTTCAGAATGAAACATATGCCGATACATGGGCATTGCTATCGCTTTAACAGCTCGATAAACCTCAGTTAATACCTGGTGGGGTTGGAAAACCTTCCTCATTTGAGGTCGCGCCCTCGGCTCCCATGGGCCAGCATGCCTCTGGTGTCCACGCGCTCATGACAAATGCGCATCTCATTGCGATGTTTTACAACATTGCTGTGATTTGGCGGTCAACACATAAGCCTCTCCACCTCTAATCCCTATTATCCTATAGAAGCCCTCATGCCATTAAATGGAAATGTTAACTCCCTATTTAGTTAAAATAAAACGGCTTAATGCATACTTAACATTCAGGCTCGTTGATGAGCATGATATGTCGATGTGGTCTATACTTTTAATCCATGGCTTAATTCGTGGAGGCACATATGACGGGAAACATTAGAGTGCTAAAATTGCAGTGCCCAGATGTGGGTGGACAAGTGTCCCAAGCGGAGACACGATCGATGAAGGAAAATGTTGAGCTCGAATATCAATCATTTCCCTAAAAGGAGTGGTGTATACTTGTTAAGGTTATGAGTTCTTTAAAATTAATGCGGTAGCTTTTAGCTTATTTACTGCAGAGAAGCGATGACTTCAGCATTATTAGAAATCGAGATAAATAACTGCTATAATCTATGAAATGTAGTATCTATTATGTAGGAAATACTGAAATGACCTTAAAAAAAGAAAGTATGAAAGGTTGTAACTGAGTATGTGTTGGTTACACTCCAGTTTGTTAACAAGTGATACAGAAAATAACGACGCCAAAAAATATTTAAAACTAGGAAAATATGTAGATGCACAATGCTCAATAGGGTGGTTTCCTATTATTTTTTTATTGTCTTGATCGAAAGTTTATAACCTCTGGAGTACGTCTTTTAAGCCGTTCGATTTTTAAATGACGTTAAGTATTTTTCCTCATTAATTAAAAAGTGAAAAAAATCAATGGCGCGAAAACGCGACGGCAAACTATTGCATGCCGGTTAATCCTACGCGTGACGTCAAACTATTTCCTCTACCTGCCACCAGGTGATGCTGCGGGCGCTTCCAAATAGACGCCGCACTCCGTTAAAGCTTATGAACAAGTATTGGAGGCATATTTATTCCGTTAATTAATTATAATTAACTTTTATTTATTTATTTAACATTACTTATGCAGTTGATTCATTTAAAATCAGTTAGTATTCCTTTCACAAGCATATCATGTAGTTCGCCTATCGCCGCACGACCTTCACGCCATGCTTCGTCGTAGCAGAAGACACAGCGAGCAGGACGTCCTTGAGCCTATAAAATGACTAATAATACCATGTTTAACTGAGAATTCTTTTCCAACATTGATAGTTTTTACAGGTTAATACTAATAAATATTCACTAGAGCTAAGGGGCCCTGAAATACAACGGTAAGTTCAGGAGACGAATTTTCCTATGCTTCGCAACGTAAACTACATACCTGTTACGTCAGCATGAAGGCAGCGCACCCCGCCATTTCAGAGCCTTTTCAAATGGCCTTAAAATTAACATTTAATTCTCTAGTAAACTGGGATTTCTCAATACAAACTTTTTGCGTAAATTAAATACATTTATGGCAGGGCACAAATCGCAATTAATGAAGTCTGTTTTCTATGATGAAGGAAACTAACCCTATTTATGGAGCATATGAACAACATGGACCTATTTCATTTTCAAGATTTCTGACCTATTAGCCAGAATCCAGATTTATTTACTGCAATTATAATCTCGAAATAAGGACCGATTTCATTAAATAACTTCATCTTGATTCAGTTTATGCGACTAATGACATAATATAAAAATAAAATTAGGAAAAAATTGATATTTATTAAGTCTCTACCTAAAGTTTTCGCGGAATATAAGTGTAATAAACCCTGGGTCAATCGAGTTTTCTATCGTTAGCCATCTCATTGCCTGCCGTAAGCTGCAATGAAGGCTCGGGGAGTAACAGTAACTTGTACTTCCAGTTCCCCAGTTCATTCGTTTGAAACAGCTAAGGTTGGGCACAACGGTGATTTGCCACAATTGTTTAGTGTAGGCTTCTAGACCTGGCCGCTACGCTTTTTCACTTCAAGATGAGAAAACTCCATCTTCCACGGCCGTAAGCAATTCATCACGTGAGCTGATACCACGGCTCCATTTATTGATCTAATTTTTAAAGGATCGTAGTTCCCGATCCTAATAACCAACAACATTACAAGAAAAGGAAAGCCATACGAAAGAGAGGAATTTAAGTTCAGGTAGCTATGCAAGCGCGTTTGCCTTTACAATGAGGTTTTGTTTGAAGACAGTAATGGGGCTGGAACTAGCATCAAAATGCACGAGTCATTTATAATAGATACTTCTTTGTAAAGGAGAAAATACAAGCTCTCAAACGACTAGAAAATTATTCCAAAGCAGCAGGCCGGTAGAAAATTTCACCACACAATATTCTAAACATTTCAATGCATCGCCAGATTAAAAGCATTCCATCTCTGATTGCTGCACCAAAGATCCGTACAAATTTTTTTCCCGAAAATTGCAGTAATTACCATCCCGCCATCAACTATTACTGTACTGATTTATTTCAATTTTTGGCTTTTCAATCACCTTCATTTGTTGAAAAAGACTGCCACGTACCCTATTTAGATTTTTTCGCTTTAATCATGTAACACTTCACCGAATTAGCTGTAACTTACGATGAACACTCACAATAGTAATCTTTATTGCGAGATATTTTCCCAGCATTTTGGTGAACAATTAGTGAGATACTTTTCAATTACCACCGAATTTATTTTAGCCCATTGCCGCGCAAGGTTGACATTTCAGTGCACTTGAGGCTGACTCGGTAAGAGTGGCAACAGCGCATGCGCGTCGTCTGTCGTAGGTCTGTGCGGTGCAGGAAATACTGAACCGGTTCGCGGTTCTGAAACAAACCGTTTGTGATGGCGGTTCACCGAGATCGAACCGGTGTTTTATCTTGAACCGGTGTTTTCTACTGAACCGGAGTTTTTTCTTGAACCAGAATTTCCTGCTTAAACGGTGTTTTCTACTGAATCATTTTTATGACGTTTTTTCTACTGAACTTTTTTCCTCGCGAACCGCGTTTTTTGTCTTCCAACAAGTTTTTTGCCAAAACTTTTATTTAACATGGTTTTTAAGACTTTTTCCCGTAAAGTAGACACTTCTTAAGGGGCCTGGATACAAGACCCAATCTTAATTCGTAACCGTCGGGGCGACTTAGTTCCGAATTATGCCGCATAAGGGTCCCTCCCCTCCTCCGGTGTTTTGAGGGTGTGAGTTGGAGAGAAGGAAGTAGCGGAGAGGGGGGAGGAAAGGGGGAAGAGGGTCGAGCGAGGCTCTGTCGCAAGCGGTTTCACGTTACATGGTCAAGACTTTGCGAATTCGATGGTTTTCCCCTAGCTGAATAGACGACCAAGCATCATATAAGGAATATTAGTTTTTCATAGCTTATTTCGTTGGGTTGCAGTGCATCGAAGGTAAATGTTCCATTGATGTAATAGGCAGTTTGAGGTTAATCGTAATTTAAGAGCGAAATTAATGAATGAATTAAAGAGTGAAATGAATATTTTAACATAGGTTTTACGATTTATGTAGGTAGATAACATGGCCTATGATGAGGCAGGAACACCCCACATCAACTAGTGGCGTAACTCAAGTACTATAGCTCCCAAGATGAAGGGGAATAGACAATTTAAGACATTAGAAGAAAAAATGTCAGGTAAAGAACGGGCGATAAATAATCATCACGTTCTTCCTTCAAGTTAAATTTTGGAATGTTGAATACAACTCGTTTGAGTTTACATCCGTGAAAGGGACCTCAGAGATGAGAGAAAAGGAGACGGAAGCATGTGCCATCGAGAATGCAATGAAACGAACGCATTTAAATATAATTGTAAAAAAAGCTTATTTACAACTACGAGTCAAAAACGTGGTGTACCGTTTTTAGATAGAAAACAAGATAAAGATCTCTCCAATTGAGGATGACTCTATTTAGCGACATGCGTTTTCCGTGGATTCGTAAGTGGTACTGTCTAACTAAACCCCGGAGCAGACCCATTTCACTTCGAATTTGAGTACCCATAAAAAACATGAATCAAGCCAATAAAAACATGGCATGAAATTTCCAGAGCTATGCGCTTCTTTTTTAGCCATTGCATATAATGATCAAGACTGTTGAGTTTTATTTCTCCTCTAAAGAGTAGTTTAAAAAAATACTAATTTCGGAAGAAAGCAAAAATATGTCAAAATAAATAAGAAAGGTATTAAAGAGTAGATTGGAATAATTATTAACTTAGAATCCGTTGACATTTTGGGCTGAAGAATATTAAAATTATTGTAACTTATCCATTATGTTGTTTTCCCACAGCTATTTTAACCCGTTCTATTCTTTTAAAAATTATTCCCATATGGGACCAAACAGTAGAATCGAAATAATTTTGTAGTATATTTGCATCTTTCCCTGCATGAAAATTTTATGAATTTTCTCCGCCGGAAACGAAATTTTCCATAATTCCTCAGTAAATGTTATCCTTCTCTATGGATTCCTTTTTCAGGAGTAATATCTCTGTAAATAAAGGGGTACGTTACAAATCATCATTATTATCCCATTGTTATCATCCCATCTCCATCGGAGACTAATCAGTCTGGAGAAGCTGCCAGAAAAGGCAGTTTTTCGCCTACGAAGAGATCTGCGGGGAAAACTCGACTTCCGCTACTCTTCTCGCTGTCCGCAATTGAAACCTTTTCGGTGACGTTCCCCAATTCATTCACCTTATTTCGATTGCAGGAAGGGAACAGTATATTATCTACCAATATGTCTTTTGGTGTTGTGTTCCGTTAATTGTATATACGCCCAAAGTTGACGCGGTCAGTGTCTCTGCGAACCAAGTCCTATTTATAGGGTTGCATCAATTCATTGACAAGTAATCGGTAATCGTCCATATCGACAATTTTGCCTATTAATCGGTATCGGCGATTTAGCAGATTGATCGTCTTCGAAAATCGGTCATTTTTTTGTAATGTTGTTTGGTCCCGAGCTGGAAAGAAGTATCATAGATTCTGGTTACACAGTTATTACTTACATGAAGAAATGAAAATTAACAAATCATCTTCCTAGCAAGTTATTTCATTACATATTTTAATATATGAAAACAGTATTGCTTTTAATTTTTAAATATTCATTCCTTTTCAACCATATAAAAATGATTTATTTTAATTCATCGTATCTAAAATTGAAAAAATCAATGCTCAAAATTTTACATTTTTAAATTGTAATACAAAAACATGAGAATTCGTCCATTTCCAGGGCTTAGCCTATTTCTTGCCGCCATATAAATGTTTCCTCCAGTTCTTAAACGTCTCTCACTTTTCATAGAAGATGCAGGGCCACCAAGATATTTCACTACCAGTTCGCTCAAATTTGGAAAAAGCTCTTTTGCACTTCTCCACCACAAAAATGGGGCACTATGTTTTGGATTTTTCATATTTTTCCTGGAAACATTCGTTAGTTTATTTTTTCTTTTCTTTGGAAGGCATGCTTTTCTTCATTATTTCGTTTACCACAAGCTAATTCATCAAAGAACTTGGCAATACTTAGATATTCTCCTCTAAGTTCTTCATCTCCAGAACTTGAAGCTTCAGAATTCAATATTTCTTGAGATTTGGAATTGTTAACATTTTCTAGGCTATGTCTTGTCCAACATTTTATTTTCTTTACCATATCCTCTTTTTGAATTTTTTCTTTTAATCTTGGATATTACAGATGACAAGCATAAACACTTGTTTTCTAGATATGATGCAAATCTTCATTAAAACTTATAGTTCTTATACTGTGAAAAAATCTACCCTAAAGGAGCTGCTGCTCTTTGCTTTAGACAAGAATAAATTCAGTCTCTATTACGGGAAGTATTAAAGATATTGGGATTTCCTGTTTACCTACTGGCTTCCACAGTAAATTCCACGAATGGTTTTAAAAGTAGTACCTAGTACTATTTTTCAACGTGAGACCGCTGATAAGGGCACAGCGAAGGATTTTTATTATCAATATCATATGTTAGACTTGGGCTTTTTGCTGTAACAAAATTTTTGGAATTGAATTACCCCTTATCATTTATGTCAATCTCTTTATGTGAATTGACGGCAGACTAATTGCCTTGTACCTTCCTCACGTATGACTAACTTCTGGATTTTCCTTTAATGGGTTCCCCAAGTAGTTTTCTTTTGAATTCTGTAACTGCATTTCTATGAGAGTCCTTTGCAGTGGATTTTGGCATTTTATGATTTCGATGATCACGTACGCTCATCGGTGGGCATATATTTACTATTTCTTCATTTTTACAGGGCATACTCGCTGCTGTCTGAGGGATTATCTCACTTCCGCATTGTATCGCCTTGTTTCATTGCTTTCTTTTTTAAAATTACTAGGGATACATTTACTAACCCCGTGCTCGTCACATGCAGGAACGACTTCCATCAGCCCTCAGCTAATAAGCTTTTGGGATAACTTTTACAATCTTTAAAGGAATCTCTCAAATAACGTTAAAAAGTATCGAAGTCTGCTATTTTAATATTGTCAATATTTCTTTTTCATTCAAAACTGTTTCAAAATTAAAGAGAATTTCGCAGTAGGTACCATGTGGTCTTTTAGTATCACGAAGGTCTCAATATTAGTCGCTAGTTGTGGGATATTGGTTGCCAGAAAGTCCAAAATATTGTCCCATCTATTGGGTGAATTAATTAATTGTTGTAAGCTCTTTTAAAAATTCTTTTGCTCCTCTTTTGTATGGTGATATTTCATACAATGCTACCACTAATCGGGCCTCCTAAAAAAACTTGATGACACACGCAACGATTTAAATGTTACATTAGCATTTCGGGATCACCACTGGAAAAGCCAATGAAGAAACATGCTAAATAAATGGTAGTGCGAATGCGCAGTACTTATCACCCTGCGGTATTAAAATTTGTATTGGATTCCACTACCATTAGTATAATTCAATGCCTGTGTAGGTACACGTCGTTCAGGTCGTTCTTGAACTATGTCATGCAAAGAGAGGTTTACATTTACAAATCGCATTTAAACGGATATTCACACCTGGTTGCAAAGCAAATTTCTATTGTTGAAAAGGAAGAAAGGTTGATAAATATGGAAATAAAAATGTAGGTTTTAGACAAAAACGAATCGAATAAGGAGACTGAATGATACAATTAAACAAAGCATGCCTTTATCCGTTGAATGCTAAAACGTTCTATATCTTAGGTCAACTAATTTCGAAATGCATAAGAAGAAACATCGACACCTAATTAAATTATTTTCTTGTGGGAGTAAAAAATAAATAGAATGGAGTTTAAACAACAACAACAAGACACAAAAAAATTGTATTACGCAAAAATTCTTTTTAGTGTGCCCCTAGACCATGATAGGGATATTTCGTTGAAATTTCACGTGTAGTTTGCGCTGTGCGTTGATAAGTGAATAAATCAGTCAGTCTGGACATTCCGTGTTATGCACATAGAGGAAGTGGCGGTACCGAAGGGAGCTGGCGTAAAATATGTCCTCCAATACTTCGCAGGTCGGGAAGTAGCACTTCACGTAAGGACCCGTTGGACGCTCCTAGCCGAACATCGGAAGGAAGTAAAACAAAAATCGCCTGACCGCGACTCACCCCAAGATCTGTTGTTCCTTTCTGAGATATTGCGCACCTCTCTTCAGCTCACCGTGAGACGGAACACAATCGTAGACCCATGAAATCCGAACCTCAGAAGACTTTTATTTTTTCGGACGAGAAGAGGGGGCCAGCGGAGGGGTGAGGGAGGGGGAATAGGAGGAGGTGGGGGGGTCCGCAGCCACGCCGCTGGCAGCGCCGTCTTCCCGCCAGCATTACGTGCGACGGAGCTCCGAAAAATGCTCTGAACATGCTCAACAATTTACACCATTATAGAGAGTAAATGAAATTAACTTTCATGAAATGCTCCTGTGTTGAAAAATCTAGGATATAGCATTGATCCAAACGAAGAATCATTTTTGTGTCTCATCTTATGGCGGAGAACCTTTCCAGCAAAAATAGTCTATTTTCAGGTAGTTTCTCTTATTTATTTCTCCAAGGTGGTTAGTAACAAGTGAATGCGGAAACATACATGTTCTAGCTACAGCTTTCTAGCGTCGAATGGCGAAAACATAATTTTTTCATCTGTTAGCACGTAACCATGTCGATGCCAGAACCAACGGTCTGAATTCGACTTTTCACGCGTGGTATCCAGGCCCCTTAATAACGCTGGTACGCTTTCCTAAACTGAACAGTAAAAATGGAGAATGTCTGCGTAATCCAATGGTTTTTATGCGAGGCTTGGGCGTACATATAAATTGCCTTTTGTAAAATTAACGGCGATGAAATTCACATTTCGTTTTTCGTTCACGTTTCGTTGTTAAAACAAAATTATCAAGTGCTTCGATCAGCCTTGATGATAATGATGTTGTAACAACAAAACGCGTCGTGCTAAGTTGCTAACTCATGCCTGGTGAATGAAAGGCTCTCTAGAGCGGCTGGTGTCAGCATACGGACGAAATCTCCCCATTAAGATCTGAGTTACGTGCTTCCAGAGAGTTGAATTATGTGGAGAGACTGATTGCTTTCGTCTGTGGCTCATATTTATCTGTCTTTCTCGGTCGACATTCCCTTTATCTTTCATTTTGGCAACGATTTTGGGGCGAGGGTCTGACTATGACGCCTTTTTTTGAAACGTTAAAAGTAGGCAGCCCGCGAACCACCGGAAAATTTCTGGCGACATAGGGTGACACATCAAATTTTGCCTTAGGTAACCGTATTTTCTTTAAATTTACCAATATTTAAAATACTATTCTTTTAAAAATATCCCAACCATCCTTTGGCATTAAATAGGTATTGGAAAGAACTTACATTATTGAGCATTAATAATCAAAGTACAAATGTTCAAATTTCATTTACATTTTGTGGCGCGTCTTATGTACGATATTTCCCTTCCATGTATGCATTGCGGACACGAATTTTGAAGCTGACATAAGCAGTTGCATTATCCTCTCACTTCTTGCGTGTGGCAGAGGTAGATAGGAACTTGAACCAATGCTTCTTCCTCCACGACGTCTCCCAAAACCAACCGCGTTGGTTTAATAAAAATTGCTACTGCCTTAAACTGAAGGATTATTAACTTTCTTATTTGTTGTAATCGTCGAAAAAGCAATATTACATGAAAAAGACGATATATCCGGTTGAGTTACGTGTGTGACAATGCTTTACATGGTTGAGTGCTCGCTCTGCACTCTAGCTAGCAGACGATAGTCAGGCGGATAACTTATAGCACAGGAAAGTTCACAGCAGTGGTCGCCAGCCAGACTGGATGCGAGCAGAGACGGCGGCGTGGAAGCCAAACAGCGAACGATTATCGGTGTTACAGAACCTCTTCCCCTGTGCACCGATTTAGAACCGATTCTCCGGTGCACCTGTTTTTTTCCATCATCTGAACCGGCCTCCCGGTTCTGAAAAAGCCGAAACGCTGAACCGGTGCACCGGAAAACCGCCCAGCTCTAATCTGTCGTCCTTTAAACATCAGTAAGGTGCGCATCGCACGATTTAGTATGAATGTGCAGGGTGATAACATGACTTATCCGCTTCGAAAGTCTAATTTTATAAGTTAAAAAGTTTAAACGGTTCATTTTACCTTTTTTACTAGATAATACATATGGCTAATGAATTTGTAGCCCTATCACATTGCTTTTAGAATTAACTGATGTCTCTCCGTTCTTAGTTTCTGTAGTATTCCCATGAAGTATGGCTATGGTGACCATTTATTGTATTATTGTATTGTATTGTATTGCAAATAAAAAAATACATTTCTATTTTTATCTCTATTTCTGTTTACGTTCTCATTTCGGCTGAAGCATCGAGAGTGCTCATCCCTTCCTAAATCCATACTGATCCTTAGTTCACCCTATTCACTAGCAGTCGGTTAAGTTTCCGCTCCGACTGTGTTGCATGAGAATTTCAAATCACCCTCCCCTGTCGCATAAGGTGCTACCTGGGTAATAAGTACTCTACCCCACCACGGGAGGAAAAAGAAAAAGTCATGTCGGTTTGGAATATGTTTTTTTTTTGCTTTTTGCATACCAAATTGCCTCTTTCATTCTTCTCTCCGCCCTTCCGTTTATTTTCACAACTTCTCTTCCTTGGGCAGTCAAAATACACGGGGGGATTTCGAATTGGTATTGATCGGGAGAATCTCGGATCGACTAACTCGCGAAGCATACATTCCGAGTATTTTTTTTTTTAATTTTCCACCAGGAATTGTTTCCAAAATCCCTCGTCCTTCTGAATCCTCTCCACTTTTAATCCTCGTTTCGTCCACACTGCGAATACTCAGAAATCTCTTTAAGTTATTTGAAGCAGCCCTTGAATTTTAAAGTAATATTTGTGCTTCCGGTTCATTTTCATTTCATCGTTATCCATCCAAAAATTAACTTTTCCTTTCGTAATTGCTTCTTCAATAGTCATCTCCTCCGCAGCCGATGATGGACATTTAATTTCCAAATTCCAGCGATTCCGTCAGGAGTTGTTACCAGGTAAGGACATTCTTTATCAATGAATAGTCCGCGGTGTCAATGGAAATATTTTGAATGCCGCCGTTTGAATGCCGTAAGGGCTTTGTCCTCATTCACCCTTCCATACTTCAAGTGAGGAGAATCAAAATTTCTGTACATAATAGATATTATCACATTTTCACAGCCAGTGTGAGGAAGCATTTTAAAAACGCCCAAAATTCGAGTCAGTGATCATCTTTTTGCTTTCAACGTTTTCCCACTGCCGTATCCTCCTCCTCCCGTTCGACATCCATTCGCTTTGCATCTTCCTTGTCCTTTTTTAGACAGTCCATAAATAGCAGGCACTCATTATTGAAGTCCTTGTCAGGCCTTTCAGAATAGGGATCGTAGTCGGGATTTAATTCCCAGCCTATTAAATATATTCCTTCTCGATTTTGGTGCAACTTTCCTGCGGATGGAAGTAGAAATTGCCTTCTTCTCTCTTCTAAGGAAATACTTCTTGCAATGGTACCCTGAAATCACATTAATGACGTCTTATAAAGAATTTTCAGAGGATGAGTAAAAAACTTTAGCACTTTTCCACAATGTAATTTAAAATAACAAAATTACACAACACGTGTTTCGGCTTACTAAGCCATCATCAGGTGTACACTTATAAACTTCCGTGACAGCAGCGCAATATATAGGAAACGGGAAGGGGATGGGGATAGGGGAAATTGGTTGGGGGGGGGGGGGAAGAGGAGGGAATGACTAGATGGTGAGTGAAGGGGGGGGGGGTGTCAAGGAGAGAATTAAGGAAAGGAAGGAATATAATGAAGCACTCTAAGGAGTTTGTCCTTGGGACTGTATTAGGTAAGTGGTGGGTTATTTGAAAAAGGAATAGCTAGCAATGGGGAATGGATTCGGAAAAGTTGGTCATTCAACAACAGGTTATTATCACTATGTATAATTTCCCACTGTTCCCATGCGTCCAGTCTTGGGCCTTTTCTTTCAACATGCAGAATTTCCGGATCAAAGAGGCAGTGGTGCGATGTCTCCAGGAGGTGTTTGGCCAGCAGTGACGATTTGTCTCCCTTATCCACACACCTTCGATGCTCTTGAAGTCTGGTGGTAAAATCCCTGCCCGTCTGTCCAACGTAATATTTATCACAGCTGAGGCACTTGACTTTGTAGACGCCTGAATGGAATTTTGGGTCAATGGCGACCTTGATTTTGCACAAAATATTCGATAAGGTACACGGATTGTAAAAACACACTTTAAATTTGTCCTTTGGGAATATTCTCTTGAGTTTGTAGGAGAGATTACCAACAAATGGTAGCCTACACCAAGTTCTTTTATCCGGTTCAAAAGCTGGGATAGCGGTTATTTCCGAAATGGCTATTTTTGTGAGCTTTTTACGCAGGAGTTTGTTTATAATATCTCTTTTGTACCCATTGGACGTTGCAATGTGGCATATGATTTCCAGCTCTTTGTTGAATTCTGGGTTGGAGAGGGGTAGGCTCACTAACCTATGGATCATCGTTTGGAATGCCGCAAGCTTGTGTGACATGGGATGGCAAGAGTCTGCTGGGATTACTAGGTCGCAGAAGGAGGGTTTTCTAAAGATACCAAAATAATGCTTCTTGTCCACTAATGAAATGTCTAGATCCAGGTAGCTTAAATGTCCCTCTGTCTCTTTTTCCATAGTCATGTTGATTCTAGGGTGTTGGGAGTTTAGCACTCTCAGGAAACAATCTAGTTGACGATCGCTCCCTGTCCAGCAGCACAGAATATCATCCACGTACCTATACCAGTAGAACACATTATTTAAGAGTGGGTTTGCAGATTTGAAGAAATTGTTTTCGAAATTGTTCATGAAAATTTCGGACAACGGTGGGGAGAGAGGGGATCCCATGGCTAGACCCTCCACTTGTTTGTAGTATCTGCTGTTGAAAAGGAAGTAATTTTGGTTCGTACGCATCTCTAAAAGCGATATTGTTTCCTTTATTATGATTGGATTTGACCCGGAATCCTGTAGCAAGCATTTGGTTAAGTGTAAGGTTTCATTAACTGGGACAGAGGGAAATAGGTTTGTCACATCGAAAGAGACTAATTTTGAGTTCGCAGGCACCTCTAGGTTATTTAACAGTTACGCTAATTTATAGGAATTTGGGATGGAATACTTGGATGAAAAATTCGTGAAAGAGCGGAGGACGTCGTTGAGTGTTGAGGCCAATTTATGGGTCGGGGCTCCAATATTTGAGACTACCGGTCTAATGGGTACACCCACTTTATGTAACTTTGGCAGTCCGAACAGTCGAGGGGGAAACACATTCATGGAGTGGAGTCTAATTTTGTCTCTCTCACTGAAAAGTCCGGAGCACAAGGACACTCCTGTCTTGACGGTTTTTTGGTAACTCTTCGTTGGATCCTTGGGAAGTATCACAAAGGCGTCACTATTAATAAAATCATTGCACTTCTTTACGTAGTCCGATCTGTCCAATATAACTACCGTATTCCCTTTGTCAGCTTTCGATATAATAAGGTCCTCCTGTTTTAATTTATTCTTTATAGCGGTTAATGTTCTATTTAATGAATGATTCGATTTATCTTGATACTGCTTTCCCCTTGGGTGAACGGAGGGAGCAATGATGTCCGCAGAAGACTGTTTTAAACCGGTTGGTGCTCTTTGGAGGGCTACCTCACAGTCAATTGCTAAATTCTGTAATGAACTAACGGGAATGAGGGGTCGGAGCGAACTTTAAGCCTTTGCTGAGGAGATCCAATTCAACCTTCGTGAAAGTAGATTTGGATAATTTGGAAAGTTTTTTACTCATCCAATATGTCTAAATTCCACTACGTGACGCCTGATACTGTGATCTGTAATTTTCAGAGGGTTTGCCGAATTGAAGGTGACCACTTATCATCACCACGCCTTCCCTTATATGACCGGGAAAGAACAAAATTTACATCTACATCTAAATCTACGCTATAAATTCTACATAAAACTGCGCATCTTATATTAGTATTTCGTCAAAACGACATTTCTCTTTACAATATTAATCTACAAAGTTTACTTATACGTATAAAATGGCTGATTTTCATTGTCTTTTTTCTCCTAATATATGATGGGAAAGCCTCATTATTTCATTGCCAATCGATAGAAGGGCCAAAAAATGACGTGTCCTGAAACTTTCACAAAAATGACATGTACTTCATAATTCGGCGGAGCGTCCTTAAGTGGTTTAAGCGTCATCTTTATTCGGAGGCAACAAGGCAACGCTCAAAAAGGAACCGAAACAACTACAAATTTCAACGGAAATTACACAATTACCAGATACCTGGAGGGAAAAGAGTAAATCGGTTAAAAGAATAAAAAGTTTGAACATTTTCTCGTTAAATGCAGAAGAGAGGAAATAAATCGATTAACATTTAGTTATTTTAGTGAGTGAAATAAAAAAACCCTTGCGCTTTCAGAAATTGAAAAAGTCAATTTAAACCGATGTTTAAACACGTAATTGGCGCCAGGAATTAATCCCGGCACTTTACAAAAACGGGGATATTGTCCCCGGGCCTTTCGACCTTTTCCACGGTCAATGTCTTGCAAGGTCTCGCGTCTAAAACATTTTTGTACATACTGGAGTCTCGGTCTGCAAAGAGACGAGCATATCGGACTCCATACAGTCTCAGAAATATGCTGCTTGTGGTAGGACGTCGTCTAACCTGGAAAACGTAAGGAATACTCCATACATCTCTTCACTTCTACAAAATCCCCCAACAACGGCAGCAGCCTCCGTTCTGGAAGGACTCTGATGTGAGCCCCGATTCTCGAAGCATTTGTGCTCTGATGCCCTCTCGAAGCTGCAATTGGCGCAAAATAGCTTTTTTGGAGGGATAATCCACGATAGCTCCCTAGAATGAATGCACATGATACTTTACGTGGCGTGCATAGGAACAGCAGAGGGAAATCTTGTGAATAAAGCTTATTTTCACATTTACAAATTTAAAAGGTGCTTTCTGGTGGGCAGAATAGAGAGGCTATATCCCAGAGTAGTTTACAGACGTAAAAAAGAATATCTGAAGTGTGGCACTGAATAAATTTTAAACTTAAATGACAAAAGACCCCTCAAAGATTTTTCGCTTATTCCTTAAAAAAGTGACACCTTCGGAAGAGATAGCATTGTTTGACAGATCGAAAATTCTAGGCGACTTTTTAAATTACATAATATTTACAATAAAATTATATTTTCTAGTTTGAAAACTTGAATCCTCACTACTCCAGCCAATGATGAGTAGTTACTGCGATAAGATATCTTACACCAACTCTCGTCAATAATCACCGTGATGAGACGGACTCCATATTAGTCAACGTCCCCGGTTTCTATTGCTTTTGAGGCTTCAATCTTCGCCGACGCCTCCATTTCTTTCGCAGCGGATATTTCCCAACCTTCGCACACCTTATGGTGTTATTTTTATAAGTTTCCTCCACCATGACGGGGATATATCCATAGCAGCCAAAATTTCATCCAGTTGGTAATAACACGACATCACACCAGACACAGCATGGCGAAGTTGATTTCAATACTATTTGAAATGCTGTCTTCATTCCATATTTTTTCCTTTGCCTTTCAGACTTGGCACTCAAATTTTAAACACGTTTTCTAGGTTAGACGACGTCCTACCACAAGCAGCATATTTCTGAAAGTGAACTCGGAAGGCCAATGGTTTCAATTTGCTTTAAAAAAATAATGCAAATCCTTCGACCAGACTCAGGGTGAGCTACAGGTTCCTCGCGATACCTCAATCAAACATTCCGAAGAACTATAAAGGTAATCTGAGGCTATTGGTGTATGCGCAGTAGTTGTTATTACTTGAGAAGGTGCTTCATCATCACAACTCTCCTTATGAAAGATGGAGTATCTGTGCATTCTCTACGAACCTCTAAGTCTCTCTATATTTCCGACTAAAACATCGGATTTTATGCACCGGGCATCGGACCTGTTTTCAAATAAGATAAATTATTGACCACGGTGAGAAAACATTTAGGTGCAAATGTCAACTTGGACATGAACATTTTAAGACGTATTTCTTATTCCCACAACACCGGTTACTTATGCTTGAAGATATAATTCCCATGACCTAGCATGCATGACCTTTTCCTCGCACCATTGACTTCACCTTTGCTCTTCCATCCATCCATCGTGCTAGATTCTCTCCCCTCCTTCATTTCCTCGCGGCAAACGATTTCTATTCTCTACTGCTTCTTCCCTTTTTTGACGCTGTTTTTCCGAAGTCATATCAAGGATACCAGGTAGAAGTATGATAATGTAACAATACTGTAGGAAGTACTGATTTCTTCAGGACGGAAAAACTTCTCAAGTTGCGACTAACGCGTGCATTATGTATAAATACTGGTGTCTCAAGCAGCTCGATAGCATCGACTGTCAGCAGCTCCCTTACTCCAAAAACCTTTCCGAGGACGTCGGACCTCCCCACTCCACCCTTTCTTCACTCCGCGGAACCAAGGAAACCCATATATGAGATGGTCAATTCCGTTTCTGAGAGAGCTCTCACGGCGGGAAAAAATACAACTAAGGCAACAGCTGTGGCTGTTGTAGACGCCCGTTACCACGTTCAAAACCCTCAAAACTCAAGTTTGCTCTTCCTAAATTATACGTTTTTGAGGAAATTTTGCAGTGGTCGTCGATGTGTCGAAGACAGACCCTTGGGCACGACCAAAACAAAAAAGCAGTTTCTTGCATCGGCATTTCGCAACATTTCTCAAAAAACCTTGTAGCACATCCCTCATATTAACACTGATTTTATTCCAAATACGAAGCAATGTTCAATTGCGTTTTTACGGCATTGAAATCAACAGCTGCGTGTTTTCTGAAAGGACCTCTTCTCTCGCGTGTATTCGTGAATCTCCTTCGCTCAAGATGTTTATTCGACAGGATGAAGCAACGCCCTCCTGTCGGGACACATCTCGGGACATTTGCGCCCGGTGTTCAACTACCACTCGACCGTTCCAGCATCTAGGACAACTAGAACAAATCCCTTGCAAGGAAAGCCGTTGATCGCTCCCACAAAAACAACCAATGGTGCTACTAAAATGGTTATGCAAATGATAAGGACGGGAGACTAAGATGTTATGAAATCCTACAGCTTTATCTAATATAAGATCTACAGCTTTATCCTTTATCATCAATCAACCTTTATCATTCTGGAAGAAAACGCCTACTTATTTGGCAAATATTTGCAAATAATGTTTTCGTATCACTCATTGTTTATGCAATTTATTTTGAGAACATTTTTTGATTCTGGATGAAGATTGGAGGATATCAAGAACCAGTTTGGCTGTAAACATAAGAGTGTCCTAATTAATTTTGCTTTAAAGGTTGTTAATTGTACTGCATCCCACATTACTTGAATATTTTACATCCTTTTTGAGTTGGTAGACTCCTAATTCCCGCCCTGATCATTTCCCGTTCTTGATATCTTCAGACTCAACTCAACAATGGAAAAATTAGTGTACCTATTCATAAAAATACTGCTCTGAGGTTCTTATTTTAGGACGAAACTGGAAATATGTGCCTTTCCTCCAGGGAGGGAAAACACCGGGATCCCATTCTCTCTCCGTCGCCCATCTGAATTTGGCATCGATCATATTTTGCCATTCCTTCCTCCACGATTCGGCGTCAATAGAATGCTGATTCATTTGTAAATGACGGACAATGGAAGCGTCGTTGGCGACTTCCCTTCTACGAACGCGTTTTGATGGAATGTTGTTATTCTCGAAAATGCGAGGCTGTTTTCAGCGATTGCCTCGAGGTAGGCGGCGAAATCATTCCTCCGTAAAATTCACGCGACTGCAGCTGCGCTGACTTGCTTAGTCCTTCGGTCAAATCGACTAATGCAGTGAATGATCACGAAACTAGGTCAATTGGTCTAAAATACTTTTTTTAGTGCCTAGGGAACGCCGGGCAATCAGCAATTACGATTACCAGGTCACACTCATTCAAATCCAATTACCAAAGCGTGGAATATGTCAGTTCAAGATTCAAGTCAGAAGATCATCCGTCGTGTGGGCACATAAAAGGTCGACAGGAGACAATGGGGCGAGCGAGCGAGCGAGCGTGGATGGCCAGGGGCGGCTTTTCATCTCGAATGGTTGGCCCCCGGTACCTGTTGAGGTCAGCCCCTAATGGAGGAGGCCTGCATTCCTCAGGGCGGACATTAGGCGGGGCCATTCCAATGCGAGGGGATCGATTTTGCAGGGGACCGCAAAGGGGATATGATCTGCTGGCAGGATTCCGTTTACGCCCTCCAGGGACAAATAATAAGTTGGAGGAAGCGGAACCAGCGTGTCAGGCGAAACAAAGCACCAATCTTTTTCCATATTTTCAGATAATTTTATCAACCGCAAGTATTTTTGGGAAAGCATTAAAGTACTTTAGGTTGCGCCAAGCGAGTCTTGTAAGTTTCTTTCGAGAAAATTAAACCTTGCCACTTCAAGTCCTTATTTAAGTTTATAAAATATTACTTGATTTTTCAGGGCAACTATTGTAATATCACAAAAAAATTCTTAATTTTTCTCAATTAAATAATAAAGAAATAGAACAAGTTGCACAGGATGTGAAAGATTAGAACCCTGTTAATATGAAGAGATTAGGTTATAGTTATGAGAACGGAATGGAGAGCTGCGTCAAAACAATCTCAGGATTGTGGACTGTAGATGATGATGATAATGACTGCTTTAAATCTCAACGAATCATGGTCACAATCAGCGTTATCTGGCTTATACTGGTCGGAGAAAGATGCTTAAATGCTTTAATTATTAAATTAGTGGCAAAAAAACACCACGCGCATTATCACGGATGTCATCATCATCATCGGTCAACAATCCTAAGATTGATTTTACTTAGACCTCCACTGGATTCTTCTATCGGCCAACCTCTTCATATTGACATAGCTCCTCTCTTTTACATCCTTCACAACTTGCTCCATATTCCTTTTACGAGGCCTGCCTTTTCCATTCTATCCCGTTCACTTTTCCCTCGACGATTGTCTTCATAAGGCCATCGTGTCTCAAGATGTGGCCCATTAGGTTTTCCCGTCTTCCTTTTAGTGTTTTCAGTAGACATCTCCTCGCTCCCACTCTTCTTAAGACTTCTTCGTTTGTCACTCGATCGATCCATTTTATCTTCAACATTCTTCGGTAGCACCACATTTCGAATTATTCCAGCCTGGACTTCTCTGCTGCTGTTGTTGTCCATGCTTCGCTGTTATATAGTAGAATGCTCCAGATGAAATGTTCCAATGAAATGTTTCCTCACTTCCACGCTTGTATTTCCAGCTGTAAGCACAATCTTCTTCTGATAATATGTCCTTTTCGCTTGGGCAATTCTACTGGCGATTTCTCTTTTACTTCGTCTATCGCTGGTTACTCGGCTTGCCAGGTAACAGAACTCTTAAACCTCCTCGATTTTTTGCTTTTCTAGGTTAACATTGGTCCTGGATTTCTTTCTTCTACTGCATACCAATACCATAGTTTCTTTTTATTAATATTCAGAGGATATCTGGTCATTGTTCTTTCCATATTTCCTAGTGTCTTCTTTAAATCTCTTTCTGTTTCTGTCGTGACTGCTATGTCATTGGCGAATCGTAGCATGCTGATTTTCTCCCCGTGGATGTTCACTCCCGGTACTTTTCTTTGACTTCTTGGATGGCTTACTCGATGTACATACATATTGAATAATACGGGAGACAGTGCACAGCCTTGTCTCACTCCTTTCTTTATGCTTGCCTCTGTACTGCTGGGTCCTGATTTGATTATGACCACCTGGTTTTTATACAACGGGTGGATAACACTTCGGTCATTGTATGATACTCCAATTTGTTTCAGAATTTTTTATCATCACATTCCAATCCACGTTGTCAAATGCCTTCTCCAAATCTACAAATGCGACGAACGTTGGTAGTTTATTCTCTTTTCTCTTCTCTATAGGTAGCCTGCGGGCCAACATCGCTTCTCATGTGCCTCTGTTTCGTCTGAACCGGAATTGTTCCTTATTTAGGAACACCTCAGCTTTTCGCTCTATTCTTGTATAGATGATTCTCTTCAATATCTTCGAGGCACGTGTCGTCAGGCTTATGTTCCAAAAATGTTTACAGTTCTCAGCCCTCTTCTTTTTGGAAATAGGGATTTTGATGTTCTTCTCAAAGTCCGAGGGTATCTCTCCTGTAGAGTAGGTACATATCGCATATGGTTTTGTACAGCTGAGTAAATGTCTTCTCTCCGGAATTTTTAATTAGTTCGGGATGAATATCATCATTTTCCACAGCGTTGTTTATACTCAGATCCATTGCAGCTGCGTCAAAATTCTGATCTTAAGAATGGGGCTCCCAAATCATCCCTATCCACTTCATTTTCCTCTTCGATTTCTTCCGCTCTAAGATAGCTTCCATTGTACAACTCTTCCAAGTATTTCTTCCATCTCTTCACTTTATCCTCATGTTCAACTAAGAGTTCTCCATTCTTGTCCCTGATGCTGTCACATCTTGCAGCCCGTTCGTTGAAGTGATTTCTCACCATTCTGTAGGGAACTTCCATATTTCCTTTTGCGAGGTTTCTTTGAACTGAGTTCGGTCTGGCGACGCTTAGGGCGAGGATGTGTCTTTCCTTGTGCTACATTATCACGTGCTCTCAGTCAGATTAGACTCAGGTGGAGACACACCCAGGACAGCCAGGCTTCGTTCTCAGCAGCAAGGTGCAGTCAGCAGCTCAGCGTCTAACTCAGACGAGGAAGATACTAATATGGACTAGATTATAGATAAAGTGACTACCCGAGTGCCTCAAGCTTTAAAAACAGAGAGTTCAACTCATCTGCTTCCTACTCGCAGCCGTCCTCGGCAACTCTTCCCGGCTAGCCCCGCGGAACCACAACCGCCGACGCACTGCGACTTCACAAAATTTAGTCCGGGACCGGAACCAGGCGTACCTACACCTCCGGCTGATAAAGTTTTACAATGGGGAAAGGAGTTGCAGCTCGCGGCACAAAGAGGCCGGGTCCAAGGTAAGGGACCTGCATGATGTGACTTCAACTTTGTATTCGTTAAGCCGTTGGGGTTCTCTGGACGAGCAGACAAGGTACTATGCTTTCAATAGGGCAAGCTTACTATTCTACATCTACATCTACATAATACCCTGCAAGCCACCACAAAAGTGTGTGGCAGGGGGTGTTTTCTCACCAAACATGCACTACATACCATGAATAAAAAAGAAATAGCATTAATATACTATTCAGAACTTCAGTATTTAAAAAAGATAGAAACTACAAAGCAAACATGCAAAAACATTCTGTTAGAAGGGTAAGCTTTAAGTACTCATACCAACATGCAGCTACCATTGCTATCCATTGCTACTCTCCGATTGGACATGCAGCTACCAATAAGTGGCAGAGGTTCTTGAATGGCAGAGGTTGCCTTGAATTCCAAATGGATAATAATAATTAATATAAAACGTCTTCGTTGGGGCAAGTTTGAAAGAAAGACTTCCTTTTTACCATCCGACAACTAGTATTTGCGTACAGATTGTAATTGGTGACATAATGAATAACCGCATGAAAAGAGAAATGAAACATGAACAATCACAATTTAAAGCAGAAATGTAATTGTGCGTGGAACAGATCCAAATTTCATCTTTCTAGGGGCCTTTCATTGAATTTTTCCTCAGTAAACTCAACTATGGATGTAGCAATCATAAAAAAAGTTAGAACGCGTATTTACCAATAGAATACAAAGCACAAGACTACGATTACAAAATAAATAATTAATTTTATGCTATTAGTTATTAAAAATGCTTGTAATCATGGAAGCAACGATGTTATCAAAGGGGAACTAATTTTGTTTTTGCGTTTTTGACAAGGTATTCAGCGCCCAATGTCGGATAGATAGAATATTTTCAGAGACTTAGAGCAAAATGGCTTCTCATTTTTCCATCTGTTGTTCACTACGGGTAATTAAAATAACAGGAGGCCCTGTAAAAGGGAAGAGAGAGAGAGAGAAAAATTCGCATAACAGCCAAATGAACCCAGTCGCCGGAATTCAGATTTTGTTTTAATATTACAAAGAAGCCTAAGAGTTTTAACGTTAAGATCTAAACGAAAGAATACTAACACATATGCAGATAAAATACGACAGTATTTTATCTGCATATTAATGAGTTCAATTAAGGCTGCTCTATACCTGCCTTTAAAAGGCCGTTGCAGATGCTTATGCCTGACGCGACTACGACTTTATCGTAGCAGCTGGCATCTTGGGAATTTTTCCCATTATAGAAAAAGGATTGGTTTTAGTCTTTAGTAAAATAGATTTTTTGTAGATTTATTTGCTGGTTTATAAAAAATAGCCAAACTTTCCATTTTTTGTCTATTTTCAGCAGCTATTTGTTAAGCCTAGAATACGATACGAAGATTTTGCTTCAACTCGTTACAAAGCTTGATCCTTCATCTACCCATTCAAATAACAACTGATGATGCTGTTTCTATAGCTAGGCCATAAACCCATTAGCCATGGAGCATGTATCCCGTTTTTAAACTAGTGATGAGCGTGAGTTCCTAGCAAAGATTTCTTCCTTAGGCAGCCTACCCCCACTCCTGCTCTAAGGCGTTCCACCCCTCTTGTTTACAAAACGCCACATGGGTTATGTCTCTGAGCGAGCCTGTGGGTTCCCAGAGCAGTGTCAGGTTACACCTCGGAGATAACACCCCTCTTCTCCCCCCCTCCCCGAGCTGGATGGACGAAACCGAAAATGTTCTTTCCAAGCTTTACGGAGAGTATCTGAGGAGTCGGATATGAAGGCCGTTTTACACGGCGAATGATCTTGCAAATGAAATCATGCGCATGAAGTTCATGCGTCGTGTAATACGGAAATCTCCTCGCATGAAATTCATTCGCATGATCATGCGATCAAAATTAGCATATGTTCTAATTTTGATCGCATGATTCCTTGAATGATCACATGATACGAGCGCACGACGTTCGTCTTTGTTTTATGAGCGACTGGAAGAGGATTCAAATTAAACAAGTGCAGGAAGAAATGCAATTTTAATTGTTTTTCAGAGCTTTTCCGTATACAATTAACTGGCGTGCCCATGTAATATACACTATAATCATATGTAATTCTTATAGGTATTTTTATATAGGCATTCACCTAGTGAAGTTCTTCAATTAATCACGTTTTGGCGAAGGTTGAGTTGAAAGTAATATATTATGTAGGTATTCTATGATTTTGATCATTCTTGTGACCAGTAGGTATAGAGCAATAAAGTATTAGAACAGAACATGAAAATTATAACTGAAAACAATACATTGAAATATCTCCATCGGCACTTGTCCGTTGTCTCTCATGCCATTCGTGAGGATGTCACCTGTTGTAATTGTTATACAGCTACCACGAACTGGATTAATTAGAACAAATAGCACGTATCTAACCTTTAAATAGTACACTATCTATTATGATAGATATTCCTACACACTTCATGCATAATTAAACTTATTTTACCCTCATGAATTCTTACTAAGTAATCAGGGAACGCTATATCCGTATACGGTCATGCATGACCGTTATCGTATCTATATGGATACGATTCGCCCGTCGAAAAAAGTCTTAGCGTAACAGCAAGCCAGAAACGAATTGCAAAATGTCAATATAATTATAAACATCTATATCAAAGGTTAAATTAGGATCTCTTGTCACTGTAATTGCTTCTCTCGTCGTCGTGTCCGACGTTTCATAATCATGTCTGGTGAGATTTAATATAGTATGAAATTTCTCCAGCGTCTTTCTTAATGAATTACGATAGGCCTCACAGTGCTATAATAAAAGTTCATTTTGAATCAGGCCTAGCATGCCTTGACCTCTATCTCTCCTCTCTTCTTATAGCTTTCTCCGGCAAAATTTCATGTCATTTTCGTGAGCCATATCTAAAGTAGAGATGAAGTGGTTTGTTTGAGACAATGACCGCAGAAATCGATTGACGATTACCAAAGAACTATATCAGGGAAAATGTTGCCAGAAATATGCGATCATGGATAAAAGAATAGAATTTATATACGGTACACTAAATAATAAAGCAGAGGAGCGGAGATACTTTTAATCAGCCGGCCAACCACTATGGAAAAGCACTTTGATTGGACATGGGAACTATATTAGCAAAGTAGCCTTCGTAAAAACCCAATTGGAATTTTCAGGAAGAACACATTTACGTAAACTTGTTTGCAGTGTATCTGAAAAGATCCAAAGCCATGTTAATTGGCATATTGCATGAGCAATAGAAAAATTATTTTGTGAATAAAACACTTATTCTGTTAGTATCGTAGATTCATCCTTCGACGTGGATTTAAATAATTCACACACTAGAACTTGGTGGATACGGAACTTATACGTTTGTTTATAGTGCAGTAATATGTAATTTAAAATCAAACAGAACGGGATACAGATTCTAGCTAATTCACTGGCACAAAGGTGACGGCGTGATGATCATCGTGAATCGATTCATGGAACTTTTATATTTTTCCATCCCTGTACTTCCCTTATTTTCTTGCATGTTGAAAAATAGGTAACATTTTTAGTGTACCTGCGTCCCGCGAGATATTAGTAATAATTTCTGATTCACTAGAATTGCGATTTTTAGCACATATTCGGTGAATATTAATGCCCTGCCCACACCCCGAGAGTGGCTTGCACGGCGCTACATACATATAGACTCTACTCAGGCCATGCCTTCAAGGTGGCTTGCAGGGTGCACTGTAAATGCACACAATTTTAGAAACATGAATTGTACCACGTTTTAAATCATTCACCAAAACATATACATTTCCTTTAACAAAATATCATATGCAAATTATAAAGTCTAGCTCTAGGAAAAAAGGTGTAGGTATTCATGACTGATAGGGTTGATTTGAGAAGTTAGGTGATCGCAAGCGATCGATGCGGGGCCCAAAAAGAATACAATAATTTTTTTCTTTTCTTTATATATTTTGTTGTTATTACCCTTAAAAATGTTCGTGGCCTATTTATATCATAGGTTTATTAAGTAGTATAGTAGTAAGTATTCTCCTTGTAATACAGCATGGTGAAATGCCGCCACTGCCACACACCATTGCGGTGGCTTGCAGGATATTGTGTAAATGTAGGCGTTTTATGAATACTATACTTCTAAACCGTATTGAACCGGCATTTTTTTGACTCGATTAAATGATACCCTATTGATTTAGAGAGTGGAAATACATACTGTTCTATGTTTGTAATAATCTTAAGTCTTCCACTCATTCTCTGTACTGATGAAAGAGGCACAGTTGATGTCGTTGAGTTATCTACGAAATGAGTGTACAATATGTTTCACCATTTCAGTTCCTGAAAAGGAGCATTCTTCGGATTCTGAAAGTTGAAACCAGGGCATATTGTACAAGGGATTAGCGTTCACAAAAGAGTTCTCGTAAAATCTAACCTGCCTAAGTGATTCATCAGTTAGGATCTGGCGGAGAAAGACACGCTTCTACGCAATGACTGTTCGCTGTCAAGCTTACATAAGGAGGGCTCGGCATAATTCATAGGGTCCTAGGAAATGAAAAATTTTATTTGTTTAATTTAACCTCCATAAGCGTGTTATAATACGTCAAACATTTTCTGAAATCCGAATAACATAATTTTATTAAATAGAGAAATGAAATAGGAATATTAAATGTAATTAAATAAGAAGAAACGTATCCACTCAACATTCTATTAATATTATTTGCGACAATTCACACCATGCTGGAAAAAATACATGCACACCGTGTTCATTTAATAAAAACGCCCAATAAAATTTCCCTTGACTTTCGAGTTTCATTGAGTTAAGAAATTAGAAGCCAAATCGTCATGAGCGCAATTTTTAGCTGCATTTTGACCTAAGTGCACATTTGGTATATGTATGATACTTTGTTTCTCTCATGGTTCATTGCATTACCTATTGTAAACTCAACTCCGTGATACCGAAAACTACTGCTTGTAATCGCGGTCTAAATATCTGTACAATATTTACCATCATTGCAAATTCAAGGTGGGACGAATCATTATTTCGTAATAGAAAGTGAAACGATGCCCAAGCAAGAAACAGGAAGATTTGAGACCCCTTCATTTGGTCATAGATAAGAAAGGGTCGGGTTCTAAGAATCTCGAGTGACCTCGCTCGAGATATCTCCCGAGAGGAGTAGCTCGGACCGCTATCATGTTACATCTAGAGGAGGGAGAGAAGAGGTGGAGAAGGCCCCCCATTCCACTTTTTTATACCGCCACCTATGCGGGGAATCGTAGTACTAATCCCAAAAATCCGTTACATCTGAGAAAGGGTGGAAGTATAGAGCAGCCTTAAGGGTGTTCAACGCATTTTGAATAGTCCGATTTAACGGCTTCTCATCTCACCATGATCTCGCGGCTCTAGTAGTTCTTGTGAGTTGCCATCAGCGTCGCCACCGTGGAAAGTGGAATGGGGAGTTGAGGGGAGGGACCTGATATGTCGCAGCTGGGATTTTTCGGGGGCGGCGACAGGGGGGCTTGCGAAATACGCAAGGCGATCAAGTTTCTCAGATAAGGTCGAGAGCTCTCTTTTCGGAGCCGAGTGTGAATTGTTTTCCTCGTCTTCGTTGTGGTCGAGAGTAATAAAGGTCAGCAATTACCTAAAATTGAAAACACCTAAAGGGTTCTGGGATTCTCGGCGTTGCCTTGGATTTGTAGTGCAGTTTTTAGTGGTTGTCAAATGTTATGGACTGAAGTAATTAAATTAGTCATCCATGATTTATTTTAGCGGGATGCACGTTGCCCTCGTAAAGTAATTGTGAGCATTTTTTATGAGGTTAATTAAAATATCGTCTTTCCCTCTAGCATATGCGCCTAACTCCGACTCTTGTCTTTCATTAATGTGAAAGTTCAATGTTATTTCTCTACAGTTTCCTACTATTTACAGGGCCAAAGCGCTCACATATTTTCCTCTAACTGTTACCAGAGTACTTTTACTTGAATATCAATGGCGGAGGCAACAAAAAATTTCGTTTATGAACGTTGGGCATTTACGTTTTTCGGTTATCATTATGATTTTACGGTTAAATTGAATACGCTTTTATACACACCAGAAACGAAACGGAATAACGGTATTAATGGTCAATGCTCCACATTTATTAACACGCCGTTTTAAATTGAGATTATTAGTGAAAAAACTTTTTTCTTCGCAGGTAATTCACCATATTTACAATAATTCCCTCAATTAAACCCAATGACTGGTTTGACAGGGTTGAGTTCCGCCGTACTAAGGTGGAAGGTGAGTGAAATTCACACATTCAGGGTAAAGAGGCCAGTTTTCCGACTTACACAACTCTGATACTGAAATTCAAACCGCGACATCATGCCAAAGTGCTTCGTCCGGAATTGAATCTGTTACTGAACGCTCTACCCACTGGGCTACTATGCACTCACTAGGTACAATTAGTAATTATAATGAGCAAGTTAAGTATGATCACCCTGAAAATTAACTTAACCATTCGTAAATAAGGTATGTCTTCCATTCTGTGCATTGGTACACAAAATTAAAAGTTGAGAAAACAGAAACATAAATGGCATAAATAACAGCCTGCAGTAGAAATTCGTAAACAAATTACCAACTAACATTAGCACAGGAAATCAAAAAGGTTATATAAAGCAGTAATACAATGAAAATACAGTTTATAAGCACATAAAATCAATATATTAACATCACTCTTAGAAAGAGTGTAACAACAAATTATTAAAGTTCACTGATTATATTCACCATTACTGCATAGCTGTTTACCGGATCTTCACACCCTTCGGATAACAAGGATCCACGATTTGTTTACGAATTTTTTTACAAAGGAGCGTACGAAGGAGCCCTTACATTTAATTATCTCGTAAATTTAATATTGCGAAATAAATGCCTTTTTCGGTTTTTTCCCTGCGAATCGAATTCTGCACGTTGCAATCTCTCCTCTTCGTTTTGTTGTATCCTTTACGATACTGCGCTTTTCTATAAGGCTTCGTGGACTCTTCCATAACGCCGTCACTTCTGGACGCTGGAGAACACAGCCACACGCACCCTTCCTCAAGAGATAATCAAAACTAAAAAAAAATCCACCCGTCGTACAGTGGCGAATTTTTGAGAATTCCTTAACAAAACCATAAAATTGAAATTTCGTTTGAAGGGTTCCGGATGTTTGCAACCGTTAGCTAAATTATGTGAGTATCTACAGGGATACAGGTTTGTGGAAAATCGTTTCCTTCCGTACCCTTTCCCTACTCATTGGCCTTGCTGCTGCTGTCTTTTCCGGAGAGTTTCACTAGTCGCATATGACACTGAAATACCAAAAACTACTTCATGTATGCTTTTTCGGTGCATATCGGGCACCCATGAAGCAAAATTACTGCGGAAGATGTGCATTGAGAATATTTTAATTTAATTATACGAAGTTTTATTTATCAGTATGCAATATTTTATACTCGCGGCTGAGCTTAAAGCCACCAAGTGCGTTCGCCGCGTTGCGGATGACTGGTCGTTCTCTAGATATAGAGGTTAGCTACGAGATAAGCGAGTTTACTCGTTAAATAAGCAGTCGTGGACGAAAAGCTATCCCTGGGTAAGGTAGGCCTTCAATTAATACAGATCCTGTGAAGATACCGCCAACAATTACCCTTCTCAGCACCCGGAGGGGAGAGCAGCAGCTCTTATTCTTATGAATGAAGGTGGAGACCACAGTAGTCGGTAGACCGACACCCATTTCATTACAGGCGTGGTAACATTTACTTTAGCGGCTATAGTGCTGCGATGTGGAAGGCAAGGAGAAACCACCACATTATTATCCCGAGGAGTCGCAGCTGCTCCACTCTTTTCTTTCTATCAAGACGTGATGGAACCCTCTAGAGTAAAATATTCCGGAGGGAAAATAGTCCCAATTCGGATCTCTGGGCGGGGACTACCCGAGACACTACATCAGTCAAGTGTGATAAACATTTTAGGGTAGGAAATTGGAACGTGTGATCACTTTGGACATACGGAATATTGAACCTGAAGGTGGAAATGCAGAGAGTGGACATCGATATATTAGGAATCAGTGAAATGAGATGGCCCGAAGGAGACTTCTGGAGCGGAAGTTACAGAATTATTCAAACCGGATCACTGAATGGTAACACTGGAGTAGGCATAATGCTCAGGAAGAGTGCAGGACTGCGCGTGAAGAGCTTCCTGCACTTCAGTGACAGGATTATAATGTGAAGATTGAGAACAAGCCTACGGATACCATTGTGGTGCACGTTTACATGCCTACGTCGGTCTACGAATATGAATGAGTGGATGACGCCTCCGAAGATATCACGGCAGTTATAAAACTAGTAAAACGAAAAGAAAACCTAATTATTTTAGGCGACTGGAACGCTGTCGTTGACGAAAGTTAATATGGAAGAATATCTGGAAATATGGTTTGGAAAATCGAAAGGAAAGAGGAGAGAGAACACTGGAGTTCTGCAGACAACATAATTAAAGTAGCGGTTGTCAACACATTGTTTTTAAAAATCACAACCGCCGTAGTAAGAGTCACAAACGAAGCAACTAAAGATGGTTGAAGCACGAAAGATCAGTAAAATAGCCCAAGTAAAGAGGGCATTCTATCAAGAGAAGAATCTACTAACAGCTAGAAATACAAGTGTAGAAATAAGGAAACAATTCATCAGGACGTACGTCTGGAGCATGTTTCTTAGCGGCAGCATGGACGATGACAGCAGCGGAGAAGAAAAGAGTGTAAGCATTCGAAATGTGGTGTTACAGAAAAATGATGAAGATTTAATGGATCGACCGAGTAAGTAACGAGGAAGTGCTAAGAAGAGTGGGACAAAAGAGAAGTATCCTGAAAACTAAAAAGAAACGGGACAACTTAATCGGCCATCGACACAATGGCCTGATGAAGACAATCGTCGAAGGAAAATTGAACGGGAAGATTGTAGGTAGGCCTCGTATGTGATACATGGAACAGGTTGTAAAGGATGTAAAAAAGAGCCATTACGCTGATATGAAAACGTTGGCCGATAGAAGATCCGAGTGAAAGAATGTGTCAAACCAATCCTAGAATTGCTGACCGATGATGATGATGAAAATTTTGTAACTAAAAAACTGAAATATTGCATTAAATGGAGCATTTTCCAAAATTTTGAGCAGACATTAAGTTATTAATTAAGCAGTGTTAAGTCATCTGATTGGATGACGTTACAGCCTAGTATTTTATAATTTGTCGAATTTACTTTACCAAGAAATAAATGAACTTTTCAAAATCAGAGATTGCGCTCATTTTGAACAGAAACTTTTTTGCTGTTTCGCATATCTTGTCCAATATCCGAGTTTTAATATTAGGAACGGTATAATTGAAAGTTCTAAGTGTGATCATATAACACGAAATAGATAAAAAATTGTGAATGAGTTAATAGTAGCAACTTTTGGGGCATAACGTGTCCACTTTTTCGTCCTCATGAAAATACTCCGGGAATATTCCTATATTTTATTTTTGGAAATGAAACATTTTCTTGTAAATTTCATAACCAAGTGGCTACAAGGAACTAGAGAATTAAAAAAAATGTCGGTAAAGAAACAAAAAAATGGTTTGATAGAGACATCAGTGTTTCCATCAATACGCCTCAGCTTTTTGCAATTGAATGAATATGCAACTAATCGTCTATTTGTTTCTTTCAAAGGAACAAGTTCAGGGGCGTCGGAACTATTTTCGCTAGGAGGGGCCTACCTTGAAAAGGGCCCGCATTTTTTGCGGATAGGAGGGGGTAGAGACTAGAATTCCCCTAAAAGTGCATATGAAGATGGTAGAATATGCGTCAAAAGGGAAAAGGCAAGATGGAAACAAGTGAAATTTGATTTTTAATAATGAAGACTAATATTTCAAGGGCCCGGGGCAAATTCTGGGGGGGGGGGGGGGGGGGCGAATGCCCCCCCTGCCCCTCACTTCCGACGCCGCTGAACTAGTTCACGTTCAAGCGACGTCAGAGCGAATTTCTTTGTGCATAAGCGGTGAGCTCAACTGTCAAATGCTGTACAAATGATCCTCCGAGTAACTAGCCTGCGGTTAATGGCGTTGTACATGTCATAAATGCCGAAGGGCCCATGGAATAGAGTGAATTAATAGCATTCCAAATCATGAATGACCGAGTTTTATCATTTTAAGTCATCGTCAGGTATAAGTACGTTATCGTTAAAAGAGTCTCAGTTGCTACACCATCAATATGTAGTAAGGTCGGTGGCTCTGTTCTGCAAGAGCAAAAGTTACCCTAATTACGAGCAGTCACTAGTCTAAGATGCAGTTGCTGCTTTGTGGAAACAAATTATGATTCCTCGTGGGAAAATCTACCTTCCGTCTCATACTGTTCAATTCGTGCTAAATCCTGCACGCTACTTGATTTTTCCCCCTAACGATTTGAAGTGTGGCCCCCTAATCATACTAACCATGTTATTATTGAAATGCAATGCAGGCGATAGTGTGAGCAAATTTCGTAATGCTTTTTTATGTCGACATTGATAAGGGCAGCGCCTTACAGCGGGATATGTTGTTCAATAAGTGTGGATATGGTACGGCAAAGGTTCAAATCCTCATATCATGTCGTACAAGTTGATTGTGACTCATGTAATAATATTTAATTTAGTCAACTAAGTAAATGCTATTATGAAAAAATTTAATTTAACGTGTAATTGTAAATAATGACTACGTATGGGTCTGAATCTCATTTGGACTCAGTTCGCATTGTAACCCATGCTAAGTGACCCACGAACAAATGTTGATGAGATCTTATAAGACATATATTAAGATAAAAACGAAGAAAAGTGTGTCAGTTCCTCATTGGGTTACAGGTACACAAAAATATGCTTTACCAACATGCTACGTGGCTATTTCTCAAGAAGTGCTAAACATACTCACGAAAGTGTGACACCTCTTGACATTTTCTCTTAATTTTTGATCGTGACGTAGGCTATATTTTCATTTTCAGTGAAAATATACTCGCGATAAAAAAAGAATCACAGTCACCAAATAATCCACGATAATCTCGGAAAGGTTTTTGGCAAATATATATTTTTTACGGGGTACCATTCTCAACCATAAACAAAATGTATTGGAGCTAATATCCTGACAAAGAGTAAAAAATCATTTGAGAAAGCATGCCATGGTTCAAGAAACAAATATTATATTTCAGTATCTCTGACCATCAATCGCACGTTAAGTGAGAGAAAGATAGGAACTTGCTATTGCCAAAATGACGAAAATAATTAAATCCTCATAGTGCATTGGTAAGATAATTTAGTGTTCGCCGTTGTAACATATGTGGGCCCCTTATCTCCTCTTCCCAAGGCAAAAAACGAAAAACATTGAGAATATGCACTAACCAAATAGCATATCATTATATGACAGGGGTGTACAATGTGGGTGGGGTGGATGTCCATGAAAACGGAGTTGGCAACTACGAAATAAAAGCCAGGAGGGAAGGATGTTCGTGGCTACTTTTTAACAGTGCGCTTGATAAGTGCGTAGTCAACAATTGGAAATTGCACAGGATCGTAAATTATAGAAACATTACATTACTAAATTTTCAATCATGCATGACGTTAGGTCTACTGCGAGCGGAGGACATCACGGTTGGATGCGATAGTAAAGGAACAAGAATCACGAAATAGGGCCGCACACAGGAAAGGGAGTCTATCAGATTCCATGAGGCAGGATATTGCTTCTCATACTATTGTAGCAGGTGACGGTAGAAAATGGTATAACAAATCTACATCTATGTGATTCCCTGCAAGCCACCGCGAAGGTGTGCGGCAGGGGGTGGAGATCACCAAACATGCACAAGACTACTGCATGGAACTATTGACATGCAATAGGCTACTACATGGAAACATGCTACATAGAGTTTGACTGTTATTAACTACTTAGTAATAAAGGGATTGGTTGTTAATACATGCATTATGCACTCCAGACAACTCTACAATATTTCACTTTACTATCCCTTTGCAATGATGCGTATTGTGTTTTCTTATAGTACGGGGAAAAATTACATTTTGAATCTATCAGTACGACAATCTCTCTCTTTCTAATCTTATTAATGCGGTTGAATCTAAACCAATACGCTTGTTTTTAATAGGTATGAGCCTAACATATCTTCAGTAAAGCTATCCGTTTTAAATTTCTATAATAGATTTAAAATGTGGCTCACAAGAGATATTTATGTGCAACAAGTACAATCTCTCCTTGCATTATCGTTATTTCTTGGTTTTAATTTGTGAACGCGTGAGTTAAGTCCACAAATTTTCCTGCAAAAATGTAGGATTGTTTTTCAATTATTAATGTTAATGAGACTAACATTTAATTTACATTTTTTGAATGAACTTCAAACTATAAAGTCATTGTTATTTGGCAGTTGAAAACTAAATAAAAATCGTTCAAAGCATTGTAATAGTCTCATTTTAATTATCCAATTTCAATTAATTATCAGTTTCAATTATCGCCCAACAATGCGAAAACTCAATATTTAGCAGTTGTTCTAAATAGCAATGTCAAAATATGAAACTAACGACACGATATTTCGTATTACAAAAACAAATTGGTGTGAATAAATTGCATAAAAATTAGTTTGTGGAGGTTTTGAAAGAAATAGGTTGATCCTTTTCTCGACGCCCAGACACACAGTGGAATATCTCGCCAAGATCGCTCAGACCCTCCGTCAACCTTCCACACTGCTCTTCGAGCGAGGATGAAACTTGATCGCTTAGAGATAAGGAAGCCCTCCCCCCTCCGCCTCTCCCTCTCGGAGCGTCTCGGAGGCGAGATGAAGCTGTGGAATGGGGAGAGGAGGGGAAGATTGGGCGGGAAAAATATGAGGAGAACGACTCAGCTTGCGTTTAGTTCGGTGAACGCGATGCATCGTCTCGCAATTTTAGATGCTGCAGGAATGGGTCGTAAAACGAGCACATGGCATTAGTCTCTTCTTTCATATGTAGAATTATAGATTGGCTGTGTCGAAGGAATTTTCCATTTACGTTCATACACCGCTGCGATAGGCGTTCAAAAACGCACAAAAACAGTAAAGTTTAACATGGGATTTCTTGATTTGCAAGGCTTAGAGAAGATATTTCCTGGATAGGACCAAATACTCAACCTTTGCGCATAATATAATGAAAACAAAATGGACGTATCTACCATAATACGAGCATGGCATTTAAAATAAAAATAGTCTGCAGCGGCATTATTTGGCGAGGTGTTGAACACCCTTAATCAATAATTGATGAGTTCAACTGTTTACTCCTGAACATTACTGCCAATGAAGTGGTGAACATATCAAAGTAAAAAAAAAGACTTGTCGCTGATTTTTCCGTAATTAATGCGGATCTCTTTAAATATTAGGCGCATATTTTAAAATATTCCAAGTCACTTCCAACCAGCCGTATTAAATGACGCTAATTTATGCTGTTTCCCATTGACGCTCCTGTTGATTCCCATGTTCCTTGGCCCTCGTCTTTTAAAATGGATATTTGGGTCTTTTTTCATTCAACTTTTATCATTTCGCCACGACGATTAAAACAGAGATATTTCACAAGAAGGAAATACAAGCATAATTCTCTTCACACAACTTAATAAAGGGAAAATGCATTTCAGCATTTTTCTGACAAGAGTGCTCGAGTTATCTGAGATAACCAAATGTCCTTACAAACCTTCTGTAAAAGTTCACTGAGCATCGTCCTCAAATATACTTAGTTCCGAATAACGAAGGTAAATTACCATTGGAATAACTTTCCAATTTCCTGTGTCATTTACATTAGAAGAGGATACATATAGAACAGAACAAAGATTAATTTTAGCCGCAAACCGTTTCACAGCCAATGGAAATTAAAATAACTAATCCCACGAAACCTTTTTAAAACCCGTTGGAGAATATTTCCCGATATTAAGGCAATTAGCCTAAAAATAAATACATAAAACGTAAGCAAAAAATAAGGGCTTATGTCGCTTAATCTTTAATCTAACCTCAGTATCTAAGATACCATATTTAAAAGCAACTATTGCGAGAAATTTTAAAATACCTAAGCAAAAATTGTGGGAACCGTCAAAGTACGCGCGCTGATATGAAACCCCCAGAACAAGTAGGATATTTGGATGCGGTTCAAATGATTTGTATTTCTATGAATATAAGTACTCTACTTTTTCCATTGTTGAGTTGTGTCCGAAGATATCAAGTGCGGGAAATGAGCAGTGCGAGAATTAGGATGTAAAATATTCAAGTAATGTGGGATGCATAACAATTAACAACATTTAAAGCAAAATTAATTAGGACACTGTTATGTTTACAGCCAAACTGGTTATTGATATCCTCCAATCTTCATCCAGAATCAAAAAATGTTCTCAAAATAAATTTCATATACAATGAGTTCTACGGAAAAATTAATTGCAAATATTTGCCGAATAAGTAGGCGTTTTCTACGAGAATGATAAAGGGGTCCAAAGCTGTAGGATTTTTATAACATCTTAGTCTCCCGTCCTTATCATAAGCATTTCAGTAGTTCCATTGGTTGTTTTTGTGGAAGCGATCAACAGCTTGCCTTTCAAGGGATTTGTCCTATTTGTCCAAGGGGTCTGATTTCAAATTCCCGTATATTTCCCGTATTTCCCGGACGATTATTTGCTAAATTCCCGTATAGGGGAAGTCCGTGTTAATTGAACCGGCGTGTAATTCCGACCGATGGCTTTACTTTGTATTCATTAAGGGTAGCAACATATTTAGGGTGTAGACGTTTGGGTGTATCTTTGGAATGTCTTCTCCCCAACTTTCAACAATCAACCCCAGGTGCTTGAGGCATAAAGGCTAAGTGAGCGAAATCGTGAGCATCGATGTAATTATTCCTCCCAAGGCGACAGCGAAATATAAAGTTACTTTTGCTAGTTGAAATAAATAGGAATTGCTCCACTCTTATCATAATTCGTGTAGAAAAGTGCCGAATTATTCTCTTTAACGTATCTAAGGATGTTTCTATGAAATTCAGTCTCACGTGATTTTGTTCCTCATAATGTATTTTGGACCACCGAAGAGCGTGTGTTAGACCGGTTCAAATTACACTGATAGGGTTACAAAATAATTCGCCATATGCATTATCTAGTACAACAGGGAAAAGAAAGTGATTAAACTTTCTAACTTATAAAATTAGACTTTCGATAAGTCACATTTTCACGCTGCATTTTTCGTCGAAATCGTGCGACGCGCAATTTAATACTGTTGCAAGGGCGACAGAGACGATGTGTGTGCGCTGTTGCCACTCTTGCCGGGCCGGCCACACGTGCGCTGCTAAAATGACAACCTTGCGCTCAGTGGGTTACGAAATCTTCTTCGGTGGAGAAGGATCATATTACCGAAGGGGGAAGGCTTCGCCCCCCCCCCCCCCTTCAAGGGGCAATAGAGGCGTTGGGAGGGGATTCTTCCTTCCCCCCCCACACAAGGCATAGACAACTTAGAAGTCACACTCCAGACAAATGGCTATGACTCGGGTAACTCGATTGGTCGACAAGAAAATTATCGTCACCCTCAGAAGTGAAAAAAATACTGAACTGCGTCCTCTTAACAATTCTGTCTCAAATTGTTTTCTGAAGCCTATAAATGTCCTCGGCATTGCTTCATACACAAAAATATATTATTCGACCTAGACTGCCTGGACCCCACCCCACTGGCTGAGAGACTAGCCGAAAAATGTTTGGTTGCTTCATGAAACCTTCTTAACTGAGTAACACTAGAACAGTTAGCCAAAAACTTTTTTTTTTATAAACGCATGAAGTAATAGTGTGTTTAAAAAAAACTATTATAAAATGCCTTTTCCCCTGTAATCGTAAGCACAGGCATGATAGGCTCTCGTGAAGATATTTTATAATTGGTATTCAGCTGCATTAAATAACGTGAAAAATTATAGCACATCTCGGGTAACGCTTGAGGTGATTAATGTTTATAATTTATTTTACAAATCTACATTTATAAATTTCATGGATCGATTGAATCATTTATACAATAAATATCTCATCCTGTGACTTTTCAACTCTACTTGAAGCCGGAGCGGAGCAGTGAAGCTTGAACTTGAATGTAAAAGTAGGACTTTAAATGATAGTGTTCTTTCAAAGAACATTAGAAAGGCAAGAATAAGAAATATGAATACAAATAATTTTATTGCACAGGTACCTTACAGAGCTTTGTAAGGAGAAAACACTTGAATAAAACCTTTGAAAAAGAAAAACGAAAAAGAGAAATTAGCAAATCAGGTTCACAAGTTGAGTTTTTTTAGGACGCTATTTGAGGAGACAACATAGAAATAGAATCCTTAATAAGAGAAAACACATGAAAAACAATAACAGAACAACTTGCGTGGGTTCCCAACCAAGCAGCCAGCAGACGCGAGGAAGTGAGGGGGGGCAGAGCAGGCATGCGCGGTCAGCGCAGAGAGCGAAACCCGGCGGACCCCCCCACCTCGTCTGCATGGCCTAAACACTGCGACTCCCGCACTGCTAAGGTCCCACCAACCGAAAACATGGCTATCTTTTGGATCTGTTCATTAAAGATCATTTCTTGAAATTTCCCGCACGTTATGAGGATTTCCCGAATATTTCCCGTATTTTCCAGGGTAATGTTAATTTCTCGTATATTTCCCGTATTTCCCGTATCGATCGACATCCTGAGAATGAATCGTTGCTCCGCCCTGTCGAATCTTGAGCAAAGGAGATTCACGAATACACTCGAGAGAAGAGGCCCTTTCGGGAAACACGCAGCTGTTGATTTCAATGCCGTAAAAACGCAACTGAACATTGCTTCGTATTTGGAATAAAATCATGAATCACACTCTCAGCAACAGGAATTCACAGAAATTCCGCAGAGAGAGGATTCTACTTGAACAGGACTTGAATATGAAAGCCCTTGGTTGACGGCCATGTGCTCTAACACTTAATCGTACACGAAATCGTTAGATGAAAACGAAATATGACTTTTAATGAAAAAAACTAATCTTCTAACCAGAGCCATTCACTCATAAATCAAAAATTAAAAAGAGCAAAAGAAGACACCCATAAGAACGCGAAAAAGCTGCTTAGATAATATTGACGTCATTTTCCTCCCGTCCTTGACTGCTTTTAGGGGAAGGGAAGGGAGTGGAGGGGGGTGTGGTCGAAAGGTCTGCTCGCACAGATGCTGTCGCCATCACTCCTATTGGCAGAGTCAGCTGTGTCCCCGCATTGCGATAAGGCGAAGTAGCTCTCACGGGCTCAGTTGTGATTGGACGAGTAGACGACGTCAGAGGTTGCACCACTCCCACTTTTCCAAAAGGGTTAAAAACATCAGTTTTTCGCCGCTTATAACTCTAGAAATAATTGGAATGGAAAACGGAAAAATACGGGTCTTTTTATTTAAAAACTATCAGATTCAGCAATAAAAAATATGGTAAACGACCCCATTCATTCAAAGGAGTTTGTATTATGTGAGAGCAATATGCGAGAGGGTTTCGGCATTTACTATGTGGAAACATTTGATTTCCATGTTAAATAAAAATATTTGTATTTAACATGGATATCAAATATAATGCGATAAACTTGGTTAAAAAAATGGTTAAACAGATTTTAATGAACTTGCTTTCGAGTATGTAGAAAACGAAAGAGAAGGTGTATCCGTTTGTGTATCGAGGGCAGAAGGAAATTGAAGAGCCCTTTACATCCAGTCTTATAATATGTGATTATAGGAACGGATGAGACGCTTTGACGAACAAGAGGAATGGGTGTCCAAAACTCGATTATAGAATATGAATATCGAGACGTTTTGGGATGAGTCCTTTGTCCGGGGGAACTTGATTCCGAGCGTAACGGAGGGAATTAGAGAAAGGATCGGGTGAAGCGAAAACCAAAACAGCTGGGCATACCGGGGCGCTCGTAAAATTTGATAGGAAGAAAATTATAATTTAGCATTGAAAATGAAATGAAATTATTGATGGCAGCAAAAGAGGTTAAGCAAAATGTCGGCATCGCCTGGAGTTGAGCACAATCGAAAACCTCGTAACCAACTGAAGACAAAGGGAATTTTCGCTTCCATGCTATAAGAAATCGATAAACGTTTCATGCAAAATATAGTTTTAAAGACAACCATATGAGTAACAAAAATACTTTCCCTGGTTTTAAATCAATTTTAGTGAAAATATTCATCATCATCATTGGTCAACAATCCGAGGATTGGTTTGACGCAGCTTTCCACTCGATTCTTCTATCGGCCAACCTTTTCATTGTGACGTAATTCTTCTCTTTTAAATCCTTCACAACCATTTCCATGTATCTCATACGGGACCTGCCTTTTCCAATTTTGCCGTTCAATTTTCCCTCGACGATATTCTACATCAGGCCATCGTGACTCAAGATGTGGCCCATTAAGTTGTCCCTCCTTCTTTTTAGAGTTGTCAGCCAACTTTTCCTAAGACTTCCTCGTTACTTACTCGGTGGATCCATTTAATCTTCATCATTCTTCTGTAACACCACATTTCGAATGCTTCTACCCTTCCTACCTATAAATGTCCTGAAACCCATTCGGAGTACAAGACTACGAATTCGATCCAAATAACATGCTTTCATTTCATTTCGTTCACAACGGTAATGGCAAGAATTATTCATTCGCCATTAAAAACTCAGGAGGCCAACAGTCCGTAAGACGGGCCTTCCGTATTCACGACCATCGTGTGACACTCTTCAGACATTTGGTCCCCAATTGTCCCATAATTATATGTTGAATTGTGGAAGCACTAAATACGCTACGGTTTCCTCATTCAAGCATAGAAAGGTCTGGAAGGTGGAGTCTTCATTATTCTTCGCCATTCCTCCTTCTTTACCAACCACATCGCGAAGACACAAAGCATATAATAATAATAATAAATTTAATTGCTTCCAAAGTAAACCATTATGGACTTCAGTGTCGATAGAAGCGGTTCAAACGAACGGCCATCAGAAACGAGAGACATTGTGGCGACTCACAGAAGCAGAAGCAATGCCTCGCGCTGGACATGAAGCCAGAAAGCACTAACTATTGCTATATTTAGGCCCGATTATTACCAGGAAGAATGTAAACTAGCTTTTAAATTCCCAGTTCCATCACATTTTCAAGGTCAGTGGTTAATTTTCAGCTTTTAATAATACAGTTTGTTTGAATAGGCAACAATGCGGATTCCTTTGTTATTTTCAATCTTTAGCAGGCACGGAAACCAAATAACAGCCAAAACGAGAGTAACATCGTTATATAGGTTAGAGCAAGACTCAATTCAATATAATCCTGAACTAATATTTACTTAAAAAATGGGATGCATACATTAAGCTACATTACTACCTTTATGGATCTACTTACACTTTAGCAGACCCACAAAAATTTTATAACTGTGCAAATACAATAATATTTGATAGGTGTCGTGAGCAGAGGGCAATTAACCAACAGTAGACTCCCCGGGGGTAAATGGTGCATAGTTAAACCGCAAAGTCAGAAATATCCCTCTCTCTCTCTCTGGGGTTGGGTTGCTGTAATAATTAGAGTTCTGGCCTCTCACCTGAGGGCCCTTTCTTCGAATCCCGGCATTAGAATATGTTTCTCATCGATAAAATCGAGTTCAATACGTCAATCGGCTAGGAGGTTACACGGTGGCACCTTTCGTGAAAAGTAGGAGAAAGTCGACTTCGGGTTCACTCCACACACTTCTTATCTTACCCTTGTCTACATGCTTTCGTGCCTCTGAGATTCGTGCGAATTCGCTGGAAATGTTACCTATCCATTCACGAGACACTCGAAAATGACACCAAATTGCTTAATTTATACAATGTAATTTAATAATTATTGATTTATCACGCATTCCAGAATTCATCAATAATTGCAACTATATTTCTCAGAGCATGCATGTATGGTTGGTATGATACAAATATAAGATGGTTAAAAGGTTTTGATCCTCTATTTAAAAGTCTAAGCCCTGCCCTTTATTAACCTACTTTCCATGGTTTTGCGTGGAAAAAATGAATTTTTAAACCTCTCACACTGACTGTAATCCTACTTTTATTTTCATGACTTTAACTGTCATATTTTGCCAGTTAGTCGTAACATCTCATTCTAAGCCTACTCGTTTAACATTTCTCCTCTATATTTAATCAGTATTTCGCTGCTCAGTACTACGATCTGATAGTAATTCTTCTGATAATTTGGAAACGCTGCTAGACCTGTCATGATACAATTTATCGAACCTAGCTGCTCTACACTAAACTCTGTCTAGTTCTCTATTCAAAGGATAATCATTTGGATCCCATATGCATACTTTAGTTATTCTAGGAGTCTGATAGAAGACAATTAACACAGCTCATTTATTCTCAGGTCACATTTCCTTAAAACCCCTTATTAAACCCTAGCTTTCTGTCGGCCTCGTCTCGGAAACTATGGAGAATGGATTACCCAAGAGCGCATTTTAGAGTGATCCAAAGTTTCACATCATCAATGGGAAACCTGCCACGTGATTTCGTTGTTTTCAAAAAATAAAAAATATTATAAAACAATTTTGAAAAATCAGCCTGAAAAATTGTATTCTGGGGGCTCCGTTATCTCTGCAGGAGGGGTTACAGCGATTTCAAATCACCAGCGGTGAAATGCGATGCAAATATTATATCATTAATATTCTGCATTATTCAGACATGTCATCCAATAAACTATGCCTCTTGACTACTTATCGGCGTTATGTGCTATGGAAATTCTAAATACTATTTAATGCGAGCAAGCGAATGTTCCACATTAATTGAATAAGTGGTAATAGTGATTCAAATTGGTTTCAGTGGACGCATGAGATATCACGTCAATGTAAATTTAATTACTCTTTGAATGATAAAGGAATCTGCAGAAAATAATTACTATGATGAGACCCTCCATGATCCTGCAACGAAACGAGAATTTTAAGTTTTTCACTACCCCGTGATGGGTGAGTGAAGATAAAATGTGAATCTCGGCGAATTAAAGTCGATGAACGCATTCAACGGGGAATTTTTAAAGATATTATCCGTCGGCAATTACTAACCAACTTTAATAAAGAATTTTCGTGTTAAAATAACTAAATATTTATTGTTGTATATTCGGAAATATCGCATGCAAGCCAACAAAAATACAGATTTATGAAAAGGGAAATGTGGCGAGATGACAAAATAACGATGTTATTTTTTGCTTTTTAATACAGCCCCACCTAGAATATATGGAACCCGAATGAATTAGGTTTACTCACAGAAAGAGTAAGATCCCTGTGCATAGCAAGCAGACCCTGTGCGCGAACCTTAGATAGAAAGTATACTTTTTAAAACATTTTTACAGTTGTAGCTAGATTGAATTATATACATCGTAAAAAAAATGATTGTTGACACATTGAAATATTGCGTGCTCTTATAAGATGGGGGAAAATGACATTTTGGATCCATAGGACCCTATCGGATTAGAATTATTGCTATGGATGTGGTACAGCAATCATGTTTTCATTCAAATATAGTTATACTCTTTTCTTTCTGCGTCGCGCACATAGGAAATAAAGGGAAAGGGATACCCTTCAGAGCTAGGGAATTACGTTTTCTTGAAGTTTCTCGGCGACCAAGACAAAATTCAATCACTCATATTCAAGGCAAATTAATGAATAGTAACAACGTCATATGGGAAAAAACAAATACCTTATTTTAGTTCTCAACGTCGCATATCATATTCACAAGGTTCCTCCCTTGGTGTCTTCCGAAATAATCATACTCTTACTGCACTTATAGGGATTTCGGATACGTCAAATGCCATATAAACTGGCAAATGAAACATTCTTTGACATTGTCCTTGAATATTTTCCCTTCTAAAGTGTGGAGGGTGTTTTCATATTCTTGCCTGATCCTGGACAACTAAAAAATAATATTATCCTCTATGTAAACCACCACAGTATTGTCCCGAGAAGTCGAAGCTTTTTTTTCTCCAACTCTTCTCATTCTTATCATGACCTGATGGACCACGTTGAAAAATATATTCCGGAGGTAAAATAGTCCCCCATTCAGATACAGGGGCGGGGACAACCCGAGAGAGTACTACAGTCAGGTTTGATAAACATTTTACGGTAGGAACGTAGAACGTGCGATCACTTCGGACATGCGGGAGATTGGAGACCCTTAAGGTGGAAATTTGAAGAGTGGATATCGGCATATTAGGAATTAGTGAAATGAGATGGCCCGATGAAGGACATTTCTGGAGTAGAAGTTATAAAATCATTTTCACTGGATCAAAAAATGGTAACGCTGCAGTAGGCATAATGCTCAGGAAGAGTGCAGGACTGCGCGTGAAGAGCTTCCTGCCGTACAGCGAGAGATCATAATGGTGAAGATTGAGACCAAGCCTAAGGATACCATTGTGGTATAAGTTTACATGCCTGTGTCGGACTACAAAGATGAAGAAGTGGAAGACGACTACGAGGGTATCACGGAAGCAATTAAGCACGTAAAAGAAGAAGAAAACATGATTATTTTAGGAGATTAGAGAGCTGTCGTAGGCGAAGGTAAAGATGGAATAATAACAGGGAAATATAGCTTGGGAAATCGAAATGAGAGAGAAGAAAGACTTATAGAATTCTGCACGCAACACAGGTTGGTGGTGGCAAACTTATTGTTTAAAAACCACCAACGGAGAAGATATACCTGGGCCCGGTGACAGAAGAAGATTTAAAATAGACTACATTTTAGTGAAGCAGAGGTTCAAAAACCAGGTGAAGAACTGTAAAAGTTACCCGGGTGCAGATATCGACAGTGACCGCAGCTTAGTGATGATGAATTGCCACTTAAAACTCAATAAATTGAAGAAATCAAAGAAGAACGTATGACAAGTAGAGAAACTAAAGGAATTTCAACAATGGCTGGCCTTTCAGAAGGCAGTGTAAAACCAAATAGAAGAGGATTTGAATGTGGAAAAGATATTGGAGACCGTCAAAATCGGTCTATGGGAAGCAGCAAAAGAAGTTCTAGGGAGAAGAAAAGTTATCAAGAAGAAGCCATGGATTACAGAAGTAGTCTTAGAATTGATTGAAGAGAGAAGGAAATATAAAAATGTGGAAACTCAAGAAGGGGAACTTCGCTACAAAAGAATCAGGAATGAAATAAACCGTAAAGCGAGAAAAATAGGAGAAATATGGATAAAGGATATATGGGAAGATGTACAAAGCAACCTCGCAAAAGGAAATGTGGAAGTTGCCTACAGGATGGTGAGATATCACTTCAAGGAACGGCCTCAAGATGTACCTAACAGCATCAGGGACAAGAATGGAGAACTCTTAATTGAAGATGAGGATAAAGTGAAGAGATGGAAGGAATATTTGGATGAGCTGTACAATGGAAGCTACCTTAGAGCGGAAGTAATCTAAGAGGAAAATGAAGTCGATAAGGATGAATTGGGAGCACCAATCTTAAGGTCAGAATTTGACGCAGCTGTAAAGGATCAGAAGATAAATAAGACTCCGGGAAAAGATGATATTCCTGCTGAACTAATTAAAAATGTCGCAGAGAAGGCATTTAATCTGTACAAATACACATGCGAAATGTACTCTATAGGAGAGATACCCGCAGACTATAAGAAGAACATCATCTCTATTGGCAAAAAGAAGGGGGCTGAGAACTGCGAACATTTTTGGAACATATCCTGACGACATCTCGAAGATATTGACGAGAATCTTCTATGTATAAGAAAATAACGAAAAGGTGAGGAGTTCCTGGATGTGGACCAATTCTGGTTCAGAAGAAACAAGGGCGCAAGAGAAGCGATTTTGGCCCTCAGGCTACTTATAGAGAAGAGAATAGATAAGAATCTACCGACATTTCTTATATTTCTAGATATGGAGAAGGCATTTGACAACGTGAATTGGAATATGATGGTAAAAATTCTGAAAGAAATTCGCGTTTCATACAATGGCCAAAGAGTTATCCATAGGTTGTATAATAACCAGGTGGCCATAATCAAATCAGGGCCCAGCAGTAAAGAAGCCAGCATAAAGAAAGGAGTGAGACAAGGCTGTGCAATATCTCCCCTATTATTCAATGTCTACATCGAGAGAACCACCCAGGAAGTCAAAGAAAAGTCTCCGGGAATGAATATCCACAGGGGAAAAATCAGCATGCTACGATTCGCCGATGACATAGCAGTCATGGCAGGAACAGAAGGAGATTTAGAGAAGACACTAGGAAATATGGAAAGAACAATGACCAGATATCATCTGAATATCAATAAAAAGAAAACTAAGGTATTGGTATGTAGTAGAGGAAAGGAATCCAGGACCAATATAAATCTAGGAAAACAAAAAATCGAGAAGGTGGAAGAGTTCTGTTACCTGGCAAGCCGAGTAACCAGCAATGGACGAAGTAAAAGAGAAATTTCTAGTAGAATTGCTCAAGGAAAAAAGGCATTTTACCAAAAGAAGATTCTGCTTACAGCTGCAAATACAGGCGTGGAAGTGAGGAATCATTTCAGTAGAACATACATATAGAGCATTCTACGCAATGGCAGCGAAGCATGGACAATAACAGCAGCAGAGAAGTCCAGGTTGGAAGCATTTGAAATAAGGCGCTATAGAAAAATTATGAAGATAAAATGGATCGATCGAGTGACTAAGGAAGAAGTCTTAAGAAGAGTGGGAGAAAATATATTTCTACTTAAAACCTTAAAGAGAAAACGGGACAATTTAATGGGCCACATCTTGAGACACGATATCCTGATGAAGACAATCGTCGAGGGAAAAGTGAAATGGAAGAATGGAAAAGGCAGACCTCGTATGAGGTATAAGGAGCAAGTTGTGAAGGATGTAAAAGAGAGGAGCTACGTCAATATGAAGAGGTTGGCCGATAGAAGAATCGAGTGGAGGGCTGCGTCAAACCAATCCTCGGGTTGCTGACCGATGATGATAATCCTCTGTGCCTAATATTTAATGCTAAATATGTTCCTACATAAAATGTGTATTCCATGCGTTGGTTTTCACGATGAAATGTTGGGGAAATAATTGCATAAGTTCTTTAATGCGAAGCCCCTGAAGCCAAACACAGAGAGGCAAGAGTTTATCTTAACTTTTGAGAGTGACGGGAACCCTAGAGCCAAGGCAAGTTTTCCCATTTCTGAGCCAAGTATGAAATAATCTGCGCCTGAATAAACCCCTTGGGAGAGAACGTGGAGCCCTCGTTTATTCAAACAAGATAGAGTGAATTGCCAGAATTAATTAGCTTGCTGAGGTACAAATAGATAGTGAGGGTGATATGTGATCTTATTTTGTTAAGTTATATTCTTCATTCCTATGGTCTCTAAAACGGCTTAAAGGCATACAATTCTAGGTTAAAACGTATTAGCAATAATGGTCAAATATACTATACATGGCCGATTGAGGTTCTGGACGGCAAAAGCATGATGGAATAGAATTAATGGGAAATACATAAAAAAATTACATTGTCTTATGTTTATTTTAATATTCCTGTCATCATGAAAAATACGGATAAGCAGCGCATCACACAAAATCATTCTCACTCATGCGCACCTTATTTAAACGATTATAATTGGCATAGGAGCACACTCATAAAAAAGGTATTTATAGCCAGCAAAGGATGGTGTTGAAGTAACGTTTTTAAAGAAAGAATAGGAGGATACCTTGCAATTATCGTACAGATAAATATTATTGACAGTTCATGAACTGGAGCACTATCTGCATGGCATTAGAAATTTGTAACTTTAGCTCTACGGAGGATATGGCACAGCAGGATGGAATTAGGTCTTCCTTTTCGCTTCAAATGACACGATAGAGCTACCCCACACGAACTAAACGCAAGGAGAAGATGGCAAGGGCTTTTGCACTTCCTCAATCAGCAACGAGCAATTTTTCACAGCATAAATTTTATACCTCGACCCGGGTTTCCATGTTGACACATCATCTATCTTTATTTGAGGAAAATTGCTCTCATGATTTAAGAAAGTACACATTTCACTCGATTTCGCGAGAATACTTGGATTTTAGCTTTTCATCTTGTTTGTATTGTAGCTTTGTGGCCATAGGAATTGTTCCGACATGAATGGAAGCAGGGAATCCATCTGCTGGACATCTCCATGTAATCTGGCAACTTCAACGAGACCCTGGGACTGGTATTCACGAAAATAAGAAGACAAAAGAAAAGCAACTTTTCCAGGCACTAATTTCCCTTTTTCTTCAAGGAATTCATAAGTCTTCAGGACTCGATGCGGATCGCGGATGATACTACTTCTGACGCAATGAAGTGTAGCGGGTAGTAAAGTTAGTTAGAAACATAAACATGGCGTATTAACGATAGTATCTCGTCGTCTTCATGCGGTGCAAGATGGAATAGTAGTACATATAAAAGCAACAGTCAGTTCTTTCACAATTTCACATTTAAATTCAGATACAACACATGTGATATAATTTTATACATGCTCAATACAACACATCAAAAGCAAAATAAAACTCATGAATATTAAAAACATTTAATTTGGATTCCATTGCCCGAAGATTTTGATAAAATGTGATTAGAGTTTCATTCATGCATGCAGATATCGACCTTGATCCCACAGGTACTTAACTTGCTCATTGATTTCTCCGTCTCTCCCTGAATGACATAACTTTTAATTATTTTTAGACGAGAATTCATTTTTAAATACCATTAATCACAAAAACTATAGAGAGTTTGGAGAGCGACGAGTTTCTTATTCACTCACTTCTTGACTTTGAACGTTTCTTCGGCTAAATTTACCCTTGCCAACTTCCACACAACCTGCCGATAGTTTGGCGATTTATTTGGAACTTTCTCATCCTTTTAAGCTAATTTAATGTCATTTTTCTCATTGTAATCCCCAACGTGATGCCAGCTTTACAGCCAATGAAAGAAGAAGCTTATTCATTTGAAACAGGAATTCCAAGTATTCCCTCGGTGTTTTTCCATTAATTACGCTCTGGAGCATTTGGCTTAGCTTTAAGATCACTAACTTTATTATTCAGGGTGGTGACGTTACCTAAAAATCTATTTTTTTAATAAATGTATTAATTGTTAGCTGAATGTTTTCAAAAACCTATGTGTGGTCACCCAGGGCAGTTATATGCTCATTCTCAGTACCATAAAGTTTTTTCAACTCACACTGGTATTTGTGTAGTGCAGCTGTTCTTGCCAAACTCTCACGAAGTAAGGACCCACGCATCTTAGCAGACTCGCAGGGAGTGCTTAATCGTCTGCTACAAAGAATTTTCATTACATTCATAGCATGGAATGACTCTCCAGCGTTTCCTCTTCACAGCTTACTGTCGGTCCGGCGCTGGTAATGTTGTTTTTGTTTTTAAGTTCCCTGTATCCACTTGTCTAGCCCAATATAATCTAATCAACTCCTAGCAGAGCACCATTTTAGAGTGACTCACATCTGTGTTGATTGCCAGCAGCTATCTCTATCGTGGAGGCATGACGGGTAGACCGAAGGCGTCAATGCTATTCTAGTGGTCGTGTTCTCCGTTTTCTACTTGCCCTCAACGTCCGACCCATAACCCTCCCCATGCCTCCGGGGCCCACAGGAAATAGATCTGTGGAAAAGGAATATAGAAAGTAACTTCTTTTCATTCCCGGAGAAATCGCCCCGCCCCCTTCCTCCTCGACAAAAGGATATCGAGGGGTCATTCGGTCCGTCCGAGCGAAGGCCCCCAATCCAAACAGACCCCTCCGTATCCTTATTTCTCCATCGTCCCAAAGTCAACCCCTGTTTCCGTTTCCCGCCGTGCTCAGGGGCGGCTGGCGCGGATTCGTCCTCTGCGCCTCCTCCGAGATTGGCACTTGGGGGGAACGCCAAAGCACAAAGCGTGTCCACATCTGAATGTAATCTGGGAAGGAAGCACAATACGCCGCTTCTCAAACCGAATCTCTCATTACACAAAAGATACTTTTTGTATTTGAGGTCAAAAATATTTGATTCCTTACCAGATTTCATTACAAGTATAAAGAATGAGACCAAAAGTGTGAAGCTTTCAAAAGCGAAAAGATTAATATGTTGATGCGCATATTTAGTTCTCTTCGTTTTCTTTTATAAAATCTTTAGTTCAAAACCCCAAGGTACACAGTTTCCCAAGGTAAATTGAATCTTGTGATCCTACCATCTTCTATTTTTACGCTCTATTTTATTTCAGAATTTTAGTGCAATAGAGTTTCAGCTGTAAATATGACATTCTGCTGATTTAATGAAAAAAAATTTCGAGAACAATAATAAGATATACCTATCAATATATTTTTTGAATAGAGATTGTTTGCGATGTATTCATGCAATGCAAGCGGGATTAATGAATTCTTGCATTTTATAGTCCCGCCTGTAGATCCCTTCTTTGCTGTGTCATAACTCACAGGGAATAACATCTTGCATACCTTCGCAGGGAGGAAGCCATCGTTAAAGGACTCGTCACAGGCAACAGTCAAAGGCCGTAGAGTGAATTCGCTTGTCATGTCATTGCCACGACAGCAATTAAGGAGGATACGAATATTTCGCTGAGATGAGGAATGCATTCCTGCATGCATTCCTCATTTATAAAATGAGGAGAAAGTCTCCTTTCTCCTCATTTTATAGCAAAATTTCTATCGCAAAGTTTCTATCGCAAAAGCTGTCCTTCCTGGTGGAATTTTCAGCCGTCGAGAAAGTGGTTTACGGAAAATGCCTTATACTGATTGCAAATGTCTTATGAATGAAACGGCTTTAATTTTCAATAGCAGAAATTCCACAGAGAAAAAAATCATTCGCCTTGATCGGAACGTCAACGTGAATGATTTTTTTCTCCGTGGAATTTCTGCAATTGTGCATTTCAGCGGGTAACGCCGTTATGGTTGTCGTGGTCAGTTCGCGGTCCTTGAATTTGGCTTTGATTCTGCTCTTTTGCCTTCTCTAGTGGTGTAGGGCAGGGGGTGAAATGTAACAGGATTGTAAACCTCATACGCATATGATGAGTAACTCTCATGTAATTTGTGAGTAACTCTCATGTGAACGACACATAGCGCACCAGGTTTCGAAGTGAGCACCGGGTGTTGACAGCGACGGCGCACATTACTCCATAGAGGGTGCGGTGTCGGCTGCCTCCTCTTCTTCGCGTGTTCTTTTGGTGCTAAGGAACGTGTGTCGCCATGGAATTGGCCGGAATCATGTGTTGACGGGGAAAAGTAGCTCAGTAGATAAGCATAAAATGGCGAAGAAATCGCATCCCTCTTGTAAATTGGCGAGTTTTCATCTTTTGTTCACCGGGAGTGAAGGCGATTACTCGGAGCGGGAATAAAACATTTTATGTGTCGGCTGTCGAAGGAGGCGTTCGACGTCCCCCCTCGTAAATGAAACTCGTAAAAGGAGAGAGGCGAAACCCAACACCGTCCACCCACTCATCGCACTGCAGTGCACTGCGTCGCCAAACACCAATCACCACACCATTTTATGCACCACGATTTTAGCTATATTGTGTTCCTACGATTTCTTGAATAGTATTAAAGGAGCGATGTATGATTTTACTGTTTTGAATGGCTATTAGTAAACTCCGCAATGTTTCCTAAAATATTCTGAGATAGGTATATAGAGAGATCTTTCGACGCGGCCTGAGTACAGGCCTTTATTGTGAATTGCCAAAGGTCAAAAGTATCTTGACGCGATTTGAACCACATATCTTTGGCTTGCCACTTAGAATTGGTGGATCCACCATTAAATTGCTTTTGGAATCAGGAATCATTAGTAGCGTGGTGATTTGTACACAGGCTCGGAGAGACAAATCCCGCCCAGGAATAAATACTGCCACAGTCAAGTTGAGCTCAAGGATTTCGAATATTTGAATTTGAAATCGCGTTTCACTCTTTACGCTTTTTCAAGAACAGCATTTAGATATTCAATGCTTCATATGGGTCAAAGTGCAATCATTCTGCCTTTCAAGAAAGATTAATCAAGAAACTATAGGCTGACAATCTAAACCGATTTCTTCATTCTTTCTCTGCCAAGAATGCATAATTTAAATGAATCCTTCCACGCCATGAGAGATGCACGAAAATTTACTCATATTGCTATGTAAACTATAGACATATATATTGTGATTTAACCTGCTTGACTTCTGTGCGATGCACGCTTAAATCAGAAAATGCAAAATTTACATTCCTTTTAACTCACTAAGCTGCTTTGGTGCCTATAACACTTTTGGCTTCGTGATAAATAGTTCGTAGCCTAATTAAAGCTTGGGTTAGCCCGTGGCACCATCAGCCGGCAGTCATCTCAATACAAATGCCTTTACTTGGTTCACTTTGATTTGAATGGTGTTCTCAGCATGATTGCCTCACCGCGAGCCGATCGAAGCGGCCAATCAACGCGGGAAGGCCTTACCCGAAGCCTGTGCAGAGGATTTCAGGCAATTTGTCACGAAAGTTCCTGCACGGGAGCAAAAATGAGTTTTGCGCCTGGCTCATTTAACCGTAAGCATTGACCATCATCATTAGGAAGGGTTTAGCGAGCTATAAAGGGCAGTTAGGAGTCACCAACGAGAGATGTACAACGTGAAATATTGCGGGGTTGAGCATGAGTCCGTTCGCCGGGGAGACGATTAATCCAGGCGGAGGTTCCGATGAGCAACTGTTGCTCGCGTTCCTTGCGGCACCCACTCCATCACGCCCGCTCTCAGCTCAGTTTGAACGGGAACACGTCACAATGGAGAGGACGGAGAATGCACACACATTACTTCTTCCACACCAATCCTGTTTTACATTTGCATCGCCATCGCAGTAAGGTAGCATTCATCTTAGGATCAATTCTGTGCAATTCAAGTACATTCTGTGTACATGAAACTTTTGTCGATTTATTACGAGCACAACAGCGAAAATTGAAATCATCTTCCTGCTAGGACCAGGAGATATAATATGAGCCCTTAAAATTCTTCAACGTCGAAAATGTACTAAAGTTGGTGATATTTTCGGGTGAAGTTACATTTTTCCCGAACTCAATTTTTAAACGACATGGGGTGAATTAAATCTAATTGCAAATTTAGTTTATCGATTGCTCCAAACTCATACCTTCAGTAAAATATTAAGGTTATTTATAAAAATATTATATAATCTGCAAATGATCGTTGGATATTGATTGCAGAATAAAAAATTGCAAATTAGTATGCTGCTTCCGAGGAATGAATTAAATGCAAAACCAATAAGAGTGAAAAGAATGAGGATATCGGTCACTCTGAGCAGCGATGCATCAAAGACCTCAATCGTGGAATAGACATACGTAATCAATAGTGTCTTGCTGGTAAAAAGGTAAAATGTAAATTGGAGGGGGTGGGTGGAGGCCTTCTGGAGCTCTTTCTGGCACTTAAGCCTCTTTAGATCCATTAGATACATTTGACCTGCCCGCCACTTGCAGACAGGGGACAAGAGCACCATGGTAGAAGGTATGGAGGGGGGCTACCCATCCAGCCTCCGTCCGGGCCCAGCGTTGCTTCGGTGATCTGACTGGAAGCGGTATATCAACGTGGCTAGGCCCTTGCCCACAGTCTTGCTGGTAAGAGCAAAGACTGTAAGAAGAAAGTACTAAGACCACCGGAAGACTAAAACCACACATATTGGACTACGTGTGTTATGGCTTCCCAGTAATATGGTACCAAGAAGACCACACCGCTGCAGTGTAGGCTGTGGAGCTCAAATGATGCTTTCATTCTTTTCAGACCACTTGTCGAGCAGAGTGACCTCCAGTCAGAAGACCCAGGCAAGAAATGAGACCGAGTGAGGTCCAAACTTCTGGACCACCTCTCCGGACATACTGAAGCCCCTGCATGTGCTGAAAAGGAGTCTGGCTGGCACTTATGTGAATTAGGAGGTAAGTGATGTGGAAAACAGTTAGTCATAGAGTCTTTTGTTGATTCTGCAGACCATCCACCAAAAATCTCTTATGACCCAAAATCCCTTTGTGACGTGGGCTTAAGAAAAATTTGAGTATTAGGAAGGTATTTCTTCCGTTCAAGGGATTAATTGTTTTTTATCTTTTCTGGATCTTTATATCCCTCTTTCTGATCGTCAGTTGTCACTCATTATATCTTTGGGTGTTCTTATTTTCCTCTTTCATTTGCAGTGCAATTTAGAGTATACCTTACGGAAAATTATGCATGCGTTATCCGTGCTGTGTGTATCAAATTAACAGTCCTTATCTTTTAAATACTCTAATGCTGGTCGGTTCCCTTTAAATTATAAAACCATTGGTCAAAATGTTTTTAGATTCTCCTTCAAGTGTCTACAAAGCACTTGTAAAAGAGTCGCTAAGCATAATCATTTATAATGTTGCTCGAAATTTGATGAGTTATTCTTTTGCAGCATATTTTCAATCATCATTTTTTCCCTGAAAACTACTCTAACTTGTAATTTATGTGTAGTTATCTTTGTCGTCTCCGTGCTTTTTCAATGGTGTGTCATCTAGTCTCTTTGCTATTACCTTTCAAGTTTCAGGGAATGTAAATATCTCGAAGTATTTTCTGCTCATTTTGTAATTTTGCCCGTAGACCATGAAATTAGTTTTTTTTTTAATTGGATTTCACTACGTTTACCCTTAACGACTCTTCTTCATCTTCTCCTTATTTCAACATTTACAGCAATATGATCGTTAATTCACATCCTCGTTCGTTCTTATTTATGGCGTGTTTGTAGTAAATAAACCCAAGCTCGTATCAGCGATTAAATAAATGGCTGTAATGCGGCCATCACGATCATGTAGAGCATGTGCATCAGAAGGTGAGAGCCTCTAAAAAGAACTCACCAGTATTGCCAATCCTGTTGCAATATGTTCCACCAAACGCTCTCTATTTCATTATAACTAAATGCACGCAATTGAGAGTTGCCAACGGTGACTTTGGAGAAGCTTACCCATCTAAACATACCTTAATTGGCAAAGTTGTCTTGCAAAGAAAACATCATTTAATTTACATTTGAAACAGTCTTGGGCTCCGGCAGAGGGTGAATTCAACCCCCCCGGGTCTCAGGCAGTCACGGGACACAAACATTCCCTCTGCACCAACGTAAGCACCTCTTTTGTGAGCACCGAAGGAAATCCGACCAGCTTCAAGGGAGAGAGGAAGTCGGTCGTTGGATTGTGACACGGTCGATCTCGGGCGACTCATGTTCGGTCAACGGCTGAGGAGGGGGGGGGGGGGGGGGGGGGGGGGGGGGGGGGTTAAAGGTCGGATTCGAATTTCCCCGAGGGGATGAGGGACAAGAAAGGGCCCCTCCGGAAGTTGCGGGCCGCCGCACGCTCGTCCCAGGGTCGGCATTGCGGCTGGTCCCACAGCCGGCCGCCCCACCGACGCGGTATAAAAACAAAGGCAACGCACACAGCGCCTCGCAACCAAGCCCCCTCTACATCCACAGGGCTACCACCACAAGGGTGCCAGGAATCTTCGACAGAGTTAGCGCTTTGCACTGGCAGAAATAATAAATAACCTTGCCATTTCCTAGTCAGTGCCGTTGGAACGTGCAGACATTAAAAAATCACTACATTCTAATTCCTACATCAAAATCTACAACACCTATTCACATTTCCTCAGGTACACTGACTGTAAAATATAACTGTCCCTAATTGTGCTAGGAAAGATGAACATTGGAACATCGCTGTGTTGCTATCCACGTATTGATATTATTTCTGGATAGAGTACAATTTTCTATGATCATGTTTTTAAATGTTTAATTAGTTCAATTAAAAAAATTTGCTTAAAATCAGGCAGGAATTAGATTGGGACCTGTTGAATTGTTTGGGATATTGTTATTCAACCTGCGATCTATTCCGTGACAACTGATTATAATTACGGGTATTTGTTGACGGAAAATGTCCGGAGCTGCTGCAGGTGCATAGTGTGGACATTTCTTGGAAATTCTTTGGGAAAAATGAATTAAAAGATTTGGCTTCTTTCTAAGCTCATGGTGACTCTAATTCCTTTATCGCATTTCATCATTATCATCATCAAGGGTCAACAATCGTAGGATTGGTTTGACGCAACCCTCCACTCGATTCTTCTATCAGCCAACCTCTTCATATTAACGTAGTTCCTCTCTTTCACGACCTTTACGACCTGTTCCATGTATCTCATACGAGGCCTGCCTTTTCCATTTTTCCCCTTCACTTCCGATTAAGTTGTCCCGTCTTCTTTTTGTAGTTTTCAGCAGACTTCTCTTTTCTCCCACTCCACTTAAAACTTCTTCAATTGTCACTCACTCGGTCATTTTATCTTCATCATTCTTCGGTATCACCGTATTTCGAATGCTTCCACCCTTTTCTTTTCCGTGTCATGTCCACCCTGTCATCGTCCATGCCTCACTGCCGTAAAGAAACATGCTCCAGATATACGTTTTGATGAATTGCTTCTTTACATCCAAGCTTGTATTTCCAGCTGTAAGTAGATTCTTCTGTTGATAGAATGCCCTCGTTGCCTGGGCTATTATACTCACTATTTCTTTCTTGCTTCGTCCATCGTTGGTTACTCTGATTCCCTCTGCTTCACCTCTCCCAGTTTCTGTTTTCCTAGTATAACGTTGGCCTCCTCTCTCTTGCTGCACACCAATAACCTAGTTTTCTTCTAATTGATTATCGCATTTAGGTGTGCGTTTTGTGGACCTATTTTCTTTAAGCTGTCTCTCATGTGACCAATAAATTTAGGATCCCTGTTCAAAAGTTCACCTAGCTTTTGAAATCAATAGTGCATTCCGGATTGCTCTCTATGCCACTGGCCTACTAATTGAGAGGAGTCTCCACGGAAACATACTGAGTGTGAAGGTACGCCAGTGAAAGTACTCCGCTTATGCAGATCACATGCACCCGATAACCGTGGCTTCAGAATATACGGACGCAATCCCTGGCACTCGGGGCCGCCACCTCAATGACAGTACAGGGCCTTGAGACGTCTGTCGTCACAAAGGGTAGCGAATCATCTGCCATTGATTGGCCCATGGATATGCTGCCCCTTTGCACAATGGAGGGAATAAGCTATGGGGAGCCAATGCACTCCGCGAACAAGTTCAATGTGTGATCGAAGGTTTCCGCGGCGTGGGTTAGATGCTCTCTGCATTCTTCCGGGTAATCGTCCGTGTCGGTTGGCTGGTAGACAACAGTTTCGCTGACAGCGTCTTCAGGTCGAAGGTGACCTGAAGCAAGTTCAATGGGGTTTCATTTATCTTCCCAAGCAAGTTTCATGCTCATTTTTCAATGCTCACCTCTGAATACGAGGACAAGATCCTACCATTGGGCATGGTCTTCCATGCCTCCTCCAGTTTCTATCGAGATAATGTTTTCCTTTAATAACTGATGCGTGAGCCTCACACACAAACACCTTCTGTTGGCTCAGTCTCCCTCCCTCTAACACTGGTACACATCAGACGCCGTAATGAGAGGCACCGTCTTCCCGAGACAGCTCACGTCTTTGAAGAGGAGATTGAGGCTGAAATTGGGGCCACCCTTGCCTTTCAATCAATGACTGCACACTGATGATCTGCAAACAGATCTCTTCCTGGTGCTCGTTAAGCTCTTGTGAGACGAGAAAGATTTTATCACACCCTCACGCTACCAGCTTTATAACCTTTATAACTCATACTCATGTTCATATACTGCGCTTCAAATTAGATGACTGATATTTTACCATATGGATTCCCTCACCATATGATCGAATGCTTTCCCACGTGATTAGCTACGGAACATACCATTGGGAGCACGACGAAGTGCATTAATTGTTTTTCCAACCCACGAGAACCTAAGGTTAGTGCTACTACGGTTTCATCGAAGCAACTGCATTCGTGAAATCCCGTTACCAGTGCTGATGCAAACTAATTGCTGAAAATAAGTTCATCAACATAATTTCTTGATATTCTCCAAGGTACAATAAAGTTTTTGTAATACTTCCATTTTTCACTACTCTGCTCCCTCTAGTGAATCTTTGTATTCGGACTCTCGATTTTTTTTTAAATGTATGGGTCCAAATTTCATTCCCAAAAACATATCATTGTTCTATGTAGAAGTGTTTGAATAAGATTCGGACATGAGACTCGATGTCATCTAATCTCTGGCTGCTGCTTCCAGGCTCAGCGGCTGTCGTATTACTGCGGGTGGTAAACCTCATTTCGGCATCGAAGTGAACTCCGTGCTGTCTTACTTCCTTGGAGATATAGCTTTCATCGTGGAGAACGATGAATGTAAAATCAAGTGGCCGTGATGAACGAGGAGGAGGGCAGAAACAGGAGCGTTGGACCAGTCGTTGAAAGATCGATTCGGAGAATTTCTGAGAGCGGCATCGTGGGAAGGAGAAGCATTGGAAGGAGAGGCATTCTTAGGGCTGGACGCAGGCAAGGCAAAGGCTTTGCTTCGGATTGGTTTGCGGTAACACAGCCAGGTGGTGTGCGTGCCTGCCGATGAAACTACAGCTGCATCTACTTGCTCTTCGGACTACTTATCAAATCACTCCAGTGTGATTTTATCTTAACAAATCACGCCATTAACACATTGTAACTAATATTAATAATTTCTTCATGCCTGCCATCCCCAGCCGAAAATATGGCAGTGCATTGGAAAATACAGCTAAATGCGTTATTTGAGGAAAACCTGCTATCCTAGGGCTCCTAGACTTCTTAGTTACAACGCAGAGTTAAGTTACAAACACATTGCAGACTTTTAATTTTATGAAACAATTTATTCAGAAAACATTTAATTTTTATTTATTTGTATCAATATTTAAAACACAACGATTAAGGGGGTTGGGCAATGATAAAATGATCGGTTAGGCAGATTAAGTTACTTTCGGGGAAATTACGACTGTTATGAGTAGCAAATTGAAAAATAAAATCAAGCTAATTGCTCCCATGTTGGTTTTTGCATACTAACCATGTGCCGTAACCATTGAAGCAACTTTAGCTGTTTACGCATAGAACATGTTATTTTGTTCGTATTAGCAACGGTGAAAAAGTTATTTCCTATATTCTAATCGAGAACATTATATTCGCCAACGAATGCCAGAATTTTCATGACCCACCTCTAAGGATTTTAATTAAAGCGATATCTTTGGATCTTTAAAATCATCCCACGTTTGACCTTTAGAAAAATTCGTCAAAGAACCGTGTTAGAACATAAGAAAAGGTATAAGGCATCACTTTTTTAGAATTATGATTGTTAATCTTGGTGATTTTTCGTTCCTAATTATGAATGCCTTTGAGTTCCAAAGGTATTTCTCGGCTAAAAGTGGGAATGGGAACTAACCAGATTCTTAAGGCTGGGTATTTTATTTTACAACTTTAAAATATGATTTAGCTTATTTATAATAATGAAAAAAACTAAATCGCGTATAAAACTAAGTCTTCTAGCGTCCGATTCTGATCTCTCGGTCTACAAATGAGATAATCGAAATGAAAGAATCTCTTTGCTATTTAATTTCTCGCCCCAATCAAATATAAGGCCATTAATAAATCCATGCTCTGTGTATGGAAAACAAAATCCATATCTGAATAAGTGAGTGGTTATTGACTTCCGACAACGTGGTTTTCTACGACTCTACAAAAGTTTTATTTCTCAGCAAGTGTGATTTTTTCATGGATTGCAGAAATAATGATTGCAATCCGATATATTTTAAAGTGTAAAAAAGAACAAGCCGGTAACTTTGAAAATTTTCATATGTGAGTTGAGTGACCTTGATAAGCCGTGTCGAGTTCCAACGTCCGGGAAACGGTCTTTTAGAACTGCGCCCTCGAAGTTAGCTCGGGGTGTAGTGGCACATCAATCCCCAACTTCAGCGCCGAAAACTCACCCTCCCCCGTGGCTCACTCTCCAGGCACTCATCGGAATTAGGGGCTGGGCGCATCGGAAGGCCTTACCTGGGGACTCTCCGCAATCCTCTCCCAAATAGGCGTGCCCTTTCGCTCAGTTCTATTTCCTTGATTTCGGACGAGTGGCCCTCAACCCATCAGCTTTCCTTTGAGCAACCCTCCTCTGTGGCTTCTCATATTCTTGACGATTCAAATTTCCAAACTCAAACCTCCAAAATTCTTGTACTTTAAAAAAAAAAGACGCTGACCGACACTTATTGGACGGTTGATACAAAAAAAATAATGTGGGTAGTTTTATGAACGTAGAACGGTTGAGAAAGGTGTAGCTAATCACCTAATCCACAAGCGTAATTAAGGTCTTCCGTACCGACTTCGAGTTTCTCTTCTCGTTTCAAGCTCACTCAAAGTGGTTAGCTAACCTCATGGTCAAAGATCTTGATTTTTTTAAGGCCGAACTGGGAGTGGCCGGATGTAATACTCAAAGCTTAGAGTGACTCCTACATACTTCATGCAATCATGATAGATATGATAATAAATATCTCTCGGGTTTCAAGCCGAGTAAGAATTTTGGCTGTTACCTTTTCAATGCTGCTAACACTCCTCCATTGTCCTCAGAACCACTGCTCAGAGAAAGATGGAGTAGTGTTCCATTGAAACGTTAGCCGCCAAAATTCTTACTCGGCTTCAAACCGGAGGATTATTTATAATTAAATTCGCCGAGAAAGAACTTAATCGTAGATGATAGATATAAGTAGCACATACAACTAGTTTCTTAATGCATACCACATTATGATTTAAATACTGATTACAGGAATTTCTTTAAATATATAAATCCACAATTCCCTTTCTATGTAGGTTTAAGGTATCAGTAATCGCGTCACGGCCTGACGTGCATGGAAAAATATCCTCATCACAAGGCAAATCTATCGCAGGCTGATAACAATGCCTCTGAAAATAACACTTGTGGCTATTTCCGATTGGCAATTCTTGGTTTAGAGACAAGTAGACTCAAGGAAGCCTTTAAGTTAAAATTCTCTAATGGTGAAATTGACTCTCAAAAACTACACCTGTGTACAGAAAAAAGCTGTTTGACTTCGCCCAAGGATGGAGTCCCAACACGGAAATGGTAGATTTGGACTAATAGTATTTAAAAATAAATGTAAGGCGGGTTTATTTTGTGATTTTTAAACGCTGTTTGTCACAAAAATAACATTTTGCTATACTCCAGACCTTTATATTACACGCTTTCTCGTTCGGTGTCAACTTCCTTTGGTGATGAAGTGTGGGACTATGCAGAGGCAATCGCTAATGAATGAAAGCACGAAGAAGAAGATACAGCGGGTCATTCTTTTTCAAATGCACACATTAAAACATCAGAGGATGGCTCCCAGCACATCAGAGGATGGCTCTCCATTCAATCCAAGGATTTTCTTATAAGCTGGACTACATGAGAGTCAGAGTTGTAATTGGATGGGTCTGAGCCGAAAGACATTCCTTTCAGTGCTTTGGACGCATTGGAAAGCCCACTCATGAGATTGAAAGCCTTCAATAAAGTAATGAATTGACTCGTCTTACTCCTGAGCCATACCAAGTGACAAGGCACCTGCGTCCACGTATTCCACAAAGACATTGTGAGACATTGCTCAGATAATGAACAACGTTCACTTTCATCGTCAGAATGCTTTCTGAGTACACGAATTGGGGCACGAGGTCCACTATCCATTGGTCACTAATAACTAGGTGTTTAATTGAAATTCTTGAATGTGGACACTAACCTCTGGTTTTCAAAGACTGCATTGACATGTATGATGCTCAGGTAGAACCAAAATCACTCAATGCATTGTACAGATATCTGCTATCAGAACAACAACAGGTGAAGCCGTAGGATGAAATGCAATGCATCCTAAAATAATTTCATGAAAGGATCATCAAGGCTATGAGATATTGAAGTTTTGACTAACCAATCAATCACCACATACAACTATGCTGGCGAACTAGATAGTTTGAGAACTGAATGGCAGCAAATGATGTAATGTACAATGTAAATTACATCATCTACCGCCACTTGCGACACATGGTCTAAAAGCCATTATTACTTAAGGAAGAGCAAACCTTTACTTTTACTAATTATTTTAAATACTCAACTGGATGTTAAAATGATGATTTTTTCCATATTTAAAACAATGTTCCTGTGCAATTTCCTGTGTAAATAACGACTCCTTTATTGCTCATGATCCAGAGTTGCCTAGCTCTTTTTGAATGTCTGTTAATAGAAATGAAAATACATTACGACTTTCTACATCACGATTAGTTAGCGATTTGCATTGTTTTTCTGCATCTGTTGAATGCGGTGATCTGAAGTCATAATCGGATATTTCCTCGAAAAAATTCTGTATTGAATTTAAATCACTATCACTTACACATGAGCCAGCAATTAAGATTTAGTGCCAATTTAGAGCAATTAAGTGCCACGTTACAAAAGGTGAACACTATTACGTCTATCATAATTTAACCAAATAGTGGACGTCAAGAAGTAAGTTATCCTGACAGAATAACTAACAGATTATAACAGTAACATCTAATATGGTGTTAGCATACAAATCCACACCCAAAAGAAAGTCAAATTTATCATAATTAAATGAGATGTGACAAACTAAATCCAACGGAATATAATTATTAAATATTCGGCCTGGAAAATATACCCTGCTTTAATTCGATGTGATTCTTGGAATTATGCCTGAATACCCTCATCTCCATTCCGTGGTCTCAACACAGGGAGTGGAGCACCAATTTCCAGAAAAAGAAACTCGAGAGTATTCTTCCGAGATGTTCCCAGTCTTTGCTGACACTCAGTAGTAAGGATGGTCGCTCATTCGCAACCTGCTATCTTTGAACTGCTATTATTTAATAAACACATTATTTAATTAGCACATAGCAACTGCTAACATTTGGCATTAACAACTGCTACGTATTCACTGCACTTGTCACTCTTCGTTTTTCAACAGCTACATGCACATAATACCATGCAAGCCACAATAAAGGTGTGTGGCATGGGAGAATTTTCACCCAATATGCACTACATATCATGCATAAAAATTAGCAGTAATATACTAGTCTAAACTTAATTTTTTTAAGATAAAAACGGCAAAGCAAGCATCCAAAAACATGCTGTTTAGTTGGGCTAGCTTTAAGGTTCGTGTACCAACATGCAACTACCTATGTTATCCATTGATACACTTGTATTTACACTATATTTATTTCTATTTTTTGGCCATGCGATATGTTAAACCTCCAGAACAATAAAGATATTATAATTATTTACTGCTATTAATATCCCTAATTTTACGAGGAAGAAGAACATTTTAAATCTGTCAGTTAGGCAATCAATTTCTCTAATTTTGTGATATTGTGCAGTCTAGCAGAGCAAGACAGAGTTTGCATAATATAATAATGGCATAATAATGCCATTCGCATAATATAATAATATAATGGCATAATAATTCCATCAGTGAAACTCTTTCTTCGTTATTTGGGCATCGAAATTCACTTTACACGAATGCGTCATCGGCAAGTAGACAAAGAAAACTTTTATGCAGCTCTAAACGATTTACACAATCACTTACAAATGAAATCTCAAGACGTGAAATGCGGAAATAAATTTGCTGGATCGAGACTTTCTTGAGAGTACCTTAGTGTCAAAATCGGCCAAGTCTCTAAAACAAAATTTCATAACATTCCAACCACTTTTGTCCGCATCTGATACCATGGTATTTGATTCGTATGTGACTGTAAATCTTTTAAAACTGGCCAATGGAAAAATAGTATGATGAAAAATAATAAGTCCTGCAGTATCTCTTGGAGTTATCATCGTGGTAGGTTAGATATAGTTTAGGCCTAGTCGATCAGAACTTAAAAATTAATAGTTATTCTATGAATCCACTAGGATTATTAGTCGCTAAAATCTACTGTCATTTCTAAGTGCAAATTTGGGTTACTAGTAGCTGTAAGCAACTGTTTCTAGGAAAGAGTTATTTTGCCCACCCCTACTCAGCAGTAATAGGGCTAGCCTGAGATGCTGTGTCCATTAGAATTTGAACATTCTATAGTATGCCAACAGTTTTTATAAATGACCTATCATAGGCTAACAGCACTATCCATGACTCCTTAAAAGAAAATTCAGGAGCGCCTAAAATTGTATTACTCAGGGATCTGAATTCAGTATCAGACGAAGATTTGTCAATTTGTTCAGAGATTCAATGATTTTCAGAATTCAATGGCTCAGACCATTCTGCTTTCATGTCTATTTTAGGAATTGACACTGCAGTGCCTACGCTTTTCGCGGAACGTTGAAGTGATTGCAGTTTCCTCGAACAAATTCTGCATAGATAAAATGAATACATCTGTTGGTGACTGCGAACAGCGATTAAGCAGCCATAACATATTTTTTTTGATTTAACGAAGCTTGCCAAGCAATAGAATACTGCTCCGAAATCGGAGATATGCGTGCTTGCCTGCCTCTTACAAGCTGCACACTTACACAACAGTACCACTTTCTCTACCGTTGATAGCATTTGTGGTCTTACATTCTTGGATTTCAAAGTAACTGTTGTACACAAAGGTGTGTGTCCACTCATAGTTTACACTATATCTAAGTTATCTACTTACTTACCAAGCATTGTTTTTCTAACACTTGTTTTTTTAATCCCGGTTTAGTAAAGGTGCGAAATGAACTTGGCAGCGACAGGACCTTAAGATAATTATATCTATTTTTTAGGTGGAGATACAAGTGTATGTTTTCTTTTAAATTAATAAAAAACGGAATGGTTGGTGTAGGACAGCCATTGATAATTTTTAAATGGTGGGTGTATTTTGGAATTAACCCGAGGATTTAGAAACAAAAATTAATACATAATTAAAGTTTTATAACCTTCTTTCAACTATTAGAAAAATACTTCAAAACGCCAAGCTTTGAAATTCACATATCGTACACAGGATCGGGGCCAGTAGGCAAAAATTGTTTTATTTCACTATCTGCACATCGAAAACGTCAATCAATATTTTTGTACTTATAAAATTGATTGATGAAACAAATTCCACTTTCTTCAACTTCTTCAATCCAATTTTTGTCCCTCTACCAAAAACGTAAAAATATTTACTTGTCAACGTAGACAGCAACTGGATTCCCATATTAAAAGATATGGAAAACACCATTTTTCTCTTCACCAAAAACTGCTAAAAATCAAAAACTCCTACCAAATCATACAGACAGAGAATCCACACTCAACGCACCAATCCTCACTCTTTTAACTCTAAAATTGTGAGAGAACGAAACAAAACGGAAGCAGAATGACGGACGGAATGAATGGCACGCTACAAAATTAATATATATTGATGCTACAGAACTCCACGAAGTGTTTTTTTCTTACGAAACCACTCAATGATACTTCTCTCCTTGTGATTTTTCTTGCTCTGTCCTCTTTTCGCTGATAATACTGGGCCGTGAACTTTTTTGCCTTTTCGAACCGATGCCATCATACTGAAATAGTATTTATTTCCTCCTTCCTACTTGTTTCATATTTTAGCGCCTTCAGTTTAAGTGGCATTTAAATGAAGATGTACCGCAGGAAAACGAAAGTAATGAAAATTTATACCGAAAAGACTTCATGTTACTGATTTTACCGGGCGTGGAAGGCCTTGGTAGTGATGAGGGTTCTTCGAGAAGTGACGTTAAGGGAAGTGGGCGCTAGTCGAAGATTTCGCCGTGAGGGAAATAAAAGTTTCTCTTCTCATAGTCTGGCTATCGCCCCTTCAGGCCACACCAAAGGAAGGCGCACGTCCTTACTGTACAAACATTTACTTCCCAGCTCCGCATTGCTATCATTACATCTTATGGACAAGTGTGCGAACATTTCTGCCTTTTTAACACCTGTCCTAATTTATTTCACACTTTTTGCTTAGTAGGGAAATTATGTGCCTCAACTACCTCCTCTAGATGACATAAAAGGGAGTTCTTACCCCAGTGCCGGGGTGAAGATAACTCTGCTTCTTTAATGCATTAGTGATTTAAATGCCGTAGAGGGTAGTAAACTTATGCTTTTTGCTAATTACACAATAGTGTAGCAGATGATTTTTTTGAGATGACGATGATTGGGAATCACATAGTAGGGATAACAAGCACGGTGGAGTGATTCCATGCACAGTGATGGTGCAAATCTTTAAGAATCGCATGAATATAGGTTTTTGTGCAATGAATAATTCAAAAAAGTAAACATATATCATCACTAAAATCAAATTAATGGAGTTTAACTCGTAACTAAGATAATAAAATCAATTAAGTTAACTAATGTTATCTTCCATCACTTGCTGGAACCAAGTCGTCATATATGAGCTAAAATTTATTTTTCTTGAATATTTTATATTTTTTTAAAGTTAAAGTCCATTTTTCGATGAATACTTTAAAGGACCAAGTGCATACATTTATAAACAACAGTTTAAGCGCATTCAACATTCAGAAAGCCATGCTGAGAGACAGAAAAATCTTGGATTTTGAAAGAGAAGAAGCTAAAACATAGCGATTTGGACACTTTTGAGAACACAAAGATTCAGGTTACAGGCCTGAAAGCTGAGGCTACATATGGCACTAATTTTAACCAGGATTTGTTAGACTTCTTGTCTGAAGTAGGGTAAAGAAAAATAACATTATGAATTGTGATATATTTCAGATGGAGTGGAGATTCATCTGTCAGACGAAATTGCTCTTAGACAAAAATCTTTTACGTAAACCACGTATTTTTATATTGATCTAGTGGATTTTGAGTGGTACCTTATTAATTAATTAAACTATTGGTTAATTGATTTACAGATTCCAAGAAATTATTATTACTAACTGGTTGTATCAACTGGCTAAGTGATCATGCATTGATTGATGATATTGAAGGATATTTTGACCTCCCAACAGAGACTTCTCATAGATTATGCTCCTCGCTGCCTTTACTGGATTTTCGAAGTGTTTTATTTATTGACATTCTCTTTCCATTTCTGAAATATATTTATTGTGCCTTTTCTTATTTAATTCATACTGTTTCTTAGCATGCTCGCAATTGCAGGATATTACTCTACGAAACTCCTCTTTGAGTTGTACCTTTAGCTAGAGCTCGAATTTCGGGAGTAACCCATCTTTTTCTACCCTTCTGTGTACCTGGCTCTTTTGAGGAGGAAGCTTGAGGGAAAGTGGAGTTTAAAGATGCCGAAGAAGTTGTTAAACGTCTCTTCACTTGGGATCTCTAAAAATACAGGTTCTCAGTTCTCTCTTTCCAAGTATCTTGAGATAGAGCACAATCCGAAAAAATTCTCCTTGATTTAAATTCAGACGCAGGTTGAGCATTGACACCATTCACTCGGAAAGTGACAAGTTGAGCAATATTGTCAGTGTAATGCGTCTTAAATTTTGGGTAGTAAATTCACTTCAAGAAGAAATTTTAGAACGCAATCGATACGTTTGAAATAGTCACCCAATAACTTGCTCAGATCCCCAAATATTTTGTGGCGTTTGCGTCCCATCCTATATTTTACGCAGTCGACAAGCAGATGTTTTACCTAAAATATTTCCAAATGCTCAAAAAACCAATTCTTACATAAATATATCGAGACGATTTCAGAAATATATTACACCAACCTTTACATCGCTTTGGGTATAATATTTACCAAATATTCGTCAAAACCATTCGATCGAGTATATTATTAATTAAATTACCATTTTTTATCAATTAAAAAAATACATTCACATGCATACTCACCAAAAATATTTGAAAAGGCTAAAAGGACCAACTCTATTTTTTAAACCACCCAGACGATCCCAGAAAAATATCACAGCCACCTTTGCATCGGGTTGGGTGTAATTTGGGTGTAATTTTGTAGCGTGTCAGTCAGTCAGTCATTCTGCATCCGTTTTGTTTAGTTCTCTCTCCCAAGTTTTGAGGTAAAAGGGAGAGGTTTGGTGCGTTGAGTGTGGATTCTCTCTCTGTATGATTTGGTATTAGTTTTGTATTTTTAGCAGTAAGTGGTACAGAAAAAATGCAAAAAACATGGTTTTTGAGAGTAGGAGACAACATATAATGAATATATGGATAGAAAAAAGTACAAAACATATAGGATAGTTAGGGTGGGACACATTTCTCTGTTTATAAAATAGCCATTTCCTTCTCTCTGCATTCGAAGTGCTTATGAACATTTGGTGCACAAAAGTGTAAAAAAATACAGACTACTTTGGGTAGTGAATCAGTAACTACCTGCCTGAAGCACAAGAAAAAAATTGACAGTATCGGCGGTAATTCGGTGGAAATTCATCTTTCACAAAGAAGAAAAAACTCTGTATTTCCACATGAAAAGCGCAAGCACTACTGCCACCTATTGGTAATGTGTCGTCAGTAGTTTCCAAACACTTGGTAATACCTCATTTGACACTAGATCACAAAGTTCACCTCAAGAGCACATCACTGCCCGCAAAACAGGTCGCAGGTCTGCTAGTATATTGTTAAATCTCAAAGCACTCGGAAACACAGGGCCTGTGACTGCATACATTTGGAGTGAAAGGCGTTGGTTGCGAAGTGCTGGACCGACGGACAATGGGAGAAGCGAAGGCAAGGAGGGAGCGATGAAGAGAGAGGGAGAGCGAGGATTATTGAGCGAGTGAGACCATTTTACACGGTGCCCTGCCGAAAGACACAAAGGGAACAAAGACAGCAACAAAGAGGTCATTCCAACAATAAATCCTGGGACAAAAGCTCTGGTTTGTGTGCGAAAGGTAATGGGTAATAATAACTTGGTTATTTCACAAAGAGTTTTATTACAATGCGATCAAGGTTTCGACGTTATGGCCTCATCTTCAGGTAGTGAAAAAAAATGACACCTTGACGCAGAAAATTAAAAACATCTGCATCAAATCCAATGTGAGAGTAAAATTTGACTATAAAGGGGTAAAAAGACCCCAAAAATAAATGACACAAAATCCTTTCTTTGTGCTGCTTACGCTGCGATGGGTATATTTTCTCCAAATTTCAGGCTTTTATCATCAAGATTTTGGGCTCTGCCTATATAAGCGTTAAGACGTTTCAGTGAATGAATTCTCTCGGCCAGTTTTAGTATTTGGGGAACGCAAATCTCTGAAGGCATGGTGCAAAAAGCCTATGACCCTGAAATATTAGAGTAAAAATATTTAATTATTTGGCCAATACAAAAACAAAGATGGTGTGACATAAAGCGGACAAAGTAAAGGAGGCGATACTGAGTTAAGAAAGCTTGCAGTGGATTGAGCGGGGAACAAGGGCTTGAAAGGTGTCAAGAATTATGACTTATGTCATGACGATGGCAAGAGGTGATTGCCTGAGATGGAGATTTCGTAAGATGATCGGCCGAGTTAAATTAGCGTGAGGCGCGCGGAGCGAAGACACGTGGGGATTTAAGAGATAATTCAATGGAGACATGCCATCAGTGAAACCGTAATTGATATCATCGAATCCGAAAAAGAACTTAGGTGTTACCATTGCTAAAGATTTATCATTAAGAAGACGCATTCGAGAGATATGTGGTAGAGTGAAACAGCAGGTCATTCAAAAGGGCAAAAGGTCGGAATGATGGAATTAAATGAGGAAGTGGATATCTATGAACAGTTTCACGATAGAAACGTTAATGGATTGACTCTCAATCGTTCACCTGAAATAGAGTTACGGCTGATCAGGCTAATGTCACAGTCTACACAAATTACTATTACAAAAAAGAGCAGTGAGAATCATCTCTAATTCACTCTTACGTGAGCACTGCCAACCTATCTTTAAGCATTTTAGAAAATATGACACTATATAGTTTGTATATATACAAATTTTTATTTAATGTTAAACAAAATATCGATCTATACAAAACTGGATATAGTTAGTGTCATTATCATGGCACCAAGAGGAAGTAGAAACTTGTTATACCTCACTGCAGATTATCGAAAATTACAAACCTATTCATTGTGATCAAACTGAAAATTTTCAACATGTCACCTCGAGAGGCCAGAAAGGTAACCTATGGCAAGTTTAAACGTGTCTTGCACTGTTGGCTGGTATCAAAAGCATTTTACACTATTAATGATTTTTTAACTTGTAAACTTGATATTGTTTTTTTTATTATTTTAAATGTACTCTTTGACGAAGACCATTGCGTGTACCTTGCTGAACATCTAATAAATATTAATATTATTATTGTTACACGCACAGTCATCTCTCTTCGGCAGTTTTTTGGGAACCCGTCATCTCCTTTCAAAGAAAGTATCATTCAGAGTAATTCCGAGAAACTCGGACACTATTTTCCATTACTTATAACGGTATTTAATATTTTCAACAGTATAAAATACATCTTCATTGTGAAATAGAATTAATTTAAATGCGAGTTGAATTGAAACGCCACGATTGCTACGCCACGTCCCAGGGAAGTTCCCGAAATATTAGCACATTAGTGATTGAGTGGGAAATATTGTAAGAGCGTTTTAGGCGTGATCAATCATAATTTACTAAATGAGTTATGAAGGCTTAAAGTATCCAGTGAATTATAAAGTCCCCAATAGCCGAAAATAAGAATCCTTTCGTTCGAAGGTAAGAGTGGGAGGAAAAGGTATAATAAGAAAATAAAAAAATATATCGTTCACAGAACCTGTATTGGCTCTCAATCAAGGAGAAAAATACCTCCTAGTAGGGGAAACAACGCAAAAGCTTCAGGAAGTCTGGAGACGAAGATCTTGCTTTCCAAACGTCTCAGGGCCAACTTCTTGAGGAACACTGACACAATATGCACTCACACAAACGCACTGAGGGTGGCTAACATCACTCCAGTGTTTCTACTCACTGTATGCAATCACGCAAATTGCACTGAGGGTGGCAAGCACCACTTGTCAAGGGATGGGGAATAATAAAGAACACACGGTGCAAACGAATACGTTCGTGTTTCAGCCACAAGGTGGCCCTCTTCAGCGTGCTGAAGTCTGTGCTGAACGTGTACTGTCTTAGAGCAACACGGGACTGACTGAGAAGGAATGGGGTCGTTTACCATATTTTTTTATTGCCGCATCTGATAGAGTTTGTAAAATAAAAATACCCGTATTTTTCCGTTTTTTGATCCATCAATTATTTCTCGAGTTATAAGCGGCGAAAAACTGATGTTTTTAACCCTTTCGGAAAAGTGGGCGTGGTGCAACCTCTGACGTATATTGACTTCGTCGAATCAGAACTGAGCCCGCGAAGCTACTTTGCCTTATCGCAATGGGAGGGACACAGCTGACTCGGCCAATGGGAATGATTGCGACAGCATCTGTGCGAGCAGACCTTCCGAGAATCCCCCTCCACTCCCTTCCTCTCCCCTGAAAGCAGTCAAGGACGGGAGGAAAATGACGTCAATGTTATCACAGCAGCTTTTTCGGTGGGCGTCACCTTTTGCTTATTTTAATTTTTGATTTATGAATGAATGGTTGTGGTTAGAAGATTATTTTTTTCACTAAAATTCGTTTTTCGTTTCCATCTTACGATTTCGTGTACAAAATTGCGATTTCGGTTGTAGGTCGGTCATTAGGACATCCGAAGAATATATGTATCGAAAGAGTTCGTGGGGGAGGATAAAATCAGAAACCATTTGGAGGCCTACATATAAAATAAGAAATATGATTAATTAAGGTTTCGATGTTTGATAAGGTTTCGATGCTTACAAATTGCCGTTCACGCCGCAGGCTTGTAATATCCTACAAGCGCGGTTTTAGCGCTGGCTGCGATTTACCATTGGTCGTGGCTTCCTTGAAGCCCTTTCTCTCTTGCGTTGCCATCCTTGGTGGACCGCGAGGGCTCAATATCTAGGGTACCTTGAACCTCGGTAAAATATCCATGCGAAATAGGGATCCTGTGTAGCGTAGTGGTCTGCGCAGTGGCCCGGAAAGCCAAAGGTCCGTGATTCGATTCCTGGTCCAGGTGATTTTTTTCGCAAGGCAATTAATGTGAACCCCTCATCTTGGGTAATAACTCCAATAACTTCAACAGAACGTTTTCAGTATGAAATATATTTTATTACAATGATAAAGCTTAAAGTTACGCATCTTTCACTAAGGGAAGTTGGGTCACGAGTAAAGTAGGTATCTCATTACTATCATAAACGTTGCATTACGCATCATAAACGATGGGTTGGATCAGGGGATAAGTTCAGGGTTCTCATTGTGGACATTCTTAGATCGTAACTACATCTCGACTTGTCTTTTTCCATCGCAGTTTTATTGTACGTCCCTATTTATAAATATTTTTAAAATGTTTACCCATGATACATTTTGACTATTTTGCTAATAAAATCATCTCAATATCATGTTAAGGAAAAATCAGTCCTTGGTATCCATAATATCAAACATCCCAATATCATTTTTATCCCACTATATACTGGTGAAAGATGTTTTTTTATCATCAAATTTATATCGGCCCAATATTTTCAGCAAATGTAATTTTTATAATAGCAAATGTTATCACTTTTGACATTTGCCGATATCGGTAGCCAATATCGGACTGACCAATAAGTGATATTTGACGGTGTATAAATGATATTGGGCCAATATCTCGATGCTGCATGGGAAGTGATTTTAACCAGTTGTCTAATGTTTGCATAGCAATGTCCACGGGAACACATGGAAACAGGTTAGTGACATCAAATGAGATGTGATGATGAGAGCATGATTTCGCCTTCTGAAAATACATCATTTTTAGTTCTTTCAATGAAACCAGTGTTATTATTAACCAAATATGGGCATTCAAACTGAAGACCGGAAAACCGAGAAACTAGCAGTTTAGATAGTAAGTTGGAGAATCAGTACCGGATAGAATTCGTCTCATATGGCAGTTAGTTTTGTGAACTTTTGAACGTCTTCAGATAGGGTTGAATTACCGGGTGAGTAGACAACGCTTAAAAATCGTTCTCATTCCTGGAAAAAGTGGTTAGTAGTATAATTGATGATTTGATAAAAAACCTTGTAGTAAACCATCTATGACGCAAAGTTGCTCGTAAGTTCCTTGTGTGCTCCTTTAGCTCCTGGAAATGTCATTGAAGATTGTCTTTTGTGTGTTGTGAGGGAGAAGCGGCAATAGCGACGCATTCTCATGATGAATACATTCCCGTGTGTTGTAGTAGTAGTATTTGGTGTTTTGGGTGCGTCGACAGCTGAGGTCATTTTGCACAACTCTCATCCATGGGTGAATAAAATTTACGTAATATAGTATTTCCCTCAGTTATATATATGTGTGATAACATGTGCAGGTCGTGGTCTAATGCAAAGATTTTATAGTTTATTGAAAATATCAATGTCTTTTAAAAAAGCAATTATCCGGGTCAGACTCTCCGGAGAATCGCCTAGAATAGTTTCTAAGGTCCCGTTAACCTTGTGTTTCTCCCTAGAAGAACGGTATTTATCGCACTGTGTCAGGATGTGTCGCACACTCAGAGGGGAGTCGCAATCATCACACCGAGGTAATAACTTCTCTTCGGTGAAGAGGCATGAGTGAGTCAAGGCAGTGTGTCCTATTCTCAGGCGAGTAATTGCGACTTCTTCCCTCCGGGTACTCCTTACGGAGGAGGGCCACGCTGATACTACCGGTTTGATAGCCCGAAGTTTATTATTCGTTAGCCCCTGCCACGATTGCTGCCATCTGCCTATAACCATGTTTCGGAACTTAGATCCCGTGTGTTACCTTCAGTGTAAAATTAAGATGCAGTTCATTGCAATTGGATCAAATATCTGATCTAATATTATCATATTGAGCAAAATGGCATGGGAAGTTATTTGTAAATCTTTTTTAAGGAATATTGGTCCATTACATAATGCATTTAATCTTTCATAAATTGTTATTTTGATTGTTTCCACATGAAATCCATTCTTGCTTTTACTATTGCTGAACTATATGCAGGAACTATATGAAGGAATACTATTGTTACTACGAAAGGAAGCTCCAATGGCTGTGATGTTTAACGCACTCAACGTGATGAGTGAAGGGGGGAGGGAAATTAAACTCGCCCTAGAATGATTCACACAAAAAGACACGCATTAAAAATCACTCTATCCGGTGTTGCCAGCGGAAAAAGTGATTTCTCTTCAGTGAAATCCACACGCGCCCTTTCATGATCCCTTCAACCGGGTTTTTCAGGGAGACATCTCGTTGAAGAACGCTGATAAGAGGGTGTCTACATTAACATTCTCTGAGGTTGTTTACGGCAATTTCTTTCCACACCAGGGACCACCGCAGACTACATTCACACACCCATTCCTTCATGCGGTGCACTTTTAAGGAGTGGCTACTATCAACTGTCACTCCCTCAGAGGCTGTTTGTAAGGGAAAACAATTTTCGCGCCAGGGACAACCTCAGCCAACATGAATGCACCCCTTCAATCACACAATAACTAGAAACAGTCACTCAGTGGCCTTGTTTGTTCAGGTGAGTGTGGATTCTCCGAAGCGAAGCTCTCGGAAATTTAGGGCTAAACTCACAACGAGCAAGTCAAACTGGACAATATGAGGCCTGTGTTCGATATGAAAAGGAAATAAAGGGACAAATTCTGAAGATTCAGGCGATATGGAGTGGAAGCGAAACATGATAACACATAAAGAAAAAACACGAGCCAAATCCACAAAAATAAACTTTACTACGACCCGGGTTTCACTGTATTACAGCATCGTCAGGTAGCGTTTATCAAAGATGCACCAACATATATATGAAAGAACCGAAATGGGGGGGGGGGGGGGGAAGGGAGGGAGGAAAGGGGAGGAGCGTGGGAGTGGACGGTTATTGGTGGTCAACAGAAGTGACCAGTGTGGGTAAAAAGGAGTGTGGGAGACGTGGGCAGAAGTGGGTAACAGGGGGTGAGGTAGTCACAAATGAGTGGAAAATATAAAAACAAAAGTCTCAAAAGGTTCCATTGAAGACAAGTCCTCTAGAAGTTTGTTGCAGCACCGGACCCCGTCCGTTGGGTGCTCCGTTGAGAGGTCATAAATGTGGGAGGGGCAGACCCCTGGGTGATGGGGCCCCCTTTTTACAAAGGGTGTGAAATGCGATGACTCCCTTCCTCGCTGTGGGTTGAGCCGGTTCCGATGATGGAGGCCTCCTTTCGTTGGCCCCCTTGGTGAGGGAGCAACAACCGAGTGGGGTACCCCTACCCCTGCTGGTGGAACTCGGTGCAGCTCCTTGTCAGTCAGATGTCCCGTAGAGGAGTCGCAAAGGATGGGCTCAGAGAGGGTGAGGGGGGGGGGGGGATGAGGGCCAGTAGGGGGGGGGGGGGGGGGAGAGGGGGAGTGGACGACACGGCGAAGCCTTTCCTTTCGAAGGAATGATGTAGTGCTGTGGTTCCTTTCCTCTGGTGGTGCATGTGGAAGCAATGGTGAAAAAGGACCTTCGGTACTATTGGTGAGGTCCGAAGAAGATATAGGAGTGGAGCCTTGAGCGCATCGGAAGGAGGGGAATAATACCAATAACCGTCCACTCCCACGCTCCTCCCCTTTCCTCCCTCCCTTCCCCCCCCCCCCCCCCCCCCCCATTTCGGTTCTTTCATATATATGTTGGTGCATCTTTGATAAACGCTACCTGACGATGCTGTAATACAGTGAAACCCGGGTCGTAGTAAAGTTTATTTTTGTGGATTTGGCTCGTGTTTTTTCTTTATGTGTTATGAAATAAAGGGAGGTGACATCAGATGGGAGGAGAATATTTACGGCCAAAAGGCAAGACTTTGAAGGAAGGAAGTTTGATGGAACTCACAAATCTTAGTTCAAAGTGATGTGGTTATCGTTGTTTACATTGCCAGTGCTTGTGGAGAGAAGGAGGTGGGCGAATTAGCGAAGTCTTTCCCGGTTGAAACGAGAAAAGAGGGCAAACGAACCTAATGACCGCGTGAGTGGACATTCAGGGAGATGCTATTTTGTCGTGAGCAACGAAGAGAGTTAAGTTGTTCTTTTAAATACCGCGTTGAATCTCATGTTTTACAATGCTGCTGTAACTTGTTCCTTGCCTCCTCATGTTTGTAGCCGGCGTCTTCCAATAGCGGAGAACACCAGGGAGGAGAGCTCTTCGAAGGACATTATTTGAAGCAATCACATGTTAATATCAAAAGATGCACATGTATCTGTAAAATAATACAGCACATTTACAGGCAATGGGTAGTATTAAGACAGAGCCGTGTCACCAGAGGCTTCTTTTTTTATTACAGGCAACATGTTGCTTCTTTCCCTACATAGTAGTTTATGACCAGAGGCCACATTTCTTTTCTTTCTGAGTTTTTATGAAGAGTCTCGCCTCAGAGTCTCTATACGTTGTCTAAGGGTATGGTCTCTAAGTTTTCTCAAGGCATTCTCATCTTAGTTCCCAAGTTAGTCTTCTAATAAGGGTTAGCAGGTTCTATGATTATCGGTATTTCATGTCAGCAGGAAGCATTCAATAATTTTTTGTGCTTGTAGCAAAGTACCTTTTCTATAGAAGCTCTCAGTGCCTTATTGGAAGTGATTTTCTGGTCGCGCTTTTTGTTCCGTGGTTTACAGGATCTCTTTTGACATTTCTCCAAATGTAAATAACAAAACACTGAATTGCTATCTTATTATTGCATATAGTAGGCAAGGTATGCTCATAGCCTCTTTGCTGATTAAGGTTTTACATACTCTTAGGAAACTGATCGTACACCTGTTATTGTCAGGAGATTGATAGAAGAAAAATCTGGTGCTTTCCCGGCGTACATCTGCTGCATAAAGGTTTCTCGGGTCCTCCACCAGAGGGTTACTGCGTCCATGTCCGCCGACGTTTCGATTCCCGACTCGGCAATCGTCTTCAGGGCTTCTGAATGTCGTATCGCAAAAATATGGTAGATGAATTTAATGGATGTTGCTATAACTTTCTGGTGCTACCAAAAAGTTTAAAACCTCTTGATTTGTAGTTGAACTTTGATGGGCACTCTTAACGAACATTGTAAGTTTTATGTAAATAGAAATGGCTATTTAATAGTGTTTTGAAGGCGTGATCTCCATTTATATTTCTTTTACTGTTCCCAGGTCTCCATTTCTCATTTTCGGTGGTAGATTTTTGATTGGTTTGATAGTGGCCTAAGATAAATAAATTGTAGCCATTATATGCTGTCTATCCTGTTTATTACACAACACATACCATATGGAATGTAACATGGCTTAATGTTACATTCCAAATGGTACATGAACATGATATTAAGTGATTTTAATTATTATTATAAAAATGCTATAAATATAAAATGGAACATGAGATATGCTAAACTATCTCGTAAAAGTATTTCATACCATAATATAGGAATGCAAGTAAATTTTTCCTTTGTTACATTTATTTTCAATTACTGTGTTCTAATGTACATACATGAAAGCTCACGAATAAACATATAATTTTGTTCTTATCTGAGCTTATAGTCCCCTTGTTCTGATAAAGTGTAATCTAAATTTAACTCAGTATAATATTCTGCAAGTTAAATCAGAGTGGAAAATCGGTCTATGAAAAGTATTTCGGTTCTCCCACGTAAGGTCTTTTGAAAGTTCCTCATAGAAGCATTTCCACATGCTCATTCATAACTTTGGCAACTAGGTTAGGCGTTACTTCACAAAGTAGGCTCACCAGCCAGCTGTTTCCCATTATTCTTGTGGGAGTACAGAGACTGATGATAGACTATCCTAATGTAGAAATTACCAAAAATGAAGAACTAGATCATGTGTAATGCAGTTTACGATTTCGTGGGATGCATTTTTTCACTTCAGCACATGACCTCCTGATTTTCATTTGATACATATGATACGCATTGAGAGAAACGGGTTTTCATCGCAACTTTGGACCTTTCTATGTTTTTCACTCGAAGTTTTTCATCGTTTGCTGTCATGACTACTTGAAAACAATCTTTGCTGTTTGGAAGCGAGGGTGAGAACCATCCAGCCACCAAGTGAGAGGAAAGAAGTGTAGGACAACTTCACCTCTCCCGATCTCGAAAGCCATTCATTCCCGTCCAAGAATGCAATTATGTGAATATACGCCAAGTCCGCTCCGCCACATAAGGAAGTATTGTTTGAGTTGCATTGCCTTCCCTTCTGGTGCTACCTCCTCCCCCCCCCTTCTTCTCCTCCTTATCTCTCTCTCTATCTCCAGCTCTCTGGTGCTCGACGAAACTCAAGAGTCACTTGCCTTAAATCCGATTTACTTACATGGAAGGCGGCTTTCGTGAGAGCAGATGCGTCTTAAGAGTTTTGCACAAAACCATCACATTTATCGTTTGGTGTGCGAAGTTTGTATTTTGGTTTGAAATACAGAAATGCCTATTTGAAGATTATTTGCACACAAAACACACACACATAGCATGTACAAAGAGGCCGAGTTACTTGATCTCAAAATCTGCACATCCTGGACTCATGCTTTGAACTTTTTCACAAAAGTGGGGTAAGCTATGCAATTAAATGGCTGTCCCTTAACTGCTGTAAAAATTTGGGAATGTTAGGCACCTTCTGGTTCTGAGGTACAACACGCTCTTAAGATATTTCCTAAAAAATACTTTAGCACAAGCAGCAGCAGATTGATTCTTCGTATGAATATACCGAACTCACTCCAGGACCTGAGAACATACTAGGGATAATATTAGTTACTAGGATTCGTAATCCGCTGCATCATGTAATTACGATAGAAACCTTAAAATTAAAGTACAACGAGCTTGCGATATGGCTGCTTAAAACGGCTGTGTGCACTCTGTTTCAGAATATGGATAAAAGGAGGCAGATCTTTAATGCTGGAATCATGAAGCTTGAGATCATAAATGCTGAACGTATGGTCGACCTAATGTTTCCGATTCAATGAGACACCGTCCCTGTGACACAGCTCAACTTACAGGGTGGTGGGAGGGGAGAGTCAATAGGGTGGAAGTTTTTGGAAAGCTCCGTGTGGTGGCATATGTCACTAATCTGTGTGAACACCGTGATATAACATCAGATGTAATGGGGAAGGTAATCTTTTGCAGTGGTAGCAAAAATAAATGCAAGATAATCTCTGGGTGGACTTACACGACACTATCAGCTCATGCAAAATGTTACGTTCGCTATTTAAGTACTACATACAACGTACTACTCCATACTGTCTCTAACTATTTACCATTTGTTCATCTCAGACTAAAAACTCGAGGACCGTTTCCTTTCCATAGTCAAAATAGGAGCGATTAAAGATTGAAACAAATAAAGGTACCAAGTAGGGCATAGTAGTCGGTCATTGAAAAATAATCATAGAAAGAATTAGTAAATAAAATTTTCGGAGAGAGTCACAGATTATAAGAAAGTATTTCCATGGAAGTATTTAAAATCTTTAGCTAAAAAATTAGGCGGCTGAACGTAACCACCTCATTCTAAATACAGAAGCAGATTCATTAGGGCTTGGCCTTAGAAGGACACATCAGATTATGTACCTATTATTCCCTAAGTATTTTACGATTTACAGAAAGTAGAGACTCAACAGGATTATACGAAGGGTTTTTATGTGCAATGAAACCTTAAGTTAGCAGAAGAGAACTAATTTTCGAGGACAATGTAGAAAGTATCTAGTTTACTTTAAAATTATTACAGCAAAAGGATATATCGTACATAAATGCAAATTATTGACCACCGGAGGCCAACGGCAAGTCATAAGAGGAACTTCAGTCAGAGATAGTTACAGTGCTTTCGAGGGACAATGATAGGGTATGGACTTCAATATCCCCTAAATGGACTGGGATACGTGTACTTTGATAACGATAGGTAAGGATAAAAAACTTTGCGAATCACTCTTGAACACATTTACGACACATTCACTACTCCAGCTAGTATCATCTCCAAGCAGAGGATACAAAAGACTAATCGACAACAAATTGGCCATAACCAGCTATAAATATAGATACAGATACTGGAGTTATTGATCACAATTTAGTGCGTGCTACATTTACTCTTGGCGTACAATAAAACATCCCAGACCGAAGAAGAGAATTCGTTGTTTGGTTACTCAAAATATAACGGCATGACAGAAGGGTTTAGGAAGGAAATCATTTAATGTATTCAGAGAGCAGAGTAAAGGGTTAGACACAGAATGTTCATGGAAAATATTCCTTGAAGTCACTCTTAAAGTAGTTAACAAGTAGATATACCAACGGAGAATGTAGAAAGGTTTGTACAGAACGAAAAGCGGAGGTTAAAGGGAAAAGGTCATGCCACCCTGAGGTAAAGGATTCAGGTGTATCAGAATAGGACAGAAATGAGTTTGCCGTGGTGAACAAACATGTACACATACAAACTATGTACACATACAAACTATGTACACATACAAACTATGTACACATACAAACTATGTACACTTACAAACTATGTACACATACAAACTATGTACACATACAAACTATGTACACATACAAACTATGTACACATACAAACTATGTACACATACAAACTATGTACACTTACAAACTATGTACACTTACAAACTATGTACACATACAAACTATGTACACATACAAACTATGTACACATACAAACTATGTACACATACAAACTATGTACACATACAAACTATGTAAACTTGCAAACTATGTACACTTGCAAACTATGTACACTTACAAACTATGTACACTTACAAACTATGTACACATACAAACTATGTACACATACAAACTATGTACACCTACAAACTATGTACACATACAAACTATGTACACATACAAACTATGTACACATACAAACTATGTACACTTACAAACTATGTACACATACAAACTATGTACACATACAAACTATGTACACATAAAAACTATGTACACATACAAACTATGTACACATACAAACTATGTACACATACAAACTATGTACACTTGCAAACTATGTACACTTACAAACTAGAGAGATAAATAAAATTTTCAAGAGATAAATGACTTTGCATTAGTTTCCGGGATGGACCTAATTTTCATCTTTATTTTATTTTTGTTCCATTGTTTTAGGGCTCCGTTTTCTTTAAATTTCAGAAAAATTCCCAGAGGTACCGTTTAGAAAGTGTCACCCAATAAGCACCTCGGGATATGCGTCCTTATTCTGCTTTTGTCATCTTCAGAGCAATGATAAGTGAATTTCGGTTGCTGTCACCTGCATTAGCAACATAAGAGCCATGCCATGAACACTCTGTGTCTAACCCTTTACTCTGTTCCCTAAAATAGATTGAATGATTTCCTTTCAAAACCCTTCTGTCATGCCGTTATATTTTCAGTAGCCAAACAAGAAATTCTCTTCCTTGGTCTGGTATGTTTTTCTACGTCCAGAGTAAACTTAGCACTAAATTGTTATCAAGTATCTGTAGCTATATTTATAGCTGGTTATGGCCAATTTGTTGCTAATTAGAGCCTCTGAGAGCGGAGAATCAGAAACCTTAATTACCTTGCCTTATGATTATTCGAGATAGGGTTGGGGAGAAGACTGTTTATCGTCTGTAATGGTTTCTTTTTGAATTTCTTAGTAATTCAGGCCTGCGGTATGTTCTGGCCGGGACAGGCTTTGTTTTACAATGGTTTCATCGGTTTAGGGCTTCCTTTTCCTTTCAACCTCCCTCCCTTTGCTGCCCCCGTCTTTCCTTTCGATCATATTTTGTTTTTTGCGCGAGTGCGGCTAGGAGGCGCCCTTTGTTTTCTCCCGGAGTCCTCGGGAGAGGAAGCGAGAATTAACCAGAGAGGATCACCGCGAGTTCTCTTCGACGCTATTCTCGCGACGGACGGCGATTGGTGTGTTGGGAGCTTTGTTTTTTTGCTATTTATCTGTTTCATCTTTATAAAAGAAAAGTGTGGAGTGGCTGCGGATCCTCAGGATAATCATTTTGTGGTTTCCCCTTGCCTACCACATTAAAATTGCCTGCCGCATTTGAAATTAAAATCTTATGGGTTAGACAGTAACATTATACCATGGATAAATGATTTTCCGCATGATTGGGTGCAAAGGGTTGTTTTGGACGGTATTACCTCACCGGCAATTGAAGTCACTTCTGGTGTCCCACAAGGTAGTGTGATAGGTCCACTCCGGTTCCTTCTGTAGATAAATGATATTAATAAGGTGGTAACAAGTAAGCTTCGTCTATTTGCCGATGACGCAGCAGTGTACAGAGAAATGCTATGCCCAAACTACAAATAATATTTAAATGATGAACTACAAGCAATGGAAAATTGGTGTGATACATGGCAGTTAGAATTAAATTTTTTTTAAAATGTCTAATAATGAATTTTTGGGAAACCAATTGTTCTCCTCCCAGTACCTACATAATCTTACCAGAGAGACTAGATCTTTATCCAAGGATATTGATCTTGTTATATCAAATACTATCGTCAAATGCAAAAGGCATTTTCCATTCATTTGGTCGACACATCTTCTGTTCACGCAGAAATCCATCTCAATGTGACATATTTCAAAAGAACCTTTGGTACGATGGTGAAAAGATAAAAACTTCAATCTCACTTCAGAGCTCTACATTCTGATTATACACGGTAACAATTGAAGTTGCAGTAACATGCTTGTGACAGCGGCGGTCCCAGATGTCAGGTTCGGGGGTGTAGTCGCCAGTCCTGTCGTCCCCCCCCCCCCCCTCAATGAAAAGTCTATCTAGTTCTAAACTGCTTTTTTAGGGGAAGGGGGTCCCCCCCCCTTTCCTCAAGGATCCGCCCCTGGCATACGTTATCCATACTCAAGGAAATCTCACCTTAAGAAGAAGACTTAATAGGCCACATCATGAGTCGTGATGGCCTGATGAATACAATCGTCTTAGAGGGACAAGTGGAAATGAAGAACGGCAAAGAAAGGCCTCGTGTGAGATACATGGAACAAGCGATAAAAGATGTGAAAGAGAAGAGATACGCGAATACGAAGAGACCAGCTGATAGGAGAATTGAGCGAAGAAGATGCGTCAAATCCATCTGAGGATTGATGACTAATGATGATGATGAAAAACTTATCACAAATCTTCATTTACGTAATAACATGTTCATAGATATGCATGCAAAAAAAAAGCAATGCATGCGAGTCACACCTTGATTTGAAAATGCAGGAAATAAAAAAAATATACCATCGACCTACTCTGAATATTACCTCTATAATTATTACCGATTTACACGATGTCTATCGTTCTGATCTCGAATCGTGCGTGGAGAAATGACATTTTAAACCTGTCCGTCCTGCAATCTATCTCCTTAATTTTATTAGAATTATCGAGCCTACCATAACAAGTTGGAGCCAGCAATATATGAGTAACGTCATTAATGAAATGTCCCTCCTTAAATTTTCCCAGAAGATTAAGTCTACAATTCAGCCTACGTTGTGACAGCGATTCCCATCCCAATTCGGCTGACATACCAGACACACTGCTTCCCCTATCGTAACACCCTTTTGCATATCACGCTGCTCTTCGTTCACTGCTGCTCGTTTCCTACGTTGCCTATTGTTCTCTATCATGTAATCAGGTACGCAGGAAACATGACACTTTAAATCTATCGGTACGACAATCTATCTCTCTAATCTTCTTAATCTGATCAAACCTAGCATAATACGCAGGGGTTCTTTATATATATCTAACGTCATCTGTAAACAAATCGGTTTCGAATTTACTTAAAAACTTAAACCTAAATTTCAATCTGCGTTCTGATAGTAATTCCCATCCTAGTTCTTCTATTAAACTCGTAACACCAATACAATTATCATAACGGCCTTTAACAAATATAGCGGATCTTCTTTGCACACGTTCTAATTCCTTTATCATACCTTCCTCGTACGGATCCCATATACTAGCGGCACATTCCAATTGAGGCCTGACAAGTGTAAAATAGCTCCTTTCTCTTACCCTCGCACTGCATTTTCCCAGAACCCTTTTTACGAATCCCAATCCACGGTTTGCTACACTAGTTATTTCCCTGACTCCCCCACGACAAGTGCTGCATCATGCTTCAATCTACTCCATTCTGATTCAGGGAGATAAACCTACCTCCCGTCGGAAGTAACTCCTTTCCCCTTGCAAGGTCGGTCTCGCGGGATTGCAGTCCACTCGCTGTTCACAGGAAGGGTCTGCTCTCCTACAGCGCTCCTTTCTCTCCGATCAGCGGCAAACGCGTCGTCGGCAGGAGAGGCGGTTCGTGAAGGGACTGGACACTGGACACGACGAACGCACGTACTGACCCCGTGCACAACTGACCACGATAGTCCAAGGGCGGATACACGCGAGCACGTGCATCGGTGATTGGCCGATGAATTCTCGCCAGATGGGACTAGTATCGCATTTCTAGCCTCCGGGCAGGTGTAGCCGGGTCCCAGTCAAACTCAAACGTACTCTTGTCTCGAGGCAGCGCATTCGATATCTCGAGAGGAACTGACAGTCGAAGGGACGGCTGACCTCTACGATGTCTCTTTCGGCATGATACTTGCTCAACCGCCTCGGTCTTCTGTGTAGGCCTGAAGCTCGCACTGGCCCCAATATCGTCAGCAATGGGGAACATCGACTATTTTTTATGCCTTTGGATATGGAATTTTTTAGCTAAAATGTGCTTATGTCGAAGAAGAATTAAGTAGTGTTACAAAGATATTACTCGTTAAAAATTGAACCTTTTCGGCAGCTTAAAAACTCGATGCCATCACATGACGTCACGGCACTGTGGGCGTTGTTCATCTCTTGTAAGTGGAGGAAAGTTGTTTAATGTATGCTTGGAGAAAAATGTATGTATGTGTTTCTCATTTGTTTAATGGAATAGAGGAATGTATTTCGGTTTTTGATTGTTTCCATCACGGGACGGCTAAAATCCTTAAAATGATATATTAACTCCGATTTCTTCTAACATAAGCGTCTGTTTTCGTAGAATGTTGAACTTATACCGTGCAGTGACGTCAGAAGGCGTTTCAGGTCACGTGCCTTTCGTCAATTTTTCGGGAAAATTTTAATAGCACTTAATAACCTTTGTGGTCGGCACAGAACATTTTGGCTCATATATTTGAATTCGTTGGATGTTTTCTCATCAAGTTCATGATTAATGCGCGAGATACAAATGACAGGCCATCTGTCGGTTCCTTTCTGTGCCGAAAATACAAGCTGTTGTCGATGTTGCTGCTGTTATGCGAGGAGATTAATGGCTGAGGTCATTTTCCCGATGAAGAATAGGTGCTGTTTGAGAAGAACTAGGAGTTGACTAATTTATTTTTTCCATTTTTTACGTCCCCTTCGGAATAATTACGTCAATATGAAGACGTTGGCCGATAGCGGAATCGATTGGAGTGCTGCGTCAAACCAATCCTAGGATTGTTGACCAATGATGCTGATTTCAACGATCCCATAGATAAACAAATTTTGGCCTTTACCATGAGGTAAAGATTTATTAAGACAAATACAAACAATCATGACCCGAATATTGAAAATCCTTCCCAGATAGGATTCAAACCTGCGACCCAAAGATTGGGAAGCGAGGGGTTTGTGAGTCCACCACCACGGAAATCGGTGCAGAGATAAAGTTAAGGAGAAGATGAGGAAGAGTGGACAGAAATCCGGCGCCGGTATAAGAGGCGAAAAGCGCCAAAAGATTCGCTGCTTAACGTCCTGTTTGACGGACGTAGTAGTTATGAGCTCTTCTAGCGCTTTCACACCTACTCAAGAACGGACCGTGATTCAAACGAAAAATATTCCAGTGCCTGGAACAAACCCGGGTCCTTCGAATGGGAGGCCGGAGGCCTAATTCTCGTTCTTGTCGCGGGACAACGAATCACGCGTTCCCCGTCACGCAAATTGCGTTCGTCTCCTATGCTCGTTCTTTGTGTTCGCGTTCGTGATAAGTCTCGGGTAACTTCGGCCCTGTAACCATGGAAGTGATAGCAGACGAAAAGGCAAGAATATACAAATAAATATTCTCAAACGCTTGAATGTTATAAGTTTGCTTGTAATACTTTTATTATTAATATAATTGAAATTCTATCATATTAGATTATTTACTTACTCATATAGATTCGGTTCACTTATTCGTGTAGACAATACGGTATTAGTAAATATAGTGCTCACGGGATAGGTAACACTCGGTAAGTTAACACCGAAAAATGAAGTAATGTCTTTTATTTCATACTCGAAAAAGGGTCAGATATGTAAATAAAATATCAGGGTCAAAATATATGACGGATGGAAGTACAAGATAAGAATACTCGTCTCTAATGTATAAGCAGTTGTGCAAGTGGTTTGATAACTCCAAAAAGATTTTCACGCAGTATGCAAGAAATCGAATATATTTGCAGATATTTCCATAATCTGAAGACTTTTGACTTTTCAAGCTATCAAATGATTATGCATACGTTTTCGTACCGTGATATAATATGTTACGTTACGAATAGGTAGCCAGACAAATAGGTTTCAGGCCTGTATTAAGGTTCTCTTAAGTAGTAAACCTAACCACAGCACGTTCTGCATTTCCCATTCGTGTAATTAAATCTTTGAGATGATTTTAAATAACATTGCGCATACAATTACTTCTGTTAACATTTTCATAAGTATTCACGATATAGCTTACATAAGTTTTTTTTAGCATCATGATGGTACGATGCATAGAATGGGGAATTATTCCTGGAATCACGTTTAGAATATTTTTTACAGTTAGATTCCTTACTACATTTTATTTACAATGCAATACAATATTCACAATATTTGACAGGACAAAATTGTTGTAAGACAAATTATGTGAGAATGTGTTCAAAATTATTATGATTGAAGATATTTTCAAATTTCACATAGATTGTATTGCTGTAAATATATTTCTAATATAACTCATTCATACTTTAAAATAATGTTTATGATAATCCTGTAAATAAATTAGTCTCATATGGTTCATTGAGTATAAAATCTTTAGCCATAGGTACATTTTAATTGGAGTAATTTTAGCAAGTAATGCCATGACGACTAAAGAATAGTGCAATGCCAAGGAATTTACCACTACAACTACAAAACTTTGAACATGAAAAAAGGTACCAAGATACAAATTTCCACATGGTTCCATCAAAGAACAGGTGGAATAAACAGTAATAGCATCAACATAATTCACTGATGGTTCATGAGATGAATTTAATATGACCAGATTAAATGACAAATTTAAAGAAAATTTAAAACCTGGGATTTAACAGAGTTAAATCCCATGTGAAAGTTGCCACTGTAAATGCCCTTGAAGGAAATCGCATAAGTTAGCAATATTTTCCTTTGACACCCTGAAGGGTCTTACCTTTGAGGAATAAAAAATTGATCAGATGTACCTATCTCTTAATAATTTCACTTCAGCAGCCAAATCTCTACTCTGCTCTTTTATACCCTCATCTGCAGTAGCAGCTAGGAGTAGGTATCATCAAGGCATATTCCATTTCTAGTGAATGTAAGCATAATAAGCAGTAGACACAACGAATATTATAAATTGCTTAGCATATGTTGAATCATGACACCAATAAATTTTTCACTTTTTAATATAGGGGAGGACATGGTAATTCGAGTAAGATAAAAGAGTTTTATTTTGCCAGGGTAATGAACAACTTTAACTTAATATATATTTGTAAACTTATAATTTGCTCACTGGATTGTTCAGATCTGTTCATGCAAGCACTTCTAAGTGCAAGTACATTCACGTCATCCAACTCCCGTCCTTGACTGCTTTTAGGGGAAGGGAAGGGAATAGGAGGGGGGTTCTCGGAAGGTCTGCTTGCACAGATCCTGTCGCAATCGCTCCTGTTGGCAGAGTCAGCTGTGTCCCCCCCTTTGCGATAAGGCGAAGTAGCTTCGTGGGCTCAGTTGTGATTGGACGAAGTCAATGACGTCAGAGGTTGCACCACGCCCACTTTTCCGAAAGGGTTGAAAACATCAGTTTTTCGCCGCTTATAACTCGATTAATAATTGACAGATCAAAAAACGGAAAAATACGGGTCTTTTTATTTTCCAACTCTATCAGATTCGGCAATAAAAAAATACGGTAAACGACCCCATAGTCTTCATGTGGAGTGAACCAGCTCTGCATCAAAGTTTTCCCTTTAAAAACAATGAATGGTGGAAGAATATGCCCACTGGCACATCGACATGCTAATGCAGTTATGTAGTCCTTTCCAGACCCTGCAACATTGCTTTAAACTCATTCATCCCTTTCTCAGCAACTATTTTGACATCTTTTGCATCTAGATTGTTTTAATTTATATCCCAGTGATTCATTTTTGAGGTAATTAGAACATGGCTTAAGAATTAGGTTTGGTCAAGTATAAAAGTAAAATACTTACCAACTCTATGGCTAGGAATGCAATAATTCACACCACAATAATTATTTTGCCTGATAGCTGACAAATTTTTTTGCACACTTCTTTCTAATAATAGTTTTAGATTCGAAGGATAAGGTTTTCGCACTATTGAGGGAAAAATACTTGCAAAATACAATCTTTATAGGTACAAGTGTCTACAGGTCCCTTATGGTATTTAGGTTACATAGTTTACAAATAAATAATTATGGTATTCTGCTCCAATTACCCATGTTCTATGTACACCAGATTCCCCTGTGCATAACAACTTACCATATAAGTTAGTTCAAGTGAATAGGTATGCTAGAAGAAAATAAAATCATTTCACAAAAGCAACCTAAGTTGGTAATCCGAGTATCTATGCGAAGGGCACTATCCAAAACAAATAGATCCAATGACAACGAGTACTTCATGTGCGAATTATGGAGGAAAAAATAGCTAAAACGGGTTTAATAGCGAATTTAAGACAATGGCTTAGTATGCTATTGTCGTACAAAAGAATCGGATTTCTGTTCCACCAATTAAAATTGTTTGAATCCTTGACAAAAAGAGACACATGTTGACGCTAAGTAACTAAGGAGAATATCAGTAAATTCATTTATTAATCCTTGTTCGACAAGGGAATATTCCAAATATGAGATTAAATAAGGAAGATGACTAGAGAGCATATTTAGTTCAGAATAAAGCTTCATTAAAAATATTAAAGTGCCATTAAAACAAAAACTGTTAAATTTCACCCTTGGATTCCTGAATTCAGGATTAAAAATTATGTGCACTGGGTCTATTCAAACTCCCTTCATCACTCCCTACATCAACAACACTAACATTTACAAAGATATCCATTAAAGGACCCTGTATTTTATCGAAACTTACTTGAAAGCACCATGTAAGGTTTCACTGAACAGCTTTTTACGAAGAACGATCACTCGGTATTTCACATTACAGCCGAATCATTACAAAAACTCACTTCACAGGGGTGTGGAGGTAATTCGCCCTGCGTGCTGCTTTCACTGTTATATTATGCCCGTTCCGTCAGTTAATTCGCGTTAAATTCTCCCTCTGCCCTCTCCGGTCGCTTCTTGTCGTGCTAGAGGGTTGAGAGGTTATCCGCGAAGAACTTCCAGAAACTTTGGTAGTGCACAATAATGTATGGTGCCCCTTTGAACAGTTGCGACAAGATACACGGGAGCCACAGGGATTTGCTTTATGTTTTCCACCTGAGCAATTGTAACAAATATTCATTGACTTAATAAAGTCCCTTCATTTATCTACCAGCATTGAAATAAATTTGTTGCATGAATATAAACGATGCTGTTCCGTGCATAGCGGGCATGAAAATAAATTAACACTCTTACTGCCAAGAGTGAAGTTCTTGGACTTGCGAGGCTCCGTTTTGCTCGAATTGATCTCGCATTTTACGGAGTACTTGACCTCAACCCTGATGACCGGAGTATATTTGATATGCTTGCGTCCAAATTTGACTAGGTCTTAAATGAGGAGAAATTCAATTTCATGATGTTCCATCTCAAACTGCAGGCGCAAATTTTTATCTAACGTTCTTACCGCAAGAACAAATAAGATGAAATCAGCCAACTTGAGGATATTCATGGGATATCAAAGTATTCACATTTTCAGACAAATTTTCAACTAATGACTGGAAACCTTCTACCGAGTCGTTCTTCAAAGCAGGAGCATTTATTATTTTCTCTAGGTATGGTAATGCTAATAATCGCTTTCACTGTTATATTGACGATCAAAGTTTTTCGACACGATAGCGTAATTTTCAGAGATTAATGGAAGGCCCGTCACTATTTTCCGTGCATTTCCCTTTACACTACCAATTAAGTAGGTACTGAAACTTCTCAATATCCGTCAACTGATTACTCTCGTGCATAAAGCTACAAAAAACATCGTAAAAAGTTTTAAGTTAAGTAAAGTAAAAAGTACTACAACTAAACATATTATATTCAATTTAAAGAATGTACCAGTTCCAGATATAAACATTTTTTACAGATGCTTTCGTTGTATTAGACAAAAATTGTAACTGGAAACAGTATATCATCAAACGCAAACCTGAATTAATTCTGGTGCTAATAAAAAATTATTTGTTAAGGTTTAAGTGCCCTTTATTTGTTATGAGATCTGCTTATTTTTCTTTTGTGAACTCGAGACTACAATATGGTGTTACTTGTTGGGGTGGCACGTACCGTACGAATATTCAGCCTTTACGCGTAATCCAAAATAAAATTATACGTACCATTCTTCGAACACGAGTTCGGGTACTTCCTTTCCATTATAATTAAATTTAAATATTTTACCCCTCAGGCATCTATTTATTTACAAGGTGTAATAGGGGAGGTAAAAATAATAAACCGTGCCTACATAAAACAAGGCTGTGATAACGCCAGTAACACCAATATTAGAGATCCGAGGTCCATTGTTGAAGCATATAAACATTTATATCCACCTAAATTTTTTAATATACTTGCCTAGATAAATATCTTCTCTACAAAGTGAAGCCAGATTTTTTAGCCATCTAAGAAAATGGTTATTTAAGCAAAGAGATATAGACAATATTCTTTAATTTTAAAGTACCTACCACCATTGATATCACCATGTAATAGGTAATTGATATAACTATGTAATATGCATATAACTATATCTGAAATTGTTACTTGTTCTGTATTTTTCTATTGTTTAATTCATATTGTGTATGTATTTTAATTTATTCTTTATTGAGCATACTTTTTGTGTCTATTTCAATGCCCATACGTTATAAAATAGACTGCCGCTAAACAAAGCGTAATAAATTGATGGCGACCCCAATACAGGTTTCCTTAGGGATCCCTAATTTCACCAAATAAAAACTGTTAATAATATTGCATGATTTTGTGAGTGAAATAAAATATATCATTATTACTATTATTAGATAAGTCACACCACTAGGTCGCGTACGAGAAGTCGAACTGCCGAAATCAAGAAACACTTGGCAATTAACCGAATACATTCTAAATACACGGACAATAAAGAAGTTAAATCATAAGGACATAAGGTCCAACCATGAGATGTACCAGAAACCCTGCTTCTGATCGCAAGGATCGGGCCCGAAGGACCACATATTGTCTAGGCAATATATTGCCTTTAAATCTGTAATTAATTATTGCCCCCCAATTGTTGGTGGACTGTATTTCTATTGGATAAGTGAGAGAGGACGCCCCATCTCGGCCCTACCTCATTGCAGAGGCAACAGCAGTAGTCCCTTCCTCTTCTCGTCTTGCTCTGGCTGTCAGCGGCTCGTCACGAAGTCACTCTATGCACTGTCACTTCTTCATTGTTAGAGTGATTGTTCGTAGGCCACGACACCTGGCGGTCTCTCTCTCTCTCTATCTCCAACAATACGAAACAGCATCTGAGGGGATACCAGAAAAATCAAACAATATTCCAAGCATAATAGAATGTCATTAATACAGTTATAACGAAATTAAGAACCACTGATACATGCATCTTTACTTATCTGTCTGATCTAGGTAGGTGAATGGATTTGTCCAAAAAATGCCATACTTTTCCAACATCTTACGGAATCAATAAACTTTAAAATATTTCCTATGAAAACATATGCTAGTGATTTTTCCCGATATCGAATAATAGCGCTTGTTTAATTAGTCTCTTAAAGCAAAGCATATTTCGTAAAACGCCTCTGATAAAATTAACACAGTGCTTGTACGCAACTTAAAAATAAATGAGAAGAGACTCTATACAAGGAGGCCAATGAATTAAGCATGCTTAGAGCATGAGGCTTTCCGGCATGCGTGCTTAAGTAGTTTTAATCCGGTGCGGGCATATCAAATCATCCTGCGCCGAAGTAATTTACTTTTCTGAAAGTTGAACATGGTATTAATCCCTTTCAAAGCACTACGGCAAAAATTTCGAAAGATATATGCCAGGAAGTCGTGTGCTTCCCTCTCCCTCCCTCTCAGGGATTTTCCTCGTGATCCTGGAGGCATTACTCTGCGCTTCCAGCAACCCAACTATTACCGCTTGAGGAGGTTGGCTCGCGACTGCTTGAGTCAAGTTGTCTAAGGAATCTTATTAATTTAAGTACGAGTATATGCTTGCTAAGTGATCCTTACTTCACAAAGAAAATTACCTAAGCTATTGAAAGTCATAAGTATCACAAGAAATACGATGGAAAGTCGAAGGATTTATTTTTTATGATAAATTTAATCTGCTCGACGATGAAGTCAATTCAACATTTACGTTACTGAAATAAATTCATGTACTCAATGAATTTACTAATGTATAGCACCAGAATATTACTATTAAAGAAATATTCTTTAATATCTCATTAGTAGTGATATTATTCATACGCCATTGATTTTGGCTAGAGCGACCGCAGCGCCACTTGAAGACAACTAACGCGTTTCTTCTGCTATAAGCGTAGCAATTGGTGGATTTAGCGAAAAATACGGTGGGTTGATGCCTTTTTTTCGAATCATTTTATTCGTTGTGACATTACGCATAAAATATCAGTTTTTTTGCAAAAATGACATCTCACTATGGTATTTTTAAACGTTATATTCCCATGTGATGGCCATTCTCGCCGTTAATCGTATGTAATTTCAAATGCAATTTGTGCAAAAAGGAGTTTGGGTTGGTACAATTATCTTTACTTTATTAGATAGAGGAACTTTAGTTCTATAAGTGCTGAAAATATAATAAATAGACTTTCACGTTTCGGATCAACCTCCTAAACATTGCTCCACACCACAACTTCCTGCGTGGCGCTCTAAGGCACGCCAGTCCTAATGAGTGAAGGGATTTTACTATGCGGAATTTTAGATGGACGGTCTTGAAAGGAAGCTTCCGACAACATCGACGGAGTATTTTTCGATCAGTGCGTATTTTTTGGGATTATTCGGAGCTGACTCGGAGAATCTTGGGAAACATTTTCGCGGCAGTGCGGTCCATTTCTACACTCGAATTTTATTGGGAACTAGCTGACCCAGCCACGCGTTGCTGTGGCTCAATCTGGTTAAATGGAAAGCGCACGTTTATAGTATGTTTAATTTCACAATTCTTACGGGTATACAATATATCTCAGCTGATCGATTGTTTTGCAGCTGGACACGCATATTTGTAAATAATTTTAACGTCTTTGCATGTCGTCACAAAGTAGAATATTTCAGGCAAGCATTTATTTCATCCGCTTGTGTCAATCGAGGAATTACAGGTAATGTTTGCCTGAAATATCGTGCAAGCAATATTAATGCGTTCTCAAATGGTCTCAGGATTCAACGGAAATCTTGCAATGATCGATCCAGAGCCTCGAGCGATGCTTTGTGCACCATTGTGCATTCATCCCAAGCAATAAGTTGGCATTTCTGAAATATTTGTCCCATGCCGGATGAATTGAATATGTTGCTCGTGAGTGTTTCAATGAATTGCAAGTTCAATGGGATGCACATCCCGTCTCCAGTGTCGATATTGTATTCTCGATATGGTACAAACCTTCATGGAGTGAACAAAACAACTAACCAAAGCTTCATGGAAATTGGATGAATGTTGTGGTAATGCATGAAGTTATCAATATTGTATCGATACAGTATCGATATTGTATTGCTACTTGGTAAAACTTTGATTAAAAACACCTAAATAATTTCACCTCAATTTTGTATCAACAATGTATCGATGTATCCATATTTCAATGATATTATATCGATACAGTATCGACATTGAATTATTGATTTTGTAGAAACCTTCGCGGAGCGTACTCAATAACTTTCCAAAGTTTCATGGTGTTCGATGAATGGTGTAGTAATGCATAAAGGACAAACACATTATATACATTCGATACAGTATCGATATTGCAACGATACATTCCTTTAAAAAACTAAATAATTTCAACACAATTTTGTATCAATAATGTATCGATTTATTGATACTTTAGCGATATTATATCGATAAAGTATCGATATTGAAATATCGATTCCGCAGTCCTCTTTTCGGGAATGTACTGAACAACTTCCCAAAGTTTCATGGCGATCCGATGAATGGCGTAGTAATGCATAAAGGACATACAGACACACACACACACATACATTCCTTTTTATATATATAGAAGAAGATGAATGCATATCAGTATACTCATACGCACTGAATCGGTTGTAAAAATGGTTGCTTACAACTGTTCAGTTGTGTTTTAAATGGTTTGTCAAGGTTGAGCCACGCCACCACTTGGCGGTGCCACTGGACTTCGGTTTTCGATTATCATTTGTTTGTGTGCCTAGTGAGTGGATGTTGAATGAGTGTGTAAGTGAGTCTACCTGTGAACGCTGAGCAGTGAGGATCAAGTGAGAGAAGCAACCCTGTGGAGTCCAGCTGCTTGCCGAAGAGCCATCGGTCGGTCGGGCACGCGAGCGGTGAGTGGCGTATTGTCGTGGCTCAACCTTTTGTTGCTAATAATTTCGTAAATGCAAATTATACAGTCCACTTCGAGATAGAAGTTCACCTTCGGAAGTGATCAACAACAATGAAAAGATGTATCTACGGCTGTAATAAATAACAAATGAAGATTAATATCCACAAAGTCGTAACCATAAGGGGGCAGAGGAATAAAAAAGGGAGGAGAGGGGGAAGGAAGGAAGGAGTAATATACAAAGTAAGGGAACGCTCAATCACACGTTCTAAATCAAGCATACGGAGAAACTTAAGTGGCAGCAAATGACACGATCACTCACTCACTCAGGCTTGAATACAAACAACCGTCACACTCTAAATTACGGGAATCAAGGTAAAAATAAAAACGAACAGTGACTCACACAATCACTCAGGTTTGTATACAAAATACAGTCACCTTCGTGAGTTCAATCACACACACAAGCAGGGTTTGCGAGGATTTCTTTATTTGGTGAATGTACAAACCCGAGTGCATGATTGAGGAAAAGTCCCTGGACCCTGCATGTATGTGTGCGTGGGAATCACGAGGGTGACTGTGTATTGTACATGCAAACCCACGTGAATGAGTGCTTGAAAGTTATTCTCAATTTTATTTGTTTACTTTAGTTATTTACTATCCCCCACTTTTATTATTTCTTTTTGAGTGTATGAAGGGTCACTGACGCTGGAGAAATCCTCGTAAACCCTGCTTGTGTGAGTTATTGAACTTATTTTCTTTGGAAGATACCAAGTAACCAGAATAGAACGCTATTTTTTCACTATTAAACCCTCAAGTAAAATACGTAACTAGTATATGAGACAGGTTTAGGTATGGGATTGGAACTTGTATAAAGGTCGGCGAGGTTAGTGAAAGGTCGTTACGACAACAGCGCGAATATCATTAGTTTAATGATGAGTTGAATCGAAATTATAATCACGGATTAAGTTAAAATTCACACTGAATCTTTGCAGTAAATTTGAAGCTGATTTACGAAAAAGAGCGTAAGAAAGACGATGAGAGCCCCAGCGTACTACGCTCGGTTTGACCATGCAAGCCAGATTCGGGAAGTAGTTTGCCTTTCAGATAAATTAAAACAATCTCAGAAATAAAAAGAAAACGCAGTGTCAGAATAGGAAATCTTAGTCTCGGTTTCCCTGAGAGTGATTCGTTTGGGCAGCCTCAATTAGGCGTTGGCGATATTGATAATTCAATATCGGGATAAGATAATTTTAACATATCGTAAGGTGGCGAAAACGATAACTCATATCGTGACGATAAACATCACGATAAAATATCGTGATATTGCGCTCGTTTAAATATCGCGTAATCGCGCCCGATGAATTATCGTGATATTGCGCCGGTTAATCGTGTTGGAAAATGACAGCCGTAGAGTTGGCCTTCACTTCAGCTGGAGCAAGTACGATTGAACACTTACTATTCTGCTATCTGCTAATTCAAATTCTCAGCAGTTCTCTCTCACTCTCTCTTCCAATTTCAGTGGTCTGATAGTTGATGTATTTGCGTGGACAGATACGTGACGTTCTTGCTCCAGCTTAAGCGAAGGCCAGCCTAACGGCTCTCAATACGCAATATCACGATCTTTTATCGTGATATTTATCGTGATAAAATATCGTGATATTTTATCGGGACGCGATATCATGATATTTATCGAGCAACGATGTATCGTCAATTTTATAAACTCAAAATCAGATTCGCGATATTTTACGATATATCGATATATCACCCAAGTCTAGGCTCAATATTTCTTCGAGTCTCAGGTGGCGTCTCTCTCTCTCTCTCTCGGTTCTTCTTCTCCTCCTCCTTTGTGGATCGCTCCTAAATCCCCAATGCATTCACAAAGTACAGTCACCATCGTGATTAAAATTAAGTGGTGACTCAAGTCGCATGTTGAATGCCAGCTACCTTTGCATTCACCCATTCTCCTGTGCATTCCCTGAAGACGTACAGGGGGGGTGGGGGGGGGGGGGTAATGGAGTAATTAATGATCGCGCAAGCATTTATTTTAATGCTATTCGTGCAGCTGATATTTTACTCATAACAGTAACTGCGCCAGGTAAATTATTTTCCTTCCCCCGCTGGCATGATAGAGTTGGATATCATTCCAATGCAGAATAAACTTATAATCTTACTGAGGAAAGTTAGCGATTCTGATGTTCGCCTTCTCCACAGGTAGTGATTATATTTGTTCCTAATTTTCGAAGAAAATCGTAAAAAAATTATTACAACTTTTTTTTTACTCCAACATCACAAAAAAGCTTACCTATTGATCCTGCACTGAGGAAATGCACCTAATTCTGAGCATTTGATCACCAGTAGAAGTATTTGCGGCATTTATTCATACTAAGCGTCAGAAAATTGGGAATTCGCTCATCATCCGCGATTAGAGGGAGACTTTGCTCAAACTCTGCCAAAGGAATTGCTTTTTCTCCAATTCAAGAATTGCATTTTGCTGAGAAATTATTATTTGGCTTATTTGAAGGTGTTTGCGTAGGGTGACTTTGAAAATAATTCGCAGACATGAAATCATGGTTGTTTTTCATTTGAATCTACTGTTGGAAAACTAATTAAAGCATTTTCATTTTCCTCAACATACGCACACAAAGTTAGGCCTGAAAACATAGGTACACAGGTTCTTTGCTGTGGCAACGCAAACTTTTCCTTCATCCTATGATTAAAATAAGGCCTTTTTTTAGTGACATAGTGCTGAGAACGACATAACGTCACAATGCATGGGAATGTGCCCAATGAGAACATGTTGCCTGAGAGACATTGGAGAGAGAGTAAATCAACGGAGAGTGTTATCATTCACTTGGCTGACTCGATCGAGATAGTTTCAATCTTCCTGTCCATTGCATCACTGCCTGAATAAATCAAATGACGTGGACTGACGCTGAGGTGAAGTATTGGAAAGCGTTCATCGGGCAAGAGGGAGTCGGCTCGGAAATAGAAAATAAAGTCTCCCGAAGGGTTTGGCATGATCCTTCGTGAATTTAGAGTATGTTTCCTGCTGCGAAATACTTCATCTACACGATCTACATCTACACGATACCCTGCAAGCCGTCGCGAAGGTGTGTGGCAGGGGGTGAAGATCACCAAACATGCACTACCAACATTCAAACAAGCAACTATAGGGTCTCATGCAACTAGATTTTTAGTATGTATAGTATTTAAGGGGTTAATACATGCATCATGCACTACAGAATACTCTAAAACATTTCACCTACCCATCCCTTTGCTATGCTGCCTATTCTGTTCTCTTATAGTACGGGGGAAAAATGCCATTTTGAATCTATCTGTACGACAATCTATCTCTCTAATCTTATTTATCTGGTCGAATCTAGCATAATACGCTGGTGTTTTTAATATGTTCCTAACATCTTCAGTAAAGCTATATGATTGAAATTTCTGTAATAGATTTAATCTGTACCTTAACCTACGCTCTGATAATGACTCCCACCATAATTCTTGTATTAATGCTGAAACACTACTCAAACCTATCGTAACACCTTTTAACGAACCTAGCTGCTCTTCGCTGCACACTGTCTAGTTCTCTGATCAAACCTAATTCATTCGGATCCCATACACTGACTGCATACTCAAGGTGGGGCTTAATTAGAGAAAAGTTAAAAGTAGATATTTAGAAAAATGAAAACTTAATCATTAAAGAAAATAACTGGGGCCTAACTAGTGAAAAGTAACATCGCTCTTTTGTCTTTCATTACATTTCCCAAGTACTGTTTTTATAAATCCTAGCTTTCTCTTCGCTAGGCCGCATATTTCCCGGATGTGTCACTACAATAAATTTTCTGAATCCGTTATGAGTTGGCTATTTATTTGAAGTTCGTAATTAGTTTTTGCGTTTTGGAAATTTCGACAGACTTTGGCTTCAGGAGCTTCACGGTATACTGAGTTCTGGCACTGATTCAGGGCTGGTATACTGGTTTAATCCTATTTCTGGGTGTAATATGCCATTTCCGACGTTTGTTTGCAACCCATCCCAAATACTACGTTCCGGGACTAATTATTCTCCCAGGAGAAGACTGCCATTTTCCTACGCTTGACGTGCAAACTGGAAGCAGCGGTGTGGAGAGGACGAGGATATAATTAATCTCGCGAGGAACGACCTTCCCTCTCTCTCTGCGTCCACTCCTCGGTGCGAAGGTGACGTTGCGGGACGGCGAAGGTTGCCGAAGGGAAAGAATAAGGGGGGAAGACGATGAAATGCAAGGAAAGGAGCTGGTGGCGGAGATAAGGAGGGAAAATGAAGCCGAGGGAATCCATTCAAGGCGAGACAATTACGCGGCGAGTAAAGAGTTTGGTGCGCGGAGAAGACCAACCGTCGACGATGCGTTTGCCCGTTCTTCACTAAAACAGCTTAGCTAGCACGAATTAGCGATTCGTGAGAGTTTGTTCCATGAATGGTCATATACTTCCCCCTTGTCGCACGCTTAAGCCGACCAAAGCAAGGGTCGTGTCTCACTAATTACTCTCGCCCATAAAATTATATTTTTGCATAGATCTCTTCAATGAAGAGGTTTTCTCTCTTTCATGAAGTTGAGATTCAAGATTTTTCACTCTTTAAAATTAACTTCAGATATAAAAACATCGCTAATAGGTATGGCATAGGTTCCACATATAATAGAACGGATGATGCGCATTAATGTATTCAGGGACATTTCAACCAACCCGTTTGCCACTGTCCAATATTGAGCAACACTCGAAATTGTGTGTTCAATAAAAAAAACTATTCATTTGCAAAGTGTCGACTACAGCCGACAGAGGGTGACAGAGTGGGAGGTCCATTCCTCTCGTCAGAATCCATTCCGCATTCCTACGTTTCTCTCTCTCCACCAACTTCCGCTTTCCTTCGCATTCTCAGCATGTTCTTCATTTGTTAATTACGTCAGAAGGCTGCAGAGCTTTGTGCATTTGTTTTTCTGCTCATAGAAGCTTCAAAGTCGAATTATATTTTGCATAGAAATAAATGTTACGCCAAATTACTGCAATTCTTCAGTTTTCGCCCCTTAGACGCTGCAGTGTTTTAAGTTGAGCAGTCGTTGACTAATTAATTTCACTTCGCGTGCTTCAGAACACCAAGGCGTCAGCTTCAGAACATCATTGGAACACTCACATCTTCCGACGTCATCCAAAATGATTGCATAAATCTGTATTGTCTCACTTTAACAGTTTTCATCACAATGGTGGCGTTTACTCGGAACCGAAATCGCAATTTCGTACACGAAATCCTTAGATGAAAACAAAAAAAAGAATTTTAGTGAAAAATTTAATCTTCTAACCACAACCAATCACTCATAAATCAAAAATTTAAATAAGCAAAAGGTGACGCCCACCGAAAAAGCTGTTTTGATAACATTGACGTCATTTTACGTCTGTCCTTGACTGCTCTTATGGGAAGGGAAGGGAGTGGAGGGGGTTTCTCGGAAGGTCTGCTCGTACATATGCTGTCGCAACTGCTCCTATTGGCAGAGTCAGCTGTGTTCCCCCATTGCGATAAAAGTAGGTTCGCGGGCTCAGTTGTGATTGGACGAAGTCGATATACGTCCGAGGTTGCACCACGCCCACTTTTCCGAAAGGGTTAAAAATATTATTAAAATGCTTATAACTCGAGAAATAATTGATGGGTCAGAAAACGGAAAAATATGAGTGTCTTTATTTTACAAACTCTATCAGATTCGGCAATTAAAAAAATATGGTAAACGACCCCATTACGCCCACCTCTTCTCAGAATACCTCAGTTAGTTACGATACTTATCCGTAGAGATCTATAGCATGCATAGCGTAACATCTTGTATATAATTAACATTTCACTGTCATAAATGAGTAAGTATTCTCCAAAAGTATGTTCTGTCAAGGTGTTTGCTTACATTGTGTTTCCAACTGTAAGTAGTGTCTCATTTCCTCTTTCCCTTCTATTTCCTGCTTGCTTCATTCATAGCTTCGCAAACAACAAAACCCTCTCCATACTTTAGCCTCCCAAATAATGATTACCGCTCCTCTCCGCTCCTTTTGTGTACACCTTTGACCTTCATTTTATTTACTCTCTTTCCTGAGATAACTCCCCCGAAACTTTCCAAAATAATTATTTTTTGGACATTCCTCCATACCCGCGTGACAGCTCTGACGTCTGCATTTATCAGGATGGTAATTTTCCCCTTTAATCTCGACTCGTTAAGCTTACCTTTATTTCAAGTATGACTTTGAAGTTGAGGCTCAAAATAAACTGGAAAATCGATATCAGAAAAAGAACTTCTACGCATAATATAAAATGCACACAAAAATGCTTCCCGTACAGACATATATTACGACTTTCTTCAAAAATGAGAGTATCAATGGGAGTCAAAAAAGTATTTTGCGCGGTCCCAGGTCGAAATTATATAAAAATATCGAAAAATTCCGAATGACAAATAAACGTGGATGCACTTGAACGAATACTACAAGTACTATATGGTTCGATTCCACTGAAAAAATTTCAAAACCTTGTGTATCGTTATAATAAATAATTCTGTCGTTAAAATACATTTGTCCCGAATAGCATGTTTCCTATTAAATAAGATCAAACCTTTTCGATAAGAAATGTTTTTAGAATGAATGATAACATTTTTCTTTTATCATATTGAAGTAATTGCTAATATGGCATGTACTGATAATAACCCCAAATTAAAGAGCCAACACCTTTGCAAGAGGGGCTGTGATCAATAAATAATATTTCTTCAAAGATGTTTCATTCAATTGAAATACCGAAAGTTATTTTGAACAAATCTAAATATTAGAATACTGCGAGCATTTCATTAGTCTGGCAGTATTTACAGCATATTTTAATGTCAACATACATCGTATACATACAGTTCATAGTTGCAGTTATGCGAAAGGAAATAACTAAATCATTAACCGACTTTTTGAATAACAATTATCATATGTTTATGAATCAACCAACAATACTCCAATGTTTTAAGAAATGAGATTTCTATGCAAGCATAAGCATCATGTCTTCAAAAATTGGAGTATTTGATTGGCGTATTGAGTCATAAACATAAGATAATCGTTATTCAAAAAGTCGGTTAAGGATTTAGTTCTTTCGTTGAGCGGAAACATTATGGTTGTCATCAAAACTTACCGCAGAATAAATAAACATGCCGTATTATCTCCTGATCATTCATTGAATAAATAAATTGGAATATTGCCGTCCAATATCTAATTAAATATATCTATTACCTGAAACTTAACCTAACTATCCCACTTTTCACTCTGGCTCCGTCATTAGTAAGGTATTAAAGCCGCATCTCAGGCCTTTCACGCCTGATACACGGCTGACTTCTTCTACGAGAAGTTTTTCGTGAGTGAAAATTTACTATGGGTGCACAAGTAAAGTTGAACGAAACCATTTCCTCTTTTATACTTTTTGCTGCAGTCTCACTTTGAAGCCAAATCCTTTTGTGATCAATAACTTGAGAAAAGATCATGCCTTCCAATTAGAAGTTAGCATTGCCTAACACAGTTAATTCTAAACCCTTGCAAATTGATCAAATCAGACTGATATCATATTTTACATCACCCCAGTTTAAACCTCCATAATTCAAGGCGACATCATCAGCAAATGCTGTGACATGACCTCTAAAATTCAAATTACATAGATCGTTTATATAAACTAGAAATAGGACTGGACCCAAGAAGGAGCCTTGTGGAACTCCAGAAGTTATCATACCCTAACTCCGTCCCTACCAAATGTGAAAGCACTGAGCCTAAATGCCATCACTACCCGGGAAGTGGTTCCTTTCCAGCTCACCGGGGAAGCACTGCAGTTTGCTGCAGGAAACCCCAGCCCCTTCCCATCATCCTCCACTCCGCCAGACGGCTCCTCCTCCGAGGGACTTCATTAGCCGCGCCCTTTTCGACCATACGCCTCCACGCGCTGGTCCTCCCCCGATTCGACCACTTCGATTATCGACTCCCTGCCGGGCGCGGATTTCGAGATGAACGACCCCCGAGCATAAAAAGATTGGGAGTAGGAGTGGAGGCACGAGTCGCTGAATTGGTGGGCTCAAAGGACTTGGACTTTTTAGGGAAATAAATGCTGACTCAGCTAAATGCACGGCGTGCATTGTTTCTCTCCTGGCTCACGCTGGACACGACAGAGCACGCATATTGAGGTCAGAACGCAGAGTAGGCCAGGGTCTCCCAGCTCATTACGATTCAGACCAGAGCTTACAATTGGAAAATACGAATTTAACCGCATTTCGTGCGCTCACATTTATCTCGCGTTGCTGAATGGAAAATTAATCTAAAATGAATCTCATTGAAGCGAATGAATCGATGATATTATTCACCTTTAGTCTCCTCAGGGTGAAATTATATTGCATATCTAATCAATGCAGACATATCTCAATGTTAACAGGGATTGAATTTAAAATCACGAAGTAACTCCTGGATTTTTAACGATATATTATAGAATAAAGAAAGAATAACTACACGGAGCTGTACGAATAGAAAATTAGCTCCACCATTGGGTTACATAGGATCTTTAACCAAAAACCAGATCACTCAGTATTGTGATGAAATCACTCCTGTTTGTGTGTCAAACACATACTGTTTGTGTGTCAAACGACCCTTGATAAACTGACTAGTGATATATCACCGTTTTCTTAAAGAACTTTGATGTCACTGTGTCATAATATTGGTTTTTGATAGAATGATGCAAAAGATATGATGATAAACTTGCAAGTATAAGAAAACATGCACGACAATGTAATTTAAAAACAAATTCAGATAAATGAAAGTTTTATTGTTAATTATCATGATCTCTTTCGCTAACTGTACTTTCGCAATGCTACAATTAGGTTTTCTCTCGTAATAATTCAATGGAAAACTGCAACTTGGATCACTATGCTCCTGGCATAATAAGAAAAGTCCTTTCTTTCCTATCTTCTCGTCCTTGCCGGCCATTAGCCCTGCTAGGGAAACAATATTAGCGCTAGGTTCCGTGAATGGATGAGGACTTCAGGAAGGGAGATCGTGAGAGAGTCACGTTGTATTAATTGCCATCGATATTTTAGTCCTCGACGAAAATGATGCAGTGGTTGATGAAATATATCTCTAGCTTTAAAACGTTATAGAGTCCTTCTCAGTAAATCGATGTAAAATTATACAACTACGGAATATACACAAATATCACACGCTGCATTTTACAAAAATTAAGCGGGCGTCAGAAAAGGGTCGTCACACGTGGCATTATGTCCGACGCAGACGCAGTGGACATAATGCCACTTGTAAAATCGCCTTGGAGACCAGGCGATTACTTCTCAATCACCTGGTCTCCAAGGAGGCGTAAATTCGTCACTGCTACTTACATTTTTGATAAATGAATCAGATACATAAGTACATGTATTTTCTATACGAGAGACCAAAACTGTTCCACAAAAGGGCACACTGTCCTAAACATAAATGGTTTAAAATTCCTTAAATAAATTTTGAGAAACGGTTGATGGCTCCGCAGAAAAATGATACAACTACTAATGTCATTTGATAAATTAATGCATTTTGATTCAATCAAATTTTAATCACTTTTGATTACCTATCCTTAACCATGCTTTTTTTGCATATTAGAATGGAGATCTAGACGCTAAACGCAGGTACTGAAGTTTTATTTACACGTTCTCTTTAACGTTTACTCTAATAGATATCAATAGTGGAGACTTGATGACAATTAGTATCCGTAATAGTAAATCTATTACATCATATTTATTGATTATGGTTATATTATTATAATATATTCATCCCTTGTCTCTCACCCAAGTGAGTTCATCGTACTTTATAGACGTCAAGTAGACGTGGAATTGCAAGATGCATTACAGGATGAGACTCGTCTTAGTTGTTCAATATGTAAATCTTCTAGTCAAACTCATGTTTCCTGTATTCTCCTGTTTTGCTTCATTTATAGAATTCTTTCCTGGGGCTCATCACCCACTCCATGTCCTCATGGAATCATTCTTTCCTCGTGCCATGGATTGCATTTTTCACTTCATTATTCTTGTTTGATAAACGTTGGTGCTTAATTTACCGCTCCTACATCCTTTTCTAGGCACTGAATGAAGAGTATATTTACTATAAATGTTTGACTAGTTCAGGTATGTTTGAATTCCTATACACTTTTTACCCCAGCCTATCTTTTGCGTAATATCCTTCTCTAGTTTTGCTTGCTCCGCACCTTTGTGATACCCGTCCTCCCACAGCCCCGTCCTCCCACAGCCCCGTCCTCCCACAGCCCCGCCCTCCCACGTCCTCCGAAACACCGTCCCCCATTCTCCCTCTCTGCCTTCTTGTTTTTTCAATCAACTTCTTGTCTTCCGCGACTGTCTCCGCTGCACTCCTACATATGTGTGCATTTCCACCTTCGTCGGTGATGTAATCCGGACGCTTATTGCAATCCTATTTCCTTTGAGTTAATATTCCGTGGCACCATGCATACAACGCCACACTCCTTTCTTAGACTTCTCGGCAGCTTCCTCTTTACCCATCGTCATTTACTCTCTTCTTAGCGCAAACGCCTCTTATGCCACCACGATTATACTTCGAGCTCTTTGCTTCAAAACACTTCCTGGTAAACTGCTCCGCTTGCAGTGCCCACTTCATTCTAAATTTAATGTGTCCCATCTTGGAAACCTCATTATTTCAGCCATCCCTCAGCCACCTCTGCTATGCATCGTCTACTTTTCTCTCCAAACCATCTGGCGTGCGTGTTCTTGTCTAGAGCTCTTGCGTTCGTCCGCGTTCGGCACAAATGCCTCTTTTCGTTTTGTAATACGCTAGGAAGACCGGAATTGTTAATGATCTTTCAAAGCTAATTTACAGCTTCATTTATAATAGTAAAAATAAGTTCACCCGCAGAACTTTGTACTTAGCATCACAAATGCTTTGGGGTAAAATAACACTAGGTACTAATTGATAAGTAGGTTATTTCATAGCAATGTATTGTTCATCAAAATATCCGTAGTCTCAGATCAAACTTTGATTTATTTGTTACGCATCTACATGGCCTTTCTTATTTACCGAGTTTAATCATACTGAGTGAAATATGGGTTTGTGAACATGAACATCACCATTACAAATTAAAAGGTTATAAATATTTTGCCCAATGCAGTAGTAGTAGGCGATCTAGAGGTGTTATTGTTTATGTGCAAGGTACAATTGATCGCTACTCTAATGTAATTTAAGCTGTCACTGCTGATTTTGTCCAGGTGACCCTCAAACTTGAAAAATTCGAATTACAGTAAATTGCTCTCTATAGAGATCAAACTTTTCCGATAGCACAATTTTTATCCGAATATGTACCGCTTATGTATAGTTTAAAAGGTAATATAATTGTTATTGGTGATGTCAACATTAATATTATGGTACCTTCTAATGATTCTGATCATTACTTAAACTCAATAAGCTCCATAGGGTAAGCGTGTCTGATTGACTCGCCAACTAGGGTAACAGGACACTCCGCTACCTGTATTGATCACCTGTTTGCTAGGATATATAAAATGTGCACGCATGACCTTCAAATAGAAGTACTTCATGAAGCAATAAGCGATCACTCTTTGATTCGCTGTTCTGTGTGAAAGAACCAAAGCAAAATTAACGACTACTCCTGCCAAAACTAAGATAGACTATGAATATTTTAAAATCAAAATAGCCGAAGTAGATTGGAGTCCAGTTGTAAACGAAGTAGACGCATCAAAGGCTATTTCGTTATTTCATGACTAACTAATAGGTGCCATATCTGCACCAAGAATTAAATTAAAATAATTACGACACAAGAAAAAAATTAAAGCCATGGATAACTAGTCATTTACTAAACCTTATTGAAAGGAAAAATTATCTGTTCAAGAAACATAGACGCCATCCATTAAACGAAAGTTTAGCAAAGAAATTTATTAACTGTAGAAATAATTTGAAAAATGAACTTAGGATTGCTTCTAATAACTACTATTTGCACAGATTTCAAGGAGAAAATGGAAACTCAAAGATGCAATGGAAAATAGTCAAGGAAATATCCGGCCGCATACCACTCCGAAATACTCCCCATGAAATCTGACTGAAAATAGACGGTAGTACAATATTCGCTCGTTCTAAAATAGCTAGGGCATTTAATAGCTGTTTTGTTTCCTCCTACGATAGCAATAATAAGAGTAATGACAGTGGCATTGATGAATTCGTCGCTGAGTGTTGTGATTATTCACATAGATTCGAATCCATGTACCTAGAACCAGTAGACCCTGCTGAAATAACTAAATTAGTAAGATCTTTTCCTGCTAGCAAATCCCCTGGTTAAGACAACGTCAACAGTGAACTTTTGAAACTTGTTATTAACGAATTAGCTCCTATTCTTTCTCATATATTTAATTTAAGTTTTACCAGAGGCTTTTATCCTGACGAGATAAAAAAGGCGGTGGTCATACCCTTATATAAAAAAGATGATCAAGTTTACTAAATTATCGCCCAATTTCATTGCTATCGCAATTTTAAAAAATTATAGAGAAGCTAGTCAACTCGAGATTAATTAAATTTCTCAATAAAAACGGCTTCTTCAGCAAAAATCAGTAAGGTTTTTTAAGTGGAAAGGGGACAGAAGATGCTCTAGAAAATTATTTTACTCATGTTTCCAAGGCTATAAACTCAAATCGACGCACTGACAGCCCTTTCATTGACATTAGCATGGCTTTTGATAACATTGACCACAAGATTCTAACCTTTAAGCTTCAGAGAGCTGGTATTCGAGGAATACCACTAAAATGGTTTACCAGTTACCTGTCATCGAGAATGCAGTGTGTAAAAATTGGTGATATTTATAGTAATTACAATACGATACTTCTGGAGTTCCACAAGGCTCTGTCTTGGGTCCAGTCCTATTTCTAGTTTATATAAACGATCTATGTTATTTCAATTTTAGAGGTCATGTGACAGCATTTGCTGATGATGTCGCCTTAAATTATGGAGGTTTACTCTGGAGTGATGTAAAATATGATATGAGGTCTGATTTGATCAATTTGCAACGTTGGTTTGCTTCCAACAAATTGTAAATGAGTGTAACTAAAACGAAATATGTGTTACCATTTATGTAACAGGTACAAGTTTGATTTAGTTTTATATTATCATGAAGAAAACTGTCCGATAACTTCATGCAATAGCTGTTTGCCCATTGAACGGGTTTCCAGTTTTAAGTACCTGGAAGTAACCATTGATGAATTCTTAAAGTGGCAACAACATATTCATAGTCTAACAAATAAAATGTGACAAACACTGACAAATTTTTACTTCATCAGAAATCAATGCTCTTTATATTTCCTTAGGATAATTTATAACGCGTTAGTACATTCCAGACTAAGTTATGGCATTTTTTGTTGGGGTGGCGCTTATTTGAACTCCTTGAAACCTGCCGTTTTTTACAAAAAAGAATTATTCGTGTTATTTTGAAAAAGAACACAATTGAAAGATCCTTCCCACTTTTTCTTCATTTACGTTTGTTTCCATTGAAGCATCTATATATTTATAAGGTTTTACGGTGTTTTTATATTAGAAGTGGTAACTCTTTTCTATTATATTTCTGTGCCTGCTTTCTCCCTTTACCCTGCGATAAAAAGGTATACCCCTACCAAAATCAAATTTGACGTTGTTTAAAAGATGTTTTTTGTATGACCAAAGTTATACAATCTAAAGTTATGCAATCAATTTACCCCAGTCATGCATTAGTTCTAAGTCTATGAAGTTCTAAGTTCTAAGTTTTTGGGAAACGTATATTCTTGACTTCTCACCAAAGGAAGTGTAGAGCATATATTGTTGTAAAATATTAACGTAAATGAGTTATAAATAAACTCTTAGTAGGTAGCTTTTAAGTTACGCACTTCCATTGTTTAGAAATTGTCATGGTATCACTACACGAGCCATATATATATCTTTAAGTAAAGCATAATATATTATTATTTGATGGTAGCCTTAAAAAGCTTCTCCTTCAAGGCCACCTAAAATTACTCTAAATTTGCTATTGAAATGTAATTTGTGTATGGAGTAATAAACTTATTATTATGTTATTATAATTATTATATAATTAATTTGACATTTTAATAATGCTTAAAACACTATGGCTAAGCAACTGACGCCAGCATGTGAATGACTACCCGGTGAATAAATTTAAAAGTAGAATGTGCAATGTAATGCAAATCAACGTTATACTCAATTGTTTTTTATTACTTTTAAGCTCACCGATAACGTCTTTTATGAGTTTTTACTGGCGTAAGAGAATGAAATCAATCTCCACAGAGCTCGCAGAACATGTAACCAGGCCGATGCAAAGGCAGTGAACCCAGTATCTGACTTGGATCAGAGAATTGTGCTGTACACCCTTCACGGGCTAAAATTTATTACCTGGAAGCGGAGAGAATTTATTTGAGAACTCGGAACTCGGGAAATTTCTCGGCAATTTTTCACGAAACCAGGAAGAAATAATTTCAAATTCTATGGGCCTTTACTCTGAGCTACTCCCATTCGTCATTCCCGGACCGCCTCCAAAGTAAATAACTGACAAAGAAAACTGACCTACAAAAACTACCTAAAATATGAGTTGGTGCATATATTTTACGTTTGGAGAAATTTAAATTAAAATTGTTTACTGGTGGCATATTGCACAAAAACTGATGACGAGGAAGTTCTGATCGCACCATCAGAAACTGATGACAGTTGCGATAAGAAAATAATTGTCATTCTCCTAACCAAGTCACCATGTCAATAACAGGACATCTTCGTGATTTTTTACTGCCGCGATTTAAAATTCCTCATCAGAAAATGTGCCGAGAAATTTTGTTATACACTATATAAAAATTTAAAGTTCGCAACAATCCGTGAAAACTTTAATGGCGTTACCCACTGAATTTGCACAATATCATTAACAGCATAGCATCCATCCTCAAGTCCAATTACGAGATCTGCTTCCTTGTCCCTAATGGCATTGCATATTCCTCGAAGTGATTCCTCACCATCCTACTTCACATTTCCATGTGCGAGATTGCTTTGCACATCTTCGCAGATATCCTTAGCCTATATTTTTTCTGCATTTATCGATTTAGAATTTACCGCACTCCTTGTTCTTTTGCAGCAATTATTGCCTTTCTTCATGCTTCACATTATTCTCCTCTCTTCAATCAATCCTAACAAATCTTCCGTAATCCATGGATTCTTCTTGGCAACTTTTCTTCTCCCCACAACTTCTTTTGCTGCTTCCTGTAGCCCGATTTTGATTATATCATATCTATTTTCCACTGATTTCACATCCAGGTCCTGTTCTATCTTGTCTTACATGCCCTTTGAAAGGCTTCCCATTGTTGAGGCTCCTGCAGTTTCTCTACATGTCGTACGTCTGCTGATTGATTTCTTAAATGTCTTCTTTGTAAAGTTCGCATTTCATTATCACTGATGTATGGTCACTGTCGATATTCGTATCCAGGTAGCTTTTGCAGTTCTTCACCTGGTTCCTGAATCTTCGCTTCATTAAAATGTAGTCAATTTGAAATGTTCTTCTGTGTCCCGGAATTTTCCAAGTGTATCTTCTCTGTTGGTGGAATTTAAAGAATGTTATTGCCACCGCCAGCATGTTCTGTGTGCAGAATTCTACAAGTCTTTCTTTTCTCTCATTTCCGTTTCCCAAGCCATATTTTTCGGTCTTATTCCTCCTTGACCTTCACCTACGGTAGAGCTCCAATCTCCTAAAACAAATTGGTTACCTTCTCCTCTAAACTGCTTTATTACTTCCGTGATATCCACATTGATACACTTCATCTTCCACTTCTTCATCTTCGTAGTCCAACGTAGGCATATAAACTTGCACAATGGTTTGGTCTCAATCTGTACTCCCTGACGTTACTGTACCGCACCCTAGTATGGTCAGATTGGACCATGGTTTCATAGTATATTCTTCCGCCCGGGAGTCATATTGACGACCGTTGTCAACGGTGCATAGTGCTGGGCTACCGATGGCAATTGGTCCCTCCATTCCGCCTCCCGTATCTATGCAGATTCGGGCGAGCTTCCGTTGAATGTCAGGAGCAATATACTTATGTGCAACCATGTTGCCAAGGTTAAACTCAAAGGAGCATCCTTGTTTTAATATTGTTTCTAACACCCGTTTCATTCATATTTTTAATAATAGACGAACACGGTGCACAAGACCACTAAGTGTGCGGATTAAGTCTTTTAAGGATGACTACGGTATTTCGCTCACGAAATTAAACCGAGATAAGAATTTCAGAGCACCTCCGTGGGGAAAGTAAGTCAACCAGTACGTAACTTCAGCTTATAGAGTTACTACACGTCTTCCACCGTTACTGCCGAGTAGCAGTGCTCTTTCCGAGAGATTATTGACACACGTCCCGGCTCCGCCGCCGCGCCGCTTACGCGGATGGCTCGAAGACGGAGGAGGCGTGTGAGGTGAACTCATCCCACCACGAAGTCATCACGGCAAGGTTTAATCCCATGATACACAGCGGAGCTCCTTCCTATAAGGATGGCTCTGTGCGGGATTAAGGGACGTAATGCCTCCATTATAGTCTGCAGTGACTTCGTGAGTGCACTGTAGGCCATGTCTCGCTTTTTCCCAATGCACCCAATGGGGAATATCCACTATTTTTTATAGCTCTTCGAATGTGAAGTTTATTAGCTAAAATCGCTAAAATGAGCTGGGCAAAAATGTTGCTGAAGAATTAAGTTGTGTTACAAAGATATTACTCTTTGAAAATTGTACATTTTAGGCTGCTTAAAGACACGACGACATCGCGTGACGCCACGGCACGGTATCACTATGGGCGTTGTTCATCTGTTTATGCGTGGAGGTAAGTTGTTTAATGAATACTTGGCGATAACGTATGTATTTATCTCATTTGTTTAATGCAATAAACGATTGTATTTCGATTTTTTATTTACAGAGTATGGATGGTAACAAGCAAATCGTCCATAAATTATATAATCCCTTTATAGTGCCCTAGAATTTCTGCTACGTCTATGCAATTACTAGTTTTTTTAAAGAAGAATGCCGCCGTAAGGGAGTCTACCAAAGGAAATTGTCACAATGTGCTTTTTTAAGTATTTTTTCAATCATTGTTTCGTTCGAGAAACTGCTAAAAACCTCAAAACAATATATTCACTTCGTTTTCTTTTAAAAATAAATGTCTATCTCCGTAGCAACATGGAACCAATACCGTGCAGTGACGTCAGAAGGTGTTTCATGTCACATGACTTTCGTCAATTTTCGGGAACATTTTAATGTCATTTAATAACCTTTGTGGTGGGCGTAGAAAAATTTGGCCTATACATTTAAATTGGTGAGAAAATTTCGCATCAAGTACATCATTAATCTTCGAGAAACAAATTTCATGCATTGACCAGGATATTCAATGTAGCGTAATGTCCCTGGAGAGAAAGGGAATTCATGTCGAATTCTTATGGGTTGTTGGACATGTGCGGATAGCAGCGAATGAGGCAGCGGACTCCGCCGCTAAGGAGGCGTTGCAAAGAGGCCAACACTGCCGTTGCACAAGTACCTGTGGAGGATCTGAGTGCTGTTTTGAGGGACGCATGCCTTCAGCAGTGGAGGAATACGTGGAATCAACAAATCACAAACAAGTTACGTGAAATTAAGGCCGACATAGCAATGTTGCCGCCTTCAGTTGGAAGGGAGGAAGTTGTCATCACACACGGGTGAGGATAGGGCACAGTGCCCCCTAACCCACTTCCAGCTCTTATCGGAGAGGAAATCTAAACCCATTGCGACTCCCCCTTTACTATGAGGCACCTTCTGGTGACGGAGTGTGATGTGATTCGCGCTGCGCGAGAAAGATTGAACATTGTGGGCAATCTAGGACAAATCTAGTATCCCAGGCACTGACCCCAACATGATCGATCCTGTACTTTCCTTTTTTGAAGGAGACTTCTATTTTTTTAATTAACTTTTAGTAGTTTTACATTCTTAGGCTATAATGCACATTCTCCATACTCGTTTATAAAATATTTGGACAAGGTGCAAAATGATCCGTCGACGCACCTTTAAAAAACTAAAACTACTTTGCAGAAAAAAATTTGATCCTTTTTGTCGGCAATTGCAAAGTAAGAGAAATAAAAGGTGGAAATCGCGGTGCAGCCGAAAGTACCCTTGTGCCTAAAGTGTCTAGGACGAAGAGCTGCACACACTTCATCCGAGGAAAACAACGTCCGGTCAGGTCACTCATTTTAACGAAACATGCCCTCCCCCACAAAAGAAGGGGGGAGCGTGAATTATACTTTGAGACTATGCTATCATGTTTAGAATTTTGAATAGCGAAAATTCATTTTCATGCTTTCCATTAGCAAAAATAATTTCTAAGCATGCCAGATGGGACCTCATTTCATAAATTAATGAAAAGAGAAATACACGCGACCGAAGTCGTAGGGCTGAGTTTAAAGCCACCGAATGCGTCCAGCGAGATGCAGAGGGCGAAATGATCCTTATATGCATGTAGGAATAAGCTGCGCTTTGAGCGAGTTTACTCGTCGGGTAAGCAGTGGCGGACAGAAAATGATGGCATTTCGAGGGGGTATTGGTCTATCCCTGGGAAAGTTAGGACTGTGTGTAATATTGAAATCATGAAGATGCCCTGACTTGGCGAGGAAAGGCCGCCAACAATTCTGCATTCCATCACCCAGAGGAGAGGACGGTAGTTCTATGGTAGTCGGTGCAGTGACACTCATTTCACCACTGACGTGGTAATATTTACTGCATCGGCAGCAGCAACGAGAAGTGGCAGGCACCACACAATTATTTCGAGAAGTCGCAGCTCTTCTTCTCTTTTTAGCAACACTTGGTGGCACCCTCTCGAGTAAAGTATTTCCGATGTAAAATAGTTGACCATCAATCAAGAGTGAATAGATATTTAGGGTAGGAACACGGAAGTGTGATCTCTTCGGTTCAGCGGAAGACTAGAGAAACTGAAAAAGGGCCCTCGATATATTAAGAGTCAGTGACATGAGATGGCATGAAGAGGAGACATTTGGAGAGGAAGTAAAAAAAGTATTCACACCGGATCACAAAATGGTAACGCTGGAGTAAGCATAATGCTCAGGAAGAGGGCAGGTCTGCGTGAGAAGAGCTTCTTGCAGTTCAGTGAGAGGAGTATCCTCGTTAGGGTTGAGCGGTCGGCTCCCCACGTCGAATGTGATAAAAACCTTAAACTATTTAAAATCTTCATACATCTGTCCTTAAAATATTTTATATGCTCTTACCAAATTCAACTGATAGTCTCAAATCATGCTAAGGAATCCTATTACTTGGACGCAGGTTAGGTACGCTTTCCCAAACACAAAGGCCGTGGTAGGTGTAGTCCTCTCAAGCTGTAGAAATAACATTTCGTCTTCTCTGCCTTAAAGCGAAATCCATTATTTCCGGACCAGGTGTTGAGTTTGTTCAAGGTCATTTGCATTTGCCTTGCTGCACTGACCAGCTTGGACGATCGGTAAAAAATTGCTAGATCGTCTACAAACAAGGATCCGATCAATGGTGCTTGGATACACCCTGCTACGTCTTTTATTGCAATGGCAAAGAGCGTTACGCTCGACACGGAGGTACTCCGTTCTCTGGAAGGTAAGAGTCGGGCAGACAGTTTCCAATTCTGACTTTAAACGTCCGGTCACTCATTTTAACGATTAATATCCTCCCCCAAAAAAGTAGTGGGGAACGGGAATTATATCTTTCTTTTAAAGCCAGAATGATCTTAAAAGGTGACACACACCGATTTTGAAAGCAATCCGATCACTGTGACTCATAAAGAGAAAATCTCGAAAAAAAGTCATGTTTTTTACGATTTTCCGATATTTTTAACGCGATGATCGACTCCCCCTCTCCCTAAAATAAGGGAAGAAGGTGTATTATATTTCGTTTAAGACAAAGGACCTTTAGAAGAGACCACATACCGATTTTAAACGCAATCCAATCACCGTAACTAATCTTAAAAAAATCCCGAAAAAAGTCATATTTTTTATCATTTTTCGAAACTCCGAACGAGGTGTGCGACCGGAAGATATGATTTCAAAAAGGTTTCTTTCTTCGTGATGAGGGTGACGAGTAGCAACGTTTCCGTGCTGTTACCATTCGATTATTACGCTTTCGTGTTTTTCGGCCCACCCTAGTGTAAATTACCCTTCGCGTTCTATTTCCGCTAGGAAATGATTTTATCCTGATAGAGTTTATATGATGACCTCGCGACGAACTTCGCATGGAAAATACCAGCAACGCTTGATAGCGTGACAGCTCGGGCGCCGAGCACCTCTTGTCATTATTCTTTGTGCTGGGAAACGCGATTTTACCTACTGAGCGCATTCTATCGAGTTTTCTGAGGCGACTCAATGAATTTGTTTCACCTCGTGGTGTGAGTTGCAGAGAGAGTATTTCGGTTCAGTGCGTTTCCGGAGAGGGTCCCGGAATGGATAATTAGAGGCACATTACGCAGATCAAATTCATAACTCCATGGCACGCGACTGCATTCAAATTCTGTGCATTTAGGCCAAGGTTGCTATTTGGCCTCGAATGGAAGGGTTCATGGCATATGATTGCCTACAGTTTATACACGTTTCATCTCAAAGTGCGTCGAAGCCCGGTAGAGCATATTTAGCGGCAGCGTTCCCCTTTAACTTTATTTAACGGCATTACCACATTGCTTTTAGTACTAGCAACGCAGATATCGATTTTGCCTTCCAGCTGGAGTTGCCTCGAGTCTTTCGTCAACGGAGAATATACGCTCTTTCGGCAGGACTGCTATGCTCCCCACGAAGTCCTAGAAAATAATACTCCAAGTGAGAACAATAATGCTGGAAAGTACCACGCCCGTTGTGATAGGGCAGTCGGCTGCATCTTCTAATCACGCCTAATCACGGAACAGAAAGAAAAACGAGAAGCTGCCCATCAAGGGAGACCTTGGAATCATTCCGTGCTATGATTCCATGGTCCAGCTACTCTTAGTGCTTTTTGAGAATTTATACTTTTACTTCCATCGTTAGATTTTCAAATCTGCTTTCCCTTAATCTTTTTTCAGTAGAAAACGGAAGGAAGCATATTGCACTTCTGATTAATGACGTGTAAACGTCTCAAAATCGAGGAAGTTTGGCCTGTTGAGGGGCACTCAAACTTCGAGGTAATTTTGCCCCACAAATGTACCATCCCTTTCTTTCTATGTGATTCAGCTATAGGAACAATTCGCTTCAAACACAGTCTTCCATTACTTCTGACTCATTTCATTCACTCGCTGCTGCTCATCTATCATATCCTTCTCCAATCCCGTGTACTTATTCCTAAGTTCAACTCTTCAACTCATAAATGAATTACGCTCCATGCTTTCTTTGAGTCGCACTGCGTTCCATACGAACCTATTATCCATGCGCATATTTAAGCTGCAAATCTTCCGAGGAATTATTCCAGTGCACTATACGCACTCTGTATAACGCTGCAGGAACTACTCAGGCCCACCCTTGGGCCTTCACTCAATCCTAATGCATTTTGCATCATCAGTTTGAGTCAAAAATTAAGATTACCCTCACAAATGGATAACAGTTCTCAGGGTTAGAGGTGGTGTAACTCCAATCTGCCAATCAACGACGAACAGAGGACCTATTCTTTCGTTAATTGTTTCTTTCAAAGTGGAGAGTTGATCAATAGTTGGTTGATTATATTCACAGAGTATGCATGTCCCGATAAGTAATATTTGGTGGAGCAAAGAAGTCATTCCAACATTACTGTATCGCGAAGAATAGTTGACCTACCAGTAAACATTTAAAACACTTTAAAAGAGAGATGTGTATCCACCAGTCTGCCTTTGGACGAAAGGCATAAGTGAAGCGTCTCGTATTCCTCCGAGGAACTTCCTCCAAGGAAGGATAAGGAAGAGAGGTTGGAATCTTTAGAAATGTATGGACATTAGAGTGCCCCAAAAATCGAAGTCGTTTTTTTTGAACGCATACCCTCTTCATTTATTTACACGGTGTCAACACAATCGAAAATAAAATTTTATAAACGTAGGACCTCGGTAACCCGCGCCGACTTTTATTGAAACATGTCAGTACTTACTAAGTACGACGCCACTGAAAACCTTCCATATGTTAATGGGAATAAATCGAAAAATGTACAATGCACATTGCACAATTGAACATTGTACCAGGTATGTTAACAAAGTAATGAGACCGATTGCTTTGTGTTTGATCGAGCAACACTGGTGACGCGAAATCAAATAAAAGTTCACAACTGCCCTTTCTAATGGACAAGTTCATGCAGTTTTATTTTTTCATCTCCGTGAATTGAATTTAACTGTCAATGAAAAGAGAAATCTCACTATTCGCGAATGTTCTATCTTTTGGAAAAAGGCGCGTATACCTGCCAAATCTTTTCCTAAGTGTGTGAAGGAACTCATCATCATTGGTCAACAATCCTAGGATTGGTTTGACGCAGCCCTCCACTCGATTCTTCTATCGGCCAACCTCTTCATATTCACGTAGTACGTACGTAGTGAAGTTCAGAACAGTATATAAATACTAATCCTTTTTTATGCATGCTATGTAGTGCATGTTTGGTGAGAATTCACCTCCTGCCACACACCTTTACGGTGGCTTGCAGGGTATTCTGTAGATGTAGATTTGAAGGCAGAAGAATTACGTCAATATGAAGAGGTTTTCCGAGAGCAGAATCGAGTGGAGGGCTGCATCATACCAATGTCAGGATTGTCGACCGATGATGATGATTTTAAGTCGGGTTTCCCGCCAGATCGGATAGTCCATTATGGTGGACGGGCTGCTGGCAATTTGGAAAGCCGGAGATGATTTTTCTCGAGCAAGTTCTCCAAGAAAAGGACGCGTTCTGAATCACCCCTCAACGGGAGGACACTCCGACTGGGGGTCGCAGCCTCACGAGAGGGCAACGTGGCCCTGGTCCGCTTGTTGACCGCTCTCTCGGCTAAGGTGGCGCCCGCTGGCGCCATTTCGGGCGGAATTGTGTCACTGAGGGGATGGCCACGCGGGAAGGAAGGTTAAGGGACGGAAGCAGCTGCCCGGAACATCTAAATATATTAAACTGGGGCGGCATCACTCACTCGTGGAATGGAAGCCGAGTGCGTTGGAAGCGCTCGGCTGCATATCGCCGAACGGGCGCATGGCAGAGGTTGTGGGCCACCGGCCATCCACACACACACAGGAGGGATGTGAAGGAAGACAGAATCCACTCAGCAGTGTTGCACCTGTTTGGAGATGCATTGCGGCTTCTAATAGCACCCAATGAGCGTGAAACGGCAGCCTTTAATTTGCCTATATTTTCTTATGCATAGATATGCCGAGCGTTTACAATTACATCCTTATTACTATAAAGCAATATTATCCGAATAGTGTCAGAGTGAAGATGTTCGTCAAAGTGTCATTTGGATGATATAGTCCACTTCATTTATGATCAATTTTAATTTAGGTTAGATCAATTCAATATGGTCGTCTCAGCGACGGTAACTCTCATGGTTTAAATCATACAGCTGGTACGAAGTTCGCTTTTTCTTCGGGTATTTTATTTCCCAAAATTATTCACGGGCAATTTTTCAAAATTCGTTTAAAAATATTTAGGTAAGAATTTTTTTGCGCCCTAAAACTTATTGCTTCCGTCTGCAAATACTAGATTAATATCAAAATATGGAAAGTAATCTGGATTTAAAAATGCAGTTTATGTATGAAACTGCAAAGGAGTATAAGCATCAAAAATTGTATATTACTGATGCCCATTTCTATCACTGAATACTTCATGTCGCTGTCATAAAAACAGATTTTCAACTCTCCATCATATCTTTGATTAATATTTCGGATTAGATGCAGTCAATGGGACGCAGTTCAATATCCCTAACTTGAGTGATGCTCAAACAAGGGACATTGAACCCTAAAGGATAACCCAGATTATTACCCAAACTAAGTAAAATGATATCCTCATATAAAGCGAAGAAAAAAGAAAAATTAATCATTTTAAAAACTTTAACTTTGCGTTCTCAATATGGCTTAAACATGGAAATCTTAATTGCAACGAGAAACCCTTTCCATCTTCCTTCATAATTTTTCTCCTCTGAGATGAGGAAAAATTAATTTAACAGTAACGAGCAAAAGGACGTAAAACTGCTTAATATCCTCCAGAACTTCATTTCTGGGATTTTCAACTCGTTTCCTTTCGCCGTCCACATTCCTCCCCTGAAATCACAATTTAAAGCATTTCGCCCACTCTTTTCCTTCCTTCCTCCGCACACGGGAAACACTCCCTTCGTTTCCGCCCCCCGCCGCAAAATGAGTTTTTATCATTCCTCTGCGAATAACAGCGCCCCTTAATAAGGCGTCGCCTAAGAGTTAGGTCAGCCCGCAGTAAATCACGTGATCTTCAGCAGTGAAAGCTTTTAATAAAACCGAAAAAAAGTTTTTTTTTTGTTTTCAAGCTTCTCAATATCCATTCAAGGGAACTCCTTTTCCGTCCTTATTCTAGGTCCTATAAATTTTAATATTATCTCGTCTAAAACTGGAAGAGGTGAAAGAGTTCTGTTACCTGGGAAGCAGAGTAACAAATGATGGACGAAGCAAGAAAGAAATAGTGAGTAGAAGAGCCCAGGCAAAGAGGACATTCCATCAAAAGAAGAATCTACCTAGAGCTGGAAATACAAGCTTGGAAGTAAGGAAACAGTTCATCAAAACGTATATCTGGAGCATGTTTCTTGACGGCAGTGAGGCATGGACAATGACAGCAGCGTATAAGAAAAGGGTGGAAGCATTCGAAATGTGGTGCTATCGTAGAAAGATGAAGATAAAATGGATCGACCGAGTGACAAATGAAGAAGTCTTAAGAATAGTTTGAGAAAAGAGAAGTCTGCTGAAAATTATAAAAAGAAGACGGGACAATCTAATCGGCCACATCTTAAGGCACGATGGCCTGATGAAGACGATTGTGGAAGGAAAAGTGATCGGGAAGAATGGAAAAGGCAGGCCTCGTATGAGTTACACAGAACAGGTCGTAAAGGACGTGAAAGAGAGGAGCCACGTTAATATGAAGAGGTTGGCCGATGGAAGAATCGAGTGGAGGATTGCGTCAAACCAATCCCAGGATTGTTGACCGATGATGATGATCTCGTCTAACGCTTGTGTTTCATTCTTGCTCTTCTTTCTTTACGTCTCTTCCTTTCATTCTCCTTGTACTATTTCTATTTTAGCAGCGCTCATTATGATTAGCCATAATCAACAAGAATTAATTAAGTGAATTAATTTTGAGCGAAAAAACACTTGCCCATGCGTCGTCTTCAAGTCAAACAGGTAAAGATCTACATCTACATGATACCCTGCATGCCACCGCGAGGGTGTTTGGCAGAGGGTGAAGATCACCAAGCATGCACTACCGACATCCTAACAAGAAACTATATGGTCTCATGCAACTAGATTGTTGGTATCTGTAGTATTTAAGGGGTTAATACACACATCATGCACTACAGGCTACTCAAAAATATTTCACCTACCTATCCCTTTGCTATACTGCCCATTCTGTTCTCTTATAGTACGGGGGAAAAATGCCATTTTGAATCTATCAGTACGACAATCTATATATCTAATCTTATTTATCTGATCGAATCTATCATAATACGCTGGTGTTTTTAGTACGCGCCTAACATCTTCAGTAAAGCTCTCCGATTGAAATCTCTGTAATAGATTTAATCTGTACCTTAACGTACGCTCTGATAATGACGACTGAGAGTTGAAAAAGACCACGTGGAATGAAATCATCTGGCATGAATGTGGATTCAGTGGTTGATTATTCGATGCCATATGGGTGCCCACTCGGATTTTGTGTGGAGGAGAGTTAAGTACGCCGTGGACTCCTCTCCGCCTTTCGCTACTAACACCCACCGACGCAGTGAGCCACTTCATCACGGCTCCCTGAGAATTTCCTGCCGACAGCCAATTACCCGCCACTATGCAAATGGCCTTAAGCACCAGTGGCCTCCCCAGAATAATTACCACCGCAATTATATTTTGGTCCGCTGTCTCTGTAATGCTGGGTTATCAATTTCAAGCTGTACATGGTACCCGAAACATCGAAGTATCTCAGGGAATATTAGTGAACAGATTAATTGTACTTCCTAACATGGTTGGCTAGGAAAAATCGGATATCCAACCAGCCAACAATGGCAAGGCTTGGTCTTCTCACAACTTTCTACCAATCGCCAAATCCCGGAAAATGAAGACTCGATATCCATATTCTTCCCTCGCAATTATCGTCTGCTTCATCATCAATTTTTACTTGAAGGAAGGTCATCATACTCCCATAAAGACAATGCATTTCACCGTGAAAAACCTTAATTTTCAAATCCATATATCTTGGTTAAATGTTCGATGACATAGCAATGTTTTACACCACTCGATAGGGAAAACGATGAACTATAATTATGTTAAAATGAGGGTAGGTTATCGGGCATGCCTAAAGTGATGCTTCATCCTTAAGAAATGCTAAAATTTACGGCAATTTAGTACTTTTTCGGGCAGAATAAGAATCTTTTAAGTTTAAGCTTAATGGTGAATTTTCAATTCCAACATTTAGGTATTGTAATGAGTAAAAATGGGAACCCTCTCTCCGAAAAAACCTGGTTTCCCAACTGAATTCAGCGCAAAAATATTTTCGACCGTGGGATAAATAAATATCAACGATCGGGATGTAACCACATCAAAACCTATTTCTGGACGTTATTAATGGCCCTGCAAAGTTTGGTTGTGAAAGATTCATCCGGTTCCATTGAATAACGGATATATCCTGTTGATGATAACATACAAACATACATACAAACATTCCACTTTATTTATTAGATTGGGTAGTATTTCTTTATTAATGCATGCCCCCTGCCACACCCCCTTGAGGAGATTTTTAAAGGCATTATGTACATTTGCAAAAGCTCACTCCTGTCCATAGATTTTCCTTTGGATTTGGCGATTTTGTTCCTAGTCTGCTACGAATACTTATTTAAACCCATTTATTTTTATAGATTTTTAAACCCTTTTAAACCCTTAAACCCTCATATAAACCCTTACGTTTAAATCCAAGCAAACAAAAATTGGTAGCAGCCCTGAAAAGAGCTTTGTCATTATCAACCTCCGCGGCCTCGTCATAAATAATTATGCGTGAACTACAAATTAGCGTAGAAGCATGTATGTCATGGCTGTTACCACATCGGCGAATAGTTCCTCCTCCGTCCGATGCTTGTAGGTCTCAAATGAGCCCACGGCTATCCTCATCTACATTTACATCTACAAGATATCCTGCAAACCACCGCGAGGGTGTGTGGCAGGAGGTGTATATCACCAAGCATGCACTACCGACATGCAAACAAGCAACTATGGGGTCTCCTCCCGACCCTTCTACTGATTTCTCTCTTAAGTCGGGACCAAAGACCTTCAAGATTTCATGTGCGCGTCCCTCTGTCCCTGGGCTTCACGAAATTTACTGAATGGTTCACTGTGTCGTGTGTATACCCTAATTCCGCTAGCCCGGAATACCCCCTCCACATGTCTCATTTGATGCATGTTCCTGTTTTATACGCATCGTGCAATCGCCTCCCTCGGCGTCGCTGCGTCCCGACGCTCGACAACGCAGAGGGAGGTTTCGCAGGTGTCCCGCCAGATGTCTCCCCAAACCCATTTGGTTTTCGGTTATGCTCACGACGACCGCGAAGGCACTCCTATCAATCTCCAGCGTGTTTGCGCAGGACCGCCGCCGATCTGTGAGCTCTCTTCCTGAAGCCACACGCAGATCAAGTCTCAAAAACTCCTGCCCTATTCTCCCCACCGTATGGCGCTCTAGTCCCACTTTTTTGCATTTGGCATCCGCTGGATATCTATTTATCCACCCAATGACCACAGCTAATGCGTCCTCCACGCTAGTGCGGAATCTGGAGAACATAGTTCCCGCCAGGATTGGCGTAGCTGTGGGTCGTTTACCATTTTTTCAAATTACCGAATCTGATAGAGTTTGTAAAATAAAAATACACGTATTTTCCCGTTTTTTGATCCGTCAATTATTTCTCGAGTTATAAGCGGCGAAAAACTGATGTTTTTAACCCTTTCGGAAAAGTGGGTGTGGTGCAAACTCTGACGTATATCGACTTCGTCCAATCACAACTGAGCCCGCGAAGCTACTTCGCCTTATCGCAAAGGGGGGGACACAGCTGACTCTGCCAATAGGAGTGATTGCGACATCATCTGTGCGAGCAGACCTTCCGAGAATCACCCTCCAATCCCTTCCCTTCCTCTAAGAGCAGTCAAGGACGGGAGGAAAATGACGTCAATGTTATCACAGCAGCTTTTTCGGTGGGCGTCACCTTTTGCTTATTTTCAGTTTTGATTTACGAGTGAATGGTTCATCTACATCTACATCTGCACGATACCTTGCAAGTCATCGCGAGGGTGTGTGGCAGGGGGTGAAGATCACCAAGCATGCTATACTAACATGCGAACAAGCAACTATAGGGTCTCATGCAACTAGATTGTTAGTATCTCTTGTATTTAAGGGGTTAATACATGCATTATGCACTACAGACTACTCTAAAATATTTCCCCTACCTATCCCTTTGCTATGCTGCCTATTCTGTTCTATTATCGTACGGGGGAAAAATGCCATTTTGAATCTATCGGTACGACAATCTATCTCTCTAATCTTATTTATCTGGTCGAATCTAGCATAATACGCTGGTTTTTTAATATGTTCCTAACATCTTCAGTAAAGCTATCCGATTGAAATTTCTCTAATAGATTTTATCTGTACTTTAACTTACGCTCTGATAATGATTCCCACCCTAATTCTTTTATTAATTCTGAAACGCTACTCAACCTATCGTAACACCTTTTAACGAACCTAGCTGCTCTACGTTGCACACTGTCTAGTTCTCTGATCAACCCTAATTCATTAGGATCCCATACACTGGCTGCATACTCTACTGGGCCTGGTGATTTTTATCTGCCAATGCTTTTTAACTGCTGCTCTATTCCGCGACATGAAATTTATATTTCGGGCATTTGCTAATATTCTGTAGTGCATGATGCATGTATATAATACTATACTTATAACATGTATATAATACTATACTTATAACATGTATATAATACTATACCCTTAAATACTATAGACACTAACAATCAAGTTGAATGAGACATTATAGTTGCTTGTTTGCATGTTAGTAGTGCATGCTTGGTTATCTTCCCCCCTGCCACATACCCTCGCGGTGGCTTGCAGGGTATCGTGTAGATGTAGATATGCCGCTTCTCCAAGAATCAGGTCACAACAGTACGAATGAATGATGGAAGAAAAACAGAAGCCAAAATAGATGAGGAGTTAGACAAAGATACAGCCTCTCGCCATTATTATTCAATATATAACTAAAAGAATCAAAACGAGAAACAGAAGAAATTATTATAAAAGTAATCAAGGTTAAAGGTGTAGAAATAAACATGCTTCCGGTTCGCAGATGGGTATCGCAGTTCTAACAGAAAGGCAAGTGGAATCTTGGAATCTTGGAAGCATCTTGGAATAGTATGGACCTAGTAATTTAGGAATATAATATGAGAATCAACAAAAAGAAAGGAGCGAGGCACGCTATGAATCAGAGACATGGAGTATCGGAAAAACATGCAAGTGAAAAATTGAAGCTTTCGAAATACAATGCCGGAGGATAATGATGAATTGTTTTTTATGCATGACATGTAGTGCATGTTTGGTGAGAATTCACCCCCTGCCGGACACCTTTATGGTGGCTTGCAGGGTATAATGTAGATGTGGATGAAATTTACGCACAGCTCCTCCCCCGCCAATATTCGTGTGACGAACATAGAGATCCCCGAATAAGACTCGCACAGTCTGTCTTTTCCCGCTCCCTTTTTCGTAACTCTCCCTCTCGGGTAGCAACGGTGTCACATCCCATCCGCTTTTTACGCGAAAATTAGGAAAATCCTTGATTTTCCATCGTAGAGCGTCAATCAAAAAAGGTTTTTGTACGTGTTGGAATGAACGATACGGTGAAGAAGATAAATTGTTGATACGTTCCGAAGTTTTTCACCTCGAAAAACCACGTGTGGTGGTCAATTTCCCCGGGGACCCCTTCCGTTGGGAATAATCTGCCTTCGCTGGGCTCCCGGGATGGGCGAGGCTGGATTTTCCACGAGGGTAGACCCCTCTAACGACCTACGACCCCCTAGCTACCTGAGAGATGGCCCCGCTTAACTACCATTAACCATGCAACCATTACCATAAAGAGGCACATAAAACCTGTGGTATTATAAAGAGTTTTTAAATATTAATTGAAATTGTGGCATTTAGGCGATTGTTTAGGGAAACTCAAAAAAAGGCGACGTTTTGGCCGAGACCGTGCGAATGTGCTGCAACCCACTGCTCTAGACGCAGCTCTAAATACCTTAAGCCAAGCGAAATATCTGTGATTTGATGAATTTCATTATGGCACTACGTCATGGTTTAAGTTACTAGGCTGCTTTAAAGGAGTATTTACTATTTATCCAATATTCCATGTGGGCAAAGCTTCATTAGTGATAGTCTACCCCAAAAAGTGATACATTCTGCTGGGAAAATAAAAGTTCATCTACATCTACACGATACCCTGCACGCCATCGCGAAGGTGTGTGGCAGAGGGTGAAGATCACCAAGCATGCACTACTGACATGCAAACAATCAACTATAGGCACTCATGCAACTAGATTATTAGTATACATACATCATGCCAATAGACTACTCGAAAATATTTCCCCTACCTATCCCTTTGCTATGCTGCCTATTCTGTTCCCTTATAGTTCGGGGGGAAAACGCCATTTTTGAATCTATCAGTACGAAAATCTATCTCTCTAATCTTTTTTACCTGGTCGAATCCAGCAAAATATGCTGGTGTTTTTAATATGTGCCTAACATCTTCAATAAAGCTATCTGACTGAAATTTCTCTAATAGATTTTATCTGTACTTTAACCTACGCTCTGAAAATGATTCTTGTATTTCTGAAACACTACTCAACCTATCGTAACACCTTTTTAACGAACCTAGCTGCTCTACGCTGCGCAGTGTCTAGTTCTCTCATCAATCCTAATTCATTCGGATCCCATGCACTGGCTGCATACTCAAGGTGGGGCCTAACTAGTGAAAAGTTAAATGAAGATATTTAGAAAAATGAAAACTAAATCATTAAAGAAAACAATGATTAATTGAGTTAATCGACTACAATGATAAATTTGCATAAATACTATTCGCATGGATAATATTAAACTTAAAACAACGGGGCGGATCAAACGAATGAATACAGTGTGCAAAGGAAAGTTTGGTTGTCTTGGTTCTGAAGATTTTATTCAATAAAGCTTCAAATCGCGAGTTTCCATCTGCTGGAGTGAGTTACATTCATCCGATTCGCAGTTACACGGAAGAATTGTTTTTCAGGGAACGTATTTCATTTCCTCATGAAACCTGATTCAGGTAACTGAGTACTTAAAATTGAGTATTTAATGCCGTATATACAAAGCTGCCATTAATGAATGTGTACCAGTTGATAAATTATTTTTGTCCCAATATTGGTCTAATCCCTCTGAGACACAGCGTTTCCCAGAAAGGCATTTGTCTCTCACCGATACCACTTTTACTGCACCTGTTACCCCATTAGTATTTTTTTTTTAGAATTCTCTGCTATGAGTGACAGAAATGAAATTTTTTCCCCTGCTGAAGGAAGACGACGCCTATTTGATCAGATGCTGTGTAAAGAGTTTTTTGTTACGATGCGATGATTCAATTCGGTGCTAAATAAGTCTTCTTGGAAATTCAAGAAAGAAATGATAGCTCATTTTATATTACCCCTGTTAATTCATCAAATATTGCAGTCGTAAAAAACAATGCGCCAATATTTTGTGCCCTACTGAGGCTCTTCGGTTCGTCTTTGGATTAAGAGTGACTTCAATGACAAAAGGTGTGGATACCACGACAGTAATGAATCATCAAGCCCCCCTTTTTTAATTTCGCCTGTTCAACTACATTCCAAAGACCTTCTCACTCTCTTATGCTCTTTTTCTAATGTACCACTTTTTCGCCACCTCCTTCTCATATATTTTCTTTCTCTGGGAATGCAGCTACGTCACTCATATTAAAAACTATGCACTATTCATGTTAGATATACAATGCCACTTCCCCTTTTTAGAGAAATGCCTTGTATTCACTGCAGGCATTTTATCATCTCGCAATTTAGTTATTCTCGTTTTCATCGTGCATGAAAGTATTCATCCTTCACTTTGTCCCTTACCATTTGTTTTATCTTGCTGTTCTCTTAATAAGTGTCTGATAACGTTTCCTCTGGCTGGTACTCACAGAACCGAATGGGTTACTCTAAGCAATTTTCCTCCCGGTCCTGTAACAGCTTTCTTCCACCTCGTCGAACGCATTGTGAGAAGAAATACAAATTAACTCAAGAAGAGGATTGATTTGGAGACGCCAAGAATCAAAAGACGGGGCCTTGCTAATTGATGGAACAAAGATCGAGGAAGGAAGTTCGCTTCGAGCCTCGCCCCTCCTTCCGCTGGATTCCATTAGACCCAAGGTGAAGCCAAGCTTGTGGTGCGGATAAAAAGGGTCCCCGAGCAAAGTAAAAAAGGAGTAGGTCGGAAATTGATGGAGGAGATTAAAGGAAAGGGGGAAATGTATAGAGAAGCAAATGGCGATGGCTTAAATAAAACATCGCTACGGGACTCTATTGACTTAATGGTGAATTTAATGCGGATTACGAAGCAATTTTGATTACATTATCCACACACTGCACAGCTTTAATGTGCAAAATCACTTAAAACGATTATTCACTCCACTTACGATAAATGGGAATTTGTTGTTTGACAGGAAAACACGCTAAAAATTGCGTTTTATCCTCGGGCTAATTATATTACGTATTCGGTTAGGCAGCGGATAGAATTCCTTAAATATTTGGCGCACTTAACCGTTTTCATAAAATTTAAATACATATGGTTATAATCCAAATATCATATTTCAAATATCATTAATCACCATGCGATATGCAATATAAATGCAAATACTTGATTTGAATTTAGAGACCAACTGAGCATGGGCATAATGAAGTTCAACGCTGGGTTGACGGACATAAAAAGGTAAAAAGAAACGTTTAGAGTTGTTGCGGTTTATTTGTGTTTCCACCACTGTTCACTGTTTCGCCAGTGGCGGCGCTGCCGTTGGCCCGAGGAGTCAGCTGATCCCGACGCGGTGACCAACGGTCGGAAGGAAGGCTGCGTTCACTCGCTCTCTCTCTCTCTCTCTCGCTTCAGCCGGACACCTACGTGCACTTCCTTCATTCATTCACGGGACAAGACGTACTCATTGTATCTCAAGGGAAAATACATCCCCTACACTTGAAATGTAGCATGTCATTATTTATTTATTCAACATGAAGTCCAAAAACAGCCAACGAGACCTTTACATTGGATTTTGTTAACAAAGGATAAATAACACAATTATAAGACATAGGACAAAAATAAATAAAACAAGAAGAATCAAATTACGACATTATTTAAATCCGCAGGCGTGTAAGACCTACAATCGCGACAATAGTGATGAAAATTCAGTTCTTGCCTTTTTGCGTTCAACAGTTAGCGACAAATTACGTAAATTAACTCACTCTACAGATGACGCCGATTTAGCATGACATCATATATTCTCCAGAAGTATTGATAGCTAGAATGTTGGGAATTTCTAATGGGCGTTCCTTGGTGGGAATTTCTGATACCATTTCTCAGGATGAGGACGGAGAAAAGTCTATGGGCGAATGCACTCTGGTTAGGACTTGAGGGAAGTGTCGTGCAGCAAAGAGGCGACATGAGACGCAAACAGCAGGACGGCATCTCACAAGGACACGAGACTCAAGTCTCCAGTCAAAGCGGCAATTACATCAGAAAAAAAAATAGCAGCAGAGTTAATTCTTTTGTTTGATTTATTTTGGCCTTCAAAATGTTCAAAAAGTCCAATTGTGGCCACTTTGTTTGAAACATGCGATATCAGTCATGCAAGCAAGCGATTCGCCGGACCAGACATGCACCATCTTCAGACGTCAGATTTGTACTTCCTCAAGCAAATCCCACAACAGCGCTCTCCTCAATTGCCACAACGAGAGTGAACATAGCCTTAGCAAACGCCCAGTTTCTACCTTGAATTAAAAACGAAACCAAATCTGAAAGGATAGACGCACTTTACGATGCAATGAATGTGTTTTCATCGTCCTCCTAACGGCGTATGTCGACACTAAAAAATACGTTAAATTAGGGGAGGATATCACATAGATTCGATCTTTTATTGCTGGAATTATATCAGACCGTCTAACTCAGGGATCAGCAAACTTTTGAGACGAAAAAGCAAAATATTAGCTCCCATAAATGATTAAAAATTACTCAAAATCCATACATTCATTTATGTTAGTAAGGAAAATATGAATATGTATCGTTATTAATCGTGATTTTTTATTTTTAACACTTCACCAAGTTGGAATTAGCAAATATTACAATGCGAGTTTTATTTATTGATAGCATATGATGCCATAAGAAATGAAGCTATGAGTGCTTTATTTCCGTTTTCAAATCAACTTCCGAAACACATGGACACACCCGAGGAATAAAGAGAGCCACAGTGTGCCCACGCCTTCTCTAGCCCAACAGAATTCTTATTCTAAGGCTGGTCTTAAGGCTCAACTAGGCGGGATTCAAACCCGCGACACTTGAGCTGACAATCCGGCATGCAACAGAACTGACCACCGGGGCCGGCGGCGATATCTTCATCTAGATGTTACTCTGGAGCAAGTAATGCTTATTGGTACAGTTATTTCCTAATAATGGATCGGTTATTCAGTTTCAAGTCAACGAATGTCAGTTAACGAATCAAAGAACGTTGGCAAATAAACGCGTACGTGAATTGGCAAGAATTTAATCAATACTTGTTTATATATGTTCACATTATCCAAAATATTCACAAATGCCGCTGAAATGAAAAGGACCAAAGGTTATTGCGACTGCAATTCCGCCAAATACCGTGCAACAGACGAAAATCGTCGACCAGCAAACCGCGCACACTCATCGATTGTAAATGCTACGCAGCCCCTTAAACCCAAGCGATGATTCTACTGTCAGTAACGCCTTTTTTCCTGAGTCCTTGACCTTAGACCTCAAACGACACCAACGAGTGACACCCATGGGCTAGGTTCGCTACTTCTAGGAAGGCCGCTGGCTGCCCATCTATCGTAAGGTGCAATTTGATATTGAATTGATGGTGAATATCGATAGCAAAGATAATGAAATATTTTATTGAATTACTATTCTGTAAATGGACAAATAAATTTCAGTAGTTTTCACATCACTTTTGTTTATCCAGCAGATTTATGAAAACCGATTAATTAATCAATTAATTTAGTATCCCTGGCAGAAGAGAAGAATTACGTCACAATGAAAAGGTTGGCCGACAGAAGAATCGAGTGGAAAGCTGCGTCAAAACAGATCCTAGGATTGTTGAGCAATGGTGATGAAATAGCTCTGAGGACTAGATCTGTGACGGCCGGGCATTCGTAGGTGTTGTCCATCAACTGCGTATTTAGTATTTTTAAGACTGTCACTGTAGCCAGGCCAATAACGCGCCGACCTTCCGACCCCAAGGGCGTAGGTTCGAATCCCGTCTGGATCATATAAGTCGTGTTTGCCTTAAGATTAAGCAGTAAGTTGCGATAGACGTTACAATATATCCTCAGTTTTTCATGCATCTTGTTACCATTTTCAACACGGTTATCACACCAGAAACCAGATGCGCAAAGTAAGACAGCGATATAAGAATATGTAAATGTGAGACAGCTCTGGAAGGTGCAATGATGAATCATTTGCAAAGAATACAGAATTGCGGCTCCTTGCAGAACGCTTAATGGGATAGAGTGCATTTCTGATGAAGAGGAATTAATTTTAACGAAAACAATTCCTTCGAATGTGAAGGATTTTAGCATTTCTCCAGATATGAATGGAAAATTTGTGGCCGAGGAGATATTTGAACATGCAATTATTTCGGTTTCCCACGCTGGGCTATGCTCATCCGGTCTGTCCTTATTAATATGCACTACTTTAATTCTGACTTGAATTTTGACGCAGCATCCTCTTGTCGGAGCGATATGCTATATTTATGGAATACCTACGAGTGATTTTTATTTTACATACTCTGATGCAGCACTTCTTCCTGTAGAAACGTTAATTTAGATTTGTAGAAGCACCGCATCCGCGGGTGATGCGTCCACAAAATGCGAGAAGAATGGCACCCTTCTCAGTGCACTTGACTAACGCAAAGCCCTTGAATAGAACGTCGCCTAAGAAATGTTTGCATGCTCAGGAAGTTGGGTACTGGAAAGAAAAGTTCTCTCTCTAATTACAACGTTCAAATTAGGCAAAATAATACCTTGAGTTGTATTGCGTACATACACCTACATGATAGCCTGCAAGACAACATAATGGTGTGTGACGGGGGGTGAGTTCACAACTAACATGATTAAATAATGGGTGTGTACTTACGTGCAGCGAAATTACGTCCTATTTTCAAAAATTAAATTTCATGGACCCGTTTTCGAACTCGAAACCCCATCGTGTTCTTTGTGACCAAAAACCTAACAGTTGAAAGTTTCGCAAAACAATTCTGCCTTTTTTGTACTCTGAATAACTTAACATAGAAAGCCCATCAGCTAAAATTTGGATTTTAGGTTGGACCCTATATCTGGGGTCAAAATTTTTAAAACTTTGCTCAGAATCAAAAAAACTTACAACCTTTTTCTACTCAGGTACCAAATTTCACCCTTGTGATATGAAAGAAAGTGTCTACAATTACAGGTCAAAAATGAAACACGGTCAATGTACATTTTAAAATTTTTCCATTTTCATAATTGTCATGGTTAGAATTACTAGCGTAATGCTCCTGTAAGCTATAGGCAATACCTCCTTAGCGTATAATCACTCAAAATCCTTCAGATGTCTCACATTCCTACAAAAATTAAGAATACTGCCCTTCTCCTCGTAAGATTGTATATGGATGTGAGAGTAAAGATGGCCGACATCGCTATTCCCATAGTGGAAGTGTGTGCGACGACTTTTATTTTATTTATAGTTTATTATTGTCAATCCAGAGGACTCTGCTGCCCGGTAGACTGCGCCAGGTCTGTCTATATCAGGTCGTGACACGCTCATAACCAGAGTCTGGTCTGGTCAGAGAGTCAGATCTGTCTCCAATATTAAAACAGCAAATCGTGGTTCTTTGTTAATATAGCGATCGTACGTTAGCGCGGTGGAAGTGAGTTCTCTATGAATTTTGAAGTCAAACCCAAGACCTCTAGGTGCAATGCAGGAACGTCTTCCAAAAGGCCCTTGCATCTATTATACAGAGTAAAAAAATCCCCAAAATCCCCAAAACCACAAATGCTGATGACAATTTCTAACAAATTGTTGATAATAAAGTAGTGTTCACGGCATTTTCTCAGATGTTGTTACGGTTCCGCGTTTTGTATCGTTATGTGACTTCCTTACAATTTTACCCATAATCTTCCAAAAGAATGAACTAAAAATTACCAACAGGTGATTTTGAGAGGAGGTATTTATGAACGGAATAACTGCATGCAGCAGGAATTCCCTCGCTCCATACATGCCCCTTCGAGAATTCGACCGTGCTGCGCTCTCGCGAGGGACCGCATAGACTCAGGCGCAAGTCAAAAGATACAACTCGCCCCTCTCGGGCTGCACTTCAACATTAAGAATGCATAGCAATGCGAATGGATATTTAACGTAGCTAATTAGGGTCTCTCAGACAAATTGAATTTTCTCTCCTGGGCGTAAAACCAACACACATACGTTGGCTTTGCCTCCGGTCTCCGTAATTGGATTTTTTAATCGAAGGGAATGCCGAAGGAGGAAGAGAAATTACAATTCTTTTGTCCCGTTAAGTTTACGTAAGCCCTGCCTCGCGCTTGCCGGTGGACCGGGAAATCGCCAAGAGAGGGTCCCCACCGCAAGTTGTTCCAGGGAATGCTTCCGCCATGCTTTCTTTGTCCTTTTGCGAAAAAATACGGGGAATTGTTTTCTTTAAAACTCTCTTCCTTAGCCTCAAATAGCTGGCAAGAACAAGGGAAAGAACACAAGAGAATATAAAATGCGGGAAGGTCGGATTCCGACTCATTCGGTCGAAACAAAGAATTCCCACATTTTTTAAGCTTAATAAACTAGACATTTTCTCTTTAAATGCTAATGAATTGAAAAGTGATATGAACAAAATAAGAAGGAAAGCGGACACGTTGTCAACTAATATTTGTCCAAGGTGTCAACAACACCGTTATTTCCATCGACTCACGGCCGATTGACGAATATGATTGCCTAGTGACCTGGAAAATAAGGCAGCTTGGTACTTTTATAAATTCATCAACGAGTGCTTTTCAATGCGTACCTACGTCATGTATTTAACAAATTTTCACACTGATTCTTTCAATTAACGCAGATCTAATTTGATTGAGATCATCGAGAAAGTAATGCGGAGATGTCGTTTCCTTTGCTCGAATAGAAACACATTCCTTTTTCTTCTACGAGCATTAGAAAAGTCAAACGAGAAAACCTTAAATATGGCTTTACAAGCAATCGTCCTTGTTGCTTGGGCGGCTTCCCAACCGGAGAGTTTTCATTCGAGCCGTGGCACTGTCAATGGTTTCAAATCGTTCCCGCGCTTGAGGACGTTCCACCGTGACTCCGCGATTCGAAATCCCGTAAAAGTCAAATGTTATTAAATGAATAAATACCGACCCAGAAAAACACCTGCATGGAAAATCATCTATAGGGTGATAATGCATTCACAATAATTGTATGAGTATGCTATTTTATAGCGCGTTGTAGTCACATTCTACTTTTTACAAGCTCTCTTAACTCATTCTGACTTCGGAACATGACTGACGTGTTTTTGACACGTTTAATTTATAAGTGAGAATACATGCTCTATCCCGCTAATACGTACCTAGTCTAAAATAGGTTAACTTTTTTTACCTAGTTCTAAACTATTCTATTGCAAATGCGACTCTTTGTTTTGAATTTTATTAATATTCGTAGTTTTTTAAATTGTTTGTTGACGCTGCTACCATTTGGAAACATTGGTATTAATTACACCATATTAATAGCCAATGAAATATTAAAATTACGTAGAAAATATTGGAAGGATCTTGGTAAGGTATATTCCGTAATTAAGTCGGTAAATAAGCTTGTAAGCACGTTCCGTCACAAGTACCGTTGCTAATGATGAAAACATACTGTAGCGCCATTTTCATGTAACTGAGGCTTTTCTGCTTTTTTTCGAGCAAACATTTATTAATATCAATTAAACTAGTATGTTAAGGCGAGCAATTTTGTACAATATTAAGTTCCACTTAAAATTGCGCATCTTATATTAGTTTTTCGTCAAATCGACATTCCTTTTTACGTTATTAATCTGCAAATTTTACTGCAAGAGCAATGCTCTGCCTTGTTGCTACGTATAAAATAGCCACGTATAAAATAGCTGATTTTCAACGCCATTTTTTCTTAAAATATATTATGGAAAGGCCAAATTATTTTATTGCCAATCGATAGAAGGGCCAGAAAATTGTGTGTCCTGAAATTTTCACAAAAACGACATCTACTTCATAATTCGGTGGAGCCTCCTAAAATGAGAAAAATATACTCGGATGGGGAAGGAAGGGCAAGGAGACAATCCCAGCATCATCTTTTATCCAGTGGAACAAAAGGTGATGCTGATGAAAGAAGGACAGCTGTTCGACAGGACTGCTCTTGCGATATTATCATGCCCGCTATAAAAACAGGTGAGAGCTGCCATGGATGTGCCATATGGGATCGTTTATCATAGTCTCATTATTGCAGAATATTATAGTGTTTCGTCAATTGGTTAAAACTTTTGCGGTCCATGTCTTCTGAGTGATGTCGTTTTTTGTGGATTTCTCCGCGGATGCGTGGTTGTCTATCTACGTTTCCACTCCGCTGCTGGAGGCTTCTTCAGGGTAATAATGAATTACCATGAAAGGGCTCGTATTTCATCCACTTCATCCAATCACAACTGAGTCATTATTACCCTGAAGAGGCCTCTTCAGCAGCGGAGGGGAAACGTAGGTAGACAACCACGCAGTCGCGGAGAAATCCCCAAAAAGCTACACCACTCACGCTAGTGTTTCTCAGTTGAAAATGCGCATCCGCTCTTCGATCTGTCGAGCCAATATCGAGTAATTAGCGGCGAAAAGCTGATTTTTTCAACCTTTTCGGAAAATTAGGCGCGCAAAGGGCTTTATCCACTTCATCCAAAATGCGTACGAAAATATTTTGATGCTCAGTTGTATTCGGATTATTGACATGATTAGACAGGATCTGTGCAGGCCTCCCCACCTCCACTTCCCCTCCACCCCTTTACCCCTCAGTCTACCACAAAACAGTGAAGGAGTGCAAGAGGATGACGCAGATATCCTCAACGCAGCTCGTTTGACGGGCGTCACCGTCAGATTATTTTTTTTCGATTTACGAGGGAATGGCTCTGGTTTAAATATTAATTTTTTCGCTGACATTCATTTCACGTTTCAGTCTAACGATTCCGTTAAAAAAATAGCAATTCCGGTCCCGAGTAAACTCGATCATCTACTTTGTGTGCTATAGAAACAACCACCGTATATTGCGGATTTTAGCGTAGTTATAAAGACTCATGCCATCGTAGGCTCGTTATTGAATACATTTTATCAGCATGAAAATGCAGCATACGTGTTTTTTTTATATTAAACAGCTGAATACATAATATTAGCACGTAATGTGGTACCTTGTATGGTGAACCGAAAAAAACCTCTACCCACCTTCGTCAAACATGGAAAACATCAGCCAGATATCATTCTGTATTCTTTGAGGGCTGCAAGGGCCCCTATAAATATAACCGTATATTTCTCACTGGCTGACAAATTTTTTCATCTTTTCATGCGACATTCAACAGAATCTATATGTTTTTGAACACGAAATCTCACTAGAATCACAAGCAATATCCGTAAAAAACAAATTTACGGAAATAAATGCACACAACCTTTCCAATTACAACAGGCATGAGCGAAAAATGGGTTGGTTGACATTGACCACTGCCAAAATTAACAGGTTTTTTCCTCCTTGATCTCTCCGGAGAAATAAACGCGTAGAAGTAATGAAACAATTCATCAAAACGTGAAAAATCTGGAACATGTTTCTTTACGGCAGTGAGGCATGGACGATGACAGCAGCGGAGAAGAAAAGGAGGGGGGGGGGATCCGAAATATGGTGCTACAGAAGAATACTGAAGATTAAATGGATCGACCGAGTGACAAACGAAGAAGTCTTGAGAAGAGTGGGAGAAAAGAGAAGTTCCGAAAACCCTAAAAAGAAGACGAGACAACCTAATGGGCCATATCTTGAGACACGATGGCCTGATGAAAACAATTGTCGAGGGAAAAGTGAACGGGAAGAATGGAAGAGGCAGGCCTCGTATGAGTTACATGGAGCAGGTCGTAAAGGACGTGAAAGAGAGGAACTCCGTTGGAATATGAAGAGGTTGGCCAATAGAAGAATCGAGTGGAGGGCTGCGTCAAACCAATCCTAGGATTGCTGACCCATGATGATCATGATGCCTCCGAGGGAAAAATAAAAAAATATGGTTCCCCTTTCAGCCTACTAGAGCCATTCGTCAATTACAAGATTTAGTCACGCCTAATTCCCGATTTGAAGGGATACACCCCTCATGTAAGTGTTGTAGACAGCAACGTTGGTCTGCAAAACACAGCTTGCCTCTTTTTGGCTTTTCACTGCGACAATACCTCTTATTGGGGTAAGCGACGCAAGTGAAATAATGGGCCAAGCTAATCGTAAACTGAGATTCGTCAAAAAAAGTGCTGTGCAAATGTGAATATTTGTACTAGAAATAAGCTAGTTTTCCGTTTTTAGACCTCATTTGAAGTACGCTGCCAGTGAATGGGATTCTTACAAAGTAAGCCTAAATAATGAAATGGGGCGAAGATTAGTAAAGGAACGGTATGAACATTGGAATCCCCCTCTGCCCGAATCCTTTGGGAGACCGACCGCACCCATTAGGATACGCGTTTCAACCCTCCGACGGAGCGTAGGTACTCTCCGCAATATCACACAATTTTAGGCCGGGATCACGATGACCGCTTTCTGACGTGACGGATTCGGACGGTGGCGGTGAACGCCAACGTAGTGGCTCAATTGTTGGAGGCATATCACGATCGACGGCGGTCCAATATGGCGGCTTGGCGAACACTCACCTCTAGGGTTCGAATTACTGTAAAACCGTAAGTTTTTTACTTTTTTCCAAAGATTTTCTAGCATGAGTTAAGTGTGAACAAAGCAGGTTGTGCTGTGAAAATTTCATCGAAAAAGAACGATTTTCATTGGTCGAAAAAAATTTTGAAAATTGTCACCCTCATCCGAACATTTACCCCCACTTTATTTTCAAGTCACTCGTGATTGGCTGACGGAAACCAACGCGACGGGAAAGCCAGACCTTGACAAGCTTTCCTCAACGTCCGTCGACGGCTCCGTTATCGTCCGGCCATCGTAATTAGCTTCATTGCGTTCCATTTCTTCTAGCTTCAACAGTGCCTCAGTCCGTTTCCGTCACGTCAGAAAACGTAATCGCGGCCTTAAGGATTCCCTAGTCGTCCCTCGGCGCAGCGAGAGCTGCTAATTCTCGGCAGGGAATGGTGGGATGGGGCAAACCCCCAGGGCAAGGTGCACACTCCCGGACAGGGATGGAAACGAACCACACTTCGGGATTCCGTTTGACACCATTTTATTTCACTTGATATGCGACACATTGAACAAAATAGAACACAGTGTAGGGGTAAAAAGGGGAAAGGCGTACACGCCGTTCAAAATGAAATACCAGACTAATGTAATGTCCCGGACGGGCGTATGAATCTTCATAGAATTTTGCTATTCTAAATTTCACTTTGCCAAAAGATATTTGTGCACTGTTAATGGGCGTCTCTCAGAATAGCCAACAGCCAATGCCTCGAGAGTAAGATTTCACCTTCGACTTCGCGCTTCCCCTTCTCTCCTGCCCCTTGACCGAAAAACATCCTCCTTTTGCCTTCTCTATATAATGGCGTGCACGGTGGCTTCTAGAAGAAGATAGATGAATCTGTTGCCGTCAGAATGTAGTCCATCACTGGAGACCGATGCGCGGACCGTTGGGCCCGTGCTCGAATCCGTGCCATCCACCCGTAGTACTGAACATTCTCTTCTGTCCTCCCGAGCTAGAGGTAACGTGAACCCTTTCGGCTATTCGAGACCCGATTGGTTTAACTCTTGATTCCGAATAAATTCTGTGTTTGGCACGAACCTTTTTGCTTTATTACTTGTTCCCGACAAGACAAGGACCAAGGACAGGAACCCACAAATATTATGTATGCAGGTTCGAACCCTCGCCTTAGCATGCAGGGCCGAAGCTCTACACAAATAATTGATCATACGGCAGAAAATATTTTGCTGATGGGAGTGAATGACTGACGAAATGATCAAGATGAGAACGCAAGTGATATGGATGACGGCGATACCCCAATGAATATGACTACAAACAATGCATCAGAAAAATTATCCTTGACTTAAAAAAGTACTGATAGACATGAATGACGGCTGAAATGATCAAGATAAGGGCACAGAGGTGATATGGATGACGCCGATACCCTAAGAATATGTCAATAAACAATGGCTTTGAATAATTACCCTTGACAATGATATACACTCATTTGCTCCCGTGTCGCAGAGGATACAGCGGGAGAAAAAATGAGACCATTCGCCCAGCACAGGCTGTACGAAGTAGCCGTTCCCAAAATGATTGACGCAATATTTCGGCCGGAGGCCAATGACATTAAGCTGATGAGGTGAGGGAGCTTAGGGTTGGCTCAAAAGTCCCACAACACCTAAGGATTCCTGGATTAGAAGGAGCTTGCCCACGATGGAGGGGAAGAGAAAGGGGAATACGACGAGTCGATGATGGCTTACGTGATGACGTAGGGCAAAGAGAATAAGAAGAAATGATTAAAGCGAGTAATCCTTTTTTTGTCCCAGGCCGCCAAATATGTATTTGCTTCGTTTTTTCTCCGAAATGGAATTTTTACCAGCGATGGAAGTTTGATAGTTGGCTGGTTATTCAGGGGAGGCGACCGACGGCTGAGGTCATTTGCGCCATTAATAGGATAGGTGGCTAATTGAGTAATGGTAGGTGTTTTAAGGAAACGGAGGAAGGGTGGAGAGAAACCCGGCGTCGGCATTAGCCTACTCTTTAACGAAAGGCTCCAAGGGGACCACGGCTTAACGTCCCATCCGACGGACGGAGTGCTGAACTTGAAATGCCCTCCACTAGGCACTCAAGTGGGGACCGGTTTTCCACTGAAAAATCCGCCACTGCCGGGAATCGAACCCGGGACCTCGGGATGTAGAAGTATGAAAGTACCCGATGTAAATGCCTTAATGTGTTGGTCAGCCCCTGGATTATGATACAATGTGTCGAAAAGTCGGTCAGTTTTCCTTCATTAAATAGTGTTGATTATGCTACTCTATGAGTCCTTTTTGTTTATTATTATAGTGACTGTTTGTTGCCAAAGAAGGCATTCCGTTTGGCTCCCATTTTCTAATCATCGCGGGGGCAGGAGCAGAGGGGTCGGCGGAGGGAGGACAGGGCGAAATTAGAGGCGCGGGATCAACAAAGCAAAGGCGGGTGAGTTGAAGGGAGGAGGGAAATTAACTCTCTATCTCCCGACAGTCTTGCCCCGCAGCCGACGAAGTCCACCCGTCTCTGACATGATGCGAGGGTGCCTCCCACTGCCTCCTCCACGGAATGAGGAGGTTTGAACAGGTCATCCCGGGAACGATGACATGCTCCTCATTCACGAGGGCTCTCGTTTGGATCCTGGCCACGGCGGAGATTTTTAGAGCACGTAGTGTTCCTTGAGCAGCTCAAGATCTACGCGTCTTTCGTAGGCGGAAGACGACACCGGGTTTCTCTGCAAACTTTCTTTCTCCCCTCAACTCAAACACCAAGTATGACTAGTCATTTCTCCCGGCTTGACGCCTTAGTTTCCCGGCGACAGTGATTACGTCCATTTCTTTTGCATTGCCTGCTGCGTATTCACGAGTACCGGCAGTGCTGGAACGAATAACGATATGTATTTTTGTTTTTCGGGAGTACCCCGCGTTCTATACCAGGTGTGATACCTGACCGAAAGACAGAAAGTGGAAGACATTCTACAGAAGAACAGATATGAAAAGAGATCCATCTCCAAAACATTTTTCAAAATCATGAACAAGGATGAGGACGGCCCAAAAGAAGAAATTGGGACTCCGGACGCAGACAACCCTGCACACAAAAGAGCCTTCATTCCATACGTCTGGGGCGTAACGGATAGAATAGGAAACATCCTCCGCAAACATGAAATCAAAGCTGTGTTCAAGCCACATTTAAAAATTAGAAGCTGCCTGAGGAGTGTGAAGGATGCAACGCCATTTCAAGTGGAAGGAGTGTATGAGATACCATGCCAAACTTTCGAGAAGAAATATATCGGCGAAACCGGGCGCTCCGTTAAAACCCGCTTAGAAGAACACGAGCGGGTTATTCGACTGGGACAACCCTTAAAATCAGCAGTAGCGGAACATGCAGCCTCGGGACACCCGACTGACCTCAAAGAAACAAAGGTAATCGCCAAAGTGAAATACTTCAAGCCCCGGCTGATCCGCGAAGCTTTGGAAAATGCCAGCAAAATTACAATAGGGACTATGGCCTCCAAATTAGCCACACTTTGGATCCTGCTTTGAACCTATATAAAAAGATGAGTTAGTTCAAAAATATGAAAAATCAAGAGCAACAGCAATGAAATCATGTCGGCAAGCGTTATCACATATCAACAGCAAAATGTTAGGAGAATATTTAGATAGCAATCCTAAAGCGTTTTGGACATATGTGACAGATCTTCAGGGAAATAGGTCCACAGTGCACACACATAAAAGCGATAAAGGAATGAGAGTCACCAGCAGTGTAGAAAAAGCCAATATTTTAAACACCTCTTCCAAGGTGTATTCAACTCATCGTCACACAACGCAGTGGAACCACCGCCGAACACTTTCAGTGAGCAAATGCCAGAAATAAAAATTTCATGTCGCTGAATAGAGCAGCAGTTAAAAAGCTTCAGTAAAAACAAATCACCATGTCCCGATCAAATTCCTTCCAGATTATATAAAACATTAGCTTCTGAAATAGCTCCCTATCTAGAAGTAATATTCAATAAAACACTAAAGAACCACACAATACCCAAGGATTGGAAAGTAGCTAACATTACACCTATATTTAAAAGCGTTGATAGGGAAGAACCTAGTAACTACAGACCCATTTCACTCACGTCAAAATCTTGTAAGATATTTGAGCACACTGTAGTCAGTTCGATCATGGGGCATTGGGATAGTCAGGGATTACTCATAAACAGCCAGCATGGGTTCCGGAAAGGTAGATCTTGCGAGACACAATTAGCTTTATTCGTACACGATATTTTAGTCTGCGGCGAAAACAGTACTGAAGTTGATGCAATATTTATAGATTTCAAAAAGGCATTGGATAAAGTTCCTCATGATAAATTAATCTTGAAGTTAGAGTGTTTTGGTATAAATAAAGTCGTTGTATGTTGGTTAATAGAATTCTTAAGTGGGCGAGAGCAGAGGGTTTTCATAGATGGTATCATGTCGGACACAATCAAAGTCGGACACAGCGGGAGTTCCCTAGGGTAGCGTAGTAGGTCCGCTTCTATTTCTTTTATACATGAACTATTTGGGTACCGTAGTTAGTAGTAAGCTTAGACTTTTTGCAGACGATGCGGAAGTGTATAGGGATATATTAAAAGAAGAAGACAGGAAATCGCTTAGCAAGGACTTAGATGCAATTCAAGAGTGATGCGACAAATGGCAGTTAGAGCTTAACCATAAAAAGTGTGTAGTTATCAATTTTTGGAGGAGGAATAATTCGATAGAGCGCACCCATAAAATTAGTAACACGAAGATCGAAAACGTTGAAACGATAAGATATATAGGTGTAATAATCACTAAGGATTTATCGTGGGGAAGACACATCCGGGAAATATACGGATGAGCAAAGAGAAAGCTAGGATTTATAAAAAGAGTGGGAAATGTGATGAGAAGACAAGAGCGATGTTACTTTTCACTAGTTAGGCCCCACCTTGAGTATGCAGCCAGTGTATGGGATCCTAATGAATTAGGTTTGATCAGAGAACTAGAGAGTGTGCATCGTAGAGCAGCTAGGTTCGTGAAAAGGTGTTACGATAGGTTGAGTAGCGTTTGAGAAGTACAAGAATTAGGGTGGTAGTCATTACCAGAGCGTAGGTTTAAGTACAGATTAAATCTATTAGAGAAATTTCAAACGGAAGCTTTACTGACGATGTTAGGCACATATTAAAAAAACCAGCGTACTATGCTAGATTTGACCAGTTACATAAGATTAGAGAGAGATTGTCGTACTGATAGATTCAAAATGGCATTTTTCCCCCGTACTAATATAAGGGTACAGAATATGTAGCATAGCAAAGGGATAGGTAGGAGAAATATTTTACAGTAGTCTGTAGTGCTTGATGCATGAATTAACCCCTTAAATTCTATAGATACTAACAATCTAGTTGCATGAGACACTTTTGTTGCTTGTTTGCATGTCGGTAATGCATGCTTGGTGATCTTCACCCCCTGTCACACACCCTCGCGGTGGCTTGCAGGGTATCGTGTAGATGCAGATGTAGATGAAAGGTCACAGGGTGATAGAAAGCAAATACGTCCAACGAACGTGTAAAATGAAAAGTTTGAATGGTTTACAAGGTCTATGGTAAGGTTCTCAGAATATCTTGTATAAAAGCCTCTATAACGATAAAAGCATCCTAAAGCCACGATTTCAGCGTATGTAAATTCAGTTTCGGAATAAAATTTCTTCTGTTTGAGTTAATGCTGGAAGTATGAAGAAACAGTCGTCCTTTTTCACCTACAACCATGCCGTACCAGAAGCACGGAGTTGTGGCATTGATCTTGACTTTTCATCGTAGTTGGCACTCACTAGACAGACCATATCTCCTACCTGAGAGCCCTCTTTAACCTTTCACGTTTTTTACGCCTGCACATAAGTCACCTTTTTTTATTCCTGATTAAACGCTCTATTAACTAGTTGTTAATATTTCTAATCAGATATTAGTGAGGAGCTAATTCATGGACTATCGAACATTTCAAAAGCCCTATCGAGCCCTATGCCTTCAACGCTTACTGCTCTTCCACTGCTGCCCTTTACTTACCCATAGTGTTCGATGTCCCTCAACGTTTGGAGCGTCCGTTACGAAAGCAGCAGTGCGACCATCTGCCCAATTTTCGGAGGAGGCCCGGGCATAAGGTCATTGGAGTTTGCAAACATTCGGTAGCGTTCCTTGATAAAATACGCGTGTTAGTTTAACCTATGGAATTATGAACAAATAATTACTTTACAAATACACACCCGATTCTGAAGAGATTAAAAGTTCGTTGAGATGGCACGATCTGCTCTAAGGTTCTAAAACAAGTGAAGACCAAGGGAAAACTATAGTACTTTGAGCAAAAGGGCAAAGAATAAGTATGCTATAACATACGCTCTTCTCTATGGGCACATTCAAGGAACGTCCCCTCTTTAAATCGTGGGTTAGGGAGTAGTGTGGAAAGAGGAGACCTCCCACCCATCATACTGGTCACATCCACATTTGTTGACGAGAAGGGGATTATAACTACTTAGGGTTACTCCTTTCTGTCCTGGTGTCGAAACGCGTTGGGCATATCATATTAAGGTGGCGCCACTGATTCATGAAGTAGATGTCATTTTTGTGAACATTTCAGGACAGATCATTTTCGGCCCTTCTATCGATTGGCAATAGAATAATGAGGCCTTTCCATAATATATTTGAAGAAAAAAGACGTTGAAAATCAGATATTTCATATGTGGCTATACGGCAGAGCATGGCTCATGCAGTAAAATTTGCAGATTAATAATGCAAATAGAAATGTCGTTTTGACGAAAAACTAATATAAGATGCGCAATTTTATGAAGAATTTAGCTAGAGTGAAAAGTGCTCGCCTTACCACACTTGTTTAATTGATATTAATAAATGTCTGCTTGAAAGAATCAGAAAAGCCTTAGTTACATGAAAGTGGCGCTAACGTATGTTTTCATTATTAGCAACGGTACTTGTGACGGAACGTGCTTACAAGCTTATTTACCGACTTAATTACGGAATATACCTTACCAAGATCCTTCCAATATTTTTTACGTAATTTAAATATTTCATTGTTAATCGACATGGTAATAGTAATACCAATGCTTCCAAATAGTATCAGCGTCATTTTTGCCAAACAATTTTCAAATTTACGAATATTAATAACATTCAAAACAAAGAGTTGTATGTGCAAGAGAATAGTTTAAGCTAAGTAAGAAAATATTTACCTATTTTTGAACACGTTATAGTAGGAATGAGCATGTATTGTCACTTTGTAAATTAATCGTGGCAACAACACGTTAATCATGTCCCGAAGTCAGAATGTGTCAAAAGAGCTCGTAAAAAATATAATGCAACTACCACGCGCTATATAATAGCGTACTCATACAATTATTGTGTATGCGTTAGCACCCTATAGATGATTTTCCATATAGATGTTTTTATGGATCGGTATTTATTCATTAAATAACAAATAGTTCTTTTACGGGATACTGAATCGCAGAGTCACGGTGGAACCTCCTTAAATAAAATTGTGGACAATTGTGATAACTTCATGATGCACGACATCTCGTCAGAAATACTCAAATTTATAAATTAAATGTGTTTACCTTGGTAATTAACGCAAATCTTCTCAATGCAGCCATCAGTTGAAACCTCAATGAATTCCATGCTCAGGCGGAATAAAGTCGAAAATTTAAACGCGAACATGGAACTCCTGGAAATTACAATGTTCGCATCATTGCAGCCACCAAGACAAGATGAGACAAGAGAAACCTCCCCAAGGGAAGAACGTCTCCTTCGTTGTACCCGAGCCAGAGTTCGGGAAGACTGGAATTTGCATAAGACACAAAAAAGGGACAGGTCCGGATTACCAAGTGGCCCTAGGGAATGGCGACGAGACAACGACCCTTTTGTCCTTTTGTCTGCTCCTCTTCTGGAAATCGGGTTATTTTAATTGCTTCGAGGAGTATGTCAACAAAAACACTTACGAATCCAGAAACGATTCATTTTTCCACGCGGGGTACATAAAAAGAAAATTGTCTTCATTCAACATAATTGGGAATAGCACGTGAACCCATCCAAGACTTCCCAAAGCAGTCGACGGCTGACTGTTCTTTGGGCTCTGGAAGAATCCCTGCTGCTTTAGGACGAAGGTCACACTACGACTGCTTTCGAAACGTCCGCCGCAAACGTCGTTCCGCCTGACTCAAGTGGAGTACACCGTTCGCCGGGATATCACCAGATCTATGGCCACTGAGAATATTATGCAGGCAAGGCGATTGGCATTCTTTTACGAATTCCTGTATTTGCATATTTACATTTTGGAGCTAAGAGTAACGAGGCATTTTATCGAATCAGTTCAGAGTTCCAATGTTTGAAAGGGAATTGGCATCAGTGTCATTGAAAATGATTTCAATTCTCCTCCGATTACCTACAGAGTAGGAAAAGTGTTGGCTTCGAGCAATCGAGATGTTGGTACCTTTGAAGCACATTTGTACAGGAAGCGCGAGAAGCCGTGGTCGCTTCTCCAAGATGACATATAGGTACTTATCTCCTCCTCTGGGTCTGTACCCACGCTGATAGGCGCCACAAACGAGGAGGGAAGAGTGGGTAGGGAAGCGCGAAGAGGAAGGAAACTCGGTGTTCACTTTAGTTTGGTCTTAGCGAGGGTTAGGGTTCAATCCAACGGACGTACTCTCCTCAGCACCCTATTAAGGTGGCTCCACCGAATTATGAAGTAGTTGTCATTTTTGTGAAAATTTCAGGACACGTCATTTTTCGGCCCTTCTATCGATTGGCAATAAAATAATTTGGCCTTTTCATAATATATTTTAAGAAAAATGACGTTGATAATCAGATAATTTATACGTGGCTATACGGCAGAGCATGGCTCTTGCAGTAAAACTTGCAGTTAAATAATGTAAAGAGAAATGTCGTTTTGACGAAAAACTAATATAACATGCGCAATTTTATGTAGAATCTAGCTTAGTGAAAAAGTGCTCGCCTTACCACACATGTTTAATTGATATTAATAAATGTTTGCTCGAAAAAAAGCAGAAAAGCCTTAGTTACATTAAAGTGGCCCTGTTATCATTGGCAACGATACTTGTGACGGAACGTGCTTACAAGCCTATCTACTGACTTAATTAAGGAATATACCTTACCAAGGTCCTCCTTGTATTTTTTATGTAATTTAAGTATTTCATTGGTTATTGACATGGTGTAATTGATACCAATGCTTCTAAATGATAGCAGCGTCATTTTGCCAAACAATTTTCAAATATACGATATTAATAAAATACAAAACAAAGAGTTGTATTTGCAAGGGAATAGTTTACAATTAAGTAAGAAATATTTGACCTATTTTAGAATACGTATTAGCGGGATTGAACATGCATTCTCTCTTTGTAAATTAAACGTGGCAACAACACTTCAGCCATGTTTCGAAGTCAAAATGAGTTAAAACAGCTTGTAAAAAATAGAGTGCAAAAACTACAACGCGCTATATAATGGCATAATCATACAATTATTATGCATGCGTTATCATCCTATAGATTTTCCATACAGGTTTTTCTTCTGGATTGGTATGTATTCATTAAATAACATAGCTCTTTTGCGGGATATTGAATCGCGGAGTCACGGTGGAACCTCCTGAAATGGGGACCGCTTCAACACAGAAATAAACCTTCCACTGCCTGGCTTCGAACCCGTGCCCTCCTCGGCGAGAGGTCAGTACCCTAACCTCTCCTCCACCCCACGTGACCCGGCGGTGTCGACTTCCTGCACCCACGCACCCCGATGCGAGGAGCGGTCATCGGGCAAGTGCGGCAGCGACCTCAAAACGTCAGAGGCCCCACGCCCGGCTCAGAAACCGCAAAGTAATTGGATTAGGGCAACGGCGGCCCTGCAGCGGGTCGAAGTTTCTTCCCCATCCGCGCTCTCTCGCGGCTGGCGCCGGAACCAATGCCGCCCCATTCGCCTCTGGTCGAATGGGGAAGAAGAAAGGGTGTTTGAGAGGCACCCATGTGTTCGGAGCGCCCTGCACGGCACCATTTCGCTTCTGGAGCGGCTCCCGAGAACAATGCCCGCAAATATCACTCCCATTTCGGCCTCGGTGCTGCAATGAGACATGCTTGGGAAGAGTGCTTTCGAGTTATTTTTCAGGGCGAGGATTCTCGCCGTGCTGTTCCTTCCGCGTCATGCACCCGCAGCCTCCCGCACCGCAGCAGCCACCTCTCGAATCCATGAATCCACGGTCTCAAGTCGCACGATGGCACGCGGTCGAACCAGACCGCACCTCAGGCTGGGAGGACTCGTGAGTTCCCTCCCCCGTTCAAAATGCCGTGCACCACAGTCTGTTCGACACAACGCTTAATATGCGAGAGAAAAAACCGTTTTCCTGAATAACGTAAATCAAAATGATCATTTTTAAGACATTCAATTAACACTGAGAGAACTTTTTCCGAGGAGCAACTGCGCGTATTAACTGGGCATAAAATTACTGACAGAAACAATGGGGTCGTTTACCATATTTTTTAATTGCCGAATTTGATAGAGTTTGTAAAACAAAAAGGCACGTATTTTTCCGTTTTTGATCCGTCAATCAACTTCTCGATTTATAAGCGGCGAAAAACTGATTTTTTTAAACCCTTTCGGAAAAGTGGGCGTGGTGCAACCTCTGACGTATATCGACTTCGTCGAATCATAACTGAGCCCACGAAGCTACTTCGAAGCCTCATCGCAATGGGGGAACATAGCTGAATCTGCCAATAGGAGCAGTTGCGACAGGATCTGTGAGAGCAGAACTTCCGAGAACCCCCCTCCACTCCCTTCCCTTCCTCGAAAAGCAGTCAAGGACGGGAGGAAAATGACGTCAATAATTTCAAAGCAGCTTTTACGGTGGGCGTCACCTCTTGCTTATTTTAATTTTTGATTTATGAGTGAATGCTTGTGGTTGGAAGATTAATTTTTTCACTAAAATTCTTTTTTTGTTTCCATCTAAAGATTTCGTTTACAAAATTGCGATTTCGGTTCCGAGTAAACGCCCCCATTCAACTCATTGTAAGAGTAAACATGTGCAAACTATAAAATACGCGGGCGCGTCGCCTACTACTCGAGAGTAATGTGAATGGAAAATTTTCCAAAATCTTTCAATAAATCCAGCTGGAAATCTCCCCGCGATGTGCCTATTTATAAAACACCTGAAGCTAACAAAAGTTCAAGTACTACTCCCAAAATGAACACTAATTTACCTCGAGAATAAAATTAGCATTAATCCCCGTCCACCTACTCAAATGAGCTTTTGGTGGGCACCAACTTGCTTGGAGTGAAGAGAGAATTTCTCCCTGTTATGACCCAGTTTCGAAGACTCCATCCTGAAGATGGCCCGAATCTTCTTTTCTACGATTTCGTAGGGCTCTCCTATTCCCCTCCCAGCACCTACAAGCGCCCTTCGATCTCATTGGTCGCCTGGTCCGTAGCATTACATCAACCGCTTTAATTTCATGACAGTACTTGGTTTCGAAATTGATCCTGATGTCGACGCAACTTGAACTAAAGGTTTCAAGCAAGCATTCATCGCCAAAACCTTGGATCTTTCACATTCACTTCTTTCTCCCCATTCCTCTCTGCCGCACACAAACTGCAAGTGTCTTCTGAGTGGAGACGGGCAACTTGGTAAATTAACGCGGTATTTTTCGTAAATTACTAACACCCATGAAAATTACCGTAATATAGGGTAATTATCAGAAAAGTTCTTTTTCAGAAAATTTCTTCCTCACGAACAAACGATTGGAATGGTTGATATTACAAATTAAGTATCTCAAACGATTTTCTTTACATTGCGTCTGTGATTAATTCAGAGTAAAATAACAAATGCACATTGCGCAGAGGTATGCCTTTGCAAGGAAAATTTCTCATAGTGTGACAAAAGAGAGGCAAATTGCGTGTTGCTGCCAACTTCGTTATAATTTTTTTAATTAGTTATAATAGATAAACGTCGTGATATGTTTGATATAAGCGTCGGATTTTGTATCTCAATGCTATTAAGCAATTTAAGGTTCTCTGATAAGCATTTACAGCTCAAAATTCAAAATTACCGGAAAATTACGGTAATTTTCGAAAATTACCGTAATTTACTATGTTAACTTACCTCAATTTAAATTTGCGGTGATTTACCCATATCTACTTCTGAGTTCCTAAATTGCACGTATGCTTCGTATCTGCTCTCCTTTTATCGGTTGTTTCTCGGAATCTGTTTTCCAGACATTATTTAATTCTCTCCAGATATTCTCATGAGGAAGGTTTTGATTTTCCTTAGATGTGTGTTTTCCGCGCACAGTGAATTATTTCTCACTGAATTAAGCAATGATGAGGTAAAAACATATTATTTACCTAAAGAGTGCTTAAATATATTCGCAGGAACGTCCGAAAAACAAACTTTTCATTTTATCTTTCAACTCACGAATTTCTTTTCTCTTCAAAGAACGGGATATTACGTTTTATTTCAGTTCTGTTTTGAGATCATGAGCGACAAGGAGGCGCCGGACGGACATGTAAGATTCCCATTAACGGAATGATGAGATACAAGCGCATGAAGTTATTTTTTAATTTCCTCCATGGGAGTGGACCGAATGCAACTCCTTCAACTGGTAAGAAAGAGGAGGGTACTCTCGGCCGTTTCCTCAGAAATTTTAATCTAAATGTGAGTCTGGGATGTCAAACAACTTGCTCATTAAGGTTTTTCCACGGAGAAAGACGATTCTCTATGGCCTTTCATGAACCGATAGATATCGCATGTAAAACCCTATCATTATTACATTATGTCATGACTATTATATTATTATAGGCCTATTATTACATTACTATTAGGTCTGTTATAATTTAGGGATACGACGGGATATAAATCAATTTTCGATCTTTCGGGAGACACCATCGCTTCGCTAAGGCTTCTCGAATGTTCCACCGCACAAAAGGTTCCAGGGTCATAGACTCCAAATGAAGCCCTGGAACCCTTATAAGAACCCCTCCACTAAATCAACACGACAGAAAACACTAGGTCATTAATCTCCATCGCTTCCAATGTGTTACCAGGGACTAAACGCGTATTTTAACTTTCCATGGGAACGAAACAATGACTTGACCTAAGTAAATCAGCTGATGGCCCAACTGCAACCAAGCGATGCTCATAAATGGCACACTTGATGATATAGAGGAAAAACCTGTAATTGATGATGTCCTTGCATATTCCAGACATGGATTCGTTTTTTTTCAATGTTGCCTGAGACGTCTAGAATTAATTGTAATTCATGAACAGAACCCTCATCTCTCTCATTGCTTGCCACAATCAGCCACGCTGGAGTAGAAACATGTGAGCATCTGCACGCGATGAATAAATGTCTTCGATTTCCGAACCTCTTTCATCTGGCCACGAATTGCTTCCTCTGAAGATGGAAAAGATGCCTCTCTGGCCACCTTTCTCTTCGCCAACAAGTCCCTGGCTGAGTGCCATGCCCCGTCAGGAATCCGCGTCGCTACACTCTCAGATAAGGAAAGGGTCCCGAAGTCAACAAGAAGTAGATAAGGGTCGCTCCTGCACAAAGGGATCGTTTCTCCATCAGTGCAGTTGCGCCCCTGCATGGAGACTGCAATTCCATGCAAAGAGGTCGACTACTGCACTTAGCACAACTGCAATCCGATGAAAATAAACACACCCGACGACGAAGAAGAACGGCTCTCTTTCGATGCTCAACGCGCAAAAACAGCGTATGGGACACGTTGGTATGACATAAAGAGTGCAGAGAGACAAACTCAATTATATTCCTGAAATTATAAGTTTTTACAGGCCTGATTTGTTTGCTTTTTCCAATTCACGCAATGAGGCATTTTGGGTAAATTTAGGCACATAAAAACAGAGTAGTCCTTTATTCACCGTCAGAAACTGAATATTTTTCAAAATTAAACAGTATAATGAATAGCGTTTCATCAAAATCAATCAGTCTAGAAATCGTTTTCTGATTTTCCACGAACGTTAAAGGCTAGTACGACATTTATGATTCAATTGGTAACAACAGGGGAATAACGATAACATTTAAGGATTAGAATTAAGATTACATGAAAGCACTTAGAAGTCGGTAGTGAGGAGGGAAAGGAAATATGGCGTTGGTTTGGTCACCAGAGCACAGGCCAAGGGTCCTGATTCGAGTCCCACAAGTAGCAAGAGTGGTTTCATACCGGAGAGCACGTCGTTGTGTCGTGAGTCCCTCGGGCGCTGGCTGAGTTGAGAAGCAGTAACAGGGAGAGGGTGCTGATGTCATGTGCGGGAAGGGATGGGATCGCAGTACCAAGCAGCAACGGGAAATTATTCCTCTTTGGGCGCACAGCCACGATTTGGCGAAAGTGATGCTTAGCGCCCCAGAAACACGCCGTCTTTGGAGCTCCCATTTTCACGAGCTGCTTGTGAAGCTCGTCATCGTAGACAAAAACAGTGACTTACCTATTGTGCCCCATACTGCTCAACATTATTAAACCCCTCAGTACCACATCAGACAACGAATACCTACACCGCGCGCTCTCAACAAACCACGGATTTTCCGACGAATTTTTAGTTTCTGGCCAAAATAATATTCCATTGGATGCTATATTTCTCAATTTCAAAAAAGCTTTTGACAAGGTGTCTCATAGCAAACTAATCTTGAAATCAAAATATTATGGGTTGGACAGTAAAATTATACCATGGATAAATGATTTTCTGCATGATTGGGTGCAAAGGGTTGTTTTGGACGGTATTACCTCACCGGCAATTAAAGTCACTTCGGGTGTCCCACAAGGTAGTGTGATAGATCCTCTCCTGTTCCTTTTGTACATAAATGATATCAATAAGGTGGTAAAAAGTAGCCTTCGTCTATTTGCCGATGACGCAGTAGTGTGCAGGGAAATTCTATGTCCAAACGATAAAGAATATTTAAATTATGACGTACAAGCAATTTAAAATTGGTGTGATACATGGCGGTTAGAATTAAACTTTACAAAATTTCTTGAAATGAATTTTAGGAAAATGAATAGATCTCCTCCTAACACTTACAAAATAAATAATATTGAATTAACAAACGTGGAATCCATTAAATATCTTGGAATACGAATGACACATGATCTTTCCTGGGGTAAACACATACGTGAAATAATGGGTCAAGGGAATCGTAAACTTGGAATCGTCAAAAGGGTATTGGGTAAATGTGACCATCATGTACGAGAAATCAGCTACTTTTCCCTTGTACGACCTCATTTGGAATATGCTGCCAGTGTATGGGATCCCTACGAAATTGGTCTCAATAACAAACTTGAACGTGTGCAGCGAAGATCAGCAAGATTTGTAAATGGACGGTACGATAACCTCATTAGCGTAACCAGTCTATTAAATTAATTAAATTGGGAATCATTGTCAGATCACAGGTTGAAATTTAGACTTACAATTAATCTCTGAAATAAATTCAAAGATAATATTTTCAGTGATGAAGTTAAAAATATTTAGCGAACGCCAACTTACTATGTTAGACTGGACCATAATCATAAAATTTGAGAAATTGATTGCCCAACTGACAGATTCAAAATGTCCTTTCTTCCTCGTACAATTAGGGATATGAATAACGGTAAATATATCCAATACGAGTGTAGTAATAAATAACATTGGTAGCTGCATGTTGGTATGAGGACTTGAAGCTAACCCAACTAACAGCATGTTTTTGCATTTTTCATTTGATATTTATATCTTTTTTAAATAGTGAAATTGAGAACAGTATATAAATAAAAATATTTTTTATGCATTATAGGTAGTGCATGTTTGGTGAGAGTTCACCCCCTGCCGCACACCTATATGGTGGCTTGCAGGGTATTATGTTGATGTAGACTGTTTCCCCGGTCTGACCTTCTGTTGGTTGAACCCTCCCCAGCATCCTCCCCCCATCCGCTTGCTCTGCCCTCTCTCGCATGTCTCCATCAACTTCTCTTCCGCTGCGTCACTGCATGACGTTCTTTCATTCACTCTCTCACGACTCCGAAAGTGCTCCGCCGACCATCTTACCTACTTCTTGGAAGATATGTTTTGCAATTATGATAAGCCGCTCTTCTTATCAAAACCCTTTTTGATGACTTCTTCATGGGGAAAATAAGTCTATTACCTTAGTAAATTTCACGTCAGATTTATTGTGTTCACGAAAGAGGCTTCTTTGCCTTGTGCATAGTCATAAAAACAAACGCTTTCGGTGGCCTCCTCCTTCGGACGAGTAGGTTGAATATTTCAATCCATCTCAAAGTTGAGATGACGCGGGAGAGGGGAGAAACATGCTGAACATGAGTCTGTTTAGCAGTAATACCTACAATGTGGCAGATTTAGGTACGTTAAATCAGGGGAATATTTGTGCTGTAGTTTCAAGAACGGCGGTCGAAATTGTGGGCGAATGCCACCAAGGGGTAGATGAACAGTAAGGCCATTGGATGATATGCCAAATCCTAAGCAAAAAGTTAAAAAGTCGTCGTGACAGGACATTCGCTCTCACATGCGTCGAATAAGTAATTGCCATCATTAACGCTTCCCAACGCCGAATTCACTGGAGTAGACAGAAGCAGCATCTGTCCACACCACCCTCCTTCTATCCCTCGCATTTTAACCATCGACTACCCCGGCCACTAAATATTTTCCCTCCAAGACCTACACTACATCCTCTGTATAGCGATAAAACTGATCTAGCCACTCTTTTTTAACCTTTCTTGGTCTTCTAACATTATTCGAACCCTCCCTATTCCCAATATCAACCAAGACAATCAAACACCCTACCCTCAAACTCCTTCTGAACCAAATGCCACCCAACATTCTTCCATGGATATCGTCAACTTGTCCTCCAACATATTGAGTCTAGGTGAGTTGTCTCTACTCAAGAAAAGGGCTATCATTTTCTCCTACTCCCAAAGTTGATCATATTGTCTGTCAAGTTCATCCGTCTGTCCATCAAGTTGTCTGATTTGTTACATTATGAAATAATCTAAAATGGCGAGTGTTTTGAGACTCACACATTTCCTCAACTAATAAAGTTCACCCAGCCTTTCAGCCATCCGACCCCCCTCCAATGCTAAACCTTAATCTCCCAATCATCCTGCAGAATCTTTTTGCATCCTCCTTCTTGAAAAAGTGTCCGATCCTAACTTTTCTACAGTCCCTCTCACCCCCTAACAATCTATCCCATGTTAAAAGTAGGGCATTGCAAACCATTCGCCGTAATCCCAACATTATATTGACTAGAGCTAATAAAGGCTCCACAGTTGTCATCCTTGACAATTCTGTTTATATCAACGAGGCCCCCAGGCGTTTAAGTGATACCCTTTCGTACCAAATCCTCCAATTTGACCCCAACCTATCCTTTTGTAAACAAGGCTTTCCTTAAATCTTCCGATGCCATCCGCTATCATAGATGTCACCTCCTCGTGCACCTCTATCCCCCTCCATGAATGTCTTGAATCCCTGAGACATTTCTCTTCCTGCCGTGCCACTCCGCATAATTCCTCCACTGACTTCCTTATTTCTTTATCTGAGTTGGTTCTCACTAAAAAATGCTTCAAATTCCAAGACAAATTCTATTTAAAAATTAAAGGAACGGCTATGGATAGGAAAATGGCACCCTCATATGCCAACTTATTCATAGGTCACCTTGAAGACATTTTCCTCAAGTCAGAAGCCCTAAAACCACTTCTCTGGCTCCGTTTCATTGACGAAGTTTTTATCATCTGGACACATGGTCATGATTCTCTTAACTCCTCCCTTCTCGCCCTCAACTCCTCTTCCTCTGTTTGCTTTGCTCACACCATTTCTGATTCCTTCATAATCTTTTTAGATGTCAATAGTAATCTATCGGACGGGAAAATCACCACATCTGTCCACACAAAACCTGCAAATAAACAATATTACCTACCTACATTTTAATAGTTGTCACCCTCCTCACATCAAATAATCTATACCATACTCTCTCTCCATCAGTGGCCACCGAATTCGTAATTCTTCTGACACACATTTTCATTTACTATCCCTTCTCTACCGCGATTATTCTTCAAATCTCCTAGACAAAAGGAGTTTCCCAGCCACTGCCGACTTTTCGACAGTGCCCGAACAGCCCGAAAGACAATTCAAGCACCTTCAACCTCACTACCACATATTTCCCCGGCATCCACCGATTCAAGTCATTTCTCTCTGAACTCTACCCCATTCTTGGTAGTAGCAAAATTACCAAAATACTTTTTTCCAAACCCCCCTCCATAACATGTCGTAGACCACCCACCCTAAAGATGCTTTTCAATCGGACACGTACACTTGAACCTCCTTCTCCTTCGCCGTTACCCCCTGCCATTTACCCTTGTAATCGCCCTCGCTGCAAATCTTGTCCACTTCTCACTAATGATTCCCAATTCTCCAGCCCCAACACACCTTTCACCTGCCCAATTGGCTAGCATACCACTTGCACCTCGAATAACATAATTTATAAACTCATCTTTACAGATTGTTCCGCTTTTTACGCTGGTCTTTCCCACCATTCCCCACGCCGTCCGCATAAATAATCATCGTTGCACCACTAACAACCTCAATTTGCGTTTTCTTTTTGTGTCGCCACATCTGTATGTGCCATGATTTTTATGAGCATGCGTGCATACACTTTTATACTTATTTATTTCATTAGTCAATGAAAGTATATATTTTATATTAATATTTTTACACGTGAAAATTATCTAGATATAACAAAAAAATAAATTGCGTGAAAAATAAATATAAGACACAAAAAAGAAACACATGTATCTGGTTACGATAATTCGACTGGCCACAGCCACCTTTGCCAACAGATCGAGTTGACAAAGGTGGCTGTGATAATGATGAATAATGATATTGATATGTTAATGATATTCCACACTAATTTTCAACTGCTATTTAAAGTATATTTTAGAAGTAGTGAACCCTAATGCCCTCGAAAGTTACAAGTTATACCTTCCAGATAGTGAATCATGGAAATCCCAGCCTGGATCCATGCGTTGATTAACTGGAATGAATGATATTCCAAATCCATAGATAAAATTAGGCAATTTTTTCCTTAACTGCAACACGTCAGCAATACAATGCGTACTCCGTCACAGGGGCAAGTGTTGGCGAGTTGACTGCCGTGACGACGCTAGGCACCACAAACATGGCCGCGGAGCGCATCGCTTAACACTAGAACGCCCAGAGGGGTCATTTTGACCCCTTCGTGTTTTTAAATTTATTTTTTGATCTCATTTTTTAAGAGAACAGAATTTCTTCTCGTGACTTTTAATATTTTTAATAGGTGTTCACTTGCATAAATGTTCACCTTCCTAAAATAATCCATTGAGGAGTTAAATTATATTTTACCTTGAACGCCCAAGTGGGGTCATTTTGACCCAAGCGTTCATTTGCGCGCTTTATCTCTGCTAAAGGTCCTTTTTTATTTGAATTTTTGTATCATTCTGCTGCATATGTGTTCACTGCTCTCTCGTCTTATCTTTTTCATTCGGTTACTTATCTTCCAAGTTCGTATCATTTTCCAAAAAAGTTTTGTTTCCTTTCCCCATCACGTCCTCACTTTTCGTTTTGCTTACATGTGGAATATTTAGGAATTACTTTGTTGACATCATCATACATCGTCAATCTCTGTGGTGTGAGGAGAATGCAATTTTGTTTACCCGTTTCGCACGAATTTATCAATGTACTTGACTCCAAATCTAATTATTTCTCTTCGGATGACGAGTGGAGAATAAAACTCGTTCTTATATTGGAAAAGAAAAACCACTTTGCACATTCCACACAAAGGTTTTATTGGTGTCTACCATAGTTTAGACAATATATGTCATTATCAAAATCGATAATGATATATATTGTAGAAAACAATAAAACCTTTGTGTGGAATGTAAAAAGGGATTTTTCTTTTCCAATCGAGTGGTTCCACAAAGTAAAGCCTCAAACTTTGAACTCGTTTTCACAGTGACAGCAAGTGAAGTTCGTGTATTTGTTGTCCATTGTTCGTGGCTTCGCGGGACGAATTTGCGGTGTGATCGGCATTTTGAAGATAGCTGTGATCAAAAATTTCTCAAAGACCAGCATAATGTTCTGGTGACATTCTTGATGAGCTGCATAAGATTCAATAAGATGAGTCAATGGTGGAGAGTGTTCATTTGACAAATCCGACAGCAATCTGACATCTGAAACTTGTGAAGAATAAACATAATCCTCAGAATGTGACGATATGTACCCATTTGATGAACTCAGTAGATACACTAGGAAGGGTGGATCTAAAAGTAAGCTCACTATTTGATATAATATTCATTCGCTATTCAAGGCACTCGGGGTCAAAGCAAAAGATACCCTCCTTGGAATAATCAGAGTTAGAGAAGAGCTATGACAGTGGAAGGCCACCAGAGAATTTCCAGATGAGTGAAATTAGCAGGAAATGCGAAGAACACAGAACCTTTAGCCTGGTGTTACACACATCGAGGATACTTACTAAGATTATTAGCAGAAGAATGGAAGGGAATATCGAAGGGAATCTTTCGGAAGATCAATTCGGATTCAGGAAAAACCAAGGAGCTAGGGAGGCAATATTCAGCTGAAGGATACTGGCCGAGAAAATGATACACGTAAACAAGCTGTTGTATGTGGCATTCGTGGACTTGGAATATACCTTTGACAACGTGGAATAGAACAAAATGTTCAAGATATTGGAAGCCATTGGAATGGATTACAAGGATAGAAGAAAAATCTACTGGCTCTACAAGAACCAGGTCACCACAATGCAAATAAAAGACGGAAGGAAGATAGAAGCCAAAATAAATGAAGGAGTCAGAGAATGATTCAAACCTCTCCCCAGTGTTATTCAATATATGAATACCTGGGAGAAGCAATAAGAGACGCAGAGGAAATTGGTATCAAGGGCATCAAGGTGAATGGCGAAGAAATAAACATGCTCTTGTTTGCTGATGACATCGCAGTTGTAGTAGAAAGTCGAGGGAACTTGCAAGCATCCCTGACTAAGTACTTCAATAATATAATAAGAGCAATACTAATAGGAAACTAAAACCCTAGTGTGCGGAAGAGAGAATCAAGGGCAAATACCACAATTGGAGGAGTGACTTTGGAACAAGTGCAGTACTTCACGTACCTCGGTAGCACTATCACTTGGAATTGAAGAAGCTCAACGGAGATCAAGCGCAGAATAGCACAAGATAAGGAGGCGTTTATGAAGAAGAGACAGCTACTGTGCTCAAAGAACCTACGGCTGCAAACAAGGAAGCACTTTATCGTATGGAGCGTAGTACTCTATGGATCAGAGACATGGAAAATCGGGAAAGCAGGCCAGCGAAGAATTGAATCCTTCGTAACATGGTGCTCGAGGAGAATGTTGAAGATTAACTTGCCTGATATAGTGAGGAATGAAGAGGTGTGCAGAAGACCAGATGAAGATGGACATACCTTGAGGCACAATGAATTAGTTAGAAATATAATTGAGGGGAAGATTGAAGGGAAGGTCCCACAAGGAAGACCAAGGGGCAAGTATCTGGAGCAAATAAAGCAGGACGTGAAAGAGAAAATATACCAGGGCGTTAGGCAATTAACACTAAATAGGGCGTAATGGAGAGCTGCAGTAAACCAATCATAGGATTGAAATACTGACGATGATGAAAACTATTTTCATTAGGCTACTCAATTTTTTTTACATTTTTTCAGATGGTATTTTTAATTTTGGCAGGACAAAGCATTCATCATAAAACAGTGCACATCGCAAAAACAACAAATAAATACGTTTAAATAAAGTAAGTGACATTTGTTGTTTACTGAGTGTCAACATTTTAGGCAAAAAAAAATGAAATTGAAGAAAAACGAGAAAATGATTCCAACTCTCAAAGTTGATATTTCAATAAATAGTTATATTGAGAAAAACATTGCTGTAATGAGCTGATAAAATCGATAAATGTGAAGTACTAGGTCATTATTTAATGAAAAAACACTAAAAATATAAAAATATAAATGCCTTGTGAAAAATTAACTTATTAATTACCGGGAGTCAAAATGACCCCTTTTGGGCGTTGAATGATGTCGAGAAGTCCGGGCGTCCTAGTGTTAATATCGTTCCGGCTTCGCTCGACGTGGAGCTCAGGATCACGCTCAGGATGCAAGGGATACATCAGGGCCACGTTAAGGAGGCTCCATCGAATTATGAAGCAGATGTCATTCTTGTGAAAATTCCAGGACACATCATTTATCGGCCCTTCTATCGATTGGCAATAAAATAATTAGGACTTTCCATAATATATTTGAAGAAAAAAGACGTTGATAATCAGATATTTTATACGTGGCTATACGGCAAAGCATGGCTCTTGCAGCGAAATTTGCGGATTAAAAATGTAAAAAGAAATATTGTTTGACGAAAAAATAATATAATATGCGCACTTTTATGTATAATTTAGCATTGGGAAAAAACTCTCGACTTACCACACTTTTTTAATTGATATTAATAAATGTTTGCTCGAAAAAAAGCAGAAAAGCCTTAGTTACACGAAAGTGGCGCTACATTATGTCATTGTCATCGACAAGGTGGTACTTGTGACGGAACGTGCTTACACGCCTATTTGCTAACTTAGTTTAGGAATATTCTTTACCAAGATCCTTCATAAATTTTGTATGTAATTTAAATATTTCATTGTTATCGATATAGTGTAATTAATACCAATGCTTCCAAATGATAGAAGCGTCATTGTTGCCAAACAATTTTCAAATACATGAATATTAATAAAATTCAAAACAAAGAGTTGTATTTGCAAGGGAATAGTTTAAAACTAACAATCCGTCAGTCATGTTCCGAAGTCAAAATGAGTTAATGTAGGTTGTAGAAAATAGAATGCAAAAACTACAACGCGCTATATAATAGCATACTCATACAATTCTTATGCATGCGCTATCAACCTATAGATGATTTTCAATATAGGTGTTTTTCTGGATCGGTATTTATTCATTAAATGACAAATAGTTCTTTTACGGGACATTAAATCGCGGAGTCACGGTGGAACCTCTTTTCACGGCACTCCGGTTGCTCGACGTCCAAATCACCTCGTCAGAGTTTCGGCGGAGTGCTTACTGCGCACAAACAGGAGGTTTAGAAAGCGGGAGAGCTCCGTTCTCGTGCTTTGGTCGGTCAGCTGTTTTCCTGACTCATTATTTGCCTGATTCCCGGCCTAATTGGCGGCGGGGATTATTGCCGTAAGGGCTGCCACAGGGGTCGCTCGTTAATGCTTGAGGGCACGGCCTCTGGATGGCGAGAGGGAGGTAGGAGGAAGTTCCATTCCATTTGCCTCTTCTTTCTCCTTCCTCGTGGAAGCGAACATTACACGACATTATGCAGCAAAGGATGCTTTTTCTCTCCACGAGAAGGAAGCCAGTTTCCCAACTTGAACTATAGGTGGAATATTTTCGCCATTTTAAGCCTTGAATCGAAAAAATACCGTTACGCATTCGCATGCGCGCGCACGCATAGCTCCTTAGGCTGCATTGGAGAGGCACTAAATGACAAAAACGTCTTGCGATGCATGGAGACGGCAAGGCCTCTGTTATATTTCACGTCTCCTTCGGCTCCATTATCCCCAGAGAGAGACCGGGGAAGAGTGCTCACCAAAGGCGACCATACTTCAACTGACTGATTGTGTTTTCTTTTGTTTCTCAACACATTTTTAGACATTTCACACTTTTTTACCCAATTTAAGCTTTTTTAATGCTTGAGCATGACTGTCATGAGAATTGTGATTTTACCCGCGAATTGAGTGAAGGAACATGTGTATTTTGAAGGATATTTGATTGTTCATACACCGCGAGGAACTGAGAGGGTGCGCAACATGCAAAATGCAATTTTCTCTCTGGCATTATGTCAGAAGCAAGGGGTAAAATTTATCCATTTGAAGATGATCAACACAAAACTTTGTAGCAGTGAAAGTTCATCTCTGAGTGGATATCAACCTATTTTATTTGCAGTCAGCTACAAAATACTTAATTGAAGAGTCCCGGTCATGGAAGCAGAACAACGTGATAGAAGGAAAACAACTTGACCGAAAAGGAAAAAATAATATATTATATATAATCTTAAGCAGAATTTAAGAAAAGTAACGATTTTTTTTAGTTTTTATTTATTGTATTTTAGTTTTATTGTTTTCGATCACTAAAAATCTAAAACAGTCAAATTATGAGTGACCGCATAACTATTGTTAAGAATTAGCCACCTTTTTAAAAAAAATACTTTACCTTTGTGTGCGATGCCGTCAGCTGTTTGTTTTGGGGAAATTCACAACTATCACGGTAGTAATTGAATTGTAATTGAATTGAGGTTACGAACCTAGAGACAGAAACTTGGGAGACTGAGATAAATTAAAGCATTAAAAAAACTAAAATATTAGTCGAAATACAATAGAATAATACATATCCCAAGAGAGAGTGGAAAACTACTTTCTTATCTCAACTACTTAAAAAATGGAGCAAAATGTTGGAAAGCACTTCCCGTGGGTGCCTATTTCTCCTGGTTTTATTGATTCCGTTACAGACCACTTTCAAATTTGTCACGAATGGTGCTCATCGTAGAGGACCTACAAATGTCAAATTAACACAATTTTATTAATTGACGGAGTTTATGATTGCTCCATGAAAGTTATTCGTCATCGACACTCACCCTAATTGAAAATAAAAACATAGTCTGACATTAGCATGGAACACTCAATAAAAGATGAGAGATTGTCGTTAGTCAATGCAATTAGAAAAGACATCGGAAGATCCATTTCATCATTAGCCACGGGATAAACTCAAAGAGTGCGGGATTCTCGACACGATCTCGATTTCCTCTCCTCCAACCAGAATGCCAAGCAGCGAAGGAAGGGAACTTTTTTCTCACTTCTCTAATTCCTCGGAAGGGAAGCTTTCTCTTTCTCCCCTTCCATATAGCGCTTCTTTTTATGATAAAGCTAAAGGAATTGGCAGATATAATGTCGACTAAAAATGAAACTTGTTTCTCACCGAGACATATTCCCGGCAACGCTTCAGATATGGAAAATTGTTTGCGATAATTCGAACAGTTACATGCCTCACAGATGCACTTGGTCTCCTGCATATAAACGTGTTATGTCTCAGTAATATGCATAGCGGATTGTAAGAAAATTTACACTGCGTTTTATTATAACCAAGTATGAACTTTCAAATCTATAGAATGAAACGAAATACACACTTGAGCTTTCATATCAATAGTGCTTATGAGAGCAAAGAAATAGAGCCAGTGGCTAGTTCCTTGCTCTTCGGGAAACAGTTTATGTTCCACACATTTTTGGGCACAGCCATGTCCATGACTAGAGTTGGGCACCTCGGTAAATTACCGTGGTATTTTCCGTAAATTACCAACAACCCTGAAAATCACCGGAATATACGCGTAAATTCGCGTGTCTCTGGCAACTTCGTTATAACTTTTTTGATAGGTGAATTTCGTGATATGTTTGATACAAGCGTCGGCATTTATATCTCAATGATATTTGATTTCGTTTTGAATCCTCCGATAATGATTTGCAGCTCAAAACTTAAAATCCGAAAAAAATTCAAAACACTCAAAAAAAATAACCGTAAAATTACGGTAATTTTCGAAAATTACCGTAATTTACCACGGTAATTTACCTCAATTGAAAACTACGGTAATTTACCCATTACTATCCATGACAACACACAGTTTCTCGGAGCGATGATCTACTTCATCCATATATGCTTAATAAGAAAATAAATATTTTTTCAAGCTAATCAGAAACCCAAGTTATATTTTTGAATCATATATTGAGGTCTTAATCGTCCTCTCTTTCCTCGACCGAAATTCCCCAGGAATTTATCCTTCGCTGGCACGCATTCTGCCAAATACTATTATTTTGAGACTCATCAAAGATACTGCGATTAACTAACGTTATTAGTTAGTTAGTTAGCCATTGGTTATCTCACGTAATTAGTTACTTACTGACCAAGATAACTGATGTCTTGATTTTCTTTAGTTAGGTTACCATTTTTGCCTTTACACAGCTGACCAATATTTTAAACTTAGCAATCTACTCTTACGTTTCCCTTCGTGTGCATATCCCTGTTGTATTGAATAGTGTTTCGTGTCCGTTGAATGTATTTGTGTGCATGCCTCCGAATCATGTTTATCTTGGATAACCAATTACACAATGAAGAGCGGGAATACCTGATACCATAAATTTGAAAATTAGGACCAGGAAGGATTTTCACAATATTTTTGGTCTTGGCTTTAGTTTTTTTCTGCTGCGGCAATGCGTGTTAGTTTTTCTATCCACAATCACTTCATCTTCATCCTCTTGGTCCAACTTCGAAGAGCCGGAATCAATGGCTCCAATATATTTCATCCTCAGAATCAGACTCACTATGCTCATCACAAGCTCTAGACTTTTAGTATAACATCCTCTCCGGTGAATTTCGCCCTGGATAACGGAAAATATCATTTCAATTCTAGCTACAGGAGACTAAAACGCAAAAAAATGCTAAGCCTACACGTAATTTAACAAATCTTTTTTTTAGCATACATATCGAATTATAACTTACTTCATTTTCTAATATGGTCCAAAATACAGCAAAACATATGTAAAAATTTGGCCGGGGAATTTAATTTGTTGACCTAATAAAGATGCCATTGTTAATATCCATCTCCATGTCCTGTCACATGCAATGGGAGAAATATGCCAAATTTGGCGTCATTTCTAATTTTAATAAAAACCTTCAGCACTATGCTATGCGATACTTGACTTGGGCGTTGTATATTCCGGAGACAAGTTTCGCACTTTTCGTCGGACCGAAGTCAAGGTCTATACGTCTTCTCTGCCAGAACGAAAGCACTGGCAACAGGCGCGGAAGCAGAGCGAGGCGACAGTAACACATAATTAGAAGCGTTTCTTATTAGCCGCGCCGACGCTGAAGCAAAAAATCCGACGCGGAGGGAAGTAATTAGAGGTTTTCCGCAACGTGTCACTTAAAATGCACTCGATGTAACCTTTAATTAACCCCCCTTTGGCTCCCAAAATGGAGAGAAGCTCCGAGCACAAAAAAATATATTCTCAGCATGGATATGCTTTCGTATTAATCAGCCCAAAATCTGATTCAAACCGGACAATTCGCTTATCTAGTTTCCAACCGCTCCTAAAATATAACCATTTTTAGTCACAGTGGCTTATTAAAGGCACACATTACCAGAGTTGGTGCTGTCCTTATTCTCGTGAGATACGCAATGTTTAACCTTCCTTTGTCGTCGTGGAAACTAATTTGGACACCTTCCTCCTCAATGAGCAAATATAAACCTTTCCTTAATTTTTCTGCATTATTTTTCTTTCCTATGCTACAATTCCACCACAATGTAATTCACATCTAATGCACTGCGCAAGTAAATATTGTTTGTGCAATGTTTTGAATAATGGATATCCTACACATTAGATCACAAACTTCAACTGTTATAAAAATGAAACTATTTCATATTCAACCTTCTCCTTCCCCGCAAGAAATGATTTAGTTAATGTTGAGCTTTTGAAATAAAGCAGACAATTAAACATACAAAATAGAATTATAGAGTATTAATGTGAATATATAGACAGTATAAAATATTTATTATTTAATTATATGAAGGACTAAAAGCAACTTACATGTCTCCAGCCAACAACGATCCTCCTTTGTTGTTTATTCACGAATCAATGGGGGATGTTCTTATTTCGTTAAATGATTGCTTAAAATATTTATTTTTTAACTATCAATTATAAATGAAAAACATTTCCAAATAAAATTAGTGCTCTATATCAGAGTTTGGAAGATTCCGATCCACTGGTATATTATTCATCATTATAGGCTTCGTATCAGCTATAAAATGGATGTTGACATGATAAATTTTACTATCCTCACTAAGCAACAATCCTCAGATTGGCATGACGCAGCTCTCCACTGACTACTTCTATCGGCTAATCTCTTCATGTTTACGTACTTCTTCTCTTTCACATCATTCATCACTTGTTCTATGTATCTCACACGAGACCTTCCTTTGCCATTCTTCCAGTTCACTTGTCCTTCAACGATTGTCTTCATCAGGCCATCATGCTTCACCTGGCCGATTAAGTTGTCCCTCCTTCTTCTTAGGGTATTCAGAAGACTGCTCTTTTCTCCACTCTTCTCAAGACTTCTTCGTTTGTCACTCGCTCCATCCATTTAATCTTCTTCTGTAGTACCACATTTCGAACACTTCCACCCTTTTCTTTTCCGCTGCTGTCATTGTCCATAAAGACGCACGCTCCAGATGTACGTACTGATGAATTGTTACCTTACTTCTACGCTTGTATTTCCAGTGGTAACTATTGTTCTTTAAATAGAATGCCTTCTTTGTCTGAACAATTCTACTGTCTATTTCTTTCTCGCTTAGTCCATCCTTGGTTACTCGGCTTCCCAGGGAACAGAAGTCTATCCTTCCTAAATGATGTTTCGTACCTGCCCCATTACCCCCTCCTGGACCCCGTGAGGCATTTGTGAAAGGTAAGGCACTTAGAAGTAAATACTATCCTTCTAGTTGCATGACACCCTATTATGTAGCATGTTTCCATATAGTAGCTCGTTTGCATGTCAATAGTCCATGCTTGGTGATCTTCACCCGCTGCCACACACCCTTGCGATGGCTTGCAGGGTACCCCGTAGATTTAGGTCCTCGACGTCCGTTGGTGCCTCCTTTCCCACCCATCAGAATTCCCTTCCCAGTAAATCCTCCCCCTCTGACTCCCCTCCCCCCCTATGGAAGAACCCCTACGCGTATTCTGATTGGTGGATGTCGACCGTTGACGAAACCTAGGTCGTGCATTGAATTATACGTGGGATGATGCAATTTACGTTCTATTTCTACGAGCAGTTCATAACGTTAGATTGGGTGTAAATAACTTTATTAAAAGTCATATTTTATACGAAATATTAATTAATAAAAGGAGAAGTTATTGCCAAACCTTGTCAAGTAATCAGCTAGGGTTAAAAGTAACCAACACCTCCAATTTGTGAGATGGATATTGCGGTGTGTACTATGAGCAAATGTCTTAGAGTAAGGAACAAAACAAATGAGTATACAGCTGACAACATTTCAGTTAAAACGTATGCTTTAATTCCTGTTTCCACTCATATTCAGCATTTTTTAAACCAATTGTCTGTTTTTAGAGCAACGGGCTAAAAAATCCAATTGCAATGCCATATTCGGCGATTTTATTTATGATGTTTATTTCGCGCGATAAGAGTCTCTTTTTGTTTTATCACGTGACTTCCCTCGTCAACATGGACCTAAAAGAATGGCGTTGAGTTATTTTGCAAATAATGAAAACACGCATTAGCCAGCGGGCAACTGAATACTGGTGTGGGAACTCGAACATAATCTCTTGTGTTCGAGGGCCAGTAAGCTCTTAATACTGCGCGCCAGGAATCGTTTTCTCTCACGCTCTGAATGCATTCAATCGTGCTTCGAGGGAAGAACCGTTTGCGACCAGGGGGGGTGTGCTTGAATCGTTCGAGATTGATGCCGGTACGGAATGATCCCGAGCACAATGTAAAAACATACGAGTGAGTCCTTAGTTACGTACCGGAATCAATCCCAAGCGATTCAAGCACACACCCCCAGGGGGCCGATTGTGTAACTCGGCTAACGTTCGATCGTTAGTGACCCGTTCACTCTCGATCGAGCTCACCGTCTTCGAACGAGGATGAAAAGTGCGATTGTGTAAGGGCGATCGTCAGCAGGCAATCGAAAGTTACGGTGTTGTCAGGTTTACAGCATATTTCGCACTTGTTTCTCTTGTACGCATGCGCAAAGACCTTTAATTTGAAGTGCTTGCATTTGTTTTGAATCATTTTGAATAATAAGAATTAATAATAAACACTAAAATGCCTGCAAATTTATGATAACGTCCTCACGAGTATTAAATAGTGGCCTCAATGCGTCCTCAATTGATAAATTAATTCATAATTACTTGTCATACCAATATTTTCACAGATAATTATCAAAAACGTCTGCTTAATTTGCAACTCATAATATTTCATTATCACTCAAATCGTGTTCTCTATATTTGATAGTGAATAAAAAAATGCTACATCATGTTCTATATTATCACTCCGGATATTCTCGTCATCTAATTTAACTAATGTTCTACGGTTCACTGTAAATATCATTTATCAAAACTACGCTCTACGTATTGGCACATATATACATCTTCAGACATAATTTGATTGGGTTATTTATAGATACACAAATACTATCCTCAAGCTAGTCCCCAGCATTAAAGCAATAATCAACCTTTATTACTATTGAAACACTTTCACAGCCTTCTCCATCACATCGAAGATAAATACCTATGAAACTCACTTTTACAATTCCGTTCCGCCTGTCTTTCTTGTAGCATACCTATTTTTCCATTACCATATTTCTTGTACGTAGATACATGATAACCTACCGTGAGATGTATACGGCAGCATTAAATAATTTCCACTATTTCTCCAGGCATACACAGCGGCACACAAATAAAACACAATCCTATGGCTAATGAGATGGCGAGTGAATGAAAAGATTATCTTTAGAGTAGGCAAAATTTAATGAATAAAGCATAACGAGACAGCATGTGTTGCATAAGTAGACAAAAATCATCACCCTTTCACTTGGACGTAAACAACAACAGTCATAATTTAAAACACTCTCAAACAACACAGTAATCCCTTACGAGGGCAAATCGTAATGCTTTTTGCTAATTAGACATTACCTGCCATAAACGTAGACGGAATAATTATTTCAACACAATCACATTGGACACCACTATGCAATGAAATAAAAAGATGACACTTGGGGTGGGAAATTTCACTGAATGAAGAATAACAAAGCACTACACTGTTTATCCTTTCACTGGGACGTAAACAATTACACTTACAAGACAAGAGAAATCCACTTTAACTTCAATTCACATAGATTGCAAATTTTAATTTAAGACAATACGTGAAACAACGAAATAATTGCCGACAACAATTTTCTCTGACATCTGCAGTATAGATACCATAAACAGACATGAATCCATCACAGTTCATTACAAACATTGTTAATCGCTGAATTGCCACGATGTGTAGTCACAACACACGCTATATCTTCACTATGTAATATTCTCACCGTAAGTGCATGGCATTGCTCAAGTGAAACTGTTGATGCCAATGCTGAAATTAAAAGTTGAAATTATATGTAACAGTCCGATAGTTTGTTTTAAATTGCCTATTGCAATGAATAGCAATTGACAAGGCACATTGATATCCCTATTCATTGCTATAACATGGAAAACATTGATTCACTCAACGTTGCTATGATTATTCTAATTAATTCACTCTGTCACATCATACACTGCTTTTTCAGCAATTTGATACTTTAAATTACATTCTTAACCCCCAATAGTACAAACAACGATCTTCACAACGATAATTTTCCAATTATACATTAAAATGCAAACAAAAACAAACCTTCTAACGATTTAAAATGAAAATGGCCGTAACGTCAAGTACCTACGTCGTGGAAAAAAGTCATGACACTCGAGTTTACAAGTCAATGAATGTTGTACGCGTAGTTCCACATGAAAACAAGTAATATCAAAAATTAGCAAATTTAATTCTGCGTTTAACTGTGGAAAGTGAAAATTTTTATTTTATCTTGTTAAAATTTTATTGTCTGCGAAACAAAAAAAGTGCCTGTTTTTTCACCGTTTTAAACGGAATGCTCACTTTAAAAATTCATAACTTTAAAAGTATTCATTAGATCGTAACCAAACTTTAATACGACATAAAGGAAGCTGTTTTTAACATATGTACAAAGATTTAAGATAATCGAAGTTGAAATAAAATTGTTCTTGTAAATTTTGTGAAACAACTTTTTCTCAGTACTGCGTGGTCATATCGATACGAATCTTGTTCTGTCATGGAGCTTATCGTAATACAAGGCTAATCGGTTCTCCATATTTAGAATTTATTTTGTTGTTTATTTTATGTGCGCTTACATTTAATTCGGTGTTTCCTACAACAAGAGGTGTGAAGCGAGCGGGAGGAAATGGACGCATGGCTTCGGAAATCCGTGCGACGTTGCCGCGTTCGACACCATCTGTTGCCATCGGACACCATTTGTTGCATTGTAACTTAAAAAGTTGACGGAATGGGGTGTACTTTCTTTCGAAAGATAAGAATCCCATCTGTTTAAGTTACAATGCAACAAAAATGTATTGATTCTACATATGGAACGCGGGGATGGTGTCGAACGCGGCAACGTCGCACGGATTTCCAAGGTCATGCGTCCGTTTAATCTCGTTCGCTTCACACCTCTTGTTGTAGGAAACACCGAATTAAATGTAAGCGAACACAAAATAAACAACTAAATAAATTCTAAATATGGAGTACCGATTAGCCTTGTATTACCATAAGCTCTATGACAGAACAAGATTCGTATCGATATGACCACGCAGTACTGAGAAAAAGTTGTTTCACAAAATTTACAAGAACAATTTTATTTCAACTTCGATTATCTTAAATCTTTGTACATATGTTAAAAACAGCTTCCTTTATGTCGTATTAAAGTTTGGTTACGATCTAATGAATACTTTTAAAGTTATGAATTTTTAAAGTGAGCATTCCGTTTAAAACGGTGAAAAAACAGGCACTTTTTTTGTTTCGCAGACAATAAAATTTTAACAAGATAAAATAAAAATTTTCACTTTCCACAGTTAAACGCAGAATTAAATTTGCTAATTTTTGATATTACTTGTTTTCATGTGGAACTACGCGTACAACATTCATTGACTTGTAAACTCGAGTGTCATGACTTTTTTCCACGACGTAGGTACTTGACGTTACGGCCATTTTCATTTTAAATCGTTAGAAGGTTTGTTTTTGTTTGCATTTTAATGTATAATTGGAAAATTATCGTTGTGAAGATCGTTGTTTGTACTATTGGGGGTTAAGAATGTAATTTAAAGTATCAAATTGCTGAAAAAGCAGTGTATGATGTGACAGAGTGAATTAATTAGAATAATCATAGCAACGTTGAGTGAATCAATGTTTTCCATGTTATAGCAATGAATAGGGATATCAATGTGCCTTGTCAATTGCTATTCATTGCAATAGGCAATTTAAAACAAACTATCGGACTGTTACATATAATTTCAACTTTTAATTTCAGCATTGGCATCAACAGTTTCACTTGAGCAATGCCATGCACTTACGGTGAGAATATTACATAGTGAAGATATAGCGTGTGTTGTGACTACACATCGTGGCAATTCAGCGATTAACAATGTTTTTAATGAACTGTGATGGATTGCATGTCTGTTTATGGTATCTATACTGCAGATGTCAGAGACAATTGTTGTCGGCAATTATTTCGTTGTTTCACGTATTGCCTTAAATTAAAATTTGCAATCTATGTGAATTGAAGTTAAAGTGGATTTCTCTTGTCTTGTAAGTGTAATTGTTTACGTCCCAGTGAAAGGATAAACAGTGTAGTGCTTTGTTATTCTTCATTCAGTGAAATTTCCCACCCCAAGTGTCATCTTTTTATTTCATTGCATAGTGGTGTCCAATGTGATTGTGTTGAAATAATTATTCCGTCTACGTTTATGGCAGGTAATGTCTAATTAGCAAAAAGCATTACGATTTGCCCTCGTAAGGGATTACTGTGTTGTTTGAGAGTGTTTTAAATTATGACTGTTGTTGTTTACGTCCAAGTGAAAGGGTGATGATTTTTGTCTACTTATGCAACACATGCTGTCTCGTTATGCTTTATTCATTAAATTTTGCCTACTCTAAAGATAATCTTTTCATTCACTCGCCATCTCATTAGCCATAGGATTGTGTTTTATTTGTGTGCCGCTGTGTATGCCTGGAGAAATAGTGGAAATTATTTAATGCTGCCGTATACATCTCACGGTAGGTTATCATGTATCTACGTACAAGAAATATGGTAATGGAAAAATAGGTATGCTACAAGAAAGACAGGCGGAACGGAATTGTAAAAGTGAGTTTCATAGGTATTTATCTTCGATGTGATGGAGAAGGCTGTGAAAGTGTTTCAATAGTAATAAAGGTTGATTATTGCTTTAATGCTGGGGACTAGCTTGAGGATAGTATTTGTGTATCTATAAATAACCCAATCAAATTATGTCTGAAGATGTATATATGTGCCAATACGTAGAGCGTAGTTTTGATAAATGATATTTACAGTGAACCGTAGAACATTAGTTAAATTAGATGACGAGAATATCCGGAGTGATAATATAGAACATGATGTAGCATTTTTTTATTCACTATCAAATATAGAGAACACGATTTGAGTGATAATGAAATATTATGAGTTGCAAATTAAGCAGACGTTTTTGATAATTATCTGTGAAAATATTGGTATGACAAGTAATTATGAATTAATTTATCAATTGAGGACGCATTGAGGCCACTATTTAATACTCGTGAGGACGTTATCATAAATTTGCAGGCATTTTAGTGTTTATTATTAATTCTTATTATTCAAAATGATTCAAAACAAATGCAAGCACTTCAAATTAAAGGTCTTTGCGCATGCGTACAAGAGAAACAAGTGCGAAATATGCTGTAAACCTGACAACACCGTAACTTTCGATTGCCTGCTGACGATCGCCCTTACACAATCGCACTTTTCATCCTCGTTCGAAGACGGTGAGCTCGATCGAGAGTGAACGGGTCACTAACGATCGAACATTAGCCGAGTTACACAATCGGCCCCCTGGGGGGTGTGCTTGAATCGCTTGGGATTGATTCCGGTACGTAACTAAGGACTCACTCGTATGTTTTACATTGTGTTCGGGATCATTCCGTACCGGAATCAATCTCGAACGATTCAAGCACACCCCCCTGGTCGCAAACGGTTCTTCCCTCGAAGCACGATTGAATGCATTCAGAGCGTGAGAGAAAACGATTCCTGGCGCGCAGTATTAAGAGCTTACTGGCCCTCGAACACAAGAGATTATGTTCGAGTTCCCACACCAGTATTCAGTTGCCCGCTGGCTAATGCGTGTTTTCATTATTTGCAAAATAACTCAACGCCATTCTTTTAGGTCCATGTTGACGAGGGAAGTCACGTGATAAAACAAAAAGAGACTCTTATCGCGCGAAATAAACATCATAAATAAAATCGCCGAATATGGCATTGCAATTGGATTTTTTAGCCCGTTGCTCTAAAAACAGACAATTGGTTTAAAAAATGCTGAATATGAGTGGAAACAGGAATTAAAGCATACGTTTTAACTGAAATGTTGTCAGCTGTATACTCATTTGTTTTGTTCCTTACTCTAAGACATTTGCTCATAGTACACACCGCAATATCCATCTCACAAATTGGAGGTGTTGGTTACTTTTAACCCTAGCTGATTACTTGACAAGGTTTGGCAATAACTTCTCCTTTTATTAATTAATATTTCGTATAAAATATGACTTTTAATAAAGTTATTTACACCCAATCTAACGTTATGAACTGCTCGTAGAAATAGAACGTAAATTGCATCATCCCACGTATAATTCAATGCACGACCTAGGTTTCGTCAACGGTCGACATCCACCAATCAGAATACGCGTAGGGGTTCTTCCATAGGGGGGGAGGGGAGTCAGAGGGGGAGGATTTACTGTCGGGTTTGTGAGATTACGGGTACAACTGTCATTGACTTGTAAACTCGAGTGTCATGACTTTTTTCCACGACAGCAGTCGACGGGTTTCCTTCGATCGAGAGCCGAAAAAACTTCGAACGTAAAGTTACACAACCGCGCCTTCAATTGTTTTCGAAGAATTACCCACAACACCACGGAATACGGCTCTCTACGTTCGAACGTAAGGTTATACAATCGGTCCCCAGAGTGAGAACGGAATTAAACCCCGAAATGAGCGGATCCCTCCCGTCCACCGGGTCCGTGGCTCTTGATCCTCAATCGCCCGATGACGAATCCGATCCCACGAATCATCAAGCCCTCGTCCGTCGAGGTCTCTCGGCTACCACACCGTGGTATGGTGATATGCCGCCCAAGGAGTTGTGGGCGAACGGCGCTCAGAGAATGATTGTCGTTAGCAGCCAGCCGTGCAACGACCACGTTGAGTCGGGAAGCAACGACTGTTATTGATTGGAACCAATTTGGATCCGCAATGGGAGTTTGTTTCTCTAGCTGATAGTTCATCTATTGTGCCATGCTAATCAATGCCATTGTGCCACAAGGCACGGTAGGCAAAACACATCCCTCTCACGTGTACGCTCTTTTAATTTTTCGTTATTAAGAAATAAGCACGTTCACCGTAAAGTACAACATGCCGCCCAATATCCAACGAGGCCTTCCTCTTCCGTGATCACCCTCTCCCCTATCGGAAGGAACATACACTATAAATGCACGCTTTGGTTATTCGCAATTATTTCAGACTTTACTATGTACAACGGAGTAGTGTTTCAGAATTAATTCAAGAATTAGGGTGGGAGTCATTACCAGAGCGTAGGTTAGGGTACAGATTAAATCTTAGAGAAATTTCAATCGGCTAAGTTTACTGAAGATGTTAGGCACATATGAAAAACACCAGCGTATTATGCTAGATTCGACCAGATAAACAAAATTAGAGAGATAGATTGTCATACCGATAGATTCAAAATGGCATTTTTCCCCTGTACTATAAGAGAACAGAATAGGCAGCATAGCAGAGTAATAGGTAGGTGAAATATTTTAGAGTAGTCTGTAGTGCATGATGCATGTATTAATCCCTTAAATACTATGGATACTAACAATCTAGTTGCATGAGTCCCTATAGTTGCTTGTTTGCATGTCGGTAGTGCATGCTTTGTGATCTTCCCCCCCTGCCACACACCCTCGCCAACCTCTCCACACACCTCGTAATCGACAGGACTTTTTGGATATCGACAGCGACCTCTGTGCAGTGAAGCAGGAACTAATGGGAACTTCCAGGGAATAGCATATGATGTACTATTAATGTGTATGGCAGCATGACATCCTTCCTCGTCACCCGCTGGCCATCAATGCACAGACAACTGCATCTCAGACCTTTCCCCTCCACCCCTGCCAACCCAACCTTACCACCACCTCCCACTTCCAAAAAAAGTTACTTTAAGACAAATTTGTTCCAGATGTTTGATATTTATTGCCTTAAATTTCATAAATATTGTCCCTTTCGCTAGTTCTGAGGCCAAGAAGTAATGTATTTTAGATAAAGTGCTCTCTCTCTCACAATAAATTGTAGAAGCTGCTCATGAATACGTCAAACCATAATAACGAAAAGATTCATGCAATGTGGAATATGCATGCAATTTATTTATCGAAAATTATTGATGTGCTTGATGCGAAATTTTCTCACCAATTTAAATATATAAGCCAAACCTTTCTATGACAATCACAAAGATTATCAAATGATATTAAAATGTTCCCGGAAATTGACGAAAGTCACGTGACCTGAAACGCCTTCTGACGTCACTGCACGGTATAGGGTCCATATTGCTACGGAGATAGACATTTATTTTTAAAAGAAAACGAAGTGAATATATTGTTTTGAGGTTTTTAGCCGTTTCTCGAACGAAACGATGACTAAAAAAATACATTCCGAAAATTTACTTTGGTTCACTCCGTTCTTCTTAAAAAACGCCAGCGATTTTAGACGTAGCAGAAATTCTTGGGCACTATTAAGGCATTATATAATTAATGGACGATTTGATCGTTGCCATCCATACTACGAAAATAAAAAATCGAAATACAATCGTGTATTGAAATAAACAAATGAGATAAATACATAAGTTATCGCCAAGTATTTATTTAACAACTTATCTCCACGCATAAACAGATAAACAACGCCCATAGTGATACCGTGCCGTGACGTCATGCGATGACGTCGTGTTTTTAAGCAGCCTAAAAGGTACACTTTTCGAAGAGTAATATCTTTGTTACACAACTTAATTCTTCAGGAAAAATTCCTCCAAGCACATTTTAGCTAATAAACTTCACATTCAAAGAGTTATAGAAAATAGTGCATATTCCCCATTGTGGTTCTAGTTACATTCAAGCGCGGTGTTTCATGGCTAATGATTGAGATGATAGAGTAACTGAACAGGGAGATAGAAGGTGTACGTTTTACAGAAATATCCTCCTGTGTTTCTTGATGTAGTTTTTAAATCAATACAATATTTTTTTCTCCAGAATGCTAATTTATCAATCTATCCATGAATAGCAATATCGAGATATGTAGCATTATAAATTCGAATTTGCATTTCCTATCCATATGCCTTTGCAACCAATAATTTATCTTGGTACCGGTGTTACCTCACTTAACCCTTTGAAATGTAAATCAGGCATTTCACATTTGTGCTACGTGAAGTGAACCAATTGTCTTTCGACCCCTTGAATAACGCATATCATTGAAATGAACTCTTTCCATGAATAAATTCCACAAGAGCAGGCGGTGGGTGGCCTGAAGAAATATCAATGAACGCAATCATTTTTCCCCTTCATTATTATACACATGCCGAGTGGTTTCTCATGTCAGAAATGTTCTGTCCAGCAAATCCGACAGCATCCGCTCTAAATCGATTGGAGCGAACCTCATCTCCAAACGAAATTTCATGACAATGAATTTAATAGTTAAAATGCTATAAACCAGCGGCACGGCAGAATTAAAGACAACAGAATATAAATTGATTGGCCCTTCTCATTGAGAACATGGTCCTTTTCCAGGGTGGGTATATACGCAAGCGAAGGGAATTCAATTTACTGGTTTTGCACAAATCAATTTATCTAAGATCTGAATGATTTATAAATAGTTCTCAAAAAATTATATCAAAGATTATATAACAGTGCTTAATTGCAGTGCAATTTAACACTGCTTCCTGATAATAACAGATGCTCTTCATTTTCTAAGGACACTGGGTTTGTTCCATTCAATGATTTCTTTGAAGTTGACAGAAGTAGTAATTCGATGGATTGAAAAAAACATGGTTTGTTTTCTATTACATCTGCCTATGCTCATTTTATAAGGAAAGAATATTCTCTGTTTTGAAGCCATTTAAATACAGTAAACGTATTTTATGCCTTCACTGTATTTAAAGTCCTGGGGTTTCAGATTCCAAATGATTAAGAGATTTCGGGAGGAAGTTAAATAAATCGTGGCTTGAAAAGTTAAAGCTGGGATTCGAGAAATTATATACCTAATAGCAATCGATCAGTTGTATTACTCGTTATTAAAGAGATTATCTCAAACCGCGAGGGAGAAGCAACTTTCGGAAGAATTGATCACTTCCTTTGAACTCATGAAAATGCACAGAAATTCCCTCTTCTCTCCTCAATATAAACCAAGGAGCTTTTGTTTTTGAAGATTGTTGTAATGGAAGAGACTTCACTTATGTTATGAAGACGTCGAGTTCATCAATTTATATTATTTTAAACAATAAATGGCACAAGACTTGCGTTTGAAATCTATCTATTGAAATCTCTTCACTCCCGCGGAAGTAGCCTTTGGTTTCTTGCTGCTCCGAACCTAAGATTAAAATTTAGTGTTTGAATATAATGATAATTCCATGATAAACAACAACTACGACGGAGAAAGGATTTGAAGCTGCTACCCTATGGTTATATTAGTTCGTTCTATTACCGTCTTGGCTACTGTTGTCGATCTAACAACCCTCTTATCACTTGTTGAGGGAACCCAAGATACAGCAAATTCATAATCACGCTTTTGAGGAAAAAGATAATCAGCTGATACGAATTAAAAAACACTCATTTGTATCGATGTTGCATGCGTTTTCCTCACAAATACGTCTAGTAAAATTATCTGACCCACTCCGATGATAGTTAGACTGCTTCCTCAGAAGCCGTAGTACTTTTGATGGAGTTATTGATTGGGTTAATGGATCACTGGTGATTTAACTTTTTAGCCTATTTTGAGGCCAAGATTCTACGGAGTAATGAGGAGTCGTTTTTTTCTGCACGATAGCGGCTTCAAACAACATACCAGGAAATACAGTGTCTATCAATTGCTTTCTTGGTATCTTTCTTTTCATGGATTCACTAAAAGATCAAAGCCTTAGTAACTTACGAAGTTTTATGAGACAAATGAAATACATGAATTATTATTCAAAAATGTATTAGGTAGGGTCTAGTCGACAATCGTTTTTGGCTCACCATATAAACATTATTTGATACTTTGTAAAGCACAATGTTTGTATATCTTTCTAAGTACATCATTTTTCTTTTCGTGGGTGGTGCCCCTGCTTTAGGCAGCAAATTCAAAGGTCGATTACCGAGGTGAGCACAAATGATTCGCGTCCATCAAAGTATATAGACCCGTTCGATCACAACCTTAATCAACGTAGAAGGCATCGGCGTTGTTTCCACAGAGAAAATAACATGCACCACGGCCGGGACTCGAGCCTTGATCAGAGGGTCAATCGGAATGAGTTTCTTCTCCGTGGAAATTCTGCTGAGTTAAATATCAGTGGGCAACTCCTGTTAGTTTTTCACGAAGGCTAATTCACACTCCTCGAATAAGATGAAACGTCTTGCCTCTTAAGGGAATATGCACTCCCTTCCACTGGCGCTGCAGACTCTGAATAGTAAGTGATCTAAGTAGTCTTTAAGTGCATCCGCTCTTCGAAAGCGTGGAGCTGTGACTGGGAAAGAAGGAAAGCGGTGCGAGGAACAGGAGGGTGAGTGGCAGAGGGTGACGGCACTCCGATGGGGCGGATGTGGGTGCGGGATTGATCTCCCGGGGGGGTGCAAAGGAGGGTGAGTCCTCGCTCTGTCTCACCGGGGAGGGGGGAGGTTGCAAGAAGTTGATATCGGCGAGGAGGCACTCCTTCCTGCGTGTCTGGAAGTTCCGCGTGGGATATCGATGAAAAGTCTTCCCCAGCGAATGCCATTCCCAGACAAATATGACTCGCTGTGAGGAACCGTAGGAAGGAATGGGAGGCATTAATGAAGCGTAACCGGCCGGGTGGAAAGGCAACCGGGGGTTGGGAAGGGGTCGGACTATCCCTGAATGCAGTGCACAGAAAGGTGCATTTTAATATCCGGGAGCCCACCTTCATATCCCACCACAGATCTCCTTCTGTCAGCCTTCGTTTCTCCCGAAATTGCATCTCTTTCCGAAATCAAAGACGCAACAAGGGTTTTTAGAACGCGACTTTGACAGGTTCTGCTGGTTCAACCATAGGAAGAATTGATTCCAACCATTTTGTGATCAAAAGAAGTTCTGGTGATAGGTATAATCATTATCACTACCATTGTCTTTGCTAATGCAAGTTTCGATGACTGTCGCAACCAACATTGCCAGTATCATTTTCGCCGCCACATTTGACGCCATTGCCTGACGCTGTGACGCTAAATATTCATTATTTTCATATCTAACCAATGCTTACTAATTTTAAAAATTGGGTAAAACCTAATAATATTATTCAAATAGTTATTATAGGCTTTCGTTCTTATGGAGTTATACGACGTTCATATAAATGTCCTTTGCGACTCTGCAATCTATTTCCCACTTCACGAAGAAAATTGCAGGACACATTTTATTCTGCTGGGAATACCCTTTCCTTTTCTCCCTCTTCCACGTCTATCCTCCATTATTTCATGAAGAGCCCTTCTTCAGTTAGAATAACGAGCATTACATAACGGCAATCAGTCACGGCTAATGACGGACTAGTCTGCTTGCTGGGGGGAAGTACTCTCAAAACGGAAGCTGCTTCTATTCCCTCCGTCTTCTGGGCGACGTCCTGCCTCTATCCTCGAACACCATTGCTTCCTCGTTCCCCAGGCACCTCCATATTGCCTCTCATTATCCTACCTTGTCTGGCTGCGATGGGAGGAAAACTTTCTTCACATTCTGTGCTACACATATATTTCGGCATGATGAGGGGAGTATCAGTCTCGGACATCCTATTCCTCCGGTCGTAATTGATAGCAGGTTCTTATCAGACTAGCAATTTTCCATTAATGGACTGGAATCAGATACGGAAGGCTTTGTGAGACCCCATTCTGCTCCAGCAAGCGGTTTCTGTGGAACTGAGGATGTGACCTGGCTTTGATGGAAGAGATGAAGTTCGCGACAGCTCGCACGGGCATTGATCGCCAGGGTGGAGTAGGCATCTCTTTGTCCTTCCGTCTCTGGATGGGGAACAGTGCCTGCAACGCCTCAATGAGTCGTTTATCAAGATGATAACCCCAACCTATTCACGCTTTGCGCTTCTCTCGCTATAGATCAAGAACAGGTGCTGGGTATGTCTCAATCAATTTGAAGAACTTGGTGATCCTTGTCTTCATTCAGGCCAGAAAACGTTTGTCAACAGATCGGACACTTTCGGAAACCCTATTACTCACGTTAAATCTCCGACAGAAAGTATTTTAATGGGCTTATGTAGATACATCCGTGGAAATGTATACGCATGCCTAAAAAAAATGGGTGGAAGTTGTTATGGAAGTTCCGGCGAGTAAAAAAGTTGACGGGCATAATGCCTCGTATACATATGCAGAACGCTCACTACATTTGAGCTAAGAAAAGTGGGGAATGAAATTGTGCCAGCACGAAAGAAATACACGAGGGTTGCTCGAAAAGGGTTGTTCGGTGGTTGCGTGATAGATATATATTGAAGGTACAATCCAATGGCTATGATATTTAAGAGCAAGAGCGATTCCACAACATTAAGAGTGATGTAAAAAAAGGAGAAGCTTGGAAGTAATATGTTCTCGAACCGTAGGTTATTAAGAATATATTCGATAAAACAAAAGTCGAGGTATAAATAAAGAATAAGGTTTAATTGACTATTATTTTCGGCCTCAGTTTAGTACAGTGAAATATAAAAACTCTCTCTGTGAAAAGGAATAATTTATTTAATTGGTTTTGGAGTTGTTTGCAACGGCACATTCGAATAATTCGCCTTTATCTGGTTCAACAGTGTAAAAAGTGCACACACACCTCCGAGAAATCTCGATTTCAAAGTATCGAATGGTTGCCTCCAGAGAGTTTCAAAGTGAGACACAATGGTGCGTGGATGAAACGAAGTGAAAATGGCCACTGTGAAGATGATGACGTCACCCGGAGAAACATTCAAAACAGAAACCATCTGATCTTTACAGTGGGTTCAAAACTAGAAGGTTTTACAGAGAAAGGCCGTCAGAAACAGTGTCAAGATAGATAGATAGATTATATATAGTATATATTCATATAAACGTTGTTCTACATACTAAAAAATATATATAATTACAATAGAAAAATAATTAAAATTACAATGAGGAAAAAATAACGAAAATAAGATGACATTGAGAAAAATGCATAAATATAGTTTCACAATAAGAAAAATATGATTATAAGGTTTCCATCAAGAAAGAAAGCATATGATATCACGAAGATGCAAATGATAATATTAAAGGTTTGTGTAAAAGATATGTACAGCTGTGGGAAAAAACGTGATGATATAAGCTGATGTCCATCGCGAAAAAAAACCCACTGCAGAAAAACAGCCACATATGGAGGGGGGTAGAAAAACCTGCGAAAACCCTAGAAGGGCAACATTACCAGGTTTTGTATGCATATTCAAGTTTTCTAAGTGAAATTTAGGATAACTTCGGATATAGTTCTTTTTAACAAATTTGTTCATCCATTTCTTTTGGAAAAAATACTCCCAGGAGAATTTGACGCTTTTTATTTTGGAGAAATGTGAAAGGGGAATTAGTAAATCCACTATTTGTTGAAATATCAACTCAACGTCATTGTTATTAATGATAAACTCATTGAAAAAATTTCCCAGTCACCTGGAGACACAGTAAGAAAGCATGAGATGGAGCATCAGTCATGCAGGATTGGCTGCGAAGTCCCAACCGAGAAATGAAGAGAAAAGAAAGGGAAGTTATTCTTTTCCTTAACAACACGACCTGTCATTCCAAATAACGTCTAACAAACGTGGAACTGGCCCGGTGGCATATCGATCAGCTTGTACAGGAAGCACAGGATGAGAACTTAATTGGCTGCGACGGAAACCGCTCAACACAGCCTCAAACGCTTAATTCGATAAACTGGAGGCACTGGCTATGAAAGGTATAGAAACACCAACAATTTCACTAATGCTGGATTTCTGTCATAGAACACCCCGAATCAGACAATAAAAACTAACTTTAACCCTTTAATTTACTAGTCTTAGTATAATTACGCACTTATAAACATTAACCTCCTTATTAAGGAACAGCGAGAGATTTTAATGAGCTACGGGACATCTTAGCGTACGGCACTCACTGTGTGGAGGGAGACCTTTGGCTCTCCAAGAAGGAATAGAGAAATAACATTTGTATGCTGCCACACCTTTTATCAAAATAGTTGTTTATTGAAAACCACCACCGTCCATGGTTTCGGCAATTTATGCTGTTGCCTGGGGCCGTACAGAATATTAAATGCTGGGAAGGAAGTAAAGCCAGCAAAAATTACGGAAATATGTACAAATTTCGTAAAAGTTTTTCCATGTGACATATTTCAAATAAACAATTTTTCTGCATACATGATACAGTATTGCATTTTCGTTCTTTCTGACTTCCATATATCTATTTAACATCGGTCGAAAATACCGTAGGTATTGCATTTTATTGGAAATGTCAAAAAGGACTGAACGTTATTTTTGTGAAATGGCCGACCCTAACATAAGCGAAAAATTGCTCTAAGCAGAAAAAAATCATGTCACCACGAGATTCCGCTGAAGGAAGATTTCAGTTTAATTGATTCTATAATAATTGTCCGCATGAAACAATGATCGCTTGATGATCATTTTCAATTTTATTTCTTAAAAAGAGCGATACAAGTGAGTCATGCAAGTGGCTCGGAAAGGCTAGCTCGTGTGTTTTCAACTCTAATACTAATTGGCGCTTCAGACCGGGAGGAAAGGCACAAGGATGGAAGGGAGGAGACAGGAAACCGTCGGCATTGGCCTGCTCTCAAGGAAAGGTGCTGAGTAGACCACGGCTTAACGTCCCATCCGACGGACGGAGTACTGAACTCGAGTGTTCTCCAGGTCTAAAACCTCAAGTAAGGCCCGGTTTTCCAATGAAAACAAATTGCCGGGCCCTCAAGGCGAGAGGTCGGTGTTCCACCCTCTACACCATCCCGGACCATTGAAAGGCAGACTTAGACCTCTTTAGAGTCGTATCTACCTGGAGAGCCCCTGTGGTTCATGAGCCGCGGTTAAACCAGTCGAAACTGATGGCACTTTTATACCTATCTTTTTCACTACAATTTTATTTTATTAAATAATTTATTCAATTATATATTTATTAAATTATTTCATATTTTCATTTAGTCATCATCATCAAGGGTCAACAATCCTAGGATTCGTTTGACGCAGCCCTCCACTCGATTCTTCTATCGACCAACCTCTTCATATTGACGTAGTTCCTCTCTTTCACGTCCTTTACGACCAGTTCTATGTAACTCATACGAGACTTGTCTTTTCCATTCTTCCCGTTCACTTTTCCTTCGACGATTGTCTTCATCAGACCATCGTGTCGTAAGATATGGCCCATTAATTTGTCCCGTCTTCGTTTTATAGTTTTCAGCAGACTTCTCTTTTCTCCCACTCTTCTTAGGACTTCTTCATTTGTCATTCGGTCGATCCATTTTATCTTCACCATTCTTCGATAGCACCATATTTCGAATGCTTCCACCCTTTTCTTCTCCGCTGCTGTCATCGTCCATGCCTCACTGCCATAAAGAAACATGCTCTAGATATACGTTCTAATGAATTGCTTCCTTACTTCTACGCTTGTATTTTCAGCTGTAAGTACATTCTTCTTTTGATAGAAAGCCCTCTTTGCCTGGGCTATTCTAATCACTATTTCTTTCTTGCATTTCAATTAGTGATATTCTATATTGGTTCCGAGAAGAGCGAATTGAAAGAAGGTGGCATTGGAGGGAAACAGAGACAGTGAAGGCAATGATTCGCCAACGGGGATGGAAAGGGTCAAGCAGAAGGATGGAGCGGCGGTCGGGACGTGCATCCCACCCCGATGCATTGAACGGTGCCTCCTGCCCCGGGACTCGATCGCGGACCATTGGGGTGGAAAGACTATTTGGTTAACTCCATTTGGCCATTATAATGGGGTAGTTTAATCCGTCCCCCACATTCAGAAGTGCCCCGGGCGGAGGGTAGAGTCACTTGCCCACTCCAAATGGACTCCACAGGAGCCACAACTAAATGTCCTGTTCGACGGACGGAGGTGTGTGTTTATTAAAATGCCTTTTGCTCAGCGAGCAAGCAAGAGCTTGAATGCCAGTTTGGAAAGTCAGCCTTTCAATGGAAGGACCTCTCCGATTCCATTCTCTTCTCAAAGGCAAACATTCAAGAGTGTGTTCCCGCTCGCGCGCATAATGTCATTTCGCGTTCTTTCGCTCTTAAAGCATTTGTCTTTTTTCTGGCACTAACAGGTTTCTTTATATCCTTGCCTGTGCAAATATGTACTTCAACTGTCGCGGGGCCTATCGCTTGAACATGATAGGCACCGCGATGGAAATCATACAAACGATAATGTCACGATGTGAAATTACACTTTACCGGTGGTATGATTTTGTTTTAACACGCTATTATCAGCAGCATTTCACTATAGGAGTGTACCTGAAAAAACTGCTCCACATGAGTGCCAATTGAAGACTACTGCCAATCAGAATACGCTATTACGCTACTAATAGGATCCCTATGATATCACCGTCAATAATTCAGTTTCATACGATTCCATTCGATAATGTAAGGATTCCTTTTGCCTAGGCCCTGAGCTGATGTTTCGTAGAATGCTATCGCTAGGAAATCCAAGGCATAAAGGAAAATTTTTATTGCGATTGGAGGTGGATTATCATGCCACTTATTTAAAATAACACCGATCGGCATAGCTTTATTATTATAGGAAGACCACTTACAGAAACTGACGATGAAGTGAACACAAATAATATTGTCGTGGAAAAAATTTCTTCAAAATCCTGGGAATGGTTTACGTTGGCATTACGTTGGTAAATAGCAAATTACATCTACGCTTTACATTGAAACCCAATCACGAATATCAATGCCGATTCTCACCGGTATTACATTGCAAACCCAGCAGTCCTGCATCCAGGTTGCCCAATCCCTTTTTGGAACCCTCCTGAGAAAACTTACTTTCCGAATATTCCTGTCGCAATCGCTTTATATCTCGAAAGTGCATCTTCTTCCGCATCCACTCCAGAGGATATGAACACCTACTTCTGAACTCCAGTTTCCTTGATACAGAATATTTATCCCTCAGCCCCGCTGTTTCAATTGATTCGAACATCTGTTCCAAGTTGGCTCTGTCACTTTTCCGATGCGGAGGAAATCGATGGAACTTGCGCCGCTCTCCTTATCTCGAGAGCGAAAGTGAAACAAAGTGCGAAGCGGATGTCGCTCTCAGCAACCCCCACTCTCTCGAGCCACACACAATCGAAGTTCCTCGAAGGGCAGTTCCCCGTCATCCCTTTCTTCACACTTGGAAACCAGGAAGTTTCCGCTCCCACTAAATCGTCTCCTGTAGCCCTCATCCCCTATTGCATTGCTATAAATGCCAGTAATCAATAAGCAATCTGAATAAGCTGAATGTGAAGAGGCGCTGAATTTCACATAAATCTTAATTAAATCACCATTCGAGATTTGTATCACGGCATGCCATTATTATTAGCCTCCCACAAGTTGGAATAGATTCTATATCATCTCATACTACTTTCTACATTGCAACTAACTTTAACAAGTGCTTAAAATTTGACATATATTATTATTATTTTTCCCTTACCTCAGAATACTTCGTACCTATCTCAGAGAGCCTTTGTGGTCTCAACATCGTGTTCAATAGTATTCGGGAAAATATTTCATTTTTTTCATAGATTTTTTTCCTCTACTATCAATTACTGTTATGATTATTACTGCAACTTTTTACCGGCATGAATTATTTTAGAAAAATATTACTGGAACACTAATGATAGATGGAAATCGAGAGACTTTCAGAGGAGGACGAGAAAGTAGAATGATGAAGGTTGGCTGGATGTTAAAGCAGAGAAATTGGCGATGTGGAGTAGAGAAAGTAGTGGAGAAAGTCAGAGGCCGGAAGCAGCAGGTGTGGACGAGAAGCGCCTATCTGTCGAAGACTGAAATGTTGGGGAAGATCTGGATAAGGAGGGAAGGGATGGGTGTTCCGGCAGGGTCGAAGCAGACAGAAAAATGAAGATATTACGAGGTCTTTAATATAAGAAAAAAGCGGTGTGGTATGAAGCGTAGGCTAGGAACAGAAGGCGAGGGGCATGCTAAATATTACCAGAGTGCTGGTAGAGCACTTAACGGTAGTAGCTACTTCGTGGAGGCGACCGATAGATGAGGAGATCATTTGCCATTTAGGACAGGTGGGTAACGTGGAGGAATTTTTTAAGCGAACGGAGAAGGGGTTGAGCAAACTCCGGGGTGAGTATTCTCCAGGCCTTGGCTACGAAGGGCGCCTAGAGACCCAGGGTTCTACGTCCCATCCGACGGACGGAGTTCTGCACATAAGTGCACACACCACTAGTACTCCGAACTCTGCCATTGCTCCGACTCAGTTGCTACTCCACTAATTCGAATATTAATGATTCCTGGCTATGGTGGGTATTGCTTTAATATCCATAGGTAGGTACCCTTTATGGCAAGTTATGACCAACTCTCTTCATGGCCGTATCCACCCTATTCGTCCGATATCCTCCCCCACCCCCTCCCCTCGCCAGCACTTCAACCCCCCCTCCCTCATTCGCACCTACCACATCTCCAAACCTCGATCAAAGTCTCGGATCCATACAATCCACATAAATCACTAAGTGCTTTTGGCATATCTGCACACATCCATTATTTTCTTCCTAGTTGTCAATGTTTTATTTTCTTTAACAGAAATATAATTGATGGAAAGGTAAGCAAAAAACTTTAGTAAAATTACGATGAAATGCATGTGACTTCATCAGAAAGCTAACTCCTTCGAATTCAGTGATCTTCTTTTTCCATTGACTCCGATCCAAATACGTATATGAATGACTTCGAGAGAACTTCTCATTTACTTATCGGAGGACTAAACAATCACATTTGATTTTTATGGGCAGATCATTTCCTTTGAGGATTCGGTTCCTTTATCGGCTAGCCTTTCCTAAGTCTGGTTTTTCCACACTGGTAAAACAGCTTTACCCATTAATTTTCTTGCCTTGCCGCTTCTCCCCCTCCCCTCGCTGACTTTCATAGTCCGAGAGGTCTCAAAAAGCGCTCCATTAAATATTTTGATTAGAGCGATTTTATTACAGAATTTGCGTAATTTCTCTTCCCTTAGATCCGTTTTATTGTAAACACAGTTCCTCGTCATCACATTATGACTTCCTCCAGTTTCACAATTCCGCGGCTGTCATCGTCCATTCCTCAAATTCGATAAAATAACACGATTCAATCTAACGCTTCAACATATTGCTTCCTTATTTCCAAGATTCTGTTCAACTGATTCTGTTCGTAACTGATCGTACGTTTTCGCAGCGTGGATGATGTCCAGTTATCTCTTCGGACAGCTTGCTGTGGACCAGGCATTGAGGTTCTCCAAGCTTTCATACCCGTTGCAGGGCACGTCGTCAGGGAAATAATAATTATGGAGATGCTGGTATTCATGGAGGGTGCCCCCTCCCCATGCCTCTTGGCCTTGGCTGATTGCCGTTCTCTTCCCCCCCCCCTCCGCTGCTGACGTCAGTGAGGGTCGTTCACCTAGAAAGAGTTTCTTCCAGACCGCGTTGGGTCGAATGCCGTCGTCTCGGTTGAAGTTTCCCGGCCCCGGCAAGGACGACAATGCCTGTTACGCAGCAGGTATCGAAAGAGACAACTGTTTCTGTTCGCGTTCCCCTAAGGTTACGCTGGACGTCTTCGCGTCAGTTCCCCTATATGTAGAGTCCCAATTTAAGGACTGCAAATACCTCAGCGGAGCCATCCGCTGTAATGTAAAACAGCAGAATTTCTTTCCTCTCATCATGCTTATATTCTTCTTCTATGCATATCAGTCTTCCGCTGTTTAAGGTAGGTTTTAGCATGAAACAATTCACAAGGCACGCATTAGGTCAGTGCTTATTTTTTTCAAAATCGAAGGAGTGTTCCTGATCGACCTGTAAAAACCGGTAGCAACCAACCAACCCCTTTCCCTATGACTTTCATGCGCCGCTGGAATTAGTGGGCTATCTCCTCAAAAAAAGGTCAGACCTCCAGGATTATCATATATATTAGGTGTTTAATATTGACCAGAAACCTATTTTTGAATGTGCTTTTATGAAGGACTACGAGGAAAAATGAAACTAGGAATAGTCTTTGCAAATACATCCTATTGTAACTCAGGGCGACGAGAAGGGGAAAGTAGGAGTGGGAGGGGCGGAGCAGCGGACCAGTGTGGGCGGCGTGGGTCGAACGAGAGCCCGGGCCCCCTGGGTCGGCGAGGGGCCCGTGGCGAATAAACGCGGTAAGATACGTGAAAACGTCCGAAATTTTCGCCCATGAGCCGCAAAATGATGTGTTTTTATTTAAGGTGGCTCCACCGAAATATGAATTAGATATCATTTTTGTGAAAATTTCAGGACATCATTGTTTGGCCTTTCTATCAATTGGCATGAAAATAATTTGGCCTAATTTTAAATATTTCATTGGTTTTCGATATGGTGTAATTAATATCAATGCTTCCAAATGGTAGCAGCGTCGTTGTTGCCAAACAATTTTCAAAAATGCGAATATTAATAAAATTCAAAACAAAGAATTGTATTTGCAAGGGAATAGTTTAAAACTAAGTAAGAAAATATTTAACCTATTTTAGAATACGTATTAAAGGGATTGAGCATGTATTTTCACTTTGTAAATTAATCGTGGCAACAACACGTCAGTCATGTTCCGAAATCGAAATCAGTTACAAGAGCTTGTAGAAAATAGAATGCAACTACAACGCGCTATGTAATAGCATAGTACTCATAGAGTTATTGTGAATGCGTTATCACCCTATGGATGATTTTCCATATTGGTGTTTTTCTGGATCGGTATTTATTCATTAAATAACATAGCTCTATTACGGGATATTGAATCGCGGTGGTACCTCCTTAAGAGGTACAATTTTTTCAATTTTTTTATTTTAGCATTTAGGCCCCTTGGGGCACCCCTTACACTTCAATCACGAACCACGAAAAAAAACACCTCGAGATTCACACATGCCAACACATGCACTCTCCACATCCGAACACTTCCGATTTCGAAAAAATGAAAAATAAGCAATGGACCAGCGCCCTATCGAGTCCTGCCATGCACCAATGCCCCCTGCCACTTGCTCCTTCCTTCTCGTCCTCTACATTCATGTCCCACAAGACGCCGATCCGTTTCCACCCTCTTACCTTCATGTCCACCCCATTTTCTTCTATTATAAAACATGGGATGCAATCCAAAAGTCGAGCAGTAGGTTTTGAGGGTAGTACTCGCCAAATACTGCAGACACGGGCGGGTGGAATCAGCGCAAGGGGGTTCATTTCCTCTCTCTACACGTGACGGCGGTTATTTCCGAACGAGATCCGATTCCTAGAATGACGCTTACTTTTTAGACCGTCTGGACATTTGAATGAATGAATGAATGAATTTATTTTCTCCAGTAGCATTACATAAAATATAACAAGACATATATGCATATACTTAGCACGTGGAGATAATTTAGGGTGTCAGAAGGGTACCTGTATACCATTTCATGGGGTATTTCCCGATTGAGTTCGAATATTAGCTTGGTGGTATCCCTCTATCAACGTATTTAGCGAGGAGACTTTTACAAAAACCACAACATTCACAAAACCAGTGCACGACCCGGGTTTCAACATCGATCGTGATGGTCAGGTCGTGGTTGTCACCGGGTCGTGTTCAGGTTTCCTGAATTTTGTGATGTTTGTAAAAGTCCCCTCGGAAAACACATTTATTTCCCAATGTATCAATCTCACTTCAAATATTTCAGGTTCCTAATTTTACCTGATAAAATGGATCGACCGAGTGACAAATGAAGACGTCCTAAGAATAGTGGGAGAAAACAGAAGTCTGCTGAAAGCTATAAGAAGAAGACGGGACAACTTAATCGGCCACATCTTAAGACACTATGGCCTGATGAAGACAATCGTCGAAGGAAAATTGAACGCGAAAAATGGAAAATGCCGGCCAGAATATGGAGCAAATTGTGAAGGACGTGAAAGACAGGAACTCCGTTGGAATATGAAGAGGTTTGCCGATAGAAGAATCGAGTGGAGGGCTGCGTCAAACCAATCCTATGATCGTTGACCCTTGATGATGATGAATTTCACCTAGGGATCAAAATAATTTATTACACACGATCTCCCGAGTGGCATACCTTTCCTCTAAGGGAGTCCTCAGTGATGCTTTCCTTGCAATCACGATGACCTTTGAAGAGCAACTGGGGCACGGAAGGGCATTTAATGGCGGAAGGGAGGGCCCCAGGGAATAGACCTCGGGAGCCCATAAAGGCCTCCGCCAATAAAGGGCGCTGGGGTCGAGTGGCCACTTGACACATCGATTTCAGGGAGCGTTAAGTCTCACGAGGCCGGGAGTTAAAGGACAATCACGTTGGGGGCTCCAGCGTTTGGTTTGACGCGAATTGGGGCCCGCGAGTCCTCTCCGGGGGCGTGTCTTCAGGTAAATAAGGGTCTTAGGGGGGGAGGGAGGGGGGAGCTGCCGGTTATTTCGGCGAGTTGGTCGTAAGAGGGAGCATTAAGATGAGGGGACGGTTGAGTTATTAGGCAGCGGGGATGCTGGGAAGGGACAGATGCGAGGGAGTAAATGGAACGAGAGAATCTCCTAATTTAGCGAGGCACCGAGTGGATTGCGAAGAAAGGGTCCCGTGGAAAATGGCAGTCGGGCCAAATCCTACCGGACTGCGAAACGAACCGCGTTTATTTCACTTTGCGATGAAATGGGCAGAGCTCGGAATTCTCATCTCCGATCTTCTTTAACGGGCTTTTCCTTTAAGCGCCAGTTAAAATTGTAGTCAGCTTCCTGCGCTTTTATCTTTCAAGCAATTTGATTTAGCCTTCATAACTCTGAAAGGGAATTAGCGAGTGTGCGCAGAAACCAAAAGGGACGAAAGATTTTGATATAATGTACCTCGATGGCTACGCAAGCCAAACGGTAAAGGTTCAATCTCCATCTCAGGTAAGGAGTTAGGTACTGGCTAGACGAAGTAGTCTTAGGCTGCGTAAACACATCTTTGATGGAATCTTTTCCTCGTCCCGCTTTGCGTTCACCGCCGTCAGATAACGAAGATCCGATTCAAGTGTCGTCCGCATTTTGAGGGAGGATCCGTATTTTTTCATTTCACTTTATCTTACTTTCTATTCAGCGTTCCTAAGAGATTCCGCTCGCAAAAGCCCAGGCATACAAGACAATGCTACATTTTATCGCTGAAGTGCTTCATTAGAGATGAAGGGAGATGGAAATGCCGGTAAGATAATTATGCATGTCGGGGCAGAGCCTAAGGAAAGAATAGGTGCCAAAAATTTTTTTAATAGCAAATATTCCAGTAATGAAAATTTTAAAGTAACATTTTTAAGTTTAGAATTTAAAAAATTGTATTTCTCCGCTTTATAAGTGTAGCTACTTCATTTTATTGAATTGGAACAAGTACCGGGTTGATTTTAGATGTGACCGAAGCTTGGATAAATCTTACTTCTCTTAATTAAAGCAATATTGACGAATTCAGTCACATAAAATAGATAAAGGCATTCAGTAAACTTGTACTATGACGCTAGCATGTAAGTTTCAGATAAAAAATTACAGTGAATGATGCAAATATGCATCTAACTATTAATAATAGAAAATAGTTTGGCTTGCATGATAATGCAAGTCATAAAATAATGAACTATTTTCATACCATCTATAGAATACAAAATTAAATTTTAAAAATTTCATACCTGTCACCCTAAAATTACTGCTTAAAATCTTCTTAAAGATACTTCAAATGAGTACAAATTAGTGAGGGATTAAGGATTTAAGATTAAGATGGACTGTTTCCTATCTTTTTCTCCTCAGCAACACGAAAGCGCGCATTTTACTCGATTCGTCTATTTGATCTTATCACCACTGAGACATCTTCCTTTCACCGCTCCAGACGTGTCTTGTGGTCGTTGTTCCCAATGCCTCATTCCCAAAAGCCTATGCTGCCCGTATTCCACTTCAAACTTGTATTTTCGGCTGATTGTACTACCTCGAATTTCTATCTGAACGCAATCCTTTTTTGGGCCTTCCCGCTGAATAATTTCGTCTTTTTTCTTCCACCTTCAGAGCCGGGATGTAGATAGTAAAGTATTTGCCTTAATCTTGTAGTAAAAACGGCTTTTAGTGGCACAGTTTGCTCTGCTGCCGAAATTACAATAATCTTTCATTTTCCCAGTATTGGGTCTCTCGAGCGCGTTCAAAATTGCCGGAGGGCGAAGGATTCCCGGACCAGGAATCGAACCACGGACCCTTGGCTCGCCGGGTCAAGGCCACTCAGGATTCCGGCAGGCCAGGCAAACAATTTACAGCAGGATCTATAGGAGCTAGATCACTTTAGTTTCTATTTTCCTTCTATTTACGAGTTCATTATTGGCTATATCCTGCACCCTAGCTAACAATTACTTTATAATTCATCTATTTGCATTCACCTCAGTGTTACATCTGGGTAATATATTTTCTAGAAAAAAAAACATTTTTCTTGTGTCCCAGGTTGCTTTGCAATTGGAAAGTCATCAGATATATCGTATATTTCCCGGGAGTATCCTCGCGCGAAGCCTTCCCTTTACAGTTTTTCGATTTATTGCACAGAAATGAAAGACAGGAATTCCCTGCAACGGTTCGCTATCGGGAGACCGGCCGAAATGGAATTATATTTTCTCTGGGCACGAACGACGTGATGGGGAGGGAACCGTGCTTCGTGATGGTGCAGTCCGGAATGAATATCACGGCGGCGCGGCGACAAGAGAGCATCATCGCCGCCGCCCGAAAAACAAAAGAGCGACGGTTCCCGAGATCGACCTTGGGGCATCTGCGTGCGCCGAGGGGAAACAGACGAGCAGAGGGAGGCGTAAAGGACGACTTGAAGCGGTCGGCGGGGAGGGGCCCCCTATTGGGCCCCAGCCGGTGGCGACCAGGCACGCAGGTAAGTTGAGAGCATTATCAGCATCCTGGGACTACTAGGGAAGTTCCAGAATGAGCTAAAATTACCGTTTCAAATGAATATATGTTTCTAGGACCAAGTATTGCAACTTCAGGCCGTGAGGAAAAGATACAAGTGTTGCTTTCTCCTAGATGTTTCGGTTTTAAACTTCTGGGGAATATCAAAAAGAATGGGGGCGTTTACGAGATCGCAATTTTGTACACGAAATCATTATATGGAAACGAAAAAAGAATTTTAGTGAAAAAAATTAATCTTCTTACCACAACCATTCACTCATATATCAAAAATTTTATATAAGCAAAAGGTGACGCCCACCGAAAATGACGTCCTCTCGTCCTTGACTGCTCTTACGGGAAGGGGAGGGAGTGAAGGGGGATTCTCAGAAGGTCTGTTCGCACAGATCCTGTCGCAATCGTTCCCATTGGCAGAGTCAGCTGTGTTCCCCCATTTTCGATAAGTCAAAGTAGCTTCGTGGGCTCAGTTGTGATTGGAAGAAGTCGATATACGTCAGAGGTTGCGCCACGCCCACTTTTCCGAAAGGTTTAAAAACATCAGTTTTTCGCCGCTTATAACTCGAGAAATAATTGACGGATCAAAAAACGAAAAATACGTGTCTTATTATTTTACAAACTAGCAGATTCGGCAATAAAAATATATGGTAAACGACTCCATTAGTGGATGGAACATCCTATTACCTAGACCTTGGTAAATAGGATCCAATGTATACTTGTTTGAAATAGGGACACTGAAAATCCATCCATTAAATATATTAAATATAGTACAATAAAATACATGCATTCGCTGTTGACGGCATTCTATGCGTCCCTCCTTCTGCGTGACGTTTAGCGAGATCACTAACGAAGCGACGGAGTCAATGGATTCGTTTCCGTACGGTGTAACGTGGAGCCGATGTGGCATATTACCACGTAAAATTATTATACCACGCCAGGAAAAAATGCTCATTTGAAAGGAAATATTAGCTTATGTGTGGCGTTCACAAAGGAGTGGAAAACGTTGGACTCAGATGTACGCCAACTACATGTGAAAAATAATTACAGGATTCGCAAACAATTGACACTTTTGTCCTGAAGGTTCTAACTAGTCAGTGAAATTATAGTTTTGAAGAAGTAACTTCACAATTAATAAATTATTCATCCAGATGACAATTTCAATCACGTTTTCCTTCAACGACGATGTCATGAAAATTTATTTACGGAATCTAAGAAGTGAGTGAGCACATACCCTCGGATTTGGAAGTCAGATAGGAGAAAAAATGTTGAATCTATCTTCAGCATTTCAGCGGTGGGTAAAAAGAAGTCAGCGATGTACTAAAGGCATTAAAATGCTATGCAATCTCACGAATTCATTCATCGAGGCATTAGTGCACCTCCTTTTATTATGATTGTCTCTCAGAAGTCTTCCACACATAGACTAAGCTTTCGAATCAGAGGAAAATCGTGTCCTTGGGGCATTGGCTACACCATTATATAACTAATTCACCAGCAAAAAGGCGCATCAAAGACACCCGACATATGTAAAATGAAATCAATGACACATTGCCAATGGAGCGAAACTCCACGGGTTGAATTTTTCATGAGCATAAGCCACATCATTTAGTTAACTTATTATACTCTGTGTAGCGGCACTTCTGTAGTTAACGAGAACCAAATAAATGGAGAATTGGATGGCATTAATGATCAGGCCACATTCCATTGGAGGTATAGAGGAAAATTCTATCCGCAATTAGCACAAATGATTAGTGAAAATCACTTTCTTTGACCCAAAAATGTAATTGGGCCACGAGGTGGGACGACTTTGGCTCCAAATGCATTACCATTAGTACCTTCTCTTTATATTCTACCACTATGTGCTTGAATCCTGGACCTTTCGCTTCCCTCATCCCCTTTAATTGTGCCTGCTACGGATGGGAGCGTTCGTTCCTACAATCGCCCCTTCTCCACAAATCGAGTTGGTCGGATAACGAGTATCGGAAGCCGGCGAGAGTACCGGGTTCCGATAGAAGCACAAGTTATAGTATTCAGGCTCGCTGCACCCTTGCACGCCGCGGAGGGGACGGGGATGAGGAGGGTGGGAATAATTGATAGCCCCAGGGGAGGAAACCCTCATGGCGTACCGCAGGGAAGACCCTCGCGCGCACCACTCCCTCCTTCGATGCTGCGGGCGAAGGGGAGCGATATTCGATATCCGACCTGGGTGCTACAAATCGAGATTGCCAACATCGATAACAAAACTTGTAGTGGAATGGAAATAGCGTTATTACTGTCACAGGCATTTGGAGGTCAATACTTGTGGTTCACTACTTTCGCGCCAATTCGAAAATACAATTTGGCATCTTTGGTGATAATTCACCTTCCTGTACCATACTAGGTTAAAGGGCTCGAAGCAGATTCGGACGACATTCGAGAGGCGAACTGGAACGATCCAAAATCGAACTGAAAGGACAGTTACATCTACATCTACATCTGCATAATACCATGCAAGCCACCACAAAGGGTGTGTGTCAGGGGGTGAACCATCATTAGACATTTTATCGATCAGAGAGAACACTTACGTACTGACGCAGAGCTGACTTACTGCAAAGTAAGTCAGCTCTGCGGCTCCATATTGAGAGGTAACCAACAAAAATTAATAGCTCCCATGAGAATAGTTTTGATAAAATATACTCATCCTTCTTACCAATCATAAACGGGGTCAATGAATTACGTTAGTCTTTCTCGTTCATTGACCTTTATAAGGAATGAGCTAACTACCGAATTTCTCTAAATTTACATGTTATATTTAATAAATATGTTTCTTTAGCCTTCCATAATACGTTACTACATGTGTATCTTGATCAATGGATTGAATCATAAAGATCCTTGGTATGACGGTATGTGACATTAAATTCTGACCGTAGGCACCTTCGACTTCCCTACGAAAAGGCAAAAGCCGCATCAACCATAGCAACTTCAGGGCATAACCTGGCGGGTGACTATAAAACTCTTCATTGAAGAAATCTGCCTAGACGAGATTGAGCCGAATAAAGATTTCTACGCTTCGGGAACAAGGTGCACTTTTTGATTTCAATGCATCATTATAATATGATTGTATTATTTATAGATTCTCTACTGTTAGATGCAGATCCGTGCTATGAATATTTCTACTGACACTTAGTTCTTGGAGGCAGAGAAACACACTTTTTTCCTCGGATCCGAAGTGACCGCTGTAAGTATTGATGGACACCTCCAGGCTACTGAGACGAAATATAACCGTTCACGCTGCACAACACTTGAAATTCCCGCGCTAATTCGATTTTTTCCCGTGATCTACATCATCATCATCAAAAGGGTCAACAATCATAGGATTGGTTTGACGCAGCCCTTCACTCGATTCTTCTATCGGCCAACCTCTTCATATTGACGTAGTTCCTCTCTTTCACGTCCTTTAAAACCTGTTCTATGTAACTCATACGAGGCCTGCCTTTTCCATTCTTCCCGTTCACTTTTCCTTCGACGGTTGTCTCCATCAGGCCTTCGTGTCTCATGATGTGGCCGATTAAGTTGTCCCATCTTCTTTTTAGAGTTGTCAGCAGACTTCTCTTTTCTCCCACTCTTCTTAGGACTTCTTCATTTGTCACTCGGTCGATCCATTTTATCTTCATCATTCTTCGAAAGCACCATATTTCGAATGATTCCACCCTTTTCTTCTCCGCTGCTGTCATCGTCCATGCCTCACTGCCGTAAAGTAACGTGCTCCAGTTGTATGTTATAATGAATTGCTTCCTTACTTCCAAGCTTGTATTTCCAGCTGTAAGTAGATTCTTCTTTTGATAGAATGCCCTCTTTGCCTGGGCTATTCTACTCACTATTTCTTTCTTGCTTCGTCCCTTGTTGGTTACTCTGCTTCCCTAACAGAACTCTTTCACCTCTTCCAGTTTCTGTTTTCCTAGTATAACGCTGGTTTTGGTCTCCTCTTTCTTGCTGCACACTAATATCTTAGTTTTCTTCTTATTGATCTTCAGCTGATGTATGGCCATTGTACTTTCCATGGTTGTTAGCATCTTATTCAGCTCCTTCTCTGTCTCTGCTATGAGAGCTATGTCATCAGCGAATCGTAGCATACTGATTGTTTCTCCGTGGATGTTCACTCCAGATGTTCTACATATCCACCCAAATTAATATTAATATAAGTTGGGTAGACAAAGAAGTGTACACACACTTCATGAATATACTTTCGCAAGTAGATCAATAATGAGTCGGAAACCACGTTATCTATGAAATAACGATTCTTTACCATATGTAGTTTTCAGTCACACCGGAGCCGGATGGTCACCTGCAGACCTTCCAGAAAGCAATAAAACGGTTCAAAACGTAGGGTTTTGCTCGGGCGACCTAAACGTGACTACATAGCGGTGACCGAGTTCATCCTCAGGGCTGATGTTGAGACTGAGAAATGGGAAAATGGGAGTAGAGTGTCAAGGATTCTGAAAAAGCACGGAACTGAAACCCTCTTAAGACCCTGCACCAAATTAAAAGACCTACTTGAGAAGACGAAGGACACTTGAAGCCTCCCGACCCTGGGTTCCGAGTGAGTGGGGACGTTTGGACTGGAGACCGGAAGGCTGACGCAGGTCAAAGGGCATCTACAGGAATCCGAGCATGGCATCATGGGCCAAGAGAACAAGTTCTGGGAAGGACTGACGAATCGAGAAGGGACTTGCAGATAAGGCCTTCAGCAAAGACGAGAAACACCTGGGAACTCGTAATTACATAATTTCAGATGGCTAGGAAAAGGCGGGGACCCCACAGTCAATCAGAAGGCAATGGTTATAAGTACACGCCAATTTCTCAGTCTCGACATCAGCCCTGAGGACGGAGAGCGACTCGGTATCCTAAAATGTCGGCAGTTTCTGATTCGGTCGAAGACCCGAACTTCCTTCACCAAAGCTATTCGTCGGAAGAGCATCAGCACTTTCCACCATATCCGTCGAAGAACCGAGGCTAATGCATGCTGGAGCATAACTCCATCATAACATGCATCATAGCCACCTGCGACCCCAAACGCCTCTTATATTGCTGGCAGACGCGGCATGGCTGATTGCAACGCATCTTGAACTCCTGAAGCCATAGGCAACAACGTATTTATTGTGAAGGCTCAGAAGGGTAACGAATACCGTACCAGTGAGCGCCACATCCACTTAGCTGAATCTTATAGAGTTTTTAAAATAAAAAGAAACTTATTTTTCCGTTTTTTGTTCCGTCAAATATTTCTCGAGTTATAAGCGGTGAAAAACTGATGTTCTTAACCCTTTCGGAAAAGTGAGCGTGGTGCAACGAACGAATATCAACGAATGCAAGGACTCTGACGAATATCAACTTCGTCCAATCGCAATTTAGCCCGCGAAGCTACTTTGCCTTATCGTAATGGGTGGGACACGGCTGATTCTGCCAATAGGAGCAGTTACGGCAGCATCTGTGCGAGCAGACCTTCCGACAACCCCCCTCCACTCCCTTCCCTTCCCCTAAAAGCAGTCAAGGACGGGAGGAAAATTACGTCAATGTTATCACAGCTGCTTTTTCGGTGGGCGCCACCTTCTGCTTATTTAAATTTTTGATTTATGAGTGAATGGTTGTGGTTAGAAGATTAATTTTTTCACTAAAATTCTTTTTTCGTTTCCATCTAACGGTTTCGTGTATAAAATTGCGAGTTCGGTTCCGAGTAAAGGCCCCCATTGTCTATAGAGAATGAGGTGTAGTGTACGTGTTTACGAGAAATAGAAATATTTACAGGCTAATACAAAACCTGAGTGTAAGCTAAGGTTAAATATTGAAAAAAGGATAAAATATGGTAAAATTAACCTCAGGAAAAAACGAATCTAAATGCAGAGAGAAGGCACGATGGAAATTTGGTGGCCTTCATTTTCGAGTTCGTTGAGCATGCTTAGTCACTATCACGGCCATATATTTATATTCATATTAAATCTAAAAACATGTCCTTGGACATAATTAACTCATCTATTGCGGTTTAGTGATTGTAAATTCCCAATGTATGAACGTTGGTTGCTTTTAAAAGCAGACATTTTGGCGCGGCCTAAACTATTATCAGGCAAATAAGGTGGTCTTATGAGGTGGGTGAATATACCCTTGCGTGCCATCTATGCTTGGGCAACACGCAATATAAGCAGCATTCCACATTAAAAAGGCCTTAGTTCGGTGGTGTAATGAAAGCACGCCGGCCCATAAAATTTGAGGTTAAATCCCAGCAAGTCAAATTTTTTATAGCTATGTAAATATGTGTATATACTTGCGAATATATCCAATATATACTTAATTTCTTAATATGCACGTAAATCGACCCTATTTTCAATTCAATTTTATCAAAATACTGGGTTTTAACGTAAATAAACTAAGTAATAATTACGCCCTTTAGGTGTGTTCCCCGAAGACATTAAATTTTACACTATTTTTCGCAAATATGATATTTTTAAGCATCATATCATATTCATATACAGTGACAACCATAACTCGTAGACATAGTAAAGATACATGCTGTGTAAAGAAATTTGCAACATAATATTCTTATGACTATTATCACATATTTGCAAGCAGCTACTCTGATCCCACGTACACAACATTCCACATTGATTCTATAATTTTACATAATTATGAGGGCCTTTAGTGCAATTGGCATCACCGGTGGAAGGAAAGAGAGAGGCACTTTTCACGGCATGCACACGCAGAAAAAGGCACTTTCAAATAAATCCGCCTCGTGGCTTCGATTCAAACCCTTTGGGTGGAAATAAGTGAGGACTGACTTCCCATCGATCAATGCACGCGAGAATGATTCATGCTCTGCTCGTTAGAGTGGTCAGTGAATGGAGAGCGAATCCAGAGAGCAATTGAGTGGCGCTGCTCTAATTATGTCGGGGTCGATAAGCGGTTGGCGCAGGGACACAAGTCTCCAGTCAACCAATCGCAGAGAGCGAACGGCAGGAATAAGTTCGATGTGACCACCCAACCTTCGAACTATCTCCTCGCTGCAGAAAACGACTTCATTGTCTCCAGGAGATTATAGATGGATAGTTAGATATAGTTAATTGTTCCAGGACGCTATTGTCCCTTGGAACATATACATGAAAACATTTGTATTGTCTCATTACAACATCAACAGGGTAATATTAATATTAGAAATGAGTAGCTGTCTAAGCATCGACAATCTTAGAAATCAATACAAGGTGTCAATGATTGAACTATAATTTTAAAATACAATCAAATTAACAATAAATAGTATAGTACCGACAAATTTAATAGTACCGACAAAAACTTAATAGCATATACATTTACTTATTATGTTTATACATACATTAATTATTTATTTACCTACATTGCATAAGATGTGAGTGAAACCGCTTTGTAAACATATAAATGTTTTTAAAAATATAAATGTCTTATTCCATCAGGTAGTGAATTCAAAAACCTACAAGATGTTACATGAAAAGAATTACCGAGCATATTTGTGCGGAAATTTGGCATTAATAATACCTCAGTATTGGGTGTCAGACGTTTACGCGTGTTAGCATTAAAGATAACCTTTTCTAACAAATAAGTTGGACACTCAGTTTTAAATAGCTTGTACATTAACACATTTATTTTATATTCTCGTCTCTTTTCTATATTCAACCACCTGAGTGTGTCATAATATAGTGTGGCCTGCTTATCATAAGGAATATTGAATTTCAATCTTATTCTACAGTTTTTTAACCTCTGAAGTTCTTGATTTAGCTCCATATAACATCGGTATAGGCGAGTGAACAGTAATCAATATGAGGAATTATTAGGGTACTAAACAATTTGATTCTCAGGGAAGTTGGAATTAGATCCAAGGCCACTGACCAAGCAGTGTGTTCCATTATATTGGAACACACTGCATAACATTTTTCCAAATATTAAAATGGGTGGGATTCGGGTCAAAAACTCCTAAGTTGAAAGAAATTACGACCAAATGAATGTATTCGTCAAAAAGCGTAAGGTTTGCCGCACGTATCGTAGAACTGGCTAAATCCTGTTAACATCGACCTCGATCCAGTTACTCCTACGGTTTTTGGAGCTAGCTTTTTAGTCGAACGTTCGACTCCTTGGGCCAAAAGATATCAGCCTGAAACTACTTGCTCATGAATTAAATTGGAGAAATCGGATATCTCTCTCACGCCTGACTACGAAAGCTCCCAAAAGCAACGTTAGTTGCCCCAGTCACAATGACCACTGCTAAAAGATAATGAAGCTATACATGTGGCTTATAGTTTTCTGATTAATTCTTGCCTGCTATTCTTTATTTGAGAGGGCATCACATTTAAAATCAGTGTTAACCCAAAGGAGAGAGCGGTTGCTCAATATATTATGAAATCCTTCAAAAAACTTATGCAGGTAGTTCCGTTTGATCGGTAGACCTCGTGAAGTAGGTACCTACTTACGATTCAACACGCTGTCGCCTCAGATGTGGAAGACCTTCCGGTATCTTTCATAGCGACCTCGTTCCCTCGGCAAGCGGTTGGACGAAGATGTCAGGAGCCTTCCAAGGAATACAATCCAAAGCCGTCCGCAGATTCGCAAATCAAGCACTCTGCGAGCAGCAGTCTTTCTGGATAAGGAAGAAACATTGCAAGTTAACCGTTTGCAACGAGCGGTTGTCCTTGTCGCACTTCACGTACTGAATAAGAAAACTGTTTCCTGATGAACATTTCATTCAGTGGCTCGTGTTGATTATATTTAGACGGAATTTCAGAGCATTAAAATGCTATGGAGGTACAAGGAACATTTCTGACTCGCCTCAAGGTCAAGTTAGCATTATGACGAACAGCAAAATATCGATTGATTAGCCGATTCATAATATTCCAGATTTCCACCATCGCGCACAGTGGTCGGAAATCGAAAATACCTGACCAAAAGTCAAAAAGTGATTTTTTTCAAGCCAGGAAGCTGAAACTTTGCATAAATATTCTCAAAAGATCTGTGCTTCCGATAATCTAAGGCAATTTCCTTAGTACTCAACAATTAACAATTTGCATGAGGTCAAAAATGCACAAATTTCGCAAAAACTGTCTACCCGAAATTTTCTTACGAAATCTTCAAAATTGCTGAACCTTTATGGGTGATTAGTTGGAATAAAAGGTGATGTAATTAAATGAAACAGCTTTTTATCTTTGTTTTAATGTAGTCTACTTACATTTTTGTTATTATTTACCAAAGATATTAAACAAAATGGCGGACCCTCATTTTTGGTCAATTTTTTAATATATATAGAGAAAAAGTAAATTGCATCGCCGAGCATCACGGAGAAACTTATATGGGGAAACTCTACAAAGCTTCCATAGTGCGAATCCGATGAGTTATGCTGCGACCGTTTGCGACGCCGAATTTCACATTAGTTTTTCAATCACGCGGTCGAGTCTGGTCCATCCCGCCTGCAACGGGGGGGCAAGTGTGTGGAATGGATTGTAGCCGCATCCACATCCATTCATCAAATACATTTTGATGAATTCGCGGTAAAAATTACGCATTTTATGAAGTGGATTAAGGTCTAGGAGATACTGAAAGACTGCTTTCTTCGTGTGCACTATGGGCGTTTCTTCTCTTACCATCTTGACATCGCCTACTGACGAATACGTACACTTTTAACGGAGACAGCATGCGTACCACACAGGATTATTGTCTCTTCGAGGCCATCGACCCACAGCTGGTGTCCCCTGGCTGCAACTCCCCCGCCCCCTGCACTCTGGTGTTAGGCGAAGGGTCGTTTGATGGCACCAAGGAGCTTTTTACGCGGGTTTTTGGGGATAATGTTTGGGAGAACGTATTCTAGTCTCCAATGAAATGCACAAGAGCGTTCACTTTCATTTTTGCAGTGGTGTAAATCATAAACTTTTTGACACTTCAGCACGGATTTCACTAGTGTTGGTGTCAGTATTGGATGTCTCGAAATTCTCTCTACAACTCCTAGTGGTGTGGATACTTTGCTAACCATTTCAAGATTTCTCGCTTTTTCAAGGTTTGTGTACTCTATTAGGACTGCTTATAGAGTATATGATTTCATATTATCATATATACATCGCATCCGTGGCATAATGTTTATTAATGGTTTGCGCATTCATTTTCTTTCCGAAAATATTATTATTTCAATTATGTGATGGTGCAGTTTGAATGAGTCAATATATTTACAGAAAATTTTAATTTATTGACTAAATTTCAGCCACCTATCTGGTTATTATGCACCAATTAATATAACTCCTAACGGGGAGAGAGAAATTTCAAAATCGAACCATCTAGCTATCAATAATCTTATGATAATATCGACATCAGCAGATAAGTTGAAATTCGAATCGAGACTTAAGTATGAGGACATTATCGACCTGGCCAAAGACGCTACACGTGTATCTCTGTAAATTGTAATACTCCTCTCATTTCTAGTGACGGAGTGAATGTAACACAGGGCAATGATTTTATCAGGGTTTTTGGCCTAAATAAGGAATTTCATGCTTAAAGCATTACATTCCACGCTCAATCGTCCCCAAATCAATATATGTACAATCTGCATGAAAGCGTATATTAGCATAGCTCTAACGATAGTTACTATTTCCTTTATGATTACCAAATTGAAAAAAGTAAAAATGCTAGTGGAAGAAGTGGAGAATGAGACAAGGAAAAATAAGGTAAAAGGGAAAATATAATTACAGACAAATAGAAAAAATGTGATACGCAATAAAAAATTTATTTTAATAATTACTCTAATGTCTATTCTTTAAATGGTTCATTTGTAATGACGTTTATGGCGTTATTTTATGCATTCAATCGCTTCGAATAGCAAAATGTCAATATTATTGCAGAAATCTTTAATATTATATCAATTCGCTTTTTCGAATATTCTTTTCTTTTGGAGTGTGCATGAAATTGTACTCGCCTATATCCTCTTTCAGCTAATAGTTTCGGCTTTCTTTTACGAATTGATGGTGTTAATTATTGAAAAAATGCTTCTATTGTAATTACATGTTTACAAATGTATAAAATACTAATAGGAGTGAAAAATGCGTCATTTCATACGAAGACAAAGTACTTGTTAAATTTTTTCACCGAAAGGTTGCATTTGGAAGTGATTAATAAAGTTTTAAAGGTTTTTAGTGATTACATTAAGAGGTTCTTTCATAATGGATATGCGTCGCGGTGGGAGCGAAGCTTACGGAATAACGAGAGATTTTTGATGCGCTAAAGCGAATGGCAAAAGGTAAATGGTGTTTTTCCCGATCATTTGATGCAAAATTTTCCAGGTTCTTCAACGCCACCCTGTAAATATATCCGAGTGATTTAAGATTATTTAGAAATACCATGTACTTTGAATGATTATTTAAAATCAAATTTATGCTTGCATTGCAAAACTTATTAGGCACTTCTGGGCGCCCAGAGAAATGTTTTCGAACTAGCAACAAAAGATCAAAGGGAAAGAAAACAGAAAGTGAGAGATCGTCATTTTTGACCTCATGCAAATTGTTAATTGTTGAGTACTAAGGAAATTGCCTTAGATTATCGGATGCACAGATCTTTTGAGAATATTTATGCAAAGTTTCAGCTTCCTGGCTTGAAAAAATCACTTTTTGTCTTTTGGCCAGGTATTTTCGATTTCCGACCATTGTGCATCGTTTCTATTGGTGGCCCTCTGTCAAACATTTCACTTTTAAATGCTCCCAAAACTCCTCAGAAGTGCCTTTCATCCTCCTTCCCTATTTTGCTACCTAACATTTCTCTAAAATTAAAGAATTAAGCATCACTATCTAATAAAACCGCATTTCCTGATCTATTTCAATCCACCTCGGGCCAAGTATTCCATCCATTAAATGTTATGAATAATTTACATTAGCTTTGAAAGCTTAAAGCTTTGAAAGCTTAAATGTTTGTCATTAATTAATCTAACACGGGTGTTTAAATATTTTTCTCCTTCGAAAAGAACTAATTTTGAAAAGTCACCGATTGCATTGGCTGGTCCTCATTTTCTGGAGCAACAAGGCGGGTGTTAAATTCTCACACATGGAAAAGGATCGGACTCATTCTCACACATGCGTTTTCACCCAACCATGGCAATTGTTCTCTTTATTAATGATGGAAAACGCGTTATTCTTTAGTTGTTAAGGAAAAAAAAGTAAGTGGTTAAAGGCATTTCCTAAGGCAGCATTGATGCTAATATTTTACCGGTACTTACTTGCTAAAATAATCTTTCAGGCGTTCATAAGTTCAATGATTTAAGTTCTAGGCCACTACTCACAGCGTTTCCGTTACAAAATTTTTCTGCACTATAATTTGGATATGAAAAAGCATCCATGGCAGGAACAGAAAGGCATACAGGAAAACTAAAGTTAAATTAGAAAACATATCTCATTTCCAGAACTCTGTGGGTAAATACAGATGCCAGAGTGAAAGGAGCAACCCAACATGTGAAACGTGTCCGTAATGTGTGAGTTTCACACGCCAATCGCGTGGTCTGCGGTGAGATTTCCCCAAATATATCAAAACAACATTCGGTTTGAACACTGAGTAGGAGTGAAACTCAGTAATTTTACCACCAGGTCTAAATTCTACATGAATAAATATGATCGTTTTCGTGTATCAACTTGATACGGTGCAAAGAGCGCAGAGTATGCTCTTCAGGGTGGCTGGATATGAGAGCGGCAGACGAGCAGGTTATTCAGCGGTATTTCGGTCCCCTCCCGAGGGCTCCATTGTATGTACTGTACAATTCCAGAGAACAATTGGAAGACCATGAAAAAATACAATGCCATTAAGTTTGGGCCACGGAAGGATTTCGTAGATTACATTTAGCGACAATAATGCCAATTTTAGGGCGCAGATATAAAAATACATGAGTTTCAGGAATTCAACTCACCCAATACGTCCTCCATTCTGTCCGTATTCAATTATTATTTTCAACCGCCAACTATTCTCCGAATATGTAAGAAAAAACTCCATAGATAAATCGTCCAAATTTTGTTTAAAAAAATCAAGTAAGATTGAAAAGATTCCCGGGTATTCCCCCATCCGAAATTCGAAAAACCATCTTTACCACTTTACCACGTTTCCTAATGCACGAGGACTGTTAGCTCTCTCGAAAGAAAATCGCCTCCTTCTGGATCCCATATGATTCTGCAGGAGAGATGATCTACTTGAAGTGACAGCTGAGACAGTGTGTGCGACTGGATCGCGTCCGCAAAAGGTTAAGGGCCTCACAGCTCCCATGCGTTTGGGAATACGCATGGAATGGCGAAACATCGGAAATTCTCGTCGAAGAAGTTTTACTCGCATTAGTGTACTCTTAGGAAAGGAACTTCCCACGTTCCATGAGAACTCTTACCTTTGCGCAATCAACCGCGTATCTTAAATGGCAAAAATAATATCAGCAGTCGGCCCCCTCCCCCGAAAACTACATTGATGTAACGTAATGTCTTTACCTCTCCATCAAAGGCACGAAGCTAAATGCCGTTACTTTGCCAACCTCAATTCACTCCCATGCAATCAAATCGGCAAAATTGGGCACGTGGTTTCCTACATCTTCTTTAAAGTGATGGTACGGCAATCACTACCTTGTTCTCTAAATAAAATTAAAGTCTTCAAGAACAAAGAGGCTGCAATTTTACAAGCTTTAGGGTTCTGGTGCGGGTGAGCCACACACCGAAGAATGAATTCGCAGAGGCCTGCAGAGGGCGTGGCAGTCCAATGGCTGAGGGCGGCGCAAAATAAGAAAGGATATTTTTGAAAGGAGGGCAGAGAACCATAGATCTTAAAGATATCACATTTAAGATATATTGGCAGAACAAATAGTGACGCGCGGGTAAGGCGATGCGCCTAATAGAAAGAACCACTGAACATGGCTTTGAGGGTTTGGTTTTGATTACTGCAAGGAGGCACTGCAATGGGAAAATAAAAGGAAGGCAAGGCGAGTATGGGCTTTTGAATTACTTATGGAGATCGGATTCGCGTGGTACTCAAATGGTACTGGACTCTCATCCCGAGGTCCCGGGTTCAATTCTCGGCAGTGGAGTTTTTTTTTCAGTGGCATGCCGGTCCATACTTGAGTGTCTCTCGGAAGGTATTTCAAGTTCAGTGCTGCGTCCGACGTATAGGAGACGTTAAACCGTGGTCCCCTAGGTGACTTTCGTTCAGTGAAGCCTGAAGTCAATGCCGGGTTTCTCTCCACCCTTCCTCCATTCCTAGAAATATTCCTTCCTTACCATCCTAAAAGGAGCAAAAGGCCCATGCTTTCGAATGCCTCTCCTAAAATGGCTAAGTAACTCAAGACTTATTGGAAACTTCTTCACCAACACGAAAACGAAGGTGACGGCGTAGTTGAGGAATTGCAGTGGGAAGTATAAGGAAGGCGGAGAGCGAGGAAAAGCAGTCCATTGAATTTCTGATAACTATGAGGGAATGATTCGAGGGACATCAATGGTATGGAAGCAGGGATGTATGTGTAAGCCAAGCTGACTAAATCAGTAGGTCAATTGTTGGTAAGCCCAATCAGTGGAGGTGTTTGGCGCAGTGCCAAAGATATGCGAGAGACAAAATGGATGAAGAGAAATCAATCAAAGACGGTCGAGGCAAACCAGATTCTCAAGGAGTGAAAACGCTGTTAATATTATGGCCATCCACACTTCAACTCTCTACACCTCAACTTCTTCCCTGTCTTTCTTTCTTCCACATTTGCACCCACCAAAGTCGTTTTCCATTTTAAATGCAATTTCTGTTCCACTTTTTATATCTATAAATTGGACGAAGCGCGACGCCCTTTTGTATCTTCGTTTAAAGCGTTGAAACCATAAGGTATTTAGGTGTAACAATCACTAAGGATTTATCGTGGGGAAGACACATCCGGGAAATATGCGGCCGAGCGAAGAGAAAGCTAGGATTTATAAAAAGAGTACTTGGGAAATGTGATGAGAAGACAAAAGAGCGATGCTACTTTTCACTAGTTAGGCCCCACCTTGAGTATGCAGCCAGTGTATGGGATCCTAATGAATTAGGTTTGATTCGAGAACTAGACAGTGTGCAGCGTATAGCAGCTAGGTTCGTTAAAAGGTGTTACGATAGGTTGAGTAGTGTTTCAGAGTTAATTCAAGAATTAGGGTGGGAATCATTACCAGAGCGTAGGTTAAAGTACAGATTAAATCTATTAGAGAAATTTCAATCGGATAACTTTACTGAAGATGTTAGGCACACATTAAAAACGCCAGCGTATTATGCTACAATTGCCCGGATAAATAAGATTAGAGAGATAAATTGTCGTACTGATTAAAAATGGCATTTTCCCCCGTACTATAAGAGAACAGAATAGGCAGCATAGCAAAGGAATAGGTAGGGGAAATATTTTAGAGTCTGTAGTGCATGTTGCATCTACTAATCCCTTGAATACTATAGATACTAACAATATAGTTGCATGAGACCCTTTAGTTGCTTGCTTGCATGTTAGTAGTGCATGCTTGGTATTCTTCACCCCATGCCACACACCATCGCGGTGGCTTACAGGGTATCGTGTAGATGTAGATGTAGATGTGAACTAGTATCCATCTTGTGACCCTCCTTGATCACATATCTCTCTCCATTTCGCAAAATATTCTCCTTTTAACAATATCTTAAATGTGCCTGTTCTATCTCTCCACCCACCAAGGGATTGCGCTTTCACACATCACACCACAGAAAGAATCAAATTTGGCTTCTCAATGCTATCAAACCTTCCACCTTGTACGTGTCTCAATAGTCAACCCAAACTTACCTCAACCTCTTCAATCCAACTATACCCATGTTGCCCCTCCATGACCCATAATGCCAGTGGCCACTTTCTTTTCTTGGAAAGCGAAGGCTGTGAACATATAATACACCCGTCAGTCACGAGAGTGCAGTGTAATGTACCTATTCCATACTTTATTGTGATACCTGTCACAAAAATGAAGTATAACATAGGAAGCACAAAAAATCTCCAGAAACTTTCCGTCCTCGCTGCTTGACGACACCTTTTAGCCTTTCTCTGCACGTGGTCGAGGTGTTATCGATTCTCGCGATCATTAAAGCATTTATGACACTCGACAACGGATGCCAGCAACTTAATAGGACCTATTCTTGACACACAACTAACAGCAGCACAAATTTATCAGATAATTGGGATGAAATCGACTTGCGATTCCGTTTTGAGCATTTGTTTCGCAATGAAGTCTGAGCAGTGGAAAAGCGCCGACAGAGCCCGAAGCTTGCTCTTGCTTCACTGGCGGGAGAGTCTTCAACGTGTCCCAAAGAGCGAATACACTTTCTATGAGCCCAGTATAGAGGCGCAAGAGTGCCGATAGCCTTTCCCATTCATTGAGAACAGCAGGGAAACTCGAGTTTACACCCGACACTAGGGGCACCAAAGTCCAAGGACACCCGCTTTGACGTCATGTAGAGATCAAATATGGTACCAATAGCAGGCTCGAGTTCACGTGAATAGAGGGAGTTAGACTGTTATCCCCCTATTCTGGCACTTGTCCCCGGAATTCAACGATTGACACGGGAGTTCAGTGAATCTTTCTGCATTCATACCCCACAGCGACAGTTCTCGGTAAAACGACCCATCAATATCTACATCTACGCAATAACCCTGTGAGACACCGCGAGGGTGTGTGGCAGTGGGTGAAAGATCACAACACACGCACTGTTGACATGCAATTAAGGTCAGCGGGTGTAAAGGAGGAGTAGATAAACGTTTCCATGGTCGCTCTACTCCCCGCTTGTACGCGAAAGAAGCAGTGGAATGTGTCCAAGGGACGATAGGCGTCCCGGGCCGACGCGGCGTCGCCCGCGCTGCGCCATTCTAACGATCTTTGGACCCCGGCCGCCGCCGCCGCCGCAAATGCCCCCTCTGCCCCATTAAATCGCCCCCCGTTGGGGTCCACCCTGGCGGATGAGGAGGGAGCCTGCCCCCCCCACGGGGAGAGAGAGATCCCTGCTCTACATTTCTCCCACATTGAAGCGAATCATCACGATGAATGCATTAAGCGTCATAACTATAGATTTAAAATATCATTTTTCCCGATTACCATAAGATGACACTCCAGGCAGGCATAGCTAAGGGGTAGGTGAAGTATTGTTGAGGAGTCTGTTTTAAAATTACTGACATGAAGCATGTTTTAAAAGGAAATACCCATGCACGCTAAGAAAATACGGACATGATTATGATTAAAGAAACGCTAACCATATAGGCAGTGGCACATGATTCTTGTATGCAAATTGTCTCCAAGAAATAATGGCATGCTAGCTGCAAGTAAGTAGTGCAAGTTTGATGAACCTCACCCCCTGCCACGTATCTTCCCAGTGGCTTACATGGAATTTCACGCGTCCAGAATTTAATGAACATTTGGGAATCCATAGCCACATGCGTAGACACAGGGTCTATTTATAACGGAGATAAAACAAAAATTATTAGAATAGCAGTGCGCCTTGCTCGCAATCGCCTCCGGCGATTCATTATATTTGGATGGAAACGGTGAAGCCTTGCGCCAAAAAGTTAACATACTTACATGAAGGGGAGGAGTAACCATTTGACAATAATTAATTGGCAACATAAGGGTAGATGAATAACATTAGGATAGATAATATTAGGATTGCTTATATTAAATTAAATTAAACTTGTCTTTATTGATCTGCGAATTTAGGACTGTCTATAGTCCTCTCTTACAATTAACAGATTACACAATCACTAACATCCATGCCCCGGACAGATCAAATCCTCCCCGGGCGGGACTCGAACCCGCGACCCTGCGAACGATGAGCGAGGGATTTACCCCGCCGCCACCGGCAGGATATAAGGATAATTCCTTATACTGAACAGTCAAACAATATAAGGATTGATAGACGAATAAAAGAAATATAGGATAATGGTGATTTCACGTGTAACATGTAACCTACTGGTGTTATTCACCCCCTGCCACACACCCTCGTGGTGGTTAGCGAGGTGTCACGTGCGCAGATGTAAAGAATAAGGGATACTATTAAGGCACACATCATAAGAAACACTGGTGAGACAAGTAGAAAATGAATGGAAGGGCCTGAGGAGAGAAATGGAGGCTGAGAGCAGTGAAGGAGATGAAGAGGGCGAAATTGTTGGAGAGAGAGGGGGAGGGGGGGAGGGGGGGGGAGGGGGGGGAGGGGGGGGGGAGGGGGGGGGAGGGGGGGAGGGGGGGGGGAGGGGGGGGCTTCGTTTGATGCAATGGCAGATGACGTCTGAATTCGTGGGTGGCCGGAGAGCGTTGCGGAGTAGTCCACGATTAAGGAGGTGAGTGTCACGGGTGGATGGGTACAGGGGAGTGCGCCTCAACTACATCTACGTAAAGCCTGCAAGCCACCACGACGGTGTGTGGCAGGGGGTGAAGATCACCAAACATGCGCTACCTACCATGCGACCTTGCTACTACTTCATGAAAATATTCAAAATGTAAGACGTCCGCCCAACTGGATGGTTAGTAACTGCATAGTAATGAAGTGATCACAATGTAGAACACCAACCTACTAACTAACCACGAGAAAATTAATTTCTCTAAATATAATTACCTGTATTTCCCTAGCATGTACTAAGTGTTATTAATGTTAAAATATGCATCATGCACCACATACGGCTCTAACAACATTTCACCAAACTATCCCTCTGCTATGCTCTCTAATGGTACGTGGGAAACATTACATGTTAACTCTATCGATACGGAATTTAATTTTATTTATTTCATCTAGAGTTTCTTCTTTCTGGCCTCATTTTGTGGCTGAAAGTCGTCATTTTATTTCGAGATATCCTAGTTCCATCTGATAAGCGCCCATGCATGAAATGTGAATTGCTGGCCAGGAAGGATCTTTCGATTCAGAGTGCTGAGGCTCCCATTGGAAGAAATGGATGTATAAGATGGCGGGGAGGAGACATTAAATGGCTGGGGGTACATCCTCGGCGATTTCCCACGACCCCGTGCGTGGGAGGTCAGAGGGGTTGTGGGTCATTCTGCCGGACCCTCTTTTTTCGGCGAGCGTGGAATTGCGAAGGACGGTCCTGAATGTCCCCCCGTGGACCAACGTGAAAAAAGGCAATAATTGGTGTTGCGGCCGCTCAACCGGATCCACGAATTATTCATTCTCCCCACGACTTCGCAACTTAGCGTGCCTCTCGCCCAAAATGCGATGGAGCATCGATCGACAAACCCACGCACCATCGCCCTTCCTCCCTTTGATGCTAGACCCGTAATTATACTTGAACTGGTTTCTCGCATCTACGGATACTGACAAAGCCTGTGCATCTAGTATTTAAGGGATTAATACATGCATCATGCACTACAGACTATACTCTAAAATATTTCACTAACCTATCCCTTTCCTATGCTGCCTATTCTGTTCTCTTATAGTACGGGGGACAAATGCCATTTTGAATCCATCAGTACGACAACTTATCTCTCTAAACTTATTTATCTGGTCGAATCTAGCATAATACGCTGGTGTTTTTAATACGTGCCTAACACCTTTAATAAAGCTATCCGATTGAAATTCCTCTAATAGATTTAATCTGTACCTTAACCTACGCTCTGATAATGACTCCCACCTGAATTCTGAAAAAACTACTCAACCTATCGTAACACCTTTTGACGAACCTAGCTGCTGTACGCTGCACACTGTCTAGTTCTATGATCAAAACTAATTCATTCAGATCCCATACACTGGCTGAATACTCAAGGTGGGGCCTAACTAATGAAAAGTAACATCGCTCTTTTGTCTTCTCGTCATATTTCCCAAGTACTCTTTTTATAAATCCTAGCTTTCTCTTCGCTCGGCCGCATATTTCCCGAATGTGTCTTCCCCACGATGCTTAGGTTTGCTTGGGATGCATACTTAGGTTTGATCAACGAAGTCGACAGTATGAAGTGTTGAGCAGCTAGCTTTGTTAAAAGGTGCTGTGATAGGTCGAATCAAAATTAGTAGAAATATTGGTTTGGGAATCATTATCCTAGGCGAAAATACCGACTAAATCTCATGCAGACATTTCAAACGAATAACTCCAATGAATGCGTTAGACATATGTCATGAAACTCTTGAGAATTACGATACATAAATAAGATTATAGAGCCAATTAAATGTCTTCCCACTAGGGTGCACCCTGGCGACCAGGGGAGCGAGGAACCCTCCTTTTTCCACGCAGAGAGCTCCCTTCTCTCAAAGTCTGCCTCGAGAGACATTTGACTCAACATCGCCCGTGTTGAAACTAATACATCCCGCTTATCATGCAGATTGTATTAAATAAGATTGCATGTCATGATAAATAGATTTAAAACGCCCGCGACGACACCTGCCAACAGTTGGTGTCGCATAGCACTTCTTCTCTCATCAGATTGATTTTCAAGATTTTCAGGGAAAATTGTAGGATTCTGTTTTCTGTTAAATTTGGTCAAATTTCACCTCACATAAATTTTTTATGCGTTAGAACCAGGACAAATGGCATGTTCAAGCAAATGCACCATTCAATGAAGAATGACCATTCGAAGTTTCAACGCCAGGACTGAAATAACCCTTTTTGATTTTTGGCCAGCTTTTCGATTTCAGACCACTGTGCGCCTAAGGCCAAACATCCGAGCGCTAGCATTTCTCATCTTTTCTGCGATTTAACCTCATTTATACCTTTCACCCCTCTCCATTATTGGCTTCCATCATGTTCATCAGGTGGCGAGCAAAACATCAACAGACCATATCCCTTCACCGAAAAAGAACAGACAGACTTGTTCTCCTCCTCTACCTTACCATCGACTTCCTGGTGTGAAGGTCAATCGTAGCTATTTACCGAGACTCCGAAAATGATGTCCCTATATGAGTTGTGACATTGACTGCGACATTGTTCTCTTTATCACCCGCCACACGCAATGTTCATTCGTAAAGAAGTCGAAAAGCAAATAATCCGCTTCATCACGTCGTAATTAAAATAACTTTTAACTTTGTGACTTCCACAGTATATTAAAAAGTCACTAACAGTTTCAGCTGTCAAACCATCATCATCAGAAATACCTGATTATGGCATCACAGTTGAATCTGGTTTTGATTTTTAATAAACTTTGAGATTCGCATATTTTTAACTTTTTTTAATTTATTCGTAATTTAGATACTGCCGAAGGAATTGCAATTTTAATCCCTGAATACGATGAGTGACTTAGTCCGTGGTACGTCGCCTTAGTACTTGTTAAAATATGCTAAAATAATTTGCGAAACATTTTGTTATTCACTTAAATATACAACCTTCGTTTTATGCAATAACAGGTAGAATCAGTTTTTTTTAAAACTGACATTTCATTTTCTTCAGCCAAAATACAAGATTGCACGGTACATTCCTAATGGATAAAGTATTAAAATAATATAACCTAGGATAACGGAACTTGGACATTAAATTTAAACGCATATTTAAATATTTGCTACTATTTCAATGGAATTTCTGGAAAATTCATTTAGGTATCCTTTTATCTTACTTTCCAATCGCCTTCCAGTCGCTTGGCTGCCAAGGAAGATCTCTTGCATTTGACTGGAATCCTCGAGTCACAAATAGGTGAGCATATTTCTAAAGAATATCAATGATCATTCAGAGCCTGTTAATGCCACTCCACTCTTCCATCCTTCCGTCCCTCGCGCTATCAATCTCACTCCAAGGCTCCCATCATCATTCCCTCGCGAATTCCTCTCGGAGACCTCGCATCAATCACGGCGTTCACTCCTTCCAGGTTCACTGCCGTCATCCGATCCCTTCCGTCAAGCTTCGCCCCGGGCCGCGTCTGCCACTGCTTCAAGGAGCATTCAATTTATGCACCATCTAGTCTGTGAAGGCCACGCATTCCGAAGCGTCGTCTTCTTGCCCGGTAAGATTGTGCTGAGCTGGGGACACTCGGGCGGGAGATTCAAAGACCGTTGGACATCAAGTGATGGCTTCTGCGGCGACAGTGCAGCCAAAAGGGTAGACGCCGCCGCACAGCGGTCCGGAATAGATAAAAATATTCCAAAAAAAGAAATACTAGATCAATGGGGTCTTTTACCATATTTTTTATTGCCGAATCTGATGTAGTTTGTAAAGTAAAAATACCCGTATTTTTCCGTTTTTTGATCCGTCAAATATCTTTCGAGTTATAAGCGGTGAAGAACTGATGTTTTTTTTTAACCCTTTCGGAAAAGTGGGTGTGGTGGAACCTCTGACGTATATCGACTTCGTCCAATCACAACTGAGCCTGCGAAGCTACTTCGCATCATCGCAAAGGGGGGGGGGGGGGGACACAGCTGGCTCTCCCAATGGGAGCGATTGCGACACCATCTGTGCTAGCAGACCTTCCGAGAACCCCCCTCCACTCCCTTCCCTCCCTATAAGAGCAGTTATGAACGAAAGGAAAATGACGTCAATGTTATCAAAGCAGATTTTTCGGTGGGCGTCACCTTTTGCTTATTTTAATTTTTGATTTATGAGTATATGGTTGTGGTTAGAGGATTAATTTTTTCACTAAAATTCTTTTTTCGTTTCCGTCTAGCAATTTCGTGCACCAAATTGCGTTTTCGGTTCCGGGTAAACGCCCCCATTATGGTGAAACTTGGTATTTATGGGTTTATTGGGGCCCTAATTAAGAATCTGAAGTCAAATCTTCAACAATCGTGAAAACAAAATGACTGACACTAACTAAGTAGAATAACTTGAAAGTCTTTAAACACGAAATTAATGTTTCTTCCAAATAAGTAGTAATTTTTCCGTTGAGTTTGGACCTAGATTTTAATAATGTAACAATACTGTCACCGTAAGTATTATTAACTACGCAGGAAACCAAAAAAAAAGAAGAAATTATTAGAAATTATAAAAGGGTTAGGCAACACTCAATTTGTAAATATTTTCATTCAGTTTTGCTTAATTTAAATGCTTTCAGAGGAAACGAAAAATATATAGCATAAAATACCATCGTTATCACATGCTAGCGCAAAAATTACTGATAGACGGGAAGAATTACGCAGTCTCAAAATATCGTGCCGAAGCGATTCCAGTGGAATTTACTAATATCCATTTGGACTTTTTGTTTTCGTCTCTCCAATATCAAATTCAATAGTTCCATTCATGCACATCAACTTCATCTTCTCCTCTGGCAATCCTCCTTATTTTTTTACTAAATCATTACGACAATCCATTCAAAATATTGAAAATATGCTAACAAACAAACAGTAGAAAAAACTACATTAAATTCACAGAATGACAAATGAATAATTAAAAAATACATAAACGTATTCGTTAGTTATCACTGAATTATCCAGTCATAGACATGCGTCAAATTGATATGCTAACAATTTAAATTTTACTGGCTAATATTGAGTATCAGTCGTAAGCGAAAGAATCACATTCCTTACTATCTCGAGACTCACTGTCAGATTCCTCAGATTAATCTGTATCGTCAAGCATTTCACGAGCAGCTATTGGCAAAGTCCGTCTCTTTTGCCGAAGAAGTTCTCCGGGGGATATGATATTAGAGGATCAGAAGTCAAAAGCAGACCGTGAAAAATATCGGATTTTGTGTGTATCCTCGAATTTTTCCGGCTATGGCCTCTGCGGAACCTTTTGCAGTCTTTGTGCCTTGATTCAAGGGCTTCTTCTGAAAGTTGTCCAATGGCCAATATTGCTTCACGCAGCACTCGTGCTCCGACGATCAAAATTTTGTGAACGTAGAACCAGGGATATAATTTTATATCTAGTTCACAGTCCTCAAGCAATAACTCTCAAAATTATCGGAGTTGATGGCATAGCCACAAGATTTTGGGTTCAAATATTAGATAATTTTTCTATTAGTTCCTCTGACATCCCTAATAAAAAAAAATCAATTTTTTCTGTTATTGAAAATCCTCCTGGGTAAGATTCTTTCTTGGCTACAGAAATGAAATGGTAAGAAGGGCAAAGGTCATGATCGAGCTTCTTTGCACCTTTTCGAAGAGGGAGGCATTGTCTTTTCGAGAAGTTGCTGTAAATAACTAAGAACAAAGCTTCTTCAGCTGTATATTGCCTCGGATGACTCGTTTTGCTCTTTTCCAATGGGATACTATTTTACTTGCAATACCTAGTGAAGTTTTTGTTACTTCTGTTAATAGTTTTGCAGTGACTTCATTGCCACATGATATCCAATTCATAATAGTGGCTAAAGTTATTTCTTCTTCTTCAAAAGCGTTTCTAATATTTTCACTCTTCCCCGTTTAGAACGGCACTTCTTTCTGCAAATTATTTTCTTGGCCGTCCACGCATAAGGTCTGGGTCTAATAGCAACATGAAAAGAGGAGTTCGTACAAGTGAATAGAAGAGAAATTCATTCCTACATTCGTAATGAACTCAAATAAGTGCACTCACGTTGGCCCAGTGGATCACATTTTCCCCTCACATGTCTCAATTTTTACTATCGCACAAATACGTTCTCCTCACGTTTAACAAGTGTTCTCTTAAGATAATTTGAAATAACTATTCCACTGCGACCCTTATGAATCAATGCCTTATAAGAGACCTTAGCAGCAGCATAAAGTAGTTGGTAGGATATGACGCAGTCCAACAATTCCTCATACTTCTTAAAAAAAAAACTTCTTCTTTTCAATGGCACTCTTCTCATTTCCTCCTCATATGACCACAATGAGTACGGATCAAATGAGTAAAAAAGTTCTAAACGGTTGATAGTAAACGTCGTTTCACTTTGGGAATAAGGCTTGACAGCACAAGACTCCAAGATATCACCAACCTCTCCAACACAAATACTGAGAAGTAACTGATTGTGGGGCAGCGGAGAAGCAGAGTTTTCATAAAATTAGATTTTTTAAACATTTCCCGGTAACACTGACCAGACGCGCCTAGATAATTAAAACCTTCTTGAGGCCACAACCCGAACGCGCGGCGACCGGGCGCGCTAAAGGCCAGCCTCTAGCCGGCAGGGGCTCTCCGGAAGAAAATAAACAATATCTCGTGGGTCCGTAAGTGTCCGCAGATGAATTTTGGTGGCCTCGTAAATAACATCACTACTCACCAAATTACGTTGATAATACTTCTGCTTCTAGCAGGTTTTTTTTGTAGCTCTAAAAGAATAAGCGTCATTATTGAAACCTGTACTCTCCATAATAATAGTTGTATAGCGCAAAATATATTAAACATTTCTGTGTGGTAACTCCATGTAGAGTTCCTCCAATATTCATAGTTGTTATTACAATCAAGTTCTTGATTACCGTGTTATTATTCCGCAATACGCGTCTGTCTAAAGATTTTGTTCCGACACTTCATTCGTCATTATATTCTATCCCCATATGACGGGTGTAATTATCGAATAAATTAAAGATTCATATTAAAAATGCTCAGTAAAAAGTATGCTCTGGACATTTATCTTTAATTTAAGCCATTTAAAACTATTGTCGGAAAAAAAGTTTTCATCGTTTTTGGCCTGATTTTTCGCGATCCGTGGCCCACTGTGCGCCGTCTGTTATATCGGGAGGACATCGCAGGCATTGGAGCGGTCCTTCCGCTGTCTCGTCTCTGCACAACGCCCGGGATGTCCCCTGGAGGAGAACGAGGAGAGATGCGACGCGGGATCGGATCCATGACGGATCATCGTTGGGACTGGGGGTCCCGAGTTCGATTCCGGTGAAGAAATCTGGCGACTCACTAAGCAAACGAAGGCTTTTTCCTGGCATCGGAGTGTGATTCCATTGACCCCGCCCTCCGGATGGAGTTACTTCCTCTCGCCACTGCACTACTTGGTGAGATGTCTTGCTGAGACGCATTACACTAATATTCGCGCGAATAGTGTAACGCAATGAGGCTGAGGGCGTCAATCTGATGTAATTACATCATATTCTTGATGATCAGTTGCCAAACGATATGAGAATGGCATTCAGTGGATTCGACATTATTGAGATTTATCCTGAGTTGATGCAATAAGCCGTTTCGTACGAAAAGCAATGCATCTTTATAGGAAGGGACTTCAAGCATAAAAGCAATGTATTATTTAAGAAATACTGAATATTTTTAAGATTTTTCAGTCATGTTTGCAAATTTCGGTGGAATTGATATGCCGAAACTTTCAGAAAATTATTAATATTGCAATATTAACTTCTCCGAGCTTCAGTTATATTGCCATCACGCATGATACTTTAAAGACTTAGCAATTTTGCTACAGCGAAGTTGTCTTTATTAAAACTGGAGGAGCAAGTCACCCACTCAATTCTCTTTAAATTCCTCCAGAATTTATTTACTTGCATCATATAGTTTAAAAAGGAAGTTGAGTCACTGTAGTGGGTAGAGTACTGGATTCTCATGCCGACACCCCGAATTCAATTTTACTGTGGCTTGGTCTTCGATAAGGTGTAATGTACAGAGCATCCTAAGGTGACTGTTCTACCGCTTTATTGAGACAGTGTCCTCCTTGGCTTTTTTCTCCAGAATAGCGCTGCCTCCTTCCTTCCATCTCATTTTTCCTCCACTCTATTTTCTATCCTTCAGCCACGTTTCCCCAACGGCGTAAATGGCAGTTTTGATCACCGCTTCCGTATTTGCAAAATATTATCCTTCAATTTGTGATAATGCTTCCAATATGCAGTTCATTTACTTCGTGAATCCCACTTGGAATATCGGCGCATTTATTACTCATCTTCGGGGAGGGACCCTTTGCCCTACTTCAAGGGTTCTGCGCTTTTTTTTCCATCGGCGGCGCTTCGACCGGGAACGAGGGAGCTTCCTTTCGAAGTCTGCCCGCGCTCCGGCTGGGAATCTTGTTAAGAGGCGCACAATGTATTACCGGAACGTGGCAGTTGCCGGAGGTGAGCTGAAAAAGCGACCTCACCCGCTGCCGGGGGTGATTGTATTTAGGGGAGGGAGGCGACGTTTTTTGAATATTCAAGAGGACGCACCCTCGGATTGCTTCCAAAAGAGACGCCCGTGCAGTTCTCTCGTCGTCCAGGTCGGTCCAAGAACGTGAGAACATGCTCTGAGGCAGGAGGAAGGTAGGACAGTGGTTTAAGCGTGGGCTTCTCGTTCACATGGTACCGGGTTCGATTCCGGCAGCGGCATTTTCCCTCATTATAGTCTGTATTTGAGGAGGGCTCAAAAAAATACTTCGTCCATCGGAGGTGATGCCTAACTGTGGCGCATCTCACACAATTTGCAATCGCTGCCTAACCTTTCCTCCCCTCACAGGACTTCCAACTTCAACCACGCACCAGTCTATCATTGGAGGACGCAGTCAGCCTTAGATGTCACTACTGTTCCATGAGTAACTACCACGTACAAGAGCACAGAGTGACTGTCAGGTACTTTAATTACACATTCATTTTTTGTAAGAATCATACAGTAGAACCTCGCTTACACGACCCTCAATAACACGGCAACCTCAATTACAAGTGCAACTTTCAAATCCCCTTGAGATTTCAATAACACATAATGTTAAATTAACGTCTAGAACGCGAATATTAATATCCAAACAGCCTCAATAACACGGATTTTTTCCAATTCACAACGTAACTCAGAACCTCTATAAGTCGTTTTGAGAAGTCAACCTTGATAACGCGACTATATATGAATGGGTCAACCTTTTAGACTGTCGGATATCACTGCCAAAAACGCTTCTGCAGACATCTACGCCTCTTGACTTGAAGACTCTGCTTCACTGCTTAAGCAAAAGTTTTCTGCGCAAGCTTCGAGAATAAGGATTGATCTAGTAAATAAGTTTAGTAATTTTTCACTCGTTGCTTTTCTCATATTTCTGTTGACCTCAGAAAAACGCAAATTTCGACGAAAATAAGCTGATTTTCATGGCGTGTATGAAGTCCAAGTGTTAAAGTGTTTTTTCCTAAAGAAAGGTGATTCACCTATGAGTAAAAGTGTAATAAAATCGATAAATAACCTTGATAGCGCCTTGGACCTCAGCCTCGTGAGTAATACAAAACAAGCAAAAATTATTGTTTTTTTTCTAGCACGCCTTCAAGCTGCTAAAACCATGGCACTTTGGCCCATTCTAACTTGTTGACCTTTATTTTAAAAACAGATTTGTTTTTCTTTAGAAACTTTCAATGTATTTTTATCGCCGTTTCCATCATATCTTTTTTATTTTTGATAATCATTCAACTGTGACAAAGTACTGTAATTTATTACTGTATCATAAATTAAATTGTGTTTTTGTTTAAACATGAATTTTATTTACAAATCTATTGCAAACATTGTTACACAATATAACAATATGTACTATAAATTATACTTTAAAACCAAACGTGTTAACAAGGGTCGCTCTAAAATTCACTCGTTGTGAAGGGATTTAGTGATTCCATTAACCTCGATAACACGACCGATAGCCAAAATAACCTTGATAACACGACCCTTAACAAAAAGAGCACCTCGATAACAAGACTGTTTCCCTAATCCCCTTGAGACACTTCTTATCGAGGTTCTACCGCACAAGAATATATTTGAGCTAAAATTACAGGCAATACCAGTGCTAAATAGGTATTACTTACTCAAATACTGTTGTTGATAATACGCATAATCAATGTTATACATGAAACTTTCCTTTTGGTTCGGTGGTTCTCTAATTAAACAAATAAGGGTAGTTCCCATTTCTGATTTCCAGCTGTCATTGGGCGAAAGGAATAAAAGAATACAACGTTACGTCATTCAGTGTGTTTATTTGCTCCATGTCTGAACTAACATGTAGATTATATGCGATTTTTTCTGGAATAGACATCTTTATTAGCTTACCTGCCTTATTACCTATGTGGACTCTTCTACCAAATTGTAGTATGAAACATTATGGAGAGAAATCTTTCCGTTACTAGAAAAGAGCTACCGGTATGAATCATCTCTCGGGTACGAAAGTCTACCTTCGTGACATATCAATATGTACTTAAGAGTGAGAGAATCTTTTGTTTGGTCACATTCACAACAATATTAATTGTACCAGATTATCACGCCTCCTAATACTCATAAATAAGTCCACTAACTACGACATTGACCGGAAAATTGAAGAATTGAAATGAATAAAATGTTCCTCTACGAGCAATCGAGCGATCGGTATAGATACTTTCTGGTAGACGCTCTTATTTGAGCGACAAAAAACCCTCATGTCCAAAAATTGACATTTATATGCTCCACTCTGGCCAAAAGACTTGAGGTTTCACTTATTTGGAAAGGCAAAATTACATTTACCATTTAAAATGCAGATCATAGAAGCAAATTTTAGTATTTTTTCATGTTGAGATGTTCCATGTTGGAGTTTACTGGAGGAGTACAATAAGGAGACGCCGGGGAATCATTGGAAGCCAGTTTATGATTGCAAAGCATAAAACAGGAGTGGCATGAGAGCAATTAAAGCTATAGCATCATATGAATCACTAATTCTATCACAAAATTAGCGGTAATCACTAAATTCTATTGCTTTGGTCTTCTAAAGATTCGATTGCAAAAGGATACGACTTCCCCATGAGGAGAAGGGTTTGCCCTACGCTGGGTGCACTTTGATGACCCCATCACAATTGTCAGGGTTTCTGTATCCTGATTCCCATGAGGAGAAGCGTTGCGTGTAATCCATTTACAAATAATATAGATTGAGGATAATAGACTAAAGAGAAAAAAACTTAATGATATTACTTATATGCATACCACATTTACATACGAAATTTGCATTGCAAGAAATTTTATTAAAAGTTACTATAGTGTGAAAAGGTTAGGAAAAGTAACCTAAGTGTCCAATTTTTAACGACAATTCACTAGTTAGTCTTTTAGGATACATATCCAGTAGTTAGGTTGGCTTATGGTCTCGGAACAACCTAAATAGAAACAGTCGCTGGATATGTTTTCCCCTGTGAGTGACTGATACCCATTCAAGCTCAGGAAGATAAATACTGATGTATTCAGATTTCTGTGTGTCACATATCAAACTGTCACACGAGTTCATTGGCCAGCAGTGTCGTAATAGACTAAGTAGCAATAGCCCAAATGACTCGCGGCTGAGCTCAAAGCCACCAAGTGCATCTAACGGGTTGCGGAGGATGGTTCGACCACTAGATATAGAGGTTAACGGCGAAAGAAGCGATTTTACTCGTCGAATAAGCAATCGTGGACAAAAAGCGATGGGATTCCGAGGGGATACTGGTAAGGTAGGCCTTTAAATAATGCAAAACCTGTGAAAATGCCGTGAAAGACGCCAACAGCTATGCATCCCAGTCGGGGGAAAGAGCAGCAGTTCATATGATTGAACTGCATATGATTGAACTACGGTGGTTGGTAGGGTGACACACATTTCACTAATGGAGCGGAAACATCTACTTTAACAGCTTTAGTGCTGCGATGTGGAAGGCAAGCCTACCACATTATTAACCCGAGGAATCGCAACTACTCCATCCTTTCATTTTTACCAAGACAAGATGGAGCCTATATATATCTCGGCGGTAAAACAGTCCTCAGTTTGTACCTACAGGCGAAGACTACTCGAGGGAGTACACCAGTCGAGTATGAAAGACATTTCAGGGTTAAACGGTGAGAATCCATCAGACTTGCAGAAGACTAAAGAATGTGAAGGTGGAAATACGAAGAATATACATACCTCAACGTAATTAACGACATGAAGTGCCCGAAGAAGAAATATTTTTAGGCGAAAGATACAGAATTATAATCACGAAATCAATAAATGGTTACGCTGGAGTAGGGATAATACTCAGAAAGAGCGCCAGGATGCGTGAGAAGAGCTTCCATCAAACAAATGACAAGTTAATAATGGTGAAAATCAAGACCATACCTGCAAATAGGTTTACATTCCTCCGACAGAATAACAAAATAAAGAAGTGGAAGACCACGGAAGTTATAAAACAAGTAAGAGGAGAAGAAAACCTAATTATTTTAGTAAATTAGAAGTCCGTCGTCGGAGAAGGTCAAGATGGAAGAATAACTGTAAAATATGGATTGGGAAACCGAAACGAAAGAGCAGAAAGGCTGCAGGAGTTCTGCACACAACAGAAGTCAGTGGTTACTAACACATTGTTTAAATATCACAACCGATAAAGACACACATGGAAGTTGCCAGGAGAAAGAGGAAGATTTCAAATAGACTGCGTCACTATTCCCCTCTCGAGCGATTCAATGGAATCTCGAGCGATTATTCAAATAGACTCCCACACGGAGTGAGCCGACGACCTTGCGGTGCTGGGGGCAGATTAAGGTGAGTGGTGATATTTCGATCTTCGCTGGGGCTCCCTATTAGTAGTGCCGTGTTCGTTGCCGAAGGACGTAACGTATTGTTATACAGTCCACTTCAATTGTCTCGTCTCGGTTCTAGAAAGAAAATTTTTGGCCCTTCGGGCGGGATGCCTGCGGATTACCTTATAATTGTCGATAGTAATTCTTTTCGCTGCATAGTTAAAGGTTATGGGCTAATCTCAGTATCGTGTTGTTGAGGATTCTCGCGCTGGTGTGTTGGATTAAGGAGCATTGGATTCTGTCGTTCATTAAATATGGTTCCGATAGACGAATTAAGGAAGAGTTTACTTCGCAGAAAATAGTTCGTGTTGAGGAAGTTGCGGGTAGGGTCGAAATGGAAACAACAGGCGTAAAAAATATGGCGTTATTGCAGGCGATGAGGGAAGGAATAGATGTGTTATGGGATCGTTATCCTGAAATTATATCGAAAATAGTATTAAAGTATTGGAAACAAAATGTTGAACAAGCAGAGAAGTTTCAGGCTAAGATTTCGAAGGTATATGCTATAATATTATGGCGATAATGGCCATGTTGCGTCATTAGAATAATCGTAGTCAAATAAGTTGGGTTTGACCTCTCCAACCCGGGCAAGCGGGGCTGGACTGTGGAGAGTTGGGCTTCCTAAGTTGAACTTGTTGGAAGTTGATGGAGACCTTAAGGCATGGCAGGGTTTGTCTGACATTTTTGAGGCTGTGATTCAAAATTGTTCAGAATAATCGGAGGTTCAAAAATGTATGTATCTGCGGTCATGTCTTAGGGGGGAAGCATTGTCGTTGGTGTCGTCGTTGCCACTTACGGGTGCAAATTATTTGGTGGCATGGGATTCATTGAAGTCACGCTTCAATGATCCATCATTGCAGCGTGCAGTTAACGAAAGTTAATTGCAGTTAACGAATGCTTATTTGGTGGAACTATTGGGTTTGAGGTCTGCTGATCGAGTACCTGAACAATTACGAACATTTTCCAAATTGTTGATTGAATATTATACAGGCGCGCAGGCAGCGTTGGGACATCGTGTTGAAGATTGGGCAGTACTTCTTTTATTTCTGTTCCGGAAAAAGTTGAGTACTGAGCTGAGAGAAAGGTGAGAGAAAGAAGGGTTGTCGACTGTAAAATGTTTCATTTCCTTTTTGGAGCGCGAGGCCCGGATGCTGGAAGCAGCCAAGTGCGGTTCTGCAAAGGGAGGTTCACCTGCCCTGAGAATGTCGGCGATGCAAATTGAGAAAAGAAGCAAATCATATTTGGCTGGGACTAGTAACTTGGTGACAAACACACATCGAGTTCCTGCACCTCGGACTTTGGCAAAGTCCGAGGTACAGGAACTGACGTAACGTATTGTAAATTTAAATAGACGTTCCTTAAATACTATAGATGCTAACAATCTAGTTGTATGAGACCCTATAGTTGCTTGTTTGCATGTTAGTAGTGAATGCTTGGTGATCTTCACCCCCTGCCACACACCCTCGCGGTGGCTTGCAGGGTATCGTGTAGATGTAGATTGTAATACAGTCCACTTAAATGGTCTCTTCTTGGTTCTAGAAAGAACACAATGTCTACATCGAAAAAGCCATCCAAGAAGTCAAAGAAAAGTCTCTGGGAGTAAACATCAACGGGGAGAAAATCAGCATGCTACGATTCGCCGATGACAAAGCAGTCATGGCAGGAACAGAAAGAGATTTAAAGAAGACACTAGGAAATGTGGAAAGAATATTGACCAGATATCATCTGAAGATCAATAAAAAGAAAACTAAGATACTGGTATGCAGTAGAGGCAAGGAAAAAAGAACCAATGTTAAACTATTAAAAAAAATCGAGAGTTCTGTTATCTGGGAAGCCGAGTAACCAGCGATGGACGAGGTAAGAGAGAAATTGCCAGTAGAATTGCCCAAGCGAAAAGGGCATTTTACCAGAAGAAGATTCTACTTACAGTTGCAAAAGCAAGCGTGGAAGTGAGGAAACATTTCATTACTTACATCTGGAGCATTGTACTATATGGCAGTGAAGCATGGACAATAACAGCAGCAGAGAAGTTCAGGCTGGAAGCATTTGAAATGTGGTGCTACCGAAGAATGATGAAGATAAAATGGATCGACCGAGTGACAAACGAAGAAGTGTTAAGGAGAGTGGGAGAAAAGAGATGTCTACTGAAAACCTTAAAAATAAGACGGGACAACTTAATGGGCCACATCTTGAGACACGATGGCCTGATGACGACAATCGTCGAGGGAAAAGTGAACGGGAAGAATGGAAAAGACAGGCCTCGTATGAGGTATAAGGAGCAAGTTTGAAGGATGTAAAAGAGAGGAGCTACGTCAATATGAAGAGGTTGGCCGATAGAAGAATCGAGTGGAGGGCTGCGTCAAACCATTCCTATGATTTTTGACCGATGACGATGATGAATTGATGATATTGCCGCAGAACTCCTCAAAAATGTAAGAGAAAACACATTAATCTATCTTTACAAAATCTTCTTGGACATATACTCAGCATGAGAAATATCCAGGGACTTAGAGAAAAACATCAACATTCCTTTTCCCAAAAAAAGAGAGTTTTCAGGGTTCCGAAGATTTTATGACTATGACCCTGAAAACACATGCATCGAAGGTATTGACAAGGATTATCTACAGAAGAATAGAACAAAAAGCTGAGGAGTTCTTGTATGAAGATCAATTCGGATTCAGGAAGAGTAAAGTTACAAGAGAAGTAATATTGGCCGTTAGACTGCTCATGGAGAAGAGAATGGAGGAGAACAAACCGACGTTCACTGCATTTCTGGAGTTGAAGAAGGCTTTTGACAACCTAGATTGAATTTTAATGCTTGAAATACTGAATGGAAATGGAGTGTTCTACAATGACCGGAAAATTATCCACACTTTAAACAAAGCCAAAGAGTTGTGATTAAATCTGAGCCCATCTGTTAAGAAGCAAGAGTAAGGAAATGAGGAGACAAGGCTATGCACACTCTTCCGTAACTTTCAATGTTTATATCGAGAGGTTCATCAATGAAAACAAAGAGAAGTCTGTTGCAGTGAATTTCCACGGAGGAAAATTAGTATGCTGCGATTCACCGATGACATAGCAGAGACAGAGAGGGATTTGAATAAGATTCTATTAAGCTTGGAAAGGACAATAGCCAGATATCATCTGAAGATCAATAAGAAGAAAATTAAGACATTGGTGTGCAGCAAGATAGAAGAGGCCAAAATAAACGTTAACTGCCAACTAAGTAGTGGTCAACCCTAAGGTTGTTTTTGATAGTTGAGAGTAGCTCACCCTGTACTAAGCTATTGGCGTGTAAAATTCACACACTCAGGGAATAGCGGGGGCCAGTTCCTTTCCCTGGGCCACCTGCTACTTCCAAGTTCTGACACACAGAAAATCGAATCACGAGGATTTTAGGTGGGGGAGTCCAGAAAGGCTTCTACCCAGGATTTGAACCCGGGAGTCTGCAGTCAGTAGCCTAGCGCTCTACCCACTAGGCCACCACAACCCCTTCAAAACACAACGTTAAACTAGGCAAACTGGACGAGGTGAGAGGGTTCTGTTACCTAGGAAACAGAGTAACCAATGATGGACAAAGCAAGAAAGAAATAGTCAGTAGAATAGTTTAGACAAAATATGTATTCTACCAGAAGAAGAATCTACTTACAGCTAGAAATTCAAGGATGGAAGTTACGATAAAATTCATTAGAAATTCACATCTGGATCGTGTTTCTTTATGGCAGTGAGTCATGGAATAAGACAGCAGCGGAGGCGAACAGGGTTATGGCACTTGGAATTTGGGGCTACAGATGAATAATGAAGATTAAACGGAATGAGTAACGGGGAAGTCCTAAGATGAGTGGGAGAAAAGAGAAGTCTGCTTGAAACTCTAAGAAGAAGACAGGAAAACTTAATCGGCCTCATCATGAAACACGATGACCCGATGAAGAGAATCGTTGAAGGAAAAGTAGACGCAAAGAACGGCAAAGGAAGGCCTCGTGTGAGATGCATAAAACAAGTGATGAAATATGTGATAGAGAAGACATATGTGATAGAGAATGCATATGTGAATATGGAGAGACTTCCTGAGAGAAGAATCTAGTGTAGAGCTGCGTCAAACTAATCTCTGGATTGCTGACAAACGTTTCTTCCGGCCGTTTAAAGAAAGTAAATGTTTATAAATTTCCAACTGATATGGAGTGCAATTTGTTCTATCTGATGTATGGGTTACATAATCTGTCCAGGAAATTATATTGCTTATATTAATATGTAAATTACGACAGTATTTGTAACCTGCTTTTGCCCGTTCAAAAATTCTTATGCATTACTTTTCCTTCGCTAGGTTTTTTTCACAATAAGGCCAATTTACAATACGAAGCCTCATCGAATGCCGTTGAACTATCTTAGAATATGTTATCAACAACAGCATTATGTTTATCGGTGATATCAATGTTGTGTACAAATAAGGCTATTAGCATAGGAAAAGAATTATCTTCTCGAATTATTTTATTTTTAGCAATAATATTAGCTTGTGCACCAAATATTATGGCCTGCAAGAAGCAGAAACGTAATTTAGAATCAGCCAACAATGGCTGTCCGAAGTAAAAACTGGAGTAAAAAAAATTGAGAGGGCTAGGAAATCTATATACCAGGCTAACGTTCTGGATTAAAGCGACTATTTCAGAGATAATACGTACAACGCTAAGTCATGCATAAGCGAAATGAGCGTTTAAGAAAAGGAACTTTTGGCAGGGACTCTTCTTAAAAACGTATATGGAGATTGGGAAGCACTCGCATGGATTATGGCATGCCATAAATGGTTTTAACTTCCTGTCGGCGCATAAATTATGTGCACTCAAGTTTGAATACAAATAACAAATTAACAGCTAAGTCTACAGAAAAAATAATCACACCGTAATTTTTCTTATTTCATGCTGCGTTATTGGATAGCAAAGTTAAATTTTTTTAAATGATTTTTCATAATTTTTACAACAGTTGTAACGTAAAAGTGCCGGTTTTAGAAGGTGTTCGAGCGAAGCGCCGACTTTGATGACTCGTAAATCAATAAAAAGGCGTTAAATTGCGACCAAAGTTTGGATAATGATAGATATTGATGTTTTCCATACAGATTCGTAAGTTTTCAGAGTAAAACTGTAATAGAAGAAAATTTTTGATCAATTTTATAAAAAGTTAGCATTTCAAAACTGGGGTGTCGTAGAATTCTGTTCTTGGTCGCGTTATAATCCACATGTCCTGAACGTATCCAACATGTAATTGTCTAATGTTTCAACACATGTGTTTAATTTAAATCGATCGGTATTTATACTGGTGAGAGCGAACACCCTCGGCAAGGCAACACTGCACGGCTTAAACCACGACGCCAGTCGCTTGCCGAGCAAACTATGGTTGCAATCGAACGCCGTATTATTGATTTAGGAGTCATCAAAGTCGGCGCTTCGCTCGAAGACCGTCTAAAACCGGCAATTTTTACGTTACAACTGTTGTAAAAAATATGAAAAAGCATTTAAAAAAAATTAACTTTCCTATCCAATAACACAGAATGAAATAAGGAAAATTACGGTGTGATTATTTTTTCTGTAGACTTAGCTGTTAATTTGTTATTCGTATACAAACTCGAGTGCACATAATTTCTGCGCCGACAGTAGTCCCAGTGAAAGAAGAAGAGGAGCCTTTGGAATGCAGGAGGAGAGAGGGGAGGCTAAAAGGGAAGACCATGGAGAGGCACGTGACCCCTCAGAGCGAAAGGCGAGGGCAGTGGGAAGTGGAGGAGATTTAGAAGGGCGAATTGACTCCATCTACATAATGCCCATCTGCAAGCCACCATAAAGGTGTGTGGCAGAGTAATGCGCTCGTGGGCGGAGATAGGAACAGGGATTTTGAATTTTACCTGATGGTGAGTAGAAGATATATGGTGTTTGAAAGGAACATAATAGGTATATGGCATATCTACGCCTAGGTGACGAACAGTGTTGCCACATTTCTCGATCCCCCAACCAGATGACCGCCCTCAACCACCCGCCCAATCCCTCTCTTTTCTCGCCGCACGCCAAGATTTAAACATAATGTAATGTATTATCACCAGGTGGTTTAATTTCGATATAAAAATAAGTATATAATAAGGTAAAATATTCAATTCCTATTTATTTTGTCGCATCAAAGGAACAAATGGTAATAAGGTAACATTTATGAAACATTAAGAGCAAAATTAACAATTGCAAGAGGTAATTCATTTAGTGTTTTGAGAATCAATTATTCCTATTTTAAATGATTTCTAAAGATGCTACATTATTATGGTCAAATACTTTACTTGAATACCGACTTCTACTTCATTAAATTTTCCTTTTTAAATGAGAAATAACTTCATTGTAAGTTCTAATGTTGCAATGCGCCACTGGAAAAATATTTATTTTAATCGAAAATTGTTTCTTTTAGTACAGGAAATGAAGAGCATTCTATTAATTCTAAAAATATTTTAGAAGTGCTTAAATTAATGCTTAAATAATTTATTTTTCCAATTCTCAACAAATTACAAATATTCCTAAATGCTCGATCATTTTGGTAGGGTCTCACGTCAGGACTGTAGTCAGTGATACTTTGCTGTTGCTGGATCAAGGTCAATGAAAGTATTAATAATCATTCCAAAGAAACAGAAAACATTTTTCCAGTAGTTCAACATTTGAAATGGAGTGTGTGTAGCTTTCCTTGGAACAATCTCTCTCTTCAAATGTGATGCACACAGTATTCTCGTTATCTTTACTTTCTTCTTTTCCTTCTTTAACTAATGTATGAAATACTAGTATAACTCGTTGACACTAATCTACTTCTGATTTATTGATTGCTCTCTACAACTCCAGCCTACCTACTAGCGACATCTTTCGCGGAAACCTAGCGACCGATTGCATTCATACTTCCACCCAATCAGTTAACTAATAACAGCCTGTGTGCTTGCTCTTCAATCTGACTTAACATCTGCATCTAGATAATACCCTGCGAGAAACCTCAAGGGTGTTTGGCAGGGGGAAACGGTCGTACCATTGTTAACGGTCGAACTATTTTTTATTACTGAGGCCAACGGGTCAACGATTGCTGACGATGAGAGCTGGCAAGAGAGGACGCCGGAGCTGGACTTAAATGTGAAAGGCAAGCTGTGTAAAAAAATTGTTCAGGGAATAACGTACGACAAGAATTTGAAGTGAATACTCCAAAAGGATTTATTCGTAAAATGCTGATAGTTTATTTCCAAAGGTTTTCGCGCATCGGGTGCAAACCAATTTCTGAACTCCGCGAGCGGGCTTTCCTTCCTTCGGCTTCAGTTCCGTCAATATTACAGTCTTTCTGATAACACAAGGAAAGTTTCGTCAAAGAAAAACATGAGGCAAGAAATGCTGCAAGGCTACCAATGACGATATGTAAATGCAGTCGGCAGAAGTGCAGCCTCCATTGCAGGTACATGTAATTCAGCCACTCGTCAAGGGAAATCGTTTCTTCTTTTTTGGAAGCGGCTGGTCAGCTCAAAGTTCACCAAGGGCTTCATCTCAAGACTAGGCGAGTCGTTTTAGGCGTGAGGTGGCGGAATAACACAATTAAATAAAATTGCCAATCTTAAATCCAGGCTAGACGATATATCTTCCTGCCTTGGTCGTCCTTCTGCTTATCTCTCCCCTTCGCCCAGCCATTCTCTTTGCTGCACGCTCCCCCCTCCCTTGTTCCTTCCTTATTCCATCAGGCCATTTCATTAGAACATACATCTGGAGCAGTCTACTACATGTCAGCGAAGCATGGACAATAACAGCAGCAGAGAAGTCCAGGCTGGAAGCATTTGAAATGTGTTGCTACCGAAGAATGATGAAGATAAAATGGATCGACCGAGTGACAAACGAAGAAGTCTTAAGTAGAGTGGGAGAGAAGAGATGTCTACTGAAAATATAAAAAAGAAGACGGGACAACGTAATGGGCCACATCACTACACACACGATGGCCTGATGAAGACAATCGTCGAAGGAAAAGTGAACGGGAAGAATGGAAAAGGCAGGCCTCGTATGAGTTACATAGAACAAGTGATGAAGGATGTGAAAAAGAGAACGCGAGAGAACGCTGCGTCAATATGAAGAGGTTGGCCGATGGAAGAAACGAGTGGAGGGCTGCGTCAAACCAATTCTAGAATTGTTGACCCTTGATGATGATGATTCCATCAGGCATGGGCGATTATAAAAAACATACAAAAAAAAGGGATTTGAGATGGCATTATGGAGGTTTTGAAATAACGATGGGCTTAAAAGGTACTCGATGTAAGCTAGCGGTTTTCCTTAAAGGAAAGAGAAGCAAATGGCGCCATGAATAGTGGAAATATGGTTGAACATGTGGTTTAAAATGAATCACAGCTGACGTTAAAACACTTGTTAAATGTAGCGTCGCTAGCACACAAGAGAGGCATCGCCCCCCGCGCCTACTTAAGGAACTCGCCCGTGCTGTTCAAAGTTCCATCCGTAATTTCCAAACTTTAGTTTCGGGAGGCATTTTCCAGAATTTCCAGAGGAGATGAAGCAGTACCAACTTGGCGGTAACCACCAAGAGCAGCTCCAAAGTACGAGACTCGAGAGTCAGCAGCGGAGTTAAAAGGATGCATCCATGTATGAGCAGAGAAACCCGGCGACAGGGACGTCAATAAGATAAAGGAGAGAAGAAAGGAGGTAACGAAAGGAGACAAAACGTCTTTGCGTTCTAACTGTACCTTCATGAACTAGCCTGCCGTAGTACGATGGTGATTTTAATATATTTGTATTAACTCCAAAAACCTTTCCGTTTTAAAGTTCCGCAAATTAAAGCCACTGATCATCCAGGATGACGAGATCCTTTGCGATTTACATTTCCACGGGCGTACAACGCCCTGCCAAAAGAGTAAAAATCAGATTACACGAGAAAGAGGCTTCATGAGCTACTACTCAAAACTTACATCTCGTGAAAATCCTTATCCCATATCCCATTATCCTTTCGATTTTTCATCAATTATTATTTTCTATTTTAATTACTATTATTTTTTTTCATATATATTTTTTTATTTTACTCATGTTATTTTTTTTTCATTTCTAACTTTTATTTTATTTTTTTATGATAATTTCAGGTTTTATATATGGTATAATCACATAGTTTTTTCTTCACTGGTTGTCATCCTTGATGCGCTGTTTTATTTTCATTCAGGTTTAATAAGGATTTCTGTTAATTTTGTACACACTTTAAAGGGCTATATACTTGTAATATTTTTAATCGAATCAATGTTGTACTAAGGGTAGATACGCTTTTCACAAATGTACCTTTTTTAATAATATTCTTTTTATTCACTTGTGCAACTCAATGAATCCCGTCTATAATATCTTAGATTGATGAAAGATAAAATGTTTTATACTTTTTCTTTTTTAGATTTTAAAATGTTATAAATCTACATTTTTACTTTGTACTTGAACTAATAATGTAATACGACACGTACCTATTATGCCCTGGAGGGAGGAGGGGGTGGAGAGAGGACGGTAACGTCCTATTCAGCCCGCCCACGTAAAATAAAACTCAAGCCAAGTCAGAATATTTAATCAGTATTTTATCCGACGATATGACAATGATTCCCATCCTCATTCTTCTACTAATTTTGACTCGAAACCAATCGGAACGCCATTTAACAAACCAGCTGCTCTACGCTGCACACTGTCTAGTTCTGCGACACCACATATACGCCGTGCATTCTAGGTGGGGCATAACAAGTTTAAAATAACATTTCTCTGACAGCAGAATTTCCACAGATAAAAAACTCAACCTAGTAGAGCAGGACTCGAACCCGAGATATCTGGCCAGACACTCTACTAATGGAGCTTCCAATGAGTCCCGTTCAACGTAGATTTTTTCTCCGTGGAAATTCTGCTAGTGTGTATTTTCAGCGGAGGACTCCAACAAGGTATTCGAGGCTAGTTCGCAATCCTTGAGTTGAGTGACATTTCTGTACAGAATTGCTAACATGTCGCTGATCCTGATCCCTTTAACGCGCTGGTGACATTCCGTTTTATTCCATTATGTTACGTGTAATTTCCAATATTTCAACCCTAACTCCGGTATCGTGGACTTGTAATCCATACCGTGAACGTGTTAAAAAACAACGCGTGCCCTTATCCGCGTCAAACGATGTTGTTTTCTGAGTAAAATATTCACCCTTTTCCTATTCTCTTCTTGGCTTCCACTCTCTTCGACGCACCTGCCATTTCAAGGGCAAGAGGCCTCAAAGGCCCCCCTCCCACCTTCGGGGCCTTCTAAAATCCCCCCCCCCCCCCCGCCTCCCGACAGCGCTGTCAGCTCTTCCGCTGACCTCTTTGGTCCTCTCCACTTCCCTCGCCGCTGTTCACACAAGCGCGAAAACCCGGATGTGCCTGCCACGTGCCAATTACGCAATTTTTGATTCGATCAGAGAATGTGACTGGGGGTCACGGTGATAACTTCCACGGAATATTCCACGCGCAAAATCATTTTTCAGCTGGTCATACATTGAACGTAACTGTGTCCGGCGAGACGTAGTGGAATGATATCATGATAAACAACAAGATATGGCACTTATTCCACAGGTTTTATTAGAGGTACAACGCGTTTCAGCGGTTAAGCCATCATCAGGTACAAAAATTGTGAGTCCAGAAAGCGGTATATATACCCAACTAGGAGGGGGTGGGGGAGGGAAGTGTTGGGCGAGGGGAGGGAGGTATTAGATGGGGAGGAGGAGGTGGGAGGGGGGACACTGGTGGCGAGTCAATGGCTGATTTAGGGAAAGGAATGGCTAGGAGTGGGGAGTGATATTTAAAAAGCTGGTCGTTCATGAGGAACTCCTCTCCTTGTTGAACAATTTCAAATTGTTCTAGCGCGTCCAATCTCCGGCCTTTCCTCTCCACGTGGAGTATCTCCGGGTTGAATAGGCAGTGGTGTGCTGTGTCCAAGAGGTGTTTGGCGACGAGGGAAGATGGGTCCTCTTTCTCCCAACATTTGCGGTGTTCCCTCATACGGGTGACGAAGTTTCTACCTGTCTGCCCAATATAACACTTCGCACAATCACTGCACTTAATCCTGTACACTCCCGACTGGAGAATGGGGTGAAATCGGTCCTTCGAGTGGCATAAGAGGTTGCTCAGTGTCACTGGATTGTAAAAGGAGATTCTGAATTTGTCTTTTGGAAAAGTTTTGGCTATTTTGGAAGAGAGATTGCCAATATAAGGCAATCTACACCACTTTCTAGGTTCTAGTGGGGGAACTGCAGGAGTGTAAATGTTCTTGATGGCCAACTTCTGGCGTTTTTTACGCAGAATGCTATCGATTGTATGTCCTTGATAGCCATTCGTGGAAGCAATGTGCCTAATTATCTCCAACTCTCTGTTAAACTCAGGGGGCTGCAAAGGTAAGGTCACCAGTCTGTGAATTAACGAGTTGAAAGCTGCAAGCTTATGAGACATGGGATGACAAGAGTCCTTTGGAATAACTGCGTCGTTGTAGCACTGTTTCCGAAATACCCCGAAACTGTGTCTGCCGTTAACTATAGATATCTCCAAATCAAGGAAGTTCAACCGTCCTTCAATGTCTTTCTCCATCTTAAAATTGATACGACGGTGTTGGCTATTTAAAAGATTTAAAAAACAATCCAACTGACGATTGCTACCGGACCAGCAGCATAACACATCGTCCACATACCTGAACCAATACGTCACATTGTTTAAAAGAATATGTCCAGAATTAAAAAGTTTAGATTCTAAATTATCCATAAAAATCTCGGCCAGCAATGGGGAAAGGGGTGAGCCCATGGCTAGGCCTTCCGTCTGGTGGTAAAATTTGCCGTTAAAAAGGAAATAATTCGATGATGGCTTAACCGCTGAAACGCGTTGTACCTCTAATAAAACCTGTGGAATAAGTGCCATATCTTGTTGTTTATCATGGTCATACATTTTTAAACCTAACTGTTAACGTTATTGCTGTTCTTTTTATTTGAAGTTTACGAGAATGATCTTTTTAATTACTCTCAGTTCATTCCATATGTCGACTTGACTTTGTTTAATTTGACGGCTGGAATGCGTTTCACCTATTAATTGGAGAAGAGAGTGCTTAAACATCGATATACACTACTATTGTAACTAAAATTAGATTGTAAGCTTCGCAACAGGTTCAATAACCATTATAAATCTTTCCCAACAATTTAGTATACACTAGTTTATATTCTCTCGGTAAACAAGTAAAATGAAATTTTATGAAAAACAGGTATGTAGGCTTACAACATGATGATTTTTACACAACTGCAAGGTGATCAAGGTTTTTTTACCGAACACCTATCCAGAATGTAGTACGCTACAGAGCTCTGAATGGCATTTGGCATTTTTAGCACGTACATGGTTGAGCTGGAAAAAAAATGCCCAACTACTTTTCTTAACAGGTTGCACTAGTCTCCTTTATGCCTCGGCACCAATTCCTAGAAGACACCAAGAATGTTCTAGGGCCAGCTTAATCTAGTACACGCAAGGGACTACGCGAGTAGTGTGTTTTCTAGCCTTATTCCGCAGCCTGACAGTACACATTCGCGCCAAGACATGGATGTGGGGTCAATAACCTAATTACTACGTGATTCTGATCCTGTTTTGGAATGATATTCTACCCGTCTAGCCCGCTAACCCATGTATAGTCGTGTTACTTGCGTTTCCAGCAATGATAGTTGCCTTTTGCTTGGGCTCTATTTAACTTTTGCTCCACGCCTTCCACCTTAGTAAATAATGCTATCACTCCTCAGAGTCATTAAGTGATCAAAACTTATTTTGACAGTACGGACTGCAATAAAAGATAATGCATCAGACTTATTATCAGTATTCCTTCAAAACAGCGGGTGAAGGAACTACTGCGATACTACACAAATGGTTATTTAAACCATTGATATATGTGTTTTAAATAAATAATCTTGTGATACTGGACTTACTGCTTCATTGAGTATCGAACAAGGAAATAAGACCTCATTCAAAAACATTCCAACATTTTCCTATTTCTTACGAAGATAATCCATTAACTGACTTTAAGAAGAGGTACGTTAAGTATTTACATTACATAACATAATTCACTTCCTTGCTGAAAGTTTCAGAGTTATATTTCTACGAATGCAGAGTATTGGATTAAGTGAAATAAGTGTCGTAGAATTGCTTCTAGCGTACAACTCATGCAATGTTACGATATGTTATATTTTTTAATTGCACCCAGAATCTGCTTGAGGTCTTACTTAGTTCTAGGACAAATCCTTGTGGATCTTGTTCTCGTACATATTGGGGCTTCCATATTCCACGCAGGGCGGCTATCATTCCTGCTCACAACAACGCCAAAAAGTGACAGAGGAGCGCTCAGAGGTCTAGTCAGAGAGTCAGAAGTCTATACAGATCAAGGACTTTGGGTGCATTGCTCCCCGTTGAAAGGTCGTGTCACCGATCGAGGGAGAGTGGTCCAGTTCCGAAAGGGAGAGATTCCAAGAACTCGTTTTCCCACTCTGTGCACGCGCCGCTAAGAGGAGTTTCTTTCCGACTTCTGCCTGACGTGTTGGCAGATCGTTTGCACGTCCTAAACGAGGGGGAATGAGGTGGGAGACAGCACTGTTGCGTCCTGTGTTCTCTGTCCTTAGCAAGATGTTGCAATGGGATGGACACGACAGGGACCGTAAGATTTCAGCCTACTGCTCTTCGGATACGAGCAATGAAGGAAAAGTTTAAGACATCTGTATCATGATTACAAGCTTGTGACACATACACAATTATAATAGCATATCACAAATCACGCAAGGATCGGGTTTCAATGATGACGAATAGGGTAGTATCCTCCCATCCCAAGGCCCCTGGTTCGAACTACGGCAGTAGTAGAAACTTGACCCCGGTCAGTGCTCTTTGTGGAGAGAACTATGGGCCCAGTACTCCGTCTGTCGGATGGCACGTAAAGCACTGGTCCCTTGGAGCCGATAAGAGAAAAGAGTGAAGAAATCCCCTCAAAACAAATACGACCAAGAATGAAATGGATTGGGATATCAAGTTTCTTTCAACTTACAATCGGTCATTAAATGCATCTATTTAATTTTCTATATATTATTACTTAATTATACTTAAGACTTAGATGTTATGATAAATTTTGACAGAAGTCTATACAGATCAAGGACATATTTGTCTTCTTAAAAATAGGTCACAGAGCTACTCAACGTTAATTACCTACGTTTGGGGTACGTGACCTCTGCAATTTTAGCGCTGAATAAGGGTTCATTGATTGAATTGCAGTTTCCTGGGATTCCCTGCACCTGAAGTTCACTTCCCCGCCCACAACGTCGTTGATCGCCTTCCATTAGCTCTCCTTCCAGATGCGCGATCACCGAAGATCACTTGGCTCTCCACGGAATACGCGCTTCGATCCACGCCTTTGAAGAAGAAGCTGCACCGTGACACACTATCGTGCACATGCAATCACGTTCCCCTCCCCTCCACCCACGTACCAGGAGCTGACGTAGTTTCGTGACTAAGTTTCCGTTCACAGTTCTCACGTCGGAGGCCCCGTCTATTCATCGCAGCCTGGCTGCACGTTTCTCGAAACTTATGCGCGGGCGAGAATAGGGTTCACTAGATTGTGACATTCCACGCACGGATGGAGAGCCAGAGAGGGTTTTGATTCAGAGTCGGAGGAAAAGGCGATCGAGGACATTTAATGGGAGCCGTTTCTCAGAGAAACAACCGACTTTCATAAGCAGCCGTGGATTTTAATATGCTGCTGGACTACTGCCAAGACAAATATTCTTGCTAGTCTATTCAGCATTGTAGAAATGTTTTGGGAAGCACAGCCATATTTTACCAACAATGGGCAAATAGGGCTCGAATGAAAACAGTATTATATCACAGAAAGAAAAAACAGGAGCAAAATCCACAAAAATAATGAACTTTACTACGACCCGGGTTTCACAGTATTACAGCATCGTCAGGTCACGTAAAACAATTTACCTCGGATTTATTATGTACTACCACCCTTTCCTTAATGGTCCAGTGTAACACAAACACTAGCTCGCAGGCTTCCGCGGATGTAGTGTTGACTGTTTATTTTTTCGGGATTCGTTCCGCGATGTTTAAAATTGCAGAAAACCATATTTCTCTGGACCTCCTGCCAGCTTCATCAGGTTAACTAAAATGATTCTTTAGTATTTCTCGTCTTTATTTATTTGAGTGAGGACTCCCATTGTTGCTGGAATTTTTAAATTTGAAACATTCGTTTAAGCCATTTCTACTCAATTTGTAACCGTCTTCTCGGTTGACATTCTTCGGTCTCTTCGCAATTTTTCTAGCTTCCCTGATTAATCTTGGGTAATAGCGCACCTACTTTGATATTAATTTTGTCTCCTCAAAATTGAAATTATGAGTGGGGCCGTTGAGATGGTGTTCGGCTATTGCAGAAATGCAGTAATTATTATTTTTCATTGCCCGTTGATGCTCTTGGAGGCGTATTTTTAGGGCTCTGCATGTCTGGTCTACACATGGATGTCCACATCTGCACAAAACTTCATATATTCCTCCGTAGAGGTTCCATGGAAGCGGGTCTTTGGCTTTGTCCAGACGTACGTCCCCTCTCTTTGTCGCGCATGTGAATCTGCTAACTACGTTGTATTTCGATAGAATTCTGGAGATTTTCTTCGTAGTTCCAGACACATAAGGGAGAGTGGCATATGCCTTTGGCTTCGCTCTATTTTTTGTCGGGTCAGTGGGATTGTTATTTCGGATCACGAGAGAATTTCTTTTTCCTTTCCGTGCAGTTTTCAAGATGTAGTCACGGCGGAAACCATTTTTCTCCAATGCCCTTAATAAGTGCTGCTTTTCGCCAGCGATGGATTCGGCGTCAGAGATCGTAAAAGCTCGATGATACAGCGTTCTCATGACTGAGGCTTTCTGTTGAGGGTGGTGGTGCGATGTGGCACGTAGGTAGCGGTCAGTGTGGGTACGTTTCCGGTACACAGAATGACCAAACGTCCCATCTTCTTCCTTCTGGACCATAACGTCTAAGAATGGAAGGCGGTAGTCCTTTTCTATTTCCATTGTGAATTTAATATAGTTGCATTGTCCATTTAGATGTTGCAGGAACTTTTCCAGCTCTTCTTTTCCGTTAGGCCAGAGAGCGAATGTGTCACCTACGTATCTTACGAATACTTTTGGTTTTTTGTCATAAGATTGTTTTTGCAATTTAAACATCGCGGAATGAATCCCGAAAAAATAAAAAGTAACACAAACACGTTTAACTCCAACCAAATTCGAATTGGTCTCAGGCTATATTTTCAAAATTCCCGTTACTATACCAACACATTTTATTACCATTTAGCCTAACTGAAAATATAAACTAGGTAAGTGTTCCATTTCATTTAGTTTTAAAATTACTCCTGTAGAAAAGAACATTGGAATTCATCGTGTATCAATGATATATCTACACAGCATTAGGAAGGAGGAAGATACGCAAGTAGGAAATACTCCTACAGCTAGTCTCAATATAAGTGAATCAATAAAATGCACAGTTAAATCAATTTGTCCTTGAATACAATGAGCAATTTGGATTCATTGAATGTTACTTAATGTGGATCATAATTAGTATGGCAGGGATACAAATTACACAGCATGCGCAGGAAAATCTATACTATTGTCTACAATACTATGAGAATATATCATTAATGATGTAAAATAACTGCGTAGGATTCAGGTAGAAAGTATACTGCCTTTGTAAAAATAAAAATTTACTGCTTTTATAATTAAAAAACTTGAAGATTCTTCCCACTTTATGCCAACTGAACTGGCCGAAATATCTAGTTCACTGAACCAATTCATTCAGAAGTCATTAACGCAAGGCTCAATTCAAAATGTAAGTGACTTTTCCACAAGCACCCGCGACTCATTGATGCGATATGAAACCACTTTTGATCACTATTAGCAGCAGCGAAACGCATTTTTGAAAATCCATCCATTGGCGTACTCATTTCCATTTGAAACTCGGCTCTCCAATTTTATGACCCCATAAGAGATTAATGAATTTCCACTGCATCGAGACGGAATCCTTTCCTGATCACCTTCTCGTGCTCCAATCTGATTTCAAATTGGCATTTCACTTTTTCCGTACACTCTATCTACCAGTGGCTGGCTTTTTTTACGGGATTATTAGCAAAACATATCATCGACCAGCAAGCCGTATTACCTCCACCACATCAATGCGAGCTACTTTCATTGATGGATCATTACACGCAATTTTGGCGGTGACAAAAAATGCACGAGTGGGCAATAGGGGCAAGTGTATCGCATACTCTCTCTCTCTCTCTCTCTCTCTCCACGCTATTTCTCACGCAATGCAAATTCGCAGTCGTTAGCGGATTACGCTCGCATTAGTGAATAAACTGGTAAGGTTTGCAAGTAGCCTTTGGAATGAGGACGTGGGGTCGATTGGACTCCCATCCTCTGTGAGCCAATGGCCGCAACGTGCCCGAAACCCAGAGAGAGCACGCATCAGGAAAAAGGCGAGCAACAACCACGGATTAATGACAACAATCATTTCTTCGAATTTCTTCAAACTCACTTTGAACATGTGGTTCATTTAGTAATATTGTGTAGGGCATCCTGCAAGACACTTCGTTTTGGATGCAGTATATTATTAAGCTCAGTGCATACGTTGCTTTAAAATATTGTTTTTAACTAATTCATGCTCTCTAATTTTTCGAAAAACGAATCACATCAACGGTTTTTGGCTCCATTTCGTAATAAAATTGACAAAGTAATTACGGATCATAACAATATGGACATTACGCTATTGGGGAATGTAGATTTCGATCTTTTAGGGATTGTGATCATTGTTGTTGAAGTTCGTTCAGGGGAATCAAGTTTCCTAACAAATATTGTGTAATTGCGGAATTGTAAGAAAGGGACAGCGAGATACACGGAGATTTTACAGTGGTAAGAGTTGTGGAAATTCTAATGCAGAAAATATATCTGAAAATACTTGAAAGAATGTGATTGACGGAGACTTATGTGGCTCTCGTACGTGAGCGTCAGTACCGAAGGGTGACGGTGGAAACATCTTGTGAATTAAGTTATGCTGCCAATGCTTCGTTACACAGGATTATAAATATGATTAATTATATTATGTGCTTCCAGTTCCATATTCTGATCATGCAAGAACTTATCAACAAGGACTAAGAGAGAGAAGTTCAGCCTTCGATACTTAATGTCGACGTAACCACGGAAGAGGAGGAGAAAGTTCTCTTCAATCGCGGCTCAGTACATTTCCTATCCACTTTTGGGAATCATTCGCAGTGAATATGTGTGGTTGCATGCCCTGCTTTTGGGGAAATCTTCCGTTGGCCTTCCCCTCGAATTGTTGGGGGATCCGATATTCCCACACCCGCATCAAGTGGGAAAGGGTCTGGAATGCCTCTACATGGAGTACCACCCTACTTGCGCCTGCTGCCTCTAGGCGGCGTCCTTGATCTGTAGTTGAAGACGCACCTATTGACAGACGTGGATTTCACAGCGGTTTTTCTTGTTCAACACATCCTGCTCGTGCTGCCAAGGTCGCTTTTACTACAGGGCTGCCACTGCTATGCATTTATGCGCAACATTCAATCATTTCATATTTCTCCTTGTGCATTCAACCAAAAATCCTCCTGGTTACCCTCGGAGGGTAGGTCCAGGATTCTCAGGGTCGGCGATAATCTTCTTCTTAACGTCCTCCTTGTCTCAGTCACAACATTAAGAATAGCCCACTTCAGTCACTCGTTTTTTATCCATATGCAATTCAATATCTCAATCCATGCTTTCCAGTTATTCTTCCATCTTTTCCTCCACTGACGTTAAAGCTCCAATCTCCTAAAATAATTAGGTTTTCTTCTCCTCTTACTTGTTTTATAACTTCCCAGAATATCTTCGTAGACGTCTTCCACTTCTTCATCCCCTTAGTCCGTTATAAGCATGTAAACGGGCACCACTACTTCATCTACTAGTTTGGTCTCGATCTTCACCATCCTTTCACTGTACTGCAGTAAGCTCTTCACACACATTCCGGCGCTCTCTACTTAATACCCTGAGTGTTATCCCTACTCCAGCATTACAATTTAATGATCCCGTGTGACGCAATCGATGGTTGAAGCTCAGCCGCGAATGTATTTCCTCTAGTTTCAGCGATCGCGTAATACTTTCGGTCGGAGCAGTGACAGTTCGACTTATTCCAGCCCCTGGCGAATGTTTGCATTACTCCATCCAATCGACCCTTAAATCGCACCCTCGCATGACAACTGCTTTCCCTCTGAGATCGAAAACCCTTCTCGTACTGACCTACTCCCACATCCTGTTGGGATAACATTTATGGATACCAGAATTCGCAGCCTGATAGCTAATCAACGAATAGGCCTATATAACAACTGCCACATTATAAACTTTCTCATTTAATGCAGCGTTTATGCACAGTAACAAAGATTTCAAACACATCTTCACTTTTTTATGGCATTGAGAATAAACAGGTATCGGTTTTGCTACGCTTTTCAATCAAGCCAACATTTTGAAAAATCGCAAGTAAAAAACTTTGCGTCCAATCAAAACCAAATTATAACATTAATTAGTCATCATTGTTTGTTCATTTATTTAGAAGTTTCCGAGTTACATCAGCAATTAAAAAAGTTTTTACAGAATAACTAATAGTACTTTTTTGTTGACTGAAAAGTAAAAAGAAGGTGCGATTTGTCCATTTATGGATTGTAAAAGACAAAATTTTGGTGGCATCGTTGTTTATGTTATAGTGAGCATTAGTGACTTTGTATTGAGAGTTTTATGAAACGTTTTTGTCAAATCCGTGCTGTTGGTTCCTCTGTCGGCTTCACGGGCGTTTCTCTGTCTATTGCTTCTTCCAACAACGAAGGCATTTAAGAATACTGTTTACTTGCATATAGGGTAGAGCACTCATGATATCTTTGCTGCCTGAATACATGGGAAATGTTGTGGAAATTAATCACTTTACTGACATTATTGTCGCTTCACCATTGGCTATATGAAATTTCAAGAAACGGAAATATTCAGGGGAAGAATTTATTATTTAGTCGACTTTGGAATAGGTATGGTACTGCAATGGAAAAAGGTACTAGTCTATTGTATCGTGTCTTGAGCATCTGCAATGATATTGGCGGCGAGGGAGGACATTGGAGTTGATGTAAAACTCAAGTGTCGCGGGGCGTCTCATAGTGGTCCGGATCACGGAAAAGATTGACTAAAATCAGGACTTTCCCAACTTGTTGAATTGTAATTGAAAATTGTAGGGGAGGGTGGGACTAAATGGACCGTTTTTCGTTTGCGGCGTTCCGGTGGGCGGATTTTAGCGATTTTACTTTTGAAAATCGGTGTACCTTTAGAATATTTGATGCTCTATAGCTGCTACAAACCTGTACAGCCGTATGAGCACAGGAAGTATGTTTTTATTACCGTTTTTTGGAAATTGCACATCCGGTCCATTAAGCCCCACGGTGGGGCTAAAAAGGACCATGGGTGGGGCTAAATGAACCGCAGCGTTTTTTAAACGAAGCGAATATTTCTTGACGGATTTCGAAGTGAGAAACAAAAAAAGAGGTCAATTAAAAATAAAATGAGAGCATTTGCTACCATAAATCAATTATTAATATATATTTAGTTCATCGACAGAAATATGTTCGACTTAATTTTTTGCGTGGATTTTCCGCTGGTCGTCAGCGCTTCTTTGGAGCTGCGGGCGCATTTTAAGCGGGCCTGCGAGGCATCCTACTTAGCTAATAGATCCTACATGATTTCCTTCTCCGTGAAAGCAAAGAAAACGCTACAATGCGTGCAAAACATGCGGTCCATTTAGCCCCACAGCAAGTGTTGGCAGTGGCAAAGGCGAACATCAGAAATCAACGAGTTCATTCCCTCAACTTCATTTTTTTCCGAGAGAGAACTGTCCACTTACATACTGTACTAAAATTCACGATTAAAACTTCACGAAAACTCTCAGCAATCAAAACCTTCGGATCACGAAATATTTTGAGTGACCACACGATAACAAACACCAAAACAAAAATGGGTTTGCATTGTCACAAATGGCGCAAACCTTCCTTTGCGATGACAAAATCCGTCTACAGTCAAAATTGGAACTCTCTAGCTCATCAAACATGTGCGCAAATTGAAATTGAAGAAATTAATTGCGGTCCATTTACCCCCACTCTTCCCTACCTAACATGCTTATTTCATTTTCGCTCTTAATTTAAAAAAAAATCATTATTTTAGGAGATGCGTAGGGAGAGTGCATTTATATATAGCACCCGATAAGGAGAAGACTGTATCAAAAACGTTATTTGTTATTATTATATACTTCGAAATACAATTTATTTGCATCCTACGATTTTAGAACTGAAAATTAATAAAAAAATAATAAATTAAAGAAAAAAACGGACGAAGGGAGTTGGATGGATTAATTTGAACTTTAATGCGTCGTGTGTTTCAGAGGAAGTGCTGCAGGAACAAAAACAAAACCATTAATGAATAAATATAAAAATGGTATTATAACAAATAAATCGACTTATTTTAATAAAAGCACATTGAATATCTTATCCTCATCACTATTATGCTTCTAATTAGATGTTACTGTATACTCCTCGCACTGGCTGTATGAGTCTGCAGATTATTATAAGGAACTTCGGGAGTCAAGTCTGTAACGTTGAGACATTATATTTCTATCATTTTCATTGAAATATTGAAAAGTGACATCAGACTTTTTTGGCCTACTCTTTCTTTTATAAGATGTGCCTGGTAAACAGAGTAGCTATTTAGAAAACAGCAGAAAAGGGGAATTACGTCACCTCAATGGGAAAATACGAACCTGGAAGGTTACTTTTACACTAACTGCCGTGTGAAAAAATTCACCTGGACCGGAAATCGAACCACGGACCTTTGGCTATGTGAAATTTCACCGCCGTTCACGCGGCAGGTTTGAAATACCCTACAAGAAGGTTGCGGCAATTTTAAGGAAATCTCATCCATCCAAAAGAGTCCCACAGTTCTTTACGAAAAAAAGAGTAGGATGTGCATTCATGAATTCGTTTAGATTCAAAGAGATCGCCCAGATATTTCGCCAAATTACTTTTCCAAACCTGAATTGATTTTGATTTTTTCTCTCGCATTTATTCTTTAAATTTCAGGGACAGCACGAAGTTAAAAGTATGAATCAGCGAAACATGGAGTATTAATAAAAGGTCTTAATACATAATTTCATAGCTTAATATGGTGGTGGAAACCATCCACGTTTAGTGAGGTACCTCACATTAGACCTACCATTTATCTAAGAAGGGAAAAAGAAAAAAAGCGAACCTCCTTAATTACTTTATCGCTTTGGACGGAGTAAAAGACAAGGACAGAAGAAAAATATGGAGTTTGTACAGGAATGAGACAGCAGTGAGATTAGGTGTGGAGATAACACTGAAGAGGCAAATATTAAGGCCGGGACTCAATCAACGGAAATGGATGACGAGAGACGGGAACCTTATCAACGTACGCGACTCGCGAGTACAGAACAATTGACTGACGAAATCTGATGCAAAGGAAATCCGCAGCGACTGTAAACAGGAGCTAACAATGAATTAACAAGACTGTAGAGGTACTTAACGTACTCCATGACGTTGACGAAGTTACCCGATCGCTTCATTTTCTTATAATTCACAAAAATTAATTCGTGAAAACGGTGTGTAGGTTTTCTACATCTACATCTACATAATACCCTCCAAGCCACCACAAAGGTGTGTGGCAGGGGGTGAATTCTTACCAAACATTCACTACATATCATTCATTTAAAAATATTAGTATTTATGTGCTGTTCTACACTTCGCTATTTAAAAAACATTAAATAGCACAGCAAACATGCAAAAACGTGCTGTTAGTTGGGTTGCCTACAAGTCCTTACACCAACATGCAGCTACCTATCCCATGGATTCAATCACTAGTATTGGTCATATTTACCATTATTCATATCCCTACCAATGTTATCCATTGCTGCACTCGTACTGGATATATTTACCGTTTTTCATATTTCTAATAGTACGAGGAAAAAAGATCATTTTGAATCTGTCAGTTTGGCAATCAATTTCTCTAATTTTGTGATCATAGACAAGTCTACCATAGTAAGTTGGGGTTCGCAAAATATTTTTAACATGATCACTGAAAATATGGTCTTTGAATTTGTTTCAGAGATTAAGTGTAAATATCAACCTCCGATCTGACAATGATTCCCAATTTTATTCATTTAGTAGACTGGGCACGCTAATACAGTTATCGTACCGTCCCTTTACAAATCTGCCCTTCCTAATGAAATGCTCACTATCTTCGATGTCAACAATGGAAAACGAGTTTTTTCATGTCATTATATACCATTTAAAATCTCAATAAAAAACAATAACTTCAAGTAACTCCTCATTAATTGATTTCCTCATCAGTAAAAAAGTCAGGGAATTCTCCATGCTAAAATAAAACACAGAAATAAGCTTTACAATATTTCAGACCAAAAATGCAGTTCAGTAGAGGCACATGCATCAACTCGTAACTTCACTAACTCCCCACAGGTGACTCCATATCGCCATCTCCTGGGACAGTTTTCATTGGTTGTCCGTGTACGTGAAACGTGAATCACGGGTAGAGATGTCCATCTCTCACGCACACGTCTCGCGTTACGCGCTGATTTTGTCTTTTGTTTCCGTCCTCCCATCCATGCGCCATCTCAATTCGCGTTTCGCGTTGATTGTCTCTCCCGGCCTTAAAATGAGGGATGCTCACCCATTGCGCTGTTTAACAAGCAGTGGATGACGTCAGGGGGAGACTACAGCTTAGGAATGGAGACAAGGCACATGGCCGGGAAATTGAGGTTTGCTGACGACCTTGCGTTGATTGCAAGGGATGAGGAAGAACTAACTGAGACTCTGGAGATATTGGAAAATGCATTGGGAGAAGGTCCCAACCTGAAGATCCACAAGTCAAAGACAAAATTTCTTGCAGTAAGTTTAAACAGCACACAAGGGCGGATCTACTCTAGAGTTTCAGAGCGGTTAGAAATTGTTATCGAGTTTGTGTACCTTGGTAGCCGAATTGCAGCTGATGGGCGCCGTACGAAGGAAGTAGCTAGTGGAAACCACCTGGCCAGAGCAGCCTTTAACAGGGAAAATGGGATTTTCGTCTCGCACAACGTTTTAGTTGGCAGCTTAGAGCCTGTCTGGTGAAGACTTTTGTTTGGACTGCACTCATGTACGAAAGGTGAGAGTTGGACTCAAGGATCTGATGCGAAAAGAAAGCTGAATGCCTTCAATCTGTGGTGTTACAGGAGGTTGCTGCGTTATCTCCTGGGTAGATGGGGTGACAAATGAGGAGGTCCTACGTGGGATTGGCCGGAGGTCCGTATCTGCTGAGCGAGTTGAGTAAGACGAGGAACACCTGGATCGGACACATAATGAGAGCAAAGGGCTCCATTCTTCAGGGTGCAGTGGAAGGAAGAAACGCAAGGGGCAGACCCAGGCTGAACTACATCGGTCAGCTGCCAGAAGAGCTCGGCTGTCCATCCTATGTCGCACTTAACTACGGACGCACGGCTAGTCCAGGACCGAAAAATATGGACTACTGCTACAAACCAACTGTAGGGTTTCAACTAGAGAAGAAGGAGAAGCCTGACGACGCATGCATGAATGATATTTTATTTATTTATTTTCCACTACCACCGAAAACAGCACATGTGGCCTTTACATCGGGGTATTACCAATGTAACAACAACAGATGAGCACACACAGCCATGTCCTGAGTGGTGAAAAAATCCACTCAGGCGGGATTCGAACCCACGACCATAAGGTAAGCAGACGAGGAATCACGCCGCCACCGAGGCCGACAATATTGACAAGGATCATCTACAGAAGAATAGAACGATGATCCTGGGTGAAGATCAATTCGGATTAATGAAAAGTAAGGATACAAGAGAAGCAATATTGACTCTTTGGCTCCTCAAAGGGAAGAGGGTGAAGAATAACAGAATTGCACGCAGCATTTCCTGAAAGGAACAGCTACAGTTATGGATAAAAGAAGCTGCGAAAACCTTCAAGCAAAAATCAAGCAAAAATAACAGGAACTTTCATTGATTTTGTGGAGTTAGAGAAGGCTTTCGACAACGTGGACTGGACTTCAATGCTTTGATTTCTGAAAGGAATTTGAATGTCCTGCATCGCCTTAAGTATTATCCACAGTTTATGTAAAATCAAGTAGCTGTGATAAAATCTTGATCCAGCCGCAAAGATGCAAAAATAGAAAAAGGAGTAAGACAAGGCTGAGCACTGTCTCCAGTCATTTTCAATGTTTACATATCGAGGTTCATCAATGAAAACAAAGAGAAATCTTTGGGATATATAGAGAGAATATCCACGGAGAAAAAAAATTAACATGCTGCAATTCGCCGATGAAATACCACTTATAGGCGATACAGAGAAGGGTCTGAATAATGCTAACAACCATGGAAAGGACAATGGCCAGATATCATCTGTAGAGCAATAAGAAGAAAACTAAGACATTGGTGTGCAGCAACATAAAATATGCCAAAACCAACTAGGAAGTCAACCAATAAGAAACCTTAGTCACTAGGTCTAACCTGAGAATGGCGTAACTGCCGAAACCGGTCGTATGTTTAATAAAAATCCTGTGAAAGTGACTAAGGTTTCTTATTGGTTGACATCATTACAACCTTCCACCACGTCAATGCTTCGAACTTCGATTTTACCAACTAGGAAACTAATAACTGTTAGAAGTGAAAGTTACCTAGGATTCCGAGCAGCCTACGATGGGCAAAGCAAGGAAGAAATAGTCAGTAGAATAGTTTAGATAAAGAATGCATTCTACCACAAGAAGAGTCTACTTACAACTGGAAATTCAAGGATGGAAGTTACGATAAAATTCATTAGAAATTCACATCTGGATCGTGTTTCTTTATGGCAGTGAGTCATGGAATAAGACAGCAGCGGAGGCGAACAGGGTTATGGCACTTGGAATTTGGGGCTACAGATGAATAATGAAGATTAAACGGAATGAGTAACGGGGAAGTCCTAAGAAGAGCGGGAGAAAAGAGAAGTCTGCTTGAAACTCTAAGAAGAAGACGGGAAAACTTAATCGGCCTCATCATGAGACACGATGACCCGATGAAGAGAATCGTTGAAGGAAAAGTAGACGCAAAGAACGGCAAAGGAAGGCCTCGTGTGAGATGCATGAAACAAGTGATGAAATATGTGATAGAGAAGAAATATGTGAATATGGAGAGACTAGCTGAGAGAGAGAGAGTTACTACTGCGGTTCATTCTTTAGGGGTGTCGATTAGGAAAACGGACTACCGATGGTTTCGCAAGTGAAAAAATGGCTGGGTACTCCTGGCCTAGAGCTTCAGCTTGTTTGACTGTGCAAACTGTTATTTTTAGTGTCATTCATATGATATTTGCTTAAACGTATGCATAATTGAAAGCCTAATTACATTCATTATTGTGTCTTGGATAAAGCTACCATTAAAAACACAGCCCTATTTTCTGCCCGGTAAACCCAGTTTAATTGCTGCCTAGAAAGAGCTCTAGCTCTACAATTTATCGTTAGCCGATTCTTTCACTGTTCCAAATGGGCAAGAGGTATGAACGAGGACGTACTTGAAGCAAAACGGTATTACTCTAACAATAATGGATTGCCTATTGATAAATAAATAAAATATATGGCTAATAAATATTAAAAACAATATTATCTCTATCTGAAGAACGTTTGACAGGTTTTGTTGCGATAGGTCACCCCAAAAACTTTTATTTCCTGACGTGGATAAACGTTAGTCCATTAGCACACTTTTCTGCCTCTCAAGCGACGCCTTATAAAATGCCCGAATGATCAACACTGTGTGTTTCCTAACGTATCCCCTGGTCTAATCACCATGATAAATAATTCAGCAATCTATTATCCGACTGTGTTATGCGACCGTAATTCATGTTTGGAGCCATTTCACATGAATTTTTGGAGCTTACATCATAAAAATACTGATAATTTTAAATGAACACGCAGAAAACAAATTATGACCCGTATATGCCTAAGAACAAGCTCATTTATTAAGTAATATTTACGATGAGAATGACAGCTTGAAAACCTTTAATTACTCAGTTGAGTACAGTACAAAACAAGCATCTTCTTGGGATCGCGCAAAATCTCATTTTATTTTTATGGATGAGGGCATTAAGTATTAATATTAATAGAGGGTTAGATACTTTCGATTCCATGCCGTTCAAGGTACTATAATCCTATTAATTCCCAAGAATCCTAATTAACAACATCACTGTGCAATTAAATGGTTTGCGTTTCATCATTTATGACTGTGATTGAAATTTGGATTTTAAAGCATCAACGGTAATCAAAGGAACACTATTTAAAAAAATGCAGCAGCAAGTAATAAATTACCTCATTATTATCGCCATATTGTCAAATTTGAATTTTTGCAATTTACTGTGCACAATTAAATTTTGGAGAGTTTGTGTCCTCCATCAAATGCCCACATATTAACTCTTTTTTGTGTTGAAACCATTAGCAGCAAATGTATCGAACGAGTTGCATAAAAATATAATATTTTTTTTTGCGTCGCATCATAAGTTACCGGAAGCAATTTCCGACATGGGAACTGTTGACCGCGAAAGCGAGTGTCGAAAACGGATCTGCAAATTACGGAAATCACAGCCAGGCACGAGAGTTGGGTGTGGTGGTGTTAGCGAATCGGCCGGGACTCACCCGAAGCCACCCAACTGCCACCGATCACCGCCACGCCATTTGCATAATCCGTTCCCTTTAAGGGACCCAGCCTTCCACCGTGGTTCAGGGAGCAACCCCACGAGTGCATAGACGCAGCCGAGAGATGTCGCTCCAGTTTTTGTGAAAATGAATGATAAAATGCGCGCGGAAAAGAATGGATGGGGTTGTATAGCAATGCAAGCGTGCCATATCTCCACCCTGGAGTGATTAATTATTCGCGCCATTGATAAATCTTTAAATTACGTCCCGACATGAAGGGAAGCGTAATGTTAACAAAAAATACAGTTTGCACGGAAGCGTATCCTTTTAAGCGCGCTTCAAATCACTCGCAAGTGTTAACGTTGTGCAAGCAAAATTACTTTTAATGCAGATACCCTCTGTTTATCCATCCGTGACGTTCGAGGGAATGCCATCGCCCTCGGACGTAATTCATGTGTCCATTTATATTTTCCCGGGAACGGAGGCGTAACCGGTTCAGCGACGCTGCCTCCGTCCCGGAGAACCATTCTGGGGATGAGCGAGTGTTTTCGATTTTCCTGCGTTGGCGGTGATTTCGGTGCGAAGGGGAGGCGGCAGCGTTGTGGCTCAGAAACGTGGTCCACGCGAAGAGCTGTCGTTTTAGACGAGAATGTAGGAGAGGAATTGAGGAGAATCTAGGGGTTGCGTAGACGAATAGCATGAAGAAATGATACAGTTGGAATAGAGACAATATAGTTAACGATGGGTTTTACGTAGAATAATTGGTTTGGGCAGTAGAAGACACCTGACTTATTGCTTCCCATGTGAATCCCATTGTGGCTTCCACTCACATTCTGACTCAGATCATCTTCCCATTTCCGCCTTAAACACAAACCTATGTATCGAATACCGTAACAAATACTCAAAGATTATGGTTTATAATTTAAAATACTTTTCCATACCATCTTGCTGCTCTCCCTCTCCCGTAGGAAACCTAACAATGAAATATAAAATGTGAAGATAAGCCATATCGTCTTCATTATCCTTTTAAGGTGGCTCCACCGAATTATGAAGTAGATGACATTTTTGTGAAAATTTCAGAAAACAATTGTTTAGCCCATCTATCGATTGGAAATAAAATAGTGAGGCCTTTCCATCATATATTCGAGGAAAAAGACGTTGAAAATTAGCTATTTTATACGTGGTTACATGTCAGAGCATGGATTAAGTAGTGCATATACTGCAGTAAAATTTATAGATAAATAATGCAAAGAGAAATGTCGTTTTGACGAAAAACTAATATTACATGTACAATTTAACGTAGAATTTAGCATTGTAAAAAAGTGCTCGCATTACCAAACTTGTTTAGTTGTTATTAATAAATTTTTGCTCGAAAAAAGCAGAAAAGCCTAGGTTAAATAAAAGTGGCGCTACAGTATGTTGTTATCATTGGCAAGGGAACTTGTGATGGAACTTGCTTACGAGCCTTTTTAACTTCATTAAGGAATATACCTAACCAAGGTCCTTATATTTTTATGTAATTTTAACATTTCATTAAATATTGACATGGTATAATTAATACCAATGATTCCAAATGGTAGCAGCGTCATTGTCGCCAAAGAGTATTCAAAAATATCAATATTAATAAAATTCAAAACAAAGAGTTGCATTTGCAAGGGAATAATTTAAAACTAAGTAAGAAAATATTTAACCTATTTTAGAATACGTATTAACGGGATTGAGCATGTATTCTCACTTTGTAAATTAAACGTGGCAACAACACGTCAGTCATGTTCCGAAGTCAAAATGAGTTAAAAGAGCTTTTAAAAAATAGAATGCAACCACAACGCGCTATATAATAGCATAATCATACAATTATTGTGTATGCGTTATCACCCTATAGATGTTTTTCCATATAGGTGTTTTTCTGGATCGGTATTATTTTATTAAATAACGTGGCTCTTTTACGGGAGTTTGAATCGCGGGGTCACGGTGGAACCTTCTGAAGGCCATGTCTTGATGCCAAGTTTTCCTCGTGTGGATGTTTTTATTAGACTTCTTAGTTCCTTTATTACCTCTAAGACATTTTTGTTTGTTTTGTCATCTGTACCGTTAATTTCAGTGATTCTTCGCCATAAGCACATTTTAATTGGCTCTAAACGCTTCCTTTTTTTTAAGAGAGTCTTACATACACAAACCACAGAAAATGTCTTTTACAAATTGTTAGTTTCCTTCGTTGTATACCCTGAGAGTCATTTACTAATAGCTAATAGCTGTCTTTTCTCTGTGAAAGCTCATTATGCTATTACAATTCGTAACAAAATTTTACCATGATTATTTATTTATGTTCCTTATTTACTTTCACTGACTGCTGCGATTAAATCTGGACCCATCATCAATGAAACAAGAATATATAAATGAGTTTAACCAAGGCTCTCACGTTATATTTAACCTTTACTTAGAGGGAGCCATCAAGAAAATCAACGAGAAAGCTCCGGAACAAAACAGAATTTACAGGGGGGGGAAATAAGCATGATAAGCAATACTCCAACGACCAAGTAGCCTTGGCAGAGAGAGAAAGGGATTTGAAGATGATTTGTTAACATGGATAAGACATTGGATATCATCTGAAGATAAATAAAAAGGAAAAAGTTGATTGTATGCAGTAGGAGAGAGGAGGGCAACACCGACTTGGAAAACCAGAAGATGGAGGATGTGGGCTAGTACCGTTGTCTAGGACGCCAAATGATTGAAGACGGACGATTCAAGAATGAAACAATATTAGTGCAAAAAGAGAATTTCAAAAAACGAAGAATCTAATCACAATTCGAAATACAAGCGTGGAAGTAAGGACACGATTTGTCAGAGTACGCATCTGGAGCACGCATCCCTATGGCAGTGAGGCATGGACGATTGCAGAACTCGGGGCTGGAAGCATTCGAAAAGTGGTCCTACAGAAGAATTATGATGATACAATGGATATACAGGGTGACAAACAAAGATACTCCACGAAGAGTGGGAGATAACAGATGCCTGCTTAACGCTTAGATGGGTCCCCTTCAAAGGGATGCCACGGATAAAATATATGAAACATTTGTCAAGGATGTGAAAGAGAAGAATTATTTGAACCAATATGAAGAGGATGGCCGACGGGAGAATCGAGCGAATAGCAGCGTCAAACCATCCTGGAATTGTTGACTGATTTCCATGTGCATACATTCTTGTATTGAGCTGGGGTCACAGACACTCTCATCCAGAATGGTCAAAACGAAATGCTTCTCCATTAACAAACAAACAAGTATAAAATTTGCTGCTCGTATTCCTGTTTCAAGTCGCAGGCTCTAAAGCACTGATTATAGTTGCTGGCTCCATAAAACGCATATATACGTATGTAAACATTGCATAATGGGCATAACAACATTTCATCGTAGAATATGCTGTCATAAGAAATTAGACAACCGAAATAGCAAAATGTTTATTGATTTCCTCCGCTGTGCTTTTCCCAGTTTTTATGCTGATTTTTCTTTATCTTTTTTGACTAGCTAACTGCCAAAAACTTTACTTTATTGATGCTGATATATAGCTCAAGTAGCCCAGCAGTGGGGAATTGGAGTTTGCCGATCTCAGCAAATAGCGCAATGCCTTTAGTTAATGGCGTATGATGGACAACAACCTCATGCCTCATGCCTAGTATTCCTTATTTTCAACTTTTAAATGTTTCGTTAATGAAGAGGTCAAGCAAATATTGTGGCTGGTAAGAGACGCATCATCTTCTAATATCTTCTGACTACTGACTCGATGCATCGCATGTTGCTTCAGCACACGCTCAGTATTGCAATCTATTCTATCTTGAAAATTCCGGTGTCTCATGGTTTTGAAAAATTTTGAAAATAAACATTTTAAAATCTTTTTCTAATTCTGTAATGAAATACACATATTTCTGTTTTGCTGTAGTCTTTCTTAGGCAGGGTTTTGAATGATAAAATTAGGTAATCCCCTTGTCCCCATTAGTAACTGGAACTTTGAAATGGATAAAATCTTAATTTCTTGAGTAATGCCTAATGATCAATAAATTTATATTTTTAACCTTCCTGTCACATTGCTCCAGAAAGTCATTTTATCCTCAGGATGCAATCGCATATTAAATCATTCACGCAACACTCCTTCCTAAAATCCGTGCTCTTAGGAGTATATCGTCCTTGAAGTACAGTAGACTGACCCCTCGCCCTTCTTTTTCACTCATCACCTCAGCACCTTACCTACATTCCTTCATAGCACACTCTATCCTATAATTTTTTCATCAGAGAGGTCTTCTACCTGAAACCGATTTATGTTTCTCCTCACATATTTATACTCTCACGCATAAACGATTAGCAGGGTCATCAATGCACTTCCACTATGAATTAGCTCTCTTAGCTATTCTATTAATTCGCCATTTTTTCATTTTTCGCCGCGTGAAACCTTTTCATTTTTCTTCTCAAACGCTTTGCACGATAACGAGGACAAAATACGAACGGATCGGAGCCTAAGAATAGAAGCAAAATTCCAAATAGCCAGGTTCAGAATATGAATTTAATAAAACTCACATTCGAACACACATTTTATGCCGTAACTCCATGCGACTTTCACATGATACGAAGCAACGAGCTAAAAATATTATCATCAGTTTTCTGCCGGTGAAGGTAGGTCTCAATGGACATTTCATTTTCCCCATCCCCTAAATTTCACACGATGTCCCTCTTCAGTCCCTCGTACCTCCTATGCATAAATTCTGGATAAGATAATCTATATAATTCCTTACAAAGTTTTATCTTGTAAAACCGGTTTCCACCCTTATCTGGTATACAGCAGATTACACGTACCAAATTACGAAGAACGAAAATAAGATGTGGCTGCCTGATCTCCGGAAGACAGAATCCACATCTCGGAGTGCGCATGCGCCAAAGCCCCCTTTCCTGCTGCAACCGCTCGAGAGTGAACAAGTTCCCTTTCCAAGCGAGCAGCCCCTGCCAGACGCAGGACGGCGGCTTGCACGGCATAAATGTGGGTTCCGGCGTTTCCCAAAGGCGGCAGCATCCTCAGCGCTGACATCCCCCGCAGACTGATCCCCCCTTCTCCCACAATTCACTGCTTCGGCGACCCTCCAGACAATCTCAGCTCCAGCAATTACTCCCTGAAGTTTTCCATCCATTGCATTCACACTATCTCCGTCCCTTCGCTGGCTCCCTCTCGCTTGGTGCGGGTGCTTCAGAAAAGAGCAGCAAGTGGGAGATAAGATCCTCAAGTCGGGAGCGGAAAAAAGCTATATCTTAATCAGCAAGAAATTCCTTCATTAGTTTTTTTGTATTTAAAACCAAAATAAAGCCTTTACTTCACAGGAGTATAATTAAAAATATAAGTAGCTTTTTTCCTCTGAAATTAGAGCCTATGTTTGTTCATTCGCGCAAAAGTGCTATTGAGGCTGCCTCAATTCGCCTTGGGCACGTTGCCGACTCCCAAATAAGGCGAACTATAAAGGTGAAATTTCATTACTCACATAACGAGCTGTATTAACGACTCCTCCTCTCGGAAATGTCCATCAAGCACAGCAATCAACCTTGCATTCCCCTAAAGCATTAAGCACATTTTCCTAAATACGTAAAAATAAGATTTATATACGGTTTAGGTAATATCCTAAAGCAGGTAAATCTAAAAATAATTTTTCTTCCTGCTACCATATGAGTTGAGCATACGATTAAACGCCACTAGCATGCTGCACACGTATATCTCCAGCTCCACAAATGTATCTCTCGAGAAATCCCATTGCATTCAACCGTCCTATTTTCAGCCAAACACTCTTCCACACTTCCCTTTTCCTGGTCATCCGTCAACCACCACAACCCATTCATATTTTACTCTCAGGGAAAACAACGGGGAAGGGAAAGAACGCCATCCAACATAACTCAACGGATATATTATTTTCTCTTCGCATACGATAGCCTTCCAGGGCCTATCAACAACCTGGAATTCCATTCTTTTCCTTTCGTCCCCGTTAATTAACTCAGTCACCTCTTTTTTCCCTAATTTTTGTAGTCACTTCCGGAACAATACTTCAAATATATTAATGACATAAGTCTTCGGCATAAGTCAAAAAATATGTACGCTTGCGAGGCATATGGATTAGTTTCGCCTTCCATATTTAAGCGCGTTAAAAATATTATATACATATCTCTTTATCTATTAAAATAAACATTTATCACATGTCAAAATATAATTGACATTTCCAAGTCTTAAAGTTGTTTTTACACCTTTATTTTACAGTCTACTTGAAATGTGCCAGAAGTTAAGCATAAAAAATGCTGACAGAATATTCTGCACCACGTTCAAGTTCATTACATGTTACCACAATACCGCCTCTTATCCATTCTGTTATCTTTCATAGTATGAATACTGTAAATGGCTACAATGCTCACCATCACACCTCCGAGCCAAAGTCAATTTTTATATCACCTATTTCCCGAGGCTGGCGACCAAGAGATGGGGCTGATTTGGAGGCCCGTGGTTCAATTCCCGGTTGAGTCAAACTTTTTCTGCTGTGATCTTGCTTGATTCCATCTTCACCACTTCTTCCTTGTGTTCGTCCTTTTATGTGTCACCTATCCCTTTTCCTTATTCTATCCTTGGTATATTCGAGAAGGCATGGTCTTGGGAAACCCTTATTATTCTACATACTATTGAGTGCAACGCAGGTTGCTCCTCCTGAAATGGTTCATCAGGGCACTCACCAGTCTCCGTGAAAATTTCGCACTTTTAAGTTTGCACTTCAACATTTTCTCCCTACTATGAAGAAGGAACCATTTGTTTGCTTTGCGCAAAACTTTCGAACTTGACTAATGCTCAACTATTTCGAGTATTTAAGGGCTACTAATGTCGCGACTCTGCATCAACTTGAATAAGGGCGCACTGCAATAAGGTTTGGGTCTGTGGTACGTAAAATACTCTCCAATGTATCAGCGTAACTCGCAGAATCTTGGCTTTCGAGAAATTTCCCTCCCAAGTACCTGCAATGAAGTCGTAAAGACGGTTTTGGTTGAAGTAATGGTCCCATTAGTATATCTCATGGCTTTAATGTTCAGCGTCGGATACATCTGAGGAGAGTTAGTTCGTTACCTCTGACTTCCTTTTTCCCGAAGAAATTCACTCAACCAAGCAGACTTTTCCCATTCATCAGTGTATTATTAAGTGTTGAGTGCTATGCGCCAGTCGGTGATAGTGATAAATGTGCATTATCATCTCTGGACCAAGAAATATTACTCAACGGGAAGTTTAATAGAACTTTTAATGTATTAGTTGGAGGCTGTTCTCATACCATATCTATAGTATGGAAAGCACACTGAATAATCAAAAAAATCGCTATTCATTTCGGCTCTCACGAAAGAAATTGAAGTTGAAAAGAATGAAGATGAATGGCTGTGGTTTCATTAGATTGGGTAACGAGTAGAACAGAGGGAGAGTGGCAGCCACTTGAGCGGTGATTAACTGGAGGCCCAGGAATCTCGGTAATTGATCCAATTAACGCAGACACTCCCTCCGATCCGAGAATATATACGGGAAGGAATGAGAGCAGCATTTGCTTCCAGCCGAGAGACTAATTCCTCATTGACGCCACGGAACACACTAAATGCCCCCGTCGAAATACGACTGTTGGGAAAGGAATAGGATTGGATCTTCCGCAGTGAAAAATGGCGTAGAAGACGCGAAGAGTATTGTGGTAGCGACACTCCAGAGATTCCAGGCGCGATTCCCGAGGATACTGTTTGCTCATTTTTACACTCATATAATGGCTGAACTGTTCGAGGATACATAAGAATTTTTAGCTCTCCTCCTAGCAGTTACAAAATAAGTAATAATGAATTAACAAACGTGGAATCCATTAAATATCTTTGAATAATACTGGCACATGATCTTTCCTGGGGTAAACACATACGTGAAATAAAGGGACAAGCGAATCCTACACTGGGATTCATCAAAAGAGTATTGGGTAAATGTGACGATCATGTACGAGAAATCAGATACTTTTCCATTGTAAGACCTCATTTGGAATATGCTGCCAGTGTATGGGGTCCCTGCGAAATCCGTCTAAGTAATGAACTTGAACGTGTGCAGCGAAGATCGACAAGATTTGTAAAGGGACGGTACGATAATTATATTAGCGTAACCAGTCTATTAAATGAATTAAAATGGGAATCATTGTCAGATCGCAGGTTGAAATTTAAACTTAATCTCTTAAGTCTAAATTCCAAGACCATATTTTCACCGATGACGTTAAAAATATTTCGGAACCCCAACTTACTATTTTAGACTGGATCAAAATCACAAATTAGAGAAATGGATTGCCAAACTGACAGATTCAAAATGTCCTTTCTTCCTCGTACAATTAGGGATATGAATAACGTTAAATATATCCAATGCGATGTAGCAATAGATAACATTGGTAGGTGCATGTTGATATAAGGACTTGAAGCTAACCCAACTAACAGCATGTTTTTGCATTCATGCTTTGCTATTTTTATGTTTTTTTAGTAGTGAAGTTTAGAACAGTATATCAATACTGTTTTACCTTTTTATGCATGATATGTAGTGCATGTTTGGTGAGAATTCACCCCCTGCCACACACCTTTATGGTTGCTTGCAGGGTATCATGTAGTCGTAGATGTAGAGATGAATTTATTACTTTGTTAGCTAATAATTAAATACGATTGTTAGCCTTCCATATTTTTGAAAACTAACAAACGCATTTCCATCGGGGTCATGAAATGTTTCAGACAATTCAGTCAATTTACCAGTCAAGGTTTTTGTTTCATGTGAGAGTTTAATCAGTTCATTTAACTTCTGAAAAGTCTGAATATGTCTACCTAATCACGTAAGATTTAGGTAATGCTTCAGCAAGTAGTACCAACAAAAGCTCTGTCGCTTAGCCATTTTACTGGAGACGGTATCACCGCTAATCCCTGAAATAAGATCGGCCATTTTCGATAGGGACGGATATATGCACAAGAAATACTCAGGGATGTTATTTGGGCACGCGATAAAGCAACAACTATTACGGCAATTGAAGGAAATCACTGTAAAAAGTGCTCGACGAGGCAAACAAACGCCAAATGCCTTTCAGAAATTTATATTTGTAACAACTTCCAGGAACACAATAAACTTGATATGCAATATGACGTCGGTTCGTTTGATTACAAGGCTCTAAATATGGTTTTTAATCGCTAGTTTCTAAAGAAGTAGGAAAGATAGAAGGGCAAAAATCCGGATTTTTCAATCAAATGTTCGATTACCGTTGTTTACAAAAGTAGTGCAAATAAACTACTGCTATTGGTGTTGTAATCATTTTAAAATTAGTGACGCGGGACTAAGTTGCGATCGGTGATACATTTGATTGTAATACATAACATTGCGAAACTTAAAATGTAAATTGGAGGAGGGGGGGGCGGGGGTCCTGGGGCCCCCTCCCCTGGCACTTAGACCTCTTTTAGATCCATTGTATGTACCTCCCAACATTTGGCATGGAGGGGGCTACCTATCCAACCTCTGTCCGGGCCCAACGTTGCTTAACTTCAGTGATCTGACAGGAACCGGTGTGTCAACGTGGCTAGGCCCTTGTCCATTACGGAACTTAAGAAAATAGAAAAACGTAGTTTTAGCAAATGAATAGTATTTGCGTTTTATAAATAAAAAGTATGTAATAATGTCTTTCGAGTTTAATATTTAATAGTTTTATATTGGTATATGACAATCATTTATGCATTTAGGAATATCTAAAAAAATATTTCGCCCATAGCCATTTTTATTATGCTACGATTGACGACAATTTCATTTAAAAATCTCTTTCCTTACTACCTATATACTATAAATGTCTTCGCCGGGGATTTTTAGGCGTTTACAGCATCTTGAAACAATTTTTTTCTAAATGAAGTGACGTATAAAATTTTATATGAGAAACCTATTGTTGGTGAGTCAAAATCGAAATTTTCATATTGGGCCTAACGTCTCGTGACATGAAATATCGGTCTTACGAGAAAACTACGTTGTTGTATGGCCCAGACAATATGACCAAAGTTATTCTTATAATATGCCTGTACTTACGGGTCCAATTGCTCTCCGGAACCTTTTAATAGTCGCTTCGATGATGTTTTTTCACAATTCAATGACTCTAGATCTAGAATCATTGCAGTACCTCATATTTATCTACGTTTCACATGAGCATCATCAATACGGATCCAGAATCCTCAGATTGGTTCGACGTAACTATTCTATCGGCTAACCTCTTCGTCCTTAAATAAGTCCCCTCTCTCACTTCCATAGCAACTTGAGAGTACACATTTCATGCACGGCTTCCTTAGCCCTCCAATCTTCCCATCCACTCTCCCGTAAACGAACGTCTCCATCGAATCGTATTGCCCCAAGGCTTCTTCGCTCATCATCCATTTAAATACCGTCGTTAATCTGTAGCACTTCATTTCAAATTCATCCATCCTTCATTTCTCTGCTGCTCTATCGTCTCTGTATCACTGTGATGAAGATGCGTAATGCAGAAGGATTCAATTAAATGCTTCCACGCATCTGCGATTGTTTTTCCAGCTGCAAGTAGGTTCCTCTTTTCGTAAAATACAATCTCCGCCTGCGTAATGATAATTCAGCCATTTCAATGGAATTCATACAACTAGGAATACATCTTAGTAATACAAAGGCCTTTTTATCTCCAGTTAGCTTTTCATGATGTCTGAATTAATGCTAGTTACTTCATGGTTTAAAGGGGCTATTTTAGCTTTCCTATCATCGAATCCATTATTAGAAATATAAATTCGAATACGCCATCAATGGCATTGCTATTAGAATGACTCTCCTGTGGGTGCTGAATTTAATCCGTGTCATCGGCTGATATTTCTCATTCACCTAGTTCAACAAATATTCAGATCAATATCGTTGTTCTGGATATAAACTCATATTTCCCATGATCAAAAATAATTTGAAATTACGCCAATGGCTAATTTCATTAAATAACTTCATCATCCATTTATATAAATACCGGCCAGAGACATCCAATGCCGTGGATGATGAGTTGCCTTCCCAAATGGCGGCCCTGAAGGACCTCAGGCGGTGGAGGAGGGCCCGAGGGGCCTTCGTACAAACAGATGCAGTAGTCACTTCTGTTCACTCGCCGTTGGACATTTTTCGGAATACACTCGCAATATACAGTACCTCAATATGGCCTCTATTGAACGCGCCTTACCGCACCTTTTCATGTTTCGACGACTGAATATCAGGAAAAATGATCGCGACAAATATCGTACGCATAGACGTTTGTAATATTTACGCCTAATATCGTCTCTCTGTGTTCTTTATGGGCCTGAAGTCCCTTTGTATTCTTAGGAGAAAACACATAACATCATCTTTAACAGTCTCGTCCGTCGTCAAGGGCTAAAAACGCTGTCGAGGGATGCCGTTGTTAACAACACTAATTAATTAAAATCATTCCATATATTTTTGAATCATTGTCGCAATTTCGATTTCGAAACAATAATCTATAAGCAGAATCTTTATCTATCCTTTCCTCTTGTGGTATTTGCATTGATTTAATATGGTCATTATTTATAATTTAGTTTCGTAAAATATATACCGCCTGCAAGAAATAAAAACAAACTCTGCGTGCACTTCTTACGGGCGTCATCTACACTAAAATACGGCACCATTTATCTTCTCATCACATTTTTCGAAAATGGGATCCAGTCCATTCGAGTTATCATGCAAAATACTCCCAGAGAACCTATTTTGATGCCAATGTGCAGTTTGGAAATGCGCCGTTACACTGGAACGGACAATTGTTACGCGATTTATGATAAAAGGATATCTATGCCTAATCCGCGTCTGGTAGAATGCAACAATGCAATCATACTTGAATACGATACATAAACAAGAGTGAAATTATGCTGCTGAAGCCAAGCAATATTCATGACCACGCGATAAGACGCCATGCCAAGCAAAATTGTATTTCTTCATTACGAAGTCAATATATCGACGTGGTGTACAGTGAGCATTGCAGGACTTTATCCAAATCTGAATGCCCCATAATTCAACATGCTCATCCATTTGGGATTTGGCATCCAACATACTCAACCCCAATACTAACATCTATACTCTTTCTTAAATATTAATCGCTAGTTTGCACGAGTCTGTAACATGAATAGTTAGTAATGGAAGTTAGAACTTAACATTAAAAAGTGTGTAGCTATGAATTTTTGGAGGAGGAATAATTCGATGGAACGATTCTATAAAATTAGTAACACGAAGATCTAAAGCGTTGAAACCATAAGGTATTTAGGTGTAGCAATCACTAAAGATTTATCGTGGGGAAGACACATCCGGGAAATATGCGGCCGAGCGAAGAGAAAGCTAGGATTTATAAAAAGAGTACTCGGGAAATGTGATGAGAAGACAAAAGAGCGATGCTACTTTTCACTAGCTACGCCCCACCTTGAGTATACAGATAGTGTATGGGATCCGAATTAATTAGGTTTGATCAGGGAACTAGACAGTGTGCAGCGTAGAGCAGCTAAGTTCGTTAAAAGGTGTTACGATAGGTTAAGTTGCGTTTCAGAATTAATACCAGAATTAGGGTGGGAATCATTATGAGAGCGTAGGTTAAAGTACAGATTAAATCTATTACAAAAATTTCAATCGGATAGCTTTACCGAAGATGTTAGGTACATATTAAAAACACCAGCGTATTATGCTAGATTCGACCAGATAAACAAGATTAGAGAGACAGATTGTCGTACCGATAGATTCAATATGTCATTTTCCCCCGTACTATCAGAGAACAGAATAGGCAGCATAGCAAAGGGATAGGTATGGGAAATATGTTAGAGCAGTCTGTAGTGCATGATGCATGTATTAATCCCTTAAATACTATAGATACTAATAATCTAGTGACATGAGACCCTATAGTTGTGTGTTTGCATGTCAGTAGTGCATGCTTGGTGATCTTCACCCACTGCCACACACCCTCGCGGTGGCTTGCAGATGTAGATTCTCTTATTTGACAGCATCTTATTTGAAAAAGCATGCGCACACGTAATGCACATTAGGGATTTATTTACTCGCCGACCAAACACCTTCGAGGTGGCTTATTCAGTAGTCGCAGGATCGGTCGACACGGAGGCTCGTTTATTCTCATCAACATCATCACACTTGAACTGCTTCAAGTGTTTTTCTGACAAATATTGTTTATCCCGAGTGCTATCGCTAAAACCTAGAAATCGATGGGAATGACTGAAGTAGAACCGATTCCATGATTGATACTAGTTTCCTCGTCGTCGAGTCAATGAAGAACTCCTTAAAGGGAATGTCCACTGCCGCCGTATTTGAGGTTCGCAATCTGGCAGTGGAGGTGAGTATTCTAGCACTGCCCATTGACTGGTGTCAGTGTTGACATGAGAGTAACATATCGTCTCCAAGAAACGCATCATTAACAAGGCTTTGCCATTCCCTAAGATGCTCTGCATAGACGGATTCAGACGGATTTCCTGGCGCTCGTAGGTGGGCAATAAGAAACACGTATTCGGTGCTTACAGCGCACCACAAACAAAGCCCTTTCACCCTCCCCTCCTCCTCCGCCGCAGCCTAGAGTTCTTTTCCTTCTCCTGAGGATCCGGCGAAGACTTTTAACGGGCATTTCACAGAGGCTGGGGACTTCCTTCCCGGGCGTTCCCTGGCGACAGTCCAAGCGGGGAGGGCACGCGATTTAGGTCATCGGGGAATTCAAAATACAGCCCCAGACTGGATACCATCTTGTTTATTCAGCTGCCGCACACATCTATCGGCTCAGTCGAGTGCAGTGCTTGCGTTTTCCCCACGCCAAGGAAGGACTTCCACCGTTGGCAACGAGTTATTGCGTCGTTATAGCGACGAAATGGCTTCGAAACTTTTTCCAAAGCGGGATCGCGCTCGAATCGATTTTTTTTTCTTTTTTTTAGTTCTGCTTACCATTTTTAGTGGAGCAGAACCAATTAAAGAGTTTCATCACACAAACTTATCTCCTTAATAACTCACGGGCGAAAATCGTAGGGGTAGTACTTTGTGCCTGTGCTAGTGGATCCGAAGTTTAGTTGGTCACATAGACTGCATCCAATAAGCACTCCACAACTGCAATCAAAGTGTCGACCTTATGGAGCGTGTTTCCTTTGAAGTGGACACATTAAAGGTTGGGCTTGAACACCCTCAACAATAGACTTTTCAAAAAGCCTCGCTATTTTCCTAGGCTTATCGACAATTCATTATTTCGTATAAATTACTTTCTTCTTTCACAATCTAAACTCAGCAGGATGGTGTTCATTACAAGATATCTTGACGAATTTATAAGGATGATATGTTTCGCCATCTTAATTATAACATATATTTATATCGAGATACCCTTTTTCCTGTATTCATTATCATTCTCCAGTTACGAAACTGGCTTCGTCACCTTCAAGCAAATTAATTTGTAAGACTTGATCGGTAGGTACGGAAGCGTTAATTTTTATAAATTAAAATGCATATTTCACTATTTGAAGCTCAGAAATAGTAGCATTTCCCTTTCTATTTTCCTCAATTATCGATCAATTTCCGAAACATACTATTCAAAGATTATTTTTCGAGTTACTTAAATCAGCACCTAATTCGAAGACAAATTTAAAAATATTCTTTGCATTTAAGCTCTTTTATAAACCCTTTCCTTAAACTCCTTTAAGTTTCTTGGGGAACGCATCCGTGAAGCATTGAGAAGCATTCGGAGGGCTCTCCAAATCAATGTGTTGAGCGATTTCATTTCAAAATCTGCCAGAGAAACCAGTATTAAAGGGAAGAGCTTTTTACATTCCCGCTCATGGCTACACCCATTAACAAACTATATTGAATGGCATTCCGAAGCTAACAAAGGAAATCTGTGGACAACTATAGCATGCGAAAACAATTCATACTGAACTAGCTTCGAGCGCAATCCTACTTTTAAGGAGACGTTATGCTCAGGCATATGACAAATTCATTCTGAAATGGTGTTTTCCACCAGCTATTACATTCCCTCTCCTTGAAATCAATCATTAGCTTTGCATACGTATCTTCTTTGCATTCACATTTTGAGCCTAAATTTATTCCGCAGGTCGCGGCAATCCATAACAGTATCAGCAATCGAAACATCATTCGTTCACAAATCTGACCTCTTGTGTTTTCGTTATTTGTTTGGAAGGGGTGGCAACTACGGCAAGTTGTAGCCTTGGGGGTGGCGGGCATGGGACTCTTCAGGGAAGGGTGGAAGGAAACCCTGCATACGCCTACCCTAAGAGCCCAAGGGCCTGTGTTTCAACGTCCCATCCGATGGCCAGGGTTGTGAACTTAAAGTTGGTACATATTGCACGCCACCCTGGGGGATATTAGGACACCACTGAAAATTCTCTCAAAGCCGAAACTCAAATGTGGTTCTAGTTACCGGATCAAATTGATCCTCTTTCCGCCCTGGTCTTATTTTCGCCCTAGGATTTGATGAAGAGTTCGGTTCGCCTAGGCGACGTGGCCACAGCAATTGGACAGCCATCTGTGATGGGGCTCCGTCTCAAACGACTCTCTGAGACACGCCCGCTGGCTGCGCGCACTTTTTGCTCCCAACGGAAACGCTGTGCCGCCACTCAGCTTCACCACTTTCTTAGCCTTTGAAAGTTATCTACATCTACATAATACCCTGCAAGCCACCATAAAGGTGTGTGGCAGTGGGTGAATTCTCACCAAGCATGCACTACATATCATGCATAAAAAAGGATTAGTATTTATATACAGTTCTAAACTTCACTATTTAAAAAAAGATAAAAATAGCATAGCAACCATGCAAAAACATGATGTTACTTGGGTTAGCATCAAGCTTATACCAACATGCAGCCACTCGTATTGGACATATTTACCGTTGTTCATATCCCTAATTTTACGAGGAAAAAAGGACATTTTGAATCTGTCAGTTCGGCAATCAACGTCTCTAATTTTGTGATTATGGTCCAGTCTACCATAGTGAGTTGGGGTTCCCAAAATATTTTTAACATCATAACTGAAAATATGGTCTTGGAATTTATTTAAGATATTAAGTCTAAATTTCAACTTGCGATCTGGCGATTATTCCCATTTTAATTCATTTAATAGACTGCTTACGCTAATAAGTTTATCATACCGGCCCTTTACAAATCTTGCCGATCTTCGCTGCACACGTTCAAGTTCATTATTTAGACCGATTTCGCAGGGATCCCATACACTGGCAGCATATTCCAAATGAGGTCTTACAAGGGAAAAGTAGCTGATTTCTCGTACACGATCGTCACATTTACCCAATACTCTTTTGATGAATCGCAGTTTACGATTAGCTTGACCCATTATTTCACGTATGCGTTTACCCCAGGAAAAATCGTGTGTCAGTCTTATTCCAAGATTCTGGATGGATTCCACGTTTGTTATTTCATTTTTACTTATTTTGTAAGTGCTATGAGGAGAGCTATTCTTTTTCCAAAAATTCATTACAAGACATTTTTAAAGTTTAATTCTAACTGTCATGTATCAAACCAATTTTCATTTACTTGTAAGTCAATATTTAAATATTCTTTATCTTTTGGACATAGAATTTCCCTGTACACTACTGCGTCATCGGCAAATAGACGTAGCTTACTTTTTACCACCTTATTGATATCATTTATATCGCGTTATCATATATAGTTTATCCTCGCGATGGACAATTAATTCTGGTGCACTTACGCTTACACTTGCTTGCATTTCTACCATTTTCATGCCATCCACCACGCTACTAATAGAGGTCAGACGGGATGCTAATTCATCCACTCAAATCAGTTTTGATTGCTTACTTCCATGCTTCGAAAATACATTCCTCACTGATTTTTCTTTGTGTTTAACAATAAGAGGTGAAAATCACATTCCCGAATAATAAACCGTGCTTAGGTGATTTATCACTGCTTGTGTCCTTCTCCGTACTGTTTTTCATACCAGAACCAATGACATGCGTTTTCGTTCGCGTGCCGCTCCTCATTTCTTCTTAGTTTCGAATTCCGCCCGCGCAAAGGGAGGGCACTGATATCACATGTGTCGGTGACACGGAGCTGCGGATGAAAATCACTCCCTGGGCACCACGTGACTTGAGCAATATCAAGGGGACCGCGATGCATTGTGGGGCGGAGGAGGCGCATTACCCTTTGATTTCGCCTCGGCCGACAGAGGGCAGCGCTCTCCTCTCTACTACGGCACCAATCGAATTCCCGGCAGCCGCAAATGAGCGATTAGCGCAAACGGACCAAGCAAAGGGCGTTACGTGCCATGCGGTTGATTGATTGGCTGGGCGTGGCCAGGGTTTGGGAGGGGGGAGGGGGGGGAAAGGGGTCAAGGGGTTCGCATTTCGTCAGGGGCGTTCTCGAGGACGTGCCTCCCTCGACCGACGGTTGGTTAGCACAGCGTGATGTTTTTGTTTCTGCTCGCCGATTCAATGAGGCAGTTTGCGTCCGCTCCCGAAAATTCATCACAATGAGGAAAATGCGATATTTTTTATAACTGTTTGAATGCGAAGTTTAATAGCTAAAATGTTTTTGGCGAAAGTGTTGCTGAAGAATTGAGTTGCGTTACAAGAATATTACTCTTTGAAAATTTTACCTTTTCGGAAGCTTGAAAACACTACGTCATCGCATGAAGTCACGGCACGGTATCACCATGGGTGTTGTTTATGTTTATGCGTGGAGGTAAGTTGTTAAATGAATACTTGGCGATAACGTATGTATTTATCTCATTTGTTTAATGCAATAAACGATTGTACTTTGATTTTTTATTTACGTAGCATGGATGGTAACGAACAAACCGTTCATAAATTATATAATGCCTGTATAGTGCCCAAGAATTTCTACTACGTCTATGCAATCGCTGGTTTTTTTTAAGAAGAACGCCGCCCTAAAGGAGTCAACCAAAGGAAATTGTCGGAATGTGCTTTTTTTAAGTATTTTTTCAGTCATCGTTTAGTTCGAGATATGGCTAAAAACCTCAAAACAATATATTCATCTCCGTAGCAATAGGGAACCTATACCGTGCAGTGACGTGAGAAGGCGTTTTAGGCCACGTGACTTTCGTCGATTTTCGGGAACATTCTAATATACTAATTTAATAATCATTATGGTGGACATAGAAAATTTTTGTTTATATATTTAAATTGGTGAGAAAATTTCGCATCAAGTACATCATTTATCTTCGAGGAACAAATTTCATGCTTATTCCCAATTGTTATCGGAACGATGGATTTGAACCGATTTGGAAATCATCCGAAAGGAAATCCAATTTCTTAAAAATAACAGAAAAAATCAGTGTTCCACAGCGATATTCATTGCTATATTCGAATAAAAATTATGAAGTGGAAAATTTTCACCGCCTCACAATTGATAGTTAATTAGGTATGAAGGGGCTTACAATGGTCGCAATGAGGGTGTCATTTTTTCATCCACTAGCAATTAACAACCCGCTCAATGAACAGTGAGTTCCGCGATACAGTTCTTACGGTTGAGTATCCCCGAGCACGTAATTCACTTCTCACTCGGAGAGGCGATTTTCTAAGCGATTGACTGAATTAATTCACAAATTTCGGCCTTTTCGTCCGGGACTGGGAAATCCCATCTTTCAATAATTGACAGGCATTCGAAGTTGTTTACGTACGCACAGTTGGCGATACTTGGCTGCCATACACCTCTGCCGCGATACGACACCGTCTCATGTATCAGCCTCGAGTCCACTTGACGCTTCTGTCCACATCTAATGGAGAGCAATGCTAATTGCACTTCGTCGCTACTTACTTTCAACTAACTTCAGTTCCTTTTGACGCCGCGCCGCAGTCTACACCACATCCTACTATCGGGCAACCTCTTCAAATCGACGTAACTTTTCTTGTCTGCATTTTTTAAGGTAAACACCACAGGAGCATCTATTTAAAATTTTATCTCTGGTATAATATTGACGTCCATTTCTTAGTGCTACGCGCTAAATACGAGCGCTCGTTCATCAAGCTCAAAAGATGGAAGAAAATTATTTGGATCTATTTTCTTGGATAAGTTTACTGTTCGAATCCTCCATTAAGGTAATAACCCTGCATCAGCTACAATGGACGATAAATGTCAAGAAGGCGACGGCAAGACGCGGACAATAGTATTGGACACTGGTAGATAAATGGCATTGATATTGTCGAGAAGATTTAGATGCGGTCCCATCGAAGCCATTAAGACAAGGGCTTTGTCAAATGTTTCGCACCTCAGATACTATAGATAAAGATGTCTTGTTCCCAATTTCGTTCTACGAGTGTAATATAATAACTATTTCATCGTTGGTAAGTTGATACATTAAGCTAGAAATTAGCAGTATGTGTTCTTCCCATTTTTCCCATTTCGTTAATGGCTGTTATTGACAATTGATTTGTAGCGTCTTGAGTTCCTTTTCGTCACCCCAAATGCTTTCTGCTTTAAACCTCGCTCACATGTCTACATCTACATCTACATAATACCCTGCAAGCCAAAATAAAGGTGTGCGGCAGGGGGTGAATTCTCAGCATACATGCATTACATATCATGCATTTAAAAGGATTAGCATTAATATGTTAGTCTAAACTGCACAATTTAAAAAGATAAAAATAGCAAAGCAAACGTGCAAAAACTTGATGCTAGTTGGGTTAGCTTCACGTCCTTATACCAACATGCAGCTACCAATGTTATCCATTGCTACACTCGTACTGGATATATTTACCGTTATTCATGTACCTAACTGTACGAGGGAAAAAGGACATTTTGAATCGGTCAGTTCGGCAATCAATTTCTCTAACTTTATGATTATGGTCCAGTCTGACATAGTAAGTTGGGGTTCGTAAATTATTTTTAACATCATCACTGAAAATATTGCCTTTGAATTTTTTTAAGAGATTAAGTATAAATTTTAACCTGCGATCTGACAATGATTTCCAATTTAATTCATTTAATAGACTGGTTACGCTAATGTCAACACCGTCATGGCAACACAAACGTATTCCGATGACCACCACAAGGTGAAATTGTTTTCATTACTCGAAACCAAGCATCGATGACTCAACACTATTGCTGCCTTTAAGACTGTGACAGATAAGAGAGGAGACAAGGATGGTCGTAGATACCAGAACGGCAAACCGTTGGGCGCTATTTGAAACCACCAGCATGGAAGTCAAGTGCCCTTGTAATCTGTCAGGGGTGGAGAATGTATTGCCCTTATTCTTGGCAGCTTCGCTTGACTTCGCCTGTTGTGGTTTCATTCTGCTTCCGACACAGTGCGTTAAAGTTTACCTCCCTCAGTTTGATACGGACCACACACCACGTGTGAATTCAGGGCGCACATATTAATAAGACCGAAGGGCAGGCCGATGATGTCAGCCTGAAACGGAGCTTCACATGCAATTTAACAGATGGGGTTATGATTTGAAGAAAATGAAAATACTGATAAGTGTGCTATGTGCCGGGGTTTGTCCTTTAACCTCCTGTCACTTTAAGTTGGCGTTACATTTGGTTACGCACCCTTCTGGCATCAAGCTTAAAGGTCGTGGGTTCACAACCCACCGTTGAAATGCGTTCCTTTCAGATTTCTATGATTCCTCAGCGAAATAGTTTTAGCAGTTGAGCATTAAAACGTAACTCGGCCTTTCTACTGCTACAGTATGATCTTTATCCTAGGATACAGCAGAAGAATCCTCTCTATGAAGGGGGCAAAATAGTGGTTCTACAGCGCAGTGTATATTATCAAGGCATACCATCATTAAAGTAGAATATGTAGCCAGCGTATGGTATCCGAATGAATTAGGTATGATCAGGGAGTTAGACAGTGTGCGGCGTAGAGCAGCTAGGTTCGTTAAAAGGTGTTACGATAGGTTTAGTAGAGTATCAGAATTAATGCAAGAATTAGGTTGAGAATCATTATCAGATGGTACGTTAAAGTACAGATTAAATCTATTACAGGAATTTAAATCGGATAGCTGAACTGAAGATGTTAGGTATATACTAAAAACACAGGCGATTATGTTAGATTCGACCAGATAAATAATATTATAGATATAGATAGTCGTAGTGATAGATTCGAAATGTCATTATTCCTCCGTACTATAAGATAAAACAATAGCAATGGGATAGGTAAATGAAATATTGCAGAGTAGTCTGTAGTGTATGATGCATCCATTGACAACCAATACCTTTAATACCAAGTAGATACTAACCATTCACCTGCACTCTATTATGTAGCATGTTTCCACGTAGTAGCTTCTTTGGATGTCAACTGTGCACGTTTGATTATCTTCACCCCCTGCCACACACGCTCGCGATGGCTTGCAGGGTATCGCGTAGCTGTAAAGTTCGATTAGTTTTTTTCCTATTTCCCTCTATATCTCGCACCCTCGCAGTACTATCTCCCTTATTACGTTAAAAAACTCATTTCTCTTCTTTTATCTGCTCCAAACCCTTCAAACAAGCCATCGTCTTTAATTAATTATTTCATCTTTAATTACGGGTAAATAATAAGTTTAATCCCCAACTGCGCCCTCTCCTAATGCTAAGGCAGAGACATGATTTTAAGCCGATAATATTGGATATAAAGCCGATCACGCAAGAAGCAAGGCTATAAGTCGCCGTATGACTATATTTTGCTCTACACACTGTATTCCTGAAGAATTCTAATAGTCATGACTCTGAATTTTACAATCTCTCTACCGTCCCATCCAAAACGAGGCGTAGGAATCACGCAAGTCGAGGCCACACTTAAAGAAGACTGATTCAGGGACGGATGCGAGTAGATCGTTGGGATCCAACCTCCCAAGGTTCGCGCGTTTGAATATCGACTTCTTACGTCAAGACGGAAATAATAATAGGCACGGTTAAGCAGGAATATTAAATGAGGACGTTTATGTAACCGAGGACAACAGGGTCCCCTTTTTGGATTAGTTGCAGAGATTCCCTTACTCTAGTGATAGTGTAACTTTGGGTATCATTTTGATATGAGTCTGTATTGGAAGTATTATTTCAATTTGGATCTAAATGACGATTCTTTTGTCCAAAGGTTGCTGAAGGACAGGATTTAAATGGTTTCTTCCGCTTCGGAACGTTAGAAAATGGAATTCGATTCAACCTCTCCACATCTTAAAAGCTGAAACAGAATTTCTTATTGAGCGTAAGAAATTGGATTGAGAGATTCCCATCTCACTGAGACTCAGGAGGAGGAGAGGGTTATGCAACCTTTAGAACTCAATGCAGAGCACCAGAGGCAAGTGCGAGGGTGCCGAAGGGAAAAGCAACGATGAGGGTCGCTATCGAATTCTTAAGACATTATCGAAGACTTAAGACATTACTAATGAATTAGGGTTGATCAGAGAACTAGACAGTGTGCAGCGTAGAGCAGCTAGGTTCCTTAAAAGGTGTTACGATAGGTTGAGTAGCGTTTCAGAATTAATAAAAGAATTACGGTGGGAATTATAGCGTAGGTTAAAGTACAGATTAAATCTATTAGAGGAATTTCAATCGGATAGCTTTACCTAAGATGTTAAGCACATATTAAAAACAGCAGCGTATTATGCTAGATTCCACCAGATAAACAAGATTAGAGAGACAGATAGTCGTACTGATAGATTCAAAATGTCATTTTTCCCCCGTACTATAAGAAAAAAGAAAAGGCAGCATAGCAAAGGGAAAGGTAAGGGAAATATTTTAGAGAAGTCTGTAGTGCATGATGCATGTATTAATCCCTTAAATCATATAGATACATCTAGTTGCATAAGACAATATAGTTGCTATTTTGCATGTTAGTAGCGCATGCTTGGTGATCTTCACCCCCTGCCACACACCCTCGCGGTGGCTTGCAGGGTATCGTGTGGATGTAGATGAAGGCAGAAGACACGGTAGATTATACCGACTCAACGCTGTAGTAACGTTTTAGATATTCATCAATAACTCCTGCTTATTATGTTACATTTGATCGGATAGAGAGGTGGATTGTCGTACCGATAGATTTAAAATGCAATTTTTCCTGCGTACCTTAGAACATAATAGTCAGCATAACAAAGGGATACGTAGCAGAAGTATTGTTAGAGTGGTTCACAGATAGATATACAGATAAACGTCTTTGCTGGGGAGAGACTGAGAGTACAAGTCCCCTCTTCCATCTAACCCCTAAAGTGGTTCATAGTGCATGTTGTAGCATTGTTAACCCGTGCAATCTACGGAAATAAATATGTAAATAATTTTACAGAAATGCCTCACTAACCAGTAATGATATCGTTACTATGAAATCCTAATCATCTAAATTCACGTGACTCTCATAAGCAACGTGTTCCCAATGAAGTTGTAGAACGGTATAGACGCGAATCCAGTGCTGCCTTACGCCCCTGGAGACGTCGAGTCCGTCGTGAAGAACGATAAGTGTAAGATCTGGTGGAATTATTCCTTCTCCACCTCCAGACAATTGGAGGCGACGAAGCCTGATATCATTCTCCTCGACAATCTCTCTCATGCCATGTTCGTGATCGAGTTTTCGGCACTGGCCGAAACGAACATGGCAGCGAGGGAGATTGAAAAAAGGACTAAATATCAAGATCTGCTCTGTGAACTCCGGCAAATGTACACGGGCTACTCTGTGAAACTGGTAGTCCTCATCGTGGGCGTGCTTGGTGGTGTCAAGAGCTCACTGGTCGAAAATCTCAAGTGCAGGCCGGCGTGCAGGGCGGGAGCGGATGCACTTGCAAGTGCAATGCAGAAGAAGGCTGTCCTTCTCTGGTCTCTCCGCCTGCTTCGTGCGCATGACCCTAATGCCGGGCAGCCACCTATCCACCGGTGGCGGACGTGGCTACCCTTAGGCGCGACCCCTCTCGAGTCTCCGGCAATTGTGACGGCAACGAAACCTGATGCTAGCCGGAGACTCGGAGGTGGATGTTACCAATTGTAACAAATAATAGTAATAAAAGGTCTTTATTGAGGCGAGATTGAGACAAAACTGGCCCTCATGCCATCTAACCCCTCGTCAAAATAAATATATAAATCATATAGTGGTCAATATCAAAACAATTACAATCTGAGGTTAAAAAAACTCAGTAAAGAAGACACTTATAGGAATTAAAGAATGATAAATTAATACAAATTAAATATATATACAATATCTCAATATTACATATCTAATAGTGTGTGAAAGAATTTACTATGTGGGAAAAACGTGAGGATTATTATGCTTACATCCTTTCCGCAAAAACCCACTGCAGGAAAACACCCACACAAGATGCTTCCTCAGTCACAGGAAATTAGATTTCACCTTCCATGGATGAAAAAAATCGCAGTCCCCACGGGCCAAACGGGTCGGATAGGGAGGAGAGACGCTCGCGGAGAAGAAGAGAACTACTGCGAGGGAGGGGTGTGATTCGAAAGCAAGAATAAGAATGGAGGGGGGAGGGTGAAGCGCGGGACGAGCGAGAGGGGCGAAAGACTTGGGGAGTGGAATACGAGAACGATGAGGCCTTCGTTCCTCTTGAGGCCGTCGAAATTGCCAAAAAGGCCCATGATCCATCTCGAGGAATTCAGTTAATGCGTCTGATTGGCCGGGAGATTTATTTCTTTAAGCAGAAAGGGCCTCCTCGTCTTTTCCTCAGTGATTTCAGTGTCATTCAAATATTTGGGGCCGTAAATTAAGATTTCGAGTCGAGCGCTTTGGGAGCGAAGGACAAACGTGTCGTAATTAGTGTCGTATTAAACACACGTCCTACGAGAGCTCTTCAATCACAAGATAAACAAGGATGCGAAGATTATAACTTTCTTCTCACACTTATCACATGATTCCCATTTTTAATGACGACTCGTAGCATAGTGTAAAAAACCATTTTCCTACTGCAGCACCCTTTGAACAAAAACAGGTTTTTACAGTCATTTCAGAATTGATGTTTTTGTCTTGTTTTATGAATGTACTCGGTGGCGTTTTTTTGAAAGAGCGCATATTGATTAGCTCCTCAGCAAGCTCGGTGGACTCGGGCATAACTTGGTGGAATTTATTTTGCCAAACATAGTAGCGATTCAGCTTGTACGGTTCCACACACGTTTTTTTAACTGAATAAAATTTTATAACGTCATTATACTGACGTGGAATAGAACAAAGTATCATTCATAATATTTCAATTATATGTTCAGTATACCCACGCTTTATTACTTGTCGATGATTCCCATATCACTAAGTACTGTTTGCTCCCTTTGTAAACATTAACGATATGTGACGTCAGTAGATGCCAGTATTTATTTGTGCAGTGTAGTCCTCCTGCTATTACTTCCCTCGATCTATTATGTCCCCTCACGCATTCATATTACTGATAATACTCAACGAAATTCAAATTTTTGTCACATTCAACTAATTTAACATGCTACAGCTCAAGTTTTTTCAGGGAAATGTCTTCTGAAGGTTTCAAATTCTAGTCCCAGCATATCCCTGCATCCGTAGGTTTCCTGTTTGCTTTTTTTCCTGATTGGCACAAATCCATCGTAAAATTCATGAACCCAAGGGCATGACTACGATGTCCGGAAAAGAACATTCACTTAAAAACATGTCTGCTTTCGCGTCGTCGATGATTATGCGTATTACAATAATGGCGCTGTGGTTCCATTGAATCGTTGCTACAACAGTAAAGCGTTAGTTACGCACTGAAAACCACACTTCAGTGCATAGTCACAAAGAGAATGTGATTGTCGAAATCAATATTTGGCCCGTAATTGATGCGAACGGTGGCTAGCTCCGTAGCTCCATAAAATCGACACCACACAGTGCACTTGACTGACTGAGAATGAGCGCATGCCATGAACTCACACCCAAAAGTGACGAACACACAAACTATCAGACGAGTTTCAATGTAGAAAACAATTAATTGTGTATTTTCGAGGCGCCACACGTTTCTTCCTACTTCAAATGGAAAAAAAGAACGGTACGGAAGAGATTTCCTGTTCATTTGAATTCATTATTGTGCCTTTACAACTAAAATACACGCTCAATTCATGAATTCGTCCGCATAGTCAATTAATCCGTTTACCTCGAAAAGAAGAAACCAACGCCCCATGGATTCCTTTATTTCGATGTCTAATTCTTCCATCTCTCTCATAATTTGTTGTATTTTATTTCAGTGATTCAATAAAATTCATATCTCCTCTTTAAAAAGAAATGAAACGCAGGCAATTTAATCCCTTTGAGCGCGCTCGGGTAGTCATTGCATTTTATGAAAGGCATTAAAACACATTTAATGAGTTAGGTTGTTTCATTATCTTTCTACGTACATAAATAATTGGAATTCATAAATATTTTGTGACTCCAAAGCGGAATTTATTCCTCGAATCCAAACTGAACTGATTTAATACGTATACAAATATTCACCCAGTTATTAACATCAGTGGAACGCAGATAGCGTATTTTACTGCAATGACTCTTACAATGGATTCAAGCAATTTAATGCTCAAACGCCGTCTTATTTCGTTGAGTATGATGCCGAATACTGATTAGTTACGCAAAAGCCAGGCAAAGCTGCTGCAGACCTAAACTATGAGTTGGACAGTGCTCGCCACTATCAGACGATTCTGTCAGTCCACTTTTGTCCTCCACACGGATCTAAATTTACACAGTGCTGTCCAACACAGGTGAGCAACATCTGCAGCGATAGTTTTGTGATAATAAGGAAATGGCATTGAACTCAAGAAGCCGAGGAATGCGGAGTCATCTTGGGTGAACCACCTTAGAAATGGTTAGACCCCACTAGATTCTCCTTCCGGCTAATATCTCGAAATGTGTTCGCATAATTCGCCTCTCTCTCTCTCTCAACTAACTTTGACTAACTGCTCAATATATATCAAATCCGAGGCCTCCCTTTTCTTTTGCAGAGTTTATATTCATATTCAGGTTTTTATTCTCGGCGAGGGTAGCGTAGTGGCCGGCTTTAGCCTCGGCCAAGCCCACTGCTCCCGCCCGCCGCTACGCTACCCTCTCCTTCCATAACCACCCGTTAAATATTAACCCACAATAAATCTAAAATGCGCGTGGGTCATTCCAATGTCAAATCGATCGCTCTTAGGGAATCCGAGTTTGACCGAATTGGGCACCATTTGATGAGAAAATGAAAACCACAAATCCGTCAGGCAATAAATGCAACCGTCTCCGAGATAATGCAACGTTTTAAAATTCAAATTCCACAAAAGCAACTACTAATTTACGGTGTATCTCCGATACTATTACAGATACAGACGTGAAAAAGGGCTCATTTCAAAGACAAATTGTAAAATTGTAGTAAGGGATCACGTTATAAAATGTAAACAAAGTTACAAGGTTTATAACAATTTTAAATTTTCAAAAAACTTTGACGATGTCTTCGATTTTGTCACTTTTTATATGTTGTGGTAAAAATTAAAATAGTTTGGTAGATGAAATATTTCGTTTAAGAAAGAAAAATATTTTTGAGTTCGAACGAGACTTTTGAAATCGTTAGATCAAACACGTGATTTCGCTAAGACAATTACTTAGATGGAGCAAATATCAATTTTACAAAAACTGAAAACTGTCAGTAGCGTTGGAAGCCTAAGAAGAGAGGCGAAGTTTGTCTCTTTCTCCCAGAGGCCGTCCGCTGTAGTTGGCGCTGTAGGTGGCTCTGTGGGTGGCGCTGTAGGTGGCGCTGTGGGTGGCGCTGTGGGTGGCGCTGTGGGTGGCGCTGTAGGTGGCGCTGTAGGTGGCGCTGTGGGTAGCGCTGTAGGTGGCGCTGTGGGTGGCGCTGTAGGTGGCTCCGTAGGTGGCGCTGTAAAAGGGGCTGTCGGTGGCGCTGTATGTGGCGCTCCCCGAGGATTCTAGGGGGGAGGTCGCACACCATCGGGAAGCAATATGCACGGGCAATGGGGATTTAAGAGTTGGTTGTTAGTTAAAACTGGTGTAAAGAGGACGAAGGAGAAAGTGTGCTGAAGACAACAAGAGTTCCATAGCATCGGTGCATGGGTGATGGCGGGCGTCACGCATACACCCAAGAATATTTTTCTTTCTTGAATGAAATATTGCTCTACCCAACTTTTTTAATGTTTATTTTGCAATTCAATGCATTATTACTCTTTTACAGTTCATAATTTTTAAAATAAGTCCTATTGCAATTCTGTAACTTTAGTCTCGGAGATATACAGTCAAATGTATGGAAACTTTTAAAATTAGAATTTTATAACGTTGTAATATCTCGTGAACCGTTGCGTTCATTGCCAAATGGATTTGTGGTTTCCAATTTCTTACCAAATGGTGTCGTCCTTTTTGTATGGTAATACGCATTTGGCTAAATGGATTTCAATTTAGCAGTTTGTGAAATCTGCCCTCACTAAACCGGCCTACTAAGGCGTTGAAATTTTGTAAATATCAATCGTAATAGAATTCATTCCTAGACGCATGTGATTACTTTGACCTTGATTTCTTATCATTGACCTTGGCTCCTTTTTAAACATATGATTCGACAAGTTTGTAGCGTTGATTCACTTTTTGTAACCCCTGTGACCTTGACTGTGCCCTTACAGGAGCCACGGTTGCAATTCTCGAACTCGAAAGTTCTTCCATCGCGTTCTTCGGGCCGATAAACCTACTAGTTGAAAGTTTGGTTAAATAATTCTGCCTTTTTGGATTTTGAATATTTTAACATTGAAAGTCCACTGACCAAAATTTGGACTTTAAGTTGGACCCTATTTCTGGGGTCAAAAGGTTTTATTTTTAATATTTTGTAGAGGGTATTATCGGCCGTGACGTGGTGGAAACGATTCATTATAATAAGAATGAATAAACTTGATTTTTCCACAAATTTTATTACTTTCCACTACCCAGGTTTCCCAATACCCAATATTTTGCTTAAACTCTACAAAACTTATAACCTTTTTCTAATCAGGCACCAAATTTCATTCATGCGGCTTGAAAGAAAGTGTCTAAAATTATAGGTCAAAAATGACACACGATCAATGGGACACTCTGTACAAGATTTCATCCTTGGTACGACGCAGCACCGTAGTTCAAAGAGAATGATACACATATGAAGAGAACAAGCCCAGTCAACCGCAAACGTATAAGTGCAATAAAATACAAATAGCACATGAAATAATAAATTCTCAATCAATTCAATCCATCTCTCAATTAATCTTCATTAGGTAGTGAAAACTAGTTGAAACATTACACCTCTGGGTGATAAAAACCGAGATAAAAATCTTAGAAAACAGAATCAGACTGGACTGCACGCGCGAAGCGAATTTTGAGATAAAAGTCAACCTCCTGAAAGACATCACAACCAAATAGAGAATTGCTCTATCCACCAAACAACATCTAGTTCCCCCCGACTAGTGAACAAATAAGTCTGAGGTAATGAAAAAACATGACAGGGAGTTTATGGTGTGCTTTGAACCCATATAAGAGGTTAGTTGCCCACCGCGAGAGAATGTTAGGCATTCCAAGGGAAAATAAAAGGTAACAGCATTCATAAAAATGCAGATATACTTCGTAGGCCACCACCATCAAAGGCTTCTATAATAATCGATGATCAATGAATAGTTCTTGGCATTACCAACTTCGGTGAGAGTCAATATCCATAAAATATAGTAACGCCGACTGTTTTCTCCGCACTCCCGTGTACCACACTCTCACTTTCGTCTATCCTTTTTATCATTCAGGCAAGTCACATGCTTCGGCTGCTCCCTTCCCAAGGAGGGAAGAGAAAATAGTTGATATCTCTTTGTCTCCCACTCTTCCTCTCGCCGACAACGGATCTGCCTGTCGATTAACACCAGAATCGGAAGCTGAGCCCGCTTCACAATGGCTACCTCCTCGAAGAGGAAGAGGATTTAGTTGCCTTATTTGGTTGGATAAGGATCACTTCCTACTTCCTCATTGAATATACTTGTGTCCCATCCGCTGGAATGGCATCGGGCCTGCCCCCCCAATGGGGGCGTTTACTCGGAACCGAAATCGCAATTTTGTACACGAATTCGTTAGATGGAAACGAAAAAGGAATTTTAGTGAAAAAATTAATCTTCTAACCACAACCATTAACTCATAAATCAAAAATTAAAATAAGCAAGAGGTGACGCCCACCGAAAATGCTGCTGTGATAATATTGACGTCATTTTCCTCCCGTCCTTGACTGCTCTTAAGGGAAGGGAAGGGAGTGGGGGGGGGGGGGGGTTCTCGGAAGGTATGCATGCACAGATGCTGTCGTAACTGCTCCTATTGGCAGAGTCCGCTGTCCCCCCCCCCCCCCCTTACGATAAGGCGAAGTAGCTTCGAGGGCTCAGTTGTGATTGGACGAAGTCGTTATACGTCAAAGGTTGCACCACGCCCTTTTTTGCGAAATAGATAAAAACATCAGTTTTTCGCCGCTTATAACTCTAGAAATAATTGACTGATCAAAAAACGGAAAAATACGGGTCTTTTTATTTTACAAACTCTATCATATTCGGCAATTAAAAATATGGTAAACGATCCCATTGATTTCGACAATAGCAGCATACCATCAGTTCAAAAAAAAGATGGAATCCAAATCGCATCTATATTCAACCCCAAGTTTAGCTTCTCCAATTCTCTCGAGAGTAGTGGTTAAACTCCCAGGGCGCAAGGGGGAATTTCCCAAGAGGGTGGTGAGCTGAGTTTGATAAATAATCATTCAGCAGGAGGGCGGGAGAGAGAAACGGCCGAATCTCTCTCAATTCCGAAGAAGAGGAATGGCTGGGGAGAGGCGTTCGACGGCGCCCATTTCTCCGGACTCTCATTCCCAACGACTGACGAAGGAAGCGTGTAAAAGAAGAATCGGGGGACATCGACGACCAAGATTTCCAAATGGGTAATATTTCGCGAGCGACCGCTTATAAATTTCGAGCAACGACTCCCAGCGGGCTCTCTTATTTTGCCACGGCTGCAGCCATTCTCCCTTTGAACTGGAGACGGGTATCTACATAATACCCTGCAAGCCACCATAAAGGTGTGTGGCAGGGGGTGAATTCTCACCAAACATGCACTACATATCATGAATAAAAAACGATTAGTTTTGTATGAATGATATAATGTTTAGTGAAGTTCAGTAAAATAGTGTAGTTTAGTAATACTGTTCTAAACTACACTATTTAAGAAAAGGTAAAAATAGCAAATCAAACATACAAAAACATGTTGTTAGTTGGGTTAGCCTTAAGTCCTTGTACCAACATACAGCTACCAATGTTATCCATTGCTACATTCGTATTGGACATGTTTACCGCTGTTCATATCCCTAATTGTACGAGGAAAAAAGGATATTCTGAACCTGTCAGTTCGGCAATCAATTCCTCTAATTTTGTAATCATGGTCCAGTCTACAATAATTGTCAGTTGGGGTTCGCAAAATATTTTTAACGTCATCACTGAAAATATGATCTTGGAATTTTTCTAGGAGATTAAGTATAAATTTCAACCTGCGATCTGACAATGATTCCCAATTTAATTCATTTAATATACTGGTTACGCTAATAAGGTTATCGTACCGTCCCTTTACAAATCTTGCCGATTTTTGCTGCACACGTTCAAGTCCGTTATTTAGACCGATTTCGTAGGGATTCCATACACTGGCAGCATATCCCAAATGAGGTCTAACAAGGGAAAAGCAGCTGATTTCTCGTACATGATCGTCACATTTACCCAGTATTCTTTTGACGAATCCCAGTTTACGATTCGCTTGTCCCATTATTTCACGTATGTGTTTACCCCAGGAAAGATCATGTGCCAGTGTCATTCCAAGATATTTAATAGATTCCAAGTTTGTTGATTCATCATTACTAATTTTGTACGTGCTAGGAGGAGAAGAATTCTTTTTTCCCAAAATAATGTCATCCAATAATAATGCCATCCAGAGCAACCACCGGCCTACTATCAATACGTTCGCTCGAAATTAATATTGCAAGAATCGGCTGCACTGAACTCTAAGCCACTGTCACATCGGGCACAATGGAATCGAGACAAAACGTGGGCGTTCATTGGTGGCTGGCTGCACATGATGATCACGCAGCTTCCATGCAAAACGGACGCGCACTTATGTCTCTGGTGAACGAGGGAAAAGGGACCTTGGTTAGCATCCAGTGCCGAAAATATACTGTTTAGTTGTCGTTCATACTCTCGTTCCAGCAATGAATGTGGCTCATCTCACGGGGGAATATTGCGGGCAAAATAATTTTGGCTTTCGGTTGCTTACCTGTTGCGAGTTTTCCACCGGGTACAATTAAATGAAACCTCCTGGGAGTGTTACTTAGCATTTTTATTTATTTTATTACGAACAGTTTTCCCATGTTTCTTCAGTTAAAGAGTTGCCAGAGCATCCACCATTTCTTTGTAAGTTTGTCGAATGTTTTTAACCACCACTACACTTTCCGGTGAAAACCCTCATTTTGAGTGCGTATGCAACTGTTCTCGGGACAGGTTAAGCCACGTATGATATTCTCATTAATTTAAATTATGGTGGCAATCTGGGAAAAAATGCGACGACGAATATTCCCGTGATGAAAATATAGAAGAGGATCGTCAGAGTGAGATCACCAGAGGTTCCAAATTCCTTTTATCATCCGTCCACATTACTCTGAATTGAAATCGCTAATTTATTCTTTCCATTGCACCAAAATATTCGCCAGTCCTGTGTGTAAACAGCATTTTGGAGTCCTAACAGTCGACGAACGTCGGCTCTACACGTACCTAACCCCTTTCATTTCAAATGTCGGCTTTTGTCGTCCCTCCCGCTATTCCCTCATTCGCACTCAAATACGGAAATCCCTTGTTGGCCTCGAATCGATAAATTTCACGCATTTTGCTTCTCACACCCCTAGGGGACCATCATTTTTAAGCGTCTTTCGGATTTTTAGAGGTTTTCTTTCCCGTTAAAAGAGATTATTGCTGCTGCATTTGCGAAATTACCTGATTGTGGTGTAAAACCTCACAGTACGTTACAAAAGATTAAAGGAGAAAAGATTTAGAGCCAATGAAATTTTTCACTCGAACGTTGGAAACGTGTCCTTTTTTTTGAGGTCGCACTTTTCAAAAGTGCAATATATAATCGGAGCTCAGCACAATTAATCAGCAGGCCGAGAGTTGGAGGGAGGATAATTAATTACGAGCAGGCATTTCACTCTCGAGCGCCCTCTGATCCCAAAACATCGACGACTGCGGAATTGTCACCCACGAGGCATAAAAAAAAATGACCGCCCGTGCGCCATCGACCCGTGGCGCCTTCACGGAGAGCGCCCTAACTACTCATCGTCCGGAGGTGCTTGGATAGCTTGGTACGTTCCACTCATCGGGATATTAACTATTCGTCCTGCACAAATCACATTGGGTCATCGGTAAGTTTTCATGGCTAAATCGGTGAATTTTCTGGACGGTAAATTTATCTTGTTACGTGTTAGTAGTTCAATGTCTAATATCAAGAAAGCCATCCAAGAAGTTAAAGAAAAGCCTCCGGGAGTGAATATCTACGAAGAGAAAATCAGCATGCTACGATTCGCCGATGACGTAGCAGTCATGGCAGGAACAGAAGGAGATTTAGAGAAGACACTAGGAGATATGGAAAGGACAATGACCAGATATCATCTAAAGATCAGTAAAAAGAAAACTAAGGTATTTATATGCAGTAGAAGAAAGGAAGCCAGGACCAATGCTAAACTAGGAAAACAAAAAATAGAGGAGGTGGAAGAGTTCTGCTATCTGGGAAGCCGAGTAACCAGCGATGGACGAAGTAAAAGAGAAATGCCAGTAGCATTGCCCAAGGAAAAAGGGCATTTTACCAGAAGAAGATTCTGCTTACAACTGCATATACAAGCATGGAAGTGAGGAAACATTGCATTAGAACATTTCATCTGGAGCATTCTACTATATGGCAGCGAATCATGGACAATAACAGCAGCAGAGAAGTCCAGGCTGGAAGCATTTGAAATGTGGTGCTACCGAAGAATGATGAAGATAAAATGGATCGATCGAGTGACAAACGAAGAAGTCTTAAGAAGAGTGGGAGCGAGGAGATGTCTACTGAAAACACTAAAAGGAAGACGGGAAAACCTAATGGGCCACATCTTAAGACACGATGGCCTGATGAAGACAATCGTCGAGGGAAGAGTGAACGGGAAGAATGGAAAAGGCAGGCCTCGTATAAGGAGCAAGTTGTGAAGGATGTAAAAGAGAGGAGCTACGTCAATATGAAGAGGTTGGCTGATAGAAGTATATTGGAGGGCTGCGTCAAACCAATCCTAGGATTGTTGACGGATGATGATGATGACGTGTTAGTAACAAATTTGCAAGGTAAAAAGGAAAATTTCTAAATAACGAAAACAGCTTCATATTTCATGCGCGTCATATTTTACCGACGGAAGCACTTCGATGACGATGCACGTTGATGCGTATTTCTACGTAAGCAAGATTAGTGAAACATGTTAACCGGGTCCTCCGTCGTTAGCAGATAGCGTACAACAGGCCTCAGTAACGAAATTTTTATCGTGCAATATTTGAAATCGTATTACGTTTCTAGTAAGCTACTGCACGATACCACAACGCACGATAGCGAACTCGATATCGTTCGCTCTCTAATGATTTGGAGACAAATGCTATTACGTTTCGTAGTATCAGCTGATGTGTATGGGTGGCGTAAGTATAATCTGTTATCCTATCGAAGGCTTTAACCGCGGTGTATATTCGTATCAAGGATAATGTCTTTATTAAGGGTATTATCTACAAACATCACATTTTGCGTAGTGAACAGAATTATTTTCCGTTGTATTTCAATTTAGAATACCAAGGATTTAATAACTGATTCAAATGAGTAGCACACTTAGGATCAAACAAATTTGGCTCAAATAAGTGTTTCAACACAAATACTCATCAATATTGTGGCGAACGAATCGTGCATATTTTTAAATGGTGTTTGCGCCATTTATAAATGCAAGTCAAATCAAGGCTAGATAAATCCCTGTCAGAAAACGAAAACTACAACCATTCTCTTATGTTGTGAAATCTATTAAAGCTATTGCATACATGATTCAGATGTATGAATCCCTCATCCCTGATCCATGAATCCCTCTTCACTAAAGTAAATACATAAACGTAGCTCTAAGTACTAAAATATATATATATAATTACAAAAGAAAACAATTACAATGAGAAAAAATGAAAATAAGATCACAATGAGAAAAATGCATAGATATAGTTTCGCAATAAGAAAAATATGAATATAAGGTTACGATAAGAAAAGAAAGTATGTAATATCAAGAAGATGCAAATGATAATATTAAACGTTTGTGTAAAAGATATGTACAGCTGTGGGAAAAAACATGAGGACGTAGGCTGATGTCCATTACGGAAAAAACCCACTGCAGCAAAACACCCACGCATGCATGGGGGGGGGGTGGAAAACCTACGAAAACCCTGCTGGGAGAATGCTAATGTGGTTAAAATTAAGAAAAAAAAGTTCATAGATAATTGTTGAAAATCCAAGTAAAACATTCTTCTGCGTATTTGGCATGTATGGTGTGGTGTCAATCAGCTGTAATTACACAGTGTATTTTAACTGTCACCCTGCTGTGCTAGGGGAAGAATTTTATGCAATGACTTTTTGAAGTTAATTCCTGACGGGGCATTTCATATGGTACACTCAAGGTTAATTTACTCGCGGCAAGCGGTCACTGTACATGATTTATTGAATGTGACGCTTCGGTGGTGAAGTATCATAAGTTTTTGATTCCCTAGAATTTTCGATCCATGGTTGAGTTTTTGAAAATCGTCTGTGAGGTACATACTTCGGCATATTAGTGTGTAAAACTTTATAGAGTACGGAGAGAGCGTGATAAACAGACGTCGAGAACTAGGTGTCAATCAGGGAAGGATATTTATGTGTATCATATTTGTTGTGAGTCCAGATATTTGTGGATTGAAAATGAATCGGTTACAGACGTTAAAAGAGCGTTGAAGTTTTAATGAGAGTTCCTGAGATAGATCTTGGTACACTACATAAGCGTAGTCAAAGTGGGGTAGAATTAAGGAGAAAACCAGTTGTTTTTTTTTTGAGGTTATATACGGGGCGCTATCTTATTATGCAAAACTTAAAACCCTGTCCGTTCGTGATTACTTCCACCATCGTGCTTGTGCCTCGAGGATATAACTTGGCCAGGGATTCCGGGGCCATTATGTATTCAAGCCCACAAGGATTCACTCTAGACTCTAGTGATTCGTGTTCATCGAATGCACGTGGGCGGTGTAGAGCAGCACTTTCCGTGAGGTATCCTCTCCCGTCCTGCCCTCTCTCGCCGCGAACATAATGGACGCTCATTTCATCCGAACGACGAAGGCCTCCTTAATTTCAGCAATGGGCCTCTCTAACACTTCCATCGATATTCTCCTCATAACCGCAGTCGGTGAGAGCAAAGCGCTTTCTTGCATACGGAGTGGAAAACGCGGTGATTTAGAACGAAAGTTGCAAGCAAACGCCGGAGTAAATAAAGACTACCGAACAAACAAAATAAAATGGAGGAAACTGTTTCCGATTTAATATGGCAAGACGTTCACTTAATTAATTTACAATAACTTCAAAGTGGAGTTCACAGAGAAATCGCTTATTTTTCCGCATAAGAAGACGTAGGGAAATACTAAGCCCAAATGATAAAGAATATTTAAATGATGACCTACAAGCAATTGAAAATTGGTGTGATACGTGGCACTTAAGTATTAAATTTTAAAAAATTTCTTGTAATGAATTTTAGAAAAAAAATAGATCTCCTCCTAACACTTACAAAATAAGTAATAATGAATTAACAAACGTGGAATCCATTAAATATCTTGGAATAAGACTGACACATGATTTTTCCTGGGGTAAACACATACGTGAAATAATGGGTCAAGCTAATCGTAAACTGGGATTCATCAAAAGAGTATTGGGTAAATGTGACGATCATGTACGAGAAATCAGCTACTTTTCCCTTGTTAGACCTCATTTGGAATATGCAGCCAGTGTATGGGATCCCTACGAAATCGGTCTAAGTAATGAACTTGAACGTGTGCAGCGAAGATCGGCCAGATTTGTAAAGGAACGATACGATAATTATATTAGCGTAACCAGTCTATTAAATGAATTGAAATGGGAATCATTGTCAGATCGCAGGTTGAAATTTAGACTCAATCTCTTTAATAAATTCCAAGATAATATTTTCAGTGATGATGTTAAAAATATTTTGCGAACCCCAACTTACTATGGCAGACTGGATCATAATCATAAAATAGAGAAATTGATTGCCGAACTGACAGATTCAAAATGCCTTTTTTCCCTCGCACAATTAGGGATATGAATAACAGTAAATATGTCCAGTCGAAGAGTAGCAATGGATAGCGTTGGTAGCTGCATGTTGGTATGAGTACTTAAAGCTAACCCTACTAACGGAATGTTTTTGCATGTTTGCTTTGCAATTTCTATCTTTATTAAATATTGAAGTTTTGAGTAGTATATAAATACTTATCCTTTTTTATGCATGATATGTAGTGCATGTTTGGTGAGAAATCACCTCCTGCCACATACCTTTGTGGTGGCTTGCAGGGTATTATGTAGATGTAGGCTTGGATGTATATGCATTAGTGTGCGTGAGCTCAAATATTTCTAATGCATGATTACGGCAAGGCTGTTGCAAGCAACAAATCGACTTGTTCTTCCGTTCTCCTTGGCTGCATTATTTCCCGCCACTCCGCCTTTCAAACAGCGCTCTTAAAAAATTAATTGAGGTCGCGAGTCATCAATACGGCTGGCGTAATCATGCGTGAGGCTCCGAAAAATATTTCCGCGTATCTGCAAAATGTGGTTGAATGGCGACTGCCCTCTGTCATCCGCGCCGCGAACTGCATTAACGCTTTATTAACGGCGCGGATATTATCCTCTTCTCGCTGCGCCCGTTCAAAGCCTGCGTCGCTGCTGGGACATAAACCTCGCCATGATGATCATCACCAATATGGCTTTCCGCATAATGGCGAGGCTATTCACATCCAGCGATTCACAAAGCTAGGGTATGCCTGTTTGATGACATTCATAAGCATCATAATGAATACTTGCTGCAAAATGAGTTGGATACTGAAATATAGATCTAAAATAATGCATTTTCATCTGCTAGCAGAACTGGCAGCAAATGAGCCCTTCAAAATGAAAAAAAATGCATTTGAGGCTCATTGATCGAGCCCGCCATGGTGGAACTGCTCCGCCAAATATCTTCAGAACACGCGCCACTCATTTTCGCAAATGCTCCCTCATCATAGTTCACTTTTGCATCCTCCCATCTCGTTCACTCGAATAACTCACTTGCGCAGTCAAAGCAAGGACTCGCATTCGTCCGCTCACCCTCAAGCGATCAGCATCAGCAACGAAATCAATTTCATGCCCCGTGGCAATGCACCCTTGTACATTTCGTTTCTGCGTTTTAAGAATGTCTGCAATTTGCGAATAAATGTTCACATGCGATTCCAAATGTAGCTTCACTCTTCTCACCTTGCGAATTGCATCGCAGCCGAATAAAGTGATGGGCAAAAGTCGAGCTTCAAAACCCTCCTTCCGTATTTCCACTGCGTGCACTGAGGACTTGGTCTACACTTTAGAAAACTCGCGTTCGAAAACAAATTCGGAGAGTCTATTCATCATCTTAATTATTTTTTGGGAACTGTATTTATCAGAAATTAATTTGAAGGTCCATAGCAATTCATCACTGTACATTTTAGAACTTTTGTTCAGAAAATTGTTTTAGAAGAGGAATTTTGCATTTGAAAAACAAAAGATAATAATGATCATTATTTTTGGAAAGGCTGCGGCATTATTAGTTACCTAGGCTGTCAGCTGGCATAAATTATCTAGACGAACATGAGAAATTCAAACCGGTGGAGAAACCGAGATTTTTCAAATATAATTCACCGGGATACAAAGTCATGTTTTGTCATTACAATAAAAACAGATACGTGTTTAAACGGTTCCAAAATCATTATTTTCTTGTTAGACTTCAAGTCATTTTTTTGGGCAAAAATTGAATGGATACAGTATCCAAATCCCTGTTATCATTGAATTGTTTTTTTTTCTGGCTCAGGAACCTCTGGCATTTGCATCCAACAACAGAGGACGAATAGGAATGCATTTCAAGAAGAACGGAGCGCGTCGTTCCGCAAAAGGCAATCAAAGCAGTGATTCACGGAAGGAAGGACTTTAGCAGTCCTCTAGTCTGAGGCTGAGATTGTGAGGGAGGGGAGGCCGGGGGGGGGGGGGGGGGGGGAGGGGGTGAGAGTAGAGTTCCGAGAGGGAGCCTAGGGTGCGAGTAAAATGCAGGTGGGGGATGGTCGAGTTCGGTGCATTAGTCGTCAGTTGTTATTTGGCGTTGCTCTCTTTTTCAAGCATGTCCTACGGAGGTCAACTTATCAACCCTATGAGTGATGGCTTTGGAGGTGCTTATGCTCTTTCATTTCATACCTCAGCTGTGGAAAAAATCCATCCGAGCACAATTTAGAATTTTTAGGAAATGACTTTACTGAGAATTCTTCGTCATACAATTGATGTACATGCTTATTGCATTCCACAGATCGCACGTACCAAAGAGTTGAGGTGTCCTGGGCAACACATATCCCAGACAGGGTAGAGAGAAATAAATTGTTTGCGTCGCCTGCATTTGCACGGGCATTAAGTGGGTATCCCTCGATCTCCTAATCACCTCTCAAATATGACCTATTCGAGGTCAAGAAATCGGAATGCTTATTTTCCTGCTTTCTAACTTTAATCTGTATACTTTAAATTATTTTTTTCTCCGTTCTTCAAGACCCTGAGTAAAACATTTAAACTGAATGCTAGAGCTCTGAGGGATCATCATCCATCCATCGTCCAATTTTTATCTCTTTCGAAGAAAGTCTCTTTTAATCGTGACTAGCCTAAAAGGGAGAATAATAATCGCCTCTCCATCACGCTCTCCTGCATAATTGGGTGTCACTGACCATCCGCTGAAGATGTATTCCCAGCTATCACAACTTTGCCGATTAGGCATGCCGTAAAGTCGCCGATCAAACAATGAACTGGAATTTTGGTGGGAGACTGAACAAGTGTTACAGTGTGAAGGAGTGCAATAATATATTTTTCAAAGCACGAATTCTTGACCAACCATGGATGTCTGTGATTAATGAAAATGTAAGTAGCCTTAACTCTTACTCCTCAGATATTTTCTTAAGCGAAGAACTTTGGGGATGAAGTTTTTTACTTCCCACTTCATTGAAGTTTTTTACTTCCCACATAAAGACCCTTGCCCAAAGAACAGAGAGTCTCACAAGGACTACTCCATTCCATCCCCAAACGCCTCGCCAACATTAGTTGCTGACTTTGCAGGTAGTGAGGGGATTCTAGGAACTATCAATAACTTTCACTATTATCATCAATTCTAAACAATTTAAAGGGATTTTAGGAATAATTGAAATTCCTTGCCCGAAACCGATCAGTTATAACATGTCATCTATCGCTGGCTTTTATTTTTTTGAGTCAAGGACCGGTGGTACCATGAATTCAAATAGGTAATTATTTACTGAAGGCATAGGCATCCCATCAATCGGGGTACGGAGTGCCTGAGCCCTGTCCGAGTGATGCAGCAGTCTCGACCTACATTCCACGTCAATAGAGCGTCGTCTTTATGATAAAAAGCGTTATACCCAAAGAAGGTAAATGAGAAGACTTTGCTTCCTACAAATTCACTTTTTATTGTCGACTAGTTTCGATACACTGTACCATCTTCAGGACAAGTTATACCCGGCCAATAACACAGACTATGCCACAGTTTGGCTTTGATACATTTCGCCATTCGCTCAATTGATAATACCTCACCCTCTGTGACCAGTCTACATATTTTTCCTTCTTAATGAGCGTCCTCCTTAATTTACGACTGCCTTATCCCCAAGCACTTCCCTTCTTTTCCTAACGACGGCCTTTTATGGGTTTCCCAGACAATTACTTCCCTTCCCCTGGAGCGAAACGCGTTATTCCCTTCAGAACACCTTTTCTGTTCAACTGCACTCTTTAAGTCGCGCTCACGTATTGAGGAAATCAGAAAAATGAACACTTCATGCGCCATCAATTTATTTTCATTTCCACTCATCGAATGAGAGAGAGAAAATAGAGGGATTAACGAATGAGCTGTATACGGCGCCTTGCATTTCACGGACACAAGGGTGCAGCAAGGTCATAGCCATTTAGTTAGCTGTTGCATTCGCAAAGGTGCTGAATTTTGCCCCCCAAACGAATTTTCCACCAAATAGCTTTAAGTGTGATTCACCGAAGAGAAATTGGTTAGTGAAGTTGTAAACAATATCAAAATATTCCAAAGACAAAATTCTGGCTGGAAAAAATTCGAAATGTAACCTTAGTTAATATGAATATGGAGTACCTAACAAAACGGTGAACCAAAATTCTTTTCAAGGTTTCGAGGCCTGATAAACAAATTATCAAGGTTTGATTACGGTATAAATGACCTGTAAAGAGTGCGGATAACAGTCGCAAATGTGCTCGTCTGTAGGCAATACAATCAATTTAACCAAGTTGGCAGCTTATGCACCCCTATCATCACGTATCATTGCAACTAGTTAGTGCGAAGATGAATTGCTGCGTATCTGTAGTAATGTATTCGGTATATGCATTGAAAATCGCAGCTTCACAAAGAAATGATCAAATTTCCTGATCAATGCGATATGTATCTACCATTTACATCTCCGGGAGTTACGCAACCGGGTCGACGATTGCGGCGGACAGACCAAATATAATGTGTAGGTGCATTGCTATGCAACGGGTGAGTGGGGTGACGTCAACTACTTAGTGGTGCAACTGTGTCAGTCTGATTTCTCTTCCATAGCGATAACTTGCCGCACAAGTTGCCACTTAGACTTCCCACGGGGCGAGGAGTATTCGACCGGGACGACATCAACTCGTTCCAGCCGTGTGATTGCTACAGCGGTCTACTTCTGCGTATTCAACTTGTGCAAGAACATACACTCCTCACAGAGATATAATCTTCAATGGAGAGATAAAATATTTTAAAGTAGCAAAGAAAATTAAATTGCAAAAACATCATTACGTAAAATATTACAAGAATCTTTTGAGCATTTAAAGAGGGTGAGATAGCACAAAATAGCACATTCGTGGAAAATCTACGATAATAAGGCTATACGAAAATAAAATGAGCCATTTCAGATAAAGCAGACTTAACGCCGCAGCGGAACCTACAAAACCTACGCCGTATGGTCACAAATGGTAGGTATCGGTATGATATACAACCACTTCTCACTCTTTCTCAATGCTCAATGATTCACAACCACATAACTTTTCTCAATGCTCAAAACGTCGATCTTCTTGCGATGCGCCATTTCTTGCTCTTAGGCGATAACAGATGCATTAAAGCGCTCGATCGTATTCTCATACATAGACGCGTCAAAAATTACTCCTGCGCGGAAAAGATGATTTCATGAAATTCTTCAAAAGTCACAGGATAAGTATCAAATTTCTCGTCTAATTCCCAGTTTTCAAGTCAAAATGAAAACGACGTCTTTTTCCCGGTTTGAAAGGTTTTGTAGGTGTGAAAGGTTTAAACATTGACGAGAAGGTAGCGAGGTAAGAAACGGGGAGTCCATTGGGTGCAGACGAAGGAGATGCAGACACGAGAGAAGAAGAAAGGGAGTGCAGAGGGTGCCGGGATGCGATTGGAGAGAGAGAGAGACGGCGATAAAAAGGAAGAGGCACATAGGGAGAGCCAGAATGACGGATCGCGACTGCCATGAAATCGATGATATATTTTACCAGGTATTTTTACCGTCTATATAGGATATAGATGGTAAATATATTATATAAAAATGAATGTATATGTGTCTGTCTGTTTGTCCTTTATGAATTACGACACCATTCGTCGGATCGCCATGACACTTAGGGAAGTTGTTGAGTACGCTCCCGCAAAGGCTTCCACAAAATCAATAATTCAATATTGATACTGTATTGATATAATATCGATAAATCTAAACATTATTGATACAAAATTGAGGTGAAATTGTTTAGTTTTTTTTAGTTTTATAAAGTAAGTATCGTTGCAATATCGATACTGTATCGATACAATATTGATAACTTCATGCATTACCACAACATTCCTCCAATTTTCATGAAGCTTTGGTTAGTCGTTTAGTTCACTCCCATGAAGGTTAGTACAATATCGAGAATACAACATTGATACTGGATACGGGATGTGCATATATATGCTTATATAATTTTAATAAATTTATATTTTATATTTAACTGTGCGGCTTAGATCTAGACACGGATTTATTCTCACATGTACGTGTATTTTGTTGCGTGTGTGTTGCGTGTCCTAGAGTCGGCAAAATAGACAATCCCTATATCTGCACAGACATTGGAACAACAAAAAATATTGTATACCCATAAGAATTGTGAAATTAAACAAACTATAAACGTGCGCTTTCCATTTAACCAGACTGAGCCACAGCAACACGTGGCCGGGTACAGCTTGTGAAGGATAAAAAAATCAAGAACAGAAAGAAAAACGTCCCTTTTTCATGGTAAGGATTACACAAGTCTGCAATTTAAAAACTTCATTGGATTTTTTTGACTATTTATTATAAATTTTCTCTCACTGAAACCGGGAAAATAGTTTTGAATTCCATTTTGGTTAGGTTTTCTTGCAAAACTCATGTTTTTAGGTATATTAAGTGTAAAATTTTCCTTTTTAACCTAAAATCTGGTACCCTTTTCCCGAGTCATAAATATCATACCCAATGATTTCTAAAATTAATCATTGGGGGGAAAAGAGGCATGGAATTATTTTAGGGCATAGGTTTTTGGGTAATGAAACGCTTTCTACAAAACCAGGGCACAGCTCATGTTGGCGGCAAATGAAACTAAAGCCTGTGAGATGAGCTGGAAAGTAAATTTTCCACACTCCCGTGCTGACTGTTTCCCAGAAGACCCCATGACAGCCACTAGGCGAGAGACAGATTTCATCAGGATGTGCACGACATCGAGGGGGACAATACCAAGGCATTCCACCTGATTACTGTTGGGTGCTGAGGCGGGAAACGGAAGACGGACAGCGACAGAATGTTCGGAGGAGCATCAAAGAAAAGGCTCCTCACGCAGAAGGAGTAAGCATTGTGCCTGAGTGTTTAATATATCACGAAGGAATAGTTTTTTCTCTCTCTGAAATATTGATTTTTTCATCGCTATTTTGTTTTTTTTATTGAAAACTCCCCAAGTCCAGCAAAAAATCTGTACGCAATGGAGGGAAATGGAGGTCACATTTGGATTCAGCACCCTAAAAAACATAACATTTGCCAAAAAATATCCCATGCAGCGGAAAAAAGTTTTTTGCGGACCTATAATTGATTCTTGCCGTATTTTTTTCTAAGATAAAATATGATTAAAATAAGCTCAATTAATTAACTGAATGGTATTTTTGAGGACCTGCCCTTGAATATTGCCCCTAAATTTTTATTTTAATCAATGATTTGTACATTTGTGTAACTCACCGAAGCAGAAGGACAAAAGAGTACCTAGTTGTTATGTAGTAGTGAGTACATGTTTAGTTATGGGACCTAACATTTGTCCCTTCCAACTGCAAAGCCACGTAAAAACCTCAAGCAGGACATAGGACGCAAAGGTAACTATTTAAATGACTCTGGGAATCATATAAGTTTAAAAAATTAGCAAGACAACACCACAAAAACATCAGTTAAATCTTTTTATTACATTTACACACTGAAACTCTATGCTAACTAATTTTAGTTTAAAGTTCTTATTAAAGAATCTACCATTCCAAGCGGATTATAGTAGTCGTGGATTGCTTTTTTTTTCATTCGGAAAGAATATTTCGTGTTGGAATATTCACAGCGAAAGCTACAACATACGTGTACGTGAGCTATGTTTACTAAAGTCTGTAGCATAACAAATGAGCCACCGAGATAAACAATGCAAGGTGTTATAATGGAAGTAAACAAGCATTGGTAATTAAGGAAACAATAGGAGAGAGGGAGAATCGGGGAGTTGTGTGTTTAAACGCGGTGGTGTGAGGACGGAAAAGTGACGCGTGCTTAAGAAAGGGCATTTCTTGTGAGCTAGTTGGTGTCTGTGTGGGCGAATAAGTATTCGTGAGTGAAGAGAGATTATTGGTGCTGTGTCTGATTTGATTTCAGAAGTGGCTCGAAAGAAAAGAAAGTGTAAAAGTGTATGGCCTGTAGAGTGCGAGCCTGAAGAGAAGTGTATGTTGTTCGTTGGTGTCTGATTAATTTTTAAGTGCATTTCGTGAGGGCAATTTCTTATGTTGTGCATGTTTTATGTAATAAATGTGTGTGATACATGCATAAGGATTATATTACAAGTTGTCAATTTCATTTATTGTTTCTAAGCATCCGATTATTCATCCTTGGAAATTTAACTTTCAAGACACTATAAATAATATTGGTGCTTCAACATTACAAATCATAACATAAGTACGATGTGCTATCGGAGGATGGGACACAACCGAAAGCGTTATACTACGTGTCATTTGGGATTACATCACGCCAAATGTTTTCTTAAGTTACTGTAGGGTAAAAAACACTATAAAAATGTTACTTACATCAGCAGGCAAAGAATCAGCTGAGATTATTTTTCGTGTATTGGTTTCAGAGAAGTTGTGCTCAGGGGTGGAGTGAATAAAAAAATGACAATACGTATTTACGGCATTCGCGTTACAAAATCGCAAACACAAAAGATAAATTGCCATCACTCATGTTAGCAATATAACTAACGGAAGGACATTTGGATAATTAAAGTAGCAATAAGTAACTGAGAAGTTAAAAAAAACGATAACGTTCGTAATATTATCAACTGGTCATGCCCTGTTGACATATTTTTGGAATAAGAAGCCCAGAATGAGTGAGGGATTTGCTCTCATTTTCCAGTTTAATCGACTCTTTCATTCTTCTAGATGCGTAATTCACATTATGTTCCTATTACGTGTTGGGCAGAATCACAATTATCGGATCTAAACTTGCCTTCTGTTCACCCTCCGCCCTTCGAAGCGGAAATACTCAAATTATTGCGTTAATTTATCACCTGCAATACACACGGATAAGATTTGATGGAACAATATTTTGTCACGTTAATGAAAAGCGCTTAATACGGGATAGCACCAGGAAGTCTGTTCTCGAAAATGTGCCAGCGGATTAAGTGATGCGGGCAGAAATTATACAACATTAAGATTATTATGTTGATTCGGGTTTTTACTAAGGATATATCCTTCGTAGTAACTTCTATTGTGTCCTTCGCATATTAGCAACAATTTTTATTTACTATCTATTATGTTATTAAGCCATTATTTCTTTTTTAACAATTGAAGCCTCAATATTTTCAATCACAGAAGTGAGAAATTTTCTCTCCTGGCATGCAATAGGTACAAAAAGAGACGAAGAACATAAGAGTTAATGGAACCTAGCAAAATATGTTAGCCTTAGTCTAAACCACGGATTAATATGTCTAAACTAAAATAATAGAAGAAACTTTTGCGCTATTTAAAAATGGTAGCGGACCAGCAATTGTGTTTCGGATTAGTTTTTACCAGGACGCTTTTTTTTATAAATGAGTGGTAACCGCACTGCACGACCGTGGAAAGAGCCGCTGTAATTTACGAGAAGGTCCGTAAACACAAGAGACTGCATCATTACTTTACGCTTATCTTTACAGCCATATCTCTTCCTAGTTCTAGGTACGAATGGCCTCGTGGCGGTTACGCTTCAACAAGAAATACACATAAGCCATCCGTTTCAAGGTTAATATTCATGATGAAGAAAGCAAATTTGCACTGGGGGAGGTATTAGAAACAAATACAATAAAATTACCAGTTTTTTTCACTACTTTGAACTCCATTTCCACGAATGGACTCTAAACGCAATGTCACATAAAATGGCCTACTGCGGCATCTCACCATTGCGCTAATTACATCTTTATCCTGTAGTTGGCGTCTCCGTTGGCTGGAGTTACCGATTGAAAAAAATAAGTGCTTCCCAGGGCTAAGAGGAGTTCTTTAATTTTAGAATGCTCATCAGAAGATCTCAAAGGGAAATGTTTCATCCGCAAGGACGAATATTTTTAATGTCATTATCTTAAGTTTAAATTTCTCACGCAGAAGTTTGATTGTTTAGCCCTAAATACAATAAAATACTGACAATTTAAAATACACTTTGGGGGTTGTTAGAATGTTAGCACTAAAGATGGGAGCTGCTGCGATGCCGAAACGTATGCCCCACTGGCGGCTTACGAAGTGTTATCTTCGTGTTATCATACTTACATTAGATTTATTTCCAAGCACAATCCCTCGTCACCTGAATGAGAACTCTATTTATTTATTTTCGACTTACAGGTCTCCCTGGAACAGAGTTTTATAACAAGTGTTGCGGAAATGGAAATATAAATGAGTTAAACGAGTATTTTATGCATCTTCAGGACAGTCACGGTTGATGGAGACAAGGAAATGCATGGAGCAAAACCAAGATGCGATGGGAAACTAACAGTGGCGTAATTAGCCTAAAAGCGTTAGAGCTGGAGCCATTTTTCTTCCACCATAAGCAATCTCCCTGGAGTTTTGATCAAAACGTAATGAGATCACGGAGCTCGTTCGAAGCTCTACCATCTTGAGTGTTATTAAGTTTCATCTCCTTCTAGAGAAAAGGCCATTTGCACAGCAATCTCCTTGTACTGCTACGAAACTCAAGAGGTACAAATTCGTGAAAGATGCCAGATGGGATATTATTGCCGTTACCATGTTGTCCTTACACTCTTCCCGAAGAATGGAGAATAATTCGTAATTTCCTTTAAGGCACTCTCCTTCTAATGCATAAATACGCCCGATGGAATCAGATCCACCGTGTTTCACTCATCCATGACGGATGGCATCCCATTGTTGATTATCATTGCTGTCATCATTCAGAGCTCCTTACGGATTGGCTGCGAACCCCAGGCAGCGTAATGTGGCGATTTATTGGCCTTGCCTTCCACATCGCAGTGCTCTACAACCGTCCGTCGGCTTATTACCACGCCTGTCGAGAATTTCACTCGCACCACTATGGATTATCCATTTCCACTTCTATTAAGATGACCTCAAGCCAGAGTTTATAAGAAATGGTCTAAAAATTCATCTGTTCTCAATATATATTTTTCATCTGCAATGTCTTGCAATGCGTATAAATATATTATATTAAAAATGGGACTTTCAAATAAATATAGCATTAATAATTGAAATTATATCCCTCCGCTGGATTTTTATTACTATAAGGAAGAAGGAGAAGCAAACTGTGAAAATGGTCTAATGGGTTTCCCCAATAGAAAAAGCAATTTCGGCGTAAAGTGCACCATACACCAACACCATAATGACACCAATTACCATGTAACCAAGAAAATAAACTCTATTTTTAATTTAGCGCCTTCCGCTAGTGTGTGGTCATCCGCTCACGAGTTGATTGCTGAGATACAGAAGATATTTCAGGAGCAACACGTCAACGAACGTGAAAAGAAGGTCGTCGTATTGCACTGTCTACGAAGGCAACTTGAGGAATATGTTGAAATTTTAAGGTATTGACCAATTTTCCTCTTCCATTTGAGTTTAAACATTGGAAAAAGAATAGCAAATCAATGGAAGTACGCTAAAAATGTCAACCGGATGTGCTGAAAATCCATGGTAACGCAAGGAAAATGCAATAAATACAAAATGTTCGTGCAAATGGAATTTCACCTAAGAACCAAAGTAGCAAGTGTTTCAAGCAGGTATCGTGAACTAGAGATCGAAAACGGAGTCACTCACTGGTATGCACGACAGCGGAATTTCCAGAGAAAAAAAATCATTTACCTTGACCGGAACAGGGTTAATGAAGTTTTCTCTGTAAACATTCTGATAGCGGTAAACATTTGACTTTGGTGACTTTTTTTCATTTTAAGAGCTCATATACAACGATATGACATTACAATAAAACAATTCTATTAGTAATACAAGCATGATAAATTTAGCCCTCACTTGCCAATGGCCTTCCAATTGGTACATACTTCTCATGTGCGAATGAAGAGCCTTGGCAACAATTGTAGCGAGCATTCATCCACAATTGGGAATATGCATGAAATTTGTTTCTCGAAGAATAATGATGTACTTGATACGAAATTTTCTCAGCAATTTAAATATATAACTCAATTTTTTCTACGCCCACCACAAAGATTATTAAATGAATTTTAAAATGTTCCCGGAAATTGACGAATGTCACGTGACCTAAAACACCTTATGACGTCACTGCAAGGTATAGGTTCCATATTGATACGAAGACAGACATTTATTGTAAAAATAAAACGAAGTGAATATATTGTTTTGAGGTTTTTAGCCGTTTCTCGAACGAAACGATGACTAAAAAAATACTTAAGAAAGCACATTCCGACAATTTCCTTTGGTTGACTCCTTTAGGGCGGCGTTCTTCTTTAAAAACCGGCGATTGCATAGACGTAGTAGAATTTCTTGGGCACCATACAGGCATTATATAATTTATGGACGATTTGCTCGCTACCATCCATACTACTTATATAATAAATCGAAATTCAACCGTTAATTGCATTAAACCAATGAGATAAATGCATACGTTATCGCCAAGTATTCATGTAACAGCTTACCTCCACGCATAAACAGATAAACAACGCCCATAGTGATACCGTGCCGTGACGTCATGCGATGGCGTCGTGTTTTTAAGCTGCCGAAAAAGTACAACTTTCAAAGAGTAATATCTTTGTTACACAACTTAATTCTTCAGCTAAATTTTCGCCAAGCACATTTTAGCTAATAGACTTCACATTCAAAGAGTCATATAGTCATAGTGCATGTTCCCCATTACCCTCTGCACTGTTCCTCTAACGCAATTCGTAATCATTGCCGGACAATTTTTCACCATGGATATGTGAAGGCTATAAAATCTAGTCATCCAGTCTCTAGTAAGTCTCGTATGATCTAGTAAGCCATTTATGATCTTTCTTCCGCTTCTCGACAGCAAAAATGTAGAGCCTTGCTTCGATTATTCAAGGAATCGATCATTTGCTTTTCTCTCTCGAACTTGACTCCGAACACAGCGAAAGAGCCAGACCGCCAATTCATCATCCTGTCGACATCCTGTTCCTTCCTTCCGAAAAGACTTGCATTTCAAAGGATTTCGCCTCCCAACGCTAAGGAACTTGGCCTGGGGCCCTTGTGCAGCCCAAAGCAATGGCCAGAGCCACAGGGCCCACTCACAGGCACACTCACTCCTCAGTATGCAGACCGCCGATGGAAACTCCGTCGTTATTAAGGCTGACCCTAGAAGATACCTTGTGTTTAACATATACCGCCTTACTGATTCATCATTAGAATAAATTTTAAAGAATGCAATTTAACTTGGGTTCCTGGACTAACCTCTAATGAACTAGTTCTTGGATAAAATGTATCCGTTTTTTCAAACTAGTTGTTGCTTGACACAATGTGATGAGAGAACGTTCCAACACGAAGACAGCAAACCAGACTACGGCTTTACAGAAGTACAAGGGCAAATGAGATGATTTATTTTTAAGGGCCTCGCACTGCATTATAGTAGTCAGGGTCAAAAGGATATGATAAGAGAAATACACTTCTCCCAGGTGGATTCAAATATCTGTTCCTTCCCAAACAAAGAACATAACAATTTCATAATTTTTCAAATCATAATGCCTTCATAAATTAAACTTACCTTTCCATGAAATTGTCATTGAACACATTATATTAATTAGATTAATAAAACAAACCTAGATGAAATTAATGCGTTCCGTTTTTTCTCATTTCAGGATTTACCCACAAGCGTGTTGTGTGTGCAATACAATCATGCGTCTTCTTAAAATGTCTTCTAAAATGTTTCTTTGCATGTCTGATGAAAAGTAGAAATGGCAATTTGTGCCCTGCATGATATCTTTTCTCCTTGGGAACGAAGTGTAAGCTAAAATGCTTAGTGCACATGCGTTATTACTTTCATTGTCAGTTGAACTTGCACCTGGATCATTTTTCCTTGATACAGTATGCATGGACGATAACAGTAGCAGTGAAGTCAAGGCAGGAATCGTTCACAAATGTGTTGCTACCGAAGATAAGATGAAGATCAAATTGAATTACCGAGTGACTAAGGAAGAAGTCGTAAGAACAGAAGGAGATGTGGAAACTTTAAAAAAGAAGACGGTACCTTTCGTTTGGTTACATTTGAAACTCAATTATATATTGAAGGCAACCGTATAAGGGAAAGTGAACGGCAAAGCAATGACTAGCATCTAATTTATAGGGAATAATTACGTGAATATGAAGAGAATAGGAGAATTGAATGCAGAGCTGAGTTCAACCAAGATTGGCACTGCGTCCTTTGGCAAACCCTATCTAAGAAGATCACTACTGCACCATTTTAATGCGGAAAGAGATATACCACGAAAGTTACAGAAAGGCATTGCTAATACCTTTTAGCAGGTGAGATTCTTCAATTGAAGTCAACGCGGTGTCTAAGATCATCGAAAGAAGGGTACACGGCGGACCGAGCTTTGCTGGGAGAAAGTTTAACGAGAATTTAGGAAATTAAAGAACAATAAACTGTTTTAAAAACAGTAAAATATGCGCTATAAAATAGAGGGAAATAACAATGTCTTTCAATTAAAAATAATGTATCTAATACTTTGGAAGGTAATAAGAAAATATTATTATTCGTTCAGAATAATTAAAAAAACATATCTTCGTTGGCATTCATTCGTTAAATATAATAGGATTGGTGTTAATTTTTATAACGACTTCTTAACATATTCAGCTGCTTATGTTTCATGCCGAAAATTTTCTGGCATTAAATGCAATACTAAACTTTACATTTTTGCTCGAAAAGAAAACATTGTATAGCTTTCTATTCCCATACTAAATATTAGTGATTCACCGTAGAATTTGAGGTAGAGTACTACACCCCGAAATTAATCGAAGCAGTTGAGTAATGGGATCGTTTACCATGTTTTTTATTGCAGGATCTGATAGAGTTTGTAAAGTAAAAAGACCCCTATTTTTTCCGTTTTTTGATCCTTCAATTATTTCTCGAGTTATAAGCGGCGAAAAACTGAAGTTTTTAACCCTTTCGGAAAAGTGCAACCTCTGACGTATATCGACTTGGTCCAATCACAATCTGATCCCGCGAAGCTACATCGCCCTGTCGCAAAAAGGGGGGGGGGCACAGCTGGCTCTCCCAATGGGAGCGATTGCGACAGAATCTGTGCGAACAGACCTTCCGATAACCCCCCTCCACTCCCTTCCCTTCCCCTAAAAGCAGTCAAGGACGGGAGGTAAATGATGTCAATGTTATCACAGCAGATTTTCCGGTGGGCGTCACCTTTTGCTAATTTTACTTTTTGATTTATTAGTGAATTGCTGCGGTTAGAACATTAATTTTTTCACTAAAATTCGTTTTTCGCTTTCATCTAACGTCTTCGTGTGCACAATTGCAATTTCGGTTCCGAGTAAACGCCCCCATTGAATGCGATTCACTTTCATTGCGGAAAATGTACAGTTTTTCGTCGGAAAGTGAATTCAAGTGAAGGAACGTAGTGGAAATCAGAGAGCAGAAAAGGCTGCGTCATCCAGCCTTTAACACGGTTCGAGTTAAAATGTCTTCGGCGTTCCAGCGCGTCTCTGCGGCTGAGTAGACGGCATTCCCTCCAGGCAGCGTCGTCCGGGGAGGCGTCGAAAGGCGGCGTCGCTAAAGCCTCCCCCTCCTGCTCTAAGGGGGTGGGGGGAGGAGGCGTAAGGGGTTCCAACGCACGCAGGCCCAGCCGGCAAACCCCAGGGAAAGAGAGAGCGGTCCCCGAGGACATTCATCACATCTCTGGTCGCACGCCACTTCCGCCAGGGTGCCATGAGACCCTCCTCGCCAGCGATGCAAATAAAGAGACAAAGGGCGAAGGGTTTAAAGCGGTTGCCGGGGAGGAATGGAGGGCCCTGATATCCTCACTAAGCCCTGATGCTATTCCGCAAGTGGAATCAGTGGAATCAGGCTCAGGCCCCCGACCCTTGCTGGCCACTTTGGAGGCAGGGCCCGCATGACGATGCCCGTGTGACATCAGACAGCCCGAGTCAAAGGATTCGCGTCAAAAACGCGGCAACTCCGTCTCCATATTGAGAGAGCCAGGAAAAGATGGGCTGGAGAGATTAAATGCCCTTTAAGATTTCGAAATTGTCTTCACGCAGGAGAAGCGGCTTTTTCGAGCGACGATATCACATATTTCTTCCCACATTGTGAGTGCTTCACTGAAACAAAGTGCGTTTACGAGTGAGAGTTCAAGAGCTTGGCGGCCAATTGATTACAGCGGCACGAGGATTGTTAGCATGAGAACCCTTTTCTCTTCGACGCGAAATCGAGAATTAGAAGGCGCAATAACCTCGCACCTCGCAACAGCGATGCAGCACACCACCGCCCACACTCACATCGTTCCTTGTCTCTCTCCGGGTTTACTTAAGGAGGCTCCACCGTGACTCCGCGATTCAAAATCCCGTAAAAGAGCTATGTTATTTCATCAATAAATATCGATCCAGAAAAACACCCTTATGGAAAATCATCTATAGGTATTGTGATAACGCATGCACAATAATTGTAAGAGTATGCTATTTTATAGCGCGATGTAGTTGCAATCTATTTTTAACGAGCTCTTTTAACTCATTTTGACGTCGGAACATGACTGAAGTGCTGTAGCCACGTTTAATTAACAAAGTGAGAATACATGCCCAATCCCGCTCATACGTATTTTAAAATAGGTTAAATATTTTCTTACTTAGTTTTGAACTATTCCCTTGCAAATACAAGTCTTTGCTTTGAATTTTATCAATAGTCGTATTTTTGAAAATTGTTTGGCAACAATGACGCTGCTACCATTTGGAAGCATTCGTACTAATTGCACCATGTCAATAACCAATGAAATATTTAAATTACATAAAAAATATAAGAAGGACCTTAGTTTGGTATATTCCTTAATTAAGTTAGTCAATAGTGGGTGCTTTCCATTCAAGCGACTCATGCGTCGTCTTGAGTTAACTCGCGGAAACTCAAGTCGACTTGTGTCTTCACGAATGGAAAGCAAGTTTCAGATGCGCAGTAGCTGATGCGCTAAGGACTTCCACGGGGACTCGTGATTGGTGCGTTTTTGTGGGAAGGAAATCAGGAGCTTCCTTATTGTTAGCAGTGCAAATCTTGCTATAGCAAAATTGTTACCAATGAACAAAGAAATGAGTTGTAGGATGATTAATTAAGAAAATACTTAACTTAAACATTTGTTCTGATTTATCGGTTATTTTCAATATGCCTTTTGTAGACGTATTGTGATTTAGAGCTTGCGCCGTCCTTCCTTCTTTTTTCAGTAACTCACCATTACCGGTGTGTCAACGTGTGTCGACTCGCGTTTGACACACTAGCGACACACACTGATTGGAAAGCACTACACGCGACACAAGTTGACTTGTGTCGACTTGCGTCGATGATTGGAAAGCACCCAGTCTGGTAAGCACGTTCCGTCACAGGTACCGTTGCCAATGATAACAACATTCTGCAGCGCCGCTTTCATATAACTAAGGCTTTTCTGTTGTTTTCAAGCAAACATTTATTAATATCAATTCAACAAGTGTGGTAAGGCGAACACTTTTTCACTAAGCTAAATTCTGCATGAAATTGCGCATCTTATATTAGTTTTTCGTCAAAACGACATTCCTTTTTACTTTATTAATCTACAATTTCACCGCAAGAGCGATGCTCTGCACTAAAGCCACATATAAAATATCTGATTTTCAACGTCTTTTTTCTTCAAATATATGATGGAAAGGCCAAATTATTTTATTGCCAATCGATAGAAGGGCCAAAAAATGATGTGTCCTGAAATTTTCCCAAAAATGACATCTACTTCATTATTCGGTGGTGCGTCCTTATTTGGCTCTACCCTACCAGCAATCGAATGTGCCGGACACTCAATTCACCGATTTCGATAGACTCACGTCAGGGGATCGATGTCGTCCATTGGGATCGCAGAGTAGTCAAATGCCACTCGGCTAGAGTCCATTCAATTACAGTATGCAACTCGAACAGGGGGGGGGGAGTTAGGAGGCACTGTCGACGGAGAAGGGACAACCTCTAGAAACGCTGGTGGACAGATTTAAATTATAAATTCATTCATTGTTCAAAGATTAATGATGGTGCGCATAACAATGGAAGTGAATAAATGATAGCGTTGTGACAAGAATTAGTTATGTATAAATAATATGCACCTATGTGATAGGTACTCCGCTCGCCACCACGAGGGTGTGTGGCAGGGGGTGAATATAACAAACAAGTACTTACTGTTACGCAACTGACTGCTACAATGTTACTCTTTCAGAAGACGTGTTATGTTTTGAGAGTCGTCTGCAACTAGGTGTTTAGTATCTACAGAGTGATGAAGTGATGACTGGTTAGAAAGGCATTTTTCTAAATATATGCATCTGCGTTCCCCTAGCATACATGCTTTAGTGATGCTTTAAAATATGCTTCATGCACTACTCAGACTATTCTAGCAATATTTCATCCACCATTCCCTTCCCAATGCTGTCTATTATGTTATGATACGCGGGAAAAATGGCATCTTAAATCTATTGAAAGGACAATCTATACCTATAATCTTGTTTATCTGATCACATCCAGCATGATACGCATCTCAAGAAATATCTAGTAACTTCATTGAACCATTTTCTTTATTTCTCAAGGAGACTTATTTGGTATTAAAACCGACGATATGCCGTAGAATGCACCATGCACAAAAAAGAGAGGGTTCATTGTCACAATTACATAGTTTAGGCGAAGGAGTCCTTAGTGAATGTGTCGGAGGGTTATAGAAGCTTTATGGGGTTTGAGAAGGTGGAATATCAGCTTTAGTTAACACATTGATGTATCCTAATAAGGCATGTAGTAAGGTGGCGCCTGTGGTTTTAGTCTGAAGGAAAAGCGTTTCTTCAAATTGAGCCTCTATTGAGCAAGGCACGGTCGTTGCGTGGCAATCGACAGGAATCACTCATCTGTTGCCCCCCATTACTTCCCTGGGTTAGAAACACTGAGTTACCCCCACTTAAAGTCTCACTATTATTTATTTAACAAAAATCACTGAATTAAAAATAGTTGACCGCGGACACAGGCCAAGGTGGGTTCTCATTTGGAAAAGGGCGAAGATAATCTCTGGTCAGTGGCCGAGGAAAGGGTCGGGAACCCCGCTGGGTCCGGTCCCAAAGCGGGGAAAGACATACCTGCTCGAAGCCTTGCTTCAAGAGAGCTCCGGAGTGGAAAAATATTCTAGAGGAACCCGTGGAAAGGAAAGCTTTTTCCTGCGTAGGACTCCGGCGCGAAAGGGTTAAATATATCCTGATAATACTGTTTGGATTAAATTCTATTAATTTGTATTGTATCTCGTTAATTACTCCTCTCCCACTCAATATGCTTAATCAGCCATATAAAAGCAAACTCATTATTTATTAATAAATGCTTTCACGATTATCCACGCTCATGCATCCCCAGAGGGTAAAATAACTACATACTGAATATATTTCTATCAATTAACGGTTAAAATGATAATTGGTCGCTAGGGATTGTTTTGAAATGCGTCTAATCTTTTTTTACGAGTTTAACATGCACGCCATTAGATTTATTTTTCCTGTTTTTTTTTCAGTAGTCTATTGCTTCTGTATCACAAATAACCGGGAGAAAATAACGATCAGTTGAGCTTGTGGAATTCTCTCGAGGATCACTACAAAGAGATTCGATATTCTAATCATTATCATGTGTCAATTCCCATGGCGTATTCCTATTCGTCGGCCATCACACCTTCACATTCGCTAACGTAAATGAGTCCACTTTGTAAAATTCCACAGACTTTTATTAAAACCGACCCAGTTTTCGACGTATACAGTCATTATCAAGGATAATAATAATCAAAGGACAATTTTACAAAGTGAGTTCATTTACTTTATCAATATGTGGTTTAATCGAAGTCAAGCCAAGCAATTTGTCATATATTCCCATTCGCTCCTGCGTGCCTCTTTCGTCCATTTGCATGCGCAGACTCATGCATCAGCCCCATCACTTTATTTTTACTCACCACTCATATTTACGTATAAAAAGACTAATATTTGGCGTAATATTAAGAAGTGATTCTTTCTCTCAAATGTCTCTTCTTCTGTCCCCTCGTAGTTTCTTGACACGGCGATAGACTGCTCTGAAGGTGCCCATGCGCCACTGAAGATTGGCGGAGACTGGAGGAAGATCCGTTGGGAGCGGAGGGATACTGGAACCAAGGAGCCCCCCACCTTCAAATAGAATTTAATAAATCCCGGACCGAACACGTCGTACCGATGGACTGGAAAGCAGCCGATGTAACACCCGTTTTTAAAAGGGGTAATAGGGAGCAGCCATCTAACTACAGACCTATATCCCTCACATCCATTTCATGCAAGGTCCTAGAACATATAATTGTCAGTTCAGTCATGGGACACCTAGATAGCCAGAATTTATTGTCCAATGTCCAGCATGGCTTCCGAAAGAGCAGATCGTGTGAAACCCAACTTGCTCTCTTTTCCCACGATATTTTAGTTTCTGGCAAAAATAATATTCCAGTGGATTCTATATTTCTCGACTTCAAGAAAGCTTTTGACAAGGTGTCTCATAGCAAACTAATTTTGAAATTAAAATCTTATGGGTTAGACAGTAATATTAAATCGTGGATAAATGTGTGCTACTTGTGTGTTACAGGGTTACTTTATTGAATTCAGTGATCATGTGAGGTTGATATTTGAGAACTATGATTAATACTACTATGTCTACGATGTACTTTTTGTCCTGGATGTTCCTTATGCAGGCTCCCGTCGTGCGTCATTGTTGAAGATGCTAGTATTCCGGGATTTCTGCCTCTTAGATATTCCGTGTTTCTTGGACAACGGTTTCGCCGGCGTTGCAGTCGGCGTTTTCAGGTCAGAAGTGTACGCTGCTTCATTTTTGGTCCGCCTTATAAACCTAGGGATATAAGCCGGAAAATATGAAGCAGCGAAGTATACAAGACTAGCATCTTGAATGTTAAATATTCATTACCACAAGAATGCATAATTTGAAACGTAACCAAGAGTATGGACCAATATTGAGGCCTAAAATTCAAGGACTACAAATGCCAATATTATAGCTATACAACGACCGTAAGTGTATTCATCTAAGTCAAGTTTTACCGCAATATTATTACACAACGTAAACATGTATGAGTCACTATTTGATATATTGCTCAGCTGATTGGATATTCTAGATCCCCTAATGGTCACCGAATGGATATTCTGCTCACTTGAAAGACATATGAAACCACGTCACTACTTATTGAAAACATGGGCTGTCGTGAGTACAATTGGTGTGCCTTTGGTCGGATATAAAAGTAATTACTCCTGTGTTGGGAGTGCAAGCGGGCACACCACGTACTGCTGCTTCCTTTCGAGTGGAAAAGCAGAGATAGGAAGGATCGCTACATAAAGGAGAACTTGCCAGTCAGATGCTAAAAGCCTGCCATGAAGTAAAAACGTCTTTGAAGTGCCGTCAGTTAAGCGTCAACAAGTGACAGGAGGAGGAATAATTCGATAGAGCGGATCCTATGAAATTAATAACACGAAGATCGAAAGCGTTGAAACCATAAGGTATTTAGGTGTAACAATCACTAAAGATTTATCGTGGGGAAGACACATCTGGGAACTATGCGGCCGAGCGAAGAGAAAGGTAGGATTTATAAAAAGAGTACTTGGGAAATGTGATGAGAAGACAAAAGAGCGATGTTACTTTTCACTAGTTAGGCCCTTGAGTATGCAGCCAGTGTATGGGATCCGAATGAATTAGGATTGATCAGAGAACTAGACAGTGTGCTGCGTAGAGCAGCTAGGTTCGCTAAAAGGTTTTACGATAGGTTGAGTAGTGTTTCAGAATTAATTCAAGAATTAGGGTGGGAATCATCATCAGAGTGTAGGTTAAGGTACAGACTAAATCTATTAAAGAAATTTCTATCAGATAGCTTTGCTGAAGATGTTAGGCATATGTTAAAAACACCAGCGTATTATGCTAGATTCGACCAGATATATAAGATTAGAGAGATAGATTGTCGTACCGATAGATTCAAAATGGCATTTTTCCCCCGTACTATAAGAGAACAGAATAGGCAGCATAGCAAAGAGATAGGTAGGGTAAATATTTTATAGTAGTATGTAGTGCACGATGCATTTATTACTCCCTTAAATACTATAGATACTAACAATCTAGTTGTATGAGACCTTATAGTTGCTTGTTTGCATGTCGGTAGTGCATGCTTGGTGATCTTCACCCCCTGCCACACACCCTCGCGGTGGCTTGCAGGGTATCTTACAGATGTATATGTACATGAACATACCACCACTTCATACAAAGCTGGGGCTCATAAAGATTTTCGTGAAGATACTTGACGATAAGCTTACAGAGTTGAGTTACACGAAAGTGAAAAATAAGTACTGCTCATACGTCCACAAATAAGAAAGGTCATTGGCACTGGCACTCCCTACTCTTACTGGGTAGTACTGAAATACGTGTCAATCAAGTCAGTAATAACCTATTTTCAAGGAAATCCGCTATTTGAATATTGTGCAGAAATAGATCAGTGTGTGCAGACAGCTGGGTTGCAACATATCTCATTAAATTCTTCTCTTAGAGTCATATCTTGACTTAAAACCTCAGTCAGCGACAAAGATGGCGAACGTTTTCGTTAGGGCATATTAGTACTGCTATCAGGGTCAATGGAGATATTGACAGAATACTGCTGGACGCTTCAGCGCGCCAGTCAAAATTCCGAGCACAAACACGTCCGATGCCGAGAAATTCAAACGAAGCATCATTCATTGAATTAAAGACGTAGGCACAATTGTCTGAGGTTTCAGGCGTGATGCAGAGGAAAAGCATTGCACAGTCCTTTCTCGTAGCTGTCTTAGCATAACGCTTAATCTCGCAGACGCATTACAGGCGGGGAGAACATCTTTCTTCTTCAGCAATTCGGCCTTAAAATGCTGTATGAAGCGAAGCCCGGTCGCAATAAACGTTTTTCTCTGCGGAAGTTGCTCATTTCTCAGTTACTATTATGACGTAGGTATATTGCGTACGCCTGTAGTTTAAGGCAATTGATAAATAAATGCTGTAGTTAAACTTCTGTCTGGGTGCTGCTTGCCTTGGCACAATTTTAAATGTTCATAAGCGGTTGATGCCTAATATATCAAAAAACGGGGGATAATGGAAGCAAATAGTTTGCATACCTATCTTGTTTTTCAGCATTTTCCAACTCTCTTCGAATTTGTGCTGGATCCATGAAATTCATTATTCCTTTATTATCATTGTAATGTATCATTTACAAATTGAGCCTTAAGGAGGCTCCACCGGGACCTCGCGATTCAAACTCCCGTAAAAGAGCTATGTTATTTAATGAATAAATACCGATCCAGAAAAACACCCTTATGGAAAATCATCTATAGGGTGATAACGCATTCACAATAATTTCGTGAGTATACTATTATATAGCAGGTTGTAGTTTGATTCTAATTTTTACAAGCTCTTTTAACTCATTAAAACATGACTGACGTGTTGTTGCCACGTTTACCTAATTTATAAAGTGAGAATACATGTTCAATACCGCCAATGCGTATTCTAAAATATGTTAAATATATTCTTTCTTAGATTTAAACTATTCCCTTGCAAATACAACTCTTTCTTTTGAATTTTATCAATAATCGTTCTGAAAATTGTTTGGCAACAATGACGCTGCTACCATTTGGAAGCAATGGTATTAATTGCACCGTGTAAATAAGCAACGAAATATTTAAATTACATAAAAAATATAAGATGGACCTTAGTTTGGTATATTGCTTAATTAAGTTAGTCAATAGGCTGGTAAGCACGTTCCGTCACAGGTACCGTTGCCAATGATAACAACATACTGCAGCGCCACTTTCATATAACTAAGGCTTTTCTGTTGTTTTCAAGCAAACATTTATTAATATCAATTAAACAAGTGTGGTAAGGCGAACTCTTTTTCACAATTCTAAATTCAACATAAAATTGCGCATCTTATATTAGTTTCTCGTCAAAACGACATTTCTCCTTACATTATTAATCTGCAAATTTTACTGCTATGCCGTATAGCCACGTGTCAAATATCTGATTTTCAACGTCTTTGTTCTTCAACTATATTATGGAAAGGCCAAATTATTTTATTGCCAATCGATAGAAGAGTCAAAAAATGATGCGTCCTAAAATGTTCACTATTATGACATCTACTTCATAATTCGGTGGAGCCTCATCAATGTTATCCATAATTAATGCACATTTCGTGATTGCATAACCGTGGCCAGCATGAAGCAGGGAGGAAATCTTTTTCGGAATCGAACCAGTGCTCTCATGATGGGAAGCCAGTAGTCTCGCCAAAACATCAATCTCGATAAAAAGAGCTGGGGGTGATTGGGTGACTTTCGGGGAGAGCACAAATCCGGTCTTCTCCAGGGCAAGAGGGCAAGGGTTTGCAAGGGAACGCCTCGGCATCCTATTCGGTGGGCGACTCGCCAGGCCGCATCCCTAATCATGCGTGTCGCCTCCTTTCGGCATCCGGGCGAAGGGAAAAGGGACCGGGCTGCCGCCTTCCGAATTCAACCCCGCTGCTTCCACCACGTGGTGCTTAAAGGGGTCGCAGGTCGATCCTTACAGTTGTGGCCGGTGATGACACATTTCCAAACCAACACTTGCTACATTCATCATCAAGGGTCAACAATCCTAGGGTTGCTAAGCGACGCAGCCCTCCACTCGATTCTTCTATCGGCCAACCTCTTCATATTGACGTAGCTCCTCTCTTTTACATCCTTCACAACTTGCTCCATATACCTCATACGAGGCCTGCATTTTCCATTCTTCCCGTTCACTCTTCCCTCGGCGATTGTCTTCATCAGGCCGTCGTGTCTTAAGATGTGGCCGATTAAGTTTTCCCTTCTTCTTTTTAGAGTTGTCAGCAGACTTCTCTTTTCTCCCACTATTCTTAAGACTTCTTCATTTGTCGCTCGGTCGATCCATTTTATCTTCAACATTCTTCGATAGCACCATATTTCGAATCTTCCACCCTTTCTTTTCCGTGTCATGTCCACCCTGTCATCGTCCATGCCTCACTGCCGTAAAGAAACATGCTCCAGATATGCGTTTTGATGAATTGCTTCCTTACTTCCAAGCTTGCATTTCCAGCTGTTAGGACATTCTTCTTTTGATAGAATACCTTCTTTGCCTGGGCTGCTCTACTGACTATCTTGCTAGCTTATCGAAAGTATATTAACAAACGTGGAATCCATTAAATATCTTGGAATAAGTCTGGCACATGATCTATAGTCGGGTAAAAACATATGTGAAAACAATGGTCGAGGTGTCGCAGACATGGACATTCATCAAAAAGGGACTGGGCCAATGTGACGACCATGTGCGAGGAATTAGCTACTTTTCCCTTTTTGGACCTCATTTGGAATATTTTTCCAGTATAAGGGATTCCTACCAAATCGGTATAAATAATTATCTTGAACGTGTGCAGCGAACATCGGCAAGATTTACAAGGAGCGGTAAGATAATTATACTAGCGAAATCAGTCTATTATAACTCAAATCGGAATCATTATTATAACGCAGATTGAAATAAAACCTTTTAAATAAGTTCCAGGGTAATATTTTTATTGATGAAATTTAAAAAATTTGGCGAACTCCAACTTGCTACGGTAGAATCGACCATTAGTGAAAATTACTGCTGAATCTACAAGTTTAAAATGCCATTCTTTTCTTCGTAATGTAAATGGATGTTTATATAATATAATTGTGTTAATACAAGTACATCAAGTATATCCTAAAAAGTTGCACGTTGGCATAAATACTTAAAGCTGACCAATCTAACAGCTTCTTTGTGCATACTTGCTTTGCTATTTAAATTTTTTGTTACGTTTCTGCAAGAATATAGTTAGTTACTAATGCTTTGTTAGCATCATATGTAATGCATGTTTGGCGTAAATTCACCCCTGCCACAAACTTTTATGGTCACTTGCAGGATGTTGTGTAGATGTAACCGGGGCTTCCCGCGGCCTTCAAGGCTTCGATCCTTCGAAAAAAAGACACAGTGGCATGAATGGACTAATCTGATGATAAGGGACTCGATTGGATTGAAACTGAGCTTATGAGACAACCAGATTTGTAACAGCACCAGCAGATTCAAGCATTGTGAACCAACGATCTAATCTCAGTCTAGATGGGTGAGTTTTCATCTCTGTAGAAATCATGCAAAACTGAGAAATCCAGCAAATTGGGGCCAGGACCTTCAAGCAATTCCATTTCTTTTAAGCCTTCATCGCTGCTTGCCTCTGAATTTTTGCTTCCAGTTTTCACGGAATCAGGCTCCCCTCAATGACTTTCACTGCACTTGGCCAGCGTGGCTGCGCACACCCTCTTTCGTCTTGCCTCAAATCAGCATTTGTCGCTCATAATCCGACTCTTCGATTTGTCTCGCGCTGAAATTGACAGTTTCATTTTTGTCGAGCGCCATCGTGATTTGCACTCCGAACCTTTTTATGAGAATAATCGAGCAGAATACGACAAATTTCGAGTTAGGGAAGAAATCTGAATCATAGACCTGCTCTAAACATTCTAAGTGAAGTTTAATTTCCTTTCATAGCACTTTGTTTTTCACCCTCTAATATTGAGATTCTACACAAAGAGACGCCTAATACAATTGGTTTTCTAAAAGTTAAACAAATGGACGTTGTTCACGAAGTGTTTTTCTTTTCCTCTCGGTGCCAACCTATTTTTGAGGACGGCGATAATTATGGAACACCGTACTTTGCACGCTCTAGCTCGGAAAATGTCGATGCAACAGAAGTGAACCACTTACAGCCACGTTCTCTCCATTGAAGCTAGCCAACTCTCTTCTCAACGTCTTGGACGAGGCAGTAAATCAAGTTTCCGTGTGACATCACTGATACTGACTGAATAACAACTGCATTCGATCTCAGGTTTAATGTTCTTTATAAAAAAAAAACACCAAATACTCTTTCTTAATAGTTACGAACTTTTCCCTCACCTCTATCACTTTTCATCGAGCTTAAAATGCACTTGACGGTTTGGCGATAAGAAAGAGAAGACAAAGATCTGGTAAGGACAAACATTTACAGAAACAAAGATGAAAAGCATGTACTGCATACCTTATAGAAGACTAGACGAGATGACACTGGTTATGACCCGGTGGTGTACAGCCTTCACAAATACCATCGGCAGGGAAAGCATCAGATCTCCCTTCCTAGATCAGAGTAATAAATAAAAATTACTACTAACGAACAGGAAGCGTTGCCAAAAATTAAGGAGCTCGAAAAAAGTATTGCAAATGATCAAAGAAAGATTTTAACATCCTGGAATATCATAAGAACAGGTTTTTCTTGGCAAGCCAAGGAAAAGTTCCACTATAAATGCCCGTTGAAACTTTCAAAGGCCCCGTTGTGCCACAAATGTTCGCTTTCGAACGACCCTTATAAATTGTCGAGGGCTTGGACTGTGAGCTCGAGGGTGAATCCCTTGCTGGCGTTCGTACGGGGCGAATGGAATGCAGAACAATAGAAAGATGATGACAACGCGAGTGGGAAAACGCCGAAAGGAGTTGCTGCTCAGTTGGCGAATTGAGTCACCTGGTGGTGTCAGTCACCTCGCACCTCGAGTCCATAGGAGCGCCCTTCTGCCAGCCTGGATGATTGCCTACCACCCTCCTAAGTGATGCAATCCGGCCTCCTGCACCAAAACATACGTCTTCTTGACAGCCGTAAAGACGCCTTTGTGGACGGTAAGGCGAAATATCCGGACGGCAACAACTTCCGGCAAAAAGGCTGCGCACACATGTCGTAGCGTCGCCGGTTCCTCATAATGCATCGATTCCAATTCTCACGGCTCTCATAGAAGGATGACTTACATTTCATCAATACTTATTTTATGTTTCACTAATTAACGCTATGGCAAACGGCAGCTGGGAATAACTTACAAAGGAGACCTCAAAAGATCCGACCAGAAGACATTTGTTCAATCGAAGCACCGTAACAGAATTCAGCAATGCCAAGAAGCCCATGCAAAGGGAAACTACGATAGATGCACGCACGAATGAACGAACCAACCACTCGCAGGTGGCCACACCAACTCCGCTGGGTTTAGAATTCGGAAAAAAAACAAGTCCTTACGTCACCGCCCAAATAAATGGGGAACGCAGCCGACGGCACTCAACTGCCAAGCCGGTGGGAATTCCGTGGAAAATTCAATCGTATCGCTTGCCAGAAAAACTTCAAGTATTTCGTCCACTGCAATAAAAATGTGTTGCACATGCTGAGAATACGGAACGCAAAATATCTAATGGGAGATAAACTCGAGCATAATAAAATGGAGAGGCAGTTTTATATGACCGAGAGGAGGCGGCTTCAATCCTCTCAGGGAGACAAGGGGCCCTATTCTGGTTCTCGTAACCAGGGCGAGTCGCCTGTTTCTCACAAACAGTGAGACGTTGAGTTCTCTTTCTTATTGCGTCGCAATCCGTGTTAAACTACAGATCACAGGTTACGCTCCGCCAATCAGGGAGCACATTCTTATGCCGGTTCTACTATTGGCCGGTTACATTCTAGTCTAGCTATCGCAAGATCTATCACCCAAATTAGTTGCGTGAGTCGAGTATGATGAGTTAAATACAATTTTGGGTGATTTATAACATAAGTGGGGCCAATGGCGTGCTCTAAGAAACAATTCTTGTTAAATTTTTGACGTATTTGTGCTTGTACTAGATACGCATGAGAATGATCGTAGTGTGATGACTTCTTGATTTGCTGTTTAGATTGTGTACTTCGTAATGATATATGTTTCTCAAATGGCCTTGTAACTATTTGGTGACACGTTGAGCTACCATGTACCTATACAAAGAAATCACCATTTGTGGGAATTTTTCTTAAGAAACTAGCACATACCCATGATTTAGTGCATATTAGTGGGCATTTATACTATGTTGACACAAAAAGCACTTCCAACTTGAACTTCCAAACAGTAGGTGCCCACATATACAATTTGGACTCTCCAGGAAGATTAATGCCTAATGCTGACTTCATATTCATGCATTTATTATTTTAGCTACTGTATAGGCCTTTTAACTATTTGGGTTCAAAGCTTGCAAGGTTTTGTAATTTTACATAACCGAATTTCTTAAAGTACAAATTTATATTTTTTTGCTACTAGAACACTGCATTTCCTCAAGAGAAATAAATATTTCTGTGTAAGTTACTGCTTATAACATCATTGACAAAGCCAACTTGTTTATAATTCTTTCTATACGAACAAAATAGTTGAGAAAACATTAAAAAAACACTAAAAAATGCAATAAAGGGAAAACAATTGTATACGTAATGGTCTAAGTGTGATTAATCATTAACTTCATCTTAGGCATATTCCATGTACATTCAAATGTTCATAATGCTGAAGTATAGGGTCATCACTTGCATAGTAACTTGACACATAAAATCCCTGGCATGAATTTATTTGCATCGAGTCATAATTAATCTCTTTTCTGCAATGTGGAATACTGTTTTGACCTGTCTCATACATTTTCAAGAGTTAACAAGAAGTAAGTTGGAATCCAATGTTGAAGTAATATTCCTACATTAGCACATCATTCGACGAGCTCTTTCAATATGTTAACCGCTATTGAACAAATACTTTGCTTTGCTTATTGCTTCACATGTGGTTCAATGAACTTAATCCTCGTCATTAGTACAATGGAGATCCTATATGGCGATTCAATATGTATTGCTTTCTATTAACAAGAAGTGTATCGGCGTGGGTAGGAAAAGAATTATTTCTTTGTGCGGTACGGTATTTCTTAGGCAGGGTTGATCACAACTTTTCGGCGGTAGTAAGATAAGAACTATTACTGCACACTAAAACTCCGACGAGATATATTCACCCTACCTCATCTGTAGACGATTAATTGGATTATTATTCAACAACCCATACTGATACAATTAAAGATATTCGCATTTCAAAAATAAAAACGGTAGCAAATTATTTAAAATAACATTATGGCTCATGACTTAGTGGAAGTAATGTTAGTAAACAAAACGACGCATGCCATATTTCATTGCTCATCTGTTCCCTCCCCCCTTCCTGCCATTGCCGGATTGGCCGAAATTGATGACGTAGTTGGCATGTCGTCATGTTCAGCTGAGATATGCCGAAGCTTATCACTTGCGTGATGGGAATACATGACAAACGCAACCTCGGTGAAGCTGAGCGCTTGGTAACCTAAGTCACGTGATCATCGATAATAGGGGGCCAGGCTCTTTTGTAGCAGATGAAAGGAGCCATGGACACCATTTCTACAAGACACACGATCGGCACTATTATTTCGCAATGATATAAAATGAATGAGTGAGGCTATTCTTATTTTGCAACTAGTTTGAGAACAAGGTAACTCCATATCTCTCTGCATAAAATTGATGATGAATTATGATGAGATACAATCGTCAGAATGAAATGTGTGTTTGGTGCACAGTTTCAACAATTTCATATTCTTACAAAAACAAATCTGAGGCTTTAAATATAAAAGATGTCCTCTATGATTGTTATAGTTTCGGATGCCTCAGTTTTAACTTTTGCACAGCGGTTAACTCTTATCTTCTTCTCATTGGCGTACATAACATATTCGATAAACAAGGCCCTTCATCCTAATGCATAACATGTCCGGCACGGATTGACCCTTGAATAGCGGAAAATGCTCATTGCCCAAAAAGTGAATGTCAAGAGTGGAGATGCCCAAGTAAAGATGATCATGATCTAATATATACTTACGTGTAAAATACCCCCACACGAACAGAATTCTCCATTGACGCAAGCTTATAATTATCGAGAGTCAATTTTCAGACAAAACTTAAGCCATAATGGGATCGTTTACCGTATCTGATAGTTTGATATATCTGATTAGATATATTGATATATTGATCAGATAGATATCTGATAGATAGATATTGCCTAATCTGATAAGAGTTTGCAAAATAAAAAGACCCGTATTTTCCCGTTTTTCAATCCGTCAATTAGTTCTCGAGTTATAGGCGGCGAAAAATTGATGTTTTAAACCCTTTCGGAAAGGTGGGCGTGCTCATTACGTCATCCACTTCGTCCAATCACGACTGAGCCCGCGAAGCTATTTCGCCTTATCGCAACGGAGGACAACACACAGCTGACTCTGCTAATGGAAGCTGTTGCGACAGGATCAGTGCGAGCAGACCTTCGGAAAAGGGCAGATGGAAGTAGCCATGAGAAGCAGTCAAGGACGGGAGGTGGGTGACGTAGTGTGTCTCAAAGCAGCTCCTTCGGCGGGCGTCATACTTCGCTTATTTATATTGTTTTTGATTTATGAGTGAATGGCTCTGGTTAGAAATTTGATTTTTTCACTAAAATTCTTTCTTCGTTTCCATCTAACGATTTCGCTTACAAAATAGCGATTCCGGTTCCGACTAAACGGCCCCACTGCACGAAGATTGTACTCTTCTAGAATCACTTTGAGTCAGGCGAGTTTCACCGCACTCAGCCGCTTTAAATGTTAACATTTTTTAAAAATCAAAAGTAAAATACGGGTACGTGTAAAAATAATGATAGTATTTTAGATCCTTCGGGCCAGAGAAGAAGTGTTTCTTGGTCAAAGTACAGAGCCACTTCGATGTGATTTACAGTAAAATGCTCCTTCGGCGAATACGTTACATTTCCCAATATGGAAGTCATTGACGAGTTCCCTAGGATAGTTTTCCACCGTTACCGCCATTACATTTTTTGGTCTGTCTCTACCTATTCTTCATCCGTGTACAGTCTTATCGGAAAGGCAACGCATAAGTAACTTATAACAAAAAAAGGGTATTAATATCACACCAGTGGCATGACATGGTCTTTCATCTACAACTGCACGATACCCTGCAAGTTACCGCGAGGGGGTGTGGCATAGGGTGAAGATCACCAAGCATGCACTACTAACATGCAAACTAGCAACTATATTGTCTCATGCAACTTGATTGTTAGTATCTATAGTGTTTAAGGGATTAATACATGCATCATGCACTACAGAATAGTCTAAAATATTTCCCCTACCTATCCCTTTGCTATGCTGCCTATTCTGTTCTCTTATAGACGGGGGGAAAAATGTCATTTTGAATCTATCGGTACCTCAATCTATCTCTCATATCTCATTTGTCTGGTCGAATCTAGCATAATACGCTGAATTTGTTAAATAGATTTAATCTGTACTTTAACCTACGCTCTGATAATGATTCCCATCCTAATTCTTGTATTAATTCTGAAACATTACTCAACCTATCGTAACACTTTTTAACGAACCTAGCCGCTCTACACTGCACAGTCTAGTTCTCTGATCAAACCTAATTCATTCGGATCCCATACACTGGCTGCATACTCAAGGTGAGGCCTAACTAGTGAAAAGTAACATCGCTCTTTTGTCTTCTCGTAACATTTCCCAAGTACTCTTTTTATAAATCCTAGCTTTCTCTTCGCTCGGCCGCATATTTCCCGGATGTGTCTTCCCCACGATAAATCTTTAGTGATTGTCACACCAAATACATTGCAGACAGGCAATATGGGAGCTGAGAACTTGGTACAGCAATAAAAGTTATGGAAACTGTAGCACGAGGTACGAATTCCGTACAAATATTTGCGTGACCTTTTATAGTATAAAGACAGCTTGAAAGTATTTGAACTGAGAATTGAGCGGTTCTCAGTTCCGAAGTAACCGTTATACTTAAATGATTTTATTTATTTATTCATTAAGAATATATATTCAACGCCCATCGTATCCCTTACCCGCTTACGCAGGATGATCCCTCTTTTCCCAGGAGAAACATTAGCAAATATTTTGACAAAAAAATTTCATTCGCTTGTAAAAATATGATAACTCGAAAAACATTGCTTCGCCTTAATTCCCACGAAACAGCGTCTCCTCTTCATCTCATTAGAATGCTCGCACTCGCAGTTAATTAAGGTTCGGGAAATAACGCCGGCGCCTCTTCCTCCCCATTTGGCGCCGCTCTCGTGCCTCTCTCCCCGAAAGCTCCCCCCCTGAGGATAAGGGGGGCAGGGCCCCTGTTGGGGGTGGCCGACGCTCAAAGGGAACAAATATAATTACAAGCCTCGCGGAAAAGGAGGAGAAAACATTCCCCGATTCACGCGACCGCGTTTGAGAGGGAAAACTCCTCCCAGCTCCACGAGAAGACACCGGCAGGAAGTGACGCAATGGAGGCGGATCCTCATTGGCCGGCGATCACAGCGCCATTTTGGGCTCAGTGCGCAGCCAGAGTCCTTCTATCGCAAATCGCTTCATTGATTTCTGTTCACTGAATATAAGCTGTTACTATATATAAGCTGAACCCTGAAAGTCAGTGCAATGATCACGCATTAATAATGGATCTTCCGTTCTCGTTCGAATTCCATGCCACGAATATTTTGAATCTCTCATCATCGACCGTGGTGTTGCCCAGCATTTGGAACACTGGAAAACAAACCTGGAAGATATGACGGTGATGAAAAACTCGGGATAAGGTGTTATAGCACTACCACCTGACAAACTGAAGTTGTTGCGCGGTATTAATATTATCCTCGTCATAAATTTGAAACTTTCTCCATGACGCCATGCGCATAAGAGATGCAGGTCACTAATGAAGTTCGAAGAAATGTTCAAAGTCTATCGTGTTAAGTATTCCACTCAAATGCACTCCGCTCAGTCAATGGATGAAAAAAACTTTGAGAGGTTTGCTTTGGTAGAAAGTGAAGACCTGCTAGGTGTGTATTCTAGATTCCATTTTCCTAGACCTTTCTAAAGCGTTTGTCTCCACCAATTATAGCATCCTCCTTCATAAACTTCGCGAACGGTTCAATATTTCTGGTAATTTTAAAAATCTTCCTTAAAGTTTCCTCAGCAACCGAAGTCAAAGGGTCATCCTTTCTAGTTTTTCTTCTTCCTGGTCTCCAATGACACCTGGGGTCCCTCAAGGCACTGTCCTTGGTCCCTACCTTTTTATTTATGTATTGATGATCTTGCCTCCCTACTGCCTCCTTCCCAAGCTCACACCCTACTTTACGCCGATGACTTCAAACTTTTCAAGAACATTCAAACGCCCTCCGATTGTTATGAACTACAAGATGCCCTACGGCAGACCAAATTGGTGCAACGTATGGAAGCTTTAATTAAACCCAGACAAATGTAGCGTGATGTCCATTTCCCTAAAATAGGTCACCCACCAATTTAATTATACTAAAATGTTTTCTAAAACGTTTCTCTACATCTAAGGACCTAGGTATTCTTACAGACAATAAATTAAATTATTCCCAACACACACAAACCATTAAGTCAAAAGCAATGTCCCTCTTAGGCCTTCTCTAATGTTTCACTGAAGTTAATGACCCACAAGCCCTTCGATCCTTCTTTTCTTCTATCGTTCTTCCAATTCTTAACCTATTCCTGCCCCAGGTGTTTCACTCCTCAAACTAATCTCTCATCTCTGGGCTGTGTCTGCAATTTCTTTGCTAAAATAGTTAAAAATAGATTACCACATTTTCGTAACATGTCCACCAATACTATTCTCTCCTCCTCCTAATCTTAGCACCCTTAGACTCACAGCTGACTGAAAACTAATTTATAATATTCTCAATGCCACCATCCACTTCAACCAATTTGCTCTCCTTTCTTAACTTCGAAGTTCCTTCCCGCCCCACTCATCCTTTACTCCATGTGCCCATTCCCAGACTTTCGATTACTAGACGTTCTCTTTCCTTCCGTCTCTCCTCTCTATTGAACTCCCGCCCACAACACATTGATGCCTTTGCACTCCCAATTAAATCATTCATGAGCATTTCTATATCGAATCTGTCACCAGAATAGCCTTTCCCTTCTATTTGTTTCCTGTTACTTTTATTTTATTATTATCTTGTATATGTTATAAAATGTATGTACTGTTATTGGCCACTATAAAATGGCATCATTGCTGTATGTGGTTTTCTTTCTTAAAAAATAAAAATAAGATAAGCAGGCACGACCCAGTACTGAGAGGTGTTGGGGTGGCACAAGGGTGGAGGAATTGGTCGGCTCAGAAGGGATGGAACCTCCCTTCATTCCTGAGTGCCACAGCGTCGGAGAGATAAGAGCGCAAACACTCCAGCAATAGCCAAATGTGTACTTCAAATGTGTTAAATTCAAACCAGGGTCCAAGGAAGACCTCTCTTCCTTTTCTGGTTGCCTGTGCAAGATCATGGAAAGAACGGTGAATCGACGACTCCTTTGGCAGTGGATAGTGCCATTTTCCTATAGTATTTACGTCAGTTTCAGACGAACCGTTCTACCATTTAGCAAGGATTAACCATTATCTGCTGGAGGTTTTTCGCCTCTCACAGATGGCATTCGATAGAGCTTCGCATCAGATGAGACTAGCGGCGCCGTGCAAGTGGCATAGAGGGCAATCAGCCATTTTCATTTTTGATATATTCACCGACTGCACCATACAAAGAGAAGATGAGAAAATACCAAAGTGAGTCTCATGGACGGGATCATACAGTGCCTCTGAGGTCGATTTTTAGAGTAACACTTTTTGTCATCGCCATTAATTAATTACTTTTCCAACTGCATACATTATGAATCCCTGTGGAAGGCTTTCAATCATCTGCAGGTCGTGCAAAGATCGTAGCTACTGCTAGATTAATCCAGCTGACTCTAAATGATTTCTTGAATCGAAATAAAAATAATTTTTTCTGTCTTTTGCGGAGAAACGAAAATTTTTACCACGTGAGAGGAAACAAGGCAACGTCCAGAAGATCGGGATGTGAAGTCAGTCCTGTTAATCTTAGAATGGACTTGTATCGCCCAGTGAAGTGACATGAACACACCCATATTTTAAGGGGGAAATGTCAGACGATAAACGGAGTAGAACTAGTCGAAGAGGTGTGACAGAGCAAAGGGTAGGCACAGAACGGCTGCAATTGTCTGCATACCTAATCCTTGGAATACTTAGGACCTTGTAGTTCATAATGGCCCTAATACACATACACACCATTTCCCTGAAGAACGAATGTGTTTTTAACGAGCTCGCCACTCCTGCTTCACGTCCGTGTCAACGGTGGTCATAAGAGACGGACGCGGCCTGTGCCGTCCACGGCTGCGGTCACCCCGGAGAGGAATTTGGCACTTACACTAATTAAGACGGCCCTCAGGGTGAAGCAGCTTAAGGCCTTGGCTGGAGGAGATGATCTCACTCTGGCCTCTGGTCCAAAGGCATGCGAAATCAACGCATTGAGGTGGAAAAAGGTAATTCCCCGGGCGAATTCCCACAGAGACCGTTTTCAAGAACGTCACTTATCACGAGTACACCCGCATAAAAGACCTAAGGCACTTAGCACGTCCACTCGCATTGTCGGCAAAGCATTCATCCGTCTGATCACGTGATAAATACTTAGCACATGAATACTTAAAGTTGACTCGTAATTATGCAAATATGAAGGAAAAAGAGCGATTTTTCACATGTTCGTACACTGACATGTACCTCCATCTCTTTGTAGCCTCATCGTTACAAATGCACATCCGTAAGCGTAAAATATTGAAAAGAAAATCTATTAAAATTCAATGCAAAAGATTTTGCTATTTGCAATCAACATCTTATTTGAGTAAATTATCCGATATGTTTTCTCCTGTTCATTTCGAGGAATAAACAAAGAACTGGGTACAAATTTCATATAATGTTAAACGTCCACCATGATCTCTACAACTAATTGTAAGTATCATTATCATTGATCAAAAGTACCGTGATAATGACATTTACTTGTACAAATTTGTTGTTCGGGTGTGCCCCGCGTACTAAAACCAGGTGTGATACCAGATAAAGTCACCAGCAACGGCCACGAAACGTCAGGTAGCACACCTGGTTATAATAAGCGGGGCACACCTGGTTATAGTACGCGGGGCACACCCGAACAACAAATATATGCACCTATAATGACCTGCGAAAGTTTCAAACAAGAGTTATGACATTTATTTGTCGGAGCCATGGTCATTGTTTAATGTAATGTGAAAATATAATTCAGTTCTTTGCTTATTCCTCATCGTGAATTTCCTTGTTTTTACAAAGTGGCGCCTTAAACAATTCAATATTTTCTTGGATAACAAATATAGATACTTCACAATACTTTTGAAAACTCTGTATCATCTTTGAGTGTGATTAATCTATTACTAAAATAAAAAGAAGAATCGACAATATACACGTCCAAGTACTCCTTTTGAATATGATATCAAAAGATAAATTCTGTAAATTTATTTTTCCAGAGCTCATATGTCTATGTACGTTTTATTAAAGCGCCAGCATTGCGACAACTGTTCAATAAACAGTACCCGTTTCTAATTATTTGTCGGGTTGGATTAATCTCAGAAAAACCTGTACTGACCAAGAAACATTTAGCAGAGAATTTCTCCATAGTTTGGGCTTTTGCGATGACTGTTCATAAGCAAGTCTATTCCCAGATAATGTTTCCAGAGAGAAGTTCAAATAATATGGAGGAGAGACAAGACGCGATGAAGATTGAAGCGACTCTCGGAGGACAACCGACACAGGAAAAGTGTTTTCCAATCGAGAGTCCAAAATGTCATTTTTCTTCAGATGTTCGCTTCCACGCCTGCCTGGCCTCCCCCTCACAGAGGTAATTGAATTTCCCTGCGCGCACTCACCCGAGCCTCACAACGGAGGCCGCCGAAATCTTTTCCCAAGGTGTGCCTCAGGCCCTTATATCAGTCAGGAAACTTGCTCCCGGCGCGTCTAAGGCTGCTGTAGCTGCTTTTCTTCTGCCTCGTCCCACCGACACTCTGCCACTCCCGAAGAAGCAACTTGGTCGGAGGAAAAGTTAGGGCGAGCGAGTTCGCTGGACCGAATCAAGGATGCGCTTCGGCAACTTCGGACTCCTTTAAAGTTATTTCTCCGAAATGAGCAACACACGGAAAACTATCTATGAAATGCCACTTCCTATGCTCAAATATTTCGAATGCATCGATGATTTACTTTTGCTGGAAATACTTGTTAACATAACAATAATATTTTTAACATAATCAAATTGAAATTAAATAAATTAAAAAATCACCCAAGACGTGAAGCTAATTTCGTCTCGCAAGGGGTTGCACCATTCATGTCAGCACCGGGGAAATGTTGAAAGGAATGCAACATACCCCACTGAACATGTTAAGAAAATTGATCTTACACAATTCCACAATTATAATTTATTTTACGGATCGATTTCGACGCCTGAGCGTCATTGTCAAGGTACCTACTTACATCTGGCACAGTTCGGGTATAGGAGGGGAGGGGCGGGTATTGTAGTCTTTTAGGGTAGGTTTTGACATAGCTGAACACGTTGAAAGCAACTGGGAACATTAGAATTCCGTCACATCATTTAACATCTGAACATTTGGTTACATTTTATGTCTCATAATTTCTAATTTTTCCAAAGTATCTAGTTTCCAACTTTTGTCATATACATGTAGAACTTGTAGTTTAATATCATTGTTATGACCAATTTCTATCAGGTGTTTGGCAAATGAGGATTTACAGCCATTATATTTTAAACATCGTTGGTTCTTATTTTGAATATCCTGCCAACCTGTCCCACATATACGCCGTCCCACTCGCTGCATTTGAGCAGATACACATACCACTTCTGTCCTGGATTTCCACTCGATCTTTGGAGTTAAAAAGCACTTTCCCAATGGTGAGTAGAATCTCACACTGTACTTGTCCTTCGGGATGTGTTTCAATAGTGAGTATGAAATTGTCCGTGGAACGGTCACTTACGCCACTTCTTTGGTTTTTCCCTCTGGATAAACTGAAGGCTTGTCAAAGACTTTGTTGTATTGCCAATCACTTTTTTGCGGGGAAGTTTCTGTATTAAATGTTCACTGTATCCACTGTTTGTTGCTATAGTCATTATTGTGTTTGATTCTTCGTAATAATCAGCCTCACTCATGGGGATATACACCAGTCTGTGAACCATAGAATCAAGGGCTGCAAGTTTTTGGGGCAAGTGATGCTGGGAATCAGCGGGAATGATCACGTCGGTAAACGTACCTTTTCTTTCTAAAGATCGAGAAGTGATGTTTTGCGATACCTAAGGATATGGTGAAGAGTGAATGGAGTCACCTCCGAATTCCATGGTATAGTGAATGGAGGAGTGAAGGGAGTTAAGTAACTCGAGAAATGACGACAGCTGTCTTTTACTACCTGTCCATAAGCATAAGACGTCATCTACATATCTGAAGTAATAGCAGATAATTTGATTAATGGATTTTTTGAATTGAAGAGGTTGAGTTCTATTGAGTCATGAAAACCTCTACTAATAATGGGGAGAGGGGAGAACCCATAGATGGTTCTGCCTGTAAAAGTTCTCGTTGAATTGGAAATAATTTTGATCCATACATACATTTAATAATTTTTCGGTTTCGCTTATGATGTCTTTACTGATCAAAGACTGCTCGAGCAGATTAAGGGTAAAGGAGACGGCTTCTCTCGCCGGAACTGAAGTGAAGAGATTCCGGACATCAAAAGAAACGAGTTTTCTATTGTGAGGGGGAGTTATGTTGTTGAGCTGGTTGGCCAATTCGACAGAGTTTTTAATACTGTAGGAGGCTTTAAGGAGGTTAGCTCGCGACTGCTTGAGTCAAGTTGTCTAAGGAATCTTTTTAATTTTAGTACGAGTATATGCCTGCTAAGTATTCCTTACTTCACAAAGAAAATTACCTAAGTATCACAAGAAATAAGATGGAAAGTCGAAGAATTTATTTCTTATGATAAATTTAATCTGCTCGACGATGAAGTCAATTCAACATTTACGTGACTTAAATAAATTCATGTACTCAATGAATTTACTAATGCATAGCACCAGAATAATACTGTCAAAGCTTATGTTATAATATTTTTTCTGAAATATTCTTTAATATCTCATTAGCAATGATATTATTCATACGCCATACATTTTGGCTAGAGCGACCGCAGCGCCACTCGAAGTCAACTAACGCATTTCGTCTGATATAAGCGCAGTAATTGGTGGATTTAGCGAAAAATACGGTGGGTTAATGCCTTTTTTTTCGTGTCATTTTATTCCTTGTGGCATTACGCATAAAATATCGGTTTTTTGCAAAAATGACATGTCACTATGATATTTTTAAACGTTATATTCCCATGTGATGGCCATTCTCGCCGTTAATTGTGTGTAATTTCAAAATCAATTTGTGCAAAAAGGAGTAAGGGTTGGTATAATTATCTTTACTTTAATAGACAGAGGAACTTTAGTTCTATAAGTGCTGAAAGTATAAAAAAATGACATGACTTTCACTTTTCGGATGAACCTCCTTAAAATGTGAGAGGTCCTTGATGAGTGCGTTGGGTTTGGAAGAGTTGCGAAGGAGCGGTCGAGTGGGAGAGCACTGGGCGGATGGGAATGATGTCTGCTTCTTGTGTTTTCGGGAGTGCGACGGCGTAAATGTGGGACAGACTGGCAGGATTTATTCAAAATAAGAATCAACGAACATGAACGAAAATATAATGGCTGTAAATCCTCATTTACCTAACACCTGATATAAACTGGTCATAACAATGATTTTAAACCAAAAGTTTTACATGTTCATGACAAAAGTTGGAAACTAGATACTTTGGCAAAATTAGAAATTATGAGACATAAAATGTTACCAAATGTTCAGATGTTGAATGATGTGACGGAATTCTAATGTTCCCTGTTGCTTTCAATGTTTTTAACCTTGTTAAAACCTACCCTAAAAGACCTCAATACCCGGACTCCAAATTCGCCTCCACCAGTTAACTATCCTTCCCTATTATACCCGAACTGTGCCAGATGTAAGTAGGTACCTTGACAATGACGCTCAGACGTCGAAATCGATCGGTAAAATAAATTATAATTGTGGATTTGTACAAAGTCAATTTTCTTAACATATTAAATGCAACCAAGTTCCACCAAGTATCGCCTGCCTCCATCGTAATTAACTACAGCATGTAATGTATGTCACATACAAACATTCACAGAAATTGATGCAGTACTCCTGACTAAACCGTAGTGTGTACAATAATAGCTCTTTGACAAAGACATATTTTTGATTATCAATAACTTTGTGCAGCGTGCAGAATAAAAAAAAACTGTCCGACCTTTCACTTCCCTTCAAGTCAAGGCTTAAAGCACTGCCTTCCACATTTGAATGCACCTCGGACTGAAAGCATTGGTGCAGGAATCAGATAGGGATGGAAAGAAAGAGGGAAACCCTGCATTAACCTGCTTTAAATGGAACGAGACGTGGAGTTGACGATTTAACGTCCCATTCGACGGACTGCGAGCTGACCTTGAGGTGTTCTCTACACGGCACTCGTGGAGCGACCGGAATTCCAGCTATCACATCCTGCCGCTTCTGGAGCTGGATCGCGATCTCCCTCGATACAGGCAAGCTCCAAACAACACACTAAGCCGTTCCCTGACTGCCTTTGCATTCTCTCATTAGTCCGAGCCGTTTTACACGGTGAATGATCATGCGGATGAATTCATTCGCGAATGAATTTAAGTGATGACCTGAAATTGCTTCCGCTTAGGGCGTTTTAGACGGCGAATGATATTGGAATTAATTGCTTGAATGTTATTTGCACAAAGGATGAGCAGGCCTATCGACGGTACATATCGCTTCACGGAGATTTCCGACTAACGCAGCTGTATCGATGGTCGGAATGGTTTGTTTACGTCTTCTGCCTTGCTCAGACGCGATGCGTGATAGATGAAATAAAGTATAGCGTATACTTAGTAATTATACTATCTACCCTACGCCTAGAATTTATCCCAAATCGAAAAATTATAGATATATTAAGACGTTTCAATTTATTTTTCATTTTTCGATTCAGGACAAATTGTAGAACTAGATAATGTTAAAAAAAATTTCATTAATTAACAACAAAATATTTTTTTATAAGTATGCGTTTGCACTAATATGTTCTTATATTCATTCTTGCAACTTTTTTGAAAACTGAATGCTTTAGAACTTGTAATTTTCCCTAGACTGAGTGGTAAAGTTGAGAAAACTGCTAATTTTCTGGTGCGCGGAGTTAATTATTTCATTGTCGTGTAAAAATTTTTAAATTTGTTATTGATTTAAAATAATAACTGGAATGGCAATAAAAGTACCGTTAAAATGATGTACATTACATTAAAATTAGCGTTCACACATACTGAGATACAAATTTTCAAAGTGCAGCGGCACATCGTTTATAACGCCGACCGTAGATGCGAGTATTGTCCTCTAGGAAGCAGAATAACTAATTGGCTCTGGGTGAAGCAAAGGGAATAGAAAATGGCACGCGAAAAGGGCATTCTACCAAAACAAGAATCTGCTTACCGCTGGAAATACAAGCGTGAAAGTAACGAGGCACTTAATCAGAACCCATATCTGGAGCACGTTTCTTTACGACAGCAGTGTAGATGATGAGAACAGCAGAGAAGTCAAGACTGGAAGCATTTACGATGCTATGCTACAGAAGAACGATGAAGATAAATTAGATGGACCGAATGACTGAAGAAGAAGTGCTACGACGTGTGGTAGGAAGGAGAAATCTTCCTCCGAGAGAAGTCGAAACGAATTGGACGTATCCATCGCGATATATCGAAATGTGCTCTTGGTCTATTATACAAGGATATATCATCCCAAGAGAAATTGCCATTTGATCACGACATTTCCGATCACTCTGAAGTCCGAAACCGCCTTCCTCACTGTGCTCCGTTTTCTCGACGTCGGCCGTTTCCGAGAATCGTTAGCTTTCTCCAAGAATGAGTTCTTGCTCCGTGTAACCGTAAAATTGATTGAAACCTTGATAATGACTGTATAAGTCGAAACCTAGGTCGGTTTTAATAAAAGTGCGGAATTTTACCAAGTGAATTCATTTACGTCATCAATATGTGGTTCCACGAAGTCAAGCCTAGCAATTTGTTATAGATTGAAAGTCAATTACTAAAGACAAATACGATAATTGAGAGCCAAATACGATATGGCTACTCCCAGTAACGCTCCTAGATTTGAAATTCTATTGGTGATCTTATAAGTTATACAAGGATATACTCATTATGCCGGGTGCTGTTCCAAATTCATATCTATAAGTACTTGTTCCAACGCGGTATTTGAAATTCTCACCGGAAATAAATACCAAAGAGTGAAAATTCGGAGGTAGTAATTCTCACACAAGCGTCATCAAGGAATTTGAGTTAAATTACCCCCGAAATCTCATTTCCCTGCAAACATCTCTCATGTGAAGAGCCAAAATCAATTTCATCGGATTTTTATCGACTTATGCTAGCAGACATAACAATACCATAGAATAGTAGCACGTTTTTTTAACGATCTAGAAAACAATTGAAACGAGAGAAATTCAGCAGGAAATAGGAGAGACGTCACCGAACTGTAAATCTTAAAGTCTATTATACAAGGATGTATCACCCGAAGAGAAATTGCCATTTTATCACGACTATTAGAGTGGAGTCCGAAACCACCTTCCTCACTGTGCTCCGTTTTCTCGATGTCGGCCGTTTCAGAAAATCTCAAATGATTGAAATGTTCTTCATTTAATTCTCATCGGCTCCTTTGTCAGACTTCCGCAAGCAACTCCCTTCCCCTCGCTTGCAAAAGAGCGACAAACGGAGAAGTGATATGGAATGCCCGAAGAAATCTGACGAAATGAAAAAAGGGAAGAGGAAACGTTCGGCGTTCTCGACCTCATCTTGAGACGTGATTCTTCAAGAGAGTCGGGAGAAGACAGTCGCCAAGGGAAGCGTGTATGGGAAGGATCGCCATTGAAGGCAAGGTGCAAGGAAAAATAGTAAAGGATGATAACCGCATGGATATGAAGAGGTTAGCTGATACGAGAGGAGAGTTGTGGGAGACGAATCTTAGGATAACAGTTGAAGATGCCTAGGTCGACGTGTCACACTCCTTCTCTGTCCCCTGCCCTCAAGTGTGGCCAAATGTGATTATACACCATATCTTCTATGAAGGGTTAAAGCAGAATTCATTTGGAAAAATACGTTAACATTACAGAGGTTACACAAGAATTGATAAGAAAGAGTTTACAGTCACGTACAGTGGTGCTGAACCATAGACCTGGATTGCAAGGAACGAACTTCATGACTAATTCAAAGATGAGGAATAGCTTAATAAGTTTCAGTCATCAGCGAACAGATTATGCAAAGTAACATTAAAAGGAAAATCCCTAGACTTTAGTATTACATAAATACTTGCCCCAACTATACGTAGCGCAGAAGAAGAAAAGCAAGTATTCTGTAATAGAAGGCAAAGAGAATGCAAGAAAATACTTGAATATCATGCTCTCGCCATTTTAGAGTTGTGGTTACAGGACCCAGGGTGGTTATTGATGCGGATTATGAGAGGAGGAATGGTGCATTCACCAACATAGAAACAGGAGCAGAAATCGCATCCAATGCGGTTGGTGGCTGCACATGAGAGTTCAGAAGGTGAAGCAGGGCCGAAGGGTGGTGTAGTGAAGACGTGTCGTGCGATTTGTGGGAGGGAGGGGATTTCGGAGGGTGGTTTAGAAAATGCTGCTAAGGGTGCTAGGCATTTGTAGGTGACTGAAGGGCTGCCGTGGTATACTATTGTCACCGTGGTTGCACTGAAGGAGAGATCAGGGAACAGTTCTTTAAGGGTAGTGGATTCGAGGGAATGTACGCTAGGGATGTAGGTGGTGAACATGGAAAGCACGCAGCGGCCACCAGAAGAAAGACGCTTAGAATTGAAGGGAGTCTTGAGGAATTTTTATTTACTCAAGATTCTGGTTAACCAGGGTGGAGAAAAGAGCTGTGCATGGCCGAAAATATTTCTTATATGGAGTCCGGGTTGTTTCAGAAGCGATCGTCACGAATTGATGAATAGAAATATAGTGAGACCTCCCAGTAACGATATTTTACAAAAACCTCCCTCTTACGAAGCCATAGCCCCTGTCCCGGGACCTTCTTATACACAATTCACGCAGAAAACCCTTCAGTAACGAACCTAGAAAGTAAAAGTAAACCTTATAAACCTATAAAATGAACCTATAAGATAAAATAAAAATAAAATAAATAAATAAACCTCCATGCTTACCAAACCTCCGTAGAACGAAGTCCGTGCCTGGGCACAAACATGGGTGACCTCTTTTTATCGAATTTTTTGCATATAAATTATTTTGCTCTGCATCGATATCGAAATAATGCTTGGAGTTTCCGATGATTGTTTTCCGTAGTAAATGAAGGCATTCTCAGCATATTTCCAGTGAACGGCAAGGACGAAATGCTAGGTACCTAGTGCGTCGTTTGGAAAATATGTGTGATGTCTAACCTGCCGAGATTGACGTCACGTGCACACGCACTGATTTATACAAACAAAGAATCAACCTTCGCAGATTACTAGCTAATTTAAATTTTTCTTTCGAAAATACAGGGGGAGTATTTAAAAAATTATTTCATTCTGTAACGGAGCAATTGAGTCGCCAAGATCAATAATGCATTGTGCAAAAATGGAAGTAAACATATGTTTCTAGGTGACGCCGGAGACAATAGCCAGAAGTGTTGGATAATCAAGGAAACATTAGGAAAGAGCGACAATCAGGGAGTTGTGTGTTAGACGCAAAAGTGACGCGTGCTTAAGAAAGAGAGCGAGTATTTGTGAGCTAGATGGTGTCTGTGTGGGTGAATAAATATTCCTGAGGGAAGAGAGATTATTGGGGTTGTTGTGTTGCGGCTGATTTGATTCAAGAAATGGCTCAAAAGAAAAGAAAGTGTAAAAGTGTATGGCCTGTAGAGTGCGAGCCTGAAGAGAATTGTGTGTTGTTTGTTGGTGTCTGATTAATTTTTAAGTGCATTTCGTGAGGGCAATTTCTTTCGTTGTGCATGTTTCGTTTAATAAATTTGTGTGATTTAAAAAACATAGAGGAATATACTACAATTCAAACCACGCCGCGCCGCGGCGCGCCGGCGCTATCAGCCGACATGCGGTCACTACAACGTTGCCACTTCTACGGAAAAGAAAGAAACTTGACAATAAAGCGGAGGCGGGTGTTTTTGGGCGGCTAGCAGGGGGTCCCAGGACTGTGACTACGTGTACGTGACCAATTGCGTCGCACCTCTCTCCCCACCACAGCCAGCCATCTCCGCCTCAGCGAACGAAACCCAACCCAACACAGAAATGTAAAGGCGAACTACATAACATTCCCATCACTTAAAAGGTAATCCATCTCCATGCTGTCGAAAATTTAGTAAAAACTGCTATAGTCATAAACAATAATTAGATGTTTGCAAAGGGGACTCATTTCGCATCTGTGAATAAAATGAATGTTCCACAAAACGATGTGGCATATTGAATATGCGTATATAGCAGACATTAGTTATACGTGATGCAGAGTTAATGGTAATTAAATGATTGCCCCATAAACGAAATCGTTGGAAAAAAAGATAATTTCAGTAAAATATGCAAAGGGATGGGTAACTCTGTGGCACTGGAGCCATGGGCCAATCTAATATGAAATTAAACATGAATGGACAATCCACGACTTCCAGTTATCCCATCAAGATTCACCATCAATTACCGCGGATAATCGGTGGTATACGGCAAACGACAATTATTTTGTGCCCTCTTTAAACCTGCTTGCAATATAAATAAGGGTCGCATCTTACAGCATCACGAACTCTTGACTTCTCCTAAGACTACGCATCCAGCAAACAACATTGCTACAACGAAGCCTTCATTTTTCCAGCCCATGCGAATTCGTTATAAGGACGTTTCACCGCAAATAGACCGTTTATCGAGTAAAGAATGGGAGCTGCTTTAAATCAATTATCGCACAGCATCTTCTGCTCATCTCACACGTCGTACTGGTGGCAAGAATAAATGCATGATTGCTTCTATCTTATTGCGTTACATGTAGGTGAAGGTTTTCTGCAGATATCAGTTTCCGAGTTTTATGATGAATGTTAATAAGGCAAGTGGTGTTTGTTGGTAAATTGGTAAATTTAAGTGAAATAAATAATATAATAAAATACCTTGTATATTCCACACCATTTTAATCCTCTGATCCGGTTTTCGCGTACTCAGTAGACCTTTTCAGCAAGTAGCAAGCTTTTTTTTGCCCTGAAAATGTCTACAGAGTAAGGAAACCCGAGTCGGTAGATTAAAATTGTGTGGAATATACAACGCATTTTTTTATTATTACGTAAATATGCAGTTCCACCAAGTTACGCCTGAAACGGTGCAGTTCAAGTTGGTAAATGCTGGCTGGTGCTATGTTGACTGTCTTTGACAGACATGAAGCTACAAAAAAAATATTTTCATTGCATTGAATCCCGAGTTTAGACTGGTTATTTACTGCTTCAGTACAATACATTCATTTGCGCTCACTCTATTTGATCCAAATGCAATTGCCACTCCTGGAGTATGTGAGGCCTAGACCGAAGAGCCCTGGAAGTGAGCAACCATTGTGGCTGGAAGGGCGAGCACAGGAAAGGTCCAGCAGGAAGTTTCGCTGGAATCCTGGAGGAACTCCCTCTTCCCTTCCCTCTCCTTCCCCGCCCCTGCGGTCTTGGACAGAACTCTATTATAACTTAAATTGCCGTTTAATTACGCGTATATGAGTTTCTCTGCCTCAAGAGAAGCTCTCCTCATTCAATTAATTTTCCCAATATCTGAGCCTCTAAGCAACAAGGCTTTCACTTCTGAAGTTTGAGTTGAGTTTTTCATTGAAAAACCTTTGAACTATAGATCTGGGAAAGCACTCGTTTTCTTGCAATATCTGTTGAATGAATTACACATTGTGTACGCGCTCGAATCCGCAAGCCCATACGATACTGCGGTTCATCCTACACCAACATTTACTCACATCAAGGGAAACGCATTTTAAACACTGAGAGCAAACCTCGGTTTCCTGTGGGACCACCAATAATAATTAAGAGGTCAGAGGCGAGAAAAGCGAGCATACTCGTCGAAAAAGCAATCGCGGGCAAACTCGACGACATTCCGAGGTGGTGCTGAGTTACCCTTGAGAAAGGTAGGCCTTTCAAAAAGATATTGACATCTGTGAAGACGCTGTGAATTGGCGACGGGAGGCCGCCAATAATGGGGAACATGCACTATTTGTTATAACTCTTTGAATGTGAAGTTTATTAGCTAAATTGTGCTTGGCAAAAATTTTGCTGAAGAATTAAGGTGTGTAACAAAGAGTTTACTCTTTGAAATTTGTACTTTTTCGGCAGCTTAAAAACACGACGTCATCGCATGACGTCACGGCACGGTATCACTAAGGGCGTTGTTTATCTGTTTATGCGTGGAGGTAAGTTGTTAAATGAATACTTGGCGATAACGTATGTATTTATCTCATTTGTTTAATGCAATAAACGATTGTATTTCGATTTTTTATTTACATAGTATAGATGGTAACGAGCAAATCGTCCATTCATTATTTAATGCCGGTTTAGTGCCCAAGAATTTCTACTACGCCTATGCAATCGCTGGTTTTTTTTTAAGAAGAACGCCGCCATAAGCGAGTCAACCAAAGGGAATTATCGGAATGTGCTTTTTTAACTATTTTTTCAGTCATCGTTTCGTTCGAGAAACGGCTAAAAACTTCAAAAAAATATATTCACTTTGTTTTCTGTTAAAAAAAATGTCTATCTCCGTATCAATATGGAACCTATACCGTGCAGTGACGTCAGAAGACGTTTCAGGTCACGTGACATTTGTTAATTTCCTGGAACATTTTAATATCATTTAATAATCTTTGTGGTGGGCGTAGAAAAAATTGGGTTATATATTTAAACTGGTGCGAAAATTTCACATCAAATACATTATTAATCTTCGAGAAACAAATTTCAATCATATTCCCCCATATCATACCTGAAATCCAAGACAATGAAGACAAAATTGATGAAAATAAGGCAAGTAGAAAAATCGAAAGAGATTCGACATCGGCTGGCTTTCCAGAAAGCAGTTGGGGACCAAAATGAAGATCATGTAACTGAGTAGGAGAGCAAAAAAAATTATATTAAAAAGCAGTTTCTTGACTCAATAAACTATTTCATGAAGCCGCAAAAGATAACCATGGGTGGAGAAAAGATGCCAGGAAGAAACCATCTTTAAAAAGTGATGTTTAGACAAGAATATTATAACTAATCCTTTTTATGCATGATATGTAAAGCATGTATAGTGTGAATTCACCTCACGTCACACGTTCAATTGAAGAGCACGTGGTTGAGTAAGGAGAGGAAGAAAGGAGGAAAAAACATTCATGAAGCCACACAAGATGACCATGGGAGGAGAAAAGATGCCAAGGAGAAGACATTGATTTTAGAAGAAGTATGATAATTCATAGCATGGAGATGAAAATATACTCCTTGTGTAGGCTTCCGCGGGTTGTCTTGCTTGAAAATGCTGGTCTTCCGGGATTTCCTCCGCGTCGGTCCATAATTCCTGAGACGACAGTTTCGCCGGCGTTGCAGAAGACTTCTTCATGTTAATGGAATGTTCCACTCTTCAAGTGGCTCCACTTCACTGACCTGAAGAAGGCGACTGCAACGCCGGCGAAACTGTCGTCCCAGGAATTATGGACCAACGCGGAGGAAATCCCTGGAAGACCAGCATTTTCATGAAAATATACTAGTACGAATTCTAAAGAAATGCAACTCCGCTGCAAGGGTTTAATGTTTGAAACATGTCCTAAAGCCTGAAAGATAATTTAGGATGAATGATCTTTTCAAAGCAATGCAAGTATAAAACAACGTAGCACATGGAATTATGAAAGTTGTATATAGAACAGTAAGAACAACTTCAAGATACAATGCCTTGCGGGACAAGAATGGAGAACATTTGTTTCAATGAGAATATTTGTAGCAATGATATAATAAGAGCCACTTCGATACGAAATTGATCGAAGAGGAAAATAAGGTCGAAAAAGATGGTTTGTGGGACTCAGTAGTAAGAACAGAACTCGACGCAGCAGTATGGAACTTGCCAATAAGTAAGCCTTTTACGATATCTAGAATTCATGACATATTTGCCTAGTTCATCAAAAACGCAGTAGAAAAGACATTTATCAGGCTTTAATAAACCATCTGTGACATGGGAAGTGAATAATGGTAACCCCTACACCTAATCAGAAGACGGTTTAGACTAATAAGTGTTTCGGGTCTTTAACCCATACTACACATGCATCGAAGATAATGACTGAGATCATTCACAGAAGAAAAAAACGAGAAGCAGAAGATTTTCTTGAGGAGGTGCGGCATTTTTTGGTACCCCCCCCCCCCCTCTCCCCTCGTTGGCCATTACCCCTCGGCGGACTATTTACCCTCCGGACTTAGCCGCAGGACTTGCACGACAGGCGTAGCTGCACGACAGGTGGAGCCAACGACGCCAACAATGCCTACGATTCCAAAATGCTTTTATTCCGGACTGCAGCGTTCCGACAAAGCGTGCCGCCAAATCGCGCCTGACCGGGGTTTCCATCACTAATATATAGCTCCCAGAATGCGAATGAAGACCAGAAGTTTGGCCATCGTACAAGCCGTTATTTGGTGTTCTCCCGCCGGAGTCCAAAAGGAGTTCCTGATGCTCCAATGATAAACTTCCACCTCGCCCACTTCACCCATACCACTTTCCCTACCCATCAAAATCTACCTATCCACGTAAACTCCATTCCACTTTGACCTTGCCGAAAACGTCCCCTCCTTATGCCGGAATATACCTCCCCTCTGTTCGAGTCGAGACGGCAACGAGTTCACTTCTTGGCTACGCCCGTCGGTCCCGAGTTAGTCCTTTTGGAGACTTCGTCATTCTCAGGAGTCTCCTAGGGACCATGGTCTATTGTTGCAAGTTATTAGCGTTTCCCTGAATTGGAAAGAGTATTTTCAATTGTTGGTTTATACTTGCCTTGTCTGTTTTTTTTACTACATTGTTTGTTATAGCTAGATTCTCATACTTTTTGTTTTTGTTCTGTTTTGACCTCATCTTGCTCACCCGAGTTTGAAAATAGTTTTCGTCGCCTGGACGAGCGTTACTCGTGAAATCATTTTTTCATCCGGGAAACGCTGCAGAGTAATTATTTGAATTCATGCAAAGCAAGGGCACAAGAGATGCAATGTTTTTCACAAGCACTGCGAGTGATAGCATTTGAGAGCTTTACTCCCAGCTTCAATTTCGTGTTCGTTTCCTGCGAAGCAAAGTTTTCCTCGCAATGCAAGAGAAGGGACTCGAAATGACGAAAGTGAATTAAAAAAATGACGACGTACTGGCATTTTGTATATCAAGGCTCTGAAGTGGTAACCACGGCATCGACCAGGTTCGAGTGATCGAATATGAAGGGCCAAGCCGTGCAAAAAAGCATGGAACACAATGCTTAGGTTTACGTGAGATTATGACTGTCGATAGGTTGATTCCTGTTTTGATTCTCGAGAAGTAAATGATTTCGCCGCGATCGTCGGTTCGTTACGTACAGAGTTCGTTTTGATTTCCTCACCGAAAACGAATTTCTGATGCGAGGCATTGCTGATGAAGTGGAAAGTTTATGATATAACAATAATATAGTAATATGTAATGACCTGTCGGTTATACAAGTACAACATATGACTTATTCATACAAAAAATACATACAAAAATACATGCAAAGAAGAAACAAGCAGTGAAAAATATAGGCTACAAAAATCTATCACTCAAAAACTCATCAACGCTGTAGTAGCATTTATAAATAAGCAGTTCTTTTAATTTATATTTAAAAACATTTTGGCTGGCTAAACGTTTAATTGAAATAGGAATCTTATTATATATCATTGAGGCTGAATGGTGAGGACCTTTCTTGCTTATGTTTAGTGGCTGATTAGCCATATGAACATTTTAACTACCACGTGTCTCGAATGGCAATGAATAGCAGAATTTGGCAGAAACAGGTGTCGATTACTTCTGCTACCACCAACATGGAACAATTCAGGATACAAATACATGGAATAGTGATATGGCATATTGCACATGGCATAGAGATAGATGTCATATCGCTGTTACTGCAATTGTTGTTGTTGCTTACAATTTTGATGTGGTTTAAGTTTGTATCTTGCTTGTGAATGTTAAAACGAATGCTTTTAAAACGTGTGTTTTGCCGAGTCTTAAAATCCATGTTGCATAAAGAAACCAATGAATACCATTTAAGGGGATACTCTTTGAATCGGCCTAAAAATCAACCATTATTTCTCATCGCAATTTATTTTCTCACGTTTAAAATCACTCGCAGGTAATATAGGAGAGTAAAAAAAACTAGCACTTTTGCACAATATATTTAAAATTATAAAATTTCACAACACGTTTAAAAAATTATAAAATTGCACAATACGTGCAATTTTATAATTTTAAATATGTTGTGGAAAAGTGCTAAAGTTTTTTTTACACACCTATAATGTCTCACATCCACTACGTGATGCCTGAAACATTGAACAGTACACTCAGGTAGGTTTGTCCTGCCTCCTCATTCGAACGTCAACCACTTCACATCACATCACATTCGAGCCAGCCAATTGAAACGCCCTACGCAGAACGGTTACATCTCTGCGCCGAATTTCGTGGCTGTACATCTCCCGTGAAAATGGATGAAAACGCGAAATTTTTGAGGATGTGAGTTTCACGCATTTGCTAATAGTTTCAAATCCGGTTCATAAATGTCAGTGGGAGGACATCGGCGAGGCCAGGATCTCTGGAAATAAGGTCCGGAGCGAAGAGAAGGGGAGAGAGAGGAGGGTGGATCTTCCTGCCTGCCGAGCTGAAGTAACGTTTCCCGGATTGAGTCCACGTTCGGCAAACACTCTCTCCATAATACGACGGAGGGGGGGAGGGTCATAGCCCAGGCCGCCGACAGAGGGTGCTGAAGGGGGTTTTGACAGCGCATTCACTTCTGCCTCCTGCCGCTAGAGTGGGGTGAGCGCCCAGCCATTGATTCGCGTTCCCTCGTCGCAGAGAGAGAGTGTGTCGTCCGGGTCACTCCAACCAACCTCCTCCTCATGCTGCTGCTGCACGGCCAAGGAGATCCGCTTCCTCCTCCGACGACGACATCGCGAGATTCAAGCACCACGATTTCAAAGGCGTGTGATTCAAATTCCGATCTGGGCTCTCGGGAATATTTCGAATTCTTATTATTCCAAATTGCATGCGCTAGCTTCACAGAAAGACTGATCCTCCAAAATTCCTTCGCCCCTTTTAAAGGTATGAACTCTCATTTGGTCTCACTCCATCCATGGCAAGGGTCGGAAAACTTTGAAACAGAAGAGCGAAAAACTGCCACTCACAAGCGTTTAAATAGCATTCAAGAGACAATAATATTTTTTTACATGCATACTACTATATCGTTATTATCTAGTGGCGATTCATTTAAAGTCCTTGAACCAAGTTGCTTTTGGCTAATGATCATGCTAAGATTCATTTATTGATGCAATATCTTCTTAACCCGTTAGCGGACAAGACGGCTATAGCCATCATTCAGACGTAGTCTTGACGTTTTACGCCGTGCAAATTTAAGAGCTCGAATATTGCATGACGGATATTTTCGCCGATGAGTAAGTAGTCAGACACACGAGGAAGGTATGATGTCCAAGGAAGGCGAAATAATTATGCGAAGTGTCCCTGTAGATTTTTAAACACTGTTCTTTTATTAATGTGGAAAAGGTGGTCCTTAGTATTTATCTCAAGTGACTAGCTTTCGGTTACCAAGGACATTCACGGATATCTCCATTATCTACTTGTTGGCAAAGTGTAAGTTACAACTCATAAAATATTGGGCATCCTTTGAATTATCGTAAAGTTAATTTAATAATAATTCTGTTGATATATTCAATTTTGACATTTTAAGTCTATTATTGGTTATTTCCAGCCAGTTAGCATAAGTTGGTTTAATCAATACAGTACGCGTCCCCAGCTCGGATCCTTAGGAGACCGACGCCACTTCGTGCTTCGGAGTTTAAGGCCTACTCCAGGAAATTTTATTTTGGGGGTCCCCGACGCCCAGGTTGTGTAATATGCGTCGCCAGCTTCGACTTGGGTGCCACGGAGATGGCACCCGTCTCTTCAGATATCCCTCCCTCCTTGATGGGAAACGAGCCACTCTCGCAGGTATCTGGAACACTGGGATTCAATTCGACAAAGACATTGCACAAATACAAAATCGATGCGGCGAAGAGCTCGCACAAAATTACTTTCCTGTTTATGTGAAACAAGAACAAAATTTAACAACTCTGATGCGAATGAAATGCAATTAGTGAGATGACGTGATAACACATTGATGACATGGATGGGGATGATACAATCCAAGTTGAAATGATTACGACATGCATGATTTCTTTGCAGAAGTGATACCCACGGACTTTGAGAAAAACGTCATCATCCCCATTGCCATAGAGAAGAGGGCTGAGAGTTGTGAACGTTTTAGGCCTGACGACACATGACTGGAAGATATTGACAAGAAATCATCTACAGAAGAATAGAAACAAAAGCAGAGTTCCTGAATGACGACAAATTTGCGTTCAGAAAAAACAAGGGCATAAGAGAAGCGATTTTGGTCCTCAGGTTACTTATAGAGAAGAGAATAGAGAGAAATCTACCAACGTGTGTGGCGTTTGTAGATTTGGAAAAGGCATTTGACAACGTGGATTGGAACATTATGCTAAAGGTTCTGAAAGACATTGGAGTATGCTACTGTGGCATTTTTTGGTTCCCCCCCCCCTCCCCCCCTCGTTGGACATTACCCCTCGGCGGACTTATTACCCTCCGGACTTAGCCGCAGGACTTGCTCGACAGGCGTAGCTAACGACAGGCGGAGCCAACGACGCCAACAATGCCTACGATTCCAAAATGCAACGATTCCGGACTGCAGCGTTCCGACAAAGCGTGCCGCCAAACCGCGCCGTCAAACCACGCCGTCCAACCACGCCGTCCCCTGACCAGATGCTCTACCACTTATATAGCCCCCAAAGTGCGGATGAAGACCAGAAGTTAGGCCATCGTACGAGCCGTTATTTTGTGTTCCCCCGCCGTAGTGAAAAAAGAGTCCCGGATCACCCAATCCTAAACTTCCACCTCGCCCCCTTCACATCATGCCACCTTTTCCTCCCCTCAATTTGCACCAATGATATTCCACGTTAAACCCCATTGCACTTTGACCTTCCAGAAAATACCCCCTCCTTACCCCAGAGAATACCTCCCCTCTCACGCCCTCTGTTCCAGTCGAGAAAAAAAAGAGACGACATCGAGGCGAGGTGAGAGGAGAGTAGTGTTAGTCGATTCTCCTTTGTGCGCCATGGACTTTCGGTGCAAGTTATTAGTTTTCCCGAAATGGTGAAGAGTATTTCAATTTTGTTGGTTTGTACCTTGTTGTTTAAATACAGTGTTTGATTAGTTAGATTGTCTTACTTTTGTGGTTCTTTCTATTTCTGACCTCATCTTGCTCACCCGTCTTGGAAAGAATATTTGTCCTTTGGACAAGCGTTTCTCGTGAACTGCTGTTCTTCTTTCGAGAAACGCTGCATTTGGTAGCAGAGCGTGGTTACGTGTCTTTTCATAGCAGGTGGTGAGTGTTCCCATTTGAGGATTTTGCTTGATTTTCTCTGTGTAACTAGATTGTTTCTCGCTTCATATTTCTCCAGTGTTTCAATTTTGCTTTGCTTTTTTTCGCTGAGTCAGGGTTCGTGTTTTCCGCTTTTGTCCCAGCCACCATGACTTCTGATTCAGATGACCCTTATGCGAAAAATTATCGCACTACTGCTCTGGATAGGAGGGCCAGATTAAATGGAGAGACTGTGGTTTCACTTGATAATACCGGAGTTTCAGTAGACGAACTCTGCTTGGTTGCTCAAACCCAAGAATGTGACTTTCGGCAATCTGAAATTCCACTCCCAACCCAAGTTCAGGTGAATTTGCCTAGGTCCTCGGCCATTGAAACTCTTTCTACTCATTTGGTCGATTTGCCCGATTCCTTGCCACAAGAATCTCCTCCTACCCAAGTTCTGCCGGTATTTCCAGAGGCTACTTCTAACGCGGCGGAACCAAGACGAGTTAGGTCGGCACTACCACTATCCGAAGGGTTGGCCATTGTCAAGCAAAGGATCGCTGATTTTCCTCCCTTTGATGTTTCCAGTGCCGAAAATTGGTATAATCTGATGTTGAATCTGACGGAATTAGTCTCTCTGTCGCTAGTTCCTTTATCAACGTTGTTGAGTTTGGTTATTCCTAAGTTACCCTCCTGTTGGCATCGTTTCTGGCTTTCTATGTTAAGTCAAAATTTTTCTTGGGCCCAGATTACCATAAAACTTTGGAATGAAATAGTCAGCGATCGGGAATTCGATCGGCTTATCGCTTCCAAGGTCAAAAGATTCCAGTTCCCTCGCAAAACACCGCGTGATTTTGTGTCTGCCATTAGAAACGCTGTGTCTGCATTAGGATTAGACTATTCTGAGAGCCAGATTGTTCATTTAATTTTTCAAGGTTTAAATCCTATCACTATTTCCGCTATCAAGACGCCCACCCCGCCGTCTAGTTTCGAAGAGTTAGACGTTGTCATTGGTCGTGCGTCAAAAGCATTAATGGATGCAGCTGATTACGCTAACACCTTTCACGGCGTATCATTTTATGCTCCTCCTGCCGTTTCTAGGCAAGTTGTATGTTCCTATTGTCACAAAGCTGGGCACTATGTCAGGGATTGTCGTAAAAAGCACCGAAGAGGACGGGCTTCCGCAATCAGTCTAATGAGTGTTCACAAATCTCCCGATATCAATTTGCCTTTGCTACCTATTTCATTGCAGTCAGCATCTTGTAATGCCCTGATTGATACAGGTTGTTCAGTCTCGATTTGCGACGAGAATTTCTTCACTAGCCTTGGTTCTTCGGCTGATAAACTAAAGAGAAAATTCAATTCTATCGAACTTTTGACGGTCGCTGGACAACCTTTTCGAGTTAGTTGTTCGGTGCAACTTAAAATTAAGATTGATAAGTACTCTTGGGTTCATGAATTTTATTTAGCAGACATTCCATTCCCTGTCCTTTTAGGGATTGATTTCATTCGTAAATCGAAACTTATTATTCATACTAATGGTGTCGCGTTTGAATCGGCGCCATGTCATTTAATTCATTTTTGTTCAAACAGTCGAGCATCGTATATCCCTCAAGCGTTTGCAGAACACATGTCCGCTGGAGACGAAATCGTTGATTCTCGGAATAATTCTCTACTTCCATGTGAGGATTTGGTGAGTCAGTTGAAATTGTTGTTGTCTAATTATCCCGATGTTGTAACCCAAAATCTAGGAGTGACATCGTTGATGACTTATGAAATTGAATTATTAGACGAATGTCCTGTCAGAAGTCATCCTTTTCAGCTCTCCCCGCCGAAAACCCTCCTGATGAAGCAACATGTGCAGTCGTTATTAGATAAGGGAATTATCGAAGTTTCTAATTCAAACTGGTGCTCTCCGGCCTTTTTGATTCCCAAGAAAAATGGTTCGCAAAGGTTAGTTGTTGATTATCGTAAGCTTAACAGACAAATTAAGAAAGACGGTTATCCGACTCCTTCTGTGGAACACGCTTTTCAGTATCTGGCTGATGCCAAGTATTTCACTATTCTAGATCTTAATTCTGCTTTTCATCAAATCCCGCTGTCTGAAAATTCAAAGAAATACACAAGCTTTGTAACGTCTTTTGGAATGTTCCAGTATACAAAATTACCGTTTGGCTTTGCTAATTCCAGTCAAGTATTTACTCGTTTGATAAACGAGGTTTTGAGTGATCTGTTATTTTCGTCTGTGTACCCTTATATTGACGATATATGTATCTATTCTAAGAATTCCAGAGATCACGTAACTCATGTCGGAAAGGTTCTTAGTAGGCTTCGGTCCGCTGGTCTGACTATTTCTGAAGAAAAGATTAAGTTGGGCTGCACTTCAATCGCCTTTTTAGGCCATCTAATTTGCAATGGAACCCTTTGTGTCGATCCAGACCGGATAAAACCCATCGAATCCTTTCCTGTTCCGAAGAATACGAGAGATGTGGCCAGATTCCTGGGCATGTGTGGGTTTTATTCCAAGTTCATACCAAGGTATTCTGAAATTTCTATTCCTTTAAATCACCTAAAACGTAAGAATGTTGCTTTTCGCTGGTCAACGGTTGAGAACGAGGCTTTTGTTGAGCTCAAGAAAGCGTTGATGAATCCACCTGTGCTAACTTTTCCTCGTTTTGACGAGGAATTCCATTTGTTTGTGGACGCCAGTGGTTTGGCGTTAGCCGCCGTATTAAATCAGAAAGTAGATGGTGATTTTGCCCCTGTGGCATACGCTAGTAAAAACCTTATTGCCACATGAACAAAAATTGTCCGCATACGAACTTGAGTGTATGGCAGTTTGTTGGGGCATAGAAAAATTTAATGTAAAACCATTCCATTTATATACTGATAATGGGGCCCTTACTTGGCTGTTCTCTCACCCTAAGCAGTTAGGGAAATTAGGCAGAATGGTGTTAAAGCTGTCTTCCTATAATTTTACTATCCACCATGTTCGTGGGCGCAGCAATAGCGTAGCAGATTGCCTTTCTAGAAGTCCGCCTGTCATCCAAACTGACAGTTCCAATGTTGAGCCATGTCCACCCATTTCTTGTGTTTTACATAATATTCCTTTATCATTTGTGGATATTCGTGACCATCAACGGTCAGACCCTACCTTAAGGGAGGTTTTTGAGAAATTGGAGAAGGATTGTTCCTCTTGTCCAAATTACTTTGTCAAAGACAATTTGTTGTGTTATGGGAATGCCAATGCCCGAAAGGGAAAGATTGTCTTGCCGGTTGTATTGCGGCCAATGATATTCCAATATTATCACTGTTTAAGTGTGTCTGCTCATTTGGGTATGGCCAAAACCTATGAAAAGGTGCAAAGGGAATTTTGGTGGAGCGATATGAAAAAACATATTTTTGATATGGTTCGTAAATGTCATTTATGTCAGACATGTAAACCCAGGAATACTGCCCCACCGGGTATGATGTCTTCTAACCTTCCTGCTCATGTGTGGGAAAGGCTTTATATCGATTTCGTTGGACCTTATCCTTCCACGAAAAATAATCACAAATATGTCTTATCGATTATTGATGGATTCTCTAAATTTTGTATCCTGGAACCTGTTCGTAATGCCACTTCCAGTGCTGTGGTTAGTGTTCTTACTCAAAGAGTTTTTTCTAAGTTTGGTTATCCTAAATTTCTTGTGTCTGACAATGCAGCGGTGTTTAAGTCACACCTAGTTAAGGAAATGTGTTTGCAACTTGGGATTAAACAGGTTTTCACAGCTCCTTACCAACCAAGTTCTAACCAAGTTGAAAGGCTACATAGAAATTTGAAAGCTGCATTGTCAATTCTTTGTAACAATGTACATTACAATTGGGTCAATTTTTTGTCAGATTTAAATTTTGCCTTTAACTCTGCCTGTCATAGTGCCACGGGAGAATCTCCCACTAAGATAATTTTTGGCAGACAATTGCTTCATCCTCTAATAAATCAATGGTCTATTCCTAGAGAACTGTGTGAGGATGATATTTTGGAAGAGGAGAGGGAAGCTTATTTGCAACAGGTAGTTGCTAATTTGAAGAGAGCCAAATCTAAGCAAAAGCTAGTTTTTGATAATTCTCATTCTGACATAACTTTCAAACCTGGAGATAGGGTGTTGTCAAAGAAACATCCAATCAGTTCTAAGGCAGACAAGATTATGGCAAAGTTAACCCCTCTATGGGAAGGCCCATTTATTATAAAAAAGTTAGTCTCTCCTGTAACCGCTGTTCTCGATATTGGTCCTAACAAGGAGAGAATATGTCATGTTTCTCAATTAAAGCCTTATCATGGTGATTAATAATTTATAATAGGTTGAGTGATATAGGAATCTAAATACTAGCATTTATTATTCTAACTATGGTCTTGATTGCTTGGATATTTCTCTTCACTATTTGTCATTTAATTTACTATAATGTATGCTACTTGAATAATTATTTAATTGTAAAACTGCCAATCCATACTGCCAATTTCATACTGCCAATCCATACTGCCAATTTCATACTGCCAATTCATAGTGCCAATTCATACTGCCAATTCATACTTAATTAATTTGTTGATGTTAGTGCTGCCTGTTTATGGGGCATTAGTTGTTATTTTGTTATACTTTGGTTGGTTCTACCTGCTCTTCATCATGTGTGTCTACCAGAAGGGGGAACGGTGTTTGCACAGTGCTATTGTGAATTCTGGAGGGAGTGGGGAGAATAGTCATGAACATTCCCGAGGTGGCTCGCTTCCAGTTAAGTCGCGGAGGGTCATTGGCTATTAAGATTTAGTGACTGTTTACACCAGTGATCATTGGTCTTCCTGATCATTCGTCCGATGTGGACCAGAACCTGGAGTGATTTAGCTATTCACTATTGGGTCTATTTATTGCTGGGGCAGGTCTTTGTCTAGCTCTGTGACAATTTGGCAGTTGATTGTATACCTGTTTTTTGCTTGTGTATACCATTGTTATCCGGCGTAGGGGTTGCGCTCCCATCGCCCAGCTAGTTTCTAACTCGCTGCAATCAGCACCCAGCATTGGCTGGATGGGGTATTTACCCTGATTATTAACTTTGCAATTGCATTACCCTTGATGGTGGCCACTAAATTAAATTTTCCTCTTTAGCTTTGTGTAACCTATGTTTGGCTTAACCTGGCCCTGGACTTATTGAATTTTTTCTATTTAGTCATCCTAATCTATTTCCATATTTTGGGCTATTCTAATTGGATGACAGCTGTATAGAGAAATCAATTTTTCTCTAATTCGAAATGTACTCTTATGTCAGCTGGAGGCATTTCAATTAACCCTCAATTTCATTGACTGGCTCAATGCATAACAGTTCTACCCAAGTTGGTGAACGACAACATTTAATTAGTATTTAAGATATTATTATTGTGGATTCCCTTATCACTCTCATAACTGTCATTCATTTAAATTTTATTATTATAAAATACTCTGACTGCTCTTCAAAATAATTGTTAAATCACTACATGGCTCTCACTAATGCACTGAATTTAATATGTATTGTAATTTTGTCAATTGAACCAACCCAAGTCTTTGATTGACTGGATAAGTGTCTAACAGCTCAACCCAAGTTGGTCAATCACCTAAATGTAATTGAGTATAAAATATTTCTTCAATCAGTATTGCACTTAATTATTATGTATTGTAAATTTGTCAATTCAACCAACCCAAGTCTTTGATATGACTGGATAAGTGTCTAACAGCTCAACCCAAGTTGGTCAATGACTGGATAAGTGTCCAACAGCTCAACCCAAGTTGGTCAATGACTGGATAAGTGTCCAACAGCTCAACCCAAGTTGGTCAATGACCAAAATGTAAATTGAGTATTAAATATTTCTTCATTCAGTATTGCACTTGATTATTATGTATTGTAATCTTGTCATTTCAACAAACCTGAATCTTTGATTGATGGGTCAGTGTTTGGCAATTCAACCCAAGTTGTTGAATGACAAAAGGTAATTGCCTATTGTAATATTTCTTGATCTTTTTCTCAATTCTACTCTCACATTGTGATATAGTCTGACTGCTCATAATATTATTGTTAATTCTCTACATGGCTCTCATTACTGGTAATAACTAATATATATATTGTAATTCTTATGATTTCTATCAACCCATGTTTCTTGATTGACTGTCAATGTTTATTCGGTTCAACCCAAGAGGGTGAACGACTATGTAATTAGTTTTAAGGTATTCTTATGGTAATTAATTTGCTTCACCACTATCTCAATCATATACTTATTTAATAATTTTGTAAAATAATCTAGTTACACTTGGAATATTGATTTATTGCATGGCTATTGTCCCTGCCATGTACTAATTGGTAATTAATTTGTATGATTGTTTTGTCTTCAATCAATTAACTAATGTACTTATGCCTAATGCAAACTTAACTGATTTTGTTCATTTCACTTCCACCCAACGAGTTAGATGTTCGTTACTATGGGTGCTGTATTTTGTTCATAAATTTCATTTGCCTTGGATGTGAGACTCTGGGCATCCTAATTTATTCTAATTTTCACTGATATTAAGTTTGATATCAGATGTTATCTGTGACTGTTGGTTCACAGTTGTTTGTGACAGTAAGAATGGTTACTTACTCGTCATGTGCACTCAGTTATTGTTCATATTCTGTTAACTCTGTGAGTGTGTCTTTTGTCATTTATTCATTTTTTTGGGTATGTGTTATCCTTGAGATGGATAGCCCCTGAGCTTTACCCCTTTGCAGTGGGTGAGAGAACTACTTTGTGTTAGTCATCTTTAGGACTAGAATTCACAACAGTAATTATTATTATTGTCTTTACTTTTCCAAATTGCTAATATTTTGGGTATTTGAACGGTGTTATTCAGTGAGCACCTGCCACCCTATAGTTACCTTTCTGATTGTGTGAGATGGGTTTCCAATACTGTGTGGGAGTGTTGTAGTTTTTTTGGCTCCTGTTTCTGCTTGTCAATTCAGCAGTTAATCATGTGGATCCCCGAGTGAAGTGATCAGTGTTTTCATTAGACCAATTGTTCTTCCCCCAACCGGAAGTTTATTTTCGTGGACAGTTTTCCCCCAGTGGATGTGGCATTTTTTGGTTCCCCCCCCCCCCTCCCCCCCTCGTTGGACATTACCCCTCGGCGGACTTATTACCCTCCGGACTTAGCCGCAGGACTTGCTCGACAGGCGTAGCTAACGACAGGCGGAGCCAACGACGCCAACAATGCCTACGATTCCAAAATGCAACGATTCCGGACTGCAGCGTTCCGACAAAGCGTGCCGCCAAACCGCGCCGTCAAACCACGCCGTCCAACCACGCCGTCCCCTGACCAGATGCTCTACCACTTATATAGCCCCCAAAGTGCGGATGAAGACCAGAAGTTAGGCCATCGTACGAGCCGTTATTTTGTGTTCCCCCGCCGTAGTGAAAAAAGAGTCCCGGATCACCCAATCCTAAACTTCCACCTCGCCCCCTTCACATCATGCCACCTTTTCCTCCCCTCAATTTGCACCAATGATATTCCACGTTAAACCCCATTGCACTTTGACCTTCCAGAAAATACCCCCTCCTTACCCCAGAGAATACCTCCCCTCTCACGCCCTCTGTTCCAGTCGAGAAAAAAAAGAGACGACATCGAGGCGAGGTGAGAGGAGAGTAGTGTTAGTCGATTCTCCTTTGTGCGCCATGGACTTTCGGTGCAAGTTATTAGTTTTCCCGAAATTGGTGAAGAGTATTTCAATTTTGTTGGTTTGTACCTTGTTGTTTAAATACAGTGTTTGATTAGTTAGATTGTCTTACTTTTGTGGTTTTTTCTATTTCTGACCTCATCTTGCTCACCCGTCTTGGAAAGAATATTTGTCCTTTGGACAAGCGTTTTTCGTGAACTGCTGTTCTTCTTTCGAGAAACGCTGCAATACAAAGACCAAAGCTTCACTGCTTGCATAATAATCAGGTGGTAGTAATCAAATCAGGACCCAGCAGTAGAGAAGCAAGCATAAAGAAAGGAGTGAGGCAAGGCTGTGCACTGAGGCAGTGCTTAATTCAACGTCTATATCGAGAAAGCCATCCAAGAAGTCGTAGAAAAGTCTTCGGGAGTGATCCACGGGGAGAAAATCAGCATGCTGCGATTCGCCGAATACAAATGAAGCCATGTGATGGATGAAGTAAAGAAGAAATTGCCAGTAGAATTGCCCAAGCAATAAGGGCATTTTACCAGAAGAAGATTATGATTACAGCAGCAAATACAAGCGTGGACGAGAGGAAATATTTCATTACAACATACATCTGGAGCATTCTGCTATATGGCAGCGAAGCATGGACAATAACAGCAGCACAGAAGTCCAGGCTGGAAGTATTTGAAATGTGGTGCTACCGAAGAATGATGAAGATAAAATGTATCGATCGAGTGACTAAGGTAGAAGACTTAAGAAGGGGGGAGAGAGAAAAGATGCCAACTGAAAACCTTAAAAAGAAAACGGGACAACTTAATACGCAGTATCTTACGACACGATGGCCTGATGAAGACAATCGTAGAGGGAAAAGAGAACTGGAAGAATGGAAAAAGCAGTCCTCGCATGAGATATGTGGAACAGGCCGTGAAAGATGTAAAAGAGAAAAATTACGTTAATATGAAGAGGTTGGCCGATAGAAGAATCGAGTTGAGGGCTGCATCACGCCAATCGTAGTTGACCGATGGTTATGTTATTTTATACGACCTTCTCGTAATAAATGCACATACCAGTAATTTCATCATACTTGTGGATTCCAGATGGAACTAGCTATGGAATAATATTAATGCTGATTTTATAAATCTAGCCTATTGCGCCCTAAGCTTTCTCAAAAATACCATTTCTGAATTAAACTAATTCTTGAAATTAAATAACACTTACTAATTCCTTTAGTTTCCAATTGGTGGTAATACCTACGCCACGTATTCATGGGTAACGTTGAAGTGAGTGTTCACTCACTTCACGTTACTCACTGCACGTGACCCGATACAGATGGATCTCAGATGTCGCAAGGGAGCGAAGGGCTTCACTACATTTCGTTTTTTAAATCTTCATTTAGCCAAGACGCCTTCCAATGTGCCGCCGAGCTGTCATCGAGAGAAACCTCGATCTGCGCCCCAATCGCAATCCAAGGTGATGGACGATGAGCTCGACTTATGATGTCATCATCATGGGTCAACAATCTTAGGATTGGTTTGACGCAGCCCTCCACTCGATTCTTCTATCGGCCAACCTCTTCATATTGACGTAGCTCCTCTCTTTCACGTCCTTTACGACCTGTTCTATGTAACTCATACGAGGCCCGCCTTTTCCATTCTTCCCGTTCACTTTTCCCTCGACGATTGTCTTCATCAGGGTATCGTGTCTCAACATATGGCCGATTTAGTTGTCCCTTCTTCTTTTTAGGGCTTTCGGCAGATTTTTCTTTTCTCCCACTCTTCTTAGGACTTCTTCATTTGTCACTCGGTCGATCCGTTTTATCTTCATCATTATTCGGTTGCACCACATTTCAAATGCTTCCACCCTTTTCCTCTCCACTGCTGTCATCGTCCATGCCATCGTCATTTATGATGAAAGCTTGTTAATTTGTTTAATGAGATCTGAAGGCGGCAAACTGGTATGGGGGATGCCTAATTGATTCTGTCACAAGTTCTTAATTTCTCCAACCTTTTGACAAACATTTCTAGTGGCACTGATGAGCCCAAGAAGGTCCTGAACCTGAAAATGTACAATCAGCTCTAATTAACCTTTACAGCCGGTTAGTCTGCCACTTTTATATTTTTACGAAAACTCTGAGCTATGCATGGAGAGTGAGATAAATGATTTCATGAAGCAATTATCGAAATGCCGCGCCTTAAATTTATGCCATTTATCCTTTTGGAATCAGAGGGCTTCAAAAAGTATGAACTGTCCTCAGTTCAGTGTGTCCAACTGAATATATTTTGCGGACAACGTAATCGTAGGGGGTGGGTGTGCGAGGGGTAGCCGAGACGGACCTGCGAGTCCTGTGGGGTGAGCGCTACGCTGCCGCTCCCCTACCCTCCATGACCTCTAAAGGGGTGGTAAAGGACAGGCAACAACCCTTCACGACATGCACTACCATCCCTGTACTCTCCACCTAGGCAGTTTTCCAATACACCGGCACGATATGTTCAGTCAGGGATTTATTAAGTATTGTTTCCATGCAGGGAGATATATTGAAAGCTAACTCTCTATTTACGCGGGAGGAAATGTGATCATTTTTTGGAGTGAATTCACCCCCTGCCATGCACCTTTGGGGTGATTTGAAAAGTGCCTTTGAAAGATGAGAAAATGATGCAAAAATAAAGCAGTCATCACGGAAAATGAAATGAGACCAGTGGTGCACCTGTTGAACACTAAAAAATCAATACTTACATGCCCAGTTAGAAGGCTGAGAGAAAGAAATTTACATGGAATGTAATAAGTAATAATGACAGAAAATTAACAAGTATTATAGTTATATTTAGGAACTTTATATCAGTACTGGGTAAGTGTGACGATCATGTACGAGAAATCAGCTACTTTTCCCTTGTTAGACCTCATTTGGAATATGCTGCCAGTGCATGGGATCCATACGAAATCGATCTAAATAACGAACTTGAACGTGTGCAGCGAAGATCGGCAAGATTTGTAAAGGGACGGTATGATAACCATACTAGCGCAACCAGTCTATTAAATGAATTAAATTGGGAATCATTGTCAGATCGCAGATTGGAATTTAGACTTAATCTCCTAAATAAATTCCAATAGAATATTTTCAGTAATGACGTTAAAAATATTTTGCGGACCCCAACTTACTATGGTAGACAGGACCATAATCATAAAATTAGAGAAATTGATTGCCGAACTGACAGATTCAAAATGTCCTTTTTTTCCTCGTACAATAAGAGATACGAATAACGGTAAATATATCCAGTGCGAGTGTAGCAATGGATAATATTGGTAGCTGCATGTTGGTGTAAGGACTTGAAGATAACCCAACTAACGGCATGTTTTTGCATGTATGCTTTGCTATTTTTATCTTTTTAAAAATTGCAGTCCAGACTAATATATTAATACTAATCCTTTTAAATGCATGATATGTAGTGCATGTTTGGTGAGAATTCACCCCCTGCCACACACCTTTTAGGTGGCTTGCAGGGTAGTATGTAGATGTAGATGTATCATTTCTTACGAACATTTAGCCTAAAACACGAGAATGGAAAAACTCTTCAATTATTCAATTAAAAAAAGGAATATTAGGAAATTATAGGTATCGGCAAAGTATATTATAGCTCTCCTCTGACTCTTTTGTCGTACGGGGTGTGTCTTTCAAGTAATGAGAATATTTTTGTCTTGACGCGATTGTCCTCGGGCCGGTTGGAGTCGGCAGTTTGAACTTTGGAAAACAGCGCACCCGGCAGACTCGCCTCTGCTGGCTTCGGTGGGGGTAAGATCACGCGTGGCGTGAACGTCTGCCAACATGAGAGATAAGCACTGATAAATCCTTCACTCTACTATTAAAGTATAAATGGCACCTGCTGATAAGCCAAGAGTGGCTTCGCAGGACCATATCGGTAAATTGTTTGAAAAGTAAAAGGTGTGCACTTAAGTTATGTAATTAGCTATCCTGAAAATGGCAACTGGTTTCTTATTTAAATGTTTAATTTATTGTTATATTTTGTAACTAATGCTGTCCTAGACAATTATGTAAAAGTTCGTAAGAGTCATTATGTATTACCCCGTTGCTTTTAGGGGTTTTGTACGCAAAGCATTGAAATAAACCTGAAATTCTATTTAAAAGAAAAAAGTGTGCGCGAACTCAAAATGCAGCGAAGCATTGAACAGCGTTACGCAATCAAGTTTTGTGCTCGCCTTGGGAAGTCTGGTGCATCAGCGCTGGAAACGATTCAGCAAGCGTAAGGCAGCGTGAAAGCTTATCACAAGCTCACGTTTTTAGGCGGCACAAGATGTTTAAAGAAGGCCGGTAGAGCCTGTAGGACGACCCCAGCGCAGGTCGCCAGAGAACCAGAGACAACGAATAACGTGGGCGACATTTGCTGAATTCGGAGAGGCGTTAAAGAGTGTTCATTAGATCGCGGAAAAGCTGGGAATTGATGCAATGGTTGTGCACAAAATCATCACTGAGGATCTTGGGGTGAGGAAGATTTGTGACAAGCTTGTCCCAAAAGTTTTGACGGTCGAGCAAAAGCACAACCGTGAGACCGTTTCAAAAGATCTCTCGGAATGCTTGGAACTGGCAAAAAAAGGCATCGTGGAGATTCCCCAGCGTCCCCACGGCCCCGATCTTGCCCCAGCAGACTTTTTTCCCTTCCCCAAAGTGAAAACCGCCCTCAAAGGACGCCACAACGGGACTCTGGAAGCTGTCAAAGCGGCTAGCACGCATGCTCTGAAGGATGTTTCGGTTGCCGAGGCCAGGGAGCGTACGAGGCGTGGAAAACTCGCCTGCAGAAGTGTGTTGGTGCTGAAGGAGCACACTTTGAAGACTACTAGAGTTTTGTAGCGATATCTCTAATAAATTGTTTTATATGAATTTATTCTCATTACTTAAAATACACACCCTGTAGTATCGGAAATCTGGTCTCGGCTCATGCCTACTCACAAACGTTGAATAAATAATATTTATTTTCCAACCTATCAAACTGTTCATGAGAGTGCATAACTTCTCATGCAATAAAAGTAACACTATCTGCTGGATTTCCGCCCACTAAGTACACGAAAGAAAAACACACTGCTACGGCATTTTCCAAGTTTCCGCACTGCCGCAGTTGATTTCAAAACTAAAATGAATATGGTGTTTGGAAACTCAAGTGGTGACTTCATAGGAGCCATAAATGTAATCATGGCATTAAAGGTGGATTCAGTCAGATAAAGGAACCACACACAAGAATAAATACAGGTTTGTATGACCAAGCTATCAAATAAAACTGATCTCTGATCAAATAAATCCCATTTTATCTCAAATTCTCGGTCGGCTGAATGCCAGATGGCCATGAGCCTAATTTAATCACATGGGCAACTTCTTCTCTAAGTCATCGTAAAATGCTAACTGAAATCATTTATTTCGGAGGAGAGGTAAATCATGTCTATGCATCTGCTCGGTCGCAAGAAAAGGGGCTGGGTATATTCACCCGTAAGAATAGTAGTGTAAAATTTATGATTAGTCCACACTGTAAAGGAAAACTACTTCGCAGCACTTTTTCTCAAGTTTCATAGCCCCAATCGGTTACAACGTCGCAATGTCAATATAATAAATTCCTGGATCTTGAGGCGCAGTGAATGAAGGAAAAAGAGATATCAGGAAAATTCGGGATGAGGGCGCACTCGGAGAGTCAAAAATAACAAAGACTAAAAATGGAGCATGGCATGGGTTGGTGACTTCGGCTCGCGAGCCACAATTTGTCGCATGCATGAGGCTCTGCGTCAAAATGAAAATTAAACCATTTTCATTTAGTTTTCAGTGCCATCGTCCCCATCTTCATTTCCAGTGTATTCCATTATTCACCGTCATTGTTATTGACAACCTCATACTCATCGTCACATTCCGTTTCTTCTTCTCTTCCGTCTTCTTCTTTCCATGAATCATCACTATATATCGTCGATGCAATTCGCCGTGGAGTTGGAAGAGGGTGGATGCCAACCATTGCTTGTTGTTTTGGTGCAGAGGGGAGCAAATGGGTGGTTCCTGCAGCACAGTGTCAACCGGAAGAAGACACAAACCGACCGCTACCTCCACGCAGCCTCCCACCATCACTCCAGACAAAAAGCGGCCGTGGCCAAAACTCTATTAGACAGGGCCAGTGTTGTTTGTGACAAATCTTCGCTCAAGACCGAGGAGGAACACACACATAACGCCCTCATGAGAAATGGCTACTCGGAGTCATACATACGGCGGAATTTTAAAGTCATGACCAAGAAATCGGAAAGTGACTTCCCGAAGCCCAGGGCGCGCGCCCTTACATCTCCGGAACAAATGAACGGATCTCTCTGACATCGAGACGCGGTTCTCATCCCTGACCAAGATAAGAGACGTGCTGCCCTCAGCCAAAGATAAGATTCACCCAATCCATACCGGAGGAGTATATGAAACTCCTTGCTCCTGCGGGAAAGTATTCGTCGAATTATTCGTCGGCCAAACTGGACGTTCCGTCGCGTGCAGACTGAAGGAGCACCAAAGAGCCATAGCACGCAGCAGCATCAAGGAATCAGCCATCGCAGAGCACACCTTATCGGGAGGACTAGGGGAAAGACCATCACATTTACACGGAGGAAACACTGGTGTTGACACGGGAAAAACATTATTTCCCCCGACTCATCCGCAGAGGCAATCGAAATTGAGAATTTCAACCGGGACGATGGCATTCGACTGAGTGCCACATGGAAGCGATTACTTCGGAAGGAGAGATGCGGGGTCAACAACAACTTGAGGCAGCCGACCATGAAGACCCTCTCAGGAGACACCCTAAACACCCATAGCGGCCACAGGAGGGGGTGAGAGGTCAACTCTCCCCTAGTGATCAACGTCACTGGGCATACACGGCATGGTACGGAGGAGGGGGGACCCCATCCACAAAAAATACCGGGAAGAAGTTTAATAATTTTCATTCACCCTGAAGATGCGACCAGGAAAGGACACGAAAGCTTGGTCGACAAGGCGCCACACGCAGATGCTCCCGAAAATGACTGATGCAGATCATCCTCGCCGCGAAAACTTACTCACTTGTTTACGCATCAACCGCGCATACGGTAAAGGCCTGAGAAGAAAAAGTTGGCAGAGAACCGAGAAAAACAAACTTCGTGTAAATTACACAATTTACAGAAAAATTGAAATGAAAGAGAAAATGGGTTGAAAAAAGAATAAGTGTGGTGAAGTCTATTAGGGTCTTCCACCGGGTAAGCTGTTCCATTACTGCCGAAGTTTCGGAGACCGAGTCGTTCTCCATCTTCAGGGCTGATGATGGAGAAGCATAGTCAGCCCTGAAGATGGAGAACGACTCGGTCTCCGAAACGTCGGCAGTAATGGTACAGCTTACCCGGTGGAAGACCCGAATAACATTCACCAAAGCTATTCGCCGGGAGAATCTCAAATCTTTTTTCAAAAAGAACAAGGTTTAAAGTTTTTCCCGTTAAATACAAAAAAGTTTTAAAATTACATTTTATTATTAACTGAGCGAAAGAAATTTTCTTGCGCTTTCATAGTACTAGTACATATCTCTCAAAAACATTGCAAAAATCTAGGAGAAGTACATTTTCCGACCACCTAAAGGGCGCATTAGGGCTAAAAATCTGCAAAAAAAAGTTTCCTCTTGTGGACTGTTACACTACGAAATTTCAGCGCGATTGGATTGCAACGGTAGATTTTTATAAAAACAAACATACAATCATATGAATGGATCGACTTAGTTACGAGGAAGTTCTCAGAAGAGTGGGAGAAATGAGATGTCTTCCGAAAACCCAAGGAAGAGGACAAGACACATTAATCGGCCATATGTTGTAGACATGATGGCCTGACAAAGACAATTGTCGAGCGACAAGTGAACGGGTTAGATTGAAAAGGAATGTCTCACTCGAGATACATGGAGCAAGTGAAGAAGGATGTCAATGAGAAGAATTAGCTAAGTATGAAGATATTAGCTGATGGGAGAATTGCGTGGAGAGATACGCCAAACCTACCACAGGGTTGGAGACCGATAATCATTACATGCCGTCTCTCACACTCTCAGTGTTCCGCTGAAGTTTGGTTCAGCAGGCTACGGTGGAGTTCACCCCGCTACACGCCATTGGCATTATACCCACTAAGCCACCATATGCCATTACTTTATGAAACTTAAGGAGAATTACATTTATATTTTAACTATATTTTCATTGTAAGATCACACATTTTCGCATTTTCAATCACAAATGAAAATATTTGAAATCACTGTCACGTCACATCGGTAGACAGATCCCAGAGCAGGAATTTAAAAGGGGGAGCACATTTTTCAAGTGCGTATCCGGATAACAAATTTAATCGTTCGATAGCGATACAATAAAATCCTAACCATTTCGCGACACTAAAGAATACATAACAGTAAGAAAACGAACGGATTCAGGGGTAACTTTGTGAAATTTTTCCATGGTTGAAATAACGAACTTTGCAAATTTCACTTTATAAATTTATTCACGACCCGGGTTTCAACACACTGTGAAACCGACCACCAACTTGAAGATGACAACATGTGTTGAAACCCGGGTCATGAATAAAGTGAAATTTGAAAAGTTTCTTATTTCCAACATAACAGTAAGGTGAAAAACACAGGAACGAACCTACGAGAAAACGAAATTCTTTAAAATGCATACATCAATAGATGTATGCAATTTAACTTTCCTTAACCTTCACTTAGTTTGCGTTTGGTAGGTATCTCTGCGCAGATCATGGAAAGTAATGTATTGATAGCTTACTCAAACGTTGGCAGAGAATGCATATAATACCAAGGATTGGCCTCGGGAAACAGAGAGGAAATGAAAACGAGAGAGGAACAAAGAGTATAATTATATTCATCCCATCAATAACGGAGTTACGATCGTTCCCTCAAGTCTCGGCATTTCAATCTTCGATTTCATTCGAAGTCAATGGTGATTCCAGGCTTGTTTTCTGATATTTTTTTTAAATTTCCACAATATTGGTAGAAAAGTCGAGTAAACCTTTCACTAATAATATTACAATAATCGTAAATTGACATATATAATGATTTTTTTAAGAAAATACTTCAGGGCGTAATCCAATTTCTAAGTATGTTAGCTATTTAATAATCGACCTAACCATCAGATTTATAAATAACTGCACTTAATAGGCAATAAAGTTCATCAAATTTTAAAATGTTATGGATAAGAATTCATGTGAACGTTTCGTTTGATCAATGCATTCAATTAGATTGTGCCTAAAGCGATATCCAAGAGATCATTTAAATTATCATTGATCCGTCTTTCATACCAACGACAGAGAGAAAAATGTCATCGACATTACTTTTCCTAAAAATTGACTTAAAAACATTCTCTTTCAAATTCCATCGAAAAAAATTATCTTTGTCAAATGTACTCCTAGAAATTAAAATCCAAAATTAAATACGTATTTTATGTGTCTTCGTGGAATCTACAGAAAATAGTCGTTACAAAATCTTCATGAGAGCTTTTAATTAATTTTCCAAATGATAACTCGTTTTTTCGGCATAATAGCTCGACTTCAACAAAATCAGCACTAATTTTTCGCTCATAATCTTGTAGCAGCTGTAGTTATCCAGGAGAAGCGGCCAACAGCAATGGTTTGATTCGCGCTGCCTAAGAGAAGTGGTGTTTCGATGGGGGTAGGAAACATTCAAGAAGGGTGGATTCCGTAGTAGCCCGCTCATAACAAAAGTTACAATGGGTACCAGGGCACAACGTCTCATCCGACGGACGGAGTGCCGACCTCAAGTTACTCTCCACACAGAACTTAATAATGCTCCGGTTGACTGACGAAAATTATCTCCCATGCCGAGGTTAGAACCCGGGTCCTTCGCGTGTGAGGCCAGTACTCTAGCCGTCACACCAACCCGGCCACCTTCCCGCATTCAACGGCCAAGCATGCACAAAGCAACCAAATGCCATTTCCCTCCCCTTTTTGCTATAGGAGTATACTCTCCTGGAAAGGGAGCAGCACATCATGCCACTGCATTTCGAGTGTGTGCCCAGACCGTTGGGAGATGCTCCTCCTCCGATAAACGGCGAAATAGGCAGCCACTATCAGGTGGAGTCTGACTGCTTGCTTGCGTTTGTGGTCTATTTATTAATTACTATCCGACTCCGAGCGAGAGTCATTTCTTCGTATACTTTCCTCAATTTCCTGTCTTCAAAGGCACTTTAGATAACGGATTTTCGAGATCATCCTTCTCTTTTGCAAATGTATCCTAAGATATCTCCCATCTTCCGCTAACTATGAAGGCCGGAGGAGAAAATTTGCAGAATCTAGGGGTTAAAACTTACAGAGGGTCTCGTGGGGTAAACAAATATGGAAAATCCTTTGCCAAGATTAGTGCATTATTGGGATTCATAAAAAGGGTACTGGGCAAATGTGACGCTCATCTACGAGAATAAGCCACTTTTCCTTGTTAGGCCTCATTTTGAATATGCTGCCAGTGCATGGGATCCTTACGAAACAGGCTTAAATAACAAAATGGAGCCTGTTCAGCGAAGAACTGTCAATGGGCAGTGTAACCAGTCTATCACAAGGACTTAAAATTGGAATCAATCAGACCATAGCTAAAAATACAGACATTCCCTAAATAAACCCCAAGCCTGTTCCTTTTTTCAGGCATCACACAGTGGAAGTGAGACATACTGGGAGAGTAAAAAAAACTGTAGCACTTTCCATAGTTATAATTTTTAAATATAATTGTGAATAAGTGCCTGTTTCTTTTCCTCGCCCAGTAAATCCCAAAAGTTTATTTTTACTGATAGCGTTAACAAAATTTTGTGAACTCGAACATTCTATAGTAGACTAGGCCAAGAAAACAAGACTAGAGAAATTTATTGTCGAGGCGACAGATCTGTCTTTTTTTCCCCGTATTATTAGGGGTCCGATTATGCCGTGATTCCATTCAATTATATACGCAGTGAAGCATTTATTTTTTTTTCCTGGCGTGCAATTTGAGAGAGTCAATAGATACACAAGTAGCCTCAGAAGGGGCGTGTCGGTATGACGACCTTTGACTAATGCAACTAGCAGCATCCTTTCTCTTCTCTTTGAACCTTTTTTTAAATTGTTAACTTTGTTTTATTTTCGGACTAAAATGCACATTTTGCATGAATGGTAGTGCATGTCTGGTGAATGTTCAGCCCCTGCCATAAACCTTTATGGTGGCTAGCAGGATATTATGTAGATCCACTCCACGTTAACGTTCCTGTTTTACATTATAATCAGTACTGGCTCAAATAAATTGTATTAGCGGAAATAAAAATTGCTCGGCCTCTAATTGACTCTTTTATCGATTTTACTTATTTACTTGAATAGACTTATGAATACGTATGACCAAAACCACTCGTAAACCTGTCTAACAATAAGTAAACTTAAAGAAGACTAAAAAATGAGTACTTGCTCAAATAAACTAAAATTTACTGAAACTGAAAAAAAATCCGAAATCGATTGAGATTTCTGGATGATAAGTATCTTTACATAAAACAATATTCATTATTCATCAAAGATTAACTACTCATTAGATACCCACAGTATAAAATGAAAACCCAGATGAAATGTTAAGAGAGTGACCAGTATTTTAAGGAGAAATAATCGTTTAAGAGTGGAGTCAGATTGCATGAAACCTAAAGACGGAGACACTTCTGAGTGGCAGATGAGGGACCACGCTGGTGTGAATTCACCAAAACCTATCACTTTTCGTGAATAAACGTTTTCACCATTTTTTAGCACAAAAAATAATTTCACCCTAAAATGCTGGAAGACTTCATACCGAGAGACAACTCTTTTAGAGGATATGATTTAATCACAATCCTATGAAAATCATAATTCCACGGAGAAAACGTGATCACAATAATGAAACCAGAGCCAACAAAGGTCTCATTTAGATTCCGATAATCTGTTTGCACACAGTCGTGTTCATATTACAGTGATATACAGCCGTGCAGATTTGGTACTTCTGTTCATATACTAATGCTACCCTTTATAGCAACGAATGTCATGGAAATAGATCGCTATATCAACTCTTATTCAGCAATCATCGCTATATGTGTACATTACATCAAGATTCAGCGTTTCTCGCGAGCTGTGTGCATAAATTATTGGCGGTCCGTTAGCACCACCACCCGAATGAAGTTTATTTAAATCCAAAAGTAGATGTTATTTTTAGTATTATCAATGGAAAAAGTGCTTTTAAACTATTATTCTAAGTAAAAGGTGTGAATTTGAGCGGGGACATCACTTCTTTGCCATCTATTTTAGATGAAAATATACGTTTTACGTCGTGTGTGAAGGCAAGAGTAGCATTAACGAAAATACTTCAATACTACTTACGGAAATTCGTTTTTCGCGGAGAACAGGTAAAAGTAGACAGGAAAAAAAACGGAATGCCCGCTCTTAGGAGTCCTCGAATCCAATGAGAGCTACGGTTTCAACATGGATTGCAAATATGGTTGAAAGATGCCTTTCCGTGCGCGAAAAATGTTACTAAATAAATCTAATGCTTTTCAACCTATTCCTCATTGTGCACAATGGAGGCGGAAGAGGGCCCGGGGGCCTTTTATTGACTGAACTTCACGTCATAACGCAGTCGCTTCCACGTGGGCCTTCGTGGAAGGCTTTAGTTCAAGCGGGAGGAAGCAGAGAGCGCTGCCGGAGTTGGAAAAAACGAAGATCCGCTTCCTCCACGCAGCCAGTCGCCCTGCAAGCGACGGCAATGAGGAGACGAAGGCTTTTGCGACGCAGGCGGGAGTTATTATATCTGCGTCAGGCCTCGCTTTCGCGGGGGAGGAATTCGTCCCGGTTAACATCTCCGCGAATCGAGCAGAGCGAAGAATGACTCTCATCCACCCAATGGTCGTGGAAATGGAATCATCACAACAGAGTCACACAATATCAAGGGTTTGCTGGAAGCACCACGGGTCTAAAACCATGTGGAAACTCGGATTCTCACATTAATGGTCACGGACGAAAATGGGTCTCCGATGCGTTCCTTGATTTTTTTTCCAAGTGAATTCGTCATCGCGGGTCACAGCGTCATTCGAGGGCTCTTTGCAATTTGTCCACAGAGAAGGCAAAGAGTGCCAATAAAAAATGAGATTAAGCAGAACGAAATCAGAAGAATGTAAATATTCTAATGATGCACATGACATAATGTCAATAATAATAATTGGTAAGTTGAATTCCAGAACTCTTTTTTATTAAATGTATGGATGATTTTTCGGGAGTTGGGGTCCTTTTTTTTAAAATTACAAATATTTAGCTTCTGGCCGACGTTTCGGAAATTGTATTTTTGCTTCTTCAGGGCTAAAAATGGAATGAACCACCAATAGCATAACAACAATAAGTAACATGATTTAAAGGATGTTTACAGTGCTAAATGCTTTACAATATAATATTCTACTAATTTTAACGCCAAAAAATTACATGGAATTTTATAGCATTTAATTAAATTAAATCAAACAATTCTTTGCATTGACAAACCATGCAATCAAAAACAACCATACTTTTAATTTCGACCAAACAAAAATTTTAGGCAAGAAAATTTATCAAAAAGTTTATTCAAAGAAATGTAGATATCTTATTAATAAAGATCGAAATTCATGAAATAAAAGAACTGACATTTGTAATTTAAGTAAAATATATAACAATTTAATACATCGAAATTAAAAAATTATAACCCATATACCTTAGCAACCAATTTGTAAACAAATGCCCCTTATATAACTTAAGGTATGTAAGGTAGGTATTCCATATAATTTTTTGGCGTTAAAATTTGTAAAAAATTATATTGTAGAGCATTTTGGCACTGTAAAAATCCTTTAAATCATGTTACTTATTATTGTTATGAGAGTGGTGGTTCATCCCATTTTCAGCCCTAAAGAAAATAAAATACAATTTCCGAAATGTCCGCCTTAAGTTAAATATTTTTCATTTTCAAAAAAGAACCTTAACTCTCGAAAAATCATGCATATATTTAATTATAATGATAATAGTCTCTTGATAAAAAGTCAAATATGATATCAAATAATCTACTACTTTGGTTCTTCTTTTTCTGGAGTTTTCCAGAATCATATCGCTCCATCAATTCATGCTCCAGGAAGAGCAATTCATTCTCAGTGTATTAACTTTTTCCCGATTACCTTTTTTATAGAGCGCTCAGGCTTAGTTATAATTCACCATAATAGAATCTCTTTTTATCAAGAACCATGCTAGAAAGAGATTTATTATGCTACCATGATAGAATAATTATTCTTGTCTCACCCCACGAAGTTTAATCCAGAAAACCATAATCTGATGAGGCAGCATTCAGACGAAGGCCAGAGCGTGCGCTGAGCATTCGAGACATTCGATGGAATCAGTATTCCGTCGCGACTTCGAACCCTGACATCCTGCACACTGATCCCAATTATGCGATATTCGATATCGATACTGCCATCACTTTCAATAACTCCGGATATTTTTATCGACTACATTGACTTAAAATTCCGCTAGTATTCACTCCATTGGCTCTTTTTGCCGGCCTCGGCGAAGGTGGGGTGAACCCATCACCTGCTAAGCCCAAGGTCGTGGGTTCGAACCCCCCCCCCCGGTGAGCTTTCTCCACGCTATAGGGCGTGGATGTGCGTGTACTGTCAATCACACAGCATAATGAGCGTAAATATAATTAGTAATGATGAATTAGCAAACGTGGAATCCATTAAATATCTTGGAATAACACTGACACATGTTTTTTCCTGGGGTACACACATACGTGAAATATTGGGTCAAGGTAATCGTAGACTGGGATTCATCAAAAGAGCACTGGGTAAATGATGTGACGATCATGTACGAGAAATAAGCTACTTTTCCCTTGTTAGACCTCATTTGGAATATGCTGCCAGTGTATGGGATCCCTAAGAAATCGGTCTAAATAACGAACTTGAACGTGTGCAGCAAAGATCGGCAAGAATTGTAAAGGGACGGTACGATAACTATATTAGCGTAACCAGTCTATTACATGAATTAAAATGGGAATCATTGTGAGACTCGAGACTCAATCCGACCGTGGTAGCCGGGGCCTCGATCATGGATCTTCATGAGGCGTGCGCTAGCGTTATCGCTATTTTCTGATTTAACTTATGTCAGAGAGAGAACGTGATCTATGTTCTTCATTTTTCGCACAGAACTTCAAATCGCTTAACACAATCAGTTGAATCCACAATCAGTGAATTTTACAGACAGTTAATGTTAACCCTGCGCTACTCTAGGGGGTAAGCGTTAACGATAAAGATTGCGATAACGTGAAAGATGCATCCGTGATTCCACACCAGGTCACTGACGCTTTGTTCTAGCAATCTAAACGTCACGGGTTCGAATCCCGGGTGTTCTAGATATTATATCTTAGTTTATTAGATGGACCAATTTAACCTTACCCGTTACAACACTTAAAAATCTAAGACTAACTTTACAACATACGAGTCGCTGAATATAAGCGCGAAAAGCTAGCCTGCATAAACACCGACAGAAAAATGAAAACGATGAGCCAAAAGATAAGCTGAAAGCGGGAAGAATTTCGCCCGGAATTCGCCAAGCTAGCGCTTGGATTTATGGCGACGCGAAAGTTTCGACTGGGGCATAAAACACACTTGGCCGCAGCGGCAATGGGGCTCAACACTCCGTCCCGTCCGAGGGCCCGTCGCGCATGCGCGCTGCTGCTAACCGAATGGCAATGGCATGTAAATTGAGACGAGTCGGCGGCGTGAACTCGAGACGTGCCCGCACGCCAATGGCCGCGCGTGCACGTACGTGACCGAGTCGCCGAGGCCTCGGGAAATAAGGAATCCTCGGGTCTGAAAATTCGCTGCTCGCACGACTGGGTAAACACCACCGCTGCCTCTGGATACTTCCTTCGTCCCTTCCAGAGGAGTAGTACTCGAGCCGCGCGCTCGGGGAGCAATATAACATGAAGAGGAGACGGCCCCGTATAATAAAACGTGCGCCCATTCTTCCCTCCCTTGCTCGTAAACGAAGGATTTATCTCCCTCCCCCCCTCAATTTCGAAAGCTTTTCTTGATCACATTTCCATACGTGACCTCTTGAAGAGACGCAGTTCCCCTCAGAAAGAAAACAAGCAGTTCCCGAGCTCCATCTCCAATGTGGTCATCGAGCGCGTCTCGCACGGAACATATATAAATATATCTTTCGAATTCACTGGAAGCAACGCACTGCAGGAGAACATTAACGTGGCTGCGTGAGTGTCTTGTCCATACGGCCCTCCACTTCCGAAGACGTATCACGGCGACCAGACAGTGCCCGAATTAAAGAATGAGGAGCTGTTATTAAAGGCTCCCTCGTCGTTCGAAGGTGGAGGAAAAGGAAAAAATATTAGCCTGTCCCCAACTAGCAACACCTTCAAACGTTTGGCTTCGTTCGCCTCCTTCATCGTTTTCCATTGACGTAGAAAATTGAGTACCACGGATTAATTATTTAACAGAAATATATTGCATTTCCGTTAAACTTACGGCATGATTCCAACAAAAATATGGATCAGAGATGCTGAATATAAACCTTTTGCCTCACGGCGCTAACACCTACAGTTTGCACCATAAATATGTCTTTGATTAAATTCAGCAGATTCGCTAAATTTGTTGGATCAATTGGGTCGTTTACCATATTTCTTTAATTGCCGAATCTGATTACTTTGTAAAATAAAAAGACCAGTATTTTTCCGTTTTTGATCCGTCAATTTTTAACCCTTAAATCCGTCGATGTTTTTTTTAACCCTTTCGGAAAAGTGGGCGTGGTGCAACCTCTGACGTATATCGACTTCGTCCAATCAGAACTGAGCCCGCCAAGCTATTTTGCCTCATCGCAAAGGAGGGGGGGGGGACACAGAACCCCCCTCCACTCCCTTCCCTTCCCCGGAAAACAGTCAAGGACGGGAGGAAAATGACAATGTTATCAAAACAGCTTTTTCGGTGGGCGTCGCCTTTTGCTTATTTTAATTTTTGATTAATGAGTGAATGCTTGTGGCTAGAATATTAATTTTTTCGCTAAAATTCTTTTTTCGTTTCCATCTAACAATTTCGTGCATAAAATTACGATTTCGGTTCCGAGTAAACGCCCCCATTATGGCATGCACCCAACTTAGTTGGAGATTTTTAGTCCTTTCTCCTTTTAACGCCTTGAACCTTGTGCATTGCAGCGCGTAGCCATAACTTCAAAGCTTCGTGTTCAGTCCGCATTCTTCGAACCTCATCTCGCCAATGGAGAAGCCCTAGGGTTGTAACCGTTTGGTGGTCGGGAGAAACCAACTCACCTGCCACCAGCACAGTTCCTTCTAGTGCCAATGAATCGCCAAATGAGTCAACACCGCTTGACTGGTCCTCCTTGCACCATGGCATCCATCTACCCTTCCATCCACGTCCACACATGCCCCAAACACATCACAGGTGCCTTCTTCGGTCACGGTGAGTCACGGGGGAGTCACTCAATGCCAAATGTCACAACGTATGTGGCAGCAAAATGACATGGAATCTGAAAAACAAATGTTATAAATACATTTAGTGCTGGCCTTCGCATCTTCAACTCTATGACAGGAAAATCCACCTTTCGAGTAAAAGAGATTAATCATCATCATTGGCCAATGAACACTGTAAAAACTTTATCTGATTTTAAGGTAAAAAGCAATCTGAATTTCAGATGCAACATTTTTAAGACAGTGTATGTTTAACTTCAGCACTAATATCTTGCCTAAAAATAAGGCAGGTGCAGGACTGAAAATCAGACCAGGTGGGGCCTATTTTAAGATAGGCCCATGCTGAACTTAAGACCAGGGCTGTCATAAATTCAGCATGGCCCTATCTTACAATAAGTCCCACGTAACAACGCGGGTTGCTATTTAAATTAAAGCCTACTTTTATGGGATGTCTAATTATAAATACAATTTTAACACTTCACACGAACACAAACCAAAACCATAACGTTTCATATTTCTACTCGATGATACTGTTTTACTGACTAAATTCTTCGATATAACAAACGTAAGTCATAGAATTTCCATTGAAAAAGATTTCAGGACTGAAATGGGAACACATTAAAAATAACTTCAAAGATAATATGAAAATTAGTATTTTTATCTCGCGGCTGAGCTTAAAAACACCGAGTGCGTCCACCGGGTTGCGGATGGTGGGTCGACCTCTAGATATAGAGGTTAGCTGCGAGATAAGCGAGTTAACTCGTCGAATAAGCAGTCGTGGGCAAAAAGCGACGGCATTCCGAGGGGGTATTGGTCTATCCCTGGGTAAGGTAGGCCTCTAAATAATACAGAACCTGTGAAGATGCCGTGACTTGGCGACGGGAGGCCGACAAAAATTACGCTTCTCATCACCCTGAGAAGAGGGCAGCAGCTTTTCTTCATATGAGTGAAGGTGGAGACCACAGTGGTCGGTAGAGAGACACTCATTTCACTACAGGTGCGGTAACATTTACTATAACGGCTATTGTACTGCGATGTGGAAGGCAGGGGGAAACCACCACATTATTATCCCGAGGAGTCGCAGCTACTCCACTCTTTTCTTTCTTATCAAGACGTGATAGAACCCTCTCGAGTAAAATATTTCGGATTTAAAATATTCCCCCATTCGGATCTCCGGGCGGGGACTACCCGAGAGAGTACATCAGTCAAGTGTGATAAACATTTTAGGGTAGGAACGTGGAACGTGTGATCGCTTCGGACCTGTGGAAGACTGAAGAACCTGAAGGTAGAAATGCGAAGAATGGACCTCGACGTGTTAGGAATCAGCGAAATGAAGTGGCCCGAAGAAGGAGACCTTTGGAGTGGAATCTACAGGATTATACATACAGGATTGTACATACAGGATCATTAAATGGTAATGCTGGAGTAGGGATCATGCTCAGAAAGAGCGCCGGAATGCGTGTGAAGAGCTTCCTGCAGTACAATGAAAGGATAATAATGGTGAAGATCGAGACCAAACCTGTAGATACCGTGGTGGTTCAGGTTTACATGCCTACGACGGACTATGAAGATGAAGAAGTAGAAGACGTCTACGAAGATATCACGGAAGTTATAAAACAGGTAAGAGGAGAAAAAACCTAATTATTTTAGGAGACTGGAACGCTATCGTCGGCGAAGGTCAAGATGGAAGAATAACTGGAAAATACGGATTGGGAAACCGAAACGAAAGAGGAGAATGGCTGCTGGAGTTCTGCACTCAACTTAAGTTAGTGGTTGCCAACACATTGTTTAAAAATCACAACCGAAGAAGATACACATGGAAAATGCCAGGAGACAGAAGAAGATGCCAAATAGACTACATTTTAGTGAAGCAGAGATTTAGAAACCAAGTGAAGGACTGCAAAAGCTACCCTGGGGCAGACATCGACAGTGACCATAATTTAGTGATGATGAAATGCCATCTAAAATTCAAGAAATTGAAGAAAACAAAGAAGAATATATGGCAAGTAGAAAAAATAAAGGAGGCTCAACATCAGCTGGCATTTCAAAAAGCAGTGGGAAACAACATAGGAGAGAACCTGAATGAGAAATCAGTGGAAGAGCGTTGGGAAAACTTTAAATGTGGACTAAAGGAAGCCGCAAAAGAAGTCCTTGGAAGAAGAAAAGTTGCCAAGAAGAAGCCATGGATCACAGGTAAGTCTTAGAATTGATTGAAGAAAGAATAAAGTACAAGAATGCGAAAACTGAAGAAGGGCAGCTTTGCTACAAAAGAATAAGGAACGAAGTAAGTCGCAAAGCCAGGAAAGCCAGAGAAATGTGGATGAACAATCTGTGCGAAGATGTACAAAACAACCTTACCATTGGAAAGGTGGAAGCGTAGTGAGGAACCACTTCAAGGAACGGAGCGTAAGATGCAATGCTATAAGGGACAAGAATGGAGAACTTTTGATTAAAAATGAAGACAAAGTGAAGAGATGGAAAGAATATCTCGAAGAGTTTTACAACGGGAACGACCTCAGCACGAAAGTGATTGAAGAGGAAAGCGAAGTCGAGAAGGATGATATGGGAGCATCAATATTGAGATCGGAATTCGACGCAGCAGTAAGGGACCTTCGGGTGAATAAGGCTTCTGGAATTGATGATATACCCGCAGAACTGATAAGGAATGCGGGAGAGAGGACATTGGCACAACTTTATAATGTCATCTGAGACATGTACTCAACAGGAGAAATACCCAGGGACTTCGAGAAAAACATCATCATTCCTATTCCCAAAAAGAAGAGAGCGGAGAAATGCGAAAATTTTAGGACTATAAGCCTGACGACACATGCATCGAAGATACTGACCAGGATCATCTACAGAAGAATAGAACGAATAGCAGAGGAGTTCCTGGATGAAGATCAATTCGGATTCAGGAAAAGTAAGGGTACAAGGGAAGCAATATCGGCCCTTAGGCTACTCATAGAGAAGAGAATGGAGAAGAACAAACCGACCTTCATTGCATTTGTGGATTTAGAGAAGGCCTTTGACAACGTGGATTGGGATTCAATGCTAGGAATTCTGAAGGGAATTGGAGTGTCCTACAATGACCGAAGAATTATACACAGTCTGTACAAAAACCAAGTTGCTGTGATTAAATCTGGACCCAGCTGTGAAGAGGCAAGAATAAGGAAAGGAGTGAGACAAGGCTGCGCACTGTCTCCCGTAATTTTTAATGTTTACATCGAGAGAGCCATAAATGAAGTCAAGGAGAAGTGTTCTGGAGTGAACATCCACGGAGAAACAATCAGTATGATACGATTCACTGATGATATAGCTCTCATAGCAGAGGCAGAGAAGGAGCTGAATAAGATGCTAACAACCACGGAAAGGACTATGGCCAGTTATCAGCTAAAGATAAATAAGAAGAAGACTAAGATATTAGTGTGCAGCAAGAAAGAAGAGGCTAAAACCAATGTCAAACCAGGAAAACAAAAACTTGAGGTTAAAGAGTTCTGTTATCTACGAAGCCGAGTAACCAACGATGGACGAAGCAAGAAAGAAATAGAGAGTAGAATTGCCCCCAGCAAAGAGGGCATTCTATCATAAGAAGAATCTACTTACAGCAGGAAATACAAGCATAGAAGTTAGGAAACAGTTAATCAGAACATACATCTGGAGCATGTTTCTTTACGGCAGTGAATCATGGACGATGACAGCAGCGGAGAAGAAAAGGGTAGAAGCATTTGAAATGTGGTGCTACAGAAGAATGCTGAAGATTAAATGGATCGACCGAGTCAGTAACGAGGAAGTGCTAAGAAGAGTAGGTGAAAAGAGAAGTCTGCTGACAACTCTAAAAAAAAAGAAGGGAAAACTTAATCGGCCATATCTTGAGACACAATGGCCTGATGAAGACTATCGTCGAGGGAAAAGTGAACGGGAAGATTGGAAAAGTCAGGCCTCTTATGAGATACATGGAACAGGTTGTGAAGAATGTAAAAGAGAAGAATTACATCACAATGAAAAGGTTGGCCGATAGAAGAATCGAGTGGAAAGCTGCGTCAAACCAATCCTAGGATTGTTGACCAATGATGATGAGTATTTTTATTGGAAAAAAGTAATCCATACAAAGTCTTCGATACCAAAGATATGTGCTAGTAACTACAAACCAAGGAAGGAGCTGTTACTTGACGAGGGTGACTATTTTTTAGTTCTTACAACCCTGCCACGTAGACAAAATAAGGAATTAGTCTCAGGATACGTCACTCAGACACAACTGGCTCCCTTCTGTAAACAAACGAAGTATCAACGCCACATTCTCACACCATTACTTCATAGAACGAAACATATTTCACCTAATTACAATAAAATTTGCTAGACTTCGAATTTTACTTATTTACACTTCGTAATCCTTGTTGAATCCCATCTCCCTGGTTACGCTCCGCCCATCAGTCTCTGCTATTGGCAGGTTAGCTCCAATTTCGGAGCCAACCAAGGCTTGCTTATTTTCAGCCCGGTTGATCTGAATTTCAGATCACAACCATCTTCTTTTCAATATGCTGTTGTTAAGTTCTTAAAATAAAGCGGAGGTGTGTCTGATTTTCACGCATGTTGAGTCTTAAATTTAGACCACTACCGTAAAATCAAACAGCGTTTAAATTCAGGTCGCACTGAAAATCAGATAAACTTTTTACAGTGAAACTTGAGCCTGGTTTCGCCTTCGCTGTATTCTCTTATCAGATAACCTCATCGCATTTACGGAATTCTTCTCTTCCACACCCTTCACTACTTCCTCCAGCAAGACCTACATTTGTCACTCTACCCGTTCACCAGTCTCTTGCCCATCGCCTTCACCCGGCCATCATGTCTTATGATATCCCCGATTCAGTTATTCCGTCTTCTCCTTTCGATTTTCACAAGGTTTCTTCCGTCTTATCCCACTCCACGAAGGAATCCTTCGTTTGCCACTATGTCGACCCATGTCATCATTCTTCTGCAGCACTTCATTTATAATGCATCCTTCCTTGACTTCTCTCCTGCTGCCATCGTGCAGTCCTCAATTCCATGAATGAATAGGTAGTATTGCTTTAAACAATTGATTTTCATCTCTTTTTTTGGCGTAATTTCAAATTATTCGGAAGTTTTGGCGTATTTTTTTTCGAGTACTTGCCCTGAAAATATTAAACACTCCCTCCCGTCATTCCCTTACCAAGCATGCAGTCCCTTCACATAAAATTCATTATCCTGAAAGAGGTCTTCTTCAGTTTCGACAACACAGGGTAATATCCGGGCCTCTTTTTCCAAATATCAATTTCTGCTTAAATTGGCTTTTGCATATTTTGGATAAAATTTACTTTTCGGAAAAAGACACTTTTCGGCTTCCTATGGTGTCTTACACTTTTAAGTCTAAAAAATTACTGAAGGTATGTAAATAGGAAATAGTTAAGCTGATTTCCAGCCGTATTATTATTACATTATATTCATTTAAAGAGGTTATCGAGTTGAGAGCTGCGTCAAAGCAATTTTAGGATTTTCGACGGATGGTGAGGATAGCGACAGTATAAGTTTTCGTAGGAAAACAAACTCTCTCTCACCATTTAGGATCCTCTCCTGATTTTTCAATACATATTCTCTCCACGACCAAATTTAGGATGATTCTGCTAAATACTGGGATTTAAGAGTCAGTAAGCTTAGACACAAATATGGGCACTGGATAAAATCGTAAACACCATTTTCTTCCCAAGGTTCTTCGGAGATTTCTAATTACATACAAGAGAATAGAAGTGAAGACGTTTACCTAAAAGTTTGACAGTACATATTTTTATCTCAGGTTTTAATTTATATGGGGATTTACATTAATTTCCAATTATATGGAAACTTTAAAGTGCTCCTGGAAAGTAGACCAACGATCTCTGCGAATGGGTTCTCCGGTCAAATTCAAACCTTTGTTTCTGCCTAAGAAATAGAGAAAAGTACCTATAGTTTTCAGGTTTGTGTCATAGTTCGCCTTTCTTTTTCAGCAAAGTAGTCCCGTAGTAATTCCCTCTCCCTACTTCAAGGTCGCTCCTTTAAATGCACTGCCGTTTCGGCCGCTAGCACGGCGTCTTCTCGGGACGGATCCCTGATTGGGCCGGGACTTCGTTGCAGCTACCCATTGCCCACTCCAACTACAAAGTTACACAAAATGTAGTGCGTAAATGCGAATGGACTCATGAGGCTTCGGACCACGTCAAATGCAGTTCGATAGGAACGAAAGAACGGTATAAATACAACGTATACTTACAATTTATACTCACAGTATGGTCAGCAAGTGAAACCTGACCTAAAAATAAATAAGTTTATCCTATATACAAAAGCATAGGTTGCATTATGCCTCTGGACACATATTTCAATAGAGACTATATCGAAGAGTTCATATGTGAATGTCAACTGCCGCCAAAGAACTTTATAAACATTAATTTATTTTTCAGACATGAGCATTTGAAATTGCCACAAGTAGACATCTAACAAAAATGTATTCGCATTACTGCCATCTTGGGTGACGTCAGATCCTACCATTTTTGTGCGCAGTGCCCACATGTCTATGCGAAGATTCAAGCGATCTGGAGATTATAATAGAAACGCCTCCAATGGATACGCTATTTTTAATGTGTCAGAGCAATGCTTTAAATATTTCCAGTGGCACCGCCGGAAATGCCTCCAAATTTCTTTTTTAATTTCCCGAGATGCCAAGAAAAGATTTGTAAGGGTGATGAAACGATTTCCAGCAAAAAGGAACTGTCATTAAAATCTAACATTTGCCATTTGTTAACATGTGTTAGTTCTTATTTTCGAAAAACCTACCTCCACGATAACGTGACTTCTTACGATTTTTGTCTTTTTTGACGTGGAAGTTAAATGTTATTAGCCCAAAGTTTCCTAGTATGTAGAAGGTCAAAAGTCTCGGATTTTTCTCTTATTGTTACCTCCGTTGGCAGCGATGTTATTATCTGACATCTCTTGGCTCGGAGTTTTCGGATTAGAGCGACAGGGTATCTTGCGAATTCTGCAGAGGGAAACGAGGCTATCAAGTTACCCAAAAGCTTTGGTAAAGTCGAGAAGTTTTCCTTCCGTCGCTCTATATAAGTAAAAATTATGCTTTCCTCTCCCTCGTTTGGGTTTTAAGTAAGGAAAATCAGGAAATGAATAAAAAATTGGAAAGGTATCGACTAAATCGATATAATCGCAATACTAATCTCGACTTTACATTGAAAATGGCAGTTGTAAATTATGTGATTATGAGAAGTCAGCACGGAGATAAGTATCTGGAATGAAATTGATCTCGAATCATAACGACAGTATAAAGTTCGGCATCATAGAAGCTTACTTTAAAATTGGAATTGACGATGAAGGTCCGGTGAGTAAATTTTTATCTCTGCAATGCGAGACGAAGGAAATTCACGAATTTGCCATTGTTATTGTTTTGATCTGCCTTCCATACCCAGGGAGAACACTGGGGTCATGAAGACGTCACTAAGAGGTCAGAAAATTCACCATATGGTCAATGGTTTTACTTTGGTGTTGAAAAGAAAATAAATGACCGGCGAAAATGTTGACAAGAATCTGTTTAAATTGTTAGCTTAGCAGTTCAAGGACATCCTGGAGTCCATTTTCACAACGATTAGTCGTAAATTCAAAATTTATTTACTTAATCATTAATGTGGTTTAGGATTGGTTTTTAAGTGGTCTAACAGGCATCGACTAAGACCCCTTCAAAATGCAGAACATTGGTGAAGCAACACTGCTATTAATACATTTATGACTCACCGCACATGCGTACCTAAACTAAATATTGAATTGAAGAAAAGTTTCTCGGGCTTGACACCGGTTAATAGGCTCCATTACTGCCAACGTTTCAAAGAGCGACTCGCTCTTCATCATCAGGGCTTCTGAGTGCTTCTGAGTGCCGTATTTTATTATTGCGCTTATATATATATCTTTCGCCCGGGTCAGGTGTCTCCTGATTGGCCGAGACGTCGGTTTGAATTTAACGGGCCCCATTGTTGGCCTCCTTGAACATTCGCCGCCGGGCCGCCCTTCCTCATCTCTCGGATGCAATTTATAACTGGCCTCCAGGTGTTACTGAGGTTGAAACCAGTGTCTCTATTTAAGTTATTGTTTTCCAGACGGATCTCGATGGCCTCCTTAGTGAGTCTATCCCAATAGAAATTTGATCGGCAAAGTAATTTTGCCTTATCCCACTGTATTGCGTGGTCCCTTTTTATGCTGTGCTCCGCAACAGCTGATTTATCCATTTGGGCTAGTCGGAAGTGTCTTCGGTGTTCCTTCAACCTTTGCTCGATGGTACGACCGGTCTCTCCTACATACACCATACCACATTCGCAGGGAATTTTGTATACCCCTGGTGTCTTTAGTCCGATGGGATCCTTGGCCTTCACCAACCAGTCCCTAATCTTAGATTGAGGTAGGTGGATCGTTTCAATATCGAAGCGACGAAGGATTCGTTCGATCTTTCCCGAGATGGTGGAAATATACGGCAGAAAGGCCTTGGCAGCGGGTTTATTGTACGTTTCATCAGCCATGTTCTTCTTTGTGTCAAAAGACCTTTTTAGGGCCATCGAAATTTGCTGTCTGCTGTATCCATTTTGTTGGAGGGTCTTCTTTAAATGTTTTATTTCCGACGAAATGCTCTCGTCGTCTGCAATTGATTTGGCTCTGTGGAATAGTGTCGCTAATACTGCGCCTCTTTGTGACGGGTGATGGTGACTATGACTGTTGAGGTAGAGGTCGGTGTGAGTTGGCTTACGATATACGCTGTGCCCTAAACTTCCATCCCCTTTTCTACGTATTAGGATGTCTAGGAAAGGAAGCTGACCGTTTTTCTCCTTTTCCATGGTGAACTTGATATTCGGGTGTTGACTATTCATATGCTCCAGGAATTGGTCCAGCGTGTCAATCCCATGTGGCCAAATGAGAAAAGTGTCATCCACGTAACGGAAAAAAACATTTCGGGCGCTGCGGAGCCGATTCGAGAGCCTGTATCTCGAATTCTTCCATGTAGAAGTTGGCAATCGCTGGTGACAAAGGAGATCCCATGGCTACACCTTCCTTCTGCTCGTAATAATTCCCGTCAAATAGGAAATATGATGAGGTAAGCACATGATGGAATAGCTTGACCGTGTTAGCGTCGAACTTCTTCTCCAAGAGTCTCAGCGTATCAGAGAGAGGTACGCGGGTGAAAAGTGACACAACGTCGAAGCTCACCATTAGGTCACTTGAGGCCACTCGAATTTCTTTTAGTGTTTTCACAAACTCTAATGAGTTCTTCACATGGTGTGCACTCTGCCCTACGTACGGTGCAAGGATATCGGTGAGGTGCTGAGCCAAGTTGTATGTTGGAGAGCCAATAGCACAGACAATTGGTCTGAGGGGCACCCCATCTTTATGAATTTTGGGAAGACCATATAATCTAGGAGACACTGGTGCCTGAGGCCGGAGATTCCTGACCGTTTCCGAAGGAAGTCCTGATTTCTTCATAAGGCTTATAGTCTTCCTAGTTACAGCGTCTGTCGGATCCCGGGGGAGTTTTATGTATGCGTCATCTGTGAGCATCTCATAAATCTTGCCATGATAATCCATTGTTTTCATGAGGACCGTTGCATTGCCCTTGTCGGCTGGAAGTACGGTTATCTCCGTGTTTCTTCGTAAGGAGCGAAGGCCTGATTGTTCCTTCCAAGTGATATTGGATTTTGGCGGTACGGCTCTTTTAAGGATAAAAGATATTTCGGTTCTTATTTCCTCCGCTGAGTCCCTCGGGAGCTTCCGTACTGCATGCTCTATTCCACCAATGATGTCACTGTGTGGTATCACTCTGGGTGCGGGAACAAAATTGAGACCCTTAGAAAGGGCGGAATAAGTGTCTTCATCAATCCTTTCATCCGTTAGATTAATTACCAGCCGGTTACGATCCAGAGGAGGGATTACTTTTTTGGTATTTGGCAAACGGTTGAATTTATTCTTCTGTATCATCGTGATCTTCCCTTGTAGTAACTCACTCGAAGCTGCAGTGGCACGATCAATGTATTCCCAGTCCAGAGGCGAGAGTATTACAGAAAGGTGCAAGTGCAGGGCTATCAGTTTCTTAGCATTGCGATCCAAAGCTCGTCTCTTGTCACGTATACGTTCTCGAACCAAGGCGAAGCTAGTCCGTCGGAGAATGCGATCCACAGCTATGGATTTTACTGATGACTTCATCCTAGCGAATGTAGGAATGGTTTCTTCGTCACGGCATCTCAAAAGGAAAGCAAGACCACACAGAAGTCTCACTTTCTCCTTACGCAGCTCTTCAAGTTTTCGGACGCTGCGATGAGTCTCCTCCCCGTAGAGGTATGTAATATAAGATCGAGTGTTTTCCCGGCGAATAGTATGAAGAAAAGTTTCTCGGGCTTGACACCGGTTAATAGGCTCCATTACTGCCAACGTTTCAAAGAGCGACTCGCTCTTCATCATCAGGGCTTCTGAGTGCTTCTGAGTGCCGTATTTTATTATTGCGCTTATATATATATCTTTCGCCCGGGTCAGGTGTCTCCTGATTGGCCGAGACGTCGGTTTGAATTTAACGGGCCCCATTGTTGGCCTCCTTGAACATTCGCCGCCGGGCCGCCCTTCCTCATCTCTCGGATGCAATTTATAACTGGCCTCCAGGTGTTACTGAGGTTGAAACCAGTGTCTCTATTTAAGTTATTGTTTTCCAGACGGATCTCGATGGCCTCCTTAGTGAGTCTATCCCAATAGAAATTTGATCGGCAAAGTAATTTTGCCTTATCCCACTGTATTGCGTGGTCCCTTTTTATGCTGTGCTCCGCAACAGCTGATTTATCCATTTGGGCTAGTCGGAAGTGTCTTCGGTGTTCCTTCAACCTTTGCTCGATGGTACGACCGGTCTCTCCTACATACACCATACCACATTCGCAGGGAATTTTGTATACCCCTGGTGTCTTTAGTCCGATGGGATCCTTGGCCTTCACCAACCAGTCCCTAATCTTAGATTGAGGTAGGTGGATCGTTTCAATATCGAAGCGACGAAGGATTCGTTCGATCTTTCCCGAGATGGTGGAAATATACGGCAGAAAGGCCTTGGCAGCGGGTTTATTGTACGTTTCATCAGCCATGTTCTTCTTTGTGTCAAAAGACCTTTTTAGGGCCATCGAAATTTGCTGTCTGCTGTATCCATTTTGTTGGAGGGTCTTCTTTAAATGTTTTATTTCCGACGAAATGCTCTCGTCGTCTGCAATTGATTTGGCTCTGTGGAATAGTGTCGCTAATACTGCGCCTCTTTGTGACGGGTGATGGTGACTATGACTGTTGAGGTAGAGGTCGGTGTGAGTTGGCTTACGATATACGCTGTGCCCTAAACTTCCATCCCCTTTTCTACGTATTAGGATGTCTAGGAAAGGAAGCTGACCGTTTTTCTCCTTTTCCATGGTGAACTTGATATTCGGGTGTTGACTATTCATATGCTCCAGGAATTGGTCCAGCGTGTCAATCCCATGTGGCCAAATGAGAAAAGTGTCATCCACGTAACGGAAAAAACATTTCGGGCGCTGCGGAGCCGATTCGAGAGCCTGTATCTCGAATTCTTCCATGTAGAAGTTGGCAATCGCTGGTGACAAAGGAGATCCCATGGCTACACCTTCCTTCTGCTCGTAATAATTCCCGTCAAATAGGAAATATGATGAGGTAAGCACATGATGGAATAGCTTGACCGTGTTAGCGTCGAACTTCTTCTCCAAGAGTCTCAGCGTATCAGAGAGAGGTACGCGGGTGAAAAGTGACACAACGTCGAAGCTCACCATTAGGTCACTTGAGGCCACTCGAATTTCTTTTAGTGTTTTCACAAACTCTAATGAGTTCTTCACATGGTGTGCACTCTGCCCTACGTACGGTGCAAGGATATCGGTGAGGTGCTGAGCCAAGTTGTATGTTGGAGAGCCAATAGCACAGACAATTGGTCTGAGGGGCACCCCATCTTTATGAATTTTGGGAAGACCATATAATCTAGGAGACACTGGTGCCTGAGGCCGGAGATTCCTGACCGTTTCCGAAGGAAGTCCTGATTTCTTCATAAGGCTTATAGTCTTCCTAGTTACAGCGTCTGTCGGATCCCGGGGGAGTTTTATGTATGCGTCATCTGTGAGCATCTCATAAATCTTGCCATGATAATCCATTGTTTTCATGAGGACCGTTGCATTGCCCTTGTCGGCTGGAAGTACGGTTATCTCCGTGTTTCTTCGTAAGGAGCGAAGGCCTGATTGTTCCTTCCAAGTGATATTGGATTTTGGCGGTACGGCTCTTTTAAGGATAAAAGATATTTCGGTTCTTATTTCCTCCGCTGAGTCCCTCGGGAGCTTCCGTACTGCATGCTCTATTCCACCAATGATGTCACTGTGTGGTATCACTCTGGGTGCGGGAACAAAATTGAGACCCTTAGAAAGGGCGGAATAAGTGTCTTCATCAATCCTTTCATCCGTTAGATTAATTACCTGGAGCATATGAATAGTCAACACCCGAATATCAAGTTCACCATGGAAAAGGAGAAAAACGGTCAGCTTCCTTTCCTAGACATCCTAATACGTAGAAAAGGGGATGGAAGTTTAGGGCACAGCGTATATCGTAAGCCAACTCACACCGACCTCTACCTCAACAGTCATAGTCACCATCACCCGTCACAAAGAGGCGCAGTATTAGCGACACTATTCCACAGAGCCAAATCAATTGCAGACGACGAGAGCATTTCGTCGGAAATAAAACATTTAAAGAAGACCCTCCAACAAAATGGATACAGCAGACAGCAAATTTCGATGGCCCTAAAAAGGTCTTTTGACACAAAGAAGAACATGGCTGATGAAACGTACAATAAACCCGCTGCCAAGGCCTTTCTGCCGTATATTTCCACCATCTCGGGAAAGATCGAACGAATCCTTCGTCGCTTCGATATTGAAACGATCCACCTACCTCAATCTAAGATTAGGGACTGGTTGGTGAAGGCCAAGGATCCCATCGGACTAAAGACACCAGGGGTATACAAAATTCCCTGCGAATGTGGTATGGTGTATGTAGGAGAGACCGGTCGTACCATCGAGCAAAGGTTGAAGGAACACCGAAGACACTTCCGACTAGCCCAAATGGATAAATCAGCTGTTGCGGAGCACAGCATAAAAAGGGACCACGCAATACAGTGGGATAAGGCAAAATTACTTTGCCGATCAAATTTCTATTGGGATAGACTCACTAAGGAGGCCATCGAGATCCGTCTGGAAAACAATAACTTAAATAGAGACACTGGTTTCAACCTCAGTAACACCTGGAGGCCAGTTATAAATTGCATCCGAGAGATGAGGAAGGGCGGCCCGGCGGCGAATGTTCAAGGAGGCCAACAATGGGGCCCGTTAAATTCAAACCGACGTCTCGGCCAATCAGGAGACACCTGACCCGGGCGAAAGATATATATATAAGCGCAATAATAAAATACGGCACTCAGAAGCACTCAGAAGCCCTGATGATGAAGAGCGAGTCGCTCTTTGAAACGTTGGCAGTAATGGAGCCTATTAACCGGTGTCAAGCCCGAGAAACTTTTCTTCATACTATTCGCCGGGAAAACACTCGATCTTATATTAAATATTGAATTCTTTGTTTAGTTTTCTATTGATTATTTAAAATATTTAATTACGAATGACCATTCACCTCACATTTCAATGAACTCTTTTTGACCAACGCAAAGAGGTTGTTGTTCTTGGTGGAGGGAAGAAAATGTCTTCTTGGTGTATTTTTCACCTTTTTTGACCATCAAATGCCATCTGTATGACCTCTTTTTGACCAACCAGACGAAGTCGTGGTTGGGTCATGGTGTAGGGAAGAAAATAGGTATAATTGACCTGAGATTGAGAGGATTTTTTTACCATCAAAATGATGTCTTCATGGCCCCCTTTTGAACAACCAGAAGAGGTTGTGGTTGGGTCATGATAAAGGAAAGGAAATAGGTATTATTGACCTGGAATTGAGAGGATTTTTCGACCATCAAGATTTCGATCTCAATGCGCTCGAAAAACGAGTCTCGAGCTTGTCTCGAGATCTCCGTTGTGGTGGACGTAATTCTACGGGGTCTTCCGTTATAATGCGACTTAGTAAATTTATATTTATTCCCTTCCTTTTGCATGATAATTTCATGATGTCATGCCACAAAATGTAGAGAAATCTCTTAGTCCCAGGCCTAGACCCGAGAAGTTGGGAGAGCCTAGGCCTCGTCGTAGGGCCTAACCGAGTCCCTGCTCTATTTCGTGATCGGAGGCCTAGTACCTACTAGCAAATGACGCATAAAATAGGCACGTATGAACGTATGCTACTTCTAGAACTAGCATACACCCAATACGCTAAAACAAGATACAGAAGAACCAGGTTACTCTTGCCCATTTTTAAAGGAAATTTCCAATTTAATGCCGTACTACTGTGAAATTCAACCGTAACGAATCAATACATTGCATTTTAATGGCATATATATTATTACTTTACTGTCCCATCTTTCAGCACGAAAAGTTATGGGTTCAAGGTTTGTTTACGTAATGGTAATTGCGCCGGAATCCGGATGCTCGCGCAAAGCTGCTTTATGACCTTGGGATAGCAATCCTGTCAGCTGTTCCGAGAGACGAGATGAAGCTCGCCTGTAAGCACGCATGTATCATGGTACTAGTAGTACCATGGCATGTATTGACACTTGCGCGCGTTGTTGAGCGGAATAAAGTACGGATAATTTGTTTGTCCTCGACCGATGCCAACAACCGAGGCAATTGGGAAGATATGTGACATTGTAGTATTATATAAAACATCACAATTGATGGTATCAGATGGCTAAAACCCGCTTAAATGCTTGGCAACAAATTTTCCCGGCATAAACATGTTCACTCACTACCTTCCCCATGTCTACGTATATAGGTCTGTTTAAGTTGCGTTGTCTGTACTTTTCCAATCTAGAGCTTTAAGCGGAATTCGATACACGGTTCGGGTTAGCCAAAAATTAAAATAAATTCAATTGAAGAACCAAGGAATATGAAAATGATAGCGAATACTGAAATTCAAGACAAAGAAATTACAATTTTTAATAAATAATAATTACAATTGTTGCTATCGTAGATGCTACCTTCGCTGTTTTTAAGTAACCTTTCGCGCAGAAGCCTTGCAATGAAGAATGCTTCCCTTTTCAACAGTACCGTGAGCATATTCTTGTACTCCACCGTACGGAACTCACTCTTGGCAAGGAATCGCACAGACATACTCCTCGTTTATCTTGTATCACAAGTCAGGGAAGCCAGACCCTTTCCTCAATCACTGGGCAGAGGTGATAACGACCCTCTTCTCAGTACCATCCCCACTCAGCCAACTATTCGTTTAACTCATTTACTAAAAATATTTGCCTCCTACCATGAAAAAACAGGCCCTGCAGTTCAAACCGAATGTTTCGTTCTGCATTTCTTAATTTTAAACGGAACTTCACCGTTATTATTACCAATCTTCTTGCAAAACGAACACTCACGACAATTTTGTTTGTAATAGAGTTCCGTTTAAAATGTGGAAATGCACAGAAAAAAACTTAATAAATGTAACTCTAAGTTCATATTTTCCCAGCATGCAACAAATATTGTGATAGTACTTATTGTTATCGTTATATGTCCACCGAGTACGTACAGAAATGCTTGACCACGGACACACAGTGAAAGCATCTACCATGCTGAGACGAAATATTGGAGTTTACCCCTGTCCTTATGCCACGGAAGGCTCCAGCGAAGAGCGGGGCGGGGACACGATAAAGTTGTAATTTTTTGCGTCGATCCCTCAGATAATTGACACAACTAAACAGGTTTTCCTCAAAAGACCCCCCCCTCACCCAAGAAGAGTTCGTCTCTTATTCCTGGTCGTGAGGAAATTCATCTGGGCACGACTCATTCAGCGAGAAAGAGAAGAGAGGGAAACCCGAGAAGATCACTCCGCCTTATCTGTAATTGTCAACCCCATCGCCCAGCTTCGCTTCGACCCAGGTGGCCTCCACTGGGGGGGCATCGTTGAGCCTCATTTTGGGGGCTTCCGCTTCCAACACTTTTTTTGTTTGCTTGCGTCTCGCTTAACAGCAGATTCGTGTTGACATGGCGTTAGTTCTCATGCGTGGAAAGATCTACGCCATTTAGTAATGACATTCTTATGCTTTAATGGAAAAATCTAGGTGTGCGCACGATTAAGTTCGCTGCGAAAGGGCGGAATACGAAAATGTATCGTTCATAATGTTGCTTCGATTCATTAGTTATCCCATATAACAGACGAAATTTAATATGAGAATAATGCATCTTCCTCATCGAAACGGATGAACTGACAACTTTCTAACAAGTGCGAAAAAGTGTTACAATGTTACGCGATTTCCATGCATTGGTGCGACGCGTAGCGATTTCGCGGATAGAGTTCAGCGGGCTCTCATGATTTTTCATAAACACACTTGATTGCCACATGTTTAAATGAAGTGCTGAGTGCCGATGAAGCAGATGAAAGTGATGAGGTCATCATCCCAAATAAGAAGACACCCTCCAGCCATTAAATAGCTTGCATCATTTCCAATTATGTACTTCACGAAGTTGATGATGATTTTAAAGATAATTTAAGAAAAATTTAAAAAGTAATACACTCAAAATGGAATGATAAAACGTGCAAAAAAACATCACAAAATAGTTTTTTTAACTTAATTCTGTAAATTAAATTTTACTTTCAGAGGGGTTTTTCTTCATTATCATTTTGCCCAGGCAGTTATTTGTTTGCTATGCAATGCTAGTTAACTTTCTTTGAGTGGTGTACTTTTCTATTTAATTATCTTGGATAACATTTTTAAACCGCCTTATTTTCAAATTTTATCTCTGTTCAATTTATACTCTCCCACATGCATGATTTCTAATTATTTACACCCTTGATTAACACTTGATTGCCACATGTTTAAATGCTAAATCTGTACTTTAGTCTGAGCAGCCAAAAAGCTAGATGATTATGTTCTGAAATTCTATTGCACATTTTTATTTAAAATATAAATATCTCTCCACCACAATTAAAATAGTTCCAATGTCATTGTGTTGTCATGCATTGTGAAATCTTAGCATATTATTCGAAATCCACTTATATGTATCTTGGTTTTACATAACACCCCATTTTTGGGTCCCAAGGTGTTATGTAAAGTCAAGACTCTACTGTAATGCCTAAGCTTCAACTTATGTTTGTGTGAGTACAAAATTAGTACATGCATAGATTGAAGTCTCTACTGCAATTTCAGTGTGCTCAAATCTCGCTCGATCTCGCTCTAGATTCAAGATTTTTCAAAGTCTCGCTCGATCTCGCTCGAATTAAAAAAATCCCTGCTCGCACAGCCCCACAGATCAAGAAAAGAATTCTAGGGGCATGGGCCTGACTGACTTCAAATTGTGTACGTTAAAGTCACCATGGGACAAATTTTGAAAATTCTTGCCAAAGCAGGTAACCGTGGGCCAATCCCTTTGCGTTTCTCTCAAACCACTTGACGCGGCTGTAGAACTTGGCCGTTAGGGTGGTCAGGAAATCTAACGAAAGTGGCATGCACTAACCAATAAACGTTATACCGACGTTTTTCTAATGTTAGTGTGTTGGTGGGGAAGAGTTTCCAGAGCTCTTAATTGGTGGAATAGGATGCCTCCTTAATAAATAACATGTATATTGTCATTGGCTCTAATGTAAGGCCCAGTATCAGTCCTTGCAGAAAAATTCCTTTTACAATTGTAGGCAAATTAGAGAGAGAACTAAGAAACCTGGAAAAAGAGTTAACTCGCAATGAGCGTACTACGTTGTGATCATGACTTAAGACACTTACTGCCTGGCAAATATCACAAGTAGGTACATAAAAAAGGGTCACATTGCATGTCTGACATTAAGATTAACCGCTATCACCACTTCATGAACTATTGGCAAATGAACAAAATTGTACAAAAGCAACACGTACTTCAAGGGAGTTGGTGCCAAAGGGTTGTAAAGAGCATGGTGCTGAAACCAAGGTCAACACTAATAGGAAATTGATCATGAATGGACTATCCATCACTTTTGATTATCTGACTGGATTTTCCCCCCATTGCCATAGATAATCAGTGGTCTGCTGTGCAAGTATATCGACTGTTTTTACCACTACAGGACTACTGTACGGTCCTGTTTTGCTTCATAGTGAATAGGCATGTATTTTCCATATGAGAGTTCATTTTACTGATCCCTGCAAATTCCAACAGTTGTCCTATGAAAAGCTCTTGGGATAAAACCTGGGGTTAAATATATTCTCTGATAAATGCCTTGGGATCGATTCTTATAGTCAAGTGCTAAGTGCAGTCGAGTGCTAAGGGGATATGCGTTTTGCTTGTTTATATAGCTTGGAACAATTTTGTTACACTTCCTGAGCCTCCTCCATTGCAATGCAGCTGCCCTTTTGTTTAGCAGGTATTCACTGAATAATCTGTACAAATTTGGAATCATCACATAAAGGTTTTGTAAGTAAATCAAAATACGTTGTCTAAATGAATTTCCGAAATGTAAGAAAGATGAAGGGAGGCCTTTAAAGTAAGCATTATGTGATTACATTGTAAAGTGAAGGACTTGAGCCATACAAGAATTTAGGCTTACATAGTACATGCAACAATTATTTTGCCTTGATCCACCTCGCTGATTGCTAGAAAAAAGAAAGGAATCTCTTATGGAAGTATAAGAAAAAACAGGAAAGTTATAACAAAGCAGTAACAGATAAATACTAAAACATATTAACTCTCACTAAATTGCACATTATCCATAATTTTGGGAAACTCCTCATGACATTCGTTGCATGATTATTTCCTGTGTCAATAAGTTCCACAGACTTTGATTATATGTACCCAACTTTCTTCTGTAGCTCCATATTTCGAATGCTTCCACCCTTTTCTTTTCCTCTGCTGTCATTGTCCATGCCTCACCTCCATAGAGGAACACGCCCCAGATGTACGTTCTGATGTATTGTTTCCTTACCTCTACGCTTGTATCTCCAGCAGTAAGTAGATTCCTCTTTTGATGCAATGCCCTTTTTGCCTGAGCTATTCTGCTGACTATTTCTTACTTGCTTTGTCCATCGTTGGTTACTCGGCTTCCAAGGTAGAAGAACTCTTTCACATTTCCTTTTTTTTGTATTCCCACTTTAAAGTTGCTTTTGGCCTCTTTTCTATTCATGTCAGTTACTTCGTCTTCTGATATCGGGCCAATGTTCTTCCCATGGTTATCAGCATCTTATTCGGATCCCTCTCTGTCTTTGCTATGAGTCCTATGTCAACAGCCAATCTCAGCATGCTATTTTTTTTCTCCGTGGATAGTCACTCCAAAAGACTTCTGTTTGATTTCATTGATGCATCTCTCAATGTAAGCCAAAATTATTGGAGGAAGTTCACAGCCCTTCACAGTCTCATTCCTTTCCTTATGCTTACCTTTTCAGAGCTGAGTCCAGATTTAATCACAGCTACTTGGTTTTTATTCAAACTGCGGATAATTCTTCAATCATTTGAGGACACTCCAATTCCCTTCAGAATTCCAAGCTTTGAATTCTAATCCACATTGTCAAAAGCCTGGTCTAAATCCACAGATGCAATGAACATCAGTTTGTTTATCTACATTCTCTTCTCTATGAGCAGCTTAAAGGCCAATATTGGTTCCCTTGTACCTTTACTTTTCCTGAATCCAAATTGATCTTCACTCAGAAACTCTTCATTTTTCTTTTTATTCTTCTTAAACACGTTGAGTGCGAGTGACGCACACGTGTGCGTCGTGGACGTCTGCTTCCCAGGAGCGGGTGATGCACCATGTGAGTCCTCAGTTTCATTGCCTTGTAACTCTCCGCTGCTACCTCCCGCTCCTTATAGCGGTATCTTCCTCTTTGGGTCCGCCTTGCATAAGGACTCATTTTTCTCTGCGTTTTCGTCGTTTCCGATTCCTTCTTCATTCTAGCTCAGAACACTGTCAATTTGCATACAGGAAAGGTAGCTTGTACTTTTTTTCTAATTTTACGCTTTTCACTTTCAAGCAGGAATATTTCTCCGTCTAATGTCAAGTGAATACCGTTATTCATGACCGAGCGAGTGATAGACGAATGCAAGCGACTCGCGTCTACCACTAACCCTGGTTCCAGGGATAAGGGGCGGACGCAAGGGAGAAACCCTGAGTTCCCTTCTTAAGAAGTTCAATGACTTTTCTTCCCCAGCATCCCTTCCTTTGTTGGCCACCGCAGCTCGCTGCGGGACCATGTGCGCAATTTTTAACTGGTGGTACTCTTTCGCTTTCCCTTTCCAGAATGGAACATAAAGAATACACTTTGTAAGGTCCACAAAACACTATAATATATACAACCAGGGTTTCGATACATAATATCATCTTCAGGTCTAACCTGAAATAATATTATGTATTGAAACCTAGGTGGAACCTACACACAAGTCAGTTTTGAAGATGTTACAATGTGTTTCCTTTATATCCGATATGGAGAAGTTCTACATAGTAAGCCTGAAGTCATTACTTATTCCAGGAGTCGTTGACACTCATGCCAGGTCGTACATGTGAGGTTGCACATTGTTGTCGACACCGTAGACAAGATGCGTTTGTCGTCGATCAGCTATCCACGAAAGAACTCGTGCTCACGTCGAATTGAAAATAACTAATTTCTTCCTGCATGTATGTATGAAGTATGTGTGTGAAGAGCTTCCTGCAGTACACTGAATGGATTATAATGGTGAAGATTGAGACCAAACCTGTAAATACCGTAGTCGTGCAGGTTTACTTGCCTACAGTGGACTACGAAGATATCACAGAAAGTTATAAAATATGTTAGGGGAGAAGAAAACCTAATTATTTGAGGAGAATGGAACGTGGTCATCAACAAAGGTCAAGATGGAAGAATAACTGGGAATTATGGATTGGGTAACTGAAATGAAAGGTGAGAAAGACTACTGGAGTTCTGCACATAACATAAGCTAGTGTTTGCTAACACATTGTTTAAAACCCACGACCGAAGAAGATACACGTGGAAGATGCCAGGAGACAGAGGAAGATGCCAAATAGACTACATCTTAGGAAGCAGAGATTTAAGAAGCAGGTGAAGGACTGCAAAAGCATACTGGGGCAGACATCGACAGTGACCATAATTTAGTGATGATGACATGCTATCTAAAATTCAAGAAATTGAAGAAGACAGTTAAGAACACATGGCAAGTAGAAAGAAAGGTTGAAGGAGACTCAACATCGACTGGCATTTCAAAAAGCAGTGAGAAACAACTTAGGAGAGGACATGACTGAGAGACCAGTTGAAGAGCATTGGGAAAACATTAAGTGTGGACTACAGGAGCCGAAAAGAAGCTCATGGAAGAAGAACAGTTGCCAAGAAGAATCCATGGATCACTGAAGAAGTCTTAGACCTGATTGAAGGAAGGAGAAAGTACAGGAATGCAAAAACTGAAGAAGTACCACTTTGTTACAAATGAATAACAAATGAAATAAGTCAAAATGCCTGGAAAGCTAGAGAAATGTGGAACTTATGCGAATATGTACAAAACAACCTTGCACTTGGAAAGGTGGAAGCTGCCTATAGGATAGTGAGGAACCACTTCAAGTAACGGAGCGCAAGATGCAATGCTATAAGGGACAAGAATGGAGAACTTTTCATTAAAAATGAAGACAAAGTGAAGAGATGGAAAGAATATCTCGAAGAGTTTTACAACGGGAACAACCTCAGCACGAAAGTGATTGAAGAGGAAAGCGAAGTCGAGAAGGATGATATGGGTGCATCAATATTGAGATCGGAATTCAAAGCAGCAGTAAGGGACCTTCGGATGAATAAGGCTTCTGGAATTGATGATATACCCGCAGAACTGATAAGGAATGCGGGAGAGAGGACATTGGCCCAACTTTATAATGTCATCTGAGACATGTACTCAACAGGAGAAATACCCAGGGACTTCGAGAAAAACATCATCATTCCTATTCCCAAAAAGTAGATAGCAGAGAAATGCGAAAATTTTAGGACTATAAGCCTGATGACACATGCATCGAAGAATTTGACAAGGATCATTTAACCCTTTCAGTGCGGGTTTTTCCAAATAAAATTTGTTCTGTGACCGGAGAATTTTTTTTCCGTCTGCATGAGCTCTCAAACCCTCAAAACCGGTACAACACTATAAATTTAATTTATTTTTGTTTTTTGTATAAACTAAATCACATTATTTTTTTGATGAACGGTGTGCGTCATCCGCCCCAGAAATGGTTTTAAGTGATATGCAACCCACAAAGCTTGTATCTTCTATCAGCCGCCTGTATGAAGTCGCCGTTTGCTGAACCATTCTCCAATCCAGAGTTATTGACCTCTCTCGAACATGTTAAACACTCGAGTCTTTCTCCACTGAGTCGGTAGCTGAGCAAGTGGCCGATTACTTAGTTTCATTCAGTTCATACAACTACTTTTTACGTGGAACCATGCCCTTGGAAACAGCCTCATGTGTGAATTTCCTCTTTTAGCGGAAGAAGCCTTACATGTTTTAGACTCAACTTCTTTTCCTAGCCCCTCAAGTAAAGATCACTTCCTATCCTCTGCAATTATTCCCTTTGTTTCAAAAGCCATCCAAATTTAGCTTGTAAACTCACGAGATGATGAGCATTGGCCCGGCAAGCCTAGTTGTTAGATTCTGGGTCCACAAAACAATTTTTCATTTTTGGCAATTTTTAATGCACCAGTCGCTCTTTACAGTGGCAGATTATATATCACCCTTTCACGAGAAAATAGGTGTAGGAAAGTGTCCCATGTAGAGCAGGAAAATCTGGTGATATAATCAGAAAAAAACATATGCAATAACGTATACTCTATGGCTGTACATTATTCTAAATAAAATGCAAATCCACAAATCAATCTAGTTTATAATGCATTCAGTATATTTGTATTTTACATGTCGTGTTTGCCTTTTTATGACAAATACATAGGTAATATTTTAGAAAAGAATAGCTAATGAAATAAAACAAATTTTCAATTCTGAATTCATTTTCTGAAAATATGCATTTGGAAAATTAATAAAAATATTTTTACATTGAATTTATTTCCCTAAAAGAGGGCCCCAAGCAAAATTCAAGAATATTTTATGGTTATGCATCATTCCACATGATACACCAAATCGTGAACTGCTATTACTTATACATTTACTTATTACATACACATATTTGCATTTGCATGTATTTTAATTTACATACAACACAATAGCACTATTTACAATGAAAAGGTGAAATAGTGTATGAAAAACACAAATTTTCATTCCAAACAATAATTATACATGCTCTTTGTAAAAGTTATATTTACACGGAATGGAATTCCCTAAAACGGGGTTCCAGGCAAAGGCCTGGTTTGTCTGGGCAGTCAGGGCGGAAGAGAGATATATCTTTTCTCACTCCTTTTTTAAAACACACCCTGCACCTTTTTCTTTCTGCTCTTTTATGGACGGATTGGGAAGGCAAGTGGACCCTTTCTCGCCATCTAGCTGCCCCAGGGAGGGAACGCACAAGTGGTGCTTATTAGGTACTCAATTACATTGTTTCTGTAATCCAGCAAACTTATTTTCTTTCCTCCATATAATTGGAATAAGCAATGAGTAATGTTCATTATGAGGTGAAGCACATGTAAGGCAGTTTTCATGTACCATCTTAAGGACTTCCTCTCTAGAGGATAATACGCCAGCATCTGATCACTATTATCTATTCCTCCCATAAATTGGTTGCGCCTCTCAATTATATTTAGTTTTTGGGTGATTTTTTCACTCCTTGCCTTTACTTGCGCCATTTCCCCATCCTGTTCTGACGATACGACTAACACGTCTCTTTCATCGCGCCATTTGAGGATGCATATTCCTTCAGAAAAAAGTACTTTTTCTCTCGGAGAATTGGTGTACGAGATAACGCTCTCTTACTAAGTAAATACTCTCTTATTAAGTCAAATGTATTACAGTGTGGATGAATTTTTTGATGACAAATTATAATGTAATATGCAAGCTAATTACATCACCTAACGCATGAATTGTACTATCTTTAATTTTCTTCCCGTTAGCGCATTGTTTGGTATTTGTTAGTAATTCTCTGTAGTTTAAATTGTATTTGTAGTTTAAATTATTTAAATTATATATATATCCTTTGTATTCACCAAAGTACTTTTTGTAATGATTGTGATATTAGGTGTTTTTATCAGTTTTATTTTTGACAATTTCTATGTGTTGAGACCAACAAAAGAATAAAATTATTATTATCGCAAGTGTATAACTGTAGCTTCCTCCCCAGAAGTCTCCTTCTTCGGGCCATTTCATTTCACTGTCCAGCTCCATTATCCGCATTTCCACCTTCAGTTTCTCCAGTCTTCCGCAGGTCCGAAGTGATCGTCCATTCCATGTTCCTATCCTATCACCCTAAAATGCTTATCACACTTGACTGATGTACTCTCTCGGGTAGTCCCCGCCCGGAGATCCGAATGGGGGACTATTTTACCTCCGGAATATTTTACTCGAGAGGGTTCCATCACGTCTGATAATAAAGGAAAGAGTGGAGTAGCTGCGACCCCTCGGGATATTAATGTGGTGGTTTCCCCTTGCCTTCCACATCGCAGGACTACAGCCGTTAAAATAAATGTTACCACACCTGTAGTGAAATGAGTGTCGCTGTACCGACCACTGTGGTCTCTACCTTCACTCATGTGAAGAAGAGCTGCTGCCCGCTCCTCCGGGTGCTAGGAAGCATAATTGTTGGCGGCCTACCGATGCCAAATCAATGGATCTTCACAGGTTCTGTATCATTTAAACACCTACCTTACCCAAGGATAGACCAATAATCTTTTGGAATGCCATCTCTTTTTGTCCATGACTGCTTATTCGACGAGTAAACTCACTTATCTCGCAGCTAACCTCTATATCTAGAGGTCGACCCACCATCCGCAACCCGGTGGATGCACTCGGTGGCCTACAGCTTAGCCACGAGAAGAATAATATGGAAATAATACTAATATTATTTCATTCTATGTATTACTTATGCCTGACCATTTCTCACTAATCAAATTTACCATTCCCTTTGTAACCACAAGGAAACCTGTTGATTGGCTCTCCATTAATAATAGAGATCTCTAATAACCTTTACAGATGCTGTTCTGCCCCGACACAAGGAAGTTGACACAAAAGCAGTAATGCTCAAGGCAGTTCAACACTTCCTGAAATATTTACCATTCCATGGAAGAAGTAGAACAATGTTCCACAGACTCTACAGTTTTTGCTGCTCTGCTAAAATAATTCCAGTTGCACGAACTAAGGATTTATGTGTGATTACACTGATCTGCATTTTGAAACTTTTTGTCTGATAGACTTATTAAAAATAGGTGTTCTGGAATCAATTTCTATTGCCGATTCTAAAAATGACTTCCATTTCTTTCTATCATGTAAGGTTTTTATACAAAATAAGTATTATAGTTTCAAGATATTAACCACTGTAAGCACAGATGTATATACATTGCTTCAAGCAATAACTATTTTTGTTATAAGTAGGGATGTGCCGATTCTCAATACCAACGATTCTTGAGGATTGGTATCGGTATCAAGAATCGATCACCTAAAGTCAATACCGATACATTCGTTTCTAGGGATGGTCAGATCGGATCCGTCGGTCCAAGAATCCGAGGAACTTTCATTTTACTCGGATCCCGATTCAGATTCAAAGACAGAGTAAAATTGGATCTGGATCGTAGATTAAAAATTTTTGTGGCTTAGCAGTCTGAAGCGCCCTGTGAATGCAATGTAGATGCAGTAGATATTGACAATGAGAGGTTGTATACGTGGGCAGCCTACATTCGCTGGGATCAGGCGGACACCGAGAGCTAGTGTACTAAAGGAAGTTCGATCCCTATCTCAGTTAATATTTTCTTCCAGTTATAGCATTGAAAATTTTATCACTCAATTAAAAACCCTTACATCTGAATACTCACTTTCTTATACTTTTCTCATTTAAAATAGATTTAGGAATGTATCACTCAAAAATTAGTGATGGTCGGGTCGGATCCAAAGACCCACAGATCTTTCATTTCATTCGCTACCGAAATCATATCCGAAGACAGTATAAATTCGTATCCGAATCGAATATTTTTAAATTTTGCCACTTAATGATCGATGCGCCCCGCGAATGGAATATAGGCATGGTAGACACTGGTAGAAACTGACTAGGAGAGGATTTGTAACTCGGGTTACGAAATGAGATTTAAATTTTTCCATGCTACTAGAGCCAAATAAAGAAATACATTTCTTGGCTTTTTATTCTCCTCCACAGGCTCGGACGCATGGGAAAAAAACTAAAGCAGAATGTCACGCGGGTCACCTACATTCGCCAGACTCACATGAACCTATGATAATGAAGTTTTTAAAAATGCAGTGAGCTAGTGTTCTGCTGTTCACGCATTCGATCCTAAACACTGCCTACTAATCCCATCATGCTGTATTCCTAGAGCAAGGCAAGCAGGCAGTTAAAAAAGGTAGATCATCAGAAATTTCATGTCAATTATAAGTCAACAAAGTGAATAAAATTAATAAAATTTGGCTTTAGTGAAAGTGATTGGAAAAATATTTTATTAAAAAATTAAAACCATGGAAACAGTATGTTTACTTTACAATGTATTTTTGAATGATGAGTATGGAAATCTAATTTAAGCCATAAAAGTACAAAAAAGTCAGCATTCGCATGCAAGAGTTGGAAATTAAGGATGATAAAATTTTTGATTCAATGGCTGAAAGAAAAGTTTTAAACATCAATAAGAATCGAACTTCATCACCTGCCGTACACTAGTCCACACCACTATTGTCGGCTTACCCCAGTTCATAGAATGCAGCCCCCTCGCATGTCATTCTACTTTTTTCCTTGGGATCCCACAGTGCCAGTGGAGAAGCAAGCCGATACACAGATTTCTTTATTTTCCTTCTAGTAGCACGAAAAAAGGCTCATCTCATTTCATGTCGCGAGTTACACAACCTCTCCTTATGAGTATAAAACTCACAAATTTCATTTTAAGGGTTGCTATTAATAACACATTGCAAAATTACTAGTTTAGCAGTTTGGAATATTGTATAATAACTTTTTCACATTAAAAATTAAAATCCCCAGACATTCTATCAATGGAATATCCTGACTGCACTAAACTCTTTTTTTTGTTAAAAAATATATTTTGAATGCATTCAAGGATTTGATTTACAAAAGCAACCCAAGTTAATTTAAAATTATTGTGAATTGAATTAATTTTAGGTTTTTGATTTTGTTTATTATTTAATATTCTATATCATACTATTCTTGGCATTTGACATGCTCGGAAGTCTTTTTTGTATAATTGCATTAATACCTTCCTGGATAGAGGGTGATACAGTGTTGCATCACTAGAATCTTATATTTTGGAAAATAATTCAAATATTAATGAAAATGAACTTACGATGTTTCTTTTTAATCTTCTTTAAAGAATACAGTTGGGCACCCTTAAACCAGGAATCCCTAATCCGGGAACACCCATAATCCGGCAATTTTGCCACGACCACATGCCCGGTATTTTGTGGAGTTGCCAAAATTTTTTTACCGAAACATTGCTTCATAACCTGCAGAGATATTACCCCATTCTTAACATTAATTTTCCAATTCCGAGAATCAAAATAATGTAAACATATTAATTTCTGGTACTTCATGTACACTGGAATTATTCTGCAACTTTAACTAAACATACAAAATTGAAGACATCGTCGAGATGGACAACGACTAGTTTACAGATCGGCAACTTTCAATGCCCGGGTGCATTTTTGATTGACCACAGGACGTAATTTGATATAATTATTTGTTCTCTGCTTATGTTTCTCCCTAATCATGCCTAATCTATACAGTTGTGGCAAGAGCAGTGGAGTGAGCATCAGTACAAAACGTTAGCGATTGTTGAAGAAGTGCAAGTTGTGAGAAGCTTGACACCGTTGCATCGATGCACCGATCGGTAAAGCGTTTGTCTGAATCATGCCGCGTGGGATCTTCGACAGTATAACGATATAACACATTAAGAAGCAGAAAGAGAAAATCCTCAAAATTTTACAGTTTAAGTGACACAAAGAAATGGGAAGACAGAGAGAAAAAACTATGAAAGATGATTTAAGTGTTGATTTTTCATCGTATGGTTTCAATTGCGTCGAAGTGAAGGGCTTAGTTAGTATTTCTGGCCAAATGCTAATGAAGCATGCTACACTATTTCAGAAACAGATATATTTTTAAAGACGTGATGTGGGAAATTTTGCGTGCATGGAATAGTATTTATAGAAAATAGAAAGTCCAGTGCAATGTTGGCAATCACCAATGCTAGACGAGAATCACCTTGTGCCAGACATCTTGCACTCGGAAGGAAGTAGAAGGAGACTCAACGCCTGGGAAAAAGCTGGAAATCATATAGCACTTGACAAACAAAGTGCCCCAGGCAAATGATCAAGTGCTTCCTCTCATCCACCCTTATTCTCCATCCCTCTAAACAACTACTTCGCCAATGGACACTTCCGATAGATTCCAACAATGTTGCTACCTCCCCCCCCCTCCCAGGTAAATCCCATTGACGGGACCATCAGTGATTCCAAGGAACCCGAAATCCTTCCACCCTCCTGCAAAACTTCCCTCTCCAAATCACACCCTTCTTTCTTTCTTTTAAACATGACTTTGCCCACAGTGACTACAGGACAGTGAATTCTCCGAACTTATTGTGATACTTATGAGCATTGTGCGTTTCCCCACTTTTTCTTCCCACTCAGTTGCCCATCAACACCAGACAATCCCTACCCAGCAAGCCTCCCCCTGCCCACAACACCACAATCCCGCTTCCCCCTCTGACACCCAAACACCTGTTTTTATTTGTACATATGCATGCTGATTAATATTGGTCAGTGTTACCTGGTGATGCTATTATGTAACGAAACACAGGTCGTACTGAATCAATTTCTCAAGTGGACCGTAGAAATACTTCATAAAACTTCCAATATGTCAATGAAGTAACGTTGCAGAAAATTCTTCTATTTTATCATAACTGCTCAATGTACTTGTACACTTTCTAAATTATTGGTACAGTCGTGGTTTGGAGGATTGTGGATGTCGTTTGGATTAATATATTTTTCTTTTTCCTGTGCTTTACCCTGAGTTGCTATACCTACACTGTAGTTAATAAATGACTCTTGGGTTTCAAGCAGAGTAACATTTTCGGTTGCTGACGCTTCGATGGAACACTCCTCCATCGCCCTCAGAGCAATGAGCAACCCAAAATCGTACTCCGCTTGAAACTCCAGTCATTTATTAATATAATTAGCCAAGAAAGAATGAAATCCTATGCTACACTATAGTGTCTGATCAATTGTTTTATTCTTTACCAACCCAGCAAATGGGAAATTATTTAATGGCCCACTATTTGAGATACTCATTACCCTACCATACTCTATCCTTAAAAAGGCCTACAATTCTTGAATATCCTATCCCCTAAATATTTGGCCACTTTGGTGGTGTAGTGAATCCCAAAGCAGTTTAGGAGGCTTCTAAATTCAATACATTACAAACAAAATATGCTCTCATGTGACACACTATGGAGAAATATTTAAGGACTCACAATTTTTGTGAAATATGAGCCATCCCCAAGTAGGAATAACTGAGGCCACCTAAGTAACATTTCCATGTATGCTAGGTAAATGCAGATTAAAATATTTTGACAAATGCCATTTACAAATAATCCCTTTACTACTATGGACCTACTAACCATCTAGCTGAATGTGGCCCTGTTATCTAACATGCTTCCATGTTGTAAGCTAAAGCACATTAATAGTGCATGTTTAATGAACTTCACCCCATGCCACACACCCTCCAGGTGGCTTGCACAGTATTGCGTGGATGCAGATTGATGTAGATGAACGTTAATTGGCAAATGACTCCTCCATACCAAGGCAACACCATGTCAAATAAAGTTTATTCCAGCCCCTGAAGTGTGGCATTAAGCATGGCCTATGTATGTCTACTGCAGTGCTCATTCATAAAATTATGGACAACATCAAATAATACGTACGTACATGTCTCCAGCGTAGGCTGCATTCAGCGTCATTTCTGACTGACCCAGTGTGCATTCCAAGTGTGTCTCTTCCACATCACATGTGCCTGGTTGTTCTCCAGTTTCCTCAGCTGCAAAATGAATAGAAAACTTGTGCGTTAGGCAAAAAACGAGATGTGAACAAGTAAGTTTAATACCATAGTATTAAAGGGGCCAATGGTAAAGTACCCAGATGACTAGATACAGGCTTTCATAATAAAATGAAGGAACATGTTGTTCCAAGGCATAGTGGGAAAGTTACCAAAACAATTAACTGATTTAAGGTAAAGTTAATCTCTGTAAAAAGTAACTAGTTAAAGTTAAAAATTATTTTTCTAAAAAGTACCTGATTAAAGTAACAGTTTAAAAAATAACTTTTACGCTAAAAGTAACCTTTTCATTTACTTTGCCATATTGGATGCCTGAGGCAATGGAGGCCTTGATGGTATTTTTTTCTTTTGACAAAGAAAGCAAATGCTGAAAACTGTCATTGTTGTTTCTTCCATCCGTATCCATTTGTTTAAAAATATATTTGAATTGGGGATTTTTGTTGCGATTCCATTTAGTGTCCAGAGTGTTGTTGGTCTCAGGTTTCCTAGTGTCTGCTGAAAGGATTTGGTGATTTTTCTGAGGTGGGGCTCCAATTCCGTGATTTTAATGACCCCAGTCCTCAATGCTGTCGATGGAACCCCTGAGGCTCATTACACCAACGGTGGTGTCACGATCGTACATGGTCAGGTGTAGATGAGATTTTGCAAGGTAGTCAAGAAATGGGAATGAATTTGAATGAGAAGTCAAGGATATGAGTAGGTTTCTCTTAGAAGAGTAGGAAAGAATGAATATAAATGAATAGATGGGGATTGCAATGAAAAAGCTAGGCACTCATACTGCAGTTCTTTCATCAGCAATAACACAGAAAACTTGAAAAGTTTAGGTAGGCTAAGGAAGTAATTGATTGGGATATACATACATCTACATCTACATAATACCCTGCAAGCCACCACAAGGGTGTGTGGCAGGGGGTGATTGCTCACCAAACATGCACTACATATCATGCATAAAAAAGGAATAGTATTAATATAGTAGTCAGAACTACACTATTTAAAAAGATAGACATAGTTCAACCTGGTGCAGATGTGAAGTTCCAAGTTTTATCACTGAAATGGATTATTTGTAATATGTTAGGACACATGGCTCACGAGCCATCCACCTAGGGCTGTGCGGTGCAGAAAATACTGAACCGGTTCTCGGTTCTGAAAAATGGCGACCGGTTCTGGCGACACAGGGTGTCATATCAAATTTTGTTTTATGTAACCAAATTTTCTTTAAATTCACCATTATTAAAAATGTTATTTATTTAAAGATATCTCACCACACTTTGGCATAAAATACTCTTGGAAAGAACTTACAATACTGAGCATTAATATTCAACATCAAAATATTCAAATTTCGTTTGCATTAGATGCATCTTATGTACGATAATTCCAATCAATGCACTGTGGACACGAATTTTGCGGCTGCCGTAAACAGTTGCATTATCCTCTCGCTTCATGCATGTGGCATAGGTAGATAGAAACTTGAAACAATTCTCCTTCCTCCACGAAGTCTCCCAAAACCAACCACGTTGGTTAAATAAAAATTGCTACTGCACTAACCTGAAGGATAACTAACACTTTCTTATTCGTTGTAATTGTTGAAAAAAATAATATTACATGAAAAATAGATACATCCTGTTGAGTTACATGTGTGACAATGCTTTACATGGGTGAGTGCTCGCTCTGCTCTCTAGCGGCTGATTATTTGTAAGACGACAGCCAGGCGGACAACTTATAGGACAGGAAAGTTCACACGCGTGGTCGTCAGCCATTCTGGCTGCGAGCAGAGATGCATGGTGGTGTGAAAGCCGAGCAGCGAACCATCATCGGTGATACCAGGTGATACAGTACTTCTTCGCCGGTGCACCGGTTCAGAACCGATGCCCATGTGCCCCGGCTTAGAACCGCTTCCACTTGCACCGGTTTTTTTCCTACATCTGAACCGACCTGCGTGTTCTGAAAAAAACCAAACTGCTGAACCGGTGCACCGGAAAACCACCCAGCCCTACATTGGTTGGTTGGTTGGTTATTTAGGGGAGGCGACCGACAGCTAAGGTCATTTGCGCCACTATAGGAGAGGTGGGTAATTGGGTAATGGTAGGAGTTTTCAGGGAACGGAGGAAGGGTGGAGAGAAACCAGGCGTCGGCATTAGCCTACTCTTAACGAAAGGCGCCAAGGGGACCACGGCTTAACGTCCCATCCGACGGACGGAGTACTGTACTTGAAATGCCCTCCACTAGGCACTCAAGTGGGGACCGGTTTTCCACTGAAAAATTTGCCACTGCCGGGAATCGAACCCGGGCCCTTGGGGTGGGAGGCCAGTACTCTAGCCACCACACCAACACGATCCCCCCCAGCCCTACATCCCCCCCTCCCTGTCATAAGATCACGTGCCAATACGGACCATAGTCTGGCCGTTTCACAACCGAAATATGAGGAAGTGGGGAAGGAAGGGAGAGGAGAGTGGTGGAATATGATGTGGAGGGCTGCACATCAGACTGTGCTAAGAGGATCTCCCCTTCTCCATTGAACTGCCCTCTGTTAACTTTTGCTGGCACTAGGAAAGATTAAAGGCATTAACATCTCATTTATGCATTTCCATATTACATGCGTGAGAACCAAAAATATGTTTTCAACACCAGCATGAACAAAAGAACTTTAGATGAAACTGACCTTAATGAAATCCCTTTACTCTTTTCATATAAAATTCGAGGATTCTCATGAAATCTAGTGGAGTGATGTGATGATGACGCATCAACATTGAAACCTGTGTCAAAGCAGAAATTTTATTTTGTGGAAACTTGCATATGTATTACTTCAGTACCTGAACTCTTTCCTTGATTTATTCTGAGAAGTATGCAGTAAATTACATGCAATGAACTACACTTCCCCAAAGTACACTTTTCACTATCTCATTTACTGTGGTTCCCACTCATTTACAAATAATACGTGTTAATTTAAACAGTTATGCTTAAAAGATTCATAACACAATGTGCTTCACATTAGTAATTCCTCCAACCTTTGGTTTAATTTGCATTTGAATTATGAAAAATATACCAAGGAATTATCCTCTAAAAGATATTACAAGCACCAAAATGTTATTGAAAATTAACAATGCTTCTTGACATTCATGCATTATGGAAGGCTATTTCCTCTTTCTGCATTATGTCATCAATGGAAATTTTTTAGCATGCACCTTACAATATAAATAATTGAGTCCTTGCATCATCACCATTGGTCATCAATCCTCAGATTGGTTTGACGCAGCTCTCCACTCGATTCTTCTATCGGCCAATCTCTTCATTGTGACGTAATTCTTCTCTTTTACACTCTTCACAACCTGTTCCATATATCTCATACGAGGCCTGCCTTTTCCAATCTTCCCGTTCACTTTTCCCTCGATGATAGTCTTCATCAGGCCATCGTGTCTTAAGATGTGGCCGATTAAGTTGTCCCTTCTTCTTCTTAGAGTTTTCAGCAGACTTCTCTTTTCTCCTACTCTTCTAACTTTCAGTATTTACCTATCTGATGATTTGAAATACATAGAATGCTCTCCATTTCACTGCCCACAATTGCCCACACAGCAATGGATGTCTCACCATGGTCTCGAATATCTAGAACATTGCGAATGTCTCACAGACACCTCAGAGAGGAAATCGTGAAATGTTCAGAAAATAATTCTTTGCATAATATAAATGCCATCAAACCCTTCCTATGCCTATTTTTCGGAGCAATTCTGAAGTTGAGATTATTACAATGGCCATATTTACCAAGGAATTCTTATTTTCAAAAGTTCATCATTCAACCCAAATTAATTGTAGTACAAAAGTGCACTGAACAGCCCCGCCATAACTATGTATTCATTTTCTAATTCCCATAACTCTATTCAATCCATGTGGGTTCCTGGGTAATCTTTGCACACAAGCATGCATATCCACATGTTCATGTCTTTGCATTTCGTGATTTGATTATATCCTGGTTCTCTATTTTTGGGTTTTTGCCAAATAAGTACTCTTCCTCTATCTTCACATCTTATTCAAAAGGTAAGCTATGTAAGAGATTCATATTGTTTATTAGTTTCGAATTTAATTGCATTGTATATTGTTCAGGTTATTTTTAAGGTTACAAGTTACTCCGATAAATGTGCACAAGCGTACCACCTGAACTTCCCCATATAACCCGATTGTTTCCAGGAAATTTTGTTAAAATTTTGTATATTTTGGATTCATGAAAAAACAACTGGCAGTATTCTCATGCACATTTAACACTACTGCTTGATAATTTCAGATAAGGTTATAAGATAAATTAATTGTGACTCAGTTTCATGTTGTCTTAAATTAATATTTAAATTGCGATCAATGTATTGGCGAGAAAGCAGGTAAAACCAAAATGAAAAGTTGGTCCAATTGGAGATATTATGTTGTCCCCTCAGCAGTCCCACCTACTATACTATTTAAGGCTCCACTTCGTTTAAATACTTTATAACGATACTTCTTCGTTAAAAACTGCCAGAAAACTAAACCTAAAATGTAGGTACTCCTCAAATGTACATCGTATCCAAATAGCACCATTGATTAAGAAAGTTCTTCATTTAAGATTTCCCGTACAAATGCTACTCCATATTAATTAGTGAAGATGGATATTGCCAATATTCTTTCAAAAATGAACGTTCTCCAAATACGAGTCGAGCCAGAGCAGGCTCACAGTCGTCGGTGAGTTCCACCCATCACTTGGGGAAAGTCAGTTTTTCTTGTCGCCTTAATTAATGTATTAGTGAAAACCCAAAAAACTGCTGTCTGTCAGAAAGAAAGATAAACAAATAAAGGCTCAGCATTGAAAGGGTTAAATGATGGAGTGTCTAACTCTAGTAAGGTTGTTTTACTTTAGATTGTAGGAACCATCCTTACTAATTGATTTTTAGTATTATGTATTTTGTAAATCATTGAACTATCACCGAATATTTGTTGTTTATTTTACAGTTGTTGAGAGGAAGCATATTAAATGTGCTACAGATGAGAGATCTTTTCATATAACTTCCCTAGTATACTTGCTATAGCAATTGATATCCATACCATATCCCCACAATATCCGTAATATCCAACTATTATGTCCACACAATATCCAATTTTCATCCGCTAATATTATATAGATATCCATACAATGTCCGAAGTTGCCGCCAAATGCCATCCATATAATATCCAACTTGGATACTAAATAAAAAGGGTTTCCCTTTCCCTGCTACATATTTTTCTCTAAAGGATATTTTAATATTACCCTCCGACTTGCTAGAAATCAGTAGAGCAGCACTTTGCGATTTTCCACACTTGTTTATTTCCCCTCAAACAGTTCCGAGGTACCTTTTGTCATTACTTAAAGACTACTGCATATAGCAGCCTCTAGATAATGATATGTAAGGAACGTCAAAACATGGTTGAGGTGAAATAAAACAATTGTGGAAAATTACAGTGCTGCTCTACTGTTTTATTGTAATGAATTTCCTCAAAGATAACTTTTCTAACATTGATTTTTACTCCTGCATGTTGTTCGATCACAAACTTAAAAATGCAAACACTGGTTATAAGGCTGGCAAAGGCACTCGACCGAGAGAAAGTAGAGTGAGTTTCATTCACGCATGCAAAGACTAATTAAAATTATTAGATATAATGAAATACAATATTAATATTCCACACTCAATTTGAAATAATTACCGACCCATGTTTCGGCAACTCAGGACCTAGAAAATGGCACTGAGTTGCTGAAACCCAGTTCGGTTATTATTAAAAATGAAATGCATAGTATTACTATTGTATTCCATTATGAATGTCACAAACTTCTACTAAGTCATGCCTGAAACGACGTCTTATAAAATTCTTAGCATTTGAATAAGTATTAATCCAATTGGTTTGCTTTTGCCAGCATTCTAGGTCCAATTGTATGCCATCCTCCAACCTTAGAAGGATTCAAGCAATGGCAGAGGATTTTATTGTTTTAATATATTCATTAAAAAGACAATAAAATTATTTTAATCAGGCCATGAACTTATATCTTTAAGTAATAGGAGAGTTACCCATTTTTTTCTAATTCTATACCGGATATTGCTTACCAAGCTAGATAATAGTGGTAAGAGTCAATGCTGCTCTCATGCTAGTGTTATCGAATGATGATTACCATCCAAGGCTTTGTGATTCTTCGTGAAGGGAATACAAGTATAGTAGGATATTAAAAGTGTAATAGTAGTCTAGAGCATTGTAAGGGAATTGTAACTGTTGTAGAACCAAAAGAAGAAAATGTAAAGTGGAAATTTTTTCCAAATATTTGCCATACGGGTGGTCCCTTACATTAAAAAAAATACATTAGGAGCTCAGTGATGGAAAGGATGGGAGGTCATCAAATTTTCAGTAAAACTAAATATGTGGTTAGTGCTGCATTAGAAATAGGTAGATTTAATTATCATGTTCTGCTGACTATATTCACTTGCTGGCATCAAAATAAAGCTTTCTTGCCAAGATAAGCAGACAATTCTTTTAAATACAGGGTGACCTCTCAGAGAGGTCTCTGGGACATCTCCAAAGGTTGGTGAATGTCTCCGAGTCATTGCACGAGATATTCGAGACATCTCAGAGACATACATGAGAGTTAAATCTCATACATAGAGCTTGTGTCCGATACATCTCGAATGTCTCTGGGACATCTCAAGAAATGTTCAGAGACTTTCCTGAGATGTCTCATGCAATGTTTCAGAGACCATTTTTCTGGACATAATGACATCTCGGAGAAGTCTCAGAGATGTCTCCATAGGTCACATGAAAATCTCTGAGATATCACACGTGATATTGGAGATATCTCAGAGATGTATCTAAGAGGTATTTCTGCTATGTGGGGCGGTATTTTTATTTACCTGCAGGGCGTCTACTACCCCCTCCATCCCAACAGAGGCTGTTATCCCTATTAATATTAGCATCATCTCCTCCAAGCTGCTGAGCCCAGAATATTTAAAGGAAGGCCCACCCCGTCCCCTCTCAATGCTTCTGCAGCCTCAGCCCTTTCCTTTTGGCATTGCTCTTCCACTCTTGCCAAGTCTGGAAAGAGTAACGTTGGTTAATGCACCCATTGCCCGTATCACCAAGAACTTCAAGATTAATTATCAAGATTGGTATTTAATATTTGCTGCTGTAAATCCACAAAAAAATTCCTCAGAGAACACAAATTTTTCATTGGATCAACAGGGGAATTCGAAGATTATACAAATCTGAGATGCAACTCATACTATCAAAGATGTCTAAATACAGATGTAAGTAATTTGACAATTGGTTTTTACGTTACAATGCAATTCGATCATGTTAGACTCACAAAGGAATCCATGGCAATATGCCTAAACAACAAATGGAAACATACCATCATCTACTTCTCAATACTTTTGGCCGCCCCTGAGGCAGAGGCATTTAAACCCTGGGCTGCCTTTCTTAGTTAGCCGTGGCTCCCTGTGGTCCATACAACTCATTTCTGGTCATGTCCGGGTGGAACTCCATAAAAGAGAGGAAGATTTCTCTTTGTTCAGTAGACACCACGGCCTTCGCCTGCATTTATAGAAAAATTGTTGACATTATTACAATAATTTTACATATGGCTATCATTACATTTCTAATTTTGGAATTACATACTGGCTTTTTTTTACAATGGTGTACATCATTAGAATGAAGTTTATAAAAATTATTGTGTTTCTATTACACACTATTAACGTTGAATGCAAAACAAACATTCAAAGAGAAGAGACTATAAACTGCATACCTATCCGTGGTGGGCATAAACTTTAAACTATTAGCATGCATTTCCAAACATATCAAGTATACTTATACATCTATAGATGTTTAAGTAATGGGCGATAATTGGCTTATATTTCGATTTCCTGTTCACATGGTGTATATAAATGTTTACAGGTCGAAATGTTAATCTAATACCTCAGCATTTGTGAATGTTACATCCAGGATATGTGCCAAGTACAACGTCATTTCTTTGGTGAAACATCTATTGAACAATAATTAAGGAGCAGTTAGCAGAATGGAATGAATGTGTGATTCGGGTTGGCCGGAAAGTTACGAGTTTACAGCTTGGAAACCATTTCACGCAACTATTCACTTTTGAATACTACGCATACATAAATAACGCATTGCATAAAACAGCCCGAATGACCAGAGTTTGAATGCCGTTAGTCTCTTAAAGATAAAATCGACACATCTACAGAAATAAGTTATGTAAAATACAACTCCACTCAGTTTGTTTGTTTCATACGATGATTAAATTCAACAAAGTTACGCACGACAACATTAAAAACAAGTATACTGCTATCAACATAGATATCCAGGAGGGGATCAAAGCAAATTGAATACAAAATAATCTTAAATGTCTTACATCGTCGTGCTCCAACTTCCATCGTTCTCTCACATAAACATAAACAGCGGTCTACTGTAATTAGGGATGGGCAAAAATAACCGGTTATATTCATAACCGGTTTTTTTCCTTAGGTTAACCTGTTAAAAACCGGTTATTTTTTAGCGCCGGTTAACCTGAGTACTCGGTTATTTTTTGGCATAACCGAAAAATAACCGGAGAGAAATAACAAAATGAAAATTGCTGCTGCCTGCACTCTCTCGGGCAACGCTGGCACTACTTGCCGCTGATCGTACGATGCGCCCCTGCCGGCCTCTGCGCTAGTTATAACCTGATACTTTTTGATATAACCGAGATCAAATAACCGGTGACACGGTGACACCGGTGACTAGCCAGAGTGAAATAACCGGAGGCACGAGCACTCGCCACTCACTGGGAACAATCGCACTACTCGCAGGTGATGTCTAGGTTTTTTTCTGCACAGGTCATCGTGAGTGGAACGAGTACTCGGTTGTTTTACAGTAATACCAAAATGTAACCGGAACAATAATGCACAGCGGTAAATGCTGCTATCAGAATGCTACCCACAATAATAAAGGGCATGAAGTTCCTGAAATATTTAGTAGATAGCAAAAAGGAAGTTGGAAGAACTGGAGCTCAATTTCTGTATTCTTAATAATATTCACTCAATTTGAAGAATGAAGTGGAGGCAATGAAAGTGTGTAACGCTTCGCAATAAGAACATTCATGCACATCCCCCTCTCTATATTACCCATCGTGCCCTCAAAATAGTCACAGATCAATTAATGTATCAACCATACATAAAGTTTTCTTTTAGGATATTGGCCGTGAATTAATGCTATCAAATTGTCACGTGTTACAGGGATAATATTTGTTTTCTCTTTTAAAAGAACTGGCTGAATTTTACTGCACTCTGGAGTTGATGTTTGGGGACTGTGAAGACTTAGTGTGATTGCAGCAATTCGACCTCTATTTCCATTTAATCTTATGAATTTTTACACCCTGAAAATTGCTTGACCTACCTGGGTTATTTATTTATAATTACTGAAATTATTAATGAAATAAACCTCTGGCAAGGATATACTTGGTATACTTGTAGTGCCTCCATCGACGCCTCGACCATCCATGCAGGAACCCTGACTGTCACCTTGGACCCATTCCCGTGCCCCGCATTTTTCGTGTGTGACCCAGAAGGGGACCACACATCTGGAGCGTCCCGTGTATATGATCATTGTCTGGGCCGTCCCACGACCCCTCTCAAACCTTTCATCACTAGGAGCACGTGGGGCAGGACCAAGAGAGAAAAGATGATGTAGGTACTCATGAGGGTCCGACGTCGCCTACCGCACGAAGCACACACACCGCTCTCCGCAGAGCATCGTCGTATCCCTTTTTCTCGTAATATAATCAAGTTCACTTCCTTTGCGTGTTTTTACTTTCCACCTGCCAACCAGTTCCTTTACGCGAGAAGACGCCCAAAACCGTTCGTACTGCCATATGGCAGGAAGCTCATCAAACTATTGAAATAAAAATTACAAGGGCAAGAATAAGTTACATGTTGATAGTGCATTCGATGCACGCTTCTGTAATTTCTTCACATTAATCCAATTTCCAGACCAAAAATATTCACGATAACGTACATAGTTTGGAGGAACATACATTCCATGTTCCATGTATTCACATTCGAGAGGCGAATTCATTCACTATCACAGTCCCTGATTCCAAAAACATTTAATAATAAACCTCGGAATATTTCCACGAAAAGAGCTTTTTTTCCTTCTTAGGTAATATTTCCTTCATTATATAGCAATGGTATGACATAGTTTGGGAAAAAAATCAGGCCATATAAATTGTGAAAGATTAGGATGCAAGTACTATGCCCTTGTAGATGACACAGTACGTTAACAACAATAACGATGCTGGATTAAAAGCACCACCAGTTCACTCACAACATAATATTAGTATACCACATCTGATAGAATACCTATAAGCATCCGATACTACCTTCAAGTAAAATGACAAAGGTTTCAAAACCGAGTACTTGATTCACTGATAATAATCGGTCATAACTATTAAAACCTAACGCAGCAACATCAGGCAGCTCCGAGTACTCAACGCCACTCAACACTACTCACATAACCGAAAAATAACCTGAACGAAAAGGTTTTTATGCGCAGGAGTCAACAGAGTGCTCGGTTATTTCCTGGTATAATCGAAGAATAACCTGCTGGTGAAATAACCTGCTCAGGTTTTTCTGCGCTGAGTACTCGGTTATTTCCCACTCATCGCCTCTCAACACTACTCACATAACCTGAACGAACAGGTTTTTATGCGCAGGAGTCAACTGAGTGCTCGGTTATTTCCTGGTATAACCGAGGAATAACCTGCTGGTGAAATAACCGGCTCAGGTTTTTCTGCGCTGAGTACTCGGTTATTTCCCACTCATCGCCTCCCAACACTACTCACATAACCTGAACGAACAGGTTTTTATGCGCAGGAGTCAACTGAGTGCTCGGTTATTTCCTGGTATAACCGAAGAAAAACCTGCTGGTGAAATAACCTGCTCAGGTTTTTCTGCGCTGAGTACTCGGTTATTTCCCAGACGACCACGAAAAAACCTGGGCAAAATAACCGGAGCACTGCACTCTGTCGGGGAATTTTGGTACTCCATGCTGCCGATCAGATGCTCGCATGAAATGGGATGCACGAAGTTCAAAAGTATATTAGATACTTGGGAATATCCAATAGTAAAACTCACTTCGTACTTTCCCACATGTTTATTGATGGTACGACGCGTTTCACCGCCTTGCGGCATCGCCAGACACATACCTGGTCATGTACATGGTCAGGCACATACCAGGCACATATGGTCAGGCACATACCTGACCATGGTCATCGTCAGGTGCATATATACGTATGCACCTGACGATGCCGCAGGGCGGTGAAACGCGTCGTATCATCAGTAAACCTTCGGACAAGTACGAAGTGCATTTTACTATAGATATTTGTAACTTCTACGAAGTGAAGCCTCAAACAGTCAATTGCATATATTTATGGAAGGGACCTTGATTAAAGATTTGGAGTACATGATGCATATCTTCTGTGTGTTAAATAGCTGCTCGATTTTATGTAATAAAAGTACGTCATTACCATGAATATGGTTATTACAATGTTTATTATATTAGTTGGAATACCTTTTAGCATATAAATCGTTCAATATGTTCATTCGAGAGATATGCAATATGCAATACTCAGGTTATATAACCTGATAAAAACCGGTTTTTTTCTTCAGGTTTTAATACTCGAGTACTCTACTCACTGAAAATAACCGGTTAACCTAACACCGGTTTTTTTCTCATAACCGCCCATCCCTAACTGTAATTTCGATCTTCATTTATTTTAAAATTCCCCCCCGTTTCCACATGTACGCGTGTACCAGCCTGGTAGGTGGGGTAGAGTGAGCATAAGGACTGCGCAGTAGCCGAAAGAGAAGGACAGAATTGAAACCACGTGACTTCGGGGAAATCTGCGGGAAGTTTGAACGCGCACCTCAAAGCGACCCGCTGCGCATCCAGACTTTGAAATATTCGTCGATTCAGTGGAAATAAGCTAGGCTTAAATCTTTATTTTATTTCGTTAGTTAAAATATTGAAGTCCGGCGAGTTATAAATACAGCTATAAAATTAACAGACCAGCTTTTTGCTGTACTCAACTAGATTCGATACAGATAAAGCTCACAGCAGCGGTAAGATAAAAAAACTGGAGTTTTCTTTTTATGTCGATTACACAGTAAAATATTATTTTGTTGATCGACAATCGTCCTGAAAAAAAGAAAGTTGGATAATAACCTCGCTGCCGGAATGCATAAAATTCCAAATCAGCTGGGAACGAAACGAAACATGTAAACATGCAACATTGAAATCTTTAAAGCAAAATATGCCTAAGAGGTCTTCCGGAAATAATGAACACACCAATTTTGGGAACACAGAAAGCAAGGTAGTTGATTGGGAATAAAGATAAGACCAAATAGATTACAAAAATGAAATTTACTAACAAGATTAAGTAAATACATGAGTTGGAAGATGAAAACAGTGACACATGAAGCAGAAATATTTAGCTTGCTGCAACAAATGTAACAATGAAAAAATCCCTTAGATCAAAAGAAGGAACGCCATTGTCGGAGAAAATAGCACTTTCAGAACCTGGAAGTAAATAACATTGACAAAAAAGTGATTACAACTGATAAAAAAATGATTATAATTGACTTCATCAGTATTGAAAGATCCTAGGTAAAAAAAATTCAAATTACACGTAAATGAAAACGTAAATGAGCTCCCGCAACGATTATAGAATTAACAGTATAACAGGCATTTCATTAACATGGATGTGACAGAAACAGAAAAAATGTGAATGTAAAGAAATATACATTGAACAGTGGCAGTTTCATACAAAAATTGATTACAAATTGCCACTTTGCAAAAGAAAACACAAGCGCACCGCATTTACTATAAAAATGAGTGCCGCAAAACACTCTACACATGAACAATGGAAGTTTCATCAATATAACAGTGTACAAGTGGATTCTTCACAAAAGAAAATGCATGCAGAGTGTAATTACTGCCAACATGAGTATACCCAACACTCTACATATGATCAATGGCAGTTTCATAAGTACAACAGTATATAAATTCTAACTTTAGAAAAGAAATTGGGCCAATCTACAATGGGCGTAAGCCGTAAGGGCTGTTGTAAGACAAAGGAGCTGTCGTAAGGGAGATGGCCAAGTCCCGTCTCTACGTCTTACGGCAGGCAAAATGTCAGCCAATCATAGCGCCTCATTACTACTGCCGGTGTCAGTCATGGGTTAACCCTCCCTACCTACCTGGGGTCTTTTTTGACCCCAGCTCACAGAAAAAGTTGAATAACTCATTAATGTTTACAGCTTTATGCATCATATTTTAGGAATTCTCCGATAAAACACTTTTGTATCGACTCCATTTTTCATTTTTAAAATATTTCTGACAATAAGCCTTAAAAAAAATAATTTCTTGCTTGGGGTCAAGTTTGACCCCAGGTAGGGTATGTGGAACTAAAATATACCCGATCGTATTTTAGTACAAGGAGATGAATTTACATTTTCCTTTATAAATAATTGAATAAATAATAGCTTTTGTCATGACTTTGTCATAAAAGGAAAGAATATTAGCATTTTATGTGATAAAATGAGTAATGCACTGAGTGTTAAAATTATTAGAAGAGAAGAAATTGTTGAGCTATGGATGTATTTCTCTCGCATGTGACACCAAGATAGATATTCCGGTAATATACACAGTCGTATCAACGTTACAACTTAGTGAATCAAATAGAGGCTTAGCTATTCAATTGCAAAATCTATTAAATGTCAGCAGTTTCCAAATGGGTGAACTTGGAGACTAACGCATAATAAGTCGATCACATTCACCTCACCCCATCACATAACAGAAGCTGAATACTGCTAAGTGATTGCTAGCGTACTATGATTTCAACTTGCTCTGCAGCCTCTAATCCAACTATTATCTGCGGACAGAGGATTCGTCGTCAACAGTGTGTTTTCTTTGTAATCAGCAACAGTCAACGTTTTTTGACTTCGTAATTTTTGTCCTCTGTAATGAGCTTAGCTGATATAGAGAGAATTAGTAACTTGTGGTTGCTCCTCCGACGATTTTTGAAGCCATCATTGCTCTCCAACTTCTAATCTAACTGTTATCTTCGCAGAGCTCATCAACAGAGTCATCAATGCTGTGCTTTCTTTGTAATCAACAATAAGTCAGAAATAGTAGTCACTGTTTTCTCCACTTGTATTTTGACTTCGTAGTATTTGACCTCTGATACGAGCTAGGCTTTTACGCTGAGAATCGTCACTCGTGGTCACTCCTCCTACGACTGTAGAAGTCACATCTTTCCTCACTCAAGCGTACATCCCGCACTGGGGATCCCAATGGGGAATCATTGGCGGTCATACAAGAACAATAACTGATTATGGCAGCCTTTAGAGTCAAATTAGCTCCTGGATACAGCGAGAACGAAGCCGTTAACGATTTATTAGAATCGAAAGATTAACGATGAAGAAAACATTCAAAATGAGAGTGATGGAAGTAAAGCAGAGGCAGGCAACAGGGAGGTGGAAATAAGGGACCAGGAGGAAGACGAGCTTCATGAGGAAATCCTAGGTGTATGTATCAAAGAAGACGATCCACGGGGAGTGAGGAAGGAAAAATAAAATGGGATGCTATAGAACCAAAGTCGACTGGAAAAAATATTATCCAGGAATATCATCAAGTAGGACGCCGGTTTTTATGGTCTGCTAAACATAAGGCTTTTGAAATTTGTTGCCCTGAAAAGAATAAACGGGAAGTGATTTTGTATTACAACTCTGCAACATTCGGTGTGCATACTGTAGATCAAATTATTCTGTAAAAACAGGGACTAGAAAATGGCCATTGGCTATTTTTTTTGTTATCGTAGATCTTGCAGGTATATATGCATACCACATGTATTCCAGAAAATACCCCTCTTTCCGCGGAAAAAAATTCTAGGCTGCGATTCCTTTTAGAATCAGCAAAAGAAATGTTAGCACCTGAAAATCATCGCTGAGTAGGAAAAACTGGATGCCAAAAAAATAGATTTCGGACTGCGATCGAAATTGCTGGGATTGGCGGTATTCTGCTAGTAAATGACAGAGAAATTGTGTCCAGAAAATGGGTGGCAGATGTTCCATTTGCCCTCGTAAGAGAGACAAACAACCAATGATCTTTCTAATGCTTGCAACAGATACGTGTAAGGTGATCATGTTCAACAAAGAAGCGTCTGCAATGTGACATTAGTGAGTGTGTAGATAGAGATTTCAGATTAAAAATTTGGCACAATTCTTTTGAGTCATGAAATTTTGTAATTGGTCATCAGGTGTTGGCACTATGCTGCAAATGTTTAAATATTTTAAATATTATATTGTATTCAGATATTTAAACTATGTACATAAATACGTATTTAGGTAAATTTAATCCTCATTATTCAAGACTATACTATGAGTGCCATCTAAAAAATTATAATATTTTTTTATAAATTATGCAATGCATATTATACTGTGGTATTTTTCTGTTAATTTATCTGAAATGTATTTAATTAAAATACGAATGAATATGAGTCATTGGAATAATATTATCCCTTAAAATAATTAAAATTCACGATGGGGTCAAAAAAGACCCCAAGTAGGGGGGACGTGATTTTTTTAGCAACAGGTAGCGAGGGTTAAATTGCTTTGGTGGAAGTTTTTTTGACTTGGAGAAGAACTGCGGACATTTCTGAAATAATCTTTGTTCGTGAACTTGAAAGATGGCGAGTTTGTTAAGTATTTCATCTTAAGATATTTAAGTTCTTTTTTTGTTTTTAGTAGGCGAGTGTGTCGCCACACCTCTAGTATGTTCTTGTACATTTCTTGGTCAGTGCTGAGGTAGTACAATAAATATGTCGTATCTAAAGACACGTGTTGAGTATATACTTCTGCAAAGGTTCCCTACAGAGGTTATGGGCCCAGATTAATTACTAGTTGTTGAAGCTGTAGTTGAGATCAGAAATATGACGATGTCAGGAATTATACAGTTTCCACAGTTGTCAGACGACAATTTTTCGAACTGGAAGTTTCGAGTCCAAGTGTTACTAGAAGAAAAAGGTGTTAAAGACGTATTGAGTGACGATGGAAAATGTTTTCAAAACCTAACAGAGCCAGAGAAGACAAGTTATCTCGCAAAAGACGCTAAGGCAAGATCGACAATAATTCAGTGCTTAACAGATCGTCATTTAGAATACGTGAAAGACTCGAAGTCAGCCAAAGAAATGATGTCGTCGATGTAAAAGGGTATCTTTGAGAGAAAAAGTACATTTTCTAGACTGTATGTTAGAAGAAAATTGCTCTCGCTTAAGTGCACTATTGAAAACCTGCAAGAACATTTTATGAAATTTGATAGTTTAATACGTGAACTAGAATCAACAGGTACTATTATGGAGGACAGTGACAAAGTGTGTCATCTATTGCTAACAATGCCAGGGAAATATGAGGCCGTTATAACAGCATTAGAGACAATGTCATCGTCAATTTCACTTGAGTTCGTCAAAGGCAGGCTGTTAGATGCGGAACTAAAATTTACGAATTGTAGGGTTGAACCAGAAAGCAAAATTGACTGTTCATTTGGAGCATTTTCATCACAAAATAGGGGATGTTTCGAGTGTGGAGATCGGCAGCATTACAAATCCCAGTGTCCCAACTTGAGAGGCCAACGATCTAACTTCCGAGGAAGAAGGCGAGGGGGTAGAAGATACTTCGGGAAAAATTCAAGAGGAGGTTATTACGGAGGAGTTCATAGTTCAAATCATCCCGTGAGTGCTAACGTGACCACACAAGATGACGAAATAACCTTCGTCGCTCATAAGGTGGGACTGTCGACTAGTAAATTTGAGACTGATCTGAAATTTCTGCTGGATTCAGGAGCGACCGAGCATCTAGTACGAGAGGGACTACTTCCGCTCATGGAAAATGTTGAAAATTTATACGTCCCGTACATATTCAAATTGCAAACGGTGAAAAACTTGTATCAGAGAAACGAGGTAATTTACGTATGGTAACAAGTGAGGGTTTCACGGTCAATTTGACGGCATTAGTAGTGCAAAACCTATCTCTAAATATTCTCTCGGTAAGAAAAATCAGTAATACAGGAAAAAGTGTTGTTTTTCAAAGCAACGGAGCAATGATATATGATCAAAAGGGGTTCAAAATGAAATTCAGTCAGATAGAAAATCTATATGTGGCTAATTTCCTTCTGTACAAAGAGGAAAAGTGTGCGATGTTGAAAGTAGAAGACTTATGGCACAAAAGACTTGGTCATATTAATAGAAAGGGTCTTAAAATGATGAACCTGCCATATAGTAAGGAAGTATGCAGTCCGTGTATGAGAGGAAAAGCAACTAGACTACCATTTAAGCCAGTGCAACGCCCAAGATCTCGAAGAATTGGTGGACTGCTACACACTGATATAGGAGGACCTGTGAATCCACCAACTGTAAATGGTGAGAAATTCTACCAGACCATTATAGAAGACTTTTCTCATTTTTGTGTAGTGTTTCTTTTAAGATCCAAATCAGAGGCTTGCCAATATTTAATGAACTTTATAAGGCAGCTAGAGACTGAACAAGGCAAATGTGTGAGCAAAATAAGATGTGACAATGGAGGCGAGTATTGTTCAAATGAATTGAGAGATTTCTGTAAGCAAAAGGGAATTAAATTACAATACACTCTACATACTCTCCTCAAATGAATGGTGTTGCAGAAAGGTTAAACCGTTCACTCCAAGACAAAGTTAGAACCATTCTAGCAGAAACAAACCTTCCAAAAATACTATGGGGAAAAGCAATCAGGTGTGCTGCATATCAACTCAACCGCTCACCAACTAGTGCTCTTAGTGGTCAAATACCAGCAAAAATATATCTTGGCAAAATAGATATTGAAAAACTGAGAATATTTGGATCCAAGGCATGGGCATATAAGCTACCTAAATGTGGCAAATTAGAAACTCGAGCAATAGAAGTCAGAATGGTTGGTTATCATCCAAGTGGTTACAGATTGTGGGATCCTGTGACCAATGAAATAATTAATTCTAGGGATGTGCGCTTTGATGAAAGCAATATATTCTTTATAGACAAAGATGAGGAAGATGAAACAACATGTGAAGACAAAGGCATGGATGAAAGTCAACAAAAGGGGCCGCCAGTGGATGCAGAAGTTGAGGATAAGGAAAAGAAAAACCTGTCTCGAGGAGAAGCAAAAAGACAAGTTTCTAAGCCCAAGAAATTCGAAGACTACGAAGTCTACACCGCTCTCTGTCTATGTGCACATGATCCCAAGAATTATGACGAAGCTGTTGAAATGGGACAAGAGTGGCGTGATGCTATCAATAAGGAGTTGGCTGCACATGAGAAGTATAGCACTTGGACACCAGCTGTTATACCAGAAGGGAAGACTATAATTGATACTAGATGGGTGTTCAAAACCAACGCTGATGGTACAAAAAAGGCCAGACTTGTCGCCAGGGGATTTCAGGAAGAAGAGTCATACAATGTGTATGCACCGGTGGCTAGAATGCCCACCTGCTAGCCAAAGCTGTACAAGAGAAGTGGAACATCAAACAGCTTGATGTACCCACAGCATTTTCAAATGGAGAGTTAGACGTGGAAGTTTATATTAAACCTCCTCAGGGTGTGCGAACAAATGCCAATGCTTTAAAATTAAATAAAGCATTATATGGTCTTTGTGAAGCTCCTAAGTGTTGGAACCAATGCTTTCATAATTTTGCAGTATCTAATGGATTTGTTCGTTCCAGCAATGATTTCTGTCTGTATATATAGGAAAAGATGTTTGGCTTTTGATATTCGTTTATGACATTTTATTAGCAGGGAAATATGAAAAAATTGCTGAGCTACTGAAGAAAGAATTTAATGCCAAAGACTTAGGGGTGCTTTTGTTTTTATTAGGCGAGTGTGTCGCCACACCTCTAGTATGTTCTTTTACATTTCTTGGTCATTGCTGAGGTAGTAGGTACAATTAAGATGTCGTATCTAAAGACACGTGTTGAGTATATACTTCTGCAAAGGTTCCCTACAGAGTTTAGACGAGCTTATCCTTTAATGATGCCTCATTGAATAACATTTGGATTGTTTTATCCCGCATTCTAACTAGATCTTTATCGTATAAACCAGTTTCTTGGTTTATTTTGATGATTAGTGATCTTGTAAGTTTTAAATGGCATATACTGATCGACACCCACCAATATCGTCCAAAAAGTCAAAAACTCAGTGGCATGGTCAGTTGTAATTCTATAATAAGATGAAAGGCTACACTGAAAGAAATAATGTAAATCAAAGATTGTCTTGCTGTTAACCTTCCTGGCCGCTTTATATATAGAAATCAATGGTTAGACAGACAGTGGACTTATAAGTGCATTGAAGCCCATAATGATCTTTGCTCTGGGTTTATTTGGTCATTTAAGACCAAACAACCATGATTTGTTTCAGTTCTGATCACATCCCAGACAGCTTTGTTAGGGTTGCTAGTTGTCTGAATTTAATTGCTTTTTGCCATGATTTTACAATCTTTAACCAATAGTACGAAATACTCACTTGAAAGTGGCCAGCTACCGCTATTCAAGGGGAAGTTGAGATCAAATGCTTGTCTTCTTCAGCCATAGTGAATATATTGGAATGATTATGCAGTTCCTGTGCTTAGTTGTACAAGGATCAAATTTTAAATAAAAACCTCGAGACGGGCGTTGAATTAACTATGTTGTAGTTTTGTTGGATGCTCAATAGTGTATTTGCAAATATTAACGTAGAATTATTCCTACAAACGACTGCTGGCATTTTTGGCAAGTGTGTAGCTTTGCTGTCATTTTCTTTTGGACGTTTTTTACTTTGAAGTTTCTCTGGAGTGGGTGGTAAGGCTTGTGCAAAGGGGCAGCGCTGCCCAGGTTTCGTGCTTTTGGGGCCGGTGTGCGTTAGAGGTAGCGAGATGTTCGCCCACAGTATATAAATGAGGCACATATATAATGTATTAAAACTTGTAACTGCGTCTTGCACTGGAGGATGACTTCAGTCGCCACTCACTTCGGTAATTATCCAGGCTGCCTGGTAAATGCGATATTTTTCGGTGGGAGGACTCAGGTCTGATTGTCAAAACAATAATTTGTTGCATTATACGCGGTAAACCTTCAATACATGCCTTCAAACTTCAATCCCGTGATATTCATATTCGTGGTAGGGAGATGAGAGCATGAAAGACTGCCGCAGTTCGACAATGATTACGTTTTATGCTGAGCGGTCTTTTTAGTTACTCCACGGGAAGGCATCGCTTAGAGGAATGGTGCACTCACTCAGTGATTCAACCCAAAGGTTGGCCTTTGATTGGTGAGAGTAGAGCTCACCCCGTACTAATCCAATGAAATAGACACATGCAGGGTAGGGGGGCCAGTTCCTTTCCCTGGGCCACCTGCGATTTCCTACGAAGTTCTGAAACTCAGAAACCGAATCGCGAGGATTTTAGATGTGGGTGTCCAGAAAGGCTCTTGCCCGGGATTTGAACCCGGGACCCTCCGGTCAGTAGCTCAGTGCTACTACCCACTAGGCCACCACGACCCCCTAGGAATAGTGTAATGGTCATACTTAACTTTTCTTTGGTCATAATTTCACAAATAGATCGCTTCGGACCTAGACTGCTACAAAATATGACCCTGAAAATGACGTATGTCGGAACAAAACTAGGTCGATAACAATTAAGTTACGCGGAATTTTATGAGGCGTTATTTTTATTAATTATTATGAAGGTCCTTATTATTATTAATCCCTAAGGTTATTATTAAACTATTTACGTGCTGCGCGGGCCCTGGCGCGCCACGCTGTGGACACGTAACTTGAAACGCTTCCGCAGCGCGGCGAGTGCGTTGATTCAGCGCGGTGAAAGTGCTTCATTAACGCTGCTGCAATGCATCTGTAGCGTGGCTGACATGGAAATATTGGAAATTTGAAGGTGTCGGGCATGCTGCAGCAGCGCGTCCGCAGCTGTTGCAGCGCTGCAACGTTGCACTGCTGCCGCGCGTCAGCAGCATTTTATGTTTACAGGGACTTGCACAACTCGTGGCGAATACCCTTTAATAAATAAGATACTGAGGACGCCTTGAATTCCTGGCAAAGAATTCACGGGAAACTAACGGGAAATAACTTCACTTCCACAAAAATATGGTGGTAGAATACTCAATTAAAGAAAAACTTTGATTATACACCGAAAACATTAGTCAATTGTTCATCAAACTGTGCCAGAGAAAACGAAGAAGAGAGCTTCCAAAACAATCTGGCAACTCAGCGGCGTGACGTCACTGCCAAGATATAATGCAGAGTATAGCAGCACTTTTCGGTCACTGTGTTCTGCTTTATTGCTATTGGTCCTAAGAGTTTGACACGTTAATTGGGAAATTCTTATTTATCTCTTCTGGAGTTGAAATAATATCATTTATTTATATTCATGACGGTCATACTTCTTTTTATCCACAAAAGTGGAGGTAACCTGGAAAATGTTTTAAGAGCGCTAAATACCACGCGTCTATCGTTTAGTAAAGTTAATTATCACAATCGAATTAATGTCGGCCAGGAGCTGCACATATATGGCCGCTGAAAATTCCCGTGATAACTTTTACTTAGTCGTTGGGAAAAGCATTTGGTAGATAGGTCGTAGAGGAAGTTGGTCGATAAGTAAGATAGGACTAGAGTGCAGATAGTTGGGTACGAGAAATATGAATAGTTAGGATATATATTAAGTAAATTGTTAGCAGCCATTGTTTGCAATATTTTTTTCAATTTTGGTGTAGCTGCACCGATGCAAAGTATCTTGAGTGCTTCTTTTGTATCAACTGGCTACATGTATACAGGTCATCTGTAGAAGTGCATGCTCTAGTCAACTTTTTGTGTTCGGCTCGTGAACGCTTACGTTCGCTCAGTTTCCGGTTCATGACTCCTTCCGTCCGCTATGTTTCCGGTTCGTAAATGCTTCTGTCTGCTTCGTTTGTACGCTTCCCTGTCTCATTTTACGTTTATTTCCCTTCGGAAACTGTTCCCAGTAAACAAAATGCAGCAGATACGCTGCGCGGCAGCTGCCGCAAAGGTGCTGCTGCAGCGCGTCTAGCACTCCTAAACTTCCCTTTTTTGAATATCGGATGCGCTGCAAACGGGTGTCAGCACGCTGCATACGGGTGTCAGCAGCGCTGCAGAAGCCACGTCAGGAGCGCTGCACAACTGTGTCACGATCGCTTGAAACGCATGTCAGAATCGCTGAAAATGCATGCATGATGCGCCACTAGTTGACGTCAAAAGCACTACAAAAGTATGTCAGGGACATTAACAATGTTTGAATGTTTGAGAACATAGGGTTGCAGTAAATGACTATTGATTAGTAATAACAAACAAATTTCCATAAGTGAGCATTATAATATACATATGACATCTGAAATTGCCTTCGATTCAAGTCACAAGCATATAGCTACATGAGCGTAAACGTATTTGATGACATGATACAAATCGTGTATTTGACTGGTTATCCTCCGAACCCTCTGAATCACATTATGACGTCGTAAAGACATCTGATGCATCGATGTCATCCGCCAAATCAATATCACCTTCTCCCGTAGTAACATTTATGGAACTCTCAACTTCAGAATTTAATTCATGGCCAACCCACTGATTCTCTAATGACTAAGAATTCTCATGGTTATCGTGTAGTGATTGACACTAATGTAGACGGAGGGAGACTCGAGCGGTTGCGTCTCCCGTTTAGGGCATAGGGCACCAAAGAATAAAAATTCACGCGAAGTGATAACAGAGAGTTTAATGTTCTGAAAGATAGTGGATAATTTTACAAGTGACGGCGACGGGCAGAATCGTCCCGTGCGCTCGTCTCTGACAACCAACTTATAATCCCCCGATCCTAGAGAGGATCGGCATATTTATACCGTATTACGTCGTCCGGGCATTTGCAGGTCAACGCTTCCAAGCTCGGAGGGAGGGGGTATGTCCAAACGGCACGGAGAGTGTCGAGGGGACTCTAGCCTCTGGCGATAACGGCGGCGAGACAATTAGTAAATACCAAACCTCGCACTTAGGGAGATTATCTTGGGAAATATTTGGGTTCCCCCCCCCGTCTGGACTAGGAATTGTCGACCACGGAATGTCCGGACGCCGTTAACCATTTATAAACTTTATTTCCGTACTCTTATACCGTACACTTTCATTACATCTCCCCCCATAGGAAAGAGAAAGGACCTTCTTCTGGATTTGGTACTTTCTCTTGCAACTCAGCGCCTTCCACCCGCTGGTTCAGAAGCGGCTCGTCTCGAGGTTTTCGGGGATGGTCGAACTGCCGTGGAAGTTAACTCAATCTCCTCTTCGAGATGGGACAACCGGTCACTTGACGTTTTTACCTTAGTTACAATCTTTGGTCTGAAAATAATGGCTTTACATGGATTGCAATCGTCTACTGGGTTGAACATTCTTGGAAAACACCTCGCACAACATTTACAACAATAACATAATACAATCACACCAATTATTATTAGACCCACTATGGTCATTGCAGAAAATTGAAATACCCTAGTGGAATGAGTTTGCTTCCATTCTTGCTCAGAAATTAAACGTTCCACTTCCTCCACCTTATGACTGGCGTATTTTAAATCGTCCACATTACTGATCACATTTCTAATGGTGGAGTCCATTTGGAGCTGTTGTATTTTCATTCGTACACTTTCACTTTCACAACATTCATATATAAGATCCAGAGGCGGAATCACATCTCTATTGGTTACATTGGTATTCGCAATTATCTGACTTTGAATCATTATCTTAGTAGTATACCCCTTACAATTATTTTTAAATATTAATTTCCCAGATCCTTCTAAAGTAACATCGACTGCCTCCCGTTCCCTACAAATTATGGTAAAACTCTCAGCCTTAGGGGCCACAAACAACCACTCATTGTTGTCCAATTGAGTCCACAATGTCTCATTTATTCTCACAAGTCTTTGGGAGCAGTCAGAGGGAATACTTTTGACTTGTTGCAACATTCGTGCTTCACACTCTTCTTTAAAATGGGTGGACTGAACCACAAATTCCTGCTTGCATACTCTCCAATAATTGGTTACCTTTTTACATTTATCAAATTCATGATTATCTAGTTTACAATAATGCTGTTTAGTAATATCCATTAATAAATAAGGCTTTTCAGGTTGAACATAAATACACTTCAAGTCCATTACCACTGGAAAAGGAATTACTTTATACACATTGAATTTCGTATGTTCGGTTAAGGGTATTTTAATAGCATAGGCCAACACATTGTCACTGATGAACACATCAAGGATGATTAGTCTAAGTAGCACACTTGCGTAGGTCGCACTCAGAGGAAAAGGTAAGGAAAGGTCCTTGGGAATGTCTTCTCCACCTGACTTCATTATTTCCATGATCTTGGCTGGAGTAATTATGTGCGGTTCAAGGATACCCTTCTGTGCATTTACGATGGCCCTTAGAATCACTTCGTAATTCCTCCTTGTTTCATCGATCACTCTATTGAGCTGTATCAAGTGCCTATTCACAGTTATCATAAGAGAAGATATGCTAAATTTTCTACGAATTTCCCCTTCATCTTTAGTGATGTGATCTCCTATTAATCTTTCTACCTTGCGAAAATTGTCATCTAGTTCCTTTAAATTTACATAACTGACTATTTTCCATTCAGTATAATACAACTGCGTTTCTCCCATGTATTCATAATATAATCCCGGTGAGTTTTTAATGTTAATTATTTCATAGTCATTCCCTAATACCACAGTGAATATCCATACAGTTGCTAGCAGATAGGTCCACGCCATGCCCACCGTATCTCTGAAAGATAAATTTAAAAGAATAACTTCAACCTGTTAGCATGAACCTTTACAAGTTTTCTTTTTCGGCTTATAACCACCTTAACCCCTTCTACACTTTCTACTACATATGGTCCTATCCATTGAGCCGATAGTTTCTTCGATCTACCCCTCCTAACAGATTCATCGAACAAGAGAACTTTATCACCTGTTTTAAACAATTCTACCTTGATCTTTTTATCATAGTGAATCTTATTTTTCTCCTTTGCTCCGAGAAGATTCTCTCTCGCTTTCTGGTAGGAAGATTGTAGTCTGCTCTTCATTTCCGCTACGTAGTCTTCATACGTGTATTGGGTTGTCGGTGTCCTTATGTTTAGCTGACTGGGTAGATTGGCTTGCCGTCCAAACATCAACTCGACGGGAGTGAATCTTGTCGCCGTGTGCGGCGTGGTGTTGTACACAAAGGTGGCGTACGGAATCCACTCATCCCAGTTGCTTTGATCTTCAGCGATGAAATGTCGCAAATACTCCGTGAGCGTCTTATGGGTCCTTTCTAAACTACCATTGCTCTGCGGCCGGAAGGCCGTAGTTTGGATTTTTCTTATTCTCAGTAGGCGGCACACTCTTTTAAACAATTCACTCAGAAAATTTGCGCCTTGGTCCGTCAATACCACCTGGGGAATTCCAAATTTTAATACAACGTTTTCCACGAATACTTTAGCTATCGTACCCGCATCCTGCTTTTCGATCGGGAAGGCCAATGTATACTTCGAGAGCTCGTCTTGGAAGGTGAGTAAATACCTGTTGCCCTTCTGAGTTACAGGATATGGACCGCAGACGTCGAGGGCGCACTTCTCCATGACGGTCTCTGGCGTGCTCGTTATCTCCATTGGCATCTTCGTTTTCCTGTCACTTCCTTTATTCATCTGGCAAGTCTCACACTTCTTTATGTAGTACTTTAAATCTTCCTTCATATTTGGCCAATCAAAATAGGCCTTCATCCTCTCGTACGTTCTCGTTACTCCTTGGTGACCTCCTAGGGGTGAGTCATGGAATTCCTTGAAAATTTCCTTCTTCTTTTCTTCGCTGAGGCTCTCTCTCCGCCCCACGGATGTTCTTTCTTCCCCCTCTTCTTCCTTTTCATTTTGTCTACGGGTCTCCGCTTCCCATTCCCTTAGTTCATCTTCAACGTCTTCTCTGTCCTCGTCCTTTTCTTTCTCTTCCTTCTTGCCTTCTTCTATATCCTTTACTTCCTTTCTCCGTGCCCTGAGTCGATGGATGCGACTGAGAGCATCGGCGTTTGAGTTCTGCGTTCCTTTCTTGTAGACGACGTGATAATCGTACTCTTCTAATTTGAGTCTCCATCGCATGAGTCTCGAACTGGGGTCCTTTAGGTTGAATATCCATACTAAAGGTTTGTGGTCTGTGACTATCGTAAACTTCCTGCCGAAAATATAGGGGCGGAAGTACTTTGTCCCCCACACAATCCCTAACAGCTCTTTTTCAACGGTCGAGTAGTTTTTCTCGGCCTTGTTGAGAGTCCTGCTGGCGTAGGCGATCGGCTTATCTCTTCCGATTGCGCCTTGCGATAGCACGCATCCAAGGGCGTCGTTGCTGGCATCTGTGGTGAGGATGAATTCCTTCGAAAAATCGGGATACTGGAGGACCGGTTCATTAGTCAGCAACTCTTTTAATTTATCAAAACTTTCCTGCTGATCCTCGTCCCACTCATACGGCGTCCCTTTCTTCAACAGCGCGTGCAATGGCTTTGCTATCCCGCTAAACTCCGGTATGAACCTTCTATAATACCCGGCCAGGCCAAGAAACCCTTTCAGCTGCTTTGTGGTCTTAGGCTCCGGGAATTCCTGCACCTTCCTCACCTTCTCTTGATCAGGGCGCACGCCATCTTCTGATATTACATGACCTAAATAAGTGACCTCCTTTCTCAGAAATTCGCACTTATCAGGATGTAATTTTAACTCGTGGACTCTCAGTCTCTGCAGCACACTTCTCCTTTTTCTTACGCCGGAGGCGTCCATCTTCTTGGGAATCACCAATATCGGAGAATTCCATGCACTCTTGCTTTCTTCAATTATGCCTTCTCGCAGCATCTTCTGCATTTGATTCTCAACTTCATCCTTAAGAGCCTCAGGAATCCGGTAGGGTTTACTCCTGATAGCTTGGGCGGGCCCTAGGCTTGGAGTGGGAATTGCATGCTCCACCGCCCTCGTGCATGAGAGAGAATCTCCAGGAAGGTAGAAGACCTCACTATATTCTTTCAAAGTCCCTACCAGTTCTCTTTTCTCTTCGGCATTCAAATGGTTTAACCTAAGAAGAGAGGTAATCTTTTCCCTTCTATTTAGTGCTCTTTCCACCTTTTTCACTTCTGGAAAATTTACATCTTCCTCCTCCTCTACTCTTGCTAACGAGACCACTGGGGTCGGAATATCCGTTTCCACTTCAGTGATATTCACTATGCTCGTAATGCACTCTCCATTTTTACTCAGGGTGAGAGATTCCGCCAAATAAATTCCAGGGGATACCTCTCGCTTTTCAATTATTCCTTCTCCCTCGTTTTCCGCAGCACATTTTATTATCACCTCACTCCGCGGGGGTAACCGCAGACTACTCAATCGTGCTCTCGAGTCACCTTCCTCCTTGTGCCTATCAAACGCTAGTTCTGCGTTACCCATTTTAACCTTTCTTTGAGAATAGTTGATTTGAGCCCCCATGGCTCTGAAGAAATCATTGCCCAATATGCCATCACAATTTATTGCCAAACTGTCATCTACCAAGTGAAAGGAATGATCTTTCATTTTATCACGAGTCATTAATTTCATCTTAAGGCATCCCATAGTCTCAAAACTTTTATCAGTAACTCCTTTGAGAGTCATCTTGTTATCTGTGTAATACTTGGTTCCTCTTTTCAGTGCGGATGCCTTTACTAGACTTACGTCCGCTCCCGTGTCAATCAAGAGCGTAATCCGACCCTTTTTGCTCTCTAACACTTCAAAAGTTAAGGTGTTCGCCTTCTTTTCTCCAACGGGATTCACTCCTCGTATCTCCGCTGTGTTATTTCGAGGACCCGTGCCTCGTTCATCCCATTTGTTCCCTCTATCGGAACCTGAATTTTCTTTTGTCCTCCTCGGGACCCTACAATCTTTTGCTAAATGACCCATTCGGTTGCAATTATAGCATTTTATTCCCATCTTACAATCTTTAGCTAAATGTCCCATACGGTCACAGCTAAAACATTTCATTTCTTTCAAAGCTCTCACTTGTTTACTTACTTCTCGTTTAACCCTTAAATAGCAATTACTCGCCTTGTGCCCTGGTTTCCCACAATTCTCGCAATTAGGAATGCTTTTGAACATATTCTTCTTTCTTTCAACTCCTGAAAGGATTGCGCTTTCTTCTTCTAAAGCTACTTCAACTGCCTCAGGTAAGAGAATTCCGTCTCCCTTACTTCTTACTATGGTCTGAACTCGTTCATTTTCAAGACCCTGAATGAAACAAGCCTTGGCCAAGTAATTGACGAGCGAAAGTGCTCCGGCCAAATTTCGGCTTCCCACAACTTTAGCACTAGCATTCCGCAAATTAGTTTGCATTTCGTCGATTCTACTAGCCCAGCTAGCGATGCCTTCATGTAATTGCTGCCTCGCCCCGAACATCGTGCAAGCATAGTAATCGAGGGTCCTGCGAGTGGCGTAATTCTCTTCTAATATGCCCCTCACTTGTTCCCACGTATTGGTTTCGTCTCTCACCATAAGTTTGGAGCGAGCATCTCCAGTAATTTTCGCCTTAACAAATTTCAATAACTTCTCGTAATCTATTGGGTTAACCAATTCAAAGGCCACATCTACGTTTTCAATAAACTCTCTTAATTTCTTTTTGTCGCCATCAAAAGGCTGCGCAATCAATTTCATTGCCTCCATTATACTGCAATAACTCTCCTGACTTGCGCTGACATTACTCTCGTTTGGAGGGGCCATCGTTACGAATACTGCACAATCAGTGGGAAGGAAGAAAGGAATTTGAGTGCGACTTACCACTTAATCTTCTTTCCCTCTCGAAGATTATCTTCTTTCTCTTATCTTCCGGCGCCGCGCTGTCTCGTTCCACTGCTGTGTCGTACCGCTTACTCTGGGTCGGACTGCAAGGCAGCGGCTCCTTCCGCTGGGGGTTCCGCTTGCGTCCTCTCTGTTTGGCTCCTCCACGCTGCTCCTTTATCGCCTTCTTTCGGTACTCGTTCTCTGCCCCGGTCTGCCGGTACTAAATCTACTTCGCTATGCCCAACCCCACACCTGACACCAAAAAACGTCCTATGTAGTGATTGACACTAATGTAGACGGAGGGAGACTCGAGCGGTTGCGTCTCCCGTTTAGGGCATAGGGCACCAAAGAATAAAAATTCACGCGAAGTGATAACAGAGAGTTTAATGTTCTGAAAGATAGTGGATAATTTTACAAGTGACGGCGACGGGCAGAATCGTCCCGTGCGCTCGTCTCTGACAACCAACTTATAATCCCCCGATCCTAGAGAGGATCGGCATATTTATACCGTATTACGTCGTCCGGGCATTTGCAGGTCAACGCTTCCAAGCTCGGAGGGAGGGGGTATGTCCAAACGGCACGGAGAGTGTCGAGGGGACTCTAGCCTCTGGCGATAACGGCGGCGAGACAATTAGTAAATACCAAACCTCGCACTTAGGGAGATTATCTTGGGAAATATTTGGGTTCCCCCCCCCGTCTGGACTAGGAATTGTCGACCACGGAATGTCCGGACGCCGTTAACCATTTATAAACTTTATTTCCGTACTCTTATACCGTACACTTTCATTACAATCGTGTAAAGATTTAAATTGACTAACATGGTTGCTCAGTTCCATTAAAGGAACTGCAAAAAATCACAATTACACGCTAAAATTAATTGGAAACTCATGGAGGGAAAAGTCTACTAAATAGTCATACTGTACTTCATCACTGGAATAAAATGCCAATATGAAATCAGTCACATACCTTTCAGTTCTCCTCCTTTTCCTAAACCACGTTTTTCACTTCTTGCCTTACTCTCAGGCTTCAGGTTAGCCAGGAATTCACCACGCTGCCTTCACTTTTGAACTTACGATTTACACAGTCAGGATCACGTGTACACAAATTACCAGCAATAACGGCCAATTCTGCGATACGTTAACCATTAACAATTCTTTCTCACCACGTAGCGCCACTAGAATACCTGCAGCGCTGTGGCAGCGCGTTCGCAACTTGCGGCTGCAGCGCTTCAAACACGAGCTGTGAATGCGCATTAGATGCGTTTATCAACAATTCGCACTATGCGAGCGCTGCTGAGACGTTGCTGACGCGCTTCAGTTGACATGTGCTGCACTTGCAGAGCTGACATCCTTGTGAAGCGCTGCTGCAGCTATGTGTGTTTACTGGGTTAGTTACGGTTCGTTCACATTCCAATTCTCTTCATGTACGGTTAAATCTTCGCTTTGTTGACGGTTCGTATACGCTTCCCTCTACAATATTTTCGCCAGGCTACCTCCTTCCATACCACTTTATGGCTTGTCAGGTCCTCGAGAGGAATTACTCGTTAGTGCTGAGGAGAATACTTACCTAATCATCAGAGGAACTCTTTACTCTAGATGACATAGTTCTACTCCTACTTTGTAAAAACATTCCTCGCTTCTGCATAACCTCTACCCAATCTAGCCCAACGTGTACCGACTGCTACAGACGCCTGACTCCGTGGGCGAAAGCATGGCATTGATTATATATGAAACATTCATAACTCTTTAATCAACCTTTCCACCCTTTCTACAATTTCCGCACCCTCTATATAATCCGCCATTCCGTATGCATTATTCTCAAACAAAACACTAGAGGATATAATTAACTAGGGGGTCGGATCCGTATTTAAAATATAACCTATATTAACTATGGGTATATTTTAGTATGACCCATAGTTAAAGATATACTTAATTACCATCGTGAGTAGACGAGGCAGTTGAGTTGAGACCGGCGAACCAATGTCAATGAAATATAGCTTGTTTTGACTCTCCATACTCACTGCTATACCCAGTTGGCTTCCCCGAAATGTTATCAGTACACAGACATTCTGGGTTTGCGTATTTTGGAACACCATTAGATGTGAGGAATATCATCCATCCCCATAAGAAAATCCGAAGTCCTGAAATGAGATTACGGTAGCAGTGTACGAATAACCAGCAAAATTGGATAAGGATCGTTCATGAAGGAAAAAAATTCCACCTTTCGGTCAATTCCGAATATGCTTAGTCGCAATTGTTTCGTCTAGATTGAATGACTATGAAAATCACCATCACAACCTATTGTAACGGAAGGAGAACCAAAGGCATACTCTTTCATGTAAAACAAATGGATAATGAGGAACAGGTAAATTTAGTTAGTTATTCAGGGGAGGCGATCGACAGCTAGGGTCATTTGCGCCATTTTTTAGGATAGGTGGATAATTGGGTAATGGTAGGAGTTTTCAGGAAACGGAAGAAGGGTGGAGAGAAACCCGGCGTCGGCATTAGCCTACTCTTAACGACAGGCGCCATGGGGACCACGGCTTAACGTCCCATCCGACGGACGAGGTACTGAACCTGAAATGCCCTCAACTAGGCACTCAACTCGGGACCGGTTTACCGCTGAAAAATCCACCGCTGCCGGGAATCGACCCCGGGCCCTCGGGATGAGAGGTCAGTACTCTAGCCACTACAGACCAAGTCCTCAACTTTTGCTCTCCCTTTCGCAAGTGTGTTGGTGTTCCCCGAGCACGTGGGAAAGTACTAAAATCACAGCATTTCAAGAATAATGAATATTTAGGTATATTAAGGTCGCTGAAGACAGAACCGAAAACTTTGGTGTACTCAATGGATAACAAAGAAATGAAATAATTCTTCTCGACCACAAAACATGTTATACAGCGATCAATTTCCAGCGGTTCCACCATGCAAAACCTGAAGACTTCCTTTATTCAATTTTGTTGTTTGGTCTTTCTAGGGGCTGAGCTTAAATCCACCAAGTGCCATGGTGGATCGACCTCTAGATATAGAGGTTATCTGCGAGATAAGCGATTTTACTCGTCGAATAAGCAGTCGTGGACGAAAAGCGGCGGCACTCCGAGGTGGTATTGGTCTATCTCTGGGTAAGGTAGGCCTGTAAATTATACAGATACCTGTGAAGATACCGTGACTTGGCGACGGGAGGCCGACAACAATTACGTTTCTCATCACCCGGAGGAGAGGGCAGCAGCACTCCTTCACATGAGTGAAGGTGGAGACCACAGTGGTCGTTACAGCGACACTCATTTCACTACAGGCGTGGTAACATTTACTTTAAATGGTGTAGCACTGCGATGTGGAAGCCAAGGGGAAACCACCACATTATTATACAGAGGAGTCGCAGCTACTCCACTCTTTCCTTTATTATCAAGATGTAATGGCACCTTCTCGAGTAAAATATTTCGGATTTAAAATAGTCCCCCATTCGGATCTCCGGGTGGGGACTACCCGAGAGAGTACATCAGTCAAGTGTGATAAACATTTTAGGGTAGGAACGTGGAACGTGCGATATCTTCGGACCAGCGGGAGATTGGAGAACCTTAAGGTGGAAATGCGAAGAATGGACCTCGATGTATTAGGAATCAGTGAAATGAGATGGCCCGATGAAGGAGGCTTCCCTGGGGATTGTACGAGTTGAAACGAGTTAGAGTGAACTAGCATGGTTTTACAAGGTTTCAAATCGGTTTAACTCGTTCTTTCAACTCGTTTCAAGTCGGTTATGGCCGCTTTTTGCTTGCTTTACCTCGTGCGTTGACTTCGTATAACCTCGATTGATGTCGTATCAACCAGTAGCTGTCGTTTCTGGGCAGCTTGATCCTTCTCGAGTCATCTCGTCTTATGTAGAGAGGAAGTGGTTGTTTCATCTCGTAATGCATGGTTTCAGTTGGTAACACGCTACCTCGTTTCACGTTGTATTAACTCGTTTCAACTGTGCAAGAATCAACTCGTCTTACCTAGCAATAACCCGTTTTATCTAGAACAGACAACCTCGATTCATCTCGCATTACCTAGTTTGACGTGTACGAAAAGCAACTCGTTCGATCTAGCTTTAACCTGTTTCAACTGGTTTCAGCTAGTAACGCGCTACCTCGTTTCACATTGTATTAACTCGTTTCAACTGTGCAAGAATCAACTCGTCTTACCTAGCATTATCCCGTTTTATGTAGAACAGACTACCTTGATTCAAATCGTATTACCTCGTTTAACCTGTACGAGAAGCAACTTGTTTAAACTCGCACTATCCTATTTCACCTAGTAACACGCTACCTCGTTTCACATTGCATTACCTTTTTCGCACGAAATCATTGTTTCAACTGGACCCCCAGACCCCGCGTCGCATCAAGCCCTCTGGTTTGAACCTGGTTCCTCATTGACGTCGCTTCACAGTATATCTACCATCTTGATAACAAAGAGTTGCAACTGGAACCCCATACCTAATTTCACACGGTATCAACTCCTTAGAACCAGAATCCGTCACCTCCTTACATCACTTCACTTCCTACCCCCTGAACACAGCAATAAACACAACTGGAATACATTATTCAGCCGTACATTTCATTGACTAACCTGTACAGATACAAGATTAATTATCCCCAATGTCACAACCACTTCCAACAGCATTCATCGAAAATTACTTCTATTCCACTCATTTTGAGATACTAATTTGAACCAAAATTATCCCTTATTCAAAGATGTATCTAATATTATTTACAACGAATTGCCTCAACATTGATCACCGAGTTGCACCTAAAGCACCAGTAAAACAAAATTTCACTGATCATAATATCATGCACTTAAATACCCTTGGGGAATGAACACTACGTGCTTCATGAGAGATCACCAAAAACCAAGCACTTCATTGTATAAAAGCAATACAGGATGCGCATAAGGAATAAGTTACCACAATGATACACCTACATCAACAAATGTGGATTTGAAAATACGAAATAGGCAAGAGGAGATTAAGAAACAAATCAACAAATTTACAAAAGAAGTATTAGGCATCTTTATTAAACTTTTTTTCCAGTTCAAGTCTTGAATTGTTGAGCATATATATGCCCTCACACTTTTAGCTTCTCGCCCCGGCAAAACCTCGTCGGTCCCTCTTCTTTTAAGATAATCCACATAGCAATCTGTAAAGATAAATTCATAACTTACTCTGGTATCCCATGCAGCATTTCCGCTGGTAGAAAACAACATAATACTTGGATTACCACACAAAGAATTAATCCAATAATTTCTTAAATACCAATAGAGTATGACAAAGCGTACATATTTAAATGTGCCTCGAAATATAATTATTAGTGTACTTAAATGTAATTCCTACTAATTTCAGGATATTCAAAATAGAACAGCTTACCTGTCGTGCATAAAATACAAAAAATACAATGGCAGGCCGGAGATAACTGAAATAGCGAAATCCATTGGATAAATTGGACGATTTGTTTACAAAATACTGTGACATGAATTCCCCTTCGAAACTGGACATTTGAAAAGTGTTCTGTACCTATCCACATTAAAGTAAGCAGGAATAACTTATGACTACGACAGCTCTTAGTTCAGCTGAAACTTACCTCCTAGAAGAATTTCAAATCACAATATCCATCCGTTCCTTTTGCTTCATCGTGGGATTCCTCGCAATATAATCCAAGAACGTAGGCGAAAACTTCATACAGTTTACGAACTAAATTGTCCACTCGATGGCGTACAAATTTTAAATATCTCCAACGTAGCCGCAGCACACAATCCTCATATTAATTAGTCTTATAACGCAGATAAGATAAATTTCCTCAACATGCAGTAGCACACAAAAACTTCACGATTTTATACACAACGAAAAGTATACGCTTCGGTGAGCGAATTTCACTTTACAGGAGGCCATAGGTAAACACAATTATCAAAGATGGACGTTTCATCACTAGTTCCTGAGTCAAGTTATGAATCTTAATTCAAAATAGAGTTGTTGGATATTCAATAATTCTTATTTTCTATCGATACATTCTCATTTGAAAAATACATATATGTTTATTTTTTCTTTTACTTCCATATTTTTATTGTCACACTATTAAATGAAGGAGTTTCAGTTGCGTTTATAATAATGGGAGAGCTCATTTTTTGTAAACATCCGGTTTCATGTTGTTGTTGAAAACCTTCCAAGTAAATAAACAAACTATAGAGACTGTAGAGACTACATACTAAAAATAGTAATTTATTTAAACCAATAATACAATATGTAATAGCAGTATGGCCATATTTAATTTTCTTTATGTATTTACAGGAGTAAATTCAAATTTCTACGAGCTATTACAACATATGTTGTAATTGCTCATAGAAATTATACCATAATTATTACCAGAACATTGCATGTATGTTAAGACCGGGATATTCATTAACAATTTTTGTCAAGAATATTTCGCATCAGTGCGATTGGTTTCGGATTGGATTGATTCAGATTGGCGATTATAGTGGCGATATGAACTATTATGACCGTTCATATAGCTATTATATATAATTGATATATTAACACGACTTACAAACGTCATAAATTAAAATACTGGATATTAAAAATGAATTAATTAGCTACCTATATAGAAAGCAAATATTTAATTTATGTCAAAATATTACGACGTGAACCCGGTGATATAGGTATCTTTTAGTCATTTTGTCTATTTATGTTATGACATTTGTATCTATAATGGAACTACGAGGCTTAGTATACTACGTAAAACTGCTTGATACGAGATCCACCTCAAACGAGGTGAATCAGGATAAAACGAGAAGCCTTGGATACGAGGTAAAACCACTTCATACGGAATCCACGACGAACGAGGTGAATCAGGTTAAAACGAGAAGCGTTGGATGCGAGGTAAAACCACTTGATACGAGATCCACAACCAACGAGGTGAAATCAAGTTAAAACGAGAAACTTTGGATACGAGGTAAAACCACTTCATACGGAATCCACGACGAACGAGGTGAATCGGGTTAAAACCAGAAACTTTGGATACGAGGTAAAACCACTTCATACGGAATCCACGACGAACGAGGTGAATCAGGTTTAAACGAGGAGCGTAGGATACGAGGTAAAACCACTTGATACGAGATGCACAACCAACGAGGTGAAATCAAGTTAAAACGATAATCTTTGGATACGAGGTAAAACCATGCTTCCACGACGAACGAGGTGAATCAGGTTAAAACGAGAAGCGTTGGATACGAGGTAAAACCACTTGATACGACATCTACCTCGAACGAGGTGAATCAGGTTAAAACGAGAAGCTTTGGATACGAGGTAAAACACCTTGATGCGACATCCACCTCGAACGAGGTGAACCGAGTTTAGACAAGTTACCTCGTCTGCAATTTGAAACCACTTGATACGACATCCATCTCTATCGAGGTGAACCGAGTTTAGACAAGTTACCTCGTCTGCATATTGAAACCACTTGATACGACATCCACCTTGAACGAGGTGAACCGAGTTTAGACAAGGTCCCTCGTCTGCAATTTGAAACCACTTAATACAAATTCCACATTGAACGAGTTGAAACTAGGTATTTCGATTTTTCGCCGGGACTGCTTGCCTTGCGTGTTGTATGTGTTTGCGGGGCCTGAGAGTTGAAACCATCTCAAACGAGGTGACAACTCGTACCTACGAGTAAGTCCGAGTTCAAATTTAACTGGATTTACCTCGTTTTAACTCGGTTTTTTCCCCAGGGTTCTGGAGTGGAAGTTACAGAGTTAATCATACCGGATCACTGAATGGTAACGCTGAAGTAGGCATAATGCTAAGGAAGAGTTCAGGGTCCTTATTCTCTTTCTGAAACTCTCGTTGTATCCAAGGGATACCATAGGTTTTTCGGGACTCACGTTAACTTTTTGTAAACATTCTAAATGAAAGGAAATCAATGAAACGCAACCTCGGTTTCGTTGCTGGGGAGATAACCGAGGTTGCGTTTCAAACGAGAATACGGGCCCAGGACTGCGTGTGAAGCGCTTACTACAGTACAATGAGAGGATTGTAATGGTGAAGATTGAGTCCAAGCCTACAGATACCATTGTAGTACAAGTGTACATCCCTACGTGGGAGGACGAAGATGAAGAAGAGGAAGACGTCTATGAGGATATCACGGAAATAATAAGGCATATAAAAGGAGAAGAAAACATTATTAATTTAAGAGATTGGAACGCTGTCATCTTCTAAGGTAAAGACAGAAGAATAATAGGAAAATATGGCTTGGGAAATCGAAATGAGAGATGAAGACGAATTGAATTCTGCACTCAAGTTGGTGGTGTCAAACACATTGATTAAAAACAACCTACGGAGAAGATATACCTGGAAAATGCCCAGAGACTGAAGAAGGTTTCAAATTGACTACGTTTCAGTGAAGGTGAAGTTCACCAACCAGGTGAAGATCTTGCTTAAGATAATCGGATGCAGATATCGACAGTGACCATAACTTAGTAATGGTGAAATGCCACTAAAAACTCAAGAAAATGAAGAAATCAATGAAGAACGTATGGTAAGTAGAGAAACTAAAGGAACCTCAACAACGGCTGGCCTTTCAGAAGGCAGTGGAAACCAAAATAAAAGAGGATTTGACGGTGAAATCAGTGGAAAAGAGATAAAATATTAAAATGGGGCTACATGAAGCTGCAAATGAAGTGTTGGGGTGAAGAAAAGTTGTCAGGAAGAAGCAATGGATTACAGAAAAAGTCTTAGGATTTATTGAAGAGTGAAGAAATCATAAAAATGTGGAAATTGAAGAAGGCCAACTTCCTTATAAAAGAATCTGGAATGAAATAAACCGTAAAGCGAGAAAAGCAAGGGAAATGTGGATGAAGGGTCTATGAGAAGATGCACAAAGCAACCTCGAAAATGGAAATGTGGAAGTTGCCTACAGGATGGTGCGAAATCAATTCAAGGAACGGGCTGCAAGATGTACCTAACAGCATCAGGGATAAGAATGAAGAACTCTTAACTGAACATGAGGACAAAGTGAAGAGATGGAAGGAATACTTGGATGAGCTGTACAATGAAAGCTTAAAGCGGAGAAGCTAAGAGACCTTAGAGAATCTTAGAGCGGAAATAATTGAAGAAAAAAATAAAGTCGATAAGGATGATTTGGGAGCCCCAATCTTAAGATAGAATTTGACGCCACTGTATGGGATCTGAAGATAAATAAGACTCCGGGAATAGATGATATTCCTGCCGAACTAATAAAACACGCTGGAGAGAAGACATTTACTCAGCTGTACAAAACCATGTGCGACACGTACTCAACAAGAGTGATACCCACAGACTTTGGGAAGAATATCATCATCCCTTTTACCAAAAAGAAGACGGCTGAGAACTGTGAACATTTTAGGACCATAAGCCTGACAACACATGCCTCGAAGATATTGACGAGAATCATCCAGAGAAGAATAGTAAGAAAATCTGAAGAGTTCCTGGATGTGGACCAATTCTGGTTCAGAAGAAACAAGGGCACAAGAGAAGCGATTTTGGCCCTTAGGCTACTTATAGAGAAGAGAATAGAGAAGAATCTACCGACGTTTGTTATATTTGTAGATATGGAGAAGGCATTTGACAACGTGGATTGGAATATGATGGTAAAAATTCTGAAAGAACTTCGCAGAAGCAAGTTGTAAAGGATGTAAAAGAAAAAAATACGTCGATATGAAGAGGTCGGTCGATAAAAGAATCGAGTGGAGGGCTGAGTCAAACCAATCATAGGATTGCTGACCATTGATGATGTATGTTTGGTCTTTGGACGCGATAAACAATTATTCTAACAAATACCGTGGCAAATCGCACGCAGTTAACATGACACCAAATTCCATTACGAATAAACTTCCCGGAATGAAAGCAGTCAATCCAAACTCAGGAATTGCCCAATAAGTGCGCACGCGTTCAGATATCGATCGAGTAAATTCAACATCATGAGAAAAATCTGCAGTAGATGAAATGAACTAATGAGATCAGTGAAAGAACGATCTGCTAAACTGACAATAATCGCACTGCACGATGCAATACCAATTCCAACTTTCCGTCCAATTCAAAACATCGCCGCGATTGTTTCATCACGACTGACTAAAAATGCAATTACCTATCTCTCACTATCCTAAGGAGAGAAGAACTGGAGCGACCATGTTATTTCGCGGTGAACTATTGATATCCAAGAACACACCAGCAAAACATTTCCTGTATACCGCGATTTAAACCACTACAACCCCAACCGAACATGAACATTCCCAAGTTCACTTTCTTTAATGAATATGAACAACTCTAAAGGCATTGTAGGTTTTCATAGCGTCAAATGTACCTCCCATACTGTCAAATAGTTTCAAATCGGCTCGCCAATAGACAAAGGATACTCACGGACTCGACTACGAAAGCAGTCCCCAATTCTCGGCCTCCCTCGCGCAGCACACTTCTGGCGACACTGTTCTCGCTTCTAAACGGCCTCGCCAACTTACTTCCATCAAACAGTGTCAACAGCTGATCGGCGTTTACCTGAATCATCAAAAGGCAAATAAAATATTAGCCTAAAGAAAAAAAATCATTTCGATGATTTTTCCCCTTCTATGATTCGTGAATAACGCCACTCAAATATCCAGGAGAAAGCAATATTATTTTCTATTCACAATTTTAATGTTCACGGCATAATTCAACGATGAGTATTTTTCACGACCGCACTTAGCTCACTCACTACCATGAGTGCGTACTATGGGAGAAAAAAGTTTCCCAGTAAATGGAGCGCCGCCACTATCGCTCTGAGAGAAAATCAAATTCCTTTCTGACGGCACAATATTCTTTGGTCTCGGCCACCACGAGGGAAGTTCAAAAATGGTAATGGTAAGTGACTCATTGCCCGAGTATGTGACGGAAGAACGAAAGCTTACTTGTCCCGAGCTGTAAACGTGCTGGCGTCCAGAACGGAGGCATATTATTCCTCAAATGCATTTTCACCCGGTGATCGCCTCTTCGCTTCCTTTCCCTAATTTGAAAAATTGAATAAGTTTATATTATTTTGTAATTATGTTGAGAGCTGCCGCTAATTACTGCTTCGAACACATGGAATGATTTAGCGAAGTATTTAACATAATCTAAGACAGTTAACAGAGCACCTCAATGATTTTCCTTAAGTAAATGTAAATACAAACTTATGTTCAATACACCAATCATGGCGACAGCTTCACTTAAGCTTGGCGGAGCCCTTTGTTCCACTTTGACATTTGGTTTTCATTGAGCCGGCAGGACATGCAACTTGCTTTACATTACAAAACTCGTCTTTCACTGTAGAGTCCTGAGGGAAACCGCGCGTATATTGCGTCCGCTGAACACTGGGGCCAAAAGCTGTTGATGAAGTAGGGCATAGATTTAAATTATATCATTTCTGTGGATAAAACCTCGTTTCTTATGTATAAAGTACGAAGAATTTTGGATTGAGAAAAGTAAAATTTTGACTGACTTATAAAAGTAAATGTCCTACGGATGAGAAATTGGAGTGATTTCGGTGGTATAACATGAAAGTATTTTGGTGGTAATGTGCATGTTACGTGGCTGTAATCATCCATGAATCCTTCATACAAAAGAAAAAAATATTGGTTTGTTCAGCCCAAGAAATAATGACCAAAAGGAAATTATTGTTGCTTACGCACAGGATAAGCTTTTGGTCAAAATACAGCTCATATGTATAGGTTAATAGCTTCCCCGACTATGAGCGAGTCACAAAAATTTTTAAAACAGTCTCTTTAACTTCTATTTTCACTTTTGAGCCAAATCTCATGGACATCCTTTGGAAACAAATACCCCGAGCAGAAGTATTCTAGACCTTTCCCAGACTAAATTCCTTAAATACAAAACCCAAACCATGTATCACCTGTACTACCGTAATTATCCTCCCAACTCTTGCAATAGCACTCATCAAAATCCTTTTCCTAAACAAAATAACCTTTCTCTCCTGGCAATAGCATAATCAATCGTCATCCTTTCCCCAATAAAATAAACCTTCTCTCCCACGAATATATCTTAAAAACCTCAATACCCTAAATAATCCTTACTACCCTAATAAAATGACCCTATATCTATCCTAACCTAAACTACCTACTCCGACTAGAAAGGAAGAAATTCCGGAATGGCGAAATAGGATTACTTCAACTAACTGGAACTGGAAGAGTTCTAGAGCAATCTATTCGGTATTGAGCTGTATTAGAATTGGTAATTTTACTTATTTGGCCAATACACACTTCCTTAGTTTTTTCTCCGCAGTAAGAAATCGTTCGCTAAATTTCTGCTCTATAGATACACCTCTTATAGATCACAAATTCAGGGTAATGTTGTAGAACTATTTGTGGCTTTGGTATAGGAAGAATGTTCTTAGTTGTTTATTCTTGTGGTCGCATTTGCCCTTAACTCGCAAAATTTATGATTGGACCACAAGAATTGAATAGAATCAGAAGATAATTTGTGAAAAAGTGACATGGGGTAAGAAAGACTTTACGACGTATTTTTCACACTTTTTATTGAGTAAACACTTGAGTAAGTAATTCCCATAATGAGTAATTCCATAATGAGTAACTAATTAAACACATACGATGAAAATAATTGAAAACTTATTACCTTGAATATGTTTGAGCTGATTAGTTGCATTAACAAAACTATGAATATAATAATTCAAATGGAGTTAAAATTTTCTCGAGCGATGTATTTTCAAATTATCAAAAATGCACAAAGCTGGAAAACGAAAAGAAAGTTGGAAACCCATTATCATAACGTTGTAGACCTCAAAGAGTCATCATGCGGCCTGAATATTGCACATTTCATGGCCTCTGTGGATGAATGAAGGAATGATGATCTTCCTACTCAATATTTTACGACACCAACACGTAGATATCTAGATAGCTCGCAGTATTCGGTAAGCAAAATAGAGATACATGGCAATAATCCAAGGCAAGTTAAGTGAAATAATATAGTTGCTAAAATTATAAAAATTAAAAAAAAAAGTATTTCGGGAAGCCGTTAGACGAGCAGAAAAAGAGCTGGACATAAAAACGGTTTCTTTTCCTGCTCTCCCGGAGAATTTCCCTTAAAGCAGCGAAATACCGCTTCCGAAGCAGCGAAATACGGAAAGTGATTGCAGCATTAGAAGATAAAACCATCCACCTATCATGAGATCAGTTCCAAATTCGCTTGAACGGCAAAACATAGGTTTCCATGGCGAAAGAGAAGGAGGTCGAGGGTAAAAAATAGCATAACATTCCTGTAACGTGACTTTGATAAAAACATGTTTCTAGTGGTTACGTAAAATAACAAAGCGGTGAACGAAAAACATTCGCCATCTTCAGGTCTCGAAATGAAAACTTCGTATTTCCAGTCAGTTACATTACAGCTCGACCACTCCCTATCGATATTAAGGGAAGGATTCAATGGTTTATATGGACGCGGAAAATATTCAAGCACGATTTTTGCTATTCAGTAAATGAGTGAAAGAGAGCGATGAGGCGGACACGGAGTGAATCCCTGGGCCTTGCCAGAGTGCGAGACAAGGAGCGATGCCTAAAAGAAAAAAAGTAGCAAATACGGAGAATGAGTGAAGTTTGGCGAGAAGTAGATAGTTAAACAGAGTGTTTAAAATGCTTGCAAGGAATAATATGCGTCCGTTCTGGTCGCCAGCGCGATGAAAGCTCGGAGCAGGCAAGCTATCGGTCTTCCGTCATATACTCGGGCGATGAGTCCATCACCCTACCGTGTTTGAAATCCCCTCGTGGTGGCCGAGACCAAAGAGTATTGCACCGTCAAAAAGGAATCCGATGTTCTCTTCGAGCGATAGTGGCGGCGCTCCATTTGTTGGGAAACTTTTTTTCTCCCATAGTACCTGCTATCACGGCTTCCCTTGCGTGCTGACTATAATTTGACCAACGCACCAACTATAAGCTGGCATTTAGATCACGGTCAGTTGTCAATGACGAAGAATAGCGGTTCGACATTCACCGGTAATACTGCAGGATGGAGGAGAAAACATTATGCATCTGATCATACAATCGTAGGTGGGGTTCGAATTGCGCTGCTAAGATACACATTTTGTACAAAATATTGAGTTATCACGGTTATCGCCTAGACGGAATCTGTCCAATCTCGAATATAAGTGCAACCTTTCAATCTGTCCCAGTAACATAACGGCCATCTCTCGAAAAGAGGAGAAATTAAAATGGCTTTTATAATTCAGCGGTGAAAAATCCATATGAAAAACAACCCCTGAACATAAAATCGCGTTTCCAAAACAGCTATGTTAGAACAGGAAAATCACGTGAACAAGGAAAAATCTCGTGATTGAGAGCCCACTAACCTGGAGAGGAAACCCTAGCTCAACTTTCTCGAGGATCCATCGGCGACGAGCGAAGTCACTCTTTCTTCGGAGTCGGCACAGGACTCGAAGAGCAGAGCGCAGAGCGAAAGAGACTCGCTTTCACGCGTCGCGTTGAGAAAGCACTGACTGACAGGAGGGGAAGTTGGAGGGGAGAGAGGGGGGGAGGGGAGGGGGAGGGAGCTACAGTACAGGGCAAAGGGGGCAGAGCACAAAGGCGTAGCGAGGAGGAGTAGGAGGGAGGGGAGAGAGGTTGCAAGAAAGAAAGAAAGGGTCTTGGAAAGAGAAATGGGGCTTGCTCGCCAGAGGAGAATCGCCAGTCCAAGTCAGATTCGCCAATTTCGCTACCGTTTCTGGCGGCAACCTCCCAATCTGTCGAAAGGAACGGATTGCAACGAAATAAAAATGAAGTGACAAGACTGCTTGCCAGGGAACGGGCCAGTACGCGAGAAAAGAGAACCAGACGAGCACATAGAAAAAGAGACGTAACACACTGACTGCGGTTGGTTTTTGTGCTTTTTCAAGCTGTCCTCTAGACCGCTGTGATGACGCTGCCTAGCAAGCGTACGTTTGCACGAGTAGCGTGGGATGGGGAAGTGGCGGGAGAAAGGTCTGGAGGTACTAGGGTGATCGGATTCTTCTGTCTCCACTATCTCATCGCCCACCACGGTTTCTGAGAGGGGCGCTGGAGGCTTGAGGAGGCAAAGCGTAAGAGGGGGGAGGGTGAATGGGGGTGAGGAAGGGGAGTGATGATTATGGTTAATAAATAATGTTAAGGCCAAAGGAGGGGGATTGAAGACTCTCAGGATCCATATGGCTGCCTTCTTTATGGCCCCGACTTCGATGCTTGGCGCTGTGGTTAGCTATGGTAGTGTATGGACAGTGGAGACTGTGAAGCAGTCGCCGAAATATTTGCAACGTGCGTGAGATGGAACGGGAAAATTTGAGAGGCCCGAGTATGATTCCCTGTGGTTAGTCTTGCGGAGGCCAATGCAAAAGGCGGCAAGGCAGTGTTCGCATTGCAAGTGGCGTGCAACGATTGTGGACGGGCAGGCGCCGGAAGTTTCTTCGGCGTGGGAGATCACATTGCCAGGGCAGCAGAAACTGGTGATCTGGAAGATTTCACATTTTGCCTGCCTCTTTGCACTGTCGTTCAGTAATTCCACGTATTCCGTCCACCTGTGTTGAATGTATTCTGGTCCCATTGTTAACTTTCCCATCCTGTCCTTGACATGAATCACCGTCTTAAAATCCGTAATGCCTGAAAGAATTCTAACTTTCGAATGCAGGGCGATTATTTCTCTTCTCCGCAGGATCTCTATTTCTTCACATTTTCACCTCGGCGACTTTTCCTCCGCTGCCTTTGTTCCTCTCCTAAGTTTATTTTCTTATATATTTCTCTGCATACCTCTGTTCTTCCATTTCCTTCTCATCTCAATTTTCTCCATCATTTCTGCTGCTAGCCACGGTTTCTTTGCGATTAATTAATTCTGTTCTTTCTTCTGCTGTTGTGCTTCATTGTTTCCCATCTTTCCCCACCCGTCCCCTCCTTTTCCTCTTCCATGCTTATTTTGACCGACTCCTTTCATTCCCTCCGCTTTGCGCCAATCACATCTCCTTCTTTACTGTTCTTCATCTTTTGCCTCCCTTGATCCTCACCTAGGAAACAAAACGACGAACGCGAAGTTCGTGAGAAAGGTGGGGACGAGATATGTGAATAGAAAAGAGTACAAAACATGTTCGAAGATCGGGAACGGGAATGCCATTTAAAGTAGGGAAAATTATTTTTCATAGTTGGTTCCTAAAGATTTTAAATTATTTTCCCTCCTTCGATTGTCATTTGGATATTCCGCTCCTCGTACATTTCCACTTAAACCGATTAGAATGGTTGTTCAGGGGAGGCGACCGACAGCTGGGGTCATTTGCGCTATTTGGGATAGGTGGGTGATTGGGTAATGGTAGGAGTTTTTCAGGGAACGGAGGAAGGGTGGAGAGAAACCTGGCGTCAGCGTTAGCCTACTCTTAACGAATAGCTCCAAGGGGACCACGGCTTAACGTCCCATCCGACGGACCCTCCACTAGGCACTCAAGTGGGGACCGGTTTTCCACTGAAAAATCCGCCACTGCCGGGAATCGAACCCGGGCCCACGGGATGAGAGGCCAGTACTCTAGCCACCACACCATCCCCGCCAATTAGAAGGTGACCTTAATTCATCGATAAAAAAGTACGACTGACATGGGATTGAAACCTTGCGCGAGCCGGGTTTCGAACCGGTGCACGGCAGAGGAGGAATAGTCAGGGAGCGGAGGGGAAAGGGGTTTCGGCATTAGCCTGCTCCTGGCGATCAACACCGAGGGATCCACGGTCTGCGACATCCCACACGACGGGCAGAGATTCAACTCTGAATGCCTTCCACACGGCACTCGAGTAGGGACTGCCGGTCATCGAATCGGGGCCTACGAGAATTCATAGTAGGTCATTCAGGAGGGGTCGCCCATAACCGTAGGAAGGGTAGAAGGAGGCTCTCTTAAGGCCGTTGTACACGGTACAATTTATTGTACAAGAAGTTGCTCAATGCGCAAATTGTATCGTGTACGAGGGGTGTTCGAACAATTTCTTGTACAAGAAATTAGATCATGCTCTATATTATTGGTTGAAACCGTCCAAGATCCACTCCGTGGCTTCTGCGCATGACATATGAAGGTAGTGATGCGTTCGTTTAGTATTCTTAAGGTTGGTGTTCTGTATTTGCGATCACTTTTATTCTTATAAGCACGGCAAAACTTCCATTTTTGTTGTACATATCATGATATTCTTTGTTGCTTCAATATTATGATATTCTTTGATGATTTCATACTGTGATATTCGTCGGTCGCGTCGGAAGTGTTCTATTTCTCAAAAGATGAGTTGGACACACTGGCAAACAATAATATGCAACAAGCAAAAACATTATGTTTGGAGAATAAATGATGGTTTCATGAGCCGATGAAAGAGTGTAAGTAACCAATCGTATAATTTCATTTTAGTAATGCATTGTAGTAATGCATTAACGGTAGCAAATAATTGTAACCCAGTAACTATGGCAGTATTAATACTATTTAGTATTTTGTATTGTTTTACTAGGCAGTATTTTGAAAATTTTCAAAATACTATCGTCATCGGATATCGCAATTCAGCTGTTCGACAGTAAACGATATCTGCGCATGTTATTGGCGCACAAATTGCAGGAAAATCTTTGATCGTGTACGATCGCGAACCAACTTCTTGTACAATTTCTTGGTCAAATCTCGCCGTCCAATTTATGGTATAAGATCTTGTACAAGAAGTTGTACCGTGTACAATGGCCTTTACAGGAGCTTTCCGCGGTCTAGCGGGTCCCGCAAGGGCCTAGATCTCTTTTGCGGTCGGGGCATTTGAACGCGCCAAGGGACAGTGCTACAGCTACATTTCATGTTTAAGTACCAACTTTATGTGAGGTATAGAGCATGAAAGGTAAAAGCAATGCTACTGTAAAGATAAAGATAATGGGAAAAGTAACTATGCTTAGAGCTGTCCATCTCGTGCGTCTGCCTATAAAAGGAATATGAAAGCAACATATTCCGGTTTCGCCGAGTCGTCGTTGGTGGGACAACGGCTGCATTCCAGCAGGCGTCTTCAGGTGTTTGATGCCGTGTCTTGGCCGTTGTTATAGAGTCTGTCGGGAGTGTAGGGCGAAGTGACTCCTCTCTGATTGGTCGGTTGACGATTCCCATTTCTTTGACCAATGAGGATTGAGTTAGGGTTGAAAAGTCTCATCCAGGCGTTATGGAGATCATAGCCGTCTTCTCGGTTGAAATTTTGAGGATGGTCGCTGATTCCTATTGCCTCTCGCGGATAATCCTGGGGAAACAGCGTGATTCTCAGCCTTGGTGTCTTCAGAGGTGACGCTGTGACCTGGACCTTTTTTCCAGGACGCACAGGTCCACATATATATCGATTTAAATTTAATTGGCGGCAATTGAAGGCCGCCATGAGCTGGGTTGACCTCCTGCCCGGCATCCTCCTCGGTCTCCGCGAAAGTTGGACGGACGATCTTTCCTGCACATCCGCGGAAATGGTGTTCGGCGAGCCGCTGAAACTCCCAGGCGAACTCCTTCACCCCTATCCCGGCTGCCCCACCGATGACCCCACTCATTACGTACTGCAGCTTCCGCCACACGTCGGTCAGAGCAGCAATTTGGGGGGGGGGGATTTTTAAAATTTATAAAGAAATTCACTAAATGTAAATATTTTTACCCGTTTACATTAACTTACACATACATATCGAAAGTTTATAACGATTTATGAATGTTAAGAGTTAAGGGTGGATTAGTAAAACATCGTGCTGTTATAGAGAATCATTCATCCAGTCGGAGGCTTCTTTTATTTCGGTCTCACATCTCTCTATGCTCTTCCTTCGCTGCCACACAGTCGTCTAGGCCACCACAAGATCCCTGAACGCAACCCAGGTGCATAACTGATTCAGTATCCCTCAATTCTTATTACTATTATTATTGTTTATTTATTTGCCCAGTAGATCACAATGCAGAAGGACTATACATGGTATAAGGCACGTCAAGATATAGATAAAACATATTAATAAAAAATGTCTTAAATAGGGTAATTACATACAATGAGCAACAGACACCATGAATCTTTAAATAGAATTAATGGACTTTTCTTCCATATATTCTTTCACAGAAAAATACATTTTTCCTACAGTATTTTTTCAGTTTAGCTTTAAAGGAATAAATACTCTTACATTTTAAAATTTCGGTGGGGAGTTTATTATACAAACAAATTCCCATTTCCTTGGGTCCTGTTTTCATTCTTTGTTCTGATTGATGGCAAATGCAAATATTCTCGCCCCATCCTTCCAACATCTGCAAACGGGTTACATCACAGTACAGTCAAAAGACTTAGACTTACGGATCATGCATGCACTGAACGTTACCTTTTACGGTGATTTTTTACCGCCACTTCCCCTTAGTCGACATCCATGTAGCATTTGCCCACCTGCCACCAGAAGAAGGTCCCATTCTTGAAAGAAAGTGGAAAAAATAAACAAACCTTCCCTTACGACGGAAACTTCAGAATATCTAGATGACGTTAGAGATCTAGCTTACAATGCAAACAAAATCTTTCGACTTAACTTATTAATGAAGCTTTGACATCAGAATCCCAAAATCTACTCTATATGGTTTTTCCAACTTCATGTGGAAGGAAATTAAATCTGAAAGTAAAAACAATTTTCTGCCTTCCAAACAGAACAGAAAAACAAAAATGGCTTGTTGACAGTAAATACTGGAATGCTGTATTATGCTTACTTTGTTTGAAATTTTCTTTACCAACAGAAAGAACGATTTGGGGCACCACAGGTCGTAGAGGATGGACAGACCACAGAGGAGTTTGAGACAGAGAACTCAATGAAAAATCCAAAGCCCATCTGTCTCCTCAAATAGCAAGGCTTCAATGGATCTCTAAAAAAAGGTTAATAAAGATTTGACTGAATAATTTGACAAATCGATAAATTACCACCGTGAAGTTCTATCAGCCATAATAGACTGCTGGGCCTTTTCATATCAAATCAGGCAGATAGTGCAAAATCATGTTAGGTGACCACCACCGATTTCTCTAAAAGTTATATATGTGAAAGCAGTATCCTTATGATGAATTATGATCACATTATCTCAGCTCAGAACTGAACCAATATAAAGCTATGATCCTTTGAACATTGCTGAGTCAGGCCTCAAAGTAAAAAATGAAAAGTCACATAATTGCTAATAACTAAGGAACCATGGCCCTTAAAGCAGTTGTTTTTGTTTCATTTTGAAGAAAATGCATTTATACACATTATGGCATAACTTGCAAGTAATTTGATGTAATAATAAACAAATAGGACTCATTTAAACAATAAAAATTAGTAATTTATTAACAGTTTATTACTAAAAAAGGCCACCTTTTATTTTTGCTTTAAATTTCCACAGTGGCTAGTTTAAATGTTCTGCTATCAATTAAAAAAATTAAAAAAGGTAGTATTTTTATATTTTTGTTTTAAGGCATGTCAAAGTTAGGCTTGTTTTCGACCCAATCTGTTTATGCACTCCTTTCATACACCACGGTTGCATACCTATGAGGGGGGAAAATGAAGATTCATTCTACTTAGCATGCATAATGGATAAATAGTACATACCTGAATGATGATAATATTTGATAATGATAATATTTTATTGCTCCAGCAAGTTATAAATAATACAAAAAATAATACAATAAGAGTTTTGGAGCTTTGGGTGAACCCTAAGGCTTTTGCCTGTTGTTGGGTTCACCTTCAAATAACACATACAGCAATACTGGCTTACATTCTCATTGGTTACATTCACTGACTGAATGCAAGTTCAATCTTGTGTACATCCACGGCATCAAATGTGTGCAAACGACCACTGCTACTAACTGGAAACGGTGGATGAGGCAATTTGTGCAGAACATTTTTCAATGGCACTTCACGTAAGTCTTCTAATTCAATTCTTAAGTCATTGAGAAGAGTTCCTCTCAAGCAGTTCTATATTAGCCTGCACTGCCGTTATCTAGCAGAGGAGATGTTGCCCTTCAGAAATAAAGACTCACTGGATAGGAAGCTTTTAAACTTACTCAGACTGCTTGCAAAGTACAACCCAGATGCAAGAGTTTATTCGGAGAAGCTTGACAAATCAAAAGAAAAGGAAAAACTTGGATCTCATCAGCTTAGCTGAAGGAACATGTTTGATTTAATGACCACCATGAATGATAAAGTTGTTTCAAAAATCAATTCTGAAGATTCAGGTGATATGGAGTGGAAGCGAAACATGATAACACAGAAAGAAAAACACGAGCCAAATCCACAAAAATAAACTTCACTACGACCCGGGTTTCACTGTATTACAGCATTGTCAGGTGCTGGAAACCCGGGTCGTAGTAAAGGAAATTGCAAATTGCTTCAGAACTCTTCAAAGTCTTGTAACCATGTTGTTTACAGTTACAAATGATTGACTGTGCAATTGTTCCGACAGTTATTCCTTAGGCCATTTCAAAAGTAAAGGCCATGAGGATTGAAGAAGTATGGAGAAATATCACACATTTCATTAATCGTTTCACAGTAGAACACAATCTCCAGCAAACTTCCAACCGAAGAATTCGTAAAAGAAAAAGGTTCATGGACGAACCTGCCATTGATCAGACACTAACCTAGCCAAGAGCAAAAATAACACCAGAAGTGTACTTTCAAATCCGTGATTCCCTAAGTCTTCAGCTGCGGGATCGGTTTCCAGAAAGTTCTCTGAACATTGTCAAACAAATGACTTACTTTTCCCATGAAGGTTTAGTCAATGTTGTTAAAAATATTGATAATACTCGAAGGCGGATTCTCATCAGTGTCTTGAGTGAGTATATCGATGGTGAAGAACTTAGAGAGCAAGTAAATGTAATTAGTCAACTGCACGAAGTTAGCTACCCGAACAATGATTTATCAGATGTGCTGAATTTGTGTGACGAGAGTCTGAGCCAAAATAATGTCGAGAGTGACACATCCAAGATTCTAGTGATGACAAGCTTGTACTTGGACCATCGGCCTTAAGGCCGATGGTCCAAGTACAGGTCCTAATATAACTGAACAAAGATTTATGGATCAGTGGGTCAAGTAAGGATTCATTGGGCCTTATAGGTGTTCATTAAATATTTCTGGATTTTATCATCTAATGATGCTATCCCAGATACTTCTGGCATTGCCAGCAAGGAGTTGATCAGCAGAGAGGGTTATGAGCAGATTAAGAATTGTAAAAAATAGGCTGATAAGCAGCGTGGGAGATGTCTGGCTCTCCGACATGCTTCTTCCGAAAGGATGAATGATTAAATGGATTATGAATGGATTTAAAAATATCTTTTCTCCAGAAAAAGACATTTTTAAATCAATTCATAAGAGTGAAGCTATAAAAAAATTTTCTTTGTCAAGTTAGCAAAGAAAAAGACTACTGATGTTTAAAGGACATCAAAATGGTATCACCACCACCAGTATGGATTTTATCTATATTATTTTATGGCTATTATTTGAGTTTTCTACCAGTATAATTTTTAAATAAGAGCTATGAATGATGATGTAAATGGGTTCCATTTTTTTTAAGTACAAATATGTATTAAGTTAAAATGTTTTTTTATTTAGATGTTCATATTTTTCGCACATTTCACTGATACAGCTCACGCAAAGGCTTATGGTATTCGGATGCACATAAGAAGACATCGTGGAGGCGTAAAATTTCTTGGAATGGGTAGGGAAAAGGGACGTAGGGGAAAACGAAGACATGGCATTTGTGCCGTGCGTGGGTGCATTTAAAAAAATGGAATTTGTATGACGTGGACAACACAAACGCCATGCATCGGAACACCATAAGCTTTCGTGACAGCTGTATATCTGTAGAGTGTAGCATAAAGTATCATAATACTGTCGTTGCAGTAAGTTGACCGCCTATTTTATTAGATACAGGTCCCAGGTGTGTAGATTTAGGAGTGGGATATTCAATATATTTCCCATACCTCTTCTTAATTCGAAACATGAAAGAAGCCTTCAGTTACTTTAATAAAATATAAGAACTGAACGATTCTTATTTTTACAATTTATTCCTTTTTAAAACATGCTATTGTAAAAAACAAACTCTCACATCCTTATGGTTTTTGTAGCATTGTATTAAGTTTTAATTAGTTCCCCTATATGAGTGCAATAGTGTGCTTAAGATTTTATTTCCATTTTTAGAGTTTTTTTTTTAGGGTTTGGTCATATATCATTGGAGCCAAACCCTCAAAACTATCTCTAAAAATATAATTATCACAGTGGTCGACAACGTGTATGATGATTTAAGATTTTATTGCCAGAAAAGTGTTAAAAACGATTTTGTGAAGCTAATAATTAAAATAACTCTCCGAATCCTTTGTACCCCCTTGGTGTTACTCCATAAGCTATCAAATTATAACCTGGTAAGTAGCTACATACCGGCAGGGGTAAGGGGGGGGGAAGTTTTTCGTTGTGTTTAGCCATCAACATTGGGGGGATGGACACCCCTGGTTGACTCTTATGACCAGGGAAAACAAAAAATAGTAGTGGGCAATGAAACATGTTCAATCAACCAAGAAAAATATGTAAAAAAATCACTTAAGGTGTAAGGAGTAAAATCAAGTTCTCAACAATATCACTATCAGTTTTGTTTTTGTTTAAAAGAGACTTTACTGAGATGATAACTCTTGTGAATGAAACGATTTAATTTTTGTTTTGTTAGAGAAAGAAGCTTAGTACTTTTCTTAAACATACACATTCCGCCACTTTACACATCCCGTGTAGGTCCTTGTGCATTGTTCACCCTCTTCCCTTGGTTCCCATCTCAACTGTCCACCGCTCTTTCTCTCTCCTGCACCCTGTGTGGTCAGGGATGCAAAGATCACATTGAGCATGACATAACCCAAGGAGCAGAGAATATCCTTCAGAATAACCATACATGGTTACCATTACCCCAGAGACATCATGTCCAACTTAGGGTATTGTATGGATATTAATGTTATAATGGCCGCACCTGGATATCCATTTGATATTCATATAACATTTCAGCAGAACCTAAAATTATGATACTATAAATGCTTGAGTCTTAATAAGTTTGTTTCACTTTTTTCGTCATAGAATTGATTACAGACAGCTGGCTTAGTGTCGGCAGAAGGAATCAATAACATTTTTAGAAGTTGTTCATAACATTCACTCTGTCCAGCTTGACTAGGTTGAGTTTATTGATATTTAATTCTGTAATAAATGACACTTATAACAGAACAATTCTTTTCCTTTCCTAATCATGCCTCAGACCTGTTTATTTATCACTTATCTACCCATCACCCATGGGAATATTGCGCAGTGCGGTGAAAGGCATAAGGCCACCAAATAAACCTGTGAAAGATACCAAGCCCCTTAATTCAAATTGTTCAAATAAAATTTGAACCAAGAGTATTCAAGAATCAATTGAGCAATTATATATTTGAAAGTTATTTAATATTATTGTTAAGTACAAGAGTGATTCCTCCATGGAATAATGGAGCTACAGCATAAAGTTAGTGAGGAGTGGATGGCAACTGTCCAACACCAAACAATGTTTTAAACTCTAATGTTCAGCTTTTGGTCAACAATGTACAACAAAAATAAATGACAGTTCAAGAAACAGTACTTGAATATTTTTTCAGCATTTTTGTCATATTTGAAACACATGGGACCAAAACCATGAAGCTGATAACAAACAGAATATTTTTTACCAATAACAATAATGCAATAAAAACACTACATAGGAAAATTTCAAGGTTCAAAATTAGTTTTATGCATATTTCTCTCATACCTGGAAGAACATATCATTTTTAAAAATTTCTTTGAGGTCCTATTAATCTTTTATTAGCAGCACCTTTACCTTGTTTCCATTACAGAGTACACATGGTGTCAATTTATAATGGCTGGGATTAAACGAAAATATTTTATTGAGTTTTTACTTTGGCAATGTTGTCTTTGGTGAGCAAGAACTGCCATAATGCAAAAAACTACATTATTTACACAAACACACACACGCACACACAAACACACACCATTCCTTCACAATCAACAACTGTACACTTATTAAGGGTACAACTTTGGATTCTCATACACATTCACAAAATAAGGCTTTGGTGTTGACTCTTAGCTAAACATGTTGTCTTTTCCTTAGTATTAACCAAACAAGCAATAATATTAAAATCCACTTTTATCATTTAAGATAAGGGCTATTACTTCTGTCATGAGGCAAGAAAGTGTTTCAGCTGTTGACTTTAAATATTCAAGAATTAGTGTCCATAATTCATGCATGGATATATGGCACATTAGATACATTAGATTTTCAATGTTAAAGGGAAAAAATAAAAATGCCAAAATATACCCCAAATAGCGTGAATTCCATGCTGCCATTATTTCTTAAGAGTTTTAGCAGTCTAGCATGCTATCAAACCTTTATATATGAGAACTATGAATAGGATACAGTTCAGAAAAGCTAATTAAGTGTTCCCCCCCAGATAAGGTTAAAGTTTTTCACAATTAAGGGACAGACAGGGATCAGTTTTTGACCAAGCTTGCAGGCTGATGGCATTATACTTTAGACATTGACAGCAAAGGGCTGTAAACCTTACTCCTGATTGCAATTAATAATGGAAATACGGGCACTAATTTAGATGGGAAATGCTCTGGTTAAAGGATTGCAAGTAGAAAAGTTTTATTTCAGCCATTTTTTAATTCTGACTTATAAGTCACATTTATGCTAGCAGTTCAATCCTTTCAGGCTTTTACCTAAAAGATGTATGTAAAATTCAGATAACAACCTTTAGGCTGTTATTTGAGTTAATTGTAAGCATTATTCAGATTTCTATCTGCCTAATAACGATACAGACAAAGATTTCCAAGAAGTTGAACAAATATCCACAGTCAAATATGCAGCAAACATAAGTAGGCGTATATATAGATAAGATAATGAGTATATATTTGATTATGGCAGTAGCAGCAGATTTTTCATCGACAAAATTCCACTTTACGTTACAAACTTATGTTAATGGCATTTATTGAAGATATTTTGGTTTAGGTTGAGAAAATGGGAGGCCCTGATTCCATTTTACTCATACGTATTAATTTCTTTTATCCCTACATGCTTGTTAGCATTGTTTCTGAGGTTGAGTATATTGAATGAATACCACGATTTATATTAAAAGATAGGCATTTTTCAAATAACAAAAGTTACTCGAAAATGTGCATTGCTTTGCACAACACACAGACACTGCTCTATTAAGTCACTGAAAAAAAGCCTTTCCCTTAAAGAGTAAAAACAGTGGCATTTGTTATTATCATAAAAGAGATTGGAAAAGTACCATCGAAAAAAGATGTTGGTCAGACATTTTCTTTATACAGACATATATTTCAATCACCATGTGAATTTTTAGTGCAAATGTGGCTTTAAGAGAGGACAATTAAATAGGATTCCTTTATTATCCTGAAGAGTATAGAGAAGGGCTATAAAAATGGTATGAGAGGGCTCATGGAGAAATTGTAAATTTTTAATACCATATTCAAGGCATAATGCAGCAAAGACTTGATGCCGAAGAGTATTGTACTGTTTTCAAGAGTTATGTTTGCATTTTCTTAGGTTGGATAATTATCAGGTGACAGGGGTTAATTCCCATCACTGAATTGTAATGTATAAATGATGGAATAATTATCAACTCTAAAATTAGAGGTTATAGAAGTTCATGAAAACAAAATATGAATGATAACTGGATGAGATCAATGGACTTATTTCATGATCCAGCTCATGGAAGATGTATTGCATGCAAAATTAACCAAATTAACCTGATCACTCAAAAAATCCCAGCCAGCTTACACCTCACAGTTTCTTTAATGGGTCTATGAATGGGGAGTCTTCAGACATCACATCCCATCACTAACTCATGAGAAGTGAAGAAGACAAGAGGGCAAACAACAACAGTAATCATAATAATAATAATACACAGATCTTCTTCAAGCTGCAGTGACATTTCATTTTCAAGTGTCACTCCAGAAGGTATCCTCTTCAATTCACTTTCCTTAACGCTGAGGCACAGGTTCCACTTCACATTCATTCAAACGCATACATGCAACAGACACACACACACACAGTCGCACAGAAGGTTTAATAACAGAATAAGCCAATTTCACAAACACACATGCATTCTCTCATTTCCACATATTTGTGAAGAGTGCTGTCAGTCCCATGTCAAGGACTAGATAGATGACTTATTTCAAATAGTTTTCCTCATTCTGAACTTCATATTAAAGATATACCTATGTGGCAATAGGCCTGGTTCATCCTCTTCATCTTTGCATATTAAAAAACAGAGATACATGCACAAGATTTGAACACTCGGCAGAATCTCCCCATTTCCCTTTGTAAATACAATTCCTCACATTTAATCTAAGGCTGCAGCCACTCAATCTTTCACTCATTGCCACACTTATGAAAATGTCTTCTTTTGCATGATTCTGGCAAACAGTACGTGAGATACAAGAAACGGAAGCACTTAAGAATGGCGCCCATAAGGGTGCACGAAGGATTGGTTGGTTAAAAGAGAGAGAGCTAAAGATAGATTGATAGTTAAAGATGAAGGAGAGGAGGAGATGGAAAGGAAAAGGCAAAGACAGAGAGAGAGAGAGAGAGAATTAAGTGGAGGGACAAAGGATGGCTAGTGGAATATTTCTCAAGAATATGAAGAAAACATTGTTTCATCAGAAGAGGAATCTTCCATTTGAGATGAACCCAACCCGTTTTGAAATGTATTTACACTTTTATGTATACACCAGTTAATATATATTTATTTATTTAAATATAATTAGATTTCAGGTTTTCTTTTTTCCAAACTAAAATTTCTCTTCTTTCAAATGTTGTGTGCATAATATCATTTTTTATTATTTAATGAAAGTAAGCAACAAACACGCCAACAATAACATTAACAACAATTGATTTTTTTCATGTTATATGCTCACTTAAGTTCCTGTGTATAAACTCTTTGTGTACGTTTTTCATTTGTATCCTTTTTATTTTTTTATCTATATAATTTTTATATCCTTCTCAAATTTTAACAATATCATAATTTTTGGCAAAGAGATTGACTAAATATATTCATATATGTATGTATATAATTGATGTGTATATAAATATTCAGTGTGGTCAATTGAGCTCCGACTGCCCTCCACAGGAGAGCATCACCATTTGCAGATCACCTCCGATGGTCCTCTCGCCAACCCCTTACACACATCAGACCACTCGCAAATATCTCCTGCCAACAATATCATCTCCATCTCATTTTATTACTTCTCTAAAAACCTCTCTCTTGATTTTTAAGACTGTGGCCTGCTTCCCTTCATGAAGAGCCCAGTGATATCTCAAAGAGGTGTGACTCAACACTCTTCCTTTCAAAGGAGAGAATCATTTGGGGGGATATATTTAAAAAATGAGGGGAGACCTGAAGGATTTCATCTCCATATCCTGGGAAACCTCAGGGGCAGCACCTTCGTATTCATTATTCAAACGCTACTTGTGGCGACTCGGTGGTGACTGCTTGTGGAACTAGCCCTGCAGTATTTCCAGTGTCAACAGAAGTTGCAAAGGGCATTTTTTTAATTAAGTAATACAAATGTGTGTGTATGAGGCTTGTCACTCATCTCACGCCCCTTCCTGACCAATTAGAATCCCTCAATGACATCGTAGACCTCGAGGGTTGACATAATGACATAGAAGAACCAAAGGCTGAGGAGGAAGCAGCTGGTGAAGATTTTGATTTTATACGGCCCGCCAAGCTCCCCTCCGACCACTTTGGATCGCCTCAACAGCAGAGTCAGGATGGCCAACACTGCCTCAGAGCAGAATATGGTCACAGAAAAGGCAAGGCTGAAATAAAAGAGGTTCACGTTACGCTCATTTATCATGAAGGAGACAGAACTTAACCCTAGAGTGGTGACGCCCAGTCCCACAGACTGAATCTTGTTAGTGACATGTGAAATATATAATAATATCATAATAATAATGTATTTTATTCCATTAAAAATATTACAATATTTTCTTGGGCAATTTATACGAATACAAAGTTATGCTCCAGTTCATGCTTTTCACTGGCTTCCAATTTAATGCTGCTCTTCCAATATATGAATCAATTGAATTTCATTATTAATACTCATTTAACCTTCCAATAAACCTCACAGTCCATATTGGTCCAGGAGACCGACATCACCAATTATGACCCAAACATTCACATCACCACTGTAGGTTTAACTATCTACAGTGCCAATCTAAAAATGCATTGATTTGTTCAATTTCATTAGTCAATATTTTAACACAATGAATGATAGATCATGCATATACACTGATTATTAATCAAAAAATTAGAAAAGGTGCTGGGGAGGATAATATCCTAACTACTTGGAGAAACTCTCTCTTAACAATTGGGCAATATGATGCAGATATATCATTTTTGTTTGAATTACTAAATAGTATTATATTAAGCCCAGCATCACTGAAGAAAATTCAATTCAGAATCGAAAAAGATCTTTATGATACCTACTAACTATTTACATGATAGTCCCACAGCCAGAATGTTGCATGAAGTTAATGCTCAGCCATCGGAAATTAATTTCTTTAATGTGAACGCTAGACAACTGAAGAAATATTTTATGAATAGTAATATAACCTAAGACTGAAATCCACAAATTATGAATCCTGTTTGTTTTAATATTATTTAAATCAATAGCTTGTTTATTAGGTTTTTTCTATCGTATCTCTGTAACCCTCTCCCTATCTCTAGGGACCTATTTAAACCTATTTAAATGCCTCAATTTGCTCTCCCTCCTAACTTGGCCGAAACCGGCCCGTGGTTTTTAATCCTCTCCCTTCTTAGTCAGCCAAAACGGCCGTCTTCCCCTCTGCTCTACTAAGGACAAGAGCCTTATATTATTCTGTTTCAGCTTGAAAGTGTTTATCGTTGCTGGTGCACGCATCTCTCTTATCCTTAGTTCCTCCGAGATGAAACAGAACCTCATAATATCTGTCACAACACACACTGATATGCTCTCTATGAATTTCACTTCTTCCTTTTTTGGGATGTCAAGCCTCAAAGTCTAGTCTTATTACATACTTTTTGCGTGAACAGTATACACAAAACGTGTTATTTGATCATATAGTCATCATTAATTATTGAGTGCACAACAACGCAAGGATTCCTATGTATTTTTTTTGGGGAGGGGCAATAATTGAAAATGAAACTATGTCACTATAAATTAACGCCAGCATTGAACTAATTTGATGGTACGCGCATTGGTCCTCTGGGAGTTATGCAACCAGCACGAACGTCATCAACGTAATCCGAGAAGGAGGAACCTGTTCAACAAGTTTTCCTCGTCGCCATGTTCGCGTCCCCACACAAACGTGATAACGGGGGCCCAGTGTATTTGGATGTATCTGCGGGTTTAGAGTTTCCTGAGCAAATGTTTTCAAAGACTGGTGCTGTGGTCCAGATAGAAGAACCCTCTTTTAACTGCTGAGCATGTTCAGCAGCCGTGTCAATAAGCAATACATTCAAATATAAGCTGCTGAGCATGTTCTGCAGCTCTTATTTCTTAATAAGAATTTTCAGTATTTACAAATGCAAGAGGGCTTAGAGTCTGAAATCTAATTTCAGTGATAATTGTAAGAGTGGCAAAATAAAAGAGTTGTCACAATATCATTTCTCTCAATAATTAGGTACTCTGTTATAACATTTTTGATTACTGAGTTGACTTCACCAGAAGAAAAGCACTTATCAAATTTTTTTAGAAAAATAAGTAAGGTATCGGCAAATAATAAGTACTATTGTAATCAGCCACTGGTATCGAGGTATCGGTTTGGTATACTTTATTATATACTGATTACGAGTACCTATCTATAATGTTTAAATAAGCCATTTCAGGCAACCTATTCTACCACAGTAGCACAAAAACGATAATGCTGCATATTTACCGGAACAAAGTATTTACGGGAAATCCAGATTTGTATACAGATTTAATTTCTATCATATTGAGATCAAACACTAGCTCATAATAGTAATAAGAAAAATAGAGAATTCTCAGTATATAGTAACATTATGTCTGACAAAAGGACATTGATAAAGCCAGAGAATATGGAAACGATATTGGAACTCTATTTTTGTGAATAAAGTCAATTTTACTTTTTGGCAGAAATGTGGTTAAGAACCAATAATTTATTTTCCTTTCTATTGTCGTATTACTCAAACAAGCCTTGATGACCTTTTTATTTAACATTACATTTAAAAAATTGCATAAATATCACTTACTGTGAAAGTTTTATTGTGTTTTAAAATATTTCCAAATAAACATTTTTTCACCAAAATTTCATTTATTTACCGCTTTTATGTGACGAAATCCACTATTTTATTCACCAAAATTCAAGAATTTTATTCACCATTTTTCACCAGCTCTACTGATGAGGAAATTAGGGCATATTTAGGTATCTTGGTGTTATGAGGGTTTTTGATCTGTGAAGTCACTGCCTGGAATGACAGACAAGACATTTGTGTTCTGTCAACAAATTGTGATCCATACCTCAATGTGATGGTTCCAAGGAAAACTGGGCTGGAAAATATGTAAACATATTCGTATTCCGTGCCCAGAACGTAGTAGGGTATAACAAATTTATGGATGGATTTAATAGAGCCAATAAAAACAGGTCTTACTATGATTTTGGAAGGAAGATGAAGTGGTGGAAATATATTACACATTTATAGTAAACACAGCCATTGTAAATAGTTACATACTTTATAAGGAAACAAATGCTTCCTCAACCTCAAGGCATGGAACAACACAAAAGGATTTTTGGCTAGCTCTATACAGACAGATGATAGGGAAATACACATCTCGCAAGGTATTAGGCCGCAAAAGAACCTAGACTCGTGCCGCTAGTTTTCCGGTGACTCACCACAAACTTGTGAAAATTGATGGAAGAAAAAGAGTGTGTGCTTGCAGTAGTGCCCAAAAAAGGAAGAGAAGAGCTGGAAGGAGTGTAGAGACCTCTTGGAAACATCTTCAATGTGATTTACCATTGTGTTAAGCAGGATGTTACTTTGGTGTACCACAGATAAGTTGACTCATTGACACTTTTGACACATCGACATGAACCCCTCTGCTCCTAAGTTCTTTGGTTTGCCAAAAATTCACAAAAGTGACATTCCCATTAAACCTGTAGTTTCAATCATTTCTGCTCCATCACATGCCCAGGAACTCAACGCACAATTCTGAAGTGTTTCCTCCTTCATTCCTGAGTATGGGGTGGAAAATTCAACCTTATTATGTGATATACTCTCTCGGAAAGTGCCTCCTAAGAGGAGCATTCTGTTTTCTTTCAATGCAGTGAATCTTTCCCCCAGTGTACCCCCCCCCCCCCACCCCCCCTTGAAGCCATCAGTGTAGTGGAGTCAGTGCTCCTAAAGTGCAACTTGCCCCATGTTTTAATCGATGAGTTCAAAAAAACTTTTAATGTGTGCATTGCTCATAATTATTTCATGTTCAAAGGTGAAGTTTTTCTACAGAGTCAAGGTCTTGCCATAGGATCTCCATTATCCCCTCTGTTGGCGGACCTCTACATGGATGATTTTGAAAATGTTTAGCAGTGATCAGCCGTTACTCAAATATATTTTATCCTACCTTCACTACGTGGACGAATTATATTGTGTTTGGATGGGAACTGAAAGACAATTGGACATGTTCATTAAGTGATTGAACTCCAGGAATTACAATGTTCAATTTACTTGGGAAAAAGGCATCAATTCCACCCTGAATTTTCCTGATGTTACTTTTTGTATCACAAATGGTTGTTTTGACTTTTCGATATTCAGGAAGCCCACCTGCGCACTGACCACACGTGTCATCCACAATTCCTCACACCACTACATTTTGCGCAAGTAGGCGTCATTTCACTCCATGATAAAGAGACTTCTAGATATTCCACTATTGGAAAAGAATTTCCAAGGGAACTAAAAACAATAAAGCAAATCGCATCAGTTAATGGCTTCTCAAATCGCATAATGGAGAAAATTCTCAGAGTTTATAGAGAATTCTCAAAGTAAAAATATGTTGGAAAGAATGAAAAACAAGACCATCCCCGAGAATAAGGAGCAACGTTGGGCAAAAATCCTTTTCTTAGGCGCCTCTTCATTAATGGTCACCAAGTCTCTCCCAAAAAAGTCCCTCAGACATAATAGCATAGGAAACACGAGGCCAATCCACAAAAATAAACTTTACAATGACACCAGTTTCACTGTATTACAGCATCATCAGGTACATAGTTCAACCTACCTGATGATGCTGTAATAGTATAGAGAAATCTGAGTCATAGTAAAGTTCATTTTTGTGGATTTGGCACATGCTTTCTTTCTATGTTATCATGATCTTTGAATGTCTAAAACTGGATTGTGTGTGTAAATAGAATGTAGATAGATCACTAAGTTTCTCTTTCATTTCAATCCTATTGTACTAGTTATCAGTTCCACAAAGTTGCACCTGAAATCACTAAAGAAAATCAAACCAAAAAGCCTGGCACCTTTCTCATTCCCCATGTAATCTCTCTCACTGCACATAATTTTTTTCATATTGGTACTGCCCTGGACTCTGAAAATGTTCACCACCTTACTGCCCTGTTTTTTTTCCATGATGCTCCAGCAAATTTAAAATATCTATACATGAATAGCTGGCACGGAAATAAAAACACAAAATATTCTGCAATTATGAGTGGATAGTCTACTTTAAATTACTAACAGAAAGTATGGCTTCCAGATATCTCATGCCATTAGTTGATGTCATAAAAGTCCTGAGTGTAAAAGAGTGCTGTGTAATAGTGAGTGTAGCATAGTGACACAAGAAGCCCACTTCCTCCCTTCTCTAAGCCTTCAGAAAAAAAATTATTATTTGTTTGCCATTACTGATGACCCATGCAGCCAAGAACATTCTGATAAGAATTATTCATTCATTCCCTTGAAGGAAATATATTTCATAAAATTATGAGCCTGACTTGAATGCTGACGCAAACACTTTGAATCAAGAATCACTTGATGTTGTTTGTACTTACACTAAAAAGGTTATGATTAGCCGTTTAGGAGGGGTTAATGTTGTGTGGCCAATTGTATGTCATGATGATCCATGTTGGCATTCAAAAATAATTCAAAACTTACTTTAATCAGCCATAGGTATTCAAGGATGTAGTACTTACTTTCCAGGTTCAACAAGAAACTTTTGCCCATTAAGAGCGTGGTAGACAGCGGCAATAGACCATGCAATCCCAATTCCCATGAACACATTGACTGCATTGCTTCCAGTGACATTGCCCACCGATGCATCAGCATACTTGTCTTGAACGGCAGCCACTTTGCTAGCAAAGGTATCTGTGTAAGATCAGAATAGGGATGAAAAGAGGAGTAATTCATCCTCCTTATGAGAGCACTGCATTGCCTATACATTTCAATTCAATCTGCAATGGTCAAAGATTGAAATTAACTCAGGAAGTGCACCACAAAAGTGATTACAGGACAAAATAGAGCAATAGAAAAAACTTTATTACATTATAAGAATCAACATATTTGAATATTTGAAAGTAAATTCTCCAATAGCCAAGGAGTGCCCAATATTGGCTGACATACCTACTTTATCATAACACCCAGGGGTTGCACTTAATTCAGTCAACTTTTAAGGAAAAGCATTACGGAACCCTCCTGAGTAAAATATTCCAGGGTAAAACTAGTCCCCCATCAGAATCTCAGGGCCAGGACTACCTGAGAGTGATGAGAAACTTTAGTAAGGATCACAGAATCAAAGCGTAGTTGTTCTATTCTAGGAAATAGGAATCTAGGAATATACTAGGAATCAGCAAAATGAAGTGGGCAGAAGAAGGAGACTTTTGGAGTGACAGCTTCAGGATTGTACACACTGACGTAGAAGTAACAAATGTCTTCCCTCAGAGTTTTGATAATAGTGATGCTGGGTTTCTCTCCACCCTGTCTCCAATCTCTTGAAAAATTCCTTACTCATCCTGAAATTTCCCCCTGCCATTGAAGGGAAAAATGACCTCAGTTGCCCATCACCTCCACTAAATATGAATTAAAAAAGGTACGACGTGAAGGTGAAGATGGATAGGTGGCAGAAAGATAGGGAATTGGTTGAAAGAGGAAAAAGTCTCATGGAGATTTGCACATAGCCCAACTTAGAGGCAGCAAACACAGTTTAAAAACCATAGGGGAAGGAAAATACCTGGGTACAAAAGACAATTCCAAAGTGCCTATATTTTAGTGAAGCAGAGGTTCAGGAATCTGGCAAAACTGCCAAACTTACAATGGTATCTATGTCAAGAGTGATTAAAACTTAGTGATGTTGAAATATCAACAAAAATCCAAGCAACTGAAGGAATCCATGAAGGACATGTTATAAGTAGAAAACATAAGCTGACCTTGCAGAGGGAATTGAAAAAGAAATCCTGTGTCCATGACTCTGAACTCAGGCAAAGAGAGATGATGAAACATCATCTACTAAAGGGCCCAAGGAAGCCACCAAATATGAAGTGAAATATTGAAGAAGCTCTAGATAATGTAATAAGTCATTGATTGAAGAGAGAGGAAAATACTAGAATGTGAAGACTGAAGAATGGGCATTTCTGCTATAAAAAAATCATCGTCGCTCAACAATTCGTACAATGATTTGATGCAGCTCTCAACTCGATTCTCCTATCATGTCATTTCTTCATATTTATGCAATTCTTCTCTTTCACATCCTTCATCACTTGTTCCACATATGTGGGGCCTTTCTCAGCCATTCTTTCCATCGACTTGTCCTTCAACGATTGTTTTCATAAGCCATCATGTCTCATGTTGTGGCAAATTAGGTTGTCTCGTCTTCCTCTCAGGGTTTTTGGAAGACTGTTCTCCTTAGGACTTCCTTGTTACTTATCCATTTAATCTTCATCATTGTTCAGTACTGCCCCACTGCCCCTAAAGATACATGCTGCAGATGCAAGTTCTGATGAATTGTCTCCCCACTTCTTGTTCTTCCGCCCATAAGTAGATTCTTCTTCTTTGCCCCCTTAGCCTGGGGTATTATACTGACTATCTTTTTCCTACTTTATCCATAGCTGGTTCCTTGTCTTCACAGTAACAGTGCTCTTTCACGTCTTCAAGTTTACTTTATCCTAGTTTAACATTGGTATTGGCCAATTCTCTCCTGTTGCACATCAAAATCTTAGTTTCTTCTTGTCAATTTTTCAGGTGTTATCTGGCCATTGTCCTTCACAATATTATTAGATTATTGTTCAGATCCCTCTCTGTCTCTACAGTGAGTGCTATGTCATCAGGAAATCACCGCATGCTAATTTTTCTCCCATATATATTCACTTCTGAAGCCTTCTCTTTAATTTTATTGATGGCTTTCTTGATGAAAACATTAAATATTACAGGAGACAGGGCACAGCCTTGTCTCACTCCTTTCTTTATTCTTGTTTCTATATTGCTGAGCCCAGATTTAATGACAGAAACTTGGTTTTTATATTAACTATGGGCTATATCAAATACATTTAACTACAGATAACTCTTCCATCATTTAAGAACACTCCAATACCTTTCCGAATTTCTAGCATTCAAATCCGATCCATGCTGTCAAAAGCAGTAAAGTCATGTTTATCATAAAATCATCAAATATGCTGACAAGTGAGAAAAACTTAGAGATATGGATGAATGATATAAGTGACTGGTTCCCAAGGTGGGCCCTACAGGTCCCTAGGTGCCTTGATCTAGGGCAGGGGGGGAGTGAATGAACAATTAGGGCGGTGGCAGAGGCAAGCAGGGAGTGGAGAAAATAGAGTGCACTCTATTGCCAATGGTGGACCACCATTGGCAAGGATTCGAGTTCCTTCATTTTCAATTGCAAAAATGGGTTAAGAGAAGCACTGCACAAAATTGTTACTACTAGATGCGGAAATTACTATGCACATATGTAGTAAGAATGCAAAGTGTTCGTTGCTTGAAACAGCTTTTCCAAGATTTTTTCCCAGAATTTCTAGAATAAAGGAGTCACATTAAGGAGATAAGCATAATTTGGCCTGTTGCTGCCCGAGTTTCAATACTAACATCTCTTCTGCTTTATTTTTGCATTTTGATAAAAGTGGAAATTTTAAAAGGAATCAGATTTTCAATCAAACATCCATTGCTCATTTCCTCATGCTACTTTTAAATACACTATGCATTGCAGCTCAGAGAGAGCTACCTTCAGGCACCAGACAATTGTTGAGAATGGAGACATCACACGTTTATATGAACGGGACCAAAGGGGGGAGGAGGGGGGGGGTTAGCAGTGGAGGGGAGGGGGGGGCACTGTTGGAGTCAATGGGGTCAGAAAGATGACTAAGGATCCAGGAGTTCCAGAATTTAAGTCGGTCGTTAGGCCGTGCTCTCGGTAATCTAGAGGGGAGTAGTCGATGAAGGGATGACGGCAGGCAGCACACAATGTCCCGTAGAAGAAAGGGGGAGTTGCATTGGAAGTAGATGGTGATGAGTGGACATCCTATTTGTTTGCTAAAACATTATCCTTCCGCTGAACGAGTTCAGGATGTTGTTCCACAATGTCTAATCTTGCACGTTGTACTCCAGGTGGAGAGTCACAAGAGAAGGCTGTCTTTAAAAGATATTTGGCCAGGGGAAAAGAATCATAGTCATTTACTCCTCACTTAATGGCTTGGAGGAGGGAGTCACATTTATCCTTTTTCTGACAAAGGATATATCCCAGGGTTACAGGGTTGCAAAATGCAGTTTTAGCATTATCTTCAGGGAACCACCAGGCTAATTTATTAGATAATGTACAAGCAAACAGCCATGTGACCCATTTCTTTTCATGTTGGCAAAGAGGGTGAGAGGACAGAGTCAAGAAGTTGCTCGGTTTGAAGTTTTCTATACAAAGATTTATGCATTATGCCCAAATAATAAATTTCACCATTGCTACATATTAAGCTCTAAGTCAGATTTTGATACAAATATAAGATTTATCATTATTCAATTAAATCAAAAACTTTGTGTATCCCATACTTTTAATTAAAAACACGGAACATGAATGGTTTCATCTTCAAGAGGACATCATCAGATGATAATGATGATGTTCTCTTGAAGATAAAACTGGTTGTGTTTTGTGGTTTTAAATCATACATGGAATATACATTATCATCATCATCAAGTGCCAACAATCCTAGGATTGGTTTGATGCAGCCCTCCACTCAATTCTTCTATCAGCCAACCTCTTCATATTAACGTAGTTACTCTCTTTACTGTCCTTTATGACCTGTTCTACATAACTCATACGAGGCCTGCCTTTTCCATTCTCCCCATTCACTTTTTCGTCAACGACTGTCTTCATCAGGCCATCGTGTCTCAAGATGTGGCCGATTAACTTGTCCCGTCTTCTTTTTATAGTTTTCAGCAGACTTCTCTTTTCTCCCACTCTTCTTAGGACTTCTTTATTTGTCACTGGGTCGATCCATTTTATCTTCATCATTCTTCGATAGCAACATATTTGGAATACTTCCACCCTTTTCTTCTCCACTGCTGTCATCGTCCATGACTCACTGTCGTAAAGAAACATGCTCCAGATATACGTGTTGATGAATTGCTTCCTTACTTCCAAGCTTGTATTTCCCGCTGTAAGTAGATTCTTCTTTTGATAGAATGCCTCCTCTCTCTTGCTGCACACCAATATCTTAGTTTTCTTCTTATTGACCTTCTGCTAATGTATGGCCATTGTCCTTTCCATGGTTGTTAGGCATCTTATTCAGCTCCTTCTCTGTCTCTGCTATGAGAGCTATGTCATCAGCGAATCGTAGCATGCTGATTGTTTCTCCGTGGATGTTCACTCCAGAACACTTCTCCTTGACTTCATTGATGGCTCTCTCAATGTAAACATTACAAATTACGGGAGACAGTGCGCAGCCTTGTCTCACTACTTTCCTTATTCTTGCTTCTTCACAGCTGGGTCCAGATTTGGTTTTTATACAAACTGTTGATAATTCTTCGGTCATTGTAAGACACTCCAATTCTTTTCAGAATTCCAAGCATTAAATACCAATCCACGTCACTATCACACTTGACTGATGTACTCTCTCGGGTAGTCCCCGCCCAGAGATCCGAATGGGGGACTATTTTACCTCCAGAATATTTTACTCAAGAGGGTTTCATCACGTCTGATTATAAAGGAAAGAGTGGAGTAGCTGCGACTCCTCGGGATAATAATGTGGTGGTTTCCCCTTGCCTTCCACATCGTAGTACTACAGCCGTTAAAGTAAATGTTACCACGCCTGTAGTGAAATGAGTGTCGCTGTACCGACAACTGTGGTCTCCACCTTCACTCATGTGAAGAAGAGCTGCTGCCCTCTCCTCCGGGTAATGAGAAGCGTAATTATTGGCGGCCTCCCGTCGCCAAGTCACGACATCTTCACAGGTATCTGTATAATTTAAAGGCCTACCTTACCCAGGGATAGACCAATACCCCCTCGGAATGCCGTCGCTTTTTGCCCACGACTGCTTATTCGACAAGTAAACTCGCTTATCTCACAGCTAACCTCTATATCTAGAGGTCGACCCACCATCTGCAACCCGGCGAACACACTTGGTGGCTTTAAGCTTAACCACTAGATGGAATATACAAAGTTTTTAATTTAATTGAAGATGAACTCCCACAAAGTTGAGCCTAAAACTATCGAATTTATCAATTATTATTCTTTTTATTTTATGATCTGTCTGATTTTGTCTTGTATGTATGTACTATACAATTCTGCAAATACTTTCATAGTTTAAAATTGGGTATAACTCAATGAAAAAAAGGTGGAGGTGGCATGAAAAAGTTTGGAAGCACTTATCTGTGTGGGTGTGCACAAAACAACCTTTAACTTGAAAAGGTGAAAGTTTTTGATGGGGTGCGGACCACTAGAAAGTATGGCTGCTAGGTTTTTAATGTTTTGAAGGTTAAGAATAGAGAACATTTTGTTGCACATGAAGATAAAGTGAAGGCGTGGAAGCTAAAACTGCAGCTATTATGCAACAGAAGTAATCTCCCTGCAAGATAATCTGAAAGGAAATTAAATTTGAGGTGGTTGATATAGAGGGCTCAGTTTTGAGATCAGGATTTGATGTGGTAGAAATTGACCAACGAATAAATGAGAATTCTGGAATTTGTGATGCTTTTGCCAAGCTACTTAAAAATACAAAAGAGAAGACATTAGTGTAAACAAATAATAACATATGCAACATGTACTCAATAGGAAAGAATATTGATGTACATCTAAAAGAACATCATCAATCCTATCCCCAAAACAGAAAAAATAAATGTGCACAATGAGTGTTCTACAATGGCAGAGTAATCCACAGAGTAAGTAGCAATAGCATGCGGCTGAGATTAGGTCTAGGCCCAGCAATAAAGAAGTAAGAATAAGTAAAGGAATGGAAACAAAGTACATGGTAACATTTCTCATTAAAGTTTTAATAGCTACATTATGGCAGCCATGAAAGAAGTAAAAGAAATAGCATCAGGATTGAATATTCATGGGGAAACTTAGAATGCCACAATTTGATTACAATAGAGTCCAAGGCAGAGAAGGAATGAGTTTTAAGGATGACTCAAGTTAGCTCAGAAAAGATGTTTACCAGGCATCACAAGAAGGTCCATGGAAAAAAAGATTATTGCTATCTAGGAAGCTGAACTACTAGCAATACATGAAGTGAGAAGGAACTAGTCTTTAGAATAACCCACATAGAGCAAACATTATGCTGTAGGATGAATCTTCTTCCCACTTGAAATACAAGCTTGGAAATAAGGAAATAATTTATTAGAACTTAAGTCTGGAGTATAATACTTAATGCAAATAAGATTTGATTGATGGCAGCAGCAGAAAAGTCAGGATTGGAATCGCTCAAATTGTAATTTTGTACATGAATTATGGAGGAAAGTTCTACTAGGTACTATCAAAGGACATTATTAAAGTAATAGATTCAAACAGCAAAAGAACACTGGAAGAGTGAAAAAATTGATGTTTAAAAAGAGTTATTAAAGATTGGTAAAAAATAAGATCTGTTAAAATTCCTTTCCGATTTTCTTTTTTACCTTTGAAAAATGATTCATCTATCTCTGGAAATGAGATTGATATTAGGCAATTATATTTATACATTACTTTAAAATTGCAAATACTTGAGAATAAACTGGGAATAATTGGAACATTGGAATGACAAACTTGATAGTTCAGCTGTGATTTTCAGCTTGTTTTGAAACATAAACATGGCTCCTGTCTTTCAATTTTGAATTCTTGCATCAACATTGACATACCCATTTAGCTTATAATAGCAAAGATTTTCAATACTGATGGATAATTATATGTAATGATATATGGATCAAAACGATACCATTACAGAGATAGAAAACAATTGGCACTAAGTTTGGCTGATAAGGAAATATTATGAATAATATATATATAAAAGTAAGCATTAGCAGATTCGATGGTCTTACCTGGTAAACTCGTTCCTAAGGCCACCAACGTGATGGCAGTTACCGAATCTTCTATGCCAACAGTACAACCAAAGTGGGAAGCTATATCACCAATAACTGCAGTAAGGATACCAATCCAAGTTATGGAGACACAGAAACAGAGCCAGCCATTGAGGTGATCTGAAAGGTGACACAAACGCCAAATGGATTTTAAAGACATTAACCCCAGAAGAGTTTCATGTAATAATTTAATGGATGAATGAGAAGTACGGAAAAGTAAAAAACACTCCTGCAAGGCGTGAATGAAATAAAGCTGTTAAAGCAATGAAGGACACAAAACAAATAAAATGTAAACACGCAGTTGTGATATTTCAATGACACTAGAGGGTACGCTTGCCAAGGGAAAGAAAGATGCTGTTGGGTTGGGAGGAGGGGTGTGTCTTAGAGGGTGAGGGAAGGGGGCAGGGAAGGGGTGGTTGGTGGGGGATCAGGGTGGGAGGGGATAGGGAGGGTCATCCTAGGGTTCCTTGCTCTGGCACAACTTGCAACACACACAACAACCTGGACACTACACTCATCTTCCTACATACTTCCTTACCTTACTCTTATGTAGCTACATACTATTAAATTATAAGCTGTTTTTAAACACTAGCTTTACCATCAGTAGGATTTCGCAGGTTTTTCACACCCCCCTTCTCGTGTGGGTGTTTTCCTGCAGTGGGTTTTTGCATAAAGGATGTAAGCATAATAATCCTCATGTTTTCCCCACATTGTAAATTCTTTCACACACCATTTGTTGTGTTATATTGATATACGGTGTGTATATATTTCTTTTGCATTAATTTATCATTATTTAATTTCTAGAATTATAATTTTTTTAACCTCAGGTTGTAATTGTTTTAGGTATTGACCATTATGTGATTCATATATTTACTTTGACGAGGGGTGAGGTGGCAGAAGGGACAGTTCTGACACAATCTCGCCCCAATAAAGACCTTTTATTATTGATATTATTATCTTCTGATTTCACTTCAAGAATAAAAGAGCCAATCAAAACTAAAGGATTGCTTTAATGGATTATAAAATTATGAAACTATGTAATTTAAGTCTGTATTTCTTAATGTCCTAATGAAATTAAAAATATTTCATGAATGAGAATGGAAGCAACACAATAATTCATATTTTTCACCTGGAATTGCAAATCATTGCAGAAAACAAATAGTACATTTCTTAGTCTTGAATTTGAAGTCAGCATATAACACTAATACAAAACAAAAAGTATCAATAAAATAACTAAGTACAATGCTAAAATAACTAGATACCATGACTATAATGGAAATGGATTACTTCCCAGGAGATAATCAAAATCTTACGAAACGTTTGGGTCAATTTGCTGGTTTTTAGATGCTAAAAGCTGGTGGCATGGCAAAGAGGATTTTTCAGAGCTGAAGACCCAGAGAAACAAAACAATAGAACTTTAATAGTACTTGAGATAATTATAGGCATTCATTGAAAAGAGCAGAAGAAATAAAATATAACCCAAGAGTTTGGCTTTTTAACAATTTTTATCGCAGTGTAGTGTTGATACATGAAGACTGCGTGGAAAAGGATATGCAGCAGATTTAATGCATCAATGATATTTTATAGCTTTCCCATGATAAATAGAGGTTGAATAGAGGTCTAACACTTAAGTGTGGGGGACAGTGAGCACTGTTCTCAGCAGAACAGCGCATCCATTTGCAAAACATCTGCATCATACAGTATTACAATGCTCAAAGACAGCCTTCCAGCAAAATATGCCTGTATGAAAGTTGCTGATCTCTCTATCACAAACGTGATATGATCTCTGTAATATTTAGAGTACAGTACTGTACTCGTATATTAATTAGAGTTAATTATTAAATAGAGTAATTATTAATTAGTAATATGCGTATATTAATTAGAGTATTTTGGGTCTGGACATTTAGAGTATCAGATCAATCCTCCCTTTCCATAAAGAATAGTTTTCAAATACCTTTGCAGTCAAGACATCTCACCTGTCGGGGGCACAAAGGCAAAAATGATCTTCCAGAAAAGGGTGACAAAGTGCATGACATAGTCAGTACATGATGGAGTCTTTTCCTCGCCAGGCTCTTCTCCATCACTGTCACCGTCATCATCTCCTGCTCAGCAAATGAAACAGAGAATATTCTATGTAAATAACATCCAAACATCTCCTTTCGTCAGAGTATAGTAAAAAAAAGGAAGTAGCATGAATCATTCTCTCAATTTTGAGCATGGAAGTTGGGACACAAAAGCAGTTATCAAAATTCATTCATCTTAATGCAAACAACTGCTTGAATATTTAAATGACTAACTGCATTCACATCAGTCCAAGAAATTAAAATAAGGATAAAATGATTAACAGTTGCCTCTCAGTAATAAGCGTGCTGATGTTTCATTAAATGAACTATGCAGTGCACTTGCATATGGCAATAAAATTGTCAAAACAAATGTAAAAAGTACTCATGACTCCTCTTTCCTTTATTGAATGTAATCTTTATTTATTGAATATATAAATACAAATTAAGTCGGCCCATACTTTGGTGACGAAGGCATGTGAGGCACCTGGCTTAAACCATTGCAACAATGAGAGCCATTGTTGGCCATCCCCTCCACTCGCCCCCCTTCCACCCCTCTACTATTTCTTCCTCTCCGAGGAGAACTTCCTCTTTTCGGATTGAGAATAGTTCCTTGAGCGCCGAGACGTCTCCAACATAATTATGTGGGTGTCCCCCCCTTCTTCATGGCTCTATGATTAGTGTTCAGCTCGTATTTTTTGTGTACATTTTTGTGCATCCGCCTAGCGCGTCCTCTCTTCGAGTATTTATTTGGCTGATCAGCCCACACTCTAATTACTTCTTCGTGTTCGACGTGTATCCAGACCTCCATCCGTCCAATCGTTCCTGAGAGTGTACACTTCTCTTTCCCTTACCACCGCTACCTTACCATTTTCTCCTTTCGCTTCCTATCCTTACCTCTATTCATCCATATGGATCCCTGTCACCCTCGCCGCTTCTGGTCGCACCAACTGGGCATCCACGCTCGCAAAGTCGCCGAACACTCCAGCCACACCGAGTTCCTCACCTCATGCCGGTCCCTCGGTATCCCACCCAACCGTCATCGAATTCCCTATGTCTGGCATTCCACCCAGCCTCCACCTTCATACGCGTAGCTACTACCATTCTATGTACCTCACACTTGTCTCACTGTTCATCCCTCTTCACTTATCATCAACTCTCTCTTTTATCGCTTTACAAAATTCCCCTCTTCCCACACCACTCCTTCCTCATGCCAATCACACACCTCTTCCTTAATTTCTAACTTCAGGCCAGGAGGTAAGCTACAAGGACGGCTACAGAAGGGTGGAGAGGGAAACCCGGCGTCGGCATTTGCCTGCTCTTCACTAAAGGCGCCAAGGGGACCACGGCTTTACGTCCTATCCGACGGACGGAGTACTGCACTCGGAGTGCTGTCCACTTAGGACCCAAGTAGTGCTAAAGAAAAATATCTTCCACTGCCGGAATTCAAACCCGGGCCCTTCGCGTGGGAGGCCAAAGCTTTAGTGCAATATTCCAACCTGACTCTCCTCTCAACTTCTTCTCGTGCGACAAGCTGCCATCCCACGTGACGCAAACATCCTGTGTCACGCTGTATCCTGGGTGTTATGCCCCATTCAAACCACATGGAATTGCCTTCATTGCAGGCGCAGGAGTGAAACAAATGAGCAATCACTCCGCGGCGGTGCCCGGCTGACTTGCAGCGACGCAATTTGGTGTTCGGATTGACCTCACGCCATGGCAAGCCCGAGACTGCAACAGCGCACCTATCACTGTACTGTTCCTATCAATCAACAAACATTCTTGGACTGTTCTCTCCGAACAAAATGTCAACTTTTATGTATTACTCGTCTCTCGACCATCCAACATCTGAAATAGTGGGGTCGTTTACCATATTTTTTTCTTGCCGAATCTGATAGAGTTCGTAAAATAAAAAGACCGCATTTTTTCCGTTTTTTGATCCGTCAATTACTTCTCGAGTTATAAGCGACGAAAAACTGATGTTCTTAACCCTTTCGGAAAAGTGGGCGTGGTGCAACCTCTGACGTATATCGACTTCGTCCAATCACAACTGAGCCCGCGAAGCTCATTCGCAATGGGGGGGACACAGCTGGCTCTCCCAATGGGAGCGATTGCGACAGCATCTGTGCGAGCAGACCTTCCGAGAATCCCCCTCCACTCCCTTCCCCCATAAGAGCAGTCAAGGACGGAAGGAAAATGACTTCAATGTTATCACAGCTGCTTTTTCGGTGGGCGTCACCTTTTGCTTATTTTAATTTTTAAGTGAATAATTGTGGTTGGAAGATTAATTTTTTTACTAAAATTCGTTTTTCGTTTCCACCTAACTATTTCGTACACAAAATTGAGATTTCGGTTCCGAGTAAACGCCCCCTTGGCATTTAAAATAGCATTTAGGAAATTAAACGTTTCCAAGCGTCACTTGGTGGAAGTTCCAAATCGTAGAAGACTACAACACCAAATAGTATGCTCAACGCACGCTTTAAAGTAATGTTACACAGGGTTCGTCATTTCAGTCTGCCTTCTGATGTGAAACCTATTTCACAGTACATGGCTCGTGGACGTAATACGAGGCGTTTTACTCTCTTCTTCAGAGTTTAGTGGCTTGGAAAGTAGGCAAACACCTTATTTCGATAATTAACGGTTTAATACAGAACTATGACTTTGAGAGAATCTATAAATGTTGGAAAATTAAATGGCATTAGGCGAAACTGTGGAAACGATGCATAACGAAATAATCGAAGTTGACTTTGTTCTTCCACTCATGCTTTTTTCTTCACGACTTTAGTTTCGTCGTTGAACCAGGATAACCAGGATGATGAACAACGAAGCCTAAACCGGGAAGAATAAAGCATATGTGCAAAAATAGAGTCAACTCCCATAGTTTGGGGTGGTATAAATCTTGGGTTTAGCAACAGGTACCGTGGTGCATTATGGGAAGTTAAAGCAAGCAGAGATTGAAACTAAATCGGACAATCTTGAAACATTACATTGGACGGCTAAACTGCAAAATATTTTTGCTTCCAGGCTTGGCCAAGGATCTGTAATCATTCTAATAGGCATTTAGTATGATACAGAACAAAAGGGATCCTACATTCGGTTTACGTCCACACAATTAAATTCTCGACTCATATTACGCACAGATACCAATTTCAGTGCATATCACCCCACCAAAATCCTCCACGGCTTGAGGTGTGAAAAGCTCGCCGAGGCAGCGCATTAAAAACTGATGTCAAAAGAGCCTCTTTTTTGAGCATTTTCACTGCAGTGAGTGGTTTACGGGCTCAAATACAAAGTAGGAGGAAGTAAGCGGAAGAAAAGAGGTCTAAGGTTTTATATTCCAGTTCGAATCGAGTATCTTTATTTTGGGAAAATTAATCTTTGCTTCGCGTAGATGATTGCCGACTACAGGAATAGTGCAGCGTATAGTTCAAGTTTCTTGCAGCGTAAAGTTTCTACGGCCTGACAAAATATTGATTTATAGAATAATTCTGTAAAGAGAATATAGCAAAAGAATAATTTATTTTTTTACTTTTACTTAGTGTGTTAGAAAGACAATTCTATGAATCAATTTACGAGCCAAGAATAGGCAGTTCCACCATCTCCATAGATAGATTGCAAACGTATGTGAAATTTAAAAACAAACTAAGCAAATATGACCGTTGTCAGACGAAAATAATGAATACTAAAAATTAACCAAATAGGAAGAGAATTGTACAGCGGGCAGAGTTGCCAGTGGAGAAGGCTTTAGGCAAGGATGTATTTGCCAATGAGATGGAGCTTATGATGTCAAGAACAGCCATTGATGATTGGGCGAAAGCGACACTATGCCGAGGCAGAAAATGGAAAGATATATTTTAGGCTTCGCATTGAGAATGTATGTTAAACGATGGAGGAATTGAACGAAAGGAAGACTTGAATGGAAATTTCGAAAATGAAAGTTTGGTTACAATCCGGGTACTTTGCTTCAACTTTCATTTGCCTGGCTTTCCATAATATATGGAGAGGGCTCATCGTTTAATTTGTCCACGCCATGGGATGAGCTCTAAACTGCAATGGCACGAGCGACCAGGGACACACAGGGGTAGCGGTTCAACGCTTTCACTTGAGTCTTCCAGCGAAGGCCTGCGAGTTAATTGGGCCGAGGAGAGCCTTGCTCCCACCCCACTACTGGAGCGACTGCTTCGAGGGGGAGGGGCGGCGGGGGGAACGAGGGTCGGTCAAGGGTCGGCGATGGGGCCCTGGGGCCTGGTCTGGGCAGTAGCCGAGACATTCGCTCGATTAAAATAGGGAACGAATAAAGCGGAAGCGAAAGGGAAGGACTCGAAAAAACGAGCTCTAACGATTATATGTACATTCTCGCAGGTAAGAAATGATGAGGGATCCTAGGGGCACCTCAAAGGGTTCTCCGGAAAGGTAACAGACAGGATGGACGAGATAAGCATTCGCACGAGTAAGCAACGGGGGCGTTTACTCGGAGCCGAAATTGCAATTTTGTACACGAAATCGTTAGATGGAAACGAAAAAAGAATTTCAGTGAAAAAAATTAATCTTCTAACCACAACCATCCACTCATAAATCAAAAATTAAAGTAAGAAAAAGGTGACGCCCACCGAAAAAGCTGATTTGATAACATTGACGTCATTTTCCTCCCGTCCTTGACTGCTTTTAGGGGAAGGAAAGGGAGCGGAGGGGGGTTCTCGGAAGGTCTGCTCGCACAGATCCTGTCGCAATCGCTCCCATTGGCAGAGTAAGCTGTGTCCCCCCATTGCGATAAGGCAAAGTAGCTTCGCGGACTCAGTTGTGATTGGACGAAGTTGTTATACGTCAGAGGTTGCACCACGCCCACTTTTCCGAAAGGGTTAAAAACATCAGTTTTTCGCCGTTTATAACTCGAGAAATAAATGAATGATCGAAAAACGGAAACACACGGCTCTCTTTATTTTAAATATTTTAAAATATTTTATCGGCAATAAAAAAATATGATAAACGACCCCATTATTGTCAAAAATCAGTATTTACGGAAGAAAATATAAGATTTACCAGCAAAGAAACCATTATCAGCAAAGAAAGCTGATAATGAGGATATAGGACGAATATAATGCGTGATATCGACTTGATCCTGGCAAGAAGTGAGAGGCCACAACGGAGTTATTGGCGCTCATCATGACTGCGGTGCAATGGTGGATGAGACCAAGGCTTAGGGAGATGCACAACAGTTTTTCTGGCTGAGATGTAGTCACCCAAGACTTTGTGCAGCGATAATAAATTATTTCTTACATTATTTGCTCCATGAAAAGGAGTTAAATACTTTGTCTTCTGAGAGTTGAATCAAGCAGCAATATGCTAACAAGGACAAAAACAAGCACACACGAAAATAGATTCTAATTTCAACTAAAATCTCCTGATAATGGATCAGTATTGGGTAAAATCTCCACCAATTATGTACGTGTTTTGGATTAGCTGATGAAATTTAAGTGTCTCGAATTGATGATTAAATCAATATAATATTTTGTAGTTACTTTTGCCCCGTACACTTAAAATAAGAATTACTGACGAAAACGAAAACCAGTTGTCAGAGAATATTTATCCTGTGGGAAAAAATTTGTTTTATACACACTTCAAGTCTACATCGTGCGTGAAAAAACATCAAATAAAGCATGTACGCTTTATTTAAGGAAGCTACTCAACCAACTAAACGCATCAAAAACCTCTGAGAAGAAATATCTGTTGGGCTATTGCATCATAATCACCATTATCAGTCAACAATCCTAAGATTAACGCAGCTCTCCACTCGATTCTCTTATCAGCTAATCTGCTAACATTTACGTATTTATTCTCTTTCACATCCTTCATCGCTTGTCCTCTACATCTCATAAGAGGCCTTACTTTACCGTTCTTCCCGTTCATCTGTCTTTCGACCTCTGTCCTTATCAGGCTGTCATGTCTCATGATTTGACAAATTAAGACGTCTCGTCTTCTTCCTAGGGTTTACAGTACATTTCTCTTTTCTCCCACTCTTCTTAGTGCTCCTCACTCCGCCCATCCATGAAATCTTCATCATTCATCTGTAGCTCGTCATTTCGAATAAATAGTCCTCTCTGCAGCTGTCATCGTCCATGCCTCACTGCTATAGAGAAACACGCTCCAGATGTAAATTCTAATTAACTGTATCGTTACTTCCACGCTTCTATTTCCAGCTGCAAGCAGATTCTTCTTTTGACATAGAACGTTCTCTTTGCCTTGTCTATTCTCCCGACTACTTCTTGAGTACTTTTTCCAGGAGACGAATGGACTATACTATGAGATAATCGGTGTTAACCGATTTCATTGGGAGAATTCACACGTTATAAATTTCGAAGCAATTGAAACATATTAAATCATTGTGAATAAAACTTATTTGTGAAAACCAACAGTACTTTCTGGATATTGTCAGAGATCCTCGACATCTCAGTACACTGTCCATGACTGTCGTGTGCAAACAGAGTCTTGCGAGTTTTCATTCCCCAAACAAGTCCTACAACTTAATTACACTATGAGGACACATTTTCGTGTCTGGTTCCACATTGAGATATTTCAGACAGTCAAATATTGACCTATTTATATACGTTTGAGTATGACTTCATAGACCTAGTTGAAATCTCCGTCAAGTTGGCTGTTCTTATGGCAACACTCCCCCCACCTCTCTTCCACAGCGCATCCCCAAGATGAGGAGTAACATTGTTGTCTTAAAAACAACCAACGAAACGGAGATTCCCAAGCGTAATATAGCGCATAAATTATTTGTCACGGAAGCTACTAAAGTAATACCCTTACGGTTGTTCAAACAACGTGACAAGTACCACAGTTGCAGAAATAAAAGAATCATTGATCCAATGATACAGGGACAAACGTTTTCCGTCACCTAAAGAATATGCTTTAGACTATGATAAGAGGCTCATACGAAAGTCTCTACCTCTCTCTCTCAACATACGTATTTCTACTGAACTTGATGCATTTATTTGCACTTTATGCGGTTCCAAAATGAAATATTTACTCATTTAGAAGTTGGATCACAAATGCTTGAAGAAGGAACCGAATTTGGCATTACCAATGAAAATTTCATGTCCTTCACTTTTGCTTGCAGTAAAATAAATACCAGTCTCCTGAAAACATTGCCGCACGTATCTTAAAAGTGATTCTTTCAGAATAGATTTGGCATAAAAACATCTATCTGTTATGCTAAAGAAACAATTCAACAATTTAAAGACTGTAAACCGTCTTTCAATTCCAAGATAAAGATTACCCTCAGGTTCTCCGAATTCGTCAGTAAAGACAAAAAATGGAAAAAGGTAAAGATGTATTATTTCACAATGAATACTGACCTGCGCTGACAGTGATGGCTTCGATGAACTGCTCCTTCCAAGAAGACGTTCCGATGAGAATGGACGCGTTTGCACGCTTCACCAACTTGTCGACGGTGTTCTGTCAGCCACCACGAACCAGAAAAAGAAATAAACGTCAATACCTGGCAAGTAGTGCATGGTGTCACAAATAAAAGTGAGCAAATATACGTTCTAATTTAATCAATAAAATAATTTGGATCTTAGAATTTTGCAGCGGTGACTGTTACTCTATAGAAATGTTTCCTGAAGCAACTAAGCTACTTAATGAGATTCGTCACTGGCCGAGATTTCTCAGCCAATAAAGGGCGCATCTTTGGGAAATTAATGCAAGTTACAAGCATATCAACCTCTTTCTAACCTTCATTTAACGTGCAACACTATATAACTTCACCATAGTCTTCCATATATAAGGGTCATGTATAAGACTTTATTCATAACTTACAGATATGAGATCAAATTTATTTGACAATCGTTTGCACTGAAATTACATGTATTAGTATTCATGGCAAATGTAAAAGAGTAAACTACATTACCGCATTACTTCATTTAGGATGCAACTGAAGATTACATGTCTTCACCGGAAAAGAAGTATTATCTGAATGGACGTGAGTAATTTAATCAATATTCGTTGGGTTTAATGTATTTTGTAACGTCTTTGGCCTTTTTTGCATCATAAGGTGGACATTTTCTTCAGATAAACAATGCTTACCGCTGTTATGCTAAGATTACTAAATATTTTAGAACAACGGTGAAACTGCTGTCCATAGGGGTCGCTAAAACAAAACAGTTCTAAAACCGTTCGAAATGTTACATTTCATTTTTCTAGCCCAAAAGCAACATATTATTCCCTCAAATTAGATTAAATTAGTAAATACAGTTTAGCTTTCATAAACGAATATTACATTCATCATACATGAATGGTACAAGAAATAAGATCTCTCTCACTCAGTGATAAAGAAAATTTAATGATGATTGAGTGATAAAGATAATGATAAAGAAAATTTAAATATTGACCTACAAGCAATTGAAACTTGGTGTGATACATGGCAGTTAGAATTAAACTTTAAGAAATGTCTTGTAATGAATTTTTGGAAAAAGAATAGCTCTCCCCCTAGCACTTACAAAATAAGTAATAATGAATTAACAAACGTGGAATCCATTAAATATCTTGGAATAAGACTGACAAATGATCTTTCCTGGGGTAAATACATTCGTGAAATAATGGGTCAAGCGAATCGCAAACTGGGTTTCATTAAAAGAGTATTGGGTAAATGTGACGATCATGTACGAGAAATCAGCTACTTTTCCCTTGTTAGACCTCATTTGGAATATGCTGCCAGTGTATGGGATCCCTACGAAATCGGTCTAAGTAATGAACTTGAACGTGTGCAGCGAAGATCGGCAAGATTTGTAAAGGGACGATACGATAATTATATTAGCGTAACCAGTCTATTAAATGAATTGAAATGGGAATCATTGTCAGATCGCAGGTTGAAATTTAGACTTAATCTCTTCCACAAATTCCAAGGCAATATTTTCAGTGATGATGTTAAAAATATTTTACGAACCCCAACTTACTATGGCAGACTGGACCATAATCATAAAGTTAGAGAAATTGATTGCCAAACTGACCGATTCAAAATGTCCTTTTTCCCTCGCACAATAAGAGATACGAATAACGGTAAATATGTCCTATCGGAGAGTAGCAATGAATAGCATTGGTAGCTGCATGTTGGTATGAGTACTTAAAGCTAACCCTACTAACAGAATGTTTTTGCATGTTTGCTTTGCAATTTCTATCTTTTTTAAATAGTGTAGTTCTGACTATATTAATACTATTCCTTTTTTATGCATGATATGTAGTGCATGTTTGGTGAGCAATCACCCCCTGCCACACACCCTTGTGGTGGCTTGCAGGGTATTATGTAGATGTAGATGTAGATGTGATTCAACCCGAAGGTTGGTTTGGATAGGTGAGGGTAGAGCTCACCCCGGACTAAGCCACAGGCGTGTGGATTTCACGCATTTACGGTGTAAGGGTTAAGGCAGGCAGTTCCTTTCCACCTCGCACTCCGAGGATTTTTCGTTCGGGGGCGTCCAAAGGCTTCAACCGGGTTTGAACTCGGGACCTTTCGATCAGTAGCCAAGCGCTCTACCCACTAGGCCACCACACGTTATTAATTGCTTCTAACAAGGGAAGGTTCCCAACTGTAACCCGCAGATCGTGATCAAACTTCGTAGAGTGGTAGAAAACGAAAATTCATTAGATACGTGTTTTCGGAAAAGCGTCCAATAGGCCTTAGTTTTCGAGATATTTGCATTCGAAAATCATTTAAAACGCCTAAAATGACGCACGACGCAACCCGCAATACACGTATACCCAGCCCCTGCTCCTTTCTCGGGGTGATCTTCATGGCCAGCGATGGAGTGGATGGGTCTCTCTGTGTGACTCATAAACAAACTAATGCTTTGTGTATGGTATTGCTTGTATTCACCACTCGTCAGAACATTTACCACGACTTTAGTATCGGTGCACGCGTTCGTATGCTGAATGGACATTTGCCTTGATGCTTTCAGTTGCAGACGAAGCTCGTTGAATAAAAGCTGTAATAAAATTATTGCATGAAATGGGCATCCATCCACGTTAGATGGACAGGGTTTTTCACTTTTTTCCTGAATTGTTAAAATTCCTGTATAGTCCCCGAATTTCGTTCCTTAATTTTCCTAATTTTTAAGTAAACCTCGGCAACTTTACCTCTATTTTCCATACACCATTATCAATCAGCTGTCTTGGAATGCGTAGCTTGCATTCTTGGATAAATTTTGGGTAGAAGTTGGCTCTATATTATGCAGAACCTTCCCTCTACCCCAGTATTTGACATTAACATGAAGAAACAGGGTCGTAGTAGAAAATTATATTAGAGAACATATTTACAATACCTAAAAAAATACGATCACAAAAATATATCTTACACATATAAACTTGGCACACAATTTTTTATTCAAGTAAATTAAAAATCTTTAATGATTCACTTATTTTGTAAATGTATGAATAATTACTGTAAGAAATCATGCATAAACATTTCGTAATTTCATTCCCTAGAACAGTCACCTGGGTGATAATTGTCATAAAAACAGGAAAAACAAAAATACTTTTTACACCAAGAACACTTAATAAATGCTCCATTGCCACAGTCACATAATTTTTTTACAAGTTCTTCAGGAAATGAAACATCATTTACGTTAACAAACACTTCACGATCTTCGGTCAACTTTGAGGCGTACCAAGCATACCGAACCATTTTTTGGTAAACTGGAGCCTGAAGTTGGTGATGAACTATCGAATGGATTTTAATGGCATCATTTCGTGTCGTCAAATCTCGTTTATCTTCTAAAACAGTGGGACAGTTTTGCATTCGCCGAATATAATTTTTCACTTGGCGATAGAAGTACACGTCACAAGGCTGACAAATGGGAGTGGTTTTCGGTGGAATCACTCGCATATTGCAAGTGGGAACGTTGTTATCATCATGAAATATGTCGTATAGTCCAGGATTCCCCTGACCACCGCAAGAATCAATTACGTAAAGAAATGGTTCTTTTCCGACATAAAGTTTAATAATGTTTGATAAGAAAAGTTTATAGGCCTCAGTCGTAAGTTTCCCTGACTTTGTAGCAGTCACTAACACATTTTTGTGTATTTCAATCAATCCATCCACTTCTTTACGTACTCGAGGGCCGAAACGTCCGTCAATTTCTTGTAGGCACACGAACACTTTGGGTAGCAATTTCCCGGAGAGTGTTATCGCATATTGAGCCGTGTATGAGTGTGTTAATTTATTCAAACTAGCAGCAGCTACCTCGGTAGATTTTTCACCTTGAAATGATAGCGTACGATTACTGGCAATACGGTACTCACATCCTGTTTGATCCGTGTTAATGACGAAATCTGGATTAAACTTGGGAATCACCGCCGCCGTTTGCGTCCGGAACATTTTAGCGGAATTTAGCACCACGTCGAAGGAGTCCTCTTTACACGTCACATACCTGGTTACGCGTCGCTGTCGAATTTTATGCCGAGCCTGGAAATTACGGAGCCACTTCTTTGATGCCGAGAATTTCGGCAGCGAAAACTGCAATGAGGCAGCTATTGCCCACTGCCGCAAAGTCCTTGAGGTCACAGGTCGGAGCTGTCCTCTTGCCTCCGTGAAGCGATCATAAACCCAAGAGTTTATCAGGTTTATCTTATCCCTTGTACTTCCACCATATTTTACTTGTCCTCTCCAACGCAGTAAAGTCGTATAGGAAGTGAGATTTCGCGTGCTGTATCGGGATAGAGTCTTTAAGGACCATTTTGGATGAAGCTCAGAGAGTTTCACAGCTTTCACCTGTATAAAACATTAAATTTATTTACTTTATTGCTTGCTGATAACATTGTGTAAGCAATTTACTAATATTGGGCGAATGAAAAAAGACATTATTTCATACTAACCTTCGTTTGAAAAGATACTTTCTCCTTTTTCGCCTCTTCTAGTTCACTGGTGGAAGAGCTGGAGGTATCCTCAGAACTTGATGTCGAGGTTTCGGTAGATGATCCCGTGGACACATCCTCATTGCCGATAAATTCCTCGTCACATTCAAGTTCCATTTCACACAGCATAGTAGCTATTCTCTTGAAAATTTCTTTTCCAATTGCTTTTGCACGGAGCGAGACATTTTTACTGGCTTGCGTTGTAGTCAAGCCATACTGTCGTAGAAGTTCACCACAATAATGCAACGCATTCGTTAACTCCTGCTTATCACTATTTTTCTTAAAAATCGGGATGTTAAATGGGTTTCCATCTTCGTCATATAAAATCCCAGATAACATGTCGCTAGTTTGTGGAGTTGTGCTTGCGGTCTCCATGTCACTCGGCGTCTGCTCTCAAAAAAGAGGTTGGGTGAGGCATCCAATTTTAGTTGGGTAAGAAATTGTTAGTCCAAAAGCCAATCGTAATCGATACGACAGCTTAGATGGTTGAGTGAAACGTCTAATTTAATTTAATGCTCTCGCGAAGAGTCTAGCTCCAACTAATTTGATTGGACAACCATTGCAATTATTACCCCGTTCTGTTGAGCAATAGTTTCAAAGTGCATTGTTGTTTCTATAATCAATGCAAGAATACACACATTCTGCTGAGCAATATTTTTAAAGTGCATTGTTGTTTCTATAACTAAAGCAACAATAGACACATTTCTGTAAGTAGTGCGACAATGCAGTTGCTTATGTCACTTACATCTGTCAACTGCGTGAAATATAACATTGTATTTGAGAGAACGGAGTTTCCCGCGTGCAATATTTTGCTTTCATCCATATACCGCAAGTGATTATTGTTTACGGTTTAAACAATTATTGTAATGTTTATTACGTAACATTGCAAACAGATTTGGAGAAGTTTAAGGATAGTATGGCAGCGGAAATAGCACTAATGATAAAAGTATTGAATGTTATTTAAATTTCAACGCCTGTGATGATGTAGGTTTTTTTAATATTGTAGTTGATTGTTTTAGAATGAGTTAAATATATTAATGGAAAATATAAATGCGATGGCAGTGTAGTAGTAGACTCTATACGAGCAGCGAGGTACCAAAAAAAATGTTGACGTTGATAGAACAATTTGCAATGGAAGTGGTAATGCGTGTTTAGATTGTAACGAGTTGTATACATTGTGTTTAGAAATTAATCATTATCATTTGGGAAGACGATCTGTGTAAATAGTGGTAACTTACAAACTTTCCAGCCGGTCATCTTTGTGAGGATGCTGAACAATAATTCGTGTGTGGCCTTCAGGCTTGCATTTCATCAGCATACTACCGGATAACATATGAATCTGTGTGCCCTTTTGTAGAAACGAATACATCCGTGTTTCATTAATAAAAAATTGCGAACATAATGACTTGGTCAACTTGCAATTTCTGTATGATAATAAAACTACCTCATATTCAATAATGGGTATCCAAGAGTAGGAATGAAAACGTAGTCAAGACAACAGAACAATTACTCGCTGAATCCACTACAATTGGATGTGAGAGCCCACTACTCGCAAACTGTGGATCCGAGGAAGTTGGTTGGTGCATCCAAGTCCGATGTAGCATTTTAAAATGACTCCCTCAACCAAATAATTGGATGGCGCCCCAGTATCCAACAAAGTTCGTTGCCATGTCCGATTCTTGGTTGCTGCATACAATCTTTTTTCAGTGTGCATAATGCAAAATATGTCACTGGCAACTGGCAACCCTAGAAACCCGTAGAAACCTTCGCTGCAATAATCCTTGAGTCGTTCTAACTGTGCTCAGTGCGAGTGAACACACGTATCATGGCTTTTCTCCTAGCACTTATGGCTGAAGCATAAGTCTCAAAAATACCTACTGCGTGATGCTACGACATTTATACATACGAAGCCGCAATACGTTCTCCTTTATAAACATCTATGTGACGTAACGCACGTTTTTATTGCACGACTTTACTGCGAAGAAAGGTGGGAGCGACGATATCGCTGGCCATGAAGATCACCCCGAGAAAGGAGCAGGGGCTGGGTATACGTGTATTGCGGGTTGCGTCGTGCGTCATTTTAGGCGTTTTTAATGATTTTCGAATGCAAATATCTCGAAAACTAAGGCCTATTGGACGCTTTTCCGAAAACACGTATCTAATGAATTTTCGTTTTCTACCACTCTACGAAGTTTGATCACGATCTGCGGGTTACAGTTGGGAACCTTCCCTTGTAAGACTTAAGTGACGATAAGTGGAACTAAATGATTGATGGGATCGGACAAACAGGAGCGAAAATTATAACCGTACTTAAAATGAGTCGAAGCCTAGAGACAACCATAATCTTGTCTTTTACTAAGAAACTGCTAGATATGCAAGTATAATGCTATTTTTTTGGCCGAAACACTTTAGAAATCTAGTGAACTAACAAAGAAAGCGTGCGAGTGATGAACATGAGTGAGTTTCACATATCAATTAATCAAGTGGCAGTTGCCACTTCGATAAGCGATCTGATTTTTATTTCCACACTCAAGTTGGATCACCATGAAAACTCCGTGAGCGCTATGTGACTAAATGCAGTATAAACATTAGCTCAAATCTACATTTAACACAAGTTGTATGTCCAAAAATCACGGTTACCACTCACAGTAGGGATTTGAATGGAAATCCAACAATTTAATGAATTGGAAATACATGCGTTCCAAGTGTGCCTGAAGGAAAGAAACCACCTCTTTACTTGGTTGCAATACACACTTGGCAACACACAATGTCGTGGAAGGGAAGCTGCGAAGCCCAAGTGTCAGAGAACCAACTCCCATTCGTACCCATCCTCTTCTTACGGAAGATTATCCCAAAACACCCCACAGGGCAATCTTTGCCTTAGAATTCCATTGCCACGATGCACAGGTTGTTATATAATATATCGATGATATCGAATCTGTTTGCTAATAGTCGCCTGATTCCGTGCAGCTTCTAAAGCCCTATCGCTTGATATATCACCCATACCTACAAGTCTTACTTGCATATCTTTGTCCGAGGTTCCACAGATAAAAATGTCAAGAACCAATCCGTCAATCAGATCTCCAAATTCACAAACACTACTCAAATTCTTCAAGGAGGCCATATACTGTTCATGCGGTTCAGTTACCTCTTGCTCTCTCGTAAAAAAACAAATGCCTGTAGTAGGTAATGCTAGTCTTGGGCACATAATAATCATCAAACTTTTTAAATACAATTCCCAAGTTGTTTTTTTCATCATCGCCTAAATTAAAGGGATCGTAAATGTCATTAGCTTGATCGCCTGCACCGTTCAACAAAATAACTACCTACTTTTTGTCAGAGGCTTTGTCGTAATACGCGTCAATAAATCTGAGAAAGCGACGTTTGTAGCGTTTCCAAGCAATAGCCATGTCACCTCCATACTCCATCGGCGCCAAGGAGTCTGATGCAGTAGAACTCGCCATCGTCAATACGGCCAATGTGCAGTTTAACTGGTTGGCCGATGTCCGAGAATACGCCTCAATATTAAGCTCATCCACTGATTGAGACAACAGGCCACACCGCTGCCACCATGTTTCATTTCAAACTCTTTATTCTCTTTACATGGAGGTTATCACTCGTGAAACACACACGATGCAGCTCTAGCGCAGACTGCCCGTTATAATCCCACTCCACTCTGCTATATCGATCTGACATCTCTTTGTACACAATTGACATTTCGATATCATCGATATATTATATAACACAGGTCATTCGGGCAATAAACTTTGAGCATTACCTCGTGGATGTCTTTCGGCCTGATTTCTACCTGCCAGAGCCGTACAAGGCGAAGGAGATTTCTTTGGGAGGTTTTCTCCTTCGGAAAGAGCCGCCTCGCCCCTGAAATCCTATCGCTCGCGGAGGATATGCCTCCGTCCCGCTTCTAATTGTGAAAAGCACGTTGTCCGGAGGATGATGATAAGAAGGACACGGGAGGTCCACGAAACATATCTACACCTTGAATTCCTTGCTCTCCTTAATTCGGATTTGCGCCCGCGTGATCTCCCCGAGCTTAGGTCTGCCCAGGAGCGCCATTTTGTCCTCCGCCGTCAGCTCCTCAGGCTTCTTCTTCTCCGCTTCCGCCGCCATTCCTGCCTCGTCTGTGCGGGAGAGAGGTGGATGGGGAGTCCAGAGAGGGCGGGCGGAGAGAGAGAGAGAGAGAAAGAGAAACAGATGAAGGAAAACAGACGAGAGAGAAGAGAGGGGTAAAAGAGAGAGAGAGAGCAGCGAATGAAAAGACGAAGAGGGGTGCAAGCAGCGATTTATTTCACGTAGCGAGGAAAAGTTATTACGAAGGAGAATCGAAAGTGAAATTGACACCCGGGCGTTGAAATCGAATCGTTTGCCATGGATCAATACGCATCGATACAGCAGCAAAGATAATGATTTTGACGTCAGGGTTTCATCGTGTCAACAGTTGAGAGTCGATGCCGCGAAACGATGATACATGACGCGACAGCGATTGCAATTGTCAACAGCGGTTGCAGAGACAAGAGATGCATGAGACAGAAAAGTGGGGAAGGAATATACAAAGAGTGGAAAAAGAGGCGGAGAAAAGGAAAAGCAGAGAAGAAATAAGATAAATGGACGTGTAAACAAGAAACAGCGACTTCAGGGGGTAATGAATTAGAAATACTAAAAAACGCGTGAAGTTTTCTCTTTTTTTAAAGATTTTTTAAAATGTACTGGAGAAAAGAACAGAATAGTCTTCAAAAATGCATCTACACTGAATATGTGAGCTAATGCATCTTTCATTTATGACAGATTCAATAGAAGGTTAAGGCATATAAGACATATTCAGATACTTATTTAAATTTATTTCTCCTTCACTGCAGAGTGGAGTCAAATCAATTGTGATAGGACATTATGCGAAATTTTTATTCTTATTTGGTAAAATTGAGAATTTAGAATGACAAGGCCCGAAGTCGCTTTTTAATATTAAATAACTATATCCTATTTCTTCGGCAAAGTACATCTGGGCCTAAATAATGCTATAAAAGCATAGAGCGTATAGCATTTTAACCATTTAATGAACTGATATATACAGATTATGATAATTTTGTTACTTTTTAGCTGGTTAATTGTTTAATTAAGCTAGCCTATGTTATCTAAACAATTATTCAGAAGAGATGATAAAAATTAAAAAGGTGACGCCGTTAAGCAAGAAATGCAATGAAGAGCATACAATCAATTCCACTGGACACAAGAGAGCACATAACATTTACATTTTGGTTATAAGCTTAAGAATAACTAGGGACATTTTGGACCAACCCAGAGAAACCATGATTGCAAACGACCAACTAAGTGACACACTAAACAGGCAGTGAGTTCTAGCACGCTTAGTAACAAGAGATGTTCTACATGCTAATTTCTAATATAGCAACGATGAAGTAATTGCTTTGCAGGGTAAACACAGTGCCGTTTGTGTCTGAAGGTCTTGCCGTTAGTTAAATCACAATTAGAATGTTCTATGCTCGTGCTTAATGCACGATCTGCTGCTACACAGTGTGAAAGTGTTTCTCCATCATTTCAAGTGCTTGATTAAGCCATTTTAAAGAACCATTTCACTGAGGTTAAAGCACTCATTTTGTTTCTTGTCACTTCTGTTAATTTTATGTTAGTGTTTAGCTCTTATTTGTTAATTGATGGAATGCATATTCTTTAAATTTTCAATAAAGGGAAAACATGCCTAGGGTATCACTGGAGTTATTGCAACACGGATTTGTTGAGAGAAGTTCATTCGGCCATCAATAGCAAAAATAAATAACGCTAAGCAACGCTAGATGAAGTTCGGAGGTGTTAGTCAGAAGAAAGAACTGGCTCTCAGGCTGGAAGGTGGAGACGGTTATTTGGATTGGAGTGCTTCACACTCCGCCATTTTCCACGTTCGTGTTTCTCAAGTATATTTTTTGAAAGCTATTAAATGCGGAATTCATTCACTGCTCATTTCACTTGTAATCTAAGGTGAGGGTAGGGACCTGAAAACGAAAGTATTTGAAATTTTGTGAGAAAAACATCAGCAAATGTGAAAAAAAACTTTTGTTTTCCCATAAAATGATCTAATATGGAATGAAAGCCCTCGGGTAAGCAGGTGTCGCTAATCTGCAAAGTAAGCAGTAAAAAAGTTTTAAAAACAGGCACTCAGCGAGTTTGGAACACTTGCAGAAAACATGCCAACCAGTGCCTAACAAAGCCCATTTCTCCTTGCTTAATTGAGGCAGTAATGGGAAAATTAAAGCTATCTTACTGAAAATGGCTCCTTACCCATGAAAAAGGTAAAAATTTGAATTACAATATTTTTAAATTCCTGATCAGAAAGTTTAAGGCTTCAGTTGTTAGTAAAACATCATCGTTTATTAAAAAATCTGCAATCAAATTGATTTTTTGTAGTGAAATCAGCGAAGTGTATTATGCAAGCAACCATCAAGAAAATTGAGTGAAATTTAAATCAATTGTGCTGACTTACTTGTGGATCTTTAATTCTTGATAAGAAAAAATCCATCATTATTTCATATTAGATAATCAAGGCTATATGATGAAAACTAGAAACATCTGAAACCTTTTTGGTAAATAAATTTCAGGATTTGAAAATAGAAACAATTACTCTAACAATATTCATTAATTATAGAAAAAATGTAGCGTGTGGTATTATTCCAAAGTTGAAGATTTCACACTTCCACTGATTTAGTGCTCATCTGTAAAAATATGACATGGAACGCAATTAAAATGAAATGTTCACGTTACAGTCAAGCGACCATAAAAGTACTGTTAAGTAAATCCGAAGGTATTTAATTTACTTGGACACTGATAAAACTGGTAACCAACATTATTACTATTTCAACTATATTTACTATAAATAGACTTAAAATTGAAAAAAATCATGAATTAAATAGGAGTTTATAGGCTTCACTGCTGGAATAATATCATAACACCATAGAAAAGAATGACATCATCCGTTAATTCTATCAACGTGCACTACCTTTTGAGTTTAAAGAAAGTAAAATGTGTGTGGCGAGTAACCAATGTATTGCCCTCAATGACTGACGGTGTTTGAGTTTGAATGATATCTTAGCTAAAAAGACTTGGGGTAGAATAGCTGGAAGGAGCACCATTTGCTTCTAAATATTTATTATAGTGCTTTTAAAATTCAACATCCTGTCATAATTAAGACCTCATAACAGTCATAATTGAAACCTTAAATACTGATTCCTGGGTAAAATTAGTTCCAATACATTCACAATGAGTGGAGCGAGGTTTAAAATGAGAATATTATACTATGCGCAGTTCGTCATTTTACCAATCCTTCAGTACACCCGCGGCGAACACACAGAGGAAGAACAACCAGATCACATATTCAGGTGTGGACCGATAGCAGAACAGATTTATTGGAGAGAGAGAGAGAAGAGTTTATGCTTACCACCGGTCGATATTTGCCACATGCGTAGGTAGTGCTTAAAATGTGCTCGTGGAAGGTGAATGAAGGAGAGAAGTGATTAATAATTTTAGTGCCATCTCATAAGTGGCAACTTCAATGTTCTGTTGATGTTATTGCTGTGATCTGTAGATGTGAAATGTTGGCGAGTTACACATTACATAAGTGGTGGGGTAGGACAAACAATTTTTACATACACACATAATACAGGGATATATTAGACGAACTAGGCTGTGCTGTGAAAGAAGTCCTTGAGGGGACGGGACGAGATGGAAGTGAGTGGAAGCGAACGCAGGAGGAGAGAGTCGCCTCCGCCGAGGAGAGACGCATTCAGAAGCCCCTGGATCGAAGAAAACTCTTGTCGTAGAATGAACGTCAATTTCTATCGGTCTATCTGCTTGCTTTGGCTGTTTTTTCTTTTCTAGTACGTATTTTACTATGTTAAACTGACGAATCTTTCGTTCCGATCTGTTTAAAAACATTTCCGGAAATAATTTCATTTCTTCCTCGTGCGTCTAGATGCTGTCAACTATCTTAGGCTGATTCCCCTGTTAACTGTCAAGTTCTTCTCTTTGTGTCTTCGGCCTCCTCCTTCTGCCTATTCCTCAGGCCACCCAGAACTACCGTTGTCTACCTCTCCCAACATTCTCCAATCTATGGAACACCCAACACCTCCTCACCTCCAGCCGTCCTGTGATCGAACACACTCTAACATCATTTTAGAATCTCACTTCATGCTTAATCACCATTGACTTGATTCTTATATTGCCTATCATACTAAAGTATAGGTACGCTACTCACAAGATATCTCAGTTCACTAATAAAAAGTTCCTTCGCAAACGCCTAACTTGTATCATTAGTTTTATTAATATTGCAACATTAAAATGAGTTTTTTACGTTACAGGTACATATGCACAATGCCCAGACAAAAATACGTCTCATGAAAGCTATCCTATAGACTTTCCTAATGGGTCAGAGTTTTGGCGTGACTACATCCACGTCGGGACATTTGCCTTATCAAATCATTTGCCACATGAAATATTTACCATTTTACAACTATATGTTGTATACTCTGCGCTCTCAGATAATAAAGGCTCATAATATTCTCCCTTGAGCCTAGAACGGAGAATTTACAAAAAATATGCTGGAAAAAAGGGTATGCCCAAGGAGTTTATAGTTCAAGTTTCTTTCATTACTGTTTAATTAAACTGTACACTGCATTAAAAGGACTCATTTAAACTCTAAACTATGCCATCGGCCGTTCTGCCAATTTAACAAGTAAACAGGAATTATTAGCGTCAAAATTGTGGCAGTATTTCAGCACACTCGTTTCTTAAGCATTTTTGGGAGTTATAAGGAATATAATATGTTTCTTTAAACTAAAAGGGCGAATCAAACGATATCGAAACATAAATGTCACCAAATAACTAGAAACAATTGACACAGAGGTAATTGCTCTCGCCTTCATGGTAAGTGCTCTCAGAACAACGTCACTTCCGGGGACAGTCCTGCCTTATCCCTCGCCCCGCGCTGTTTCCCTCCTAACCATTTACCTCTTGAAGTATTATCGCAACTCCGGCATTCACTCATCTTTTCTTAAATACGCTGCTCCTCCTTTCACTCCGAACACTCTGCCGTATACCTTGACTTTCTACAGTCCAAAAGAAAATATAATAACGAAAAAAAAGTCTTCTATTTGATATATATATATTAATCGTCATCATCAACGGTCAAATATCCTGAAATTGGTTTGACGCAGCCTCCACTCGATTCTCCCATCGGATAACCTCTTCCTATTTGTTCACTAATTCCGCTTCGAATCCTTTTTCACTTGCTCCATACACGAGGCCTTCCTATTCCATTCTTCCCTCCGCAATTTTCTTCATCAGGCTGTCATGTCTAAAGATGTGGTCTATTAACTCGTTGCGTATTCTTTTCAAAGTTATAGACAGACCTCTCTGCTCTCCCACTCTTCTTAGCATGTTTGACACACAGCCAATCCATTTATCTTCATTATTCTTCTCCAGGACCATATTCCGAATGCTTCCAGCCTCGACATGTCGGTCGATATTATCGTCCATTCTTCACAAAGAAACACACTCCAGATGCAGGTTCACATGAATTGATTCCTTACGTTGATGCTTGCATTTGGAGCCGCAAGCAGGTTTTTCTTCTGGTAGAATGCCCTCTTCACCTTCACTATTCTACTCGTTACTTCGTCTATTGCAGACTATTCCGCTTCTCAGATATAAAAACTCCTTCACATCCTCAAGCTTTATTTTGTTAAGTTTAACGCTTGCCTTGGCCTCTTCTTTCCTACTTCATAACATTATCTCAGCTTTAATTTTTTTGATATTCAGATGATCTCCAACCAATGACTTCGCCATGTTTACTAGAGTCTTCTAGCCTATTTCTGATTTGACAACGGCCACTATGTCATTATATAATTATTGCAGCATGCTGATTCCCTCCTCCCCCGCCCCCCGTGAATATCCAATCACAAATAATTTCCTTAGCTTCTTTATTGGTTTTCTCTACGTAGACAAAAATCTGTATAATTCTTCGAGCTCTATACAACATTTCAATTTCCCATAGAATGCTCAGCATTAACTTCCAATCGACGCTCGCAAAGCCTTTTTCAAGTCCACAAACGCAACTAATGACTCTTTAAACTTCTCTATCCTCTTTCTTATCAGTACAAGCAACTATGCCCAAGGGCATAGTCCATTGTGCCCCATCCTTTTTTATCCAAACGGGTCCAAATTACCCTGATTACCGGTACTGATTACTGATACCCGGCTCTCCAGCAATTACCCTGATTTTTGTTTTATCCACGTGTAGATGATCCTTGTCAATATCTTCGAGGCGTGCGTTATTAGCCATAAGGTCATAAAATATTCACTGTTACCAGCCTTCTTCTAGTTAAGAATAGGGATGAAAGTCCATGAGTATCACATCTGTTGAGTAGATGCCGCATTTTTTATAAGTGCTGTAGGAATATCGTCAAATCCTAATTAATCAATCCGTCCCTTCCGGCTGCGTCTAATTACGATCTTAAGATTCAGTCTCCCATATCATCATTGTTTGACATATTTTCCTTTTCGATTATGTTCACACTAAGATTTCTCCTGTTGCAAAATGAGTCCAAATATTCATCTCACCTCTTCATTATGTAATTTATTTTCCACTAAGAGCTCTCCATCCTGTTCCTTATGGCATTGCATCTCGCACAGATTCCATAAAGTGATACCTCGTCGGCCTTTTCCCGAATGATGCTGATCGGTACAACTTCGTATAAAACTTTCATTCGCATTTCTCGGGCTTTTCTCAATTTGCGACTTATTTGATTTCATACTCTTTGGCAATAGAGTTTCCTTTCTTCGGTTTCTGCATACTTTTATTTTCTTCTCTCTTCAATCAAGACTTTTTCTGGACAATTTTCCTTCTCCCAAGAACGTCTTTCACGGCTTCCTGTAGCCTTTTTTCCACGTTCTCTTCTCTTTTGGTTCCACAGATCTTTTCCCACCTCGTTTAAACACTTTCCGAAAGGCCAGACAATGTTGAGTCCTCTTCAAATTTCTACTGCCATATGATCTTCATTGTTTTCTCCAGTTTCTTGATTTTCAAATGGCATTCCATTATCACTAAGTTTTGTACATCAATATCTCTCTCCTCTGAGCTAATGAGTTGTTGACTAGCGTAATTCTTTACTCTATCGAGACTACTCTCCCATTTTAAATGCTTCAAAATCACGAAGCAATCAATAATATTAATTGTTCATTGAAGCTTTCGCGGCTCATGATGATACGTATGTCATTCGGGTGTGCCGCGTGATGTTCAGGTATTGCCCCGACGTTTTGTGACCTCTGCTGGTCACTTCTTCAGAGGGATATGAGGTCCTAGTTGCCGGTGAATGATTATTATAGTATATCTCAGGTGGGTGGGTCGAGGGATGGAGGGAGATGTCGTTGAAGAAAAATGTTTGGGAAGTGTGGGCCTCCACGTGTGGCTTATTTGGAGGCCACCATCTCTATTAAAATTTTCTCTGTTCTTTATTATTTCAATTTCTTCACGGTTATAGCCTGGGTTTGAATCTATTGACCTTCGCGATGACTTTAGTTCTTTTCTAAGTCAATCTCATGTCCCAGGGCTACATGTTCTGCCACTGCCGACTTTGATGTCTTTCCCAGTCGAGTGGCTCGTCGGTGTTCTCCCAGCTGGGTTTTGACGCTACGTCCTGTCTCCCCGATGTCTTTCTTCACACACGTTCTGCAGGGACGTTATAGGGTTCATAGACTCCCTCAATTTGCAGCGGAGTCCTATCTTTCACATTTCTCAAACAGGATTTTATCTGTCTGTGCGGCCGGAAAGTGGTCTTGATGTCATATCTTCTGAGAAAATTCCCTATTCTATCCGTCACACCCTTTATGTAGGGAAGGCAGGCTCTCTTCGGGGTGGTGTTGTCGTCATTTCTCTTCGGTAACGATTCGACAGAGTTCCGGTTGGCCTTGTCCTTGAGTTTTCGGAAATTTCGGGAGATAGCTCCTTCGTCATATCCATTGAGGAGTAAAACGGCTTCTAAATTTCGTTTCTCATTTGGAAAATTTCTGAACATCACGCGGCACACCCGAATAACATCCGTATCATAATAATATTAATATCCTCTTTACGCCACAATATCTTTACACCGCATATTCGCTGGCAGTGACAAGAAAAAAGGAAGCCGTTGTGATTTACCCGATCAAGTAGCCGGCATTTCGTCCTTTTAATTCCTAATCGGACTTTTTCGTGGCAGATATGAGCTCCCGGGAAATTCGAGCGTGGTAAAGTGAGAAAATGCTTTGACGGACGAAGGAGAAGGCGACTGCCCGACGCGAAACGGACGGTGGAGGTCGAACGGAATGACCTCTCCCTCGCCGTGTTGGACCAACTCTGACTGGCGCTGACTGGAGAGTGACTGGAGACGGCTTTCTTTCAACTATCCAGTGTCCTGCACAGCGTCCAAGGTTTCGGGGATGGGACTTCAAGCGTGTCCACTAAGGAAGGAAGTCCATGGATGGGGGGGGGGGGGGGGGGGGGGGGGGGGGGGGGAATTGTAAAAAGGCGAAGGGGATTGGTTGGCTAAGAGACGAGTGGCGGCAGCAGCAGCGGCAGCGGCAGCTTCTTTTGTTTCGAGGCCTGCGACGGTCGAGCGGCAGCTGTTTAGCGCTTGGAGGCGATTGCAAGGCGGCAGCTCGTGCAACAGGGCAGTGGCAGAGAAAAGGAAGTGTGTCCCTTGCAAAGGTATGCATCAGCCAGGCGTCAACGGGAGCTTAATTCAGTGACGCAAAAGAACCTTGAATCCATCTCGTGCCTCTCCCAAATGATACAGCCTTTTTTTGAGAAAGGCTCAAAAGATTACATGTAAATTTATGTTTTCTGTGCTCTCGTGCGATGATGAATTCATAATGTTCACCGGAAAATTGATGATACTTGAATTTTTAAAATGTTCCATAAACGGTTTGGGTTGTAATCAAGCATTGACAGCATGGTATACAAGTAAAAAAATTGCCATCGGTGATAGACGTCATAGACGGTGAGAGATAGAAGTCATGAGGGTTTCTGGATAGTAGGAAAGGATAGGGATAAATTATGGAGGCTGGATTAAAGATGGGGAAAAGACAAGGGTTGCGGGCTCAGGGCCCTTTGGAGGATACCCAAAGAGCAGCGTGTTCGTACTCAGAATGTCACGGAACGACACCGCGCAAAAGTCTGGAAAATCCCCTTCCAAAAATTATATTTCTTCCGTTGCTACAGACGTAATAAATACGGTAGGAGATGGATTCTAGTCTCAACAAGGAAACCAATTTCGTAAGGCTCCCGAATTATTTACCCTTTTTTACACGACAGCTACGTTTGCAAGGGAAAGATTCAATGCGGGAATATTGGAAGGAAACTGACAACATTAATTACACATTCAAACACAAATTTAAGATACACTTGCCATATCACAGCACTCGCACACACCGAATGAACACACAAACACTCACGCACAGAGAGTAAGTAAAACAGACATTCAGTTATAAACAGTCAGAGGTCTCCCCAATCGACGTGACTTCGATCAGCAATGGACAGACAATCGGGGCAGCGCCAATGGATGCAGCCGAAATGGAAAAACTGATGCCAAGGTGTGTGCAACCACACATTCTCTCGGGTATTTTCAAGCCGTCGTGCAAGTAGGCAGTCCAATTAATCTACTCAGAAATATTCCGAGTGTATCCCAAGAAGAGGAATTTAATATTAATATGTCCATGAAAATAATCGGATGTAATTTAATATTTCCCTAAAGGTAATTTATTATATTATTATGGTCGAAGCAAGTAGCTGCGGAGCAGGAATCATTTGATACAATTTAAAATCTATAAAAATACTGTGACTGCTGAAGGAGTTTTCATAACAAATAAATCGCAGCAATATGTTTAAAAGGGAATATTTGAATCTGTTCAAGCCTTGGAAAACATTAGCATTCACAAAATGATTAACTGCATTGTGAGCAAATATGCCATCCACTGGCATATATTTGTCCGGATTCTTGTGTCATATACCCTTTTTTAAACCAGAAAAATGGACTTAAAGGATTGTATTACAGGTCAACTAAACCGCCAGCATTTAGGTGATATTGGATTTATATATTCTGCGAGAGTAGTTTGGTACGATACACTGGGTGTTAAATCTCAACTTGGCACATGAGGCCGGAAAAAATATGCTATTGGCATGCATTCAATTTTTCAAATGAATATGGATTAGTTACATATTATTCCATACAATGTCACGTTCAAGGCAATGATCGAGAAGCAAATGTATTTGAATTATTTCGAACGTAGTATAAACTAATTTTTGCAGTCATTTACATCCTCATCGTAATGAATTTGCGTTTATATCCAAATATATTCAATGATTGCTTGAATTATCTTAATGCTTTGAAATCTTTTATCCGATATCCGGTGGGCATCATCATTACACACTAGATAAAGGAGTTGCACACTGCAATAAAATTAAATTACACTGAAGGGACATGCAATGCATTGTCCAATTAAACATGACTATGCGATTAAACCATCGAAGCAGGCACTTTCCCTCTCCAAGGGAATTTTATCTTAGCTTTGCACGTTGTACGAATCCTCCACGACAAGGCTTACTTTCTGCAAGCTCATCCATTTCAAGTAATTATTCCACCTCGAAAGAGAAATATTATACGTGGGATAAGTCGACCACTGTGGAGAAATGGATAGCTATACAGTCAAGTCAAGGGGTGGGTTTCAATCCATTGGCGCTGCCCAACAAACATCTCTCACATTTACACAAGAATAAAAGAGTCACAGAGAACTCCCGTGTTAGTAAAGACTTTCTCTTCTAAGCAAGTGAGTGGATTTCAAGGAGTGTTAGCTATCATGACGGGTGAATTGTGATGAGGGGATAAGGACTGGAGGAAAGGATTGGGAGTGAACTGAACAGAAAGTGGAAATTATACATAGCTATTCTGACAGTGCAATCACTAAACCAAAGTTTACGAAGAAAAATTATCTTATAAAATATAAAAAAAACTAAAGTAAATTTTGCCATACTTTGTTGGGCTGATGAAAACAAAACAGGAGATGTTAGGTAAGATTAAATAAATAAATATCATAAATGCTTCCAATAGGGAGAAAAGGGGTTGGGGTGAGATACACCCAAATGCAGGGCACTCCCAAATGAACGAATGGTAATATGGGTGTTACTATGATTAAAGGTGGTAATAATCCATTTTGGAGCATATGGAGGGCAGAGGCACTTACATAAAACCAGCCATGTTGGTCACGGATTCGTAGAAGAGGTCACATCACGGATTGGGCGTTGGCATTGTGGGGCATATTTTATGGGAGAAGAAAGAGAAGGAAGAGAGAGAGAGCAATAGAGTGAATGTGGAATACAAGAAAGTGGGATACAAGGAATTTTAGGTCACCGAGGCACAGGCGTTTGAATTCAGAGAAAGAGTAGGGCAAGAGTAGGGCGAGAGTAGGGCGAGAGTAGGGCGAGCGTCCATAGAGGGTGGACGCGTCCGTTTCCGGGTGTCAGCGTCGAGGAGGGTGGCCGTTGGATCCGTGCCCACCGAAGAGGCGGCGGCGAAAGACAAGAGACAAACGCGGCGCGGGTTCCGTGCGGAATTTCAGAAAAAAGAGAGAGTTTCACGAAATGCAGTGGAGGAGGAAGCGGGCATTTGACAGGGAGCGAACATTTGGGGAGGAAGTGAAAGTAGCGTGTCAGGATTGTCGGAAGGGTTGAGCGGGAACACGGGGAAGGGGAAGGGAGAGAGAAAAAAGAAAAAAAAAATATATATAAATTTTTGGGCGCGAAAATTTTCGTCGAAAACTCCACGTACCAATTTTTTATTTCTTTTAAAAAAGAAATACACTTTCTACACTACCCATCATATTGCTAAATGCACACAGTGACCAATTACGAATAATCAAATGCCTTGAGTGACACACGAACCATGAATTTTCCAATCTAAAATACATTAAAGTATGTTACTACAAGGGGAGTTATGCTAGAATAACTTTTGAATCTATTCAATGATTTATGATGAACATAAAAATGGCTGTTGAAAAATATGCAAAGAGTAGAAAAATTACTTTCACAATGAAATTTGCAAATAAAAATTTTCACTAAGTTTTAAGAGGAGATAAAAAAAGATTTTAAACTGTTTGAAAGTCTCTATTCCCTAATATCACCAAGTCTAAGAATCACAAAATAGTAAAGTTACTACAGTGAAGGACTATTAAGAACTGCCCCAAGTGTTCTTTCCTCTCTGCATAGGTTACTCCTAGCATGGAATAGGAATAATTAAACAAGGTGCAAATAAGTTTTTCACAGCCCAACGATATTATCCACACACCAATGAAAACGATAGTAAAAAATTAATCATCAAAATTAAAAATAGTACGTCTTAAATTCTACTCTGACATTATTAAATGTCGCATACAAATTCTAAATCTATTGATATAAGACTTAAAAGACAAGAATTAAAATTATCTAAACCCCAGGCTGTGCCTTACTAAGTTGTTTTAATTGACTACAAAAATGGTTGAAATACCATCGAAATAGTACATTCCTATGTGCAATAATGGATCCTCAGTTTTGTAATCTATTTAGTGAACTCTGATCTAACACTCGTAAGGGGAGGTTGAAGGTAAGGGGACAAGCTTACTAAGTCATTCATTCAATCATTGCAAAACACGTGTAGGACAAGGCAGAGTGAAGGAGGGCTGGTAACTTTATTAAAAAACAACAATATATTAATTAATGAATACGACCATGAAGCTAGGAGTGATTATGCCCACGGACATAGAAAGTAACAGCCTTCTATTCTATTTAGTTTTTAGGAAGCCTCGTCTACTTTGAACCGCGATACACAATGGAGTGGGCACGAAAAAAGCACTTTTAGTAATGGAACAACACACGCTTTCAAAAAGCTCTTCTGGTTTGTTAAAAGTACTAATAAGCTTACTGCTTCAGAAATTTTTCTTAAGGCGTTATTTTTACAGGGGCAATGATCAAATCTATTTTACCAAAACTCGTTATTTTCCATCCATGGCACAGAAGAATCGCGGAGAGATATTAAAAGCTGACCTATTTTGGAGAGAACGATTAGGTTTTATGGCCAATTGTGCGGCAAAAGGTAGCATTAGGAGTGACGAGGAAAATAGGAGATTTTGGTGTACAGACGTAAAGGGCTACCAGCAGACAGCTTCCTGGATTGCAAAACACACTGCAAAAATGTCCAACTTCAATTAGCAAGGGCATTTTATCGGATTGACAATCATAAAATATATCATAGGCACATAAATATGAACTTAAACGTACACACAAGTACAAGGCACACAAGTGAGAGATGAATGGGAGTGTTTGAAGCCAACCAGCGTGGAATTATATTTTCACATTAGCGTTATCAAAACGGAAAAAAAGAGAAGGGGAGCATACAGAAGGCAGCGTCTCAATATATAGTTGACATTATTATTTATTAGGTGAACGGGGAGGATCAATTATCGGGAAGTGTCTATTTATCAGCAATACAAGTTTAAATTGGAAAGCGTTTTATATTTGAAGATACAGGAATTAGACACAAGGAGGGTAAAATAATTATGCATGATAATGGTGAATGAATATGCAAAAAGTTATTTATTTTGTTTTATTTTGTTGAGTTATTTACTGTTGTTTTTGTTTGAAAAGTTGCTGGGAAATTTCTATTAACTATATAATTTAATTTTTAATTCACATTAAGAATATTAAAGATGTTCTATGCTAATAATTGATGGCACTGTAAAGAAATCAAAAATAATTAATAACAGAATAAAAGAGAATTTTGAGCGTCAAAGAAGGACATTAACTTCAGACTTATTTAGCTTCTTAGCTGCGGCATTACACTTTAGAGCATCGAGCGAATATTTTATAGGATTATTAGAGAAAATTACTGTATGATTTGGAGAAGTTCTTGGACTTGCAGTTGAGAATATCAATTACCTTCCACTATTAGAGCTTGAGTTAGAGATTTAGACTCAAAATTGTTGTGAATCATTTTAAGGATATATTATCGAAAAATCCGTTTGTTATTTCCACCATTAAATTGAGATCCTCGGGCGTTACATCGAGAAGAAAAATGAGTGCGCCAATTAAGAGAGGTAGGCATTACTGGGTGGAACTCGACTCCGCGAAGGGTGGTTGGAAAACGGCGGACAGCAATAGCTCCCGGTAGACCTGGAATAAACCATTAACCGCCCTCGAGTATCAAAAAACGATGCGCGGCGCTTACAGGCGAAACCTGAGGGCGCCTTCCTTTGCACTTAACGGTCATTGGAACGATGATGCTGCGAAGACAATAGCAGATGGACTCCAGTCAGTTGAGAACTCTTTTACGCCCAAGGAGGAAAAGGCTGTTTTCCACATTAAATATATCATAGTGCTTCGATATTGGAATGCCTTGAGCTTTATTGCACTTAATGTTTAGAGGGAAACGAAATAATGAGATCTAAATAAATCACAAATTACCAAGACCCTCTCTAACTCACCTCCCAGCATCTTCGGTTCCCCCAGTTGCACATAAAACAATACATCCTTCTCGTAGCTGTCCTCCTCTAGGATGCAAACCGATATCGTTTTCCTGAAGAAAAAGAAATTAAAATCACATTATTACATGAATCAAAATTTTAAAAAGTGGCAGGGTATGATTTTGAAAGTGGATTTTTTTTAAATTTCATCTTTGAGCAATTGGCGGAATATGGTTTATTGTCAACTTTAATCGGATAAATGGCAGATTTTGCTAGACAACTCTGTGGTTAATGAATTTAGATTCCGATCTTATCTGCTGAAATATGGATTTCTAGGGAATCAAATCAAGTCCAGTTAAAATCCTTTACCTCTCCAGAAAAACTGTTATAAGGCTAATATCATAACAGAGAAATTTGAAACACCTTAGAAAATCAAGATTGAATCATTTCAGGTGATTATGATTAATTTATCATTGTAGTGAAACCGCATTGCTGCGGTTATTAATTAGTTAATAGTGCGAGATTAATATGTAACGCAATTGAACGCTCTGGAAGTCGTGCAATAAGAATTTAAAATTGTTATATACAAGTCATACAATGTGGAATCTATAATAAATGGATAAAAAACGAAAAGTGTAACTTTGTCACCAGAGAGTCCTATAACCAAGCTATTTAACGCTGACCTCAGAATAGAAAAATCAACACCAACGTGAATTAATGGAAAATAATATCTGATTAACAAGTAGATGATTTCACATACGTGATGTAAGCGCAAAAAATAACTATCCTTACTTTTAAACCAAGGAAAACATTGCGCTAATTCTCCTTTGATTTAAAATGGACGGAAAGAAGACCTCATGCCAAATGGGATCAAGGATCTAAAAGAGCAAAATTAAACAAACAGGAAGAGATCATATGACGTTAGATTAGACGGTAGACTTTAAATTGAAATTTGAAGCTTTCACATGGTGGAAGGATTCCATAATAACAGTGAAAAGCGTTGCCACTTCCACAACTTAAATTAAACTTAACTTACTTAAACACAACTTAAAATTAAAAGACGACCGGTGTCGGCTGTCAAGCCGTCCTCAGGTACATTAAAATTAACTATGGAGGTCGGTGGACCAATCTTACATTTTTTAGATTTGACCATTTCCATAGAGAAAAATAGAGACACATTTGCCGCCTAGCGGAAGCCTACCCATACGGACACCCATCATACCAAACAGCTCATGTCCTCAGCTCTATTCCCATAAATATGCGGCCTTCCACGCCGTGATTCACCGCTTTATTAACATCCCCCTACGGGAAAATGAGTTTGCACAGGAACTAAATATTATACGACAAATTGCCCATAACAACGGATACAAGCAATCCATAATCAGCCGGATTTAAAATAGGAAACTTAGAAGTTTTAACTACTCTCATTCAAGTTCCTTGCTACCCGCTGAGCCAAAAAAGGCAACCTAATGGTGTAAAATACCCTTTATCGGCCCCTTGTCTTTTATTGTGGTAAAACGAATCCCGAAGAATAATTTTAAAGTATGCTTTTATAATAACAATACCCTAGGCAACTTCTTGAACAATGCCAAAGACGTTTTGACCCTAATTTTAAATCAGGCATATACAAGCAATTGTGAATGCCATCACATTGGCCAAACGGGACGAAACTTCAAGTGCAGAATTAAAGAACATAAGACATGCTGGAGGAACAAGGATGACTCGTCAGCCTTCGCCCGACACCTCTTGGAGACGGGGCACCGAAGAAGTTTTGACCCAGAAATACTGCATTTTACTGGGAAGGAAAGGAATGTGTAGATTGCCTTAGAGATTCGGGAGATTAGCCTTGAATGAAAAGACCTTCTCTATGACATAACCTTCCCAAGCCCATCATCCCCCTTATTACTCATCACCTTAAACACTCCTCCCTCCCCCAACCCTCCTCTCCCCCAAACAACCCTCGTGATTTCCTCGTCCCCATACTCAGCCAACCCCCTCCCTCCTCCCCCTCCCGTAGCACTCCCGGAGTATATAAACCTGTGTTCTGCTGACAATTTCTTATGTACCTGAGGATGGCTTGACAGCCGAAACCGGTCGTTGTTTTAATAAAACTGTGGAAGTCACAGCGCTTTTTACTGTTATTGTTAGATGGTAGATTATGTGAAATCAATTTTCCAGATAGTGTAAGCAGTGGCTGCGACGAGGCCAAAGTGTTCAGCTCTAGATCAAGTCTTCTAGTGGAGTCTGGGCGTGAGAATTGAATCTCCGCTGTCTTCTGAATACGATGGGCGAAATCCGTGTTCAAGCGTTGGGAGTGTGGCGGGGGATGCCTCCAAGGGAACCCTTCGCTCGTGTTCTAAGTCATTTTGCTTCCAGAAAAATGTGTATTCTGTAGAACTAATAAATATCCACTAAATGCGACGGTAAACAACAACTACATTCCCAACGAACAGATAGGAACTCGCCAATTTGATTTTCTCGTAACTTGTTGGTAGTTTACTCGCAAAAAATACAAATTAAGTGTAGAGTCAAGTAAAACTGCAGGTCACCAACAGTCGCGAATAACCTTCCTCGCGGGATAGACTCCATCTCTGACGTCTCTTTAACGTATTAAATTTTCAGATCGGCATCCATCTCTGGCTAAGTTCAATTTGCAATGCCCAACATCAATGAATCAAATAGCCAGGAAGCCAGGTTGTCAAAAAAAAGAACCGTAAGGAAAGTAAAAGGTGTCACCCCATGAAAGTTTCAAGTAAGCGTATATTTTCGCGCTATAAGAACATATCAAACCATGGTTTAAAAACGGAAAATGAAGCCTTGAATTCTTTCATGGGAAGGCCCGTTTTACCATACTCGCAGTACGAATTGTTTCTCTTCCTTTAGGTTATCCAGTAATAAATTCCAAGCAAGTTTTCAACGCTTTAGAGTCATTATCAAGGGTCACTGAGAGAACACGCCTTGAAAGCAACATTGAATATGAGGGTGGTTTGAGGGAAGAAGGGTGGGTTGCCTCATTTGCAATTCACTGTTGACGGAAGGAGGGAGGGGGTTTGGGACTGTGTAAGGTGGTACAGCTACGGGAATGTGTAAACCTGGGCATTAAAGTAAGGCAGGAGGCTTTAAATGCTGAGCTCTTAAAGTCTGTCAAATCATTTTAAAAATTGTGTTGCCTCCTTGTCCACATTTAAAAATTTCAAGTTTTCTAAGTATTGATTTAAAAATCTTTGCCTCATGTATGTAAAATTACAGGGTAGAAGCGCCCTCTATTACACGACTCCATTGAATTCTGGGTGAAGCTATTTCTGGTTCTCTTCAGGATTACTGCCGCATTTTTCCCCCGCTCTGATCGACAACCTTCTCCCCATCTGTCCCACACACACACACACGCCGCGGCGTTGCAATGTAATTACCATTTAACTGTATGGGTTGTATTATGTCTTTGGCATTAAACGAAGGTTTGTATAGAGTTATTAGGTTGTAAAAAGAAAAGTGCGGTATTCTTTTGGCGTACGTACGTCTGCTGTGTTCCTTATGCTACCTAAAAACGGCAAGTTGTTCCATTTCTTCTTTCAAGCATTTGAAGATTTCGTGAGGCAAGTCGAGAAGGTAGTGGCTTAGCGGTGTAGCTTCTTGTGCCGTAATTTGCTGGCTATCTTAGTGCTCAAACAGTTCCACTGGGAGATTGGTTGAACCTTCGTCAACTTATTGGAGAATTTCTAATCATTAAGTGGGAGATTTATTGGCCCATTGAGTTTTTAATGGATTGCTGTCGATTTGCCTTTGTGGTGTTGGTTTGACGAGGTCGAATTTATCTCGTACGCAAAAGTATCTTCCCGGTAGATAGCGAACTGATGAGTATCGGCTTCGATGGAAATAAATGAATTCAGGTAGCTAAGTGTTCAAGTTCCAATTTCCATGGTAAAATTATTGCCCTTAAGGAGGGAATTTAAGACGCATAAGAGTTGCTGTGATTAGCTCGAGGTGATGTTCCATAGGCATAAGATATCGTATGCACAACTAAAGTAGAAGCAGACAAATTCAAAAGAGGGTGGCTGGATGGAAAATGTTTCCCTTCCAATGAGTCCATATCTGCGAAAATCGGGGAAATGGAGGTCCCGTGGACAGGCCAGGATTCTGTCAACAAGTTAAGCATTTTTTAGAAAGTTATTCTGAAGTGAGTACAAATTTAGTAGTTTTCTTGTTTCCCTCTCTTTGAGCGCTCTAAGGCCATCTCATCTGCATCTTGGGCTGAAACCAAAGTGGACAAAGGAAGTACTAGTGAAAGGTATCCGTTTGCCATTTGGGGGGACGCTATTTTTGTGGCTAATTAAACGGAATTTTTTTTCTCCGCGCGTCGGTTTGAGGGATGAGAGGCTACATTCTATTAGAGAGAGAGGGTAACAGAGAGTCTATTTAACTGCGAGGCTTGAAGTGAGATGGGATCGTTGCGTTCGACACAACGAAGCGAATGAGAACGCATGGCTTGTGGGTTTTTGGAAGTCCAATCATTCTCGGAAGAAGAGGATTTAATTTAATCCACTTTTTACTCGCTGGATGCAAGGGGTTACAATTTTTCAGGGATTTTTAGTCTCTTGAAAACTTTCCGTCCTTATTTAACTTTCCAAACCAATTCTCTGAAATAAAATCGGAACTCTTTTGGATGTACTCAACTCTATTTGACACTACCAAGCTGTTGCCTTATTCCGCATTGGAAAATAATACATTCCTATGGGTCTCTGCCTCTTTAATGGCACCATTCAATTCACCAACTCAATGCCGGTCAGAGAATAGGTGTTGAACCATGCTGTCAGCAATTCCTTGTTTTCTGCCCAGCAAATCCCTCTTCAAGGCCACATCAGAAAATATGCTTAAAAAATGGAGATGGATTTGTGGGGGGAGGGGGGGGGGGATTAGGAGAAAAATCATTGTCTTTGTTTAAAAGCTCGATCTCCCGATAGGAAAAGCTGTGAGATGGTAAAGTGGTTAGAAGCGGACGAAATTATCTCTATGATGAAATAAAGAGAGCTTCTAATTTGGCTTAATTGAAAATGTAAGAAGAATAGAAAATCCGAATGCCAAATTAATTATGGGAAACGATATCTCCGAAACCGGTTGTCAAGGCAATCATCAACGGGGAGAGAGCAACGCGAAACAGGTCAGAGCCTGTCGGGAGCCAAGCGGAGATAGTATGGACTAGGTGCATTGTCTCATTGTCAGTTTTGGACTGTGAAGAGAGACAATTTCTTAGCACAAACGCTGTGTTGCTCCTTACGAATCACCTTAAGTTTCTTGAAGTCTTACCAAAGATTTCACTTGGAGGATGGCCCACTCACACCAATGTGGGTCCTGGGACAAATGTTGATGTAGAATGTAGAGGTAGTGAGAGATTGCGTAATCGTATTAAAATTTCAGCTCCCTTTGTGATCCGGATCTCCTTGGCTCCTGCTTCAGCAACCTCAGCGGTCTTGCTGCGGGATTTTGTTGAGAGTTGTATGTAATTGGCCACCACTCCTGATTTCAGAAATTTTTAGCTGAAGAGGATTATGAGGCTCACTAATCGATACTTAATCAATAAACATTCTTGGATAGGAAGGCCCGTTTAGCCATACTCGCAGTCGGAATCACTTCTTCTCCTCAAGCATAAATTTGTGGAATGCGTCCTACATTGTTAACGAAACTATTTTTTATCACTGTGATTTTCCACGCAGATTTTTCAATAATTCCCAACCAAGGGCTCAACACTTTATCGCTATTATCAAGGCTCTTCTCTCTTAACCCTCCCTCTAATCACTTTAATATTCACGGTATGCTTTCTCAGTGACCCTTGATGACATGGCATTTGAACAGATGTACACTCAAATCGTTAGATTCAATCAATTGCTGATATACACAAATTTGCCTCTAATGTCGGCCTTCCACTCGTATTCTTGAAGTCTCATGCTCCTGAATGTGACTTTCTGTGCGCTTCTGCCAAAAGTGCGTGCAAAAATGGCGCCGATAAAGTATATAAAATTTCTTTTTCTCGTTTGGGTCTTCTAATTGATTACGTGCCAAGAATTTTGGGACTGTTTGGTAAAGGTGGGCCACATAGTTGGAAAAAGTCCAGAGGAGGGCTTCATCAGGGTTGGAAAATACATTAAGACTAAAAACGTACAATGTCCCGTCATCGCAGTTTTGAGACGGAAAGCTCTCCAGAGGACGGGGAAAAAATCAAGCCTTGAAATAACGGTAAAACGAGGGTTATGGTAAGTAATCTGAGGGAACAAAGTATGAGCACAATGCACTACAATATCATTTCAAGTTTACTTAGCCATTCACCAGGAATTTTTCTATTCTGCATAATGGATATGGAGTTTTAGTCCCGAAGATGATGGCAGATGATAGCTTGATAAAGAACCCATTTTTATTTTCCTTTTTTTGGTTCTTGTCTCGATGTCATCGGACCATTAGACCTTTAATGTAATTTTGATAAATTTCCGTTTCCAGAAGTAAAATGAAAAACGAACTTGACATGGTCTTCTTATGGATGTAATCTGGAATGGAATGCGGCTCTTTGTTTTAGCCTTAGGCAGAAGTTTGACAAACATGGGACCCCCTCCATTCAATTCCACGCAAAAACAAAAACTGTGGTGCAAAAATTGTTGGCAATATTTTTGACTTATGCAATAGTCTATGTTTAAAAAATAATGAAAAACATACACATTACGCGATTAATAATGTAAAATCAGATAATTATAGACTTTTTTCTAAATCCTACGTCAGTACACTCTGATAAGAAATGCACTGACGCAAAATTTGAAAATTACTCAAGCGCAATTCCCGATAAGTAGAGTCATAATATTTAGGCAGTAGTGAAATAAATTATGATATATTGCTAGTAGATATTGTTTTAGTCTAAGGTGTTTTCTTGGTGTGACTCCAGATAATCCGAAATGCTACCGTACGAACGCATCTTAGGTTCATTTTAATCGATTGTAGTGTGTTTCCTTCTTTTGCAAAAATTATTTAGAAATAATTGTCGTGGAAAAGAAAAAAAACCGCAAGGATGGAAGTGTTAAAGGAATTATTATTTTATCGTGAAACTGAGCTTTCGTCTAGATGCTGCGTAAATATTGATTAAAGGCATGCGATTTTCCAACCACGCAAAATTCAAAAATGTAGGACAAACATGTATCTCCGATCGACGTGGCAATGAGATGATGGAACGATATTCCAAGTTGTATTGTCTTCAGTGGAGTTCTTCATGTATTATATATATTGTTAATTATCTTGTATTACTTTTACCTCGGGGCTGAGCTTAAAGCCACCGAGTGCGTCCACCGGGTTGCGGATGGTGGGTCGACCTCTAGATATAGAGGTTAGCTGCGAGATAAGCGAGTTTACTCGTCGAATCAGTCGTGGTCATCGAAGCAGTCGTTGACATAAAGAGGCGGCACTCCGAGGGGGTATTGGTCTATCATTGGGTAGGATGGGCCTTTAAATGATACAGAACCTGTGAAGATGCCGTGACTTGGCGACGGGAGACCGCCAACAATTATGCTTCCTACCACCCGGAGGAGAGGGCAGCAGCTCTTCTTCACATGAGTGGAGGTGGAGACCACAGTGGTCGTTACAGCGACACTCATTTCACTGCAGGCGTGGTAACATTTAATTTAACGGCTGTAGTACTCCGATGTGGAAGGCAAGGGGAAACCACCACATTATTATACAGAGGAGTCGCAGCTACTCCACTCCTTTATTTCTTATAATGACGTCATGATTACTTTTATGTTGCACTAACATGTTTTCAGAATGCATTTCTTACCCTAATAGTATATTTTCAATTATATGCTGCATTCTAGTCAACAGGAACGGCTGCTTAAGACAAGTACATGCACGGTGAAGCCCTGATTATCCGTGCGAGCTATATCCGGACTGCGGATTCGTCCGTTCCTCGCACACCCATTCAGAGTGACGCCAAAGTAAACTTTTTTTTTATTTTCCTCCAATCGTGAGTTTCACTACCGACTGGCCCCACGATGTCTTACGCCAGCCTTCGTGCCGCCACCCGAGGCTTGCCAACATTTCATAGCGGCCGGGATTGAATATTTTTGTCATAAAATTTTTTTTGTCATAAAATGCTATTATGTACAGCGAGGATCTTTTCATCGGAAAATTGGGTTATTTTCTCAGGGAGTTTATTTATTTTGGCTGTGCTCCGTAGAGAAATGAATCCGAAAAGAATCAAAAATCGGATTATCCGTGTTTCCCGATTATCCATCCACCCTTTACTAGTAATTAGCACGGGAAATCGGGACTTTACTGCATTAAAATAATTGCACTTGCATTGTTTACCAAGTAAAATTTTGAGTTGTTCCAAAGGACAGTAGTTCTGGAACAATTAAATCTACTAAACCGGCGAAATGTTTCACTTTCGAAGACTCGTCAACTCGTCAATATGGTGTGGGAGGAAAGATAGTTGATTGAGAAAATTGAAATGAAGCATAATTCGGGGGTAAGTGTGTTTTGAAGGACGTGATGGGGGAAGAATGTTGAGTACACGGAGTGAAGGAAGGAATTGAAGTAATTTTTTGAGGAAAGCGAGTCACTGGAGGAATTCATTGGCCAGAAAAAACCTAAATTAACCAGCTGACATCTATCTATAACAATAATAATCACTTAAGAAAGTGGTACAAAGTTTCAAAAATTGCCAATTTATTCCAAGCAAGAGCATTTTTCGACTTAAAAGTGTTTTACTTAAAAAATTGAATGTGATTGCATTATTTTTGGAAGGGTTTATTGGCCAGGAAGAGTATTCAACTCCCTGATCGTCTCATGGAGCAAATGGAATCGTTTTAGTAATAGTTTCCTAACTTCATCATGAGCCTAATATATTTATCACAGCCACTCAAGCAGATTTAATTAATACTTAAAGATTTATTTTCTTGAGAAAAAATGAACTAAGTAATTTGCGGCAGCCTGGTAGGCTATGTGCTGGCCTTGCAAACCGTAGGTCACGGGATCGAACCTCACCTCAGGCATGTTGGCAGTTTTGTCCTGCGTTTACGGTTTGGCTTAAAATTAATCTAGACGGTGCAATATAGACTAAGAAGGTGTGCCTAATAAACCAACATCTCCGACCACTACGAAGTAAGTAAATTTGAAGATGCATTTCATCACATTTCTTTGAGATGATACACAAGGACTCGTCACACTGGAAGTAGCGATGATGACGCAAAAGCAGCGAAACCGTCCGAGATCCTGAAACGTTCAAGCACAACAGCACTGGAAATATTGATTTACGTGGTTGAAATATAGATTGGAAAATATTAAGATTAACAACTTAATGGGTGTTTTCCATTCGTAGACGCAAGCTGACAAGAGTTGACACGAGTCTTATTTATTGTTTTCCATTCGTCGTCGTGAGTTACCGACACAAGCGGACTCCTCACACTAACTCTGACGGGAAGCTAAGTCGACTGAGTTTAAGACATCGGTAAGAAGATTTGCGCAAGCGTTGTTGCCACGAGTTTGGAAAATGTGCAACTTATTCTGGGTAAGACGCTTATTTAAATGAATAAGTATGATGACTAGAGATTCTACTGCGCAGTACTTCAACAAAAAATTATCATTCTGAATTACTTACATTGTTCTCTTATTCAGATTTGGCATGTATATAAATGAAGTAATTGTTGAAATAAATGAAATTTACCACAACTTAACTGGCAAATCTACAAGTTCTTCAGAAATATTAAACTTCTGTTTAAGATTCCCACTCGTTCGACTCGTGACCAACGCGCATCATCTACTTTCCATTCGTAGCTGACTCGACGCTGGCTCACACATTAAGTGACTCACGAGAGTCGCCCGGATGGAAAGCACACAATGAAGCCAATATCTTGCAAGTCCTTTCAAATCAATGATTAGTGGAGGCTCCCACGCCAGATGCCATTCAACACGGGAAGTGTTCAGCACCAGGGGTCGTCCTCGGAGAATAACCAATCTCAAAGAAGTCTCTTGAGAGTCTGAGGCCGACGCTCGGGAGAGGTGTTCCCCCAACAAGGGTTCGTTCCTTCCTTCCAGGGAACATTGCCCCACATATGAGCAAATAAAACCAGAGCAATGCGAAGGGGGGGGGGTGGTCGGGAGTGACGCGCGAGGCGGCGGCGTTTTGCGGGGGCGTCTAAAAATACGCCTCCCACTTCACCTGCACCCGCGCGAAAATAGCCACTCCTCCCCGGTGCCCGCCCACGCTCCGTCCGTCAAGGCGTCCGCTGTTCTCGCCTTCACTTTCTCCTCCGTCCGTGGGCCACGATGAGGTAATGGTGGAGCGAGCGATTCGTCAAAAGCAAGGGAGCGATCGTCAAGTTCGAGATATGAAAAGGAGGTAAGGAGCGACGTGGACCACTTCCGAATCGCTCAGGAAAACTGACGCTCCCTCAGCGACACAGCGGACGTGAATGCCACCTTTCGGCGCGATTGGTAGTTGGTCATTATGAGGAGACAACCGACAAGTGAGGCTAATTGCGACACTTTAGGATAGGTGGGCGATTGCTTAGTGGTAATAATATTCCAGGGAGCGGAGGAAGGGTGGAGAGAAACCCGGTGTCGGCATTGGTCTGCTCTTAACGAAAAGGCTCCAAGGGGACCACGGCTTAACGGTCCATCCGACGGATGGAGTACTGCACTCGAATTCCCTTTACTAGGCACTCAAGTAGGGACCGATATATACCTTCCACTGCCGAGATTTGAACCCGGGACCTCGGGATGGGAGACCAGTACCTACTGCCTTGGGCTCTAGCCTACAATCCAATCCCCTTAGCGCGATTCTTAACTGATATCCAACATGGACTTCGTTAGGGTTAAAGGATAAAATGCCATCAAAAATACCGTTTTTTATCTCTTTTCACATTTACTATTATGACTCCATTAATATATTCCTATATAATGTTTATAATAAATAAAATAGGCACAAAATGGAGGTATTGAATTTAGTTTCTTTAGCTAAGCCGAATCAGTCCCATTTCTACAGGTAAGATGTGCTTATTGGATATATTGCTCTACTTCCGGCTACTGGAGTTTAATACCTTGCAAATATATTAATTACTTCATCACGACGGGTTCTCCGCGTTATACAAAGAGAATACTTACACCGGAGCGACATTTGGAGCCGTTAGGCCAGAATAACCAAACAACGATTTTTGCTGCTTTTATATGCGCTACCTCCTTTTGTTATTCCGCTGGGATTAGCTTTTTAACAACCTTCAAACAACAGATGAAAGCTTTCTTCACGATAAAAATTCTGTGCTTTCATAATTTCATCAATAATTTTTATACCTAAGACTATATGTCAGTCAGATTCGACCTAGCATCTGTGATTACAGCCTCTTGATTCAAGAAACTGTTATAACCACAGGCTATAACATTTAACCTTCCTCCATGAAATATACTCTAAGGCAGTGTTTTACTCACAGCCTTATTATATTTACATTGCTATTTACTTACAAAATACAAATAAGTTTGTTGGTTAAAAATAAAATGGTATTGATCAACCTTGTTGGTGTTTTCCATTATTTATGGCAGCATCCACTGAAATTGCCACAAGATAACAACAGATTATGACCCAAGGCGTTGGTTGGTTGGCACTAATGAAACGTAAAGTTTTGAAAGATTTGAATTTGTTGCGAAGAAATTAAATAAGATTAGGAGTAAATATTCCAAAAGTTCATAAATGGTGGCCGTTTCACTACCATCCGTTTTGGTGGAGCGTTCGGAAGGATGAAGAGGATAAAGTACACGAAGGGGAAGTTCACCATGCACCTCATTGCAATGCGTGAAAAGCCGCTGACCACTGCGACAACATACCTCGATCCAGGTGCTGATGCTTCTGCCACGGGAAACGGCAGTGCTCGGATATGCCTTCAAGTGGGCAAATCATCATGCGTACAGAAAACTGTCGCGGCTAACGCAGCTTGGACATCGCTAGATAATGTATTTGAGGGTAAAACCAAGACGCGGTGAATTAACTTATAGGTTGCTTTATGTTTAATTATTAAGTACACACGTATAAAAATAATGCCTAAGAGAATGTCACTTCAAATTTAGGGCTGTCAAAGAAATGGACGAGCAAGGGGAAGGCAGTGGATGATGGTCTAGTCAGGATCGCGGGTCTGCCGAAGACGTGCTTCCCGCATCGGGTGGCAGATGAGTCGAAACTGAACTCACTAAAGAGCAAGTGCTCAGCCTTGATGAAGAGCTGCTCTGCGGGAGAGTTCTGGAAAGCCTCGGTCGCACGATATCTAAAGGACCGCGACTCCCACATTAAGCCGTTGATGGATTCGAGAGCGAAGCAAGAGAGAACGAGGAAGGGAACAGGTGAAGTGTTTTAAGCTTCGAGACTGGGATGGTGCTGTTGCCGACGCTCATTCTGGTGCCACTCTCATCGTCACCCAACACCATTCACGCACGATCACCAAAGTTGTACCCATTAAGTTAAGTATTATCAATAACCTATCTCGCGGATGTTTTCCTCCATGTATTTACCCGTCAGCGGGTTTTGCTCTCGCTCGCTCGGAGTGCTGGATTCCTTCCCCGCATAGCCTGAAGTACTCGTGCACTCCAGGAAACGCGTGGTCCTTTCGTCCCCCCCCCCCCCCCCCCCCCCACCCACCCTGAGCCTTGGTTCTGCCCTGGCAATCTACTTCCCGCCGCACAAGGATCTGCATCGACGACTCGTGGCATATAGAGTCGTCAGCGGTTTACGCAAAAAGAGGCAGTTGAAAGTATTGCCGTAAAACTCATGAATATGATTCGGTCTCAACTGCTGGAAAAATAAGGTATAATATCTACAGAATGTCGAGATAATAATCTGTATATTCCAATAAAATTTTATTAAAGTATTACTTTAACTCCAAAAAAAATAGCACTGCTAAGAAACTATTAGTTAGCGATTATTAATTATGTACTTTTTCCTACTTCGTCCGTAGCTGGTTCCTAGTCTTCACAGTAACAGTGCTCTTTCACCTCTTCAAGTTTACTTCATCCTAGTTTAACACTGGTATTGGTCTCTTCTCTCCTGCTGCATATCATAATCTTAGTTTCTCCTTGTTGATTTTTCAGGTGATGTCTGTCTATTGTCCTTTACAATATTAGTAGATTATTATTCAGATGTCTCTCTGTCTTGAAATGCAACCGCACGTCTTCTACAGTCCTCCTTCACTTGCAGGACTTTCATCTGTCTCAAGTCGACGACCAACCTCAGTTCCTTCGAAAGGCGCTACACGCCATCCGTTTTCCCTCAATACACCTTGAGGGTTCAATCTCAACATACTTCCGCAACACCGCATCTATTTTCTCTTTCCCGTCAGCAGGCCCTTGATCCACCACGACATTGGTCTTAACCACCTCGAGAAAATATTAGCGGAGTATAAGTGATGGACGTTTCATCATCTCAAAAGCCAATTACTTTCGGCAGTATTAATTGATAAAGAGTTGCAGTCAAATGATATAAATCGTTAGAATGGTCCCGTTCTCCGTTGTTTTTGGTGTCAACGCGTGCCGAAAACTGTGGTTTGCGATGCGCTTGTATGATGCGCTTATAATTCTCAACAAAGAAATGAAAATTATTCATAAAAATTCATCATCATCGGTCAACAATCCTAGGATTGGTTTGACGCAGTCCTCCACTCGATTCTTCTATCGACCAACCTCTTCATATCGACGTAATTTTTTCTTTTACATCCTTTACAACTTGCTACAAATATGTCATACGAGGCCTGCCTTTTCCATTTTTCCCATTTACTTTGCCTCGACAATTGCCTTCATTAGGCCATCCTGTCTCAAGATGGGGCCGATTACATTGTCTTGTCTTCGTCGTTTGTCACTCGGTCGATCCATTTTATCTTCATCATTCTTCGGTAGCACCACATTTACAACGTTTCCAGCCTCGTTCTTGCTTCGCTGCAATATAGTAAAACGCTCCAGATGCATTTTTAATGAAATTTTTCCTCTCTTCCTTGTATTTGCAGCTGTAAACAGAATCTTATCTGGTAAAATGCTCTTTTCGCCTGGGAACTTCTACTGGCAATTTCTCTTTTACATCATCCACCGCTGAATACTCGGTATCCCAGGAAACAGAACTCTTCACCTCCTCGATTTTTTATTTTCCTTGTTCAACATTTGCCCTGGCTTCTTACCACCTACGGCATACCAATACCTTAACCCTTCTTTTTGTTGATTTTCAGGTGATATCTGTTCAATATCCTTTCCATTTGAATCGCAGCATGCCGATTTTCTCCCCGTGGATATTCACTCCCGGAGAATTTTGTTTGAATTCATGGATGGCTTTCTCAATGAAGGCATTGAACAATACGGGAGACAGTGCACAGTCTTGTCTCACTCCTATTTTTATGCTTGCTTCTCTACTGCTGGGTCCAGATTTGATTACAACCACCTGGTTTTTATATAAGCTGTGGATAACTCTTCGGTCATTGTATGATACTCCAATTTCTTTGAGATTCATTAGCATCATATTCCAATACAAGTCAAATGCCTTCTCCAAATCTACAAATGCTACAAACGTCGGGAGATTCTTCTCTATCCTCTTCTCTATAAGTAGCCTAAGGGCCAAAATCGCTTCTCTTGTGCCCCTGTTTCTTCTGAACCCGAATCGGTCCTCATCCAGGAAATCCTCAGCTATTGCTCTATTCCTCTACAGATGATTCTCGTCAATATCTTCGAGGCATGTGTCGTCAGGCTTATGGTCCTAAAATGTTCACAGTTCTCACCCGTCTTCTTTTTGGTTAAAGGGGATGATGATATTCTTCCCAAAGTCCGTGGGTATATCTCCTGTAGAGTACATGTCGCACATGGTTTTGTACAGCTGAGTAAATATCTTCTCTCCGGCGTTTTTTATTAGTTCGGCAGGAATATCATCTATTCCCGAAGCCTTATTTAACCTCAGATTCCTTACAGCTGCGTCAAATGCTGATCTCAAGATTGGGGCTCCCAAATCGTCCTTATCGACTTCATTTTCCTCTTAGATTACTTCTGCTCTAAGGTAGCTTCCATTGCACACCTCATCCAAGTATTCCTTCCATCTCTTCACTTTGTCCTCATGTTAAATTAAGAGTTCTCCATTCTTGTCCCTGATGCTGTTACATCTTGCAGCTCGTTCCTTGAACTGATTTCTCACCATCCTGTAAGCAACTTCCACTTTCCATTTTCGAGGTTGCTTTGTACATCTTCGCATAGACCCTTCATCCACATTTCCCTTGCTTTTCTTGTCTACGGTTTATTTCATTCCAGATTCTTTTATAAGGAAGTTGCCCTTCTTCAGTTTCCACATTTTTATGATTTCTTCTCTCTTCAATAAATTCTAAGACTTTTTCTGTAATTCATGGCTTCACCCTGACAACTTTTCTTCTCCCCAAAACTTCTTTTACAGCTTCATGTAGCCCGATTTTGATGTTCTCCTATCATTCTTCCTCTGATTTCACAGTTTTTTTTGCTCGACTATTTTACCTTCGATATTTTACTCGAGAGGGTTCCATCACGTGATGATAAGAAGAAAAGAGTGTAGCAGCTGCGACTCCTCGGGATAATATTGTGGTGGTTTCTCTTTATCTTCCACATTATAATGCCATAAATATCAAAATCAAATATCTTTTTTTTGACAAAGTCATGACAATGACCTTAAAATTAATCGAGAAGATTACAATCGATTTTCTAGCAGTATGGTATAAAATCAAGGCACACCAGTGCCACTGGTGCATCAAAATCCAAGTTAATAAGGCGAAGATAGTCTCTAAGCACTGGTGAATGATGTAATGCCAATTGTAATTGCAATGTATCATTGGATTAAATCTGAAGTGTTCAGGAATATGGCTGACTTGTTTTTGTGAGATTGTTTACACTTCATTGCTGGCACACTTGTTTCTGAATTCTAATGCGGGCGGCAATTTAACTTGGCCCAACTTTCGTCTCATGATCCAACGACGAGACATCTATCCCTCCTCCTCTCGAGGGAGCCGGAAAAAATGTCACCGTGGAGATGTGGGAGTGAGAGGGGGGGGGAGAGTGTGGGCAAGCCCGCATTTCCAGTTTCATCCACTGTCGGTCAGCAGCCCTAATCGCACAGAGAGGGGGGGGGGGACGGAAGGAACGCCCAGCTGGAGAGGATACCCTTGGGGGGGGGGCTAGTCGGTACCCACGCACATTAGAGATGACTTTTTGGGGAGAGCCGGGCATCAAGTCCATTTTGCACAAAGGGATTGAAATTAGAGGCGTCGACAGTTACGCGATAAGCAACGAAGGCGATGAATGCACATCAGCCGACAAAAACGATTAGCTGATGGCAGCCACCCAGAAAACGAAACATTTTTGTTAACAATAAATCACATGAGTTATATGGACAAGTAATAACACAACATGACCCAACATGAAATTATTTCCACGGACACAAGAGAGTATTATTTGGTGGCCCCTGAAAAGTGCCGTGAACTGAAGTTGATATATATCTGATTGAGAGCAAAACATCATTTAATCCGGTTCCAAAAAGAATGCGGAGTTTAACAATAAAATAATTAACTTTCATCACATAAAATCTCACGGTGAACACTTTAGTAAAGCTAAATAAGAAGATATACGTATAGCTATCGGTGACTTGGAAAATATCTGCTTCATATATTCGACCATAAATGAACCAGGACCACTGAGCAAAAATAAGTCTTAATTCATGAGAATCTGAACAGTTCTCAATTCAATTCTTGATAACTTCCACAATAATGGCTTGGACGCATAAATAAGGCCTCTCTAGTAAGGCTCATTTAAAATATTGTTCTCGTTGCAATGGAATCCTATGAGGGCAACGTGCAGATGGAAAAGTCATCATACCGCTGAGATTCTATAAATCGTGCACACCGGAAATGCATGACCAGTATGTTCATCCAATCCCAAGCAAGGGACTCTCAACTTGGTTATTGCAACCGCAAATGACTCTGTATGCCACACGTCGTTGATTCAGATCAGTGTAAGGCGGCATGTGGATTGTGCCAGGCGAAACCAAGGCTCACAGGGAGGAAAAGGGACAACTGACCACGCATTGAAAAGGATTCCCCTCGGCCCTTGAGGGTAAACATTGCTATCGCAGTCACAGATAGACCTGAGTATAGCATATTCATGAATTGAAGCATATTGCCACACCACAAGCTCAACAAGTAACTATCTTCCCGACAGAATATGACAGGAAAATATGAAAATCCAAGGAAAGTATGGTTTACCTGGATTTCTTGGTTTTATTCTAGGGTATCCTGTTCTGCAGCATTGGACTGAGTCGCTATAGCTTTGCGGTTTGAACAAGATATAGGCAATGTTGTCACTTGTTAAGACTTGTATCTTTACCAATCATCCACTCCGCTCAGACCCTTCCCTCAATTCTTGGACCCATCCAATGTTTCTTGTTGAAATTTCTTTTTCTTGTGTCCTAGCATTTATGAAAGCTTAACACCATTCTGTTTTAATGGCTGTTCGTGTCTTCCACTGGATCATTGTGGGAGAGAGCCTTTACTATTCGCTGCGAGAGCGTCACTAACACCATCTTCTGTGCATCTTTATTTCGATTCTATGAATTATATTTATTTATTTATTCTATAATTTTTTAAGTTCACCCAACATGAAAACATAATAATAGGGTTCACGTTTTTCACAACTAATCATAATTACAATCATAATACACAAAGAACTTAATACACTTAAATTCAATTAATTACCAAAACAGTCAAGGCCGGTTGAATGTCACATACAAAATTCTGTACAAATTTATAATAATATCTGTCCGCGAAACATTTCCTTGGGTAAGTTTATATTTAATTCACTTGAAAGTGTACTGAATGAGATACTTTTAATATTAATAGGTGCATTCATACAATAATTTGTGTTGACACTTCTTACATAGAATGTACTTTTTAGTGTTACTTTTTTGTTGGGACTAAAAAGTTAAAATTTTCAACCAATTCTATACAATTACCTTTATTAATTACATCATGCAAAAAAAGTAAATCATTTATGACTCTTCTTTTACTCAATGTTTCCAATTTAAACTCATTCAACATAACTTTGTACTCCACATGATTCTCGAATACAGGATAAATATTGTGGCGTACATACTACATTAATCTTAAGAATCTTTTTTGGATTATATTGATTTTAATAAGGCTTCACTTGAGTGAAGAGTTGATTGAATCCTGAGAGGCTGTATCCCATAGTAATCCCTCGTAGTGAGTGCATATTTGGTGATGCCTAGCACCCAAGTCCTTCTCCTTCTGCGCACCATCGCCCGGTGGCGGCGTGCACACTGTGCTCTGTGGGGGCCGTGCCTGTGCACCATCGCTTTCCGCTGCTGGATTCGCGTTTGGTCGTCGATCGTTTTCACGAACTCTCTTCATTTCCACGCAGTTCTTACAATTTGAGATTTTTTTACCTTAACATGACCCTCACACGTCTTTTTCTTTTTTTTCCTTCACCTGGGCATGCTGCCCTTCGGAATTTCACGCATCCCTTCCATCTCAGGTCTGTGGGCCCCGGAGTCTCCCCTCATCGCCTCACGCAAAAGTGCGTCCCTTTCTCCCACTTATCTATGAGATTGTGCTTCCCAAGGGTCGCAGCACAGCAGCTGCCACATGCCCATTTCATTTAGGGCTTTCTTTGCCGTTATTTTTTGTCTCGATGAGTCTTTCTACCTTAACCTTTAGTATTCTACGGTGCTAGCCACTGTGAGTTAGTTTCCCTGTGTACCCTCTTGCTGTTTTTGTTCCTTCATATACTGGAACTTTTTGTAAATTATTTAAATGTTAATCACATTGATAATAGGCTTTCATAAACCTTTTCTCCGGCAACTACCCCTGCTTTGTTTTGGACATTCTCAGAACGAATCACTACTTTAAACGGCATGTCATCGGCAGTAATTCAGTCCTAGGGTTGGTTCACTGCAGCCCTCCATTCTGCCCTGTTATTTCCCTCACGCCCTAACATGTTTTATCTTTTCACGTCATTCTTTATTTGCCCGATATATTTGTCCCTTGGCCTTCCTCACGGGACCTTCCATTCAATATTCCCTTATATTTTATTTCTAACTAATTCCTTTGTCTCTCAAGGTATGTCCAATCCATCCGGTTCTTCTTTGGCGTAGGTTTTTCCACATTGACCTTTCTTCATCTGCTCTTCTGTACACCTCTTCATTCCTCATTTTATCTGTCCATTTAATCTTCAGCATTCTCCTCCAGCACCATGTTTCGATGACTTCAACTCTTCGTTGGTCTGATTTCCCGATGTTCCATGTCTCTGATGCATAGAGTGCCACGCTCCATACGAATGTTTTGATGAAGTACTTCCTTGTTTGCAGCCGTAGATTCTTTGAGCACAGTAGTTGTCTCTTCTTCATAAACGCCTCCTTAGCTTGTGCTGTCCTTCGCTTGATGTCCGTCGAGCCTCTTACATCCCACGTGATAGTGCTGCCGAGGTAGGTGAAGGTCTCTACTTGTTCCAATTTCACTCCTCAAATTGTGATATTTGCCCTAAGCTTCTCTCTTCCGCACATTAGGATTTTAGTTTTCTTCTTGTTGATGCTAATATTATATTCTTGAGGTACTTGGTCCGTTGTGGTCAGGGATGCTTGCAGGTCCTCTCGACTTTCTGCTACAAGTGCGATGTCACCAGCAAACCTTAGCATGTTTATTTCTTCGCCATTCACCTTGATGCCCTTGATACCAATTTCCTCTGCATCTCTTATGGCTTCTTTCATTTATATATTGACTAACGCTGGGGAGAGGTTGCATCCTTGTCTGACTCCTTCGTTTAATTTGGCTTCTCTCTTCCTTCCGTCTTTCATTCGCACTGTGGTGACCTGGTTCTTGTAGAGGCTATAGATTATTCTTTTATCCTTTTAGTATATACCAATTGCTTCCAGTATCTTGAACATCTTGTTCCATTCGACGTTGTCAAAGGCCTTTCCCAAGTCCACGAATGCCACATACAACGGCTTGTTTACGTGCATAATTTTCTCGGCTAGTATCCTTAAGCTGAGTATTGCCTCCCTAGCTCCTCGGTTTTTCCTGTATCCGAATTGATTTTACGAAAGATTCCCATCGACCTTAAATTCTATTCTACTGTTAATTATCTTAATCAGTATTTTCGATGTGTGAGACACCAGGCTGAATGTTCTGTCCTCTTCGCATTTCTCTGTCCTTGGCTTCTTCGGCATTGCAATCATTTCACTCTTCTGGAAGTCCTCTGGTAGTCCTCCACAGTCAAAGCTATCTTTGATTATTCCAAAGAGGTTATCTTTTGCTTTGACCCTGAGTGCCTTGATGATTTCTCCATTTATTTTGTCCCCTCCTGTGCCTTGTTGTTCCTTAGGTCTTTCACGGATCTGTCAAATTCGCTTATCAGTATCTCGGGCCCCCATTCATATTCATCCTCCCTGATTTCTTCTTCCGTTAATTCACCTTCCAGTTGTTTGGGTGCTTGATAGAGCTCTTCGATGTATTGCTTCCATCTCTTCCCTATGTCCTCCTGTTCTATGAGTATCTTTCCATTCGAGTTTCTTATGTTGAGGGATCTTCTTCTCCTTTCTCCGAAATGTCTTCACCAATTTATCAGCCATTTCTGCTTTTCCTTTCATTTTGCTGTTATTTATTCCTTCGCAGCAGCTTTGTATCCATTCTTCCTTGGCTTTCTTGCACTCTTTATTTACTTGGTTTCTCAACTTCTTATGCTGGGCCTCCTCAGTTTCTTTACTTGGATTCTTGTATTTTCTTCTTTCCACTATGAGGTCTCTTTTATTTGGGTCGTAATCCATGGCCGTTTTGTTTCTATCTCTTTACTCACAAGTTACGGCATGTGTGGAACATTTTTTTTAACTTCTACATTAACCCACGTCTCGCCTTGGACAGTCTTTGCACTACGCAAACCGTTTTTCTAAACTTTTATTGACTCTGCTTCATCTTGGAAATTTCTGGTGCTATTTTTAGACTGATTTGTAGTTATTACATCGACCAGTATTCATTTTGGACCGCTCGATCCTCGTACTTTAGGAACTATTTTATACTTGCATAATTGCTGATTTATTATATTACATTTCTCTTGAGGAATATATGATTCTATGCTGATACATGTCCTCTAAGGAGAGCATTCAACGGTGAGTGTCCTATACATTCTTGCTAAAAATGAGTGGGGGATAAATGTTCCGATAATAGTTCATAAGACCACTCTGAGAAGGAAGGTCACATTCATCCTCGGAATCTGAAGTTAGTACAAGTAAAGGGCAAGGGCCTAGCCACGTTGATACACCGGTTCCCGTCAGATCACCGAAGTTAAGCAACGCTGGGCCCGGACGGAGGCTGGATGGGTAGCCCCTCTCCATACCTTTACCATGGTGCTCTGGTCCCCTGCCTGCAAGTGGCGGGAAGGTTAAATGTATCTAATGGATCTAAAGAGGCTTAAGTGCCAGAAGGGGGCTCCAGAAGGCCCCCGCCCACCCCTCCAATCCAATCCAACAGTAAGTACATGTGAAGATAATTTGCCCTAATCTTCGAAGAAGAAATTCAAGTTTTTCCAAAAACGAGATATCTGAATTCGGAAATTCACAAATTCGATCCCTAAGATTTTGGAGGCAAGTTCGTTTCACGGAATACGTGACATATGCTTCGATGTCGAAGAAGTTTCAAATTTGAAAATCTGTGGTATGTCGTAAACAAATAAAAAGAAGGTGGTCTGGGTATTATTGTGCAAATGGCAATGTGGAAATTAGTTGCTCTTTGCTTCAAGATTTCCCACTCTCAATGCGACTATCAGAACAAGATAGAAGTATACTTCATGTAAACTAAGCAATAACATAAAAAGGTTTAGCCAATAAAAAAATTAAAACAAACAACTTTTAACTCCGTCCGTGCCGTTCTAAAGCTTAGATCGAAAAAAGGAATAGAGGGCTGAAGAAACAACGCGGAAATATTTAAAATGCTCCGAAAAACAATTCAGCGCCAAAGAAAGGAAGAGGAAAATCCAGGCCTTTATTGGAGCGGGGATCGTGTGGCAGCGAAAAGATTTTGTTGCAAGTTGACGTGGTTCTTGTTGGTGAACAGATTTTAATTGCTGTGCCTGCTTCTGTCTGCAATTTAGCAATGTCCTATTGGAAGGAACAGCATATACGTATCAGGGTCTGCGCAAAACTTCAGTACGAATTCCAACAAACACAAAATATGAAATAGAGCATTCGGAAACAATGCTTTAGGTCAAATTCAAAGTTGCAACTGCATAATATTGATCTGTTTTATCGACATCGATGTGGATTTCCAGAAAGAGTTCATACCTGTGGCGCGGACAATTAATTCAGTTTTCTATTGTAATATTCTGAGGTGGCTAAGGCAGAATATGAGGAGAAAACGTCCACAGAAATGGCGCAGTAACGTGATAGTTGTCCGCCATGATAATGCGAGACCACAAGCCACTTTTATCACACAGCTGTTTTTGAAACAAACAAAAAGCTTGACCGTTGTTAGTCATTCAGCTTACTCGCCCGCCTCGGCTCCTTGCAACTTTCCAAAAATGAAAATCCAGTCAAGGGGACAAAGATTTGACACGAAGATAGAGGAGGCTCACGCTGAATCGTAAGCTGTACATTCCGATACATGCATATTACTACATTATGGAGGTTAGGATCACTTATTCAGGTGCAGTTTCAGCCTTCCCCGCTTCTGAAACATTGGGCGGATTCCCGAAAACTCTCGGGAAGTAATGAAATGGCTTCAGCGCTAGCCGCATCCCTTACGGGCGACCAATAAAGGTTACAGCCGCGGTGCCACAGCACGGCGGTGTGTCAAAGAGGGTGGGGGACGAGAGGGAGAGAGGGGGGAGGTTGGACAGAAGGGGCAGCTGCATCATCAAGAATGCCCGCCGTTTCCATGGAGACCGTGGAGGAGTGGGTTGCGAGGGTGAGGAGGGTGGCGGCCAACGGACTTTCCTCGAGAGTCCCGCAAGGAACACTTCTGGGGGCAGATTTCCTCTCGCGAGCTGGAGTATGGAAAGCAGAGGGCGGCTAAGACATCTGCCGGCCCATCAACGGAACCGTCACTAACACACTCCAATCATTAACACCTGCATCTACGCAATACGCTGCCATCCAGCCCGAGGGTGTGTGGCAGGGGCTGAAGATCATCAAACGTGCACTACTTATATGCAACCAAGAGATAAAATGAAACTACTCTATGGAAAGATGTTAGATATAAGAATCACGTGCAAATAAATGGTCAGTATGTACATGTTAATGAAGTGGTTACTGATTAAATAGGAATTATTATGAATATATTCATCTGCATTTCTCTATCGTACTTGGGTTAACAGTGATAGAACATGCATCATGTACTTCATACTACTCTGACAATATGTCACGTACCTATCCCTTTGATATGCTCTCCATTGAGTTCTCTAATGATTCGAGGGAAATATGACATTTTTAATCTACCGGTTCGACTATCTACCTCTTTAATCTTGTTTATGTAATCAATTTTAACACAATACATTTGTTCTATTTATTTGTCAAAAAACTCCAATGAATCTATCTGTTTTAATTTTCAGCGGGAGATTTAAACGGTGTTTTAACCTACACTCTGATAATGATTCCCAACCCAATTCTTCTATTAATCTTAATACACTGCTAGACCTACAGCAACACATTTTAAAAAGCCTAGCTGCTCTACGCTGATCAATGCCTAGTCCTGTGGTCAAACATGATTCATTCGTATCCTGCTGCGAGAGGTTGCACAAGCAAATGTAGTTTCTCTGTCACAGCTCATCGCTCCCATCAGAGCGAAGTGGATGAGACCAACATCAGGACACGATTCAAATGACGTTCACGCAGATAAGTCTTTGCGATACATGAGTGAAAAGGCCGTGGCTAATCCTATCCAGAAACGAAGAAAACCAAGTAAAACAGCCAAAGAATGTAACTCTGGTACAAATGAAGCAGAAAGGAGAACTTTCCCCTTCGAAGGGAAACGAATGTTGAACTGCAGTTTTCAATCGCAAAACTCACGAAAACAAATTCATGGATCTGATTTCACTGAATCCAGTCAGAGGCCACGTCGTCTTCTTACTCCTCCCTCACTTCGATCTCCTCCTGGTTGGCACAGTGATTATTTGCAAATTTAAATAGCAAATCACGAATCCTAGGATTGTTGACCGATGATGAGGAAATGTCAATTAAATCACGTCCAATTATTTGCTTTTCATCACGTTCACCAATGGGTTATGTCTCTTCCTTTTCGAGATTTAAATCGGTAGGTGCTACGACTCTTAAGTATTTTTGACAGTGTGGCACCAATAGATCCTAAAAACCAAATTATGCAAAACATCATTGCTAAAAATGGATGACATTTTTTGTCATGTGAGGCCATCGTGAGCCAGAGAACAGTATAGCGGTGGGGGTGGGTGCAGTGACCCTTTGCTTGTCCTTCCGCAATCAGTTGGACTACAACATCTTTACCTGCTCCCTACTTCTCGCAGTCTCTGCGCTGCTTCGCGGTCTGGATGCCCTGTCTGTAGCGCACTAAGCCTCTCTGTAGACTGCAAACTCCTCTTCGGTCCGGGATGCCTCTAGGGCCTTTCTGGATTGAGTCTATTAGGCTAACGATGTTTGTTAAGGCTGGTTAGATATGAATATTACATAGGAGTAAGGATATATTTACGGAGCACTTGTCAGTGTATCATAAGTTATGCCAACATTTTTTCATTGCTTGGGGGAGACGTTTAATGAATAATTACTTCAATTTCTTGTTTAGGAGAATTTAACGAAGTGTGTTATGCAGCCGTTGTTAATTGCCATTTCCTTTAGGCAATTAATTTCTTGTGAAATTTCTACTTCAGAGAGAGGATTTCCAAGGTCTCTGTGTAACATACTTTGAAATGACGCTATTTGTTTGATGAAAGGTGTTTGGATAAAGAGTGAATGACATTATCTGTGCCCTAGGGTTTGCGGTAAATGACTCAAGTGTGTTTGTCGTTTTCAGTGGATACTCTCAGGTCCAGGCAGTTTAATGCGTCCTTGCCTTCAGTTTCCATAGTAATTTGAATGTTAAGTTTAATAGTACCACAATAATTGCTATTACAACTTCTTATGTATGTTTTAGAGGATGTTACAGTTTCTAAAACACGCTAAGTAAATCTTACGCTAATTTTAATTGAAAATTTATTCGTGATTTGTGGATTTTGAATTAATAATGTACTCAGTACTTTTCTTCAGTAAATCGTGCAAACGTAAAGCTTTTAAGGCTTATTGCAATAACCTGAATTTCTCAGCACATTAGGAAAAGCCTCGATTGTTTTCAAAAAATTCACAGTTTTAAATGCAGTGTGATTTAAATCTTTATAATTTAAATTCATGATGAGTAGTTTTAGCTTTATTTTGATTGCACTTAATTCATTTGCTAAACTTTGAAACAATTTGTTCTTGCCCAGTACCAAAAATTCGTCATCAACTAAAATACTATACCAAATGCCCTTTTCTCATAGCATAAAAAGGGTGTAACATTTTGAAGCTCATTCTTCCAGGGCATCTGTCACTAACACTGACTTTTGGTTTCCAAAATGTCCTGAGAAATTTTCCGCCAGAAAGCCGACACACCTCAAAATAAAGATGCCCATATTAAACTGCTCACAACATTATCCTGATTTCTGTTTAAGCTCTTCCCTAATGGTTATCCATAAACTTTGTAACTGGCACCATACTATGATTCAAATGTATTAATGTTTCTTCACTAACACTCATTCATGCGCAACGCATTAGTCCTTCAGTCGAGGACCACTTAAAAATCTTTCAAGTGAAGTTGCACGCCCAAGTTACAATACATAGCATTGTCGCTGCACCAGCAGTGAAAACACTGCTGTGTACATGCAAAATATGACAAAACTTTGTTAAATTTGTTTCACACTTGGATTTTTCATGGCCCAATGGCGAAGAAGAAAGAAAAAGACTTTACTATTCCACTCTTTTGAAAAGTATTCATTCACGACTAGTTTCAATACATTGTGGCAAGCCGGTAACAGAGAGCTTCTTTCTCTCGGCACTTACTCCAGGGAGGAGGGGGGCGTGTCAGGGGGTGGGGGGCGGCAAGGGGAGTGGGGGGAGGGGGTAGGTTGCGTCGACATTCCATGTCCCTACCTTGGATGGACCTTGATAATGGCGTTGAATGTCGTAGCAGTGGTTGGTGGAAATTACGTTCGGGTCATAAGATACTCTTGTGAACTTGTTTTAGGAAGATTTTCGTGAGGTGAATTATGAAGTTAGCCTTGCTTCAGTCGTAGACAAACCTGGCTTAATTAAAAATGCTAGATTTAGCGTTAACTATGGCATTACTCTAGTGGAGTATGCATTTTAAAATACTGCTTTTTTTTAGGTGATACTCTCGCCAAGAAATTCGGTATTAATGAAGCCTGGTCCAGGTAATTTACCACTTTTGATTTGTTCAACTTCATCCATAGACATTAGCAGCCTATCAGGGTATTTGAAGTCGTTAGGACACCCTTTGTGCATGAACCGCAAGAAGAGAGGGTTGAAAACGAAACGCCAAAGCCGGCTTGGCGAATCAGCAAGGCCTACGAGGACTTGTATTCAGCTCGAAATGACGCAGCCGAGCGTGCATTATTAGATTCCCTTAATAATTGATTAACCTTCCTTGTAGTCGCTCTACGTGACGGATATCCTTGCGCAACAATTGAATGAGTGACTCGGCAGAATGCGTAACGAGGCATTGAAAACGCCCGCCCCAAGTGAATTTGTGCCATCACCTGGAGCGTGGCTGACATTTTGATGAATTTTATTCGTAGAGAAACAGCCCGACATCTAGCGGCGAGCGAAGGGAAGGAGGTCTCTCTCCCTTTATACATTTCGTTAATCCAAGAAGCAAGTGGAGATATTCAGAGAAAAACTCGCTTCGAAACAGGCCGACATGGATTCAGTTGTTGCATTTTTTGCAATTATTGCCTGATTCCATCCCTAAACCATTCACTCATAAATCAAAAATTAAAATAAGCAAAAGGTGACACCCACCGAAAATGCTGCTTTGATAACATTGACGTCATTTTCCTCCCGTCCTTGACTGCTCTTATGGGAAGGGAAGGGAGTGGAAGGGGGTTCTCGGAAGGTTTTGCTCGAACAGATGCTGTCGTAATCGCTCCTATTGCCAGAGTCAGCTGTGTCCCCCCCATTGCGATAAGGCGAAGTAGCTTCGCGGGCTCAGTTGTGATTGGACGAAGTCGATATACGTCAGAGGTTGCACCACATCCACTTTTCCGAAAGGGTTAAAAAACATCAGTTTTTCGCCGCTTATAACTCGAGAAATAATTGAAGGATCAACAAACGGAAAAATACGGCTCTTTTTATTTTACAAACTCTATCACATTCGGCAATTAAAAAAATATGGCAAACGACCCGATTCTTCTGATGCGTACAACACCCATTTCCCCAAAACACAAATCCAAAACACAACATTGATGTCCATTGTACTCTATTTCAGGGGTCTCCAAAGAACGCATAAACTCCAAAACCAGTGACACACGAAATTCCCCGACCCTTTCAGTACTCATTGAAAATACTCATTTGGACTAATTTTTAGAAAAAGAATCTGCAAAAAACATTGATAGGTTTCAAATACAATATGCTGATAATTACATCAATTTTATTCGAAATTTTATTTAAATCTGAATTGCTGTTGTGCGGTTTCAACCAGCAAAGCAAATTCGTGGCATTTTTGGTAACCTTAGGGCTGTGTTTTTAATCGTTCCCGATTGAAACTTTAAAGTATTTAGTATTCTTTATGACTACTTTTCCAAAAAGAATACTTGTAGTGATGCAGGTGAAAATACTCAATCCGTAATAGCATTCATGTAAATTTTAAAATTCATATTTCCTTTTCGCATAGCTTGACCACTGAGAGTTCTTGTGATTTTAAAAGTTTTATACTTATGATTGTAAAAAGCTTTCGGGATTCTTCCGCGTTGTCATTGTGTAAAATGGCGACGTTTCCCCCACTGTACTGCGGGCGTCCTCAGGCCAGGCTGAAGTGAAAATGCTCCGAAATTGACGCTTATTTATACTTGTCTTCTGAGGTGGCCGCTGCTCGCTGATTGGCTGTTGGTGTTCGTGTGAATACTCGTTTCCACGTGTTGGAGAGTGGGTAGCTGTCCTCTCTATTCATATTGTTGGGCCTCTTGGAAATTTCAACTGCTTCCCTTATAATTCTAGGGAAATATCGCTTTTCCCTCGAGAGGATTTTTGGTTCCATTAAATTCACGGAATGGTTTGGTTCCATCGAAACGTGCTCCGCAATAGCCGATTTCTCCCCTTGTCCGTTTCTGAGGGCCCGTGAGTGTTCTTTCATTCGGCATTGTACAGCTCTCTTTGTTTGCCCTACGTAGGATTTTCCACAGCTGCAGATGACCTCGTAAACGCCTTCGTGAATTTCGGGCGGGAGGCGATCCTTCGCTCTGATGAGGAGACTGGATAATTTATTGTCGCATCCGAATCTAGTCAGTATATTATGCTTCGCGAGAACTCGCGATATTTTCTCCGTGGTTCCTCCAATGTAGGGGATGAGAGCACGTGCGACAGGATCTACAATCTTGGATTTGTCGCTCCGTTGGTCCAAGCGAAGAACCGTTTTTTGGATTGTGGCTTTATCATATCCATTCTTTCCTAGGGCAGCCAGAAGATGTTTCTCCTCTTCAGGAAGCGATTGTTGGTCGGAAATAGTTCGAGCCCGGTGAAAGAGGCTGGTTATCACAGAACTCTTTTGCTGCGGGTGGTGGTGAGAGGAGGCGTGGAGATAGAGATCTGTGTGGGTTGCCTTCCGATGTACCGAGTGGCCCAGGGATCCATCTTCTTTCTTGGTAACTTTAACGTCCAAGAAGGATATCTGGTTGTTGCTTTCCTTTTCCATGGTAAATTTTATGTTGTCGTGTTGAAAGTTGAGGTGCCGGAGAAATTCAGTCAGGTGTTGTTCCCCGTGTGGCCACACAACGAAAGTATCATCCACGTAGCGAAGCCATATTTTGGGCTTCCAGTCGAAAGTCTCGATGGCCTTTTTCTCTAACTCTTCCATAAAAAGATTGGCAACTACAGGAGAGAGTGGGGATCCCATGGCAGTACCTTCAGTTTGTTCGTAGAAATCACTGTTCCACTGGAAATAAGATTTTTTCAGACAGAATTCTATGAGGTCCGGACAGTATTTGGGGAGGCCTTCATTGGTCAATCTTCTAGCGATGTTCACCGCTTCTGTGATGGGAATATTGGTAAAAAGAGATACCACGTCAAAACTCACAAGGATATCCTCTTTCTCTATATCTATCTCCTTGATTAATTGCACAAAATGCTTGGAGTTTTTGACGTATGATGAAGTTCTACCGGAAAAGGGAGATAGGATTTGTGCCAGGTGTCTTGCCAGTGGGTTGGTAGGTGCGTCTATGGTGCTAACGATTGGTCGGAGCGGTATGTCTTCCTTGTGCACCTTGGGAAGTCCGTAGAGCCTTGGTGGTTTCGGTGCCGAAGGCACGAGGTCTCTCTTTTCTTCGGGCGGAATAGATGAATTCTTGATCATCTCTCTCACCTGTCGTTCAATTTTAGCTGTGGGGTTGGAAGGCAGCTTTCTGTAGGCCGATTCCGTCAGCATTGTGCGGATTTTGGTGTCGTAGTCAGTTTTTTCTAATATGACAGTAGCCCTTCCTTTGTCCGCGGGGAGAATAATTATGTCCTTCCTTTCACGGAGTTCGCTAATGGCTCGTCTCTCTGCCCCCGTGATGTTTGATTTGGGTGGTTTCGCGCCTCGCAAAATGCGAGTGACGTCTTCTCGTATCTCGTCCGCAGCATTTTTTGGAAGCTTACGGATGGCCGTCTCCACGCCGGTAACTATTTCCTCCCTGGGGATTCTCTTTGGGGCAACGGCAAAGTTCAAACCTTTGGAGAGAATTGAAATTTCCGCGTCGCTTAGTTGGAGACGAGTAAGGTTCACAATGGTGCTGGTCTCCGCCTGCGCAGCGCCCCTATGCTGAGCCTCTTTTAGGTGGTTATATTTCTTCACCTGTTTCTCTCTGGTGGCTACATACACAGCATTGGCGGAATCGAAAGTTATTATATCCACCTTCTCCCAGTCGTCGTGATTCAGGGTTTTACTTAAGAGTAAATGAAGTTGATATAAATCCTTCGAGCAGCGATGGAGTTCAAAACGGGTGTGTTTAATCCGTTCCCTCAGTAACGCTTGGCTGGTCCGGTGAAAGATTCGTTTTGCAGCTTTAGTCTGAATGTTGTGTCGTATTCGGACACAATTCGGAATTGTGTTTGTGTCCCTGCATCTCTCCAAAAAGGCAAGAGAAGATAATAATCTGCCCCTTTTCTTTCGAAGCGTCTCCAAGTCCTTGGTCCACTTGTGAGTATCCTCCCCGTAGAGGCGGTTCAATTTCTGGCGAAGATTTTCGCGGCGTTCCGATGATTGTAAAAAGCTTTCGGGATTCTTCCGCGTTGTCATTGTGTAAAATGGCGACGTTTCCCCCACTGTACTGCGGGCGTCCTCAGGCCAGGCTGAAGTGAAAATGCTCCGAAATTGACGCTTATTTATACTTGTCTTCTGAGGTGGCCGCTGCTCGCTGATTGGCTGTTGGTGTTCGTGTGAATACTCGTTTCCACGTGTTGGAGAGTGGGTAGCTGTCCTCTCTATTCATATTGTTGGGCCTCTTGGAAATTTCAACTGCTTCCCTTATAATTCTAGGGAAATATCGCTTTTCCCTCGAGAGGATTTTTGGTTCCATTAAATTCACGGAATGGTTTGGTTCCATCGAAACGTGCTCCGCAATAGCCGATTTCTCCCCTTGTCCGTTTCTGAGGGCCCGTGAGTGTTCTTTCATTCGGCATTGTACAGCTCTCTTTGTTTGCCCTACGTAGGATTTTCCACAGCTGCAGATGACCTCGGCCACCTCAGATGGCCTGAGGACGCCCGCAGTACAGTGGGGGAAACGTCGCCATTTTACACAATGACAACGCGGAAGAATCCCGAAAGCTTTTTACAATCATCGGAACGCCGCGAAAATCTTCGCCAGAAATTTTATACTTATGTTTGAATTTCTTTTTAATTGGGTTTACATGAGTGTAAAAAGGAAATAAAGCGTTATAGCACTAATGCCTCGATTTTGTTTTAATGCTGAAGAATTGAAAAGAAAAACAATGTTTCTTGTGTGTTGGCTAAAGAACCGTTGACGGATGGCAATGTCATCAAAGTATGTTTGATGGTGGAGTGCGAGTTTTGCCACACAAATGATATTTTTAATACATTGCCACTCACGAAATATTCGCCGGGTAAAATGTGAGACGCAGCATTATTCAGTTCGTGGTTAGCAAATCACTATTCTCTAGTCGGTATTCTTTCTCTCTGAATGAATCAACTAATTTTTGAAACTTGAAATATTTTTACGTGGCATTGATGAACTAAATTTTGCAACGGATACAACATAATAGCACAGTATACATTGATTGTAACAGGAAAAGGTGTGTTTAAATAAATTGGCATAATACGAACTCTACTCGTTATTAGTGCGTTCATAGAGGAAAAAACGCTTGAATAAAGATCTTGGCGGGGTAAACTACGTTATCTCGAGAGGACGTAGGAATATCAAAACAGTATTTCTTTACAGTGTTATCCACCAACAAAATCTTTTTGGAAAATACATTGACACAGGCTGTGTCTTGAAAACTGTCATTTCTGCAAAAACCTTATTCACTCATGCTTCAACCGATGAGGTATTTTCTCGAGGAATATAGTTTTGACTTATGTCTCCTTACTACACTACAGTTCAAGGACTTAGTCGTGGAATGATTATCTCACGCTTCATTCAAAGAAATAGATAAGATACGTTTATTACAGAGAAAATCCATTATTTCAGGGCTTAATCAATTTCAATAACGAATGGCTGATTTATTACATTTACTTTACCTGTGCCGTTTTAGGCTGCACTAATGGTAGGGATAGAAAAATGTTTCAGAATCCGTTTATGATCCTTCGCTTAATAAATACTGATATTGGTGTCAAGCTCAAATGGAACGGTTGAGGGGACTGCAATGTTTGACATGTCCGATCAAAGAAGTGTGATGAAGTCAGTTGTCGTGGGATAAGTACACGAAGGAATTGCAGAGGAGCGCCTTGAAAGAAAGATATGGAGCCAGTGGTGATGGATGCGAAAGGATGACTGATACATAAATATGAAAAGAATCACTATCAGTGGAACTGAGTGAAGAGCTGCTAAATTTAGAACTGATGAATGGTGACAAGCTTATGTGAACGAAAAAATGCTCCGGCTGTGCAGCTAAAAATGCAGTTACTTCCTCGTCGGAACACAAATTTATCTCCCTAATCAGCTTCTAGCTGAACTTTATGTTGGGAAGTACGCGATCACCGTGTCTTCAAACTCCCAAGTCTCCTAGCAAGAGCGCGGAAGATGTCTCTTTGGCCGCGACAAGCGATTTTATATTTAGACGCGGTCTCCTTCGTCCAGTGACGATGTCTAGACATGCGCAAACGTCTTCTCACTCCGTCCTGGCTCTTGCGGGGAGGTCGAGATTGCGTTCCAAGCAATTTCACATTGATAACCCGCTCAAGACGCGAGAAGGGAGTCGTTGAGTCAACGGAGAAGTCCTGAAGGATGGCGAGCCACGGCAGGGCCACCTCTCGAAAATTACTCGAATCATGCCACTCACTGAATTTCCCCAAGGGCATGACGGAGCCTTTCTTCCAGATTTATCACGGCGGTCAAATGCAAAGTCAAATGCCAGCCAAGTGCCAAATAAAAAATGCAGTAGTTTTTCTTCCCAAGAAGGGTAAGGAGTGCCCAGGGAGTTCCCCAGGGTAGCGTAGTAGGTCCGCTTCTATTTCTTTTATACATAAACTTTTTGGGTACCGTAACTAGTAGTAAGCCTAGACTTTTTGCAGACGATGCGGTAGTGTATAGGGGTATATGTAAAGAAGAAGACAGGAAATCGCCTAGCAAGGATTTAGATGCAATTCAAGAGTGGTGCGATTAGAAATTAACCTTAAAAAGTGTGTAGCTATCAATTTTGGGAGGAGAAATAATTCGATAGAGCGTGCGTATAAAATTAGTAACACGAAGATCGTAAACATTGAAATCATAAGATATTTAGGTGTAACAATCACTAAGGATTTATCGTGGGGAAGACACATCTGGGATATATGCGGCCGAGCGAAGAGAAAGCTAGGATTTATAAAAACAGTACTTGGGAAATGTGATGAGGAGACAAAAGAACGATGTTTCTTTTCACTAGTTAGGCCCCACCTTGATTATGCAGCCAGTGTATGGGATCCGAATGAATTAGGTTTGATCAGAGAACTAGACAGTGTACAGCGTAGAGCAGATAGGTTCGTTAAAAGGTGTTACGATAGGTTGAATAGTGTTTCAGAATTAATAAAAGAATTAGGGTGGGAATCATTATCAGAGCGTAGGTTAAAGTACAGGTTAAATCTATTAAAAAAATCAGCGTATTATACTAGATTCGACCAGACAAATGAGATTAGAGAGATAGATTGTCGTACCGATAGATTCAAAATGACATTTTCCCCCCGTCTATAAGAGAACAGAATAGGCAGCATAGGAAAGAGATAGGTAGGGGAAATATTTTAGAGTATTCTGTAGTGCATGATGCATGTATTCACCCCTTAAATACTATAGATACTAACAATCTAGTTGCATGAGACCCTATAGTTGCTTGTTTGCATGTAAGTAGTGAATGCTTGGTGATCTTTACCCCCTGCCACACACCCTCGCGGTGGCTTGCAAGGTATCAATCCGATTTATTAATTGTTTTTCTTGCCACTTTGGGTATGTTTTGATGGAATATCGCAAAACATTATGACAAATATGAATACGGACGTTCGTGTTAGTTGAAGGCTAACTTAAAGGCTCATCGTTTAGTGTGCAATTATACTATTCTATCATTTCCACAGCCTCCTCCTAGTTTGCTAGTTATCTCGGGGAAGGTGTCCGCTACTAAGGTCATTTGCGCCACTAAGAATAGATGGGCAACTGCGTAATGGCGGAAGTTTTTCAGGGAAAGGAGAGAAACCCATTGTTTGCGTTAGCGAAATCTTTTAGCGAAAGGCGCCAACGTGCGATTGGTTGTATTCGACGGACGGACTAGAGACGTGCTCTCTGCATAGCACTCAAGTGAGGACCGGTATTCCGCGGCGAAATACTCCTACATCGGGAATCCGTACCCCAGCCCTGGGGATGGACTGTCCTAGCCATTCAATCCTCTGCAGTCTCCGTTTCCTCATTCATCAGGGACTCCCAACCACACCAACCCCCCAACTCCCACATTTCCCAATAAACCATGCCAATGTTTTACTTACTATGCACCGTCTTTCAGCACCAAATGCCACAAATGCTTGCATTGAAATTAGGAATTTTAAGCTCTCAGATGCACAAACCACAAGATGAAAGTGAACCACGGCCACATTTTTTAATGCTGAGAAATGTAGACACAAATTTTACATTCAGTTGCACTTTGAATTATCTGGTCTAACAGGCTCTATGCAGTAAGTATCCCCAAGTGTTACAAATGGAGGATTGTTGACGGCAGAGCATTGATAGCACATCAAGAATATTACTGAAAGTGGAACGCATGAACGTCTGCACATCAGGGTGATTAATTCTGGGTGTCATGCACGCTGGTGCATCGTGGGCATTTGTGTTATGAAATCGTGGCTCTTCTGATTATTTGGCGTTCCATGTGGAGCTCAAACATGGCGCTTGTGTCACTGCTTATATGCAGCGACATTGTTAAGAACCAGGTCACATGCCAAGAATCATAAATGCTGCCACGAATAGGAAATGTACAGAACCGCCAGCGGTGTCCGTACGCGTTTGCAAAGGAGATTCAACGATTTCCAGTTGTCTCTTTCGGGAGCCGCCGCGTTTGGATCTTTGTCGTCCGAGCTTTCGCGTCCATTGCAGGCCATTGCATCATCAGGGTGAAATACCTACGATGGAGTAGCATCTTGGCTATTATTTATTCACGAGACATGCCCCCCTCCCTTATCCTTATTTCGAATTGTTTCTCGTATCTCCGCTTGCGTCATTAAGTGGTGACTCATCTTTGGACCTCGGGTGATTCGGAGGGCTTTCCGTCGGGCGGCGGACGAAAGAACCTCTTCCACGCGGCGGGTGTCTAGTTTAATGCCGTCCTCACGGTTGAAGTTATTCGGCTGTTTCTCTACTTCGACCGCCTCCCACATGAATCTTGGATGAAAGCGAGGTTCTTTCACTATTCGCCCGTGTCTTGTGCGTCAAAATGCTATGTTTGACGCCCACACTTCCGGAAGCAGCGTGTTCCGCGACTGCGGATTCCCAAATGGTCCAAATGATCGAATGACTCGGATCAAAATATTCTTTTGAATGCTTTAACTTTCCACCCAAAATCCTTGCGTTTCAACATTACGTCACACGCTCTACAATTTAGCCGTGGAGGTGAGGGCCGCAGTTAATTTACATCCATAACCTAACGAGGCAATCAAGCCATGCAGATGTGATACACACAGAAAGGCAGACTAACCATATTAAACTAGAACCTTATAATTATTTCATTATTTAAGAACAATTAAAGGAAAAAATGTAACGATTGACTTTCAGAGAAACATTGAGGTGAAGCTAGTACTCCGTGAAACTTAGATAACTACTCGGTGACAATCGGTGTTGTGAAATTTTAAGCCATAGACGGATAAAACAACTTACTCCCACTATTCCAGCAAACAAAGTGATTTAGTTTTAGATGGTATAAGGTTGCGCAGATAATAAGCTAATAGCGAACATTCCATTAGCATCTAGATGATACTCTGCAAGACACTATAAATGTGTATGGCAGGGGGTGAATTCACACCAAACAAGCATATGATAACATGCTTAAAACGGATCAGTAACTATATTCTAGTAGAAACATAGCACAATTTAAAAAAGAGAAAAATAGCAAAGCAAGCATGCAGTAACATGGTTGGGTTAGCTTAAAGTTGTTATACCAACATGCAACCACCTATTCTATCCATTTATATACTTTTATTTACCTTATACTATTGGATATATTTATAGCTACGTATATCCCTAATTATGCGAGGAAAGAAAGACATTTTAAATCGGTGTGTTCAGCAATCAATTTCTCTAATTTTGTGTACATATTCCTGTCTACCGTAGTATTTAAGAGCCACATATCCAAATGAAAACTTTTTTTGGGTTTTCAAATAAATTATGCTGCGATTTATAGGAGCAAGAGAAAAATAAATTATAAGCAAATTTTCAAAACACTATTGCTGTGAATACTATTAATGTGACATGACACACCATACAAATATATTAACGAAACATTTTGCTCTGATGAAAGCAAGCCGTACATCACTCAACGCTTGGCAAACGCCACTTTAGAAGCAGTCTCTCATTCAACATCCTTCATGTTTCGGATTGTCCCGGGGTGAGGCGAAAGGAATGAGGCCTGAGTGGGCAATTAATGTCGGGGCGTGATGAACATTCACGGCCCCTTCACGGGGCGGCCGGTCCCACTCCGGTCACACTCTTCGCGCACCCTGCCCCCCCGACTAGGGCCGCGTCGAGGGGCGAAAACCCTACTGACCAAGTCCCTTCAGCCAGACTCAATCTGCTCTCTGCACTGGCTATTTAGTCAGGCAATAGGGGGAGTTCGGTGAGCAACTTAAAGTCCCGGAATCTTTCCAACATCCAAATCTAGATATACCTAATCTTGAGAACCATCTCAAGGACCTGTTCTTTGTTGGCGATCGGCAAGAATGGGAGGAAGGACCCAGCAAAGATATAAAAAGTGAGATGCCTTTAGAAGTTAACTATTATAATCTACTCCATCGAATGTGTGCAGAAATTCTAATTCCCAGTGGTCCCAGTAGTTCAAAAGGCCAACGCCATTCGTTTTTCCGCTTTCATCGGCTCAACTGCCGAGCTCTTTAGGGATTGAGTCTTCACTCCGCAACAAGAAAAGGAACTGGAGTACTTCCATGTGTAGGAAGCAATTTCCTTTATCAACTGAAGTCAGGGTGGAGAGAGAATCCCTGGATCCCTGGATTCTCTCTCGACCCTGACTCTGGAATGGAGAATCTGGAAAAATTCTCTATTTGATCTAGTTCAAAATCTCATCCGATGGTCAGCGTTTCACCCAGCTCCTCAAATAAGTTTCAAAAAGAAGTTTCGCATAAAATCACCACTACTACTGGGAACTGAAGTCTGGCTGTGTATTTTGCAATCCAGCCACTACACTGATAGGATCTTTAGAATTTTAGGCAGCAAATGCATAAAAAGATTGATTTTCGCCACCTACAATTTCTGCCTCAATACTACGGAAGTTCTGTAATCGGAAATACTTCACCACTTTCACCTTCGCTGCAGCATTTTCAATTTAAATGAACAATTTCTTCGCATAAGTTCAGCAAGACGGAAAATTTTCTGCAACTTAATTTTCATTTTAAGAAAAAAAACTAAAGAAATTATGCAACTACAGGACCCCTTTTAAGTTATCTGGCAAAGTAAAAATCGGCATTTATTTAAGCATATTAGAAAACCTAATTTCCCTGAATTTAAGAAACATTTCAATAGAAAATAGAAAAGAAGAGATTCGTCATAGAAGCTTCTCACTACTGTGTTAGAATATATGCTGCCCTAAGGAACTGAAAGGACGTAGATTTTCCGGGATTTCCACTTCCCTGGCTTATTCAAGCTGCATCTGCATCTACATCTACATAATACCCTGCAGGCCACCATAAAGGTGTGTGGCAGGGGGTGAACTCTCACCAAACATGCACTAAATATCATGCATAAAATTTGTAATTAAAAATTAAAATAGCAAAGCATACATGCAAAAACATGCTCTTAGTTGGGTTAGCTTTAAGTCCTTATACCAACATGCATCCATTCAAATGTTATCCATTGCTACACTCGTACTGGATACATTTACCGTTATTCATATCCATAATATGTACGTAGTTGCATATACAATATAAAAAGACAATAACCAAAAAATACCAAATACCTACTACACCCCAAGTGGACTGAATTTCGATCATATTTGCCTAATTGATCACAATTTGCCAAACATAAGGACAAATTCCTCACGTGACATGGGTTATAGCTGGAGCTCATTCAATGATTACTTATGAGGTGAATGAGTGAGGGCGTGCCGAAGCAGACTGTAAACGCCTTTGAAATGGTGGAGGCCCTTTGGTGACCATTACTTAAGTGCTACACTCACATTGTTATGGGATGGAAACAGATTGCCTTGAATAGGTTCTTCACTTCCATGCTTCCACTGGTTCTTACAGATGCGTAATTAATTATTCAAGTTAACGCTTTTACTGTATAAGGGAGAGCAGAGAAGCCTAACTTTATTTTAATGGGTGGATTTAGAATGGCCCGATACGAGAGAAACGCAAATGTGCAAGAATTTTGATCTTGGATGAAACATTAAGTGAAAATTTCAGACGCGTGGTTTTGTTTCATTAGTTTGCAATCTCACCTCTTTAATGAGTCTTTGCGGGAAGGCAGGAGATCCGTTTCGCTCTCTTAGTGATCGGCTCACGAACGGTTCGTGAATTGTCGAAGCTTCTGTCGGTAGCGCTATCTGCTTTTGCCGATCTCGGTGTGCTGAAGTTCTTCACGATATGCAAATTCAAAAAATACAATTTAAAATTGTTTGTGTCTTTCTGGCTCTTGCTTTTTTTCCAACTCAAGCTTCAAGTGGAAACGATGGTGTCTCCATTTCACGTTCTTTATGAAGATGAGATGGGAACTAATGGCAGGCGGAGATAATGAAACGGATCAAGAGTCGAAAGATGAAGCGGATGAATCGTCTAAAAGACCAGCACATGACCGGCAGTTCACCGCTTGAGATACGAAGATGGTCACGCCGCCTGGGTGGCGGAGTTTAACTACGAAAAAGTGACATTTTATGACGTATTCTCACTAAAGTGAGATTACAAAATAACCCCTCTGGGTAAAGCGAACTACTTACTCAATCAGGCACCAAAAAATTATCATTTACTACCTAAAAAGCAAGCCATTTTTAAAAAGACCTCAGGGAGAAGGTGTATATAAAGATGTACAACCTCGAGAAGTCACGACTGCAGAAAGCAGAGGTTCATGCGCCAGGCAACTATCGCGTCTTATTAGAGTGGAGTGGTCGAGGGACAAAAGAAGAAGTTTCTCACTCCACGTCTTCCCGACGGTCGCTTAAGAGGACAGGGTGCTACTACCCGCCGCATTCACATCCACGACACTTTCATCGTCGAAATCGATGACTACGGTAACAAACTCCACCTGGTGGGAGGACGCGGAAGGAGAGGCGAAACGAGGGGGGCACGAGAGACGATGGGGCAATTAAGAGAGGGGTGGGGCAGGGGGTGACATCAAGGGGATATCATTAGTGAGAGAAGAGCCCCCTCGCCATTAGCTTAGTCATTCCGCGATTTACAAGCGAGGCGATTTGGTGCGGGAACATATTAAGGGAATGACTTGATTTAAGGCGACCGAGCGGAATGGTGGGGAAATTTAGGGGCCCCCGGCTGCAGTTTGTGTGTTGGAGTAGGCTTAGTGCCAATTAGGCTCCAACAAATACTCAGCTCTGACAAGAGAAATGAAAAAGTCACAAAAAGAGACAGTGACGCGGTAAAATTCGGTGCAGGTTTTGGGATATCCACACAAATCAGCTTCTGAAAATTTTATCACCGGCGAAAGCAAGAAATAATTGTAATGACTGCAGAGAACACAAGAGGAAGGAATAAATGCATGTTGAACACCTAAGCGTTGAATATGTTACGGAGTTTGGCGCTTTGTGTGTCTGATAGAAGGGAATTGAGGAGAGTGTATGAGAATCGGTTGGCGGCATCAAAGATGAGGGCCGGGAGAATGGTGAAGAAGGCAATATCGAATAAAAAAAAATTAAGGAGAAAATGTTTCCACAGAAGACAGAAAATAATGAGATTGAAGTAGGCAGTGATAAAAGAGAGAATCAAAATTTACATTGACCAACAATACTGACCATTGGATCATGAAACCCAAGATTGTCTTGGTACAAATGTGATAAAGAGGATATTTCATCTCAAGATTAGGCTGTCTTCGTTTAAGAAATGTAACCGCCTAACAAATATTACTGGGTTAACCACACCAGGCATCTGGATGACGAACAGTATTTTAATGTGACTCTTATAGCTTAGCAGCCCATTTTACTTGCATGCGCCAGACTCAGGAAGGCGATCTCTGCATCACGGAAAATCGACAAGAGGAGAAACCCCTTGTTGCACCAATAGCGCCTTTGCTCCGGGCCCTAATCCTCTTCACCATTCATCGCCTGCAGTGGCCACACCACAGGTGTCTCTCTCCCCTACTCTGGCTCTCCAGGAATACAAAGGGTGAACAGGTTAAGCTGTCAGTCGACCTCCTCCACCGGGGCTAGTGCTTTGCCAACGACAAACCGCTAACACAAACAATCTCGTCTCCTACTACCTATTTAAGTGAACAGACTACTCATTACCATACCTGATTTTTGTCGTCGTAACCACCGAGAGTTCCGTCGAAGGATAATTTAAAAACTCTAGAACGTATGTGAACGAGATCTTTTCCTCGTTTATTGGCACTTAACACATGCATCTGAAAAGACGTTCCAATCATTAACCGGATGCAAATAATACAATTGAGGATATTCAGTGTGTTTACTGGTGAAAACGTTTAATAGCTAATCAATATCTCTCCAGAGCTCTGAAAAGTTACTTGGAAAATTGTGTTCTCTTTGTTGCGATGTGGCTGGTTCTAGGATGATATGGTTCTAAGATTGAGTCTCCTTACTCTTTTTAATGGAAGAACCATTCAAATATTTAAATATTAGCTAAAAAATGACTCCGTCCATGAGATATTCGGGCGTAACCAACCTCGCTTATGTTTGTTAGATTAGAAGTAAAAGTCGAAGGTATTACTGAAATTTCAAGTAATTTGCAGTATAGAATTGCATCAAATTATTTGATGGCAACTGGAATAAACGAAAAAATTTAATCCACGCTAGTGAGTTAAGTACTTTTAATCGAGAAGCAACGATAGTTTTAACCACAAGTGATTAGAACCTCGCCAACACATACGTTTCGACGGATGTCACAATTTTACAAAGATCTCACGAATGAGAAAAGTTATCAATTCAGCATTGATGCAATATAAATGAAACATTGGTGCACCACACCAAGATCAACTCGCGAGAGCGAGTATAAAAAGCGCCTTATTTTTTTTCCTCTAGTCGTGGTTGAAATGACACGGCGTACCTCCTGAAGTCACGTGGTCACCATTAAAGTCTAGGTTACGCGTCACCGGAGCCTACCTCGCCGAACCCTTTGCCATCAAAGTGAGCGACGCTACCCTCCAGATTAACGACAGCAATAAACTTTCGGATTCTAATTTTACAAAAACCATATTTATGAAACGATCGGATGTTTACTGGGCATACCCTTTCCATCAATTTAATTAACAATAGTCATTTTATATTAGCATTATTATTTCCACATTCTTAAAGAATATAGCATTAAATATTAAGTAAGTTACATGAAAATTTGGAATGCATTCGCCATTGGGTGTCCCAAAAAGAGCGAATGTTTGAAAGTTGAAGGGGCGCTTCCATTTTCCTTTGCGAATGCATGAATAAACATCCCGAAAGAATTTTCAGCTCAATCGGACAATATTTGACCCTGCCGAAGCGCATTCAAATTTCAGAAATTTCAATTTCCAGTATGTCATTCAGTGTTGCCTACCTCCCAGGGGCCCTGGTGCCAAACACCAAGTTCGAACCATCACCTCGAGCTTTACTATTTTACTGCGGCTCTTATTTAAATTTTACAAACCTTTATCCTAATAATTGTTATACTTTTTAATATTTTTATTGTATTTTGAAAAAAGAACCCCACAATTCAGCAGCTATAGCCAAGTTATGCCACGATTTATGGTATCTTTCCGAAACCCTGATTTGTTTGGCCCTCTTCGATGAAATTGTTTCCGACGACAAGGAAAGAGACATAGTGACGGCAATCACAGAAAACTTGGGTTCTGATAATAACTCACCTCGAGCGACCCTTCCGCCTAACCGATGTCTAGCATCAACAGATGTCTAGCAACATCTGTTGCTAGTCATTAAACGACATTGGTAGATATATGACAAAAGTGGCAAAAAACTAGTTTTTCACATTTTTTGCTCTTCCCGATGATTTAGTGTGAGTAGAGTGACTGTCTGATCTGCAAAGACGATTTTCCTTCAGAGGTTTCTGATTTTAAACTCACCTGACCCCCTGGAAGGTAGGCGACACTGTACGCCATACGGGAAATCAAAATTTTGACCTTTGAATTCGTTTCGGCAGGGTCAAATATTGTCCGATTGAGCTGAAAAATTTTTTGGGATGTTTTTTCATGCATTCGCAAAGGAAAATGGAGATGCCCCCAAATCTTTCAGACTTCGTTTTTTTGGGACACCCAAGCAGTCGCCGTGAGACGAACTCAGTCAATGAATTATTTAAGAAGGAATAATCGATAATTAACTCACCACACTAAAAATATCCTTCACGAGGAGAGGCAGTGCTCCAGAAGTATATGCCGTGTAAGGTGAGGTGGGCAGAAAGGAATGCGATCGATGAAGCGTGGAAAGTTTGGCGGAAGAGACGAGGAATGTGGTGGGAAAATATTTGAAGCAGGGAAATACTGGAACTTAATGAAACTCTTGTCCGAAGACAAGAATGCCAGAATGCCAAAGCAGGGACATTATATCTCCGAAACCGGTATTTCGGCTGACTTTGCAACTATCTACTGGGAGGAGAATAGGTGTTAACCTGCCTAGGGCTAGGTTAGGAATGAAGAACGCGATTCTCATTTGCCAGTGAGTTCCATTCCTAATACCATCCCAGTAGATGGCAGTAAAACCTGCCGAAAAACAGGAGATATAATTTCCCTACTTTGATTGGCATTCTGGTATTCCTGTCTACGAACATTTTTACATAAGGCAATTAGTAGCTCACCTTAATTAATTTAATGAGATTTTAATGCAAGCAACAGGATTATAAGTGGAAAGACGGGGTGAGGCTGGAAAATACAAAGAATTGACAAGAGATGGAGCATGGAGCACTGCTGATACAGGATGTCGGGAACGGTGAGACACTGTGGAGACGAAGAAGGGAATGTCCGAATGCTCTGTCAATATGGCAGAAAATAGCAATTAAAACGGAATCGTCCCTCGCCCTTTCCTGTCCGCCCTGCTATACGACATCTGAACATTTCAAGACCACAAGGACGACGGTCAAATGCATTACTTTGCTGGATGGAAAGTACAATGATGCGTAAGGTGAGAAGTTATTCTCTTATCAGAGAGAACAATTACTACCACGCAATCATGCACAAAAACCACCCCGTGCAAACACTACTTGCGTAAAAGCAAGATCCATAGCACTACCACCCTGAGGGAAATATTGAGAATGCAGTCACGAGACATGAGAAATGTTACCTAGGAGTGGCACTATATTTTTAGCTAATACAAAGCAATATAATATAACCTAACATTAATAAATGCTGTCATTGTATGAGAAACCATCTGTGAAGAAGCAAAATAAAGAAAGGAGTGAGACAAGGTTGTGCGCTCTCTCCCGTAATTTTTCATGTTTACATCCAGAAAGCCATCAATGAAATCGAGATAACAGAATATCCACGGGGAAATAATCAGCATACTGTGGCTCGCTGATGACATAGCACTCATAGCAGAGACAGAGAGGGATTTGAAGAAAGATGTAGCAACCATGAAAAAGGCAATGGTCAGATATCAGCTGAAGATCAATAAGAATAAAACTAAGATACTCGTGTGCACCATGAGAAAAGAAGCCAAGACCTATGTTAAACTCGGAAACCAAAACCTTGAGAAGTTGAAGGAGTCCAGTTACCTTCGAAGCCGAGTATCCAGCGATAAGCGAAGCTAGAATGAAATAGTTAGTAGAACAGCGCAGGCCATGAGGGCATTCTATCAAAACAAGAATCTATTTTCATCTACATCTACATAATACCCTGCAATCCACCATAAAGGTGTGTGGCAGGGGGTGAACTCTCACCAAACATGCACTACATATATCTATATCTACGACATACCCTGCAAGCCACCTCGAGGGTGTGTGGCAGGGGGTGCATACACACCAGGGACAATGACACAACAAACAAAAATGAACACTACAAAACAAACACTACACCTTTAAAAGTAATTGGGGAAAAAAAGAAGGAAAACTTCCAAATCCCAATCACGCAGTACATACCATGAATACCATGCATGCAAAAAAAGCAATGCATGTGAGTAACACGTTGATTTGAACATGCAGGTAATTAAAAAAAATCATCTGTAAATACAAGCGTGGAAGTAACAATACAATGCATTGGAATTTACATCTGGAGCGTGATTATCTATGAGAGTGAGGCATGGACGATGGCAGCTACAGAGAGGACAAGGGTGGAAGCATTCGAAATGTAGAGCTACAGATGAATATACCAAATAATGAAGATTAAATGGGTCGACGGGTTGAGTAACGAGGAACAATCAAGAAGAGTGCGAGAAAAGAGAAATCTTCCGAAAACCCTAAGAGGAAGACGAGACATCTTAATTGGTCCAAGCATGAGACAAGATGGCATGATGAAGACAGTGGTCGAAGGACAGGTGAACGGGAAGAACGGTAAAGTGAGGCCTCTTATGAGATGTAGAGGACAAGTGATGAAGGATGTGAAAGAGAGGAAATGCGTAAATATTAAGAGATTAGCTGATAAGAGAATTGAGTGGAGAGCTAAGTCAAACCATTCTCAAGATTTCCGACTAATGATGATGGTGATTATTATTATTTTCAATGTTTTTTTAATACTATGCTTATTTTTGAATTAATAGTACTTTCTTCATATCAACTGAAATCTTAACTGATAGCATGCTTGAGTTTGTAGTGTTAAAACGCGCACAAGTTATTGAAAAAAATACTGCCTTATAATATTTTACGTTAAAATGTAAAATACCAATTCTGATGCCCCCACGAACCTTCGCTGTATTCTTTCCTAATGATAAGTTCACACGGTAAGTTTTTCCTTGAGTGCTTTAGCTAGCTGGATTTCGTGAGTGCTTACCAAGCGGACGACGAAGGTGGCCGCTAAGCTGGTTTCGCTCATGGTTGTCGGTTCACACGTAGCAGGAGCTATCCTCCTTGCTCACTCTTCTTAAAGAGCCTCAGCACGAAGATGTTTATTGCGATAGTTCCGATTACGAATCGCATATGAATAAGTTTCATCTCCATATGCTTCGATAAGCACCACAACTTGATCCCTAGTCTACAGATTTCCCCTCATTTTTAAACAGAATATCAACCATACAATGCTATCAAAGGCAGAACCTTTATTTTGATCACGTGATGCAAAGCTGAACGATGATTGGCCGTCAACAATCAGTAAAACACGCAAGGAAAATAGCACCGGACCTAACCTCGAAATTAAGCAAGCTCTAGCCGTCAGGGCAGCCGGACAGCAGTCAGCGTTTCCAGCAAGCGAGCACCCATCAGCACTCCACGCAAGAAATCCATCGGGTTGAAAACACACCGTGTAAACCGGGCTTAGCTGAAAAACTGAATGCTTGATTAATTTGTTTTTGACGGTGTAAGTTCGTTCCTTCGTTTCTTCGCCCTTCTCTTCTCCCCGTGGTGAGACACGACACCACCCACGAAGAGCATCTTTCTCAACACGCACGCAGTGAATCGCACGTTCGTGGTCTCTGCAGTTTTATAGAGGGCCCCACGCCACAACCCGACCCTGGGAACCCACGAGCACATTCAAGGGTGGGTGGTCAAAGGAAGGACCGCATTTATTGCCCGTTAACGAAAAGGCGAGGCCGGGGAAAAGTGCTGCGAAGGATCGCTCTCGCAACGCACGTGCCGGCAGTCAAGTGTCAGACCTAACCTCCCAGGGAGGGATCGCGAGAGGGATCCTTCTCCCTGTGGCCTGGCTCGGCTCAACCCCCCTTAACACTTCTCCCTCTTGTGGCACATTTTGGCGATGCCTTTAGACGAGCATGACGATTGCGACGTCTTTCCAACCCTCCCCTCCTTTCAAATTATCGAGCGTAAGTTCTAAAAAATATATATGCGTTCATAAAATTAAGTGTGATGATCTAATGGTGCGGAAGAGGTCGGAACAGTAAACAGAGCACGGCAATGGGGTCGTTTACCATATTTTTTTATCGCCGAGTCTGATACAGTTTGTAAAATAAAAAGATGCGTATTTTTCTGTTTTTTGATCCGTCAATTACTTCTCGAGTTACAGGCGGCGAAAAACTGATGTTTTTAACCCTTTCCGAAAGTGGGCGTGGTGCAACCTCTGACGCATAACGACTTCGTCCAATCACAACTGAGCCCGCGAAGCTACTTCGCCTCATCGCAATGGGGGGGGGGGGGATACAGCTGACTCTGCCAATAGGAGCAGTTACGACAGCATCTGTGCGAGCAGTCCTTCCGAGAACCCCCCTCCACTCCCTTCCCTTCCCCTAAAAGCAGTCAAGAACGTGAGGAAAATGACGTCAATGTTATCACAACAGCTTTTTCGGTGGGCGTCACGTTTTGCTTATTTTAATTATTCATTTTTAGTGAATGGTTGTGGTAAAAGATTAATTTTTTGACTAAAATTGTTTTTCATTTCCATGTAACTATTTCGTGTACAAAATTGCGATTTCGGTTCCGAGTAAGCGGAGCCAGAACCCGAGTAAACGTTGAAGAGCCGGAACCCGGATCTAATTCTAGATACCCTCGCAATGAAGTGAGGCGGTGGCATTACCTATCAGCAGAAAATTGTTACTTCTTCACACCGCAAATTGAAATCCATTTGTACACATTCCCGCGGTAACGAGATAGCCTGCGGAGGTATATATCAAATATTTCTTATATGAACCAACTCGAAAAAACTCGAAGGTTCGAAACAGCAGGGCTATCTTAACCGCACACAAAAAATTTTCATTGAATTGAGATAAAAACAAATAACTAAATTTATGCATTATTAAAGTAAATGCAGCAATAATAGGAAAAGTTTGGAACTGATATAGTGTACAAAAAGTATATTTTTGAGTTTATTTTTTCAAATGAAACAACTACTCCGTACCATTCTTTGCAGCTGAAAGGGGTTCTCCTTCTTGAAATATTTTCCATAATTTTAATCATCGATTTATTCCCTTGGAGTAAATGGATCCCCATTAATTAACTGTCAACAACCAGCTTGCTTTAACTGGCAAGTACGAGGCTTTGGCATTAATGTCATAACTCTTCACAGAGATTATTATTTCAACTTATGCGTAACTGACTCTTTTATATTCCCAGTCATGCCAGTCAAAATGATGTTCATTTATATATTTTATTCATTCATTTCTACGGGCCTAGACCTACTTTGCTCCCATAATATAAGAGTAATTTGTTGTAGAATGGGTCATTATCACATTCTCCTTCTGAAAAATCCTTCTGCTTCAGCGTTGCTTTCTATTTCAAGGCTACCGAGAACTCTGGGAGGACCTCAAACAGGAGGCACTGCAGGAGCACACACTGAATCTCCTTAAGTTGCACGCCCGGAAAAGTTCCAGGCCCTGCCCTACTGCCAAAAATGTTCATTTCTGGAAGATTTCTGTTATTTATTTGGTGTCCAGTATGTTCACTCGCAAAACGTTACCGGGGCAACTGTACCAATTTGAAAGGAGTGAAATATTATTTCGCGGTGAATTGATGATTATTAGACCCTTTAAAATAATATCGACGCACACATTTCAACTTTCAATACTTTTCAAAACCCAACCACTTTAAAAACTCACCCTGTGAGCTGTGGGGAGGCAGATCTCCAAAACGAAGAAATCGTTCAGTATCCAATTGGTTCATCAATCGATGAGGATAGTTATGAGGCCAGGGAAATAGGTACGTGCTTGGTTTACAATGTGGCGTTGTCTAGCGCCGTAACAGCACAGAAAGCAGTAGGATGTCAATAAATGAGCAGCATGCTCAGAGAGGTAACCACAGACTCTCTCATTTTATAGCTGATATCATTCCTCAGTATTTGATATACCCTATTGCGCGGAAGAAGGAATGAAGACGTTATACTTAAAAGACTATTTTATTATAATATATTATTATATTGAGGAGAGTGGAGGAGTCGTTTGAACTGAAAGAAAGACTAAAGAGAAGTGGCTGTAGATGTTTTTAGGGGTGGAGACATTGCTGAGGGAAAACAGGAGCCTTTTGATTGAAGCTTTTCAATCAGTATCCCGAACCCGTATTCCCTTCTCCCTATACCAACATTTGTCAGCTAACCTAAGCCCCACAACGCTCATAGCACAGTGGACTCGGATGTGAAATTTTTAATCGTTTCTTCTGGATGATGAAGTTTCCTGGGAAATCAAGCCATGACGTTCCATGGCGTTCATTGAGTTGGGTGATTCGAAACCTCTGCATTCAGTTTGTCGATTGAATATTGAATGATGAGCGAGAAATCCTCATTCATTGAGCACTGTTTTTTTAAAACAAAGTTTCATGAAAATATAAGTGGTGTGGATTAATACGCCTTCCTTTCCAGCTTGTTGCTATATTATTGCCAGTCCTGTACGCGTCTCATTGGACTCTGTCGATTCGCGGTTGCTGTCTGGCAATAAAGCGGATACTTTTGCTCCAGCTGACCAAGACTGAATGACTCAGTCCACGGAGGAACGGCATTAAGGCTGAGAATGAGTCTGGGCATTCGTCAGACGGTCGTAGTTCTCCGAATTCCTGCCTGCCATCAAGTTCTGATTCGGAAAAGATGTTGGAATATGTGGAATGATGGGAGAACATCAGGTATGAGAGGGAGTCGAAGGAAGCAGCAAAGAAGGCTGGCAGAGCTTTGAGTTGGTGTTCGAAGCCGCCTCCTCCGTCTGTTGACAGCGGTGAAAGGCAGCCTTTACCATGATGACATCTGATCTCTCTCTCCCACTCGTCTGCGTGGACGTCTTAATTATTTTCTCTTCCAGCTGCAAATATTTGAACTATCCCTTGCCTTCGTTTCCTATCTCCCACTGGATTTGTGCTTCATGTTTCAGCGTTCTTGCTCACTTCTAGAGATCAAAGGTGTTTTGCTCCACTTTGATAATGCGAAACCGTTTTAAGATGTATGGCCTGCCGTAATTTAAAGAATAGGACTTAGAATGATAAATTCTGCTTGCACTTAAAATGGCCACTAAGAGTAGAAATGTATGTTAAATTTCGGATCTGGTATGAAAATGAGGCCAACAATTAGTTGGGGTCTTTCGCTAGAATGCCTACAATAAAACTTAGCGGTTTGCGCTAAATTGTTCGCAATTACTGAATGCAGTCTGAAGCAGTGGTGCTTTGGTCGCAGCAACCATGAAGAAATTAGAAATCCATTGAAAAATATGGAACTTCTGGAGGTCGTATGTGCATTTTACCCGAAATTCATCTGATTATAAACGTCCTTTATAAAGGATATTTAAGTAAAGTAACAATGCATTTTATTCCTTTAGGATTATATTTTGCTCCTAAACTCTGGTACAAATGTAACATCTTTAACTAATCACGTGATGTGCGTAGTGATGTTTCACTATTGATGTTTCACTATTGATTTGACATATTTTTGATATGCAATTCATTTATCAGATTTCTATTATTTTGGTAAATGTTTTCTGCATTTATCTACACGATCACTTTTTTAATCCTACTACTCTTAGTTTTTCCACGCGCAAAAACAGCTTGTACCGCGAGTGGCCGAAGTAGTAAGCCAACACATTTGTGCCGAATAATACGGCCAAACATGCTTGAAGGAGCATCTACATCCCCGCATTTAGCACCTTTTAAAATTATTTCCATTACCAATTTAAAGAGATTGCAGTTTACGGCATACCTCAGAAAGAACTGCTAAGGCATCACCGGATGTTTATACTACGAAGCTATAATTGAAATATCCTTGGCAACGCTCGCAAAAGAACAAGGAAAAGGCAGTATATTTTTACATAATTTACAATTTTAGAGAAATCTGGATCGCAAAGCGTAAAATGATTGCAATAATAAGAATGTATGCAGCTTTGACCGTTGAATAAAGCAAATAAAATACACATTTTGCAATTTAAACATATAAACGAGTGAAAAGTGAGTGTCTTACACTCACTCAAAATTATAAATCTCATTTAAACTGAGGTAAACACATATTTTCTGCCAGAAAAAGAACACGAATCTTTAGAGAATTGATAACAGTCGTCCCAATTATTTCAGGATGGTAGAAGTACAATACAGTTGATGGCATCTCTCTAGGACGCATCGTTTCTGACTAGGGGTGGTGGAAAGACGGACGTGTGGACAAGAAACAACATTCGGCCATTATAATTATAGATAAACTCAGGTTGAAGGAGTTGGCATAGACCGTTGGTTGTATATAAAAGTTAATCCTTAGTTAATTATTTAATTTGCCAATTGCTTGTCCTGTTTATTTACAAATAGCTGTAGCTATGCATAAAATCTCTGCACAGAGGCATATTGAAACTATTTTTTAACACTGAATGTTAAAGCCTGATAAAGGCAATTATCGAAGGAATAGTTTGGTTTCAATCGTACCCAATATTCTAGGAAGTGCATCCGCGAGTGGTTTGAATTCATCATTCCACTGTCGTCGCCAGGGGATGCATACGACGGGCTATTAATGGCAATTGGAACGAAGGAAGGCAGGTAAACGAAGGATGAGGAGAAAACATGGCGTCGGCTCTTAAAGAAGGTTTTACGTCCCATCCGACGGACGGAATATTGCTCCCTCAGTACTCTCCACAAAACACTCAAGTTGCCACCAGCACACAATGGGGGCGTTTACTCGGAACCGAAATCGCAATTTTGTACACGAAATCGTTAGATGGAAAGGAAGAAAGATTTTAGTGAAAAATTAATCTTCTAACTCCAACCAGTCACTATAAATGAAAAATTAAAATAAGCAAAAGGTGACGCCCACCGAAAAAGCTGCTGTGATAACACTGACGTCATTTTCCTCCCGTCCTTGGCTGCTCTTGAGGGGAGGGAGGTGAGTGGAGGGGGGTTCTCGGAAGGTCTGCTCCCACAAATGCTGTCGCAACTGCTCCGATTGGCAGAGTCAGCTGCGTTCCCCCCATTGCGATAAGGCGAAGTAGCTTCGCGGGCTCAGTTGTGATTGGACGAAGTCGATATACGTCAGAGGTTGCACCACGCCCACTTTTCCGAAAGCGTTAAAAACATCAGTTTTTCGCCGCTTATAACTCGAGAAATAAATGACGGATCAAAAAACGGAAAAAACGATTTTTTTTAATTTACAAACTCTATCAGATTCGGCAATAAAAAATATGGTAAACGACCCCATTGAAAAATCTTCCGCAGCTGGGATCCGATGGCAGGTTAGTCCAGCCACTACACGAATACAATTACACCCTTTCCATAAATACTTAGCTTTGATCTCAGCTATTTCCTGAGCTGTCCTAGACATCCTTGCGTCTGACGCTCACTCAAGTGCCAAGACTTGGTTTGTGCGTTGTTGGAGGCTGCCTATTCGGCTTTATAAGCAGATACCTGCCTCTTGTGCCACAAGTGCATTACGGGAGGGAGAACCGAGAGAGAGAGAAAGAGAGAGAAGAAGAGAGAGATTGAGAGAGAGAGAATGGACGATGAGAGAGGGGAGAATTTGGGACAAAAGTGAAAAAGTGGTGTAGATGGGCATAACCCCAAATTGGATTGTGCGCGGCTTTCACCCTAACCGATCTCCATTTTCTATGCAAGAGGAACGGATCTTAAAGCTACATCAAGAAGAAACCGTTGGAGGCCATCAGGAGGAAGATGTTCAACAAGAGGAAGACGTCTCAAATCTCTTCCCACGCAGTAATTGAAACTGCAATCAAGCTTCGAACATAACTCACTCGCATGCCATACTGAGGTGTTGATGCTGAGATTTGCCAATTTGAAAACAAATAATATTTCACCACAATTTTACTCAATTAAAATCCTAGGCAACTAAGTTTGTTCCCGACCATTGGCGACGTATCCCTCAATCTTTATATTCGACCAGGGCCCCACAGATATAAAATGGAACCTATGCACTTGATACAATGCCTTTATTAGTGCTAAAACTTTTAAAAACTTCATAACCTCCAAAATCCGAGACCTGGGTCCTTATTCTCTTTCTGAAACTCTCGTGGTATCCAAGGGATAACATAGGTTTTTCGGGACTCGCGTTAACTTTTTGTAAACATTCTAATGAGGAAATCAATGAAACGCAACCTCGGTTATCTCCCCAGCAACGAAACCGAGGTTGCGTTTCATTGATTTCCTCATTAGAATGTTTACAAAAAGTTAACGCGAGTCCCGAAAACCTATGGTATCCCTTGGATACCACGAGAGTTTCAGAAAGAGAATAAGGACCCTGGGCCACGTTGGATCCACTCTGGGCGTTGCCATGGCAACACCTAAATGAAAGAAGCTGTCTTACTCATCTCCAGCATCTTAAATGTGTTTTCTTCAATAACATCTCCTCTCAAAGAGCAGAAATATAAAAAGGAGGTTCACTCATCTCATAACTATGCTTGGCGACTTGCAGCCACAGAGTAATTCCTACTGCTTGATGTGCGTCTCTGTCTAGACCAACTAAACGTAATACACACTGTGTATCCCTCCCAGAAGCAGAAGTCGATCTCTGCATTTAAAACCCGAAGCCTAATCGCTAATTTGGTTACCGTGGAATGAGCCCACTAATTTTACTCCAAGTGTTAAAAACTTGATTGTGAACTATTCTGATGCTTACACAAACTGTAATTTCACAAAATAACATTAACATATTCCGAATGTCTTTTAACATTAGCAAAATGATTCTGGCGTAGGATTTGGAGGTTATTTGCTCGATGATTGACTTTTCATAGTTCATTGGTCAAAATAATTAACAATCACGAAAATTAATATGGCCTAATCGAGTTAATAAAAAATGAACTTCAACTGAAAGCATACTATGCAGTTGTGCCGATCATTTCATGGTAATTAAAGATTCAAATTTTCTATTTCGGGAATATTTTGTTCAGATATCCTTCGTCAGATGTACGGTGATGCACCAGTAGATATTTAAAGTATTTCGTTGATATATACATAAGTATATTACATAACAATAGAATTATTATCACAGCACGTAACTTTAGAAGAGACTAAATAAATTATTCATTAATGTTCACTAGTTCACTTGTCTCGACAGGTCATGTGTTAAATTTATTTTAAAGATCCACTCATTGCAAAATGTACTCCATTAGCTGGAATTGAAATTTTCCTGTTCAATGAACACTAATTAACTTTTATTGAAGACCATGAATTTTCCTTTGATCACTTAAACATCCGGACTTTAAAAATAAATAAGGGTCAATTCTGTGGCCAGATAGCTGTCTGCGGAATATCAACTCATCATTACACGTAAAGGATCATTAACTTTTTTCATAGTGGAAAATATGCTGAGATAGGTACATGCAAATTGCTCTTAAATATTTTTTTCTGAATTACAGTTATGATTTACAGGTGATTTAATTGCAAATTTCCTATCAGTGAAAAAACTAATTTCAGTAAAACCTAATATCATCTAATTAATGCAACGCTACCATTTAACACTATGATGAAAATCGAAGCTAACATCGACTACGCTGCTTAAACATACATACTCTTCGAAAAACATTGCGTAAACATCAAGCTATTCCACTATATTTTAATCTAAATCAACGCCACGAATGCGAAGAATTGATGGCTAAAATGTGAACAGGAAACCTAAAATGGTGTTTTTCCTCGGTTATTCACAGTGCCTTGCGACAAAATATCGCAAAAGGAGAGGGAGATGACTAAATATGCAGCGTCTAACGGCCCTTTTGCTGAACCTCTAGGTCATGCGATGTCTTGCAAATGAAACTAACTAGCGACAGTAGGTGTGGTTGGGTGTATTTAATGCGTGCCAAAAAGAAAGGACGATTTCACCGAAGCGATAAAAGTGGGATATCTAGAGAGGCAAGAGATTCCCAAATAGCGGATACAAAATACAGGTGTGGAGAAGAATTCACGATGGAAACAGTAGCTACACGCCGTCCAGCCATTATTGTTCATACTTGTCTCCTGCATGGAGTCAGTTTCGGGCAGAGACGCAAGGAACTTTACCGGACCGGATGACCGAATTCCAACCGCAACCTGCAGAATGTTCTTGGCGCTGAGGTGTGTATAGTTCACAGACTTTCAGAATCGATTAAGTGAAGGTAATTTATAAAACATTGTAGAGATGAAATGACATGAATGATATTAATTTAGCATAACAACTGCATCGCCAAGTAGTAAACTAGGTGCCAAAGTATGGTTCGTCCTAACTTCGACTCTAAAATGGCTGTGATTTGGAGAGCTTTGGCGAGGAAGAGCGAAATGATACTAAAGTCTGAGGTGAAAATTTGCTGAGACCAGAGGAGACTCTTTTACAGCATCCACTTAGCAAAGGTGAGTTTGAAGGCTTAAGTTTGAGTTCAAAGATCACGTGTTAGCCGTGAAAACTTTAGCGGCGGTACCCGCTGAAATTGCACCATAGCAAATATTCCACAGAGAAAATATCATTCGGTAGCTCTGATAGTAGCTCAACTGGTAGAGTACCGGGCCGGAAATCAGGGGATCCGGGTTCGAGTCTCGCTCAAGGCGAATAATTTTTTTCTCTGTGGAATATTTGTTAAGTTTGAAATCCGATTTGAAAGCTTATGGCTCGTGAGAACACCTCGCGAAAGTTGGAAGAGAAGGAATATGAGCAGCTCAAAGTGGGTGGCACGATGTATCACTTCTACCCTTGAGAGTTACTCAAGCGATGAACTGAAGACACAAGAAAGACCACAAGAAAGTGGCGAGGAGGAATTGTAGCTGCGAGAAGACAAGGACGACGCCAGGTATCGGTCGCAGCCGTTCTCATCCTCGCTGAACTCAAGCAACCCAAAACCTCATCATAACCTGTAGCCGATCGCCACCTCTTCTTCCTCCCACTTAGGCTGCCGATGCCCACTCTAGCGTCTTCAGGAAACAGGACCGCAGACGCAGCGGATTGGGCGGCAGGCTGAAGTGCTTCCCGACTCTTTTCGACCGACCCTGTCGATCCCTGACGATCCCCTGTGAGTGGTGCGGACGAGAGGCGATGCGGTGGCGAGCGATTGGAGTCAACAACTGGCGCAGCTCTCTCCACAATTCACTCCAACGTCAGCTAATCTCTTCATACCTGCGTATTTTATCTCTTCCACGTCCTTCATCACTTTCTGAAGATTCAGGCGATATGGAGTGGAAGCAAAGGGTGATAAAAATGGAAGAAATTATTGAGCAGAATCCACAAAAAATGAATTTACTACGATCCTAATTTCTCTATATTACAGCATCATCACAGGGAAACCCGGACCGTAGTAAATTCAATTTTTGTGGATTGGTCTCGTGTTTTCTTTCTATTTTCAAGTTCTTCATCACTTAGTCTATCTAATGCTAGAACTTCATTTGCCGTCCTTCCCACGTACTTGTCTATTGACGATTGTCTTCATCAGACCATCGCACCTCATAATATGGCCAAATGAGCTGTCTTTTTCTTAAGGCCTTCAAACGACTTCTCCTTCCTCCCACTCTTCTTAGGACATCCTCGTCACCTAATCGGTCGGTCCATTTAATCTTCATCATTCTTCCGTAGTACCATATATCGAATGCTTCCATCCTTTTCTCCTCCGCTGCTGACAAGGTCCATGCCTCACTGCCATAGAGAATCATGCTCCAGATTCTAGCTCTAATGAATTGTTTCCTTGCTTCCACTCTTGTGGAAGCGTGGAAGTGTGTTCCATGTGGAACACGTTCAGTTTTTCTCATTAAAGACAAGACTGGGAGGAATATATTTGAAAGTGATAACGTTTAGAAACATTGAGCATGCTCATCTTGTGTGGCTTATCTGCTTATACGGCATATCATAGATCTAAGGCTGATCGCGGACGAGGTAAAGTTCCTTCAGCGCACCCCGGCCTCCAGCTATGAATGAGAAGAGAATGTTATGCATCCAAATATCTGGTACGAACAGGAAAAGGATGAATACAAATCATACGTTTAGTGTACGGAGGCCAAAATTTTATGTACAGGCAGGTTAGTTGAAATTACCCTTGTTTGGTGAAATAGCTTCATTTCGAATTTGTTTAAATAAGTGTTCCGCACGTCTTCCCCGACGCGATGAATTCTATTTACGTCTACTTTGATTGACGATTTTCGACGTCTCGCAGTTCACAGTGACCAATCGCATTTACTTTGTTTTTTTTAATTATAATTACAGAAATGCCGAGGCCAAACTTCAGAACGATGAATATGTGTAATTCATAAAAAGAGTACTTGGACGTGTGATGAAATGAGAAGATAAAAGAGCGATGTTACTTTTCACTAGTTAAGCCCCACCTTGAGTATGCAGCAAGTGTATGGGAACCGAATAAATTTGGTTTGATGAGAGAACTAGACAGTGTGCAGTGTAGAGTAGCTAGGTTCGTCAAAAATTGTTACGATAGGTTGAGTAGTGTTTCAGAATTAATACAAGAATTAGGGTGGGAATCGTATCAGAGCGTAGGTTAAGGTACAGATTAAATCTATGAGAGAAATTTCAATCGGATAGCTTTACTGAATTTGTTAGTCACATATTAAAAACACCAGCGTATTATGCTAGATTCAGACCAGATGAATAAGAATAGAGAGATGGATTGTCGTACTAATAGATTCAAAATGGCATTTTTCCCCCGTACTGTAAGAAAACAGAACAGGCAGCTTAGCAAAGGGATAGGTAGGGGAAATATTTTCGAGTAGTCAGTAGTGCATGATGCATGTATTAACCCCTTAAATAATATAGATACTAACAATCTAGTTGCATGAGACCCTATAGTTGCTTGTTTGCATGATGGTGGTTCATGCTTGGTGATCTTAACCCCCTGCCACACACCCTCGCGGTGGCTTGCAGGGTATCGTGTAGATGTAGACGTTCAAGTGAGAAGAAGACGAACCTTCGCTTGGTCTTCCTCTGCAGACCTCCCTCTCCCTCGGAGTTGAGCTCCGGGAGCATTATTATTTGGTTGGCAAGGGCGCTCGAGATTAGCCGGAGAGACGCGTAGGCATGGCAACGACTGAGGTCGCACTCTCTCCCCCCCTCACCCGCCCCCTTCCATGTTATTTCGGGGGACTCATCCCCAGGGCGGCCCTTCCCCCTTTAACAGGGCAATTCGTGAACTTTGACCTTAAGACGACCTTTCAGATTTTTAAGAATGACAAGAATCCGTTTGCCCACCCCACATACGTGCGGTACTCTGCAATTTATTTTCTATCGGGACGGCTGAGTATTTTTACATTGAGCGTCGTATTTAGTCTTCGATGAGACGGTTATCTTCTCCGAAAAAGGCATGAGTCTCCACTGCCCCCCGGACACCGTTACGCATATAAGGCGCGCATAAATTAAGAAAAATTATGAAATCCACAAATTAATATTGGGAATTCTATATTAGGGTGGTATTAATTAAGAGAGAGAGTTTATCCATCAAGGGGAAGTGTTTGATAATCATAGTCATGGGTCAACAACCCTAGGATTGGTTCGACGCAGCCCTCCACTCCATTCTTCTATCGGCTCTTTGATAATACTGTACAGTATTCAATTTGATTTACTCATCTCCTTCAAAAATATCATGGCAATAATGTTCACCACTACACCAGTATTGCATAAGCTTAATTTTAAACAATTACATAACAAGGAATTTCGAGTGCATTTAAGGTTGCAGCGCAAGGTGAAATACCCACGACCTCAGCTACAGCTACAGCTGGAAATACAAGTTTGGAAGTAAGGAAGCAATTCATCAATACGTATATCTGGAGCATGTTCCTTTACGGCAGTGAGGCATGGACGATGACAGCAGCGGAGAAGAAAAGGGTGGAAGCATTCGAAATATGGTTCTATCGAAGAATGATGAAGATAAATGGATCGACCGAGTGACAAATGAAGAAGTCTTAAAAAGAGTGGGAGAAAAGAGAAGTCTGCTGAAAACTATAAAAAGAAGACGGGACAACCTAATCGGCCACATCTTAAGACACGATGGCCTGAAGAAGACAATCGTCGAAGGAAAAGTGAACTGGAAAAATGGAAAAGGCAGGCTTCGTAAGAGTTACATAGAACAGGTCGTAAAGGACGTGAAAGAGAGGAGCTACGTCAATATGAAGAGGTTGGCCGATAGAAGAATCGAGTGGAGGGCTGTGTCAAACCAATACTAGGATTGTTGACCCTTGATGATGATGATGATAAATAGTCAGTGAAAGCTTTAAGTTTATATGTTGAAAATCTTGGTAATAACTCATGCTCTTGGTACGTTACGATAAGCAATCTTAGTCAAAAGTATAAAATCCTTGTCATCAGAATTTCCAAATTCAGGAAGGCAAGTATGCTTATGTACATATAACATTTTCTGTTTCGTGCAAGTTGCGCTACAGCTTAAACATTAAGAACTCAAGTATGCCATCGTGGAAGCTTCGGAGACTCTTTTTGTGAGACTTTTTATGGATACTTAGAGTAACGGTGACAACCGGTGACAACGTTGAAAACCGTTGATCGTATTTGACTATATAATTGATATTTTGTGTTATATTTGACTTCTATTTCCTGGAAAAATGATGTTGTCAGCTGCTTTGGCATCAAGTTGTAGATGATTCTGTCATTACATTGCTGGGAAATTTGTTGCATACGTGCTAATTGTCTCTCCATTCTCTTTTCAAAATTCCTTTCCAACTCGAGGAGTTGACTCAATACAATTACTTTCCGAAAACTGGCGAGGGACTTAATGTTTTCAACGAAGAATGCTAGGTTTCTAAGTGCACTTTCACAGTTTTAGCAACGCAAGTTCAAAAAACTGGATATACATCTAACAAACTTATAACGGACTCTTAATGACCTCTCTTTAAATTTCTGTAAATTATTTTCCATAGAAAAACGTGAGTTTCCATCACGTGAATCGCTTTCCCTAGATAATACGACTATTCCAAAATATATGATCCGTATCCCCATTCAATATGTCGTGTTCCTCTATCTTTAATGTAAGATCTCTCGTACCAAATACATACCAGCAAGACTATTTACTATCGTTCACTTCACATCGGGAAAAAATGCGTTTTGAATATCCCACAGGCTATGTGACCCTCTCCTACGGAAGCTTTTGTGGGATTAAACTGTGCTGTTCTTGCTCATTAGTTTTGATTGGAAATTTGCGGTCTGATTTACTGTCATTTACATGTGTGCCTTATTGCGCTATGGCACCATCCCGATTTCAATGTAGTACCGTACTTTTCTGTTGTGCTTACGTCTTTTCAACCCAAAGACATCCTCAGTTTGAAGTTTGGTTCAGGTATTCTTGTGAACGTAACTGCATTCTCACGATCTGTTTCTCAATAAAAAACGTGCTTTCCTCGCCAGAATGCTCAACTTTTACATGACGGTGGATCGCTCTTTCTCAGGAAAATTAATTAATTATGTTTTCAATCAGCAGTGGTCGTGGAAACCTTGCAATCCTTGGCCCGACATTAATTTCGGTGGGTCCTGTCCATCGTGCGTCTAGGGGTGGCTTTCCGGATTCGAACCAATCTTCCTTTCCGTTGGCCAACTCATTCTCCCGAATTTAGTTAATGTCATTTCCCGTCTCAGCATCAGTTTCCGGCTTCCCTTCATTTCCCTCTCGACTTCATCAGAAGTTCCCCGCTTCCTTGATATTTGATGAGTGGAGGAGAGTGGCGGAAATGACCAAAGGTGGATTAGCCGTTGACAATACACACTCAATGCTTCGGATGTCTTGCTCGCAATTTCCTTTCCGAAAGCATTTGTGCTACGGCTTAGGCAGGAGGTTTCCTGTAATCCGTGTGCAAAACAATTTACTGTTTCTACCAATTCCTACTTCAATTTATTATTGCGTTAGTATGCATGGATATTATTGTGAATACAGTCGACAAGAACCAAATGTAATAGCGAAGCTTTTAAGATGGTAAACCGGAGCCTCATGAGTTAATATCGTTAGGTTGGTCCAGCAGCGTTTTAATATTTCATCTCCGGAAGTCTTTCCCCCTCTTGCCTGAGGGGTCAAAAAAGATGTCTCACTCTTTCGGATGCTGCGTGGGCCTAACTATATGAGCCCAAAGGCGCATCGATCTCTGGGTCTCCAAATAAGAGCAAAACGGTCCAATTCTAGGAAATATCAACTAAACATTAGGAATTCTTGTTCTGGTACTGGGCCATATTATCATTCCATTAATATTCCGGAACAAGAATCATAACATTTACTCATAAATGAAGGACTGGTGCGGATTTATAGGCAAAATGAGGATTTAGGAAGTAGGTGATATATTTATCTAAGAGAAATTGGGGAACATGGAGACACCACGGGCTAAATTGCGATATGACAATATTATGTTTAGAGTAAAGTACTTCTGAAGTAGCACCGAGTCGAGCGAAATTTTCAGTGGGTCTGTAGTTGAATCATCCATACAATAGGCCATCATCTCATGATTTTCACGAAAGAAATTATTAAAATGGGCAATATCCACTAATGTGATGTGGCCTAGTTTGAGCACTTTACCTAATCGTCAGTGCTGTAAAAACCGAAACCTAGGTCGCATCAAATAGTTTATTTGTGGAAATGGCTCATTTTAATTATTTATGGAATGTTTTGATTCTATATGAGCCCGCCCAACCCTATCGCATAAAGGTAGTTGTTTCAGGCTTGATTTGGTGGAATATCATAGCGAAAGAAAAGGACTGGCAATTTTCCACAAAATTAGAATTTTAATCGACCGGTTTCGGTGAACAACACCATCTTCAGGTCCTGAAGATGGTGTTGTACACTGAAACCGGTCAAGTAAAATTCTAATTTTGTGGAAAATTGCCAGTATTTTTCTTTCCCTATCGCATAAGTTCCAAATATTCACTTCAGCCATAAATCGATACTTCTGTGAGTTAGTATGTGGCAGGATGCGACACTATCAACACCAGTAACGCATTGTCGGCGAGCAGCGAGCAGATAAATTAGTGATTTTTCCCACTGGTTTCCTTTCCCATTCCTTATGCAACAAGGGAAAACTTTATAAGCAGTGCAGCCTCCGGTAAACTAATGGACACCAAAGAATGGGATGGTTATAAAATAAGACCATGAATGTGCTATATATTCGTTGTCTTATGCATCATCATCCAGCATCCTAGGATTCGTTTGACGCAGCCCTCCAATAGATTCTTCTATCGGCCAACCTCTTCATATTAGCGTAGTTCCTCTCTTTATTGTCCTTTATGACCTGTTCTACATAACTCATACGAGGCCTGCCTTTTCCATTCTTCCCGTTCACTCTTCCCTCGACGATTGTCTTCATCAGGCCATTGTGTCTTAAGATGTGGCCGATTAGGTTGTCCCGTCTTCTTTTTATAGTTTTCAGCAGACTTCTCTTTTCTCCCACTCTTTTTAAGACTTCTTCATTTGTCACTCGGTCGATCCATTTATCTTCATCATTCTTCGATAGAACCATATTTCGAATGCTTCCACCCTTTTCTTCTCCGCTGCTGTCATCGTCCATGCCTCACTGCCGTAAAGGAACATGCTCCAGATATACGTATTGATGAATTGCTTCCTTACTTCCAAACTTGTATTTCCAGCTGTAGATTCTTCTGTTGATAGAACGCCCTCTTTGCCTGGGCTATTCTACTCACTATTTATTTCTTGCTTCGTCCATCGTTGGTTACTTTGCTTCCCAGATAACAGAATTCTTTCACCTCTTCCAGTTTCTGTTTTCCTAGTATAACGTTAGTTTTAGCCTCCTCTCTCTTGCTGCACACCAATATCTTAGTTTTATTCTTACTGATCTTCAGCTGATGTATGGCCATTGTCCTTTCCATGCTTGTTAGCATCTTATTCAGCTCCTTCTCTGTCTCTGCTATGAGAGCTATGTCATGAGCTAAACGTAGCATGCTGATTTTTTCTCCGTAGATGCATAGGAAATGCATATCTCATGCGTAGGAATTCATATTCTTTCCCAGAATGTAGTTTTTTTCTTTTTTCTTGAGAAATATTTAAGGGCATGCCCGAATATTTGCCATAACTTCCAGATGACCTGTTGTGCTTTGCCTGGCGGAGCAACACACCGCACTAACAGGTCCCTCGCCTTCGAACCTCTCCAGATTCCGTTAATCCTCGCTCACCTTGGTCGCCCTGGCACCCGGCCAGCCGTGCATCGCAATACAGAGTCCTTTCCTGCCGAAAAATCCATTATTCTTGAGCTCTTGTCGCCATTCAACTGGTTGGGTTTGCTCGAGTGCTTCTGAGGAACGTTGGTCTCGACATCGGTTTTCAGCGATGCTTCGAATTATTACTTGAAACAGCGTAAAGAATCATCTTCCAAATATTTTAAATAATTTTAATGCCTTCATTTCCATGAGTTATGTTGGAAAGCTCTTCGAATTATTCGGAGCATAGAAATCTCGGTTCCCCCAGGGAACACTGTCTCCCGGTAACACTTTCTCCATGGCGCCCATCACCAATCTCTCTGCAGTCATGTGATCAAAATGAATGTTCCTTCCTCCTTGTGCGAAGTATGTGTAAAAAAATGACTTTTTTACGAATTTCCTCTGTTTTAAGACTATGACTCGCATTCAATACTTATGTTAGTGTCAAAATATAATTCTATTTAATATTTATGCTCCAACGGATTTATTACTTAGTTTCAAAACTAGATATGTTCTAAGAAAGAATACGTGAAGGAAAGATGATATTGCTGATGAAATGTGCTGATTTGTTAACTGAAAATATGTCAGGCAGTCTCAGTCCTTGGCAACTGGCAATAATGTCATTTTCTCCGTAAAATTACCGAGGTATTTCGGATGAGGCAAAGGCATTTATGACACTCCGAAGCAAATATTTTTGGTGTCAAATGCGAGTGGCAGAAGCACTGGCCGAATTGGACACAGGCTACAATAACCATAATTTCTGTAATCATACTCTCTTCCGCTTATCATGTAACTCACTAATATCATATAAGTATTTAGAGGACCATTGTGTGCAGCATGTTAAAATTTCCTCTGGTCACGATGAAAACTAAAGTTTGATTATGTGAAATTACAAAAAAAGCAATAAAACACTATTGAATACTGGTAAAATGATGAAAAATAAAATGATCATCGGACTGTGAGCAACGCATAACTACATTAAAATTTGAATGCAAATGAATTTTAAATTTTTTTTTTATTCTCTCATGTCCTAAAAATACCCAGAAAAACATTAATAGTTTAAATCACTTCCTAAGTAACTCATTCCTTTCATCTCCTCAACTACAACTTTATCATTAAACATAAACCTTCGCTGATGCCTAAGTAGACAATAGTCATCAATGTTCGACGAGCCGGGTGTAGAAAACCCGCGACAGTGCGGTCTCACGGAGGGAAATTACAGAGGAAGTACTCAACCGTCAACGCTAGGAAAAGTAATTATATATGGCACAGATAAAGAGGTAGCTAAGCAACTTCTTTTAAAGTTTATTTAACGAATACGTAACCAGGTATGGATTTTTTTAAGATTAATGAACCTATAAGCGACTTAATAAAGAAATATTGACGCTACTGAAAGTAGGGTTAATCAATTAAATCAAATTCAATTAGAAGCAGTAAATAGCTCGGCCCGTAAAATATGCCAACGAGATGGTACACAGTGAAGGATAAGAAATCGCAGGGTGCTTAGAAGAGGACGCGGTATGTGATTTTATTTTCCTCTTCTGAGGGTGAAATTTTCCTGTTGATTACGCAAGTCAGAGCACACCCAACGGGCGCGTTTGTCTAGAGTGTGTCAATAGCTTGTGTGGGGGAAGGAGACAACCCATCTCAGAGCCTTTATTGCTCCTTGAAGGCGCCCTCACCTTTCTCTTGGATAAGATGAGACTTCTCCTCCCACGGTGTATTACACGTAACCCACTGAGCGAGCGGTGAGCTGTCATTTCAGCGCGCTCGTGAGCCGCACTCCGCTGGGCACAACTGGTGAGCAACAGCGTGTTCCCATCGTTCGCCGCCCTCGCAACATATCTTAGTCAATTGCGCGTCGAAATCGTCGTAGAAAAAATTAGCGTGATGAAGTATAACTTATCCACTTCGAATGTCTCTTTAAATTTTTTATATTACACATTGCACTGAAAAATAACGCTTATGGTGAATTAAGTAGTAACATTATCGAATCGCTTTTAGAATTAACTGATGTAATTTAGTTCCTTCTGTATGCAGTATCGTCGGACATAATGGCTATCACTACCTTCCGATGTCCTCATCAAAATCGACTAAAGAGAAATGCACTGTGATTCGTTCTATATTTCAAATTACGTTATAATTTCAGCTAAGTGTGCTCATCAATCCCTAAACTCATACTGACCCTTGCCTCAGCAGGTAATGCCTCACCACATTCACTAGCAGTCGGTTAAATTTCAGCACCCTCCTTGTTGCATGAGAACTTCAAACCACTCACGGTGTACCCGGGCAGTTCTCTACCCCACCATGGGAGGGTAAAGAAGAGTGTCACCTCGGCCTGTGATATGATTTATTTTCTTTGGTTTCTTCACACCAAATTGCCAAAAATCTCATTCTTATCTCCTTACGTTCATTATCACAACTTCTCATGGGCAGCCGGAGAATTGATCGAAAGAATATCGGATTGACGACCTTGAGAAGCATACATCCCATGCAATTCTATTTTTCTGCCATTAATTGTTTTTTATATTTCTCACTCCTCTCGATCCTCTCTACTTTTAATCCTTTTATCGTCCACACTACAAATGCATATTTGAGTTATGCGCAGCTGGGCGCGGATTTGAAAGTAATACTTGTGTTTTTGGTCAATTTTTTCCCATCGTTCTTCATCCAAAATTTTACTTTTCCTTTCATAATTGTTTCTTCCACAGTAATCTCTGTGACCAATGATAGGGATTTAATTTTCGCAATACTTGGATACCTAACTATTCCACTGGAAGTTGCTCCCAGGATGGGATATTCTCTGTTGATGAATAGTTCACAATGCTCAATGCAAATATTTTCCTCTGTTTTCAATGTCACAGGAGCTTTGTTCTCATTCACCCACCCATACTCCAAGTGAGGAGAATCAAAACTGCTGTATGTAATTGATTAAATCATATTTTCGCAACCAGTGAGAGAAAGCATTTTAAACACTCCCGGAATTTTAAACACACCGAGAATCCGAGGAAGTGAGCATTTTTTGGCCCACCGTAACCCACTCCCACCACCTTATCGTTTTCCTCTCAATTGCCTTCATTTCTTCCTCGTCCTTTTTAAGACAGTTGATGAGCAGCCGACACTCATTCTTGAAGTCCTCAATAGACATATCAGGCCTTTCAAAATAGGGGCCGTAATTGGGGTCAGGTTTTTTCCCCAGCCGATCAAATATATTTCTTCTCGACCTTAATGCAAGTTTAATTCGGGTGGAGGTGGAAATCGCCTTCTTCTGTCTTCTAAGGAGATCCTTATTGCAGTGGTACCCTGGACTCACATTGTAATCATTTTTGTAGCGAGTTTCGCAAATTGGAGCTTACCACTGCCCCCTGCACATCTTCCCTTATATGACTGGGAAAGAACCAAATTTACTCACTTTCCACCTAGAAACTATGCTATAATGTCGATATAATGCTCAACAGGATTATCATCCGCATCGTAAATAAGGCTTTGGCTTATCTGGACAATATTCTTTAACGTTTCGTGCATCTCACGTTCTTTTAGCGCTGGCAAGGTTGTTTTGCCTTCATCACTGATATACCCTATTTATACACACCGCTCATATCCTCCAAAACCGTGGCCGTTGTTGTTGAGGAGCAGGTCAATTTTTTGCGCAATTGGTACATTTTGACGTTTCCTAACCACATTAGATTTTGTGACCGCCGTTTTCATACACCATATGTTCCCATTAATAAATTTTCATTTCCTATATATCACGATCTCTTGTGATTACTAATTCTCTCACCTTATACAATAAACTCTTAGAAGGTGATTACGGCACTAAACCTTGTCCACGGTAAATGACTCGTAAGGTCTCGCGTCTATAACTTTTTAGTGCATACTAGAGTCACCATCAGCAATGAGACAAGCATACATCTCTTCACTTTTACAAAATCTCTCAACAATGAAAGCAGCCTACATGCTGGAAGGGAAGGGAAAGATAGTTATCAATAATGCATAGAACAAAAATAGGATGTGACCTTTTACGTTTCCTTCGGAAACACCCGATGTGAATTTGGAGGTGTCGGTCATGACACTATCTCTGACGACACTCTGCTAGCACTTAAAGTTTCCTTCAAAATTACTTATGCGTAATCCATATGGTGATGCGTGAAGACATACCTCAAAACCTTATATTCAACATTAATTCATTATGAGAAACTTTAGTGAATGTTTTTTCAATCTAACAATATCGCCTCAATCTTACAATTATTACTATTTTCCGTAGACTAAATTGTGTATACGAATAAATTTGATGTTCCCACAAGATCTATTTTTGATCAGAGAACTAGACAGTGTGGAGCATAGAGCAGCTAGGCTCGTTAAAAGGTGTTACAATAGGTGGAGTAACGTGTCAGAATTAATAAAAGAATTAGGGTGATAATCATATCAGAGCGTAGGTTAAGGTACAGTTTAAATCTATTACAGAAATTTCAATGGGATAGCTTTATCTATATCTACGATATACCCTGCAAGCCACCTCGAGGGTGTGTGGAATCGCTTTACTGAAGATGTTAGGCACATATTAAAAACACCAGCGCGTTATGCTAGATTCGACCAAATAAATACGACTAGAGAGATAGATTGTCGTGAGGATATATTCAAAATGTCATTTTGCCCCCGTACTATAAGAGAACAGAATAGGCAGCATAGCAAAGGGATAGGTAGATGAAATCTTTTAGAGTAGTCTGTAGTGCGTGGTGCATGTATTAATCCCTTAAATGCTATAGATACTAACAATCTAGTAGCATGAGACCCTGTAATCTAGTTGCTTGTTTGCATGTATGTAGTGCATGCTTGGTGATCTTCACCCCCTGTGGCTTGCAGGGTATCGTGTAGATGTAGATGTATTTTCCGAAATCTGCATTGGCTCTTCGTGAGTAATGTCTGACTATCCGAATGCCCCATGATCGATCTAACTTCTCTGCCATCAAATACATTGCATGAGATTTATGTGAAGGATATGGTTCTGTAGGTACTTCGTTCTTTACTTCTTCCTCTTTCAAACAGAACGTAAATTTGTGGTGTTCGTTATTTTTTTGACTAAGCCCTTTTTTGTTGGTGCTTAGGTTCGAACCGTCTTTGTCTTGTTGGCGTGGTTCATAATATTTAAATAACCTAACTATCTTAGTTTTGATAGTTGAAATTGTTTAATACAGGGATGTGTGTGATCACATGTCAAGGTTGGACGGCCCTGTCCGTAGGCAGAGCAAGTGTGAAAATCCGCCCTTGTTTTCTTCTTCGCATTGCGATCCGCGGCTTAGACGACGCTGGCCTAATCAATTCCCTCTGCTCTAATGACCCGTCTCCCTTTCTTCCATTTTCCCCCGAGCCCTTTCTTCTCTCCCCCTGCCCCTCACTTCGCCTCGGCCGGCGCTATTAGCCCCAGAGCCCAGCGTCACGCTAAAAATACCTCTTGGCTTACGAGGCCATCCAACTGACTGGGGCTCCGAGCCAGCGCCGGCCGCGCCGAGGTGATGTTGTCTGCCCAGTCGAGCGACACCCTTTGTCTCTCTCTCCCCCTCTGGGACCTCCTTTTCCAGGGAATATATATTATGCGGGGGGGAATTGGGGGGGGGGGCTGCGATTGCTGACACGGAGTGCTGCACTTCCTGAGGCATATCGTGGAACCATCATCCTCAGCGATCTTAGACCGAGATCTCCACACTCCTGATGAACTCGCGGTGTCAACTACTTCCTGTCCAAGTATTTCATCACCTGCATGAATGGATTGGTCTCAATTTTAAAACCGTTAATCTCAAAGTTTAGTAAAAGTTCATCGAATGTCATTATTGCCGGCAGCATTTTTTTCTAGAGGTCATAAATGGTTCCGCGCTTTGCTCCTCGGGCAAATGCTATGGTCATTTCTTTTTTCACGCTCTCAGGGAACGACGCTTTGTTCGTGAGTTTTCTTATACCAATAATTATATTATTAGGCAATTAACGTGGTTGAGGATAATCTGCCTTGACTGATTTTCTGCCGTAAAATGGCCATCGTCTCCTGACCAACCTACGCTAACATCGGAACACGACACGGTTTTGGTCGAGTTTCCCGGACGATGTTGACCTATTACTACTTGGCAATCGAATGTCACATTTAAGGATTCCCCAGCATTGTACGATTTCAAAAAGAGGCACTACAGCTGGCCTCCCGTTGGCGCATGACTTGACCTATTTCCTCAGTGTATTGCTGGGGTCAGTGATATAAGCAAATTCGTTAACGCGCATGAAGAAAATGCTCGGATCGATGAGGATCAGAATGATATTAGTCTCTGTTGGCGTTGAAGATTAGCAGGGATTGACCTTGTTGCAGATCAATGTGAGAAACGCATTGGTGATTCTGTGGTGAGCTTGATATGTGGCTCTTTACAATTCGACCGCCGATGAAGTTTCAAAACTATTTGTGGAATGATTAAAAATCTCATTTTTCACTTGTAGTAATACACTGGCTCAGCTTCCAATTGTCGATATATGAATGTGAATTTCCTAGGAAAGACGATTTATACGCATTCATAACATATTTGGCCACTGGGCCATGTTTGGTCATATTTATAGCGTCGAGATTTAATTTCTGAGAAACTAACTTTCGGTGGATGATAAGTACTTTCCAGTTTTTCTGTAACTATCTTACGTTTATATTTTCAAGATAATTACTAGCATAAAAGGGCATCCCTTTCAGGGTGAATGCTATCCGAGGAAAAAGTTACCCCGTCGTTGGAGAGTAATTAAATGTTAATAAGGGTAAAATGAGAAACGGTGTATTTAAATAAGGCAAGTAATATTTGTTACGTATGAGAGTTAAATCAACACACATTTAGGTCAACACAGTTAGACTTCTCCTCTTTCCAAATTGATCTCAATCCAAAGCCACTAGGTCATATAGAAAACATAGGTATTCACAATTTAAATAACCTTCTGGGAGATGAAAGGTTCGGAGATGTGGAGTGAAAAATAAACTGACAGAAATTTTGGGTAATGTCAAGATGTGAAAAAAATGACAGGCATTGTGGATGATAACTAACTTCCGCGGGGTCTTGAGGAAAAAGTAAATCGAAAGGAAATCGACAGGAAAGCGACATGTAGTCAGCTACTTTTCCCTTGCAAGACCTAATTTTGAATATGCTGCCAGTGTATGGGATCCCTACGAAATCGGTCTAAATAACGAACTTGAACGTGTGCAGCGAAGTTCGGCAAGATTTGTAAAGGGACGATACGACAACCTTATTAGCATAATCAATCTATTAAATGAATTAAATTGGGAATCATTGTCAGATCGCAGTTTGAAATTTATACTTAATTTCCTAGAAAAATTCCAAGATCATATTTTCAGTGATGACGTTAAAAATATATTGTGAACACCAACTTACTATGGTAGACTGGACCATAATCACAAAATAAGAGAAATTCATTGCCGAATTGACATTCAAAATGTCCTTTTTTCCTCGAAAAATTAGGGATATGAATAACGTTAAATATATCCAGTAAGACTGTAGCAATGGATAACATTGGTAGCTGCATTAAGGACTTGAAGCTAACCCAACTAACAGCATGTTTTTGCATGTTTGCTTTGCTATTTTTATCTTTTTTTATATAAATACTAATCCTTTCTTATGCATGATATGTAGTGCATGTTTGGTGAGAATTCACCCCCTGCCACACACCTTTATGGTGGCTTGCAGGGTATTATGTAGATGTAGATGTAAATCAAGTAGGGAATGGCAGGTAATTATGTGATCTGTGGGCGGGAAAAATGATGTTTTTTTCAAAAGGTGGATTTCTCATTGAATATCAAAGTTACTTAAGAGGATCAAAATTGAATACCAGACTTTAAAATATTATTTTAAGTAGGAAAAAATCAGGGGCATCATCTTCAAATACCCACATGGAATTTATTGTTGGATTAAGATATAGGACACATACATGCAGTTTCAAGTAACAGTTGTAGTTGAGGCTAACACAATCAGTGATTCAGTTTTCAAACAACACTCCGGAGGAAGAGAGACTAACTTAGACCAAGATGCAGCAAATATGGTGAAGAAACAGCTCCAGATTTGCCAAGACGATCTTGCCGCAAAAGATTAAAATTAGCAACCCACAGTAGTCCATCTGAAATGTCCAAGCTAAGCCACGTTTCACGAGAGGCAGAGGATATCTATCTACGAGCCCCCGCAATGGTGTGTGGCAGGAGGAGATCATCAGTCATGCACTGCTTCCATGCTACTAAGAGCTGAAATGCTATCACCTCACGGAAACACATTAAATATGAGAGTCATATTGCCACTAGATGTATACACGTGGTAATCACGTATTTGTTACTAGTAGTAGTAGTGAAGTAGTTAGTATCCACATCGTAATTAGGTGATCACTGGTATATTAAAGGTATTTATCTGTATTTCCCTAACGATAGTTATTTTAAAACAAGCATCATAAACTACCTTTAACAATTTTTCTATTACCTGTCCCTTTGTTGTGCTGCCTATCATCTTCTCTTATGATACGCGTGGCATTTTCAATATATCGGTACGGCAATCTATCTCTCTATTCTTATTCATTTGATAAAAAATAGCGAAATACACAGGGGATCTTAACGTATAATTAGCATCTTCTGTCAACCTGTGTGTCTTAACTTTACGGTGGAGATTTAATCCGTTTATTTTGGCTTAGGAGCCACGAGGCCAATGAGTTTCGGTCATAAATAAATAAGCACGCTTCTCTTTCGGTGTTGCACGTGAAATGGAGAGGAAATTTGGTTATTTCTGAAATATGATATAGTATGTGGTGTAGCAGTATCCCGTATGTGGTAGGTATACAGAAATACCCAGTGTTAACAATTGCTTTCTGAACGAAGAATTATGGTATTCTGATTATTAAATGCTACTCATACACAGTTGGTCCACAACATTTTAAATATTTTGGGCGTTGAAAACAAATGTAAACGTGCAAATAATTTCTCCATTGATGAATTATTAGTTTAATGTCGATACAACAACGTTCAAATAAAAGTAACCAGCAAAGAATACCTATAAATATAGTTGAACGTGATTATGGCTATTAAGGATCAACGGTGATGACTGAAAATAAAACTACCCCGTGTAATCACTATAGGCAATTAAAGCACACAAAATTTAGATTTTTGATACTTAGACCCCAAATGCATAATTCCTCATTTCAGAGACTACGGCGCAGAATTGTCGGGAAAAATAAATTTGTTGAAAATTCTAAGAATTTGGAATTAGCAGCTAAAATCCTTGAAAGCGTTGCCCAATGATATTCACATAAGCATGACTTTCAGAGCAAAACATTTTTTTCTAACGATATAAAGTTCGAGGGAAATGTGAAATTTCCAACACATATGGCTACCGTGCGTACTGGCAAATAAAGTTCAAATTATGGAAAATAACGTTTTCCCTTCAATAATATACATATATATAAATTACAGGGGCTTGTCGATCGGGTGTTGTGGGTGTTCAAAGGGGTTTTTGACTCCGCAGGGCTCCAGATTTGGTAGGCATCAATTACGGCTTCACTCGATTGCGACAGGGACGGGGGCAACGAGGAGTTGTTGGTCTTGCTGCTGGAAGCTAGGCTCACTGTGCACTGGGAGTTGGGCAACAGAAATGAAAATCCTCATATTCGAAGATAAATGATTGCTATTTTGTGTATAATGGAGGTCAACTTGGGATGAGATTATGGTGAAGAGAATACAAACGGAATTATAATATAATCAGGATGTTTGCACGTGTTTCGTAGAATTTGGATTTGCGTTCGATAGCGGGAAGAGTTAATGGAAATATTTCGGAAGACTGGAGGGACAGGAAACTGATCCGGAATTTATGCATGGCACAGAAGGCACAAGTGAAAGTAGTTGATGGAGAATCGGACTTGGCGGTCATAGGGAGAGGATTTAGATAGGGTTTTCGCCGGTAATTATTAATATATACTCGGAGGAAATTGTGAGGCTTGAGATGAGCTTTGGGCAGGAATAAAGGTCAGTTAGTTCAGGGTTACTAGATAATAAATACTACATGCGTTAGAAAAGCAGTGAAAGATATGAATTAAAGATAAGTCATAAGAAAACTAAGGAAATGACATTTTAGAGACCAAGGATGATGGTATTTTAAAATGGTGTCCGAAGCTGGAGCAGGTGGAACAAACCTTGGTAGTATGCTGCTCGGAGAATCGGTACCTATAGCAAAATTAATGTCAGAATGCTAATAGCGTTGGCGAGAGAAACTTCTACTCATTAGCAAGAACTAATACCTGGATCGTTTAACAGGGACATAAAGAAAAGACTAGCAAGTTCCGTATGGAGTGTATCACTATATGGCGCGGAAACGATTGTGGTAAGAAGATGAAAATAATCTCGAGGCTTTTGAGATGTGGGTGTGATGGAAAGTGAAGGAGGACGAACAATGAAGTGTTAGAATAGGTAAGGAGGGAAATAAATTTGATGGAGGAAATTAGGAGAAGGCAGCAAGTTCGGATGGAGAAGGCAATTAAGGGCGATGGTATTTTGAAAGACATGATCGAGGGAGGAATTTCGAGTGAGCGGGGAGGAGAAGAACGAGTGGAAGCTTGGATAGAAAGATGGGAGGTATGAGGAGGGGCTGAAGATGGACATCGTGTGGAATGTCTCAGGAGGAATTGAATGTCTATTTAGGTCCTCTACCGTTAGAAAACTAGCCCTTAACATCATCCTCCGCCAAAATTTGAGGCGAGTTGATTTCTCCCCATGAACCTGGGCACCACCCGCCCTTTGCCGTCTTTCTATCGACAGCCTGTCTGACGTTCCACAATTAGGAAAACCAGCGAAAACCTTTTCTCCACTGCATTCGTGTGATTTCGGGACAACACCTCGCGGGCACCCCTCCGGCCAGTGCGGAATTTCTCCTCTTAACTGGTTGGAGCTTGTCGGTTTGGCATTTTCTGGAGCCGTGCCATCCGACACCAAGGCCGCTCGGGCCCTTCAAGTGGGGCCGCATAAGAGGGTCTAACGGGCCCAACGACATTCTTGAGTGCGCTGCATGGAATGAGAGTCTTGACATTTGATCTCCCTGTCAATTTCACGAATGAATATTTAGTGAAAAAATCTGGTGCCATTGAAAACACGGCGAAAACTATCCAACTGCTTTTCACGATTGATAATGGGCCGATACATACTCGTTCGAATCAAGGTAAGGTTGAGTGATGGTTTCTCAGTCGCCTTCTTGCTATTGTGCATGCCATCGCGTATTAAAGCGTTTCGTGGCTAGTTCAAGTTCCTTGGACCCTGTGGCATTGCGGATGTATTGGGTATATCTCTCTGTATCTGGACTAAAAGGTAACTTGGAAGCAGCATGATTTACGCGTGTGCAAAAAGGTTAGCTCTCTCATGTACCGCCTCAATTACTTCAGGAAAAGTACCACTCAATCACTGAGGAAGCGTCTCATTGAAACGATCCTCTTCCCCTTGGTGGATTACTGCCCTCTGGTCAATTGCGACACTTCAAGGGAAATGGATCTCAAGCTTCGGAGATTAGTCAATACAGGGATAAGGTATGTGCATCACACCTTACAGGCGTGATTTGGGCTGGTTCACAGTAAAGGAGCGTAGGCATTACTTTGCCGCCTGCCTCATGCACAAAATACTAAAAAACTGGGCTACCAAACTACTTAGCCAACTATTTCTCTGTTTATCACAGCACCAGACCTGTGAGGGATGAGATCCCGCCCCTGGCGATACCTCGGTGCTCCACGGAGACGCTTCGTAACTCCTTCTACATCTGCTCAACTTATTCATGGAATTCACCGCCATCTCACGTGCGAAACGCTCCCTCATTCACAACATTCAAGACTCGATTGCGAATACAAATTAACACCATAGTGGGCGAACCCTAAATTCTATCTATTTATAACCTATATCTATAATTGTAATCTGTTACTCATTGCATTCTATTTATTCATTATCTGTTATAACTACTTAAAGATTTATTGTACAATATAATGTACGTAAATAAAAATCATCTATCTACTATTAAGTATCCTTTTGTCCTCTGCATCCACTTAATATCCTTCAAGCCACCTCGAGTGGAGTGCAGTGGCAGCGGTGAGTTATCAGTGAACATTCACAGAGTACGTGCACTCAAGTTTAGTCATATTTCGTACCTGAGGAGAGATGCACATGAACACCATACGGGGCACTCGTTATAGAATCCGGTTTTCACCCAGCACGCAAGGAGACATTTCAGAAGTAATACAGACACACACATTACACAAATCGGTAATTCATGCAGGCATGCTTAATTCCGAAAATGAAAAAAATATTTGATATATTAAATTAAATGCAGTGCTTAACCCGGCGGAGAAACCGATTAGCCTTCACTGACATATTAATTCTCATGTATTAATTTCATCCATACACATGTAATGCAATGAGCGCAATTTAATTGTTGTTTTAAGGTAATTCACTTTTGATGTGAGAAGTGTTGAAGTTGTTGTAATCCCGAATTGTTAAGGAAAGAACTGATATTTTAATCTTTCCTTGGTCCAACGAATTTCTTACTTCTTGTCCATTCAATTTGAATAAATACAATTATAGCTGCCAACTAATAATGAAATTTTGGAAAAAGAATAAATTTCCCCGGAATAATTATTACATCAAAGAAAAGAAAAAACATAACGCAGAATCTATTAAATACTTAGGCGTCACCATCAATGAAGGCATGTCATGATGGAAACCCATCAGGGAAATAACTAGTGTAGCAAACCATAGATTAGGATTAGTAAAAAGAGTTCTAGGCAAATACGATGAGAGAGTAAGAAAAAGAAGCTATTTTAGACTTGTCAGGTCTCATTTGGAATATGCCGCTAGTGTATGGGATCCGTACGAGGAAGGTATGATAAAGGAATTAGAGCGTGTGCAAAAAAAAGATCCACTATATTTGTTAAAGGACGTTATGATAATTGTATTGGTGTTACGAGTTTAATAGAAGAACTACGATGGGAATTACTATCAGAACGCAGATTGAAATTTAGGTTAAACCTTTTAAGTAAATTCGAAACCGATTTGTTCACAGATGATGTTAGATATATATTAAGAACCCCTGCGTATCATGCTAGGTTTGATCACACTGTAAAAAGTTGATCTGATTTTCAGTGCGATCTGAATTTAAGCGCTGTCTGGTTGTAAGGCAGGAACACGGATTCAAGGTGCGGAAGAGGCAGGAACATGGATGGTTGGTACAGGAGCAGTTAAGCAGGAAGCAGAGGGAGCAGGATTCTGGATGGTCTGATTTTCAGTCGTTCACCTGCCTTATTTTTAGACAAGATATTACTGCTGAAATTCAACATACCCTGTCTTAAAATTGTTGCATCTGAAATTCAGATCGCTTTTGTACCTTAAAATCAGATCTACTTTTTACAGTGCAGATGAACAAGATTAGATAAATAATTGTCGTACCGATAGATTTAAAATGTCATTTTTCCCGCGTACCATAAGAGAGAACAATAGGCAGCGTAGCAAAGGGATAGGTAGGTGAACTATAGTCAGAGTAGTCTGTAGTGCATGATGCACGTAATAACAACCAATAATCCCTTTCTTATTATGTATATACTGGCCTTCTAGCTGCATGTTACCCTATTATGTAACATGTAGTAGCCTAGTTGCCTGTTAATAGTTCATGTTTGGTGATACTCACCCCCTGCCACACACCCTAGTGGTGGCTCGCAGGGTATTAAGTAGATGTAGGTGAAGTGTGGGGCTCTCATAATTAACTCGATGTCCGATGTAAACTCGTCTGCCCTGTACTTATGTAAAACCCTTTTAGTCTGCCTTGGTATCTTCGTTTTCCAAGGTTCTCCCATATGTAAATATCTCAGGAAACGAAGTTACACGTGCCACCTCGTCATAAAAATTATTCACTAAGCTAGCTGATCTCCTCTGAATTTTAACTTATTCCATTATCTTTTCCATCTTTTCTCACGGGTCCTAAATACTGGAGGTATATTCCAATTTTGGCCTAACTTATGCGAATTATTATGTACTAAAGACAAGCAAAATTTGATTAATTGGATTTAACATTTTATTGAAATTTAATGAATATTGAAATTTCGGATTCACAAAAATGTGTAATCAGTAAGGCGTTTAGACGAAAGCTGATGAAAGTGCATTGTGGAAGCATAGACTTCATTGAATTTCATTATGAAAATGGAAATAAACGAAATCTACAACCTAAGCGTTGCACAAGTGAAACTATTTTGAAATTTAAATTATAAAACCATATGCACAAATTCTGATATTACAATTTGAAAAGTAAAAACTGTAACTGTGATAGTTTAAAATTTTGAAGTGAAATAGTTTCCCCTGTGGAACCCTGGAGTTTCACCTTTATTATTTTTCCATTATTAATAAAAATCAGTTACATTCGTTCTATAGGTATATTTTTTACCGATATGCATGGATATATCAGGTAATAAAATCATGATTTTCGAGCTTTTTTTAATACAGTGTTGCTTATGCTATGCATGGTTAATGGCGGAAATATGATTTCCAATTTCCTCATCAGCGTAAAATAAGAAAACATAGTTAAGCTGGTGTACAATTATATAAATAATGGGTTGTAATGAATATTCATTGCAGAAAACACTAACTTTGGCATTGAGGGTTCTCTCCCCTGATGATGACTTCTTGACGTTGAAACCTGGGTCATATCTGATAGAAGTTATTGAGGATGAACCAAATTAGTATTTTTCATCATATAAATTTAGGCGATGGGTAACTACAAATAAATATCTACTGAAATCTTCTCGAACTTTTCGTGGTTTTCCTGACCCGGCGTAAAGCCAGAGATGACTTTAATTATAGCGCTCTTGGGGAGATAACCAGATTCTGGACGTAATATCTACTTCACTTAATGTATACTTTGCATTTATAAGAGGGACTTTGGTTTAGGAAAAATGCTCATTTTAAGAAGAATGGCCACAGATGTCCTGACTCTTGTTAGATCAGTTAGGAACAATCCAACGCTCCACTGGTTAAACACTATTGATGAATATAGTGATTTTCTTTGTATGCTATTTTTTCTCACGAAAACCATAACCATTTCGAGTAGAGGCACGTAGAGCATTAGTAATTCAAAATAGGTAGCGTTTAATTTAACTTCACTGAGCGCAAGGAAGGAATTTAAATGAAACATGTCTGGGGGGGTTGGAAAACCGGGTATCCAATTTGAGCCATTGAAAGGGAATATTTTCCAAAAAAAATATATTTTCTTTTTTTTCCATTTTGCTATTTAAGGTGAGAACAATGAATGAAATCTGGCCTATTGCCCCTCTGCGATAGAAAAATCCTCATCCAAAACCCACAAACCTAATGTTGTTTCCATTGCTTGCATTGATATTGAAATGGAGAGGAATGGATTTGGTGGAGCGGTGATCAACGGAGCGCTGTTAGCCTCCCGTGCCAAGAGCCAAGGATCCCAGGGAGACAAATTTTTCAGTGGTGCTATTGGGGGTGCAAATTTGGATCAATTGTTGAAGCCGTGTCAGGGTTTAACCTTTCGTAACCCCTTTCGCTAAGGGTAGGCTGACTCGGTGTTTCTCTCCACCCTTCCTCCGTTTATCCAACGAAATCCTACCCTTGCCCGATTGCCCACATCATTCGTCGCCGCATATGACCTCAGTTGTCGGTTGACTCTCCCGAATAACAAGGATTACTGGACCAGTACCTCTCATTTTTTATCTCAAAATCCGATTCTTTTACCACCCGATCATCAAAATCAGCAACGAAACAAATGTAACTCAGCTTTAACTTGTGTTATTTATTTATTTATAGAGTTTAACGTTGGCCCAACAAAATAATTATAGGGCAAACAAAACAAAGGAAAATACAAAACACATAGGAATTAATTTAATTTTACAGAAATCTCGAAACATATCAAGAAACTATATCATTTATCAATTTACAAAAGATACTTCTTTGTTAAAATAAATCAATTTTTTCACAGTACATGTTAAAAGATCGGCACATTCTATTCAGTGGTTAGTTTTCACAGTAATTTGACTTTACCGTGCTCAACTTAAATTGCCCTTTTAACCTTACATTGTTACTATGCACTACAAAATTAATTTTGCTAATTAAGTCACTATTTTCTCCAATATTAAGTAAACAATATAAGTAAGATAGATCACACATGCTTCTTCTTTTTTGCAAAAATTGAAAATCAAACACTTTTACCAAGGTTTCTTAGCTAACATAATTTTCATGAATTGGATAAACATTATATTAGGTATAGTATAGATAGTGTAAAAACCTTTTTTGTGCGAAATATGTTAGTGTAATACTGTAAGAAACATGTTCAAATATATTTGAACATATTTCTTACAGTGAGGATTCCACACTATAGAAGCATGCTCCAATTTACTCCTTACATATGAGTAATACAGCATTTCGAGAGATTTCTAAGACTCAAAGTTTTTATAAATTCGGATTACAAAACCCAATATCCTTTGAGCTGAGAGAGATATGTCAAGTATATGTGGAGCAAAAGACATGAAGAATCAAATATAACCCATAAGTCTTTTATTTGATGTACCTGCTATTATGATAAACCTTCCATTCTGTATTCATAATTGACATTAATCTTCTCCGTAGAGTATGTCAGTCGGTAACATTTCTCTACATTAAAATAAATTTTGTTTTCATAAGATCATTTAATCAGATTGTCCAAATCTTCTTGCAATTTTAGACAATCATCAACTAGGTATATTTACTTTTTTGAAGACCTTAATATCATCGGCAAACATTAAGCATAGAGAGATGAGAGATAAGCATGAGAGAGACGATATGGGTAAATCATTAACCAAAATTAAGACGGTTATAGTTATAATTAACATTTGACGCACAAAATATTCTGACATCTCCCTGCCCGACGGATTCTAACAGATTTGAAGAAGGTGATGCATTCTATAATTGGAGGGAATCGTCCAAAGAGTTAGTCAGTGGAACCGACTCGCACTACGAGACCGACTCCCACGGATCCCAAAATATCGCCACAGAAATATATCGCTAAACTTGTGTTTGGGGATAACCTTGTTCCCAATTCAAGCTAATGGCTTTCAACTGCACCCGCCGTACTTATCATTTTAAGTACCTTTGCCATAGATGCAGACAATGATATCTCTCAGTAAAAAGTAATAGGAGAACTTTTAACTACTAGCCAATGTGAATAAGGCATGAAAATAATTACGTAAGCTACTTATTTCACTGCTGTCCATCTCATAATATTTTAAAGATACCATCTATCATATATTTCAATAGCTTACTATTAAACATTCATACATTCTTTCGTTGCTCTCCAAACGATATCAATGACTTGCCTCTTTATTCTATATTCAACGATATTCAAAACATTTCAAGTTTAAGAAAGGCACTTGCATAAGTTTCAACGACTCCTAGTGACGGAAAGAAAAAAGCTGTGCAGTAAAAGAGGCTTCGATTGAACTAGTATTAAGTGGAAAATATGATATTTTTTGGCATTTGTTCAAAGAAAAATATATTCCTCTTTCATTTTCTCATCCGAGTTGTTAGATTAGATACTAATTATTAGAAATAGGTAATTCTTTTCTCAGAGGTCATCCTTGGTATAAGGTGATTTTTGATGTTTTTCAACAGTAAAGGAAATCGTTTGCACAGCATTCATTTCCATATTTCACTTCCCTGTAAATAAAAGTCTATTTTCAAGATAGGAAACGATTTTTACGTACGCGATGTATTATGTAACTGCCCTTACTATTTCCATAATTCTTATTCTCTTTCTCTAAGATGAGCTCCTTGAAAAGCTCTTTGAATTACTTTTATGAGAATAAAATCCTTTCACCATGTTTTTCCGAAGTCCGAAAATATGAGACTCAAGGAAAGAAACACTATAAAGAGTTTAATCATTCTCATAAATTATAGTTCTCCGTTTCACATCATTAAAAATATTTCATAAAATATACAGATATTATGTCAAGTTTTGTGGTTTCGAGAAACCTTCACCTTGACGACCAAGTCGGTATCTACGACGACTGTTGGTTGGCAGTAATTATTCGTGGAAGGCTACCAACGGCTGTGGTCATGTATGACATTTACGATTGGAGAGCAATTACGTCGAGGTAGGAATATTTTGGGTGACAAAGGAAGGGTAGAGAAGAACCCGGCGTAGGCGTTAGCCGAGGTTCAACTTCCCATCCGACGAACGGAGCAAATTATTTCGTAGTATTGAAAAATGACGGCGAGGCGAGCGAAACGAAAATCATTGAAAAAATCACTTTGAGATTGCTTGTCCTGAGCAACTGCCACCGCGTCTGATTGTTAACCACTCGTTTTTTTATGATCGCCGCATTTCCACGTAGGTTTCTATAAATCAAGACCTTGGTATTTTCATTGTTGATGCATTTTATAAGTGAACCAATGGCAAATGTGAATAGGCAATCGCTGACGTCATCTTTGATCGCAGAAAACTCGGGAAGGTGGCGGTGTTTGGCTGTAATTGCCTTTCTCTTGGGAGTGGAGTTCCGGCTGGCTTCTCTCGCTCTCTCGAAGCGCGTCTATATCTGCTGCTGTGGTCCAGTGCCAACTCCTCCCTCCACACAGCCCCTCAAGTATTCGCTATTTTTTCTCTCACGAACGACGGCAGAGGTGAAGTAGGTGTTGTTCAAGGGGTGGCTACGAAAGGCCTGAAAGTCTCCGGCCAAATTCACCGCAGAGGTCAAATTGTAAATATTTCTGTTGTCGTAGCAAAACGACGCAAACGATGAAACAGAGGATCTATTATGAACGACGCGCCTTCATAATAGATCCACATTGCAAACTTTCTTATTCTACAATTTATCCTCAATCGCTGTTCTTCCGACATGTTAATTGACTAGTCATATAGATATCATAGAGATTACTAATTTACAGCGACATTCAAAGGGTGTATAAGCAGAAGCGTATCAACATGGCTGGGGGCCTGGGGCGCTATTCGATATGGGGCCTGTTTGGAATTTATAACATTGCCATAGTCTACGCATAGTCTAAAGATGGTGCAAAATTCCGTCTATTGGCAAATTGTCATATCAAATAGCCAATTATATACCGAGACACATATTTAAGGTTTCATTTTACAGCCCTAACTGCTTGAGTAACTTACTATTTAATTCTCGAGATAAATACGATGTGCTAGATAAAAGTGGTGTATACTTACATAGTTGTAAAGGTACCAACTTTAAAGCCGTCTATGTTGGGCAAACAGGACGTGCTATCCGTACCCAGGTAAAGGAACATCGCGCTGCTTAACGAATGGTAATGGAAGCTCCCAGTTTGCCAAGCATTTAATAGAAGAAGACCACCAAAGTGACTTCATCCCAAAAGTCCTTCACTCGCAGTGTAAGGGCCAGAAGTTGGACTATATGGAAAACCTTGAAATTTTTTTGTATTCCAAAAAATCTAATGTATGTGTGCTGAATGATATGCTCCCTTCCCAATCTCCTCTCCTAACCTTACCTTTCCCCCGCTTCCCCTCCTGTAATACAATTAATAATAAAACAATCCTAACATTGCTCGCTCAAATTCCCAGCTTCCCCACTCCCACCTCAGACCAATAATCTTACACTTCCCTCACGTTAACTCCCTCCCTATCCCCTGCCACCTTCCCCCCCCCCCCTCACTCTATTCTGTACATAAAGAGCTCGTGACGTACCATTTTCACCTTGATAATGGCAGTGTAAGTCGAAACCTAGGTCGGTTTTAATAAAAGTCTGTGGAATTTTACTAAGTGAATTCATTTAGGTAAACAGCTCAGACAACCTATAATTCATTCAAACCAAGGTGCTTATGGGTCTCGTAAAAACGAGAAAAACTGGGAGGCCTATGCTGAAAGTGGGGCCTGGGGCGGACCCCCTCGCTACGCCTCTGCGTATAAGTCCTTTGCCTTGCGGATCAAAAAACATGAATGGCACCACCGAACGTAAATAACGTCGTGGGTTAAAAGAAACTGTATCTTACTTTCCGATAATAAACTGAAAAAAATGTTTTACCACCGATAAAACGAAGAAAAACAACAGCATTTCGGAACAGTCTATTTCCAATATCACTTCACTATAGCAAATGGCAGAGTATTGAAGTGCGCAACTTTCAAAATTTCTTCGAACGAATAGAAAATATCTTGTTGGTACTGAAGGTGGCTTAATAACAGCCAATAGAGAATTACAGGTACCCGACCAATACAGTTCAGTTACTCAATATTCTATGATTTATCTGATAGATATAATTGTACCCGTGCATCATGCACGATGGTGGAACCAATGAGAAGAGTTTGTGCAAATGAAAGTGAATGAATAATCGCGTTAGCCTCGCCCTGAACGTGATCATAGCTGTCGATTTGAGAAATTCCGGCCGGCAGGGTCAAGGGTAGTCGTGTGACATACTCACAGGGTGTACTAGGGGTAGTACTGCCTCGCGGCTGATTGCGCCTGACAGATTTTGTGCATTGGATGTGTTAAACCGGTTATCGAAATGATTTTTATTCGGTTAAGCATTGAGTTTTTGCGGGCATGATTCTACTTAAAAGGACTTATTAATTAATTTTATATTTGAGTTTTTTTACACATAATATGCATAGGAAATCAAAATATGCTCGGCGCACTCATCAATCAAAAGTTCTAACAATTTTTTTAAGCTAATTGGCTTTCTATAAATGAAATAAACAGTATATTTGTTTTCATTTGCCTTCACGATTTTAAATTTAGTTTAAATACAATGACTAATTGGTGGAATTGAACATTTGGCAAAGTTATCTTGTTTTTCTGCTTTTTGGAAAAGTCACTCCAATGCCTTTTTGACTTCGTTAGTTTTCCATTAAGAAAGTCGTCGAAATACAAACAAGTACGTGATAAGCTCTCATCTCTCTAGTATGCATTCGGTTGTGATGGTATTAATTGGCCTTATAAATTGCCCTTTTTAGCTCTTAAGCTAATGTATCTTTATTTCTTATCAATATGGGCGGCCCAAAACATGGAATATCCTTTTCATGATTATCTACCGTATCTGCCACTTTTCAACCAAGGTCATGTTTAAGGAGGCAGCGTAGCTGTAAGTACACGTGTTAGACTTCTGGCAAGAGGTTCTGGGCTGTAATGAGAGTTTTTTCGTTCCTCGGTAGATAGTGTGTACGATGCAACTCGCTAGACACAGCATTTTCGTGGGAAAATGCGGATGCGCATTGCAACAGACTTGGAAAAGGAAAGTTCTCATAGTTGAGAAGCGCACCTCATGTGCCCTATGGTCACCGATCGAGCTCGCTTTGGAGATCTTCAGCTGAAACTGTATAAAAAGTGGGCGAGCAAATTTTTAAGACATTCTAAAACAGTAATTGGGAATAGTACGCTTGAAATCATAAGAAATGGATTCTAAAACAGTATGTGGGAATAGCACGCTTGAGACCATATTTGACCTTCGACCGAGGCGATTGAAAACATTAAATTTACTTCAGCTGGGTTCTCGTCCAAGAGTTAAGTTTTTGAACGTTTTGAACGTTTTCAAGGATGGAATTAAACAGGGAATAAAATATCAGAGGTGAAGACTTCCTGGCACTCTTTGTGGGTTCATTCATTGGATTTACTTTGATGAGCTGAAAGAAGCTGTAGGTGTGACTTAACCGTAAGGAGTGCTCATATCGCTTCTTTCATGCCGAGCTTTCATCTGCCCCTCAAAGAGGGCACTGATTCCGGCCGATGACATCACTCGCAAAATCCTCATTCAAGGCGGAGTAGTTCATCACAAACAATACCATAGGAATGGTTAAACGGCAAGATTTTAGCACTTTCCATGAAAATCTACCACGGTTTTTATATTATCATATGGAAATCTCATGTCATTGTCTTCAACTTTTTCAAACTTAGTATTTTGGCCGTCTTTTTTGATGAAAATCCATGGTCACATTTTTCCATTTGGAGGGAAAGTGGGAATAGGACGCGCTCTGAGTACCACGCAAGTCGTGCAATCGTCCTACTATCTTCATTTGTTCGTCGCCGTTTTCGAAATGATCTTCGTCAGCGTAAGAAAACAGACTGCGAGCACATGAAAATTTGTTGGTACACCATTATCTCCTATACATCATTATGTACATTGTGTTTTTATTTTTGATGCGTAATAACATTTTATTTAACTGCATTCGAAAGTTTAGTTTTTTCTACGATGCGCATGATTTACATGACAATATTTTTCCAGCGTAAAACTTTTATCAATTCTTTTCCACTCTTCAAATACAGGTGGATTTTATAAGATCGAGTGTTTTCCCGGCGAATACTATGATGAAATGTTTCTCGGGCTTGGCACCGGTTAACAGGCTCCATTACTGCCAACGTTTCAAAGAGCGACTCGCTCTACATCATCTGAGTGCCGGATTTTATTATATTATTTTTTTATTTAATTTTATTTTTTATTTTTCGATATTTTTATTTTCTTATTTATTTATTTATTTTATAATTTTCATTATTCATTACAGGTGGATTTTTATTTCCATTATGTTGTACTAATATCTCTCCCTGAAAACAATAACTAGTCTGCTCATTTCAACATGCCGATACCGAGAATGTCTCTCCCTCGATATTATGATACAGAGGGTTCACAAAGGTGATCTTCTGGAACCTTCTGGAGAATGTGAAAATGCCGTCTGACCCTGTGGAGGGGGCAATCCGAATGTCAGGTGCCAGGGGTGGTGCGAGGTCACCAGAAAAGCCAAATTCACAGAAAAAAATTGATGAAGCTCGAAAGCATTATATTTTGTTTGCGTAGAGGTCGTGTATTGGGACTGGGCAGTATGAATACACTTATCGCTCCTTCCGACAAGTTATTTGCCTGAATTCGTCACCCCCCTCTGCCCTATTGAAATAATGTCAGGGTTTAAACATGCCTTCAGTTGCAACTACGTGGGATTTGAATTTTTCAAGTAATATGAATCTCGCGATCATCTTTTTCGCCTCAATAGGGTTTCCTAACCGAGATCTTTCAAAGTGCACGTGACACTTCCTGTCCCGTTCATATGAACTCGATACAAAACTATCTTCTTTGATTTGTACCCTTCTCCGTTCTCGAATTAAATCTGTATTCATTGGATCGAAAACTGCTTGACGCATACTCCAGGTGAGGCCTTACAAGGGAAGAATAACAACCTTCCTTTTGCGTTTCCATAGGAACAAGATCCCACAATTCGTCTGATAAATTAAATACTGCCACAAATGTATCGAAAATGATTTTTTCAAATTGGACACAAAGATTGATGCCAAGATATTTAACCTCACTTACCACACTTATGCCTATTTAGATGACAAAGTTAGATATTATTTTCTGGTTGCTGAGTGATTCGTCCAATTTAGAATTTTTATGTGCCCTACATTTATTGAATATTAGGTCCTGAATTATTAAAATAGGTCGATGCCCAAAAATTTATCCTCACTCACCCAATTAATTTTTTTTTAAGTTCCTTCAACTTTTTCAAAGAGGCGTATTGCACTCAATTTCCTTGAATTAACTTCCAGCCATCATCGTTGACCCCATGAATATTGACACTTTAATGTCTGGATTACACCAACTGTGTTACGCCGATTGGCACTTATCAATCTTAGGAAGGAAGCGCGCAGAGGAAAGTCCCAGGAGGACAGTGCGCAGCGTGCGCGACTAAGTAGTCCATTAACACCTTTCTAAATTTTCCACGCGTGTACAATAACAGGTGAACATATAGACATCGAAATATTACACCCACGTTCGCCAAAAGACACCAATTAAATCATGTGAGAGCGAGTATTACGGAAACAACGAGAGTGATTAACCAGATGAATACTTGGCAGTGGGATGACGCAAACAAGCGCATCGCAATGGACGCGTCCTCTGGCTTGCGACTGAATCTTGGAACAATGGCTTGGACGCCTGCCACTCTCGCTGATTGGTGGATGAGCTCCTTCCCTGTCATCTTCGGCAGTAAAAGGTGCGAACGCAGCCCGCCTGGCGAGGGAGCCGTCCCCGGATCACCGCTGGGCCCTCCAATTTGCGCGATCTCGCGACCCAAACGACCTTCCACTGCGAAGGGGCCATGAGGGCGGTACACGGCGAGAGAGAAAGAACTTTCCAGAGCACACCCGCCTTTTCAATTCCCTCGAGCAGAGGCCTTCTCTCGTCGAGACGGTGAACAGAGGAGAAGGAAGGAGAAAGAAGAAGTCGCAAATGTAAAGCAAAGTGCAGGGGAGAGGAGGCGGGTGGGGAAGCATTTCTTAAAGCAGCAAGCAAGTGAACAGTCTAAGCGTGAAAATCTATTCGTACGGCCCATACGAATCAATAATATTTCATTTTTTGCCCTCAGGTTTATCTTGCAAATGCCACTCGATCATCATCATCAAGGGTCAACAATCCTAGGATTGGTTTGACGCAGCCCTCCACTCGATTCTTTTATCGGACAGCCTCTTCATACCAACGCAGTTCCTCTCTTTCACGTCCTTTACGACCTGTTCTATATAACTCAGGCCTGCCTTTTCCATTCTTCCCGTTCACTTTTCCTTCGACGATTGTCTTCATCAGGCCCTTGTGTCTCAAGATGTGGCCGATTAGGTTGTCCCGTCTTCTTTTTATAGTATTCAGCAGACTTCTCTTTTTTCCCATTCTTCTTACGACGAGATAAATTCTAATACATACGAATCGTGGCACTGTATGGCCTGAAGACATGAACTTTGAGAAGAGTAGATAAAGATTGTAGACTTAAGACTTTGAAGTTATTAGCGCGGGGGATGATGAAGAAGAAATTTAAATAACAAGGAACACGGATATGGAAACACTGGAATGGTGAGGAAGGAAATTCGATCGATCGAAAAATTAGGAGAAGGCAGAGGGATGAGAATGAATGGATCATAAAGTGCGAGAATCTTATTAAAGGCGTAATGGAGGGAAGAACGCTGTGAAAGTGAGGAAGAGGGAGGAGAAGAACGGTTAGTTTGGACAGAACAATGCCGGGGGAGAGGAATGCGGAGCTGAAGAAAGGCATCGTTTGAGAGATAGGAATATTCACTGCCGGGTGAATACTAACAATAAATAGTTAGGAAATATTTTTGCAACTGGTGTTGAATTTCTCCACATAAAGGAAAAGAGCTTGTTAAATTTTCCAGTTCCAAGGCACCTCTGGCATATTCAGCAAGAGAGGAAAGATGAAAGCCTGTCGTTACAATTATAAAAAGTAAATATTTAAAACTAGTTTATAGTAAATGTAACTATTCTCAAGTTCTAATATATACAGGTTCATAAAGGTCATCGTTAGCTGTATTATTTACGAAAATATTACCACAGGAAGCTAACCGACCGAGACGCAAAGAAAGTAACATGCCTCTCCTGAACTCCATATAAACGTTTGGCAGGACGACATAGCGCCTTAGAATCACTAATCCGTCCCATTCGAGCACGGAATACGTCAGATGCACTATTTGTATGCACTCGTGCATTGGTTCCAGCTTCTGTTTGACGACTGCTGAATACGAACCTTCGTCATGGAATTGTGGTAAACTGAGAAAAGTGGCAAATAAACTGGCAATTTTACCCAAACGTGGTTCAGGAGTATTCAAAAATGACAAACTTGGATCCAATCAGTGCATTTTTAACGAAAAGCTAAATATGTAGTTAACAGTATTAAGCTGAGTTTACTGAGTATTAAGCGCGCCAATACTAAGTAAAACTTAGAAAGTACATAATTCACATGGAAATTGCACACAAAAGGAGTGAGAAAATTACTCGTCCTATGTCTATATGAGAGGGTATCGGCATTTATTTTGAAGAAACGGTTGACATCCATGTTAAATAAAAAAATCATTGGTAACATTTCCACACTTTAATTACTAACAATGGCAGACTGGACCATAATCATAAAATTGATTGCCGAACTGATAGATTCAAAATGTCCTTTTTCCCTCGTACAATTAGAGATACGAATAACGGTAAATATGTCCAATCGAAGAGTAGCATTGGACAGCATTGGTAGCTGCATATTGGTATGAGTACTTAAAGCTAACCCTACTAACAGAATGTTTTTGCATGTTTGCTTTGCAATTTCTATCTTTTTTTACATAGTGAAGTTCTGACAAGCACATTAATACTATTCCTTTTTCATGCATGATATGTAGTGCATGTTTGGTGAGAAATCACCCCCTGCCACACACCTTTGTGGTGGCTTGCAGGGTATTATGTACATGTAGATGAATCAGCAAACTGATTTTTAGTAGAGAGCGAAAGAAGCCAATAAAAAAGAAGCCGAATTCTACCATCGTGTTTATACTCAATTGCTTATGTCAGAAGTAGTATGAGTCACGAATCGATTTCATTACTGCAAACACAAGACTCTCTCTCAACTTCAACATGCCGAAATTCCACGAGTGGCTCACGTGAAAAGACCGTCAAGAGTACTCGAGAGCAAGAGTAATCTTCGTCCCTTCACCCACTGGTGTCCTTTCAGGAGGCATTCCACCACGAGCCTTCAATTCAATCGAAGGACGAAATGCAGGGTCACAGGACTAGTTCACGTGGCCATGATAGGCCCGTATTATGTGTGAGTGTATGGCCAGGTTCAGTGTGGGACGAAATTGCACGGAAGAGTTGCGTTCACTCATGACACCGCCATATTACGGCGTTTCCCGCATAATGCAGCATAATGGCCGCGGATAAGGTCCACATCTTATCGCTAATTACTATTTGACTCGAGAAAAAACATGAATTACGCACCATAATAGCTTTTGGCATTAGTCCTCTCTTTTTGTGACTGGAATGAACATGAAAATATTCCATCTACTTTTTTTAATTAGCAGTCAAACGGTTAAAAATTTATGGAAATGATATAAAGGGTCATTGATTTGGATCGCCAGGGGGTGACTTAAGTCACAGAGATGCTGTAATCTGTGAAATAATAATATTTAACAGTGATTTTCACGTCGTTAAAATCAATTTCAGCAATGTCTTATCCTCATTTGACTCGAGCCTAAATCTTGTCTTACATTCTCGTCGAAGCCCATTTTGCTTCGCTCAAGCGTTTCGCTCTTCGGAAAAAAAGCTGTGAGTTCTCCATTATATTCATTTGATTTTTCAACATCGTCCCGGAAAGAGCTAGAAGGAGCCTTTGACGATAACGGGCAGAAAATTGGGGAGGAAAACCAGCAATCCAGTCAGAGAAAGTTTCATATCCGAAGCTGAATCATGAAAATAACACTGGGAGAAGAATCAAGAAATCAAGAATAAAGTTACCAATAATTTACTGGAACAAAATAGCTGCAAAGTGAGTAAAATAATCAAATTATATTAATTTTTATCGATTTTGTTCTCCAAATTGAAATCCGTTATTGTATCTTTTGTCTCATTTGATTATTCCTAGTAACAAATGGTTCCTGAACCTTTCCACAAGCATCAGTGCGGGCGTTGCTGGAAAGATCCCCGACGATTAGTGTCTCTTCCTGGAGTCACATAATTTTAATGTACCTCAACAATGTCTTTATTTTCCCAATCACTGCACATAAATAGTATATGTGTTAGTTTCTTCATTCGTACGTTTTCTTAAAGCAAATTTTCCTTTGTTTCCAGATGCATTGAAAGGAAAACAAAGGGAGCAGATATGAAATGTAACAGCATGAAACTAATTCACTATAGCTGGAGGAAGTCGTGGTCCTAAAAAGCCTTGCGTTGAAAGATAGCCGAGGTGGATATTGGTGTCTAGTCGAGGAAAAAACTTGCCCGGATTACAATAAGTATATTCAGTTATTAAATAAGCATTAATTAACAACTTAAGGGGGCATAAGCGTGTAGGAAGAGGCTTAGATTAAGAACGCATCACGTCAATGGATATACCGCGGAAAGTTTTCAAAACTAGCAGTAAAAATCGACCCGTAGCAATGCCATTTTATACATTTCCCACTGATTCGTCAGCTTTAGTGGGACTATTGGCCACAAGTTGAAGTTAGAAGATCGTTTGAAATACGTAATGGTCAGAAAAGAACAGTAGCAAATCCAATAGTTAGCCTAATGGATTGACAAAGTCACATCATCCAGTTCCGATGGGCCGTAAATGCCAGCCATGTGGGTTGAGAGTAGGGGGGGGGAATTAATGGCACACAATACGTATATGGCATTGTTAACCACAGGAAATGTGATAACAAAGGTCAATATAGAAGACAGTATAGGACCACAAGCCACGAAAAAAAGGATGGGTCATGAGAACGCCATGGTGGGCGGCCGCGAATATGCTAAACTAATGAAAAACCATTATAAGGAAAGAAATTGCGAAGAATATACAAGGCTTCTTACACGTGGTGCATGAACATTTACCTTTACCAGCACCATACAATGGCATAATATAATACAAGATAATAATGAATTACTTGGTAATAATACAATAATTGCAGACACATAGCACAGTAATTGCAATTAAATAATTTTATTCGCACCAATAACTTTCGATATGAATTTAAAAAAATTGAAATAAGGCTCATTTATTTGAAAAATATAAAAATATATAGCTGCATCAATGAATTTAATCACCAATACCCGAAAATATAACTAGGAAAAGTAAATTATTCAATTTCAATAAATCTGAATCGTAAAGAGAATGACTGAACGCAAATCCATACTCACGAAGTCTGATGGGTTATTTTCGGTTAACTGGTGTGATTACTCACCTGAAAATCAAAAGAATATTACATTAATGCAGGTAATTATATAATAATACCCTTAGAATGTATTAGAGTAGTGTTTCTTAATACAATCCCCCAATCAAACCAAGATTTTACACTTTACACGGTACATGAACAAAGTTCCATGCGTTATACGCGAAATAGAAATGACATTCTGGAAACGTTACACCGCCCAGGGTGAGATGCAGAAGAGAATAGAAGAAAAGATCCGAAAGCATAAAGAAAACGAAGTCCAGAGGCCCAAGTCTTTAATCTTTCGTTACGTTGTAACGAATGAAATTTTTCGTTATGATTACGTCATTCGTTTCAAGTTATTTGTTTATCCACGTAGATGACAAAATGTGACGTTCTCTTTGGTAACGCAAACGTCAATCTTTATTCGTTGGGTGACGAAATATTGAAAGACTCGGGCGATAGCAATGTGGCCTCCGGGGAACGAATCTTTTTGCGACGGCTAGCCGCAACCATTTGTCAGATCCAATTTCTGAATGAGGTTTCGGAAGAAATTGGAAGTTATTAAATTTAGTGCCCGAAGTAACGGCTTAAAAGCGAAAACCAGTGAGAAAATTCTATTAAAAAAACGTCTCTTACGTAGGAGGAAGGAAATTGACACATATTTCAAGTTTGATTCAAGGACATCGGTACAACATCACGCATTTGTGGGAGGTTATGGAGAGGGGTTCCGTGATTTTACCGAAAAACAAATACAGAGTTTCATTTTATAGTGAAAAACAAGATCAACACAACCAAGGACCAACCAAACCACAACCAACCAAAGCTTGGATTTATAAAAAGAGTACTTGGGAAAAGTGATGAAAAGACAAAAGAGCGATGTTACTTTTCATTAGTTAGGCCCCACCATGAGTATGCAGCCAGTGTATGGGATCCGAATGAATTATGTTTGACCAGAGAACTAGACAGTGTGCAGCGTAGAGCAGCTAGGTTCGTTAAAAGATGCTACGATAGGTTGAGTAGCCTTTCAGAATTAATACAAGAATTAGGGTGGGAATCATTGTCAGAGCGTAGTTTAAAGTACAGATTAAATCTATTAGAGAAATTTAAATCGGATAGCTTTACTGAAGATGTTAGGCACATATTACAAAAAAACCAGCGTATTATGCTAGATTCGACCAGCCAATTAAGATTAGAGAGATAGATTGTCGTACCGATACATTCAAAATGGCATTTTTCCCCCGTACTATAAGAGAACAGAATAGGCAGCACGGCAAAGGGATAGGTAGGGGAAATATGTTAGAGTACTCTGCAGTGCATGATGCATGTATAGTCCCTTAAATTCTTTAGATACTAACAAAATATTTGCATGAGACCCTATAGTAGCTTGTTTGCATGTTAGTAGTGCATGGTTGGTGATCTTCACCCCCTGCCACACACCCTTTCGGTGGCATGCAAGGTATCGCGCAGATGTAGATGAAGGATAGAATGGAGTTACTCGACAGGAGTGAAATATGTCGGCTGCAATGCCATGGGTGAACATTAAACACAGTAAATGAATAATTGAAAACGGAGGTCATTTAAAATAAGAACCATGGAACGCAAAATAATGCTGAAGCAAAGATTGAAAAAAAGATCCTTCCCATTGCCAGACTTCAACATGACCTTGATGCATTTCCTCCTCTGGGCATCCCCCTCCGCCAGGTTGCCCCCCCGTGGCGCCCTCCGCCGGAAACGGCGATTCGAAGAAGTGCATGATGCACACGAGGGAATGGAGCGGCAAGCGGGTGTGGCGAGGGGCGGTCTGCGAACAACGGGCGGCACCCCCCGCCCCTTTGGGTCACAGTGCAGGGGGGGGGTGTTGTTACCATGGAAACGGGAGAGAAACAGTATGCGTGTAAAGCGGAATGAAAGGCGACCCTGCGCTTCCCAAATCCAACTTGATCCCTTCCTGCCAACGACCTGAAACCCTGGCCACATTCTTTTCTTTCCCCAGAAATAAAATAAGAGGTCACCAGGAATAGTCAATTTCACCCTACGCACTGAAGGGTGCAGCATTCGTGGTAGATCACATCACAAGATTGTGATTGACGTTAATAAAGGAGTAAAAAATGGTCTCGTGAAGATACTTTCTAAGTATTTCCCCAGAGGATTCAAAATGAAAGTCTTAGGTTGATTTCCCTTTTCCATCGCCCCCAATACCCGAAAATACAGCCAATTAGATGTGATTCAATATAAAATATGTGCCTTAATTGATTCACCGAAAAAATACTTCTTTCAAAGTGGGAAAAAGTGAAAAATTAAACATGCGTGGACGTCATGGTGATGAAACAAAGGGATTCCATCAGCGACGAAGGGCAAAACGGAGGATTGGGAGTGTGAGGAGAACACGAGGAACGGACGGGAAGGCGAGGGAATGGGACAAGGAGGAGCGAATAGGCTGAGGTAAGGAAGCCGGAAGAAGAGGGCGATGCCGAGCACAGGAAACGACTGCTCTCCGAACCGAACACATACTGCGGAAAAGAATGTTGAGATTATAATAATAAAGGAATAATTATCAATTTTGAAAAGCAAGAGGGCTGATGAATTGGTATTCCAGCCAGTGATACTATACGCTTATGAATGCTTATGAAAGTGTAAATGCAGAAGTTGTCAAACGATACTAGAAGGAGAAGTTGACGCCAATGAGCATGCGTCTATGGGTACATTGTATTTCAGTGTTATATATTTCTTGCTAGTGTATATTAGCAATATATAATAATTTTAGTTTCATTTCATCGGCGAAATACTCTCTCGAACGCGAAATGAGGAATAAACGGATAAACGAGAAAACAAATGGAACTGCCAGTTCGTCCTTTCTCAATCCGCCACATGAGTGTGTCTTCGAGACACCTACAGTCGAGGCTGAAGGCTGAAGAGAGAGTTTCAACACCTTGGTGCTCGCCTCTCGACTAAGGATGGGCGATTATAAAATGCATAATCGATATTTTGCGATTAGATTAGTTGAAAGCAGCCAATTACTCGCGCCCGATTAATTGTTGTTATTAATCAATACATTGATTAATCCATTCAATTCTGACAACGCACAAAGCATACCTTCCGATGTTATGGTCCCTCCATAAATAAAGTAAAATAATTTGCTTTATATTTTATAAGTTTAATCTTATCATGAGTACAAATTGAAAAATCTAGATAAAATTCCATGAGGCGTGTCAGAGTACAGGGTTGGAAATTTTTCTTATTTCAATTTAAATATTGGACGATTGCCGAATGTTCAGAGGAATTGAAGTCAAGAATTGCAATTTTGATAAGTGGGTACTCGTAAGGTGGTTTCTCTGATCAGATTGAATTATTCTCATCAAGGAAAACTCTCTCTGGTGGAACTGATGTTGCTACTCCTGGTAGGTACTTCCTGAATACCTGATATAAGTAAGGGTGTTCAGTTTTCATTGACTCTCACACTGAAAATAGATTCAAATGGAGGTCAACGACGGGTCGGTTAAGGAATTGCCTCAAAACTCAATTGGTGTCCCACCAGCGACATCTTCATTATACAGGGTTCTCTGTGATGCTGCTTCAGTGTAATAAAAGTTCCAGAGGTCATCTGATGGTGCTGCATCTCGTTCAGCGCGTGAAAACAGCACCTAAAAGACGTTCACTTGATTCTCCTCGAGAAACAACTCAGCCATCCAGAGCGATGACGGTGCTCATGGCATTGGCTTAGAGCGACCGGACTCCTGTAGTGTAGTTTTTGAGCCATGGGTCAAGCATCGTGCAGACGTGTTACCACTTTTATTATCAAAATAACACGCGGCCACATCTGGCGAAGCGACATCTGAATCATGACGAGTGGCCATAAAAAGCAGGTGCCGCGTAGAGCTATGTCATTCCACACATTCTACTTTTAATACCTCTATGGAGTCATCGCGCGGAGTTCAGCCACAGACGACTTTTCGAACTAAGAACGAACGTGAGCCGCCCTAGCCGTCACTACTCACCATACACAAAAGTCCGAAATAATCGTCTAATTAATCGGGTATAATTATCGATATAATCGATATCGACTCTTGGATTGTAGGATTCTAAATTTTCGATTGACAAAAATAATCGATTATTCGATTAATCGATTTCTTAATCGCCCATCCCTACTCCTGACACTTGAGAGCCTTCCGTTATCTACTTCTCACCATTTTTGTCCACGCATTGTGCGGAAGGAAAGGAAGTACCTGCATCAACCTTGGCTTTGAATCCCCTTCTGGTAATAGTAGTTGAAGAAAAATCATGTCTCAAGATTTGGATGTTTAACCCATCTAACTCTTACGCAGCATATTGACGGTGTGAGTATTAAAAATATTGAAAATGTGCGTATGAGTAACTGTGTGTGTGTGTGTGTGTGCAAAATCTAATTTATATGAGAACCGCCTGCCGATCAACACCTCAGAAGAACTTTCAAGGTTCTCCTTCAATTACTAACTTTATATAATTAATATAATTATTACCATGGATTAGTGCTAAGATAAACACTGCAATCATCCTTGAGGTGAGACTCGCACCCGCCCCTTTCCGAGTGTCAAGTGGGCTTGCCATCGACATGACGAATTCGAAAGTGGGCGTATTCGAACGCCAAGGTGGTCAAACCCTCGGAAAGACGGAGGCAATGTAAACGTGTCAGAATGCGAGTTGAATTTACCGGAGGAAAAAGGATTTCCTGCACCAGGAATCGAACCACGGACCATTGACTTACCGGGCCAATTCGCAAACCACTACGATACTCAGGATTCCACGCAATTATTTGGGAGGATCAATTTGGATAGGAGATGTTCGAAGAGAGCATTGTCATTAATCATGTTTTTCGGGTTCGGCTGCGTGTGACGCAACCCGATAAACATTATCAACGATCTAAAGTAGCTAGGATGCATTTTCGAATTTTCAATAAAGGTACATTAATGGTTGCCGCACTGAGGACAAAAATGTGCTCCGAGGCAACCACTGCGCCCGAGGATAGGCCCTCTATAAATTATATCGCAAAGGGTGCTAAGCTGCCACTGAAATTAAACGATTTCCTTCTGGATATTTTCAACGCACTTGCTTGCTGTGCACAACGGAAGCATGAAACCACGCATCTCGTGATTTGTAGGAAGAGATGCGCATAAAGATGGAATGAACGGGAATGAACTAAGTTGGAACCATCGCCTTGTACAAGGAAGAGGAGGAATGGAAGAAGGTTGTCGCAGGGGCCTGGCGCATGCGCGGTCCCAGCGGAAAGGGTCGCTCTTTCAAGACAAGAAGGGCCGAGGGCGACCCTCCTGAAGAGAGAGAGGGCCCATCTTGGGGCCTCTTGAGGAGCGGGCGAGGATTTTAAAGGGACTGGCGAAGGGTGGGCACGGAATGAAAGCTATACGCACTGAAATAGGGTTCCCGTTCTACACGGAAATATGCCCCCCAGCTAATTCTTCAAGTTCCGCTTTTTCATCCATTCAGAACATTATATACAGAATATAAATGATTGTTTCTCTTTTTAATATTCTTTCTGTAACAACGTGGATAGTAATAATTTCTGGCATTACAAGTAATTTTCACTAGTTAGGACCCACCTTGAGTATGCAGCCAGTGTATGGGATCCGAATGAATTAGGTTGGATCAGAGAACTAGAGAGTGTGCAGCGTAGAGCAGCTTGGTTCGTTAAAAGGTGTTACGATAGGTTGAGTAGTGTTTCAGAATTCATACAAGAATCAGGGTGGGAGTCATTATCAGAGCGTAGGTTGAAGTACAGATTAAATCTATTAGAGAAATTTCATTCGGATAGCTTTACTGAAGATGTTAGGCACATATTAAAAACACCAGCGTATTACGCTAGATTCGACCAGGTAAATAAGATTAGAGAGATAGATTGTCGTACTGATAGATTCAAAATGGCTTTTTTCCCCGCACTATAATAGAACAGAATAGGCAGCATAGCAAAGGGATAGGTAGGGAAAATAATTTAGAGTAGTATGTAGTGCATGATGCATGCATTAATCTCTTAAATACTATAGATACTAACAATCTAGTTTCATGTGACCCCATGGTTGCTTGTTTGCATGTTGGTGGTGCATGCTTGGTGATTTTCACCCACTGCCAGACACCCTCGTGGTGGCTTGCAGGGTATCCTGTAGATGCAGATGTAATTAAAATGATAAATGATTTCCATTGAAAATATTAAATCAAATCAATCTCCAAGTTTGTTAATAGTCATATTTAAAGTGCAACATGTACAATAGTTTTGTGCTTGACAGGACGACCTGTTTTTCAAATTACCCACGTTTTGTAATTAAAAATTTCCGAAAATTCCAGATTTCAGCAAAGCAACATGGGAACTCCACAGTAGAGGGATGAGATAGTGAGGAGGTGGAGGAAGGAAGGCATTGATGCAGAGAGGGAAAGATCAGGTCATTGGACGAACTGCGAGGAGAAACAAGAACTCTCGGTCGCGTAGAAAACAAGAAAGGTGAGAACGATTTCGTAGTGTGCAAACGGCCAAGAGAAATCTCTAGGAATCTGGGGAAGAGCGAAATATTTCGGAAGACTGTAGGAAAAAGATAAACGAGGCAAGCTCATTAGTGCCCGCAGAGGTAATTAACGCCCTTGGATCGCATGGGATCGAAGACAGACCAGTTTAGTCATGAAGCAGAACAGTGCCACCATTCAAAATCCACCGGGTCGCACCCAACTAAAGTCTTCAACTCATCACCAGCTGGTGAAAATAGCCAAAGAGAAAAGTAATGAAGGACTAATGAATATGACAGAAGTGTATTTGGAGACATTAGCATCCATTCCATAAATGTTTCATTCTAATATCTGTGTATATAACAGCCATTTCAAGCCAAATAATGATATATCTTATCATGAACAAACGCTCAAATAAAAGGGATTGGATGACATTGTGAATTTAGATTCAAGACGATATAATTTATTTATGTCATTAATTGGTTTACCCGTCTGTACAATTTCCAATGATAATGGTGTGTGAGGAATAAAATTGAGACGCTCGAAAATCAGAGCATCAACAGCAGTCACCTTTAAGAAGTCTGATAGATTTCAATAAATAGATTACATGGCCAAAGAATAAAAGTAGAGAAAATGTATATTGATTATAGATTGTGTATCACAATGAAATCGGCCAAGGTACATCGTTATTATCAATTGGTGTCGAATACACATTATAATCATATTTATTATATTTCCCGGATTCAACTCATAAACACTAACTTTATTACGAAGCCATTTGAGTAAATGTTAGAGTTTTAACATTATCAATTCTATTTTCAGGAATGGAGTTAGTGCTAATGATGAAAAATCTAAGTGAAGTCAGTTGGGCGCGTGCTGAAAATGTCTAATTGGTGGAAGGCAAAGGCTTTTGTCACACTTAAAATCGCTATGCACCCACTAGCACTATTATTCGGTATCCATCACCGACAAGCATTTCCAAACAATTCGACAAATACGTGAAGTTGAATTTGCTCCAATGTACACCGCTCTTTTTTCTCGCGTTCTTCGTCTCCGAATCAACGTCGACAGAATTGAGGCTCGTTCTAATTTTGAAGGAATCCCGCGAAAGCGAGTCTTTAAGAGTTCCTGCCTCCGGCGGGGGCGGTTAACGACGAGGGGTGGGGGGAGGGGGTGAGAAATGTCCCTGAGGAAGTGGAGGGGGGAGGATTTCGGCGACAGGATTAAAAACAAAAGAACTCAGCCAAGCGAGTCGCTTGTCGTAAGAGAGAGAGGAGAGGAGAAGGCGCCTGCCTCGGCGGACTCCTCGAGCAGTGAAAGGGGAGCACTGACGGAAGCAATTCCTTTTCTTTCTCCAGAACATCTTATAAACCCACTCGCAGGTTGGGGCGTGGGGTAGTAACGCAAGCGATGATTATGAACTACGATGAACCGATCTCGCCGGAATATCCAGGAGAACAGAGGCGGTGAATGAGGGGGAGGTGGGTGACAAGATCCTTGGGTGTGCGCAGAGAGAAAAGAGAGAGGCTGTCTCGTCTTTGTATTTTTCGAGAGCGGAGCAATGAGCGGAGACGGGGGTGGGGGGTGGGGTGAGCCGCCAGACGCCGGTGATTGATGGATTGATGCGCAGGGCTCACGTCTTTTGTCATTTCCCGTCGAGTCGACATTCAGGACGGGCTCGGCTAAAAGGTGCAGGAAATTCTGACAGGGACGCCCCCTGAATCTTCCTCTCAAGGGTGACTGCAGCACATGACTAATTACATTTGATTGATGATCCCTGGCGATAAAAATCACCGGTAAGGGAATGTTTTAATATATGAAGGCTTTTAGAAATATTCGCATTACATACATTGAAAATATGGTACATTAATAAAACTAAGAGCATTGGAACAACATGGGGATTTAGTAAAGTAGATGGTACTGATCGCAGGATAATTGACTTACGATTTATATGAGGTAAACGAACAGTAGATGAATAGTAGCCATACTGGAAATTGGTATCAGAAAATGTACTTTTCCATTTGAAAATTCTACTGCCCATGAATTCATGGTGAATGTCATTAGAATCACGCTTTTGTTACAACTAAATTTCTCACGCTCTACATCCTCTCCCTATGCCAATGTTTTTTGCTTAAATTATTCTACATCGTTGAACAATAATCTATATCTCCCTAAATGATTTCTTATCATGTGTATTTTCTTTAAAATTTTCCTAACACATTTATTTCTTAATCATTCTACCCAGCACCTTTACATTTTCCATCCAAAACCGTTCTAAAACATTCTCTTTTTGATTGCCCAAATCTTCGCTCCGTGCCATTAATTACCACATACTTGTACATCACTTCAGTGACGCCTTTCTTAATTAGGAGAGCAGAATATTTTTCCTTCAAATTTTACCTTAGGGAGAGAAACTCCACTTATTTGAGGGATAATTTTCTTACCACGTAAATCTCACATATGATTAATGTAGTCAACTTAAAATTTGCTTATGATCATTTGGCCCTTCTTGTAAGCCATTTAATGTGTTTTTCATTAATTATAACTCCATATTCCTCGCCGTTAATACTATTCTCTTCTTCCATAGCATTCCAGTCCTCTCTGCTGCTTGGAACTAACACTTGCGTCTACTTCTGCATATTGTGTATGTGCCTCCTTCCTCTGTAGCGCATCCCCTATTTACAATCAGACATTAATATTAAACGTGTTCTGATGAACTAAACGTTTAAAAGGGAGAAAAAACTGAGAATTCAATCTTTGAGAGCATGGCAACACCATATAAATAGACTTCGATTGTTCATGTGCCAACATCAACACCAATGATAACTGCTACGTGTACGTTGGCTACAGCAAGGGATGACATTAATCCAGAAAGAAATAAAAGAGATGCAATGTCCTTTGCATTATAACTTTGAACTCAATCCGCGACGCACAAGTTAAATTTGTGTAGTAAAAAAATATAGATTATGGAAATATACCTGAAAGGCGTTAACCACCAGAACTCGTTGCGGGCTGTGCGGGGAGAAATTCAGAGTAATTGGCTGGAGAGCCAAAATGGGAGGGAGGTAATTGAAAAAATATCACCAGCATTGCATGGATTTCATTTTGGTAAACGGATAGGAACCAAGAAAGATGCCAAGATTTGATAGAACAGTACGAAAATATTTTTTTAAAATTCCTGAATAATGACATCAGATTTTACTGAAATAGAATTACAACACTTTCCAACCCTGTTATATTAGTAGGTACTATAACCACGGTATAGACTGCTTCAACTCGCAAAAGAAACAGCTGGACATTTCACTTCCCAAACTAAATCCTTTTTCAGCCGAGTCCCATTTTCCTCTCCATCCAAAAATTCCTTTTTGTTCTCTGCTTTACAGAATTTCAATCGTTATAAAGGGATTCTAAATATCAATGTACGTAATCGCTTGATTCATTCTACTATTCTATCTTCGTCGATGATATAGTTGGACATTCAATTTTAAGAAGACATGTGTAAATCTGTAAATAATCGAGATGTAAAATTATTTTTCTAATGAAATTCATTCCCATACTTGTTTATATTAATTCAATTCACCAGCTGAGTTAGGGAACGGACAGTTTTATAATTTAAAAATACGCGAGTAGAACTAGGATTTTTTTGTCAAGAATTGCGAAATAAACTGACAGAATATGGTTACGTAAAGAGATAAGGGGTCAGGGCTGCCAAATGTCACGTAATTGGAAAGCATCGAAGCGACCCTTTTTTGGACCGGCAGGTGCACACAGTTGCTTAACATTGGATATCCACTTGGCAAGAGAAAAAAAGAAATAACAGACCAGCACTACCTAAACTAATGAGAGGAGACAAATCATTTCGTGATCACGTGGTTAATTTTTGCGAATCATTGAAAATAAACGGAATGAGAGAGTAGTGAAGAGTTGGAGGCTCATTTAGTAAACCAGTCATGATAACATTTAAGAGGTTTTCAAAAACACCCACGGGTGACAGATCGCAGGATTTAAACGGAAAGGGGCCAAGGAAGATGCCACGATTCTTTATGTGCCAACATCAACACCATTAGTTAATGCTGTTTCGTCGTTCAAAAATTTATGAATGACCTAAAGCTGAAATATAGTTTATAGTACAGTAAGTACGAGTTACAAATAAAACGGCTTGGATAATAGGTATCTGAATTTCGTAGTTTTGTTTATACAAAGCAAATATAACTCTAAAAAATTGAAATTCAATTATAAAAGTCATTTTCCATGCACAAAAATGTACCGTAGGTTTTTCAAATTTCAAAATGGAAGTAAGCTATGGAATTTTCAAATTATACTTCCGCAAATCGCCTTATATGAAGTAAATACTACATCGTATAAGATCTCATGCAGAGAAGATAGGGATTAAGTGTTTCAACATCCACTGAAGGTATAAAAATGAAGTGAGGTAGTGTACGAGATATATTGGTCATGATTCTGCTATGTCCAAAATTAGAATTCGTTTTGTCTCACTCGCTATATCTATAAGTCCTTTGGAGTAGAACCTTATTAAATATTTATTGAATTGTTATATGAGTAAAGTTGACTAAAATTTAGTTAATGAGTAAAACTGGAATTGGACAACTGGAAAAACTGGAAAACTGGAAGACGGATTCCGGAATTAGTTAAGAGGAATGAAGCAGTTCAAATCGTTAAGTGAAAACTATACGCTTAGAGCTATGCATGGCATTGCTCTGAAGTATTATCTTTGGGGTTTATTCCTAGGGTATGTTCTCCGCACTTCACGGGAGGCACGATTTCACCGACGCCGAGTGCGTTCCAAGGAGGGGAGCTTGTTCTAGGGAGGAAGGAGTGCTTCGTCTCGCCAAGGCCGGGCTCTCAAGGCGATGAAGTGAAGGAGGAGTGCGTGACGTCAAAGAATGGTAAGATCATCACTCGGAAGGGGGGGGGGGGGGGAGGCATAACGGGTGACTCAGCGGCGAGATAAGATGTGAGACCCAATTTGGAAAGAAAAACAAAGGCGAAGGTAACAATGGGATAAGTTTACCAAAATTTAATAATGTTCAGGGGTGATTGTGGGCTTATCACCAGAAAATAGAACCAATGCTGACACGGCTCTTGAATGAGAAGGGTGCTCGGCTATCTTAGCGGTGAACTTTCAAAGAGATTACGCTCCGAACAAAATAAGCCTTCCTTATATCTCCTATGTCCATATTTTCTCCTCCTCCCGAGAGTAAGCACAGAAAGAGGGTCGGAGTCATAGAAGAGTGCATATAATAGAACGAAAAAGATTATGAAAATTAACTTAAATATAACGCAGTCACCGACGTTTCATCAAATAGTACAACGGCTCTGAACCTTGGTGGTTCTAGCAATATTATAAAGGAGCAATGGGCCGAGTTAATGCCGTTGATAGTAAAAGAATGAATTTAGCAAGACGTGAATCATTTGACTGAAGGCAAAATCGGACCCTGCTGAAAACAGTTGGTCACCACTGATGCAGAGCTTCATGGCCCATGGAAATATCAATTTGCACACTCAACGAACATTATCTCAAAAAGTTTCCTTCGAGAAAACTAAATAGCATATACTATAACTAGTCTGTGACTACTATAACTAGACTATACTGTGTATTATAGAAATAGAGCCATCAATAATGCACATATAAAAAGGCATTTCAAGTTTCAGAGGTGTTGTAAAAAGAGCGACACATTAACTGTTTTGAAAAGCGATTTTAATTAAAAAGAAGCCAATTCAGGCAAAAATTTATAAATCTTCCATCACTACGCTACATTCATTCGAACGTCGATAATCTTTTTATAATATGAAGTAAAAGAAATAATGCCAAGTTTCTTAAGATGCAAAGACGGAACCTTAGAACTAATATGTTTTACTCGAGTTACGAATCTCTACATGTAACATAACACGGTATTTATCTGTATATCCATTCCGTAATGATTAAATATCACAATGCAATACTAATATTCATTTGCAACAACTTAATACTTAATTTCAATCTCGATTTCTATGATAAATATGAGAGTTTTACTAATACTAGGCCTTCTAAGAAATGCGTACGTGTAGTAACCGCGATTTGCCCAGTGGTACGTGAACATCCACAATCACCCCAAACATATCCCGTGGATTAAATGTTTCCGACAGGTATGGCGCGAGCGAAAGAAAAGCATTCCAAACACTCCACATTTAAGACTGAGAGGTAAATGTTTAGCAGCCCGAAACCCCATCCCATTGCACGCCCTGGACCGCCCTGAGCACGGTAGTCGAGTTGGCTACATGATCATTTAACGACAGCAGCCTCAGACCCAGGATCCGTGACCGCAGGTACATGTTGTTAGGGCAAGTTCAGGAGTGAATATGTGGGGCAGCGGAGGGGAAGTCAATGGAACGTTCAAGAAGGGTTTCCGAGGAAAAGGCTGCAGAACCGAGAGTGTCCTCCTGTGAATGCAGGCGGGGGAGACCTCTCAACCCGAAAGTATAATTAAATATAAGATGAGCAAGTTGAAACGTAAAATGTTATAAAATTATGGGTCAAAAAGGAAATTCGAATAATCGTAGAGGAACGACAGTATGCAGTGAAATAGGTAGAGTTTGTACCAGCTTTTACGAATACTGCTCCAATGCCAGCGGAAAAATTTCATTATAACGTATCCGTAGGTAGTTCATATACACCATTGAAATAAAGTCCGGTATTTAGTACACGAATAATTCACGTAAAAGGTCAGAGAAAAATTATTATTTTTTGCCAAGAAGATGGGTCTTTTTCTTCGGAAATACACCGATTCTGGCCTTCTCAAATACTCCATTCCAGCCTGGAAGGTTCGTAACAATATTACCATTTTTGTAAAGGTGAATGTTTGGTTAACGACAGCATTGGTGTATTTACGATTGCTTGAAATAGCTTTACGGCTCTAATTTAGACTTGGAGCGAAGGATAGGATAGTCCATAATCCAAGTTGGATAACGGAATAAAAGTATATATTAACATTTCTGAATAATAATATGAATACAGTTGATTAATTTCACTCCCGTTGAATTTCCACGGGCCCCTTCCGCTAGTTTTTTAGTTAATTACAAATCAATTGTGATGCCTTTTATAAAGCATCACACTTATTTCTCATTAAGTGTCAATTCCCCAAGTCAGTAAAGGTTTTCGAGGGTTTTCTGAGGGTATTCGAGGGAGTTTTGGCCAGGGCTTCAGTTAAAATTTTCCGCTCTGCACCCGCGTAGCTAGCGGAAGATACTGATTTAGAATCGCCTATTGGGACTAAATATTGTGTTTATTCTAATGTTGAGGCAATACGGAGTGACATAGCCTCATTACGAGCTGTAGGGTTCTTAACTTGAGCAACGCTCACTGCATTGGATACTCACGGCTTTTACAGCTATCGTAATTTCTATCTCTGCAGAAGTCTAATACGTATTTTTAATAAATTAACCGCCTAAAACACAAAAGTCAAAATGAGTTTTCCGGTACTAGTAACGTGTTATTTTTACTTAAATCATTTCAATGCGCGGCTAAATATTTTGGAATGATACTTGCACTCCCGAAAACCTATGTAAAGTGCCACGACCCTAGTTATAGAGAAATTTAAAAATGCGCTTAGTTGGAGTGCAGAATGTTAATCAGGGAATGTCCCTTTAAAGCAAATGGAGCTCGCAAGCGGAGAACGCTATCCTAAATTCACTTTAGAAAGGACCCTGAGGGAATGGGGAACTTCCAGTCGATGAACTGGTGTTAAGGGTTTGCTCCCCTGCACAGTGGCGAGGGAAAGTATCTCGAATATATCTTCATCTGAGGCGACCCAAAGGAGGAGCGCCCGAAGAACGGTGGTCCTCGGTGAATGAGTGCTTACCCTCCTCCGTTGATTACGCTCTCAGATTCCTGCAAATAAATAACACGGCTCAGATGAGGGCGGGAGTCCGGAGAAAAAGGTAATAAGGAGACGATGGAGAAAGGCCCTCTACAGGGCACAACCTCCCTTAACTTGCTGGCCGATTGCCTCCGAAAGATCACTTGATGGCCATGATGATGCCATTATTTCTTTCTCATCACAAGAGTAACTTTCGATTTTTTAGAACTCTTGCAGAAAATTTCCATTACGTTAATCGATGTATGAACGATTTCAGCCCATTTTTATTGAGCTTAGAATTTTATGTTTCATTTCAGACTATAAAGGGTGTAGTGATTTTTAAGATGAGGAATTTCACAACGATTGTAAATTCAAATCCTCTACTCCTAAACATTAGACAACGCAGAGTTCCATCACCTTCAAAGACTCAATGAACGTTACATTCCATATGAATTTACGGAACACTGTTGATTTACTTCTTCTCAATCTTCAATTTATGGCTTATTTAGAGAAATGTGTGACTTGCATCGTAAATAAAACCTAAAAGCTAGGAGCGAATAAATTGCTTTTTCATAGTTTTCGTTTCCCAAATTTTGAAGCCACTTTGAGTCAATAATAATTTGCATGTAATGAATGGAAAAGTGCAAAGATGAATGGGTGAAACATTAACGTTTAACATAAAAAAAAGCTCATCACGAGTTAATTAAAACGTGATCGCTTTGAGGGTCAGGGTGATTATCCTTTAAAGACGAATTCGAGATTTAAATGTTACCCATACACCAGTGACGAGGCATAGGGTTTTCAAACTAGGGGAAGCGTCACCCTGTAAAATATGCGACCTTCGAGAATTATTTCCTCTGGAATTAGGCATGTGGAGCTGTGAATAGAAACCGCGCCGTACTGCTGTGTTGCAATGCAATATCAATTCTAACAGAAACCGTGAGAGTGCGTATGAAAAATGAATTAAATTGAAAACAATTTTCTGGGAATAAAAGGTCTTCCTCTCAATTCTTGTATCGAAGGTCTACTCTTCGATTTTTGCGAACATGTCTATCACTAAAAAAAAGACTTAGCCAGCTTTGCTCAACAAGCTAAGCTGGCTAAGTCATCGTTCGCAGAGTAGGCTCGGCACTCGGCAGATGAGCTAGACGCTGGGATGGTTATATTGCCTGTTAACAGGTTTGTACACTTCCGGGTCAGCTATTGTCAAGTAACGTTGTTAATTCACAATACTGTACTTGTGGATTTCTAAATTATTGAACAAGACGCATAGTTCACGTCTAAAACATGGTAAAGAAAGAAGTTCCCGTAGCTTTGTTTTAAAGTAAATAAAATGATCACTTGGTAAGATTCCACAAATTTTATTTTTCCCGACCTCGGTTTCGATTGGTTTGACAATCATTATCAAGGTATTTTACAATCATTATCAAGTTTGACAATTATCAATTGTCAAACCAATCGAAACCTAGGTCGGGAAAAATAAAATTTGTGGAATCTTACCAAGTGATCATTTTATTTACTATGCGGTTCCACCAAGTGAAGCCTGAGGATTTCCTTTTTATTTGTTTTAAAGCTTGAGTATCCTTTTCCGGAAATAGGTTTTGGAATTTTTTAAACTGATGTGAGTCTAAAGTGTTAACAAGTTTCAACCCCTCTATATCCGTTAATAAGTGCGTTCTTCGTTTCTTTTTATGTGACATCAAATTATTTAAAATAAACTATTTCATCTCATGGCAAATCTGATCACCTTCTTGTATTCCCCCAAAAAAATAGCAAGCTTCATTCTTTGCCCAAATGGAGAGACATCTTGGTCAAAAGTAATAAATTTTGCAGCCACATCGGCCGTGTACGATACGAACCAAATTTATTTTGAATACAAATTTACCTGAACAAAAAAAGAAGCTTTAAATGTGATAGCGAAGAAGAAGAGGAAGAAAACAAGAGAGTTGTCCAGCGTGCAAAGCAAAAAAGGGAACGGACTGTGGCCGGTAAAAAGTAGAATTTCGTAGAAGTATTTCGGAGCAGGCGGCCAACACATATTGTCCTTGTAAGGACAGGCTATACCCTGTAAACAGGGTATAGTCAGGAATTTTTCAGGGACCGTATGAAGGGCGGAGTTAACCCGATGTTAGAATTGGCCTGCTGCTACTTACGGAAGGCGCCAAGGGAACCACGTTAAAACGTCCCATACGACGATCGGACTACTGAACTCGAAAACTCTCAACCCAGTACACAAGTAGGGATCAGTATAAAAAAGAAAACTCTGCATCAGCCCGGATTAGAACCTTAGCCCTCCGAATATGAAGCTAGTACTTTTGCCTCCACATTAACCGGACGGTACAAAGGAAGGTGGGAAATAAATTGAGCTACAATAGGAGTTAAAACAAGTACAATGATTTTTCTGGATAAACTGAAATAAAATGTTTAACCTTGAAATGCCATGTATTAGGAAGGTTTATCAATCACCATACTATCCTTTCTTATCGCTGTAATAACTTGAGCGCGTTTTTGAGTTAGCAATACAGAGACAAGTGATTTTACATCACGCCGGTTGAAACATGTCTCTTTTTGAGGAACTAATGGCCAGCGGAATCGCGGTATTCACTCCTGTCTATCCTGCATCATGATCTGCGCACGGTCCAAATAAAGATTTCGGTTCATAGTTTCAGCAGAAAAACTGATAGCCACCAGGGTGATTGAAGAGCCGATTTACCACGGCATGTGTGGCACCCGAGGCAGTGGAGCTATCAAGAGATAATCGATTCGGAAGAAGAGAGGATTTAGGTGACCCTGGCCCCCTCAGCAGTGGACTTGTTCATAAGGCGGCTCTAGGAAACCAGCGTCGTCACTAACCCTTTTTTGACGCAGCGATGGGAAGGCTCCCTCGAGGGAACGATCACTTTTCATGGCGAGGTTTAGTTTCGCGCCGAAATCCTCTTGCTTGAAGGAGCTCTTAAGCTGTAGAGGGCCGGCCCGCCCTTTCTATGGCTCCTTCCTTGGGACTGCAAACTGCGAGGGGAGGGATTTAGGGGTCGGTGGCTACTCCCGGGGGAGGCCTCAGATCGGTGGCTATCCTCTCCTCGTGGAAGAACCTGCATCCGCGCGATTTCCCAGGGGCCGATGGTGAGGAGTGGGGACGGTAGTGCAGAGCCCGGGTCGGCGGGACAGGAGGTAAAAGGGAGAAGGTTTTTAATTAAAGGATCCGTAAATGACGCCAGCAGGCGGGAGGAGGGTTTGTTGTGTCGTTCCCAGGAGAACGAGGATTTGCTCGGGAACAAGGGCACTCTGCAGACCCTGGTTTTCCAAGCATCCTCCTCCTCCGGCCATAAGACTCACAGGCGATGCCCACGACCAGGCGCCATCTCTGACTCCATCGCTCACTCTTAAGGCACAGATTTCAATCTAGAGCAGTACATTTACATATACATAGTACCCTGCAAGTCACCATAAAGGTGTGTGGCAGGGGGTGAATACTCACCAAACATGCACTACATATCATGCATAAAAAAGGATTAATATTAATATATTAGTCTAGACTGCACTATTTAAAAAGATAAAAATAGTAAAGCAAACATGCAAAAACATGCTGTTAGTAGGGTTTGCTTTAAGTATTCATACCAACATGCAGCTACCAATACTATCCATTGCTACACTCGTACTGGATATAGGTATTTACCGTTATTCATATCCCTAATTGTACGAGAAAAAAGGACATTTTGAATGTCAGTTCGGCAATCTATTTCTCTAATTTTATGATTATGGTCCAGTCTACCAGAGTAAGTTGAGGTACGCAAAATATTTTTAACATCAACACTGAAAATATTATCTTGGAATTTGTTCAAGTGATTAAGTCTAGGTAAATTTCAACCTGTGATCTGACAATGATTCCCATTTTAATTCATTTAATAGGCTGGTTACGCTAATAAGGTTATCCTACCATCCCTTAAGGTTAAGGTTAGGTACGAGGACTTACATCCTTCCACGCATGGCTCATAATACCTTTCACTAAAATTTACGTCAACACGTGACAGTGCTGCTACTGAACTCCTCGGGTGACTTGCCAGAAAGAAAACACTTCGTCATCTAAGATCGGTTGCCTGAGCACTGTTCTCCACTGGGCTCTCCACTATCGGAACCGGGTTAAGAATGCAACACGCAATAATGCAGCCCAATCGCGTCTGTAGTGTGATGAATCGAGCGCCGTTAGGAGCGTGAAGTTCACCCTTGTTTTCTCTCTGCCCAGATAACGGTCTAGACAAAAGAAAATAACCCTCTGTGATGTTTCACTTACTGGACAAGTAGTTAAATGATGCAATGGCGAAATGAACCAGGACGGACTTTTGAAGGCAATTGCAAGTTAAAGCACACACATGCACGTGGCAATTTAATTGATGATGAATTGGTGTAAATTACACACTTTTGTTGTCGATGCAATGCGTGAGGTTCTGCAATCAATAAATAAACAATACAAAGCAATAATTGAAAAACAATAAAATTAATTTCAAATACATCGATTTCCTTTATAAAATAAAGAGTTGTAGCAAACGGTGTTGGTTCTTTTCTTGACCAGAAAGAAGTCATTTTTGCACATTAGGCATTGATTCCAGGTTCATGAGCCCAATATTATTTGCGCCCAAAGTTCATTTTCTGCGTAAACTGAGCAAAGAAGAATGGAAAAGACCCAAAGTGCAACGCAGTGTTATTCAGCACACATTCTCCAGCGCTGGACTCTCCATCTTCGAATCAGTCGCCTTGAGCAAAAACATTCAGTTTCATTTTTATTCGAAATCTTCAAAACTATGCAGAACGTGGAATAGTGGAAGGATTATTGTAAAATATAAAACATTACCACCTATCAACATGGCTATTCCCCTATATTATGCATAAGAGTCAGGGATTAAGGTTAATATTTTGAGCTATTACGTCACGAAATGGTAGACGGTTTTATCAGGCAAACTTTTAGATAATATAGTCAACAGAATTTGTTATAACAATAATTTCATTCAGTTACTTTACCAGAGTATGAATTGAAGATATTTTAAGGTGGCTGCCAGAATTTATTTGAACAATGCATGTGACGCCAAAAATAAATTCGAATTTTCGATCTCGTGTTGTGGTCCAGCTCCATATGCAGAGCGGGAAATACCGTGACTCCGTTGGATTGTTCGTGTGGTCCTTCTCGACTTCTCGAATTCGTCGTTTTCAACCTATGCATGTTGTCGCTGATTTCCGAAGGTCCTACATCAAAGACACTGCAAGGGACTGTATGGACCGAAAGGATCAGTGCACGCGTAACTGTGGTGAATCTTTTTATCTTTGGTGACTTTAGGGAATCATGATGCAGATTATAGGCGCCTTTCAAGTCATGAGAGAGAATGCGGGTTGCCAGGACACCGTGAATGGTTTCTGGCAAAAGCGGCTTTTAGGATTCTTTAATTTCCCTTCACCCCCATCCCATCACCAATTTTCATACCACCCCCCCTCCCATCAAAATATTAACCATTTAATGGTTTACCATTAAGAAATGGCGCAAAAGTAATATGTTGCATATGCAATATATTACGCTTCAGTCTTCTTAAAAGCTCTAATTAAATTTTTATTAGAAAATTATTCGAACTTTTGATCATAGAATACATCTTCACCAGTTATTTTATAATTTTACGCAGCCAGTAATGCAACTTAGCTGAATACAATCGATTCTGTGGGTTGGTAGTTGCTCGATTTCCGACCTCCATCGTCTTTGCACGATCTCTTCTTCCGTCTCAAACGAAACTTCTCTGAACTCCTCCCTACCTGCCCCCCCCCTTCTCTATGCTCAACACACTCCTCTCTATGAGGTCACAAACTCCCAGGAATTTGGAAGTTGTAGCTCGAAAATTCCTTGAATTGAAAATAGTTACCTTTTACTCTGTGGTCATTCACATTTCACATTGATTAAATCTTCCGCAGCATCTCATTAGCAATATAAAATTCAATATCTATGAAATTTCATGACAGCATTGCTACGTAGTTTTTTGCAAAAAATATTCAATTGTAACTTTTATTATTTAAAACATCATTTAAATTTTCTGTGATATCACTTTTTACCATTAAGAAAGCCTTTACCGCGCGTACAGTTTTCAGGGACAATGAATTCAAATTTTTGGGGAACTTAAGTAGGGTGTAATATGCAAGACGGCAATAAGTTCTACTCATTCCAGAATTACGTTCGCACTTCAATGGCATAAGCTACCCCTCGTCCCATCAGCCCAATCGCGTTCTACTCTCGACTAGTGCGTGCTTTTACCCCACTCCCTTCACCATGGCCACGCAATGAAAGAGGGAGGCTGCGTATTGATTTTTGCGCCACACGGGGGAGAGAAATTCACGAGTGGCCTCCCAATTCACCCCCTTTCCTCCCCCCCCCTCCCCCTTCCTCCTCTGCGCCCTGTCAACTGTCACTGGCCCTCTTTCTCCACACTTTGCTCTTTGGCGCCGGCTGCGAATTTTTGCGTTCAACGGCGCCCTCTCCGTCGTTTGCTCTCTCGCAACCCCCCCCCCCCCCATACTCTCTCTGTCAAATTCCGTTTATCCGTGCTCTAATTATTGGATTGGATTCCCCCAAGCAATTTCAATGAGTTCATCCCGGATGTGTTTCACGCCTCCGCATTTGTCAGCTGTATAGTGGGCACTCGAGATTTGCACTAATAACTGCTCCTTGAGCGGTCGTTATTACAATGGAGGAGTTCCGCGACTGAAGAGTTTGGTTCCAAACGAGGCCGATTGCCGGCTCAAACATCTTTCATGGAATTCGTAGTGCTCCAGCCTCCAAATTTTATGAAGGAGTGAGATATTACTTATACAGTGGTTTGATCACATATAAGAAAACCAGCGTTTTTATCACATCTTTGACCGTGGAAATTACGAGTTGAACTTTAGAGTGAGAGTAAATTCTTTTTAAATGCGGATAGAAAAATTTCATTATGTACTTGCAATTCAAGTTACACTTTGAAAAATGGTTTTGACAATAAATACTTATCGATCAAGTCTCGGCTGCAATGCAGGTACTAAATTTGAGTTCACCAAAGTTGTTGATATTAGAATTATCAATTTAACGTTGAGAGGAATAATTTACTCCTCTCTCTCTATTAAAATTTAACGAAATAAATTAATGCTTTTAGTTTTTCTTTAGATTCTCAATTTTTTAAGAGTAGTCCACATCATGTTGTTCTTATGTGACAGATTTTATGCAAAAGCAGTTAGAACGATCATTCTTCTTATGAAAGGTATATTGCCTGGGAATATTTGAGCCAAATGAGGTGTACCACTCCTATGCCTCCCGATTCTGGTATTCCCTTCCATCTTGCTTATTCCCTTTCCTTCCCCTATCTGAGGGAGTGAATTATCTTCATTTGCAAACAATACTTGCCAAATGTCGAATCATATGAACTACAGATTTCCTTTCTCCAATATCGAAAATGCGCCCTCCGTTTCGTCACTCTACATTTCGATGTGTCCCCTTTAGATCTTCTTTCTCTCTCCTCTACTCTCCTCCTGATCCCGTCTCTTTCCCTCTCTCTTCTTTCCATTCTTCTCTCTCTTCTCTTGATCGTTTCGCCTTCACTCAATGCGCAAATGTTCCGCAAACTCACATTTTCCACATCCCGCCTCTATCCATTCCCTCTTTTTTTCCGCCTCCAACTTTTTCCACCCTCAGTTTTGCCCGCGGTACAGAATACGATTCTTCCTTTCCTATTGGCTCTGCTTTTTATTCAACTGCCCTCTCGCCTTTCATTTCGCCCGTTCATAAAAGTAACTTTTCCCCCGGCGTCGTTTGAGTTCCTCCCCTCTGAGAGCGTCGACCGTGAAGCAGTCGCTCCTTTAAGCCCAATTCCTCCTCGCATTCCGTTCCGTTCTAGGCGCCCCCAAACCTTCTCCTTGTTTCGCCCCACCGTTCCCATGTAAGAACATTGGGCGATACTTCCCTGTTGTATTATCTGTATGCAGCGCACTATTCGCGTGCTTCTCACAGCCTTTTTAAAATCATTATGTGTAGTATATTTCACTCCCAGAGTTGAATTGATGGTCAAGAAATTTAACGTTAAGTAGTTAGTAGCAGTACATCTACATAATACCATGCAAGCCACCATATAGGTGTGTGGCAGGGATAAAGGAGTGTTTTTAAGCGCAAGAGTATTCGCGCATTATTATTCAGGCATTATTCCTAGCTTAGGGGCATCATCCCTTTATAGGGCAGCAGTCCCCACGAGAGCCACAACTTAAAATAGCTGAGTCCCACTAAAAAATAAGTCCTACTTCGCTATGAGAGTTAGTCCCTAAAACACATCCGTATGGTCTCGTGGATCTGCCTTCAAATGTGCACCTCTTTTGTTAAGAGCAGGATAATGACGGCTCCATACCGTCATTATCCTGCTCTTATCGTCATTATCATACATACTTGAGTCATCACATTCTTCCTTCCAGTATTAAGCGAAAAGTGCAGAATAGACTTTAAACTGTAGATGAGAGGACGTGCTCTGGGCCCCGAAAAAGAAGACCCTGACATATTTAACGCCGTGAAATGAATATTTACGCCAAACTAATTCATCATCATCATCGGTCAACAATCCTAGGATTGGTTTGATGCAGCCCTCCACTCGATTCTTCTATCGGCCAACCTCTTCATATTGACGTAGTTCCTCTCTTTTACATCCTTCACGACCTGTTCTACATATCTCATGCGAGGACTGCTTTTTCCACCCTTCCAGTTTATTTTTCCCTCGACGATTGTCTTCATCAGGCCATCGCATCTTAAGATGTGGCCGATTAGGCTGTCTCGTCTTCTTTTTAATAGTTTTCAGCAGACTTTTCTTTTCTCCCTCTCTTCTTAGGACTTCTTCATGTGTCACTCGGTCGATCCATTTAATCTTCATCATTCTTCGATAGCACCATATTTCAAATGCTTCCAACCTTTTCTTCTCCGCTACTGCAGTAAAGAAACATGCTCCAGATATACGTTCTGATGAATTGTTTCCCTACTTCTACGCTTGTATTTCCCGCTGTAAAAAGATTCTTCTTTTGATAGAATGCCCTCTTTGCCTGGGCTATTCTACTCACTATTTCTTTCTTGCTTCGTCCATCATTGGTCATTCTGCTTCCCAGGTAACAGAACTCTTTCAACTCATCTCTGAATATTGCTCACTCAAATTGGTAATATTTGACTTGGAGTTTGAGTTTAATCAACGTATGCATCTATATAGTTAAGATGCTATGATGATCCGAGGACGAACGATATCTATGCCAGATGTGGGATTCAAAGGTATTACCCGTGAAATGCCGGGCAGGCACATTATCTACATCACGGTAGACCCACTGATGGACAAAAAATCACTATGAAATATACGACTTTACCTGCAAATAAAATACTGAAAAACTGTAGCGTACCACGTTTTAGTCTGTAAAACTCAAAAAATTAATACCACATGCAAGTTTTTAATAAAAAGGTAATTAAATAAATACCCTTGCAGTGGACGTTAAGGCAGACTTGTAAAGGATTAACTGGAATTGAGAAACCAACTTATAAAATCGAAACTGAATCTTCTATTGGCTTAGACGAAAAAGGACCGAGCTAGCGGATGTCTCCTCCATCAATTGAGAACGTATTCTACGGACTCATATGGGACTTTTGCCTCATTTTTGGAGGAGGAATAATTCGATAGAGTGATCCTATAAAATCAGTAACATGAAGATCGAAAACATTGAAACCATAAGATATTTAGGTGTAACAATCAATGAAGATTTATCGTGGGAAAGACATATCCGGGAAATATGCGGCCGAGTGAAGAGAAAGATAGGATTTATAAAAAGAGTACTTGGAAAATGTGATGAGAAGACAAAAGAGCGATGTTCTTTTCACTAGTTAGGCCCCACCTTGAATATGCAGCCAGTGTATGGGATCCTAATGAATTAGGTTTGATCAGAGAACTAGACAGTGTGCTGCGTAGATAAGCTAGGTTCGTTAAAAGGTTAACGATAGGTTGAGTAGCGTTCCAGAATTAATAAAAGAATTAGGGTATGAATCATTATCAGAGCGTAGGTTAAAGTACAGATTAAATCAATTAGGTAAACTTCAATCGGATAGCTTCACTGAAGATGTTATGCACATATTAAAAACACCAGTGTATTATGCTAGATTCGAGCAGATAAATAAGATTAGAGAGATAGGTTGTCGTATTGATAGATAGGGAAATATTTTAGAGTATTTTGTAGTGCATGATGCGTGTATTAACCCCTTAGGTACTATAAATACTAACAATCTAGTTGCATGAGACCCCATAGTTGCTTGTTTGCATGTTAGTGGTGTATGCTTGGTGATATTCACCCCCTGTCACACACCGTCTCGGAGGCATGCAGGGTATCGTGTAGATGTAGATGTAGATGGGAGTGAGCGGATCCTGGTAATTACTGCTGTGAGCTTAGGATTATATATTTCCGTCTATTGTCAAGTGATTCATTGCAATTTATCAATACCGTGGAATGTTATCATCGTCATCAGTGAACAATCCTGAGATTGGTTTGACACTCAATCAGCAATTAGCCTCTGTTATCTGCTAATCTCTTCATATTTATTCCCTTCCGCATCCTTCGTCCTGCATATCTCATATGAAGCATTTGCCGTTCTTCCCGTATTTGTCCTTCAACGATCATCATCACCTTTATCAGGCCATCATATTTTATGATGTTGCCGATTAGGTTGTTCCGTCTTCTTCTTAGGGTTGCCAACTTTCCTTAGTACACTCTGCGGGCATCAGACACACTGGATTCCGTCTGGGCTTTTCTACTAACTATTTCTTTCTTCCTTCCTCCATCTTAGGTAATTCGGCTTCCCAGGTGAATGAACCCTAGTATGCAGTAGCCCCAATTACACATAATGCATGCTTTATATTTTCGAGTACAGAGGATCATTGGGTGTACGATTTTACCGACCAAATAAATATCGCGGTTTCCTCGCGAGCAACAGCGACCGATGCCACAAATCGCCGCCGAAATATTCGCCGGGGAGTGCTACGAAGGGCGAGGCGAGCAGTCTCATTTTGACCCCGCCAGAGAGCGTGCGGAACGGAGAGTGGGGTGGGTAGGGGCGTCGCTTTCCCGGGAAGGCCTTCCCGGGCAAAGGGGCAGGGGCTGACCCTAGCCACAACATCCTGCCCCGCGCGCCAGTGAAGAGGGAGCGATTACCACCCCCTAATGATCGGTTCGCGATGAAGACTGCGTTCACGACGTGATTGGGGTGGGCTCTTCAGAGAAAGTCCGCTGCGACGAAGCTCCAAGGGATCGCTTCGAGAAAGGAAGTGACGCGATATGGAATATGTGGCTGCAATCTGCTAAATATATAAGGTGTCTTTTGTAGCTAGAGCGTTGACCATCTTTGTTGAGCGTTTTGACCATGTTGAGCGTTGACAAGTACTTGACAAAATTGACTCGAGTTCCTATTACAAGCCACTATCTTTGAATCTGACGAGGGTTGGTATGGGAATGTGAGCGGCGATTTTGGCCAAATCGGCATTCATTCATACATGCTGCGTCCATCGAGTGATTGGCATTACAGTTATTCCGACAATGGATCGCGTTCTTCCATAACCTATGCACAAGCAAATCCAGAGCATTGCTGAATGATATGTGCAATTATGTGAACTGTTTGCGATGCTCTTAACGATAAAGCAAGGAAAACGGGAAGATCAATAACGAGTGGATTTTTAATTTGGGCAAACATTATGTGATTGATGCCAATTCGATGCCTTAACTACAAAGAATTGTGGGAATGCAGCAAAAAAATTTGATGACTAGAAATTAAAGCTAGCTTGAAAACAACACCAGGACTTAACATTCAACTAATGGTCGCGTGTATGAACAAGGAGTATGAATGGTAAGAAGCACACGCTCGTCTACAACTCCCGAAATTATTTGACTTTATCTGTAAAATGTATGCTCTTCTTGAACGTAAATCAAATTTGAAAAATATTTTATACCCGCTGAAAAGGAATTGAAATGGAAAGAACAGGTTAAAAAAATCAGGCGGCCTCTATTGTACAACTCATTGTACCTACAAATTGCTGTGAATGTTGAATTAAATTATTTAAATTCCCATTACTTGTGCTAAAACAACACAATTTTATGAAATGAACATAACTAACCTCTGACGCGCAGTTCTTCGATGCATCAGATGAAACCTATAGCAATGCCTAAGTAATCGACGGGAATAATTCTATGGAAGGCGAAATTTAGAGTAGTCTGTATACAACATCACTTCGGCCTTTAAAAATCCTCACAAAAAGAAGGACGCCTTCAGCCCGTTTGTCGCGGTCCAACTTATTGACCAATGAATCGACAGAACGAGGCACGGGTGGAACATTGGACAATATGTTCAAACATTATAATAATAATAATTTCTCTAATGATCACAGGAGCCCCCAATTTTAATACAAATGGACAACACATTTAAAAACACCCATGCCCTGGACAGTTGAGTTTTACCCAGCCGGGACTCGAACCCGCGACCTTCGGAATGGCAGGCGAGGACTTAACCCCGCCGCCACCGAGGCCGGCGGGGTTAAGTCCTCCTCCATTACTTGCACCAACACTGGTCATAACTATTCGCATACATCCCGCATGTGGCGCCACACGGCATTGAAAAGAGCGTCGCTTATTGAATACGAATTCATATAAGACTACGACATCTGGGCTTATTAAAACAGAAAGATAATTAGGTTAGTCTCAACTATCTCCCCAGATGAACTAAACATGCACTTCTTGGTCTCTTCTACTATTAGCCAATTACCAGAAACGGATTTATCGTCTGCTCATCCTCATAACTTTTGATGATAGTAACTTCTTTTTCCATCAAATCACGCCTGGCGACCTCTTAAAATGTCTTCGCCAGTCTATCTCTAACTCGACTGGCTTTGATATGATCTCCCCTATCTACATTAAAAAGTTTTTACCCGTGATTCTACCGGTTTTATTTGCCCTGTTCAATTTCTCTCTTCATTATTCTGTGTTTCCGACTCTGTGGAAACAGAGTGTAGTACATCCCATTAAGAAAATAAATACTCCTACCACAGCATCTCACTAACGACCAATCTCTATTCTGAGTTACTTTTCCCAATGCCTTCAGAAAATAGTCAATTTTCAGATAGATGAAAAACTTGAAATTAAAAAGTTAACTGACCCAAATCAATTGGGATTTAAAAAAGGTTACAACACTCAAACAGCTCTTCTTCGAGTCGCATATGACATTACATTAGCGATAGATCAAGGAATGCTATCATTCCTAATCCTAGTAGATTTCAGTGATGCATTTGGTCGAGTCAATCATGCCTTGCCACTGCAAAAGCTGAAATTCTTCAAAATCTCCTCAGGCGTTCTTAACTGGTTTAATGTGGGCGTTTACTCGGAACTGAAATCGCAATTTTGTACACAAAATTGTTCGATGGGAACGAAAAAAGAAATTTAGTGAAAAAATTAATATTATTACCACAACCATTCACTCATAAATCAAAAATTAAAATAAGCAAAAGGTGACGCCCACCAAAAAAGCTGTTGTGATAACATTGACGTCATTTTCCTCCCGTCCTTGACTGCTCTTATGGGAAGGGAAGGGAGTGGAGGGGGGTTCTCGGAAGGTCTGCTCACACAGATGCTGTCGCAATCGCTCCCATTGGGAGAGCCATCTGTGTCCCCCCCCTTTGCGATAAGGCGAAGTAGCTTCGCGGGCTCAGTTGTGACTGGACGAAGTCGATAAACGTCAGAGGCTGCCTAGATAAATAAATGACGGATCAAAAAATGGAAAAATACGGATCTTTTTATTTTACAAACTATCTGATTCGGCAATAAAAAATATGGTAAACGACCCCATTCTTATCTCACTGGGCGTAAACAATCTGCTAACGGAAATGATGGTAACTCATCTCCAAGGCAACAAGTTATGTGTGGTGTCCCTCAAGGTTCGGTTCTTGGGCCGCTGTTATTCTCTTTGTGTATTGGAGACCTTTCCAAAAGTATCAAATGCTGCAAGTATAAGTTTTACGCAGATGACCTGCAAATTTCTTGTCACTTAAGCCAAACGAAATAAGGGAAACAACTGATAAAAGAAATGCAGATATTGGATGCATATGGGTAGGCATAAATAATTTCATACTGAATGGCCCAAAGGCCAAAGCCATTATACTGGGCAGCTCTCGCATGACAAGTAGCCTCGATCTGGAGCTGCTCCCAGAAATCTCTGTTGGTGGAGAATATATCAAATACTTCACAAGTGCCCGTAACTAAGGCGTAATCATCACCAGCAACCTCTCTTGGACTGATCATGTATCTTTTACGCTAAACAAGGTTAACTCCGTACTATACCTCCTTAAACTAAACTGTTATATTCTCCCTCAACACACACGCATTAAGCTAGTCAAAGCATTAATCTTTCCTCCATTGAACTATCGCTGCCTTGTTTACAACAATTATACTGCCACATTAGATGCTAAACTACAAAGAACAGTCAACAGTCGTGCTTGCTTTATTTACAATGTTCGGAAAACTGATCACATCTCGTCCATGCATACGAGAATTGAGTTGGCATTCAACGTCTCAAAGACGAACATATTTCCTGGGAGCATTTGTTTTTAACGTGATAGCAACCAAAATACCGGGTTAATTAGTCGACTACTTCGCTACTCGGCCATACCCAGACTCTGGCCCAAATACAAGGAGCCAAAACTTAATTTTTTATTATCCCTCTCACCGGTCCACCACCTTCCCAAAATCAGTTACTGTTACCGCAATAAAGTTTTGCAACTCCCTCCCCATAACTATTATAAATGTCCCCAAAATTACCATTTTTAAGCCGCTATTGTACAAACACTTACTCACACACCCCAACTGATCACCATATTCTTGTTATTTTGTATGACGTGTACGATATGATACCATATGTATCTCTCATATATATTCCCTAGTTATTCTTTATTCATGTTTTTTTCTTTATGTATTTATGTATTCTTTATGTATGTTCCCACTTGTATGATGTGTTTGATTATGATACTCATGATATGTATATTTCATGTATGCATCCTGTAATTACTTTTTTTCCCGTTACTCTTTATGTATGTACTCGCTGTGACAACTGCAAATGCCTTACTTGTACTTAATCTTATTTCTTGTTCTTAGGTGGCTTAGCCACAGAACCAAAATTGGGAAAACCAACGTTAGATGGTAAATGTTCCGTTGGCCGCGGGGCGGTCGTCCTAAAATGAGAGTGGGGGGGGGGAGGCGAAAGGCTCCTCCGCTGACCACTGGCTGGGGAGTGATGCGACATCCACAGTGACCGCTCCGGAAAACTGCAGGCGACAATGAAAGATGCCTGATTGGCGCCGGAGAGGGCTCCAATACTCGGCACGATGCGTTCATGGGAAAAAACCGCCACCACTCAAGCAACTAAGTGGCAACTAAGAAGGTACCTTTCGGACAGGGAAGTCTGGTTCTAGCACTAGCATAGAAACAATTTACTCCTTCAAATTTAGTCGTAACTATGAGATGATTTTACTGTGCATCATGCTGCAGATGGATGCCATTAAAAATGGGAAAAATGTTTCAAGATAACTTTACATCAATAAGAGTTTTTTAACACATGGACTATAAATTACCGAAATGACTTTTAATTTCCTTTTCTCAGGCGTGGAAAGCTATACATCACAGCATAAATTCTAGGGTTAAAATGTTAAATTCTTCTATGAACTAATAAAATTTCGAATAACGCGATTACATAAAATTTTTTAGCCACGGGACCGGCTTGCAAACATAACATTCATCGTTTCAATTGAGAATAATGATATGAAAGAAGATTTATTTTAAGTTTAAACTTTAAAGAGGGAATCCAATACGCCATGAATAAATTTCAGCAAATAATAGCTGACTTCTTTAAATGCTTGATAGGCATGTAAAAAATTAGCTCACTGAGCCGACTAATGGAGTGGAAAAACGTAATTTTTTATTCAAAGTGCTTCCAAGGTTCGGGAAATTTTGTCAGCTTTTTAATCCCTTAACTCACAAATCAAGGGTTATAACTCTGCTATTCAATTGCGTTAATTATTCAAATTTAATCATCCAATGATGTTGCTTTGTAACCCACTGAAACCTCGCAATAAATAGTTCAATTAAATCTGCATTCACAATAATACATCCTCGCAAATATCACTTTTCCATTGATACATTTCGTCAAGCAGGATTGAATGAGATTCATGATTCCACGAATAGAGCATCAAAAATTATCGAGAAGGTGATTAGTTACCAATTATTGCAATAAATCTATTGAATTTCGTACAGCGTTTAAAGTGACAATGAATTATGAAGTCGTCACGAAAATTCCGGCGCGCACCCTACTTGTTCGGCGCGCCATTCTGACAGGCACTGCCACTCACCTTAACTGCGGCCGCCGCCTTAATTGCATCCCGGAGATCCATTGGCCCCGTTCTGCCTCCTCGCGTTCTTGTGACCCACTGCCCAACAACCTTTGATGGGTTTCCCCGGCCTTGGAAGCGCTCCTCGCGCCGACGGGGAAGGGTGCATTTCAACGAATCGCACAGTTTTCACAACCATTTGAAGTTTCGTTTGAAATAACGAGAGAAAATGGCATTCAAAACGTAGGTTTTCTAACCGAAAATTATCGTTGCCTATCGATAATCGGGTGCCATCACCAATGAGAAGGATATCGATCGATATCGGCACGATGATCCGATTGTTTGCTTAGCATCTTTAGATAACATCCAATTGAAACCAACAGATTGCGTCGGTAGCATACGCTAGGAGGTTAAACGAAGACATCAGAAAATCATGACATCAAACCTTAATGACAAAGCAATCAGGTATATCAGTCTATAAAACTGTGACTCTTGTACAGTATTGGCGAAGTAACCACTGCAATAGAATGATCATTCGAATGTGTTTCGAGGATTCAAAAAATCAGAAAATTCAAGATGCTGCTAATTTCCCACGCACAACTATGGAGAAAGTAAGACGCAATTTTAAAAATACAAAGATGCTTGAATCCATGGAGAGATTCAATGGCTAGATTCCATGGACATTCATTCCAAATAAAGAATGGACGGCTACAATAAACCAATCCTAGGATTGAAATACTGATGATGATAATGAAAGAGACTTTAGTTGAGTACATTTTACCCAAAGAGTCTCGGTAAGGGCGTGTGGCAGAGGGTGTAAGGTCAATAACAAAGGCAGTTTTTCGTACATTAAACTAACCGAGACTATTTAATTAACTGTTAAAGTTAGCTTTCTATGATACACATCACTGGGTCAATACCTACGGTACCCTAACGCAAAGAGGTCTTACTCAGTCAATTGATTGGACATGAAGAGGCTTTTTTACTAACTGAGGCTATTTATATTGCTGCTTTTGTTAGTCACCCACTGGAACATTGGATTAAACTACATCATATTATCATATGCGATATTTAAATTCTGCATGATTAAAACATGTCTTAATTTTCGACTTTCGAGGTTCCAACATTCGAAATTTTCGACTTTCACGGTTTAAAAAAATGGCATATTCATAAAAAGATCGCAAAAAGCACATTGTAAGGAATACATTTAAAGGAATAATAATTTTGAAGTACCTAAAATACTATTTCACGATATTGCTGGACGAAATTCGTGGACCTAAATGGATGGAGACACTTTGCACCCAGCTCTCTTCCCTCTTGCTAGGCAACTTCAAAAGATCACCATTTTCACGAGCTTCTTAATTCCTTTGCGCTGCGGATTTCAAGCACTGGATCTGCGAGCCCGAGACAGATCTGGGGAAATTTTTAAAGTTTTGCAAGGGAACGAATTCAATTTTCGGACCAAACCGATTTTCTCCGTATCCTCCTTTGGATGGAACTTCAAATAACACTACGAAAAAAGATCCCAGCAAATTTTAAAAATCAAACCACGCGATGCAATTTGGTGCATGCTTCTTATTGCCCTTAAAATTGAAGTTTCCTACTTCCACACAGCAATTATTCCTGCTCGCAAGACGTGGGTCGCTTCCCCATGATTCTTTCCGATGGCGTACTCGCGGACCAGCGTTTCTTCCTGCTACGGGGAACGTTTCCAGTCTGGCCATTCAGGGGAGTCTGTCTCTCCTTCGCTCTCTTCTTGTAGCCATCACACGATGTCATCCATGCTTGTTCATTCCTTTGACTCTACGTTCCTTTTTCTGTACACAAGGATATTTGCTTACAAATCGGTTAGTCATTATTAAAATCATTCATTACTGATGTAACGACGAATTTTTTTAAAATCCCTATTTGACGTTGTCATCAAACTTCCAGCGTATGGAGCGCTGCACGTATCTTATTAGTATTCATGGATGGTGCTCGGTTTATTCGGCCAGCAAAGGAATCGAAAACACAGCGGACGAAGCAAAAATCAGATAGGGATAAGTAAGGATATCCAAGAAAAGATTCTTATAGAGTAGACAACAAATGTAATCCGAAAAAAATATTCTAAAAAACTGATTGCATTTGCCTGAGTAATAGAAACATAAGTTGGGAACCTGAGTTATTTTGAGAAATTTCCCCACAGCACGCGAGAAACCCTCAATTGGTATTCGTTACTCTCTTACTTTGACGAGATGTTTTTCAAGGGATACGCTGCCCTCTGATAGGATTACGGACAACTTTGACGGACGTGCGATGGAAATAAACCCAATTACACTTATTCGCTGGTGTCAGCGTGATGAAAGATTGATGAAGACAATCGTTGAAGGACAAGAGGATGGGGAGAGAGGAAGGCCTCGTATGGGGTATGCGGAGCAAGTGATGATGGATGTAAAAGAGGAGAAATACGTGAATGTTAAGAGCTAGCCGATAGAAAAATTCAGTGGAGAGCCACGTCAAATATATCCCAGGATTGATGACTCAAGATGATGAATCAAATAAATGACTGAGCAGGAAAAATGATTTCGTCACGTTGGACACAGATTCTTATTCTACACATATACTACGTATTCCACATACATTAATATATAACGATATCATGAAAAATTGCATTTTACCAAGGACCACAAATACTTGTCATGATGAGAAAATAAAGTGAAAAACGGTTTGCTCAGATCTTACCACTGGGTCCCGTCCCTCGCAATAACAGGATCACACATTAATTAATGCCTGACAGTAATTGTCTATTGGCAAGTTTTTGAAACGATGGTAATTTGACTGCTGAAAGTCTGCAGAAGATGAATGGCTATTTGAAATAGTTGAAAGCAAAAAAATCACACACTTCGAGAAAAAAAGCAACATGCTGCTTGAAAACATCATTCCTTGTTCCGAGAGGATGAGTATCAACTGCAAATATAATCTGCCATTTAACGTGGTCTACCTGCAAATCAACTTCGTCAAAATATTTTGCCGTTAACTAAGAATGATCATTCTCTTTTAATGAACACTAAACGATGATATCGGCATTAAATACGTAATAATAAATAATTTATGCAATTTATTTCACATATCTCATGTATTGAAGTAAAATTTTAGAGTGCAATAACCACATCTAAGTATTATCGAAAATAATTTGAAGCACATATATGTTTGTTTGATTAATTTCAATTAAGGTACAAGTTTCTTCGCTGTTAAACTGCAATGGAGCAAGTGATATGGTGCAGAATATTTCGGAAAGTACACCTGACTGAATTATTTCATAAAATAAATATTTTAAATGCATGAGGGGAAGAAGAAGAGAAATCCAATAAGCGAGCGACGAGAATTGGTCTTATTTTAGCGCACGTTGTACACCAAGGCGTATCTGGGACAGTGTTTCTGGGGCACCAGTTACACGGGGAAAAAGTCGCTTCCCTTGGCCTCGGCAGCCGCATGAAACGGGGACGCATCACGAGATTCCAAATCCCCAAGGGACAGCTTTCATCTCAGGCGACAATTCTCCCTCCATGCTGTTACTGCCGTTAAGGGAGGTGAGATAGACCACCACACAACATGGAATTATAATACCCATGAACTGAATAAAGGGCCATAGTTTAAACAACACCCCTTCCTGAAGATAGAAATCGTTCTCATTCAAAAAGATACTTTTTAGAATGAAAAGAGGAAGATGATGATGATCAATGCAATTTCCACGTTTACACCACCCATTGGTATCATTTCTACCGATAAATCATTTATGTCATCACTTGTAAAAGGGTGTAAATGATAGCTGCCACGACTTAATTGAAGTGATATGGAAAGAGGCTCTATGACTCTATTGAATGAAAGGGATAAGTGGAGAATTAAGAACACCAGTAGGAATAAAACACATTCTTTCACTCTGCTGAGCATTGTAACCTGTCGTGGGGAATTACTGGCATCCAGCCAACTTTATTGGAAAAAAAGTTTTGTTATCAGTAGAGGCGTGAGCGCAATTATAATCAAACTCAAAAAATTGGGAAATAAGTGTGTTCCACATTCAAGTGGTAAATATTAATCACTGTATAGTAACTATTGATTTAATACTACTTCCTTGTGCTACTTTATTTTGGCTTCTCTGTCACCATTAAATAAAAAAAACTGGGTGGGACACGAAAGCATACGGTTAGAGCCTCAGTTGGCGAATGCGTGCCTTTCGTTGGATACTTTAATGAGAGTCAGCTAAATTCAGCGGTCATTTCGCCGTCCTTTGAATCTGATTTCATTAGCTTTCATTGCTCTGAATACATACATATTAGCATACAATACTTATACATATTAGTACGTATACATAGTTAGTACACATATTAGCATGTATATGTGTACACGAGGTACTACCCAAAAGTTCTCGAAGTAATGCGATGAAAAATTGCTTAACATCTGGGCCTTATTCACCGTTGTCAACTTCTAAGTAGTCCCCTTGGGATTGCAGACCCCAATATTCAATTCAGCATCAATGCCATCTGTTATGTTAAATCTTATCCCATTTAACTAGATTTATGAAAAGAGAAAGAAGTCGCAAGAAGAAGACGGAAGAAAAACAAGATGAAACGCATGTTAGGACCATTCAAAAAGCATCTGTATTGAGCGCTGTATCAACGTGTTTTCAAGTCTGTTCCCACCCCAATCGGCGCCTCAGACGAAGGTGGAAGGATACGAGGATGGGAATGGAGGGTTAAGTAGGAAGGGTAGAGAGAAACCCGGCGTCAGTATTAGCCTTAACGAAAAGGCCTTGTTGAATGATACGTATTTATACTGTTGTGTGATACTGGTTTATTGCGTTTGACTTTACAAAACTGACTGGCCCCACAAACAGGCTTTAGGGCCATTATATATATTTAGACCAAATAATAACGATATCCACAATAGGCCCCAAGGGGGCCACGGTTGAGCGTCTCATTTGACGGCCGGTTAACTGCTCTTGAATATTCTCCACAACCACTCACGTAGGGGACGGATTATTTTTGAAAAATATCTTCCACCGTCGGAATTCGACCAATGGAGGGGCTGGAGGCTGGCATGGAGGGGCGATGAGAGACCAATACTCTTAGTGCTGTAACTATATCCCGGAACTTTCTATCCAGATTTTAAGTAGTAGTAATTAGTTGAGGTTTATAGGTGCGTCGATAGTATTGAATGGGAGATAAGGTGCCACTGTCACTTCAGGCCTCATTAAATTCGCAATAGCGATTTGGTCGAGGGTGAAGAAAAAGAACTCCATCAAGTGAGTGGACAGGGAAAAAGTAATTATGCATACCGAACGCATTTGGAAATTCGCCGGGGCAGTGCGCAGTGGTCATTCGATCTAATTTGTATTTTAAACTAATCGGTAAGTCTTGATTTCGCGGCGTCATCTTGCCAAAGCTCCTCACATAATCGTTTCTGTTGACTCAAAATTGTGCATACAACGGTAAAAATTGCCGTGCCCTGTAAGTAATGGCATAGTTTCATGTCCGATGGATCCGGGTGTTTTTATGACCACTGCATGGACGTGCGGAAGATCTCACAAGTGCGCCTGGCACTCCAGCTCCTGCCATTCGCCATTCTCCATGAGTTTGCTCTTCAATTTCCTTTAGTTATTAACGCACCATTATTATTGGTGTCACCCTCACAGTATTTCCCTCCGATACCATCATAATCCCTTCTCTCCAGTACATCGTATACCCATGGCCGACGCGATATGATCGCTGCCATTTCCTCCGTGTTAACTACTGAGTAGCTATTTGCTTTGCTGAAAAAACCTTTGGACCTGCTGAAGCCATTTGCATCAATAGGATTGTTCCTCCCCAGACTTCCGCTGCACACGGCACCATTGGTTCCACTATCCCTTCACAAATTAATACAATAGCTGGTTTTCCGTATATTCACCCGGACGGTGTCCTCACTGCGTGGAACAATTTCGTTACCTTACTCATTACGTGATTTTAATGTGCTCGGAACATCAGCTTTAAATCTGGCAGCAGTCCTTGGTATTTGATAGTCTTTGCCCTTCTGAAATGCTCGCCACTGATCATAGCCGACATATTTCTTCGTCTTAACGACCCGAAGATCACATAATCACTTTTGTCCTGCAATAAAGTGAGTTAATTTCTCTGCCAACATATCTATAACCAACAGAGTGTGAGAGCTCTTCATCTGGGCCTACGGGTTTGAATAATGCGTACATTTCATTAATGTGTTCTGCACTGGGGTTTCTGGGGAGTGACTGATGGCAAAACGGGGTCTGCATAAAATTTGTTCCCAGGTGTGACGAGTAAATATGAAATTTTCTAGACACTAACTATGCTTTATTGAAGATGTTAGGCACATATTAAAAATCAGCGTATTATGCTAGATTCGACCAGACAAATAAGATTAGAGAGATAGATTGTCGTACTGATAGATTAAAAACGGCATTTTCCCCCGTACTATAAGAGTACAGAATAAGCAGCATAGCAAAGGGATAGGTAGGGGAAATATTTTAGAGTAGTCTGTAGAGCATGATGCATGTATTGAATCCCTTAAATACTATCGATACTAACAATCTAGTTGCATGAGACCCTATAGTTGCTTGTTTGCATTTCGGTAGTGCATGCTTTGTGATTTTCACGCCCTGCCACATCCTCGCGGTGGCTTGCAGGGTAGGGTAGATGTAGATGTACTATAATGGTAAAGAATATTTTAAATTAACTGTATTTCCGACTCAGGACTAAACTAAGAACGCGAGGCTAAGATCAAGCTTAACTGAGGTTCATCAGAAAGTTCGAGCGGAAACACATTGGGGTCGGTGTAGCTCTTTAAAAACAACAAGGGAGTCCACGGGGAGAGTTAGAGAATGCTCCGCCGCCGACCCAAATATGAGAGAGAGGGGGGATCCCTTCAACTTTTTTCTCACTCCCTTCGGTCATATTTGGGGCGCTCGCCGAAGGAGCTTGAGTCTATTAGGGGAGAAACGTGCGAGGGTGGAATGGGAAGGGGGGCGGAGGGGGCTTTAAAAGGGGTGGGTGGGGGAGAATATCAGGGTCGCACACCGAAAGGGCTTCCTCAGGTTGGGGCAACTGGAAAAAATACGATAGGCCCATGGTTCTTCGCTTGGTCGGCGTCTTGACTCGCCTTTGCGGAGTTGCCAACTTAAAAGTGAGACGAGTAAAGGTTGGACGAGTGACTGATCTCATTAGAGCAGTGACTCAAACCTAATGCAGAGCTTGAAAAAAAAATCAATTCTCTATTGAAGACAATTCGCACAATATACTGTAGTGATTCGGAACACAGAATTCGTCCTCCGAGGTCGTTCGAACAAATAGATGGAGTAATGAGAGAAAATGGATTCAGAACAAGAACACTTGCGTTATATTGCACTGGCTGATCCAAGTTTGACTTAAAAACAATAATTTCACTAAATCACTATCACGTGATGTTGTAGAAGCACTAGCAACAATTTTATCCGAGAAATCAATCAATTTATTGAGGCTCAATTCTTGCCCTTATGCTCACTGATAGACTCCTTGCTTCAGTGCAGTTTGCAATTCACCAGTTTGAATCTTTAGAAAAGGGATGTTTTCAAGTAGTAACATAAGAGGCACTGAAAGTAGGCCAAAGTGGAATTAATCCGATTTAATCACATGAAAAAACCATTGATATCCTTCAAAACATCTTCTCTGATATGATTAACATGAACTCATACCCAAAGTCTTCTACATCGTTATTTCTGTGCAACATAAAGCGGTAACATTGTTTACCTTAATGAGGCTTCCGCGGAGTGTCTGGTTTGAGGACCCATTCCTTTCGGGATTCCTTCCGCGTGTGTTCATTCTGGGGTGACAACAGTTTCGCCAACATTTCAGTTCGCGTCTTCAAGTCTGAAGTGTTTCATAGCAGATTTTTACCGTCTTATATACATTTACTTCTGCGCTCTGATGTTCATGTGGGCGCATTTTCATTGGCCGTTTGACTAGTTTTTTCAATTAGGCGCTTCCAAGTATGGGGGAGCTTATGGCTGCTATCCTTTCTGTTGAAATTGTTGGGGTTCTTGGCCGTTTCGATCGCCTCGCGTGTGAGCCTTGGGAAATAGTGTTTCTCGGTCTTGATCAGCTTGGCTCCGTCGAAATTGATGTTGTGTGCCGGGCCTTCGCAAAAGTGCTCCGCGATGGCTGAGATTGTCTGTTGTTTAAGTTGCTCTCCTGTGTTCTTCAATGCTGACGTCTTTAAGGCTCTCGAGGTTTGCCCAATGTGTAGGCCTTTCCACAATAGCATCTGACCTCGTATATGCCGCTCCGTTCTTCCATGGGCGTATGGTCTTTACCTCTGCATAAAATGTCCTTTGTCTTGGCGACGCAGGTGTACCTGGTCAGGATGTTATGCTTGTTAAGAGCCCTGGAAAATGCGCCCACTTGAACACCAGAGCTCAGAAGTGAACGGTATATAAGACGGTACTAATCTGCTATGAAACACTTTAGACCTGAAGACGCGAACTGAAACGTTGGCGAAACTGTTGTCACCCCAGAATGAACACAAAACGGAAGAAATCCCGAAACGAATGGATCCGGTAACAATGTTTCTCTGCTTCCTGACTTAATTTCGGAATATATCGCACCTTGGTCAAGGCCACTGCTTTATGATCAGAATAAATTGCTATTACAATAATTTCAAAAAGGACCCTTACGATCGAGCAACAATATCTTATTCCAGCAGCTGTGGCCAGTTTTCCAAGCCGTGCGTTACAGCCCACACTCCGGCAAAAGTCAAAATCGTTATTTCTTGCGAGCGCGGCTTCAGTGAAGCCGACCAGACCAAGTCGGAAGCCGGACAAATCTTTTTGTGTTCCAACTCCAGTGTGTTTCCTCGCAACACGAAGAAAATTGCGTAGAGGCTCTCGAAATCAAGATTACTTTTTTACGTTTAATGCGTGCTTCTGCATAAACAGATTCGATAATCTTATTACTTTCTTGAAAGGGCTTACAATTGAAATATGCACAGCAAGAAACCCCTCTCAGAAGATAACAAGAATTACACGTGGATGAGGCTTCAAAAGCGAATACTTAATACAAATACTAACACTAAGAAATATATTACTATTTAAATGCACATATGTTTAAAGAGTTGATCTCTATCACATTACGACTCTCATATTTTGAGATATCTGATTTAAGTTTGGTCATAAAAATCCTATTGTAAAGGAGAAAACCTCCAATTAGGGTCACCACAGCAATACTGATCCACGTATGATAATTTAAAAAATCACAATTGCATTTCGCAAAGCCGAAAAGAATGCGAGAAGAATTAATCCTAAATGAATTCAACCGGAATGGCAGCAAAACTAATCAGCAGGAATATGTGATGGGTGAAACATTTATTATGGAACTAGTTCTCTAGTCCTATTAAATGAATTATAATGGGAATCATTGTCAGATCGCAGGTTGAAATTTAGATATAATCTCCTGAATAAATTCCACGAATGTTTTCAGTGATGACGTTAAAAATATTTTGCGAACCTCAACTTACTATGGTAAACTGCACCATAATTACAAAATTAGAGAAATTGATTGCCGAACTGACAGATTCAAAATGTCCTTTTTTCCCCGTACAATTAGAGCTATGAATAACGATAAATATGTCCAATACGAGTGCATCAATGTATAACATAGGTAGTTGCATGCTGGTGTAAGGACTTGAAGGTAACCTAACTAACAGCAAGTTTTCGAATGAGTAGTTTGCTATTTTTATCTTTTTAAATATTGCAGTTTAGACTAATATATTAATACTAATCCTTTTAACATGATATGTAGTGCATGCTAGGTGAGAATGTTCACCCCCTGCCACACACCTTTGAGGTGGCTTGCTGGGTATTATTTAGATGTAGATGTATTTCATTACCTCTACTTGTTAAGTATCCATAAAATCGTGAATTGTGACCGAAGCGAATCAGGGAACTAAATTCACTGAATTAAATATGCGCGATGAGTAAACTTCAAGCTCAAAGGTTTCAGGGACAACTTTTATTATTATTTTTATTATCATGAAATTGGAAGTCTTCTGAGGCTAAATATGACCATTAACGACGGTAAAATCTGTTCGAAGAAACGACCTTAACGTTATGTGTGATCCCCGCGTGGGCCAGCTCCAAAAGTTGACTTTTGCGAAAGGATTCATTTGCGCCTCCGGAGACAAGGCAAAGCAGTTGCACTTTCACTGTCAGGGATCCTAATGGCGGCGCAAATACCCCTGAATCTCTCTCGGGATACATTTCGTCTTTTCGAAAGATTGAATCGCGCAAAAGGTGTACGCCAACTTGAGCACGATAGATCAGCACGATATCAAACCTCAAACGCTAACGACAGGTTGACACCCTCAACGACATCAGACAGCTAGGTACGGCACTACCCGATCTCTCTCAGCTATCAGCCTTGAGGATTTGTGTCATAACGTGCCATTCTTAAAACACACACGACCTGAGAGTAAACCGCGCTGAGCGTAGAGTCAGGACAAAATGAGTGTGAGAGTGTGAGGGCAAACAGGCCGCCGTGGGTGGAATTGATGAAATGTCGATCACGGCCGTCAAACCACACACACGCCACATGCACCCTGTCCTCAAACGCCGACGTCCACCCCACCCCCCATCCGCCCTTTCAACCCGGCCGAGGGCTCCAAGGGAGGCTGCCTCATTGGCGGAGGTGAGCACGGGGGGGGGGGGGGTGGGGGTGAGACGTTGAAGCGCGAGTGAAGGTGGAAGTCATCAAGAATGCATGCGCCTTTCACGCAGGGGTGGTTCTGAGGGACAGGCGACGGCTGTGAGGGGTGGAGAGAGGGGGAGGGAGAGAAATATGGGAGCAACCGCTTCAGAGCTGAGGGGGGCGCTCGGTGGCAACACTGCTTCGGCGACTATTGCCGGAGTATATCCGGCCGGAGAATCGTGGAAATGGCAAAAAACGAATGCAACGCACAATAGTATGCCATCATATTAGAACGTTAGACATCGCGTAAATCGGTAATGATTATTGAGGTAATATTCAGAGTAGGTCGATAGTATTTATTTCTTTATTCACAGCATGCTCAAATCAAGGTGTGACTCGCATGCATTGCTTTTCTTTGCATGCATGACTATCTATGAAATTGGTGTCGGGTTTCAAGTCATGCATGGTATTCGTGGGTGCGTCCTGCATGATTGGGATTTGGTAGTTTGAAAGGTGTGGTGTTTTTTTGTGTTGCTCATATTTGTTTGTTGTGCCACTGTTCCTGGTGTGGATGAACCCCATGCCACACACCATCGAGGTGGCTTGCAGGGTATGTCGTAGATATAGATATTCTAGTGGTCGCTATATTCTACACATATCATACACAGAATAGCCAAAAGAGTACGATGGAAACTCACAGAATGCAGGGATCGTGGTATGAGATGGAGACTAAATTTATCCGTCTATCAATATCATGGAAATGTTTGGAAGGCTCGGTTGTTACTATTGGTGCCATATTTGATGGGCAGGCTTTGATCGACTTCTCTGCTTTCTCCGACGGAACAACCCTGACAGATGCCTATTTCCCATACTTCGTTTCCCTATCATCAAAGGTCTTCAATGCGATAGCGTACAGCTAGGTATTTCAACTCAAGGAGATATATTTCGTATCTAGCACCTGTTTTGCCCAAACAGAGTCTTTCATAACATTAAGACGAACCTACAAGATGTATGAGGAGGTTTTTCTGTACGTTGTCCCAATAATGAAGTTGGAATCCACGGAAACTTTGAACTTTATTCTAATTTGGTATCTTATTGCTGCGAAGCAGAACAGCATAACGAGCGAATCAGAGCCCCGTGCAGAGTGACGCACCATGGGAAATGCTCAATACCGATTAGAAAAATGTCATATGGCACTGGAGAGTGTGAGAGGGGAATGACAGTGGATACACAATACGCTCACTGAGCGAGTGCCTGGCTAAAAAAATTGAACTGCAAAGGAAGCAAATAGTGTTCATGGGAGATGCTGACTGTTGATTTTTCAACTTTTATACATAAGCTTCGTATGGTCAGTTTCCATTATCAAAACCTTGGTAAATGCGGATTTTCCTAATGCTATTCTAGGTACTCCATGAATATAGCTCTCTACACTTAGACATGAAATTAGTAGTAAAATATTCAACATAGGAAAAAAATAACTATTGCAACATTTTCAAGTTATAACAAGGAAAACATAAAAATCATTCAGAATCTAATTTGAGTGTATACGACTGCTAAGCAAAATGATTCAACCATTTTTTAGAATAATATAGCATCATTCGTACATAGTTTCCTCAATACGACAAAAATGTAGTTATTTTTAGCTGTATTTAAATAAGAAGTGTTTTTGAGACAACCAGATGATCTTTATGCTTAGAAGAGATAAAAGCAGGGCTCACATACAGCCGGAACACGCGGAAGGCTGAAACTTCGGAAAAAAAACAGAATCTCGCAACGGAGAAGCAGAATGAGACGGGAACAAGCGCGACGAAGGGGATGGAAAATCGAATCTCATTTGGGCGCCGTGAAACATGGACAGTGTCAAGTTACTCCGATGGTTTCTCTTCTGCGATTGCAGGCCCTGCGCTCATCTGTCTCTGCATTTACCTGTACATTGGTTATCTGACCCCTACTTTCATCCTGCATCTTGAAGACCTTCGGTTTTCATTTTATATTGGTGTATGGGTCGATCACATTAATCATTGACTGGAAATTTTATTTTGAAAAATTATGAAGGCAAGAAAAATAAGAACATAATTAAATTTACATTTGAGTAATATGTGGTAACCCAGGATAATCTCGTGATTACCTAATAAATTTCAATGCGTATGACTTTGTTCCAAATGCAGAAGAGGAAATTTTGTCGTTGACGGTAACATGCCAAAATGAGAAATTATATCGACCTTGGGAGTCACTTTTTAAATTATTATAAGCGTATAAAGATTCTGAAAATTGTGAGTGATGATTAAAAATTGCTTCTGTATCGTATTACGAAAGATATTTAGCAAAGTATCTGATCAATATGAAGTTACATCCTCCGCTGCCGTTATTCTGTGGACTAAAATGTAGGTTTACACGCCGTGAAAAGTGAAAACTTGCCAGGGTAAATTGCGTCAAAATAAGAAATTTTTCTATTGTGTTACATGCGTCCACACTAATTTTACTTTTTCCCCTCTAGGCAGTGGCCACGGACACTCACAGAGGTTATAACGATTAAAGAGGCTGTACACGACTGACGGTTTTTTTTCCTTGCACTAAAATCTTTCGGTGGTCCATTCATTATGAGTTGGGTGGTTCAACTTGTGAAGGATTTTCCTTGGGAGAGGCTCCTATCTTGTTAATCAAGGCATTGAGATAGCTGTAAGCGAGTCACTCGAGCTTGGAATCTATTGGCTTCGAAGTTTCCCAGGAAACGGATCGGGGAACACTGTTTCATTATTTCTGAGACATTTTTCGAGCATACGCCATACTCCAGAATTATCAAAAGTGGAAAGTGGCAAATATGAAAAAGTTCTCTACGTACGTTCCACGTTCCGAGCCAACCCTCTCCATTGCCTTGTGGTTACAATCAATAAAGATTTATCGTGGGGAAGACACATCGGACGAAATATGCGGACAAGCGAAGAGAAACTTGGATTTATAAAACGAGTACTTGGGAAATGTGATGAGAAGACAAAAGAGCGATGTTACTTTTCACTAGTTAGGCCCCACCTTGAGTATGATGCCAGTGTATGGGATCCTAATGAATTAGGTTTGATCAGAGAACTAGACAGTGTGCAGCGTAGAGCAGATAGGTTCGTTAAAAGGTGTTACAATATGTTGAGTAGTATTTCAGAATTAATACAAGAATTAGGGTGGGAATTAGAGCGTAGGTTAAAGTACAGATTAAAGTTATTAGAGGAATTTCAATCGGATATCTTTACCGAAGATGTTAGGTACATATTAAAAACACCAGCGTATTATGCTAGATTCGGCCATATAAACAAGATTGGAGAAAGAGAATGTCGTACTGATACTGTACTGTCGTAGATTCAAAATGTAATTTTTCCCCCGTTGTATAAGAAAACAGAATAGGCAGCATAGCAAAGGGATAGGTAGGGGAAATATTTTAGAGTAGTCTGTAGTGCGTGATGCATGTATTGAATCCCTTAAATACTATAGATACTAACAATCTAGTTGCATGAGACCCTATAGTTGCTTGTTTGCATGTTAGTATTGCATGGTTGGTGATCTTCACCCCCCGCCACACACCCTCGCGGTGGCTTGCAGGGTATCGTGTAGATGTAGATGTGGTTGGCTACGTACTGTTTGATCCCTCGTTTTGCACGCAATGCCATTCACACGTTGACGCAGCTTGGTCGGCAAGATGTTTTTCCACCTTTCAGCACGTTCCAGCTCCAGGTGAATTCAGATTAAGGGATAAAAATACTACGGTACAAAATCGTGTGGGGACTAGGCAGGAATTATTATTGAAATTCTATGAATGTTCACGATGAAGACGTGAGACATTATTTTAAAGATACTTAAACTTATAGATACTTAAAGAGTGAGCCTTAACAACAGATTCCCCGGGGTTGACCTCACCCCTGGATGCTTTGTGAGAGTCAAAATGACCCATGTCTTTTTATACATATAGGTATTACAACTTCTGATAAATATTTGGTGTTTTTCGAGGCGCAGCCATTTGGCAAAAGATTCAGAGTCGCGTCTTTATTAAGAAAGTTACACAAGAAATTTTAAAAATATTCTGAGCTAATTTTTAAATAGAAAACGCAATCTTCAAAAGATATTGCTTACAAGTAAACTTTTTATGGTTAATATTCGATATTGCATTCAAGGAAGGTGAGAAATGCGTGATTAACTTCACAGTTAAGTTTTAAGACAAAGACGTGGTTTTTGCACTTTTCTGCAAGTGCAATGCTATGGAGGGAAATGTTTCAAGAGCCCTAATTTTCAATATGTTGTAACAAATTAAAATACAGCTGCTGAATCATTAATTGCCTCTAGATACAAATAGAAATTACCATATTATATTCACAGGGTAGTGCATCATAGGCCAGAGGCAATGGACTGGTGGTACAAAGCTAATACTCATTGATTCGTAGGAAAAACTGTAGGATATAAATATTGCCAAAATGCCTTGTATTACATAGCAGCGATACTGATGAAAAATCGAGAGACGCATGGTTTATTATGGACGTAATGGATGGTTTTCGCAAAAAAAATAGGCAACTAGTAGTAAATGATACAACGGTAGTTTTCAAGGTGATTCACCATATCAAGCACTATATTAAAAACAAGCGAACTAAATAGAAGATTTATGATTTTCCTGGAGAACTTAGTGCCCATTTACGATATCACCCGGTGTAAAATCTGAGAAAAATTTTATTTAGAAGAAATGGGAGTTCCATATTTGGGTGCTTGCGACTCTATACACTCCGAAATAATGCTCCCACATTGGCAAAAATGCAGTTGAAAGTAAGGTAATACAACTCGGACGTCAAGTGGTAATGAATGCACTGGATATTTATTTGCGATTATACCATCATCTTCACTTTGAATGTTCTTTTCTCAAGTGTTCATTTAGCCAGGTGCTTTACGCAGAACAATGTGTATGCGCATACAATGACTATGCTACGCCGAAAAGAATGGCAGTGGGAATTGAAAATACCAAATGATTCGAATTGAAAAGCCATGAGAAAAACGTAATGAGTGGAAAACATTAGAGCGGCAGTATGGTGTTGCAAATGTGCTCTTTCGCCAAAATGAGAGCCAATGGAGAATAGGAGAGAATTGAGAGAAACAGGAAAAATGCAAAGAAGGATTGTCATTTCCTATTCTCTGCCAGTTCAGGCTACGGTTCACAAAACTAAACGGCAGAGTGCAGAACAAAATTGGAGTTATTATGCATAAGGCATAAAAAGCAAAAATAAGGTGGAAATATGTGCTTGGGACTATCACGGACATTGTGATAGTAAGTTTATCTAATCAATGTGCAGAATATAGACATAGGACACCTTAAAAGTGTATCCGGAAAAGTACATCTATTTGATATGGCCAAATGAAAGGAAATTTTTCTTCATGAAAGCGATCTGGTCGGAAGATAAACACGGCAAAGAATATATTTTTTTCTCAACAATCTCACTGCAGTATCATAAAAATATATGGTAGAAAAAATGTGTGCTCAAAAGAAAACAATGTCATCTGAGAAGTAATTCAAATAAGGTGAAAGTGGAAAAACTGCGGCATATTACTGTAAGAGACCGGGTTTTTTTCGGAGTTCCACCACAAAAAGGGAATTTTAACGCACGTATAAGCAGCAAATAAAGGTTGATGATATTAACAGAAATGTTTCCTAAAAGGACTACTGAAATGGAAAGCGACAGAAAAAAGTAGACTGGATCATAAAAATATTTCCAAACTGTGTCGAGCCAGTCAAAAATTGAGAATTGGGCCCAAGGCAGGAAACGAGGGTAATTAAATTATACCGGGAGAAACTAAAAAAATATATTGCTGGATCAAGCATTTCAGTGAAAAACAATTTGTCGGCTAAAACAATTAGACACACGGTTGGGTTTTAGAGTTCTACGAAACTATTCTACGAATTCATTCTATGAAATAACTGCACGAGGCACGGGCTAGGGGGCATTTTCACCTCCTTGAAGAAATAAACGTCATGGACTTTCTCCGGAGATCACAACGCAAATGGTGCTTGGAAAGTTGTAAATGAGTCAAAATGATCAACTCGGGACTTTTAGCTCCAAGGGAAATACAATAAATAATTAGCGTATGAATCCAACCACGTCGATGTTATTGGAGAACTGTCTATAAAATGACATCAACAAGCTTGAAATAATATCAACTGTTCATCAGATATAAACAAATGGCATTACATCTCCGTTTACTTGTTACAGGCCAGCAATGTTTTGCAGGTGCAAAAGCGCTTAAAGGTAACATTCTTTCGGCACGAAAAGGAATTAATCTCTATAGCTAAATAAAATGAAATTTTCAGGGTAATAAAACATGAATTTTAGGCAACTGTTAGAATTTGAACTTTAAACGGAGGAATACAGAAAAACTTGTCTTAATCGGACATCGTGCGGCCAAAATACATGTGGTCCCTGAGGAAAGTGACCACTGAATGGAGGTTAAGCCTTTACAATCTCATGTTATGCAACTCACATTCCCAACTATTCGTTTTGGGTGAGAAGGAGTTCGGTGAATCTCTCTATTAGTAGATACACTACATATTAAACACAGAAAAAATTTGAATTTCATCGATGAATTATTCTCTCTTAATTGATAACATTGAATTGCATACGTTAACTATTGCTTATAACGCAGAAGTAGTGAAGACGGACGTCGTCCAACATCTAAGCAAAGAGAACATGGCAGACGGGGCCTGACGTTCGACAGGGAGGAGACGAAAGGTTCGAAGGAGCAATGAGATATGACATTAATAATTATCATAGCCATACGGATTACGGATTTTTAAAATCTTAAATTTGAAGAAAATAATCTTTCATAATTGTTTTAAATACATTCGCTTTTTCCCTGGGAAACAATAGGCATATGGTACTTCCGTAGAGCTCCCTAATGAAGAATCCTCCCTGCTTACTGCCCGCCGCTTCCCTTTAACCCACCAAGAAGTCACTCTTTTCTTGTCCACCCGCGCGTATACCCAATCTCGGCATCCTCGTCCGTAAGCGAAAGAATTTTCGATGGAGAAAACCAATGGAATGGCGTCGCGCGAACGGAGAGATGAATATAGATGGCGGGTCAATCACTCTCCCGGAAGGAGTAAAAAGTTCGACTCTGGATGGGTTAACCCTTTTTGGAATCAACCGACTTGGAATAAAACCCCTTTGGACATTTTTGAGCGCAGCTAAAGTTGTCTGCACTGATTGGAAGAGACGGGGCAGGGCGATCACACCGAGGGAGGGAGCGGCGAGGAGGCTGGAGTTCGCGTGTGTTGGACGGCTGAAAAATTGAAGGACTGCGAGGCCAGAAGTTGACGCAGGGAAAGAGAGGTGGCCTGTGGACAGCGCAGACTGGAGTTACTTACTTACTGAGAGTGAAAATGGAGGGTGAGCGTATTTTCCCGAAATATGTGAACGGTATATAGGCGAGAAAGAACTTAGAATTAAAAAAATAGAATGGGTGCTGAAGCACAAGAGACTACGTAACGACGCAAACAAACAATGGGATTTTTTAGACCCAGACGTCCATTAATAGCTTAGGCCTGAATCACATGATCATTTTTTACGTCCCTTTTCAGGGATAGCTCAAATGATAGCTCAAATGATAGCTTAAAAATGATCGTCTGACTTGATCACTTCACAGATAGTGGCAATGATAGGGATCGATATCCCTCTTCTCGTCATCTGAGCACGTCCTTTTTTCCGTCCCTCACACCTTATATGTGCATCCGTCATTTAGCCAATCGGAGCGTATGCTCGGAAATAGTGGAGTAGTTTACCGTATTTAAAGATAATATCTCGCGAACAGAAATGTATTCCTCCAGAAATTTTAGTAAATAGAATAATTGCCATACCTATGTATTCCTTGGTACTGGACCGCCATTCCAATATCCACAGATATCAAGGTAATGTTTATTTATGTTTTGTTGTTATTGATGACGAAATAAATTCAAAAAAGTTATGGAATTAGAGAACTAAGTGAAGGGACGGTAAAAATGATCCGGTGAGCGGCGAAATGACAACTTTAGCTATCATTTTTGCGGTCCCTGAAAGCTATAGCTATTAAATGATCCCTGTAAAGGGACGAGAAAAATGATCGTGTGATTCGGGCTTTAATCTTTGACTTCTTATGTCTTTGACTTCCTCAAACACGAAAGTGTGAGGATCTAAGAGTGTGTTAGCACCTACGGATGAATACAAAATCCAATATAGAACAGCTCTGGATGCTCTGGTAAGAAGTTAGAAAGTATATTTCCCCCGATAGCACACAGTAATCCCTGAATGGCTGTCTGCATTGCCAGGCATACGTTACAGACCCTAGCATTATTTACTGAATCTCATGCAGGATGCTCCTGGAAAATGCAGCAGCTGGATTTTCTAATTTATTAATTCTCATGAATATCAGTACGGGTATAAGGTATTATGTTGTTATAGTAATTTATATTCACATTTTATAACACTGTTTTGCAAAATTTAAATAATTTATAAGCATCCAATCCAAAATAATCCAAATTTCAAGTCCTAAAATTTAAAATAATTTAAAAATGATCCACCTTCCACAAATTGAGAAGGGTGATTTAAAATAATCGATACCCAGAAATAGGTTCTCTTTAGTTAGGGTAAGCCAAAATCAGCGTCATGTAAATGCACAATATAAGAATTCTAAACATTTACAAGTAAGCAGCATTCTTTCTAATGCTAACGTTATTCTATAAAAACTAATGGCAAAAAATTACAGTATTTAATCACTTAGAGCACTTACTCTGCCGTTGTCATTAGTCCGTGCTCATAAACCGCTCTTGTACTCACCTGCAAGAAAAAATAAAGGACATCAGTACCTTCACACAGAATTGGAACACTTGCGTACACAATCGTGAAATATCCATTACATTCCCATTACTGCATAACCGCCAACTTTTTTCACTTGATTCACACGAACAGTTTATACGCACAATTCCTGTATCCAAGGAAATCCAATTCCCCTATCCAATGAAAACCATGTAAATGATCTGGCATAAACAAATGACTACACCATGATTTTAAGTTATTTTCATTGACATTTTGAGAGTTTTCAATGTTCTGTGTGACCTATTTTCCTTAGTATTTATCTCTTTCAAATGAGATTCAATAACTTAAGGGATGAAAATATTAATTCCACAGATACTTAAGGTTTTCAAGGGAATCGTGAATTAAGAAGTGTATCCAAAACGATTACACGTATGTCTTCTGTCTCTTGTCTACTGCATGGGCAACATCTTTATCGAGTGTTTTCTTGAGTTACAAGCTGAATTTAACCGGTCTCTTTAACTGGCGAGAATTTAGTCCAAAAATGTTTAAATAAAAAACAACCCATTTCAAAAGAGAAAACCTGTGATAATGAACAGTGAAGTCATTTTCTGAATAGCAAAAAAATGTTAGTACCAGCTTTGCAGAGCTAAATTACGTCTGCAAACGTTATAGGGACATAGATACTTTGGATGCTTTTTTCGAAAAATATTTAAGTAAAGGCTGCAAACGTTTATGTATACGACATTTTCATGTATCAGATAACATACGGATAAACATATCTACTTAAACTTGTTTTAAGTGAATAAATGCCATCAATTTTATTGAAAATATACATATCATCATGGCATCAATTTCTTATTAATGAGGTATTTCAATTTAACTCAATCGCAATGACTGATTCGTCTCCAACCGATGGAAACTCGATGATAAGGAACTGTGGTAGTGATCATAATTGCTCGTTTATATCGGGGGTACATCAGAGATACTTCTCATTTTCTAAATACCCCGCAATCATTGTTAACATTTTCACAAATTGAAAAAAAAGTAAAAATTTGAAGGTATTGAATACCTTTCAACCATTGAGCCTATACAAAATGGAAAGAAAGTTAAGAGTAAGAGTGTAATAATAAATATTACGTAGCATTGCTGTGTAATCCCCGTATCGTTTCAAGCGATAACATTTTATCAAAAGAGTACGACTTGGTTAAGGAGAAATTCCATTCTGAAGCTGAAAGCAGTGGTACTTTATATGCAAACTCTAAAAATCAGTCCATATACCGTTCCTTGCTAAAGGCCGTTTTACAATTAACAATTTTTTGTACAATTTCTTGTACAAACGCTTGTAAAAACTGAACGAAATTGTATGCTTGCCTGAATGGAATTAGAACAGGTTCTATTTTCCGTTCAGTCATTCAGAGCATTCTCAACATTCACACCCAAGCGTTCACACATTTTGCCGCTTTACACGGTACAATTTCCTCATTCAAGCGTTTGTATAAGAAATTGTACAAAAAGTAGTATGGTGCAAAGCGGCCTTAAGTGGATGACGAAATGGATGGCAAATAAGAGAAGAAAGGTGCACCGAACATAAAGTTTTTGCAGTTTTCTTATTGCACTGTCAGTATTTATGGATAATCAGAAACATCATTATGCTCAAATGTGGATATATTGTAGACATCGGGATTCGTCAGTAGTATTACCCTTTTTATATTATCATATATAATGCATTAAGATATTGCTAAATTATGCGTTTGCATAATTTAGCAATATCTTAATTAACAGCAAAACTCAATAGAAGAGCGTAACTTGTCAATTAGAGCAACATAAATGGGAATGCGATCAGACCTCAGGTTGATAAGGAGAATTAATATATTAAACAAATTCCAAGACGCTCATGACGCTAAAAACATCTTTGCTAACACCAATTTACTGCCGCAGACTAGACTGAGGGCATAAAATTAGAGACTTCAATTGACCAAATGGCTGGATTAGAATGTCTTTCTTTCCTACTACATTTACGGAAAAAAATTGAGAATGTATTCAATAGTACATATATACCAGGTTATAAATGGATGGCACAATAGGTTGCTTGAGTAATAAACTTTAGCTACCTCAAATAACGTCATGTGTGCATTCTTGCTTTGTTCCTTAAATCTTTCTAACATTTTTATGCTTCGAGTAGAATAACAGCACTAACCCTTTTTAAGCATCATGTGTAGTACAAGGTTACTGTGAATTAACCCCCTGCCACACAATATTTGTTGGCTTGCACGGTGTTATGTAGATGGGAGATCTTGGAAATAAACTCAATAACATGGGGATGAGGATGATTATTGCGATTTTGTAGGACAAATTTAATCACAGGACGAAAAGTAATAGAAATCCGACAAATCAGATTCAGAACAAGCATTAGGAAAGAAAATGAGGAGTGCAATTACGAAAGGGGAATTGCATTACATCCTGTTACACATATCACTGTAATTTGTAGCATAATAATAATAAAAAATATTTAACATAGTGGTGACCCAGGCCCCTTTTACCCTGAAACCGTATTTACTCAAGAATATTTGTGACGATACTGAACTCTTCGTAAAAGTTTATTTGGCTCATGATCATTTCTTGTAATCTGATGTACGTAGAGATGAACTCAGGTGCACATAAAAGAGAATCAAGAGCTCACAGAGTCTAATCTAAATGACACCAGCTTTGAATTATGAAATAGAGTATTATAAAGTATTGCACCTAGGTTTGAGTGTCCGTTAATCCATTGTACAGTTAAAATTTACTGCGTAGCATATACATAATATCATGCTCTTCAAGTATCCGGAACATCTATCAATTAAATTTCAACGCAAAAATAAGATGTAATAACCAATTAAGGACGTAAGATTCTAAATAATTGAGTGAACCAGCCTAACACGCGTCGAATACATCGCCAGACACCGCAATCAATAATTGATCATATATGGAACTGACTAAACACAAAATAAAGGGACAAAGGTCACCTTATGCCTCTATAAAGATTTCCCCCACCGAGGTGTGTAATACGTGGCAGCTCGGCCTACATCAAGATATGAGAGGAAGCAGATACTAAGACAGACAAAAAGCCCTGAAGACGGGAGAACGCTAATGAGGAAGAGGGAGCGAAGGAGGAGCACTAGTTGTAGAGGAGGGAACGGTCAGGCGACTCAGGAGGAAGCACAGGGAAGAAGGGCTCCCGGGCTTATTGTTTCTGATCAGTTCTTTCCCGACAGAAGCAGCTCCAGCGTCAGTATCATCCTTTGCAATTCACCCACGGTAAGTAAGGTCTATTTTACCACCCACTTGACATCCACCCCCAATTCCAAGGATCAGTTGTTTGCCCAACAGAGCAAGTGCGGAGTGATTGCCCTATCCTGTGTCATTTTGTCCACCCATTATCCATTTTCTTCCCACCCCTCTGCATTTGTGAACGTTTGATAAGAAGAATTGCAAACGGAGGAAGCATATGACTATTTAGTCAGAGTCATTATTCGCAGAAATCGCCACAGGCACTCTGTTTTCATGACCAATCTATCCAACGGGACACTGACAGTGAACAGACTTGTGAGGTTGCGCCGCCAGTCGTTTTTTTGTCCACCCTGGGAATCATTGTTAATAATGATATTGGTTGTAAATTGCCATTAATTTCGGGGGAAAGAGCAACTAGATTCCAAATCTATTAGTTTTTGGGGTAGGATTCGGTTCTTTATATTTTGTACTGATTTTACTTTTGAGCTTTTGTTTCTCGTGGTCAATTATGATTAATGAACTGTCGTGGAATCTACTTGCAATGGACCATTCTTTCTCAACCACCTTATCCTAAGTTTCCACATTGAGGGCGCTAAGCTCTTATCAACATTCCTCGACCTATCCACCGCGTTACCGTCGCGGTGGATAGGTCGAATGCCGATTTTTTTTAACTCGCCCTGACGAATGGGGTCGTTTACCATCTTTTTTTATTTCCGAATATGATAGAGTTTGTAAAATAATAAGACCCGTATTTTTCCGTTTTTTAATCTATCAATTATTTCTCGAGTTATAAGCGGCGAAAAACTGATGTTTTTAACCTTTTCGGAAAAGTGGGCGTGGTGCAACCTCTGACGTATAACGACTTCACGCAATCACAAATGAGCCCGCGAAGCTACTTCGCCTGATCGCAATGGGGGGACACAGCTGACTCGGCCAATGGGAGCGATTGCGACAGGATCTGTACGAGCAGACCTTCCGAGAACCCCCCTCCACTCCCTTCCCTTCCTCGAGAAGCAGTCAAGGACGGGAGGAAAATGACGTCAATGATAAGAAGTAGCTCCTTCAGTGGTCGTCACCTTTTGCTTATTTTTATTTTTGAATTGTGAGTGAATGGTTGTGGTTAGAAGATCAATTTTTTCACTAAAATTCTTTTTTTGTTTCCATCTAACGATTTCGTGTACAAAATTGCGATTTTGGTTCCGAGTAAACGCCCTCATTCTCGTATTCGCCAACTAGAGATCAAAGCAGCGTCTTCGTCCTTTTCACCCTAACCTTTTAGCTCGTCGTCCCCAATGACATTGGGTCCATAGCACATGCGCCCAAGTCGCCTGCACTCCTTACTCCATGCCAATTCTATTCCCCAGGAAGTTCGGCCGCCCTCCCGGTGGAGACATGAGGGCGCCTGTTGTTCGCCACCCGCAACGCCCAATGTCCCGCGGTTTGCGAGATTCTACGGGGAGGCGGCGGCGGATGGCGACCTCCGCGACTGCGAAACCGCCCTCCTCGAGGCGGACATGATGGAGGAGTGAGAGGCGGCCGGTCTGTTGTGAGCCACCCACTTTCAAGTCATGCTCATGCTTTGTCGTCTTAACGAATTTCACAGAGCCCCAAATAAAAAATAAACGCCTCTAATGTCGAGCGATTTACTAGAGTCATGGAGAGAAATATTTCGGATTATTTTGCTTATGGAGTGAAATCAATTAGAAACACGATGGAAGATGAAAACATTTAGTCACATGTCAGACCCAAGGCTATATCATCTGCTTTTCATGTCACTCACAACACAGCGTGTTTTAGATCTATATTCGTTCTCATCTAATTACAATAAGTTTAACTCCAAGATAAATATATACTTGCAAATACAGGTAATAAGAATGAATCTCCAAATAACAAATACTCAATTTTTCATACATTCAAAGCCGTGGCCAACATTTTCCTTATATTCCACTTGACGAGACTCCAGCTATGCAGTTAAGTTTTAAGTTCGTCAGTAGAATTGACTGAATAAAAGTTATGCCAAAGTTAAATTTTAAAATATAAAAAATTACGCAAGCGTTACAAATACTTGATCTGATTCTCTTTGGCATCTCTAGCATTAGCTACACCAAAGAGTAAAAAGATATCTAATGTAACTTCTTTCGGTACCGTGTACGAACATCCGGTTTCTCAAGAACGAAGATTTTCTTGTACATTGAAATACATTTCCTAAATCAAGAATTTGTAGTTGTAATAAGCGTTGACTTTATAAATACATATTTTACTTAGCTAAATATTTCCCTTGGGCTTGGACATTAAAAAAGTCTCTGTAATTTGAAATTACATCTTCAACAAGGTAGCAGAACACTGGAGGCTTCGACAGCACAACGACCTGCCGGATAGTAAGTGCTGAACAAGTAACCTTAAATAAATTATTAAAACTTCCGAGGGAGTAATAGTCTAAATATTGTAATAAACGGCAAACATGTTTTTCGATTAGTTATTTTAAAACAATAAATATAAATTTAAAGTAGGAAGACCTACATTACAAAAAGAATGGCCATTTGTGTCGACAATTTATCCTGAGGACATCCACTTACTATGAAGATGAAAGAATTCTTCATAACCCAGTACCCATCGTGTACCATTGCTTTCAACACCCGTTACTTGGTACAAACGATTGCTTGAGCGAAGACTGAATGCTCTTCCTTAACTGAGAATCAAGGAATAGAACTATAAACGGAAAAGCAGGTATTTTATGGCAAAATCTAAATCTGCTCGGTACGTACCAGCACAGCTGTAGGCAAACTCTTCTGACGGTCTTAAAAAATGAAAAGTATTTTTCAGGGTGATCATCAGAACATGTGAAAGTACCCGATCATAAAACGTCATGCCCTATCGTCCTTAGAGCGTGCGTATAAGGTTAAGAGAGGGGCATGGAAGACGATGAGACATAATGAAGTCAGCGGAAGCGCCGGGGCTGTAGAAGGTGTTGGGGCAGAAGAATACGAATTCTTAGAGGCGGCACAGCAAAAGAAAGAAAGGGAAGAGACGATAAGAAAAGATCACGAGTCATGGGAAAGAGGAAAAAAGCAATAGGTATGGGGAGTAGTGCTCGAAAGATTCCGTGAATGCAGCCGCCATTCTCTGGTGGAGACAAATGAGAAATAAAAATGAGAGGATTTTCCACTTGCCCCCCTCCGCATCGCCCTTTTCCCTCCGTTTGGGGGGAGGGGACGATTCAGGGTCCACTTCCACATCCATGCTCGACCCCGATTTCAATGGGGCCGGGAGAAGGGGCGAAGGGTACGGCTGCCGAGGATTCGTGAGTTAGCATCGGCGGTTGGAGAGGCAGCGGCAAAACTCTAACGAAGGAAATGAATCCAGAGTCACCCCGTAGCATCCACTCTAACGTTGTTTCATCAACGTATTTTTCCGTACATCCGCAAAAGTTGCTATCCGCCAAGAATGCTTGGTCTGCTGCAAAAACTCCAAATTACGGCAATAAATTCAGATGAACATCACATATCGCTCGGGCTTGTAAGCCCTCTCAAACCTCTCCTCATCTCTTACGCATTTGAGTGAAGTGGTGCAAATCGATTTGGACAACAACCGCGTTGACTGAGCCAAAAATATAACCCTCGCGAGGGAAAAACTCATCGCTGGACGAAATAATCCAAAAGGGAATAAGGGGGAGCAGGAGGGGGGGGGGGGGAGCGCGAGTGAAGAGAGCGAAACAAAGCAAGTGAAAGTGTGGACCCTTTTTTCATTCAGGGACACGGCGAGGGTCTTGGACGCCAGGGGGTCGGGGTGGGGTCAGGGACGCACGGGGATTCGAGGGGGGAGGCGGGTTAGGGGAGCCGAAAGTGTGAATGCGTTATTCATTTCAAAAATATCCGGAAAATATATGCCAAGGGAACAAGAAATCGTTTTCACGACGCAGGGGCGTAAAATTATACTTTTTGTTCCTTTATACCATCTGCGCCCTCCACAGCAAAATTCCGAGCATCACTGAACATTCTAAATTGGCTCCCTTTAAAAACAAATACCGTCGTAAATAAAGCTTACGTGGTGTAAGAGGATGAGTCAAGTCCACGGAAGAAAACTAAGCACACATCTAGTGAAAAATTGAAATGACATTTTTTTCATGTTGTTACGCTAATGATTCCGCAATCATACATCATAAATGAAGAGAGCTATTCATGAATTGCATTTTAAAAGAGTATGTTGCTATGTTTTCGGATGCGTTAACATATTGTTATAAGGGGAAAAAAGATACTAAGTGGAATAGTAATAACTACAAAAGAATAATAGACATAACTTTCACATTCAAACGAATTGCCCCCTGGGACACCATACGTGAACGTGTAGCACAGCCTGAGCCAACACTAGATTGTTTTTCAGGGAATATGCACCAGAGCATGATGGTGCCGATAAAAAGGTTTTTAAGGTGAACCGAAGGAGGATGTGTAGGGTTGAAGGGAGTTTCAAGGATTTTTTCATTCAAAAGATAATATAGATAGGGCGGTGAAAAGAGATGTGAAGGGCTGAAGAAAGTTCTTGTCAGCAGAACGGGCGATTGGTAGATGGATGTGGAATAGAGACTCCACTCCCCCACCCTTCCCTCACCACTCCAATCTCTTCGTCAATGCTCGCCCTCTCCTCACACTGAAGGAGAAGCCTCCTCCCTCTGCCAAATAAGCTGCATCACAGATCAGTTCCAAGTCTTTGTGCTCTCGTCAATTTGTTATCATAGCAATATCAAGAGTTCCTACACCATGATATCCTCATTAAACTAATTTTCTATTAACAGAAGTGGGAAAACTCACAAAGTAGATTAACACAGATCAGGAAAACAAATATAAACAACATTTGAGTAGTGCATATTTGAGGATTCAAACATTATCTGCATGAACCCGTATTTTGTGCAATGAATGTTTATTGCTCTTGTCATCTGTTTCCCTCCCTGTTGGAAAAGAGGAATTTCCAGTGAGTCCAGCACGGTATCTATTGCAATCTATCCTTAGTTATGTCGTATAAGTAAACTTTACTGCATGTATGTAGAGCATATTTGGTGATATCTCTCCACCTGCCACACACCCTCGTGGATGGTTCTAAGGCTAGTCAGTAGACATATATAAACTTAAGTGGAATATTATGCAATTTTTCTATTCTCATGAGTTTGTAGGCTCGTATATTATGGGAACAGTCTATGAGCAGTGTGCCATCGTAAACCTTCTTGTTTGATCTCAGATCTCCACGAACAATTCTCTGGAGAATATCAAAAGAAGAAACCTTTTTAAATTTCCTCTTCCTTAAGGCACCTCATCACTATCGTTTACTACGGCCAAAAATTTTTAATCCCCCATATTTTTTTATGGCGAGATCTTTTTATTGTTAGAAAAGTGATCTCATCCATCGCAACAATTACTTCCCCCAATACTAATATTCCGAGGTCACCACGAAGCAGGGCATTTGGACGCCGAATAGCAAACTGGTGCGGTCACCAGGGCTGCACACCAGGGATATTGCACCCTTGTGTGGTCGCCTGTCTAGAGTTACATCTTCTATGCAAGAACCCACCAGGTCCATGCATCTACGACCGCGCTACGCAGACTCCCACCTCCCTGGAACTCGCAACCGTTTAACATAACGCCACGGAAATCAACTGAACAAGTTTGGCTCGCTCCCGTCCGCCAGTTTACAGTGAATCTGCAGCCAAATAAAGGTCGTCGTCCATACCGGGCATCCGACATCCAGCTGGGAACCACAGACCTCACCCTTCAGGATCCCCTTCTCCTCCTTACAGGGTCTCCGCACACGGCAAATATGCGGGTGGATTGCAGGTCAGCTGGTATGGCCACACACTGACAGCGGACACAAAACACTGTCCGGGCGCATTCCTTGCTGACTCGGGGTTTCTTTTCAGGATTATCTCGTCGCCATTTTAGTCGCCTCTTAAAGTAAGCAGAAAATGTAATGATCATAAGCTTAGTCCTTGTTTGTGGCGAGATCAAGAAGGTCCCTTTCTCCACTGGCTGGGAAGACAAGGGTGGAAGAATTCGAAATGTGGTGCTACAGAAGAATGTTGAAGATTAAATGGATCGACCGAGTAAGTAACGAGGAAGTCCTGAGTAGGAGAAAATAGAAGTCTGCTGAAAGCTATAAAAAGAAGAAGGGACAACTTAATCGGCCATATCTTGAGACATGATGGCCTGATGAAGACTATCGTCGAGGGAAAAGTGAACGGGAAAATTGGAAGAGGCAGGCCTCGTATGAGATACATGGAACAGGTTGTGAAGGATGTAAAAGAGAAGAAATACGTCACAATGAAAAGGTTGGCCAATAGAAGAATCGAGTGGAGGGCTGCGTCAAACCAATCCTAGGATTGTTGACCCTTGATGATGATGGATTCACTACGGAAGAGTTCTCCATCGCCTTACCTTCAGAGGTCAGAGAGAAAGGGGAGTGCAGAGAGAGATGTGAAACTGGATCACATCCTCAACAGTTCCTTTCATTCTAAGTCCTTGGTTTTCTTATTCCCCATTCAGACCTTCATCAACTTCTCACCCTTTCCTCACGTGATCTTCTCGCTTTCTCGCAACTTTAGTTCGCGGCCCCCCGCATCCCACAGCGCCCCGTCGTTTTTCATTTGTCTCACCCTTGCCCTGCCATACTCCTCTCCCCCCCCCCCAATCCTATCGCACGCCACTGCACACTGCCTCACACCATCTCCTTCGTCCTCCAACTTCTTCGCCCGTCTCAAGTTCACGGTGCCTTCTTCCCTTTCAGGATGCGGCGCTGACAGATGTGAAGAGGACTTCATTCTACCACCGTACCTCTTCTTCCCGTTTCATGATGATTCGGATTTTCCCAGATGCCTTCTCGCTGATCATGAAATTAATCATTAAAACAAAAATGATGGCTCAATCGTACATTTCGTCATTTCTATAGGGAGAATATAGCGATGCATACGATTGGAAATGTTCAATCCCTTTCAAAAAGTACCTATTAATAACTTGATAGCGAATCTGCAAATCGAGAGATTTCATGCATCGAAAGGAAATGTACTTCGCATCAAAAACTTGGTGCATTCTATGGCTTTGCATTTGCTATCAAAAATCGATTCAGTGAGTCAATTTCACAGAAATTTTATAAACTGAAAATACGTCAAAAATGGCCTTCAGTAAATAAAATTTTAGAAATTTCAGAGATGGCATAAGTTAAAATATTTTCCCAAAGTTTAAATTATGAGTTGTTGAGAATAAATTATACCACAACAACATGCAGCCCGATCTCAATCAAAAACGTGGCCCTCCTGATAAGGCATGACCCTCGGCCAATTAAGAGCATTCGTTCTTCCCTGAAAAGCCATGCAGTGAATGTTATTCGCATATCTGCTGTCTCTTAATTATCTTTTCTCCATTCTAGTAAAATAAATAAAAAAATGATTTCTTTACAAACTAGGATAGAAAAGCCAAATGCAGCACAACACTTGGTGCCCTTTAAGATTCACTATAAACATAGGTTTATTGTTATAATTTCAAAAAGGACATCATCATAATTAACATCGGCCAACAATTCTAGGATTGGTTTGACGCAACCCTCCACTCGATTCTTTCACCGGCCAACCTCTTCATATCAGCGTAACTTTTCTCTCTTACATCCTTCACAACTTGCTCCATATATCTCATACGAGGCCTGCCTTTTCCAATATTCCCGTTCACTTTTACCTCGACGATTGTCTTCATCAGGCCATCGTGTCTTAAGATGTGGCCAAATAAGTTGTCCCACCTTCTTTTTAGGGTGTTCAGTAGACATCTCTTTTCTCCCACTCTTCTTAGGACTTCTTCTTGTGTCACTCGGTCGATCCCTTTTATCTTCATCATTCTTCGGTAGCACCACATTTCAAATGCTTCCAGCCTGGGCTTCTCTGCTGCTGTTATAATCCATAATTCGCTGCTATATCGTAGAATGCTCCAGATGTATGTTCTAATATAATGTTTCCCTACTTCTACACTTGAATTTGCAGCTGTAGGCAGAATCTTCTCCTGATAAAATGCCCTTTTTGCTTGGGCAATTCTACTGGCAATTTCTCTTTTACTTCGTCCATCGCTGGTTACTCAGCATCCCAGGTAGCAGAAATATTCCACCTTCTCCATTTTTGTTTTCCTAGTTTAAAATTGGTCCTGACTTCCTTTCTCCTACTGCATACCAATATCTTAGTTTTCTTTTTATTCATCTTCAGATGATATCTGGTCATTGTTCTTTCCATATTTCCTAGTGTCTTCTTTAAATCTCCTTATGTTTTTACCATGACTGCTACGTCATCGGCGATTCGTAGCATGCTTATTTCCGCGGATATTCACTCCCGGAGACTTTTCTTTGACTTCTTGGATGGCTTTCTCAATGTAGACATTGAATAATACGGGAGACAGTGCACATCCTTGCCTCACTCCTTTCTTTATGCTTGCTTCTGTACTGCTGGGTCCTGATTTGATTATGGTCATCTGGTTTTTATAAAAGCTCTGGATAACTCTTCGTTCATTGTATGATACTCCGATTTCTTTCAGAAACTTTAGCATTATATTCCAACCCACGTGGTCAAATGTCTTCTCCAAATCTACAAACGCCACACACGTCGGTAGACTCTTCTCTATAAGTAGCCTAAGGGCCAAAATCGCTTCTCTTGTGCCTTTATTTTTTCTGAACCCAAATTGGTCCTCATCCAGGAACTCCTCAGCTTTTCGTTCTATTCTTTTATATATGATTCTTGTCAATATCTCCGAGGCATGTGTCATCCCGCTTATGGTCTTAAAATGTTAGCACTTCTCAGCCCTCCTCTTTTTGGCAGAAAAGGTTTTATGGCTTTTTTTTTAAAAAAAGGTAACTGATGATATAATAAATCCATAAACCGAGAAATCCGTGGACTACGCAAGCCGTAATCGTAGTATTAACTCTGAAACGTCATGTTCATAGAGATTTCTCTTTCAATTTTTAAACAAATGCCTATGTTGCCCGCGATAATGCGTGGCATTTTGAGCTTATAACTATAAGTATAACTGGATTGTTTGATACCTACGTAGCATAAAATTATTTTATTGTGGATAATTTCAATTTATTCTTATTACAAAAAATGAGCTCGTGCTCTTTCGGTGAATAACAGTGGTGGAGGTCTCTCAGGTTCCCCCGAATCACTGAATGAAGTTTCGATGACCACTTGGTAATCATCCGCAGGGCACTTTTTCTCTTATAACTACTAGTTTTTACTCTTAATTAGGATTTGAGGCGATTAAAAGAATAAAATATGAGGAACTCCCTGTTATTGTGGCATTTTATCACTGCATTTTTAGTGCTAAATTATTTTGCTACATTCAACGGAAAATCTCTTGGATCTTAAAGCGGATCCTTACATATCTTATCTAAATTTCTTGCATTTCAATTAGCCTCCAAATTTATGAATACAGCGCCATAGTAGGGCATAACTTTAACATATCAGAGTTCATACGGGAAATTTAATCTACACTTTTATTTAGATATTTAAAATTTCCTGTGCGATGCACGATTCGCTATTTTCTCTTTGTTATCTTCCTTAGAAATGTTTCAAATAATATTTAAATTTATCTTTAACAAAGATATCTGTCGGTTTGCGTGTCCAAAGTACACCGAAGCTAACAGAGTTTTAGCGGAATCCATAAATACAACCATGCCACGTGGTCAATGGGTTAAAAAACGCAATATTCCGAACGTGAGGAGGAAATTACTTATTAAAAGTCAAACGTTTTGCTAATTATTCCCCTTGAATTTTAGCTAACCTCACCTCCCAATTCACAAACACTGCCTCCCCCTTTGCCTTGGGATCCCAAAGCCATACTTTTAGTGTTTTCTCGGATCCACTTCAAAAAACATCACTCTGAATGAACAGCCTCCACTCGCTCGCTTCAGTGAACGGAAACGCACACTTTTTGCACAGATCAAGAAGGACACAAGGAAATGTTTCTTTAAGGAAAGCCTTAATCTACTCGCAGAATTCGTGGGCACACTTAAATACTGATGCTTAATTAAAATGCCATTTGAGGGGCAAGTTTATAAAACTTATATGACACTGGATTCCAGCAACTAAGAGTTGAAATGCAATCATACGATGCATATCATGTTTTCGTAAAATGTGCTACAACGACATTCATGAGCTAGGTACTACATACCTTCAATAATACTCATATAACATGTCATGTGAAATTCATAAGAAACAATTGAAAACATTTTTAAAAATATGCTTGAAATACCGGATTTTCTAGATAATTTCATGCAAAGGTTTGGAGGCACAATTCACAAATAGATAGCGGCAGAGTTATTTCTTCATAAATGTATTTTATTTTAACCGAGACCGATACCATTTCCTCAAACAAAGAACTTGTAACGCTAAACCTGCATAAAAACATGATTACCGATTTAAATTCTGGAAAAGAAAATTCCAGACTGCCAGTAAAAATGTTTTCTTCGAGGAAAATCTCAGCTGCTTTTGCTCAATTAATGTGCCCAAAAATTAATCTGGGCAGCAATACTTGTTCTAGACAAATTACACATTCAGAAATTAAGCTGTGGTGAAATTTCAGTCCATCACTGCCGTGGGGACGTGTCTTTGAGAAAAGAACATCAAATGGGTCCCAGGAGACCATACCAAATTGCGCACTGTATTATTTCAAATACCTCTTGCGTCTTATCATTAATGAAAAATACAAAATTATGACTATTTAGGCTAATTGAATTTTACTGCTGTCACTCAGTAGTTGCTTTCTATGAAGCATTAGCTGCCGAGCCTCCAGCGATTCCTTTTAGAGAAGATCTGTGAAAGGCCGTATAAGGAAAAGTTCTATCGAGTGCCAAAATTAATGCATGGATTAAAAAAAAACGAGTTGAATCCGCTTCGATGAATCCGAGGCACACTCTCGGTGTTGCGCAGGCCTCTGAATGCGTCCCTTTTCTCTATTATAATTTTTTTGGAGTTAGTCGGCATTTTCTTTTTTTCACCAAGGATAAATCTTCATAATATTAATTCCATTTTTTCGTATACTGCTGAACTGGTTGAATTTTCTTCAACAAATAGGTAACAGAGAGAATGATTTTAGGAAATTGATGTTGATATGGATGGCAGTCATTAACTTTTCTCTTGTGTGTGACAATGTGACAATAAGTCGTTGATATATCTTTCAGACCATAGGTAGGAGGCAGTTGAGAAGTTTCTCTGAATATGGTTATTGAAAGTCTGAAGTACTCTCAACGTAATTTTCGTTTGAGTAGAGTGGGATCCCAGCTTCTCAAGTCAATTCCGTCGGAATTCCCACGATATTTGCTCCCAGGTGCCAGTAGAAAAGCTGACTAATTCGAACTGCGGTGTAGGATGACGATATCCTGTTCGCTTTTGGAAAGGGAGAGATAAGAAGATAGATGTAACTTGATCATCTGTTTTCGTGAAACAAAATGCGCCCGCTCAACTACCCAGTGGCACAGCTGTGACGGTGTCAAGTTTCACGATTGCGAAACCGTCACCCGGGCACGACCTAAGAAAGAATAAGGAATTGGTGCGAAGGTTTCCGCGGCGTCGTTCAGATGTTCTCTGAATATCGGGTTCTGCGTCCGCTTATGTTGACTGGGGGTGACAACAGTTTCGCTAGCCGTCCTGCTAGCGTCTTCAGGTCGAAGGTGAGGAAAGCTGCTTTTTCGCCGTCTTATATAGGGCTGGTAAGTAGGTATTGTGTTGGTGTCCCGACAGCGTTGTAGGAAGGCTAAGGAGGACAAAAGTCTCCCCTTTTTCCTCCGGAGCTTCTCGAATCTCTTGATCTCGAATCTCTTGGAAGAATAAGGAAGTTAGCCTCCTTTCTCCTCATTTATTACACAGTAGCCTCTTCTTGGGCTCCAAAAGTATTTATTCATCTTCTCGTTTCAGTATTGTACAATAATACAATGGGTACTGGTTTGTTGTCACTAATAATTTGTATGTAACTTCTGGGGTTATGAACATCACTGAAATTATGGAGCCATAATTTTGATATTCTCTTTATTTCAGTGCTATCGAGGACATGGCCCTTGATTCAGTGATCAGTCTCATCAATGGGAGATTTATTGTAGATGGGCAACATTTTGTAATAGAAATTCGATCTCTCGAAAATCATCGAAATACTTGCCTGAAAAGCCGACAGGGCTATTTTCGCCTTATCAGTACGTCAACTAGAGCCTTCGTTTGACGTTTGGATTTTCAATGCCCGTATTGCAGCATTAGTAAATCCATATTCAGCGAACCTAATCCAGAAATGCCAGAGGAATCCGAATGCCCCAAAAGCAATGAATTGTCAGCACTGAAAATTGTAGATGGTGCAGTGTGGGGATTTATGCCCATTGGAGGAGGGTATTCCAACATGGAGGAAGTATTTTCAACCTTGGGAATAAAAAGTATTGACAAAGAAACGATCAGGAAATACGAAGAAAAGTTGGGGCTGCTATGTAGTTATACACTATTCCTTAATCATTCCTTATGTCATTAGTTTTCTCGAATACTTTCTAATATATTGTCTGATCAATTTTTAGGCATGGAGAGACGTTCTTCTGGAGCTGATGCTGCAGTCAGGCCGAGAGGAAAAGTCTTTGGCAATAGAGGCTGGGGATGTCACATCTTCCGGAACACCTTTCATAACTGTGATTGTCGATGGTGGATGGTCGCAAAGAAGTCACGGACATCGGTACACGGCTCTTTCAGGAGTTGTATGCGTGATTGGGCATCGTACGAAAAAATTACTCCACTAAGACGTCAGAAATAAATACTGCTCCATGTGCATGTATTTAGAGAAATTAGGGAAATCGACCAAACATGAAAACTGCTTCAAAAACTGGGATTCCTCCTCAGGTGCTATGGAAGCTGATATGGTGGTTCAAGCATTTCGATCTAGCAACCAACTTGATGATTTAGAGTACCATCACCTTGTTGGAGACGGCGACTGCAGCGTAATGAAGAAAGTAAGGGAACTAGTGCCATATGGTAGGCATATTAAAAAAATTGAATGCGCTAATCATGCAGTGAAGTGCTACATCAAAGTGTTGCTGAAAATTGCGGAGGTAAGGCCCAATTTAAAAGGTGTTCTAACGAAAGTAAAAATACTGCAGTACTAGGTAAAAAAAACAGCTCGCGGAGCTATTACGCACAATGCAACAGAAAGAAATAGTGTTGGGTCCTTAGTGTATGATCTGAAAAATGGACCGAAACATGTGTTTGGGTGTCACGCATCATGCCGAGATTACTTTTGTCAAGCTGCTGGCAGGCAGGCGAAGACTTTCAATGAGGAAGAAAATGCGTGCCTTGAAAACATTGAAGTGGCTCTGAGGCCGCTTATCCGTAAATCTGGACAGTTGATTACCAATGACACCAGTAATCATGCGGAAAATTTTATGTCTGTTGTGGCCAAATTTTCTGGCGGAAAACAAGTCCACAAAACAAAGAAGACAAAAGAGCGATGCTACTTTTCACTAGTTAGGCCCCACCTTGAGTATGCAGCCAGTGTATGGGATCCTAATGAATTAGGTTTGATCTCATCTACATCTACATCTACATAATACCCTGCAAGCCACCACAAGGGTGTGTGGCAGGGGGTGATTGCTCACCAAACATGCACTACATATCATGCATAAAAAAGGAATAGTATTAATATAGTAGTCAGAACTACACTATTTAAAAAGATAGAAATTGCAAAGAAAACATGCAAAAACATTCTGTTAGTAGGGTTAGCTTTAAGTACTCATACCAACATGCAGCTACCAATGCTATTCATTGCTACTCTCCGATAGGACATATTTACCGTTATTCGTATCTCTTATTGTGCGAGGGAAAAAGGACATTTTGAATCGGTCAGTTCGGCAATCAATTTCTCTAACTTTATGATTATGGTGATGTAGGTGTATACGTCCCGAACCTTTCAGCACTTAACGCTGGTCTTTCGACTTTTTTTTCTGTCGGAGGCGTCATATTTGGCGAAGCTATCTATTGGGTAGTTTCCTATTATTATTTATTGCCTTGGTCGCAAGTTTATAACTTCTGGATGACTTATTTTTAAGCCGTTCGATTTTAAAATGACGTTACGTATTTTTTCTCATTAATTGAGAAGTGAAAAAAATCAACGGCGCTAGAAACGCGACGGCAAACTATTGCATGCCGGTAAATCATACGTGTGATGTGACACTCATTCCTCTACCTGCCACTAGGTGGTGATGCGGTCGCTTCCAAGCAGACGGTGCACTCCGTTAAAGCTTATTAAATAGTATCGGAGATATATTTATTCAGTTAATTTATTATGATTGACTTTTGTTTATTTATTTAAAATTATTTATTCAGGTGATTCATTTAAAACCGTTAGTACGAGCATTCAATTTTCTGAGCATACCGTGAAGTTGGCCCATCTCCCATGCTTCGCAGTAGCAGAGGACTCCACGAGCAGGATGCCCTGGAGCCAATAAAACGACTATTAATGAGAAGACTTTTCGAAATTTGATAGTTTTCATAGGCTATTATTAATACCTATTCACTAGAGCTGAGGGGCTCTGAAACACAATGATAAGTCCAGAGGGGTTGTGTTTCAAATCATCGGGATCATCTCGAATAGGCAACCAAGGAGTCACGTGATATAAACTCGAATGGTTCGCAAATTTGTTGGGTTAAAATCGCTGATTAAAACCTCATTCATTTATTACACTTGTGTTTTATCTCAACTTAGGGCTCTATAGTCGAGACAGATGAGAAAATGAGAGAACTAGACAGTGTGCAGCGTAGAGCAGCTAGGTTCGTCAAAAGGTGTTACGATAGGTTGAGTAGTGTATCAGAATTAATACAAGAATTAGGGTGGGAATCATTATCAGAGCGTAGATTAAAGTTCAGATTTAATCTATTGCAGAAATTTCAATCGGATAGCTTTACTGAAGATGTTAGGCACATATTAAAAACACCAGCGTATTATGCTAGATTCGACCAGATAAATAAGATTAGAGAGATAGATTGTCGTACAGATAGATTCAAAATGGCATTTTTCCCCCGTACTATAAGAGAACAGAATAGGCAGCATAGGAAAGGGATAGGTAGGGGAAATATTTTAGAGTATTCTGTAGTGCATGATGCATGTATTAACCCCTCAAATACTATAGATACTAACAATCTAGTTGCATGAGACCCTTTAGTTGCTTGCTTGCATGCTAGTAGTGAATGCTTGGTGACCTTCACCCCCTGCCACACACCCTCGCGGTGGCTTGCAGGGTATCATGTAGATGTAGATGTAGATGTAGAAGTGCATAGGGGCAAAAGGTGATCTCATCAGCACAGGGCTTACAGCGCTGGTCTCGATTTCCAGCTAGGGCCCATGTGGAGGTATCCTGCTTGGAAAGCTCTTAGTGGCAGAAGTCCCCACAGGGCTGTCAAATTCACTTGCCAGAGAAGACTTAAGCGCTTACAAGCAGTAAGGAGATGTCTAGCCGATCAAGGCAAAAGGAAACAGAAAAATGTGGCAAAGATTTTTTGTGGCAAAGGTCACATATTTTGGAAAATCAATTGAAGCTCTATTTTCTCAGCAGTTTCATGATTATAAGCCGACACCCACTGTCCGCGCCAAATTCTTGTGCACTCCAGTTTAAACATTAATAAATCCAACGCGGTTTATTGAATTTTCATCACATGCACATTATCAGTGAAAAAATGTCCCATTAAGTCAGCATTACGGCGCCATAAGCAACGTTAATGTCTAATGACGGAAAAGTAGAGCTAAAGACATTGACTTTTTAATAATTTGTAGAATATAGCTTTATTATTACTTCGGCGGAGTTTCAGATTTTCAACATTAGTACTTATCGGTATGCTGTTCAATTTAAAAAAAGAAAAAAGCATGTAAAAATTTTAATGCTCTTTCGGCAACCATGCATCAAGGCATTTTTCGCATTTCCCTTTCACTCCACCATCTTGGATGCCCCACTATAGCTTCGCCCTACCCCACTTCCTATTACACCCACAACTTAAATAAACACCACGGACGTATCACTACCATTACCACTCCCTAATGCCCCCCCCCCCCTTGCACTTTTGCATATATATTTAAGTCTCAGAGGTGAAAATCTTAAAGCACCTGATGATTCGCCAAGTGGGTGAAACCGGTCATGGTTTAATTAATTTTTGTGGAAATATACAAAGTAATTACTTGTTAATTCATCATGAATTTCGACCAAGTTACGCCGAACAGTATCCAATTCACTACCCACCCTGCCAATGCCCCTTCCCTTTCTGTCCTTGTCTCGCGTAAGGACTCAGGTCCAGCACCTTCTTATTCCACCATCGTATCTTCTGTGTTAGATCCAATGCTCTGTTTCGGTCATACGTTGCTTATGAACTTCGTCCGTGCCGTTGAGCCTTCAATTGGCGGCGACGGAGTAATCTGCACTGTTGAAAAATCACGGCGACTAATCACAGAGAACCTTTCCGTCTCAAACATAATTAAAACTAAATCCATGGCTGGACGGGTGCACAATCACCAATTATCCTGAGATGATTGAACGTGAACTCACTCTGGCAACCATTTTGGGATGTAGGGACAACATTGTAAATTTCTAAAATACATTTTTTAAATTTCAGGCTTTTCATTCCAAAACTACGGGAGATCAAATGGGAGATTCAGTGTAGATGCAGGCGTTTATGCCCAAAAGCTATCCTCGCAACAATAGGGATACACTAAAGTTAACACAATGTATAGGAATAACAGAATGACAGCAAAATAGTAGAAAAACAGTAGATATTGGCATTATTAATAGCCTTTACTACTATTTAGAAGCTGTTGTAATGTTAAAAATAATATTTTTTACTTACGTGAAATTGGTTCGCTTAAACACTTAAAAGGAACTAAAGATTTATCGTGGGGAAGACACATCCGGGACATATGCGGTCGAGCGAAGAGAAAGCTAGGATTTATAAAAAGAGCACTTGGGAAATGTGGTGAGAAGACAAAAGAGCGATGTTACTTTTCACTAGTTAGGCCACACCTTGAGTATGTAGCCAGTGTATGGGATCCGAATGATTTAGGAATCAGAGAACTAGACAGTGTGCAGCGTAGAGCAGCTAGGTTCGTTAAAAGATGTTACGATAGGTTGAGTAGCGTTTCAGAACTAATACAAGAACTAGGGTGGGAATCATTATCAGAGCGTAGGTTAAAGTATAGTTTAAATCTATTAGAGAAATTTAAATGGGATAACTTTGCTGAAGATGTAAGGGACATATTAAAAACAGCAGCGTATTATGCTAGATTCGACCAGAAAATAAGATTAGAGAGATAGATTGTCGTACCGATAGATTCAAAATGGCATTTTTCGCCCGTAATATAAGAGAACAGAATAGGCAGCATAGGAAAGGGATAGGTAGGGGAAATATTTTAGAGTAGTCTGTAGTGCATGATGCATGTATTAACCCCTTAAATACTATATATACTAACAATATAGTTGCATGAGACCCTATAGTTGCTTGTTTGCATGTTAGTATTTCATGGTTGGTGATCTTCATCCCCTGCCACACACCCATGCGGTGGCTTGCAGGGTATCGCGTAGATGTAGACGAGGAATGATTAAAGTGCCCGCGCCAACTAAGACAGCCCATAATGCCTTTATCATTTGGGAGATTAGGAAAGAGCGAGGTGGGAGGACGAACGGAAGGGTGCGGGAAGGGGCGTGTGGGAACACAGAGCGGTGGAAAGATCAAAAGAAGTGTTGGCGATTGCGTCACGCGGGAGTGGTGTTGTGACACCGAGGCATTGTGACGGCAAAACGGAACGGCCGATGACGGCGACACCCATGCGACCCACTGACACTCCAAGCCTCGGGTTCCCTGATTTCAATGAGAGTCGAACACGAGCACAGATTCACGCGTCCTTGAGCACCGGAATGCCTGGGAAAATTGCGTAGTCCATAGAAAAAACATTAATTATTCAATCGGCATAAATAAATATCCTAGGTGCACATATTATCTTCATTTCCTAGAATAATAAAACGAACATAAAACTTAAATGCAATAAATATTGCACTTTAACACCAACCTTCATTTGTCTTAATTTATTTGATCTTTATGTAAGCAAAGCAAGCACTCTCATGATTGAACATTGTCTTTTGCAGCCGCTATAAACAATACGAATGAATTTCATGACTATGTCAGTTGGCATGAAACAATGTTGAGCAAGTTCAAGAAAGGCGAGAGAATTACCTTAATGATGTTTAAATAGCATACCACGTAACCGATGCTTCGAGATAATTGCATAATAATAAAATCTATGCATAGCATAGCCAACATAATCCAAAGAGTTATCTTCAATTTTATTCGAGAGAGCATGTGACATTATATTCAACTGAGTATTCCATCAAAAATTGGCTTAGAAAGGAAAGGAAGTTCTTTGGAACCATAGCATCCTTGGAATAGTAATCCAGCTCTCACTACGACTTAGCCATAAAAATTAGCTTTGCCTGCAAGTTTAGGACAACGCGGTGGTAATCAGCATCTTGAGCAAATGAAACATTCACTTTTTCTCGCGGCGGATGCTTCAGGTTGCTTTGAGTGAATCTCTCGACTTCTAGCGATGATATTCGTTATCGCCGCGATGGGAGGGGAATAACAGAGCGTCAACAATTTCGGAATTGCAAAGTAACGAAGAGCAAAGGGAAGGGAAGAAAGGACGAGATGGAAGGAGCAGAAAGCGTGAGAGGAGATCCTGGGACGGACCCAAGAATTGAGGGGCCCCGAAGTGATGAAGGGGGGATGTCGGGAAGGCCAAGGGGTGAGGAGACGCCTTGGAGACGCTGGGATTAGAGCGTGGTGTCTTCCGACCGGCCAGCATTGGCTCCTTGGCTTGCGCGTCTGGTTAATACGCGAAAGAAAAACGTATCCTACGCTCCACCATGTGTCCAAGGGAGGAATCCTTGAATGTGGAGGCAATACAGACCTCCATTGATCTACATGGCGCTACAGACCTCCATCAAAAGGCTTCGACTGGACATGTTCAAAGACATTGATCCAAAGATTTACCACCCATGCAACCGATAGCAATTTGTCAAAAATATGAATATCGCGTAAAGTTTAAATTCCACGGGCTTACTTAACCCACGTCGTCAAGAGTTGCGAGTCGAATCACTTGACAAGAGACGAGGATATTTCATACCTTGGTTTCATATTTGTACAGTACTAACAACCATGAAACTCACCTAGCGTGAACAAACACCGCCGATTGGCCGAGAAAGGGCGACAGGGGGACATTCTTCGCACCCAGACATCCCAGTCAGCAGACAACGTTGTCGCTTGACGTTCTTGTGAGTATAGCGATAAGCCAAAGTTTCCGCCACTTGATTTGTTGATGTACCGCGACGGAAGCGGACTCAAATTGGATGCGGTGCAAGGAGGAGTTCCATGATGAAGGGAGATAATGACTTGACAATAATAAATCAAAGTTAATTTATTTACGTTATTGCATTTAGATCACAGTAAACTTTTTTACTTTACAATATGAGTGATCTACAGACGCCCAACCATCCACAGAATCATTTCAAAATCCTGTTCCACGCCCTGCAACGTCACACATCTTCACTTCACCGCTCACAGCTCTCCTCCACCTTATCGCGCCTCACTCTCCTCCTCCTCCCACTCTCACATCACCAACGTCACTTAACTCCTTCCACAGCCCCGCTTTTTATCCTCTGGGCGATTGGATCACTGCTCTCAATAGTCCACTCAATAACCTGTAACCCCTATTCTTCACACTCCTCTCTACCTGTGCTTGGCCATGCTTCTTTACATGATCCTTCTTTCACTGGTTCCTCCAAGGAGCCTTTATTCATTCCCCTCTCCCTCATACAGATTTACACATTAAATTCCATGCCGTTGAAGCTGTCTGTATTAGGCTTTTAAATGCTTTCTAATTACACAGCTTACATGTGATGACACGCCCCCCCCCTACTTCCGCCCTTTGCCATATCCACAATAATTCCATTTTCTAGAAGCTGTGACCACCAAAATATTCCACTATTTGCGATAGTTCTTCTCATGTTTTCTATATTTAACTTTCACAAATGTGAGCAATGGCGCGATTATGTGAACTGCGAAACGGATGAGGATGTCTGTCGTATTTTACAAGTCATAAGAACGACGAAAGGTAATAGCAGCGGTTATTTGTCCGTGATTGCACTTCTAATCATCTTACTGACATCATAGTCTATAGTGCTCAAAACCAATGTAGAGGAAGCATCATAGGTTTCGAATGTGTGTGGCAGGTTGAATAAATTTTCAATCACAAAGTTTAAGACACATTCTGAAATGTCTTGGAGAATCGGGTGTGCCTTGGTGACAGAATGAAAAATCCGCAGAAAAAGAAAAAAATCACAATAAAGTTCCCGTTTTGTTATCAAAAGTCTTCACAATTAAAACTACCAAAACTTATTTAGACATTGAAATGCATGGAAAAAAGAATTCTCCGGCAGGTGAGAGAGGCGAAGAAGAAATGAAGACTTCCTGCTAAAATAAAAATACGTTGGATACATGCCCATCTGAAGATATGGCGTAGAGACGTAGCTCCAATCACCGCAAATAACCGCAACCCACCCTAACGGGAAAAAATGTACCAATCACATCTCGAGTGGAAAGAAATCGAGTCCGTAAACTCTCGATGCTTGCGTCATAAGTCCAGGACTCTCAGTCTTTTGGATGCTGACAAAGTGGGAATGTTGAGAAAAATGCTTAATAGCTGTAATTGCCATCATGCATTCTTATTACGAGCAGTGCATACATTTTAGACAAAGATAAACACCCTTAGACTTTCGAATTCCCGTAAAAAATTGATGGTTTTCTAAACTTGTTTAAACATGCTATTTTTGAGCTATGGGAGAAAAAAGTCTCCACCATACTTTAGGTCATAATATCCTTTCATTAAATTATAGGATTCCAAACTAGCTGTGAACTTACTTTGGCTCCTGAGATCTATTATTATATGATAACTTTTCATTGTGGCTTAAGTCAAGAATAACAGAAAGCCACAGCGATCTCCCCCAAGTAGCACACTCTTCGATCAACGTTCCGAGGGACAAATTTAGCTGCTCAATCGCGTGGATCAGACAGGGTTCGGAAAAACTTCAACCCACCCAAATGAACCCCACACTCGCATGAGGACCGCTACGCGTTCTAAATTAGCTTTGGCCAAATTACAATAAAGGCGCGCGGGGCCCTTTGAGAGAGCGTCACGATATTCGATTAAAACGAGCAGTTGGCCAAGCGATGCCCAGCCAGCAGTTGGCAGCTCCGGTTGGAAGGGACGGGGAGGAATGAGGGAAGAAGGGGAGCGGAGGGAGGGATCAAGAGGAGTTGATCTGGGGAGAAAATAACCCTTGGGCGGTTAAGGTGAGAGGTCCCGGGGAGGTATTTGGCACGAAGGACGAGAGGACCCCACTCATTGTGGAAAGAGTGAAAGAACTATTGTTAGCGCGGAACTATACACAATAAAATTCCATCCTTCATACCAATCAACAATGATTTGCAATCAACTTCAAAATTAAATAAATTTAATCTAAACTTTTTTATCCATTATTGAACGAAAAAACTTTTTCCTGCGTTTCAATCATCATAACGAAAAAATGAATGATAACTATTTCTTTTTATTCTTTTGACGACATTCTGATTTGATCTTTTCCGTCGCGTCGGGAGTTCCCCAGGGTAGCGTATTTGGTCCGCTTTTATTTCTTTTATACATAAACGAATTGGGTACCGTGATAAGCTTAGACTTTTTGCATACGATGCGGTAGCGTATAGGGGTATATCAAAAGAAGAGGACAGGAAATCGCTTAGCAAGGATTTGGATGCAATTCAGGAGTGGTGCGACAAATGGCAGTTAGAAATTAACCTTAAAAAGTGTGTAGCTATCAATTTTGGGAGGACGAATAATTCGATAGAGGGTACGTATAAAATTAGGAACACGAAGATCGAATGCGTTGAAACTGTTAGATATTTAGGTGTAACATTCACTGAAGATTACTTTTCACTACCTAGTTAGGCCCCACCTTGAGTATGCAGCCAGTGTATGGGATCCGAATGAATTAGGTTTGATCAGAAAACCAGACAGTGTGCAGCGTAGAGCAGCTAGGTTCGTTAAAAGGTGTTACGATAGGTTGAGTAGCGTTTCAGAATTAATACAAGAATTAGGGTGGGAGTCATTATCAGAGCGTAGGTTGAAGTACATATTAAATCTATTAGAGAAATTTAAATGGGATAACTTTACTGAAGATGTTAGGCACATATTAAAAATACCAGCGCATTATGCTAGATTCGAACAGATAAATAAGATTAGAGAGATAAATTGTCGTACCGATAGATTCAAAATAGCATTTCCCCCGTACTATAAGGGAACAGAATAGGCAGTATAGCAAAGGGATAGGTAGGGGAAATATTTTCGAGTAGTCTGTAGTGCATGATGTATGTATTAATCTCTTAAATACTATAGATACTAACAATTTGCCTGAGACATTTTAGTTGCTTGTTTGCATGTCGATAGTGCATGATTGTTGATCTTCATCCCCTGCCACACACCCTCGCAGTGGCTTGAATGGAATCATGTAGATGTAGATGTTTCCCTAGAAGATGACAAACATTGACTGGGGAAAATAAACAAAGGCTTCGCCCCTTTCCCGGAGTAGGACCGCCGAGAGTTTTCAGTTGGTAAGCCTTCACACCATCGAGCACCGCCAGTTGGGCTCCGGCAGTTTGGCAGAGAGACAACCGGGGCCCCAAGCAAGAGGCCCCAAGGCAGCGGGGGCTTGCTACGCGGACCCTGAGAACGGGATCGTTTTTAGTTGTGCGGCGGACCACCCGCTAGAGGTCTCTGGATTACGCGTCAGAGGTGAATGTCTCGGGGAATGCGCTAGATGGGGGTGTCAAAGGTCGTCGCTAAGGTCAGCGGTTCACGCCGCTGTGGCCAGGAATGCGTTCGGCTGAAATCAAAGATCTTTTCATTGTACGAGCACCGCTTTTTGTGTCATCTGACGCCACAAAGATAAAAAAAAATGAAGACAATATTTGATACAAAAATGCACACTGTTTCCCAGTTTTTGCGACCTCAAAAAAGATGATTGAAAACGTAAAAAACCTTTTTTTTTTCAAACATGCACAAGCCTAAGGAATGCTAGCTAATTTATTGTCTCAATGATAAACTTATGTACACAACAAAAGTGAGAAAACATTACTGGTAGGATATTATCGATTTTTCTGCAGTCGTTACAATCAGCATTACTTTCAAATATTTCAAAATCTCTCGAAGGAATGGAACAACGAACACGGCAATAACTGTCCTCTTCTAGTTGCCGCAAGTGGAATTGTGGGAAAACTTTATGCACCTACTAACGGCAGTGCAAGTCATAGCAATAGCGTCCTATAAAGTGCCCATAAATATGCGCAAGAAAATTTCAGACACAAAAAATGTAAGTGGTTCACATACATAATGGTTAGTAAAGCCAACCTTCAACTTTTCAGCCCGTATTTAAAGAAACCACTATATTTGGAATCTAGATTTCGCCAGTACGGAGCCTTTTACGTATTAAGTACGAAACGAATTTGTTTCAATCTACTTCAAATTAAAACAAAATCAATAATGCCAAAAGGTCAACATGAGCAAGTCGGTCATCGAAACGTCGGCGAAGATGCGGAGTCGTACCCCCGAATGAAGACACGAGAAGAATTAACTCAGCTAATACTCCGGGAAAGCACTGTCTTCAATTACGCTAACATTGTATGAATTCCAAATAATCTCACATTACAATGACAGTAGCCTTGATGTCTTCACTCCATGATGAGCCTAATTTAGTCTCAGTTTCCAAGGTAAATATGGATTTATATTACAGGTTCTTTTCAGTAATTATATATATATCCGCAAAACTGACACACTTTACGAATATAAGAATTGTACATTCATTTAAATCGATGTTACTCGGATACTACCTGTACAAATAAATGCCTAAGCAAGCTTTTCAGGTATATATTAGTAAGGTAAATATTAGTGGTCTTAATGACCAACTGAATTTTAGCAAAGTTTAAATTAAAACTTAATGATAATATCAACCTATGGTAAAAATGCCTTATCTTTTCGGTAAAAAACGACACAGTCCAGTGCATCAATTCTGGTTCTTTCGTTGCTAAGTGTTAGTGACCGACAACTTCGGCGAATGCTATCGATATGGTCCAGGATGAATTAGCGACCGCTTAGGGGCGGTCACCCCCTCCTCCCCCTCCCCCCCCCCTCCCCCGAAACCTCGGAGAACTTAACTAGATAGACCGCCTTTTGAATGGAAGGGTTTGAAAGGGCTTTTGAACAACTTTGCTGACCGTCACCCCAAACTTGACGTCTGGGTTCACCCTTGCGCTAAGGATCGGGGAGAGTTTGGGAAATTAGCAATGAATGCTAAGAATTCGGTAACATCATTCCCATCAAAAAATAAAATGAGTCGAAATAAAACAAGTATTAAATTCTATAATATACCTAGGTACCGCGGAAATTGAATAACAAATATTTGCATGGAGGTCACCGTTACGTAAAAGCATTGCTGACTATTATCAAAAGCTTTTGATCATCTTTTTGTCACATGATAAATATTTCCCCATGAACATTATTCTCTATTGGACACATTATGTCATTCAGAAATATTTTGAATTCTTTTTGTTGAAGTTATGTGAACCGTAAATGAGTATCTCCAAATTATTTCACAAGCCTTTTCGGACTTTATATTTCCTATCAATAAATAAACGGACATGATGTTCAACACTACTCGCCACAATTGTTCCAATATTGTGACACATTGATGCGGAATACCACTGAAATACTGCTGTTAACTTGCTTTTTACACGCTTAGATTTCAAAATACCAAATTATAACACACTTTACCTACCTACTTCACTCCAAATATGGCAAAAAAAGTTGCACGTTTAATATTTATGTACTTCAACTCTTCTAGAAGCTTATTCACTCATGGTACATACCATTAGTGAAAGTTTTATTTTGGGAATTCTGCGATTTTGTATATATACATATGTATACATACATATACATACACACCTACCGGAGAATTATTTTTCGTGAATATTACTGCAATTAAATTATTTACAGTCACTAAATAAATATTACTAGTAATTTCCATATATATGTTGCCTCGTTCATTTAAAATCTCATTTCGCAATGCCTCCACTCAAGACGGTTACGTCGTGGAAACATTTCCGTGACAAAAACAATAATATCCATTTTCACTTAGCAAATGCATAGCATGCGTTCATCAACTAACGGCGCTGGATAAAAAGTGCACCCAATGGACAATAAAAATAAACAGAAATACGGACAGCGAAAAGAAGGATGAAGATATCAATAAAGAAAACGAAGACTCCTTTAAAAGTCTAACAAATACACAAAAAACAGCGACAACCACTTATGATATTGAGAGCGACGCCAACTCAATAGCCACCAACTGTAAATACAAACGAGGATCAGCTACGAGGATTATCAACTACACGATTGTTATGTTATTCTATTAAATATGAAACTGTAGGTTAAAGAATCACAATTATTAACAACTGAAAATAAAAGTTTCCAATTTGGGGCTTCTAAATCATATTTGACGTATTCTCTCGAAAATTGATTTTGAATGATACCGTTGAGCACCGTCACGATCAGCGCCATGCAATTTGGCCATAGCTACGAATTAGCTGTTGCCAATAGAAACGGGAGTACGGCTTTGTTATTTACCCTTTCCAAGGGGTCTTAGCGACCGATACCCAAGCGTGATGTTCGCGAAAATGGAACTGGAATATGATGTCTAGCGACACTCGCCAATACGGTCGCAATGAGTACATAGCAAACGGTAAAAGGAACCAGAATCGAAGCACAGGTATCAAGCCCGGTGTTTAAAACGCACTCCAAGCCTCCCTAATGCTGGGAACACGATACAGCATTCATCACCCAGACGAGAACCAAACCCAGGGACTTCGGGTTGCCAGGACAGCGCGTCATGGTCCTTTTTGTAATCGTAACAATTTCTTAGAGAAATTTACTAAAGAGTGTTACTTCTCCGACAACATCTGTAGTGCAATTCATTTAATACATAAACATTCCTTGTGATAAAGACTAATAAATGAGATCTAATGTCAACCTTTTGAACTCTTTGTTCGAACGGAAGGGGGTACGACGAGCAGACATTGATCGGGTTTTCTTGATAAACCCAAGCAATTGGGAAAGTCGAAAGTCGAAGTCTCGCCTGGAAGAAAAGGCTCGACCTTTCAACTCCTGTGACATTTCAATCATGGTCCGATTTTCTGAGCTCCCGAACGCGGAGAAAAATATCTAATATTGGGATTTCCTTCTGTAAAAGATCGTCAGAGTGCTGAGCCTTTTCTTTCGTGGGTTCTTCAAGAGAATTTTGTTGCGATACTGCTTGCCTTCCGTTGTGAAACCAAATTGATATCCGGACAAAAGGGCCGAAAATGCCCTCACACGTTTCATATTAGTAGGCTTCTATTTATTTCCATTCGCCTTCGTTCCTTCCCAGAATCCATCACGCAAAGGACAAAGTAGTGGCAATTACAACTTTTATAAGAAATGTTTTCTTCTGCAATCGCTAAGGTGTCACCAAAATGAGGCAAGGTATTGTGATAAGTCCACTCCTGTTCCTTCTGTATATGAATGATATAAATAAGGTGGTAAAAAGTAAGCTTCGTCTATTTGCCGAAGACGCAGTTGTGTACAGGGAAATTCTAAGCCCGAACGATAAGCAATATTTAAATGATGACCTACAAGCAATCGAAAATTGGTGTGAGACATGGCAGTTAGAATTAAATTTTTAAAAATGCGTAGTAATGAATTTTTGGAAAAAGAATATCTCTCCTCCTACCACTTACAAAATAAGTAATAATGAATTAACAAACGTGGAATCCATTAAATGTCTTGGAATAAGACTGACAAATGATCTTTCCTGGGGTTAACACATACGTGAAATAATGGGTCAAGCGAATCGTAAACTGGGATTCGTCAAAAGAGTATTGGGTAAATGAGATGATCATGCACGAGAAATCAGCTACTTTTCCCTTGTAAGACCTCATTTGGAATATGCTGCCAGTGTATGGGATCCCTACGAAATCCGTCTAAATAATGAACTTGAACGTGTGCAGCGAAGATCGGCAAGATTTGTAAGGGTACGGTACGATAACCTTATTAGCGTAACCAGTCTATTAAATGAAATAAATTGGGAATCATTATCAGAGGGCAGGTTGAAATTTAGACTAAATCTCTTAAATAAATTCCAAGTCGATATTTTCAGTGATGATGTTAAAAATATTTTGTGAGCTTCAACTTACTATGGCGGACTGGACCATAATCATAAAATTAGAGAAATTGATTGCCGAACTGATAGATTCAAAATGTCCTTTTTTCCTCGTACTATTAGGGATGTGAATAAAGGTAAATATATTTAATACGAGTGTAGCAATGGATAACGTTGGTAGCAGCATGTTGGTATAAGGACTTGAAGCTGACCAAACTAACAGCATGATTTTGCATGCATGCTTTGCTATTTTTATCTTTTTTTAAATAGTGATGTTCTGATTATTTTATTAATACTATTCCTTTTTTATGCATTATATGCAGTGTATGTTTGGTGAGAAATCACCCCCTGCCACACACCTTTGTGGTGGCTTGCAGGGTATCATGTAGATGTAGATGAAATGCGGCTTTAAAATGTCTGCAATTAAAGGAGTATTCTTCTCCCTATCCAACGGACCAGGTCCCCTTAGGGTGTGCGGCAGGGGGTAGGATAATTCGCATGAATCTTTTTTGAACACATGGTTGACTTGCCTTAAGCATTAAGTAGTGGGAAAAACATTTTTTCATGAGCAGACGGTGGGATGGAGTTTTAGCTTCCAAGGATAGCTATGAATGAAAAGAAACAATTTGGTCGTTTTGTAACCATGTACTCACGTAAGTGGTGCATGTTTATCCCTTGCTACACTCCCACGACGTGGTTTGCACTTACTAGATGGACATTGGGGGAAAGGACACCGCTGGAGGATATTAGCCGTTGGCAGTGGATGCAGCAATTAAGCGATGCATTACTGAAGACCGTTGAGTGTCGAGCATGAAAGTCAAGGAAGAGGGAGAAAAATTATGCGCTTTTTTGCAACAGTGTAGGAAGCGAGGAAATACGTTGAGAGAAAATACTAGTGAGTGACGTCATTCGCGGGGCGTTTATTCAAGGACGAGAACGCTTACATTGAGAATAAATTCTCCTGACGGCTTTCATGGTCCCAAGACGCGAAAAAGGAACTGTTCTTATATGCTTCGTACGAAAAAAGTAACCACTAGCTTAAGATCAATAGTATATTTTAGGGTTTAAGTTCACGAGATGCAATGGACTTTCGAAAGCGGGACGGACAAGGCTGGTCGGTCACGTGATCACTGACCTGGAAGCGATAGAAATCAGATCATTGCAAAACGCGAATAGTGACACCAACACACATTATCGGAATTAACCTCAGCACACCTCACCTAGAGCGTAATGTCGTACAAACTGCTAGGAGCGATTCCTCGTACAATTAGAGATATGAATAACGGTAAATATGTCCAATACGAGTGATTGAATCCAGAGCATAGATAGTTGCATGTTGGTGCAAGGACTTGAAGGTAATCCAACTAACAGCACGCTTTTGCATGCGTAGCTTGCTATTTGTATCTCTTAAAATATTGCAGTCTAGACTAATATATTAATACTAATCCTTTTAAATACATGATATGTAATGTATGTTTTATTTAATGTATTATTTTCAGTGATGATGTTAAAAATATTTTACGAACCCCAACTTACTATGGCAGACTGGACCATATCATAAAATTAGAGAAATTGATTGCCGAACTGACCGATTCAAAATGTCCTTTTTCCCTCGCACTATTAGAGATACGAATAACGGTAAATATGTCCTATCGGAGAGTAGCAATGAATAGCATTGGTAGCTGCAGGTTGGTATGAGTACTTAAAGCTAACCCTACTAACAGAATGTTTTTGCATGTTTGCTTTGCAATTTCTATCTTTTTTAAATAGTGTAGTTCTGACTACTATATTAATACTATTCCTTTTTTATCCATGATATGTAGTGCATGTTTGGTGAGCAATCACCCCCTGCCACACACCCTTGTGGTGACTTGCAGGGTATTATGTAGATGTAGATGTATGTTTGGTGAGAATTCACCCCCAGCTGTACTTATACCTTTATGGTGGCTTGCAGGGTATTATGTTAATGTACATGCAGATGATGGGGAATATTATGGAGTGAATATTATGGAGTGAATATTATGGAGTGAATATTATGGAGTATTACGGGAAAGGTGGTGAAGAGTTGCAACGGTTTTGGCGGTGCTGTCAACGGATGTTGGTGTGCAAAATATAAACCAGGAGTAAATTACAACGCATATTATTATTAATAAGATATTAATTGAAATATTCAAGAACAGCTAAACAAGTTCACAAGTTCATCATCATCAAGGGTCAACAATCCTAGGATTGGTTTGACGCAGCCCTCCACTCGATTCTTCTATCGGCCAACCTCTTCATATTGACGTAACTCCTCTCTTTCACGTCCTTAACGACCTGTCCTATGTAACTCATACGAGGCCTGCCTTTTCCATTCTTCCCGTTCACTTTTCCTTCGACGATTGTCTTCATCAGGCCATCGTGTCTTAAGATGTGGCCGATTAGGTTGTCCCGTCTTCTTTTTATATTTTTCAGCACACTTCTCTTTTCTCCCACTCTTCTTAGGACTTCTTCATTTGTCACTCGGTCGATCCATTTTATCTTCATCATTCTTCGATAGCACCATATTTCGAATGCTTCCACCCTTTTCTTCTCCGCTGTTGTCATCGTCCATGCCTCACTGCCGTAAAGAAACATGCTCCAGATATACGTTTTGATGAATTGCTTCGTTATATCAATGTCACAGGAAAATGAATAATTAATAGGGTCCCAGGCAAATACCTATTCAAACACTGTTCAGTTACGAAATCTGTGTATATGTACATAATTTGCTGAGTACACATGAAATTTGAATTGTAACTAAGTAAATAAAGCTTAATTATCATCAGAGAATTCAAATATGGCTAGTTGTACCTTATACCGTTCTTCATTAAATACACCTTTAATATTAATGGTGCGTAGCTATGTGCAATTAATATTAAATTTTGGGACATCGAAAATTACATGGCATTTTTACGGAAAATACGCCGTTTTACCTTCTTTAATATCGCCATGAACCAATCAATGAGCATGCCACTGTATGGCTCGTTTTCTTACAATGCATGGTTACACCTTAACATCCATATATCAAACAGTCACAGTAGTCTTAAAGTTATTTCATTTTGTTCAACACGTAATTTACGCTTTCCAGGCGGGGCCCTCTCACCTTTCCAAAAGGATCGAATTCCCTTTCACTTCGTGAGCAATATTTTCACCGCAGGATTTCACGCTCACATATATTGTTACCTAACGCTATTCACAATTTCCTTCCCTGAAAGAAAGTTCACCTTCAACCAGTTGCATATTGTTCATTTCAGCAGAACTATTCCATTTCATAAAAAAGGTTCTCCTGTTCCCGAAGGTCATGACGCTCCAATGGTATAAAGACGTCAAATAATAATAATAGTTGTCTAGTTTTGGAATAAATCAGTTTCAGCACCAACTCTTCACGATTCCGCGAGCAGAACCCCCTCAGCTCTTATCGTGGGGCACAAAAGGGAGGGCCTTTGCCCCCGGCGCTCTTTTCCTCGGGCTCTCCAACGGAGTGGAGCGTGGCCATCCCGAGGATAAGGCCTTCGCAAGAAGCCTGATGAGGGTAGTGACGTCATCAGAAGTGGTTCTACCCTAGAGGGGTCCGCGTATTGCTACGCTAGCAACAATCCCATCCGGCACGGCGTCAAAGCGTGCTCTCTCGGTGCAGTGAAGCTGGAAGTGGTCTTTAATTGACGAAAGTAGTTTTTTTTATCCCTTCGAGTGCATACGAGTTCTTTTAAAACGATGCCTAATACGTGTAGTGTACCAGGATGCAGAGGGAAACTACAAAACGGGCCCTAAAGTGTCTGTTTTTAACTTCCCAGCGGAAAAAAGATATCCGCTCAAAATGGATACCTGCTATAAGAAGAGAGAATTTTAATCCATCGAAGAATAGCAAGGTATGCGGTTTCTATTATTTCGATTCATAATATATAAGTAGTGTTTTATTTGCCATTTTATATCAGCCTGGATGTTGAAGTACGCAAAGTACGTAAGTATTAACAACCCTCGGGATTTCAGGAGCACGAATAATGAAATGAATGGTGGAGGCAGATACTTTGTGGAAATCCATTGTAGGACATGAATTAAAATTACTTTGCAACAATTCCACATAAAATTTATTTCGAACGAGTCAACATGTTTCACTGCACTGCAGCATTATCAGGACTGATGATGCTGCAGTGCAGTGCTTGAGTCCTGATGATGCTGCAGTGCAGTGAAACATGTTGACTCGTTCGAAATAAATTTTATGTGGAATTGTTGCAAAGTAATTTTAATTCATGTCCTAGCACGAATAATACTTTCCTACGAAGGAAAATCCATTTAATATCTTGGACTTAGCTCCTAGCAGTTTGTACGACATTACGCTCTACGTGAGGTGTGCCGAAGTTAATTCCCATACTGTGCGTTGGTGTCACTATTCACGTTTTGCAACGATCTGATTTCTATTGCTTCCATGCCAGTGATCACTTGACAGACCAGGCACGTTCGTCCCTCTTTCGAAAGTCCATTGCATCTCGTGAAGTTCCTAAAATATACTATTGATCTTAAGCTAATGGTCACTTTTTTCGGACGAAGCATAGAAGAATAATTGCTTTTTCACGTCTTGGGACCATGAAAGCCGCCGCCGCATTTAAGCGTTCTCGTCCTTGGATTCATCAAAAGATTATTAGTTGACTGTGACGATCATGTACGAGAAATCAGCTACTTTTTCCTTGCAAGACCTCATTTGGAATATGCTGCCAGTGTATGGGATCTCTACGAAATCGGTCTAATCAACGAACTTGAACGTGTACAGCGAAGATCGGCAAGATTTGCAAAGGTACGGTATCATAATTATATTAGCGTAACCAGTCTATTAAATGAATTAAATTGGGAATCATTGTCAGATCGCAGGTTTAAATTTAGACTTAATTTCTTAAAGAAATTCCAAGACCATAATTTCAGTGATGATGTTAAAAATATTATGTGAAACCCAACTTACTATGGTAGACTGGACCATAATCACAAAATTAGAGAAATTGATTGCCGAACTGACAGATTCAAAATGTCCTTTTTTTCTCGTACTATTAGGGATATGAATAAAGGTAAATATATTTAATACGAGTGTAGCAATGGATAACATTGGTAGCAGCATGTTGGTATAAGGACTTGAAGCTGACCCAACTAACAGCATGATTTTGCATGCATGCTTTGATATTTTTGTCTTTTTTTAAATAGTGAAGTTTAGAACATTATATAAATACTAATACCTCTTTATGCATGATATGTAGTGCATGTTTGGTGAGAATTTACCCTCTGCCACACACCTACATGATGGCTTGCAGGGTATTATGAAGATGAATGCATTTCTTAGACATGCAGTGGTGCTACTGATATTGCTCTACTAAATAGAAATGTCTTACGAAAATCTTCCCTGCAATTACAGGTGTTTGTGTAGAGCATTTCGCCTTTCATGATGTTCTTCGAGAAGTGACGGAGGAGCAGACAGGGAGAAAGGTGACGGTGCCGTTGGCATTTCCTCGTCTTCGGCCTGGCACTATACCAACCTTGCTGCCTAACTGTGCAAAATACCTCTCAAGACAAAGCAAACTACGTGAAAGCCCGAACAGGAGGAGGAAGATGAAGGAGTTATCTGCTTTAGCTCAAGCTAGGGAAGACAGCTAAAAAGAGAAATAGGGGTATGATAAGGAAAAAGGGCATTTACTAGTGTATCAGAGTTGGTTGAGAAACTTAGGTATGTTGATTTGGGAAATTCGTGGTCTGTATTACACATGGAGGGTTGTGTTATTTTTTTAAATTTTGGAATTTTTCCCAAGCCCATTGTTAAAATGTTTTGTGGTGGTGAATGAACATCTTCTCGTAACTGTGCATTTTGGGAAGGTACCTGCGTTTAAATTGGGGGAGTTGTGTTTTCCTTTGAAAGCTGATAGTGCAGAAGTGCTAAACGAGATTTTTTATAAAATTGTTTCCTCAAATTTGAGTGGGGATACTGATAAACTTAGCATAGCAAACGATTTTCTTGTGGAGGTAATGCTCAAAGATGATCCTTTATATGATTTTACCTCGGAACAACTATCAATTAAATGCATGAGCAAACCAAATTGAAGAGTGGAAATGCTCATTTTCAGCACACTTTTCCATAGTTTATCCCCCCAAGCATATAAGTTTGTGAGAAGAACTGGAAAGCTTATTTTGCCCCATCCTTGTATCATGCAAAGGATATCTTCTTCTTCTTCAAACATTAGCCCTATGTGTGAGAAAAGGGACTCTGATTTTTGAAGTATGTGAGACAAAAGTTCACATTCCTAAAAGATTAAGATAAAGCAGTGCTACTCTAGATGGATGAAATCCACCTAAAGCCATATTTTGGGGAGGATCTGTCATAAGTATGGCTCGTGACAGTGAGAGTTTGGCCAAGAGTGCTCGTGTCTTAATGATTGCTAGTGTGACTTCACCATACCAAGATGTTGCACATATTTTACCTGTCAAAACCCTGTCATATAGTCACTTGTATCATTACATTCGCAGAGTTATTCTGGGTTTACAGTAAATTGGTTTCCATGTGTTCACCGTAATTACTGACAACAATTCAATCAACCAGAGAGCTATGTCACAATTTTTAATCCCTCCAAAATTTCAAATTGTGTACCCCCACTCCTCCAATAAGGCAAGGCCATTGTTTTTCATGATCGATTCTGTTCATCTCTTTACAAGTATCAGGGACAACTGGCTGCACCAAAAACATGATGGAAGATGTATGTTCTTCCCATCATTTTGCGAATATAACGGAGGATGCTGAGTTCCACTCGGATCATTCTCTGCGTTGACAAAGCTTCACTGCTCTGAAGTGGGTAATTTAGCCAAATATGGCTTTAATGTAACACCTAAAGCTCTTTGCTCATCCAGAATTGAAAGACAAAATGTGAAGTTGGTTCTGCATATTTTTAGTGACTTTGTAATTACTACCTTTTTAGAGAGTGGTGAAACATTTGAAATTCCACGCTATAAAAGCACCGCAGCGTACTTGAATATTATTTTGACATGGTAGAAAAATTATGAACGATAAGTCATGTAATGATGGTAAGAGACTGAATGACACATTTAAGTATCCCCTGAATGTGATGTATGTGATGATGAGAAGTAGTATGATTTTCTCAATAAACTTTTGGATTGGTTGGACAAGTGGCAAGGGATGAAGTGCACTACTGACAAGGGAGACTCTGCACTCTGCATTGAAACTTACAACACATGCAATTTTAGAAATAGCTTCATATTGCAAAGCTGAGCTGGGATTGCATTTTATTTCACCTGGGAAATTCCAGACAGATAATTTGGAAGGCAGATATAGGCAGGTATAGGCAAATTTCAGGAAGCCAGTATCATATTTCCACACTTGCCTAACCCATTTCAGAAACACTCTAAGAGGGAGAAAGAAACAGAGCTCCTTGGACAGGCTTTTATTGAAACGCCCTGCGGATGAAAGTGATGAAAGCGTGATAAAAAAGAGAAAAAACTACTGAAAAAGAAAAAGTGATGCAAACGTGAGGGGAATGAAAATATCAATACGTACGTACCATAAGGTAATCGACTTTGCCAATATGTTTATTGCTTTACATCATCTTTCATTAGTATCATTTTGTTTGTATACAATGTTTCTTCATTACATATATATTTTTTACGTTTAAAACATTTTAAAGAACAATGGGATGCTTTTGTGGGGTCTGGCATGAATTAATCACATTTCGATTAATTTCAATGGGGGAAAAGTCATTTAAGATACGAGTATTTTGACTTGTGAGCTCGGTAACGGAACGAATGAAACTCGTATCTCAAGGTACCACTGTATTACTGCTTTAAATCCAGTGTTTTCGTAGATTATACGTTTTGAGATATTTTGGATGGCTTATTTAAATACGTAGCACGGCGTATAACATCATAAAAAACGAAATGTCTGCCCCTGATTACTTAAAAATGCGGTTGCATTACAAAAAAATAGGTTTTAAGAATCATTTCCCGATGTAATCGTGGGTGACTTCGTAGCATACCACGCTTTCACCAACAATAGCTTTCGCTTCGTAGCACCACTTGCGATGGCGTCACGACTCGTTGCGAAGGCCTTATTCTCGGTGGTCACGATTGGAGCCCACCTAAGTGACGTCACACCTTAAGTTTGGCAATGGGAAAAAGTTGGTAAGAGATTTAAGAGCACATAATGACGGATTGGATCACGCCCACAGCCAGGCGAAATATTTAATTTTTTAAACCTGAGCATTTCTGCTACGAGCAATAGACACAGCTTAGCAGTATCTATATCCCTATCTACGACATACACTGCAAGCCACCTCGAGGGTGTGTGGCAGGGGGTGCATCCACACCAGGAGCAATGACACCAGAAACAAAAATGAACAACACAAAACCAGTTCATGCATATAGAGTAAATCCACGTATACAGACTAAACCCACGGATTCTTCATTAATATCATGCACTCTGGGATCAACAGATTTATCCCTAGTAAATTCAAAAAAGAAAGCACAGAACCTAGGTGGTACAATGCCGAAGTGAGAAAATCCCTGAGACGGCAGCGAATATGTCATGCTAAAATGAAAAAAATTAGTAAACATATGCCCACTGATGAGCGTAATGTAATTATTGAAAATTATAAAATTTCAAAATCCACTGCAAAGTCAGCCCTTAGTAATGCATTTGCAGAATTCAAAATAAAAACACTTGGGGAACAATTGAAAGAAAATCCAAAAGTCTTCTGGTCGTACGTAAGTGAAGTGCAAGGCCATAAGTCTGCCGTCCATTCACTTAAAAATGATAGAGGTGAAATGACCACAAACACACTCGACAAAGTTAACTTGCTAAATTCCTTCTTCCAAACCGTTTTTAACCCACCTTCCGGGGATTCAACTGTCGTGTTACCTGACCTCTTTCAGCGGTTGATGCAACCAATTGACATTTCCTGTAATGGCATTGAAAAATTACTTAAAGATATAAGCCCCAACAAATCTTCTGGCCCTGATCAAATTCCCTCCCGCGTATATAGAGAGTTAGCATCCGAAATTTCCCCCTACCTTGAAATAGTATTTAATAAATCCCTGACCGAACACGTCGTACCGATGGACTGGAAAGCAGCCGATGTAACACCCATTTTTAAAAGTGGCGATAGGGAGCAGCCATCTAACTACAGACCTATATCCCTCACATCCATTTCATGCAAGGTCCTAGAACATATAATTGTCAGTTCAGTCATGGGACACCTAGATAGCCAGAATTTACTGTCCAATGTTCAGCATGGGTTCCGAAAGAGCAGATCGTGTGAAACCCAACTTGCTCTCTTTTCCCACGATATTTTAGTTTCTGGCGAAAATAATATTCCAGTGGATGCTATATTTCTCGACTTCAAGAAGGCTTTTGACAAGGTTTCTCACAGCAAACTAATTTTGAAGTTAAAATCTTATGGGTTAGACAGTAACATTATATCATGGATTAATGATTTTCTGCATGATCGGGTTCAAAGGGTTGTTTTGGACGGTGTTTCCTCACCGGCAATTAAAGTCACTTCCGGTGTCCCACAAGGTAGTGTGATAGGTCCACTCCTATTCCTTTTGTATATTAATGATATCCAAAAGGTGGTAAAAAGTAAGCTTCGTCTATTTGCCGATGACGCAGTAGTGTACAGGGAAATTCTATGCCCGAACGATAAAGAATATTTAAATATTGACCTACAAGCAATTGAAACTTGGTGTGATACATGGCAGTTAGAATTAAACTTTAAGAAATGTCTAGTAAAGAATTTTTGGAAAAAGAATAGCTCTCCTCCTACCACTTACAAAATAAGTAATAATGAATTAACAAACGTGGAATCCATTAAATATCTTGGAATAAGACTGACAAATGATCTTTCCTGGGGTAAACACATTCGTGAAATAATGGGTCAAGCGAATCGCAAACTGGGTTTCATTAAAAGAGTATTGGGTAGATGTGACGATCATGTACGAGAAATCAGCTACTTTTCCCTTGCAAGACCTCATTTGGAATATGCTGCCAGTGTATGGGATCCCTACGAAATCGGTCTAAGTAATGAACTTGAACGTGTGCAGCGAAGATCGGCAAGATTTGTAAAGGGACGATACGATAATTATATTAGCGTAACCAGTCTATTAAATGAATTGAAATGGGAATCATTGTCAGATAGCAGGTTGAAATTTAGACTTAATCTGTTCCACAAATTCCAAGGCAATATTTTCAGTGATGATGCTAAAAATATTTCACGAACCCCAACTTACTATGGCAGACTGGACCATAATCATAAAGTTAGAGAAATTGATTGCCGAACTGACCGATTCAAAATGTCATTTTTCCCTCGCACAATAAGAGATACGAATAACGGTAAATATGTCCTATCGGAGAGTAGCAATGAATAGCATTGGTAGCTGCATGTTGGTATGAGTACTTAAAGCTAACCCTACTAACAGAATGTTTTTGCATGTTTTCTTTGCAATTTCTATCTTTTTAAATAGTGTAGTTCTGACTACTATATTAATACTATTCCTTTTTTATGCATGATATGTAGTGCATGTTTGGTGAGCAATCACCCCCTGCCACACACCCTTGTGGTGGCTTGCAGGGTATTATGTAGCTGTAGATGTAGATTCCTGCGACAGTGAGATAACAAAAGAGCAGCTTTTAATGCATGTTTCACCGAGCCTTAAATATTCTGATAACAATTGATTACGTTGACAAAGGATTAACTGTCACTAGAGGAAACGACTAATCGTCGCTAAGGATACCTAGTTGATAAAATATTAAGCAGGAAACTTGAGCAATATCGCCCTACTTAGGAAATATGTCCTACCAATTACCAAATCCTTCCCGAGGGACAAGTACTGCGTCAGTGTTCACATGCCATTGGCACTAGGGAAAGTTTCTAGTGACGGCAAAGACATTACACACGTGAATATCAGGAGTGTGCGAGATGAAAAGAGACAGCGATGTTTACGGGACGAACAGGAATTTCAGTCCGTGAGGCAAAGATACATGGAGGAGGTCTCAAATCCCATTTCCCCAGAAATGTAGTCCTACTCCGTATTCAAGATAACTGTTTTGAAACAATGGGAAACAGTCTAGATGTGAAACATACAACTACCTAAAATTGCAATGAACGTGACTGCCACTCCTCAACACCGGATGTTTGGAGCAATGTAGGACGAATACGTGCGTTCATCGCTTGTCATACCCAAACCCCACTACCCCCTTCCCCAACCCCATTCCTTCCCTCCTTTTCTTAGTGTGACGTACTCCCGAATATGAAGGACGAACGAATGACCCTTGTCCCAATCCCTCATGCCTGTTTAAAAGGTAGAGTACTGATTCCCGATATTTTTTCTCAGGTTTAGGCCTGAAGAGGATTTCATTATTTTAATGCGAAAAGACGGGGAGTACAAAACTAGTAGGGGAAATATTTAGAGTGGTCTGTAATGCATGATGCATGTATTAATCCCCTAAATACTGTAGATACTAACAATCAAGTTGCATGAGACAATATATTTGCTTGTTTGCATGCATGTAGTGCATACTTGGTGATCTTCACCCCCTGCCACACACCCTCGCGGTGGCTTGCAGGGTATCGTGTAGATGTAGACATATTGGGTCCTTTTATTTGTCCTAGCCGCATTAGCGCTTTGCATTCCGAGTATTTCCCATCCAAGATATTCTAATACTATCAATACAGAGGCATTACTAACCTCACACTTATTCACATATCCAGTGGAATTTTTTTCTGAACTTTAATTTAATTTCTTTTCTTTGTCCTTATCCAAAGTTTCACAGACATTATTTCAAAGGTAGCGTGGCCAGTTAAAAGAAACAGCTTGTCGTCGCACCACTCGTATAACGAAACCCAGTTTATGAACACACCTACTCTGATTCATGCCGCAAATATGCAGTTTTTACGGCAATTTTGCGGAGTGCAAGGCCTCTTAGTATCTGCCTTCTTCCGAGCGTATCAAATCGATTCTGTCCATGCTAAACTTGGAGTATAGGTACACATTTCTATGGCACCTGGATATCATTATAACATCACATATAACAAAAAAATTATTTATTTAAATGCCTTTATTTCTGCAATCCTTAAGGCGTTAGAGGAGGCACGACACATCCCACCCATGTTAAGTCCAGATAGCCCTAGGTTTCAAGTTAACATGAAGGCAATTCTTAACCGTAAAAAACTTAAATTGACCTCACCATTTCATAGCATCCCTAAATGATTAAATGCTGAATGAAAAAGAAATACCTACTTTTAAAAAATCCTGAACTTCACATCCCCGTTTAACTTAACATTCTGTGCATACATAATTAACACAGGTGTTTATTTGTAGTTAAAAATACAAATTTCTAGGGAGTGACTAGTAGTGAATTATTCTCAACCACACATTTTAGGCGATTCTTGTGACAAGCTGAATGACGATAAGTCATTCACGTCACGGAAATAATTGAAACAAAGTTTTAAAAAATTACTTACCCAATCAAGCATGGAAATTCGATAATTCGAGAGTCGTTAATATTAGGTAGTACGTAAATTAATATATCATAAGTGCCAAGCCAGCTAATGCCCTGGAATTAGAGAGGGCGAGGGATACTTGGATCTTTTCATGATCATGGGTGCCTAGTATATATAAACAACCGAAATCCACAAGGCACTAAGGATAGAAAGAAACCAGTTAAACTTAGTTATACGAATAAGCTCTCAATCTTCTTATAACTCACGCATCTCCACTATAAAGAATCTGCACATCTTATACATTTTAATATTAACAATCCAAATCTATTAATTTAAAAGTTATTTAAGTAACAAACACCCGTTGCTAAGCAGATTTCTAAAGATGAAATCCATCTAATGTCTAGAAAATTTCAAAAATGCAATGAAGGATATTTTTTCCAAGAATGTGTAAAGACCGCCACAAGTAGAAGATCTTAGGTCCACAAGTAGTAGTAGTAGATTCATAGGTTTCAGTTGTTCAAACAGCTAAGGTGGTATCGCATAATATCTTAATGCCTAATAACTAATGCTAGAGTAAACCCATTGTCCCTGCCCCTGTCCGAGATACATAGTAGCGTCCTTCTATTATATGCTCAACGTCTGGACACCTTGGCCAGTTTACGCCATGTTTTGCCATATTATTTTTTGTGTGAAACCGATTTTATCTTCCTCATTCCATTTACTTATCGGCTTCTTCTGATCGCTCTTTGCATCAGGGAGAAAATAAAGATCTCCAATATCACTGGACAACCAGAGGAGTTTCCGGAACATTGGAAATCCACTCCCAACGTTCGTTTTCAGATAAAACACATTCAATATATTGAATTCGACTTGGTATTTGATGAAAGCGTGATCAAGAGAACCACTTCTATCGGAGTCATCTGATTACTATGATTCCGGTCGGCACTTAGGAATTTATGTCTTGACGGCGATAGCAGATTGCCATCGGCCTTAGCAGGGCTGTCTACACGCGACCCTAAAGACCCTTGCCAACGTCTACATCGTCTTTAAGTCAGTCGGTGTGATACGAAATCAGTGGCATCAGAAACATAATTTAATAAGAGTAGGCGAAAAGGCATTCACTAAAGAACTGATGTGTCTCCGTTCTAGTCTAAAAGCATATTGATGGCCTTATAATTTTTATAATTAAACTTGGAGACCATGGTTAGCGAGAAGAGGCATGCTTCCCTGAAACATCATGCAAGAAAAAGAGCAAAATCACGCAAGGAAAAGGCGCAGTGCAAGAATGCAGTGTTGCACTAATTTCTTAGAATTCTTTTCTCCAGCCATTACATGGGCAACATATATATTATTATGCTACCTGCATCTTTTATTGCCATTTATTCCTGATTTTACATTCCATTCCTATTTTTTTTAATTCCTACATTCCATTCATCTATCGGCTAACCCCTAAGTTTACACAAGAGTTCCCTTTTACACTTATCGTAGCGAACTTAATATTTGATGTGGGATCTTACTTTTCTATTCTTCCCGTTCACTCGCCCTTCCTCGATTGTCTTCATCAGAGCAGACTCTTTCAAGATAGGCCCAATTATGTTGCCCTGTCTTCTTTTCACAGCTTGCAGCAGCCTTCTCTCTCTCTCTCTTCTCACTCTTCTTAGGACTTCTTGGTTTGTTACTCGATCGAAGCATTTCATGTTAACCCTTCTTCCATAACATGACATTTCAAATGCTTATAGTCTCATATCTGCTGCTGATAATATCCACTTTCCAAGCATAAAAGTAAATTTTTCTTTGGTTATAATGCCCTCTTTTCGTGGACTATTCTACTATATATTTTCTTGCTTCGTCCATTACGGGTTACTGGGCTTCGTAGATAGCAATAATCTTTCAATTCCACATTTTCGCTTCCCGAGTTTAACATGACTATTGGCCTCGATTCTTCAAATGCAATATCTTACGTTAGATTTCATTCTTTATATTTTAAATTGAACCTCGGTTAATATCTTTTCTATATCGACTAATATTCTTTAAATATCTTTCAGTCTCTACCGTCAATGACAAAATGCAGCATAGTACCTTTTTGGCCAGTGATATTCAATCCTATTTGCTGCATGCTTAATTGCAAGGTTGCTTAACAGCTGCAACAAGTAGGTCTTGGCAGCTCTTAGTTTCATGTAATTGGTGCATTTTTGGTGATCTTCACCTGACGCACACCCTTTCGGTGGCTCGCAGGGTATTACGTATATGTAGATGAATCCTGCAGCCTTCTCTTAATTTTTATAGCTTTCTCGATGTTTCATCCCAAACAGTTTTATCTGTGAGTTTAAGATGGACTGTAAATGGACCTTCAGTCATTTTAGGGTCACAGGGCACGCACATAAAAGTTTTCCTTGTCAATTGCCCAGAGGAATGTCTATTTATCGAAGAGAATGAAGCAATAGATACTACGACTCTCATCCGGGTACCTACACATCTAATCATATGAAAACATGATTACGAGGGTATAATTCTAACCATGGAAAGGATAGAAGCAAGATATCACCTGAATATCAATAGGAAGATGGCTAAGATACTGGTGTGCAGCATGAGAGAGAAGAGGCGAAAACCAACGTTCAACTAGTAGAGAAAAAACTTGAAATGGTGAAAGAGATTATTGCTTTAATAGCCGAGTAGCCAACGATGGACGAAGCAAGAAAGAAATAGTCAGTAGAATAGCCAAATCAAAGAGGGCATTCTATTAAAGAAGACTACTAGCAGCTGGAAATACAAGCGTAGAAGTAAGGAAGCAATTCATTAGAACGTACATCTGGAGCATGTTTCTTTACTGCAGTGAGGCATGGACGATGACAGCAGCGGAGAAGAAAAGGGTGGAAGCATTCGAAATATGGTGCTATCGAAGAATGATGAAGATAAAATGGATCGACCGAGTGACAAACGAAGAAGTATTAAGAAGAGTGTTGGAAAAGGGAAGTCTTATGACGACTCTAAGGCGAAGACAGGACAACTTAATCGGACATGTGTGGCATGATGGATGATGGGACATGATATCCTCATAGAGACAATCGCTGAAGGACACGTGAACGGGAAGAACAATAAAGGTAGGCCTCGTATGAGATATATGGAACAAATGATGAAGGATGTGAAAGAGGAGAAAAACGTAAATATGAGGAGACTAGCAGATAGAAGAATTCAGTGGAGAGCAGCGTCAATCAATCTGAGGATTGCTGACTTAAGTTACAGTCACATTTTTACTCTACCTGAATCAAGTTACTATGACAAAGTTAAAGAGCATATATATTTCTATATTTACTTTGTAATTACTTCTAAGGAAAATATACACATCTTTTAGCTACGCTTATTCAAGGTCCGTCTATACCTCTAATAGTTGAACAGCAAATCGTGGTTCTACGTGAACATAGCGATCGTGTGTTAGCACGGTAGATTCGAGTTTTCTGAGATTTTTGGAGTCGAACCCACGACCTTTGGGTTGGATGCGAAAACTTCTTCCAAAGATTGTCTTTTATGCAGGACCAAAAATTCATAGACCTGTCTTAAATAGTTAAACGGGAAATATTGGTTCTTTGCATCAGTTACCTAACTTTGTTTGCATGGTATATTGGCATCCCACCGCGAATCCGAGCCAATATGGCAGAATACATTTTTCGTTGAGGCTTTCGTGGTTCATAGTGATGATTAAAGTAACTTTTTCGGGTATTACCGCGTATGAGTCAGTGACGAGGCAAACTATCCAGCCGAAAAACAAAAACTAGAAGCCATTTTACACCGGAATGGGTACAATGACGGAACTATCTCCCGAGCTTTTTAAAGAATAAATAAAAAGGGCAATCGGCACCCGCAGGAAACAGTCGCCTCGCAACCTGACGACATCACGATCGAGGAAAGAAAGCCTGTCTCCAGTGCATAAAAGGCACGGCTGATAAGGTAGGAAATATTCTAAAAAAATATAAAATCAAGACCATCTTCAAACCTCACCTACAAGTTAAATCGTTACTGAGAAACGTTAAAAATAGGACGCTCCGTCAAATGGAAGGAGTTAACTAGATTCCATGCGCAACATTGCGGGAAGAAGTGCATTGGGGAAACTGGACGGAGCATTAAAACGAGGAGGGTAGAAGAGTGGGCCACTCGACTCGGACAAACTTCGAAGGCAGAGCACGCGGCCCTTGGTCATCAAATCGACTTCGAAAAAAATAAAGTTCTCGCCAGGATCAAGAAATTCAAACCGCGGATTTATCGAGATGCCATCGAAAGAAGAAAACAGAAAGCCAACTTGAATAGAGATGGTGGCCTTCAAATGAATCATACATGGATGCCCGTTTTAAATTAACTTTCTACCTCAACTTCTCCCCCCTCTTCTCTTCACTCTACCAACCCACCGACCAGTAGTGTATACCAACCCACACCGCGACGAAGCGACCAGAGGGGGCCCCAACACGTCAGGCTAACCTGAGTACGCGGTAATACCCGAAAAAGTTACTTTAATCATCAGAATACATTTTGTTTTCAGCAGTTTACCACTCCAATGAAATATATCTTCAACTTTCGGGATCTATTAGAGAAATTTCAATTGGATAGCTTTACTGAAGATGTTAGGCACGTATTAAAAAAACCAGCGTATTATGCTAGATTCGACCAGCCAAATAAGATTAGAGAGATAGATTGTCGTACCGATAGATTCAAAATGGCATTTTTCCCCCGTAGTACTATAGGCGAACAGAATAGGCAGCATAGCAAAAGAATAGGTAGGGGAAATATTTTAGAGTATTCTGTAGTGCATGATGCATGTATTAACCCCTCAAATACTATAGATACTAATAATCTAGTTGCACGAGACACTTTAGTTGCTTGTTAGCATGTAAGTAGTGCATGCTTGGTGATCTTCACCCCCTGCCACACACTCTCGCGGTGGCTTGCAGGGTATCGTATAGATGTAGATGTTGTATTCTGAAAATGAGCAACATCCCCAGTCCCCCCGCTGCCTTTGTGCAATCGGCGAAGTGGCAATCATTCTTTTGCTGCGTTTCCGACGTCTTCAGCCTCTGGCCGAAAGAGGTTTCGAGTCTTCAAATACCACGGGATTCCTCCTTGGGCCGACTTAGGAGGTAGGCATCTCAGACGGGAGGCGGTGACCCAGATTGAGGTCGGATCTGGAAAGGTTGAAGAGATCGTGTCCGAGACATTTGCACGCTTTTAGATCGAGCTCCTCTCCCTCGGAATGAAAGCGGGTCCAGTGAGCTTCTCGGAGCAGATGCATCGAAAGGCTTTTAAATGTTAACTCTGACATGGGCCTCGATTGATAGGGAGTTGGATAGGAACGTGGGATTGACAAGTGAAACGCACCGCCCGAAAGGCTTCACCATGTCGCGCTAAGAACGGGAGGAAATCGATTACAAGGCTGCCGATGCAAGGCGGCTTCCAAGTATTTTTTATCTGAGTTGAAGGATTCGGTGGCGAACATGGAAATGTCAAGCTTTTTAGCACCTAAGTCGTTCCGCTCTCAATTCGGCAAATGTGACTGGCTATTTAGGCATTCTGTTACCTTTTGGCATAATTCTGAAAACTGAATAGCATTTTGTCTTAGGAAGAAAGTTATAACGGCGCACTCTGGAGTGCGGAAGTTTTTAATCACCCGAGTATTTCAAGCACACGCCTTCGACACTTATGCCAACCGATAAAAGGAATTGCTCTCAGGAAACAATCTTGGACATGTAAAGGAGCCCTAAAATATTGCAAACAGCAACAAATACAATAACCCTACATTGGTTTATTTTGCTATCAGAGAATAATCTAACCAAAAATCCAGAAATCAACTGAAATGCTATTAAATACTTTTTTGGCCATTAAACATTGGGACCACGAGGTCCATGTCATTTTCAGCAATATTTAAATGGAGAAAAATTGTGTAAAAAAGCATAAACTAGGTACTTGGAATGACATAATTGAGAGAATACGTTCATACTGAAAGATGCACAGTTGTTGATGTTAAGTATAATGCGGTAGTGTCTGTACTGTGAGAGAAAAAAGTTGCCCAACAAATGGAGCACCGCCACTATCGTTCTGAGGGAAAATCGGATTCCTTTCTAACGGTGCAATATTCTTTGGCCTCGGCAACCACGAGGGAAGTTCAAACATGGTAAGGTGATGAACTCATCGCCCGAGTAAATGACGGAAGACCGAAAGCTTGCCTGCCCCGAGCTTTCAACGCGCTGTTTTCTAGAACGGAGGCATATTATTGCTTGCATGCATTTTAAACGCCCTATTTAACTATCTCGTTCTCGCCGAACTTTCCTCCGAACGCCGAGCCTTTCCGCCCAACTTCGCTCCTTCTCCCGCACTCTGGCAAGGTCCAGGGATTCACCCGGTGTTTGCCTCTTCGCTTTCTTTCTCTCGTTTGAAAAAGTGAAGAAGTTTACATTATTTAGTAATTATGTTGAGAGCTGCGCTAATTAATGCTTCAAACATATGGAATGATTTAGCGAAGCATATAGCATAATCTAAGACAGTTAACAGAGCACCTCCTTGATTTTCCTATAATAAACGTAAATACAAACTTATGTTCAATACACCAATCATGGCGACAGCTTTACTACAGGTTAGCGGAGACCTTTGTTCCACTGTTACATTTGGTTTTCATTAAGCCGTCAGGACATACAACTTGCTTTACGTAACAAAACTTGTCTTTCACTACACAATCCTGAGGGAAACCACGCGTATACTGGCTGAACACTGGGGCAAACGCTGTTGATGAAGTAGATAAGAATTTTGGATAGAAGAGAGTAATAATTTGACTTAATTATAAAAGTAAGTACCCTACGGCTGAAAAATCGGAGTGAATTCGGTAGTATTTGGTGATATTACTTGAGTACATTCCGGTGGTAATGTGGTTGGCTGAAATCATCCATGAATCCATCATTCACAAGAGAAATATTGCTTAGCCCAGCCCAAGACTTAAATAACAAAAGGAAATTATTGTTGCTAAGGCTCAGGATAAGGCTCTTGGTCAAAGTACAGTATGTATTATAGCAAATGTTCCACAGAGAAAAAATCATTCGCCTTGACCGGGACTCGAACCCGGACCCCCTGATTTCCGGCCAGGTACTCTACCAGTTGAGCTACCGAGGCCCTTTGCAATTGCTATAGTGCAATTTCAGCGGGTAACGCTGCTAAAGTTTTCACGGCTAGATCGTGCACTTTGAATACAGTATGTATTGTTTAATAGCTTCCCCGACTATGAGCGAGTCACAAAATTTTTAAAACAGTCTCTTTAACTTCTATTTTCACTTTTGTGCCAAATCTCCCGGACAACCTTTGGAAACAAATACCCCGAGCCGAAGTGTTCCAGAGTAACATATTCAGTACTGAGCTGTATTTGAGTCGGTCATTTTACTTATTTGGCTGATTCACACTTCCTTAGTTCTCCAAAATAAAAAATCGTTCGCCAAATTTCTGCTTTATAGATACTTACACCACTTATATACTTACACCCAAAAATTCAGGGTAATGTTGTAGAACTATTTCTAGATTTGGTATTGGAAGAATCTTCTTAGTTATTTATCCTCGTGGTCACATTTTCCCTTAACTCGTAAAATGTATGATTAGTCCTCTAGAATTGAATGGAATCAGGCGATACTTAGTGAAAATGACATGGTGTAAGAAAAACTTGACGATGTATTTTTCACATTATTAATTGAATAAAACCCTACCGGTTTCGATACTCTCGTGTCATTGTGTCTGAGTACTTGACAATGACACAAGAGTGTCGAAACCGGTAGGGTTTTACTCAGTAAAAAGTGTGAAAAATACACTGTCAACATTTTCGTACACTAGTCCACAATACTATAATATATCTTTGGGATCTAGAGGGATTTTGTTACCTTTGGAGAAGAAGACTTTGCTTAGACTATGAGGCCATCATCATCACCTGACAAAAAAATAACCTCCAAAAGAAACCACGTCGATTCTGGATAGCTGACTGTCAGTTTCGGTGACGACTTAGTTTCCAGAGAATTTTTTAGTGTAGAAGATGATCCAGGGAGATATTCCATAATAAATAATTAATTAAACACACACACGATGAAAAATAATTGAAAAATGATTATCTTGAAAATGTTTGAGCCAATTAGTTGTAGTAAGAAAACAATGCATACAATAATTAAGGCGGAGTTATAATATTCTCAAGCGATGTATTTTCAAATTATCAAAAGTGCACAACGTTTGGGAACGAAAAGAAAGTTGGTAACCCATTATCATAACGTTGTAGACCTCAAAGAGTCCATCATGCGGCCAGAATATTGCACATTGCATGGCCACTGTGAATGAATGCACGAATGATGATCTTCATACTCAACATTTTACGTCACCAACACGTAGATACCTCGATAGTGGGCAGAATTCGATGAGAAAAACAGAAAGAAACGGTAATAATACCAGGAAAGTTAAGTGAACTAATATTCTAGCTCAAATCCAGTTCAGGGAGGGCGGAAATTTTTAGGGAAGCCGTTAAGACCAGCAGACAAATAGCTAGACATAAAAACGGTTTTTTTATAAATTCTCCCGGAAAATTTCCCTTAATGCAGCAAAATACGGAAAGCGATTGCAGCAATAGAAGATAGATCCATCCACCTATCATGAGATCAGTTCAAAATTCGCTTGAACGGCAAAACAGGATTCCATGGCGAAAGAGAATTGGGGTCGAGGGTAAAAAATAGCATAGCATTCCTCTAACGTGTCTTGGATAAAAATACGTATGTAAACGTAAAATAACAAAGCGGTGAACGAAAAACATCCGCTACCTTCAGGTCTCGAACTGAAAACTTCGTATTACCAGTCAGTTACATTACAGCTCGACCACTCCCTACTGATATTAACGGAGCGATTCAATGGATTATATGGGTGCGGAAAACATTCAATCTCGTTTTTTGCTAACTTTTTCAAATGAGTGAAAGAGAGCGAAGAGGCGGACACTGAGTGAATCCCTTGGCCTTGCCAGAGTGCGAGACAAGGAGCGAGGCCTAAAATAAAAAGGTAGGAAAGACGGAGAATGCGGAGTGAAGTTCGGCGAGAACGAGAGAGTTAAATGCAGCTTATAAATGCATGCAAGGAATAATATGCGTCCGTTCTGGACGCCAGCGCGATAAAACTCGGGGCGGGCCAGCTGCTACCGGTATTCCGTCACATGCATTCGGGCGATGAGTCCATCACCTTACCGTGTTTGAACTTCCCTCGTGCAGGTGGCCGAGACCAAAGAATATTGTACCGTTGGAAAGGAATCCGAATATCTCTCAGAGCGCTAGTGGCGGCGCTCCATTTGTTGGGAAACTTTTTTCTCCCATAGTACTTCACTGAAGTATTAAAAACTTAAAAACCACGAATGAAAAATCATTCTGAACAGAAAAGAGAAGACTTGTCATCAGAGCCCTAAGTTATCTGATGACTATTGAAGACGTGAGGAGACGAAGACGAGAAGGCAAAAACCGTGAATAGATCGAGTGACGAAAAAATGTGTCAGTACAAAAATGTATAAAAATACACCAAAATTAAAGGGAACTTTTCACAAAGTAAGATAAGATAGAGTCATGAAAAATGTTAAAGTCAAAATGAAGTGTAAATACTTACATAACAATTCCATAGCATTTGCATCGCAAGGGAGTAAAATTAAAAGAAATCTGTCAAAGAACAATTATTGAAATGGGAAGGGAGGGAGAGTCTAAAGATGAATATGAATGACGGATGGCTAAAGGCAATTATTGAATAAAATGTGCCTAAAAAGTCATACTTTTATGCAACTCCGTCTTCCTAATCCTATTCACCACATCGTCACCGAGTTCACTCTAAGCATTTTCCGGAAATTTTTCAGCCAACCAATGCCGTAGCCTCTAACTCCACGTCGCGGAGTGGCAACCCAATTAAATAGTTTGATCATCCGATAAATTGCCAGGTCCAGAACAAATCCTTGAGTCTTGTTGTCATCTAAAGTTGAGAATTATCACTGAATAAGACAATAAAGGCTACGCAGTAACCAGGCGATGGAAAGTAGATAATATTACGCCTATATTGAAAATCTGTGATTGTGTCGAATATAACGATTACCCGGGCATCTGTAGCTCTTGAGTGAAGCAGACGACCATTTTTTGAACTGGGAAGATCTGATTGTAAACCATCGGCAAGAGACACCTTACTTAAATGCAAGAGGCGTGTGGACGGGAAACGAGGACCAATGGACTAATTTCTGAACCTCCTGAACGCACGTCTAAGGATCATTTGGACGATGCAAATGGCGATGTCGGAGACATAAATTTCCTCGAATTAAGAATTCCTATGAAACGGGGAAAAGAAGAATTTGTTTCACATCGCAAACCTTCGAACACGGGCCACACTATTTCATGCGAATCAACCTACCACCGCTATTACCGTTTACCCTAACATTACCCTTATCACAAAAGATGACAATCAATGCTTATGTATAACTAAGAATAAAGGTATCATCAGTGGATGCAAACCCGATTTGATTGAAATTAAGTGGACATCTAGAACGGCTACAATATCACTGATTCGGAATTCATGAAAGGAATACATAAAATTCAGAGAAGATCCGCTAGATTTGTTAACAATTGTTATGATAAGGGGGTAAGTGTGACTTTTATTATTAAGGCAGTCGGATGGGAGAACCTTAAACCCCGTCTACAGAAATACAGACTACGACTTTTAGTAAAGTACAGGTCACACGACTTCACCTCCGACACCGAGTCAATAAATGAGACTGGACCGCAGGGATAAGATTCGAGCAATATGATGCAACAAAGACAGATTCAAATTTTCGTTCTTTCCCCAAATAATTTGTGTGACCTCGAAAACGCCAACACAACTCACACCAAGATGCCTTCATAATATAAATTTACTTATGCATAGATGAAATTAAGGTGTTGCATTTTATCATTTCAGGATTTAAGCATGCCTACATGAAATATTAGTATGTACAATGCCCGTATGTAGTAGTTCTTAAATCTTGGATGAAAAGTAGAACAGGTAAACGTGTGTCTCGCATGATATTCATAGAATTCACTCCTCAGGTACGTAGTACAAGCTAGAATTTATGGCACGTCTGTGATAACTAACCCCCTGCCACACACCCAAGAGATGGCTTGAAGGGTAGCCAGTACACATAGATTTATAGACATCACTCACCTCACAGACCTCCATTTCATAAAAATGATGCTGAGTCCCATTTTCGAAAGGACTCGTATACCAACTGGACATCCTCACCCCCTCAAATCAAACCGAAATACTACCCTCCACAAATAACTACAGTGGAACCTCGATAAGAAGTGTCTCAAGGGGATTAGGGAAACAGTCTTGTTATCGAGGTGCTCTTTTTGTTGAGGGTCGTGTTATCAAGGTTATTTTGGCTATCAGTCGTGTTATCGAGGTTAATGGAATCACTAAATCCCTTCACAACGAGTGAATTTTAGAGCGACCCTTTTCGAACTAAGTCTATTTATTAATTCTCATATCGCCAAGAATAAGGAATTCCTGAAATGGAATTGTTTTATTTCAACTTTTCGTTTAAATATTACTCCCTGGTCCCACATGGAGATGAAGGATTCCCGCTTTTAAAGAGTGTCATAATTAGTCATTAGGTATGTTTGGAATTCAACTTCATACACGCCATGGAAATAAGCTTATTCTTGTCAAAATTTGCGTTCTTCTGAGGTCAAAAGAATTATGAGAAAAGCAACGAGTGAAAGATTACTAAAATTATTTACTAGATAATCCTTATTTTCGAAGCTTGCGCAGAAAACTTTTGCTTAAGCAGCGAAGCAGTCTTCAAGTCAAGAGGCGTAGACGTCTGCAGAAGAGTTTTTGACAGTGGTATCCAACAGCCTTAAAGCTTGACCCATTCATGTATAGAGTCGCGTTATCGAGGTTGACTTCTCAGAACGACCTGTTATAGAGGTTCTGAGTTACGTTGTGAATAGGAAAAAATCCGTGTTATTGAGGTTGTTTGGAAAGTAATAGTCGCGTTACAGAGGTTAATTTAACATTATGTGTTATGGCAATCTAAAGGGGATTTGAAAATTGCACATGTAATTGAGGTTGTCGTGTTATTGAGTGTCGTGTAAGCGAGGTCCTACTGTACAAATTAGCAAGTGATAGCAGAGGTGTGCGTGCAGAGCACCAGGTTGTAACGCCGTGTACATCAGGCAGACAAAGAAAGTGTGAATGAAGGGACATGAAAGTTGCTTTTGGGGAGATGATCTAGTGCAAGGATTGCGAACTAGCCGCGAATACCTTCGAGGAGTCACACCTTAAAATGCACCATAGCAGATTTTCCAATACGAAAAAATCAACCTTAAGCACCTTAACCTTTAAAGTCGGCCTTGAGCCCCGTGGACGGTGGCGCAGAGCGCACGACTCGGGACAGCTTGAATGCACGGCAGTCCGATAACACCTTGCCTTTCAAGGCCTCTAGAATTGCACAGGGAAGAGCGTAGTCTTGGTAGCTTAACTGGTAGAAAAATGGCCCTGGCCGGAACTTAGGGGTCCAGGTTCGAACCTGGGTGGAGGTGGATTTTTTCTTTGTGCAAATCATTTTTTGGCATTTAGAATTAATTTTTTTTAAAGTTTAGTAATGAATTTTTGGAAAAAGAATCGTTTTCCTCCTAGAACGTAAAAAATAAGTAATAATGCTATAAAAAACGTGGAATCCATTAAATATCTCGGAATAAGAGTGACACATGATCTTTCCTGGGGTAAAAATATGCGTGAAATAATTGGTCAAGCGAATCGTAAACTGGGATTCGTCAAAAGAGTACTGGGTAAATGTGACGATCATGAACGAGAAAACAGCTACTTTTGCCTTGTTAGACCTCACTTGGAATATGCTGCCAGTGTATGGGATCCCTACCAAATCGGTCTAAATAACGAACTTGAACGTGTACAGCGAAGATCGGCAAGATTTGTAAAGGGACGGTACGGTAACCTAATTAGCATAATATTACAGGAATTAAATTGGGAATCATTGTCAGATAGCAGGTTGAAATTAAGACTTAATCTCTTAAACAAATTCCAAGACCATATTTTCAGTGATGATGCTAAAAATATTTTGCGAACCCCAACTTACTATGGTAGACTGGACCATAATTACAAAATTTGAGAAATTGATTGTCGAACTGACAGATTCAAAATGTCCTTTTTTCCTCGTACTATTAGGGATATGAATGACGGTAAATATATCCAGTATGAGGGTAGCAATGGATAACATTGGTAGCTGCATGTTGGTATAAGGACTTGAGGCTAACCCAGCTAACAAAATTTTTTGCATGTTTGCTTTGCTATTTTTTTAAATTGAAGTTTAGAACAGTATATAAATACTAATATTTTTTACGCAAGATATGTAGTGCATGTTTGGTGAGAATTCACCCCCTGCCACACACCTTTATGGTGGCTTTCAGGGTATTATGTAGATGTAGATGTAGAAGATCTAGACAGAAATTAAGCCAATCAACTGTGAGAAAATGTACATGCGATTCGCTTTACGATGAAATACTACACAGAACCACTAAATGATTTAAATTGAACGATATGCCGATTGTAGAAACTTTGTTCTCATTCTTGTGATGGAAATATCACTCTTTTCCATCTGCTCCAGATCCCTTCCCCCGCCTGCTCACACTTCTTCTTCCACGTTCCACCTGCACCCGTCTCCAGACGATCAACGCGTTTCTAAAAACAGAGGCCTCTGTTGTAGCATACACTTCCACCCACCCCTTTCAAATTCCGACTTCACATCACAGGCCTTGGCCTATTTACTCCCACTCAATCGCTCCTAGCACACGATTATACCACAGAGGGGGGAACTGCGCCGCGCGACCAAATTAACCGGTCGAGGATTACCAATTAAGTCAGAACTTTCTCAACGACTGCTCTGATACAGTGATTATTTTGCCCACAGTATTTAAAACGCGTGCAGCATAACTATTCCACCATTAAGAACCTGAGAAAATAACAACGTTTCTTTCACTATCTACATCTACATAATACGCTGCAAGGCACTGAAAAGATACGGGAGGGCTCACTCGCTACCATGCAGGCATGAAAAAATAAATGATAAAACACAATAATTTGTTATTGACCCAAAGGAATGTAATACTAATGCAGTAATAATGGCGTGTAATAACGAGATACTGTTTATTCGTGCATCCAGGTAGCACTACTTTTCCTCTCACCCAAGAGAACAAAGCCTCAATCAAACATTCATGGCACGAAGAGATCAAAGGGAAGGAAGCATTGGGAGGAAGCGTTCGCCGCGTGTCAAATTCCCGAGGAGGCGAGATTATGCAACGGGAGCGCCGAGTGGCGCCACTCGCGGGGGGAGGAGGAAACTCCCAGTTGCGAGGGCGGAGATTCAAACAAAGGAGCAATTCCAAACAGCTGAAGGGGAGCTATGGGAACGAGCGTGCCGGCGTATCCACTGCCCTGACTGGAAGATTAGATGTACACAGTAGACCGACCGACACGCAGAATAACCACACAATCGATAAAAAGATCACTTGGAATAAAAAATATGCTCTCCCATGACAAAGAGTTGGAGAGTTATGAAGGAACGAGATAGTTGTAGAATTGCCTACTGTCACGAACTAGAGAGCTTGTGCTCTATCCCCTCGTATATAAGCTAACTTTTTAGGCAGTAACTGGACGTGATTAATACGACATCGCTTGCGGGAGTAAAACTTAGGGACCGCAAGCAACAACGTGGAGGAAATTGTCCCGAGTAAAGCCAGATCAAAACAAGAATGTGTAACTTCCACAGGATCCAAACAAATAGACCCGGTTTCGGTCGCCAGGCCTTCTTCAGGTACGAGTGACGATTCCACGAGGGAGTGAGAGCTAGGGATTAGGCGGAGGACGGGGTAGGTCGGGAGGGAGAGCTGAAATATTCATGAAAATACAAAGGAGAACCATGGAAATGCACAGGAGTGAGATTGGAGCCGGTTACGTCAAAATGTGCATGCAACAATACTCATGCCCAAACGATATGGAAAGCATGCGGACGAAAATTATGGTGGAGTGGCTGAACTATGTTTGCTCGGTGCAGACTCCATCTACCTCATTTTGTTCACGGCAATTTCGATTTCTCTCCACGCATTTCAGCAACGCATGCATGAGATACAAGGAAAAGTCCGCGGACTAAAATTTCATTAATTTTACAATCACTTAGGTGGGCGTCCTAAAAACAACTTCTTTGGTCTGGAAGCAACTCTTAAAGACAATGTATTGGTTTGCACAAAGCGCGAAAAGATTAATGAAAAGGCAGAATAAATTTACGTGTGTGACATAAATATCAGGCTAAGAATGGGAAGCGGGTAGAAGGAATCAATATTTCACTGCAACGTAAACGTCCTATAGACAAAATGGTTCATCTTCACTCACGAGACTAGGTTTGCAAACCAATATTACTTCATATGGCATATAAAATTGGATTCAGCAGAGCTTATTGTTCTGTACAAGAAGTACACTTGTTCACACGCAAACCACGTCCCCCAGACAGACCACTGGAGAACTCTCCGACCCAGAACCATTGTTTTCAACTCTTCCTCCACCCCTATAACGCATAGCGAACTATACTTGCTCAAAAAAGGCCGCTCCTTCTCACATATCCCTTACCTAATCAACATCCTTACCGGAGCCCTCAGTTTCTGCCGGAATCATAAATGGAATTTTTTCTGGGAGTCGCGGACTACACTTCCGTGATGTACCAATTGCCTACAGAAAGCACTCACTAAATGCAAATCTATCTCACTTACCAGGAAACCCCAACTCTCCCTTCCTGTCACGTGATTGAAATTTTTAGCAACCTCCTCCTCGAAGATCTGCAATCCGTATTTCGTCAGCCACCCAAATCAATCCTGAATCCGACAGAAATCTCAGCCCTATAAAAGCTCACCCCTCCATATGATCACATCCTCTGACTGTGGTTTACAGGCCTAACTAACCTAATTGGTTACCACCGAATAATTAAATAAAAGTTTTTCGGCACAAGAATATTATTCTAATACTCTGTGGTGCTCGATCCCTCTCAGAGTGCATCACCCATGAGCTCCCAGACAATTTTCAGACACCGCTTCCAATAACCCAGGCGACTCTCAATGACATCACTTCCTCAACAACAGAGGAGGATCTTACTTTCTCCTGCCCACCCTTCATTTCTACAACCCTACTTCCACAACCACCAACCGTCCCATCGCCTTATCCCATAAGCCTTCACCTACCGAACGCAACTCCGCTTCTGTAGATTTCTACCTACAGATTCCTGCCATCATATACAAAGGATACCTCCCACTTTTCATATAAACGATTAAAACAAAACCTTTAGTCAACCTAGGTCGGTTTATGAAAAGTTGTGTGGACAAATATTTTATTTAACTCGTAACTAAGAATAGCACGAAATTCCACCAAGGGACGCCTTCAGTCCTATCTGAGATACCTCCCACTTCCTCCAACTCCTCATGGCTACCAACACTCTACACCACAATCCCACATTTCTAAGACCTCTCCATCCTCAACCACTTCACAAAGTGAGTAAAGTGCAATTTGCGACTGCAAGGTAAATAAGAATCGGCTCGTATTCTGAGAAATCATTAAATATACATATTTCAAGTTAATGCAACTTATAGTTATCACCGAAAGTCGAGTGTTGTATAAAAATGAGACGATATTATTATACCTCATAGAATAAGATACGCTATGATTTCCAGAACTGTGGCCTAGCTAACCACATATTAATTATTTACCATCGAATAATTACATAAAAGTTTTCCAGCACATGAATATTATTATAATGCTGTTCAATGATAACGAATTACTTCATGCAGTTAAGTAAAGGAAGGCCGATATATGTAACATATCAGACATACCTGCACACTTACTAATTCTTCCACGACCCCAATTCTGCCCCATACATCTGCCACGCCATGACAAAGGAGACGAATAGCATTATATCTTGAGGCCAGGAGGTATTCCTCCCAAGTCGGTCTTCCACCCAACTCGCTCCCTCGCTCTCTCAGAAATAGAAGACGGTCCCTCCCTCCCGCCAATCCCCGAATGTTTACCCGATCACTTGAAGCTAATTGACTCATTGTGGGTGGGGCGAAGGGACGGACATCTTTTTCCTCCTCAAGATGAAAGTTCTTCCCAAATTACTCGGGATTATAAACATAGTTCGCACCGTGTAGGCAAGGTGGGAGACAAGAAGGATAAGTTATGATTCGCTTGTTCCGTTATTTTTGCCATTACATGTTCTTCTGTGAATACAGAGGAGGAGAGAAAGAGGAAGGCTACCAAGAGGTTTACTGTCTCCGACGATAGCCACGCCGATGAGTGAACTCGCGAGTTGAAGGAAACCCTTAGTAGACTAGGACATGGAGCGTTGCGTTAACACTCTTCCACGCTGAAGATAGCCGTCCCCACGAATTACGCAACAGGCAGTGAGCACACCAGAAAACTGATCGCAGTCAGTTACGGTGGTTGATTGGTTGGTTATCTAGGGGAGGCGGCCGACAGCTGAGGTCATTTGCGCCATTTAGGATAGGTGGGAAATTGTGGGCAATGGTAGGAGTTTTCAGGGAACGGAGGAGGGGTGGAGAGAAACCAGGCGTCGGCATTAGCCTTCTCTTAACGACGAGGAGCCAAGGGGACCACGGCTTAACGTCCCATTCGACGGACGGAGTACGGAACATGAAATGCCCTCCACTAGGCACTCAAGTGGGGACCGGTTCTCCACTGAAAAATCCGCCACTTCCGGGAATCGAACCCGGGCCCTCGGGATGGGAGGCCAGTACTCTAGCCACCACACCAACGCGATCCCCTCTGTTACAGTTCCTCCCATTTCCGCGCCTTAGAAGTCCGAGGTAGAGCGACTAAACATTTAGTACTGGCACATGAGAGAGCATTGATATCACACCTATTCATTATTTTTACAGAACAATATTCTTGGCGTTTGAGGCAGAGGACTCCAAAAGAGGACAGGGGTACTTTGCGCGCATTACAGCACATTCCATGCGAATAACTAACAATGAAAATGCGATGGTACCTGGGCGAGATGATGCAGCATATGTGTTCTAAGCGATCAAATAGTGAGAGGATAAATTTCATGCATATGAATGTTTAACAGAAAATGCCAGTAAAGCTAAGGCAATACATAAACGTGAAATAGAGGAAACAAGGAAAGGCTTGATTTTAATGTCTAAAAATGAACAATAGTGACCAACACATTGTAATGATGAACCTTCAGCGCTTTATGGAGGAAACTCACGAGCGAGTAGGCAACATCTACGCAGCAGAATTAGTTATGATAACACTTGAGTGGAGAAAAACTTGGATTCCAGACAGAAAAAACCAATACAAATTTATCAGCCTGAAGTTATATTGTACACACACCATCCAAAAGAGAGAACCAAAGTTGGAGTCATCAAAGTTGACAAAGTCTATAGAACAAAATCTCATTCTCCACTCTCCGAAAAACTAATAATGTATACTCTTGTCAACAAAGTAATAACTAAATATCCCACGTATCAGCAAGAAGTAAAGTGAAGAGGTAGGGATATAAAGGAGAAGGGAGAAATATGACATTATTTTTTAATGGTGATGCTGGTGTGGGGGAGAAGGCAAGAGGAATGGACAAATGAGTTGAATACTTTCAGCAAAATGATGGAATGAATACAAACAACAAAAGAAGCTTGAGTAAAGATAAGACGCACAAATACTCCCCTGGGTCAAATTGACGTGTTTGGGCGTTGATGGTAAATTAAAAAAACTATTAATTAATGGATGTTATCCGCAATGTTTCATTTTTTGGAAGTTGACGCCTAAAGGACTAAATAAAATTCATGAGAGGAACGTCTGATTCCTTTAAAAATACGATGAAAAAATAATTTTGAAATCAAGATTATTTGAAAATCCAAGCGTTCTAGTGTTAACGAGCGGATAGTGGCGTGGCGAATGAGAGGTTCGAGACATGCTTCAAGGTCCTTGCTCTGAAGGCAAGACGACCATCTGTCCAGCAGAGAGGAGGCCAGTCTCATTAAGAGGAACGCGGCCAGACTTCTCGACCCACTGTCTGGTTTACGACGTCCTCTCTCTCTACTGCTCGTAAGTGCGCGACTCCCACCCTAGTCATTAAAAGTCAGGCACAATGCAACACAGAACGACTGTATTAGGGCAGACTAAATTGTTTCCTGCGGTCTTTTAATTCCCTATAATACTGAACCACTGTGAACCTGACTCTGATAATATTTCATTTTATGGCAATGTTTACACTCCAAACACGAGAGATCAAAGAAGCTCAGCTCAGGGCTCGGATTTCAAATTAACACATTGTTCATACGATTAAATTTCCTTAACGGGTAACAAATAACGGAAGAGTTGGCATTTATTAATACTTTCTTGACAGAGAGAACAAAAATAGTTTTAAAAACAGTGGGGTAAGGAGTCAGCGACTCGAGGGTGGGACGAGGGCAGAACATGCCAATGGACCACCAAGATCGTCATGCGTGGTGAAGAGCCACATCCTCCTCGAGGTGGTGCCCCTGGTATCGCTGAGCATGACGGATGGTGGTGGTCAATAGACCTGGTGGTCAATAAACAGCTCTCATCACCACGGTGCGTCTCTGCACTAAGGGTGACCGCAGTCGCATACTGGGCGAACTCCGGTTTTATTTAGCCTTACCCATGCATGCGGGGTTCTGCTTGGGCGAACACCTTATTTCCCTAGCCACTCTTGTGACCAACCCTTAGAACCCTTAAATAAAACTAAGGAGGGCGCTGAGAGGCGCACTCTTCACATGCTCTCTCGTAGTCCGTCTTTTTTCCTTGGGGGATGCGATACCGGTGAAGAGCCCCGATGGGGATCCCAGTCGGGACGCACCCTCTACTACCTTAACCTTGCCTGTGGGGGTTCCTTATGGGAGACCCAAACACCCCAGTTGCCCCCCATACCCTTCGTGAGGAGAGGAAAACGACATCCTTTCCAACACCTTTCTTGGGGTTATTTTGGACGCCAAACTTAACTGGGGAGAGCATTTGGAGACCAAGGCAAAGAAAGCCTGTGCCTCCATATGGATTTGTAGGAGGATCATTGGTAAAACATTCGGACTTCAGCCAAAAGCATTTAGATGGATTTATACGGCAGTAATTAAACCTAATTTCTTGTACTGCTCTATAGTTTGGTGGAAGAGAGTCCGACTGAAAACTGCTGGGAACAAACTGAACCACCTTCAGCGAATGGCCTGTATGGACATTTCAGGGGCTATGAGAATAACCCCAACTCTGGCTCTGGAAACGCTGCTGAACCTCGCTCCACTCCATGTGGAAGCTGAGGTGCAGGCAAGGACAGTGGCTTATCGTCTCAAATGTATGGGACAGTGGTATGACAAAGGAAGTTCCTATGGTCACAGACAACTTTGGACGGAGCTCATGAATTCGAGTCCCGTCCTCGGGATGGGACGTGATGGAATGATAGCCAGGTGCAATCAATCATCCCACTACTTCAAAACCCGCTTCCCCTTATAGGGAACAGTGGGCTAGAGGAAAGGGCAAAGAACTTCATTCTGGGGTCAGGTACCGTATACGGATGGTTCTGGAAAAGAAGGAAGAGCAGGGATCCACAATTGTAGCACACCAAGGAAGCTCTCGATCCTTCTGGGAAAATATGCTCGGTGTTTCAGGCAGAGATATATGCACTTCTGACCTGCACGTATGCCATTCAGGAGATCGGAATGTTCAACAGACCGATACACATATGCACGGATAATCAGGCTCTTAAGGCGCTGATATCACCATGGTACAAATCGCAGCTTCTGCAGGAGTGTCGCGAAGCACTCAATGATTTAGGCAGATGCGGCAAGGTGGAACTTTTCTGGTCAAGCAGGCATATCCGGAAATGAGATGGCTGATGATCTGGCAAGTGCCGGTTCCAGCCGAAATCCGATTGAACCAGAGGCAATCATACCTATTGCTACGTCAATTGGGATAGCAGAAATGATAATGTGGGGCTTAACCCGGCATTCTGAGATCTGGCGAACTACACCAAATCTTGGACTGGCCAAACTACACATAGGAGAACATAGGCCTGGGCTTGCCAAAAGACTACTGTCACGAAACAGGGGTCAATTACGAACGGTAGTGGGACTCCTCACGGGGCACTACCAGGTGATGAGGCACCTGCACCTCTTGGGAATTGTAGATTCACCTAGATGCAGGTGGTGCGAAGAAGGGGATGAAACCGCTTTGCACATATTATGCGAGTGCCCTGCTGTGATGAGGACTCGAAATAGATACCTGGGTTCAACACTTTTGGAACCCAGGGAGGTAAGTGAAATCCATATAGGGGACCTGTTGGCCTTTAGCAAAGCGATCGGCCTTCATGGGTGATTTCTTTAGAAGGGTGATTGGCACAATGGGTCTTAGTGCCTCAGGGAAGAGGAACTCCACCACAAAACTATCTATCTAGTTAAAATTGGTAGTGCTGAGTGTTGAAACAAGAAATCGATTCCGACAATTAATTCCTAATTAAATCAGGGTACAACCAATGAAAAAAGAGCATTGTAAATAAGCGGATCCATTGGATTGGGCAAAAAAAGGATAAAAACTTACAAATGCCGATGTGGTCCAAATAAAATGGTAGAAGTACTCACCTGAAAAATAAAATAAAAATGTATTAGACTTGATGACATTGGATCTGCGCAGTAATAGGAGAGATTATCAATTGGTAACACGCAAATTAGTGAAAGTAGCTCAAGCATGCAAGAAAATAAAATAAGTATAATTCGACATAATTTTGTAAATTCTTTAAATTCTATTCTCTAAGTTATAAAACAAGATGACGAGTGCTTCCATTAATTAAGTGTACAATTATTTCTTTGAGCCACCTTTGGTGGATGCATAGCAGTGGTGTTAGAGTGGGGGCAGTTCTTAGCATTCTGTGGTGACATGATGGATGATGGGTCTCTGTGACAACTAACTGCATGGTGTCGATGGTTTCTGGCAAAGGTCGATTGTAGTGCTTCGAAGCGTGGTGGGCGATGATATAGGCATGCAGTCGGGGTGCCGCTCCTCTTTCAGGAGCCTTATTATGGTGAGATACTTGTTGATAACTTTGTTGACGCCCCCGCTGACGATTAAGTAACATTCTTGCTACTTTTTAATTCTGGAAATATCCATATCCAAACAGTTTAAACGCTCAAGTACGTGGTAAGAATTGAAGAAATTATCCATTTCATCAATTTCATCCAATCTCCACTATCGGCCAATTAGAGCTGATTCTGCAGCTGTTCAACCAGTGCCTGACAACGTGAGACTCATCTCGCCCGCCACTCGGGCATAAACGAGGAGGAGGCTTGGCGGCCAACCTATTCCCTCTACGCAAGGGTAAGAATCCTTACTTATCCCTGAATGTGCTGATTCCCCCGGCAGTTATGGGGCTTTGAACTTTCAACACTTTTCGCAACTTGCAAGTTTCTGCCGAAGACTCCCATGCCCTTGGCATTTTAAACTCCGACTGGTTTTACAGATGCATTCACGTCAAAAAAGTAAATTCAGGAAAGAAATGTTTCTCTTACTCCAAATACATTCATATTCAACATTCCTTTCTCTCCATTATGTTTCATTTTCAAGCAAAACAATAACACATTATTAATACCAAAACTTAGTACATACGAGAACAACGAATTTGACACTGCCTCTCTACATTGCGTATTGGTCACTTATTTAATGAAATGACAAAGAAATACGTGAATGCATTGATGAACACATGAAGACATAATAAAGCGATCCTATCTGATGCCTTAAAAAGATTGGGAAGTAAATAATATGATAATGATACTAATATAAGATAGATCTATATAAAATGCCACTAAGTATAAGGCAAAGCATTTCAGGTTAGTTATTACATAACACATTTGGTTATTAACTTTAGCTTCAATTAAAATGTATAATTTCACCATTTTTGCAGCATCTTTCTAAATGGTGTTAGCAAACAATTTAGGTAGACAGTATAAAAGGCAACTTATGTACTTTTTATTATTTTTAAATTTATATTTTGCCATTAAAAAAAATAAATCTGTAGCATTCCGTGCAGAAATAAATAAATGGATCCAAGTTCTAATGATGCTTATAATTTTACGAGCAAAAATGCAATCCTCTGTTTAACAATTAGTTATTTCTAGCCACTATTATTAAATATTTCCATAAATAAATGAACAAAAACCTTACTTTATGCCAGCATTAACACAGAAATGAAAGCATGAATCACAAATGACTTTTGCACCCATTGCTACGTAAATGACTGAAAACAAATTTGTGCAGGATAGATTTCGGTAAATTGACGATATTGTTTAGTTGCCCCAAATTTTTTAGTAGTACATGCCCTAGTTTTGCACCATTGGCATCTTGGTACGTAACCTAGGGACCATCAATTAGGTATGTGCTCACCGCCAGATCAACGAATTCAGGGCTTAAGTCTCCATGAATGATTCCATAATATTCCCTCATCAGAGTGTGCATGACTGAACTTATCTCCTTACAGCCTGCGTCAATTGAGGCCTACGGCTTTCGATTCAAAGTTGGAATAAAATAAGGGAATAAACTTCTAGTGCGACAACTAAGCTTAAATTTCATTTCATTGCAGTTGACTGCGGTCTGTGGTCATCAAAATAGGAATTTAAATGTAGTAAGCTTTTAAGGATTAAATAATAATTGTATTGTTAAAGGCGATAATTTACCAGTAAGCATGATCAACTGATAAATGATAGAAAAAACTGTCAAAAAATTACGGTTGACTAAAAAAGCAAAAATTTTATTAGGCATATGAGTATAGAAAAGAGAGAAAATAATGATTAAACAAAAAAATACCTTTCACACAAATACGTTACACATTACGATGCATTATCACAGTGTCAAAAAATGCAACAAATAGATCCAATTTACCATGCGGTCTTATTTTTCACATTGTATTGTTTACAAACATAAAATAGACGTATTGCCCGTGGTAGCCAGGTAGGAAACGTTATGGTACGGCAAACTAAGGGTCGGTGGGTTTGAGTTCCAACTCGAGAAAGGATAGCTGGTTTTAAGTTTAGTAACTTAGGTTATATTTTAAGATAGAGATTCAGGTTTTGTTACACCATAAAAATATAATATACCTCCCCTAATACATAAGTGAGATCAGCTGTTTTTTGAAATCATCCTCCGCATCATGCGAAGTAAGGGCATCAGATACGGGGTTCCAACCCAAGCAATTCTCAACTTATGGGAAACACACATCGCTCATCCAGTGGCAGGGAATATCTCGTGGTTATTGATGCCGTGGCTGTCATGGCGACGGCCCTTGACAGCACTGGATTGCCTGTCTTGGGCGCTTTCTTCGAGAGGCACAAGGCCCTGGCAAGGAGAAGAGGCAAGGGTGCATGTGTTTGGGACATGGAGAGAGGTCCTGTCATCGGCCGAGTAGGGATGAGGGAAAGGCGTCACATTTCTTCCTGGTGTGAAGGAGGGATGATTCTAGCACGATTACACCACCGATAGGCGCATGAGGATGAATCCAATGTAGTCCAGCCTTATCTGATCCACTCATTATGGGCCAATCCATTAACTTGTCTGTTGTTATACGGTTGAAGCGAAAATAATAATCCAGTGGATGCTATATATCTCGATTTCAAAAAAGCTTTTGAACAGGTGGCTCATAGCAAAAATGTCTTGAAATTAAAATCTTATGGGTTAGACAGTAACATTATATCATGGATAAATGATTTTCAGCATGATCGGGTGCAAAGGGTTGTTTTGGACGGTTCGACCCCACCGGCAATTGAAGTCACTTCGGGTGTCCCACAAGGTAGTGTGATAGGTCCACTCCTGTTCCTTCTGCACATAAATGATATCAATAAGGTGGTAAAAGATAAAAAGCAATTGTGAATTGATGTGACACATGGCAGTTAGAATTAAGTTTTAAAACTTGTCTAGTAATGAATTTTTGGAAAAAGAATAGTTCTCCTCCTAGCACTTAAAAAAAAGTAACAATGAATTAAAAAACGTGGAATCCATTAAATATCTTGGAATAAGACTGACACATGATCTTTCTTGGGGTAAACGCATACGTGAAATAATGGGTCAAGCTAATCATAGACTGGGATTCATCTAAAGAGTATTGGGTAAATGTGACAATCCTGTACGAAAAAACAGCTACTTTTCCCTTGTTAGACCTCATTTTGAATACGCTGCCAGTGTATGGGATCCCTAGGAAATTGGTCTAAATAACGAACTTGAACGTGTGCAGCGAAGATCGGCTAGATTTGTAAAGAGACGGTACAATAATTAAATTAGCGTAACCAGTCTATTAAGTGAATTAAATTGGGAATCATTGTCAGATCGCAGGTTGAAATTAAGACTTAATCTCTTAAACAAATTCCAAGACCATACTTTTAGTGATGATGTTAAAAATATTTTACGAACCCCAACTTAATATGGTAGACTGGGCCATAATCACAAAATTAGAGAAATTGATAGCCGAACTGACAGATTCCAAATGTCCTTTTTCTTCGTACATTTGGGGATATGAATAGCGGTAAACATGTCCAATACGAGTGAATCCTTATCATAGGTAGTTGCATATTGTATAATGGCTTGAAGGAACCCAACGAACGGCATGTTTTGGCATGTTTGATTTGCTGTTTTTATCTTCTTTTAAACAGTGAAGTTTAGAACAGTATATGAATACTAATCCTTTTTAATGCATGATATGTAGTGCATGTTTGATGAGAATTCATACCCTGCCACACACCTTTATGGTGGCTTGCAGGGTATTATTTAGATGTAGATAGGTAGATAAGCTGAGGTTACAACAGCCGTTAAGATGTAGATGGGGAAGGAGGGTATTCCGGCAACCCCCCGCCCAACTTGCCAAACCACGTTGTAGCAATTAAGTAGCCAAAATGAGTAGTATATTAGCTTGTTGGACACGAAGTAAGTTGTCCAACCCAGAAGAAAAAAAGCTTTTTCCGTTTCCACGGAGTCCCTTCTCCTTCGCAGCGCCCCGTGCGGCCGCCCGGGTCGTCCGGGCCTTCAGCTGGGCCTGTGGAGTATGATTTAAGGAACGGAGGAAGGAAAACCCGACGCTGGAATTAGCCCACTCTCAAGGAAATGGGAGGAATAAGTGCACCGGCCATTCTAACTGACGGTCGAGGAAAAACTTGGAAATTTGACCGTTTTCCTCATATCTAAAGCCATAATGCCATAATGGCTGTGAATTGATTCAAGGCTCTGCCAAGTTTCGCAGATCCTGAAGAAGAGATAAACATTTCTCTCTCTTCTTTGAAAGCGAGTCAATGACTGAAATCGACTTAAGCAACAGCTGCTCGGCCTAGTCTTCAATAAAACAGGTCAATCTAAGGTGGGCCCTCATCGATCTTAACTAAAACAAAGAAGATTAACTGGCATTTGTTACGCGTCTTTTAGGGAATTCACTGCGGGGATTCTTAGATCGTGCTCTACTATATCCAATACGAACCACTTCACTTTGAACCGAAACACTTAAAAGGTCCCGCATGAGTTACCAAGATGTTAAACAATATTTGGCTGAGGTACAATGCCACAAATGCTCAATGTTATTATCAAAACAATTTTCCCCTCACCTGGGATTACAAATGCTGTGAAAAATATATTTTGTTCCTTGTATTTTAATGTACCCCTTACATTAGCAGCCGTTGAAATGCACCTTATTACGCAAGATTGCAAATATTATGTTGGCAATCAAAGGTAAGAATTTCATTTAAATATGTTACTTTCCAACAAAATGCATATTGAGGAGTTTCCTATTTTGAAGATTCTATTAATTGTTTATAGTTATAATTTATAAGATCAAATTTTAATTATCTCGATATAAATAGATCTTTAAATGTGTATAATTCAGCACATTCACGAGACAACTGATGTCACAATCAATCTTGTCAGATGCGCTAGCTTACAAAAATGCTCTCAGCATCGGTTGGGCACCATCAAAAGGGAAGAGATTTTCCACTCGTCACCTTGTCCGAAGTCTCTTTTGATTTAAGAGGCTATGAATGCTTCACACCCTGTCAACGACCGGGTAACTTGTATTCGTTTATGTCAAAACGGAGAGACAATAAGATCGAAACGAGGAAATTAAAAAAATTGAAGCGCTCTTTAAGAGATTAATTTCATTTTCCCAGTCCCTATTGTCCTCTCTTAGGCTATTGTTATTTGCATACTGCCGGAAACAACTCACGGGTCAGTCGGAAACTGACGAATCCGCATATTAAGGCTCCTCGACGAAAACAGCCAGTGGGAGCGATCATGTTCAGCGGAATGAAGACTTTGAAAACACTGCCGCCTTCGTCCAACGCGCTTGATTTATAAATAAAGCCTCGCTCACAACGATGCAGAGGTAAACAGGAGGAGGAGAGGATATGAGGCAGCCGGAGGGGCGTGGGGAGAAATATTCTCCGGGAACTAAACATTTCCCGTGGCACGCGCGCGCCACAAGGGGTGCCTGCGCATTATCAATCGAGTGAGAGGGGGGGGGGGGTTACGAAGGGGGGGCGGGGGGAGGGGGCTGAAATGGGGGCTAAGATGGTGACTCGATTCATTGCCCCCTGGGATCTCGGTACACCTCACGAACCAGCACTTGCCAAGCAAGCACGAGCGGAGTTTCGTCGTTCATTCAATGCCGGCATTCATTATTAGGCGATTATTTGATGGATACATCTACACAATACCCTGCAAGCGACCATAAAGGTGTGTGACAAGGGGTGAATTCTCACGAAATATGCACAACAAAGCATGCATAAAAAAGGATTAGTATTTATATACTGTTCTAAACTACACCATTTAAGAACAGATAAAAAGAGCAAAGCAAGCATGCAAAAACATGCTGTTAGTTGGGTTAGCTTTAAGTGCTCATACCAACATGCAGCTACCAATGTTATCCATTGCTACACTCGTACTGGATATATTTACCGTTATTCATACCCCTAATTGTCCGAGGAAAAAAGGACATTTTGAATCTGTCAGTTCGGCAATCAATTTCTCTAATTTTGTGATTATGGTCCAGTTACCATAGTAAGTTGGGTTTCGAAAAATATTTTTAACATCATCACTAAAAATATGATTTTGGAATTTATTTAAGAGATTAAGTCTAAATTTTAAACTGCGATCTGACACTGATTCCCAATTTAATTCATTCAATAGACTGGTTACGCCAATAAAGTTATTATACCGTTCCTTTACAAATCTTGCCGATCTTCGCTGCATACGTTCAAGTTTTTAGACCGATTTCGTAGGGATCCCATACACTGGTAGCATATTCCAAATGAGGTCTAACAAGGGAAAAGTAGCTGATTTCTCGAACATGATACTTGTTTTGAAAGATACTGAATGGTTTGGAAGCAGTCGGAAGTATTGTGATGAAGAGATCAAGTAATACTAAGGACATAATAGGGAAAATTCAGAAAGCAAAACTGGCGTTCATTGGCGGTATGTCCATCCATCAACCGACTGTCCTGCAAGGCACCTCGACGCTCAAAGACAGGCGGTGACTCTTCACCAAACATACACTTAAGTTACACTTGTGCTAGGTACCTGTGAATATCACGATATGAGTGTAGAAGCTGGAAAAAGTGTCCTACAGGGCTTGATTTTTGGCACAGCATGGGATTGCAGAGAAAGAGTGGTGAATTTTGTGGGTGAAGGGTAAGAATAGTTAAGGAACGTATTAGAATCATCATCATCATGGGTCAACAATCCTAGGATTGGTTTGACGCAGCCCTCCACTCGATTCTTCTATCGGCCAACCTCTTCATATTAACGTAGTTCCTCTCTTTCACGTCCTTTACGACCTGTTCTATTTAACTCATACGAGGCTTGCCTTTTCCATTCTTCCCGTTCACTTTTCCCTCGGCAATTGTCTTCACCAGGGTATCGTGTCTCAACATATGGCCGATTTAGTTGTCCCTTCTTCTTTTTAGAGTTTTCAGCAGACTTCTCTTTTCTCTTACTCTTCTTAGCACTTCCTCGTTACTTACTCGGTCGATCCATTTAATCTTCAGCATTCTTCTGTAGTACTACATTTCGAATGCATCTACCATTTTCTTCTCCGCTGCTCTCATCGTCCGTGCCTCACTGCCGTAAAGAAACATGCTCCAAATTTATGTCCTGATGAACTGTTTCCTTACTTCTATTACTTCTATTCCGAATGTCCTGCTGTAAGTAGATTCGTATTACAATGAAGGCGTTAATAAGATTGCATCGACACCTATTTATCATCCTATAAGGCTCCGTAATTTGGGGTTGTAGGAACAGCACTCATTCAGTTGACTGAGAGGAATTTCACACGCCGTAATATCTGTAGGTAATGTTTCCGCAATTTTCCTTGGACACCCACGCCTTTCACGAACGCCTTCTTTAAATCCAAAACATAAACTATTGCACCGTGAATGCATTCCATATACCTTCCTATTAATATCACTATTGAAGGACTCGCGTTTAGTGCTCACTTACGTACAGTGCGCAGGAATTTTTGCACACAAATTTGATACAAATTATGTGCCTCGTTAGTTAGTTATTTATTCAGGGGAGGCGACCGACAGCTGAGGTCATTTGCGCCATATAGGATAGGTTGATTATTGGATAATGGTAGGAGTTTTCAGGGAACGGAGGAAGGGTGGAGAGAAATCCGGCGTCGACATTAGCCTACTCTTAACGAATGGCACCAAGGGGACCACGGTTTTACGTACCATCCGACGGACGGAGTACTGGACTTGAAATGCCCTCCACTAGGCACTCAAGTGGGGATCGGTTTTCCACTGAAAAACCCGGGCCCTCGGGATGGGAGGCCAGTACTCTAGCCACCACACCAACCCGACCCCCAATGTGGCTCGTGTGAAACGTATCTATATAGTTTTTGTTTCAAATTTGTAAATACAGATATTAAGGACCAAACAGAGAACACTTGCTGTAATTTTCCGTCCCAACGTACGAGACCAACCAATGTCTGAATCCAAAAGTATGAGAATCGCTCTCCTCTTTTTTGGGAGTCATTGATTGGCGCTCCTCGATTTGGATATCGCGGTCACGGCAGGGATGGACTTGTCTCAATTATGATTCCCTTCAAAGCGGTTATTGTACTTATAAAGAGAATGGAATGGATAAATTTATAGGGGAAACTTAAAACACACGATGTTCAATTAAACATAGTTAGATTTATCTACGATTCCCACTGTTTTTGAGGTTGACATGACCTCTGATAGCAATCAGGGGGGAACGACAATTTCGATTATGGGAGGTATGCCCATCGTTTACCATTTTCTCTTTTTTCCACGGTTTATCTATTTTCGACCAATATATTGCAACAGGGGAAATCCGTGTTTTATTTCACCCCAGCATTGGGAGCAATGGGTTTGGGTGAACGCAGGCGATCCAAGCAGAGCCTCTAAATGTGATCGTGCGACATTTGCTTTACTCTGTACTCCCAAGAACTTCAGCCAATGTAAACAGTTAGGGCTACACCGAAATACACAGCTAACTGTCATCATTTGAGACCTTGATCAGCGTGGGAAGAGTGCCTAGAGCACAGGCCTCCATCCCGAGGGCCCGGGATCGAATCACTTGCGGATTATAATCCTATTATTCACAGGAATACCAGCCCCTCCTGAGAGCGCTTTGAGCCCAGTACTCGGTCCGTCGGATTAAATTGACACCTTGGCGCCTTCGGCTAAGAGCTGCCAGTTCCTCTCCACCCTTTCCCCGACGCCTGCTAAATTCCATCCCCTGCCCTATGATTCGCCTCTCTTCAAATGGCGCAATTTACTTTTGCTATCGGCTGCTATCCTCCAAAAAAAAACAAGGGAGCTCTCATGAACCCTATAGGGAGACAAGGAAAAGTGAAGAGCACCCTTTCACGAAGCATGCGGAACAGTCCATTATTTCACGTCCCAACTGACGGCAGAAGGCTGATCTCGAAATGATCTTCGTAGAGCTCTCAAGGAAGGATCCAATCCCTTAGAGGACCCCTTCCATTTAAGGGGTATGAACTCGGGCCTCTGAGATAGGAAGCCAGCGCTCTATCCCAAAAATGGACAATTTTCTCAATCTCTTGCTTCTCGCCGATTGATACGGTGATCGATAAGTCTGCAATCGAAGGTGCAATCGAGAGTGGAGGGGAGAGAGAGGCCCAGCCATCGTCAAACGGAGGAGAGATGACAAACAAAAAGCCATCTCCCCTTATCGCCCTCATTGGCATCGTTTCCCTGGCGTCGCGCGGCCGTAACAGAAGATCGACAATGATTGACCGGATTCCAAAGAGCAAGCAACTCAAATGGCGCGCAGGCTGGACTAAAGAAGAACAGATAAGAGGGGCAAGGCGCACTCGCAAGTCTTCTGCTTCCGTCGAGTGCAGTCAAAGTCATTGAAATTGAAGAGCGCAAAGGTAGAACATTTAAAAAGTTTGGCTATAACGACTTCTTCAGTTTATCAATTTTTATTATTCAGTGCATCGATTTATGATTATTTTTTGGAGCAAATATGAAGATCAAAAATTCAGGAGTTTGAATTGAATTGAATAAGGCGATACTTTGTGAAAAATTGACTTAGTGAAAGAGAAACTTTACTTTGTATTTTTCCACACTTTTATTTGAGACACCCTACCGGTTTCGACACTCCCGTGTCATTGTCAAGGGTTCTGATATGAGCACGGCGGCAAGCCCTTATATATGCATACTCCAAGAGGGATAAACTACAGGAGTGGGAGGGTTAGATGGTATGCGTCAGGATGGTCAGGATGACGGGGAAATTCTTTTAAAGGTGGGACGGGAACATGGTACAATGCGGATAGATTGAAGGGTACAATTTCATTTAATAATTTTGGTTACAAAACATTGGAAGCAGATGCAATCTCAAAATTTTCTAAGAAATCCAGCTTTGCACCTTTGTCATGAACATTTTAAATCTCCACTCTAAAATCAGACATGTGATTAAAACCAGATAAATGAGAAGCAAAGACTGACTTGTCACCATGAATAAAATAATTAAAACTTTCCTTTGTCCTAATGTTAAAACTTCTACCCGTCTGACCTATATAAACACAATTGCAGTCCTGAGTATCACAACTTAACAAATACACTCCAATTTTGTCTAAAGGATTAAAAACCTCTTTAGAATTAAAAAGTAAATTTCCAATGGTTATTCTAGAACAAAAACAAGGCCTCAAATTTACGTTGCGAAATATTCTATTAAAACTGTTGGACATGGAGTTGCTTATAAACTTCGTCCATTTTCTTGTCTGGGGGGACAATTTGAGAAAGGCTGGTGGATGATGAGGTGGTCAAACTTCTTTATTTCCTTTTTTCAATGAGAGAAGACTCATAACCGTTCCTGATCGTAAGGAGTTAAATGGTATTCAATTCTTTGTTAAATTCTTCACCTGTCAGCGGAACAGAAGTCAAACGATTTAAAAACGAGCGAAAAGCAGCCAGTTTATGAGAATAATGATGGTTTGGGTCCTTGGGAATGATGGCATCGGAATAAGTGCTTTTTCGATAAATAGAAAAATGGTGATTGCACTTATTGAGGGAGAGAGTTAAATCTATAAAGTTTAAGTTATTAATGCCAATCTCCTCCTCCTCCGCCAATCTCCACCTTTAAGAAGCATTTCCCTATCATCCTGAACTTCAACACATACCATCTAACCTTCCCACTCCTGCAGTTTATCCCTCATTTGCAGTATATATAAGGGCTTGCCACCGTGCACGTATCAGAACTCTTGACAATGACACGGGAGTGCCGAAACCGGTAGGGTGTCTCAAATAAAAGTGTGAAAAAATACAAAGTCACGTTTCTCTTACATTCAGGAGTTTGTATTATATGTTTCACTCACATTCAAGTCACTCATGATCGTGCTTTAACCACTTGTTTGCCTGAATAGCAAATATACCACAATCCAAAGACCACAGAAAGATGGTATCGGTCATATTTGCCATGACTTTCAGTCTTTAACGCCGGATTCCCCTCCTGCTTCTCTAAATAGTACACGAAATGGAATTGATCGGGAGAGTGGCATGTGACGTGGCTTGCAGGTGGAAGGCAGACTTTGCTTCGGCCGATCTCGTAGTCGACCGTCGACATCACGCAAGTAGTTGTGGCTGGCGGTAATCCATTTATCGGCAAGGACGGTTTTAAAATCAGAGGCTTCGGGTAAAAATGCGACATTTTGAGAGACAAATTGATTGTAAAAGCGTGAAAAGATAGCGTATGAATTTTCACCTCGATGTATTGCAAATTGTGTCAGATTTCCGAACCAACGTAGAGCACTCATTTCTTTGGAATCGATTATAAGCTTCGAATAGGTTTGACCATGGCATTCATAGATGAATGGTAAATCAGTACACACGTCATTTATTTAAAGAAATAAATTAAAAAGAATATCCTCTCAACGAATACTCCTTTTGATGCAATCTAAATATCATATTTCTGAAGGACTAGTGAAAACAAATTAAATATTTCATTAGTCTTCTTAAGTGAAGCACTTATGACATTCATACATTATCTACATTATGACTCACTCAAACTATCAACTGGAAAATGATGATGCCATCTATAATCACAAATGTATAGCAATACATCCTGCAATCCACCATAAAGGTACATACCTTTATGGTGGATTGCATGGTATTATGCAGATGTAGATGTAATAAATGCCTCAGCAAATTGAAAGCCCCTAGGCTTGCCCTACCAATCATGGCTCTGTTAAAATACGGAGGGGAACCTTACGCAAGAGGCCCTTGATGCCTCTGCGTAACTGTGACTACATCGGTTTATCAACTTTCAAACACGTCGTGCATAACGCTCGCATTCGACGAGTCTCTCTCGTTCGCGTTATTTTCGCCGTCTCGCGAAGGCATCCCTCTCCTGGTTTACAGCAGTTTTGACGAGCGGCACGGCTTGCCTTTGTGGAAGGAGCGATGGTTGGGGGGAGGGGGATTCTTGGCGAGGATGGGGAGCACGGGTATGTAAATATGGAAGCGCAGGCGGGAAGAGCCGAAGGTTTTGAGTAGGCCATGCCAATTTCAAGAATAACCTCAGACTTCGCCCTGGATGTCGCAACTGTTTTAAAAGGATTGCTTTTGGGGGACTAGGGAAGAAAACGGACGGCAGAGGGAGAGAGGACGGGTTGATTCAAAGGCGTGGGGGGGAGGAGAGAGTAGTGGAACAAGAAGCACGGAAATAAAACGATGAAGCGACCGATTGCTGCGGGCAGAGCCTGACCTTGGGACTGCATCGAGCGTGTGTAATCATCGGATTCCTCGACCAAATGCCTTGTTACCTGTCTCCAGCTATATCTTGCCTCCACGCGCCTAGAAAATACGACCTGGGTGACGACACTGCCGGAAACAAGGGAGAGGAGAGAAAAAATCGGCGGCAAAGAGACGGAATTAACGCCGTAGACCTTTACCGAACAAACGCGGGTGCCTCAGGGTATGCCCAAAGGTCCTTCCCGCGTCCGATTAGGGCGACAATAAAACTTGGCGCTTGCGCAGACTTCGCTTCGGGGGAAAACGAGGCGAGGGAAGCGTGGAAGGAGCTATTCCTAAAATGCCACCACCGCGATTGGCTGTGATCGCAGGGGGTGATGGGACGGATTTCTGCGGCCAGTCTTAAGGCTCGAGGTCTGCCAAACATTCTTGATTGACACCTCTATTACGGGCAAGGAGGCAGGCTGCTTCCTCATTACAGCGTGTTCTGAAAACAAGAGCTGCCTGGGATGATCGAGGAATTCCAATTATCTGAGAAAATGTTACAGCGTGTCATAGAAGCTACTTCAAGATGTCAGTCTGACGAAAGAATGAGCTACTTGGTACTCAGGCTCCTTCAAAGACTTTAACATGGCCGCTCTCTCCAGCAATCGCCGTCCAATCTTTATCCTGAACGTTCCACATCCAGTCCTTCTTCCACTATATCGACCTATTTGCCTTATTCAAAATACCTTCAGTCATTCCTTTCTTCAAAATTAATCTTATTTTTTTCCGTACTATGAAATAAAGAGAATCACACCCGAATTGAGCCTTCTCTCTCTCTAGCCCCGAATGCTCCAAAATAGAAATCTTGGAAATATTTTAATTACATTCTTATTAAAAGACCCGTCATCATTGATTCCTCCTCCTGGATACCTGCCCCTTTGACCGGCGCAACAATCCTGCGACTAGTCTAAGCGCAAAGTCTTTGCAGAACGTGTATGAGGTAAATCAAGTAAAAATGAGAGATAGATGTTTAACGATTTATATTACGTATTAATAAAGAAAAGTAATTTTCATGGTGTGTTAATAAAATCTCCACATGATAGAAGTTTCGTTTTCTGGCATTAAGCTAAGGATCTTTAGAATGGGGGAAAGCATTGAAATTGAAACATACGCATTTTAAATAAAACTCTCCCAAAGGTTGTTCTTACTGCTCTAACGGGTGAAACCAAATGAAAAGTTTTTTTTTAAGAATTAATAAGTGTTTTGTTTCATTACCATCTATCTCTTCATATGACAACACTATCATAAAAAATCTGCACGTAAAGGTAGTTTTTTACTAAATATTACCCGAAACAATCGAACGTGGCAACATACTACTCCTGCAGATGTCGATAAAACATTGGTGAGTGCAAAATTGCTTTCTGCGAGTGTTACAACTGTTAGTTATTTTCTAACTTGACAACATTGATGAAGGCATTTTTCCTATAGTTACACTATCTGAATTATCATTTCGCCATGGCAATTCTCAATACACAATTAGTTTACAAAGGAAAAAGTAAATTATGGCAACCAATAAGAATAACCAAAAAAGAATTCTGAACGATTAAAATTTTCTCCACATGCCAATGAGCGGGAGAAAATAGCGAAAAGAAAAAGTACGATCATCTGCACACCAGAAATTTGGAGAGACGTTAATACTATGAAACATCTCCGAATTGGAATACAGAGACGATGGCAACTGAAAACGGCAAAAACTTATGGCTTCAGTAAATGTCATGAAAAACATTTTGTCGTAATTTTGGCTAAGGTGTAAATAATTGTAGAAACTGATATTTAATGGCTTATATCGATTCCTCAAGCAGAAGTACCTGCAAAGACTTTCAAAATTTAATGTTTTATTCTTCTTTAGACATTCACTAAACTGTTTGTCTGCACAAGTTAACTCACTGCGAGATCAAGCAGTGAACCTCTCTTAGTTTTAAATGAAAGCGTCCGTCACTTCTGCATTCACCCCGAGTAACTGCATCGCAAACTGCCCCCAAATGCTTTGTTCCTTGCCTTTTCAGCGGCATGTAATCCTTTCGCAATTAATTACTGCGATAAAAATTGTAGCTGATTCGAATTCTAAGGAAAATAGTTGTAAAAAATTAAAAGCAAAAATGTCTTTCTGAAAAAATTGAAAGCCACTGAACTCATCCACACTGACTGCGCAGATTATCTATTCTTTAACTAAGAGCAGCATGGACGCCTAATATAATCCCCCGTGCATTCCTCGTTACATTTCCACTTGCCAACTGCTAACGGTTACTCTAATTCCTGGTCCCCATGCGTTACTGAGAATATTGTTGTACATGGGGTGAGTAGAATAGTTTTTCGAAGACGTCACCAGCTTGCATGTAGGTAATATAATTTAGCAAAAGTTATGACAATAGCAAAGGCAATCACATATTTTGACTTTATTGGCATTTTTTCTTCTGAAAGCTTCATTAATTAAATTTTTTTGCTGAATCCGAAGCCTCATTCTTCTCATCCTGCATAAAAACCTAAGGTTCGTAAAAACTGCCACTGAACTCGGCGTGAATTTACATCTGGTTAGTAAGAGTTTGTACTACCGTCGGCGAAATTCATGCATTACGGAAGAAGCCGCCATACCTCGTGACACCTGCGATATCTCAAAAAGATCTGATTCGTAGATTGTTCTTGGTACTTTGAGCATTTCCTGATAATTCCTCACTCGCTCGACGGGTCCAGAGGTAAATCACGAATTCAAACAGGTAAATCTATAGTTCACTGACTACTCACTGTCGTCAGAATCCATTAAATTTTAATGAAGTTTTCTGCCAAGACGTCTAATTTACGTTATTTATAAAGGTAAATGATTTTATGGATGAGTTTCTTCAGTACAATAGTATTGACGAATGATTTGGTTGGTTATTCAGGGGAGGCGACCGACAGCTGTCATTTGCGTCATTTAGGATAGGTGGATAATTTGGTAATGGTAGGAGTTTTCAGGGAACGCAGGAAGTGTGGAGAGAAACCCGGCGTTGGCATTAGCCGACTCTTAACGACAGGCGCCTAGGGGACCACGGCTTAACGTCCCACCCGACGGGCGGAGTACTGAACTTGAAATTCCCTCCACTACGCACGCAAGTGGGGACCGGTTTTCCACTGAAAAATCCGCCACTTCCGGGAATCGAACCCGGGCCCTCGGAATGGGAGGCCAGTACTCTAGCCACCACACCAACCCGATCCCCTATATTGACGGATGAACCCTGGGAACTTTCCCCGAGGCTTATAGCGGCAATTGAGGGAAGAGTCGAATAGAGTGAGTATGGGGTGATAATCCTCGCTCACCTAATTCGAGCAAATGCTGAAAGGGGGTCCAAAAAGAAAGAGGAGAAAGCTTGGGAGGCCCTGGGACAGGGACGGGGGCCGAGAGGGGCTCAGGAGCTGCTTAGCCGTCATGGGAAGCGGAGCTCAGCGGATCGAGCGCTCGGCGTCCCGAAGAATACCTACGCACTGCACCCAACGATCGCCATTCCCTCGCCACAGGCATTACTCCTCGGGGAACGCCGATTTCCGTTATCTGCCAAGGTTGGCACTGACCTCCATTGGGAGAAGGATGTTTGCAGTCGCATACTATCTTTCATAAAGCATGAATCACACGATCATTTTTCACGTCCCTTTTCAGGGATAGCTCAAATGATAGCTTAAAAATGATCGTCTGACTTGATCACTTCACGGATAGCGGCAATGATATGGATCGCTATCCCTTTTTTCGTCATTTGAGCGCGTCCTTTTTTCCGTCCCTCGAGCCTGTCATTTAGCCGATCAGAGCGCACGCTCTGAAAGAAACGTTTGGCTGCAGCCTAAAGCTGTCGACGACGATGTAAATAATCCATAGTTACGAAGTTGTTCACCGCATCTCGCGAACAGAAATGATACGAGAGGGGACGGTAAAAATGATCGTGTGAGCGGAGAAATGATAACTTGAGCTATCATTTTTGCGGTCCCTGAAAGCTATAGCTTAAATGATCCCTTTAAAGGGACGAGGAAAATGATCGTGTGATTCGGGCTTAAGCATAGATGTTTTGCATTTGGGATTTGATCAAAGGCAATGTTTTTATATTGGTGATTCATTAAGCCTTAGCACAACATGGCAATTTTAGCAACTTTGCTATGACTTATTCTCGCCTTCTCCCTTTAGCAAAGAATACGAGTCTTGAGTATCGATGAAATTAATTTATCAATCTACAACTAATGTCGGCGTTAAGAACGATATGCCACTGCACTTTGAAAATTTGTATCTGAGTATGTGTTAATGCTAATGCAATTTAATATACATCGTGTTGGCGGTAATTGTATTGCCATTTCAGTGATTGTTTTAAATCAATGACAAATTTAAGAATTTAGACTCGACAATGAAATAATCAACTGCGCGCATCCGGAAATTAGCAGTTTTCTAAACTTGATGAACTTTGCCACTTTTGTCTAGGGAAAAATACTAGTTCTACAGCATTCAGCTTTCATCAAAAGTTGCAAGAATGAATAAAGATACATATAAGTGCAAACTTATATTTACAAAACACCTATTTTAATTTTAATTAACTAAAATGTTTAAACATTATCTAGGAAGAGAGGAATGTTTCCTCTCTTCCTTCTCATACGTTGTCTTCGGGCTCACGATTGTATATTTAGATTGATGTGATGAACGGGCCTTGGTGACAACCAGGAAAGTAAATATTTGTTAGTGACTGCTGGCGCATTGTTATGAGAGAGACTTAAGATGAAGGGCTGGAATAAATCCAATTACCAATGCTCCTTAGCGTAATCGACGTAACAATACAGCGATAAACTTCTTTTTCTTAGCGTACTCACCTCTGGAGGCTTGGGACGCGAGGTTAGTGACGTGGAGGGGGTTAATGAGTCTGAATCATCACCTCTGTGAACAGCGGTTCGGAGGGAGGCGAGGCATAGCATTTCTAGCCTACCAAAAATGTTTTCAAGGATGAATTGGAGTTGTCGTTCACATACATTTCATCTTCCGGGTTGCGCTGCATTAGCGTGTTTAATTCTTAAACTGAAAAAAGGAGGATCATTTTTAAAGGAACAAAAATAAAATAATACGTTTTTAAAGTATTTCTGATGGGTTTACTTGAAATTTCAATTAATCGAACATGTCACCACTTTTCTAAAGCTCGATGGAAAATTATTCAGTCGCGGCACACGTTCACTCTTGGATGTTTTCATGATGCCTTAATATAATTTATTCTCACATTAATCATATACTTTTGGATCATAGAAAAATAAATAAATTGAAACGTTTTAATAAATATCTTTAATTTTTCGATTCGGGTCAAATTCGGGTCAAAACATGTGTTTTATGAATATAAGTTTGCCCTCATATGTATCTTTATTCATTCTTGCAACTTTTGATGAAAGATGAATGCTGTAGAATTAGTAGTTCTCCCTAGACAAAAGTGGCAAAGTTCATCAAGTTGAGAAAACTGCTTATTTCCGGATGCGCACAGTTGATTATTTCATTGTCGTGTCTAAAGTCTTAAATTTGTCATTGATTTAAAATAATCACTGAAATGGCAATAAAATTACCATCAATCGGATGTATATTACATTGAATTAGCATTAACACATATCCAGATTTTCAAAATCCATTTCATATCCAGATTTTCAGAAATTTTAAAAGTGCAGCGGCATATCGTTTTTAACGCCGAAAGTGAAGCTGGCATTTGTCTTTGTATTTTTGCAAATGAATTTGTCACCTTTGTGCAAGGTACGTGCAATGTGAAATAAAACCACAGAGTAGCTTACCCAAACGTAATTCTGTTTACATAATGGGCACGGATAAAGTTGGAACATGCGTTGAAAACATTTTTAAGCGTATTACACCGAATAGTCCTAAGCAGTTGTGCAGTTCAAATTCTAATGCATACGAATTTGCATTTAACTGCACCAAATGGATACGGAAATGCATACTAGGGCCAAAATTAAAAAGATTGCACAATTATCGATGAGAGAGACTCGATATCAACGGAATTAACAAGATCTTCCATTTCAATAACTGCATTTATACCGTGGACATCGTATAACGGCTCTAATAGCACGAATGAAAATTGTTTACGTGCATTTCAAAGGTATTTTGACTCTGAAAAAGTACAATTTCATCAGATCTCTACATTTAAATTGAATGACTGTAGTTTATATTATAAATAATTTCAAATCAATTGAAGGCAATGACAAAATAACACTTCATCCACATCATTTATAATCTCCATGACATCTCACCAACCGATTGAAAATTTAAATTAAATTTATTTTCATGATAACACCGTAGGCTACATGGATCATACACACGTTTAATGTTGGAAGTCACAAAAGTGATAGCCGGCTCAGGGTCAGGTTTAAAAACTCTACGATAAATAAGCGCTTGGAATTCAGAGGTTAAGTGACTCCGAGTGACTGTTTGCATTCATCGGGCGGACTCCGTCATTGGCGAGGAGCGATGACTACGGATGGATAGCGCGTCAGTCGAGCCCGAGTGCCGATATATCTCTGTGGTGAGAAAAGATCGATTCGTGGAGTGACACGGAGCAACTGGTTCGATGTGAAGTCGCTCTTGCGACCACGCCTCGATAATGCCGCCTCGAAAATACACGGCGAGATGAATGAAACGCAAATTTCAGAAGAATTAGAGGAAAATCATACTCCATTTCATGTCGTTCTTTTTACTTACATATATATATATATATATATATATCCGCCGGCAGTATAGAGGTGAGAACCAGAGAATCCGCCCACATTTTCATTTCTAAGGCATGGGAATATCCTGGCCTCAATCTCCAACATTGAGAGCCCCCATTGGTCACCTTTTCCTCCCCTCCACCAGCCCCTTCTTCCCCCTCCTTTTTTCCCTTCCACCCCCTCACTCTACCCGGAGAACATCACTCTCTCCGGATCGAGAATGGCGCCATGAGCGTCGAAACGTCTCCCAGTTTACTTTGTGAGTTTCTCCTTTTTTCGTGTATCTATGTTTTTTATATATATATATTTATAGGTATATAAAGGAATGTAAATGAAGGAAATTAGCTTATAATATTGGAAGATGGAACCTCCATGAGGAGCTACAATGAAGCTTCAAAGAAAATCATATAAAAATACATCAGTGGTTGTCAAGAACAGGTAAAAAAAACCTACTTCACTACCTTCCTCCTACAGGAGGAGTTTTTACGGCCTCCGAAGACCACTCCTTTACACTATGCAACTACCTCTAAATCTACGTAATACCCTGAGAGTCACTGCAAAGGTGTATGGTGGGGGGTGAGTGATCACCCACTTACAACATGCAACTAAGAGGCACTGTGTCACTACTTCAATGAAAGATTTCAGATATAAGGGCCACGTAAAACTACATGATTGGAATGTCCTTAGTTATGAAGTGATTACTGATATATCTTTCGGTACACTTCATACCCAACAGGAAAATAACTTAATATTGAATCAAAACAGAATTTACCTAGTGCGAGATTAAAATGCAAGGAAACAATTAAATCGAAAATCTTCATCTTGATCGCCAATTCGATTAGTGAGGGTATAATTCACCAAATATGTGGTGCGTTAGGTAGTAGGAACACAGACAGAGTGTAGAGGACCGTGAATTTAGTTAGTATTATATGCTGATAGTAGGATTACAAAGTCCAAAGTATTCGGTTCCGGGATGTTTTTGGCCCAAGATTGGGATTTTTCGATTATAATTGGAGCACTTTCACGACTTCCGCGAAGTTTTATTTGCCTGTTTACGTAAAAGCATAAATTTAAAATTGATAACTGTTGCACTATGCGTACCTTGATGCCTAATTTTTAATTATTAATACGATCAACATTGACAATCAACAGAATTGTAGAAATTAACTCATGAGTCAATTTTTCCAGAAATTTCCATGTGCACTACTTGTCCATACATGCATGCAAATATATTGAGGCAAAGTTGGAATGGCAAGTGGATTGATCATATATTCAGATTTATAAGGCAAGGCCGAGTAAATTCAATGATAAGAATTCCTGAGTTTTACGGTATTATTTTCAGCAACGACCACTGGAAATCCATCGATTCAACGCATAATTTGTAGAATACTAAATGATGTTTCAAGTGGAATCGAACTCGCCCGAACACGTGGGCGGAATGTTTTCAAAACCTTTGTCCTAGCCTGATAATCTCGGGGTAGATACGAGAGGGTGGGCAACGCCCTTGCTTGCCGTTAATCATCCCTCACCCAGAAAGTAGCTCATTTGAAATGAACGAGCACATCATCATCAGTCACAAATCCTGCGTTGGGTTTGACGCAGCTCTCCACTGATTCTTCTATCGGCTCATCTATTCATATTTCTTCTCTTTCACATCCTTCATCACTTGTTCTATGCACGTCATACGAGTCTTACCTAATGAACTCCCACAGCTTCCACATTTGAATGCAAAGCCTGAAAAAGTTATATTCGTGGAGTTATTATCCACACAACATGAACAATCCAACGGAGTCTCGGTATTTCCAGGTCCCGCTGCGCGGAGCCGGGCCGCGACGCGCGATCGAAAAATCGAGTTTATTCTCGTCGTCGCAAACTTTTTTCAAATATTTTTACGGAATAACCTAGAAATATCTTCAATTTATACTCTGATGAAGTAACCCAGAGAAAATTTTCCAAATAAGGATTGTATTATCTACTTTATGTAAAAATTGTCTAAAAAAGGGTCAATATAATAAAGTCAATAGCACTCAAATATAGGCAAAAATGTCTGAAACTTATGCATAGTATAGGCAAAGTACCCTGTTCACAATTGGCAATGTTTTTTATTTCATAAAAATCCTTTAGTTACTCCTATATATGCTCAACTTTTAAGATTTTCGAAGAAAATGAGAGCGGGTTCTTTTTTCGAAATTTGGTCGTGTTTGAGCCTCTGTATCTAAGTAAGGAGTAATACCTATGAAAAATGACTTACCATTCCATAATTAACAATCATTTTTGTGTATACGTGCCAAGTTTCAAGACGTTATCTTATAAAATAGCAGTTTTGGACTTTTGTCCGGTGAATTGCGATCTGTGCTGTGTGCTCCGGTCATCGGAATAATCCCAGATTCCCGCGCACACAGCTCGCGGGCGGAAATTGAAAGACGACCACCTCGGGCTGCAGCGAACGATTACTCTTTGTAGACAGGCCGCCCGCAAGGGAAGACAAAACGCCCCTCGGGCCACGGAAGAAGAAGAAGACGGATCACAGCGGCAGACGATGAGTCCGGAGACGCCGGCGAATATGAGGCGAGACGCACCAGCGGCTAAGCAAAGCGCCTGAGTCACCTACGAGCGCTTGTGGGCGGAGGCCAAGTGTCTCCGTGCAGACATTCCTCCAGACAGTACCAGTGTGGCCCCGACGGGGATGGAAGGGGAGTGGCAGCGAAGGATGCCACGGGTCGTGCCAATTCACCAGAGAGAGGAGAACGCGGAACAAATAGCGCCCCACCCCATTCGATGAGCGCGGCAGAGTACGACTCGCGGGCCACATTAGGGGATGTAAAATTGAAAAGGGAAATAAAACTATCGTAGTCTAATTAAAATGTAATCATCCAATGCATACTCACATGCACTGGAATTTGTACATAGAATTATCATAGTTTCAACGACTGACTCCATCCGGGAATGGCTTGTTTAATAAAATCTTTTAAAACAGGACATTAATAATTTCTCTCAAGAAATGCAAACTCAACGCTCATAAAAAACCAATGAGAGAAATTTTAAATCATTTATTTATGTAATAGAGAAACTTAATCAATACTATTACTTTTAATAATATTACTGTACATTTTTATCGCTTTCAAAAATACGTTATGCCTTTCGAAAACATGTTCGTCACCTTCCATCTCAAATGTTTGTCGGCCCTTGGTCTCGAGGAAAAGCTAGGAATTTGATCAGCTTCGGATTTCACTGACGGCCGGTGAAAGGATAAGACCTACTATAACGCCCACTATTGACTATTGCAATACCCAGTTAAGTGTTTAGTCGAGATATTCGGATGCAAATACGCGAAAAACCTCAGCAGACACTTTCAGGGAAGCCTGGAAGGTCAGACCTGCGGTAGAACAGAGCGGAATTCTCACAATAAGAGTCACATGTCTAACGCCCCCTATTTCGACAGCTTTACAGCTGTCATCGTCCAAGCCTCATTGCCATAAAGAAATATGCTCCAGATATAATATTAGGAACTCGCATCCTAAAGTTATAATACCATTGAATTTACGGAACGGTAACGCCGTCATACTTCTTTCCGATTCAACTTTAAAGTCTTCCACAAGTAGGAAATATATTAAATAGCCCAGGGATTCCAGGTGTGGGGTCCCATTTGATGATCGTGGTGGGAGTGAGGAGGGGTCAATCAGTGGGGGCAACAGATGATGAACGCCTCCCTGAGGATGTCTGAGCTGTCCCTTTAAATGCTCCTCGTGTCAACACAGGAGCCCCCTAGGGGATCACAGCCGCCCAGATCATCGACCCCCTCTCACCCCAAAGAGCCCAAAGCGGCGCACAGCAGACCTTTCGTCGAAGCGGCAATCCCAACTCGTGAAGCGAGTCTCAAAATGTGCGAGTGATTCACAGAGACTCCGTCCGTGAAAGTCGTGAGGATGACATCAATTAAATTGCTGCTTCCACTGCGGCACGGAAAAGCGAAACTGCTCCCGTCAAGCACCTTCCTAGGTGATAGTAAATTGAATTCTTGACAATAGATAGTAGCAGTAATAAGAGATAGAGCTTCTCCTTACTGGTACCGTAACCGTAAACGATTTCTCTGGCTTGCCAAGTACAACTTACTCGATCACTCTCGAAATTTCTTTCTGGTTTTGATAACAATATCGCCTCCAGTCCTTTTTTACTCTTTCTTCCTATAGTTATTTACCTTATTATTTGTGCTATAAAACAATTTATGCCTCATAGAACATAAACAGATAGGACTAAAACTTTCCTGGGTCTGATTCCATTAGCTGAGTTTGTTTGGCATCCGCTGGCTCCTCTAGAGCAGGACGCTGAAGTTCTATCCTTTTGAAATACCGCTCTCCTTTGTTATGCAGAAGCTCCCCAGATGGAGAATGGCAGGGGGCAAGCCACCCTCACGGGAGATTTATTCGCGTAGCCGGAAGGGGTTCTCACCCTCAGGGGTTTACTAGCGCACTCTCGAGGCGCGACCCTTAGCACGACCGCAAACATAAGAAAGCAGTAAATGGTTGACAAAGGGGCGCCAAGCAAGGCTTGACTAGCCAACCGATTGAAACGAATCCCCGCGCCCCATCTTCTAGGTGGGGGCCTGGAAGCAGAGGAATGTTCGATATCATCCGCAAAACGGAACTATTTGCTTCAAACAGGAAGTTATTTTCTGAGAGCATAGCATGCACTCACAAATTTAGAAGAATGACAACAGTTTAATTAGAATATTAAGATGAATATCACCAAATAAAGGAAACTCCAAATTTTTACGGTAAAATATCTCATCCCAGCACATCTCTAAGTAATTATTAGCGTGCACATTCATAAGACGAAATAAAAGAAGACGTTTTCTATGGAAACACCGAAGGGCATTGAATAATACACTTACATTTATTCTCTTAAATCAAAGCATGCTACTTTTGGTAAGCAACTCTTTCGCCCATTCCAAATATAGTTTAGTTAGCTCAAAATGAGGTGGTCAAATGACTCTTGCTATTGAAAGTGTAAACTGTTCAGCACACAGTAATTTTGCGACTTGAATACGAGAAGGTCTTTTTAAAGGGAAGAGAAAAATCACGCCTTTCCACTTTCTAGCTTAGAGAAGAAATAAAGATAAAGTGACTTATTTCCGGGAACGCCAATCGATTTCTTCGGCCATTTCGAATCATAAGGCTTTCGTATGGAGTTTGTGTCCGTCCCAGGAGTTGCATTCACGAATTCGAATGCACACTTGAGTTGTGGTGCCGGAATGATTGTCTATTGGTAAGATAATCCACGGCAGATGAATCAAAGAGCAAGAGCCAAAAGAAAGAAGTCCTTGAAAGGATTATTTTCAGCAAGGTGGCTACGAAGAACTGCTAATACTGGACGCCTAATTGTAGACATACACAATACCTTGAAAGACGGCTTCAAGTAATGTGGTTGGCATCGGTTTAAGTACAGAAGTAGTGACACAATTAGTTTTAAGACGCTCCAAGGCTATATTGCACAGCGTGGCACAAGAATGATCTTAAGACAAACATTCTGGGAATCACTTGAGTGGGATTCAAACTTGTCACCTCTAAAAAGAATCGTTTCAGGCGTTATATGGTGGAATAACATAATTAAATAAGATTGGCAATTTTCCACAGAGAAATCTTTACCTCGACCGGTTTCGATGTGATGCATCATGATGATGTATCACATCGAAACCGGTCGAAGTAAAGATTTCTTTGTGGAAAATTGCCAATCTTATTTAATTGTCGTCTCTAAGTTCCCAGACTACTCTTTCTAAACGCGGCCAGCAGGGCAGGGCAGCGGACTAAATCCGTCTGCTAAGGCTAACTGGCAAATGAAGCCAGGAGGAAATATTTTTGGCTAATGAGGGGATTATAAAAGAATCAGAAATAGTGGTATGACTGATAGAGAGGAACAAAAATGTGGAAAAAAAGGCAAGAAGATACGGAAAATACAAAAAAGTAAATTTCGGAAGACATTGTCGGATGTACATATACAGTGTTCAGCTGAGATAAATCTCATTAGCGTAACCAATCTATTAAATGAATTAAATTGGGAATCATTGCCAGATCGCAGGTTGAAATTTAGACTTAATCTCTTAAACCAATACCAAGACCATCATTTCAGTGATGATGTTAAAAATATATTGCGAACCACAACTTACTTTGGTAGACTGGACCATATTCACGAAATTAGAGAAAATGATTGCCAAACTGACAGATTCAAAATGTCCTTTTATCCTCGTACAAATAGGGATATGAATAACGGTAAATATATCCAGTACGAGTGTAGCAATGGATAACATTGGTAGCTGCATGTTGGTATGAGCACTTAAAGCTAACCCAACTTACAGCATGTTTTTGCATGTTTGCTTAGCTATTTTTATCTTTTTTTAAATCGTGAAGTTTATATCAGTATATAAATACTAATCCTTTTTATGAATGATATGTAGTGCATGTTTGGTGAGAATTCACCCCTTGCCACACACATTTACGGTGGCTTGCAGGGTATTATGTAGATTTAGATGAAAACCCTGTAACTGGCCTGCTGGAGGAGTAATAGAAGCACAATTCAAGAAGCTGCTTCCACACATGGAAACCCTGACCTTATTGCCGAACAAAATAGTAGAATTGTCCACATAAAATACATTTCAATCTGCAAAACACGCGGTTTCAGCTTATGAAGCCATCATCCAAAGCTACTACACCTGATAATGGTTTTGTAAGCTGGAAACAAGTGACTTGCACTTTGAAATGTATTTTACGTGGAAAATTACTACTGTTTCTTTCGAGCAGTAAGTCTCACTTCCACAGCGTGAATCGTGAAATTGCACCAATCTCTACGTCTGCCTGCTCCTCTTTTCCCTTCATTTCCCTTTCTCCACCTATTACTCGGCAACTCTGGTTAGATCCTTCTATTTCCGCTCTTCAATGTCGCATGCCTTCTCCTTCTTCAGGGCTCAATCTCCAGCATTCTTCATCCTTCGATACATCCCCCATATTCCTCAGACGCGACCTACCTCTTTTTCTCTTTACTTCGAATGTATGTGTACCTTCTATTGTTGATTTTGCGAGTCCTTCGTGTCTCAATAGATGTCCAACAAAATTTACTCGTCTCTGAACTTGGGTACTTAGATCTGCCCCCTGTTATTGGAAATTCGGAGAATCCATTGGCCCTCGGAATAAAATTGCCCTTCGGAAGGAAGACCGAATCACTGGCAAGGAAAAGAGATTCGCACGCTGCAGAAGGCGCACGCTTTAATGTCGGAGGCGAGCCACTGCTGGTCCGAAGCGATTTCTCGCCGTGGCTCTTGAATGGGAACGCGGAGATTCGGGTGAAGCGGCGAAGCAAGTCCTTGAAGCCATATTTGCCTCCTCATCACACCCCGCTTCCACTTTACGACAGTCATTTCGAGGAAGGCGGCGACTGCTGCGGATCCATCAACGTCTACATTCGGAGGGGGGGGAAGGGTACGCCCCCTGCACCCTGGAGGTTTTGAAGGGAGTTGGCCAAGTCATCGTGGGGCAGAGCAAACGGCAGCAGCGTTGGCCAAAGCCATTGATTGTCCAGTGGAAAGTCGCTCGCGAATTATTCAGACGAATGGAGAAAGCCACCTGCACACAATTCAGTACTCCGTCCATCGGATGGGACGTTAAATTATGGGCTAGGGCTGCGCGATATACTGTTTTGAATATCGCACGACGATATCATTCTGATAACGCGGATTCGGCGATATAAATAGGAAATATCGTGATATGGACATTTCGGAATATATCGACATATCAGGATATCGACATATCGGGATATCGGCATATCGACATCGGGATATCGGATATCGACTTATAATATAATAACTTAAGGTGAAAGAGCTTATAATTGTAGATAATAGAGGTTCTCTTCAATTTTTTGATACTGCCCATATGAGCTGAAATATAACCATTTTCCCTTGGTCGAAGAACGGTGAAAATTTTACAAAATTCCGAATTATGGTTTAAAAACAATAATTTTATAAACTAATTTGAACTTTTCTTGTTGAATTCGAGTTTTCAGTGATGAAATTGCACCATGGCCATTCCATTCCCTACATCCAAATTTTATGATAAAAATGTTATAGTGAATAACAATAACAAATTAGACAATTTAAAATATATAATTAACGATTGAGGAAGTGTAATATTTTGTAAGGAAGAGACTGTTTTTTGCACTTCAATTCGATCAAATGTTACCGAGAAATTGCGCTAAATGGAGACATTATTAAGAGTGACAGAAAAAAAATACCGGGATCAGGATATCGTCATATTGGGGATATCGACGTATCGGGATATCGTCATATCGGGATATTGTCATATCAGGATATCGATATATCGTGAAATCGCGTTTCCAAATATCGATTCCCGATACCAAGTGCATCGTATCGTCGACGATATATCGTGGTATCGCAGAGCCCTACTGTGAGCCCTTTGTTGTCAGTAGAGCAATACAATGCTTCCGCCAAGAAAGAATCAGTACCTTTCTTTCGAACGGAACTTACAGCTTAACGGAACTTAACTTTGTTAGCAGTGATTTCCCTTATAATGCACATGGAATTCCATATTCCAATGTTGTTGGGCGGATAAGCCAGCAGTATCACGACGCGTAATTGCATGAGATATTTCCGATATGCTGTGGTTATTTAGTGTAGGCGACTGAGGTAATTTATATCATTAAAGAAGGTAGGTAACTGGGTAAAATAAGGAGTTCTCGGGGATCAGAGGAAGGGTGGAGAGAAAAGAGCCTAGGGCTTCGATCACGGATCTTCGTCTGGCGTGCGTTACCTTTTGATTTAAATTATGTCAGAGAGAACGTGATCTCCGTTCTTCATTTTTCGTACAGCACTTCAATCGCTTAACACACTCAGTGGAGCGAATATTATAGACGGTTATTGTTAACCCTGCGCTACTCTAGGAGTAAGCGTTAACGATAAAGATTGCGATAACGCGAAATATGAATCCGTGATTCCACACAGGAGGTGTTGAATTTTAACGAAAGGCTCACAGGGGGGCAGTCTCCGCAAGGTACAAGGATGAGGGACAAACTACCCTCCGAGGAATTTACTGAACAAGCCACTGGCCTTCACTATCACACATATTCCTGTTCGAAAAACGTAATATGAAGCTTGATTCTCCGTACGGCTGCTGGTTGCACAGCAAACCCCCAATTCGGGGAAACAGCGATGATATCTTCATCTTCGCTATTCAATCGCGTCGTCTCCTCGGAGAGCCCTTGTTAAGGCGATGAACCAAGATTTGGAATGTAAAAACCTTAACTCAATGCAGTGGGCAAATAAGATCGCCAATGAATTCATTCCGAAGGCCACGTCCATTTCCCACTGTCGGTTTCTGCAAATAGTCGCTTTGATCATTTTCCTCGGGATGGGAAGACTTCGAAGCACTGGGCTCAGCCCCGTTATCACCGACGAGGAGAATCAAAAAATAGACTCTTGTATTCTCTTCGTCCCCAATCTGTTTACGGGCAGCATAGCGTAGGAATTTAACTGGAATTTTTTACATCATTAAGTAACAAGATGGGTCTAATTTCAATGGTAAATACTTTTGTTTTTAAGGTAGCGTGATTTGATAGATAACAATTTATAGTAGCCTAAGACCCTATAGTGACATGGCGTGTTTATAGTGCATGTTTGGTGATCTTCACCCCCTGCCACACACCCTCGCGGTGGCTTGCAGGGTATCTCGTAGATGTATATAGATGTAGATGTACACCAAACCCCTCGGCCAAATTGCATATATAAATTTGTATCTTAGTTTTGACGTAAAAAGTTAGAAGTTTTAAAAATGTTAGCGTTAGTTATATTTGTAAAATATAAGTTTGATATACTTTTAGGGGTACAAAAAAACGTCACATGGTCTTCCACAGGACAAAAGAACTGAATGCAGTTTAAAAACTTAATTTTTTTAATTCCTATTCAAATGCAAATAATATTGATATAGAAGTATTATGTGCTATTTATTTTCCGTTTGTAAATTTTAACTGTTATGACCAGAGTCTAAATTGCATATTTTCAATTATTTTTCTTTACTCAACAACGCGAAAAATACCATGACGTTATGATACTTCGAGTTTTTTTACCATATTTATAATACTTTGTTTGGAATTACGATACCGAAAATGCATCAACAGGTTTGATCACACTATCAAGGATTTCATACATTCTGATGGATGAGACGCCAGTTTTTGGAATCGGTAGCATCTGCACTACTTGCATTACGTAGCGTAGGCGCGAACATCTAAGAGCAGGGAGCAAGAGAAAAACAGTGGCCATTACATTTCTTCAAGATGGGATCAATTTAACTGAGTTGGCTCAGCACTGTTCAGGCTAAGGGGTTGCAGCAGTGATAATCGCATGTTTTGGAGGGGACAAAGAGAAGGTGTTCTCATCTAGAATAATTCGCTGTCTTTATTGGCCAGAATACATGGGTTTGCTCGAAAAACATTAATGTTTGTCTTACAAAAGTTGACTTTTTTGCTATAACAACTTTGACCGTACATTCGACAAAGGCAGCGAATTTGAACATCTTAGACAAAACTGAATTATATTATGCATGCATAATTTTTTAATTCGTTCACGTTTACGAATGACAGATGAGTGTATATGAGGAAAATAAACGCAAGATAGTAACACGTTAAAGTAATGCGAAGAATGGAATGCCTTTGTAAATTATCAAGCACAAAAGAAAACCATACCGACCCTTAATCAAAGAATAAGAACCTTAGATAGGAAGATACCTTAGTATAAGAAGAAGACCCTTATCATACGATTATGAACATTAATCTTTCGAGCAAAAACAAAAAAAGTGAGACAAGAAAAAATTAACGATGCAAAGCAAATAATTTAAGAAATGAATTTCATTCTGACATCGAAATTGTTATCATTATTGACATTAGATCTAAATTGAATTTTGATATTCAAATGTAAATTTATGTTACCAATTTTAGTGGTAAGATTTGGATGAGCTAAGCGGTTGGATGGTGCACGGGCGATGGATAGCAGACAGGGATAAACCACGTGACAGCCAGCGTGGCTCATGACTGCGACGCCTGGCTGGACGAAAGGTCACGTTTCGAATGGGACGTTCACGAGTGGAGGAAAGGCCGCCAAGACATATAACTGGCATTGGACGTGACGCAACCAATATTCTGCAGAATAATCAGAGGCAGAACGCGAGACACACTGAGAATGCTTCATAGAAGCCGGGGAATTGTATCAATGTCTTTGCCTCCTTCTAGGAATATTCTGCTACATTTAAATCGGTTTTGGAAATACGATACGCTCCGGCAAGATAAGACGATTAGGAACCAGGACTGTATTGAAGCCGCTGTGCACGATAACAATTTTTGTACAATTTCTTGTAAAAACGCTTGTATGAGAAAATTGTACCGTGTAAAGCGTCAAATTGTGTGAACGCTTGTGCGAATGTCTGAATGACTGTACGGAAAATAGAACCTGCTCTAATTCCATTCAGGCAAGCATACAATTTTGCGAAGTTTATACAAGCGTTTGTACAAGAAATTGTACAAACAATTGTATCGTTTAAAGCGGCCTTTAAAATACTATGAAGTATTTGCAAGAATTTATTTTTAGAACTACAGGAGATTGTATCTTATAATTAGCCTCAGCAAGAGTTTCTGTCGCATATTTCCACTTATTGCATTTTGAGAATGATCAAAATCTTTATCCTGAATGAAATACCAAAACATGAAGACCTATTAAAGAGAATTCTGAGTTTCATAACGTGTTCACATTCTCGCTGACGAGGTCTGAAAAAGCACATGGCGAGGCTTTAACACGCATATCTCTTTGACTATATTCTATTTATCCCTTTGCTCCGAAAAATTTATTTTTAAAGGACGAATTGGCGCATTTGATGCGCCGATAACGTGTGTACGCCTCCGTGAAGGTCCGAATTCAAATAAGAACTCCTTTTAGCGGAAAACGCTTGACTAACAAGGGTCGCGTTCAAATTCACAATGGAGCTCAGCATAGGAGGGTGGCTCAACGCAATAGTGACCGAAGGGCATTTGGTCGGTCCACCGGCGATTCAAATTCCACCCTCCCATCTCCTAAAACAAAGGCAGTGCACCAAACAGTTGAACGGAGCCGCCTTTCCTCATCCCCCTGCAGCGTCTCGGGCTCACCCGCCAAAGACAACGGGCGTTCCGGGACAGGACCCGCGGGCGGCTTCCTCGACACACCGAAATAAGATCGCGCGAGGGAGAAAGACGCTTTAAAAGCGTCATCGTCCCTCACCGGCCATTAGCTTATCTTCCTGCCCTCGGCGGAAAGGCGGCGGCGGGGAAAGAAAGGAAGACGACAATCGAAAGAGAGCGGATATACATCGAGAGAGCAGAAGGAAGAAACGGCCTTGTTTGCTCGGCGTAAGCAAAGACGGAGGCGGCGGAAGCAGCGGCAGACGAGGAGGAGCTATTGCCCGGGGTGAGGCGCAAATATAGTCCACAGCAGCCCAGGCGAAGGGGGAGGCGGAGGGGGGGGAGGGAGGGGCGTAGGGAGGAGGGGGGGAACGAGGGTGGGGGAGAGGGGCCTCGGCGCGGACAATAAGCGAAGCTGTGTGGAACTAGCGACAGCATGCGATCATCAAAACGAAATATATATACATCTGTGCATAATAAAAGGCTGCCGTTGCGGTGGCTGTAAACTGAGGGCCCTCTGACACTCATAAACCTTCGACTTAAACGCAATGAGGCTCAAAGCAGCAAACAATAGGTCATCCAAAAGAATGGTCAGCTAGGATTTATAAAAAAGAGTACTAGGGAAAGGTGATGAGAAGACAAAAGAGCGATGTTAATTTTCACTAGTTAAGGCCCCACCTTAAGTACACAGCCAGTGTAAGGGATCCGAATGAATAAGGATTGATCAGAGAACTAGATAGTGTGCAGCGTAGAGCAGCAAGGTTCGTTAAAAGGTGTTACGAGAGGTTGAGTAGTGCTTCAGAATTAATACAAGAATTAGGGTGGGAATCATTATCAGAGCGTAGGTTAAAGTTGAGATTAAATCTTTTAGAGAAATTTCAATCGGATAGCTTTACTGAAGATATTACAGATGCACATATAAAAAACACCAGCGTATTATGCTAGATTCGACCAGATGAATAAGATTAGAGAAGTAGATTGTCGTACTGATAGATTCAAAATTGCATTTTTCCCCCGCACTATAGGCGAACAGAATAGGCAGCATAGCAAAGGGATAGGTAAGGGAAATATTTTAGAGTAGTCTGCAGTGCATGCTGCATGTATTAACACCTTATATACTATAGATATTAACAATATATTTGCATGAGACCCTATAGTTGCTTGTTTGCATGTTAGTTATGCATGCTTGGTGACCTTCACCTCCTGCCACACACCCTCGCGGTGGCTTGCAGGGTATCGTGTAGATGTAGATATCTAAAGGCCGTTTTACACAGGCATTGAAACTCCGCAAGTTGTTGCTGATTCCGTTTGAGCAGTCGTCTGCGAAAGTCTGTGACGCAGAAAATATGTGAGGACGCTTGCTGGACAACTTTACACAGTGCAATCGTCGGTGCATTATGTCAGTGACAATATACCATTCAGTAACGGAAACACCGTCAATATATCGCATAACGTCAATGTCTGTTAAGTAGCAATTGATTGGACGTGAAAGATGCGATACATTACCACCACTTTATAATATGTTTTAAGCCATAGTCTAAACATAATAGTGGAGACTCTAGTCTCGTATACTTAGCCCAAAATTTGCACCACGAACGAACGGCTGTGGGCCAAGGCAACGAGTTCTTCCTTTACGAACGAAATTTAAGCTTCCACGTGATTAATCACCCAGATCATAATTATTGCACTTTATTCACTACGTAAGTATTTAAGTGCAAACAAAAACACCCAACTCAATCGCCAACAACCTATTTAATTGCTAAGAATTCCCCAGGCAGTTTGTTGCCGCTACATCTGCACCATCTAGTGAGAGAAATCAACTTCACACTTGCGCGAACGCTTGTATCAGATTAGAACGTGTTCTAATTTGCTCGCAAGCGTTCGCGCAGTGGCGCTGCCTGTCCTCGCAAGTCGTCGCTTTACACGGCGCAATATTTCTTGCGAAAGTGTTCTCGCAACAGCCTGCGCAGTGTCAATGGCCGTGTAAAACGGAATTAAGAATAATATGCCAAACTTTGTGAACGAGTCGTTGGAGCCTCCCGTCAGGTGGGGGAAGAACATAAATGAATTTTACTCGAACCCACCATCAGAGGAAATGAAGGACCGATAGGTTGAATTGGTAAAGAGGCATGGGATATGTTTCCGTGCAAAGAGAGAGAGAGTCACTATTTCGGCGAAATTCGTCAAATGCTACTACTTCTGGGTGCATTGGCGTCACGCCTAGTGCATCCAGATATCACTCACCACCAACTCGGACGATACTGTGCGTTTTTAGTCGAGCTATTGAAACTCATGGGCCCGCCCGATTTTTCAAGAATCGGCTGATATGGCAGTGGTTACAGACTTCCACGTTTTCATCAGCTTAATGAATCTGTTTAGCAAAATGATTTTGGGACGAGAAACCTCTCAGGAATGACATCGAAGCAATCGCCATTTTGCAGAGTTTGAGCGGATATGTGGCCAGAGGAAAGTTGAAAGTCGGCACGGAACATAATTCGGTTGTCAACATAGGCAATACAATGGCCATCGTCTTGAAACTGAAGCATTTTCTAACGACAAGATTCTTCCAAGGTATTAAGGCAGTTTTACACCGCGAATGAGAATTCAAATGATCATGCGCATGACATTCATGCGTCATGTGAAACGGAAAATTCCTCAGATGTAAATTCATGCGCATGATTATGCGATTAAAATTACAATGTGTTCTCATTTTAATACGTTTTGGGTGAAGCCGGAGTTTATTATGCTTCACTGCTTGATTCTTTTGATTATTCTTGTGACAAGTATAAAGCGATAAAATATTAGAGCAGAACATGAAAACTACAACTGAAAAAAATTAATTAAAATTTTCCACTTTTCAGTTGGCTTTCATGCCATTCAAGGATTTCACTTAACTTCTATTTGTCATCTCTACCACCGTGCACCAGGAAACATTTAGGTGAATATCACGTATCTAACCTTTTAATAGTCCCATTTCTTATTGAGATGGATACTCCTACACACTATGGGCATCAGTAAACTAATTTTACTCTCTTGAATTCTTGTTGAGTAATCAGGGTACGATCCTGAATAGGATTCACCCGTCGCTAAAAATCTTAGCGTGGCAGCTAGCCGGAGACGATTCTTGAAATTTCAATATAACGATCAAATGTAAACCAAAGGGTGAACATGACATGATTTACCTCTTGCCAAGAAATTACTTCTCTCGTCATCGTGTCTAATTTTTCATAAGCATATCTGGAGAGAATAAATATAGTATGAAATTCCTCCAGCGTCTTTATTTAAAAAACGGCTATTGGATGAATGAAGGGAATTTATTGCCTGGAAACGATATCACCGGTCCTGTAAACTATAACATCATTAAAATATTGAGATAAGCGATGATAAAAATATATAATCGGCCACAGACTTCGCATTAAAGCTACATATTCCAGGAGGGCTCATCGATGTGCACTTAGTGCACTTATCCTGAGAAGAAATATCTGGGGAAACGCCCTCATCAACTTTGGCCCGGGAGAATTGTGAATCGCATTCGATTGGAAACAACGCCAGGAAGATATAGGGGATGCAATAACACATACCTACAAAATATCATGGATGAAAATATCGTTTTTTAATGTTTTTGGATTCTGACTACCCATCAGTCCATTTATTTAACACCTAAGTCAATGGCTACTTTCGTTTGAATGGGTTTACGAGTTTACTCACGTTGAACATTTCTTAGTGATACTGTGGAAGATTAAGGGGGAGTTTAATCGGTGGAAAAGATTGTAATGGAACCGACCAATAAGGTTCATGGCGATTAAATTAAATCTTTACCTCCGTCTCTCCAATGCATCTCAGAAAAGATCAATTTCCGGAAATCCGCATTCCTCATTACAACGCAATTTCTGACTAACTCCCATAAAATTCATGTCACTTAAACTTATTTGTTTCTAAAAGCTACGTCAATAAAATTGATTGAGTGGAAAACATAGCATATTTCCTACTAATTTGCCGAAATAGACCATGGGAATATCGCTCGTGAGAAAATTAGCATGAGGTGGAACTTCACCTCTAGCGGCATTACGTTCATTTTAGAAGGAAATACAAGCTTTACACGACCCGAATGAAAAGGGCATCTATTGACAGAACTGATGCTGACAACATTCGAGATCTGAAACTAAAAATTGAGATTGAAGTTAGAATAATATTTCTAAATACAAAGTGAGGCTGTGTTGGCTATCCTCGACCAGCCAACCTAAAGGTCGCGTGTTTGATACCAAATCGGGCAAGAATATTGTGATTGTCTCCGTTTTGAGAAATCAAATTGGATGTTGCGACATAGCCCTAAGCGCTGAACCACTGAAAAATTCAAGTCTACCTCTATTGCAAAAATTAGGCGCAATTTTAAATGGAATATTTTCAAAATGAGGATTTTTGTAACATTTCAAAAGAAGCAAGTAAGTAGCAAATGACAATATTCATATCGTTCGCCAATTCTAATCTCGTGCACACTCTTCTCAAAAGGGCTTTCTTTAAAAGAAGGAATTAAAATATCTTGTCTAACTGTACGTTTTTTTTCTCGAACGTCACAATTCATTGCGCTGCAATAAAGATTTTGGTGGTTATTAGAGAGATTGGAAAATATGAGTTGCCAATTGAAAGGAGAAATTGATAATGCATATTAATTTTTCAATGCACCTCGCTAAAACGGACAGCAAATTAAGAAAGGGGATGCTATAAACGAGTGCCAAGGATGAGAGCCCACACGAAGTCAAAGCCCCACCCGTTCTGACGTCACAAGCACAGCCAACAATGCAACCCCATCCTTCTCGACACTTGTAAGGATTCTTTGCCACTCGCGTTCCTCATGATACAATGCATGAAAAGTAGGCATGAGCGGGCTCACATCACTGGTGTATTGATTACTTGAGCAGTCGCCACAATGAATAGGGATCAGCATGAAGCGAGACTTCAAAGAGGGGGGCGTTATGCTGTGGACTGCTTGCGCCACCAGAAACGAGGTTCGGAAGGCCAGGGCACTGGCCGATTCAATAGTAGGTACAGTGTCACAAGCGTCACGGAGGAGCAGAAAGGATGGCTCCGTGTTGACAATAAATTGACCTTCTTTAGAGGATTGATCGCATAATAGAAGCGTATCGGTTTCCCAATACAAAAAAGTATTGATGAAGGCTTTTACTGAGTGGTAGAGTAGACGCAGCCAGGTTTCGGGTTTTCCACCGCGTCTACCTCAGTGAAGACAGTTTCGCCGGCGTTGGCCTGCTGGCGTCTTCAAATCGTAATCGTAGATTCGAGGATGACATAGATCTCATAGCAGAGACAGAGAAGAAGCAGAATCATATGCCAACAACCGTGGAAAGGACAATGGCCATACATCAGCTGAATATCAATAAGAAGAAAACTAAGGCCTCCTCCCTCTTGCTGCACACCATATTGGTTGCATATTAGTTGCACACCAAAACCAACGTTATGCTAGGAAGACAGAAACTGGAAGAGGTGAAAGAGTTCTGTTACCTGGGAGGCAGAGTAACCAACGATTGACGAAGCAAGAAAGAAATAGTGAGTAGAATAGCCGGGGCAAAGACGGCATTCTATCAAAAGAAGAATCTACTTACAGCTGGAAATACAAGCTTGGAAATGAGGAAGCAATTCATGAAAACGTATATCTGGAGCGTGTTTCTTTACGGCAGTGAGGTATGGACAATAACAGCAGCAGAGAAGTCCGGGATGGAAGCATTTGAAATGTGGTGCTACCGAAGAATGATGAAGATAAAATGAATCGACCGAGTGACAAATGAAGTCCTAAGAAGAGTGGGAGAAAAGAGAAGTCTGCTGAAAACTATAAAAATAAGACGGGACAACTTAATCGGCCACATCTTAAGACACGATACCCTGATGAAGACAATCGTCGAAGGAACGGTGAACGGGAAGAATGGAAAAGGCAGGCCTCGTACGAGTTACATAGAACAGGTCGTAAAGGACGTGAAAGAGAGATACTACGTGAATATGAAGGGGTTGGCCGATAGAAGAATCGAGTGGAGGGCTGCGTCAAACCAATCCTTATATATAACAAATTCATGAAAGCGCGTAACGTGTAGCACAAGTAAGAAAGTCATAAGTTGCGACGGCGTAATAAAACTCAGCAAGCACAAAAAAGGATCACTCACATACGTTTAGATATTGGCAGCTTTCGACAAGAGTTGCTGTGTTTCTCAGCCAAAGGAAAAACTAAAAAAAAGAAAACTAAAGCATCCATCATCTATACGTTTGTGTTTTCTTTCTTTGTGTTTCTCGCCACCATCGCAGACCTTAACATCACCATACATCATCTCCATCTTCCCATCAAGAAAACAGGGAGATAAGGAAATAATATGGGTGGTAGAGGAGAAATTGTAAGGAGAAATGTAATGGGAGGTAGTGTGCAAACTCAAGAATGTTTCTCGGAAAAAAGCGCTGCGTCCACCACCCAATATATCGCAGAGTTCTTATCCCGAGACATTCTAAAGCCTTATAAATGAGTAATAACCAAGACCGTTTGCAAAAAAATTGAACATGATATACAAATGAGGACATGATAAAAATTCCATATATTTGGCCTAGAAAGAATCATCAACAGTCCAAGAAATATATCGTATTTAATCTTTAATTTTCTTAAACTAATCTTAAATTAATCGCTCGATGAATTTTTACCATCATGGGGGAAGGAATTGCTACATGGTTCTTAAAGTGATGTTGCGAGAATCTGAACTCATGCCAACATTACTGCCATCGACGTCAATTCACTAGGTTTCTAACTGAATGGGCAATACTCTAGCGACACACACTCTAGAAGAGATCACAAAGACGGGGGAATTCAATGCACACTCGGCGATGCGGTAAGATCCAAAAATCCTATAAAAACAACCGCCTTGTATCCCCGAAAACATTGAAGAGGGGCTTGCGTTGACGTTCGCTTGCGAAATTTTCATCCGAAGGACAATAGGACGTGAGTTTAACAACTTGACGAGCATAACACCTCCTCCAAAAAGACGGCGAGGACAGAAGGCAGGCGCCAAGCGCAAAGGGACATTAAAATTCGCCGTAGGTCATCGTTAAGTTGCGCAGCGGACGCCCGCGCGGGGTATCACCGAACAATCCCTTTCCGGCAAAAGGGGCCTTTGGGTCTTTAAGGGCCGTAAAGGGCTCTCCACTGCGCTGGATCAGGCGGGTTTCACTGCCCACAGCAGCGGAGAGAAAGCATGCAAGGTCGCTCCGGAATTTCATGGAGTATAGGGAAGGTTAATGACATCAACAAGCGCTGTCGTCTTTCGCGGCAGTCAACGAACACTCCACCCAACTCACGCCTTCCTTGGCAGACGCCTTGCTTCATCTCAGAAAACAGTTCGGCCAAGAGTTGGGAAAGGACAAGGCAGTCAAATTGCGAGGGTGGTTCATTACTTGCTACGCCTGCGTGTCTCCGAGATGAGTGGGACGGTAGGAAGGGTGCGATTAAAAGGGATGGGTTAAATTAAGGGGGATGCAGGGGGAGAGCACTTGGGAAAGATAGGCTCAGGATTTATTGGCGGGGGGAAAGCAGTAGACGAGAAGACGGAGTGAAATTGGCGCATTTTTCCATTCAATGGGTTTTAACTTTGTTTTTCCCAGCAGTAATAATTCCCGAGAAAGTCCAATTTGGCACCTTTCGTTTGGGTGTGCAGCACCTGCAGAATGAAGACACTCTCACAAATTTCTTCCATTCAATGTCCAGCGAAGCTAGAAGAAGTATTCCCCCTCTAAAGAACACCTCCCTGCCTTCCCTCAATCGGTAGACACGACATAAATACTGGCAAGTAAGCGACTTGTTACTCTTGTGTGTACCATGACTTTGTAAGTCGAGACCCGGGTCGTTATAATAGACTGAAAATGAAAATAAGGCTTAGGATAATAGGATCAGGAAACAACGGATTTGTAGATCTTGGGGTTAAGCGCTAGATTTATGAGTGAGTGGTTACGTGTGGGGCGTGGGAGGATGAAATCATTGCATCTTTCAGTTTGACCGAAACCCCTTCCGTCAATGCCCGTCAGATACAATGGGGGAAGAGTACAACATGTCGTAAAGTCAACCGAGGATTGAATTTATTAAGCAGTAACGAACTGTCACCAAAGAGAATTCATCAATCGAATCTTTAAGGTGGAACCGTTCGTATATTCACACTAGAGTCATCACAAACCTCCCTGCTTTCCTAAGGACCCTATTCATTTCTCAAGTAATGTAGGTAACTGTTGGGTCAAAAGTGTTCCTGCTGACAAAGAAATAACCATACCATCGCCATTTTAGTAATATATTCGAGCAACCTACTGAGTCTCAAGTTTATTGAATCCCAGCCTCTCTTACGCATATGCTTCAAAATCGAAGACCCAATGAAATATTGGAGTCAAGAGTGGTGTTCGATCTTTTATTTTTACTCGATACACTCACAGTTCGAATCCACTATTTCCAAAATATGAAGAACAACTTTCATAGTGCTTCACTTTGTATTAATCATACTTCGACTCTGAGAACGATAGGGATGCAAAGAGAAACCTGGAAAGGCTTAAGAGTGTGTGGAAATTGATGCGGATGCAAGAGTCTAAGTGGATTCGGTGAGGTCAAATACGAAACGAAGGGTGGGACAGCAAAGGCAGTGACCTACAAATCTTAAGTCTAGACTCACCTACTAGGGAACTATAAGATTTCAGCTATACTGGGAAACTAGGTTGAAGAGATTTACACAGGTACAGCTTCGGGTTTTTCTGAAATATTGTAGTTATAATAGCCGTAAAATAAAAGAGTAGTCACCATAAGTGATTATGGCCGAAATAACAGTACACGGCCCTGTAAGAGAACCTGACTTTGGCTGACGTACGCTTTTCAGCGAAAGTCGCGTTAGTCAGGTCGGGAGCATTGGAAACTCGAAAATTACATGTCATATTCCCACCCGAGTTATAAATTGCGTGCTTCTCTAAGGATTAATATCTACGTCAGAGAGCGCGATATTACCGATGACTATAGACCACCAAAAACCTAAATCTAACACTTCGCGTTATTGTAAATGAAAGTTAATCAAATAACTTTAAATAACATAAGAGAATAGAAAGCAACAAATATTATTTTTCATCATTTATCATATTTCATTTCAAAGTAATCATTATTAGATATTAAATATTTAGCCACTTCCGCCGATATCCTTAACTCCTCTGCTTCCTTAGTACAGCAGTAGGCCATTTTTAGTAATTTTCATTAGCGGTTAGTTAATAAGTAATAATTTCAAAAAGTGTTTAAGATGAAGATGATGGCGTTTGGGTAAAATAAATGAACTCGATATTAGACTTTTACGAGCTCTGATGATCGTCCTTTGAGTGAACCCTGACAGATATCCGTCTCCGCTAGCAGAATTTTGAAAACGACATAATTAGGATAACGTACATTTCAAGAGAGACTTATATGAGCAGGTATCAATGGTTTCCTCGCAGTCTTAAGCCAATTAGGCAAATATTCACCATTAATAGCTAATATTACGCACGCTCATATCATTTTTAAATTTCTTTACGCCTTAGCTTCATTCAAAGCTTCCATTTATTCCTTCGCGCCATAATTTTCTCCCACAAAACCTCCTTTCACTTTCGCTCAAGGGAAAATCTTTTATTTTCACTTAATTTCAGCGGGGTTAACCAATTATGGTGAAATAATAATTGAACCGTGGTCTCCGGGACAGAGAGCGGAGCGTCGGAGCGGATAACACCAAATTCAAATCCCAACGTTTTTTTTTGTCAATGCACTCAACGCTCTAAAAATTATTTCATCCCCTCGCGTCCAGTGATTACCCTTCCTGCCCTGGGCTCCGCTGCCACCGCCTGATTGGTTCTACTTGTGAACCCTTTTACCATGCTAGACTGACCATTGAACAAAACAACATCCGGCAATTTCAGGACCCCTGATACCCACGAGTAATATAACACTTCACAGTAGAGTTATCACAGCGTGGATGAAAAACGAACAAGAACTTCACACTTTGCGATACGTTTTTCGGGGTCAGGAGGAATCTGGCTGGAAACGTAAGGGAGAAATCAGAGTCAATAGCGGACTGATAATCCATTTGAATAGGAATGGCGCAGGGTCAGTTGGGAAGGCGGAGGAGATATGTGGGTTGGAGCATTCCAAACTCAGAGGAGCCTGCGTTCAATCCAAACATTTTCCTCCAACATCCCCGTCCCTATGTGACATTGTAGTTTGCAGTTCAGCAGTTAGGGAGCACTTCAGTTCAGAGCTCTGTCCGTCGGATGAGCCGTGAAATTCAGAATCCATTGCCACTTTTACACTTGCAGTTAATCCTCTTCTACAACCAGCGATGAGAAAGATGAGCACAACCAATTCCAATGGCAACGCTTCCAATCGCCGGATAGCATTCAACTGTCGACAAATTGTGAAATTTTAATGATTGCCACCACATGCCTTAGAAAAAGCCGCTCGCAATTATAACAACCATTATTGGACTGCGGGGATTCATTAACCTTATAATGCTTCGGCTACTCTTCAAATCCCTGTGGGTTCAGTACATATCTCGTGGACCATCCGAACGACTTTGCAAAATGAATCTTTGTTTCTACAGATTGCCAAGCAGTACGCTGGCCAACTCAATTGCATTCATCCGCCGCAAAAATGTTATTTTCACTCCAATTAATTGACTAAGGTAACAACTATAGGTATTTTTCAAGCAAATTTTGGCTTATATACACTTACTAACGTATCAGGGATACCAGCGATAGAGTAAAGGTGTATTCACGCAAATTAAATGCCAAAACATATAAAGCAAAAAATAATGATATCAAGGCGCAGGGCGCAAAAAAACTCAATGAAAGGAGCGAAAACAATTATGTGTTTGGCTGCATACTTCTTATTCTACTTTGTCTGCATTTCTTACGCAAATCTGCTACTAAAAGAGCCTACCAATGAAAACGTAGGCTACAATGACAATCATGAATTAGCCATTCATCTTCACCACCGGCAAAGTTAATGCTGATGTACGAAAACAAATACCAGCAGTTATTTCCCTGTGGTTTTAAAACTTCTCTCGAATACAACACTTTAGTGTAACTTTAAAGTAAGTTTACCCGTGGTACTGGTCGTTCTTGAACTCTGCCTTGCAGAGATATGCTACGTTGAAAATTATCACTACGAAGCTGTAATTGCAACCGTCAAATTAGATATATAGCCTCAAATTTCAATTCTGAATTTGGGTATATCCATTTTAATACACGAATTCGTATTTCTAAGGATATTTATGCCTGGTTGTCAAAAACTTTTCTAAAAGGAAGAAAAATTGATGGGTTTGGAACTAAAAACGCAATGTTTGGGCAAAAATGAATCGTACTAGGAAATTGAATGAAAGACTTAAATATAACAATTTTTAGCCGTTCAGTGATAAAAGTATCTACTCAATATCTTTAGTGAAACTAATTTAAAAAAGGAAGCAAATAAAAGTCTTCACCCCATTTCAACGCTTTTCTTCTGCTAGTAAGAGTTAAAACTTAATGAGCAAAAACAATCTCGAAATTCCTACACACGCAAAAATCCTTTCTTAGTGCACCCCTACACAAAACATTAAAAACTTTTATCACCACTAGTTCGGAATATGCGTTGATGAGTGAATAAATCAGCCAGTCAGTCAGGACTTCTCGTTGTATGCATACTGATGCAAAGGAGTGTTCTAAACCCATTACAAACTCCTAAGCAGATTTCGAGCCATCTTTCGTCATTCATTCCGAGATGCAAAAAGTTTCCCTTCCACAAAAACCCAAAAAATACTGTTATGGTCCCTGCTTCCAGAATTTCAAGAAATGGAGAGATGAGCCCTCCTCTTCCACCCCTGTGGACCTCCATTTTCATGCATGCCATGTGTGCAGTTTTCACATGGCTATTCATTTATGCATTTCAAACGCCGCCGATTTTACCATATCCTATTGGTCCAACCCAAATGGCATTACGAACACGAAGCCTTACGTAGCCTATTATATACAGGGAAGAAAAAAAGGAATAGTATTAACCACATGAAAGATCAAATAGTTTTAAGCTATGGAATGGCAATGGTCCCAATGGTTTACTCAGAACCGAATTCGCAGTTTTTTACACGAAATCTTTAAATGGAAACGAAAAATGAATTTTAGTGAAAAAATTGATCTTCTAACCACAACTCATAAATCAAAAATTGAAATACCCAAAAGGTGACGCCCACCGAAAAAGCTGCTGTGATAACATTGACGTCACTGTCCTCCCGTCCTTAGAAGCTCTTATGTGAAGGGAAGGGAGTGGACGGGGGTTCTCGGAAGGTCTGCTCACAGGGATGCTGTCGCAACTGCTCCTATTGGCAGAGTCAGCTGTGTCCCCCCCCTTTGCGATAAGGCGAAGTAGCTTCACGGGCTCAGTTGTGATTGGACGAAGTCGATATACGTCAGAGGTTGAACCACGCCCACTTTTCCTAAAGAGTTAAAAACATCAGTTTTTCGCCGCTTATAACTCGAGAAATAATTGACGGATCATAAAAAGGAAAAATACGGGTCTATTTATTTTACAAACTCTATCAGATTCGGCAATAAAATAAATATGGTAAACGACCCCATTAGAAGGAAGGTAAGATAACCAGGACTTGAAAGAGGTCAAGGCAATTTGCCATCAGAAGGATCCCAATGTATATTTTAAAAGACGTATTCAAAAGGAGTATTATCCCGTCAAATCCATTCACACTTGGCATAATACAAAGACAATAATTCGTTAATAGCGTTAACGGAATGGGTTGATGACAATATCACTCACGATAATATTGTTAGCCAAACTTACCGTTGAAGCTCATGTCCACCTGCTACAGCGTCACTACGCACCAATTTAATTATTTGCTTCATTCTCATAAAATCGATACATAATTACGCCCGTATTGCGTCCGAAATATTGAAATGTAAAAAACAATTCACGTGTCAGTATAAATGTTCCCAAAGACACTTTTGAGCACGAACAGTTACACGTTGGCTCCCCACGGTTCTCTGCTCGTTAATTCAAAATAAGCTAGGCAATCATGCTTATTACTCTTAACGATTAAAGCCTTCAAAAAACGGTGATGAATGACCAAATTTGCGTTAGTAAATAAGCCAATATTAGAGATATTTTTTTCCCACGCAATGCGGAATGGAAGGAGACGAAGAGGCACCCATTCTCACTAAGAACTTTCCCAGTCTTCTCGCGTTAAACTTTTCCCCGACATCTTTCTTTAACTGGAGTTCCCTGCTAATTTTTTGCCTCCAAAGTCACAAGAATTAGAGTTCGCGGCACGCAAATGAGAGGATTAAAACAAAAGAATTCTTTCTCTTTCGGTAACGCAAGGAAGAGTTTGCCACGAGGGAAGGACCTTCCATTAATGGCCAGCAGGGGGATTCTTCGCGCAACCTCCCCTGAGGGCAGAAAAAAAACGAGGATCGGAGTCGCGCCACAATCCTGCGGCATTCCGAGATGCCACGGCAATATTGCTGCTCGCGACGAAGAAAAGGCAGAAGTGAACCTCAGCCGTGCATCGCAAAGTGCTCCGTAATTAGCGCTTGAGTCTATTGCGCAGATGATCCGTAATTCCCTGTTCAATAAAAGAGGCAAAGGAAGATGACAGCAATCAGGAATGAAAATTCGTGAACCAGCCTGACTGAAAATGGTCTTGCAGTATACTCTCTTATTCCAGGAACTGCCATTCTATTCAAAAGGGCGTTTTCACTCGTGTGCTTAAATTCAGGATTATAATCAATAGAATACTCAATTACAAAAATAAAATAAAATTTTTCTCAAACAAAGGCAATTCATTATTCATTTTTTAACAGTAACACTGCACTATATGTATGTTCAAAGTCCAGACCTTACAAAAATTGAGAATAAAACAAAATTATTAAATTTAAAACCAATTAACTAAAACAAAATATGCTAGTTCATTTTGATGCCAGACGATCTAGATACTCAATAATCGCACTCCACAGGGAATACGAAGGCAAACTGAGGAACCATGGAGGCATCAGCAAGGTTTTTGTGCTGCATGAATGAAATAAGGTAAGAAAGCTCATGTAATTGTGAAGCGTTCCTAATTGTCAGCATAGCATTGCAATAATTAATGAATTAGGCAATGCTGAATGCGAGGAAAACGTATGAATTACTACGCAATACCAAAGAATAACTATAATTTCACTCTCAACAAGGAGCATTGGTTATTAAGTGGCAGGGTTCATACAATTATCTGCTATTGAGACGTACTGATGACCCTTAGAAGCATTTGTAAGGCATAAGTAGACATAATTGTATCGGGCCGAAATGAACCTTGATATTCCTTCCCAAGTTCAATCTGTGAAGAGAAGGTAGCTCTAACTGAGCGAAAATGCTGTCTAGCCCAAATCCAGCTATACTTGGGCGTTCCACAAATCAGCATAATACCTTGCATACCACCATAAAGGTGTGTGGCAGGGGGAACTGGATTAGAATGCATGAAGGGGTACAAAGTATGATTCTTCAAAGGTGAAGGCAGCAGCCAGAATAAGGTTTCTGCATACGCAACAGGACTGTCTAGTTTTTCTCCGACATCAAGGGAATCATTAAGGCTTCACACTATATCAGTACACTGGATGGTACAGATAAACATACTGGAGATAACTACACTACATCACTGATAGATTCACTTATTTGTTCTTTCCTGACACAAGACTCGACCATCATCAATACACGTCACTCCAAGACACCTTCATAAAATTACTTCTTTTGATCATCAAAGTTTAAAGTATCAGTATAGCTGCACCTTCACACATGACAGTTCAATATAAATTAAGCAAATAGACAAAAGATATGATAATAAGACTGCCCGAGAGAATTATCATAGCCAGTGACTTCAACCTTAACTTTGGACTTAATTAAGACATTTCATAAGTTTCTCATTTCAAAGAAGGAGCCAGGAGTGGCAGTATGGTAAAAGATGCGGTCGAGGGCACGGAAAGGGAAAATGCCGGTGAAGACAGCATGAGAAAAGGAAGGAAAGACTAACCAGCTCCGAATATTCACTACTAAGACAATAGGGCAGACAATACCCTCAGTAAACATTCTATTTATAATTCATTTTTTCAATCCCAGGATTGATTATTGCATATAATTGCATTGAATATTGTATAGGTATCTGGAAAAATGTGGTTTTATTAAATTAAAAAAAAAATTATCAGAGTGAAGGTGAAAAATTAAAGGTCAATATTATCAGAGAAGAAGAGGTGAAGGAGTTCTGTTACCTGGGAAGCATAGTAACCAACGATGGACGAAGCAAGAAAGAAATAGTAAGTAGAATAGCCTAAGAAAGAGGGCATTCTATCAAAAGAAGAATCTCCTTACATCTGGAAATACAAGCTAAGAAGTAAGGAAACAGTTCATCACAACATTCATCTGGAGCATGTTTCTTTACGGCAGTGAGGCATGGACGATGACAGCAGCGGAGAAGAAAAGGTTGGAAGCATTCGAAATATGGTGCTACAGAAGAATGTTGAAGATTAAATGGATCGACCGAGTGACAAATGAAAAAGTCATAAGAAGAGTGGGATAAAAGAGATGTCTACTGAAAACTATAAAAAGTAGAAGGGACAACTTAATCGGCCATATCTTGAGACACGATGGCCTGATGAAGACGATCGTTGAGGGAAAAGTGAATGGGAAGATTGGAAAAGGCAGGCCTCGTATGAGATACATGGAACAGGTTGTGAAGGATGTAAAAGAGAAGAATTATGTCACAATGAAAAGGTTAGCCGATAGAAGAATTGAGCGGAAAGCTGCGTCAAACCAATCCTAGGATTGCTGACCAATGATGAAATATTATCACAAATACCGGTTATGAGAATCTAACATAGGGCAAGGGATGGCTTTTATACCTCAGATTCACGCATAAATAAAATACGACGACGTAAGCATGTCAGGTGAAGCATATTTTAAAACCCATTACACCAATGGTACTTGAATCTGAGAAAATAGCAGAGAATAAATATGATTGGGTATCACATGTGTGAGAAGAAAAGAGGCAATTTGGAAAATGACTATAGAAGAGGGTCCGTAGACATTTTTAAAGGAAAGATGCTTGCAGATACATTTATTGGTCTGAACTTTGACTTTTGTTAAGCAATGCGGGCATTACTCGGAATCGAAATCGCAATTTTGTACACGAAATCGTTAGTTGGAAACGAAAAGTGAATTTTAGTGGAAGAATTAATCTTCTAACCAGAGCCGTTAACCCATAAATCAAAATTTGAAATAAGCAAAAGGCGACGCCCACCGTACAAGCTGCTTTGAGACTTACTGCGCCATCTACCTCGCGTCCTTGATTGCTTTTAGGGGAAGGGAAGGGAGTGGAGGGGGTTTCTCGGAAGGTTTGATCGCACAGATCCTGTCGTAACTGCTCCAATTGGCAGAGCCAGTTGTGTGTCCCCCATTGCGATAAGGCGAAATAGCTTCGCGGGCTCAGTTGTGATTGGACGAAGTATATGACGTAAGAGGTCACATGCACGCCCACTTTTCCGAAAGGGTTAAAAACATCAGTTGTTCGTCGATTACAACTCGAGAACTAATAGCCGGATCGAATATCGGAAAAATACGGGTCTTTTTATTTTACAAGCTATATCACATTTGGCAATTTAAAAAAATTTCAAATCACCCCATTAAGCCCAGCAAATCTATTCATGGAAGGGAACTGGGTTTCCCTTTCTTCCCGAGCAACTTTATCTCTCAAATAGCCAGGCTGCTGACTTCCACTCTAGGCAGTGCCACCCTTCAATGGGGTCGTTTACCATTTTTTATTGCCTAATCTAATAGAGTTTGTAAAATAAAAATACCCGTATTTGTCCGTTTTTGATCCACCAATTATCACTCGATTTATAAGCGGCGAAAAACTGATGTTTTTAACCCTTTCGGAAAAGTGGGTGTGGTGCAACCTCTGACGTATATCGACTTCGTCCAATCACAACTGAGCCCGCGAAGCTGCTTTCCCTTATCGCAATGGGGGGGACACAGCTGGCTCTGCCAATAGGAGCAGTTGCGACAGCATCCGTGCGAGCAGACCTTCCGAGAATCCCCTCCACTCCCTTCCCTTCCTCGAAAAGCAGTCAAAGACTGGAGGAAAATGACGTCAATGTTATCACATCAGCTTTTTTGGTTGGTGTCACCTTTTGCTTATATAAATAGTTTATTTATGAGTGAATGCTTGTGGTTAGAATATTAACTTTTTCACTAAAATTCATTTTTCGTTTCCATCTAACGATTTCGTGTACAAAATTGTGGTTTCGCTTCCGAGTAAACGCTGCCATTATGCATCCACTTTATCAAACGTATCATAGTAAGCTGCGTTGGCTGCAGCACTGGCTTTCCATTCGAATGACCCCGGGTCCGATCTCACAATTTTATGCGATTTTTCATTTGGCGCTCTGCCTCTTGAATGCAACGAGATTACACCGTCGGTGAGACGTCCAACGGATGATATTATTTCGCTCACAGTCGGCCAATGGTAGAGCCGGATTTCCGCCCGCCCTTATTCCACTATCGAAACATAATATCCAGGCATCGTGGATAGAGTGTAGTCACTCCCAGTCGCGTAGTTGAGTAATGAGTAAAATACTGTGAAAATCCCATTCATTTCATGGAAAAGCTAATAGAGCAAAGGTTTCTAGTGCCTTTTGAGGAAATTATTCCTGGTTTTAAGATTCTCTGTCGTGATGCATGTCAATGCCCATGACAATGTGGATCCTAAGAATTTTATAAACCTTTTTTTTTACAGAATTTAACGCATAGTTATAAATGAACCTCTCTAGACAGGAAGAAGTGGGTGTGAAACAATATGATCTCCTCAAGAATATCATATAAGGACGACTTATACGTCACTCGTAGACAGTAAATAATGAGAGATATATCACTCACCAATTCTAAGGAAAGGTTGCTAAAGGTATGGCAGAGTTTTTAGAGGCGGAAATCAAGTAATTTGCACTGTCATCACAGGCTTAACGCTTGCTCGAATTTCTTCCCATTTTTCATCAGAAGTTCGCGGAAAGGTTAAGTTATCTGCATATTCGACAAAAGTACACATTCGTCAGGAACAGATATAGTGATGTTTGTAGACAATGAGTAGTTTTGGGCCATGGTAGAACTGATTGCTGAAACAAGCACGAGGAGAAAGTGGTTAGGGCAGAGGGGAAGCTGCTCACCGCAGGGAAAGTGGAATTCGGGGAATACTTCCTCAGAATGGCAGAGTCGCGGGTGAGGTTTCGGTGGTCATTGGATTGGAATCAAAGGGAGACTTGCGGATACAGCGACCGAAACATTTCTGGGCCTAGAAGTGAGAGTTTTGTTTCAATGCAGCGAAACTCAAATTTCGCTCATGCGAGAGACTCGGCCCCAGAGTGTTCAGAAACGCAGGTTCTCGGGCTGAAGATAAATTAAGAACAGGAATGTAAGTGTTCATTTGCACCTACAGGAGCCGTGGAAATGTCAGTATTTTTTGGCAACGGCGAATTGTACTCTTCCACGAGGAATGGACGTGTGACATTCGCAATGAAAGAGGATGGCACTGTGTGGCATGGGTGAGAACTCTTTCAATGTCGGAAGAGCAAGAAGTCGATCGACATGGGAAGTGAAAATGCTGGTGAAGACAGTACGGGGAAAAGGAAGCAAAGAGCGGACGTCACAGGATACTCTCTGCAGAGGCATGGTTAAGTAATATTTTGTTTTCTTCAGCAAACATTGTTTTTGCAATTAATTATTTGAATTCTAGGCTTTCTTAACTGGCCCTCCCATTTCTCCTTGCCAATTCCGTTACGTTCTTGTCGTTATCCTTCCCCTGATCCAATTTCACTTGCCCTAATGTCCCTTGGTCTACTTCGAACCACTTTTCCATCGATGCTTGTCTACATTGTGCTTTTGAAGCCTTCATTGCGTCTCAGGACAAAGGCCCTTCTTTCAAGTATGTCCTTTCGCGTATGACCTTGCTGTCTATCTATTCTCCTCATCCATTTTCAATGTTTTCACCGCCCGATAGCGGTTTTCCACCAGTAATTCCGACGCCTTTGCCTCTTATTTCCCTTCTCAGAAGTGTCCATCGACTAAATTGAATGCTGTTTCCACGTTTCCCTTCAACATGTCTCCGTTTATATCCACGCAGCAGCTTTTGATCCATTTCTCCTTGGCCTTTTTTGAGTCTCTAATGACTTGATTCCTTAAATTCTAATTGAGACTCTCTTGGTTCTTGCTTCTCTGTTTCCATGAAAAAAAAATTTTTTTTAAACCCTGCCACGCACCTTTAAGGTGGCTTGCAGGGCAGTATGTAGATCTGACTGGACCCAGTTTTTCAACGTGACCCTTGCCCACATTCCCTGTCACAGCGGCTCCCTTGCCAAATTTCCGTTTTTCGCCCATCTCTCTCTTCCTGCTCCACATGTTTTCTTCTGCCGCCCCCGGATCCAGTTTTCAATACCAAAGACGCCAATGACACATGGAATCATCGATGAGACGTCCACGAAAAGCACAACGCTCAAGGCCAACCCCCTCGCGACTTCCCCCCAGAATTAATCTCGGCTGAGAGGGAGCTAAGCGAAGGGGGGTGGTGAAGGGATTTTGGGCTGCTGCTGGTATGAGCCATTTTCACGCAAATAAACGCCCGCTCCAAGGGGCGGATGAAAGGCGATGCATTAGCAAGGAGGGGATCTGGAAAGGGTATCCGCGCCAAGGGAAAGCAGTGCGTAGGGACAATGCCGGGAAAGCAAAACAAAAACAGAGCGAAGGAAGGCTGTTAGGGATACGTGGCACGAGTGAGATTTTTCATTATTATCCTCCGCATATTTTATTTTTCTTTTAAAAGGGTGAGTGGAAGAGGGAGGCCCCAGGACGCAGTGGAAGGGAATATACGAGAGGAAGGAAACAGTAGCTGCGGAGAGAGAAGGCTATGGCCCTAAGGGGCGTGAGGTCAGGTGTTGCCTACTCCAGGGCGCGCTTCGTGGAAATCATATGCGAGCAATGAAATTAAATGCATAGGATAGCTTTCAATGTGTTTTCATAGAATTACAATGTTCTTATGAAGAAATCCAAAAGGATTTCTCATAATATATCTAATTTCTCATAATATATATAATTAAAAGAAGCTGTTGGAGGGTGAAAATTTTGGAAGGTGAATGGATAGAGAAGGAAATTATAGAAAGCAATTGAAATACCGAATGGCGCGATGAAAGGGGGATTGAAAAAGAGTAGGCATCATCGTTGAAATGTGTAATGAATACGTAGGCTGTTTGTGGTCCATTTTAACCCACCAAGTCACACAAAGGACGGCGTGACAGTGCAGTGAATGGAACCTCGACTTTAGTGCTCGTCTGCGGGTAATACACCGAGAACCCGTCAAGGTCAATCAAAGCTTTGAGATTTTCTGGCTTTCACGTCTCCACGAAACCCACGTACAGCGCAGACAAAGTAACAACCCCGGGCATTTAGACGGTGATACACGCTGAAATCAAGGTCAATGTTACTCTTCCCTCGCTAACATAACAACATAAAAGCAATGACGGAGTCCTTTGTATTCTACGGGCAAAAGTTGAGTGCATTCTTGGTTTTCTTCACAATCTCTTAGAAAAAAAAATTCTACAAAGAAGGCACAATTCTGTATCCATTGAAATATTGTGATGAATATTTTTCCTCTTCTTTGAAAAGAAAAAATACGCAGTACAGCAGGGATTTCAACATCCTACATCGGTTACGCTAGGATCACCTACTACGCTGGTGCAACGGAACCTTCACGCAATCAACATCAAACTGCCTCGCGTGATTTAACTGATATGCATTCTAACCTGAGAGTAAGCGAGGAACCTTTCATCGAAAGGCATCATAATCCTATCCGTACTCAATCCTATCTGAACAGAATTCATTACCAACTACAATAAGGCAATACTAAATTCCTTTCTATCATAATTATAATTTTATCTATTAATAACATTTTAAAATAAAAAGTAAATTATCTATAGTTTTATCTTTTTTTAAACAGTGAAGTTTAAAAAGCCTTCACTTCACTTCACGAAATCACTTAGCAAGGATTTAGATGCAATTCAAGAGTGGTGCGACAAATGGCAGTTAAACTTAACCTTAAAAAGTGTGTAGCTATCAATTTTTGGAGGAGGAATAATTCGATAGAGCGTACGTATAAATTTAATAACACGAAGACCGAAAACGTTGAAACCGTAAGATATTTAGGTGTAACAATCACTAAAGATTTATCGTGGGGAAGACACATAAGGGAAATATGCGGCCGAGCGAAGAGAAAGCTAGGATTTATGAAAAGAGTACTTGGGAAATGTGATGAGAAGACAAAAGAGCGATGCTACTTTTCACTAGTTAGGCCCCACCTTGAGTATGCAGCCAGTGTATGGGATCCTAATGAATTAGGTTTGATGAGAGAACTAGACAGTGTGCAGCGTAGAGCAGCTAGGTTCGTCAAAAGGTGTTACGATAGGTTGAGTAGTGTATCAGAATTAATACAAGAATTATGGTGGGAATCATTATCAGAGCGTAGGTTAAAGTTCAGATTAAATCTATTAGATAAATTTCAATCGGATAGCTTTACTGAAGATGTTAGGCACATATTAAAAACACCAGCGTATTATGCTAGATTCGACCAGATATATAAGATTAGAGAGATATATTGTCGTACAGATAGATTCAAAATGGCATTTATCCCCCGTACTATAAGAGAGCAGAATAGGCAGCATAGAAAAGGGATAGGTAGGGGAAATATTCTAGAGTACTATGTAGTGCATGATGCATGTCTTACCCCTTAAAAACTGTAGACACTAACAATCAAGTTGCATGAGACAATATAGTTGCTAGTTTGCATGTTAGTAGTGCATGTCTGGTGATCTTCACCCCCTGCCACACACCCTCGCGGTGGCTTGCAGGGTATCGTATAGATGTAGATGTAGATGAAAATAGGAAATAATTACCAATCCTTTTTACGCTATGTGAATGCACCTCCTGCCTCACCTTGATTGTGGCTTGCAGAGTATCACAGAGAAATCCCGTAAAATAGTTACGTTACTTAACACACGAATGCTGACTTACAAAAATATCCGACAGGGGTATTTTTCCGAGAATATTATTAGCCTGTTGATAGAAGCATTCCTACTGTATGAGTTCGTACTGTAGTTGTAACTTCAGGTAGCATTCCCTTCTTAATTCCCTTTCATCTCAATTTGATCACGAAACGTGGTTGACAATTTGCTGCCACGTGTGCCTTTAACTTTTGGAAACAAACTCGCTTTCTCGAATTCTGTGTTCTACTACGGAGTCAATACTTTCTTTAATTCAAACTATTACCTATAAATACTACTCTATGGTTTGAATATTATTAATATTATGTGTACAAAAGCGAGTAAATTCCGCCACTGGCGATGCATTGCGTAAAAACTCCCTTCGTCTTCCTCAGAAACGCTCGCAGTTGTTAGCTGTGTGATTCAGCAGATACAGTTACGTGTGAGTAAATCTCAGACAGTTATTTGCATGTACCAAATATATTATAATAATATAAAATGTCGAGGAAAATTGCTATTTATATTAAGTTTTCTGTTAATTGTGTGCCAGGGCTGCTGGGAAAAGTAAAAATATAAACACAGGATAATTTACAAAGGGCGGAGGTGTGAAGGAAATATAATAATTCCTGCATTATTGGCACAGCAGAGACTGGAAATTATTCATTAAAAACCATAAAACCGATGGTAAACGCGCAATACTATTTTTGAGAAAATGGAAAAATTGGCATTTTTATAAAATATTTGCAGACTTTGGTTGAAAAGTTCTGACAAGCACGTGCATAAGGTTGCTTTCTAGAAAGATAAGCAGCAGCTGTCGGCTCTAAGAAATAAGCTATCTTCAATTAAATAAATACGTAAAGGATGGCCTGGGTGAAAGATCGTCCTGGATAAGTATGATAAATTACATTCCTTCACTACGCATACGCTATTCCTTCGAAACTACGAGAATATAATTACGCGCAGCATATTGAATATTAATCGTCATATTCAATATGCTACTTCAATTGCAAATTGCAAGTACATACCGATTCTGCTGTCACAACTGATACTACATTACTCACTTTCAACAGCAATTTAGGAGGAACGAAGTGTGATTGGACAAGGATTTCCAAAAGGGCTTGTTTAACATTGCATCTGTTGACAATAAATTCTTGTATCATACAATTATAAAAATCTAAGAAAATTACTATTCTAAAACATAAGATACACCCTCCAAGCTTGTCAACACGTTTCGTCACATCGCACAAATAACATGCACAAGGAACACAACTAAAAGTTTAATTTACAAATTTTAAACGTACAAGTTGAAATAAATATTTTTCTATACTAGCACAGTACACATAAACAGTTGCCCGTTTGGTTAGTTTTGGTAAAAAATTAATTTCTATTTCAACTGTTAATCCAGATATTTCCCTCCCCCAGCCCTAAGCTGCCATCTGCCCACGCTTAAAACAGCCCATCTTCAATATGCCTCTCCCCTTCAACTTTATGATGGAAAGGCCACGTTACACGATTTCCTGTCGACTGACCAAAAAATGATAGATTCTGAGCTTTCACAAAAATGGTATTTCGGTGGATTAGGGTGGTAGGCAGAGGGGGTGTGTCTCCGCTGGGGTGGGGGGGAGGGGCGGAGGGGGCGGGGGTAAACGGATCGATGAGGGGCGGTTGGTGGTCGTCAGGGGCAACGGAGGGCGATAGACTTTTAAGGGTGGCCCTGGAAGCGACGCAGCGCAAGGAGTGCCAAGGAAGGAACGACTGGCGATTGGACCCACAGGGGTCGAGGATTCAGACGCAATTCAAGAGTGGTGCGACAATTGGCTGTTAGACATTCAGCTTAAAAAGTGTGTAGCTATCAACTTTTGGAGGAGGAATGATTCGATAGAGCGATCCTATACAACTAGTAACACGAAGATCGAAAACGTTGAAACTATAAAATATTTAGGTGTAACAATCGCTAAAGATTTATCGTGGGGAAGACACATCCGGGAAATATGCGACCAAGCGAAGAGAAAGTTAGGGTTTATAAAAAGAGTACTTGGGAAATGTGATGAGAAGACAAAAGAGCGATGCTACTTATCACTGGTTAGGCCCCACCTTGAGTATGCAGACAGTGTATGGGATCCTAATAAATTAGGTTTGATCAGAGAACTAGACAGTGTGAAGCGTAGAGCAGCTAGGTTCGTTGAAAGGTGTTACGATAGGTTGAGTAGTGAATCAGAATTAATACAAGGATTAGGGTGGGAATCATTATCAGAGCGTAGGTTAAAGTACAGATTAAATCAATTAGAGAAATTTCAATCGGATAGCTTTACTGAAGATGTTAGGCATAGCCAGATACATAAGATTAGAGAGAGATTGTGGTACTAATAGATTCAAAATGACATTTTTCCCCCGTACTCTAAGAGCTCAGAATACGCAGCATAGCATAGGGATAGGTAGGGGAAATATTTTAGAGTAGTCTGTAGTGCATGATGAATGTATTAACCCCTTAAATACTATAGATACTAACAATCTAGTTTCATGAGACCCCATAGTTGCTTGTTTGCATGTCGGTGGTGCATGCCTGGTGATATTCACCCCCTGCCACACACGCTCGCGGTGGCTTGCAGGTATCGTGTAGATGTAGATGTAGATGAAACATTTCGCAATTTTCACAGATTTCCCCAGGAGAAAAGGTCTCGGGAGAACATTAATAAAATAGGCGATGTTCGCGGATATCCAAGTGATTGTCAGCCCAAGGCAAGAACAATATTCTGGATGTCCTACAAAGGCAGTGCTAAAGATACGGTATGAAGATAAAACAAGCAAGCGAAAGTAATGAGATTCTCAAGATCCAAAAGGAAAGGCGTAAGCATAAAAGTAGGACAACAGAAGCTGGAGTAGGTGGACTTCCAGGTAGTGGGTTGGGAGAAAAGGGGAATAGCAGCATTGAAATTGGAAAGAGTGTCGCATTGGCAAAAGACGATGCCTTTACTTGTAGGTGTGAACTAATGGCCGGGGCGTTGAATATGCAAGTAAATAAAGGACTGGTGAAAAGTTTGAAATGGAGCGTGACACTGCATGGCAAGGAAACATGAGAATTAAGGAAAGAAGATGCAAATAGACTTGGGTATTTTAAGATGTGGGAGTGGAGAAGGATTGAGAAAGTAATGTGGGTCAAAAAGAGGACGGAAGATGAAGTGCTAGCATTGGTAGGAGAGGAATTTGATTGAGGAAATTAGGAGAATGCGGATGGATAAAGTTACAAAGGGCGATGTTTCCTGAAAGACGTGCCTGATGGAAGAATGCTGGGTAAGCGAGGTTGGAGGAGGAGGAGAACGGGTTGTATGGGTAGAAGTATAGGATGTACAAGGTGTCAGGGACTGAATGTAGAGGCCAATGTGTGAATGTAGGAGTGTGGGAAGAATTTAATTCCCATTTAGATCTGCCTTCCCCTTCAGAAAACTAAAATAGTAATGATAAATGACTTCCCGGATCTCTGAACTCTCATTGCAGCCTGTTGGAATCGCATTGTCTGCAAATCTCAACGTGTGGCAACCCACACTGATGTCACCAGTGGCATCGCCCTTCACTCACCTACATTAAAGGCCGATTCAGCTCCCGATTTGCGGATTCCACCTTATGGCCTGGGGGATTTATATGTGGTGGAAGGAGAATTAATTGCACGGACACTTTGCATTGAATTCACACGCCTTGCGATATTTTGATCCCACGATATGTGCACCACTGAGCTGTATAGATCTTTTATTGTCCTTAATGCGGCAAATTAATAAATGGAGCCAGTGTGAGGTGACTACACCCCTGTTCGCCCCATTCCTTCAGTTTTTAGGTAAATGCTGAAGTCAACTTTTTAGGCCAAGTAGAAAATATGTCTTGATAATGACGATATAATCGATAAGGGACCTAGACAGAGGTAGTCAACCTGGTTCAATGTATATATATTAGCAGAATTAAGAACAACTTATCAGCATATGGATACGCATTGATATCGGAGAAGTCCTATTCGAAACACTTCTACAAATAAAGCTTCTTTATATACACACACGCTTTCACAGTCAGCAAGGGTATGATAAGCAGCTCCTAGGTCATTCAACCGCTTAAATTATTCTTCGGGTTTTTATTGAGAGTGATAAACTCCGTTGCAAGCCGAAGGTTGTTCCGGTTGGTGATGGAATGTCGCACGCCAAATACCGAGCCAAACTGCGTGTGGAATTCTCGTATCAGCGGAGGGGGGGCCAGTTTCTTTTCCAACCTTTTTAGCGATAGCAGTAGCGGTATCAAGTCAACAGACCAGAACACTCAAATGCTAACGGCAACGCCTTATACTTGCGGGCATTATTTCAGGTTGCACTGATGGTCCTCTCGTGTCGTCTAAACCTTTAGCAAAGAAGCGATCCGAATGTGAATGCCATTGCATATAGACGACCGATAGCTGAAGTGGTGTTGTGCCATTTGATTCGAGATAATCGAATCCAGGAGGAGCTCTGGTGATCGAAGGAATGAATCCGGAGAGACACTCGACATCAGTCTGACCTCGGCAAAAGAACGCTCTTACACGCTCGACAACACCACGGGCGGAGAGTAATTCCCCCGCCTTCTCTCCTCAGATAGGGACGAACACGCAGGAACTGTTGTGAAATCATTCACGACTTTGCCTGGGTAAAAGGTCAGCTCAGTGATCAGGATAGTGGGGTGACTACAATCCTGTTCCCTCCATTCGTCGGGGTTCAAATCCCAGCAGAATTTAATAGTGGAATGCCCGGCTTTCTCTGAGAGCTGCGTGAGTTGTACTTCAAGCCCTACGCCCGCCGGTCGGGTGGGGCACTAAATCCTTCTGCGCCTTTGGTCTAGAGCAGTACAATGCCGACGCCGGGTTTCTCTCCATGTCTTCCCTGAATTATTCCTGCCCTCAAGATCCTCTTGTCCTAGATGACCTCCGCTTCTGAAGGTCACCGTTGGTCACGTACGTACCTACGCTTGACGACACCCTTAGAATCCCATTTCGACGTCGCATGGCTACCGCAGGTGGCGCATCAAGGTAGGAATAATACCGTGCCTTTCGCCCTTTCTGGTCGCGGTTAGCAAGATATAGTGGAAATAAGGACGAGAGGTTTCATGCATGGGTTTCCTTTTTGAAGGAAATTGTGCCCGGTTGTTTTAACAAAGGTTTAGGGATAATGGATATTAGGGAAGGATGGTTTAAAATTTAAAATGATGACGGGATATGCTGCTAGGAAATTTTGGTATTTTGATTTTTTGGGGTTTAGAGGTACGCTCCACAGCGAAGGCTAAGATAGATAATGGCCACGCACCTCGCCAAAATGAAACTAAATTTCTGGACGCTGGACCGGCCGAAGGCTTTCCTTGTTCGACCTCATTTGGAATATGCTGCCAGTGTATGAAATCCTTAAGAAATCGGTCTAAATAAAGAACTTGAACGTGTTGAACTTGAACTAGCTCCCCCCACAATCGTGCTTGGGGGGGACAATGCCCCTCCCCTGTTCCCCACCGTTGTTGCGCCCCTGACCCCGAGTCCGAACCTAGTACGTCGAAAATGCAGCAGGTCAAACAAAGCGTTTGAGAATTAAAAGAGTTTGCTGCTGATCTCGCATTACTAAATCCCCGCTAAGGCGTTGATTGTAATAGCATGGGACTAATTTGAACCGCGGTACAAACCAGGTTTGTGTAGCTATGTCTTCTTTGTGTTTAATCTTTTGCTAACATGATCGAGAAAAATGTCATTTACGGCCAAAGGCGTAACGTGGGCAATTCTCCTTGAGATCTCATTGAACCTAAACGATTACCATGAATCTTAAGATGATAGCATTAAAATTTGGCATAATTTATAAATTACAGCTTGGGATACATTTCTTGGGTAGAGGTATGATGCAGCTGCGATACATTTCGAAAGAAGAAGGTAGCATACACTCATTTATAGCAGGATGATGATGCAATTTCAGCTAATAGGAAAAACCGCTGACTCGCTTAGTACAGAGCTAGTGTTCGACATTCAGCTTATATTATAGCTTTGGAATTGTTTTTCGAAACCGGATAAACAAGACAGCAATCAGATCGAACGATTAAAAATCGGATTAACACATTGTTTTCAGGCCATCTAAATAATAATCTAATTTTCTGTGACTATGAAAAAAGGAATGAGCCTGGTGACGCATGATTTGAGCATTTAAAACTCAGCAGATAAAATGAACAAGCACAACTCACGTTCAACGCTGAGTCACGGCATCGAGGGCGGTCACCGTGAACGAGGGATTTGATGAAGGTGATGATCGCTGAACTCTCGACGACTTCAAACAGCTGATTGCTGGCAGTCAAAACACCGGATCACAAGAAGAATGTCTTGGAATCTTAACTATCACTTAGCCGAAGAACTCTCTTGACTTAAGGTCAAGCTGGATAATTTTCTAAGGGAATATTGCTGTTGTGCTTAAAAGCGAGAGCTCCGTTCAGACATTCTTGTCCATTCCGTAATCTTGAGTTTTGTAAACATATATACATATGTATAATTGCCCCTTTCCATCTCCAAACTAAACAATTCCGTCAAAAAAGCAATCAAAAGAGAAAAATGGAGTTTATTCATTTCTCAATGGAGATTATTAATTATCTTGAAGGGGACGAAAGAAAGTGGATTAACTTCGAAAATATATGAGTAACAAATTTGAACTCCAAAAATTCTTTTCAAATATGTGAAATTTCACTCAAATGCACAAAACATCCTTGTAGAGGAATCCAACATTGATTACACATGGAAATTGTTCATACAGAATCATCTATTATGCTTGGACTTCGGTCATTAACCGATTTCAGCAAGCAAGATTTACGTCTTTTTCATTGGATGGAGTTACATTCAGTTTGCCCTCCTGCACGAAAAAAAGGAATTATCTTGAAAAGCAATCAGAAGTTCTAAAAACTGCATTTCCGTTATTAACCCCACGCAACTTTTTCATTCACGGTATGGCAATAGTAATTAACATTTGAAGGCTAGCAATTTGTCTTCTGCCCATAGCGTGCATATTGAGGAGCTGAATGTCTTTTTGATTATTTACTACTTTTAATTACCCCGCGGTAGCCACAAAGGAGTAAAGGAGCAAATAGTGAAACCTTAAATGGAATTATTTGAAAAGATAACATCCGATAAAATCAAATAATTGGCGATTGAACCACGTGCGATCACACCGGAAAGGGTGCGAAATATTGGAGATTAGGTGAAGTACGCCACCTTCAGGATCTTCAGGTTAATCCCCACGAGGGGCGCCTGAGGAGGCGAGCTAAACCACAGTGCAAGACACTCCCCTTGCAGCTCAAAATACAAGGGACGCATGAGATTAAATAGGAGACAATTTGATTGAAGATTAATTGAGGATACTGGTCTCTCTTTCCGAAGACCCGGTTTCGAGTCCAAAAAAGGTCAAATGTCTCTCATTGGTAAGCAGGTCCCTGCTTGATTGCATTGCGGAGGGCATTCAAGTTTATGTTCAGCCCGTCGGATGGGATGTTAAGCCATGATCTCCTTGGCTCCTCTCCTTAAAATTAGGCTAATGTCGAAGCAGAATTTTTCTCCACCCTTCATGCATTCTCTTCCATCCTTTTATGTACCTTCCCCCCCGATCTGAATCTCCGATAATTGGGGGGAATACTTGCGCACCAATATGAGGTGGGAGGTGCATGTTTAATAATAGTGTGCCTATAGATGAAGAGTGGTGATGAACCACTGCAGGCAGGTCGAGCAGAATGAAGCTGAAAACCAGAAAAGGGGGATGAGGTAATTGAAGGGAGCGTCATTCTAAAGCTGAAAGAGGTGTGATTGGCAATAATGAAAAAAAAACGAATTATTGTCAGAGGGTGAGGGGTGGATGTGGAGAAGTATAAGATTATCACTATAATAAATGGGCTTTAGCGTATGAATTAGGGCGTTTAGGTATAATTAAGGTCCATTGAAACCGGAAGAACTCCCGAAAGTAATGAATGTATCACGGGAATTTAAAATTGCCATTACTGAGCTCTGTTTTTCAACACTACGCCTAAACATTAAAAAATAATCATTGATTTATAAATACGTTGTTTTGAGAAGAGGTACCTTATTATAAATGCTATTATGTGCATAAGAACGCAGTGACCTCTTAATCATTAAAATGAATATGCTGAATGACTAAGAGAACATAGTGATTACATTATTCATTATACTATCAACGAATATTCACGAGGTAGAAAATGAAAGTAATAACTCTGAATAGCAATTGATAGCATCGAAATTCGGAGCACGGAGGAGTCAAACAATATAAGAATTCGTGAGCACGACTGCAACTCGTCTCCAATTCAAAAGAAACGAACTGGAGACTCGTTCTCATTGTCCACTCGGTGACTCATACCTTCCGAAAAAGGCGCCCTACACCCCGCCGATATGCGGAGAAGATTCCTCCAGAGGGGAAGGGGGGGGGGAGAAAGTTGGGTGAGGTAGGGGGGTGGAGGCAGAAGAGAAAAGGGTTCTTTTATTCGGTGGACGAATGGAGTGCTGCTGCTTCCGCTACACCTGTTCCTTCCCCTCACAGTGGATGCTGGAGACAACCCAGGAACTCCCCCTTCCCTCTTTATAATACTATTCTCGGAGATAATCTGCTATCATGCGACCGCGGTAATCTTCGTTAATCCTGGCCACCTAATTTTAAAGTCAGAGCTCATGCACTCCCTCCAAAGGAGTCCATCCTCCGCATTTCGAAGGCAATTGCGGAGTGCGTGGAGTGAAAGAGATTCCAGGGCGCGGTTTAGAAACGGGGAAGTGAAGAACGCATTGTCAGATCGCAGGCTGAAATTTAGACTTAATCTCTTAAACGAATTCCAAGACAATATTTTTAGTGATGATGTTAAAAATGTTTTGCGAACCCAAACTTACTACCGTAGACTGGACCATAATGACAAAATTAGAGAAATTGATTGCCGAAATCAAAAGAGCGATGTTACTTTTCACTAGTTAGGCCCCACCTTGAGTGTGCAGCCAGTGTATGGGATCCGAATGAATTAGGTTTGATTAGAGAACAAGACAGTGTGCAGCGTAGAGCAGCTAGGTTCGTCAAAAGGTGTTACGATAGATTGAGTAGTGTATCAGAATTAATACAAGAATTAGGGTGGGAATCATTATCAGAGCGTAGGTTAATATACAGATTAAATCTATCAGAGAAATTTCAATCGGATAGCTTTACTGAAGAGTTTAGGCATATATTAAAAAAACCAGCGTATAATGCTAGATTCGACCAGATAAATAAGATCAGAGAGATTGATTGTCGTACCGATAGATTCAAAATGGCATTTTTCCCCATACTATAAGAGAACAGAATAGGCAGCATAGCAAAGGGATAGGTAGAGGAAATATTTTACAGTAGTCTGTAGTGCATGATGCATGTATTAACCCCTTAAATACTATAGATACCAACAATCAAGTTGCATGAGACATTATAGTTACTTGTTTGCATGCTAGTAGTGCATGCTTGGTGATCTTCACCCCCTGCCACACACCCTCACGGTGGCTTGCAGGGTATCGTGTAGATGTAGGTGTAGAACTGACAGATTCAAAATGCCCTTTTTTCCTCGTACTATTAGGGATAGGGATATTAGGGATATAACAGTAAATATACCCAATACGAGAGTAGCAATGGATAACATTGGTAGCTGCATGTTGGTATAAGGACTTGAAGCTAAGCCAACTAACAACATGTTTTTGCATGTTTGCTTTCCTTTTTTTATGTTTTTTAAAATAATGAAGTTTAGAACAGTATATAAATACTAATCCTTTTTTATGAATGATATGTAGTGCATGTTTGGTGAGAATTCACCCCCTGCCACACAACTTTATGGTGGCTTGCAGGGTATTATGTAGATGTACATGAACTGCTGCTGTGGCCCTTATTCGCTAGGGGTTAACTGGTGGAACTTAAGTGCACAAATAGCCCAAAAGTCAAATTCCACATACGAACAGTAAAAGATATAGAAAAATTCCATTTTTGAAATACTACGCATTACTTTGCAGATGAATACTACGCCTGATTAAAACTAGCGATGCAGCGTGAAAGAGCAGGTCTGCACTTCAGGAAGTGAGTTAATGCTCTGGGACACGCGTGGAGAGCCTCACTCTCACAGCGGGAGAAGCGAATCGCGTGATCCTCACGACGCGACGAAAACAGAATGACGCGAGGAGATATTTGAAGCCCGAGCGACTTATCTGTGGAAAGATTATGTTTGGCAACACGTGGTCACTGGAATAAGAGCCTTGAAGGGACTTTAATGAAAAAATAAAATGCCTTAAAACATGCTAATGAAAGCAACTATCACGCGGTCAGTGAATTAAACAAGGTGAGCCTTTCACAAAAACATTCTCAATAAATAAAATAATGGCTGCAAATCATGTTTCATTACCGACATTAACTTTCCATTTCTTTCCACGAGTATACATTTCCGTAGATATAACACATAGGTCAATTTATGGACGTTTGGTCGTCTTTTTTAAGAAATTCGACTTCCTTTTTTTCGCCAACGTTTCACCTTTTTATTGAGGCTTCTTCAGGGCTACAGTAAAATACAAGGAATAGAGTTGGTAATAATTATAATACTACAAAGATAAAAAAATTTTCAAATATAATTTAGTACATCAAAGGATTAACTTTCTTACTGCGACAATTGTAACACAAAAACAAACTCTTTCTCTTAGTAACAAAATCAACATCAAAAACAAAACGAAAATGGAAAACCAAGACAAAATTTTGTTTGAAAAATGTAATCAGTGAAATAAAAATATTTAAAATGAATAGTATAAAGTATGAAATTAACAATTAAATATATCATAACTTCAAATTTCGAATGTATATTACATATTTTACGAATATAAAAAACATATTCGTATTGAATTTCTGGAGAACACTACATAATGCATAGAAAAAAACTTTAGTTATAGAAGATCAAATGATGATAGATTTTGCTCAAATTTGGAAGGAGTTTTTATGATGTGGATCATTTCTTTGAATAGCCACTTCTGAAGGTTTGATTCAAAATCTATCGGTGTAGCTTCCTTAAAGTTGAAATTGTGACTATTTCGTAGAGCATGGTTAGCCAAAGAACAGGTCCCGGAATTTGTTTTAACTGAATATTTATGATTGTAAATTCCATTTTTAAGAAACTGTGAAGTTTGTCCTATGTATATTCTGTCCCATTCAACGCAAGAAATGGAATAAATAATGTTGTTTTTTAATTCATTAGGGGTTTGGTTCCTTAATTTTGTTCTAATAAACTGTCGTGTTTAAGTTCTAATAAACTGTCCTGTTTAGTGTTTTTTGTACTTTAAATGCTATTTTGAAATTAACATTTCTAAAAATTTTGGATAGTTGTTCAGGCGTAAACGTAGAAAATGCTCCTATAGTTTTTGGTGGCTGTTTGTTTTTCTGTTTAATGTGTTGTCCAATATTTTTCAAACAAAATTTTATCTTGGTTTTTCATTTTGGTTTTGTTTTTGATGTTGATTTTGTTACTTGGAGGAAGAGTGTTTTTGTGTTACCATTGGCGCAGTAAGAAAGTTAATCCTTTGAGGTGCTAAATTTATGCTTTAAAACTTTTTTATCTTTGTATTATTATAATTATTACCAACTGTATTCCTTGCATTGTACTGTGGCCCTAAAAGAAGCCTTAATAAAAAGGCGAAACGTCGGCGAAAAAAAAGGAAGTAGAATTTCTTAAAAAAGACGACCATACCTCCATAAATTAACCTATGCATTATTAAAGTGGCCAATAACCATCCAAAGACTTAGATATAACGGCATACCAGCTGAAGGTGCCCGTTGGCATTCAAATCTTCGGAGGAAAATTGTAAATGTGTTTCCGATATTTCGCCGTGCATGGACGAAGCTGCCGTACAGCTGTTGAGGAGCTCGAATTCCATTTCAAACCCGAGCATAATTAATGCCAATGTGAATTCATATCTAATGTTAGTGATTGAATCCGTGCCTCAGCAAAAATGGAGAAAGCAAATAAGTTAGAAGGCTGCTGGAGAAACCAAATAAGTTTGAAGGTACAGGAGGGAGCATACGCCAGCCAGCGGAAGCCAGAGTGAGGGGGGGGGGGGGACTAGGGAATGGCAGAAGACGACGCATCGTTTCCTAAGGCCTCCAATAGAGTTCGCATGTGCACGCAACATCGGCAGTGGCCTCATGAACTGCCTGCTATTTAAGGAAAGTAATAATTCGTTTCATTCCATTGCGAGATAATTCATTTTTATACCATTGCTTTTAATCCCTTTATATCTGCTTCTTTTATCGCTTTGCCCTAATGTTACATGTACATTTTGACGAGTTATAGCAGCATTGCATCCTAGTCTGACTTTTATTTTAAGTTTTTCTATACGTTTTTTCCATTGCTCATGTGTAGTGCTGCAAGTATGATCATGTAGAGCTGATAAATCATTACTATACTCGTATCATCGAAATCCATTCCGAAATGTTTCCAGTACCTTGAATTATACTCAACTCTCTTCTACTGACGTTACTAAGACCTTCTTAAACGCTAAATGTGCAATCTATGAGCAATAGTTTTTCACCTGAATAATTTTTTTACCAGCATTCTAAGATATTATTGACTTCTCTGGTTCCTCTGTTCTGTCTTATATCAAACTTGCTGTCGAATAGATTTTATCCAGTTCTTCTTTCCCTTCTCCAGCTTAGTATTTTGAGACATATGAGACAAGACCAAATGTTCTATTCCTGAAACCTGGTAGAAATTAAGCCTTTTTAATTTACACATGTGCATGGCATTCTTTGGCGTATTTGAACATTTCACTGTTGATTTCATGCATTCGGGTAAAATTCATTTTCCTCACGCCATTATTTCCGGTGATAATTTTTCACGTTTCTTTCCGTGTTCGCGTTTTTACTGAGCATTCTCTTTTTCATCTTACCATTTATAGTTTAATTGCGTGCAAGACACTTCATTCTCCAGAAGCGCGAGCAGTAGCCAGCCCGTGTGTGCGTGTCCAATAAAATGACCCACCATGTTTCACTATTCAGTTGCGACACTGCCTCCAGTACCTCCTAATATAATTTCAGAAAATAAAATGCAAGTACTTCAAATCCTTCAATGAATATAATGCAGTTTATGGCATTTGATCAGGACTAAGTGTTATGTGTCACCGGTGCTCCATTCGGATATAACAATTGCCTTCGTAACGATCGGAAAAGAACCGAAAAAACAATAAATATAAACGTTGCTAATATTTTTGTGAAAACGCGGCTCAAAAACGTTAAATAATTGAAGCAAACAAAGATCTGCCCACTTAAAGGGGAAAAATTAAGGAACCTATTAATATTTAGGTGAATATTTTTCTGGGCGAATGAAAAAAGGATAGCACTATCTGTATGTCATTAACCTAATGTAAACAAATTTAAACACATAATTAACGCAAGAGACCGAACCCGGATCTTCACTAAAATTGTAATGGTTCTTTGAGGAACTGAAAGCACAATGAAGTGTACGGCTCCATCACCCCAGGACGAGGTAAATTCGGGGGCGAAAGGGGATTGTCGGAATGGAAACAACATTTGGCAATTATTAAAATAGAATTCAGACAATTCACAGCGCACAAATTAAATACGGATCAGCTGTTCATTATCAGAGAATAACACACCTCGTAGAAAATCGTAATTAACAGCTTCTTAACAATAAACAACAGAAGAAACAACAAGAAAGCTATATCGTTTGAGGAAAGCATTCATGACACAACGTGGCACTATTAAACGGTCGGAACTCCGAGAGCATTCCCATTTCAGCCATTTGTCCTCCTTCAATGCGGTAAACTCCAATTTTATCGAAAGTGTAAACACCATGTTTGATTTAATTTCAACCGGAATTATTCATGTAAATGAAAACATGAATTACCTAAAAGAGCCAAAAACATTTTCGTCGCTACAATTGAAATCGTTCAAGGTATTGAATTAGATTAACGGCGAAATATTTAATTCAAAATAATGGAGCATCAATAAAAATTATTTATATTTATTTTCTTAACTCCTACGTACGAATATATCATTGTCTCTTCACCCCTTTCAATAATTTAAAATTAATATATTTTTATATTTTGCGATTTCCCCCCAGAATTAATCTCTGTGTCCTTTATCATTTACATATGCTTCCACAGGAATTAATGCATCGTAAAGCTGTAATAAAATTCAGTTTTAAGGTGATGAAGGAGAAAGTTGAAGTTTTATCAATTGACTTGTGCTAAAATTCAGTTTGGCTAGACGATGCAATATGAACTTAGCAGTTGTAGCACTTTAAAGTCCAAATTATACCACAACCACTAATGGCAATGTTACTAAAGCAATGAAAAAAGTTCCGGAAAATAAACAAGATTATCACAATAGTAGAAAACACGAAAATGCCCACCTCGTTGGACACAATGCAGGCAAAAAAGCAGAAACATTCCGATATGAATTGCAGTGAAGATTTCAGCGGCCATATTCGTTATCCACTGCATGCTTCCGCGGCTTACTCTCATTAACACGATATGCCATGCCCATGATAGTAACACTATTTTTGGAAACAGATCCTTTGCGTAGCTTAATCCTTCATCGCCAGTGATTCAGGAGCCATCAATAGAGGCAGTCAATGCAAATTTTATATTTTATTAATTGCATGATGAAGCTGGATTAATATTAATAAATTTAAATCGCTTCAGTAGCTATGAGTATAAGAGTATGAAGTCAGGGATTATTTACTGAACCCAGTCGGAATTTTGGTCAATTGCTTCCACTATCTTTTCCAAGACTCTGGCGTGGACACTCAGCGTATGTTCTGGAATTATAGGTATCCTATACATGTGTCTTACATAGTTCCACCATGCACAAATATATATCTCGGGTGGACCAGCAAAATTTTCGATCTTTAAAGTAGTCAGTCTTTCTGAAAGTGAACGGTTTTATTCGATTGGACGAAAATGCTTCCATCGTCGCTAATATTCCAGCAAAAAAACACTCCGTACGATTTAGGGTCTCAAATACGATAGGGACGCAGGAGAAACCTTGGCAAGTAGCATCGGGTTTAAACCATTCGCATGAACCGAAATTACACATTGAAATGGTTGCCGTTACGTTGCCACAATCTGGAGAGCATATTGGGAGCAAAAAGGCGGGAGTGGGAAAGATATCCTTCCAGGGCGAGCATAGAGAAGGGAAGCCGAAGAGAATGAACATTGAGAAGTGCCCTTTCTCACGCAGCCACTTGTATCGATTCACGTGTTGTACCCGACAACACTTTCGCTGGCTCCGGGGGAAGCAGACTTCGAGAGTTCCAACTCGTGGAAATAACTACAGGACGGAGGCGGCTCGAAGTACGCAGGGGAGAGAGACGGCCCTCCTTCCACGCGGCAATTACTCCACGATCCACTCCAGATATCATTGATTTACGCCACTGCACTGCGCCAGATATAGCCGGGCTCTGTGAGGGGCCCTCCACCATTCCGGGGAAATATTTCGCCGGCGACGGAGAACGGCGTCTGTTCTTTCTTGGCATTGGACCCCAACGCGGTCGAGAGAGGACCATTGAACCAAGTGTGCTGCGAGTGTGCGTCTTCACGTTGTGGACTGTTAGTAGTTCATTCACGTGTTGAACTCCACCCAATCCTTAACATCGTTCGAACCAACCGCTACGCCGCCGCCGGCTCAAGTACACACGAGCCAAGCAGTCAGCGCTAAAAAGAGTGGACGGCGAATCAGTGTTCAACATTTAAAAGTGCGCTACCGGGGAAATTTAGCGGTCAAAGGAGGGATGATATTAATGGCGTTTACCTTGGAACCGAAATCGCAATTTTGTTTACGAAATTGTTAGATGGAAACGAAAAATAATTTTAGTGAAAATATTGATCTTCTAACCACAACCATTCACTCATAAATCAAAAATTAAAAAAAGAAAAATCTGACGCTCACTGAAAAAGCAGCTGTGATAACATTGACGTAATTTTCCTCCCGGCCTTGACTGCTCTTAGGGGAAGGGAAGAGAGTGGTGGGGGGTTCTGGGAAGGTATTCTCGCACAGATCCTGTCGCAATCGCTCCCGTTGGGAGAGCCAGCTGTGTCCCCCCCCCCTTTGTGATAAGGCGAAGTAGCTTCACGGGTTCAGTTGTGATTGGACAAAGTCGACATTGCGATTGGACAAGTCGCTATCTGTTGACGATCTCGTCTACTTTGAATAAATAAACGTTGTGCAAATCCCAAAAATACAATTTAAAATCGTTTGTATCTTTCTTGCTCTTGCTTTTTTTTCCAACTCAAGCTTCAAGTAAAACGATGGTGGCTCCATTTCACGTTCTTTGTGAAGATGAGATGGGAACTAATGGCAGCCGGAGATAATGAAACGGATCAAGAGTCGAAAGATACGGATCAGAGCGGATGAATCGTCTAAAAGAGCAGCACATGCCCGGCAGTTCACCGCTTGAGATCCGAAGATGGTCACGCTGCCTGGGTGGCGGAGTTTAACTACGAAAAAGTGACATTTTATGACGAATCTCACTAAAATAAGAGATTACAAAATAAACCCCTCTGGGAGGTAAACACTCGGGCACTTCCTCCACAGCGACGCGGACCCACGGGGGGGGGGGAGGGGGCTGGCATTGGCCACTCTAGTCCCCGAAGGACAAGTGCTTCCAGTTCGTCTCGTCTTCCCCTGCTTCTCCTGTTTCACCGAACCCTTTCCGACAACCACTCTCGCCCCCGACGCCTTAGCAGCGCAGCCCTTACATTCCTCAGGACCACGATCCAGTTTCCAACCGAAACCCCTGTTTCACGATGCCTGCCGGCTTTGATTTCGCCGCAACTGCGAAGGAAAGAAAAGCCTGAAGATGCTGCGCCGCAGCGAAACCATGGCCGTGCTGAAATAAAAGTTTTGTGAATAGCATTTTTAGTTTTTCTCTTCTCCATTAGGGCCTGTTTACTTAGAATCATAGTCTACGGAAAATCAATTTACGTAATCAAAAGTAATCCGCCAGTCAATTACACCAAACTTTTAAAAATCAGCTCCAACTTTGAGCCAAAAGGACCCTGATACGGCATTACTCTAAACACTTTTCTTAGTGAACTACATGTAAGTTATTGTTTACGACGGTACGTTTCAATGGAATTGGCTAACACAATCATCACGTGCTTGTGAAACATTGAAGCGTTCAAAAATGTTGACGAGCACCCAGAAGGTCGCACAAGTCTGTGACCGGTGGCCTGTACAATCATGCGTTAGATGCAGGTATGCAAAGTGTTGTTGACAACAGATTGCAAACGGCAGAATCAACAGGTATACGTGAAAAGCGGCGAACACAGAATTACGGCGGATCATTCGACTGGCTAGCACAAGCCAAGAGCAGAGGCCACCGATCGTCATTTAGTTTATTCTGCCATTAAAGAGAAGAGAGCGTGGATGTACTACATCGCGGTAGTAATCCATTACATTTCGGAAATACGTATTCACAGCTCGACAACATCATCTTAATAGCCAATGCATAAGTTACGTCACGCTAAACGGGAATAGAGGATAACGGCTGACTTTTAACCCTCTGGTTACCGAACCTCATTTTTTTACGGTGGTTACCGTTGGGGTCCTTTAGGGACCCCATCGTATTTTTTAATGTACCGTTGAAATAAAAACAATTTTTGACCTTAGTGTATTGATTTTATTGAAAAAACGTCATAAAAAGCCATAATAATACCTAAATTTAAACAATTTTGCATGAAAATATTTATAAATAAACAAAAAAATTGTTTACAAAAATGAACAATTCAGTTACACAATTCAATTATTGACTTTTTTAATAAAAAGATCATAACACACAATAATAATAGAGAATATTAAACAATGTTTTCATAAAAATATTTATAAATAAACATTACATTTTTTGCAAAAAAAATAGGAAAATTCAATTACACCCTTCATTTTTACATTGAATTGTGACGGTCTCCTTGCGATGTTCTGAACAAACAAATGCTTTACACTTGGAACATCTTACATTTATCTATAAGTCAATATTTCGTGGGCAATTATGGCATCTGCCCATTTTGGATTTGCTGTAACTTGGTTCAGATTAGGCCATTTCTGAATTTGCTTTTTTTACTCCACATGCCAGAAGAGCAGAAGTAACAAGTACACTATTCGTTGTTTCTGCGCGTTTTGTCATGCTTGGAAGAGCAAGTTCATGCCCTAAGGACTTGAGAAGGATTCTCCTTCTAATCGAAGTCTCGCCATTCCATTCCGGATTTTTGCACATAAATATGGCAAATGCATTACTAGCTGCTATATCTATTATATTCATGAACAGCCTGACTGGCCATCTAGAAGTTTTTCGGGCGCATATATACTCTCTCATAAGTTTGTCTTCATTGCCTACCGCTCTTTGGTTCCATTATATTATAATACCATTATTGGTTTCTTACATTCACTCTCAAATATTTTTTATCTAAGTATTGCGAAATTAGTGTGCTCCATTTTATTTTTCTTTGGCATAAACGAGACCATAGCCAATCCTTTTTTATGTAAGAAAGCAAACTTAGAAGAAAAAGTTTCACGATCTTTAGTGTTATTCAAGTCATAAGGAGTGTCCAGCTTATTCTTTCTCACTGTTCCTAGAAGAGTTAGGTTTTTCGATGCTAAAAAGAGTGCCAACTGCACGGAAGAGAAACAACTGTCCATTGTGAGACTGCGGCCAGTGTTATATAGAGGTTCAATGAGATCATTGACCACTCTAGTCCCTTGGTTCTTTTCAGCTCGCTGCCCAGGTAATTTCCCTGTATAAACTTGCAAATTGCAGAGATACGAAGTTTTGACATCAGCTGCAGCCCATATTTTCATCCCATATCTCCAGGGTTTGGAATAAATATATTGCCTAAATGGACACTTTCCTCTGAACGACACCAGTTGTTCATCAACAGTAACACATTCAAACGGTTCAAACATTTTTTTTGCGATTTCCAACGAAAATATCCCATACATTACGGATAGCAGCTAATTTGTATTTTCTTTTCTTTGGGCCCTAGTATCTTTGTCATCAAAACGTATGAATCTCATGATTTGTTGAAATCTTGTGCGGGACATAGATGCTGTGAAAAAATCTCTACGAATGCTAGTATCAGTTGACCACAATTCTTTGACATTTACTTTTCCGCAACGGAGAGCACCTGCAGTCAATAATATTCCAATAAATTCATCCAGTTCATCAATGTTCAAATTAGTCCAATTATTTTAAAATTTAGGGTGCTTCACTAACAACTCATTGTAAAATTTTTGGGCGTAAAAATTAGTGCATTCAACAATGATAACTTTGACATCGTCGTTTATAAACAAATTAAAAGTTTCTCGAATGGAACATGCACAACTTGAATGTTTTGAAGGATCTAGTTTACAGTTAATGTTTCGTAAAGTTTTTGTAACTTTTGGAGGATTTTTTCCCATGCACGTCCTGATTTTGACTTCAAAACGTCAAAGTTATCTGTACTTTTAATTACCTCCACATCACTGTCAATATCTTTTCTGTAGGCAGTTGGTCAAATGCCTCCTCCTCTACTTCTTCCAAATCATCTTCAAATTCAGATGTGCACTCTGCTGGGAGGAATTCACTATCACTGTCACAAAATTCATCGCAGTCACTGTCATCTGCGATTCTCTCAATTTCTTCATCCGTTAGGTATCTTTTCGAAGTCATTTCTAAATAAAAAATAATTTTATCACAGTATGAATATAATTGTCCCATTTTAGTAGGTATTAGGAAACATTTGAAAAGTCACAATATTTTAAATATTGCTAATATTGTATTGATAGAGTAAAAAATCTGACTAAAGCTTTCAATTTTAAAAAATACTTATTTTTCTATTATGATGCTTGTAGGTAGAATAAATTTGACTAATTTACCAATAGGTGTTAACGTAAATAAGTCAAACTTCAGCACACGCAACATAGGTGTGAGTGACACCGGTACATTTTTTTATCTATAAATTTATGAACTTACCTTTATGGGTATTGCAAACGAAGAATTATCTTCCATCAGTTGACTGCACTGGTTAGTTGAAGCAGCTTTAGCGCACAAGTATCTCTGTAGCAATGGCTGTTACTGGAACGGGCACTAAGCTTTGCATGTGAAGTACACACCAACTCAGATAAATATTGGACTGTTGAATATGCTCATTTCACGTTGGCATACATACAAATTCATGTGCATTCCGGTAGGAGAAGGAGTGGACTCCGGGCGTTGAAGGATGCCCGGTGCCCAATTCCTCTCCTACCGGTACGCAATTCAATTTGTATTTATACTGACGTGAAATGATGCGAAACCTGGGTCGTGAATAAATAACTTGGTTAGTGGTCCATCACAAAGTATGATCTCTATTTTCACTACGGTAAACAATGTCGAGACCTCGATTACGATCGATGAGAAAAGACGATATTTCGATGCGTAAATGGTATTACGAAACAAAGTTGGATCGAAGAACCGCAGATATTTACCAGAAAGCAAATTAGCTGAAACGTAAAATGAAGACGAAAAATTTCGAATGCGAATTACCTCTGTAATAGTGGATGTAACTGAAACGAGCAGAGAACTGCCAATGTGAAGAACACGCACTCTCAATCACAGATATATTTTAGATCTTTCAACGATATTGTATAGTCAGATACGACGAAACAGTATTTCACGGAGAAAATGTATGGATTATACGCACGGACGACATGTGCTAAAAATGCCAAGTGAAGGAACATAAAGCAGGACAGGACCACAATAAATAAAGAAAAGTGGAAATAAGCTATGAAGAGGCTATTTCAATGCGTTAATTGTAATATTACACTAAGAGTATTCGTACAGTTGGAGACGCCTAACAGAAGGCTATGTAAACATAATCCCACGATAAAAATTGTCTTGATCAGATATTACTCATAAAAATCGCCAAAATCCAAAGCTCAATGACAGTGCATAAATAATAATAATACATAATAATAACAATTGTTTTATAATTATATTAGTTAATAAAACAATAGTAATATATATTTACAATTATTAATAACAGAATCAGTTATACACGCACATTTTTGCAAAACAGTCAAACATTCAGTCTGGGACGTGGGTTACCAAGTGGGGTCCTTCTGGGACCCCATCCGTATTTTCATTGATACAGAATCCAAATAAACGTAATTTTTATCCTACTTTGGCGACTAAAAAGGACTAAAAAAGTTGCTCACATACCAGGAGACCCATGAACGTAAAAAAAAAATTATGACATTTATTCAACATTTTTCGAGTGTGGGGTCCCTGAAGGACCCCGCTCGGTAACCAGAGGGTTAATATGCACCTTCGATAGTGAAGAGGTGGTAGAAAGACACATCGTCACAAAATTCATCCATTGCTAAAATAATGATGAATATTCATATGAAAGTATTGAGAAATAAATAAGGCATGGTACTAATGTCTGTTACGTCATTCACAAGAAGAGAGGGTTATTAGGTTCATTTACGAAATTTGGGGACGGGGAAGGATTTCAGGAAATGTTACAGGTGATTAAAGAAGGGTTTAACATGTAAAATTCGCCGTTTCGTATTAGGTATACAGATTTCCAGTTTACCCTTATCCTACCAAGTTCGAAAATTGCGTATTCGCTGCTCGCGTATTTCATAAATGAAAATGTATTCTAATAGGTTTGGGTTAACAAAACATCAGTGTTGAAAAAGACTAAATACAAAGATAAACCATGAAATATATGATTAATTACAATGCAGTAGAATGCAAACCAATGTCGTCGAATTTATTCAGCAAAATATGTGATATTGAACTCACAGGCGCCAATTTAACATAATGTTATAGACATTTTCAGATAGCTAAATAAAGGCAATTGATATAATAAATACATGCATTTCCACCTAGAAGCGGAGTTTGTATTTCGAGATGTATTGGTTAATATGCTGTCGGCCATGCATTTATCTTTGGCAAGCAAAAACAAATTCCAGTTTACCCTGGGAAAGCACCACGCCTTGCATAATTGGACGTGAATCAGTTGTTACTCAGATGTGAACGCCTAACTCCCTAACTGCTAAAGGCGTTCGCTCCTGTTTACTGATGTTTGCTACGCGCTGACAGCTGTTTAATAAAAAGATGGTAGCCCACAAAAACGTTAGCCACACGCCTGAATGAAAATACTTTAAATCCACCACGACAAAGGGACGGACGTAAAATCATGATTATACGCTTTCTTTATAACGCCACCATTCCGAATTTCTGTAGTTTATAGCCACCTTGGAGGAACGAGCGAGATTTATTTCTTCCCAGCGGTTTTTACAGCCAATAAACCGCGTCAAGTAAAATGTTACGACGTCCCCAATATATGCAAGATTCCCAGTGCCTCAGTAGTGCGCGATACGTTCGCTTTTACACAGATCTGTGTAAAAGATTTACACAGTTTTTATTTTTATAAATATTTTACCAATACTCCATGGGTTAAGGTAACTTTCTAATGGGTATAAAAACCTCACATGCACTCTACTTGGTATTCTTTATCATTCCCAATTACTTCCTGTCTCTCATTATGTATCCTATATCTTGTTATTTATCATGCGAGTGTTCGTTCCTCAGCTTACTGCGGAGAAAACGTACTGTTTTTTATTTCCAAAGATTGCTAATTAATCGTTCAAAACAAAAATAAATTACCTGGACAGTTATGTAGCAAGAAGTTTCCATCCAGAAAATGTTCAGTATATTACAAATTTAGCTTACTTATTTATAAATCAAGTCTTTTAACAGTGTGCCCGTTGACTCTCACTCAATATTCAGGTATGACATTAATAGGTATATTTTAGTTTTGAGTGCCCCACGCCATAACACTTAAGGAATATTTGGAGAAAAAAAGTTCGATGGAAAATTTTCATTGGTAACTCCATTTAGTTTTTCAAGGATAACTTTTGATTCCTGGAATTTGAGGAATGTTGTTTTAAAAATTACGGCGTATGAAGCAGAAATAACACATTTTCCAAAACTTAACAACTTAAAAGAAAACGTGCTTGATATTTAAGCTTTAAATCGAAGTTAACTCCTGGAATACCATAGTTAAATTAACATGTTATCGTAATATAATTGCTCTTAGGTACTAAAAGATTATGACGTGGTTTATGACATATCGTAGTAATTTATGTTAATGCATATTTTTCTGTATTTTCCACTAGGTAAGGTATATAATATGTTCATCAAAGTAGAGGAAACCAGCGGATATTCAATACAATTCGTTGAATGCAAACCATTGGGAAGAGGCAATAGTGCTGAACGCAGATTTTCGCGAACGAAATCGGACGGAAAATCCTCGCGTGTCGTGGTTAACGAGCGGAGGCAGAATATTCAACCAGTCCAACAAATGAGCCAACCCACTGCCCTTCTACTAAATGAACAGACGTCCACACACTCCAGAATATCCATATTATCACTGGACGAAAGTGCGCGCTAAACCTGCGCGAAATCCAATCATTCTTTTCGCCACTTGCGATGAATCCTAGGATTGGTTTGCTACTTCGTCCTTAGCGTCTTCGTTTCATTTGCATTCTTCCGGGTTAACGACTCTTTAACGCTCGTTTCGTCTCCCCTCTCCCTTCAATCCACACGCGTGACCTCCGCCACAATTCCAGAGAAGCCACAGCCCCCACGACGCCATGCAGGACACGAACCAGGGACGCCCACCAGGAAGGAATACCGCGCACACGACACGGACTACCGCTCTTCCTTATCCCGAGCGAAGAATCACACGTGAAACAAAAATAAATAAGAAAGCATATTTGCCAACAATAAAGACAAGTAAGCATTAGTGAGGATAATAGACAAGCATAGCAGCGGTAATCAAGCGATAAATTACAGCCCTATCCTAATTTGAATTATAACAACCCAGAGTACTTATGAATGTTTTTAAGAGGAAATATGGAAAATGATACTGATTGAGTACAAATATGGGGGGCCATATTACCCATATCACGGTCCTATCAGTATTAGTCACGAAATATCATCAATCTTCATTCTGGACGTAGAATTGGGTTTATGGCACTCCAACGAGTACTTTTATGCCTCACAATCTACTGGTAATCCTTAGTTACAGACAAACAGATACCCATGCTTATACTGTGCAAAAAATAAATATCAGTAAATAACATGACCTGCGAGAGTAGGTACATAAGGAGCTCGCAGAAGACATAACTTCTTGCCGGCACAGTTTTTCTTTTATCCATTACAGAAGGTTGAGTACGCGGTAAATGGAAAGTAGCCCACATCAAACCCATCTACAAAGGAGGCACAAAAGAAATCCAAGAGATTTGCAGACATATTTCGTTGACCTCCATCTCTTGCAAAATCATCGAGCAACTTTTATCCAGTAACGACCTTCCTAGATTATAAATATAATCTTTTAAGCTCAAGTCATCGACGTTGTAGAAAGAGTAGACCATTTGAAACACAGTTCTACATCTACAAAATACCCTCCCAGGCACCATTAAGGTGTGTGGCAGGGGGCGGCATGCATACAAAGCATGAATCAAAATTCTTAGTTACGGAGATGCGACAAGTTAGCCTAGGATTTCCTTGACATGTTCTCTTGTGTACACAGCGGGTATCTGGGGTCAAACTAAAAAAGATTTTGTGCCTGGTATTTGCAAAATACAATAAAAAACATAGCTTATCGAAATCGGAAAAGTGTCAGGGCGACTGTAATTACTTGGAATGGAAACCGGACACCAAAAGTTTGCTCTTTTGGTTAGAGATAAAAACGAGCCAATATTCCGACTAAGAACTCATTTTCGACACACTACATTGTCGAACGAAGTAGCTTAAATAACGATAATAATCCCAGGCTTTCCCTTGTGGGACTTTTTCACGTTGAAAATGAAATGAAAACTTAGGAATAGTATAGTCTACAAAGTTAAATGCCACCACCGGCCAACGGATCAACGCCATTTTCAACGTTCTTTCCCTTGACCCCCTTCACTCACTTCTTCAAATGTTGGTGCGGACCCTCCTTGAAAATGACGTGGATCCGTTGGCCGGTGGTGGCATTAAACTGTTATGGTTAGGCTGGTGACTAAGTACCTAAGTAAGTACTAAGTACCTAAGTAAGTACTAAGTACCTAAGTAAGTACTAAGTACCTAACTAAGTACTAAGTACCTAAGTTAGTACTAAGTACAAAGGAAGTACTAAGTACAAAGTAAGTACTATGTACCTAAGTAATTGCTAAGTACCTAAGTAAGTGCTAAGTACCTAAGTCAGACAACCTAAGTACTAACTATGGCATAGTTAGGCCCCACCTTGAGTATTCAGCCAGTGAATGGGATCCTAATGAATTAGGTTTGAATAGAGAACTAGACAGTGTGCAGCGTGGAGCAGCTAGGTTCGTTAAAAGGTGTTACGATAGGTTGAGTAGTGTTTCAGAATTAATACAAGAATTAGGGTGGGAATCATTATCAGAGCGTGGGTTAAGGCACAGATTAAATCTATTAGAGAAATTTCTACCGGATGGCTTTCCTGAAGATTTTAGGCACATATTAAAAAGACCAGCGTATTACGCTAGATTCGACCAGATAAAATAAGATTAGAGAGATAGATTGTCGTACCGATGGATTCAAAATGGCATTTTTCCCCCGTACTCTAAGAGAACAGAATAGGCAGCATAGGAGAGTGATAGGTAGGGAAAATATTTTAGATTAGTCTTTAGTGCATGATGCCTGTATTTACCCCTTAAATACTATAGATACTAACAATCTAGTTGCATGAGACCCTTTATTTGCTTGTTTGCATGTTAGTAATGCATGCTTGGTGATCTTCACCCCATGCCACACACCCTCGCGGTGGCTTGCAGGGTATCGTGTAATGTAGATGTAGAACTGTGAAGACTAAATTCTTCATTTCTTTTTCAATGAAACGGCTTAACGCCATCTATAAAATCGCAGGTACACCTGCATCCGCTCAAATTCTCCATTTCCCTTTTCCCCTTCGGACCCCTGTCGAGGGGGACGGCCCCTGTCAGGGTGCGGGGGATGACCTTGGGACACCCTGACCCTCTTCCTCACTCCCTTTAAACGTCACCCAACCGCCGCACGATGCGCTCCGGTGCGAGAATCCTTTGAAATATCCCAGGGTGCATCACGTGGACGTCAGTGAGAGAGCAGGTGACGCGGACTTCTCGCCTGCATCCTTCTTCCTTCTCGCTGCCGCCTCGAGGAAAATGAAACGAAAGATTGAGGGAAACCCCTTTCCCCCCCCCCAACCGCCCTACAGAATGCAATCGAGCGGGTCCTTAAGGGTTGCTCTCTTCACAGAGTTCTCGTGACAACTGCTCGCACGAGTTTCACAACAGTACTTTGGCCGGGTCCCGGTCGTGACACAGAAGTGTTAGGGAATGTTATAACCACTGAAAACATTTGCATCGTAAGATATGGCGCAGATATTAGCATAAAAGCTAACTAAGTGGTTATTACGACAAGAGCGTCGGGGAAAGATGAGGCCAGTGGACATTAGAGTGTGGCTCTGGTTTCTCGTCGTAGGATCACCCGCTCAACCTCCAAATCGACTAAACTCCCCAGTTTCAGCCGTAACTTGGTGGAACTGCATGTTTACGTGAAAGTAAAAAAAATACTATGTATATTCCACACTATTTTTAATTCACCAACCCAAGTTTCGTCTACTCCGTAGACATTATCAGGGTAACAGGGCAGAGAGTAGCAAGTTCTTATATACGTAAACTGTTTGTTGGGGGGGAGGTGGTATAGAAGGGTGGTATGGGGGGGGGGGGAGGGTCTTAAGGGAAAACTGGTCAGGAGACTTAATTGTTACGGTCAAGGACAGGATTCGTTGGAGGGAGGGAAGGCTATGGATAACAACGGCGAGTAAAACTGGGGAACAAATTCATTTAAAAGGTTTACATTTCTGTCATTTGAGGTTTTCTTAATCTCCAATTGTGCGAGGAAGTCCAGTTTCCCTCCTTTTTCCTCCGTGTGGAGTACTTCAGGGGTGAAGTCACTCTCATGATCGTTCTCGATCAGTTGTTTGGCCAAACTTGACCTTGTGTCAACCAGCACCTCTTGTGTTTGTGCACACGAGTATTGATTGCCCGGCCACTTTGTGTCCAATGTATTGTGATGAACAGTTGGGAGTGTTGCAATTCAGTCTGTATACTCCGCTTTGCTGAATTTGTCTTCGGAATTGAAAAGGATTTTTCTTACAGTTTTAGGGTTATAAAATGATACATTAAATTTTTCTTTAGGGAAAGCATTTGCGACTTGCATTTGTAAGAAAGGTTGCCAACAAATTGAATTTTACACCACCGTTTACATACTGCTATGCTACCCCCCCTCCAAACAGTTTACGTAAGCTTGCTACTCTGTGTGCTGTTGCTCCAACCTATTCCAGTAGTTATTACTAATTTTCGTGAATTTCGCAACTCTTATCACAGTACAAATCCACGGTATGCATTTTAGTTCTACAAGTCTTCGATGAATGGTAAAGCAAAAACCTGAAGGCACTCATTATTAGAGATCAAAAGCATTACCACGAACCGAAAGTAGGTTACCTCCTCCTTCAAACATTTCACTTTCGCAATCGACCATTTCCGGCTTATAACTATTATTGAAAGGGCTCCCTTTAATATTGTGTCGAACTATACGAAATGGAAATACACTCTTACATTAAAGCCATCTTAAATATTTGTTTAATACAAACGAAAAATAAATAATTTCCCTAGGTATCCTTCTGCTTCACAGTAGAGCACTAGTAGAAGGACACGGTAATGTGGTCTTATGATACAGTTCGAATAAAAAAAACTTGGAGAGGTGTCTGAAGGAGAACTGTATTTACGTGGCAGCCCATTATTAATAAAATTGTTGACCTCAAGTTACTTACATTTAATTGAATAAAAAGTCAGGACATTCTTTGTCGTTGCAATTAACTACCGTTTAATGCATGTTAATTGAAGGAATAAGCTTGCATGATATAATGGTAGTTTATTACACAAATATTATGATAGATGCGACCAGCCACACGAAAAAAAATGCATGAAATAAAAACCGAGTAAAATACTGCCCTTTAAAGATAAGGTGCATATTAATAAGTTTTAAAGATTAAAAATGAAAATGTTAGCGATTTCCCGCAGAGACTCTGGTGAAATGTTTTCGAAATCGATGGAGGGAATGAAGGAGAGTGATACAAATAATTTGAATGAAAACTAAAGCTGAGACACTTCTTGGTGGTAAATCTCATTGAGAATATTGAGAATGCTAACCAGAAATCCGAAAACGAAATTCCACGTTAGCCACGCCCTGTTTTTTACGTATGACGCAGGCGGATTCAAAGCAATTCACTCTAAACTTTTCTGGATTTTCAAATATACGGAGAAGGTTAAATAAAATTTAATGGCAAAGTTATATTAAAAATAAGGCGACTGACGCCATTACAGTAGTATCAGTAGATTAACTGGTAGATTAATGGCCCTGGCTGGAAATCAGGGGTCAGGGTTTGAACCCCGGTCGAGGTGGACTTTTTCTTCACGTGAAATAATGGGTCAAGCTATTCGTAAACTGGGATTCATCAAAAGAGTGTTGGCTAAATGTGACGATCATGTACGAGAAATCAGCTACTTTTCCCATTGTTAGACCTCATTTGGAATATGATACCAGTGTATGGGATCCCTACGAAATCGGTCTAAGTAATGAACTTGAACGTGTGCAGCGAAGATCGGCAAGATTTGTAAAGGGACGATACGATAATTATATTAGCGTAACCAGTCTATTAAATGAATTAAAGTAGGAATCATTGTCAGATCGCAGGTTGAAAGTTAGATTTAATCTCCTAAATAAATTCCAAGACAATATTTTCAGTGATGATGTTCAAAAAATTTTGCGAACCCCAACTTACTATGGAAGACTGGACCATAATCATAAAATTAGAGAAATTGATTGCCGAGCTGATAGATTCAAAATGTCCTTTTTCCCTCGTATAATTAGGGATACGAAGAACGGTAAATATGTCCAATCGGAGCGTAGCAATGGATAGCATTGGTAGCTGCATGTTGGTATGAGTACTTAAAGCTAACCCTACTAACAGAATGTTTTTGCATGTTTGTTTTGCAATTTCTATCTTTTTTTGAATAGTTAAGTTCTGAATAGTATATCAATACTATAACTTTTTTATGCATGATATGTAGTGCATGTTTGGTGAGAAATCACCCCCTGCCACACACCTCTGTGGTGGCTTGCAGGGTATTATGTAGATGTAGATGAAAAATTACCTACGGATTTAAAGGTACTGACAAAACAAGTGCGGTGGATGGCGTCCGGCTGGTATCATTCCAAAGGCGAGAGACCTACTGAAACTTTCCTATTCTAAAACCTATTTCTAGAGCATCAAGCATTTTTCCTGATACTTGGATCACTGTAAGGTATTTATATGAAAAACACCACAGGTGTCACAACCCACTTTTCTTTGACAGAACGCTCTTTGCTGAACTCACAGAAATTAATGCACCGATCGTAAGGCATAAAACGGAAGCGGAATTCCAAGACGCCTTTACGAGGAGGAGTTTTAACATTTACGGCTCATTTCGTGTGAACCACCAGTCTCTCCAATGAAGATGAATGTCAGCCGCAAAAGCGGTGGGTTTCCAGAGAAACGATTCAAGCGCCAGAGGATTTTCAAGGGGAAAGTCGCGGAGGCGGCTAAGCAGACTAATTCAGTTCGATGCATCCGAACTCACTTTCGCACCGAGAGGACCGCGGGTCGCGCGAATCACCGAGTGGCATCTCAGCGGATATTTTTTAATTCTATTTTTTTGCCTCCGGGTGAAGCGGAGGAAAAGCTCGCAGACAATCATCCACACTGCTCAACCCAATGACGTCAAAGCGACACACTGCGGTCTCCTTGAAGGCCAGCGGAAGGAACGGTGGTGGAAAAATACAGGATCACTTAATGCGCGGGTGAATATGCACTCCCGCCTTACCACTGCATTTCCCCCTTTGCGGAATGAGACAAGTTTTCGCTCGATTTCTCATCGCCTGGAAAGAAATACAGGCATAAAGGCAAATTGCATTTATTTACTTTCGTTTTATCTAAAACCGAACTTGTGATGACATTGAAACACTGAAATATCTGGAACTACTACTTGATTTGAGCGATTAATTCTTGGTGACCTTCACCCCCTGCCACACACCCTCGCGGTGGCTTGCAGGGTATCGTGTAGATGTAGATTAATCTGTTTACCACATTTACCACAGCGAAGAAGTTGAAGGCATTCACTGCAGAGAACTAAATTGCAATCACGTTGAAGCTTCTCTTGCCTAACGACTTATTTCCCGATGCCGCAATCATAACGATCTAAAGCAATATATATTCAGACTGCTATCCAATAAAAATCTAATCAATTTCATACCTATGCCATAGGACTGAATGAGATAAGCAACTTCGTGGGTGGAACGAATTTGTAGCGAATCTGTATAATGCACTCATCCCGAGTACTCAGCACTAAAGGGGATATAAATGAATCAGCCAAACCTCACAGGATATGTGATGCCCAGAAGGATGTATGACTTCAAGCCAGAGCCGAAAAAACTGTTTTCCACAACTAACTGAGGACTCGAAGATGATCCATGTAACAGGGAAGACGGCTTATTCATGCTGCAAACGCAAGAGCTAAGACTAAATACTGCCTTGATGTACGCGGTTTCAAAATATTGAGCGGAGATTCCCGGCCCATTATAAAGCTAGTCGTCCTCTTCACTTGCACGTGAAATTGAAGAACCCCGCCCATAGCAAGTAATAAAATGCATAGTCATTTTCGGCTTTGGCGGTTATCTGCTTCCGCTTCGACGAGACGTTAACCTCGGCAATTCGATCACTTGGAATGTTTTGCGGTATTAAAACATCAAGCTTGGCATTCCCATTTGCACCAGCGGCAATGGCTCTGCATTTGTGCCAAAAATAACGAGAGATGCGCACAGTCAAAACTACCCTAAATAAAGGCTGCTGAGAATTAGTCCGCAACTAAGACGTTACCTTTCTCGTGCTTTTGATGCGCAAATTTGCCACGGTTCTTGATCTTGACAGGAGAGGAAGCGAGAGTTTTTCAAATATAAGAGTCTAGGCAATAAATAAAAAGAAAGATTTCGAGTATCATACCATGCAAAAATAAATGCTAATACAAATTTGATCTTTAGTTTTTGATAACATTACTATTTAACATTAATTTGAAACGGCTTCAACAATAAAACAGCTAGCGTTCTTACCGTAGATTAAACCAGAATACAGAATCAATTGAACAAGAACTCACTTTCTCCTATTACTGACTTTTCACGATGTCTAACGGTGAGAGTCTTAGGAATTCAGCAGCATTTCTCAGCAAATCTCCATTGCTTTGTTTTTTGGCTTACATTAGCAGCGAGAAAAATTTCAAAGTATGTCACCTATAACTATAATTACGAACATGTACTGGAATAATTTACTTTTGGTGATTTAATGACCACATAAAGGAATATTACCTTGCTGAATGTCGTCAAAGCACCGAGATAATTAAGCATCCCAAACACAGCAGTTGAGAAAGTCTCTTTCCACGGCTAAGTATCCTTTCGTAGAGCCTCCCTTGGAAATTCGCGCTCACTAAACGGAGTCTCTATGGCCCAGTGGAATGTTCATTGGACATCTAGCCACATCTTGGGTTACACGTGACCGCGTGCGTGTTAGTCGGGATCGCAAGCAGCTCAAACGGAAGAACATGCCAAGTCAACCGGGGAGATATAAAAAAGATGATTCCCATTCCAATGTTATTCTTGCACAATCGAAGTCTTATCCAAGATTACCGAGCAGCATTCCTCCCCCTTTGGAATCTCGATGTGGCGCCACAGATATCCAAAAACAAAAGGGAGTGAACACCAATTGTTCCACGAGTCTGAAATTCAAAATGTCGAGGAGAGACATTTCCCTAAAGGACATCAGCAAACTCCGTTCGCACGAGCAGCACGGCCAGAGAGACATTGACCAAAAAAAGTTGATACGGGTGGGAAATACTTCACACTCAATTATTTTATGCAGTACTCGTTCGCCCACGCCAGTAAGCTCCGTCATAAAATGGAAATTGGGGTTCTCTCGTCATTCGGACAGAAATATCCGAAAATACATGCCCTACTCCTTGACTGAGAAATTATAACTTGAAAGTATCTAATTCTTCATCGAACATGCGTCCGTTTATAGGCATAACGGGCGGTACTTTCACTATTTACGCTGTTCCCCGTTTCCCCGTTTGTTTGTAAGTTTATGTCCTTTTTTCCTCGTACTATTAGGGATATGAATAACGGTAAATATATCCAGTACGAGTGTAGCAATGAATAACATTGGTAGCTGCATGTTGGTATAAGGACTTATAGCTAACCCAACTAACGGCATGTTTTTGCATGCATGTTTTGCTATTTTTATCTTTTTTTAAATAGCGTAGTTTTGAACAGTACCTATACAAGTACTAATCCTTTTTTTATGCATGATATGTGGTGCATGTTTGGTGAGAGTTTACCCCCTGCCACACACCTTTATGGTGGCTTGCAGGGTATTATGTAGATGTAGATGTAATAAGCGGTCATTTCCTTTCCAACCCTGAAACCTCAATTATTCAGTGATCGTATTTCACCTGACATCGCTCCAAGGATTCGTTTGCAGGCCAATGTTTGACGGCCGTAACTTAGACGAGAATTCGTTGAATCTGTTCGGAAGGGCTTCGCGAAACTTTTCGCATCCGGGCAATCAAAAATACAAAAATAGGAGACGAGAGAGGGCAGGTGAGCGTTGCAGTGTTCAACATGCCCCGCGGCCGAGAGAGCCCCTTCACATGAGAGAACCAACAGCTGGAAAGATACTTGCAGAAGTTTCAAATGTTGTGGGTCTGGGTTGGCAGTGTGGTGGCCCTGCTTTTTCACCCCGAGGGCCCTGGATTGAATCCCGGGAGGAGCATAGATGTCTATTAAATATTGGCCTCCGCTCCAAGTGACGATCACTAAGAGTTCAGTACTCCGTCCGTCGGATAGGACGCTAAACCGTGGCGCCTCCAGTTCCCGAAATATTCCTTACTTCTCCGAAATCACCGTCGCCCTTCCTAAATGACGCAAACGGACTCGGAGGTTGTCGGTCGCCTCCGCCGATCCACTGTGGCTGCCGCTACTGAAGCACCTGCACTAGAAGTCGCCTCCGACCGGAAGGAGAGGATCAGACGGGAGGGAACGGAAGGGGGGTGAGGGGAAACCCGGCGTCGGCATGCTCTTAAAGAAGGACTCCATGGGGTCCACGGTTCAACGTACATACCATCCGACGGACGGAGTACTGAACATGATGCGCTTTCTTCACACCACTCAAGGATGGACTGCTTAGAAGATCCCCTTTCAAAGGGTCATACATTGTGACGGTGTGACGTCTGTCAACGTGATAACCTACAAGACACCGTGAGGGTGTAAGGCAGGGGATGAAGAACCAACATTCGTGCTCTACACATGTAACTAAGAAATACAATGCTACTTTGAAATGAAAAACTAGTTAGATATGTGTTCACGAGTCACATGAAACTAAATGGCAAGTATGTACATCGTTTTCTAATAATTATTGATGGCTATACAGATGGAGGTATCAGGTGGTCCAAGATTTGTGGCTACGCATAAGGTATTTAATAAGCTCATCCAAAAATATAGCCTTATTCCGATTCGAATTGTACCTTAAGTTAGGCCGGACCAGTCGAAAGAAGTACGGTTAGAAGTGAGGAGAACATAGGTGATCGTTGAAAAACTGGGCTATCAAGCCACAATGAGTTTTTTTGTAATCATTCGGAGGAAACTTGAATGGAATGAAGTTGCAAGAAAATATATATCTCAAAGTTGGAATAATAGGGGCGTAGAGATTTTGATCCTGCACTAATCTCTGCTTAACGTAAGCATTGACCACAACATTATGAGATTCAGACATAACATTAACATAGTTGCACTCTGCTTTGACTTGTTCGATTGCAGTTATGCCCCTGAAACGTATTAGTTGCCAAAGTATAGCCACGTAAAAATCAATTGATACCATTGAGCCTAGATGAAATAAGCCCACCCGCTATACCCTACGGCTACGGGTCCACGTTCAAATTCCAGCCATGTGAAGAACGGTGACCAGCAAAGAGGGAGTAGTGACCAATTCAATAAGTTCGTCTTTCCTACTCATATACTTATGGGTTATCTACGGAGCGCCATCTGAAGAAAATGCGGCGGAACAAGTTTCCTGCCACCATCGAGAGCCAAGTTACACTACAAGTAGAATGACAAGGACTTCCTGGAAGGACAAATTTAATTAGCTTAGCATGGAAACGGTCTCTGCCAATTGTGAAGACAACATTCCGATTGCAAGCAAACGTTGTCGCCATTTAAACTCGACCAGCGAAGTGTGAGTCAAAGAGCCGTTGCGACACTGCATGAGTGCTCTCGGCAAGCAACGCTCATGCAGCTAAGGAGGGAACACATTCTTTCCTGCGAGCCCATTATAATTGGAGTGTCGGCACAAAATACGCTCTCATACACGTGAAGAGTGAATCCGTGACGCACCGTGATGGGATGGAGGCGCAACGAGGAAAAAGCGCGGCTCTAAAAGCCTGCTTCGGCGTCATCGTTGGTTCGTGACGCACGAAAGGAGAGTCTCAAGGCTGTCATGAGGAGGGAATTGACCCCAAACAGCATCACACCAGGACACATTCCCATCCACGGAAAGCTCGACTGCGCTTGCAAAGCTGGCGCACGGGAGCTGTGCGAATTCACAACGCAGAATTGTTCAGTTAGGGGTCGGTTATGACGAGGAGGGCCACCTGCACCACATCTGACTTCTATTGTGCACCCATTCCTGATACATTGCACCACCCCCTTTACTCTCCTTAGCGCATTGTGCAGCGTAGAGAGTGGCTAGGTGTGTTTAAATATGTTTCAGGGTTTAAGTTTTAGCAGTGTACTAAAATTAATAAAGGAATTAGGTTGGGAATCACTATCAGATTGTAGATTAAAAGACAGATTTAATCTCATGCAGAAATATAAAACGAATAGGTTCACTGAAGATGCTAGATATATATTTATTAAGAACCACTTCGTATTCTGCTAGAGATGATCAGAATAATAAGATAGAGAGGTAGATTGACGTACCAATAGATTTAAAATGTCATTTTACCCTCCAACCAAAAGAGAACATGCAGCATATCAAAGGGTTAGGTAGATACAAAAATTACTAGAGTAGTATGTAGTGCATTATGCACGTTTTAGTATTACTAACTCACGCATGATACGAAAATACTGATAAGTATATTTAGGATAATGTTTTTTTCTAGCCAGTTATCAATCCATTGATGTGTAATTAATGACCACCTAGTTCCACGCGACCCTCATAACTAACATCTCTCCATGAAGTATTAGCACTGCGTCACATTTTTGCATGTAAATAGTGCATGCTTGGTGATCTACACCGCCTGCCAAACACCCTCGCGGTGGATCGAAGAGTACTGTAGATGTAGACATATCCCACTGCTTAATCTAGATGCCATTAGGAATGGGAGTAAGGTAAGCATAAACCAGATGTGTTTCTGTTTATTCGCCTCGATGTATGCCTTCCTCGCCCCTGCCAATGTATTTCAAGCATCACTTTAAAGGACACTGGCGACAATGGTTGGTTCTACTCTTATCAATTTGATGAACTCCTACAAAGTTTAGTGAGGATTAAGATCAGTTTGGACAGATTAATTTCCATTTAGCGCTGATGAAAAAATACGAAAATAACGCTTCGCTGCAGGCACAGAGCGAAAAGCATCAGAATCTCGATCAGTCAAGGCTTCGATGAAAACGCAGCTCAAGAAGGGCAGACGCAGAATCGAAAGAAAATGTGAAAGCTGAGAACCGTCAGGAAAAGATTTTTAAGGAGCCTCTAGCACAACAATGCAAGCAATGATCGACCAATGCAGAAGATTTTTACGGAGTTACTAAAGGAGGTCCGAATCTAAAATGCTATCCACTCTGAGGAAGAGATGGCAGAATCCACGGAGTTGGGAGATAGTTACCACAGAACGGGGCATCTGAACTTGTGTAGTAATCACAATGGATCATCTCAATTTGATGAAGATAGGTAATGGGGCAGGTTACGACTTGAACGCCATTACTGAAAGTGATAGCATTCTTATTAAAATTGTTTACCTCCAATCTAGGCCTATTTTAACCATGTTTGTGTGACTAAAATAACTAACATAATAAATTTCGTTATGATATCTAACAATTAATGCTTATGGAGAACTTTTTCGTAAAACATTTCTCTCGCAAAAATTGCTGAATAAGACCATATGCCATCTATGAAGTGCAGTTATAGAACTCTACCTGGGGCATGGCTGTTGTGCACGTCTTTTCGTTTAAGTTACGGTTAGACGATGCTAGTAGAAATAGAAGAACCTAAGCAAATTTAACCGACAGATTTAAGATTCCTTCTTCCCACGCATAATTAGGGATCTGGAAAGTTGTGAATATATTCAATAACATACGCAAAATGTTTTTGGTAGGTAACCGTAGTAAAACTGCAACTAGTCGTACACTGGAAATGCGACTGAACGTTGCTGTAATGACTTTCATTTAACCCAACTAAAGACATATTAATGCATGCTTACTCTGCTTTTAATTTTTTTTCAACAAAAAATACATATTAACTAACTTTAAGCATGCTGAGCAGTAAATGGATGGAAAAGATTCTCCCCCTGCCACACAACTATGTATTTGGTGACTTGCAAGGTCTTATGAATTAGTAAGATGCAACAATACTGTCATTACGATCTGTCAATGTCATTTATTGGCTATGATCTAATGAGATAGAAATAACACAAATTTTGAGATGCCTAGTTAAAACATTAACGGATAATGACGCGTGAATGTCGAAACCGGGTGGTTTTAGAAACTCAATTGAGTGTGTGAAAAATACATCGTTCAAGTTTTCCTGTCAGCATGTCACTTTTACATAAAGTATCGCCTGGTTCGATTCAATTTATACATTACCGGATGACTTGAGTATATCAAATGTAAAATTCCACATTTCCGCTAATTGATATTCATTTACAGCGGATATGTACTTTAAAATTTAGACGTAATGCTTTAACGGAGACCACAGCGATCACAACTCATTCAAGATATTTTCCACGCCAAGAGTGTAATTTTGTTTAGGTGAAAGGTAAAAATTTTCTTTAGTTTGGAAAAAATAAATTACGAAGGCTATAAAAAATGAAAATCATTGTGTATATCCATATTTATTACTAGATAAGTTAATTAGCTAATAGTTTATAATAATAATTATTATTACATATAGTCAATTATTATAATCGGCTACAAAATACAAATAACTAGAGGCATAGAAGGTATATGGGAGTAGGTAATTATACTGAAGTTTCTCGTTTTACCATGAACTCGGCTAGGAATACAAAAGAGACATTATGAATGCACCAATAAAAACCCGCAGCAATGGAGTCTTTCTTACTTGGGAGGAGGGAATTGAAGATGAATAATTCGCAGACTGTTTCTCAAAAATTTCCCTACTGAGGCAAAGAATAATTCAGATGATACGACATCTGGCTTTATCACGGCGAGTTAGCATCTTCCCGCATCAAGCCTATTTCATCTTGGTTTTATCAGCCGGGACTATCGCGACGCATCAAATTACCAACGGAAGCGTACCCAAATTACATCGGCCTCCTCTCCTCTGATAGACTACCTCCCACAATTCCCTTCGTCCATCACATCCATGTCCCCCGCCTTTGATCCACACTCACCTTTAAGCCAAGGGATCCCTTGAAAGCCAGCAGGCATTAGCTTAATTCCTTTAATCCAGCCTTGAAGACAGGGCAAACCTGAAACCCACATTAAATTTTGCTTGCGTGGTAACTTAATGTTCACTAGATAGGAATTTTATAAAAGGCCCTCTCTTGAACTCTATCGGAAAGTTTTCTTCAATAACTTCCAGAGGAGAGCACAGATGGGAAATGAGAAAAATTTTATCTCCCCCAGAAAAGAACTTTGCTAATTAATGCTCTGTAAATAACAAGCCTAAACTCCAACATCTTAGTTGTATTTATTGAAGCACAAACGGAGGACAAAATTAAAATGATAAATTACGGGAGCATACATCTCAAAGGTCATATCAAGAACCAAAATTCTGATAACTTTACACAGCTCTCCAGATGGTAGATGAAATGAGATTTATTTTCGACGCAATATACACATGTTGCTACGCATGAAACTACACAAAGAGGGGGGACATATCAACTAATAATCCTCATCCTTGTCACAGCTATTCCTCATCCCTTAGTTCTAACAGATTCCAAATAGGTCGATAAAAATTTAGCTACGCACGCACAGGTAACGTTCGTTAACAAGAAGTAATAACGTCACCTTATCAAACCAATTTTGCAATAAATACTGAAATATTAAAGCTTAGAACGTTCCAACTTCATTAAGCTACAGCTCACACCAATATGCACTCCCACCACTTCCGGGTTTCGGCAATTTTTTTCCCCTGCCACACACCCTCGCGGTGGCTTGCAGGGTACCGTGTAGATGTAGATGTAGATAGATATGCCTGCCGAAATAGTTTCATTGACGACTATTTTGACTTCATGTGCGTAAGTACACTCCACAGTCTGAACTATAAGTGAATCAGAAGTGAAACATGAATACAATTATTGCATAGAATTGATAGCACAGTAACAAGAGTATATTATCGTAATCCATCGACAATTATTTTTCTTTTTAGTTTTCTTTTTGGATTAAAATTATTACATTCCAAAGTCAAAATCTTATAAAAATAAATTTCAGTAGTTTTCTAAAATTTCGAAAGCACTAACTCTTTTTATTTATATGAAACTTCACCGTAATATAAGAGAACAGAATAGGCTTCATTGCTAAGGGATAGGTAGGGGAAATATTTTAGAATAGTCTGTAGTGCAGGACGAATGCATTAATCCCTTAAAAACTATAGATACTAACAATTTAGTTGCATGAGTCGCTATAGTTGCTTGTTTGCATGTCAGTAGTGCATGCTTGGTGATCTTCACCCCCTGCCACACACCCTCGCGGTGGCTTGTAGGGTATCGTGTTGATATCGATGTGTAGATTCATTTCTTTAATGCGTGTAAATGTTTACATAAGAGGTCAGAAAAATTGATGCTCTCCATTGGACCAGCACAGTGGCAACATTTAAAATGACTTTTCACCTTCTCATTTTTGTATTTTTTGCAAGCCTGCGTGGTGGTAAGTGTTCTCTCTAATTGATGATGATTTGTACTGCATGGCTCACCCCCTGCCATACACACCGTTGTGGTGGCTTGCACGGTATTATGCAGGTGTAGTAAAAAAACTTGCGACTAGAAAGCGGCCAATGTGGAAGTTCACTCAGTACGCACGGTCACGTTTGGGAAGTTCTGTGTTGCTCAACCATGAACTTTGCTGCCTCAACTGGTGGAGACATTCGCAGTAACTGGTGGGGAGAAGTGAGAAACAGAAGAAGAGGCGAGGGCGATCATTTAGAGTAGAAGGGACGCACTGGCACACCCATGCACCAACCTTGCATCGCAGCGACTTCGGCTCTTTCCGAAGCACCAAGTGGCACCGCAGCGGGTGTTTCAGACGCGACAATTCACCCTTCGATACGAATGAGGGTCATTCATTCGGGAATTAAACTCGAAACCCTCATAGCCACCGTTCGCGACCATTTACATCTACAATCTACATCTACAAAATACCCTGCAAGCCACCATAAAGGTGTGTGGCAGGGGGTGAACTCTCACCAAACATGCACTACATATCATGCATAAAAAAGGATTAGTACTTGTATATGTACGGTTCAAAACTACGCTATTTAAAAAAGATAAAAAGAGCAAAGCATACATGCAAAAACATGCTGTTATTTGGGTTAGCTTCAAGTCCTTATACCAACATGCAGCTACCAATGTTATCCATTGCTACACTCGTACTGGATATATTTAACGTTATTCATATCCCTAATAGTACGAGGATAAAAGGACATTTTGAATCTGTCAGTTCGGCAATCAATTTCTCTAATTTTATGATTATGGTCCAGTCTGCCATAGTAAGTTGGGGTTCGTAAAATATTTTTAACATCATCACTGAAAATATTGCCTTGGAATTTGTTTAAGAGATTAAGTCTAAAGTTCAACCTGCGATCTGACAATGATTCCCATTTCAATTCATTTAATAGACTGGTTACGCTAATATAATTATCGTATCGTCCCTTTACAAATCTTGCCGATCTTCGCTGCACACGTTCAAGTTCGTTATTTAGACCGATTTCCTAGGGATCCCATATACTGGCAGCATATTCCAAATGTGGTCTAACAAGGGAAAAGTAGCTGATTTCTCGTACATGATCGTCACATTTACCCAGTACTCTTTTGACGAATCCCAGTTTACGATTCGCTCCACCCATTATTTCACGTATGTCACCATGTGTAAGAGGAGAGTGATTGAAATCCGGATTACGCAATAATAACTCCTCCTCCCCCGAGGTAGGGTGAAAACACCGACGATTGGCAGTCACTGGCGCTAAGAAGCTGAAACGTGGTTTCTTGAGTCTTGTATAATCTTTCATGCATGCGAAGCTTGTGATAATAAGCTCCCTGCATCCATGAGGAACATTGGTGTGGTCTGATCAAAAAGTTCCAAGACATATTGAATCGCGCTGAGACTATGTATTTCCTTGAGATTTAGGTCATGCTATTTGCACCTCAACAGCAAGGTCACATTGTTTATATGTGGATATCTATTTTTGCTAATGGTCCACAGCAGTTAGCGTCCACGGCAAATTCACCTCAGGGGCAGACTATACGAATAGCACTATTACGAGAGCCTTATTTAAACCTTGACACTTTGGCTAGGGAAATGTTATAAATGTCAATCAAGGCTTATGGGGAAATGGGCCCAAATTCGTGTGTATTGGCCAGAGAATTGATTTCTCTTTCCTCCAACCACTGTACTATTTGACTCCATTAGACGTATTCGTGTTCTTAAAGTCAAATTTATGCAAACAGACGCTTTCTTTCACGTTATATAAAATAAAATAAGGAAAACTGAACGCATGTCATTTCTTGAATCCGGAAACTGTGTTAAATAGCGTTTCCAGAAGTAGAAAATACACTGCGAAAGTTTATAATAACGGGAAGATGAGCATCTACTGGAATAAATTGCATATATTGGTACGAATATGGATTAAAATCAGTCCTGGAACTTCTTCTCAAAAATTATTCATAGCTTCGCGTTGCTCTAATCGTAACAGTGTCTGGTGTCTATAGAGAGTTACTACGAATAAAATAGCTTAAGATTACATGCACTTTAGTGAAATAAACTGTTAATACTTGATGAAACCTTTATATCTTCTTTTATGAGTCATGGGGCCCATTAACGAGGAGGGGGGGGGAGGCGAGAGGCAGTTGTTTTCAATGGTGCCACATTGACGGCGTCGTCGCTCAGGCAGGAACGAGGGCAATCATAAGAGTAACGAAATACAAACTGTTTAAATGTGAACTCAACAGCACTGCATATGACGACGCATTCACATCAAGTCTGGGACTTCCCAAGAAAACCCTGCCCCACAACCAATAGCTCAATGAATCGGGATAGGACAGACATCCCAATGGAACCCGCCCTAAAATCTACGATATTACAGTTAATACTATAATCATTAATCATACAGTTAATATTATAGTCATTACCAAATGCAAAATGCATCAGTAGGAAAGAAACGTCACTGCAGTCGGCTTTTTGCACGAGAAAAGTAATCATTTCCCGCTAACAGGCCCTGTAAATTGCTCGCAGACAAAATAAACTGGCATATTTTCTGTTTATTTTTTCTGGGGAAAATTAATGGAAAATTTTAGGTTTTTGAAAAGGACAATTGAAACTTCTCCAGCAAATAATACAACATATATGAAAAATGTTGTAAAAAGTATGCTTCGTCCATTTGCCGATGACGCAGTAGAGTACAGGGAAATTCTATGCGCAAATGATAAAGAATATTTAAATATTGACTTACAAGCCATTGAAACTTGGTGTGATATATGGCAGTTAGAATTAAACTTTAAAACATGTCTTGAAATGAATTTTTGGAAAAAGAATAGCTCTCCTCCTAGCACTTACAAAATAAGTAATAATGCATTAACAAACTCGGAATACATTAAATATCAAGGAATAAGACGATAAGACATGATCTTTCCTGGGGTTAACACATATGTGAAATAATGGGTCAAGCGAATCGTAGACTGGGATTCGTCAAAAGAGTACTGGGTAAATGTGACGATCATGTACGAGAAATCAGCTACTTTTCCCTTGCAAGATCTCATTTGGAATATGCTGCCAGTGTATGGGATCCCTACGAAATCGGTCTAAATAACGAACCTGAACGTGTGCAGCGAAGATCGGCAAGGTTTGTAAAGGGACGATACGATAACCTTAATAGCGTAACCAGTCTATTAAATGAATAAAATTGACAATCATTGTCAGATCGCAGGTTGAAATTTAGACTTAATCTATAAAATAAATTCTAAGAATATATTTTCAGTGATGATGTTAAAAATATTTTACGAACCCCAACTTACTATGGCAGACTGGACCATAATCACAAAGTTAGAGAAATTGATTGCCGAACTGATAGATTCAAAATGTCCTTTTTACCTCGTACAATTAGAGATACGAATAACGGTAAATATATCCATTACGAGTGTATTAATGGATAACATTGGTAGCTGCATGCTGGTATGAGTACTTAAAGCTAACCCAACTAACAGCATGTTTTGGCATGTTTGCTTTGCTGTTTTTATCTTTTTTAAATAGTGTAGTTTAGAACATTGTATAAATAATAATCTTTTGTATGCAAGATATGCAATGCATGTTTGGTGAGAATTTACTCCCTGCCAAACACCTTTATGGTGGCTTGCAAGGTATTATGTAGATATAGATGAAAAAATTGATGCGACTTCCATTCCGCTGGTCACTATAGCGAAGGGTGAGAAGGATGAGAGTCTAATATTTCTCCGAGAATGAGAAGCATGGAGTTTGGGCCTCCGAGAAGAGACCGGAGGAGTCGACCTGGGCCTTGAGGAAGTGCCGTCCGCGGAGCGAGGCTTCGGCCAACGAGGTCACCTCAAGGTCGAACCGATGACGAGGCGATCGCCACGCTGATCATCAGCGGGATTTCCCGATTCCTTTTTCTCTGGGGAGAGTAGCACAAGATTCCTTTCAAGTGGGAGTTTTAAAATCGATAGCGATTGCACGGAACGAGAGAGGACATTGTCGATATTCATTAGCGGCATATTCACATGACGAAACATTTGAAAATCTGCTACATTCTAGAGCCACGGGGCTTACTTGATACAGCTGTCATTGATTAGTAACTAACCTATAATGAAATATAAACAATAGTCCCAGAGCGGAATAGCAAATACTAAGTACAGGTAGAAAAGTCAAATAGTGTTCAAGCTATTCACAAGGAACTGGACTAACATTACAGCGAAGGTAAAAGCAGACATGCTGTGAACCGAGAAAGAAGATCTCGAGAAAAATCTATCAGCCGAATCAGCAGTATATTACCTAATGCAACTCATCAATCACGAATTGGTTTTTTTAAATCAATCTAATACTTTAGTATTGGATTGGATTGATTTGTAAGTATTAGATTGATTTTAAAAGAATAATTCGCAAAGTAATGGATCAATACTAACGTTTCAAATCCATGCAATGGGTAGTAACAGAATATTTTACCATACTATACTATACTATAAGAGAATATAAATAGGCATCATAGCAAAGGAATAGGTAGGGGAAATATTTAAGAGTAGTCTGTAGTGCATGACGCATGTATTCATCCTTTAAATACTATAGATACTTACAATCCAGTTGCATGAGACCCTATAGTTGCTTGTTTGCATGTCGGTAGTGCATGCTTGGTGATATTTATCCCCTGTCACACCCTCGCGGTCGTTTGCAAGGTATCGTGTAGATGTTGATGTAGATGTAGATTTTCTCACCAGAAGTTTGTGCTTTTTAATTTTACCTGGAATACAGCGCAGGTCTAGCTGAGTCTGTTGAGTGTAAGGTTGAATTCAAGCATCTCCACCCTTAGCCAATGTTAATAATTACCTTTTAAGTGTAATATTAGCGCCACGAAACCGGACTCAGAAATAATTTATATTGGCAATATTCACAAGTAAAAAGTTTTGATGTGGCCTATGTTTAGCTTTTTACAGCATCGTCAGGTAACATTATGTAACACAAATTATGCCTATTCATTAGCAGCATGCTGTTAAATGAGAAAATTTTCTCGAGAGATATTTCGTTCCCACGCGAGAGCGCCTGAATCTTCAGAATTTGATCGCGCAACAGAGTTTAATGTCAATACACATATTCGGTGTTGAGCCGAATTTTGCAATTCAGAGTTATTAGTAGCACAAACTAAATGAGGCAAGAGAAAATACTGCAGGAAAAAATCTTTCCTCGGTTTAAAGTTATTCATAATAAATTAATCTAGTTATTGTAAAGGGAATTTATAACTAGTAAGGAATTATTAAGTGTTTTATGTGACGAATTTTGTATAATACTCCATACCGAAACCTTATATTCATATTTTTCATATTGTATAACTATATTAATTTTTTTTCATTGTCATATTATCTTGCGTATTTTTTCCTCATTGTAATTTTAATTATTTTTCTATTTTAATTTTATACGTTTTTTGAGTATTTAGAACAACGTTTATACGTATACATGTGCTAAATTTCATGCATTGACGAGGGGTTAGATGGAAGAGGGCACTTTTAGTTTTAATCTCGCCCCAATAAAGACGCTTATCTATCTATCTATCCAACTTCCATTGAGAACGAAATGACTAATCATATTTAATATTTTTGCGCGGTACTTTTTAAAAGTTAAACACGTCGGCATGGAACGGCAGAGGGCGCAACCGCGTCTGAGGATTGGACACGGAGCGAGCTCCACGCGCACTGCATGACGGGAAAGGAACGAGGGGCAGTCGGGCGAGGACTTGGAGAGGAGTGCGGTGAAGAGAGAAGTGGTTGAGGATTTAAATCTTAGCAGGGCACAGACGCCTGGAGGCGTCCTCCATTGGCGAAGCTGTGGAGAAAACCGCGAAGGAAGTTCCACATGAATCCACATCTCGAGCCATCAATCGGGACATCGGAAGTGTCGGCGGCCAAAGGCGGGTGAAATCTGCCCAACCTCCGCGACCGCACGCCGTCGCAGAGAACGGGCGGCAATGGAATATTAATGCCAACAAATTATGGTTTTCGCTCTGGATGGGAGCGAAGATAAGGGGTGCTCTGAACACGTACCCGAATGTACCGCCGAATTTAAGATAAATATTAATATTCCTTAACAGTTACGATAGTTTGAGTAGTGTTTCACAATTAAGAAAAAAATTAGGGTGGGAATCATTATCAGAGCGTAGGTTACAGTACAGATTAAATCTATTGGAGAAATTTCAATCGGATAGCTTTACTGAAAATGTTAGGCACATATTAAAAACACTAGCGTATTATGCTAGATTCGACCAGATAAATTAGATTAGAGAGATAAATTGCCGTACTGAAAATGGCATTTTCCCCCGTACTATAAGAGAACAGAATAGGCAGCATAGCAAAGAGATAGGTAGGGGAAATATTTTAGAGCGGTCTGTAGTGCATGATGCATGTATTAATCCCTTAAATACTATAGATACTAACAATGTAGTTGTATGAGACCCTATAGTTGCTTGTCTGCATGTCAGTAGTACATAGTGCGCCCCTGCCACACACCCTCGCGGTGTCTTGCAGGGTATCGTGTAGATGTAGATGTAAAACAGTCTTTACGATATGTTCTCGCTAGACGAAAGTCATCAAATGAACAGGTTCACGGAAAAAAATCAGTGACACCTGAATTGCCCTAGTAAGGAAATCTTGCGAGAGGTCAAATTGCAGGTTCATAAGATTAAATAAGAACTGCATTTTAAACACAGCCTCAAGAATGGGCTTTAATATGCAAGTGAACTGAAGCTGATAGGAGGGAATCCGATTATAACCAGCCTAAGTGGCCGAGAAGAAGAATTTTTATTTAAATTCATTAGAAATTCGTAAATATGAAAATGAGGAGGTTTCAAACATTTTTATGGACTCCTTAATGTCAGAGTCTTTGGCCACTAAAAATAATGATTCCTTCTTGTTTTTCGGCTCAAAAGCTATGCTTTGAAAACCTACTTGGAGCTCCACAATATTCACTTCCTTGGAATAAAAGCATTTATAATGTTGTTTAAATGAAATGTTTATCATATTTAAAACGTACATACCAATAAAGGAGGTAGTACACCAGTATTGGTTTGGAGTACCTACCTAGGGTTCCGCACAAAAAGTTACCCATAGTTAAATTGACGGCTATAAACCGGGAAATCGTGTTGATAAAGAGGGTCTACTAAGAAACTGATAATTAATATTTAATAATAACTCTTTGCATCAGCGATGATCTTGCCTCAAATCGAGTACAGAGCAAATGGTACCGTTCCCGACAAAAGGGTGGACGGCAGTCAATTAACATTCAGGAAGGGGAAAGGTTTTGCTATGAAGATAGATAAGCGAAATGCTGACTATAAGAGCGATCACGATGGTACGAAATTGAGATTGAAATACGGCCATTTACGAATAGTAAATCATCATATAAGCACATTCCTAAAAATGTATTATGCCTGTGATAATAAATCTCATAACATAACCAATAAATAACATTAATAAACCTATTATCCTACAAACATCAAAACTTTTGCTACAGCGGCATCGGAAGTGGGGGGCAGGAGGAAGATGCCCCCCGGAATTTGACCCGGGCCCTTGAGAAAAGTCTTCGTTAATAAAAATTAAATTTCACATGTTTCCAACTTAATTTTCTCTTCAGGCATATAGTCTCAAGATTCACATGCTCTTTTGGCGAAACTATAGTCTCTACCCCCTCCTATCCGCAAAATATGCGAGTCCTTTTCTAACTTTGCCACAATCATAAATGTGGCTACTTTTAACGCCTCTGAATCAGAAATTGCCTACTATGGCTGATTGGAACATAGAAATAAATCCCTGTAACAGTAAAAATAAGATACATTACAGCATTTTCCATTGCATTATCTCATTCGGGAACAAACTTCAATAAGAAGGAATTTCAAGAAGCTTTGCAACAATAAATAATGAGTAAAATAGTGAAAAGGGAAGCTAGTCGAATGTCATCCGTTTATGCCGACTGACGAACGAAGGCAACCTTTTCTCGCATGTCGTCAAAATACGTTTTTCAGTCGAATCCTCCATCATCATGCTGGAGTTGAGTACGTCGCTCGTCTCCGTGACTATTGCACAACCGAATAGATAGTGGTTACACTTTTGTCAACAGCGACCAGGCGGTCACTACACCTACCTCATCATCATCTCAAATATGAACCCTAATGATCAAGACTTCGGCGAAATATCACGCGTTACAAGAAATATGGCGTACAAGGATTTTTATACCTCAGTCTATCACATGTACAAAATGCCGCGCTAGAATGCAAATATACGTAAAACCGCTTCTAAAATTGAGCAAAACCTTAAGGGAATGTGGAGAAAGCATAAGCATTCGTTTAAATATTGCGAGATTGAAATACTTGTAACGTAAGAAGTTCCTTCTCTCAGTATGTTTTGAGAAGGAAAGTCCTCTTTACTATCAGAATTAACTGATTACCGCAGTTGTCTTATAACATTATAAAAGCAGTAACGTATATTGAGACTACCTCATCAAATGATCCACACTGAAAAATAAAAAGAAGGCATCAATATTATCGTCGGTCAACCATCCTAGGTTTGATTTGACGTAGCCCTCCGCTCGATTCTTCTATCGAACAACCTCTTCATATTGACGTAATTCTTCACTTTTACATCCTTCATGACCTCTTCCAAACATCTCATACAAGGCCTTACTTTGCTGTTCTTCCCGTTCGCTTTTCTCTTTGACAAAAAGGAGGCAAAGTAATAAAAGTTTACTGCCTGATGGGGGAACAGATTGCTCGAAGAAAACGGCTAGTAAAATCAAAGATGTTTTCATTCCTCCAAATTCAATAATCTCCGCATATTCTATGATTTAGGAAACCTATAAATCAAAGTATACCCCATTGAAGTTCACGTTAATATGACAAACTTAACAAAGCATTATTATGATTCCTACAAAGAAGAAACCCCCCTTTATTATGAAAACCATCGGATCATTGGCTGAATAGCGATAAAAAAAACTCCTACTTCGGCAGAAAAACACCAATCCCTAAAGAATATAACTTTCAAAAGCCAAATCGGCCGTTAAATATTAAATGCCCGATTCGAGGCTAAATTAATCCTTCAGGAAGCAGAACGGAATAATTACCCGGAGGGAAAATAAAACCAAAATAAGGAGGCACAGCCTTTCTTTCCTTGCGCTCTGAAAAATAATAATTTCGAATTAAAATCGATTCCTTTTCGTTCTGCGAACTAAAGTGGGGATGGGGAAAAAAGCAGGAAGCAGTGGATCGGAATGGCCGGGAAAAGCATTTAGCCCGCGGGCAGCGATGGGATGGGGGGCTAAGGGATCCGACGGGCAACCCCAACGAAGCGATCGCTTCGGAGGGACCCTGAATGTGGAATAAATATGGACACATTGGTCACGTCGACTTCATTCCATTCATATTAGCCATATCCATTCATATGTTGGGTGAACATTAACACTATAAATAAATAAAGTTGAATGTGAGATCAATTTTTGGAAAACATGATGGAAAAACTTATAAATCAACTTTGCGGTATTCCACTCTGTTTAAAGATCGATAAATGACACGATAAAGAATGTAAGAGGAGGACCCATTTAATGACTAATGGCTCTTCTGTCTCTTTGGTGGTGCATGCAGATTGCGAACGAGCAATGAAATCATTATGCCACCTGTCGTTTACGTTTCTAGTGCAGTAAAAATACCACCGAATTTTCTCCAGTCTCTTCGACCACGGACACATATTCATTAGATAAATTTGCTGGTATAAAATTGATCAAGGATTAGTGAAGACAATAAAGGGATGAAGACGTTATGATCTTTTAAGGGTTTAACGAGTGATTACATAGAAAATATTGCCTACGCCAAGGTAGGAACAGTTGAATACGCATAAAGTTCCAAATGATTGGGAAATTCCATTGAAATTGATATTGCTAAAACAGGTGCAGTAGATGGCAAAGTAAACTTCGATACAGGAAATAAAAAAATTGTTAAGCAAATAACGTGTTTGTACGAAAAGAAGAATTGTTAAATTATTTTTTTACTTAAATTCTCGAATCTGCTATTCAAAGAGAATAATCACTGTAATACACTCGAAATTATGAATAGTTATTCTTGCGAGTATAAGACTTAATTCTTGAAAATATAGTGTATGATCTACATTGTAGCAAGTCTCACAGAATAGTGGGCCTTTTGTTGTATTTCAGCAAGTTAAAAAAGCATGAGAAAATCAAGATCAAAATAAGATATCGATACGGCCTTCAAATTATCCATCAAAAAGTATTATTCCCAGAAAAGTTTTGTCAAAACCATATGCTTCGCGTATTTTGAATAGAGGATCTCCATAGCAGCATTACCATCAAATACATTAAGACAGCTGTGATTTGCGCAAATTTCCCACGGAAATCAAAAAGGCAGAATCCTGTAAGAAAACACTTGGTGAGTCGATGATTGTAAAGGGACAGCTCGTTACGTGAGGGACTGTTCGGCTTTCGACACAACACTGTTACAAATCTTGAGTGGACTAATATGACAAGGGACGCACAATCCGTGAAAGCGAAAGGGACAGGGCGAACCAGGGATGATCTTCACCTTTCAAAACTTATCTCTTCACTGGTGGGAGTGATGCTCGAGTGCCGTGCTTACCAATTAGGTAATTAGCATGCTACACCCTACAGGAGAAAGTGCACTAGCATCGCAAGGATCTCTGAGAACAAAGGGCTTGCATATTATCAAGCAAAATGAGCACACCTTGATACTCTTTCAGAATTCATCTCAAAATAATAAGCTTCTTCCTTTAAATAAGCACTTTTCACTACGGCTGATTAACTTGATAATTATTTTTTAACTAATTTGCGATAGTTTTCTCATCAACCTCGTCTTCAACCTATCCTCAAATACGTCTCTATCCATCTGCAAATTGAAACCTACGAAAAGCTTTTGAACAAATTCAATGAGGGTCAGTTTACATGCACCTTAAATGTATAATAACTGAAATGATGAATTCGAGAATTCAAAAGGCTGCTAATTTACATGTATATTAGTACTGTAAAAATATAATCAATCCGACAAGATAATGAATAAATAACGAATATCAATTACTTAATAGCCTTGATAGGCTCATGCCTTCTAAAATCAACCGGGCCAAAAATAAAGAGGAAAACGTATATTAATTGCCAGCGTATTTTCCCCATCATTCCTACCAGAAGAAAACCTAGCGTTAAGGAGTTATTTAAGTGGAAGTATTTCCTGACATGAAGCATGCGAAAAGTTAATTTACGCAATTAATTGATACCACGGGATACCACCTCTAATTCTCTCCAGGGAGACAATTAAAGGCTTCGTAATGAAGGTCGTTAAGTTGCCAAAGGTGGGAATATATTCCTTGTAGGGCGAATCCATTAAATTTCCTCGAATGGTGAAATCTCATCGCGAGCAATGGAAGGGAGGGATTGGAGTGGAGTGGGGGTGTGTGTACTCACTCTGTCTCGTTGTTCTCGAAGACGAGCTCTCCCTCGAGGGCCTCGAACTCCTTGCCGGCCTTGGCGGTGCCATCCTCCGTGCAGAAGGGCAGCGCCACCTTGCCCCTCGCCCCGCTCCACCGCGACACCTTCAGCTCCAGCTGGCCCACGGACTCCACGATCTCGACGTCGCGGTCGGGGAAGGCGAATATCCCTCCGTGGTCGTCGTCGAGGATCATGACGGTGGCGAGGGCGGGCGACACGAGCTGCACGGCCGCCTCGGTCGGGGATGGGGGGCTGCCGGCGCCGCGGGTGCCGCCGTTGGCCGTCGGGGGCCCTGGCAGGGGCGTGCCGTCCGCGTTGGCCAGGCGCAAGTTGCTCAGCCGCACGTAGAAGTGCTCGTCCTCCTCGAACACGTCATCGTCCAGCACCTGCAGGTTGATGGAGGCCGTCTCGCGGCCTGGGCCCAGCAGGAGGGTCCCCCGCGCCGCCACGTAGTCGCTGCCGGCGTTGGCGGTGCCGTCCTCCGTCTCGTAGTCCACCAGCACCGCCTGCTCCGGGTCGCCGCCCTCCCGCGCCACCCGCACCTCGAAGTCGCCCACGTTCTCCATGACCGTGTAGTGCCCCGGGTCGAAGAAGATCTTGATCACGTTGCCGTCCGCCTTGCCGGGCTCCTCGTCCAAGTTGACCCTCTCCGTCGATTTGATGCTGGACTCCTTGTTCACCTTCTCCTGCATCTTCTTCATCAGGTTGCCACTGCCGACCATCTTGCGAGTGGCCTGCATGCGGTAGAAGGCGCGCGACTTGGGGCCCCTGGACAGGGCCTCCTCCCTGGCCATGCTCTCCAGCGTCTCCATGTCCAGGTTCGGGTGCTTCTGCCTCAGCTCCCTCAGGACCCTGATGAACTCCCTGCGGCTCTGCTCGAAGTCCCTGACCTCCTCGCTCGCGTCCTCCTCCTCGAAGTGCTTAAGGCCGTCCACGGACCTCCTGGGCCCTCCCACGTGGTTAGAGGCGCCGTCCTTGGAGGCGCCGGCGGGGCCCATCTCGACATCGCCCTCGGCTTCCACCACCACGCCCCTCCGGTTGATCCTGTACCTCTTGTTCAGGTACTTGTATATCAGGAGGCGCCTGTCGGCGATGTACGCCGTGATGACGGTCAGCGGGAAGAAGAGGAAGGTGACGAGGCCCTCCCAAACCTCCACTTCGCCCTCGGAGATGACGGCGAGGATGAGGTACAGCCAGACGTACGCGAACACCGACCAGGTTGCTGTAACGAAGAACACCCGCAGATGCTTGATCTTCCTCACCTCCCCGTCTGGAATCACGTACACGCAATAAGCTATGATGATGAATAGGTTGAAGGCCGCAGAACCAACTATCGTACCAGGCCCTAGGTCACCGGCTTGGAAGTTTTTGGCCCCTATCTCGATGATGGAGAGCAATATCTCGGGGGCGGAGGACCCCAAGGCCATGAGCGTGAGGTTGGCCACCGTTTCGTTCCACACCCTCACCACCACGATTTGCGTCTCTCCAGAAGACCCCACGCTAACGGTCACTTCCTTCTCCTGCGAGGTGATCACTTCGATGGAGGCCATGAACCTGTCCGCTATGATGGACACCCCTATGAACAAGTAGGCCAGCGTTAGGAAGTACACCAAGCCGCGGGACACCCTGTCCCCGACGCTCAGGTTGTCTTGGGGGTTCCAGGCGGGGACGATCAGGCCGTCGGGGCACACCGATTGGTTCTCTTTGGTGGCACGCCCGTGCGGCATCGGTGACTCCGACGTGATCCCCACGCACGACGCTATGTGGTGCGCCACCAGGAACACCAGCGCGGGGTAGCACCACGACCCCCACAGCCTCCGCACCCTCCTCCGGTCGCCGGGCTCCAAGCCCAGCGCGGAGGAGGTGGCGATGCGGTTCACACCAAAAGCACCCATTTCTCCCTAACCGAACTCAAAGAGTCTCTCACAGCAGGAAATCAACAAACAGCAACGGTAAGGCGAGGAGAAATAAACAAACTACCAACTTCAATTCACTCCTTACTTCCGATCCACACGAATATAAATCAAAAAATATTAAGAATGGGGCGAAGAAAACGGGAGTTGAATAAAACGGGGCACACCAATTCAAAAACCGATAAACCAAAAAACTTAATAAGAGCTGCCGTTAAACACGCGTGATCAAAACATTTGCATCCCTCTTCTTAGCGTGAAATTCACGGGGTTTAATCCAGATGGAATCCAAGGCGGAGAACTGCAGCGTCCACTTACTTCCACATGCTCCCTTCCACTTAATCCTCTCTCCCCACTGCTTATAATCCGTGCGCACGCACTGTTCCTTGCACTCCGCGACAGACACTGCTTTCGACCGCCCTGTCCCGTGGCACACCTTCGAGTATACCGGGGCACCGCACACGACTTCGAGGGCTACCGCACCAACTCGAGTTCCTCGCTCAGTGGACGACCGTGGCGCCGAAAGCGGTCGCAACAAGCGTGCCCCATCGCTCCTCCCGTGCACCACCCTGGGCACGTCAGCACCACCAACCACCGCTTGCTGCGGATCCCATGACCGGAGTGAAGTGGTGCCGGCACCCGCTCGTCGACAGTCGCGATGGGAAACTCACGCGGACGCCTGGGACAACAGCAGGAACTGCTTCGCACCACCTTCTCCGATATAACCCGAGCTCCCCTCCACACCCCTCCCCCACCCCCCTAACCCCCGCTCCCCCCTCCCTCCCTCCCTCGAAACTTAGACACTACGTCACCGGCCGGCGGGACTACCGTGGATTTTTCGAGACGAGCTCGGTGGGGGCAGTGCGGAGCGGTGGTCCGATTGGGGGCGCGGCCCAACGTGCCTCCGCTCTCCCGAGGTGCGGCCCTCCTCCCCTAATGGGGGAAGCCCCGTCCCTCCACAGCGAGGGCCCGGCCCACACTCACGTGCGCGGAGGATTCCTCGCTCAAATAAGACCGCAGTAATGTATTTACGCCCCTGACGGACTATGATCGCTCGCGTGCAACACACCGTCCTCGCTACTGAAACAGCGAAACGGAGAGATCAACTCCGAGGAAAAAAGCAGTCTCGGGTCACACAAGGAGGTTGGCTACGCAAAAGAACAACCTGTCTCGACACACGCCTTTCAGTCAGCATTTCCCAATGAATCGATTCGTAACCTTCAATCCTCGACTGAATTTCGTATGCCCACGCGAGACCCTTCCCGAGATAAAGATCGACCCTGGCGTGAACCCTGGGAATGGTAAACCTTCGCTAAATAGGCCTCGACTAGAGGATGAGTAGGTTGGTTGGTTGTCTGAGGCCTCCTTCGGTCAACGGCACGGCGGAAAATATTCGCTATTGTTTGCCATGGACTCCGTGCGCCTACACCACGGGGATAATTCGAGGGGGGATGACACACATGCGCAGAAGGGGTTCCTAGGGGTGGGGGCGGGCCCTGGGCACCGGGAGGTCGCACATCACAGCGAGGCTTCCTTCCGACGGAGCACACGCAGCCAAGCCTTCTTCTGTTCGGGGCGTGGACGGCGTCAGTTCCTCGAACGTCCTCCTCCGGGAGGGATTCGGTATTTGCCCCCTCGACGGGAAACAGAAGAGAAGCGAAGCGGGGGTGACACGTTAGCGGGTGGCGCGCGCCTTTTGATTCTTTGCGAGCAAGCGTGGACGGTGTGTCGAGCGACGAAGACGAGAGCGTACACGTCCTGTGGGAGGGAAGGAGAGAGAGAGAGAAAGGGAGAGAGTGAAGAAGAGATAGAGAGAGAAGGATAGAAGGTCGTTCCGACTCCGCAGAAGGCCTTGTGCTGACTGCGAAGGGGGCGTTCCGATCGGAGGGGTAGAGCGCGACAGTGGCGGCGCCCTGCGGCGGCCGGGGCGGAGGGGAGGGCCGAGCACACGCACCTACTGGCCACACACGCACGCACCCGTCCGAGAAGCGGCAGCAGTCGGTCGGAGAGTCGAATCCACCCCCGCCGACGCTGCCGCCGAGGGCCGACCTGTCGACAGAGAACCATCGGCACCCGAGCAGCGCGGTCCTCGGGCGTGTTGAACTCTAGGGCGGCTCTCTCAGCGCAAGGGGTGCGACTCGGTGGCTTCAAGCCAGCGACGAAGACATTTACACTCATTATTCATCTACATCTACATAATACCCTCCCCGCAAGCCCCCTCATAGGTGTGTGGCAGGGGATTAATTCTCACCATACATTCACTACATATCATGCATTTCAAAGGATTAGTATTAACATGTTAGTCTAAACTGCAATATTTAATGAGATAAAAATAGCAAACTACGCATGCAAAAATGAGCTGGTAGTGGACATATTTACCGCTATTCATATCCCTAATTGTACGAGGAAAGGAGGACATTTTGAATCTGTCAGTTCGGCAATCAATTTCTCTAATTTTGTGATCATGGTCCAGTCTACCATAGTAAGTTGGGGTTCGTAAAATATTTTTAGCGTCATCACTGAAAATATTATCTAAGAATTTATTTAGGAGATTAAGTCTAAATTTCACCTAGCGATCTGACAATTATTCCCAATTTAATTCATTTAATAAACTGGTTACGCTAATATAGTTATCGTACCGAGCATTTACAAATCTTACCGATCTTCGCTGCAAACGTTCAAGTTCATTATTTAGACGCTTTTCGTAGGGATCCAATACATTGGCAGCATATTGCAAATGAGGTCTAACAAGGGAAAAGTAGCTGATTTCTCGTACATGATCGTCACATTTACCCAATACTCTTTATTACGTGTAACCTCTTCGCCGAACAAAAGCCTTTGTCTTTAAAACTTCATTTATCGAGCTGTAATGTTGTGTAGTTCGTTAAATTCTCACTAAACAAGTTAGTAGTCAGCAGAAAATGCATTTCTTTCCTCATTACAGTATCAGACACATTGGCTGCAAACAAAGCTCTCCCACCCTCCATTAACAAGCGTTACACAAAATAATATGTACATTCTGATTCTGATCGAGGTCGAACAGGTGCGTCAAAAGGAATTAGAAATAACCGCGGCGCAATGCATCACATAAGCAGTACTCTTGCGTTCCTTCTCGTCCTGAACTTGTTTTGCGGAAGAGCATCGCCTCCTCATTAATCCGCGAATGCATCTTTATTCAAATTAGTATATATATGCCCAGGACATGAAATAGAAAAAGTTGGACGTATTGAACTGAAGAACGTAATTTTAAGCAAAGACGGATGGGTGGAAAGAATTAGTGTGGGAATCATTATTAGATCGCAGGTAAAAGTACAGATTAAACCTATTAGATAAATTTCAATCGGATAGCTTTACTGAAGATGTTAGGCACATATTTAAAAAAAAAACCAGCGTATTATGCTAGATTAGACCAGATAAATAAGATTAGAGAGATAGATTGTCGTACTGATAGATTCAAATTGGCATTTTTCCCCAGTACTATAAGAGAACAGAATAGGCAGCATAGCAAAGGGATAGGTAGGGGAAATATTTTAGAGTATTCTGTAGTGCATGACGCGTGTATTAATCCCTTAAATACTATAAATACTAACAATCAAGCTGCATGAGACAATATAGTTGCTTGTTTGCATGTTAGTAGTGCATGCTTGGTGAACTTCACCCCCTGCCGCACATCCTCGCGGTGGCTTGCAGAGTATCGTGTAGATATAGATGTACCATGGTGTGAACATTTGATTGTACATAACTAAGAAGGGAAATATGTATGACAACCATTAGGACGAGATAAATATAAGCATCGCAAATGCGGCGTTATGTAATCACTCATCAGCCGGTGGTCTTCGGGTGACGTTCTGCGAAAGAGGGCTGCCCCGTTCCGTTTGCCCCCTTCCGGGACTGGAAGTGACGTCAACGCTGACTGCACATTACGCCGAGATAAACCGACTTCCGCCCATAGACGTTTCGGCGCGATTGCAGCGGACGGCGGCCTTGGAACTCGGAACGTCCTCACAGAAATACTTCCAGCCGTGACAGTTCGAAAGAAATTATGCACGCGATACGCCTATATGTATGCCCGTGATCGCTGGATTGAAAAAGTATGGAGGACAATAGTTCCAAGGTTCTCGAAATATTCGCAATACTGGACAGAAATTCTTTTCTAATCTTATGTCAAAGCAAATTATGAAGCTTGGAGCTGTTGATGTATTTAGTGGTTTTTCATTTACGATTGCGACGCATGGATCTCAGCAATGTCGGTAATTACATCTACATTTGCATAATACACTGCAAATCACCATAAAGGTGTGTGGAAGGGGGTGAATTCTCAACAAACATGCAATACATATCATGCATAAAGACGGATTAGTATTATTATACTGTTCTAACTTCACCATTTAAAAAGATAGAAATAGCAAAGCAAACATGCAAAAACATGCTGTTAGTTGGGTTAGCTTTAAGTCCTTATACCAACATGCAGCCACTCGTATTGGATGTATTTACCGTTGGAAATATTTTTAACGTCATCACTCAAAATATGGTATTGGAATTTGTTTAGGAGATTAGGTCTCAATTTCAACCTACGATCTGACAATGATTCCCAATTTTATTCATTTAATAGACTGGTTACGCTAATAAGGTTATCGTACCGTCCCTTTACAAATCTTACCGATCTTCGCTGCACACGTTCAAGTTCATTATTTAGACTGATTTCGTAGAATCCCATACACTGGCAGCATATTCCAAATGAGGTCTAACAAGGGAAAAGTAGCTGATTTCTCGTACATGATCGTAACATTTACCCAGTACTCTTTTGACGAATCTCAGTTTACGATTCGCTTGACCCATTATTTCACGTATGTGTTTACCCCAGGAAAGATCATGCGTCAGTCTTATTTCAAGATATTTAATGGATTCCACATTTGTTAATTAATATTTTCTTATTTTTTAAGTTCTAGGAGGAGAGCTCTTCCTTTTCCAAAAATTCAGTACAAGAAAATATTTAAAGTTTAATTCTAACTGCCATGTTTCAAACCAATTTTCAATTGCTTGCAGGTCATCATTTAGATATTCTTTATCTTTTGGGCAGAGAATTTCGCTGTACACTATTACTGTAGGAGTAGCCTCAAGAAAGCACTTGGGGTGACTTATTAAAGCATGATTAAGCTAAAAAATACTGAGAGTAGAAAAATAAGAATAGCGGAAAAAAGGATCTGTGCAAAAATAAATGAACGATAAATAAAACCGTTTTATGCGTATCTAAAGGACCGTTGTTCCTATCATGAAGGTGGTCAAGAAGGAGAGTGTAAATAGGGATAAATAGCTGCAATAGAAGAAGAATAGGGGAGGAGGATTATCGAGTGTATTTTCGCCATGAGGAGAAGGGTAGTGTTACCGCGAGATGAGACAGTAGTGGAGAATTCGAGACGATACCACATCCACGAGACTCTAGAAAGTCTCGAAATACGGATATATGTGCTTAATTCGTATTTGGTGTAAAATTTAACCTAATACTACGTACATTTTTTGATACGATATAAATGCCACGTTTTCCTAAAACATTAAATGTGCAATTCAATGATAACATACATGAGCGTATCTTGTGGAGCCAAGTAAGGTTGTGTGTTAATGGCTCACTACTTTTTCTTATTACCTACAATAGATACTTGAAAAATGTATCCAGCAAAAAATTAACCAATTTCTAAAGCAGTACTTTTCAGTGCTCACTTCCACGATAAAAATATCATGTTTATATGCTCTTAAAAGTTGTAAAGTATCGCACGGCGCCCCTCGCAATACTGCTTATAGCTTGCCTGTAGAGAAAAACGATTCTGCAATTTCCAATTTCGCATCGCACATCGCCTCAGCGAAAGGATGCATGACAATGGAAATCACTACGTCCCTCTTCCTGCATGATATAGCTTTTACGGTTTGTGAGGATATTTAGCGTAAAGTCGTTCGGTTGTGTCTCGGGCGACATGAGAAAAAATTAATAGCTACAATGGGCTTTCCTTTGACTTCATTTGCTTTTATTTTTCTGACCAAAAATGTATTCAATCAAAAAGTTCATCACTGAAGCGTCTAACCAGTATTTCTTCAACCATTCGAACTCAATTCATCCTACTTTTCCCACAACACCTAGCAGATACTCCTTTAAAGTTATTATAAAATTAGAATACAAGTCAAATAAGATTAGAATAAGATTAAATAAGATAATAGAGATAGATTGTCGTAATGATAGATTAAAAATGTCATTTTTCCCCCTTACTATAAGAGAATACAATAGGCAGCATAGGAAAGGAATAGGTAGGGGATATATTTTAGTGTAGTCTGTAGTGCATGACGCATGTCTTAACAACCAATCCCGTAATTACTATGTAGATACCAACAATCTCTTTGCATGAGACCGTATAGTAGCTTGTTTTCATGTCAATAGTGCATGCTTGGTGACCTTCACCCCCTGCCACACACCTTCGTGGAGGTTTGCATGGGATCGCGTGGATGTAGATGTTCAGCTGCTTTCGGTCCAACCTTAAAGGGGCTGGGCACCTAGCGAAATAATGTATTTGCAGATTGTTGATTATTATACTGCTACGATGAATTAGTGGTAGATAGAAAAAATAACGTTTTAACGATTCGCGCTAAAGATGCAGCAGCTATGTCGCACACCATCTTCTTTTTGTGTGATTCGTATTTTAACGAAGCGACAAACGCGTTTATTAAATCTAAATAAACAATTTTCACTGGTGTAGAACTCTGCTATGAGATTGACTTTTGGGGCAAAACATGTCTGCTACATAGAATGATTCTTTCTTTAGAGTCACATCTTTTTAAGAAGAATATTTACGATGCAATTGCAGCAATGGTGTAAAGCGCAAACCTTGTCGTGCTTCTTCTTCGGTTCCCTGCTACGAATGCAACGCCATAGGCTAACCTGGCATTTTTAATTAGTTAGGAATATCATCTTTTCCCGAAGTCTAATTTATCTTCCGATCCCTTACAGCTGCATCAAATTCTGATCTTGAGATTGGGGCTCCCAAATCATCCTTATGGACTTCATTTTCCTCTTCGATTACTTCCGCTCTCTGATAGCTTCCATTGTACAACTCTTCCAAGTATTCCTTCCATCTCTTCACTTTATCCTCATGTTCAATTAAGAGTTCTCCATGCATGTCTCTGATGCTGTTACATCTTGCACCCCGTTCCTTGAAGTGATTTCTCACCATCCTGTAAGCAACTTCCACATTTCCTTTTGCTTTGTACATCTTTGCATAGATCCTTCATCCGCATTTCCCTTGCTTTTCTCGCTTGAAGGTTTATTTCATTCCTGATTCTTTTGTAGCGAAGTTGCCCTTCTTCAGTTACCACATTTTTATTTTTTCTTTTCTCTTCGATCAATTCTAAGACTTCTTCTGTAATCCATGGCCTCTTCTTGACAACTTTTCTTCTCCCCAGAACTTCTTTTGCTGCTTCCTGTAGCCCAATTTTGATTTTCTCCCATGTCTTTTCCACTGATTTCACAGTCAAATCCTCTTCTTTTTTGTTTTCCTCTGCCTTCTGGAAGGCCAGCCGCTGTTCAAGTTCTTTTAGTTTCTCTACTTTCCATACGCTCTTCATTGATTTCTAAAATTTCTAAAATTTCTTGAGTTTTACCTAAAGATAGCTGGGCAAATTTCCTAGCTAACTTAGCCGGGACACTTAGGACACTCGGTCCTCAGAGGAAAGACCCACACTGACCACCTTTATGCTTCTTCTCACTGCTATACCTATCAGAAAGACGAACTGCTAAAAAAATACTCATTCATCACGCAGTAAATATCTCCGACAGGGAATCCCTCCAAAAAGAAAGAGAACATCTCGCCAAGGAGCTACCTAGGATTGGTTATACAAAAGGAATGTTGCTAAGTAGGGCCTTCCGGCAAAGGGGCGAAAGAGAAGCGGACGACCCTTCAGTGGAGAAGGCAGCGTATGCCGCCATTCCATATGTTGCCGAAATCGCAAGAGTCCTCTCCAAACATCACGTAAAGGCGAGATTGATTCTCGTTCCGTATAAAAACGGGCGACCATCTCCCCAAGTCTGCACTGCGAGGGCGTCTGCCAGCTTCAGTGCTCGTGCGGAAAAGCATACGCAGGGAAGATCCATCACGTGCCTAGAACATTCCACGGATAAGAAACGGTTCGGCCTTGCCATCTCGGAGCACGTGTGGCCTAAACCACACAGGCCTCAAACTCAAACAAAAAAGCAGAATTTATTCGAAAAGAGAGCCGCTACTATCTCTCCAAAAGTATTCGGGGAAGCAAAGGAACCATTAAAAAATCCCGAAACTCACAACCCGGAGGATGGTTACACAAATAGTCTAATAGCTGGAAGGGGGAATCGGGTTGGTGTGGTGGCTAGAGTACTGGCCTCCCATCCCGAGGGCCCGGGTTCGATTCCCGGAAGAGGCGGATTTTTCAGTGGAAAACCGATCCCCACTTGAGTCCCTAGTGCCTAGAATTTCAAGTGCAGTACTCCGTCCGTCGGATGGGACGTTAAGCCGTGGTCCCCTTGGCGCCTGTCGTTAAGAGTAATCTAATGCCGACGCCGGGTTTCTCTCCATCCTTCCTCCGTTTCCTTAAAACACCTACCATTACTCAATTAGCCACCTATCCTATATGGGGCAATTGACCTCAGCTGTCGGTCGCCTCCCCTGAATAACCAACTAACGAGAATATTGAGGCTTAACGATCATGATTGAATTTATTCACCGGACAACTCCAATCAGGGCCACCCTAGGGCCAACCATATACATACGTGAGACGGTCATGAATCAACGCATCGTCACTTCAGACCTGAGACGCCAGCAGTTTGGACGGAGAAACTGCTGTCGCTAAAAAATACCATAGCGCGGAGGAACGCGCAAAAGCCGTTATTTAAGAGAATCGCCTCAAAGGATGGGAAGAAATAGATAAATGGAGGCCTCAATATTGCTGTGAATACTATGAATGTGATATGACACACTACACAAATATATTAACGAAACATTTTGCTCTGATGAAAGCAAGCCGTGCATCGCTCAACTCTTGGCAAACGCCACTTCAGAAGCAGTCTCTCATTCAACATCCTTCATGTTTCGGATTGTCCCGGGGTGAGGCGAAAGGGTGAGGCCTGAGTGGGCAATTAATGTCGGGGCGTGATGAACATTCACGGCCCCTTCACGGGGCGGCCGGTCCCACTCCGAAAGCGTTGCCCCTTCGCGCACCCTGCCCCCCGACTAGGGTCGCGTCGAGGGGCGAAAACCCTACTCACCAAGTCCCTTCAGCAGGACTCAATCTGCTCTCTGCACTGGATATTTAGTCAGGCAATAGGGGGAGTTCGATGAGCAACTAAAAGTCTCGGAATCTTTCCAACATCCAAATCTACATATACCTAATCTTGAGAACCATCTCAAGGACCTGTTCTTTGTTGGCGAGCGGTAAGAATGGGAAGAAGGACCTAGCAAAGATTAAAAAGTGAGAAGTCTTAAGAAGGTAACCATTATAATCTTTTCCATCGAAAGCGTTTTGCAATTCTAATTCATCTACATCTACACGATACCCTGCAAGCCACCGCGAGCGTGTGTGGCAGGGGGTGAAGATCACCAAGCATGCACCACTACCATGCAAACAAGCAACTTTAGGGTCTCATGCAACTAGATTGTTAGTATCCATAGTATTTAAGGGGTAAATACATGCAACATAAACTACAGACTACTCTAAAATATTTCCCCTACCTATTACTTTGCTATGCTTCCTATCGTGTTCTCTTATAGTACGGGGGGAAATGACATTTTGAATCTATCTGTACGACAATCTATCTCTCTAATCTTATTTATCTGGTAGAATCTAGCATAATACGCTGGTTTTTTTAGTATGTGCCTATCATTTTCAGTAAAGCTATCCGATTGAAATTTCTCTAATAGCTTTAATCTGTACTTTAACCAACGCTCTGATAATGATTCCCACCCTAGTTCTTGTATTAATTCTGAAACGCTACTCAACCTATCGTAACACCTTTTAACGAACCTAGCTGCTCTACGCTGCACACTGTCTAGTTCTCTGATCAAACCTAATTCATTCGGATCCCATACACTGGCTGCATACTCAAGGTGTGGCCTAACTAGTGAAAAGTAACATCGCTCTTTTGTCTTCTCATCACATTTCCCAAGTACTCGTTTTATAAATCCTGGCTTTCTCTTCGCTCGGCCGCATATTTCCTGGATGTGTCTTCCCCACGAACTAATAGTTATTATTTGGCAACCCAGAGGACTCTGACGACGACCGTCCCTTACGTCATCTGCATGCAAATGTATGCTCTTCTGACTCGCGTCTTCTTCAGCACAACCAATCAGGAAGAACTGATTCACGCATGCAGCGACCCTAACGGCCCGACATTTCAACCACGACAACTATTTCGCTTGTCACTTGATTTTTCATAAGAATTTCCACGGTGAACTTAAAAGTAGTAAATGTAACAATCAGTCGTTTTTTTCTGAAAAATATTCCCCAACGCCGAGAAAATACTTCGCCGTTAAGTCTGCGTAGAAATATGATCTCTTCGCATCCTCCACTTTTGTTGTTTAATATTATTTGGGAATATTCCAAGGCTAGTGGTGGACAATATGTATTTTACTGGAAATACTGGATGTAGTGTGTTTCGGATAAAATATATAGGGTTGACATCCCACAAAAATATTAGCTAAAGCGCTGTTGATAGTTTATTAAAATTATTTAAAGTGCTGCTAAAGGATAAACAAAAGACTCACGAAGAGCACTTGTTTGTTGCGTGCATATTTAGCATGGAATATTTTTAGTTAAGTCGAAGAAGAACTTTGCAAGCGGTGGCCTGGCACTCCTTATAGAACAGAGCTGCCATATTTTAGAGACAGCCACCAGGTGCGAGTAATGTTTTCGGATTTCCCCCAAGGTACGGTAATTAGCTGCCAAAGGTGCGGTGGCTGAAACAGATATCGTCCTCAGGGCGTCTTCTGTTATCACCTAGAATAGTCTTAATTTGTTATTGAATTTCCAATCAAGGCATAGACATGTAAATACCTAATATAGAGCAGCAGGCACGTAGCCAGGGGGGGGCTGTGCTGAGGCTTCTGCCCCCCCTGCCCCCTCAACCACCCCCGAATTTTTTTACCAATAATTTTGTTGCTCTGATTTTAACTGGGCATGATAATTCGGATTACTCTGCGTACAATTCAAGTGTTAGTAGTCTTGAAACGGGATCACTAGTTTGATGCATGTATGTGGTTAATAATTGTTCTTTTCAATCTGATATGTTTATATGCAATGAACTTATGTTCTGGGGCCGGTCAAATTAACTGTTTCATGAAGAGTTAAGTAGTGAACTTTACCAGTGGGAAGTGATTAGAATGGGCAGTGTGAAAGTAAATATCAAGCACTGAAAATATTAAGGGAAGGGCATATTGTAACATGTCGGCAACGAACGGGCCACAGGCTGATTTGTTTCATGTTACGCTGCTCTAGACTTAGCCCCCACAAGCAAATTTCTGGCTACGTGCCTGTTGAGAAGGGCGTCCGCTGATTGGTCGGATTCTCTTCATGTCTTGTCTTCTTATGCGGCCGGGGGAAGACTTCCAAGAGAGATTAACGGCTAATCCGGTGTGACGGTCAATGTTTTTAACCTCCAGTTGCAGTGTTTAAATTGTCTTCTTGGTGAGTCTATCCCAATATCTCGACGTTTGACAGGAAACCTGTGTCTTGATCATCATCATCATCATCATCAAGGGTCAACAATCCTAGGATTGGTTTGACGCAGCCCTCCACTCGATTCTTCTATCAGCCAACCTCTTCATATTGACGTAGCTCCTCTCTTTCACGTCCTTTACGACCCGTTCTATGTAACTCATACGAGGCCTGCCTTTTCCATTCTTCCCGTTCACCTTTCCTTTGACGATTGTCTTCATCAGCCCATCGTGTCTTAAGATGTGGGCTATTAAGTTGTACCGTCTTCTTTTTATATTTTTCAGCAGACTTCTCTTTTCTACCTGTGTGTTATCGAAACAAATATGATTCTTCTGGGTGGAAGACCACAATGTAACTCCTGTTTCTTTTTTCTTCTCCTCTCAACTCTATATAAACTTTTTTGAGGTTATTAATGATGGAATAAGTTAATATAAATATTGAGGTCCTTGGAAACAATTATTCTATTGCTTGGATTGAAAATGAATAACTTTGCATCTCTAATGTAGTAGTTATTATTTTCCTTAAAATGTATCATTTGAGTGTCCGTTTCGACTCAGCACTTACCATGAAAAATTATGTTTAAAAAATTAAATATTATAGACCTATAAACTGTTTTTACAAAACAATTTTTCATCCCAAAGACAATGAAGAGTCAAAAACGTTTTCCTTCGACTTAAATTCTAGCGAAACGGCTACTAATTGCTCATCACTCAACTCTTCCATCCTTTTGTACCTTCACACGTCCGCGGGAAAACACCAATTAATACTCTCACACTGCTAATCCACTGTTCCCAGATCTCCAAATTCACGAATAGAGAAACGGAGCACTTAATTATGAAACCAATCGTGGGAACTGCTTGAATGGAAAAGTAAAAGAAAGATGTTACTTTCCTCCTGTAAGGCCTCACCTGGAGTATATCCATCAAACATTTTTAGGGCCCAATGAATAAATTGTTGATACGGAACTGAATAAGGCACAAAAGAGACCAGTGCGTTCCGTAACAAACTCATCTGAGTGCACAGAAAGTGTGTCAATCGGCCATTGGAAAAGTGTGTCTAGGAAACCTTAGACATCAGCATCTACATCTACACGATACCCTGCAAGACACCGCGAGGGTGTGTGGCAGGAGTTGAATATCACCAAGCATACACTACTGACATGCAAACAAGCAACTATAGGGTCTCATCCAACTAGATTGTTAGTATCTATATTATTTAAAGGATTAATGCATGCATCATGCACTACAGACTACTCTAAAATATTTCCCCTACCTATTACTTTGCTATGCTTCCTATCGTGTTCTCTTATAGTACGGGGGGAAATGACATTTTGAATCTATCAGTACGACAGTCTCTCTAATCTTATATGTCTGAACGAATCTGGCTGCATACTCAAGGTGACGCTAGAACTAAAAGCTAGAAGGTTTTTCGCAAGATTGAAGTTACTTGAGATATTCAAACCACAACATTTCGAATCTGAAACCTAAGTCATACCTCGCTATCCCCCGTACCTAGATAGTTCTGGTGCTTACTACTTTGCTTTGCATGTAATCTACATCCACATCTACATAATACCCTGCAAGCCACCATAAACGTGTGTGGCAGGGGGTGAATTCTCACCAAACATGCACTACATATAATGCATAAAAATGTATAAGTATTACTATATTAGTCTAAACATCACTAATGAAAAAATATAAAAATAGTAAATCAAGCATGGAAAAACATGCTGTTAGTTGGGTTAGCTTTAAGTCCTTATAGCAACATGCAGCTACCAATGTTATCCATTGCTACACTCGTATTGGATAAATTTACCGTTATTCATATCCCTAATTGTACGAGGAAAAATGGACATTTTGAATCTGTCAGTTCGGCAATCAATTTCTCTAATTTTGTGATTATGGTTCAGTCTACCATAGTAAGTTGGGGTTCGCAATATATTTTTAACATCATCAGTGAAAATATGATCTAGTGATTTGTTTAAGAGATTAAGTCTAAATTTCAACCTGCAATCTGACAATGATTCCCAATTTAATTCATTTAATAGACTGGTTACGCTAGTAAGGTTATCTTACCGTCCCTTTACAAATCTTGCCGATCTTCGCTGCACACGTTCAAGTTCGTTATTTAGACCGATTTCGTAAGTATCCCATACACTGGCAGCATATTCCAAATGAGGTCTTACAAGGGAAAAGTAGCTGATTTCTCGTACGAGATCGTCACATTAACCCAGTACTCTTTTAATGAATCCCAGTTTATGATTACCTCGACCCATTATTTCACGTATATGTTTACCCCAGGAAAGATCATTTGTCAGTCTCATTCCAAGATATTTAATGGATTCCACGTTTGTAAATTCATTATTACTTATGTTGTAAGTGCTAGGAGGAGAGCTATTCTTTTTCCAAAAATTCATTACTAGACATTTAAAAAAATTTAATTCTAACTGCCATGTATCACACCAATTTTCTATTGCTTGTAGGTTATAATTTAAATATTCTTTATAGTTTGGGCATAGAATTGGGAATGCGAGCAGAGGAACGAAATAGGTTTGAAGAAGTCCAAATAGAGCGTTTTGAATCGGTTCAACTATCCGAGGACTGTTCTCGCGTGAAATATATCCCGGGTCATGAAAAAACAAGCACGCTCACCAAGGACCCTCTAGAGGCAGGCCCAAGTGACCATGGCACGTGGCTCATTGCGGTCAGTAGTTGCAGCCAGCGAGCCCGCTGCACACAGCTTTCGTTCCCTTGACCTTGGAAACCTAGATGCTTTCCGGAAGCAGTCTTTCACAAATACCGCGAGGGCGCTAATATCTCTTGCACCCTGTAAACAGGAGGAGAATAGCTTTTTCCCCGGGGTATTTACGCCCTCCCATATCACGTTGACGAGTGAGTTCACGCGGACTCGAAGAAAAATATGTTCGAGGTATTTAGCATAGCCAGTAAACAGCACACTTCCAGCGGTTAGGAGGAAGTACGATTTTGTAAAGGATTTCCTGCCTCTAGGAGACAAAATAACGCTTAATTTTATGCAAATCGCTATATTGCTAATTATTTAATTTTTAAATATGAAATCCAAGGCCTTCAAATTTTGAAGTTCACAAGACCCTTTAATTCATTCACGACAATTGGTAGTAAACTACTTCCCCAAATTAATTGAAATGAACTATATAAACTTCAATTAAAAGGAATAAATCCGCAAACCAATAAGACATACCAACAAATTCGTTCAAAGACATGGAGTCAGAAATTGAAAATGAGGATTGTACAAGAGATTAATAATTAACTGACTGGTCTAATAAGTCACTGGAAGAAGAGAAAGCACTAAAGAAGTGCAAGTTGTCTATGCTACTCCAAATGACCTTAAAATTTCTTTTCACACATTTATGTCTATCAACGGTCCAATGGATTTAAGCTGAAAGCATTGGAAAGAAAATTTAAAGTTTTTTCATCACGTTTTTTCTCTTGGCTACAGTATGCTCTAAAAAACTGAATTATAAAACCAAAAAAACAATAATTATTGTTTTATACTTCTATTCCACTGCCTCAGCACGAAACGGAAGCTACTGCTCAGGTAATGTCTAATAACATTAAATTTCACCAGAAAACTACAGTGAAGGCAAGTTATACATATAAACATTTATATCTAAGAAAGAAAATTTTGAATTTTCATGCTATTTAATCAAAACTGCACGCATATACGTTTTAAACAACATAGTTGGATTATGAGAAATATAAAATTGAAAAAATGTTTATCCACAGTGAGCATCTCTCATAGTGGGATAAAAACAATTATTAAACATGAAAAATTTCCCTAATCACTCATGCCAGGGAATATTTCACGTAATTATCCTCGAGATATTCAAGAAAAACATATCTACATCTACGTAATACCCTGCGGGCCACCACGAGGGTGTATGGCAGGGGGTGTAGATCACCAAACATGCACTTTTGACATGCAACTAGGATATTTAATGGAGATATGCTAGATGATAGGGTCACATGCAGCTAGATGGTTAATATGTACGAAATAATAAAGGTATTATTGGTTGATATCACATGCATCATGCAATACAGACTACTCTGACTATTTATCACCTCCCTTTCCCTTTGCTACGCTGCCTACTATTCTCTCTTATGGTACGCGGGAAAAATGACATTTTAAATCTATCGGTACGACAATCTATCTCTCTAATGTTGTTAATCTGATCAAACCTAGCATAATACGCAGGGGTTCTTAATATATATCTAATATCATCTGTGAACAAATCTGTTTCGGATTTACTTAAAAATTTAACGTAAATTTTAACCTGCGTTCTGGTAGTAATTCCCATCCTAGTTCTTTTATTAAATTCATAACACATAAAATTATCATAACGGCCTTTAACAAATCAAAAATTAACATTATCATTAAGATTTGGATTGAAGAAATAAGGCATTTCATCCCTGACTCTTAAAGTCGACTACAAACAATCTTATCCTAATTGGTCTACCATTCTTATATTGACGACCTGACTTCACGCGATCACTAAGCATCGCTACATGGAAATAGATACCACTAGACAAAGCAAATAGAAGACACTACTTGGTGCTAAGTAGATAATCTTGCGCAAAGCAAATAATTGATACCCATTATTTCATTCCCCCACGCCTGGATGGCGAAATGTACGCGAAAAACGCACCTGGAGAGAAGGACTAATATAACTAATGGTTTCAAGCTGGACTTTGTGGAAATTATCGATAATAGGAAGAATGAATACACTCAGTGAATATCACCACTGATTTTCAGTAATGCAACTCTGATATCGATAGGTTTCTTAGCACAATTACCGATTTGAATCCTTAATATAAACTCTCACCCTCAGTCTCAATAAAGCAAACTGTCCTTTCGCATTACTTATACAAACAGTCTTCGAAACTTTTTGAAGCAGATACGCCGGGATAGCACCAATTCCTACTTCAGTCTTCGAAACGTTTAGATTCATCCAAGTTCTGTTCACAAGTGCCAACTTCAGCAAACATTCCTTATCATCTTACCTCCAGGTACATTATCTCAATATCGTATCTTTGTTACGTATATTATTAGTCGAAATCAGGATTAGCTGGCATACGCAAAGAGTGGAAAGAATTATCTTCGGTACAGTTATTTAAGATGAAGAGACTATCATGATGCATCTGAAGCAATTGATGGTACATATTTAGGTGAGCGTTTGCTCGAAAACAAACGACACGTTAGCACTAACCGCATCATAGAAAATATATTTCCTAGAGAAATGACGTAAAGAGCATTTCCTATCAAGTTATCTTGCCACAAAAAATCCTGATAAGACATTTTTCAGTGATTCTCAGACCAGTGACACCGTGAATAAAAATTTATGTAATTATAAATGCGCCATAGTAAAATAAATAAAATAAGTTAAACGGATGGGGTGGACATATGCGAATGAACGGTTTGAAAATGAGTACATGACAGCTATTCTGGATCCTGAAATTGCTAGAGGCTGTTTGTGCTGAACTGTATTCCAATAAGCTGCTCCGATTGGACGGAAACTCGTGTTCAAACGCTCAAACTTGGTCTCAACAGTCGAGGCGAGGTTGGAAAGCTGCCTCGCGGCCATTGACTATTGCCAAAGCAGACGGGAGCGCAAGTACGAAAGTGAAGGATTTTTTTATTTTGGCTTTGCGGCTTGGAGAGTTATGAAAAATTATACTTTTGGTCCTGGGGGACTGGGTCAAGTCAGCTTGTTTTCGCTTCGATCAAACATCGAGAGTAAACAGAACAGGAATTGTGGGACGACCAATAGTCCCCCGGGTGCAAAGAATATTGGATGCGCCGTGAGTTGTAGTGGGGCCTCGCGAAACGCGGTCTGCCCGCCACTGGAATGGTGAGCGCTTTGTTAGTGTCTCGTGGTGGTCGAGGGCCTTATTCGGATCGAGGGAGTGGGCCCTTTTCAATTACGTATCCTCTTAGGCCTCGTCTCCAAGGAGACTACCGGTGAAGAGCATGTTAAGCGAGCGAAATAGGAAAAAGACATCGTCTGCCATCGATTTGCAGAATATCAAAGGGAAAGAGATTGAATGGCCACCAACTACCGAAGAAATTCGAAAATATGCCTGGGTTATGCCAGCTTACAATGTTAACATGCTTCTAACGCCCCAAGTCTTCATATTTTAGGGGCTACTTGCGAATATGTTTCATTATATTACATTATCAGAGCGTAGGTTAAAGTACAGATTAAATCTATTAGAGAAATTTCAATCGGATAGCTTTACAGAAGATGTTAGACACATATTAAAAACACCAGCATATTATGCTATATTCGACAAGATAAATAAGATTAAAGAGATAGATTGTCGTACTGATAGATTCAAAATGGCATTTTCCCCCGTACTATAAGAGAACAGAATATATATATATATGGATAAATATATAAATATATTTATCCATTAAATTCTATATATACTAACAATCTAGTTGCATGAGACCCTATAGTTGTTGTTTGCATGTCAATAGTGCATGCTTGGTGATCTTCACCCCCTGCCACACACCCTCGCGGTAGCTTGCAGGGTATCTTGCAGATGTAGATGTATTAATTCTGATTTAGCACATTAAATAGCAGGCACTTTTTACCTTGCTGTGAGGACATAGTTCTACGTAGATGACTATTTTATTCTTAAAAAAGTCAATTACTTCCCCTCCCCTAGGCCCTGGGCTAGGGGTAGAGGGGGCCATGGAGCCTCATCTAGCTCAGGTTAAATAAAACCTTCCCCGTGAACGTTTTTGATATCAATAGTAATAAGGAAAACGAAAATTCCACTGGTTTTATTATTGGTACAACCGGTTTCAGCCGTTAGGGCATCCTCAGGTACATAATGGAATAGTTTCTGTCGAGTGCCATTATATGCACTTAAGGAACAGGGAGGGGAGGGGGAAGAAATGTGAGGGTGGATTGTGGGAAAGGAATTAGGGGCAGGTTGAATAGGACGTGTATTTTCCGTGGGTAAAACAACTGAAAGTAGGGGTAGGAGGTTAGAAAAGGTCGTTCAACAGTCCAGGGTCCTTGAAAATGGAGGCCAATCTCTCTTTGCTCACAGGGATCCAGCTTTCAACCTTCGGGGACCAAATGGAGGATTAAGGGTTCAAAGGAGCTGTGGTGACCCTCTTCAATTGGATGTTGTGCGAAGCTGGAGGTCAGGACACCGATTCGGAAGCAGTTCTTATGCTCGTTCATCCATTTGGAGAAATGGATTAATGGATGAACCGATGACTCTTCCAGCCCACGCAAAACTGGAGTCCTTCGACGTCAAAAACATGTTCACATGCGTCCCAGCAGATGGAGAATTGATTAAAGATACATTAAAAAACTCGATATCCATACACATATCCACCTTGAGTATGCAGCCATTGTATGGGATCCGAATGAATTAGGTTTGATCAGAGAACTAGACAGTGTGCAGCGTAGAGCAGCTAGGTTGGTTAAAAGGTGTTACGATAGGTTGAGTAGTGTTTCAGAATTAATACAAGAATTAGTGTGGGAATCATAATCATAGTGTAGGTTAAAGTTCAGATTAAATCTATTAGATAAATTTCAATCGGATAGCTTTACTGAAGATGTTAGGCACATATTAAAAACACCAGCGTATTATGCTAGATTCGACCAGATATATAAGATTAGAGAGATATATTGTCGTACAGATAGATTCAAAATGGCATTTATCCCCCGTACTATAAGAGAGCAGAATAGGCAGCATAGAAAAGGGATAGGTAGGGGAAATATTCTAGAGTACTATGTAGTGCATGATGCATGTCTTACCCCTTAAAAACTGTAGACACTAACAATCAAGTTGCATGAGACAATATAGTTGCTAGTTTGCATGTTAGTAGTGCATGTCTGGTGATCTTCACCCCCTGCCACACACCCTCGAGGTGGCTTGCACGGTATCGTTTATATGTAGATGTAGATATCGGCTTGATGAACGTTCTTGGAGTTTCAATTTACTCAGTCCCAATTTAGTTTAGTTGCTGCAATTTTCTAAGGTCCAAGTTATTCCTCCTTTTTAAGCTGAAGACTGAATATAGAGGAAAGAAATTTGTCATAAAATAAATCGCAGTACTGCCTTGTGACGTCACCTGATGTTTTTCCAGATGGCCTTCCATTTTTGAAGATGCGATGCTTTCTCATTTTTGTACGACGTTTATTATTTATTTTCGTACAAATCTGAGATAGTGAAGCTAGATATTTCTGAAAAAATTGTCGATTTAAAATGGAATGATTCAGCAGAGATTCTTAAAGTGAAAACAAACGGAACTATACAGGAATTAACCAATTTATGGACGATTTTCTCGTGATGATCACACTCCTTAAATTAAAAACCGAAATGCATTCGTTTACTGCATTAAACAAATAATTTAATTGCAAACGCTTTCGCTAATTATTCATGATAAAAACATACGTCCACTTATAAGAGATAAACAACGTCCTTAGTGATACCGTGCCGTGACGTCATGCGATGGCGTCGTGTTGTTGAGCCCTCGAAATCGTTCTATTCTCAAAGAGTAATTGTACCCCAATCAAATTCTTCAGCTACATTTTCACCAAGCATATTTAAATTAATGGATGAAGGCGATACTTTGTGGATATTAAGAACGCTAAGCATGGTAAATGAAACAAACTTTGTACTTTTATTTTATTTTGCTGTACACAGAGCTTTATATATTCCCCCATCGATTTCAGCTTTTTCAAGGGGGTGGGGGGGGGGGGGGGGGGGGCAAGTGACAAAACATTTCAAAACAAGGCTTTATATATGTTACTATGAGGAGTGATTGACGGACTCAAATCGAGGGGGGGGAGAGAGTATAGGATGGGAGCGAGGGGGTTGTAGTGTGGGTGGGGGAGGGAGGGAGTAGGGTTGTGGGGGGGGGGGGGGGGCAATTAGCAGTGATTTTACTGTGGCGGACATTAGGGTAGGGTATATTGGCCGAAATCTTTATGAACTCCATGGATTCTAATCTTTTTAACTCCGGACACCCGTTACTAAAGAACATATTTTATTATTTTAGATACGTTGACGATATCCTATGCCTGTGGACGGGGAGCAAAAGACAGCTAGACTCATTCTTAGATATTTTGAACTCACTCCATCCCTCCCTCAAGTTCACTATGGAATTCGGAGGGAGCTGCATTAATTTCCTTGACTTAACGATCTCCCTGCAGGATAGAAAGCACCTCTTCTCGATTTATAGTCAAGACACTTTCTCAGATGTAATTATCCCCGCAGATTCAAAAAACACCATTTTACTCATAAACAAGCAGCGTTAAATTCTATGATCCACAGACTAGTATCTATTCCTGTCGATACTGCCAGCTTCAAAAAAGAATTAAATACCATTATAACTACAGGGAATAATAACGGTTACAGCTCTCTCCTGATCCACAAACTGTTAAATAAAAACGTTTACCAAAATACAGTGAAATCTTCAACTTCCCTTCAAGATGTACACAGCGATAAAACCACAAGGTGGTGTAAAATACCCTTTCTCGGCCAAACTTCCCACAGAATTTGTTCTCATATTCCGAAGGAGAAGTATTGAGTGTGTTTTTACACTCCGACACCCGTAAGGAAAGTGCTTTTTAATTTAAAAGACCCAGTGGATGTGTTAGACAGAAGTGGAGTGTATGCACTTCATTGTGGTGAGTGTGCAATAGAGTGTATGTGGGGCAAACGGGTAGGAAATTCAAAACCCGAATCAAGGAGCAGAATCTAAGTGTGAACCATAGTGATTGTTAATCATATTTTGCCAAAAATCTCCTCGAGACTGGTAATAAAAGTGATTTTAACACTAAAATTCTGCATACATGTGATAAAAGTTGTAAGTTAAATTATTTAGAAATCATATAAATTTTAAGACACTCCATTTCACCTAATGCATGTATTTTAAACTTGACAAATTTTAAATCCTCTCAGATGTTTATAATGGTTTTAAAATCCGACTTGTACCCCTCCCTAATGCCCGCCACAATACCCTAACCACTAATTGTACCCCCACTGCTGTCCTTGACGGAACCCTACTCCCTCCCTCCCCCACCTCTTCCCCCCTCCCACACTGCCGCCCCCCTCGCACCCATCCTGAACTCTCCCTCCCCCTCGGTTTGAGTCCTTCCCCCACTCCTCATGGTAACATATATAAAGCCTTGTTTTGAAATGTTTTGTCACTTGCCCCCCCTTGAAGAAGACGCTTAGTCGCTGAAATCGATGGGGGAATACATAAAGCTGTGTGGAAAGTACAAAGTTTGTTTCATATACCATGCTTAATGCACAGTGAACGTGTATGTCCGCCACAATACCTTAACCACTAATTGTGCCCCCTTCCAATGCTGTCCTTGACGGAACCCTAAATTGGATAGGATGTGATAACTGACCCCCTGCTACCCACCTTCGAGGTAGCCCTTAGGATAGTCCGCAAATATAGGTATACTAGATGCCTGTAAAGAAATTCCTAAGTCATCAGTCGTGACTCCCTGTTGGGTCGCACTTCAGATCTACTGATTTCACGATGGAAACTATAAGCTGGACAAATATTCCCCCCTCACATGCACTCACTGAATGTTCCACTCGAAAGGTTGTCTGGTGACTGAGAAGAGGGCTCACCCAATACTCAGCCATTGCCGTGTGGAATTCGCGCGTTCACGATTGGGGGGGCAGTTATTTTCCATGATATTCCCAAAGAAGTTCTGACACCACGACCTCCAAAATCTAACACTGCCAAGCAGAAGTAATGCAAGTCTTTGGGAGGTAGCAGTATAAATAAAACATCCACCGATGTGAGATAATATGCGTAGAAAGGCATTGTGCACTTTCAAAACAATCAATATTCAAGAATTATTTAACAGTATTGATTTGGCCTAATCCCATTTCGTGTGCTGAATCATAATTATTAAATTTCAAGGATTATTTACGGCTAGTATTTGACGCCTTGAAAAAGAGGGGCCCGACAGGTAATTCATCATTCATGTAGGTAGCATGTTTGGCTTGTATTGGCCCAACTGAAATGTAAGAAAACTTTTACGAGAACTTACACTTTAGAGATCGCTTGGTGGAAACCATAAGGAAATCTCTAATTTGCCCAAGGAAAAAGGCATGAGTGCCTACCTCAGCGAAAAAAAAATTAGTTTGTGCCATATAATTGGGAGCATTAAGATCTACTACTTAGAAAACCGATTCTTTCATCGTATTTCCGACGGGCTCAGGAAGATCATGGAAGTCCCTGTTATTGTTATTGACAGAACACTGCGCGCGAATATCACTACAGACACCTTCCGAAACTTATACCCTGACAGTTCCAGAGGATTCTTATGCATAATATCCTTCTTCTGCACTCTGGGGATTCCTTCCGAAACCCGATACGTATTCGGTGTCATTGCCCGGGGGCAAGAGTCCACCCCTCTCCTTGGGCAGACCCTCCCCCGCCCTTACACGGTATCGAATTCCAATACACATCTTATCACCCACCGCGATCTTCCACTTCGATGAGCCCCGACTTCCTTCGACTCTGCTTCTCTCTCATTTCGGTTCCGGCGTGGAGGATTCCCTTCTGGAGAGTGGGGTGAGTCGGAAACCGCGATGATTCCACGGCCGAAATGGATTAAGAGAGGCTAGGGGTATATGCTGGATTTCAACAACAACAGGGCTTGGATGCAAGGAAAGGAGCCACGTTAACTGCAATCCAGTTGCAGAACAAAGTGGCACACGCAACGCTGCAAATCATCCGAACCAGAGAATTCCCAAGAAGTTGGTGAGGAATTGAAAAATTCTAATTATATCTTAGAGGCGAAGCGGTGTATGGATAGAGGAACGAGTCGATGCGTCCAATAGTTGCAATAAGGGTACAAAATTTAAATTGAGGTCATATAGGTCATTGAGGATACTGGACTAAGGATATAATTTTCTTGGGTGTAGCTGAGAAACCTGGATTGCAAATGTTAAAAATTTCACTCACGGAATGAAATAGGAAAGGGGAGATTATAATCCCAAATAGGCTGCAGCTATTACAATTACTGTTACTGTTTAAGGCACATAATCCGACAGGCAGAGCACAGGTATGGCCGGTGCTAGGCACATCAAGGGTTTAGGGATCACACTGCCTCTGACGAGATGCAGAAGGAATTAATGGCGGGCCGAAGTCCAAACCAACTCTAGTTCAATTCACACTCATTCCCTGGTATACAGAATTCAATCCGTAGTGCTCGCAGTGGAGAGCGTCGCTTCAAACTTCCAATGCGAACATTACAATGCCATCGGATTGGGAAAACGGAATTCACGGGTCCAAAAGAAAATACGCCATCACATATGCTAGAAATATAGAAGCAATATTTGGGATGTAATGCTAATAATTTTTTATCATTCGAAATTATATACACGCACCGAGAACAATTTTCTCTAAATCACTAGAGAATGTAATTAAGCCTAAACTCGTTCCGGCTTAGTTGCGAGTAGCTAGTGCGGGTAGTTGCGAACAAAAAAAAAGTTTGTCGGTGTGGTTAAGTCCTCGCGTGCTAACCTTAAGGTCACGGGATCGACTCCCGCATGAGTGGATTTTTCACCACTCAGGACAAGGATGTGTGTGCTCGTCTGTTGTTAATTGTTAAATACTCCCATGCTGTTTTCGGTGGTAAAGGAAAATAAATAAATAAAATGAAGAAATTTTCCCTTTAGCTAAACACAAATGAAAATACAACTGCCCTTTGGCTAGACACACCATTATATTGAAACACGCATGTCTCAAAATTATCTAATTCTTAAAGAATATGATTCCATACGGCTGCATTTGTGGTTTGAATAGCATCCTCCTTGAATAAAACAGAAAGATAAATAACATTTAATAAGCCATAAGGGCTGTAAGAGAAACATTATTCGGAAAATAAGCGCGTAATTTTTGGCGAATAGCATTGAAAACGGAAGAATGAAGTTACTCACCTCAATTAATCGAGGACACAAGACTATATTTGTTACCACATATTGAGAAGTAATAAAACCGCCTATCAGAGAAGGCCTGAGGAAGCATTACGTATTTTATGCGGTTCGGCTACAAGGATGCCACGGGTCGTGGAGCCAAGCTCAGCGATATAAAGGATAAGGGCGTATTTTCGCTTTTCTTTGATCCTAAACACTACAAAGAGGCTCAAAATGATAAGGGATCATGACTCGATGAGTAAATAAAATTCAGAAGATGGCCAACCGTGTACCTAATATGGATCACAAGTATCGCTTAGCCACCAAACATCGAAGAGTGGGAGTCAATCCATAAAAAAGGAGGAAAAAAGCCAAAAAGTGTCATTGCGAAAGTGAACGCCCAATTATTTTGAGAACCACAAGTTGCAAGAACATGAAAATCGGTAAATCATGAAATGTCCTAATTCCGAAGATTGTTGGCTGCTTTTTTTATCACCCGATTGTTCCAGAGATGACTTCACTTTTTCATTGTCGCGAAATAATAAACGGCAAAAACAATTATTCATGTGTAATGCTATTTTATTTTCGACATTAAAGCTGTTTCTTGAAAGTACACATCATAAAAGTTTCATACCCTTTGAGGGTAAAAGGTTGCGTAGGTATCGCAAGGCGGGCTACAACTAAAACATTAATTGGCAACGAAAGTGGACAAAAACATTAACATTGCACGCATTTCCCACGAAAAGATCGAACTTTTCAGCAGTTTGACTGATGACGGAAAATGATTGAATAAAATAAAACATATGATGCCTTAACGTATTTTGAACAAAAATCCACACTAAATTCTTAATTATTTCATTTTTAATGAGCGATATTAAAATTGTACCTTGCTCAATCTTGAAATTAGAATTTGAAGCAGCAGTTATGGATAAATTATGATTATAGAATTAACGATGTCCCAGCGAAGTTGCCTACGAATTCAGAAGGGAACACATTAAAACATTAACCATAAAGAAATAACAAACCTGCACTCATCATGAGAAATACTCTCGAGCTACCAGAAGAACAATATTACGACTATTCCCTTAAAGAAGAGGGTGGATTGATGTGGGTATTTTACTGGCATAAGCCTTACTACACATGTCCCAAGATATTAACAAGGATAATTTTCAGGACAAACCAACGTTTATATCGTTTGTGGGAAGGCACAAAATACGTAAATTGGAATTCAATTCTCGGAATATTAAAAGAAATCGGAGCGTCTTGCAATGGCCAAAGAATTACCAACAATTTATTTGAACTTTGCCGAAACAAAAGATGGAGAAAGTGCAATGAAGAAACTTTGTGACTTCACTGAAATCATGGAGATTAAGATTTACGGGAATAAAAGTAAATTAGAGTACCTGGTTTTATTCGATGGAAAAGGAGAACGGTGACCAGTAGAAGAACATTATTTATTTTCTTCCTTCTTAAATGGCAGTAACGCAACTATCAATGCACAGAAAATGGTCTCATTTCAAACGGTAGAATTTATATTTATAGCATACTGAAATTACTGAAAACGTTTTTTTGAAACGATGGAATTTCGTATTATGAAATATTATCCGATAAAACAGGTAGTGACACACTATTCCCAAAACGGAAATGGATTTACCTTTCATTTCAATAGCATAAAATACAGCGGATTTCATTTGAGATGTGAACGTTTTCACATAAGAGGAGAACTACCCCATATCGTAGTTAACAGTTTATAAAGATTAAAAAATTTAATTTACTTTTTAAACGAGAACAGCTGGTTTAAATTGGTATTTAAATAAGCCAAGTACTACCTGTGAGACAACTATACGGCCATCCATGCGTGATACTCTGTATTCAAATAACCTCCACTTTCAAGTGCACGTAGGAGGTGAGAATGACCTCTGCTGTCGAAGCACCACAAAAAAATTAAAATCTAATCCAATGTTAAATTTAGAAAAAGGAGGAATTGTAATCGAAAGTATTGGCGATCAAGGAGTAACAGAAAATTTAATAATTCAGATGTTTACGGAGAAGAGTACAAGAGGTCAAAGGGCGTGAATGAGGGATGACTGCCGTTACAATGGAGAGGACGTGACTCAACGCTGGTGTTTGGGCGTTGTCGGCTGGAGCGCTTCCAAAGGGCAGACGCCAGCCGGACGCCATTCTCCAACCAACATTCATGGTCCATGCATGCCATTTTTAAAAACTTCATCCACTTCGCGAATGGATTCTTTCTTTTCCTTTAAAAAAAACGGGTTTCCAACCTCGAAAATTCCATTGGAATATTTATTTCCGACTCTCCATTAGTTTTTGATTCGTGCGGAATGACCTTCCGTTGTCATTTTCAATCGTGTGGCACCTACAGCTAGCCCCAACGGCCATCTGATGCGCTTTTGTTTCCAATGGAGAGCGAGGTTCCGAGTTGGAATGGGCTCAAGAGATATTTCATAGGGATGGAATCTTGAAATATTGAAAAATGCTTTGTTCCCAGACTCTAACGGCGTTTTGCTCAGCGAACCTTATTAAGTTATTCCAGTGCACCCATAGGCCGAACTACATCTCATGAAATCATCCATCTTTGAAAGATTTAGGAAAAAAGCAATCGACATTGCGGTTCCCAAGTTCAGAATACCCTATACTCTTACCTCGCTCGCTTCATCATTTCATTCATTCACCTTCTGAATGCGCCTTCCAAAATATACTTTATGGTGAAGAAATATAATGTACCAGCTAAACCCGGCCACGCTTCGCTGTGCCTTGTCTGATATGAAAGGAGTGGGAAAGTAAATAAAAGTATTCGTTGAACATAAATTCATCGAGAACCCACATCACTCAATTCCCGTGCTATGCTGTGGCTACGATGAGGAATGAAAGGAAAGGAAGAAAAAATATGTTTTTCACAGAAAATCATTTTTTATTGTAAAGCTAATGGATTGACTACATTTTTCGTTTGCCCGTTTTCAGCATAAACATAAAGAATAGACGGTTTACCGATTCTGAAGCATGCGACGCATAATTGCCCGTGAGAGAAGCAATCGTTTTCTAAATTCAAACCACACAATTTTAATGGTTGCCCTTGCGCTTTACTGATAGTCATATAGCGAACGCAAGGTGTATTGGAAATTGAACTCATTTGAACTCGAACGTCTTGCTGGTCGGAACGAGTGGTATTCGCGGAAGTATTACGTCTTAGCCTTTATGAGGTCCAATCAGAACTGTTGCTTCAATTTAATTGTTCTTCAATTTTGTAATTACTAGTTGTGACTTCGAAACCTTGAATTCGACTTTACAGAATTGGGTCTCTGGAGGACACTCCTTTTGCAAATGACGTTAGTGTTTCATAGTGTGAAAAATACTGCTTCAAAGTTCAAAAATACTCCCAAGTTCAACGGTCAACGGTCCTCCAGCTCAACAATCGGGGCTCGACCAATCCCCCACCGCCAGCGTCCATATAAAACCAACGGACGGTTTAGTTACGTGACATTTGCCTTGAGGATGGGTAACGAGTCGCTACCCGAAACGTCGGCAACATTACATTCACTCACCCGGTGTAGAGCCCGAGAAGAGTTCATCAATACTGCTTGTTTCCTGAAAGGACGCCTACCTACATATACACCATAACCTTCATTTTCAGATGATTTTTCACTTAGTAAACCCGTCAATGGTTGGTCTTATTTACGTTGGCTGATTATGAGTAATCCCTGAGTGACTAAACTCCCCATGATTGAACTAACCATGTTCAGTGAGCAATGAACAATAAACACAGTGTTCAAAGAACTTACATGAAATGGATGTGAGTGAAATGGCTCTTTGATTTCTTTGTTCTTCCTTGTCGCCGATTTTAAAAATAAGTGTAATGCTAGGTACTTACCAATCCTTCGATACTGTGTGATTCTTTAGTGTTCCATTGGATGTTATTTTTGTAGCGGCTATTAAGATTTTATGCACTATTTTGTAATTATATCTGTAAGAACTGATAATTCATCAGATATTTAGATCGTACTGAGGCATGTCTGGAACATTAATTTATTTCTCATGAATTTCACATAGACTACTGTGAAAATAAAGGCGCACTATCACGATCCCATGCTATACTTACGGCGGGAGAAATGAAACTCAACTAAATTGAGGAGTTGGTCGGGATTTGCGACGGTGATTCTTCAGACGCTGGTTGTCGATGGGAGTCACCTCCGTCTTCCTTCCCTTCCCGCAGACTCAAAATGCAGTGCTGCTCAAGAGGCCACGACGGAGAACGCACTTACTACAAACAAGGGAGATCACAAAACACGCTCTCTAACATACGACCGCTTCCATTTCGAGGATTGGCTTTTATTCGAGTGCCTCGGAGCAGAATGCGGCTGCTGATAGGACTGGGGGGTGGGGGGGCGACACTAGGCGGAGGACACGGGAAGTGGAAGACAGATGAAGGCGGAAGCCCGAGCGTGGGAGGGAAGACAAGTGAGCACAGCACTGCGCACCGCTTCGAGTGTTCCGCATTTGTTTTTCCCCACGTAAGTAAATGCATAAAAATAAACACACACGTCGGCACACGCCCAAGGCCACGCCACTATCCTTTTCTCCGCCGCACACTTCTTCCGTCATTCATAGCAAGCGTCTTCCTTGCTCCTGACCCACCCCGCTCAAATATGGAACCAAGCGGCTTTTATGCAAGAAAATGCATGAATCGAAAAGAGGAGTACGAATAATCCGTTACTCTTTTTTCTTGGAGTTTTTCACCGTCATCACATGTTTTTATTTCTCAGCGCTGGCGGCATTAAAATTCTAACAGTCTGAGATCGACCGACGCTAGAGCCCTCACGTGTTCCTCATTCGAACTCATCTGCATCAAAGGGATAAGTACAAAAATCCTCGAAGTTGCTTCTCCCAGTCTAATAAAACGAAAAGGGGATTCATCCCTTCTCATCTCCATTGTCACCGCTTTATTTCTTTGGCTAAAAGTATCCGAACAATTTCACACTGGGACGCCATGTTCTTTCAGTCTGCTGGTCCACGAGAGGTTTTTAGCGGGGGATTATTTTTTCCAAAGAAAAATATAAGCTTTACAAATATTATAAAGCCGAATGTCACAGTTGCTTTCATATTCATCTACTTTAACCAAAGGAGAATTATCTAACCCTTGTACTGAGCGCAATCGTCGAAGACGAGTTGACAAAGAACCATAGTACCTATTTATCATTTTACATCAATACAGACATGGACTGCTGCTGATGATACCCATATTAAACGTAATTATACGGAAATAATTTCCTTCTGTCTTTATTAAAACTTTTAATCCTCGAATGGTCAGGGGTGTCGGAACTATTTTCGCTTGGAGGGGCCAACCTTGAAAAGGGCCCGGCTCCGATGGAAAGGGCCCGCATTATTTTTTGCGGATAGGAGGGGGTGGCGACTAGAATTTCTCTAAAAGAGCATATAAAGGTGGTAGAATCAGGAGGGAAAAAGGAGGCTGGAAACAAGTGAAATTAAATTTTTATTAATGAAGACCACTCATTTCTATAAGGGCCCCGGAGCAAAGTCTGGGCCATTGGCCTTTGGATCCCCCTTCACCCCACTTCCGACGCCGCAGCGAAGGGTCAATCACAAATTTCCGATAACGTTCAATGTGTCAAAAAATGCCAATCGTCACCTCTCTCCTTTCCATCATCGCTCCTGAAGAACGACACGATACCTTCTCAATTAGGAACTGTTTACCTTGCTTTTATATGATACATGGCATGACAGGATATGATACATACATTGCTTTCGTGGGATGCAGGGCAGTTAGAATTAAACTTTAAATGTGTCTTGTAATGAATTTTTGGAAAAAGAATAGCTCTCCTCCTAGCACTTACAAAATGAGTAATAATAAATTAACAAACGTGGAATCCATTAAATATCTTGGAATAAGACTAACACATGATATATCCTGGGGTAAACACATACGTGAAATAATGGGTCAAACGAATCGTAAACTGGGATTCGTCAAAAGAGTACTGGGTAAATGTGACGATCATGTACGAGAAATCAGCTACTTTTCTCTTGTACGACCTCATTTGGAATATACTGCCAGTGTATGGGATCCCTACGAAATCGGTCTAAATAACGAACTTGAGCGTGTGCAGCAAAGATCGGCAAGATTTGTAAAGGGACGGTACGATAATTATATTAGCGTAACCAGTCTATAAAATGAATTAAATTGGGAATCATTGTCAGATCGAAGGTTGAAATTTAGACTTAATCTCTTGAACAAATTCCAAGACCATATTTTCAGTGATGATGTTAAAAATATTTTGCGGACCCCAACTTACTATGGTAGACTGGACCATAATCAGAAAATTAGAGAAATAGATTGCCGAACTGACCGATTCAAAATGTCCTTTTTCCCTCGTACAATTAGAGATGCGAATAACGGTACCTAAATATGTCCAATCGGAGCGTAGCATTGGATAACATTGGTAGCTGCATGTTGGTATGAGTACTTAAAGCTAACCCAACCAACGGCATGTTTTTGCATGTTTGCTTTGCTATTTTTATCTTTTCTTAAGTAGTAAAGTTTAGAAGAGTATATAAATACTAATTCTTTTATATGCATGGTATGTAGTGCATGTTTGGTGAGAATTCACCCACTGCCACACACCTTTATGGTGGCTAGCAGGGTATTATATAGATGTAGATATATCACTCCTCTTGTTCCTTTCGTTTTCATAGAACCATTTTCAATATTTTTTCCAACACAGTAAATGAAATTTCATATCCCCCCCTATTTTTTCATATCAGAGACTTTACATTACTACTTAGAGACTGTCATTGTATGTTATGGCATGTTTTCGCTCGAAGGCGACTGCGTCTGTGCACATTTTTCGATGAAATATGATAAATAAACACAGTACAAATGCTGCTAGTTTTGCAATTGTAAAGTCTTGTACCGACCACAGTAGTCGCATTATTGACAATTTTCTAAACTTCTCCATCTAAATACACGCATTGTTCTTGGCTATCCGTATGGAACCAACGGCAGAATAATCTCGGGTCTTCGAGGCGACATGAAAGATGGGGCAGTGATGCAATCTTGCAAGAATCCTTCTCGATTTCAAATCACTTGCGACGATATGAATGCATAACACACCTGCTCCAATTGACCTAGCTCAAGACCCGCCGTGAGACACAGACGGCTGCGGAAAAAAAGAGAACCAATGGGCTCGCCCGGTTAAACAAATGAAGTCTATGGTCACACCACCAGGGGAACTCGTGCATTGCGACGAGCGTTGAGACGAAGTTGCCCGGGAAAAGGCGCATCGGAATCCGATCCGATTCCGCTTAGCAGATCCTTTCGATGTGGTGTTGGAGTGGAATGAGAGAGGGGAGACAACAGCGGAAGCAGGGAAAACAAGGCAAGGACGCATCAAAGCGGCATCGACGAGGACACATCCGTGATGCCTGCGAAAACTGCAATGAGGCTCAGAAAATGTTTGGACTGCTTGTTCCCGTTCCTCTGTCTCATTCGAAGGGAAGGATGGAGTGAAACTCTGAATATTTCACATTAAAGGCATGATAAATAGAGGAGATTAGAGAAAATTGATGCTAATGTGTAGTGCAGTGCTGAAGAATCTCCAAACTCAGTGCTTCACAAATAAATAAGGTTCATTGCAGATTTCTTGATTTCCAGAGTTGCATGCATGAAATAAGTCAGTCAAATTCTTTTGATAATTAGGCTAATTTCTGTGCTGACTGCATCGTCATATCATGGACGAGGGTTGAAACAAGTTAGAGCAATTTTACTGAAAGATGTATCCAATGATTTTACTCCTGTGTCGTACGCTCTTCAAAGTGTAGAGTTAGACTATTTGGCAACATTAACATGGTTCAAAGCTTGCTCAATTCAATGAAAAAATAAGAAATTGCAAATTGAATCCTAAGATGGAAAGGCAAAAAAGCATGCCCAGGGTGTAAACTGTAAAATGTACTGAACTTCAAGAAAAGGGCATTGTCATTGAAGTCAGCACTGATTTATTCTCTCAAGGAAGAAGTACATCTACATCTACACGATACCCTTCAAGCCACCGCGAGGGTGTGTGGCAGGGGTGAAGATCACCAAGCATACACTACTAAAATGCAAACAAGCAACTACAGTGTCTCATGGAACTAGATTGCCAGTATCTATAGTATTTAAGGAAATAATAAATGCATCATGCCTACAGAATACTCAAAAATATTTCCCCTACGCAGCATACCTTTGGTATGCTGCCTATTCTGTTCTCTTATAGTACGGGGGAAAAAATTCCATTCCAGCATAGGCAGCATACCTTTGCTATGCTGCCTATTCTGTTCTCTTATAGTACGGGGGAAAAAATTCCATTTTGAATCTATCAGTACGACAATCTATCTCCCTAATCTCATTTATCAGGTCGAATAATACGCTGGTGTTTTTAATATGTTCCTAACATCTTCAGTAAAGCTATCCAATTGAAATTTCTCTATTATATTTAATCTGAACTTTAACCTACGCTCTGACAATGATTGCCACCCTAATTCTTGTATTATTTCTGAAACACTACTCAACTTATCGTAACACTTTTAAACCAACCTAGCTTCTCTACCCTGCACACTGTCTAGTTCTCTCATCAAACCTAATTCATACGTATCCCATACACTGGCTGCATACTCAAGGTGGGGCCTAACTAGTGAAAGTAACATCGCTCTTTTGTCTTCTCATCACATTTCCCAAGTACTCTTTTTATAAATCCTAGCTTTCTCTTCGCTCGGCCGCATATTTCTCTTATGTGTCTTCCCCACGAAGAGTCTTTAGTGATTGTTACACCTAAATATCTTATGGTTTCAACTATTTCGATCTTCGTGTTACAAATTTTATAGGTACGCTCTAACGAATTATTGCTCCTCCAAAACTTGATGGCTACACACTTTTTAAGGTTAAATTCCTACTGCCATTTGTCGCACCACTGTTGTATTGCATCTAAATCTTTGCTAAGCGATTTCCTGTCCTCTTATTTAGATATACCCCTATACACTACCGCATCGTCTGCAAAAGGTCTAAGCTTACTACTAACTACGGTACTTAAATCGTTTATGCATAAAATAAATAGAAACGGACCTTCTACGCTACCCTGGGAAACTCCCGATGTGACTTTGATACCATGTCCGACCGACATGATACCATCTGTGACAACCCACTGCTCTTGCCCACTTAAGAATTTTTTTACCCAACATACACCATCTTTATTTATACCAAAACTCTCTAACTTTAAGATCAATTTAGCATGAGGAACTTTATCGAAATCCTTTTTAAAATCTAAAAATATCGCATCAACTTCAGTACTGTTTCCGCCGTACACTAAAATATCGTGTACGAATAAAGCTAATTGTCTCTCGAAAGATCTACTTCGTAAGAAGAAAAGGAACGAAGCGCAATGGACACATCGTCAGATTGATCATGCACAAAGCCACTGTCTTCAATGTGTTCCTTGCAACTATACGATAGTGGAGCCGACAGAGGTTTAAGGCGTTATGGTAAAAGGACAGCCGCGGGCAGTTTTGGAAGGCCATTTCCAGCCTTCTTTTCCCTCTGTTTATATATCACTCAACTACGGGATAGCTATAGAACGCAGAGATTTGCGGTTTTCTTTATTTGATTCAGGAGATGTCATTCCATATATGAATTTGAAAGAAATATTTTTATTTCTCTAGGTCATCTAGAACATCTAGCTGAACTTTGGCTTATTCCAATTTGCTTCAAAGACAGAAATTAAAAAATCGAAAAAATCGAAAAAATCGACCTCTAGCGGCGAGCCGTCTTTCTTCTACAAGTTCCTTCAAAGCACATAGGTCAGCAATAGTTTCCAAGGGCGAAATCATTAAAGCGGTGGACCCCTGCACGCCGAAAATCTTGATTGTTCCGGCGGCTGTTGAGGTTCCAAATTGCATTCTGCTCGGCCGAAATCGAAAAAACTAGGCAAAAGTCCAAAACTGTTTTTTTCACCTTGGACTTTGTAACTTCATATGTTGATTCTATATTGAATGGTGCCCCCCCCCCCCCACTTCCCCCCATCTTATCTCCCTCGTGTAAGTCACTGCGAAAAGGCCGGCGAATGTCGGGGCATGGCCATCATGCAATAAAGCATGTAAAAGTAGAAGAAAACGTAATTAGTTTAAGAGATTGGAACGCTGTCTTCGGCGAAGGTAAAGATGAAGGAATAACTGGAAAATAGGCTTGGGAAATGGGAATGAGAGAGGAAAAAGACAAATAGAATTCTGCACACAGGCTGGTGGTGGCATGCACAATGTTTAAAAGCCACCAACGGAGGAGATATACCTGGAAAATGCCAGGAAACAGAAGACAATTGCTAACAGCCTTTAGTAAAGTAAATTTAAGATTTAGGAACCGAGTAAAGGACTACAAAAACTACCCTTGAGCAGATATCGACAGTGAAGAAAATTTAGTGAAGATGCAATGCCATCTAAAATTAAAGAAATCGTAAAGAAAACTTTAGGTACAAATTAAGAAGATTCAAGCGATATGGAGTAGAAGTGAAACATGATACCACAGAAAGAGTTGAAGAATGATAACACAGGGAAAAGTAACAAGAAAAGTTTTTTCTGTGTTATCAAAACTTTAGGTGTTCCAGAGGTTAGAGGTATGCTTCAATGTGACAACAACCTCAGCGACAATTCAGTAACTCACTTTTTGAACTTCAAGAAACTGAAGAAAACACTTAATATCGCATGGAAGGTAGACTATTAAGGAGGTCCAATAAGCAAGGAGGCAGGCATCTCAAAAAGCAAAGGGAAAAGCAAATACAGGACTGCAGGAAGTCACAAAAGGAGTTCCTGGCAGCAGAAAAGTGGTCAAAATGAAGCCATGGATCACGGAAGACGTCTTAGACATGATTAAATAATGAAGAAAGCACAAGAATTCAAAAACTGACGAAGAAAAAATCTGCAACAAAAGAATAAGGAACAAAATAAATAGAAAAGTGAGGAAAGCTAGAGAAATACGGATAAAGGATCTATGCATTAATGTAAAATAAATTCCTGCAGGTGGAAAGGTGGAAGCTGTCTATATCCGTCAGGAATAACTTCAAGGAACGGAGCGCTAAATGCAATACCATAAGGAACAAAAATGAAGAACTGTTGATTTAAAATGAAGGTAAAGTGAAGGGATGAAAAAAATATCTGGAAGAATTATCCAAAGGGAGCAACCTCTTGACGAAATCAATTGAGGGAATAGCGGAGTCGATAAGGATGATATGGGAGCCTCAATCTTAAGATCGGAATTTGATGCAGCAGTAAGGGACCTGCGGATCAAATGTTAGGGATGCTGTTAGCAGGCAATCTGTTTGTCGACCGTGCAGATGCGGAGAGAGGGTGGCGCCAGGGACTTGCGAGGAAGTCTCGCCACGCGTAACCCTGGGCGACTAATAATTCCTTTCCTGAGGGTCACCGAAGCGAGAAGGCGCAGTGGCCGGAAGGGGTGCCACTGCGGGTCACGATGCACGAGATGCGAGAGGGTGTCACGCAAATCACACGGACGCCACCAAAACAACTCCAACACGATTTATTCCATTATGATCTCCTCTCCCAGCGGCAGAGAAGGCGTGGTCAGCCCGTTTCCATGGATACCGCTCCATTTCCTCCCCCTCCCCCCAGCAGCCGCTGCTTATCTTCATTCCGGCTGCTCCCTTCCCTTCGGCTGTTTCCGCGGACTCCACTCTCCGCTGGGGGATGGGAACATTCGGTGAGGGCAGGGCGTGTTCCAGGGGTGGTCGAGGGGGTGCGGGCCACCAACCCCTGGAGGACATTCGCCCCACCCCCCGTGCACCGACCGAGAGAGGGAGTTCGGGAGAGGCGTGAGTTTCGTACGAAAATCATTGAATTCTACGATTCGGTCCAGCAAATACTCGTCTTCACAATCAAATCATGAATTAGGTGTTATCGCAGAATTTGACAGTGCGCAGCGCAGAGCAGCTGGGTTTGTTAAAAGGTGATTGAAAATGAAGACAAAGTGAAGAGATGGAAAGAATATCTGGAAGAATTAGGGTTGGAATCCAGACAACAGATGGTATCCACACAATCCAAGAATGCATTGCAGGGGGTGAACCATAACCAGGCCTGCATTGACAATTGAAGAGAACACTCACTACCAGGCAGACATGTAAAAAAGGACTATTTATTCGAGGAGTATATTCGCTTGTCTCATAGCTAACGTCTCCCAGAGAGAACTCCGAAAAATGTTATGCCATATTTCCTTCAAGTTTCTCTTTGATATTCCGTAAATGAAAATGTATTGGTCTTACACCTGAAGAGGCTAATTCAGAGACAAAACCGTCACGTTAAGAGTAGCGAATGAAGTGACTCCTATATTCAAGAAAATTTCCAGCTGCAGCCCCCTCGCTCCAATGATTCACCTGCAACCATAGGTTTTCACTCTGGTCAGTTCTCCATCCGTCGAAAGAGAAGTTAGAGTGATTCCCTACGCGGATATCGTGTCGAAATGGAAAGTGCTAACACCGGGTTTCCATCAGCAATTTCCCTTCCAATCGCTCTCTCCGACATCTCCTCCAGAAGAAAAGCACATTCAAGGGAGGCAGAGTTCAATTACATATCAATGCTTCTTTCCTACATGCTTACCCACCTCCTTACCTGGCCTCCTTACCTTAACTAGCCTTAGGTTTATTTCGAAGAAAGATGGAATCTGTCAGGCATGACATGGCATCCAAGTTTTTGTTTAGCCTACCTAACTTTCAGTGATGGAACATTCACTTTAAGGTGGTGCTATATTGTTGATTTATCAGCCCAAAGGGTTGGAATCCAGACAACAGCACAGGTTTGTAGAGTAGAACCTCGATAAGAAGTGTCTCAAGGGGATTAGGGAAACATTCTTGTTATCGAGGTTCTCTTTTTGTTGAGGGTCGTGTTATCAAGGTTATTTTGGCTATCGGTCGTGTTATCGAGGTTAATGGAATCACTAAATCCCTTCATAACGAGTGAATTTTAGAGTGACCCTTGCTAACACGTTTGCTTTTAAAGTATAATTTATAGCTTTGTTATATTGTGTAACAAAGTTTGCAATAGGTTAGTAAATAAAATTCACGTTTAAACAAAAACACAGTTTAATTTAATATACAGTAATAAAATTACAGTACTTTGTCACAATTGAATGATAATCAAAAATCTAAAGTATATGATGGAAACGGCAATAAAAATACATTCAAAGTTTCTAAAGAAAAACAAATCTGTTTTTAAAATAAAGATCAACAAGTTAGAATGGTCCAAATTGCCATGGTTTTAGCAGCTTGAAGACGTACTAGAAAAAAGAATCAATGATTTTTGTTTGTTTTGTATTACTCACGTGGCTGAAGTCCAAGGCGCTATCAAGGTTATTTATCGATTTTATTACACTTTCACCCATAGGTGAATCACCTTTCTTTTGGAAAAAAATACTTAACACTTGGACTTCATACACGCCATGGAAATCAGCTTATTTTCGTAAAAATTTGCATTTTCCTGAGGTCAACAGAATTATGACAAAAGCAACGAGTGAAAAATTACTAAACCTATTTACTAGATCAATCTTTATTCTCGAGGTTTGCGTAGAAAACTTCTGTTTAAGTAGTGAAGCAGAGTCTTCAAGTCAAGAGGCGTAGACGTCTGCAGAAGCGTTTTTGACGGTGACATCCGACAGCCTTAAAGCTTGACCCATTCATGTATAGAGTCGCGTTATCGAGGTTGAATTCTCAAAGCGACTTGTTATAGAGGTTCTGAGTTACATTGTGAATTGTTGGAAAAAATCCGTGTTGTTGAGGTTGTTTGGATAATAATAATGTCGTTATCGAGGTTAATTTAACATTATGTATGATGGCAATCTCAAGGGTATTTGAAAATTGCACTTGTAATTGAGGTTGTCGTGTTATTGAGGGTCGTGTAAGCGAGGTTCTAACACAAGAACGCCGATGGTAGAATTTATTTTCCTCTAATACTAAGTCTGTCAAATGAGACATTAAAACATTAATCCCTTGAAGAATTTCTTAAAGGAAACGACTTTGTCAACACTGGATCCCTCCTCACCCTTCCTTTATGCGCACGGCACGGTAGTCACGGAAATACGGTATTACTAGGCACTCGCGGATGAGCCTTCTAGGCACGCGGTGAAGCTAAGACTACATCGACATAACGCCCTGCAAGCCACCGCATGAATGTATGGCAGGGGGTGAACCATCACCAGGCCTGCATTATCAATTGAAGAGAACACTCACTCCCAGGCAGACATGTAAAAAAGGACTATTTATCCCGTTTGAACACTAATTACATAAAACCAAAATTCAAATGCTAAGACAATGAGCATGCTGCCACGAGGCTCGCAAAATGTCAACAGCAAATGACAGCAAAGTGTTAGTTAATAAGAAGTAATGTAAAAACTTGTAATTAGGTAGTTATTTCTGCAAGAAATTAAATAATGGACTTGTAGCTCGCATGATATGTTAAAACACGGAAACGATAAGAAAATCACTATATTCTAATTTCTTTGACATTATCTAAAATACCTTCTGATTCCCCCGTGTACAAACCTTCGCTTAAACTATGAGTGTACCTGATTATGGGCGGAATGAATGACTTCTTGAACCTCCCCATCCTACCATCTATCCCTCTCTCTCTCTCTGTGATTTTATCTTCGTGGTCCAACCTGCCGTGGTACGCTGGTATTTTCAAGCAGCAGTGTAACGTCGCCATCGGAGATGTCAATACGAAAGACTCCCTAAAGTATGGCAACTTTAGATGATAATTAACGCAATCGCTTTTATTTTTTAATACATAATATAGAGTGTAGTTATCTCACAGTAATCCTTATCACTGTTCCTGGCGGAAGTCACTTGGAGTTCAGGAGGGACTTTCGACCCCACGGCGCCTTTCCTTGATTTCCGATTCAACCCTTCGCTCTTGAGGGTCTCCCTCCAACTCTGTCTTAAAGAGCAGATCCTTTCTCACAGACGAAGCATTCGATCCGCCCTCCAGACCTCCTCGTCTCAGTGCAGTGCTGGACGGCGGGCTGGAGCTGGAACGCACCGGAAAACAGAAACGAATCGCGCGCCCAAGCGTACTTATATCAGACAGACCCCGGTTGCATAAGACAAGAGACAAGAGCCATGTCCGAAACGCGTGCTTCAAGGCGCTGACCATACTACAATGCTTGCTTGGAAGTGGAGGGGTGTGCCGTCGGAAACACCCGATGTATGCCCGAACGCGAAGCACTCTGGGATACGCATGCCACGAAGCCAAAGCACAGAAGCACGCTTCCATTGTTAAAAGCTTCGAAGCATTGTTGACGAGAATAACAAAATATGGCGGAGCCATTGGCTACTTATAAATATGTGTGGCATCTATTTTCTTTTCTTCGTATATTACATTTGCATAATTATTAATATACATATCAATGAAAAGGTTAATATACGTATAATCGCTCTTTTTCTTCCGATGTAAACATTTGATAGATGTTGCCCTTTATCGTGTTTCACTATACCTAAGTCATTAACATTGTTGTTGTTGTTTCAAAAAAATTGTCACAAAAGGTATGTAACAAGATTGCTCAGCAAACTTTTTTTTCTCTCTTTCTGTTCTGATCTAAGTCTGTTAAAAAGTAATGGAAATGTAAAAACTCTCATTGTGCAATAAATAGCCCTGAAGAAGCCACAATAAAGAGGCGAAACGTTGGCGAAAATTAGTGTTCATCAAACACGACCAAACAACTCCATATAAATTTTCCATTACTATACCTTGTGGTTTTTTATATTGCCACTACTGCTTAATGTCACTCTTTACCGTAGGATGTCCGAATATGAAGTATTCTTTCCCAAGCATGCTTCATTGAACGTCAGCAATACGTCATCACCAAGAATGCTTTGCCAGAGCATACTTGGTTTTCTGATACGGCTACTGATTCACACCTTCACCGATCGCGTCTGCCGACCGCGAATGCAGCGCTGGTCAGTTCATCCAGCAATCCGCCGCTCCTGGTGAATTATGGAGACGAGGACGGTGAGTGGGTGACATTCGCCTGGTTCTGTCCCCGCAGCCATGGAATCCGCCAAAGAGAGGAGAGGAAGGACATTTCTGCTCTCCAGGCCGTTTTGGTGCTTAATGGCGGAGTCACTGCAGCGAGCATCGGCCGTTTTATTTCACGGCGAATCCGGGGAACAGCGCCGGTGGAGTGTTGGGCTCTTTCTCTTTGATAAACGATGCTTTTTATGAAACTCTGGGACTGAATGGTTTCCATAAATCACTGTGGCGAAGTTCTACGCCACCAGTTCATTCGCTGACATCGTGTACTGCCATTTTTTCCGCGAAAAGACTTTACGAATCAGTCTGATTACGGCGCTGCCTTAAAAAAGATAAATACCACATATGAAAAATTTCTTGTCATCGCTTTAATAGCATTGGTAAATGGCTCATTCAGATTTGTTTGTATTTATTTAACAGATGTTCCACATGGTGCTAACTGCTCTTCAGTCAAAAAATATCTGCATGAAGAATACATAAAAATCGTTTAGAATCGGTGGAAACGGTCTTCGATGTGAATCCAAATTTCAATTTTTTTTGCTGTGTAGAAAAAAGCTTTGGTCAAATAGAAATCAATATGGGATTTCATTAATTTATCCGCAATGAAAACTTTAGCATATAGTTTGAGAATATTGCAACAAAAATCAGTCAAGTCTTGCCTGGTCTCTCAAAACGTCCAAAAGTGTTCGGCTCCTATGTCGGCCAAGGCCGTTCGTATATTATACCGAGCACTTCCGACCCTGCTCACCAAATATGCGCTGTAACAAAATGTCCCCATTCTACATTTGCAAGAGATCTACACGTAACTCCATCTGCGTGCCCTGAGTGGTCTTCAGGCGAAAATCCTATTGTCAGTGTCTAGGTAACCCACTGAATAATGAAGAAATCGAGGCGACATCTGCCAGCAACCAAAGGTGGAGGTGCAGTGACTGAAACTTGACAGTGAAATTGTTGCCCAAAAGTGATCCCCAAAATCTTCCACGGAAGGAGGAGATTTTAACTAGGTCTAAGAAGTTTAAAAAAAGGTCTTAAGTCAACGATAGCAAACATAGGTGATTCTTTAAACAAATTATATGATTATCAGTATTTCAATCCTATGATTGGTTTACTGCAGCCCTCCATTCTGCCCTTTTCAGTGTTAATTTCCTCACGCCCTTCTATTTTACGTGTTTCTTTATTTGCCCTATACGCCTTGGTCTTCCTCGTGGGACGTTCGATTCCATTATATTTCTTAGTCGTTTATTCATTCAATAAATTATATAATAGGCTTGACTAGTATGTGAAAATTATAGAATCTCTGGGTCAACGCCCAGGAGAGTGCAATAAAAAGGTGGAGTCTTCATAACGAAAAAATCTCGTTAAAAATCCCGGTGCAGATGGTCTAAATGAGCTAGAACATCACTTTCTTTCAAATTGCGAGGAAGTGTATAGAACTCCGGCCATTTCAAGTAACCTGAGTCTATGTGTAAAATAGGCGATAACAACAATGGCAGTTCAAAGCGAATGGCAGTGAGTCAGGGGGGGCGGAATTCATGCGAAATTTACGAGTGGACGGATACATTTACATACATGTACGTTTTCCATGCGGACGACTTCTTGGCAAAACGATGCGTGACACTTCGTTTCTCCACCCGCGTCATCTCCACCCGGATTCTCCTGACCGTCCGGTGTGCATCAAGGTCTGCCCAGGGAAGCTGTGGAATGCAGCGGAAGAAGATTTAGAGATAAAAGACATTCTAATATTTGTGAATGGGGAAAAATTCTAATTAGAAAAGCTGATAAAGAGCAAGCTTATATTATAAAACTATTTGGAAGACAATGTCAATCTGAAAATCACTGCAATGGGCTGTCATAGATTTGTAAACACTTTGAGAGAAAAACATTCCCTCTTGATTCCTTATTGAGGATTCCGCGGAGTGTCTGGTTTGAGGATCCATTCCTTTCGGGATTTCTTCCGCGTGTGTCCATTCTGGCGTGACAACAGTTTCGCCAACGTTTCAGTTCGCGTCTTCAGGTCTGAACTGAAGAACACTTCAGACGCGAACTGAGACGTTGGCGAAACTGTTGTCACGCCAGAATGGACACACGCGGAAGAAATCCCGAAAGGAATGGATCCTCATTCCCTATTGCTCTTTCAGCAAAACATTCGAAGTGTTAGAAGCAATTTAAATTTGCAGTTCTCACACATAAATAGTCACAGATACCTGACGTCATAGGTTTAACTGAAATCTGCGATAAAAGTGACAAAATTATTTTGTATACAATAAAAGGACATGATTGTTATGGCAACTGTAATGCTCCTGAAAGAGCAAGAGATGTTCTGTTGTTTAAAAAACGTGAAATATCAACCATAATAATTAAGCCTTGTAATATAAGCTATATTGATTGCTTGTTAATCAATGCTAAGTGCAAATTTTATCTCCTTGCCATCTACAGGGACCAAAAAATTTCTGTTGATCAATTATTTTTGGAATTAGAATCTTTGTTAAGTGGCATATCTCAAAATTTAGTTATTGTTGGTGATAAGAATGTTAACTTGCTAATATCAATCGGTGACTCCGAGCAATATACCAACCTCCTGAGTTCATAAGGACTGACCAGCTTGGCAAATAAACCAACCAGAATAACTAAGCACACTGCCACTTTGTATTTGATTGTGTATTTTCCAGGCTCTTCAATTCGTATTTGGTAGAACTCCAAGACAAGGTCATGCATTTAGCCATAACAGATCAATCTGCAGTCCAACTCGCTATCTCCAATCGTTCCGTACGCGAAACGGACGTAAGTAAACAACCAAGTTGTGCCCAGATAAAGGACTTCTGCTACATATTTTTCAAGGAACATGTTCAGCAACAATCTTGAAATGATTTCTGTGAAGAAAATGACATTTCCAAAGCTTTTGCAATATTTTTTAAATATATCAGAAACATGTTTAAATGAGTCTGAATGTCAAAGGGTTAGGAATGAACATGCAGAAAAATTAAATCCCTGGATGGCTGATTTCTTGGTGAAAAAAATTGAACGTAAAAATATCTATCTAATAAGCTTCGTCATCATCTGTACAACGATGGATTGAGAAACGCGTGCATAAAATGCAGAAATAAATTGCACTTATAGATCCTGAACGCGGCGAAATCTTATTAAATGGAACAATGTGAAAAGGTAAATCGTAATGCTTACAAAGAAACAGTGGAATATCGTAGCGAATTAATGGGAGAAAAAACATAAAATAATCATAAATATGAACTTATTATAGAAAATGGGGTCATAACTGACCCAGAGCATATTGAAAATAGTTCAACAAATATTTTATAGGAATATTATAGTCAACAAAACATATCCTAACATAAAAAATGATTCATTAATTGATGTACTATCTAAAAGTGGAAATTATTTGTCCAAACTCATTTTTTTTGGAGCCAGTAGCCTTCCCTGAAAAATGAAAAATAATTATGCCCTATTCTCCCGCAAAGCCACTGGACCAGATAGAATAGATGCAGGTTTGTTAAAAATTGTCATAGCAGTGAACTATTTGTACAATTAAAGTTTTGCAAATGGAATTTCCCTACAGTTTTAAAGGAAGCAATTGTTGTCCCCGTCCACGAAAATGGCCATCATTCTGGCTGTGATGCACAGAATGTACGGCCGAATTCCTTGCTTTCAATTATTTTTTCTCATGTACTTGAAAAACTTGTAAAAAAGTCTCGTAAAACTCATTCGTAAACGTTTAAACTCATTCAACATAACTTTGTCTTTCAACATAATTACGTCATATAAGGGAGCGCATGCAAGAATTCCAGTAGACAAGGGTAGATTAGTTTTACAGGAAGACAGGACTCGACAGCGAAGACTGTATCAGAGGATCAACTCTCGGTGCTCGTCGCGGCGATTCAACGCACTCAAGGCGATTGATCACTCTAACTACTGCTTCCAATCTTCCTTTCGACATCACGTTTTCCACCCGCCGGCAAAACGCCCGTCATCAATAAACTCGTTAATTCAACTTGCTCTCCACTTCGCGGCAGCACACGCACTCTCCAATTCAACTCGCGCTCGGATTCACTAGCAGCATCCAGAATCGAATTCTTCTTCTCTTCGGTCCATACGAAACACAGAAAAGGTTTTCGAACACTCACAGCATTTTATATTCGTTTTCATTCAACTACTTTGGATTCTTGGCTGAGAGAATAAAATACGCAAGTGTTAGCAAGTAATTTATCAAGGGATCTTGGTTACTTCTAGTGCAATTGGTACATCACCCCTCTTCCCTCCTTGTTTTATGCTTATCCTGATTGCTGTGATTCAACACAAGGCGTATGCATGAAAAGACGTATTTTCAAAGGAGAAAGGTCATAAAAGTGTGTGTGACTTCATATTTCCTTTCCTATCCAAGGACTGCTACCACAAATGTGGGCGATTTTCCTTATATATTTATATCTTTTTTACGATTGATTTATTTTTCTCTACGGCGTGCTCTGAAGCAAGCGTGAAAAGAAACGTTTGGGACATGATGACATCTTTCTGACATCAAATGGCGAGAATTTCGTGCGTTAAGTAATAAGTGCCTATTGAATAGGCGAAAATGAGAATGCCAGCGAGTTGAATTCCCAACCCGCAGCATCGGGCAGATATTGAGATGTAACATGTAACCGTTGAGTGTACGGCAAAAGAGCCGAAAACAGTTTTCCCGTCATGAATGGAGGCAGGTCCTCCCGCCAAGACATCAATCACATTTAGTCTCAAAGTGCCATTTTTCCATATTGTTTAGTCGAGGGCAGTCGAGGGAAAATATGCATGGTTTTCGATCCTACAACAAATCGACATCTACATCTACACGGTACCCTGCAAGCCACCGCGAGGGAGTGTGGCAGGGGGCGAAGATCACCAAGCATGCACTACTAACATGCAAACAAGCAACTCACAGGATCTCAATCAACTAGATTGTTAGTATCTATAGCATTTAAGGGGTTAATACATGCATCATGCACTACAGACTACTCTAAAATACCTATTCCCCTACCTATCCCTTTTCTATGCTGCCTATTCTGTTCTATTATAGATAGGGGGGATAATGCCTAATAATCGACATGATCTGGGAAGATCCGTGGAGGCTTTTGACTCTCATCTCTCCACGATTTCTTAGTGCATTGGACGATACTTCGTAATTAAAGCTTTATTGGTATGGAAGGAAATTTCAAAATTCATCATAACATGTCAAAAGGAAGGAAATGAACCAAATGTTGGCGTTTTCCCAACAGACGCTAATCCAGTGCTCATCGTCAGCAACATGAGCATGCTAAGATTATAGTTTGTCGAAGAACAATGTAGTCTCCGTAAAGTGAGGAATATTTGCTAACTAAGTGAAATGAAAGGGGCGTAGCCTGTGAGGATTAAAGAAATGACGTCATGTGCATAAGTGAGGACGTTTTGACAACGCCAAGATAACTCCTGTACCCGCAACGACGCAGTTGAAGATTTAAAAATAAAATGCGCGGAAAAGATGGTAATGGGGGCGTTTACTCGGAACCGAAACAGCAATGTTGTACACGAAATTGTTATACGGAAGGAAAAACGAATTTTCGAAAGCGAAAAAAATTAATCTTCTAACCACAACCATTCCCTCATAAATCCAAAATTAAAATAAGCAAAAGGTAACGCCCACCGAAAAAGCTGCTTTGATAACATTGACGTCATTTTACTCCCGTCCTTGACTGCTCTTATGGGAAGGGAAGGGAGTGGAGGGGGGGTTCTCAGAAGGTCTGCTCTCACAGATCCTGTCACAATCGCTCCTATTGGCGGAGTCAGCTGTGTCCCCCTCTTTGCGATAAGGCGAAGTAACTTCGCGGGCTCATTTGTGATTGGACGAAGTTAATGACGTCAGAGGTTGCACCAAGCCCACACTTTTCCGAAAAGGTTGAAAACATCAGTTTTTCGCCGTTTATAACTCGAGAACTAATTGACGGATCAAAAAACAGAAAAAGGTATTTTTATTTTTCAAACTCTATAAGATCCAGCAATAAAAAAATATGGTAAACGACCCCATTTCCCTGCCTCGTGCTCATGGGTGTGGGCGAAGCTGATCAGTACGGAGGGTGGGGGTGGATTTCGGATAACAGACTCTCTGTGCAAATGCCGAATGTTGGCACTGGAAAAAGCCTTTCTCCGGAGTCAAGGCTGCAATGAACTACGCATCACGTGACCCTTTCAGGCGGTTCGTTAATTATTACGACGATTCTGAGTTGAAGAATATAAGACTGTAGAAAAGTGTATGACATTAGATAAAAACTATAGCACAAAATGTTAAACGTAAAATCATGAAAAATATATGCAACTCATATCCTAAACACTCCGTTCAGATACATCAGAAATCCACATTACATCCTCATCCAAAACCATTTTTGCAATTTCCCTTTTTTATTTACATGCATCCTACTTTAAGGAATGGAATCGACATTAAACCCCAAGATTTTCTCAACTGAAAAGGAAAATAGGAAATAGGTGTAGTTCAGACGCCTAAAGCATTCTGGGTTTTCGAAAAGAAAATTTCAAAAAAGACAACTGCTTATGCTTAAACTGAGTTTTAACTGTATTTATACGAAAATTTTGGTAATAAATAAAACTAACCATATATTTACGTAAATAAAAAGGGTATTCATCTGTTTTTCAAAATACTTAGAGCTTAGACAAGGGGTTCCCAGGGAAATGTTTCCAACGCGTGCGTCCGGAGATAATGAATCGTGGCCGTGCCACCGTGTTTCAAATTGGGTGAACTCAAATATTTCTGATAGGTGATGAGAAATATTGATGCAAAATCACCATCAAGGGTCAAAAATCCTAGGATTAGTTTGAAGCAGCTCTGCACTTGATTCTTCTATCGGCCAACCTCTTCATTTTAACGCAATCCTTATCTTTTACATCTTTCATCACTTGCTCCATGCATCTCATACGAGGCCTGCCTTTCCAATCCTCCCGTTCACTTTTCTCTCGACGATTGTCTTCATCTTGTCTTAAGATATGGCATTCTTAATTTGTCTCGCCTACTATTTTAAGTTTTCAGCAGAATTCTCCTTTCTCCCCCACTCTTCTTAAGACTTGGAACGTCAGTTTTCGCAGCGAAATCCATCGTCGTCAGAGGTTTTCGGGTGCAGCTGCGTATAACACGTTTTCGGTGTGCGAGATTTCGCGGCCATTGCAGGACGCATCATCAGGCAATGATAAAACACTGGAAAGGTTTATGTCTTATGTATCTCCATCCCTCCCCCCTTTACTGTGGAGTGGTGGGGGGTGAATGACGTGAGAAAGTGGCCGCAGCTTAGCCCTGTCCTTGGGGAGTCGGTGAACTTTCCCTCCCCCTCACAGTACCAACGGGTGTGTCGTGGTTTTTCTTCTTATGGAACCATCCACGCGTATCTTTACTTCGGAAAAGTCTTCTCCAAGTCGGACTTAGTCGAATGCCCTCGTCCCGGTTGAAATTCAGAGGGCATTTCTCAATTTCAATAGCCTCGCGGATCAGTCGTTGGTGATAAAATCTTTCTTTGGCTAACACCAGCGTCTCGTCAATTAAAATTTGGTGTCCTTCCTCGGAAAAGGCGTGCACCGCTACGGTTGATTTCCCCGTGTCCCTATGTGACAGGGCCCTTTCATGTTCCTTTATTCGGCACGCCACAGAGCGACAGGTCTGTCCGACATATGATTTACCGCAGGAACAAGGGATTTTATAAACGCCTTCATAGTGGAGTGGATCGAGACGGTCCTTGGCGGATGGAAAGATGTTTCTCATTTTCTTAAGGGCCCGGTGACGCGTCACGATTCCCGCTTTATTCAGTACGCGAGAGATCCTTTCCGTGGTTCCGGAGACACACGGAATGGATACGTAAGCGACTGGCTTCGTGTCCTCCCTTCCTGAAGTGCCTTCTGATGACCCTGTCTTCGAAGTTCTGGAATGGCGGCGGATGAAGGATTCAGAATAGCCATTCTGTCGAAGCGCTGCCCTCACGTGGTCTTCTTCGGTCCTCAGGGAGAGGTCGTCGGACACCGATCTGGCTCTGTGCAGCAATGATTTCTTAAGATTTCTTATTTGTCACTCGGTCGATCCAATTTATCCGTAGCACTACATTTAAAATGATTTATTTATTTATTTATCTGCTGCTCTTAGCGTCCATGCATCGCTGTCATATAGAAGCAGGCTTCAGATGTATGTTCTAATGAAATGTTTTCTCACTTCCACGCTTGTATTTGCAGCTGAAAGCAGAATATTCCTTTGCTAAAATGCTTCTTTCGCCTGGGCATTTATATTGACCATTTCTCCTTTTATTCGTCCATCGCTTGTTAATCTGCTTCCCAGGTAACAAAAACTCTTCCGTTTCATCATGTTTTTGTTTTAATGTATTTTGTAAAATAAACGTATTAAATGTCAAATTATCCTCACCTCCTTCCTCAACTTCTAAACGGAGAGCAGCTTCTAAGTGCCCATCCTTTAGTTTTCTCGTGTTTTAGAAAATGAAGCGAACGACATCTTCTTTCATACATTTCTGCAGACGAAAAATTACTTAAAATAATGAGGGACGTAGGTATGTGTCAGATCTCTACAGATTTCAGTATTCTTGTAGATGCCATACAAAATCTTTTCCACAGCACATTGTTTTCGTGAAACGCACGTCTGATGCACTCATCATGACGAAGTTCCATCCAGTAATACCTTACATTGCACCAGTTGGGGGAATATGGAGATAGGTTGGAGATGGGATGAAGTATAAGAATATCGCTAAATTTTCCGACTTCAAGAAAAGGGATTCGGGGGAAAATTTCCCTTTCTCAAATCTAACACCTAGTTCATCATGTACCTACTGTTTGTAAGCACATCATTCGTCTTTCGTGCATCCTGCATTCCACATCTTGCAATGGCTAATTTAGCACTAACTGGAAAGAGTTGGAAAGATTGATGAATCCTTTCCTTCTTCTATTCGTAATTTAGAAGAAAAATATATCAAGATGCTAAAATCATAATTATCTGGCCTACATTGTCATTGAGATGAACTCTTACCTTAAAAAAAAATTAGCCACCTTACCACTAGAAATGCTAATGAGTAGGTTAGGGGTTAACGGATCAGAATGCTAAAACCACGGAACTCTCCGGTTCAATAACTACTTTGTTACTGCATAGGAAATTTGGATAATGATATATTGCATTTTCATGAGGATAATTACTACAGGTAATCAAATACCCTACTTTAGAAAGATAATTACCACATGCCAAGTTTTTCGAATTAACGATACCTAGTTAGACACAGTAGGGGGTTGTGAGCATAAATAAATGTGTGCTATTTCCGTTAGTATTCGGTGATTTTCAACTCAGAATAAGGTGACGGTCATAAATCACCTTCAGCATGCAGAGGGCAAATGTTGTTCGTCCCAATTACGCTGCAGCCTCGCCTTAAACCGAACTTCCTCCGCGAGCGACCGAACCCTTGGCTTGCTTCATTTAACCGGAACCCCATCACGGAAAAGAGCGAGGAGTTAATGACTTGGCGACCGGAGGCCACATTATGGCATCCACCACGATTGGATTCCGGGAGGAAATAACAGAAAAATGAGCGTGCGCTGGCGCATTCGGCGCGGATAATTACGCAAGCGAGGGTAGTTGTGAATGACGAGTGCGGAGTTATTCGGTCGGGGAGAGGAAGGAGTTAGGAGTTCGAGGCGGGGGGGGGGGGGGGAGGCGGAGGTGAGAGTACTACTTCCCAAAGCGGAGGACGGAGGCAGCCATTCGCAGTCTTCCAGCAAGATTTCCTTTCGCCCAGCACTGAACATGGCAGAACAAGTGAACATCTCGCATGCTATTTTCTCCGTGGACGCGCAGGTGTAAAGAAATTTAGCAATAAAAGTCTTAAGGCCACCATCACCACCTCTGATTCGAGAGATACAGTAAATAAAGCAAGGTAGCAGTAATAGATCCTTTAAATGGGGGCGTTCACTCAGAACCTAAATCGCAATTCTGTACACGAAATCGTTAGATGGAAGCGCAAAAAGAAATTTTAGTGAAAAGATTAATCTTCTAACTCCAACCATTCACTCATAAATCAAAAATTAAAATAAGCAAAAGGTGACGCCCACCGAAAAAGCTGCTGTGAGAACATTGAAGCAATTTTCCTCCCGTCCTTGACTGCTTTTAGGGGAAGGGAAGGGAGAGAAGGTCTGCTCGCACAGATCCTGTCGCAACTGTCCTATTGGCATAGTCAGCTGTGTCCCCCCGTTGTGATGAGGCAAATTAGCTTCGCGAGCTCAGTTGTGATAGGACGAAGTCAATATACGTCAGAGGTTGCACCACGCCCACTTTTCCGAAAGAATTAAAAACCTGTTTTTCGCCGCTTATAACTCGGGAAATAATTGTCGGATGGAAAAAAGGAAAAATACGAGTCATTTTATTTCACAAACTCTATCAGATTTGGCAATAATTAAAATATGGTAAACGACCCCATTGGTGTGTTTTTGCATGACGCTCCAGGAACAACGGTGTGAGGAATTTTGGCAATTAAAATTAAGCGTTCGCTTAAAAGAAGCATAATTTTCACGAAGTGAAGACTTATCCGCATGATGAGAAAACAAAGAGAACGATCATCCAATCACATATTGAAGGGCATGACAGGAGCAAAACATTAGTTACTTTGGCAGTGTGAAGCAGAAATATTAGGCGAGACGATCGGCCACATGATATATAATAAGTAATTGAAATGTAACATGCTGCTTTGCGATGCGAAGATTTCTTTTTCAATTCTGCCTCATCTACATCTGCAATGTTAATGCTATTTATATTGTTGCAGTAAGACGATGTTTAAGTCACATTTCATCCTAAACGCGCCAAATTAAAACCTCTAGTGAGAATAAAATATATCAAATAAAACTTCGTTCAATTCCACATTAATATAATTAAATCCCGGTGGACATTATATTTTTGTGGAATAGAAGTGTTTTATGTTGTTCACGTAATGACGAAATCCACCATGTTAACCTCCCTATTATACCTATGACTCTAGTGAGAAACTTAAAATACTGCTGGCTTCCGTCTTCGATTTTCTGGGATTCATATGGGAAATACTGATGACGATTTCTTGCCATTGGAACGGTAATTATAATTCTCTTTGAATAATCAAGGGAAATAATATGTTGCAGTCACTATTTTAATGGCGACCAATAGGTTGATTTCGGCTCTGCGGTTTCTATAATATTTGTCAACTTTTCACCAGCCAATCTGTACATCATTGTCATTTACTAGATTGAGAATTTAGCGCGTCACTTCGGACATATACTACCGAAAGTTCCAAATAATGCAAAGCGTTATATTTTTCCAATATATTTTTTTCTAATAAATTTCCAAAATTTTAAGAAGTAGATGAGTAACTTAATCTTGAGTAAAGGTATTCATTTATACTCAAGTCATAATCTTTGTCTAAACGCCAATGCCATCATACCATTAGATTTAGACGAATTTGACTTGGTTCCAGGCTCCAATAGGGTGTGTCTTGTTTTCCACATGGACCAGCCCAGGATGATCTGAAAGCCGATCCTGAGCCGCTTAGAGCAATTATGAGCGGATTTGATCGCATTCATTAAGAAAACTCTCAAGGGCAAGAATGAGTTTACGTTTATGTTATGAAACGTCGAAGAAAAACCTTACTCAGACGCATCTTAATGCATGATCTAACATATTTTGCATCTTTCTCATAGACAAGGGAAAGCTGAATACGTTGACCTTGCAGAAAGAGATATGTACGCACGTTGGATGGGATGTGCAGATGAACTTGTTAAAATATAAAAGAAATGTGTTTACAGTAAAGCCCAGGTCTATTTGTAGATGAATAATGTGACGAATCGGATCAAACCATTTTTGTTAATGATACCAAGCCTGTCCCCCGGAACAGTTTGACATCCCATTGCCAACATTTTAAACGGCCTTCGAATAACACCAGCATCCACCTTCCTACTCCTCGGCTCTCTTTCTGCGATCCATTTTGTTTCTCATTTCTTCGTGCAACCCTTCTTATTACAACCGATATCTTAAAGATTTCCAATTAATCCTCTTCCTTTTGAGACTCCAATGCGGAGTAAATCATGCAATAAAGGAGGATGCGATTTATTTGGCTGAGGGAGAATCCTTTTAATGAGCCCCCTTGAAGAAAAATCGCCGGATTTGGCTCGAAAAAGGCGTCGTTCGCGATCGAAGATGCGGCGGCAGTCTTATTGAGGCGAATGCCTTCGATCAATCAATCGCGCTAAGCAAGGGTTCGGCAGTTAAATGGTCCGTGGATGCGATGGGATTGGGGTCAAATGGGGAAGGGTTTTCCACGGGCAGGCTCACCGACCTCGGGAACAGTTTCCGAGGGCCGAAAGAATGAGCCGCGGCGAAGAAAGATGCCCTCCCTCGTTCCTCGCCTTTTGTCGCGCGCTATTGAGCTAAGTTGGCGGAAGGGAAAAATCGGGAACGGGCCTTAAGGGGCCGGGATAAAAGGCGCGAAGAACGGACGACGTCAGCAGAGCCAACGATTGGAGCAATTTGGACTTGTGCCGAGAGACGAGCGTTGGGTGCGCGGATTCCAGTGAGTTCCTTGCGGTATCCTTTCGCGGTATCTCGCGGCTTTTAAGCAGTTTTTACGTATTATTAGGAGTGAATCCTTGTTTCCAAATAGAGATAAATGGAGAGATGAATTTATCAGCAAAAGATACACGGCAATGGGGGCGTTCACTCGGAACAGAAACAGCAATTTTGTACACGAAATCGTTAGATGGAAACGAAAAAAGAATTTTAGTGAAAAAATTAATCTTCTATCCATAACCATTCACTCATGAAACTAAAATTAAAATAAGCAAAAGGTGACGCCTACCGAAAAAGCTGCTGTGATATAATTGACGTCATTTTCCTCCCGTCCTTGACTGCTTTTCGGGGAAGGGAAGGGAGCGGAGGGGGGTTCTCGGAAGGTCTGCTCGCACAGATGCTGTCCCAACTGCTCCTATTGGCAGAGCTAGCTGTGTCCACCCCATTGCGATAAGGCGAAGTAGCTTCGCGGGCTCAGTTGTGATTGGACGAAGTCGATGTACGTCAGAGGTTGCACCACGCCCACTTTTCCAAAAGGGTTAAAAACCTGTTTTTCGCCGCTTATAACTCGGGAAATAATTGTCGGATTAAAAAACGGAAAAATACGTGTCCTTTTGTTTCACAAACTCTATCAGATTCGGCAATAATAAAAATATGGCAAACGACCCCTGATTATTTCCCAGGATAAAATGGACAGGGGACAATAATTATGTTAATTTCTGTCTTATACGCATCAGGCCAATGTTTGCTCCCTGTAAATAACAAGCATTTTTCCAAAGTTAATTTCACACGCACATTTCCCACGTACGTCGTCAGGAATCATTTTAGCTTTCAGGAAAAATGACAATAGCTCGAGCATCGTTTCCGTCTCTCACACGGTCATTTTCATCATCTCTTTTCGAATCATTTCCGCTGTCGATATACGCGGTTCCATGATGGTTACAAAGGACGTTCTATTGCTAGCCACATATGTCGCTGGATTCTCCATTTGCAGCCACCCACTCTGACTGGACACCTTTCGGATTCATGTCCACCATCATGGATGGAAAAAAGGACGTGCTCGAATTATGAAAATGGAAGTCCCTATCATTTGGGCATTCCCTATAAATGATCATTTTGGAACGTCATATGAACGTCAGTACCGCTGTCCCTGGACATTTCCATGATATATGACCTCGTGACTGAGGTTTTAGTAAAACTCCCGGCTATGTCTCTTGAAAATAGGTCTCCATTTCATTATCTGCTTCTGCATACTCTGCATCTGCATACTCTACATACTCTGCATCTGCATGCTAGAAGGTTGTTTGAATTATGTCACAATAAATAATTATGTAAAAACTTGGTGCTTTTGGGGACTTTCTTATTCTTGATATATATAAATGATATAGACCTTGGTTGTGATGTAATGAAATTGTTATTTGCAGACGATTTAAAATTTTATATTACTGTTCATGGAGTAGAGGATTGTAATAAGCTACAACGAGGAATTAATTGTTTAACCGCATGGTGTCATTACAATAGCATGCATCTTAATCAAGACAAATGTAGCAAATAGTGTCATATTACCAGAGCAAAAATCCAATCATCTACAACTATTCCATGGACAATAAACAACTTCAAAGGCTAAACTGCGTTAAAGATATAGGTGCCTCCATGACTTTTGAACTCACTTTTCATGATCACATTGACATTATTTGTAATAAAGCGTCCCAACTTATAGGCTTCAAACATAGAGTTACTAAAGATTTTACTGACCCCAAAATCATTGCTATTTTATACAAATCCTTAGTTCGTTCCATCTTAGAGTAATGTGTCTTAATTTGGTCTCCATGTTATGATGGTCACATTAATAGACTTGAAAAATTACAAAAACAAGGTTATCAGAAGGATAGGGTAAAAGTTGGGTTATTTATATTTGGATATACCATGTGAGGAAATAAGAATTTTTTTTAACATACCGTACCTGAGTTAAAGAAGAGAGTTGTCACCTCAAATTTTTAAAGAATTTAGTTAATGATAAAATTGACTCGGAATACTTGTATAACTTAGTTTCCTTCAATAGTTTAACTTTTAATCAGCGTCATCCTACGCCGTTCGATGTTCCATATGCTAAAACAAACTATATGCATAACCACCCTATATACCATATGATGCGTTTAGCTAATAGTAACCAGAAAAATTACCAATCGATTCTTTCTCATTAAAATATACTTTTAATTGTAATTCTACTTTAATTGTATTCCAGTCTAATCTACTTTAATTGTATTCAAGTACATTGGCTGGCAATATTAATTTGTAGTAATAAACTAGTACCTGTTATTGTTTTTATATTCTTAATTGTCTTACATACAAATTCTGTCAATATAATTACTTCTTATACACTGTATTATTTGTACTGTTAAAATTGTTGTAAAAGGGTAATTGCCCGTATATGAATGAATAAATAAATAGAAACATAGCATAGTATAATGAAGCAATGTTTGCTATTTCAAAATAATGTGGTGCAACAAAAGTATGCCAAGTACAATGAGTTAGTCAGGCTCCGTCTGACTCTTTTCACGGGACTAAAGGCGTCAAAAATGAAGTATGTGCAACAATACATAAACAAGCAGCCAAATCACAAGACGGTTCTTCAGGCTGCAGCGAGGAAACTATTAAAATATCCCAAATATGATGCCTACGCTGTGAACGTGAACTACAAAGCGGGTGTGAATTTAGTTTCGGGGAATAATTCACAGTGCAACACTCAAAATTCCTCACCTCACCTTCCGGATCCGAGGCGTAAATAGTCTCCGTCTTAGGATTGATAAAACAGTTGCCAAGGGACAGATGTCGCAATCTCAATGTAGCCGATGATGGAGAATTTAACGTGGTTCCTGAATAAGACTTCTGGGTTACGCGGATGCTTGAAGTCCCGAAAACCGGAGAACACGGAGAGGAATGAAAGACCGCTTGCATGCATACTGATAGCTGTGGCTTTCGTTCAAATCCAATCGCTTTAAAAAAAGATCAAACTTGCCTTTTCGCGTCCTCTGCTCAAAATGTCAGCGGGCGATCTAGGGCGACGCAGGCCGTTCGTCTGAAAGTCGAAAGCGATGCTAAAAGCATTGAAATGGATTTCAGGAACCGGATGCCTCTCGAGAAAGAAAGAGAGGGTCTTCCAGAATGCTCTCGCTCACAGCACTCAACGAGCATGAAGGATACAAGTGAGAATCGGCCTTGCACTTGAAAGAGAGGCCCAGTTTTATTGAACGCCCCTTCCTGACCTTGAAGTATGTACGATATGTGAGAGGCCATCAGATACCACTATCTAATTCTGCCAAAGAATAATAGTTCATCTAATGCTACATTTTCGCCATTAGAATCGAACGTCGTCCTACACTGTAAAAAGTTGATCTGATGTTCAGTGCGATCTGAATTTAAACACTGTCTGATTTTACGGTAGTGGTCTAAATTTAAGACTCAACATGCTTGAAAATTAGACACACCTCCGTCTTATTTTAAGAACATAACAACTGCATATTGAAAATAAGATGGTTGTGATCTGAAGTTCAAATCACCTGGGCTGAGATAAAGCAAGCCTTTGTTGGCTCCGAATCTTTGGCATCGAAGACTTTGTATGGATTACTTTTTTTCCAATAAAATTACAAATTTTCATATTATCTTTGAAGTTATTTTTAATGGGTTCCCATTTCAGTCCTCAAATCTTTTTCAATGGAAATTCTATGACTTAAGTTTGCTCTATCGAAGAATTTAGTCAGTAAAGCAATATCATCAAGCAGAAATATGAAACGTTAGGGTTTTGGTTTGTGTTCGTGTGAAGTGTTTAAATATGTATTTATAATTAGACATCCCATAAAAGTAAGCTTTAATTTAAATAGCAACCCGCATTGTTACGTGGGACTTATTTTAAGATAGGGCCATGCTGAATTTAAGACAGCCCTGGTCTTAAATTCAGCATGGGTCTATCCTAAAATAAGTCCCACCTGGTCTGATTTTCAGTCCTGCACCTGCCTTATAATAAGACAGCCCCTGAAAGTAGGCTTGAATATCAGTAGTAACACGCATTATTACCAGACTAGGGCTATCTTAAATTCAGCATGGGCCTATCTTAAAATAAGTCCACCTGGTCTGATTTTCAGTCCTTCACCTGCCTTATTTTTAGACAAGATATTAGTGCTGAATTTCAACATACACTGTCTTAAAAATGTTGCATCTGTAATTCAAATCGCTTTTGTACCTTAAAATCAGATAAACCTTTTTTCAGTGTAATTATGTATACACTTGGGTGCTTCAGGCCTTAGTACTGTGCAAACAGGGCGATCAAAACAGTAACAACGTCGAGATATCATGCGAGTCATGCTCCCATTGGAAGTTACTAAACTTTGCTTTCTTGCACATGTCATTATACTTATTTCATTTAGATTTTGATGTTGAATTTCTACGCCTATTCACTGGTGTGCCAAAACTCTTTCAGCGTCCATTTCCAATCCATCGGACTCCCTCTGTGCATCTTTTAAATGATGTTATTTAAATCGACCAACATAATTTATAGAACTTTGGAAAAACATTGAAGGAATAATATAAAAATAGTATGGTCACATTTTTCCGTGAATAAATGTCAGGGTAGTAAATTTCAGAAGTATAAAGTTAGTGCACGTGGATTACAAGCTGCTCAAGCAACTAATTATACCATTATATAATATCTTTGTAAACCAAAATGTTATGAATACAAAATGCCATGCTATAGGCAGTATTATTAAGTGTTCTTTATTACACCCTGTTTATTCGGTATCCATTTCGCTGTTCAACCCAGAATTTATTTGAGAGTTACTCATTAGAGTTTACATCACAACCAGTCAAGGCATTCTATGATAACCACTGCGAAATATATATGTAATTCCTTCGTAAAATATTTAAAAAGGCAAACATGAAATTATGAGTTAGGTTTGATAAGTAGCATTCGAAAACCCATGAAAATACTGGTACGTGACGTTCATATTTATGATTCGGCCAAATCTGTTCATCGTTTGGGACCTATCGATCACTTAAAACATTTCGGACGCACCGAGCATGAAGTCTGCAGCACTAACCTTTCCCGGAGCTATTCCTTGATATGGAGTCTTGGAGCAGCAAGAGGGAGTATTCTGTGAATTCCATTGATGAGTTTACCCGTTGCACAATTTAAGTGCAACTAGCAGACCTGCGGCCTTCTTTGCAGGCAGTCTCTGTCTGGTGTGGTCTTGAGGGGAATTTTGTGTTCTAATGTCAAAAGAGATTTTACAAAGTGTTTGGAGACTACTGATTACACAATACCAATAGGTGGCAGTAGTGCTTGTGCTTCGGGCAGACAGTTGCTGCTTCACTACTCAAAGTACTCTTTGAATTTTTTTTACACTTTTGTGCACCAACTTTTCATAAGCGTTTCGTATGCAGAGAGAAGGAAATGGAAATTTTATAAATAGAGAATTGTGCCCCACTCTAATTATCCTATATATTTTTCACGAGTAAGGTACACCTAAGTACACTTTTTGTATTTCTTTTAAAACGTGTGCTTATTCACCATCGCCTTCCGTTGCCCCTCGTTTTCGATTGGCTGCGGAGGCAGGGCGCCTAGAGGCCGTATCACACACTAACCATCGCGGTTGTACAGTCTCTCGGGCGATCAGTATCGATGATTTAACCATCACTCGCCAAAACACAAAGAAATAATCGATTTGGAAGTTAAGAATGAAGGAAAAAATAGTACTGGATGAATGAGGCGCAAGAGATGCAAAAAATAATCGCAAGGTATCTTCCCTCCGCCGTATGCTTTTGGAAATACGCGACCAGAACCTCCTCTCAGCGTCCCATGAGAGACCTCTCTCTGCCTTCAACACGCTCTTCTTGACTCCCTTGCTACCCCCTTCTGTCGTCCTCCACCGGATAGAAGAAACTTCTTCAATTAATCCACATATTATAATTTAATCTGTGGACCATCAAATACAAGTTTAATCCCATGGCTTAAATATTTCATTGCGTAGGAGAGGAATATGAAGAAATCGTGGCCCTCCTTAAGTTTTAGGTGAAATATTTTAATTTTCAACCCGCTAAACATGTTTGGATTCATTGTTGTACATAGAGCCAAATCACTTCTAGTAAATTGAAATTCACAACATTAACAAATATTTATATAACAACAGTAGTAAGAAAGAAGGAAATAAAAGTCAATGAAGCTCTCGGATAAATACTAAAAGTCTGGAAGGTTTTGCGCTTCAAAACCCGAAAGGGCCAGGGTGATTTCAGGAAACAAAGGATGAGAAAAAGCTATACTGCCCTTTACATAAAAGGTAATTGGAAGAGGGTGCAAAAGTTGGCTGAAGACTCAATATGGGAGCAAATCATGGAAGATCTAATGAAAACCTATTGGAAGAAATAAAAAAAGTCCATGCAGAAGGTGCTTCAACTACAAATGCTGATATGGTAATACAAGAGATACAAGATCGTAGCTTTACGTCAAATAACTAAGAAAAGTACAAGCTATTGGTCGATAATTTTAAAGTGCTGCGGAGATAAGCAGAACTGCGGGAAAGATTTAAGGCCTGAGAGAAAGATAGGAGGACTCTACCGAGTGAAAGCACTCTCTCCAGATGAGACAAAAGAGCGATGTTACTTTCCACTAGTTAGGCCCCACCTCGAGTATGCAGCCAGTGTATGGGATCTGAATGAATTAGGTTTGATCAGAGAACTAGACAGTGTGCAGCGAAGAGCAGCTAGGTTCGTCAAAAGGTGTTGCGATAGGTTGAGCAGTGTTTCAGAATTACTACAAGAATTAGGGTGGAAATCATTATCAGAGCGTAGGTTGAAGTACAGATTGAATCTACTAGAGAAATTTCAATCGGATAGCTTTACTGAAGACGTTAGGCACATATTAAAAACACCAGCGTATTATGATTATGCATTAGATTCGACTAGATAAATAAGATTAGAGAGATAGATTTTCGTACTGATAGATGCAAAATGGCATTTTTCCCTCGTACTATAAGAGAACAGAATAGGCAGCATAGGAAAGGGATAGGTAGGGTAAATATTTTATAGTAGTCTGCAGTGCATGATGCATGTATTAATCCTTTAAATTCTATAGATACTAACAATCTAGTTGCATGAGACCCTATTGTTGCTCTTTTGCATGTCGGTAGTGCATGCTTGGTGATATTCACCCTCTGCCACACACCCTCGCGGTGGCTTGCAGGGTATCGTGTAGGTGCATAGATGACAGTCGTGGAGCGTCGTCGCACGATACTGAGAGCCCAGGCCGAGAACGCCGGAAGGAGTGTGTCGGATGCCGCGGCTGCGGGAGGAAATGTGGGCTCTGTGAGTCACCTCTCAGGCGGGGCGCGGCAGAAATAGACGCTGCAACGCGAGCGGCATTACGGAGGGGAGCGGCTGCTTCCCGCCCACCACAGCGTTTATCACGTTGGATCCCTGGGGAGTGCGCTTATCACCAATCCATTGGTTCCTTGGACACTGCGAGAGTGCTATTCTCCCGACAACTAATGCAGAATTGATAGGCCAACTATTCCGCCCCTGGATCTGCTACGCGACTAGCTTTTATGCCCGTGCGATGAGAGGGATGAGGGTATCGCATGCGCTACTTCCTACATGCATCGTTATGTCCATTCCACTTCAAAGTTTGAGGGTATATCCTACAATGCACATCTTGATAATGACGTATATAATGTCGAAACCATGGTTGAAACCAATAAAACCTTTGTGTGAAACGTACACAGTGAATTTTCATTTCCCATCCATTCCACTTATTTAATTTGTAATTCAAAACAAGGAATTGAGGAGGTGAAAGAGTACTGTTACCTTGGAATACGATTTACCAGTAATGGACGAAGCAAGATGGAAATAGTCGGTCGAATAACCCTGGCGAAGACGGCTTTCTACCAAGGGAAGAATAAACTTACCATTGGGAAAACATGCGTGAAAATAAGAAAACAATTCATCAAAATTTGCATGTGGAGCAAGTTCCTTTACGGCAGTTAGGTATAGGCGAAGAGAGCAGCAGAACAGAAAAGGGTAGAATAATTTTCTACCAAGGGAAGAATAAACTTACCATTGGGAAAACATGCGTGAAAATAAGAAAACAATTCATCAAAATTTGCATGTGGAGCAAGTTCCTTTACGGCAGTTAGGTATAGGCGAAGAGAGCAGCAGAACAGAAAAGGGTAGAATAATTCAAAATATCGTGCAACAGAAGAGTGATTGAGATGAAAAATATCGATATGGTGATTATTGCGGAAGTCCTCAGAAGACTTGGAGGAAAGAGAAGTCTTGTGAATATCCTAAGAAGAAGACAGGACAACTTGATCGGTCATCTCATGAAGACCATCGTCGAGGGACAAGTAGACGGGAGGAATTTCAAAGCGAGGCCTCTCATGAGGCACATAGAACAAATGATAAAGGGTGTGTAAGAGCAGATGCATGTGAATTTTAAGGTGTTGGCTGATAGGATAATTGAGCGCACAGCTGCGACAAACCTGTCTCAGATTTTCCGACTCATGATATTCCAACATATTACAGTATACACGTCACACTCCAGTGTATGAACCTTCTGTATGAACCTTCCAGTGTATGAACCTTCATCAACATTCTAATTTACCAAATATTTTACCATTCCCTTTTTATTCCTCTCTCTTAGTCCTCCTCCTCTAAATCAACTTAACTCATCTAGTGTACGAAAAACATAATTTTTGTGAAAATGATATGTCTTGGAATACATAGTTGGGATATCATGTATTCAACGAATGCTGCATTCGTGAAAAAAATTCTTCATAAACTGACCAATCAGTCAGTTCATGTTAGCGGGCGTTCACGCTTTTTTTTAACCACGTAGATGTCCCAAGTTGAAGATGCATTGAGTGGGCGAAGCTATGCATAATTCAGTCATCCCTATAAGATTCATGCTTTATGATGCCTTCATATGAATACAATTCTGATTACCAAGTTCACACATAAACATTTTCACCAATTTGGTTGTAAACAAACAAGGTTTTAAAATTTCATGAACCATAATTAAAATACTAACTTTTAATATCGTGTAATGTATTTCCTGGAAATTAAATAGGATTGTTTTAGTTATTGAATATGACGTTATTCCCGAGGCCCTTTTGTTGATCATACTTAATGAGGATACAAAATTAACGCAAAATTAAGGTAAAAACACCTCGTTTGAAATAAAACCTTGGTATATATATATACAACTATTTCATGGTGCCAAATTATGATTAATCACTTCGTTCAGCAAGATACATCTCAGGTGGGTTTAATGCCAGGGGGGGAAATGCAATGTCATTAAAATAACAATATAGGTGGTAACTAGGTAAATATAATAACAGTAAAAACACGACGCACGCCTACTACGTTTCGGCACTCAACTGTTTTCTTCCCACCATTCCTGCAACTGTCCGATTGGCCGGAATTGACATGACATCATGGTTGGCCGTAAAAGACAACAGTTCAAAATTGTGTGATCTTGGAAACAGGGAACGGGAACTCGGTTTCGCTGAGTTGGACATAACATGAGTCAAACGAGCGTCGGGAATAGACTCGCTTCCTCTCTGCTTAGGTTGCTCAGCACGCATTGCATAAGCTGCAAGCCGTGTACGAAAACGAGATATTCACGCCTACGTCATTTTTTTGGTTTTATTTTAGTGCTGATCTGGTAATGAAATCCTAAATGTACGCTGTTCTTCTGCTCAGCTCCACACAGTGTTGAATATACATTAAACCAGTTTTCTATTCTCTGTAACTAATCAAAAGTGTATTGGGTCGATGTGACGAACATGCAAGAGAAATTAGCTAATTTTCCCTTTTTATTCTTTATTTTTATTTCATTTTAAAGAAAATTGTCACATGCAGCAGTATTTCCATTTTACAGTGACTCATATAACAAACACATAGTGAAGTCGTAAACATGTAAATATCCACTTGAGCAAGGTAAGAATAATATCAACAAAAAAAGTACCAAGGAAAGTAACAAAAGAGAGTAGCAAAAAAATGACAGGAAGGAAGGTACCAGTTATTTTTGAGAGAGATGAGACAGGGTTAGGTTACTAGTAAATGCGGTTGAAGATAATAAGAACGGATCGATGTTGTCGGGAAGTGAATTCAATAATAATAATAATAATAATAATGTTTATTGTTCTAGGACCATGTCCTATGGAACATAAATCATTTAACAAAATTTGACTCTGCAGGAAAAAACAGAATTAAGAACTTGCCTAACTAAATATATAATACAAGTATACAATATAAATACAATACAAGTATACAATATAAATACAATACAAGTATACAATATAAATACAATACAAGTATACAATATAAATACAATACAAGTATACAATATAAATACAATACAAGAAATATACAGTATACAATACAAGTATACAATCAAAAGAGAATGATACAGAACAATAAAAGACATCATAATTTCCCATTTCAAAGATCAACAACAGTGGAAAGATGAAGTACCTAATAACAAAATAAATGTATAAAGTAACTCAATAAAATAAGTCAGTGATGTGATTGTACAATTTTACAAAATTAAAGATTACCTTATATTGAATTTTACAAAATATTTGACAGTAATATAGAGAAAAGGAAAAACCTCGATTTGTATAATAATATTAAGTAGTAGATAACATTTATAGATTTCAATGTAACAATGCAATGTTGTCTTATTATATATGATATAATAATAAATTTTAATTACAATTGTATTTTTCAAACAAATATGAATACATTTTAATTTTGAACTGATTTAAAGTATCACAGTTAATAATGTCGTCCGGTATATTATTCCATATTCTTATAGCAGAATTTAGGGTTGACAATTGGTACACCGTAGTTCTGCAATTTGGAATTTTGAATCGTCTTCTAGCTCTTACTGTTCTGCAAGCTTCACTCTGGTTACGTATGATCATTTCATATAGATAATCGGGTGTTTTACATGACAAAATTTTGTATACAAACACAGATAATTGAAAATTCGTTTTCTGTTGAGGTTTCAACCACTGCAACTTAGTGTAAAAAGGAGTGACATGATCCTGGATATGTATATCATATATGTATCTAATCATAGAATTTAACAGTGCTTGCAACTTCTTATATAATTCACCCGTTAGGTCAGAAAACACAAGAGAACAATAATCCATATGTGGAACCAACAAAGTATTAACCAATTTTTTTCGAACCTCTATTGGCATTAGGCGTTTGAATTGTTTGATCTGTGCTAACGTTTTATATACCTTGTTGGAAATAGCTGATACATGTTCATTCCACGTTAGCGTGTTGTTGATATTAACCCCTAAGTTTTTTACCATATCTGAATAGCCAATATCAATGCCTTCAACTTTTATTTTCGGTATTCTATCATAATTAAGTTTTTTGACATACTTAGCGGTACCAATAATAATAGCTTTAGTTTTTTGAGGGTTAAGTTTTAGTAAATTCGTCCTGGCCCAATCACAGATATGATTAACATCTTCATTTAATTTTTTAATGGCATTATCGATATTTGTTGGATGACAGTCAAGGTAAATTTGTAAATCGTCTGCGTAGAGGTGATAGTTCGAGTGGGAGATTGAACGTGGCAAATCTCTTATGAAAATTGAAAATAAGAGGGGACCAAGTATTGAACCCTGAGGCACACCACGTGATACTTCTGAGAAGCTAGACAGTTTGCCGTCATCTCCTTTTACTGCTTGAGTTCTCTGAGACAAGTAGGAACGGAACCATGTAATCACTGGGATAGAAAATTCCAGTTGGTACATTTTATCCAGCAACAAATCGTGATTAACACAATCAAAAGCCTTTGAAAAATCAAAAAGTACAAGAATAGTAACTCTCTTTTGGTCTATTGAGAGACGAATGTCTTCAGTAACTCTAATGAGAGTCGTTTGTGTGCTATGTCCCTTTCGAAAACCTGACTGATACTTATCCAGTAAATTATTAGATGATAGGAAATCTAATACCGAGTTGTAGACGAATCTCTCAAGTGGTTTAGAGGCGATGGGCAGCAGTGAAATAGGGCGGTAATGAGATAGTTCGGTAGGGTTTCGAATTTTCTTTATAGGCTTTATAATTGCTCTCTTCCAAGAAACAGGAAAAACGGAATAGTTTAGTGAGCAATTGTAAATATCAAGCAGTGCCGGAAATATTACACTCATAACCATTTTCAGCGTTTTATTATTAATCCCATCATTTCCAGCAGCATTAGACTTGATACAATGGAAACATTTTAACATTATCTCGGGAGTTAAATTAGGGAAGTAAAACGTATTATTTCCAAATTCATTAACTTTGGACAAGTTGACTCCTGCAGCATTATCACGACAAATGGTAGAACCTGTGGTTGATCCGGGGGTGGTGTTGACTGATAAGCTGATAAAGTATTCGTTTAATTTGTCCATGGGGACACTGAGTTTACTACCATCATTCCGAGACTTAATCAGTCCAAGCCTTCGAATTTCGTTCCATATAGTTTTAGAATCCCACTTATCCATAAAACACTGATTATAATAATCTTCCTTAGCCTTTTTCATAATACTTTGCGCCTCATTTCTCAGTTTTTTGTACTCCTGAAATAGTTCTTTAGATTTACTTCTCGTGTATCTGCGGCGAATTATGTCCCTTTTATTTATGATATGCTTTATTTCCGGAGTAATCCATGGACATTGATTTCGCTTCGGAGTAAACCTTTTTAAAGGGGCATGAACATCTAATAATTGATTTAAATTAAGCATTAGGATTGATACCTTCGTATCAACAGAATTTGTAGTCATGAAGTCTATCCATGGCAAATTATCAAAATCTTCTTGAAAATTATGGAGATCGAATTTACTAAAATCGCGGTAGAAAATTAACTTCTCTTTGATTTTAGTTACCTTGAAATTAAATTTTATATATATTAAATCGTGGTCAGATAGGAAAGGAACTGGAAATTGACCATGTTCCTTAATTTTAGAAAGATCATCTACAATTAATAAATCTAATAAGGTACTTGATGTGGGCCGATGATGAGTCGGATGAGATGGTACTAAAGACAGATTGAACCTGTAACATAGATTCTTTATATAATTACTATCGTGCGTTGTTTTTAAAAGATCCGAGTTAAAGTCACCACATATTACTATGTTATTAAAGGACGGAAGGAAGCCTGCGAGTGTGCATTCAAAACATTCACTCAAGTAACCTACCTTAGGAGGTCTGTACACAACTCCGAATAGAATCTTTCCGAAAGAGCATGATATTTCAACAAACATAAATTCTGGCTTAAATTTTTCATTGACGCAGGACAATATCTTTGAATTTAAATCCTCTTTAATATATACACATACTCCTCCACCACTAACCGAAAGTTAGAAATTTATATTCCAAAATACCCACATCAATTATTAAAAATGGTTACCTACTTTTGAGTACGTGGCCGTAAGGCAAAATATAACTGCCGGCGTTCAGAAAAAGTACATGACATTCTTTTATATGGTCTTTCATTAGTTGACTGTAGGTACTTTTAAAAATCGCAGAATAGTCTGGACGAATTTTAGAATTTACCTGAGGAGTCAGTGTTTAGGTCCCTTCCTGCAGGATATAAAATATTTTCACTGTGTGCAAGAAATAAAAACAATGCAATCACTTAAGAAATAACCAAACAGATTATATATAGTTTATATGACGGAGTTGTTTGAAAATTGGAACCATGACTGGATTCCAATTTGTACATTGCTTCAGTAATGGATTATATTTGAAGTTTAGAGCTCAAAAAACCTGTATGTATGCAAACAGTTTGCTTACAAAAGTTTAGATAATGGTGGGTTCTCTTGTGCCATTGCAATTTAAGAGAAAGGAGAGCGAGAGATGATTGGTACTTATTCCAGCGCAACGGTCATCTACATCCACATCTACATCTACATAATACCCTGCAAGCCACCATAAATTTGTGTGGCAGGGGATGAATTCTCACCAAACATGCACTACATATCATGCATAAAAAAGGATTTGTATTTATATACTGTTCAAAACTACACTATTTAAAAAAAGATAAAAATTGCATAGCAAATATGCAAAACATGCTGTTAGTTGGGTTAGCTTCAAGTCCTTACACCAACATGCAGCTAACAATGTTATTCATTGCTACACTCGTACTGGATATATTTACCGTTTGACATATCCCTAATTGTTCGAGGAAAAAAAGACATTTTGAATCCATCAGTTCGGCAATCAATTTATCAAATTCTGTAATCATGGTCCAGTCTGCCATAGTAAGTTGGGGTCCGCAAAATATTTTCAACGTCATCGCTGAAAATATTATCTTGGGATTTTTTTAAGGGATTAGGTCTAAATTTCAACCTGCCATCTGATAATGATTCCCAATTGAATTCATTTAATAGACTGGTTACGCTAATACAGTTCTCGTACTGCCCCTTTACAAATCTTGCCGATCATCGCTGCACACGTGGTGATTCAGTTACGAGAGGCTTGTTCTCTTCCCACACACCCTTCCCGCCATACCCCTCTTCCCCTAAGCACCCCGAAAAGGTGTGAATGTGCACCCACAGCAAGTGACCGTATTACCAGCCAATGGGATCTCTCTGAGAGGTCACGATGGTACGCGGCTACTCAAGCTAAGGACACTTTTTTACTTGCCGGTCAGTCGAGATCCTCTTCGCAGGAATTAAGGGCGAAATCTGGATTTATCTCTAAGAAAACCACTTCTGTTCCCAGCACTCTCACTAGTGGACCTCCATCTCACCGGGAGCTTTATACACATCCCTATTACTTTCGTCCATTTGAAATAGCTTCCAAGATTTCAAGAATGAATACTGCTAACCACGACGGATTAAGAACCAGCAAACAAAAAACGACCCCTATTTGAAACTTATGCATGCAGACAAGGGTCCATAACTAATAAATAGTAATGGAAGGCAGTATCAATAGCAAAATCTTATCAAATGAACCATCGATCACTGTGTTTCTAGTCTTTTTATGCCGATAAAAGGTTATAATGGGTAGCAGATCCAACCTTTTTCCGTCTTAGCTCCTCTGTGTGAAACCCGTTTTACTCGGGGCTCTGTACTGCGCAATTTGATGCAGCTTCTGTTCTCGCAGTAGAAGTCGCCCGAGCTAACTGCGGGAAAGAGAGCACACAGGAAGCACACCATTTTACACGATGCACGCTTGTGAGCAGATGTTCGAGGAATTTCTTCGTAGACTACCCGCCCAATCCGAGACTGTTTTGTTGTGGCATAGAAAACAAATTGTTCGCAGCATTTTTTACGATCCGTTGGGTTTGCCAGGGAGGACGCGGATACAGAGGAGGCCAGAGTATTAACTGCTGCTTTAGGAGTGTCTTTTCGGGGCTGCAGGGTTGATGAGAAGACGCAAGACGCTAGGGCAATGTGGACTCGGGCACGGATACGAAGGAGGAGGAGAGGAGGAGGTGTAGGGGAGTGATTAATAAGGTGCAAAAGGAATTAGGGGTGGAAGAGGGAGGGGACGAGCAGTTCAAAGCACATGAGTGACAGGAAATCAATACACTAGATGCGCCTGAGGATAAACAGGCATGCTTAAGAGAACACGACGATATTAATCTACATCTACCTAATACCCTGCAATCCACCTCAAAGGTGTGTGGCAGAGGGTGAATTCTCACCAAACATTCACTACATATCATGCATTTAAGAGGATTAGCATTAATATATTAATTAGTCTACACTGCAATATTTGAATAGATAAATATATCACACTACGCATGCAAAAACGTGCTGTTAGTTGGGTTACCTTCAAGTCCATACACCAACATGAAACTACCTATGCTACCCATTGCTACACTCGTATTGGATATAGTTACCGTTATTCATATCTCTACACGGAAAAAAATATTTTTGTCCTCCGTACAAAAACCCATTTGCTGACTCGGTCTTTGTCCTAAAAGCAAAAGCATATGTCACTCTAGCAATCCAATCGTTGGAATATCAAATGCTCAATGGTGGCTGTAGCAAATGGTATTTGTTCCCCTGCGTTTTTCACGACAACAAATGCGTCTGCTAGGCGAGCTATGATCTTGCCAGCGGAAACTCTGAGCTAAAAAGTTTTGCTGTATGTTGTGAGTGAAAGAAAATGGCTCTAAAGTAAACTTCCCGTTTGTTTGTATGTAGTTAGTAGTGTAATTATGTGGTGGATGTTGTCTGGACGCTTGTTGATTCGATCGCCTATTATTGCTGCCGAAGCAGACGAGGTACCCATCCCTAATCAAGATAAGTATTGTATTTATCATATTTTAATTGTTGTCGCAGCGCTTTCGCCCATATCTAGTATTGTTAATCATGTAAAATAAGTGATAAATCCCAAATTCGGTGACCATCCGACAAATAATGGCGATTCGATAAAACCCTACTATTACCTCTTGATCAACTTCATCAAATTGTTCCGCTCTGTGTGCCTTCAGTGCCTTCTGTGGAATCTGTGGAAGAAGAATCCGTGGCATCTGTGGAGGAATCTGTGGAAATCCTCACTATTCGGTAAGTATTGATGGTACTTTTTCAATTTTTTATTAAATTAATTCTTATTTAAATATTTTTAACGATAATTACTGCGAAACTTCGCGAAACAGTTATAACTGTACGTGGAAAAAAGGACATTTTGAATCTGTCAGTTCGGCAATCAATTTCTCTAATTTTGTGATTATGGTCCAGTCTACCATAGTAAGTTAGGGTTTCGCAAAATAGTTTCAACGTCATCACTGAAAATAACATCTTGGAAATTATCCAGGAGATTAAGTCTAAATTTCAACATCCGATCTGACAATGATTCCCATTTTAATTCATTTAATAGACTGGTTACGCTAATAAGGTATTCGTACCGTCCCTTTACAAATCTTGCCTATCTTCGCTGCACACGTTCAAGTTCGTTATCTAGACCGATTTCGTAGGGATCCCATACACTGGCAGCATATTCCAAATGAGGTCTAACAAGGGAAAAGTAGCTGATTTCTCGTATATGTTCGTCACATTTACCCAATACTCTTTTGATGAATTAATAGTTCGTAGTAGAAAGCCAATCGCCATTGAAACCACTCCCACAGAATATGATTTTAGACGACTGTTTCCAGCCATTTCCTTAATAACGTCATTTGTCTATTATTCTGTAATACTCTGATATTAGTAAATACATTTATTTCCTTTTAATGTTCCTTCAGTAACTTATGGCAATTTATCAACAAAGAAATTAAAACTTTGATTTCCACACAAACTGTTATTCACTCGCACGACCGGTTTCACCCGTGTGCAAATTCAATGCTCTAATTTATTTGCTTATATGTTGGAATTCCACAAAGTTACGCCGGGAACAGTTTATTTAATTGCAGTAATTTACACAGGAAACTTTAATTTCCGACCAACTTGCCACACCAACTAACAATCCGTCTTATAGTCTTGGTAACAAGATATGCTAGACAATTCCGGAGGACATTAGACTACTAGAGTCTATAAAAGGAAGCCTGCGCAAACCAAATGACTCCTAGAAGAAGATAAAAGGTTTGTTTGGCGTGCATCACAATTGGAACTCACCCTATTTCAGTTCACTCCCCCTCCCTCCGCCAATCGCCTCCCCTCATAAGCGGCATGATTAATGACCACAATGACCACACCTGTTCAAATCGCCGCTCCATCGCAACCCAGGCGGGATCTACATGTGTATTTATACTTGATTAATTCTTAAGCCCAATTTTGGCTCGTCCCCGTGAAGGGAACAGGTGATGGAAACAAATCAAATTCTGGAGAGCAATCACACGGAGGAAGAAATGATCGAAGAACGCACGATCTCTCCTTGAAGACACTTAAGGCGCCTTTGCACTTCATTTCACGGCAATGCAATCCCATCGACCTATAGAAGCAGAACAAAGATAGAATAAGTGCTAGGGCTACACAAGTGGCCTCTTGAACGCCTCTTGAATGCCTCTTGAACAAGCATTGATAAAACACACAAAGGTGACATTAAGACATTTGATTTTTTTAGCCTCTTAATTTTTGGATTTAAGCATGCCTGAATGAAATTCTAATATGTTTAATGCACGCATATAGTACTTCTGGAATGTTTATTTGCATTTTGTATGAAAAGTAGAATTCGTAATGTGTGTCCCGCAAGATATTCACAGAAATATCTCCTTAAGTACATCTACATCTACATAATACCCTGCAAGCCACCATAAAGGTGTGTGGCAGGGAGGGAATTCTCACCAAACATACAGTACATATCATGCATAAAAAAGGATTAGTATGTATATACTGTTCAAAACTACACTATTTAAAAAAAGATAAAAATAGCAAAGCTAACATGCAAAAACATGCTGTAAGTTGGGTTAGCTTTAAGTCCTTATACCAACATGCAGCTACCAATGTTATCCATTGCTACATTCGTATTGGATATATTTACCGTCATTCTAATCCCTAATTGTACGAGGAAAAAGAGGACATTTTGAATCTGCCAGTTCGGCAATCAATTTCCATAAGTTGGTGATTATGGTCCAGTCTACCATAGTAAGTTGGGGTTCGCAAAATATTTTTAACATCATGCTGCAGAATTTGATTTTCGCTGCACACGTTCAAGTTAAATATTAAGACCGATTTCATAGGGATCCCATACACTGGCAGCATATTCCAAATAAGGTCTGACAAGGGAAACGTAGCTGATGTCTCGTACATAAAGTACGTAGTACAAGCTTAACTTTAGCGCATTTTTGTCGTGAATGTTTGTGATAACTCAACCCCTGCCACACACCTTCAAGGTAGTTGGCAGGGTAGTCAGTAGATAGAGATATAGTGTCCACCAAGATAGGAGTGCGGACAATTTCCACAGCGAGTGGACTTATACCTTCTTTAAAGGGATGTGCGAAAATCTATTGAGCCTTGAGGTCAGACAGCAATGCTGCCAATGAATGCTGATTATACGCCCAATGAGAGCAGCGCTGAAAGTGCCGGAAGTGTGTGCTTTCTAACTCTAGAGCTACTTTTCGGCAATGCTAACGTCAAATTCCTATGCAGTAAAAAACCTGCTAGCCACCACAATGATGTGCGATACGGGGTGAATTCACTTGATCTCTATTTTTCACTAAGCTAAAGAGTGGAAAGGTATGGTTTTTTTCCTTTTCTTCAAACTCTCACCTTCAGTTCAATTTCAATTCAGTTTCAGTTCAGTTCAGTTCAAAAGTTCAATTTGCGAATATATAACTTGATAATGACTGTGTAAGTCGAAACCTAGGTAGGAATTAATGAATTTGTGGAATTTTACAAAGAGAATCATTTTCAATTTGTGAGCGTAGCCAATGGAGCTGAGAAATTGGACCTCTTCAGGAGAGGGGTGGTGTGTGATGGCATATCGAAGATGCATGATGCCTCGATACAATACGCATCTCCTGCATCCCCCCCTCCCCCAGCTATGTGCATCAGCAGCGACTCACAGGTTAGCATGCCGATCCAGCATGCTATAAGGACCTTTATGGTAGCCGGCAGAATATTATGTACAAGTAGATTATTGAGTTTTGTCGTGGCTAAAATCGTTTTTATATTTGAAGCACAGTATTTTAAAATTACAACCATCATATAATTGAAGAATTTCCTTTTGTGTATGCATAATGCTTATTATGATTCGAAGTTATAGTGAATATTAACACTTTCAGTGCGGCATGACGTCAATTGACGTCATAGCATGTTAGGTCCAGTGGCGGCATGACGTCAATTGAAGTCATGCGTACCTTTCTTTTCAAGACGGCTTTTCTCCGCCTCAGCGCCTCGGACGAACTCTGTGTTTGCTTCCCGTCATTCATTTGACTCAAATCTGCTTTGGAACAAGTTTAGTTTCTGAATCATAATTATTTTATTTATGATAAAATCTTCGTTGTTAGCCTTATACACGGTAATGTAAAAGGTAGGTATGAGATTGTAAGTATGTATTTTATTTGTTATTTCTGTTCTAATATCTTTTTAAGTTCTTAATGCATCGCTTAGTAATGTCTCTTCATATACATCTACATAATACCCTGCAAGCCACCATATAGGTGTGTGGCAGGGGGTGAACTCTCACCAAACATTAACTACATATCATGCATAAAATTTGTAATTAAAAATTAAAATAGCAAAGCATACATGCAAAAACATGCTGTTAGTTGGGTTAGCTTCAAGTCCTTATACCAACATGCAGCTACCCTTGGTGTCTTTTGGGGTATTCAAAGGGAAGGAAAATGTTTTGGGGGTTTTCCGATGTGAGGAATTTATAACGGTTTCGCACATCCTGCGACCCCTCTGGAAGGGCTTCTTCAAGCGTTTCCTCAGTTGTACACGAATCACTGGTAGAGGAGGACTAGTTTGCGCCCTTTCGGTATTTGTCGGAGTTCAGTTGGCTGCTTAAGTTTTCATTTGTGGTACGTCATTCAAGTAGTATTTTTACCCTTACTTTTTACTTATTTACCCATTCTTACCCTTAAGGTGGAAGAGACAAATAAATGTGCCGACGAGCTGCTTGAGGCTAATGTATCCCCGAAAGCAAGGATCATAAAATGGAAACCGTTAGCCAAGGAGGAGTTCCTAGTTTTTCTTGGGCTTCTCCTTCACATGGGAGCAATACCCTTGAGAAGGCTGGCTAACTTTTGGAGCAGGGATTTTCTTTTTGATGTTCCTTGCTTTCGGGGTTGCATGAGCCGGGATCGGTTCATGGGCATTCTTCAATCCTTGCATTTTGCAAAAAGCCGTGAACCAAATCAATCAGCTGACAGACTCCACAAAATAAGACCTGTGATTGACATTTTCAATAAGACTATGGGCAAACTAGTGACTCCGGAGCAGAGACTCTGCATTGACGAGTCAATGGTACTCTGGAGAGGCAGACTGATTTTTAGAATTTTTTTGAAGGGGAAGAAGCACAAGTATGGTATAAAATTGTATATGCTGACTGAAACTTCCGGATTAGTCCTGAGAGTTCTCGTGTACACTGGGTCTTCTGATGCTGATGTAGGAGGCAGAGATCATGTTGACAATGTTGTTTATAAACTAATGGAGGGAAGGCTTGATGTCGGCCATTCATTGTTTATGGACAATTATTGCAACAGTGTCAATCTGGCCCACCAACTACTGCAACGGAGGACGTATTGTACCAGCACTCTCAAGAGTAACCGAAAGGCTAACCCCCCTACTATCACCAAGTGCAAACTAAAGAAAGGAGAGATTGTGGATGCATTTACTGATGATGGCATTTGCGTCTTGAAGTGGAAAGACAGAAGGGATGTACTGATGATCAGCTCCGAGTATGGAAGTTGCCCTATTGATGTTCCCCGCCGCAGAGGGCGAGGAACAGTCTCCAGGCCGGAGGCGGTGGCCAGGTACAACGAGGCAATGGGAGGCATTGATCGAGCTGATCAAATGATGGCATATTACCCAATTGAACGCAAGACGCTAAAATGGTATAAGAAGTTGGGCATCCACATCTTTCATATTCTTCTACTCAATAGCCATTTTCTTTACAATAGAATCCACCCGAAATTATCCCTTTTCGATTTTCGTACTGCAGTAATAAGATCTCTCCTCCTACCCGCCTTTACCCCACCCCCAGCTTCTGTCCCCTCCAGAGTACACACTTTGTCAGACCACTTCCCAACGTTACATATAATAGACGATCCCTCAAAACAAAAACGACGACCACAAAAGAGGTGCCGGGAGTGTTATGAAAGCGGGGTTCGCAAGGACACAATTTACTTTTGTCCAGCATGTGAGGGGACACCTCCTCTTTGCTTGAGCCCGTGTTTCCAAAAATATCACAGGGAAAAGTCAAAATAATTTTTTGTATCTGAAAATTTTATATATATGTATATTTTCAATTTGTATATATTTAATTTGTATATTTTCAATTAGTATATTTTCAAGTTTTGTATTTTTAATTTGTATATTTTCAATTAGTAAATTCTATTGTTTGTATATATATCAAATAAATAAATAATGTTCACATGTTGTTTGAAAACTTTTTTACTTAACCTAAAGCCTAGAATGTGTTTTGATGCATAAATTAACGTAAAATTCGGAAAAGAAAATACGATACAATTTTACAATAGTTTTAAAGGGAAGTAAATGTGTTCCTTTTTCATGTTGTTTCTGTCATCGGGGCTATTAAAAGACACTATCTGTTTCCTCTTATATGGTTTTTAGTGCCATGTCTATTCTCTTTCTCCATAAATGTAATGGATAATACTTCTAAAGAGTTGTGGGTGTCAAAGGTTTGGAGGGTGAGTTTGGAAACGGTTATATCTTCATTACACCCTGCTAGCCACCCAACGGGCTTGTGGAACGATGTTTTAGCCTTGAGAAATAGGCCACATTTACGGCTATCTGTCTCTCTATTTGCCGTGTATAACCTGTGGTGGCGATCGTCACTCGGTGCATTGGGAGTGGTATGGGGTAAGATAATATAAAAAGAGGTTTCTGAATTGTTATCACCAACAAGAAAAGCAGCATATGCCGAACATTGCAAAGGAAGAGTTAACGAAATTGAATTAATATTGAATTGAATTGAGTAGTGAGGGCGATTGAAGTTTGAGTGGGTTTTCAGTAATATAATATCTTTAGCTCAGTATATATAATTGCTTTCACATTAAAAAAATATTATTGTTACTTTGATTTAACTATTAAATAAATGCATTATAAAATTACGTATATATTATAAGGGCCTTCCATGTAAAATAATGGTGGGTCAGAGCTAATACTGATGAATAATACCACAAAGGTGTGTATGAAGACAATTCTACTAAAGTGGGGGACATACATTTGTTTCCGTTTTTACCAATTTTTTTATTAAACGTCTAAAAACTTCGTATGAGAGAACACAAGCAAAGTAAACGACCTCGTTCATTCCATTACAGGAAAAGTTGAGGAGAAAAAATGAGACACATGGGTAAGACATATGGGAGAGTCTTTGTTGAACAACAAGGGCGATATTATAATAGCAAAAACAAAATAAAAATTGAACGAGTTGAATTGCTTATTTATAAGGTTTTGACAAACTATATCAAATAATGAGAAACAAAACGTAATGGAATGAAGATTGAACGAAAAAAAAACTTAAGCAATTTACGGGGTGGCTATGCAACCCGCAATATTTATTAAAGGTTCTATTCCGTGGCGGATGACGTCAATTGACGTCATGATTAAAAAAATTTTTGTAATAAATTTAAAAACAAAAAAACCAAAAAGATTATTGAATTTCACATTTACATACATTTCTACAAACGAATAATGAAAAAAAAATATTCAGCCACTAGCAACAATTTACAAATTATATAAGCCGCACTGAAAGTGTTAATATCAAACTACAAAAAATAGGAGGGCAGCACCTGATATAGGAATTGTGAGATATTTGTACTTTCAATATGAGTGGGGATAACCTACTATACTAGCGGACCTGCGGCCCGCTTTTACAGGCAGTCTCTGTCTGGTGTGCTCTTGAGGTGAACTTTGTGATCTACTGTCAAATCAGATTTTACAGAGTGTTTGTAAACTACTGATTACACATTACCAATAGGTGGCAGTAGTGCTTGTGCTTCAGGCAGGCAGTTACTGCTTCACTACTCAAAATAGTCTCTGCATTTTTTTACGCTTCTGTGCACCAACTTTTCACAAGCATTTCGTATGCAGAGAGAAGGAAATGGAAATTTTATAAATAGTGAAATTTGTCCTTCCCTAATTATCGTATATATATTTTGTACTTTTTCCTACGCCATATTTTCATTTTTATGTAGTCTCCCACTCTCAAAAACCACATTTTTTACATCTTTCTCTGCACTACAAACTGCTAATAATCGAAAACTACTACCAGCCATACAGACATAGAATCCACACTCAACGCACCAAACCTCACCTTTTCAGCTCAAAACTTCCGAGAGACCAAAACAAAACGGATACAGAATGACTGACTGACTGACTGACACGCTACAAAATGACACCCAAATTACACCCAAACCGATGCAAAGGTGGCTGTGATATTTTTCTGGGGTCGTCTGGGTGGTTTAAAAATAGAATTGGTCCTATTAACCCTTTTCAAACATTTTAGATTGGTATGTAAGTGAATGCTTTTTTTTTAAATTGATGAAAAATGGAATGTTCTAGGAGGTTTTAATATAGCCGATCGAATGGTTTTGACGTAATATTTGGTAAATATTTTACTCAAAGCAATGTAAAAGTTGGTGTAATATATTTCTGGAATCGTCTCGGTAGATTTATGTTAAAATTGCTTTTTGAGCTTTTGGAAATATTTTAGTTAAAACACTTGCTTGTCTACTGTGTAACATATAGGATGGAACGCAAACACCACAAAATATTTGGGGATCTGAGCAAGGTACTGGGTGCCTATTTCAAACGTATCGATTGCGTTCTAAAATTTCTTCTTGAAGTGAGTTTACTACCCAAAATTTAAGACGCATTGTAATCTGCCCAACAGCTCTAAATTCAACTCTTTTTCCATATGACCAATACAGAGTTGAGCCTATCGTGTCAACTCATAGCTTACACTATTTCTAAGTAATACTTATATGCTATTCCACATACTTACCAAGTATTATTTTTCTAACACATATTTTTAATCTGGTTTATTAAATGTGCGAAATGACCTTAGTAGCCACAGGACCTTAAGACAATTACATCTTTTAGGTGGAGATATAAGTGAATGTTTTATTTTAAATTGATAAAAAAACGGAATGGCTTGGGTTTAGGACAGTCATTGATAATTTTAAAATGGTGTGTGTATTTTCGAACTTTAGCAACGAACATTAATACATAATAAACATTTTATAACCTTCTTTCAACTGTTAGTAAAGTAGGTACTTCAAAACTCATAGCTTTGAAATTCACATTTCATACACAAGATCGTGGCCGGTAGGCAAAAACTGTTTTGTTTCACTATCTGCACATCGAAAACGTCAATTAATATTTCCGCACTTACAAATTTGATTGATGAAACTAATTCCACTTTCTTCAAATACTTCAATCTAATTTTCGTCCCCTTACCAAAAGCGTAAACACATTTACTTAGCAACGTAAACAAATACGCATAGTAATGGATACTGGATTCTCATGTTAAAAGATAGACCAGTTTTCTCTTGTGTTTTTCTGTGCATCACAAAGTGCTAAAAACCCAAAACTACAACCAAATCATACAGACGGAGAATCCACACTCAACGGACCAAACCTCACTCTTTTGGCTCAAGACATGGGAGATAATGAATCAAAACGGATACAGAATGATGAACTTACTGACTGACTGACACGCTACAAAATTAATATACAGGGATGTACTAATATAAGTAGATTCTGCTGCACACCTTAATGGAGGTTTGGAGGTATGGATATGGATGGTATGGAGGTTGCTCGATATGGATGACGAATCATATCGAGCAACAGATAACGTCCTTGAATTCGCGAGACTGCGCATTCCAGAGCGGTAGCGATCACTGTGTGCTGCAGGGCGACGTTTCTCTCGCCCGACAAGCGATCTTCTTTGTCCTTCCTCGCAAGCGCGCTCGCTTTTAGAAGGACGAAAAGGAATGCGGGTCGCGCGGTGGATTCTGGGACGGAGGGCGAGGGGGTGAAAAATAGACCCGAGCGGATAAAGGGGAGTGGTGTGGTCTGGCATCCGCAGAGGGAGGGAAGACATCCACTGTCTCCATGCAAGCCAGTCGGCACGGAGGGCGACGGTCGCCTAGCTACAGCCCCAATCACTGTTGGTGGGTCAGTCGCAAGGATTACTGGGGTGAAATGCGTGCATTACCACATGATAAGGTCAATAAACAATGATGAGGACGATCACACACCTTTATCTTCATCTACATAATACTCTGCGAGCCACAGCGAGAGGGTGTGTGGCAGGGAGTGAAGATCACCAAACGTACTATGCACATGAAACTAAGATCTAGAATGATAGAACTTCATGATGACACGTTAGATATAAGAATCAAGTGCGACGAAATGGTTAGTATCTACATAGTAATGAAGTCATTACTGTTTAGAAAGGCAATTCTCTTAACATATTTATATGTGTAGGTATTTCCCTAAAATGCAAGGGTTGGTAATTTTAAAATATGCATCATGCACAACAGACTACTCTAACAATATCACACCTCCACATCCCATTGCTATGCTGCCTATTGTGCTCTCTTATAGTACGCGGGAAAAATGTTTTAATTCCATCTGTAGAGGAATCTACTTCACCGATCATTTATGCAAATCTAGTATTATACACAGGAATACGTACATCACACATTTACAGTGAACCTATTCGTTTTAAATTTCTGCTAGGGATTAAATTGTTATTTTAACTTAATGTCTGATAATGATTCCCATGCTAATACATCTGTTAATTTTAATGCTCTGCTAATCCTACACCTTTTAACAAACCTAGCTGTTCTATCCTGCACACTGCCTGGCTCTTTGTTGAAACCTAGTTCATTCAGACCCCACACACTGGCAGCATAATCTAGGTGGGGTCTAACTAGTGAAAAGTAACATCGCTCTTTTGTCTTCTCATCACATTTCCGGAGTGATGATGGTGAAGTAATGGGAATGGGTCAGGAGAAAGAAGGAGGAAGTCGGAAGGCAGAGGGCTGTCAGCGGCCATCGGGGTATTTGTGGGTTCTGAGGGTCACTGCTGAAGAGAGAATGCTGGAAGAACAAGATGAAGTGAGAAAGGAAACGACGCTTGGGGTTAGCACGGAGTGAGAGGCAAGGTTGCGGATCAAAATCAAGAATCTTTGGAGCCATCAGGTTAATACAATGCGGTGTAGCGGAGCAGGAATATCACCCCATCAATACGTACCCAAACAGAAGAAATATCAAAATCAGAGTGATTGTAATTATTGTTTAGGAGTTGTTTTCAATCATTTTTACCATATATTTTTTTAAGGAAAAATGTTATCTTCAACAAACGCGAGACTTGAATGAGAGTTCACAGCAGCAAAAATAAGTTCTTTTATCTCGTATAATTAGGGATATGAATAACGGTAAATATATCCGGTGCGAGTGTAGCAATGGATCACATTGGTAGCTGCATGTTGGTATAAGGACTTGAAACTAACCCAACTAACAGCATATTTTGCATGCTATAATGCATGTTTGGTGAGAATTCACCCCCTGCCACACACCTTTATGGTGGCTTGCAGGGTATTATGTAGATGTAGATGAAGTATCTAATATGTCCCTTCCTGATGGTAAGAGACGAAGCGATTTTTTTTCATTTATAAAGGAATCAGTGTATTTGAAATAATATAAACAAGTGGGTAGAAAAACTAAGACAAACAAGTAAATGAAAAAAGTTCAGGTAGGATGAAAGAAGCCCAAGTTTGACTGATTGAGACGGACTGTACTAAAGAGTAAGATGGAAAAATTCTGGCACTATCAAGGCACATAGAACTGCAAATAATACAGCTATTAAAAGTAATGAATGTAATAATTATGTTAGCGCTTGAAGGTATCCGTATACTTAAATTTAAAATGATAACAAGTGATTATGGAATGTGGCTGTATTTCGCCAGGAACCATGACAGAAGGTTTGATGGGAAGTGATTGGAGAGTTTGGGGAAATCTCTAGAGCCGTGAAGAATGATCAAGAAAGGAAAACTAGTAATCAGGAGTGTGTAAATGGGAAGTCAATAACTCGGTATCAAAATACGGGAAATTATTCTTAGTAAGGGTCATCTGAGAGGATAAGGGATGTTGGATTCGGGGGCTCTGGGTACAATGGGGAAAAAGTTGATTTACGGTGTAGCCACGGAAACGGGAAAAAGGTGGAGATAGTAGTTGCTGGGTGAAGATTGAAGAAGAATGGAGTGATGGCATTGAAGAACAATTGGTTCCTAAAATCTGTGTTGCAACAGATAGTGTGTGAAAGAAGGGAAGTAGAAAAAGAATCGTAATTTGAAGTTAAAAGGGAAGTATGTGGGACCCATACGAGGAAGTTATGATAAAGGAATTAGAGCGTGTGAAATAGAGATCAGGAGTATTTGATAAAGGCCATAATGATAATTGTATTATTGCAACTACTTTGATAGAAAAACTAGGATGGGAAAAATTATCAGAACGTAGGGTAAAATATAATAGTAGTTCCAGTTATTTGGTGGAGGCGACCGACGACTGACGTCATTAGCGCCAGAGAGGATAGGTGGGTCACTTGGTGGAAGAATTAGTTTTCAGGGAACAGAGGAAGGGTGGAGAGAAACCCGACGTCGGCATTAGTTTTCTCTTAAACAAAAGGCGCCAAGGGGACCACGGCTTAACGTCCCATCAGGCGGACGGTGTTTACTTGTATTCTCTCCATTATGCACTCAAGTAGGTCCTGGTATACCAAAGAAAAATCTTCCCGTAACGAGATTTGAACCCCGCTATAGAGGTGCGAGGCCAGTATGCTAGTCACCGCATGAATCCGATCCGCTCAAACTTTAGGCTTAACCTTTTTAAGCAGATTTGATGCCGAAATGTTAAAAGAAGACGCTAAATTTATGTGAAGACTCCTTCGTATTATGATAGGTTTGATCAGATAATAAGAGAGACCTAGATTTAAAATGTCCTCTTCCCCACATATCACATAACAGAACGCAACACGAAGCATAGCAAAGGGATAGTTTGGAGAAATGTAGTTAGAGCAGTCTGTAGTGAATAATGCATGTTTTAACACGACTAACCTATGTATGCTAGGAAAATACAAATAGTTTCATTTAGATAAAAGCGTAGCAAGGACAATTATATCTTATGGATGTGTAAATTGAAAACCATGCTTTATATTCTAAGAGCCTGTTTTAGCTGCTGACTTTTTAAGAAATGCCTATCAGGCATTGCGGATCGAAAGTCATAGACTGAAAAGTCTCAGGAGTACACTCGCATGCCTGGAAGAATTTTCAACTTCTTTCCTTCAGAACGAGTTTTAACCGCCCAATGCAAAACATGTTCCTCGTCCTCGGGTATCTTGTGCAACAATACTTCCTGACTTTCGCTACAGCTTCTGCAGAATGACATGATACAATACTGCACTGTTTTATTGTAATATTTTCTGAGATTCTTGAAGATTATTCGCACGTAAACAAGTGAATTCCTGCGTTCACAACAATAGCCTACGCCAGCTCTATCCCTCAAATCGCCTTGTTTATTGATATCACTTGATCTCACGACATTTTACGACTACTCGTCTATTATTTTCATCCGGGTAAGGAACGCCATATTCACATTCAATAACCATGGCATTGATGATAAAGCATAGGCTGTGTTTTTAATCAAAAAATGAGCTAGCTCATACATACGAGGTCTGTTCAAAAAATACGCGGACTGTCGTCAAAAAACCAAATGTACTTTATTTAGAAGTTACATGTCTGGATTCCCATCAAAGTGCTCTCCTCCCCAACGCACACACTTATCCCAGCGGTGTTTCCACTTATAGAAACAGTCCAGTTATGCTTCTTTTGCAATGTCCTTTAGCTCCTTCATCGCATTTGCCTTAATCGCGGGAATCGTCTCAAATATTCTTCCTTTCAAGGGACTTTTGAGCTTGGGGTACAAGAAAAAGTCACAAGGAGCAAGCTCAGTTAAGCAGGGGGGTGGGGAAGCCTGTTATGATCCTTGACAAGAAGTTTTCATCTTCTTCTGAACGATCAAGCAGTTCCTGACAAACCTGGACGCGATTGGCTTTTTGGTCGTCCGTCATCAGCCACAGATTTCGCAACAACCTTCAAAGCTTCGGTCAAAATCTCGTAAAAAGATCCAACAGATATCCCGCACTCTTCAGCAAGCTCCCTGACGGTCAGACGTCCACTTGCCCGCACCAAGGTGTTGATTTTGTCGAGGTGTGGGTCGTCAGTTGACTTGGAAGGACGTCCAGGACGCTCATCGTCTTCGATCGAATGTCGACCACCCTTAAAACGTTCATGCCACTTGAAACATGCCGTACGCTTCATAGAAATATCACCGTAAGCCGTGTTGAGCATAGCAAATGTTTCAGTCGCAGATTTCTGAGTTTTGCTCAAAATTTCACGGCAAGTCTTTGCTCCTTCAGGTCATTCATTATAAAATCCGACAATGAAATAATCGCACTACACTAAAAACCGCGTTCCTAATCAAAAATGAAGATATCTCCAACGGGAGAACGGCGCTATTATCAGCTGATATCTTAGAGTAAGACTTACTCTAAGGTTGATATGTACAAATCTAGCGACACCAAGTGGATTTCCCTGTAACCAAACGGAGCCGGGCAATTCAAACAGTCCGCGTATTTTTTTAACAGACCTCGTACAACACATTAATACAATTCTATTCATTTAATATTCGATATCGCTCGCTGGCTGTGAGGCGACAGCAGAGCCATATTATCCCTTCTGGGTCGCTATATACACAGCATTAGTTTACATTTGTCAAGTTCGATATTTTCATGCGATATATCGCGATGTTGTACCTGACTTGCATTGCCGGAGGTGGATGCATTCCGGGCTAGTCCGGATGGGAGTGCACCTTTGGCTCAGGGGAAAAAGCGAAGCGGGGCGGAGGTGTGGGAAGAGGCGGATGCCTCACTCCTCTCTCTCTCTCTCTTTAAATACAACAACAGGCCGTAAATTTCGGCCGGAGTATAAACGGAACTCGGCCACCTTCCACTGGCCGCCCACTTCAGTGCTGCAGGTAAGGAATGAATACGAAACAGGAGGCTAAGGCAACTTACTTAATTTTATTACTGTATCATAACGCTAAAATTAAATTGTGTTTTTGTTTAAACGGGAATTTTATTTACCAACCTATTGCAAACTTTGTTACACAATATAACAATACGATAAATTAAACTTTAAAACCACACGTGTTAGCAAGGGTCGCTCTAAAATTCACTCGTTGTGAAGGGATTTAGTGATTCCATTAACCTCGATAACACGACTGATAGCCTAAATAACCTTGATAACACGACCCTCAACAAAAAGAGCACCTCGATAACAAGACCCAAGTTTCCCTAATCCCCTTGAGACACTTCTTATCGTGGTTCTACTGTACTACGTTTAACAGACCCCCCATTCTACTCTCGTAAATGATCCTTCCAGATTTCCGGGTAGTTTCAAACTGGAACTTAATGGTCGATTGCCCATACCTTTAAAGATGATATCTGCCTCTTAATGTGAACCGCATCACAGGAGTCGTACAAAGTTAAATGAGGCCATGGAGTCAGTAGGGCGATTGGTGCAAAGAGCTTGGCCAGCCATTGTACTACGTTACCGGACGATTCGAAGGCCACTCAACACTGCGTGCCATCTAGCGAGTTCTCATCCAGGTGCTGGGCGCATGTGCGGGTTAGGCTTCCCTTCTTACATATAGGCTTCCTTGCCTCCCTTTTTATTTCCTTGCATCGTAGTTACCATTAGATCAACACAAGGTTGTGGCCATTGTAAATATCTCTCCAAGAAAGCACTTGCTCTGTTCCAACTGGTTCTTGTATCTCTTTCAGACTAGAATGCAGTCAATTTGGTTAAAGGTTGTGATGAAAAAAATGCAGGAAAGAAGAAGCATGACATGGGTTGTAAGAAAGAAAATAAGAAATTGGATGGGACACATTCTACGAAATGACCGTTTGACTAAAAGATAAAAATGAGGGAAATATTGAGGAAGTAGCCACGATTTACTGACGGTACTTCGGGCACCAGTGCTTTTCCAGGATTCGAACTTTTCCTTATTACGTCTGCCGGTATGAAGATAATAAGTTTCAGTTTTCACTGTTCGATGCAATAGTAATGTTACTTTGTCGCAAATGTCACATGGCTCGACGGAATTGTAAGACCAACAACGCAAGACGGTGCTGCAATCGCGATAGTGCGTCGTATAAGTAGCAGAACACGCTTAACCTGATTTCTGTGATTCTATACAATATTAATGCTCAAAAAGGTGTATTTTCATAAATAAACTATATTACAAGTCATAAACGATTCTGTGGATTTAAAAATATTTCTCTCTTGCTCTCCCCTATTTATGGGCGAGTGTTTTGTGCATGTTCTCTCATCATCATCAGTTGGCAACCCTGGGATTGGAATTATGCATCTCCACTGAATTCTTATGCCGACTAATCTCTTCATATTTACGTATTTCCTCTCTCTCACGTCCTTCATCACTTGTTCCATATATCTCACACGAGGCCTTCCTTTGCTGTTAACTTTCCGTTCACTTGTCCTTCAACGATTGCCTTCATCAGGCCATCATGTCTTAAGATGTGGCCGATTAAGTTGTCCCGTCTTCTTCTTAGAGTTTTCGAACGACTACTCTTTTCTCCCACTCTACTGAGGACTACCTTGTTACCCACTGGGTCGATCCATTTAATCTCCACCTTTCTTCTTAAGCATCACATTTCGAATGCTGTCATCTCGATTCCTCTGTAGTTGTTATCGTCCATGCCTCGCTGCCATAGAGAAACACGCTCCAGATGTACAGTCACACGCAAAAGTAAATGTGCATTGCTTCGCAGCGCCACCGCTCCAGACCCCATTTAATAGCCTAAATAAATATTGTAATGTTGGTAGAACGCAAGAAGATGGGCGTGGTAGTCCGTATCACAGGATAAAGAAGGGAGTGGAGGTAAAGGGGCGAGTTGACGAAGCGAAGGGGAAATATTTTGTAGCTCACGGCGCGTGCAATTTAACTGCTGCCTCCTAAACTCTTGTAGCCTTCGGGAAAATCTTATGCAGAAAGCAGTGGAGGAAGACGGTTCCGAGTCTCCAAGGAACTAGAGAGAATCGTCTAGTTGAGAGGTGAAAAGAAACAGCTAGACATTCCACGGCATGCAGTCTATGAAACGCCATTATGAGTTTTAGCATGTTATTTAAACCTTGGACTTGTCAATTACATTGACCCTGGTTCCATAAATATGCCATATTCTGATGAATATTCATTAAAACATAATGAGGCTATTTCGAAAAATTCCAGCATTTCATGTTCAAGAGAGCGGGTTTCTGGGGGCCAGCGATATATCCCCACACGTCGCAAAGAAAAGGAAATAAATCCGTGTGTGGGCTACCCGCCTTTCGTGGTGAAAGGGCTAATCTGCTTGAAATTACAGTTTGGTAAACGAGAAACATCGTTTTTTAAATTTGTCCTCTACTTCATTCACATATATCAATTAAAGATTCTAGTAAGTTTTAGGAAATGATGGCAACGCTGGTAATGAGTAAATTAATTAAAAAATTGCAATGAACCCGGAAACATATATTGAGGTATAATACATGAGAATAAATCCAAGTTCAGGCTTACTTATAAAGAAAATTTTATTTGATATTTTCAATATTTTTAGCGTCTACCTCAGCGTCCAGTACCTTGAAGGTGGATTTTTCTGGATCAAAAAGTTTCAAATAATCATGGATGATGTCCTACGGAATTTCACATATCCCTCATTTGTGCCTCCAGATCTTTTACTGCTATAATATTACTAATTATTTTCTGCTAGAGGATGCTTATTGTGCGCAGCTCCAGCAAAATATTGAGATGAGTTCTGACCATATGATCCAACTCAACGATGCTTTGCTTGCTGCCACACCTGATTTTTAAGCGTTGAGACACCTAGTTTGAATTGCGACGAAAATCCCTCAACCGTCAGTCGTCCTTTCTTCACAATGCCGAGAGGGAATTGAAGTGAAACCTCTGTCTATTTGAGAGGTCAAATGGTTGGAATGGTAGCCGCCGGCCAGTCTTTGGAAAATGTACCGATGACGTTAGGAGTCCATCGTAATACTGTCCATAAATGGGTGAGACACGCCAGAGAAAATCCTGATACACATTTAAGTAGACCTCGCTGCACAACAGCCGATGAAGATGAAACTATCCAGTAAGCTGTTCAGAACATGCCAGTGAGAGCTGGAGGAGCCGCCTCTGTTGGGAGAGAACTGAACCTAGTATGCAGCCATGATACAGTTAGACGCCGTCTCAGAGAAAGGGGTTTCTTTCATCACCAGCCAGTCAGGAAACAGCCATTTACGGAGGAACATAAAGCTCGTAGAGTACATTTTGCCGCCGCATATGTAGAAATGCCTCAAGTGTTTTGGGACTTGTGCATATTTTCCGACGAGAAAACGTTCCTGTCGGATGAAGTTGGAAATATGCAACTTTGGCGCCCACCCCTTACCAGGTAATTATCTACTAAGTCAATTACTTATTATTATTTTTCTATGGGTACAGGTAGATCAAGGGCAATATATTCTTCCAAATACCTCAAATTCCACATAATGTCCCTCTTTAGGCCCGCAATTTTCCAATTTCCAATTAAAATATCCATATTACTAGTTCTTATCCCGGAGTCTTCGCAATCACTTCTTATTCTCTTTTTCGCAATTGGTATTAATACAGTTTTCCACGAAATTTTCCGGCCAAAATCCCTCTTTATATATCTGACAAATAAGCCCAAATAATTTCTCCCTTCCATCGTTTCCTAGGTTATTTAATAATTATGATGGGATAATAATGCCTACAGCACTTCCTGCCTACGTTTCTTGCGATGCCTTCACTATCCAATTTTCTGAATATCAACTCATCCTTATCTACTTGCTTATCCTCTTCTATTCCAAAGCTCTTATGCCTGCCATTGATTTCATGGAGTTTTTACACATATTCTCTCCATCTAAGCTGAATCTGTTGTGGTTTCACGAGTAACCCCCCTGGATTGCCATTTGAGCAGGGTTTCGTTTTCCATTTCTTGATGCCGGATGAAATTCCAGCCTTCGGACAAAGGACATCAATCCCTCTGCCTGTCTGTAGACCTCTCCACATTGCTTAGTCTCTTTTCCCTCACTATCTCTGTTTCTCTCCGAAATCTGTTATTCTTTCCCTAATATCATTTCTGCCCAGCTCCGCGTTTTCCTTATTCCAATTCCATCTTTCCTAAATGTCTCTATCATTTCTGTTACTATGTATTCTGTAATATGATTTATTGATCATCCTAGCACAAGGGTGGCGAACAATTTGCTGATTGAGTGCCAAAGTTTATGAAATAAGAGTACACTCTCTCGACTCGCGTGCCAGCCCATCGAGTGAGATAGAGGTATCGATCGAGCGCCCTCTCAGCTCCGTTTGCCGAAATAATTGTTCCGCGTGCCACTTTGGACACATGTGCCATAGGTTCGCCACCCCCGAACTAGCGTCTTCTGTTCCCATTGTCTAATATTTCCCATTATTCCTCAACCATTCTACTTTCCACCCCTTCATTCATGTCTCTCTCTTTCTCTGTCACTCTCTCTCCACAAACACTTGATATTCCGTCCGTTCTAATCAGTGCCCCAAAATCTAGTTAATTTATTAATTACAATTCTGAACAATAATACTTAATGGCAAAAATTCTTCATTAAATGTATTCATTATCAATGAGTATATATAGATTGTTTAAATAAATTGTTGCTTACGATTTGTCTTCTAGGTCTGACCCACAAAACATTACTCGGCAACGAAGTTCTGGTCACATTACCATTAGTTTTTGGGGGGCAATAACCGCTGCTGGTCCGGGGCTATTGGTGAAAACCCCAAAAAGAATGACAGCGGCAAATTATGCCGAAATATTGGAAGAACATTTACTTCCCTTCATCTACATCTACATCTATACGATACCCTGCAAGCCACCGCGAGGGTGTGTGGCAGGGGGTGAAGATCACCAGGCATGCACTACTAACATGCAAACTAGCAACTATATTGTCTCATGCAACTTGATTGTTAGTGTCTACAGTATTTAAGGGGTAAGACATGCATCATGCACTACATTATACTCTAGAATATTTCCCCTACCTATCCCTTTCCTATGCTGCCTATTCTGTTCTCTTATAGTACGAGGGAAAAATGCCATTTTGCATCTATCTGTACGACAATCTATCTCTCTAATCTTATTTATATGGTCGAATCTAGCATAATACGCTGGTGTTTTTAATATGTGCCTAACATCTTCAGTAAAGCTATCCGATTGAAATTTCTGCAATAGATTTAATCTGAACTTTAACCTACGCTCTGATAATGATTCCCACCCTAATTCTTGTATTAATTCTGATACACTACTCAACCTCTCGTAACACCTTTTGACGAACCTAGCTGCTCTACGCTGCACACTGTCTAGTTCTCTCATCAAATTCCCCCTTCAAAGCAGAAATAATGCCGGAGGGTGAGAAGGTGACGTTTGTCCATGACAATTCACCAGTGCACCGAGGCAACGTTGTCCGTCATTTTTTTGCCCAACACCCTCATACTCATATTAATGTGATTAACTGGCCAGCACGATCACCAGACCTCAATCTCATCGAAAACGTATGGGTATTGATGGCGCAGGAGAGAACGACTGATAATATCCTAGCAGACGAAGATCTGGAGGCACACGTGAGGGATGTGTGGAATTCCCTAGGGCGTCGCCCGCGATTATTTGAAAATATTTTTCTGTCAATGAGAACCCGCCTTCAAGCGGTACTAGACGCTCAGGGAGATGACATAAAATATTGAAATAAAATTTTCTCCTTAAGTAAGTCTGAGCTTGGGTGTTTTTCTCATTTTAATACGCCAGTACAATATCCTGGTTTGATTGTAAATATATGTTTAATTTACTTAGACCACATTGCATAAATGTCATCTCCTATCACTCACTGAAATCTTTTTATTGATATCCATGAATAAACTGGAAAAACGCAAAGATGTATCTCATGTGTAGAGAAGTAATTTGTGGCACATATTAATCACATAGCTAAACTCTAATGGTGTTCCATATCGTTGAACGAAGACCTTGCAATTTTTTTCCCCAGTTCTTCTATCCACGTCTCAAAGTCGGTGATTTGCAGTAGCGTCTTGAGGAAACGGATGCCGTCTCCGTCAACCTCTGTCCGTATAAGATTTTGGTCGAAGTTTAATAGTTCCGAGGGAAGCAGTTCAATTGCACACTCCGCGCGCAACTAAACCTTTCCGCTCGGGTCCGTGAACTTAATGCTGCTTTCTCATCTATCCTGCACGACAGACAACCAAGTTCATCTTCTCCCGGTATGCCAACATTGAAATATTTTCCATTTGTATCGAATGGGCGGCGGACAGAGAAGTTCTTCACATTTACTTTTGCGTGTGACTGTACATTCTAATGAATCTTTTCCTTATTTCCACGCTAGTACTTTCAGCTGTAAGTAAATTCTTCTTTTGATAGAATGCCATCTTTGCCTGGACTAAAATAAAAAATGGGCCCGCAGATGCATTTGATTCGATTCAACTGAGCAATGTGAACTTCAGCATATTTTATTAAAAATGGCAATTCCTCATTGAGGCTTCCGCGTAGTGTCTGGTTTGAGGATCCATTCGTTTCGGGATACCATACGTTGGCGGAACCACGGAAAAAATATCCACGGCTCTTGCCAAACATAACGTCCTGACCAGGTACACCTGCGTCGCCAAGACAAAGGACATTTTGTGCAGAGGTAAAGACCTCACGCCGATGGAAGAATGGAGCGGCATATACGAGGTCAGATGCGATTGTGGGAAGGCCTACATTGGGCAAACATCGAGAGCCTTAAAGACGTCCGCATTCAAGAACACAGGAGAGCGACAAAGAACAGACAACCGCGACTCTCAGCCATCGCGGAGCACTTTTGGGAAGGCCCGGCCCACAACATCAATTTCGACGGAGCCAAGCTGATCAAGACCGAGAAACGCTATTTCCCAAGGCTCATACGCGAGGCGATCGAAACGGCCAAAAACCCCAACAATTTCAACAGAGAGGATAGCATAAGCTCCCCCATACTTGGAAGCGCCTAATTGAGAAAACTAGTCAAACGGCCAATGAAAATGCGCCCACTTGAACACCAGAGCGCAGAAGTAAATGGTATATAAGACGGTAAAAATCTGCTATGAAACACTTCAGACCTGAAGACGCGAACTGAAACGTTGGCGAAACTGTTGTCCCCCCAGAATGGACACACGCGGAGGAAATCCCGAAACAAATAGATCCTCAAAATGGCAATTATTTAATTTTAAAAAATCTGACAATTCAAATAAATTGAAATTTGATTGTCGCCCGACCCAAAAACATCATGATAATTTGGCAGGTTAAAGCGTACCTAATGTTGAATGTGGAGTTGGTGAAAAAAGAATTTAAAAAAATTACACGCGATCGCTCGATAATCCATCCTATTTCTAATTCCATGTTTTGGCAGTGCTATGAATGACCACACCGATATCTGCTCGAAAGACTGCCATCACACTGAGATGAACCAAGGGATATTACTCATAAGCTTGCCTTCCGAACTGAACTTCAGCAATACTTGCCTTATCATAGAGCCGAATTAATACTAACACCCAAAAACACTTTAATTAAAAAGAGGTTCTAGGAATCTTTTTTTGGAATGGTAAAATCACCCACTATAGATATATGTCGGCAGTGTAAGCGTCATGGCAGGAAAATTTCAGCTTTGAGTTTTGATGCAATTCGATCATCAAAGGGTTTCTTAAAAACATCAGCTGTTGCTAAAAAGTATTTTACCACGAACCTGCACATGAAATTGTTAAACATTAAAGAGACTATAGGCACCCATATCTCACGCCCCTTCAAAATCATGAACCCTTAATTCAACGTTCGGAGGCACTTCTGGGGCCTCTTATCAACACCGTGATCTTCCTCTCGTGCTAAGAGGGGAAAGCAACGAGGCTCAGGTTATGCAATCCAAGTCGCACAATGTGGCGACAGCAACGATTCAACTTGGTGACCAAGCACTGGTGTCAAAAGGACTGAGAAGCCCTTCCAGGGCTGGTGTGGAATCACGGATTCTAATTTCGCGTATCGCAATCGTTATCGTTATCGCTTACCCCTAGATTAGCGCAGGGTTAAAAATAATCGTCTATAAAATTCGCTCCACTGATTGTAATAAACGATTTGAAGTGCTGTACGAAAAATGAAGAACGGAGATCACGTTCTCTCATAGATACGTTTAATCGATAAATAACGATAACGTTAGCGCACGCGTTATGAAGATCGAGGCCCTGATTTGATTCCCGATGCGCCATTTATGTAAGCACCGAATCGAGGCGTTGGTCCTTCGAGGGATGAGTCAAGCTGTGAGGGCTGAGATGTGGACTAAATGAAGAGGAGGGGACATGTTGCCGCTAAAACCACATCCCTCCTCCACACACACGCGAGTCGTGCTCTCCCGACGAGCGGCGTGCAGCCGCTCCGATTCACGGGCCGTTCACAAGCGAGGAGAACTGAATATTCAGATGCAAGCAGACGTCCGACCACTATGGGGCACGGAGGTAGCGCTCACTTTCAAAATCCTACAACTTTTGAATGAATTGAGATATTGACATGAATTTTTTCTTATTTGAAAGCTAAAATCCTAAGGAATAGAGGACTTATATGCATCTAATGAAAAAAAGCAATTTCTGCACATAAATGATAACAATATCAATTAGCATTTAGTGATTTTTCGAGTCACAATTATCATGTCGCGGGACTCGACACATTCAAAATCGATTTATGGCTAAACTATTTACCGCATGTAAAAAACACCAATGCTTTTTCGCTATATTTCAACAACCAGATAACAAATCTGCTTTTAAAAGTTTTCTAACGTGAATACTACCTAAATCATTTAATTTATTAATAAAAAATTGTTGATAACAAAAAATTGTTTATTACTTACAATTAGACTTGGTTTCGTCTTATTATCAATGAGAATTAGAAAAATAATAATGTGTATATTTCTGGTTTTGAACATTTATTTTTCGCTGATTTATTTTAGTCTGTAAAAATAGTTGGAAAAAAATACGGAATTCGCACACTTTCTGCAGACTTTTATTGCTATTTTTCATTAAATGCATATTTTTACTCTTTTCCTTAGTGTTTTAGCTTTCAAATAAGAAAAATTTTATGTTAATATTTCGATTCATTCGAAAGTTGTATGATTCTGAAAGTGACCTCCGGGAGCCATAAAGCGGCGCCAACCGCCACGGCGCACAGTGGGCTGAAATCGAAAGAATATGACCAAAATTCAAAGAGTGATTTTTTTCAAGCCAGGAAGCTGTATCTTTGCATGCATATTCTCAAAAGATCTGTGCATGTGATGATGCAAGGCATTTTCCATACTACTCAACAATTAACATGAGGTCAAAGTTGCTCAAATTTCGCAAAAATGGTCTAGACTCAATTTTCGGAAGAATTCATCTAAATCAAGCCCTTGCTGAACCTTTATGGGGTAAGAATTGGAATAAAAGATGATGAAATTAGATGTAACAGTTTTTAATCTTTGTTTCAATGCAGTCAACTTAGATATTTGCTGTTATTTACCAAAGATATTAGACAAAATGGAAAACCCTCATTTTTGGTCATTTTTTTAATATATGTAGAGAAAAAGTAAATTGCATCGCCAAGCATCACGGAGTAACTTATATGGAGAACACTACAAAGCTTCCATAGTACGAATCCGATGAGTTATGCTGCGACGCCGAGTTTCACATTAGTTTTTCGATCGCGCGGTCGAGTCTGGTCCAACCCGCCTGCAACAAGGGGCGGCAAGTGTGTGGAATGGATTGTAGCCGCATCCACTCCGCTATGGAGATTTTCGAGATATAAACATTGAAAAGAGCCTCCATCTATTACATTTTGAAGAAATCGCGGAAATAATTACGCATTTTATCACGTGGAGCAAAGTTCTAGGAGGTACTGAAAGATTGCTTTCTTCGGGTGCACCACGGGCGTTTCTCTTCTTACCAACTTGACATTGCCTACTGTAAAATACGTACAGTTTTAACGGAGACAGCATGCGTACCACACAGGATTCTTGTCTCTTCGAGGCCACCGACCCACATTTGGTGCCGCATGGCTGCAACGGTTAAACTCGAATAAGTGGGGCCGAGAACAGGTAGTCGAAGGGTGGGTGGGTCTGAACCTCGCGAGGGTCCGAATCCGCGACCCTTTTCCCAGCTCAGAGACCCAAAGCCGGCCGCTCTTCTCGACCCACACAGCGGGAGGCTCCCTCGCCAAAACCAACCGTGCTCACTACAATTTTAACTTTAACAACTACGTCATATAACAACAAATTAATATTTTCATCGTACTCCCGATAATTGTACGAGTAAGTGCATCTTTTAATCGTGGTCCTACGATGAAAATTAACAATTTTGCGAACATTGCTAAAAACGTGGTCCTCAACAGCGGGAAATTTGGCAACAACGCAGCGATTCCCCCTCCAATTTTCCGTTTCTATTAAGCGGAGTAAGCTTGCAGAGGTTTTTAACGGGTGTAGCTTTCACAATGAACGTTGTTGAAGTGAGTGATGGGATTCGTAGTATTAATCTAGTTTTAAGACACTGTGCTGTGAATGTGCTCAGAAAAGAAATAAACTGTCTATTTGCGTCAGCCTGTGTCGCTTTCTAATTCAGATAGAACGAGAGCCACAAAGATGTGTAAAAGACTGCACTGTAAATCGATTGAATTCACGTCAGAAGGAGGCTCATCTATTGAAACACCAAGCAATAAACTATTGCAGATTCATAGAGAAGTTCAGGTTAGAATCGCGCACAAATCCTTACAAAACCTTAAGTAATTTTCTACATCTACATCTACATAATACCCTGCAAGCCACCATAAAGGTGTGTGGCAGGGGGTGAACTCTCACCAAGCATGCACTACATCTACATCTACATCTACATAATACCCTGCAAGCCACCACAAGGGTGTGTGGCAGGGGGTGATTTCTCACCAAACATGCACTACATATCATGCATAAAAAAGGAATAGTATTAATATAGTAGTCAGAACTACACTATTTAAAAAAGATAGAAATTGCAAAGAAAACATGCAAAAACATTCTGTTAGTAGGGTTAGCTTTAAGTACTCATACCAACATGCAGCTACCAATGCTATTCATTGCTACTCTCCGATAGGACATATTTACCGTTATTCGTATCTCTTATTGTGCGAGGGAAAAAGGACATTTTGAATCGGTCAGTTCGGCAATCAATTTCTCTAACTTTATGATTATGGTCCAGTCTGCCATAGTAAGTTGGGGTTCGTAAAATATTTTTAACATCATCACTGAAAATATTGCCTTGGAATTTGTGGAAGAGATTAAGTCTAAATTTCAACCTGCGATCTGACAATGATTCCCATTTCAATTCATTTAATAGACTGGTTACGCTAATATAATTATCGTATCGTCCCTTTACAAATCTTGCCGATCTTCGCTGCACACGTTCAAGTTCATTACTTAGACCGATTTCGTAGGGATCCCATACACTGGCAGCATATTCCAAATGAGGTCTAACAAGGGAAAAGTAGCTGATTTCTCGTACAGAACTCGTACAGAACTCATTACTCGTACATATCATGCATAAAAAAAGGATCAGTACTTTTATAGGTACTGTTCAAAACTACGCTAGGTATTTAAAAAAAGATAAAAATAGCAAAACATACATGCAAAAAAATGCCGTTAGTTGGGTTAGCTACAAGTCCTTATACCAACATGCAGCTACCAATGTTATCCATTGCTACACTCGTACTGGATATATTTACCGTTATTCATATCCCTAATAGTACGAGGAAAAAAGGACATTTTGAATCTGTCAGTTCGGCAATCTATTTCTCTAATTTTATGATTATGGTCCAGTCTACCATAGTAAGTTGGGGTCCGCAAATATTTTAACATCATCACTGAAAATATGGTCTTGGAATTTGTTTAAGAGATTAAGTCTAAATTTCAACCTGCGATCTGACAATGATTCCCAATTTAATACATTTAATAGACTGGTTACGCTAGTAAGGTTATCATACAGTCCCTTTACAAATCTTGCCAATCTTCGCTGCACACGTTCAAGTTCGTTATTTAGACCGATTTCGTAGGGATTCCATACACTGGCAGCATATTCCAAATGAGGTCTTACAAGGGAAAAGTAGCTGATTGTTCGTACATGATCGTCACATTTACCCAGTACTCTTTTGACGAATCCCAGTTTACGATTCGCTTGACCCATTATTTCACGAATGTGTTTACCCCAGGAAAGATCATTTGTCAGTCTCATTCCAAGATATTTAATGGATTCCACGTTTGTTAATTCATTATTACTTATTTTGTAAGTGGTAGGAGGAGAGCTATTCTTTTTCCAAAAGTTCATTACAAGACATGTTTTAAAGTTTAATACTAACTGCCATGTATCACACCAAGTTTCAATTTCTTGTAGGTCAATATTTAAATATTCTTTATTATTTGGGCATAGAATTTCCCAGTACACTACTGCGTCATTGGCAAATAGACGAAGCTTACTTTTTACCACCTTATGGATATCATTTATGTACAAAAGGAATAGGAGTGGACCTATCACACTACCTAGTGGGACACCCGAAGTGACTTTAATTGCCGGTGAGGAAACACCGTCTAAAACAACCCTTTGAACCCTTGAATAAACTATTGCAGATTCATAGAGAAGTTCAGGTTAGAATCGCGCACAAATCCTTACAAAACCTTAAGTAATTTTCTACATCTACATCTACATAATACCCTGCAAGCCACCATAAAGGTGTGTGGCAGGGGGTGAACTCTCACCAAGTATGCACTACATATCATGCATAAAAAAAGGATCAGTACTTTTATAGGTACTGTTCAAAACTACGCTAGGTATTTAAAAAAAGATAAAAATAGCAAAACATACATGCAAAAACATGCCGTTAGTTGGGTTAGCTACAAGTCCTTATACCAACATGCAGCTACCAATGTTATCCATTGCTACACTCGTACTGGATATATTTACCGTTATTCATATCCCTAATAGTACGAGGAAAAAAGGACATTTTGAATCTGTCAGTTCGGCAATCTATTTCTCTAATTTTATGATTATGGTCCAGTCTACTATAGTAAGTTGGGGTCCGCAAATATTTTAACATCATCACTGAAAATATGGTCTTGGAATTTGTTTAAGAGATTAAGTCTAAATTTCAACCTGCGATCTCACAATGATTCCCATCTCAATTCATTTAATAGACTGGTTACGCTAATATAATTATCGTATCGTCCCTTTACAAATCTTGACAATCTTCGCTGCACACGTTCAAGTTCATTACTTAGACCGATTTCGTAGGGATCCCATACACTGGCAGCATATTCCAAATGAGGTCTAACAAGGGCTACTCAAGGGTTGTGTGACGATGAATTGAATACGCTTTGAAAGAAGGTGTTAAAGTACTGGCTTTTTCTACACTGCTGGTGATTCTGATTCCTTTTTTCTCGTTTTTAAGTGTGTGCACTGTGGACTTATTTCCCTGAAGCTCTCTCACATATGACCAAAACGCTTTAGGATTGCTATCTAAATATTCTCCTAACATCTTGCTCTTGAAATGTGATAACGCTTTACGACATGATTTCCTTGCTAATGCTCTCGATTTTTTATAGTTTTGAACTAACTCATTTTTTTCCTCTACCGATAGACCCCGTCCTGCATTTTTCATCCTAGCGTGGCATACCGTTTGTCGCTTTAGTAATTACTTAAGGTTTTGTAAGGATTTGTGCGCAATTCTCACCTGAACTTCTCCATGAATCTGCAATAGTTTATTGCTTGGTGTTTCAATAGTTGAGCCTCCACTTCTGATGTGAATTCAATCGATTTACAGTGCAGTCTTTTACACATCTTTGTGGCTCTCGTTCTATCTGAATTAGAAAGCGACACAGGCTGACGCAAATAGACAGTTTATTTCTTTTCTGAGCACATTCACAGCACAGTGTCTTAAAATTAGATTAATACTACAAATCCCATCACTCACTTCAACAACGTTCATTGTGAAAGTTACACCCGTTAAAAACCTCTGCAAGCTTACTCCGCTTAATAGAAACGGAAAATTGGAGGGGGAATCGCTGCGTTGTTGCCAAATTTCCCGCTGTTGAGGACCACGTTTTTAGCAATGTTCGCAAAATTGTTAATTTTCATCGTAGGACCACGATTAAAAGATGCACTTACTCGTACAATTATCGGGAGTACGATGAAAATATTAATTTGTTGTTATATGACGTAGTTGTTAAAGTTAAAATTGTAGTGAGCACGGTTGGTTTTGGCGAGGGAGCCTCCCGCTGTGTGGGTCGAGAAGAGCGGCCGGCTTTGGGTCTCTGAGCTGGGAAAAGGGTCGCGGATTCGGACCCTCGCGAGGTTCAGACCCACCCACCCTTCGACTACCTGTTCTCGGCCCCACTTATTCGAGTTTAACCGCTGCAACTCCCCCGCCCCCTGCACTCTGGTTGGGTGTAAGGCGAAGGCTCGTCTTATTGCACCGCGGAGATCTTTACGCGGTTATTTGCGGATATTTTTGGGAGAACGTTTTCTAGTCTCCAAAGAAATGCACAAGAGCGTTCAGTTTCATTTATGGAGTGGTGTGAATCATAAGCTTTTCAAAACTTCAGCTCGGATAACACTCGTATTGGTGTCCCTGGGTTGGATCTGTTGAAATTTTCTCTACAACTCCTATCTAGTGGTGTGGATACCTTGATAACCACTTCAAGACTCCTCGCTTTTTCAAGTTTTGTGTACTCTAATAGGAATGCTATTAGAGCATATGATTTGATATTATCACAAATATACATCCCGGTCCCCTGTGGTATAGTTTTTACTAACGGTTTGCGCATTTGTTTAAATCCCAAAAACAATTAATATTTCATAAAATTGATTGTGCAGTTATAATGAATCAATATATTCAAGGACAATTTCCAGTAACACCAGTCCGGTATTGACTATATTACAGCCACCTATCTGGTTTTTATGTAGCCAATTAATAACTCTCAACGGAGAGGGAAAAATTTCAAAATCAAACCATGTAGCAATCACTAATCTTATAACAATATCCACACCAGCAGCCAAGTTGAAATTCGAATCAGGACTTGAGAATGGGACGTTATCGACCTGGCCAAAGACGCTACACTGATTCTGAGCACTAATGTATGATCTCTGTGCATTTCAGTACTCCTCTAATTCCTAATAATCGAGAGAATGTAATACAGGGCAATGATTTTTTCAGGGTTTTTGGACTGAATGATAAATTTTACGCTTAAAGCGCTTCCGCGCTCAATCGTCCCCAAACCTATATATGTACAATCTGCATGAAAGCGTATATTAACATAGCTCTAAGGATAGTCACTATTCCATTTATGATGGCCAAATTAAAAACAGTAAAAATGCTAGTGGAAGAAGTGGAGAATGAGACACAAGGAAAAATAAGGGAAAAGGGAAAATATGATAACAGACAAATAGAAAAAATGTGATACGGAATAAAAAAATCATTTAGATAACTAAACTAATGTTTATTATTTAAATGGGTCATTTGTAATGACGTTAATGGCATTATTTTTTGCATTCAATAGATTGGAATAACAAAACATCAATATTATTGCAGAAATCTTTAATATTATATCAATTCGCTTTTTCGAATATTCTTTTCCTTTGGAGTGTGCGTAAAATTGTACTCACCTATATCCTCATTAAGCTAATAGTTTCGGTTCTCTTTTAGGGGTTAATGATGTTCATGAATGAAGAAAGTGCTTCTATTGTAATCAGACGTTACAAATGTATAAAATTATAATGTGAGTGAAAAATGCGTCATTTCGTATGAAGACAAAGTACTTGTTAAATTGTCTCACCGAAAGGTTGCATTTGGGAGTGAAATATGAAGTTTTAAGGTTTTTCGTTTCGTGATTAAATTAAGAGGTTCTTTTATAACGGATATGCGTCGCAGTGAGAACGAAGTTAACGAAATTACGAGAGATTTTTGATGCGCTATTACGAATGGCTAGAGGTAAATGCTGTTTTCCTGAATATTTGCTGCCAAATTTTCCAGGGTTTTCAACGCCGCCCTGTAGGTATATCCGAGCAGTATGAGATAATTAAGAAATAACCTTGTACTTTGAATGATTTTTTGAAATTAAATTTATGCTTGCATTGCAACACTTATTAGGCACTCCTGCGCGTCAATTCTGGTTCTTTTTAGCGATTGCTAAGTACACATAGCGACGGTATTAGCGAATGTCGCTAAAAATCAAATTCCGGTTCCATTTTCGCTAACTCCACGCTAGGCTAGCGGTCGCTAAGGCCCGATAGCAACTGATAAACATCAAATTTATATTCCCGTTCGTATTAGCAGTAGCTAATTCGTAGCTAACTCATAGCAAACGCTATTTTACGTATCGCTGTTTGTAAATCCACTCTAACATACCGGTGAAGTTAATAAGTAGCTGTAAAATCATTCTTAGGACTTTTAACACTCCGAAAAAACGTATACGGTGAGTTCTTTTTAAAATTCCTTCCATTTGTTGTCTTTTGCATAGAATCAAGTGTTTCTTATTTGTTGATATTTTCACCAAACTTTTTTCATCACTCGCAAATCTTGAACTGCGTAATTAAAATTTCTTTAACTGTTGAGTGCATAGATATATGTAAGGAAATCATCACTCACTAGTTCCTTCAAAAATATCTCATAACCTTATCTTGAGCGCAGCTATTTCGAAACATTGCCGGAAGACCCTAGTGAGGTTATTATGATAGTTAAAGTAATAATTAGTGGTATTACTATTTTGATGTTTACGGACCAATCTACGGACACAAAATGCATTGAGATGGTGGTGCTATGCAGCAAAAGTGTGTTAAATGAGTCGTAAGTAGAAGTTTACAATATTATCTTATAAAATATCGAATTCAACATCAAAGGACTAAAGACGATAGTCCTAGCAGCATACATTATTTGCATTACCTACTGATGAATAGCACATCAAATACCTACTTGATAACTGTTAGGAGGGAGAGTTAACAAAATATAGTTTTTCCCTAAATTCAACTAGAAACGTGTAGGTCATGAACGTTCCCATGTAATCCTATAAAAGGTTTAAGCATTTCGACTTTGTTAATATCTTTTGGGTTTACATCCATCAGAACAAACGTGTTCATCTCTCTAAGTCCTGTGCCAGAGGAATGGTAGTATTTCTAATTGACAGGAACTGTCAAGAGTCGTTTGACAGCCGAAAATCAGTGTATATAACCTGTAATACAAATTCGACTAAAGACTCCCCTCTCCTTTTTCCTCGTACGTTGTGACTGACGTTATTACCACCAATTCTGAAGTATGACTTCATTGCATAATTCTAGATTCAGATTAGAAGTGTGTTTAGTAAATATTCCAGTATGCAGTTACATTCCGTTGCTTCCTTCAGCACAGACACTTCATTATGCACCTCCTATAGCCCGTGATATGTGATTAATGCTTGTGTTACTCTTCATAGCATGAGAGTACGCTGTAACTTTGAGCAAAGGGATCTTGAAAATAGAGATGCTGAGCATGCAGATCCCTTAGAAGAGGTTATGGCCGACGAAGGAAATGCTATTGTGGTTGGAGATAGGTATAAGAAGGGAATTAGGATACTGAATTACATCCTGTAATATTTATAAGAATTATGAACTTATATGTATTTTAGTCTAATTTTATTAGTTATGGTATATTGTATAGTACCTATTAGTAACAATTGTATTTAGTAATAAATGAAATTAAACACTGGCATTGTTTCATAATTTCAAGATAAATATATGGCAGCTATCTGAATCTATCTAAATATCATCTTGATTGTCATCGAAAAGACGATACTAGCCAGAAAAAAAACCTTCATTTGCATTATTTCCATGAATTTCTTCAAAACGGTGGCCATTTCTTTCAAGGAATTGTCTATCCCCTGGTAAATAGAACTATCCAACTTAAAATGCTTTTTTTTACTTCTCTCATGGAAAGCACTTATTTTAGTTTCAAACAGCGAAGGGGAATGAATATCTAGCATCGAACCTCCAAATATTTATTTGTTATCTGTTGCTCCTTTCACTCATCTGTTTCTAGGAGAGTTTTTTCAATTAAACACTGTTCCCCTGAAAAATTTACGGGTTTTTTGGACTTATCGTTTTACTGGTGGTAAATGTAACTAAATTAAATTTCCAATACTGTTTAATGTAATTATACACTTATTCCTCATTTCCAACACAAAAACTCTGAAAAATATAATCATTTTAACAAATTTAGACAAAACTTTACTACAAGATGATTTTCAATATGATCATAGTGATGCCCTTTATACTCCATTTAGCAAAAATGTGTAAAATAATCACTTTCAAACTTTAGTAGCCAAAGAAACGGAAAAATTTCGATATTCGCGAATAGAGAGTGAAACGCATACCCTTTTTCTGCTTACACATCATCGACTGGTCAACCATTAATTATAATGTGATTTAAGAGAAAGTACTGAAATAATATTTCCCTTTAAAAAAGAAAAAAAAACGGAATAACATTTCCTGGATTGCATATTGAAATAGTCACAATTTAAAAACACTTAACTTCAAACGCTCATGTGAGTTAGTAATATGATTAGAAAATTTTTTTTTTAAATTACTCACCTCAGCTATTTTTAGAGCTACTAATCTCATACGGTTGTTTATTTCAAAATTCCCGCGGTATTAGGGGCGTAGACTTCCGTCAGTGTCCTTTTTCTCTTCTCATTGATTGATGCTGAATGACGTGAAACAATGTTTGAATTCATCGCTAAGCTTCCGAACTTTCCCGAGCCTTAGCAGTCGCTAATTCAACCATAACCCAGAATCGCGCTCATTCGTAGCAACCGCTAAAGTTAGCGGTCGCTAGCTCTTAGCGACGAAAGAACCAGAATTGACGCGCTGGGCGCCCTAGAAATGTTATCGCACTAGCAGCGAAATATCAAAGGGAAAGAAAACAGAGAGTCTGAGATCGTCTCATCCTGCGGCAACTCTTTCATTCGCTGCCTCTATGAGTTTAAGATAAGAGGAAGATGAAGCAGCCTCCAAGCTCCTCAAAGAATTTACAGCGACCAGACCAACTAGGCTGAGAAGACTACTTCACAAATGGAAGATAACTGACCTGATGCCTACAGCCATGTCCAAGGAAGATGCTCCATGGCAAATTATTTTTACTAGCGGAATTTCCCATTAAAATTCAACGGGTGTGAGAAAAGTAAATGTATGTATAATGTTAAGATGGTAACATTTATTGCAGAAGACGAATCCCAACTTGGAATATGGGACAATCTTTCGCTCCAAAACAAAATAAATCACAGGAAATACATAAATATTATTTTATTTTATTTATTTAAAAACATTTTTCACATACAGCCATGACGCCAATTTACAGTGAAAAATATAACAAGACATGAATGAGACAAAAAACAATAACAATATAAAAACTAATGAAGAATAAACCAGAAGAGGGAGGAAAACATTCATTTAGCTGACAGATGGGACAAAGCTTGTATGGAGAAATTATTGCATGACAAGTAAAAAGGATCTATGGAGGGAGGGAGTGAGTTTAGAAGGGAGGAGAGGCGGTATAAAAGTGAGCGCTTGGTTAGTGAGATCCTGGGAATAGGTAGATGGAGTAGGGAGCGCGAGCGGGTGGAACGAGTAGGTATTCTAAAATTCAACAGAGAAAGGAGTTCCGGGCAGTCAGAGGTCGAGTTTAAGGTATTATGAAGTAATTTCAGATCCATTTTAAGTCTAAGGTTCTGCAGGTTAGATAAGGAGAGAGAAGACAGCACAGCATCAGAGGACATATTGCGTAAATGTGGGACTCTATGTCTGACTATTTTGGCAAAGAAGTGAGGGATGCATTCAAGGGATTTGAGATTAGTCGGGGCTGACATGGACCAGATAGGGGAGCAATATAAAACTATGGGAAGTACAAGAGTTGAAAAGTAGGAGTGTAGTGCAATGGGATCTTTAATTTCCGTGAAGCGATAAAGAAGGCCTAATAGGGACATCGCTTTCTTTTTTACGGTCTGAATGTGGTCGGAATAATTTAGTTTAGGGTCAGTAATAACACCCAAGTCTCTCATAGTCGTAGTTCTGCTTAAGGGAGATGAATTAATTGTGTAATTGAAAATGGTGGGTTTTGTTTTTAATGCAATAGTCATGATGCTGCATTTTCTAGGGTTTAGCTTTAGTTTCCAAGTATCACACCACAGGGCAGTTTGATTAAGGGCAAGTTGAAGATCTATGCAGTCAGAAGGATTTTTAATTTCCTTGTAAACCTTGCAATCATCAGCGTATAGAAGTGCATGAGTTTTGGGGGACTGTAGTTGGGACGGAAGATCATTAATAAATAAATTGAATAGATAAGGTCCAAGGACACTGCCCTGAGGAACTCCAGACGTCACAGGAGACCAAGAGGAAGAGGCACCGGCGAGTATTACCCGCTGGGTTCTGTGGGATAGAAAGCTAGAGAGGAGGTTAAGGAATCTACCATGTATGCCAAACTGTTGGCTTAATTTATGGAGGAGGAGTGGATGATGAAGACTGTCAAAAGCCTTGGAGAAGTCAAGGTAGATGGTATCAAGCTGATTGGAGTTATCTATTGCACTGACGGCGTGGTGCTGGAAGACAGAGAGATTCGTTTGGCATGATCTACCCGGGAGGAAACCATGCTGTTGGGAGGATAAAAAAGGAGAGGTGAAATAGTAAATCCTGTTTAAAATTATGCGCTCACACACAGAGGATAAAATAGGGAGTAGAGAAATCGGACGATAGTTAGAGACCTCATATTTAGGACCAGATTTATGTACAGGGATGACATTCGCCATTTTCCATTGGTAAGGAAAAATTCCGAGGGAAAAGCAGCGATTGAACAGCAGGCTCAGAGGTGTCGCGAGGGAGGACGCACAGTTTCGTACAAAGATGGGGCTGAGGCCATCAGGGCCAGGAGAGCGATGGAGAGGGATTTTGCGGATAAATTGAAGAACTTCCCGGGGGTCGGTCTGTACCTGGGATATACAGTGACTACCATTTGGGGTGAGGAAATGATCGGAGGTGATGGAGAGATTGGATGTAGGCGTTAAACAATCCGAGAAGAATTTTTGGAATAAGTTTGGTCTATTGGGTCCAGCAGCATCATTAGATTCATAGGATAAAGTATCAGGTATGCGGGAGCGATTGTTCGTTCGTGAAATAATTGGTCAAGCGAATCGTAAACTGGGTTTCATTAAAAGAGTATTGGGTAAATGTGACGATCATGTACGAGAAATCAGCTACTTTTCCCTTGTTAGACCTCATTTGGAATATGCTGCCAGTGTATGGGATCCCTACGAAATCGGTCTAAGTAATGAACTTGAACGTGTGCAGCGAAGATCGGCAAGATTTGTAAAGGGACGATACGATAATTATATTAGCGTAACCAGTCTATTAAATGAATTGAAATGGGAATCATTGTCAGATCGCAGGTTGAAATTTAGACTTAATCTCTTCCACAAATTCCAAGGCAATATTTTCAGTGATGATGTTAAAAATATTTTACGAACCCCAACTTACTTTGGCAGACTGGACCATAATCATAAAGTTAGAGAAATTGATTGCCGAACTGACCGATTCAAAATGTCCTTTTTCCCTCGCACAATAAGAGATACGAATAACGGTAAATATGTCCTATCGGAGAGTAGCAATGAATAGCATTGGTAGCTGCATGTTGGTATGAGTACTTAAAGCTAACCCTACTAACAGAATGTTTTTGCATGTTTGCTTTGCAATTTCTATCTTTTTTAAATAGTGTAGTTCTGACTACTATATTAATACTATTCCTTTTTTATGCATGATATGTAGTGCATGTTTGGTGAGAAATCACCCCCTGCCACACACCCTTGTGGTGGCTTGCAGGGTATTATGTAGATGTAGATGTAGATGATTGCGGCGGCGATTAACAAAAGACCAGAAATTTTTGGGCTTGGTGGTAATGGATGAGCATATACTCTGCGCATACTCTTCGTGGTCTCGGCGGATTAGAGTCTTTGAATAGCGACGTAGTTCTGTGAAAGAACGTCGAGTGTGCACATTTGGAAAAGACGTATACAGGTACCAAGCTCGATTTTTGTTTCCGAGAATATGAATGGTGTCCGCCTTAAACCAGTTGGGGAATTTCTTGGTTCTTGGTTTCACGAGAGGGACGAAGTCCTTTATGGCACTCTCAATAACTGCGTAAAGGAAATCCACTCCTTCTTCCGGGGACAACGATGAAAGCACACCCCAGGGGATTAGGTCAAGGGAACGGTTAACGTCCTCCCAGCACACCTTCGACCAGGCAGGGAAAGGTTTTGGAGGTGTGGGTGGAACCCCGTGGCGTTTTAGGGAGTTTCGAAAGCAGTAGGCTGCATCCAGGGACTCGTGGTCCGAGTCAAAGATATTTCGTCCGTGGGTGATTGTCTCTGGGGGGACGGTGGAAAGGAGGAAGTCCAGTGTTGCCGCGTTTCGCGTCTGTTCAATGCTGAATTGAGATAGGTGGAGCGCATGAATAAAGTTATGCATAAAATAGTCATCTTGTGAATTGAGCGGATAGCCACTCGTTGGAGAGTCCCAACGGATAGATAAATTGAAATCGCCAAAAAGAAAAACGGGACCAAGTTCAATTGCACACATCACTGAGTCAAGGCACTTTTCTAACACCGTGATATCGCTGGCAGGGGGACGGTAGAAGCAACCAACGAAAATCTTATTGCACTTAGAATGCTTACCAGAGGGTAGGGAAACTTCACTCCACACAATTTCATTATCAGTATTCAAACCATCACCTTTACAAAAATGGGAATGCTGTTCCGATTTTCTAGCTGAAGGTGCCCATTGATTTTCAGCTGGAGAGATAAATATAATAATTACCATTATATTTAGGCATTTTAACATTTTTCATGAAGGTGCAAAAAAACTTGTTTTACGAAGATTAGTATGGCTCCAAGTAAGTATCGGAACCATAAATATGATTAATACCATTCTAAACATACCATTACTGCCAGAATTCATGTTGAGCTCTATCATAAAAAGACTAACATGTCGTACCATTACGCATATTTACGTTCCCTAATTACGGTTACACATAATACAAATTATGTTTACGTTAATGCTCAAGTTTTTGTTAAACAATCACAAATCTCAAGCTACATCAATACACGAAGTTTTCGAAGAAGTTCCATATTTGTATCTTCTGATTCAGGTCGTTGGAAATGCACAAACCCGTAAAGAAATTTAACAAAAACTTTTAAATACTCATAATTTTAGCGAATGCAAACCTACTAAATCTATGAACAGCGCTAGCAGTCAGCACGGATGTATGTGCAGAAAGAAATGGACGGCCATGCCTTAAGAATCAGCAGTAAAAACCTTATTTAACATCTTCCATTATCTCTGTAAGAAGCGCAATTCAGTTCACGGCATACGACGCACTGTAAGAGCACCCACGATTTCGGAAACGAAAATGGAAAAGGCTTTAGCAACTTTAGAAAACGCACCGAAATAAACCGTAACTTTGAACATATATTACATAATTCAGAGAAACTTCGAAATCACAAATTAAATCGGTTGAACGAATAAGAAAGTATAAATACCATTTCGACAAAGACAAGAAGGACGAAAGAAATCCATTAACATTTAATAATGTTACTGAGCAAAAGAAAACACCCTTCCAGTTGTATAAACAAAAAAGTCCAAATCAAAAAATAAAAACACATTATTGGCGCCAGGAATCGAACCCGGGACTTGATAAAAACGGGAATAGTTTTACCGTTTTTTAATTCCGCCGTATAATGATCGGGATTTTATACATGGCGCAGGTGGGAGAAGCAAATGGAGAATCGCATTGGGTCTTATATGGGAGTGGAATTAGGCAGGGAGGGAGTTAGGCAGGGAGGGAGTTCTCGCAAGTACTTTTCAACATATACTCGGAGAAAATGGTGAGAGAGAGTAGGGACGAGCTTGAGGCTGGAGTAAAGGTCGAGGGGAAATTAAAAAAATCAGTGAGGTTGGCGGATCTACATCTACATCTACACGATACCCTGCAAGCCACCGCGAGGGTGTGTGGCAGGGGGTGAAGGTCACCAAGCATTCACTACTAGCATGCAAGCAAGCAACTAAAGGGTCTCATGCAACTAGATTGTTAGTATCTATAGTATTTGAGGGGTTAATACATGCATCATGCACTACAGAATACTCTAAAATATTTCCCCTACCTATCCCTTTCCTATGCTGCCTATTCTGTTCTCTTATAGTACGGGGGAAAAATGCCATTTTGAATCTATCTGTACGACAATCTATCTCTCTAATCTTATTTATCTGGTCGAATCTAGCATAATACGCTGGTGTTTTCAATATGTGCCTAACATCTTCAGTAAAGCTATCCGATTGAAATTTCTGCAATAGATTAAATCTGAACTTTAATCTACGCTCTGATAATGATTCCCACCCTAATTCTTGTATTAATTCTGATACACTACTCAACCTATCGTAACACCTTTTGACGAACCTAGCTGCTCTACGCTGCACACTGTCTAGTTCTCTCATCAAACCTAATTCATTAGGATCCCATACACTGGCTGCATACTCAAGGTGGGGCCTAACTAGTGAAAAGTAGCATCGCTCTTTTGTCTTCTCATCACATTTCCCAAGTACTCTTTTTATAAATCCTAGCTTTCTCTTCGCTCGGCCGCATATTTCCCTTATGTGTCTTCCCCACGATAAATCTTTAGTGATTGTTACACCTAAATATCTTACGGTTTCAACGTTTTCGATCTTCGTGTTATTAATTCTATAGGATCGCTCTATCGAATTATTCCTCCTCCAAAAATTGATAGCTACACACTTTTAAGGTTGAGTTCTAACTGCCATTTGTCGCACCACTCTTCAATTGCATCTAAATCCTTGCTAAGTGATTTCATGTCCTCTTCGTTTGATATACCCCTGTACACCACCGCATCGTCTGCAAAAAGTCTAAGGTTACTACTAACTACGGTACCCAAATCGTTTATGTATAAAAGAAATAGAAGCGGACCTACTACGCTACCCTGGGGAACTCCCGATGTGACTTCGATTGTGTCCGACATGATACCATCTATGACAACCCTCTGCTCTCGCCCACTTAAGAATTCTTTTACCCAACATACAACGTCTTTATTTATACCAAAACTCTCTAACTTCAAGATTAATTTGTCATGAGGAACTTTATCGAAAGCCTTTTTAAAATCTAAAAATATCGCATCAACTTCAGTACTGCTTTCGCCGTGGACTAAAATATCGTGTACGAATAAAGCTAATTGTGTCTCGCAAGATCTACCTTTCCGGAACCCATGCTGGCTGTTTATGAGTAATCCCTGACTATCCAAATGCCCCATGATCGAACTGACTACTATGTGCTCAAATATCTTACAAGAGATTGACGTGAGTGAAATGGGTCTGTAGTTACTAGGTTCTTCCCTATCACCGCTTTTAAATATAGGTGTAATGTTAGCTACTTTCCAATCCTTGGGTACTGTGTGGTTCTTTAGTGTTTTATTGAATATTATTTCTAGATAGGGGGCTATTTCAGAAGCTAATGTTTTATAAACTCTGGAAGGAATTTGATCGGGACCTGGTGCTTTGTTTTTACTTATGCTTTTTAACTGCTGCTCTATTCCGCGACATGAAATTTTTATTTCGGGCATTTGCTCACTGAAAGTGTTCGGCGGTGGTTCCACTGCGTTTTGTGACGATGAGTTGAATACACTTTGGAAGAAGGTGTTTAAAGTGTTGGCTTTTTCTACACTGCTGGTGACTCTGATTCCTTTATCATTTTTAAGTGTGTGCACTGTGGACTTATTTCCCTGAAGCTCTCTCACATATGACCAAAACGCTTTAGGATTGCTATCTAAATATTCTCCTAACATCTTGCTCTTGAAATGTGATAACGCTTGCCGACATGATTTCCTTGCTAATGCTCTCGATTTTTTATAGTTTTGAACTAGCTCATTTTTTTCCTCTACCGATAGACCCCGTCTGGCATTTTTCATCTTAGCGTGGCATACCCTTTGTCGCTTTAGTGATTTCCTAACCTCCGCGTTATACCACCTTGGCTCTGTATTATCACTAATATATTTACTTGGTATGTATTTATGAACTGCGTTACGGGTGACCTCAAGAAATTCTCTCCACGAATCCTCTGTATTTAATCCTTTGCTTTGTTCGCTGAATACATTAAACGCTTCCCTTAATTCCTCTTTCATACCGTCGTAATTTGCCTTGCCAAATAAGTACACCCTCCTCCTTGGTTTATAATGTCTTTCAACGCCTACAATAAATTTCGCATGCACTATTTTATGGTCACTAATTCCTGTGTCTGTAACTGTATTTAGAACTCTCTCGGGTATATTTGTTGCTAATAAGTCTAGAATGTTGTTACCCCTGGTCGGCTCTGTTACTAGCTGTTGTAGAGAATGTGTCGTAAAGGTGTTCAACAGTGATTCGCAATGTTCCTTATCCTTACCTCCTGCAATGAAACTACACGTATTCCAGTCTATCGAGGGGAGATTGAAATCTCCGCCTACTATTATTCCTCTATCATTCTTCCCAGAAAGTAATGTGCGTATCTCTGACTCTAGCTCTATTATAGAATTGACGTCTGCGTCCGGTGGCCTGTAATATGCACCTACATATATCTTTTTTGCGTTACTACTTTTACTTTTAACGGAACACCAAATACTTTCTACATTTCGCTCTGAAATAAGTTCTCTTCTACTGACATACGGGTCCTTCACAGCTATGAAAACTCCTCCTCCGTTTCTGCTTACTCTATCCTTTCTGTATACTGTAAAACACTTCGGAAATACTTCATGATCTGATATGTCCTTCGAAAGCCAGCTTTCTGTACCTACGATTATATCTGCATTAGTACTCTTAATGAGGTGGTGAAATTCTGCTACTTTATTTCTTATACTACGACAATTCACTACTATCACTGAAATTTTTTCTTCCAATCTGTTTCTCTCTTGGTGCTCCTTTCCAACTAAAATTTTCCTCGATAATTTTTTGACGGACAAACTATTTGGTCTACCTCTTACCTTTGATGAATTATCATGTTCGTTCTCTCCATGTGTTTTTCTCTGACCTTCTAAAACTACTCTGCATGTTCTGTCAAATTCTTGCACGATTTTTCCCCCGCGGATTGACCTGCACTCTGGGCTACCACCTGAGCTAAACCCTACGTGTATGCTCCAGTATCCTACTCGCTACCTTAGACGATGCCTCGTCCGTGTAGTGGACACCCGAGCGATTCAGGGGCACCCGACACGTTTCCAGCTCCGGCCCGAGGTCCAAAAACTCAGCTCCCTCGCTCCCACAGACTTCACGGAGTCTCCGGTTTATGCCTAAAACTCGGCTCCAAACCATCAACCCCCGATCCGTCCTAGGTACCAAGCTACATATAGTCAGCCTCATATCGATACCCAGACCTCCACGAACACGGTGGAACTCGGTGCATAGATCCCTTACGGAATCCATTACATCCTCGGACCCCCGTTTCGCGGCGTCGTTAGTGCCGACATGGGCGACTACGTGCAGCTTGGAGCAGTTAGTGGCACTGACCGTTGCTTTCAACGCCTTCGTCACCTGGGGCACCGTACCTCCTGGTATACACCAGGAACGTACCCGTTCTTCGTCACCTTTCCCTCGGGATTCACCACCTCCTTCCCGACGGGCCCTGGCACGCATCGAGTCCGCTACTCGGCGGACATTGGAGCTACCTATCACTAATACTCCCTCCCTTCCCTCCCGACTCCCAGTCGGCGAAGTCTCCGGAGGCGGAGCGTTCGATGCGCCGACCTCCGCCAGCCCATCGAACCTATTACTAACGGGGAAAGGCTCAGCCTCTGCCTCTGCATTTCCCCGTTTGTGTAGTGTGACCCCACGACTCCTCCTACGGACCACTTCCCACTCTCCCCCGGATTCGGAGGTAGGCTCCGCTAGAGGCTCGGGTGTGCGGGGAACGTCCTCAACCCTCCAACCCACGCCAGTGTAAGGGCTCGCCCCCGCACCAACGCGTGCGGAAGGCCTTGGCCGACCCCCACTCCCCCTCGACCGTTCCAACGTAGTCACCAGCCGTTTCACGAGAGAGCGAAGACTATCCACCGTCTTCTCGAGCTCATCGACTCGAGCCCGCAAGGGCTCGCTATCGGGTGAGTCACGGAAGAGGTTGACAATTGACCTAATGGGAGTCATCCTAATCTAACTCTAACTATCTCTCTCCCTTAGACTCGCAGCGGAGCTATCTGGTAAAAGAATCTACTATTTACTACACACTAATAAATAACTAACAAGGCTCTTGAAGAAACGAGCAAGCAAGCAAATACAGACCACAGATTATCACCAGAAAACAATTAACCCAAAGGGGACAGGGACTAGGAGTAAACTACACAGGTAGAAAAACTACACGGGTGAGTGGTTGCAAGGGTAGCGCTCGGTAGGGAGTCGCGATGGGAGGTGGGTCACGGTTGACCTTGGTTAGGCTGAGGTTTGGGAAGGGAACCACGGGGGGGGAGAGGGGGGGGAGCTCTGGAATGTATACGAGAGGAATGTAGGCTGTAGGATGCGCAAGACCAGCGATTACGAAGAGATGAAGCAAAAAGTGTCAACAGTAAAGCTAAAGTAAATGTATTAAAAATCTACTACTAAAAGAAGCAACGAAAAAGACGAGCTAAATTAAGCACTAATCTAGGAAATATAAATATATCTATAAAAAAAAACACTATTACCGAATTATTTCAATGACAATAAGCGATTAAAAAAAACTGTGTAATCTACTAGGTTAAAAAATAAGTTACGCAAACTGCAGAGATAGTATAAACTATAAATGTATAAATAAAACTTTAACGGATGACCAACCGCTAAACAGACAGTTAACCTGTGGCTTGCAAAACATGCTGTATGTGTTACAGGGACAGTGTGAAAGATACAGGATGAAGATAAACGAGAAGAAAACGAAAGTAATGACATTTACAAAAAAAAGCCAGTATAACGATAAAAGCAGGAGAAAAAGAAGCTAGAGCAGGTGGGGCAATTTAGCTATCTAGGTAGTGTGTTGGAGGGAAAAGGGTACAGCAGCATTGAAGTGAGAAGGAGAATTGCACTGGCAAAAGAGGCTTTTACTCGTAGGCGTGAACTTAATACAGGGGCTATGAGTAAGGGACGTGAAGAAAGGTCTACTAAAAAGTTTAATATGGAGCGTTGCACTATATGGGGCGAAAACATGGGCTTTGCGATAAGAATTTCATTATATCATGGATTAATGATTTTCTGCATGATCGGGTTCAAAGGGTTGTTTTGGACGGTGTTTCCTCACCGGCAATTAAAGTCACTTCGGGTGTCCCACAAGGTAGTGTGATAGGTCCACTCCTATTCCTTTTGTATATTAATGATATCCAAAAGGTGGTAAAAAGTAAGCTTCGTCTATTTGCCGATGACGCAGTAGTGTACAGGGAAATTCTATGCCCGAACGATAAAGAATATTTAAATATTGACCTACAAGCAATTGAAACTTGGTGTGATACATGGCAGTTAGAATTAAACTTTAAGAAATGTCTTGTAATGAATTTTTGGAAAAAGAATAGCTCTCCTCCTACCACTTACAAAATAAGTAATAATGAATTAACTAACGTGGAATCCATTAAATATCTTGGAATAAGACTGACAAATGATCTTTCCTGGGGTAAACACATTCGTGAAATAATTGGTCAAGCGAATCGCAAACTGGGTTTCATTAAAAGAGTATTGGGTAAATGTGACGATCATGTACGAGAAATCAGCTACTTTTCCCTTGTTAGACCTCATTTGGAATATGCTGCCAGTGTATGGGATCCCTACGAAATCGGTCTAAGTAATGAACTTGAACGTGTGCAGCGAAGATCGGCAAGATTTGTAAAGGGACGATACGATAATTATATTAGCGTAACCCGTCTATTAAATGAATTGAAATGGGAATCATTGTCAGATCGCAGGTTGAAATTTAGACTTAATCTCTTCCACAAATTCCTAGGCAATATTTTCAGTGATGATGTTAAAAATATTTTACGAACCCCAACTTACTATGGCAGACTGGACCATAATCATAAAGTTAGAGAAATTGATTGCCGAACTGACCGATTCAAAATGTCCTTTTTCCCTCGCACAATAAGAGATACGAATAACGGTAAATATGTCCTATCGGAGAGTAGCAATGAATAGCATTGGTAGCTGCATGTTGGTATGAGTACTTAAAGCTAACCCTACTAACAGAATGTTTTTGCATGTTTGCTTTGCAATTTCTATCATTTTTAAATAGTGTAGTTCTGACTACTATATTAATACTATTCCTTTTTTATGCATGATATGTAGTGCATGTTTGGTGAGAAATCACCCCCTGCCACACACCCTTGTGGTGGCTTGCAGGGTATTATGTAGATGTAGATGTAGAAGAAGATGAAAATTGGCTAAGGACCAAAGAGATGTGGGTGTGGAGAGGATGGAGAAAGTAAGGTGGGTAAAAACAAAGACGCACGATTAAGTGCTAAGATTGGTGGGAGAGGAAAGAAACTTGTAATATGAAATTAGGTTAAGACAGAAGGTGAAGATGGAAAAGGTAATACAAGGGGATGGAGCTTTGAAGTATGTGATTGAGGGAAGAGTGTTGGGTAAGAGGGGAAGAAGGAGGAGAAGAAGAGTTAGCTTGGATAGAATGATGGGTGGCAGGTCGTATGAGGGGGTGAATAGGGACAACGTGTGAAATTTAGTGGGTGGGAAGAATCACATGTCCATCTAGACGTAACTTCACCGGCAGAAAAATTATAATTATAATAATAATCGTTGTTGTAAGAGTAGGATTTAGGCTTAATATGCTGGCTTATTTAGGCTTAATATGTATTATTGCTTAATTTGCTAGTCATTTATATTTGCATAATTTTTTCCTTTTAACGACAACCTTTATTTTAAAAGCTGAAATAAGTAATTATTAATTCACCTGGATGCTATTAGGTTGTTCATAAATATTTTTAACTGTTAGTATAATTCCGTTACCTAATATACATTTACATTGAGATAATAATGACGCTACTCCAATCATAATGAGAATATGAAATTATCACACCCATGTCATAATTGTCCGCTAGTCAATGGTTTGAACCAAGAAACATTGGCAGGGACGATGTAATATTCGCTTGGTGGATACGAAATGATAGTGAAATAAGGGTTAATAATAACGAAGGGTTAATACAAAAACAAATAATAAAGGGCAAGACTTGCTGTGTACCAGTAAATATAGTATGCAAGGTTCATGCCACAAATAGTTTGTTTTCTTCGTGACAACAAGTGGCAATATACCTATCAATCTATTACGGTGAAGGGGGACAATACAATACTTATCCCGAGGATTTATAACTTCATACACCATTATCACCAATACAACATCATCTTGAGTTCCGCGGGCTAAAATATATCCATCGCCATAGTAACCACATTCTGCATTCAAGTTTACTGCTACGGCTGAACAGAGTTACCATGGTGATGGAGAATTTGCTCATAAAATTATGCATGATATTAATTGAAAGATGCACTGAAATCATATGACCAAATTTCCTATCAAAATGTGAAACATATCATGCATGAACAAATATTCAATATAAAAATTTCAACTTTTATCATTTTCACAAAATAATTTATTTTATATTTATGGTCGCACGGGACATAACTAGTTATATGATCGCATAATAAATTGCGATTTTCCTGTACTAGGAATGAAATATTTACTATGATGACAATGGAGAAGATGCGTTTATTAGAATGTAAAAGTATTTGTGTATTGTACACACTCCATTGGAATGTGCACAATATAACCGCTTAAATATCGAATGAAATCGAGCCGGCGGGTTCGGCCAAGGAACACCAGTGTGCTGGGACGAACCTCCGAACACGGAGGCATAGATCATCGGAACCGGTTTCTTGGTTCCCACTCGTGGGATTCACGGGTGGCTCACTTTTTCCACCAGGTTCAATTAGACGAGTGATTGCCAGCGAAATTAAATATTTTTTCATATTTTTATTCAGCCACCTTTGTTGTGTTATGGTCACGAATAACGACGCAGGTTCGATTCCAGCAGAATGTCATATTTTTTTTTCTTTTCGACTATCTATCCTTAGGTGCGAAAAATTTTTAATTCAGGTCTCAATTAAATTTCAACAATGGATTTTAGAAGTTCTTTACTACATATTATTTCAACAGTGGAACTTCAACAACAACTCAAAGGGTATGGTTTCGATTAATATTGGTATATATGAATTATGATGCTTTTAAATTTTATTCAATAAAGGTGGCTATAGAAAGTCAATTGATCCATTGTAAATTGGTTTAATACGGGTATGTGTGTGTATGTCCGATCAGTAGATTACAATTTAAATGAGACATATAATCTTATTATATATAATCGAATACACGCGTCTTCTGCACACTGGGATATTCACACTACTTGAACACCACCAATTCCTATATTACGATTCAATGGATTAAATATAATGGACTATGCCTCTAATAAGCTTGCGCATTGGTAGTAAAACTTAATTCCTTTGGCTCAAATGCCATATTTTATGAACAAAATCCAAACGGAGAAAGGTAACAACGGTGTAGTGTTAATAGATGTATAAGCATCAATCTTAAACTATGGGTGCTCTTATTTAAGGCAACCCTGAAGATATTGTAGAGCGAGTTATGAAGATATATATAACATAACGAACCCTCAAACCGATTTCTCGATTTTCCCCTCATTTTTACTTTGTTTGAAGAAACGACTATTGAGTTTGCATCACTGGAAAAGTGGAATCTGCTAATGGGATAGTGCAATGCCATTGTGGGCGAAAATGGAGAACTTGTGGATGACTTTTAAGACAAAGTGATGGAACGAGGTTAATTTCCTCTACTAGAAGTGAAATATATTAGATGAAGACAAAGGTGGTGATAGATACGTATATTATTGTGCAGAAATATTCTTCATTTCATTAATAATAATTATTCCATTTCCTTACCTATAATGGTTCCGCAAGGGTTTGATTTTGAAGATTTCTCCTGAAAATTGTGTCTAGACCATTTTTGCGAAATTTGTGCAACTTTGATCCCATGTTAATTGTTGAGTACTAAGGGGAATACCTTGCATCATCACATTAACAGAGCTTTTGAGTATATTTATGCAAATTTTCAGCTTCCTTGCTTGAAATATCACTTTTTGAATTTTGGCCTATTTTTTTCGATTTCAGCCCACTTCCAGCGACGGATCACGAATCGAGAGGGCCATCACAATCAACACCCCGCGCAGCGAAATCTGACGCTCGTATCACAGAGACCTCGCTTATACATTGGATAACATTCTCCGTCTCTCAGTAGATAAGAGGTAAAGATAGATAGAAGTAAAGTTAAATTTCAAAGAACAGCCTTGAGAAAAACACCTGATTCGGGTGGGATCTTGAATGAAGGACGATCATAGTTGCAAAAGAAGTAATGTCGGGCAAATTTTTTCTAAAGGTCATTACAAAAAAAGGCATTTTCAAAAAGGCATTCGATAAAATTCCTCATGATAAATTAATCTTGAAGTTAGAGAGTTTTGTTATAAATAAAGACGTTGTATGTTGGGTAAGAGAATTCTTAAATGGACGAGAGCAGAGGGTTGTCATAGATGGTATCATGTCGGACACAATCAAAGTCACATCGGCAGTTGCCCAGGGTAGCGTAGTAGGTCCGCTTCTATTTCGTCTATACATTAACGATTTGGGTACCGTAGTTAGTAGTAAGCTTAGACTCTTTGCTGACGATACGGTAATGTATAGGGATATATCAAAAGAAGAAGACAGGAAATCGGTTAGCAAAGATTTAGATGCAATTCAAGAGTGGTGCGACAAATGGTAGTTAGAGCTTAACCTTAAAAAGTGTGTAGCTATCAATTTTTGGAGTAGGAATATTTCGATAGAGCGATCCTATAGAATTAATAACACGAAGATCGAAAACGTAGAAACCATAAGACATTTAGGTGTAACCATCTCTAAGGATTTATCATGGGGAAGACACATAAGGGAAATATGCGGCCGTTCGAAGAGAAAGCTAGGATTTATAAAAAGAGTACTTGGGAAATGTGATGAGAAGACAAAAGAGCGATGTTACTTTTCACTAGTCAGGCCCCACCTTGAGTATGCAGCCAGTGTATGGGATCCGAATGAATTAGGTTTGAATAGAGAACTAGACAGTGTGCAGCGTAGAGCAGATAGGTTCGATGAAAGGTGTTACGATAGGTTGAGTAGTGTTTCAGAATTAATAAAAGAATTAGGGTGGGAATCATTATCAGAGCGTAGGTTAAAGTACAGATTAAATCTATTAAAGAAATTCCAGTCGGATAGCTTTACTGAAGATGGTAGGCACATATTAAAAACACCAGCGTATTATGCTAGATTCAACCAGTCAAATAAGATTAGAGAGGCACTGAATAGTAGAGGCCTTTACGTTGTAGAAATGCATCTTACTGATTGTGAATAAAAAACTTTGCTGTTTCTACAATTTGGAACTTTAATTTCCTGACTAGTTTCGATACACTGTATCATATTCATAGGACTAGCAGTACAAGTAGCGTCGTTGTGGGTTATATGCCAAATTTTGGCATATAACCCACAACGACGCTACTTGTACTGCTAGTCCTATGAATATGATACAGTGTATCGAAACTAGTCAGGAAATTAAAGTTCCAAATTGTAGAAACAGCAAAGTTTTTTATTCACAATCAGTAATATTAGATTATCGTACTGATAGATTCAAAATAGCATTTTCTCCCGTACTATAAGGGAACAGAATAGGCAGCATAGCAATGGGATAGGTAGGGGAAATATTTTAGAGTAGTCTGTAGTGCATGATGCATGTATTAACCCCTCAAATACTATAGATACTAACAATCTAGTTGCATGAGACACTTTAGTTGCTTGTTTGCATGTCAGTAGTGCATGCTTGGTGATCTTCACCTACTGCCACACACCCTCGCGGCGGCTTGCAGGGTATCGTGTATATGTAGATACACATTTCATCGTTTACGAGAGTTGATCTTTGGAAGTATGAATTGCCATGTTCTGAGGCTCAGGACTTGTTTCGTATCCTATTTCAAGCGTCTATATGGACGAATTCAATTGGAGTGATGCAGTTAGTAAAAAGACTCAGAAACGCTCATCTTCCACTACGAGTTGGTAGACTATTCTGTTTTTCAGTCTTTTGAACATCAATTCGGATCTAAGCATGTATTTAAGTTTTCCATTCTAAAATGGATTTTTCGTCTCTAATGCACAGTTCACACGGTGCGTTTTCCCTTGAGTGCTTTAGCTAGCTGGATTTCGTGCACGTGCTATACTAAGCGGGCGACGAAGGCGGCCGCTAAGCTGGCTTCGCAGATGGTTATCGGTTCACATGTAGCAGAAGCTATCCTCCTGGCTCACTCTTCTTAAAGAGCCTCAGCACGAAGACGTTTACTGTGATAGTTCCGATTACCAACTGCATATAAACAAGTTTCATCTGTTTATGCTTCGATAAGCACCACAACTTGATCCCTAGTCTATGTATTTGCCCTCATTTTTAAACACAAATATCAACCATACAATGCTATCAAAGGCAGAACCTTTGTTTTGATCACGTGATGCACAGCTGAACGATGATTGGCCGGCAACAATCAGCAAAACACGAAAACGGAAAATAGCAACGGACCTAACCTCGAGATCAAGCAAGCTCTAGCCATCAGGGCAGTCGGACAGCAGTCAGCGTTTCCAGCACCCATCAGCACTCCACGCAAGGAATCCATCGGGTTAAAAACGCACCGTTTGAACCGGACTTAATTTCATTCAAATGCCACTTAATTTTTGAAGCAATGGAGTTAATGCTCATTTCAACGTCATAAAACAGTCCGTATTGTTACTAACTTAAATATTCCGCGTATATATTTTAATACGTAACATGATAATGGCACTCTTTCTTTTCCAGATCACGCCCTCAATTCCTCCGCTGAGGTTCTCCTTGATGCAACCCAAGAAATACATTCAGCGAGCTAGCGGACTTACCTCGGGCAAGAAGGGGTCTGTCACCTGGAGTGTTAGAGAGAGCAACGCTCGTCACTACGACTCATCACCTCTCAAGGATCTTCCCTGCAGCTATTACTCTCTTCGAAGGCCGAGACATTCACGGTGGACGAAAGGGGCCGGCAAGCAAGGAAATACAGTGTTCATAACACCACAAACAATGCTACCGTTCTCCATCAGCAAGTGCTTACTCCTCCCTCTTGTCACAACATACATTAGCAAGATTTTTTCAAAGCTGTCACGAGAATTGAATCAGGATACCGTATTTAATAGTGGGAATGGGAAGGGAGTCAGAATGCAGGTGAAAATTTGGACCAAACCCTTGAATCAAAATGGAAAGTGATGGTTTGTAGACGAATTAAGAAATATATTCAGCGTCTTCCTCGAAATTTGATCAGAGAAATATAATGACAGAAATTGGCTGTAGTACCGATAGATTTAAAATGTCATTTTCCCGCTTACCATACGAGAACATAATAAGCAATATAGCAAAGAGATAACTTCGTGAAATATAGCTAGTCTGAAGTGGACGATGTATGTATAAACATTACAAGCCCATGCATGCGAGTTAAATACACATATAAACGTATTTACAGAATTAACTTTCTACCCAGTAATCCCTTCATGACTATGTATATACTAGCCATCCCATTGAAAGTTCTTAGTTGCATTTAAATAGAGCATGATAGATAGATAGATAGATAAGCGTCTTCATTAGGACGACATTGAGACTTAGTCCCATCTTCCATCTAACCCCTAATCGGTGATCTTCAAATACAGTAGTTAAAAATAGTAAGATCCGTCTTTTTTCCAATGATGCAGTGATGTATAGGGAAATTAGGATATAATATATGGCTGATTAACGTATAACATATCAAATAATGAACTTTTTAGTCTACACAAAAAGAAAATAAATTACAAATCCATATCAATTTCAATAATACATGGAAGAACTCTAGAAAAAAACGTCATTGCACAAAAACGGATGAAAGCTGAAAACGCTATCGTAATTAGAAAAATCAACAGGGAATAATGTGAGATAGAGAATTAAGTGAATAGACAAGAGAGAAATGCAAAATAGAAGCAATTGGAGTATGGAAGATAAATAGTAGAAGAGATAGAAATCAGTCATAAAAAAAAGAATTTTTAACAATAAAATAGTGAAGATATGTAGAGATAACATTCCAGAGGGAAAAGAGTAATTCGAAGACCGAGAAAAATGTGGAAAAAAGTGTAGTAGTGTCAAGAACAGTTTGAAGTAATTGGGAGTAAGAAGACAAAATTGAAGAGATGGAGGAGTAAATTGAGGGGACGTCAGAGGTGACTTACAGTTGGGAACGAGTATTAAGATGTACTTGCCGGCAGCTCAGGGAACAAAACTCCATCCCAATGAATAAACACGAACGTTAAATAAAGAAAGAGCTCCGGGCGGAAGTTTTCTCAAAATGTTGGTCAAGTTATAACGGCTCAAGTTTATCCGCGGGTATTAAAAAAAGTAAGGAACCCACAATATCAGCCTTTGTTATTTCCTTATGAAACAAGCCAAATATTAACGGTCTTCCTCTTTCATTTTTCATCCTGACGTATCATAAATTGAGCCGAGGGGTTTACAAAAGAGCCATTAAGTATGCAGAGATAAAGTATCGCAGAATTGGCCTCGTAAAAGTGCATAGTATTACTATGAGTTGAGTAAAGGACGCCAGAGAAACCTAAGGATGTACTCTGGAAGCGAAAATGCCTCGCGCCGTCCGAAATCAAACGATTATCTGAGTTTGAATTCACTCGCACTTGAGTTGCGAGTGGCCATTGTTCATTGGTGCGCAGATAATCAGCATTCAAGCAGCACGACGTGAGAAGGTAGCGAAGGGGTAGAAAGTGCAAAGGAATGTGAACTCACAATCGGTCCACCAAACGCACCCTGAGGCAAAATAGAAATGAACAAGACTGAGCATAATACAGGGAAGGAATGGAAGTAGTTAGCCATTGATGAGGTGTGAAAGAATGGTAATGACACGGATGACAAACATTTATAAGTTATCAGATCGTACAAATAAATACAACCGTGACGACTGCCTTGCACAAATTTAAAGAAACTTATTTTGTAAACTATATAGAAATAAACACTCGATAGCTGGCAAATAAAGTCCGGATCTGTCGTCTTTGCACCCTTGGACTGGGAGAGGAAAACATTCATTGAAAGACCACGACAGTTTATTTACCTAAGTTGCAAGAGACTGTTTATTTTTCAAAATCTGAATAGGGTGGGGCTCGTTGGTACTGCGACAAGCGGAGACGCAAGAGTCATCTGCTCCTCCCAGCAGATCACTGGTTCCAAGTATCTCCTTTTGAATACGTCGTACCGATGGACTGGAAAGTAGCCGATGCAAATCCCATTTTTAAAAGTGGTGATAGGGAGAAGCCAGAACTACAGACCTATCATCCATTCATAATTACATCTAACTACTGACCTCACATCCATTTCATGCAAGGTCCTAGAACATAAACCGGTCAGTTCAGTAATGGGACATCTAGATAGCCAGAATTTGTTGTCTAATTTTCGGTTTGGCATCCGGAAGAGCAGACCATGTGAAACTCAACTTGCTCTCTTTTCCCACGTTTTAGTTTCTGGCGAAAATAATATTCCAGTGGATGCTGTTTTTCTCGATTTCAAAAAAGCTTTTGACAAGGTGTCTCATAGCAAACTATTTTAAAATTAAAAACTTATGGGCTAGACAGTAACATGATATCATGGATAAGTGATTTTCTACATGATCGGGTTCAAAGGATTGTTTTGGACGGTGTTACCTCACCGGAAATTGAAGTCACTTCGGGTGTCCCACAAGGTAGTGTGATACGTCCACTCCTGTTCCTTCTGCACATTAATGATATCAATAAGGTGGTAAAAAATAAGATTCGTCTATTTGCCGATGACGAAGTTGTGTACAGGGAAATTCTAAGCCCAAACGATAAAGAATATTTAAATTAAGACCTACAAGCAATTGAAAATTGGTGTGATACATTGCAGTTAGAATTAAATTTCAAAAAATGTCGAGCAATGAATTTTTGGAAAAATAATAGCTCTCCTCCTAGCACATACAAAATAAGTAATAATGAAATAACAAACGTGGAATCCATCCAGAATCTTGGAATAAGACTGACACACGATTTTTCCTGGGGTAAACATATACGTGAAATAATGGGTCAAGCTAATCGTAAACTGGGTTTCATCAAGAGTATTGGGTAAATGTGACGATCATGTACGAGAAATCAGCTACTTTTCCCTTGTACGACCTCATTTGGAATATGCTGCCAGTGTATGGGATCCCTACGAAATCGGTCTAAATAATGAACTTGAACGTGTGCAGCGAAGATCGACAAGAGTTGTAAAGGGACGGTACGATAACTCTATTAGCGTAACCAGTCTATTAAATGAATTAAAATGGGAATATTGTCAGATCGCAGTTTAAAATTTAGACTTAATCTCCTAAACATTTTCAAGGATAATATTTTCAGTGATAATGTTAAAAATATTTTGCGAACCCCAACTTACTATGGTGGACTGGACCATAATCATAAAATTAGAGAAATTGATTGCCGAACTGATAGATTCAAAATGTCTTTTTTCCCTCGTACAATTAGAGATACGAATAACGGTAAATATGTCCAATCAGAGTGTAGCAATGGATATCATTGGTAGCTGCATGTTGGTATAAGCACTTAATGCTAACCCTACTAACAGAATTTTTTTGCATGTTTGCTTTGCAATTTCTATTTCTTTAAATAGTGAAGTTCTGACTAGCATATTAATACTATTCCTTTTTTATGCATGATATGTAGTGCATGTTTGGTGAGAAATCACCCCCTGCCACACACCTTTGTGGTGGCTTTCAGAGTATTATGTAGCTATAGATGTAGATGTAGATATCTCCCATAAGAATTCCGGATTCGCATACATGAATGTTATGCCACTCTTTAACGTTCCAAGCGTTACAAACAAAATGAGACCGGGTTGGTTTGGTGGCTAATGTGATCTCCCATCCCGGGGACCCGGGTTCGATTCCCGGGTGTGGCGGATTTTTCATAGGCAAAACGGTCCCCACTTGAAAGGAGGGTACTTCAGGTTCAGTACTCCGTCCGTCGGATGGGAAGTTAAGCCGTGGTCCCCTAGGCACCTGTCGTTAAGGGTAGGCTAATGCCGACGCCGGGCTTCTCTCCACCCTTCCTCTGTTCCCTTATAACTCAATCCGGTTTCTGGCTCTTTGACATGCACCCTCTTAGTGAACGTTTCTCGGAGGCTGTGTCGGCCATCACCAGGCTCTTCTCATTACAAAATTCAAACAGGGTTTCTTCCTTGGCGTTTCATTACCAGTCTCTACCATGCTCTTCCCATCATTCCCCTCTCCAATTTCTTTTCTTCAGTTAGCCATTGCAAGAAGGTTTGCTTTTTCCTCCACAAGGCTTAGGACTTCTTCCAGTTGCTTCAATACTTCCTCTACTTTACAGCTATATAATGGCTGGACATCGACAACTGTACTACGACTGCATCTTTTGGTTCTAGCCTTACCTTGATCAGAATGATCATTTTGCTAAACTTCGAATAAGCCCTGATTCTTCCTCCCCATTCTATCCTCAAGAAGAATCTTACCTTCTGGCCATCCTCAGTGTATTCAACTCTCTAACCGTAGCTTCAGAAATCCTCCGTTCCCGTTTATTTTATCTCTCTCAGTCCGATAATCCCAATCAGGCGTTTTCCAGTTCCCCTCGTGCGTCCTGGGATTTTGCTCTCCATGTCCCGACCCAGCAATTTTGACTGAATAAGCAGTCTGCCAGCAGCTTCCATTTCCCGTTTCTCAAGAAGTCCAAGTTCGCTGCTTCCCAAACTCCCTGATCCTGTGTAAACCTCGTGTTCTTCCCTTTCTTATCTTCCGCTGTAGTACCATGATTTACCAAAACTCTGGAAAACAAGTAAGGTAGAGGAAAACTTTCTTCTCCTGACTTCTAGTTGAATTATTCATTCTCTCGTGGCGACATGTGCGAATGAGATATCAATTTGAGGAAACACGAAGCTGCATCCTTGCTGCAAAAACTTTTTCTTTTGCTTTTCTCTCTCCTTTCAACACTTCTATCGGTATAATAACTCGTGCTATCGCATATTCAGCAGCACTTTTCTCGAGAGCGACTTTCAGTTCCCGTGGTTTCTTTCTGCGCAGACCACAGCACGCCATTCAGAGCGCTGACTTCACGAACTTTGAATCTGCTGGTAGTAAGGGATGTTGGCTGCACGTGAGAAAAAGGAAAGAACCTCAACCAATGTTCCAACCCCACGGACGGAAAAACGGAAACGATGCTATGATGGACGCGCACAGCGACCAGTTTCAAGATCAAATTTGATGACAGGGGTTCAGAGAAGCCTTCATTCAAAATATCAATATTTCCACAGAGAAAGTATCCTTCACCGTTATTTTGTACCAAAGAGATCGCCAATTAAGGAAAGGAGTCATTTTAAGATGACAAATGCTGTGCTGGCAAAGAAAACCAAAGCCTTTGAACACATTCATTCAACTAATTCCTTAAATTTTGCTGTAGAGCGCTGAGTGACAACATTACCTTTGACATCATAAACTAGCAGCGTTAAAAATCTATGATCCACAGACTTGTTTACTCCTATCGATACTGCCAGTTTCAAAAAAGAATTAAATACCATTATAACTATCAATCAAATCTTTTTAACTCCGGACAACCGTTACTAAAGAGCATCCTTTAATTTTTTAGATACTTTGACGATATCCTATGCCTGTGGACGGGGAGCAAAAGACAGCTAGACTCATTCTTAGATATTTTGAACTCACTCCATCCCTCCCTCAAATTCACTATGGAATTCGGAGGCAGCTGTATTAATTTCCTTGACTTAACGATCTCCCTGCAGGATAAAAAGCACCTCTTCTCGATTTTTGGGAAAGACATTTTCTCAGACGTAATTATCCCCGCAGATTCAAAAAACACCATTTCACCCATAAACTAGCAGCGTTAAATCTATGAATCACAGACTTGTATCTATTCCTCTCGATACTGTCGGCTTCAAAAAAAGAATTAAATACCATTATAACTACAGGTAATAATAACGGTTACAGCTCTAGCCTGATCCACAAATTGCTAAATAAAAAAGTTTACCAGACAAAAGTGGAGTGTATGCGCAACGTGCAACGGAGCGTATGTGGGGCAAACGGGTAGTATATTTAGAACAGGGAGCAGAAACTAAGTGTGAACAATAGTGATTGTAAATCATATTTTGCCAAACATCTCCTCGAGACCGGTCATAAAAGTGATTCTAAAATAAAATTTATGCATTCATGTGATAAAAGTTGTAAGTTAAATTATTTAGAATTTGTAGAATTTGGAAGACACTCCATTTCATGTAATGTATGCATTTTAAACGATTTGACAAATTTTAAATACCTTCAGATGTTTATAACGGTTTTAAAATCCGACTTGTACTCCTACCCTAATGGCCACCACAATACCCTCACCGCTAATTGTGCCCCTCCCCCACCGCTGTCCTTGACGGAACCCTACTCCCTCCCTCCCTCACCCTTTCCCACCACCTCCCCCCTCGCTCCCATCCTAAACTCTCGCCCCCCCCCTCTCGGTTTCAGTCCTTCCCCCACTCCTCATAGAAACATATAGAAAGCCTTGTGTTGAAATGTTTTGTCTGTTGCCCTTGAAAATGACGCTCAGTCGTCGAAATCGATCGGGGAACATATAAAGCTGTGTGCAAAGTACAAAGTCTGTTTCATTTAACATCTTTAAATTACCTTTGACGTTCCAATTTGCGCCTTTCCACACTGATCCGCACACTTCTTCCTCGGAGGGCACAACTGATGCCATCCTCCCTTCAAGAGCAGGGCACGCCATATTCCGAGGCTGATTCCGCCTCTGCAAAAATAAACATACACTGCTTGGTCCCGGGCAATCCAACTCGGTCATAAATCTCGCGTTTCCAGCGAACAACAGGCAATCTACGGCACAAAGTGATGAAAAAAGAATTTTTCGAGACAACAATACGATCCCTTAGAATGCGCCAGAGATTAATGGATGGCCAACCATTTTCAATGTTCATGTTATTAGGACTTTCGTACAAAAAGCTGTTTTGTCAACATTTTCAACATGTTTTATACAACAGATTATACCCATGTTTGCATTTTTAAATCGATCATTATAAGAGTATAAAAACCATTTATTGGCTCAAACAAGGAGCAGACAACGTATCTCCTGATTTACAGAAACCGGGCACAATATCGGAGTAAAGTGCGTAACTAAATAGTACTACACTTTCCAGCTTCACTATCCAAATTTCATTCCGCATCACTTCTGATGAATTAACGTTTCTGGATGGCAAAACGGAGATATGCACGCAGATTGATGCAGCAATATTATTCTCAGAAGCCCACACATTTTGTTTCGCTTGCACCACAGTCCAAGGAAACTAACATTGAATGAGCAGACTGTATGCGCGTCACTACCAACGCATTCGCACTGCGAGTGTTCAAATGTTTTGCTTGATGCATGATCAGATAGAAAAGCAGTAGACGTTTCCTGTTCTAGAAAATCCATCAAATAACACCCGTGATTCCATTCCATAGCTCTCAAAAGAACATTTGTGTTCATAGGTGTTAGATCAGGGCCTCGATCAAGGATCTTCATAAGCTAGCGTTATCGCAATCTTTTGATTAACTTATGTCAGAGAGAACGTGATCTCCGTTCTTCATTTTTTTACTCAGCACTTCAAATCGCTTATCATAATCAGTGGAGCGAATTTTATAGACGGTTATCGTTAACCCTGCGCTACTTTAGGGGTAAGCGTTATCGATACAGATTGTGATAACGCGAAAGATTCATCCGCGATTCCACACCAGGAGAATTCAGTTGTTTCTGCTACGAATGGAGGAGGCAACTGACTCATGAAGTTATTTGCTCCACCGAGTATAGATGGGAAATTATGTTGGAGCTGTAGTTTTTATAGAGTCGAGAAAGAGTGGATGGAAACCCGGCACGCTATATCCTGTTTTAAACGGAAGGTTTTACATCCCATTCGACCGACGGAGTTCTGAAATTGAAGTGCTCTCCACGCAGAATTCAAGTGGAAACCGGAATGCAATTTGAAAATATTCCACATTCTAGAGCAGAAGACAGGTCCACGAGATGAGAGTAGAATAGTGAAGACTAGCGAAGAGAAAGAGGAAAAAATCGAATGAGCACTTAAAGGTTTTTAAGTAAACTTTATAATGCTCATCCTACCTTATCATCATTTACCTCAGAGCCCATCACATGGCTGGAGTAACAATAGCTGTAGATTAGGCTACGTGATTCTACACGTAATTCCTTATTGACTAAAAACAATGAATTAAATTGCAGAGGTTAAAAGAGGATGTGACCCCTGCTAATCTGGACATTTATTCGTTGACTTATAATACTACTAAGCTATTGATAGACTGGCTGCGATAATTTTACGCGTCAGCAAGACCATTATTATCATACATTAGAGCCATGGGTTCAAAATCTCATGAATAATCTCCGTTGCATACATTTAATGAACTGTTATAGCTGATAGCCATAAAAACAAAACACAGATTCAAATGCATTTTCTCAATAGAAAGAGAGTAAGCAGTGAAAACTAAATGTGAAGTCGACAAATATTACTGGATCACTCTTTAATGGGGGCGTTTACTCGGAACCGAAATCGCAATTTTTTGCACGAAATTGTTAGATGGAAACGAAACAAGAATATTAGTAAAAAAGTTAATCTTCTAACCATAACCATTTACTCATAAATCAAAAATTTAAATAAGCAAAAGGTGACGCCCACCGAAAAAGCTGCTGTGATAACATTGACGTCATTTTCCTCTCGTCCTTGACTGCTTTTCGGGGAAGGGAAGGGAGTGGAGGGGGGTTCTCCTCGGAACTCTCTCGGTCTGCTCTCACAGATCCTGTCTCAATCGCTCTTATTGGCGGAGTTAGCTGTGTCCCCTCCCTCCCCTCCCCCATTGCGATAAGGCGAAGTAGCTTCGCGGGCTCAGTTGTGATTGGACAAAGTTGATATACGTCAGAGGTTGCACCACACCCACTTTTCCGTAAAGGTAAAAAACATCAGTTTTTCGCCGCCTATAACTCGAGAAATAAGTCACTAAGATTCTTCCAGCTAAGAAGGTCGCGAAATGAAGACCACCTTCACGCTGATTCCTTGAGATTGCGTTCATTAACGGGGAAGGAGCTTTCACTGCAGCATTCCCACTCCGTGTAGCTGGATTTCGAGTGACAATTTTGGAAGTTCCGCTCGGAGTGGAAGGATAGCGCTTCGAACCCCGGTTGGGGTGGATCTGCTGAGGCTGCCTATCTAAGGGTTCCTCTCAACGCAGATCCTCACATCGAATAAATCTCTTCCATTATAAATGCTTCCGTACCAAATTAGTCCCAACCTCCGGTCATAAGATAAGCGGAAGAGGTCTGAAAAATAGCCACAATGAACTTTAATCGGCCTTACCCTTAATCCCTGGGCCACCGGTGCACACGAATGCCCTCACCTCCTAATTCTGACCATTATTCAGGGAACATTGCGGGGGTTTGCTAATAGAGGAGGTCAGCTCTTCGTGAGAAAGACTCGTTTCCCCTCCCGTGCACAATTGCCGCTTCGTTGGAAGTCATTTGGACTCTTTCTATGTCATGGAATCCGAGGAAAGATTTCTCAGTGGTGCTTAAATGTTTCAAAGTGCTCTTGTGTTCAACGGTGCAGCGGCATTGCTTTCATTTCCAAAGTCTGATGCAGACGAATTTACCGAGTTCGTAGTTTATTTTGGATAATGTCACAGATGAGGAAAATAGAACCCATCGTCATCACCGTACAGGGAAGTAAACCTTCTTTGGATCTGATTACTGAAAGAGCAGAGTCAATATTATGTGTGATACCTTGTGCTGGAACTGGCCGAATTGATTTAGATATTTATGAATTGATACAGTCTACAAAGATATTTATAAAACGCAGATACTAATTCATAAACATTTCTCCAATTATAGTGCATCTAAACTATATAGTCTCTTTAACAATAGCTATATTTTTGTAAAGGTAAGATATTGCTTGGTATAAAATTAAGGCCTTGGTTATTCACACACAAGGATGTGTAAATATATTTTAAACCTATCTCTTAATTGCCTTTTATTTGAGTTCTATTGTACATATTAATTTCTATATTCAATTCTGTGTTTAAGACAGTTCTAAAATGATTACTCCAATATATTTTAATTACTCTTATGTTAAATGGTGTATTTACTGATTGAAAGGACACTTTTCATGTTAAGTTATAGAGCCATTATGTATGTGTTTGCCAAACTTGGAGAACTTTGTCTTCTGGGGTGGTGACTAATTTACCTCTTTTTTTGTGAAATTTATACAAATATGCATGTAAATATTTACATGCATATTCGCTATAGTGGAATGATTGAATCATAACCATAATATTACTATTTAAGGCTTCAGTTGAATTAATATACGGTGACATTAATATATGTTTTTAGTCTTCACAAGAGGATTGCCTTGGCGTGGCACGCCTCGCGCACGTGGATTTTCCCCTTCATCAGAACTTGAAGCAGTGGGAAATAAACAATTGCGTGATTGTTTAATGGTATTGAAACATAGCTATTAAAAATTCACACTTGAAGAAATATTCGTGAAGGATTTAGTTGGAAAAATCCCCCGACAAATTTTCCGCTGAAAATTTAAACCGCTTTTATTACTTTCGTTTCCGGCAAGCGGGAGCTGGTTTTTGCAGTTTAAGGGACGGGGGCGCAATTAAAGGCGGGCGCAATCTTCCGGTCGATGTCCCCATTCTCCCCCACTACCCCTAAGGAGTGGGGTGGAGCCCAAGGCGCGACACCTCCTCCCTCTCGCGGATGCCGCTGCAATTACTCCCCCACGATTGAAGCCGCCGCCGGGAAATCGAAAAGACGATGCTATCTTCTCCTTCTTCTTGGCTTCGCGGGCGGCGACCCAGAGCGCCAAGTTCTGCGAGGAGGCGAGAGAACGACAATCCACGGAGACCTCCTTCACTCTCCTCGCCTGAGTCTCTTGATTAAATCATCCCCCCCTCCCCCCCCCCCCCCCCCCCCGCCTCTGCCGGAATGACTCCAAAATAATTAACCTCTAGCCGTCGACTCACTGTGCGCACTGGATCCATGATACAGAGGAGTACTGCCGTCTCTTGATTTACTGAGCATAACTTTCTTTAAACTGATTAAATGGCATCAAATATATTCAAAACCATGAATCATTATGAATGATATATGAAATAAATACATGAATGGTCCCATATTTTCAAAACCCTCAACATGATTACCACCATACTAATGGGGGCGTTTACTCGGAACCGAAATCGCAATTTTGTACACGAAATCGTTAGAAGGAAACGAAAAAAGAATTTTAGTGAAAAAATTAATCTTCTAACCACAACCATTCACTCATAAATCAAAAATTAAAATAAGCAAAAGGTGACGCCCACCGAAAATGCTGCTGTGATAACATTGACGTCATTTTCCTCCCGTCCTTGGGAAACTCCACTCTCTTCCCTTCCCTCTTATGGGAAGGGAAGGGAGTGGAGGGGGAATCTCGGAAGGACTGCTCGCACACATCCTGACGAAACCTCTCAGGTTGACAGTCAGCTGTGTCCCCTCCCCATTGCCATAAGGCGAAGTAGCTTCGCGGGCTCAGTGTGTGATTGGACGAAGTCGATATACGTCAGAGGTTGTACCACGTCCACTTTACCTAAAGGGTTAAAAACATCAATTTTTCGTGCTTATAACTGGGGAAATAATTGACGGATCAAAAAACTGAAAAATACGTGTCTTTTTATTTCACAAACTCTATCAGATTCGGCAATAAAACATATGGTAAACGTCCCCATTCACATTCAAGGAAGATAAGCCTCTGAATTTCTTCAATGAAGGTACTTTTTTTTAAAGACATCAGTCCACAATCAGGTTAAACGCAACACCTAAACATTTCCCTCCCTGAGTTTACGCAACAACGTAATCATCAAAATACAGTAACTATTATTTCATTCCATTTTTCACAGCCATACCTACAGCAGGTTAACAGAGTGTGCATGAATAGAACGCAACATTATTCCTATTATTCCGAGAAAAATAGCTAAGGAAATCACTTTTTCGGAGGTAAAAAACTATTTTTTTTCCATTGATGGGACTCAGTACCGTAGCCCTTTCGTAATTATTTCGAAATTTTCTCACTAGCTCCGAGGAAACAAAAGAAATGAGGAACTCCGGTGCTTTAAGATATCAGACTGAATATTTAAAACTTGGAATGAAACGAAGAAATGAGCGTCGTTTGTTGGAAGCACGCCAGTGTGGAAGGGAGGGAATCTCCTTCATTTTCCGCTTGCTCTTGGCAAAGGGAATGAGATTGTCGAGGCGGCTGAGGAGGGGGATCAGGGGCGGTCGCTGGAGCCAGTCGTTAGGGAAGGAGGCATCCGTGGGGGATTCCTCCTCTGAGGGTTTCAGGTCGGGTGCTGCAGGGAGAAGATGCCTACTGCACCCATGTGCACCTAGGGTGCTGTAATCGCTGAAAAACGTCCTCCAAGTCAGTGAATGCAGGGGAGCCCTGGACGCTAGTAGGTTGCTCTGACACTTGAAAATCACATGAGTATGACTTCTAAGACGACAGACATATTTCCACCCCCAAATTAAAGCAGCAGGAAAAGAGACAATGACAGACCAAGAACTATAAGAAAGCATTTTCCTTAACGCTCAATACAGAACCACGACAAAAACTAAGTATAATGCTTCCAATGGCATTACTAACCATATGCAAGCATTAATTCACTAAGTTTTTCAGGGAAATGTCATTTATAATTATCATTTTTTTTAAATATATTTATTTATGATTCTATAAAAGTGTGTTTAGATGTATTAAGCTTGGCCACGACAGCAAGAGAAAATAATATCTATAACGTCAATCAAATATCCGATAAAATGTTTTCAGCATAATGATGATGCTTCGAACGAATGACTACTTTGCACTGTACATACCTAAATTAAAATTCTGGTTAGTTTACATTTAGATCAACAACGCAAACATTTCCCAGCCTTCAAAATTATAAACAATTTATCTCACTGAAGTGGTGCATAATATATTGCATTAATAACTACCAACTCTGCTCGTGGAAGTTATTTTCATTTTTGAAGTTATTTCTAAAATTTTCACGATTCTATCCCACGATGAATTTTAAATGTACTCAGGCTATCAATTAATTCCACAAAGCATTACAACCACTTCATGGCCTCATTAACAAGGCATTCATTCTTTCACAGAGACTACTCCATAGCAAAATCATTGATGTAATGCAGAGAGTATGCTATATTAAATTTGAGTGAGTGTTCTTTCGTTGCTCATAAATAGCCATGGGCTACAGCAGCGGTGAGTCATTATATATACAGTCAAGAAGATCTGCGTGATTCGCCATTCCCTGAGTAATCACCATTGCTGAAAAATCATCCGTCATCTATGCATCTGTCTCAGAACATAGATTGAGCTCTATCAGAGACGGAGAAGAAGGGGAGCGAATTATATTATTTCCCTGTTACAAGCTTTTCAAAAGCAGATGGAATCACAAAATATTTTAAAGTGTGTGACGTGGCTGACCTTACATGATGGCTAAATATGCCATTAAGCATTGAGGCGATATTTCAAATACCCTAGTTCCCTAATCCTCATCCATCCGGCACACCTCATGCATTTCACGCGGAAAACCCTTCCGCGGGCTCTGTTCCGCTTGGACTGCTGAAGAGGTCGTTCTTTCTCGCTCACCTTCTCCGTCTCTGAGCTCCATGTCTATTCAGAGACAGATGCATCCATCGATGAAGGATGATTTGTCAGCGATGGTGATTACTCAGGAAATGGCGAATCATGCAGAACTTTTTGATTACACATATAATGACTCACCGCCCTGAGGACGCTAAATGTGACCATGCATCTGCTTCGTGTGTTCTATCACTCCGCGTGCTGATGCACCGGCTATTAACGAAAACGTTTTTTCTTAAATAATTGTTTTCAACAAAATAATGATTAGATTTACAAATGAAAAAATGTTAAATTAAGTTGAAACATATTTCACATAAAGTTTAAAAATTCAAACGTTTGGGGCATATCATATATTTGCAAAATGTTTTAAACAAATAGTTAGTGTTTTCTTGATAGAGGTACGAGCTTTTTGTGAGGGAAAAAGGGAAATGCAATAAGAGTGAAACAAAAGAGGATCATAAAGCCCATTATTCTTGGGTATCCGTGGGGATCGGGTTGGTGTGGTGGCTAGTGTACTGGCCTCCCATCCCGAGGGCCCGGGTTCGATTCCCACGGAATTTTTCAGTGGAAAACCGGTCCCCATTTGAGTGCCAAGTGGAGGGAATTTCAAGTTCAGTACTCCGTCCGTCGGATAGGACGTGAAGCCGTGGTCCCCTTGGCGCCTTTCGTTAAGAGTAGGCTAATGCCGACGCCGGGTTTCTCTCCACCCTTCCTCCGTTCCCTGAAAACTCCAACACAATTACCCACCTATCCTAAATGGCGCAAATGACCTCAGCTGTCGGTCGCCTCCCCTGAATAACCAACCACCTTGGGTGATCCGTGCCAATGGAGAAGAATATGAATCACGAATTTGAAGGAAAATGGTGACAGAAGTTACTCTGCACAAATGCATAGTAAATCTCCGTACACGTTATTCTGAGGCTAATTATACACGCATTCCCTTCTGAAATGGGAGATCATTGATAATCACCAAAATTTAATAAAAGATAAGTGTGGGCAAGCCATAATTAATGTGATTCGCAATTGAAAGCCACTATTGTCCAAATATCCTTTTGCATGTGTCCTTGATCACTCATCTAAGCTTTTGCCTTTAAACATCTTCCATACGTGTCTAGCTTTTTACAAACCATCGGTAATCATAAAAAGAATATAATCAGTTTTATTGAAACTTTCAACCGAATAAGAAGTAGGTATATTGTAAATGTGAGGAGTAGGTACATAAAATATTTCACATTGATTATATTTTCGTAGTCCAGAGATCAGGTCTCCCGGTGAAGTTCTGCAAACGCTACCTGGATGTAGTCATTGAATATGACCACTGACAAGAGATGAAATACCAATTTAACATCAAGAAAATAAAGAAAAGAATGATAAACAATTGGCAAATTGAAAAAAATGAATGAGAAGTTTAGTCTTAGCTCAACCAATGAACAAAATATGGAATCGTTGGCGCATCGCACTCATAGTATACTGCAATGTGTGATACTCTTGACATTTTTAGATGCCGTCTTACCAAAACATATAATTATTTAAACATAGCTAGTATTAGATTTTTCAATGTGCTTCCTCAAGAGACTAAACAGGTCACCATGGCTCATTTCAAAAGGGTACTTCAGCATTGGTTGGTAACTAACCCACTGTATTCTGTGCAAGAATATTTTCACAGGATCCCTGGTGGATAACATTTTGAATTGGTCAGTGGTGTCGTAATATTTTAATATACCTACTGTGTTTTTGTCCTACCCAATTATTTTTAACTTGACGTTGTCTATTTCATTGTATAATGATCACCGACAAATAAATGAATCAATTAATCAATCATCATCATTTCTCAAGGGCATGTTTTCAGGCCAGTGGTCAATTTTTCTAAGTACTGAGAGTAACCAAAGGCATTCCACAGCTCACACACCAATTCGGTTCCTCACACGTCCCCACTCCAGCCCACATCTTCATTTCCCCTCCGTTCCCCTCCCCTCTCGGCCCCCGACTCCCCCACTCCCTTTTCCTCCCCCTCCAAATCATCCCTTCCTCCTCCGGCAGTTTCCCGCTTCCCAACTCATTCGCCCAAATTGTTTCCCCGCCCAAACACCCACGGGTGGAAGGCGGAGAAGACGGAGATAAAATATTCGCCTCATAATTTCCCAGGGATTGAGGGATGTCAAAACGGGGCAGGGTGAGGCGGGGAAGAGGGCCCCATCGATCGAGAGGGCCCCCAAGGAAGAGGGCCGCATAGCTCAGGGCCTTGGAGGTGGCGAGGGACGCTGCTCCTTTCATCTCCTCGTCTTCAAGTGGTGATAGTCGGACAAATAATACAGATGGCTGGAGGGTCACTTTCTTCCATTCCCTTTGGGGGCGAACGGGGAGTCATGGGGGAGCAGGGGCTTCCTGGTTCAAAATCCCGAAAAACGCCGAAACGGATTGCTTACACAAACGAAGGGGCGGCTCTTGCCTCCGGCGAACATTCAAGGGAAGAGGCGATTATCGGATTTATCCACTTTGCCCCTCGACCCTCAAGGCCAGCACCAGGAGTGCGGCGAGATGAGAAAACATTTGTGCAAACAACGATGAAATGCGACTTAGGATTGCAAGAAAATAGTCTCAAGAAGGCAATGGCTACTCCAGAAGACAGCTGAGCGAGACTTATTTGTTTGATCTTTCGAAATATGACGTGACAGGTTCACGTTTTCCCGAAATATTAATTTAAAATATATCTGATTGCACGTGCTGTACTTTTGGAGTTCAATCAGTGAATCTTTACTGAAATCTGTAGATGCCAAGGCACATACAACAACCAAAATGAGGTATTATAAGAAAATTAATATGTTTTTTCTATCAATAGAGTGATGGATGTTATCAGTTACCTTTATTACAGCTAATAATATCAATGGAGGCAGGCGGTTTATTAAAGCGGTCTGCGTGCTATAACTTACTCGGAACCCAGACTGAAACTCGTCGAAGAAATTATTCTGGGATAAATTTTTTACCGTTGAATTATATCCTATACGCTCGAGCGGTTTAAATAAATCATAAAAATGGAAATTGGACGATTATGCGACGGATCATTTGCATTATGGTAAGAAAAGAGTATACTTACTTCCACAGTCCACACACTCGGAAAGCTTCAGTAAAAAATGGAGCAATTAGAAATATCAAGAATGGGAATAATCATCGGAAGAATAAGTTTTATAATTTTAATTTGGATACCGTCAATCCTGTAGCATTAGACTTGACCTTCGAAATGCATCCATAAAGCAGTTTAGATAACATGCGAGAGATAAAGTTCACTGTCAATTGGCCGATAAAATTTATCACTATTTTCCTCCTCAGTACCGAGTTCAAATCAATGATTGAAATTTCATTATTTTCATTATCACTGACTTAAGTCCACATGCGAAAGTAACTGTTTAGTTCTGGAAGAAAGATATTTATATTATCCATATCTTAACGCGGTTTGGCATTGCCAAAATTACGTATTTCTTGTCTTAAGATAAGTATCTTAATGCTAGTATTGTAGTAGCAATGAAAGAAAACTGTCAAGCTGTCTCATTCGGGAGACGCTGCGTGTGCCTTTCATTCTTTTGCGTCCGTATCTTTAGGGTTAACACAACGAAGAAGAAGAAGTGTGTATCTGGGCAATTCATTGGTGAGATACGCCCTGAGGAAAAAGTGTAATATTGCCCAAATGTCCCTATATATGCCTCTAAAAAAGTAGTAAAATTAAGAAAAATTGTGAAATTCATTTTGATTGTGAAAGATTATTTCTTCTGAAAGAGATCTTGCCATTTCATACAAACTTTCTAACCTATCTTACGCAGTGGGTTGTATCTGAATATAGGATATTTCACTTGCCACACTCGCGATGAATTAAGGTCACCAACGCATTTCCAAGTTCATGTACAATCTGAAATGGTATTTTTCACAAGGGTGCGTAACGGAAGTAAAGAAGATATTTAGACCATGGAAAGCATTTTCTAGCCTTTCAAATAGTGGCTGACAGATACGCTCAATGGAAATGGTTATCCACCAGCCAGAGCTCATACCAAAAGTCGGCTCGGTTTAGTTGGTGAGAGCAGAGCTTCCCAAAGTACTGAAGACAATGGCGTGAGATTTGAACAAATAACGGTCACTTCTTCACCCTGAGCAGCCTTTGGGTCCCAAAAGCAGGTTCTTTTTGCCAGAAAATCACTCCGCATCGGTTTGACTTAATGTATGCAACTATATACAAAGAGCGTGTTCGCTGAATCGGGCACACGTGACTCCGGAGAGCGAGATGTCATAACTCTCAAAACAGCTGGCCTAACTCCTCGACCCATATCAAAAAAGACTCCCGATAACTGCTTCTTATTGGCGCAGGCATGAATCTATAGATTTAGTCATTTGGACAGCATTAAAACTTATTCATGCACAATCTTCATATAAGAGGTATTTTTTTCCGTATGGCTGTATCGTTTGCTGTTGAATTGGATCGTGAAGCATGCTATTCAGATGAGTCGCGAAATGACGTGGGGTAAAACCGAATGAAAGTTTTCTGCTTTCTTCTACATCCTCAGCTGCTACACCACTATCTGGCTTTCAACGATGTAAGGCCCGAGAAATTAAATAAGTGCCGCTGCTGTGTCTTATTCTTCCGGTTAAAAAAAACAAAATAAGGATATGAAGACCTGAAGGTAATAAACCGGTTCTTTTACATGCATATTTAGTATTATATAAACTATATAAAATATCGTGCTCCACAAATTTTAATCGGAATTCGGATCATATCCCAAAACACCCCGATACCCAGATGGTGAAAGGTAGCAGTTTCACCATGAGGCCCTGATGGCTCAGCTAGTGGATCGGTCCGGCATCAGATGCCATAGCTGCAGGAGAGTGTAGTTCACGGAATCGACTACAGTACTGCGATGTGGAAGGCAACGGGAAACCACCACATTATTCCTTCTAGAAGAAGCAGCCTTGCATTCCACGTGATGTGATGGCATTTCTCCCGGTAAAATATTCCGGAGATAGTCCCCCAATCGGATCTCCGGGTGGGGACTGCTGGGAGGGGAGCATCAGTCAAGAGAGACGAATGCAGAATTGGGACGTAAGATCACTAGGAGTGTGTGGGAAGTTGGAGAACGTTAAGATGGAGGTGGACAGACTGGGGATAGACATCATGGGAATGAGCGAAATAAATTGGGCTGGGGCCGACGACTTCTGGAGCGACGATTACAGGGTGATTTACTCAGGAGATGACCAGAAGATAGCGAGAGTGGAATTCATACTGAAGAAAGACTGGCCAAGAAGAGTCAAGTCCAATATGCTAAATATCACAATTCGAGGAGTGAAATTAGAGCAAGTGGAGAACTTCACCTACATCGGCAGCACTAAAACTTGGAATGGAAGAAGCTCGACCTGCATCAAGCGAAGAATAGCACAAACTAAGGTGGTTTTCATGAAGAAGAGACAACTACAGTGCTCGAAGAACCGACGTTGAGCAAGGGAGGACTTCATCATAAGATTCATATTGAGCTTGGCACTCTATGGATGAGAGGCATAGAACATCAGGAAAGCAGACCAGCGAAGAATCGCAGCCTTAGAAACATGTTGCTGGAGGAAAATGCTGAAAATTAAATGGACAGATAAAGTGAAGAACGAAGAGATGTACAGAAGAGCAGAAGAAGAAAGGACAATGAAGAGGACCCTAGGACGAAAAAGAACCGGATTGATTGGGCATACCTTGAGACACAATGGATTAAGAAGTTGGAAATCAAATTGAAAGGAAAACTGAAGGGAAGGAAGATCCCGCGATCAAGACCAAGGGACAAGTGTAAAGGTCAAATAGAGAAGGAAGTGAAAGAGAAAACCTATCAGGGTGTGAGAGAATTAACACCGAATAAGGCAAAAGTGATGGTTGAAGTAAGCCAAACCTAGGATTGAAATACTGGCGATGACACACTTTATTGATGCTCTGAGGATAAATACCTAATGGGGTGTGTACATTTGGTAAGTACATTGGTTGATTATTTCCCCATTAAAAAACAAGGGAAATCGAAAATTTCAAACTATACTTATCGTTCAATTCGCAATATGTTGGATGGATATCAGGAGGATAAGTGTAGTCAGCCTTCTCTCACTGAGCCTGTCCTCTACGGATGAGCAGACGCTCGAAGAGAAATCACTCTTTTGGATGCCACTCTGCAGCTGCGGCGCTGTCGTCTCCCTGCGCTGTGTCTGGTTTTCGTGAGGTAATGACAGGGTCTTAGCCAGACCGCGGAAATCCCGGATAGGTATAAAAGCCCTTTATCCCTTCTCTCAAGAACCTCGCGGATGGAAATAAAACACCTTCCCTCTTGCTGCTAGCGTCTTATTTTCCGTATTCTCGAGAGACGGGTCGAAGACGGAACGACAGGATGAGGAAGTGAGCATCGATTTGAGCGATGAGAGAACTATTTCACACCAAAGTATGCCCTTTCTGTATATTCTCCAAGTATCATTTTCCATTTCTTATTGCAATAAACATCAAATTACCGTATCGATATTTTATTACTCAATTAATATCGATAACAGTTGATGATAGTTTTAAGTAGTGCCTACACCTCTTCTTTTGTTATTTCGACGCACTACTAAGTCACATTCATAGAGCACTAAATCGATGTTGGAATGCAATATCATCCCCTGAAGTCAGGTCTGGCTTTACCAGGAGGTCTCCTCTGCTCAGGGGGGATATTTACGAGGAAGGAGAAAGCGGAGGGAAACCTTACGTCCTATTTAGCTCGCGAAAGGTGTCAATAGGTTCACGTACTTAATGCAATTGCCGTGTTCTCCACGCGACATGGGTGCCATGACTGGTGAAATAAATGAAGATTAAATCTCCAGCATAAATTATAAACAGAAAGGTTCACGGAAGATATTAGCCATTTATTAAGCGTATTGATTTAGATTTCATCAAATAATCAAGATCAGAGAGATATTTTGCGGTAGATTTAAAATGTTATTGTCCCGTGAACAATAAGAAAACGTAATATACAGCATAGTTAAAGGGATTGGTGGGTGAAACATTATTAGAGTCATCTCCTGTGCATTATGTATATTTTAAAATCACTAACCCATGCATTATAAATAAATATAAAGAATATATAATTAGCTTAGCGAATTAACATAAATTTGACCTTCTAAATTCATCCAGCTTCCATATACCGTATTGTCTTCTTCAAACAACATTGAGGTAAATACCTGCTTCGAACACATTACGTCTATCCATTTGCGTATAAAAATATTCTATTACATTTACTGCATGGAAAATATAACGACATATTTATAATTTTGAATGTCATTGATATCATGCAAGCAAATTTGGAAGTAGTCAATTTAAAGGCCAAGATATTTACAGACAACAGGTCACTTTCATTAAAAATAATCGTTCATTAATTTATTCTTGCATATTAATCTCATGATATATCTTTGTGAAGAGATTGCACAATCTTGAATCAGACGTTGAAAACAAGTAATTCCTTCCGAAATTTCTCTGCTGCTGAAAACTGCTATATCATGTCTCAAGGAAACGGCCTTCCATCACCTCGCCTCAGTCACACCCGAGGGCGGGGATAGCAGTCAAAGATCAAACAGTAAAAGGAACTGATAGAAGAGAAGAGCCCCTCTGACGAGTGAATATCAATGCGCCCGAGTACGCCGAACCAGTTTCAAGAGCAGTTTCAAGAATGTGGGACACAGGGCGAGGAGGGGATGGAGGGAGAGGAGAGACATTCAAGCCGGAACACTCTCTCCCTCGCCGATTGTCACCGGAGCGATCCCGGGTCCAATGTGTCACTTAGGAACGTAAATAAATTCAATGAGAGTGAAATATGGTTATCAAAATTATTACAAATGATGTTATCACGGACCGTAACAAGACATTTAATTTACCTCTATTACAATTTCATTAAAAAACCAAAGAATGATTACAAATGAGGGCGAATGAGATACTAAAATACCGGGAATATTATATATTAAAACATATCACATGCTTAAAATATTGCATACAATTTTATACATTTGAAGTATGTACTGTTTTATGGTATTTATTTTTAAATTTGTTTGCATTTTAACATTTTTTACATCTTCCAATATGTGATTATATACTTTGCCAGAGGTGACATAGCGTACGCAGCAGTTTCATAATGCGGTATAGGTGCTTATTCTATTCCGCGTGTGAACGTTGATTGGTTTTAGCACACTATCGTATGTTCCGGTTAAAAAAATGCAATAGGATAGGGGATAGAAGGGGCTATAAATATGGATTTCCTTTCCAATGGCCACGGTTTGGACCTGATGTAGCGCAAATAATCTAGGAAATTTTACATTCGGTATTAGGATTATATTACTTTCGAAATAAATGTCTAATGTCGTCATATTAATGAATAATGGAGAAATAAAATTATTTCATCCACCGCAAAACTCGTAAAATAGATGTAGAAAATTTTATAGAGGAAAAATGTCACAATCTGGTATAAAAGAATTCATTTTCTTACAGGCAATCATTGAATTGTTTTTTTTCCAAGCACCACGCTCCCTAAGACTTCCTCCTAGAAGCACAGCAGCCAGGCCTTTGTTCGACATGCCCCCTTATTGAATGCAGAATTTAAATTGATATAATTAATGAAACAGGAGCAGCAAACTTTCCAGATGTTATTGGATCGTGAGAGAAAGGCAGCGAGCAGTTTCGGATGAACGCACCGGGCAAAAAATGTAAACATACGTTCAGTTTCCATGGAGACCGCCCACGAAGGAAATAAAACGCGGTGTTTATCAAGATGGCGATGCGGTGCCGAAATATTCTCCCCGAAATATCACCGAAGTCAACTCGCAAAAAAAAAAGAGGCTCAGACTCTCGGAAATAGGAAAAAATAGGGTCCAGGGAGAGAGAGGACCTTGAGACAGGGAGAAAGGCGAAAAACAGAAAGGAGTATGGAAAAGCAGAGAAGAGAAGAAAGAGCTTTTGTCTTATGAAGACTGTGACACGTTGCTACCTAGGTTTCCTACTTCACTACACTAAATAGCGGTAAAAAAATTATGACTTTGATGATAAAATTCACTGAAAAAATAAATATATTAAGAGATGGAATAAGATCGAGTGCCTTCCCGTTCACATCGCCGAAAATAGTCTTAAGAGTTTTCCAATGGGTCAGGTTGTCCACATTGAGCGACTCTTCGATGCATCATCCTCAGCTGTTCTGATGCTGCTGACAGACACGAGCAATCTGACTCGGCGGAAGTCCGGAGAGCATTTTTAATAAGGGATCATCATCAGTACCAGCTAAGTGATCCTGAGATCGCCTTGACGAAGCTCTCCACTCAAACGCATGCGACGCGCTCAATGATGAGAGCGGATGATCTCGCCTGCGCGCTGAGCTGATACCGCACTGGACCAGATCCCAATTTTCGTGTCGACACTGTGTTTCCCTCACGTTGGAAGTCGGCGCTTGAGCAACTCCCGGATTGTCTTCGCCTCCTTCCCCCACGGAACCCTGTCTAACGCCTGCGAAGAGTCGCAGTTTTGCAAATGGAATACACAGTAATGAAGGGGATCCTGTTCCGCGCCTTGTCAAGTCACAACGGGCATTTCAGCGGGATGAATACACTGGTCCTAGTCTGTGGTGGGGACTACACTGGTCATGCATTGCTCCTGTGAACGTGTGCTGGCGAATCTGGAATGGGGAGACAGTGGATATCACAACAAATTCATGGATTGCGAACTTTCCGCGAAAACCTCAAAGGCGTTACCCAATGAAATGTTCATCATCATCATCAAGGGTCAACAATCCTAGGATTGGTTTGACGCAGCCCTCCACTCGATTCTTCTATCGGCCAACCTCTTCATATTGACGTAGTTCCTCTCTTTCACGTCCTTTACGACCTGTTCCATGTAACTCTTACGAGGCCTGCCTTTTCCATTCTTCCCGTTCACTTTTCCCTCGACGATTGTCTTCATCAGGCCATCGTGTCTCAAGATGTGGCCCATAAAGTTTTCCCGTCTTCTTTTTAAGGTTTTCAGGAGATATCTCTTCTCTCCCACTCTTCTTAACACTTCTTCTTTTGTCATTCGATCGATCCATTTTATCTTCATCGTTCTCCCTAGCATGTATGGTTCAGTTAATTAAAAACCATGCTTCATGCACTACAGTGTAATCTAACAATATTTCCCCTAGCTATCCCATTTCCATGCTGTCTATTAAGTTCTCGTATGGCGTGCGAAAAAAATTCCTTTTTAAATTTGTCGGTACGACAACTACAACAATCTCTCTAATCCATTTTATCTGATTAAATCTAGCATAAGACGGAGGGCTTTTCAATATATATCTGAGGTCCTTAGAGAACATATCCGTTTTAAATTTATGCAGGATAGTTAATCGGTAATTTAACCTACGATCTGATAATGATTCCTTACCTAATGGATTCAAGATATCGCAGATTGATTCACCACGAGGGTTCCTCAACAAAAACACCACAAGTGTTCGATCCATTTTATCTTCATCATTCTTCGGTAGCACCACATTTCAAATGCTTCCAGCCTGGACTTCTCTGCTGCTGTTATTGTCCATGCTTCGCTGCCATATAGTTGAATGCTCCAGATGTATGTTCTAATGAAATGTTCCCTCACTTCAACGCTTGTATTTGCAGCTGAATGAAATGTTCAATAGCAGAACTTCCACAGAGAAAAAAAAATCATTTGTCTTCACGACGACTCGAACATGGTACTCATGATTTCAGGCCAAGTGCTCTACCACATGAGGCAATGCGTTCTCTTTCCCTGTGGAAATTTTCACTGGATAACGCTGTAAAACCTTAAGGGTGAGGTATTCAGGCCCTATCATATTTCTTGTTTCCCTTAAGATGATACGGAAACGCCTGTGACCTTAAGGACAACAATGAGGCAACCTTGAGGAATATTTCACCTCCGCGTCTTCCGGTTGCCACGGTGATGGGTATTTGATTTTTTAGGGGGCTTGGGAGTTCCGGGTGGATCATGATTTCCGAACGAAGACGGCCTGAAGAATGGCGCTAATCCATAGAGGGCGCCGGGGTAGATGGCGCCAATCATATCCCCCTCCACCCCCAAGCGAAATAAGATGGCTACGGAAGGAAGCAATCTTCGGCAGGATGATGCCAGTGTCTAGGGACAAGAAAAAATGAAACTACAATAAAGCAATCAAAGTTAAGTGTTCATCATTCCTGATGGGAAAAAATCCAGGGAGTAAATTCAATAGTTCCCACGGGAGTGTCCACGTCTCAGCATGGGAGTCAGCAGTTGATCAGATGAGAATTTTATCTATGAAAATAATTTCCCTCTTTCTCACCTAATGACACCGCACCAAAACATCGTCGAAAAAATAAATTTAGGAGTGAAAATTTCTACAAACCTTGCAAATGTTTTAAATATAAACTAATATAAATCTTAATTTTTAATCCATCCTTGAACATAAAGAAATTCAACTAGAGTAATTAAAAGTAAATGTACTATGGTATTGAAAGCTCAAGTTTATGTTTCAATTATGAACTTATAAAAGTCTGACCAAGGTTTTCATTAACTGATGGACAGATACTGCACTATAGTGTAGTACACTACGACCTCCCATTCCCTCTCCAAGTACTCTCTCATCAAAATAGATTGGTTATGAACGCTACATGACACTCTAACGGTAAGTAATAAAGATATATATTTTTATTATTAACATTCCCATACCTACTCCGATCGCGTTTACTACTCATGTCCTTTCTCGGCAGATGGAAAAGTGTCATTTCAATCAACTGCGTGAGGAGCAGGCAGGCAACAGACTAGACCGTAATCTGCTGACACCTATCGCAGGAATCTTGCGAAAGTTTGAAATGGTTCTTCACTATTTTTCTCCTGCCAAAGTCTGTCAAAGTTGAAAACCAAAATTCCAGGTCTATTCAAGTTTTCAAGGGTGATTAATTTTTTAAGGTTAAAACTATAACGCACTAGGAACTATAACGAAAGAAAATAATACAGATAATTTAGAGAAAGATGTTACAAAGTATTATTAGGTCAGCAGCCTCAAGGGATTAAGGACATATTTCCCATTTAAGTTGTTCTAAGAGGATGTGCCTTTATCTCTGTTTCGCTGCACAAAGATTTACCACATGATAACATTAATAACGTCCAATTCATTAATATGGAAAAGTTAACTAAACGAAAAACAATAATACGAGATGATTAATGAAAAATGCAGATTTCAGATGATAATTAATGAATTTCTAATTCTAATCTAAAGTCTTAATTTCAACCTACGTTCTGACAATGATTCCCAATTTAATTCATTCAATTTAGCGCATAGGAACGCATTCCGGACACAGAAACGTGCAAAATTGTAGCCTTCCGATTAATGAGGACGAACCTCATCAGGCTGCGTGAAATTTGCGTCCGGAAGGTAATCACAACGGTGCGAAACTTGATGCAAAAGAAAGTGAAAGAAAGCAATATGGGTAGCAAGAGTAAATATTAAAATAGATGATTAAACGCAATATTCATGGACTATCAACGAAATACTAAACGATCGTTTATTGTTATTTCATCTCCGTGATTTTTATTCACCAACTAAATCCATTTTATTTGCGTTAAAGTTTTAAATTACTCGTGATGATTCATTGGAAAAGTTATCAACCAATTATTTCTTATGATTCCCTGTCCGATGGCCATAAAATTTTCTGTCAGAGTGTCACGATCACATTAAGCGTTGTAACGCATTCCTTTTAGATACGTACCTACTCTCCATTTGATGTAAACAAGCACCCCTGCTGCTCCCAAGAGGAAATATTCGTCCCTATTTATCCCAAGGAGATACCCTTTTACCATCAAAATTGAACTGGAGAATTGCGACTTTAAAATGATCATCATCATTGGTCAACAATCCAAGGATTGGTTTGACGCAGCTTTCCACTCAATTCTTCTATCGGCCAACATCTTCATTTTAACGTAGTTCCTCTCTTTCACGTCCTTTACGACCTGTTCTATGTAACTCATGCGCGGCCTGCCTTTTCCATTCTTCCCGTTCACTTTTCCTTCGACGATTGTCTTCATCAGGTGTCTTAAGATGTGGCCGATTAGGTTGTCCTGTCTTCTTTTTATAGTTTTCAGCAGACTTCTCTTTTCTCCCATCTTCTTAGGACTTCTTCATGTGTCACTCGGTCGATCCATTTTATAGGTTATACGGTAAAGGGGTACCTTTTCATTGTGACGCAATTATTCTCTTTTACATCCTCTATAAATCAATTCTATAAAAAATCTATACAAACAATCTCTACAAATAAATTACATGAACTACAATCGTATCGATTTTTTTTAGATCTGGTGGAAACGGACTTCTCGTGAAGTCCCGAGAGATTAATTCTCCCTTCCGCCCGATTCCTTATTTCCCAAGGCCGCACCAGGAGAAGAGAAGGCGAAGTGTCTGTCCATGACCTCAGCCGACGCCTTCCAGTCACTGCTGGCTCTCTCCTTGGAGACGCCCAGAGTTCTTCGTTGGTAAACGTGGCGACGATTCTCAGAGAGAGGAGAAACCAAGAAAAACTACTCGGCTACCCAAGGAAGTGTAGGAGGAGTGCCCTAGGGTGAGATAAAATGCCTCGGCGGCGTTGTCCTTTGCGGAAGAGGAATGAGAAGGAAAATGGGAAGGAACGGAGACGAGCAAAAGAAAGGACAACTCGGCCACGACGCACAAAATCAAAAGCTCCATCATCCAACGTGATGGACAATCTCTCAATGACTTCAGTTAAAATAAACTGTTTCCGGGGTGACTTGGTGGAATTTTTCCATAATGGAGAAGAGAAAAACTAACACTGCAATTCCACAAAACTGTTATTTCGGCACGACCATGGTTTCGCTGCGGCGCAGCAGGTGAAGACACCGGAAGATGCTGCGTATTATTTGATATATTCCTGAAGTCAAAATAAAAGTTTTGTGGAATTGCAGTGTCAGTTTTTCTCTTCTCTTCTACAGTTAATGACATTCATGCATTTATATCTGACCACCATTTCTCCCAGCATATCAATAACATTTAAAGGAGATTTCACACTACCGTATTCATTGGATTAATTACGAGAGAAAGGCTTATAACTAAACATCTCTCTTATAATGATCTATTCATTTGAGAAATTGAATAAATCTCAAGAAATCATTTTCCAATACATTTTAATTATAATTAGTTGTATGAGTGGGATATTTGAGATAAAGGTGAATGGTGAACAAAATAGAGAGATGAACCTATGAGTAATCTCCTTCGTTAGAAGCAATGGCGCAGAGAAGCCCAAGGAAGCTATGTCCCTTGAGACGAACGGATCTTTAAGTACTCAAGGGAAGAAGTCGTACCCGCGCTGAATACCAAATATGCATCTATTGAATGTAATGATGTATCATAGTGAGGGTGATTTGTTGATAGGTATCTGAGATATATAAAAAAACAAATAAACAAGTTCCTAAGAAGGTAACACCGTGTCTTAAGACGCTGGTACTCGCCAAAAAGTAATTTTCCAACAGGTTATGGGCCAAGTCCCATATTGTGAACGTAAAAACGGGTTCTGATGAAAACAGAGAGAAAGTAAAAGTAATGAGAAAAAGAAAATTTGAAGTTAAACATGGAAAAAAAAGGAAGAAAGTGACCAACGTACTCAGCTACACTGGCAGAGGATCTAGCAAGGATGGGGACACTAAAGGGAGCCGATACTTTTACGGAAGATTCAAACACGAATATTCTTCGGAGCAAGTGGTTTGTTGGACGTGGTTGACGGGATTCAAAAACTGAGTGACTTGAGAGGCGAAAAAGACATATACATGCGTGTCTGGAAGGCAATGGACGCGAAATCCCAGAAGTGTCAACTGAAAATGAGGATATGGTGCGCATTATGTCATGCACTAGTGCCCCAGATATGTTTAAAACTCTTTCTAAAATATTCGAACAGCAAAAGATCAAGAAAAGTGTAAACTGCAATTCTATAATTTCCGACTCGACAACAGCGCCGACAAAATGACTAATGTATCCAAAATGCAATCAATCGTTCACAAACTTAAGATGCTGCAGCAAAATATTGACGAAACTATGTTAATAAACAAAGGTATAGAGATTGGCGGCTGACGAACTAAAATATGAAAGTTGTACTGCAGAGGACTTGCAGAACACAGTATTTAGAGCAGAAATTAAACCTTCAGGAAAACGAATTAAATTTCATCGCATATCCTTGTTTTGCAGCATATATAAGAAAAATAATCATGAAGAAAAAAGACTGTTACTTCCGGGATAAATCAAGATATCAGCTTATGTGTCATCAGTGTAGAAAACCAGGGTATTTCATTAAATAGTGCCCTATCGTGAGAGCAGATGGAAGGCAAGACAGAAATTCATTCTTTAGCTCAACCGCATTATTCAATGATCGGGTTGACGATGACATGTGGTACCTGGGCAGCGGAGCAAATGAGTAATTGTGAATTGACATTGGCAGTTTGGTGAACTACCAAGAGGTCAGCGAACCTATGAAAATAAAAATCGGTGACGGATCCAAGCTGGATGCAATTGGCTGCGGTGCGGTAACACTAATGGCGAGTAATTGTAAAAACTGGATTGAAATCGCCCTTGAAAATGAGTTGCATGAGCATGAACTAAAAATCAATCTCTTTTCTGTGGGAATAGCACTCAATAAGGGAGTCTGACAAAAAGAAGTGTGTATTGAAAAACAAGAAAAATTAAGTATGTACATCGGCCATTCGCACTGGTAAATTATGTTTAATGGATTTTCAAACCAACAGAAATCAATGTCATATCTGGCAAGGAAAACAGAAACATTGAAAGAGTTATTGAGAATATAGTTGTTTGATTATAGAATATAGTTGCTCGTTTGCATGTCGGTAGTGCATGCTTGGTGATCTTCACCCCCTGCCACACACCCTCGGGTGGCTTGCAGGGCATCGTGCAGATGTAGATGTAGATGAAAGAGTGGCATGATAGGCTATGCCATCAAAATTATATCCACGTGGAAAAAGTATAAAAGCAGAATAAATTCCCATTAATAGAAGACAGTGTCAAATTATGCAACTCTTGCGTGGAAGGGAAATATGAAAAAATAAAATTTACTCCAAGCCCAAGCAGATCTCAAAGCACATGTTAATTAATACGTGCAGATTTATGGAGACAGAGTCAGTTGGAGGGAGTAGATATTTTCTTCTTGTTAAAGATGAGCTGTAACACTATAAAGTAGTCTAGTTGTATTTCCACAAGAACAAAAGCGAAGTGAAAGAAAAGCTGAAAATTTTCCTTGAGATAGCTAGGGATGTAATCTTTACTCCTGAACTACAAGATGACAATAAGGAAGAGAAACAAATGACGAGACAGAATATGATATACAAAACGTGGAGATCCGAGAGGAAGGAGATCCAGAGCCAAGATTGTAAGCTAAGAACAAGAAGAAGATGATGAAGTCTTGGGTCATAATTTAGGAGATAGAAATCTTCTGAAACCCCTTGGCAATCTGCAAGATTTTGAATGTAACTGGGCTTTAATTTTATAAAATATTACAGGACAAAAGAAAGAGAAGTGGAAAACAGCAATTGAGGATGAAAAACCATTATTAATGAAACAAAAAAAAACATGGAAATATGTTACCCTCAAGAAGTTAGAGGAAAGGAAGTCCTGACATGTAAGTGGGTTTTCAGAGTCAAAGACGATGGGCGATACAAGGGCAGATTATTGGTAAGAGGCTGCAAACAAGAGAGAGGCGTAACCTATGAAGAAATCTTCAGCCCAGTTGTGAAAAGCACTTCACTAAGGATTCTGTTTGCTGTTGCCATCAAGAAAAACTACAAAATAAAGACCTTTGATATTAAAACAGCTTTTCTCTATGGAGAATCGGATGAAGAAATTTAAAAGCGTATGCCAGAGGGAATTGATGTCGAGAATAAAATTTGCCGTCAAGATACATCCTTATATGGATTAAAGCAAGCACACTGATGTCAGGTATCACTTTATTTCTGAAAATGCGGCGGAAAAACAGTGTCTCTGAATTACTGCGCCAGAGAACTTCAATGGCGTCGTTTACCATATTTTTTTATTGCCGCATCTGATAGAGTTTGTAAAATAAAAAGACCCGTATTTTTCTGTTTTTTAATCCGACAATTATTTTCAGAGTTATAAGCGGCGAAAAACTGATGTTTTTAACCCTTTCGGAAAAGTGGGCGTGGTGCAACCTCTGACGTATTTCGACTTCGTCGAATCAGAACTGAGCCAGCGAAGCTACTTTACCTCATCGCAATGGGGGGGGGGGACATAGCTGATTCGGCCTATGGGAGCAGTTGCGACAGCATCTGTGCGAACAGACCTTCCGAGAAATCCCTTCCACTTCCTTCCCTTCCCCGAAAAGCAGTCAAGGATGGGAGGAAAATGACGTCAATGTTATCACAGCAGCATTTTCGGTGGGCGTCACCTTTTGCTTATTTTAATTTTTGATTAATGAGTGAATGGTTGTAGTTAGAAGATTAATTTTTTCACTAAAATTCTTTATTCGTTTCCATCTAACGATTTCGTGTACAAAATTGCGATTTCGGTTCCGAGTAAACGCCCCCATTAGCTGATATATTAACAAAGCCACTCAACAGTAATAAGTTCAAAATTCATAGAAAAATATTGATGTCAAGGGAGTAAAATAATTTCAACTGTAATTCATTGTGAGTTGAGTTTTTTTTTGGTATTTGCTTCGAGTTCAAACTGTTCAAAAACAGAACAAATAGTGAGAGTGCTAAATGTAATGATGTATCATAGTGAGGGTAATTTTTGGTAGGTATCTGAGATATAAAAAATAAAAAAAAACAAGTTCCTAAGAAGGTAACGCCTTGTCTTAATAAGCTGGTACTCCCCAAAAATTAATTTTCCAACAGCTTATTGTTCGTTAAGTAGGGATGAAGTACATAACACCACGACATGAAGATAAAATAAATAACTTCAATTTCAAAATTATATATAACATTATTTTCTTATATGGACCCAGGTTACAATTTAATAAAGAGGGTAAAAAATTATATAACTGCATCAAATCTGTCAATCCACAACGTGAACTGGTGCGAACATAATTCAGACAACATGGGTGGTCACAGACTGGGTAGAGATGGGAAAATAAGAATGGAGCGAGGAAGGGAAGGTCGCTCTGAGGAGGATTGCGGAGCTTCTCAAGAATGTCAACTCGGCAAGAAAAAACACTCCGCATTAAAAGACTCGGATTGCAGGAAACGTAACTTCTTTTTAACGCAGAACTTCTTTTTGTCCCTGTCACCCAAGAGAAGAGAGAGTGTATGATTTTTTTTTGTCTAGGCTGAGTGCGATACGAGAGGAGAATCCTTTATACGGCATTGGGTTAAATCGCTTCTTCAGCATTTTCATTCCAATTTACTCCTTAGAAACGTAATTTTTTTATTTCCAAAACATGTTCCAAAGCCGGAAGAGTTAGCTCAAGGCAAGCAGCGCTAAATTTAGCGAGATATGTTATCTCAAACCGTAATAAGATTCTATTTGCAACTAAATGCGAGGATAATGCCTTAAGTTTTTAATTTTGCTCGTTGCGGAGAAATCACTGAATGAAACGAACTATTGTGCATGTACCGCATTTTGGATAATTTTTCATTACATTTTTTAAAGCAAAGTTCTCTATGTTCATCACCATTAGTCATCAATCCTCAGATTGGTCTGACGCAGCTTTCTGCTAGGTTCTTCTATCGGCTAATCTCTTCATATTTACGTATTTCTCCTCTTTCACATCCTTCATCATTGTCTCTATACATCTAATACGAGGCCTTCCTTTGCCATTCTTCCCTTCCACTAGTCCCTCGACGATTGTCTTCATCAGGCCATCATGTCTCATGATGTGGCCAATTAAGTTGTCCCATCTTCTTTTTAGAGTTGTCAGCAGACTTCTTTTTTCTCCCACTCTTCTAAGGACTTCCTCGTTACTTACTCGGTCGATCCATTTAATCTTCATCATTCTTCTGTAACCCCACAGTTTTTTATTTATACGCAGGATTTCCAGTTTTCCGCAGATCCGAAGCGATCTCACGTCTCTATTTTCATGCTGGCATATAATGATTTTTCGGCTGCAGGCAATGAGGAAGGGAGTTGCTCATATCGTGAAAGAAATCAAAGTTAATTTATATTCAAGGAATCATATTTAACGAAAAAAACTGACACTTTGTCCAGATATTATACCATTCATCAGGCATTCATCTATAATATTAACTATTCTTTCTTTCGGAGATGCTTGCATGACCTTTTCTTGGCTTCTCGATGCAAATTCTTCCTTGAGTAGTTTTCACCGAAGTATCGAAATATAGGTCGGCAGACTTCTGAAACCTCTCTCCTGGCCTTATCGCTTATATCGCTTCCCTAATATCGCTTCGCCGTCATATCGCTCGAGGTAACAAAATTGCCTTCCGCCGAGATAAACTGATAGCCTATCAACTCTATTTGATTGATCTACCTTGAGTATGTGACCTAAAGGATAACCTAATAATGAGGTGCGAATATTTGAACAGAAAAACTAGAGGCAGTAGAGATATACATCTGGTGACGGATTCAGAGCATTCCTCGGAGAGCTTGAATCAATGCTAAGGAATCAATATTTTCATTCGGAGACATAAGTGGCAAGGGCGCAATCAATGCTCGGACATGATCGGAAAAATTCAATAAAGTTCATAAATTAACAATTAGGAAAAATCCACATACTTGAAAATTTTTAAACAAAGAAAGAGATCCATTAACGTTGAAGTATTTTAATGATTATAATGAGTTAAAAAACAAAATTGCACTCTCTCATCATCGTCATCGGTCAACAATCCTTGGATTGTTTTGACGCAGCTTTCCACTCGATTCTTCTATTGGCCAACCTTTTCATTGTGACGTAATTCTTCTCTTATATGTACATCCTTCACAACCTGTTCCATGTATCTCATACGAGGCCTGCCTTTTCCAATCTTCCCGTTCACTTTTCCCTCGACGATAGTCTTCATCAGGCCATCGTGACTCAAGATATGGCCGATTAAGATGTCCCTTCTTCTTTTTAGAGTTTTCAGCAGACTTCTCTTCTCGCCCACTCTTCTTAGCACTTCCTCGTTACCTAGTCGTTACTTTCTCCAGAAGTCATTCTCCTTCGTTTTGGTTTCACAATCCGCATTTTCCAGTCATTCTTGCATCTTGACCTTCGGTGATCTTCGGCCTCACGTCTGATAATAAAGGAAAGAGTGGAGTAGCTGCGACTCCTCGGGATAATAATGTGGCGGTTTCCCCTTACCTTCCACATCGCAGCACTACAGCCGTTAAAGTAAATGTTACCAAGCCTGTAGTGAAATGAATGTCGCTGCACCGACCACTGTGGTCTCCACCTTCACTCATGTGAAGAAGAGCTGCTGCCCTCTCCTCCGGGTGATGGGAAGCGTAATTATTGGCGGCCTCCCGTCGCCAAGTCACGGCATCTTCACAGGTTCTGTATTATTTAGAGGCCTACCTTACCCAGGGTAACCATTACCCCCTCGGAATGCCGTCGCTCTTTGTCCACGACTCCTTATTCGACGAGTAAACTCGCTTATCTCGCAGCTAACCTCTATATCTAGAGATCGACCCACCATCCGCAACCCGGTGGACGCACTCGGTGGCTTTAAGCTCAGCCGCGAGCCAACGTTCTCTAAATTGAGAAATGATCGTAAGCCACTTCCAGGAGCACCTTCAACCAAGGACCTTTTTATCTCGCCAATCTTCATCCAAATTTCAAGCTTCGCCCTTTTTTATAGTATCCAATAACTTAAGTTACATAATACGTCTTCATCATCCTTCTCTTGCACTAAAGAGTGCATCTAGCAGCATTTGTAATCCCAAATAATAACTAGAAACACTTTTTGAACACAAAGTTTCTGTGCTTGGGGACACTAACAAATACAAAAAGTTACAAGCATTATTTCTTTTGAACATTTTTATATTCAATATTATCTTTAAAATGTTTATTCATCTCATAATTAACATCCATTAACAGAGTATTAAACAACACGTTGGGATTTAGAAAGACTCCTAAGATGTTGAAGTTGATTTTTCCTGCGTTATTCTAAAATAGAGTTACTGCTGTTAAAAATGACAATTGTTTCATTTAGCATGTGTAAAATTGGGTTCTAGTGGAAAATGAACAGTTCGGAGATAAATTATACGCTTGGGTGCACATCAATAAGAACCATCGATAAAATGAACACGCGACGATGATAAATGGATTAATCGCGTGAAAGAAACATTTTTGAATTCTTGTAAAGGCTATCTTTCCAATCGAGTGTGAACTACTAACTCCATGGATAAAGAAAGGCATCTCCACCTTTAAATGTGGAAAACCTTTCCATAATGCAAAATAAAAGAATGAAACTTTGTAAGGTAATGTACAGTGAACCTTACAAAGTTCATTCATTTATTTTCCATCCTGTGAAAACATTTATCTGTCCACGCAATTTGCTGTATTATCAAGCGATTGAGCAAATATTGCGCCTCCTTGAATCCCCCCACAATTTCCCATCAGAGGGTTGCGACCTCAAAAGAGTAATCTTAGGCAATATAATCTCAGAGAATTTCCGAGACGATTTGGGTACTGGAGTTAGCAGTAAGCTTAGACTTTTTGCAGACGATGCGGTAGTGTATAGTGGTATCTAAAGAAGAAGACAGGAAATCGCTTAGCAAGGATTTAGATGCAATTCAAGAGTGGTGCGAAAAATGGCAGTTAGAACTAAACCTTAAAAAGAGGGTAGCTATCAATTTTTGGAGGAGGAATAATTCGATAGAGCGTACCTACAAAATTAGTAACACGAAGATCGAAAGCATTGAAACCATAAGGCATTTAGGTGTAACAATCACTAAGGATTTATCGTGGGGAAGACACATCCGGGAAATATGCGGCCAAGCAAAGAGAAAGCTAAGATTTATAAAAAGAGTACTTGGAAAATGTGATGAGAAGACGATGTTTTTCTCTAGTTGGGCCCCACCTTGAGTATGCAGCCTGTGTATGAAATTCGAATGAATTAGGTTTGACCAGACAACTAGACAGTGTGCAGCGTAGAGCAGCTAGGTTCGTTAGAAGGTGTTACGATAGGTTGAGTAGTGTTTCAGAATTAATATAAGGATTAGGGTGGGAATCATTATCAGATCTTGGGTTAAAGTACAGATTTAATCTATTAGAGACATTTCAATGGGATAGCTTTACTGAATATGTTAGGCACATATTAAAAAAAGCAGCGTATTATGCTAGATTCGACCAGATAAGTAAGATTAGAGAGATAGATTGTCGTACCGATAGATTCAAAATGGCATTTTCCCCCGTACTATAAGAGAAGAGAATAGGCAACATAGCAAATGGATAGGTGGGGGAAATATTTTAGAGTACTCTGTAGTGCATGATGCATGTATTAACCTCATAACTACTAGATATACTAACAATCTAGTTGCATGAGACCCTATAGTAGCTTGTTTTCATGTCAATAGTGTATGCTTGGTGATCTTAACCCCCTGCCACACACCCTCGCGGTGGCTTGCAGGGCATCGTGTAGATGTAGATGAATACTGAACGGATCGTAATGGAATTTCGTAAGGCTATCATAGCTGTTTCCGAAAAGGTTAGTGACTGCATCTTATCGGGTGCCAGGAAGACGGTTAAATGGAAATGTCGTGAAGTGGCGCGATGACAAGGATCTCCCCAAGGAGACAGACAACGCTGCTCTCGCGTCATTTGCATGCGCGCCTCTGGTGGCGAGGGAGGGAGGCAAGGCGTCGGCGGCCGGGCCACGCTCCCTGGGAAACCATTTGCCGCATCGCCACAGCGTTTCCATGGAAACCACCCTCGCGCAAGACAGTGAGAGACAGATGAGGGAAAGAAAGAAGGCGGGGCGCCATTTATGCGTTGCTATAGAAACCGCCATCTCCCCCCCCCCCTTCCCCCTCCCGCCATCCGCGCCAAATGGTACGGGCCACACCGCCCCTTTCGCTCCCCGAACACTAGGAGTACCCCGAGGAGAGGATCCCCTCGAGCAAGGGTCACCGCCTCTCCCGATCCCTCGTGTCTTTTCGCCGCGTCTTCACGGAAGGCCTCCGTACGTGCTCCTCCCCCGTGCATTCCGTGATTGATACCCTTGATTAGAAACAGCATTTATATTTTCGTGTGTCACTCGGATCTCCTTACGTGTGACTGATTCCTTTTGACCAAACTGAAGGAAAATCTACGGTCGCGATTAGCTTTTGTGGTCTGGGCATTGGTGTATCATGCTTTTCTACATTTTTCCGGAGTTTTTACCCAAAGTTTGTTACAGACTGCCAAAAAATATTTCCTCTTGCCTAAAGGGCCCAGGTTAGCTCCCTACGATATTGAAGGTATAGTAGAACCATCGTGGAGTAGAAAGGAAATTTTCTTAGCATTTCTTTGAATAAAGGCTGTGTTTTCCTAATTTTTCCTATGAAATAAAGACTTTGACGCAGTCTTAAAATGCAAACGAATGGATAAAATACATTTTATATAAAAATTTGAACACACTCTAGACGGTAATGTATTACACTCGTGGAGCCCAATATACCCCATGCACACTGCTAAATAATGTTTACCGATGAAAGCCGATAACTGTATTTGAATCATATATGTGACAGATGTTTGACTACGCCGTTAAGAGCTTCATTTCCCTGGTAATATAACCAAGAACTTCTGTAACAAACTTGAAGTAGAAAGTTTGGAATAAGCACGAAAGCATTAAACAGGGGATCGGGTTGGTGTGGTGGCTTGAGTACTGGACTCCCATCCTGAGAGCCCGGGTGATATTCCCGGCGGTGGCGGATTTTTCAGTGGAAAACCGGTCCCCACTTGAGTGCCTAGTGGAGGGCACTTCAAGTTCAGTACTCCGTCCGTCGGATGGGACGTTAAGCCGTAGTCCCCTTGGCGCCTTTCGTTAAGAGTAGGCTAATGCCGACGCCGGGCATCTCTCCAGCCTTCCTCCGTTCCCTGAAAATTCCTACCATTACCCAATTATCCACCTATCCTAAATGGCGCAAATGACCTCAGCTGTCGGTCGCCTCCCCTGAATAACCAACCAACAGCATTAAGCATCAATGTCCTGACCGCAAAAGCAAATCGGAATCACTTAAAATTGGTTAACCTTCATTTTAGTGCTAAGGGTGCTAGTCACAGATAAGGATAGCCGAGTTCTAAAACCCGTGTTGGCTGGGGTAATTGTCCGCGACTGCTCATTAACTAAAGACACCTTAAATCAGGCAATGTTACATTCAAATTAACACAGTAACGGCAACAAGGAATAAAATTCCCTCTTAGTTCTTGGACAGCAATTATATCTTAGGAAGAAGCTCTCTCGCGCAAAAAAATAAATATGCACCTTATTATTGCGAATGTCTGCGAAAAGATATGGATGAACCAACCCACGTTTAAGATTTTTCGAAGATTAAAATTTCGAAAATAAATAGCAAGGATAAGAATCTGAAATGAGTGCTTTACTTCCATAGCATCATAAACTTCATCGATGAAATCCACAATTGGAGTTAGGAGCAAAACTGTTCAGTGCGTAGGAACAATACCTACGTAAACCCTTGCAAAAGTTATCTATGAATTATAATTTTCATGTGAATGTGCAAAAAAAAAGATTTCTACTTTTCTGTCTATAAAAATTTTATTCTATTTGTACAATTAGTTAGCAAACATAAAATAATAAGTAACTGGTGCAGAATAAGTTCCTAGATGTTTTTATAAAACAATTATATTATAATTTTCTTGTATGTTGTTCAAAATGTAGGTCAATACCAACTATAAGCAAATGTTTTAGTTAATTTCTTGTTGTACCTATTTATGATGATTACGTTATTAACAGATTAATTTTTGCTAGGGTCTTAAAGTGCCGACTTATTTCTGAAGAATGTTTAATAATTAAGTTGAAAAAGCTATAATCATTTATGCATGTTTCACTGTTACTTTTATGTTAAATTGTATTCTGTTTGTAGTGTTAACTAACATAGAAGTGTAGAAACACTACTGCAGATTACGGACAAAGGTGTTTATGTTAAAAAATGCTTCAAATTCTCTGTTAGCTTAAACAAAAGTCTTCAAACAAATGCATTATAATGCTTTGCTTTTATTTCACATTTCAAACCATGGGTTAATTTCTAAATTATCCAGCACCAATGATAACATCAACATGTGAATGTAGTTGTAACACACTTATTCTATATTCTTATTTTTGTATTTCATCTGAGATGGTTGAGTCGGTGACCCCAAAACGGAGATACTGTCCAATGGGGTACAACTACATTCCAGATAAATCACTGTATAATTAATAATTATATTCGTCTAATCTATAATAATAATTCGTCTATAATAATAATTATTATATTATTATTAAACGAAATAAATGGAATGCGGTACAAGGAATGGTCCCTTTCACTGGCACCAAGCATTCTGTGCCTGCGGCTTAAAAGCAGCCTAGACTTTAAAGCGCCGTAGACATGGGCCCGAAACGCAGCCTTGTATTCGTATTAGACAGATGGATAGAGCAACAACGTTTTGGTGCTTCATTGGCAAACCACAGTGCGCGAGGGGCAAACATGATTGTGATAAGGAGTTCAGGCACGGGAGGATTATGCGAGGCCCCCATTCGGGAAGGATTCCAGGAATTCGCTCCACTCGGCCATTTCAAAAGCAATCTTTAATGTGAACCGCTTCTTCCTCCCCATTCGCTAAATTCCCTGGCAGGGCAGGGGGCTTTCCGATTCACGGATTCCCATTCATGCGTGCCAACCGCCAGGGCCATTAAAATACACACTGGGCCCGGAACCACTGCCAACATGCTCGCGTTGAATCTCCGTCGAGTATTATAGAAATGAACATTTTGAGAGCGTCACATATTTGTCCATCGTTCCATGCAGTAGGAAAGCCAGCGCTGGAATGATGGCAATTTTTGAAGCCTATTCGCATCGAGAGAATATTTTCCCCTAGTTTCACATCTCGCGCTTACTTTAATCTCTGGACCTAGAGTAACTGATGATTCGTGAATACTTCATAAAATAGCAAACGTTGGATTTTTCTACCAATAAAGATTCAAGTACACGTAAGCGAACCCACAAAAAACTAACCATCATGTATATTTGCTAACGTCATTGACTAGTAAAGCTAAAGTAAATCAGCTGATGGTTTAAGTCATGGGATATTTTTTCACCGTTATACTAATGAAACGAAAAACGGAGTAGAGTCTAGGAGACTTATAACATGAAGAAAAGAACTTTACCTGCGAAGGGGGCTTGGCTAGCTCATCCGTATAAAAAGCGACTAATCCTTGAGCTTTTAAAAGTGCGCTCTGTAGAGTGATGGCTATCAGGAATATCAGGCGATTTCTGCACTGACATAAAATCAAGTCGAAGACTTAGAATCACCTCTATGAGATAACAATCAATAAAGTGAGTGATTCACCAAGTTCAAATTCCAAAACAGGGTATTCAGTGGAATAGCTTCTTTTGGGTGGCTTCGAGAAACATTAAATACTTCATCTATTTTTCAGTAGGGGGCTACAAGCAAATAATATGAAGTACGGAAAATACAGCAGCTGCAAATGCTGCATCCTAAGCATGCGAGAAAAACTGTATTGAGATTGCCAATGTCCCCGATGCCGCTGACGGCGATTTTAAATCCTCGCCTGCTAATCCTGGAGTTACGAATTCAAGTCCCACCTAGGAGGGTTTTTCTCCATCCAGGACACGGATGTTTCTCAAAATATGTTGGTCCCCCCTGGGAAACCTGATGATAGGCCAATGCCTTTGGGATCCCAAGTGTATGTGGGATCCCAAGTGTATGTGGACCCACAAAATCGTCGGGAAGCAAAAAAAAGTATAGTAGTTAAAATATTTTAAATTGGACATGTTAGGCGGCCCAAGAATTAATTAAAAGAATTGGGAAATCTCTCCTTTACCAATAAGCAGATACATAGTAATAAAATATTTAATGCTCTAATCTCAATGATAATTACATTTTATTTGCATAATAGCTGCATTAATATTAGGTGTGCCCCACAACCACTCAGGCTCAACGGTCCAAAATCTAGGTAGGTAATGATACGCAGAAAATGAAATAGGATTAAGTTTCCATTTTGTAGACTTACATTAGCATACTATTTGCCTACATTTCGATTCATGTAGCCCATAGCAAAGGATGACTAATTTTATAGGTATGGCAATGCCACAGGAAGATAACAATGCCTGCCAAGATGGCAATAGCAAGAACAACGTTGGGAAAAAGCTGCAATACAATTGAAGCCATGTGGGGAGAAAAAGAACCTTTTTAAGAGGCATGCTACTCATTAAAAGACTCTCCCTTTCTCCCCCCTTAGGCCCTTAAATTCTGTCGGAACCTATATGCACTGGCGTGCAATTTGGCATTTGCAGAACCCTCCAACTCTCGCACCGCTATCAACTCCCTTGCAACTTTCTACCCACCATCCCTACGAGAACCTCCGCCACTCCCCTTTAACCATCCCGCGGAAATATTTATAAAGCCCTCTGCTTAAGAAACTATCCAACCTATCTACCTAAATCTACAAAATACCCTGCAAGCCACCTCAAAGGTGTGTGGGGTGAATTCTCACCAAAAATCCACTACATATCATGCATTTAAAAGGACTAGTATTAATATATTAGTCTAGACTGCTATATTTAAAAAGATAAAAATAGCAAACTACGCATGCAAAAACGTGCTGTTAGTTGGGTTACCTTTAAGTCCTTACACCAACATGCAACTACCTATGCTATGGATTCAATCAATCGTATTGGACATATTTACCGCAATTCGTATCCCTAATTGTACGAGGAAAAAAGGACATTTTGAATCTGTCAGTTCAGTAGTCAATTTCTCTAATTTTGTAATTATGGTCCAGTCTACCATAGTAAGTTGGGGTTCGCAAAATATTTTTAACATAATCACCGAAAATATGGTCTTGGAATTTATTTAAGAGATTAAGTCTAAATTTCAGCCTAAGATCTGACAATGATTCCCAATTTCATTCATTTAATAGACAAATCCCTTCCCTTTACAAATCTTGCCGATCTTCGCTGCAAACGTTCAAGTTCTTTATTTAGACCGATTTCGTAGGGATCCCATACACTGGCAGCATATTCCAAATGAGGTCGTACAAGGGAAAAGTAGCTGATTTCTCGTACATGATCGTCACATTTACCCAATACTCTTTTGATGAATCCCAGTTTGCGATTCGCTTTACCCATTATTACACGCATGTGTTTACCCCAGGAAAGATCATGTGTCAGTCTTATTCCAAGATATTAAATGCATTCCACGTTTGGTAATTCGTTATTACTTATTTTGTACGTGCTAGAAGGAGAATAATTCCTTTTCCAAAAATTTATTACTACTAACCTGCCATCCCTCTAGTCCCTAAATCCCCCATAAGTCTCAACCATCAGGAATTCTCAAAAGATTAAAATAAGAAAGCATCATTGTTACCTGAGCTGAGAAAGGCTGAACTATTTAACGACTCAACACGTCTGACTATATATCCGAGGCCACGCGTCAACGTAGTGTTCCTGATTATGTTTCCCTCTTCTTGGAACCCTGAATTCTTAAAAAAAAAGAAAATATGCGAGACATGGTCACACAGAAAGAGTGAAACCACCAAACTTGAAGCTGCAGAAGAGTTTTTGGAGGAGAGTATCAAAAACTGGGTGGACCGATAGAGAAACAAATCATCATGTACTAAATCACGTTCATGCGGAAAGAAAACTATTGAAAACTATTTAGGGAAGGAATGTTCAGCTAATCTGAAACCCCCTATGGCATGACAACTTCATACAAAATATTTTGAAGGCAAAACTCCTGGAAAAAAACGAGAGGGGACCAAAACTTTCGCATTTAGAAGTTATGGTGACAAAATGGGATGCAGCGCGCAGGCTGAAATGGAGAGAATGGCTGAAGATAGAGAGTGTCGTGGCTGCGGCGACAATGCCTTTAAATGAAATTAAATAGCCAAAACAAGAAGCCTCTCCTTAGAGCTCGCCTCAAAGACGTTTTCCTTCTCCATTCCCTTCATGGACGTGAGGATCTTTCTTCGTTCATCTCTTCTCCTCGGTGTCCTACGATTCGTCCATCTCTCTATCCAGCATCACGTTTTTTGGTATAAATATTTTTCTCCAAAATTATCACTTCAATACCTCTGTTCCTGCTGTATATGTTGAAACCAAATTTGTGCGAATAAATGATTGTATTTCCTCCAGATTAATACATGCATTCCCTACTTTTCTCTGCCCGTCATCATTTCTATAACATTTGAAAGTGAGACCGTGACTTTACAAGGGCATAACTTTATCACCCGCAGGAAATTTCAAAACCTCCTCCACTTAAGCTAGCGGCTGGGAGCAGAGAACTGGATGTTAATCGAAAGAAACAACCTGGCAGTGTAACGGCTCTCCAAAATCGATAAGCCTATTAAAATTCGCCAAATGATCAGTTTATCGATTACTGGTTTGGGAGAGCTGGGGACGTAAGGATCACAAGGGGTCACTAAAGCCTCGGGAGAGGGAAGGATTCCTGCTTTCACCCTGGACCCTAACGTGAGCCCAACCATCCTCTGTTAGATGAAGATGTCGAATCACTAATGAATTCCTGGCAGACGAGAACATTGCTGTCGCGAGATAATCTGATTTATCGGCAGGGGAACATTTGAAAGAGAGAAGTACCTACGCCGGCGATGGAGGCGCCGTTGCTTCGTAGGCGCCTCCCCGCATCCAGGGCCGCGCTCTCGATAGGGCCGGAACCCCATTTATCTGGGCCGGGGTCCAATTAATGTGTAGAGACCACCCTCCTTCCACCGGATGTGACCCTGACTTTGACCGATCGACCAATCTGCATAACTTCAGCATCCCCTCGCCCACACCTCTCAGAGGGCGTGGTCCATTTGCTCCGCGTGATTCCTGTCATCCGATTTCCTTAATGGCCTCCAATAAAAGCAAAACATTCCGGGCTGGCCACTCTCTGGCTTACTTCCGTTTCTTTCGCCGATGGACACACTCTTAGGCGCTGCCGTAATGAACTTCTTCACCCCATCTTGAGGAAAGGTCAGCCGGTTGCCTTCTCCGAGAGCACGTTCCTCAGATCTCGCCATAAGCACAAGACGTCCCGGCGACTTTTCCCTGATTTCATACGCAACGGATATAAATTTTCAAAAATGTCACATCTTCTACTCAATAATGACCTACTACTGGTTATAAAATCGGAAGGTGAGGTTAAAAAGTATTGTAACCTACAATGGGGAATACGCATGAAATGTGTTTCTCGAAGATTAATGATGTACTTGAAGCGAAATTTTCTCATCAATTTAAATATGTAAGCCAAATTTTTCTACACCCACCACAAAGATTATTAAATGAATTTAAAATGTTCCCGGAAATTGAAGAAAGTCACGTGACCTAAAACGCCTTCTGACGTCACTGCACGGTATAGGTTCCATATTGCTGCGGAGATAGACATTTATTTTTAACAGAAAACGAAGTGAACACATACATTGTTTTGAAGTTTTTAGCCGTTTCTCGAACGAAATGATGACTGAAAAAATACTTAAAAAACTCACATTCCGACAATTTCCTTTGGTTGACTCCCTTATGGCGGCGTTCTTCTTAAAAAAACCAGCGATTGCACAGACGTAGTAGAAATTCTTGGGCACTAAACAGGCATTATATAAGTAATGGACGATTTGCTCGTTACAATCTATACTACGTAAATAAAAATACGAACTACAATCGTTTATTTCATTAAACAAATGAGATAAATACATAAGTTATCGCCAAGTATTTATTTAACAACTTACCGCCACGCACAAACAGATAAACAACGCCCATAGTGATACCGTGCCGTGACGTCATGCGATGACGTCGTCTTTTTAAGCTGCCGAAAAGGTACAATTTTCAAAAAGTAATATTTTTGTAACACAACTTAATTCTTCGGCTAAATTTTCGCCAAAAACATTTCAGCTAATAAAAATCACATTCAAAGAGTTATAAAAAATAGTGCATGTTCCCCATTACTCACTACACAGCGAGCCACCTCGAGATGGTGGCAAGGGCGCGACATCACCAAACATGCCCTTAAGTTCACTTGCGCTACATACCTAAGAAGAGATTTCTGACAATATCATGTGGGGCAAACACTTTGAATGCTACTTTTCATCCAATAGGCAAGAATAAATCCCAGAAGTGCTAAAAAAAAGTACAGTATACACATTACATTTCATGCAGACATGCTTCAATCCCAAATGACACACCACCTGAATCTCAGTTATTTTTATTTATCTGTATTAATTAATGTGTGCAGTTTTATTCTCATGCCCAGTTCAATTTATCTCATGAAGGCATCATGGTATGAGAGAACTTGATCCCGGTATTGCACGAATGGGGGCGTTTACTCGTAACCGAAATCGCAATTTTTTGCAGGAAATTGTTAGATGGAAACGAAAAAAGAATTTTAGTGAAAAAATAACACACAACCACAATCACAACCACAACCATTCACTCATAAATCAAAAATTAAATAAGCAAAAGGTAACGCCAATCGAAAAATCTGCTATGATAACATTCACGTCATTTTCCTCCCGTCCTTGACTGCTATTATGGGAAGGGAAGAGAGTGGAGGGGGGTTCTCGGAAGGTATGCTCACACAGATGCTGTCGTAACTGCTCCCATTGGCCGAGTCAGCTGCATCCCCCCCTTTGCGATAAGGCGAAGTAGCTTCGCGGGCTCAGTTGTGATTGGACGAAGTCGATATACGTCAGAGGTTGCACCACGCCCACTTTTTCGAAAGGGTTAAAAGAATCAGTTTTTCGCCGCTTATAACTCGAGAAATAATTCACGGATCAAAAACGGAAAAATATGGGATTTTTTTTTTAAACTCTATCAGACTCGGCAATAAAAGAACATAGTAAACGACCCCATTGTTTGGGGAAAGAGCAAATATTTACATCTCTCTGTGGTGCAGTGCATTTCTGCGTCATATCCTTCTGAATCATATCCAATATTTAACTATAGTGGGTGGCCCTCATTAACTCGGAGGTGACCTCGCCTGCATTAGTCGGGCGTGCTCCCTTCGCGTCTGAAAGCACTCCCAATCCAATTTATCAAGCATCCAAATTACAATTACCTCCATTTCATAACAATTGTGAGCCTATTTATCTAATATCCCCTGTAGCCTTTCGATAGAGCGATCCTATAAAATAAAAAACACGAAGATCAAAAACGTCGAAACCATAAGATATTTAGGTGTAACAATCACTATGGATTTATCGTGGGGAAGACTTATCCGGGAATAATGCGGCCGAGCGAAGAGAAAGCTAGGATTTATAAAAAGAGTACGTGGGAAATGTGATGAGAAGACAAAAGAGCGATGCTATTTTCCACTAGTTAGGCCCCACCTTGAGTATGCAACCAGTGTATGGGATCCTAATGAAATAGGTTTGATGAGAGAACTAGACAGTGTGCAGCGTAGAGCAGCTAGGTTCGTTAAAATGTTTTAGGATAGCGTTTCAGAATTAATAAAAGCATTAGGGAGGGAATCATTATCAGAGCGTAGGTTAAAGTAAAGATTAAATGTATTTGAGAAATTTCAAATCGGATATCTTTACTGAAGATGTTAGGAACATATTAAAAAAACCAGCGTATTATGCTAGATTCGACCAGATAAATAAGATTAGAGAGATAGATTGTCGTACCGATAGATTCAAAATGGCATTTTTCCCCCGTACTTTAGGAGAACAGAATAGACAGCATAGCAAAGGCATAGGTAGGTGAAATATTATAGAGTAGTCTGTAGTGCATGATGCATGTATTAACCTCTTAAATACCATAGATACCAGCAATCTAGTTGCGTGAGACCCTATAGTTGCTTGTTTGCATGTCGGTAGTGCATGGCTGATGATCTTCACCCCCTGCCACATACCCTCGCGGTGGCTTGCAGGGTATCATGTAGATGTAGTAAATAGAACATTCACTTTGTAAGATTCCAGAAAATTTTTATTTCAAGGACCTTGAAGATGATTGGAAAACCAATCGAAACCTAAATCGGTGTTAAAATAAAAATATTGTGGAATTATTCTATTCATTACTGCTATCATGCGGTTCCACCACGTGAAGCCTGAGTACTTCCTTTTTTAAAATCCCCTGTATTTAACATAGTTTCTTTATTAATGCCTCTTCCTACGGGTTCCATACACTGGAGGAAAATTCCACTTCTTAGTCTAATTAATGCGAAGTAATAACTCTCCTTAACTCTTGCACTTTGCCTCCATCCCTCTCACGAATCTTTAAAAGAAAAATGCAAATTTATTTTTATGGCGGATCCAGAAATTGTATTCATGTGTGTTCCACGTTAGTTTGTAGGACTTTCAAGTACTCAACTTGTACTGAAGCACATAATTCACTTCCGTCTATTTTGTATTTCGTGTCATATTTTTCCAACGTTTGCCCATTACTACCATGAACTTTCTAGAATCTAGAATATTGAAACTTCTAGAATCAGCCCGAAATCTAGAATAACTCGTGGACTACTAAAAATGATTCTCATGACGTATCAACATTGGTGATGATTTATTTATCTATATATTTGTGTGCCATCCGCAAAAAAACTGATTTTTCTGTTTAATTTGGAGTGAATGTCATTTATTTATAACAGAAACAGGAGTCCCAAACTGCTTCCCTGTGGCACGCCACCGGATGCCAATCCACTTCTGTTGAGTAAATCCAATCGATAATTACTTCTTGATTAGGGTTTGATAAGAAGTCCGCAACCCATTTTTTCACTTTCTTATTGATAACGTAGGACAGAGCTTGTGTTCAAGCTGTTTGTTGCCGACTTTGTCAAATGCTTTTTGAAATCTTAGAATGCTGCATTCTCCCAATTTCAAAACGTTGAGTACGAAAAGACTCACCAGCGTAAAATAAACCAGGTTTCCGGAAGATGGAGAAAACGTGTTTTTGGTCACTTATCTCGATGGTGAGGTCCAAGAAGTTAATTTTGCCATTTACACTCGGTTCCATGGTGAAGATTATGGATTTTTGGATGGAGTTAAGGAATTCTAAGAAGTGGTCCAACTCTCTTTCACTACCTGTCCAGCAACACAGCACATCATTCACATATCTGAACCAATATAGAATAAAGAGGAAATCCTCAGGCTTCACTTGGTGGAACCGCATAGTAAATAAAATGATCACTTTGTAAGATTCCACAAATTTTATTTTTCCCGACCTAGTTTTCGATTGGTTTGACAATCATTATCATTGTGATAATGATTGTCAAACCAATCGACAACTAGGTCGGGAAAAATAAAATTTGTGGAATCTTACCAAGTGATCATTTTATTTTCAATATGAATGAATGAATGAATGAATGAATGAATGTTTATTAATTGTCCCAGGGCTGTGCCCTTAAGGACAAAAGACAATGTACATAGCGAAACGAGCAACAAAAAAGAAATAAATCAGACAATCCATACAATATACAAGCTGTGACAAATTAAATATAAATTAAAACAATTGGCATGTAAAAAGGACAAATGCGACATCGTTAGGACATCGTATAACAAATTACATATACATACATTTCTTGATTTTCAGGATATGAATATGACATTTAGTGATCAGAGAGTAACATTTCATAATATTTCATCTTAAAGCTAGCAATGGAAGAACAGTTTTTTATGCTTTTGGGCAAGGTGTTCCAGAGATGACACGCAGTAACTATAAATGAATTTTGGAACTTCGTTGAGCGATGACCAGGAAAATATAAAAACTCAGGATCACATCTGGTACACATCTCTCTAGTGGAAGGTTTGGCAGCAAACATGTCGAAAAGATATTTAGGAGATTTTTCTTTGAACAGGGAGTACAAGAAGTACCCGAGGAAGTATTTCCTTCGGGTCTTAACATTGAGCCATCGAAGTTCATTGTAATAGGGGGTCAAGTGGACATCTCTACGAAGATTAAAAATAAACCTGATGCATGAATTTAGAGCCCGGTGTAGTGTGGTGTTATCTTCTTCATTCAGGTCATTGTAAACAAGGCAACAGTAATCAATAGTGGGGAAAACTAACGATAAATAAGCATTTTCCTAGTGTGTTGGGGAAGAAATTTTGAATGCACTTTGAGCTGGTGTAAGATTGTGTTGATTTTGCGAGAAATATTGTTAACATGAATGTTCCAAGACAGACTTGAGCTTATGGTGATACCTAGATTTCGAACAGAGTTTGAATAGGGAATAAGGGTGCCGTCGACACAGATTTGAGATACATTTTCATAGGGCAAGCGATTTGTCATCTTAGGACTACCAATAATTATTGCTTTGGTCTTACTTGAGTTTAGAACAAAGTTGTTTTGCTGGGACCATACAGAAATAACTTTAATATCATCGTTCATTTTTTTGACTGAGTCGTCAATTTCGTTGGGGAAACAATGACGATACATTTGCAGGTCGTCTGCGTAAAGCATGTACTTCGTGTGCTTTAAGTCACGTGGAAGGTCATTAATGAAAATGGAAAAGAGCAGGGGACCAAGTACGGAACCTTGCGGCACTCCACAGGGGACTGTAGTCCAGCTGGAAATGTTCCCGTAAGTGTCCTTTACGGCCTGTCGACGGTCAGACAGATAAGAATGAAACCAGTTGAGGACCGAAGAGGAGAAATTCAACTTCCTCATTTTCTCAAGTAAAATAGCATGGTCTATCCGATCGAAGGCCTTGCTGAAGTCAAATAATACGAGTATCGTCACCATTCTCTTGTCAAACGAACTTCTAATGTCATCGGTGATTTTCAGAAGCGCAGACTGGGTGGAAAAACCGCGACGAAATCCAGATTGAAATTGGTCAAATTTATTGTTTCGAGCGAGAAAATACTCAACTTGGGAATGAACAATGCGTTCTAGCACTTAAGAAATGTTGCATAAGATGGATATTGGTGTGTAGTCTGACGGATTCACTGGATTTTTTATCTTTTTTATAGGTGTTATAAGAGACGATTTCCAAAGGGTAGGAAATTTGGAGGATAGTAGTGAAAAATTAAACAAATCAAGGATTATAGGCATTGTGATACAATAGGAGATTCTCAACATTCTGTGAGATATTTTGTCTACCCCGGTGGAATTCGATCTTGAGCGGAAAATGAATTTATTGAGGGTATCAGTGTTGATAATTTCAAAATAGAAATTTGAGTCGCTGAAAGGGACGAGAGTATTAGATGTAGGGGGTAGGGTAGGAAGAGGAGAGGAGCTGCTAAGGCCTGTGTGGGCAATAGTAGAGAAGTAGAGATTGATTTGATTGACTGTAATATTTTTTGCAAGAGAGTTTTGTCGGTGACGTACAAGACCTAGATTCCTTAGTTCTTTCCATACTCGCTTGGAATCTTTAATGCCAGAGAGAGCGTTGGCATAGTATTTGCGTTTGGAATCGTTGATCAAATGTTTCGTCTGGTTCCTTATCTTTATAAATTGAGCGTATAAAATTGGGTTGTTGGAACGAATGAATGCACGGCGTATACGATTTCGTTCCCTCATTTTCGCAGAGATTTCCTTGGTCAGCCAGGGAGTGGTAGGGACCTTAGGTTGACATGTTCTCACAGGAGCGTGGAGGTTAAAGCAATTCAGAAGATTTTCATTGAATATTTTTAGTTTGGAGTCGATGTTATTGGCCTGATACACTTTGATCCAGTCAGCGGTGGAGAGGTCATCAAGGAATCTTTCTTCGTTGAATTTTTTAAAGTCACGAAAAGTAAAGGGTGGACGTTTTGGTGATGGGAATACGAATTGGTAGGAAATGGATATCTGGTCATGAGTAGATAGGAATGGAACAGGAGTTTGTGAAAAGGAGGATGCTTTGTCCAAATCATCCACAATGCAAAGGTCGAGGCAGGTATGGCTGTTAATAGTGTGGTGAGTGGCTTGGTCGGAGACCAAATGTAGGTTATTGCAATACAAGAAGTCTTTTAGTTGATTGCTGTAAGAACTCACAGAGAGCATATCAGCATTAAAGTCACCAACGATTATTGTATTTTTATAGGTAGGATAATAACTTAAGAATGAGTTCACAAATTCATTAATGTAACCAATTTTAGGTGGGCGATACACAATGGCAAGCAAAAGTTTCGCAGTATTCATCCCAAAGACTTCTAGAATGATGAATTCGGGCTTTGAACAATAGTCAGGTGGGGAGGTGGCCAATACACTGTAGTTAAGTTTCTGGTGAATAAAGGCCCCGACACCACCACCTTTTTTCCAATCCTGTCATGACGCACTAGGTTGTAATCGGCCAAGTACACCATATCATCGGAGATTGTAGGTTTCAGCCACGTTTCAGTCATGCATATTATGTCAAATATCTCTCCAAGGAAATGGATACGAAATTCATCAATATGATAAGTAAGGGACTGACAGTTTACAAGACATAGTTTTACATGATCGTAACATCCTTTGTTAGCAAGATTTGTTGGACAGGATTTTAAGTTATAACACTGAGAAACACTTTGCGGTAAGACACCATTTGCATCACTTGAGGCAATCAAAGCATTATTTACGTGTCCCGAATCGGTTGAACTATTTGACATGTGCTATTGAAGGTTGATGAGATCTTCTTCCGTACGCAGGACAAGTCGTTCACTTCCTTCTCCCTTCCTACCAAATATTTTACCGCCCCTGACCCATAAATATTTTAATCTACCAGCTTACTTTAACTCTCAGGCTTTAGAATACAATTTACGATTGTAAGCACTAAGTGATTCGTTAACATATATAAAGTGATTAGGGAGGTAACTCCAGCCAATATCGGCAATTGAAAAGTTTCTTTTGACTCTACGGGCCTCAAGGATCTCTTGAGCCAGGTTGGACCTCGTAAAGCGCACTCTAATAGCAGGAGGTTTGTTGCTGTTGTTGTTGGACCGCCCCATTACTCTGTATGCGTAGTCAACGTCCGTAATGTCAAATTTTACGTCGAGGGCAATCCCCTCTTGACACATTAAGGCCCCCAACACTTCACCAGTTTTGAGTGGTATACCGTGTATCTCCAATACATTCCTGAGGGATTCCTGCTCGACGAAATTCAATTGCACTTCAAGATTTTGAATTCGCTTAAGTAGATTTTTATTTTCGTCGACAAGATTGTCAAATCTAGCAAGGATGCTTGTAATAGAGTCATTAATTAGGGCGATAGTTTTAGCATGGTCGTTAATTAAACTCTGTAAGGACGATATAGCACTGCTCAATTCACTCATCTCATTTTTCAATGAGATTTTAAACTCACTTTGTTGATCCTGAATCACCTTCACACGGTCCAGTAACTCCTTCAGCATTGACGTAGAGACATTTGTGGAAGCGATGTCAATAAGGGAGTCAACACCCGTGGATTTTATTGGGGTTTCATCTCCCCGAAACCGGTCGAAGTAAAGATTTGTTTGTGGAAAATTGCCAAACTTATTTAATTATGTTATTCCACCATATAACGCCGGAAACGTCTCTTTTTACTCTTACATTTAGTTATAATCCGATAAGTTTACCGTACTCAAAGGAAATGTCATCAATGACATATGGTAGTGAAATCCTATACTTCAAATAAATAATAAATTTTAACTGCAAGAAGACTATTATCAACATCTTTATCACCAATTACATTTAAAGTAGTGTGGCTGGGCTAAACTACCTATGCTATCCATTGATTCATTTGTATTTATATTCAGAAAATGAATTTTTTCCACTTTTTCCAAATCGTACCGCGCGTTGGGCACCGAAAATGTGAAATATAAAAATTTCTTTATGTTTATGATTTGATGATGAAAATATCTCGATATATATATATATATATACAATATCAGAACATTATACCGCAAGAGATTTTTATATACCGTACAGCAATGGGATAGGTGGGTGAAATATTGTGACTTGTCTGTAATGCATGAAGCATGCTTTAATAACTCATGCACGCTAGGTAAGTATAGATTCATATGTTTGAATAAATGCCTTTATAACCAATAACCAGTAAGTCCTATGCCTCACACCCTCGTGGTAATAGTCACTTGGAGGCAAACTGAAATATTCCATCACCTCATATGCCCTTCGATCGGCAGCTTTATGCCCCTAGACATATACATTGAGCCATCCTTCGAATAATGCGGTCAAATTCTGATAATTTATGTTTTAATCCACGGTTTTTAACAACTACTACTACAGAAATATCTTCTTATAGCCTGAGTCCCACTTGCATATTTTTTTATTTACTTACACTTTTCCCGATAATTCGATAACAGCTGACTACTTCACATGCTTATTGCCTTGTTTCGTTTTCTGTGATCGCCCCCTTTACGTGGTTTCTCTATGTCCTTCTACGCCTTCACCGGATATTCAACCCAATTCTCTTGTTTGTCTAGCTTGCGCTCTCTGAGAATGACCTACTCTGGCCTACGTGTGAGCAATATATTACCCAGTAGCTTTTCTAAAAGCATTTACATCTACATCTACATAATACCCTGCAAGCCACCACGAGGGTGTGTGGCAGGGGGTGAATTCTCACCAAACATGCACTACATATCATGCATTAAAAAGGAATAGTATTAATATAGTAGTCAGAACAACACTATTTAAAAAAAGATAGAAATTGCTAAGAAACATGCAAAAACATTCTGTTAATAGGGTTAGCTTTAAGTACTCATACCAACATGCAGCTACCAATGCTATTCATTGCTACTCTCCGATAGGACATATTTACCGTTATTCGTATCTCTAATTGCACGAGGGAAAAGGACATTTTGAATCGGTCAGTTCGGCAATCAATTTCTCTAATTTTATGATTATGGTCCAGTCTGCCATAGTAAGTTGGGTTTCGTAATAATTTTTAATATCATCACTGAAAATATTGCCTTGGAATTTGTTTAAGAGATTAAGTCTAAATTTCAACCTGCGATCTGACAATGATTTAAAAGAGAACGAAGATCGAAAACGTTGAAACCATAAGATATTTAGGTATAACAATCACTAAATATTTATAGTGGGGAAGACGTATCCGGGAAATATGCGGCCGAGCGAAGAGAAAGCTAGGATTTATAAAAAGAGTACTTGGGAAATGAGATGATAAGACGAAAGAGCGATGTTCCTTTTCACTAGTTATACCTTGAGTATACAGCCAGTGTATGGAATCCGAATGAATTAGATTTGATCAGAGAAATAGACAGTGTGCAGCGTAGAGCAACTAGGTAAGTTAAAAGGTGTTACGATAGGGTGAGTAGCGTTTCAGAATTAATACAAAAATTAGGGTGGGAATCATTATCAGCGCGTAGGTTAAAGTACAGATTAAATCTATTAGAGAAATTTCAATCGGATAGCTTTACAGAAGAGGTTAGGCACATACTAAAAACGCCAGTGTATTATGCTAGATTCGACCAGTTAAATAAGATTAGAGAGATAGATTGTCTTACTGATAGATTCAAAATGGCATTTTTTCTTCGTACTATAAGAGAACAGGATAGGCAGCATAGCAAAGGGATATGTAGGTGAAATATTTTAGAGTAGTCTGTAGTGCATGATGCATGTATTAATCCCTTAAATACTATAGATACTAACAATCTAGTTGCATGAGACCCCATAGTTGCTTGGTTGCATGTCGGTAGTGCATGGTTGATGATCTTCACCCCCTGCCACACACCATCGCGGTGGCTTGCAGGGTATCGTGTGGATGTAGATATAGGTAGATTTAAAAGCTTAAATGAAACAAAACTGCAATTCAGGTTTAAATGAAGCTCAGGACTCCAAACAAAGCCAACGCTATTGCCGAAGAAATACATATCTCCGAAAGCGAATAACAATTGTTTGGCCCCGAAAAAGTAAGATTTCTCTATTTACTAAAATTTACTTGCACTAATGCGTGAGGGGAGTTAATTGAATATGGGTTTATTACCATGATATTCTGGCCTGTCGAAGGCGTTCGCCTCACATTTCCGCTGACGAACTGGGTGGGAAGCGAAGGCAAGTGAAGCTCCATATCTCGAGTGAAATAGCGATCTAATGTTGGTCGGGTGCCGCTTGCTTCTCGCAGAGCCCTCGGTTCCTGGGGGGAGTAATATACGAAAGAGATAAGCAAGAAAGGCGGAGAGATTCCATTTGAATGTTTCCTCCTGAGAGTGCCATTCTACGAGGAATGCGAATTCAACGACGAGCAAAGAAGCGGTTCTTTGGAGCGAGATAAGCGATGCAAAAGCCATCATAAACGGCGCAATGCACTCGCTTCAATAACGAGCTTTTTCATTTAGGCCAAACCTAAGAGATTAAATTTAAATTTCAGTCACGGTAGTTATTAGTATGCAGCCAGTGTATCCGAATGAATTAGGTTTGATCGGAGAACTAGACAGTGTGCAGCGTAGAGCAGCTAGGTTCGTGTAAAAGGTGTTACGATAGGTTGAGTAGTGTTTCAGAATTAATGAAAGAATAAGAGTGGGAATCATTAACAGAGCGTAGGTTAAAGTACAAATTAAATCTATTAGAGAAGTTTCAATCGGATAGCTTTACTGAAGATGTTAGACACAAATTAAAAACACCAGCGCATTATGCTACATTCGACCAGATAAATAAGATTAGAGAGATAGATTGTGGTACTGATGGATTCAAGATGGCATTTTTCCCCCGTACTATAAGATAACAGAATAGGAAGCATAGCAAAGGGATAGGTAGGGGAAATATTTTAGAGTAATCCGTAGGGAATGATGCATGTATTATGCTAAATTATGTATCTCAAATACTATAGATACTAGCAATATAGTTGCATTAAAACTCTATAGTTGCTTGTTTGCATGTCAGTAGTGCATGCTTGGTGATCTTCACCCCCTGCCACACACCCTCGCGGTGGAATGCAGGGTATCGTGTAGATGTAGTCCAGTAATAGACCTTCTTCTCATTAATTAACCAATTTTGTGACGCGCTGCTATGAAAATGGAAATGATGTATTCCTAATTATAAGATATATGTGAATGTTACAGCCACCATTAACTAAAACATCACGATGTAGGATGGTCTGTAAGTAAACCTAGGAGGAATTTACCAAAAAATTTCAATAGTTACCTCACTGGACAACATTTATTTTTCATGTCATGCCACTTTGAGCTGAAAGATATCTTCCGTTAGAACTATTTTTTTCCTTAACATTGGGAATGGTTGGTATGTTTATCACCCACGGAGAAAGTTGAAGCATTCCTACTGAACATTACAAATTCAGTTGCAGCTTCCTCCCAACCTTTTCAACCCCTAGAGGAAATATCAAAGTCCTACACCTCTTACTTCCGTGAGTCTCACAATTGCCGATTCTTCCCTCATTAATCACCATTTTTTCCGTGAAAAGACACGATTAAACATGAAAGGCAGAAGAAAACAGGAAAGAGCTAAGAGCTTAAGATTAAGCTTGAGATTTAAATGTCATTTTGCCCGCGTACCATAAGAGAGAACAATAGGCAGCATAGCAAAGGGATAGGTAGTTGAAATATAGTCAGAGCAGTCCTTATAGGTGAAATATAGAGAGTAGTTCGATAACCTTATTAGCGTAACCAGTCTATTAAATGAATTAAATTGGGAATAATTGCCGGAACACAGGTTGAAATTTAGACTTAATCTCTTAAACAAATTCCAAAACCATATTTCCAGTGATGATGTTAACAATATTTTGCGATACCCAACTTATTATGGTAGTCTGTACCATGATCACAAAATTAGAGAAATTGATTGCCGAACTGAGAGATTCAAAATGTCCTTTTTTCCTCGTACAATCAGGAATATGAATAACGGAAAATATATCCAATACGAGTGTAGCAATGGATAACATTGGTAGCTGCATGGTATAAGGACTTGAATCTAACCATACTAACAGCATGTTTTTGCATGCGTAGTTTGCTACTTTTATCATTTTTAAATAGTGTAGTTTAGAACGGAATATAAATGCTAATCCTTTTTTATGCATGATATGCAGTGCATGTTTGGTGAGAATTCACCCCCTGCCCCACACCTTTATGGTGGCTTGCAGCGTATTATGTATATGTAGTCTGTATTGCATGATGCATGTAATAACAACCAATAACACCTTTATTATTTCATACATATTAACCATCTAGCTGCATGTGACCCTATCATCTAGCATATCTCCATTAAATATCCTAGTTGCATGTCAATAGTGCATGTTTGGTGATCTTCACCCCCTGCCATACACCCTCGTGGTGGCTCGTAGGGTATTACGTAGATGTAGATGAAATAATCTTTCTGAGGAGAAACTAAGATTAGGGAAAAAATAAATTGCGTTCAATGAGTTGATCGGAGTGATTGCATTAATGGGGATTGCAGAGTCAGCAGTGCATACGTGCAAGACTGAACAAGTGTCATGGGCAGCTTAAGCATTCCGCAGACATTCATGGCTTCATTGACTGAAGGAATGAATATTTCTCCTCATAGGGTCATCCGTATCGGATTACTATGCATATTCGAATAAAAAAACCGCTTCACAAAAGTAGAAAACGGAAAAAATATGGTTTAAATAGCTAATTATCTGCAATTTTAGATGCATTTGCACTGTCTATCCTCCAGTACATTAAACATTGCTATTCAATACGTCGGTGAAGTTAATATATCAGTCGCAAATACATGAAGGTATCATGTATAACCCTGGGAAAATGTAACATTTAGTAACTCTCCCAAGCACGTCACCAGCTTTATCTTTCTAGAACTCTTTTCTTAAAACCTTCCTCCATAAAATGCTGTACTCGCAGGCGCAGGCCCCTGTATACGTCGTTCATCAGTTTTTCCTTCTTATATTTTCTCCGCCCTGATTTCAATATCATAAGTAATACTGTTTCTTTAATATCGTACAGCATTTGAAATTATTTTCAACCAACAGCTTTGAGATCATTCTCCACTAGAATTCAAAGCAGTTGCGGGAAATTCTCTGTGTTGGCGCTTTCGCTCGGCAGCCCCTTGTTATAATTGGGGCAGGAGTAAACGCATTTAGACCGCTAATTATGGCAAAACCTTATCTCTTGACGAGATGCAGAAAATTACGCCGTCAAGCGAAATTATGTTCTCTAGAAGCGTCGCCGTACGGGTGACAATACTTGAAGTAGTCTAAGCACTAAGCGATTAATTTGAGCTGAGCGAGCATAGTTCACCCGTGACTACCCGAATGCAGTCGATGGTGGAATTAATTTTAATACAGTGCTAAACCTATCGTAAACACCATTTAACCAATCTAGCTTCTCTACGCTGCATACTCTCTAGTTCTTTGACCAAACCTAATCCATTCGGATTCCATAAACTGGCAGCATATTCTAGGTGGGACCTTATTAATGAAAAGTAGCATCGCTCCCTTGTCTTCTCGGCACAATTTCCTGACGCCCTTTTGATAAATCCTAGCTTTCTCGTGGCTTGGACGCATATTTTCCGGTTATTTCTTCCCCACGATAAATCTATAGTGATTGAAAAAACTACGTACCTTATGAATTCTACGCTTTCAATTGTCGTTTTACTTATAGTTTCCGATTGCTCTTACGGATTATTTCCCTTCCACAAATTTAAAAGTTAAAAACCTCAAAGAGCACTGAATGCCTGCATTAGATTTATTTGTGATTCACAAAGGTACGATCACATCACATCTTGCATAAATACATGACGGTGGCTTGCAGTTAAAAATAGAAGAAGATGTTTCCTGGGTAGTCTTATATACGATATTTTCAACAGTAGGGAACCAGTTTACTTATACTCTCGATTTCTTTTCAAGGAGAGCTTTCAAGAACGGGTTACTATAGGGCAAAACGATAAACTACAAATCCCCATCCACCGGACTTGTGACTTTAATAGGTCTTTCGCAGTAAGTGGTAGCAAATTATAGAATGCCTTATCTAGTGAAGTACGTAGATCAAAAAATAGCCGAATATTTAGGCAAAAACTCTTGTTGTACCTACCTGCAAAACTACCTGTTTCCAAAACAAAGTTCAGATAGTTCACCCTCTGATCTGGCCTTACCATAATAAATGTAACTTAATGCAATGTTCAAATAGCATATTTGTAAAAAAATTTATTTTTTTATTAGTTTATGCATTGTCTTGTTGAGTTGTTTATATCATTTTATTTAAATTTTTCTTGTTTCATTTCATACTGTAATATATGCACAATACGGAAGACTATTCTTCTCTTGTAACTTTATAGAATGCTCATGTGAGGCTGAGTAGCCTCAAATTTTTGTTAAAAAAATGTATTGATTATGAAATAAAATATTTTCCCTCTCTCGCTCTCAAATTTATGTCCACACTTTTTTAAGGTTTAGTTGTAACTGCCATTTGTCGCACCACTCTTGGCTTGCAACTAATTTCTTGCTCAGTGATTCCCTATCTTCTTCATTTGAAATACCCCTGTTCACTACCGCGTAGTCCGCAAAAGGTCAAAGCTTACGAATAACTAAGGGTCCGAAATAGTTGATGGCATAGTATTGTGCCTTCCAAGCAACGCGCAGGTTGATTGAAAAAGCTCTGGAAAATAGATTTCAACAAGTTATTAGTATCCAAGCAGTAAAATGTAGATTTAAGCCTCAACAATCCTCAGGGAGGAATAACTCTTTTGTAGGTCAACTGGTTAAAGCTCCGGGAATTAAAGGTTCCGGATTCGAGTCCAAATCAAGCTTAAAGACTTTCTCTATGTAGAAATTCCACTCTCCACATCACGTGGCAAGTGCGGCGTGGTTGACTGACGTGGGCAACATGTCGTCGACTGCGAAATGTGACGCAGGAGCGCCTTCTTATCTGGCGTCCTCCAAGGGGGTCATCCTCTTGGCGGTCATCGTCGTCGCGTGGTCGTCAACGCGAGTCCTTCTCGCCCACAACAATGGCACACATCGCGCCGAGGGGACTCACCGACAGGCCACCCGCTCCCGGCAACTGTCATTGTGGGGGCCTCGACAATCCATTTTAAGGGTCTTCGCAAGGGACGCCCCGTGTCCGGAAAGATATCATCATGAGGAGGAAGGAGTGCGATAAGTGTTCTTCCCCCAAATTAGAACTGCGAGTCTCATGTTCATGTCGTGCTGGATTCCAGATTATCTGCAGGTAGATGTGATATTTCTCGGAGAAAAAACTACCTTCAATGGTGCCATACAAGACAATTAGAATTAAACTCTAGAAAATGTCTTATTATGAATTTCTGGAAAAAGAATTGTTATCCTTCTAATACGTACAAAATAAGTTATAATGAATAAACAAACGTGGAATCCATTAAATATCTTGGAATAAGACTGACACATGATTTTCCCTGGGGTAAACACTCACGTGAAATAATGCCTGAAGCTAATCGTAAACTGGGATTCATCAAAAGAGTACTGGGTAAATGTGACGATTATGTACGAGAAATCAGCTACTTTTCTCTTGCTAGAACTCATTTGGAATATGCTGCCAGTGTATGGGATCCCTACGAAATCGGTCTAAATAACGAACTTGAACGTGTGCAGCGAAGATCGGCAAGATTTTTAAAGGGACGGTACGATAACTATATTAGCGTAACCAGTCTATTAAATGAATCAAATTGGGAATCATTGTCAGATCGCAGGTTGAAATGTAGACTTAATCTCTTAAACAAATTCCAAGACTATATTTTCAGTGATGTTGTTAAAAATATTTTGCGGACCCCAACTTACTATAGTAGACTGGACCATGATTACAGAATTAGCGAAATTGATTGCATAACTGACGGATTCAAAATGTCATTTTTCCCCCACACAATTAGGGATATGAATAACGGTAAATATATCCAGTACGAGTGTAGCAATGGATAACATTGGTAGCAGCATGTTGGTATAAGGACTTGAAGCTAACCCAACTAACAGCATGTTTTTGCATGTTTGCTTTGCAATTTTTATTTTTTTCTTAAATACTGTAGTTTAGAACAGTATATAAATAGTAATTCTTTTTTATCCATAATATCACTGTAAAAAGTAGATCTGATTTTAAGGTACAAAAGCGATCTGAATTTCAGATGCAACAATTTTAAGACAGGGTATGTTGAATTTCAGCAGTAATATCTTGTCTAAAAATAAGGCAGGTGAACGACTGAAAATCAGACCATCCAGAATCCTGCTTCCTCTGCTTCCTGCTTAACTGCTCCTGTACCAACCATCCATGTTCCTGCCTCTTCCGCACCTTGCATCCGTGTTTCTGCCTTAAACCAGACAGCGCTTAAATTCAGATCGCACTGAAAATCAGATCAACTTTTTACAGTGATGTAGTGCATATTTGGTGAGAATTCACCCCCTGCCACACACCTTTATAGTGGCTTGCAAAGTATTATGTAGATGTATGTAAGTAATGCATGTTTGGCGATCTTCACCCCCTGCCACACACCCTCGCGATTGCTCGCAGGGTAACACACAGATGAAGGAATGCTGGAGGCACTGCCCTTCACTGACTAGCTGACATCGCCGCTGCCTCTCCCCTGCCCTGTAAAGTGATGATTTATCACCGAACGCCCATATTTCCCCCCTTTGTATGCAACCATGTTGATTTCCAAGGTTTTTAGGTTGATACACAACAAAAAACAATAGTGAACGGAAAGAGAGAGCAAGTATTATTTAAAGGAACCGGGATCGATTGTCGTGACGTCTCAAGAATGTACTACCCTTCCAACTCGAGGTTGAATACCGCTGGCAGTTTTCAGTCGAATATCGGTTCCAATTGAGCCCCGAATGGAGATCACTTCACATTCCTTCGATTCGATTCATGAGACCGAATCTCTTCGGGGCAGACAAGACAAGACGTGAAGGGAGCAAGGGGTCCAGTGTAGGGCGAACAAGCGAAAAGCGCGGCATCTTTTGTCTGTTATTATAGCGTTAAGCAGGGAGAATGTTCATTGCTGATTAGGATGAAGAAGGAGTAGGAATTGAAGAGAAGGCAGAGTACCTGAAACGTTATTAGGGACCGAATGCGACACCGAAGGTAGTAACTGAAGGTGGAATGCTTGGCAGTGAAGGAGTCGGTCATTTATCTAATCTTAAGAAAGATATAGGAAATATGTTACTTCGAACACGTCGTTGTAAGGAGATTTGGTTGCAAGATAAAATTTACGCTCTCATCCTACTTACCCCCTGTTCGTCATCCTTTCTTAACCTTTACCGGTTGCAATATTTCTGCGAGAAAAAACTATCTAACATAAGAAATATTGATGTAATCTTTTTATAATGGCAAAGGCAACCAAAACTCTGGAACAATAGATAGCACAGATTACAATGTGTGCAAAGAATAAGGAAGATAATTTGTGGGTGAATCCCTTTCGTGGTACACATTTCCACTATAATATGAATCATCGCAAAAGTTACAGTTTTTAGCATAGAATCACCAAACACTGTATACTAGAGAGGCGGAGTAATTCAATAGTAGGAAATCGCTTAGCAAGGATTTAGATGCAATTCAAGAGTGGTGCGACAATTGGCAGTTAGAACTTAACCTTAAAATGTGTGTAGCTATCAATTTTTGGAGGAGGAATAATTCGATACAGCGCTCCTATAAAATCAATAAGACGAAGACCGAAAGCGTTGAAACCGTGAGATATGTAGGTGTAACACTCACTAAAGATTTATCGTGGGGAAGACACATCCGGGAAATATGCGGCCGAGCGAAGAGAAAGCTAGGATTTATAAAAGGAGTACTTGGGAAATGTGATGAGAAGACAAAAGAGCGATGCTACTTTTCACTAGTTCGGCCCCACCTTGAGTATGCAGCCAGTGTATGGGATCCTAGTGAATTAGGTTTGATCAGAGAACTAGACAGTGTGCAGCGTAGAGCAGCTAGGTTCGTTAAAAGGTGTTACGATAGGTTGAGTAGTGTTTCAGAATTAATACAAGAATTAGGGTGGGAATCATTATCAGAGCGTAGGTTAAAGTACAGATTAAAACTATTAGAGAAATTTCAATCGGATAGCTCTACTGAAGATGTTAGGCACATATTAAAACAACCAGCGTATTATGCTAGATTCGACCAGATAATCAAGATTAGAGAGATAGATTGTCGTACGGATAGATTCAAAATGTCATTTTTCCCCCGTACTATAAGAGAACAGAATAGGCAGCATAGCAAAGGGATAGGTATAGGAAATATTATGGAGTAGTCTGTAGTGCATGATGCATGTATTAATCCCTTAAATACTATAGATACTAGCACTCTAGTTGCATGAGTCCCTATAGTTGCTTGTTTGCATGTTAGTAGTTCATGCTTGATGATCATCACCCCCTGCCACACACCCTCGCGGTGGCTTGCAGGGTATCATGTAGTTGTAGATAGTATGACACAGTATGTCAAAGCACGACAACAAAAGGGAAGAATAAAAAAGCATTTACCTGGTCAATGTTTGATCTTTCTGTCAAAATTACTGTTGGACATGGAGTCAGCGCGATGTTTGGAGGTAAAGGAGTCCGAGGCGACCTTTCGTCCGTTGCCCCCCCCCCCCACCAAGCGTGCCCCAAGATACGATTTCCAACCCTTGAATAAAGCATTAATTGGAGAGCAGCCCCACGACCACAACTCGGACCTTCCTACCATTCATCAATGTTTCACTCTCGATGCAGGGCGGGGGGGAAGGGCCCAGGTGGGCCTTTGGCGTTTCCACGGGCTTATCTATTGGACGACACATCCGAATGACACATCGACAGCACAACTTCACGCAGCGCAAGAAATCGCAAAAACTGGTATTCTCATCCCAAGGATCGAATCTTCTCCTCGATGTACAGAGGAATGATTGCGTACAAGGTGGCGCTGGAGAGCATTTACTTACATCTACAAAAAAAAACCTGAAAGTCACCATAAAGGTGTGTGGCAGAGGGTGAATTCTCACCAATCATGCACCACATATCATGCATAAAAGGATTCGTTACAATATAGTAGTCTAAACTTTATTTTTTTAAGATAAAAATTGCAAAGCAAGCATGCAATATAATGCTGTTAGTTGGGTTACCTTAGAGTCCTTATACCAACTTCCTAGCAACTATGCTATCAATAGATAAACTCGTATTGGAATTATTTACCGTTGTTCATATCTCTAATATCTGTCGAAACTGTTATTGTTTATTGTTTATCGACCACCTAAAGTGGGGCATTTATCTGACATTGAAAATGCTTATTTGAAGTTTTGTCCCACCTATAAAAATGTAATCATTGTTGGGGACTTCAATGCTGATTTGCTTCGTGATGGTTATTATAGTACATTTCTGAGAAACTTCATTTATTGTAATGACTTGTACTTGATCCCATTGAATGCAACCCATCATACCGAAAACTGTCATACGCTTCTTGACCTATGTATAGTTGATTCCCAAGACAAAGTCTCATCCTACTGTCAGTCACCTGTCACGTTTCTCTCGGCCCACGACAAAATTGCCGTAACGTATACATTTTATACTGCCATTTCTCAGTCACCTGCTATTACTTTTAGACAAGCTAGGAACATGGATGTAGAAAGATTTCAGACAAAATTGGCCGAGGTTGATTGGGAAAAGCTGTTTACTTCTCCTAATGTTGACGAAAAAGTCAATTTTTTCAACTCCAATTTTATTAGCTGTCTTGACAGCTTTGCCCCAAGACGTTCACTAATACCTAAACGACCCTCAGCTCCGTGGATAACGCAGGAAATAAAACGAGAAATTAAAGAAAGAGACAGATTGAGACGCGCTTTCATCCGGACGCAAAACCCAACTCTCTACAAAATATTCATAAAACAGCGTAATTTTGTCAAAGGCTTAATAACGAAAACTAAGAGAGGGTACTACATGGCTACCTTTTCACAACTTACAAATTCAAAAGAAATATGGAGAGAACTGAAATACCTTGGTCTCATCAGACAGCCAGATAAATTTTCATTAAGTGGTTTTTCCTTGAACGAACTGAATGAATGCTTCTCCTCGAGTGGTATTTCCCCTTCCAGCAACACCGGTGCTGCCATTTTCAATATTTCGTCTGTGGATGCCGTTGTTCCGTTCGACGACAAAAATTTTTACTTTCATCACATCACACCTGAAATGTTGCAGAAAGCTCTACTCTCCTCTAGATCCAACTCGGTTGGTGTAGACGATATCTCGATAAAATTTCTAAAAGCATCATCATCAACTGTGCTTCCTGCTCTGCTCAATATCTTTAACTCCTCTTTAATGACTGGCATATTTCCGTCTGACTGGAAGTCCTCCCTAATTCGACCCATCAAAAAAGTTAAAAATCCCTCGTCACCGGCGGACTATCGCCCCATTTCCTTACTTTGCGCCGCCTCAAAATGCCTTGAGAAAATTGTCCACGAACAGATTGTGGAGTACCTCAATGTAAACAAACTGTTTGACCCATTCCAATCTGGTTTTCGTAAGAACTTTTCAACGCAGTCCACTCTCATTAAAGTCACAGACGACATAAGATACGCCATGGATAAACAACTGTTAACTATCCTGGTACTATTTGATTTTAGCAAAGCATTTGACCGCGTAAATCATGCACTATTACTTCAAAAAATGAAAAATCTGAATTTTTCCTGTTCCTCCCTAAATTGGATCTTTTCGTACTTACATGGGCGACGGCAGTCAGTGAAAGACTCTCTTGGAAACCGGTCAAAATGGCTTCCTATTTCATGTGGTGTACCACAAGGGTCGGTGCTTGGTCCACTATTGTTTTCATTATATGTTCGCGACCTCTCAAACTGTAAGTATATGATGTATGCTGACGATCTACAAATCTATTGCTATTGTTACCCAAAAGACCTCATGGAAACGATAAATAAGGTGAATGATGACGTTTCTGCCATCAGTTTGTGGGCTCAGGAAAATTATCTTCTATTAAACAGTAACAAAACAAAAGCTATGATCATCGGAAATTCCAGGGTCATTGCTAAACTCAACCTTGTTACGCTGCCCACGATAAAGGTGCAAAATACTAGTGTTCCCTACTCCAACAGTGTAAAAAATTTAGGTGTTACGATAACATATAATTTGTCATGGAAGGAACACATAATGAGTGTAGCCAATAGGGTTAATGCAATCCTTCATCAGCTGAAATTACATAAAACCCTGCTGCCCACCTATATCAGGACACGGCTGATTTCCTCCCTTATTTTTCCACATTTCGATTACTGCAACTTGGTATTTCATGATTTAACGGAGGAACTCAATATCAAGCTCCAGCGTCTCTTAAATTCTTGTGTCAGGTACGTCTTCGATCTGCGGAGGGAGGATCATATTTCTCCCTATCTCGATAAGCTCTCTTGGCTTGATCTAAAAACAAGGCGCAAATTCATGATGGCCTGTTTCATGTACTCCCTCTTTAAACACAATGAACCCCATTATTTAGTTGAATTTTATCCAATTAAGGTAAAGTCCCTTAATGTAGTAACTAGGATGGATCCTAATTATCTTTATGGGCCCCAAATTAGATCCACGACTTATCAAAATTCGGTCACAGTTGTAGGATCGCATATATGGAACAACCTCCCCAAAAATATCAAAGACTCTCCATCCTTGAACATATTCAAGAGGAAACGCTTAAAACTACTGAAAGAAAAATCCCTTTATTTGTAATATTCAAAGGAAAATCTCTTGTTTTGTTTTGTTCTATCTACCAAGTGATGTTCTACATTTTGAGTAATCAATTTTATTGTATTTAGCTTATGTTTATTATTACTGCCTATGTTGTCTTTCTCTCGCTGACCAAAAAAAACAAAATTGTAATACCTCAAACAAAAGTCACTTAGTACTCAATGTTTTTTTGTAATATTCTATCGAACCCTTAGTTTTTTTTTGTTATAATATCACACTGTGAGCTCTATTGTAACATTTCTTACTTACCACTGTTCATAGGGGATGTAAATCCTTGAATATAATAAACGTTATTATTATTATTATTAATAGTACGAGGAAAAATGGACATTTTGAATCCGTCAGTTCGGCAATCAATTTCTCTGATATTGTAATCATTGTCCAGTCTACCACAGTAAGTTGGGGTGCGCAAAATATTTTTAACGACATCACTGAAAATATTATCTTGGAATTTATTTAAGAAATTGAGTCTAAATTTAAACCTACGAGTAAATACAATGATCACTTGGTAAGATTCCACGAATTTATTTTACCACCGACCTAGGTTTCGGTTGGTTAAGAATCGAACCCTAGGTCGATTGTTAACAACAAACAAATGATTGTTAACCAATCGAAACCTAGGTCGATGGTAAAATAAATTCGTCGAATCTTACCATCCCTTTACAAATCTTTCCGATCTTCGCTGCACACGTTCAAGTTCACTATTTAGACCGATTTCGTAGGGATCCCATACACTGGCAGCATATTCCAAATGAGGTCTTACAAGGGAAAAGTAGCTGATTTCTCGTACATGTTCGTCAAATTTACCCAGTACTCTTTAGATGAATCCCAATCTACGATTAGCTTGACGCATTATTTCACGTAAGTGTTTACCCCAGGAAAGATCATGGGTCAGTCTTATTCCAAGATATTTAATGGATTCCACGTTTGTTAATTCATTATTACTTATTTTGTAAGTGCTAGGAGGAGAACAATTTATTTTACACTAATTTCAGGACACTGCAACGTCAGGAGCCATGAAATGTAAAAGGCACTTGGTGCAGAGAGGCTGGAGAAGGAAAGTTTGTGACTCCCAAAGCCTGTTTCTCCCTCGTAACTTTAAAGTAATATTTCACATAAAAACATAACTGGTTTAAAATTGTTAAAAAAGAACCTAAGTTAAGCATTCACCAGCTGGTATCTTAGGAGTTTACAGAGGGGAAATTTGCTATTAAACAATTTCGGGAGGAGCTGCGTTACGCTATGTGGTCGAGCTTCATCTACATCACAGGATGTGTGGGCGAGGAAGAAGTATAACAGGCAGAGGCATTATCAAGCAATCACTGCCAGGCAGGCATGGAAAAAACACAACACCGTTTAACCAATACTTATAGCAAACATGGAGTCACAATACTACCCATCAACAGTCCACAGCCCTGACATTGGTTTATTGCAGCCAGGCACTCGATTCTCCCATCAGTTAATCTCTTCTTATTTTCGTATTTCATCTCTTTCACAATCTTAAACAATGGCTCAATTGTCCTTCGACAACAGTCTTCATTATGCCTTCATGTCTCATGATATAGCCAATTAAGTTATCCTGTCTTCTTATGGTTTTCAGCAGGCTTCTCTTATCTCCCACTCTTCTGTTGTCATTTTCATCACACACTCGGTTGATCCATTCATCCTTCTTCTGCAGCTCCATATTTAGGAGGCTTCCAGCCTTGAACTTTCCGCTGCTGTCATCGTCACTGCCCCACTCTCATAAAGAAGCATTCTCCAGATTCAAATTACGATGAATTACTTCCACGCTTCTTTTCCCATCTGTAACTAGATTCTTCTTTTGGTAGAATGCCTTGTTCGTCTAAGCTATTCTACCACTTCTCCCTTGCTTCGTCCATCGCTAACTACTCGGCTCCCCAGGGAACAGTACTGTTACACCTCCTCAGGCCTCTTCCCTCCTGCTGAATACCAATATCTTAGTTTTCTTATTAATTATCTTCACCTTATTTCTGGCCTTTGCCCTTCTATGACTGCTATGTCATAGGAAAATCGCGGCATACTAATTTATCCCCTGGATATTCACCACAGAAGACTTCTCTTTAATTTCAATGATAGCTTCTTCGATGTAAACATTAAAAATTACGAGAGACAGTTCACAACCTTGTCTCAGTCTTTCCTTGTTATTGCGTTTTCTCAGTTGGGTCTAAATTTTATCACAGGTACTTTGTTTTTAAGTAAATTGTGGATAATTCTCCCGTCACTGTAGCACACTCCATATATTTCAGAAATCAAAATATTGAATTCCAATGCACGCTGTCAAAATCCTCCTCCATATCCAAAAACGCACAATTTTGCGCTCCGTTCCTTGAAGTGGTTCCTCACTATCCAATATGCAGCTACCACCTTTCCAAGTGCAAGGTTGTCTCGCACATCTTTGCATAGATTCTTCATCCATATTTCTCTAGTTATCCTCACTTTACGATATCTTAGGTTTCTGATTCTTTTGATGCAGAGTTGCCTTTCTTCAATATTCGCATTCATTTATTTTCTGCTTCTTCATTCAGGTCTAAGACTCCTTCCGAGATCAAGGACTTCTTCTTGGCAAATTTTCTTCTTCAAATAACTTATTTTTCACTTTCCTGTAGTCTAATTTTGATGTTTTTCCAACGCTCATCCGCCGACTTCTCAGTCAGGTCCCCTCCTATGTTGTTACCCACTGCTTTTTGATATGTCCGCTGGTGTTGAACCTCCTTCAGTATTTCTACTTTCCAAATGTTATTTACTGTTTTCTTCAATTTTAAAAGGCATTTCAACATCTATTTTGTGGTTGCTGCTGACATCTGCGCAAGGGTAGTTTTTTCAGTCCTTCAGTTGATAACTAAAGCTCTGAGTCACTAAAGTGTCGTCTATATTAAATCTTCTTCTGTCTTTTTCATGCATATATTCTTCGGTTACATTTTTAATCAATTTATTGGCAACCACACAATTGTGTAGTTTGCAAAATTTTAGTAGACGTCCTCCTCTTTCATTTCGGATTTTCAATCCACATTTTCCAGGAATTCTTCCATTTTTACCTTCGCCAACGAGATCTTACACATCTCCAAAAATAAATTGTTTTTTCTCTTCTCATCTGATTTATTACCTCTGTGATATCTTTCGAGATGTCTCCAATTGTGGATTCGCATTAAGATCATTATATGTAGTTGAGGTCACAGTGTTGAAATATTTTAATTCATTGATCCTGGTGAATTTAATATGTTCCAATGTGGTACTTCACATATCTTTAACCCTTTTGCTGCTGTGAACATACTTCTTCGTTATCACTGTAGCGCTTTCACTATTCCGCCGCATGTGACGAGTAGGTTTCCGGAGAGTGTGCGGCAGCAAAAGGGTTAAGAGCGATTTAGTTAAAGTCGTTGCGACAAATAATCATTGAAAATGATTAATTCTGCATAACTGCATTTGATGGCAATAAGATATGAGTGTATATGATTATTGAATTTCTATATTTAAAGGAATCCGCCTTAGTACGGAAGAATGAGTATTAGGTGCTTAATAATGCTAATAGTGTGGTCATTATAAAGGTAAATGAAAGATTCCAAACTTTTCTTGCCATATTAAGGGAGCGCATTGTGATGGAACCACCTGCATCACAGCTTCCCTTAGGTGCGGCTAGCGTCGGAGGCGTTTTTTATAGTCTTGCCCCCTCTTCATTCCGTATGCATCAGTAATATAAAATTCTCATTTACTCTTCAAATATTTTAATTAAATTCGCATTAGAGGTCAACATCGCGCTCTTCGTAGTCCATCGTAGGCACCTGCACCGCTACGGTATATTCACCCCTTGCCACACACCGTTGCGGTGGCTCGAAGGGTATAACCCAGAAGTGGATGTGAAAGAATGGTCAGGGTGTTTGGGATGTGGTATTTTCGTGGATGAGGGGCCACTGCGATCGGCATTCACCGTCCGACGGCAAACTTCTCAAAGAGCACCAATGGCGGAAGTTGGCCGTGCGTTCCGAAGAGTCCGCAGTCAGCTGTCCTCTTCGTGCGTTCGTTGTCCGTTCTCTGGTAGGGCTCTCGCGGTGGCAGGTCGACCAACCGAGTTCATCATCAAACACGTCAAGAGGCTCCATACCTCAACCAACAATAACGCAACTTATACATCTACACCATACCCTACAAGCCAACGAGAGGGTGTGTGGCAGGGGGTGAAAATCACCAAGCATGTTCTACCAAAATACAAACAAGCAACTATAGGGTCTCATGCAACTAGATTGTTGATATCTATAGTATTTAAGGGATTAATACATGCATCATGCACTACAGAATACTCTAAAATATTTCCCCTACCCGTCCCTTTGCTATGCTGCCTGTTCTGTTCTCTTATATTACGGGGGAAAATGCCATTTTGAATCTATCAGTACGACAATCTATCTCTCTAATCTTATTTATCTGGTTGAATCTAGCATAATACGCCGGTGTTTTTAATATGTGCCTAACATCTTCAGTAAAGCTATCCGATTGAAATTTCTTTTATCGATTTAATCTCTACGTTAACCTACGTTCTGATAATGATTCCCACCCTAATTCTTGTATTAATTCGGAAACGCTACTCAACCTATCGTAACACTTCTTAACGAACCTAACTGCTACGCTGCACACTGTCTAGTTCTCTGATCAAACCTAATTCAGTCGGATCCCATACACTGGCTGCATACTTAAGGTGGGACCTGACTAGTGAAAAGTAACATCGCTCTTTTGTCTTCTCATCACATTTCCCAAGTACTCTTTTTATAAATCCTAGCTTTCTCTTCGCTCGGCCGCATTTTTCCCGGATGTGTCTTCCCCACGATAAATGTTTAGTTATTGTTACACTTAAATACCCTATGGTTTCAACGCTTTTGATCTTCGTGTTACTAAAGTTATAGAATCGTTCCTTTGAATTATTCCTCCTCCAAAAATTAATATCTACAAATTTTTAAGGTTAAGTTGTAACTATCATTTGTCGCACCACTCTCTAATTGCATCTAAATCCTTGCTAAGCTATTTCCTGTCTTCTTCTTTTGATATACTCCTATACACTTCCTTCATTCAGCTTTGTATTACGTAGTCCCTGCAAACCTCTAATGCAATTTTAATTAAATTACTTTAAATGAGAATTAAAAATATTTTAAGAGTAAATGAGAATTTTATAATACTGATGCATACGGAATGAAGAGGGGGCAAGACTATAAAAAACTCCTCCGACGCTAGCCGCACCTTAGGGAAGCTGTGATGCAGCTGGTTCCATCACGATGCTCTCCCTTAATATGGCAAATTCATTTACATTTCAAAACTTTTATAATAACCACACTTTTACGCTTGATCCGTCATCATCCTTTGAATTATCCCCTCTTCTCCATCTCGGAAATAACGCACTGGTGTTTACACAGCCCGATCACATTTTTTCCAGCCGGCTGGAGCGAGCGGGGGTTTGCTCCAGCAAGCTTGAATCACTGGAGTGAACACGTCCAGCCCCACCCTGGCCCTAACGCATCCGTCACCTCAGCATGTGGCCGAGTTCCAAAGCAAGGACTCCCTTCTATTCAATCTGTGTAATGTGAAGAAATTATTAAAAATGGACGCTTAGAAGTAGAAACAAATGCAGGTTCCTGGAGGCATTCAAGTCTACAGGCGAAAGGAAAAGCCCTCGCTTCTACTAGGAACATCCTCTTACAAGTAAAAGAAGTCAAAAAAGGAATATACGTGGAAAATATATTGCAGAAATATATTTTACTTTGCAGCATTCAACAATGCAACAATATAATTTATTTTGCCCAGAATAACATAATATTCACGGTTACTTTATCTAATCACTCTAAAGAATCTTCAAAGCCACGTGGCGATTTCACTAGCGATTGGACGATTTAAAAATCATTTATTTTATGCTGTCGCATTAAAATAGAAATAGCTAAAAGGTCTATGGATATATACCCGAATATTAGACCGATCCGGTCAAATGTATTCGGTTCTGACTGACGCACCTTGAGAGAAAAGATAACTCGAAAATGTAGTCATTCATCGCATCATAGAAAGAATTTTGTCTACTCAGGTAAGCAGCGGTATCCTCATACCGCCACCAAGTTCCTAGATGTGTTAAAGTTCTCCAGCTATCAAGGATTTATAAATTTGAGAAAACGTGGGAAGAACTACTCGCTACGCGGAAAGGTCGCTCTGCTTCGTCAAGAAAGGCTGGAATCAGCGGAGGCGACTAATGATTTGAATCAAATTTGAGTTCTGGAACGGGGGCGTTTACTCGGAACCGAAATCGGTATTTTGCACACGAAACCGTTAGATGGAAACGAAAAAAGAATTTTAGTGAAAAAATTAATCTTCTAACCACAACCATTCACTCATAAATCAAAAATTAAAATACGCAAAAGGCGACGCCCACCGAAAAAGCTGCTGTGATAACATTGACGTCACTTTCCTTCCGTCCTTGACTGCTTTTGGGGGAAGGGAAGGGAGTGGAGGGGGGTTCTCGGAAGGTCTGCTCGCACAGATGCTGTCGTAACTGCTCCGATTGGCAGAGTCGGCTGTGTTCCCCCCTTTACGATACGGCGAAGTAGCTTCGCGGGCTCAGTTGTGATTGGATGAAGTCGATATGCGTCAGAGGTTGCACCACGCCCACTTTTCCGAAAGGGTTAAAAACATCAGTTTTTTTTCGCCGCTTATAACTCGAGAAATAATTGACGGATCAAAAAACGGAAAAATACGGGTCTTTTTATTTTACAAACTCTATCATATTCGGCAATATAAAAAAGTTGGTAAACGACCCCATTGACTCCCATTACGAAGTAAATGTTGGGCACTGCTCCCGCCAAGGATGCAGAACTCTCTCATCCATCTCGAACGCTATGCACCCTCAACACCATTGGGATCCTAGCATTATCTTCCGGGCGTTACCCGCATCATAAATGCAGGACGGAGCCTACATTTTCCAGCCGATGTAAAACCTGGGCTCATTTCTTTTGCAAAGTGCATTCCGAATCAGTTTACTATGGGCACACCCCGTAGCATTTCGTGCCAACGAATCTATACCGATGGTTCGTGAGAAGCGATAAAATTAATCCGTGTGCTAAACTCCGTCCGAAACAACCTTTACCAAATGAATGCAATAAATGCCTTGACAATATCGAATGCAATAAATGTCATTTCTAACTCAAAGGTGATTGTCAGCGTCCGTAGAAGACTGAACCGCGTACTCCCAAAGAGGGTGCTGAAATATAGAGCAGTCACTTCCAAGCAGGACTCTAGCAGAGAGAATGCGAAAATAAAACCATACCGTCCAACATTAACAGCTCTACTTCACTTCAAATAATCCTAAATCTCAGTTTACCAAGCATTTTTTATGGGCAATATATAATTCGATAACCTTCATACTTAATTTTACATGCCACTAATAACAAACGACGTCCACTAGGACTATCGAAATATGCCGGAATTTTCCCTGAAATCGATTGGTATGTATGCACTATCGATAGGCTTACCGAGCTTTCTACCAAATAAACTGAAAATCTACCGAACATCTACATCTATACGAAACCCTGCAAGCCACCACGAGGGTGTGTGGCAGGGAGTGAAGATCACCAAGCATGCACTACTAACATGCAAACAAGCAACTATAGGGTCTCATGCAACTAGATTGTTAGTATCTATAGTATTTAAGGAATTAATACATGCATCATGCACTACAGACTACAATATTTCACCTACCTATCCCTTTGCTATGCTGCCTATTCTGTTCTCTTATAGTACGGGGGAAAAATGCCATTCTGAATCTATCGGTACGACAATCTATCTCTCTAATCTTATTTATCTGGTCGAATGGAGCATAATACGCTGGTTTTTTTAATATGTGCCTAACATCTTCAGGAAAGCTATCGGATTGACATTTCTCTAATAGATTTTATCTGTACTTTAACCTACGCTCTGATATTGATTCCCGCCCTAATTCTTTTATTAATGCTGAAACGCTACTTAACCTATCGTAACACCTTTTAACGAGCCTAGATGCTCTATGCTGCACACTGTCTAGTTCTCTGATCAAACCTTATTCATTAGGATCCCATACACTGGCTGTATATTCAAGATGGGGCCCAACTAGTAAACCAAATGGCATGCATGTTACAAGTATACTTATAAATAAGGAGCAGGTTGAAATAGTAGCCACCTTATAGAAATCTTTACCGGAATCAATAAAATACCAGTGAAAAGTATTATAATGCATGGAGAACCGAAATTTGCAATGGCAGCTCAGGGGATGAGATAGGGATGCCCTCATTATCACCACTGCTTTATTATATCGTACACTCGGAAACCATGCTTCGACATACAAAGAGAGGCCGAGAAATAACAGTGCTTTGCGATTGTGAATAACTCAGCGAAAGTTGTTCAGTCAGCCAAGCACACAGCAGTCTCCGATGAACGTGTCTAGAGGTGCAACGAGAAATAAACCAATCACAGAAGAAGAAGAAGAGAACGGCATTCTATAGGCTGCCAAACGATAAAATGAGCATTAGGGAGCGAAGGCATTATCTGGAGCAGAAGATGAATTTCAAGAGGCCTATTTGAGGAGGGCTATTGACGAAATTGGGTAAAATGCTAAGGATATGCAACGTATACACCCTGTATAAGGGCATGGTAGGTCACCAACAGTGAAATGGACATCATCATTAGTCAACAGCCCATAGATTGTGTTGACGGAGTTCTCCACTAATTTCAGCTATCATCTAATTCCCTTCATCTGTTGCATATGCGCTAGATATTCCTGCGGTACACATCCCTCTTTTCTCAAGTAATTAAAAGCTTACTGCAATGAATAAGGCATCAGTGAAGAGGATAATTTTACCTGCTTCTGACAGAGTGTACGCCGTTTACGCCACTGTTTGTTAAGAATTTAAATTAAGAAAACCATTTCGATAAAAGGACTGCAAAACAAGAAGGCCCCCGAGAAGACGAAATAATACATATACATGGAAGAAGAAAGCATTATTGTCGGCCGAAGACTTGCATGCTGTTTTTGTCGTGCAATCAAATAAGTAATCCAAAGTCAGAAGAATATGACTTCATATATTTCATTCCTTTGTCGGACAAGTTCGCGGCTGAGCTTAAAGCCACCGAGTGCGTCCACCGGGTTGCGGATGGTGGGTCGACCTCTAGATATAGAGGTTAGCTGCGAGATAAGCGAGTTTACTCGTCGAATAAGCAGTCGTGGACAAAAAGCGACGGCATTCCGAGGGGGTATTGGTCTATCCCTTGGTAAGATAGGCCTCTAAATAATACAGAACCTGTGAAGATGCCGTGACTTGGCGACGGGAGGCCGCCAATAATTACGCTTCTCATCACCCGGAGGAGAGGGCAGCAGCTCTTCTTCATATGAGTGAAGGTGGAGACCACAGTGGCCGGTACAGCGACACTCATTCCACTACAGACGTGGTAACATTTACTTTAACAGCTGTAGTACTGCGATGTGGAAGGCAAGATGAAACCACCACATTAATATCCCGAGGAGTCGCAGCTACTCCACTCTTTCCTTTATTATCAAGACGTGATGGCACCCTCTCGAGTAAAATATTCCGGAGGTAAAATAGTCTCCCATTCGGATCTCCGGGCGGGGACTACCCGAGAGAGTACATCAGTGAAATGTGATACACTTTTTAGGGTAGGAACATGGAACGTGAGATCGCTTCGGACCTGTGGAAGACTGGAGAACCTGAAGGTAGAAATGCGAAGAATGGATCTCGACGTATTAGGAATCAGCGAAATGAAGTGGCCCGAAGAAGGAGACTTTTGGAGTGGAAGCTACAGGATTATACATACAGGATCATTAAATGGTAATGCTGGAGTAGGGATCATGCTCAGAAAGAGCGCCGGAATGCGTGTGAAGAGCTTCCTGCAGTACAATGAAAGGATAATAATGGTGAAGATCGAGACCAAACCTGTAGATATCGTGGTGGTACAGGTTTACATGCCTACGACGGACTATGAAGATGAAGAAGTGGAAGACGTCTACGAAGATATCACGGAAGTTATAAAACAGGTAAGAGGAGAAGAAAACCTAATTATTTTAGGAGACTGGAACGCTATCGTCGGCGAAGGTCAAGATGGAAGAATAACTGGAAAATACGGATTGGGAAACCGAAACGAAAGAGAAGAAAGGCTGCTGGAGTTCTGCACTCAACATAAGTTAGTGGTTGCCAACACATTGTTTAAAAATCACAACCGCATAAGATACACATGGAAAATGCCAGGAGACAGAAGAAGATGCCAAAGAGACTACATTTTAGTGAAGCATAGATTTAGAAACCAAGTGAAGGACTGCAAAAGCTACCCTGGGGCAGACATCGACAGTGACCATAATTTAGTGATGATGAAATGCAATCTAAAATTCAAGAAATTGAATAAAACAAAGAAGAATATATGGCAAGTAGAAAAACTAGAGGAGGCTCAACATCAGCTGGCATTTCAAAAAGCAGTGGGAAACAACATAGGAGAGAACCTGAATGAGAAATCAGTGGAAGAGCGTTGGGAAAACATTAAATGTGGACTACAGAAAGCCGCAAAAGAAGATCTTGGAAGAAGAAAAGTTGCCAAGAAGAAGCCATGTATCACGGAGGAAGTCTTAGAATTGATTGAAGAAAGAAGAAAGTACAAAAATGCGAAAACTGAAGAAGGGCAGATCTGCTACAAAACAATAAGGAACGAAATAAGTCGCAAAGCAAGGAAAGCTAGAGAGCTGTGGTTGAAAAATCTTTGCGAAGATGTACAAAGCAACCTTGCACTTGGAAAGGTGGAAGCGGCCTACAGCATAGTGAGGAACCACTTCAAGGAACGGAGCGCAAGATGCAATGCCATAAGGGACAAGAATGGAGAATTTTTGATTGAAAACGAGGACAAAGTGAAGAGATGGAAAGAATATCTGGAAGAGCTATACAATGGAAAAAATCTCAGCACAAAAGCTATTGAAGAGGAAAGCGAAGTGGAAAAAGATGATATGGGGGCATCAATATTAAGATCGGAATTCGACGCTGCAGTAAGGGATCTTCGGATGAATAAGGCCTCAGGTATTGATGATGTCCCTGCAGAACTAATTAAAAATGCAGGAGAGAAGACATTAATTCATCTCTACAAAACCATCTGCGACATGTATTCAACGTGAGAAATTCCAAGGGACCTCGAGAAAAACATCATCATTCCTATTCCCAAGAAGAAGAGAGCGGAGAAATGCGAAAATTTTAGGACTATAAGCCTAACGACACATGCATCGAAGATACTGACCAGGATCATCTACAGAAGAATAGAACGAAAATCAGAGGAGTTCCTGGATGACGATCAATTCAATTCAAAAAATCAATTCAGGAAAAGAAAGGGTACAAGGGAAGCAATATTGGCCCTTAGGCTACTCATAGAGAAGAGAATGGAGAAGAACAAACCGACGTTCATTGCATTTGTGGATTTAGAGAACGCCTTTGACAACGTGGATTGGGATTCAATGCTTGGAATTCTGAAGGGAATTGGAGTGTCCTACAATGACCGAAGAATTATACACAGTCTGTACAAAAACCAAGTTGCTGTGATTAAATCGGGAGCCAGCTGTGAAGAGGCAAGGATAAGGAAAGGAGTGAGACAAGGCTGTGCACTGTCTCCCGTAATTTTTAATGTTTACATCGAGAGAGCCATAAATGAAGTCAAGGAGAAGTGTTCTGGAGTGAACATCCACGGAGAAACAATCAGTATGCTACGATTCGCTGATGACATAGCTCTCATAGCAGAAACAGAGAAGGAGCTGAATAAGATGCTATAAACCATGGAAAGGACTATGGCCAGATATCAGCTGAAGATAAATAAGAAGAAGACTAAGATATTGGTGTGCAGCAAAAGAGAAGAGGCCAAAACCAACGTTAAACTAGGAAAACAGAAACTGGAAGAGGTGAAAGAGTTCTGTTACCTGGGAAGCAGAGTAACGAACGATGGACGAAGCAAGAAATAAATAGTGAGTAGAATAGCCCAGGCAAAGAGGGCATTCTTTCAAAAGAAGAATCTACTTACAGCAGGAAATACAAGCATAGAAGTAAGGAAACAGTTTATCAGAACATACATCTACTTACAGCAGGAAATACAAGCATAGAAGTAAGGAAACAGTTCATCAGAACATACATCTGGAGCATTTTTCTTTACGGCAGTGAATCATGGACGATGACAGCAGCGGAGAAGAAAAGGGTAGAAGCATTTGAAATGTGGTGTTACAGAAGAATGCTGAAGATTAAATGGATCGACCGAGTAAGTAACGAGGAAGTGCTAAGAAGAGTAGGAGAAAAGAGAAGTCTGCTGACAACTCTAAAAAGAAGACGAGACAACCTTATCGGCCATATCTTGAGACACGACGGCCTGATGAAGACTATCGTCGAGGGAAAAGTGAACGGGAAGATTGGAAAAGGCAGGCCTCGTATGAGATGCATGGAACAGGTTGTGAAGAATTCAAAAGAGAAGATTTACGTCACAATGAAGAGGTTGGCCGATAGAAGAATCGAGTGGAAAGCTGCATCAAACCAAGCCTAGGATTGTTGACCAATGATGATGATGATGATGATGTCGGACAAGATTATTATCTGGAATCAGGCTCAGAAAAAGAAATTTTGAAGGAGTGCATGAGACACATCACAGTAAAAAATTGAAGAAAAACCTTTTCAAGAGTCAATGAATCTACCAATATTTATTAATCACACACCGAAAACGACCAACAAGAAATGCAGCACTATTTCCTTCTGGCGTCAAATACTACATACAAAGAGGAAGATACGTTCACATAATTAAACGGTCTTTGCACTTCGATACTTACACCTCCCTGACTATTTCATGGCAACAAGCATGCGCAACACCTAAATCTTTATTTTCGGGGATATACAACCTGACCATGGTCTTTTACAAGCTAACCAGAATCATCTTAAAATCTCTTTCTGTCTCCATCATTATCGCAATACCATCTGTGAATCGCAGAATGCTGATTTTTTCCATGGGTATTTAAGTAGGTACTGAACCTTTTCTTTGATGTCCTTAAAGACTCTCCCTACGCACACAGCATTCATATTTCACTTTTTTTTGATCAGAATAGCATGATTTCATAGTTAGTGATACCGCTGGATTAAAAATGACATTTTCTCGCGTGCCCTGAAATAGATAATAGGCAACATAGTAAAAACACTGCTAGGTGAAATGTTTGCCACCAATGGTCGCCTAGGTGACTGGGGTATGAGCCTTGTTCTAAACATTAATAACTAATGTATTTTAGGGAAAATATGTCAATATCTGAATATCGGCGGAGAAAAAATAAGACTGCCTTTGAATGGTGAGGTGCTTCAACCAGTTATGAAGGCGTCTTTCTCGCGTCCAAAAGTTGAAGAGTGAGAGGTGGGTGAGTGATGCTGTCTAGGAAGCCGTTTAACCAGGAATATACTAATCAAGTATGCAATAGTCAGCAGAATAGTTTAGGCAAAGAGCATATTATACTCGACGGAGAATCTACTAAAGAGGAGTTTTTCTCTGCGCAACATCTGCTGATATGCAAATCAGCGGTAAATCCGTTCAGGTTTTCTGCTGCCAGTTCTAGATCCTTGAATTTAATAAGTTCATATAGTATTTAAACAAATGCCTCACTAATCATTAGTAACACAATTGTTTTCTATATGCTAGCCATTGAAGTACACGTGACTCTTGAATGCATATCTAACGTGGTTCCACAAAGTAGTAGCGTTTTATCCTTCAGTTTTTCCCACTAAAACTAAAAGTGATTTTAGAGTAAGTTTTGAATTATTGGTAGAGAAGAACACAAAATAAAATGTTTCACTTCATTCATAATTTATGTACTTCCATTACGCTGATGGGAGCGAAATCTAAAGAAACATGTGCCGCTCTCTGGGAATACATTTGATGAAAACATTAATATCATGCGAGTGCTTTGAAATCCGTCTCAGGACGACTATAGGGATCTTTAAGGCCACATTCACGTTGAGTTGCCGTGGATGACGAGTGAGAAGAAGCGGAAACACAAGTCGTGATTTTCATAATTTGAAAGATCCCGAGAGGCAAACGCATTTGGAGTTCCATTCTGCGGAGGGCGGGCGGGAGGAGGCAAGGTGGTCATTCGGAGACGCCGGTTAAGCGGAGACAATTGTCCTCTGATTGCTCGCCGAGGCGAAGGAATCTGCAGCCTCGGAGTAACGGAGAGAGGATGATGACTCGCTCCACTTTCGGTGATGACCACTGCTGCAGACCAGACTTATTTCCCGATTTCTCAGAGAGTTTCCTCGCCAACGTCCGAGAAATCCCTTGTCTCCCTCACCCGTGCGGAGAGAGAGAGAGTCGTTCGGAATCACGGCCTACCGAGTTTATGACAGAGAACGGGAGTATTTTTGAGAGCCGCACTTCCTACGTACATGTAATATTTGAAGTGAAAACGCTTTCTGGAGTGGAATAGGAAATGTCATAAGGTAGAGGCTCATGGAATGAAGAGCATTGGACATCCGTCCGTCTACATCTACTTCGACACCTTCTTAGCACACTCCAAGCAATCTCGAAGATTTATAGCCGGGAGTTATCCTTAGCATGCATTACATCTACGTCATATTCAATATCACGTGGGTGTAATTATGTTCACACGTACCTAAAGAGAGATAATACTATGAAATGATGCGAGAGAAATACTAGAAATTACTCTTTTCGCCCAATGTGTAAGGAATTATTTAAGAAAGACTACAGAAATGCATATTACTCGTATATGCTGCCACTTGTATAGCATCAAAAAATAATATCTTCTAATCTCTATCCTCTTGTTTTGTGTAATGCGTGCTATTAGATTTTCATGCTAATAGAGTTGACTTGATAAAAACATCTTGGTGTAACATGCAATGACGCTGCTCTGGTTACAAATTGCACGAGGAAAGACATAGTACAGATAAGTACATATTCAAATCTGTCGGTGATGCACCTAGTTGCTCATGTCTAATCTCAATGGTTCTGTACATAAATGTTATGTGGGGCCTTGTCATTCTCTTGGAGTCGGAGTTCCACATATGCATCTACACGATACCCTGCAAGCCACCCCGAGGGTGTGTGGCAGGAGGTGAAAATCACCAGGCATGCACTACCGACATGCAAACAAGCCACTATGGTCTCCTGCAACCAGATTGCTAGTATCTACAGTATTTAAGGGATTAATACATGCATCATGCACTACAGACTACTCTAAAATATTTCCTCTATCTATCCATTTGCTATGCTGCCTCTCCTGTTCTCTTATAGTACGGGGGAAAATGCCATTTTGAATCTATCAGTACGACAATCTATCTCTCTAATCTTATTTATCTGGTCGAGTCTAGCATAATACGCTGGTGTTTTTAATATGTGCCTAGCATCTTCAGTAAAGCTATCCGATTGAAATTTCTCAAATAGATTTAATCTGTACCTTAACCTACACTCTGATAATGATTACCACTCTAATTCTTTTATTAATTCTGAAACACTACTTAACCTATCGTAACACCTTTTAATGAACCTAGCTGCTCTACGCTGCACACTGTCTAGTTCTCTCATCAAACCTAATTCATTAGGATCCCATGCACTGGCTGCATACTCAAGGTGGGGCCTAACTAGTGAAAAGTAACATCGCTCTTTTGTCTTCTCATCACATTTCCCAAGTACTCTTTTTATAAATCCTAGCTTTCTCTTCACTCGGCCGCATATTTCCCGTATGTGTTCCCCACGATAAATCTTTAGTGATTGTTACACCTAAATACCCGACGGTTTCTTGGTGTTATTAATTTTATAGGTAGATGCAGATGGACGAACTTCACCAAATAAATACACAGCTTCTCTTAGGATTTATTCTTCAATCACTTTCACGGATTCTCATTGGCCGAGATCAAAATGAACTGCGAAGGAAAAATATGTTCCCCTGATGGCTACTGGAATGAACTTTTTTTGTTAATCGCCCTTTTCTTTACGTAACCTTTGTGAGGATCCACAAAAAGTTTGCAACAGCGTAGCTTGAAGTTAACTATTACCCCTTGCAAATCCGTCGAATAGAGAGCTGCAATTAGTTGTGTTTTGCAGTGCATGCTCGCAAGACTACTGGATAGAATTGAACTAACTATGACATCAATTGGTATGGCTCACATACTGGAATCCCAAGCTGAATAGAAGGGCTAGGAAAAAAACTATCCAAATTGTTTGGCTATACTGTAACAACCACCTGAGAGGTATAGATACAGAGTTCGGAAAACTATGTAGAACTAGTGAAGGAGTTATCGAACGCCACGTAGATTATAAGGAGATGAAATTAACTTTCGGAAGTTATTAATTCTCACCACTCCGGAGTAAGGTAACTGCGGCTTATAACACGCACTGTTACGTTCTCAATAAAAAGTCAGCTCCTGAAATTCGTTGAGCTTCATTCTACATCAGCCGTAATCTGAAGAGCCTGCTTCCCAAAGTCATGGACCCAATAGACCAAATGGAACAGAGTGAATCAATAGCCCTGGTATACACAGATTCTTAGGTAGCAGAATATCGACAGGATTCCACAGAAGGGCAGCACACTGTTTACAGCCCATCTCCTTACGTTGTATGTATGATGGGTAAAAGAATTCTTAAGTGGGCGAGAGCAGAGGGTTGTCATAGATGGTATCATGTCGGACACAATCAAAGTCACGTCGGGAGTTCCCCATGGTAAAGTAGTAGGTCCGCTTCTATTTCTTTTATACATAAACGATGTGGGTATCGTAGTTAGTAGTAAGCTTAGACTATTTGCAGACGATGCGGTACTGCATAGGGGTATATCATAAGAAGAAGAAAGGAATTCGCTTAGGAAGGATTTAGATGCAATTCAAGAGTGGTGCGACAAATGGCAGTTAGAACTCAACCTTAAAAAGTGAGTAGTTATCAATTTTTGGAGGAGAAAATATTCCATAGAGAGATCCTATAAAATTAATAACACGAAGATCGAAAGCGTTGAAACCATAAGGTATTTAGATGTAACAATCACTAAGGATTTATCGTGGGGAAGACACATACGGGAAATATGCGGCCGAGCGAAGAGAAAGCTAGGATTTATAAATAGAGTACTTGGGAAAAGTGATGATAGAACAAAAGAGCGATGTTACTCTTCACTAGTTAGGCCCCACCTTGAGTATGCAGCCAGTGTATGAGATCCGAATGAATTAGGTTTGATCAGAAAACTAGACAGTGTGCAGCGTAGAGCAGCTAGGTTCGTCGAAAGGTGTTACGATAGGTTGAAACCATAAGGTATTTAGGTGTAGTAGTGAGTGGTGGAGTAGTGTTTCAGAATAAATAAAATAATTAGAGTGGGAATCATTATCAGAGCGTAGGTTAAGGTACAGATTAAATCTATTAGAGAAATTTCAATCGGATAGCTTTACTGAAGATGTTAGGCACATATTAATAACACCAGCGTATTATGCTAGATTCGACCAGATAAATAAGATCGGAAGTAAGATAGATTGTCGTACTGATAGATTAAACATGGCATTTTTCCCCTGTATTATAAGAGAACAGAATAGGCAGCATAGCGAAGGGATAGGTAGGGGGATTTTAGAGTATTCTGTAGTGCATTGTGCATGTATTATTCCTTAAAATACTATAGATACTAGCAATCCTGTTGCCTGAGACCCTATAGTTACTTGTTTGCATATCGGTAGTGCATGCTTGGTGATCACCCCCTGCCACACATCCTAGCGGTGGCTTGCAGGGTATCGTGTAGATGTAGATGCTACGCAGGGGCAACATATGAATACTTCCGCCTGCGATGATTCAGCAAGAATAGAAAGAGGTAAGGAGGTGCACTCAGGTCAGGTGTCCTGGAGAAGCGACAGTGTCATCAGGGACCATTCGTTCCCACCCCACTCCGAGGCCACATGGAGTGCAGCTCGCTCCAATGGTGACCAGCCATTGGTTGATTCCTCCTCACTCATTCCCCCCATCCCACCCATTCCTTGAGCGGAATCATGTATAGTAAATAAATACCAAGGTGCCATGATAAACTCTTCTAATTTGTTGCTGAGTGTTCTGATTAAGTCACACAACTGTTCGACCATAGGCACCTGCACCTTCTTGTTTCCCTGTAAGAGGCAGATGAGACAGATGGGGAGTTCTGGGCGAGAATACTCGAGGAGAGGAGTAAATGAGGAATTAAAGTAGCAAAACGGATGAGAAGAGAAGTGAGCGTTATGTGTTGAATGAAAAAATTCGCAGTGAACAGTTAGACGCGGATTCTTTATTCTTCCGCACACGAGGATAAGACGCCACATATTCGCAAAGTTTGTCTGCACTGCTAAAAATGATAGTAAATAATACATTTACGAAATACCTTGCAAGCCACCGCGAGGTTGTGTGGCAGGGGGTGAAGATCACCAAACATGCACTATTGTCATGCGACTAGGCTACTACATAGAAGCATGCTACATAATAGAGTCACATGCAGCTACACGGTTAGTATCTACGTAGTAATGAAGGTAATACTGGTTATAATGGCATTTATCTAAATATATTATTCTGCAATTACCTATTTTATCGCATAAAAGAATAGAAAATACCTAACGTAGAATCTATTAAATGCTTAGGTGTCACCATCACTACGTCATGGGGGAAACACACCAGATAAATAACTAGTGTAGCAAACCGTAGATTAGGATTCGTAAAAAGAGTTCTAGCCGAATGAGTTGAGAGAGTACGAAAAAGATTCTATTTAACACTTTTCAGGCCTTATGGAAAATATGCCAAGAGTACATGGGATCTGTACGAGGACGGTATGATAAATGAATTAGAGCGTGTTCAAAGGAGATTCGCCAGATTTGTTAAATGCCGTTATGATAATTGTATAAGTGCTACGAGTTTAATAGAAGAACTAGGATGCGAATTACCATCACAACAACGCAGGATAAAAATTAAAGGCTAACCTTGTAAGTAAAATTCGAAGCTTATTGGTTGACAGATGAGGTTAGGTATATATTAAGAAACCCCGCCTATTATGCTAGGTTTGATCAGATTACCAAGATTAGAGAAATAGAATGTCGCAGCGATATATTTAAAATGTCATTTTTCCCGCGCACCATAATAGAGCACAATAGGCAAAGTAGCAAAGGGATAGGTAGGTGAAACATTGCTAGATTAGTCTTTAGTGCATGATGTATGTTTAAGTATCACTAATACGAATGCATGATACGGAAATGTATGTAGGAAAATATTTCTCCAATTAGTAATCAATTCATTATTGTTTACTTACTAGCCACCCAGTTGCACGCGAACCTTATATCTAATATCCATGAAGTAGTAGCACAGCATCACATTGTTGCATTTAAGTATTGGATGTTTGGGGATTTCACCCCCTGCCACACGCCCTCGCGGTGGCTCGCAGGGTATTACGTGGACGCAGACGTATCAGGCATGGATTAGTAAAGTTACATGCTGCATGGACTACAGACAGCACTAACAATATTTCACATGTTTATTGCTCCAGAAAGTTATGAAGAATTCAAGAAAATAATAAAATAAAAATTTAGAGTTTTAGGTGAACCCTAAGGCACTTGCATATGTTTACCTATCCATCCATATTGTAATAATATGTCAACAGTGATTAACGCACGATTTAAATAAGAGTAGCTGCCGTGTAATGCTGGTTCACTAAGATTTTTAAGGTGGATTTGATGGAGTTAAAAGAAGATACCAAGATCACTGACCCTAACAGTACACCATTCCGCAAATTTTCTACTATACTTCTGAAGCTTTGGGAGTAACAATTATTGCTACTAGATCTTATTGCACCTTATCAGATCTATGCAAATATCTAAGGTAATAGGTAGTTAAGCAAAGCAGTCAACAATGGCATAGCAGATGATAGATACATCAATAATGTTGTGTGAAAAATTAATAGGAATTAATATCAGACATTGGTCATTGAGAAACTCTCTTAGGATTTTATTCAACGCTTAAATTTTGCGACAAGAGGCGAAAATACTAGCGTCGTAAATAATGGTGAAACAAAATGTCCATAAATACTGGTACGAACTAATTTCAGTCTTAACTGTTGGCGAACAAGATTGTTATTCCACCTAATCCACCAGCCATGTTTCAGTTTCAGGGCGAACAATTCGAAAGGCAGCTGCAAAGAAACACTCCGGTTATAAAGAGCCCCGTCGCCCGTCCCACACTCCGCTTTTCAGCGAACGCTTAGCTGTCACCCTCGTTTCATTTCACCTACGCGGCCTTTCCTTTTCCAACTCACACAATTCGCATCGCGTTACTCTATTGTTCTGAGCCCACGCCAAAGGAGAGAGAGAGAGGGGAGGAGGATCTCCAGTTAAGTCCCTGCCAAAGGAATTAAAGCCGGCTTCCCTCTCTTTTTAGCAGACGGAGCGCAGAGAATGGATGAAAGTCTCCTTTGCCCCACCCACCTCTCTCTCTTCAGCCTCCGTCTAAGTGCCTTTGCATCCAGCACGATGATTATCTGCAGCTGGAACGATCAGATGAGCTCCGTGGAAGGCCAAGGGGACTTCATACAGCGTTGGCTGCATTACTCTCCTAGAGTTCTAAACGGCACGTAACGTCTTCAGAAAAAGGTCTACGGGGAAGAATTTGCACAACTGTTTTCCAAATGTTCACCTAAAAAAAACATTATTTTTAAGATTCGGGCATGACGTAGAGGAAACTAAACCTAATGCTGCTCAATTAATTTTTATTTTTCACTAGAAATAAGCGAAGAATTGGGTCGTTTACTATATTTTTTTAATTGCCGAATCTGATGAGTTCGTAAAATAAAAAGAGCAGTATTTTTCCGTTTTTTGATCCGTCAATTATTTCTCGAGTTATAAGCGGCGAAAAATTGATGTTTTTAACCCTTTCGGAAAAGTGGGCGTGGTGCAACCTATGACGTATAACGACTTCGTCCAATCATAACTGAGCCCGCGAAGCTACTTCTTCGCCTTATCACAAAGGGGGGGGGGATACAGCTGACTCGGCCAATAGGACAATAGTTGCGACAGCATCTGTGCGAGCAGACCTTCCGAGAAGCCCCCTCCACTCCCTTCCCTTCCCATAATAGCAGTCAAGGACGGGAGGAAAATGACGTAAATGTTATCACAGTAGCTTTTTCGATGGGCATCACTTTTGCTAATTTTAATTTTTGATTTACGAATGAATGGTTAGAAGATTAATTTTTTCACTAAAATTCATTTTTTTGTTTCCATCTAACGATTTCGTGAACAAAATTGCCATTTCGGTTCCTAGTAAACGCCCCCATTAAAATAATTTCAAATGGCATTGCCAGTAATAATTTAACTTGCTACCGTATTATAAGGTGCATACCTAAAGCTACTTTCCTAGATCCCTGAAGAAATAGATATTTCCTTCCCTGAAAAAATAGATATAGGAAAAATAGAAAAAAGAGATAGATTTTCATAGAGTAGAGTGAAATAATTTCAACACCTCGCAGCTTTGGGAAAAAAATAGCTCTCCCCAAAATTGCATCAAACAAAATAAATTACCTACGGTAGAATTTACTGCATATTTAGGCGTCCCCATCAATGATGTCATGTCATGGGGCAAAAACATCAGGGAAATGACATGTTCTGCAAACCGTAGATTAGCATTCGTAAAAAGTGTCCTAGGCAAAGGCGATGGGAGAGTGCGAGAAAGATTCTATTTAACTTTTCAGGCCACTTCTAGAATATTCCGCTAATATATATTACCCGTGCCTATGAAGATATGATATAGAAATTGGTGTGCAAAGGAGATCGGAAAGATTCGTTTAAGGCCGTAATGATATTTGCATTGGTGGACCGAGTTTAATAGGAGAACTCGGATGGTATTCAATATCAGTGCGCAAGTTAAAATTTAGGCTAAACCTTTTATATATTAAGACGTAATAACTTGGTATGTAAGTTAATTGGTAAATAAACCTTTTATATAAATTCGAAGCTGATTTGTTTACAGATGACGTTAGAAGTATATATAGAATCCCTGCGTATTATGCTAGGTTTGCTCAGATGGACAAGATTAGAGATATAGGTTGTCATACCGATAGAATTAACGTGTTATTTTTCCCGCGTACCATAGGAAAACACTATTGACAGGATAGCAAAGGGATACGTCAGAGAAATTTTTTGGACTAGTATGTATTGCATGACACCTGATTTGATATTACTTATCAATGCATATACATTGGGAAATACAGAGAAATATATTTAGTGTAAATCAACGTAAGCAGTAATTCCTCCTCTATTATGCAGACAGTAACCGTGTAGTTGCATATCGCCCTTACACCTAACTTGTTTCCATGCCTCGTTATCATTAAAAACGAAGTCCTCAGGCTTCACTTGGTGGAACCGCATGACAGCAGCAAATAGAGAAATCGCTTTGTAAGATTCCACAAAATGTCATTGCAACACCGACCTAGGTTTCGATTGTATGCCAATCACATGACCTTGAAGATGATAGGCATACAATCGAAAGCTAGGTTGGTGTTACAATAAAATTTTGTGGAATCTTACAAAGCGATTTCTCTATTTGCTAACCTTATTATCATTGTAGCTCCAGCAGTGCATTTATGGTGATCTTCGCCCCCTGCCACACACCCTCTCAGTGGCTTGCAGACTAATCATCATCATCATCAAGGGTCAACAATCCTAGGATTGGTTTGACGCAGCCCTCCACTCGATTCTTCTATCGGCCCACCTCTTCATATTGACGTAGCTCCTCTCTTTCACGTCCTTTTCGACCTGCTCCATGTAACTCATACGAGGCCTGCCTTTTCCGTTCTTCCCGTTCACTTTTCCTTCGACGATTGTCTTCATCAGGCCATCGTGTCTTAAGATGTGGCCGATTAGGTTGTCCCGTCTTCTTTTTATAGTTTTCAGCAGACTTCTCTTTTCTCCCACTCTTCTTAGGACTTCTTCATTTGTCACTCGGTCGATCCATTTTATCTTCATCATTCTTCGATAGCACCACATTTCGAATGCTTCCACCCTTTTCTTCTCCGCTGCTCTCATCGTCCATGCCTCACTGCCGTAAATAAACATGCTCCATATATACGTTTTCATGAATTGCTTCCTAACTTCCAAGCTTTTATTTCCAGCTGTAAGTAGATTCTTCTTTTGATAGAATGCCCTCTTTACCTGGGCTATTCTACTCACTATTTCTTTCTAGAAAGCTCAGCCGCGAGAAAAATAATAAATAACGCTACATTTACACTTCCGCAGCATAAGCTCGCCTTCTGTTAAATGCTCCCATTGAAATGAATCCAACCAACAAACACAAAGACCCAAGAAAATTCCGGTTTCAGAGCAAGAACTCTATCTCAAGGGCGATAGAGTTCTTGCCTGTTTAGGCATTACTCGGCCTATTTTAGAGAGCGCACGAGGCTAGGGGGTTACCCTATAGCTTCTAATCCGATGTCTCACGAGTCATCACTTATTCCCGGAGCTCTCTCCTTTTCAGTCGCACGTCCGGAAAATAAATCCCCCGCTCGGAATGCCTCCCCCCCTTCGGTTCGCCTTTGTCTCCACTTCCCTCCCCTTTCCTACGCTCCGGAATCCCACAAAACGTCCAATATTCCCATCACAAATTCCATGTGCCGCCCGCATTACAAAACAAGGTGCTTTCATACTTTAATATCTGCGCCCAAGTATTCTGCTTCAGGATCATCTCCAATAAGCAAATCTGATAGTGGGCTCAGCGACATTTAGGCCGGCCAAGTGTTTTTGTGGCGAGTGAAGTGACCTAGGTATCACAGATAAAGAAATAATCAGGAAACCAACTTCACAAAATTGGTGAACACATTGATTTCATGCACACACACAAACTGCAAGTAAACGTTAACCATTCTGAGGGAACTACATGTTTTATTTCTATTATTACAAAAACTTTCTAAGAATGATCACCCTCTTTTGGAATCCCATTTTTGGAAGAAGTTGTCGAATCCAAACTTTTCCAGTCATCACATGCAAAAAAGGTCATCATCATCATCATCATCATCGGTCAACAATCCTAGAATGGGTTTGACGCAGCTTTCCACTCGATTCTTCTATCGGCCAATCTTTTCATTGTCACTTATTTCTTCTCTTCTACATCCTTCACAACCTCTTCCATGTATCTCATACAAGGCCTGCATTTTCCAATATTCCCACTCACTTTTCCTTCGACGATAGTCTTCATCAGGCCATTGTGTCTCAAGATACGGCCGATTAAGTTGTCCCTTCTTCTTTCTAGTGTTGTCAGCAGACTTACTACCTACTAACCTACTCACCTTGGCACTTCCTCGTTACTTACTCGGTCGATCCATTTAATCTTCATCATTCTTCGGTAGCACCACGTTTTGAATGCTTCCACCTTTTTCTTCTCCTCTACTGCTATCGTCCATACCTCACTGCCGCAAAGAAACATGCTATAGATGTATGTTCTGATAAACTGTTTCCTTAATTCTAAGCTTGTATTTCCTGCTCTAGGTAGATTCTGCTTTTGATAGAATGCCCTCTTTGCCTGGGCTATTCTACTTACTATTTCTTTCTTGCTTCGTCCATCGTTGGTTACTCGGCTTCCTAGGTAACAGAACTCCTCCACCTCTTCAAGTTTTTGTTTTTCTAGTTTGATATTGGTTTTGGCCTCCTCTCTCTTGCTGCACACCAATATCTTAGTCTTCTTCTTATTTATCTTCACCTGATATCTGGCCATTGTCCTTGACATGGTTACTATAATCTCGTTCAGATCCTTCTCTGTCTCTGATACGAGTTCTATGTCATCAGCGAACCGCAGCATGCTTATTTTTTTGTCCGAGGATAGTCACTCCAAAATTATTTGACAGGAAAAGTTCACCTAAATGAATTTCTAGTCAGCCCAATGTGGTATGACTTTAGCTAAGGCTAGATAACGAAATTGAAAACTTCAAATGCATAGCTATTGAAATACTAGCTAGAATAAGAAAACATCGAAACATTTATAGGTAATGAACATAGTCTGGATGGTAATAATTATTACAGAAAAAGTGTTTCTTCTCCATTTCCATAGTTAAAATCAGACTTTTAAACATAGGAGGTTCACATAACGTCGCAAGCATCTTTTAATTATCAAATTAATTTTTATATGCATTCATGTATTTGCAAATAAATAAATATGACATAAAATATACATTCTTCCCGGTAGTTAATGTGATACTTCCAATCTATGTAATGAACTTGAAGTGAATGTGAATCTACATTGCTATGCCTCACAGTGAAAAAAAGAAAACAAACATTCAAAAATAAAGTTCACATGAGGTACTTGTACTACGCCATCATCGGAGGCACCGCAGGGATATTTCACTGAGAAGGAACTATTCAGTGTCTTGCTATTGTCTTGGTTTGGCTTTCAATAGGTTACAATACGATCCTACAGCAGAACAGTGCGCGATGATTTCTTCCTCAAGACCGTCGTAGACATCGCAAGAATGTGGTTTTTGGAAGAATAACATCTATTGCTGATGCATTCGAAATAATAGAATGGTTTGCAAAGAGTAGAGATGAAATTTCCTAGGGACAATTTAATCGGCTCCGACGAAATAAGTTCTGTAGTTATGTTATGTCTGACGAAGGTTGGAATCCTCGTGTAAGTCCACAGAGCACATATTATCTACTAAATACTTACAAGATGCCTTCAATGTTTGTAGATATCTCAAATATTTACAGAATGAACAGTTACATCTTGAATGGTTACTTTCCATTGGCTTGAAATATTTCACTGCAACAGTTATTCACCAGTTCATATCTTTCGGGTGTTTACTTTTGCAATTTGCGGCATATCCTGTAGATAGTGGTGCGAATTGGTGAATACTGCAAGCTACCTTATTCACTTCATATGCATTTAATGAAACTTAAATATTTGGGCGAGTCTTATTACTTCTTGAAATAATAAGTGTCTATGGTGAGTCTCGATCATTCAAGCACTTGATAATGGAAATTTCAAGCCTGCCGCGTGAACGGCGGCGAAATTCATATTAATTGTAATGTGAAAAAATTCTTCTCGACCTGGAATCGAACCACAGACCTTTGGCTTTCCGGGCCACTGCGCAGACCACTACGCTACCCATAATTCGCATGGCAATTTAAGCACTTGATGAAGTGAGCAACCTAGGGGCCGCCGACAGTGGCACACCAGGCATCACAAAAGATTGGATCATGAATGAAAAAATGGGAATGTGTAAAAAGCATTTTTCACATAAACTGGAAAAATAAATGTGTTACCATGAAATAAACGAGTTTACCTTATTGTAGTAATATCCTTAAAAATGAACTCAAGTTATTATCTAATATCTCGAATATATGGAGATACTTAGATAATCATGGAGATACTTACTGGATAGAGAGAAATTGGTATTTCTATTCAAATATCTACAAATCATCCAGAAAATATATCCTAGAGATAAGTGGACATTTTCTAGACATTGGTCATAGACACTGTGGATGTTTTGCAGGCATTTAGCAGATATTTTCTGCGGCTAGGAGGATGAGTTCCCACTCCGCAGTTGCCTGCTGATCCTCCGCAATTCCTCATCGCATTTCACGCCCGCTCCCTTTGTCTCGGCTCCTTTCCTCGCCCTCCCTTCCCCACTCACAATGGAGACACGTCCCGAGCGCGGCGCCTCCCAACCCCGTCCCGGCATGCCCCGCGACAAAGCCATTCGCCGCTTCCGGAGCACACAGCGTCACCTCCCTTCCCTCCCCCCCTCTCGCGTTTGCACCCCTACTCCCGCACAGACAATGAATCTTCCTTCTGCCAGTCGCCATGCCAACACGGCGGTGCTGACGGCCTGTATCTGCATCTACATCTACATAATACCCTGCAAGCCACCGCAAAGGTGTGTAGCATGGGGTGTATTCTCACCAAGCATGCACTACATATCATTCATTGGTTGGTTGGTTATTTAGGGGAGGCGACCGACAGTTGAGGTCATTTGCGCCATATAGGATAGGTGGGTAATTGGGTAATGGTAGGAGTTTTTAGGGAACGGAGGAAGGGTGGAGAGAAACCCGGCGTCGGCATTAGCCTACTCTTAACGAAAGGCGCCAAGGGGACCACGGCTTAACGTCCCATCCGACGGACGGAGTACTGTACTTGAAATGCCCTCCACTAGGCACTCAAATTGGGGACCGGTTTTCCACTGAAAAATCTGCCACTGCCGGGAATCGAACCCGGGCCCTCGGGATGGGAGGCCAGTACTCTAGCCACCACACCAACCCGATCCCCCATATCATTCATTTAAAAGGATTAGTATAAATATATCAGTCTAAACTTCAATATTTAAAAAGATAAAAATAGCAAAGCAAACATGCAAATATGTGCTGTTAGTTGGGTTACCTTCAAGTCCTTACACCGAAATGCAACTACCTATGCTATCCTATGCTCAATCACTGGTAGTGGACATATTTACCGCTATTCTTATCCCTAATTGTACCAGGTAAAAAGGACATTTTGAATCTGTCAGTTCGGCAATAATTTTCTCTAATTTTGTAATTATTTTCTAGTCTACCATAGTAAGTTGGGGTTCGCAAAATATTTTTAACGTCATCCTTGAAAATATTATCTTGGAATTTATTTACGAGATTAAGTCTAAATTTCAACCTGCGATCTGAAAATGATTCCCATTTTAATTCATTTAATACTACATCATACCCTGCTGGCCACCATAAAGGTTTGTGGCAGGAAATGAATTAACACCAAGTATACATTGCATATAATGCTTAAAAAGATTGAGTGGCCATATTCTGGTCTAAATACAAACTATTTAGAAAAGATTTTAGAGAAAGCAAACGCATGCTGTTAGTTGGGCCACCGTCCGAGATGCAAAACCTATCCGATTGTCGCACCACCCACTGCCTTCGTTCCACCCTCCTCGCCCTCTGTGCTCTACCGGCTACCATGTAAACACTGCCCAGCATCTTAAGCACGTAAATCCCACACTCCATCCCCTCTCAACGTCGGAATCAACAACCACCGTTCCTCTAGCAGCGACTCCTCTCCGTCATTTTCTCTTTCTTCGGCACAGCACTCTAATAAAAATATTTTAATAACTGTCTCAATGCATCAGTTTTGGCTTCCCTCCCCCACGACAGCTTCTACACTTAAAATCAATTCCTGAGAGCTATCTTATATTTGGGTTTTGAAAACTTACACCCCTCCAGGCCTCAATGTCAGTTATTGATCGTTCCTTCCCCTCTTCACCCCTACACTCCAACCCTATTGGTAATATAATATTCCAGGGCAAGGTTCCCCACCCCTCTGCTTCCTCTCATCTCCCCCTCGGCACCCCCGCACCACTCCCCCAAACCGCACGGACAGCACCACACACGCCGACCACCCCCAAGCCCTTCCCTGCTTGGCGCTTATATGCGGGTGGCGCCCGAGGCGCCGAAGGAGGCGACTCAAGGCGATCTCCTTCGAGAGACTCGTCGGTTCGCCTCCCCTTCTTCTACCCGCCAGCCATCCCGCCCCTTGGAGCTCAAAGCGGATGCAAATCAAATCCGCCGGCGAGAAGCGTCCATATTCGCAACCGTGTTGATGCTTCGCAGATGGTGTGCCGAAGATAAAGCGGAACTTCAGACAATACCTGCCAGCCCAAGTACTTTAAGTTCACAATGGGGTCATTTACCATATTTTTTATCGCTGAATCTGATGGAGTTTGTAAAATTAAAACACCCGTATTTTTCCGTTTTTTGATCCGTCAGTTATTTCTAGAATTATAAGCGGCGAAAAACTGATGTTTTTAACCCTTTCGAAAAAATGGGTGTGGTGCAACCTCTGACGTACATCGACTTCGTCCAATCACAACTGAGCCCGCAATGCTACTTTGCCTCATCCAAATGGGGGGACACAGCTGGCTCTCCCAATGGGAGCGATTGCGACAGCATCTGTGCGAGCAGACCTTCCGAGAACCCCCCTGCACTCCCTTCCCATCGCATATAATCTATCAAGGACGGGAGGAAAATGACGTCAATGTTATCATAGGAGCTTTTTCGGTGGGCGTCACCTTTTGCTTATTTTAATTTTTGATTTATGAGTGAATGGTTGTGGTTAGAAGATTAATTTTTTCACTAAAATTCTTTTCTTCTTTCCATATAACAATTTCGTGTACAAAATTGCGATTTCGGTTCCAAGTAAACGCCCCCATTCGGATACATTATAGTTATCGTATTTACTTGCTACAAAATGTTTAACAAAGCATAAAAAAGTACCATTACTATAAAGGTCTTAGTACATCACTCCTCATAGATGCGGCTAGCAATAATTTAGCCGGCCCAGTGGCAGCGGGGTAAACCCTCGCCAGCCGATCGCAGGGTCGCGGGTTCGAATCCCGCCCGGAGAGGATTTTCACTTTCGGGGCTTGGATGTCAGTGTCAGTCAGTATAATCTGTTAATTGTATGAGAAGACTAGACAGTCTTAAATTCGCATATCAACAAAGACAAGTTTAATTTATTATCCCCTGCCACACACCCTCGGGTATTGAGGGGGGGGGGTGAGGGCGGTTGCATAACTTAGAGGGGAACATATGCGGGGGGCCGTCAAGTTAGTTCATTCCGTAGATCGCTGTTGTTTATTCATTGTAACAAAGTTTCAATTGCAATCGTTACACCTCTCGATAAAATACGTGCGATACCTTACGTTGGTGGGCACTCAGTAGTTAAGGCGATAATGGCCATAAAGTACGTTTTGTCCATACAGTCCACGCGAAAAGTTGAAAGATTTATATCTCAAAAACGGAAGAAGTGATATTCATACAAAACATATCAGCGTGTAGACAATTCAGTCTTCCGTTTGATGCAGGGGGCAGACGTTTTTTAATAATCACTTTTGTGGAATCTCTTTGCACTGAGGATGAAAATTGCACAAGTTTTTTCGCAGAGGGCAGCATCACTTTGGTGGTTGCCATAACAATATGAAATGCACGAATGAAAGGGAATCTCGATAGAATGTGGATTATATGAATTGTACTTTTTTCACGATGTTCTTTAAGTTTCAAATTATATTCGTTTAAGTAATTCTAGAAAATTTACGAAACCGGGTTTTCTCCGTAAGTATGCAACATTAGAAGCACGAAAACGCCTTCGTCTTCAATTTGAAATTTCTAATAAGAATCTATTAGCGTCATAACACTTGACCATACCGCAATACTTTATTTGAATTTTATATTTTTGAAAACGTGTTGAGAGCGAAGGCGGAAACGTCGAACAGCGTATACGTTGAGTAGAATGACCCCGAGTTCAGTATTGATGCCAAAACTTCAATTTCTGCCGCTATTTCAACACGCTTCATACGTGGATTTTTGACTACTTTTCGAAGAAGGTTGAGCTTTTCAATTAGTGATTTTCTCTCCACCTCAGGCCTTCTCATGGCCAATGCTAAGCAGTTGTCTTGCATTTAATGTCGGGAAGTATCGGTACTCGTGTACTTTTGATATCTAGCAAGGCCGTATCGATACAAAGGCCTGCTACATGCGACAAAAATCTCTTTTACGTCACGGAAGAAATCTGAACGAAGGTGTTGCCAATAGTTTACCGGCTTATTAATTACGATTGACATTTGTTTGTTCATGGCTGGGCGTGTGAAAGCGCTGTTTCAATCGTATTTATTAGCGTTCTGTAGTAGTATTTAGCGTTAGTATTTGCATTTTTTATGCAAAATTACTATTTTATATGGATCTATGTGGTTTTAGAATCCTAAGATGGCGAAGTTAACGGCGGTAAAACACTATTAAATGGTAATTAACATGCCTATTTTATTCTTTACCTTGTGGTACTAGGATGCAAGTTAAATCCCTTTCAATTTCCTCGTAAATGTTGTCATTTAGTATAACTTAATTTTTTTCCTTATGTTTGCAATAGTATTTTCTCAGTTTTCTTCACCTTGGGGTTAGTTTGGCAGCTGTCTTTTAGTTTCTTATCACAATTTCCACCCACTTTGTATTCGTCTTTTGTCCTCCTTTGAACGTGCTAAAGAGGTACATTTACATAATACCCTGCAAGCCAACCTAAAGGTGTGTGGCAGGGGGTGAATTATCACCAAAAAGGTAAGCAAAACGTGCTAACCAGTATTGTTTACATGTGACGCGGACTGGAGGAAACGAACGTGAACACTTGCTATCAAGGAACGTACTGATGAGTGTTCAGTCCTGTAGACTGTACCAAATTTGCGCAGCGTTCAAAATCAGAGCGTAGTCGCTAGTTATAATTTTACAAACCAGGGAGTGTCCGTTAAGAAGTGAGCCACAACCTCCGATTTATGGGGGAGGGGAGCTAGCCCCCTCTCCCATAATCGTGCTTGGGGGGGGGGGGAATACCCCCCTTCCCCTCCCTCCCCTCCCCCTGCTCAACATAATCAATATAGAAAGCAAGCATGAAAGAAAGATTCCGGCCGAAATTCCCATGAAGAGTCATCTTCTTGGCCCAAGTAAATACAAGATTGCTCAAGTACTTAAAGGTACTCAAGGACTTAAAGGTAGAACAGTGGGAATGCCATGGCGACGTATTTCCACGGGTTTGATGCATTCTGATGAAGAACGTCCGAGGTTAACAAGATTGGAGAGATAGAGAGATTGTCGCACCGATAGATATAAAATGTCATTTTTCCCGCGTGCCATAGGAGAGAACAATAGGCAGCGTAGCAAAGGGATAGGCATGTGAAATATAGTGAGAGTAGTCTGTAGTGCATGATTCATGGAATAAAAACCAATAATACCTTTTTTATTATGCATATACTAACCATCTAGCTGACCCTGTTATCTAGTATTTCTCCATTAAATATCCTAGTTGCATGTCAATAGTGCATGTTTGGTGATCTTCACCCCCTGCAACACACGCTCGTGGAGGCTCGCAGGGTATTACATCTACATATACACAATACCCTGCAAGCCACCTCAAAGGTGTATGGCAGGGGGTGAATTCTCAATAAACATGCACTACATGCATGTATTTAAAAGGATTAGTATTCATATATTAGTCTAGACTGCAATATTTAAAAGGATAAAAATTGCAGACTACGCATGCAAAAACGTGCTGTTAGTTGGTTTACCTTCAAGTCCATGCACCAACATGCAACTACCTGCATGCAACTAACAAAATGTAACGTGAAGAACGGATTTAAGTAAGTTAAAGTTTGAAGACCTACCTTTGTCTGGTCCAAAGAAAGGGCCACGGACATTTAGCCTGCAGAGTAAATACGCACACTACCATGGTACTCAGAATTCCTGATTCGAAGAAGACTTTTTCACACCATCTAACCATAAAGTACATATATTTAAAATCACTCACGTTAGATTTACGAGTGGCGAAGAATAATATACTTAATCTGCCATGACGTACACCGTCAAAATTTCTATGGGTAAAACGTTTTGAAGCTTAATTTTACTCGTTTTACTAGACTACTTACTTGCAGTGAAACAAAATTCTAGAAATCAAAGAAACAAGCAAGAGGGTAGAGAAATAATTGGGATGAAAATCTGCATCAAAAGATACAGAACCAACCCGTGGATGTGTGGAAGTGTTTTATCTTCCCCTATTGTGCCCTAGATGATGCAATTAAAAGATAAGTCCCCACTGATGAAAAAACTGTTGCAGAACAGATATTCACTGAGTATATGCAGCGAGATAGAAAGCTATGAGGAAACACTAATTGGTTACACATACAACTGCGTTCACAGAATATTAATCAGAACAAGAATGCATGAGTGCAGCTTAATAGAATTAAGAATAATTCACAGGTACGCATTAACGAATGACATCTGTATATACACATATTTATCCGGTCATAAGCCATAATTTTTAATTTATAATAACGTATTTCCTCAAATATTACAACCTCCCCAACATAAACGTAACTTTCAAGTTACTTCAAATTTACAATCTCTTAGCTTATAGCCTATCTACGGCTTACAACCGACTTTCCTTACAGGGCAGTGACACTAACAGAACTATCAGTACGGCCCTGCACACATTTCATTGATATTCTCTATACAAATCTCAAGCCTGATTGGTATGGAATAGGCACACGAGCAAAGCCCACAAATGAGACACCAAGCGGAGGAGGAAGGAATGAAAGTTTCACATCAAACGGTCTTATCGCGGATTTTAAGCCCATGCATATATGTGTACTTCTATCAAGAGAGTATAACACACATACACACCCTGTGCGTGGAGTAGGAAAGTAGACGTGACATTATCTACGAATTTGTGCGATGTCTTCATCCAAAAATTCCTCCTGAAACCAAAATTACAAGAATTATGAAAGCCGTCGGAACCAACGCGGCCGGGAATAAAATTACGGCCGGAAAAGGATATTTCCCCAAGAGAAGGGTAACGTGAGGCTTCGAGGGACCGCGAGCCTATAAAAGGCGTCCAATCGATTCTTCCGCTCCAAAGCTCGTTTCCGGAAGTCATTCCTCGGCGATTTATCAAGGAACGCGGCGAAGATCAATGGTGCCGAACGATGAATATGCCATGTACGGAGAAGTGCACTTTTGGAAGGGCAGCAGACGGGGGCAAAGACCTCTTTAAGGGCGAGCCACGGAGATCCTCCGTCCAGAAAAAGACTGAGGAAAAGAAAAGGTGAAGGGGGCAAAGGAGAGGCCAATGGGGGCGTTTACTCGGAACCAAAATCGCAATTTTGTACACTAAATCGAATCGACGTGATGAAATTTTTTCAATCTACTGTATGAAAATCTTTCTCTTTTTTCTATTTCTATATCTATTTTTTCAGGGAAGGAAATATATATTTCTTCTGGGATCTAAGGGAGTCGCACCTTATAATACGGTAGCAAGTTAAATTATTACTGGCAATGCCGTTTGAAATTATTTTCATGGGGGCGTTTACTCGGAACCGAAATCGCAATTTTGTACACGAAATCGTTAGATGGAAACTTAAAATGAATTTTAGTGAAAAAATTAATCTTCTAACCGCAACCATTCTCTCATAAATCAAAAATTAAAATAAACAAAAGGTGACGCCCACCGAACAAGCTGCTGTGATAACATTGACGTCATTTTCCTCCCGTCCTTGACTGCTCTTAGGGGAAGGGAAAGGAGTGGAGGGGGGTTCTTGGAAGGTCTGCTCGCACATTTTCTGTCGCAATCGCTCCCATTGGGAGAGCCAGCTGTGTCCCACCCTTTGCGATAAGGCGAAGTAGCTTTGCGGGCTCAGTTGTGATTGGACGAAGTCGACATACGTCAGAGGTGGCACCACGCCCACTTTTCCGAAAGAGTTAAAATCATCAGTTTTTCGCCGCTTATAACTCGAGAAATAATTGACAGATCAAAAAACGGAAAAATACGTGTCTTTTTATTTTACAAAATCTATTATATTCGACGATTTAAAAATATGGCAAACGACCCCAATGGGGTCACGCGTGACAGACGTGTGGACGGATCACTGTCCCGAGGAGATGCGTGCTATTGAAGACGACGCCGCTGAGTCCTATAAATGGCCGCGTCTCGTTCCCTCTCTCCCGAGGTGTCCTCCTCACACAGACTGGGCCGTAGACTTGAGTCCCAGTACACTTCACAAGCTAAGGTTACATCGCACCGTCCTACGTAGGAACTCAAACTTACAGTATAAGAGTGAGAATAGGGAACCATGGTGGTTCAACGTAGGGATTGGGAATTTAAATCCAGAATCGATTTTCGATTGATCGACTTCAAATTTCGTTTCTAAAATCGATTTTCTAAAAATTCGATTTTTTGTCCAAAACAATCGAAAAATCGAAATTTTTAAATATTGAAGTAATTGTCTGCTGAAATACGGATTTGCTAATGCAACAAAATGCAAAATATGTGTTAATGGAAGCACTAGCTTTCATTAACCCATATTAGCTTTTATTATTAAATGCTTGCTTGCTAAAATACTGCCAAACAGCACTTGAGAGGAGCTGTGGCTGATGCAAAGGGCGGCAAACTGCTCTCCGATATGCACGACACTAACGCAACACAAGTAGCACGGTGACGAATCAAACCAAACGCATACTGGCCAACGCACGCAGCCTACAGTACAGTGCGATTGAAACTTCGTGGTCCATGCGCAGAAGACCATATTCGGAATGGACAAATCTATTTTGAAGAAGGCGAGTGCTCGGAAGCGATTTACTCATAAAACGTTTGCAAAAAAGGCACAATTGGGGCGTTTACCATATTTTTAAAATTGCTGAATCTGATAGAGTTTGTAAAGTAAAAAGACCCCTATTTTTTCCGTTTTTTAATCCGTCAATTATTTCTCGAGTTATAAGCGGCCAAAAACTGATGTTTTTAACCCTTTCGGAAAATTAGGCGTGGTGCAACCTCTGACGTATGTCGACTTCGTCCAATCACAACTGAGCCCGTAAAGCTACCTCGCCTTATCGCAAAGGGGGGGGGGCACAGCTGGCTCTGAGAATAGGAGCAGCTGCGACAGCATCTGTGCGAGCAGACCTTCCGAGACCCCCCCTCACTCCCTTCCCTTCCCCTAAAAGCAGTCAAGGACGAGAGGAGAATGACGTCAATGTTATCATAGCAGTTTTTTCGGTGGCGGTCACATTTTGCTTATTTTAATTTTGGATTTATGAGTGAATGGTTGTGGTTATAAGTTTAAAATTCTTTTTTCGTTTCAATCTAACGATTTCGTGCACAAAATTGCGATTTCGGTTCCGAGTAAACGCCCCCATTTCAACGCATATTATCATTTCGAATCTTCGTCTCGCGGTCTACAACGTATTACTTTCGACTGCGAGTACCCGCCGGAAAGACCAGAATTGTAATAACAATTCGCAGCGTTACAGTTGGCAACTCCAACCTGCAGAAGTGTCCGAATCACATTTCCTCCCCTCCAAGGTTCCCCCAACTGCGATACAGAGTGAAATAGCACGGCGCGGACCAAAGCGGGGCGGCAAAATTCAAATGTTGTAGCTAGCTAAAAATCGAAAATCGATCTGATATAATCGATCGATTTTTTGATCGATTTTTCAAAACAAAAAGTCGACTTCGGTTACATCGAATATCGGAGTGTGATAATCGATTTTCAAACCCTAGTTCAACGCGGAGGTTAGAAAATTTTTGAAACGCCGAGTTAGCCACGCAAAATTATGAAAAATGAAGTAGAATGTGGCTAATAACGATCTAAAAAATCTTGTCAAACATTGTAAAATTTATAAGATCGAGTAAAAAATTGTAAAATTTGTCAAGCAGCCGCGAAACCAGCCCTAAGAAAAGCGATTATTTAACTGAAGAGGAAGGTACTCGGAGAACAACTAGAGGGAAATCCGAAAGCATTTTGGTCATATGTTACGGAAGTACAGGGAACTAAAAAGTCAACAGTTAATTCCTTGAAAAACGATAGGGGCGAAATAGAAACTTCCAGTTTGGGCAAGGCAAATTTGTTGAATTATTTTTTTCAGAGCGTTTTTAATCAATCTAAGCGCAGTTATCACGAAACCATACCAGACCGATTTCAGCAAACCATGCCCCCGATTGATATATCTTGTAACGGAATCGTATCATTGTTAAAAAGCATTAGCACGAACAAATCCTCAGGTCCTGATGAAATTCCAGCTCGTGTGCATGAAGAATCAGCTCTCGAAATGGCTCCGTATCTTAAAGCAACATTTAAAAAATTCCTCAAAGAACAAGCAGTTCCTAAAGACTGGAAGAAAGGAAAACTAACCCAAATTTTTAAAAGTGGCGATAGGAATAGCCATGTAATTATCGACCAATATCATTCACGTCACTACCTTGTAAAATCATGTAGCATACAATCGTTACATCAATAATGAGACTTCTCGATAGCTAGGATTTATTGATAATAAACCAGCATGAGTTCAGAAAGGGTCGGTGTAGCGAAACTCAACTAGGTCTTTTTGTTCATGATATTTTCATTTCGAGAGAAGGTAACGTTCAGGTAGCCGCAGCGTTTCTTGACTTCAGAAAAGTGTCCGATAAGGTGCCCCACTTTAAGTTACTCGCGGAGTTAGCATCATACGGGATAGACAGTAATAGAGAAGACTGGATAGGAGACTTCTTGCATGAACGCGTTCAACTGGTGGCACTACACGGTGTTAGCTTAGGCAAAGTACATCGCGTGTTCCCCAGGGATGCGTGATAGGCCCAATTTTATATCTTTTGTACGTAAATGACTTGAATGCAGCAGTTGAAAGCTCCGTCATTTCACCGATGATGCAGTAGTTTATAAGGAAATTAGGAATGAAGAAGACAATCAGTCTTTAGCAAAAGATTTACACATGACTAATGATTGATGCATGGGTGTCGTGATTGCCTAGTGGGTACTGGGTAGAGCCCTGAGCTACCGACCGCAGGGTCCCGGCTAGAGCCTTTTCTGGACACCCACACCAAAACTCCTTTTGATTCGATTTTCTGCGTCTCAGAATTTCGTAGGAAATCGCAGGTGGCCCAGGGACAGGCCCCTTTATCCCGAATTTCACACGTTAACGGAATGAGCTCTAACATCACCTATCATAAACCAAATTTCGGGTTGAACACTCATATTTTATGACTGCTGTGTTCGTTTCCAGCTAGAATTGACGATATGCGCGATAATGAACGTTTGGAAAAAATAGTTCTCCCCGGAATAATTATTGCATTTAAGAAAAACTTGGCTACGAATTTGGAGGAAATTAATTAATACTGTTTATTATACGTGCATAAACCAATTAATATTTTACTGCCAAAATTATGTGTATTCAAGCACAGTTATTTTATTTCTTAATTATTTTATTTCTTCATGACAAATTTCAAGTAAACACCATGGGTTTTGCGGTCGAAAGCAGATATTCACTTTCGATTCTCATCGCTCTCCCTTCATTTTAAACCAAATCGCCCAAACTCCCTAGCTTTCAGTATTCACAACATACTACCTCACTGAATCACATCTTACCCGAATCTTTCCCAATTATGTAAGCACAAGCCTCTTTAAATGAGGCGAATATTTATTGACAACACTTCACCGTCGTTACACGTATCCCTCGTTCACCCCGAAACGTTAAAAATAAATTTATACCAATTTTATAATACCAATTCTATTCTATTGCACTTAATACACATGGAGCATTGAGTAACGATGATAGAACACCTTGCAAAATACCAAAACAAACTGTAAATACAATTTTGTTTGTTTTTCACTTAATGCAGATCGCATTATATTACAAACATCGAATTTTCTGTTTATTAATCCAAAAAGGTACAAATAGGAATGACAAATAAATTTAATATTCTGCGCTCTTATATTCGGCCTATAAAGTCACGCAATTACATCCAGCCATCGTATAAACTATAAAATCATCCTATAAATTTACCTAGTAGTAAATAATTAACCTAATTACGCAATACCACGCACTGTCTAGCGCGTCAGCCTTCCAGCACTCTGATTAGTAACTTTGTAAAGAAAAGACGAGGACTTGCACCGATAAATATCTCTCCACTCACATTATCTCACTCCGTGCCTCACAACCAATTTTGAATGAGTTATCGCTCATCACAGAAGAAGAGCTATCCTTAGCAAAGTCGCCGAGATCCTTGTAAATCCGGACGCCTCCATAAACTACGGCATCCTTTATCCCCCTCCCTTGAGCCTTCTCAACTTCCTCGCTCCACTCTTTCATTCTGGGAGCTCTTTTATCTAACGTGATATAGCTCAGCTCGCGATATACACTCTTTCACCCTTCATTTTTTTAAAGACTTCTTCGCTGAGGAGAAAACTGAATTTCTTTGCGCCGCGATTCGCCAACTTTCAACAGTATAACGAGTATCTAAGGTTATGGAAACTAAGTTTTTACTTTGGACTCATTAAAAACTTCCATTCAAGAACCAGGACGCTAGTGAATTCCTGGTAAGAACCGCCAACGCCAAAGAAATTAGTTATATCTTCCCTTTATTAGAGATGTTGAATTTATAACTTGTTATAAATTATCAAGGGATTTTAAATGGCACAGCTACATGGTCAAATAATTATTTAGATGGGACCATGACATATATTTAAACCGACAATGATCATATATGGCAGAATGCATATGTAATATCGCAAATGCAATAAATATATGCAAAAATGCATATATTTATGCTATATGTTTTTCAGAAACGCCAAGTCTGTGAAACTAAAAGAACAAACTATGTGAGTTCTTGTAATTCAATAGTGAAATTTCCAGTGTCCACGCATCGAATACGCGAAATCTACTTCTTTATATTCGGTAGATACCATCACATTGAATATAATAATCATAAAACAAACTTTCAGGTACTTATCTCGTGTCTGCATCGAAGGACTGAATGCAGGTTTGGTTCAGTTATTGGCACAAAGATCATTTCTCGCAAGGATCTGAGGTAATATGATTAATTATGAGAATAATGACAACTAAGTTTGAATGTATTATCTCAAATGCTGGTCAATAAACGTTTCCTGTTTACGATTAACAGCAACTACGATGTATTTGTTAATGTCAGTACATAGGCATGCATTAGGATTTAGATAACCATGCATAACTGTTACTGTTTCTAAAAGGAAACTGAAATGTCTATTTGAAATCAGAAGGAAAATAAAAGGAGTGAGTTAGCAGTAAAATGGAACATGCGTGCGTGTGATTCAAACTATAAGTGGCATAATTATGCTCAAAAAGAGGGAAATTAGAAAAACATCTGAGCTCTTGATTGATCACAAATGGAAGACAACAGGTAACTATGAATACTAAGGAAGTGAGAAGAATTTAGTGAGAAAATAAGACTTGGAGTTAGAAGAATTGAGCGAATAATTGGACTTTGAATAAGTATACCAATTCCACAAATGCAAATTTGGTCGCGGGAGAAGCCTCCATTGCTACGAAACGGAACAACCAACCAAGACAAGAATGAAAGGATGCGAAGCCGGTAACGTCGGACCATTGTACAACAAGTGATTCCGTCAGTTGTTCTGAGAGGATATGACGTCAATGATTGCCTTAGCATCGGAAAAAGATCAAGGACAACCTATGCAGAGTGACGAATCTAATGATCTAACTCGGGAAGAAGGGGAGAAGGCAACAGCTGAAGGCTGCACTGATAATAGCGATGCTGACCGGTTAATCAGGTGGTTAGTCCCTCTTCCCCATGTGATGCAGGCACTCCCGAGGATATCCCAAGTGGTTCTGTGCACGCGAAGTCTTAAGAGCCATCGAGCTCTTCTCAAAATCCGCTCCTCCTCACGGATACGTCTTCTTCAAGGAACAACAGTTACCGCTGTTTACGTGAAAGAATAGTGAAAATGACTATACCATTTACCTACTGTCCCCGCCAAAACCTTGTAGACTCGAGTTTAAACCTAAATAACTCCGAAACCATTCATCGGATTCTCACTTTATTTGCATAGTAATTCAGATAATTTTATTTTTGACTGACTACATTGTTAGAGTAATTTTTAAAAACGTATTGTGGACCTGTTTCTTACGTTAGAGTAAAAAAAGAGCCCATTTTTTTTTGCGCTACGGCGCCATGCGTCACTTTGACGTCTAATAACGTCCAAACAAAACGTTTGAATAAAACAAATTTTAAATAAAAGGTGAATTATATTTTTATTATTACGTCTGCGAAGTTTCAAGGTTTTAACTTTAGTGCTTATCGGTATGCTATTCCATTTATAACCGCACTTTTTCTCGGCAACTATGCATCATGGCGCCACGAGACTAAAACTGTCATCTTCCTCTTTAACTTTCCAGAGCGAAACAGATATTATCATTTATCTAAAGTTAGCACCTTATTTTATATCGAATTTTATGTATCCTGAAAAAACGCGTGAGTCCAGAGCAGGACACTCCGCCGGCAACGCTGCGCTTTTTCTGCGCTGCGTTTTTTTTTGGCGCGGAAAGTAGTACAAAGTGAACCTTTACAAAAGTATTCATATCCACGTTGTTTCAATAAGAGTCCACTATGTTTTCAACCTTCGGGCAATTTTGAGCATCAGTGTAGATTCACTTTTTTGAAGGAAATGTTAAATTTCTTCAAAGATTAAAATACACTGTTAAAAAGATTTAAAAATGCATGATACAGTAAAGAGAATTTTAAAGTACGAAAACTAAAAACTCGGCAAAATATAAGGTAATGCTAATTTTGACAAGTCAAAAATAGTATTACCTCATTACTTAAGATGAAACCAGAGTTTCCACGAACTGAAGCTTGTAGTGATTGAATTAAATCAAGTATATTTCAGAGCTTATGCTCCTGCCTGCTTATAATTCACATCCTAATTGAGAAAAGTGATATTTTTGCTCCGCATTTCCTGATAACATAGCGTTTTAATGCTTATTAAAGAGTATTATCCACTTCATCGCGGCAACCTGAGGGAGCCTTTGTCTTCGTGATTCGAGATCCCCCTTGCTTGAGATCGCAAATAAGGGGAAGGAAAGGAACTAACCGGCTTCCACTGATTTCTTTAGCGTGGCAAGGAAAACATACGCGGTAACAAAGGATAAATTTTCCACTCAGATTGAGGCTGAGGTCTAAATGAATGATTTCTTCTATGTGAAATTTGAATTTATGGAGACATTATCTTTTATTAATTCATACTAGCTACCATCGGCTTACTCAATCGTAAAAGGCATTCGAACAGCCATAGAAATTGTTTTCCTTTCAGTGAATTCACGCCAAGTGGAGAAAGTTTAAGTTACTATACAAAATGGTACGTTTAAGGATTAAAGGGATGTACCGGAGCGCGATTTGCTCAGAATGTAACACCTTCCTCCTAACCTCTCCGTCTCCTCGCTCATCAATGTAAATAGCACAGTCGGTCGCAGGAGCCGTTTCTTGCATGAATCTTTTGTGATCCTGAGGGTTCCTTCTTACAGCTTCCTTTCTAAGAGTTGCTTTCAAAGGAGTGACGATGCTTATTAATTCCCTCCTTAAGTTTATTGTCACCGGATCACTGAATGGTAACGCTGGAGTAAACATAACGCTCAGGAAGAGTGCAGGACTGCGTGTGAAGAGCTTCCTGCAGTACAATGAGAGGATTATGGTTAAAATTGAAACTATGCTTACAGATACCATTGTGGTGCAAGGTTACATGCCAACGTCACACTACGAAGATGAAGAAGTGGAAGACGTCTAGGAAGAAGATATCACTGAAGTAATAAAATGGGTAAGAGGAGAAGAAAACCTAATTATTTTAGAAGACTGGAACGCTGTCGTCGGCGAAGGTCAAGATGGAAGAATGACTGGAAAATATGGATTGGGAAACCGAAACGAAAGAGGAGAAAGACTGCTGAAGTTCTGCACACAACATAAGTTAGTGGTCGCCAACACATTGTTTAAAAATCACAACCGAAGAAGATACACATGGAAAATGCCAGGAGACAGAGGAAGATTTCAAATAGACTACATTTTAGTGAAGCAAAGATTTAGAAACCAAGTGAAGGAATTCAAAAACTACCCTGGGGAAGACATCGACAGCGACGATAATTTAGTGATGATGAAATGTCATCTAAAATTGAAAAAAATTGAAAAAAAAACAGTAAAAAACATTTTGCAAGTAGAAAAACTGAAGGGGACTCAACATCAGCTGGCATTTAAGAAAGCAGTAGAAAATAACTAAAAAAGACAAATACCAACGTTATACTAGAAAAACAGAAACTGGGAGAGGTGAAAGAGTTCTGTTACCTGGGAAGCAGAGGAACCAACGATGGACGAAGCAAGAAAGAAATAGTGAGTAGAATAGCCCAGGCAAAGAGGGCATTATATCAAAAAAAAGAATCTAGTTACAGCTGAAAATACAAGCTTGGAAGTAAGGAAGCAATTCATCAAAACGTATATCTGGAGCATGTTTCTTTACGGCAGTGAGGCATGGACGATGACAGCAGCGGAGAAGAAAAGGGTGGAAGCATTCTAAATATGGTGCTATCGAAGAATGATGAAGATAAAATGGATCGACCGAGTGACAAATGAAGAAGACCTAAGAAGAGTGGGAGAAAAGAGAAGTCTACTGAAAGCTATAAAAAGAAGACGAGACAACCTAATCGGCCAAATCTTGAGACAGGATGGCCTGATGAAGACAATCGTCGAAGGAAAAGTGAACGGGAAGAATGGAAAAGGCAGGCCTCGTATCAATTACATAGAGCAGGTCGTAAAGGACGTGAAAGAGAGGAGTTATTTAAATATGAAGAGGTTGGCCGATAGAAGAATAAAGTGGAGGGCTGTGTCAAACCAATCCTAGGATTGTTGACCCATGATGATGAAATTTATTGTTCCGGAATTTTTCCTAATATTCCCATCACGCGGGAAACACGAACAAGAGCACACTCTTTCTCTCTCCCTGCTCCCGCAGAAGACATGACTATCAATCCTCCGTCCAAATACGTTCTTCCTTCTCTCAACTCTCTCTCATCAGCTGCACAGGTGTCCTTGGAATGATCCTTAGGTGAAATGGAGGGCTTTCGCATTCCCACGCTTTCCCGCCATCACGTCTCGTTTGTTTTCGATTAATCATTCTGCGCAGTGCGACTCCTCGTCCAATAAGACCTCGTCTCAGGTCGACCTCCTTATTGCGTAAGGGCTGAGGGTTGAAGTGGATGACACTTCGACTCGAGGGCGGCCTCAATTTCGCCCTAATGAAGGGGTTTAATTGTCCCTGGGTCCTTCCCAGATCACTCTCAGGCTCCGCGGAAACCTCTTTCCCGCCCCCTCCAAGGACATATCTCGCGATAGACCGATAGACAAAGGGAAGCCACCTATTCCGATGCGCCGTCCTGGGCTTTGTGTAGTCCCCCAGGCCGCGCAGAGCGGAGATTTTTAGGGCCCCCGCGGCGCACAGGGGGCCAGAATCACTAAAAGACGGCCAAAATTGAAAAAATTGCAAAATTGCTTTTAAAATGTGTATACCAACGATTATGAATATGCATACGAAAATTCTAATGTTCAATTTGCAAAAAAAAAAATTATATATATTTTGCGAGAAAATTTATTTAAAATTTATTTAATAATCTTTCTAACATGAAAATCCGCATGTCAATGTCTTTTACGTCGCTGAAAACTAATTGGAAGTTGTTTGAAAAATAATGATTATAGCAAATTTTAAAGCAACAAAATAATTGTTTAAATATTACAACGGAAATAGATAGAAAAACTTTTTTTTTGGAAATTGCTGAGAAAACTTTTCATTTTGCCGAAATTAGCTATGCCGAATTTTGCTGAAGTTAGCTATGAAAAGTTTATTTTAGCAATAAAAATTTAAATTTACCTTACATTCATGCGGCGATTCCATTTTACACATTTTAATTTTGTCCAATAACTAAGCTGCAAAGTTAATTTGTATTTCGTATTCTGCATCTGAGGATCGCCTGAGGGAACTTGAGCGCTGTTCATCTTTCACTTTGACAATGCATTGTGGGAGGATGTACATGCCTACCCTTCAGCCTAGTGCATTTTATAGCTGTTCGAACATTAGTCTACCGATTGTACTTTTAAACATGACCATTAGAGCAACTTCATTTTTTTAATTCTGGCCACCTTGTTGGAATTTTGCCCCACTGTGCAGGGCCTTCATCCCCCGTGCAACCCTGTATCATACATTGCCCTACAACTAGCAGAATAAGCAAGACTCAATTTTAATAAATCGTCTTTAAATTGAAAAACTGATTCGTTAAGCGCATTTTTCAGGCCGAAAAATGCATTTCGTACACACCGACGGATCCATGTGAAGCATTAGCAGCCATTCATCGTTTTTTTAGCCCAAATCTCCCGAAAAAGAGCAGAGCATAAGATCATTCGGTTTAAGTATCCGTTTTTATGGGTTCAAAGTTCATCATTTTTTAAATTTGTGATGCTTTTGCCTTATGCTTGCAGCTAAAGTAAATGTGCATAACAAAAAGTATAACTGAGGATGGGAGCAAAAATGGATGCATTGCAAAAAGATTTTGTGCACATTAGGCTATTGGAAGCATTGCAGTCAGCTCGGTGGCAAATTAATTATAATTTTCTTATTCTCAAATTTTTCAATTTTCTATGAATTCATCCAGTAGTGCTTGGAACCGATCCAGCAAATCACTAAATGACAAGTTTTTCCCGAATAATTTCAAAGGGCTTTTATCCTTTTTAAATCATAGATAGCACAAAAATATTTCTCGCAACGGATACTTAAGTATTTTATAACCCTTAAATGAAGTTAAATGGGTGGGGTGGTTGGCCTGAAAAGCGTATTAGAATTTAGATTATTCACCGCCGATACGAAGAATAATACACCTTCGACAATAATCGGTCCAGAAAGTGAAGGCAACAGATTGGGATCTCAATGAGTTAAATAAAATGTAAAACAGAGGTTTTTTTGTTTTCTAGTGTTTGTCATTGAGGTTAAAATCCGGGTAAACCTTCTCCATGGCCGAAGACAGAAGAGCAGCGTCTACCGCTTCCCTCAAATGGTGGCGCTAGTGGGAAGACGAGGTCTCCCGGATGAGGAAGCGCCCGCGAGCAATCGACCGAGTTGTCGTGGCAACGCTTTCCGATGGGCCCAAGGTGAAGAGATTGGGGCCTTGGCCCTGACATGCATGCGCTACAGAGGGCCCTCTGCTCGGAGAGGATCATTAGGGGAGAGCGGATGGCTCGGTAGGGGTTCCCGCTAGGGGATCCACAGAAGCCCTTGCTCGGGGTTTTCTCCACTCGAATCGAGTACGAGGTCCTCGCTGAAACAAGGCGTTTTATATGCGGACCCATCGGATTTACGTGCAGGAGAGTGGATTTTTTCACCAGCAGTGATATCAGCAACTGAAACGCCCGCCGTTCGGCGTCAAAATGATGCACAATGGGGGCGTTTACTCGGAACCGAAATCGCAATGTTGTACACGAAATCGTTAGATGGAAACAAATAAAGAATTTTAGTGAAAAAATTAATCTTCTAACCACAACCATTCACTCATTAACAAAACTTTAAAATAAGCAAAAGGTGACGCCCACCGAAAAAGCTGCTGTGATAACATTGACGTCATTTTCTTCCCGTCGTTGACTACTCATAAGGGGAGGGAAGGGAGTGGAGGGGGGTTCTCGGAAGGTCTGCTCCCACAGATGCTATCGCAACTGCTCCTATTGGCAGAGTCAGCTGTGTCCACCCCATTGCGATAAGGCAAAGTAGCTTCGCGGGCTCAGTTGTGATTGGACGAAATCGATATACGTCAGAGGTAGCACCACGCCCACTTTACCGAAAGGGTTAAAAACATTAGTTTTTCACCGCTTATAACTCGGGAAATAATTGACGGATCAAAGAACGGAATAATACGGGTCTTTTTTTACAAACTCTATCAGATTCGGCAATAAAAAAATATGGTAAACGACCCCATTGAACTCTGATTAAGGGATTTCGGTCGTCCCTCTTCGTTGGTTTTTCTCTAGGTTACTAAAGTTTCTCCTGACCCTGCCCATTGGCGTCTCTGGGTCACAAGTCATAGAAACGCCCGGAAGCCCTCACTATCAATGATAAACCCCGCGGAAGCATCACATCCAATCTGGTATTATGTGCTCTGATGGCACTTTTTTATCTTCTATCCATAATTGCATACAGTTCCTTCACAGCTGGATGACCGTACTTTCTGCAGAAAGTTAAGATATTAAGTGAAAACCCCAGCGTACCAAGGAAGGCCAGGTCATAAACATAAAATTACAGGGATAGATTTTGCGACAACAAGATGTAATATTTCTTTTATTCCGCGTGCAGCAAGGGACAGTGATAGATTACGCCGAAGCTACGATAGGGATAATTAGGATAGCTATTGTACATTTTTGTCTTTTTCATGCATGAGACTAAACTTCTTTGCATTGTAAATCATAACATCACTATCTCTACGTCGATTCTTGATATCATTACCCCAGACTTCTCCAGAATGAATCGCAGTCAATTCAATTATGGTGAGTACACGGTAAGTAACCTAACAAGGCGGCATAAGAAGAGCCTTGAGAATTCCGTGGTTGGACTGTGAATTCCGGTGAAGTAATCGGGAGAAAGAGCTTGTGAAATATCTCGGATGCTTCGTCCCCTCTTCAATTTCTGGCAATTTATGGAATGAAACCGCTCTGGCGGATCGCTTCCTTCACCTTATTGATCTGAATCGATAGTCGCAATATAAAACAGATCTCTCCATAAAGACTTGACGATGGACAGTTCACTGCAGGAGGAGAAGTTCTTTGGAAACTGCTCCGAATGCCTCATATCTTCTGCCTTTCTTCCGAATGACTCTCGCCCAGGCGAAATTATTGCCCTCCACCCTGAGTCCCTTATCTCCTCGTTACCAAAGTCCCTTTCCCAGCGCACAGAAACCATTCCTCAAGCCACCCACCCACCCTTGCTGACTCCCACCGCAGCTCGCTCGGAAGGGACCTTGGAGATAATTCGTCGAAAACACCCAGGCGGCAGCAGGGTGAGGCTAACGAAGCGGAACACCGCGATTGCAATGAAGCATTTCCTGCCGACACTCCCTTCACATCGCCGGCCTACGGACGAATCTATTAAAATTAGTGAAAAAAAACATTATTTCAATTGCATATCAATCGTTTCTTTGGTCCGGATTACTGCACTGACATCGGAGCGTTATGCTATGAAGTCCCCAAAGTCAGTAATGAAAGAATATTGAAGAATAAGATGGGCGCATACCATTTCCCTCATACGACTATTCATACGACGTGCTTAAGGTGGCTCCACCGAATTATGAAGTAGATGCTATTTTTGTGAAAATTTCAGGACACATCATTTTTTGGCCCTTCTATCGATTGGCAATAAAAAAATTTGGCCTTTCCATAATACATTTGAAGAGAAAAGACGTTGAAAATCAGCTCTTTTATACGTGGTTATACGCCAGAGCATGGCTCTTGCAGTAAAATTTGCAGATTAACAATGTAAAGAGAAATGTCGTTTTGACGAAAAACTAATGTAAGATGCGCAATTTTATGTCGAATGTAGCATTGTAAAAAAGTGCTCGCCTTACCACACTTGTTTAATTGATATATAAATAAATGTTTGCTCGAAAAAAAAGCAGAATACCCTTAGTTACATGAAAGTGGCGCTACAGTATGTTGTTATCATTGGCAACGTTACTTGTGACGGAACGTGCTTATGATCCTATTTAATAACTTAATTTAGAAATATACCTTACCAAGGTCCTTCTTATATTTTTTAAGTAATTTAAATATTTCATCGGCTATTGACATGGCATAATTAATACTAACGCTTCCTAATTGTAGCAGCGTCACTGTTGCCCAACAATTTTCAAAAATACGAATTTTAATGAAATTCAAATCAAAGAAATGTATTTTAAGGGAATAGTTTAAAACAAAGTAATAAAATATTTAACATATTTTAGAATAAGTATAAGTGGAATTGAGCACTTGGTAAATTAAACATGGCAACAACACGTTAGCCACGTTTCGAAGTCAAAATGAGTCAAATGAGCTTGTAAAAAATAGAATGTAACTACAATACGCTATAAAATAGCATAATCATACAATGATTGTGCATGCGTTATCACCCTATAGATGAGTTTCCATTTAGGTATTTTCTGGATCAGTATTTATTCATTAAATAACATAGCTCTTTTCCGGGATATTGAATTGCGGAGTCACGGTGGAACCTCTTTAAGGAGAGAATTCTCTTAATATCATGTAGTTCTACTCTTCATCCAACAAGCAAAGAAATATTTAGCAAGTACTACAAACATGCTTTACACTTATTATTATTTCATTCAGGCATGGTTATACACTGAATTACCGTTGCCTTGTCTTCGTCAAACGCAGTGACATTAGATAGCATAGTACCTCGACCTCTTTCAACGTTTCCGCATCACTATCGAGAGTCTCTTTTTATCCAGATACGAGGCTTGTCCGGAAAGTAAGTACCGTTTGGGAAAAAACTCTTAAAAACATTTTTTCAAGGCAAGATTCATTTTGACATGAAAGAGCATATCTTACACAATATGTCTCTACATAGATGCCACCATTGATTAGACATTTTTCGTAACGGGAAACCAACTTTTCTATGCCCTCTTCATAGAAAGATGTCGCCAGGGAAGACATCCATTGCTGAACACCGTTCTTTGCGTCGTCATCGCTTTCAAAGCGCCTTCCTCCAAAATCACGCTTCAAATTCAAGAATAAGTGATGGTCACAATACTGTTTGAGAAGTCATCTCCCGCAAAATTGTATCAGGTAAGAAATGTCAAAGCACTTCCAAGTGGCTTCGTTTTGTGGTCATCCGTAAGCATTTTCGGAACCCAACGGGAACACAGTTTGCGATAGTTTAAGCAATTTGTGACAATCTCATGCAAAAAAGTTTTTGAAATTTGTGGGAATCTCAGAAAGTATTCTTATCGTAAACAGTCTGTTTTCGAGAATTTTCTCATTCACTTTTTCAACCAAACCTTCATTGACAACAGAAGGCCTCCAACTCGGTGCTTCGTCGTGAACACTGGTTCGTCCATCATTGAATTTTCTAACCCACTTTCTCACCATCTTATCAGTCACTACACTTTCACCATAAATCTCTATAAGTTGACGATTAGTTTCTGCTGGCTTAACATTCTTTGCGTTCAAAAACCGTATTACAGAACGAACTTCACAGTCGGCGGGTTTAGATATTGTTTTAAACATTTTAAACGATCACTAACAAATGTAAACACAACACTATCTGGCTTTAATGGCGTCATTCGAAAGACAATGAACCGTAGAGATGAGTACGCATGCGCGGAACTGCGACACTAGCGTTGCGGTGGCGGTAGAACGAAACGGTACTTACTTTCCGGACATGCCTCGTATTCACGATAGCTAGGTGAATAAGTTGAATATGGACTAAGATTAAATATATAAAATGAAATATAACTGATTTCCATTCGTATAAACCGCGTCTCTTTCCTCTGACTTTCTTTCGACGATTTCCGCCACAATTTTCATCACACCAGACTTTCGTGGAGAAACATCAAACTTTCTTTTCCGTGCTTATGAACACACGTTTATCTGCCTCCATTTCTCCTTGAATTCGGCCATCGTGCATATCCCCTGCACACACGGGGCATGCACCGTCCGTCACCATTAAAGCAGGGCCATGCAATTCCAAGTTCCAGTTTAGACTTATCGTGCGTCTTTTAATTGTGATCCTACTCAACGACCGTCAACAGTTCTCTTCCGCGTCTGATAATGATTCTCTCGACAACTGAATTTTCTCGGCATTCCAAAGAGTGACATTGATAATTACCCAACCCCACTGTGTGAGATACATGCTCATTTTATCCAGATATTCACGATAGTTAAGTGAACAAGTTGACTGTGGTTTATGGTTGGCTCGTACTTCTCTTTCAGATGGTCTCGCATTTCGATTGAAATGAGGATTTCAACGCAAATGCCATTTTTAACGCCACACTCAATCCTCAATCTCCATTTCCATTCAAAACGTTCAGAGCTGGGAATAAAAAGGAGTCTTTTGGTCTCTGACTTTCTGAGTCAAAGACGCCTGATTTTTACATCTACATCCACACGATACCCTGGAAGCCACCGCGAGGGTGTGTGGCAGGGGGTGAAGATCACCAAGCATGCACTACCGACATGCAAACAAGAACTACAGGGTCTCATGCAACTAGATTGTTAGTATCTAAGTATTTAAGGAGTTAATATATGCATCATGCACTACAGACTACCCCAGTTATATTTCACCTATTGTCTATTCCTTTGCTACGCTGCCTATTCTGTTCTCTTATAGTACGGGGAAAAATTGCCATTTTGAATCTATCAGTACAACAATCTATCTCTCTAATCTTATTTATCTGGTCGAATCTACCATAATACGCTGGTGTTTTTAATATGTGCCTAACATCTTCAGTAAAGCTATCCGATTTAAATCGCTCTAATTTTATTTATCTCTCTAATTTCTCTAATTTTATTATTTACTATGCTGCCTATTCTGTTCTCTTATAGTACGAGGAAAAATGCCATTTTGAATCTATCAGTATGACAATCTATCTCTCTAATCTTACTTATCCTGTCGAAGGTAGCATAATACGCTGGTGTTTTTAATATGTGCCTAACATCTTCAGTAAAGCTATCCGATTGATATTTCTCTGATTTTATTAATTTTTCTAATTTTATTATTTAGTCGTTGTCTAAAACGTGCTTAATCTGTCCTAAAATATCAAAGCAGGGCAGATTTAAAATCTCAACGTGCCTCGCACACATAAAAAGGAAAAAACGACGAACAGTACTACCTACTTCCCGAAATGCATCGCGTCCGCCCTTTCGTCCTCTCATGTTCTAAACTCCGCTTGCATCCGCCCGTTTTAGCCGTAAAAAAAGAGACATCTTTGCGATGGGAAGATGCGAAAACAAGAGTTGAAAAGTAGGACTGCGATGCGCTTCCAAAGGGCGCATTCGAATTTATGGGCATTCCATTATCGCGTCGGTGGTGTCCCGAGCACTCGGCCTTTGAGAAGGGGTGGGCAAGACTCGGCCATGGCCCAGTTACTCGGATGCGAGAAGAAGTTGCGCAGATGCACATGCAAGATTTCAGGACCGAGGGGGAAGGTCCGTTTCCACCCCCGCAACGATTGCTGGACCGCGGTGGCCAGCGCAAGTTGGAGTTGGAATCTTCTTCCGCTCCTAGTTCGATTGTTGGGTAAGTTTCTCGATCGCCAGCAGTCATTACTCAAAACCTCACATTCCGTCTCCAAACTTTTGACATGAATTACTCTTTAACTTACAGAATTTTCATTCGACGACATTTCACGCTTATTCCGAATCGATGGACGCTTATTTCAATTCTCAGGGGAACTTTACAGGGGCAAAACGGAGTAAAACCTACTGACCTGGTTCCGAAAGTTCCACTTCACGTAATTTACAAACCGGAATCGCTTTCAAGATTATATGAAAATGATTTAACGCTCCATCGTTCTTGTATAGTGATCTACTCTCATATAGAAATTAAATCGTGAGACAAAATATCAGAGGGAACGCAATGGGGTCGATTACCATATTTTTTTAAATTGCGTAATCTGATAGAGTTTGTAAAATACAAAGACACGTATTTGAATCTGTCAGATCGGAAATCAATTTCTCTAATTTTGTGACTATGGTCCAGTCTGCCATAGCAAGTTGGGATTCGCAAAAAATTTGTAACATCATCACTGAAAATATGACCTTGGAATTCATTTAAGAGATTAAGTCTAAATTTAAACCTGCGATCTGACAATGATTCTCATTTTAATTCATTCAATAGACTAGTTACGCTAATATATTTATCGTATCGTCCCTTTACAAATCTTGCCGATTTTTGCTGCACACGTTCAAGTTCATTATTTAGATCGATTTCGTATGGATGCCATACACTGGCAGCATATTCCAAATGAGGTCTAGCAAGGGAAAAGCAGGTAATTTCTCGTACATGATCGTAACATTTACCCAATACTCTTTTGATGAATCCCAGTTTGCGATTAGCTTGACTCATTATTTCATATGTTTACTCCAGGAAAGATCATGTGTCAGCCTTATTCCAAGATATTTAATGGATTCCTACGTTTGTTTGTTCATTATGTCTAATTTAGGCAAGCAGAGAAACATGACTGACAGATCTAAATGCCAAGAGTGACACCCGGAGATTAAGAAGATGGTCGAAGCTAGCATATTCACCGCTTCTCAGATATCGCTGAAGCTAAGGAAACATGTAAATCAGCTGAAGAAGAGTTTTCACGATAACACCATTTCATGGCCCGTCAACGACAACGCCGTTCCCATTAAGGACTAGAGGAATGAGACCCCTGCGGCAGACGATAGGGGCGAGGATTCCGACCCCGAAAATTGTGCCTTTTCGGACGGCTGCGTCGTCAATCTGAAGGTGTGAGGAAAATTTAGAGGGAGAGAGAGAGAGAGTAGATAATTTATGACGGTGCGATAAAGACTGAAGGCTAGGAGTATTCATATCCTAGATCAAAACTCCTTCAAACTAATATATGTAAGAGGAATAGACCAGATTTTTCTGAATTCTTCTCTAACCCCGAAAAATGAGATATTTAAGCTCCAAAAACATAGACTTACAAAAATACGCAAAACATATTCAATTGACAAATATACACTATGTCAAAGCATAACCATGCGGGTGACTTATTGAAATTAATGAAAAAAGGCACTTGGATTCCTCTTTTCTTTATAAGGGAAAGACTCAAGATTATCTTTATAAGGGTAATAAATTGACGAGTGAAAACGTACACTCATTCTGTCTCGAATAATCTGGTTTTGGGCTGCGTCGAACACCTCTTAGCTCCAGCTCTCGACACTATTGATGGAAGCAACTTCAGAAGTAATTTTACTACTGAAGTAACATTACTCCATGATTCCTTCAGGAGTAATATTGCTCCAGAAGATACTTGATAAGGAAATGAGTGAGACAAGGCACTGTCACCCGTATTTTTAATGTTTGCATCGAGAGAGCCATCAATGAAATCAAAGATAAGTCTTCTGGAGTGACTATCCACGGAGAAAAAATAAGCATGCTGCGATTCGCTGATGACATAGCACTCATAGCAGAGACAGAGAAGGAGCTGAATAAGATTCTAGTAACCATGGAAAGGACAATGGCCAGATATCAGCTGAAGATAAATAAGAATAAGACAAAGATTTTGGTGTGAAGCAAGAAAGAAGAGGCCAATATCAATGTCAAACTTGGAGTTCTGCTATCTAGGAAACCGAGTAACCAGCGATGGACGAAGCAAGAAATAAATAGTAAGTAGAATAGCCCAGGCAAAGAGGGCATTCTATCAAAACAAGAATCTAGTTACAGTAGGAAATACAAGTGTAGAAGTAAGGAAAAGGTTCATCAGAACATACATCTGGAGCATGTTTCTTCACGGCAGTGAGGCATGGACGAAGACAGCAGCGGAGAAGAAGAGGGTGGAAGCATTCGAAATATTGTGCTACGGAAGAATAATGAAGATAACTGGATCGATAGAGTAAGTAACGAGGAAGTCCTAAGAAGAGTAGGAGGAAAGATACGTCTGCTGCCAACTCTAAAAAGAAGAAGGGACAACTTAATCGGCCACATCTTAAGACACGATGGCCTGATGAAGACTATCGCCGAGGGGAAAGTGAACGGGAAGATTGGAAAAGGCAGGTCTCGGATGAGATATATGGGAGAGGTAGCAAGGGATGTACAAGAGAGGAACTACGTTGGTATGAAGAGGTTGGCCGATAGAAGAATCGAGTGGAGGGCTGCGTCAAACCAATCCTAGGATAGTTGACCAATGATGATGATGACGAAGATACTTCCTGCAATGGTGGCGAAAGCTTGAGATAAGAAATATTCCATGCCGCTGAAACCCGTCATTTTAAGATCTCGCGCTGCTAAAATCTAGGCTCCAAGTTTACTGATAACTGATATGTAGGTACTTACTCCTGGTCAATCAAGAACAGCTTTCACAATGCTGCCATCCAAACGACCCTAACCTGGTTTAATGCAATACGCCACGTTTGCATCTATGAATCAATCATGCGATCATTAAGAGAAAAAGGATGTAAGTAAGCACACCCATGAAGATTTTTCATCAGCAGTTTCATCTGAATCTTCCGACTAACCAAATGCGTGGATGGAGACGCCTTATTGGAGTTACTATTGCGAGGCATTCCTCCAAGCATCTCTGCTTCATGGGTCAACCCCAAATCCTCCTCCCCTCGAGAGAGGGAGGCGTCCTCGCTGTATCCTCCCTCCTCTTTCATCCCTCTCCACAGCTGTTCCCTCCCTCCCCCCCCCCCCCCCAAACCTCCCTCCGCAGGCCGCAGCGACATGGAGGAAGGGGGGCCCCACTCCTGACTCACGCTTGAATCCGTCTCGCTGCACTCCAGGGCCGTTTGACGGGACCACGAGGGCCGGGTCCCCTCCCGGCCACCCCATGGCTAAATATACGGCTATGCTCTCCAGAATATCGCTCTACAACATCAACTTGATATCTCAACAGCGTCGATACTTCGGCTTCTCAAAATAAATCGGAAATATCGTGTTATCACTGATATCTGAATGTCGTCAGTTCGTCAATTCGGGATATCGTCAAAAAGTGCTGTTCGGGTTCATAAACGTCGGGATATCGTCATATATCCCGACTATCTACGGAACTTCCTCCCTGTTCATTACGTAAATTCTCTCTACCGTTCTTATATTTTTCCTATCTTTCAATTATTTAAGGTGGCTCCACCGAATTATGAAGTAGATGTCGTTTTTGTGAAAATTTCAGTACACACAATCTTTTGGCCCTTCTATTGCTTGGAAATAAAATAATGAGACCTTTCCATAATATAGTTGAGGAAAAAAGACGTTGAAAATCAGCTATTTTATACGCGGTTATACGGCAGAGCATAGCTCTTGCAGTAAAATTTGCAGATTAATATTGTAAAGAGAATGTCGTTTTGAAGAAAAACTAATATAAGATGCGTAATTATATATAGAATTTATCATTGTAAAAGAGTGCTCACCTTACCACACTTGTTTAATTGATATTAATAAATGCTCGAAAAAAAGCAAAAAAGCCTTAGTTACATGAAAGTGGCGCTAGAGTGTTGTTATCATCGGCAACGGTACTTGAGACGAAACGTGCTTACCAGCCTATTGACTAACTTAATTATATAAGGAATATAAATATATTAAGGAATATACCAAACTAAGGTCCTTCTTATATTTTTATGTAATGTATATATTTCATTGGTTTTTTACATGTTGTAATTAATACCAATGCTTCCAAATTGTAGCAGCGTCATTATTGTCCAAAAGTATTCAAAAAAATCAACATTAATAAAATTCAAAACAATGAGTTGTATTTGCAAGGGAATAGTTAAAAACTAGGTAAGAAAATATTTAACCTATTTTAGAATACGTGTTATCGGGATTGAGCATGTATTCTCACTTTGTAAATTGAACGTGGCAACAACACGTCAGTCAAGTTCCGAAGTCAAAATGAGTTAAAAAAGCTTGTAAGAAATAGAATTCAACTACAACGGGCTATATAATAGCATACACATACAATTATTGTCCATGCGTTATCAGCCTATAGATGATTTGCCATATAGGTGTTTTTCTGGATCGGTATTTATTCATTAAATAACATAGCTCTTTTACGGTATTCTGAATCGCGGAGTCACGGTGGAACCTCCTTAAAATGTGCCATCCTTCCCGTAAGTCCTCCTTTCTTATCGCATGTCCTGAAAGCACCCGCAGAGGCAAGATGCATATCTATTCTTAGGCATTTCATCCACTATCTTACATATCCTCCAGCTTACTCTTCTTCCTGATTGACGATGGCCTCTCCGGCGATTGGCTCATCCTGAATCCTTTCCTTTCACCTTTGTTCTCGCCCCTGAAGTTTTCCTTCGGCATCCTCGTTACTTAATCAGGCGTACTCTCTTAGATGTCACTCAACTGAGGGTCTTGAACGAGCACATTGCCTTTTTCTTTGATGCTGGGTGTCAGAGACCGAGACGTTTTCCTCAATCATTGACGGTTAGAGTTCGAATACACATGGATTCAAGGTGCTGCAATTACATTCGTTATCGCTTTACTGGCTTAACTTCGATCACTTTGGCTTCAGGAGAGGAATAAGAACAGGTGCTGCAAAAGAGGAGAAGAGGAAAAAATTATTTTGCGCCTTTTTGTTCGAAAGAAATTTTGGAGATACATAGGTGGTAAATGAAGTATAAGTGAAAATACGGGATTAACTAATCACGCATTAAATTAATGGATGAAGGCGATACTTCGTGGAAATCACGAACGTTAAACATGGTGAATGAAACAAGCTTTGGACTTTTTTCAATTCAAAAGAAACAGTAGATGTGTTAGACAAAAGTGGAGTGTATGCGCTTCATTGTGGTGAGTGCAACGGATGTGGGACAAACGGGTAGGAAATTCAAAACCCGAATCAAGAAGCATAAACTATAGTGAATAGTGAACCATAGTGATTGTAAATCATATTTTGCCCAACATCTACTCGAGATTGGTCATCAAAGTGATTTTAACATAAAAATGTTGCATACATATGATAAAAGTCATAAGTTAAATTATTTACAAATTGTAGAAATTATAAGACACTCCATTTCACCTGATGCATGTATCTTGACGATAAGCCTAAAATATTTCCCCTACCTATCCCTTTGCTATGCTGCCTATTCTGTTCTCTTATAGTACGGGGGGAAAATGCCATTTTCAATGTATCAGTACGACAACCTATCTGTCTAATCTCATTTATCTGGTCAAATCTACCATAATACGCTGGTTTTTTTAATATGTGCCTAACATCTTCAGTAAAGCTATCCGATTGAAATTTCTCTAATTTAATTAATCTCTCTAATTTCTTTAATTTTATTATTTATTATGCTGCCTATTCTGTTCTCTTATAGTACGGGGAAAAAATGCCACTTTTAATCTATCAGCACGACAATCTATCTCTCTAATCTTATTTATCCGGTCGAATCTAGAATAATACGCTGTTTTTTTAATATGTGCCTAACATCTTCAGTAAATATATCTGACTGACATTTCTCTAATAGATTTAATCTGTACCTTAACCTACGCTCTGATAATGACTCCACCCTAATTCTCGTATATTAATTGTGAAACACTAAACAACCTATCGTAAAACCTTTTAACGAACCTAGCTGTTCTACGCTGCACACTGTCTAGTTCTCTGATCAACCCTAATTCATTCGGATCCCATACACTGGCTGCATACTCAAGGTTTGGGCCTAATTCATGCAAGGTGGGGCACACTCAAGGTATAGGGCATTTCATTTATTTAAGATCATAACAGCCATTGTATGAATATAATTTGGGATAAGGGTTTTAATTCCTTGACGAATGAGTTCCTAGTTTTGGGGCCTTTACTTCGCTTTCGGGTCCCCTGCGTCTAGCCGTAGCGTGAGTGCTTGATACCTGAATTTTGCAGCAATTAAGAGATTGGCAGGCCTGAATGCCGCACAAACCTTAGACCTGCCACGGTTCTCCGATGCCCACTAACCTCGGGGGGATCCTTCCTCGACGCCACAGGGAAGGGCTAACGAGGAGCGGCAAGGCACCCCCACGCCGTGTTGCCTGGGCGGCGACTGACCGCAGAGTCTAACGAAGTTTCACAAAGGGTGGAGTGACAGGGAAGTCTTAATTGTGAAGCGAGAGCGAACGTCGTCCCGAATTGCCCGCGGCGGCGGCCCAAGGACCGCTTCTGCTCGCCTTGATGAGTTGCCGTTTGATCCGGGGCCGGCATTAATTCACTGTTCACTCACTCTGCCAAAAGCCTCCTAATTATGAAGCAAACAATTTCCTGTCTTTCACCCGACGATGCGCGATAATTGCACATTCTCCAAAAATTAGAAAGCCTGGCATGTTACCCTCAGGAAAGAAATAGATGACCTTACATTTTCATAGCCAGCAGTGAAAGACATCAACCTCAAAATGCTTCAATTTTTATTAACATTGTAAATCTATTCCAGGGGACACGCCAAAGATTTTGAGCGCTGAGAAAACCTATGTAAAGAAAAAACATATGTGCATTTAAAGATCAAGCAAAAGCATATACAGAGTGTCCCATTGATCGTGTGTCATTTCTAACCTATAATTTTAGACACTTCCTTTCGAGCCACATGGATGAAATTTGGTACCTGGCTAGAAAAAGGATGTAAGTTTTGTTGAGTCTAAGCAAAATATAAAAAATATGACCTTTTGACCCCAGAAATAGGGTCCAACCTAAAATCCAAATTTTGCCTTATGGGCTTTCAATGTTAAAATATTCGAAGTACAAAAAAGATGGAATTATTTAGCGAAACTTTCGACTAATAGGTTTTTGGACACGAAGAACACGATGGAAGAACTATTGAGGTTAGAAATTGCAACTGTGACCCCTGAAAGGTCACAGTCAAGGTCACAGGGGTTACAAAAAATGAATCACGGCTTCAAACCTGTCGAATCATAGGTTTAAAAAGGTGCCAAGGTCGATTTTAAGGTCTTCATATCCCTCTTTTCATCTAATGACCTTCGAGGGTAAATCAGAGGTCAAAGGTCACAGGGATGGAAAAAATGAATGCAGGCTATAAACATGTCGAATCATAGGTTTAAAAAGGTGCCAATGTCGATGGAAAGGTCATAAGATTCCTCTTTTCATCCCTTGACCTTCTAGGGTATATCTGGGGTCAAAGGTCACAGTGATTACAAAAGGTGAAATGAGGCTACAAAACTTTCGAATCATAGGTTTAAAAAGATGACAAGGTGGATTTTAAGGTCTTCAAATCCCTCTTTTCATCTCTTGACCATCAAGGTTAACTCAGAGGTCAAAGGTCACAGGGATGGAGAAAGAGAATCCAGGCTACAAACGTGTCGAATCATAGGTTTAAAAAGGTGCCAATGTCGATGGAAAGCTCATCAGATCCCTCTTTTCATCCCTTGACCTTTAAGGGTTACTCAGGGGTCACAGGTCAAAAAGGTGACAATAAGTGAAATTAGGCTAAACGTATCGAATCATAGGTTTCAAAGAGTGCCCAATACGATTTAAACGTCCCTCCAGGAATTATCTGACATTGAACGGTTGGGAAAGGGCAAAAGGTCACTAGGTGTATCCTAGATTTAGGGCATTAGACGCGTTGAATTCTAGCTTCGAAAGGGTGAAGAATTAGATGAAGATACTTGGTCCTGTTTGTTCCCAACTTCCATCCCTATAACCCCTTGGGTCATATGGTAGTCGTTGATTTAGAGTTTATTAATCAATGAAAAAATTCAATTGTAATTTCAAGTTAATCACTTTTATTCAATTAAAAATACTTAACCATACGTTTTATTAAAAAAAAGTATTTTAGGTGTTATCCAAAAAAATTTCAATATTAAAATTTAAAATGAAAATATCGAAGCAGTAAGAATGAAAATCAATTTTTATTCATTCTACGCACCCGATATTCCATGCCAGGCACAATTGAAATTGCCCAATAAAAGCGTGTGTGAATATGTCTTCCAGCATATTCGGAGATATGGACTCTACACACGTTGTAATTTCTTTCTTTATTCCTTCAATGCCCGAAAATGTTTTTTTCACAACACCTGGTGGACTTTGACCCCTGCCCAACCGTTTCAGGTCAGAGACTTCCAGGAGGGATTTTACCATCGTATTAGGCACTATTTAAACAAATGCTTCGTTGTAGCCACGTTTCGAAATTTGTCACTCCTAGGACCTTTGACCCCTGAGTCAACCTTGAAGGTCAAGGAAAGAAAAAAGGGATCAGAAGACCTTACGATCGACTATGGCACCTTTTCAAACATATGATTCGATACCTTTCTAGCCTCATTTCAATTTTTGTCACCATTTTTACCTTTGACCCCTGAGTAACCCTTAAAGGTCAAGGGATGAAAAGAGGGATCTGATGACCTTTCCATCGACATTGTCAACTTTTTAAACCTGCGATTCGACACGTTTGTAGCCTGGATTCTCTTTCTCCATCCCTGTGACCTTTGACCTCTGAGTTAACCTTGATGGTCAAGAGATGAAAAGAGGGATTTGAAGACCTTAAAATCCACCTTGTCATCTTTTTAAACCTATGATTCGAAAGTTTTGTAGCCTCATTTCACCTTTTGTAATCACTGTGACCTTTGACCCCAGATATACCCTAGAAGGTCAAGGGATGAAAAGAGGAATCTTATGACCTTTCCATCGACATTGGCACCTTTTTAAACCTATGATTCGACATGTTTATAGCCTGCATTCATTTTTTCCATCCCTGTGACCTTTGACCTCTGATTTACCCTCGAAGGTCATTAGATGAAAAGAGGGATATGAAGACCTTAAAATCGACCTTGGCACCTTTTTAAACCTATGATTCGACAGGTTTGAAGCCGTGATTCATTTTTTGTAACCCCTGTGACCTTGACTGTGACCTTTCAGGGGTCACAGTTGCAATTTCTAACCTCAATAGTTCTTCCATCGTGTTCTTCGTGTCCAAAAACCTATTAGTCGAAAGTTTCGCTAAATAATTCCATCTTTTTTGTACTTCGAATATTTTAACATTGAAAGCCCATAAGGCAAAATTTGGATTTTAGGTTGGACCCTATTTCTGGGGTCAAAAGGTCATATTTTTTATATTTTGCTTAGACTCAACAAAACTTACATCCTTTTTCTAGCCAGGTACCGAATTTCATCCTTGTGGCTCGAAAGGAAGTGTCTAAAATTATAGGTTAGAAATGACACACGATCAATGGGACACTCTGTATAAACCTACAAGAAAACATGCACTTAAACATAAGCAAAACCATTTCACGAGTTAATTAATAACTTAAGAATCATCTACGCACGCAAGGTGTCACAAAAATCCATATCTACGTAATACCCTGCGAGTCACGGCGAGGGTGTGTGGCAGGGAGTGAAAATCAACCAAACATGCACTACTGTCATGCAACTAAGAGCTACATTGTAACTACTTCATGAAAACATGTTAGATATACGATTTACGTTCAGCTGGATGACCAGTATCTACATTGTAATGAAGTGATTACTGGTTAGAAAGCCTTTCTCTTAATATATTTACATCTGTATTCCCTAGCATGTCATCATCATCATCGGTCAACAATCCTAGGATTGGTTTGACGCAGCCCTCCACTCGATTCTTCTGTCGGCCAACCTCTTCATATTGACGTAGCTCCTCTCTTTCACGTCCTTTACGACCTGTTCTATGTATCTCATACGAGGTCTGCCTTTTCCATTCTTCCCGTTCACTTTTCCCTCGACGATTGTCTTCACCAGGCATTCGTGTCTTAAGATGTGGCCGATTAAGTTATCCCGTCTTCTTTTTAATGTTTTCAGTAGACATCTCTTCTCTCCAACTCTTCTTAACACTTCTTCTTTTGTCACTCGATCGATCCATTTTATCTTCATCGTTTTCCCTAGCATGTATGGTTTAGTTAATTAAAATCCATGCTTCATGCACTACAGTTTAATCTAACAATATTTCACCTAGCTATCACATTTCTATGCTCTCTATTAAGTTCTCGTATGGCGTGAGAAAAAAATTCCTTTTTAAATTTGTCGGTACGACAGCGACAACAATCTCTCTAATCCATTTTATCTGATCAAATTTAGCATAAGATGGAGAGGGCTTTTCAATATATATCTGTGATCCCTAAAGAATATATCCGTTTTAAATTTATGCAGGATATTTAATCGGTAATTTAACCTACGATCTGATAATGATTCCTTACCAAATGAATTCAAGATACCTTGTAAGATTGATTCACCACGAGGTTTCCCCAACAAAAACACCACAAGTGCTCTCAAGACGTCGGGACGTGGATTGAAACTATCCATTTCGACATTTGGAACGTACATTTTCGCGTACTCAGCCACGGAGAAAACCACACAGTATGACAGGACCGCGTCTTTAAAGGCTGTTCCCCTTTAAATTAAAAAACTAAAAAACACTCAGGCTGTAGTTTCACTTTCACTCAAAGCCGCGTCTCTAATGACCACCTTGACAGCGGTACATTGAAGAAAATGCCCCGGGGGCCCACCGCTGCACACATTCAACGCAAAAGGCGACTTTCGACCCTCCTTCACCCCTCGCCGAGAATCACAGAAGAAGAAAAGCAACCAGCTCGAATGCGAGCACGCCTTGATACGTCCGTAAAACTGCCCAGCTGTGAAACACGCCTACAAGTTCCTCGCTCGGCCGTGTTGATGTTTCCAAGAGGCTCTCCTTGCTGGCTGACGTAGTCATTTGCACTCGCTACACTGTAAAAAGTTTATCTGATTTTAATGTACAAAAGCGATCTGAATTTCAGATGCAACATTTTTAAGACAGTATATTTTTAATTTCACCACTAATATTTTGTCTAAAAATAAGGCTGGTGTAGGACTGAAAATCAGACTCGGTGAGAATTAATTTGTGATAGGCCCATGCTGAAATTAAGACAGCCCTGGTCTAGTAATAATGCGGGTTGCTACTGAAATTCAAGCCTACTTTGACGAGATGTCTTATTTTAAGGTAGGTGCAGGACTAAAAATCAGACCAGGTGGGACTTATTTTAAGATCTAAAAGGCTCATCTACATCTACATAATACCCTGCAAGCCACCATAAAGTTGCGTGGCAGGGGGTGAATTCTCACCAAACATACACTACATATCATGAATTTAAAAGGATTAGTATTTATATATTAGTCTATAGTGCAATATTTAAAAAGATTAAAATAGCAAACTAAGCATGCAAAAACGTGCTGTTAGTTGGGTTACCTTCAAGTCCCAACATGGAACTACCTATGCTATGAATTGAATCTCTCGTATTGGGTATATTTACCGTTATTCATATCCTTAATTGAACGAGAGAAAAAGGACATTTTGAATCTTTCAGTTCGGCAATCAATTTATCTAATTTTGTGATCATGGTCCAGTCTACCATAGTAAGTTGGGGTTTGCAAAATAATTGAACATCAGCACTGAAAATATGGTCTTGGAATTTGTTTAAGAGATTAAGTCTGAATTTCAACCTGCGATCTGACAATGATTCCCAATTAAATTCTTTTAACAGACTGGTTACGCTAGTAAGGTTATCGTACCGTCCCTTTAGAAATCTTGCCTATCTTCGCTACACACGTTCAAGTTCGTTATTTTGACCGATTTCGTAGGGATCCCATACACTGGCAGCATATTCCAAATGAGGACTAACAAGGGAAAAGTAGCTGATTTCTCGCACATGATCGTCACATTTACCCAGTAGGTACTCTTTTGATGAATCCCAGCTTACGATTAACAATCGACAATGATTACTCATGCTGAATTTAAGACCAGGGCTGTCATAAATTCAGCATGGACCTATCTTAAAATAAGTCCCACGTAGCAACACGGGTTGCTATTGAAATTCAAGCCTAATTTTCGGAGATGCATAATTATAAATACTACATATTTTAACACTTCACACGAATACGAACCAAAAGCCTAACTTTACATATTTTTACTCGAAGATTCTGTTTCACTGACTAAATTCTTCAACAGAGCAAACATATGAATTTCTATTGAAAAATATTCCAGGACTGAAATGGGAACATATTCACAATAACTTCAAAGATGATATGGAAATTTGTACTTTTATTGGGAGCAAAGTAATCCATACAAAGTCTTCGATACCACATATGTGTTCCAGTATCTACAAACCGAGGCAGGAACAGTCACTTGACGAGGGCAACTATTTTTTAGTTCTTACAACCCTGCCACATAGACAAAATAAGGAAGTTTAGTCTCAGGATACGTCAATCAGATACACCTGGCTCCCTTCTGCAAACATATAAGTATCAACGCCACATTCTCACACCATTAATTCATCGCACGAAACTTATTTCACCTACATACAATGAAATTTGACTAGACTTCGAATTTGACTTCTTTACGTTTCGTAATCCTTGTTGAATTCCATCTCTCTGGTTACGCTCCGCCCATCAATCTTTGCTATTGGCTGGTTAGCTACAATTGCGGAGCCAACCAAGACGTGCTTATTTTCATCCCGCGGATGATCTGAATTTCAGATCTCAGCCATCTTATTTTCAATATGCAGTAGTTAGGTTCTTAAAATAAGACGGAGGTGTATCTAATTTTCAATCATGTTGAGTCTTAAATTTAGACCACTACCGTAGAATCAGACTGCGTTTAAATTCAGATCTCGTTGAAAATCAGATATACTTTTTACAGTGTAACAGTCCTGCAAAACACGGAATCAATTTCGCTTCGACGGACTCTGCGGCTTCAATTGAAGATGATAGTTGTTCAGGACGCCTTATCTGTGTCATTTGTGGTGTCCGTTCAGCTGCATATCAGGCATGATACCCTTGCCATTTAGATCTCGCCATCAACGGTCAACAAACAATCCTAGGATTGGTTTGACGCAGCCCTCCACGAGGCTCTCTCATCAGCCAACCTTTTCATATTCGGAAAGTTCTTCTCTTTCACATCCTTTTCTGCTTGTGAAGTTGATTCATCGCCAATTGACTGGCGAAATTCAAGTCTAGGTGACGGCGCTCAGATCAAACCAGTGAGGCTAGATGACCAATCGGAAATAAGAATATCTCCTTTTTTCTATTCTCGTTGAATTTTTTCGGCCACATTCAGAAGTTATATCCGGTTTCTCTCCATGCCTACATCCGTGTTCATACTCACGCAACACGGCCAAATAACTTTCACTGTATACCCATGATAAATAAATAAGCGTAACCAGCCTATTAATGAACTGAAATAGGAATCATTATCAGAACGTAGACTGAATTATAGGCAGTATGTAAACAGATTATACGCTTCTGAATATATTCTATTATGCAACTAGTATTACAACAATTACTTTCCAATACATTATTTTACTGATGACGTTAAAACAATTTACGAACTTCAACTTACACAGGTAGACTAGACCTTGAACATAAAATTGATTAGTAAGACGAAAGGTTTAAAAAGTTGTTATATCCTTGCGCAATTAGGGATATGAACATTGTAAATATATTCCATAATGCATGCAGTAGTATATCAATGGATAGCATAGGTATGTAGGAAAAACACTTTCAGGTAATCCAACTGTTTCTGCTTGCTTGCTTGCTTTACTCATTGATTTTTTTTAAATTGTTATCTTTCGACTAGAATCCAGCTACTAATCATTTTTAAATATGGCAAGTGACGCACGTTCGGTGTGAATTCACCCCCTGCAACACGCCTTCATGGTGGCTTACAGGGTGTTATGTAGTTATAGAATTTCCTTAAAACGCACAGCATTTGCCATTCTTCCATTAATCAGATGTGAAACGTGCTAATGCATGCACAGCGAGGAAGGGCAAAGGCTAAGAAAAGGTTTTCCTAATGAGTAGCTTGGGGCATACGCACCGATCTTCACTTTAATTGCCGCAGTCCCTGTAAGCCGACATGTGGGTGAACTTGGGTGGAAAAACCCAACACCAACTCAACTGTTTTTTACGCACCCACCATTAGACAATGATTCTTCCTCAACAAAACGTACAGGAAAAGCAATTTGTGAGTTTCAACCACTTGCAGGAAAAGCAATTTCTAAGGAGTTTCAACCTAAACAAACCACTCAAGTAATGTTACTCAGTAAACTATCTAATGAATGGTTTCCTGATCAACGGCCATTAATCATTAATTAATTTTCACCTTTCAGCATTTTTTCTGCCAAAAACAGTTTCTCCACCCAGAGAAGTGTGCCACGTTAAATATAAAAAATAAAATTACTCCTTGAAATTAAATAGCTTTGAATAAAAGCATGGTTATGGTTCACCTGACGTCATATGCCTTTGGAGAGGCTTGTATGGCACAATGTAGATGTAGATTCAAATAAAAATTCTAACTGTTTCCTGAACTCATGACTTTTTCGAATATTTATCCCTGACTTTCAGCCATTGAACGTGAAATTACGATTTGGTGGAACCAAATTTTTTATTCCTTTTAGTACCCTGAGCCCAAAAGGGGATGTGAACCTTAAAATACAGTTTCTAGATGAAACTGTGTTTTTAAATGGAAATTTTTTACTGCAATGCACAGCACGAGTAAATCACACTATCAAAGCCATCGCCATAGGCATCGAAAGAAGAGGGAGACTACTGGTGTAGTGTTTCCAATAAAGAATGTCCATCATAGGGTAATCATCTCATTAATAATTGAAAATTAAGGCAAAGAACTGAAGTGGTTGGTTTGCTCCGGCAATCCAGCCTTCGTGTTGACAAACGGGACTGACAGACACTACTTACTAAAATGCGCGAGGTGTAATTATTAATTGAAATTAGGCTATTATACTGCAGCTGACTTTGTTTGTACAAATGTATTAGAACCCACGGTAAAGACCGACAGAGATGAAGATAGTATGTTTGCAACAGAGTATAGTAAGATTTCAAATTAACCTTGTCAATACATTGTATGCTGAAAGCTAATGAAAAGGCAAGCGGCAGGGAATATTTTATAGCAAAATGCAAGAAATAATATACAAAACACCGATTGACGTTAGCCCTTCACAATCCAAGCAACTTAATTTTTCCAGCAGATAACGAATCCACAACTCTTCAGCACATAAAGAGCAATTAAGCTATGACATTCATGTGTTGCATGAGTTTAAACTCCGCAAAAAGGTGCAAAAAACTTTAAACTCATTTCCTTGCCAGCATGATGTTAAGAAGTAATGAGTTTTTCAGCTTCTCAGATTTCTTAGAGAAGAGGTATTCACAGGACCCAAAGGAGGTCACAGCAGTTTCTATTTTTCCGGGAGAAATGAGTGTTACGCAATTAGCGGGAGTTGTTAATTATGAGCAGAATGCAAAAGTGGTGCTGAAACGTTGAGTCACGAATCATGAAAACTTCACGTTGTCCGCTTGATCTTTTTCTCTTCCTAGTCCCTTTCTCGTGAGCCACGGTACAGGAAAAAAATTTTTGATAGAGGCGTAATTTTCTTACATTTACATTGGCATAATTTCACGCAAGCCACCATAAAGGTCTGTGGCAGGGGATGAATCCACAGCAAATATGCAATACATACCATGGTTCTCGCGGCTGCGCTTAAAGCCACCGAGAGCCACTGGGTTGCGGATAGTGGGTCGACCTCTAGATATAGAGGTTCACTGCGAGATAAGCGAGCTTACTCGTCGAATAAGCAGTCGTGGACAAAAAGCGACGGCATTCAGAGGGGGTATTAGTCTATCCCTGGGTAAGGTAGGCCTTTAAATAATACGGAACCTTTGTAGATGCCGTGACTTGGCGACGGGAGGCCGCCAATAAGTACGCTTCTCATCACACGGAGGAGAGGGCAGCAGCTCTTCTTCACATGAGTGAAGGTGGAGACCACAGTGGTCGGTAGACCTACACTCATTTCACTACAGTCGTGGTAACATTTACTTTAACGGCTAATACTGCGATGTGGAAGGCAGTGGGAAACCACCACATTATTATCCCGAGGAGTCGCAGCCACTCCACTCTTTCCTTTACTATCAAGATGTGATGGCACCCTCTCGAGTAAAATATTCCGGAGGTGAAATAGTCCCCCATTCGGATCTCCGGGCGGGGACTACCCGAGAGAGTACATCAGTCAAGTGAAATAAACATTTTAGGGTAGGAACATGGAACGTGAGATCGCTTCGGACCTGTGGAAGACTGGAGGATGTTAAGGTGGAAATTCGAGGAATGGACCTCGATGTATTAGGAATCAGCGAAATGATATGGCCCGAGGAAGGAGACTTTTGGAGCGGTAGTTATAGCATTATTCACACCGAATCACTGAAAGGCAACGCTGGAGCAGGCATAATGCTCAGGAAGAGTGCAGAACTGCGCGTGAAGAGCTTCCTGCAGAAGGTACAGTGAAAGGATAATAAAGGTGATGATGGAAACTAAGCCTACAGATACCATTGTGGTACAAGTTTACATGCCTGAAGGAGAGGTAGACGTCTATGACGATATCACGGTAGTTTTAAAATAGTTAAGAGGAGACGAAAACCAAATTATTTTAGGAGGCTAAAACGCTATTTTCGGCGAAGGTCAAGACGGAAGAATAACAGTAAATATAGCTTGGGAAATCGAAATGAAAGAGGAGAAAGACTGATGGAGTTCTGCACACAACACAAATTGGTGGTGGCAAACACATTGTAAAAACCACCAATGGAGAAGATACACATGGAAAATGCCAGGAGACAGAAGAAGATGCCAAATAGATTACATTTTAGTGAAGTAGAGATATAGAAACCAAGTGAAGGACTGCAATAGCTACCCTGGGGCAGACATCAACAGTGACCATAATTAAGTGATGATGAAATGCCATCTAAAATTCAAGAAATTGAAGAAAACAAATTCAAGAAGAAAGACTAAAGGAGGTTCAACATCAGCTGGCATTTCAAAAGGCAGTGTGAAATAACATAGGAGAGAACCTGAATGAGAAATCCGTGGAAGAGCGTTGGGAAAACAAATGTGGACTACAGGAAGCCGCAAAAGAAGTTCTTGGAAGAAGAAAAGTTTCCAAGAAGAAGCCATGGATCACTGAGGAAGTCTTAAACTTGTTAGAAGAGAGAAGAAAGTACAAGAATGATAAAACTGAAGAAGGGCAGCTTTACTACATAAGAATATGAAACAAAATAAGTTATAGGATAGTGAGGAACCACTTCAAGGAACGGAGCGCAAGATGCAATGCCATTAGGGACAAGAATGGAGAAATTTTGATTGAAAACGAGGGCAAAGTGAAGAGATGGAAACAATATCTGGAAAACTTATGCAACGGAATATATCTTATCACGAAAGAGATTGAAGAGGAAATCCAAGTCGAAAAGGATGATATGGGAGCATCAATATTAAGATCGGAATTCGACGCCGCAGTAAGGGACCGTCGGACGAATAGGGCTTCTGGTGTTGATGATGTTCCTGAAGAACTAATTAAAAATGCAGGAGAGAAGACATTAACCCATCTCTACAAAACCATCTGCGAAATGTAATCAACGGAAGAAATTCCAAGGGACTTACAGAAAAACATCATCATTCCTATTCCCAAGAAGAAGAGAGCGGAGAAATGCGAACATTTTAGGACTATAAGCCTGACGACACATGCATCGTATATGCTGACCAGGATCATCTAAAGAAGAATAGAACGAAAGGCAGAGGAGTTCCTGGATGAAGATCAAGTCGGATTCAGGATAAGTGAGGGTACAAGGGAAGCAATATTGGCCCTCAGGCTGCTCATAGAGAAGAGAATGGAGAAGAACAAGCCGACGACGTTCATTGCATTCGTGGATTTAGAGAAGGCTTTTGACAACGTGCATTGGGATTCAATGCTTGGAATTCTGAAGGGAACTGGAGTGTCCTACAATGACCGAAGTTTTACTCACAGTCTGTACAAAAACCAGGTAGCTGTAATTAAATCTGGACCCAGCTGTGAAGAGGCAAGAATAAGGAAAGGAGTGAGACAAGGCTGTACACTGTCTCCCGTAATTTTTAATGTTTACATCGAGAGAGCCATCAATGAAATCAAAGAGAAGTCTTCTGGAGTGGCTATCCACGGAGAAAAAATAAGCATGCTGCAATTCGCTGATGATATAGCACTCATAGCAGAGACAGAGAGGGATCTGAACAAGACTCTAGTAACCATGGAAAGGACAATGGCCAGACATCAGCTGAAGATAAATAAGAATAAGACTAAGATTTTGGTGTGAAGCAAGAAAGAAGAGGCCAATATCAATGTCAACCTAGGAAAACAAAAACTTGAAGAGGAGAAAGAGTTCTGTTATCTAGGAAACCGAGTAACCAACGATGGACGAAGCAAGAAAGAAATAGTTAGTAGAATAGCCCAGGCAAAGAGGGCATTCTATCAAAACAAGAATCTCTTTACAGCTGGAAATACAAGCTTAGAAGTAAGGAAACAGTTCATCACGACATACATCTGGAGCATGTTTCTTTACGGCAGTGAGGCATGGACGATGACAGCAGCGGAGAAGAGAAGGTAGAAGCATTTGAAATTGGTGCTACAGAAGAATGCTGAAGATTAAATGGAACGACCGAGTAAGTAACGAGGAAATCCTAAGAAGAGTGGGAGAAAAGAGAAGTCTGCTGACAACTCTAAAAAGAAGGACAACTTAATCGGCCACATCTTGAGACACGATGGCATGAAGAAGATTATCGCCTAGGGAAAAGTGAACGGGAAGATTGGAAAAGGCAGACCTCGTATGAGATACATGGAACAGGTCGTAAAGGACGTGAAAGAGAGGAGCTATGTCAATATGAAGAAGTTGGCCGATAGAAGAATCGAGTGGAAAGCTGTGTCAAACCAATCCTAGGATTGTTGACCAATGATGATGATACCATGGTTACAAAGACTTAGTAGTTATGTTCTTGTAGGAACATAACGATCTAAAAAGATTTAAGGATAAAAGTAGACGCATATGCACAAACATGCTGTAAAGGCCGTTTTACACGGTCATTGACACTGCGCAGGCCGTTGCGAGAACACCTGCGCAACAAATATTGCGCCGTGTAAAGCGACGACTTGCGAGGACAGGCAGCGCCACTGCGCGAACGCTTGCGAGCAAATTAGAACATGTTCTAATCTGATTACGTGCATTCGCGCAAGTGCTAAGTTTATTTCTCTCGCTAGATGGTGCTGATGTAACGGCATCGAACTGCCAGGGGAATTCTGGCAATTAATCAGGTTGTAGACGAGTGAGTTGGGTGATTTTGTTTGCACTCAACTCCTCAGATAGTGAATAAAGTGCAATAATGATGAACTGAGCGATTAATCACGTGGAAGCTTAAATTTCGTGCGCAAAGGAAGAACCTGTTACCTTGGCCCACATCCGTTCGTTCGTGCTGCAAATTTTGGACTAAGAATACGGAACTAGGGTCTCCACTATTATGTTTAGACTATGGCTTAAAAAAATATTTTAAAGTGGTGGTGATCTATCGCATCTTTCACGTCCAATCAATTGCTACTTGACAGACATTGACGTTATGCGATATAATGACGGTATTACCGCTACTGAACGGTATATTGTCACTGACATAATGCACCGACAATTGCACCGTGTAAAGCTATCAAGCAAGGGTCCTCGCAATTTTCTACGTCACGGACTTTCGCAGATGACTGTTCAAACGGAATCAGCATCAACTTGCGCAGTTTCAACGACCGTGGTGTAAAACGGCCTTAAGACGGATGGAAATGACCTCATTGATGCAACTGATGATGATGCCAATGCATTGAAATCCTGATTGTGCCACTGTCATTCGTAAGCCAACGATATTCATAATGCTACGAAAAATTGATTCAGAAGCGTACGATATGACCTGAGAATCCCATATACTAGCGGCGGATTCCAAGTCAGGCGTAAGAAGTAAGAAAAGTAGCCGATTTCTCGTGTATGATAGTCTTTTGACAAATCCCAGCTTGCGTGGGGAGGAGAGGGATGAAGTGCGCAATCCCTCTCAGCCGGGGTGCCGATCGCCCACCCCCCTGATGACACACCACTAAACGGACCCTCGAAGCCAACCACGCCGCGCCATGGGAAGTTTACGGAGGGCTCAAAGACGCCACGTCCAAATATCTTTATGGCGCGCATCTCAGAGCGTGTGCCTCTGGAGATGAAAGGAACAATGGACGGATGCCGTTAAAACTGAGGAGTTCCGAGAGGAAACGAACGATGGGTGGGCAGAAGATCCGATGTGTGAGATGCTTATGCTGTGGAATGTGTCGGAAAGAGGGCGAGGAACCGTCGTCGCTTTAAAAACAGTCAGTTTTCCTTTTCTATTCATCTACATCTACATAACACCCTGCAAGCCACCTCAAAGTTGAGTGGCAGGGGGTTAATTCTCACCAAACATGCACTACACATCATGCATAAAAACGTATTAGTATTAATATATTAGTCTACACTGCAAAATTTAAAAAGATAAAAATAGCAAACTACGCATGTAAAAACGTGCTCTTAGTTGGGTTACCTGAAAGTCCTTACACCATAATGCAACTACCTATGCTATGGATTTAATCACTCGTATTGGGTATATTTACCGTTATTCAGATCCCTAATTGTACGAGGAAAAAAGGACATTTTGAATCTGTCAGTTCGGCAGAAATTGAGGAATTGCCTCAGAGTTTCCACCGCTATTCCTTCGGGTGCAAGTTTTCATAGGATAGTCTCAGATATCTACGGCCGAACGACATAAATTTACTGAGGAGAAAATAACGCAGCGATTAAAAGTAAAAATTCATTTTTAGGAGTAACTTTAGTTTCACCGACTACCTGTCTACAAAAGGTAGAAGTACATATTCAGAATAAAATCATTGACAACATGAGGACTTTGTTTATAATAATACTTTAGTTATTTTAAATGAAAATACGAGCATAATACTGAGAAGGGTGAATTTAAAGTAAACCAGGGCCAAGTCGAATCCTATCAAAAGGAAATAATTTCACCTTGTCAAACTGAGCGCGAGTTTTCTCACCCAAGGTGAAGATTTACGAATTCCTTGTCCTGACCCGCCTATTGCAAGGCAATTTCTCGTGGTTTTTTTTTATTTTTACATCAGATAATTAAACATCGTTCTCTCAAATGAAGGCTAATAATCAGGAATAAATTTGAAGACACTGATGACTGCACAATGAACACACAAGAATATTAGCGCATGCAATGTAAATCACCTTTTAGTGAGAACTGTCACCAAACTTCAATTCGTTGAAATGCCAATTCTTCTCCTTCCTCAATTTCGATTGCGGAACTAACATCTCTCAATTAGTGCCATTCACGTGACTTTATCCGGTATCGAACTCTCAAACTTCCAGAGTTGACCTTCAGAAAAATCATTCGGAAACCCGGGTTATGGGTGAGTTTAGATTTTGCGGTGGAATTTTATATAAGTTTGTATGATCCAATACATACTATAGAAAATGAAATACAACAAGATTAGAGAGATCCAGTTGTTATTTGTTATTTACTTTTATATGAACTTATATCATTCAATAAAAAGCGCATAACCGGGATACATTGCACATTAGATCAGCCAACAGAACTTTCTTTACAGACTTAAGCACATTGGGGAATTATAGGAGAGGAAAACAAAGTAATCAAGTTGTCATTGTCACTGTCAAAATATAGAATTTGAAATTGACTGCCAACATATAAGATACAGTAACCCAGTCATATACGCCAAAATTTCTGTTTCGGAAAACTACGGGGAAAACTAAAAAAAAGAAGGATTATCCAGCCACACATTTAGAACATAGTTGAGAATATTGGCAGGAATGGTTCGACCAATAAACACAATTTTATCGGAGAGAATCAAACATATTTAGTGCTATCGTAGGATAAAAAGGCCTGAAGTAATGAAAAGACTAAAGTGGAATTTCAGAGGGATCATTTAACGCCAATTATAAAGTGCTTGAACGGCAAAAAAGTACCCGTGTTCTCTGCCCAGTTAGATGAACCATATCGTCAGCAAGCAGCACGGTCCTCCTTGGAGCGAAAACTGAAACTTAAAACAATTGAAGGAGCATTGTCGAGAGGAAATTCTCATTTCCTTTTAGGTCGCTGCGGTCGATTCCGCTGGGAGGCATCGACGCCAATGAAAGAAACATTCATCTACATCTACACGATACCCTGCAAGCCACCACGAGGGTGTGTGGCAGGGGGTGAAGATCATCAAGCATGCAATACCGACATGCAAACAAGAAACTATAGGGTCTCTTGCAACTAGGTTGTTAGTATCTATAGTATTTAAGGGATTAATACATGCACGCTGCACGTAGTCGCCCATGTCGGCACTAACGACGCCGCGAAACCGCCGGGGGTCCGAGGATGTAATGGATTCCGTAAGGGATCTATGCTCCGAGTTCCACCGTGTTCGTGGAGGTCTGGGTAATGATATGAGGCTGACTATATGTAACGTGGTACCTAGGACGGATCGGGGGTCGATGGTTTGGAGCCGAGTTTTAGGCATAAACCGGAGACTCCGTGAAGTCTGTGGGAGCGAGAAAGCTGAGTTTTTGGACCTCGGGCCGGAGCTGGAAACGTGTCGGGTGCCTATGAATCGCTTGGGTGTCCACTACACGACCGAGGCATCGTCTAGGGTAGCGCGTATGATACTGGAGCATACACGTAGGGTTTAGCTCAGGTGGTAGCCCAGAGTGCAGGTCAATCCGCGGGGGAAAAACGTGCAAGAATTTGACAGAACATGCAGAGTAGTTTTAGAAGGTCAGAGAAAAACACATGGAGAGAACGAACATGATAATTCATCTAAGGTAATAGGTAGACCAAACAGTTTGTCCGTCAAAAAATTATCGAGGAAAATTTTAGTTGGAAAGGAGCACCAAGAGAGAAACAGATTGGAAGAAAAAATTTCAGTGATAGTAGTGAATTGTCGTAGTATAAGAAATAAAGTAGCAGAATTTCACCACCTCATAGAGAGTACTGATGCAGATATAATCATAGGTACAGAAAGCTGGCTTTCGAAGGACACATCAGATCATGAAGTATTTCCGAAATGTTTTACCGTATACAGAAAGGATAGAGTAAGCAGAAACGGAGGAGGAGTATTCATAGCTGTGAAGGACCCGTATGTCAGTAGAAGAGAACTTGCGAAATGTAGAAAGTATTTGGTGTTCCGTTAAAAGTAAAAGTAGTAACGCAAAAAAGATATATGTAGGTGCATATTACAGGCCACCGGACGCAGACGTCAACTCTATAATGGAACTAGAGTCAGAGATACGTACATTACTTTCTGGGAAGAATGATAGAGGAATAATAGTAGGCGGAGATTTCAATCTCCCTTCGATGGACTGGAATACGTGTAGTTTCATTACAGGAGGTAATGATAAGGAACTCTGCGAATCACTGTTGAAAACCTTTACGTCATATTCTTTACAACAGCTAGTAACAAAACCGACCAGGGGAAACAACATTCTAGACTTATTAGCAACAAATATACCCGAAAGAGTTCTAAATACAGTTAGAGACATAGGAATTAGTTATCATAAGATAGTGCATGCGAAATTTATTGTAGGCGTTGAAAGACATTATAAACCAAGGAGGAGGGTATACTTATTTGGCAAGGCTAATTACGACGGTATGAAAGAGGAATTAAGGGAATCGTCTAATGTATTTAGCGAACAAAGCAAAGGATTAGATACAGAGGATTCGTGGAGAGAATTTCTTGAGGTCACCCATAAAGCAGTTAATAAATACATACCAAGTAAATTCATAAGTGATAATACAGAGCCGAGGTGGTATAAGGCGGAGGTTAGGAAATCACTAAAGCGACAAAGGGTATGCCACGCTAGGATGAAAAATGCAGGACGGGGTCTATCGGTAGAGGAAAAAAATGAGTTAGATCAAAACTATAAAAAATCGAGAGCATTAGCAAGGAAATCATGTCGGCAAGCGTTATCACATTTCAAGAGCATGATGTTAGGAGAATATTTAGATAGCAATCCTAAAGCGTTTTGGTCATATGTGAGAGAGCTTCAGGGAAATAGGTCCACAGTGCACACACCAAAAACGATAAAGGAATTAGAGTTACCAGCAGTGTAGAAAAAGCCAATACTTTAAACACCTTCTTCCAAAGGGTATTCAACTCATCGTCACACAACAAAGTGGAACCACCGCCGAACACTTTCAGTGAGCAAATGCCCGAAATAAAAATTTCATATCGCGGAATAGAGCAGCATTTAAAAAGCATTAGTATAAACAAATCACCAGGTCCCGATCAAATTCCCTCCAGAGTATATAAAACATTAGCTTCTGAAATAGCCCCATATCTAGAAATAATATTCAATAAAACACTAAAGAACCACACAGTACCCAAGGATTGAAAAGTAGCTAACATTACACCTATATTTAAAAGCGGTGATAGGGAAGAACCTAGTAACTACAGACCCATTTCACTCACGTCAATCTCTTGTAAGATATTTGAGCACATTGTAGTCAGTTCGATCATGGGGCATTTGGATAGTCAGGGATTACTCATAAGCAGCCAACATGGGTTCCGGAAAGGTAGATCTTGCGAGACACAATTAGCTTTATTCGTACACGATATTTTAGTCTACAGCGAAAACAGTAATGAAGTTAATGCGATATTTTTAGATTTCAAAAAGGCATTCGATAAAGTTCCTCATGATAAATTAATCTTGAAGTTAGAGAGTTTTAGTATAAATAAAGACGTTGTGTGTTGTGTAAGAGAATTCTTAAGTGGACGAGAGCAGAGGGTTGTCATAGATGGTATCATGTCAGACACAATCAAAGTCACATCGGGAGTTCCCCAGGGTAGCGTAGTAGGTCCGCTCCTATTTCTACTATAAATTAACGATTTAGGTACCGTAGTTAGTAGTAAGCTTAGACTCTTTGCAGACGATGCGGTAGTGTATAGGGGTATATCAAGAGAAGAAGATAGGAAATCGCTTAGCAAAGATTTAGATGCAATTCAAGAGTGGTGCGACAAATGGCAGTTAGAGGTTAACCTTAAAAAGTGTGTAGCTATCAATTTTTGGAGGAGGAATAATTCGATAAAGCGTACCTATAAAATTAGTAACACGAAGATCGAAAACGTAGAAACCATAAGATATTTAGGCGTAACAATCACTAAGGATTTATCGTGGGGAAGACACATCAGGGAAATATGCGGCCGAGCGAAGAGAAAGCTAGGATTTATAAAAAGAGTACTAGGGAAATGTGATGAGAAGACAAAGAGCGATGTTACTTTTCACTATTTATGCCCCACCTTGAGTATGCAGCCAGTGTATGGGATCCTAATGAATTAGGTTTCATTCGAGAACTAGACAGTGTGCAGCGTAGATCAGCTAGGTTCGTTAAAAGATATTACGATAGGTTGAGTAGCGTTATATAATTAAAACAAGAATTAGGGTGGGAATCATTATCAGAGCGTAGGTTAAAGTACAGATTAAATCTATTAGAGAAATTTCAATCGGATTGCTTTACTGAAGATGTTAGGCACATATTAAAAACACCAGCTTATTATGCTAGATTCGACCATATAAATAAGATAAGAGAGATAGATTCTCGTACCGATAGATTCAAATGGCATTTTTCCCCCGTACTATAAGAGAACAGAATAGGCAGCATAGGAAAGGGATGGTAGGGAAAATATTTTGGAGTATTCTGTAGTGCATGATGCATTTATTAACCCCTCAAATACTATAGGTACTTACAATCTAGTTGCTTGTTTGCATGTTAGTAGTCCATGCTTGGTGATCTTCACCCCCTGCCACACACCCTCGCGGTGGCTTGCAGGGTATCGTGTAGATGTAGATGTAGATGCATGATGCACTAAAGACTAAAAAATTTCCCCTACTATACATATCCCTTTGCTTAGATGCGTATTCTGTGCTTTTATAGTACGAGGGAAAAATTCCATTTTGAATCCATCGGTACGAAAATCTCTCTCTCCAATCTTATTTACCTGGTGGAATGTAGCATCATACGCTGGTGCTTTCAATATGTGCCAAACATCTTCAGTAAAGCTATCCGATTGAAATTTTTGTAATAGATTTAATCTGTACTTTAACCTACTCTCTGATAATGATTCCCACCCTAATTCTTTTATTAATTCTGAAACACTACTCAACCTATCGTAACACCTTTTAACGAACCTAGCTGCTCTACGCTGCACACTGTCTAGTTCTCTGATCAAACCTAATTCATTCGGACCCCATATACTGGCTGCATATTAATGGTGGGCCTAACTAGTGAAAAGTAACATCGCTCTTTTGTCTTTTCATTACATTTCCCTAGTACTCTTTTTATAAATCCTATCTTTCCTTTCGCTCGGCCGCATATTTACACATTTAACATAATCGTACACATCCCCGATGAACTTTTGAAGATTCGCTATTTAGTCATGAACGAGGGTCCGAACATGAAAGCAACACCTGGAGACTCTGATCATCAAATTGCTTTCCCTTGAGTAATTCATATCCAAGGGTTCGCGCCATTAGAATCTGAGCCTCCCTCACTCCAACCAACCCTAGGTCAACCCTCCCTCCGATGTCCTTCCCATCCCGGCCACGGGGTAATTGGTGGCGCTGGAGGGGGTCTCGGCGACGGCAACCGTTCCGAGGAGATAATGGAATTACGCGCAGCGAAGCGGGGTGGTATTTGGTGGTGGGGGTTGGTCGGAGGAGGAGGAGGCCATTGGATAAGGCTCGATGCGCTGCTCGGAGGTACGGCGGGACCTTGCTCGAGTGTATCACGGTGACATACTCGCTTCTGAAGATAAGCGATCGCATAAAGGGAGCTTGTCATTCCATTCCAAGGCGATATGCATCGCCCGAGGGATCACGCTCAGCTTATCGAGCAACTCAGCTGCTGAACCACGCTCTACGCTGAATATATATATTTATTTATTTCCACTACCACCGAAAACAGCACATGTGGTCTTTTTACATTGGGGTATTACCAATTTAACAACATCGAATTAGCACACACAGCCATGTCCTGAGTGGTGAAAAAACCCACTCAGGCGGGACTCGAAACCGCGAGCAGGCGAGGACTTAACCACGCCATCACCGGGGCCGACATATAATGGGGAACATGCACTATTTCGTATAACTCTTTGAATGTGAATTTTATTAGCTAAAATGTGCCTGGCGAAAATTTAGCTGAAGAATTAAGTTGTGTAACAAAGATATTACTCTTTGAGAAGTGTACCTTTTCGGCAGCTTAAAAACACGACGTCATCGCATGACGTCACGGTACGGTATCACTAAGGGCGTTGTTTATCTGTTTATGCGTGGAGATAAGCTGTTAAATGAATACTTGGCGATAACTTATGTATTTATCTCAGTTGTTTAATGCAATAAACGATTGTATTTCGATTTTTTATTCACGTAGTATGGATGGTAACAATCAAATCGTCCATTAATTATACAATGCTTGTTTAGTGCCCAAGAATTTCTACTACGTCTATGCAATCGCTGGTTTTTTTAGAAGAACGCCGCCGTAAGGGAGTCAACTAAAAGAAAGTGAGTCAACCACAAAAGTCGGAATGTGCTTTCTTAAGTTTTTAAGTTTAAGTTTTAAGTATTTTTTCAGTCATAGATTCGTTCGAGAAACGGCCTAAAACCTGAAAACAATATATTCACTTCGTTTTCTTTTAAAAATAAATGTCTATCTCTGTAGCAATATGGAACCTATACCGTGCAGTGACGTCAGGGGGCGTTTCATGTCACGTGACTTTCGTCGATTTCCGGGAACATTTTAATATCGTTTAATAATCTTTGTGGTGAACGTAGAAAAATTTGGCTTATATATTTAAATTGATGAGAAAATTTCGCATCAAGTACAACATTAATCTTCGAGGAATAAATTCATGCATATTCCCCATTCTACAAATTTTTGAACCGAGAAGTTCGGCCCTGGCACGGTCTCAGCTCCATTACCATTTCCCCTAAGCCAACGAATGATTACGTCGCAGAAGCAAGCCGGACGAAGGAGTGTTACTGAAGGTATTTAATACGAAATTTCGATGAGGTGTGATACACCAACTTCATATAAATCTCCAACTTAGTGAAGCATTATTAACAGCTAAAATTACTATTCAGGTACTCAGTATTATGTAAATGTGATAATTGGGATTAAATCTATTAATTATAAAATCACGAGCAAGAAAAGTCAATTTTTGTTTCAATGCAAGTATGAGAAGATAAAGAATGGAATCATTAGACGTAAAATCATAAGTGCAACACCAGTTAACAGGAAGCAGAGTGAAAGCGCACACTCTTCAATAGTTACCTTCAACATCTCACTTGGCATTAGTGAAAAAAATTATTACCATAACACAGCATAGACCGTGATATGCAACAGCTCTAAAACAACTTTAATGATGAACATGAACACAAATTATTCGATTCTGAGTCACAGCATAGTTCACGAAAATGTGATCCTCCCAGGTCGTTTGTAATGGTAGTGTAAACATATTTAGCCTCGTATCTTCTTCATCAGCAAAAAAGGCAATTTTTCCTCTTACAAAAGCTTTGATAGAAAATAAAGCCTTATTCTTATTTAGAGCATCGATTGACGATTGAAACTTCCGAGCACTGGTACGGTTCCAGGGATTGCATGGCACCCATTCCGTTTGTGCCACTGTCACTCAAATTTCTTTTTAGTTCAATCATATGCCTACGCTCGTTGGTATTCATTTTTTACGTTGTAAAAAATACTGTTGTGCACACTTTAACTATGTCGACTTAGGATGGATAGATTAACTGTTTTACACCAATTCTAAACAGTCATGTTTAGTACCACTCTTAGAATAGTATAAAACTACAGCCATCCGGAAAATATCAGGATTGTTTGCAGTTATTTGTAGAGCAGATATGATTAGGAATAACCTAATTGAGACAGCAGACTATTTACATTTTGCAAGACAAATAAACGCCAAATAAAGGCTCCGAGAGAGTAGATCGGGGGATTTTCACTCACCGCCACCCTCGAAGTGGAGAAGGACCGCTGAATCCCACAGTGGTGCCGGCGAAATTCGGGTGAGATGGTCCTGCAGCAATGGCATATATGATGAGTGAAATCCGGGCAGGAGGCTATGCTGCTTCGTAAGGCCACCCTGCAGCAGATGTGAAGCCAATGAGAATATGAGAATGTACATTTTGTATCATGCTTAAAAAGGATTAGTGACTAAATTCCAGTCTAAATTAAGCAATTTAAAAAAGGTTAAAAATAGCAAAGCAAGAATGAAAAATCATGTTATTTGGGTTAGCTTAACGTCCTTATACAAACATAGGACCAGTCTTCTGCTAAGTATCTGTGTAATTGTATTACAGTGTAATGTGAGCGGACTCTGGTTCTGCGTCTCCTGCATTTTTCCCCTGTAGTATAAAAGATCAGAAAAGGCAGTAGCAAAGGGATAGGTAGGGGAAATATTTTAGAGTAGTCTGTAGAGCATGACGCATGTATAAATCCCTTAAATAATATAGATACTAACAATCTAGTTGCATGAGACCCTCTATTTGCTTGTTTGCATGTCGGTAGTGCATGCTTGGTGATCTTCATCCCCTGCCACACACCCTCGCGGTGGCTTGCAGGGTATCGTGTAGATATAGATGTAGGTGAGGTAAAGGTAGGAATTCTCAGAGAACGAAGGAATGGTGGAGAGAAACCCGGCGTCGGCATTAGCCTCCTCATAATGAAAGGCGCCTAGGGGACCACGGCTTAGCGTCCCATCCGACGGACGGAGCACTGGACTCTACGTACTCTTCACAAGGCTCTCACAAAACACACACAAAATCTGGAAAAATCAGCCTTGGCTGGATTATCAACCCAGACCCTCGGAGAAGAAGTCCAGAACTGTAGCCACTCGATCCCTACGAAATTTTAGTGAGATATTGACTCTGCTATCAGGAGAAGGATAGAAAAATAACCCGAGGCAGATATTGGCCATGAACACAACTTAGCGATGATGAAATTCCATGTGTACTACAAGAGACTGAATAAAGCTCTAAAGAGAGTAGGGCAAGTAGAAAAGTTGAACAATTTTGGAAAACGCGCGACTGTAGACTCAAGAGGGAGAGTATTGAGGGAATATCATAAATACCGCGACCGCAGCTTTTGGGATAAGGAAAGTTGTCATGAGGAAGCAGTGGATCCTGTAAGAAGTCAATGGCCTGATTGTAGGGAGAAGAGGAATGCGAAAAATGCCGAAGATCAAATCTGCTGCAAAAGAATAAGAAATTAAATAAGCCGTGACACGAAAAAAACCAAGAGAAAGGTGGATGAAGGAATTATGAGAAGATATACGAGAGAAACTCACTCATGAAAATGCGGAAGATGCTTACAGGACGGCGGGAAAATACTTTGGAGAACTAAATTTGATATCATTATGGATATCTTTGAAATAATTTTAATTGAAAACGAAGGTAAAATGAATAATTCACGGAATATTTGGGAAATATATGCAACCGAAAGAATCTCAGAGTCAAAGTAATCAATAAGAAATAAAAATAGCCAAATTTTAAACGAGTGCTCACCACTTATTTCAGGCAAAGAGTGCTAAAATGACGCCGTTCTGACAGCAGTGATGACAGTTCATACAATTCGTCACAATCATATAAACCATCGCTTCAAAGAAGCTTACAGAACTACTTCGCATAATAGGAAATACCGCTTGGACAGGAGCGTGAATAGAGGTGACAGGACTTTGAAACATCTACATCTACACGATACCTTGAAAGCCACCGCGAGGGTGTGTGGCAGGGGTGAATATCACCAAGCATGCACTACCGACATGCAAACAAGCAACTATAGGGTCTCATGCAACTAGATTGTTAGTGGCTATAGTATTTAAGGAATTAATACATGCATCATTAATCATTTAAGGGATTAATACTAGGGAAATGTGATGAGAAGACAAAAGAGCGATGTTACTTTTCACTAGTTAGGCCCCACCTTGAGTATGCAGCCAGTGTATGGGATCCGAATGAATTAGGTTTGATGAGAGAACTAGACAGTGTGCAGCGTAGAGCAGCTAGGTTCGTTAAAAGATGTTACGATAGGTTGAGTAGCGTTTCAGATTTAATACAAGAATTAGGGTGGGATTCATTATCAGAGCGTAGGTCCAAGTACAGATTAAATCTATTAGAGAAATTTCAATCGGATAGCTTTACTGAAGATGTTAGGCACATATTAAAAGCACCAGCGTATTATGCTAGATTCGACCAGCCAAATAAGATTAGAGAGATAGATTGTCGTACCGATAGATTCAAAATGGCATTTTCCCCCGTACTATAAGAGAACAGAATAGGCAGCATAGGAAAGGGATAGGTAGGGGAAATATTTTAGAGTATTCTGTAGTCCATGATGCATGTATTAATCCCTTAAATACTATAGATACCAACAATCTTGTTGCATGAGACACTATAGTTGCTTGTTTGCATGTTAGAAGTGCATGCCTGGTGATCATCACCCCCTGCCACACACCCTCGCGGTGGCTTGCAGGGTATCGTGTAGATGTAGATGTAGATCATGCACTACAGACTACTCTAAAATATTTCCCCTACCTATCCCTTTGCTTTGCTGCCTATTCAGTTCTCTTATAGCACGGGGGAAAATGGAAAGGGACGAGGAGGAGTTAAAAAATTAAAAAACTAAGTTAATGTTATTTTTTACAGATCCAGGACTTCAAGTTAATTGAACGAATACGCAAGAGAAGCAAGTGACCTTTTGATCTCAGAAGTGATTAAAGGATTCTTTTCCCAGGGCTCGTTTTAATTTAATTTGCGATTCTGATTTAATTCTCCTGACCTTATTGACCGCAGCATTTGGCAATCATGGGTTTAGCGCTTTTGCCGAGGAAAAGATTACAAGTATGCAATTATGAAACTCAAACTCTAAAGCCCCTAATTCCGCCGATGAATTATAGAGGTTTTTTCCACCCATTCTCACAGGAGCTGATGCGTTCAACAGCAGGCGAAACATGAGCCATAATTGATGTGCGAAACCGGAATCGCAGTAAATCACGTTGCATTCTGTAGACATACCAAACTACCCAGAAGAGACTGCAAGGCGCCGTTAATCAGAGATGGTGGCGTATGGTGGCCAAGATTCCTGTGGCCATCATATCCCCAGAAGGAGGAAAATTCTATTCGATGCAATCCACGAATGACGCCTTGTATAGACCGTGAAAATGTTGCCTGAACTAGAGGCGGATCTCCGTGAAAGTAAAACTTCGACAGTTGCAGGCTCTACTTAGTGGAAAGACGGCATGAAGGGAGAGATAATTCACTTTGTGCTTATTCCACGAATTTATTTTAACCCAACCGGTTTCGACGTTAGCACGTACGATATCAGTGGAGATTGCACCCCTGATGATGAGGTGCTAACTTCGAAAGTGAATTATTTCTCCCATCCGTGAAAGCAGTATTGACGGGCTATATAAACAATACCGTGCCCATAAAAAGTTGGATTTCATCCCATTTGTTAGTAAGACAATTTTCTGCTACCGTGATTAAGGCAAAAAACCGAGGCTTTTAAGTTCATTACATTCAACGGTTACAAGAAGAAGAAATGCATGAGCGGAGAAGGTTACCTGGGTGGAAAAGTGGACGAATAAAGTAGTTTCACGAATGGATAGAGAGGGAATGATGGTAAGAATTAGAAGTAGGCAGCGGGAGAGTGATAGGGGAATGGGGTAGGTTAAACTACAGATTAAATCTATTAGAGAAATTTCAATCGGATAGCTTTACTGAAGATGTTAGGCACATATTAAAAACACCAGCGTATTATGTTAGACTCGACTAGATAAATAAGATAGGAAAGATAGATTGTCGTACCGATAGATTCAAAATGGCATTTTCCCCCGTACTATCAGCGAACAGAATAGGCAGCACAACAAAGGGATAGGTAGGGGAAATATTTTAGAGTAGTCTGTAGTGCATGATGCATGTTTTAATCCCTTAAGTACTAAATATAATAACAATCTAGTTGCATGAGACCCTATAGTTGCTTGTTTGCATGTCGGTAGTGCATGCTTGGTGATCTTCACCCCCTGCCACACACCCTCGCGGTGGCTTACAGTGCATCGTGTATATTTGATGAATCTTTCGAAAATAAAATGAAATGCGGATGCGAACGATGGAGTAAGCCGAGGAATGGCAAAGGGAAGGAAGAGGCGCTCTGGATGGAACGAATAATGAAATGTCGGGCGGGTAAAACGAGACGGGACAACACGGCTATCCGTGCTTCGCCTAAAGAGTATTCCCCACGCTCTCCCCTGCAGAAACTTTGATTTCTTAAAGTCAACACGCGTGGAGAGGCAGCAGAGTAGAAGGCAACATTCGCCCATCCGACATCAACGACAAGGAAGGCAGCAGCCAAATGGCAACGGCCTGGACAACCCCCTCCGCCGAGGTGAGATAACACACTGACTGCACGGCCGCAAGCCGACTGACCATCGCGGTGGTATTCGTGAGCCCCCATGGTGTACACCTGCAGAGCACCGTGGGTCAAGGGAAGGCATTGAATGGCATTTTGAAGGCCGCGGGACTCAATAAAAGCAGGGTCAGAGTAAAAACGCACACACACAGTTTATGCTTTCAAAAATACGTAGAATAAATGCTATGGAAGAAAATAAACGAACCGGTATTATTATTCACTTGCATAGGCAAATAGCTTGCACAAATATTAATTGGAATATTTATGACATATAATTAGTCGCTCTCCGTTTTCAGGTTGAAAAAATTAATTCCTTTTTAAGGAACCTTCTGTTTTCACTCTATACAAAATTATTATTCACTTGCATAGGCAAATAGCTTGCACAAATATTAATTGGAATATTTATGACATATAATTAGTCGCTCTCCGTTTTCAGGTTGAAAAAATTAATTCCTTTTTAAGGAACCTTCTGTTTTCACTCTATACAAAACACCAAGAATAAGGTGCAATACGAAGTAGGTTTGATGAAAAGTAGAACGGAAACATTTGAACTGTTATCCTTCTTTACGTGAATTGAGAGAGTAATAGATTGAATCGCAGCTACCCGCGTATCACCTTTGAGGATAATTAGGGTACTAGGCGATGTAGATTTTATAGTTAGTTATTTTATTTTCACGCTTGCCGAACCGTAATAACTGTCAAGCAATTTTAGCGTGTAAACATAAATATTTCAAACGAATTAGTGCACATTGTCTGTCCACGAAAACGCCCACTTGCGTAAGAAGGCTCTGTGTGTCGCGTTGTCTCAGTGTGATTTAGTTTCAACCGATGAATCGGGTGTAGATTCACATCCACCACCAATATCACAAAATAATAAACCTTGCTATTTAATATTTCTAAACCTAGGATATGGCGTATCCGAAATTCATAAATCCAGCTCGATCCAACAATTCAGAAAGCGTATATTCCGCCAATGATTTATTAAGCACCGGTCGCATGCGCGCAATTTTTTTAACAGTTCTGAATTGAGGATACGCATTATTTTATGTAAAGACGCCTTACTAGGTGTCTTGTTAATTAGGTTAGTGGCTCTTTGAGCTAGTAGTCGAAATCGTTTTTATTATCTCGGTTCCATTGCAAAGAGCCTCATCGGTTATTCAGTGGCATATCACCTCCAACCTGTACCAAGTTTCAAGTCCAAAATATTACCTTTCCAAGATGTACTAAAGGAGCAATTTTAACATTTGTAAGGTTTTTCTTTTCTATCTAATTCAAAATAAATTAAATGAAGTACAAATATTGAGTGTCAAAAATGAACATGAAGCGAATCACTTTTAACACTGAAAATGCGAGATTTTGTGGTTCCGGTAATTCTTCTTTTAGAGACAAAATGTGGGAGTTCAAAAGATTAGGTTACTTTCAAAAGTTACAGTCCTCCCTTCCGGATGAAACTTTCACCAAAATGAATCTATGATGCTCCTGAAAGCACTTTCCTACGCTTAAGTACAAATAATATTCGAAAAATGAACGCGCGGACAGTTATTTCTAGCACCAAAGTTACACTGGACGTAAAAATAATGAGATTCATCTCATGAAAATTTTCACACAACTGAAAGGCGGGTTTGCTTATCTAAGGAAATTTTCAATTTGAAAGCCATTGAGATCGTGAATCAATCACGAAGAGATGAATGAAAGCTACATTCACTATTTCTCCTCTCGACTTTCATTCAGCATTTCGGCTCATTCCAAATACTTGCTCGAATAGTGCAAACATCAATTTCAATGCTCTTAATCACACACTCGCACAGCTACGCACAATCTATTGACTCCAATTCCAATTACAACCGCTGATTGGATACAGCTACCAATAATGATTTTCCAGATACAACAGCGCTCCCAAATTATCTCTCGTTTAAAATAAAAAGTGATGGAGTGGTATCCGAAACATTGAAACTACTTCGAATCTCTATATTGCCTCGGTGTACTAATAGCAAGGTATAGAGGTTTGCTCTAATACACGAATCAACTCTCATCGTTTCCTAGAATAACAAATGGAGACCGTATTTTGCGCATCTTTGCTTTCATAAGAGTAACCCATTGCTGTTAATACAGGTTGCTAATTAAAGTGGAATCAACAAGGAGGATCAACAAGGTTCTGACAAGCTACATAGTGATGCTTAACTGCCAATTGCAATATTTCCATAACTGGTAGTTTTGTACCTCTCTTATTTTCAAAATGCCACCAACTCACTCTTGATATGCTATTATTTTTAATTTTCCAAATATTCACCGCCGCTGTTTATCGCGCACATTTACCAAAATTCACTTGTTTCCCCCTCTGCATTTACTGGCCGCGAACACTTACAATTATGTAATTCTCATTTATAATAAAGATCTTTAATAACTGTCTCGCCGGCAACTCGATGCTTACAATTTGGTCTCTTCTGCACAAAACCTGACGTCCTCCTCTGATCGCTCCCACGGCAATATGTTATCACTGCCGATGTCCTCTCATTCCTCAGGCATCCTTCCACTGCAACTCGCCGTCCCTCCCGTCATCATTTGCACTTATGATCTCAGCTTATTTTTCAAGCAGTCTTGCATTTCTCCCAGGACATACTGTTTTCTTCCTTTCTCTTTGAATTCCCCGTGCGACTCAACTGCAGCATTTGAGCGCCTGGCTATTTCTGCAAATTGGAGTCACTCCCAGCGTCGAAACCTTTCTTACGTGTTTCTCCTGAAGCCATTTATCCATTTACCTACACACGCGAACAGCAACAGGGGCTGTGCTTCCTTCTTATTATTTATGATCGGTCATACCTCGAGACGTGATAGCCTGATGAAGGCACTCATCAAAGTACAAGTGAACGGGAAGAATAGCAATGGAAGGCTTCGTATGAGATATGTAGAAACGAGAACTTAAGGGTGTGAAAGAGAATAAATACGCGAATATGAAGAGATTAGTTGATAGTAGAATTGAGTGGAGAGCCGCGTCAAACCAATCTAAGGACTGTTGACTGATGATGATGATGAGAACATCGACGAGGATGAAATCCCTTATCATCCTAAGACAGGACATTACAGTTGAAGAGGCTCAAAATGCAATGATAAAACACTTCTGACTCACCCCAACGATTTATGAGGAGAAATAGATTCTAAATATACCCAAGTAGCTTATATCTTTATCTACACGACACCCTGCAAGCCACCGCGAGGGTGTGTGGCAGGGGGTGAAGATCACCAAGCATGCACTACCGTCATGCAAACAAGCAACTATAGGGTCTCATGCAAATATATTGTTAGTATATATAGTATTTAAGGGGTTAATACATGTATAATGCACTACAGAGTACTTAAAAATATTTCACCTACCTATCCCTTTGCTATGCTGCCTATTCTGTTCTCTTATAGTACGGGGGAAAAAATGCCATTTTGAATCTATCGGTACGACAATCTACCTCTCTAATCTTATTTGTGTGGTCGAATCTAGCATAATACGCTGGTGTTTTTAATATGTTCCTATTATCTTCGGTAATGCTATCCGATTGAAATTTCTCTTATAGATTTAATCAGAGACATTATAGTTGCTAGTTTGCAAGTTAGTAGTGCATGCTTGGTGATCCTTACCCCCTGCCACACACCCTCGCGGTGGCTTGCAGGGAATCGTGTAGATGTAGATGAATCTGTACTTTAACCTACGCTCTGATAATGACTCCTACCCTAATTCTTTTATTAATTCTGAAACACTATTCAACCTATCGTAACACCTTTCAACGAACCTAGCTGTTCTACGCTGCACACTGTCTAGTTCTCTGATCAAACCTAATTCATTAGGATCCCATACACTGGCTGCATACTCAAGGTGGGGCCTGACTAGTGAAAAGTAACATCGCTCTTTTGTCTTCTCATCACATTTTAATAATATGGCTCTTATAGTATGGGCATAGCGCGTCGTTTAGTTTTCCTGTGAGCAAAACGGCTCGTTCCACGAATGCGAATGAGATGCACAATACTTCTGTGTGCAATGAGGTTCCCCGTTCGCTTGCGGCGAAACTGACAAGAGAGATTGGCTAAAGGCCGTCCGGGGAAGAAGTCCGTGACGTAATGGCAGGGAAGGGGGGAGTGGGTGCCTTTCCGTGACAAGGAGCCGTGAGTCGCCGAAAGAGGGTCGTCTCCGCGTTCAGATGGCGCCACATAAAACTTTGAGGAGGGCATTATCGCCGGCGGCAGATTGATTATTTCCGTGGCCACAGCAGGAGTTGTGAGGGGCTGCAGTGTTGACGAGATATTTCCACGCAGGCGAGGGACGTGAACACGGTGTGAGCGACGGTGCACGCTTAAAATCACGGATGGGGACGACGTGATTAAGGTTGGCGGTAGGGCACGGCTCGAATCACGCTTAAATTACGTATCGTGGGCTACTCTGTTAGGCCAATTACCGCCTAAGACGAGTTTCGATGGAATATTCACGGGCTGGTTTACGACGCCCCCTATCGGCCGCAATATTCCTCCTTAGAACCCACTTCCGGCCCCTCACCCTTCTTCCCTTCAAACTGTCGTTGCCATACCAACCCTCATCTGCATGGTACATACTCGGGGCTTCGAATCTCTCGACCTTCACATTTTGACACAACATAGTTTCCCAGTTGCAATATATTGAATTTATAATGTTTCCTTGATGTCTTACACAGGATTTCGTTTATTTATTTATTTCTTCATCTCATAAAGACACAAGTAGGAAATAGTATCCGGCGTGACTTCATGGAACTGCTTCATGCTATGTAATTCCACATGCAATATAATTTGTGTACGACCTGTTTGCGTTGCCACGCAACATTTTCATTTTTTCACAATCGGCCATTTTTTCATTTAAATATGGCTGTCAGGTATAAGATTAGAAATAAATATCATACATTTCCGTAATATATTATTACTTGCATGAAAAAAAGAAAATTAACAAGGTATCTTCAATGCAAATTATTCCATTTACACATTTTAACCTACGATAACAGTATTGATTTCATTTATTTTTTAATAGTCATTCCTTTTTAAATATTTAAAAATTGCATTCAAAGCTCGCGAGTAAGCCGCAAAAACTTCACCGGAGTTACCTACTGAATTGCACGTTAGCAATATTTTCCACAGAGAAAAAATCATTCGCCTTGACGTGGACTCGAACCCGGACCCCCTGAATTCCTGCCAGGTGCTCTAACAGTTGAGCTACCGACACCAATCAGCCAGTCGGAGAGCAACACAGAGCTAACCTTCGGTATAGTATAAGGGAGGCAGAAACCTCACGCCGGCACCTTCGACCTGAAGGCGCTGGTAGTAGAGCCAGCGAAACTGCTGTCCACAAGTCAACTGTGGACAACAGTTTGTGTGATACATGGCAGTTAGAATTAAACTTTAAGAAATGTCTTGTAATGAATTTTTGGAAAAAGAATAGCTCTCCTCCTACCACTTACAAAATAAGTAATAATGAATTAACAAACGTGGAATCCATTAAATATCTTGGAATAAGACTGACAAATGATCTTTCCTGGGGTAAACACATTCGTGAAATAATGGGTCAAGCGAATCGCAAACTGGGTTTCATTAAAAGAGTATTGGGTAAATGTGACGATCATGTACGAGAAATCAGCTACTTTTCCCTTGTTAGACCTCATTTGGAATATGCTGCCAGTGTATGGGATCCCTACGAAATCGGTCTAAGTAATGAACTTGAACGTGTGCAGCGAAGATCGGCAAGATTTGTAAAGGGACGATACGATAACTATATTAGCGTAACCAGTCTATTAAATGAATTAAAATGGGAATCATTGTCAGATCGCAGGTTGAAATTTAGACTTAATCTCTTACACAAATTCCGAGGCAATATTTTCAGTGATGATGTTAAAAATATTTTACGAACCCCAACTTACTATGGCAGACTGGACCATAATCATAAAGTTAAAGAAATTGATTGCCGAACTGACCGATTCAAAATGTCCTTTTTCCCTCGCACAATAAGAGATACGAATAACGGTAAATATGTGCTATCGGAGAGTAGCAATGAATAGCATTGGTAGCTGCATGTTGGTATGAGTACTTAAAGCTAACCCTACTTACAGAATGTTTTTGCATGTTTGCTTTGCAATTTCTATCTTTTTTAAATAGTGTAGTTCTGACTACTATATTAATACTATTCCTTTTTTATGCATGATATGTAGTGCATGTTTGGTGAGCAATCACCCCCTGCCACACACCCTTGTGGTTGCTTGCAGGGTATTATGTAGATGTAGATGTAGATGACGCGGAGGAAAACCCGAGAAAAAATGCAGAGATCAAATCCATTACCGCGGAAACCTTCGTTCTAACAAACCACCATTAGTATGGCGACATCAATGAATGCACGTAAATTTGCAAACGTTATGATAAATATTGTCAGTAGTACTCTTAAAAATATCGATGATTTATACTTACCTGGATCAATGAAGTTTCATTCTCCCTTCATCGCTGCTGGCGAATACCTTCTCATCACAAAAAACAGCGATATCCCAAAAGGCCTGGCTAATTTCGAAATGATTCCTTGCAAATTGCAACCTTATTTCCTTGTCTTCTTCGCATAGGGCAGGCTTACGAGCTGGACGATGATGAAACATTCCACGCTCAACCGTACGATTTCTAAGAGACGTGTAGCCACACTGCGTTTCCATCGATCGTCCTGCTGCTAGCCCCCCACATGTTAGAGGATCATGTGATTGACCATCGCCTCGTCTTCTTCACTGGTTGTGCACCGAGGTCCGTGGTCTACTGTTCAGTCCATCCACAGCACCATCTCGAACCCTTTTACCCATCGCCATACCACGCTCCTGTGGACTCCCAAATCACTTGCCACCTCTGCAACTGGACGTCCACTAATTTCACTTCGACTTCTCTATCCACGAGAAAAGTTTCTCTGTTCGCAGGCCCTGCACACTGGTGTTCCTTCAACTGGCTAACGATCATCAAATTTCTGACTCTCAGAAATGCGTAGAATGGGTGCACAGGGACTACTGCGGCCATGCCTCTAAGCCCCTTCCAAATCTTTCCTTCGCTCCTGTTTACACTCCTTACGGGAAGTAAGCAAGTCCCTCAGTTCGATGGGAAGACAAAAGAAATCCTCTCATATTGCTTGCCTCCAAGACAAGGTTCCCATTCACGATTACTCTGGCCCCTTTCTCCTCTCCCCCCCTTTAGCGTTTGAATCAGTGGAGCCACACAAAATCGTAGTTCCGTTTATTCGGCGCTCTTGTTGACGCCGCCAGACTTAATGCGGCGACGGTACGCATAATCATAAAGCATCCCTCGCAGGATTTTCCTCCATCCCGCTCAGAAAATATCATCGCTTATCCTTGCACGTTTTTACGCAGGCCTAGAATCGGAACACTAGCGAGCGCCAGTAATTTACCTCTAATTTCGCTCGCGAGAGCAGAAACAAAAACCTCACAATCCACATATCACTCCGCTAAACCCTTGGTCATTCATTACTCTTGGTATCCCGTTTCGTCGCTGAACACCGTTAGGCATCTTTTATCCAAATGCGTTCCTTTCGTCAGATGGGAATCGATTTCCTTTTGATGACTAGATGTGTCGTCATAGCGAATCAATCTAGAAATCCTCTTTCAACACTCGTTGTATAAAGGCCGTTTTACACGGTCATTGATACTGCGCAGGCTCTTGCGAGAAAACTTGCGCAATAAATATTGCACCGTGTAAAGCGACGACTTGCGAGGACAGACAGCGCCACTGCGCGAACTCTTGCGAGCAAATTAGAACATGTTCTAATCTGACACATGCGTTCGTGCAACTTGGAAGTTTATTTTTCGTACTAGATGGTGCAGATGTAGCGGCAACGAAGTGCCAGGGGAATTCTAGCAATTAAATTAGGTTGTTGACGATTGAGTTGTTTGTTTTTGTTTGCACTCAAATCCTTAGGTAGTGAATAAAGTGCAATAATGATGAGCTAGGCGATTAATCACGTGGAAGCTTAAATTTCGTGCGTAAAGGAAGAACCTGTTACCTTGGCCCACATCCGTTCGTTCGTGGTGCAAATTTTGGGCTAAGTATACGGGACTAGGGTCATTCATAGATCTAGACGTTAGGCGATATATTGACAATATTACCGCTACTGAATGGTATATTGTCACTGGCATAATGCACCGACGATTGCACCGTGTAAAGCTGTCAAGCAAGCGTCCTCGCAATTCTCTACGTCACGGACTTTCGCAGACGACTGCTCAAACGGAATCAACATCAACTTGTGCAGTTTCAATGACCGTGTAAAACGGCCTTAAGAGACGGAATGTTTGAAGCACTAGAATTCTTTGTCCCAGCATCAGGAAATTCTTTCGAATCTCGCAAAATAAAGGAACAGCGATTACACATTTAACACTCACCACCACGTCCAATCATAACATCTACATCTACGCGATACCCTGCAAGCCACCGCGAGGGTGTGTGGCAGGGGGTGAATATCAACAAGCATGCACTACCGACATGCAAACAAGCAACTATAGGGTCTCATGCAACTAGATTGTTATTATCTTTAGTACTTAAGGGATTAATGCATGCATCATGCACTACAGACTACTCTAAAATATTTCCCCTACCTATCCCTATGCTATGCTGCCTATTCTGTTCTCTTATAGTACGGGGAAAAATGACATTTTGAATCTATCAGTATGGCAATTTATCTGTCTAATCTCATTTAACTGGTCGAATCTAGCATAATACGCTGGTGCTTTTAATATGTACATGCCTAATCTCAAGATTGGTAGGACACAACTCGATTCTACCAACAACAACTTACGTCTTCATAGCAACATATTACCTTTACTCAGAATAGTCAGTATAGCAAAGGGATAGGAAGGGGAAATATCTATATTGATGCTTGGTGATCTTCACCCCCTGCCACACACCCTCGCGGTGGCTTGCAGGGTATCGCGTAGATGTAGATGTGATGATTGGACGTGGTGGTGAGTGTTAAATGTGTAATCGCTGTTCCTTTATTTTGCGAGATTCGAAAGAATTTCCTGTTGTTGGGACAAAGAATTCTAGTGCTTCAAAACATATTACTCTTTTTTACCTTCTCTTTTGTTTAACTCAAGTGAGGTCTTCCTTTTCGTTTCCAATTCACTTGTTCTTCGACATACATTACAATAATAACATATAAAGACAATTATTGATTATTTACACATGACAAAGGTATTGCAGGTACCACTTACGATTCAATAGCTGGCAAATAAATGGCTATTACTTATGATTTTCCTCAAATGAGCCAAAGCGTAAATATCGCACTACAATCGCTCAGCTCATTTTCACCCAGGGCCCATGGTCTCAGAGCAAGCGCGGGTTCTTATATCACTCTAGTTATAGCCGTAATTCTCGTTCCACAATTCCTCGGGAGTTAGGGGCGCAAATAGGTCCCGGCGCAAGGGGCGTTCCGTGCCCGCAAAAACGAGAACAGAGGGCCGCGAAGTGGGTCACAGGGAGTCGCCCCGCCCCCCGCCGGCATCAACGCAGCCGCCCTCCACGAAAAGCCTCTCGGTGAGTCTAGCGGCGTCGGAGAAAAAGAAGGGTGCGCCCAGAGCGGAAGTTGGTGGTGTGCCGACAGGCGGGATCGATCCTGGGGGGAGGGGGGGAACTTTGCGGGGAGTCCATTTGAAACGCGCGCAATGTTCACAACTTCATGTCAATGCAGTGCTCACAACTTCATTCTCTCGCATTCGAGGACCGAATAACAGCATTGCCAATATTCAGATAAATACCATCTTTCGTTTCACTATTCATTCTAACGAATAAAATAAAAACTTTTAGACTATTCCACACTTTTTCTATAACCGACCTAGGTTTCGACAAATTTTTGTCATTCTCAAGGAACCTTGTATCTGAGCAACAGCCTTATATATCCACCAGGTCGTTGGGGGGGGAGGAAAAAGAAGCAGAAAGGAGGGGGATGAGTGGGGATTTGGGAAATTACGGTTAAGAAGGGAAGGGGGAAGAAGGGTTAGGTGAATGAGAAGGGGGGGGGGAGGGAGAGAGGAAAGAAAGTGAGTTGCATGGGTATGAATAAGCTAGGAAGGGGGATTTTAAGGAGTGGTGAGTAGTGGGTATGAAACATAGAGTCATTAAATAATCGTTCTTTATCCGGGCTATTCTCAATCTCAAATTGTTCCAAAAAGTTCAATTTCAGCCCTTTGTTACACATATGTAAAATAACTAAAAATGGCCTATTTCACATAAATGTTTTGGCAACCCAGATTTGTCGTCATGATTAATAAAACACTGTTTATGTTCCTTGATGCGAATAGAAACCTTTCTACCAGTTTGACCAATGTATATCTTGTCACAGTCTAAGCACTTTAGCACTAACACCACTCCTGTCCAACTCATCAGTTCGATCTTTTGATAAACAAAAGTTTACCGATGGCCGTTGGATTGTTAACAGATAATCTCATGGTGTCTTTAGGAATTATATTACATAGCTTGTATGTTATTTTATTAACAAACGGGACCACGCACCATCTCTTAGGTCTAGTAAAGATAGCAGAAAGGTTTGTTTAAGTATTGATAGCGGTCTTTTTCTGTGCTCTGTCAAGGAGTTTTAAAATTAAAGAATCGTCGAGCCCATTTCGGTTAGCTAAAAGTTTGATGATGTCAAGGTCTTTATTAAAATTATTTTTTGTCATGGGGATGTTGAGCATTCTATAAACACACGATCTAAAAGCTGAGATTTTTTGCGTGAAGTTATGGCATGAGTCCCTAGGAATAGTGATGTCTGTGAAAGATGGATTCCGATAAATTGCAAAGTCATGTTTACCATCTTTTATTTGGGTGGTCAAGTCCAAGAAATTTATTTTGTCACCCCCAATTTCGATGGTGAAATTAATGGCATCATGAAGGAAATTAAGGAGTTTTCATTTTATTCGTAACCATGAATAGTGTAACTAAATTCCAAAAAGTGACGCCTTCAGTCCTACCTGATGTACATATTTCGTTTGTTGAAACTCATTGCATTCTCAGTAAAGTACTATTAATGTATGAAATTTGAGAAGCTGAAACTCCTTACTGAATTTTCGTGCCCTACTTAGACGATTAGGTTAAAAAAATAAGGAGTACTAGAAATAAAAATTAATTAATTGTATTAGCCCCAAGACCAATACGTACCATAACTCTTTTTGTGTCAAATACTTTCATATGCCAAAATCCTGTAATGTGTGTCACCGTTTTATTTCAGAGAAATTTGATATTTATGCGAACTTATTGTGTGCAACAAATGAATGAATATTATCTTGATGTGTTCACTCATAAGAAAAGAACTTGTATTGGAATTTATCGTTGTGTGTTAGGAGCGATTACGTTGAATGTGATTGTTTTTACTGATCTGGGCAGGTTTGTCTGAGCTGTTATTACGTATTCAAGCTCCTAAAGAAAATAATTCCTAGAGCATATAAAGTATAGCATCTAGTAGTATATATAATGTAGCTTATCTACATTCATGTGGTATCTTATTATATCGTTTAACAAATTTCTGAGACTATATTACACGTACAGGGTAGATCATTTTGCAGCTGGACGACCATTTTTTTTGGTATTCCATCGGTTACAGCGCGCTCCACTCTGATTTATTTCTCCCTCGCTTCTCCCGAATGTCAATCCCATATTAACATCTTCTCTCTCCCTTTCTCATTATCCACATGAATTTGGTAATGACCATAGGCAGTCATTATACAGCTTGCTTTTTATTCAGCGATATTGTTAATCTAAATTGCAAAATATAGCTTACTTTCCCCAAATCAGTGAGGATAAAAATCGCTGAAAATCCTTAAAGAAGGAATTTTATTGGAAAAATACTAAAATGGAAGGAAAACCGTCATTTAACCGAGAGTAAATAGGGATAAATTGTTCAGATATTATATCATACTAGCTTTTTGCTAGACATTTTCCCACAGTCACTTCATCTTGGTAAAAATTCTGACGAGATTGGTTTCAATGAGAATATTCCGAGCTCAATTATTACGTTCACTGCGTGTTTCCAGGATGAGAATTAGGTATCAGCAGCTTATTTTTCAAAGACTCACAGCAATACGTATGTGATTGAGTGAGGTGAAACGCCAACAAAAAAAAGATCAATGGGACCCTGTTCCCAAAAATCAGTACCAAATTACTCACGCTGATGAGCATAACTACATGTATCTACATAATACCCTGCAAGCCACCATAAAGGTGTGTGGCAGGGGGAACTCTCACCAAACATGCACTACATATCATGCATAAAAAAAGGATTAGTACTTTTATAGGTCTGTTCAAAACTACGCTATTTAAAAAAAGATAAAAATAGCAAAACATACATGTAAAAACATGCCGTTAGTTGGGTTAGCTATAAGTCCTTATACCAACATGCAGCTATTAATGTTATCCATTGCTACACTCGTACTGGATATATTTACCGTTATTCATATCCCTAATTGTACGAGGCAAAAAGGATATTTTGAATCTGCCAGTTTGGCAATCAATTTCTCTAATTTTGTGATTATGCTTCGCTGCACACGGTCAGGTTCATTATTTAGATTGGATCCCATACACTGGCAGCGTATTCCAAAAGAGGTCTAACAATAGAAAAGTAGCTGATTTCTCGTGCATGATCGTCACTATAAGAAATGTGTGCGTTCCGCAAGCCAGCTGATGCCTGGACCGCTCCGACGCCCGAGAGCGGCCAAGGGACCTATCAAAGTGTGCTCGAAGTGTGCTCGAAGTGTGCCTCGGTGCTTCTAAATTCCCACAAATGTGGGTGCCATTTCGCCAGCAGTAATAAGTTGGAATTCGGCAAGAGACCGCCTTCGATGCAATCCGAACATAGTGTGTTCCCCACCCTGAGCATCATCTGAGGTTTGCCTTGGGCCGCCAGAGGAAGGATCCTAGATTAAATCCTCGATGATGCGTTTTCTAAATACCCTAGGAGTGAAACATGGCGGAAAACTAATAAACAAAAAATTATATTTATTAAAACCAACCACAAGGAAAGGAAAATCTTAATTTTTACGACTCATTGACCTTTAATTCTGATTATCAAATTCTAAAACAAGATGGGAATCGTTAAAAGGGTGGGAACATATTTGCTAAGGACACTCATCCCTTATTTCCATCATAATACCCACTATTTCCAAAATACCACAATAGGGTGGTTTCCTTCATCAAAGAAAACAGACTTCATTAATTGCGATTTGTGCCCTGCCATAAATGTATTTAATTTACGCAAAAAGTTTGTATTGAGAAATCCCAGTTTACTAGAGAATCAAATGTTAATTTTAAGGCCATTTGAAAAGGCTCTGAAATGGCGGGGTGCGCTGCCTTCATGCTGACGTAACAGGTATATAGTTACCGTTGCGAGGTATAGGAAAATTCGTCTCCTGAACTTACCGTTGTATTTCAGGGCCCCTCAGCTCTAGTGAATATTTATTAGTATTAACCTGTAAAAACTATCAATGTTGGAAAGGAATTCTCAGTTAAACATGGTATTATTAGTCATTTTATAGGCTCAAGGACGTCCTGCTCGCTGTGTCTTCTGCTACGACGAAGCATGGCGTGAAGGTCGTGCGGCGATAGGCGAACTACATGATATGCTTGTGAAAGGAATAATAACTGATTTTAAATGACTCAACTGCATAAGTAATGTTAAATAAATAAATAAAAGTTAATTATAATTATTTAACGGAATAAATATGCCTCCAATACTTGTTCATAAGCTTTAACGGAGTGCGGCGTCTATTTGGAATCGTCCGCAGCACCACCTGGTGGCAGGCAGAGGAAATAGTTTGACGTCACACGTAGGGTTAACCGGCATGCAATAGTTTGCCGTCGCGTTTTCGCGCCATTGATTTTTTTCACTTTCTAATTAATGAGGAAAAATACTTAACGTCATTTAAAAATCGAACGGCTTAAAATACGTACTCCAGAGGTTATAAACTTTCGATCAAGACAATAAAAAAATAACAGGAAACTAACCTATTCCACCCGAGACAAGACACTCATCCCTTTTGTCGAAAAAAATTCAACTTTTTTCTGTCTCGAAATTTTCGACACTGTAACATTTGAAATTGGGATAGGAAAAATTTGAAATTGGGCACAAATTCTGAACAATCAAATTTTCATTTGGACATCAAATTTCCTTAACACTCAACAAAACATGCAGAGTTTTTCTATCCGTCAGCCAAATTTCATCAACATGGTACTAACGGAAGTGTATGCAACGGATGAGGATAAATAGTTCACGATCAAGGGGACAGTCTGTTTATGTTTTACAGCTAAAATTCGGTAGTTCCTTGATTAAGAGATTGCGTAAGTACTCTAAGACATTGAAGGCATATCCAAGATCGCAGCAGATCCTAAAATGAGTGACACAGATGGGAGGTCAGGTCGTAGAATGCTGTAATTGGAGGTGTCATCGCCCGCAACCGAACCAGAGTACAGTAATTGTACTAATAATCCATAATTCTATCATATTACGTGACCCAAATATTACGTTAAACCAACTGTCACACGAAGTAGTTGAGAAATCTTATTCGTGGATTCCGATCTAGAACCAGGGATCGAATCCCGACAGTGGAAGATATTGGTACCATTGGTACACCGGTCACTACTACAGTGCCTGGTGCAGAGCATGCGATGTCAGTGCTCCGTCCGTCAGATGGGACGTTACGCCGAAGGCGCCTTTCCGTTAAGAGCATGCTAATGCCGGGTTTCTCTGCTCCCTTTCTCTTTCCATTCCCATCCTGCCCTCCGTGTCTGAAGATGCGGGAACTTCAAAACACAGATGAGGAAATCAATCGAATAAATTTAACCTCTAACGAGCAATCAAACTGTCATATGAGAGGATAATTGGAGGGATAGTAGACGGGTGGGTCGACCTCAGGTGTTAACTGCGAGATAAGCGAGTTTACTCGTCGGATAGTCGGGCACGAAAAGCGACAGCATTCCGAAGTGGTATCCTTGCGTGAGTTCGGCTATTCAAACGATATAGAAACCTGTAAATATTCCACGACTAGGTGACGGTCGTGGTGATGCTACTTAGGCCGTGTTCCAATTCGTCACTAAGCACCCTTCGAACTCTTACCCGCTCTTTTCGATTGTCAGCTTTCGGATGTGACGTCACGTAGTGCGGTTCCAATCCGTTTCAGAGCGCATCAAGAAGAGCGCCCGGGCCTAGTGCACGTAAGGGTACGTCCATGCTCCCTTTTGCGCACTACGATAATAACAGAGGAGATTCAGGAGAAAAATTGTTAAGAATGGATGATGAAACGGATTTCTATTATGCAAACTATTATGATTAGACGTTGTATTTCATGAAAACTTCATATATTTCGGGTACACGAGTAAAATTTTAACGAAGTAGAATAGTTCTAATGAAACTAAACATGGTTGCAGATAAACTTTCTTAGGGCGAATGAATTTGTGAACAGTAATTTGTAATGTATTTAAGAAGTATTTTAGTGTAAAATGACATTAACGTACGGCAGAAATGGTGCTCACAAAATGAAAGAGTATTTATTACTTTCTATGGTGTGAGAACTACGGCAGCGAAGTGGAACGTACGTGTTTTACATGCTGAAATAATTATTAGGTTGTTCTTATTCATTGGTAAATAAATGCCGAACCATCTCAAGTATTGAAAGCTAACTAGCCATACAATTGTACGTCCATGGATTAGCAATTGGCAATACGAAGGAGAGAAAACAGAGTATTTGATGTAAGTTGAAAAGTCCATATCCAGGCATCAAATTCAATATTACTTATAGGTAGGTACGTAATGTTTATACTGATGCTCTGTACTTTATCAAGAGCAGTATAGGGTACAACTAATCATGCTCGTAATTTTTAATGAATCTAAATCTTTATTTACTTAGTTATTATTCAAATTTCATGCATACAATCATTTATGTAAATTTCTCCGGATTTCCTAACTGGACAGTATTGGTATATTCGCAATGGCTCCTACATTGATAAAATTTGTTTAACGAGAAATAAACAGCATGTTAAGCTGTTCTTGGATATTTCAATTAATGCCTTGTTAAGTAATAATATGCGTTGTGAATTGCGTCTGTTTATTATTTTGCGCACCAGCATTTGTTGACATAATCTTAACACCGTTGCGACTTCGTATTAAAGGATACGAAGAATACCAAAATATTACCAAACACCATGAACAACGCCTCAAAAATAGGGTTTACTATTACATGCAGAACCAGAGCAGAAAAATCGTTTACTTTCACATCCCGATTGTGCTTACAGAGAAATCTTTTCCGAAACCACACGATACAGACTCGTCAACTTTTTGCAGTAAACACCACTGCCACAAAGTGTCCATGGCGCTAATGTCGGAATAGAGCAAGTAAGTGCAGAAAAGGGTGAGAAAGTGCAAGAAAGTGCGTAAGGGTGCAAGAGCGTAGTGTACGCCCTCGTGGATTGGAACACGGCCTTTGTCTCAGGCCGGATTGGGCTCCGACCCGGACATCCACATGGAAAAGTTCCAGGGGAAATGGATCCTGAATCGGTTTTAAAGACGCTTAATTTCCAGTAACTGTACCAGTATTAACGTTGGACACCAAAATAATCATTTACTTTTCTTTGTGTGTAAAAAAATAAGAGCTTCCTGATAGCTACTAGTAGGCGGATATATAAGATCAATAACAATTCGTGAAAGGAAAATACATTAGTATCTGAGGATACCAGTCCTTGGCTTCAATTACCCAGCATGACAAGTTACAACATCTAAATGTGGGAGAATCGAGGGACAGGAATGTTTTGAGATGCACCAATTTGTGCAGATCTCCTGCGGCGTGTGGTTCGAAGAGTTTTATTGGATTAAAATGTCATCGCAAGAAAAGGAGCAGAAAGCGCAAGAGGAGCGCAAGAAAAAAACAGCAGGAAATGTGATAGGATGGCAAGGACTGAATTGCATATAAGAAAGCAATTTTTTTTAATTCGTCCCCATCTTCGAATATTCCTATCCCCTTTGGGCTTGGCAAAATCTTTATAGTAGGAACAGTAGAACCTCGCTTACACGACCCTCAATAACACGACAACCTCAATTACAAGTGCAATTTTCAAATTCCCTTGAGATTGCCATAACACATAATGTTGAATTAACCTCTATAACGCGACTATTACTATCCAAACAACCTCAATAGCACGTGAGTTGAGGAACATGAGAAGGTCCTCCCCTTCACTAAGCCATCCAGACCCAATCTGTGCCTGGCCTGACGGTTCCTCGCGAAGTGAAGGTCTTTCGAATTCCATTGGTTCTCCCTTGCTGCGCTCATACAGCACGTGAGACTCATTTCACTCCTAACGAGGCGAAGCGGGAAAGAAACAAGGGAATAGCATGACGCGCCCGACCATAAAAAGGCGCCCTCCCTCGTCTGAAGAAAATAGCGCCGCGGAGAAAAGCACACAAACATGAAGGCTAAAGCCGCTCGCCAGGGAAATGTGTAAGATGGTGGGGAGGGAGGGGGATGGAGAACAAATGCGAATCTGCCGGCGAGGGACGGGCGAACTTCTGCGGCCGAAGTCGGGGGGGGGGGGAAATATCAGAGCTTAAATATAGCCTATTCATCCGCAGGCGAAGAGAAAGAAAAGCAGCAGCATTCAGCTGGCGATCTTCAAATGTTCCTCGAGCTCCTCTGGGCAGAATGAGGCTCCGTCGTCGGCGAATGGGAGGAGGAAAAAGCTTGAGAATCGAGGAGGAAGGAGGCAGCCTTTCCTCGGATGACGATGAAAAGGCGATGTAGTAGAGGGCTGGATTGCGGGGGCGAGGGGAGGTAAAGCTCTCTCCTCGGAGCGCTGTCATGAGAACAACTTCCTGCCGGAACCAGAGCTACAGGCCGACGAAGCACAATCAACATCAGAAATGGATGATTAAAATCATTGCCAGGCAATGATAGCAGAACAATAATTAAGTATTCAAATATTTCTAACACTGGCATCAAAATAGAGAGTAAGAGACGAATTCCGACTAGTAGAACTGCAATCAAATATTAAAAAATAAGGAATGAGCAGGAGATAAGTTGAAAGGGCGAAATATCAAGCATCAATATCAATCACCTCCATCGCCTTAGTATCCAAGCCTTTCCGAAAAATTCACAAATGTCCCCACCAAATTCTTTAGCAAATTGCTATCCCTACCAATATTAGCGTCATTCGATAAAGCATTCCCCATCAAAAACGGTGTCAAGACGGAATTATGACCATCAATGAGAATTTTTCATCATTTCATCATTTTGAGAATCAAATACAATGCAAGGGAATCGGTCTATGTAGTGAGACGATACTAGCATGAGTTATTTAAACAGAGAATTAATTATAGTCACAGCCATAGGCGCTGATAGTGAGCTGAACATGTAATAAAAAAGTTCACTCCCATTGCCCTGAATCACGAAGATATAGCGATTAAGAACAAAGCAGTCGCTTTGCAGGTGTTGGGGGGGTTTGAGTAGCAGCAGCAGTATGGAGTAGCACAGTAGAAATTCTTCTCGGGTTTTCCACCGGGTCAGGTTTGTCCATGGCCAATTCGGGCACAGTCATCAAGGCAGATGAGTGGACTCATCTACCCTGATGATGGTGCCACATACATACATACTGCCTTGATGATGGTGCCACATAATGACATCACATTCTATCCCTAGCTCACACCATGGACAGACCCTTGTCGTTCCCTAGGGTACCTATCGCACGATCATGACCAAATATTGTCCGCGCCGTACATGCGCTAGCCGTACGGAACTACGGTTAGCCCCCAATCTCAGAGAGAACAGTGAAATTTTACGATTTTCCTACATAGTTTATACACCTACAATAAAGTAGAAAATATATATTTATTTAATTAAACTAATTTGGGTATCCACGTAGCCACTTACAGCTTCAGTGCTGCTCCTAACTCTTCTACCTCTAAAATGATTTCTTTTCACTTAAAACACGGGAAAGTGTGGGGATTACTTGTACTAAACTGCTACGTATCATTTTCCGATACTCGAGGTGTTATACCCTAATTTGTGTTCTTCTACTTTCATTTTTGCTTCCGCGAAGCACGCCTGTCATTCCAGTTCAACCAGAGCATTCAGCCTGGGCTGAGGGGTAGGGCGGGGAGTCGTGCGAGACAGTCAAGGGGAAGGGACGGAGAAAGGATTTTCCGGGGAACAAGGAACAAAATAACGAATGGGAACGACAAGAGGATGGATTTGTGTTCGAAGAACGATTGTGCCTCGCTACCAATGGCGTCCTCCTTATTTCATGCCTCCCTGAGAGGGCGCTTCGAGAGGGCGTTCCCCGTTCTTATCACTCGAGAGAGAAAGAGTGTTCGGGTGGCGGGGGACGAGTTATGAGGGCTTCGTTCCAGCGAAAGTCTCGAAGTGCGAAGAGCCATCATTTACATCAAGCAGGCCTCGCCATGCAACGGGCCAGAACGAACTGCCACACTTCGAATCAGAGGCCGTTGACTTTTAGAATGCACCGCACGCTACAGCCATGATGTTATCTCGAAACCGAATGATGAACATCGATGCCAAGATACGGTAATCCGTGCCTCGTTACAAAAAAAAGTTGATCGAAATCAACGACTACTATAGTTAATTCGTTCTAGTGAAATTTTCCCTCTATTGCTTCGTTATATAAATATTAATTTATTCTAGCACTAGTATTGAGTGAAAATGGTGCTTCGACGGACTTCGGCATAATAAGGACTTTCGTACCTAACAATACTAAATTAACGAACAAACTTACTAACATCTACATGTACGTATCAATGTAGGAGTAACCGCGAGGGTGTGTAGCACTGTAGCACGGGTCGGAGACGAACAAGAAATCACAACTGACAAGCAACTGACAAGCTACAATGGTACTACTTCAAACACAAATGCTATGAACAAGTAAAGACACGTGCAACAAGATGGTCAGTATCTACACAGAAATGAAGTGATTAATGGTTCATCATCATCAAGGGTCAACAATCCTAGGATTGGTTTGACGCAGCCCTCCACTCGATTCTTTCACCGGCCAACCTCTTCATATTGACTTAGCTCCTCTCTTTTACATCATTCACAACTTGCTCCATATACCTCATACGATGCTTGCCTTTTCCAATCTTCCCGTTCACTTTTCCTCGACGATTCTCTTCATCAGGCCATCGTGTCTCAAGATGTGCCCCATTAAGTTGTCCCGTCTTCTTTTTAATGTTTTCCGTAGACATCTATTCTCTCCCAATCTTCTAAACACTTTGTCACTCGATCGATCCAATTTATCTACGTCATTCTTCGGTAGCACCACATTTCAAATGCTTCCAGCCTAGACTTCTCTGCTGCTGTTATTGTCCATGCTTCGCTGCCATATATAGAATGCTCCAGATGTATGTTTTAATGAAATATTTCCTCACTTCAACGCTTGTCTTTGCAGCTGTAGGCAGAATCTTCTTCTGGTAAAATGCCCTTTTCACTTGGGCAATTCTACTGGCAATTTCTCTTTTACTTCGTCCATCGCTGGTTACTCGGCTTCCCAGGTAACAGAACTCTTCCACCTCCTCGATTTATTGTTTTCCTAGGTTAACATTGGTCCTGGCTTCCTTCCTCCTACTACTGCACACCAATACCTTAGTTTTCTGATTAATAGTTACAAAGGCATTTTTCTGAATATATTCATATGTACTTATTTCCCTACCTATTGTTAAAACATGTACACCAGACTACTCTGGCAAATTTCACCTACTTATCCCTATGCTTACTTTTGTGACTATGCTGACGTGGGAGAAATTACATCTAAAATCGATTCAACGTTTGCGGCTTCACTTTGTGGAACCAAGAGATTGGAAAAAAAGAACATTCGCTTTGTACATTCCACACCTACGTTTTATAGGCTTCGAAAATTTACATGTCATGTAAATGACCTTGATAATGACATGTAATTGAGTCATTAGATTTTAATTACATGTAAATTGACGGAACCATGGTCGAAGCCAATATAACGCTTTTGTAGAATGCACAGAGCTAATTTTCTTTTCAGACCTTTTAAACCTATCGGTATGACGATATATTGGTATATCTCTTTAAGCTTGTTTGTCTGATAAAATCTAGCGTAATACTCAAGATGCTTTAGTAGCTAAATATTAGCTAACAGAGCATAAGCATACGAATGTTGCATTAGTGGCTACAGTTACGCTTAGACCAGTGATGAATAAATATTAAATAAGTCATAAGTACGAATCTCTTTTAAAAGAGTAATAAAACTGTCGACAGACTCTGGGTCATTTCTCAAAAGTTACATATTCTCTCTATCATCGGGAATTTCTCATTAGCAGCCAAGTACTTCATGCATTACTATTGCTCTCGAACTTACTACTTCTACTTACATTACTTTTGATGAGAAAGCTAGAATTTATAAAAAGAGTACTTGGGAAATGTGATGAGAATACAAAAGAGCGATGCTACTTTTCACTAGTTTAGGCCCCACCTTGAGAATGCAGCCAGTGTATGGGATCCGAATGAATTAGGTTTGATCAGAGAACTAGACAGTGTGCAGCGTAGCAGTTAGGTTCGTTCAGAAGTGTTATGATAGGTTGAGTAGCGTATCAGAATTAATAAAAGAATTAGGGTGGGAATCATTATCAGAGCGTAGGTTAAAGTACAGATTAAATCTGTTAGAGCAATGGTTCCCAACTTATTGTGGCCTATCTCCTCTTTCTGGAGGTTGACTAACACCTATCGCCTCCTTTTCATTTTCATTGTATGCCTAATTTTAATTTGAAGCAAATTGTAAATAATAAAGCAGTTTTATTATTTTAAACAATTTTACTACCGTATATAAAAACAACCAAAGCGGTTTTATCCGGTCACTCTTATATAAAATAGAAAAAAGATTAAAACATACATTTTTTACAGATTTTTTATGAGCAAAGAAGTGAAATGATTAATTAATATCATTGACGTACATTTAAAAAACAGGATGGCATATTTTCGTTTTTAAATTGGAATCTGGAAAAATTAAGAAAGTTGACAGTTAAAATTTATAAATGAAATGAAAGTTTGAAAACTTCGTTATTGTTTTATTTTACCTTTTCAATGGCTGCCTTGTGCTTGGTGGATTTCAGTAAAAGCTTGAATATCCGGCTTTATGTTTGTCAAGTTCAGGCGCAAGTCTCCTTTGTGGAAAATGTCCACTTATTTCTTTGTTTTATGAGGAGCTGGACAACAGAATTAAAGCCTTTTTCAACTAAATATGTTGACGGGCTCGAGGTGAGAAGTGGTTCAGTTTTTCCCTACAGTTGTGGATAAGCGTCCATAAGCTTCACCCAGGCCAACTCGTAACCGCTAAACTGGAAAATGATTTTCGCCTCACAGTCATACTTCAGATCTAGAAACCGCGTCTGCAAAGAGTTATCAAGCTTATCCACAGCTTCAAACGAGAATGAATCTAGAATCCAATCCGGAATTTGTAACTTGGCCAAATCTTCAAATGTCCATTCCAGGTCAGTTCCATGTCAAGACAAATTCCATGTCAGTTTCTAACAGGTCAAGGTGATCATCAGGCCTTTATTGAACAACGCTGCTTGTTGCAACATGCAAAAAAAACCTTTAAGAAGGACTACAGACAGGCAATGCACAAATTAGTCTGTCTTGCAGGCATGCTTAAATCATAAAATGAAAAAAATTCAACATCTTGAGTTCATCTATGCTTGTTTCAGCAATCCGTAATAATCTAATGTGTGCTCATATTCCCTTACAGCAAAGTGGCTTGGGCTTCGCATGTATATCCTGAACGATAGAATAGAAGGACTTATATCTATAAACACAGTGCGTTGTTTTAGTCACTGAGGGGTAGAGATTGACTGTCTCCACTCACATTCGTCGAAAGGGCCTCTTGTATAGGTAACATCTAATAAATCCTTCATGCTGGAATAATTTTCCTTTAACGCATATTTATATGATAGTCTGTAGCCAAAAATTAAGGAATAACACAGAGAAGTTCAAAGTTCAACGCCGGTATCGAATTAGTGAACTAGTCAGAGCGCTTATGGATCAGCAACCCGATAGATCTGGTTTGAATCCCGACAGTTATGACGATTCTAAGAGAACTGGTCCCTATTCGAGTTTTGTGTGTGTGAGGTGCTTCTAGTTCAGCGCTTCGTCCGTCAGATGGGTCTTATCCTTTGATCCATCGTCTTAAGTAGACGGCTGGGGCCGACGCCAGCTTCTCCCCCTGCATCCCTACCAATGTTACCGCACCTATTTAAATGGGTCAAATGGCCTAGAGAGGCCATCGCCTCTTCCTGAGCACATAACTGAGTGAAACGTAACCAACACGACAATATCTCCCGACGAAGGATTCACTACTCGGCTTCATTCAGATTACCAGGTCGGCTCGTCCGCTGAAATTGGATTCCTGCAATAATCCTGATGCATAAGGGCATCGTACCACGACAAATATTTTTCCTTGCCGTCATTCATAGACTACCACATTTTAAAGATAAAAGATCAAAATCCCAAAGTCACAATGGGCACCGCAAGAGTCGGCAGGAGGGGTTGATGTGTTGAATATAGGCCCTTAAAAGAGCCATGCTACTTTTAACTAGTTAGGCCCCACCTTGAGTATGCAGCCAGTGTATGGGATCCTAATGAATTAGGTTTGATCAGAGAACTAGACAGTGTGCAGCGTAGCAGTTAGGTTCGTTCAGAAGTGTTATGATAGGTTGAGTAGCGTATCAGAATTAATAAAAGAATTAGGGTGGGAATCATTATCAGAGCGTAGGTTAAAGTACAGATAAAATCTATTAGAGAAATTTCAATTGGATAACTTTACTGAAGATGTTAGGCACACATTAAAAGCACCAGCGTATTATGCTAGATTCGACCAGACAAATAAGATTAGAGAGATAGATTGTCGTACTGATTTTTCCCCCGTACTATAAGCATTTTTCCCCCGTACTATAAGAGAAAAGAATAGGCAGCATAGGAAAGGGATAGGTAGGAGAAATATTTTAGAGTATTCTGTGGTGCATGATGCATGTCTTACCCCTTACATACTATGGACACTAACAATCAAGTTGCATGAGACAATATAGTTGCTAGTTTGCATGTTAGTAGTGCATTCTTGGTGATCTTCGCCCCCTGCCACACACCCTTTAGGTGGCTTGCAGGGTATCGTGTAGATGTAGATGTAGATGCAGATGTTAAAATAGCTTAAAACTAGCTTGATATTACATATTTTGTAGAAGTTCCGTCGCACTCGGAGTGACTCGAGCGACGGTTTCATTCTGGGGGAGACTTCAGGCGAAAAGGAATTTTGCAATTATTTAATTTCGTTGCTCTTTATCTAATTTCTATGTATTTGGTTGCTACCTTGACCGTTCTGCTAAGCCTGGGAAAGTAGCGATGTCCCCACCACAGCACTCTTGTTTGTTCGAATACAATCTCATGCCCTGGCTCGAACCACTCATGTTTCGCTGTTGCAGAGAAGCTGAATTTCTTCTTTTCGGTGACCCTCTGATAGTCTTTATCTCCATATTTGATTTTTCTCCCTGATTGGCCATTGTAGGATTTCCCACACTTACATTTATATCCTGTATGTATTAACCCCTTAAATACCATAAATACTAACAATCTAGTTGCATGAGACCCTATAGTTGCTTCTTTGCATGTCAGTAGTGCATGCTTGGTGATCTTCACCCCCTGCCACACACCCTCGCGGTGGCTAGCAGGGTATCGTGTACATGTAGATGTAGATATCATATGCTTAGGGGTTAGATGGCATAAGGGACCATTTTTTGTCCATTTTTTCCCAAGATCATTATTTATTATTACCTGTCTAGATATGAAATATATAAAAGCGGGAATTTTTCACTTTTCGCTAAAAATTGTTTTTAAGTTTAGGAATGATACCTCCTATTTTCTTCGAGGTTGAGAACCTTGTCACAACATCATGTTTCTGGAAGAAGGCCAAACACTGCTTTCGCTAAAATACTTCACTTTGAAATCCACGAATGTCAATAAATCATAATATAATGAAGACAAGGATGTCAGGCCTGACGTAGGGGAATGATACAATTTATTTTAATCTTGCACAAGTTGTTTTATCTTAAATTCTATTTCCCGTCCACTTCCCTCTTGTATTCCCTTGCCCAAACATTTCTTGCGCCCACTCTTTTTATACTCCCAACCACTTCCTTCCACTTTTTATTACAAAGACCGAGAGCATGAGTAAAAAATATTTTATTTCACTTCACTGATTTGAGACGTTTTTCTCACCACTCAACCGCAAACATTCCCTCAGTAGAATTATAATTTTGAGGCCCTGAGCGCAATTAATTTATGCATATTGCACGATTTAACTATTAACTCAGCGCACCCCAATCACACCATTCTGGCATATACCCCATCGGGAGCGCACTGCCACACTCCCGTCCCTAGGGGATCAATGCCAGCTCAGAACGACAACTGTTCTTATAAACTATCACAAATATCTAACTTGTTATTTACCCTTGGAATATGATGCAAGGTCATCGTCACTTCATTCCCGAGGACAATTCTAAGAAAAAAATCATTTACTCTTTCCCAGAATTTTTTCAAAGATAACTACGGTCAATTTAATGTTCCAGATTAATAAACGCAAGCCAATTATTTAATTATTATAGAACCTAGGAGGACGAGAATCAGCGCATTTCATAGGTGAGAAGGAACCGCGTAAAAACATTCCTAACACCTGAAAATTTCTCCAAGTACGTCGGCAAGCACCCATCATGGATATAAAATATAAAAAAAGCTAATATCTCCTTTGTTGATGAATCTATAAAAAAGGGAGTAAGCGCATTCCATTGATTAAAGATTAAGCTCCATAAAAGAGAAACTCTTCACGAATTCCGAAATCTCCAAATAACCTCACGTTAAGTGCCATCTGAAGGGTAATAAAAACGTTCGTGAACCTAGAAGGAAAGGAGTCACCCTCCAACTAGTTCAACAACAATTCAATACTTCGGTTTCAGGTAACAAACCACTCCTACGTGCCAAGGTAAAAAAATTAGTAAATTATTTTACTCCTCTCTCCAAAATACCTTAAATGCCCGGAGCCGTTGTTAATAAAACCACAGTATGCAGTAAATGTACAGTATGCAATAAACAGACAGTATGCAATAAAAAACAGTATGCAGCCAGTGTATGGGATCCGAATCAATTAGGTTTGATCAGAGAACTAGAGTGTAAAGCGTATAGCAGCTAGGTTCGTTAAAAGGTGTTACGACAGGTTAAGTAGCGTATCGGAATTAATACAAGAATTAGGGTGGGAATCATTATCAGAGCGTAGGTTAAAGTACAGATTGATTCTATTAGAGAATTTTCAATCGGATAGCTTTACTGAGGATGTTAGTCCCATATTAAAAACACCAGCGTATTATGCTAGATTCGACCAGATAAATAAGATAAGAGAGATAGATTGTCGCACTGATAGATTCATAATGGCATTTTCCCCCGTAATATACGAGAACAGAATAGGCCGAATAGCAAAGGAATAGGTAGGGGAAATGGCTTATATTAGTCTGTAGTGCATGGTGCATGTATTAATCCCTTAAATACTAAAGATACTAGCAATCTAGTTGCATGAGACACTATAGCTGCTTCTTTGCTTGTTAGTAGTGCATGCTTGGTGATCTTCACCCCCTGCCACACACCCTCGCGGTGGCTTGCAGGGTATCGTGTAGAAGTAGATGTAATACTTTGTCACTAGGAAATGAACCAATGGCGTCGAATCACTTCGTGTGGCATAAACGGTTTGCGGAAAACTATGAAAGGTAAAAATTATTTTATGTCGTTTGGACAGCCCCTACATCCCTCCATCTCAAAGCAGTGTTGTTTTACCTCCAATCATTCTTCTCCATTCCGCTGTAGAGGCAGCGCCAAGGAAAGTAACGTCTTCACGTGGGTCCTGTATGCCTAACATTCATTTTCGCCCCTGCTTTGCCGCTCGGGAAACACGCTCGCAATGGAGAAAAGCGCCTCTCCCTTTTCTCTTCATCATCCACATGAAGTGGAGGAAGTTGTCTCGAGCCTTGGGAGAGAGAAATTTCATTCCTCAACACGAGAGCGATCACGCAGAGCACAAAATAAACCCGAGGCAGACCCCAAAGTTGAAAAGAGTGGAAACCTCCGTCTTAAACAAACGGACTCATTCCAGCCAGCGCTTCAAGAGGAGTCCTTTAATTCCTACCCTCGCTCATTCTCTAAGATAATTAAAGTCGAGCTCTCTTGCGGTTATCTCAAAGGCGAACCAGATGACTCCACTCACTTAGCGGTTGTGTTCAATCTGACGTGGCCTGAGAAATGAGAAATTCCATCTTCCTTACAGTTTCTTCCTACAGAAAGCGTATTAAAATATCTAAATAACTGCTTTCATTTCTGCAATGTTGCCTATTGTATGTTATCTACAAATCCGATCCCAAGTTCTCGGAAGTTGAAGCACTTAATCGCCAACCTGTTTCAAATATCATTCCGCTCATGAGGACGGAGTTCGAGGCCCATGGCTCGGAAATCAATCGTTTATTTCTCAAGACATGAGTTAACACAAAAATTTTATTTTAAACTACAAATGCACGCGATAACATGTTATCAACTACTTTACAGTTAAAAAGTCACACGTTATAACATTACTCTTCCCACTGTCCTCTACTACCACTCCCTTGTTCCTGGAAGGAAGAGAGAAGGTCCTTGATTACGTTCTGAGTTACCAAGTCTACGCCCTTTCTACATCTACATGAAACCCTGCAAGCCACCATAGAGGTGTGTGGCAGGGGGTGAATTCTCACCAAAGATGCACTACATATCATGCATAAAAAAGGATTAGTATTTATATTCTGTTCTAAACTACACTATTTTAAAAAAGGTAAAAATAGCAAAGCAAACATGCGAAAACATGCTGTTAGTTGGGTTAGCTTCAAGTCCTTATACCAACATGCAGCTACCAATGTTATCCATTGCTACACTCGTACTGGATATATTTACCGTTATTCATATCCCTAATTGTACGAGGGAAAAAGAACATTTTGAATCTGTCAGTTCGGCAAACCATTTCTCTTTACCTTTCTTTAATTTCATCGTACATTTGATATAAGAACCATATAATCTACAAAAATGAGTGTGCTGAATAAATGTTCTGGCGTTCTGGAACAGAGAAAATCACGTTACTACTGAGTTTCGCGAAATTTTCATTCGGAATCATCTTAGAAGTAATAAAATCCCATTTTCGGTAACTGTTAAAAAAATTGATGACATGCAGATGTAAAACTAAGCAAACGCTATCATCAAAGGTCAACAATCCTAGGATTGGTTTGACGCAACCCTCCACTCGATTCTTCTATCGGCCAACATCTTCATATTAACGTAGTTTTTTCTTTCACGCCCTTTACAACCTGTTCTCTGTAACTCATACGAGGCCTGCCTTTTCCATTATTCCCGTTCACTTTTCTTTCGACGATTGTATTCATCAGGCCATCGTGTCTTAAGATGTGGCCTATTAAGTTGTCCCGTTTTCTTTTTATAGTTTTAAGCAGACTGAGTAAACGCATGGGTTAAAAAAGAATTTTCTTCAAATACTGATATCTTGAATATGTTTTGGTCTAACTATAGCATATCGGTTAGAGCAAGGCTAAATAACTCGCCTTCCACTCACGCATGCCATACGCGGAATGGGATGCAGAAAGAGACAGGAAGTGCTGTACGGATTACGGCCCGAATTAAGCCACAGCGTCCACCAATCACCACGCGAACTCAAAGGCAAGCACTCGGTCTCACTCGGCGCGAATTTCTCTCAGCGCCATTTCATGCTGTGTACTCCCTTTAACAGCCTCGTAAATTCGGGAGAAGAGCAAGATTTATTGTAATCCACGTGTAATTCATTGCTCTTCAGGTAAAACAGCTGGCAAATGGACGAACCATGCTCAACATTTACGTGTACACTATCTTCCTTCACGTGAGTTGAGCCCACACTTCCCCAAGGATCCTCTTTGACCTCACAATGAAGGCGAAAACAGTCATAACGAGGATATGGCATAATGCATCGGCATCCACTCCACATATCCAGATATGATTAACACGATCCCCCTCTGGTATCAAGATCATGATGAAATACTAATGAAATACAAGATTTTGAAACGTCCCATTTTGATTTATACTCACCTTTATAAGACTTTTAAGAAATGAGTAATAATGCACTTTTGGAAAAAGAATTGTTCTCCTCCTAGCACGCACAAAACAATTAATAATGAATTAACAAATGTGGACTTCATTAAATATCTTGGAATAAGACTGACACATGATCTTTCCTGGGGTAAACACATAAGCGAAATAATAGGTCAAGGTAATCGTAGACTGGGATTCATCAAAAGAGTATTGGGTAAATTTACGAGAAAAGTACGAGAAGTCAGCTACTTTTCCCTTGTAAGACCTCATTTGGAATATGCTGCCAGTGTATGGGATCCCTACGAAATTGGTCTAAATATCGAACTTGAACGTGTGCAGCGAAGATCGGCAAGATTTGTAAAAGGGACGGTACGATAACTATATCAGCGTAACCAGTCTATTAAATGAATTAAAATGGGAATCATTGTCAGATCGCAGGTTTAAATTTAGACTTAATCTCTTAAATAAATTCGAAGACCATATTTTCAGTGATTATGCTGAAAATATTTTGCGAACCCCAACTTACTATGGTAGACTGGACCATGATCAGAAAATCAGAGAAATTGATTGCCGAACTGACTGATTCAAAATGTCCTTTTTTCCTCGTACTATTAGAGATATGAATAACGGTAAATATACCCAATACGAGAGATTCAATTCATAGCATAGGTAGTTGCATGTTGGGACTTGAAGGTAAACCAACTAACAGCACGTTTTTGCATGCTTAGTTTGCTATTTTAATCTTTTTAAATATTGCAGTATAGACTAATATATAAACACTAATCCTTTTAAATGCATGATATGTAGTGCATGTTTGGTGAGAATTCACCCCCTGCCACACACCTTTGAGGTGGCTTGCAGGGTATTCTGTAGATGCAGATGTAGATAAGTTCAAATATGCACGATCCAAATAATAAAGTCAAACATTAGTGAACATCCCAAACTGTTACTTTGATATGCATAAAGAGTATGATTATGGTTTTGGTGAGAACATAATGATATGTTCCACACAAGATAAAGTTTAATACTATCGTTATGAAAATCGCTAGGGTCTCAGCTACTGGTGCATCCGGTTAAAAACGACACGAATCCTTATATAAACAGTTGTATAGTTTAAATTGTTTAAAGGTAATATGGAATCATTTCAAGAGAGAAGCTTTGTTAGGGCCATAGGCTACTGACGCGAAGTGATTCCAAATGCAATAGACATGAAGAGCAGGACAAGAGTATAACTTATCATTAAACAGAATCAGCGTTATTTAAATAATAATTGCATTTTGCGGCTTTGATATATTCGCTAAATGGGAGAAAAATATGAGTACATAAGAAAGGAATGTAAGAACAACCTCTTTTGTTAATGAGGTAAACATCGTCATTCACAACCGCTATCAACAGATTTCCTTCCTAATTCCCCCTTCTGTTCTTCCTCCCTCCCTAAATCATCACAGTGGATGTAGATGCATTTCATACAGTGGATATTATTCAGTGTTTAAGTTTACAAAGTAATAATTTGATTCTTCTTGTTTTATTTTTTTTGTCCTATGTCTTATAATTGTGTTATTTATCCTTTGTGAAAAAAATCCAATGTAAAGGTCTCGTTGCCTGTTTTTGGATTTCATGTAAATAAATAAAATAAAGAATAAAAATTCCATCTCATTTTGAACTTCAGCAAAATCTACGCCTATTCATTACCCTGCAAGCTACCACGAGGGTGTGTGGCAGGGGGTGAAGATCACCAAACATGCACTACTGACATGCAACTAGGCTACTACATGCAAACATGTCATATAATAGGGTCACATGCTGCTAGATGGTTAATATCTGAAAAGTAATGACGGGATTACTCGTTTATACATGCATTTCGGAAATAACCGCTATCCCAGCTTTAGAACTCGATAAAAGAACTTGGTGTGGGCTACCATTCGTTGGTAACCTCTCCTACAAACTTAAGAGAATAATCCCAAGGGAAAAATTTAAAGTATGTTTACACAATCCGTGTACTTTATCGAACATTTTGTGTAAAAAATAAGGGTGCCATTGATTCAAGATTCAATCCAGGCGTCTACAAAGTCAAGTGCCTCAGCTGTGATAAATATTACATACGTTGGACAGACGGGCAGGGGTTTTATCAAGAGACTCCAAGAGCAGGAAAGGTGTTTGGATAAGGTTGACAAACCGTCACTGCTGGCCAAACACCAGCTGGAGACATCACACTACTGCCTATTTTAACCAGAAATTCTGCATATTGAAAGAAAAGGCCCAAGATTAGACGCACGGAAGCAATGTGAAATTATGCTTAGCGATGATAACCTGTTGTTGAATGACCAACTGTTCCGGTTCCATTTGTTGCTTGCCTTTCCTTTTCCATATAACCCAGCACTTCCCCAATCCCGTTCCAAGGACAAACTCCTTAGCGTGCTTTACACAATTCTTTCTTTTCCAATATTCTCTCCTTGTCACCTACCCCCCCCCCCCCACTCCCCATTTAGTCATTCCTTCCTCCTCCCATTCACTTCTCCTATCCCCTTCCAGTTTCATATTTAAATGCACTGCTGTCACGGAAAGTTTGTGAGTGTGCATTCGAAGATGGCTTAGTAAGCCGAAATACGTGTAGTTTAATTAAAAATTTAAAAAAAATATAATTCTGGAAAAGTACTAGTTTTTTACTCACCCAATACATACATCATTCACGACAGCCTAACAATATTTCCCCTACCTATCCCTTTGCCATGCTCCCTATTGTGTTTTCTCACAGTACGTTGGAAAGATGACATTTTGAATATATCGAACTGCATCGAATTCATTCGGAACAGCAATACCGAACAATCGCTCGTTTCGCCAAACGAGACCAATACTTTCCGTGCACTACGTGAAAGAAACGCATTGGTTGTCACACTTGGGAAGCGATTTCCTGCGACCAGCTACGAGGAATTCGGAGCCATTAACAGGAATCACCGAAGCGAAAGGACATAGCATTCATGCCGGCGGCGTCCATTGATTATGGGTGTGGTTCAACATCCACCTTGTCCCCGGTCACAGCCGAATCGAAGTTCACCACCGAACACGAGTTGAAAATTAAAAATCCGTCTCTCGCAAAAACAACTGCTGCGCCCAACATTTCAAAGCACACAGGTGAAGGCGGGTGGTTAGTTAAGCGGCGATCGAATACGGGATCACAGAATATTTTCCGAAGAGTACCTATTGTATCCAACATATTTCAACGTTAACACCAGTTTGAAAACATTCTAAATTATAGAAAAGGTGGATAGTTAATTGATACTAGCTCATCAGAAAGCAGTCTTGACTTATGTACACGTGAAGAAACGGCTCTCCGCTCCAGTTTAGGGCCCTATCGCCGGCTAGCGCTATCGTTCAAAGTCTCTATTTATTTAGGCACCGATTGCCATGGTAATAATAATTTTTATACCACCTTTAGAAAATGTGCAAGTACAATGGGTACAAAAAACATTCATTTAAAGAGGAATAGAGGTATCCAGAGGAGAGCCTATGTCGGGGTTACCATCATCTCATATTTGAAAGCAGCGGCTGGAGCTAATTATTATTGGTATTAGTATTCTACCGGTGAAGGTAGTTTTAAATGGACTTTTAATTCTTCTCACCCCCTAAATTTCACTCGATGTCCCTCTTCAGTCCCTCATACCTCCTGTCATTCTATCCAAGCTACCCGTTCTTCTCCTCCCTCTTCCCCGCTTATCCAACGTTCTTCCCTCAATCACCCCCTTCCAAACACAATATCCCCTTTTATTACCTTTTCCATCCACACCTTCTACCTTGTCCTAATTTCATCTATCAAATTTCTTTCCTCTCCTACCAGTTCTAGCACTTCATCGTTCGTCTTCCTTTCGACCGACTTAATTTTCTCCGTCCTTCTCCACACCCACGTTTCAAAAGCCCTGAGTCTATTTTCATCTTCTTTTCGCAAAGCCCACGTTTCCGCCCCATATAGTGCAACGCTCCGTATTAACCTTTTCACTAGTCTTTTCTTCACTTCCATACTCAACGCCCCTGTCATTAGCTCACGCCTACGAGTAAAAGCTTCTTTTGCCAATGCAATCCTCCTTCTCACTTCAATGCTGCTATGCATATAAAATTTTGACCTATTAAATGCATATTAAATTTTAATCCATTAAAAATGTACAAATTCGACGCATCGTCACTTCTGACCTGAAGGCGACAGCAGGATGGCTGGAGAAACTTCTTGCTGAAGAGTCTTCACCATGAGACACCCTTACGCTGAGGATCACCCGAAAGCCGTTAACATTTTGGATAAACGCCGCGGAAACCTCAGATCCAAGTCTTCTGAAAACCTTGAAGAGAAGACGGAAGAACTGTCAACACATGATGGCCCAACGAAGGCAATAGTCGATAGAAGAGAATGGGAAGATGGCAAAGGAATGCCTTAAATGAAATACATATTGAGCGAGTACTGAAGGATGTTACAGAGAATAATAACGTCGATACAAAGAGGTTAGCTGATAGGGGAGAATCGAGTTCAGAATTGCGTCACACCTATCTTAGGATGGTCGACACATAATGATGAGTGCGCCTACATTCCTACCACGACGTTTTATTCCGTTCAGGAAAATTGTGGAAGGACATTTTTGCATCAGCTTGATGTCGTGCAAATTTTTAATGTGGCATCACTACGACAAATGACATGTAACAAGAAATTGCACCTGTCAATGGAGGATGACCAATGGAAAATATCACCGTCCGGGTTAAAAAAAAAAAAGTTTTCGAACTTTGACCAGATTTTATCAATTGCCAAGCCACTGGTCTCTTATTTAATAATGGGATCGTTTACCATATTTTATTTATTGCCGAATCTGATAGAGTTTGTAAAATTAAAAGACCCGTATTTTTCCGTTTTTCGATCCGTCAATTACTTCTCGAGTTATAAACGGTGAAAAACAGATGTTTTTAACCCTTTCGGGAAAGTGGGCGTGGTGCAACCTATGACGTATACCGACTTCGTCCAATCACAACAGAGTCCGCGAAGCTACTTCGCCTCATCAACATGGAGGACGCACAGATGACTCTGCCAATGGAAGCGGTTGCGACACGATCTGCACGAGCAGACCTTCCGAGAACCCCCCTCCCCTCCACTCCCTTCCCCTAAAGGCAGTCAAGGACGGAATTTGGATGACGTAGTGTCTCAAAGCATCTTCTTCGGTGGGCGTCAACTTTTGCTAATTTTAATTTTTGATTTATGAGTGAATGACTGGTTACAAGATTAATTTTTTCCCTAAAATTCATTTTTCGTTTCAATCTAACGATTTCGGTTCCGAATAAAAGCCCCCTTTCTATAAATCCACCGACGGTGTACTGTAAGCAAACCTCTGTTGAGTCAACTTCTCACTCCTGCTGTTAGAACTCACAAATAAATATTAAACTGAGGAGGAAGCTCATAAGCAGTAGTTACGGTAGGTGACTGTATGCCTAACAATAAGAATATTTTCCTTTGAAAGCTTAAGCTCAATAATTATTAATGTAATTAAGGCACTGTCATTTTTCATTTCGGAGGGAGTGTCCCCGACTTGTAATTTCCCTGCATGGGTAAAACACACGAATATAAAATAAGAGGAAGAACAACAGAGCGAATGACAAATAAAATTAATAATAAAATTCTCCAATGGCCGTAAAATTGTGGCAACCCTCGTCAAGGACAAATTGCTGTGTTGGTTTGCGGGAGGGTCAATTCCACAGCAGTGTCCAACTAGAGCCTGTCAACCAGAAAACCCTCCTCTCTGGTGGTTTACGGGAATGTTGCTTCAGTGACACAACCACAGACACACACAACTCAACCCAATTGGGATCCTTCACAGGGCTGATGGGACCCTGGTCAGGATGCCTGGGTTATGAACGCACTCACAAGCACCCAGAAAAACACTGTCCTTGACGATGATTGCCAATTTTACGGCCATTGGAGAATTTTTTAAATTTTATTTGTGACTTTAAGAGGCCGTAGAAGTCATCTCCTTAGATTTGAACTGAGCGAATGTATGCACTGATCGTTAACACATAAAAGAAGTCATAAAATACAGAAAATAAATTATTTTATCCCGTTTGTAGTATTTTATTTCCTTATTTACCAAAACACTCAATGTATTACTCATAAAATGCGTTAGATCAACTGCGTCCCGGCAATGATTGACGCAAATATTTCCTGAAATTGCGTCTGAGTTCAGAATTTGCGTTGGAATGTGAAGAAGGCATTATTCTTGCCGCGGTTCACAAATTAGAGTGTAATTACAAATTCACAAATTAGAGTTCACAAATTAGAGTGTAGATTTGTAAAGGGACGATACGATAATTATTTTAGCGTAACCAGTTTATTAAATGAATTAAACTGGGAATCATTGTCAGATCGCAGGTTGAAATTCAGACTTAATCTCTTAAACAAATTCAAAGACCATAATCGTGATATCGACAAATCGTGATATCACGTTTCGAAATATCGACTCCCGGTATCAAGTGCATACCGAGTATCGTCGACGATATATCGTGGTACCTCGGGAGTATTCTGAACTGCACGACTGGAAGCGAAGTGGTGCGATGTGTCGAGGCGTGGGCAATGTGAGGAGGAGTAGAGAAGAGTGAAGGCGGGACGTGTGAATAATTGAATATCCGCTGAGGTGGGTGGGTCTAGAGCGGCAGCCAACGGAGAGGACGCAATCGATTTGCAATCAAGCCAGAAGGAGACGAGGTGTCCACAAAGGGTGACTCGCAGGAGAAACGCCATTCACGCACACCAATGATTGTGCTGGCGAGTTTAGCGCGGACATCTAAGACTCGGTGGACTTCTAAGATTCAGCTCGCGACACTTACAGAAGTGATTGTCATTTATTTATTTCCTCAGCGAGGATTAAGCAACTCACCCTCCTGAAAAGCAAGTGAAAATTGACGGTGAAAGTTTTTCGAATCCTCCATGCAATAAAATCTAACGAAACTTCTACATCTCTCTACATCTACGTAATTCCCTGCGAGCCACCGTTTTTTTAAATACAATTTTTTAATTATTATTATAATATTTTTGATACAATTTTTGTTTACAATTGCATAAATAACCTTAATTTTCAATTTAATTTTTAAATTAATTTTTTAAACAAATGCAGCAATAAGAACAAAAATATCATAAATACAGAAAAAATAACTTCAAGTCCGTAATTACCGGACCAAACACCATTTAGATCAACCTTTACATAAAGTAATTAAGTAGTAATAACAGCGGTATTAATTTTGGCCAGGTTTTTCAATTTGGAACCACTGTGCGCCGTTTGGAGATGAATTCGTTACCTTTGTACCCCAATGTTGATTATTTACAGGCCTAAGTACCAGCAATCAATCTACGGCGCCCTAAAGTTTCTATATATGAATTTATGCAGAATCAATCGACCCGTTTGCGAAATAAAAAGTACTTACATACATAAAAGTGGTACATAGAGAGATTGATCTTTAATATATAATGAAATCTATGTAATATGAGGCAATAATATTAAAATTAATTGATACATTATTCAAATTAATAAATCAGTAATTAATTAACACGTAATGTATACTTTGTAATGTTAAATAAATATTTATACTATGGTTTACTTACTAAAAATGATTACATTTATTTTGCTTATTGCATTTTACAACGTATACGTTCTGGGGACTACCGATAATAATTAGAGTCAAAGTTATCAATAACACTTGAGCACTGTAAGTATCCTTCGGATTTAACTTCGGAAAAGGGAGATTATTCTTTAAAAATTGCCATTGAAGTACGCCCGTCCTTTTCTAGTACTTACAAGGAGGGGTCGTGTAATAGGAGTCACGAAATGAGCTGATTTTTTTTCAGTGAAACTAGAAGAAAAATAAAGAGACACATGTCCCGGCTTTCTTCCCCATAGGCCCGGGTTCGTGAGAAAAAAAATAAAATAGAAACGCAAAAATGCACCGTGGGTTGCCTACATTCGCCGGCCTCGTGTTAAGCCGACAATGGCTGTCAACGGGAGATGGCGTTCTATCCTCCTCGTGGTGTGATGTTTTTCTTTCGGTCATTGTATCTGAAACTACATCATCATCAATTTCCTACCCTTACGTGTGAACACTTTCTGTTTTCTAACATTATAGTGTAAACTAGATTTACAAATGTACCTATAATTAAAAAATGCATTGTAAAGTTAACGCAATTTTAATTATGCAGGAAAATATTTCCCCAATCAATTGCTCTAAGGCCGACTTTTATATTTACATTTTTATCTCTTTATTTTTCTTCTAGTTTCACTGAAAAAAAATTCAGCTCAGTTCGTGACTCCTACTACACTACCTCTCCTTGTTAGATGACCTTTTTAAGGACTGTCAGTCAGGCCAAATTTTTGTGTGTTTCCGAAAGAAAGAAAGAAGCCTTCCAGGCTTCAAGACAACGTTCGGTAGTACAACAGAGGTAAAATACACCGGCCACCACTCAAAATGCAATGGTGAAAGATGACTCGAGGCGCGGCGGAGATGTAAATGGGATGAACGGAAAGAGAGAAAAGTGATTGCGAAGGAAGAGAAGGCAGCGGCGGAGTTGTATTACTTTAAAGAGCGTGGATAAAGGAATCTCGGTGCATTTTCCGGAGGAATGCGAGAAAAAGGGAAGGGAGATTTCAGAGAATGAGAGGAAGGAGGAGTGGGCGGGAAGAAAAGAGGATGAGGGGGGTGAGAGAGAAGAGGAAAAGCGGATTGGGGAAGGATTCGATGGACGACAGGGAGAATCCATATTGAAACGAATGAAATTTCGAGGATGGGTGGCCTGCATTCAATTATAATCATATTCTCATTTTCTACATTTCTGTTCATGAAAAATTAATGCCACGCATAATGAACGATGTCGGCCCACTGAAAATAATACGACGAATCACTACAAGGAATCAAACGAACAAAAGGCTTTAATTCGAATCTCCCGTTCAGTTGTTGCAGGAAAAAATAATTGATGGCTCCACAAAGAGAACATTAACGAGGCTTAGTTGAAAACAATGGCACAGGGCAAGGTATAGGTAAAAGGCTCTGTATGGCTCCGGCTCCAGATGATCTAAATCGGCTCCGTATGAGAGCCGATTACTAAGCAAGGGACTGGATGTAATCTAGGATAGCATTAAATTTATATGAATTTGAAAAATTGAAAATTTAGCGAACCATCTAGAGATATATGATAATTTTTTCAGCTACAGCAAATTAAATACCCTTTAAATTCAGGAAAACCCGATTTAAGCGAAATCAAATTACTAGCATCGTGATATCGATGTCATAAAATATCATCATCGTGTAGATGTAGATGAATTAACTACGTGTTTTAAATGATTCTGCGAATATTCGTGAAATCATCATACCCATAAGGCTAACTTTCATTTTAAGAAGAATTTCATTGAAATACGTTGTATGCAACACATGCATTTGGAAGCGTGGCTCTTGGGGAGCAAGTTACGATGGCTGAGGACTTTTCACGCAACTTATCACTTACTTTTTCTAATTTACGACGGGCTTGGGTTGGAAGATTATGTTCTTACACTCCTCCTTTCTCCGCATCTCTTGCGTTCGACGGTTCTCCGCTTCGTGTTTCATTTCGAACATCTATTTAAGTCCCGTTCAGAATACCTATCCTCCGTTTCCAATTGCCAAAAGGGAAAATGTTGTCCTGCACCAGAAATCGAACCACGGACCTTTGGCTTGGCTTTGGCAAAATCGCAGAGGCGGGGTGGTTTGCGTGAAGCATTTAGGCGTGCGTTTGACATAATACTGAACTCTTGTATCTGTTTTAGCATGACTGTTTTCAGATGATCTAATGTGATCAGGTGGTCAGGTCAGGTGGTTATGAATCAGCCTCATACTAATGCTAAACACATTCACTTACTTTAATGAATTTTCTTGGATGGCAAAAAAAAGCATTTTTATTTTAGAACCTGTGCTTAATAGGCTATGCAGTCTGTTCTTCCGTAAGTGGTAACATTAAACAAAAGTAGGGCACAAACTATACATTATGTTCATTGTGTAGACCTATTGTTGATTAATAACTATCCTCATTTAAAACAACTACTATCGAACAGTTTCTCAGAAAATAACTGGTAGATTTAACTGAAATTTGTTATTTTTTCATCGTCTATAAATAGGGATGTATTTTGGTTTCCATTTGATGTATGTGCTATTGCTGATGTTAACTTAGACGTTACTTTGCATATTATTTTCGTTATTATACCCATTTTGAATTTAATAACAAATAGAATTAATAAAGAATAGTTTTAACGCTTACATCCCCATTCATTTTCCCCTTGAACTTCAGAAGTATTGCAAAATTTAAGACTAATATAATAATTGCTTCCATTGAAAGACACCGAGTTCTATTCCTTAACATTTTTCGCTTTGTTGATACAGATTTTGGAAAATTGCAAGTATAATTGACAGCACGATCAAAAAGAAAAATACTCTGAAATGATAATCATCAACTATTCGTGCACGTGCAGTAAATTATCGATTGATGCCCACGGGGATAGAAGCTAACAGTTCGGTCCAACTCTCCTTCCTGTATGGAATCAAGTGGGGAGTCCTTTCGGTCTCGGACGGAACCGTATGCCATCGGACGCCTCGGAGTGGAATTCGAGAGGGAGAGAGACAGCGGAAGGAACGACTCCTGGGAAGGCCGCACGAAGAGCATTCCGGAAATAAAGTCCTTGGAACAGAGGCCGCTGTACGCTGGCCGATAAGAGTGCTGGGAAGGGCTGAGATTCGTGGCTAAGAGCTTGGAGCAAAGGAGGCAGTAAGAAGGAAGGGAGAAGCGATAGCACGAACGAATGCTTAAAGGAAATTCAGTGGAAGGCGTTAGCAAAGCATGGCACGGGAAGACTATGAACGCATAAGGAAAGAGAGAAGGTGATAGGAGAAATGCACTAGGACACAAGGCGTGAAACGAAACGCTATTGACTGCAACCGGATGAACTTTATGACAGTACTGAATGTTCATTTTAGATGAACGATCTCTTTTTAAGGATCGATACGTCGCCGAAGGAAGCAACAGGAGAAATAGCGTTGTTTTGAACAGTACCTATACAAGTACTAATCCTTTTTTTATGCATGATGTGTAGTGCATGTTTGGTGAGAGTTCACCCCCTGCCACACACCTTTATGGTGGCTTGCAGGGTATTAAGTAGATGTAGATGAGAAATGACACCGGAAGACAGCACCCGCTGGAAATGTGTTGTTCAATTTTAAAACTATTTAAATTCACTTCCCTAGGTGGAATTTACCACAGTTTTTACGATGATTACTAGATTACCACAATATAACGGTCGTAGTCCTCCATAATGGATTGTTCAAACCTATTTTTACCCTTCCACTCGCAAGACTTTTCCGGAGCCCACACCCAAAAGCATCACTCACTTCACACCAAAGAAATTCAGCATAATTTTTTTGAGAAATCCTAACGGTACATTTTCTGGGTTAGTATCCTAAAAAATCAGATGGAAATAGAAATAAATGTAGTTTAAAGAATAATAAGAATGAATAAACTTGATGTTTCCACAAAGATAGTTCCAATAGTTTAAAGAATATTTGAAACATTTTTGTACTTCTTAGTTTGGATCATCAAAGAAAACCATTTCACCATTAATTACTTACAAAGATTTTTAATTTAACACCCTATGCTGTGAGCAATTTCATTCCAGCGCAATTATTTCAAATGCATTTACATTCTCTGTCCCCTATGGATCAATTTACACTGTTTTGTTTACGTATAAAAAATTTGAAGGCAAAAAAATGAAATGGTATAAATCTGTCACTAGTCGTTTTTGTGTGATGTCATCATCTGAGTATCTACGCTCAATGATAATTTTCATATTTAATGACAATGCGTAAAAATAATTTGATATATAATTTACTAATTATAATTCCAAATATTTTTAAAATTAAGGCGTAAAAAAGATATCAGATACTATCGCCATTAGTACTTTAGCTTTTTCCCCACAAAACATATGAAGATAAAAAATATGAAATAACCTCTCCTAAGCAAGCATAGGCTTAGCATGTTAAATGATGAAATCCGTTTAGCGCGTTAAAATAGAAATTTTCATGAGGGCAGTAACACCTTTGCGGTATTTATTCCATTCATCGCACAAAGCACAAAAAATGTCTCCCACACTCAGCACCAAACGGCACAGACAAGGACTAGCCGTAAATGCCCACGCTTCACCTTCAACACACCTAACTTTTTTTCATTGAATGTAATATTATGCAATACATTAAAACCCTTTCGGTTGGCAACGGAGTCGCTTAAAAGGCGTGCTCCTTGCACTTTCGTACACACGCCATATGTAAGGATAGAGACTAATCCAAAGATATGGATATCCATACAGGTGAAATAAGACGATGTAAATTAAAGTTTACTGCTTAAACCCCTCACCGAGCAGTTTCATCTCGTTTAGTAAGTCGCATGTCGAAGCAAGTAATTCCAGGATTTAAGGAGTTGGAGGGGAAGTAAACAGAGTACATCTACATCTACATAATACCCTGGAGGCCACCATAAACGTGTGTGGCAGGGGGTGAATTCTCACCAAACACGCACTACATACCAAGCATAAAATATTTATACACTCATCTAAAGTTTACGATTTAAAAAAAGATAAAAATGGCAAAAGCAAACATGCAAAAACATGCTGTTAGTTGGGTTACCTTAAAGTCCTTATACCAACTACCTACCAACTATGCTATCAATTGATACACGTGTTGGATATGTTAACCGATATTCATATCCTTGATTGTACGAGGGAAAAAGGACATTTTGAATTTGTCAGTTCGGCAATCAATTTCTCCAATTTTGCGATTGTGGCCCAGTCTACCATAGTAAGTAGTATGTAGTAAGTTGGGGTTCACAAATTAATTTTTACCTCATCACTAAAATTATGGTATTGATTTTTCTTAAGAGATTATGTCTAAATTTCAACCTGCGACCTGACAATGATTCCCATTTTAATTCATGTAATAGACTGGTTACGCTGATAAAGTTATTGTATCGTCCCTTTACAAATCTTGCCGATCTTCACTGCACGCGTTCAAGTTCATTATTTAGACCGATTTCGTAGGGATCCCATACACTAACAGCATATTCCAAATGAGGTCTTGCAAGGGAAAAGTTACTGATTTCTCGTTTAATTCTAAACCGTCCACGTGTTTCCATTAAGCGATGTAGCCCACGAATATTTTTCCGGGTTAAGAGGCCGCCCGCAAGAGGTGTACTGCCGCACACGCAAATGAATGGACTCACGTCTCTCACCCTTCCCTCCCCACAACTCCTTCCAACCCCTTCTCCACCCTTAACATGCTGCATTCCCTGCCCCTCACCTGCTATTCATTATTCCAGGCTCTCAGCGAGATCTTTCCCTCTTCCCCCTCCCCCCACCCCCCCCCCGCCTCAAATTAGACCTGTTTTAGGAAAATCCTCTGGAATCGCAAAGAATATAAGGGGAGAGGGGAGATCTTTATTCTGGCGCCAGTCTCTTCACTTGCCATGGAAAATAGCTTATAAAAGGAGCGACATTGGAGGCCGGGACTATTGAGATTGATGAGTTTGATGTGGCGGTCAAGGTTCACAACAAGAGGATTTATAAAAATAGTAGTACTTGGGAAATGTGGTAGGAAGACAAAAGAGCGATGTTACTTTTCACTACTTAGCGTACTACCCCACCTTGAGTATGCATCCGGTGTATGGGATCCGAATGAATTAGGTTTGATCAGAGAACTAGCCAGTGTACAGCGTGGAGCAGCTAGATTCGTTAAAAGGTGTTACGATAGGTTGAGTAGTGTTTCAGAATTAATACAAGAATTAGGGTGGGAATCATTATTAGATCGTAGGTTAAAGTACAGATTGAATCTATTAGAGAAATTTCAATCGGATTGCTTTACTGAAGATGTTAGGCACATAATAAAAACACCAGCGTATTATGCTAGATACGATCAGATAAACAAGATTAGAGAAATAGATTGCCGTACTGACAGATACCAAATGGCATCTTTCCCCCGTACTGTAAAAGAACAGAATAGGGAGCATAGCAAAGGGATAGATAGGGGAAATATTTTAGAGTATTATGTAGTGCATGATGCATGCATTAACCCCTTAAGTAATATAGATGCTAGCAATCTAGTTGCATGAGTCCCTATAGTTGCTAGAGTGCATGTTAGTAGTGCATGCTTGGTGATCTTCACCTCCTGCCACACACCCTCACGGTAGCTTGCAGGGTATCGTGAAGATGTAGATGGTTATGACCCTAACTCGAATCCCAGTACTCTGTATTGGAGCATACGTGGTCAGAGCTCGGTCACAGCATCTAATTTCAAGATGCAAACGTGATAGCCGGAGAATATCCCTCTGATCATTCGAGAGGCAATTGAAACGAGCAAAGATCATCGCAACTTTAACGGAGAAGACGATGTCCACCTTCACAACACCTGGAAGAGACTATTTCACCCATACTCGAACCTTACTGGCCCACGAAGTTATAATTCTAAACCAACCAATCACACCACCGCCAATACATAATATTGGCGGTAGTGTAATAATCAGTCTGTGCTCCCAATTGCGACAGGGCACTGCAATAGCCGGAGCCTTCGTTCGTTTGTCACGTGGAGGGCGCCCAAAGAATAGAGTATTTGCGTAAGTGAGGAATTTTGTTGAAATTTATCGTAGCGAGTGATGTTTGGTTTCGAAATATCACTTTCAATTCCAAGTCTTAATTCCAACTAATTAATTTAAGAAATAACTTTTAATGTGCATTGTTTCAGCATCGAAAATGCCTAGGTCTTAACGCCCAACCATTGGTTCTTCGTAGTATGACGTCATCTCCCATACTAGCAGTAGCGAAATAGCCTAGCTTTGGATTGAGTGTGAAAATATTCTTAGCCTTTTTGAAGTTTTTTTCATCATTCGACATAAAACTGATTTTTTGTTCACGGAAGTTGGATTCGCAGACGCAAGTGTCAACAATCTTCCGGTTGTGGATAATGAACGGACATTCTCTGTGCAAAAACGCTGACTATGTTGGACGTGAGCAGCGCTGTTCGCATCGCTCGGGTGATAATATTACGCTTCGCGCGAGGCGTAATAAAATTATCACGCTCGCCGCATTATTAATATTTTTCTTACGTTATATTATGTAATAAACCACGAATTATGCCTTCCGTTCTGCATTCGCCGTAATGAAGCCTTAAATTCTACCTAAGCTCTACTGAATAACTAATTAAGCTTTTCTGAACAGCACACTATTAAACCTTGAGGTAGCTGTATTAGAGTAATACCGCATAACGTGGATGGCATTCATTTCTATTTAATTTACTAATTATGGGATAGTTCTCGCTTTTGTGACTACCGATAAACGAAGTCCATATCCTTCATTTTTTTATTTTACAGGAAGTAGCCTGTGCATTTATTAAAGAACCCTTTCGTTTTAGTACAAATTTAATTTGTTTTACAGATTTGTGATGACTAAATATGTAACTTATATTTCACCGCAGGTTTAAGCTTCCTTTTTCCATGAGTATTACGAAACTTCTACATTTAGAATCATTTAGCATTAAAGGAAAGGGAATCAACTTAAAAAGAGGAATAAGGAGAGCGCGTTTGAATACCATCAGCAATAGGTAACGGTAGTGAGTTGTCTCAGTTGATGTCTTGTTGCAGTGCCTAAACGGAGCGGATGCATCTTCATTTGGAGGGAAGTGCAAATACTCTTCAGCTATCGCAGTTGATGTGCTGGCATTAGAAACAGTGCTAAGTAGTTTTATTACCTTCCTCTTCTTAATAACAGGCCTCTCAGTCAAAGGTACATTTGAAGGCTTAGACTAGCACTCAAACACATGAGGTGCAACACTTTTTTGATTCGGAGTAGACCACCCATTATTTTCCATCTCATATAATTTTCAGCATCCTCTTACAACTGAAAATGGAATAATATATATTTAACAAACGAAATGTAGCTACTTTTCCCCAAGTCTTAGCCGTCGTCACTAGTCTTAATATAAATTATATCAATCGGCAAATATCGCACATCTGTATCAAATAAATACAGATATTATCGTTATGTTTAGAAAAACAAATTTACTACTTTAAATATGAGAATAATTTAGTATTAAACATTATGTTCAGTTTAAATATGGCATAATAAACCATTTTAATACGACATTAATTGCAATGATATCATAAGGGTAGTATTACGATATTTTGAACCACTAATAAGGAAAATATGTAATGAAAACCGATCGAAAATGACAGGTAAAAGATATACAACCTAATTATCGTAATGCAACATTATAAACGATTTAAATACGGCATAGGAAACTCAAATAAAACCATCGCTCCAAACGATACTGATCAGTTTAATCAGCCGCAATAATATTTTCATGAACGATTAAATTGCCTTAAATTTTCCGCAATTTCAATTAGAACTACAAAAGTATAACACAAAAAGTTTATAATTACAGTTTAAGCGAAGTATCGCCTAACAACGAATTGTATTTCACGAGTATGCCTTTAAAATTACTTACAACATATTTCTTAAGTAAACTTGCTGCACTTACGATATGTGTGACCATCACAACAGCGCAGATGAGATGATCCAGAAATGACACGGTTTTCAGGTCTCTCGGAGCTGAAATTAACCAGTTTCTTCTTCATACTGGATCATCTGGAGCGTTTACGAAAATCTTTTCGCGTGTTGTCACTCTCGAACTCCTAACACAGCAGAACAAAGCCTCATCGTCCCTCATCTTTCTAGCTGTAATTTCATTGCTAGAATAACTGTCTTCTTCCATTGCAATGTATTTCACACAGCAACAGAAATCGTTCCAATAACGTTAGAAGGAATAATATCAAAACAGTCGCACGCCAAGGCTACAAGTCCAAATCAACAAATGGTCGAGAATGGGAGATGACGTCAGAGCCCACTAAACATGGCGGACCAGTGTTTTGGCGCAATAATAATTTATTAGACTTTGTTTGTTGATAAAAAAATAACGATAAGCCAATCGAACGTCATACTGAAAATTTAGTGTCTGAACTATCGATATATTTTTATTGACGTCGCTCCCCGAAAGTATGCAAATACTCTATTACTCATGCCGTTTCGAATTGCTTCTGTGCGGCGGCGGTCACTTTTCGCTCTCTCTCTCTCTTCACGGCGTCTCTCTTTCTCGAGGCACACCTCTGTATCAACCGGCCAAATGAATTTTCTTCTGAGGGTAAACAAATGCCTTTCTCTTCCAGAGAGAGAAATTCCATCCATTTCGCCTCAAGAGTTACGTAGCCGTGGAGTGGTCCATCTAATCCATGTCGAAGGCGACCCCAACGCAATCGATCGATCGATCGATCGAGTGAGCGAGGAGCTGCAGGAGTCATATCGCAAAAGGCGGCTGACCCTTCAAACTTGGCTTTCTAAATTTCATAAATGAAGATTTTCCATGTAGTTTCTCAGCCTTTTGGAATAAGATATAGCCAAAAAATGCAGCCTTATTTATTAAAGTAAAAACTTATTTTTGCTACGCTCTATCTTTGACGGTTGTTCATCGATTTTATTGCTAAAAAATGGCAAAAGACACCAATGGCAACCATTAACGAGTCCAAGAGCAAATTTAAGACAAGCTAATCCTCGAAACAGCAGTTAATTAGTGAATATAGGCTAAAAATTACATTTGATCAAGTAGTTGCCTAATTCATTCACCTTTAAAGTAAAGATGATTTTGCGAGAAAATGAATTTAGTGGTTTCGGTAGCTGTGAATCTTCCATTTTCTCCCTCTTCTAACCAGTTATTAAACAAAAATTGAAGTTTCTTAAAAATCAAGTATTAAAATTTTAATGCGGTGATACAACGCAATCAGCAATAATAGGAAACAAAGCGCCGGGGTATAATGAGCTCCTCAAGTATTGAACATTACAAAAAATACAGGGTGGCTACCGATAACCATTTTTCAAATTCCCTGACTTTTCCCTGACTTTTCCCTGACTATTCCCTGATGGTCTTACCAATTTCCCTGACCGATCACCAAAAGGTCTCCTATTATCGGAATATTTTATTTCTGCTGAATTAAAATTTCGTCAAAACTCAGAAAATGTAAAAGCTAAAATCAATGCATTAAAAGCTATAAAAATGAAAAAATATAATGAACCTCCGCCATGGTGAAAAAATTTAATAAACCTTCACAAGTTAAGCCCTCACACAAATTGTACACGCTTTTAATACATTTTTCGCGGCCGTGTATCGTATTTCCGTGGCCGTGTATGTTTCCTTCGGTAAAATTACAAATTGACAGCGTCTAATTCTTCAAGGAAGAGGTAGCGTGTCGTGGTAGTTTTGGGAAGTTGAAGATTACTGAAAAGGCATCGAAGGGAAAGTTAATGGCCAATTTACTGGCGGACTCCGGCACAGGTATCACTAAGCTGCGCGAAAAATACAAACCAAAGCCACGTTCTTGGACTGGATCAAAATCGGATGGCACGAGTGACCTTTAGAAGCGAATAACAATTTGATTAACGTGATCATAACCCCTTGATTGTAAGAGGGAACCAAAAAGGTAAAATTATTTGCATATACAAACAAAACTTAATCGCGCCACTGCTATCGAAAACAGGAGACAATTAGCGATGGTAGCATAATATTCAGGAATATCTTATTTGAGGTGGTTTGTGACCTGACTAAATTGCTTCGAGAGGGAGCTAAGGGGGCCATTCAATAATTACGTCAAGAGCATGAAAGGGGGAGAGGGGAGGAGGACTCTTCTTACTGTCTCAAGAAGGGGTGTACGGAAATCGAAGATGATCTCACGTAAGATTTTGTTTACACGTGTGATAGTACTTGTATTACCGTTTTAATAATCATCGTCTCGTATTTTTAGAACTGCAAGCACGTATTTACTACAAGCTAGTGTGCTCCAACTACCTCTCGACCTGAGTCTCGGTAGTAGAAAAAAAACGCGAGGTAAAATCTTCCGAACAACCAAGCCTTGGATTCCTTGTGATGAGCGGAATACACGGTGATCATGAATTTTAACACTACTAGGCAAATATCGCATTAAGGATATACAAAAGGGATATATTGTACGACTGATTCACAACTGAATTTTCAACGCATTGACGGGGCTTATTCTATGCACTTCAGCGAAAGGACATTAGTTTTAGTTGGTAAAATGTTTTGGTGAAATAAAGGGCAGGAAAAATTGCCCGGAAAACGTAATCGTAGAAAAATAACGAGAATTTCCTATCCCAGTTTCTCCCTGACTGTTACGAGAATTCCCTAACTATTCCCTGACTTTTCCAGATTTCCAAAATTCCCTGACAATTCCAGGTTTTCCCGGTTTTTCCTGACGATCGCCACCCTGAAAATATCCATCAACAGCCAATTCCTCGGACACAATCTTATATAGCTAAAATTACATAGAGCCCTGGGGTTCAACATTAAGTTGCGTGGCAGGGGGTGAATCCTAAGATAAACGAGCACCGCCTGTGCTTGCTTAAAGAGAGTAATAATTACTCCCTCAATATCTCAATTATCAATATCTACAGGTGCGTAAGGCAGCACCGGATTCGCGTCAGTGCCCTAATGGTGTCTGAGGTGGTGATACACAGGCATCCCATAGGCTTAGGGAAAAAATATAAGACTTAACAGACCCATGTTCATGAGAATATAGACCAAGACAGACTCATAATATGCATTAAAATCAAGGTAAATCGGACCAACTCTGCACTATTAGGCAAATTATGCATTTTATTCTTAACAGCTGTCTGGTTTGAGTAGTAGAGGTTAAGGGGTTCTTTATTTTTCCTTTTCGTTTCTTCCGAAAGTTTATCGGCGACCTGCAGAATGGCGCGATTGCGATGCCGCGATTTCAGTTAAATTTTGGGCCTTTAATGCTTTTGACAAGCGTTTATTGGGCTCACTGCGAAGAGAAGCAGCAGTAGCTTTCTTGCCCTTGACCACATCCAGCCAACTCCAGCACTTGCTCTTCCTCCTCAACAATCTTCTTTTTTACTCCGTCTAACTTCCGGCGAGCTTCTATTTCTGCCTGAGCCTGTTTTTGTCTCCTATTTTCTTCTTCTTCCCCTATCCCTCGAGAGAGTCGGAATGACTGCGATTAGCATTTTGGAGTAATCTCAGAAGATTCTCGTCTATGGGGAACACCTTTAGTCCACCTTCATGGCACTTTTGACTGTCATAGCTGCGTTTAGTGATTTTTCTTGCATGCAAGCCTTAGGTGAACATGTACAAGTTGGACATTGAAACATCACGTTCTATGTAAGCTTAACCGTGACTTAGGGACAGAGATGCCTTCACCACTTTCACGGTGAGCTCGTATTTCAGGACATTTGCCTGAGGCTTCAGCTTGAAAATGTATCCCAATATTCTTCTCTTTTTTCCAAGCTTTTATGATACCCATGTTCCTGAGTGCAGGATTGGCAAGAATGTGATGAATGACATCGACGATGTATCTCTGTGCCTGCAGCCGAAAGGATTGAATATCAACAGCAGGGTAAGAAAGATCTTGAAGCCTCTTCAACTCCACTTCAGTCTCCTCCCCTGAGTCAACATCGTCAACTTCCAGCAGGTTTTCAGGATCTACAAGCTTACTGCAGAGTTCCAACTTACAGTAAGCGTTGACTTTGCAGACTCTACCCGCTAACTTTTACACCAAAGTCTCCATTTCTGAGTAGAGAATGTGCACCAATGGCTGATCTGCCTGGAAAAATCCAGTGAACTTCGTGAAAAGCCGAGCCCTGCTGCTGGCGATGTGCAGTTCAGCCGTCAGAAAAGGGTCCTGCACACCGTCCCTAATCCTGGTGGCTACTTTTTTGGATGCAAGGTCCTTATTCTGACGCGTCAAGTGCCTGAGAAAATATTCAAACCAGTGCAGGAAACTGTTCTAGCAGGCGTTGAGCCACTGGTTCTAAAGACAACCAGCGCGAAGAAACATGCTTCCGAAAGCGATGAGAAGGCAGCTACAACTTCTTCTGGATCGCTTCGTAGTACTCCCAGCGGGAAGGCAAGCCATCAAATAACGTATGCACCAGAACTATCATGCCCGCAGCGCGCTCCCAAGATGGTCTAGCCCTTTCTCATGATGATCTAGCCATTTCTGTGGAGCATAGTTGAGATTAAAAATTTAAAAAATTAATGATTAAAATTAACCGTTAAAAAAGTGGCTAACTATTAATTTTAATCGTTCCTTTTTAGAAGAATAACTTTTAACTTTTAATCGTCAAAACTATGCATTAACTGATGCAAAATAACTTCAGTTTTTTTCGTTAATTTTGGTCAAATGTCGACATGTCCGAATTTTGGTGCAAAGGTTGCCCAACAAGCAAATGGTAAACTAAAACGATATCTAAGAATTCAAGAGTAGTTGTGCAACAATGCAATGAAAAGGCCCAGACGGATACATTAAAACAAAAGCCGGGTTGGCCGCCAAAGTTTAGGAACAGACGATAAAACACGAGAGGTCACTCGAAGTCCTTGGAGGGCTCGTATGCCTTACTCGGCGACATCATGTCGTCAATACTACATAGTTGTAGCTGAGAAAGAAGGGTCACCTAAAAACCTATGATGGATAACAAGGAGGAGGGGTCCATTCAAACTAACGTAGTAACGGTTACAATGCGCCAGTCTAGGTATGCCTTACGCGGCGACATCGCGTCGTCATTACATCAGCCCCCAGTGAATCGCGAGAAAGGGTGCACAGGCACACCCCCAGCATCTACTGTAACTCTATATAACTAAGCCGTTTCCATTGAAAGTTTATAATTGTGAAGGGATACTTCACGTCGCAATTCGGGGATCGATATCAAAAACTAACCTGAAAGCACTTTCTACAGGTCACAACAATCTTTGGCGGCAAATTACAGACGCACCATGGTTTGTCAGAAAGTCTTACATTCACGGAAACTTAAAAATCCAGGAATCGGAGCACCACCTCAGAAAAATCGCCGAATCCTTTCAGCAGACACTAAGAAACCTGACCAACAACACTGTGGGCACTAAATATTATTACAACGAAAATCCCCATTCAAATATTTATATTCTCGTACAAACAAATGGATACGGATGGAAGAAACCACAATGACAGTTTTCAGCGTTCGCTTTGTTTGTCAATGCAAAAAACCATCAAGGCCTCTATCACCACGGCATCCAATTTGCCAAAGTAGCTGAAAAAGTAACGACGTCATTTTCCTCCCGTCCTTGACTGCTCTTATGGGAAGGAAAGGGAGTGGAGGGGAGTTCTCGGAAAGTCTGCTCGCACGGATCCTGTCGCAATCGCTCCCATTGGGAGAGTCAGCTGTGACCCCCCCATTGCGATAAGGCAAAATAGCTTCTTGGGCTCAGTTGTGATTGGACGAAGTCAATATACGTCAGAGGTTGCACCACGCCCACTTTTCCGAAAGGGTTAAAAAAATCAGTTTTTCGCCGCTTATAACTCGAGAAATAATTGACGGATCAAACAACGGAAAAATACGGGTCTTTTTATTTTACAAACTGCACCATATTCGGCAATAAAAAAATATGGTAAACGACCCCATTCCCTACAAGGTGATGACTTCAGGGAAGATTTTGAAAGAATTTCATAAGTCTACTCTGGCTCGCCCTTTTTGAATTAAGCCGCAGGTATTTAAAGGGACTGTCCTCAGTGCGATATCGGACGAGCCCAATATCGGAGCGTGCCCTCTGCAAAGCAAATCACGATCGAAATCACGATAACACCTACTGCGGGTTAAGACGCGTCGAGAGGGTCACACTTTTTAAAAAAACAATATCCATTCTCTTCGCTCCGAGGAAAGATATTCGGGGATGAAGCGATCAGCGCCCGCACACACACACACAAGCACACCTTCGTGGTGTTCTGGAATCGACCCCCCCCCCCCCCCACCCCCTCAGTCACCTTCCCAGCGGCCCCTGTTATCTCCCCCAATCTCGCACCAAGCCGAGACACCTTCTTTTTAGCGATAATCTTTGCTCCCAACCTTAAAAATAAAAAGATGCCCTCAATACCCTCCACTACTGCGTCCCCTGCTTCGAGGAAATCCCTTTAAACCCCCTCCCTCCCCTTAAACCTTATCACCTCCCAAAAGTCACGACCCTACTCATCCCTTTAGTCGCCCCTTCCTCACCCTTGGCAACGTCTTTATCACGAAGGCCTTCCGCTGGAGAGTGCTTTCATCGCATCTTAGGCCTCGGAGGCGATTCTAAGACGACGGTGGACGCAATTCATACGGGAAGTCCCTTTGAGATGTCTCGAAAAAGGCTCTAAGGCGTTCAGTCGAAACTGGTAGCAGACCCTTCACCTTTCGCGAATTGAAAGTTCAGGTGATACCTATTTAATAAGATCAAAATTATAGTAGAGCACTGAGAACTTCCTACGTTCAACACTGCTTCAATTTAGATACGGGATTTTAGAAACACCAGTGTATAAACGAGAAATTTGGGGCATTCTTGAAATAGAGCATAGTGGGTTGACCTCCACATTTACATCTACATCTACATAATACCCTGCAAGCCACCATAAAGGTGTATGGCAGGGGGTGAATTCTCACCAAACATGAACTACAGATCATGCATAAAAAAGGATTAGTATTTATGTACTGTTCTAAGCTACACTATTTAAAAAAAGATAAAATAGAAAAACAAACATGCAAAAACATGCTCTTAGTTGGGTAAGCTTCAAGTCCTTATACCAACATGCAGCTACCAATGTTATCCATTGCTACACTCGTACTGGATATATTTACCGTTATTCATATCCCTAATTGTACAAGGAAAAAAGGATATTTTGAATCAGTCAGTTCGGCAATCAATTTCTCTAATGTTGTAATCATGGTCCAGTCTGCCATAGTAAGTTGGGGTTCGCAAAATATTTTTAACATAATCACCGAAAATATGGTTTTGGAATTTGTTTAAGAGATTAAGTCTAAATTTCAAGCTGCAACCTAAAGAAAATTTTAGAGGTTAGCCGAGAAATAAGTGCGCTCTCTAGCCGAATAAGCGCCTGTGGACAAAGAGCAATAGCATTCCATGGTGTCGTTCGTCCATCCTTAGGTACGTTAAGTCTTTTAAATGATGCAGAAGCCTTTGAAGATGCCGCCGTGACTTGATGACGGGAGACCGCCAACAATTATGCATTTCATCACCAGGAGGCAGCAGCTATTCTTATCACTCGTGAAGGTGAGGACCACAGTGGAAGGTACAGCTACACTAATTTCACTCCAGGTGTCGTGACATTCTCTTAACTGCTGTAGTAACGCAATGTGGAAGGGAAAGAAAACCGCATTATTAGCCGAGACTCTTTTCTCTCTCTTAAGGCGTGATGGAACCCTTACGCATAAAGTATGTATTCTGCGCGTTCATATTCCCCCTTTCTAATCTACGAGCGGGGACTATCCGACAGAGTAAATCAGTCCAATGGGATAAGTTATTAAGTGTCGGCAAAGGTCAAGAAGAAAGAATAACAGGTATTTAATCCGTCGAAGACGCCTATGATTATATCACAAAAGCAATAACGAGGCAAGACGTCATCATAATTTCATTATTGATGGTTATTGGAGTAGTGTCATCAGTGAAGTTTGAGATGGAAGAATAACTTCAAATAATGGATTGGGAAATCGAAATGAGAGAGGAGAAACACTTCCATGATTTAGCCCAAGTTGCAAAATTTACCCAGGGCCGATATCATCAGTGACCACAACTTAGTGATGATGAAGTTCTATTTGAAATTCCAGGAATAAAAAACAGCAATGAAAAACGAATGGCAAGTTAAAACATCTGGGACTCAACATCAAATTCCTATTCAAAAAGTGGTTGGAAACTATTTGGGAAAGTATCTGAGTGTAAAATCAGAGAAAAAGAGATGGGAAAGCAGAGAAAAGCATACTACAGGCAGCAGAAAAAGAAGTCCTAGGTGGAAATAAAGTTGGGGCAAGTCAAAATGGAGCCCTAAATCGTCGATTGGGAAATTAATATGAAAATGGGAGACGGATATCTCTACTATAGAAGAGAAAAGAACGAAATAAGTTAAATTTCGAGGAAAGCTAGAGAAATATGGATGAAATATTTGAGGGTTGATGTACAAATTAAGCAATCGAATGATGGGCGTAAAAACAAATTATAAGATTTCAGTTTTCTAAATTTTTGATAGCATTCAATTGAGTTGCGGGTATTTTTCCGCGTAGGTCCTTTTTATGAGATTTATTATGTCCTACTATATCTAGGCAGGCTAAATTTACTCACAAACTCTTTTTGTTTTATACCCCGGAGAATGGTTTTCACTCTGGTCTGCCGCCTAAACCAAACTCCGTGTATGCTCAAGTAGGTACCTTGCATGAAACTCTTTACCAGACGACGGCACTGAGAGAAAATCGGGAAAAATTTTCAATTTTTAGCGCGTTAATGTTTGACAAAAGTAGTTTTAAACTACCAAACTCCGTATTAAAAGCATTGTTGAATAAATCATGCACGTCAGTTTAAACTTTGGTCGATGATTCGTCGTCCTGAGCATCAGTTTAGAGTAAACTGCCACTGGTTCAGAAAATGCTAAAACTTGAGCCTAAATCGAGGAACAATCTGTTTCGACCCTGAGAGAGAAGAGCAGAAGCTCAAACACGATCCAAATACGCATTTAATATTTGCGAAAGCTCTCCATTCTCGGAATCTCAGGGTGAAGGCGGCCAGGGTCAACAGGGAGAAGGGAGCACTGGTTCGAGGATAAGCCAAGGGCTTTCAGGGCGATGGAATTGGGAAAATGAAAGGGTGTCCTCGCTATGGGGAATCATTTCTCCCGGGAAAAGGCGAGGAGCGAATTGAGTCGCTCGGAAGAAAAGGCCCGAAAAGGGCGAAGGCAGTGTTGCCACGTCTCCTCCGATTCAACATCACACAGTTTCACCCTTAGGGCAAGGATAAACCCGCCAAGCACCCAAGATGTAAGCCGACGAGTTTTCGTCAGGATAACTCACGATGGAAAGTTTCGGCAGAAGTTCGAGCCGCACCCCCCACGTCCTCAAATATGAAAGAAAACGAAAATTAAAAGTAGACTAATTTTTATTAAATGTAGACGCAAACTTTAGGACCTCAAATAGACCCTCAAATTAGCGAAGAGAAAGCTAGAATTTATAAAAAGAGCACTTGGGAAATGTGATGAGAAGACAAAAGAGCGATGTTACTTTTCACTAGTTAGGCCTCCCCTTGAGTACCTATGCAGCCAGTGTATGGGATCCGGATGAATTAGGTTTGATCAGAGAACTAGACAGTGTGCAGCGTAGAGCAGCTAGGTTCGTTAAAAGGTGTTACAATAGGTTGAGTAGTGTTTCAGAATTGATAAAAGAATTAGGGTGGGAGTCATTATCAGAGCGTAGGTTAAAGTACAGATTAAATCTATTAGAGAAATTTCAATCGAATAACTTTACTGAAGATGTTAGGCACATATTAAAACACCAGCGTATTATGCTAGATTCGACCAGATAAATAAGATTAGAGAGATAGGTTGTCGTTCTGATAGATTTAAAATGGCATTTTTCCCCCGAAATATAAGAGAACAGAATAGGCAGCATAGCAAAGGGGTAGGTAGGGGAAATATTTGAGCGTATTCTGTAGTGCATGATGCATATATTAATCCCTTAAATACTATAGATACTAACAATCTAGTTGCATGAGACCCTATAGCTGATTGTTTGTATGTCGGTAGTGCATGCTTGGTGATCTTCACTCCCTGCCACACACCCTCGCGTTGGCTTGCAGGGTATCTTGTAGATGTATATGTAGATTTTTATTACTCAGTCTACCGGCTTCGACCTCTTCAGATCATTATTAAGAATGGATGACAACAGGATACAAACTTGAATATAAGGATCAAAAGTAGAGAAGGATCCACACCCTAGGAAGAAGAGAGCAGTATCCAAGGAGAGTGGGAGGAAAGACAAGGATTGAAGGGAGTGAACTGCCAAACAAACGGTGACTAAAGGGTCAAGGGCAAATTATCGGACTATGGGCATATGGTGGAGAGGGAACAGGGGCTGAATAAAGGAGAATGAGGTTGGAAGGGACTTGGTCACTTAAAACATCGTCATTATGGGTAGATTCGTGGGTAGATTTTTGGAACGCGACAATTTCTCATTCTATACTGTCTACTCCTGAAGATGCTCCTGTATAAATGCTAAATCTTTTTTATGCATGATATGTATAAAATGCTCATACTTGTTGAGAATTCACCCCATGCCACACACCTTTATGGTGGCTTGCAGGGTATTACGTAGATGTAGATGTTCCCTGCATCGTGGCGAAAAATGGTACTACAATTTAGCTTCGCAGCAGAAAGCAGGAACTTCGAGACAGAATGAAAAATTGTCGTTAATATAAGATGCAATTTCAAAATTTTCCATAAACTCCTGCTTTCTACCCTTTCTACCCTACACTATTTTTAAAAAAAGATAACAATAGCAAAGCATGAATGCAAAAACATGCTGTTAGTTGGGTTAGCTTTAAGTCCTTATACCAACATGCAGCTACCAATGTTATCCATTGCTACACTCGTACTAGATATATTTACCGTTATTCATATCCCTAATAGTACGAGGAAAAAAGGACATTTTTAATCTGTCAGTTCGGCAATCAATTTTCCAAATTTTGTGATTATGGTCCAGTCTACCATAGTAAGTTGGGGTCCGCAAAATATTTTTAGCATCATCACTGAAAATATTGTCTTGGAATTTATTTAAGAGATTAAGTCTAAATTTAACCCTGCGATCTGACAATGATTCCCAATTTAATTAATTTAATAGACTGGTTACGCTAATAAGGTTATCATACCGTCCCTTTACAAATCTTGCCGATCTTCGCTGCACATGTTTAAGTTCGTTATTTAGACCGATTTCGTAGGGATCCCATACATAGCCATGCATGCAGCATATTCCAAATGAGGTCCAACAAGGGAAAAGTAGCTGGTTTCTCGTACATGATCGTCACATTTACCCAGTATTCTTTTGACGAATCCCAGAAGTAGCAGGGAAACACCACCGCGTTTGGCATTTCCCGTATCTTTGGCGTGATTTCACGGAGGGAAGGCACGCAGGGATGAGTTTCGGGGCCGAAGGAGCGGTTCCTTGCGTCGCTTCCACCCTCTATCGATTCTGTGGCGCGAGGGAGGGTCCCAAGATGTCTCCGAGGGCGGGCCCCTCCCTGCGGCCAAACTTCGGCAGCCCACAGACGAGAGTGGGGGGCAGGAGGGAGGGGTGTTCTCGAGTGCGGGAAATCAGTTCCAGCGGAGATTGGCCTCGAAGCTGAGCGGAATCCCGACTGTGGTTTCAGACCACGGCAACGACTACAACCTATCGCTGAACTTTCCCCGCTTACAGTTCAGTACTGAAGTCGATAATGGTTAACCCAAGAAAATCTAGAATTGAATTTCACGGCTTGGCAAAGCGACAATGGAAAGGAATTATTCTCTGAAGGAGAATTGTTAGGAGGTCGTGGATCCGTCACCTCCTCTATCCCTAACACCCCCGTTTCACACTCCACAGGAACTTAGAAAGTTTCCAATTTAAGGTTTGAATTTTTCGCCTTTCATCTGGGGCCGAATTCAAAAGGGCATTGGAATATATTAACAATAGGGTATGTAACCGATGCTGTCTGCAGTTGAGGTTTTACTAGATTCCTGGACTGTATTGAGTCAGGATTCTTAAGGAGGTTGGCTCGCGACTGCTCGAGTCAACTTGTCGTAGGAATCTTATTAATTTAAGTACGAGTATATGCCTGCTAAGTGATTCTTACTTCGCAAAGAAAATTACCTAACCTATTGAAAGTCCTAATTATCACAAGAAATACGATGGAAAGTCAGAGGATATATTTTATATTATAATTTTAATCAGCTCGACGATGGAGTCAATTCAGCATTTACGTTACAGAAATAAATTCATCTACTTAACTAATTTACTAATGTATAACACCAGAATATTACTATCAAAGGTTAATATTTCGTGACATATTCTTTAATATCTCGTTAGTAATGATATTATCCATACGCCAACCATTAAGGCAACAGTGACCGCAGTGCCACTTGAAGTCAACTAACGCATTTCGTCTGCTCTACGCGCAGAAATTGGTGGATTTAGTGAAAAATATGGTAGGTAGATGCCTTTTTTTCATGTAATTTTATTCCTTGTGAAATTATGCATCAAATATCAGTTTTTTTTGCAAAAATGACATGCAACTATGGTATTTTCAAACGTTATATTCCCATGTGACGGCCATTCTCGCCGTCAATAGTATGTAATTTCAAATGCAATTGGTGTAAAAAGGAGTATGGGTTGGTATAATTATCTTTGCTTTATTAGATAGAGAAACTTTAGTTCTATAAGTGCTAAAAATATTTTTTTTAATGACACAACTTTCACTTTTCGGATCAGCCTCCTTAATCCGGCCTTCAGAGTAAGGGATCGTCCCTCAGCCTTTCCTTTTCTGTCGAAGACCGCGTCACGATACCATGCGTGAAGAAGTGAACAGAGAGTTGAGTTTGGAGAATATGCAGTAGGGGAGGGAACGACGCTTCTTCTGGAGGGATTCTGGACATAAGAAAAGGTCGAAGGGTGGGAAACGGGTGAGAGCAATCAGGGAGAAGGAGGGGTGAGTTTAAAGAGGGAGATGGAGAGCCAAGGGGACAAAAGGTCTTGGAGACGTATTCACACGAGGACTGCCTTGCATTGTCGATTGCTGAGATGACTGCGAAGCAACGACGGTTCTCCAGGCAAGAAGAGAGTCGATCCACATTTGATTCAATTCCTACCTTCACCATCCACACTCATTTTATCAAGGCTCAAAACTGGGCTTCACACATTCTTCACCATTCAAGAGAGCATGGCGATACTTTGAGCAGGACATCGGTGCCAAAGGCTTCATCAACATATTTTAAAATAAACCTTGAAGGTTGCCATGACTTTTCAAATGAATTTCGGCAAACACGTCTTACTCGAAGACATTTCTCATCTTTGTGTTGTGGCTAGAGATGGGTAAATTACCGTAATTTTCAATTCAGGTAAATTACCGGTCTACATTACGGTAATTTTCCGGTAATTTTAAGTTTTGAGCTGCAAATCCTCATCAGAGGACTCAAAAATGTAATCAAATAGCATTGAGATATAAATTCCGACGCTTATATCAAACATATCACGACGTTTCTCTATTATATCCCATTAAAAAAATTATAACGAAGTTGGCAGCAAACCGCAAATGGCTTTTCTTTTGTCACGCCATGAGAAATTTTCGTTCCAAGACATGCCTTTGCGCAATGTGAATTTGTCATTTTACTCTGGAGTAATCACGGACACAATGTATACGAAATCGTTTTAGCTACTTACTTAATTTATAATATCACCCATTCCAATAGTTTCTTCGTGAGGAAGAAATTTTCTGAAAAAGAACTTTTCTGAAAATTACCGTTTATTACGGTAGTTTTCAAGGGTGTTGGTATTTTACGAAAATTACCGCGGTAGTTTACCGAGTTGCCCATTTCTAGTCATGACCCAAAATGAGACACCTTTGGCCATGCACAATAGCCGGAAATCAGGGGGCCCGGATTCGAGTCCCGGTCAAGGCGAATGATTTTTTTCTCTGTGGAACATTTGTTATTGTGCAATTTCAGCGGGTAACGCCGCTAAAGTTTTCACGGCTAATTTGTGATCTTTGAACTTTGGCCGTGGCTGAAATAAAAATCGATCCGAGATATCAAAAGTTAATTTGAAACATATGACCGGCGTGTTTAACTATCAACTGCTTCTGCGGAGCTGGACTTGAAGCGGAGACGAAACCTCAGACACCTCTCCCAGCATCTATTGCGTTTCTCTTCCAAGCATTCATCCAATACCCGCGGAGCAAACATCCGGGGAGAAGAAAGAGAGTGCGTGGCGAAATGGCAGCGAACTTACGCGGCGGTAGCGGAGTATTTTACGACGAAGGAGAGAGAGGGAGGGGAAGGCACTTAATTATCCACCCGGGGGAGACCCCCGAGGATCTCATAAAAGGACCAATCAACGGTTTTATAAAATGGTGCGCTCCGAGGGTCGCGCCGTAAATCTGCCCTCCAGCGCCCTTCCAAGGCCCTCTCCACACTTTAAGGGTCCTAGGGTGAGGTTTAAAGTCAACAGGGGAATGCGGGGAGACTCAAGGAGAATGCCGGGGGAAGGAAGTTTCTGGGAAGAAGGTGTTGGGCGGAGGCTGCTTAATGCAAGAGAGAGGGAATCACGCTGCAGCGACGGAGCAAGGCGAAATGGCGACTAGAGCATGAGGAGGGGAGGATGATAAGACGAATGAGGATTTAATGTCGACGAGGGAATTAAAAATCGCAAGCCACGACGGAGGGAAAAAAATGAGGGTGGGAGAAGTGTGCGTGGAAAGAAAGGGAAAGAATTCAATGGACCATAAGGCGGGAAGATTAGGAAGATGGTACTAGAATTGGAACAGCATCGAAGTCCAATTAGTCATAGTACGTATCATTAGGATGCATGCAAGCAAAACAAAGGCTTGTGAGAAAAGTATCGAATGAATCCATGATCCAACATTATCTCTTATTGGTATAATATCATTGTTAGCAGTTCTCGATCACTTATTCGTCGAAATCGCTTTTTGAGAAACGCGCAGGAAAGGAAATGTGCCAAAGTCTACGTGCGCCTTAAAATGACGACAAAAATAGAATTAGTAGATATAATTAGTATTTTATAGTAAATAGTCTTATTATAGGGTTATAGACAATTGAAATATTTTAATCGAAGACGAATGCGTAGATTCGCTTGTACAAATTTACTTATATTCGTGGGCAGAACTGGAGGCAAAAAAATATGTCAACCGTTTGGCATGAAATAACTATTCTCTCAACGGAAGATATTACATCAAAGATATTCTTAGGAACACCCATCCGGGCTCATTAATGTGAAAACTGCTTGATGGTCCAGCCTTCTATTTCCAACGGTTTCGTGATTCAATTCCAGTTTAGAGAGTGCGGTAGTAAAAAAAATATCTTAATGCTTGCAATCAATCCTCATCTTAGAATGATTCGTCACCGATTACTTAATCGGCCCGCAGAAATTTCAACTCGCAGAAAATGCCAGAAATAAATGCAATACGCATAGACAAGAAATGTTAAGCAAAGCAAGTACGCAGAGTAAATTAGGTGTCGGATGGCTTCAAAATTAGTGATAATGGTGAAAACCAATAGAAACACCAGATAGCTTCTTAATCAGCAAGAGCAGAGGAATAAGCAGAGGATATAAGTAGTAAAATGGCCCATAGAGACCACAAATCTCAATATTTGTGACAAGCGACATGCATATCTTTTGTCTCTCACGCAAGCTATAACTATTTTTTTTAATGTATTCTGTTATTAATTTTACATTAATTACTGCCAGTGGGCTGATATATCTGCCTCTTCTTTGGTTGTGCGACAAATACCAAGGGCCGATATATTGGCCCACTTGCATTACATCATTGCATATATATATTGATCGCATTTCCTTCTAATCAGTGACATCATGAATGATTTATTCGTCCTCATAATAAGTGAAATATATCATCAACATCGAGAAAAATAAAAAATTAATTAATTAAAATTAAGTGCTTCAATCACCATCGGTCAAAAATCCTAGGATTGGTTTGACGCAGCCCTCCACTCATTTCTTCTATCGGACAACCTCTTCATATTGACGTAGTTCCTCTCTTTTATATCCTTCACAACTTGCTCCATATACAAGGCCTGCCTTTTCCATTTTTCCCATTCACTTTTCCCTCGACGATAGTCTTCATCAGGCCATCGTGTCTCAAGATGTGTCCCATTAAGTTGTCCCGTATTCTTTTTAATGTTTTCAGTAGACATCTCTTCTCTCCAACTCTTCTTAACACTTCTTCGTTTGTCACTTGATCGATCCATTTTATCTTCATCATTCTTCGGTAGCTACACATTTCAAATGCTTCCAGCCTGGACTTCTCAGCTGCTGTTATTGTCCATGCTTCGCTGCCATTTAGTAGAATGCTCCAGATGTATGTTCTAATGAATATGTTTCCTCACTCCAACGCTTGAATTTGTAGCTGTAAGCAGAATCTTCTTCTGATAATATGTCCTTTTCTCTTGGGCAATTCTGCTGGCGATTTCTCTTTTACTTCGTCCATCGCTGGTTACTCGGCTTCCCAGGTAGCAGAACTCTTCCACCTCCTCGATTTTTTGTTTTCCTAGTTTAACATTAGTCCTGGCTTCCTTTCTTCTACTGCATACCAATACCTTGGTTTTCTTTTTGTTGATCTTCAGATGATATTCGGTCATTGTTCTTTCTATATTTCCTGGTGTCTTCTTTAAATCTCCTTCTGTTTCTGCCATGACTGCTATGTCATCGGCGAATCGTGGCATGCTGATTTTCTCCCCGTGGATATTCACTCACGGAGACTTTTCTTTGACTTCTTGGATGGCTTTCTCGATGTAGACATTGAATTATACGGGAGACAGTGCACATCATTTCCTCACTCCTTTCTTTATGCTTGCTTCCGTACTGCTGGGTCCTGATTAGAATATGGCTACCTGGTTTGTATATAAGCTGAGGATAACTCTTCGGTCATTGTTTGATACTCCAAATTCAAGTGCTTCAAATGTGTATTAAATTAATAATATTACGATGTTCACGGAAATATGCTTGGCAGTTTTCGCGCAGTCTATCTTAAAGGGACTGGCAGTAAAAGGCTTAAAATAAAATTTAATTCCATCAGTCACAAAAACATAACTTTAAAATCACATCCGAATAAAGAGCTGAGAATTGAATAGAACCTCCACATTCAGACTTCGGATGAAGGAATCTTTCATCAGGACATCTCCACGACTAAAATGGCAAATAGAAGTATTTCTGGGATTACGGTGGGCCAACGGAGAAGGTTTTATTTCACCATCTTGCCTGAGATCCTAATCCTAGGGAAATCACGGCATGCAGCCAGGATTCGAACCCGCGATCTTCTGTTTGCTGTGCTATAGCACAACCAACCTTCAATTTCAATTAGAAATAGTGATTCACATCAAACTTATCGCCGATGTTCTCTCTTTTAGATCATAACGAATGGTTTCAGGCTTGAATTTGTGAAATTAATCCATTGAGGGAATTAGTATAATTAAGTTTGAAGCCGTGTCCGTCAGTCCGTCAGTCCAGTCGGTTTTATTGTGTTTTCTCGCAGTGGTTGAGAGTTCTGGAGGTGGAGAAAGGAGCGTTCAATGCAGAACGTGTCCGCGCACAACATATCAGTAGTTTTAGATTTCCTTTGTACCTCCTTCACGCCCAAAAAATAGATGAAGTACATTTTATGTGCGGGTTGCAAACCTCCCAGGATGTTTCAACGGTCGACCTCGGTGCATCAATTTGAGGTAAACTCCGAAGATATCTATCTGATGGATGCGGGAGTGGGAGTGGAACAGACATATTTGTCAACGAATCGGAAAATATGAAAATTGAAGTGTTAAAAAGAGTGTTTTCGCTATCTTTTAGCATGGGAAAAGAGTTGCCATGCTAATTCGCATGTATGTTTGTTTACATGTTTATTTACGTGCAGGTTAGAGTTTATTTATAAGGTGGATCAAGTGGTTTCTGCAGAGTTCCCATCAGCCAGCGAATATCCAGCACTTCACGAGTTGGTCAAACAACACATGGTGCATGGTCCTTTACGTGTCAAATAAACACGCTCTAAAGCTTACCCTTAACGTGTCCTAATAGTTGAAATAAGGTTATAAAACGTTTATTATGTAATAATGTTTGTTGCTAAATCAGCAGGTTAATTCGAATATATATTAACTTTGTAGTGTGTCAGTCATTCTGTATCCGTTTTGTTTTGTTCTCTCCCAAGTTTTGAGCTAAAAGAGTGAGGTTTGGTGCGTTGAGTGAGGATTCTCTCTCTGTATGATTTGGTAGTAGTTTTGGAACCAGTATACTGGCTGGCAAGCATGCTAGCTAGTATACTCGCTGAGCTACTGGATTTCATACTTGATGCGGTGCTACATTTCTAGTAGGACCTAGTAGCCCAGTAGCCATCGACCAATCAAGTCACGTTATAGACGCTGTGCGAACTTCACTTTTTTTTAATTAGTACGGAATGATTTAGCAGTTTGTGATGCAGAGAAAAATGCAAAAGACGTGGTTTTTGAGATTGACAGGCAACATATAATGAAAATATTGTGTAGAAAAAAACACAAAAACATATAGGGTTCATAGAGTGGGACACATTTCTCTAGTTATAAAATAACCATTTCCCTCTCTCTGCATACGAAGTGCTCATGAAAATGGCCTGCAGAGCAGGCAGCAGGTCTGCTAGTAACTATTAAACTTAGTTGATCCACTGCTAAATTCTATTCGAACGACTCGGGATCCATTATCGGATGACTTTGACACTATGGCATTCTTGGTACACATAATATTCCACTTTGGTACCCTCTGAAAACACTCCTGACTGGAATTGGTGTAGGGAAAGGTAAAGGCATGAAAGCCGAAAACAAGACCAAAATAAATTTCAATGAAATTGAATTTTCTCAATTAAAATGTTTGTTTTTCAACGCGCGTGCGCTCGAATGGTGGAAAAAATCCATTTGTATTTTAGGCCACGGATTCAAGGGACATTTTTCACATTCTTTCTTTTCTCAAAGAGTATATTGATAGCAATTGCAGACTCACACGTTTCAACGGAAATAGTGGGAATAATAACATTTAAAACACCGATTGAACATAATAGTCTTTACTACATTAGGTACGGGCAGTTTTATATGGCATCCGTAGAAATGTGAAATAAATTGTGCGGATGGATAGCAGAAGCATCCTTGAAGATTAGTGGTCCCGATAAGAGATCAACTAAAAGTCCCCAATCTGATTGATCTTTATCTCCATTAGAAGTGAAAATTGAACCAGATATTGCAGTAACTTTACGCCTCTTGGACTCTCATGTCTCATTTTTGCATGATAATGTAAATTTAAAGTCGTTAAGTTTAAAGAGGAGTGGAAGTTATCGAAGCTATTAGTAGGAGCTTAGATGAGTGTAATGGGAAAGTTGACGCTTTACAGTCCGAAAATAATATGCTCAGGAAGAAATTATCCGAGCAAATGGTACGCTCCGATGATTTAGAGCAACGCTTGTTAGCAAATTTTGTCGAAATACGTGGTATTCCCTATACGCCAAATGAAAATTTGCCGCAGTTAGAGGCAAAAATAGGTGTATACTTGGATGTTAAATTGAGTGAAGAAGACATCGATATTTGCTACCGTTATAAGCAAAAAGTGGGAAGTGCATCGAGCAGTGAGTCAGGCGCCATTAACGTGAGATTCGTGAGACAGAGCTTCAAAGAGAACATTTTGACCAAGCGGAGGGTAAAGCGCAACCTGTCGACTCGCCATCTGGGATTTGGTGGATCTGATTCACCTATTTACGTCAATGAAGCACTTTGCCAAGGCCGGCGCCGAGTCCTGAGTGAAGCGAAGCAAGTCAAGAAAGCGAAAAACTACGATTACTTGTGGGTAAGAGGAGGAAAGATATTGATGCGTAAAGCAGAAAAAGAGCCAGTTTTTGTGCTTACGTGTCTTGATGATCTAAAAAACTTGTGATTAAATTTTTAATGGCAAATGAAAACAGTCAATGCATGTTAAACCGAGTTGGTTCAGAAATTTTGGCTACTAATTTAACATTTGTTCACCAAAATATTCGTAGTCTAAGAAGTAACTTCGAATACTTGCTGACTAATCTAAATTCCTTCACCGAAAAAGCAGCAGTAATAATGTTAACAGAAATATGGATAACGAGCTCTGAGGTCGATATGTATAAAATTCCTGGTTATAAATGTTTTTCAAAATGTAATGACAATAGTAGAGCAAAAGGTGTGATGGTGTACGTTAAGGAAGAGATCAAATCTTGTTTAGTTCCAATAACAGTAGGTTCCGCTGACTGTATATTGTTACGCTTATCCTTAAATAGTATAGAAATACATCTGTTGTGTATTTACCGATACCAAAATATACCAGCAAAATCATTTTTTGAGGATATAGAACCTATTTTAAGAGACTGTAAAAATAATTTAGTAGTAATGGGGGATATTAATATAAATATACTGGCATATGATGACCAACGTGATCACTACATTAATCTGATGAGTTCTTACGGCTTAACCAGTTTAATTGATCAACCTACCAGAATATTTAAAAATTCCGCAACTTGTATTGATCATGTTTTTGCCAGAATTTACCATTCATGTAAATATAAAATGTCTGTAAATGTGCACCATTTGGCTATCACTGATCATTCCATGGTTGAATTTAACATTTCTACCTCTGAAATTCATTCCGATGACTGTACCAAGGGGAAAACAAATGTTGTAAAAAAAACAAACATTAAAACTTTCATATCCTTAGTTAACAATGTTGACTGGTCTCCGGTATACACAGAGACCAATGCTTCCACAGCCTTTGATTTGATGATGGATTCTTTGTGTACCAGTCTTGAACAATCGAAATACGAACTAAGTCCAAAAATTTCACCGATGTTTCTGAAACCTTGGATGAATGAAAACCTGCTGAAAATGATTGAAAATAGAAACGATCTCTAAAGGAAAACTAGGCGCCATCCAAACAACAACAGTCTTCGAATGAAATTTCTAAAGTATAGAAATAAACTAAGGAATAAGTTAAGGTCTGCGTCAAATGAATACTATATGAGCAAATTTCAAGAATTTCGCGGTAATGTTGGACAACAATGGAATTTGTTAAAGGAATTGGTGGGAGAGAAAACAGCATGTCCTGATACTTTAGAATTGAAATTAAATGGTAAAACAATAAAGAATTCACTTGATTTAGCGTCTGAATTTAATAATTACTTTATTAGTATCTTTGATTCAAGTAAAACCCGTATAAACATCAGTAAGCAATTGAAAAACCATTGTGCTACACAATCTCCCCCCGGTTCTTTTTTCCTAGAGCCAGTTTTGCCCACTGATATTATTAATATAGTCAAATCACTTCCACAGCGGAAATCTCCAGGTCCTGACGGGATAAATACTAAAATGTTAAAGGTTATCATCCAAGATATTGCACCAGTATTTTCTCACGTATGCAACCTGAGCCTGTTAAATGGAGAATTTCCCAGTTCACTTAAGAAGGCTATTGTGATTCCGATTCATAAAAAGGGTGACAAAACTGAAGTACGGAATTACAGGCCTATTTCATTGCTGTCAATTTTCTCCAAGATATTAGAAAAGCTTGTTAAATCTAGGTTGATTAAATTCTTGAACAAGTGCAACTTTTTTAGTCAAAATCAGTTCGGCTTTATGTCTAATAAGTGCACAGAAGATGCACTTGCCTTACACTTCAGTCAAGTGTATTCGGCAATAAACTCCCATAGGAGGGTGATTAGTTTATTTATTGACATCTCGAAAGCATTTGATACTTTGAACCATGACATACTTTTAAGTAAACTGTATCATTTGGGTATACGTGGAGTCTCACTAAAATGGTTCCAAAGCTATTTACATGACCGTTCCCAGTGTGTACGAGTAAATGATCATCTCAGTGAATACAAAATGATTTATTCTGGTGTACCTCAAGGTTCTGTATTAGGACCAATCCTTTTTCTAATATATATTAATGAATTATGTGATCACACATTCAAAGGCAAATTAACTGCTTTTGCGGACGACATAGCTTTTTGCTATGCTTCGTTGACGTGGAAGCAGCTAGAAAACAATGTGAACATGGACTTGTGTACTTTACGTTATTGGTTCGACCATAATGGACTGGAATTAAGTGAAAAGACTAAGTTTATATGCTATGATTTATCTAATAGCTGTGTGCACAATTGGAAGATAATTTATCACAACTCTGATTGTGATAAAATATGTTGTTTCTGTCCGAAAATTGAGAAGGTAGAGGTGTATAAATACCTTGGTGTACACGTAGACCAATGTTTAAAATGGAAAAAGCACATTGAAGATGTTACTAAGGTGCTACGGTCCTGCTTATCCAAAATGTATTTTATTCGTAATAAATGCCCATTAATCTTTCGCAAGGCGATTTACTGCGCCCTTGCCCAGTCTAAGTTGACATATGGGTTGATTTGCTGGGGAAGTGCCTATAAAAATGCTTTGCAACCAGTTGTTGTGTTACAAAAGAGGATTGTTCGAATTCTAACTTTAAAAACCCGCTATGAGCACTCATTTCCTTTATTCTTAAAATTGAACTTACTTCCAATAAGGCATTTGTACTTGTACAGAACATTAAGGATGTTTTTCATCCGATCTGGTGATAGGCCTATATTGTTTGGAACGACTATCCAAAAAACTGGTTATAATACAAGAGACAAACTTTATAAGGTATACCAAACCCAACATTTCTATGTACAAAAGATCATTTGTGTATCTAGGGCCCAAAATGTACAACTTGTTGCCATATCATATTGGATGTTCGAATCATCTAAATAGTACACCTGTCTTTCTTAAAAGATTAACAAAATGGTTGTTACAAAAAGAGGAAGTAGATTCATACTTGTGCTGATTATAACTGGTTTTTTTTTACTTACGATTTTTTGTTGTAAAAAAAATTAACTTTCTGTTGTCTCGTTCTTTATTTTCCTAAATTTTTGCTTACCTAATGTTGCGAGGAATAAGTTCCCTGTCATTGTTTACAACTAAAATTGTTTCATTTTTTTTCCATTTTCTTCAAGTTCACGTTTGCCAATGTTTGTAAGGGTGTCATATACAGGTACCCTTCTGATACCCTAAATTATCTCCACGTGCTAAGTATATGCATATATATGTCATGTTATATTTTATGTAATGCTACTGGAGAAAATAAATTCAATTCAATTCAATTCAATTAAAATGAAATGTAATGTATATTTTAAACTGTGCTTGATTTTTATTCCTTTTCACTTTAATTGCATTGCTATTAATGTAGTTTTCTACTTTTTATCCTCTTGATCGAAGGTTTATAACCCCTGGACTACGCATGTGAAGTCGTTTGATTTTACGAGAACGTCGAATTTTCTCATTATTTAAAACGTAAAACTTTTTCAACATCACGAAAACGTGACTGCAAACTATTGCATGCCTGTCAATGAGACGCGTCACGCCAAATGTATTTACACTCTTTCCTCCCACTACCGCTATTATTACACTTATTTATTAAACTTAAAACTACTTATTAATTTAAAAATAGTTAAGTACTCATTTTTCTAATGGGATGAACTTGTCCCACAAACGCACTATGTTCACAGCATGCTCCACGGTAGCTGAGGACTTGACGATCAGGAAGCGTAGGAGCTTAGAGAACGACTATGTTCAACGAAGACGACTTTCTAAGCCGTAAGAACTTTCACGAACGACAATTTTTTGTGGATGTATGTACACATTCCTTAGAACTTTTGTACTCTGAAATGTTCTTTAAAGAATGTTCTGAAATTTCAAATTAACTATAAATTAGCATTTAATGTTCTCGTAAACTCCAATCCATATTATGATGCGTACATATTCACGGTGGGGCAAGAACCGCAATTTCTGGACTAGCAGACCTGCGGCCTTCTTTGCGGGCAGTATCGTGCTCTTGAGGTGAACTTTACGTTCTACTGTCAAATGAGGTTTCACAAAGTGTTTGGAAACTGCTGATGACACATTACCGATAGGTGGCAGGAGTCCTTGTGCTTCAGGCAGGCAGTTACTGCTTCACTACCTACTCAAACGAAACAAAAACAGATACAGAATAACGGACGGACTGACGGACACACTACAAAATTAATATATATAGATGTGGGGTGTACATGTTTTTATTTCGTTATGTTTGATTATTTTCTTCTGTCAATTCAATGTTTTGGTTACTATGTTTTACTTGTTTCGGTTACTGTTTGATTGACAATGGGGAGTTAGTCGGTAATGAGCTCTGTGGAAAGAAGTACCTACATTAAATCTGCAAATTACATATTAGAGAATAAGTCCAGTTATTCGGGTACGTATATCTTACATACCAACAGCAAATTCTCTAAATAGATTCTGTTTCCTATGGTGAAGGCTCTGTTGGCATCACAAAAGTTTGGGATTTATTTGATCGACCTACGATTCTTGGCACTCCATTCGCCAACGATTGAAAGGCAATTATGGATGAAAATACGGCTTTAACTCTTCCTGTTTCTAACCTTCAACTTTTATTCCTGGAGAGCATAGCATAATTTTAAATTTATAAACGAGAAAATTGGAGGGAAGAATGAATAAACTTGCATAATTCTGCAGTTGAATTTTATTCGTACGATTCGGCTTTCAATGCCGGCTTTCAAGGAGTGTTGTTTTCAGAGGCTACCAAAGCAGAATATAATGTCTGCTTAAAATGCTGGATTAAAATCGATGACCCTTGCGGGACCCTATGTTTCCCCGAAATCATCCATCGACGAGGAATCACGCGAATCGCCGAAAGGTGAGTTGAGGGCGGAATCATTGCATTCGTGACGGCGGCGGCAGCGGTTGCGTGCTCCGCGTGAGTTTCACTTGCAGAATCCGATTAGCAATTTGCCTCAACTTTGAAGGGGCCTCGAGCCATTTAACTCGGCTTCCTACGTGCTCCCCCTCGCAATTATTTGCCCTAAGTGCTGTCCAGGGTAAGTGAGCGCGGGTCTCGTGGTTAGTCGGGAAACTCCGCTGAGCTACCGGTTAACCGCTGAGCCTCGGCGACCGAAACTTCCCGGAAACATCGGCTCGAGAGACCAGCGTTGTCAAATGTACAGAACTCACAATCACCGGATGAATTATTGCAGTTGTCGCAAATTATTGCAGTTGTCTGCAACGTATGCAGTGTAATTTAGCATTCATCATTATCAAGGGTCAACAATCCTAGGACTGGTTTAACACAGCCCTCCAGTCGATTCTTCTATCGGCCAACCTCTTCATATTGACGTAGTTCCTCTCTTTCACGTTCTTTACGACCTCTCCTATGCGTATATCATACGAGGCCTGCCTTTTTCATTCTTCCCATTCACCTTCCCTTCGACGATTGTCTTCATCAGGCCATCGTGTCTTAAGATGTGGCCGATAAGGTTGTCCCGTCTTCTTTTTATAGTTTTCAGCAGCCTTCTCTTTTCTCCCACTCTTCTTAGGACTTCTTCATTTGTCACTCGGTCGATCCATTTTATCTTCATCGTTCTTTTGTAGCACCACATTTTGAATGCTTCCACCCTTTTCTTCTCCGCTGCTGTCATCGTCCATGCCTCACTGCCGTAAAGAAACATGCTCCAGATATACGTTTTGATGAATTGCTTCCTTACTTCCAAGCTTGTATTTTCAGCTGTAAGTAGATTCTTCTTTTGATAGAATGCCCTCTTTGCCTGGGCTATTATACTCACTATTTCTTTCTTGCTTCGTCCATCGTTGGTTACTCTGCTTCACTGGTAACAGAACTCTTTCACCTCTTCCAGTTTCTGTTTTCCTAGTATAACGTTTGTTTTGCCCTCATATCTCTTGCTGCACACCAATACCTTAGTTTATATATTGATCTTCAGAATTTCACCATGCCTGCACAAAATTCTTCCACGACGAGAAATTAAATTAAGCCGGGATAAAGCCCGTTGCCAAATCTTCCGTTTCCTCGGAGTGGAGTTTATTGCTCACTGACTGCCTTCTTCAACACGATATCCCGATATTGTTAGCGCTTCGCTACTTTGAAACTAATTCCACCTCCTGTATTGTAGCGGAGCAGCCACTGAATAATCTCGTTTATGGATGTATTTGCTAAAGCTTATTAACAAGTACAGCTGGTTATATGATGATTAGGGAATAGCGAAAAGCTATTGCTAAACTGTTGATTGCCTGACTTCTTAAATAGATACAACAACTGCTAAGGAAACCTTCTAAGACGTGAAAAAGAACATATTGTGATAGAGTTCCCCTTGACCCTTCATCCGCTCCCTAAATAATTCTTATGGGTCAATCTAACATTTTCCCAATAATAATGATGTCCCTTGGTTCTCGATCCTTTCCTCTAACTACAACTTTATAATTACGATCAGTCGTGGCAGTAATTATTTAAGTGCCAAAAGCGCCAAGGATACTACATCGCACCTGGCGAACGCATCTTCTTAGACGAATAATTCTTAGACGAATGCATCGCCGAGGAGTGATCACTTTCAAATGAGATGCGATATGTACCCATGGCCTTTGAGTTGCTCGGGAACTAGTATTATCATCTAGTTCTTTTGGAACGATAATTCATCTACATCTACATACAGGTATACACGATACCCTGCAAGCCATCCCCTGCCACAAGTGTGTGGCAGGGGGTGAATATCACGAAGCATCATTACCGACATGCAAACAAGCAACTATAGGGTCTCATGCAACTAGATTGTTAGTATCTATAGTATTTAAGGGGTTAAGACATGCATCATGCTACTAAGACATCATCTACATCAAGACAGACTACTCTAATATCCCCCTACCTATCCCTTTGCTATGACGCCTATTCTGTTCTCTTATAGTACGGGGGAAAAATGTCATTTGGAATCTATCAGTACGACAATCTATCTCTCTAATCTTGTTTATCTGATCGAATCTAGAAGTAGAATAATACGCTGTTTTTTTTAATATGTTCCTAACATCTTCAGTAAAGTTATCCCATTTAAATTTCTCTAATAGATTTATTCTGTACTTTAACCTACGCTCTGATAATGATTCCCACCCTAATTCTTGTATTAATTCTGAAACACTACTCAACCTATCGTAACACCTTTTGACGATCCTAGCTGCTCTACGCTGCACACTGTCTAGTTCTCTAATCAAACCTCATTCATTCGGATCCAATACTCTGGCTGCATACTCAAGGTAGGACCTAACTAGTGAAAAGTAACATCGCTCTTTTGTCTTCTCATCACATTTACCAAGTACTCTTTTTATAAATCCTAATATAATTATTATATATTGAGGTGTGAAACTGAAATTTAAAATACTTAGTTATGTACTTAAATATGTCAATTAGTGAGAAGTAAATACGTCTTAAAGGAGATCATTGTTTTCATGCCATAATTTTTTAACTATTCTTTCTATTTAATTCAATTTTCTCCGTCCGAAGGTTGTCAATATTTCCTCTATTACCCTTGCGTGGGTTACTGCATTTCTTTCAAATAAACAATCTTCCATGGAAAAATGAAAGTGTAATATGGTGAATAACGTTGGGATTGGAGGAAATCGTTGAAAAACATCACGGGAACCGCAAACCGCGACCGCGGGCAATTATTGGTTTGCATACGTGAGTGGGTGGGGGGGGGGTTGGGGGGGATGGGTGGGGGTTGGGGGGGGTTAGGGAGGGAATGTGAATGCGAAGAGAGGCAGAAAAGCAGAAAGAATGGCGATATGTGGATTTAATGAACAACGAAACCGCAGATGAAAGCGCGTGAACAGGACGAACCGACGACTGTTCTGGCGATTGCAGCGTTTCAACCCCTTCTCTGCATCGCATCTGCATTTGTCGGGTCCGAAAGTCCACAGCCTCCATTTAAATGCATCTGCAGGCCAGAAAAATCATGACACTGTGAGCTCAAATGCAGCGGATATTCCCTGCACCCAGTGAAATCGTGAGGCGACCGTGAGAAGTATAGTGGCCGCATCAGGAGCCACCATTTGCAGAAATCGCCTTTGCCCCTCGTTTGAAAATCACACCCGACAACATTTTTATTTCTTCAAAAACGCCCTCAATACAGAGCCCTTTCTTTCTTTAATATGAATGTTGCTGTGTATGTGGCAGGAAAAGCTGTGCCCTTCACTGTAAAAAGTTTATCTGATTTTCAGTGCGATCTGAATTCAAGCACTGTCTGATTTTACGGTAGTGGTCTAAATTTAAGACTCAATATGCGTGAAAATCAGACACACTTCCGTCTTATTTTAGGAACTTAGCAACAGCATATTGAAAATAAGATGGTTGTGATCTGAAATTCAAATCACCCGGGCTGAAAATAAGCACGCCTTGGTTGGCTCCGCAATTGGAGCTAACCAGCCAATAGTATATTGATGTTGATGTGAGTAATATTGATGGGCGGAGCGTAACCAGGGAGCAGGATGTCAACAAGAATTACGAAGCGTAAAGAAGTAAAATTCGAAGTCTAGTCAAATTTTATTGTTAGTAGGTGAAATATGTTTCGTGTGATGAATTAATGGTGTGAGAACGTGGCGTTGATACTTCGTTTGTTTACAGAAGGGAGCCAGTTGTATCTGAGTGACGTATTCTGAGCTAAACTTCCTTATTTAGTCTTCGTGGCAGAGTTGTAAGTACTAAAAAATCGTCGCCCTCGTCAAATGACAGTTCCTGCCTTGGTTTGTAGATACTGATATCTTTGGTATCGAAGACTTTGAATGGATTACTTTGTTTCCAATAAAAGTACAAATCTTCACATTATCTTTGAAGTTATTTTTAATGTGTTCCCATTTCAGTCCTGAAATCCTTTTCAATGGAAATTCTATGACTTACGTTTGCTCTATCGAAGAATTCAGTCAGTAAAACAGTATCATCTAGTAGAAATATGGAACGTTAGGGTTTTGACTTGTGTTCGTTTGAAGTGTTTAAATATGTAGTATTTATAATTAGATATCCCCTCAAAACATGCTTCAATTATAGTAGCAACCCGCACTGTTACGTCCATTAGTTCACTCTTCGGATCTCATACAATGCTTTCATTCGGAATAGATAATGTGTACAGGAGACATATGTTTAGAAAGTTTAACTCGCCATTAGCGTGCTATTAGGAACGAAGGATCTCCAATAGCCTCTTTATCGTGGTCAGTGGTTATGGCAAGCACACCAAGTGTGATATTCCAATGGGTGCAGAAAATGTTGCTTGTGTATTGCAGTTTTCAAACAGAACGCCCAGGACAGTCATTTCTTTCCGAGGCAAGCTAAAGCATTGTAACCTAATACCGTTTTATTCTTAATGTTGAAAATGACATTAGTTTTTGAAGCAAAGTAAATTTGTTAAATAATAATCGCGGATCAAATTAAAATAAATGTTTTGTTTTTCCATGGTTGTCATGGGGGAAATAGTTTGTTGATAACGAGGATTCGGGGCATAACGAGATTGAACACGAAAGAGAATGGTTGTATCATTGATTTGAATAAAAACTTAATCCAACAATTTGGTAGCAGAGCGTGGTTATAAGATACACGAGTGAAATTTCCAGGAGGTCAAGAAAAGTGACAAGGGAAAATGTCAGACTTTGGAGTTTCAAGAATCGAGCCTCTAACAAACAAGAATTATGGACTTTGGAGCATGAGATTGGTTGCAGTTCTTAAGGCGAAAGGATTGTATCAAGATATCATTTTCGGTGATGAACCAGAGAAGAATGGTGCTGATGCAGCGGCTGTGGCGAAGTGGGAAGCCTGGTCAAAGAAGAACGACGAGGTCAACATGCTGATCATTATGACACTTTCGGCGGAGCAGGCGTTAGCATGTCAAGGTATTTCCAATGCAAAAGAGTTGTGGCTTTTGTTAAAGAAACGTCATGACGGTGTTGAGAAACATAGAAAGACTCAGTTAATGATTGAATTGGCTAAATTAGAAAAATTAGAGAAAGAAAGCATTGACGGTTATTTAACTAGAGCTCAAACATTAGAGACTCAACTTAAGGAAATGGGTAATAATATTGAAGATTATGAATTAATTATGTACGTAATCGAGGGTCTACCAAAGAGTTTCAGTGAAGTTGCAACAGCGATTTCTTCCAATCCAACGGTGGATTTCGAATTCATGAGAGGAGCACTTTTGCGATATGAGGAGAAAAACAAGAAATCAACCAATGAAGGAGAGGTCAAGGCTTTTAAGGCGAAGGTGCAGACTAAGAAAAAATGTTTCTGTTGTGGCAAAATTGGACATTTTGCTCGTGATTGCTGGCACAAGGACAAGGAGAATTCAATTGAGACTAAAGAAAATTCAAAGGATTTTTACAAGAATAAGAGCAAATTCAAGGGAATTTTCAAAGGAGGCAAGAATCAACATGCATTTGAAGTGAGGGAGCATCACAAGATAAATGCAGAAAATGGAGTCACTTGGATGCTTGATTCGGCGTGCACATCTCACATGACTCATCAAGAGGAGTTATTGATTAATAAGAGGAAAGACAATGTGGAGATCGTGACGGCTGAAGCAGGCAGAAAGATTCATGCTGAATTTCGAGGAGAAATTGAAGGAACCAGCTATCTTGACGATGGTGAGGTAGCATTAACTATAAAAGACGTACTTTATGTTCCAGATTTAAACAGCAACTTGATGTCAGTTCCAAGTCTGGTCAAGATGGGCAAGAAAATAGTTATTGATGAAGATGGATTTGGAATTTATGACAAGAAAACAGGAGAATTAGTTGCACAGGGGATCTTTGAAGCAGATGCTTTTATGTTTCGAATGAGCACGGACAGCGATGAACGAGAGCTGGAGAAAGAAGTTTGCTTTAGCACAAGCGAAATAAATAGTAATTTATGGCACCAGAGGCTTGGTCACATTAACAATAATTATCTTTCTAGATTGGCGAAAGAGAATCTTGTCAGAGGACTCGAAAATGTGTCGATCAAGGACGACAACTGCGAGGATTGCATTCAAGGGAAACTGACGAGAGCACCATTCAAAGAAGTCGAAATCGAAGGTGCACAGCAGATCTTGGAAAGACTGCACGCGGATTTGTGTGGTCCAATGCAACAAGAATCAATTGGAGGGAGTAGGTACATGCTGACTATTGTGGACGAGTACAGCAGAAGATATTTCGTCGATTTTTTGAAGAGTAAAAGTGAAACTGCCGATAAACTGATCGAGTTTATTGAGAGAAAAGAGAACGAGACAGGACAAAAGGTCAAGAATTTTCGCTCAGACAATGGTACGGAATTTACCAACGACACATTGCAAGAATATTTCAAGAAGAAAGGCATCAAGCACGAGAGAACGACGATCTATTCTCCACAGAGCAACGGAATTGCTGAGAGAGCCAATCGAACGTTGGTGGAAATGGCTCGAACGTTACTCATTGCAGCTGGATTAACACTGATGTTTTGGGCAGAAGCCGTGTGGACTGCGAGCTACTTGCATGATCTTTCATCTACGAAGAAGAGGGATCAAGTTCCACTTGAGATTTGGAAAAACAAGAAACCATCGGTCAGACATCTCAGAGTTTTTGGCTGCAAGGTCTTCTACAGAAATGAAGATGTTCAAAAAAAGAAGCTTGACGTGAGATCAAAGGAAGCTGTGTTCGTGGGATACTCGAAGAACAGGAGAGCCTACCGAGTATTTGACTTGAGTGACAGGAAGATTCACGAGAGTCGAGACGTAAAGTTCATTGAAGAAAAAATGGGTTTTCAGAAGAAGGAAGAAGACGTTGGTTATGACGAGACTAACTACGTTTTTATCCCAATTGAGAGGCAAGAGAATCGAGACGAACGACACGAGGAAGAAAACAATTCAGGAATTATCCATGACGTTGTTGAAGATTTTCAAGGACAATTCGACAGTGATGATGATTCATCTCATAAAAATCCGTTGGTAATTGTTCAAGCTGGAGAGAGAAGGAGAGGGAGAAAAAAAGGTGACACGAACGATGTCCTGAAACAGAGACACCAAGAAGAATTAAAAGGAATAGAAGATGAATTAAGACAACAAGGAGTAAGAAGGTCAACGAGAGAGAAGAAGGAGCCCGATTGCATTGTCAATATGGTGCAAGAAATCAATCCAAGGAACTACAAAGAAGCAATCGAGTCCAAGGACAAGATCAAATGGATTGAAGCAATGAACAAGGAATTGAAAAATATGAAAAATTATCAGACTTGGGAAATTGTTAACAAGCCAAAAGAGGTAAAATTAATTCAAAGCAAATGGGTTTTCAAGAAAAAGGGAACCGAAGATGCAGAAGTATACAAGGCAAGACTGGTAGCTGATGGTTCACGACAGCGAATGGGAGTGGATTACAAAAGCTCTTACAGTCCAGTGATGAAGCAAGAGTCATTGAAGACACTGTTGGCAATTGCAGCGAAGAAAAATTACAAAGTGGAGTTCATTGACGTCGAAGCAGCGTACTTGAACGCAGAATTGGACAGGCATGTGTACATGAATCCACCAAAAGGTGTAAACATTGAAGAAGGGAAGATATTTAGACTAAAGAAGAGTTTATATGGACTTCCAGAAGCAGGAAGATGTTGGTTTAAGAAATTATCTGGAATTTTGAAGGAATTGGGATTGAAACCATGTAAAGCAGATCCATGTGTATTTGTCGAAGAGTCAAAGAAGGGATTTTTGGCAATTGGATGCTACGTGGATGACTGTATAATTGTTGGTGACAGTCAAAAGAAGATTGATCAACTGGTGGAAAAACTGAAAAAGCAATTGAAGATTAAGGTGTCAAAGGAGGATGAAGTGAAGTTCCTAGGAATAAAAATCAAAGAAGAAAAAGAAGGATTTATCATGGAACAATCAAGCTACATCGAAGAAGTTATTGAGAGATTCGGAATGGAGAATTGCAATGGAGTGAAGACACCAGCAGCAAGTGGAGTCAAACTTGACGATTACGAAGATTCGGAGAAAGCAAACAAGGATTTGTACCAAGAAATACTTGGATGTATTGGATATTTGGTGAGAGGGACGAGGCCGGACTTGGCATACACCTACAGCAAACTATCGCAGTACTCAAAAGATCCAAGGATGATTCATTACGAGGCGTTGAAGAGAGTTTTGAGATATTTGAAGGGGACCAAAGGGTATCGTTTGAAGATTGGCAGAGAAGTTGGAAGACTGGAGATTAGTTCAGATGCCAGTTGGTGTACCACTTTGGATTCGAAATCATTTGGCGGATATTCAGTGAAGATTGGAGACGCATTGATCAGTTGGAGAAGCGGAAAGCAGAAGATGGTAGCATTATCAACTATGGAATCGGAGTTGGTGGCGTTATGTGATGGAGTTTGTGAGGGCATCTGGTTGACAGAGTTGTTAGAAGAGCTGGGACAATTTGAAGTTGTTGAACGACCAATAAAAGTTCGAACTGACAGTCAATCAGCATTGAATTGGAATAACAATGAGAAGATCAACAAAGAAAACAAGCACATCAGAAGAATGTATCATTTTGTCAAGGATGAAATCAAAAATGGTGAGGTGGTTCTTCATCACGTGGGTTCAGCAGACTTGGAAACTGATGTTTTGACCAAGGACGTCAGCGAAGCATTAATGAAGAAGCACATTCCAAACTTGAGTTTAATTATTTAAAATTTGTCACGCGAAAGGAGGAATTTGAAGCAAAGTAAATTTGTTAAATAATAATCGCGGATCAAATTAAAATAAATGTTTTGTTTTTCCATGGTTGTCATGGGGGAAATAGTTTGTTGATAACGAGGATTCGGGGCATAACGAGATTGAACACGAAAGAGAATGGTTGTATCATTGATTTGAATAAAAACTTAATCCAACAGTTTTGCATTCAAGGAGAGAACTTATATCATGGAAAATATTTATACAATGGCGAACTATGCTCAAAGAGAGAGAGAGCAATTGTTTTTTATCGAGTTATTAACGTTACAGACCGACTTCAAAAACTAAATAATGCAAATTAATATCCCTTCGTCTTTCACAATGTTTTTGAAGACACGGGATCGGATTAGTTATTTGACTAGAGAACTGGCTTTCCATTGCCAGGGCCAGGATTCAAGCCCCGGCAGGGTTATGTGTGGTATACCGGTCTTTACTTGGGTACCGTGTGGATAGTTCCTCAAGTCCAGCGCTCCGTCCGTCGGATGGAACGTTAAACCGTGGACCCCTCGGCGCCTATCGCGAAGTGTAGGCCAATGCCGAAGCTGGATTTCTCTCCGATAGTATCGAAGGCAATGCAACAAATATGCAATTGTCCATCAATGAAGAATTGCCATCAAAATCCTTGAGAAAATGCTTGGAAGGAATATGAAGACACATTCAGAGGAGGAGCCTCGAGCAATGGGAGCAAGGAAGTGCATCCACGATTCAGGCTCCAGAGACGTCTAAACAATTTCTTTGGTTCATATCAAAATTGCTGATAATGGCAAATAAGAAATAATTTGTTGCATCGAAACTACAGCTCATTCAGCCAAACCACCACCGCCGCGGCCGGGACTTTTATCGTTCGGTAGGAGACACATTCAGATTGCGCTGCATGGGACTCAGGCCCGTATTCATAGTCGTTTTCGCAGAGGAGACATGGGTCTCCCCTGGCCGGAGGACACCTGGGTGTCACCTTCACTACGCGATTCATAAACTACACCTAGGTATGATCTGACCAGGGGAAGTGATTCAAGGAAAAGATCGGGTCAACCCGGTCGTGAACGGTTCCGCACATTTTTCGATGCTCTATTGTCATGATAAATTGCAACAGGTAACCGCGGTGAACTATGTAAATAAACATGGCAGCCTCCAACGGCAGAAATGTTGCATTTACAATCACCGAAAAAATATACTGTGTGATTTGGTCTTGCAGTATAAAGACAAAGTTGAAAATAAGCGAACCGATGTAACCTCCAATTCGGAGAAAAAGAAGGCATGAGAAGATATTAGTCAGGCGTATAATGCGAACAGAGATGAAGCAAATAGGACTGGATCGCTTGTGTTCCTTGCGTTACTTAATTGACTCACACATTAAATAATAAAATATTTACTAGAAAATTAAAGAACCGATGATACATACAACCGCGACAGATATGGCATAGTTGGGCATACGTGAGGCATTACTTGAATAGGTACATAAATTGCGGTGGACCGGAGTACCGTCGTGACTGATGTATTAACGATAGCTTGTTATTGCAAGAATTCTATCCGAAACTACAATTTAGGGGAATGATATCATCAAAATAGAATTTCACTCGGGAATGCTACGTTTTAAAGGCCTCCACAGCAGTCATATTCAAAAAATCAGCTGTTATTACAACTTTCTTGACGTTATTTCACACACTTGTTTTTATAATAACTGTTTTTTTATGCCTCATAACAATCCCTAATCCATTGAATGGAAAAAACAGCTTACCGAATAATATTTTAATTTACAGTACACCACAACAGAAATGTAAACATCGGGTAGCAATTCTCTCACTCTCACAAATGCAACTTAGAATGTGATAGTCTACTGGCCACAGTTTATGCTTTCATAACAAGAGATGATACAATTTTCTTTCACAGTCAATTTTGAATTTCACTTAGAAACCCATCCATCATCTCTATGAAGAGAGGATGTGGAGCATTTGCAATTGTAATCCAGATTTGGTTCACTAACATCAACTCGGAAAGTACTGGGATAAATTAGTCCCAGTGGCGGGAATTCAATATCACTTGTGTATGGCTATATGCACAGTAATGCAGGATAGTCGCTTATACTTTGAAGAACACTCTCTGCTTCCCAGATGACGTTCGTTTCTTGAAACTCATACTGAGTTAGAACGATCTCTCCCTTTTGCCGAACTTCATGACGATAAGGGACACTGTTTACTATCACATATGAACTTGATACGTGTTGCACTTGTCGTATATCGTTGCAAAGATCGCGTTCACTCATATTGATATCAGCTACGTGCCATGCACAGTATGAGGAACATTGAAATTCCACATTATAATACCCACACGTAAACGTCCACTCGGGGATAGCGTCATATTAACTGCCGTATTGTCGTGAACACCGTAATCGTCCATATTCTTGAAAGCCTCGCAGTATTTACGAAACACATTTTAGTTAATTTGTTGCTTCTCCTCGCGCCGCTCCGCCTTGTTTGTTGACAGCAACGAGTGTTGTACTTTTCCGATCGAAATTCTTTACAAATTAGTGATTGTTTGATTTAAATCATGACGCGGGAGAATTATTACGACCATTCTGCTTTTTATAACATTCTTCGTGCATTGAACGCCTCAACATTCTGTATCAGAGAGTTAAAAGAGGAAAATTTATTGTAATTAAGCCAATATAATGCATTAATCCGTATTTTATTCTTATAATAGAGAAATAAGGGCATTATATTCCATAATCAACATTCATAACTCAACTTTTAATTCATTACTCACAATTATTTCTTGAAAATTGGTTGTGTTGCACAACATAATACGGGAAGTTTAGAGGATAATGTAATTTGCATTTTAAAGAAAATTTACGTCACATTTTCAATCATTCCCGTCCGCTCATTAAAAACTAGCATTACTAAAACTAAAATTCATGCGTTTAAGTCGTTTCATAAGAGATATTTCATTTATAATACCTAAGGTGATAGCGGCGGACATCTTGAAATTAGGTTAGGGGAGCTCTGGGTGAGCCTGAAGCCGCACCCAAGAAATCGGTAGCCTAGGGGAGTGATGGGTGACATCTGTCCCCTACATTGTGACTATAAATACTCTTTCTGAGCTAAGGGGTCATCCAGCGAACGGAGGACACCCAGGTAACGACTACGAATACGGGCCTCAAAATGTCCTTTTAAGTCTCACCGTCACACTTATCCTAAGAAACGAGCTGCGTCACACTAACCTTAGGATCTCGTCTCTCCAGTCGGATCTCCTCTCTTTTAAAGTGCTAATTTAATTTCGTGTCCTCTCACAAGGGTGCAGCAGACCGGGAGGAAAGGGAGAACGGTGGACAGAAACCCGAGCGTCGTCGACATTAGCTTTCTCTTGAAGAAAAGACGCCGAGAGGACCACGGCTTAACGTCCCATCCGACGGACGGAGCACTGGACTCAAATGCTCTCCACAAAGCACTCAAAGCTTGCAAGTGAAAAATATATTCACTGCTGAGATTTGAACCCGGGACCTAGGGTAGAGAGGCCAGTGTTGTGAACACTACAATAACCCGATCTCATGGGTCAAAGGGAAAATTTCTATTATATAAATTTTCTATAAAATACTCGTTTTTCTAACGAATATTCTCGCAATTTCGAATCGGGAAGTGCAATGGCTAGGATAAGAATCTTCGTTCATTCTCCTCACTTATGGCTATTGTATCGATGCCAAATAATCGTTACACATAGTTTAATTTTGTAAAAGAAATAGCGCCTGCAAGAGATAAAAAAGAAATATTGTGTATTTCTTATAGATGCCAATTGGGATAAAAGTTGGCACTGTTGTAGTCTTCTGTGAATTTTTTACTGACATGTAGTATAGGTCCATTCATTCCACATGAAAAAAAACCTGTGGTACGTAATTCGATGCCTAACAACTAATCAAGGAAATTTAAAAGTACCGCATATAGTGTGCTAACGAAAGTCATATTTATTCCATAAACTTTCGTTAAGAAAAGAACGGAATGCGCATGGAATACACGTGACCGCCCACGTGACGAAGGGCTCCTCCGCAGAGCGGGACGCGGTGAGATCGTTGGGAATTCCTGCATGTGTCAGAGAAACTATTGGCCGAGAATGTTTCAGAGGGAGAGGAAGACGTAGCTGCAAAGACACGATTTCTTCGCTCAAGACAGAGAAGAGAGTCGGCAGGCGGAGACAGGGGGAGGATGCGTGGCGTTGCCCTTGGCTGAGAGGAGGGGTGCCTCAGGGGAACGGCAGGGGCCCCTCGGTTGCGAGAAATAAAGAGCCCTCCCGCGAAAGGCAACCCCGAGCCATATTCCACGAAACAAAATCGTTCAGAAGGGCGAAGGGGAGAGGGAGTGAGAAGGCTGTCTCCACAACACTGCCTCCTCGCGCAGATGATGCGTCCGTTCCACATACCACAGTGAGCGCAGAAACCATGACCCCATCCGGGATAAAATATGTCACCATGTGGGCAGACAATGCGGTCAGCCATCAGTGTTTCGGCCTCTGAGGCGTTGTGTCTGAAACCGTTTCTCGAAGAGGTAACCAAGCAGTCACGTGGTGCAAACACGAGTGGTTCGCAACTTTTCGTGCGGTCCAATCGCTCTCAGCAATCTCACACATTGTTTTCACTTGAGTTTCCGACATTCACCTCGCGCATAAAGTCCCCGGATGAGAGAAACTCGAGTGAAAATAATAAGTGAGATTATTATGAACGGTCAAGCATACTACCATTTGCGAAACATTTTTGTTTGTACCACGTGACTCCATGGTTACGTATTCGAGTTAATCGCGACGGTTTCTCACGCTTAAGGAAAAAGCACTTGGTCAAGTAGATGCATAAAAATAAAATTCTACCAACCGACAGAGAAATAAGTTGAACAACATAAATTTTACCTGCATTAGTATTTTCTCTTGTTAGGATGTGTATTTAAAATCAGTAACTGGCAAATAATCTAAATTTTCAATTAACTTCGGCTACATTTTAGATGGTGAAATTTTTACACCCAATTTGGAATGGTACAGCCCATATTTTCCTTCCACATAATTTCCTTCTATTGTCTACTTTATGTCAAATTTTACCCGGAAAAAGGGTCCGCCATTTTGCGACGTAATACCACACTAATATTAACCAAAATCTTCGAAACTAACAGATAACATAGATAAAGTACCATATTACCGGAATATTATGTTTTTTACTTCATAAAAATCCTTCCAAAACTCCACCAGCAGCTTAACTTCAAATATTTTTGAAGAAAAGCAAGATCGGGTGTGTTTTTGGAAACTTGGCCAAGTTTGGGCCTCTGTACCTCAAAAACGGATGAGATCATCCAAAAATGGCTTATTGTTCCATGATCAGTGATCAATTCTGAGCGTTTATGACAAGTTTCAAGTGTGTGCCTCAAAAGAAGCAATTTTGGACTTTTGTCCGGCTATTTCCGATTTCAGACCACAGTGCGACGCGGAGGAACGCCCGAAAGCCGTTACCAGAGTTGAGAAACACCGCGGAAACCTCAGAACCAATTTTCTTTTCACGTTACTATACAGAAAGCATCAAATGTGACAGTCTCGCATATGACATCTTAAACACTCCAATTCCCGAACAATAAGCTAAGAACAATCTTAAAACCTACAGAGTTTGGTAAATATTAATCTCCACCTTCATTGATTTTCTCCATTGCATTGCAAGATTTTCGCTGGTAAAATATCATCCACCCTGAAACGGGATTCGAAGCCGGATACCCCAAATCCCTGCCAGGTGTCATTTAAGTTTCCTGGGCCTCGAACTCAGCGAACAACTTCGTTTAGGTTTCCTCGCTCATATTTTGAGAATATATGCAATTTCCTCCTCTGCTTTGATAACGTCAAACCTACAGTTTTCGCGATAATCTCGATCAGAAACACGAATAGGTTTTCTTTTCAACGGCAAAGCGACGAACTCGGGGTGTTTTCATTCAGAGGTAACATAAGTAGGTATATTCGAAATCCGGTAACTAACCCTTCTGCTGATCTACATGTCATCCAAAATTTGAACGGCATTGATAATCTTCCATTAAGATAAGTAAGAGTAAGATAAGAGCTTCGGCGCTCGCATTTCCAGTTCTCAGTAGCCTCAAGCGTTAAGCTAGAAATATAGGAAGCTTCAAAATAATTTGAGAAGCGATGGAATTTCAAAGCGTGCAGTGATGTTATTCCATTAAGGTAGCATTTACATCACACCCAAATCAGTACGAAGATCTTAAGGGGGCTCCACCGAATTATGAAGTAGATGTCATTTTTGTGAAAATTTCAGGACACACAATTTTTTGGCCTTTCAATCGATTGGAAATAAAATAATGAGGCCTTTCCATCATTTACTTGAATTAAAAAGACGCTGAAAATTAATTATTTTGTACGTGGTTATACGGCAGAGCATGGCTCTTGCAGTAAAATTTGCAGATTTATAATGTAAAGATAAATGTCGTTCTGACTAAAAACTAATATAAGATGCTCAATTTTATGTAGAATTTAGCATTGTGAAAAAGTGCTCGCCTCTACACACTTGTTTAATTTATATTAAAAAATATTTACAACATGTTAATCACATCAAAATATGTTTAACAAATTGATTTCAACAAAACAAAGAAAAAAAAGCAGAAAAGCCTTAGTTTCATGAAAGTGGCGCTACAGTATGTTGTTATCCTTGGCAACGATACTTGTGACGGAACGTGCTTACAAGTCTATTTACTAACTTAATTAAGGAATGTACGTTACCAAGGTCCTTGTTATATTTTTTATGTAATTTAAATATTTCCTTAGTTATTGACATGGTGCAATTAATACAAATGCTTCCAAATGTTAGCATCGTCATTATTTCCAAACAGTTTTCAAAAATATAAATATTAATAAAATTCAAAACAAAGAGTTGTATTTGCAAGGGAATAGTTTAAAACTAAGTAAGAAAATATTTAACCTATCTTAGAATACGCATTAGCGAGATTGAGTACGTATTCTCACTTTATAAATTAAACGTGGCAACAACACGTCAGTCATGTTCCGGAGTAAAAATGAGTTAAAAGAGCTTGTAAAAAAATAGAATGCAACTGCAACGCGCTATATGATGGCATTTTCATACAATTATTTTTATGCGTTATCACACTTTAGATGATTTTCCATATAGGTGTTTTCTGGATCGGTATATATTCATTAAATAACATAGGTCTTTTACGGGATTTTGAATCGCGGAGTCACGGTGGAACCTCCTTGAGGGCCGCCAGTTTCTAGTTCATTCTTTTGAGTGAATAATTTAGAATCAATGTTCTCATGTTTGAAAAATGGATAACAATGGCGACGCCAGCGTATGCTTGGAGCAAATATTTTACATCAATTGATTATCACACTGATGCATATAAAAACGTATTGTGTCCAACTAAAGCCATAGAAACGAAGGCATGTTCAGCCAACACTCAAACCACTACTATAATACTGAGAAAAGGCCAAATAGATTAAGAAATAAGAGCCAAAAGGGCAGCTTACGAAAAACTTTCGATGAGGTCACAATCCCTATGAAGTGCTGTGTAAGCAGTATTAGCCACCAAGGTAACATGAATGAGCTTTGTAGAAAATTGAACCCTTAGCTAGACTGGATGTTTGAGAGTCCACTCAAAAAGTTATTTGGTTTTAGTGTCTTTATATTCTTGAAAGACAGATTGAAACGAAAGATAGGATTAACCGCTTGTTATGTTTATAAATTCCTCCTCGTATACACTGTCAGACCAGGTGAATAATTTGTCCCGGAATTTCCAATATATGGCCTTATACGGTGTCCTTCCGAGGACTCACTCACTCAGTGATTCCACTCGAAGGTAGGTCTTTAGGTAGGTGAGAGTAGAGCTCACCCCGTACTAAGCCAATGGCGTGTGAAATTCACACATACTCAGGGTAGGGGGATCAGTTCCTTTCCCTGGGCCACCTACGATTTCCTTCTGACACGCAGAAAATCGAATCGCGAGGATTTTGAATGGGGGGTGTCCAGAAAGGCTCTTGCCCGGGATTTGAACCCGGGACCCTCCGGTCAGTAGCTCAGTGCTCTACCCACTAGGCCACCGAGGAGGACTACTGAACGTTTTTGAAGACAGAAACTAATGAAATAACAGTGTAATAGACCAGAATACTGAGGTAGAAGTTCAAATGCTTGCTTGACCCTTCAAAATTCAGAAATGCCCAACACTTTCCGAGAAATTCCAAAACTCCGAAGTGAATTAAGAAAACCATGGCGTTTGCTACACTGTATTGTAGCACTTTAAGAGAACGCTTGTTGCTGCCACAAGAGAATTTTTATAATGACGGACATATTTCCAAGCTTATTAATTATAAATCAACATACGAAGAACCTCTGGGTAGCCTAGGGTTTGCTAATCACCGCAAACTCAGAGGGTTATGAAAATGGGAAAGTTAATTCACTCCAAAATTCAAATCTAATGGAATGGGAAAACGCAAGATTTGATCTCAAAGCCTGCTGTGAGAAGGAAAGACGGTGGAAATAAAAGGGAAATCCCGATAGAAGAAGAAGAGACGTTAACACGGAAAAGAATAAAGTCTAGAGGTTAGGAGGGGATTGGAGGAAGGCTCGTATAAAAGCTATCAAGTAAAAAAACCTGCAAATAACGAGGGAAAAATCGCCAAGGTGGATACAGCTGCTGCGCCAAATTTAGGATCTTAGAATACCAGGCGCTCAACCCGTGAGTTTCTTCAGGTGGCAATCACAGCAGAATGTTGACTACCGCGGTCACAACCGCATCATAAAATGCTTCCGATATACACTGTAGTAGATGACTGGTGTATTTCGGCGAATATAGCTGTATTTAATAAGAATTCGGCGGGGGTTTTTATCACCCATTGCCCGTCTTGGCTTGTTTCATAATTCGGCAATGCGTGCCATATAAGCGCGCTGTTCTTCTTTCATTTTAATGCCTTTCGTTCCCTTTACTCTCTCCCACCTCTGTGTGTTTGACAACTCTTCTCTATGCAGAGAAAAATTCCCTGCACCAGGGTGGCTACTGATATCCAATTTTCAAATTCCCTGACTTTTCCCTGATGGCCTTACCAATTTCCCTGACCGATCGCCAAAAGGTCTCCTATTATCGGAATATTTTATTTCTGCTGAATTAAATTTTCGTCAAAACTGAGAAAATTTTAAATGCTGAAATCAATACATTAAAAGCTATAAGAATGAAAAAACACATTAAACCTTCACAAATAAGCCCTAACAAAAATTATACACACTTGTTATGCATTTTTCCCGGCCACGGGTACGCAGCCGCGTATCGTATTTCCGTGGCCGTGTATGTTTCCTTCGGTAAAATTACAAATTGACAATGTCTAATTCTTCAAGGAAGAGGTAGCGTGTCGTATAGTTCTGGGAAGTTTAAGATTACTGAAAAGACATCGAAGGGAAAGTTAATGGCGAATTTTCTGGCGGACTCCGGCACAGGTTGCACGAAAAACACAAACCAAGCCCAAGTTGTCAGACTGGATCTAAATCGGATGGCAAGAGTGAAGTTTAGAAGAGAATAACAATTTGATTAACCTGATCATAACCCCTTGATTGTAAGAGGGAACCAAAAATGTAAAAATATTTGTATAAACAAACAAAACGTAATCGCGTCACTGCGAGCGAAAACTGGAGGCAATTAGCAACAGCAGCATCATGTTCAGGAATATCAATCATATTTGAGGTGGTTTGTGACCTGACCAAATTGCTTCGAGATGGAGCTAAGGGTGCCATTCAATAATTACGTCGAGCGTGAAAGGTGGGGAGGGGAGGAGGACTCTTCTTACTGTCTCACGAACGGTGGTATGGGAATCGAAGATGATCTTACAAAAGATTTTGTTCACACGTGTGATCGTACTTGTATTACCGTTTTAATAATCATCGTCTCGTATTTTTAGAACTGCAAGCACATATTTACTACAAGCTAGTGTGCTCCAACTACCTCTTGACCTGTCTCTCGGAAGTTAAAAGAAAAGTTGTAAAATCTTCCGAACAACATAGCCTCGGATTCCTTGTGATGAGCGGAATACATGGTGATCATGAATTATAACGCTACCTAATAGGAAAAAATCGCATTAAGGATATACAAAAGAGATTAATCGTACGAATGATTCAAAGCTAAATAACTAAGATTCACAACTGAATGTTCAACGAATTGACGGGGCTTATTCTATGCACTTCGGCGACGGACTAGTTTTAGTCGGTGAAATATTTTGGTGAAATTAAGGGCGGGAAAGCGGTAAACGTAATGGCAGAAAAATAACGAGAATTTCCTATCCCAGTTTCTCCCCGACTGTTACGAGAATTCCCTGACTATTCCCTGACTTTTCCAGATCTCCAAAATTCCCTGACAATTCCAGGTTTTCCCTGACGATCGCCACCCTGCTGCAAGCTTGGCCTAGAGTGTATAACAAAATAAGGGCTGAAGTCAGGAAAAATAGAACGCCAAAAGTTTAGCTTGTAAATAAGAGGTATTTAGATCAGAGGCAATGCTAATAGAATCAATAACTAATACCTCTATATTAAATGAATTGAATTATTTCGTTTCATTTTGATTTGAACCAGAGTTCAAAGAACTTAAAAGCCATTGATAAATAAGAAAATGAAAAAGTCGCATATCCAGTTTTGCCAAGTGGCTTGAACATATTTTGAGCGAATTTTACTGCGCATTAAGCAGCTCTATCAGATATTATAAGATGGTGGCGGGGTACTAAAGAAAATTCTAATTTTCCAACGTATGAGTGCAACTTTAATTTTCCCAATCACCGTTGCAATATAATAATCTTCCCAGATTATTCCCTCTGCTAGTGAAACTTTCCGCTTTGAAACCTAACAGCAACATTCACCAAACTCCATTTTAGGAACCTCACCCAGCGACCGCTGTGCATCTCAAATTTTACAAAACTACCGCAGCGAATGCCGCAACAAAAACCCTGAGTGAACGCACATTGCCTACTATAATTAGGGTACGAAGAAATTGAAAAGGCAAAGTAGCCTAAAAATCCAAGTGCTGCAGAAAATTTATACTAGTCCCAAGATCCGCAACCAGGCATTTCTGAGGATCCACATATTTACAACCTTGAACGACTCCTTGAAAATCTCAAGATCTCAGTTTATGACGATGTATTCGATATTTGTGTCTTCACTTCATGAGATAATAAAACAGCATTAATATTTAGAAGTAGCGTCATCATCAGTAATTCAATCTTAGGATTGGTTTACTGCAGCCCTCCATTCTGCCCTACTCATTGTTAACTCCCTCACACCCTGGTATGTTTTCTCTTTAGACGTAGCGTATAGAGATATAAAGAGTCACTGAGAAATAAAGAAAGGGGCTGTAAAGAAATTAAGTTATAAAGTCCTTTAGCAGAGAACACCGCGGGCGAAAAAACCGCAAGCAGCAGAAATATGACTGCGTTCGTAAGAAGGCTCTAGCCACGGTCGGAAAGTTTACGACAGAGGGAAAACTGGAGCGGCATTACGCGTAAAGATGTTAATTAAAAGCGGAGAAGGGGTGCGTTCGCTCCCTGGGACGGAGAGTGAAGGCAGAAAGAAGAATTGAAGAGAAATGCGGTAAGGAGAGGGAGGAGGTTAGACCGTGCCTGCATCTTGGCAGTGGGGACAAAACGCTGGACGGACTGGGAACAGTTTGGAGTTAATTAAGAAGGGACCGTGGCTTTTTAAGGGCGATACTAAGTGGCGGGCAGGAAAGGTGAAGGAACGGAAATAAAGAATGGGGAAGCGCGAAAGATATAATGCTCCGAGTGGAGGCTTCCACGACTCTTATTCTTTCATAATCACTTAACCAGTCCACTAGATGATGATTTACGTCGCTAGGATACCAGCAGCGTCGTGAATAATTGTTACCCTTGAGGAGACATATTAACGTGAGAGCTTCCTTAGAGACGCCAGGATAAAAGGGATTCGACGAACTAGTTTATGACATGTCTGCTGGCTGATGAAATATTCATCCAACGATCTAGGGACCTTTAATTTCCATTATCCCATATTAATTCCAAAAATCAATTTATAAAATCTTCCAGCGGAGAATGCAATTGCATCACGTCCAGGCGTTCTTAACAATGAAATAAATTATTAAAAATATAATTTAAGATTTGTCGGTTAGGAATAAATAACATTTGTCATAGTTTAGGGGTTTGGCGGAGGGTGAGTTTACGATATGACAAAAATGTTTACGATAACATTGAATTGCATGAAAAATTCTATAATATGATAAATATGTGCTACTAAAAAGCTTAAAACACACTAATGGATCATGCAGGCATTTATTATTCACCAAAACACCATTTTTCTAACATCATCCCTGCTAACGTTTTACTCCTTCTTAACCTACAAGCAGTTATGTGATATTTTATATTGTCATAATAAGAGAAGTTCTTCTTATGAAGGCATTTTGAAGTGGCATGTATTAATATTGTGAACAATAACCAAATAACAACGGGAACTGAAATGAAACAACACGAATGATTTTGATCTCGTCACAACCTGGATATACGTGCAATAACACGCAATTACAATACAATCCTTACTGGAGTAATAGTATGACCCACATTAAAACTGTAACAGTTCACAGCATAAAATAACGGCGATAACTAGTACCTTGCGCAGCGAAAGAAAGGTTGCATAGTTTAAGGAAAGAAATCCGACGCCTTTTTAGCAAATATTGTGAGCAGCGACTAACTGAGGGAAAATATGTCCAGGCGACAGGAGTCATTTTATGGACACACATACACATCCGGGAAATATGCGGCCGAGCGAAGAGAAAGCTAGGATTTATAACAAGCACCCAAGATGTAAGCCGACATGTTTTTTTCAGGATAACTCACGATGGAAAGTTTCGGCAGCCTCACGCCCCACGTCCTTAAATATGATACAAATCTAAAATAAAAAGTAGACCCAAATTTTAGACCCTCAAATTAGCGAAGAGAAAGCCAGGATTTATAAAACGAGTACTTGGGAAATGTGATGAGAAGACAAAAGAGCGATGTTGCTTTTCACTAGTTAGGCCCCACCTTGAGTATGCAGCCATTGTATGGGACCCTAATGAATTAGGGTTGATCAGAGAACTAGACAGTGTGCAGCGTAGAGCAGCTAGGTTCGTCAAAAGGTGTTACGATAGGTTGAGTAGTGTATCAGAATTAATACAAGAATTAGGGAGGGAATCATTATCAGAGCGTGGGTTAAAGTACAGATTAAATCTATTAGAGAAATTTCAATAGGATAGCTTTACTGAAGATGAAAAAAGATTTGAGGTTTTTACTTTACTGAAGATGTTAGGCACATATTAAAAACACCTGCGTACCTATTATGCTAGACTCGACCAGATAAATAAAATTAGAGAGATAGGTTGTCGTACTGATAGATTCAAAATGGCATTTTACCCCCGTACTGTAAGAGAACAGAATAGGCAGCATAGCAAAGGGATAGGTAACGGAAATATTTTAGAGTAGTCTGTAGTGCATGATGCATGTCTTAATCCCTTAAATACTATAGATACTAACAATCTAGTTGCATGACACCCTATATTTGCTTGCTTGCATGTCAGTAGTGCATGCTTGATGATCTTCACCCCCTGCAACACACCCTGATGTAGATGTATGGACACTGTTCATCTCTTACGCGCCGAGAGGGGCCATTTCGTATTCCTAGGGTTCAGCCTAAGAGTTGGGACACATCTAAAAGCAGAGCTTCCGTCAAAACGGGTACGAAGAGCGATTCGATTTCGTTGGCGTTCAAAAGGTATTCAAAACCATGAATGATGATTTAGACGCCACAAACCGGCTGCGAGGGCATTTCTTCCTCTGCATCTCTACTGCTCAAGAAATAATTTCTGGAATTCTGAGGAGATACGACATCGAAGCTGGCCGCGAACATGTGTCCCAATGAAGAGACCTAGTGAAAGCAAAGGAACCGGCTCCTGCCTCAAGACTCCTGGGGTCTATCAAACGCGGTGAAGTCTACGTGGTTGAGACGATTAGAATTATTGCCGCGGGAGTGAAGGAACAATGCAGTTTTTAGGGCTTAGTCAACCTGAGAAATCGGCGATAGTCTAACACATCATCAAATTGGACCAGAGGATTAAACAGGATGACAAAAAACTTAATTGACTTTCAGGAAGTTATCGGCATCGAAGACTTAAGAAACCACTAAATCCGGCTGAAGAAGGATGATTTCATTCGCAATTCCGGGTACAGCATCAGCAATTCCTGGGATCCCATTTCTAAATGGATAAGAAGCTCAAGAGCTAAGCCGTTGATCAACGGTGTCCGGAGTCAATAATCTGCTCTTGACCAATAACAAGACCCTGGGCATATAAATCGGCCGGAATTTTAAAATTGCAACAGTTAACCCATTGAAGGACCGTTTCGCCGCATCTCGCGCGCCACAACGTGAGTATGAAGAAGAATTAAGGAGGTTGATACGAAAAGTGAAATCCATGTCATTTTTTTAATTTTTTTAGCACTTATATAACTAAAGTTCCTCTATCTAATTAAGTAAAGATAATTATACCCTCCCATACACCTTTTCGCACAAATGGAATTTGAAATGACATACTATTGACGGCGAGAATGGCCGTCACAGGGGAATATAACGTTTAAAAATACCATAGTTGCATGTCATTTTTGCAAAAAAAACTGATATTTTATCCATAATTTCACAAGGAATAAAATGACACGAAAAAAAAGGCATCAACCTACCGCATTTTTTCGCTAAATCCACTATTTCTGCGCTTATAGCAGACGAAATGCGTTAGTTGACTTCAAGTGGCGCTGCGATCGCTGTAGCCAAAATTGTTGGCGTATGAATAATATCATTACTAATAAGATATTATAGAATGTTTAAAGAAATATTATAGCAAAACTTTTGATAGTAATATTCTGGTGTAATACATTAGTAAATTCATTGAGTACATGAATTTATTTCTGTAACGTAAATGCTGAATTGACTCCATCGTCGAGCTGATTGAAATTATCATAAAAAATAAATCTTTCTAAAAAAGATTAAAAGTAGAAAATAAATGACTTTCAATAACTTAGGTAATTTTCTTTTTGAAGTAAGTATCACTTAGCAGGCATATACTCGTACTTAAATTACTAAGATTCCTTAGACAACTTGACTGAATCAGTCGCGAGCCAACCTCCTTTAAGTGAAATGAAGAGAAAAGAAATGAAGAACCTTTCCTATTCCTGCCACCAACTTCTTCCTGTTCCTCTCTTCGCCCGGGAGTCGGTATTCTCCGCTTCAAATCCCACTCCCCCCACACTCAGTCCCTCCTTACGCCTCCGCCCTTCGTCCAATCCTCACACCTTGTCGACCAGATCTCACTGCTTGTGCATCCAATCACCCCTCTTCAATATTCAAACGGACACTCTGGTTTATCCACCACATTTGTAATGAATGAGGATCGAATACCTTGCTCTTCCTCTGCTTTCGTGACACATGACCCAATGAATTTTCATCATCACTATAGAATGTTTCAGTTAAGGTCGAAAGATATTGAAACTGTACAAGGCGTGGATACTGGCCCATGATTGTGTTGACGGTTTGCATCTGCTCTTATGCAAATAATTGTATCTTCATTACTTGATATCTTAGCTGATTATTGGTCAAATATTTCGGTACTGGGACCTTTAAGAATAACTAAAGCTCCACAGAAGTTGTTAATTGTAGGCACAAATAACTGTGGAGTACATATATCGCAACAGATTCAGATTTCACATCAACTACTTCTCCATTATACTTAGAACTATGTTGGCAAGACTCTTGAAAATTTCCGTGCAGTAATTACGCAGAACACAAATCATTGCAAAGTATCCCAGAGAAATTTAGGATCGCACTAGAAATGGAAAATACTGGGGATGAATTTAGAAACCAACAGATGACATAACTGACTGATTCAAATAAAATGCTCGACATGAACACGCTGCTACGGCGCTGACTGGAGCAGAAGTTTTGAAAAATATTCAATTTGCGGTTATTGATTTCATGAATCGATTTGCAATAAAGCACGAACAAGCGATACAATTTTCTCCATATTTATGAAGGGACTAGCCGATTCCAAAATGCAATCAGTCAATTAAATTCGTCTGCCGATATATACAATCGGTGATTTATCGGATATGCTGAATAATTGAGCTGATAAGTATTTGTTTCACTTTAAATAATATCAATGCTAATCAGCACATCCAATCAATTCACTTGTCAAATTGCGCTCATTGATTTCAGATTAAGTGATATACTTGCCAGAGGTAACATTGCATTGGCATGAATGGGGATCACAATGATTGCTGTCCATTAAGCAGAGAAGAGTGAAAGCGAAGCCCCATAAAATAATACAGACATGATCGTGCTCAGGTGCTCGTTGGAAGTTCAAAAGGAGTAACTGGAGGATGAACCTCTTGGAAATGTGGATCTGTGAACAAAGAGCAAAAAATAGGCCTCTAAGACCAAAAGAAATGATTAAATGACGATCTGCAGGGTTTCCATAATTTCAGCCACCCTTATCATCCAGAACACAAACTTGAGAAAGCAATCAAATTTTAGGATGCGAGCATATTTTGCCATTATTATGGAGAATGAAAACATCAAGTTAGTAATAAATCTTTAATCGAAGGAAACACGTAAGGAACGCGCTCCTAGCGGAAGCTCGTGAACTTCCTTTTCATGTTTGATTCGGATGTTCTTGAGGGAAAGTTTACACGATAGGTACGATTGCTAGTGCCGCGGAAGGTATACCCGGAACTCTCCAGGGGTCATTTATAGCCCGGACGAGCGATTCCCACCAGATGCGAGAGACGTCGCAAGCACACGTGACGGACGGTCAAGTAGGAAAGAAAAGGCTGGACCAGCCCCCTGCAACTTCACAAAAAAACTGGGCGTAAAATACGTATCATGGAGTTGGTAATTCCCTTTCGGTCTCATCGTGGAAAAAATATTTGAGAATGTCACACGCGTCACGGTGTGGAACACTATAGCTTTATGCATTTTGAATGAGGAACTTTATTATATTCCACACATATACAATTGTGGAATAGAACCAGGTCGTATTTAACATGTTTGATGGAAAGAAATTGTAATTGATTTGTGAAATGTTATGTTGTTAAGCAGCACTGACAGGACAAAAGATTCCTGATTTCGGTAAATATTCAGGTGCTTGGTTCAGCAATTATGGTTTTTCTTCGATGCGAGCAGGAATTAAACCATAAACCACACTTAATACGTTTCTCGGCAGTTAAAAAAGAGACCTTTCCATAAGGTCCCTTGCGAGGAGTAGGACGAGAGTACCACTGGCGCTCGACGGCCAGTACTGGAACTAAACGGACATTAGGAGGCCAAATATTTTCTATTGACGGCATAGGTAGAGGCAGGGGGCTGGGCTGGACTACAGGAGTATATGGAGAGCAACTTCTAATCCTCCCCTTGGGTGGAGTCATGGATGGCAAGAAGATTAGGAATGCTATTGAACCGGCAGCATAGACCAACGGCAATCCAATCATGGCCAAGAGTTCGAGGTTCATGCATGTTCAGAAGCCAAAGGGACCATATCCTGCCCTTAATCCACCCAATTACATCTGGTGCCAGGGGCATTGCTAAGGAACAGAGGGTCGCCGCACCAGAATGGCATGACTATTGTCTTCGAAATTGCCTCTCAGCGATGCGCCGTCCTTTAAAATGGCTGGTTCGGTAATCGTGACTCGTTGAGAACTAGTGCTCATATAATTTCAATGGCACTAAAAAATTGCTTAGAGATAATTAAATTACACGACTTTTTAACCGGATGCCTCAAATTCTCAAGTCATATTGAAATATTGCCCTTTTGAATTTAAATATTGACATGAAACATAACATAAAACTTGACTTGATTCGGTTTCTGGCAACCTGAACGTTGTCACTCTGTGCATATCCTTTGACCTTGGAGATGTTGGTTTTAATGCATGGATTGAAATAGTTTGTAATTTTGTGCTATGGGTATTCGCATACTTTGTAGTGACGAAATAGTTGTGATTAAACGCTTAAACATTTATAACATTTGTTTAAACCATTTATTTAATCTCTCTTTTTTACTCGGCAACAACGCACATTCTGAAATTCGGCACTGCTGTTGTGTAGGCAATTGTTTCTGCATTTCAGCGGTCGTAACGGTAGGTGTCGTATTCGTCTATTCTCAAGAACTCTGTCAAGGGGACTTTATTGTAATATTCTTGGACTTTGTGGTGTGATTTGTTGTGGTTTCTCGCGCGTTCGCTTTCCCTCGTATGATTCCACGTGGTCAAATGCACCTCAAAACTTCGCGCGCGATATTTGAAAATTTAAGGAATATTTAATTTCTTTCGTATATACGGAGGAAATAAGTCGATAACACTGGTTGATTTTCTCAAAATAAAAATTGTTGCCTACTATCCATATCATTTCATTTTTGGTGAAAATCTGTATGGTGAAAACGTAAATAATACATAATTGACCCTTACGAAGCGGGGTGCGCCATAAGGCCCCATGTTAAAACAACCTTAAATATCTCAAAAACTACACCGAAAACCCCAAAAAATTTTCCAGTAGAATTTTAGAGCATAATTAAAGGAACAAATATTGCAATTACGAAGAAAATCTATACACCTGTAAATTTCGACCCTGCCACCTTAACGTGTCAGGATATGGTTGGGGAGACCTTCTGGAATGCCTAATTAGGGTTATATCCCATGATAATTTAGAACTATACATGCTTTTCTATATATTCAAATTTATTTGAATATATCCGTAGTTTATAAATGCCCAAGCGATGTCATGATTATTTTATTTCAAAAACTTTCAATTGCGTAATAAAGTGAACGTCCGAGGCAACCGCTGATTTAATGACGTTTTCAAATTATTACTCATCAATTAAAAATCCAATTTTATCAAAAGAATGTATCATAAATAAAAAATATTTTCGTCCCACCCGGAAATTTATATCCGCTTCCTACATTTCAACAAAATGTCACGTACACAGCATAAATCGCATCGTGCATAGTCCGATCATATAATGGAGGGGTCAGAGTTTGATCCCCAGCTTCAGACCACATATCCCTATCCCTTCTATCCCTTCCATCCCTATCCTTATACCTTTCCTCCCGGTCTGAAGCGCCTATTAGTGCGGAAACAGACTTGAAAACACCATGAGTGATCATATAATGAATTATTTTTAAAGCACCTGGCGATGACACATTTTTTCAAAAGTCAGGTCTTCTCGTTACATGTGGGGATAACTCCACATCCGGTTTCGTTTCCTCTTCCACCATCGACAAATTCCACAAGCCCAACCACGAAATGGAGTTCAATGATGGAAGTCGAATAACAGAGGGAATTGTGGCATTAAAAAAAAACTATCCGAAAGCAATGATCATCCAAGATGGAATTCACAATTAAATCAAAAATGACCCTAAGATATTAATATGAATGAAAATAATAACTCCTGACTATGAATAACTCCTAGTAAACGGGATCCTTACGATAGGCTTAAAATATGCTGGATCGGGTGCAGCCAAGATCGACAAAATTTGTTTAGGGACGTTATGATAACTGCATTAGTGCAATCATTCTATCAGATGAAATAAAATGGAAATCTTTATCAGACCGAAGGCTGACATATATAGACTTCATATATTACGTAAATACCAAGACAGTAGTTTTACTGATGACGTTAAAAACATTTAATGAATTCCCACTTACTACGGTGGACTGGGCCATGCACATAAAATTAGGGAAATTGACTGCCAACAGATTTAAAACGTCTTTCTTCCATCTTAATATGAGGGATATGAACTGTCATTCACATATTCAATAGTATACACAGATATACATAAGTTTGCTGATGGATAGCCTTGTGCCGGCGCAGACATTATGTGCACTGGAGTTTGAATACGAATAACAAATTAATAGCTAGACTTAGAGAAAAACTAATCACACCGCAATTTTCCTTATTTCATTCTGCGTTATTGTATAGCAGAAATTAATTTTTAAAACTCATTTTCATATGTTTTACAACGGTTGTAACGTAAAAAGTGCCGGTTTTTGACGGTGTTCGAGCGAAGCGCCGACTTTGATGACTCGTAAATCAATAATAAGTTGTTAAATTGCAACCAAAGGATGAAGAATGACAGATACATATGTTATCTATGCACTCTGTAAGTTTTCAGAGTATAACATTAATGGAAGAAAAGTTGCTATCAATTTTATAAAACGTTAGCATTTCAAAACTGGGGTGTCGTAGAATTCACATGGCCTGAACGTATCCAATATGTAATTGTCTAATATTTCAACACATTCGTTTAATTAAAATCGATCGGTATTTATACTGGCGAAAGGGAACTCCCTCGGCAAGGCAACACCAACCGGCCGGCCGCCGGTTTTTGAATTTTTAAATTGATTTCAATCTAAAAGGTTGACAAGTTTTAATGTTTTCATATCCGTAGGTTTAAGCGCAATGTTCGTTTATTTGACATCAATGATTTTAAAATAAACTATTTTTTCTGATAACTGATCTGATATTAGATCACCTTCTCCTTTTCCCCCGAAATAGTATCAAGCTTCATTTTTTGTCCCACTGCAGGTCAAAAGCAATATTCTGGAACACCACGAATTATTCACATCCAACAATGCTCACATTAACGAGGAATTGAATCATCTTGTAATTAGGTCTTGTACTTACTCCAAAACGCAGCAAACACGAAGCAGAGTGAACAGGTGAAACTCAAAACACACCTGAAAAGAAAATTAGTTTAAAAAACGCATATATAACACGCCACGCATCGCATACATCCAACACGCATGCATAATTCTTAAAAGAAAAAAACATTCGTTAGTTGGTTATTTATTCAGTGAAGGCGACCTACATCTGAGGATATTTGCGCCATTTGGGATAGGTGGGTGATTGGGTAATCGAAGGAGTTTTCCGGAAACGGAAGAAGGGTGGAGAGAAACCCGGCGTCGGCATTAGCCTACTCTTAACTACAGGCGCCAAGGGGACCACGGCTTAACGTCCCATCCGACGGACGGAGTACTGAACCTGAAATGCCCTCCACTAGGCACTCGAGTAGGGACCGTTTGCCACAGAAAAATCCGCCACTACCGGGAATCGAACCCGGGTCTTCAAGATGGGAGGTCAGTAATCCATCCACCACACCAATCCGGTTCCAAAAGCATTCGTTCATCACTTTCGAAAGAATCTCACAGAGATGGCGGCTGTACGTGACAGATGCTAACGGACTTTAATTCCATCATTTTGACACGATGTAGGTGATTAATATTGCTAGGATGGCGAAATACGATTGCCCTAAAAACGGTTGTACTTCCTGTAGCGGGAGGAATTGAGATATTAATATAAAATTTTCAATATATGGCTGGGATTACTGCTTAAATTGTCCGCTTGGCTTTAAATTTTAAAATAATCTTTTATAAGACTTATTAATGGTTAATATTGGTGGAAAATTGCCAATCGTATTTAATTGTTATTCCACCATATAACGCCTGAAACGACTCTTTTTAAAATGTAGTTTTTTACAAAAAAATAAAACCAGGCGGACAAATATCATTGTTTCAATATAAAATTATACATAAAAATAATGTTACACCGTCTACTTAACAAGTTATTAGAAAAATTAGAATTGAACAAAAGTCAAAACTGCCCTGTCTGAGAGAGACTGGCGGCGAAGTATATGAAGGCGCTCAGGGAGCGGCAGCTGGGGGATTTCGAGGGGGGGTGGAGACTAGTTTAAGGGGAAGGAGGGATACTCTCCCCTCCCTCGTGCAGAGGGCATAGAAGGGGAGGAGGGAGTGATCAACTCCAGTGAACGACAGAAGGCCGTAAAAGAAGAAAAAAATCATTTTATTTTTCGCTGGGAAGACAAGGCGCATCGGAATTGTCTTGCAGATCTCCACCTCTTGGGATTTTTGTAAACAGTATCGTGCGGTAAATGCTTGTGGTATTTGTGCATCTTCGAACTACATGGATACCAATGGAAACTCCGACGGTGAAAGATCAGCGTAGAAGTAAGAAGGGGAGGCTGTTTCTGTCAGCCAAACGAAAAAGGATATCAGTTGATATTCTAAGGAAGTGGCCGTTAAAGTAAGTATATGGATTTACTGAAGTATATTGCGCATGAAATTTCAAAATTTGCAGTGCTTGAAACGTTTTCCTTCCATTTGGTTTCAGAAAAAGAGTGATTGCTGAAGACAATATTGTGCCTACGATGCAGATCCAACCTCCGGATTCCGATGGCGAAAAGCGAGTACATTTAAAATAAGTACGTTTGTTGAAACGTTTCCCTTGTTTCCAGATCCTTTTGAAAGCCAAAGTGGGTGTTTCCAAAATATTCCTCAACTTTAGGACGAATTACTTTCGTGGCAGTGGCTTTCTACGGCGGTATCTTTATTGAGCGACTTCATCCTTCACCTTTGGGCATTGCAGGAATTGAGATAACCTTTTGTTTTGGCATGCTTGGGAAAGTTACCAAAAAATTAACTGATTAAAGTTTAAGTTAAAAAGTAACTTTTACGTTCAAATTTTACTTTTTCAGTCTTTTTGGCAAATTGGATTCAGTGGTAATGGAGACCTTGATTGATTTTTGCTTTGGCAAACTAAGGAAACACTGAACACTGATATTATGATTTTCTCCATCCGTATAAATTTGTTTAACATATTTGTAATACCGGACCACAACAAAGGCATTTTGGAAGAGAAAACTGAGGTAATATTTAATTAACTAAATGGCAATAACTGAAGTACTACGAAATTTATCCGCTCTTCGTTGGATGTAAGGTCCGCTCTCCGTAGTAGGAAGCAGGTTTGGTCTCAAACACAAAAGTTAAAATCACAACTCAACATTACACGGATGTTTTCAAGTCTGTTTCATCGGTATTAGGCGCTTCAGACCGAGAGGAAATGTGCAAGGATTGGGATGGAAGAAACCTCAATCAACTCAACATTGCCACGAATTCTCCCTTTTATTATACCCATCCTCCCCATTTGTCGGCAAGTATTTGCCCCGGGCGCCCCAAATTGTCTCTACACATGAGACTTTCAATTCAAACATATTGTTTTAATTTGTGGTGGAGTCTATTCCGTTTATTCCCTCCTCTCCTCACATTTCTGACTGCTGGCTTGAATAACGACGGATGGAGAAACTTGATGTGCCACAAACCGTATGTCTATCCAGAAAAGATCGGGATTCCAATAAGAAAATCATCACCATTGCTTAGAGTCGTACTCCGGCCCTCGACATATAAAGCCTATTTATTAGAGGTTATAAGCGGCGAAAAACTGATGTTTTTAACCCTTTCGGAAAAGTGGGCGTGGTGAAACCTCTGACGTATATCGACTTCGTCCAATCACAATTGCGCCCGCGAAGCTACTTTGCCTGGGGTGAACTCTCACCAAACATGCACTATATTTATATCATGCATAAAATTTGTAATTAAAAATTAAAATAGCAAAGCATACATGCAAAAGCATGCTCTAAGTTGGGTTAGCTTTAAGTCCTTATACCAACATGCTATACCAACCAATGTTATCCATTGCTACACTCGTACTGGATACATTTACCGTTATTCATATCCCTAATAGTACGAGGAAAAAATGACATTTTGAATCTGTCAGTTCGGCAATCAATTTCTCTAATTTTGTGATTATAATCCAGTCTACCATAGTAAGTTGGAGTCCGCTAAATATTTTTAACATCATCACTGAAAATATGATCCTGGTATTTGTTTAAGAGATTAAGTCTAAATTTCAACCTGCGATCTGACAATGGTTCCCAATTTAATTCATGAATAGACTGGTTACGCTAGTAAGGTTATCATACCGTCCTTTTACAAATCTTGCCGATCTTCGCTGCACACGTTCAAGTTCGTTATTTAGACCGATTTCGTAGGGATCCCATACCTTGGCAGCATATTCCAAATTAGGTCCTACAAGGGAAAAGTAGCTGATTTCTCGTACATGATCGTCACATTTACCCAGTACTCTTTTGACGAATCCCAGTTTACGATTCGCTTGACCCATTATTTCACGTATAAATGGGTGTTTTCAAGTCTGTTTCCACACTAATAGGCGCTTCAGACCGGGAGGAAAGGTACAAGGATAGGGATGGAAGGGATGGGAACTGCATTGTTGCATTTTCACGTATACCAGGGTGTTTTCAAGTCTGTTTCCGCGTGTTTCTTCATTCCCTTTGATAAAGTGACCAGCAACAGCCACTAAACGTCATCTAACACACCTTGTTAAGTACGAGGGGTGCCCCAGAAAGATCATGGGTCAGTCTTATTCCAAGATATTTGATGGTAAATTGGACTTGGTAGGGGAGGGGAAATTCATGCTCTATGCTTAGACGTAGTCCCTGGGATATCTTTAGGAGGTCGCGCTCAAGGTTTGCGCTCGTAGCCCCATCTAGTGAGAGAGATTCACACCAACTCCAAGTCTTATTTAGCCTTAAATTGTCATTACTAATTAGCTCGTCATAATGACGCAATATGAAAGGAGTATCACGGCTTCAAGATTTTGATGAGCTCATATATTCATATTCATATGCTTTGGCATCAGTCCCTACACGCATTTCTGTTTTCTGATGCGCATAAGGAAATCATCTGTCTGCCTGAAGCACCTCTACGCACTGGGACACGCATGAAAACCACTGAACAAAGCATCTATAAGGTTGGTACCAGGGGTATTGTTCACAGGCAACTTGAGTGATTTGCGGAGATTGTTCGGTTCAGTAGTCCGTCCGTCGAATGGGATGTTAACATGTGGCGCCTTTCGTTAAGAGCAGGCTAAGGTCGGCGATTGGTTTCTCTCTACACACCTCTTTACTCTTCTATTTCATCCATGTAACTTTCACCTATAACTGCGAGTACAGACTTGATAACACAGGTGATTATAGAAATGAAAATTTAGGCTTAGAGATGGCATATTGATTGCAATATTGAACCAGTAAATCCAATAACATGACAAAACTACCACGTAGTTACCACTATGAGGTTTATAACAAAGTTGTTATACATCTCATAGTGTAGATATAACTGTTTAATATTAATCATCTTCCGGAGCTCTACGAGAAACTTCTAAAAGGGTTCAGAGGCTGAAAAAGCTTAGGAACCACTGTTATGATTAAATAATTTAGATACGTTCAAAACCAATTTGTCCGCCTATTACACGGGTTTTACTACTGGCATTTCCAGGCCCTATGTTAATGAGGAGACCATAAATAGCCTCATCTGTAATAAAAAACTCAGGAACTGAATGAAATCCTCTACTGATGGTGAAAAAATTGTTTTAGCCTCACTCAATTTTAATACTTTATTCCCTCAGACTATTCCGCTTCCGTTTGAGTCCACCAAGAAGGAAAAATACATTTGTATGCGAGTAAAAGCTTTTAAGCCATCCACACTATTATTCAAATCATAAAAATTAAAGAGATGAAAATCCCAATATAAGGGTCATCACCCAACCTATTTTGTAAAAACGCCGGAGATGGCTTCATTACCAGCATAATTCCCGTGGACAGGACTTCGCTGAGAAGCATACATCGATGGGAGGACGAATCCATTGGTTACGGTGCGACTTGTGATACAAATCAACGATAAAAAGGGAATTAAACGTTTTAAATTAAACGTAAATTAATATGAACGGATACAATGTGTCATGAAAATGATAATAACAGTCTTGTTTGCATTTAAAGAGCGAATTCTGGACTACGATGCTCTTACTGTTCACTCAGCACAACATGACTCATTTTTTAGTAGTAAATATCACAAGTCCCTTTAAAAAGATACATGAGCGATAAAAAGCGTAGTATCCTTTTTTAATTCAATGAACAGTAAATAATGCTTCCTTCTCACTACGGGAAGATATGCTGCGTAAAACAAAAAAGTGCTGGTAAAAGACGTACCGTTTACTGGAGTCTCTAAAGTGGATCGCACGAAGGCGCACTCCAGTATCTAGGTAAGGCTACAAAGCTTTTGGCTAGCAGAACAAAAGCGTGTTGTTGCTGTCAAGTGACGAAGCAATTTGACCACGAATTAAGTATTGATGGATTCAGAGTGGATGGGAAAGTGGAAGTAAACGGGGTGAAGATGGAAGAATTCCAGCAAGTACACGTAACTGGACAAGAATTTGAAAGGACAAAAGCAACGAAGACATAATACCAAAGAGTTATTTAAATATTTTCATGAACTCTTTTCAAGAAGATCATGGTCATTTTTTCCTCATAAAACAGCCACATGGGTTAGGCTAGGAAAATGGTCGAATGCCAAACTATCTCGCCGCTGACACCTTCCGATCGCGACCATCCCTCGAAGTCTCTTATCTGTTGCAATTCCAACCAATGAAGTGGCACGCTAGCGAATGACTCACGCTTGATAGCATAATCGCTGGGTCGGATCTTTACCGAAAGAGTCCCTCTCTAATGTTTTCACCAGCTTTCGAAATTGAAAAAAAAAGAAAAATGAAACCAGGAGGCAAGTCATTACCCTTTTTGGAGGCCCTTAAATTTCATTTTTTTTTTCAATAATCCCTCACCCTGTAAGGAAGATGGAAATTTCCTCTCAGCGTCGCATTTTTTCCTTCTTTTATTTCGGCCGCTGAAATTAATACAGCCTTAAATGGAGAAAAGACGCTGAAACGCAATCAACCGCAGCTCCCATGCAATCTCCTTAAGAAGAAAAGAAAAAAGCGAGTAGAAATCCGGAGGAGCTGAGTGAGGGGAAGTAAATGGAATGGCCACGACACGTCCCGTTAAGTGGTTTCCCCCTTGCGAAAAGAACATTTTGAATCGGCCGCGAAGGAGACTTTCATTTGCGCGCCACGGAGTTCATCTGTCAGAGGAAAGCATAATTCCCCATTACCATTAACGGACTGAGAGAAAGAGAGAGAACTCAACTGATTCGTAATTAGTTAGTTGCACCCACATCCCCATGGAGCAAACAACCCAAACAAATGAAAATAAAAGGAGCGAATGCGAATCTTGTTTGCATGTCCAGTGGCGTGGAGATGTCCTTCAGTGAAGAAATGTTTCTCGGGCTTGACACCGGTTAATAGGCTCCATTACTGCCAACGTTTCAAAGAGCGACTCGCTCTTCATCATCAGGGCTTCTGAGTGCCGTATTTTATTGAAACGTTGGCAGTAATGGAGCCTATTAACCGGTGTCAAGCCCGAGAAACATTTCTTCATACTATTCGCCGGGAAAACACTCGATCTTATATGTCCTTCAGTGATGATAAAATGCATTTAACGGCGCCCCTGAGCAGAGGAGGGCATTCAATTCCACATCAAGTTAATCATAACTATCCGATTCCCAAGGGTAAAGAGGAAGGGTCTTCATCGCTCTTTCGATTTCTCACTCAGGGTTCCTCGTCTCCAGGGTTTCCAACCCCTGGTGGACAGGGCACAGACCAAGGGCGGACTGAACTGGACTGACTCACTTTTAATCAAGTGTCTGGCATCCCTATTTCAGAGCACAGACACAAGACTCAACTCGAAGAAAAAAATCTACTTGGACGACTGGATCAGGATTTTTCCTCGCAATGCTAGAGTACTCCTCTTTTCCACTCATGCTTTCTTGCATGCATGAGAAGTGTTACTTCGAATTAAATAGGCCAAAAGTGAAATAAGCCGCCAGCATTTAGAACGTGGGTAAAGGGGTTAACAATTGCAATGTTGATTCTTCAACCCCTGATATCAAGGAATTCCACTAAGTGAGGTCTTAAATCATCACCTACTGAATTGGAAAAAATTAAGGGGAGATAAGCTAGATTAGTGAACAGTTTTTATGATAAGAAGGTCGTTTTAACGTAAAGGAGCAACCTTCATACTACTGCAAAGGAAATGGGTCCAAGGCTTTCTCAACCTTTAAAACGTTTTGTAAAAAACTTCCTTTCTCAAAACTATTACCACATTTTTCTCTCTTGATGATACAATAATCAAAATAGGCTTAAATTTGTATGCACATGTGCCAAATACGTGTGCCAACGCAATTGTGCAACTTGCACATGCAATTTTTTAAAAAAACTGCATTCAGTAGCCGTAAGGTCTTCGCTGAATATATCAAATGTCTGCTTAGGTTTGAAAAATCCTTCCAAAGAGGTGTAAAAGGTGTACACACAGATAAATATGTTACAGTTTCCTACGTCATCAGCAATCGTAGCTCAACAAAGACCTCATTTTTCCTCCGCACCCCTCCCCTCCTCATTGTTGCATTTCTTTCGTCCAGCCACTTCCCATTCCACTGCTTCCTCATTCACATTCTCAAAAGCCGCCAGTGCGTTTTCATCGTCTTGGCCCAGGATCCACGCCTTGGAGCCAAAATACATCACCCTCCTTATCAAGCTATTTACTAATCTTTTCTCTGGCCAAAGGTCCTCTCCAGTCCGCACACATCATTTCTGCTATAACGATTTTTCATCACAAAGCTTCAGCACCATTCCCAGACGACGCGCAGCTCAATTAAGGGAATTGATCACCACATATTTAATGCTCAAATACTTTTAAGTTTCATTTAGATTCCATTTTCTTACAAAATATATGTATTTTAGTTTTGTGACGATTAATTATATATCAACACTAATACATTATCAATCTTTAGTAGACCAACTAATAAGCACTGGTCATCCACAAATTAATCAATTTCACCACTACTCCTGCTTTTACATTCAAATCAACCTCTTCCTCGCTCACCCACTTCTCCGCGTATATCTTGAAGAATTATGCGTGATTTACAAATGTATACAACACACATTATCACTCTTGAATGAGTGAAAATTGGAGTACTAACACTATAGAGTTGGAAGAGATTATAATTTAAATGATATAGCTTCAGCGGATCGAATACGCCATCCTAGCCATCAACCAAAATGAGAAATGGCAATTTTTATATCAACATTCCCTCCTTCTTATTTCCTAGCTACCTTAAAATCCTTATATATGCGCTGAATCAGACACAAGCAAATCCTATTGCTCACTTTAATTTTCCACTAAAAGGAAATGTTACAGTAAAACGTAATGATTTCCAATACAATACCGTAGGCATTATAGATGATAGGTGGTCGTTAGGGGTAAGTTCTTTTTCCATTAGAACGGCTCGTTGTATTTCCGCGTGTATTCGGAAGGATTCTTTGTCCATTATTTCATCCACCACCTTTCCGACATCATTTTCCCCAAACGACTAATGCTCAGTTCTCCAGTTATACGACTTAGCTCCTCCCCTACCTCACACCCGCTCCAGAAAAAGAAATAAATCTGGTGCCGTGTTAAATTCTGAGGGTCGGCCATTTTCCCGTTACAACCCCCGAGGAGAAAGAGTGCCCTCCGTGAGGTCATGGCGGAGAGAAGAGACACCCCCTCTCCCTTGCCCGAGGAACTCCTTCGAAAGGGAAGAAGAAATCCCCAGTTATGGCGAGGACCATTCCAAGTCTTTTATCTCGGCCCTTTGCCTCTTCTTTAAGACTTCCATCCCCTGGGCTACCAACCAACCCCTGTCCCTTCACTTTCACCCCTCGCTTGACCTTCGCTTGGCCGTGACCTTTCATTGCTCCCTCGCTCCACCTGTCCCCCCCTCCCCCCCACCCCACCCCATTAATCCACATCTGTGTCTCGTAGAAGAAGCCAGAATATCCGTCGGAACCGCTGACGCGAATCTCGCTTTTATTCACTTGCATCGAATCCCGCGAAGACAACGTCATACCAACCCGACGAACATGCGTGATGCATTTTCATCCTTTCCATAGCATTCAGCATAAATTATAGTTCCGGAAAGAGCGAAACTGCGGTGCATCGATAGAAATAAGGGATTTCAGGCAACATTGCGATGCAAATATGCGATCAAAGGAAACCGAACACACAGTAGAGAGAACTCCAAGCGATATCATGCAACACGCAACATGAGTCCCATTTCCGATTCGAAACTCCGATACCAAATCTGAAATTTATTCATCATGATAATGTACAGAAAAAGCCTATATAAATACAAAATAGGATAAAATGCTTCAAAAATAGAAACAGTGACATTACAACATTAGTGACATAAGCAACTCACTAGCGTCACGACGACAATATACCACAATTTAATATAGCCTTTTTAACGAAGATATATAAATTTAAAACATCGCAAAGGGATTATGATCTCAAAATACAAGAGAGAAAAATCTAAAACAAGTTGATATAGTGACTCTTCGTCACTTCTTCATCATCATCAAAATTACTCTACAAAAAAGGGTAAGTTGCCACTAGCCCTTCCCAACCGACTTTAATCTCTCTTTGATTCCTCACACCTCATGCCTGCCATCAAATCACCCAGAATATCTTATTCTTGACCTCTCCCTTGTGCGATTACCTGACACACCCTCCTCCGCCATCATCACTGCATTTCTAATGCTACTCCGTCCACTTTTGCTGCCTTCTTTCAGCGTTTAAGGCTCTCATAATAGATAGGAACAGATTCCTTTCCTAAGTAGCGAAAACAAAATTTGGGGTTGAGCTTAAAGCCATCGAGTGAATGCATTAGTGAATGGGGTCGTTTACCATATTTTTTTATAACCGAATACGACAGTTCATAAATTAAAAAGACCCGTATTTTTCCGTTTTTGATCCGTCAATTATTTCTCGAGTTATAAGTGGCGATAAATTGATGTTTCTAACCCTTTCGGAAAAGTGGGCGTGGTGCAACCTCTGACGTATATCGACTTCGTCCAATCACAACTGAGCCCGCGAAGCTACTTCGCCTTATCGCAATGGGGGGGACACAGCTGACTCTCCCAATGGGAGCGATTGCGATAGGATCTTTGCGAGCTGACCTTCCGAGAACCCCCCTCCACTCCCTTCCCTTCCCATAAGAGCAGTCAAGGACGGGAGGCAAATAACGTCAATGTTATCACAGCAGCTTTTTCGGTGGGCGTCACCTTTTTCTTATTTTAATTTTTTGTTTATGAGTGAATGGTTGTGGTTAGAAGACTAATTTTTTCACTACAATTCTTTTTTCTTTTTCATCTAACAATATCGTGCACAAAATTGCAATTTCGGTTCCGAGTTAACGCCCCCATTAATGAATCAATCGCGAATACGCGTCTCATGCCATTTATGAATGCATTAGATTTGAAAATTGCAAATGAATTAGTTTTGACCGCAGAACTAGACAAAGTGCAGCGTAGAGCAGCTAGGTTTGCTAAAAGGTGTTACGATAAGCTGAGCAGTGCATCAAAGTTAAAAGAGGAAACAGATCGGGAATCAGTACCATATTGTTCGTAAAAATACCAATTAAATCTGCTGCAGAAAATTCAAACGGATAGGTTCACCGATGACTTCGAGAATATTAAATGTAACAGCATGCTACTGCATTTTGATCACGAAGATAAAATTAGAGAGTAGGACGGAGATGTTCAACAATTCATTTTTAACGCGCATGTAAGATTCAGTAATAAATTACAGCGAAAGTGCGCGGGGGAATCAAAATAGGTATTGCAGATTTTGACAAAGATATTAGAAATGTAGTGATTGTTTTTTAATAATATGACCATGTTTACTATGCACTACTAACTCTTCCATGATCTTGGAAATATACGTTCAAAATTCAATATATTCATAGAAACGACTAACTAATCACAGATTTTTATATTACTTTGCACAATTTATAATTTAGTGTCATTTCAAGCTAACAAATTCACATGTTCTCTGCATATCAGGTTTTGCGTATCTTGACTAGGAGTGAAAACAGTTTCGCTAGCATTCCTGCTAGCGTCTTAAGGTCGAAGACGTGGAAGATGTTCTTTTTTTTGCACACCTTTGATCTCAAGACGCTAGCAGGACGGCTAGTGTTTCACTGTTTTCACCCCTAGTCAACATACACGGGCGCAGAACCCGATATACAGAGAAAATGTGAACTACGCCGCGAAAATCTTCGCACTAACAAATTCACGCACATAGTGTCCGCACGCTGAATATTTTCCTCGAGGTGATAGCAATGCTTCTCTCGGTTTCGTGTGAGTGGTGTATTGACGGGGTAATTGTTTCGCCCGTCTGCACGGCAAAAAGGGTTCCCTTTCATCGATTACGCATGGTCAAGGGTGAAGGGTTGTGCCCCTTGAAGTGGTTGGTCACCCCCTGACCAACACACACAATGTTGAGAGAAAATGGATCGACCCAGTGACAAACGCAGAATTCGCAGGAGTGGGTGAAAACAGAAGTCTTCTGGAATATTTTAAAATGATACGGGATGACCCAATCGGCCATGTTATGAGACATGATGTTCTGATCAAGAAAATCGTCCCAGTGAACTTAGAAAAGGACCAGTGAACTTGAAGAAAGGCAGAGGAAATCCTCGGATGAGATAGAGCAAGTAGTGAATGATGAGAAAGAGAATAATTAAATCACTATGAAGACGTTGGCCGATAGGAGAATCTAGTGGAGACCAGTGCCAAAGAAATCGAAGGATTGTTGACAACAGATGACGAAGAGCAAAAACGACTGTCTGTCAGTGCAATCTTTCTACATCTAAATACAATGTCTGTAAGTATGTGACAACTCAACACAGTGAAATAGGGGTGATCAATTTGAAAAGGCACGTGGAGAATCAAACCAAAAACACCTTCAACGAAGTATAAGCATAAGTTGCAACAAAGGATCAGAGGCTTGAAATCTTAAACGGCAAATAGTTGGTTGGTTGCATTTTAATTATTATGTTTTGAGTTTAACTCCCCCAGTCAAAATCTAACGGGAACCTTCCACTATTCTATATATACATATACAAAATAATATGTCCTGAATGACTGATTCATTCATCAACGCACAACTAAATCTGCTGGTGATGAAAACGTGAAATTTTGATTAAATAAGCCCTATTATGTTGCAGGGGAGCACTAAGTGAGAATTTTTGCGTAAATCAACTGAATGGGATGTTTTTACCTCTTTAGTGTTAACTTTTACTCTCATGGGTGAAACGTTGGATTCGGTGCAGATGTTTCTGTATTTCCTTTTTTAAATCAGTTGTTGTAGATAGAACTTTGGATTGATAATTTTTACTCTTATTTCTCTTTGCATGGCAGAGTTTAAAAACGACTAGCATCAAAGTGTTCATTTAAATTCTTCCAAAAGTTTTGACAGTCAACAGAAATTTAATACCGCCGGGTGATAACTTACTGTACCATTGCTGGAATTAACTTCGCGTACATTTGCATTAGCTCTGCCAGTGGTGAATCGTATATGCCAATACACAATCGGAACTGTGTGCGCAGAAATGAATATTAAAATACATAAATAGTGAATTGGAGACCTCTGTGTTTGAACGTTATATGTTGTGGTTAATGTAACTGTTCCCAGTCCTATGAGTTGCTTGATATCTGGTTTATTGGTTTGATTTAATGTATTATGCCCAAAGATTGTCAACAGGAACCTTCTGCTAGTTGTAATATAAAAATGAATTAAACAATTAGGGGAATTTCCAAAGAGGCTAACCGCTTCCATCAAAGTTCAGGTTTGACCTCACAAAAAACTTCATTGCCTTCTATAGGATATTCATACACTACGACACTGTTACATCGTCGCAAGCACCTGTGGTCCATGGTGGAGATACTCTGTTTTCAAGGAAAAAAGCTATCCGTAAAATAACTCGTTCTATTGCTTGTAATAATAAACAATACCCATGAATCCCCGGCCTACATCTCGATCAGCGAAAAGAGCCGTGTTGCGAAAGAGGATATCACGCCCTCTGACGGAAAGATCAGAAAACGTTCCCATCTAATGTGGAATGAACGCCGTAAAGCGATGGGAAGCGAACATCTTTCCAGCTTTTATTTCATGGCGATGGAATCAAAGCAATCACTGCGGCAACATGGGGAGCAACCCGCTTTACGGGCGCACGTTGTCGGATAACGGCCCTGCCAACCCGGAGGGTGGTTCTCTTCCTTTAAGGACAGATGCATCCTCCTCACACTTTTATCCCCCGTCAATAAATTGATTCGATTTCTATTGCCGCTATACACCCCTAATGGGCTCACTTTCTCTCCCAAACCTTCATTTTACTTCATAAACAGCAGAACTGCTCCGCTACTTTAAATCGCTCTCCTAAGCGGCCACTATTCCATTCCTGATCACATTCAAGTCGCTTCGTCCAGTCGAAAGAAAGAAGGAAGGCCATCTCATCAGTATCTCTTACAGATAAGAATCTCGATAAAGAGACGAATCTCCTCCTTATTTGAGAATTCGAGATTCTCTCGCCTCTGAGAACGATTTTCTCGTCGTGGACACGAAGCGCCGGATAAAAACTCTCTGGGTTCAGCGGGGGCAGTTTCTTGCAAATCATGGAGTAATTTCAATCGATGTGTCTTGCAATCAAGCGTAACTTCATAGGTTTCCCATCCGAAAACCTTTCAGTTGAAGCGGAATACAAGAACCATTTCTTTCCCATTTTCTACAAACTGAGAAATAATGACAAACGCTTGGAGATCTTTTTAGAGCAGTTATCCAGTTAGAGCAGTCACATTGTGCCGGTAGATAATCGTATGGTTTAATAATCCAGGCTATTTATATTCAAGTTGTAAAAGTGAATATATTTCATTCGACAAACCTAACCAACTAACTGCATATTCACTTCTTTGACCTGAAGAAGCCGACTGCAACGCCGGCGAAACTGTCGTCCCAGGAATTATGGACCGACGCGCAGGAAATCCCGGAAGACCAGCAATTTCAAGCAAGACAACCCGCGGAAGCCTACACAAGGACTAACCAACTACCCTTCATACAGGTTAGCAAACAAATAGAGCCCATGGACATATCTACATTGGAGACAATCATCATATTATCATGAAAATATTAGAAATATTGCTGCAGACGTTACCAGCAACCTCAAAGATTACAATCGGAGAGTTCCAATAAATAAAGCAGCGTTATCAACTTTTGCTAAGAAGACCACCGTCCACAAACGCTCGTTCAGACGTAAAGAGGGAAAATGGCGAGGACGACGTCGATTGAGTGAAACGCATCAAAAAGGCCTCTCGCTCTGAATTTGTTTTTAACACTACGATTAGATTAGTTCATATCACCAGCACAGACGCAATCAAATGACATAAGCGTATTATAATTTAATTCTAGGATAAATGCACCCCTCCCGGGGAAAATCACATCCAGCTCCAGCGGCCTGGAGTTGAGGAGAACACATTTCAGGCAGGAAATCGCTGACTAGAGCGTTCCTCAGGTCTTTCGGCACTCAGCTACTCTTCGGGGAGATGAATAACTCGCTATTCCATGGACGTCCTCACTGCAAACCCATTCCCCTTCTCCACTGGGGGAAATACATAGCGACGAATAAGGGCCAGGACGTTAATTTAACGCCGGGAAATGCGACCGCCGAAAATCTCATTATACACAAGCAGAGGCAGAATGAATCAGACCAAAAGAGGCTCCAGGACTCGTGTGAAACGCTGAACAATTTGCAATTTTAATAATAAAGCTATTCACTATAGAGTAATCTACCTAAGAATGAATGCTAAGCAGTCATAATATTTAGTGGAAACAATCACCATAGAATGGTGCATAATGAGGTATCAGGATTATGCGGAATTGAAGCATGACATAAATTAATTGCAAACACAACTATTCAAAAAAAAATTTGAATTGTCATTTAATCCGTCACCAAAGCATGTAATCCATTTAAGTTAATAGTCAAGACTTTTCTCAAAATCACAAAATGTAACACAAGCAAATAATTAATTAAAATAATGACATTAAAAAATTGAGCACATCTTAAGAGACTAGGATGGAGAAATGCAAGTAGCAAAAGGACTCTCGACCACAAATGGTATAAAAGCATATTGCTGGCTGAAAAGGCGCATGAGAAGGCGTTGGGAAGTATTATGAAGCAGGCAAAGAGAAAAGAGTAGATACGTACTCATACTGGGAGCTCAACTGCATTTAACTAAAAAATCTGGTTTTATTCCACCTAGCAACTGTCGGAAAAAAAACATTTCACTGGTAAGCTAACACCGTGAGTAACCAAATGGAGTTATTTGTGGAATTATTATTACTCGACTTGAATTTCGCGTTGAAAGCAATGAGAAGGAATGGCCGTGAATGGCGTCACTGGCCTTCAAAGCACAAGGGATCTCGCTTTAAATCAGCCACTCGCACGGCCGGGAAGGTCGCACTTTGCGCAGTTGGAATGGTTGGTGATTCCTGTTAAAAGCCGACTCCCGGGGAAAATGATTTAGGCGCGCCGCGACGAGCCGAGCGAGTTAATGAGGCCCTAGCCGCGAGAAGGGGTCATTTCAGCGCCCCATACATTCCGTGGCTGGAGACTATTATAGGGATGAACTCAGAGCGGTTGGAGTTCAACCACACCATACATGCAATCTGAACGACACTCTCTCGATATTTTAAAAAATGTCTAGTAATTAAATTTTGGAAAAAATAATATCTCTCCTCCTAGCACTTACAAAATAAGTAATAATGAAATAACAAACGTGTAATCCATTAAATATCTTGAAATAAGACTGACAATGATCTTTCCTGGGGTAAACACATACGTGAAATAATGGGTCAAGTGAATCGTAAACTGGGATTCGTCAAAAGAGTACTGTGTAAATGTGACGATCATGTACGAGAAATCAGCTACTTTTCCCTTGTAAAACCTCATTTGGAATATGCTGCCAGTGTATGGTATCCCTAAGAAATCGGTCTAAATAATGAACTTGAACGTGTGCAGCGAATATCGGCAAGATTTGTAAAGGGACGGTACGATAACCATATTAGCGTTAGCAGTCTATTAAATGAATTGAAATGGGAATCATTGTCAGATTGCAGGTTGAAATTCAGACTAAATCTCTCAATAAAATTCAAAGACCATATTTTCAATGATGACGTTAAAAATATTTTGCGGACCCCAACTTACTATGGTAGACTGGACCATAATCACAAAATTAGAGAAACTGATTGCCGAAGTGACATATTCAAAATGTCCTTTTTTCCTCGAACAATTACGGATATGAATAGCGGTAAATATGTCCAATACGAGTGATTGAATCCATAGCATAGGTAGTTGCATGTTGGTGTAAGGACTTGAAGGTAACCCACGTTTTTGCATGCGTAGTTTGCTATTTTTATCTTTTTAAATATTGCAGTCTAGACTAATATATTAATACTACCCCTTTTAAATGAATGATATGTATTGCATGTTTGGTGAGAATTCACCCTCTGCCACACACCTTTGAGGTGACTTACTTGGTAATATGTAGATGTAGATATATGCAATATACTACTCATAGGAGAGAAAGTGTTGCTTGATCAAAAATTTTTCAGGATTCATCATGGAAGCTATTTTTGATTCAAATATTATTCAATATTGATTATCAACCACTGCTTCTTTATGTTACTCAGTTTTGGCCTTCCACGGCGCTGTAAACTGTAGACTGAGAATAGTAATTAGTAGACCTATTTTCTGTTTCCTCTGCATTGATGATTTCCCCCATGGCGTTTCGTGATTACCGCAAGACACATCTTCAGACAGTGAAATGCATCTACTAGAACCGTCACAGAATAGTTCAAAACCAAGCGGTACTTTACTTTCGTTGTACATCCTCGTCAATGTCTGATTGACAGCATTTCTTATTTTTAATTACCAGTTGGTGTTCTTTGAGTCTTAAATATACCTAAAGCACTAACATAATCGAACACCTTTCATAGCATTGAAATCTTAAAGGAAGTCTCAACCCAAGACAATATGTTAGTCAGCTTCGACGTTGCGCCTCTATTGACTTACGACTCAAGAAAAGGTGGAGGTAATGATGGAGCTACTCCGGAATTTCCCAAGGACTATCCCGAGATGATTCTGCCTGCATAATTCTTGCTTCCTTCGGCACGGAAGATATTCATAACACTTACTTCCTTTTGAACGGAAGATATTATTAGCAACGTGATCCCCAGTCATGACCAACATTTATAGGGAGATGTTTGGACAGAAGACGATGGAATCTTACGAAGAAAAACAAGCTAAGACTTAGGTATGTTGACAACACCTTCGTGATCTGACCGCACCATGCACAGGAACTTGAGAATTTCCTACTGCATGCAAATTCCCACCCCAGTGCAATACAATTTGTACTGAAAACCGAGAAGGGCATCCAAATACCGTTTCTTGCCGAAATGGGGAGGAATAAGGGGAAGGGTGCTTGTGTCGGCAGGGCACAAGTGAAGACTGCCTCAACGCCTCCTCAATTCAAGACCCCTCACGGAAGGTTTCCCTCGTGAACTGCGGATACGAATTGCCGGATCGCGAATCCATAGCGACAGAAAGGAAGCGTCAGTGCTGCTAAGAGATGGTTACAAGAGGCCCATCATCCTAAAGATAAGGAAGAGAGAAGAAAGTTAGACACGCGGAGAGACGGAAAAGGACTGAGCTGAAAAATACGCCACAATCCCTTTCATGTCAGGGACAAGCGAGAAGATTTCCAGGGCCCAAGAGAAATTAAGCATTGGCACGAAGTGCAATTACGTAACAAAAATTGGCGATATACTCCGGAGAATTAATAATATGATTCTTTAATAAATGCATGAATGATGTACAATATACCATATTGCGGTAAATGCTACACAGGCGAGACATACAGGTCTTTAAAAATCAGACTCCAAAAACACGGAAGTGAAACGAAAAATAACGACTTCAGTCAATCGGAATACGCATGAAGGGAGGCTGGGCACGAAATTAACTTCAAAGTGGCATTAGTAACAGTAAAAGAAAAACACTATTACCCAGGCTAATTAGTGACTTGAATGGCATTAAAACACAGGATTTCAATCGTGAAGACAGTTCCAAAATCTCAAATGAATTGAAATGAAGAAACCATCAATTTTATGCCGAGCAACATTAGGAAGCAGCACATACATATGAAGGCAGCGAAATCCGATATTTCAAAATTATACAAATTTGAAAAATTTGCAAAAGCATTTGCCCTATCAATCAAATACCATACCTATAGAATCTATTCCCGTTAATCAGTAATGAAATCTTTTCAGATTAATGGACCGCTAGGGTGACAAGCGCTTTAGTTTTCATTCAGAGTTTCTGAGATATCACACGCGAATATTCAGGAATATCACGTATATGTAAGATACCCTCGCTGAAAAGCATAGAGAACATTGGCCTTACTATTGATTCCTTGAGAGTACTATCGGAAATCTTCAATTGATGAATTGATTTCAACTCACAATCACGTTGAATAATTACGACAGATGTATGCTTTGACCTTGAGAGTAATTTGACCTTGAGAATAATGCACAGATACGCAACTCACAGCCACATCAGGTGACCAAGTGTAAGAGGCTTCCCATGTGAAATCGCCGCCCTTTCGGACCCTTCGCTCGCCTGAAGCCAGCTCTCAGAGCATTCGGCAGGGAATGGTGGCGATTTCCCAGTGGGCCGAACGGAAACCGACGTACACTTCCCTAGCTCGCAAACAAGACCTCCTCCACCCTGTTTATCGAGGTTCCGAGGCTCCGAAAGGAACGCCTTGCAAGGAAAAAGGTCCAGCCATTTTTCTTGCTTTCCTACTCCTCAACTGTCCCTCCAGGAATACAAACACACGCGCTGTCCAAGGTCTCTTCTTTCACTCGACCCTTACTTTAATGTTTGCATGCGAAACCCTGTCTCTCCCGCACGGAGAGAGTTCGGAAAGAGTGAAGGATGCGGTTTCGTAGCACCGGGGACGATATAAAAGGAGCGCTAACCGCACGGCACTCTTCGATCGAGAGATTCCTGGAAGGGTTTAACGAACTATGATCGTGATGCCTGAATACGATTGAAATGCTTATTATTGCTCTTTCGCTCGAGTTCTTACTTACTTCCCGTCTCAACAAATAATGTCTCAGTAAAAATTTGCAGAGGGTTGTCATAGATGGTATCATGTCGGACACAATCAAAGTCACATCGGGAGTTCCCCAGGGTAGCTTAATAGGTCCGATTCTATTTCTTTTACACATAAACGATTTGGGCACCGTAGTAAGTAGTAAGCTTAGACTTTTTGCAGACTATGCGGTAGTGTATAGGGGTATAGCAAAAGAAGAAGACAGGAAACCGCTCAGCAAGGATTTAGATGCAATTTAAGAGTGTTGCGACAAATATCAGTTAGAACTTAACCTTAAAAAGGGTGTAGCTATCAATTTTTGGAGGAGGAATAATTCGATAGAGCGATCCTATAAAATTAATAACACGAAGATCAAAAGCGTTGAAACCATAAGATATTTAGGAGTAACAATCACTACAGATTTATCGTGGGGAAGACACATCCGGGAAATATGCGCCCGAGCGAAGAGGAAGCTAAGATTCATAAAAAGAGTACTTGGGAAATGTGATGAGAAGACAAAAGAGCGATGTTACTTTTCACTAGTTAGGCCCCACCTTGAGTATGCAGCCAGTGTATGGGATCCTAATGAATTAGGTCCGATTAGGGAACTAGACAGTGTGCAGCGTAGAGCAGCTAGGTTCGTTAAAAGGTGTTACGATAGGTTGAGTAGTGCCTCAGAATTAATACAAGAATTAAGGTGGGAATCAGAGCGTGGTTAAAGTACAGATTAAATTACACATATTACAGATTATGACGGTTGAATGGATGTATCTATTCGCTTACTAAAGCTGCAAAAGCCTCGAGAATGAGAGACACAAAAGTCAATTAAGCAGATGAAGAATTCACTGGCGTCTCCATGGGAGCGAACAATCCATTGCAACTGTGTTCGGATGGCTGTCCACCACACTCGATTCGCCAGGGAAACATAAAGCATGGTAATTTGGTAGTCCCTAATACAAATACCCCCGAGGTGGCTTGCTGGGTACTCGGTGGATGTAAACTGGTATTTTGTGGCAAAGCCGACACTGATATTTTGGGGTGGAATCATTTTTTTCCATCACCACAAATTAAACGCTTCATTCCGGACCAAGATTGAGTCTCTGCAAAAATAGCAACGATTACAACAGACAAGTTAAAGGTCTGCTAACGTGACTGTGACAAGCCGAATGAGTGCATGCACTCTAAGTGTCTTCGGAAAAGTACCGAGTGTAAAAGGGGGATGAAAGGTGAAACGCAATATTTACAAGAAAAGCTTGCATCGATCCAAATACTTGGGCAGTCCTCACGCAGTTGCTCTTACATAATGAACCATTGAATTAAATTGTGTTGAAGTGAAAACGATGAAGACGCATCCTCATGCAGGTCGTCATGTGTATTGTGTAGGTGCGTGCTATCAGTAGTTGCCAAATGATAGGCTGTGACAGAGCAAATATTATAACCCTCAAATTTTAGACTCCGTCGGCAATTTTCTCATTGTCAACACTTACATAGTATCCTATGATTCCAGATGCAATGCCAAGGAAATTCGTTGCTGAACAAAAAAAAATTAAGCATGTATATTTGCCCAAATATTTAATCACGTACTGTATTCCTGAATAACACTAGAATAAAAGTTCGTGGGAATATTCTTAGTTAGTAATCTTAACCCGACAAGTCACCTTTTGGCATGGTGATTGCATTGCACGCATGCATTAATGGCGATATTGCAGCCTGGTAATAAAATCGTGTAAGAAACACATAGCAGGTTCAACAAACTACTTATTTATTAATATATAAGATATTTTTCTCCGCCTATTTCACCACCAGCTGCACGAATCGTGGGGAAAAATATTAAATGTACTATGATAATCCCCCGCAACAGAGGAACAAATCAGCTGCCTCTGCAATCTTTCCTATCAATCAACACTATTGACCATAGGCTCCAAACATCCCAATCTCGATCTTCTTCAGTTATTTCATGGCTTACCTTCCCCTCTGCTGTTATTACGCGCCATTTAAAACTGGAGTCAATAAACGAGTTACTTTGTTTCCTCTAAAAGCATAACCAACAGTCCCATTGCATCCTCCGCTTTACTCTTATTACTGCCTATGGTGAGACCGCATCCATTACATCGTAATTACACCGATGTTTTTCCTCATCCCCAGTTCTGAGTTGCTGTTGACGTGCAACCTTCCCTCCTGCCGGCAATACAACGTACAAATCGATTTCCAAATACACGCGAATGATCGTTATGGCTGGATGTCAGGGTCTGATCCCTGCGAGAAAGCGCTCGGACAAATGGCGGCCCTTAAAGGCCCTTGCGAGCCAGATATTATTGATGGAAACAGCGCTCTCTCGCGGTAATGGCGAGATCCCTCAACTGGCGCTCCTGGGACGAATGCTCCCCCAGCGCAAATGACGACCTTGTTTCGGGATGCGCCTCCATTGATCCCCTTCAATGGACACACCTTCAATCCATTTATTCTCATGTTTCACACGGATGCTGATCTAATCACGAGCACATATGACGGCTCGGCATTAAATCACCATTGCGGTATGCTGGAGATTTTGAATACGATAGTTTCTTATTCTTCGTCGTCTTGATCAAAGGTTCATAACTTATTGAGTAGGTACGTATTTGGAACGATAGATTTAAAAATTACGTCAACTATTGTTCCTAATTAATTAAAAATTGAAAATTTTCAATGGCGCGAAAACGACAAGGAAAACTACTGCATGCCAATCAACGTTAAGTGTGACGTTAAAGGTTGTATCACTTTTCAACAGTCGGTCCACGAGTTGAGCGTGGATAACTAGTAGTAACTACGGCTGAATTCCAACTTCGAGTATTGCCTTTGTCTTCCGCGATTTCATAGGAGACAAATTTGATATATTCTCACTATCCATAAAGGCCCTCGCATGCAGGCCTTCTCCCACTATCTCAAAATGTTCCGCTAACTTTGTCCTCTTTGAGAGCTACGGCTCAACTTAGTTATGCCTTGGCTAAAGAAAAACTCATATAAGAATAACCGCTAATAATAATGTAAGAATATTGACGCATAATATTAACTGTTTTTTGTGACGTTGTTGGTATTAAAATTTCATTCATTTCAATTTGTCCTAAACTTACGTTGCATCATATTCATAAAATATCGCAGAGCAATAGAGAAGTAGTGATTCAGTATAAATGGCTTCAATGATGGAAAATAGCTTTAGGTAATGTAATTAGTAATTAATTACGCATGATGTTACACTAAAGAACTATTATCAAATTTAATTGTTAATTTTTCACTTTTTCAGTCTTTCATGCGTACCTCAGTTTATTTTTGAGTATTATATGCATAATATCAGTCATTGGAAGGAAATAAAAAATATTTAATTGACAGCTTACTCATTATTAAATTATTTACATGTATACTTCAGAGACTCTTCCATATCCGATTCTGAGCAATCTCCGCCTTCCTGTAACGGCTTATGATCATTGCGACTGTTCCATCAATCCACATCTTTACTGCATAACATTTAGTCGTTGGGTCATCCTACAGAATAAGCAACACTATGTTTGACCTCCGCCACATCTTAACTCTTATTCATTTTTTAAATTTTCCTCTCCACATTGCTTAAAATCAGCAAAATGCTTATCCAAACCCAATTATCAAATTCTCTTATGTCTAAGGGAATGCTTTAAAACCATGTGTGGCAAGATTCATGTATTAGTTTATCCTTTTTTAAATAGTTTGAGTAAGTCGCTTAGCCTCTAACATCTACTCTCTTTTATTAACTAACTTTTCTTTGCCAGTATAATTTTTCTCCTTATATCCCTGCTACAATTCCCTTTTTCAATCAAAATATTACCCGGAAAGGCTAAATGCTCGCTCCAAATTATTCTCCTCTCACCTAATGTTTCTCTAATGCTCTTCCCACAACCTAATTATCTTCATTTAATATTGTACATTTGCATCGAACATCACCGACCCTTCCTCAATAAATTAACTGAATATGTTCTTCAGATAATTATTAATACACTTTCAGGGAGGCCTTCATTGTATGCTCTTATCACTTTCGAAATACTGCGATTCCGGTCGCTTGCGTATTTTTCCAATAATGTTCCAATGCTGGCCCGCACACAGGTATCATAAAATTCATCCCTCACATTCAACGTTTTTTAAGAAAATCAACTTCTGGCTATTAACGCTAGATCAACATCTGTGCCTCGTAATTCGGGTGGTATTTCCTCTTCACTCTCCACAAAAATCTTAATCGACAACAATAACATTAATTCATATGCCTCAACACATTTTCATCACTGAAATTAGTTATACAAAGTGTTAACCCACGTTATTTTTGAATGCTTGACGGTTTTATTAACCACAATATACTCTTCATTCCTATTCTCGTGTAATTTGTTTAAAAGTTTCAGGAATCGTTTTTTGGTCCTTTTAAAATTAGCGCACCTAAGAATTATATCTGATGCTGAAAGCCGTCAATCCAGGAACCAAAATATTATATGGAAAGCACATGGTTTGGGATCAAGGGTAATATACATCTATGTGATGCCCTGCGAGCTAGAGCGAGGGTGTGTGGCAGGGGATGTAAGATCACTGTACATGTAATCAAGAGATGATCAACCTCATGTAAACATGTTGGATATAAGAGTCAAGTACAACTACATGATACATATTTATATGTGCAGCAAGAAGCGAACACTGATTAGGAACATCTTTTTAGAAATATATCAATACCTGTTTAAATAGCATCCAGGAGTTGGCATTTTTAATACATATTTTCCACAAAATATTTTCCTTGATATTTACAATATACACGGTTATAATTAAAATCGGTAATTTTGATGATTTATTTCCTGACAAATGACGTCATTTTCAATGAATGGTCGACAGATGGACTTAAATGCATACGGACCCTCCTAACTGCATACCATTAGGCTTATTTTAACAAAAGTTTAACCTAGCATCGTTTGCCATGCGTTAAACAACTACCACTCTTACGTAATCTCACTCAAAACGTCTCCTGAAGTCTGCTACCAAATGTCTATCCCCTTCCCTATTCTTCTTTTCTTCCCCAAGATTCTATCTCCTCTAATGGTCTTCCGTTTAAGGCTATCTCTAAATACTTGGTCCACACACTACGTCCTCATTTTGTCTGAAAACTTTCGTTCCCAATTATGCAAAGTACCCCACCATATACATCATCTTATTTGCTCTATTTTTCTCCATACTCTTATCTGAGCAGCCTGCAATATTTCCTTGTCCTTTTCCCCGAAGGCTCAAGTTTCGTAATCAGGCAATTCTCAAACACCTCAGGAACTATTTCTTAACATCTTTATCAAGAGTGCCGGACATAAATTCTCTCCCATTATAGAAAGCCACTCCCGGGTCCGCATGAATATCATTATGTCAGTGTTCCTGCAACACTTATTAAGGAAATCGAATCGCTCCCTCCAGTCGTTCCATTTCCGCGCATGCCGGGGTGCTGATTTTCCCAGAGGACTTCATCACGGAATAATATTAAAACCTGGCGACCTGCAGAGTAGAAGGGGCTGATAGGGGGTGGAAGGGGAGAAGGGTTCTGCAGAGGCACTGGACAACGTCACTCAACCGCAAAGTGGTTTAGCTCTGGGCGAGAACTTCCTTTCGGCACGCCCTCGACGAACGAGGAGTGATACAGGAGCAGAAAAAGGGGACAGCTCCAGGATTCATCATGGCGGCGCACAGTGGTCTGAAACCGAAAAAGGCTAGGCAAAAGTCAAAATTGTTTTTTTTTAAGGCTTAAACTTGAAACTTTGCACAGATAATCACAAAAAAACTCACGGCATTGTGCATCATTTATCGTAGGTCTCACGTGTTCAACACAGAAGCTCAAACATGGGCAAATTTCCAATAAAAAATCTCCTGCCTCAATTTTTCTGCGAATATCTTCCAAGCGATAGTTCCGTAGTCAGAGCAATTCAATTGAATAAAAAACTCAATGATCTGTTAAATCATTAACCGTATCTTCTTCTTCTTCGTCATTCCTTAGTTTGAACGATGTTGTAAAACATACAAAATCTATACAAAATGGCAACGCTGATTCCATTCATAATTTCACATTTAGTAGTAAATATCTAGGATTTTGGGATGCCTCCCGTCAATTAACTTAGATGATAGCACTTACTGAAGACTTATCATCATCTCAACAATCCTAACATTGGTTTGACGCAGCCCTCCACCTGATTCTTCTATCAGCCAACCTCTTCACATTAAAGTAATTCTTCACTTTTAAATCCTTTACAACTTGTTCCATATATCTAAAGCATGGTAAATACTTGCAAAGACAGAATTGAAAAGAATCTGAAACTCGGTTGCGAAACTAAACCACACACTTGATCTTCCTGCTCGCGCGATTATTTGCTTGCATTGTGGCGAGGTCACTCACGCTTCGAATTCCAGCTTTGCGCGTGATCACGAATCTCCACAGACCGTGTGCTGAAGAAATGGCAAAAATATTGAATAAAGCGTGCGGAAAAGTATACGCCAAATGATGTTCAATTTGCTTTTCTTTGCATACGCTCCGGAAACATACTTTATATATTCACACAATTCTACCCTCGAAAAAGTAATTAATCTTCCCATGGGCAATGCATCCTCCCAGAAAGCAGCCAGCAGCCATTATATACATTCATTTGGCCCCCCTCTCTTTACCGTTAATTACAATAAAAGTACAGTCACTCCCAAAAAAAAGGTTAACACTTAGCCCTCACAAAGCTACGTCACGGCTTCCCTCTGGCGGAGCCTCGCGAAGTTTTAGCCGAAAACAAACCCCCTTCCCTCCTCTCCCGTCCTGACGCAGCCGTGACGCAGCGTTGGCAAATCACCGTCAACTCGGGACTGAAGTGTTACCTTTTTTTTGGAAGTGACTGTACATTTGCAGTGAAAACTCTGTTGATGGCAATAGTTTAGCTGTCTGTTATTCGTCATTTTTAGGTGGATCGGAACGAACTTTAGTTGTAATGTTAATTGAAATATACCTACATCCATAAAGTGAATAAAAAGTTCAAAATAAATGGTATATAACAAGGCACACCTTGTGAAATATATTTGTCAAACTCAGAAACTCATCTTCTTCGTATTCAGCCAGTTATTCTGAAGTTTACTGATGAAAATTAAGTAGCATGTATTATTAAATAATTTCACGATTGTTCTCTCAATATTCATTGTAAGTTATGCGTGCTGCAATTATAACTGAAATTCGTTAATGTTGCTCGCGGTGGGCTGGTATATTCAAACTCAAATACTAATTGCATTAAAAGAAATGCTTTGCGACATTAATTTCACTAAATAACTAGAGAAATTATGAGCAAACATCGTCCCTATTCTTCCTTGTGAATTTAATTTTTTTTTTATTAATCAGAATTTTTGTCAACAAATCTTGTTAAGTAGTTGAATGTTGTGGATATGTTTTCAAGAATTCATTTTAAAACACAACAAATCGAATGATCTCGTGTTTGCAATGCGCATAATGCCGGTGAAGACTACACGGGTTCTCTACCGGGTCAGTGATTGGGCGACTGCCGACCTTTGGGCTTTAAATTTGATCCAATTCACACCTCAGGGTAAAAGCTAAAGATATATTTTGCTAACCAAGTTAATCCCGAAAAATGAATGATGGAAGGCAATCTGAAATAATTCTCAACTGTGGCAGTCCCAACAATTTGGTACATCTGCAAGCGTTATCTGAAAGATAACAAAGGGAGTATTCAACTTAAAAAATTGATGGATATTTTAGTAAAAGGAAATACATGTTGACGCAATGGCCAGAGATGTAATGAATTTCCCATTCCAGTTTCAAATCACAAGCTCACAGGATAAATAATCCTAGGAAGATTTTTCAGGCGATATTATAGTAGCATGCCTAAAGCATCAAGTCAATTAGAAGAAGAAAATATAAATCAATATACTCCTCTAAGTATTCTCATCCCTGTTGGACTAGGTCTCTCGATTTGTTGGGCAGCCTCCGACTTTTCTTCGGCGTTTAAGGGGAAGATATATGCACTAAACTTTACTTATACACTACGAACTAAAGAGAGATGTCTACAAGACATAAATAGATAGATAGAGATCATAGAACAATTTAGATGCAATTCAAGAGTGGTGCGACAAATGCAATTAGAACTTTACCTTAAAAAGTGTGTAGCTATCAATTTTTGGAGGAGAAATAATTCGATAGAGCGTACCTATAACATTAGTAACACGAAGATCGAAACCGTTAAAACCGTTAGGTATTTAGGTGTAACAATCACTAAGGATTTATCGTGGGGAAGACACATAAGGGAAATATGCGGCCGAGCGAAGAGAAAAGGCTAGGATTTATAAAAAGAGTACTTGGGAAATGTGGTGAGAAGACAAAAGAGCGATGCTACTTTTCACTAGTTAGGCCCCACCTTAAGTATGCAGGCAGTGTATGGGATCCTAATGAATTACGGTTGATCAAATAACTAGACAGTGTGAAGCGTAGAGCAGCTAGGTTCGTTAAAAGGTGTTACGATAGGTTGAGTAGCGTTTCAGAATTAATACAAGAATTAGGGTGGGAATCATTATCAGAGCGTAGGTTAAAGTACAGATTGAATCTATTAGAGAAATTTCAATCGGATTGCTTTACTGAAGATGTTAGGCACATATTAAAAACACCAGCGTATTATGCTAGATACGATCAGATAAACAAAATTAGAGAAATAGATTGCCGTACTGACAGATACCAAATGGCATTTTTCCCCCGTACTATAAGAGAACAGAATAGGCAGCATAGCAAAGGGATAGGTAGGGGAAATATTTTAGAGTATTCTATAGTGCATAATGCATGTCTTAACCCCTTAAATACTATAGATACTAACAATCAAGTTCCATGAGACAATATAATTGCTAGTTTCCATGTTAGTAGTGCATGCTTGGTGATCTTCACCCTCTGCCACACACCCTCGCGGTGGCTTGCAGGGTATCGTATGGATGTAGATGTGGATGCAATAATCCGGGCACATGTTACCAGTATTACTTTTCATCCCACATTTGAATAAACATTTAAGAAGTGTTACATTACACGAATTAGTAATTCATACAGGCATGCTTGAATCCCAAAATGAAGGCGAAAAATCCAACATCTTAATTTCATCTCGTTTTGTTTCAATAATCCTCATCAATCTAATGTGTTTTATACACATGTTAAGGAATATTTATTTTATGAAGGCATCATGGAACGAGAAATCTTGAAGTTGTCACGAATCGTTTGAGGAAAGAACGAGTATTTGAATTGATATCTGTAGTGCATCGATTTTATCCTGATCCTTATTGCGTACTGTGGGGCTTAAATAACTGACCCGGTGTGGGAACATGGCTGCCCTGCGCCTGTGCGCTCCAGAGGTCATGAACTTCAGCTAAATGCAACGCGATGACCGCGGGCGGTTGAGACGAAATCGGACACTTGTATTAGCACGAAGCAGACATCGGATTCACACGGTATGACTCTTCACCTATGCATGCCTGGCGTGGGATCACGGTTGGAGCCTCTGGTTGCAGATGCAGTATGGGATAAAGCCCCGTTCACACGGTGCGTTTTTAACCCGATGCATTTCTTGCGTGGAGTGCTGATGCTGGTGCTGATGCTGGTGCTCGCTTGCTGGAAACGCTGACTGCTGTCCGGCTGCCCTGACGGCTAGAGCTTGCTTGATTTCGAGGTTAGGTCCGTTGCTATTTTCCTTGCGTCTTTTGCTGATTGTTGCCGGCCAATCATCATTCAGCTTTGCATTACGTGATCAAAATAAAGGTTCTGCCTTTGATAGCATTTAATGGGTGATATTTGTTTTTAAAAATGAGGGCATATATATAGACTAGGGATTAAGTTGCGGTGCTTATCGAAGCATAAAGAGATGAAACTTGTTTACATGCGGTTCGTAATCGGAAATATCACAGTGAACGTCTTCGTGCTGTGGCTCTTTAAGAAGATTGAGCAAGGAGGATAGCTCCTGCTACGTGTGAACCGACAACCATCAGCGAAGCCAGCTTAGCGGCCAGCTTCGTCGCCCGCTTAGTATAGCATGCACGAAATCCAGCAAGCTAGCACTCAAGGAAAAACGCACCGTGTGAACTGGGCATAAAATGCAGATGGGAGAGCAAGGCGATTGTTGGCTGGCCATAAGAAGAACGGGGAGGTACGAAGATAACCGTCAACAAGGGCCGAGATGGAATCTGGAGAGGAACGGGCTTCATGTGAGACGAGACGGGTGGATTTGAAGGGGAGAGTAGGGGGTGGAAACAACAGATGATGGGACAGGGGTTGCCACCCCTTGGATTTGGATCACAAAGCGTCAAAGAGAAGTAGACAAGGGAAGCGCAGAAACAGACACCCTTTGGATTTCGCACGAGTGAGTGTGAACGTCTCTCGCAAGAAATAAAGCGCAATAATAGCGTTACGGATTCATTTTTCAAAAAGAAAAACTAGAAATAGTAGGTATGATCCTCGCAGTTTATTAATACCACCGAATAAGGTTTGGACGGGTCACGGTCACACCTTGAAAATGACAGTGACTCGTCATAACCTTGGCCGGTGGAATTGGTAAACAGCAAGGATCATGCCATTTAGAGTTTTTTCTTCATATTCAGAAGAATGTACACCAACTAAGACCTGAAAATATCTGTTAAATTTAGTTTCAAAGTTAAGAATTTAGATCAAACGTTCCTACCTTGACAGATTTAAACCTTTAGGAACCCAGGGGGGTTGTGTTTGAAACCGTCGGGATAATCTCGAATAGGTAACCAAGGGGTCTCGAGAAACGAATACGAATTATTTGCAAATTTACTGTAATTGAATCACTTGTTACAGTATAATTAATGGTTTCCACTTGCGTTTTTCTCATCTGTCTTCACTATAGAACCCCAAGATAATGTTAAGCGCAACTGTAAAAAATTAATGAGGCTGTAATCAGCGGTTTCTACACACCAAGTTTGCGAACCATTCGTGTTTGTACCACGTGACTCCTTGGTTACCTATTCGAAGTAATCCCGACGGTTTCAAACACAACCACCCAGGAATTAAACCTGTTTTGTCGAGGCCCGACCATTGTTGTGCATTAAACAAAGAACAGAGACGACGCCAAAAATCGACAATATGAACACTAAAATTCGTGCGATGGCGACAGCTAGAGAGTTTTTCGTGCATTACTGCTACTAATAGTCAAGTAAATGCAGACTGACAGAAATATAAAAGGAATGTGACAGACACACATCTGGGCGCTTAATGCGTAATAAAGAGAGGAGTTCTACAAAGACCATTTCCACGCTTACTGGCTTTCAAATCAATAAGAGGAACCACCATTTGCTAATTATTCCTCATTAAGTGATTGACGTTTTTCATTTATCAAGAGTCTTACAAAACTGAAGTTTTTATGTCATCATATTCATTTAATGAATAATCGTATATTAAATCATGTGAATCCATCAATATGTAATTCAACGGGAATAAATGGAGATATGACAACTCAGCATTAAATTTGGAACAGAGGAGCACGAAATTACAAACTAACTGTAGAAAACTGCCGCATTTCATATGAAATACGATGAACGTGCGTCTTATATTGCTGTCTATCTACACGGACTTCTATTGCTGCTAAAATGCGTATCAAGTTACCCAAAACAACCAGAAGAAGGGAATGTGACTACCAACATAATAATCCCATTAACAACTCAATTGATAGGAAACGAGAGGTACGATTAAGGCTCTCTCCATTTATTTGACTGATGATATTTCAAAACATATCTATGGGTAATTCCACTTCAATTCGGCCAGAAAATCAGCAAAAATGAGCCTTAGTGACCAATTTTGGCCGCACTTGGCTAAACATCATCATTTGATCATCAAGGGTCAACAATCCTAGGATTGGTTTGACGCAGCCCTCCACTCGATTCTTCTATCGGCCAAACTCTTCATATTAACGTAGTTCCTCTCTTTCACGTCCTGTACGACCTGCTCCATGTAACTCATGCGAGACCTGCCTTTTCCATTCTTCCCGTTCACTTTTCCCTCGACGATTGTCTTCATCAGGCCATCATGTCTTAAGATGTGGCCGATTAAGTTGTCCCGTCTTCTTTTTATAGCTTTTGGCAGATTTTTCTTTTCTCCCACTCTTATTAGGACTTCTTCATTTGTCCCTCGGTCGATCCATTTTATCTTCATCATTCTTCGATAGCACCATATTTCGAATGCTTCCACCCTTTTCTTCTCCGCTGCTGTCATCGTCCATGCCTCGCTGCCGTAAAGAAACAAGCTCCAGATACACGTTTTGATGAATTGCTTCCTTACCTCCAAGCTTGTACTTCCAGCTGTAAGTAGATTCTTCTTTTGATAGAATGCCCTCTTAGCCTGGGCTATTCTACTCACTATTTCTTTCTTGCTTCGTCCATCGTTGGTTACTCTGCTTCCCAGGTAACAGAACTCTTTCACCTCTTCCAGTTTCTGTTTTCCTAGTTTAACGTTGGTTTTCGCCTCCTCTCTCTTGCTGCACACCAATATTGACCTTCTTATTGATCTTCAGATGATAACTGGCCATTGTCCTTTCCATGGTTGATAGCATCTTATGCAGCTCCTTCTCTGTCTCCGCTATGAGAGCTATGTCATCAGCGAATCGTAGCATGCTGATTGTTTCTCCGTGGATGTTCACTCCAGAACACTTCTCCTTGACTCCACTTCTCCTGGAGTCGCAGCTACTCCACTCTTTCCTTGTTTTACAAAAGTGACTACATATTTTAAGGAATATCTCCGAGACCTATGTATTTGAAAATAGGCTTATGTCAAAGGCCTTAAATTTATCAACTATAATAAAGGATTATATTATAAAATATAAACAGTTTTAGAATTTTGTAACAATTTTAAATTTTCAAATCGTTTTTGATGATTCAATTATGTCCTCAATATTGCTCATTTTTTATATATAGTATAGATACAACCTCCTCTAAAAATTAAAAAGTTTCGTAGAGGTAATATTTCATTTAAGGAAGAAAAATAAGTTTGAGTGTTGTAGTAACACCCACCAAGGGCCGCGGCGATAGGCTCACGGTCGACCTAGTTCTCTTATTTGCACCTATTTTTACTAAAGATATTGTGATTGCAGATTCTTCCTTACCTATGATGACCACGAAATATGCCAATCCTTTTTGATTGAGGCTTTTTGCAGCGCTGTTATGCCGGTATCTCCGTGTAATGCTATGTCGGGTAATGCTATGTCGGTGCATCTTAACGAGGTCGTTTCCTCTTCAGATCTTCAGATCTGAATCTTCGGTAAACCCGATCTAAAGATGTGGCCTGCATTGGCCACGAAACGTCGTCAAGATACACCGACGTAGCATTACCCGAAAAACATGGAGATACAGGCTAATCGCTCTTCCACGAATTTTATCGACTTGAGAAGAATTCCAGCAGCATTTATAGCGCATCTACACTGCAATTCTTCAGAGCGGAAACAAGTCATGCATCCAAATATTGGACAATGACGGTTTTTGATGTCTTACTTTCCTTTCGTACACTTCTCCTCTCATTCGCAGTTGGTTGTTCTGGTGATAGCTCCTCGCGACTGCTTCCCACCCCCGATATAATGCGCTCAAAGATATTCAACCGGTCCTCCCCAACTTGAACGCCGAGAGCACCTTGCCTCCCTCTGCCTTCATCTCACTTCCCCCTTCGCCCCTTGCCCCCTTTAATCCAGTTCCGCATATTCGCCTCGCTCAAGGCGGAGTGTCAATGTTGAACTTGGGAGCCAGACCTGAAAGGTTAAGTGCTCCAATACAAGACGTGTCTTCTCAAAAGGAGCGTAGGTCCTCGTATCTCAAATCCGAAGAAATCATCATCAAGAAGAACATTATAGATTTATAAAATGGTCCACTATTTTCTTTTTAACGTATGTACAATATTCATCTCTACCACTGATGATGAATAAACCCAATTACATCCACTCACGAATTTAATCAATTGTTTGGAAAGAAAGTACTTATATATAGCGACCTAGTATAAAAAGTACCTACCTATGTATGTAGCGACAGAGACAAGAAGAGAATCAGCACCATAGAAACCATAAAATTGAAGATTGTAAGAAACATTTTCTAAAATTGGATTAGGAAACCACGAAGAATCTTTTCCAACGATAGGTTACAGGTCTCTTCACAGAAAAAATGAAAATCTTAGGTGGCAAGTAAAGCGAAATTTCATGCTTATTTTTTTAAGTATCGCCAAATCAAAAAAATAACAAGCGTTCCTCCTTTGCATACTTCCTCGGGACAGTTTTACTGCTGTAAGTGACATGGTGACAACTAGGAATAATAACAGCCATGAGTCAGCCACACGCGATGTGATTAATTTCCCGAATGATGCGGTGGCTGCAAGGCAAGCATCTTATCTCAGAATGTCTCCGCAGGGAATTCCAGTAATGACATCAAATAAGGTTTTATGCTGCCGTCATACGCAGCAAGTGTTGGCAGATTTAAAAGGGTTCCTGTGGGCTTCCGTTCGTATACGAAAGAGAAATTTCGTGCGAGTCACGGCGGAGGAAATCGGTATGCTCCCAGCGCGGAGCGGGTGAATTCGAATGGTCCTTCTGCTCGTACGCCCGGTACCGGAAGAGTTCGCATACGAACGGAGGAGAATCCGATTGTGCCTCGAGCATACCGATCGTACGCACCCCCGACGGATTCCGCCGTGCGAACGAGAGCCATAGGAACTATCGAGCACAAGGCCCCTGGACTCGAACCACTTACTTTTGGCTTTTGAAGCCACTGTCCCCGAGGGGGGTGAGAACTAAACTTCTATACATCCTCCTATTAATTGCCTTTACAGCTGGAATGCTGGGTAGCGTGGTGGTCAGCGCATTGGCCCGGCAAGCCAAAGGTCCTAGGTTCGATTCCCGGTCCAGAAACCATTTTCCTCTGGCAATTTTCAACGTGGCATCAAAAGTTTAAATAAAAGCCACACCCTGGAGGCTACATCTTGTTTCGTCAAGGTTCGTACATTTGCAGACAATCACTCCCAGCTTCCTTTATCTCCTCACTTATTTTCTCCTACTGTGATCATTGCTGCCTTGTAAACAATGATGATATTGAAGAGCTCAATATTAAGCTAGAACGTCTATCAAATATGTGTGCAAGAATTATCTTTAGCTTATTGATAGATGATCACATTTTCTATTATTTTAACAGACATGCATGGATTAAGGCAAAAGCCAAAAATAACTACTTGGTTGGTCTTTTTACATGGTCTTTTTAAAAAATCAGCAACCTGGTTATTAAACGCAATTCTTTCCTCCCAGAGGAAAAAAGACCAATCTTACCACTCGAATGGATCCTGATTACTTAACTGCTCCACTACATAGGACATATTAAGGATCTTTCTGTGTTGCTGGGCCCAGGCTGTGGAATAGTATTCCTGCCAACATTAAAGAATGTAGTTCAATACATCTACATCTACATCTACATAATACCCTGCAAGCCACCACAAGGGTGTGTGGCAGGGGGTGATTGCTCACCAAACATGCACTACATATCATGCATTAAAAAAGGAATAGTATTAATATAGTAGTCAGAACTACACTATTTAAAGAAATAGAAATTGCAAAGCAAACATGCAAAAAAATTCTGTTAGTAGGGTTAGCATTAAGTCCGTATAGCAACATGCAGCTACCAATGATATACATTGCTACACTCTCATTGGACATATTTACCGTTATTCGTATCTCTAATTGTGCGAGGGAAAAGGACATTTTGAATCGGTCAGTTCGGCAATCAATTTCTCTAACTTTATGATTATGGTCCAGTCTGCCATAGTAAGTTGGGGTTCGTAAAATATTTTTAACATCATCACTGAAAATATTGCCTTGGAATTTGTGGAACAGATTGGGTGGATTGCAAGAACGAGGTTTAAACCGCGGTTTAGACGGTGGTTAGGGAAAATGGCCGAAACCGCGGTTTTTTGCTTGCATGAACGAGTTTTACGTCAGACGCCGTCTAAACCGCGGTTCAAAAGCCGCCAATTCCCGAACCTCCTGCTGGGTAGGTTTAAGCCGCGGTCTGCGTTCGCGAGAGACACCAAACATGGCCGGCCGGCACTTTTTGACGTTCGCGAGGCGGAGGAAATAGAATAAATTACAGATATTGAGGATGCTGACGTTCCACCGATAAAGATAAACAGATTAATTAGGGACCGAAGTGATCTATTTTTATCATACATCGATTCAGAGTTTGAACAGAGGTAAAGATTTAATAAAGAAGTAACTCATCAGCTATTGGGAGAAACGAACTATCATATCAGACTTTCGACGGACCGCTGGGGATTCCAAGTGCCACCAATTATTCAATTGCTTATGTAATTAAGGTCTTTCGTCACTGCAAGTTTTGTTTTAAGGCTTTAGGGGATCAGATTGATGTTCATGAATCAACGGCTTTTAGGTGCTTAATGAACTTTTAGGTGCTTAATTACGTACGCGAAGCTCATTGTGCTCATTGGACCTAAATATTACCAAATTCCCCTTAATTGCCGCAGAATTACATGATGTGATAGCTGGATTTTCTCTCTTATCAGGGTGGGCATGAATTACATTTTAAATGTGTAGTAATGTTAAGAAAAAATAACGATAAATAGGTTGCGTTTGTACAGTTGATTGATGAATAAAAATCGTGCTCCAAATTTAGTGAAATTACCTATTCTTAGCTGTTAACCTATGGGGAAAACCTCTAAATATTTTCGCTAGTGCTTTTCGGAAAATGCATGGAGTTAACACAGAACTAATCGATTTATTAGATACATACCTAATTTTATTAGGAACAACTTCCCTGACATTGATTCTCTGGACTACACGCATATTAAAATTTCCTGCCCAGACCTACGTCAATAGGTATAAAGGGATATTATTCAATCTGCGTACAAATAATAGGTTGAAAATAGGGTTATTTATTCATTTTTTTGGCGTTTAATGTTCACTCGACACATACATATTCACAAGACGTACAATCAAAAAATATAACTACAAAAATAAGGAATAAACTGGTTACAGCCACAAAAATAATAACTTAACTGCCTTGATCATTAAGTCACTTCACAAACAAATTCTTCGCTTCTTTTAAAAAGTTTTCTTTCCTTGCATAAAAGTCCAGTTCATTGAAATGCATTACACTTTTGGGTTGTTGGCATTATACTTTCCACAATTATCTTTCAATTCCTCCTTTTCCCTATCCAACGTGGTCGCGTAATACGCCTTACTCTCTAGTATTACATACTCTGATATAATAGAAATCAGGAGCAGCTTCTCTTCCAGCGAAAAGTTTTCGTTTCGTCCACTGCACATTTTCACTAGATACTCTCACACGCATCCAAACTGAAGTTCACGGTGTTTATTTACGTCGCTAAGGAGCTTACAATTGCTTTTCGGGAAACAAATGACAGTAGTCAGCGTTGCCACATAATCAACAACGACAGGCCGCGGTTTTCATAGACCGCGACGAAACTTTGTTTATGCAAGCGGAAGGAAGATAGCGTCCAGGTCGCGGCTCATGAAGACGCCGTCTAAACCACGGTTTGAGCCTCGTTCTTGCAATCCACCCATTAAGTCTAAATTTCAACCTGCGATCTGACAATGATTCCCATTTCAATTCATTTAATAGACTGGTTACGCTAATATAATTATCGTATCGTCCCTTTACAAATCTTGCCGATCTTCGCTGCACACGTTCAAGTTCATTACTTAGACCGATTTCGTAGGGATCCCATACACTGGCAGCATATTCCAAATGAGGTCTAACAAGGGAAAAGTAGCTGATTTCTCGTACATGATCGTCACATTTACCCAATACTCTTTTAATGAAACCCAGTTTGCGATTCGCGAGCAATATTTGCTTTAAAAAAATTTTTTCGGCATCTAGTCAACCAAGAACGGTTTTAATTTAAAATGTTTGCAAATATTTATACAATGAGTTCTTTTATTCCTCTTTATCAACATGTAAACGCTTTGAAAACAGATGCATGTGCTTTGAGCTCAATCATTTATGTATTTCTTTTGTATGTTCTTAGAGAACGAAGATGTCCAAGGACAATAAAATATTTCTATTCTACTCCTCATTTCCTCGATGTCAAGGACCAATAGGTTCCTCGATCGATCGTCGAATCGTGGGAAAGACACATCCGGGAAATATGCGGCCGTGATAAGAGAAAGCTAGGAATTATAAAAAAGAGTTCTTGGAAAATGTGACTAGAAGACCAAAGAGCGATGTTATTTTTCAGTAGTTAGGCCCCACCTTGAGTATGCAGCCAGTGTATGGGATCCTAATGAATTGGGTTTGATCAGAGAACTAGACAGTGTGCAGCGTAGAGCAGCTAGGTTCGTTAAAAGGTGTTACGATAGGTTGAGTAGTTTTTCAGAATTAATACGAGAATTAGGATGGAAGTCATTATCAGAGTGTAGGTTAAGGTAAAGATGAAATATATTAGAGAAATTTCAATCGGATAGCTTTACTGAAGATTTTAGGCACATATTAATAACACCAGCGTATTATGCTAGATTCCACCAAATGAATAATATTAGAGAGATAGATTGTCGTACCGATAGATTCCAAATGGCATTTTCCCCCGTGCTATAAGAGAACAGAATAGGCAGCATAGCAAAGGGATAGTTAGGAGAAATATTTTAGAGTAGTCTGTAGTGCATGATGCATGTATTAATCCCTCAAATGCTATAGATACTAACAATCTAGTTGCATGAGACAATATAGTTGCTAGTTTGCATGTTAGTAGTGCATGCTTGGTGATCTTCACCCCCTGCCACACGCCCTCGCGGGCGCTTGCAGTGTAGATGTAGATGTCAAATGCTCAGAACGCTGCCGGATGTAGTTTGAAGGCAAGCTCCGAGCGCGCGGGACATAGCTTCTCCCTTAACAAACCCTCATTTTTAGTTCCTACTAAATTCAAAAGCTCCACAAACTTGTAAAATTCAGCCTCTCTCTCTCCCATTCCCTTCTCAAGTGATTAGAGCTTGAATCAGGGCCACAGCGCTAATAAAACTATGCATTACCACTCACTCTGGAAATGTGGCAGGAGTTTTATGTAAATGCCATCATAAATGGGTAATACTTCCTACATGACATTTTAACATATTTGTTCTTAATACATCAAGATTGATTTTGTTTCATAATGCACAACACTTTTTACTCTTCGACTTACTGAGGTAGTACCTAAAAATTAGCATTGATTGCTATTTGTAGAGATTTAGTAAGCAATATTGCTGCCACAATATAAATTGTAAATGTAAACGGCCTGTTATTTTTATTCATTAAAACTGATTAGTTGTTAAGCATATATTCACAGTAGTTGTCTCCCAGCCAACCCTGTGGTAAATTCCAACTAGAACGAGGTGTATCTAGGCTGCATGTTTTCATCTGTTTTCAACTTGCCTCCACTACTCATTTGAACTATTTTTCTGCCTCTAATGGCCACTTGGAGCTCGTTGTAACTGGCGAATTCAACTCTTTATGCTTGGAAGCACGTTGTTTTAACGTGCAGTCATTATGACATTGGCAACTCGCTCATCGCATCAACCCGTTTCATGTTGCAGATTTCATGCATACAGTTCCATCTCGTATGAAATCCTCTGGGATACACCAACTCCTCCGATATCGCACCTTCTCATTTATCTGTACCAGAGAAAAACTCATTTCAACTTGCATTAAACCGTTTTACCTTTTAATTTTTGGTAGTAAATTTAAATACTTAATACCAGAAGTCGATTCCAAAACCAGCTATTTGAAGTCAGTGGCATAATCGTCTGGCTCTGCCACAATTAAAATTTAGATCATTACGGTACCTATAAAATTACTTATGAGTCTAAAATACCAAAATAACGACTGGGATAACGTATGTGGATCTTGACCGAAGCCAAAAATGCGAATCTGATACAAAATCCAATTCAACTTCAACCAAATTTCATTCGAACACCAAATTCAAGAATTCGAATCCTATCGCCCAATCGGCTCACTCTACCACTGTTAAAAGTAAGAACAATGTTTCATAGAAATTCTTATACGGCGTAATTAATCACTACAGATGGGCAACTCGAACTCCGGATAGGATTGCTTACGTGGAGCTTATCTCCACAAATGAGACGCGATTCCCACTCAGCCCGAAAAAGCCAAGCTCGAAGATTCGAATACGGTGGTACATGGTAACCCTCCAATGCCCGGCTTCAGTTCATGCTGAATGAATATTTAGAAAATTTTCTCAGATTGGGGAAATGATTGAATGAATGTAAGATGTAGTTGCAACGAACAGCAGATTATCTTAGACCGTTTACACCATTGGGATTAAATTCTTCACGAAAGAAAAACATTTGACTTAAGGAGACTCCAACTTGACTCCGCGATTCAAACTCCCGTAAAAGAGCTATTTGTTATTTAAGGAATAAATACAGATCCAGAAAAACACCCTTATGGAAAATCATCTATAGGGTGATAACGCATACACAATAATTTTATGAGTATGCTATTATATATGGCGCTGTAGTTGCATTCTATTTTTTACAAGCCCTTTTAACTCATTTTGACTTCGGAACATTACTGACGTGTTGTTGCCACGTTTAAATTAAAAAATGAGAATACATGTTTAATCCCGCTAAAAGGTATTCTAAAATAGGTTAAATATTTTCTCAGTTAGTTTTAAACTATTCGCTTGCAAATACAACTCTTTGTTTTGGATTTCATTAATATTCATACTTTTGAAAATTGTTTGGCAACAATGACGCTGCTACCATTGGGAAGCATTGGTATTAATTTCACCATGTCAAAAACCAATGAAATATTTAAAGTACATAAAAAATATAAGAAGGACCTTGGTAAGGTATATTCCTAAATTAAGTTAGTAAATATGCTTGTAAGCACGTTCTGGCACAAGTACCGTTACCGATGATAACAACCTACTGTAGCACCACTTTCACGTAACTAAGGCTTTTCTGCTTTTTTTCACACAAACATTTATTAATATCAATCAAACAAGTGTGATATGCCGAGCACATTTTTACAATGCGAAATTCTACATAAAATTCCACATCTTATGTTAGTTTTTCGTCAAGACAACATTTCTCTTCACATTATTAATCTGCAAATTTACATGCTCTGCCGTATAACCACGCATAAAATATCTGATTTTCAACGTCTTTTTTCTTCAAATGGATGGATGGAAAGGCCTCATTATTTCATTGCCAATCGATAGAAGGTCCAAAAAATGATGTGTCCCGAAATTTTCACAAAAATGACATCTACTTCATAATTCGTTGGAGCCTCCCTAACAAGGTAACTTGTAATTGTGTAACTAGGCTTAAGTTCGATCGTTAGTGACACGTTCACTCTCGATCGAGCTCACCGTCTTCGAACGAGGATGAAAAGGGCGATTGTATAAGGGAGATCGTCAGCACCCAATCTAACGTTACGGTGTTGTCAGATTTACAGAATATTTCGCACTTGTTTCCTATGTACGCATGCGCAATGAGCTTTAATTTGAAGTGGTTTCATTTGTTTTGAATCATTTTGAATATTAATAATAAACATTACAATGCCTGCGAATTCAAGATAACTTCCTCACGAGTATTATGCACTAGCCTCAATGCGTTCTCATTTTATACATTAATTCAGAATTACTTGTCATGCTCAGATTTTTACGGATAAACAACAAAAAAACTGCTTAAATTGCCCCACATAATATTTCATTAACACTAAAATCGTGTTCCCTATAACTGAGGATTGGTAGAAAAAATGCTACATCATGTTGAAACTCCACAATATCACTCCTGATATTCTCGTCACCTAATTTAACTAATGTTCTGCGGTTATATTTAAAGCTCATATAGCCAAACTACGCTCAGACATATTGGCATATATGTACAACTTCAGACAGAAATTGATTACGTTATTTACTGATACACACCTAAATACTATCCTCAAGCTTGTCCCCAGCATTAAAGCAAAGATCTCCCTTTATTACAATCTAAACACAACCTTGCCATCACATCGAAGATAAATGCCTATGAAACTCACTTTTACAAGTCTGTTTACCGCCTGTCAAGTGTTCGTGGTTTTTCTTGTAGCACAAATGAAAGCCTACCGTGAGATATATATAAGGCAGCTTTAAATCATTCCCACAATTTCTCCAGGCACACACAGCGGCACAAGAATGAAGGAGCAATCCTTGCTAAGGACATCAAGGCTAGTGGGTGAAAAGAAATCTTTTCAAGTGGCAAAATTTACTGAATAAAGCATAAAGAAACAACATACATTTCATAAGCAGAGAAAAATCATCACCCTTTCACTTGGACGTAAACAACCACACTCACAATTTAAAAGATTATCAAGCAACACCTAAAATCACGTCGCCCACAATTATCCCATACGAGAGCAAATATTAATGTCTATTTCTAATTAGACATTACCTGCCTTAAACGGAGACGGATTATAAATTTCAACAAAACCAAATTAGACACCATAATGCAATAAAATAAAAATATGACACTTGGGGAGGGAAAATACACTGAATGAAGAATAATGAAGCACTATACTGTTTATCCTTTCACTGGGCCGTAAAAAACCACACTTACAAGATAAGAGAAATTCACCCAGTCACCAAATTCCCTTCAATTCACATAGATTCCAAATACTAATTTAAGACAATAGTTGAAATCACGAAATAATACCGACAACAATTTTCCCTGACGTTCTTAAAGATAGGACTAACAAACACTGTTGAAGTTAGAGTGTTAAAGTCAAGTCGAATTTATTAGTTCGTGGTTTGACTCAGAGATGGCGCTGCGACGCCGTTGGTTTTTTTGTGTAGTTATGTATGTAACTATGAAGTCAACAAAGTGGACCTAAAAAACATTATCGATAGATAAAAAGATAGGTCATGATATGTTTAAAATAAGTTACGGGTTAATAAAAAAGTTTTCAATAGGTAATGGGCCCAGCACGCTTCCACTGCGAACTTTTTTCCTCTGATGTTGTAGGCCCATTTTGCGAATCCTTCAGCAAAAAACTATTTCTAGTTGTGTTCAAGGATAGCTACACAAAGTTTCGTTATGGCTTCGTAATTAAACAAAAGTCAGATGTCAAAATTGTGTTAAAACAGTTCTTAGCACATGCAAAGACACTTGGGCAAAACATTAAAGAGCTACTCAGTGATAATGGAGGAGAATTCGACTGTGAAGAGATTAAGCGCATTCTGGCAGAGAGCGGAATCACACAGAGACTGTCAGCGCCATACACACCTCAGCAGAATGGCGGCAGTGAGCGTGAGAATCGAACAATCTTCGAGATGGCAAGGACCTTCAAGTACTCAAACAGTGAAGTTAAATTTCCTGATGCAATATGGGCAGAGCTAGTGACAGCAGCCATTTACATTCTTAACAGAACAGGAAAATCGTCAGAAGATGGAGTCAGTCCATATGAACTGTGGATGGGAAAGAAACCGAGAATCAAACATCTGCGTATCATTGGATCTTCCTGCTACGTTCACATTCCATCCGAAAAGAGGAAGAGGATGGAAAAAAAGGCAGTGAAAGGATTCCTTGTAGGATATGACGGAGATGAGCGATACAGGGTTTATATTCCAACTAACCACAGAGTTATCCTGCCAAGAGATGTTCAATTCCAAGAGAGAGTTAAAGAGTGTAAGAACGAAGTCAAGCTACCATTGAAAGATATCGGGCATAGAGACGAATTTGACAAAAAGGAGAAGGAAGAAGAGCCTCAGATCGACATGGAGAAAGAATCATCAATTAGTGATGTAGAATCACTTGGTGAAGATGAGTCGGATACAGATGAGGAAGAAAACTCCGAGCGCTCATCTGAAAGAATTCTGAGAAATCGATCAACCTTGAAGAGACCAAAATATCTTGAAGATTATGCTATGAAAGTGGAGAAGTTTTTGAATCAAGAGATGGAGGATCCTGAGACCTTTGAAGATGCGCTGAGAAGGGAGGATTCAGTTGAGTGGAAGAAAGCCATGGATCGTGAAATTGCTTCATTGAAAGAGAATCAAACCTGGATTTTGACAGAGCTTCCACCAGGTACAAAGGCAATTCCATGCAAATGGGTCTTTCGACTCAAGAAAAATCCAGATGGCAGCATTGACAAGTACAAGGGGAGATTGGTTGTTAAGGGGTTTAGTCAGCGTCACAACATTGATTACTGAGAGACCTTCAGTCCAGTGGCGAAGATGGGAACGATACGCTCAATACTCAGCATTGCAGCAAGTCAGAAGTTGCACCTGACACAATTCGATGTGTCAACAGTATTCCTTTACGGAGAACTTGAAGAAACAATTTTCATGAAGCAGCCTCAAGGATATGAAGACGGAACCAGCAAGGTTTGTCAGCTGAAGAGAAGTATTTATGGACTTAAGCAAGCACCAAGATGCTGGAATAAACGACTTGGAGCATCCCTTCAACAACATGGGTTCAAGGCCAGCGATGCTGATCCATGTTTATACATTCGAGAGAGAAATGGTAGGAAGCTAATACTTGTGATCTATGTAGATGATGGCTTGATGGCTGCAACCGATCTGCAAGAGATAGAAGACTTCATTGAAGAGTTGAAGAAAGAGTTCAAAATTGTTGCAAAGCGAGCAAACTATTTTCTGGGCCTTGAAATTCAGCGAGAAGAGAGGTTCATTAAAGTAAGTCAGAGAGCATATGCAAAGAAAATTTTAGAACGCTTCAATTTTTCAGAATGTAGACCAGTTTCAACCCCAATGCAGAGATTTCCACACCAGGGAAAGATGACGAGGCACCAAGGTTTCCCTACAGACAGGCTGTTGGAGCTCTGATGTATTTGATGCTTGGCACAAGACCAGACCTGGCTTACAGTGTCGGATTCCTTTCAAGGACACTCGAAAATCCAACTAAAGAAGATGTGGTACGAGCCAAGAGAGTTTTCAGATACATAGCAGGGACATTGGATCTGGGGATAGTCTATCGAAGCAATGTGGATGAGGGTTTTCTGGGCAATGCAGATTTTGGAGGATGCACTTCAACGGGTTGTTCAACCTCTGGAGTCATCGTGAGGTATGCAGGAGGGGCAATTTCATGGATGAGCCAACAACAAGCTGTCGTAGCAACTTCTACATCTACATCTACATCTATACGATACCCTGCAAGCCACCGCGAGGGTGTGTGGCAGGGGGTGAAGATCACCAGGCATGCACTACTAACATGCAAACTAGCAACTATATTGTCTCATGCAACTTGATTGTTAGTGTCTACAGTATTTAAGGTGTAAGACATGCATCATGCACTACATAATACTCTAGAATATTTCCCCTACCTATCCCTTTCCTATGCTGCCTACAACTGAAGCAGAGATCATCGCAGCAAATGAAGGGGCCAAAGAGGCTTTGGCTTAGCAGACTGTTCCGAGGAATTACACAACTTAAAAATGTTCCAGTAATTCAAGATGACAACTCAGCAGCGGTGAGACTGGCTAAGAACCCAGAGTTTCATCGCAGGACAAAACACATTTCAATTAAGCACTTTTTCATCAGAGAGAAAGTAACAGAAGGCAAGCTTGAAGTTCAACAGATTTCCACAGAACAACAAGTAGCGGATATCATGACGAAGCCGTTGCCAAAGAAACGTTTGAAGATCTTGTCTGAGAAAACAGGACTGATGTAAAAATAGAAAGAACAATGAGCAACTACTGGTGTGCTTTTATTAGTTGAGACAGTAATTGTATCTCTTTCAGTATTTCTTGTTAAATTCAGTATATGTAGTTAAATTCAACTATAATTAACAAGGGAAAGTGTTGAAGTTAGAGTGTTAAAGTCAAATCGAATTTATTAGTTCGTGGTTTGACTCAGAGATGGCGCTGCGACGCCGTTGGTTTTTTTGTGTAGTTATGTATGTAACTATGAAGTCAACAAAGTGGACCTAAAAAACATTATCGACAGATAAAAAGATACGTCATGATATGTTTAAAATAAGTTACGGGTTAATAAAAAAGTTTTCAATAAACAGACATGCAATCCATCACAGTTCATTAAAAAAGTTGTTAATCGCTGAATTGCCACAATGTGCAGTCACAACAAATGCTCTCTCTTCATTATGTAATATTCTCACCGAAAGTGGCATTGTTATTTCTTGCTCAATTGAAACTAAAATCAATAATTGATTCTGCAATAACAAACGTGCGAAGTTTCTCTAATTTCAACGAAATATTCGAGGGTAACTCCGACACGGTGTTAAAAAAAGGATAACTATATACTATATTATGAGATCGGGAATACACATGCCCACAACTGAGAAAGGTAAACATTTAATTGGGATAATATCGGATACAAAGACTTAAAATAACAAGGCACATTTATATCATCCCTATTCATTGCTACAACATGGAATTCATTGTCACACTCACCGTTGCTATAATTATTCTAATTAAATCACTCTATCACATCATAAATATCTTTTGGATACAATTTGATACTTTAAATTATATTTTAAGTACCTAATAGTTCAAACAAAGATCTCCACACACGATAATTTTTTAACTATGCGTAAACATGCAAACGAAAACAAACCTTCTAACGAACGACAATGGCCATGACGTCAAGTACTTAGCAGCCGACGTCTTTACTTCGATCTCTGAGCCGAAAAACCTTCGAACGCGCAGTTACACAATCGCACCTTCAATTGTTTTCGACGAATTACCCACAACACCACGGAAACCAGCTCATTACGTTCGATAGTAAAGTTACACAATCGTTCCCCAGGATTTGCAGTTCGAATATCCCCCGTTTCCACTGGCTTTCTCAGTATTGTCGGAGAAAGAGTGATTTCGATTACTTCCCGCGCCCGTCGACACCAAACACTTTTATTACTTATTATTATTTTTATCCGCCGCTGTAGTTCGGAGTAACGTAATCCCTCTTTTATTACTGCCTTTTTCCAAAATCGTTTCTTATCCACTGAAACCCTTTTCTTAAAGCGCCTTCCGCCAAACCCTGATTCGTGGAAAACACTTCCCTTGCACAATACTACGCCTGCTCTAACATGAGCAGTACAGCCTCCTAATCACTGTCTTCTTGTTGGTTATTGCTTGAAATTTAGGTTTATACAAAATAAGCCTAAGTACAAAATCAAATAAAGTACATGAAATATCCCACAAGGACGCACGCCTCGAAAGTTTTCAACTCTGATATGATCGGTTAATCAGGTGCACAAATAATGAGGCAAATCGTTTATTCAATCTTGGTCACAAGCATTATCACCGGTATGGAATAAATGTCCTCGCATATTTAATTTAAGGGGATATTTTTCGGTTCTTTCGAAGAAATTTGCTAGCCAAGGATCGTTAAGTCATTCATCCGTTGTCTATCATGTCGTTTCCAGATGAAAACATTAAATTATTAAAGTATAATAAGCAACGACTAAAAATCGTACTTATCAGACCGAAATTGAATATTTCTCCTGGAGGAAGCCTTAATTTTCTTTTTAGTATTCGTTAACGTCAATGAAGAACCAACAATCGCCAAAAAAAAACATCTGAACCAATAAAAAAATCAAAGTCAAACGAGCTATTGAAAGTGATTCATGTGTGAATCGTCATTATCAGCATATTTTGCTCTTTCGCCGGCTTTTAATTCTTTAATCGGCCACTTTCAGATTTATTTCACAGAACCACTTCATTTCCTTCAATCCCTCAGTATAAAAGAAATGATCTAGTACATTTAAGCTAGAATTTCATCCGAAGTTTACAGAACTCTTCTTACACTTTCGGGTGCGTCTTTTTCGAGCATAGTTAGGGAGGGTCATTGGTTAAAATAAAGAGTGTGCAGAGAACATTCTCGAACAGTTGTAGCGGCCCAGTCGCTTAACCCAGCGTTTAATTCACGAACACCATCTCCGGTATTTCATTGGTCGGATTATGCGTCAGGGATAATGGCAGGAGCTGCGGATTTGATTCGGAGTCGGTTGTTTCCATCGTAGTTTTCGCGAAATCCGAAACAACTGCCTATAGTGTTCGTGATAATTGGGGTGGCGCTTATTTTAACTCCTTGAAACCTGCCATTTTTTTTACAAAAAAGAATTATCCATTTTATTTTGAAAAAAGAACAGATTTGAGAGATCCTTCCCACTTTTTCTTCATTTACGTTTGCTTCCATTGAGGCATCTATATATTTATAAGGTTCTACGGTGCTTTTATACTAGAAGTGGTAGCTCTGAAATATTTCTGCACCTGCCTTCTCCTTTACCCTGCGTAAAAAAAGTATACCCTTACCAAAACAAAATTTGACGTTGTTTAAAAAATGTTTTTTGTATGTACGACCAAAGGTAACAATCTATTACTCCAGTCATGCACTAGTTCTAAGTCTGTGAAAAAATGTTTGGAAAATGTACATTCTTGCCTTCTCACCAAAGAAAGTGTAGAGCAAATCTTGTTATAAATAATTGATGTAAATGAGTTATAAATAAACTGTTAGTAAGTAACTTTTAAGGTACGCACTTCAATTGTTCAGAGATTGTCATGGCATCACTACATGAGCTATATGTATCTTTAAGTAAAGCATAATGTATTATTATTTGATGGTAGCCTTAAACGGGTTCTCCTTCAAGGCCACCTAAAATTACTCTACATTTGCTATCGAAATGTAATTTGTGTATGGAGTAATAAACTTATATTATTATATATTATTAAAATTATAAAAGGTAGTCCATAGCAATTTTCTGATGGTAATCTTACACCTAAACTCTTTACGTTTTGGCGTCTCCCAAGAAACACATTCTTTGCTCTTCCTCAAGACGTTCGTCCCACACGCCTGTCCATTTACGAATTGGGTGCAGTAGAAGACGGGTCGTGTTCTCTCAGAGGTCTTCGGTTCGAACCTCGCCAGGCAATAGGACGTCATGTTCCCCGGAATGGGATTCCCTCGAAAGCCCCTCTGGCGGTATCACACAACTCTGGCTCTTTGATTCAATTATTCTTCGGCGGGGGAAGTGGTTAAGTGACGTCACGTAACGACCCTTGAAAAGGGAGGGGAGAGTGAGCAAAAATGCGAGGTGGACGTGACGTAATTTATGGATGCCATCTAATGGATCCGTTACTCATCGTAGCAACGGGCCCGTCGCTTTCCACCGAGAGGACTAAATTATTTCCATGAGATATTCATTCGAGGATCCTCGCCGCCATATTCTAATCGCTTCCAACAAACCCACTCCCCCTCCCTCCCCTCCCCTCCTCCCCCCTCTCCTCTCCCTCCATTTCCTATTCCTCGCCTCCTTCTCGGCGTCACTCAGAAATCTTCCCCCTCCCCCTCTTCCATCCCCCGCCCCCCGTCCCAACTCCCTCCCCCTGTTTCATCCCTCTCCCCCTGTTTCATCCCCCTCCCCCTGTTTCATCCCCTTATCCTGTTTCATCCCTCTTTCCCCCACGACCCTTGCCTTCTCCAAATCTCTGCCAGGGTAATAACCGAAGTCGTTTTTTATCACAATATAGCCGGAAGCCGGAAGCCGGAAGAAATATTTTTTCATTTCTTGGCGTCCAATTACTTCAATTCTAAAGGAACTGACTGCCGTACCGTAAGAACTGTCACTAACTAACCACAAAGTCCACAATAGGTATTGATTACTTGGCAGTCATGAACCCTTATGGTAACCACGTCATCGATCATTAGGCGCCAGGGAAATGATAACCGAATAACTCTCGGAATCACCGAACTAAGCTCCGGCCGATTTCCGAACCCTACTTCGTAAGAGGCTTTTCTATAACCTTGAAGTCAAATCCAGTAACATGATTTTTTACGATCCCAACAAATTGGCGTAAATATAGCGACAAATAACCAACTTCACACCAATGATTGGATCGAAAGCTTGTGAGAACTCTCAGTGTATCTAAGGCCAGTGCAAATGGTACGATGCAAATACGTACCAGGACTTTGTCTTGGTAACGCGATATTCAGGCTAATTAAACAAGGTGTCCCCCCCCCCCTTCCTTGCTCAATGCGCCACCAATGCAAATGTACATGTCGTCTTCAAGAATATAGAGAGAAATTTCGGCAACCAAGGAACCATGAAAATGCTCAAGATCCGATGGAATTGGCCCAGAGATATACAGGCCTCCCCTTCGTCGCCCAACCCTCTTCTCTCCCTATAGCCTCGCACAGTGCTCCATCCCCACACTTACCTCCTCTACCCTCGAAGACGCGGATGACGGAAACTTGGCGTTTCTTTGAGAATGGGGGCGTTTACTCGGAACCAAAATCGCAATTTTGTGCACGAAATTGTTAGATGGAAACGAAAAATGAATTTTAGTGAAAAAATTAATCTTCTAACAACAATCATTCACTCATAATTCAAAAATTAAAATAAACAAAAGGTTACGCCCACCGAAAAAGCTGCTGTGATAGCATTGACGTCATCCACCTCAAGTCCTTGACTGCTTTTCGAGGAAGGGAAGGGAGTGGAGGGGGGTTATCAGAAGGTCTGCTCGCACAGATCCTGTCTCAATCGCTCCCATTGGCTGAGTCAGCTGTGCCCCCCCCCCCCTTTGCGATAAGGCGAAGTGGCTTCGCGGGCTCCGTTGTGATTGGACGAAGTCGGTATACGTCAGAGGTTGCACCACACCCACTTTTCCGAAAGGGTTAAAAACATCAGTTTTTCGCCGCTTATAACTCGCGAAATAATTGACGGATGAAAAAAAGGAATATACGGGTCTTTTTATTTCACAAACTCTATCATATTCGGCAATTAAAAAAATATGGTAAACGATACCATTGCAGAAACATTTTCGGCAGTAAAAAACTCGAGGAGCACGTGTTCATAAAAGAGCACAAAACTCAAAAGCTCACCTTTTGTACACGGACACGCTCTCCCATATCTTATCAATATTTTTATTTACTGTTGGTATGTTTACACGGCTAGCGAAAGATCAAGGAAACGTCTTAAGACCTACAAGTTCAATCGAAAAGTAAGAAAAACAAGATTTTCTAGTGAGCATTGAGGACGCCCCATTTTTGGGGAATTTAAATGAACTTGAGGAAATTCCCTTTTCCGTTCCCTGCCGTCACCACTTCCTTCCACCGCAACTCCTTCAACTTCCCTCCTTTTCACTCCCTCCCCCTCTCTTCCCCCCCCCCTCTACACGTCCCCCTCTTTCCCAGCTGAGGACTTCCCGCTGCCGTCATCTAATCCCGGATTTGTTTGAACAAGCGTGGAGGGGAGGCGCCGAAAGTTGGGAGGGGATTAGCTCCGGGGGGATGCTGCGGAGAGGACGGAAGTGAACGGAGGGTGGGTGGCAGGGGTTGCCGAGAATTAGCGAGGGAAGGAGCCGATCTCGATACCAAACGTGGCCTCCTATTGTATGCAAACAAGGATGAGCCATTAATCGCATTGCTCGAGCAGCTCACGCGCGGAGCTAAGAATGGAGTCACTCGGGGGAGACTGCTTGCGCGAGATAACATGTTCCGATCCACCAATTACGTGGCCCGATGGGCGAGAAGCATGGGTGAGCATTAGAAGAACACCCCTCTCACAGACAGGCAGGAAAAAGAGCGAACGGAATTGCGATAACAGGGAGTACGCTACAGTAAGTAAGCAGCATTGACGAATTGTCACCCGTTTTATCAGTAGCCAAGGAGTTTAAAAAATAGGTCTAAAGTACTGAATGTTTCTTTGCGGCAGTGAACCATGGACGATGACAGCAGCGGAGAAGAAAACGGAAGCATTTGAAATGTGGTGCTACAGAAGAATGCTGAAGATTAAATGGATCGACCGAGTAAGTAACGAGGAAGTGCTAAGAAGAGTAGGTGAAAAGAGAAGTCTGCTGAAAACTAAAAAGTATAAGGGACAACTTAATCTGCCATATCTTGAGTCATGATGGCTTAATGAAGACTATCGTCGAGGGAAAAGTGAACGGGAAGATTGGAAAAGGCAGGCCTCGTATGAGATACATGGAACAGGTTGTGAAGGATGTAAAAGAGAAGAATTACGTCACAATGAAAAGGTTGGCCGATAGAAGAATCCAGTGGAAAGCTGCGTCAAACCAATCCTAGGATTGTTGACCAATGATGATGATGATGATGATGATCATTATCAGAGCGTAGGTTGAAGTACAGATTAAATCACACAGATTACAGATTATGACGGTTGAATGGATGTATCTATTCGCTTACTAAAGTGGCTTAAGCCTCGAGAATGAGAGACACAAAAGTCAATTAAGCAGATGAAGAATTCACTGGCGTCTCCATGGGAGCGAACAATCCATTGCAACTGTGTTCGGATGTCTGTCCACCACACTCGATTCGCCAGGGAAACATAAAGCATGGTGATTTGGTAGTCCCTGACAAATACCCCCGAGGTGGCTTGCTGGGTACTCGGTGGATGTAAACTGGTATTTTGTGGCAAAGCCGACACTGATATTTTGGGGTGGGATCATTTCTTTCCATCACCACAAATTAAACTCTTCATTCCGGACCAAGATTGAGTCTCTGCAAAAATATCAGCGATTACAACAGACAAGTTAAAGGTTTGCTAACGTGACTGTGACAATCTGAATGAGTGCATGCATTCTAAGTGTCTTCGGAAAAGTACCGAGTGTAAGAGGGGAATGAAAGGTGAAACGCCAACAATCCTAGGATTGTTGACCAATGATGATGATGAAAGTACTGAATAACGAAATAAGAAAAAAAGGGGATACCCCACTCCAGGTTGTAACTAAATATATATTTCTCCTATTGATAATATTCTAATTCATACAGATTATATTCATCATAAGTTTTCCGCAAAACCATTCACGTATAAAATTTTGGAAGACCTAGAGGGGGGAGAACACTCAAATATTCTACGAGAAAAGATAGCCCCAGATGCCCCAGATTGATGAAATAAAGCATCAGATATTTAATAAAAGAAAAACTCACTCTTGGTCCTTAAAAGCCGAGTCAACAAGTATTGACGGCAGTCCCTTGAACGCAGGAAGATAGCAAAGGGAATTAAATTTTCTCTGGCTTCGACTCAACTCAAAAGTCATATATAAGTCACCACTTGTATGCATCATTTATCAGGGTTCCACGAAATTTGGGCGTCCCCTTTTTGCGTGGATAATGTGTTGGGAAACTTCTTAAAAATGCTTTGATGTAAATAAACTTATTTACCAAGTCAAGATCTTCCTTGATTGCATGAGTTTTCCATCTGATTACCGCTATCATAGAGACACGACCTCGTGGAAAACGTTTTTGCTGCACCACGAAAAAATTAGTGAGCATTAAGTATTTCCTTGAATTTTTATCTAAATATTGATGAAAAATAGCTGAAATATTGGAGGTGTTCTCATCATCCTTGCTAGCGTTTGTGGCTCGAGAATAAATAAACCCTTACAATATCTTTTAAGGAAAAACCCTTTTAATATATTTTCCGCTAAAGTTCCCGGCTATAAATTCTCTTTGGCTGGTATTTGTCTCTTCCAACAGCCTAATTTCCTTCGAAATATCCTAAGTATAGTGTATTTTCGTACCAAATTCTGATCAAGAGAATAATGTGTCTAGATGCCCTGCAACCTTCTCCGTTTATCAACCATGCTCGCATATTTTATGGGAAAAAATCCCTCAATTTTCATTCTTTTAATTCACGACTTTCACATTCCGCTACCCACGCAATTGGTTCATAAGAAGTTCTAAGAACAAAGTGAACTCCATTTATGGACACTCACTAAGCGGTTCGTTACCCGATTCCTTCATAATTTCTCCGATATGTCTACAGCATGCTCCTGAATTTGCTTTTTAACTGCTTCCTTTGCACGTATGCTATATGGAGCCGTCAGTGTTAGGGAAATCTGTCTCAATGGTCTATTGACTCATACTTAAGGTGTACGAGACACACACATCGTCCTACTCATCAAAGAGTCACATCCAAGAGTACCACCATTAACTTCTTCCGCTCCACTGTGTGAAACAACTTCTCCGCTTCTTAATTACAACTTTCGCTTTATGGTTCCCCCTGATTTCTGCTTTTCCTATCTCTGGGTACAAAATGAATTTGAGTTATGATTTGAGTTTACGTAGCCGGCAAAAGCTTCGAATTATATTTACAAAATGTATTTATCAACCGATCTACGGATTCATTTCCACTACCTTCGCTTTTTTTGGTCTCACTGCACCACTTTTCAATCCCGCATTTCAATATTCCTGAATCCTTAACAATGGAAAATTCATTTTATTAATGCACGCGTATGCACCTCTTATCACTCTAAACTTATTCCTCAACAATTCATCCCCTGACAAAAATGTCATTCCATTTCCTACAGTTGGAACTGGAACTTCCACCCTCAAGTGAATTCCTTGAAGACAAGGAAGGACCTCCCAAGGGACGGTTTAAAAGCACGCAATATTCTTGTCGGCAACATCAAAGCGAAAATACATTTCATCCAAAGGTAACTACTCTAAAAAAACAGCTAAATCTCAAGCACGTATACGTTAGAGAAGGGCCGTTAAGAGACTAAGGGCGAGATAACATATATCAGTTGCTGATGTTGGGAATGGCAGATCCCTATTCTGTAAGTACCTCACTCTCCGTTTTTCCAACCATAGCCCTGATGCATTAAAACCAACCACTCAGCCACTATTGATGAAAGAAGCATAATTGGCTTAGAGAAACATTTTTCTTGTGTTAAAAGCAATGGCAACTGAGAACTGAGTAGTAATAAGCACGAGGTTGAATATAGGCTGGCCGCTCGCAAACACTTTATTTCCAATCAAAACTTTCACTGAGGAGGCATCAGCGGACCTTCCAGCCTCTTCCTCGAGGAAAAACAAGATGAAGGAAGAATCCTGCAGAGGAGGAGGAGGAGAGTCGGCTCGAGGAGTCGAGAGGAGTCTCATCTCCCTTGGGAGAGGGAGAGAGAGGGAAGGGGGACTGCAAAGGGGACGACGACGCTGCCCCAGATTTCGGACCACGAGTAGTGCCAGAGGAGACGCAAGAAGGAAAGGGGGCGTGATCTGGAGGTGACCTTGGAACGTTTTCCCCTTGGTCGCACTTCTTGAAAGAGCTGTGAATAGAGAACAATGCTTGGCGGTACGCAGATCAAGAAGCAATGGGGTCGTCTGCCATATTTTTTTATTTCCGAATATAATAGAGTTTGTAAAATAAAGAGATCCGTATTTTTCCGTTTTTTTAATCCGTCAATTATTTCTCGAGTTATAAGCGGCGAAAAACCAATGTTTTTAACCATTTCGGAAAAGTGGGCGTGGTGCAGCCTCTGACGCATAACGACATCGTCCAATCACAGCTGAGCCCGCGAAGCTACTTCTTCGCCTTATCACAAAGGGGGGGGGGCAAAGTTGACTCTGCCAATAGGAACAGGATCTGAGCGAGCAGACCTTCCGAGAACCCCTCTCCACTCCCTTCCCTTCCCCTAAAAGCAGTCAAGGACGGGAGGAAAATGACGTCAATGTTATCACAGCAGCTTTTTCGGTGGGCGTCACCTTTTGCTTATTTTAATTTTTGATTTACGAGTGAATGGTTGTGGCTAGAAGATTAATTTTTTCACTTAAGTTCTTTTTTCGTTTCCATCTAACAATTTTGTGCAAAAAATTGCTATTTCGGTTCCGAGTAATCAAATTTTTGCATTTTTAAACAATTTAAGATTAAAATCCAAAAAGCCGTAACCATAAGGGGGCAAAGGAATAAAAAAGGGGGGAAGGAAGGAGTAGTGTATATAAAGTAAGGGAGCTCTCAATCACACAATACATAATAAAGCATACGGAGAAACTGAAAGTGGCAGTAAATGATACCATCTCGCACTCACTCACAATATTACAAACAACCGTCACGCTCAAAATTAAGGGAATCACGGTAAAAATAAAAAGGAACAGTGACTCACACAATCACTCAGGTTTGTATACAAAATACAGTCACCTTCGGGAGTTCAATCACACACACAAGCAGGGTTTGCGAGGATTTCTGCAACGCCAGTGACCCTTCATGCACACAAGATAAGAATGAAAATAAAAGTGGGGGAAAAAGGAAAACAAATAACTGAAATAAATAAAATAAAATTGATAATAACTTTCAAGCATTCATTCACGTGGGTTTGCATATACAATACACAGTCACCCTCGTGATTCTCATTCACACATTCAGGGTTCAGGGACTTATTTCACAAGCACGCACTCGGGTTTGTACAATCAAAACGTACAGTCACCCTCGTGAATCACTTTTGGCGCGTAATCAATTTTTTGTAACATGAGCACAACCGTGCTTCAAGCCATAATGATGGCTACACATGAACTGAACAAGGAAACGGTTGCTTTCTTGCCTTTTTTAGGATTTATTGATCGCCCTTCGATATATCTCCGGCTTTGCCCCTTCTGATAGATAAATAGGGGTCTTCTTTATTGGGGCTAGATTGAGGTTGAAGAAAGTTCCTCTTCCATTTAACCCCTCGTCAATGCATGTAACATGATATACATAGCTGGGAAGAAAAAAATTAATCCATTAATCGTTAATTAACGAAGTTAACATACTGATTAACGATTTAACTTTTGAGGTAAATCCAATAACTATTAACGGTCTTATTAACTTACGTTTACTTTTAATAACCTTAATTTAAGTCCGTTGCTTTTGCTCAGAGCCATCTGGATTGCCATGTAATAACTTGGGGAAGGAGTAGTATTGAGAATGCAGTCTAGAGAACTCAGCGTTTGTGCTGCAATTAGTCTTTTACAGACAAAATTTACACAGTCAAGGCTCACGTTACCACTCTAAACAATCTTAAACAACACATGAAGAGAACACATCAATCTAAATACGTTCAATTTGAAGAAAAAGTAAAGGCAGGATCAACTCGCGAGAAAACGAAAACCAAGTCTAAGACTTCAAGAGCTGTGGATTCTTCTTATGTCAATAGGACTGGCAATAGTTTTTTCACCATTGAATGGGAAAAAACTACGCCAAAAAATATTGGTGAATCTTTTGGTATCGCAGCTACCGGTAGCGGCGTATCGCAAGGTTTCATTTCCACAATCAAATACAAACTGCGCCAGGTCCAACTTTACTGACGGAAACAGTATATTAATATGAAACTCCATGCCTCATGTATATAACTCTACATTACCTAAGCTATACTGTTTATGATATTCTTATTACATTGATTAACATTAGAAATACCTAAATGTTAGTTAAGTGGCATGTAATTCAAAATTGCCTACAATTTCAAATAGATTTTTAGCCACAAAATTGGAGCTTCGTCTTTCCATTTTGTAGATTTTTAACTTTAACGGATAACTTTAACTCGTGTTAAATTTTCATAAAGATAACGATTTAACGATTAACGAAGTTAACTTTTTCTGTAGATTTTAATACATTAATGAAGTTAATTTTTGGATTAACTCTGCCCAGCTATGGGTGGCATACATATGTGAACACTGTTATGTACACTTGAAATTATATAAAATTACAGTTAAAAAAATATGTCATCAACAAGATGCATAGGATAATATCAGATAAAATAAGATATGCGTAACATGGTATGCACAGCTGTAAGACAAAAGGGGAGGATTTTGGCTGATGTCTGATTTTGGCTGATGCGGCTGCGTCGAGAGAGAGGAACAACGCATTACCTCATTAGCGTAACCAGTCTATTAAATTGGGAATCATTGTCAGACCGCTGGTTGAAATTTAGACTTAATCTCTTAAACAAATTCCAAGACCATAATGACCAGACACCACTGATGATGTTAAAAATGAATTGCGGACCCCAACTTACTATGGTAGACTGGACCATAATCACAAAATTAGAGAAATTGATTGCCGAACTGACAGATTCAAAATGTCCTTTTTTCCTCGTACAATTAGGAATATGAATAACGGTAAATATATCCAATACGAGTGTAGCAATGGATAACATTGATAGCTACATTTTGGTATAAAGACTTGAAGCTAACCCAACTTAGAGCATGTTTTTGCATGTTTGCTTTGCTATTTTTATCTTTTTTTAAATAGTGTAGTTTTGAACTGTACCTATATAAATACTAATCCTTTTTTATGCATGATATGTAGTGTATGTTTGGTGAGAATTCACCCCCTGCCACACACCTTTATGGTGGCTTGCAGGGTATTATGTAGATGTAGATGTAGATTCTGCCTGTCATTTGTCCGTCACGTGACTCCTTCGCTACGGATTGTCACCTATACCACGGTTTACCACCGTCATATGTTTTGGTGCGTTGCAGCTGGTGCTGCCGGTGACATGAAAACAGGGCATTTTCCTGACGCACCACGCAGCGGCAACGCAACGCAAAAACGGCAAAATGGAAACGTAGCTTTAGGCGACGATGTCGTAAAGCAGCCAATGACATCGTGGAATTAAGCGACCGGGAATAAACGGCGGTCCATATATCCCCACATTATTATGAACAATAGAAAACCTGTACCATTTGATACATAATAAAGACACTAAAATTAAAATGGGCAATTTTAACGTATTAACTGACTCGAGTAGAGAAGTTAGGGCCGTGATAAAACTCGGAGTGTGGGAAAAATAAAAGAGAGATCGACTTGTAGATTTCTGTGAGATGAATGAGATATCAGAAATGAAGCTAGAAACGAGAGCGCAAGAGGAGAATGTTCAGCTGGGAAGCAATCAATGAACGCAGATTCGAAATAGATTTTACACCGGCAAAACGGAATTACAACGGAATCTTAAAATGCTGGTGGAATTATCAATATGTACTTGAAAAGTACCAAAAGGAAAGGTTTGCTCGCACAGATCCTGTCACAATCGCTCCCATTGGGAGAGCCAGCTATGTCCCCCTCATTGCTCTAAGGCGAAGTAGCTTCGCGGGCTCAGTTGTGATTGGACGAAGTCGTTACACGTCATAGGTTGCATCACGCTCACTTTTCCGAACGGATTAAAAACATCAGTTTTTCGCCGCTTATAACTCGAGAAATAATTGACGGATCAAAAAACGGTAAAATACGCGTCTTTTTATTTTACAAACTCTAAAAGATTCGGCAATACAAAAATATGGTAAACGACCCCATTCCATCTACATACATCTTCCGAATACTCTGAAAGGCAGGTGGGGGATGTACAGCAGGGGATGATTGCCATTCGCAAGCAATCGGCTCATGCACTCCGCAGCGCATTGAGAGGTGAATAATCCATAGTGTGATGTTCCTTCCCAACCTCCGCCACTTGCCCCCTCTCCACTCACTTCTGGGAGGAACGCCAAATATCAACGGAGAAATCCTGAGGGCCGGTGAGAGAGGGCGGGGGGGGGGGCTTTCGGAAGGGCATCCGGGGGAGCACAAAGGTGAAGGACGTCTCAAGAAGGAAGGGGTGTGGCAGGGGGTGTGCACCCACGGGGAGTGAGATAAGGTCGAGAAAGGAGGCGAGGGTGTGTGAGGCGACTCGATCGCCATCGACCGAAGCACCGGGGCATCGGCAAATCAGCCAGCGAGGGCACCGCTCTCGAGCAGAGCAAGACGAATGCTATTTAAGGATGTTCCACCGTCACTCCGCGATTCAAAATCCCGTAAAAGAGCTATTTGTTTTTTATTGAATAAATACCGATCCAGAAAAACACCTTTGTTTTTTATTGTTTTGCGCGTTGTACTTGCATTCTACTTTTTACAAGCTCTTTTAACTCATTTTGACTTCGAGGTTGGTTGGTTGGTTATTTAGGGGTGGCGACCGACATCTGAGGTCATTTGCGCCATAGGGGATAGGTGGGTAATTGGGTAGGAGTTTTTAGGGAACGGAGGAAGGGTGGAGAGATACCCTGCGTCGGCATTAGCCTACTAGTTTTTGTTCCAATAACTTGCGATTTTGATATAAGGAAGCCAGATCTATTAGTAACAGTTTGCAGAAAACAAATTGTTTATACAACTAAAATTGATGGATTTTTTGTAAACAACGCAAACCTCTGTCTGCTAACTTCGAAACCAATTGGTCAATTGAAAATTGATTGGTACTGTTGTATGCCGTAGAATGAAAGTAATGCAGGTACGTAGAGCATACACGTTAAATGTCAGCAGTATATTAAATATCGTTTGATAATTATTTTTGTGTGTCGCTTTTTCTCTGCCTAGCAAGGCAGGGCAAAACAAAGCAACAGAAAAGAGAAAGTCTCTCGAAGCCGTGCGCAGTTGCCACATCGTGTATCGTGACGCACAGTACCCTGGCAGTATATGAATCATCCACTGGTTGCTTCAAAACGTTTGCTTTATGTATGATTAGACTATTGTAAGTGCAGATTCCTTCGGTGCACCATGCGTCCAAGAACGGGTTTTTCGGAGACGGAAGTCCAAATGGTTTTTTGAGTGCCATTTGCTTTTTTCGCTGCGAAGCAGAAAAAAGTATGGACCAACGCTATCCCGTGTATCAAACTGTGTCTGATTGCCGTGGTATCATCTTGACATCGGTGAAAAGAGTTGCCGCCAAACAAAAGGATTGTGACAAGGAGAATTCAAGTAGTGACCATCCTACGGCACAGAAGAGGCTTCGTGTGTTGGGAAGGCCGGAGATCTTCATCGACGATTTCACGATCGGTGTAATAAGGAGGGCAGTGCACGGGTTCTATTTGAGGAATATGTTTCCAACATTACGCAGGTTGATGGATCACTTGTTAGAGAATGTACCCGATTGCCCACGTTTCTCTCTCCCAAAGTTAAGGTCCATTCTGTTAGACATGGGATTTAAGTATAAAAAGTTGAGCAAGAAGCCAGTGATGATGGGTGGTCCAAAACCCACATGAAAAATGCTGATGGGAATTAATTCAAATAGTTACTGGCAATTATCTTCCGAAAGAATTCGAAATTATGGCTTAGACGTTACGCCGCAGAAAAGCATGTTGATGAAAGCTCACCCCAACCTAACATCTTGTAGTTTACCTGAAGGGAGCAACACAGATACTTCGAACGTGCCGGTTATTTAAAGGAAGCGCGCCGACTGCCGAGTCGGTGGCAACCAGGCGCCTCTTTTCTCCTCCCTCTCCCACGACGGAGCTGCCGGTACGCGTATAAAAACATCTAGATAAATAATAAGCGATATTTTCCTTATTAGTGATATTTAATATAGATGTTATTAGTACCAGCATTGCATTCATCGTACTGCATACAACAGTACCAATCAATTTTCCATTGACCGAATGGTTTCGAAGTTAGCAGAGGCTTGCGTTGTTTACAACAAATCCATCAATTTTAGTGGTATAAACAATTTGTTTTCTGCAAACTGTTGCTATTAGATTTGGCTTCCTTATATGAAAATCACAAGTTATTGGTACAAAAACTACGGGAATGCCAATCGCTCAAAGTTGGGCAACTTGATTTTACGCGCAAAAAACGGGTACTTTTTTGAGAAAAAATTAAGTACAGGAAATACTATGGAGCCGAAGATTTTTTGAAGTAAATGATCCAACGTAGAAATAAACTCTCTCTCGTATGCTTTTTGTTGCATTGAAATTGATCGCTTCGTTTAGACGACAGAGCTCCTAAAACTCGGGTGTCTTGCTTTTTTTTACAGACAGTACTCTAAACGAAAGGCGCCAAGGAGACCACGGCTTAACGTCCCATCCGACGGACGGAATACTGTACTTGAAATACCCTCCAATAGGCACTCAAGTGGGGACCGGTATTCCACTGAAAAATCCACCACTGCCGGGAATCGAACCCGGGCCCTCGGGATGCGAGGCCAATACTCTAGAAGTACTCTGAAGTATTGCTGCCACGTTTAATTTATAAAGTGAGAATACATGCTCTATCCCGCTAATACGAATTCCAAAGTAGGTAAATCTTTCCTTACTTAGTTTAGAACTATTCCTTTACAAATACAACTCTTTGTTTTGAATTTTATTAATATTGATATTTTTGAATACTGTTTGGCAACAATGCCTCTGCTACCATTTGGATGAATTGGTATTAATTACACCATGTCAATAACTAATGAAATATTTAAATTACATAAAAATATAGAAGGGCCTTGTTTTGGTATATTACTAAATTAAGTTAGCAAATAGGCTTGTAATCACGTTCCTTTTCAAGTACCGTTGCCAATGATAACAACATACTGTTGCGCCACTTTCGTGTAACTAAGGCTTGTCGGCTTTTTTTCAAGAAAACAATTATTAATACCAATTAAACAAGTGTGGTAAGGCGAGCAATTTTTTACAATGCTAATATCTACATAACATTGCGCATCTTATATTAGATTAAGGTCAAAACGACATTTCTCTTAACATTATTAATCTGCAAATTTTACTGCAAGAGCCATGCCCTGCCGTATAACCACGTATAAAATATCTGATTTTCAACGTCTTTTTTCTTCAAATATATAATGGAAAGGCCAAATTATTTTATTGCCAATCGATAGAAGGGCCAAGTAATTGTGTGTCCTGAAATTTTCACAAAAATGTCATCTACTTCATAATTCGGTGGAGCCTCCTTACAGGAATAGGGAACATGAAGGAGCGTTTGCAGATGTCGTGAGAAACATACTAATAACCCCTCCGTATTACCCTAGATTAAAAAGCAAGATTGCAGATTACATTGATAGTTTTCAACTTTTTTTTCCACGAGCTCCAAGCTATGAGACAGTTGATAAGGTTCACGGAATATGTTGACTCAGAGTGAGAAGGACCCAGGGTGTCCACTAAAGTCAAAATATAAAATTCAAGCATAATTCAAGGTTTTCAAGGCTAAATTTATAAAAATTTCCAGGCTAATATATCGCGGTTCTTGTATGAGTCAAAAGTGATGTTTTTCGAGTTCTATGTAGAATATGGATTTTTTGTCGTTCAACCCATAGCATAATATAGATAAAGTAATTAAATAAGAAAAAATTGATAAATTAAAGTAATTAAATATGTAGTTTTATTGGCAGTAAGAGACTCTCTTTATTGGTTGGGAAAGATAAACTACTTTTTGATTGAACACCCTCTTTCTAAATTAGCATTTCAATGAGAAATTACAAATTCTTCTACAAGAGGAACTTAAAGAACCCACTGGCTTAAGTCTTCAGCATTCAACCACTGTTCTTGGAATGATGATTTTCTAAGTTAATATTTTTTGCCATGCTTTTCTATTTTAAGTCTCAAAGCCTAAATTTTCTGTTCACTCAGAATGAGAATGTAACATTTTTGTACCGGTAGACTATATAGAAAAAAGTGAAATCATAACAATCTTTAGTATCCTACACCATCTTTTTCTAACAAAATTAATGTAATAAAAATCCTAATTCAAGTAAGCGCAACCTGAATATATCTCACAAACATAAGCAATTAGATTTCTCAAAAAATTATAGAAAAGTTTGTAAAAAATATATTGCAAAGCCTACCAGAAAGCCAACTACATTGAACCTACAGTAAAGTATTCGATAACATCAAATGTGCAGTTAAAAGAAACATTATAAGTTCATTTTCATTAATAAAGGAATTATTTTCCAATTATTAATCAAATCCTTGAATGCTTTCAAATTCCTTTTTAGAAACAAAAAAAATTTAATGCGGCCAAGAGATCCCATTTATGGAATATCCCGGGATTCCATTTTTAAGACAAAAAAATTATTATAGAATATTTCAAGCTGCTAACTAGTAATTTTGCAATGTCTTATTAACAATAACCTTTGAAATGAAATTTGAGAATTTTCTACTCATAAGAAGAGGTTGTGTAACTCTGATCTTGAAATGAAATTAGACTTTCTTCATGCTACTATAAACAAAATTTAAAAAAGTCTCGGATTTTCTCTCCATTGGCCTGGGTTTGCAAGAAAAAAGTAGAATGACATGTGGGGAGAATTTATTCTCCTAAATCAGGTACGCCGACAATAGCAGAGTGGGGTGGTGGACTGCAGGTAATGAAGTTTGATTCTTATCGCTGTTCAAAAATTTTCTTTCAGCCATTGAATCAAAAAGTTTATCATCCTTCATTTCCAACCTTTTTGTGTGGATACTGACTTTTTTGTACTTCTATCGTTTAAACTACCTACATTTACAAATTCGCCACTCAAAAATACATTGTAAAGTTAACATAATTATTACACGATTTAATTCTGCAATAAAAAATTTCTCCAATCCTTTCACTAACGCCAAATTTTATTATTTTTTAAATTATAAATTCACATGAAATTTCTGATAATCTACTTTTTTTAACTGCCTACTAGCATAACCCTAGGAATACAGCATAGCCTGTATTCCTAGGCAGTGTTAAGGATCGACCTCGCGACCTGCAGTACACTAGTCCTCATTTTTAGCAACTACGCTATCATAGGTTCACGGGAATCTGGCGAATGTGGGCGACCCGCGTAACATTCGGCTTTATTTTTGTTCTCGCGCATCCGGGCCTATGGCTAAAAAAGTCACGACGAGTATTTTTTTATTTCGTTTTTGTGGCACGGAACAAATCTTCTCATTTCGTGACCAAGTTACACATTCTCTCCTTGTCAGTATCTACCATATGTACGTACATTCCATTCGCGGGGCGCATCGATCACTAAGCCGAGAAATTTAAAATCTCCGATCCGGATCTGTATTTTTACTGTCTTCGGATATGATTTCAGTAGCGAATGAAATGAAAGATCCGTGGATCCAACCCGACCATCCTTAATTTATTAATGGTACATTTGTAAATCTAATTTATACAACAAAGGTATTATAAAGTGAGTATTCAGATGTACTGGTTTGAAATTGAAGATAATAACATTTTCGATGCAATGACTGAAAGAAAAATTAAACTGCGATACGGATCGAACTTCGCACAGTAAACTACTGTCTGTAAAAAAAAAGCAAGACACCCGAGTTTGAGGAGCTCTATCGTCTAAACGAAGCAATCAATTTCAATGCAACAAAAAGCATACGAGTGAGAGTTTATTTCTACGTTGGATCATTTACTTCAAAAAATCCTCGGCTCCATAGTATTTCCTGTACTTAATTTTTTCTCAAAAAAGTACCCGTTTTTTGCCCGTAAAATCAAGTTGCCCAACTTTGAGCGCTTGGTATTCCCGTAGTTTTTGTTCCAAGAACTTGCGATTTTGATATAAGGAAGCCAGATTTATTAGTAACACTTTGCAGAAAACAAAGTGTTTATACCACTAAAATTGATGGATTTGATGTAAACAACGCAAACCCCTGCTAACTTCGAAACCAATGGGTCAATTGAAAATTGATTGGTACTGTTGTATGCTGTACGATGAATGCAATGCTGGTATTTTTTTACATTTACATTAAATATCACTAATAAGGACAATATCGCTTATTATTTATCTAGATATTTCTATACGCTCTCGTTGTCCGCCTGATCCCGGCGAATGTAGGCTACCCGCGTGACATCCTACGTAATTTTTCCCGCGATACCGGGGTAATGGGGAAAAGTCATATTTCTTTATTTTCCTTCTAGTTGCACGGGAACATTTTCATCTACTTTCGTGACATGAGTTACACATCCTCTTCTTGTCAATATCTACCGCACCTACATTCCATTCACGGGGCACTTCGATCGCTAAGCCGCGAAAATTAAAAATCTACGACCCGGATCCAATTTTATACCGTGTCTTTGGATCCCAATCCGGAACCGAGTAAAATGAATCCAACGGGTCCAACGGATCCAATCCGGCCATCACTACACGTTAGGCATATGTTTGCGTATCATGGGCTTAGTCCGATGTGCATTGAATGAGAACAAAGGGCACTTGACGTGACGCTGAAGGCATCTGTTCGACAGTCGAACAGTTGAACGTCTCCGATCCACACAGCGCTGACGATACATTGAGCCTAACAACTTTTCCGTCGTTTATTTATTTATTCATACCAACGGCAAATCCATATCTTAAAGTCATCGTTATTTATCATGTTTATAAAATAAGGATTTTTTGTCTTGAATTAAGAAATTTTAAAATTCCCGACTAAGACCAGAAAATCACGAATAATCCACGAACAATTCCCTGCACTGAAAATTCACGAATAATTCCCGATTTTCCAGGTTTTCCCGGTCAGTGGACACCCTGAGGACCTTATCCGCAATTTTGAGCAGGGTGAAAACCCCTGCTTCTTTAAGAAAGACCGTCGGGATTCCCTCGGTACTCATTTCCGTTTCAGGTACGTCCGATGATATTAGATTTTATTTGACATCTTCCTTATCGTACTTTGTGCATCTGAAAACCCTCACCCAGTCAGTGCCATCAAATGCCATTTGGTGACAGGAGTTTTTTCGCATGCAGAAGATGTCACGAGTTGTCTTTCAATGGCCGCATCGTAATCAACAAGAGCCTTTGGATACAACCGACGTAGCGTGCCTCAAGAGCCAAAGCTTCACGAATGAGATCAGTGAGATGAATTGCTTAATGGGGGCGTTTACTCGGAACCGAAATCGCAATTTTGTACATGAAATCGTTAGATGGATACGAAAAAAAAAGAATTTAGTGAAAAACTAATCTTCTAACCACAACCATTCACTCATAAATCAAAAATTTTAATAAGCAGAAGGTGACGCCCACCGAAGAAGCTGCTGTGATAACATTGACGTCATTTTCCTCCCGTCCTTGACTGTTTTTAGGGGAAGAGAGTGGAGGGGGGGCCTCGGAAGGTCTGCTCGCACAGATGCTGTCGTAACTATCCTATTGGCGGAGTCAGCTGAGTACTCCCCATTGCGATAAGGCAAAGTAACTTCGCGGGCTCTGTTGTGATTGGACGAAGTCGTTATACGTCAGAGATTGCACCACGCCCACTTTTCCGAAAGGGTTAAAAACATCAGTTTTCGGCGCTTATAACTCGAGAAATAATTTACAGATAAAAAAACTGAAAAATACGGGTCTTTTTATTATACAAACTCTATCAGATTCGGCAATAAAAAAATATGGTAAACGACCCCATTCAACATTTGTTTAAGGAATCTTTTTCTGGAACATTTGTTAGATTGCATATTTTCCCTGCATTCAAGAATTTTCGGGGCTGTCGTCTGTGTTCCCTAGTTTCATTCCCTGTGTTCATCCAGTGACCCTGGGATCCGGGTTGGCCGTTAAAGGAGATGATGCTGCTGAATCGAGGTTAATATAGATGAGAGAGGTAACCCTTTTTTTGGCTCGAACGTGCGTGTAGGAGGCTTCTAAGCGGTGAAGCGCTAAAGAAGGGCTTAGAGGGGTTAATGTGGAGCAGGAAGGAGAGTTGATCGAGGGTATATCCGAAATAGTGCAAAAGTTTGAGGAAGCATGTCCTTGAATACCTTTATAGGCCTCAGTCAAGGAGAGAATTAAAGAGCAATCTCTCAAGACTTTATTGTGTTTAGAAGCAAATTATACCATAGTTTGATGATTGACTGAATTTAGAAAATAGACTCTCCAACAACATAAACCAATATTTTTGGTTAGCCAACCACATATTGTTTGATCTATTTAAAAACAAATCACCTAAGTATCTGTATGATTTGTTCCTTTGTTGTCCCTCTGTTTCCACAATGTCCACCAGATCTGATCCTAAACTATTGTATTCCCCAGGGCATCGCACCACTATTTATAATAAAAAAGCATTTCTTGTAACGGCTTATCACACATGGAATAAGATGCCAACTGAAATTAAAAATTGCATATCTGTTAAAACATTTAAAATGAAACATTATGATTATTTACTTGCCCGGGAATAATATAAGTTACTCTTTTTTTTCAATTTGTGTTCATGTTATTAATGTTCCTTATTTACTGTACCATTTTGTTATGTGTTACATTATGAATACATGAGTTTTTTGTGCGGTAATAAATTCGGCTTGGTGTATAACTCCATTTGCTTTTTTTCTTACGTACATACATTTGTTATGTTATCAATTGGGGAGGCATTATATGTTGACATTTCATAAACATGAAAAGTTTGTCTTTTTTGTAATTGTCGATGTGCATATGCAAACTGCATTATTATTATTTTTGTTCTTGTGGATTTTTCCTGAACAGAAATATTTTTATATTTATTCCTATCTATCAATCAATATCACAAAAAGGGTTTATGGTTTCTTTCAATGTGGTTCAATCTTGAATTTTGGCTCAATTTCGATGAGATAGAAAAGAGTACAAGCGAATGAGACTTTAATAACTCGGATAATCTCTCAGTGGTTAATTCATATTACAGAGGCTCTAAATGGGTTTCGCAAGAAATAGTTCCCTGCTAAATGCTCAATAGATGGTATTCAGTATGGTTAATCTCGCATTGAAGTAAGCTATAGGTTTTCACTTTCCTAATTATTATACTATTATAAACGAGAAGAAAGATAGCATTTTTTTAATTGGCTGAGGTTTGATTGAAAATTAGGACCATTTTTGGCTGTTTCATTGCATTCAAACCTGCCATCAAAGTTAGTATTTGTTTTGTAGAGAATGATAATTTATATTATCACGTAGATTCCATTCCCCTACCTCAAATGCCGTTAATCATCGTACTAAGCGACTTGAAAAATCTATCTGACATTTAGCCATACTAAGCAAGCACACATGATCCATTAAAGTGATCGGATCGAATGAGATGGCGCCTCAGAGATCCTGGCGCTAATAGAAAAGAGAATAACGCTGCGATTACCACCTTTCAATATAACCACCGGCCAATGGGGAATATGCATGAAATTTTTTTCTCGACGTTTAATGATATACTTGATGCGAAATTTTCTCACGAATTCAAATATTTAAGCCAAATTTTTCTATGCCGGACACAAAGATTATTAAATGCAATTAAAATGTTCCCGAAAATTGACGAAAGTCACGTGACCTGAAACGCCTTCTGACGTCACTGCACGGTATAGGTTCCATATTGCACCGGAGACAGACATTTATTTTTAAAATAAAATGAAGTGAATATATTGTTTTGAGGTTTTTAGCAGTTTCCCGAACGAAACGATTACTGAAAAAATACTGAAACAAGCACATTCCGACAATATTCCTTGGTTGACTCCTTTATGGCGGCGTTCTTCTTAAAAAAACTAACGATTGCATAAACGTAGCTGAAATTCTTGGGCACTATACAGGCATTATATAAGTTATGGACGATTTTCTCGTTACAATCCATACAACGTAAATAAAAATTCGAAATACAACGTTTATTGCATTAAAAAAAATGAGATAAATACACACGTTATCGCCAAGTATTCATTTAACAGCTTATCTCCACGCATAAACAAATAAACAACGCCCATAGTGATACCGTGCCGTGACGTCATGCGATGACGTCACGGCACGTTTTTAAGCTGCCGAAAAAGTTCAATTTGCAGAGTAGGTAATATCTTTGTAACGCAACTTCATTCCTCAGCAAAATTTTCGCCAAGCACATTACAGGTAATAAACTTCACATTCAAGGAGTTATAAAAAATAGTGCATGTTCCCCATTGATGTCCGTATATTTTAGAGAAGTAGCACGATCTATTATTCCGATCTCCGAAGCTGGAGAAGAAATTGACCGACATCAACATAGAGCATTCCAACGCCCGTTGAAATTTGATGCTATTGAGTGAAATTCGGATGGCCAACTCCTGTCCTTGGCAGAGATGAACTAAGTAAACAGCTCGATGAGTCATCTTCATGTGGATGTATCCCAAAGCTTTGTCAACAGTCAGAAAAGACGCTAAAAACAGCGACAAATTGAACTGAAAAAGGGACAGAGGGTCTGAATTGAGATTTCCTGCGTAAACCAGCGAACCAATGAATTTTACATGGGCATAAAGTAACACATAAGGTCCAAACACCCCAAAATTCTCATGAAAAATCTGGATATTCTGATGCTTGACTGACAATGAAGTTTCACTTTCTACGTGACTGGAAGGCCTTTCCTCTAACTCCGCTAAAGGCGAATTTTTCCTTCGGCATTTTTACAAACCGATTGCTTTTACTGATCGATTTCCCATAAAAACAAGTTATCAATTGCTCATCAAACTTTGGCAACAGTTTCGAAAGCGTCGATACTAATTTGGTTTGTTTTTCCAGGACTTTAAAAAAATAAAAGTCTCGCGTAAGTAACAAGGTGGATCTGATTGATTGCTGCTTATTAATTCAAAGCACTGCCGCGAGGTCCGATTTCAATTTCATGAATAATGGGTAACCAGCTCACCGATAAAATTAAATTGCAATGTCAAGAGCCGAACTCAGGTTCAGTGCGCTTAGTGTAGCAGGAGGCGATGATTCGCTTATGTTTTCCGCCTTCAACAGGCATTGTCAGTTTTTGAGGCTGTAAATTTTTTTTCCGTCTTTCGCGTGACTGAACGTAATTACAACATATGAAATGGTTACTTTCGTTATAAGTGGAAAGGAAAGACGACTGAATAACTGCAACGTTAGAGGAGTAAATACGAGATCTGTTCAAAAAGTACGCGGACTGTTTGAATAGCTCAGCTCCAGTTGGCTCCAGGGAAATCCACTTGGTGTCGCTACATTTGTACATATCAGCTGATGATAGCACCGTTTTCCGATTGGAGATACCTTCATTTGTTGATTAGCAACGCGGTTTTTTGTGAAGTGCTATTGTTTCGTTTGTCGGATTTCAGAATGAATGACCTGAAGGAGCAACGACTTGATGTGAAATTTTGTGTTAAACTCAGAAAATCTGCGACTAAAACATTTGCTATGCTCAACACGGCTTACGGTGATATTTCTATGAAGCGTACGGCATGTTTCAAGTGGCATGAACGTCTTAAGGGTGGTCGACATTCGATCGAAGATAATGAGCGTCCTGGACGTCCTTCCAAGTCAACTGACGACCCACACGTCCACAAAATCAACACCTTGGTGCGGGCAAGTGGATGTCTGACCGTCAGGGAGCTTGCTGAAGAGTGCGGGCTATCAGTTGGATGTTTTTACGAGATTTTGACGGAGACTTTGAAGGTTGCTGCGAAATCTGTGACTGATGACGGACGACCAAAAAGCCAATCGCGTCCAGGTTTGTCAGGAACTGCTTGATCGTTAAAAGAAGATGAAAACTTCTTGTCAAGGATCATAACAGGCCACCTCCCTACTCAACTGACCTTGCTCCTTGTGACTTTTTCTTGTACCCCAAGCTCATAAGTCCCTTGAAAGGAAGAAGATTTGAGACGATTCCCGAGATTAAGGCAAATGCGATGAAGGAGCTGAAGGACGTTGCAAAAGAAGCATACCTGGACTGTTTCTATATTAGTGGAAACACCGCTGGGATAAGTGTGTGCGTTGGGGAGGAGAGCACTTTGATGGGAATCCAGACACGTAACTACTAGATAAAGTACATTTTGTTTTTTGACGACAGTCCGCGTATTTTTTGAGCAGACCTCGTATGTATTCGAATTCTGTAGACTACCAAGAAGGCTTACTGAATTGGATTGCTTCTATTTCACACGGCGTTTATTATAGCCTAATATAATCAAACCATACTCATTGTACTGCCCGCAAAAACTGTCATGCATTGTATATCAGCATCATTAAGTATATCTTAATCTACATCTACATAATACCCTGAAATCCACCGCAAAGTTGAACGGCAAAGAGAACCATCACCAGACGTACAAGTATAATAAGCATGCTTTGGATACGAAAGTATTTGACGGGTGGTGAGTACCAAATACATTAATGGCGTAAATATTTCTGGAGATAAGCAGTTCCAAATGTGATATCTATTCTGACTTTATACGCCAGACAGCGTAGATAACACGTCCCAAGCAGCATCATGATATAATCGGCCCAATATCATTTTTACACCGTCACATATCACTTATTGGTCAATCCGATATTGGCTACCGATATCGGCAAATGTCAAAAGTGATAACATTTGTCATTATAAAAATGACATTTGCTGACGATATTGGGTCGATATAAATTTGATGTTAAAAAGACATCTTTCACCACTATACGATGGCATAAAAATGATATTGGGCCGACGTATGTTTGATATTACCAAGGACTGATTTTTCATTAAAATGATGTTGGCATGATTTAATAAGTAAGATAGTTGAAATGTATTCTGGAAAAACATGTTAAAATATTTATAATCAGGGACGGCCGTACAATAAAACTACGATGGAATAAGAAATGGCGAGAGGTAGTCTCGATCTAAGAATGTTGAGAACCCTGCTCATTACCCCTGACCCAACTCTCCTTGTTAAGAAAAGGGTAATATTAAGCATTTATGATAGGAATGAGATACCTACTTTACTCCTGACCCTACTTCCCTTACTGAAAGATGCGTAACTTTAAGCGTTGTCATTGTAATAAAATATTTCAAACTCGTTTTCTGTTGAAGTTATTGCATTTATAACCCGATAATGGGGGTGATTCGTATATCATTAATCAGGGACTACCTGCATTCCAATTTCCGTCAGCATCCCAGATCCGAAACTCGGACACTCCCTTTGTAATTTTTTAGACTGCTCGGAAAATTATTCCATCGACTAGAAATTCAAGGACCTATAATCTTATTAATCTGACATCTACAGAAAAAAATCTTATAATACCTGCATATATAGAAATAAAAATACTATAAGAATACAAAGAAAATGTTGCCTAGGGCGGTATGCTTGTAACTTGTTCATCGCCTACCGTATTCAGATATTAAAATTTGCGTTTTGGTTAAGGAAGTAACTAACAAACAATCGCAACCTAAGTGTTCGATCAGAAAATCTTCATTAGAAGTCTATCTCGAAATTGCCCCAAGCAGCATTATATGTCAGTTTTACGTCGGCCCAATGTCATTTTCAAGTCACTGAATATTCGTGAAATATGTCGTTTTAACATCAAATTGATCTCGTCCCAATATAGTCAGCAAATGTAATTTTTTATCGGAAAATTTTATCATTATTGACATTCGCCGATATCGGGTTGACTAATAAGTAATAAGTGACGATGTAAAAACGATATTGGGCCGATATCAGGATGCTGCTTGGGTGGTGTTATGTTGGGATAATTTGAGTGCAACCTGTTCAACTATATTCAACACGAATAACCATGAGTATTGTTTAAGTAAATAATGTAATACACCTTAGTATAGATTTCGACCCAACCTAAACGATTATTTACATAACATTTGCTGCATGGGGTCTAGCACTGCTCGAGGGTGACGTCAGGGTCATGTGACCTCCGAGCGATCGGGCCTTCTCTTCAATGGTGGCTCTGGTATGGGTCATGTGACCGTAGAATATGTGCGTACGCTCTCCAAGCCTTGGTCATCAGGGAACAGGTGCCACTGAATATCGTTCGGACGCAGTCAGCAAGGAGTCGTATAGCCTAGCACGCTAATCGCCTAGGTAGCAACTTTGGATATGAAGGAGCACACATCGAATCCTTATACATTCATAATTCTTATTTTATGTGTAGGCCTCCAAATGGTTTCTGATATTCTGACCAATCAAGAATTTTTGACTTTCTTCTCTCTGACGTCGGAGGAAAAAATGGGAATCTTCAATATTATAAAATCCAGCGAGCAGAGAAATATGATCATTTTTGTGTTTTATTAATCAGCTCAGCTGTCATCATTTTTACATCGGAAAACGATATCTATGAAATATCACTTTAAGATATGATCGATGATATCAATTTAACACGGCAAAAGAAATCATTTATATGTCAATTTTATATCGCCATTATCAGCCGATGTTAAAACGACGTTGGTGACGTCACAATGACATTGGGAGGCCGTATAAATAACATACAATGCTGCTTGAATTCTTGGCTTCAAGGTGTTGTCTAATGGTGCCTACTCCACGTTTTGTATCCCTCACCATCGCTTTATGCATCGAACTGAACAGGACCAAATGTCTTACAATAATACACGAATCCACTCTAAGTTGATCATATGCCTGCTTGGGGAAGGACGGTGATAAGAAATGACTGGCAGAAATTAAGGATGTGATGGATGCAGAGAATTGACGTTCTTTTCTGATTGACAGCTCCTGTACTTGATTTTAACGAATGAACAATGGAAGGTGTAAGTCGAAGTAAGTTTGTGAGTAACGGAGTCTAAATGAAGGAGTTGTATTTTATGTATGTAAGAGCACCGAATTATGAAGTAGATGCCATTTTTGTAAAAATTTCAGGACACACTATTTTTTGGCCCTTCTACAGATTGGCGAGGTCTTTCCATCATATATTTGAAGAAAAAGACGTTGAAAATCAGATATTTTATACGTGGTTATACGGCAGAGCATGGCTTTTGCGGTAAAAATTTGCAGATTAATAATGTAAAGAGAAATGTCGTTTTGACAAAAAACTAATATAAGATGCGCAATTTTGTGTAGAAATTATCATTGTAAAAAAGTGCTCGCCTTACCACACTTGTTTAATTGATATTAATAAATGTTTGCTCGAAAGAAAAAGCAGAAAAGTCTTAGTTAAATGGAAGTGGCGCTACAGTATGTTGTTATCATTGGCAACGGTACTTGTGACGGAGCTTACAAGCCTATTTACTAACTTAATTACGGAATATACCTTACCTAGGTCCCTGTTATATTTTTTATGTAATTTAAATATTTCTTTGGTTATTGACATGGTGTAATTAATACCAATGCTTCCAAATGGTAGCAGCGGCATTGTTGCCAAACCGTAAAATATCGATATTCAAAAATATCAATATTAATTAAATTCAAAACAAATAGTTGTATTTGCAAGGCAATGTTTAAAACTAAGTAAGAAAATATTTAACCTATTTCGGAATACGTATTAGCGGGTCTGAGCATGTATTCTCATTTTATAAATTAAACGTGGCAACAACACGTCAGTCATGTTTCGAAGCCAAAATGAGTTAAAGGAGCTTGTAAAAAACATAATGAAACTACAACGCGCAGTATAATAGCATACTCATAGAATTATTGTGTATGCGTTATCACCCTATAGATGATTTTCCATATAGGTGTTTTTCTGGATCGGCATTATTTATTAAATAACATAGCTCTTTTACGGGTGTTTGAATCGCGGAGTCACGGTGGAACCTCGTTAAGTGCAGTCAATTGTTGCAAGAATTGCCTCAAATATTACTGTAGTTAAATTTAGTTCGGTGAATATCGCAGTATGGACTTTAGTGCATTGGCATGAGAAAGAGAGACTCATGGGACCGTTTCCCTGTGTCATTAATTCTGCAATATAGGGTGATAAGACCCTGAGTAAACGGAGTCAACGCAAGGCTTTTACGAAACTGCTAAAGTTTGGAGAAGTTTATCATTGCTTCAAAAATATGAGCGCCTACTTACAAGCCTCTCAGGCTTAGCTGGACCTAAATATGATCACTTCATACGTGGCACAAGAAGTCAATGGTGGTTTGATTGGGAGTCCATTCTCCGAGACTTTCCAATCATCCTCATAGGCAGAACGTTGATGATCTTAAGGAACAAATACTTCTGAAATTAATATGACGCACTAAGTTTTGAGTGGAGCGGCAACATTTGATTGGCTTTGTATTGAAAAGCTAAGAGCGGAATATTACAAAATGTTTGTCTCACGACTGAGATGCTCTTATTCCACAGAACGACCAACCCCTGAAATACCTTCTATATTCAAGAACCATTTTATTTCCAAGTTGCGGTTTCACAGAATGTACACCTTGCAGCCCGAGAGCCGTAAAAACGGAATTATATTCATACGGAGCAGTGAACAGGGGCCAAGGATTATTGAAGAGCGCAATTTCGCGCATAAATAAAAAACCCCACGTGAAAACGGACCGAAATCACTAAAGGAGACGTGGCAGAGACTGGATCGTAATTTGAGCGGAGTGGAAGTCCTTTCCAGCTGGAAAGTGATAACCACTGGATTCGCATAAATCGCTGGTGCACATTCAAGAGGTAGCACGTAGCAGAAGGTTTCGCTATGAGCTTCATCAATAATAGGAGTGATTGTGTACCGCTCATGATTCAAGTTACAAATTGCAGGCTCGCCTTTACTCGGCTCTACCATAGAGGGATTTAGAGCTAAAAGGAACTGGTGTGGAACCACGGATGCATCTTTCGCGTTATCGCCATCTTTGTCGGCAACGCACCCCCTAGAGTAGCGCAGGGTTAACCATAACCGTCTATAAAATTCGCTCCACTGATTGTGACAGGCGATTTGAAGTGCTGTACGAAAAATTACGAACGGAGATCACGTTCTCTCCGAAATAAATTAAATAAAAAAATAACGATAACGCTAGCGCACGCCTCATGAAGATCCATGATCGAGGCCTCGACTCAAACGCGAGAAGTCTAAATGCAATAATACGTCTACATCTACTCGATACACTGCAAGCCACCGCGAGGGTGTGTGGTAGGGGGTGAAGATCACCAAGCATTCACTACCGTTATGCAAACAAGCAACTATAGGGACTTATGCAACTAAATTGTTAGTCAACATCATCATTGGACAACAATCCTAGGATTGGTTTGACGCAGCTTTCCACTCGATTTTTCTATCGGCCAAGCTTTTCATTGTGACGTAATTCTTGTCTTTTACATTCTTCACAACCTGTTCCATGTATCTCATACGAGGCCTGCCTTTTCCATTCTTCCCGTTCATTTTTCCCTCAAAGATAGTCTTCATCAGGCCATCATGTCTCAAGATATGGGCGATTAAGTTTTCCCTTCTTCTTTTTAGAGTTGTCAGCAGACTTCTCTTTTCTCCTACTCTTCTTAGCACTTCCTCGTTACTTACTCGGTCGATCCATTTAATCTTCAGCTATTCTTCTGTAGCACCACATTTCGAATGCTTCTACTCTTTTCTTCTCCACTGCTGTCATCGTCCATGATTCACTGCCGTAAAGAAAAATGCTCCAGATGTATGTTCTGATGAACAGTTTCCTTACTTCTATGCTTGTATTTCCTGCTTTAAGTAGATTCTTCTTTTGAAGGAATGCCCTCTTTGCCTGGGCTATTTTACTCACTATTTTTTTCTTGCTTCGTCCATCGTTGGTTACTCGGCTTCCTAGATAACAGAACTCTTTAACCTCTTCAAGTTTTTGTTTTCCTAGTTTGACATTGGTTTTCGCCTCTTCTTTCTTGCTGCACACCAATATCTTAGTCTTCTTCTTATTTATCTTCAGCTGATATCTGGCTATAGTCCTTTCCATTGCTGTAGCATCTTATTCAGCTCCTTCTCTGTCTCTGTTATTAGAGCTATGTCATCAGCGAATCGTAGTATACTGATTGGTTCTCCGTGGATGTTCACTCCAGAACACTTCTCCTTGACTTCATTTATGGAAATTGTTAGTATCGGTAGTATTTAAGGGCTTAATACATGCATCATGCACTACAGAATACTCTTAAAATATTTCCCCTAACTATCCCTTTGCTATGCTGCCTATTCTGTTCTCTTATAGTACGGGGGAAAAATGCCATTCTGAATCTATCGGTACGACAATCTATCTCTCTAATCTTATTTATCTGGTCGAATCCAGCATAATACTCTGCTGTTTTTAATATGTGCCTAACATCTTCAGTAAAGCTATCTGATTGAAATTTCTATAAGAGTACTTTAACTATCTGTAATTAAGCCTACGTTCTGATAATGATTCCCACCCTAATTCCTGTATTAATTTTGATACACTACTAAACCTATCGTAACACCTTTTAACGAACCTAGCTGCTCTACGCTGCACACTGTCTAGTTCTCTGATCAAACCTAATTCATTCGGATCCCATACACTGGCTGCATACTCAAGGTGGGGTCTAACTAGTGAAAAGTAACATCGCTCTTTTGTCTTCTCATCACATTTCCCAAGTACCCTTTTTATAAATCCTAGCCTTCTCTCCACTCGGCCGCATATTTCCCGGATGTGTCTTCCCTACGATAAATCCTTAGTGATTCTTACACCTAAATATCTAACGGTTAGTAAATACCTAATAGTTAAACTTCAGAGGACTCGATCGAACGTAATCGACCCTAATGAGAGCAGCTCCTCTACTTTTCATCTCTGGAGACTCTAGATTCCGTGACAGCGCTGGTAAGTGGACCGTCAAGCAGTGGCTCAGGATAGAGATGCATCTCAATAAACGCCTGCCATCAAATAGTCGGCCTTTGAGTGAAAATTCACTGTAAAACCGTCTTCTCTTTTGCTGGCGGTGTTCTAGAGGTAATGGATGCAATATTGCGATTGCCATTCTCCCAGCCATCCGACATGAATAATAATAATAAAAGAAGGTCTTTATTGGGGCGAGATTGAGACAAAACTGTCCCTTCTGCCATCTAACCCCTCTTCAAAGTAAATACATAAATCATATAGTGATCAATACCTAAAACAATTACAATCTGAGGTTAAAAAAATCAGTAAAGAATACACTTATAGGAATTAAAGAATGATAAATTAATACAAAAGAAATATATATACACAATATATCAATATTACATATCAAATGGTCTGTGAAAGAATTTACAATGTGGGAAAAACGTGAGGATTATTATGCTTACATCCTTTACGCAAAATCCCACTGCAGGAAAACACCCACACAAGAAGGGGGGTGTGAAAAACCTGCGAAATCCTACTGACAGTAAACCTAGTGTTTAACAATAGCTCAATTATAATAGCATGTACGTAAGAAAATTAGTAGAAAAAATGAACAGAGGTAGATAGAGAGGTGTCTTCTTTGGGGCGAGATTGAGGCTCTAAAGATCCCCTTGCAGCCCCTAAGCAGAAGAGAGGGAGGGTACATCAGGAGGCGTGCATATGCTCCACGGTCGCGTCTCTCCCGGGCGAGTGTCCGTTTTTCATCTCCGGACCATTAATCCGAGCGGACGGCAGAGCGCGATATACAAATTGGCCGTGTCACGGGGTCTTTCCCGAGTGGAGTCCCACCAAGGCGGGGCCTAATGGAAGCACCGCGATTTTCACTGTCGCCGAGAGACAAGTGAGCTCGTCGTTGCGTGGGTGGGGGGAGGGGAAATAGAGAGAGAGAGAATGCGTGTGCTCCAATGCTAAGGAGAGGCCGTATTTCATATCCGCACGCCGTCGGCACACCTCTGCTCCCAAGGGGAGAACGACGGGGCGCACAATGTTAAAGCATAACCGTGTTTCAGCCAGGCTTATTTCTAATTTACTTTATGGCGCTATAATTTTTAAATTACATGAGAGAAAAAGTCACTGCAACTTTGACCTGTTTAACTAACGGTGACCTTAGTTTCTGTAAACCTATAAATGATGTTTCAATATTTCAACAACGCATTACGTTTTCATTCGCATCGTAAACTCCTCAGTAATTTACGGAATTTTAATCATTTAGGAGATTGGTGATAGTAAATAACTGATTTCAATGCCTATAAATAATTCTAACATAACAATAAATAGTAATCTCGTTAATAATATCGTGAATATGAAAATATATTAAATCAATAATACGAAAATAAATTAAATATGTGCATTGCGCGTCCTGTCCTTGACTGCTCTTATGGGAAGGGAAGGGAGTGGAGGGGGGTTCTCGGAAGGTCTGATCGCACAGATGCTGTCGCAATCGCTCCTATTGGCAGAGCCAGCTGTGTAACCTCCCCATTGCGATAAGGCGAAGTAGCTTCGCGGGCTAAGTTGTGATTGGACGTAGTCGTTATACGTCATAGGTTGCACTTTTCCGAAAGGGTTAAAAACATCTGTTTTTCGCGGATTATAACTCGATAAGTAATTGACGGATCAAAAAAAAGGAAAAATAAGCGTCTTTTTATTTTTCAAACTCTATCAGATTCGGAAATAAAAATACATGGTAAACGAACCCATTCCCTGAGCATTGCGTGAATTTGGCCCATAGCCGTAGCCGGCCGGTAGCCTAGGAACCCACGAACAGGAAGTGTAGGAGCATATAAGATGACTTATCAATGGACCATATTCAGCCTAGACGGCAATTTTCAAGGTGTGAGCATTTCCATCACAGGTAATTAATACACGTTTTCCAGGGACTCTGGAATGCAACACTAATTCCAGGGGGGTTATTTTGTAATCTCACCTTTTTCATGACTCTTTGCGGGAAGGCGGGAGATCCGTTTCACTCTCTTAATGATCGGGTCACGAACGGTTCGTGAGTTGTTGAAGCTTCTGTCGGTAGCGCTATCTGTTGCCGATCTCGTCTACTTTGATTAAACAAACGAGTGCCTGGCAACGGAGACCGCTTTCTTCAAAAATGGAGGAATACGGTGAAGGTGAGGGAAAAATTGTTTGTCCCTATCATTTTAATCATTCGGATGACCCGTCAAGATATTTCATGTCCGATAATTTCCGTTATACCAATATTGGAATTTGCATTTGTTTCTCGCTAGATTTTACGTTAATAGTGTTTTTAGAAATCATTTGTTGATAATATACAATTCGTGATTTAAGAACGTTTAAGTTCTTCACGTTGTGCAAATTCCAAAAATACAATTTAAAATCGTTTGTAATATCTTTCTCGCTCTTGCTTGTTTTTCCAACTCAAGCTTCAAGTGGAAACGATGGTGGCTCCATGTCACGTTCTTTATGAAGATGAGATGGGAACTAATGGCAGGCGGAGATAATGAAACGGATCAAGAGTCGAAAGATACGGATCAGAGCGGATGAATTGTCTAAAAGACCAGCACATGACCGGCAGTTCACCGGTTGAGATCCGAAGATGGTCACGCCGCCTGGGTGGCGGAGTTTAACTACGAAAAAGTGACCTTTTATGACGTATTCTCACTAAAGTGAGATTACAAAATAACCCCCCTGACATTCTCTCTATGTCTCGCAATCACTTTCTCTGAGATTTTCAAATTAATTCAAAACTGACATTTAATATTCACGTAAAATGCGATTCCTCAATCCAAAATATTTGTGTAAAATGAGTACACTTATGTACATGGATTGTAATTGATTGTAATTCCGTTTTCTTTAACTAAGGAAGCCACCCTATCATGTGAATCCCTCGAGAGCTTGGATCCACTGATAATCTTTCACGGTTGACTAAGATTAAAATGCAAGCGCACTCGGCAGTTATTAAACAACTCCTACCGTGACACATGATTTTAATTCTTTCGCCCCGGCAGAGACTGTGTGCAAGGAGATAATTTCACTGCATACCCCACGTCAAGCACAGAGATACGAATCGTTGTCGAACCAGCATAATAATGGAGAGCTGTATGGGAATAATTAACTTATACCTGAAACCAGAATTAACTTAGGAAACAAAGTAGACCTCCGGGAAACAGAGTTTCCAATTTAAAACTATGCACTACACATTGAGAGAGTTACGCCAACTTGAAAAAGAAAGCCTAAATAAGAGTAGATGGAATAAACGGTTGATGCTAATTCAGTTCCAAACCCATTTAAAGTTTCCATTATACTTCCTCCATCTCTTAGAAGATCAAAGGTCTTAATAAGCATAAAGTTATGAAAATAACTCTAAACCTATTCCTTTTCCGAAAACGAATAAAAACGCTTCTGCAAAAAATGTATCCTTTTTCCTTCAGAGTGGATTTCATCATCGGACAAAAAGTAAAATATTAACAGCCAATAATCGAGTACATCTACGTATTATCCTACCAGCCACTTCGAAGGTGCGTGGCAGTGGCTGAACTATCGCCAATCCTGCATTACGTGTACTGGAACGAATAGCATCAATTGTCCTGAATGAGAGTTTTTAAAGCTCACCTTTACACAAAAAGGGAGATTTTTATTGCTACTACACTCAATCATTATTCATTTCATCATTCACTTAGAAGATCTAACTGTGACCCTATAGCGATAATATGTCACCCTATTATCTAGCATGTTTCCATGCAGTAGCCTAGTTGCATGTCAATAGTGCATGTTTGGAAATCTTCACCCCCTGCCACACACCATTGCGGTGGCTTGCACGGTATCGCGTAGATGTAGATGAAGATAAAATCTTTAACACAAATGCGAAATGTCTTGTGATTGACTCCTGTGTTTAAACACAATTTGAAATTCAAAATTGTGGATAGAAAAAAGTGTAATTACACAATCAAGGTTGTCACCCACAAGGAACCAGACTGGAGAAGTCCGAGAGTCCAGGAGTGTGATCTGGAGTGCAGTCGGCGACAGCTCCCGGGAACCCAAGTGGGCTGGCGCCTGTGCTGTGTTAGGCGCCGGGAGACAACATGGGGGAAGGGGGAGCGCCGAGTGATAACTTCCTGTGGGTAACGAACAACTCCGCAGGCGCGGTAATTGAATGAAAATGAATTATCTCAGTCAGGCTGGGAGGAAGGGCAAGTGGTAGGACGAATGAAGGTACGGACGCACGAACTCAGGCACTTAACAGGACGGCCAGAAATACTGCACATAAAACCGTTCTCTCTTATTGACGCAAGAAAATGAAATGAGAATAAAGAATTACCACAGAGAAGAAAACCATGAGTTCCGGGTTCGAACCTCGGTCATGAGTCTTGTTTTCCCTTGTAGTCATGTAGCCTTCTCTCCGGCTTCTTCCTTTCCTTTCTTGATTTACACAATACAAGTTTCGGGAGACAATGCAAAATCTTGCCTCTCTCCTTTCTTTATTCTTGCTCTTTCACTGCTGGGTACCAACTTCATCACACATACTTGGTTTTCACACAAACTGCAATTACTTCTTCGGTCATTTTACGACACTTTGGCCGTGCCTTTTAGAGTCCCAAGCGTTGAATTCCAATCCACGTCATCAAAAGACTTCTCCAGATCCACAAACGCACTGACCGTTGATTTGTTCTTCTCCATTCACTTCTCTATGAGCCAAACTGCCAGCATTTCCTCTCTTGTGCTCCTCTTCATCCCGAAACCAAATTATTCCTCCTCCAGCAACACCTCGGCATGAAAATTGCCAATCTAGAAACCTTAGTCATCCGTACATCTGCTGCGTCAAATTCCTATCTCAACCCTGGGCCTTATGGCAATGTCTCTTGTCATTCCTTCAAGTTATTCCTCAGCATTATTTAGGCAACTTTTATTTTTCTATGCGCAATGTTTTTGGTACATCTTCTTATGGATATTCCGTCCACAGTTATCTTGCTTTCTTCGCATTACAACTGATTCGTTCCTCATTCTTTTGTGGCATAATTGCCATTTTCTATGCATTGCATTTTTGTGCCTTATTCCCTCTTCAATCAGTCATATGGCTTCCCACGTTATTCAGGGGCTCTTCTTGATAATTATTCCTTTCCAGAGAACTTCCTTTTACGGCGTCCTAGACTCCGTCGTTTACATTTCTTCGTTTCTAAGACACCGATTTCTTTCAGTCAGGTCCCCTGCCACATTCTTTCCCACTGCTTCATGAAAGACCAGCTGATGTTGTGTCTTCTTCAACTCTTCTACTTGCTATATCTTCTTCATTATTTTCTTAATTTCCTTAATTGGAATTGGCATATAGCTCTTCATCACCACCAAATTGTGGTTAATATCGGTATCTGTCCTGAGAAGAGTGGGAGAAAAGAGATGTCTGCTGAAAACTCTAAAAAGAAGAAGAGACAACTTAATCGGCCATTTCTTGAGACACGATGGCATGATGAAGACTATCGTCGAAGGAAAAGCGAACGGGAAGATTGGAAAAGGCAGGCCTCGTATGAGATACATCGAACAGGTTGTGAGGGATGTAAAAGAGAAGAATTACGTCACAATAAAAAGGTTGGCCGATAGAAGAATCGAGTGGAAAGCTGCGTCAAACCAATCGTTGGATTGTTGACCAATGATGATGATGATTGGTATCTGCCCTAGGGTAACTTTTCCAGGTATTCACCTGGTTCCTTAATCTCTGCTTCAGTAAAATGTTATCATTTTAAATTATTCTTCTGTTTGCTACGAGCATTTCATTTGTATTTCTTCTTCGTTGTAGTTTTTAAACAACGTGCTTGCCAACACAAACTTCACAATTCCATAATTATCTCTTCTCTCTCAGTTCGATATTCCAATCCACATTTTCCAGTGATTCTTACGTCAAGACATTTGGCTCCGATGATGTTCCTATTTCCTACAGCAATTAAGGCTTACTGCATTAACTTATTTGTGGCGATTTATTAACATTGGCGATGGCAATTTTCTTTACAGAAACACTATGCAAACGAAAAATAATGCGTTAAAAGATGCATATAATAGGGGTAGGCATAGCTTTCCTTTGCATAAATCCCTTACTGAGGTAATTTCACAAAATTTCCGAACTTTTAATGATGAAATCCAAATTTTCAATTCTGACGACAACGAAACCTGCGAAGGAAATCAATTTCAAGTTGTCGAGAGGCCATGGCTGTTTTTCCCCTCGAGACGCTACACTCCGAACTCACTGTGTTTCCACTCCCAAGGGTATTTTTAATGAGGCTCAAAGGATAATAGTTTTGACGTACACCTATTTTCTTTGCCAATTACTAACTCCGGGGATTACAAAGCCCTCATCTCCGTCAAATCCGGATCTCTGCTTCCAATTTGACCTTTCACTAATCAATACATCGCTCACATGGTGCACATACGTGCAAACTCTCACCTTTGGAAACTGATGACTAGGTATCTTATCCTATCGTAAGCCTTCGGGAATATATTATACAGTAGAACCTCGATAAGAAGAGTCTCAAGGGGATTAGGGAAACAGTCTTGTTATGGAGGTGCTCCTTTTGTTGAGGGTCGTGTTATCAAGGTTATTTTGGATATCAGTCGTGTTATCGAGGTTGATGGAATCACTAAATCCCTTCACAAATTTTAGTGAATTTTAGAGCTACCCTGGTTAACACGTTTTGTTTTAAAGTATAATTTATAATATTGTTACATTGTGTAACAAAGTTTGCAATACATTAGTAAATAAAATTCACGTTTAAACAAAAACACAATTTAATTTTCGTGTTATGATACAGTAATAAAAGTACAGTACTTTGTCATAGTTGAATGATTATCAAAAATCTAAAAGATATGATGGACACGGCAATAAACATAAATACGAATTCTTGGTCCCACATGGAGATGATGGATTCCCGCTTTTAAAGAGTGTCATAATTAGTCATTATTTTCGGAATTTAACTTCGTACACGCCATGGAAATCAGCTTATTCTCATCAAAATTTGCGTTTTTCTGAGGACAAAAGAATTATGACAAAAGCAACAAATGAAAAATTACTTAACTTATTTACTAGATCCATCCTTATTCTCGAAGTTTACGCAAAAAACTTTTGTTTAAGTAGCGAAGCAGAGTCTTCAAGTCAAGAGGCGTAGACGTCTGCAGAAGCGTTTTTGGCAGTGGTATCCGACAGCCTTAAAGGTTGACCCATTCATGTATAGAGTTGCGTTATCAAGTTTAACTTCTCAAAACGACTTGTTGTAGAGGTTCTGAGTTACGTTGTGAATAGTTGGAAAAAATCCGTGTTATTAAGGTTGTTTGGATAATAATAGTCGCGTTATAGAGGTTAATTTAACATCATGTGTTATGGCAATGTCAAGGGGATCTGAATGTTGCACTTGCAATTGAGGTTTTCGTGTTATTGAGGGTCGTGTAAGCGAGGTTCTACTGTATCATGCAGCGAAAGAGTGTTTTGATTTTTTCCTGTAAGGTAGAGATAATATTGGAAAAAATATAATTCAGGTGTCAACATCGTAAACCTTCACTCCAACTTGCGCTCCAGTGATCCATTTCGCCTTTCTGATCTGTTAGCGCATAATCTGGGAGCAGTGTATCAAATACCAAAGGCCCCTGCCAACAAATCAGACTCTTCTCGCGCTGAGAGACGCGATGGGATGTGGTTAAAACAGCGGCTGCCAGAGCGAGCCACTCGCCCAAACTCACGGGACATCAAACGAAATGCCATCAATCGCGCTTCCACACGATGACCCTGTCCCTGGAGGGGTTCGCTGTGGAGGGGAGGGGGGAGGGAGGGAGAGGGAGACACTCGCGTACAGAGCCCGGAAAAAAACAGAACGGATCACCGTCAGTAAATCGTCGAGGAAGAAAATAATGCCCTCGGCGAGCAATCTAAAGGGTTGAAATTCGTAAAAAAAACGGTTAAAACGATGTAAATGAAATTCGTTTAAAAAGAACTTTTGATCCATCACGAGAGTTACGGCACGTCGCAAAAAATAAAGAAGAGTTGGACACGCGATCGATGTTGAAAAAGGAAAAAATTGAAGTGCAAGAGTGACGATCATTGCCCCCTTTAATCGTTCCATCGATTCCCGTCCATATCCTCCCATCCACACCCTCGTTTTTGCCTGTTCGCAATGTTGTCAGTCGTTTTGTTCCGAAGGTCGAGCAAGGACAAAGGAAAAATGAAAAGAAGATCGTTTCTCTGATTAAGCCCGCAAACTTGCGAGCGCGCTCCTCTGCCTTCTTTTATTTTTTCAAGCGACGGTCGTGACAAAGCGTCGTTCACGGCAACGTCACTTACTAGGTGCTCTATTCTTCCGAGCGTGATACGCGGCCGTAAGCTGTGGTTGAAGCTCGGCGGCCTCCACGAAACGGTTAACAGCGCCCTCCGGGGATAGCTTCATTAATATCGATGTTCCATTGTTCCGTTTAAAACAAGAGGGAGCGTGTGAAGGTGGAGTAACCGGAAATCACACTCCATGCGCTCCGAGGAACAGGAAAAATGAAAGTAACGCGGCTTTAACTGGCGTAAGCCCTCGATCCTATATCCGACGCACGAAACTCGTATACCCAACCAATTGGCACTTCCCGACGCAATGAACATCATGACCGCCATGCTTTTCCAGCACGCCTCGCCTCAAGATCATTGGAAGTGCTTCATTTTCGTGATGTGGGAATATATATTAATGGCGTTTCATCAACCGCAACCCTGAACATGCTTTTCCGTAAAATGCAAGTCTAATTTTTCTTCAGCATCTTTTAGCACCTGCGCAAGATAAGGACCGATATTGCTTCTTTTCTACCCTTTCTTAATTAATTTAACTTGAGCGTAGCTCTTCAGAGAATGAATATCTGTATATTTAATTAGTTTTACAGGACACGAAAGCATTTGATAATAGCAGTTCATCAACTATTTTTGTATCACTATCTTTATATTTAGTTCCGTGATAACTTATACGCTTGAATTGCAAAAACGTTGAAAAGGGTTTCCAACACCATAACGTGAAAATTAATGGGCAATACTGCTACCAAATGTATCAAATGAAATGAAGTCGTATTGCTAAGAAAAGAGAGAAAATGTGGAAGATGCATTCATGCAAAGGTGAGAAAAACAACTTCACGCAAGGAATGCTACGGAACAAGTGCAGGGAATGGCAAGATATAAATCATAACGGATAGCAACTTTTCATTAAAAATTAACGTAAAGTGAAGAAATGGGAGGAATGTCTGAAGCAACTACTTAATGGAAGCATTCTCATACGAAGGGTAATCACAGAGGGAAATTAAGTCATTAAGGATGATAAGGGAGACTCTATATTGATTTTGACAGTAGTAATGATCCTAAGGATATATTGTAATTGACGATATTCATGCTGAGGCAATAAGAACTGCATTAGTAAAGGCTGGGTCAAAAATTAATCCGGCAGCGCGCTTCCATATGAGATATGCACTAAACAAGACACACACGGACTTCGAGAAGAACGTCATTATCCTTATTCCTAAATAGATTAAGGTTGAGAAGTGGAAACTTTAAGAAGATAAGTCAGACGAAACATACCTCGAAGATACCGACAAGGATCATCTACAGAAGAATATAATGAAAAGAAGACGACTTTCTGGAGGATGTGATGGTGGATTCAGGAAAAGCAAGGGTACAAAAATCGGTCTTTATCTTGCACAATTACCAAACTATCGATGGGCAAAGAGAAGGAAACAGTGAGTGAAATAGCCCACCACGAGAAAAGGGAATTCTACCAACAGAAGAATCTACTTAATATAGGATATACAAGCTTGGTAGAAAGTATATACTTCACTCTAACGTACTTCTATACCCCTGTTACTTTATGGCAGTCAGACAAGGACATAAGAGCAGCAGAGAATCAAAGGCTGGAAGAATTCGAAATGTTGTGTTACAGAAGAAAGATGAAGATAAAATCTTAAAACAAATCACAGGAAAAGAAGAAATCCTAGGAGGAAGAGAGGAGAGATTACTTTTACATGAAGAGGTTAGCAAACTGGAGAATTGAGTGGCTTCATCTCCTTAGACAATCATTATGTTTTCAATTTAAAATGGTTTCGTCAAGCATGTGCATTTGATAGAATGTGAGTAAATAAGCAAAAACATATATCCGCGAGAAGTATATTACATGGAATGCAGCTCTCTCGTCGTTCGTGAAGTGGAAAACGTATTTCTTAGATTCATCGATCGTTTCTATAGAGAGAAAATAAATTATCCCTCGCCAATTTCAGGGCCAATATAAATAATCGTCCCTCTAGAATTATTTTCACTCGAGGATGTCGCCATTACTTCAGCGGATATATTGGCCTCTTATAGGCCATTTATGGGCACACTTTAGGACAGGTTGTGCCAAGGTTTGAATTTTTCAGGAAATGGATTTACATCTACTGATAAACCCTGCAAGCCACCTAGAGGGTGTATGGCAGAGGATTCAGAGAAGATCAGAACCTAAGATCAGCCTACTCTTTACAAATGGCGCCAATGGTACCACTAAAACACCAACCACACCAACCTTGTATCTCTTCAACACGAGTTAGTTTCAAGGTACTCCGATGTCCGGTATTTATAAAAATTTACTGCCTTCAATCTGTTGAAATAATATATTATGATCGCAAGACATGGTTGACTTATCATAGCTAACCTTTTAATATTAAGGTTTTGAGATTGTGAAAACATGTTAAGGGCTTCGTATTTCCCTTTCGGTATAACTCCATAAAATTAAATATGATGACGTTCACTCGAGCTATTTAGAGGTTCAGCTCTTTAAATGAGTTTGAATGAAGTGATCAGGTTACTAATAAGTACTTTCGTATCTTTTCCATATCCACCGCCATGGCCCCAGCGAAGTTGCATGCGCGATAAGCTCGATGATTAAACAGGGCGAGGAGGGGGCGGACTGGGGCAACTGGGGCGAATTGGCCTGCGCCGGAGCTGGCCCGTGATAGGCCACCGCCCCTTGGAGGGGGGGGGGGAGAAGGGAGGAGTGTCACGTGATCTACATCACGTGGGCGGGAGTCACTGCGGAGCAGGCACGGCGACGACGCACGAACGCGCGCTTTCTTCGATTTTCGAAACTTTAAGTCCTTGCGAAAATCCTCATTACATCCTTGCGAAATAGCCCCAAGAAACGAACTACAGCGCATGCAGCGAGGATCAGAAAGACTTGACAATGGGGTCGTTCACCATATTTATTTATTGCCGAATCTGATAGAGTTTGTAAAATAAAAAGACCCGTATTTTTTTTATCCGTCAATTATTTCTCGAATTATAAGCGGCGAAAAACTGATGTTTTTAACCCTTACGAAAACATGGGTGTGGTGCAACCTCTGACGCATATCGTCTTCGTCCAATCACAACTGAGCACGCGATGCCACTTTGCCTCATCGCAATGAAGGGGACACAGCTGTCTCTGCCAATAGCAGCGATTGCGGCAGGACCTGTGCGAGCAGACCTTCCGAGAACCCCCCTCCACTCACTTCCCTTCCCCTAAAAGCAGTCAAGGACGAGAGGAAAATGACGTCAATGATATCACATCCGCTTTTTCGGTTGGTTTTACCTTTTGCTTATTTAAATTTTTGACTTTTGATTTGTGAGTAGATTTTTGGTGAGTTTTTGGTTGTGGTTAGAAGATTAATTTTTTCACTAAAATTCTTTTTTTGTTTCCATCTGACGATTTCGTGTACAAAATTGCGATTTCGGTTCCGAGTAAACGCCCCCATTACATTGGCATAACCAGTATATTAAATGAACTTAATCGATATTAAAATGATGCAGCAATATCGAAAAGCAGAGACACGAGAGTTGCCAGGATTTTCCATGGCATTAAAACGCTCCAAGGTGAAAAAAGTAAAAATAAGACCCATTTGCGTGTCTATAGACGATTAAATTTAGGACCTCCCGCATCGCGTGCATATTAACTTGATTTTAATTACTATTATAATTAGTTTTCTACCACTTTAACAAGTGCACAATAAGTGTCATCAAATTCTCACAAGAATCGCAAAGGTTATTGCGTCAGGGTTTCTTGCAAGAACTCTGCAAAGATGGCTTGCAAGGTATTATTTAGACGTATATATGCCACGTTATGCTTAGAGGGTGGTGTGAACTAGTAGTCAGAGTTCGACATTGGAATGAGGTAAGTCTCCGTGTCGGTTCTACCGTCTAAATATATTTCCTCCACATCACTTGCTCGAGATTAGTAATCATACAACTCTGGCCCCACAGCCACCGAGTGGGTACACCGGGTTTAGGACGGTGGGTTGCCCCCGGATGTGGAGGCGAGATTGACGAATATACTCGTCGAATAAACAGTCTTGGACAAGAAGAGACGGCATTTCCAGGCGATGTTGCTCCACCTGCATTTTTCCCCCGTGCTATAAGAGAACAGAATGGGCAGTATAGCAAAGGGATAGGTAGGTGAAATATTTTAGTGTAGTCAGTAGTGCATGATGCATGTATTAACCCCTTAAATACTATAGATACTAACAATCTAGTTGCATGAGACACTATAGTTGCTTGTTTGCATGTTAGTAGTGCATGCCTGGTGATCTTCACCCCCTGCCACACACCCTCGCGGTGGCTTGCAGGGTATCGTGTAGATGTAGATGAAAGAGGAGGGATGGGGCCAACTAATGTTCAGGGAGGGGAGAACCTTGCGGTACACCGGCCGGGATAAGACCACCATCAATTCGTTCTTCGCTCAGATAGTAATGAGTATACAAATAATAACTACTGAGTAATAAATAAGGTAATTATAGTATTATTTCATAATAAAATAATTTACTATTGTAAGGTATGATAATACGCAAGTACTGAGTAATAAATGAGGTATGTGTTTATAAAAATGCCCATTTATGAGCCACATACATTGGCAGCGTAAAGCAATTCAGCGGGGTCTGGGAGACTATTGCAGACTTTGTTAGGGAGGGAGGGAGGGAGGAGGAGTTCATATAAAAGTGGAGCATCAGCGTGAGTAATATATGGACGGTCCCTCGCGTATTACAGCCATTATTTCTTGTTTTCCACCGCCGAAGGTTGGTCTCAAAGGACATCCACTTTCTCCCACGACGCCTACATTTCACACGACGCCACACTTCATGCTTCCTACCTCCCATCATTCTGTCATCAACGACCCGTTCTTCTCCTCCCTCTTCCCCGCTTACCCAACATTTTCCCCACAATTACGTCCCGAAAATTCTCTCACCATTTATAAATTTCTCCGCCCACACCTTTTCTGCCTTCTTCTAATTTCCTCAAGCAAATTCCTTTCCTCTCCAGCCGACTCCAGCACTTCCTCATTTGTCCTCCTTTCGATACTCCTTATCGCCTCACACCTTCTCCATGCCTACATCTCCAAACAACCGAGTCTATTTCATTTTCTTTCCTTAAAGTCCACATTTTCCGCGCAGTACAGCGCTACGCTCCACCTTAGACTTTTCAACCATTATTACCATGGGAACCACTATTAGGGCGTAGGTTAAAATGTAGATTGAATCTTTCAAGTTTTTTCATTTCTAAAATAAGTCCCTTGATATATATGATATATTTCACTTCCTGCACTTCCTTGAGTAACTGTTCCTCCTCGAAAGCAACACCCTGCTCTTCGTTTGTGCTACGACAGGGGCGTCGGAACTCCTTTCGCTGGGAGGGACCAACCTTGAAAAGGGCCCGGTTCTTAACAAAAGCTCCCGCTATGAAAAGGGACCGCATTTTTTTGCGGATAGGAGGGGTAAGAGACTAGAATTCCGCCAAAAGTGCATATTAAGGTGGTAGAATATGCGTCATAAGGGAAGAGCCAAGCTGGAAACAAGTGAAATTTAATTTTTATTAATGAAGACTCATTTCTCAATGGCCCGGGGCAAATTCTTGGGGCCGAATGCCCTCCCTGCCCCCCACTTCCGACGCCACAGTGCTACGAGATCCTCGAACAAGACGAAATCTCAAAGAATCCGCACAAGACAGACTTTGCTTGTTTGTTTTCTTAAGACGTGTTAGGTTCGTTCATGACGCTAGCGTGCCGGGAGGCTTTCTTACGTTTGCTCCTTTACTTGGAAAGAAAGAGATCTTTCAATGCAGCCTAAGGGTAAAATTTAGGGCACGAAAACCCATCGACGTCTGTTGCTGAAGCGACATTTTTTCTTCGCTTTCGCCCGATTGGCAATAACAACGTTTACGTGCAAATGTATTATTTAGCGGGGACATCGAAAGAGAGTTCCGCACGCATTTGAGAGCTTTGGAATGAATGAAAGCACTTAGCGTGACTCAACGCGTGGTCTCCGAGTGCAAAGGGAAGAGAGGGCGCCGCCGACACATCTACTTATTTTTAGTAGGTCCGAACATCCTGGGAGGGGCGGTGTACCTACCCTGCGGCACACAGTGGGACCAAATCAAAAAAAACCTAACCAAAATCGAAAAATGAAGTCCGCGTAAAGCGGCCAAAAATAGACGATAAATATCAATGATCATGTGCTCTTCAAGATAGTATACTACACGGAACACATAAAATGTCAGGATAATGTGTACGACGTGTCAAAGTATAGCATGTCAGTGTGATTTTGGCTGCCGTAACTTTCGCGTCAAAAACATGAATGTTCTTATCTTCATTGAAAATTTTCTATGCAATATTTCGAATTTTTAAAATTTTGATAAATAATTGGACATACGGGTGTATGCCGCGTCGTATATCGGATTTTGCCCCGACGTTTCGTGACCGACTGCTGGTCACTTTTTCAAGGGAATGATGGTAGTGTTTGGCGCTGCTGGCTTTTTATTCATTTCAAGTGTGAGAGGTGGGCGGAGGGGGTGAGGAGTAAGGACTGGAGGGGGAAGATGAGGAAATGCTGTGGATGACTGGGTTCCATGTACTGCTGATTTTCAATCCGGTGTCTCTGTTAAAATTGTTCTTGTTTTTCTTTATTTCGATGGCTTCACGGATGAGTCTCGGTTTAAAATGTTTTTCCTTGGCGATGACTTTAGATTTTTCAAAATCGATCGTGTGTCCCGTGGCTTCGTGCTCCGCTACGGCCGACTTCGTCGTGTACCCCAGTCGAATTTATGCTCTTCTGATCGAGTTTTGGCTGTGCGTCCAGTTTCCCCGATGTATTTCTTATCGCAAGTTCGGCAGGGTATTTCGTAGACTCCTTCGATTTGGAGTGGTGCCCTGTCCTTCACATTTCCCAAGAGGTGACGTACTTGGATGTGGGGTTTAAAAATGGCCTTTATGTCCAACTTCCGAAGGATATTGCCGATCTTATCTGTGGTTACTTTAACGTAGGGGAGGAAGGCTTTCTTTTGGCTAATGATGTCTGTATCTTCGGATGTCCTCCTGTTGTCCTTGTTGGTAATCTTTTTAAAATTGCGGGATATAGCTCCGTTGTCGTAACCGTTAAGACGTAAGATGGACTTCAGCTTCTTTGTTTCCAAAGGTAAATTCTTCGGGTCACTCAGTCGGGTTGATCGTTCAATAAGTGAGGTCATAACCGCGTTAAGTTGGGCCGGGTGATGATGAGAATTAGCATGGAGATACCGATTTGTTGACGTCGGTTTCCTATAAACGGCATGTCCTAGGCTTACGTTGTCATTTCTCTCCACCAAGACGTCGAGGAAAGGCAGTTTTCCTGCTGATTCTATTTCCATGGTGAATTGGATATGGCTATTTAGGTTATTTAAATATACGAAAAATTCTTCTAACTTCTGCCGACCATGCGTCCAAATGATAAAAGTGTCATCTATGTACCGAAGCCAAATTTTGGGTTTATGCTCTGAATTTTTAATTGCGAATGTTTCTAGGTGTTCCATGTAAATATTCGCCACTGCTGGAGAAATGGGTCCCATCGCCGCCCCTGAAACTTGTTCGTAAAAATTGTTCCTCCATCGGAAGAATGTGCTTTGCAGGCAAATTGATGTCAGAGAAGCAATGCTCTTGTTAAACTTTTCTTCTATTAGTTTGACTGCCTCCTCTCCAGGTATATTCGTGAAAAGTGACGTGACGTCACTTTTCACGAATTTTCACTTTTAAAATTTTACCTAGAATAACACTACCTTTGCGTAAAAATGACTTTACTTTACTTTAACGTTTGTTTTAACGTGTTTAGATTTTTAATTAGAAAGTGCTGTTTTTAAGTTAAATTTAATTTTGAATGGCAATTTTCGTTTTGATCGACATCTGCCGACGCGAAGTTACCTTGTCTGTTATTTATACTCTGTATAAATCTGTTATCTATAATCTACAGACTCTACATAAAAGTCTGTTATTTATACTATACATTACATAAAAGTCTTGTTATTTATACTCTACTCTATCACTCAGTACGCGTGATAGAGTAGAGTATAAATGATAGACCTTTGATGAAAATTCTTGCAGATTTTTGCAGTTTTCATTTTACCCACTACATTTCTTCGTGAGTGCCCCGGTCGCTTCGTCGCTGCCGCGGGGGCCGCCATTTGCCTCTATGTGGGGAAATGGTGAAATTTTCAAATACACGCAGAGAGAAATTTCAGTTTAGCATCTTCAGTAAATAATATACATGTTGTACGCTAATATCACCCATACCTATTGAAATAGGTTATGAATTAGCTAAAATTTGAGAATACTCTTATCACATATTTTCGTCTCCGTTAATCATTTGGCCATAAGGTGTACATGAAATTGAGACAGAAGATACGAAATATCTGTATGATCAGCCTTCCTTACATAGTGGTCTTATGACCTGACGATCGCCCATAGGCACAAGGCGTCCGCCGTGGCTGGCGGGGAGTGGGGGAGAGCACGGAAGAGGGCGTTGTCGTGCAGCGGCAGGCGCCAAGTGGGCAATATAATCTGCTCCCTTAGATGTTGCCCACCCTTCTAGGTTTTACAGCCCTTTCCTATTACTCTAATCCTCAGTAACTCTCCGCGGATCTCTTTTACATGTCTACTGCGACAAATACCAGTTAGAACCTAACCTTAAAAAGTGTGTGGCTATTAATTTTGGAAGGAGGAATGCTTCGATAGAGCGGTCCTATAAAATTTGTTACACGAAGATCGAAAGCGTCGAAACCATAAGGTATTTACGAGTAACAACCACTAAAGATTTATCGTGGGCAAGACACATCCGGGAAATATGTGGCCGAGCGAAGAGAAAGCTAGGATTTATAAAAAGAGTACTAGAGAAATGTGATGAGAAGACAAAAGAGCGATTTTACTTTTCACTAGTTAGGCCCCAGCTTGAGTATGCAGCCAGTGTATGGGATCCGAATGAATTAGATTTGATCAGAGAACTAGACAGTGTGCAGCGTAGAGCAGATAGGTTCGTTAAAAGGAGTTAAAGATAGGTTTAGTAGTGTATCAGAATTAATACAGGAATTAGGGTGGGAATCATTATCAGAGCGTAGGTTAAAGTACAGATTAAATCTATTAGAGAAATTTCAATCGGATAGCTTTACTGAAGATGTTAGGCACATATTAAAAACACCAGCGTATTATGCTAGACTCGAATATATAAATAAGATCAGATAGATGGATTGTCGTACCGATAGATACAAAATGGCATTTTTTCCCCCGTACTATAAGAGAACAGAATAGGCAGCATAGCAAAGGGATAGGTAGGTGAAATATTTTAGAGTGGTCTGTAGTGCATGATGCATGTATTAATCCCTTAATTACTATGTAGATACTAACAATTTAGTTGCATGAGACCCTATATGCCAATAATGCATGCTTGATGATCTTCACCCGCTGCCATACACCCTCGCGGTGGCTTGCAGGTTATCGCGTAGACGTATATGTACAACTCTCTTGACTCCTTTTGGCCACCCTTGTTGCCGCTTGCACGCACTAACGGAACCCTTCGTTGTACTTCGTTGGGGGATTTTCTGGTTGTGTTCGCGTGTCGTATTCAGTTGTTTTTTCGAGTGTGTCCAGAGAACATCTACTGAAAGATTTTCAGCAATAAATGTTTACTAATATCTAACTAAACTTTATTGACCACGAGTTGAATTTATTTGCTAGTTTCTGATACCTTTCATGTGCCGAGGTTTTAGCAAATGTACATAAGCGTAGAAACATTCTTTAAACAAATTATTAAACTTTAAACATCGATTATAGGATAGAAATATATAATTTTGTAAATATATTTTGGTTAACGCATGGATGGAAATATTTGACGTAACAATATCTCGTCATATGAATTAATGGTGCAGTTGTTTTCAATTCTACCCATTCCGTGCATTAATTTATGAATTAATAATGAATTATTTTACGTCGAATAAAAAATTAAATCTTTAATTGTATTTTATTAAATGGAAAATATTATTTTACTCTCTGCTTTGCTAATTTCGTTTTTTTAAATAGTGAAGTTTAGACTAGTACATTATTGATGATTCTTTTTTATGCATAATATGTTGTGCATGTTTGGTGAGAATTCACCCCCTGCCACACCTTTATGGAGACCTGCAGGATATTATGTAGAAGTAATCTAGTTGCCACACTTATAATTCCTACTATATATTCAAATAAATGCTCTAAAGGAATTCTGAACTGTTAACGGAATAATGCTTTTTCTGCAGGTTTTAAGTTATTATATTTCCTTTTTAGCATAAAATACATAAAATATACTGAAAAAAGAATGACGAAATCAAGTATAGCAGCTCATAATACTATAAGAACGCTCAAAAAACGTAGTTTAACCCGAAAACGACGGAGTAATTAATTTTGGACAGTTTTTTTCCAATCGGTCCCACTGTGCGGCAGTGGCTGTCACCGAAGCGAAGAGCAGGTTACAGGTCAAAGGTTAAGAGCGGCACCAAACATTCGAGAACAAATGACGGCGTCCAGACCCTCTCGTCACCATTTGCCATTCACGGAACTTCCTCCCCTTGGCAACAGAAGCGCAACTCTTTGACAATAAGAACATATACCTACTGACTACCCTGCACGCCAACTCATGGGTGTGAGTAGGGGGTGAGTTATCACTAAAACATGCACCGTAGTTTACGTACACGACCTGCCTAACAAGTGATGTCTACGAATACCACGCGGGACACAAATTGGTAATTCTACTTTTCATCCAGCATGCAAAAAAAAAACATTTAAAAACACTGCAGTAATGCATTATACAAATAAGTGTTTAGTTCAGACATGTTTAAATCATTAAAAAAAATCTCCATTTTGTGTGTTTCATTGATCCATATGTATATAATGTGTGCAATCTTATTTTGCTGTTAAGGTAAATTTATATTATCAAAGCATTATGGCGTGAGGGGTGTTGATGTTGCTATGGCCACGAAATGTTTGGGGGAAGAACTAGGAGAACTAGAAGAATAGGAATCCGTCTGTGGTGCATCCACGGTGCATCGCATTTCCTCAAGTAAAATAAAACGCCGTCCACATTTTGGCGGAAAGGAAGAATCTCGCCCAAATGCCCACAATCGAAACCCCCTTTCTCCAGCCTAAGTCTCATCCTTTGCGTGTGCTGAGGCTGTGTGACAATTAGTCTTTATTCCAACCCAAGTATATTGCCACTACGGTCTTCCATTAACCACTGCTAAGGTCATTTCTCACCATCATTAGGCTTGGAATCTATTTAGGGAATTCGAGAAACGATCCTCACCTTTTAAACATATCTGAAAGAAGTAATTGAAGAGTATCCCTTCAATGACACCGCTCGGCGGAGATGACGAGGATTGATGTTTCAACTTGCGATAAAGGACTCCAAATGAACGCAATATTATTTACAACAGATTCCTGCAATGCATGGAAAGGAATGGAATCGATTATTTCAAAGAGCACGGTTCCCATGGCACTGTTTGATGGGCAGCCGTGTCAACTTCTTCAGGGGCCAGATCTTTCCTCACTGATCCATCTTTCGTCACGTTTCTGAAAAACATTTTAACTCGCAAAAACTTGATATTTCCATTAACGAAATGCGGCTAACGTTAAGAGAAGGGCGTAGTGGGAATAACTCCACATGATTCGTGACCTTAAATGCACGAAAAATATTTGTGCAAGCCAAGAGCACGCTCAGTTGGAAAGAACTGGGCCTCATTCTCAAAATATCGTCAAAACATTCATCATCGTCACCATAAGACAACAGACCTAAGATTAGTTCCACGTATCTCTCCTCTCGTTTCTCCCATCAGCTTATCTTTTCTTTCTTACGTAATTCTTCTCTTACATATCCTTCATTACTTTCCCCATACATCTCATGCTTTGCCATTCTTCCCGTTCATTTTTCCTTTCACGATTGTCTTCCACCATGCTCATAATATAGCCGCTAGTTAAAATTTAATTAATAAGTGAAAAACTGCATTTTATTTAGGCACCGTTATGGAGAGATTCCACCGCATCATTTCTGAAACTTTGTTATTTTTCCGGCATAAATATTATATTTTGTTCATAGGCAGCAAATAAAAATACTTAGTTACGGCAATATTCAGAAATGTTTATTGTTAAGTGATAAAAATGTGGTTATCGAAGATAGGACAATTTTAAATATTCTCTGCTAAAAAAGAGAAGGGAGTAAGAGTACTTCTAAGATCCCAGGAATGGAATTAAAAATAAATTAAGCCCTCTGGCTTGGATGGATTAATGCTACTCTGGCGCTAATATGTAAAAAAAAATACCGGCTGTTTTTCATTTCATTCGTTTAGAAATCCCCGAGCCGAGGGTAACAAGCAAAAAACGCTGGAAAACCTCACTGAGGTGGACTTAAAGAGTCCAAACAGACGGAAGAGGAGGCGCATAATCCACTTTTCATGCCGGGAGTGACGTCCCCTTCCGAGTGACGAATACTGTTTACTTTGAACTCAAGAGAATCTTCATCTCCTCCATTTGACTATACATATTGCAACTCAGATCACAAATAAAAAATGTAAAAACTAAAAGAAAATATAACCTCGGTATTAGAATTCTAAAAATGGGAAATAAAATTATTTTAGGAGCATTCAAAGAGTTCACACATATTTCTGCTTCAATATCAAAGCACATATTAAAGTGAGAGCGATGCATCCCGCGAAGCAATTTCCCGCGCATGGCACACGGCATTGGCTTGGCCAGAATATCACGCGCCGTGCCTCAACACAATGAAGGTCGAGATTCACTATCAGATCGAAGGGTTGAAGTACAAGCAAAAGCTCTCGAAAAAATTTAAGGCGCATACGTTTCTGGAGATTCTGTAAAAAATATTGCAAACCATATCGCTTATGCTAAATTATAGCGATAAGATCAGAGAGAGAAAGAGGGTTAAAATATAATTTTTTTGAGTAAGATAAGGGAAAAACACATTGCACTAAAGAAATCAGCCTGCATGATAACTAGAAAAGTTAGATAACGTAGATAGTTACTTTCTTTTGCAAGTATGTTAGAGAATCTAAATATAGTACAATTCCTTTTGCTTGTGTTATTGACGAGTACGAGTGAATAGGGGTTAAGGGCCTAGCTACCTTGAAACACCGGGTCCCGTCACATGACCGAAGTCAAGCAACGCTGGGCCCGGAAATTGCAAATTTACCTCTATTCATTAGGTTCTTCCTTGAAGGGTTGTATACATTTATGCTTACATTCGTTGAGTTGTTTATGTGAACGAAATATCCAAATAAAATGGTTTAAACTCAAAGTCTATCCTTGTTTAAAACAAAAATATTCAACCATAGATTTGACTCTTTATTATATAACAAAAGGAAAGTTTGAAAAAATAACGATATTATCCACTGAGTATGAGTTACGCCGAAAACCAGAGGTCACTAATACCATTGCTGTTCCGTAAATATATAAATACGTTATACAACTAGGCTTCCGAAGAATCCTGGTAGAAGGACAACGTGGGTGCAGGCAATGCGAAGAAGGGATTGGGTGCTTTCAAATAGAAGTGCTCTCTGCTCTGAGCTCTTCAGAGAGCAACATTTTGACCGCACATCGGTTTCAAGTGTGAAACTCCGAGATGGTGTTGTCCCTTCAGTGTTTCCTGCATTTCCCTCCTATCTTCAAAGAGACTAATCTGTGAGTTTTCATTTAAGAAATATTACATTCCTGTAATCATTTCTAATATGTCAGTAAATTGTGAGTTATGGATTTAATATGGCTATTATGATGTTTATTTCCGTATTGAATGACAATTGTATCTATTGTGCAGTTTAACTATGCATTAGTGAGCAACCAGTTATGTCCACCGAAGTATCTCAATTTACTTGTGACATGGAAAAAGGTGAATTGGCGATTATCGGCAAGATTTGTAAAAGGACGGTATGATAGCCTTATTAGCGTAACCAGTCTATTAAATGAATTAAATTGCGAATCATTGTCAGATCGCAGGTTGAAATTCAGACTTAATCTCTGAAACAAATTCCAAGACCATATTTTCAGTGATGATGTTAAAAATATTTTGCGAACCCCAACTTACTACGGTAGACTGGACCATAATTACAAAATTAGAGAAATAGATTGCCGAACTGACAGATTCAAAATGTCATTTTTTTCCTCGTACAATTAGGTATATGGATAACGGTAAATATGTCCAATACGAGTAGCTGCATGTTGGTCCTTATACCAATAAGGACTTGAAGCTTACCCAACTGATAGCATGTTTATGCATGTTTTCTATGCTATTTTTACCATTTTTGAAATAGTGAAGTTTAGAATAGTATATAAATACTAATCCTTTTTTATGCATGATATGTAGTGCATGTTTGGTGAGAATTCACCACCTGCCACACACCTTTATGGTGACTTGCAGGGTATTATGTAGATGTAGCCATTATTTTCATATGCAATTACAGTTGAAACGACATCCTAGAAAGGGAGCAAGGATGGATATGCCTGATGCATCCTCAGGAATTGGTTGAGCCAGATGTAGTGGTTCTGACCGATGAACCTCAGCTAGTGTCATCCTCATGAGGCTGAGCTGCAGCTATGCAAGGGGACAGATGTGTTGTGGTTCCTGACACACCGAGAAAGAAACTCCTGTTACTGAAGCTGAAGGGTGCCATGGGGAGACTTGCTTCTAAGAACAGGAAGTTGAAGGCTTTAAGGCTAAGGATAAGGCTAAAAAGTAAGGTTGCTACCCTACAGCATGTTTTGAGTGAACTTCAAAAGAAAAACCTTCTCAGTGACGAATACACAACTTTTATCAACTATGTTTCAAAGGAAATAAAGATCTTTTGGTGCGCCAGATCAAGAAAGCCAATGGTTTGAAAGCCCCAAATATGTATTTACCTGAGTTAAGAGAATTTGCAGCTTACTCTAAACTATTATTCCTCTAAGGCATACTTTTATGTGCGTAAATATTTTGATTCTTGCATGCCACATGCCCGTACTCTCAGTTGATGGTATGAAAGTGTTAATTTCATGCCTGGGTTTTGTAAGGACGCAAAATGCTTCATTTGACTGCTGAGAGAATCTGTTTTCCTCTGTTATATATGTTAATCTTGTAATGGGTGAAATGGCTGTAAAGAGGTTAGTGGAATTTGATGGGAAAGAGACTTGGGGTTGCGTACGTGGAAATTCTGCAGAGGATGACCAAATGCCTGTTGCAAGAGAGGCATTGGTACTTATGCTTGTTGGTATCAACAGCATCTGGAATGTACCCATTGGATATTTTTTTATTGATGGTCTTAATGGTGAACAGCGATGCTCTTTAGTTAAAGCTTGCGTAGAGTGGGTACATCAACCTAACATAAAAGTAACTTCCATGAATTTTGATGGCCCTTATGTAAATGCTTCGATGTCTAATAATTTAGGTTGTAACCTGATGGATTATAACAACTTGCAGACTTTTTTCGTGCACCCAGTCACTCAGGAGCCAGGGTCTATATTTCTTGATGCATGTCATATGCTTAAACCGGTCCGAAATACATTTGGGGACAAAAAATGTTGTTTTGATGGGGAAGGCCAAGAAATTCAGTGAGCTTACATTGAAAAACTTTAAAGGCTGCAAAGAATGGAAGGTTTGCATGTTGCCAACAAACTAAGGGTTGGCCACATTAATTACAAGCAGCAAATCATGAAAGTGAAGTTGGCTGTTCAGCTACTGAGTAATTCAGTAGCTGATGCCCTGTAATACTGCCATGAGAGTAAGATCCCTGGTTTTGAGGATGTTCAGGGTACTATAAAATTTATCAGGATGTTCAATCGACTATTTCATGTTTTAAATTCTCGGTCTCTATTCAATAAAGGTAGTAAACGTCCAATTGGTATTAACAATTATAATGAAACTAAAAGTTTCTTTCATGAAATAGATGTTAACATCCAGAAACTGAGGTTTAGTGATGGAACTTATTTTGTTAGAACGAGGGTACGTATGGTGAGTGTCCAGGCCATTTATGAAAAATGGGTTGACAATGAATCTGTTTTAAAGTACATATTAACTTATAAATTCAGCCAGGACCACTAGGAAATGTTCTTTGGGGTTATAAGGTCCATGTTTGGCCGCAATAACAACCCAAGTTACCGTCAGTTTGCCAGTGAATTTGAAAAAAATTTAGTGCACAAGGAGTTGATGGAAAACAAAAATAGTAATTGTGTGCCTATAGATCGGGTACCAATTCTGTGGTGCAGAAGATCGACATCTCTGTTAGGAGTATAATGATCGATGAATTTGACTCGGATGATGCAATGGAAGAGCATAATTATGCAATGGTTCCTGATGAGCTGATGGTGTCAGAATTCAAAATGGACATGATAAGGTACAATGCAGGATTTGTTGTTAGAAAAATTGAGTCCTCAGTCAATTGTGAAGATTGTTTGGGAGTTTTGAGAGCGAACAGCAAAGACTCACAGTCCTTGCTTATTGACATAAAAAATGAAGGGAGCCTGATTTATCCATCTCATGATGTAATTTCTGTCTGCATGAGCTCCGAAAAGGTATTAAAAAGATTTATATTGGAGCATGTGCAAGGTAAATGGAAGGGTTTTGAATAACCTTACGAGCACAGTCCTTGCCAACATGTTACATGGCAAACCATTCGAAACAATAAGTGAGCATGTTAATGATCAGCCCTTTCTGGAAAACAATATTTTGATGCTGATAAAACTGATTTCATTCTTGTATACATGAAACGGAGGTGCCATCACGAGGCAAGGGGAATGGCCTCCATAAATCGGTTGTGAGACGAAAATTAAATAAACTTGTTATTTTCAAAGGTCAATGATTGTATTTTAATACAAACAAGCTCTCATATTTGTCTACTGTTTTGTTAAGTTTAGATTCAATTTTCAATAAATGTTATCATACACAAAATGAAATACAGTGTTTTGATTTTGTAATGAGAACTACATATGATTCTTAAATTGCAGAGAAAAGATTAGATACCGGCATCGTCAGGGTCACAAAAAGTGAGTATATGAATCCATAAATCAACTTAGGTAAGTTGCCCCATTCTAATTTTGGCAATGTATGGCAGAAAGTATAATAACAATTTGCCATCACATGTCATTTGGGCCTATTTCATAAGAAAATGTTGACCACTATTGATACTGTGGATTCTGCTGTAGATTGTTTTTATGCATTAATATATGAGGCAATAGGCAGTGCGATCCCAAAATGTAGAAGTTACAGGTATGAAAAACCCAAGTGGTGTATTGGTGTACATTCGAACGTCGTGTTTCATCAGCAGTTTCCTCAAGTTTCTCACTATACCGCCGCTCACCAGCACAATGTTTTGACCGCAGTGGGCGTGGTCACTCATTCCCATCAACCCCTCCTTCTGCCATTCGTTTCTTTGTGTACTTGGGGCGCCCCTGTCGCCTCCATATCCTTCTAACCTCCTTGCTTCTTCTTCTACTTCTACATAATACCCTGCAAGCCACCTCAAAGGTGTGTGGCAGGGGGTGATTTCTCACCAAACAAGCACAACATATCATGCATAAAAAAGATTAGTATTTATATACTGTTCTAAACTTCACTATTTAAAAAAGATAAAAATAGCATAGCAAACATGCAAAAACATGCTGTTAGTTGGTTTAGCTTCAAGTCCTTAAACCAACATCCAGCTACCAATGTTGTCCATTGCTGCACTTGTATTGGATATATTTACCGTTATTCATATCCCTAATCGTACGAGGAAAAAAAGGCATTTTGAATCTGTCCGTTCGGCAATTAATTTCTCTAATTTTGTAATCATTGTCCAGTATACCATAGTAAGTTGGGGTTCGCAAAATATTTTTAACGTCATCACTGAAAATATTATCTCGAAATTTGTTTAAGAGATTAAGTCTAAATTTCAACCTGCAATCTGACAATGATTCCCAATTTAATTCATTTGATAGACTGGTTACGCTAATAGAGTAATCGTACCGTCCCTTGACAAATCTTGCCGATCTTCGATGCACTCGTTCAAGTTCGTTATTTAGACCGATTTCGTAGGGATCTCACACACTGGTAGCATATTCCAAATAATGTCTAACAAAGGAAAAGTAGCTGATATCTCGTATAATATCATCACATTTATTCAGTACTCTTTTGACGAATCCCAGTTTACGATTCGCTTGACCCATTATTTCACGTATGTGTTTCTTCATTCCCTTTGATAAAGTGACCAGCAACAGCCACTAAACGTCAGCTAACACACCTTTATAAGTACGCGGGGTACACGCGAACAACTAATATAAACAGCATGGGAACAGTTTAAAGTATTTCTTCAGACGTGGTTGAACCAAAACTCCACTGACATTGAAATCAAGATATGCCACGTAATTTAGGAATGAAAGACGATCAAGAAATTATTCAGCTAGTGGTTACTGATATCACAGACCTGGCTATCTTTCCCAGGAAATTCATCGTATCTTTCCCTGCAAGAACATAATCTCAGCACAAAATAATTTAACAAAGACAAAAAGGATTGTTTTCATGCCAAGAGAAAAAGCTCTGATGCGAGGATTATTGAAGCGGTGGCAAGAAGAAAAAATATCTTCCTTTCAAAAGCCGTTTTTCACATTCGTTAGCGCGGGAATTAATGCTGCAAAAAGGGTTCGCTGCCCCATTAATTCACAGTGAAAGATTAGTACGTTTGCCTCACAAAGAGACCGATTTATTTGCGTGTTGCTCACACTGTTCACTGGCTTAGATGCCTGGCCAGCAAAGAAATGAGTTGGTTCAACTATTTCCTAAGCAACGAATACTTGAAGCGCATTTATGACAACTTATACGATGAAAATTATTTTTAAAATGCCGCAAATACCACGTAAATGCTAATTCTGAAATTTTTACCAATGGCATTCGCATATTTAATAAATTATGACATTTTCAAATGATAAGTAATCCTACATTATCTACTATATTTTCACATTATTATACTCCATATTCAACTACGAAATGATCTTTTACATTAAAATTAAATTAATTATAAATTTCTGTGATCAACTGTTAGGTATTAAATTTCAGAAAAATACCGATCCTTCCCAATCATCCGAGTCAGAATGAAAATTTCGATTGCATCTTTCATTTTTTTCAAGCCTTAATCCTTCATTCTTTCACATATCTCAGAGGACTTACAAGCCTGTAAAATTCATTAAAAACGACCGAACTGGAATAAAATGGCTGCACCTTTATGAAGCTAAAAACAATCAAGCTCAAATGTTGGAAACGAGAGAAACGATACCATTGATGAGCACCAAAAAAAATTGTGGAAAACGCTTGAATTATTCAAACTCTTGCTTTCGAGATTGAATCCGTGCACCTGAAGCTACTCTTTGACTGGGAAGAGTACCACAGACGGAACTTACCGAAAATAAACTGGCCTCCGGAATCGCAGGGAGCAGAATCAAACCACAGGTCCCATCTACAAGGGCGTCCTTTCACTTTCCAGCCATCTTCTAAAATGAGGGAGAAAGTGAGATGAAAAACGTGCAAAGAAATGAAAAGAGATGAAAAACGAGGAAAAAACAGATGAATAAATTTACTGGGAGGAAGAAAAGGCAACTTTTACTGATACCACTATGTTTATTATAAATCTCGACCCGGATTTCGATATGGTTTCACATCATCTCCTGGTAGATTGTGAGGGAAGCTCAAGCCTTATAAGCTATAAAATGTGTGGTGAAGGGGTGTGTGGGAGAGAGGTGGACAGGGAAAGGAACAAGGTGAAGGTGGACTAAGATGGCAAAGAGTGGCAAAGGGTTAAAGCTTTGAGGATGGGGGAAGAGGAGACAGGGAACATGCATTCATTAACAAGGAATTTCTCACCGTCAAATTGTTTTTTTTTAAATCCTTAGCTGTTCTAAAGCATTTAGCTTTCGTCTATAAATTGTAAAATGGAGAGGTGTCATAGTGAAATCACTTTTATGTCCGTGAGTTAAAAGATGTTTTGCGAAGTTGTTTCCTCTAAAATTAAAATTTTTTAATATCCCTTGTGTGCTCCTTCTGTCTCGTTATGCTGGTGTATACTTAGACTGGTGTATACTTAATAAAATGCAGTGATTGTGGTGCATGTTGGACAGACGTGCAGAAATTTTATAACGAGAAAAAAGGAGCACATAAGGGATATTAAAAATTTGGTTTCGGAAGAGATTTCTCTGTAAGCACAATCGGGATGTGAAAGTAAACGACTTTTCTCCTGCTGTTTCTGCATGTAATAATAAACCATATTTTTGAGGCGTTGTTCATGGTGTTTGGTAATATTTTGGTATTCTTCGTATCCTTTAATACGAAGTCGCAACGGTGTCGAGATTATGTCAACAAATGTTGGTGCGCAAAATAATAAACAGGCGCATTTCGCAACGCATATTATTACTTAACAAGGCATTAATTGAAATATCCAAGAACAGCTTAACATGCTGTTTATTTCTCGTTAAACAAATTTTATCAATGTAGGATCCATTGCGAATATATCAATACTGCCCAGTTATGAAATCCGGAGAAATTTACATAAATGATTGTATGCATGAAATTTGAATAATAACTAAGTAAATAAAGATTTACATTCATTGAAAATTACGAGCATGATTAGTTGTACCCTATACTACTCTTGATAAAGTAGAGAGCATTAGTATAAACAGTACGTACCTATCTGTCAGTAATATTAAATTTGATGCCTGGATATGGACTTTTTACATCAAATACTCTGTTTTCTCTTCTTTCGTGTTGCCAATTGCTAATCCATGGACGTACAATTGTATGGCTAGTTAACTTTCAATACTTGAGATGATCCGGCATTCATTTACCAAAGAGTAAGAACAACCTAATAATTATTTCAGCATGTAAAACACATAAGTTCCACTTCGCTGCCGTAGTCCTCACACCATAGAAAGTAATAAATACTCTTTCATTTTGTGAGCACCATTTCTGCCGTACGTTAATGTCATTTTACACTAAAATACTTCTTAAATACACTACAAATTACTGTTCACAAATTCCTTCGCCTTAAGAAAGTTTATCTGCAACCATGTTTAGTTTCATTAGAACTATTCTACTTCGTTAAAATTTTACTCGTGTACCCGAAATATATGAAGTTTTCATGAAATACAACGTCAAATAATAATAGTTTGCATAATAGAAATCCGATTCATCATCCATTCTCAACAATTTTGTCTCCTGAATCTCCTCTGTTATTATCGTAGTGCGCAAAAGGGAGCATGGACGTACCCTTACGTGCACTAGGCCCTGGCGCTCTTCTTGATCGCGCTCTGAAAAGGATTGGAACCGCACTACGTGATGTCACATCCGAAAGTTGACAATCGAAAAGAGCGGGTAAGAGTTCGAAGGGTGCTTAGTGACGAATTGGAACACGCCCTTAGTCCACCTTCACCTCCAGTGTTCCTTTCCCTGTCCACCTCTCCCACAACCCCCCTCCCCCCCCCTCACCACACATTTTCCTGTACCTACGTACAAGGCTTGTGCTTCCCTCACAATTTACCTGAAGATGATGTGAAACCACAACGAAACCCTGGTCGAGTTTCATAATAAATCTAGTGGTATCAGTAGAAGTTGCCTTTCCTTCCTGCCATGATGGAATACTACCAAGTGAACCTTGAGAAAGCGATTTGAAATTTACTGGGGTGAAAATATAACCGGAAGGGTAACGAAATTGATGAAGTACAAAATGGACATTACAACGAGGAGAACAGAATGGTGAACAACGACGTGCTCCTCAAGCGTCGTTACGCGACACTGCTAGCGAGGCTGCAGTCCCTCTAGCGGAAGACCTTGGACTTCAGTTGGGATTTCAGAGTGTGAGCACGTAATTTCTAAATCGGCAATATCGATGCAGCAAATTCAATTAAGCTAAAATAAATAGATAGCATTCACATATTCGCAACACACAATATTTGGACTACAATTAGGAAGTCCGCAGTAAATATTTCCTTGTCTGTATCACATATCTGCATTTTCAACACGCATTATTTGGACGAGCCGAGTTTCAACGACGATACAGGAAATAATGTTCGGTGTTCCAACATAAAATCAGGTACGTACATTTACTGTTCGAAGCATTAACGAAACAGAAGCGATTAGAATAAAAACTGAGATTCAGAGAAAATTAATTACGACGGAATGCTCGGGAAAACATGTAATATCACTATTTTTAAGTGCGGCATTGAAATTACTAATGGATGACCGTAAATGCAACGCACTTTACAGAAAAGAATTGAATTGCATGATAATCTGTGCGATTGAGAAAAACAATGCATATAACAAAACAATAAGGAAGATAACAATCTTTCATTTGATTTCTGCATCCACATTTCAAGCAGCCAGCAATGGAAATGGCGGGTGGCAGATGAAGCAGGACCGCGAGATGTTTAATCACATTATCACAATCACAGGGTCGCCAAGAAAATGCGAGTACGGGAGGGAAAAAAATGGTAAAAAGAAATAAGAGAAAGGGTTGTGAAAGAGTTAATTTCGTGAAATATTAAGCTATGATAGTATTGTGAATGAGCAAGGAAAAGGCAGATTCCTGAATCCGATTGTACTCAGTGATCAATGCCAGTTAGATGATGTTTTTACGTATGTGCCCATCATCAAGTCCCATTGCAGAGTCCTTCAGATATATTCAAGCTTCGCAAGAGAATCATCGTCTTTAGTCAAAAACTTAGAGTAAAACTAGACTTAATCTCTTACATAAATTCCAAGACAATATTTTCAGTGATGATGTTAAAAATATTTTGCGAACCCCAACTTACTATGGCAGACTGGACCATATTCAAAAAATTAAAGAAACTGATTGCCGAACTGATAGATCCAAAATGTCCTTTTTCCCTCGTACAATTAGAGATACGAATAACGGTAAATATGTCCAATCGGAGAGTAGCAATGGATAGCATTGGTAGCTGCATGTTGGTATAAGGACTTGAAGCTATCCCAACTAACAGCATGTTTTTGCATGTTTGCTTGCTTTGCTATTTTTATCTTTTTTTAAATAGTGTAGTTTAGAAAAGTATATAAATACTATTCCTTTTTTATGCATTATATGTAGTGCATGTTTGGTGAGAATTCACCCCCTGCCACACACCTTTGTGGTGGCTTGCAGGGTATTATGTAGATGAATCTACTTTCAAGTTTGCTAAATAATTCCTTACGACGGACCCTTCCAGGACATTCATTCGTACCATTTACGAAACGTTTAGTTATATTTTAAAGGTACCTCGTGAGTTTAAATCATTATCTGTCAATAACATTCTTTCACACAGCTGAAAATACTTAGAAGCACACCTCACCTAACCTGAAATGAACCGTTACATATAACGAGTAAGTCTTTTATGGGCGACTCTAGAGGAAAAGGCTTTCAGATTATCGTCCAGGAAAGCTCAGTTTCAAAGGTTGAAGAGCCAACGGCGATGTGGGGAAAAGGTGACCAACGTGGACATTGAAAAGGTCAAATCGTAGTTCATGCTATCCTCCCTCACGTATCCTCCCTCCTTTTCACGAAAATCGATACACCCTCCCTCCCCTTGAAAATACTTTATGCCCCGATGCCCGAGTGACTTCACAAGCGAATGATGGCTGTATTACGTCTTCGGGAGCACTTAATTAAGCGAATCTAAATTAATTGCAACGAAAATATTTAAGGATTTAAGTTACATACTCTAATTCCAATAAAAACCAAGTAGCGGTGATAAAATCTGGATCCAGCTGTGAAGAAGCAAGAATAAGGAAAGGAGTGAGACAAAGCTGTGCACTGTCTCCCGTAATTTTTAATGTTTACATCGAGAGGGCCATAAATGAAGTCAAGGAGAAGTGTTCTGGAGTGAACATCCACGGAGAAACAATCAATATGCTACGATTCACTGATGACATAGCACTCATAGCAGAGACAGAGAAGGAGCTGAATAAGATGCAAACAACCATGGAAAGGACAATGGCCATATATCAGCAGAAGATCAATAAGAAGAAAACTAAGATATTTGTGTGCAGCAAGAGAGAGGAGGCCAAAACCAACGCTATACTAGGAAAACAGAAACTGGAAGAGGTGAAAGAGTTCTGTTACCTGGGAAGCATAGTAACCAACGATGGACGAAGCAAGAAAGAAATAGTGAGTAGAATAGCCCAGGCAAAGAGGGCATTCTATCAAAAGAAGAATCTACTAACAACTGTAAATACAAGCTTGGAAGTAAGGAAGAAATTCATCAAAACGTGTATCTGGAGCATTTTCCTTTACGACTGTGAGGCATGAACGATGACAGCAGCGGAGAAGAAAAGGGTGGAAGCATTCGAAATATGGTGCTATCGAAGAATGATGGAGATAAAATGGATAAACCTTGTGACAAATGAAGAAGTCTTAAGAAGAGTGGGAGAAAAGAGAAGTCTGCTGAAAACTATAAAAAGAAGACGGGACAACTTAATAGGCCACATCTTAAGAGGATGGCCTGATGAAGAAAATCGTTGAATGAAAAGTGAACGGGAAGATTGGAAAAGGCAGGCCTCGTATGATATATGGAGCAAGTTGTGAAGGACGTGAAAGAGAGGAGCTACGTCAATATGAAGAGGTTGGCCGATAGAAGAATCCAGTGGAGTGTGCGTCAAACCAATGTTAGCATTGCTGACCTTTGACGACTCTAATTCCAAATCTTCCGAGACAAAAGAAAGATTAGAAAATCACAAAATTAAAGAAAAAACTTTTGCTTCGTGGATAAGTATCAGTTCCCTAATTTAAACGAAACGAAACCTCTCGACAAATAGATATACATCGCCGACGAATCAGCTGCTAGTATCTTATTCCTGAACTTATCAGAAGCCAAGAGTCGACAGGCTGCTAATCAACTGCATCTTCGGCCCGGGAGGCGCGCGTTTCTCTGGGAGGCTGTGCGCGGGCAGGTGATCGGTTCATTTCGGAAATCTGAATCGAGAGCGAGCCACCCTTTTCCTGCCCGCGGGTGGCTCATGAGCAACCTGCAAGCGATGATCTCAATCGCGCCCACGACGACGTAATTGAAATGCAATCTCCAAATGTCTTTACTTTAAAATGTTAATGCCTGAAATTGATAAAATGTGGTCGAAGAGTTTATTTTGCGTCGACATCATTGCCATTTTTACACTAACGATAAAGCTGATACGATAATTATATAATCGTTACCAGGATATTAAATGAATTAAAATGGGAATCACTGTCAGATCGCAGGTTGAAATTTAGACTTAATCTCTTAAATAAATTCCAATACAATATTTTCAGTGATGATGTTAAACATATTTTGCGAACCCCAACTTACTATGGTAGACTGGACCATAATCACAAAATTAGAGAAATTGATTCCCGAACTGACCGATTCAAAATGTCCTTTTTTCCTCGTACAATTAGGAATATGAATACCGGTAAATGTGTCCAATCGGAGAGTAGCAATGGATAGCATTGGTAGCTGCATGTTGGTATGAGTACTTAAAGCTAACCCAACTAACGGAATGTTTTTGCATGTTTTCTTTGCAATTTCTATCTTTTTTAAATAGTGAAGTTCTGACTACTATATTAATGCTATTCCTTTTTTATGCATGATTTGTAGTGCATTTTTGGTGAGAAATCACCCCTGCCACGCACCTTTGTGGTGGTTTGCAGGGTATTATGTAGATGTAAAGCTACGTTTACATGCGTGGGCATATAAGACTTGTTCATGTTTCCCAGCGGCAGGGTGGCGGTATTCTTCAACTACGCATTCTTCCTTAGCATTCCATCGATACGGCTCTTCATCTTCATTTGCATAAGTGAGAATGAAGGAAAGACGCCTGTTGGATAAGAAGCCGGGAAAATTTCTCACACACCACGGCACTCATTAGCAATTAAACTCCGCAGATGTCGTTCTTAGAAATTGAGTCACAACGATAGGTATATATGTGAAGTCATGGGCCCAAAGGTTTGTAATTTGTTGCCCGAGAAACTAAAAAATGTTAAAAATTGTAAAAAAAAATTTTAATTTAGCTAAGTCATGGATACTGGCAAATGAAAATGTTGTAAGATTCTTTTGATGTCATAAGATTTTGTTTTTCTCCTTGTAAAAAAATAAAAAAATTGCTCGTCGTGTTAGAGTTGTTTTGTAGTTGTACTCATATTAGTAAACATTCAGATGTAAATGGCATTTATTGCTTAGTGTTGCTTTTTTATGAAACTTTCACTTCCTACGATCACTTTTGTATGAAAAAATAGAAACGTTAGCGATGAATTATACAATTTTGAAGGTTGCTACAGCACAGGTTCTCCTTCGAGGCAACCCAGCTTTATTATTTTCTTATTGTAATAAATTCAGTGTTTTGTATTGTTTTTGATGAAAGCAATAAAATTTTCTTACTTACTTATTACAACCCACACTAATGGAAACCGGATTTGCTCTTACCTTTACTCTTGAATAAGTATCATTAAAACCCAGTTTACATTCACAACGCACTTCCTTGAGATCACTGCCTTCTTGAGCATAACAGGAGTCTCATATGTTTGGCTTGCAATTACGCTTACAATCGAACTGCATTTTAAAATTAAAACCAGGGATAGTTTCATCGCGTAAGCGTTCATTAAGTTTCCTAGGAGAGAGGTGAAAACCCTCTCTGTGGAGGTGCTAGAGTATCCTCCATATCTGGAGCCGAAATGCTGAAGTGCGATTGTGAAACGGAATCCGCAAGGGGTTTGCTAAAAGGTGGGATAGAGTGGACCGAGGCGGTGATTTATGCAATGGAGAGGGATGTAACAGCATTGGTGACGTCCCTACTCCTCCCAAGGGTCAATAATCCATGTTGATCTCTTTTGGAGATCGAAAGTGATGACATCAAACGCCGCGATCGAAGCAACAGACGGCCATAAATTATTCCCACCACATATGAATCCATTTCATCTTCATATGAACCACATATGAAGATGAAATCAGTCTCGTCTGTAAACACCCTGTTGATAATTTCCCTGCAAGATTTCCCTAGAACGTAGGGAAAAGCAAGGGAAATATTGGAATTTCCCTAGAAAAAATGTGTTTTCTAGGGATATCCCTCATAGTCTAGGGAATTTTTCCCCCTAGAACACTTTTCCTTTGAAAATTTAAGCTTTGGGAAATTACTTCCCTAGAAAATCCGCTGTTCAAGGGAATTTTTTCCCTAGAACTTTTTTCCTCTGAAAATTTAAGCTTTGGGAAATTATTTCCCTAGAAAAAACGCTGCTCTAGGGAAAATTTTCAGGCTTAGGGAAAACGTTATCAAGGAGAAATGCCCTTATTAATTGAATAATTCTCTTTCACGTTATCAATTTAGTGATTAAATTTCACCATTTCAAGGTTACTTCTATGTTATGTATACATTTATCACAGAGTTAACAGTCACAACTCACATTTAATAACATTTGGTACCGAACAAACATATGCTAACCCACTGCACCGCTTCGTTGCAGTGCTTGAAGCCAAGCGAACCAGCAGCATCAACAGTGTTAATTTCGGAAGAATGCCTTTATTTTCGAGGTTGGAAACATTTTCGGTAAGTTAATGAAGACATTTCTTATAATCATGGGCATTCCATGATTTTATGTGAATCATTATAATTGGCGATTTCGTTCATAAAAACATTCTATCTTTGTTTATCGCATTGTTGTTAACAGAATTCAAATGGCAACGCAGACTGTGAGACTTTTAGCACGCATGGATTCAGTTTGGTTAATGATGGTCAAAATGTCTTCAATTTTACAACCATCATCCTTGACCTTTATATTTTCACATGCATTCATTAATGAATTAAAGAAGAGAGCTCAATCCGAGCATTTCATCCAGCAGAAGGCAAAAAGAATAAACGTGTATACTAACGAAAAATGTAAACATGCTACTAAAAAAGGAATAAACATAGGTAAATTTGAGTTCTTTTCAATCATTCATTGTGATATATGCCCTCTATTCAACTGATTTTTAACAAGTCTTCCCTATATTTATACTTAAATTTTATGTTTTTGGATAATCATGTGAACTAATGTTTATTGAGTGGAATATATACCTAAGGAACATTTTCCACAGTACGTAATTTCTAGGGAAGAAATTTCCCTAGAAATATTTTCTAGGGAAAATGAGAGTTCAATTTTCTAGGGAAATTTATTCCCTAGAAATATTTTCTAGGGAAAATGGGGGTTCAATTTTCTAGGTAAAACCTTACACTTTTCTACGTAAATTTGTAGGGAAAATTTGTAAGGAAATTTCCAACAGGGCTGAATTTAAAATTAAATTTTAAAAGGCCATTAAAAAATATCCTTAAATACACGTGAAAATATTGGCCTAAATGTATTTCAATTTCACTTAATCATGTCCTATTTTAAAAACTAAGAATCAAACATTCATCGAAAAATTGTCGATTTCAAATAGAAAACACTTTTACTTTTCCATTTTCGATATATTTCAACGACTCAACCGACCATGGTTTCAGCACTTAGTGTAATTATCGTAACATTGGTTGCAGGAAACGCATTTTCGCCAGGTTTCCGCAGGGAACCACAAAAGGCCTAACAGGATCTGTCAACGGATTAAGTGCATTGCATTAAGTGCATTAATATCATTCTGCATTACAATTAATAAAAGGTACAATGTTTTTTTCACTACAATATTTATCGGTACAACCCAGCTTTCAACGCTACGGTTTAGTGGAAAAAACATTATACGTTTTCTTAATTGAAAATGAATTTCCACAAAGTTGACACTTTGAGCTTTGAGTTGAAACAATTGAGCCTATTCTGCACAATATTAATGTAGCGCTATTCAATTCGATCGTCAACGGCATACTACAGGAATGGCCCGAAGTGATTTCCATTTCACGAGCACACGCCGATGCGTTTATCTCGTGAGTTCACGGCCAAATGTCGCTTGAACGGATTTGTTGTCGCCAAAAAATGCACAATGCAGGCAGTCGAACGGAAATTGTTGGGACGAGCGGTGTGCGATGACAGGACTTGGCTGCAAATCAATGGCACACACGCGGCGGGCGACTCTTTTGTTCGTGATACTCGCCAGGGAGGAGATGTTCACAGATCGACCCTTTCCCTCCCAGAGCGACTGCACTCCCCCACCGACCCCCCAGGGGCGGCGGCACGGGATATAAAAACCCTAGGAGCATTAGGGCCGCGGCATGAAGGCGTATCCTCCCCCTGCCGCCGCGAATAAGGAGAGGGTGGCTTCAGCTTCCTTCCCTCGCTGTGGCGCCGGAAAACGGATGTGGCCCCCCCGCCAGGCCGTATCTCACTGGCCGTTGCGCTATCGACCAATCAGCTACAGCCAGCTCTCGAATGGGGGCGAGTCTATTTGCAATCGGCGGCCGGTTGTGCAACTGCTCAGCCATTAGGGTCTCGCATCGCGGTCACGTGCAGTTTTATGTTTACATTTTGCGACATTTTGATTATAGCCATTTCATTTGCTGCCTGAAATCTAAAAGTGAATTATGTTTTCTACTTCCATTACTAACGATGTCAACTAATAAGAAACCTTAGTCACTTCCAAAGGATTTTATTTAACAAAGGACCGATTTCGGCAGTTACGCCATCCTCAGGTAACAATGGTCATCTCAGTCTTAGTATATATAGTCATGGTGGAGGGAAGGGGGAAGGGTGGGGAGAGGGGGTAGGTAGGGTGACGAGCAGCAACGGAGATTGGTTATGGAAAGTTACGTCGTTGACGAGGCAGTTGGAGTTCCTCGCCAGGCCGATCGCCAAAACGAAGCTTTATCTCAGATTATCAAGGAAGTTCAAGGTTTTACAGCCTGAATATATACTTTAATAGCCAGTGCCTGAAACTTGGGGTGACCCCAAATTATGTGAACATCTCAACGAAATCATCATCGGAAGCATCGAGGTCAGCCATACGGAAAGCCGAACGTACCTGAGTCCAGAAGGAGTTGAAGACCTGGTATGGCAGGAGGGATGCCTTATCCCACTACCTGTTGTACCTCCATGAAGAACTTACCAGCTCTCTACATATCATCGAGTGAGGATGGCGTAACTGCCGAAACCGGTCGTATGTTTAATAAAAATCCTGTGGAAGTGACTAAGGTTTCTTATTAGTTGACATCATGACAACCTTCCACCACGTCAACGCTTCGAACTTCGATTTTATTCCATTACTAACCACTACCATTGGCAGAATCCACTACGTATCGTCCTCCATTGTGATTGGGCGGAGGAGTTGCGCATTCTCAGTTGTGATTGGATGAAGGGGTATGGGATCCTAATGAATTAGGTTTGATCAGAGAACTAGACAGTGTGCAGCGTAGAGCAGCTAGGTTCGTTAAAGGGTGTTACGAAAGGTTTAGTAGTGTTTCAGAATTAATACAAGAATTAGGGTGGGAATCATTATCAGAGCGTAGGTTAAAGTACAGATTAAATCTATTAGAGAAATTTCAATCGGATAGCTTTACTGAAAATGTTACGCACATATTAAAAACACCAGCGTATTATGCTAGATTCCACCAGATAAATAAGATTAGAGAGATAGATTTTCTGATTGATAGATTCAAAATGGTACTTTTCCCTGTGCTATAAGAGAACAGAATAGGCAGCATTGGAAAGGGATAGGTAGGGGAAATATTTTAGAGTAGTCTGTAGTGCATGATGCATGTATTAATTCCTTAAATACTATGTAGATACTAACAATCAAGTTGCATGAGACCCTATTTTTGCTTGTTTGCATGTTAGTAGTGCATGCTTGGTGATATTCACCCCCTGCCACACACCTTCGCGATGGCTCGCAAGGTATCGTGTAGATGTAGATGAAGGGATGACGTACGAGTCTTTCTCACTCGACCGAAAGGGTTAAAAACATCAGCTGTTCGCCGCTAACACCTCGAGAATCACGTGACTGGTCGAAGAACGCAAAAATACGGGTATTTCTATTTAACAAACTCTATCACATTCGGAAATGAAACAAAAATACGTTAAACGACCCCAGTGAATAGCAGGGCGTAGCATACGACTCGGGGTAGCGGGGATTCCGCGCGAAGCGGAGAGAAACGGATAGACCGATCGCCAAGGAAAGGTCGTCCGAGGAGTAGCTCCGGCCTTCATGAAACCGGACGAGAACCAGCTTCTTGATCCCATTTGCTTGAAAGGAATTACCGTGGAATGTTTTGTATAAAATTTCATTTTGCAATTAGGAATGTGCGCCACATTTTTCCAACTCTTCATCATGTCGCACATTCCTATGAAATTGGAAGAAAAGAATGTCCAAGAAAGCAATAATAGGCAGCATATCATAGGGCTAGCGGGGGAAAAATTGTTCGATTAGTCAGTAGTTAATGAAGAACGTTTTAACATTATTCACCAATACATTATGGGGAAATAGAAATGAACACAATTAGAAAAATTCCTTCCTAACCAGGAATCACTTTTCATTACGGTGTACATCTACATAATACCCTAAAAGACACCATACAGGTGTGTGGCAGGGGATGAATTCTCACCAAACATGCACTACATATCATGCATAAAAAAAGGATTAGTTATTATATACTGTTCTAAACTTTACTATTTAAAAAAAGATAAAAATAGCAAAGCAAACAAGCATAAACATGCTGTTAGTTGGGTTAGCTTTAAGTGCTCATACCAACATGCAGCTACCAATGCCATTCATTGCTACTCTCCGATAGGACATATTTACCGTTGTTCGTATCTCTAATTGTGCGAGGGAAAAAGGACATTTTGAATCGGTCAGTTCGGCAATCATTTTCTCTAACTTTATGATTATGGTCCAGTCTGCCATAGTAAGTTTGGGTTCGTAAAATATTTTTAACATCATCACTGAAAATACTGCCTTGGAATTTGTTTAAGAGATTAAGTCTAAATTTCAACCTGCGATCTGACAATGATTACCAATTTAATTCATTTAATAGACTGGTTACGCTATTAAGTTTATCGTACCGTCCCTTTACAAATATTGCCGATCTTCGCTGCACACGTTCAAGTTTATTATTTAGACCGATTTCGTGGGGAACCCATACACTGGCAGCATATTCCAAATGAAATAGTGTAGATTCTAACCATTCAGTTGCAAATGGCCCTTACGTCTGACACCTGTTCATGATAGCATTATAGTATTTGGTCATGCAAAAGTAGTTCATGTCTTCACCCCCTTCCACACACCCTCGCGGTGGTAAGAATCGAATGTAATCGATTAAGGAGGGAGGAGGGTTCTCACGGAGGTGTGGATAGGATGGGCGCTTCACTGGACCTTTTGAATGGAATAATAGATCGAGGGAAGGTGAGAACAAGGAGGGGTGGAGGTCAGGAGAGCAGTGGTGGTCGGGGCGAGACGAGCACAGAAAGGGGACTGACGTGCGATTCCGGATCGGTTTCATTTGCTTGGCAGCGTTCACGGCCGAGGGAAAAGGAAATGGAAGGGAAGAATAAAAGGAAATGGAGCAAAAGGGGATCGACGGCTCTATTCATCCCCAATGAAATGGAACGAACTCCGCGTTGGCAAATGCTGATAAGAATGATAAGCGTTGTGAGTTCCACAATTTTATTAAAAGAACGAGCGGTTTCGTCTGTCAAGCCATCTTCAGGTACTTCGCCGCACACGTTCAAGGTCATTAATTAGACCGATTTCGTAGGGATCCCATACACTGGCAAGAACTGGCTACTAAACTGGCTTTGTACCTGAGGATTGGCTGAGAACTGGCTACTACACTGGCTATGTACCTGAGGATTGGCTGAGAACTGGCTACTACACTGGCTATGTACCTGAGGATTGGCTGAGAACTGGCTACTACATTGGCTATGTACCTGAGGATGGCTTGACAGCCGAAACCGGCCGTTCTTTTAATACAATTGTGGAAGTCACAACACTTTTCATTGTTATTGTGGAATCCTTCCACCACGTGAAAGCTTCAAATTTCAATTTAACGCTGATAAGGCCGGGACATAACCTGGCAAAATGTGTTAACCACTTTGAAGAGGGTAATATAAAAACAGTTACAGTATTACTGTAACAGATAATTGGTATTACGATAATAGCCACAATGGGATCGTTTACCATATTTTTTTATTGCCGAATATGATAGAGTTTGTAAAACAAATTTTTCGCATTTTTCCGTTTTTTGATCCGTCAATTATTTCTCGAGTTATAGACGGCAAAAAACTAATGTTTTTAAACCTTTCGGAAAAGAGGTGCAACCTCTGACGAATATAGACTTAGTCCAATCACAACTGAGCCCGCGAAGCTACTTCGCCTTATCGCAATGGGGGGGACACAGCTGGCTCTCCCAATTAGACCGATTGCGACAGGATCTGTGCGAGCAGACCTTCCGAGAATCCCCCTCCACTCCCTTCCCTTCCCCTAAAAGCAGTCAAGGACGGGAAGAAAATGACGTCAATGTTATCACAGCAGTTTTTCGGTGGGCGTCACCTTTTGCTTATTTTAATTTTTGATTTAGGAATGAATGGTTGTGGTTAGAAGATTAATTTTTTCCACTAAAATTCTTTTTTTGTTTCCATCTAACAATTTCGTGCAAAAAATTGCTATTTTGGTTCCGAGTAAACGCCCCCATTCTAGCATGTCGGCACCATTTTAATTTACCTCCATTAAAAATGTACTCCAAGAATTAGCAATTTTTTTTGTTTCCGTACTATTCTGTTGGTCCATATACCCCTGGGAACCTTATAATCATTGGTCTGTCATCTGGTTTATCAGGGGCTGAACCAACAGAGCTTGGCAAATAACCATAAACTTTGACGTCCATTTCTCCTTTCCTCAGCAAAAGTCCTGCTTGTCCAGCTACTTTAACACTCTCTTCGCACGGATAAAAACTTACCCTTATTGTATTCCATGATTTGCTTAAGAATAGTTCCTTGTACGAATCCTTTCAGGTTCCAAGCTTTAAATACAGTGAAAAACCAAACGTGCCTTTAGCTCTTCCCGAAACTGTTAATGAGATGTCTTTCACAATTAGAAACCAGGGTGACAGGGCACATCATCGTTTTTCCGTTGATTCTGGTTGTTGATCCTTTTACGCTAGTTTTTACAACATTATCTATAGATATAATTAATGTGGGTACACCTTGACATAAAGTAATTGCAGCGAGCATCGTTAGAATTGTTATCACGGCGCATTATGCGCCATCCTTCGCGAGAAATCTTCACTAATTGAAACAACTGAAATGCGCAAATTTCAGCTACATTGCACATTGCAATCAAACTTCAACAAGTAAAATCTAAGTCCCAACTTAATTGCACAATGCTAGCGCATTGCAAAGTTCATTGCCTATTGTAAGTGTCACCTAACGCATATTCAACGCTCCACTAAGCGAGACAGTGTTAGGTTAGGAAAGGGAGTCGTTAGCAAAGTATTTCTGATTTATTTATGACTGGTGCGTTACCTGGCAGTTTGAATTGATCTTTAAGATATGCATGATACTGAATTTATGGAAAAACACTGTCTTCCACCGAAATACTTATTGAATTAAACGAAATAATTATTCGAGCGTAAAATTCGTTAAATATTTAGGCGTCACCATCGGAAATAGCATGCGGTAGATCTGAATAAACACAGGTAAATATAAATTAATGCACTCACAGAATGTCTTCGCTGACCAATAGTAGAATAATATGTGTTATTTGCATACACACATGCACTGTGATAATTAACCCCCTGCCACACACCACACGGAGAATGGCAGGGAATGTCGTAGATGCAGGTTGCATGCACTGAGTTATTTATTATTCTGGTTGTATCATCATCATTGGTCAATAATCCTAGGATTGGTTTGACGCAACCCTCCACTCGATATTTCTATCGGCCAACCTTTTCATTGTGACGTATTAATTCTTCTCTTTTACATTCTTCACAACCTGTTCCATGTATCTCATACGAGGCCTGCCTTTTCCAATCTTACCGTTCACTTTTCCCTCGACGATAGTCTTCATCAGGCCATCGTGTCTCAAGATATGACCGATTAAGTTTTCCCTTCTTCTTTTTAGAGTTGTCAGCAGACTTCCCTTTTCTCCCACTCTTCTCAGGACTTCCTCGTTACTTACTCGGTCGATCCATTTTATCTTCATCATTCTTCTGTAGCACCACATTTCGAATGCTTCTACCCTTTTCTTCTCCGCTTGTTGAATAACAGACCTATTTCCTTGACTGGCAGAGGATTCCTGGTGACATAAGAGAGAAAATGTCTTTTTTAACGAAGCCACAGGGTTGCTTCCCTGCAAAGCAACCCACCCCATCATGCCATCGCATTTTCACGTAACTAAACGTCCTACCGTCCAGATGGCTCCCATGCGAATGGCTGTCTGTCGCCGTTCTTGGACGTAAATCGGAAAAGAGCAAGGCAGCTGGAGACGGATCCGTTCGTCTTGAAAAGATCAAAGTGTGGAGTCCAAACGATTGAAATACTAGTCTTCATGCCACTAAGTAATTCCTTGGTACTAGCTAGTTTTCAACGCACACGCGTCATCATATTCAGGAACTCAAGTTTAGGTTCTCCCAGACGTTTTACTACGGCGTCATATTCAGGTACATCTCGGTACCTGAATGTGGGTATGCGCATGGGTATAAAACCGTACCGAATGATAACGAGTATTTTCTGGCGTGAAACAGTGTTTCAATCATTCAAATAACATGAACTTCCTCAAAGTGGGAGCTCATCAAATACAACCGAAAACTATGGAGATAAAACATTCAGCTTCCACTTCACCACATCTTAGAAATAACTCCGTTTTCTTCTGGATCTTTCTAAGGAAGTAGTAAGCGACGCTGAGTCTCCAAATTATCGCTTACAGCTACCTACAAGGTAATTATGAAGTCGTGTAGCACTCATTAGAGCACAGAATTTAGAGCAACTACTAGCTCAATTATACAGATTATGGAAGATAATGAGAGGATACGGAACTATGCAAAAAGGCCATGACTTTGTCCACAGGAGTTTGGGTTCAATGTTATCCAGTTATGGAGGAGGAAGATATGGGAACAAAGGTGGGCTATCATCTAACATCCACTTCTCAAAAGCAATTCCAGAAATAAACGACATATCCAAAAACAACCAATCATTTTGCAGCGATCCATATTCTACATGATAAATCAATCCTGATACTATAAAAGAATCTATTAAAAAAGCCAACAGCACATACTTTTGTAAGGTCGAAAGCAGTGCTTAATGCGTGAGCTTGCAACGTATTTTTCACACTATGAATGAGTGAGGTACATGCACCCTACATTATAACAAGTCTTCTAGCAAGTTTAGGCATGTAGTTGAGTAACTAAACAAGTAGCGCTTCGGTTCCTTAGGATGTTGGGCGCAAACTGGACCCGACACACACTTAGTCTGGATTTTTTCCCTTTTCATCTCATTATTTGTAAATGAATGGTTACCAAAAACGGAAGATATTCAATTCTAGGTTTCCAATAAGTGACATGATGGGAGGAGGGGTAAGAGTGAAATCAACGGATACGATTTAAAGACCTAATCATAGCTATAGCAATAAATCATCCCTTGAGCACTCGCCGACAACCCTATGGAACTAACAGCATAGCAGACGATGTTCATCTATCTTATTTTTTTCTTGTTGCCGTCTTACATTCACATTTTTGCATGCTTAAGATTCTTCGCTATAATAAGCTGCTCTTTACCTATACGGTGAACTGTCTATGGGTACTCATGGAAAAAATTTGAGTAATATATAGCTTAGTAATTTTCAACAATTGTTTATTATTTCGTTTTCATTTTCTGTTATTTACTTTTCAAATGCATAAGGTTCACAAAGAGACAGTGTCGTTCAAAGCGAGGGAAAAAATAAAATGTGCAAGGAATATTACCATGGCATTCATCGCATTATGTCACTTTCCCACCAAGTACAGCCGAGAGCAATTGATGTTGAGGAGAAACCCTCTTCCTCCCGTTTACGTCAACAGCAAAAGACTTGAGACCACTTCCTTTCAAAAAGCCCTTTCTCCCGTCCCCAGATGATATTGGAAAGAGCTGAGAAGTTGACGGAGGTTATAAGATTTCTCCTCCGCTCAAGGAAATCGTTTTCCAATGCCAAGTCATCTCAAACCGTCGGCAACCTGAAGTGGCGCCCTCTGAGTGAGGAGAATAAACCAATATTGCCGTGCATTTATAACGAGTGCCACAGGAAACGGTATGCTTCGCGAAGCGTTCTCTATTACTGCCACGTTTTAATTCAGTTCATTAAATCATCGTAAATACTAAAATTATATATTGGATTCAGGGCGTTAGGACATGCTTCCCTTTGCGATCTTATTACTTTTCCTAGGATTTTATTCCACGACTATTCCTCCTACTCTACTGTCATAACGCTGTCTATCGCTACCCAATCTATTTCTGCTCCTTTGCACCAAATGACCGTCATACCGAATGATATATGCTCTACTAAGTCGTCCGATCTTATTTTCAAAAGCGCTCAGCATAGTTCGGTTTCCTCCCACTCTTCTTAACGCTTCTTCGCAGTTCACTTGATTAATAAATTGGAAAAGAAGCTGGGGATGTTTATGAGCTAACGTGAGAATAACGGGGGATCAGAACAAATCTATATCTATCTATATCTACGACATACCCGTCAAGCCACCTCGAGGGTGTGTGGCAGAGGGTGCATCCACACCAGGAACAATGACACAACAAAAAAGAATGAACAACACAAAACAAACACTACACCTTTAAAAGTAATTAGGGGAAAAAAGAAAAAAAACTACCAAATCCCAATCAAACAGGACACACCCACGAATACCATGCATGACTTGAAACCCGACACCAATCTCATACATACTCATGCATGCAAAAAAAAAGCAATGCATGCGAGTCAGACCTTGATTTGAACATGCAGGGAAAAAAATACTATCGAACTACTCTGAATATTACCTATATAATTATTACCGATTTACGCGATGTCTAACGTTCTGATCTCGAATCGTACGCGGAAAAAATGACATTTTAAACCGGTCCGTCCTGCAATCTATCTCCTTAATTTTATTAGAATTATCGATCCTACCATAATAAGTCGGAGCCAGCAATATATGATTATCCTCATTCAGGGTGGCTACTGATAACCAATTTTCAAATTCCCTGACTTTTCCCTGATTTTTCCCTGATGGCTTTAGCAATTTCCCTGACCGATCGCCAAAAGATCTCCTATTATCGGAATAGTTCATTTCTGCTGAATTGAATTTTCGTCAAAACTCAGAAAATGTTAAAAGCTGAAATCATTACATTAAGAGCTATAAGAATGAAAAAATATATGGAGCCTCCGGCCTAATGAAAACATTTATTAAACCTTCACAAGTTAAGCCCTCACACAAATCGTACACACTTGTAATCCATTTTTGGCGGCCGCGTGTCCGCGGCCGTGTATAGTAGTTCCGTGGCCGCGTATGTTTCCTTCGGTAAAATTACAAATTGACTATGTCTAATTCTTCAAGGAAGAGGTGACGTGTCGTGGTAGTTCTGGGAAGTTGAAGATTACTGAAAAGGCATCGAAGGGTAAGTTAATGGCCAATTTACTGGCGGACTCCCGCACAGGTATCACTAAGCTGCGCGAACAATGCAAACCAAAGCCACGTTCTTGGACTGGATCAAAATCGGAAGGCACGAGTGACCTTTAGAAGCGAATAACATTTTGATTAACGTGGCCATCACCCCTTGATAATAAGAGGGAGCCAAAAATGTAAAAATATTTGTATAAACAAAACATAATCTCGCCACTGTGAGCAAAAACAGGAAGCAATTAGCAACGGCAGCGTAATATTTAGGAATATCATATTTGAGGTGGTTAGTGACCTGACTAAATTCTTCGAGAGGGCCATTCAATAATTACGTCGAGCGTGAAAGGTGGGGAGGGGAAGAGAACTCATCTTATGCTCTCGCGAAGGGGGGTATGGAAATCGAAGATGATCATCAATCGAAGGCATTTCACAAGGTTTCTCGCATTTCACAAGGTTCCTCACAACAAGCTAATATTTAAGCTCTGGACATTTAATTTGTAATGAGTCTGTCAATTAGACAATCGCCTTCCTCACTGATAGCGTGCAAACAGAGGCAATCGACGGAAGAGCAACCTAAGATTATGTACTGGATATACGAGACCATCTATAAATAAGTATAAAATCTAGAAATAAACTACTAATTCTCTAGAATCATGTACAGAAGTGAACTATGAGTCTCTTCCTACTGATCTTAATTGCATCAATTTTTTGTTTCAAGACTGGGGGCTGTAATTAAATATAAATCATCACCGCAATACATTATTGGCAACCAAGTTAAAACAACCCCAAAATTACATTGTTGGTTTCATGGGCATTAGTGTATTAAGTGTAATGAAATGTATGTGCATCACTCATATTTTAAATATGTACATACATTATTAAGGGGGAATCATAGTAGGAATACTGTTGCAAAACGCTGACGCGTTTTGGATGTAAAAAGGAATTTTGGGAATATATTCAAATGGAAAAGTAAAAGATAGATTTTGTTTGTCACTGCTAGGCCTCCCATAGAGTATCAATCAAATATTTGGGATTTAATCCATTAAAATTTAATTCTGCAACGGAAAAAGAGCCAAAGAAAGGCATCAGACCCCTAAAAACACACAGTAGGTGTCACTCGGCTATTGAAAGAGCTTGTTTGGGAAACCCTAGCGGCTAAAAGTTTTTCGCAAAATTAAAAAACGATTCATAAATTAATATCGCACGGATTCAAATATATTACACCACAAATATTTCTCTCGCCGTATTACACTATCAGATCGGAAAATAGTGAAAAATATAAAATTTCAAAATATATTAATGTATTTAAAATCATTCACTTTTTACACACGCACATAATTTTCTATTTTTTGTGACGCATTTTGATTTGCGGAAAAAATAAAAAAGTATTTTTCTAACAGCATGCAAATACATAAAATGATGGAACAAATCTTCCACAAAGAAGACATAGTCCAAGGGACGACTATCTTCCCACGGTCGCTATTAAAGAGTCGGTAATTAAATAAATTCAAATCCAATTCTGGGACAAATAATGTCGCCCACGGATTATCGATAGCCTTATCTTGAGCGCGTGGGAAACTTTCGTATTAAACTTCAGACAAGGAGATTGTAATTAAATAGTTGGTCGACTTTCTCCTTTCCGACCTTTCCGCGGACCAAAGATAAAAGGACATCAATTTCTGGGCTGAGAGGACGCAGTTCTCTTTATTTCAAGCTTTTCGAATTAATATCCAGCGCCCCTTTTTCTCGGGGCGTTGGCTAAGGCAGCACCGCACCGCGGACAATGGATGAACTACCGCCTCAGGGCTGAGCCGCGTGGAGGCGCTGACTGCTCGCCGAAGTTCTGACGCGGGCGATCGCGAACTCCTTAGCGAACAAAAGAAATTCCCAAGACATTTTTGAAGATCCTTTCCGGTCGATCGGTTCTCGCATGAGGGCGATAAGGGAAGCCGGAGAAAAAGGAGGCCTGGAGAGTACGCTTAGGGGTAACAAAGACTTGAGACCCTAAAGAACCCAGTTAAGGTTCCCGCGGTAAAGTATTTCCAAAGTGCCAAGGGCCAGCCGAGGAAATGGATCACTTTTCCCCAATATTTTTTCTCCTCTTAGCCAGCCACTGAGCCTCCATAAATTTCCAACGATGGAAATCAATACCTTCCCCGCTTTAAGTTCGCCGTTTACGATCTCGGCACAAGAACATAAAATCAGAGTAATGTATTACGCTACACAAACTAAGTTTACTGAGGAGTGACGAAAACTTTTACAGCCTCACACGAAGTATGGGCACGCTCAATTATATCGTCGTGGAGAAAGGAATTCATCAAGGGAAATCGTGGGCCTCGGGAGTTTATCGATAACTGGCGAGCTTTATTGGGCTCTTTAGTTGTTAAAAAATGATCTCTCTTTTGCTCGGAGTAAGCATCATGATAAAGCATTTAGGGATTTGAAGACTGCACCATCCAGAGCACCCGTGTTGGGTTTTTATGATTTTAATAAAGAACAGACATTGGGTGTTGATGCAGGCTCAATGGGTGTTAAAGGAACTTTGCTCCAAGAGCCTACTCCTCGTGTCTCCGTCATGCTATGACAGAGGCTGGAAGTAGATATTCCCAGATTGAAAAGGAATTAATTGCCAAATGCTTTGGTGCAGAAAAATTCAATCAGTACCCGAAAATAATAAAACAATAGCCGATTTTGCGATTAATATCTATTTTTTAAGATCCTAATTTCATAGCGCTCGCATGCTACCTTGGTTTACTTAATTTGTTCTTTCTAGAAAAGAGAGGAGGCAATTTAAGGAGGTCCCACCGTGACTCGGCGATTCAATATCCCGTAAAAGAGCTATAATAAATACCGATCCAGAAAAACACCTAGTATATAAATAATAATCAATAGGGTGATAACGCATGCACAATTATTCTATGAATATCCTATTTTATATCGTGCTGTAGTTGCATTCTATTTTTTACAATCTCTTTTAACTCATTCATACTTCGGAACTTGACTGAAGTGTTGTTGCCACGTTTAATTTACAAAGTGAGAATACGTGCTTAATCCCGCTAATTCGTATTCTAAAATAAGTTAGATATTTTCTTACTTAGTTTTAAACTATTCCCTTGCAAATACAACTCTTTGCTTTAAATTTTACTAATATTCATATTTTTAAAAATTGTTTGGCAACAATAACGCTGCTACCATTATTGGAAGCATTGGTATTAATTACACCATAACCAATGAAATATTTAAATTACATAAAAAATATAAGAATGCCCTCTGTAAGGTATATTCCTAAATTAAGTCGGCAATTAAGCTCGTAAGCACGTTCCGTCACAGTAGCGTTGCCAATGATAACAACATACTGTAGCGCCACTTTCATGTAACTAAGGCTTTTCTTCATTACTTTATTTCCAATCGATAGGAGGACCAAAAAATGACGTGTCCTGAAATGTTCACAAAAATGACATCTACATTTCATAATTCGCTGGAGACACCTTTAATCTGCCCCAAGCACCGCGACTCATCGCCGGCTCACTCCTTTGAGGATCCCGTGGTTCCTCCGAGGCAACTATCTCCCAGCGTTTCACAAAATCACACACTGGTTCTACGCACACAAACAAAAGCCAAGCGCAAAACTAGTGCGCGTAAACAAAACAGACGCACACTCTCAACCACGAAATAGCGATGATTCGCTGAAGGGGAGCTCTATCGTTACCGCGCGCAAGCCAAACATGTGGCGCGAGCACAATTCTTATCAGAGAATTACGATCCGAAACCAAAGTCAACCTTCTTTCAAGAGGAAACATTTCCTTTCGCAATTTTGTAGAGATGCAAGTCGTTGGGATCGATAACGCACGCTCTTGAACTTGCTCCTCGGATTTGAGGTGTCAGCTTGATTTCTTCATTTCGCGATTACGGCACTTGGGAACACTGATCTGTTGAGGAGGGAGCTCCCGGACATATCTCTCGGACCTTTACGGGATTCTTTAAGGTCCACATCGTACGGAAGACCTCCCAGCCGTGACTGTAGAAGTGACCAGCAGTGCGCTACTCGTGATTCAGGAAGCCGTCATTTCCTGCATCTACCGCGGCTTTAGCGCTGGATGGGGTCCACCTTTGGTCGTGGCTTCTTCGAAGCCCTTTCTCCCTTGCGTTGCCATCCTTGATGGACCGCGAGGGCTCTACATCTAGTACCTGAACGTCGGTGAAATTGCCATAGGGGGATCCTGGGTAGCGTAGTGGTCTGCGCAGTGGCCCGGAAAGACAAAGGTCCATGGTTCGATTCCCGGTCCAGGTGAATTTTTTCGCAAGGCAATTAATGTAAATTTCACCGCCGTTCACGCGGAAGGCTTCATATTTCCTACAAAGTAATTACTATTGAGCATTTGATGTTTAATGCAATGGTAGAGCTTGGTTGAAAGTTCCTGGTACTGGGCTTAAACCCATTTTTGGCCTGGACGGATGTTACCTTGAAAAAAGGCTTTCTATTTTATGGCTTCACTTGAGCTACTAGTGATATCTTCAATTCTCACAATTTTTCCTTCTTCTTTGTGTCATATCAAAGTGCCGGGAACTTTCAATCGAACTCTAGATGGAAAGACTACAACTCTTCGACGAATAATTCATCAGCGCAAGTGTGCTACTTTTTTTGTGCTTCTCCTAAAGGCATGAGCAATTCAGAAACTGCTACAAAACGACCAGTTAATATGGCAGTACTAAACTTAGGCTTGTATACACTGCATGCTCTATTCAATTTTTCGAGTGTCTTGCATATATCCCACAGACTACAAGTTCAGAAATGGCAAGTCCGTGGAAATCTAGAGGGTAAAAGATGTTTATCAGTTAAAGAAAAGAGAAATAATAAACAAGTATAGTTCGGAAAGGCGCCCGCTAGTTGATGTAGTGAAACAAGGATGTGGAACCACCAACGATGGTAACACTTCTCGCCGATTCCTTGACAACTCAAGAAAAGCTGGGGAAATTACTTGAGTTGACGAGACGTAACGCGAACGGATCCCCATTATTTTGCTAGCCATATCAAAAGGACATTGCCTCAACGCAGAAGGATTTGGAAAGTATGCTCATGACGCTCTTCAACTATATGTTGCCATTTGCATGTAATTTTACATGCCCACTAGTGTCCATAAAACATTAATACATGGAGCATACGTGATTGTAAACATGGTTTTACCAATTGGTCAACTATCATAGGATGTGCATGAGACACAGGGAACATCACAGTCAAAAAATATCATGAGAGGACACTAATCAGAACTTGCTGAATCGAATTTTATCAAGTTCCAACTCAATAATTTCGGCCCTCAGAGGAAATGTGTAGTCAACTGCCTTGTGATTTGTTTGCTAAAAACTCCTGTACATGTGGGAAATGACGACTCAACCGACATGGGGAGAGAATGAATAATTTTAACGCAATAAAATTGACTAAATATAAAATAATTTAGAAAGAAAGCATTTTAATGTTGCAAAAAATATAATGAAACACCTGTATTCGTATTTTAATGTGTATTGTAGCACATACTATTTCTTTTCTATTTGAAAACTAAGCAGAAAATTTTATTACTCAAATTTTTAGAAGATAACACAGGCTACGAAACTTAAAGTAACAACGCATAAATACTAATATGGAGCTCACTCTTAATGCTACATTTTCGTGTTTTACTGCTGCAATTGCAGTTCATAATTCCATAAATTTCCACAAAAATAAGGTTATTCAATGAATTGCACTGAAAAAATAATTTTGTCCCTCTAATACTCGAAAATCGACTACTGTTGGGATGGAGGAACTGGACGCTCAAGTCCAAAATTCCATCATTTCCAGTGCCAATCGATACATTTCATTAGTATTATTTTAATAAATGTTTCATCTACATCTACATGATGCAGTGTAAGCCATCGAAAAGGTATGAGATAGCGTCATGCCAATAAGCAAAAAATATTACCCCGCTAAGACGCTACTTATAGTGAACCAAGGGTCACAATACTACCACAGTGAGGAAAATATTACCTAAATATACTGAGACGAAACACGTACAATTCTATCTATATATAACAATAACAAACAGTGCACACACTTAAAAATGATAAAGGACTTTTTGCAGACGATGAGGTGGTGTACAGGGTTATATCAAATGAAGAGGACAGGAAATCACTTAGCAAGGATTTAGATGCAATTCAAGAGTGGTGCGACCAATGGCAGTTAGAACATAACCTTAAAAAGTGTGTAGCTATCAATTTTTGGAGGAGGAATAATTAGATAGAGCGATCCAATAGAATTAATAGCACGAAGATCGAAAACGTTGAAACCGTAAGATATTTAGGTGTAACAATCACTAAAGATTTATCGTGGGGTAGACACACCCGGGAAATATGCGGCCGAGCGAAGAGAAAGCTAGGATTTATAAAAAGAATACTTGGAAAATGTGTTGAGAAGACAAAAGAGCGATGCTATTTTTCACTAGTTAGGCCCCACCTTGAGTATGAAGCCAGTGTATGGGATCCTAATGAATTAGGTTTGATCAGAGAACTAGACAGTGTGCAGCGTAGAGTAGCTAGGTTCGTCAAAATGGTGTTCCGATAGGTTGAGTAGTGTTTCAGAATTAATACAAGAATTAGGGTGGGAATCATTATCAGAGCGTAGGTTAAGGTACAGATTAAATCTATTAGAGAAATTTCAATCAGATAGCTTTACTGAAGATGTTAGGCACATATTAAAAACACCAGCGTATTATGCTAGATTCGATCAGTTAAATAAGATTAGAGAGATAGATTGTCGTACAGATAGATTCAAAATGGCATTTTTCCCCCGTACTATAAGAGAACAGAATAGGCAGCATAGGAAAGGGATAGGTGGGGGAAATATTTAAGAGTAGTCTGTAGTGCATGACGCATGAATAATTAATCCCTTAAATACTATAGATAATAAAAATCTAGTTGCATTAGACCCTATAGTTGCTTGTTTGCATGTTATTAGTGCATGCTTAGTATCTTCACCCCCTGCCACACACCCTCGCGGTGGCTTGCAGGGGATCGTGTAGATGTAGATGTAGATAATTTGTTAGTTTCTGCAAAGTAATATAATAGATTTTTATAAGGTAGTTATTTCCTTAAATATATTATATTATGAACTTATATTTACTGGAGCATTGAAGAGCTAATATAGTTAAAACATGTGCATGTCTAAAAAAAATTAAATCATCCTAATTTCTACGTCTAAATCTAAAGTACGCATTTAGATTTCCCCCTCTACCTTCGCTGAAGTCAGTCCATAATTATTCCTAACTTTCAATTATGAATGTAATCATCGCTATCAATATAAAGGTAGTCATTTAAACCGACATCATGACATTCGCCATCGCCCAGATTCCGGTCGCAAAAGAGGGGAAGAGACACACGGGGTACTTTGCGGCAAAACCTTTCGAGATTTCACCTAAAACATATTTGACCAAAAGATAATGAGGGCCGTTTACTCGGAACCGAAATTGCAATTTTGTACACGAAATCGTTAGATGGATACAAAAAAAGAATTTTAGTGAAAAAATTCCACAACCGATCACTCACAAATCAGAAATTGAAATAACAAAAAGGTGACGCCACCCGAAAAATCTGCTTTGATAACATTGACGTCATTTTCCTCCCGTCCTTGACTGCTTTTAGGGTAGGGAAGTGAGTGGAGAGGGGGTTCTCGGAAGGTCTGCTCGCACAGATCGTGTCGCAACTGCTCCTATTGGCAGAGTCAGCTGTGTGTCCCCCATTGAGATGAGGCGAAGTAGCTTCGCAGGCTCAGCGGTGATTGGACGAAGTCAATATAAGTTAGAGGTTGCACCACACCCACTTTTCCGAAAGGGTTAAAAACATCAGTTTTTCGCCGCTTATAACTCGAGAAACAATTGACAGATCAAAAACGGAAAAATGCTGTTCTTTTTATTTTACAAACTCTATCTGATTCGGCAATAAAAAATTATGGTAAACGACCCAATTGCACGGCAATGTATAAAGAACTTTTTCAAACTACCTTATAAGAACACAGGAATAGAATTAATACAATAATCTTTCCATTGTATCGCCGATATCATTGTTGTTACATTTTCCGAGCTAAAGGTAATTTCTACTTCACTAACGCAAACTCTAATTACTTCCGGGCATCCGTATTTCATTAGCACAACTGGTGATTCTCAATGGTACCACCTCTACGGCTTCCTGTTCAGTTCCTGCCAACAAAAAAATAAGTATGCTTCGATTATTTATTGCTTCATTTCATGCCCCAACTACGAAAGTGTAAGCAACAAAATAAGCTCTAAGGCAAATCAAAACCCATTCATAGCGAAACAATGATCAATGATTCACAGTGCTCATACTCCTTAATTAAGAAACCCATTGAGAGAGCGAATACAAGGCAAGTGATCGTGAAATTTAAGGTGAGAAAGGACACTTCATAGCTGCCTAAGAATTATTTCTAAAAAATAAACTAAGGTTAGGTTTAAATAAAGGAACTAACTTAATTGGTCTGGGGAATTTTTAGGTCGTTGAAAATGGTTAGATGGTCATTAAGTGCGAACAAGTGACTTGCGACTAAACGTGATTACATAAGCAGCTATGAATCAATCGATACGTATTAAATTATCTTCTGCGACTTGGTGTTATTCGATAATCAATAAATTTGCAGACGAACACAAACTTTTACAAAAATACCACTTATAAAATAGAATAGAATCCTTTTATCGGTGGTATATATGTAAAATTTTGTGTTTCTCAATAATTTATTGACTGCATCACATTTTATAGCAACGGATATTTCACAATGCTAAACTACTGAAAAGAGACATATTGTGCTTTTCATGATCTTAGGCTTATTTACTAATTATTAGAGTATTATACATCATCGAATTAAGGGATAATAGGTACTGCTCGAAAAATATCGCATGGTACTTCACTCTTCACCATGATTTATTCCTCATCCACCTTCGCCGATGAATTTCCAATATACTCCTAAGGTAAAAATGGGAAATTAAGTTTGGAGTTCGTTTCATTAAGCAGAAAGATAAGTAGGTAATTGGCATAAGAGGCCCACCCACCGGCGACTGACTATTTAGAATTTGTTCCCTATCTCACATTCCTTCACGCCACCGCCTCTCTGAGTGATTTTCCCTGGCCTTCTCCACGGCGAGGGAGACGGGAGGTGGAATATTAATCTCGAGGGAGAACGGACGGGGGAAGCGATGCGAAATTGAAGAAAACACAGCCTCTGGTGGGGGAGAAGATGATGTGGCATAATTAAGGATAAAGTTTCTCAGCGAAATCAACCGGAAATAAGTGATCGCTCTAAGGATATGGAAGGAAATTGGAATTTCGAGCACCAAGAGGAAAATGAAAATGCGGATGGGTATTTTAAGGAACAGAATCCGCAGCAGGATGAAGAGAGAAAATAAACGTTTGATAACTAGCTTTCAAAGACGGTTTTGTTCGTTCTACGAGTTATTTTATGCAACAGATTGTATAAATAACTAATCCGTACATTGAGAGAAACACTTTCTCTAATATTTATTTGCTTGTTCACATGTAGAAATTTTTTTACCTCAGTGGAACAAGAGGTACAATGTTAGTTTTGCCTTGATTATCAATATTCCTTCTAAATACCCATTTGGTGAGGGTTATATTCTTTCGGAAGATCTGCTATCATCCATTTGATGTAGCCGACCAATAGATCCATTCGGATGCCAGCTAAGAGGACTTGAAGCAGAAAAGCGTGAATTCTGGTGTAGCGTCGAGAAGGTGTAGAGTTTAAACCCATAGCATACTCTAGTAGGAAGACTAAGGAACCAGAGAAGAGCTACCAGTTATGAACTCAAATCCTTGGCAGTAGTTGAGGCTGTGGACAATTTTAGAATGCACCTGTGAAACCGAAATTCATGGCAGTCACAGATTGCAACGCCATGAAGACGACAATGTCCAAGAAGGAATTTCAGCCAGGTGGTGGCTACGGTTGCAGGATTATAATTTTGTGGTTGAGTCTCGACCAGGTAGAAACAATATCCACGTGGATACGCTCACTAGGAATACCGTGGAAGAGTCCAAGGAACCAGAGACCACGGCTGACCTCAAGACATTCACTTTGGGAATTAGTGAGGAAGATTGGCTTCTGACAATACAGTTACAAGATCCACTTGAGAAGTATATCCACGGAATGTTGCAGGAACCAGCGAACAATGACAAAGAGCGACCGAGAGACACAAAATACTCCCTACGTGACAGTCGCGTGCTTTGAAAAATAGACGGAGAGAGTCGTTGGGTTGTTCCAAGAAACGCCATTTGGCGAATCATAAATGGAAGTCATAATGATATGGGACACTAAGAAAGAGAAGATCGTAAAACACTTAAAGAGATACTAGCAGGCCTGCTGCATGCTTTGCAGGCACTTTTTATAAGCATTCAGTATAATATAATAACAAATAATCAAATAAACAAAATAAGTATTCAAAATACTTACGAATCAATAGATAATGCCTTAATACCTTAATAGATGAAACTAATTCCGCTTTCTGTAACTTTTTTCACGTCGTCAATTAGTTAATGCACATTTAGAAAACACGTAAAGAGACATACATAGCAACGTGTACGAATTTACATAGCAACTCTTTTCCCATGTTAAAAGATAGTGAAAACACTCTTGGGTAGGTAGAATTATTTTAAGGTGCTTCGACTGCTAAGGTCATTTTGCACCTTTACTTTTCCAGATTACAAGCAAGTGCTAGAAAACCAATACCGTGTAAGTATGAAGCAATACTTATGAATGATATTAACTATCATAGGGCTCGATAAGTATAAGTCTATATTAGTCATAGTCATGTGTCAAAAGAGATTTAGAGTTTTAGGGCAATTTAAAATTAGTCTTCCTGGGCCTCAAATTTTGGGTAGTAGATTCACTTCATGGAGAAATTTAAGAACGCAATCGATAAGATTGCGATTGTCACCCAACACCTTACTCAGATCCCCACATATTTTGTGGCGTTCGCGTTGTACCCGATACTTGACGCAGTCGACAAGCAGGTGTTTCACAGTCAAACGGCAATTACAGCTATCGCAATATGGTGCGTCCTTTTCGGGGGTAAAGAGATACGAGTGAGTCAGGGCTGTGTGTCCTATTCTTAGTCTGGTGACAATAACCTCTTCCCGTCTGCTATCCCTGACCGAGGACGTCCAAGCTCTTACACGTTCTTTGATTTCCCTCCGTTTGTTCGACGTTGCGTCGCACCATGACTTAGCCCAAGAAGCGAGAAGTAATTTCTTCAGGTGAGCTCTTAAATCTTGGCTTGGGACTTCACCAATGTAATTCTCGCAGCTGTTGGTGGCCGCTCGTGCAGAAGCGTCTGCTGCTTCATTACCAGTAACACCCACGTGGCCAGGTACCCACCCGAATTTTATGTGAATGCCCTTAGCGTAGAGGCTGTTAATGCATGTTACTATGTCTTGGGCCACAGGATGTGAAGGAGAGAGGCTACAAATACTTTGAAGTGAGCTTTGGGAGTCTGAGCATATTAAATAAGACATACTGCTACATTCAGCCTCTTCAAAGGCTTCAATGGCATCTAGCGAGGATTTTATGGCCAAGAGTTCCGCCGTATACACGGTGCATATGGGGTGTAATGTAAAGGCCGCGGAGCCTATATCCGCAGAAAAGTAGGCGCAACCGCACGCGATGTCTGTTTTAGAGCCGTCAGTGTATATTTTTCGACTGTCACAACTGTTTATTGCTTCTAGGGCTCGACGTTTAAGCTCGATTGGGGTACTGTTAGCCTTGGCCTCCATGTAGGTTATAGAGCAGTCTATCTTAGGGATCTCCCACGGCGCAAGCTTAAACGTATTTAAAGTGCATACCTTTGGCAGGTTTACGCCCAAGTCTGCCAATAAAATTTTAAAACGTATAGCCAAGGGTTGCGTGGCCCTTGGTCGTCTGTTAAAACTATCTAAGAACCGCGGGTTAAAAATCAAATTAAAACATGGGTGCGTCGGTGAGGATAAAATTTTGCAAATATAGTTACACATTAAAATATTTCTGCGGACCTCTAAGGGAGGTTCGCCTGCGTCAATATAAATGCTTTGTACAGGACTGGTTCTAAAAGCCCCTGTAGAAAGCCTCAAACCAGCGTTGTGTACCGAGGCTAGAGCTTTTAACTGGCTATTCCTCGCTGATGCGTACACAAAACACCCATATTCTATTTTGGAACGCACAAGTGCTCTATATATACGGAGCATTGTTGTTCTGTCAGCGCCCCAAGATGTTCTACTCAAAACTTTTTATATATTTAAAACTTTAGAACAAGCATTCCTTGTATGCCGTATGTGTTCCCGCCAGTTAAGTTTTCTATCAAGAACAAGGCCAAGAAAACGATAGGACTCGGTCAGCGACAGTAGACAATTCCCCAACTTTAGTGTGGGTTCCTGTACATTGCCTCTTAGCCTGTGGATATGCATACATTTGGTTTTATCGTTAGAGAAACGAAACCCATTCTCTTGAGACCACTGATGTAAACGATTCAAAGTTATTTGTATCTGACGTTCACCTGTAGAAAGCTTTGATGACTTGCAAAATATTGCTAAGTCATCTACAAACAGAGAGGCCATTACAGGCGTCTGGATACAGTTTACAACGCTGTTAATGGCAACAGCGAAAAGAGTTACACTCAGAACGGAGCCTTGAGGTACCCCGTTTTCCAATACGTGAGGCTGGGATAGAATATTTCCAACTCTAACTCTAAAGGTACGCCTGGTTAAAAAATTATTTATAAATATGGGCAAGTTACCCCTAAAGCCCCATTCATGCAACGACTGTAGAATTTTATACCTCCAGGCAGTGTCGTACGCTTTCTCAATGTCAAAAAAGACAGCAATGACATGTTGCCGGAAAAGAAATCCCTCTTGGACGAAGTTCTCGATTCTCACCAGGTGGTCGATCGTAGATCGACCGCGTCGAAACCCACACTGTATATTGGAGAGGAGATTGCGGCTCTCGAGGCACCAAACTAGCCGTGTGTTAACCAACTTTTCCATCAGTTTACACAGACAGCTAGTTAAGGAAATAGGTCGGTAGTGAGATGGGTGAGATTTATCCTGGCCATGTTTTGGAATTGGAACAATAATAGATTCTCGCCATCTCTCAGGGAATACTTGTTCAGACCACAATTGATTTAGTGTAGCGAGCAGATCTCGCAGTGCTCGAGGCGGAATATTTCTCAAGAAGGCGTTATGTATCAAATCATTGCCAGGTGAGGTGTCTTTTAAATCTTCCAGGGCTGACTTCAGCTCCCGCATAGAAAAGGGCTTATTATAGGAGGCAGTAGTTCTACCCTCACCGAAATTTAGGTGAGTTCTTTCGGCCTGACACTTGATTATCTTAAATGAAGAATGGTAAGAGTCACTTGCACTAATGGTAGCATAATGCTTGGCAAAGGCGTCTGCTATATCTTCGGGAGTAGAGAGAATTTTTCCATCAATCTTTAGCCCCGAGGCTGGTGAAAAATTACGCTTACCCATCACGGACTTAATTTTATTCCAAACTTGTGTAGGAGGCGTTCGGTGGTTGATGCACGATACGTAATTTGTCCAAGATGATTTCTTTGCCTCTCTAATGACCTGTCGAGCCTTGGCTCGCAGTCGACGGAAGGCCGCAAGGTTAGTGGAGGTAGGGAATTTGTTAAAAATACGCAGCGCTCTTTTTCGTCTGCGGATGGCCTCTGCGCACTCCTCGTTCCACCACGGAACTGGAGGGCGACGAGGAGTACCTGAGGTAGTAGCAACGCTACTTTCCGCGGCTTCCAGGATAGCTTCCGTAAGAGCCTTTACATTATCCAGACCTTGGCTGCTGCTGGAAAATTTTAAACCGAATTTTCGTTTAAAATCCGTCCAGTTGGCTTTCTTAACAAGCCACGTTTTTGGCGAATTAAAAATGCAGGTATTTCCCGTTTTATAAATAATCAAAGGGAAGTGGTCGCTCCCACAAAGATCATCATGGACCATCATTTTAAAAAAAGGGGCTATGGATTCCGTGCTAACCCACAGATCAATGGAGGAATACCCTCCGTTAAAAGCATTAAAACGAGTCTTCTCCTGGTCATTTAATAAAACTAAGTTAAAATCGTTAAAAAACCTTTCTAAAAGACGCCCTCGGCCATTAAAATCACGCATCTCATCGCCCCAAAGGCTACTGTGCGCATTAAAATCGCCCAATAAGACGAATGGCCTCGGAAGCTGAGTGACTAGATTTTCAAGGTTTCTTCTGTTGACTGGAGCCCATTCCGGCAAGTATATATTGCAGAATGTAATACTTTCCGGAATAGCAATGGTAATTGCCTGGGCCAGTAGCGGAGTCTGCAGGTCCACTCGGGAGGTGTAAATGGTCTCGCGTATGAATGCAGCAACACCGCCACGTGCCCTATCACCATCGACGTCGTCAACTCTAAAAACTTTAAAACCATTCAACGTTACATTGTCTGTCGCTTTAAAATGGGTTTCTTGAAGAAAAAAACATAAAGGGTTAAAATTACTCAATAGGAGCTTAAAATCCTCTAAATGTTTAAAAAAGCCGTGGCAATTCCACTGGAGTATCGTGGCCATACAGGTTAAAGGATTAAAAAATATATATATATATATAAAATACTAAAAGCTCTGCTGGGTTGTGAAAGGATTACCGCTTTATCCTGCGAGCCTTTTTATTTTTCGCCTTGGCAAGGAGGATTTCAGTCTCAGAAAGAGACTCGTCCTCCTCCATCGACTCCGGTTGGTTAGTTTTTAAAGTACCAGATGGCCCCTGAGGCGGTGTATTTACACGACCACAGGGTGGTGTATTTACACGTCCGTTGGGTGGTGAATTTTCACGACCATTGGACACGGCCTCGCGATCAGGCTTCGTGGTCATCTTGGTGGTCATGGAGCCATTTTTGTTAGGGGCATTCGTCCCTACAGCCGGTTTAGACGCCTTATCCGGTTTGGCTGAGTTGTCTTGTGTCTTACTCTCCAATTCGGTCTTGTCTGTCTGTGTAGAGATACTGATCTTTGGAATAGGAGTGTGCATTACAGCAGCGTATGAACGGGAGAAGGTAGGGGCAGCTAGCGCCCGGTGCTTCTTACGCGCTTCAAAATAAGGGATCTTTTCCACCGTTTTAATTTCCATTATTTTACGTTCCTTCTGTAGCTTGGGACACTTCCGGGAGTACGCCGGATGTGCGCCCTCGCAGTTGGCACAATTTGGATCAGATTCACAGGCTTTCTCTTCATGTTTTTCTTTTCCACAGGTTGGACAGATTTCATTGTTGACGCATCTTGATGCGATGTGGCCAAAACGTTGGCATTTAAAACACCGCATTGGGTTGGGAATAAATGGTCGCACTGGGCACGATTCATATCCCACAGAAACCCTGTATGGCAGCTTGTCCAGGGAGAAGGTAAGAATGACGGAAGTGGTGTTAATTATCTCGCCATTCCGCTTTGTCTTTAAGCGACGACAGTCAGTAACCCCTTGAGGCGCCATCTCTCTCTTAATTTCATCCGTCTCGACATAGAGAAGGTCGTAGTTAGTAATAACTCCACGGCAGGTATTTAATGTGGAGTGTACCTCTACTTTAACGGGGATATCGTGGAGTTTCTCCATCTTCAGAAGCTTCGCACTTTGAGCGTTGTTCGCCGTTTCAATAAGTAACGTGCCATCCCTAAGCTTTTTGACCGAATTCAAATTCCCTGGTATGGTTGACGACAGGACTTTGTTTATTAAAAACGGAGACACCTTTCTCAGTGACTCACCTTCTTTTTCACACCTCATTACCAAAAACCGCTGACACGCGGCAAGGACTTTATCTCCTCCACCCTTATCAGGGTGGAATCTTTTAGGTGGTGGTAGATGTTTGTCTGCCATGCCCCTAATATCTTCGTCCCCCGGGCTCCCCACCCGCCACGGAGCCACACATTCGGGACGCCGCACCGCAAACCGGTGCGGTCGCCAGGGCTACCCAAGGGGATATAGCACCCTAGAGGTGGTTGTCTGTTTCGGGTTGGGTCTTCAATGCACGAGGCCACCAAACCCGTACATCTCCGACCGCCCTACGCAGACCCCCACCTCCCTGGCACTCGCCACCGTTAAGCTAAACGCCACGGAAGCCGATTGACCGGGAGTGGCTAGCTCCCGGCCGCCCGTTTGCAGCGAATCCGGGGCCGAAGAGGGGTATTGGCCCGTGGTCCATACCGGGCATCCGACACCCGGCTGGGAACCACGGACCTCACCCTCCAGGATCCCCTTCTCCTCCTTACGGGTCTCGGCACACGGCAAACATGCGGGTGGATCGCAGGCCAGGTGGCATGGCCGCACACAGACAGTTGACCCACAAGACTGTCCGGGCTCAACCCTTGCTGGCATGGGGTTTGTTTTCGGGGTTATCTCCCCGCCCTTTTAGTCGCCTCTTACGACAAGCAGAGATACTGCGGGAGTATTCTCAATCCCCCTACCCGCAGGGGGTGAAAACACTCTTTTTAACACTTAAATTTTCACCTTTTCCGATTCGTTGACAAATATTTAAATACGTCTGTTCCATATTTCACCACTCCCGCATCCATCAGATAAGTATCTTCGGAGTTTGCCACAAATTGATGCACCGAGTTCAAGCGTTAAAACATCCTGGGAGGTTTGCAACCCGCACACAATTATAACTTTTCATATTTTTTGGGCGGTAGGAAGGTACAAAGGAAATCTAAAACTACTGATACGTTGTGCGCGGACATGTTCTGCAATGAACGCACTTTTTTCCACCTCCAGAGCTCTCAACCACCGCGAGAAAACACAATAATACCGACGTGACCGACGGACTGACGGACGGACACCGCTACAAACTTGATTATACAAATGTTTTAGTTCCTAAAAATGAGAAGCAGGGTAAAGAAACATCTAGCTCCCTGTATTGAGTGCGCATACCGCAAGAGACCAGGAGGAGAAAGTGAGGGAATTGCACCCATGGGAATGAGTATCTACCCTATTACATACAGTCCACTTAGCTCATTTGGGAACATTCCCTCGAGGCAAAGGTCGAGCAATGTCCTCACCTTTACCCCATTTCATAGGTAAGACAGCGATGCATAACTCCTAAAAGTAAGTGAAAGGAGACTTAGTATGTAGTAGAACGTGAAGTTCAAGCTACGAAAGTAGCTAAAGTTAGCACCCAAATTCAAGGTCCGTAGGTTGTTTTAGAAGTGCTTCCTATGGATAGATACGTTCTCAGCGACCTTCCAGGAGAAAAGAGAGCACAGCGAGCATTCCACTCAGTCTTTTGTGCCGACCGAATGAAACCTTGGAGTAGGCCCTCTTAGCTGAAGTTCGGACTGACGAAGAAGATGACATCCCAGGCGACGCCTGACGAGATTAAGGGCCTACCTTGACGACCAGAACCAAGAGGACTAGGATGCTGTAGAAGAAGACGACCTCCCGGACGACGGATTTCCGTTTGACGTTTCACAAACTCTATAGTCCCGGGCGCTGCTTTGTGGATCTCTGCTTCCCCTAAATTAATCTATACGACATCCACAAATATACAATTCGATGCTTCATTAGCATCCTCCGGTTCGCCTTGCCGAGGCAGCTTTACTTCGACGACGACCGGTTGGAGAGTAGGCTTAAGCAGCGTTTACACGTAGCAGTTGACAGCTACGACAGTCGCGAGATGCGCGATATATCTATATCGCTACTGCTATGATGCGTCTGCACCAACTTCTATGCAGCTTAAAGCCACTATTTAGGCGTTGCCACAACAAATAAAAAGCGTTTTATTTTAATAGTGATGTTAGAATTTAAATTTTCATTGAATTCTTCAAGCAATAAATTCCATCGACGATTATCTTTTGTTTCCATTCTTTAAAGAGTAGAATCTCCCCTTTTGGGGAGGGACATCCTTGTTATTATATCCAAATTCCGTCGTGTATTGCTTTCCGTTGGCGATTGTTGCGATTGTGTTGGATACATTTCCGCTGGAAAGTAAACGGGCTTCAACTTTGCTAATAGCTCGAACGTGGATCGATAGTGTTCGACATGTGTCCAGTATCGACCTGAACTCGCATCGCAGTTGTGATTTACACATGCGAGTGGAGCTTAATAGTTATTAGTAGTTGACTGTCATAGCAGTCAACTGCTACGTGTAAACGCACCATTACGATAAACAGCAGCTTCTGTAGCTATCGCAACACAATCGATATTATCAGAGGCAATATGATCGATATATGCATATATCGGTCATTATTTTCCACAAACACACCATTAAGGTACATTGACGGTACGAAAAAAAGTATGTGTACATTTCTTCCGACTTTTCCGCTATTTTAAGATTTTGAAGCGCTAAACTTAGCATCATGACGCGTTTTGCCGAGTTATTTCTGGTGATGAGGCAAAGGTTTAGCAGGGATCCTATCCAATACCATCAGGTCATAATGGAGAAATCGCTGCCTTTACGTAAGTATATATACTGCAACCTATTGTATTTCAGCTGTGATTGGCCTCAACAATCCAATTCCAATTCAATTAAACGGATTCAAAGGAGAAAATGGCATCCCGGAATCCTACGGCATATTTCCCATTGCATTTCGTTCTTTCGCTATCTAATCAAGAGAGGTCGTCTATTTGTTTTGCCTCGTGAAAATGAATTTCCAGCGGTAATGAATGCAACTTCCAATTCAACAATCACGTCCGGAGCACTCCACCAAGTACTTCCCATTATTCGTCGGCGACCCGGAGATAGGTATATTTCATTAATTCCTGAACACCTATAATTAACGGCGCCATGATTACCACTCATAATTAATGGCTCAATTAGTCACAGAACAGGAATTCCAATTCGATATTAATTACTTTCTGAATCACCGAAATGAAGAGTTAAACGAAAAAGTCAGTTATCCTGCAAGGTAGGTGAGTATCACGGCTTCCCTGTCGTTGCTGTTTGCCTACATCCGTGAAAATATCTGGTCAGAAGCATCCAAATACGATTGGAAATCTCGACCACGATCTCAGGATACGAATACTTACTCTAAAGGCCGTTTTACACGGTCATCGATACTGCGCAGGCTGTTGCGAGAACACTTGTGCAAGAAATATTGCGCACCGTGTAAAGCGACGACTTGCGAGGACAGGCAGCGCCACTGCGCGAACGCTTGCGAGCAAATTAGAACATGTTCTAATCTGATACAAGCGTTCGCGCAAGTTTGAAGTTTATTTCACTCACTAGATGGAGCAGATATAGCGGCAACTAACTGCCAAGGGAAGCAATTAAATAGGTTGTTGACGATTGAGTTGGATGTTTTTGTTCGCACTCAACTCCTTAGTTAGTGAATAAAGTGCAATAATGATGAGCTGGGCGATAAATCACGTGGAAGCTTAAATTTCGTGCGTAGGGGAGGAACCTGTTAACTTGGCCCACATCATTTCGTTCGGGGTGCAAATTTTGGGCTAAGTATACGGGACTAGGGTCTCCACTATTAGGTATATTTAGACTATGGCTTGAAACATATTTTAAAGTGGTGGTAACTATCGCATATCACGTCCAATTAATTGCTACTTCACAGATCTTGACGTTATGCGATATATTGACGGTATTACCGCTACTGAGTGGTATATTGTAATACTGACATAATGCACCGACGATTGCACCATGTAAAGCTGTCAAGCAAGCGTCCTCGCAATTCTCTACGTCACGGACTTTCGCAGACGACTGCTCAAACGGAATCTACATCAACTTGCGCAGTTTCAATGACCGTCGTGTAAAACGGCCTTAAGAACGTGACCTCCACTAAGAATTCACCAGGTTCCATCGTAGTGACTTCCCAAAACGTAGTTCACGATCTGCTCTCTCGTGGACTTTCGGTATCCTTCGGGATTGGAACCGTTGTGTTCGCCACGACGACACGACATGAGTTGAGGAATTTCGTCAGTTTCCTTCACGTCTCGGGACCAACAATCGCATTTGCAACAGGCGTTCAAAAAAACAGCTTGTTACGCAAGACATGGAAAAATGATGAGGATCGTAAGATGGTCTTTCTGCATTGTGGGGTGATTCGGATTGGTCACACAGAGGTACGCTGAAGGGAGTTATTTGGTCTACCATTCCATGGATGCATGTATATCAATAAAAAATGGTTCGCTTTCTTGAAATTTTTCTTCTTTTCCTAGGGATTTTGGGAACAATCCGCGGCATGAATACATACATAGTCAAAATAACCACAAAAAACTAGAATCGTATTGCATGATTCATCTTCGCAGTCCTTCCTACTGAAAGAGAGAGAAATACTCGGTCAGAGTATAAAGAAAAGCAGATTGTTCTGTTGCAGGGGCGATCATATCATTTTAGCCAGTTGATATTTCTAATCGTTGCACCAACACGAAATAGCGCACTTAGACGATATTTAAAGGGTTATTCATCTTTAAAGCTGCGCCTTGCACACTGTTTGTCGCCCCCTATTCAACGTGCAGACATAGTGGCTTCTCAAACATTTCAGATTGAATTCGGTATAGGTAAAATTATTACACAAGGAAAAAATCAATTCTAGCGCATCAATGACACACTGCCTCTCGTCATATTTTTTATGTACTAACGATTAAAAGATGAAAACCAATTATTCAAAATTTTCCAGTTATCTTGGATGCCACTAACTAGAACAAACTGATCTGGAACTTGTCAATGTGCCTTTTCAAAATGTATTACATAACTTAACGCACAAAAAATAAAAAGTGAAATTAAAAATCCCATCGGTTTATAACTAATCAGCTAATTTTCTCCAAAGTACGACCCATTACAATTAAAATAGCTTAAGTTTTGTTATTAATTAATGAAGGAAGAAAGAAAATAGGTGTGCACCATTTGAAATATCATCTTCTTAGGTCAACAATCCTAGGATTGTTTTGACGCAGCCCTCCACTCGATTCTTGTATCGGCAAACCTCTTCATATTGACGTAACTCCTCTCTTTTACATCCTTCACAACTTGCTCCATATACCTCATACGAGGCCTGCCTTTTCCATTCTTCCCGTTCATTTGAAATATAAGATTGAAAATAAAAGATAATAACTTTGTTATTTCACAATATATTGATAGCAGGTGACCTGGGTTTTGACATTACCAACGTCGTGTGCTACGAATAAAATGTGAAATAACAAAGTCTTAGCTTTTCATTTACGATATTTAGCAAATTTCACAAAGTAACACATATTTTATGTGGCTTCCTTGAACACATCCCTTTCGCTTTTGATGGGCTGGCGCGCAGTGATGCCTCTCAGGCCATAATTTCATTCTGATGGCAGTAACGCCCACCTGTCATCAACGCTGTTTGGAAAGTTTTCTGGCGCTCATTGTCGAACTTTCTGAATCAACTCGTTAACTTCAGGGACTTCGAAACGAGGAAGCTGATTACGGCCACGGAGACTTCCAGCTGAGTGACGTCCTGCCTGTCTTCATCTGGCGATGCGTCTTACAATCTCACTCGTCGGTAACTTTGAGTAAAGACTGGATATAAGTTCAGATTAAGAGCGATATTTAACCATTTATTCAATGCACTGAAGCGAAAAATGGTATTTCTCATAGCCACCTTCTGTCTCAAAAATCCTAATTTAGTTTCAATAATATTTAAATAGCAGTGAAGCATGGACGATGAGAGCAGCGGAAGAGAAAAGGGTGGAAGCATTCGAAATGTGGTGCTACAGAAGAATGATGAAGATTAAATGGATCGACCGAGTAAGTACCGAAGAAGTGCTACGAAGAGTGGGAGAAAAGAGAAATCTGCTGAAAACTCTAAAAAGAAGAAGGGACAACTTAATCGGCCATATCTTGAGACACGATGGCCTAATGAAGACAATCGTCGAGGGAAAAGTGAACGGGAAGATTGAAAAAGGCAAGCCTCGTATGAGTTGTATAGAACAGGTCGTAAAGGACGTGAAAGAGAACAATTACGTCACAATGAAAAGGTTGGCCGATAGAAGAATCGAGTGGAGGGCTGCGTCAAACAATCCTAGGATTGTTGACCGATGATGATGATGAATATTTAAATGCTTTGATAGACGACCTGACACTGCGGACACATAAGGCTAGCAATGATCCTTCGAGAACACAATATGAAACTCTTCCGCTGTTTGTTATTATTATCAGAGATGAAGAATAAAACGTAATATTCTCCACGTTCGCCAAAAAATTGTCGCCTCAGACGAAGAGATATAATATAACATTTAATAATTTAAATGATATTTACACTATAACGTCCATAGAGATGAATTTGATCCTTTTCGGATTTGAAATGAATATCATTTTAAAATGGATGGAGGTATTCACATCATTTCCTCTCGTGACGGACCAACAGAGCTCACTTGAGTAAATATCAACTTTGCCTCAAACTTCCGCATTCAATCCGTCGCCAAGAAGGAATGTATCTCAAAGAAAGAAATCCTTGCGGGGTTCTTTGACGGAGCAATTTTCGTGGCAGCTCATCGCTCTGACTATAGGACAGCCTTCTTGAACATCCTACCCCCTTCAGGCGACTACACCCTCCACCTTTTTCCCTTCCCTCCCCAGCCAACACTTTATCCCCCACGTGTGGACTTTTATTGCGTCTCTGAAATGGCGCATAAACTTCACCCCAGTCCCATGATATAGCCAGGGAGCATACTAATGTTGATGATAGTGCATTGAACGGTGTCGAGCTCTCTTCAGATGATCCAGCAGATGAAGGTTACCGCGTAGTTACCGACTCCGTATCAAGTGGAGCCCCAGCATCCAACAAAGTTTATTGCCATGTCCAACTCTAAGTTGCTGCATCTAATCATTTTTCCAGTGCATGCTTCTCCGAGTACGTAAACCCACCGAGCACAGGTTAATTGGGTTCTTTATGGAAATTCCTGATCTAAGTTACCACGAGCGCTGGAGGCTTTCATTACAATCCTGTATGCTATGGGCGGGGTGGATCACGAAACATTGAACTGCAATCCCTGTGGTCCAAACATAAGAGTCTGCCATTTTGTAATAAGACAACGCCTCGAAACAGCTTGCGTAAATTATGCTACTTCTCAAGTTTGATGAGAGCTCAACTCGCTCCATTCTTTTGGAAACAGACAGGTAAGTTTAGCTCGAAGTGTGGAATAAGTTTTCACAGACCTGCTCTAATAGCTATAGATCTGGGACAAATATGTCCAGTTATTCCCAAGCAAAACCAGGGCCTCGTTCATGGATCTTCGTCAGGCGTGCGCTTGCGTTATTGTTATTGTTTGATTTAACTTATGTCAGAGAGAACGTTATCTCCGTTCTTCATTTTTCGCACAGCACTTCAAATCGCTTATTACAATCAGTGGAGCGAATTTTATAGACGGTTATAGTTACCCATGCGCTACTCTAGGGGGTAAGCGTTAACGATAAATATTGCGATAACGCGAAAGATAGATCCGTGATTCCACACCTGGGGTCCGCTCATGCAGTTCATGACTTCAAAACCCGATGGACAAAATATTCTGCTCGCCGTCGTTGTGGATTCAAAATTCATTTTGAATGGCTTGCCCTACCTCAGACAGGATGATCTCTGGTCTGAAGATCAGCGTCTATCTGAATATATAGTGAAGGAGTTATGTCTTAAAAAAAGCAGGAATGTCTCAGTGGGTAATTATTTTTCATCTATTCAGTACGCTAAATTACGGAAAGACAGAGCAACTAGTTTAGCTGGAACTACGAACAGCCTATGGCTGTAAAAAATATCACGTAGGGCATTCTACACTACATCAGTAATTACATATGAAGACATTCCACTAACAGTTTAGCAGGGAAAGAAAACTAGATTTTCCTATTGCTCAGTAACCAACACCCTATGTACCACAGGACTCTGTGATTGTGTAACGCGACTAAAATCGTGGTCAAGACTTTACTCTCTCTGGGCCGGATACAACACTTGATGACTATACCAAACTGAAACCACATTTCCACGCCCGGTATCAACTACGAGTCTAACGATCGAAGCTATTCACCTATCCTTAAGCGGCTGTCGAATTCTCACATCAGTTCAGTTCACAAGGACAGTAAAACTTTGTATTTCCACACAAACGGTTATAAACTCCAACAAGCGGTTTCACCCTCTAGGGCATCCTCAGGTACATAGTTCATCGTACATATCCATAGCGGGTGAAACCGGTCATGCGAGTGTATAACCGTTTGTGTGGAAATACGAAGTTTTACTTTCCTTGTGAATATGTTGGAATTCCAAAAAGTTATCCCTGAAACACTTAATTTTAAATTAGTTCTGATTCAAACTGTCTGAGTCATTTCCACTGTAAATTTACATCTACATCTACATCTACACGATACCCTGCAATCCACCGCGAGGATGTGTGTCAGGTGGTGAATATCACCAAGCGTGAACTACTAACATGCAAACAAGCAACTATAGGGTCTCATGCAACTAGATTGTTGGTATCTATAGTATTTAAGGGATTAATACATGCATCATGCACTACAGACTACTCTAAAACATTTCCCCTACCTATCCCTTTGCTATTCTGACTATTCTATTCTCTTATAGCACGGGGGAAAATGCCATTATGAATCTATCAGTACGACAATCTATCTCTCTAATCTTATTTATCTGATTGAATCTAGCATAATACGCTGGTGTTTTTAATATGTGCGTAACATTTTAAGTAAATCTATCCGATTGAAATTTCTCTAATAGATTCAATCTGTACTTTAACCTACGCTCTGACAATACTTGAACACCCTCCTGCCACACACCTTTATGGTGGCTTGCAGGGTATTATGTAGATGTGGATGTAGATGTATATCCGACCCCATCACAAACCGCCTTCCGTGACAAGCCACAGACGCTCAGCATACTACTATGTTTCGGAGAGCAATGAAGAGGAATGGGAGACGGTAAGGGTCGTTGAAAGCAACGGCTGGGAGGGCGCCCAGCGGAATTCCACGGGAGCAAATCGAATCTTTCGGACACGGGGCCACTAAATCCTCCTGGCCGCCGCCGGCCCTATCTCTCGGCCACGCCCCTGTCCACACCCCTCGTGCCCTGGGGGATGATGTGCCGCCAGACGGAATTCGGCCCGTTTATTCTCGCCCAGGTCAAAAAAAATGACCATTGAGGCCAACGGACTTTTTCCGAATTTCCCCCAAGGATGACGAAATTCCGCAGATTAACCAGGCACGGCCATCGAAGAAAAATTAGTTTTAGTCCCATCGTGCGAAGTAAAAACGTATTCGTATAAATTGATATGGCGTGAGTATTATGACAGGCAATATAAAGGCTATTCTATTGAGATATTTCAAGATCTTATGTTAAAGAAGATGAACCTCATTCTCCATGGCCGAAAGGGTTATCGTGAAGTCAATGGGACCTTACCTAAACAAAGAACAGAAAGAAATTACGACAGACTGTTATTTTGCATCCATTCTCTTGCAAGCAGATTTAGATCATAGGGTACTACCATTGTGAGGACTTCGAAAAGTGTTCGAAAATAAGATCCATCAGAGTCCAAAAACCGGACGCTCCAATGCTCTCTGCTATGACTCTGCTATGACTCTGCTATCTCTCTGCTATGTTCTGAATTCTGAATGCACAAGACCTATTGCATATCATAAGTGTAGGAGAAGTAAAAATGTACCGAAACTAAGTGTAATGAATCCCGATGCTTCAATTTCCACATGGCGAAACGAAGGACTCAGAAAATGTGTTATTTTATGTTGCCACCAGAGGTTGACAGGTGAATGGTTAGATCAAATGGCGCGGAAGTATTCTGTGAGAGTTTACACATGTCGCATGATTTAAATGGTGTATCATAATTTACTGGATCACACAGCCATAAATACAAGTGCGTAAACTGTAAATGGCATGAGCTGTCTTTCTGTCCATGCGCCACCGCAGTAACCCCTCCCTGGCGACAATGTTCTCTATTCGGGGAAGTCATTCTGCCGCCGCACCCTGTATTCGCACTTTTTATACTGCCAATGTTTTTTCACTCCATATTTATATTTCTGCATATTTATTGAGATCAATTAAATTGTGCGCGGTGCAAAATGACCATAGTTGTCGACGCACCCTATAAATCCAAATCTACCTACCTACCTAACGGTTATTCGAGAACGCCACTTCTCGCTTCATCATACGGAGAGATCCACGTAGTTACGGACTCCGAGATCTTCTTGTGGAAAAGCACCCTGGACCCAGAGCGCGGTCTAGAAGATCGGCGCGGAAGGCGAAGTTTTAAGACCAGGACTCCGATAAGAGAACCGGGAAGAATTACTACAGCCAACGATTAGCACCCCCTGCGCATTGTCTTTGGGGGAGAACCTGCGCGCGGAGTCCGTGTGGTGATAGTTGCACCCAACCTAGGGCACACAACATCATCAAAGAATTATTACATTTTTAAATCAAAGTTTAGAGCTTATTGTAATGCGGGCGTTTACTCGGAACCGAAATCTCAATTTTGTGCACAAAATCGTGAGATGGAATCGAAAAAAGAATATTAGTGAAAAATTAATCTTCTAACCACAACCATCCACTCATAAATTAAAAATTAAAATAAGCAAAAGGTGACGCCCACCGAAAAAGCTGCTGTGATAGCATTGACGTCATTTTCCTCCCGTCCTTGACTGCTTTTAGGGGAGTGGAAGGGAGTGGAGGGGGGTTCTCGGAAGGTCTGCTCTCACAGATGCAGTCGCAATCGCTCCTATTGGGAGATCCTGTTGTGTCCCCCCCCTTTGTGATAGGCGAAGAAGTAGCTTCGCGGGCTTAGTTGTGATTGGACGAAGTCGGTATGTGACAGAGGTTGCACCACACCCACTTTTCCGAATGGAGTAAAAACATCAGTTTTTCGCCGCTTATAACTCGAGAAATAATTGACGTATCAAATAACGGAAAAATACAGGTCTTTTTATTTTACAAACTCTATCCGATTCGACGATAAAAAAATATGGTAAACGACCCCATTGTTACAATTATAACTTCCATGCCCGCCATTAACGATAATTTTTCCGTAGTTTACCATCTGCTTAAGTTTATTCATCCACTTTACCTATCACGACACCCCGTGCCATTGAAGCAAATCACTAATGGATAACATCAGCAAAAAAAACAGCGACCCACTCCCAAAAATAAAACGAGAAGTGAAACTATGAAAAACCCAATCCCACACAGTTCCCGGGACGGCTCAGTTTTCATATCGTTGTCGATGGTGAAGGAAATGTTGAAGCTAGATTACCCCGTTGCGTCATTATCGTTTCTCGGATAATTCGTTTCGGGACGAGGAGGAGGTTTAATCAGCGAATTTGTGGATCCTCAAAGAGATTAAATTAAAATCTGAAAAATCCGATTAATTTCCACGAGCAAGTGACCCGAACATTCCTGCGGTGCCGTGGTGCTTTTTATTTCGCGCGCAGAGCATCCGTCGCCAAAGGGTGTAATGGAAAACATCCCACGCCTGCTCAATTTGAAAAACTGATCGAAACGTTCGGAGAAACTAGTTTTTTCATAATTTCTCCGTAGCTCACAACAAAACATACCGCAGACCAAGCAATTAACGGGAGAAAATTGTAATCCGAAATATGCCGTGGGCCAAAGTGAAGTAATCTCCTCTGAATTCATTTTTCACACAATTTCCCCTCAACGGCAAGTACAATGCTCACTTTCCATTTCAATGACGTCAACGCGTGGGTTATTATAGAATGCCGTTTTTCATTTATTGCACATATTTACACTCGAAATAAGAATAAAAATTAGACGGGTATTCATCACTTCCATATAGCACAAGACTACTTAAGGAGGCTCCACCGTGAATCCGCGATTCAAACTTCCGTAAAAGAGCTATGTTATTCAATGGAAAAATGCCGATCCAGAAAAACACCTATATAGAAAATCATCAATAGGGTGATCACGCATACACAATTATTCTATGAGTATGCTATTATATTGTGATGGTCCACGAAAGGCTCGGTGATGTCCATCCCTTTTATTTATTTATTTTTATTTCGCGGAAGTTCGCGGTTTGGGCAACCCATTGGTAAAGGTTTTTTTTCTTTTAGGGTTTATTTGTGTAAATTGATGTAAACAGTGTATTGTCAGGATTGTGTGAATGAATGAATGAAAAGAAAGTGTATTTGTGAACAGAGGTGAAGGTACGGGTAATAATTTGAGTGAGTGCCTGTATCCTAGCTTCAAAAACCCCGGTCAAAAAGACTATCAACTAAGTGACCCCAAGTGAACGGCGAAATAGCAGACGACACAGTGGGGCATTCTGGGTGTAGACGAAGGGGGATATAACGCCCGCCGGAGACTCACGAAGCTCTCTCTCTTGAACATGCATTCGTGAACGAAGCTCTCTTGGACTGACACTCGTGGAGGAGACACTGCGGTTCGAACGCTGCTACGCATCGAGCCAGAGCAACATAAGTTGGCCATAATCCGAGAAAGGAGTCGGAGTGCAGAAACTGTCGAGAAACGTGGAGAGAGGTGGAGAAAGCCGAGGCGCATGGGAAACGTCTTCCGAAGCCTGGAGTTTCTTCGTAGGGCTACAAGGTGCTGAGGGTCATCGCGAGCCGCTGATTGTAATCGCCGCCGCCACCCTGCATCAGCTTCCCGGCTCTCTGAGAGAAGAAACCACATCCGGCCAAATTCGTAAGAATTCCAGTCGCAACGTGGCATTCCTCCCGCCCCATTACTCCCCCCCCCCCCTTCTCGATCAACTGCAGTCCTCGACTCCCGGCTAGCCTGCTTTGTGGTTGGCTTCGTTCAAGTGGCATCGCGAGACTAGTCGCCGTAATTACGAGCCCCTGAATCCCAAGATTGCCAGATTCGCATCTTGCTTAGTGGACTCTAGACCAATTAAAATTATTGTAAAAAAGGGTATTTTCTGTTGTTTTAAGGTGACGCCGTGTGGATAAAAGGGTATTTTCTGTTGTTTGAAGGTGACGACGTGTGGAAGAAAGGGCATACTTTTGTTTCTCGTATTTCTTATATGTTAAAGGTGACGCTGTGTGGGAGAAGTGATTTCCGTTCATTAAATGTGGTTTCAGAAAAGACGCTATTAAGTAGCACTTTGTTGCCTAAATCGCCGATCTTCTTTCCCCCGAACGCATTACTTAGGATTACAACGCGGTATTCGCGGAACCCAGGGAACTCAACCTGTGCCCTTGTTCCTAAATTCTCCAAAAGTCTAATAGCGGAGGGGCATCACCCGCTTTTCGACGGCACGGTCTTCGCAGGCTGTGACATCCGAACAGCAACCCTTTATTGTGGCGGAACCACGAATCACTCGCCCTGGTTAAATCCCGTGGGGAAGACCGAGGTCATATCCGAAAGGGAGGGGTGTGGTTCGGGGCGACTACAATATACCGTGCTGTAATTGTATTCTATTTTTTACAGACTCATATTGACTTCGGAACATGACTGAAGTGTTGTTGCCACGTTTAATTTAAAAAACGAGAATACATGCTCAATCCCGCTAATACGTATTCTAGAATAGATTAACTATTTTATTACTTAGTTTTGAAGTATTCCCTCTCTTTGTTTTGAATTTTATAAGTACTCATATTTTTGAACTTTTTTTGGCAACAATGTCGCTGCTAACATTTGGAAGCATTGGTATTAATTACACCATGTCAATAACCAATAAAATATTTAAATTGCATAAAAAATATAAGAAGGACTTTGGTAAGGTATATTCCAAAATTAAGTTAGTGAATAGGTTTGTAAGCACGTTCCGTCACAAGTACCGTTGTCAATGATAACAAAATACTGTAGCGACACTTTTCTGATTTTTTTCGAGCAAACATTTATTAATATCAATTAAATAAGTGTGAAAAGGCGAGCACTTTTTCTCAATGCTAAATTCTACATAAAATTGCGCATCTTATATTAGTTTTTCGCCAAAACGACATTTATCTTTACAGTATTAATCTGCAAATTTTACTGCAAGAGTTTTTTACTGCAAAACTGAAATTTTACTGCAAAATTTTACTGCATGCTCTACCGTATAACCACGTATAAAATAGCTGATTTTCAACGTATTTTTTTCTTCAAATATACCGTGGAAAGGCCTCATTATTTCATTGCCAATCGATAGAAGGGCCAAAAAATTGTGTCCTGAAATTTTCACAAAAATGACATCTACTTCATAATTCGGTGGAGCCTAATTATCTACAATTTATATAACAGCAATCAAACGGAATCTAGAGTTGACGTTATCATAACACGCATTCAACGACAGTATTGTTGCCATTATTGGTAATAATACATGGAAAATCAGAGACCGCAGGTTCAAATCCTGTTCAGGGCAAGGATACCGTATTGTTCACAGGATTAACATCTTCGGTTAAGCGGTACGAATTAACCTTAGCCGTTGGAACGACTAAAAAACCCAAAAGACGTAAACCGTTTACATTAACGAATGAAAGTTTCTGATATCTGCCCAAACAATTGAATTTTCCTCAATAAGCTACCGAAAGTATTGTCGCCATATTTAAATAGGCGCTTAATGTGACACCGGGGATGCATCCCGAGAATTAACAAGGTCATCAAAAGGTCAATATTTGACCTCAGCGGATAGGTTTTGATGTAACAGCAGTTGGATGCATTCGCGGGAGGAGACCAACATCTGAGGTGCCATTAATTAAGGGGCGTTAGTCGGTAGTTGGGCATTGGTGCAAATTACTCAGGGAACAAAGGAAGGGTGAAAAGACAACCAGTGGGCTCAAATCGCATTTTGCCCGACAAAACTCCAAAACTGCTTTTTTTGAGATAACGTCTTGAAAATTGGCACATGTACAAAAACATGATTGCTGATTATGGAATGGTAAGTCATTTTTCATAGGTATTACCCGTTACTTAGATACAGAGGCTCAAACACGACCAAATTTCGAAAAAAAGCGCCCGCTCTCATTTTTTTCGAAAATCTTAAAAGTCGAGCAGATATAGGAGTAACTTAAGGATTTTTATGGAATAACAAACATTACGAATTGTGAACAGGGTACTTTGCCTATACTCTGCATAAGTTTCAGACATTTATACCTATATTTAGGTGCTATTACGTCACAAAATGGCGGACTCTTTTTTCGACAAAATTTTACATAAATGAGACAATATAACCCTTATTCGGAAAATGGTCACTGGGATACTTCATCAGAGTATAAACGGAAGACATTTCTAGGTTATTCCGTAAAAATATTTGAAAAAAGTTTGCGACGCCGAGAATAAACTCGATTTTTCGATCGCGCGTCGCGGCCCGGCTCCGCGCAGCGGGACCTGGAAATACCGAGACTCCGTTGGATTTTTCATGTTGTGTGGATAATAACTCCTCCTCCTCCTGCTGTAAAGAAAGAACCTGTTACCTTAGCCCACATCCGTTCGTACGTGGAGCACATTTTGTGCTAAGTATACGTGATTAGGGTCTCCACTATTATGTTTAGACTGTGGCTTAAAACATATTTTAAATTGGTGGTAATTTATCGCATCTTTACCGTCCAATTAATTGTTACTTAACAGATCTTGACGTCATTCGATATATTGACGGTATTACCGCTACTGAATGGTATATTGCCACTGACATAATGCACCGACAATTGCACCGTGTATAGCTGTCAAGCAAGCGTCCTCGCAATTTTCTACGTCACGGACTTTCGCAGACGACTGCTCAAACGGAATCAACATCAACTTGCGCAGTTTTAATGAATGTGGCGTAAAACGGCCTTAAGGATGTGCGGTTTCTCATCCCATCTAACGGTCGGAGTAATGACCATGCCATAATGCCATGTTCTCCGGAATAGCACTGAAAGCCCATTCGGAGAAGCAGAGCATTGTGGCTCTTGGATTTCGTACAAGTGGTGTGTACACGGGTGGTATTTTTTGCACATCTGCATGGTAGTATGTGTTCTCCCTGAATGATAATGCATGCTTCGAGATGGTTAAGGTCACACACCCTAGCTGAGGCTTGCAGGGTATCATTAATATCAGGGGTTCCCTAACTTTTTTGTACTACGCCCCCTCCTGTTAAAATGGAAACCTTCCACGCATCCCCCTTTATAGTAAATTTTGTGGGCATGTGAAAAAAACAAGTATTATATTGAAAACAAAACATGTTTTTTTACCATTACAAAATACAACATTGTATGTTTCAATTTAAAGAAATACTGTTAAGAGAAAAACATCGACAAAAAGCTATACATTTTTGCTATAAAAGGGTTTTATACAAGTGGATTGTTAAGTTTTCCAAACATCAAGGTTGATTTTTAAAATCTACAACATAAAATTAGTTAAAGAAAAGTACAAATTTTTTTTACTTAGAGATTTTTATTTTTAACTGGTCTCGCGCTCACTGACATGTCTTCACGCCCTCCTGGGGGGGCGCGCCCCCCACTTTGGGAACCCCTGATTTATATGAAAGGAGGGATGAATACACCACCTAAAAATATCTCTGCTACGACCGGGATTTGAATCCGGGCCCTCGGGGCGGCGCAGGTGAAGCCAGGATTCTAACTATTAAACCAACCCCATCACTCGATTACGTTTCAATCTGCTGTGCACCTTCGAAGCTCCAACACAATTCCTCTCCAACGCTCAGCCTTCTACCAAGCTCTCTAACTATTCAATTAAAATGCTCCTTTCCTTTAACCGAAAAAAGAGCATTTTCCTTCAGAATCGCATCGCACCCAATCACGAGCTACTCGTCTACTTAAGGGGGCTCCACCGAATTATGAAGTAGATGTCATTTTTGTGAAAACTTCAGGACACAATTTTTTGGCCCTTCTATCGATTGGCAATAAAATAATTTGGCCTGTCCATAATATATTTAAAGAAAAATGACGCTGAAAATCAGATATTTTATACGTGGCTATACGGCAGAGCATGGCTCTTGCAGTAAAATTTGCAGATTAATAATGTAAAGAGAAATGTAGTTTTAACGAAAAACTAATACAAGATGCGCAACTTCATGTAGAATTTAGCTTTGTGAAAAAGTGCTCGCCTTACCAAACTTGTTTATTTGATATAAATAAATGTTTGCTCGAAAAAAAGCAGGAAAGCCTTAGTTACATGAAAGCGGCGCTATAGTATGTTGTTATCATTGGCAACGGTACTTGTGACGGAACGTGCTTACAAGCCTATTTGCTAACTTAATTTAAGAATATAACTTACCAAGTTCCTTCTTATATTTTTTATGTAATGTAAATATTTCATTGGTTATTGACATGGTGTAAACCAATGCTTCCAAATGTTAGCAGCGTCATTGTTGCCAAACAATATTCAAATATATCAATATCATTAAAATTCAAAACATAGAGTTTTATTTGCAAGGCAATAGTTTAAAACTAAGTAAGTAAGAATATATTTAACCTATTTTAGAATACGTGTAAGCGGGATTGCGCATGTATTCTCACTTTATAAATTAAATGTGGCAACAACACGTCAGTAATGTTCCGAAGTATGAAAGAGTTAAAAGAGCTCGTAAAAAATAGAATCCAACTACAACGGGCTATATAATTGCATACTCATACAATTATTGTGCATGCGTTAAAACCCCCTTAGATGATTTTCCATGTAGGTGTTTTTCTGGGTCGGTATTTATTCATTAAATAACATAGCTCTTTTACGGGAGTTTGAGTCGCGGAGTCGCGGTGGAACCTCTACTCAATTCCCTCTGCACTATTATCCATCCGCCCCATATATGGCGCCAAGCCCTCGCCCTCTCCCCTGCAAACCTCGTTACCTCCACACCCATTCCCTCCTGCACCCTCTGCCATATCGAACTCTTCAAGGACCACTTCATAACCGCGTAACCACGGCAACGCTGGAGTATCCGAGGATTCGATTCGGCGAGAAAAAGCGGTTGCGGCGAGCATTATCGGCGCTTGCCGCTGCGAACGAGAGGAACAAATGAATCCCGCCACGCGGCGTGTCGCAATTTCCCGGCCGTCCATTTACACGTGCCGACTGGGAGTGTGTGTGGCGGGTGGCTGATGCCGCTCCCGCTGGGTGCGGCAGGCCGCGGAAAAAAACCCCCGCGCTATTAAGCGAGCCTCCCTGCACTGCAAAACACTTCTCCGGCCAGACTACTCCATCCGCCTCCCCCCTCTTTAAGTCGGGCACGCCCTGAAAGCAATCTTAAAGGGATGGCGCTCTCCTTCACTCGAACGGGAAGTCTTCGACTGGCAGTGCCCGGGATATTTTCCATTGGTCTACTTGAGTGCTTCCTGGAAGGAATTCGAGTACAGTACTTCGTCCGTTGGATAGGACGTTATGCCGTGGACCCTTTGGCGCCTTTCGTTTAGAGTAGGCATATGCTGACGCCTGCTCTCCACCCTTCCTCTCATTTCTCTTCCATTTCCATCCTTTTATTTACCTTTCCTACCGATCTGAAGCGCCTATTGGAGCGGATGCAGGCTTGAAAACACAGATGACACTGTGTTTTCAAGTCTAAATTCGGGCCTAAGACAAAGGAAGAGCTAATTCAAAGATCACGTACTACCGGGACCGCGTCAAGGCGAATGATTATTTTTTTTCTCTGAGGAATATTTGCCAATGTGCAATTTCAGCGGGTAACGCCGCTAAAGTTTTCGCGTCTAGTGCGTAATCTTTGAATTCGTTACAAGTAAGCACCTTAGTGTTTCAACTCTTAGTGTTTCAACGGCCTTAACCTCGTGGACGATGGCGTCTTGCGCACGACTTCGGCTGATTTGTGACATCGATATGTCCAGCGGTCCGTCGAAACAGTTGAGCGTGCAACAAAGCAGTAAGTTAAAGGGCAAAGAATCAACACTTTCAATATTCCGACATCCTCAGAAATAACAGTCACGAATATAAGGCGAAATCACCAAAATGGGGTCAAAGGCTTGAAAAAAAATGGAGGAGATGATAATAACCCTCCTCAATAAAACCCAAAACGCGACTACCGAGAAAAAGGTACACTCACATGGAGGCATGGAATTTGATCTCCACATGACGAATATCAACAGAAAACAACATGATGGGAAATGACAATGTTTCAGAAATGTAGCTTTTTCCCGGTATAAAAATTGGATAGAATTTTGCAATATTAGAGAAGAAAAGCCGAGGCAGGTGGCAAATGAAAAATGGCAAAACGCATGCTGCATATCGTCAAAATACTTTCCACATTTTTTTGAAGTACCAGATTTGTAAAGACTTGATGTTAATGTCCTCTTGGACAATCACAAACACTAAAAGGTTCTATGAATACTAATCAAAGTTTCAAATGTGAATAACTAGAGGATTTTTATCAATAAATACCCACAGCGATACACAGAGCTGAGATGCATAACAATGGTCAGTAATAAGTCTGAATCAGTTAGAATCAGGGAACGAAACATGATGGAATGATGAATGAATGTGAGTTTGTTGGGGGATGGCAACAGCGGTGATCAGTGTTGGCTGAGGAAGAGCTACGGCAGGGGGAAGATTAATAATTTTACGCGCAAGGGGTCAAACAGATATTATGTTTGGTGCTTTAAGCCGGTCCCGCACTCAAAGGCGTCTCAGACCAGGAAGATGGCGATGGCATTGGAAGGGAGAGGGAAACCCAGCGATGAAGCAACGCCCAACGTGCAAGGAATGATCTCCGCGCAGGGATTCTGACCCACACGTCACCTGGCAACTGATCGCTTCCCACTCTCCGCTGAATATGCGGCCGAGCGAAGGGAAAGCTAGGATTTATTAAAAGAGTAGTACTTGGGAAATGTGATGTGAAGACAAAAGAGCGATGTTACTTTTTCACTAGTCAGGCCCCACCTTGAGTATGCAGCCAGTGTATGGGATCCAAATGAATTAGGTTTGATCAGAGAACTAGACAGTGTGCAGCGTAGAGCAGCTGGGTTCGTTAAAAGGTGTTACGATAGGTTGAGCAGTGTTTCGGAATTAATACGAGAATTAGGGTGGGAATCTTTATCAGAGCGTAGGTTAAGGTACAGATTAAATCTGTTAGAGAAATTTCAATCGGATAGCTTTACTGAATATGTTAGGCACATATTAAAAACACCAGCGTATTATGCTAGATTCGACCAGATAAATAAGATTCGAGAGATAGATTGTCGTACTGATTCGCATTTATCCCCCGTAGTATAAGAGAACAGAATAGGAAGCATAGCAAAGGAATAGGTAGGGGAAATATTTTAGAGTAGTCTGTAGTGCATGATAGTCCAGCAGACAAGATGAAATAAGGTAAATTTAGTCGATGTAACCATGACTGTGAATTTCTTTAGTTCGTCAACTGATGCATCATGTTTAGTATTTCGGTCCCCATAATTTATTTTCACCCGTTCATGATGAGAAAGGTATCACAGCGGGAATAGCGCTGAACTGCATACCGAAGGCTCCTTGTAATGTGGAGCCTTCGGTCTACAGTTCAGAGCTAATACTAACCAAATCTACAAGGATAACCACAGGCAGGGTATGGAAATGAACAGACCGCCCCCAGTGAATTTCCCCCTTCTTAGTAGTCGCCGCCCTCACCTAATAGACTGACCATGATACACGTTCAATGGGTGGCATCCCAACCATAACGAGTAGAGGGCAAGATTGATGGCATATTGGCCACCACCGATGATATATAAATTACAAAAACTACCTCCTAACCCCTTAGAAAGATGCATAAGTGCGTAAAGGTGGTTCTCTCCTTCAAATCCCAAGGGTTTCGCGTCGCAGGAGGTAGGAACGCAGGCAGCAGACACGTAATCTCGCAGTGCGTCTGTCTCCGAGGCATATGTGGCTGATGACGCAGTCAATGTTGGTCGCGATCTGTATCCAACGCTCGAATGAAAATCGAACTGACATCACTTTGATGCAAATCTCGTTCCCGGGGATTAACTACTGTTCGCAAGCGGGATGTTACAGTCGTTGGACGAAAGGTATCAAACACCGTTGAGCAAATTCGATATTCCACTCAGCCCATCACACGCATTGGAAACTAATTTGCACAGAGAGGACTCGCATAAATTGATTAAACGAAATACTCGACATACAGCCACTGCGATTCTGAAATTGAAAAGATACTCCACTCGACGGTGCTAGGCTTGACTTCGTGGAAATTCACCGAGAAATAATTAGGAAACACTAGATAATTTTCCAAACATTTCTTCGTCGGGTTATTATGTGCCTAAAAGGCAACACTTACCCGTTGAAACAAGTAACGCCAATAAACTAAGTGATGGAAAATTACCCGTTTCCTAATTTCTTCACTATTGAAGGTGTTTTTTTGGGTCGCATAACATTTTGCACATATGCCTAGAGATGGGTAAATTACCGTAATTTACAATTGAGGTAAATTACTGTAGTAAATTACGGTAATTTTCGAAAATTACCGTACTTTTCCGGTAATTTTAAGTTTTGAGCTACAAATCCTTATCAGAGGACTCAAAACGAAATCAAATAGCATTCAGATACAAATGCCGACGCTTATATCAAACATATCACGTTCATCTATTATAACTCGTTAAAAAAATTAAAACAAAGTTGGTAGCAACACGCAATTTGCCTCTCTTTTGTCACACTAAGAGAAATTTTCCTTCCAAAAACATACCTCTGCGCAATGTGCATTCGATATTTTACTCTGAATTAATCACGGACGCAATGTAAACAAAATCGTTTAGCTACTTGATTTATAATATTACCCATTCCAATGGTTTCTTCGTGAGGAAGAAACTTTCTGAAAAAGAACTTTTCTGAAAATTACCGTTTATTACGGCAATTTTCAGGGGTGTTGGTAATTTACGAAAAATACCGCGGTAATTTACCGAGTTGCACATCTCTACATTTGCCACAGATATAAGCTTTAAATATTAATGAGAGAAAATATCGTATTGCGCGGTTTGAAATACCCAATGATGACTCTTTATCGTAAATAGGTATGAGCGTTCGGTTATCTGAATAGCAAAGACGAAATAGAAAAGAACAACGATAAATCATTTCATTCAAGGGTTTATCTGAATGAATGCATTGTTTATTTTAGAAAAAGTGTTCAACTGTCCAGTTTTACTTGTCAACAATGCGGGTTTGTCGACACTAAAAAGCTGATATTTCCAGCCACACCACCAGTAATTCCACGTCGGCACACATTCCCTTCCCCCACGAAAGGGTATCGTGGTTACTACATCTACACGTACGTAATACTCTCCGAGCCACTGCGAGGATGTGTGGCAGAGGGTGAAGATCACCAAGCACGCACTACTCACATGCAATTAAGAGCTGCAATGCTATAACACTTTCATGGAAACATCACTGTAAAAAGTAGATCTGATTTTAAGGTGCAAAAGTGATCTGAATTTCAGATGCAACAATTTTAAGACAGGGTATGTTGAATTTCAGCAGTAATATCTTGTCTAAAAATAAGGCAGTTGAACGACTGAAAATCAGACCAAGTGGACTTATTTTCAGATAGGCCTATGCTGAATTTAAGACAGCCCTGGTCTGGTAATAATGCGGGTTGCTATTGAAATTCAAGCCTACTCTGAGGGGATGTCTTATTTTAAGGCAGGTGCAGGACTGAAAATCACACCAGGTGGGACTTATTTTAAGATAGTCCCATGCTGAACTTAAGACCAGGGCTGTCTTAAATTCAGCATGGGCCTATCTGAAAATAAGTACCACGTAACAATGCGGGTTGCTATTGAAATCAAAACCTACTTTTATGCGATGTCTAATTATAAATACTAGATATTTAAACACTTCACACGAACACAAACCAAAACCCTAACGTTTCATATTTTTATTAGATGATACTGTTTCACTGACTAAATTCTTCAATAGAGCAAACGTAAGTCATAGAATTTCCATTAAAAAAGATTCCAGGACTGAAATGGGAACACATGGACAATAACTTCAAAGATAAAACGAAAATGTGTACTTTTATTGGAAACAAAGTAATCCATACAAAGTCTTCGATACCACAGATGTGTGCCAGTATCTTCAAACCGGAGCAGGAACTGTCACTTGATGAGGGCGACTATTTTTTAGTTCTTACAACCCTGCCGCGTAGACAAAATAAGGAAGTTTACTCTCAGGATACGTCACTCAGACACAACTGGCTCACTTCTGCAAATAAACTAAGTATCATTGCCACATTCTCACACCATTAATTCATCGCACGAAACTTATTTCACCTACTTACAATGAAATTTGACTAGACTTCGAATTTTACTTCCTTACGCTTCGTAATTCTTGTTGACATCCTGCTCTCTGAGGTTGAATGAAAAACACTGCGTTTTGTTTATCCTGCTCCCTGGTTACGCTCCGCCCATCAGTCTCTGCTATTGGCTGGTTAGCTCCAATTGCGGAGCTAACCAAGGCGTGCTTATTTTAGGCCCGGGTGATCTGAATTTCAGATCACAACCATCTTATTTGCAACATGCAGTGGTTATGGTCTTAAAATAAGACGGAGGTGTGTCTGATTTTCACGCATCATGAGTTTTAAATTCAGACCGCTACCTTAAAATCAGACAGCGCTTAAATTCAGATCACACTGAAAATCAGATCAACTTTTTACAGTGATGCTGAATATGAAAGGAGGGATGAACTAGATGGTTAGTACCTGCATAGTAATGAAGTAATGGGGAACTTGCATGATTTTTTTTATTTAACAGGCGGACAGAAAATTATTTTCTCGATTCAGCAAAGAAAACTGCATGTAAATCTGAGTTTTCCTTCGCGAGATATTGAATGCTAAATTAGCGACATTTTAAAGCGCGCCGAAAACTCCCTCCCCCCCAAGCCACTGCTGAAGAATACCCGATGACGTCAACAGTGCCGAACAATCACCCGAAGCAGTCTCCCACTGGGCTAACAGCGCACCAACACGGGTGATTCAAGCGAGCCTACTCAACCCATAAGTGAGCCCACCTCTGATTTTTAATTGAGTAGGTAATCACTTAATGGTATACAGTTGATATTTCACGTCAAAAATGAGTAATATGTAGGCAAGATAGTTTAAATCTCGAAAGTTCATCTTACTTTTGCAGTGCCCACTCCATACATCGACCCAACTCCCTAGCATTGTAATTAGCCAGCGAGATGAGTTCGAGGCATAAGTATTGTTTAACACCTGGCTGTAAAAATACCTCAACCAAGGTGCCTAATAAACTATTTATTAGGTTGCCAAGAAACGCAAGAAGAAACGTATGTACAATGTCAATAAGTGACTGACTAACCCAGACTTCTATCAAAGGTGAGGTGTAAGTTTTTCCTGTTGGGTAAGTCTGTAACTGTTTTCTTCCGAAAACGGGAGAAAGGAGCTTCGTGAAGCACCTGCGCGAGAGTTGTCGCCCGCCCGAAAGTCTCCAACGCCTTTCGCCGGAGAAAGGAGACAAATTTGTCGCCTGGAGAATACTAGTCTCCCGACCCAAGTCTGTAAGCCCTCTGAAGCGACTTCCGGCGCCCCATACGGTCGCCTCAGTTACGTCCCACTCGAGAGCCCGACGTATCTTTTTCTCCCGTGGAGAAAGTGCGCATCTCGACTGTGATTTGTTGATTATTTCCAAAACATTCATTGCTCTGCGAATCGTCAGAAGCAATTTTTCGGCCCTGAGTGGTGTTTTAGTAATTTTATTAGCAAATTAGGTGACAGATAGTATTGTTACTCGATACGAGTTACAAGTTAGAGTCTAGATAGTTTAATTTCCGAATCCTTTTACGTGCCAGCTGAGTTGAAATGTACTCACTGTGCGATGTGTTTCTTTGAGAACGCGTGTATTAGGACTGATGCTCTCAAGTTAATAAAACAATGCCTTTACAAGGTAGATATATTTTGCTATTGATTTGGTGCCGAATTTTTTTTTATGCTATCAAGTTAATAAAACAATGCCTTTACAAGGTAGATATATTTTGCTATTGATTTGGTGCCGAATTTTTTTTTATCTTAATACAATTACATCGATCTGTAACGTTATGTAGCGGCGTAGTGCAGTGCTCATCATAATCTCTTTAGCATGACGTGAGGCAAGTATAAGACCCAGGGTCATTGTGTCTTTTTACTATGCATGTAATCGAGACTTGAGAATGGTTTTATGTTACGGTGGTGTAGTTATAGCGTTGATGTTCATGAAAATTACATTCAGGTAATGCTATAATATACTCTGCCACAAGAGTTGTTTGTGGCCCACATAGGTATTTAATTAAAGGGCTACAAAGTGCATTTGAAAAAAATTCAGGTCTTTGAATTATTATAGCCATTTACAAACTTTATGCTGGCATTGAATTTGATATGGTGATGATTAAAGAACACTGTTTAGCTTATACTAATGCCTTTCCATAGATTGCTGGGTGTCGGACGGTAATGATCTTTAAATCAATAAGCGGGTTCATTTGTGTTAAGTGTTTTGAATAGCAGGTGCTACTTTTCCTTATTCCACTACCATTTAATGTATGGGATAGATTTATGGGATCATGCCCCAATGTATTTCTTCAGCAAAGAAGGACAATCAAGATCAGGTTTTTTATGTTTTAAAATTGCACTTTAAATTCCTAAATGAATTTACTGAAGGTAAAAATATTGACATTTCCTTCTGATATTGATGTTAGTGTTGTTTTTCTTGACAAAGACTATTGCAATGTATTTTGCTGAATGTCCGATGATAATAACTAAATCATAGCACAGCACTTAAACCGGTGAATGTTGGTAGAGAGGTAAATGTGAGCATAAGTGTTATGACTTTCAAAATTCAGTGATACTTCTGGCGAAAATAAAGATATGAAATAAGATAAGTAATGCTTCAACTTCCTTTTACCTAACATCCAACAGCATGACGTGGATAAACGTGCTTCGTACTATTGGTCTTGAAAACAAGACAACTATTCTTGTTATAACGTAATTAATTATTACCAGTATACTATTTAGTGTCATTGAAGAAAATAAATCGTACGCTGGGAAGTCCATTCCCTATAATGAACTTCATACGAACTATTAAATCAAGGGTAAGTCATTCCCGATAAGGCGAATTCTCTAGATTTGTGCCTCGCTCTGATAAACTAACCTTCATTCTACATCTACATCTACATCTACACGATACCCTGCAAGCCACCGCGAGGGTGTGTGGCAGGGGGTGAAGGTCACCAAGCATTCACTACTAGCATGCAAGCAAACAACTAAAGGGTCTCATGCAACTAGATTGTTAGTATCTATAGTATTTGAGGGGTTAATACATGCATCATGCACTACAGAATACTCTAAAATATTTCCCCTACCTATCCCTTTCCTATGCTGCCTATTCTGTTCTCTTATAGTACGGGGGAAAAATGCCATTTTGAATCTATCTGTACGACAATCTATCTCTCTAATCTTATTTATCTGGTCGAATCTAGCATAATACGCTGGTGTTTTCAATATGTGCCTAACATCTTCAGTAAAGCTATCCGATTGAAATTTCTGCATTAGATTAAATCTGAACTTTAATCTACGCTCTGATAATGATTCCCACCCTAATTCTTGTATTAATTCTGATACACTACTCAACCTATCGTAACACCTTTTGACGAACCTAGCTGCTCTACGCTGCACACTGTCTAGTTCTCTCATCAGACCCAATTCATTAGGATCCCATACACTGGCTGCATACTCAAGGTGGGGCCTAACTAGTGAAAAGTAACATCGCTCTTTTGTCTTCTCATCACATTTCCTAAGTACTCTTTTTATAAATCCTAGCTTTCTCTTCGCTCGGCCGCATATTTCCCTTATGTGTCTTCCCCACGATAAATCTTTAGTGATTGTTACACCTAAATATCTTACGGTTTCAACGTTTTCGATCTTCGTGTTATTAATTCTATAGGATCGCTCTATCGAATTATTCCTCCTCCAAAAATTGATAGCTACACACTTTTTAAGGTTGAGTTCTAACTGCCATTTGTCGCACCACTCTTGAATTGCATCTAAATCCTTGCTAAGTGATTTCGTGTCCTCTTCGTTTGATATACCCCTGTACACCACCGCATCGTCTGCAAAAAGTCTAAGGTTACTACTAACTACGGTACCCAAATCGTTTATGTATAAAAGAAATAGAAGCGGACCTACTACGCTACCCTGGGGAACTCCCGATGTGACTTCGATTGTGTCCGACATGATACCATCTATGACAACCCTCTGCTCTCGCCCACTTAAGAATTCTTTTACCCAACATACAACGTCTTTATTTATACCAAAACTCTCTAACTTCAAGATTAATTTGTCATGAGGAACTTTATCGAAAGCCTTTTTAAAATCTAAAAATATCGCATCAACTTCAGTACTGCTTTCGCCGTGGACTAAAATATCGTGTACGAATAAAGCTAATTGTGTCTCGCAAGATCTACCTTTCCGGAACCCATGCTGGCTGTTTATGAGTAATCCCTGACTATCCAAATGCCCCATGATCGAACTGACTACTATGTGCTCAAATATCTTACAAGAGATTGACGTGAGTGAAATGGGTCTGTAATTACTAGGTTCTTCCCTATCACCGCTTTTAAATATAGGTGTAATGTTAGCTACTTTCCAATCCTTGGGTACTGTGTGGTTCTTTAGTGTTTTATTGAATATTATTTCTAGATAGGGGGCTATTTCAGAAGCTAATGTTTTATAAACTCTGGAAGGAATTTGATCGGGACCTGGTGCTTTGTTTTTACTTATGCTTTTTAACTGCTGCTCTATTCCGCGGCATGAAATGTTTATTTCGGGCATTTGCCCACTGAAAGTGTTCGGCGGTGGTTCCACTGCGTTTTGTGACGATGAGTTGAATACACTTTCTCCGCATTAATAAGTATTATAAACAAAGGATTCAAAGTAAATATCTCTCATTTATTCTCGTCGTATTCATAAAAATCGAAATTTTGAGGCAAACGACGGTAACTTCATGCCGCTGGCTTTAAATGCACACATGTCCACGATGTCACACAAGTATTATCGAAAGCAAATAACGAAAAAATCACTCGCATAACATAATTGAGCTACATTACTTCTTGTCCAAAGATTTGTTTGCAAAATTACCGAAGCAAAACAGCTGTAGCCACCATCATTTTAAGGTACGAGACTTTCCATTGGTCCTTACGAAGTTCATCAGCTTCGCCTTACAAATTTTTCATAACGAGAGTTTTCTCCCATCCGGTCAGGAGAAAAAGTTTTCTTTTTTTCCGCCAACGTATAGCAATCATTTGTCATAACAAATGCCATGAGGGTCATGGCATCAATTTCAGGAATATTGTCCGAACGAGCGGCAACGTAATCATCCATTTTTCTGAAACCTGAAATATTCGAGGTAAAAAGTCTATTTTATCATCCCGAAAGTGCATTTTTAATATCCCAAGTAATAATCGTGGCACAATAACAATAGGAAAACTTACCCAAGAATAACAGCACATGAACAAGTGACGGTGAGCGACTAAATCCTCCACCAAAACAATGTTTACAGCATGCGTTCGTGTATTTCCCGACTCAGACCGTACTCGGACGGCAGATTAGGCACGGATGACGTCACACCTGGCCTCGGCAGAGCTCGGGTGTCTTCGCGCAGTGGTCGGCTCAGAGAAATTTTGCTTGATTTTTTAAGTGAATTTTTTATTTCTTCTGATGATGAATGGAGATAATTTAGGTATTTTTGCGAGCTAATATTTCCGTTTTACCTGTTCAAAATAGTTTTTATAGCAATCGTCGACCCATGCAAGTTCCCCATTACTGACTATAAAGGCATTTATGTAAAAATATTTATTTGTGTTTCCCTTGCATGCATGGGTTAGTCATTTTAAAACATGCTTCAAAACTAAAAACTAGGTACTCAAATAACAATATTTCACCTACATATCACTTTGCTATGCTGCCTATTATGTTCTCTTATGGTACGCGGCAAATGTGACATTTTAAATCTATCGGTACGACAATCTACCACTCTAATCTAGTTTATCTGATCAACTATTGCTTTATTTGAGTGATTCTCATCTCAGTCTTCTATAAAACTCGTAACATTCTTTCAATTATCATAAAGACCTTTTACGAATCTCGCTGATCTCCTTCGCATACTCTCTGACTCCTCGCATGGATAGAATAGAGGCTTTCGCGGCTCTAGTGTTTCGATCTTAGCAGAGGTTTTCATGTGTCATTTGGAAGAAAAGCTTTTTAATTTGAAACATCCCCTTCTTCAGAATATTGCGTATTATTACCGATATGTGGATGACATCATCTGTTTATGGAAGGGTAGTCAACGACAGTTAACCCTGTTCTAGTCGGTACTCAATTTGTAACATCCTCAATTTCATTCACAATGGAAGTAGGTTCCGATAAGATTAATTTCTTAGACCTAACCATTACTTTAAAGGACTCTAGCCACAAGTTCTCCATTTATCGTAAGAACACCTTTACTGACACCATAATTCCTAATGATTCTATCCATTACCATTCTCATAAAATGGCAGCCTTCCATTCTATGTTTACACCGCCTATTGTCGATACCCCTCTCTCCCGATGATTTTTCTATTGAATTAAAAACTATGCATTGCTCAAAACTATGCATCAAAAATGCATTGCCCGTAATAATGGTTATAACGATTCCTCGGTGGATAATCTATTAACCGGGCATCGACGTAAACTCGCTATTAATCAATCCTCCGCTCTCTCCCCGACCCCGAATACTCCTTCCAAGTGGGTGAAGTTACCCATTATTCCGGGTCTTGCTTGTACATTATTTAAATTCTTTCCAAAGAACAAATATAAAATCTGTGTTTATAAACCTGTGTCTCTCAGCAAATGGTTGTTCAATTCTAAGGACAAGATTGATATGGGCGACAAAAGTGGCGTGTATTTGTTGAACTGCGATCCTCCTGGTCTCCACTCCGTATATGTTGGCCAAACTGGAAGGAAACCAAGTGTGCGAAAATCTGGACATTTCAATTCGTTTGTCAAAGGAGATAAAAATTCTATGTTCGCCAACCATTTAATTGACAAAGAGCATTCATCTGATTTTTCTCCTAAGCTTTGACATGTATGTGACAGTGGTATGAAATTGGACTTCTTAGAAAACTTTGAAATCGATTCATATCTAATGTACATGGTTAACCATCTGCTTAATGACCTAATTCCCTCAACCACCCCCTCCCCCTTGTTCTCCGTACCGGTTCCCCCCCCCCCCTCCATAATCTAATGCAGTTTGCCCTTGTTGGTTCCTTCTGGATTGTTCTTCCTTCCCTTCCCCCACCTCCTGCTCATTGTTTTTTTTTAATCTTCCCCTCACCCCCTCCACACTCGTCGGGTATATATTCACGTCCCTCTCTCTATGTGTTTTACTCCCTGATGATGACCTGTTAAGGTTGAAACCGGTCGAGTCATTCCAAATAAATTGTGGAATTAACCAAGTACTTTTATTTTTACCTACCGTTCATAGGGCGGAGCTGATAGAGGATTCGTTCTTAGAGAATGGCTGGGTTACTGAGTGAGGGTTGGAGTTTTTCAGGGAACAGGGGGAGGGTGGAGAGAAACCCGCCGTCGGCATTAACCTGCTGTTAACGGAAGGCGCCTTAAGGGGCTTAACGTCCCGTCCGACGGACGCAGCACTGAACTCGTAAGCTCTCCACAAAGCACTCGAGTAGGGACCGGCCAATGAAATGCCGAGATTCGAACCCATTCCCTCAGGATGGGAGGCCAGTACCCTAGCCACCACCCCAACCCGATCCCCGACGATCACGATGGAGTCTAGAGATTCGAAACAATCTTTGAGATTGTCGGCCGGAAGTCACGGGTATAAAAGACGTACAACCTGGCGCCGACCGGAAGTAACAGAGTCACAAAGACAGTCGCGAAAAACTTTGTATAAATGAAAACACTTGTGGATGAAAAACATTAGCAATGTGCGGACTTACCATTGATGCACCGAAGAGCGTCCTTTACAGCCAGTTTTTCGTATTCGACGAAGATCATTGCGTCGCACGTAACTCGAATAACTTCATCCTGTAACAAATTTAAAGCATTAACAGATAGAACCACAAATTTTCCTACATTGCTGCTGTATTTACCCATCATTTAATAAAGAAAGGATTATTGGAAATATATACATGGATGAATTGCTAAGTAAAGCAAGAATTTAAAATGCAGCGAAGTAAAGGTTATACCAATCGGAATATATCTCTATTCTTTCTACATCGAGAAAAATAAGTTAGGGATTGTTTCTAAGCTCCCTTTTAGAGTCACTGCACACACAACGAAAGTCGTAGAGGCGTAAGTCAATGAAATGCAAAGCAACATTAGTAAGGTACTCATTGGCAACTTTGTTATTATTAACATTCCAGCATCATCAGTAGTTTCGACATAATATGCTCCCCGACGACAACTATGGAAGCATGATGCAGTGGAGGAGATGAAAGCAGTGACGTAAGTGTGAAGGGGTCAAGAAAGGAGCAGAATGCACAAACTAAAAAAGTCGCAAGGGTCGGAAAAGGATCCATTTTGAGCGTATGGAGAAAAATGCAGACCGCAATATTCTATCACAAACAAAGAAAGGGGAGGGTAACGAATCTACAGAATCTGACACGCTGCTACGCCACCGATACATTACATTACATCAAGTAGGCCGCTTCGGCCGAGAGGCAGAATAGTTGTGGCTTCGCTTTGACCATGCGGACAAACTAGGCTGAAAAACCTACCACTAATTCTTCATTTAATGCAGCCCCTCGTCAGTAGATTTGGCTACGGAATTTAATGCTGGTATAAATAGTACGCTTTGCTCGAATATACTCCTGTAATCAGTTAAACTTAGAATGAAATCCGCGCTCAGGTAGAATATTTTTCTCAAATGCGATTCGCTCGTCTTATTTAATCTTTGAAGACTTGAAACGCAGCAATAGCTGAGGTTTCCTTGCGCTTCTTAGAAATTTGGGCGTCTGGGTAATATCCAAATCTCGTCATGGCCACTGGGATAAATTCTGAGAACTGTATCCTCCACCTAAATGCAACTGAATGAATCTAGGATTCATTGAATCTTTCTCTGCGTCTAATCTACAGTACTGCTGATGACATAGCTCTCATAGCAGAGACAGAGAAGGAGCTGAATAAGATGCTAGCAACCATGGAAAGGACAATGGCCAGTTATCATCTGAAGATCAATAAGAAGAAAACTAAGATATTGGTGTGCAGCAAGAGTGAGGAGGGTAAAACCAACGTAATACGAGGAAAACAGAAACTGGAATAAATGAAAGAGTTCTGTAACCTGGGAAGCAGAGTAACCAACGATGGAAGAAGCAAGAAAGAAATAGTGAGAAGAATTGCCCAGGCAAAGAGGGCATTCTATCAAAAGAAGAATCTACTTACAGCTGGAAATACAAGCTTGGAAGTAAGGAAACAATTCAGCAGAACATACATCTGGAGCATGTTCCTTTACGGCAGGGAGGCATGGACGATGACAGCAGCGGAGAAGAAAAGGGTGGAAGCATTCGAAATGTGGTGCTATCGAAGAATGATGAAGATAAAATGGATCTATCGAGGGACATATGAAGAAGTCCTAAGAAGAATGGGAAAAAAGAGATGTCTACTGAAAACTATAAAAAGAAGACGGGACAACCTAATCGGCCACATCTTAAGACACGATGTCCTGATGAAGATTATCGCCTAGGGAAAAGTGAACGGGAAGAATGGAAAAGGCAGGCCTCGTAAGAGTCACATAGAACAGGTCGTAAAGGACGTGAAAGAGAGGAACTACATTAATATGAAGAGGTTGGCCGATAGAAGAATCGAGTGGAGGGCTGCGTCAAACCATTCCAAGGATTGTTGACCATTGATGATGATGATGATGATGAAGTGTTGAAGGTCAGACCTACCAGAAATACGATGATTTTATCAGGAATACTTGTAGATGAACTCAGGTGTTCCACTTCAAGTCGAACACCTGGCTGAGGATGGTGTTTGTGACTGAAAATGGACCAAAATTTCAAGAAACACATTTAAAGATTGATAAGGGTCAGCTGGGAGCAGTTTTTTTAGGAAAAGGAAGATTAATCATTCCATAATCACTTATTCCGCTTGAAGACACAAAGGTAGATTTTATGGCGCAAATTTGGGTTTTTCTTGCGCACACATCAAGATTTCTGTAACTAAAAATTTTAGGAGCCTGAAAGTGGAAGCTCATTAACTCCGGGCGAAGTTTGGAGCACGCTGAATGAAAGATTGGATCTGGACTCCAGTGAGCCGCACGGTCAATTTAACGAGGCAATGCAATGCAAGGGAGGCGAACCGCGAAAGCAAAGAAGCGAGGCGAGGCCATGGGAATAGCTCCGAATGCGGAAATAAGAGAGGCGAACACTCAGAGAAATGACTCTCCGCCCTCCAAATTGGACCGAAGAACTACTCTTAATGCCCAGCTTCTTCCCGTCTCCAGGCAACGCACTCGCCAGGTGAGATAACTGGGCAACAGGAGCCTTAATAGCGGCCGTTTGGACGCAGAGACGACACGACCGCTGCGGGAGGTCAGAATCATGAATTTGGAATGAAGCACCTTAACACGCTGTCTCTCTCTCTCGCTCTCCGAATTCGACGATAAAACGAAAACAGCGCATGAAACTCTTCTCATGAGTGGCTAATGAATCTTAAAATACGAGAGGACTGCAAATTAGGATGGGAGAAAGTAGATAATATTTATTTGATTAAGAGAATGAACACCGATGCACATATGGGTGAATGGAAATAATCGGTTCCAATCACTATCTGCTGTTTCCACGTTGGTTTGGGAACAATTAGTATCCACTCAAACTCATGTTTGATTCTGTTGTTCAAATTGACTTTTTCACTACGTTCACTTTAATATCATCTACATTAGGGTGGTCCTTATTTTTAGAAAAAATATTTTTTCGCTAATTTATTTTGGGACACCCCCAACATTTGTTACGTATAGTTAGAAAATAAATCGTGAGAAATATTATTTCAATCGGATAACGGGAAAACGTGCCGCATCACACTTTAAAGTTTTGAAATTTTGGTATTTTTGACTATTTCTCGGACATGCCTGACGATAATGGAACTCTCGCATTTTTCTGTTGCTTTTCTGTTATTTGCCACGATGTGTTAGGCATTTGTGGTGTATCAACTCAAATATCTTTAAATCCTGTCCGTTGCCTACCGTGTGCATGCACATGACAGTCGGAGTCGGACTTATTGGCGAGACTTAAGCTTTCGTGTCGTAGCTCCGAAGGCTTGCCATACTTTCTATGATTTTACAAAAATGTGAGAGTTGATTGCAAGGATGGTAAACAGCGTAAAATATCTTCCAGAATGACTATATTGGTTTCGTTGTTCTTTAAAGAAGAAATGCGATGCAATACGCGACTCACGTCTCGAGCTAACTATTGGGGCTTTATCTCGGGAACCAACGGACAGAATTTAAAGATATTTGAGCTGATACACCACAAATGTCTAACACATCGTTGCATATAACAGAAAAGCAACAGAAAAATGCGAGAGTTCCATTATCGTCAGTCATGTCCGAAAAACAGCCAAAAATGCCAAAATTTCAAAATTTTAACCGCGATGCGACACGTTTTCCCGTTATCCGATTGAATTAATATTTATCACGATTTATTATCTTACCATACGGAACAAATGTTGGGGGTGTCCCAAAATGAATTCGAAAATTTAAAAATAGGGACCACCCTAATCTAAATAGTACCCTGCAACCCACCATAAAGGTGTATGGCCGGGGTTCACCATACATTAAGTACCTATTGAGTTTTAAAGAGGTTTAGTAGCTACATTTTAGCCGAGCTTTAGCACTTTAAAAATAGTGTAATAGCATAGCTAGCATGAATATTCGTCATGTTACTTGGGTTAGCTAAAAGTCTTCGTTCCGACACGCAACCACTATCTACGCTACTGCCTTTTACATTTTGTGTACTGGCCGGGCCGAGAGGATTTTTCCACGCAAGAGGGATAGCGTTTGGCGACCCAAGCATTGTTTTAGTTCCCCTCGCAAACAATTGTGTTTTTGTTGTTTTTTACGATCTAAATAGGACCTTCGAGCCTTAAAATAATGAACTCTTACTTACACCTTATGGACATGAATTATACCTTCATTTAAATTAAACATTTCAAAGATATTCCACTGTAATTTTATTGAATAATTCAATGAGCTTCTGCCATTTTTCAGAATTTTTACAGAATAGAAGCAAACGCACAACTACTTTATTGATTTTTCTACATTTACAACTTTGAAAAAAGATGTTTTAATGCTAATTAATAAACTTATAGGAAACTAGAGAGTAGATAGTGAGTTAAAAGAACAAATAAGTAGTTTTAATAAATTATAAATGAAACAAAGTAATACAAGAGCTCATATATTTGTTAACATTTTATCGTGTATCTACTAAATATTGTTCCTTTGAGTAAAAAATTATGCTGAAATTTTTCTAGCCTTTAAATTCGCAGAACTTTCAAAATAGAATATTTGTCAATTAACTTCAAGGTGTCGCTTTCAATGGATAAAGTGAGAGCCCACTTAATCGCTCTTGAGAAAGTTTTGATCAACATCAATTTTGAAAAACTTCTTTCGTCAATAGCTACAGATAAATAAAAACACAGTGAGGTCAAGAGTATTCGCAAATTTACAAAAGTATTGGGAAAACTGTCAGTAAAATTAGTTTTTCTAATATAAGATAATGAGCTTGGTGGAGACGATTCAGCGGGAAGAATGGGCGCTAACATCAAAAGTTCGTCGCATAGTTCTTTCCCGTCGATGTCACATTCATCACCATCATTTAGGACATCATGAAGAATCATGCATGCAGCATTTAGTTTTATACGATCCCACTTCTGCAGACCATGAATATCGTATAGAAAGCTTAAATTATCACTACGATTGTCCATTTGTTCAAATCTTTCTTTTGGTAGGTTTTAGTAAGTTAGAAGTAATTATGAGCATTTCAATCCTATTTGATTATTTACAGCGGTAGTTCATGGATAGCAATCCAAAACTTCTCGGAAACCGTACGATGCGAAAGAGTAAGTGAGCGTAAAAGAAGAACGGAAGACGGTACTGAAAAGAATCTCACAAACTCTATCTCTCACTCTCTTCCTCCCAAGTAATGAGCAATCCCACCATTCCCGTCTGAATAAAACTTAGTTTGCTTGGAGGTCACGAATCCACGAATCTGGCAGTCACGATCCTCACGTAAGTAAGCCTCTCAGAGAATACGTGAACGATGGCCGAGGACATGGGACGGAATTGAGAGTGAGGAGATGGATTTTCAGAGAAGGCAAACTTCACGAAGAAGCCACTCCGACCTTCTGCCATTGTTGCGGTGAGAACTCTTATGAACTCGGCACGCTGGAAAGAGATGACACTGACGACAGCAACTCATGCAATAGCTGAGTGGAACCTCACATTCGAATGAAATTCACAGTATCAGGGATTCAATGGAGGAAGAGCATCGTGATAGTTTAAAGGGATCAGTAATGGCTACTGGATAAACAGTGGGCAGTGCTAATCTCTTTTGTTTCATCTCACTGAGTTAGTACAGAACACCGTCCGACGGATGGGATGTGACCTCTTATGCATGTGGGCGTAGTTCTTACACTTAATGATATTGGCAGTTGGCAGTAGGAATTAAATTTCAAAAAAATGTGTAGTGATAAATTTTTGGAAAAAGAATTGTTCTCCTCCTAGCACGTACAAAATAAGTAATAATGAAATAACAAACGTGGAATCCATTAAATATTTTGGAGTAAGACTGACACATGATCCTTCCTGGGGTAAACACATACGCGAAATAATGAGTCAAGCTAATCGTAAACTGGGATTCATCAAAAGAGTAATGGGTAAATGTGACGAACATGTACGAGAAATCAGCTACTTTTCCCTTGTTAGTTCTCATTTGGAATATGCTGCCAGTGTATGGGATCCCTACGAAATCGGTTAAATACAGGTATATTAACGAACTTGAACGTGTGCAGCGAAGATCGGCAAGATTTGCAAAGGGACGGTACGATGACTATATTAGCGTAACCAGTCTATTAAATGAATTAAAATGGGAATCATTGTCATATCGCAGATTGAAATTTAGACAATCTCATAAACAAATTCCAAGATAATATTTTCATTGATGGCGTTAAAATATTTTGCACACCTCTGAGGTGGCTTGCAGGGTATTATGTAGATGTACATGTAGAATAATTATGGGAATAATCATGCAGCGAAACTGACATTCGCCAACAGGAGGGAACTTATGACAGGGACCTACAAAAGGTTAGTGAAGACCTTGGCATCTCTTGAAGCCTGACATTCAGAGCGTGCAAGACAATACGTTTGAGGCTCTTGGCATGACGACGGGAAGGATTACTGAATATGCGAAATGGATAAAAGTGACGAAAAAGTAGCAGAAACGGCATGTTATGGAAATTATCAAGAGAAATTTAAAATAATCCAGTTCCGAGGAAAGTAATAGTGAAGGAAGGATTTACACAGAAACTACTAAGCAGTGAAGAGGTCCAATCCAGTCCATCAAGACTCTCCCATATCAGTAGAAAGAGACTACGACGACGTACCAATAAAAGAAATGTTCGAATGTAAAAGGATTTCCTTGCAGCAAGTGCCCGCCTTTCTTGGAAAACGCCCTCCATTATAGCCAACGGCTCTCCAAGTCTTCCGCGCTGGCCATGAAACGCAGAGCGATTAAGCGGAATTTCTATTCCAATCGAAGCTGAAAATGGAATCCAAAGGAAGAAGGGAAACTCGTTTACGCTTCTCAGCTATAAATGAAATTCGCTCTAGATGAACTATTTAAATGCACTGAAGGGTAGGCATCCCTGCCAGCAATGAGTTTCCTCAGCCATGAAGTGAATGTCTAAGGCGTGCCCTTAAGACGTCCCAAAATCTCTCCTTCGAGTCCTATTGGTCTACATATTCACCCTGCGAACTTCTTAGGGGCACGCTGTTTACCGCTTCGATCCATATAGAGGAGAATCTGTATACCCTATTGAACTCCTAATGGAGATATACATCTACATAATATCCTGCAAGCCACCATAAAGGTGTGCGGCAGGGGGTGAATTCTCACCAAACATGCACTACATATCATGCATAAAAAAGGATTAGTATTTATATACTGTTCTAAACTACACTATTTAAAAAAAGATAAAAATAGCATAGCAAATATGCAAAAACATGCTGTTGGTTGGGTTAGCTTCAAGTCCTTATACCAACATGCAGCTACCAATGTTATCCCTTGCTACACTCGCACTGGATATATTTACCGTTACTCACATCTTTAATTGCACGAGGAAAAAAGGACATTTTGAATCTGTCAGTTCGGCAATCAATTTCCCTAATTTTTTTATTATGGTCCATTCTACGATACCGTTGGGGTTCGCAAAATATTTTTAACATCATAACTAAAAATATGGTCTTGGAATTTGTTTACGAGATTAAAATCTAAATTTCAACCTGCGATCTGACAATGATTCCCAATTTAATTCATTTAATAGACTGGTTACGCTAATATAATTATCGTATCGTCCCTTTACAAATCTTACCGATCTTCGCTGCACACGTTCAAGTTCGTTATTTAGACCGATTTCGTAGGGATCCCATACACTAGCAGCATATTCCAAATGAGGTCTTACAAGGTAAAAGTAGCTGATTTCTCGTACATGAGATTATATAACGTAATCAGTAGAAGTTAGACTGTAGTTGAGAGTCTACAAGTGGCCGAGCCATACTCAGAATGTCAACTCAGTTCTTAGCGTCACGCTGATAAGTAATACCACCATTGCAGGTAGAATCTTGACACGTATTTTACTCTGTTGAGGCATTTTGGGAGGCAATTGGTAACTGTATTTGAGATTGTGAATATGACCCCAAGCTTCGGAAACCGCCACGCTCAGAGCACTAATGAGGAATGTTGATCAGAAATCTGGGCCTATGACAGCAAAAACTGAAGACATTGTACTGATTAATTGGGATTAGCACATGACCTAGTTTCCAAGCAGTCGTTTTCGTATTTTGGCAGTTTTCCGCACATCGTTTCTTGCTTTTCACCATTTAAATTGTACAGCGTATCACTCCATGCATCAGATGATCGCTCTCGAGAAAAATAAAGGGCTTTTAAAACGAGCTGCTCCTTCCGGAACATAGCAACGCAGAAGGGTTTCTATAGTGCCACTCACCGTTAGCAAGTCGGAACGAATTATGGCGAAATGCGAAACGCTAGATGCCAAAACCAACGTTATACTAGGAAAACAGAAACTAGAAGCGGTGAAAGAGTTCTGTTACCTGGGAAGCAGAGTAACCAACGATGGACGAAGCAAGAAAGAAATAGTGAGTAGAATAGCCTAGGCAAAAAGGGCATTCTATCAAAAGAAGAATCTACTCACAGCTGGAAATACAAGCTTAGAAGTAAGGAAACAGTTTATCAGAACATATATCTGGAGCATGTTCCTTTACCGCAGTGAGGCATGGACGATGACAGCAGCGGAGAAGAAAAGGGTGGAAGCATTCTAAATATGGTGCCATCGAAGAATGATGAAGATAGCATGGATCGACCGAGTGACAAATGAAGAAGTCCTAAGAAGAGTGGGAGAAAAAAGAAGTCTGCTGAAAGCTATAAAAAGAAGACGGGACAACTTAATAGGCCAAATCTTAAGACACGATGGCCTGATGAAGACAATCGTCGAGGGAAGAGTGAACGGGAAGAATGGAAAAGGCAGACCTCGTATAAGGTATATGGAGCAGGTCGTGAAGGATATAAAAGAGAGGAGCTACGTCAATATGAAGAGGTTGGCCGATAGAAGAATCGAGTGGAGGGCTGCGTCAAACCAATGCTAGTATTGTTGACCCATAATGATGATGATAAGATGAAGGGGGAACAAGGCAAAGTAGAGCAACATAGCCAATTCTCGCAGCCACACTTATGGTCTGTGATTCAATGTTGGGAAATTATAACGCTTTAAAATGCCATCACACGGGGAGGAGAGTCAGCACTTCAAACGCATTGCTTCGCAAAGCGTCGGTGCATTCAAATATAAGGTGTACGTGTCCGGATCCTTTGGCTTTCAAGACTTGTCTTGCGCTGTCCGCTAGCTATTGGTGCTGCAGTTTATAGATAATGACATAGACAGGTGGTCAGCAATAAAAGTTAGTTAGTAACTGGACATGGCCTAAATGTTTTATGTTAGAGGCAGGTCATAATAAGACGCATTTGAACTATAGGGGTGAATGCTGGACAACCTTATACAAAGGTACATCTACATATACGCGATACCCTGCGAGCCACCGCGAGGGTGTGTGGCAGGGGGTGAAGATCACCAAACATGCACAGTTGACATGCGACTAGGCTACTGCATGGAAATATGCTGGATAATAGGGCCACATTCAGTTTAATGGTTACTATCTACATAGTAATACAGGGATTATTGGTTGTTATTACATGCATCAAGCACTAAAGACTACGCTAACTACATTTCACCTCTTTATCCCCTTTGCTATGCTGCCTATTGTGTTCTCTAATGGTACGGGGGGAAAATGACATTTAAATCTATCGTTACGACAATCTGCCTCTCTAATCTTATGCAAATGGATCTCTAATCTTATGCAAATGGATCTCTAATCTTATGTAAATGGATCTTTCTGAACCAATGAGTTTAATTTGAAGTTTATCTGTTTTTCGAAGATGTTAAATATTTATATAAATACTTTTGCATTAGTGAATTGTACCAATAATACAAGATTAGAAAGAAAAAGTTACAAAACGTTTATATTTTAACGGTACAAATATTTCTATCCGCGGATTCAAAGAGATCATAAAAGGAATCATTGTTTATGAATTAGTAGGTACACATGGAAAAAGTTCTCAAATCTACTAACTTATTTTAACTGCACGTATGTTGCATATCAAATTGAGAATTGAACCTTAATTTATTTTACACGTATCTGTCCATTAATAAAACTTTAATGCCTTCGAAGTCACAATAATCCATTTTGAATCTATCAGTACGACAATCTATCTCTCTAATCTTATTTAACTGGTCGAATCTAGAATAACACGCTGGTGTTTTTAATATGTGCCAAAAATCTTCAGTAAACCTATCCGATTGAAATTTCTCTAATAGATTTACTCTGTACTTTAACCTACGCTCTGATAATGATTTCCACCCTAATTCTTTTATTCATTCTGAAAAACTACTCAACCTATCGTAACACCTTTTAACGAACCTAGCTGCTCTACGCTGCACACTGTCTAGTTCTCTGATCAAACCAAATTCATTCGGATCCCATACACTGGCTGCATACTCAAGGTGAAGGCTGCATACTAACTAGTGAAAAGTAACTTCGCTCTTTTGTCTTCTCATCACATTTCCTAAGTATTCTTTTTATAAATCCTAGCTTTCTCTTCGCTCGGCCGCATATTTCCCGGATGTGTCTTCCCCACGATAAATCTTTAGTGATTGTTACACCTAATTACCTTATGGTTTCAACGCTCTCGATCTTCGTGTTTCTAATTTTATAGGATCGCTCCATCGAATTATTCCTCCTCCAAAAATTGATAGCTACACACATTTTAAGGTTAAGTCCTAACTGCCATTTGTCGCACCACTCTTGAATTGCATCTAAATCCTTGCTAAGCGATTTCCTGTCTTCTTCTTTTGATATACCCCTATACACTACCGCATCGTCTACAAAAAGTCTAAGCTACTACTAACTACAGTACCCAAATCGTTTATATATAAAAGAAATAGAAGCGGACCTACTATGCTACCCTGGGGAACTCCCGATGTGATTAAAGTAAGTGTGACCCCGATTGTCATATCTTCCATTTGACAGCTTCGTGGGCGGAAATGCAATGAGCGAGAATAGAATCCACACGATCTAATCGCACGCGAAGTCCTTGCCCAGTACGATATAGATTGTCGATCTAATATGCGTCCATCGAGGGCGATTCGACCACCAGATGGACACCCCATCGGCATCAATCCCTCGCTAATCTCCCACGCAACCGTCGGCAGCGGAAATAATGGCGCCACTAGTCGCCGGCGTTGTAATTAGCATGAGCGCAGGTCGCTAATAGAGTTTCCGGTGATGGCCCCAGTCATCACTTACACGCTATCTGGATTCTTCCGTCCACACTAAGGCTTCGTTCTCTGCGAGATTGAAGATGCGTTATGCCAAGGACACTCTCAGAGAGAAGGGTGACAGCGTTCACAGCACCCCTCCACGGACATTCCAGCGGAACAATTGCCATTCTACACTCGCTCCTCACGTTAATTATGCTTTTCGGATTTAGAAAATTAATGGAGTCCATTCACACGACAGATGGCACAATTTAAAAGCGATTGAAATCCAGTGGCAATTTAACGAGTATAAAATTTGGATCACACCAATTCCTCATCATATACACGCTTGTTTCAAATGATTTATCAAAACACTAAAATATCGACCTCTAATCCAATGATTCCCAACCTAATTCTTCTATTGATTTTGGCGAACTTCTAAACCTATCACAACACCTTATAACACACCTAGCGGCTCTATGCTGTACACTGTCTAGTTCTTTTATCAAGCTTAATTCAATCGGATCCCTTACACTGGCTGCATATTCTAGGCTGGGCCTAAATGGTGAAAAGTAACATCGCTCTTTTGTCTTCTCATCACATTTCCCTATTTAAATAATCCAAGTGCCATGCTGGTCTGGACGCATATTTCCCTAACATATCCTCCCCACGATAAATGTTTTTTAATTTTCGCAAAATATATTACGGATACAATGTCATCAATTGTTATTTTACTGATACTACTATAGGAGAGCTCTATGGCATTGTTCCTCTCCCACGATTTTATAGCCAAACACATTTCTTGGTTCAATTCTAATTTGTCATTCGTCGAACATCCTTGCTAAGTGATTCCCTAGCTTCTTAATTTGATATTACCCCTGTGCATACACTACTATTTAGGTATGCACTGTGTGTGAGGTGAGGACTCACTCCCTGCCACGCACCCCTCGAAGCCGCTTGCAGGGCACACCCCTTTCGGTCATTTGAAAAGACAATCGAATAGTGATAAGACTGTTCACGATAGTGCACGTTGGCAGAAACTGCCACGGGGGGAGGGGGAGTGGAAGGATAATGGGGTCGATTACCATATTTTTTTATTGCGGAATCTGATAGAGTTTGTAAAATAAAAAGACCACTATTTTTCCGTTTTTCGATCCGTCAATTATTTCTCGAGTTATAAGCGGCGAAAAACTAATGTTTTTAACCCTTTCGGAAAAGTGGGCGCGGTGCAACCTCTTGACGTATATCGACTTCGTCCAATCACAACTTAGCCCGCGAAGCTACTTTGCCTTATCTCAATGGGGGGAAGGACACAGCTGAGTCTTCCAATCGGAGCGATTGCGACAGGATCTACGCGAGCAGACCTTCCGAGAACCCCCCACGATTCCCTTCCCTTCCCCTAAGAGCAGTCACGGACGAGAGGAAAATGACGTCAATGTTATCAAAGCAGATTTTTCGGTGGGTGTCACCTTTTGCTTATTTCAATTTTTGATTTGTGAGTGAATGGTTCTGGTTAGAAGATTAATTTTTTTGACTAAAATTCTTTTTTCGTTTCCATCTAACGATTTCGTGTACAGAATTGCGATTTTGGTTCCGAGTAAACGCCCCCATTGCCGCTCCTTAAAATCCCCAACCATTATATTTCCAATCAACCATTCATCCTTCCTTTTCCCCGATCCACCCCCGAATTTTCCATTTTCTCCTGTTCCGGATCCTGTACGTAGACATGTATGAAGGTACCTATACTCTGACACTGTACTCTTTAGAATGTCGCAAAGTCGTTGAAACCGGTACAAAGTCTCTTAAATTTCACTTACCAAAGATTATTTTATTTTTTGAATAAAGATATAACTGAACATATGAATATATATTTTCAGTGACGATTCCTGAGGTAGATTCCTGAATCCGATTGTACTCTGTGATCAACGCCAGTTAGATGATGTTTTTACTAGGGATGGGTCGGTTCGGTTATTCGGTTCCCGGTTCCACCGGTTCTTGAGCTTAGAACCGGAACCGGAACCGAGGCCGAAAATAATCGGTACCGAAATAATAGGCGCGAAAACCATTTTGAAACCTACTCACGCTCCGAAAGTGGAGGCTTCACATTAAAACCTGGTGAAATAGTGTACTTAGATGCTTCAAAGTCGCGAATTATTCTAATTCAGTCTCTGAAAATGATTATTGATTACCTTATCTTACCATTGATCAATGCAAAGTAAGTGGTAAATTAAGAACCGGAACCGAGAATCGGAACCGAGAACCGAAGTTAGGAACCGAACCGGAACCGGAACCGAAAAAAAGTGGAACCGTCCAATCCCTAGTTTTTACGTATGTGCCCATCATCAAGTCCCATTGCAGAGTCCTTCAGATATATCCAAGCTTCGCAAGAGTATAATCGTCTTTAGTCAAAAACTTAGAGTAAAACTAGATTTAATTCTTAAATAAATTCCCAGACAATATTTTCAGTGATGCTAAAAATATTTTGCGAACCCCAACTTACTATGGTAGACTGGACCATAATCACAAAATAAGAGAAATTGATTGCCGAACTGACAGATTCAAAATGTCATTTTTTCCTCGTACAATTAGGGATACGAATAACGGTAAATATATCCAATACGAGTGTAGCAATGGAAAGCATTGGTAGCTGCATGTTGGCATAAGGACTTGAAGCTATCCCAACTAACAGCATGTTTTTGCATGTATGCTTTGCTATTTTTACCTTTTTTTAAATAGTGTAGTTTAGAACAGTATATAAATACTAATCCTTTTTTATGCATGATATGTAGTGCATGTTTGGTGAGAATTCACCCCCTGCCACACACCTTTATGGTGGCTTGCAGGATATTATGTAGATGTAGATATGATGACACTTTTTACCAATCGTATAACACTTTGCAAAACGAATGAATCCTGGAAATTGATACTGACAATGTTATAATTTGGCCATATACTTCTTACGATCGTCGACGTTTTTTGCCAGATTCTTATTGAAAGTATTTGTAAATGGAAAACATCCTCACGTACCCAATGAAGATAAATGGATTTTGCAACCCAGAAAGAGACCTTTTTGGCATTTGGAAAAGAAAAAATTGAGGCGCAAGCACCCGTTAACGATCCAAAGGACGATCCGTCCAATCCATTAAGAACTTCTGCTGTTTGCTGCCCAAGAGAAGAGGGGAAAAATGAAACACTGTCGCAAAAAATTACGCAAAGTTATACAAATCCTACGTCCGACGGGATAATGGAAAGAAAACGAACATTGGCAGATGTTGACACACGATATTTAAGCAGACACCATTTTTCATTGACTGGAGACAAAAAATGTCGTGGCCCAACAGATATTTTGATGATCAAATAAGCTTTTCAACGCAAAAGATTCTTCGCTACCAAGGGAACTTGTTTTCGGACTATCGCTTGGACAAACAAGGGGAGGATCCTGTCCGAGAAATATAATTACAGAGAAAAGGGTATCAAAAACGGGGGCGTTTACGCGGAACCGAAATCGCAATTTTGTACACGAAATCGTTAGATGGAAACGGAAAAAGAATTTTAGTGAAAAAGTTAATCTTTTCACCACAACCATTCACTCATAAACCAAAAATTAAAATAAGCAAAAGGTGACGCCCACCGAAAATGCTGCTGTGATAATATTGACGTCATTTTCCTCCCATCATTGATGATTTTAGGGGAAGGGAAGGGAATGGAGGGGAGTTCTCGGAAGGTCTGCTCGCACAGAACATGTCGCAATCGCTCCCAGTGGGAGACCCAGCTGTGTCTCCCTCCCTTTGCGATAAGGCGAAGTAGCTTCGCGGGCTCAGTTGTGATTGGACGAAGTCGATATACGTCAGAGGTTGCACCACGCCCACTTTTCCGAAAGGGTTAAAAACATTAGTTTTTCGCCGCTTATAACTCGAGAAATAATTGACGGATCAAAAAACGGAGAAATAGTGGTCTTTTTATTTTACAAACTCTACCAGATTCGGCAATAGAAAAATTATGGTAAACGACCCCATTCCCTGCCGAAAGGACGGAAAGCTTCCGTCAATTATTATTTTTTTTATTTACTCTTGCTCCAGGGCGACGCTTACGAAACGGGACTGCTCGCGGAACACTCATCCAAGCGGAGGGACATAGAATTTCCAGCGCTGAGAAAGTGAATGGCCCTAGAGGAGAGGGCCCTAGGAAACAGGCGCCGGTGCCACGGCCGGGAGGTTGCACTGCCGAGCCGTCGCTGCGAAAAAAACGGAAATGCCCCGGGCCATAAAATAGACCGGGAAAAGAGGTCCGTACGCAGCCGCTTTCTCTGACACTCGCCATAAAGCAGAGGCACTCAAAGGGCCCGACCCTTAAAAAACCCCTCGGGGCGAACAATGTAACTTCAGACACACGCATCCTTGAGTTGCCTGGCGACGGCAGTAAATAAATCCCCCGATTAAAATGCCCGAGCCCCGGGAATAATGAAGCACCCTCCGAAGCACCAGCTCCCTACGACACCACAGCACCCTGCACGAGTTTCGATTATCGAGGAGATCGACCGTCGAAAGGCTCGATGACGCGTATTTTCTTAATCGACATTGTAAACGCTACGACATGGTAGGAGGGGGTCATGCTCGAAAACTATTATCGGTCGATATGTATTTCGTGTCATTCCATATCCATTTCCATGGTTAGTCGTGATAACAACGATGCCAAGCGATACGGAGATGAAAAGAGGAGAATGCATGTAGGAACACTAAGGACATTGAGGAGGTTCCACCGTGTGACTCCGCGATCCAATATCCCGTAAAAGAACTATGTTATATAATGAATAAATACCGATCCAGAAAAACACCTATATTGAAAATCATCTATAGGGTGATAACGCATGCACAATAATTGTATGAGTATGCTATTTTATAGCGCGTTGTAGTTGCATTCGATTTTATACGAACTCTTTTAACTCATTTCGATTTCGGAACATGACTGACGTGTTGTTGCCACGATTAATTTACAAAGTGAGAATACATGCTCAATCCCGCTAACAAGTATTCCAAAATAGGTTAAATATTTTCTCGCTTAGATTTAAACTATTCCCTTGCAAATACAACTATTTGTTTTGAATTTTATTAATATTCGTATTTTTATAAATTGTTTGGCAACAATGACGTTGCTACCATTTGGAAGCATTGGTATTAATTACACCATATCGATAACCAATGAAATATTTACATTACATAAAAAATATAAGAAGTACCTTGGTAAGGTATATTCCTAAATTAAGTGAGTAAATGAGCTTCTAAGTACGTTCCTTCATAAGTTCCGTTGCCAATGATAACAACATACTGTAGTGCCACTTTCATGTGATTAAGGTTTTTCTGTTTTTTTCTAATAAATATTTATTAATATCAATTAAACAAGGGTGGTAATGCCAGCACACTTTCACAATGCTAAATTCTACATAAAATTGTGCATCTTACATTAGTTTTTAAACTACATTTCTCTTTACATTATTAATCTGCAAATTTTACTGCAAGAGCCATGCTCTGCCACGTATAAAATATCTGATTTTCAGCGTCATTTTTCTTTAAATATATTATGGACAGGCCAAATTATTTTATTGCCAATCGATAGAAGGGCCAAAAAATTGTGTCCTGAAATGTTCACAGAAATGACATCTGCTTCATAATTCGGTGGAGCCACCTTAAGGTAAAATCCATGCATACTTGGGAAAAGTTACCAGAAAAAAATAACCGATTAAAGTTAATCTCTGTACGAAGTAACTAGTTAAAGTTAAAAGTTACTTTTCTGAAAAATAAGTGATTAACTTAAATTTTACGTTAAAAGTTATTTCTTCAGTTACTATGGCAAATTGGAAGCTCTGTTAATAGAGGCCTTGATGGTTTTTTGTTTTCATAAACAATGGGAATACTGAAAACTGTCGTTGTGGCTTCTTCCATCCATATCCATTTGTCAACAATAATTTAATTGGGATTTTCGTTGCAATTCCATTTTTGTGCCCAGATTGTTGTTGGTCATGTTTCCTAGTTTCTGCTGAAAGGATTCAGTGATTTTTCTGAGGTGGGGCTCCGATTCCGGGATTTTCAAGTTGTCGTGAATGTAAGACTTTCTGACGAACTATGGTGCGTCTGTAATTTGCCACAAAAGATTGTCTGAGCGGTAGAAAGTGCTTTAAAGTTAGTTTTAGATATCGATCCCCATAATTCGATGTGAATTATCCTTCACAATTGTCAAATTGCAATGGAAACGGCTTTGTTAAATAGAGTTACAGCACATGCTGAGGGTATGCCCGCGCACCTTTACGCGCGATTCACTGGGGGCTAATGCACTGACGACGCAATGTCGCCGAGTAAGGCACACGTAGACTGGCGCATTTTAACAGATCTACATCTACACGATACCCTGCAAGCCACCGCGAGGGTGTGTGGCAGGGGGTGAAGATCACCAAGCATGCACTACTAACATGCAAACAAGCAAGTATAGGATCTCATGCAACTAGATTGTCAGTATCTATAGTATTTAAGGGATTAATACATGCAAAATGCACTACAGACTACTCTAAAACATTTCCCCTACCTATCCCTTTGCTATTCTGACTATTCTATTCTCTTATAGCACGGGGGAAAATGCCATTATGAATCTATCAGTACGACAATCTATCTCTCTATAATCTTGTTTATCTGGTCGAATCTAGCATAATACGCTGGTGTTTTTAATAAGTGCCTAACATCTTCAGTAAAGCTATCCGATTGAAATTTCTCTAATAGATTTAATCTGTACCTTAACCGACGCGTTGATAATGATTCCCACCCTAATTCTTGCATTAATTCTGAAACACTACTCAACCTATCGTTAACACCTTTTAACGAACCTATCTGCTCTACGCTGCACACTGTCTAGTTCTCTGATCAAACCTAATTCATTCGGATCCTATACACTGGCTGCATACTCAAGGTGGGGCCTAACTAGTGAAAAGTAACATCGCTCTTTTTTTCCTCTCATCACATTTCCCAAGTACCCTTTTTATAAACTCTAGCTTTCTCTTCGCTCGGCCACATATTTCCCGGATGTGTCTTCCTCGATAAATCTTTAGTGATTGTTACACCTAAATACCTTATGGTTTCAAAGTTTTCGATCTTCGTGTTATTAATTTTATATGATCGCTCTAGCGAATTATTCCTCCTCCAGATACGTTAGTTTGAATGAACCCCTCCCCCTCGTTATCCGCCATAGGTTTTCAGGCGACCCTTCTTTCTCGGCTTCAACTATGCAGTATTGGAGACATGATAACACCGAGTAAGGCATACGAGCCCTCCAGGACATTTCTTTCGCGTGGTTTCGTGTTTTGTCGTCTCTTCAGCCCTACTTTTGTTTGGATGCATTCGTCTGGGCGTATTCTTTTCATTGTTGGACAACTATCCTCGCATTCTTATTTTCCCATTCGCCTGTTGGGCAACCTTTGCGCCACAATTCGGACAAGTCAAGCATTCGCCAAAAATTAACGAAAACAATAAACAGAAGTTAGTTTTGTATCAGTTTATGCATAAATTTAACGATTAAAAGTTAAACGTTATCTCTTCTAAAAAAACGATTGAATTAAATAGTTAACCACATTTTTAAAGATTAATTTTAATAGTTAAAATTTTAAATCGTTAATCCCAACTATGAACCCATGATATAGAAAGTAATTGAAGGCAAAAAGATTAAAAAAATGCAAGCAAAATGGTGGTAGCAAAATAGAGCGCAACGAAATACTTGGGGAACTCACAATGAGATTTTATAAGATAGTTGTTTTCAACATCGACTCACAAAAAACGCAGAATTATCTTACAAGATATACTCTGCTCGATCTGTAGAGAGAATGAGGTCCGTTTGAGACCCGCTATAAGGATAGGAGTGACGAGGGTCCACTTTCATGACCCCTTCTCCTTGTTCAGGCCATCGACGCGAACGAAGGTTCGGGAGGAGATGGAATAAGGGTCACTTCTGACCACTCTATTTGCCCTCTCAAATTTGTATGCCTTGAATAAGGGACTCTTTAACTCTCCAGCACCTTTCACTAAGGATATGCAGAACCTGTAAGCATCCCACGCCCTACTTCTAAGAGAAACATTGCATAACAGAAGAGACAGCGTTCTTCAGCGTGCAAGGGACACAGAGTGTGCATGTAGAGAGAATTTCTTGAGGTCACCCGTAAAGCAGTTAATAAATACATGCCAGGTAAATTTATTAGTGATAATACAGAGCCAAGGTGGTATAACGCGGAGGTTAGGAAATCACTAAAGCGACAAAGGGTATGCCACGCTAAGATGAAAAATGCAGGACGGGGTCTATCGGTAGGGGAAAGAAATGAGCTAGTTCAAAACTATAAAAAATCGAGAGCATTAGCAAGGAAATCGTATCGGCAAGCGTTATCACATTTCAAGAGCAAGATGTTAGGAGAATATTTAGATAGCAATCCTAAAGCGTTTTGGTCATATGTGAGAGAGCTCCAGGGAAATAGGTCCACAGTGCACACACTAAAAAACGATAAAGGAATCAGAGTCACCAGCAGTGAAGAAAAAGCCAATACTTTAAACACCTTCTTCCAAAGCGTATTCAACTCATCGTCACACAACTCAGTGGAACCACCGCCGAACACTTTCAGTGAGCAAATGCCCGAAATAAACATTTCATGTCGCGGAATAGAGCAGCACGAATTTTGCCATCACAGACACTGCCAAGGTTACAAAGTACCTCGGTATAACTCACTCAACCGTAATAACTATAATGCATGACACTTTTTTGCTTGGTTCACTGAAATTGAACTTTTTAGTGAGGTATGCTGACTCCGAAGTCCCATGAGAGATCACTTGCACAACTCGAGGCGAATACGCTCTAATAAATAAGAGATTGAGGATGACTAGAATGCCTGACAAATAATTCACGGGAAACTAACGGAAAAAAGCTTCAATTACAAAAAATTACGCTGGTAGAATATTTAATTAAAGAAAAACTTTGATCATACACCGGAAACCGTTAGTCAATTGTTCAGCAAACTGTGCGAGAGAAAACGAAGTAGAGAGCATCCAAAACAATCTGGCAACTCAGCGGCGTGACGTCACTGCCAAGATATAAAATACAGACTATAAGAGACACATTTGCCACAATTGATTGTCGACTCGAACGTTCGATTCGGGGTTCGATTCGGATCGAGTAGCGATGGTTTTAGACAAGCAATGCGGCAACATCGCACCACACGTCCTCCTATTCTCGCCTAGTTCCCCGCCTATCCCCTTACCCCTTGGCGTACGCCCTCATTCCTCGCTTTTAATGGCGCCAGCGCCGCCGTGAGGCGAGAGGAAGCGACAGGGAAAAGTGGAACGCCCCCTGGGGATGATTACTCTCTCGCGGTGCGACAGTGCTTTTTTTTCTCTTTCTACTCTTCTCCCCCGTCGACTTCTCCTGAGTCGCACACACGTCGCCTTCCTCAAACGCAAGGCCGTGCCTCTGTTTCGAGGAATTGTGGGGGGGCCAGAGGGGGGACCCTGAAGGAGACAGCGGAAACGAAACGTCCGAGGACAGTGCATTTCCCGCCCGCGGGGCCCTATTGTTAGTGACGCGCCGGCGGTGGTGACGCCGCCATTGTCGCGTCACTCCTCGCTGTCGCCATCCACCAACCGAACAACACGGGCACATCTTTTCCAACAAAAACACTCGAATACGCATCTTTGTTAATTAGTATAATTCACTCGTGCGTTCCGGTGACCCATTACTGACGGGATCCAATGATTGGCAAACGAAGTCTAACACAGCGATACCTCGGTTAACGGATATTATGGATAGCTCGAACGACGGATTATTATCTTCGTCAGCCGAGAAATCGCCCTGATGGCATTTCTATGCGAATAGCACCAAGCTTCTCGTTCTACGTTCCTCCCGGAATCCCCCGAGGCCCGGATCGATTCCATTCTATTCCTTCCCCAGCTTTTCCGGTGGCTCTACGCCATCTAGTATTACACCCTTTCGTGGCGACATTTTTAACACGTAAATTCAGGAATTAACGGGGCAGGAGGGAAGGAGATTGGAAAAAGGTTTAGCCACGATTTTCGCTTCCGGTACAATTCCCCTCGTACACTTTCATTCACACTGGCCTGGGATCAATTGCAACGTTAGGCAGACTTCCTCCCCTCCTCAGCCTTAATGGGGAACATGCACTATGACTATATGACTCTTTGAATGTGAAGTCTATTAGCTAAAATGTGCTTGGCGAAAATTTAGCTGAAGAATTAAGTTGTGTTACAAAGATATTACTCTTTGAAAATTGTACCTTTTCGTCAGCTTAAAAAGACGACGTCATCGCATGACGTCACGGCACGGTATCACTATGGGCGTTGTTTATCTGTTTATGCGTGGAGGTAAGCTGTTGAATGAATACTTGGCGATAACTTATGTATTTATCTCTGTTGTTTAATGCAATAAACGATTGTATTTCGATTTTTTATTCACGTAGTATGTATGGTAACGATCAAATCGTCCATTAATTATACAATGCTTGTTTAGTGCCCAAGAATTTCTACTACGTCTATGCAATCACTGATTTTTTTTAAGAAGAATGCCACCATAAGGGAGTCAACCAAAGGAAATTGTCGGAATGTGGTTTTTTAAGTATTTTTTCAGTCATCGTTTGGTTCGAGAAACGGCTAAAAACCTCAAAACAACATATTCACTTCGTTTTGTTTTAAAAATAAATGCCTATCTCCGTAGCAATATGGAAACTATACCGTGCAGTGACGTCAGGAGCCGTTTTAGGTCACGTGACTTTCGTCAATTTCCGGGAACATTTTAAATTCATTTCATAATCTTTGTGGTGGGCGCAGAAAAATTTAGTTTATATATTTAAATTGGTGAGAAATGTCTTCGAGAAACAAATTTCATGCATATTCCCCATTGGGACGAGGCAAATGTGCCACAATTACCACTAACTAACAAATATAATAACCAAAGGTCCTTATTAACTTTTAATGCAAGAGGACAGAAGTTACACATGATAAAACATCGTGGCTCGATTGTCGTAAAAAAAATATTACTCTAAATACTTCGTACTGAAATATTTTACTGATTTTTTTCTTTATTTGCCCCCTGAAAGACGAAATTAGGTGATTGTTGCACACTAAATCGTTTTATGCATATTGGAGGCTTTTTTTTAATTCCTTCACTCAAATCAACCCCTAAAAATCCAGGTTGAAGAAAATGAAAAATAAAAAATAACCTGGCACATTGTATTTTAAACCCTGTATCAGTAACGATATTGAACGGAACTTTTAGCTTATTTTTATAAATTATCGTTTTCTTCCAAATATTTATGCTTTAGTACAGCAACCGTTGTATATGCAAAAAACTGAGCATTGATGCTTGATAATACCAATAACTTGAATTACTTCTCAGGAGTTACGCGCCCCGAGTAATAATGATAATTGCCCACGTGATTGAAGAATATTCACCCATGTGGTAGGCGAGTGAAAAGACTAAATATTCGGCGTCGTTCCAATTTTTTTCACTATTGTGAAAACTGAAAACCAATTGCCAGATTGGAAAGGGGAATTCGAGAATGATAGACCCTGTTTACCCACTTTCTTCCTGCACTAATCGGCTTAGCGAAAAAATTTCACTGAAATTCGCTGACGAGTAATGACATTGCGAACCGAACGAAATTAGCAGTGCAGGCACGGAGCACGCAAAAATACGCTTTTTTGATTCCTATTGGGGCCAGGAAGCGACTGCACCGATGCACGATGCACGACGTAAATCCCGTTGGAATATTCGCAAGGACAAATGCCTCTGATTATTCAAATGCTGAGCTTGCGTAGCCAAAAGAGTAGATACAATGAGCTCATCCCGAAAACATGCAGAGTTTTCCAAGTCCTGGGGAGAGCAGATAAATTGTAAAAATGCCGTCCCATGAGCTGTGAATGAAAGAGGGTGGCAAAATAATAATGATCCATTAAGGTGTCATCGAAGTATCATGAGGAAGAAATTTGATGACTTTTGAGCACATATAAAACTTTCAGTTAACTTTCGGGCAGAGTAAATGACAACAAGAATGATGAAAAGAAACAACTTGGTTGACGAATTATATTCATCTGTGACCACTTTAATTAAAGACGCGAATTTAACAAGCCACGATAACAGGAAAAATCTGACCGCAGCAACATATATCAGCTTCAAATTTTAAAACAGCAGACGTTAATGTCGCAAATTAGCTGGCTTGCTTACTTCTGAATCCTTTTTCCACGACAAAGAAAGGTTTTTCCCGAAATGCCCGCTTAAATTTCCATTTACGTAAAGTGACAGCAGTATCACGTGGTGATTATGCTCATGCATTGCTTAATGATGTACATTAATCATCTACATCTACATAATACCCTTAAAGCCACCATAAAGGTGCGTGGCAGGGGGTGAATTCTCACCAAACAAGCACTACATATCATGCATAAAGAAGTATTAGTATTTATATACTGTTCTAAACTACACTAATTAAGAAAAGATAAAAATAGCAAAGCAAACATGCAAAAAATGCTGTTAGTTGGGTTAGCTTCAAGTCCTTATACCAACATGCAGCTACCAATGCTATCCATTGCTACACTCGTACTGGATATATTTAACGTTATTCATATCCCTAATAGTACGAGGAAAAAAGGGCATTTTGAATCTATCAGTTCGGCAATCAATTTCTCTAATTTTGTGATTATGGTCTACCAGTCTACCATAGTAAGTTGGGGTCCGCAAAATATTTTTAACATCATAATTGAAAATATAGTCTTGGAATTTGTTTAAGAGATTAAGTCTAAATTTCAAACTGCGATCTGACAATGATTCCCAATTTAATTTATTCAATAGACTGGTTACTCTAATAAGGTTATCGTACCATCCCTTTACAAATCTTGCTTACAAATCTTGCTTACAAATCATCATGAGTACTGAGTTCAATTCTGTAGCCTTGCGGTTAATCCCCGCACGCCTTTATTGCTACGTGATCTCAAAAGTGGCGGGGAGTCTCTGATACGCATCCCATAGGAGGAGGAGTGATGGCCCATACATTTGAGAGACCCCTCGGTTACACTTGAGGATTCATTCTCGAGATACGGGCACCACGTTTCTTTCTGCCCGTCAACAAACGGAGACAATTACACTGGAACATCCTGATTTGCAAGTTTTGCAACACGCTCAATTCGTGATATTCAAGTGACGGACCACAGCATCGAGAATATCGCGTAAGGTGATCAGCTGACGTACTCAAATCTCTTAATTTATAATTATCCATCCTTCAAATAGATATCCTCTTTGAAATGAACACGCGCCAATATAGACTCACTCAGAAGATAACCATGCTTATTTGTCATGTTCTAGCTCACATGGTCGGAAATTTAATCCCAGACTGCGGCATCGGAAGTGGGGGGCAGTGGGGGCAATCGCTCCCCCCTCCCCTCCCCCCCCGACAGAATTTGCCCCGGGCCCTTGAGAAATGAGTCTGTAAATAAAAATTAAATTTCACTTATTTCCAGCTTGCCTTTTCCCTTCTGACGTATATTCTACCACTTTCATATGCACTTTTAGCGGAATTCTAGTCTCTACCCCCTCCTATCCGCAAAAAAATGTGGGTCCTTTTCATAGCAGCCTTTTGTTAAGAACCGGGCCCTTTTCAATGTTGGCCCCTCCCAGCGGAAAAGGTTCCGACGCCCCTGATCCCAGATCAAAGTTTTCGAAACCAAATATCACTGAAGTATTGGTTCCCATACATTAAATACTGACCTACAATACTCACGCTTAAAGGGCCAATATCGTAAATGAACACACCTCAGAAAATTAAATTTGAATTGAACCCTTTTAACTAATAAAGTACCGCATTCTTAATTAAAAGCAACACTTCAATGAACAGCATCCAAACGGAGATTATAATGAAATGCTTGCCGAAAATATGGCCCGTGCACCAAGAGCATGGAACATGTTCCTCGTCACCGTTCTAATCGTAGGCACAGACACTCCGGATTGGTTTGACACAATATACAAAATCAAGGCAGCAAATAGATTTACCAACGCTTGAAACAGCTCGCAGTACAAGCGATACGCTCTCACATCGGTGCGATTTCGGTGAGACACGCCCCCTTGACTCTTCCCAAGAAAGACATGCCTGGGCCTGTCTCAAGTGGCAATCGAATCGAATCAATGCCATCTGCCCTCCGATCAAATGAAACTATTGAAAGGCCGGCAATCACGAATCAAGCCGACAGAACGTTGCACCTCGCAAAGGAATAAACAATTCGATGTTTCTCAAGGGATGAATGAAGGAGCGATGTTACTTTTCACTAGTTAGGCCCCACCTTGAGTATGCAGCCAGTGAATGGGATCCGAATGAATTAGGTTTGATCAGAGAACTAGACAGTGTGCAGCGTAGAGCAGCTAGGTTCGTCAAAAGGTGTTACGATAGGTTGAGTAGTCTATCAGAATTAATGAAATAATTACGGTGAGAATCATTATCAGAGCGTAGGTTAAGGTACAGATTAAATCTGTTAGAGAAATTGCAATCGGATACCTTTACTGAAGATTTTAGGCACATATTAAAAACACCAGCGTGTTATGCTAGATTCGACCGGATAAATAAGATTAGAGAGATAGATTGTCATACCGATAGATTCAAAATGGCATTTTTCCCCCGTACTATACGAGAATACAATACGCATGTTAGCAAAGGGATAGGTAGGGGAAATATTTTAGAGCAGTCTGTAGTGCATGATGCATGTATTAATCCCTTAAATACTATAGATACTAACAATCTATTTGAATGAGACCCCATAGTTGCTTGTTTGCATGTATGTAGTGCATGCTTGGTGATCTTCACCCCCTGCCACACACCCTCGTGGTGGCTTGCAGGGTATCGTGTAGATGTAGAAGTGAAGATTGGGATTAAAATTAAAATAAAAATGATTTGCAAGCGCCTGAGTGGCACAACGCAAAAGAAAAGAGAATATTTTTAGAGGTTGAAAATGGGGAAAGGCTTTCTTTCGGGAAAAATATATGCGATGGCGCGCGAAGGGGAAAAAGAAAGCATCGCTATGAGAAGGCCGCATCACTTAGATTTGAGGTATCACGCGGCTAAAAAGGCGAAGTTTCATTCGAGGTGCAGAAGGGCGACCCACACTTCCCTCGCATCCACGCTACTCAACAAGTTCGACAGCGATCGGACGAAACATCGCCCATAGCCCGTGAGACAACAAGGTCGCCCACTACACGGTTCTGAACATTCTCGCCGTTTAGAATTTGGATAAGGCGAGAGCTCAGTGATGCCGTAGTTCGCGAGTAGGTCTCAGTAGCGCATGGAATTGTGGTCCTATCAAACGCAAAATGAATGGGCTCAAATGCAACTTTAAACGCCTCCTCAGACGAGAAAAATGAAACTTCCTGGATGTTTAATACCTCAAGGGAGAGAGTAACTAGTGAAAAGGGTATAGGTATATTAAATAATAATAAATGTAGATGTAAAGGTAAAATAGGGAAGGTATTGTTTGGGACGATGACGATGCAAGTTATTGCAGTGATAAAATAGGGAAATTAGAGGAAGATCAAAATGATGCATTGCAGTTAGCTAGGGAACAAATGACTGTGGTTAAATCCACACTAAAAACCGTGAACTCGACTATAAGGGGAATGGAGCAAAGCGAAAGGTCCCTGAGGGAAAACTTAAAAGAAGTCGAGGAGCATGTAAGCAAGGATGAAGGGGAAATCAGAAGGAAATTCGGAATAGCTTCTGTGATGATTACTGTAAACAAGAATATGATTCAGTTGAATAGATTAATAGAAGAAATCAGGAGAAATTTCGAGATAATACTGACGGCCATTATTAATGCCCAAAAGGGTATATTACAGCCTCATGTAATTAGCCATATAGCCGAAATGGTCAGGATAATGAAATCGGAAGGAACCCAAATTCCTAAGGATCTATCCTTACCCCATCCCCCGGGTGTGACTATGGGAAGTGTGTTGTTGAAAATCATGGATTTGGATGTGTTTGTGAACCATGACGTGTTAGCATAGATTATGAAGATTCCATTAACGGATCGAGTGAAATTTAATGTGTATAACGTGTTACCATTTCGAATAGCCATGGACTCCAAATTCATTTTTATCCAGCCTGAGAGACCTTATCATGGACCTTACCATGGACATCACAAAGCAACCATATTGCAAACTTCCAAATAGTGTGTTTGATAAATGTAAGAAATTAAGTGGCTATTGGAGGATGTATAAACAAGAATTCCCAGTGCATTTTACTCATTTCCGAGAAGAATGTGAGGCTCGTATGTTACAGCCCATTTGGACGATTCCCTAGGATTGTTCAAAGAGAATTGCTGTGTTAAATGAAACTCTGTGGACTAAATTGGACAATAACGAATGGTTGTTTGTGGCACCCAAGACCGAAAGAATGACTGTGTTGTGTGAAAAGCAAGAGGCCACTGATGTTTTATTAAAGGGTTCAGGCAAACTGTCATTTCTAAAAAGGTGTAGAGGGTATAGCAATAGCTATAGCAATAGGGTATAGCAATAGCAATATAGCAGACTGAGTTACGTCTGACCACTAGCACCTCAAGCAAGGACGTTTTACCAAAATTGAATATAATATATGATTGTTGTGAAGACGAAAGTGTTAAGTTGAATCTTGAGAAGGTAAAATTGAAAATACCACTTGTTCATGTCACGAATAATTTAGAAGACTTGCAATACGCGAGTCAAAAGGTGGATGAAGTAGAAAAAATAATATCCGAACAGGAGTGGAAGCAAACCCATTCCTCAAGGATTATGCATGTATCAGTTTTGACTATATTGGGTTTGGTATCACTAGTTTTAATTATTTTATGTTATTGTTGTAAGTGATGTCAAAAGTGTTTTCCATAATATTTCAATCGCTGTAATGATTGTGGACCTTGCAGAGCCATTATATTTAAGCCAAGAATTGTAAACAAGGTGTCAACCTCTGATGAAAGATTACCTCATATTGAAGAGGCAATTGAACTGACATCAGGTATAATGCAATCGTCTCCAAGAGTAGGAAGACGATCGGTGTCGGAACCCCCCAGAAGGAAACGTTAAGGCTTAAAAGAAAACACCAGGTTATAGGTGTTTCCAGGATATGTGTAACGGGTATAGGTTTATGGGGTAATAATAAATGTATATGGGAAAGCTAAAGTTAAAGGCCATGGTCGAGAAGTGTCCACTTCGCGACCATATCAGTTGGGAGCACGCGGTGACCCCCAGACGGCTCCTGATCTCCTGACTGCTCCTGACCTCCAGACGGCACCTGATCACCAGACGGTTTCCAAACGTATGAGGGAGATACTGACTACGATGTCTCCAATAGTCGCCTAAGGACTAGAGCGCTATCACCTCTGGGCGACACAAAGTGCAGGACCCTCTCCCTCAGGGGTAGGGGAAGTCATCGCGCCCTCCCCTCCTTCGGGAGAACGTTGATATATATTCCCCTGTGCGGAAGCATCTGGGGGCATTTTCTATACTGAGTTGACGATGTAAGCTTGTTGTTAATAAACCACCTTCATGAAGATTCGGCTTTTGTTCTGGGTTTTAGCCCTTAAGTGACCAACGGCCTCACGGGATTTCGCTCAAGCCACTCGGAGCGTTTTCCCATCTACTTGTTGCGATCTGCCGATCGTGACACTAGAGTGAAATAACGCATATGCAAGACAAGGGCGAAAGTCCAATAGTTTGCGCGGAAACGGCTTTTGAAATTGAACGAGTAAGTGGGCGTAACCAGAGTCCAGCTGCGTAGAAGTGGACAACGGAAGAGTACAACGCGCAGCCTATTCGCAATGCTGCAACTTGAGTACCATGCTTCCTATGCCCTATTAATGTCACGCCATTGTACATACATCAACCTCCCTATTAGCGTTCTTTTACCTTCTTCTATCGTCCATCTTCGTCCTGAACATTTCTTCTGAGATCTACGAATCTTGATCCCTCTCGCATTGCTCCTTCCTCTTTGCACTGCCGCTTTTATTTCGCTCTTCTCATCCATCTAATACCCTTCTCATCTCATCTTCTCTTCCTGTAATCTACATCTACATAATACCCTGAAAGCTACCATAAAGGTGTGTGGCAGGGGGTGATATCTCACCAAAAATGCACTACATTAATGCATAAAAAAGGATTAGTATTTATATACTGTTCAAAACTACACGATTTAAAAAAAGATAAAAATAGCAAAGCAAACATGCGAAAGCATGCTGTTAGTTGGGTTAGCTTCAAGTCCTTATACCAACATGCAGCCACCAATGTTATCCATTGCTACAATCGTACTGGACATATTTACCGCCATTCATATCCCTAATAGTACGAGGAAAAAAGGACATTTTGAATCTGTCAGTTCGGCAATCAATTTCTCTAATTTTGTGATTAAGGTCCAGTCTACCATAGAAAGTTGGGGTTCGCAAAATATTTTTAACGTCATCAATGAAAATATGGCCTTGGAATTTGTTTAAAAGATTAAGTTTAAATTTCAACCTGCGGTCCTACAATGATTCCCATTTTAATTCATTTAATAGACTGGTTACGCTAATAAGGTTATCATACCGTCCCATTACAAATCTTGCCGATCTTCGCTGCACACGTTCAAGTACGTTATTTAGACCGATTTCGTAGAGATCCCATACACTGAAAGCATATTTCAATTGAGGTCTAACAGGGGAAAAGTAGCTGATTTCTCGTACATGATCGTCACATTTACCCAGTACTCTTTTGATGAATCCCAGTTTACGATTCGCTTGACCCATTATTTCACGAATGTGTTTACCCCAGGAAAAATCATGTGTCAGACTTATTCCAAGATATTTAATGGATTACACGTTTCTTAATTCATTATTACTTACTTTGTATGTGCTAGGAGGAGAGCTATTCTTTTTAAAAAAAATCCATTACAAGACATTTTTTAAAGTTAAATTTTAACTGCCATGCATCACACCAATTATTAATTGCTTGTTGGTCAATATTTAAATTAACACAATTACAAGTTATAAAAATCTCCAATGGCCGTAATAAAATTGGCACCACTCGTCAATGTTATAACACAAATTGCTGTGTTGGTTTGCGGGAAATAAGGGGTAAATCCACGCCAATGACCAAACACAACCTCTCGACCAGAAAACCCTCCTGTGGTGGCTTACGGGAATGTCACTTCCTCGCCAGTGACACAACCACACACACTCAAACAAAAAAAAGGGGGAACCTTCGCTGGGCTAATGAGACCCAGCTAAGGACGCCTGGGTTAAGAACCACAATCACACTCACAAGCACTCAAGACAACACTCACTCACTCACACTCAGACGGGCCCAACTTCTGGGAGAATCTAGCTCAAAAGAGCGTAGTCAAAAAACGGTACAAAAACAAGAAAAGGCGAGGATGTGCGTCGGATACGCGCATTTCGGGCACAAGGTGTCCCTCTTCAGCGAACTGAAGGGAGTAATCACTTGCAACGCAAGGTTGTAAGTGAGTGAGGAAGTCTTGTTTTTGTACCGTTTTCGACTATTTTTGATTGAGATTTTTACGACTTGCCACTTTAAGAGGCCGTAGAGCCAATGTCCCTTAGTTTTAATGGATCAATTTCTATAGCCACCATTATTCAATAAAATTTAACAGCATCATAATTAATATATACCAATAATATTCGAAACCAAACCCTTTGAGTAACTGAAGATATGCCACTGTTGAAAGAATATGTACAAAAGAACTTCTAAAATCCATTGTTGAAATTTAATTGAGACTTGAATTAAAAATTTTTCGCACCTAAGCATAGATAAAAATTTAAAAAAATATTACGTTCTGCTGGAATCGAACCTGCGTCGTTATTCGTGACCATAACACAACAAAGGTGGCTGAATAAAAATATGAAATAATATTTAATTTCGCTGGCAATCACACGTCTAATGGAACTTAGTGGAAAAAGTGAGCCACCCGTGAATCCCACGAGTGGGATCCAAGAAACCGGTTCCGATGATCTATGCCTCCGTGTTCGGAGGTTCATCCCAGCACACTGGTGTTCCTTGGCCGAACCCGCCGGCTCGATTTCATTCGATATTTAAGCGATTATATTGTGCACATTCCAATGGAGTGTGTACAATACACGAATACATTTACACTCTAATAAACGCATCTTCTCCATTGTCATCATAGTAAATATTTCATTCCTTGGTTAGGAAAATCACAATTTATTGTGTGATCATCTAACTAGTGCGACCATAAATATAAAATAAAATTTTTTAGAAAATAATGATAAAAGTTGATGTTTTTATATTGAATATTTGTTCATGCATGATATGTTTCACATTTTGATGGGAAATTTGGTCAACCAATTTCAGTGCATCTTTAAATTCATGTTATGCATCATTTTGTGAGCAAATTCTCCATCTCCATGGTAACTTTGTTGAGCCGTAGCAGTAACCTTGAATGCAGAATGTGGTTTCTATGGCGATGGACATATTTTAGCCCGCGCAACTCAAGAAGATACAACATCTTGGTGATAATGGTGTAACAAGTTATAAATCCTCGGGATAAGGATTGTGTTGTCCCCCTTCACCGTAATAGTTTGATAGGTATATTGCCACTTGCTATCACGAAGAAGACAATCTATTTGTAGCATGAAACTGGCATTATATATTGGCTGATACACAGCAAGTCTTGCCCTTTATTATTTGTTTTTGTATTAACCCTTTGTTTAATGAAATTTGATTACACATTGCAATTAAAAGCATATAGTAAACTTCATGTACAATACTTTACAGTAGAAAAAATTAAGCTGTGTAGCCAGCGATTGTTGGTCAGTTGCCATTATTTTCAAAGACAACCAATCCAATATGTGTAGGATTTTGCAGGATACTCTACCTTAAATGTAACCTACCATATTCCTGTTAGATATTTTGGTTTTGTTGGTCGCAATACAGATATAACGTAAACACTAATACTTAATTGATGTGTATGTTATATTATTTTCACTGGCCTTATAAATTTTTTAAATGTTATATCCATCTCGTTGTTTACATTAAGTTGTTCAATCACTGTAATAACGTAATGCTAATGTGTTCATCGTTCTCTTCATCAACACAAATAATTAAAAGTTATGAACAAGGGATTATTGTTATTACTTCCCCATTATTTCATATCCAATAAGCGATGATTACATCGTCCCTGCCAAAGTTTCTTGGTTCAAACCATTGACTAGCGGACAAGTATGACATAAGTGTGATAAATTCAAATTCAACTCGTGATCGGAGTAGCGTCGATATTATCTCTCTGTAAGTTTATCTATGTATTAGGTATCGGAATTAAATCAATGGTTAAAACGATTTTTGAAGAATCCGTAGGCATCCAGATCATTTACAATGATTTATTAGAGTTTTTAAAGTAGAGTTGGGTTTAAAAAGTGAAATATTAACATATGTTAATATGACTAGATAATGAAGCAATATTATCGAGCATTTTAAGCCCAAATCCTTCTCTTACAAAAACGATTAGAATTATTATGATAACAATTTTCTGCCGTCGATGTTATATCGAAATGGATATGTGATCTTCCCACCCCCTAAATTTCACACGTTGTCCGTCTTCACTCCCTCATACGTCCTGCCACCCATCATTCCATCCAAGCCACCCGTTCATCTCCTCCCTCTTACCCAACGCTCTTCCCTCTTATCACCTCCTTCAAAACACAATATCCCCTTTTATTACCTTTTCCATCCACACCTTCTGCCTTCTCCTAATTTCATCTAACAAATTTCTTTCCTCTGCTACCAATTCTAGCACTTAATCGTTCGTCTTCCTTTTGACCAACCTTACTTTCTCCATCCTTCTCCACACCCACATCTCTTGGGCACTTAGTCAATTTTCATCTTCTTATCGCAAAGCCCACGTTTCCGCCCCATATGGTGCAACGCTCCACATTAAAATTTTCAGCAGACCTTTCTTCTCGTCCCTACTCAACGCCCCTGTCATTAGTTCACGCCTACGAGTAAATTCTCTTTTTCCAGTGCAATTCTCCTTCTCACTTCAATGCTGCTGTACCCTTTTCCTTCCAACACACTAGTACCTAGATAGCTAAATTGCCCCACCTGCTCTATCTTCTGACCGCCTGCTTTTATCGTTATACTGCCCCTTTTTGTTCGTGAAAATCTCATTCCTTGCGTTTTCTTCTCGTTGATCTTCATCCTGTATCCTTCGCACTGTCCCTGCAACACATACAGCATTTTTTGCAAGCCACGGGCTTCCTGTCTGATTAGCGCTTGGTCATCTGCTAACCTCACCGATTTTATCAATTTCCCTCCGACCTTTACTCCATCCTCTAGCTCATCCCTACTCTCTCTCACCATTTTCTCGCAGTATGTGTTGAAGAGTACTGGTGATAACGGACAGGCCCTGGATACAGCATAACTGAAGTGTAAGTATTAATGTTTACGTAAATTCTGTACTGCGACCAACAAAACAAATGTTTCTAACAGGAATATGGTAGGTTACATTTAAGGTAGAGTATCCTGCAAAATCCTACACATATTGGATTGGTCGTCTTTGAAAATAATGTCAACTGACCAACAATAGCTGGCTACACAGCTTAATTTTTTTTACTGTAAAGTATTGTACATGAGGTTTACTATATGCTTTTAATTTCAATGTGTAATTTAATTTCATTAAACAAAGGGTTAATATAAAAACAAATGATAAAGGGCTAGACTTGCTGTGTATCAGCAAATATAGTATGCAAGTTTCATGCCACAAATAGATTGTCTTCTTCGTGATAGCAAGTGGCAATATACCTATCAAACTATTACGGTGAAGGGGGACAACACAATCCTATAACCCGAGGATTTATAACTTGATACACCATTATCACCAACACAACATCATCTTGAGTTGCGCGGGCTAAAATATGTCCATCGCCATAACAACCACATTCTGCATTCTAGTTTACTGCTACGGCTGAACAGAGTTACCATGGTGATGGAGAATTTGCTCACAAAATGATGCATCACATGAATTGAAAGATGCACTGAAATTGGTTTACCAAATTTCCCATCAAAATTTGAAACATATCATGCATGAACAAATATTCAATATAAAAACATCAACTTTTATCATTATTTTCTAAAAAATTTTATTTTATATTTATGGTCGCACTAGTTAGATGATCACACAATAAATTGTGATTTTCCTATACTAGGCATGAAATAATTACTATGATGATGTTGGAGAAGATGCGTCTATTAAAGTGTAAAAGTATTTGTGTATTGTACACACTCCATTGGAATGTGCACAATATAATCGCATAAATATCGAATGAAATCGAGCCGGCGGGTTCGGCCAAGGAACACCAGTGTGCTGGGACGAACCTCCGAACACGGAGGCATAGATCATCGGAACCGGTTTCTTGGTTCCCACTCGTGGGATTCACGGGTGGCTCACTTTTTCCACCAGGTTCAATTAGACGAGTGATTGCCAGCGAAATTAAATATTTTTTCATATTTTTATTCAGCCACCTTTGTTGTGTTATGGTCACGGTGAACGACGCAGGTTCGATTCCAGCAGACCGTTATTTTTTTTTATTTTTTTTCAATTATCTATGCTTAGGTGCGACAAATTTTTAATTCAAGTCTCAATTAAATTTCAACAATGGATTTTAGAAGTTCTTTTGTACATATTCTTTCAACAGTGGCATATCTTCAGTTACTCAAAGGGAAATGGTTACGAATAATATTGATATATATGAATTATGATGCTGTTAAATTTTATTAAATAAAGGTGGCTATAGAAAGTCAATTGATCCATTGTAAATTAAGTAGTACGGGTATGTGTGTGCATGTCCCATCAGTAGACTACAATTTAAATTATGCATTTAATCTTATTATATCCAATCGAATACACGTGTCCTCTGCACACAGGGATATTCCAACTACTTGAACACCATAAATGTTACGATCTAATAAGGTCGTGATTGACCTTAAATTTCAATTCATGCTAATTCATGTTTAGCTTTTTGTATTAAGTACTACGCTTTGAATCATTAAGACGAGTGATTCAATGGATTAAGTATAATGGACTAAACCTCTAATAAGCTTACGCATTGTTAGAAAAACTTAATTACTTTGGGCCATATGCCATATTTTATGAACAAAATCCAAACGGAGAATGTTAACAACGGTGTAGCATGAATAGATGTATAAGCAACCATGTTAAACTAATGGTGCTCTTATTTAAAGTAATCCTGAAGATATTGTAGAGCTAGTTATGAAGACATAACTAAAATAACGAAAATTCAAACCGAGTTCACGTTTTTCCTCCTAATTTTATCTTTGTTTCAAGAAGTGTCTATTGAGTTTGCATCACTGGAAAAGTGGAATCTGCTAATAGGATAGTGCAATGCCAACGTGGGCGAAAATGGAGAACTTCTGGATGACTTTTAAGACAAAGTGATGGAACGAGGTTAATTTCATCTAATAGAAGAGAAATATAGCAGATAATGACAACGGAGGAGATAGGTACGTTTATTATTCTGCATAACTAATCTTTTCAAGGGATTGTGTACATTATAATCTCCTGAGCATTTTCTGTAGTGGGATGAGAGAGGAACGCTTTAGGCAGCTATGTTGGTAAAAGGTTGTTACGTGCAAAAGTAATCAAATTTCTCCATCTAAAATGAATGTCAAGGTGTGTTTAATAACCTTAAATACTTCTGACACCGTTGCTTGTCCATTATTTTTTAAGGTCGTATCCCTTGTTCCCCTTACCCATGGACTACGCCTTGTCGTGGTGGAAACGGGGCTTCTGTGTTCCCGTGTCTCCTAGATCTGCACTTTCTCCTGGTGGTGTCACCCATGCCACACAGGTCGAAGGGTAGGAGTCTGACGAAATACGCCGTCCACGTACCGTACTCGCAGCGTGTTCCTCAGTGAGGCGGCTGTGAGAGGGTGTCTGACCCCAGTTGGGCGGCCTAAGAAGTGATGGTGTTACGTGAAAAACACTACTGAGGCAGGCAACGGGAAACCACCTTAATCAAACTCTCCTAAGATCACAATGTACTTGAAATATAGATAATTAAATTATGGCAACTACAGGGCCCGGAACCAAATTAGTGGTACGGGTGTCGTGCCCAGCAGCAGGGTAAGCAAGGACTCTGCGGTCGTCATCTCACGAAATGAAAGACAGCAACAACGGCTGCAGTCGCAATGGAGGAGAAACCAGAAGAGAAGTAGGGACATGGAACGTTTGAATGATTTTAAGGGCAGGAAAAATAGAAAACTTTAAGCGTGAAATGGAGAGGGGAAAGATATATTTGTAGAGATTAAGCGAAGTGAGATGGAGAGACCAGGGGGATTCTGGAGTGTAAATTACAGGCTTATATACAGTGGAGGGGAAGACAGCCAGCGGGTAGAAGCGGTTGTATTGAATGCAACATTAGGAAAAATGGTAATGAATGTGGAACAGGTAAGCGATAGAATACTGGTTATCGAAAACAAAGCGAAGCCAGTGAATGTAATAGTAGTACAGGTTTGCATTCTAGAAGGGGAACATGGGGAACGGGAAGAAGACGAAGTATATATGTAAGTAATAGCTGGTGGAAATGTACTTCCTACAATGAGGGATATGAATAACGGTAAATGTATCCAGTATGAGTGTAGCAATGGATAACATTGGTAGCTGCATGTTGGTATAAGGACTTGAAGCTCACCCAACTAACAGCATGTTTTTGCATGTTTGCTAAGCAAATTGTATCTCTTTTTAAATATAGCAGTTTAGAGCAGCATATAAATGCTAACCCTATTTTATGCCTGATTGTTTTGCATGCTTGGTGAGAAATCACCCCCTGCCACACACCTTTATGGTGGCTTCCAGGGTATTATGTAGATGTACGACCAATTGGAAGAATTAATCGGGAAGTAAAGGGCAGGAAGAAACTAATAGTTACGGGAGATTGGAACGCTGTAGTAGGAGATGGCATGGAAGGAAGTGAAGTAGGGGAGTATGGTCTGGGTGCATAAAATGAACGGGGCTAGAAAGCAACTTGGAGTTCTGTATGAGGAATAATTTAGTAAGAGTGGGAAGGAGAATAAAAAATTGGGACGCAGGAGGACTGATGGGAACGAAGAGAAGGGAATACAAGGAGATAGATGCATGAGAGAAGAGGAGGGGTGAAGAAAGAACAAAAGATGAAGGGTGGGAAATGAAAAAAGATGGGCATGAACGAAGCAGCTGAGATAATGATTGGAACAGTAGACGCTAGAAGAATGAAGTAACCATGGGTAGCTGCGGAAGTGATGGATAGGAACAAGAAAAGAAGGAAATGAAGAATGTTGCAAAGAGATACGCCTAAGGAGATAAACAACAGACTTAGGAGAGATACAAAGAGAGCAAGAGAAATGTGGTGGAGTCGGCAATACGAGGAGATGGAGAGATTCCAGAGGGAAGGTGAAATAGGCAGTCTGTAACCAAAGCTAAGAATTTTATCGGGTATCAGGAGAAGGAAAACGGTGCCGTGCAACAAAGAGGGAAGGGGAAATTTAGCAATGGAACCAAAGAAGATACAGCGTCGGAGGAGAGGACATCTTGAGGAACTGTATGATGGCGACAATAAGCCTAGGAACTTGGTCTTAGAAGAGGAAAAGGACGTAGGCGAGGATGACGTGGGCCCCGGAATACTGGATAGTGACATAGAGAAGGCATTACGAGAAATGAAGGCGGGGAAAGCGAAGGGGATAGATGACATCCCAGCTGAGCTTCTGAAAAACCTAGGATGAGGGGGAAGGGAGAGATTTAATGAACTTGTTCGTGGAATATACGAGGAGGGGGCTTGGCTGGAGGATTTTGTAAAAAACCGTGCCCATACCATTTCCAAAGAAGCGGGTGACAAAAGAATGCGAAGACTGTAGAACGATAAGTTTGATTTCTCATTCGGCAAAGACAGTGTCATCCACTAATGAATGGGAAAGAGATCAAAAGAATTTCTAGTCGAGGATCAGTTTGGATTTCGGAAGGGGAGGGCCACGTGGGATTCGAATGCAGTGAAAAGAATACTAGTGGTGTGTGCAGGGACAGTGAGAAAGATACGGGATGAAGATAAACCAGAAGAAAACGAAAGTAATGAGATTTTCAAGAACAAAAAGGGCCAGTATAACGATAAAAGCAGGCGGTCAGAAGATAGAGCAGGTGGGGCAATTTAGCTATCTAGGTAGTGTGTTGGAAGGAAATGGGTACAGCAGCATTGAAGTGATAAGGAGAATTTCACTGGCAAAAGAGGCTTTTACTCGTAGGCGTGAACTAAATACAGGGGCTTTGAGTAGGGACGTGAAGAAAGGTCTGCTGAAAAGTTTAACATGGAGCGTTGCACTATATGGGGCGGAAACGTGGGCTTTGCGATAAGAAGATGACAATTGACTAAAAAGAGACGTTTCAGGCGTTATATGGTGGAATAACATAATTAAATAAGTTTGGCAATTTTCCACAAAAAAAATCTTTACTTTTCCGCTTATCACCTCCTTCACAACCAATCCCCCTTTTTCCGTTGTCACCCTTGGTTTAGGCCCCCCCTTCCACTCCTCTTTCCTCACTCCTCCCCCCCCCCCCCCCGGTCCCTCCCCTCATTCGTATATATACTGGACTTTGTTGAGATTTGTTCACCTGATGATGATGTATCACATCGAAACCGGTCGAAGTAAAGATTTTTTGTGGAAAATTGCCAAACTTATTTAATAACAATTGACTAAGTTCCCAAGAGATGTGGTTGTGGAGAAGGATGGAGAAAGTAAGGTTGGTCAAAAGGAAGACGAACGATTAAGTGCTAGAATTGGTAGGAGAGGAAAGAAATTTGTAAGATGAAATTAGGAGAAGACAGAAGGTGTGGATGGAAAAGGTAATAAAAAAGGGTGGTGTTTTGAAGGAGGTGATTGAGGGAAGAGCGTTGGGTAGAGGGATGGAGGGAGGAGATGAACGGGTGGCTTGGATGGAATGATGGGTGGCAGGACGTATGAGGGGGTGAAGAGGGACGTGTGAAATTTAGGGGGTGGGAAGATCACATGTCCATTTCGATATAACATCGACGGCAGAAAATTGTTATAATAATAATTCTAATCGTGGGCTTTGCAATAAGAGGATGAAAATTGACTAAGTGCCCAAGAGATGTGGGTGTGGAGAAGGATGGAGAAAGTAAGGCTGGTCAAAAGGAAGACGAACGAGTAAGTGCTAAGATTGGTAGGAGAGGAGAGAAACGGCGGCTGAAAATTGTTATACTAATAATTCTAATCGTTTTGGTAAGAGAAGGATTTAGGCTTAATATGCTCGATAATATTGCTTCATTATCTAGTCATATTAACATTTGTTAATATTTCACTCTTCAAACCAAACTCTAATAAATAATTGTAAATTGACCTGGATGCCAACGGATTCTTCAAAAATCGTTTTAACCATTGTATTAATTCCGATACCTAATACATAGATAAACTTACAGAGAGATAATATCCACACTACTCCGATCACAAGTTGAATTTGAATTTATCACACTTATGTCATACTTGTCCGATAGTCAAAGGTTTGAACCACAAAACTTTGGCAGGGACGATGTAATCATCGCTTATTGGATATGAAATAATGGGGAAGTAATAACAATAATCCCTTGTTCATAACTTTTAATTATTTTTGTTGATGGAGAGAACCATGACCACATTAGCATTAGGTTATTACATTGATTGAACAACTTAATGTAAACAACAAGATGGATATAACATTTTAAAAAGTTCTAAGACCAATGAAAATAATATAACATAACTGATGTGTAAGTATTAGTGTATACGTTATTTCTGTAATGCGACCAACAAAACAAATGTTTCTAACAGGAATATGGTAGGTTACATTTAAGGTAGAGCATCCTGCAAATTCCTACACATATTGGATTGGTCGTCTTTGAAAATAATCGCAACTGACCAACAATAGCTGGCTACACAGCTTAATTTTTTCTACTGTAAAGTATTGTGCATGAATTTTACTATATGCTTTTAATTGCAATGTATAATTTAATTTCATTAAACAAAGGGTTAATATAAAAACAAATAATAAAGGGCTAGACTTGCTGTGTACCAGTAAATATATTATGCAAGGTTCATGCCAAAAATAGTTTTTTTTCTTCGTGATAGCAAGTGGCAATATACCTATCAAACTATTACGGTGAAGGGGGACAACACAATCCTATATCCCGAGGATTTATAACTTCATACACCATTATCACCAATACAACATCTTCTTGAGTTCCGCGGGCTTAAATATGTCCATCGCCATAGAAACCACATCTTGCATTCAAGTTTACTGCTACGGCTGAACAGAGTTACCATGGTGATGGAGAATTTGCTCACAAAATGATGCATCACATGAATTGAAAGATGCACTGAAATTGGTTTACCAAATTTCCCATCAAAATTTGAAACATATCATGCATGAACAAATATTCAATATAAAAACATCAACTTTTATCATTATTTTCTAAAACATTTTATTTTATATTTATGGTCGCACTAGTTAGATGATCACACAATAAATTGTGATTTTCCTATACTAGGCATGAAATAATTACTATGATGATGTTGGAGAAGATGCGTCTATTAAAGTGTAAAAGTATTTGTGTATTGTACACACTCCATTGGAATGTGCACAATATAATCGCATAAATATCGAATGAAATCGAGCCGGCGGGTTCGGCCAAGGAACACCAGTGTGCTGGGACGAACCTCCGAACACGGAGGCATAGATCATCGGAACCGGTTTCTTGGTTCCCACTCGTGGGATTCACGGGTGGCTCACTTTTTCCACCAGGTTCAATTAGACGAGTGATTGCCAGCGAAATTAAATATTTTTTCATATTTTTATTCAGCCACCTTTGTTGTGTTATGGTCACGGTGAACGACGCAGGTTCGATTCCAGCAGACCGTTATTTTATTTTTTTTTTTTTTCAATTATCTATGCTTAGGTGCGACAAATTTTTAATTCAAGTCTCAATTAAATTTCAACAATGGATTTTAGAAGTTCTTTTGTACATATTCTTTCAACAGTGGCATATCTTCAGTTACTCAAAGGGAAATGGTTACGAATAATATTGATATATATGAATTATGATGCTGTTAAATTTTATTAAATAAAGGTGGCTATAGAAATTGATACATTAAAACTAAGGGACATTGGCTCTACGGCCTCTTTAAGTGGCAAGTTATAAAAATCTCAGTCAAACATAGTCAAAAACGGTACAAAAACAAGACTTCCTCACTCACTCACAACCTTGCGTTGCAAGTGATTACTCCCTTCAGTTCGCTGAAGAGGGCCACCTTGTGGCCGATATACGCGTATCCGACGCACACCCTCGCCTTTACTTGTTTTTGTACCGTTTGTTGACCACGCTCTTTTGAGCAAGATTCCTCCAGAAGTTTGGCCCGTCTGAGTGTGAGAGTGAGTGTTGTCTTGAGTGCTTGTGAGTGTGATTGTGGTTCTTAACCCAGGCATCCTTAGCTGGGTCCCATTAGCGCAGCGAAGGTTCCCTATTTGGGTGAGTGTGTGTGTCTGTGGTTATGTCACTGGAGAGGAAGTAACATTACCGTAAACCACCACAGGAGGGTTTTCTGGCCGAGAGGTTGTGTTTGGTCACTGGCGTGGATTTTCCCCATTATTCCCGGTAAACCAACACAGCAATTTGTGGTATAACAATTACGAGTGGTGCCAATTTTATTACGGCCATTAGAGATTTTTATAACTTGTCATTTTAAGAGGCCGTGGAGCTCACGTCCCATAGTTTTAATACAAGTTAGTAATCTTTTCAACTAATTCTAGCTTGTTTCATTCGCACCTCTTAACCGCAGCTCCCATACAATAGCGGTGCTTCGATGTTCCACTTCTTAAATCTTTTTTGTCGCTACCCTTTTGAATCAGACGTCGAAATTCAACCTACAATGTTGTGCACGAGGCCTTCGCCGGAACGCAGCAAGGGGAGTGAATTTATCACTCCATTCTCAACCTGTTCCTAAAAGCATAAAAATTACTACGGTTTTCATACCTTCCAGTGCTGAATGGCGTATTTCATTGTGTTTCTAGTGCTGTTTAACCCACACGTTCATCATAATGTTTGTAGGAAAGGATCAGTTGTTATTTCAAAAGTGGAGATGAACTCGGGATGTGATTGAAGTGATAAGAATACTAGCGAAAAGGAATATAATGAAGATTTATTCACGTGCTTTGCTGAATTCGAAAAGGGGTTCAATAGAGTGAGGCGGGAAAAGTTATTGGAAATATTTCGGAAGATAGGAGTAGACAGGAGAGACAGGAAACTGATCCGGAATTCATGCATGGCACAGAAGGTTGAAAGTTGATAAGTTTGGTATTATTTGTGGATGATCATACTCTAGTCAGGCAAGGGCTTACAATAATTACTAGACATTTCACAAAAACAGGGTGAAATTTCCGGGACATAGAAAAATCATAAGAAAACCAAAATAATGAGATATTCCAGAACAAAAGGTCGATATTTGAAAGTAGTACGTCAGACGCTTGAGCAAATGCATCAATTTAGCCAGCGGAGTAGGTTGCCGGAGAAAATACTTAGAGAAGCTTCAAAGTCCGAAGGAGAATTGCAAAGGAGGAAGAGGTGTTCACTCATAAATAGAATTAGTGACAGGTTCGTTGGGCAGGGTTGTAACGAAAAGACCGATACGGTGCGGGCACTCGAATAAAACAAAATGAAAATAGACAAAAGGGCTTTTGAGATGTGGGCGTGGATGAGGATGGAGGAGGTATAATGTTCAGTTTTCAGATTCTTTTTACATCATGGGTAAGTAACTAATTTATGATTGATGGTTTTAGAAGTACGAACATTATCAAGTCCAGAAGTATTTCCAACTGGTAATGTAGGTGGAACTTTATTTTCAATAAAATCCTCACAAGTATTGTCACGGCTAATATATTTTGTAAAAACTGGGCGCGAGTCTTTCTCCGTGAGTTGAATTGGGTTTTTAATATCAGGTAACGGAATTTCCGAACCAGTTGCAAGTTTCTCCACATAATTTCCAAAAGTAATATCAGAACCCTCTCCATACAAATCAAAACTCCTCAACCGACTTAACTGTTTAATATAAACTTGGATACGTTTGACCATAAATGTAGAACAATTTTCGCACATTGCCTTTAACATGTGAGAAGGTCCAGGAAACATTCCACTCCAACCAATACGAGTCTGGTCGACTTGCCAAACTTTCCCATGAAGATAGAAATAAAAATTAGTCTGAAAATAATCATGCATCATATGAGACACAATTGCAACCTTCTTAGGAATCAAATAAGAAATATTTCGCCGTAATTTAGCATTCCTCCTCATCCGAAGAAAGGCATATCGTCTCCGCTTCGAAGACTTACTCATATAAAACCTCCTCCTCCTTCGGAACAAGGCGTTTCTCCAAAACGGCGAGTCCGCCTCCACGAGCGTAAGCCGATTGCAAGTCGCTTCCTCATCTAAATCATTGTCATTAGATACAAAAATAACAAGCCCTGTGAAGTTTATAACACGCAGGTAAGTCAGCAATTCCGAGATGCTTTGACGCAGCTCTTCACTCAATTCTTCTATCACTAAGTTGATCTCTCCATATTTACGTATTTCTTCTCTTTCTCGCCCTTCATCACTCGTTCTATGTGTCTCAGATGAGGCCTTCCTTTGCCGTTCTTCCCATTAACTACTGCTTCGACGATTGTATTCATCCGGCCATCATGTCTCCTGGTATGACCGATGAAGTGGCTAATGCATGGCAGTTAGAATTAAATTTTAAAAAATGTGCAGTAATGAATTTTTGGAAAAAGAATTGTTCTCCTCTTATCATGTACAAAATAGGTAATAATGAAATAACAAATGTGGAATCCATTAAATATCTTGGAATAAGACTGACACGTGATCTTTCCTGGGGTAAACATATGCCTTTAATAACGGGTCATACTAATCGTAAACGGGGATTCGTCAAAAGAGTACTGGGTAAATGTGACGATCATGTACGAGAAATCAGCTACTTTTCCCTTGTTAGACCTCATTTGGAATATGCTGCCAGTGTATGGGATCCCTACGAAATCGGTCTAAATAATGAACTTGAACGTGTGCAGCGAAGATCAGCAAGATTTCTAAAGGGACGGTACTGTAACGTCGGGCAAATATTACGGAAGAACACTAAATTCAAAAAAGAAAACGCTTCTTATCAACTTACTTACTCTCTTACTTACTCCTGTGGCCATTGAAAACCTAAATGGTCTTTGGCCTCGCCAACCATTCGCCTCCATGCCCTTCTGTCCTCTGCTGTGTCGAGTTGAGCTCCCATTTTTTCGAGGTCCTTCTTCACTTCGTCGCTCCAGCGCATTCTTGGTCTCCCTGGTGGTCTGGTGCCTTCCGGTTTTCCTTTCCATATCATTTTTAACATGGTGTTGTCACTTCTTCTGAGGACATGGCCTAACCATCTTAGTCGTCTGCTTCTGGCTATACCCACAATATCTGGTCCTTTGTATAGTTCTCTCAACTCTTTCTTCTTCCTTAATCTCCATGTCTCTCCCTCTTTAATGGGGCCGAATATTCGTCTCAACACTTTGTTTTCAAACGTTATCAGTTTTTTTTGTGATCTTTTTGTTAGCGACCATATTTCGGAACCATACAGTAGTACTGGTTGGACAATTGTTTTATAGATACGAATTTTTGTGTTTCGTGATAGGAGTTTGCTCTTCAAAAGTTTTACTAGGCTCCAGTAGGTTCTCTCAGCTGTCGCAAGTCGGGTGAGAATTTCGGTCTCCTCTTTGTTGTTGCTTGTTATTGTTACCCCTAAGTACTTGAACTGATTTGTTTTTTTGAACTTATAATTGAGTATTTCTAAATAATCATCTTTCTCTTCATATCTGCTTATTTTCATGAAGTTGGTTTTGCCTTCATTTACTTGTAGGCCCACTTTCTTGGCTTCCATTAAAAGTGTTGTGGTTAGTTCTTTAAGCTCTTCTTTATTTTCGGCCACAATCACTACATCGTCTGCAAAGGCCAACAGATTAATTTTTTCTGGAATCCTGGCTCCTCCTGGACCATTTCTGGTTCTCTTTAGCGCCTCTTCCAATGCTATGTTAAAGAGGAGGGGCGACAAGCCATCTCCCTGTCTCACTCCTGTGTTTATTTCAAACGTATCAGTGTACTCTTTTCCAACCTTGACTTTTCCTTTAGACTCACTCACACACATTTTTGTCAATCTAATAACTTTTTCAGGAAATCCACATTTCTTCATTATTGTCCAAAGTTTGTCTCTATTTATCGAGTCATAGGCTTTGCTGAAGTCTATAAACATAAGGAATAGATCATTATTATATTCCCTCTGATGCAAATTCTTATCAAACTCTCCTTTATTCTTACTCTCCGCACAATCCCAACAACCCAACAATACCCCAGCTTCACTCCCCACTGCTGCTATACAAAACGCAGTACCAGAGGAAATATGGTCCGGTGAGAAAGTAGATGTGTCACATTTGCGAATTTTTGGAAGCAGGGCACAAGTTCATATACCTGATGTGAAGCATAACAAAACTAGATAAAAATCTGTTGAATGTATAACCCTTAGAAAAAATACTATAAAACTATATATAGGTCACTATAGTGATTATATATAGTTTTCTATAATCACTATGGCCTTAGGTATTTGGAACATACCCATGCAGCACAGACGGCTGGGCCAACGTTGGGGAACGGTTAGGTGCAACGGTTGGCCAACCATTATTCATGTCCGTTTCGCCAACTGTTCCCCAACGGTTGGCCCAACTTTTCCCCAATGGAACAAAATTGAAAGAAAAGTGAAATGATCGAGGTTCTCACGTACTGAATGATGACTAGTTTTACCTCGCATACTACAGATACGCCTACCTTACAATCTACACTTAACTGCTGTGTATCCTATCATATCCTATCACCCTTTGATATGCGGCCTGACACATTTTCCAATTATGGGAATGAGACTGTGAGGCCATAAAAATGAGGCTATTGGCTGGCATTAAGTCGTTTGTGATTATTAACTTTACTCTAAGATTGACACGGATAATTTGCACTGTTAAAGCATTTCCGTAATAAACATTTTGTGGTTAAAAATAAGCATGACCATTATAAATATACGTCTCTGATATTCTTTGAACTCCAGGAGAGAGAAATATTAAAGAGTTTTCTCCATAATGCTGAGAACCTGTTTCCCGGCGAGCGCACCCTTTTTTCTCTAAGTCCGATACCGTCTACAAGGGACTGAGAAAAAATCATCCAATCATGGATATACATTTGAAAGGATATGAGATGAATGTGACATTTGAATCCATATGAGATGAATAAAAAATAAAATTTTCAGAATGTTTTGCTTTTAAGATACATAATTTGAAACAATTCTCTTATAGACAGCATGGTCCAAGAGAATATGTCTGTATATGAGAGGTCTATGTAAGTTATGTATGTATAAACTATAGAACTTATACCCATGGTATTTATGGAAACTTCTTATAGTGATTATATAGAACTACAGAACTGTATCCAATAGTGATTATAGGATTATAGAAATATACCCTATAGTCATTATAGGACTATAGAACTATACCCCATAGCGATTATAGGATTATAGAAATATACCCCATAGTCATTATAGGACTATAGAACTATACCCTATAGTGATTATAGAAATTTCTATAGTGATTATAGAATTACTATAATAACTATATATAGTTCTATAGTATTTTTTCTCTTAGGGAATTGATGGGGTATGGAGAAATTACTAAGGGATATCGTTGGGTTCTTGCTGATGATCCTAAAACACTAATCTTTGTAAATGAAATATTAATATTGTTTCCCTCCACAGATTTATTTCCTTGGTACGACGTGGTACCAAGGAAAAGGATCAGGTACCTGATGATGACACCAATGTGTCGAAACATGTCGTACCAAGGAAATAATTCTGTGGAGGGAAACAAAGTTAATATTTCATTTATGAAATTCAACTTCCACCTAGTGGAGCCATATACTATGGAACACTAATCTTTGCTCGTGATGCTGTTGTTATTGAATCTATTCCTAAAAATGCAGTGCCCAAGTCAGAAAAAGATATTAAGTCTGAAGTTGAGTCTGTCACTGCAGTTCAACATCAAAGTTTGGACCCTGTGAATACAAATACAGATACTGTGGACATTTTAGGTGAATCCAATGACAGTGAAAAGGGTAATGATGAGGGTCAAGTCAAAGATCTGGATGTTGAAGCCTCACAGTAGTATTAATTGGTGACAGATACCCTACTAGGCAGAGAAAACAATTGAGACACGATGAATATGAGAATGCCAATTTTTCTTTTTTTACTCGGAATGGTAGTGCTCAGAATTTGGTTGTCATTAATGAACAGGATCTACTAAATGTGAATGATGCTTTAAGTCGAAACGATCAAAATATGTGGAAACAGGCCATGAATGAGGAAATGGAAGCCCTGACTAGTAGTAATAAAACTTGGGAGTTAGTTGACCGCCCAAGCGATAAAAATATTGTTCAGTGTAGGTGGGTGTTGAAAAGATCTACATCCTTCTTAAATGGTGAGTTGAATGAGGAGCTCTATATGGAGCAACCTAAGGAATTTGTTGAGCCAGGATGCGAAAACAAAGTATGTAGATTAAACAAAGCTATCTATGGTCTGAAACAAGCTGCACGCTCATGGAATATTAAAATTCATTCTTTTGTGACAAATCTTAATTTTGTGAGATCAAAATATGATCCTTGTGTGTACGTAAAAAACATGATAGTAATTTTATTGTAATTGGTCTTCATGTTGATGATTTATTCATTTTTTCCAATAATAAGACTGAAAGAAAAGAATTAAAGAAACAAATTGGTCGAAGCTTTAAGATTTGGGTCAGTTGAAACAATGTTTACGAATGAAAGTTATTAGAAATAAAAAGGCTGGTACAATAAAACTCGATGAATCTAAATATGCAGAAGAAATTATTGCCAGGTTTGGCATGGAAGGCTGTAAGCCAGTGAAATCTCTAATGGAAGTTGATTTAAAACTTGAAAAAGAGATAGATATTCATAAGAACTTTGATTATCAAAGAATTATTGGTTCTTTAATGTATCTTGCAGTATGTACTTGACCTGATATATGTTATCCAATTAGCTATTTAAGTCAATTCAATAACTGTCATGGTAAAAATCATATTGTGGCTGTGAAGCGTGTTCTTAGATGTCTAAAAGGTACTCTTGATTGTTCTCTGTGTTTCACAAGAAATGGAAGGAAACTGACTGCATATGCTGGTCAAGGGAATTGTACAATTGATGGTCATTCTAATTCTGGATGTGTTTTGAGATATAATAATGGACCTCTATCCTGGACTTCTAAGAAGCAAAATACTGTGTTGTTAATTTCTACTGAAGCAGAATATGTTGCTATATGTGAGGCATCTTAAGATGTTGTTTATGCCAAAGGGTTAATTTCAGAGGTGACGAAAGATATGGGAGTGACAACAATTTTTAATGACAATCAAAGTGCTGGAAAGCTTGTGGAGAATCCAGTGTTTCATAAACGAACCAAACATATTTCAGTAAAGTATCACTTATAAGAGAGTTAGCTGAAAATGGTGAAGTGAGTTTGAAGTACTTCCCAAGCACTGAAATGCCAGCTGATATGCTTACTAAAGCTCTGTCTGCAGAGAAATTGTTGCATTGTGTTTAATTACTGTGTCTAAATACTTGAATTTCATTTTTTGGTACATGATCAGTTGTTAGATTAAGTGAGGGTGTTGAATTTATGTATTCAATTTTTGTAATCTAACAACTTCTGTTGTCGATTATTTTGTAATTCATTTGTTCTTCTTTTGCATGACGAGCTATCTCTATTGTTGTCTGGTTCTCTCTCTCGTCAAGTTACTGTGCGACTGACATGTCGAATAAATTCATTTCTCCTGCGCATGATCTATATTATTTAACACATTGTCAGATCGCAGGTTGAAATTTAGACTTAATCGCCTAAATAAATTCCAAGATAATATTTTCAGTCATGACGTGAAAAATACTTTGCGAACCCCAACTTACTACGGTAGACTGGACCATAATTACAAAATTAGAGAAATTGATTGCCGAACTGACAGATTCAAAATGTCCTTTTTCCCTCGAACAATTAAGTATATGAATAGTGGTAAATATGTCTAATACGAGTGATTGAATCCATAGCATAGGTAGTTGCATGTTGGTGTAAGGACTTGAAGGTAACCCAACCAACAGCACGTTTTTGCATGCCTAGTTTGCTATTTTTATCTTTATAAATATTGCAGTCTAGACTAATACATTAATACTAATCCTTTTAAATGCATGATATGTAGTGCAAGTTTGGTGAGAATTCACCCCCTGCCACACACCTTTGAGGTGGCTTGCAGGGTATTATGTCGATGTAAATGTTAAGTGGTTCCATCTTCTTAGGGTATTCAGCACTCGCATTCTTCTTAAGACTTCTTCGTCAGTCACTCGGTGAAACCATTTGAATTTCATCACCATTGTTTGGTGGAACCACATTTCGAATGCTTCCACCCTGGACTTCTCTCTGCTTCTGTCATCATCCATTCCTCGCTGCCACACGGAACTTGCTCCAGGTGTAAGTTTGATGAATTGTTTTCTTCCTGCTTGCATTTTCAGCTGTTAGCAAATTCTTCTTTTGCTAGAATGCCCTCTTTGCCTGAACTATCCAGTCAAGTATTATTCAGCATAAATATAAATAAAGCTGTTTCCCATTTCTTTCCTTACGTGTTTTTGACACAGTGTTAAATTCAGTTTTTAGGTGCTCCCGCTGTTCTGGTTATATTGCACCCTCTTATTTAAACTCAAAGCAAAAGACAAGAATACACCCGTACTGCATGTTCGATTCAAGACTGCAACCATCTTGTTACCAAGACATCACATTATCGACCTGGCTACCACGGACAGCATCTTTCCCATGTGGCACAGTCAATCAGTCCATCTGGCTCCAACTCTTTGAACTATGAGGCATGGGTGACCCAGCCAAGAGCAACTTCCATTTCTACAACTTGCAAGGTTACTGGAGTTACTGGAACATGTGAGAGCTTCCCACAATTCTTTAGTTATAGTCCACGGTAAGGGCACTACAGATTGCTTATTCACAAGTGACATAAATATTGGGTACCAGCGGAAGCTACCCGTTGAAATCCAACGGGTGTGAAAAACATTGAACTTATTTTGTAAGAAAACCACTGTCTGAAGAATACTGTTAGCGCGGTCATTTGAGGAGTTGGTGACCTATGTTGTACATAATGGTCGTTGTAGTAGACACGCTGACCGTTTTCGAGGTGATTGGAGAGATGAGTGACTGTTGGTCCTCTTTCATGCACGGAAAATCAAAAAATGGCCCACGCAAACTCATCACCACGTAAGATAGATGGCCATCTCGTATTTTCGGTTCTCTTAGCCGCATCTTGAGTGAATTAACAGCTTGATTGCTACACTTGTGTAGGTATATACTGTAACATAACGCAAGGCCACCATGTTTGCTCGGGGTCGAGAGGGAGAATAAACAATGAGGGCATTAAGGGGAGTCGAGCAAGAGTTTCGAGATGGAGACGTTGCCCACGAGTGAGGCGGAGATTGCTGTGGTTTTTTAGCTGTTGTGTTGAGTGAAGGAAGAAGTTTCAGAAGTGAGGAGGACAAGGAGGAGTGCATTGACTGGCAAGAGCGGGAAGGCGTGACTGTGTGGACCGATCGGTGCTGTGGCGGAATGTGTGGTATTTTAGTTGATAATGTGGATCAGACGTGGATAGTTTTAGATATCTTGATGATATTTTACCTTGTTTCTGCCAACGGGAACGTATGTTAAATTGTAACTATATGTTGTTGCATGGACAAGAGATTATATGCTATAATTATGCTATAATATATGGACATGTTGTTGCAAGAGATTATATGCTATAATTTGAATTTGTGTGTTGGTGATCTGTTTTTTTTTCTAAACTCTTGTTGCACACATGATTGTCTGAGGTAGGTCCGTGTCGATTTGAACTCTGACTTAGGTTACAATACATACATTAGCATTCAATGACTTAATTGAGTTGTTCTATTTAAACTTGATATGTGGGTTGAGTATCTTAATCAGGATCTTAATGTAATTTATAATTTCTGAAATATTTTAACAAATTGAAGTTTTGAAGCAGATGAGTCAATATTTGAACAAGATTTAAAGATGGTTACCCACCCGTAGTTTTGGTTAAGATGAAATTTATGAGGTTCTTAGCGTAACCCGGGAAACACCATGAGGAGTTGACCGATTTAGTTTCTAGTTTTTCCCAGTGTATTTTTTGTTTCTTTTTTAAATAACAATTTTTTCGTTAAATGTTGATAAACAATAATCAAGAAACATCAAACATGGGACCCTTGGGACTCTGGGCCCCTCTTATATAGAATTTATTTCTACGTGTTATCATGGGTCTGCAGAAAAACATGATATTTAAATGCTAGAGGCTTGGATTTCCTTGGAAAATCAAAGGACATTCACACCGATCTCTGATTGTCAAGGAAATATGCTATTGTTGATTTCAAAGAAAAATGTGAGATTTTTCAGCTAAAAATATGATTTTAAGACAAATACTATGCGTACTAGAAAATTGATTGAAAGAATTAGAAACTTCATTTATTCAGCCATCCGATAAAAAAAATGACCACTTCACCGAACTCAATGCCAGGGCCCACCAGGATCCATCTAAGGGCCCAATCAGGGGCTTTTGGGGACCCTGAGGGTATTTTAACATAGCCTATGTTCTGCCCAGACACATTTCCTATCTACATACCAAATTTCAGCTCAATCCGTCTAGGAGTTTTTGCGTGATTGAGCAACAGACAGATAGACACCATTACATTTTTATATATTAGTATGGATAACACAAACAGAATCAATGAAGCAGCATTAGCTAATATCTTGCAAGAATCTATTCCTTTAACACCAACTTCGCACTCATGGATGCATATGCTACAACTGAATACTTGAGAAATTAAGCCCAGGCAACAAAAGCAGTAGAAACGCATTTAAGTGGATTTTTAAAGATGTAGAACAGAAATTGGACATATGAAGTTATTAAGAAAGAGGAAATATAAATCTCACCAAAATTCTGATGAGATCAGATTATCAGGCACATATTAAGAAAAGATGTTCACATAATAACAGTGTGTAAACTATATCATATGATATGAAGAACTGAAGATGTTTTCAGGCAATATAAAAACACCCAAGAATTTAAAGATCAAATTAAGAACAATATTTCAATTTGAGACTTTTACAAACAGTCTGTCACATAAATATTGGTTGATTTTTCCATGCAACATAAATGGATACTTAAAACTTCAATCGTAATATTTTTAGCATATCATAATCTTATTTTTTAAGAATCTGCCTGAGAGGTTTAGTCAGTGTTGTTGAGAAATACTTTTTTAAGGACACCAAAAACGCAACACTGGTGCCTTGTTTCAAAGCTATACATGGGCAGCACCTAAATATGTATCATCTTCAAGTGACAGGAAATTCAGATCTGCCACCAAAAATGGCATGCAGTTAAGCCTAAAGCAGCGTTTACACATGGCAGTTGACTGCTATGACAGTCGCGAGTTACGCGATGTATCTATATCGCTACTACTACGATGCATCTGCGTTAACTTCTATGCAGCTTGAAGCCGCTATTTACACGTTGCCACATAGATAGATTGAAATAGTGGTGGAGTTCCTCGCAACGGAGGCCCTGGAGCACTTAGACCTATTGGTCCATTGTGCCAACCACCCTTTTGGAGAAGTCACCCATAAAGGCCAATCGCCTTGCTAAAGGCCAGCAAGTCCCCGATGGGGATTTCCCTTACCTCCCTGGGTTCCAAAAATGGGGAACCCAGGTACCTGTTTCGAGTCCTCATCACCGCAGGGCACTCGCATAGTATGTGGGATGTGGTTTCGTCCCCTTCTTCGCACCACCTGCATCTGGGGGAATCTACGATTCCCAGGAGGTGCAGGTGCCTCATCACCTGGTAGTGCCCCGTGAGGAGACCCACTACCGTTCGTAGTTGACCCCTGTTTAGTGACAGGAGTCTTTTGGCAAGCCCAGGCCTAGGCTCTTCAATGTGTAGTTTGGCCTGTCTAAGGCCTGGTGCAGCTCGCCAGATCTCAGAATGTCGGGCTAGCCCCCACATTCTAATTTCCGCCATCCCTACCGACGAAGCAATAGGTATGATTGGCTCTGGACCAACCGGATCTCGGCTGGAACCGGCCCTTGCCAGCTCATCAGCCATCTCATTTCCGGATATGCCTGCATGACCAGGCACCCAGAAGAGTTCCACCTTGCCGCATCTTGCTATATTATTGAGTGCCTCACGACACTCCTGCAGCAGCTGTGATTTGCACCATGGCGATGTCAGAGCCTTTAGAGCTGCCTGACTGTCCGTGCATATGTGTATCGGTCTGTTAAACTTCCCGATCTCCTTAATAGCATACGCGCAGGTCAGAAGTGCATATACCTCCGCCTGGAACACCGTAGCATATTTTCCCAAAGGGATTGAGAGCTTTCTTTGTGTACTACAATTGTAGATGCCCGCTCCCGCTCTTCCTTCTTTCCTAGAGCCGTCCGTATACCATACCTCGGCCCCAGAGTGAAGTTCTTTCCCCTTTCCTCTAGCCCACTGTTCCCTATCCGGGAAGTGGGTTTTGAAGTAGGGGGGTGTTTGGTTGAACCTGGCTATCATTCCATCACTGCCCATCCCGAGGATGGGACTCGACTTCATGAGCTCCGTCCAAACCTGTCTATGACCATAGGAACTTCCTTTGTCATACCACTGTCCCATACATTTGAGACGATAGGCTGCTGTCCTTGCCTGTACCTCAGCTTCCACATAAAGTGGAGGAAGGTTCAGCAGCGTTTCCAGAGCTAGAGTTGGGGTTGTTCTCATAGCCCCCGTAATGCCCATGCAGGCCATTCGCTGAAGGTGGTTCAGTTTATTCTCAGCAGTTTTGAGCCGGACTCTCTTCCACCACACTATAGAGCAGTACAGGAAACTAGGTTTAATGACTGCCGTATAAATCCATCTAGTGGCTTTTGGTTGAAGTCCCCATGTTTTACCAAGGGTCCTCCTGCACATCCATAAAGAGGCACAAGCTTTCTTTGCCTTGGTCTCCAAATGCTCTCCCCAGTTAAGCTTGGAGTCCAGAATAACTCCAAGATACTTGACCGATGGTGAGGGATGTAAAACCTTTCCCTGCAAGGAGGGAGGTCTAAAGCCCTCCATTTTCCTTTTATTGGTAAACAATACAAGCTTGGTTTTCTCCGGATTTACAGTCAGCCCTGTTTCTGCACACCACCCCATTACCTTATCCAGGGCTTTCTGCATAAGTCCGGAGACAGTATCAAGGTATTTTCCAGTGATGAGTATAACTACATCATCTGCGTACCCCTGAGTGTATGCGCCAGTCTTATTCAATTTTAAGATAAGACTGTCGACTACCATATTCCAGAGGAGTGGAGATAACACTCCTCCCTGAGGGCAGCCTCGAGTCACTGCCACCTTCATTGAACTGTCTCTCAAGACTACTTTGACAGTTCTCTGTTCCAACATGTGTCTAATCCAGCTCACAATGTGAGCATGGATGCCATGTCTTCCTGCAGCAATGCAGATTTGATCGAAGGACGTGTTATTAAATGCTCCCTCGACATCAAGAAATGCCCCCAGTCCGTACATTCCATGCTCCAGCACCCCCTCAATCCTGCTAACAAGATTGTGTAGCGCCGTCTCCACGGATTTTCCTTTCTGGTAGGCATGTTGATACAGGTGTAGGGGGTGATCTCTTAATGGTCCCTCCCTTATGTACCTGTCCACTATCTTTTCTAATGTCTTCAATAGAAAAGACATAAGACTGATTCCTCGAAAGGAATCTGCTCTTGTGTAGTCCGTCTTACCCGGTTTAGGTATGAAGACCACCTTGGTGACCCTCCAGGCTTTTGGAACATATCCATAAGCCAGGCATGAGCGAAATATTCTTACCATTGGAAGGAGGAGCAAATCCTGCCCTTCCTGAAGGAGTGCAGGAAATACCCCATCCTCCCCAGCAGCCTTAAAGGGGCTAAAGCTCATGATTGCCCATTTTGTAACTGAGTACGTCACGATGCTGGAGGAAAGTCTCCATTCCGTCCGAGCCGGACGGATGGGATTCCTCCCATACTGCATCTCCCTCAACTCTCTGGAGCCTGGGAAGTGGGTCTCCAGCATTAGCTTTAACGCTTCCTTATCGGAAGACGTGAAGTCTCCCGAGGGAAGCAGTAGAGAACCCACCCCTGCTTCCGAGTCTTTTGATAGGATCTTATGAAGTCTCGCCATCTGTGGAACAGTCTCTACGCTCTCACAGAAGCCCCTCCATGAGTCCCTTTTACAGCGCTTAATTGCTGCTTTGTACCTCCGTTGGGCAACCTTAAAGTTTTCCCAATCCCGAGGCATTCTTGTCCTCTTTGCTTTATTAAAGAGTTTCCTAGTCCCTCTACGGAGACCGTCTAATTCTGCTCCCCACCAGGGCAATTTACACCCTTCCTTCCTGGTCATTAGGGGGCAGCTGTTTTCGTAGGATGTGATGATGCTATTCTGTAGATGCTCCACAGCAGCCTCCACCTCATCCACGTTTCTAAACTTGCACTGAGGTGCCCCCTCTAGGGCAGCTCCCAGCCTCTCTCGATATAGTCCCCAGTTGGTATTCCTGGGGTTTCTATATGTTATTTCCCTGTAATTGGATTCTAAAAGAGTGAAGAGTATGTGTCTGTGGTCGGACAAAGTTATCTCCCCTGACACTCTCCACCCATCAATCCTGTGCAGCAGAGAACTGGTGCACAGTGTAATGTCTATCACCTCCTGCCTAATGCTGTTTGCAAAGGTAGGTTGTGATCCTTTATTGAGTATTTGTAACTCCGTAGACATAAGGTACTCCAACAAGGACTCTCCTCTACCGTTGGTGCTCCCACTCCCCCACACAATGTGGTGCGAGTTAGCATCACAACCGATAATCAGGTCCCACTTGTTGGTCTTGCAGTGACTCACCAGCCTCTCCATCTCATTCGATGGTGGGGGAGCCGGTGAATCATATGGCAGATAAGAGGAGCAGACAACCACTCTCCTCCTATTCTCACCTTCCCCAAGGGTCAGCAGAACTACTGCCTGATCCCTCGTAGTAAATTCTGATAAATGTGTTGCATTTATCCCATTCACATAGATACAAGCTCTAGGTCTATCAACAGTGGTGCAGTAAAATACTTTACCCACAGTCATACCTAGTCCTCTGACTCTGCCTTGGAAAGCCCAGGGCTCTTGAATCAGAGCTATCTTAACCTCACCTTTCGATAGGATCCTTTGCAGGACCCCCGAGGCAGCCCTGCTGTGCTGCAGGTTGGCCTGGAGCATGTCGATACCCGCCATGCTTAGGCCCTCCCAGCACCATCTTCCTCCCCCAGCACCTTTTCCTTGGGGGGATGTTGGACCTTCCCGTCCTCAGAAGTATGGGGCTTCTCCTCAGCCCCATCCCTACCCAAAAGGGTCACCTCTACCTGCTGTAGGCCGATGGTTCCCTTGAAGTTTGGCGCTGTCAAGCACTTGATGGATGCTTCATCCACCCCCAGGACAAACCGAGTTCCCCGAGGGGTGTCGCACCTTTCATAAGGTCTCCATAGGGCTATTTGCAGCCCCGGATTGACCCTTTGTAACCTCCCCAGGAGGGTCTTGGTGTCCGGTTTACTACGCCCCGGCACCCAGATCATCACTCTTCTCCTCCTGATGAGTTTATCGGCATCCACAGCTTGGAAGATGGTCCCCTCAACCGGTCCCATCCTCTTTGCCGCTTCAACCAACCAGGCTGCCGAACGGTCGTCGTCACAGCTAATCTCGAGCGCCCCGTTTGCAAACCTGGTCCCCCGAAAGACAGGGAGGTCCTGGTCTTCTGGGACCTCGTCCCAGAGTCCTTCCAGTCTCCTCTCTATCTCCTCTTGCCATTCCTCTATCATCATCACCTGAGGATATCCTATTGGGATGATGGCCATTTTCTTAAAATTCCTGGACGCCTCTGCATATGAGGGCCGAGAACCAGTCTTTGCCCTCTTGGCGTCCTGAATCTTATTTGTAGGCGTACCCCCTGGGGTACGCCTCCTCTTTACAGAGGTGGGGGGAGTCTCTATCGTCCCCACTCCCCGCCCCGGGGCCCCGCCAGCAGTCACACCAGCAGTACCCCCATGAGCAGGAGGGTCCGGCAGACTCTCACCACGTCCCCCCGCTCCCGGCTTTTTCCTCTTCCTCCTCCTGGCGGCACCAGTCCGCTTTCCTTCCGTAGTGAGCCTCTCCATTCTCTGAGAGACGCTCCCTAGGGTGTTAATGGAGGCCCCCGAGTCAGAGTCTACCCCTTTGGGGGGGGAGCCCCGACCCGGTGCCTCTTTAATGGTCGACTCCGAGGAGTCAGAAAGGTTGCCCATCTCCTCCAGGTGGGTGGGTAGGGATGGAACAATGGAGGCTGCGTCCTCATCGGGAGCCCCACAGGGGCTCACCGACAGTATCGCTTCCTCCATAGATAGGGATGGGGTAGTGGGGGCTGCGTCCTCACTGGGAGCCCCGCAGGGGCTCACCAGCAGTATCGCTTCCCCCACAGGTAGGGATGAGGTAGTGGAGGCCGCGTCCTCATTGGGAGCCCCGCAGGGGCTCTCCAACAGTATCGCTTCCTCCACAAGGGAAGTGAGACTACAAGAGTCCATTTTGAGAGTGTGCCTTTCAGCACCCTCCATAGCTCCCTCCACAACTCCCTCCATAACTCCCTCCATAACTCCCTCCATAGCTCCCTCCTTGGTTATTTGGTTGGTATCCATATTTGGTCCCACGAGTAGCTAGGGAAATAAAGGGTCCACCCACACAGAGCCCCGCATGCGTGGGTAAGGCTAAATAAAACCGGAGGTCGCCCAGTATCCGGAGTCTCTCTGTTAGCGACTTCTTACCCTCCGCCCCGCAATGCGGTCACCCTAGGCACAGAGACGCACCGTGGTGTTGGGAGCTGTTTATCGACCGCCAGGTCTAGATCCGTCATGTTCAGCGATACCAGGGGCACCTCGTGGAGGATGTGGCTCTTCACCACGCATGACGGTCTTGGTGGTCCATAGGCATGGTCTGCCCTTGTCCCACCCTGGAGTCCCTTACTCCTTACCCCCCACGTTGCCACAACAAATAAAAAGAGTTTTATTGCAACAGTGATTGATGCTTAAATTTTCATTAAATTCATCAAGCAATAGATGCAATTGACGATTATCTTTTATTCCCATTCTTTAAAGAGTAGAATCTTTCCTTCGGGGAGGGATATCCTTGTTATTATATCCAAATTCCGTCGTGTATTGCTTTCCGTTGGCGATTGTTGCGATTGTGTTGGATAGATTTCCGCTGGAAAGTAGACGGACTTCAACTTTGCTAATAGCTCGAACGTGGATCGATAGTGTTCGACATGTGTCCAGTATCGACCTGAACTCGCATCGCAGTTGCTATTTACACATGCGAGTGGGGCTTAATAGTTGTTAGCAGTTGACTGTCATAGCAGTGAACTGCTACGTGTAAACGCACCTTAAGGGCAGAGGTCACCAATTACAAAGCCTCCACAAATTAAGGCTCCAAAAACTCTTAAAATTGGATGCAGCGTGTTCACATTCAATTTGCTCATAGAAAAATGAGACACATAGATAAATGAGTGGCAGATAGCACCAAGAAATGAAATCCCAAGCAGGGATTTCCTCATTCTAACTAACAAGGTAAAATTATGGTATATATTATCAAAATTAAAGTTGTCACATGTCAGAAAATAGTGATACTAGTCTGTGAAGAATTGCTACGGTAATGACAATGAATGAAATTAAACAAGCAGTTAATTCTGGCTAGAGCACTTACGATGATCCCCCATTGATTGGCCCATGTATTCAAAGAGCTAAGCTCAAATCTAGCCTGCTATATCAAAGGTAAGGGTGGAGGTTAAATAAAAGCCAAAAAATAAATGAATGGCTTGACAATAATCTTTGCCAATTAGCACAATCAAAAGCATAGTTCATTCACCACCTTGCTCCATCAGTGCTGCAGAATCCAACTTTGGTTTTCCCACTCCTGTACACTCAACTAAATGGTCTGGCAGCATCAAATGTTTTTTTATTATCATCTCAAGGAGACCTACCGCACTGGTTGACATTCAGATGAATTTTTAGACTCACCAATACCAATCCACCAATCAAAGTCGCTAAGACAGGTAATGTTAACTACTCTCCTTACACTTTGGCCTGTGTAGATTTCACGTAACAACATCTCCAAAATTATGATATCTAAGTTAATTCTACACATTTTGGCAATATCTGGAAATAATATATAGGTCCTTAGACTGCTCATAGAGAAGAAAATGGAGAAGAACAAGCCGACATTCATTGCATTTATGGATTTAGAGAAGGCTTTCGAAAACGTGGATTGGGATTCAATGCTTGGAATACTGAAGGGAATTGGAGTATCGTACAATGACCGAAGAATTATACACAGTTTGTATAAAAACCAAGTAGCGGTGATAAAATCTGGACCCAGCTGTGAAGAAGCAAGAATAAGGAAAGGAGTGAGACAAGGCTGCGCACTGTCTTCCGTAATTTTTAACGTTTACATCAAGAGAGCCATCAATGAAGTCAACGAGAAGTGTTCTGGAGTGAACATCCACTGAGAAACAATAAGCATGCCACGATTCGCTGATGGCATAGCTCTCATAGCAGAGACAGAGGAGGAGTTGAATAAGATGCTAACAACCATGGAAAGGACTATGGCCATACATCAGCTGAAGAACAATAAGAAGAAAACTAAGATGTTGGTTTGCAGCAAGAGAGAAGAGGCCAAAACCAACGTTATACTAGGAAAACAGAAACTGGAAGAGGAGAAAGAGTTCTGTTACCTGGGAAGCAGAGTAACCAACGATGGACGAAGAAAGAAAGAAATAGTTAGTAGAATAGCCCAGGCAAAGAGGGCATTCTATCAAAAGAAGAATATACTTACAGCTGGAAATACAAGCTTGGAAGTAAGGAAGCAATTCATCAAAACGTATATCTGGAGTATGTTTCTTTACGGCAGTGAGGCATGGACAATGACAGCAGCGGAGAAGAAAAGGGTGGAAGCATTTGAAATGTGGTGCTACATAAGAATGCTGAAGATTACATGGAACGACCGAGTAAGTAATGAGGAAGTGCTAAGAAGAGTAGGAGAAAAGAGAAGTCTGCTGACAACTCTAAAAAGAAGAAGGGAAAACTTAATCGGCCATATCTTGAGACACGATGGCCTGATGAGAGGCCATCGTGTCTCAAGATATCATCGAGGGAAAAGTGAACGGGAAGATTGGAAAAGGCAGGCTTCGTATGAGATACATGGAACAGGTTGTGAAGAATGTAAAAGAGAAGAATTATGCCACAATGAAAAGGTTGGCCAATAGAAGAATCGAGTTGTAAGCTGCGTCAAACCAATTCTAGGATTGTTGACCAATGATGATGATGATGATGACTGGAAATAATGAATCCCATATAACAAGAAGCAAGATACAAATCTAAAATTAGAAATGGAGCATATTAGCATTGACATAATGCACATCTTTAAATTTACTTCCATAAAAATCACCGAGAACTGACAACAGGGATTACTGCCCCTTTATTCACTCCTTCAAGGTGAACAACACCGAAGATGACTGAAGTTGGTAGCAAGCAACATTTCAAGCAAATGGGTTGACCAATCGATATACACAGGAAGAAATATAGTATACAACATACGAAAAATTACTTCCAACTACCTACATTATTTTCCTTACTAGAGGTTGGTGATTTTCTATTCTAAGGCTTACATACTTACATACCTACATAACTTGTTTTCGTGTATGTTGTTATCACAATTAGTAGCGGTAAGAATGTTGTGATTTTTTGTGGAGCTGAATCGGAGGGTAGACATTGACCTTGCATATCATTACTATGCATGCATTGGCATTTTCCCCGTGCTCATGAGATTGAAAACATAACAGTCATGCATTGACAGGGTTTATAGGAACCTGGAAAAGTCAGGTAAAATGAAAACGGCAATGGAAATCCTGGAAAAGTCAGTGAATTTATAGTGTGGTCTGGGAAAAATCGCAAAATGTTTAAATTTATCAACTGAAAATGCCGAGAGATCAAAAACTGCACATAGGAGGGGAGGAGGAGGGTGAAGGGGAGGGGACGGCTGGTCTCGGGCCAGCTTCGCTGTGAAGGCAGCCCAGGGGCTGGAACTATTCTGGTTCCTTCTGGCTATAGCCTGCATGATTTGGTGAATAGATTGGCGAAAGGTGTGCAATTCATAATCTCATTTTCATTCGCTAGCGATTTCGCCAGGAATGCTTCGCTTTGTCCCTCTGGTGACAAAAAAGTTATTCTCAGTCAAATTTGAAGTCACTTAGCTAAATTTGTAGAGTGATGTGGGGAAGAAAAAATCAAGATTGATTCAAAGAGCTACTTTAACATGACATCAGGTTTGAAGGAAAAGCCAGGTTAGCCTTATTTGCATATCTTTTTCTGCAATTTAAACCCTTTCTGAAGGCATATCGATGTAAGGAATGATAATATTTATTTTGTGGACTTAAGTTGTTGATCTCTAATTACTGGAAGTTCATATGATTAATATGAAAATAAACCTACAATTTTTCATAAGTTTAGACTTCTTTCCTTTCTCACTACCACTTTTATATCTATAGATGACCGAAATTTTGGAGTTTTCAGGCGCTCAAAAGTCAGGGAAAATCTCTAATAATGGTCTGGAGATCCTGGAAAAGTCAGGGAAAATGAAAATTCCTATAAATCCTAATTGAGTATGTATGGCTCTTCAAGACACCAATCTCATTATGTGGAGCGTAGTATTTGGATGATTACTGATAGAATTGGACGTATGGAGGAGGTTTTGTAATTGTTAAATTTAATGAAAATTTGGGCGGCTTCTTGAGTCCAGCCATTAAATTTATATAAGCCATATATAAACAACCATTTATAAATCCATATTGACAGTTGCTAATTATTGTGACCCTTCACTACTGATGCTACTACTCTTTATAATGCACATATATAGGTACTATAAAAATAAACTCACTGAGGTGTTATTTAAATCAAATTTTCCACAAAAATATTTTTAATAAACCTAATTTTGTATAATTTACTTTGTATTGATGTGCATTTTATGGAAAGATATGTACTCATAAAACAAATATACCACTCCAATATGCCAGTGAATTATTCATAAAATTGCTGTATAATTATTTTCACTGCCACATATTTTACATACAGTCTTAGAGTGCATTGAGTTTATGGAGAACCACAATATAATGCATTAATTTAAAAGATGATGAATGAGGAGCACCTTAAAGGCTTTTCAAACTTCATTCTTGAATCGGGCAATGAAGTCAGCACACCAGGTGTGGATTAAAAGGGATGGAGAACAACCCACAGGAATCATATAGTCTTTCCGAATTGGAAATGTTTCTCGATAACAAGTGTCAGATGTATGATAAAGACGTAGTTATGGGCGATTTTAAAATAAATTTTGCAAAAAAGGGTACCTACATAGTCACCTTTTGTTCAATGTCATACAAGGTAGAATCCTTAGTATCGTCCTGTCATTTCATAATTGGCGTATACGCCCAATCCCGAAATGCTCAAGGCATTTAGACTAGCCTACCAGACCATCAGACTACAGACCAATAAGGTATCAACATTTCGCTACGATTCTTGAACGAGCGGTACTCGAGCAACTGAATAATTTGTAGGTAATTGATTACCAGATACTAAATGCATGTCTATCTGGCTTTAGAATAGGTTACAGCGCTCAAAATAGCACTATTGAACATCACCGAAGACATAAGAGGAGCAATGGAAAAACGAGATATGTCACACTGTTCTGGTATTATTTGATTTCTCAAAAGCCTTCGAGATGGAAGCTGTTCATGTTTGCCCATGAGCTGCTCCTTCATAAGCTGACCAAATACAACCTTTCAAGGAGTTCAGTAGTAATTTTAATTGAAAGATTAATCTTACCTCAGCAACCGTGTCCATCTGTTGTAGGGCCTGATAATACACGTAACTGGATAAATAATTCCAGAGGCGTGGTTCTGGGTCCAGTCCTTAGCCCTCTTCTTTTCTCACTGTTCATAAATGATCTTCCCGAAGTAATTTCGCACTGTAAATACCATTTTTACGCTGATGCCTTCCAGATATGTACCTATATTTTCATTTGACGATACATGGCTTAACATTGAAAATCGCACTGATCGATGAATATATCGGGCAAATAACCATCTGGGCGCAGAAAAACAATCTTCGCTAAATGAGTATAAAACCGTGTCAATAATGAACAAGTAAAGTCAACTGTTTTGCACACAAAGTTATTTCGACTTTCTCCATCATTCAAATCACCGAAACTTCAACACCAGGAGACACCACCTAGCGGGGAAATTCCAAAACTGCAGTGGGCGCGAGTTACGGTGGCCAAAGCTTCAACTTGTAACACGGTTGTGGCCTATCCGCCATCTTTGTTCTCCCCGATTTACCATTGATCTCACGGGATAATACACTAATTTTGATATTTTTACGTTGTTTCCCATTTATAATGCTCTTAAAGAGATGTTTCAAGTGTTTCGTTCTTCAAAATGCGAACTTCATATATATATCTGCAGCGTATAGAGTGACATTGTCCGAGTCGCACTCAATTTCGTGAAGACATAAAATACTAACAAATATTCACAGAGTTAATTTCAGTATTCGCTCATTTCTTGCTCGAGAAATAATGGATTAAATAATGAATATACGCCATTATTATGAGTTTATTGAAGAGTCCATTTCAGTGGTTGTTCAAAACTCTCGCAATCATTAAAAACACCATTCATTTCAGTGCGTATCAGACATAAACCCGGAAATGGTTCTGCAGAAGACTACGACCTCTTTCGCTATGTTTTTTTTACAAAGAATAATCGTTGTTTTTGCTGTTGTGGACATAAAGACATGACAAGGTTACTGACTATTAACTATAACGTGCCTATCAACATTGGAACATTACCTAATAATGATTTTTACATTAGGATTACAAAATTTGGCAGTTCGCCTAGTGTCGAAATCTCATTTAATCGAACTCGTACGTTAACCTCTATGCATTATGACATCAGACTCCACAATAAACTTTTTTTAGAACCTTAAGCAATATTTATCGAACGACATCATTGAAACTTTGCAATGCGATGATAACTACGACTGTTAAAACGTTCATGAGTTAGAACTGACTGGAAAATGGGTTTACGAAATAAAGTCAGCATTTGAATTTTTCAAATAGGTGCTCTATTGGGCTTCTTCCAGCCTAGCTGGATAATATTTCAGGAGTTGAGGACATCGAACAACCTGTTAAATGACCTTATAATTGTACAAAATGGTGAAGCAGCCTGAAAGCCATCAACTCCCATTCCCTCACACAGCTCGATTTCATCAGCAACGGAGGCATTCAGAACCTGCGTGGCACTCTAAACCTTCATTTTTGGTATTCTCCAAGTTATAAGGGCAGAAAGTCTAGAGATTCAGGATTCAGGTGAAGGACTGCAAAAGCTATCCGGGTGCAGACATCGACAGTGACCATAATTTAGTAATGATAAATGCCATCTAAATTTCAAGAAATTGAAGAAAGCATTGAAGAATTAATGGCAAGTAGAAAAACTTAAAGTGTCTCAACATCAGCTGACATTTCAGAAAGCAGTGGAAAACAACATAAGAGAGGAACTGACCGACAAATCAGAGGAAGAGCGTTGGTAAAACATTAAATGTGAACTACAGGAAGCCGCAAAAATTTCCAACACATATTTGTACAAAAACGGTATGACTAGGCCCCTACCTGTCGAATGCCTCTCGGCCCACTTACTTAATTTATGTGCAGCGGCGAAATGAGTCAATTCAACGACAGCCTGATTTAAGTCGTTTCTTCAAGGAAAGGGAGGTCGAATGACATTGGTGTGTCAGTTACCTGGCCTTAAAATTCGGACATTGGGGCCTTGACTCAGTATCTCTTGCTTCCCTTAGGGGGCGATGACCACCACCATCTCCCAACGATAAAAGAGGTTGCTTACACAGTATGGATTAATAATCCTTTAATTTATATACCACCGGGGCTATATATATTTAGAACCCGTGCGTTTTATGCTAGGTTTGAAGAGATTAACAAGATTAGAGAGATAGATTTAAAATGCCATTGTTCACACTAACTTTTAAGAGGCAGCGTTACTAAGGTATTAGGTGAAATATCGTTAGAGTAGTCTGTAGTGCATGGTGCATGTAATAACAACCATTAATCCCTTTCTTATTCCGTAGATACTAACCATCTAGCTGTGTGTGACCCTATTGTCTGGTCTTTCTCCATTAAATATCCTAGTAGCATGTCAATAGTACATATTTGGTGATCTTCACCCCCTGCCACACACCCTCGCGGTGGCTTGCAGGGTATTACGTAGATGAAGATGTAGATAAAGTACCTATATGATGTATATGGAAGAGGATAGTTCCTGAGTCAGCCTTAATATCATCATTATAGCTCCAGATGAAATGTCTAATGCAACTACCATTCGAATTATGTTTGTGACAGTAATATCTTACTGCAAAGATACTGAAGGAAATTTGATTAGGTAGGTACTGTACATTTTGAAGTAGGACATCAGTGTGTAGTAATTACTTTAACGTATTCATGTTTCAACATTTCCAACAATTATTGCTCAACAATATGCTCTAGAAAAGAATAATTAATTAATGACTGCAGCTTAAGAAGTTCTTGGCATATCGATAATTGTTGTAGCAACAATTTTCCTCTCAGTTGCTGGTAATGTGGGAACCCAACGAAACGAGGGTCCTTACGCAGTGTGTGGATGCCTGAATCTTTAACACCACCGAAAATACAAGGAATCAATTTGAGAAATGGAGTAGGATAGTTCCTGAGCCAGCCTTTACCCTATCATTATAGCTCCAGTTGAAATATTTAAACCAACCAGCTAGAGCAAACAAAAAATAATTGGGACAGTAATGGATTGAAGCGAAGGTACATTACGAAATTAGAAAAGGTGCTCTATATTTTGATTCAGAAGAACTTGTCGTTCACGTTTAGACATAACTTTCTTACGCACATTCTAGAGAATTATAATTAATTAGTTACTTACTTCAGTTATATAAGTTCATGACTCATCAATAATTATTACATTGATTGGGGTGCTCGTTCCAAGGTTTCCGCGGCGTAACAATGAATGGCTCTGCATTTCTTTCGGGACTTCTCCGCGTATATTGACTTCACTTGACAACAGTTTCCCCGGCATTCCAGCTGGCGTCCTCAGGTTCACTGCTGTTCGCTGCAGTTTTCGCCACCTATATATATATATATAGGACGTCTCCTTTCGTAGCTGCTCCGTGATTGGTTGGATGGCGGAGGGTACTTTTCCACGAACTGTGCAATGGATATCCGTCCTCTCGATTGAAGTTGTTAGCTGCTTTCACTATCTCGATGACCTCTCTTATCAATCTTGGGAAATAACGTTTCCCTTTAGCTAATATTTTAGTTTCCTCGAAGTCTGTTTTATGCCCTGGTTCGCTCCATGCATGCTCGGAGACGGCGGATAAGTTGTACTGTTTTTTCTCCGTAGCTCTCTGGTGTTCCTTCAGTCTTACAGCTACCGATCTGCTGCACGTTTCGCCGATATAGGTCTTCCCACAGGAGCACGGCACTTGGTAAACTCCTTCGTTCATATTCTGTGGGATTCTGTCCTTGGTCTTGTCTGAGGCCCGCCGGCCATCTTCGTCAAGCAATGGTATCTTGTGCCGACTTGATGTTTTCTCAGGATCCTGGCAATCCTCTCCCTGCTACGAAGGGAATATTGGAATACGTCTTAGGGCTTCTCGTCTTCCGTTTCGCGCCTTCCCTCGGTTGTGGGCTGGCCCCGTTTTTCCTCCTTCGCGGTCCTTTTTAGGATCATGTCTCTCCCGTAGCCATTCTTTTGTAGTTCCCAAGAGGTGTGCTTTCTCTGTGGCCAGTGAGTCGGCGTCCGAAATGCAGTAGGCACGGTTTACTAGCGTAGCCACCAGTGAAGCTTTCTGGGAATGATGGTGATGCGAAGAAGCGTTTAAGTAACGGTCCGTGTGCGTCATCTTTCTATATACGCTATAAGATGCTCGAGGATTCGATCTATAAGAAACTAAAAGCCGATCCGACTGCAAAAAAATGGAACGAAACACAAGGGCCATCATTAGGAAGACATCCATTCCGAAAGAACAACAACGAGGTCTCTTCCCGACCTATATATAGGCGGTCCTATGTATAGACGAGACGTCCTATACATGTATAGACCGCAAAAACTGCAGCGAAAAGCTGTCGACCTGAAGACGCCAGCTGGAATGCCGGCGAAACTGTTGTCAAGCGAAGTCAACACACGAGGAGAAATCCCGAAAGAAATGCAGAGTCATTGATTGATGTGGATTAACAATTTAGCTAGACGGTTTTCGCGAATGAATATCTGACATTTAACGCAAAGTAATTATACATTACAGCATAGCAAAGTAGTAGCATAAGTTTATTGTAGGTAGTGCCTGCACGGACTGCTATTTTTGCATGCCTGAATGACAAGTGTAAATTTAAATCACTTTTGATTTTAAGTGTTGGTTTATCCCTAGATATACACCCTAGTAGTGGCCTGCGGGGTAAGATGCAAATTAAGCACATCTACATAATACCCTGCTAGCCACCACAAAGGTGTGTGGCAGGGGGTGAATGAACACCAAACACGCATTAAATATCATGGATAAAAAGGATTAGTAATTATATTCTACTAAACTTCACAATTAAAAAAAGATAAAAAAAACAAAGCAAAATGCAAAAACATGTTGTTAGTTGGGTTAGCTTAAACTCCTCACACAAAAAAATTACTACCCGTCTGGTGACCCCGCAATCAATCATTGGTACTCGTATGTATGTACCATGTAAGTAGGTAATATAGGCTTAAATTTCACTCATTATACTTATTACATATCAGTCATTACATTTCATTCAATAGTGTTAAATAAACTTAAACAAAAATATACTCATTACAGTGCAGTCAATACATTCATTACATACTCATTGCATTTCGCTCAATTCGTCGGTTCTATTGACGTCTCCTGAAATATTTCCGACGAGGTCTGCCTTCAGGGCATTCAATTCCTTATGATTTATTTTGTTCTGAAGTGCTTCGCTCTCGACCATGAGAGCGAAAGTTAGGAGGAGTCATTTCAGCGATTGCGAAACCCACGACCTTCCAAGTTCACGACCGAAGCAAATCCTCGTCTTAGTTCCATGTTTTCTTCGTACGAGGCAACAACACAATCCCGAACAGCTGATCAGCGGTGCGGAATCCTTGCGAGAATGCTTGGAGTCCATTCCGTCATGTAATAAGAAGCTGATTTTCGTATTAAGTCTTTTGCAAAAAATGTCCGCTAGTGTTTCAGTGAGTGAGAAAGTCTAAGATTGGCGATGTATCATGATGAGAAGTATCGTGAACGTGAATTACTCCCGTGAATATTATGTTGCTCACCAAATCCTGACTCCAAAGAAGCCTGTTAGTAATTCGACACTCCTCAAGATGTTAATGCATAAGAAGACGTTATCCAGCATAATTGTGAGAGAGTGTTTATCAAGTACCGAGCAGTGTTTCATCCTCCAACATAACCTCGCAAGTGAAATATGAATAGAAGTGCTTCAGTTGCATGAATCACTGGATGAGTGACCAAGTTATGTCGTGTCGTGCGTCGTGGTTATAAGTGCCTGGCTGGGAAGAATTAACTGGAAATTGTTGCTGTGAATCTTCAACCCTAGCTGTAATGACGGCACACAGGTCTCGGTGTTCACCTAAAGGTAAGCAATTGCATGGTTTGCTTCCATTTCCCATGTTTATATAATTACCCACGGCCAAATTTGATTTCGATGCCGACGAATTTCGTTGTTGTTGCAGGAGGAAGGTTACAATTAGCAACTGCTAATCTTTGTTGGAATTCAAGGTAGATATACGACATATCCAGATCCTAAATCCTATTGTATCCAGAAAGCAACTACAAGGGCGGTTGGCCGTGGTTTTATTGAAGAGTTTCTTTCATTATAAACAGTAGTAGAGGAAAATGGAATTACTATTCGAACGACGATGGGCATGTTAATCTGAAAATAATTTTTATGTCACTATTTCAATAATTGCATTAATTCTAGGAATGCAAAATTGAAATCAGGTATCAGATGTCATTCAACTGTAAGTGTTGGTAGACCCGAAATAAAACCCCTGCACGCTGCATAATGGTGCATTTGTTTGAAACAAATTTCTTTTTTAAATATTTCATTATAGGACGTTTTTCAGAAACTTGAAGATTACAACTTCTGTATGGGTATTTTATCACTTTTTCCCGCCAAAACGAGTAGACAACGGACGTAATAGCAGGTGGCGCTCTTAATTATTTTTTAGTAAACTATTTTAGGAAAATGAATCTTGTAGCCATTATAGGAAATTATCAATATCAAAAATGCATAACCAGCAATGATATAAGCAAGAGAATATTTAAATAGCGAAAATAATTAAGAATTTTCGAAATTTTAAATCACGACGAATTCCACATTGCACTTTGGTGATTGGTCCGGTCTCGGTGACGTCACGCCAGACCGTGAAGTTCAATCGCGTGATCAGACGTCTTCAGTATTCGTCTGGACGCGGTAACGGAAGGCCAGGTGAGTTTTGAGCCCCAATTTAAGAAAATTTTACTTTAAGTCAGTTTCCATTATTAACGTTCATTGAGATTGCAGTTATTTTTGAAAGAGAAATTCCTGACTTAGTTTCTGGATGTACGAAGAATAGTTAGATGTTCCGATATCAGCATAATCGTGTGAAATTCACGTGTGTTCATTTCACATACTCGTATGTTGATGAGAACATTTTGCTAATATTAATGTAACACGCATGGATTTCTTCGTTTCTCGATCAAATAATTTCGTAAATCATTGTTTATGTTGCAATACCCTTTTGTGGGCCTTTCTAGAGCTATTATTAAGATGATTCTAGTGAACAACATTATTAACGTTCATCGAGTTTGCAGTTACCTTAAAAGGGAAATCCGAAACAATTAATAACCTATTTGTCTAGATGCACGAAGAGCAGAGATATATTCCGAAATGTATATACTATGTACTTGACTACATTTGTAATTCTTGCTTTACTTAGTAATTCACTCTCGTGTATGTCATGAATAATTCTTTTTCCATTGATTGATGGGTATTTACAGTAGCAGTGCAGCAAAATTAGTGGCTCCGTCTGTTAATGGTTTGAATGTTTTTACAGGAAGGAGTTATTCGAGTTGCTTGCGACGTAAAACTGGATCTTCGTCATCGATCACGTGGGACTTTACGAGGGATACATCTGGGAATTCGAGAGACTGTCTTTTGAGAAACGGTCTTCAGTGGGTTCAGATGGTAAGTCCGCTTAATTGCTAATATTTTTCATTGACAAGCGTTTTCATTTTCACGTAATGTTTTTCGCGCCTTTTTTGTGATTCTTTTACTTCTGGTCGATGCCCAGTTGTTTTTCTTAAACCGTGACTTCCCGCGGAAAATCTCAAAAGGTTGCTTCGATATTTCGTTATTCGTGAAAAATATAATGTGGATGGAGATAAAATTTTAGAGCTCCGGTAACTATAACTGCAAATAGCTGTGTCGTTCTTGGTGAATATAATGAGTTCAAATGTGGGTTTGTGAATCCACGTCATGTTTCATAAGCATTATACATTATCCACGTACGGTTTGCTTATATTTCCAACTCGGAATAGATACCATTTTCACGTGTGAGTGCGAGAAACTTAGTCATCTGATTTGTTTGAGTGATTTATTTCCAACTTTGGAATACATTTATATTCCTAGTAAATTGTCAAATAGTCAAGTGTCATAGTAAATAGTCAAGACTTTTCCAGGCATTCTATTTCTTGCACTTCCTTATACTTTCTTTAATAACTTGTGTGCTGATTATTGAATAGAAAAGATCACTTCGATCGCAAGTTGAGTAATAGTTACACATTGGAGGCATGGGATATCTGGCTCGTCCGTTTGAATTCAAATACTCTTCAGCTATTGCTGAATTACCGGTGAACATTATTAAGTCTTCTGCAGTACAAGGATCTTGGTAATCTTGCACGCTTTGATCACCAAACATTGTTATTCCATATGACTTGTAGCTTTTTGAAAATTAAATTTGACCAGATTTGCTATTTTTGCAACTGTTCTCTCCTTTCAGTTTATCGGTGGTATGTTCTTTGAGATCGTAAAACAGAGGGGCCAACTTTTAGCGATATTTAGTCATTATTAATCATTATTTATTAGCTCTGTTACCTGTATTTCTTCGTAATAGGACAGGATACAGGGTTTTTAGTCTCTAGATTTCACCAGTTTATTTCGCACAGTTAACAACACATCAAAATACTCCCTTCCCTCATAGCGCGAGATGATGGAAAGTATTAAATCCGTGATGAGGGATTCAATTTATAACAACTACTGTGGATTTTTGAAATGAGTTTGCAGCCTTTCATACACGTTGTATTTCAAATTATTTTTCACCGTATTTCATCTCACTACATTCATACCTCGCACAGTGAATCTAATTCTAATTCAGCTATACTTATTTTCTAAGTTGCTACTTGAGTACACAATTTTAAATAACTTGATTTCCAACCTACTGCGTTTGTGTTCCTTTTTGTTTCGATTGGTTGTTGTACGTTGGTTATTGTAGGAAGTAGAACATTCATTCATAAAACTATATTTAATCCATAATTTTATTTATTTCCTATACATACTTCATGCATGATCAATATTTTTTTATATAATAACAATACCCATTGAAAGACTTTTGTCAGCATTGCTTCTTTAGTCGGATAATCAGTATCCATCATTTTCGGTCTCGATATTTTGTCCCTATACAGGGTTTCGACTGAATTTAGATGAAGTTGATACCATTCGTATGCGAAGTAGATACGATTACATATACAATTAATTACGATATATAAATTACGATATACGATTAAAAACGAAGTTCTTATTTATATTCGACGAAATTTACGCGGTAAAAATTTTTTTTTATTTGGAAATTCAATGTGCATACAAAATGGTGGTTGCCCATAGAGTAGTTTAGATAAAGTTGTGCTGATATCATTTAAATTTGCGTTTGTGCCTTGATTTGTCGAAATTTGGAAACTTCAAGCAGTGTATGTACAATTTAGATTGTAGACCCAAATTCCCTGTCTCTAATCTTGAATGCATACATTTTTTCTCCTATGGATTCTGGCGCGCTTAATAATTTTAGCTTTTTTATTTATTTTAATAGCTAATCATTGATTCTGGCGTTCGTACCACGAAACGTAGGTATTGGATATTAGACTCCTAAGCGCCTAACAGTCTTGTTCAGTATGAACAGGATCAATTTCGAAATTAAACTTTGAATATATTTATTTTCTAATTTAGGTAACGATTGTTATTATTTGATGTGTTCCCTTGTTGCGCTGCGGCATTTATTCAGTTAATTAAGTCAGTCCAAACTAATACGATATTGCCATTGGCCTCCAGTTTTTCCGGCCTTCTTTGCTCTCCTGATATCCGAAATGTAACCCCTGAGTTACGACCCAGAGGTTGGTTTTTAAGCGCGGAAGATTTCAAATCTCCTGCCGTTAGAGTAAAATAAATTACAACTCTATTCTGTTACGTGTTATCAGAGGGTGAATCCCTCTTTTTTTTCTAGAAATAAATTGATATGGGAGGTTACATCACTGTTTGTAAATAAACTGAGCTTGAAGGTTTTTTCGCTTTTCTTCATTTTCCATTCTCATGTTTTGATGAGAACAGATTACAATTATTGATTAAATGGATTTTATTGTTGCTCGATCGCTTTATTTCGTAACACTTAATTTCTGTTGTATCACCCTCATGTGAGCCTGCTCCTATAATCTTCCTAATCCTTGTGAAATATCTTCACTTTTCAATCAGTGCTTATGTGACTAGTTGGAATTTAACTGCTTTTCGTTGACCAAAACGGTTTCCATGCGCGACACGCGAATACGTAATGTAAACAAACCGGTTAGTTTGTGGGAGATAGACCATCGCTATACACAACCGTTGTAAACAAGGAAGTTAGAATGTACGAGAGGACGTATGTAAGCTGATTTGAGAAGAGATCTAGGCAATAGGTACAGACATAACAGGCTTGCTACTTGTGATATCCGTACGGATGAAGTTTCTTTGCACCCAGTAAAGTTGTAAGACAACCAAGAAAGATAATCATATACCTTTTTTAAGCTTCAAATAAACGGAAGAAAGATAGCAAACAAACGCCAAATATGTAGTTTAAATTGGTTATATTCTAACCTGCTACATTTAAAAAGTTATTTACGGGATAAAATGCATGAATGCCTACGTTAAATACATCTACATCCACGCGATACCTTGCAAGCCACCGCGAGGGTGTGTGGCAGGGTGTGAAGATCACCAAACACGCACTATTGACATGCAACTAGGATACTACATGGAGAAATGCTAGATGAAAGGGTACCGTGTAGCTAGATGGTTAGTACATACATAGTAATATAGGGGTTGGGTGTTAATAAATGCATCATACACTACAGACTACTCTAGCAATATTTCACCAATTGCCTATCCCTCTCCTATGCTGCCTATTGTGTTCTCTTATAGTACGGGGAAAAAATGACATTTTAAATCACGACAATCTATCACCCTTAATCTTATTTATCTGGTCGAATCTAGCATAATAGCAAGTGTTTATAATATGTACGTTACATCTTCAGTCAAGCTGTCCGTTTTTAATGACTGAAATCGATTTAATCTGTACTTTAAATTAAGATGTGATAATGCTTTTCAGCCCCTTTATCCTTACGAAGATTAGCAGACGCCCATGGGATTGAATTCCTGCCCGATTTCATTGTTATTTATGTTTAAATACACACAAGAAGGTCCATAAGAGGAAAACAATGTTTTGTACGGGGTAGGTGGGCTTTAATCGTTCCCAACCACCCCTATTCTGAGTTCATTGTCACCCAGTGGCTAGTATGCTGATTTCTCCTTCTTGTACACTCAATCCTACTTGAGAAATCACCATATCTGATCTGTTGCATGCTGCATTGCAGTTGCATCACGCAGGTTATATGGTTATCCCATGTTTTCATGTAAATGTTGATACATATACGTCAGTTAGGTTTGATTTCTGGTGTGGTATATCGATTTTTTTAAATCTGAGGTTAGAATTTGATTATTATCATTTCAGTCCAAATCAACTGGAATTTAAGGAATGCCACTCCGTATTATCCACCATTTTGCTGTTAATATTTTTTTCAAGATTTCTCTTGTTCCTAAATCGGGTTTTTGTAAATAAAATTTGGAATAGCATTTTTATATCTTCGCCTTTTTAAAAACTTAACTCCATTGTTGGAACATCATTTAGGGATGTCAGTTTTTCTGAGTGTCAAAATGGTTATCAGTTAATTAGAACTGCAGATAAGCGTTGCATTAAGGAGCAGAGGCGTGGAAGTATACAAACTTCGATCTAATTCGAATCGATTCAAACGAAGACATTTTAGCTCATAACATTTAGTATTGTTTTTGGCATTATTCACTTTAAATTTGAGTCTAAAAGAAAGTGTATTTCGGAATAAATTATAAACAATAGATCTTAGAGTTCGAAGGACTTGTCTTCCCATGTTGGGACCCCGACATCATTTACAGAGGCCTTTACATCTCGATGTGATTTAGTATAACTGTACTTTCAGACTGAAAATACAATGACAGAAGTTGGTAAAAAAAATTATATCCACTATCTTATTCTTCACACTGGGCTTTGGGTTAGTTAAAGAATAGGGATGTTGACAACATATATAATATATGAAAAAATATTATTTATTTATTTTGTACAGAGGTATGATTTATTGACGGCATGCTAATTTAAATTGAATTTATTTCTGCCATTGCAGGACTTGAGGCGGAGCTACGATTGGAAGGTCACTTCCCATAAGTTGTCGAGGTTAGAGTGAGGAATCTTCGTAGCTGCCCAAGACAGAAGAACAGGAAGCAGTGTCAACAGGAGGACAAACATTGGTTTGCTCATGGCTTCGCAATGCTATGGTAAAACTAACTTTTGTTTCAGGATCTACGATCTAAGAGGTAAAGAGAGCATATGTAAGAGAGGGTAAAATGTGTGATCACAATTATGTGGTTTTATTGTTCATGTCATAGGAGCCGATTGCCCCTATAACCATACATGACCATGGTCTGGTGTAATGTGACGGTATTTTGGTAAATCAAGCTTGATTTTTGGTGTAAAGGCCTCGGTAAATGATGTCGGGGCCCCGACATGGGAGGACTAGTCCTCCGTACTATAAGGCAAGCGGCCACTTGCCTGGACTAGCGAGTCGACTCTAGGCAGGAATATGTTTGCATACTGTGTATAATATATAATGTGAAGTCCTGAATGTTTTGTTTGTCGTTTTTCCTTGTTTATATTTTTTGTGCCCATTTTAACTGTTTGAATGTATTTTATTTGTGATGGATGTTTTTATATTATATGCTGGTTTATTCAGATTTTTTCACAGGTACGCAGCCGCCTTGGATTACGCTGAATGCCGAGTAGAGTGTAGGAATAGTTAGTCAGTTTACAGCCTTTTCCGGCCATTATGGCCCATCGTATCAATCCCATAGCGTTGAGTTAGTGAAAGCATAAATTTATGTCTTTGTGGATGTTGAGCTTGCTCTAGAGTTAAATTTCAAAATTAATGGAATTGGTTCGTCAGTTACGATGTGCATCCAGGTGTACTTAGTTTCTGAGTGACCATTCCTCGCATTTTTGTAAAATGCACTTTTGGATATCTCCATTAAATGTGAGCAGCTTGGCATTCACTCTGTTTCATTTGTTGTTTATTATGTCACTAACCCGCTCTCTCCTTAGGTAACTCCACAACGCCCCGGCCTGCTAGAGGGTAGGGTATGTAGTCAGTTTCCAGTATTTTGAATTCAAGGCCATTCTGGTCCGTCGTAACGGTAGTGTAGCTAGGAGAATTTCGTTTAGCTCTTAGCGTTTTTTTGTGGATGTTGAGCTTGCTCTAGAGTTAAATTTCAAAATTATAGGAATTGGTTCGTCAGTTACAATGTGCATCCAGGTGTACTTAGTTTCTGAGTGACCATTCCTCGCAATTTTTGTAAAATGCACTTTTGGATATCTCCATTAAATGTGAGCAGCTTGGCATTCACTGTTTCATTTGTTGTTTATTATGTCACTAACCCGCTCTCTCCTTAGGTAACTCCACAACGCCCCGGCCTGCTAGAGGGTAGGGTATTTAGTCAGTTTCCAGTATTTTGAATTCAAGGCCCTTCTGGCCCGTCGTAACGGTAGTGTAGCTAGGAGAATTTCGTTTAGCTCTTAGCGTTTTTTTGTGGATGTTGAGCTTGCTCTAGAGTTAAATTTCAAAATTAAGGGAATTGGTTCGTCAGTTACGATGTGCATCCAGGTGTACTTAGTTTCTGAGTGACCATACCTCGCATTTCTATAAAATGCACTTTTGGATATCTCCATTAAATGTGAGCAGCTTGGCATTCACTCTGTTTCATTTGTTGTTTATTATGTCACTAACCCGCTCTCTCCTTAGGTAACTCCACAACGCCCCGGCCTGCTAGAGGGTAGGGTATGTAGTCAGTTTCCAGTATTTTGAATTCAAGGCCATTCTGGTCCGTCGTAACGGTAGTGTAGCTAGGAGAATTTCGTTTAGCTCTTAGCGTTTTTTTGTGGATGTTGAGCTTGCTCTAGAGTTAAATTTCAAAATTATAGGAATTGGTTCGTCAGTTACAATGTGCATCCAGGTGTACTTAGTTTCTGAGTGACCATTCCTCGCATTTTTGTAAAATGCACTTTTGGATATCTCCATTAAATGTGAGCAGCTTGGCATTCACTGTTTCATTTGTTGTTTATTATGTCACTAACCCGCTCTCTCCTTAGGTAACTCCACAACGCCCCGGCCTGCTAGAGGGTAGGGTATTTAGTCAGTTTCCAGTATTTTGAATTCAAGGCCCTTCTGGCCCGTCGTAACGGTAGTGTAGCTAGGAGAATTTCGTTTAGCTCTTAGCGTTTTTTTGTGGATGTTGAGCTTGCTCTAGAGTTAAATTTCAAAATTAAGGGAATTGGTTCGTCAGTTACGATGTGCATCCAGGTGTACTTAGTTTCTGAGTGACCATTCCTCGCATTTCTATAAAATGCACTTTTGGATATCTCCATTAAATGTGAGCAGCTTGGCATTCACTCTGTTTCATTTGTTGTTTATTATGTCACTAACCCGCTCTCTCCTTAGGTAACTCCACAACGCCCCGGCCTGCTAGAGGGTAGGGTATGTAGTCAGTTTCCAGTATTTTGAATTCAAGGCCATTCTGGTCCGTCGTAACGGTAGTGTAGCTAGGAGAATTTCGTTTAGCTCTTAGCGTTTTTTTGTGGATGTTGAGCTTGCTCTAGAGTTAAATTTCAAAATTAAGGGAATTGGTTCGTCAGTTACGATGTGCATCCAGGTGTACTTAGTTTCTGAGTGACCATTCCTCGCATTTTTGTAAAATGCACTTTTGGATATCTCCATTAAATGTGAGCAGCTTGGCATTCACTGTTTCATTTGTTGTTTATTATGTCACTAACCCGCTCTCTCCTTAGGTAACTCCACAACGCCCCGGCCTGCTAGAGGGTAGGGTATTTAGTCAGTTTCCAGTATTTTGAATTCAAGGCCCTTCTGGCCCGTCGTAACGGTAGTGTAGCTAGGAGAATTTCGTTTAGCTCTTAGCGTTTTTTTGTGGATGTTGAGCTTGCTCTAGAGTTAAATTTCAAAATTATAGGAATTGGTTCGTCAGTTACAATGTGCATCCAGGTGTACTTAGTTTCTGAGTGACCATTCCTCGCATTTTTGTAAAATGCACTTTTGGATATCTCCATTAAATGTGAGCAGCTTGGCATTCACTGTTTCATTTGTTGTTTATTATGTCACTAACCCGCTCTCTCCTTAGGTAACTCCACAACGCCCCGGCCTGCTAGAGGGTAGGGTATTTAGTCAGTTTCCAGTATTTTGAATTCAAGGCCATTCTGGTCCGTCGTAACGGTAGTGTAGCTAGGAGAATTTCGTTTAGCTCTTAGCGTTTTTTTGTGGATGTTGAGCTTGCTCTAGAGTTAAATTTCAAAATTAAGGGAATTGGTTCGTCAGTTACGATGTGCATCCAGGTGTACTTAGTTTCTGAGTGACCATTCCTCGCATTTCTATAAAATGCACTTTTGGATGTCTCCATTAAATGTGAGCAGCTTGGCATTCACTCTGTTTCATTTGTTGTTTATTATGTCACTAACCCGCTCTCTCCTTAGGTAACTCCTCAACGCCCCGGCCTGCTAGAGGGTAGGGTATGTAGTCAGTTTCCAGTATTTTGAATTCAAGGCCATTCTGGTCCGTCGTAACGGTAATGTAGCTAGGAGAATTTCGTTTAGCTCTTAGCGTTTTTTTGTGGATGTTGAGCTTGCTCTAGAGTTAAATTTCAAAATTAAGGGAATTGGTTCGTCAGTTACGATGTGCATCCAGGTGTACTTAGTTTCTGAGTGACCATTCCTCGCATTTCTATAAAATGCACTTTTGGATGTCTCCATTAAATGTGAGCAGCTTGGCATTCACTCTGTTTCATTTGTTGTTTATTATGTCACTAACCCGCTCTCTCCTTATGTAACTCCACAACGCCCCGGCCTGCTAGAGGGTAGGGTATGTAGTCAGTTTCCAGTATTTTGAATTCAAGGCCATTCTGGCCCGTCGTAACGGTAGTGTAGCTAGGAGAATTTCGTTTAGCTCTTAGCGTTTTTTTGTGGATGTTGAGCTTGCTCTAGAGTTAAATTTCAAAATTATAGGAATTGGTTCGTCAGTTACGATGTGCATCCAGGTGTACTTAGTTTCTGAGTGACCATTCCTCGTATTTCTATAAAATGCACTTTTGGATGTCTCCATTAAATGTGAGCAGCTTGGCATTCACTCTGTTTCATTTGTTGTTTATTATGTTCACTAACCCGCTCTCTCCTTAGGTAGCGCAGTGTGTCAGAAAAGAAGGAAGTGGAAGAAAGTGATTTTTGTGTACCAGGAAGACGTTAGTGAGTGGTGTCAGCGTGGTGATAGTGAGTTGTGTCTGTGTGGTGATAGGGAGTTGTGTCAGTGTGGTGATAGTGGGTGGTGTGTGTGGTGTTAGTGTGGTGTCAGTGTTGTTTAATTGAGTGCTTTTTTCATCCATTGGTGAGCATCAGGAGGACTAGAGAGACTCAAGTGATTTGAATTTTTTGTAAATAAATGCTTGTATATTTGTTATGCTCCTTTCTCTACCTATCCTTTCCATAGATTCGCAGCTGCAGCAGACCAGAAAGAAGAGAGAGCAACCGCGACTATCAACGAGTACAAAGGTTTTTATGAGAGTGTTGAGTTTATATCTTTTATTTTATTATTTATTTATCTATGCATTTGTGCTATCTATATGTCTAAGTTATTATTATATTATATTTGACACTTATAGTGTGTAGGGGTTTACATTTCGGTCGTTTGACCCGGGTCAATCCAGGTTTGGTCGTTGAACTCCGGTTTTGCCTTGTGCACGGGCTCTTAGCGTTTTTACTTAGGTAGGAATGACACTCTTAGCGCCATCATGCGCTACCATGCCATTTATATTTTTAGAATTTTCCCCGTGTTTAAAAATTTATGCCTATCTTCCTTTGTTTTATCTTTGACGGTTTATTCAACTTCCTTTTACAGGCTTTTCCATTAATGTGTTTTCTTTTGCAGGTACATGTGTGAATGATATATTTGAGTGTGTATTTTGTTGATTGGTGGATGAATGATGATGAACAGGGTCAGCGCCGATAGGTATGCGAATGGAATAGGTAGGCGTAGGGTATATAAGCAGTAGATTTAGTTTAGATGGGCGGGTGGATGTCAGATGGGGAGAATAGGGCTTATTGACATAGGTGATTAGTTCGTAGTCCGTACTTGATCTCGTCTCGCGTCTTGCCCTGGCCCTGGGAGTGAATGCGTGGAATAGGCCTCTGCGCAGCCCGGAGGGGAACGCAGGGGGAAACGCCACGTTAAATAAAGGTTAACGAGCCGTTGGGCGTAACCTCTTGGGTCGGCATGGAATAACGCCCGGGTGTTGTGTGAATGATGTTGCAATAATAATTACCCCTTTCAAGCTAATCGTAATAATGTTTTTGCTATAAAAATTTAAGATGTTCTGTGTATATTTTGCTATTGAAGATTGTGATCCAAGATCTTTGTGATGTGCTATCCAGGCTCGTACAAGATTGTGGCAGAGTAGTATATTTATGTATTTTGTGTCAGGAAGTCTAGTTCGTAATTACTGGCCTGGCCGTGTTTTACTGCCTATTACTTATAGTTGTCATTTGCTCTTCTACTCTTTAATGTATCATATAATCCTCTTATTTTTTTAATGAATTTATTTCTTCATTTATTTATCTGCTGTTCTTTTTTTACTGTTCGTGCCGAGTGTTCGTTGACATACGCGCTCTATCTCTACGTAAATCGAGTGACATGACTTGAGTTCATGTATTCTTGCAAATATGTTTTAATACTACGCATAGTGATATATAGGCTGATTTCCGCAGTCAGCATGTGAAGTAATAACCATATAATATTATTATCATCATTTACTCCTGTCTAACACCGAAGGAAATAGTAAATTTCCATTACATTGCTTTTCGGTTTCTGTGATGTTTATCGCCATGACGACGTAAGCAACGATGAAAATTCTGTCATCATTTCCATTTGTATACATGTGTTATCTAATCACACCCATAATAAGCAAATTCTTTAAGCTATTTTTCTATGAAGTGTGTATATAATGAAATGTTTCATGATTCCTATTGTTTATAGTTATATATTATAGAATGATTCAAATTTTACATACATGAGATGGCGTTCATTTACAAATATTGGGTTGAACAATGTTGTTTTAAAATTTGCTTTGTTCATTTTGTATGACGAACATTCAATGTTGTTTGCAATAAAGTACGCCCTTTCCCTATTCCTAAGCTCCTATCTGACTTATTTAATTATGGCATGATTCCTTTTGTTTATCATGGTTATATGTAGGTATATTGTATGATTCAAGATTTATATATATGTGATCGTGTCAATTTACATTATTTGTATTGTGAATTATAATTTTTATTTGTCGATGTTCACTTTTTTGTCACAAACATCCGATGTTAATTGAAATAAATTACGTTTTCCCCGTTTTACCAATAATATCTGTATATATTTTTTGTGGAATGATTCCTGTTAATTTTTTTATGATTCTATCTGATTCGAAATATACAAACTATAGATCGTATTACAATAGAGTTTCAATAGATTTTACAATAGGTATGGAAATGTTTTGTTTTAAACATTGTTTTGTTAATTTGTCAATGCTCACTTTGTATGACAAACATTCAATGATTGTTTGCAATAAAATACTCTTTCCCCTTTTCCTAAGTTCATATTTGAGTACATTTTTGTGGTATGATTCCTATTGTTTCTTGTTACGTGATATTGTGTTGCTAAATTTCCATACGTGGGATCGTGTTAATTTACAAATTTTTTATAGAAATTATTTGTTTTGCTATTTTTTTATTTGTTAATGTTCACTTTTTTCACAAACATTCATTGTTATTTGCAATAAAGTAAGCTTCTGCCCTTTTCCTCGCTTATCTGAGTATATTATTTATGTACAAGCATTCTATAGGTTCAAATTTTGATATAAAACCTCGATGAAAATGTAATCTCCCATTTTGTTCTCCATATGCGATAGAATTTTTAATGTCCTATCTTTTTAAGTTTACTTTTTGGTGTTATGCATTTTTTGCAGTTAAGGCTTAAAAATAGATGCTTTCCAATTTTTTCATTTGAATTTATTGACAAATAATCGTTCTCAGAGTACATACATTTTTTTGCTTTTTTCATATAGCTTGAAGAAATCGACTGTGAACTCACTGTTGTGAGGTTTCTTTTTATATGTTTTGTGAAATATAATTTTGCGTTTTTCGACTAATATAGTGCATAACTATAACAATTAGTTATTGATATAACTTAGTATAACTTAGTTATTGAAATTCATTTGTCATTCAACGTTCATAAAACTAATGCACTAAAAAATGTCTTCAAGAACTCTCTTCTAATTCTTGGTATCATTTAGCTCGTCTTGGGCTGCCCTCCTCAATATTTTCTCATTCCGTGATTGAACTTTCGTTCGATATATTGGCTTCATCGTGATATCTTCGACACGTCGTCATTTCCTACTCGACGCAATTAGGAACGGGCTCTATTTTTATAACCATTTCACTGTTGAAGTTCATTTATCTGTAAGGTTCTTGGCGAAAATTACGCGCAAAAATTAAGCTGTGTTGCAAAGATATTACTCTTTAGAAATTGTACGTTCTATGCAGCTCATGAAAAACACGACGTAGTCGCATGACGTCACGGCACGGAGTCACTATGAGCGGTGTTCATCTGTTTGTGCGTTGAGGTAAGTTGATTTATGACTACTTGGCGGAGACGTATCTGTTTATCTCATTTGTACATACAATGGTATAAACTAAATTATTTCGATTCCTTATAGTAGTAGTATTTATCGACGATAAATACTTCTACTAAAGCGATTGCGAGCGATAAAAACGTCCATATAAGATCTTATAAGAACACTCCTTGAATCACTGCTGAAATAAAGCAACAGCTCTTTTTCTTTAAGAAGACAGCCTTTAGGGAGTCGACCACAGGCACATCTCCGCTTTGTGATGTTTCAATTCCTCTTAATTAGTCATTTTTTCGATGGAGGAACGGCTAAAAATCTCAAAACAATATATTCGCTTCGTTTTCTTTTAAAGTTAACCTGATCCCGTAGCAACTGACGTCAGAAGGCGTTTCAGGTCACGTGACTTACGTCAATTTTCTGGAAATTTTTAACAGCATTAATTTTTGTGGTTCATCTAGAAAAGTTTGGCCTACATATTTAACTTTGGGAGAAAATTTCTTATTATGTACATCAACAATACACGAGAATCATGTTTCATGTATATTCCGCATTACCACACAAATAGTTTGTATTCAACTGTCAACTAATAAACTGGAAATGTAGAACTCGTCGATCTCTACAATGTCAGCCCTTTTCGCTAGGATCCGTTGATAATAAATTAATTTTCAGGTATTAAACAGTCACTTTGACTCATATACATTCACGCGATACCTACCCTGTAAGCCACCGCGAGGGTGTGTGGCAGGGGATGAAGATCATCTTCATCATTGCGCGGATCTAATAGAAGCGGCTAACCTTCCGCTAAACACGATGGCATATACCATTATCACAATAATTTGATTCTCCCAAGAGTAATGGGTAATTTTGAGATATTGTCGTGAGAATCTAGTTAATACCGTAGCTCTGGACGACGTATCGAAGTAGTATTTACGTTGCATGACGTAAATACGTCAAAAACAAATAACCGACGCCGCCGCGCAACCCTTTAAGGAATGCGAGGGCAGGTGACAGGCATATTTTTCCATACTTAAATATTCTTCTGCGAGTATTATAACTGTGGAATAACTGTTGTAGTCCAGTACATTAAGCCAACATATTCGATCCGAAAACCTTTATCTTCGCTTGATGGGCCATATGTCATTTTTCACTCAAGGTGAGAAGAGGGACAACTACACAAAAGCCATCCAAAATAATTTGTCTCTTGGGATTAGTCTCGGCATATTGTAATATATGCATTTAAATTAAAGATCACGTGCATATCCTGACTTTAAGTTCAAAGTCTTGCATGCCTGTGAAGTATTTAAAAGGCAATTATGAAATTATCGTGCTCTATTCAATAATCCACAAGAAGTGCAGAGGGAAATGCATGCCATTAATTTAACCAATAGTTCACCACCATCTCGCAAACAAACACGGCGGTAGTATATGGAGAGAGGGCGCTAGCTATGGTGGCCAATTCTTCAACCTGTAACGTGGGAGTGGCCTATCCGCCATGAGATAGTGCATCATATCCTAGAAGTTGTTCCATTAAACTCGTACTAAACATAATCTCAGCATAATGGTATAATAATGGTACTAAAAATAATCTCAGTACTTCACTTCTATCTTGAAGATACCAACTGCAGTGTCAGAGATGTTCATGATATTTCAGGTTATACAGGCGAGGGAATCATCGAAATTCACTTCAAGAGCCTTCTCAACAAATACCACGCGCTTTACAATCACCTAGGCGTGATAACATCAGAAGTGGGGATAACTCTTTCTTCTCGTTTGTTGCGTGTAAGACTGAAGAAGTGATTTCCAAATCTTAAAAAGAGACAGAGTTTTATTTGATCGGGTAGGTACAGGCACTCGGTTCAAAAATTAAACTCCCTTTTATGTTTAAAACTTTTGTAAGTGCTTGAAGATTGACTCTCCTTGAAGCATCAGCCAAACGTTCAAATACTACGCCGAGCAACTACGCAGTATCCTGGCAACGGGAGGAAATAAACAAAGAGGATTGTTTGCGCACCCCTGGCAACAATTAGTTATGCGGGCTTTCCAAGGAACTGACAGAGGGCGAAATGTCGCAAGCGAAAGGGGCCTTATAGCGAGTCACCTCTGATTCCATTGGTTGCGAATCACTCCGATTTCACTCGGGTCCTTCCCACAATGCACTCCACCAATCCGAGAACCATTGAGGTATATGGAGAGGGCGCTAGTTATGGTGGCAAATGCTTCAACCTGTAACATGGTCGTGGCCTATCTGCCATCTTTGTTCTCCCCGATTTACCATTGCTCTTACGGGATAATACACTAATTTTGCATTTTTACGATGTTTTCCATTGATACTCAAACCAGTGCGTGTCAGACATAAACCCGGAAATGGTTCTGCAGAAGACTACGACCTCTTTCGCTATGTTTTTTACCAAGAATAATCGTTGTTTTTGCTGTTGTGCATATAAAGACATGACCAGGTTACTGACTATTAACTATAACGGGCCTATCAACATTGGAACATTACCTAATAATGATTTTTACATTAAGATTACAAAATTTGGCAGTTCGCCTAGTGTCGAAATCTCATTTAATTGAACTCGTACGTTAACCTCCATGCATTATGACATCAGACTCCACAATAAACATTTTTTAGAACCTTAAGCAATATTTACCGAACGACATCATTGAAACTTTGCAATGCGATGATAACTACGACTGTTAAAACATTCATGAGTTAGAACTGGCTGGAAAATGGGTTTGTGAAATAAAGTCAGCATATGAATTTTACAAATAGGTGCTCTATTGGGCTTCTTCCAGCCTAGCTGGATAATATTTCAGGAGTTGAGGACATCGAACAACCTGTTAAATGACCTTAAAATTGTACACAATGGTGAAGTACCCTGAAAGCCATGAACTCCCGTTTCCTCACACAGCTCGATTGCATCAGCAACGGAGGCATTTAGAACCTGCGTGGAAAACTTCATTTTTTGTATTCTCCACGTTATAAGGGCAGATATATTTTGGTGAAGTAGCTCTAAGATCACTAAAAATTGCAGACGTCGATATATGGTCTATTTAACGTCTACAGATAAATTCACTGATTGAAGTTTGCCGTCGACCAAGAATAGACCTCATGTAGACACGGTAATTAAGTCACAATGACGGACACGGTCGACCAAATTTGAAACCAAAAATTACCAACCGAAAAATGTATAACATAATATGTATTAAATAGTTCACCATGACACTCGTTTAAATATTTATGAAAAACGGAATTGCTGGTCCATCGGCAAACATAATTTCGTCATTACCAGTCCATTACTGCGCTTAAAGAATATCATCCGGTAGAAACTCCTCTCATGTGACTAAGTTGGCTGCAATTGCTTCGGATGTTTTCTCATGTTAGAAATCGTGCCCGCGCATGGTAACGCAATAAACACGTAAAAATGTGCCGAATCTTATTGGAGTGTAGTTGAAATTTATCATCATAGTGTTTTTTACACACTCTAATTAGGTCGGTACATAATATACAGTTGTCCTTTGCATTCTTGTATTCTAATGAGTAATTTGGTTCCGGTTCATCCACTAGGTACTTGTGTACTGAGGTAGTATCGTAGTAGTATATGCTATCTTTGAAATTCAAGGCTATAGAAATATGTCTGCTACGAAATCCGCTAATGTGATTGTGAGTTTACCTGACGATGACGTGTCGTAGAAACGTACGTAATATCGTTAGAATATTAAATATAAAACTACGTAGTTAGTAGGTATATTAAATATTCTGTATGGAAAACCAATGTTTACTGCCTCGTTACATTTTTGTGCTAATTATCGCACTACTATGAAAACTATTTTACGTTTAATACTAGTATGCTGAAAACCTACATTGATGGTTACCAGTAGACCATGAATAGCGGACATTTGCACCTTATTTCGACCACATTTAGACGTAATGTAAACCAAAATAAGACGTTTACATAAGGCATGAAGCAAACCTTATGGTTTGCTGTGTACCAGATGAAGACGTTAAAATTAGGTGTACATTAGGTTTGCTGCTAACTTTGCATGGTTACCAGCAGACCGCAAATGGCGGACATTTGCACCTTATTTCGACCACATGTAGACGTAATTTAAACCAAAACCTGATGGTTAGCTGAATACCAGATGTAGACGTTTAAATTAGGTTTACATTAGGTCTACTGCAAACTTTGTGCTCTCAGGGAGAGATTCAGGAATCCAGTGAAGGACTTCAAAAGTATCCGGTTGCAGACATCGACAGTGACCATTAATTAGTGATGATAAATGCCATCTAAAATTCAAGAAATTGAAGAAAGCAGTGGAGAATTTATGGCACGTAGAAAAACTTAAGAAGGCTCAACATCAGCTGGCATTTCAGAAAGCAGTGGGAAACAACATAAGAGGACCTAACTGACAAATCAGAGGAAGAGCGTTGGGAAAACATTAAATGTGGGCTACATGAAGCAGCAAAAGAAGTTCTTAGAAAAAGAAAATTTATCGAGAAGAAGGCATGGATCACGGAAGAAGTCTTAGTGCTGATTGAAGAAAGAAGAAAGTACAAGAATGCGAAAGCTTAAGAAGGGCAGCTTTGCTACGAAAGAATAAGGAACGAAGTAAGTCGCAAAGCAAGGAAAGCTAGAGAAATGTGGAAGAAGAATCTATGCGAAGATGCACAAAACAACCTTGCACTTGGAAAGGTGGAAGCTGCATACAGGATAGTGAGGAACCACTTCAAGGAACGGAGCGCAAGATGCAATGCTATAAGGGACAAGAATGGAGAACGTTTGATTGAAAATAAAAACAAAGTGAAGAGATGGAAAGAATATCCGGAAGACATATGCAACGAAAATAATCTAAGCACGAAAGAGATCGAAGAGGAAAGCGAAGTCGAGAAGGATGATAGGGGAGCATCAATATTAAGATAGGAATTTGAGGCAGCAGTAGGGTACCTTCGGATGAATAAAGCTAAACGGGAAGAATGGAAAATGCAGGCCTCTTATAAAATATATGGAACAGGTAGTTAAAGATGTAAAAGAGAGGAGTTACGTCTATAGAAGAAGCTGGCCGATAGAAGAATCGAGTGGAAGGCTGCGTTAAACCAATCCTTGGATTGTTGACCAATGAGGATGATGCTAAGAACAGGCCTCAGCTTGTTCCCTGGATGTGTTCCTGACCAACTTCGCCAGCAGTCAGCTCTGATCCCTCTGGCAATATCAGTGTAACATGGTACCTGTCCTATCCTATTCCACGTACTTCCTGATAGCCATTCAATTAATTATTATATTGCAGTTATCATCAGGTGAAGGTGACATTGCACTTCGAAACCCGGGTCGTTTTATCATAAATTCATGTGGAACCACAAAGAGAAGTTTTTCTTTTCATTATGAATAAGTTCCATAAAGTTACGCCTGGAACCACCTGTTTAATTAATAAAAATTCATAATCCTATGAAAAATAATTTGTAAAATCGAAAGGAAACGATACCTCAATGCATCTAAAATACATTTCAAGGCTAAATTACCTTAAATTTCCGAGAGAAGACAGTTATTTTTGCTTGATAGTCGTCAATTCGTTCACAACTCCATTGCTGTCCAATGGTAAGCTAGGGTAGAATGAGGAGAACCAATATGGCGGACGTTCCGATCTCCTGGCTTCATCTTCGTGACGTCATGCCCCCTCCCATATACCTCAATGAGCTCGACCGTCAAGCGACCACCGACGGTAGTCACCGATACCGATATGTGTCGTTACGCGTGTACAGAATTCTGCCCCTGGGTTTATTCCGTATTCTGAGATGTAATAATCTGAAAACAAAATGTACAGAGTGAACGGTAACAGTCATGGTGCTGTCACCTCTATAAACAAGCTGGGCAGAACATTTAGAAAAAAATTACGGCTTTGTCGATTTAGTCTTTTCCCACTGTTTCCGGTTTATTACCCACGAACATTTAATCACATATATCAAGAATGCACTTGTTATGCGTAACTATCATGAAAACTTAATGGTTTAAAATACTAAGAATTAGGTAGGTATACCAAAGTATTTACTTACCAATAGTTTTTTTTCAGAAAACACGAAATATCTTCGACGCAGAAACCGCGGGTATATCTTCATTACTTCAATTTTCACTAAAACATGGGTCCCATACTCCAAAACTGCACCCGATTTCCTCAAAACTCGCAACAATTGGAACGTCTTACGCTTACAACAATCTCGTGGTTCTACGCTTCTATCAATATCGTTCAGCAATTGTTTGCTGCAGAGTTACCTATGCATCAGCTTAAAAAACTTTTACCGGTGCATGCAGATTGCAAATATCCTATCACGAAGGAAAAATTAAGGGCTTGAAAGTTGATTATTAAAATTTGATTAATTTTTAATTAGCGGCTCTTTAAAGACCTGACCTCCGCATCAGCTGTCCGTAGCGCTCACGAGTTAGACAAAAAATAGTTCCCATAACCAGATACGAAGGAGATACGTATGTCCGATACGAAGGGATACTAATATCTTGTGTATTTAATTTCCATTTTAAGAAACAAAAAATAACGCACACGAGTATATTTCATTGACATATTCGTGATTTGCATCCATTTTCTTCGAGTACAAGCTCATTCTATCTTCAGTTGGTGCAAAATATTCCACAAACGCCTTTTACAAACGACATATGTCGTGACTTATCTTATCCTGATTGTATCCTTTCGTATCCAAATACGAAAATACCCTTGCTATCTGGGTTATGGCGATTTATGCGAGTGATTTATATGCACATTTAAAATGTTTTCTGTTGAATACACTATTTTCCAATTTTGTTTCCAAGGATATCTTGAGAGATAACGCTTCCCAGACTGAAGAGTGCACCAGGATCCTACCTAGAGATGGGCAACTTGGTAAATTACCGCGGTAATTTTCGTAAATTACCGTGGTATATTTCGTAAATTACCAACACCCCTGAAAATTACCGTAATAAACGGTAATTTTCAGAAAAGTTCTTTTTCAGAAAACTTCTTCCTCACAAAGAAACCATTGGAATGGGTGATATTATAAATTAAGAAGCTAAAACTATATTGTTTACATTGTGTCCATGATTAATTCTAATTAATTCAGAGTAAAATAACAAATGCATATTGCGCAGAGGTATGTCTTTGGAACGAAAATTTCTCATTGCGTGACGAAAGAGAGTCAAATTGCGTGTTGCTGCCAACTTCGTTATAATTTTTTTTTAATGAGTTATAATAGATAAACGTCGTGATATGTTTGATATAAGCGTCGACATTTATATCTCAATGCTATTTGATTTCGTTTTGAGTCCTCTGATAAGCACCTGTCCAATACATTCCTGTAATGTCTCCCGGATGGAATAAATTATCATTATCAGCTGAAAACTTAAAATTACCGGAAAATTACGGTAATTTTCGAAAATTACCGTAATTTACCGCGGTAATTTACCTCAACTGAAAATTACGGTATTTAACCAATTCTAATCCTACCGCGAACGTGCTATTTATATAGTGTGGAGAATTTTGTTTTAAGTGGACATCATACATGTTCTTTCTGCATTTGCTATTTAATTGGCAACTATATAGTTATAATGGTTAGTGATTGGCATATCTGTCACTGTTTATTGAAGTGGTGTTGTGTTTATATAAGCATGTGTTTCATTGATACAAATGTTGGTCATTTTCTTACATTTCATTATCACACTAGCATATGACTAATACTTAATACTTTCTTAATACTTAAGTACTACTTGTGGTGGTAAATTCATGTTTAACTATCGTATGTGTTGCCATAGTAATTTTCCCTGAATTCTCTTCTGTGGTTTATTAGGTTTCTCTTGGCAAGTGGTTATTTCATGCCTGGTATTCATTCTTGTTTTCTACGACAGCTAGTGCTTCTTATCATATGTTATTGATGTAAACCTTATGGAATAATAAATGTATGTGTTCCTTAATCAGTAATTTTTTTAGTCCACCCTCATTGCTAAAAATGAGTGTTGAATTTTTTCTGGCGTAAAATAGAGAAAACTCAACAAATATACTGTTGTGATAAAGTATTAGGACATGAACGCAGAGATTGCCACCGCTGCTTCAACGTTGATTATCGTAATGGGGCAAGTGTAGTAACAGCTTTGCATGTCCATCAATCAAAAAGACGTAAGACTATAGGAGAAGGTGTTGGGTCCATCCTACGTTGCAGGCAACATGAGAACTATCCATGGTGCCCATGACAACCTATCCCATGAATAAATGAATGGAGATGAAGAAAGTTGGTGAAATCTGCATTTGATATTTTATTCTGAGCACTACTTTATACCCTTACCTTGTTACTTGGCTGTTTGAACTTAATTATTTATATTTAAGAAGACTACCAGAATGCCTGTCTCTCAGTTTAACATCTTGTTGAACTTAGCTAAGGACAGGCTGAAGAAGACAAGCATTCGATCTCAACTTCCCCTTAAATGGCGGTTGCTTGTTACTTTACAGTGAGTGCCTTGTACTATTGTATCAAGTTTGAGAGATCATGGCAAATAGCAATTAAATTCAGACACTAGCAACACTAAAAAAGTGTCTGGGTTGTGATCAGAACTGAAACAAAACAATGTTGTTCGGTCTTAAATGGCCAAATAAACCCAGAACAAAGATCATTATGGGCTTCAATGTCCTTCTAAGTCCACTGTCTAACCATTAGTTTCCATGCATAAAATGGCCAGGAAGGTTGACAGCAAGACAATCTTTGATTTACATTATTTCTTTCAGTGTAGCCTTTCATCTTATCATAGAATTACAACTGACCATGCCACTGAGTTTTTAACATTTTGGACGATATTGGTGGGTGTCGATCAGTATATGCCATTTAAAACTTACAAGATCACTAATCATCCAAATAAACCAAGAAACTGGTTCATACAATAAAGATCTAGTTAGAATGCGGGATGAAACAATTCGAATATTGTTCAATGAGGCATCATTTAAAGATACGCTCGTCTAAACTCTCCATCTTTCAAGTTCACGAACAAAGATTATTTCAAAAATGTCCGCAATTATTCTCCAAATCAAAAACATTTCCACAAAAGCAATGACTTAGCTATCTCCCTTATTTCTTATGAGCCCTTACGACTTACGCCCATTATGGAATGGCCTTAAGCCATAAGAGCTGTGGTAAGGGAGCCATTACTGGAGAAATGTACTAGCCTCCCTCTTAAGAAAATACAAACTTTAAATTGCTCCCATAAATTATTTTAATGACGCATGCAACACTGTAGGCCACCAAGCCTGTGTTTCAGGACTTCCACTTAAGGGTGTGTTGTATCTTCGAGTATCAAGTTTCCTCTGAACACATCATTCTTTTAACTGTCCAGGCAATCTAATACGATATTACCGCAGGGTTCAATGAGTATAAAGGGCTGAAATATCAGCAATTATAGCAGAATTTATAATAGTAATTGCAAGTGGGTAAAAATAGGATACATTTTTGAACAATGTAAGTGTACCTTTATCTACTAAGCCGGATGGTAGCCATTCCAGACCTTCTCAGCTGTTGTAAATATGCTATTAGGTGAGGTATGCGGTCATATACTTAAATGAATGGGAGACAAGTGATGAATGGACAAAGGGCACCTCTGGTAGTGGTGACATAAAACTGTCTGTGTGTAAAATAAACAAACATACTTTAAGATAAAAATTAACCTGTTAAATCCTAAAGAATCCATTGGAGACAAAATGTATTGCACAGCTAGCATTAGCTATTTAGATAACAGTTTAAAAAAACTAATCATCATTGTAATCACAAATTCAAAATATAATATTTCACATTAACGCATATTAGAAAATCTAGAGAAGATACACACTGCATCGAAGTAATTTTTGCGCAGGTATTGAATTATCATTTTACAAACATTAAGGTTTCATCATAAAACAGTAAAAATAAAAGTCACTGAAAAACATATGAGAATCAGCCAAAAGTAAAATAATTTAGAAATACTTATATGGGAGGAACTATTTCCTAGGGTAGCCACGCAGAACATTTATGGCTAACAATGAAACAATCTGTTTACTTACTCATATGTTCTCCAAGTTATAACTGCATGTTGCATTGCAAGAATAAAATCTCTCCCACTTTCTGGGCAGATAATAGACTTCTCTCAGTCAGAAATTCTATCCCTCAATTGTCCACACAGCTCATGCATGATGAAACCAGTGAGAACAGTCTTCTGCAAATGCCCTCCTCGGATCTTTCCCTGTTCATAGCAGAAATTGCCCTCTCCCGGGTGAAGAGGGTATAGGTATTACTCAGCACGAGTACTTCTCTTTTATATTTCCACGATAGGGCTTTCAAGTCATTTCTCACACATTTTATTTCTAAGATTTCTCAGTATGATGTTTTCTCACACTGGACGGCAAGAGAATGCATTTGCCAGCACATTGTCAAAAAGCACTTTGTGATCTTGTCCACTATATCATGGTGAAGTGTCCTCTTCATCATCCAATGCAAGAGGATGTGCATTCTCTTCGTCCAGCGAAGCCTCCAACCATACAGCATCTTGGAATCCCAAAGAAAATTCCCACTCTATTTATATACAATTATTTCTGCTAAGGAGCCATGGCTATGAATTATAAACAGGACGTATGTATAGAAAGACAGTTTGATGAAGAAAATATGGACAGTGGAAGCCAGCCGTGAATTAGCTACAAGTCTTGCGAAAAAAATTACGTTACCTAGCAAAATTTCTGAAACCTCAAGTGAAATCTGCGGCATCCTACAGAGAACCAAAGAGGAAAGAACACTTAACTCAATCTGAGCCAGAATAACTTCAATGAGGGTGTTTACTGAAAGAACCAAATTCACTCTTATGTGCAAGAATTCGTTAGCTGGAAACGAAAAATGAATTTTAGTGAAAAAACTAATCTATTAACCAGAGCCATTCACTCATAAATCAAAATTGAAAATAAGTAAAAGGTGACGCCCTCCGAAAAAGCTGCTTTGAGACTTATTATGTCACACACCATGCGTCCTTGACTGCTTTTAGGGGAAGGGAAGGGAGTGGAGGAGGGTTCTTGGAAGGTCTGCTTGCACAGATCCTGTTGCAACAGCTTCCATTGGCAGATTCAGCTGCGTGTCCCCAGAGCGATAAGGTGAAGTAGTTTCATGGGCTCAGTAGTGATTGGACAAAGTGATGACGTAAGGGTTCACATGCACACCCACTTTTCCGAAAGGGTAAAAAAAATAAGTATTTCACCGCTTAAAACTCAAGAACTAATTGACGGATTGAAAAACCGAAAAATATGGATCTTTTTATTTTAAAAACTCTATCAGAATCGGCAATAAAAAAATTTAGTAAACAACCTCATCTAGCCCAACTGAAATATATACATAGATATATTTGAAATATGAAGGATTTACCAACACTAATTAATTGCAAAGATTCAGGGAAAGGCAGTAGATTGACAAGGGGTCAATGAATGGGGTCCTGGTTTTCCCAGATTCCCACCCCCATGTTCGGGACAGTGCCTTTAGCCTTCGAAGGATCTTTTCTCCTCCAAAAAGGTTGCTTTTCCATAAGCATCTGGATGTCTCAATGTTGTCCCCGTCGGAAGGTGTTTTCTTGGAAGTAAGATCACAGATGGTGCTCAAACCCTTATCCACTCCCAACGTCCAAGAGGGTTTGACCACCTTGCGCTGGACGAAGTATGCGAAACACCATTCGCTAATTGTTGAATAATATCAAAAACGATAGTATAAGTAGTGTACTAAATATGCTTTGGAAATGACAAGATTCCTTTTAAGTCCATTCCTACCAAAACTTAGTGACATACGCTCACCCTTGATATCCCAGTAAACACACACAGCTGCAGCAGCGCTTCACAAGGATGTCAGCGCTGCAAGTGCAGCACATGTCAACTGAAGTGCGTCAACAGCATCTCAGCAGTGCTCTCACAGAGTGAATTGTCGAGAAACGCATCTAATGCGCATTCGCAGCTTGTGTTTGAAGCACTGCAGCCGCAAGTTGCGGATGCGCTGCCACAGCACTGCAGGTAGTCTTTTGAATAAGGCGTTCCTGATCTGAGAACAGATCTGAGTGAAAGTACATCTGAAATGTGGTTTTAAATGGGATTCACGATCTTTAAGAGCGATTGAACATTGATCCACGGATGATTTTTCTCAGTCCCTCGTAGACGGTATCGGACTTAAAGAAAGTACTGGTGCACTTGCCGGGAAACAGGTCCTCAGCATTATTGAGGAAACTCTTATTTATCTCACCTCGAATTGAAAGAATATCAGTTACATACATTTATAATATTCATGCTTATTTTTATTCACAAAATGGTTATTAGGAAAATGTTTTAACGTGCAAATTATCCGTATCAATCTGTTAGTAAAGTTAATAATCACAAACGACTTAATTCCAGACAGAAGTTGTATATATATGGCCTCCAAGTCACTAAACCATAATTGGAAAATGTATCAGGTCGTATATCAAAGGATCATAGTATAGACAGAATTTAGGTGCAGGTTGTTAGCTGGGCGTACCTGTAGTATGCGAGGTACAACTAGTAATAATTAAGTAGGTGAGAACCTCGATTGCTCACCTTATTTTTTTCAATTTTGGTGATAGGTGCACCCATGCAAGGTACCTACATTAGAATGATTGTTTTTGTATTAGTCAATGCATTTGGGTACATTTTCTATTGAATGTTTTAGGAGCCATGGGATTAGTAAGGATGTATTAATGCTTGTAACATGCTTTCCAAGTGCCTTACTAGTACCTAAAATGTGCCTTTAAGTGGTGCCTTTTTAACACTAGAACGCCCAGAGGGGTCATTTTGACCCCTTCGTGTTTTTAAATTTATTTTTTGATCTCATTTTTTAAGAGAACAGAATTTCTTCTCGTGACTTTTAATATTTTAAATAGGTGTTCACTTGCATAAATTTTCACCTTCCTAAAATAATCCATTGAGGAGTTAAATTATATTTTACCTTGAACGCCCAAGTGGGGTCATTTTGACCCAAGCGTTCATTTGCGCGCTTTATCTCTGCTAAAGGTCCTTTTTTATTTGCATTTTTGTATCATTCTGCTGCATATGTGTCCACTGCTCTCGTCTTATCTTTGTCATTTGGTTACTTATCTTCCAAGTTCGTATCATTTTCCAAAAAAGTTTTGTTTCCTTTCTCCATCACGTCCTCACTTTTCGTTTTGCTTACATGTGGAATATTTAGGAATTACTTTGTTGATATCATCATACATCGTCAATCTCTGTGGTGTGAGGAGAATGCAATTTTGTTTACCCGTTTCGCACGAATTTATCAACTTAGTTGACTCCAAATCTAATTATTTCTCTTCGGATGACGAGTGGAGAATAAAACTCGTTCTTATATTGGAAAAGAAAAACCACTTTGCACATTCCACACAAAGGTTTTATTGATTTCTACCATAGTTTAGACAATATATGTCATTATCAAAATCGGTAATGACATATATTGTAGAAAACAATAAAACCTTTGTGTGGAATGTAAAAAGTGATTTTTCTTTTCCAATCGAGTGGTTCCACAAAGTAAAGCCTCAAACTTTGAACTCGTTTTCACAGTGATAGCAAGTAAAGTTCGTGTATTCGTTGTCCATTGTTCGTGGCTTCGCGGCACGAATTTGCGGTGTGATCGGTATTTTGAAGATAGCTGTGATCAAAAATTTCTCAAAGACCAGCATAATGTTCTGGTGACATTCTTGATGAGCTGCATAAGATTCAATAAGATGAGTCGGTGGAGAGTGTTCATTTGACAAATCCGACGGCAAGCTGACATTTGAAACTTGTGAAGAATAAACAGAATCCTCAGAATGTGACGATAAGTACCCATTTGATGAACTCAGTAGATACACTAGGAAGGGTGGATCTAAAAGTAAGCTCACTATTTGATATAATATTCATTCGCTATTCATGGCACTCGGGGTCAAAGCAAAAGATACCCTCCTTGGAATAATCAGAGATAGAGAAGAGCTATGACAGTGGAAGGCCACCAGAGAATTTCCAGATGAGTGAAATTAGCAGGAAATGCGAAGAACACAGAACCTTTAGCCTGGTGTTACACACATCGAAAATACTTACTAAGATTATTAGCAGAAGAATGGAAGGGAATATCGAAGGGAATCTTTCGGAAAATCAATTCGGATTCAGGAAAAACCAAGGAGCTAGGGAGGCAATACTCAGCTGAAGGATACTGGCCGAGAAAATGATACACGTAAACAAGCTGTTGTATGTGGCATTAGTGGACTTGGAATAGGCCTTTGACAACGTGGATTAGAACAAAATATTCAAGATACTGGAAGCCATTGGAATGGATTACAAGGATAGAAGAAAAATCTACTGGCTCTACAAGAACCAGGTCACCACAATGCAAATAAAAGACGGAAGGAAGATAGAAGCCAAAATAAACGAAGGAGTCAGAGAATGATTCAAACCTCTCCCCAGTGTTATTCAATATATACATACCTGGGAGAAGCAATAAGAGACGCAGAGGAAATTGGTATCAAGGGCATCAAGGTGAATGGCGAAGAAATAAACATGCTCTTGTTTGCTGATGACATCGCAGTTGTAGTAGAAAGTCGAGGGAACTTGCAAGCATCCCTGACTAAGTACTTCAATAATATAATAAGAGCAATACTAATAGGAAACTAAAACCCTAGTGTGCGGAAGAGAGAATCAAGGGCAAATACCACAATTGGAGGAGTGACTTTGGAACAAGTGCAGTACTTCACGTACCTTGGTAGCACTATCACTTGGAATTGAAGAAGCTCAACGGAGATCAAGCGCAGAATAGCACAAGATAAGGAGGCGCTTATGAAGAAGAGACAGCTACTGAGCTCAAAGAACCTACGGCTGCAAACAAGGAAGCACTTTATCGTATGGAGCGTAGTACTCTATGGATCAGAGACATGGAAAATCAGGAAAGCAGGCCAGCGAAGAATTGAAGCCTTCGAAACATGGTGCTCGAGGAGAATGTTGAAGATTAAATTGGCTGATATAGTGAGGAATGAAGAGATGTGCAGAAGAGCAGATGAAGATGGACATACCTTGAGGCACAATGAATTAGTTAGAAATATAATTGAGGGCAAGATTGAAGGGAAGGTCCCACAAGGATGACCAAGGGGCAAGTATCTGGAGCAAATAAGGCAGGACGTGAAAGAGAAAATATACCAGGGCGTTAGGCAATTAACACTAAATAGGGCGTAATGGAGGGCTGCAGTAAACCAATCATAGGATTGAAATACTGACGATGATGAAAACTATTTTCATTAGGCTACTCAATTTTTTTACATTTTTTCAGATGGTATTTTTAATTTTGGCTGGACAAAGCATTCATCATAAAACAGTGCACATTGCAAAAACAACAAATAAATACGTTTAAATAAAGTAGGTGACATTTGTTGTTTACTGAGTGTCAACATTTTAGGCAAGAAAAAATGAAATTGAAGAAAAACGAGAAAATGATTCCAACTCTCAAAGTTGATGTTTCAATAAATAGTTATATTGAGAAAAACATTGCTGTAATGAGCTGATAAAATCGATAAATGTGAAGAACTAGGGCATTATTTAATGAAAAAACACTAAAAATGTAAAAGTATAAATGCCTTGTGAAAAATGAACTTATTAATTACCGGAGGTCAAAATGACCCCTTTTGGGCGTTGAATGATGTCGAGAAGTCCGGGCATCCTAGTGTTAAGGCGCCTAAAAGGTACTTGAAAAAGGCACCTAAAAGATGCCTTCTGTGCCTTTTTAGGTGCCTTCAAGGCACATTTTCCTGGAAGTGTGCTACACGTGGGTCACTAGTGGTGCACCCGACATTCAAAAAAGGAAAGTTTAGGAGTGCTAGACGCGCTGCAGCAGCACCTTTGCGGCAGCTGTCACTTTGCAGATGCGCATCTGCAGCATTTTGTGTTTACTGGGATTAGGCTAACAACACAACTGAATGGTTCCGACAGATGAACTATAGTTCATTGTCGGAACTATAGTTCAGTGAACTATTCACTAAAAGGAACAATATTGTCGATCACTAATTTACACCAATCATTCTATCATATTTAAAAAAAAGAGTAGAATCCAATGGAAGGAAAAGGTTGTGAAAGGGTGATCCTGGCAAAATACTATCACACATTTTATGTGCACTAACAATTTTATTAAAAAGAATTATTTAATTTAGTAGCAGAAAATCACACAACTTCAAGAAGCTCTTCATGCTTTTCTCTCACCATCTGACTGAAGTGGCAGAAAATGATCAGAATATAGATTCCAGGACTCTAACTCTACCATCAATTTTCACTTTATATAGGTATAATGCTATTTGTACTATGAAGTAATATTGCTATAAAACAGGGCATCTGGATCCTGTTTCATATTAAGCATGATGGGAAAAATAATCTGCCATATACCACTATGCACTCATGCAAACTATGTGTAAAATTTTTATACTTCAAAATACATTTTTCGATATTTCATTTCGGTTTTGACGCAAGTATCTGCCACCACAATCCCACTTTTTTCTTGGCATTTTTGTGTATTAACACTTTCAGTAAAAATGAGGTATTGATACACATACAAACCTTTGTGGAGAAAATGGATAAAAATATTACGGAGAGCATGTTTTAAAAGGCATACACACATAACCTTTTGATACAATCAACAACAACTGAAGAACAAGCGAAAACTTATGAACATCTATATGGTGAGAAGAGAACTTTAGTAACAATTTGAAACTATGAATATGAAATAGAAACATAAGTTTTAATCTTTGAATTACTCAATATCTGATTTTACATGACCACCATATGCATTCCCAAGTTTGACCACGTAATAATTGGAATTGCCAGGCATTCCTGGGAATCTGCTCACAGATGACAGCAGCTGGAAAGGATGCCAGCATAAAAAAGTTACCAAAATGCTTGTCTTCCGAACTTCAACCACTTACTCCTCAAATAACACAGCAAGTTGGCATTTCTTGTAAAACACTGAAAAGCGTGCAACATTAAATCTTCCACAAGATACTTGCAAGGAATAGAATTCGTTTAACTGTAACCCCTATTAAGTGCAGACTTCCCAACAAAAATGACACTCCATACACTGAAAACACTTCATTTCATAGACTAGCTCAAATCTGTCCCAGAAGCATGGCAGAGGATCATACACAGACAGTGCTCTAGATTTAAAACCTTGGCATTCTGGAGTTTTCAACTCCAATGCGACAGCACAAGTGGTAATGCTTTACTGGAGGCTGTTCAAATATTCTTCTTACAGAAATACCTACATCAACAAAGAAATAATTTTCTCCTCAAGTCTGAGGCTGTAAATGAATGAGAATGCCAACTAAATATGCTTAATGACAACAAATGCCATTTCAAACACGCTTAAAAACAGGAGGAGGTCATGAGTCCAAAAGGAAGCCACAGAGAGAGAGAGAGAGAGGGAAAGACACACACACAATCCATTACTTGTTTGTAAAAAAGTAGCAAAACATAGTCTTTCAAGGCAGTTATAAATGAGAGAAATGTATGTCGTACGCCCAGGCAAACAATGTTTGCGACACTTTTTGTCATTAGAAATTGTCTTAAGATATGCAAGGCATGTTCCCAACCTCTGCAGCAAAAAAATCTTTGTGTTTTGAGCAAGGCATTTTCTAGCGTCTGCACAAGTTGCGGAAAGTGTCATATAAAATGTAGCGGCAACTTCAGTTATATTAATGTGGCCAACGGGGTGAAAGTTCAGTCAACAAAAGAAAGAAATATCACTCGTTAAAGGCTAACTTAAAATGGCACATGCATACATGTCCCAACACACAGTACAAATGCAAGATTGGCAATGTGGAGTGACGTTGAGACCACACAGACTACAATGGGATGACTTAAGCATCAAACAAGGGAAATTTTTAGAGCAAAAAAATCCTCCATTATAAAATGAAACCCAAGCATCTTAAAAGTTTGTTCCGATAAAAAAAAAAACATAATGGGCAGGTAAGTTGAGGTGAAGCTATATCTAAAGCCACCACTTAAATGTCTTTTTCTCACAGCTTTTGGACAAGTGTATGTTGCCCTTTCGAAAGGCAAAGAAACAAGGTTTTCTCCAAATCTGTAGGTAACCACTAACATGGGAAGAGTTCATAACAGGTCAGGGAAGTGGTTTGAATTTCTTCTCATATAAAATGTGAGCACAATTTCCTCCAAATGAGTGCCTAACAATGACCTATGCCCATTCACAATTCTACTTCCTCCCTTACATGCTAACGTCTCCAAATTCTTGGTTCCACTTCTCATATGCTGTTAGACTTAGAGGAGAAACACTTCGACGTATTCTTTTCAAAGAGTCCACAAAATCCTGGAATGTTATGCATCGAACACTATTTGGATCCATGAGTCTCAGCTGCTCCGGATTCAACTCTGTAAAATAAAAGACCCATATTTCAGCCATTAGCAATAAATCATGACTTCCTGTAGTGTAGAATCAATGTGTTGACATTAGTTTATAGAAATAGTGATACAAAATACTGATGTTTGTCCTAAATTAAAAAAAAAACAGCCAGAGAAAACTAAACTTTGGTAAAAACTAAGAAAATTAAACTTTGGCAACTGCAATAAACATCCCTTAAGCAATTATACTGAATAAAGCATTCGGTGAGCACCCAATGTGAGGCCGGTCACCAATGGGGCTGGCTGGTCCACATTTAGTGGAGGCTGATGTAGATGGGCCCACATTTGGAAGAAATGATTTCTTGAGAAACGTACATCATGGCAGGAGTGGAAGATGCTCAACACAGTGGGAAATGCCTATCGCCACTAGAGACAGTTGACTTATTTTCCCTACATGTTCCACTGCACCCTTTCTCATGGACTACGCCTTGTCATGGTGGGATTGCGGCTTGCGTGTTCCCGTGACCCATAGAGCTGCACTGGCAGGAGCAACTAATATTGCTCCTGGTGGGGTCACCCATGCTAGGAAGGGTAGTAGCCTGACGAAAGACGGTAGTCCACGTACCGTACTCGCAGCGTGTTCCTCAGTGAGGCAGCTGTGAGAGGGTGTCTGACCCCAGTGAGCGTGTCACGAGAAAAACACTAATGAGACAGGCAACGGGAAACCACCTTAATCAAACTCTCCTAAGATCACAATGGACTTGAAATATAGAGAATTAAATTCTGGCAACTACAGGGCCCGGAACCAAATTAGTGGTACGGGTGTCGTGCCCAGCAGCAGGGTAAGCAAGGACTCTGCGGTCGTCATCTCACGAAATGAAAGACAGCAGTCGCAATGGAGAAGAAACCAGAAGAGAGATAGGGACATGGAACGTTTGAATGATGTTAAGGGCAGGAAAAATAGAAAACCTTAAGCGTGTAATGGAGAGGGGAAAGATATATTTGTGGAGATTAAGCGAAGTAAGATGGAGAGACCAGGGGGATTCTGGAGTGTAAATTACAGGGTTATATACAGTGGAGTGGAAGAGAGCCAGCGGCTAGAAGCCTTTGTATTGAATGCAACATTAGGAAAAAGGGTAATGAATGTGGAACAGGTAAGTGATACAATACTGGTTATCGAAATCAAAGCGAAGCCAGTGAATGTAATAGTAGTACAGGTTTACATGCTGACAGGGGGACAGAGAGAAAAGGAAGTAGATGAAGTACAGTGGAATCCCGGTATAACGAGTGCTCATAATCCCTCGGAAATCACTCGCTAAATCGAGCGCTCGTTATATCCGAAGGTGTTGAAAAAACCCATCTAATTGTCATAGTCATTCGTATTTACAGTTTTTCTTTTGTTTCCGTGGTATTTGACAAAGGTAAACAGCAAAAAAGTCATTTCAGGCACAATCTGGTAGAATATCAACATATTTCATGAAAGAAAGAGGACATTTTCCATTATATAAAACATTAATTCCCCTAGTTTCGGTGTTTTTCTTCCAGTTCTTCTATTTTTCGATCACCGAAAAAAGCTGTAAAGACAGTGTAACTAGTCGGAATTAGGTAAAATATTGGGTATACTGTAGAAGATTTTGGATAATTTTGCGAATATGTCATGACCATAATATCAGCTTTGTCAAGTTTTCGAATGTTAACCGGTACATCCATCAGTTGATTTTGAGTTTTTAAAATTGACGATACATCGTTGCACGATAAATATCACCCCGATATTTTATCGGATCACGATAAGAAATCGGGAAACGATAAATATCACGATCATGATAAATATCGCAATAAAATACCATGATATCGCATCCCGATAAAATATCACGATATCGCGCCCCGATAAAACATCACGATATATTATCACGATAAATATCACAATGAAAGAAAGTGATATTGCACTCGTTCAAATATCGAATAATCGCGCCCGATGAATTATTGTGATATTGCACTGGCTAATCGTGTTGGAAAGACAGCCATTGGGTTGGCCTTCGCTTAAGCTGGAGCAAGTACGTCAACTATCAGACCACTGAAATTGAAAGAGAGAGTGTGAGAGAACTGCTGAGAATTTGAATTAGCAGATAGTAGAATAGTAAGTTTTCAAACGTACTTGCTACAGCTTCAGCGAAGGCCAACTCAACGGCTGTCTTTTTCGGACACGATTAACCGGTGCAATATCACGATAATTCATCGGGCGCGATTTTGCTACATTTGAACAAGTGCAATATCACGCACTTTTATCGCGATATTTTATCGGGGCGTGATATCATGATATTTTATCGGGATGCGATATCATGTTATTTTATCGTGATATTTATAGTGATATTTATCGTACCCCGATATCTTATCATGTCCCGATATCTTATCGTGCCCCGATAATTATTGTGCCCCGGTTATCAATGTCGGCCATGCCTAGACCTAACACCCTCTCCTACTCTCATCTTGCTCGTCGTCCGCCCACTCCCCTCCCACTGATGACTGGGCCTAGCAAAAGAAGAACGTAAAATGGGAGCGCATAGAGCGTACTGAAGGCCGTAAATCGCTAATGTTTGGACATATTTGGCTTTAGGTGCTGTAGATATGGCACACATCTTGTATTTTTAGTTTAATTCACAGATAATACAAAATATAATAGTTTATTTTTGCAAGGCGGTGTATCGCCCTCGAGAGATATCTGTCGTAATACCGAGCGTATACCGTGGAAGGAACTTTTTGGCCTTGCTATATCCGCTTTATACATGTGAAACATAGGCCTTTTGGCAGTACAAAGACAATCACTCACTATAACGTGATTCTCACAATAAGCCGTACTCACTATACCGGGCTTCTACTGTATATGACCAGTTGGAAGAATTAATCGGGAAAGTAAAGGGCAGGAAGAACCTAATAGGTATGGGAGATTAGAACGCTGTAGTAGGGGAAGGGAGGGACGGAAGTGAAGTAGGGGAGTATGGTCTGAGTGTAAGAAATGACCAGGGCAAGAAAGCAGTGGAGTTCTATAGGAGGAATAATTTAGTGATTACAAACATGTGGTTTAAACTCCACCCTAGGCATAGGTACACGTGGAAAATGCCAGGGGATACTGGAAGATACCAACTAGATTACATTATGATTAGGCAAAGATTCAGGAACAGTGTGAAGAATTTGCATAGTTTCCCAGGGGCAGATGCCAACTACAACCATAACTTGGTGGTGATGAAATGTGAGATGAGACTAAGAAGGTAGAAATTAGGAAGGAGAATAAAAAAGTGGGATGTAGGAGCACTAATTGGAGGGAAGAGGAGGGAATATCAGGAGATTGTGGATAGATGCATGAGGGAAGAGGAGGGAAGAGGAACAATAGATGAAGGATGGGAGATGATTAAGACGGGCATAAAAGAAGCAGCTGAGAAAACAATAGGAACAGTAGACGCTAGGAGGATCAAGAAACCATGGGTAAGAGTGGAAATGATGGAAAGGATCGAGGAAAGAAGGAAATGGAAAAATGGAAACACAGAGCTAGGCAAAAAGCATTATAAGGAAATAAACAACAGACTTGGGAGAGAAACAAAGAGAACAAGAGAAAAGTGGTGGATTTTCAAGAACAAAAAGGGCCAGTATAACGATAAAAGCAGAAGAAAGAAGCTAGAGCAGGTGGAGCAATTTAGCTATCTAGGTAGTGTATTGGAGGAAAAAGGGTACAGCAGCATTGAAGTGAGAAGGAGGATTGCACTGGCCAAAGAGGCTTTTACTCGTAGGCGTGAACTAAATACAGGGGCTTCGAGTAGGGAAGTGAAGAAAAGACTACAGTCAAGCCTGTTTATAGCAAAGGTGAGGGGACTGAATATTTACTTCATATTACGGAACTTCGTTATAAGTGAACCAGTTTTTCAGAGCCTCTCTTTGGCAGGGAATAGCCTTCACTTTGTTATAACCGGAACTCCGCTATAAACGGGTTTGATATAAGTGGGCTTGACTGTTGTTTAATATGGAGCGTTGCACTATATGGGGCGGAAACGTGGGCTTTGTGAAAACAAGACGAAAATAGACTTGGGACTTTTGAGATGTGGGTGTGGAGAAGAATGGAGAAAATAAAGTGGGTCGAAAGGAGGATGAACGATTAAGGAGAAGAGAGAAGGTGTGGATGGAAAAGGTAATAAAAGGGGTTGGTGTTTTGAAGAAGGTGATAAGAGGGAAGAGCGTTGGGTAAGAGGGATGGAGGGAGGAGATGAACGGGTGGCTTGGATGGAATGATGGGTGGCAGGACGTATGAGGGGGTGAAGAGGGACAACGTGTGAAATTTAGGGGGTGGGAAGAATTAAATGTCCATTCAAACCTACCTTCACTGGTAGAAAACTATTGATAAATACATAATAAGTTCCACTGGAGCAAAAGGGTTATGGTAATTATGTAACACCATTTGCAACCTAATCACGCTCTTACACTTAAAATTCCCAAAAGAGGAAGAACTATGTATTTGTTAGATGTTTTCCACTTGTGGTTGCTGTATTGCACAGCCAGCTTCAATGCTTCACTTTTAAGTGTGAGCATTTTGGTGTCAACAAGGTGTGAACGCATGCATTCTGGTGGGGAGTTGGGTGGATCGGGAGGGCGAACAATTCTTCCTATTTCGTGATGTTTAAGATCCACCGTATACATCCTGAAACTATCTCGTTCACCATGAAATCTATTTCATTCAAGAGAACCTTAATCTAAATTCTTTCTCCTAACCTCCACCTTTCATTGTCTCATTGGCAATTTACATTTGAAAAGCCTAACTTTTTTACTTTTTGCCAGCTAAGTACAGCTCCAATTATCCCTTAAAGCATAAGTAAAAAAAACTAGAAAATGAATTTATATTGGCATATACCAAATATTAACATTTTTCACATCAAAAGAGCTGCTTAGATAAAATTAACTAAAAAAACCAAATAGAATATAAAAAAGTGCATAATTAATGTTTATAACTAATATGTGGCATGTCATATCAACAACAAAGGTGAAAATAAGGTGAGATACCATAAGATAAGGTGGTTTGATATCCATAAAGAATAAACTTATAAACATCTGGACTTATATAATAAAAATTATATAAGTCCAGAGGATAATTGTCAAAATCCATTGTAAAAATGCAGGGCTTCCTTTCACATTTACCTTTTCACAGCCTGCGAGCCGAGCAGGAAACTTTTTAGAAAATTTACAAATTGGATACTTTTTATGCAAGCCACAGAGAGAGACCAACCATGGGATGTAAAAGCACATTTTCTCAAGTTTCTTACACTTATCCTGCAAATTTAACAGAGTATTTTGTACTCTTTAAAAGTTCTCACAATTAACTGAATATGACAATATGTTAAACTCAAATTTGCCAACAGAATAAAGTTCATAACAGTTTATCTGATAATAACGGAAAGAGTGGAGTAGCTGCAACTCCATCTGGAGCATGTTTCTTTTCGGCAGTGAGGCATGGAAGATGACAGCAGCGGAGAAGAAAAGGGTGGAAGCATTCGAGATATGGTGCTATCGAAGAATGATGAAGATAAAATGGATCGACCGAGTGACAAATGAAGAAGTGCTAAGAAGAGTGGGAGAAAAGAGAAGTCTGCTGAAAACATTAAAAAGAAGACGGGACAACTTAATCGGCCATATCTTAAGACACGATGGCCTGATGAAGACAATCATCGAGGGAAAAGTGAATGGGAAGAATGGAAAAGGCGTGTCTCGTATGAGTTACATGGAACAGGTCGTGAAAGAGAGGAGCTACGTCAATATGAAGAGGTTGGCCGATAGAAGAATCAACTCCCAATACAGACGTCCCAATCACCTAAGGTCCTATACTATGCCTGTGATATAATACCAGCGATATATATATTTACTTCATTCTATACCTTTTCCTCATGTTACGTTTTTATCATTTTATCTTATTGTTAAGTTTTCATACTTTTATACCTGTTACGATGGTCCCACGAAGGTTTTGCAGGTTTCCCTTCGAGCAAGTGCCGGGCCAATAATGCTCCCGACGAAAATAGGAAATAGTGAACTGCATGGTGCAACGACAGAAATGGACATATCCAGTGATTCTTCCAGAGCCTTGAAGGGGATAACTCCCAAGCAGGGCCAATGGCCATTTTTATTTACTGTTATCATTTATTTGTTATGTTTTTTGTTAAGTTTTGTATATATTCTTTTTATGTCCAATAAACACCTTGAAATCAAAATCGAAATTGAAGAATTGAGTGGAGGGCTGCGTCAAACCAATCCTAGGATTGTTGATCCTTGATGATGAACAGTTGATCACGCTGCCTTACTCGTTGAAAGAGTCAAGGACCGTCAGGTGAAACGGAAAGGGATTGCATGTGCGATAGGTTGGAGCGAGTCGAGGGAAGGAGAGTTTTCACGAATGCCACCTCACTCACCTCTGATTGGCCCCAAAGCAGCGTCCTTGGCCAGAGCAGTCAGGTCGCTGCCCGAATAGCCCTCAGTGAGGACGGCCAGCCGCCGCAGCTCTTCAGGCGAGAGGGGGCAGGCCCCAGTGCTGGTCCCGTGGCCGTTCTTCTTCAGGAGCCTCTCCAGCAGGTGGATTCGGGTGTCCGTGTCGGGCAGAGCCACGTAGATGCGCTTGGGGAAGCGCCTCAGCGCGGCCTCGTCCAACTCCTGCGGCCTGTTGGTCGCGGCCATCACCAGCAGCCTCTCCTCGGGCTTCGAAGGCAGCCCGTCAAACTCTACGAGAAACTCCGTCTTGAGTCGACGACTTGCCTCGTGCTCTCCCTCGCGACGCTCTGACAGCAATGAGTCAACCTCGTCAATAAAAATTATCGACGGCTGTTGAGAGAAAGAGACATCATCCTTGAAACATTTCCTAAATCCATCACTTGAGAATTGTAATCCCAAAGGAGCTCTTTTTCTTACATAATGCCTTAACCCTTTGCGGTCCAACGTCGAGGCTGGCTCGACAGGCCTAGCTCTAGCAGCAGGTCCAACGTCGAGTTGAGCTCGACATCAGATGGCGCTGCGATTATGCACATTTTATGTAAGGTGCTGCTATCTTATGTCACATTTGTGAACTTCTAATACCTAATGAAGCCTTTTCACCTATTTTGCAAATAGTATTTCTTTCAGCTACTACTTGAATTCCACAAAAAAAAATTAGACCGCAAAGGGTTAAGATCTAGAAACTAGAACTCTCAGCAAGTGAGCCAAAACATCAAGTGCATCACACACATTGCAATCACATTTAAAAGATCGAGTTTAGCCCACCAACATTTCCATTTCAGCAAACAAATTCCTAATTTGAAGGCTAAATTTATGGGGCAGAGAGAATGTTCTTCTGGATTTAAAAATAATTATAAATTTATTGTTCGGCTGGCCATGTGACATAGATCTCGTCAATAGATTAAAACAATAGTAGCAAGAATAATATACAATATTATACACTATTATACACAGAGTGGGCATAAACATATATGATGATACTGTATACAATGCAATCTTATAAAAGCAGAAAAATTTTGCATACAAAAAAACACATCTGGTTAACATGTAAAAGAAAAAATAGACGTATATGGGTCATTTCATGTCAATTCGACCAGGTGATTACCCTTAGTATCGCTGACTTTGACCAAATTTGCCATAACGGCTCCATTTGATAAGAAAATTAAAACTCCAAAACAGTTTTGCAAAAAACTCAACTGCTTCTGAAATATTGCAACGTTGCTAAATTCGAATTCTGCAAAAGTTACTACACATTTTACTTTTATATCTCAGAGACTTTTTAATCTACAGACGTGCTTAATGGCTTATTTTAAATGCCTTGAATTGGACAAATATAATAAGGGATTATATGTGAAATGTAAACAATTTTATTAAGTTTATAACAATTTTAAATTTTCAAATAGATTTTTGACGATGTACCTATAACTTCAACTTTGCTCATTTTTTTATATGCTGTAGACACAACCCTCTCCTCTACAAATTAGCAAGAGGTTGCCAGAAGTAATATTTCATTTAAGAAAGAAAAATATTTTTGAGTGAAGGTGTAACGCCCGCAGGTCACTGCGGCCCACCGGCTGATGGCCGACCGTATGGTACTCTGTTGTCTTCAGATCTCAGTAACTTTCTCATTCATCTTCTTCTCAACAATTTTAAACCGTATACCAACTCTTTGCCGGTGCATATCGCTATTTGCTTTGCCCAGGTGTGACCACAGGTCTAGAATCTATGAAGAGTGGCACCTGGCCTTCATAGCGGCCAGCCTCGGACAACAAATTGTCTTGTCTCCAGCTCCCAATGCTACTAATTGTTTTTACATTTTATAAATTGATATTTACTGGATCTAAAGAAATGTTTCATCCAATGATTTCAAAGTCTTTTTCAAACAGCTTAATGATTTTGTTCCTGGGCGTACCGATTCCCAGTTTTCTTCTCAAGATGTCATTAGTACCGCTTTCTTTCATGGCACTAATACATGCCTCTGACTGAGACCCTTAAGATGTATTTCCTATTGTCTTTCCTATTGTTATGCCAAATTTGGTCAAAATCGGTTACCAAAAGGGTCATATTTGCCAATTTTCTGGTCGAATTGGATGACCCATGTGTATATATAATTAAAATTTAAAGATACATTTAGAGATTCTCACCAATTTACTTAAGGAAGTAAAGACAGAGACAAGACGAAGTTATAAGTAAGTCGAAGAAACTAGCTTCCTACCAAATACATACTTCCTGAAATTGTAGGCTGAACACATTTCCAATGAGCTAGCTAGCAATAAAAATTACACCATTTGCCGTTGTTTCAGAGATGACGGGAGCGGGAACATCGTCCATGTGGCATTCACTCTTACGCTTGGACTGAGGTGGTGATATATAAGCCCACTAGCCCCCAGCATTCTATTCATTGATAATATTGCTGTGGGAATTCAGTAATAAATCACAATTAAACAACGTAACATGGGTATCAAATGTGTCATTCGAGGACAAAGAAAGCCGTGACCACAATGCCGAGGGCAAATCACAACACTGTGCACCACTGCACCAAGGTTAAGGAAAATATGCAAAGGGAAAGCCAAGCACCAAAAGCTCTATCTCAACCATAACTGATAACACGATATTCACTGTAAAATGCCTGGTCCTTAAAGATTTCTGTTGTTTTTCAAGTCTGTTCTCACAATTAAAGGTATTTCAGACTGAAAGGAAAGGTTTAACTTTCCTTCCACTGAGGTGGCTTAACATCCCATGTGACAAACGGCACTGTACCCAAATGCACTCCAAAAAAGACTCAGGCAGGGGATAGTTCACCAATGTCTCCCGCTGCCAGGATTTGAACCCAGACCCTTGGGATGAGCGGCCAGTGCTCTAAAAATTACACCAACCCATCTCACTTATAAGAAATGTATTTAAAAAAATACTAAGCCTCAAACTAGTTGCCCAATGATCTTCATGGAGACCTATCTAAATTGTATCAAAAACCAGAGATGGGTCGAATAGCAAATTTCTCGAACTAAAATATCAAATTCAAGTATTAAATCATAGCTCGAATACTAGAATTGCACATTCCATATTAAATATTCTACATATGTATTTGATGTCTACATTACACATTGAGTACCAGTTCCGTTAGGACTGTGGCTATGAAAAAAAAAAGTCATGCATTATGTTTAAAAAAATCACTATATTTATTCAAAATAGTCTCCCTCTGAATCAATACATGGCTGAAATCGATTTAAAAGTGCTTTGAAACAGGGACTGTAGTTCTTTTTTGGAACTGCATTTAGTACTGGAGTACAGATTTCTTCAATGCCCTTAATGGTTTCGTAACGGTGTCCTTTCATTGCCAACTTCAATTTGGGGACCAACGAGAAGTCTGCTGAGGCCAAAACCCTAAATACAGTGGGCAATCCAGGACTATGATCCCTTTTCTGGCCTGAAACTCACGTACAATCTTCGCTTTTTGGGCTGAGGCTTGGTGGTGGAGGATCAACGAGGAACCTGCCTCTCAGTATTCTTGTCTAATTCAACGAATTCTCACCCACAAGCAATGGAGGATGCTGAGATAATACTCGGAATTAAAGGTTTGTCCTTCTGGTACAAACACCTTGAGAATGTTTCTTTTGGAATCGAAGAAAACTGTTAGCATTATCTTCACACGACTCTTCTGCATGCCCACTTTCTTTGGTTTCGGCTTCTGAGGACTCAACCACGCTACACTTGGCCACTTTGTAAGAGTTGCATATTGAAAACACCATGCCTCGTCTCCAGTTACAATCAATTTCATGAAATCAGTGTCACTTTAGTAGAAATCAGATTTGCCTAACTTAAAACAAAACTTGGTGTTGCCTTGCTGCTCCACCACCAATTTCCAACAAGTGTCAGACACATACTGTTAAATTCGCAGCCAGAATACATGCTGTAAACCATACTAGCGCTTTGACCTTCTACACGGCTGTTACAGAAACTTCATAATGCCATAACTCACCATGAGATAGCATTGCAGTGTGGAATTTTAAACAAGCAGTCTTATCGGAACTGGGACATACTGTACAGTAAAATGGTATACTCAATAAAGTTAAAACAATCAACTCCTTAATTTTTAAAATTAAGTCCAATGAATGAGTCAACGGGAATGAAATAGTCATCCGTCATGGCGGTCCCATGACGTGGACCACCATGGGACTGCCGCGGCAACAGAGGACCAATGGTTACCGTGGTTGCCATGGCAGTTCCTTGGGATCACTGCAGAAAAATTCACGATTTTTACAAAAACTGCAAATAATAATATGTATAAGGAGTTACTATATCTCTAAAGGATATTCAAAGTCATAAAACTTTTTTTTTTAATTTGGTCCTGATGGCATCTTTTGAAAATTCATGTCGGCGCTGAACGTGTTAAAATTTTGTTGACCCATGGACAGTGTCTTTGGAAAGGATGAGGAAGTGCCATTGATTGTGTGTTGATTTGCTGTTGTGTAAATTTTGTGTGATGCCTTTATATTGAGCTTCTGGTACCTCAATAAGGTATTTATTATTACATTTTGTCGTATGTTGATGGTTTCCGGCATAACCTGTAGAAGTGGTTGGATTTGGTGTTTTACAGGCCTTTTTGTCGAAGCAGATTTTCTGAATGAAACAGATAACTTCGTTTTCGTTCACAGAATAGTTACTGTACTACCTAAGTTTCGATTATGCAGCGTATGTAAATATTCTGTATGGAAAACCAAAGTTAACTGCCTTGTTACATTATTGTGTTGATTATCGCTACTACTATGAAAACTATTTCACGTTTAAATCTAGTATGCTACAAATCTACATTAATGATTACCAGTAGACCATAAATGGCAGACATTTGAACCTTATGCAGACCAAATGTAGACGTTAAAATTAGAGTTACATTAGATCTATTGCAAACTTTGTGCTCTCAGGGTAGCGTCCTAGGTAGAGAAAAGGACCACATGCCCCAATGCTGACGATCTCTTTCATTTTTTATGTTCCCCTAAATGCCTTTGGTGTGGCATGAAGTCATATAATTGATATTCTAATATGGAAAACACTAACGGTGATACTTAAAATGCCTAATCTGTGAGAATTCCATGCCCTTTCACTAAGACCAACAGTGCTGTCTGCTCCAGCAGTCCAAAATTATCTTACCACCATAACAGTAAATTTTTCACATATTTACGGTCAGACCAAAGATCCACGGGTATTTCATTTCTTTCGCCACTGAAAGCATATCTGAAATCTGAAACTAAGGGTCCGAATCCAAGATAACGATCTGAAACACAGGCAAGGATACGGTTCCAATTCCGGATCCGGCAAAAAACCTGGATCCGTCCATCACTAATTATTACAAATGTATTTATGAGCGTACCATCATAACATAAGCTCTAAAATATTGTTTAATGCTCTAAAATGTATTAAATGCATTTTTCCATTTGTAATTATGACAAGCATAATTTACAGAGAATAGGTTGTGTAGTAATTATTATTTGATGACAACTTTTAAGCCATGTTTCCTCAAATTTCACTTCCTATTTTCACAGGTCCGGATTGTTGGTTATCGAACGAGAAAATCCTGTCAATTGGAAAGTGGAAAAGCACAGCAGTATTTGTGCGAAATGTAGGACTACGGAAACTGAGGCCAAATTCAGCTCGTCATTCACCCAGCCTTATTTTGAACGTTACCATTCGTCAGGCTTAGTGCTACAATGCATATACAGTAGAACCTTGTTATAACGTTACTTGTTGTAACGTAAAATTTTATATAACATCAACCGAAGGAAGGAACCAACGAAAACCCTATGTTTGCCAATGTAAAAACCTTGATGTAACGTAAAATTTGATGTAACGTTATAACATAAAGCCATTGAGGCACCACCAGACGTCTTCATTTCATTATTACGCAAACCATTAGTTCCCACATCGGGTGTGGAAGGCGCTGGAGTGATGTCGTGCGGGGAATACCACCCGATTCAAATATGCGTATGACTATTTCATTAATTGAATTTTGGAAGAATTGAGAAAACTGAACCCATTGAATGCGATAAAGGTTCTTAAAATAACATAACCGGGGGTAACTGTTCCAACTAAAACACATTTTAGAGGTTAACTCAAATTATCACTTAAACAGGAGAACTTGCACGGTAAAGAGCGCAGCATTAACAAACAAAACACTGGAAGAGGGAAATACCACGAAGCCGTTAAGCTAGACATATATTCAAAGTACACCATTCACAAGGCATATTGCCAGCTCAAATACGCATTAACAATGTTCTCGGATAAGTGATTTTTGTTTCATGGTGGAAGCTTCTTAAATGTGCATACATTTTTTCTCCTACGTATTTCCGACTCCGAGCGAACTTCACGTTTAGCAACTCTTGAGTTATTGGTGAAATGATGAACCAAGTTACAATCAAAAACCATCTCAAAAAAATCACAATGAATACTTCATATTATTTATTTACAGCTTACTCCACGACGAGTTGACGTCCATGAGTTGACAATGTGAGCGGAACAAAGCCATACCAACCGTACGACCATGGATGCGTACGACTTAAACGCTAGTGGGGATTTGTGATGTGTTTTGCTACTCAGTTGCATATAATTGCATGGAATATCCATTAACGAACGATTGTATTTAAGATCGCTTCTCAACAATTGGCATGGATGAATCACTGGTTAAGTGAGCTTCTTAAATGTGCATACATTTTAACTCCTATGTATTTCCGACTCCGAGCGAACTTAACGTTTAGCAACTCTTGAGTTATTGGTGAAATTATGAACCAAGTTACCATCAAATACTTACCATCTCAAAAAAATTACGATGAATATTTCGTATTATTTATTTGCAGCTTACTCCACGACAGGAAACGGAATAGCCCTATACCACGTAATTATAACTCGAATTGATTCTTATGTGAAATTCTCGCGTAATTTAGTTTAGATTGTAAAGGTTCGCTGAGACACGAAAAAGAAGATAATATGATACCCTAGCTGTCATGGTACTTGATATTGCGACCCAAAACATAAAATGATACCCTAGCCGTTTAAAAACATTTTATGAGGCGAAGGTATCAAATTACTAGGCTTGCAGCAACAAATTGTGGGCTCTCCGTGGTCGTATCATTTTCACCTGTTTTTTTACCATTGAGCTGACAATGTGAGCAGAACAAAGCCATACCAACCATACAACTTAAGCTACGTTTTCATGAGGCCGTTTTTGCGTTGCGTTGACGCTGCGTTGTGCGGCAGGAAAATACCCTGTTTTCATGTCACCAGCAGCGCCAGCAGCAACGCACCAAAACATATGACGGTGCGCGGTGCCCTTCAGCTGCGGCAGCTAGAATTACGTACACATGTACAAGAACGTTTCTCCCACAGTTGCCCGAGAGTACGTACATGTACGTTTGCCGCAGCTTAAGGGGACAGTGGGGATTTGTGACAACGTGCTCTGCTACTCAGTTGCATATAATTACGTGGAGTGTCCATTAACGAGCAATTGATCGGTTTTAAAATCGCTTCTCAACAATTGGCATGGATAAATCACTGGTTAAAAGACCTCGGAGGGTTATTTCTCTGATGGAAAAGTTACAAATGATAAATGAGTATGACAAGAAAGAAAAAAGTATGAGTGACATTGCCCGAACTTTTAAAGTGCCGGTTTCTACCTTGTCCAGCATTTTAAAAAATAGGAAAAACATTGAAGATGCGGTGGAGGAAGGGAAGTCATTGAAGCGAAAAAAACTTAGAGGAGCAAAGTTTGAAGACTTGGAGCGGGCTCTGTTCGAGTTTTTTATGACGTGCCGGGAGGCAAAAATTCCAATTGGTGGCCCTATTTTAATGAAAAAGGCAGACGATTTAGCAGATGAATTGAAAATTGACAATTTTAAGGCTTCTTCAGGATGGCTAACCAATTTTAAAAGTAGGCATAATATTACATGCTTAAGAGAATGCGGCGAAGAAGAAGATGTGGATATGGCTGCAGTTAATAACTGGCACAGTGCAAATATGTCAATACTTAGTGCATACGATCCAGACAATATCTTCAACTTCGATGAAATGGGACTTTTTTATAAGGCTTTGCCAGACTCTACCCTTGCTTTGAAGGGATCTAAGTGCCATGGAGGGAAAAGGAGCAAGGTAAGAATCACAGTAGGTCTCTTGTGTAAATCAAACAGGGAGAGAAAAACTAAAGCCCGTGATCATTGCAAAACATAAGACCCCAAGATGCCTGAAACAAGTAAATATGGATGGGCTTCCTGTATACTATGAGTTCAATAGCAAAAGCTGGATGACCAGAATTATTTTTGAGAAAACAGTGCAACGTATAAACAGAAAAATGGCCTGTGAAAACAGAAAAATACTTCTTGTGGTTGATAATGCCAGCTGTCATAAATTGGAAAACAACTTTTCCAACATTCGTATTCTGTTCCTGCCTCCAAATTCAACAAGCAAATCGCAGCCATTAGATAAAGGCATAATACAAAATGTGAAATGTTCATACCGTAAAGAGCTTGTAAGAAATCATCTACGATGGCTCGGTGAGTTTTTATCACTTTCATTTCATAGAATGTTAGTAATATTTTTATGGGCTGAATCCACTGTGAATTCATTTTTATTATATGCAGCCAGTGTATTAATATATATAAAAATTATTTGGCAGAGATGGAAAAAAGAAATGTCACTTATGTTGAAAATTTTCACTTACCTTTCTCAACCAATTTTTATGTAGCTTGGGTTGATGTAAGTTGTGAGTCACTAAGGGTACCTAGTTAATATTATTAAATATGTCATCATTCATGAGTATGTTATTAACTTATGAGTAATGATGTTTAATGTTGCTTTGAATTTTCCTAATTTACTATACATGAATCAATTTCCACCTAAAACAATTGTTTTCTCATCAATGGGCTATGAAGACTCAGGGTTCAAAAAAGAGAATGTTCCAAACTGGACACTACTTCATTCAATTAGAGCATTGGATGCTGCATGGAAGTCAGTAACGACAAATACCATCTCAAATTGTTGGCGTGCAGCAGGATTTAAAAGTGACACAGTAGATGCTTCAGATTTGGAGGTAACAGCATGTTCTCCTTTCTTAGTATGAACCCATTCTATTCAATGATCAATATTTAAATGAAGATAGGTTATGTAGAGTTTTAATGAACTTTTTAAGTAATTTGATCAATTGAATTTTGTACAGTCAAGGGATATTAAGGGTAGGAGTTGATGGTATTCTTAAACATTTTAGAAGTGGTGGTAAATGGTGATGTAGGTGCTCATATTTCAAACTTTCCAACAGATGGAAGACGAAACAAGCAGATGTCAGAGAATGGGTCTGTGTAGTGAATTTGATGATTATACAAACAGAAGTGATGGAAAAAACAATGGTGCTAAATTTCAAGATTATTTGAACATTGATGATGATATCTTGTTGTATGAGACAAATGTCACAGATGAAGTTGCAGAGGGAGAAGAGGATAATCAACCTGGCTCATCACATGGAATTGGAGAAAGCGATGATGGAGAAGATGAGGGTGATGTACCCCTTGAGCCACCCAAACAAAAAGACCTTAAGATGGCCTTAAGCACCCTTCATGAATTTTTTGTGACAAATGAAGTGGATGAAGACTTTTTTTGTCATTTAAAATATATTGAAAAAACAGTTGTAGACACTCTGGAAAAATCTAAAGTTCAGAAAAAGATAACTAACTTTTTCAGAAAGGAATAATTATTGTGTCAATGCACATTAAGAAGATTATTCATGTTCATTTTTATGATGATTATATGTTTTGTATTGATTTTCATTTATCACTATGTTGAATCTTTTAAAAGTAAATAAATAGTTGAAGGATGAAATCTTTTATCAATTTTGGTCTATAATTTATAAAACTATTACTATCTAATATTCTCATTAGAATGGAGGCCAGTAATACTTGGGTAAGGAGAAATAAGGGGAAGGTACGGTGTACTGAAGGAGGATGACCAGAGGGGTACTAAACATGGTAGAGGAAGGAAGTAAGTTATTGAAACAATTCAGGAGTGGGCAGATGGTGTAAGTAACAACAGATGATGGATACTGAAGACCATGATATAAGGGAAAACTTTGGGTAAGCTTGGAGGTGGTAAGCAATAGAAGAGAAACATAGATGCCATGAAAGTGAAAGGAAGTATGTATACATAGTAACGGAATGAACAGAGTAAGACAAAAAGATTTTTTGGTGAGTCAATTCATTGATAAACGGTTTCCTGATATTTCGTTCAAACCTTTCTTAACCAAAAGGATACTTCCAGGGCTTCAAAATTTACCGAATGAAAATTATGATGAAATCTTGTTATAACATAATTTGTTATAGTGTAAAGGCCCATTTCACACCCCCTTGCCTTTACGTTATAACAAGGTTCTACTGTATTGCCAAATTTATTGGTGGCAAGAGGGTGAATTTGCCACTGCGTGGGTCATACAAAGCGCACTGTAAACTAGCAGCTACCACTTACAATTCTGGACTGCAGGTGCACTCTCTTTTGCACATTATCATCATCAAGGGTCAACAATCCTAGGATTGGTTTGACGCAGCCCTCCACTCGATTCTTCTATCGGCCAACCCTTTCGTACTGACGTAGTTCCTCTCTTTCACGTCCTTTTCGACCTGTTCCACGTATCTCATACGAGGCCTGCCTTTTCCATTCTTCCCCTTTCACTTTTCCCTCGACGATTGTCTTCATCAGACATTTGTGTCTTATAATGTTGCCCATTAAGCTGTCCTGTCTTCTTTTTAAGGTTTTCAGCAGACATCACTTTTGCACAAGGCATTGAAAGGGAGGAGTGAGGGAGTACCTACGTATTGGGCCACCACCGATAGGAAGGCTCGACTAAGGTCCAAGGGTAGATTAGAATTGCCTCAGACGTCAAGGACCAAACTGTTATGCTGGGCTCATATTACTCGTAGGTAATACCAACAATAGTTTACAAAATTCACAATAAATAATTTGTTTATTAATAAAATAGGTAAACCAGCGAGCAATATTGCCTAGCAGAGGCACTTCATGGAGAGTTGGTGGAAGAAGTGGACAAAAAAAATGGATTCCTTCCTGCATTCTTTAGCTTAAGTATTTTGAAACCAAAGAGTGCAGAATTATCTTAAATCAAACATCTGACTATTTCTGCCAAGTGCCAGGGTAATCACATGTAACTGGCACAGATGATTGCCAGTTTGTCATATGGAGTCCTTGTGGAATCCTTGTTGAAAAAATTGGTAGAAATGACAAGTTTTGGGAAAATAAAATGGAAACAAAACTCAGGGATGTCTATATGGATTGCCTTTTTCCAGGAATTTAATGCTTATTTCCCGAAAAATAAAATATTTATGGAAGAAATAGTGCTATTATTTCATTTCATTAGTTATAGTCCATTTTCTTCTTTCAGAGTTCTTCCCTTGGGCTTTTCATTGACAGAATAAATATATTTTACTGAAGTCTATTAAAATTATTTTAAACAGTTTACACTTGCAATTATGAATGTAATTTATTTTTTTCTCGGTCCTATTTAATTTATTTAATTTCCGGACAAACTTTAGTTGGAGTTGCATTCGTATTGGAAAAATTTTGGAATAAAGGAATGAAGTCACAGTCAGGAGAAGAATTTTACTTCTGTACTGAAAATAAATAGCCCTGGATATTTTACTTGGTAGTGGGGGTGGACTAAATCAAATACCAGATACCGACATGTAACGTTTGTGTGAGATGAGTAGCAAAGATAGATATGTAGCTGCCATGAGGAAGACGAATCACTAGTAAATAAAGATTCCCTCAATCTTCATCCAAGGGGTCCAGTGATGATGTGTGATGCAATAAGATATAAGCAAAACATTTGGACCGGTGGTCACTCACTGGTGACTGACTAAATAAGCAACGCCCCATACACCCCTCAAAGATGACCCCCTCCCCCCAGTAAAGTTACCCATCCCACTGAAACTGAAGCGGTGGCTCTGGAACTAAAACCCTGAACTGTTGAATAGGATTAAACACCCTTAACATATAAAGCATGGTTATTTTACTGGGACAAATTTGGTTTGGTCCTCCAAACAAGCTCAAGAGGTAACAAAATCGTGCTAGCCACAAGTATTTACATGCACTGAGATTCAGACCTGAGGAAATGAATGTGTGAATATGGAAAATGTACTACCGTATTTACTCGTGTAAGCCGCGCCCTCGTGTATCCCGCGCACCCCTATTTTCAGGCAAGCTCGAGAGGAAAAAAATTATTTCCATCAAAAAATTATATTTTTGTCCTTGAGTCTGCATCATTTTGTCATAACATGCACGTCTGTCACGGCCTCTTTTACTGTGCATCTGTTTCTCGTAGCATCTCACAGTAATCACAGTTACATACGATCACATCATCCAGCTATAAAAATGGCATCTGTTCAATATAACATCCAGCTGAAATAATTGCAGAAATACATACAATTTCAACCCGTGATTGCTCTATTATTACGGAAACTCGCTGGCACATCAACAAATAAAAGTAGAATACCATCCGTAGCTGATAGCGGTGGCCTCGTCTGCTCTCTACGCAGTAGCTGTGGACTGGGACGATTTAACAACACCGGAAAGTCTTGGGAGCACACGGAAAAACTAATGTCAGTGTAATACCAATTGTAATTCTTATAAAACTAAAGAAAAACACTTTTGCGGAAATAGGATCATAAATCACTAATGAATATTCATATTGTGACTTCTCATGTTTAGTTTTCGTCAGTTTTTTCGTAGATTCAGACACACCGTATTTCCTTCCTGAAGCTCGATTTCCTATTTTTCGGCATCGCTCATAATATGCAGTTTTGTACTCACAGGAAACGATCGCAATTTGACATCAGAAATCATTTTTAGGGTGATAATAGCAAATTATTTTAAAATGGTAAATGATCGAATCGAACTCGTTTACCACCCTTAAGCACGGAGCAGAAAGCACGGATAGTAAAAAGGTATAATCTCTAAGCATACGACTCTTGCCACTATGATACAAATTTTGTTGTGTCTTTGTTATGTAGCTTTAATGTGTAAGCAAAAGGAACTAGCTATCTATTGCGTAAAAATGTTGCCACAGATGCGTGTTACCGAAACCAACTCCGCTTACAAGTTTGAAAAGACGTAAAGATGCCACCCCCCTTGCGGCAGCTTATAGGATACAATGTAGATTTAAATACATATCAGTGCTACAATGTGTTGTCATATGTACTATCAATACACGATAAATCTATTGCTTTGTCAAGTGGTGTTTCTGATCTAGCATTTTTTCAAGTACCGTTGTACGCTCAGACTTTGTCAAACACTGATTTTTATTACTAATTACTTCAAAATTTCAGAATACTTTACAATATACGATTTACTACTAGACCATACTTACCAATTAATGTCGATATGTTCACAAAATGCGAAACTTAGGAGAAATAAAAACAACAGGAATTTGAGGAAAAATGGTGCACAGCTTACACGAAAATCTGGAGGATTCGTGTAAGCCGCGCACCCCCATTTTTTCACCGGCGTTTCGAGAAAAAAGGTGCTCGGCTTACACGCGCAAATACGGTATTTAGGCAAGCCCTAACATGAGTGTGCTGTAACTAGAGGACTACTTGCATCAGTACTCTATCTTACTTTTACTTTTCAATATTTCAGGCATCTTATGAGGGAGCCCTATTCTTAAATAGGGCAATGATTACGGGAAAATTCTCGACTTTTTCTACTCACACAGGTGAGATAGTGATCTGCTTCACTCAAAACAGTTGCAATAATATAAATAGCTCAAAATACCTTGGAGGTACTATTTCTCATAACTGTATACAACGGAAATAATAGTCTTATTCCATGTAGCTATACAAGGAAGACAGGACCACATACATCTTTCTACTGCATTCTAATCAAAACAAAAAAAAATATTGCTTCCATCATTATTTCATGAGGAAAATTCACTGAGCCTGAAACATTACTGTGTTGTGTTTTTGCTTGGCATTTTAGGTGTTGTGCTTAAGCCAAAACATTGAAATAAACACAAGAACACCATTAGAACTTAAGACTGACCATGGTCCACACATACCTGCAGCTCCCTAGCAACAGCAAACAGTGCCCGGACCAACTTCTCTCCCTCGCCGACGTACTTTGAAGTGAGGCTGGCGGCACTGATGCTGAAGAATGTGGCATTCACCTCGGTTGCAACGGCACGGGCCAGGAGGGTCTTGCCGTTGCCGGGCGGGCCAAAGAGGAGGAGGCCCCTGGCGGGGGCCCTCAGGCCCGTGAACAGCTCTGGGCGCAAAGCCGGCAGCACGGCCATTTCCTGAAGGGCCTGCTTCCCACTCTCCTGGCCCGCTATGTCACCCCACTCGACAGGGGGGCCACCCTCCAGGACTTCGTCTAATATCAACTGAGGGGAGGAATTTAAATACTTGAAGAACTGCCCTGCACACACGACTCTATCAAACACAGCATCAGAAACTGCCACAAAGTAGTCCACATCAGAAATCATCAGGGTTTGCAATAAGGGGAGGAACCACTGTCTCAGGCCGTGTTCCAATCCACAAGGGTGTGCACTACGCTCTTGCACCCTCAAGCTCTTTCTTGTACTTTCACCCTTTTCTGCACTTACTTGCTCTATTCCGACATTAGCGCCATGGACAATTCACAACACATATTATTACTTAACAAGGCATTAATTGAAATATCCAAGAACAGCTTAACATGCTGTTTATTTCTCGTTAAACAAATTTTATCAATGTAAGATCCATTACGAATATATCAATACAGTCCAGTTATGAAATCCGAAGAAATTTACATAAATGATTGTATGCATGAAATTTGAATAATAACTATGTAAATAAAGATTTACATTCATTAAAAATGACGGGCATGATTAGTTGTACCCTATACTACTCTTGATAAGTAGAGAGCTTTAGTATAAACAGTACGTACCTATCTGTCAGTAATATTAAATTTGATGCCTGGATATGGACTTTTTACATCAAATACTCTGTTTTCTCTTCTTTCGTGTTGCCAATTGCTAATCCATGGACATACAATTGTATGGCTAGTTAACTTTCAATACTTGAGATGGTCCGGCATTCATTTACCAATGAGTAAGAAGAACCTAATAATTATTTCAGCATGTAAAACACGTAAGTTCCACTTCGTTGCCGTAGTCCTCACACCATAGAAAGTAATAAATACTCTTTAATTTCGTGAGCCCCATTTATGCCGTACGTTAACGTCATTTTACACTAAAATACTTCTTAAATACATTATAATATACTGTTCACAACTTCCTTCGCCTTAAGAAAGTTTATCTGCAACCATGTTGTTTACTTTCATTAGAACTATTCTATTTCGTTAAAATTTTACTCGTGTTCCCGAAATATATGAAGTTCTCATGACACACAAACATCAAATAATAATAGTTTGCATAGTAGAAATCCGATTCATCATCCATTCTCAACAATTTTGTCTCCTGAATCTCCTCTGTTATTATCGTAGCGTGCAAAAGGGAGCATGGACGTACCCTTACGTGCACTAGGCCCGGGCGCTCTTCTTGATGTGCTCTGAAACGGATTGTAACCGCACTACGTGATGTCACATCCGAAAGTTGACAATCGAAAAGAGCAGGTAAGAGTTCGAAGGGTGCTTAGTGACGAATTGGAACACGGCCTCAGAGTTGTCATATTTCCATTCTGGGCTTCATATTTTCAGATGACACGAAAAAAGCCCATCAACTTTGAATCATTGGCTAGCGTAGGCCTATGATTTAACGAAGAAGTTAAAAAAAATATTTATAAATTTAAATATTTCAAACTTAGCAACAATTTTAGACAACTTTAAAATGAATCAACACTAAGCATCAACATACAGTAAAATTGATATAGCATTATAAAAGTTACCCATTAATTATTCAGCTTTGAACATAAGCAGTAACTGTAAGATTGCTAATTATAATGTTAATTAGCAAAGCAATCAACAGGATTTCACTCATCCGTCAAAAAGCAAAGATTAATATCTCAAGTATTTTTTTTAATGTCATGATATGAAACTGTAAAAAAATCGGCTGGATTAAATAGCAAGCATCAAGGGATGGTCTTTCTAATGGTTATAAACCAAAAAAGAGGAGTTCAATGCTCCCATTTAGAGATGGCTAAATTACCACAATTTTCAATTGAGGTAAATTACCGCGGTATATTACGGTAATTTTTTTAATTACCGTAATTTTCCGGTAATTTTAAGTTTTGAGCTGCAAATCCTTATCAGAGGACCCAAAACGAAATCAAATAGCATTGAGATATAAATGCCGACGCATATATCAAACATATCATGACGTTTATGTACTACAACCCATTAAAAAAATTATAACGAAGTTGGCAGCAACACGCAATTAGCCTCTCTTTTGTCACACCATGAGAAATTTTCATTCCAAAGACATACCTCTGCGCAATGTGCATTTGTTATTTTACTCTGAATTAATCATGGACACAATGTAAACAAAATCATTTTAGCTACTTAATTTATAATAACACCCATTCCAATGGTTTCTTTGTGAGGAAGAAATTTTCTGAAAAAGAACTTTTCTGAAAATTACCATTTATTACGGTAATTTTCAGGGGTGTTGGTAATTTACGAAAAATACAGTGGTAATTTACAGAGTTGCCCATCTCTACTCTACCTGAGCCAATTTGGGATCAACCCCTTTCAGGGCCAACGAGGCTGCAGACGCAGGGTTGGACGAGGACGCAGCTGCTGCAGCTTTCCGAGTGGTCCCAGGGGTGCCGCTGCCTCGGTTCAATCCAGAGTTCACGCTCCCAGGGCGACGAATAGGCGAACTGCTCGGGCCCTAGAATTTCACAACGACCATTTACACAAGCACATTTGAACTCAGCACATAGCATTCTGTCCAAAAGATATCTCCCTGGACCACAAATTATTTCAGGGTCAGCCCAAGTCTACGACACAACCAATATAGCGTGCGATTAAGGAAGAATTACATAGTTTTCCAGTTCAGTGACAATGTAGTTTATTTTGATCGTCTCCTTAAAGAGGCCGTAGAAATCAGGCTGGAAGATAACTCATTTAATCGAGATTCTGGGTACATCATCGGCAGAGAATGGAAACCGTTAATTCGAAAGATAACGGAAAAAAGGAGACAACAATGCCCCCCGGATGAGACGGCTATATGAGCAGGCGGAATGCCCTGCAAGCTTTATTGCTCTGAATAAACGATGGAGGAGTATCCTGTCGAAACGCCAGCAACGCAAAATCTTACCCGCTGGAAACCCGAGAATTATTTATAAATATATTACTCTGTTAATGACTATTTAAATGATTGCTTGTAACTCACTGGATCTACTCTTTGTTTGGTACCGTGTTTTGTGCATTTTTCTACATTTGGACGTGTCTTATATCCATTTCTATGCGATCATTGGACAAATAAAATTATCCATCTATCTATCAACAAGGCACGAAGCCCTGGGGAGCAGCTACATACATAGGGGGGGGGATGGCCAGGGGGGAGGCACACACTCACCGACAGCTGCCGCTTGATGGCTGGAGGGGTGGAGGTCAAGGGCTTGGGACGGCTGGCCCCACCAGCGCTGGCTGAGTGCGACCTCGAGCCCATGCTCCGTGGCAGCGTTTGGCTCTTGTGGGCATAGCTCACGTTGTTAGTGCCCCCGATGCCAGAGGCTGCACTGCCAAACCTCTTGCCAGAGAAGGCTATTCGACGACCTGAAGCTTGGTCAGAAAGGAAACAGTGGCTGTTATTACAGCAGTGCCACTCACCTCAGCAGTGAGTCAATTCGTTGGTGCAAGTTCACCATAATACAGCACATTTTGTCTCTACAATTACTGGAGAAACTCCCAAGAACAACCATCATTACATACTTGTACCATTTAGAAATACTGGTGCATTTCTATTACTGTAGAATAAAATAAGTATTCACTCAGCAAGGGTTTTCCCACGAAAAAGGCATGAGGTCATTAATTTTGAAAGGATTTGACTTTAAATAATTTCCTGTAGCCTGCATTTCGAAAGGAATAATTTTATAGCAATTATTAGTATAGACTATTTAATTAATCTCTGGGTCATTAAGTGTATGGAAGGCAGCGGATGAAAATGAATTGTCTGAATGAGGTGACAAAGTAGAATTAATGAGGTGACATAGTAGAATTAATATTAATCTTGGCTTCATTAACTTCTCACAGAAACTGTTCACCTTTGTACAGAATGAAGAAATAATGAAGAAGAGTTTGGCCGTAATAAAGGAAGGGCACTGAATGGACTGGCTATGCTTTGGAAGTCGTCCTCCTTCCCTTCCTGGAGAGCTATTTCTAAGTGAATTGACAGCCAAATAACACAACAGAGGAAGTCTTAAAACATAATTTAAATTTGAAAGTTTTAATATGACAAAGCTGATGAACATCTGATGTCTATCTAATTACAAAAGTCATCAAACTTATCAACTTGTTTCTACAGATTACAGGCAATGAAAAAAAATGAAATTTCAGAAGACACATGAAGTTAAAAACTGAGAACAATCCTATCATCAATCAAATTTCAAATACACCTTACTAAACTGGTCATGGAGGTGATTTAATACATGCTAAAAGCTCTTTGGCTTTCATGAATCTGACTCATGATCTAAAGCCCTTGAATTAACTTTTGGATTTTTGGCCATCAAATGCTCGGTTTCAAACCAAGATTTTATTTTTCTTGGTATTTACAAGTGCTTCAATTCTTTTCTATAAAACATAGACTGCATGCTATTTTCCTTAACAAGTGTCAAGTCTAGGCCCACATTAGAAGTGGTGAATGATTCTGGTGAGTGGTGAAAATTGTAACCTGTTATTAGCAGGTACTGAGCAGAGGCGATTTCATCAAATGTTAGACTCATACAATGTGAAACCTCTGGTTAAAATACAGTAGAACCTCGATTATAAGTGTCTCAAGAAGATTAGGGAAACAGTCTTGTTATCGAAGTGCTCTTTTTGTTGAGGGTAGTGTCATCAAGGTTATTTTGGCTATCAGTTGCAGTATCGATGTTAATGGAATCACTAAATCCCTTCATAATGATTGAATTTTAGAGCGACCCTATTCGAACCAAGTCTATTTATTATCAATTCTCATTTCCCCCAAGAATACAGAATTCTTGCAATGGATTTGTTTTATTTCAATTATTTGTTTAAATTTCAAGGTAAGAAATACGAATTCTTGGTCCCACATGGAGATGAAGGATTCCCTCTTTTAAAGTGTTATAATTAGTCATTAGGTTCGGAATTTAACTTCATACACGCCATGGAAATCAGCTTATTCTCGTCAAAATTTGCGTTTTTCTGATGTCAACAGAATTATGAGAAAAGCAACGAGTGAAAAATTACTAAACTTATTTACTAGATCAATCCTTAATCTCGCAGTTTGTGCAGAAAACTTTTGTTTAAGTAGCGAAGCAGAGTCTTCTAGTCAAGAGGCATAGACGTCTGCAGAAGCGTTTTTGGCAGTATCCGACAGCCTTAAAGGTTGACCCATTCATGTATAGAGTAGCGTTATCGAGGTTGACTTCTCAAAACGACTTGTTATAGATGTTCTGAGTTACGTTGTGAACTAGAAAAAATCCGTGTTATTGAGGTTGTTTGGATAATAATAGTCGCGTTACAGAGGTTAATTTAACATTATGTGTTATGGCAATCTCAAGGGGATTTGAAAATTGCACTTGTAATTGAGGTTGTCGTGTTATTGAGTGCCGTGTAAGCGAGGTTCTACTGTATCAACTTGAGTAACAAGCAGTGGTAAATATCTCCTAGACAAGGTGTTTACGTACTCCAATAACACAGCAACCCAGGTTTTTGACCCAGCCCTGTCTGAACACTTGTGATTCAGGCCAAGTACTATGTAAAAAAAACTATGCATAGTAAGACATATAACCCCATAATATATCAGTGGTTCTTTACTGAATATAATGTAAACTACATTTGTATATTACTAAACCAGTATGACTGGTTGGGACTACATACATATATGGGGAGAACAGTCCAATAACATTAATTCATTTTATAGTGCCTTCCTTTACTTAAACCTTGATTTTCCACTTGAAATGAAAAATGAAGGCATGATTATTTACAGATTAATTCAAGCCATACGACAGTGTACTCTAAGGGCCCAAGTGCCATGTGCATTGAATTGTTTAATCAGCTACCTGCACATATAAAAAATGTAACTTCTATAGTACTGTTAAAAAAAACTGTTTTCCACTCCCTACATGGATTGTGCTGTTATTCAGTTGTAGAATACTTAAGTCATGTATACGGGAATTGTATTTAAATCTGTATGTGATTTGTGGATGGGAAGAACGGCAAAGGAAGGCCTTGTATGAGATATATGGAACAATTGATGAAGGATGTGAAAGAGTTGAAGGGTTGAGAGAGGTTGAAGAGTTGAGAGAAGGATGTAAAAGAAGAGAAGAAATGCGCAAATGTAAAGAGATTAGCTGATAGAAGAATTCAGTGGAGAGCTGCATTAAATCAATCTCAGGATTACTGACTAATGATGATGATGTGCCTTACACAATGACCATTGTTACTGATATTATCAATTAGGCAAACAAAGAATAATAATAATAATAAACTATCTCTGAAATGAATCCATGATATTTGCACCCATTTAATCAATATGTACATGTAATGAAATAAATAGAGAGGTTTAATGCTTTCAAAATTTGATTCTTTAACATAATATATTTAATGAGTCGACATATGGTTATCTTTAATAACTCAAATATGAGGCGCTTGGGGCTAGATAATGGTAAGCCACACACTGAAAAATATTGAGACCTGTACACCTTTCTTATCTGCTAGACGATGGGAAGCCACTGGCGGAGTATTATTTGAAGAAACCAAGAGATGGCAGCACACACCTTGTTGTTATGTACTGCACCAAGACACAACACCCAATTTAGGGAATTTTTCGAACCTTCAGATGTCACTCCTGCAAAATTTCCTAAATGTGGCTTACCCCGATTATCTAGCCCCGAGCGCCTCATATGATAAAGCTCAAAACTCCAACCATAACGACAAAGGAAGAGTAATTTTAAAGTGAATCATAGCACAAAATAGAGAAGATTAAACTTAAAGAGGTTTGGCACAAGTATGTACAGCCAAAGTTCTAGGGAGTAGTGTGCATAAGATTTGCATAAAAAGCAGAAAAGAATAATGAAACACTTAAATTATTGATTTTCATATTTTATTAGTTTATGAAGCTATCAATTTGAAAATAATAAAAATTACCTTTAGTGAAACAGAAATGAAATTACACAAATGATAACTTCATTCTTTCAACTTTCCATGAATAATAATACAACAGTGCTTATATTACAACATAATATTGTGCCTAAAAATGTTAGATAACTTGAAAAAGGAAAATCAGAAATGTACCATGCCATGAGGTCATATTAACAACCAGGTTACTGGATTAATAACAGGGGACCAATTTTTCTTCAGCAGAGAGATTAATTAGATCAACCACATAAAATCACAACGCATCAAGTTTAATTCACCCTTTTACTGCCAATATATGGGCCCTCAAGCGAAAACTGTCAAGGACCGGTATATTGGCCCACTTGCATTACATCATTACATACATATTTGTAACATTATCATTCTCTTCAAATCAGAGACAACACGAATGATTTTTAGGCCTCACAAAAATCGAAATATATCATCATCCTTGAGAAAAATACATATTTCATATTTCAAAATTAAGTGCTTCAAATATATCTGAAATTCATAATATGTAATATGATTTTCTCGGAAATGGGCAGTTTTCGCACAGTGTACCTCAAAAGGGCTGGCAGTAGAAGGAAGTGGGTGTTATATAAACTATAGCAATCAAGACGCTCCAAAACTGAGGGTCACAACTATTCAGTAAAAAATATGACCAGGTAAAATTTGCTGTTCTTGTCTAGGGTAGGTATCCTAATTAGTGTAAAGTGCCTCATTAATTTTATAAAAAATCTGCCAAATACGTATATGGGATAATGTGGAATAAGAGCCACCACTATGACATCGTGTAGCATTCAGACGGCACAAGTGGTTCTTAAAATGACTGCAATTCCAAAATTGCAACGTCAAGTATTCCTTTACAAAGTTTACAATGGGAAAATAATGTATATGTAATGGAAATATGTATGTGTCCAATTATTTCTTTACTTCTTAATTTTTTTATGACAAGAAATAATGGCAATGAAGATGAATAATTTAGAATTATTATTGATACTATGAATTAGGGATGTGCGAGTAGCACTTTTTGACCTCGAGTCGAGTATCGAGTCGAGTTGTAAAGTACTCGCGAGTATCGAGTCGAGTCGAGTCGAGTTTGTACATTATTGTACATGAGTGAAGAGACCCAGTTCTTACTTAAGTCATCACAATTAAAGTTAGCCAGCAATCTGACTATCAAATGGCAGGTCTACCTACCATGCATAGTTATAAACAGTCAAATTAATATGGCACGTAGCGCAGGCCAAAAGACATAATGGAAATTTTCCGGTAGCTCTCGAAATAAGAAAATTACCTTCATTCCAAGGATTACTCAAAAATGTGTAAATTATCTTGCAGTACGGTACCTAGAGTGTACTTAGGCATAATATGAGGCCTATATGAGTGACATGCCCTCTTAACTTGAAGGTAAGCCAGGAAGCAAAATATTTTTTCTTAAGGAATACATAAGCCTAATTAGAAAAGCATTCCTTGTATTTCACATTCCTATGTATTTCTTTTCAGAGCTAAACGCTTTCTCAGTGATGTCGTGTATGCCAGGATTAGTCCAACAGTACAGTGAGTATCATACAATTTGCCTTATTTGTGCAGTAAATATTTGATAAGCTCGTGCCTCAAATTTATGATTGGCCGTTAATTACATAGTTAGTTTTTTAACATATATACTTTTCTTTCTCTTCCAATTAATGGCACCATCACTCCAAAATCGGTGATTTCTGCCTAAACATGATAGAACTTAGAATCATAAAAATGATCTGTGTCAATCACCCCCATTTGCACGATGCATGAACACCCAATATCAGCACGTGTTATTTCAAATATCCATTAATGCAAGTTAACAATGTTTGAACAATAAATTTTCATTCACGGATGAATGTGAGCAGGTACATGAATTTTGTATAGAGTCCTGTGGATTAAAGTTTTCGATTTCTAAGGAAATATATTTGAACAAAAATGTATTATAGATAATTATCTATAGATATTTATAATTATCTATCTTAAGATATGACTAGGAACTTGAAATTAATGATTTAATTAATAATCCTAAATAGGAACTAAAAAAATGGAATATTAAAACTTATAAGTTTTATATGATACCTATATCATCCGTAATGCCCTTATAATAGGATGCCTACCATCCGTTACAAAATTTCCTTCACCCGTGAGTTTGAAGACCAATATCTCCAAGATGGCTAAAGCGATTCTAAAATAAAGTATATCAAATTAAAGCTTGTTTATTTCTACGTTTACTGGTAGTATTAAAATATTTTTACAATTTATTTTACTGAAGTACGTGTTTAAGAACGGATTTTTAGCGAATTTTTTTTAAATACCGGATGGATCCATCGAATTCGGGCACCGTAAGAACAACACAGATCGAGATATCAAACTTCCTTTTCACATATTGTAGCTAAGGGCCTTGTTAATAGTTATACGAAGTTTCATACTATTACGTTCATCAATATTTTTGTTATTGATGAATTTGTCAGACTGCGTTATTTTCCGTCCCGCACGCTTTCCGTTCCGGAAATCACCGTTTGGATCTTCCTCTTGCTCTCGAGTCATTAATATGAATCCACTTATGAAATCTCAGTAGAATTCGTTGATTATTTGATATCGATATATATTTATTTTCATCTATAAAAGCACGCTCAAATGTCCAGAGCATGCCTGGAAAGGTAGCGCGCGCGTGGAATCATCTGCTGCAAGCAGATCGCCTATCGCTGTGAATGAGTCATGAGGACTCGACAATAGCAAAAAAAGTATCGCCTTTAAGAATGCAAGTCAGTGTCATTTAAAGAACTGACGGTATCTTTGGAAGCATACCGTCATTATGCCTCCTCGCGCAAAGATTTTGGAGACGGAGTTGAAGATAATTTAAAATGCAATTTGTTTCTTTCGTCGAGAAGCCGAGAAATGTGGGGACAAAAGCTATCTCTCTTATCGCTGATTTTATTTTGGTGAATACTGCAACTTATAAACTTTTATTCAAGCATAGGCAAGGATATTTTTCCTGTGCATACTAGAGAAATTTTCTCGCGTGGTGTTTGGTGCTTGCGGTACCTACGGTAGCTTACAACTTGACAACCTCGAGCAGCTTATCTCTCCAGGCCAAAAGTCCTGTCGCGTGGAGCTCGCTTTCCGAAATAAATATATACACGTTGAAAGTATATCTAATTCTCCCGAGTTGTACAACTTAACTTTAAGTCATTTTACACCTTCTTAGTTTTCAAACACGAAGAGTACCATCAAAACGAACTATTTCCGACTTCCGCATGCTGAGATAGCGCATTTTTATATATTATTCGTTACGTAATTAGTAACTGAGTAATCTATTTTAAACTTTGTTTAGTCTAAGATAAATATATGTTCCATATCTTATGCGAAGAAAAGAGAAGTGGCTTTTCTTGTGTATCTTCAAGTGGGCGTCAAACTTGCTTCCCGGAACTTGAATAATATCCGGCGTTTTTATCTGTCTCAGTCGAAAAATTAATTAATATAACCAACTAAAAATATATTTTTGACATTATTAAACGTATAAATAAACAAGATTTAGTTCGATATACTTTATTTTAAAATTGAACGACTCATTTTTGTGATCTAAACCTTCAAACTCAGGGGATGGAATTTTACAACGGACATTAGGTGCTTTGAGCTCGAATATAGTCCCCCACCCCAGACTTTTTCCGCGAATATTTCGGCCAAAAAGGGGGGGCTAGCTATATTCGGAGGAATACGGTACATATGCGGTTTCATGGACCGTGTAACCACCGATTCATCCATTCGTTCACGCAAACGTACATAAATCCGTTCACGTAAACGTACATGAAACCATTCACGCAAATGTAAATGAACGTACGTAAGTACATGTACGTACGTGTTATCTACCGTGTAACCAGAGATTTACTCGATTTTGATGATAGCGCTTCCTGTAGGCAGATTTCTGAACGTATTGGCCTTGGCGGCTCCGTTGACAAAAACTACTCGACTCGACTCGACTTTCGTAAAAATACTCGAGTGCTCGAGTCGAGTACCAACTACTCGACTCGACTCGAATTTTCGAGTACTCGCACATCCCTACTATGAATACTTAATTCCAATAAGGGAAATAAGTAACGAGTAAAGCTAAGTAATTACATTAATAGTTAAATTTTGAGTTAAATAGTTAAAAGAGAAGAATCACATCAATATGAAGAAATTAGCCAATAGAAGAATCAAGTGGTGGGCTGCGTCAAACCAATCCTAGGATTGCTGACCGATGATGATGATGATGATGAGTTAAATTTGATATAAAAATGGCAATACTTTAGGCACATTGTCAGGGGATATTTCATTTGAAAATAAATTTTCAACTGAATTCAAATCAAGTTCTAGCTTTGGCAGTTGTTGATTAATTGAGTCTTTTACAAATAATGCTCCATGTTCTTGTGGACTGCAGTCTGTTTTCTTAGGGCATATTGAAATGTACAGGATGGAGATCACAACATATTGTAAATTGGCAAAGACCAGTTCAATGGTTCAAAGTGAGAATTAAACAAAAAAGGAAGGAGGGAAAGATAAAAAAGGAATTAAAGCGGTACCAGGATCATGATACAGCACTGTGGAATGATGTGGCACCCATAAGTTGCCCTACTTTGGACTGGAAGTAGAAAAAAACAATGAAGTGATGTTTGCTCCTAGATTTCTGGGTGACGGAATGATGACCTCAGCATCTTCTGAGTTCCTCCCTTGTGTGTTGGCGTTTCTGTCAACAGGTTTGCTGCCATTCCTACCATCCTCCTCCACCAGTAGGACACCCAACATAATTGACGACAGAAACGCAAATGCAAGAGAAGACCCACAAGACTCTGAGGTCGTTGAACAAAGAAGTACTTTGAAAGAGTTAGACACAGAGAAGCTTGCCCCTTGTTCTTTAAAAGAATTTAAATGCTGAATCTGTTTATTTAATAAATATTAATTTTACTTTTGAAAGAGTGTAATATAATGAAAACATGGTATGAGAAGGCTCTAAAGGAACAATAGTCTTGGGAAAGAAAAAATAACAAATTTTCGGCAATTTACAATGGAGACATTAATTTTCAACTTAATTTCTTTATTTTCATCACCCAAAAGGCATAGGCTCTTATGAAGACCAATTATCTGTCGCTTTAACCCTTTGTGATCTTACCAAGGCTTTCGATTGTGTTTCTCACTCATTATTACTGGAAAAATTGAAATACTATGGGATCTCAGGAGTTGAGTTGTCTCTTTTCCAATCATATCTTTCTCAGCGTCAGCAATGTGTTGAAATGGAGGGTGTGCAGTCCTCTTTCCTCCCTACTCGATATGGAGTTCCCCAGGGGTCTGTCCTGGGACCCATCTTATTCTTAATAATGATCAATGACCTACCATACAGCATACCCTCAAATTCCATTCTCTACGCTGATGATACAACCTTAATAGATGTTTCCAAAAGTACTACCACTGCTGCTGGAAGTGAGCAAGACAATCATCTAGCATTGGCTAATGATTGGTTTAGAGTTAATGGCTTTGTACTTAACAGGGAAAAAACTCAAAAGCTAATCTGTAGCCCGAAGTCTGCCCCAGGTAATCTGAAGCCAACTAAGTTACTTGGGTTTTACCTTGATACTAAACTCAGCTGGAGCTATCATATCACTGAGGTAAACAAAAAGCTTTCTGAAGCTCTCTTTATTTTAAGAAAGCTAAGCTTGATAGTCCCACTTGATAGCCACTTGGACTACGGCCTGGAAATATGGGGGAATGCCCCGGACATAAAATCTGTATTTTTGTTGCAAAAAAAGGCCATTAGAATACTAACGAAATCCCCATCTCGGGAACACTGTCGCCCACTGTTTATAAAATTGAAAATTTTAACTGTTTATAGTCTGTATGTACACAGAGTTTTGATATATGTGAAAGAAAACCTTGATCTCTTTCCTACAAGATGTGCAACTCACAACTACAGCACAAGAAATAATAATCTTTTATCCCTTAACCAATGTAGATTAACTGAAACCCAATCTTCCCTGCATAATGTAGGTATCAGGCTATTTAACCATCTACCTATTTCAGCCAGAATGACTAGCTTGGCTAAATTCAAGAGCGCGATTCACTCACGGCTAGCCTTACAGGCTTTGTATTCTGTTGGTGAGTTTTTTACACATAACACTTGTGATATGGTATTTTAACTTGCAGCTTATAAACTGTAATTGTAATTTTTCATAATTGTAATTTCTGTAATGAATTGTAATTTTTTCTTGAATATTTATGTACAATTTTTTTTCCTGACGAGGTCTGTGTATCTTTTGAATATGTCTGACCAATAAACATTACTATTATTATTATTATCATATTGTGATTATTCCATAAAAAATTAATCTGAAGGATCCATATGATAGTGCAATTAACAATAAGTTAAAATAAGTGGAAGGATTGGTAGTATATATACTAAAACTTGAATAACCAAGCTACTCAGTCAATTCAAAGACTGAGGGTTCAAAACCAATGCAGAAAGACAACCAGGGAAATGTCATATCCTTTCCCAACTGCATCATTCCCTAAAAACAAAATGCCTGGGAAAATAACACCAGAGGAGAGCCTACTTGTGCGAAAAGGCGACAAGGATAAGCGCTTTTTTCAGTCAAAAGTTTCAAATCATTACGAATCTATCGCCATTAATGGTAGGCTTATATGGGCATGTCACTTGAGGATTATCCTCAGCAGATGGAATGAATGATGATGATTATTACCTAATAAGCAAGTAAAAAATAAATTTACCGAGTAATATACATACATTAAAAAAATAGAGCTACATACTTATTACTCTCATCATCTATGAAATTAAAGAGTTTACAGTAGTGGTTCCCAACCTATGGTGTGCATACCCCTCAGGTGTATCTACTGGCTTGAAGATTTGAGGTACACTGCAGAAGTTAAATAACTGCGTAAGTAGCAGTAAGCACCTTTATTTGTCTAAATATTCACATTCTATTATAGGACAACAGGCATTGTGTTGTTGATGAGTAAACAATCATACTGTCCATTCTGTATTGTACACTATTGGCCACAGCATTTGTTCCTTGCTTAGCATTCTCATATCAAGCATTCATTCAACCTCAGACTATGTGAAACAATATTAACTAAACTATTGTTACTAATATTATATTAACTGAAGTGAGGTATGGTACTGGAACCAAGTTCATCAAATTTAAAGTTAGAAGAAATAACATTAAATACTAAATGTTATTCCATATCACACCTTCTGAAATAAAACACAATAATAGCTAGAAGCTTTTAAGGAAGATACAAAAAGGAGACCAAAAGCCAAATGCCATTTGAGGAAAAAAGCATCAATCTAGGAGGCTTTGCAGCATGTTTTGCAGTTAGTATGTACCTTCTCCACATGCTGTGTAAGTTTTCCACATAATAATAATAATATGTACATCTAAGTATTTTCACAAAACACTGTCCAAAAGTTGAAATATCATCTCATCTGATAAAAAGTTGGATTTGAAAAAAACAATGGCTTTTCTGCATAAGAATAGAAATTTCACTCAAGGAAAACAGCATTTAGGGATATCCAAGTAAACACAATTCTTCCTACATAAAGAGTAAAATGAATATTTAATATGGCCCACACGACAATTAGCAAGTTTTCGCTGATTTACTCATTCTATTTCGTGCATTGCATCAAGGGGATAAGTTATTGTTGGGGGAACTTAAAAATGACAACTTGGAAAACATCTAAATAGTAATGGAGAGATTTCATCAGTGAAAGTCCCACTAATCAGAAATTTCTGAGCTAATTCAATCTTTCTGGGCATCACATTTTTTGCTAAGAGAAAAAACTAATCCATCTGAGAACCTCCTTTATGTTAAATGACGAGGAATTAATAAACTAATTACTGTCACTACACTCTGCTTAACATATTCAGTTATCTGAACAGAAATATCATTGCAAAATTGTTTTGAAAACATCTCTACATGCTGAAGGAAATATTAAATTATTTAGCTATTGGTTTTAAAAATGATCTACTTATTAACGCTAACGAGTTGGTTTGAAAAATTCCATTCTATGCCACTTCAGAGCTTCATATTTTAAATCCGAATAAATAGTCCAAAATTGGTACATTCCCTAATCATGACGTTCATCACAGAAGGATCAAATCACAATACATATTGAAACAACGACAAGAGGGTATTTCAGTTTTGGACAATGTTGCCATACTAGAGTGTGAGTAGCAGTACCTTCTGGAACTTTTCTACCACTTGAGGGAGTGACAAATATTTGCGGGGCCCCTTTATCAGGGCCCGAAGTAGAAGGCACTGGAGTGGGCTGCTTTGGGCCGGGCGACGCCCTAGTGCTGCCGTTCTCGAGGGGGTAAACCACGGCCCCCGTGCGAGGAGAGGCCTTGCGGCCCTGGGGGGAGGGGGGGGGAGGATGGCCCCTCGTCGACTGGAGACGCACATTGCGCTGGGGGGGGTCAGGGTGGTGGGGGGGGCACATTGGGTACACCTGTGCGTTGCGCAGATTCCGTGGACCATGGCGAGAGGCGGCCGGGTGATGGTGAGACGCAGAGACTACTTCGGGGAGCATTTCCAACTCGGCTACGGCTAAGTGCTCTAAGTGGAACAGATTGACTGGCGGGGAAGAGAGAGAGAGAGAGGGGGAAGATGGGAAGGGTCAAACAAAAAATGTGGGGGACAATTCAAAAAAGAAATAATAGCCACAAAAGCAGAAATTAAATCACAAACACAGACAATGACAAATCATTAGTTCAAAAAATGTCAGACAGATGGTACTCCTAGTGGTACGAGTGCAAAATAATTATTTTCTATGGTGAAGCAGTACATTCTCATTTGTTTGTATTACTAAGTGAATTGACAACATCCACAAGCTAGGAGGAAATCACTTCACAGTTACACAGAGACAGAGATTTTTTCCAATATTATATGCATAAATGGCTGAGGAAACACAGTGAATTCATTTACGTAATCACTCCTTCAATTATAAAGGGATAGAGATATTATCATTTCATTTTCCATTTCTCAAAGATTTATGAAGAAATTTTATTCAATGCAACTCAAAAGGAAGTTATTAGCAGTGCATTAAAACAACTTTTTTTACCAGTGAACTGACTCGTTATATGCATGATTTTAGTGATAATTATGTTCATCAAGAAAAATATCATTCCGCAATACCCATGCAGGCATTTAATTTCAGAGAATCAGATGGCAGCTGAGGATGCACACTACGTCCTCATACATAGAAATACACAACCAATGCAAACACCCGCAAGATGTTTTACTCCATAAGACTAGTTTCAATGCTCACACATCATTTTCAGGTACATACATGGTATAGCAAAGTTGACTTTGGTACCACCACGTACCTGAAAATGATGCCTATACAGTCACAGAGAATAAAAAAACCTTAACGACATTCACATTGGGTCGTGTTCTTTTCTAATTGAAGCATGAATTTTCAGCAAGTGGAAGTGTAATCTATGTATTACCCTCAGCACATTATTTTTAATTGGCATATCCTGGTTACTTTCCATGTCAAAATAAGTGAGATTTTCCATAATAAATTATGTTTATTTGCCTACACAATGTGATATGTCGTAGTTTTCATTCCAGCCTGAATCACCCATCTGAGTGTCTTTTACGTAACATACACCACTTCACCATTTTACACACAAGTTAATCAAACTTAAGAACATAAGTATTGAACCCAAAATTATCTTCAGGGAGGACCACAAAGATCATTTCTCCATCCCCAAGTTTTAAGATTATCAAATAAATACATTAAATACAGAATCATACCACTACGGAAATTTTATGAACTGACTTTTGAAATCCAAAATGCACTTCGTGGATGCAAAAGAAAAATATGAATGCACGAAACAAGAAAATTAATGATTCATCTATCTGTGCACTGCTCCTGATCTCCAAATAATAGCTGAAATGATACAATTGCTTCAGTATGAATTTATTCTGTACATAAGAATGATTAAGCAAATGGCAAACGTAAGAGATAATATGACACATGTTTCACATCTGACTCTTTCCTATTGATCAGCAATGGCTACAAAACTTTATATTGAACTTTATTTCAATAGTGATAATTAAGAATGACTTTCAATGCACTTTTTGAGGGTGCTAATGTTAATATTATTCTTAAGTCAAGCCTAATGTAAGGAACTGAATCATAATAAGCAATGATGTATTTGTAATAGGACTGCAGCTTTGCACTAATGAATGTCTGACCTCAGTTGTAAACTTTTCAATCTCGAAGGTAAAAGCGTAAATAATGCACGAATATGAACAATGGTGACAGAAAATCTTTATAGGTCACTGATCTCAACAAAGACAGTTATGCAAAGTAATTTATGGTCACAGAATCATGAATTTGATAACATGTATCACTCAGAACCACAATTAAGAAATGAAAGGACATATAATTGGCTCCATGTAAAACCTTAATTAATTGTCACTCATCGCATCTTACTGGCAGTTTATAAGCATTGGGATTCTGGTGTGACAAGTGGCAAGAAAATAGTAAGTGACCAATATCTGTCCAAAGAAGAGGAATTGTAAATGAAGTGGTGCTCATTGCATAGGGATGGAGATAGAATATGACCTGCAATTATAGGCGAAATTATTCTCAGCTGCCCCGGGGGCTTTTTTTCTAACTTTAACAACAATCCTGAGCATAACATTAGAGAATGAGAATACTTAAAAGAAAGTTTCACCCAAAAATAATTATTCATATCACTGCTACTTCAAATTTCAGCATAATCCAGGTTCACTGTAGTCCTTTTACAATGCAATCACTTCTTACTATGACTTGCTGAGGGAGTGTACTTCGGTGTGGGTACACTTAGCTCATCTAACATTTAACAATTGACATAGAGTGCAGAAAAACAACCGAATGTGCACATGAAAAAGTTACGGGTTTCACTGGCAATGAATAACATTATAAATAAAAGTACATTGAAACTAGGGCACAAAATAAATATTCAAATCATATAAAACAATATAGTGCATGCCACAAAATATTTAACTAGGCTATTACAGAAATCTACATCAAAATAGCATGCTATTACAAAACAAAAGTGTTGAAAACAAGTTCCATAGAGGTTCTGGGAAAGGTTAAGGTAGTGAATACTCAACAGCCTGACCACCTTGAAGAGTGTATATGATCCTTAACCAGGCTACATCCTTTTATCGTCCTAAATAAACTAATATTGTGTCCAAAGCAGTGGCATTACTACGCTCCCTTCATAGAAAACTTCTCGAGATGAATACATGCATGCTTTGCGGCAAAAAAATAAAAGAAAACAGCCAGAACAGCTGCATTAACATCAACTCATCCATTTTATGTTGCGCTGCCCCAATACAGTAAAACTTTCTACTATTTATGGTTATATTCATGTGGTATCTGCTAAAATGCTTAGCATTCAGCTCAAGGAGACTCTGAAAAGGATTAAGGAATGACAGGATGCCTGATAAATAATATTAGCAGACCCGTACATTAATGTTTTTCATTCCAAAATACCATCTTTCTCAAAAAATTTAAGCTCTAGAAGTTTTCTATGAAATTACAAATTCAGATCACATTAATAAGTGGCAAATCATTGAAGAAAAGGAGGATAAACCAACTATTTTTGCTGGTACCACATCAATTTTCCCACTTCCACATGCAGTGAGCAGAAAAATGTATGGCAGATACTACTTCCTACAACACCTGTCACTTGGAATTCAGAAGATTGCCAAAATGACAACTGGCACGCGGCATTGGAGATAAAAAAAGAGCGGCAGCCGTGCTTCCGACCCTTCCGCTTCTGTGGCACACTGCTGCCGACACCTACCTAGGAACTCGAGACGGTCTCTGGCCATCGAGAGGTTGGTGCGCATCTTCTGCTGCAGCCGTTGCGCCCTCTCCCACACCTCGCCCTTGCCACCCACGCAGTCAATGGAGATCCCCTTCTCCAGCTCCAGGATGCCCTTCTTGTACAGCTCGATGGCTTGCTCCTTCTGACCTGAAAGCCAGCGAACGGAATACTATGTCAGCCCTTCGGCACTCCACAACACGGCAGCATTTACATATTCGACAGAAGGATGCTTTTTCAGCCACTTCTTTCGTTCCCTCTCCATGGAACAGAATATCATTATCAGCTTAGCCTTCAGGGGAACTTTCATTCGGGGGAGCTGAAGGTGTTAAAACAGAGTAGAGGGAGAAAATTCCTCAAAGTCGGAGCAATTTTTCCAATGATACATACAGGAGAACCTCGCTTACACGACCCTCAATAACACGACACCCTCGATTATAAGTGCAAATTTCAAATACCCTGAAGATTGCCATAACACATAGTGTTAAATTAAACTCTATAACGCGACTATTATTATCCAAACAACCTCAATAACACGGATTTTTTCCAATTCACAACGTAACTCAGAACCTCTATAACAAGTCCTTTTGAGATGTCAACCTCGATAACGCTACTCTATACATGAATGGGTCAACCTTTAAGGCTGTTGGATACCACTGCCAAAAACTCTTCTGCAGACGTCTACGCCTCTTGACTAGAAGACTCTGCTTTGCTACTTAAACAACAGTTTTCGGCGCAAACTTCGAGAATAAGGATTGAGCTAGTAAATAAGTTTAGTAAATTCTTACTCGTTACTTTTCTCATAATTCTGTTGACCTCAGAAAATGAAAATTTTGACGAGAATAAGCTGATTTCCATGGCATATATGAAGTTAAATTCTGAACATGACTAATTATGACATTTTTTAAAAGCGGGAATCCTTAATCTCCATGTGTGATCAAGAATTCGTATTTCTTACCTTGAAATTTAAACGAAAAGTTGAAATAAAACAATTCCATTGCAAGAATTCTGTATTCTTGACGATATGAGAATTGATAGTAAATAGACTTGGTTCGAAAAGGATCGCTCTAAAATTCACTTGCTATGAAGGGATTTAGTGATTCCATTAACCTTGATAAGACGACTGATGGCCAAAATAACCTTGATAACACGACCCTCAACAAAAAGAGCACCTCGATAACAAGACTGTTTCCCTAATCCCTTTGAGACACTTCTTATCGAGGTTCTACTGTATTTCCCTTTCGGCAATTAGAGCATCCATTCTACCAACAGGTTTATTCAAGGTAATATTTCATGGCTGCTCGCATTACTAGCGCTGTGGTTTTGCTGGTGATGTTGTTGGTGTTTTCAGATTGAAGTCAGCCCTGAACAACAGGGACAAATCCAATGTCTTAGTGATATAGATCGGTCCAAAGATATCTGTATTCAATACCATCGCACCCTGAAACCCTCCCAAGGAACAAGACAGGTCTTATACCTGAAGATGAATCTGTGAGTTCATATTGTGACTGAGTTTAACATTGACCTCTTCTCTCCTGCCGCATGCAATAACTTTAGTTTCATTTCTATTTGCCTTCAAGTGATATTAAGACCTTTCCCAGAAAAACGAGGGCCTTCTTTAAATACTTCTCTCTCTCTCTCTCTCTGCCATGACCACTATATGTCATCGATGAAATGCAACATGTTCAATTTTTCCCTTCTGAGATTTACTCCTGAATTCTTGACTTAGAAATTTTTTTCAGGCATATTTACGACGGCAATTTTACATGACGTGAATATTTTGCCAACTTTTCATAAAATTGACAACAAGTTTTTTCTATTAATGATGCACACTTGAAACTTATAGCACACATGGAGAACATGTCTATCTGACATCAATTAAACTTGGTTGAAAGTTGTTGTTGTGTTAAGAATCATCAAAGTAAGTGTTTCGCTCGAACACCGTCAAAAATCAGTACTTTTTATGTTACACAAGTTAAAAATACCCCTTAATTTTCACTTTCCCACCAAGTAACGCAGAATTAAATGCAACAAATTACGACGTAATCAATTTCTGTGTATGCCTTCTTGTTATTTTTCATTGGTATCCGAACTCGAGTACACATCACATCTGCACCGACAATAGGAATTTCATCCATATGTCCCACCCATGACCATTCCCTGGAATGACAAAGTTAATCTATGTATTTGAAGGGCAATAAGTAACTACCAATTCAATTTTTTTAGCTCACTCAACTTAGGAACGTAAAGTCTCCAAATGAAACATTTCCAGACTCGAGGAATTTTCTTGTGTGAAGCTATTAGATTCTTGGCAACAATATCATTTTTTGTTTTCTAGCGCTCAAAATGCTAATTAACATCAATAACTTCAACAACGCTGCTGCAGCGCATATGTAGCACTGCCGACATGGAAATATAGGAAATTTGACGGTGTCGGGCATGCTGCAGCAGTGCGTCCACAGCTGTTGTAGCGTTGCAATGTTGCGCTGCTGCCACGCATCAGCAGCATTTTGTGTTTACAGGGAAGTGCATGGAAGAAATACTTAATTGTCACTCTAGGTTCCCCTGTCGCGCATCAAAAGGAAGAGAATTTATTTCTGAATATCATTTGCCTCAAATTTAGAACAAAATCAATACAATGACTAAATTATTTGTATCTCCTTATAAGTTAGTGATCCGCTTCAATTTCCGTACAGTAAAATCGCAGGGGGGCACAAAAAAGAACTAAAAAATATAAATTTTCTTCAAGATTGCTTGCAGGAAATGTTTGGGGAATCACTGGAGAGATCGGCTCTGCGTTATAAAAGATGTGAAAGCGACAGCGGATCAGAAAGAGCGGGTGGCATTCTAGTATCGAATTTCACCCAAATCAAAAGTGCAGAAACTATTCTTTGGTTCACACGAAGTCTACGGCTGAAACAACGGATGGTTGGAGAAGTTTCCTTCGGATATGCTGTGAGGTATTAAACATCACGCGAATATTTTGTGACCTCAATTTTCCCCCGGAATTTCCACACACGCTTGTATGTGTGACAGTGTCTGGAGTAGAGATCGGCAACTCGGTAAATTACCGTAATTAATTACCGGTATCTTTCGTAAATTACCAACACCCCTGAAAATTACCGTAATAAACGGTAATTTTCAGAAAAGTTCTTTTTCAGAAAATTTCTTCCTCACGAAGAAACCATTGGAATGGGTGATGTTATAAATTAAGAAGCTAAAACGATTTTTTTTACATTGTATCCGTGATTAATTCAGAGTAAAATAACAAATGCACATTGCGTAGAGGTATGTCTTTGGAAGGAAAATTTCTCATAGTGTGACAAAAGGGTGGCAAATTGCGTGTTGCTGCCAACTTCGTTATAATTTTTTCAAGGAGGCTAATATACCCAAGCAGCAGATGATATCCATCGGATATCTAAATAAGGTTGATATATCCAAAACACGTTGTTATTACACGAGGGATATTTAGACAACGTTGCATAGACATCCTATTTGTAACATCCACGACGAGTCATAAGAATAACGTTACATAGACATCCTGTTTGTAACATCCATATTAAGTTGTAAAAATAACATTACATAGATATCCAAGTTGTACTATCAATGATATTATAATCTTAATTGACATTATATAGATAGTCCATGCATGTTAAACAAAATCTGAAACTAAACTAAAATTACACCACGTATTAAAATGAGAAAGACAAACAAAATATTAATATTATCATTATTTTAAAATTTAAAATAATTATTTTCAAAAATATATAAATATCGCATGATGCAGTGGAAATTTGATTGATTTTTGTGTAATACATTAAGGGTTAATACAAAAAAGATATTGTGGAAAAGGTTAATGTACTTCATCTTTTTTGTCACATTTACCATCAATTCAAGAAGTGGCACATATTTCCTTAAAAGTTGTTATTCCAAACAGTATCCATAGGTAACATATGTTCTATACAGAATTGAAGAGCACAAATGTTTTGTCTGTATGTCTGGGGATTACCAAAAACCATAATAAGCGAACCTGTCCCTGGTGAAAATGGCCACAGACGGCCACAGGAAATTTATGTGGCCGTCTGCGGCCATCTGTGGCCGCTGTGTCCAGTCTGTGGCCATCTCTGTGGCCATGGACATGAATAACCCGTGGCCATAGGAGGCACCTATGGCCAAGGCCACAGAACTTTTTGCCACCTGAGATCATGGCCACTGTCTCTAACTGATACACATTTCTTATAGTATGTACATACCATTGGATATTCCTCATTTTTGGAAGATATTTTTCCTACGTTTGTCCTGCACGGTTATTTCTTAGCCGTTGGGCCAACATTGGAAGGTTGTGATGGGAGGGCTACTGGATTACAGTGCTGTGCATGCCGCGCATGGCCACACACAAGCTGTATATCATCTCACTAAGCACATTTGCTTTGCTCAACTCCGGTATGATGTTTTAGATGAACAAAAACTCTTAAGAAGTTTATTTATAGTAAAGGACTTGCCGAAGAGCTGAAACACTTAATTTTCGCTTCCTTGATAATCATTTAATGAATTCAGTACCTACGGACAGGAAATTCAGTTCTGGTTAAACTTAAAACCATTGCTTTTTTAAAATATTAATACAAGAAATAAAGTTCTAGGAAAAAAATTTGATGTCTTTAAACAAGTGCAAATTAATTTTAAATTATACAATTCAAAGTACATACGTTCAAACACACTACAGTTTAGAAAACTTATTTTTTTAAATAAGAGCACCATCATCAACGATAAATCACAACTTTGGTGCACACGAACAACTTTAACCGAATATTCATTCAAAAGTTCGCGGCTTTGTAAGGTATCGACTATATCGATATAATCGCAATGCTAATCGGCTTCTACATTCAAAATGGCGGTTGCGAATTGTTGTTTCAACGGTTTCAACGTTCATGCATGAATGGTTGTGAATAATTTGATCATGCGAAGTCAGCTCGCAGGCAAGCAACTGGAATGAAATTGATCTCGAAGCATAGAGTTTTTATGAAGTTCGTCACATAGAAGCTTACTTTAAAATTGGATGGTGGTGGTTATAACAGATTAACGTCGTGATATGTTTGATATAAGCGTCGGCATTTGTATCTCAATGCTATTTGATTTCGTTTTGAGCCCTCTGATAAGGATTAGCAGCTCAAAACTTAAAATTATAATTAAAATTAATCATAATTAAAATATTAGAAAATATTGTAATTCTAAATTTCGAAAATTACCGTAATTTACCTATCTGTAGTCTGTAGCAACGACGAATTCCGATAAATACGGGGGAGAAGGAAAGGCTTTGGCAATGTTCTTCAAGGGTGACGAAAAGATATTCCCATTTCAGCCGATTTCTGCAGTATGAGAATGAAAGAATGCGCTCCGCGATATTTCACCGAGAAGCATAATTCTTAGGCCTACTCTGAGGACATGGAACGAAGCCAAGCGCACTGTCCATGAGCTATGGAGTATTATGGAGTGCTGCAGGGCGGAACTGTCGGAAAAAAAGCCTCTCGCAGCAAGGAAACACGATGTGACTCGATGGATTAGAGTTCTGCACTGCAGTGATTGCCAAAACAAACCACTGGCTGGCTTTGATTTCAGCGCTTGAATAATTTACGATGAGCATATTAAAGAGGCGAGTCGAAAATTAACAAGATAACACGAAGGCATCGTGAGGAAATCAGCAGAAGCAAATGGCTCGCACAGGATCCTTTGAGTTTATAAATCGTCAATGAATCACAAATCACTACTGTAAGCATGTCATTAAGGCCCCAAGCATTCACTGGGGTCAATGAGTCAACTTCACTAGATTTGAATCGTGTACTTTTTACAATGGGGTCGTTTACCATATTTCATTTATTGCCGAATCTGATCGAGTTGGTAAAATAAAAAGACCCGTATTTTTCCGTTTTTTGATCCGTCAATCATTTCTCGAGTTATAAGCGGCGAAAAAATTAAGGTTTTTAACCCATTCGGAAAAGTGGGCGTGGTGCAACCTCTGACGTATATCAACTTCGTCCAATCACAACTGAGCCCGCGAAGCTACTTTGTCTTATCGCAATGGGGGGGACACAACTGACTCGGCCAAGAGGAGCGATTGCGACAGGATCTGTGCGAGCAGACCTACCGAGAACCCCCCTCCACTCCCTTCCCTTCCCCGAAAAGCAGTAAAGGACGGGAGGAAAATGACGTCAGTGATATCAAAGGAGCTTTTTCGGTGGGCGGCACCTTTTGCTTATTTTAATTTTTGATTTATGAGTGAATGGCTGTGGTTAGAAGATTAATTTTTTCACTAAAATTCTTTTTTCGTTTCCATCTAACGATTTCGTGAACAAAATTGCGATTTCGGTTCCGAGTAAACGCCGAAATTTATTATTTAGCAGGAAACGTGAAACGGAAGATATCCTGCGCAGGCTCTGGCAATGAGAAAAAGGAAACTTTAGGGCAAACTGCAGCTATATATATATGCAGCAGGGAATCATTACTTAAGATATCGCCACAATTTGGCGATTTCAATAAAAATCTATTCGTTTCAAAAGAAAGAAGAGAGAAACGAGAGTTGTATTGCCACCGTTTGTGCCAACGGCCCTGGCAATGAGCAAAGCGGAAGGGCGGGAAGAAACCCGGCGTCTCCTGCTCTTAACGAAAGGCTCCAAGGAGTCCACTTTAACGTCCCATCCGACGGACGGAGCAATGTACTCGGAGTGCTCTCCTCGGGCAGGGACCGGTTTACCAATGAAAAATCCGCCACGGCCGTGAGTCGAACACGGGCCCTCAGGATGGGAGGCCAGTGAACCACACCAACTTGTGGCGTTGTTGCGTCGACGTTCGCGGGTTGAGTCTCGCGGTTGCGTTGCATTATGGTTGACAACATCCATCCATCATCAAATCGACAACATCTTTCACTGGCTTTCTTCACTTTAATCTTACGAGTCACCAAAAGAGTTACGTATCCGATTCACATGTGATTTTCAACACGACACATTCCTCATCTTGTAAACCTAGGAAAGAAACTTTCATTATTCATTTAATGTTTCGCTTCGAAGACGTTTACTTGGAATACATAATGCCTAACTTTATAACGGTCTTGGATAGCAGTGTTGCCAGATTTCTCGACCCTCAACCCGCCCAATCCCTCTCTTTTCTCGCCGCACGCCAAGATTTAAACAAAATGGGGTCGTTTACCATATTTTTTTTTTTAATTTCCGAATCTGATCGAGTTTGTAAAATAAAAAAACCCGTATTTTTTCCGTTTTTTGATCCGTCAATTATTTCTCGAGTTATAAGCGGCGAAAAACTGATGTTCTTAACCCTTTCGGAAAAATGGGCGTGGTGCAACCTCTGACGTATAACGACTTCGTCCAATCACAACTGAGCCCGCGAAGCTACTTCGCCTTATCGCAATGGGGGGGACACAGCTGACTCTGCCAATATAAGCAGTTGCGACAGCATCTGTGCGGGCAGACCTTCCGAGAACCCCCCTCCACTCCCTTCCCTTCCCATAAGAGCAGTTAAGGACGGGAGGAAAATGACGTCAATGTTATCACAGCAGCTTTTTCGGTGGGCGTCACCTTTTGCTTATTTAAATTTTTGATTTATGAGTGAATGGTTGTGGTTAGAAGATTAATTTTTTCACTAAAATTCTTTATTTGTTTCCATCTAACGATTTCGTATACAAAATTACGATTTCGGTTCCGAGTAAACTCCCCATTTAATGTATAACGACCAGGTGGTTTAATTTCGATATAATAATAAGTATATAGTATGGTGAAAAGTTGAATTCATATTCATTTTGTCACATCAAAGGAACAAATAGTAAAAGGTAACATTTATGAAACATTGAGAGCAAAATTGACCAAAATATTAACTATTGCAAGAGGTCATTCATTTAGTGTTTTGAGGATCAATTATTCGTATTTTTAATGATTTCTAAACACGCGACATTATTAGAGTCAAATACTTTATTTGAATACGGACTTTTACCTCGAATTGAATTTTCCTTTTAACGTGAGGAATAACTTCATTGTAAGTTCTAATGTTGCAATGCGCCATTGGAAAAATATTTATTTTCATCGAAAATTGTTGATTTTAGTACAGGAAATGAAGAGCATTCAATTAATTCTAAAAATATTTTATAAGTGCTCAAATTAATGGTTAAATAATTTATTTTTCCAATTCTCAACAAATTACAAATATTCCTAACAGCTCGATCATTTTGGTAGGGTCTCGCGTCAGGACTAGTCAGTTATACTTTGCCGTTTTTGAATAAGCTCATTGACAGTATTAATAATCATTCCAAAGAAACAGAAAATATTTTTTGAGTAGTTCAAAATTTAAAATGGAGTTTGTAAGGCTTTCCTTGGAACAATGTATCTCTTCGAATGTGATGCACCCTGAATTCTCGTTATCTTTACTTTCTTCTTTTTCTTCTTAAAATTATGTATGAAATACTAGTAGAACTCGTTGACATTTTTTTATTTCTGATTTAATGATTGCTCTCTGCAACTCCAGTCTCCAACTACTAGCGATATTTTTCGCGGAAATCTGCCGACCGTGGGACTGATTGCACTCACACTACCACCCAATCAGTTTAGGAATAATAGCCTGTGTGCTTGCTGTTCAATCTGACTTAATGTCTACATAATACCCTGCGAGCCACCTCAAGGGTGTTTGACAGGGGGAAACGGTCGTAATATTATTAACGGTCGAACTATTTTTTTATTCCAACGTTTCCGTGAGTTCTACGGTATCTATCGGTATAAAATAGGGAATTTAGGGATATTTTTAGGTACCCGCCCAATTTCCTGGGAGAATGGCCCAACCCGCCAATTGGCGGCGACCCGCAAAATGAAAATTTCACCCGCCAGCAGCAGAGCCCCTCAACCTGCCCAATCTGGCATCACTGATGGATAGTAGTCAAAAATGCTTGGAAACTCTGCATTTGCATGTAAAAATAAAAAGAATACAATTTTAACAAACATTTTTTTCTCCATCACTCTCCTGAGCATCCTCCTGTCTTGAGTATTCTCGGGCTGTAGCGAATGTCTTCTTGCTTGAAAACCCCTCTTCTCCAAAGGCCAGTTTAACAATAAAAGTGGGAGGTCAGGGCGGAGCAATATCTAGGCAACGTGTTGGAAGAAAAAGGGTAAAGCAGCATTGAAGTTAGAAGGAGAATCGCATTGACAAAAGAAGCTTTTACTCGTAGACGTGAACTAATGACAGGGGCCTTGAGTAGGGAAGTAAAGAAAAGAATAGTGAAAATGTTAACATGGAGGCCCCATGGGGCACTATATGGGGCGAAAACAAGGGCTTTGCGAAAAGGTGATGAAAATAGACTTGGGGCTTTATAGATGTGGGTGTGGAGAAGGATAGAGAAAGTAAAGTGGGTCGAAAGGAAGACGGACGATGAAGTGTTAGAATTGGTAGGAGAGGAAAGAAATCTGGTAGATGAAATAAGGAGAAGGCAGAAGGTGTGGATGGAAAAGGTAATAAAAGGGGATGGGGTTTTGAAGGAGGTGATAAGAGGGAAGAGCGTTGGGTAAGAGGGATGGAGGGAGGAGAAGAACTTGGATGGAATGATGGGTGGCAGGAGGGGCTGAAGAGGGACATCGTGTGAAATTAAGGGGGTGGGAAGAATTAAATGTCCATTTAGACCTACCTTCACCGGTAGAAAACTATTAATACATAATATCGGTGCAGTTTACCCTACTTTATTATTTTGCTGCACTGTAAAAAGTAGATCTGATTATAAGGTACAAAAGCGATCTGAATTTCAGATGCAACAATTTTAAGACAGGGTATGTTGAAATTCAGCAGTAATATCTTGTCTAAAAATAAGGCAGGTGAACGACTGAAAATCAGACCATCCTGAATACTGCTCCCTCTGCTTCCTGCTTAACTGCTCGTGTACCGACCATCCATGTTCCTGCCTCTTCCGCACCTTAAATCCGTGTTCCTGCCTTACAACCAGACAGCGCTTAAATTCAGATCGCACTGAAAATCAGATCAACTTTTTACAGTGTGATTGAAAACAGCCACCTAAGGAGATAAAGCCGCGAGAAACTCAGTTGAAATGCAAGATAAAGATAAGAGCCGTGGGTCCCTTTATAAGAGCAAGCAAACGCCGACACCGAGTTTTCCTCCGCCATTCGTCGTTCCCCGAGGAATCCTATCTCTATCCAAACACCCAACCATCCGAAATGGGGACAGTTGTCGGTCTCCTACCCCAAATACCAACACAGGGACGGCCCCTGCGGAGTTGACGAAAGGTGCGAGAGGGCGCAGAGAGAGTTTTAAATCGACGGTCGAGTTCTCGGCAATTGCTCGATTCGAAAACACGACACGAACGAAGCCATCGATCAATTGGGTTCCAAACGACTCGCACAACTGCCTCCGAGAGGGAACTGACACCATCTGGCGGCAAGGGACAGGAAGCGAAGGGAGCACGCACCGTGGCTGAAGGGGGAGGGCATCTATCACCGGACACCCGCACCACAGACGAGTGGAGAACCAGAAGGGGAAATTCCATGCCCAAACGATAAAGAACATATAAACGATGACCTACAAGCAATTGAAAAATGGTGTCATACGCCTTGCCCTTGGAATTAAATTTAAAAAAATGTGTAGTAATGAATTTTTGGAAAAAGAATAGCTCTCCTCCTAGCACTTACGAAGTAAGTAATAATGAATGAATATACGTGGAATCAATTGAATATCTTGGAATAAGACTGACACATGTCTTTCCTGGGGTAAACCCATACGTGAAATAATGGGTCAAGCAAATCGTAAACTTGGATGCATTAAAAGAGTACTAGGTTCATATGACGATCATATATACGAGAAATCCGCTACTTTTTCCTTATTAGATTTCATTTGGAATATGCTGCCAGTGTATGGGATCCCTACGAAATCGGTCTAAATATCGAACTTGAACGTGTGCAGCGAAGATCGGCAAGATTTGTAAAGGGACGGAACGATAACTATATTAGCGTAACCAGTCTATTAAATGAATTGAAATGGGAATCATTTTCAGATCGCAGGTTGAAATTTAGACTTAATCTCTTAAACAAATTCCAAGACCATATTTTCAGTGATGACGTTAAAAATATTTTGCGAACCCCAAGTTACTCTGGTAGACCTGACAATTATTGACTATTGGAGAAATTGATTGCCAAACTAACAGATTCAAAATTTCCTTCTTTCCTCGTACAATTAGGGATATGAATAGCGGTTGATATGTCCAACAGGAGTGTATCAATTGATAGCATAGGTAGCTGCATGTTGGCATAAGGACTGGAAGCTAACCCAACTAACAGCATTATATTGCATACTTACGTTGCTATTTTTATCTTTTTTTAAAGTTTAGACTAGTATATTATTACTAACTTTTTATGCACGATACTTCTAGCATGTTTGGTGAGAATTCACCCCCTGCCACACACCGTTACGTTGGCTTGCAGGGTATTATGTAGATGTAGAAGCACGGCTGCGCCGTGTCGCATCCTTCGCGAGAGCTTTGTCTCTGAATTTGAAATCAACCAATGAGGACGCCCGCTGCTAGTGCGCATGAACCGGGCAAGGACGATTTCTGGTGAAATAACTGAAACGTTTCTATACAAACAGTATTTCAACTGCATTATTTCATTTGTTTCCCCATTCCTTTTCATATTTATAATTCACCCACGTGTTAAAATTTGAATTAAACGCAGGATAGAATTCATAGGATAAAAACATGAAAAGCTACAGTTTTGGTTCATATTCGAGTGAAGTGTTTAAATATGTAGGTAGTATTTATAATTAGATATCCCCTCAAAAATGCTTTATTTTCAATAGCAATCCGCATTGTTACGTGGGACTTATTTTAAGATAGGGCCATTCTGAATTTAAGACAGCCCTGGTCTTAAATTCAGCATGGGCTAACCCTAACCCAAAAAGCTAACTCAACTAAGAGCATGTTTTTGCATGTATGCTTTGTTGTTTTAATTTTTAATTACAAATTTCATGCATTATATGTAGTACATGTTTGGTGAGAGTTCACTCCCTGCCACACACCTTTATGGTGGCTTGCAGGGTATTATGTAGATATAGATGTAGATGGGCCTATCTTAAAATAAGTCCCACCTGGTCTGATTTTCAGTCCTGCACCTGCCTTGAAATAAGAAGATAAAATAATTTCAGTAGCATTATTACCAGACTAGGGCTGTCTTAAATTCAGCATAGGCCTAAGTTAAAGTAAGTCCCACCTGATCTAATTTTCAGTCCTTAACCTGCCTTATTTTTAGACAAGATATTAGTGCTGAATTTCAACATACACTGTCTTAAAAATGTTGCATCTGAAATTAAGATCGCTTTTGTGCCTTAAAATCAGATAAACGTTTTACAGTGAATTAGATACGGTGAGCTTTCATCTACATCTACATCTACATAATACCCTGCAAGCCACCACAAGGGTGTGTGGCAGGGGGTGATTGCTCACCGAACATGCACTACATATCATGCATAAAAAAGGAATAGTATTAATATAGTAGTCAGAACTACACTATTTAAAAAATATAGAAATTGTAAAGAAAACATGCAAAAACATTCTGTTAGTAGGGTTAGCTTTAAGTACTCATACCAACATGCAGCTACCAATGCTATTCATTGCTACTCTCCGATAGGACATATTTACCGTTATTCGTATCTCTAATTGTGCGAGGGAAAAAGGACATTTTGAATCGGTCAGTTCGGCAATCAATTTCTCTAACTTCATGATTATGGTCCAGTCTGCCATAGTAAGTTGGGGTTCGTAAAATATTTTTAACATCATCACTGAAAATATTGCCTTGGAATTTGTTTAAGAGATTAAGGCCCGTATCGTAAAAGCTTCCTCTAGGCTGACCTCTACCTCTATGACGTCAGGAGCGGGCGAATTGGTATCCTAAATCCGACCTCTACCTCAAAATCGTCACCTCTACCTCTAAATCCGACCTTTAACTTAGAGGTTGGTTTGTAGTAACCACAAAGCGTAGAGGACTGGGTAAAGGTGACAGTGCGAGCGTGAAATGATGGCTGAATTGATGAATTTTTATGAGATGAACGACTTGGATGAGTTTCTTCATCACTTTGAGGATAATGAGGCCTTTTTATATGTACCACGCATAACACTTCACGACAGGGATAACCCTCTAGAATTTTATGCGGACGATGAAGTTTTCGCTAGGTATAGGTTCCATAAAGCGATAATAACAGACGTATTATTACTTATGCTACGGCCAGAAAACGTGGACATGCGAGGCCTTCCTGTCCCGAGAATAATAAAGTTATTGGCTGTATTAAGGTTTTACGCCACTGGAAGTTTTCAGGTAAGTGGGATTTCATTGAAAACGACTTATGCAGCGGTAATGTAGAGCTCAATGCTAGTGAATACATTGCATGGTTATAGTTAACGTGCAATTAACGTTTGCATGTTAATTCTAATCATACATAGTTATATATCCAGTAACTTAGACAAAAAAAAGTTTGAAATATTTTATTGCCAATATAAAGCTAATAATTGGCTTTGTTTCAATACTGCAGTTTGGGATATGGGTAAAGTACACAATGGCAACGTCTCTGGTTCGAGGCTCTCCGGCATTGGTTTTTTTTTCATCGCAGTTTCGTTGTACGACTATCCCTGGTTTTGCATATTTTTCATGTGTTTACCCGGGATGCATTTTAACTATTTTACATACTTCTTACGTAATTTGCTAAAATTACGTAATTAGTACGTAAAATAGTCAATTACGTTATTTACCTAAATCACGTAATTAGTACGTGGTGGAAATACGTCCGCACGCCGTGTCGTTTTTTGTGTATGAAATTAACGGAAGAGCATGAAGTGTGATCGTGATTTTTAATTTCCGTATCTTTGGCAACGCAGTCCCGACGTACGTACAACATTTGTTCTAATTTGTCTGGTGCCGTGATTTTCCAGCGCTGTGCTTTTTTATCGTGCGATTCGCAAATCGCACATTTAGCACTAATTTGGAACGCAGTATCCGGCAAGCTTTGTAATTTATTTACCTTTCAGAGTATTTAACACACATACAGATAAAGTCCTCGTCAGAGAGACAAAATTAGTTGACTTTTGAAGGTGCACAGGTGATTTAATGAATAATTATGTGTAATATGCTACAACAGTACAGGGCACAGTACTTCTGCACAAACAGGCAACATACACACAATTTACTATCAACATAAGTCATACACGATGGTACTGATGATTTGGGACATATGCTCTTCAGGTTATTAGCACACAACTAGCCAGGCAACTGCCAGAAATTGTGAGGATCCCACAGACAGCGAGACATTTTGCGTGACTTCGAGCGTCTATCTCCACTGCGCATTGCTTTACAGAATACGCTTCGAAAAAATCACCATAGAATTCTACTGGAAGACTGTCAACTACGCAAGCAGAAACTTTCTCATGAAAAATGCGTCACTTCCGCCAGCTCTAACCTCTCCTCCTAGAAGCCGAGAGGGAGGAGACTTTTAACATACGAATAGATAGAGGGACCTCCTTCGCAAGCAAGGCCAGCCTCACAGTAGGCCAGCCTGTGGCTCTACGTAGAGGGGACTTTTACGATACGGGCCTAAGTCTAAATTTCAACCTGCGATCTGACAATGATTCCCATTTCAATTCATTTAATAGACTGGTTACGCTAATATAATTATCGTATCGTCCCTTTACAAATCTTGCCGATCTTCGCTGCACACGTTCAAGTTCATTATTTAGACCGATTTCGCAGGGATCCCATACACTGGCAGCATCATCCAAATGAGGTCTAACAAGGGAAAAGTAGCTGATTTCTCGTACATGATCGTCACATTTACCCAATACTCTTTTAATGAAACCCAGTTTGCGATTCCCTTGACCCATTATTTCACGAATGTGTTTACCCCAGGAAAGATCATTTGTCAGTCTTATTCCAAGATATTTAATGGATTCGACGTTTGTTAATTCATTATTACTTATTTTGTAAGTGGTAGGAGGAGAGCTATTCTTTTTCCAAAAATTCATTACAAGACATTTCTTAAAGTTTAATTCTAACTGCCATGTATCACACCAAGTTTCAATTGCTTGTAGGTCAATATTTAAATATTCTTTATCGTTTGGGCATAGAATTTCCCTGTACACTACTGCGTCATCGGCAAATAGACGAAGCTTACTTTTTACCACCTTTTGGATATCATTAATGTACAAAAGGAATAGGAGTGGACCTATCACACTACCTTGTGGGACACCCGAAGTGACTTTAATTGCCGGTGAGGAAACACCGTCCAAAACAACCCTTTGAACCCGATCATGCAGAAAATCATTAATCCATGATATAATGTTACTGTCTAACCCATAAGATTTTAATTTCAAAATTAGTTTGCTATGAGAAACCTTGTCAAAAGCCTTCTTGAAGTCGAGAAATATAGCATCCACTGGAATATTATTTTCGCCAGAAACTAAAATATCGTGGGAAAAGAGAGCAAGTTGAGTTTCACACGATCTGCTCTTTCGGAAGCCATGCTGGACATTGGACAATAAATTCTGGCTATCTAGGTGTCCCATGACTGAACTGACAATTATATGTTCTAGGACCTTGCATGAAATGGATGTGAGGGATATAGGTCTGTAGTTAGATGGCTGCTCCCTATCACCACTTTTAAAAATGGGTGTTACGAACCTTTGAAGCTTTGCAGTTATGAGCACACCTACAGTGAAATCTTCGCTCACCAGGGGCGCTCTTAGTGCAGAAATAAAAGAGCGAAGTAAGGCGATACTTGAGGCCAGCAGGAATACAACGCTCAGGAGGAATGCGCGTGTGTGCATGACACGCGACGGCCTTTGACGAACGAGCGCTGAGAATGGAAATAACGGCAACGTGTTGCTCCGAAGCAAAAGCGTGTCCAGAAGGACGCAGCGCTCGGAAAATGGGATCTTCCGTGTCCCTGCGAAGCGCGGCGAAGGAGCGTGTCCAGCAGTATAATACACCATGGTGGTGTGCAGCCGGCTGCTTTAAAAACGTGAAACGCTTTCGCGAGAGAAACGACTGTCATGCAATGCCTCCGCGAAGCGCAACAAGTTTATGAAGGGTCGATCGCGAAAAATTTCCTTGACATGCCAGGTAATGACAGAAGACGTAATGAACGCCCTTCTGAATTTAGATTCCGTCGTTGGAATAGGAGCTTACAGCTGAGGAGAATGTCCGAGGATGTAAACGAGTGACTGAGCATCGCTCTACTCCGATACAGTCGCCATCACGCATTGCGTATGCACATCTCTATAGCTGATAACTTCAGGCTTGACTATGTGATACCTTTCCATAATGGAAACTAAAAGAATGAAACTTTGTTAGGCTCACTTTATACTTAAATAGGCACGACCATGGTTTCATAACATAGTTGACCTGAAGATGTAACTATGTTATGAAACCCGGGTCGTGCCTATTTAAATATAAAGGATCCTTACAAAGTTTCATTCTTTTAGTTTCCATTATGTACATCTCGTTCATTACGCCCTCGACCGGAGGCGCGGGAGAAATCTCTAGCATCACATTGATTACATGGATTATTCACGCAGATAACATGAATTACTTCGCCTCGGAAAGGCGAAGTAATTCATGTTATTTCACAAGGACACGGAGTGCATTTTCATTGAGTCGCTAATAGTCGTAGAAATGACGCGGATTCCACCTGGAAATAAATTTGAAGACAGAGGCAGGTATTGAAAAAAAGAACAATGACCATCAGAACGACCGTATAATTAGCCACTGAATATGTTTTCCTAAAGTCACGCTATCATTACACACCGTGTGATTCCGAAATCGAGTGAAGCGTTCAAAAAAACCTCCTCGACCTTCAGAGGCACTGATGCCCCATACAGCATTCTGACACATGATCTTTCCTGGGGTAAACACACGTGAAATAATGGGTCAAGATAATCGTGAACTGGGATTCATCAAAAGAATATTGGGTAAGTGTGACGATCATGTACGGGAAATCAGCTACTTTTCCCTTGTTAGACCTCATTTGGAATATTCTGCCAGTGCATGGGATCCCTACGAAATCGGTCTAAATAACGAACTTGAACGTGTGCAGCGAAGATTGGCAAGATTTGTAAAGGGACGGTACGATAATTATATTAGCGTCACCAGTCTATTAAATGAATTAAAATGGGAATCATTGTCAGATCGCAGGTTGAAATTTAGAATTAATCTCTTAAATAAATTCCAAGATAATATTCTCAGTGATGACGCTAAAAATATTTTGCCAACCCCAACTTACTATGGTAGACTGGACCATAATCACAAAATTAGAGAAATTGATTGCCGAACTGACAGATTCAAAATGTGCTTTTTTCCTCGTACAATTAGGGATATGAATAGCGGTAAATATATCCAGTACGAGTGCAGCAATGGATAACATTGGTAGCTGCATGTTGGTATAAGGACGTAAAGCTAACCCAACTAACAGCAGGTTTTTGCATGTTTGCTTTGCTATTTTTATCTTTTGATAAATAGTGAAGTTTAGAACAGTATATAAATAATAATCATTTTTTTTGCATGAATACTAGTGCATGTTTGGTGAGAGTTCACCCCCTGCCACACACCTTTGAGGTGGCTCGCAGGGTATTATATAGATGTAGACGTACAGCGCCAACTCCTCGGTCCCCGGTGAACACGAAAGGAGGAAAATTTATAATTGGTGTCCCACCGTATCACGCGGGTTCCGACGGACGAAGGTCCGCCTTCACCCACAGCTGAACACAAGAATGCGTTGCACTCGAAGCCACCTTCTTCCGTTCCGCGAACAAGTACTCTCTGCCTCTCTCCACATCCCACCCGCTAAGCATTGGTCACAAGTGGGATACACGCTAGGATTTTTACTTATGCCCATCACGGAATAATCCACTATGTGCAAACACCCACACATGAAGGGGGGTGTGAATAACCTGACAAAACCTACCGAGTGGTTTATAATGTGATGAGTAGAGATTGGTAAATTACGGTAATTTTAAGTTTTGAGCTGTAAATCCTTATAAGAGGACTCAAAACGAAATCAAATAGCATTGAGATACAAATGCCGACGCTTATATCAAACATATCACGACGTTTATCTATTATAACTCATTAAAAATTATAACAAAGTTGGCAGCAACACGCAATTAGCCTCTCTTTTGTCACACCATGAGAACCTTTCGTTCCAAAGACATACCTCTGCGCAATGTGCATTTGTTATCATTTGTTATTTTACTCTGAATTAATCACGGACACAATGCAAACAAAATCGTTTTAGCTTCTTAATTTATAATATCACCCATTCCAATAGTTTCTTCGTGAGGAAGAAATTTTCTGAAAAAGAACTTTTCTGAAAATTACCGTTTTTTGCTGTAATTTTCTGGGGTGTTGGTAATTTACGAAAAATACATCGGTAATTTACGAACAATACCGCGGTAATTTACCGAGTTGCCCATCTCTAGTGATGAGTAGAGGGAAAAGAAATAGGCCGAAGGGCCAAGGTCAACCCCAGGTCAGGGCAGGGGGTAGCGCCCAAAATTTTGGCGGCGGCAAGGTGATCCGGGTGGGACGAAAGCAAGCAAGTGCCATTCACGGGCAGTCACGACTCGGTGCCAAAAACCACCCTCGGTGGAGGAGGTTGAGGGGATGAGGGCTAGCTGAGATGAGGGCAGAAGTTAAATTGGCCGACGGGCACATGAGCCAGGAGGCGGTAACTTTTCGGAAGGTCAAGGGGAGGCGAGAGAATAGAGCACATTATCGACAGCGGAACGGATCAAATTAGGTCCGAACTCACCCAACGATTACTTAACTGCGGGCGCTGAGGAAATATTAGCGCCGTTCCAGGCGGCGACTGCAAGGGAACGATCGCGAACCGATTCCTCCCGCCGCCGCACTGCCCGTGATTTACGGATGGACGCCAGCCCACGAGGTATCTCTGCCCTGAATCTTGATTGCGGTCCAATTAAAGTAAAATCAAGGTTCACCGAAGCCACATAAATTACGGCGTAACCGTAGTAGAGGAATTAGTTTTCAAGGGGCTTCAATTGCTGGGTATTCGGTAAATAGACGGTATCATGTCCAATATAGTTAGCGCCACATCAGGTGTGCCACAGGGAAATGTTATCGGCCCACTTTTATTTCTTTTATATATCAATGACCACGGCAGTGTTGTAGTAAACTGTAGAATTTGGTTTTTCGCAGATGATGCAGTAGTGTATAGAGAAATTAGCAGTCCAGGAGACAAGGCATCGTTAGAAAAGGACCTCGTAGCAATTCAGGCGTGGTGAGATAAATGGAAACTAGAACCGAACATAAAAAAGTGCGTGACAGTAAATTTTTGGAAAAGGAAAAACTTCGATAGAAAGAAACTATATGACTCAAGGTTCAGAATTAGTAAAGGTGGAATCAGTTAAGTATTTAGGGGTAGCACTTACTCAGGATCTATCATGGGGGAAACATATCAGGGGAATATGCAGTCAAGCAAATAAAAAGTTGGGGTTTACTAAAAGAATATTAGGGAAAAGTGAGGAGAGGGTGAAGGAACGTTGCTATTTTTAAATTGTTAGGCCACACTTAGAATATGCTGCGAGTATATGGGACCCTTATGAAGCAGGCTTAATTTACGAATTAGATCGAGTACAACGAAGAGCAGCGAGATATGTAAAAGGGTGTTACGAGTGGGAAAGCAGTGTTGAGAAAGAACACAGTTACGAAGACTAGGAGGTGATGGAAGCACATTTTTAATATCAAAGAACAATGAAAAATACAGGCTCAGAAAATAAATTCCCAGAACAATTCAGAATTTAAAAAACAGATTGAATGTATTTTCTACCCCAAAAATAGGGAGAGAATATTACATACGGCCCGAAATGCAAAGCGATAACCGCGCTCTTTTAATTTGAAAAAATCAGGCGTCTCTCGAAGCAATAACTGCGGACTAAAAGCGTTCTTCAAAGGATGATGGCCAATGCGAATCAAATAAAATGCCGGGAGATATAATAAGCCACATCATTCAACATTTTTTTTCGCCAATATATTTTTTGTTTCCACTTCAATAAAGAACGTTAAACAAAGTCGCGGCGAAAGATTTCTGCGTTATTTACTTCTCCCGTTCTTTCCCATTTCGTGTCGACGGGAAGGCGAAAATTACTTCGAAACGGATTCCGGAAACTTTCTCGGAGCTTTTATTTCATGTCGCCGCTTTGGGGATGGATCAAGGAAGGAGTTTTCGAGGAGAAAGGCGTGGGGGAAGCGTGCTAAGAAGCTCGCCTTAGAGACGCAGCCATCGGCTACACTCTGCCCTCTATCCACCCTTTCGTCGCTGTTACGTGAAAAAAAAAGAAATCACTGAAGCGGCACCCGACCCTAACGAAGGAACAATGCCACGCGACGAATGATTTTTAGAGTACCTGAAATATTTGTTGCAGACCTGAATGGATGTGAGTCGTGGGTCAGAGATTAAAATAATCTGATTAATAGTGAAACTGGACTTCCCTATTTCGATTACTGCTGTGTGGTATACGCCGACCTCACACAGGAACTGAATTTAAAACTTCAAAGGATTCAGAACTCCTGTGTGAGGTACGTCTTTGACATCAAATATTATGAACACGTGACACCATATTTTGAGAAACTCGGGTGGTTAAAAATACAAAAAAGGCACCTACTCAATAAGACAACTTTCATTTACAAAATAATAACCACAAAACTCCCCAGATACTTGTATCAGAATGTATTATACAATGCTGCGACAAATAAACGCCCAATGCGCCACATGGAAGAACTTTATCTACCTACCACTTTATCGATCATCTGTTTATGCTAGTTCTTTCCATGTCACCTCTTGTGATATATGGAACCACTTACCTGAAGCTATTAAAACATGTGAAAATGCCAATAGATTTAAAAATTAATATTATAAAATGTTGTTTCATCTGCGTCAATGAATGTGTCACTTTGTGTACCTACCACCTAAAATATACATACATTTATAGTGCTTCTTTTTTTCTTCTTTTTGCAGTCTCTGCTTATTTCATTCCAATATTGTTGTAATATAATAAGGGATTTAATATTGTTACCTTTCGTTTATATTAATGTGCTTTCATCCTGTTATGGAATTAATTTCATGACTCTGGATATGTATTAATTATGTACAATCATTTGTGTTCCTAAGGGACGAAATCGTGCCGGAATAATAAAATTCTATTCTATTCAAGAATATCGGATAAACATCTGATCCACTATTCGCCCAAAGTAATAGCATCTTACAATAATTGCTAATTTTCCCTCTCGAAAGTTTGGAGCATTTATTTTACATTTAATCACATCGAAGCTTAAATTTCAATGAAACGATAACACTAAAAATACGTACGAGGAATCCCTTGATTAGCGTCGCATTTATCAACTAGTTTTCATCACATTTACAATCAATGACTGCTACGATCTTTGGACAACTTTCTCCGGCTTAAAACTTTTCCTGGTCCTGATGGAATTATTAATTTTATAGCTTTAGTGATGCAGCTGCTGTCTTTCATAGTCTAGACTCTCTATCAATTCTACAGTCAAAGAGGTTTATCGATAAAAGATCGAAGGCAACTTTCTTATTATGATGCCCAGCAGAAGGAGGCAGTGTTTAATTCAACAAGTGTGTAAGTAATTCGTGATTAGCCTATAACATGTGTGGGGCGGCTCTTTGAATAAAATTGAAAACGAAACTTCAATGGTTTCAAGAAAAAAAGCATTCATCGGCGTCATATGTCATTATTTCATTTTACCGATGCCAACATGAAATTATGTAGTAAATGAAAAAAACCTAGGCACATAAAAACAGGCTACGCAAAAACATTCCCGAGAACTGTTACAACCGATTAAAAACAATGAAAGCAATTATGAGCAATTTTTTCTTATAAATAGCAAAGCAATTTATATAGCAATCTTAATAAATATATAATAAAGACAATTCCTTGTTGTAATATCACTCAAAACTATTCTTACTCGTAAAAAATACATTTATAGCTCTCGAATAATTTTTTAATTTTTGGTTTGGCTATCCCGTCTCAGATGTTTGAAGATCCCTTCCCATTACACTCGATATCAGAGGTACCACGAAATTCTGCGGCCGAATTGCGAAAATATTTATCCGCCCAAATAGGTCCTGTTCTCGCCATAACACATGGTTGGTAGGGAGAATGAGTGCAGCAAGAAGTATAGAGGAAATCGGCGAGATCGATATGATTTTGGGAGAAAGGCGACCCATTGCTGTGGAAAGGTGCTTCCCAGCAGAAACAAACGCACCCTCGCATCAGAGAACGTTGAATAATGGGAAGTAACTTCTTCCGTCGGAGCACTCCGAAAACAGGCTATTGAAATCCTACCTAGGCTTGTGCGATGAGTCGATTAATCGAAGCCATCGACCATCGACTGCGAGTCGACGAGAATCATCGATACCGATGAGAGTCGATGAGTTGATGCGAATCATTGATGTCGATGAGTCGTGATGTGCTGCTGACACGAGAAACGCTACCTCTGCTGACTACATCTCTTCCAGAAAGGAGCTCCACAAGTACGAGAGGAGGTCCCAGCTTTATCCAAATCTTCGGACGTCTTACATTGGTAGAGGGACAGGAAGGAACTGTATCCCCGCCTTCAGAAGTACGCGAGGAAATACCTCTCTGTATTCCTGCCACTTCAACGACATCAGAGCGGTTCTTCAGCGATACAGGCAACGTTGTGTTGGACGAGCGACATCTACTCACCGATGAAAATGCAGAAATGAGAATTGCATTATACCACAACAGAGAGTTGTTGCTTAGTTTGTAACTTGGTGCTTGTTTCGGTTTTTAATAAATATGTCTTGTCCTTATCAATTACGTTTGACCCAATTCAAGCTTCACTTAAAAGCCACACCAAACTGCCAACCGAGACATCCGCACCAATCATCGATAGTCATCGATCATCGTACTTCATCGATATTCGACGTTCATCGATCATCGACATTCATCGATCATCGATAGTCATCGATCATCGTGTATACACTATTCGATGATCGATGGCAATCATCGTCATCGAAGTATTTCAATGAAATTTTTTCAAATTTCATTTTCATCGAAAACCGACGACCAAGATCGGTCATCGCACAAGCCTAGTTCTACCTCATTAGCCTCGAATCACAGCCTCATCAAGACTGCAACGGGGAAAAAATCACCGCTTGGAGCGTGTCTCCGTCACCGAGTGCTTCCTCCGATCCACTCTCCGAGAACTTCTCCGCGGATTTATAAAAGATTAGAAGAAACTAAATGTTGATGGAGTTAAGCTGGGTAGTGAGGGGTGGGATACCTTGGGTGAAAATTGCTCTTCCGGGGTTCGAACTTTTCCGTATTAGGTCTGCCGGTATGAAGATAATAATGTTCTAGTTTTCACTGTTCAATGCAATAGTAATGTTATTTTGTCGCTAATGTCACATTTGGAATTGGTGGACCAAGAAAGCAAGACAAGGTGCTGCCATCGCGACAGTGCGCCAAGTAAGAAGCAGAACGCGCTTAACCTAATTGCTGTGATTCAATTCCATATTCATGCATACAAAGACGTGATTTCAAAAATAAAACATTATTATAAGTCATAAACGTTTTTATGGCTTCCTATTTCCTCTCATATCCTAAGAATGCTCCCCCGAATTGGGTGATTTTTGCCTATACATATTCCTCTAGTGTTATTCAATTTTCGTTCCGATATGCTATGAATAAAGCGCAAGCGGAAACAATGGGGTCGTTTACCATACTTTTTATTGTCGAATCTGATCGAGTTTGTAAAATAAAAAGACCCGTATTTTACCGTTTTTTGATCCGTCAATTATTTATCGAGTTATAAGCGGCGAAAAAATTAAGGTTTTTAACCATTTCGGAAAAGTGGGTGCGGTGCAACCTCTGACTTATGTCGACTTCCTCCAATCACCAGTGAGCCCACGAAGCTACTTTGCCTTATCGCAAAGGGGGGGGGGGGACACAGCTGACTCTCCCAATGGGAGCGATTGCGACAGGATCTGTGCAAGCAAACCTTCCGAGAACCCCCTTCCACTCCCTTCCCTTCCCATAAGAGCAGTCAAGGACGGGAGGAAAATGACGTCAATGTTATCACAGCAGCTTTTTCGGTGGGCGTCACCTTTTGCTTATTTTTATATTTGATTTATGAGTGAATGGTTGTGTCTAGAAGATTAATTTTTTTACTAAAATTCTCTTTTCGTTTCCATCTAACAATTTCGTGTAAAAAATTGCGATTTCGGTTCCGAGTAAACGCCCCCATTGCGACATTAGCGCCATCTTTCTGGCGTGAAAAGGTGAGAACTGGGACTTCTATACATAGCACACATTTTTTTAGCTGAGGTATTCACCCTCCCTCCTAACCAGCTGAAACTCCTGGCGTGGTAACAAGGGTTCCGGGTTCTAGTCCAGGAGGATGATTTTCCCTCGCGACAACCCGGCGCTGCGCACGTTCATCGGTGGATACTGATAGATTCAAAAAATGGCATTTTTCCCCTGTACTATAAGAGAAGAGAATAGGCAGCATAGTAAAGGGATAGGTAGGGGAAATATTTTAGAGTAGTCTGCAGTGCATGATGCATGTATTAATCCCTTAAATACTATAGATACTAACAATCTAGTTGCATGAAATCCTATAGTTGCTTGTTTGCATGTTAGTAGTGCATGCTTGGTGATCTTCACCCCCCGTTTTACACACCCTCGCGGTGGCTTGCAGGGTATCGTGTAGATGTAGATGGATGTAACTCAGCGAGATCATCCCTCTCGACTTTCGTGTCAGTAGGGGGCATCGCGAGGGCGAGGATGGTGCTGGGCGACAGTGTGGTGCACGAGACCGATGGCCGTGAATAATCTAAAAGGGGGGGGGTTTCAACCCTTCTCTCCTTGGAGCGAAAACAGGGTGGCGGGCGTCGCCGGCAAATTGACCCACATCATCACGGCACCTTCTGCGCAGGGACCCTGCCGCCCAAAAGTCTCCCGTGAGGGAAAGAAACCAGCGGAAGAATATCCACAAGCACGGGTGCCAAGGTATCACTATAGCTAAGTCGGGGTAGGAAGGAACCTATGTCCGGCGAGGCATAGCGGAAGGGTTTCCAACTCCTTTCAACCGTTAGGACATCATCAGGAGTTTTTTATTTATTTCTTCGTATCTGACGGTGATCTAACGTTAGAAACGCGTCGTAAGTAGAGATGGGCAACTCGATAAAAATAACGCGGTAATTTTCGTAAATTACCAATACCCCTGTAAATTACCGTAATAAACGGTAATTTTCAGAAAAGTTATTTTTTAGAAAATTTCTTCCTCACGAAGAAATCATTGGATTGGGTGATATTATAAATTAAATAGCTAAAAGGATTTTGTTTACATTGTGTCCGTGATTAATTCAGAGTAAAATAACAAATGTACATTGTGCAGAGGTACCTATGTCTTTGGAACGAAAATTTCTCATTGCGTGACAAAAGAGAGGCAAATTGCGTGTTGCTGCCAACTTTGCTATAATTTTTTTAATGAGTGACAATAGAGAAACGTCGTGATATGTTTATTATAAGCATCGGCATTTATATCTCAATGCTATTTGATTTAGTTTTGAGCCCTCTGATAAGGATTTACAGCTCAAAAATTAAAATTACCGGAAAATTACGGTAATTTTCGAAAATTACCGTAATTTACCACGATAATTTACCTCAATTGAAAATTACGGTAATTTACCCATCTCGAGTCGTAAGCGACAATAAATAGGTTCTGTGGAAAAGTGCTTTATTTTGTTAGTTTTCGGGTTGGAGCCGGCTTCGAAGACTTCCAGGGGGGTTATCATGTAACTTTCCCTTCCGAGCTTTCGTCCTCGGTTTCGGAAGAATTGGCCGAAATGACGTCACATCCCGAGGTATGAGCGTTTAGTGCGACCACGTATGCTTCGTACCGAAGTTTTCGGATCCGAAGACTTCGGTAAACCCTCCTTCGCCTCCCGAGTGGGTAGAAGGCTTCGGTACAATCCTTTCCGAGGCCGAAGGTTGCAGCTCACATCTTTCGGTACTAATAAATAAGCCAATATTGGGCGTAGTGTTGAAAATAGCTTTATTGTATATGATTTTGAATGCAGAGCGTTAACAATTGTATCTAGTTTCTTGTTTAGCGCAATTTTTGTTTACTTATTAGTGTCCATTGAGCAGCAGACGAGGTATGTTGTTAGATGATAGATATGCAAGGTTATATCGTTTAGTTGAGAATTCTGTTTGCATGGGTTACAAAAAAGTGTATACATAACGTATTTCAATGTGGAAGGTTTCTAATGACGAGCCATATCTTCACGAAGTGTGGCTTATCACTCGTAGTCAATAGGAAATGCAATCATGCCCTTAGAAAAAATTACTATACAGAATCTATAGTTACTAAAGAAATTCTTTAGTTACTAAAGAAATTCTTTAGTAACTAAAGGTGTGCACCTTTAGTTACTATACAGAATCTATAGTTACTAAAGAAATTCTTTAGTTACTAAAGAAATTCTTTAGTAACTAAAGGTGTGCACCTTTAGTTACTATACAGAATCTATAGTTACTAAAGAAATTCTTTAGTAACTAAAGGTGTGCACCTTTAGTTTTCCAAATACTGTACAGACTGTTTAGTTAGAGGTCCAAAAACTAAAGAGCTGTTTAGTTGACATTCTTTAGTTTTCTTGTAGCATAGGTTGTGTTTAGTTTTTGCTCATTAAACTAAAGGGTCTTTTAGTATTCATTCTCTAGTTACCCTTGCCTTTTAGTTTCCACCAGTAACTATAAATCTGTTGAGCCAAGATTCTTTAGTTTTCTCATAGTAGAGATTGTGTTCAGTTTTTGTTCCTAAACTGAAAGATCATTCAGTAAATACTCCTTATAGTTACTCTTGCCTTTTAGTTTTCAATATAGTTTACTATAAATCTAGTTATTTGAGCTTTTTTTTGTTTTCCTACAGCCTTGGTAGTGTTTAATTATATTCCTTAACATGAAGAGGTGCTTTATAGTTCAATCTCTTTAGTAACTTAAAAGAGAGTTAAGTAACTTTAGCCATCCTTAAAGTTTTTTTCAGAAAGTTTTAGAGATCATTTAAGTGACTTTAAGGTTTTATGAGTACTTACTTAAGATCGCTCAACAGTTTCCTTGCATAAGTTATTGATAACTTTAAAGAAACTTTCTGGCCTGTAAGTACCTAAGCCCCCTGCACAGTTTCTGCCGTAAGTTATTGAAACCTATAAAGTAACTTATGAGGAACTCAAAGTAGTTTAACTTGTCAACAGTTTTCACTCTTAAGTTAGTGGCAACACTTTGTGAAAAAATCGCGATAGGACCACAAAGATACTGTCCAAAATTGCAGTAGAATAAAATTTGTCAGGTTGATGCTAGAAATGTTTTTAAAGAGGTACCTACTGGTGATTTCAATCTAAATGGTAAGGGTTGAATTTTGGTGTGAATTTACCAGTTGTGACTCACCTGCTCATTTCACGCTTTACATAATTTAAGAGATGCCCAAATTCTTCCCTTTACTGTTTACAGTTTTTGTGTTTTAATTTTTTATGTATTAAAGATTAAGATACTGATTCAAACTAGTTGTTTTTAATTCAATTACTCTTCCTTAGTTCCTCATCCTACACAACTGATTTCAAGATAGTGTCACTATATTGTCTAGCTCTGGGGTAGACCCAGGCAACATCAACTACCGGCCTGGTGTTGGCCCAATGTCGTCTTTGTGTCGGCAAAGTCGCTCAACCTACGAAGCTGACGTTGGGCCGACATCGGCTATGGTTGGCCGACTTTGCAGACATTGGGCCAACACCAGCTTCAAGTAGCATTGCTGACACCACTTGCCGACATCGGTACGATGGTGGTCCGATGTTTCATTTTGAGTTCTTGAAAATCATATCATGGCCACATGAGCAGAGGTGACTTGCCGATGTGCCGAAAGACTAAATTTTCACCTCTGTGACAATCATTAAAAAAATTCAGTACAGACTGGCAATTCAGTTCTAGTTAAAATTAAAACCATTGCTTATATAAATATATTAATACGAGAAGTAAAATTCTAGGATCAAAAACTCCATGTCAACTCAACAAGTTAACTATTGCGTTTTAATTTCCAATGATGAAATTCAAAGTACATACGTTCAAACGCACTACAGTTTAGAAAACATATGTTTTTTATTAGAGCACTATCATCAACGATAAATTACAACTTTGGTGCACACGAATAACTTTAACCCGAATAGGTATTCATTTCATAGTTCGCGGCCGTGAAAGGTATCGACATATCGATATAATCGCAATGCCAATCCAATCGAATTCTACATTCAAAATGGCAGTTGTGATTTGAGTTTTTCGGTTCGTAGTTGTGAATAATATGATCATGTAAAGTCAACTCGGAGGCAAGCAACTGGAATGAAATTGATCTGGAAGCATAGCGTTTTTATGAAGTTCGTCACCAAAGAAGCTTACTTTAAAACTGGAATTTACGAATAATGTACGGTGAGTAATTTTGTCTTTACGAAGCGGGACTGATGAAGAAAATTCACAATTCAAAAATTGTTTTGATCTGCCTTCTGTGTAGTCTTGATTGAATTCGTAGCAAAAGTAGTGACTTTATTTATTTTTACAGGCACGTTATACCATTAACGTATTGGGACATTAGGAATGACCTAATGAAGACTCAAATCAACTTTGTAATGAATGTGAGACTTTAGGTGTATTTGTCTTCCTCAGTGCAGTCATGGCTTTCGATGAGATTTCAAAGAACTCCCTCTTCAAAATATCTACTTTTAATTTTGAGTGGACCATTATTCTTGTAAAAGACCCTTGGGTACTGAATACCCAGATAAACCTTTTAAAAATTAGTGTTGTGCAAGAAGCAAGCTCGATTGCAGCTGTTGATTCCAATGCCATGTGGTGTGACTTAAGTCGCGTTGGATAATGCCTGAAATGTGGAATCTTATTTCAAATGTGTGCTACATAGGCAAGTGAATGCAATCATTGAAATTTGAAGTAGTGCCAATAAATATTAAATTGGGTATAAAGCTGTTTTTGTTTAAATTCGTACGCGGTGCTTTCGAGTGTTTCCTGAAAGTTATATTATGACGATTATTGGTTGTAGCCGTCACTTTGTGGAAGCCCATTCCGTCACTGTTATCTATACTGAAGATACTGAGTGTACTATTTGAGGTCGTGCTAAAATATCAGTATTCTTTTAAATCAAACCTGATCTTCAGTTATGCTACATTAGAGAAAGGTGAAGGAAATTAGTACAGGGATTTTCGTATTGGCATATTCCAACACAGGTTAATAGGAATATTGGTTGTATGATTGTTAGTGAATACTTGGGTAAATGTTGGGCCATAAAGGTCGGAAAACGGACATAAATACAAGTTGACATAACTGTTCCCCAACGTTGACCCAACTGTTGCTGCTACATGGGGTTTGTGCAAGTCTACTTAAAGTGCAACTTCATAATGGTTGAATTTAGCTAACTGCTCTTTATAACCCTCATATGATGCCAAGTGATGCTACTTCAGAGGTTCATTTCTTCAACATATCAGCTTTCAGTGATAATTTGTATTCCCTTTTTAAAGCACGTATAGTCATAAGTAATTATGTGGAATACATAGTTTTTTAATCTAGGTGATACGAGAGTACATATTCCTCGATTGTCTCTGACTGAAATTGTTTTAGTATTAATTTAAGTACCCATTTCTTGGTTACATACCCCAAATGTAGTCTAGCTTAATTTCTTTTTAACTGAATACATGTACGCATATGTATTTCTCCTGGTATTCTACATCTGCTATAGATTTCCTTTGTTATTTAGTTCCTAATTTGAATTTAACACTATCCGACCTTTCAAACACAAGGCCAAAACTTTTCAAACACCAATCCTCTGAAATTGTCATTTCACCATTTTATGTTGTGCCAATGTTGTCCTATCCTGATGTTGGTAACCAATGCTGGGAAGACATTGGAAGCCGTTGTACCACTGGCAAACGTTAGCATTCCAACATTGAGCCAGCATTAGTAGCTGGCATTTAGCCAATGTCTACAGCCCACATTGGGCCTGTGTCAGCAGCCGACATCAAGCCAACTCATAACCGACATCAGCCTGTGTTGGCCCAACATAACCCTGGCACTGGGAAGACATGACCCCAACACAGAGCCGACTTCATCCCGACACTAGCCGACATCATGCCGATGCTGGGCCAACATTGGCAGCCAATGTCGGTTTTCCACCGGCAAACGTTATCATTCTGGCATAACACACTGGGCCAATGTCACCAGCCGACATCTGGCCGATACACAACCGACTTTGGCCGGTGTTGGCCCGACATCGGGCTGATGCACAGCCGACTTTGGCTGGTGTTGACCCGACAACGGGCCAGCATCAAAATGCTGCTTGGGGAGGTTTGTGGGAGGCTCAACATGATATTATTTCGTACAGAACTTCTCTAATGATACTAACAAATGGCTGAAGCTGTGGATATTCTTGGTAAGTGACTGAGCAACAATGATTCCAATTTTAGCAGAAAGTGAAGTGAACTGAATCGATGCATACTGGAGATTATTTTCACTTGATTATGGGAACAGTTCCTGTAAAGTTTTCATTAGTTATTTTTTCCACAGTAACACTGTCCTCAGTTTCTTACTTTACGATACAGTTTTGTATAAACTTTTAATCAAAAGTTCTTGACTCAGTTGTTTCTTAAGTTTGGCAACTGTTTGCTTAAGTTACTTAACTTTTAATCAAAAGTTCTTGACTCAGTTTTTTCTTAAGTTTGGAAACTGTTTGCTTAAGTTACTTAACTTTTAATCAATAGTTCTTGACTGAGTTTTCTCTTAAGTTTGGAAACTGTTTGCTTAAGTTACTTAACTTTTAATCAAAAGTTCTTGACTCAGTTTTTTCTTAAGTTTGGAAACTGTTTGCTTAAGTTACTTAACTTTTAATCAAAAGTTCTTTGCTCAGTTTTTTCTTAAGTTTGGAAACTTTCAATTTACTTAATCACTCTTAAAGTATCCGACTCAGTATTTCCTTAAGTTAAATCAACAGTTTTTCATTAAGTTTGGTTAAGTTAATTTTCTTAAGGGATATACACTTCCCTTTTCTTTATTACTACCAGTTAACTCTATAATAAGGTTTAGTTCATAATTTGTTTTTTAATGGGCAGAGGAGGTGCCTAATTTTCTTCTGAGGGAAGATCTTCCCTCAAGGCCTCTTTTTTTTCTTTTCTTGCCTCGAGGCATATCCTCATGCAAAGACCATGGCTACGCTTGCCATGACATGCAGACAAAAATTGGACCATTCTCGCCAGGCTCCAAAATGCATGATTGCCAGCATGGTTCAACATAATAATAATAAATTTTGTTTATCTTCTGTGGCATGAAGCCACCTAAGAAAAACAATACAAGTTACACATTTACACCAGTCAGCATTTAAACAAGAAAATTAGCGATTACATGAAGCTATATATATATCTAGATTAGATTAGATTAAAAATAAGGTGGAGGTACTCAGCGAGTCCCAAGTATTTGGTCTACAGTTTTTGGTCTATAGTTATTGGTCTATAGTATTTGGTCTATAGTTTATGGTTTATAGTTTTTGGTCTATAGTATTTGGTCTACAGTTTTTGGTCTATAGTTTATGGTCTATAGTTTTTCAGTCTATAGTTTTGGTAAAACTTGTTCCAATTCACTAAAGGAAAAACTAAAGAAATTAACTATAGTTTTTTTCTTTAGTTTTGGGGTAATATTTTCTTAAGGGTGATGATGCTACGTTGAGCATTTCATTCGATCAAAATTCAAGGAAGTTTAACCCTGCACAGCATTAGATCAAGAACAAATCATATTTTCATGCTTAGTTAATCCATTCATATAGTGTGACAATCAATGGTGGAATTAATACGTAAAAAGGGACTTTGATTTGTAAACACTTCATGGACTCGCGTCTCTCTTGCCTTAATACGTAAATTAATTTTTCAGTGTATTCACGTGAGTTTGACAGACACATTAAACGAAAAGCGTTTATTATACATTAAAGTGACTGCCCCTGTTCTTTGGGAAGTTAGGCAAAATGTGTTAGAGTTTTGGGAAAGTTTCGTGTTGATGTGCCACAAATAAGATAGTGTGTTGAGTAAACATAAATGAGAAAGTTCGTGGTCATATTATATTGAAGCTGTAGTCGACGGACGAAAGTAATTCCTAAGGTGCACAGTTGTATTCATATCCCGTTCAATTAAGTTAGATTAATATATCTCCAAGAAAAAGTAAATAGTTTTATTCACGTCGCGAGTTGGCAAGTTCAACTAACTTCGAGATATTTATTACCATCCGCCTGGAAGACATGTCAGAATTCCTGTAATTTTAGCGGTGCACATAGTAAAAATAACTGAATATTTGGTCAATTGTGTGATACTAATTTGTTGTTTGCTATAATGAATGACGACACGTAAGTAAAGTGCTATACAGAAAGGAAGGTATCTACTTTGTAAGGTAACTGTTTAAATATGCTAAGGTATGTGATTTCCTTCGTATGATGATTGCGTTGCATCTTTTTGCTATCTTCAGTGATTTTTTATAGACCGGGTATGTCGATTTATATCATATAGTGTCTCTGAGGGTGTTTTGTTAATGAGTCGAACGTTGACAAAGGCAATTTAGTACCACACCAATAGCTAACATGTACAATAATTCACTTTTACGATGATTTTATGAGTTCCGATTTGTAACTGTGGTTGTAGTAATGGCTTAATGAAAGTATGTAACGGTGTTATGAAATTACAGTGATCAAGGGCCAACTTTACCTTGCAATGTTGTGATACCAAGCCAGCAAAAAGACCAAATATTTTTTGACATAATATAATACCACAGGGGTAAATGTGCATATGATTCTAATGCTTCATGAACCTCGATGTCGATGTACTTTGGTATTGAAGACGCACAGTAAGAAGAACAAACCTCATCATTTAGCACGGAACACATTAATATTAATTTGCTGCATCATTTGACATGTTTCTGATATGATAACTAAGTTTGAACCATTATAAAAATAAGTAAGACTGATGGTTAGATATTCTGCTTGCTACATGCCTTCCTTGGTAATAAACAACATTGAGATTAACTGTAATTGCTATTAGTTGAAAGGTGAGTGGTAATTATATTAATTAATTGAAATATCTATTGTACTTAAGTGATGTGAGGGGCCATTGCTTTAGCTGCTGATTATTTAAGAATAAGAAACTGATTGGTTGTAAGCATTCATGAATCAATTTCAGGTTGAAAGTAGAAACCAAGCTACACAACGAAAAATTAAATCTCCAAATCTTAAGAATCAACCTTCACATTCCAAACAAGTGTAACACTAAATTAAATTATTTTCATGAGGTAATGGATGAGATTTAGGTCCTTGACCAAATTAGGTGGAGGAGGAGGAGAGAGAGGGAAAGGGCTTATGCTCTGAGATTAAATAAAAACAGATGCAGGGGTGCAGTTGATGCTTTTGAAATGCCAGAAGAAACCTTCAAGGGGTTGTACCAGCTCAGTAAGGATCCGGCACAAATGTTCATAGAGGACCTTCCCCCGTATCTGCATGTGTGAAGGAGGATCACAGCTGTCGCAGTGGAGCTAAAGGTTGGTACAAGCAAGAATTTTCTTTGTGTTGAAGTTGCTGTTTCCTTTACACGCTTCATTACTAACACAACGTATTTTCATAGGTCCTATATGCACTGCATTTTTATGGACAATGGAGCTACCAGAAGAGTGCAGGGAGCAACTGCAATTTAGGACTGTGCCAAAACACTGTCTCAAAGGTCACAGAGGAAGTAACAAACATCCTCAAGTTGCTCCAGGTTTCGGTGAAATGGATTAACTTCACTGGAGGAAAGAAATAGGGTAATGCAGAAGTAAGTCCTCAAATATTTTTTGATCATTGAACCTTTATTACAATAAAAAACACAATTAAATACAACGCAATACAAAAATAAAATTGGTGACTTCTCAGATATAGATAGGATGAACCTGTAAAAACATTATACTTCTGTTAGAATTAACCTCTACCATCTCTTGTAACAGAAATTACTTAGCCCTTCAAATTCCAAGTACAATATGCTACATTGATGGCACTCATTTAGCCATTCAAGCCCCAAAGAAAGAGGAGTATGTTTTCCTTGACAGGAAATTCTACCATTCCATTAATGTCATGATTGTGATTTATATTAAGAGTAATTGTTAAATTTAATTCATTTAACTAGTGACATCAATTTTAATTCCTCCAACAATTGTTTTAATTTGCATTGATTTATGAAAAATATACTCTCTATTAAGATAGTACAAGCACCAATATGATATTGAAAATTAACAATGCTTCCTAACACTCATGTACTATGGAAGTGTATTTTTTCTTTCTTCGTTATAACATTAATGGAAATATTTAGTCTACCTTACAATATACATAATTTAGTCCTCGCATACCTCATCATAATATAACATCCAATTTTAGTTGCTAGAAGTTTATCTTCAACTCAGAGCCCCATAAGGTAAGAAATAAAAAACTTGCAGTCAGTATACCACTGCGATGTTAACACACTTCCTGTGCATTCAAAAGCAACATCTTTTTTCCCCAATGTCACAATCCATGTCCTTTTTTTGAGTAGGTTTTGTTCAAAAATACCTTGCTTCTGTTGACAATTGCCAAGTGGTGCCAGAGTTAATCCATTTGAACAATAAAACTGTTGTCTGACAATTATCATTACTAAGCATTCACCTCTCTGATGATTTGAAATACCTAAGATTCTCCGTATATCACTGCCCAAAACTGCTGCTGTTCTTAAAGTGGTTACATGTAACAAACACAAATGTCACTCCAAATGTGTGTACTTATTCCTTAACTTGCCTTTCATGTATAATAAATGATGGAAATAAATTAATTTCCTTCCTCAATAGATCTCAGCACAAATAAGCATTGCACTTATGCTTTACTAGCCTATGTACAGAGTATTTATGTGATTGTTATATATTTGCATGAAATAAATAAAAAAAGTTAAACAAAAATTGTCTTTCACTAAAGGGTTCTGTTCCTTATGCAGTATTTTGATTTACCTGTAGGGCGTCTACTACCCCCTCCATCCCAACAGAGGCTGTTATCCCTGTTAATATCAACATCCTCTCCTCCAAGCTGCAGAGCCCAGAAATGGCCCACCCTGTCCCCTGCCCATGCTTCTGCAGCCTCAGCCCTTTCCTTCTGATAGTGCTCTTCCACTCTTGCCAAGTCTGAAAAGAGTAATGTTGGTTAATGCACCTATTTCCCGGTGCACCAATAACTTCAAGATTGGTACTTAATAGTTGCTGCTGCAAAGCCACAAAAAATCCCTCAGAGAACATAAACTTCTCATCGGAGCACGAGGGGAATGTGAAGATTATATGAATTTGAAATTCAATACATATTATCAAAGATGTCTAAATACAGATGTAGGTAATTTGACAAATGGTTTTTAATTCACAATGAAATCCCATCATAGTATAGTCACAAAGGAGTCCATGGCAATATACCTAAACACATGGAAACATACCTTAATCTACTCCTCAATACTTTTTGGCAGGCATTTAAAGCCTGGGTTGCTTCTTTCCAGTGCTCCCTCTGGTCTACACAACTCATGTATGGTCATCAGAGGGTGGCACTGCATAAAAGAGAGGAAAAGAGTTCTCTCTGCACAGTAGGCAGCATGCCCTTCGCCTGCTTTTCTAAAATAGATTGTTGACATTATTATGATAATTTTACAGATGGGCATCATTACTTTTCTAATTTTGGGACTATATTATTGCCTTTATTTACAATAGTATCCACCGCTAGGATGACATATATAAAAATTATGTTTCTATTAAACTCTATTAGCGTTCAATGAAAAACAAACATTCAAAGAGATGAGTCTAACTGCATATCCGTGTTGGGAAGTTAAAAATTGACAGTCCTTCTGTTACGAAACTTTAAAATATTAACATGAAATTAAATACATATCAAGTTGATGTTTAAGTAATGGGCGATCATTGGCTTACATTTCGATTTCCTGTTCATTTGGCGTATATAAATGTTTATCTAATACCTTAGCCATTTGTGAACGTTACATTCCACGATATGTGCAAAGTACAACGTTATTTCTTTACATTAACTATTTCGTTTACATCTATTGAACATGAGTTTAGGAACAGTTAACAGAATGGAATGAATATGTGATTCGCGTTGGCCGGATAGTTACGAGTTTACAACTTGGAAACCATTTAACTTAACTCTTCACTTTGAATACTCCGCATTAATAATTTACGCACTGCATATAACAGTCTGAATGACCAGAGTTTAAATGCCGTTGTCTCTTAAAGATAAAAGATAACACAGCTACAGAAATTAGCTATGTAACATACAACTCTATGCAGTTAGTTTCATTCGATAATTAAATTTAACAAAGTTCCGCACGATAGCATTAAAAACAAATATAATGCTAGTAACATTGATTTCCACAAGGTGATCAGTGCAAATTGAAAAGAATATGATCATAAATGTCTTACCTCGTCGTTTTCTTCTTCCTTCGTCCTCTCACGTAAACATAAACAGCTGTCTGCTGTAATTTCGATCTTCATTTTTTCAAATTCCCATTGGCCAGAATGCCGTTGCGTCATGAGGTCTTCGTGCATCTCCGTGGATCCATGACGTCACCTCGGAAAGACATCCCAACCGAATGTTTATGAACCGAAGGAAGTTACATGATCGCACGAAACGAAACTTTCGGAAAATCGCCGCCTTCCGAAACGAATTCGTCAACTCCGCCGTTCCGAGGCCGAATGTTGGGCCGAATTTACATGATAACCCCCCAGGAACCCCTTTCACCGCCTTTCTTCCCGTCAGTCTTCCCAACACTTGCCCAATGCCTCCCGTCCCTCAATCCTCCTCAATCACAGCTTTGGCGCTAAAAATCTTTTCCCGTCCTCTTTACCAGCAGTACAGCGGCAGGATCTCGGACACGTTTTGGTGTTTTCCTGGTGTATTTTATGTGCGAAGTGGTGAGTGGTGAACTTGGTGAGTCCGACTCGCTAGGAAACTACTATTTATGGAACACGATGTGAAATAATAAAGCAATGGCAAAAATATACCGGCCTTTATCAAATTAGCCAATTCAAATCACGAAACTTCACGAAAAAACAATAATTCATTCATTCATATTTTATTCTTTATTAGCACGTATATTGTATTCTTCACACCTTGGGATCAAGTCAAAACACGTATCAATTCTCACTTTTGAACTATTTTACAGTTAGAATTTTGGCTCCGATTCTCGTAAGATTACTGTGCAAATTACATTTAATTCGAATGTTTTTATTTCTAATTGATACTTCAAAGTGGGCATGGAATATTATATTCAAACAGAAAAAATCATAATCGTTTAATCAATTCTTCATGAATACTGTTAATCTAATATTAATGCCGTTGTTGTTAATAGTATTGTTCATTAACATCAACTTCGCTTGAAATATTATCAACACTCAGTTGTTTTAGTAGTTAGTTGATTGATAAAACATAAGATGGCATCGGTGTCCAAGTATTAGTACCTTAGGTAGTACCGCTTTTAAATACTGACCGGTACTACCGGATTAAAAAAATAGTACTCCGTACTACCGAATACCGGTATTTTTTTGCCCATCCCTACCCCAGCGCTCGCGAGGCCCCCGGCGGCCGCCGGTTAAGCCATATATATGGCCCTAGCTAAACCTATCGTAATACTGCATCAGGAAACCTAGCCGCTCTACGATACCCACAGTGTAGTTCTGATCAAACCTAATTCATTCGGATCCCATGTACTGGATGCATATATTCCAGGAAGGAATATAATTCCAGACACTCGCGTGACCTCCAGAAAAGTATGCAGGCACGCTGGTCTGGAATTGCGTCAAGGATTTTACCATCTGCTGGAATCCGCCAGGGCCGCCGACCTTCCCGTATCTCCCTCGGCTGAAAAGTAATGTCAAATCGATGTTGCTGATTCCCTGCCTCTGAAATTTTCACGGGAAACAACGTCGTGAGGCGGCTATCGTGACTCCAGAACACGCCATCCCAGACGGTGATCATGGCGAAGAAATAATGCCCAACTGCCCACCCAATGGACTGCTTCCTCGAACTTGTTGGGCCTTCATCCCACGAAGAAGCGGCATTAATTAGTCGTGGCCGAAGAGCGGCAACTGGTAAAATTCCACGCAAACTATGCGCATATGCATATTACATGAACTGCGGCTGTCTCCACCGCAATATAAATTATTGATCATCTCTTCTTCCCATCCTTACGATTAACTTCCAAGAGATCGAGAGTACCAGTGGGAGGGGTTCGAGCAAATCACGTAATAGCTCGGAAGAGCATGTCCAATGATAGATAGATATTTTTAAATGCTCAAACTCATACATGTAATTATACAATAAATTAAAAAACTTGAGCTTTAGGTAGCTTACGAGAGGATAACCTGAAAAACAGCTACCATCAGAAACAATAGTGTTAGAACTCAATTATTGTACAATCAAAAGCAAGGCGTAATAAAAATATAGTAATTAAGAAAATGTAACCAAAAATCATGCATAAATTGACATAACAAGATTGGCAAATAAATTGAAGAATGATATAGTTTTCTGTACATATAGTTTTCTGCACATTCATATATAATTTGTTATGAAAAAACCATAGTCTTAGGTAATTTAAGTCATTTTGCATATCATATCTTAGACGTTCCCATGTAAAATTACTGTAGCATAGTGCGAAGTCATCCGCAAAAGCAGTAGTGATCTGAGCACGAAAGTCGTGGCAACAAAGGTCATTAATATGTACCAGAAACAATACAGGGCCTAAGACTGAACCCTGAGGTACACGAGAGGTAAAACATATAAAATCACTGTAATGATTATTAATGAAAACGCATTGTGACCTCTTTGTTAGGTTACTTTCGAGCCATTTTGACCAAAAGTATAGAGTGCGGTGAAGTGAGTGCAATGAAGGAAAAGGATGTTTGGGAGAGAGAGAGAGAGAAAGAAAGAAAAGTGAGAGAAACACCCCGCCGCCCGGGTTGGCTTTAAATATGCATGGGGAGGGAGGGGTTGCCGTGGGAGGCGGGGATAACGACTGCTTCGCACGCGATTTGAATCGGGTTGAACGACCAGAGGGAAAGGGAGACGTCCAAAGGGATGCCGGGAAATTAACAACACTTTTTACTATCGAATTTTCCACTTTCCGAGGACTAAAACAGGGACTAAAACAGACGTAAAGAGCAAACGCCGACGCTCATTTCACCACGCAGGCTTAATTCAATTTCAATATGAACCGCAAAATATGCAACAAGCGCACAGAGAAAAGGTTGAAAAATAAAAAAAATCATAGGTCCATAGTTTTACTCGAAAAGGAGGAACATCTGACTGTAAAACCAGATATCTTAAAGAACTTCTCCTTAAAGCTACTTTAGTGGCTAACTGCAAGGTTATACGGCTTTTAATTTTGAGTTTTCGCGCCCAGGTTGACGGCATTAGTGACAAACCTAAGTTAACTTAGACAAGTTATTGTAATGTCTCATTTAAGGAGCAAACCCGTCCTTTGCAGAAAATCATCTCCGTACGCTCTAAAATTCGGCCCAAATGAAAAGTATTTTCCGTATGATAAATATGAAACTAGCGTTCTTCCGTTATTTTAATTTTATTTCCATTTTCGCCAGAGAATTCTATGCAACTTCCTCGAATATTTCCGACTCGAAAGCCACCCGGAAACCAAAATGGGCTCATAAATACCTCAAGGTTCTGAGGACGTGAGCTTTTTCTACCTGAAAGAGCGAAGAGGATATCAATTGATGGAATCCCATTGCTTTAGGATATATTCATTCACATCGGACACAATATGAGACCAGTTCATCGACTGAGCATAAATTTGGTGTATCCATCAACGGGTAAATTAACACTACGCACACGGCAGTTAGGCAATACTTGCAATATTGAAATATTAGCCCGCGTCTACTGCTAAATCGGAGTTGGAATAATTAATGCAGAGAGAGTTACGGCATAACATTGTTTAAATCCACTCGTTTGAGAAAAAAATAGTTTCTCAACCTTGAGGTTGCATGAAATAGGAGAATAAAGTGACTTTTTGACACTGACGAAAGAAGTACAAACAGTAAAATTATATCTCAGGGCAAAGATAAAAAAATATCATGAATCTGTAACTGTATCTATATCTACGACATACCCTGCAAGCCACCTCGAGGGTGAATTGCAGGGGGTGCATCCACACCAGGAACGATCAAACAACAAACAAAAATGAACAACACAAAACAAACAGCACACCTTAAAAAGTAATTGGGGGAAAAAAACTACCAAATCCCAATCATGCAGGATACACCCACGAATACCGTGCATGACTTGAAACCCGACACCAATTTCATACATACTCAAGCTTGCAAAAAAAAAGCAATGCATGCGAGTAACACATTGATTTGAACATGAAGGACATAAAAAAATACTATCGACCTACTCTGAATATCACCTCTATAATTATTACCGATTTACGCGATGTTTAACGTTCTGATCTCGAATCGTGCGTGGAAAAAATGACATTTTAAACCTGTCCGTCCTGCAATCTATCTCCTTAATTTTATTAGAATTATCGAGCCGACCATAATAAGTCGGAGCCAGCAATATATGATAAACGTCATCAATGAAATGTCCCTCCTTAAATTTTCCCAGAAGATTAAGTCTATAATTCAGCCTACGTTGTGACTGTAGGTATACATACCATGAAAACTCGACAGATCGTCAAGAATGTAATAAAAAAGCAACTACCAAACACACCTAATTAATCATTTTGAAACAATCTCTAATTAAAACGATTACTGGTGTTAGTGAGCACCTGAAGGTAACAATTACTCCTCCATGGTTTCCCGGAGAATCCTTCCTCCGAGGGCAACGCAATACAATCCGATACCCTAGATAAATATCCCCAGGGTTTCGCCCCAAGAGAGGGGCGCGTGCTATATTAATATTCGGGAGAGATTCCTGCGTGAACCTCGTGATTAATGGAAGCAACGCAGCCAAAAAATGAGAACGTACGGAATACCAATGGAGCCTGATCTTTTTGGAAGAAAACCTTTGTTACCAGAAGGAAAGGGAGGAAGACATCTACATCTACGCGATACCCCGCAAGCAGCCGCGACGGTGTGTGGCAGGGGGTACGTGAGTTCTCGGAGCTGGTTTCCCTGAAATATTTTCCAACGGTTCCGCAAGCTGCATAAATACAACGCAAGTAGTAATTCTTCAGCGTGGAAGTTGTTTAATAGTGATTCGACAGTGACAGTGTGGGACGATCCTAACAAAAGTTGAACGAATGATGGAAAGTAGGGAAACCACGCTTCCGAAAAACGGATATTAGGTACGCACCTTAGAGATAACTATGAATGTTCCAAAATCAGCCTCCATAGAATTCTGCAGGGGCAAGTGTCTCCTTTCATCACGAAATATAAATCACAGAGAAGCATAATTCAATCAACTATCACCATTACCCCCATCTTTTTGAAACCATGTTGTGGATTACGCGAGCAATTTAATGTTACGGCAATAAATACAAGGAAGTTAACATAAGTAACTAGATGTATGATTTAACAATAAGACAGTGGCAGGATTTTAAGCCGAAGAAAGTTGGACAAGACGTCGGATGAAAATCTACTTCATGATTCTTGATGCGCATGCAACATGTTGATGATGTAAATAGGGTCGCATTACTGAAGGTCGCATGCTTTTAGTCGTGATGAGAAAATGATGAATGGGAAGTGATGGTTTCCCGAGAATCGTTTTGTGCGACATATCGCGGCAGAGCATGCATACGAATAAGGCTAACGTTTTAGGAAATACCTACATGGCCCTTAAAAGTGAATCACGATCCCGGATGAGTGAGGCCACCACTTCAAACCCCCCACGGTCACGAGAGTCAGTTTTAGCCGCATCCGGATTCCAAAATGTCACCACAATCATCTGCATCTACATAATACCCTTCAAGCCACCATAAAGGCGTGTGGAAAATGGAGAACTTACACCAAACATGCACTACATATCATGCATATAAAAGGATTAGTAATAATATACTAGTCTAAACTTCGATTTTTTTATATATAGAGAAAAAAAAACAAAACAAGCATGCAATATTATGCTGTAAGTTTAGTTGGCTTAAAATCATTATACATACCAACGGGCAAACACCTATGCTATGCACTGATATGGTCGTATTGGATATATTTGGGTCATTCCACCTCAATTCAACAAACGCTAGTCCCTTAGGGTCTCAGATTTTGATAAAAACTGGTGTATGGGAACAAAATCAACTCAAACTGAATACCCTCAAAGAGTTTCGTGGAAAAAATTTTTTTCACCGAATTATGCATGTTTTAATTTTTTCGCATTTTTAGCAAAAATCCGGGCCTTAAATCATATTATAACTTGTATCTCCGCTTGTAATTGTCATACAGCATTGATTAACAGCTATTTTTAAAGCTAAATCTTTATTAAATGCAAATATATCAAGAAAAAATTATTTTCTTCTAAACCCTATTGTTGTTAATTACTAATGTTCAAAAAATTGTTAGTAAACTTTTCTCAAATACTCCATCTCAGAATCGGCCGAAACTTTTTTCACTATTTAAAAAAGATAAAGCAAAGCATAGATGCAAAAACATGCTGTTAGTGGGGTTAGCTTCAAGTCCTTATACCAACATGAGCTACCAATGTTATCCATTGCTACACTCGTACTAAATACATTTACCGTTATTCATATCCCTAATTGTTCGGGGGAAAAATGACATTTTGAATCCGTCAGTTATGCAATCAATTTCGCTAATTCTGTAATCATGGTCCAGCCTACCATAGTAAGTTGGGGTTTGCAAAATAATTTAACATCATCACTGAAAATATGGTCTTGGAATTTATTTAAGAGATTAAGTCTGAAATTCAACCTGCGATCTGACAATGCTTCCCAATTAAATTCTTTTAATAGACTGGTTACGCTAGTAAGGTTATCGTACCGTCCCTTTAGAAATCTTGCCGATCTTCGCTGCAAACGTTCAAGTTCGTTATTTCGACCGATTTCGTAGGGATCCCATACACTGGCAGCATATTCCAAATGAGATTTAACAAGGGAAAAGTAGCTGATTTCTCGTACATGATCGTCACATTTACCCAGTACTCTTTTGATGAATCCCAGTTTACGGTTAACACGACCGATTCACCCATTATTTCACCCCAGAAAAGATCGTGTGTCATTCTTATTGCAAGATATTTAATGGATTCCACGTTGGTTAATTTATTATTATTTATTTTGTACGCGTCAACTGAAAAGCAATATTCGTCAGATGGGAGATTTAACTTGTCATTTTTTTGGTAGTGAGATTTAGCTGTACCTAACTACGTCCAGTTTGACCTCAACTCATTCCATTTACTATGATGTTCGTCCCTATTCCATGCTGCTTGGGAACAATGTCGATAAAAAATTGAGGGCAAGCATTGCAGCCGTGCGAAATAGTAACAAGTGAAGAATACGGGTGATAACCGCAGAATAAGGGGAGGAACTCGACTGAATGATAAACTATTTGAAGAAAATAAAGAGCAATATCCGATCAGAAAATAGCATCCACAGCTTTTGCAATTTGAGGCCGTCCTTACTTTTCAAGATTTCCGACTCCAACATCGCTAATGCAGGCTTCACAGAAGATTCACTACTGATGGCAAGTTGTCGATATGTATGCGATGCGATTAAAATACAAAACGTTTCACCATGTGCCTCCAACGCAATAATGGGGTCGCTTACCATCTTTTTTTTATTTCCGAGTATGATAGAGTTTGTAAAATAAAAAGACCCGTATTTTTCCTTTTTTAATCCGTCAATTATTAACCCAGTTACAAGCGGTGAAAAACTGATGTTTTTAACCCTTTCGGAAAAGTGGGCGTGGTGCAACCTCTGACGTATATCGACTTCTTCCAATCACAACTGAGCCCGCGAAGCTACTTTGCCTTATCCCAAGGGGGGGAGGACACAGCTGACTCTCCCAATGGGAGCGATTGCGACAGCATCTGTGCGAGCATAACTTCCGAGAACCCCACTCCACTCCCTTCCCCTCCCAGAAAAGCAGTCAAGGACGGGAGGAAAATGACGTCAATGTTATCACAGCAGCTATTTCGGTGGGCATCACATTTTGCTTATTTTAATTTTTGATTTGTGTGTGAATTGTTTCGGTTAGAAGATTAATTTTTTCACTATTTTTTTTTTTCGTTTCCATCCAACAATTTCGTGCAAAAAATGCTATTTCGGTTCTGAGTAAACGCCCCCATTGCACTAGCGCGTAATCTTTAAGTCGACCTTCTAATGACAAATGTCTTGAAAATAAGATATCTTGACTGTACCGCTTTCAGCCTTCTCCTTGGCACATGGCCAGAAGGGCTGAAATGAAAGCAATATCATTGTACTACATTTTTTATTTAAATATTTCCACTATATTCAAAGGGTTAGGGAATGGCTGCGTTGTGTTGCACTCGTAAACACATGCCGTTGCACGAAAAAATTGAGAAAGGGAAAAAATGCTGACAGAGATAATGTTTATGAATGGGATGGGGAAATGTTCAAAGTAGCAAAGGGTAAAAAAATGTCGCTTCTGAGAATTACCGGGGCCCGAGCAAAATGCAAAAGCAGCGCTGAGTCATTCGAAAAGGAGCGTCGGGGGAGGAGGCGGCACTCTGCCAAATTAAGGAAAAAGTTGAAAGCGGAGTGGGACGGGGAGGGATATATTTTACCAACTAAATGGATGAAAAAAAAGTGAACACTTCCAGACATAAGTCACATTCAGGTTTTCACAGAGCATTCTAGGTCGGGTCCCACAAATGTCGAGTCTTCACACAGCGGACACCGCCTAATGAAACCCGAGGGGCGATCATGGGGCATTTGGATAGTCAGGGATTACTCATAAACAGCCAACATGGGTTCCGGAAACGTAGATCTTGCGAGACACAATTAGCTTTATTCGTACACGATATTTTAGTCCACGGCGAAAACAGTACTGAAGTTGATGCGATATTTTTAGATTTTAAAAAGGCTTTCGATAAAGTTCCTCATGACAAATTAATCTTGAAGTTAGAGAGTTTTGGTATATATAAAGACGTTGTATGTTGGGTAAAAGAATTCTTAAGTGGTCGAGAGCAGAGGGTTGTCATAGATGGTATCATGTCGGACACAATCAAAGTCACATCGGGAGTTCCCCAGGGTAGCGTAGTAGGTCCGCTTTTATTTCTTTTATGCATAAAAGATTTGGGTACCGTAGTTAGTAGTGAGCTTAGACTTTCTGCAGACTATGCGGTAGTGTACAGGGGTATATCAAAAGAAGAAGACAGGAAATCGCTTAGCAAGGATTTAGATGCAATTCAAGAGTGATGCGACAAATGGCAGTTAGAACTTAACCTTAAAAAGTGTGTAGCTATCAATTGTCGGAGGAGGAATAATTCGATAGAGCGTACCTATAAAATTAGTAACACGAAGATCGAAAACGTTGAAACCATAAGATCTTTAGGTGTAAAATCATTAAGGATTTATCGTGGGGAAGACACATAAGGGAAATATTTGGCCGAGCGAAAAGAAAACTAGGATATATAAAAAGAGTACTTGGGAAATGTGATGAGAAGACAAGAGAGCGATGCTTTTTTCCACTAGTTAGGCCCCACCTTGAGTATGCAGCCAGTGTATGGGATCCTAATGAATTAGGGTTGATCAGAGAACTAGACAGTGTGCAACGTAGAACAGCTAGGTTCGTTAAAAAACGTTACGATAGGTTGAGCAGTGTATCAGAATTAATACAAGAATTAGGGTGGGAATCATTATCAGAGCGTAGGTTAAAGTACAGATTGAATATATTAGAGAAATTTCTATCGGATAGCTTTACTAAAGATGTTAGGCACATATTAAAGAAACCAGCGTATTGTGCTAGATTCGACCAGATAAATAGGATCAGAGAGATAGATTGTCGTACCGATAGATTCAAAATGGCGTTTTTCCCCCTACTATAAGAGAACAGAATAGGCAGCATAGCAAAGAAATAGGTAGGGGAAATATTTTAGAATATTATGTAGTGCATGATGCATGCATTAACCCCTTAAATACTATAGATACTAACAATTAAGTTGCATGAGACAATATAGTTGCTTGTTTGCATGTTAGTAGTGCATGCTTGGTATTCTTCACCCCCTGCCACACACCCTCGCGGTGGCTTGCAGGGTATCGTGTAGATGTAGATGAGGGTGTCAGCAACCCTCAACTCACTATTTAGAATTCCACGAAATGATTAGTAATTGATTCATTTGATCACATGACAGTAAAATAAATGATAAAAAAACCTGGAAAGGGCGTGTTTATTAAATAACTGGACAACAATGCTGCACGCCTGCAACGACATCTCTTCTTCTAGACAAAATGTTTAAGACGTCGCGTCTGATTTCTGTATCTACATCTACGTAATACCCTGCAAGCCACTTCGAGAGTGTGTGGCAGGGGGTGAAGATCGCCGCGAACAAGCACTATTACACGCAAACACGCTACTACATCTACATCTACATAATTTTTTTTTGGAAAAAGAATAGCTCTCCTCCTACCACTTACAAAATAAGTAATAATGAATTAACAAACGTGGAATCCATTAAATATCTTGGAATAAGACTGACAAATGATCTTTCCTGGGGTAAACACATTCGTGAAATAATGGGTCAAGCGAATCGCAAACTGGGTTTCATTAAAAGAGTATTGGGTAAATGTGACGATCATGTACGAGAAATCAGCTACTTTTCCCTTGTTAGACCTCATTTGGAATATGCTGCCAGTGTATGGGATCCCTACGAAATATGTCTAAGTAATGAACTTGAACGTGTGCAGCGAAGATCGGCAAGATTTGTAAAGGGACGATACGATAATTATATTAGCGTAACCAGTCTATTAAATGAATTGAAATGGGAATCATTGTCAGATCGCAGGTTGAAATTTAGACTTAATCTCTTCCACAAATTCCAAGGCAATATTTTCAGTGATGATGTTAAAAGTATTTTGCGAACCCCAACTTACAAGGGCAGACTGGACCATAATCATAAAGTTAGAGAAATTGATTGCCGAACTGACCGATTCAAAATGTCCTTTTCCCTCGCACAATAAGAGATACGAATAACGGTAAATATGTCCTATCGGAGAGTAGCAATGAATAGCATTGGTAGCTGCATGTTGGTATGAGTACTTAAAGCTAACCCTACTAACAGAATGTTTTTGCATGTTTGCTTTGCAATTTCTATCTTTTTTAAATAGTGTAGTTCTGACTACTATATTAATACTATTCCTTTTTAATGCATGATATGTAGTGCATGTTTGGTGAGCAATCACCCCCTGCCACACACCCTTGTGGTGGCTTGCAGGGTATTATGTAGATGTAGATGTAGATGAATACCCTGCAAGCCACCTTAAAGGTGTGTGGCAGGGGGTGAATTCTCACCAAACATGCAGTACATATCATGCATAAAAAAGGATTAGTATTTATATACTGTTCTAAACTTCACTATCTAAAAAAAGATAAAAATAGCAAAGCAACCATGCAAAAATATGCTGTTAGTTGGGTTGCTTCAAGTCCTTACACCAACATGCAGCTATCAATGTTATACATGGCTACACTCTTACTACATGGGAACATGCTCAATAATAGGACACATGCAGCTAGTATCTACGTAGCAATTAAGGGATTGGTTGTTAATACATGCATCAAGCAATACATACACTGTAAAAAGTAGATCTTATTTTAAGGTACAAAAGCGATCTGAATTTCAGATGCAACAATTTTAAGACAGGGTATGTAGAATTTCAGCAGTAATATCTTGTCTAAAAATAAGGCAGGTGAACGACTGAAAATCAGACCATCCAGAATCCTGCTTCCTCTGCTTCCTGCTTAACTGCTCCTGTACCAACCATCCATTTTCCTGCCTCTTCCGCACCTTGAATCCGTGTTCCTGCCTTAAACCAGACAGCGCTTAAATTCAGATCGCACTGAAAATCAGATCAACTTTTTACAGTGTACTAATCTACAATATTTCACCTACTTTGCTAAGTTGCCTATTGTGTTATCTTATAGTACGGGGAGAAAATGACTTTTTGAATCTATCAGTACGACAATGTATCTCTCTAATCGTATTTATCTCCTCGAATCTGGCATAATACGCAGATGGTTTAATATCTATTTGACTAACATCTTCAGTAAAGCTATCCGGTTTAAATTTATGTAATAGATTGGATCTATACTTTAAACTACGATCTGATAATAATTCATGTATTAATTTTGATACACTACTAAACCTAATGAAACACCTTTTAACAAACCTAGCTGCTCTACGCAGTACACTGTCTAGCTCTCTGGTCAAGCGTTTGACCACTATACTTTGGAAATAGCAGGCAGGAACGATCCACAAACCTATCGTTGAATGTAGAGTGATTTAGAATACGACCTAATAAATGCCTAAATAAAGTTTCTAGGCTGCAATAGCGATTTAATGATAAATAAGTCATGACAGTTCCAGCACTGCGTTCAAGACTCTATTATTTATTAAATGATTCGTTGGTTGGTTGGTTGTTCAGGGGAGGCGACCGACAGCTAAGGTCATTTGCGCCGTTTAGGACAGGTGGATAATTGGATATTGGTAGGAGTTTTCAGGAACGGAGGAAGGGTGGAGAGAAACCCTGCGTCGGCATTAGCCTACTCTTAACTAAAGGCGCCAAGGGGACCACGGCTTAACATCCCATCCGACGGACGGAGTACTGAACTTGAAATGCCCTCCACTAGGCACTCAAGTGGGTATCGGTTTTCAACTGAAAAATCCGCCACTGCCGTTAAACGATTCGTGGAAAGGCTCTTTCGGGAAGTCCAAATGCAGTTTCGCACTCGTCGCGAGTATTCTCCGAGAATTAGGAATGCGACTCCTTACACGATTTCTTCGGGAACCAAATAAGACGCTGCACATGCATTTGGTGTATAAAGGGCGTTCATAAGGTGCGACTTGGTTCGAGGCTTGGCTGATAGAGTGCGCAAATGGGGGAGATAGCCGCGTTACAATTGATGGAGTTACACAACAGAAACATTCCCAGCTGCTCATCACCAAGGCAACGGCTGTGGACCTTACACACGCTATTGCAGAAGCTCTCTGAGTACCATTACTATAGTCATTTTTCCGTACATTTGCGAAGATTTCATTTTCGGTAAGCAATCCATATCCGTTGGAGCGGTTAAAGGAATTTAAACTTGTTTACTCTTTGATAGGTGAGAGTATAGCTCACCCCGTGCTAGGTCAATGGTGTGTGAATTTCACACATTCAGGGTGGGGGAGCCAGTTCCTTTCCCTGGGTCACATGCGATTTCCCGAAAGTTCTGACATGCAGAAAATCGAATCGCGAGGATTTTAGATGCCCAGGGTGGGGGTGTCCAGAAAAGCTCTTGCCCCGGGATTTGAACCCGGGACCCTCCAGTCAGTGCTCTACTCACTAGGGCACCACGACCCCTATACTAGTCTAAACTATACCCCTATCCTAAACCCTAACACGACCCCTATACTAGTCTAGCATTTGGATTTAGTAGTTTTTTCCCCTATTTACTTTTAAAGGTGTGGTGTTTTTTTGTGCAGTTCATTTTTGTTTGTTGTGTCATTGTTCCTGGTGTGGATGCACTCCCTGCCACACACCCTCGAGGTGGCTTGCAGGGTATGTCATAGATAGATAGATATAGATAGATAGATAGAAACTTGGCTGTTTCGACGTTTAATATTATTGTTTCGGACCATGGTTTCGATACAGAATACCTTGATAATGATACTCTGAATTGAAACCATGGTCGGAAACAATAAAATCGCAAGTGGAAACAGTCAAGTTGAAATTTCTTTACACGCTTCAACTACGAGGGAATTCCACCATATTACGCCCGTTACCATTGCTTGCAAATCCATATCCTCCGGTTTATCACTAGTACTCATGAACCCGGGAGAGGGCATGCGGCCACTTCGCAAGGAGTGAATAACATGCAAGGAGACTCTCAGGAGACCCTTTTCGTCCCAAGGAAGGATTAGCATCTTCCTCAGTCCGCGGCTCAAGCGGCGGGCGCCAGACTGGGGAAACGATCAACGTGGGAAAATATTTCATAACTCCAAGAAGCCACGCCCATAAAGCAATCCGCGGCCCCTTTTGTTGAAACTTTCGATGGGCAATAAAAACAAAAGAGAGCAAACAATGCGAAAGCAAAACGATTCCGGCCGAAATAAAACTTCGAGGCAACTTTCGGGCTACAAGTGAGTTTTCCTCGCACCTAATGCAGCAATGAGGGAAAGGCTGAAAGAAACAAAAGAAAAAAAAGAAACGAAAGAGTTCGGAGAGAGGACGCTCCCTCCGCATCCATCGGGATGTCTGCTGCAAAGCATTCGACGCTCACTCCTTTCTAATTACGCCCCAGGGGCAAACCGCCCCTCATCAGGGCCGTACGTCTACGACAGGGCGCAAGGCCACCATAGAGATTACTTTCCGAAGGAGTGCGTCAATAAAAAACCATGGTGTGTCGAAAGCATTATACATTCCCGAAAATTTGATAATACCGAAAAATACGAAATAATCAGGAAGCAGAGTAACCAACGATGGACGGAGCAATAAAGAAATAGTGAGTAGAATAGCCCAGGCAAAGAGGGCATTCTATCGAAAGAAGAATATACTTACAGCCGGAAATACAAGCGTAAAAGTAAGGAAGCAATTCATCAGAACATACATCTGGAGCATGTTTCTTAAGGCGGTGAGGCATGGACGATGAGAGCAGTGGAGAAGAAAAGGGTGGAAGCATTCGAAATGTGGTGCTACAGAAGAATGCTGAAGATTAAATGGATATACCGATTGAAAAAATGAAGAACTCCTAAGAAGAGTGGGAGTCAAGAGAAGCCTGCTGAAAAATATAAAAGGAAGACGGGACAACTTAATCGGCCACATCTTGAGTCACGATGGCCTGATGAAGACAATCGTCGAAGGAAAAGTGGTCGGGAAGAATGGAAAAGGCAGGCCTCGTGTGAGTTACATAGAACAGGTCGTAAAGGACGTGAAAGAGAGGAACTACGTCAATATGAAGTGGTTGGCCGATAGAAGAATGGAGTGGAAAGCTGCGTCAAACCAATCCTAGGATTGTTGACCAATGATGATGATGATGATGACGAAATAATGATGATGAAGAAGAAGAAAGTAGTACTACGTTCACACTGTATTTAAACCAAAACACTGACCATGGTTTCAACAAACGAGTGCTATCATTAAGGTATTACATCTTGAGAATACACGTACCTACCAGAGATAAGGAGAGGGGGGGGCGAGGGGTGAGGGGGGGGGGGGAGCACGGTGGAGGGGATGGCCCTTCGAAAGGTGACGCAGTGGATGTGATGCACGAGTCGTGACGTGTGGGACTGTGTGCTCGCGGCCACATGCTGTGAGAGAGAGCAAGGTTCATCATAGGTCAAGTTGCATGAGACATTATAGACATTGCATGTTAGTAGTGCATGCTTGGTGATCTTCCGACCGACCGACGACGCACGCGTCATGAGACGTGGAACCTCTCTCCATCAACTTCACACTTCTCATCCACGGCTACAATAGAACGACTGAACGTAGGGCCAACCGAAATCCTTACTCTCCCCCGCTAATGAACAAAGCTGCCATTTCCAAAGGCTAAAAAAGGTCTTGCCGTGGACACACCATCAAAACACGGAATAGACTCGTGCTGTTGTTGGGTTGCAGTGTCCAAAAGATCGGAAGCCAGTGGCTGATAAATAGTATTCGGAGCAAGCGAACGTATTTACCCAAGCAAGGAAAAATATCATCAAGGCTATACAGTGTCGGTACCCTCAGTAACAAGATACAATGTTGAAGAGCCCACTGCAAGTCCAGTGGTTGAATTGTGTCCCACATTATTTTCCCAAGACAGAACCACATCAAAAGAGGCCACGATCTAGGAACAAGAATTTTTCCATCTTCTTTACGGTATCACCAAAATGGTCTCTCATATCATTTCATGATGATGAAATGATCGAGTTCTCCATGACTACATTCCTATCCTCAGATTCTCGAAAATATAACCTAGTTTTCCAAGGTTAAATCGCATAAGTTTACGGACGTAATTTGGCTTTTCATTGGTTCATAAAATTATTTTTACGTACCAACAGGGCGACCGTTTTCGGAATAATATGTTGGATGAAAGCCACATCATAGAATGATTAACGCACACGACTGGTACCATAAACTGTCGCAGAAGGTATTATCGTATTTCATACTCAAAATACCGAAAATTACAACAACTTTCCTCATCATTCGCAAAAGCTTCCAACCAAGAAAACAGAATCGCAGTCCTCGCAGAAGAGGCCGCGGACCAGAAAAGTTTCAGAATCACTGTATAAGTAGCTTGTAGAATCAAAGAATGCCATCGGAAAATGATATACTCTGAATACCTTTTAACGCTGATACATTTTCGAAATAACTCACGGAAACTGAGAAGAAAGAATGACTGCACGCAGTCGTAAATACTGCCGATAAAGGAAGCGGCCCCTGAGTTCACAGCAGAAATACGACCCTTATTATTCTGTCACCAAAGGAAACCAAATGGCGACCAAGTTCGCGTGGGAGTGGACCCGAGTTCGATCGCCAACGATGGCAGAGGCGTTGCAGGGTGAGTGACCACCACTTCATGGGAACCACAGATGGGATATTAAGAAGTGGACCCCGGCGCCAATTCCATTGAGAATAGAAAACTGTCAGCGCCAGGTTTCCCTCCTTCCCCTCCCTCAGCTCCACGCCCGCGCTCTGGTCTACTTTTTGATGTTTCCTTTCCTCGTACAACAAGGAATATGAATAGTTGTGAATATATTCAAAAGTACATACACATACAAGAGAATCAATGGCTAGCATTGGTAGTTGCACGTAGGTATAAGGACTTTAAGGGGTTTCCACCGTGACTCCGCGATTCAAAATCCCGTAAAAGAGTTATGTTATTTAATCAAGAAATACCGATCCAGAAAAGCGCTAATATGTAAATTCACCTACAGTGCGATAACGCATACACAATAATTGTATGAGTATGCTATTACATAGCGCGTTGTAGTTGCATTCTATTTTTTACTAGCTCTTTTTACTCAGTTTGACTTCGAAACATGACTGACGTGTTGTTGCCACGTTTAATTTACAAAGTGAGAATACATGCTCAATCCCGCTAACACCTACGTATTCTAAAATAGGTTAAATCTTTTTCTTACTTAGTTTTAAAATATTCCCTTGCAAATACAACTCTTTGTTTTGAATTTTATTAATATTGATATTTTTGAATTTTTTTGGCAACAATGACGATGCTACCATTTGCAAGCATTGGTATTAATTACACCATGTCAATGACTAATGAAATATTTAAATTACATAAACAATATAAGAAGGACCTAGGTAAGGTATATTCCTTAATTAAGTGATTAAATAGGCTTGTAAGCACGTTCCTTCTCAAGTACAGTTACCAATGATAACAACGTACTGTAGCGCCACTTTCATGTAACTAAGGCTTTTCTGCTTTTTTTCGAGCAAACATTTATTGATATCAATTAAGCAAGTGTGATAAGGTGAGTACTTTTTCTAAATGCTAAATTCTACATAAAATTGCGCATCTTATATTAGTTTTTCGTCAAAATGACATGTCCCTTTATTAATCTGCTAATTTTACTGCAAGAGCCATGCTCTACCGTATAACCACGTATAAAATAGCTGATTTTCAAAGTCTTTATGCTTCAAATATATTATGGAAAGGCCAAGTTATTTTGTTGCCAATCGATAGAAGGGCCAAAAAATGATGTCCTGAAATTTTCACAAAAATGACATCTACTTTTCATAATTCGGTGGAGCCACCTTAAGGTAACCCAACGACCGTTTGGGCACGCTTGCTTTGTCTTTTCATTTGTTTCTTTTTCATTTGTTGTTTTGACAAATATATAGGTACTAGCCCTTTTTAAGCATTATATGTAATGCATATTTTGAGTAAATTGCCTGCCACATATCTTTTGGTGGCTTGAAGGGTATTATGTAGATGTAGAATTCCAAAAATGCTGCTTATTCCCTATAAAACGTAGGTATATCAATCTTCTAAAACGTCAAAAAAAAACCTACAGTGGTCCGTCAACCACCCCGATAACAACACAACGGAACCAGTTTTGAAACTTCATGATTGTGAGAAATTATCGCGGCGATGAGAGGGCAACCCTTATTCACATCCCCGCCCCCACGCATCGGGAAACACCACCTGCGAGGCAATATCGAGCGGGGATTGGTCACAAACGGCGCCCATGAGCGGCGGAGGGCAGAGGAAACTGTCCTGAGACAAGTGAGCGAGGGGAGGCGAGAGATACAAGAGTGAGGACCCCACGGACAGGAATGCACTTGGAATCTGGTCCCGCTCTCGGGCGGTTGGAATCTGCGAAGGCCTCCGAGCAAGGGAGGGTTTCCGAAATACAATGACTAGGGGCGGAAAATAATCGGGAATTCGGCACTCGTAGGCTATTCACTCCATTACGGTTACGATAGACTTGCATGATCGGTCCACAAATTAATTTGAGAAATCACGCAGGTATTCAGCGTGATAAACATCTACATCTACATAATACCCTGCAAGCCACCATAAAGGTGTGTGGCAGGGAGTGAACTCTCACCAAACGTGCACTACATATCATGCATAAAAAAGGATTAGTACATGTATAGGTACTGTTCAAAACTACGCTATTTACAAAAAGGATAAAAATAGCAAAACATACATGCAAAACCATGCCGTTAGTTGGGTTAGCTATAAGTCCTTATACCAACATGCAGCTACCAATGTTATCCATTGCTACACTCGTACTGGATATATTTACCGTCATTATATCCCTAATACATAGTACGAGGAAAAAAGGACATTTTGAATCTGTCAGTTCGGCAATCTATTTCTCTAATTTTATGATTATGGTCCAGTCTACCATAGTAAGTTGGGGTCCGCAAAATATTTTTAACATCATCACTGAAAATATGGTCTTGGAATTTATTTAAGAGATCAAGTATAAATTTCAACCTGCGATCTGACAATGATTCCCAATTTAATTCATTTAATAGACTGGTTACGCTAGTAAGGTTATCATACCGTCCCTTTACAAATCTTGCCGATCTTCGCTGCACACGTTCAAGTTCATTATTTGGACCGGTTACGTAGGGATCCCATACACTGGCAGCTAGTGATGGGCAAAGTCGGTCTTTTGAGAGATCTCGGTCACGCCTATCACTCCCACTTGTGATTCGGTCGTGAGCTTAAGGTCAAGAGTGAACGATGTTCCAGCTAAGTGATCTGCTCAAGTTGCCTACGATCAATGATCTATCAGGAAAGTCGTGAGCGATAAAAAATTTGGTCGTTCGTGATTTTTATTCTGTAAGCATGACCGATGTGTACAGCTACCTTGTTTAGTGCCGGCTTCCGTGGAGTTTTGAGCAATTCTTCGAAGTCAATTGAAGGCACAATTGTGCAATACGTTCGAAGGTTTGTTTTGTTTTTACACATTAATGTTCTTGGTTTGTGATTTTAAGTATAGTTACGAAGAATATTAGAAATATCCCACTTCATTACAAAACTATTGAAGTGACTTATTTTACAGACCAAAATCAGTGAAACGATTGATTTGTGTACCTACGCAATGTAGGTATTATAGATAGATATAGTGTACAGTTTTTTATTATACTTCTTTCAATAAACGTTGCCACCTCAGAGTCATCTCTTTATATTATCTCATTATTGTATTGGAAATGAGATTGTGTTGACTTAATTAATCACGACCAGGAAGTTGGCCCACGGTTACTCCCGTAGTTTGCCCATAGTGATTTCACCATTAAAAATCGTAGAATTATGAATTTGCTACTTTTGGAGGAATTGTAATTCAAAGTTACGAAACTCTAAAGTACTTTTTCTATCACACGGAGTAATATCCGGGAATTTGCACGTACTTTCTCGGTATTTTTATAGAGTTAAATGTAGTTACCGTGAGTAGTTAGCGTGTGCCAACTTCATGGTGCCTAATTAATCCTATTTTGGGCCAGTAATGAGTAATTAGTAGTATCAGAAACTATAGTTTGTCATTGGCAAGGAATAAAAGTTTAAATGAATATGGTCTAAGCTCCTCAGCGCACAAGCCATGTCGGAGTACACATTTTGATGAAATCACAGATGGAAGAAGGGACTGCCCCAGTCTCAATCTCGCCCCAATAAAGTTGTATTGTTATTATTATTTTTGTTTTCCTGAGACGATTTCTTCTTTTCGAGCAAAGTACACAATTTTACCCGCAGAAACATTTCTTCCGCGGAGGGAAATTCTAGTTTCCATTCGGGGATTTTGGGATGTCATGCCGGGGACAAGGCGGTATTTTCAATATGGGATAACACCACAGCTAAAGTGATGTGTTATTGATAGATGGTGATTTATATTGATTTTGTATGTCTAACTACGTCTACGTACGTCTTATACTCAACTTTGCCGTTGATTAAATGCTATTGCTAAACAGAGCAATGTAAAAATTACACACAACGCACCCGCTACTGCAGTAAACAGTAATGACAACTCTGATTGTGCTGGAAGTAAGAAGAATACGGTTTATTTTATCAATATGCCGGTTTTTATTTACTAGTACACAACCATTGTCATATTTGACTGAAGTGTTCACTCACTTCTTGGCTAGTAAATTAGATGTGGATGAGTACCTAATTGCTTAGACTACATTATGTAGCCACAGGTAAGAAGAGAAATGAAGGCTGCATGGTAAGAACGGTATATCAGAGAAATAAGATGAAAATATGACTTGGGAAAAATTTAGATTTTGTAATCAAATGACGGAAGATAGATAATTTATTGCTGGATCTGCTCTAGTTCTTCCAAAACCCCTGTTCAATCAACCACTATTGGGGCAAATAGAACATTTTGGACCTGGACAAGGTTGAAAGTACTTTTTTCCATTCTGATATAGGTTCCGTGGAATACATCTGAGGTGATATTAAGGTAGGTTTGAATGTGAGTAAAAATCCTCAAGATTTTTACAGGCATGTCATTATCTACCTACACTATTTGGTGCATCCACTTCCCCTTCTTTCTGTAGTTTTTCTATTTCTTCGCAGTTTTCCTTAGCCTGATTGGCTACTTGCCAAAGTTTATAATTTAATTCCTTATACCTTCTCTTGTTACATGTTAAGGCAATGCCTCCAAAAAAAAATCCAGTTCCGTCTGGGGATACTTCAAGGATGAGGGCAGTAGTAAAGCAAAATGCAATTTCTGCTCTAAAAACATATCTTACAAAAATGGTGCCACAGGTAATTTACTTCGGCACTTGAAATTACTACATCCAACTATGCACCCTGTGTCCTCAGGCATGCCATCTTCCTGTGCAATTGATTCAGATGAAGTGGCAAGCACCTCACTCACTGGGACAAATACTAGCTTCTCCACACCAACAGACACTGCAATCACCTGCCCATCACAATCACTAGAGACAGTTCCATCACTGTCATCAAGTACTAGAGAGCCGTTGACACAAACAACTTTGACACATTTAATAAGGAAGCCAATATCAGACAAAAAAACTCAGGAGATTAATTTCAGCTTGGTGAAAACTATTGTGAAAAATTATCTGCCTTTTCAACTGGTGGATAGTAAGTATTTTAGAGAATTTATTTACAAACTTAATAACTCATATCAGTTACCTAATAGGAAAACATTGTCAAAGATGTTCGTACCACAATTGTACGAGATGGTGAAAGAAAGGGTAAAGAATGAGTTGAAAAAGGGGCAGAGATACTCAATAACTACAGATGGTTGGACTTCCAGAACCAATGAAAATTATTTGTCAGTAACAGTACATTTCATTTCTAATGACATGCAGTTTAAATCCTTTCTATTAGACTGTTTCCAATATAATGACAGGCATACAGCAGTAAATATTGCAAAAGAGTTGCAAAGGATAATGAAGGAGTGGGGAATAGATGAACATGTGGAGGCTGTAGTAACTGATAATGCTGCAAACATTGTGGCAGCAGTAAAATGTGGTGGTTGGAAGCATGTTCCATGCTTTGCACATACGATAAATTTGATTACTCAGCATGGAATTCATAATGCCATACAAGATACAGTCAGTAAAGTAAAGAATATTGTTAAACATTATAAGCATAGTCCCCAGGCAACAGAGAAATTAAAAAAAATGCAAGAAAAATTTGATTGCCGCATATTAAAACTTAAGCAGGACTCCCCGACCCGATGGAATTCTACTTTCGAAATGTTGCAGAGAGTTTTAGAAATGAAAACACCCCTCCTTTCCTCAATAGCTCTGGACTGCCCAGAATTAACCAATTTAACTAATGATGATTTTGAAATAATTGATCAATCTTGTGAAATTTTAAAAGTATTTAAGAATAGGACCGAGGAAATGAGCAGTGAAAAATGTGTCACTATATCGAAAACTATTGTTATGGTAATGGGATTGAAAGACTGGTGTTCAAAGTTCTTGAACACACCAGAAGTTCCAGATCAAGTGACTACCCTTGCTGAAATGCTTCTTGAAGAAATAGAAAAACGCTTCCACAAGCTGGAGGAAAAGCAAACATATGCTGAGGCAACATTTTTAGACCCTAGGTTTAAAAAATTTGGTTTCTCTGATGTAAAATGTTTTGAAGCAACTAAAAATGATATTGTAATTAAGGTGAAAGACATGTTAAACAAAAATCTATGTGTAAATAATTCATCACAAGGAGTAGCATTGAACAGTGACAGTGATGATCCATTTTGGGATTTCTTTGATTTAAAAGTAATTGACAATGTGGAAAATCCTGACCCTACTGCTAATGCCACCACAGAGGTAGATAAATACCTTAATGAACATATACTACATCGGGGAGGAGATCCTTTGCTCTGGTGGAAGGAACGAGAGTCTGTTTACCCAAGGCTACTTGAAATAGCTTAAAGAAGATTGAATGTTGTAGGGACTTCAGTTCCATCAGAAAGAATATTTTCCAAAGCTGGACAAACAGTAACTGAGAGAAGATCCCTGTTAAAAGGTGATAAGGTTTCTCAGCTTTTGTTTTTAAATGCAAATATATTTGATTGATAAAAATTGAAATTTGTTTTTCTTGTCAGCAAAATGCTACCTCATCACATTAAATAGTAGATGACCAGTTTATTTTTTAAATAATTTTTTCTACTTCAAGAAAAGTAAATTGTTATATTTTTTCTTTGTATGTACTTATTTTGTATCAAGCAGATATGTATGTATTTTTTATATATGTATGTATTGTATACATGCAGATATATGTATTTTGTATTTGCAACATATTGTAACAAACTGCAAATATTGTAATCTATATTTATGTGCTGCCCAAGGTGAAATATAAAAGTTATTAATAATGTTGCTTAAAACCTATTACAGTATTAGGTTATTTAAATTGTACCATTTATTGAAGCTGCACTCTTTGCAACTGCAAATGAAATTGAGTCCCATTATCTTGGCCCGCAGCCCAAATATAGATAGCATAACGATTGAATACGATAAAAACAATTAATCATAATCACTATCATTAACTGTTCCGGAAACTCATACTGATATTCACTGATCAAGCCGGTATATGATTTTAAGTTACTACACAATACAAAAGTATAATGATGGAAGTATAAATCAAATTACCTGTAGTTATCATAATTTGCAGTTCTCATGTCTCGACCCACGTTTGTTCTCCAAAATAAAGTTCTTAAAATACCATTCCTCTAAATATAAAAAGAGAAATATTGGCACATACTAAATTTTATTCTCGGAAATTAGGATCCGCTGGTTAGAATTACAGTGAAAAATTTGTGCATGAACACCAAAATAAAACAATTCTGCGAAAATACAATGCTGGATGAATACACCGGTGATTTTAACACGCCGGTACTTCGGGAGACATAGGAAGGATATTCAGACAAAAGGAAAACCAATGGACATCCAATGAAACACTGGAAACATTCTTCATTGACAGCAACACCATCAGTCTAGAAAAAGTGATTGAAGAGAGAGGAGCGGAGTTGAATATAAAAATGCTTTGGCTATAAGAAGCACAGTTGTTTATATAAACGGCCGGTATGTATAATATCGCGGCAAGGGTATCAGGTTTGATTTCTAAGCGATCACGTCATAAGACTCATATATTTATACATCACATAATACAATACACACAATTTACGACTCGTCGCAGCACAGGAAATTGTATTGCACTACTTACAGGTGACGATTAACCTATTGCACGTAATAAATAACGGCACTAAATAGCCAACGCAGTCACAAATTAAGCATCGCTTGACGAATAAACACACGGATGATTACCTGGATCACGTTTAGTTTCCATTGTATTCCTCTTGTATCTTAACCCAGCAGTCTCTTTGCCGACAGTGTAACAGATTCAGTCTTCATTTTTAATTATGTTATTATTCTAAATTAAAAAGCGAGCCAGCAAAACTGCCAAAACTTTCTCAATGCAAGATATTTGTGACGAGATGTAAATTGTTGACTGTTAGTATCGCTGCGTCTTTGTTTGCGCAACTGAGCGGAGCATCGATGAGAAATTACGAATATAAAAATAACTCATGATTGGTTTCACACGACTTAACTGCCTACATCTCACGAACGATCAAGTAACTTATGCTTCTCACGTTAGACAAATCACTCAAGATTTATTTGGCCGGTCTCAGATCTCGTGATCGATACTTGATGCCATACAATCATTCCTATCGTGATCCGTAAAGATGAGCTCTTCGGTCATTGGAGAGATCCAGTTCATCGATCAATCTTTTAAAAGAACTTGATCTCGGGATTCGATCACTCACGACCGACCCATCACTACATCTACATCTACATCTACATAATACCCTGCAAGCCACCACAAGGGTGTGTGGCAGGGGGTGATTGCTCACCAAACATGCACTACATATCATGCATAAAAAAGGAATAGTATTAATATAGTAGTCAGAACTACACTATTTAAAAAAGATAGAAATTGCAAATAAAACATGCAAAAACATTCTGTTAGTAGGGTTAGCTTTAAGTACTCATACCAACATGCAGCTACCAATGCTATTCATTGCTACTCTCCGATAGGACATATTTACCGTTATTCGTATCTCTTATTGTGCGAGGGAAAAAGGACATTTTGAATCGGTCAGTTCGGCAATCAATTTCTCTAACTTTATGATTATGGTCCAGTCTGCCATAGTAAGTTGGGGTTCGTAAAATATTTTTAACATCATCACTGAAAATATTGCCTTGGAATTTGTGGAAGAGATTAAGTCTAAATTTCAACCTGCGATCTGACAATGATTCCCATTTCAATTCATTTAATAGACTGGTTACGCTAATATAATTATCGTATCGTCCCTTTACAAATCTTGCCGATCTTCGCTGCACACGTTCAAGTTCATTACTTAGACCGATTTCGTAGGGATCCCATACACTGGCAGCATATTCCAAATGAGGTCTAACAAGGGAAAAGTAGCTGATTTCTCGTACATGATCGTCACATTTACCCAATACTCTTTTAATGAAACCCAGTTTGCGATTCGCTTGACCCATTATTTCACGAATGTGTTTACCCCAGGAAAGATCATTTGTCAGTCTTATTCCAAGATATTTAATGGATTCCACGTTTGTTAATTCATTATTACTTATTTTGTAAGTGCTAGGGGGAGAGCTATTCTTTTTCCAAAAATTCATTACAAGACATTTCTTAAAGTTTAATTCTAACTGCCATGTATCACACCAAGTTTCAATTGCTTGTAGGTCAATATTTAAATATTCTTTATCATTCGGGCATAGAATTTCCCTGTACACTACTGCGTCATCGGCAAATAGACGAAGCTTACTTTTTACCACCTTTTGGATATCATTAATATACAACTATACACTAATACACTACTGGCAGCATATGCCAAATGAGGTCTTACAAGGGAAAAGTAGCTGATTTCTCGTACATGATCGTCACATTTACCTTTTGACGAATATCAGTTTACGATTAGCGTGACCCATTATTTCACGTATGTGTAAACATCTACTCGGAGAACAACCAACTACGTAGTTGTTCTCCGAGTACTTTTCTCTTAAAATCACTAAACGGTTTCTAAGGGCTGTTTTTGCGGCTGCTTTACAAGTTTTACAATGTTCGATAATATTTTTTACATCGCTATTAGCTACATATTTCTTCAATTTCCTTAGTTTCTCGTGGCTAACTCGTTGGCGCTTTAAACATTTTCTAACCTCCGCGCTGTACCACCTTGGTTCCCCATTCTCACTCTTATACTTATGAGGTATATATCTGTTGACAAGTGACCGCGTGATTTGGAGGAACTCTTTCCTCCGAATTGTGTTCATCATGCCATCGTGTCTCATGATATGGCCGAATAAGTTGTCCCGTATTCTTCTCAGGGTTTTCGAAACACTGTGGGAGAAAAAAAGTCTTTTGTGGCACCGCGAGGGTGGAAGAGGTTGGAAGGGGGTGAAAGATCACCAAACATGCACTAATTACATGCAACTTAGAGCTACAATGCAACTACTTCATGGTCCACGTTAGATTCACGTTAGGCACGTGCAAATTGATGGTTAATATCTACATAGTAATGAAGTGATTACTGATTAGAAAGGCATTCTCGAAATAATTTATCTAGTATGTTTGGGTTAGTATTGCTAAAACAATCTTGCTGCACCACAGACTACTCTAGCAATATTTTACGTACTTATATTACCTTTACCATGACGTCTATTATGTTCTCTTATGGTACGCGGGAGAAATGACGCTTTAAATCTATTGGTACGTATATCTATCTCTCTTATCTGATCTATTCTAAAATTATACGCTGGGATCCTTAATGTTTTTCCCACGTCATCTGCAAACATATCAGTTTCAAATTAACTGAAAACGTTTTAGCGCTAATTTTAATCTGCGTTTTGTCTATGCTTTAAAAGTCCCTGAGTTGACCATTTATTAGCTAAGCTAACAATTTGTGTGGAAACGACTCCTTCTTTTATATCGCTCTCTACCCTTTGTCATTTAAACATGGAGATTGCTTTGTTATAACTGATATCCAGGTTTAGGTGAAGATGGATCCGCAAAGGGCCAAAGGAAACCCACTAATTATGACAGGTACACTACACAAGTACACAAGTACACGCTTTTGAAGTCCGCTCCAGTGTTCCACTTGACGTGGTCTTTCCAGACGTTTTCAAAACTGAAGGTCCATTATTCCACCACTGTTGCCTATTTTTCATGATCTGCAAAGTTAGTGGCTCTGGTACAGCATCACTCAATCCATTGGTGATATCTGTTCAAGTGTTCGGAAAATATTATCATTTGGTTTTTTTACTTCGTTCATAGTGTGGTGTGGGAATCAAATGTTTTCCTCCGTTTGCTGTGCATCAGGAATTTGGCGGAACGACCCGGAAATGTGTCCTCTTTTTTCCTTGGTGTTAATTTCATCATTAGTTAAATAATAGTCGTAGCATTGATTGGGGGCAGGCGACTGGTAGCTAAGGTCATTTACACCGTTTAGGAAAGATGGGAGTATCGGTTGGGGTAGGTCATTTTCAGGGAATGGATCAAGGTTGGAGAGAAAACCGGCGTAGGCATAATCCTATTCTTAAAGAAAATCACGTAGAAATCAAAGGAATATTGTCCCATCCGACGGACGGAGTGCTGCACTTGAAGTGTCCCCCACTACACTCAGTTAGGAACCGGTCTACCAGATAATAATGTCATTTATGGGATACAAACCCGCCTCCCCCGGGATCAGAATTCAGTACTCTCCACACTCAAGTCACCACAAAAATTCGATTCTGAGATCTGTACGATAAGTCTATCTCCATTAGTCCACCTAAGTGTTTAATGGAAGTAAAACATTTAAAATGCTTTACTAAATCTCAAGACGTAACATGAAGGGGGCATAACCCGATTTGTGGAATTTCCTGTTTTAAGTTCCCACTAATGAGAGTAAACGCGAAAGAGGTGCCTTCGATACGGATATTCATCGTTTCCATTGAGTGAGGCCTCGTTACCTTCACTCCGCCTTTATCTGTCTTGAGGTGCGTGCCGATAGTTGTAGGGAAGGCTGTTCATTTCAGTTTTTGTTTTGGGCAGTCCAGGATTCTCACTACATCCTCGGAGTTCGTGTAGGAACGCTACGCCGGAACAGTTTTCAACGATAGTTGCCTTTGCAGCACTCATTGTTCGCTTGATTAGCGATCGTTATGTTTGAAGCCTCGGAGTCCGAAAGTTCTCGGTGTTTATTCGTTCTGCATCCAATACTCGGACTTCTCGCCGAACGGAGTTTTTGCCATCCATTTATTATTCCGCTCGACGCCTCGCATTTGTCTCCGTGCGCTTGGATCGCATGTGTTTCTTTTTCGCCGCGCTCATTAATCCCGGAATCCCCGTGCATGAAACTCGCGCGACGGTCCCGATAATCGCGGAATTTAGTACCGCTCGCATTTGCTCGCGCCAGCTTACCGGAATGTACTTTTTGCGGTGTGGGCGGTAATGGGACAAATTAACGATCTCTCCCCGCTCACATAAATTGCCGGGTCCCATCGAAGCGGCCCGGGAGCTTATCGCATCCATTCCGACGGTCGGGCGAGTGTGTTTCCCGAATATTGATTTTATTTTCAAGCGCGTCCCCCTGGTTTTCTCTCTCTCTCTCTCTCTGTCGTTGGTATGAGTGGAGAGTCGCACTCCGTGGGATGGATGATCTGGGAGGCTGTGACGGAAAGAAGTTCGTCAACTTCGAGTGCGTCTGCTATTCTGCACTGCGACGAATGGCCGTGGCAGACTGGCATTTGTTTCTTTTCTGGCAACTTTCCCTTTTTTGAGAAGCTCGTTTGTCATCGTGCTTCGCGGACAATGGTGTACTCGAGCGATCTGTCCTTGAACTACCGGCGTACTTTCCGAATGTCTTTTTTTTTCCTCATTCTTTCTTCCCTGTGGCTTCCACCCGTTGATTCCTCTTTGCCCAATTAGGATGGACCGAGCCGATTTCATACTCTGGGTTTTTCTATTTCTACACGATACCCTGCAAGCCACCGCGAGGATGTGGGGCAGGGGGTGAAGATCACCAGGCATGCACTACCGACATGCAAACAAGCAACTATACGGTCTAATGCAACTAGATTGTTAGTATCTGTATTACTTAAGGGGATAATACATGCATCATGCACTACATCTACATAATACCCTGTAAGCCACCATAGCTGTGTGGCAGGGGATGATTTCTCACCAAACATGCACTACATATCATGTATAAAAAAGGATTAGTATTATTATACTGTTCTAAACTTCACTATTTAAAAAAGATAAAAATAGCAAAGCAAACATGCAAAAACATGCTGTTAGTTGGGTTAGCTTCAAGTCCTTATACCAACATGCAACTACCAATGTTATCCATTGCTACACTCGTACTGGATATATTTACCGTTATTCATATCCGTAATAGTACGACGAAAAAAGGACAATTTGAATCTGTCAGTTCGGCAATCAATTTCTCTAATTTTGTGAATATGGTCTAGTCTACCATAGTAAGTTGGGGTCCGCAAAATATTTTTAGCATCATCACTGAAAATATGGTCTTGGAATTTGTTCAAGAGATTAAGAAACCACAACTACAGACTACTCTATTAATATTTCCCCGGCCTATCTCTTTGCTATGCTACATATTCTGTACTCTTATACTCGTACGGGGGAAAAATGCCATTTTGAATCTTTCAGTATGAGGATATATCTCTCTAATCTTATTTATCTGGTCGAATCTAGCATAATACGCTGGTGTTTTTAATATGTGCCTAACATCTTCAGTAAAGCTATCCGATTGAAATTTCTGTAAGAGATTTAATCTTTGCTTTAACCTACGCTCTGATAATGATTCTCACCCTAATTCTTTTATTAATTCTGAAATGCTACTCAACCTATCGTAACACCTTTTAACGAACCTAGCTGCTCTACGCTGCACAACAAAAAGTGTTCTCGAGATTGGGGTTCGGATCTTCCAGAGGATGCGCTTTCGCCGTTTCCCACGCTGCATTTCAGACATCTGGGCGAGCGCCATTTGTATTTTGCTGTCTTTTGTCCAAACAGAACATGCGTTTGATTTCAAGTTATGGTAGGGTGGATTTTTTAAAATCAAGATGTGGTCCAACAGTTTATCTTGTTGTGCCACTCACTAGTGAAAATACATCAATTTTTCCAGGTTTAAAATTCTCAAAATATTCAAACTCACCAGTTTTCCTGGCCTATTTCTAAAGATGAAGCCTAATTATTATTTTAACTCACTGTACTTAAACAAATATTATACGCAGATTGCCAATAATGCCCTATTCGAGCTTTATTACCACTGCAGTGGGCACACATTTGGTGGTTTCAATGAATTGATTGGTCACAGATAAGTGATCATATCTAAGCACTACATTGAACCCTGAACCAGATTACTGACTAGATTTTTCTGCGTTACAATGAAATTAATGGAATGTGAGTTCCCAACTGACTGATAAATTAAACTACAGTAAAAACTGTATTAGGCGACCACCGATGGTTCCGCTGGAAAATGGTCGTTAGGAGGGGTGGTCGTTTGACAGGGGTTTAGGGGCCTGGAGGGGTTGTTTCTATGAATATATGTAATTGCGAATGACCTGGCGACTGGTTTGAAAAAAATGGGACAACTACTGAGCTCAGGATTCATTAATACTAATCGAGTTTCTTTCAATATTTTTTACCAACTCGCAAAATTTTGATGCATAGGAATTTCATCAACATTAGATTTTTTCAAAGAGCAAAATTACATTTATTGCACTAGTTACTAGATACAAATTTCAATATATAGGTAAGAAAATAAACTATATTGGCGGAAATGGAGTACAAAAAATATTATACATGCATATATTTATATACATATATACTTACATCGTTAACATTAAACTGATATTTTACAATAAATTAACTTGACCAACGAGGTAATCGAAACATTAAAAAAATACTATGGACGACTAGGTAGGTCGTTGTAGATCGGTCCCTGTGCAGGGAAATCCGAAAGCATTTCGGTCATAAGTTAGGGAAGTACAGGGAACTAAAAGGTCAACAGTAAATTCCTTGAAAAAGATAGGATCGAAATAGCAATTTCCAGTTTAGATAAAGCTAATTTGTTGATTTATTTTTTTTCAGAGCGTTTTTAATCAATCTAAGCGTAGGATGAAAGGAAAAAACTTTAGGGTTCCACAGGGTAAAGAGATTTATTACGACATGTTTCACTCCACTGAAGTATCATCAAGTACATGAGTGAAACAAATCTCAATAAATCTCATTAACCTGTAAAACGCTAAAGTTTTTACATTTCATCCTACATTATGGAATTCCACAAAGTCTTGGCCTCTACCATCCACTGATACTTAAGCGTAGTTTGCACGAAACCATACCATTTCCCCTGCCACACACTCCCGTGGTGGCTCGCAGGCTATTACGTAGATGTAGATACCAGACCGATTTCAGCAACCAATGCCCCCGACCGATATACCTTGTAGCGGAATCGTATCCTTACTAAAAAAAATTAGCCCGAACAAGTCCTCCGGTTCAGATGATATTCCAGCTCGTGAGTATAAAGAATTAGCTCTGGAAATGGCTACGTATCTTAGGGTGATATTTAAAAAATCCTAGAAGAACACGCGGTTCCCAAAGACTGGAAGATAGTTAACGTGACCCCAATTTTTAAAAGTGGCAATAGGGAACAGCCATGTAATTACAGACCAATATCATTAACGGCACTATCACGTAAAATTATAGAGCATATAATAGTTACATCAATAATGGGACATCTATATAGGGAAATAACAATTGAAGCAAACCGTAGATTAGGATACGTAAAAAGGGTTCTAGGCAAATGAGATGAGAGAATACGAGAAAGAAACTATTTTAAACTTGTCAGGTCACATTTAGAATTTGCCGCTAGTATATGAGATCCGTAGGAATAGGATATGATAAAAAAATTAGAGCGTTTGCAAACGAGATCCGCTAGATTTGTTAAAGGCCGTTATGATAATTGTATAAGTGTTATGAGTTTAATGGAAGGACTAGGATGGAAATTACTATCATAACGCAAGTTAAAGTTTAGTTTAAACCTTTTAAGTAAATTCGAAACCGATTTGTTCACAGATGATGTTACATATAGATGCATATTATGCTAGGTATGATCAGATTATCAAGATCCGAGAGATAGATTGTCGTACCGATAGATTTAAAATGTAATTTTACCCACGTACCATAAGAGCAAACAATAGGCAGCGTAGCACAGGGATAGGTATGTGAAATATAGTGAGAGTAGTCTGTAGTGCATGATGGATGTAATAACAACCAATAATCCCTTTCTCATTATATAGATACTAAACCATCTAGCTCCTTATTACCCTATTATCTAGCATGTCTCCATTAAATATCCTAGTTGCATGTCAATAGTTCATGTTTGGTGATCTTCACCCCATTGCACACACCCTGGTGTTGGCTCGCAAGGTATTAAGTAGATGAAGATGAATCGTTGGAGGACTGGTGAACGGTAAGAATGGTCAAGGACGGCCACTTATGAAATACGTAGGACAAGAGATGAAGTATGTGAAAGAGAAGAAAAGCATAAAAATGAAGAGAATAGCTGATGTGAGTGGAGAGCTGCGTCAAACCCATCGAAGGATTATTGAGTGTTGATAACAAGAGTTGATTTGAACCTGAATTGAATGCATCAGTGAAGGTTATTGCTCGAACATATGACTGAAACGATGAGAAATATAACTCTCTTTACGTTTTACTACTCATATATAGCATCTGTTGCATAATTACTCACGACATCCTTTCCCGGGGTACACACGTACGTGAAATTATGGGTCAAGCTATTCGTAAACTGGGATTCATCAAAAGAGTATTGGGTAAATGTGACGATCATGTACGAGAAATCAGCTACTTTTCCCTTGCTAGACTTCATTTGGAATATGCTGCCATTGTATGGGATCCCTACGAAATAGGTCTAAATAACGAACTTGAACGTGTGCAGCGAAGATCGGCAAGATTTGTAAAGGGACGGTACGATAACCTTATTAGCGTAACCAGTCTATTAAATGAATTAAATTGGGAATCATTGTCAGATTGCAGGTTTAAATTTAGACTTAATCTCTTCCACAAATTCCAAGGCAATATTTTCAGTGATGATGTTAAAAATATTTTGCGAACCCCAACTTACTATGGCAGACTGGACCATGATCATAAAATTAGAGAAATTGATTGCCGAACTGATAGATTCAAAATGTCCTTTTTCCCTCGTGCAATGGGGAACATGCACTATTTTTTATAACTCTATGAATGTTTAGTTTATTACCTAAAATGTGCTTGGCGAAAATTTCACTGAAGAATTAAGTTTTGTTACAAAGATATTACACTTTGAAAATTGTACCTTTTCGGCAGCTTAAAAACATGACGTTATGGCATGACGTCACTGCACGGTATCATTATGGGCGTTCTTTATCTGTTTATGTGTGGAGGTAAGCTGTTAAATGAGTACTTAGCAAAAACGTATGTATTTATCTCATTTTTTTAATGAAATTAACGATTGTATTTTGATTTTTTATATAAGTAGTATGGATGGTAACGAGCAGATCGTTCATAAATTATATAATGCCTGTATAGTGGCCAAGAATTTCGGCTACGTTTATGCAATCGTTCGTTTTTTTAGAAGAACGCCGCCGTAATGGAGTCAACCAAAGGAAATTGTCGGAATGTGCTTTTTTCATTCATCGTTTCGTTCGAGAAGCGGCTAAAAACCTCAAAACAATATATTCGCTTCGTTGTCTTTTAAACATAAATGTCTGTCTCCGTAGCAATATGGAACCTATACCGTGCAGTGACGTCAAAAGGCGTTTCAGGTCACGTGACTTTCGTCAATTTTCGGGAACATTTTAATAGCATATAATTATCTTTGTGTTTGGCGTAGAAAATTTTGGCTTGTGTATTTAAATTGGTGAGAAAATTTCGCATCGAGTACATCATTAATCTTCTAGAAACAAATTTCATGCATATTCCCCATTAGAGATGCGAATAACGGTAAATTTGTCCAATCGGAGAGTAGCAATGGATAGCATTAGTAGCTGCATGTTGGTATGAGTACTTAAAGCTAACCCTACTAACAGAATGTTTGCTTGGAATTTCAGATCAGCTTTGCAAGATCAGCTAAATTTGTAAAAGGCCGTTATGATTTTTGTATTAGCGCGATGAGAATTACTATCAGAACGCAGGTTAAAATTAAGGTTAAACCTTTTCAGCAAATTTGAAACTGATTTGATCAGATAAACATAATTAGGGAGATATACTGTTGTACCGATAGATTACCATAAGAGAGCTTAATAACCGGCTTCGAAAAGGGATTGGTGGGTGAAAAATTGTTCATCTACATCGACACGATTGTAATTTCTATCTTATTTAAATAGTGAAGTTCCTACTAGAGTATTAATACTATTCCTTTTTTATGCATGATATGTAGTGCATGTTTGGTGAGAAATCACCCCCTGCCACACACATTTGTGGTGGCTTGCAGGGTACTATGTACATGTAGATGTAGATAGATGTCATTTTATGGCAGCGTCAAGTAGATGGTGGTATGACGAGAGGCTGAAGCATCGAAGGAGAAAGGGTGTTCCAGCGTTGGAAGCAAAAGCTTTTCTGTCGCTGGGAAAGGCACCCCAGGGGTCGGAGGGGCAAATAAAGAGGGCGTGTTGGCCAGGGGTGAGGGAGGGGATTCACGAGCCCAGGCGAGGACGATCGCAAAGCGCATTTCAAGCACCTTCTCCTTTTCCCCAGACTCACGTTTGTCGCGAGCGTCTCATCGCTGTGTGCACTACGCCACCAATGTCAACACGAGTCAAGTAAGTACATCTTTGCACTCGGGCCGTACACTCGCGGTGTTTCCTCCATTTGCTTGAGGGCCGAGGCGAAACATGATCAAGGAAGAATAAATATAGCTAACCCAACAAAGGCATGTTTTTGCATGCATGTTTTGCTATTTTAATCTTTTTTAAATAGCGTAGTTTTGAACAGTCCCTATACAAGTACTAATCCTTTTTTATGCATGATATGCAGTGCATGTTTGGTGAGAGTTCACCCCCTGCCACACACCTTTATGGTGGCTTGCAGGGTATTATGTAGATGTAGATGAAGAAACTCACTGTCAGCGACCTCACAGTGGATGTGGCTGGTTATTCAGTCCTTATTTAGACCTATTCTAAGTAGGCCTAACAAGGGAAAAGTACCTCTTTTCTCGTACACGATCGTAATATTTTTCCCAAAAACCTTTTTGTAAATCACAATCCACAATTATCTTGATTTATCGTGGGGAAGACACATCCGGGAAAAATGCGGCCGAGCGAAGAGAAAGCTAGGATTTATAAAAAGAGTACTCGGGAAAAGTGATGAGAAGACAAAAGAAAGATGTTACTTTTCAGTATGGACCTTGAGTATACAGCCAGTGTATGGGATCTGAATGAATTAGGTTTGATCAGAGAACTAGACAGTGTGCAGCGTAGAGCAGCTAGGTTCGTTAAAAGGTGTTACGATAGGTTGAGTAGTGTTTCAGAATTAATGAAAGAATTAGGGTGGGATTCATTGTCAGAGCGTAGGTAAAGGTACAGATTAAATCTATTAGAGAAATTTCAATCGGATAGCCTTTCTGAAGATGTAAGGCATATATATTAAAAACAACAGCGTATTATGCTGGATTCGACCAGATACATAAGATCACTGAGTTAGATCGTCGTACACTGAAAAAACACTTTGGATATGAGAATCGTAGGTTTGGATGTCACACCCAAACCTGAGGTGAAGGAAAGGACTTGTCCATACATTTGGATGTGTCATCCAAACGGAATGGGTGATGAGGAGTTGGATGTGCCACCTAATTCTTTGGTTGCTGCATCCAAAGAAGATGGACGAGTACTTTGGGTGTGAGAACCAAAGTGTTGGGTAGCTCAGCAGAACAAAGTTTGGTTACCGAATGAAAACTTTAGATGACCAACCCTAAGGCATGTGCCCCTACCCTCCTTTTAAACCCCACTACCCTATAATATTTTTCTTTTTCAACCCCTTTTGAAATAGGGTAGTAGGACAGTGCAACTAGAAAAATGAGAAAACTTGGCTCTGTGGTTATGATATCTATTATCACATATTTCGTCAACATATTACAAAAAATGCACAAAACAAAAAAATTAACACAATCATCAAATTTTATGTCAATAACATAAAAATATTATTAAAATACAATCATAACATAATACAAAATATGATCAGGAAATACAAGAAACATAAAAATACTGAATTTTCCTTACAGTGTATGTCTCAGAGATACGTGAGACAACTTAAACTCAATAACAGAAAGAAAGTTCAATGTTAATAAGCACAGCAGCACCGTCGACAAAATATAATCTGAGAGTTTGAACTCTGTTTGTAATATGCACATAGAGATAGCAAGGGGGATTCTGCAAAAGAACTCATAAGCAAAGGCTGGTAGTGTGGGCATGAGAATTAACACAAAATGGCCACGCAATTTCAGTGCAACTTACCAGCGAACACCTGGATATAGGCTCCAAGTCCAGCCTTCAATAGGAAATTCTTTGTCCCCTCGTCCATAATCTCTACGAGCAGCAGGAAAAAGGTGAAGCAGACGCGGAAGAGGAGTCACAATAAAGTTCGCCTGATTTGCACAGAACAAGTCCACACGTGTCGACGGCTGAATACGGAATTGAGGGTGCTATAGAGCTTCCTGAGAGCGCCACCAGAGCGCGCTTATATAGATTTAGATTTCGCAACCAAACCAGCAGACTGCACCAACTACAACTTTGGGTCTCCCATCCAAAGGACGTTGACTAGACGTGTTTGGTGTGTCACTCTTTGCCTTTGGTCCTCACATCCAAATAATTAGTTCTGACGTCGTATCATTCTTGATGGCGCATCCAAACCTCCCCGCCCAAAAGAGTTTAGGGTGTAGCATCCAAACCTGTTCTCTCAGTGTACCCATAGATTTAAAATGTAATTTTCTCCCCGTACCATTAGAGAACACAATAGGCATCATAGAAAATGGATAGGTAGGGGAAATATTGTGGTCTATATTGCATGCTGCATGTATTAACAACAAATTCCTTTATTACTATGTAGATACTAACCATGTGGCATCATGTGACCTTATTATCTACATCTACACGATACCATGCAAGCCACCGCGAGGGTGTGTGGCAGGGGGTGAAGATTACCAATCATTCACTACTAACATGCAAAGAAGCAACTATAGGGTCTCATTCATTATGTAGCATGTTTCCAATTTAGTACCCTAGTCGGCAATTTCACAATAACTGCAACCAGAAATTTCGGAGTAGCAGCAATGAAAACTGGCAATGCGTAAAACATCGATGCAAGCGGAGTGTAATCAAACTCGGAATAGAATTGCGCTCATGAAAACATTGATTTCCACAGCATGTCTCTAGCAATAGCACACGAGAACCATTCGTTCACAGGCGAATGCTGTGAGCATTTCAAGATTCATTTCCTCTAAAGCGATTTGACAGAATTGTCCTAAAAGAAACGGGAGCACAGCCGGAGAGCGTGTGCTCAGTGGCGCTTTAATTAAGGATCCAGATGGTGTCACGCGCGTTCACGACACTTCATAATGACGCGGTGATCACGGCACTCGCTCGCCGAGCTGTGATTCGTGAGGAGCGTGCGCTCCCGGACGCCCCACGGGGTCACTCTCACGATCACGTCAACGAGCCACGTGCAGCATCCCCGATGGACCATATTTCTCCCACAAGGTAGTGTGATAGGTCCACTCCTGTTCCTTCTGTACATAAATGATATCAATAAGGTGGTAAAAAGTAAGATTCGTCTATTTGCCGATGACGCAGCAGTGTACATGGAAATTCTAAACCCAAACGATAAAGATTATTTAAATGATGACCTACAAGCAATTGAAAATTGGTGTGATGCATGGCAGTTAGAATTAAATTTGAAGAAATGTGGTGATTAATTTTTGAAAAAAGAATTGAGTGGATGGTTGTGGTTAGAAGATTAATTTTTTTCACTAAAATTCTTTTTTTTGTTTCCATCTAACGATTTCGTGTACAAAATTGCAATTTCGGTTCCGAGTAAACGCCTCCATTGTACAGATATTCTCATGGTATTTACTAAAGCGATTAAATTTACATATCCACCTACGGTCTGTTTATTATTCCCATTTTCGTTCATCTTACAGACGTAATATAGTACGCTAAAATGTATAACTATCATACCGTGCCTTTCCGAATCTTGCATATGTTTGCTGCTCACGCTTCAGTTCGTTATTTAGGTCAATTTCGCAAGGATCATACACGCAGAGTGTTGTGGTCTAATAGGGGAAGTAACAGCGCGGGGGTAAATGAAAGACGCCAAGGGGGTCACGGTCTGACGTCCCATCCGACGGACGGTACGCTGAACTTGAAGAGCAATCAAACAGAAGCCGATATTACGCAGAAAATACTCTGGCATTAGATTCGTTCGCGATGGAAGGACAGTGCTCAAACCATCACTCCTACCTAGAGATGGGCACCTCGGTAAATTACCGCGAATATTTTCATAAATTACCAACACCCCTGAAAATTACCGTCATAAACGGACATTTTCAGAGAAGTTCTTTTTCAGAAAATTTCTTCCTCACGAAGAAACCATTGGAATGGGTAATATACTAAATTAAGAAGCAAAAACGATTTTGTTTACATTGTGTCCATGATTAATTCCAATTAATTCAGAGTAAAATAACAAATTCACATTACGCCGAGGTATATCTTTGGAACTAAAATTTCTCATAGTATGACAAAAGAGAGGCAAATTGCGTGTTGCTGCCAACTTGGTTTTAATTTTTTTATGAGTTATAATAGATAAACGTCGTGATATGTTTATTATAAGCATCGGCATTTCTATCTCAATGCTATTTGATTTAGTTTTGAGTCCTCTGATAAGGATTTACAGCTCAAAACTTAAAATTACCGGATAATTACGGTAATTTTCGAAAATTACCGTAATTTACCGTAAATGAAAGTTACAGTAATTTACCCATCTCTACTCCTACCCAATTACTATAATCTGGTTTGGTGATGTAATTAATTACACAAGAGGTAGCATAAAGGGGATACTTCACGTCAACCACAGGGACGAGGCATCCCGCTTCAGAAGCGACATACAGCATCCCTGCGGGAAGACTTGCCCTGCATTTGCAAAGGGAGGGATTCGCTGACCTGGAATTCTCGTCACGAACACGCACCCGCTCATAAATTCAGGACGAGGGCGACCCGAGGTGCCCGGGCAAGGTCAGGGCAAACGCTGCGGGATCCTCCCTGCTGCACCCGGGTGTGGAGACATCCGCCAGGTGGCATCGCGTCTTCCGAATGAACGGCGGCGAGCGTAGAATAGCTTCCGAATAGAATAGCCTCCGAAATCTCCCCCTACCTTGAAACAGTATTTAAGAAATCCCTGACCCATCGCGTCATACCGATGGACTGAAAAGCAGCCGATGTAACACCCATTTTTAAAAGTGGTGATTGGGAGCAGCCATCTAACTACACACCTATATCCCTCACATCCATTTCATGCAAGGTCCTAGAACATATAATTGTCAGTTCAGTCATGGGGCACCTAGATAGCCAGAATTTATTGTCCAATGTTCAACATGGCTTCCGAAAGAGCAGATCATGTGAAACTCAACTTGCTCTCTTTTCCCACGATATTTTAGTTTCTGGCGAAAATAATATTCCTGTGGATGCAATATTTCTCGATTTCAAGAAAGCTTTTGACAAGGTGTCTCATAGCAAACCAATTTTGAAATTAAAATCTTATGGGTTAGACAGCAATATTATATCATGGCTAAATGATTTCCCGCATGATGGGGTGCAAAGGGTTGTATTGGACGGTGTTACATCCCCGGCAATTGAAGTCACTTCAGGTGTCCCACAAGGTAGTGTGATAGGTCCACTCCAATTCCTTCTGTACATAAATGATATGAATAAGGCGGTCAAAAGTAAGCATCGTCTATTTGCCGATGACACTGTAGTGTACAGGGAAATTCTATGCCCAGTTATTCTTTTGAAGGAAATATAGGGAAATACCTACATTCACTCGCTTAACAGGAAATCCTTGACTATTTTGTGCATTTAACTCTGCATTACACTTAGGCCGCCAAGTCAACAGCTGAACGGCCACGATGAACAGCGAAAGCCTTCGACGCGGAGGAGACGAACCACCCCACAGTGCAACACCACAGACCTCCGATTTGGTTGAGTAAACGAAGCCGAACCACATGTTAGTTCCGCGAGCCACCAGAGCGAGTGGATTTCAAGTAATTATCTCGCAGAATACGACATTACGTGCGGCTTCCCTAACACTGCAGCCACGGTGGAGACATCTTGAACTTGAGCTCGGATTGGAAGAGTTCACCGGAATTTGGTCAAAAAGTAAATCGGATTTCAAGGAATTAAACAAGGCAACTGCTCGACCAATCGAATTCCAAACGACCTTCATGAGCCATAGGAAAACTAGATGCGCTATTAAGCAAATTTATGCATCGCCAAAGTGTATTCAACACCTTCTTCCAAAGTGTATTCAACTCATCGTCACAAAACGCAGTGGAACCACCGCCGAACACTTTCAGTGAGCAAATGCCCGAAATAAAAATTTCATGTCGCGGAATAGAGCAGCAGTTAAAAAGCATAAGTAAAAACAAAGCACCAGGTCCCGATCAAATTCCTTCCAGAGTTTATAAAACATTAGCTTCTGAAATAGCCCCCTATCTAGAAATAATATTCAATAAAACACTAAAGAACCACACAGTACCCAAGGATTGGAAAGTAGCTAACATTACACCTATATTTAAAAGCGGTGATAGGGAAGAACCTAGTAACTACAGACCCATTTCACTCACGTCAATCTCTTGTAAGATATTTGAGCACATAGTAGTCAGTTCGATCATGGGGCATTTGGATAGTCAGGGATTACTCATAAACAGCCAGCATGGGTTCCGGAAAGGTAGATCTTGCGAGACACAATTAGCTTTATTCGTACACGATATTTTAGTCCACGGCGAAAGCAGTACTGAAGTTGATGCGATATTTTTAGATTTTAAAAAGGCTTTCGATAAAGTTCCTCATGACAAATTAATCTTGAAGTTAGAGAGTTTTGGTATAAATAAAGACGTTGTATGTTGGGTAAAAGAATTCTTAAGTGGGCGAGAGCAGAGGGTTGTCATAGATGGTATCATGTCGGACACAATCGAAGTCACATCGGGAGTTCCCCAGGGTAGCGTAGTAGGTCCGCTTCTATTTCTTTTATACATAAACGATTTGGGTACCGTAGTTAGTAGTAACCTTAGACTTTTTGCAGACGATGCGGTGGTGTACAGGGGTATATCAAACGAAGAGGACATGAAATCACTTAGCAAGGATTTAGATGCAATTGAAGAGTGGTGCGACAAATGGCAGTTAGAACTCAACCTTAAAAAGTGTGTAGCTATCAATTTTTGGAGGAGGAATAATTCGATAGAGCGATCCTATAGAATTAATAACACGAAGATCGAAAACGTTGAAACCGTAAGATATTTAGGTGTAACAATCACTAAAGATTTATCGTGGGGAAGACACATAAGGGAAATATGCGGCCGAGCGAAGAGAAAGCTAGGATTTATAAAAAGAGTACTTGGGAAATGTGATGAGAAGACAAAAGAGCGATGCTACTTTTCACTAGTTAGGCCCCACCTTGAGTATGCAGCCAGTGTATGGGATCCTAATGAATTAGGTTTGATGAGAGAACTAGACAGTGTGCAGCGTAGAGCAGCTAGGTTCGTCAAAAGGTGTTACGATAGGTTGAGTAGTGTATCAGAATTAATACAAGAATTAGGGTGGGAATCATTATCAGAGCGTAGATTAAAGTTCAGATTTAATCTATTGCAGAAATTTCAATCGGATAGCTTTACTGAAGATGTTAGGCACATATTGAAAACACCAGCGTATTATGCTAGATTCGACCAGATAAATAAGATTAGAGAGATAGATTGTCGTACAGATAGATTCAAAATGGCATTTTTCCCCCGTACTATAAGAGAACAGAATAGGCAGCATAGGAAAGGGATAGGTAGGGGAAATATTTTAGAGTATTCTGTAGTGCATGATGCATGTATTAACCCCTCAAATACTATAGATACTAACAATCTAGTTGCATGAGACCCTTTAGTTGCTTGCTTGCATGCTAGTAGTGAATGCTTGGTGACCTTCACCCCCTGCCACACACCCTCGCGGTGGCTTGCAGGGTATCGTGTAGATGTAGATGTCGTGTAGATGAAAGTAATTCTGCACCTAGGTAACACCATGCAATCCACCATTAAGGTGTGTGGAAGGTGAGAATCTTCAACACACTGGCACTACGTAGCATTCTTTAAGAGGATTGGTAGTTATATTTTAGAACAATTATAACAATGTAAAAGTTTTTAAATGCCAAGCCAGCTTGTATGAATTGCTATTTGTTGGGTTAGAAAAGCCTTGACACCGACATAAAAGCTATCTAGACTACCTATCGAATACTTGTGTATACCATTGATTATATAATTACAGCTATTCATATCGTTTTTTTAAGGGACGGTATTGACATCTACGTTATCGTAAGCAGTATATTAGATGAAATACAATGGAAATCTTTGTCAGACCATAGGTTGGCATTTAGACTAAATCTCTTAACTAAATTCCAAGACAATATTTTCACTGAAGACATTAAAAATATTTTGCGAACTCCAAATTACTATGGCTGACTGGACCATAAGTATAAAATTAGAAAAATTTACTGCTGCATCGACATATTCAAAATGTCCTTCTTTCCTTGCACAATTAGGAATTTTTAAATTGTTAAGTTTAGACTACAATATAATTACTAATTCTTTTTATGTATGATATGTACTAATTTCGGAAACACATACGACTCTACATAATAACACTTGGGTACAAAGTTGTCGAAAAAATATGACTTCCGCCGAATGCTTATCATCTTCGACAATTCTAGAAGTTTGAACTTTTTCTTATTCTCCGTCTTATCCCACACCGGTGCGGTCGAAGTTCGAACATGATGCGACTTCTCTCGAAGCAGAGTCTTTTCCTACTAGACTCCCCCACTTATCCATGCTGGCACAAATGACGGCTCGAGAAGGTCGTCGCTGATATGGAACGCAGAACGGAAACCGGCACATCTAACAGAGGCAAGAAAAAGAATGGGTCGTCTACCGTGTTTTTTTTATTGCCGAATCTGATAGAGTTTGTAAAATAAAAAGAACCGTATTTTTCCGTTTTTTGATCCGTCAATTATTTCTCGAGTTATAAGCGGCGAAAAACTGATGTTCTTAACCCTTTCGGAAAAATGGGCGTGGTGCAACCTCTGACGTATAACGACTTCGTCCAATCACAACTGAGCCCGCGAAGCTACTTCGCCTTGTCGCAATCAAGGGGATGACACTGCCATAAGGCCAATGCGTATAGGTTTCTGGAAACTAGCGCCACCGGCTGGCTTCGTATCAGGAGGCTACGGGTCCCGAGAACCGCGAGAGAATCGTGAGAAGCGAGAAAATCGCGAAACGCGAGACGCTCGCCGCTAGGTTTAAATCGTAATTAAGTCACTATTTCGATTTTCTCTCATTTAACATTACAATTTCCAAACTATTTTGCTAATTTGAACAGAATCTTACGGAAAACAACGATTTTTATCCCCTTTAAGATATTACTGATGAATCCCCATAGTGTAAAGAAATGGGCTAACTTTTGATAGGACCGAAGGAACTAGTCGAGGTCAGCTGGAAGGTGATAACTGTAATGATAAAAGCCAGCATTTGACGAAAAAATATTTATTAACAGCAAAACAAAATCACAATACAAAACAAATCATTCAAAGTAGAATACCGACATTTAGTAAAAGTAGATTGGTGCAAATAAACATTCTTATTTGGTCAAACAACAGACAATGATAGGATATGGAATTCGTATAGCTTAACAGAAATCACTAATTACATAACATGAAAACGTTTCCTCAGAACTAGTTTTCTGTGTGATTTGTTAAGGTAACGACTCCTATTTTCTGCTACATGCTAATGATTATTATCAAAAGAAATGAGTAAGAAATACCACTTATCCTGTCGACGACACAATATTCACAGATTAGTTTTTTAATGCCACATGTGAAATTTCACTAAATTACATACGTAAGATATTGTGCTTGGCAGTGCAGTCACCTCAGAATAATCATTGCCATCGTCGATTGTTATCACTGCACAGAGATCAAAAGTTCCTCTGGGTAGAAAGTCGAGAGAATCCGTGAAATACAAAGGAAAATCGTTAGAGCATATTGTGAACTTATACCAACCATTCATTTCAAAACAATAACGCTTCAACGGTATGATGCACGGCCGAGATCATAAAATTACATTAATACACTTACCTTCCAACATATCTGGGACATTGTTCTGTGAAAGAAGATGTTTCCGGAAAAATGCATAAAGCCTTTGTATATATTTTACGAAACATCTACGACATTGTAGTTATCGGCCAACTTTAAAGTAAACAAACCTGTCACCTTCGATAACCGAAGCAAATAATACGAACATCACTTGCACTCTTTCACTAGAGTGGCACAAGTTTATGAGGTAGCCATGTTGATTCCACTTTAAAACACACTCAAATACAGAAAATTATCTCGGTAATCACTCAATTATGCTTTAATTTAGCATATCGGTGAACTTAACACAACAGCAATATTTTCAGACTCCTTAACATGGCTGATCTCAACCAATCGGCCAATCAGGAGCCAGAATCTCAGATATCGGCCTCCGCAGCGCCTCTCGCGGGTCTAGAGATGGAAAAGTTTTCCCATCCACAATCGATTAAAGTAGTCTATACGATATATCGCATGATTGTCGACCCCTTGGTCGCAATGGGGGGGACACAGCTGACTCTGCCAATAGGAGCAATTACGACAATATCTGTTCGAGCAAAACCTTCCGAGAACCCCCTTCCACTCCCTTCCCTTCCCATAAGAGCAGTCAAGGACGGGAGGAAAATGACGTCAATGTTATCAAAGCAGCTTTTTCGATGGGCGTCACCTTTTGCTTGTTTTAATTTTTGATTTATGAGTGAATGGTTGTGGTTAGAAGAAAATTCATTTTTCGTTTCCATCTAACGATTTCGTGCACGAAGTTGCGATTTCGGTTCCGAGTAAACGCCCCCATTCCTAAAAGGTCTGGAGAGAAGAAACCGGTGGATTCAATGTCAAAAGATCTTCCAAGCAGCCTCATCCCCTTAATCAGCGAGAACCAACAAGCAACTTACCCCATACTATCAACAGATTAAGGATTGACGTAGTGGAAGGTAACCAGAGATGAAAAACTTTCCACAAATTTAAATCTGTGGAAAAGTGCTATAAGCTTTTCAATTCACTTAACTGACTCCATCTCAACTTGCTTGGGTGCAAGCGATATAATATTCGTCAGGAAAATTATTGTTGTCACTCGTCCAATGTTTCTGAGGCTCAGAAAGATTGAAATCCAACAAATGAAGATTCTTGACTGATATTAGACGGTTAATTAACGAATTAGACGGTTAACATGGCCGTTCACGACAGATGACAGACGTGTTACGAGCGCCGTCACTCTGTGATATTTGTATTAAAAATTGATTATAGTAGGTACATATTACCATCTAAATAATATGCTACCGTGATTACATTTGATTACGGTTGAGAAAATACAGCCACTGCAAACTATAGGTTAACACACAAGGGAACACTAATTAATTTCCACAAAGTGTAATTCCTCTGCAAGGCACACTTGCTACATGCTTCAAAGCTCATAAATTATTAAAGATTAATGCACACGAAAAGGCAAATACAAAGCCGATGGCAATGCGAATAGCCTTGGGAATGTTGTTCATTCCGTAATGCGCATACGTGGCGAGTGACAACGGAACACTGGAAGGTGCCACTCCTATAATGAGCTCGGAGGATTTACTTTACCGCAGGCCATGAGAATTCCTCCCTCCGCAAAGCCAGAAAGACGAATCAACACTTGGCAAACTGAGTCAATACCATTTGAATACGGACGAAGAATTGAGCCACGCAGGCACGGCAGGAATACACGTGAAAGGGAAGAGTAATACCAAGAAAGAATCAAATCATGGAAAATATCTGATCCGAGGAGCATTCCATCTGATCTTAAAAGATGAATTGAGATCTTACGAAATAGGATGATTATAGTACGTAAGTGGTAACAGGGCAACCCCGGGGATCCTTAGAGTATGTGTAGTACCGAGTTCTTGTAGCATAAAACTGCAGTAGTATCCGTGTAGCATTTATTCGTATTCAAGCGCCAATGAACACTAAAATGATAAAATCATGTAAATTATTTTCCTAAATAAACAAGGGACCATATTCTCCGAGGGCACACAAACCCAAAGAAGGATTAGAATGACATGATTTAGTTAAAAGACAGAGGATATTACATCATTATTCCCGATAAATATATGCACGACATGTCAGAGTATCTTCAGAAGATACTTCGCTACTGAAAGGATTTTTAATCACTCAGGTCTCTATTTCCGTTTGGTGCATGATTAAAATGAAAATTTTCAGAAGATGGGAAAACACACGATTGATATTTCATCACTTGCGATTCGGTGCACTATGCACTTCCTGATACAGACGGACACGCAACATAAAAACTGAAGAACGTCATATCTCAAGAGACTCTGCAAAGACTCCACAGTCTTAACAAGGTTCAAAGAGTAACGCAACAAACATGAGTATATCACTTAAATTTTCCATAACATCAAATCTTATTTATTTATTCACAATAACACTGCAAGTAAACAACAACCAGGTGGCAAAAATATAAAACATGTTTATAAAAATACTATCTTCAACACAAACAAGAGAAACGAGGGAAACTATATTATGCAATAAACATACATTACACTCTAAAACTTAATTTTCTCTTGAATACGCTTTGCATTTCCTTTACTGCCCACGTTTGATAGCTTACTAACCAGGATACACCAAGGAAAAATATACAGTGATAATAATAACGATACGCGTTCATTGGGGCAAGATTGAGACAAAAACGGTCCCTGCTAAACTTAGGTCAGTGGGCACTATACACAGGTTCATACAATTACAAGTACATACAAGTCTACGGAAAAGAGAGTAAAGCCACGTTAGGAGCAGCAATAGGTCCTGCGGTGGAGCAATACTACCTCAAGCAGGAAACTCACGAGCCTATAAAACTTAGGTATAAATCGTTCTTATAATATTAGCTTCATCATCATCATCATCAAGGGTCAACAATCCTAGGATTGGTTTGACGCAGCCCTCCACTCGATTCTTCTATCGGCCAACCTCTTCATATTGACGTACCTCCTCTCTTTCACATCCTCCACAACTTGCTGCATGTACCTCATACGAGGCCTGCCTTTTCCATTCTTCCCGTTCACTTTTCCCTCGACGATTGTCTTCATCAGGCCATCGTGCCTTAAGATGTGCCGATTAAGTTGTCCCATCTTCTTTTTAATAGTTTTAAGCAGACTTCTCTTCTTTCCCACTCTTCTTAACACATCTTCGTTTGTCACTCGATCGATCCATTTTATCTTCATCATTCTTCGGTAGCACCACATTTCAAATGCTTCCAGCCTGGACTTCTCTGCTGCTGTTATTGTCCATGCTTCGCTGCCATATAGTAGAATGCTCCAGATGCATGTTCTAATGAAATGTTTCCTCACTTCAACGTTTGTAATACCAGCTGTAATATTAGCTTACGATATAAAGTATGTTATGCATAATGCACATGAAACACGAGATATAAATATGCTGTTACTAATATTGCAAGTTATCATATACCTCTAAGAGAATGCGTATCCTTTTTACGACCTATTTTTACGAGCATTGCCGATGATACAGTCGAACTGAGGGTCAGAGGCGAGGCGAGGGGCACACGCGCATAAACCTTTAATGCGCATGAAGAATGGACGGCTCCCCCACTTCGCGCCGCAATACAAATGGGCACATCATCCAGATGGAGCGCGGGTGGCTAGGGGCACCTGATGGCGCCATTTTTCGCTCCCGGCGCCACCGGCTTCCCTGGCCGCTCCAGCACGTCTTCGGGGCCCTCGACCACCTGACCTCCTCGGCCGAGAGAAGAACAAGGCAAGCGAAGGGGAAGCAGTAGGTATTAGCCGCAGCGGCCAATCCGCTGCTACACACCCCCTAACGACAGCGCTCGGGGATTCCCCGACACTCCACCCACACCTCGCCATTCTTTGTCCGTCCTTCGCCCCGGGCGAGTCCGAGGGGGGGCGGATCGGAAGGGGGGCAGATCCGAGGGGGGGTCGGATCCGAGTGGGGGCGGATCGGAAGGGGGGCAGATCCGAGGGGGGGTCGGATCCGCGTCTCGAGTGAATGTATAGGAATGCTCTCGGACTAGCGACTCGAGTATATGTACAAGCATGCACTACCGACATGCAAACAAGCATCTATAGGGTCTCATGCAACTAGATTGTTAGTATCTATAGTATTTAAGGGGTTGATACATGCATCATGCACTACAGACTATACTCTAAAATATTTCCCCTACCTATCCCTTTGATGTGCTGCCTATTCTGTTCTCTTATAGTACGGGGGAAAAATGCCATTTTGAACGCCAACGCCTTCGAGATAATTTGTTGCCTTCGCATCCATTAGCTACCAGCCAACAGCTGGTTCCGAACTGCCGTAGCCGCTAGATTTGTTAAACGACGTTATGATAATTGAATAAGTGTTACGATTTTAATAGAAGAACTAGGACGGGAATTACTATCAAAACCCAGTTAAAATGTAGGTTAAACCTTTTAAGTAGATTCGAAACCGAATTGTTCACAGATGATGTTAGATATATATTAAGAACCCCTGCATATTATGCTAGGTTTGATGAGATTAACAAGATTAGAGAAATAATTGTCGTACCGATAGATTTAAAATGTAATTTTTCCCACGTACCATAAGATAGAACAATAGGCAGCGTAGCACAGGGATAGGTAGGTGAAATATAGTGAGAGTAGTCTGTACTGCATGATGCATGTAATAACAACCAATAATCCCTTTCTTATTATGTTGATATTAACCATCTAGCTGCATGTGATCTAGCATTTCTCCAATATATATCCTATTTGCATGTCAATAGTGCATGTTTGGTGATCTTCACCTTCTGCCACACACCCTCGTGGTGGCTCGCAGGGTGATACGTAGATGTAGATGTAGCCTTCCTCCCTCTAGTGGTCTAGTGTCTCAACTTCTGGAAGGAAGTTCGATCGGATTCCTCCCTCACTCTCGCGGAGAAATCGATTCTCGCGCGATTCGGATCGTAAAGCGACCGTTCGTCTTCCCCGAAAGAAGGACTCTTGCCGGGAGATTAACGGGAGGGATTATGGGATCGCCCGTCTTGGACGGGAGGCAACGCCGGGGAGGAGAAGGAAGGAGAACTCCTCGAAACTTTGAAGAAGGAGAGGAGGATCCCTCACAGAAAATCCCTCTTCAGGAGACCATGAATTAACCACAGGCATTAGGCTCGCATTGCACATAAGAACGCGCCTGGGAAAAAGCACACACATTCTCATCGGTTGAATCACGGTCCTCCTCCCGGACGTTGTACACCAATCACCAAAGTAGTGACATCTCATTCGTTCAAGAGGTAAGTAACGGTATCCTTACCTCCACACGGCTTAAGGGAAATAGATTAAAATTAGACAATTTTCGAGAGAAACACATTGCAGTGGCGTCGGGAGGAGATAAATTAAAAGGCGTGACATATACATCTACTTAATACCCTGCAAGCCACCATAAAGGTGTGTGGCAGGGGGTGAATTCTCACCAAACATGAACTAAATATCAAGCTTTTAAAAGGATTAGTATTAATATATTAGTCTAAACTTCACTATTTAAAAAAAAAGAAAAATAGCAAAGCAAACATGCGAAAACATGCTGTTAGTTGGGTTAGCTTCAAGTCCTTATACCAACATGCAACTACCTATGCTATACCCTGATTCACTCGCATTGGACATATTTATCGCTAATCATATCCCTAATTGTACGAGAAAAAAAGGACATTTTGAATCAGTCAGTTCGGCAACCAATTTCTCTAATTTTGTGATTATGGTCCAGTCTACCATAGTAAGTTAGGGTTCGCAAAATATTTTTAGCAACATCACTGAAAATATGGTATTGGAATTTGTCTAAGAGATTAAGTCTAAATTTCAACCTGCGATCTGACAATGATTCCCGTTTTAATTCATTTAATAGACTGGTTACGCTAATATAATTATCGAATCGTCCCTTCACAAATCTTGCCAATCTTCGCTGCACGCGTTCAAGTTCGTTATTTAGAACGATTTCGTAGGGATCCCATACATATATAAAGATATTAAAGGATACGCAAAAAAAACAAAAGAAAGGTGTGGATTGCCTATGGAAAGCTAAAACACCCGCTTACCTCAGTCGTCAACGCCCAATATCTGGCCGTCCGCTGCAGTAGGGGGGCAAGTAGAAAGACCGCATGTTTGAACCCCGTCTCGGCCACCAAAGAATTCATTTTAGTTACATGGACCAAAGTGTAACCTAAGAACCTCGAGTCGTCTAAACTCCATTACACTGTAAAAAAGCTGCAGATTTTTGAACGCGAGATGAATTCGTCAGTTAATCTTATAAGGTGCTCCAATAAAATAGTGAATACAAAAAGAAACTATGAATCACAGCAAGATGCCATGGCATAGAATAGCTGGGCCGATAAAGTCGCATGGGCCACGTTGGAAGAATGCATACTAAACACAGCAGGCGGATAAATGCGATCGAAAAGAGGGTTTATCGACCGTTGGAAACACATCGCCTGAACCTCGGAAGATATGTGGAAAAAGGAAGTGTTTCCTAAATGTTTATCCGTGTGTCTCCGCTATCTGGGGCGGGAAAGAGGATGATGGGAGATTGTCGGATCGTGGAATGTGGATGGGGAGGAGGAGGACAGTGAACGAGGGAGAAATGGGCGCGAAGGAGGAAGAATTCTCTCTCTTTCGTGATGCTCAGGTTCCGATCCTGAAGCGATTTCGTTCCCTGGAAGTGATTATCCCTTTATCTGCCAGCCCCTTTTAAGGAGACAGTGCGAACATTGCCAAGCGCATTTCCATGAAATTCGTTAAATTATTAATTTTGCATTGCTTAAAATCCTTCAATTAATAATCATGAAGTAAGTATTATTCTCACTGCTGACGATGTATTTCTGGTTAAGGAGGATGAAGAGATCATTCATGCTGTCCCTGATTTGAAGGAAATATATCACAAATATGTAAGGATGTAATGTAAGTCGGCCGATATATCAAGCCGCTGGAAAACTGTATTTTTCTGTAAAATAAAGGTCTTCACCGTAGGTACCAGGGGAGGGGGGTGTGTGGACCGAAGGGACCCCTTCCCTCGAGAATAGGGTTTCGCTTTTCCGAGAGACTTCGCAGCAAGCGAGGGCGAGGGAGGGGGCCACCATTTCAGATGAGAAATGAAGAGATGCCGAATTGAAAAGGAAAGTGGTTTAGCTCCAGATAAGTGAGCACAAAAGAAATACAGTAAAAAAAACGATACCCTTAAAAAGCAATCCATTTCGGCAAGATAACTATCACCATAAATGAAAAAACCTACCTTTGTCCTTCTTTTATGCATAAACGAATTGGGTACCATAGTTAATAGTAAGCCGCGTAGTATAGTAACCGCTGCCCGCGTAGTTTGAGAATAATATCCTTCCCGTTACGGGTTTCCACGACCATTAAGACCGATCTTATTAATTGTCCCATAATAAAGAATTCTTAAGTGGGCGAGAGCAGAGGGTTGTCATAGATGGTATCATGTCGGACACAATCGAAGTCACATCGGGAGTTCCCCAGGGTAGCGTAGTAGGTCCGCTTCTATTTCTTTCATACATAAACGATTTGGGTACCGTAGTTAGTAGTAACCTTAGACTTTTTGCAGAACATGCGGTGGTGTACAGGGGTATATCAAATGAAGAGGACAGGAAATCGCTTAGCAAGGATTTAGATGCAATTCAAGAGTGGTGCGACAAATGGCAGTTAGAACTCAACCTTAAAAAGTGTGTAGCTATCAATTTTTGGAGGAGAAATAATTAGATAGAGCGATCCTATAAAATTAGTAACACGAATATAGAGAGCGTTGAAACCGTAAGATATTTAGGTGTAACAATCACTAAAGATTTATCGTGGGGAAGACACATCCGGGAAATATGCGGCCGAGCGAAGAGAAAGCTAGGATTTATAAAAAGAGTACTTGGGAAATGTGACGAGAAGACAAAAGAGCGATGTTACGCTGTCACGCTTGGAGAGGAAAGTTGCGTCAAACGAACCTTAAAATGGTGGACGGGGATGATCGCAATTAGGAAAGTAACCGAATTAACAAAGCTACAGATTTTTACATTACCAGCTAGAATGTAAACGTGGACTGCAATACTCACCACGGAGAAATCGTTTCTAGAACATGGAAGAAGTGATTATGCACAGAAGAGGAAGCTGAGAGGATGCTATACGCAATTTCCTAACAGCTAATTTTACGGGAGGTGGAAGTCACTTTTGATGTACCAGTGATGTAGCAATTCAACGGATTATAATATTAACACCTTCATATCTTCCGTAAATTATAACATGAAAATTTTTTTTAAGTTTTTTCGTTCCAGCTGAATATTCATCATAATCCAATGCTTAATATTTCGTGAAATATAAAAAGATCTCGGATATATGGATTCCAAAGCTCGGAGCACTTCCAAAGAATTTTTAATGATTGAAGCATAATCTTTAATAGAAGTAATCCATCATAGTGCATTCCATCCGATGGAAATCCAGCAAAAGGGCTCTCTTTAAAAGTTTAAACGGACGGGCATGAATAATAGATGCTGTTTGACGAGTCGGTGTCATGCAGACATATCCCCGGGCTCATTCGGGTTGATGAAAGCAAAGCTCATTAACGAGTGATCGCGAGGGCCGCAGATGATATATGACAGACACAGGATTTCCAATCTCTCCGAACCAAGTTTTCGGCAAATCCAATAAGCATACAAGGCATTAAAGATTAAATTTATAAAAAACAATTTGGACCGAACATGCCAAAATTTCTTGCCATCGGACTATATTCGCCAAATGTTTGGAGTGTAAAAACCTCGGTGCTCATTGCTTAAAGGTTATCGATGTGCCCGGGACAAAACTTCTCAAAGATTTCCATCCACGTCATTTTGAAATTTAAAGCAAGAATATTAAGTACAATTCACAACCATCGTAATCCAAGTAAATCCTTTTGCATATCAGGGAAACTACAGGAGCAGTCAGAGTGGACAATAAGAAAAGAAAATGAAATTAAAATGAACTTCTAACACCTCAACCCAAATTTAGGACACCGGAAGGTCTAAGCCCCATATAAAATTAATGAAATTCCTCACAGCATACAGAAGGTGTGAAAAGAGCAGATATTAGGGTCCCTACGAAATCGGTCTAAATAATGGGGCCTACGAAAGGGGCCTACGAAACCGGTCTAAATAACGAACATGAACATGTGCAGCGAAGTTCGGCAAGATTTGTAAAGGGACCGTACGATAACCTTATTAGCGTAACAAGTCTATTAAATAAAGTAAATTGGGAATCATTGTCAGATCGTTGGTTGAAATTTAGACTTAATCTCAAATTCCAAGACCATATTTTCAGTGATGACGTATAAAATATTTCGCGAACCCCAACATACTATGGTAGACTGGACCATAATCACAAAATTAGATAAATTGATTGCCGAACTGACATTCAAAATGTTCTTTTCTCCTCGTAAAATTAGGGATATGAATAACGGTAAATATTTCCAGTACGAGTGTAGCAATGGTAGATAACATTGGTAGCTGCATGTTGGTATAAGGACTTATAGCTAACCCAACTAACAGCATGTTTTTGCATGCTTGCTTTGCTATTATTATCTTTTTTACATAGTGAAGTTAATACAGTATATAAATTCTAATCCTTTTTTATGCATGATGTGTAGTGCATGCTTGGTGAGAATTCACCCCCTGCCACACACCTTCATGGTGGCTTGCAGGGTATTATGTAGATGTAGGGTAAAAGTCAAATGCTAGTTGCTTATTAAAGGGAACATTTTTAGTGATTTTACCAATATCCTATCCGGACGTTACCGCGAAAGGATTTCACGCCTACGAAGTTATAATCCTACTTCAAATATGAAGCGGTGAATATTTTAAGTAGGATTGTACCTCTCGTCTGTTTGCAATCACTTCACGACAATTTAAAAAAAATGTCACTTGTGCGAGGTGTATGAAAGAAAAAAATGAAATCGCAGAAGCGCACGCGGCGCTTCAAATCGCCGAACAACCGCTTTTGTTTCCCGGAAGGGCGTAAATCAACAACGCCACTCATTCCCCGTGGGCTTCCGACAAATTATCATCGCAACGCGACCGCTCTCACAAACGACGAAATCCACGCGAGCACGAGTGGAATTATGGGTATTGACTCTCCATCATTTGGATCGCAAACTGCCATTGACGAGCACGGGGAGGGACAGACAGACGAAGCAGGAACACGTCGCGTACATTCGTCAAGCATGTAAAACATTTGCCGGCTGCTTATTTCCGATGGAAAAACTAACAGATGAGCAACGCTCCCCGCTAAGTGCTTCTCGTTTACAGGGCGCGGATCGTAGGTGGCGAGGTGAAGGAGGAGATAGAAGGGAACGAGGATCGGATCTTGAGTCAAGTGATGACCTTCAGAGGAAGTGGGTACCGAATGGGGGCGTTTACTCGGAACCGAAATCGCAATTTTGTACACGAAATTGTTAGATGCAAACGAAAAATGAATTTTAGTGAAAAAATTAATTTTCTAACCACAACCAATCACTCATAAATCAAAAATTAAAATAACCAAAAGGTGACGCCCACCGAAAAAGCTGCTGTGATAACATTGACGTCATTTTACTCCCGTCCTTGACTGCTTTAAGAGGAAGGGAAGGGAGTGGAGGGGGGTTCTAGGAAGGTCTGCTCGATTCTGTCGCAACTGCTCCTATTGGCAGAGTCAGCTGTGTCCCCCCCCCCATTGCGATAATTGAAAAAAGCTTCGCGGGCTCAGTTGTGATTGGACGAAGTCGATATACGTCAGAGGTTGCACCACACCCACTTTCCCGAAAGGGTTTAAAACATCAGTTTTTCGCCGCTTATAACTCGAGAAATAATTGACGGATCAAAAAACGGAAAATACGGGTCTTTTTATCATATTCGGCAATATAAAAAATGGTAAACGACCTCATTGTGTACTCCATACTCATCGCAGTGAATCGCGACAGGTATAGGTGTACGTATGCCTATAATTTTTCAAAAATATACATACAAAGTTTATTTCTTTGGATAAATGTCTTCTAAATTAAAAAAACTGCATGCAATACGTTAAAGCGACCGACAAATCGCTAAAATTGTGTAAATTACAAAAATTACCTAATTGATTGAGACTAACGAAGATGCCAGAAGGGAATATGCCGATGAAAGTTCTCCGCTCGGACGATAGGTTTATGCGGGAATCATAGAATCAACAATTTAGTCAATAGATTACAAATGCTAAGCGTGCCATTACATAATTACCGCATCTCGTTCAAGATAAGTAATCGACCTTGAAGGAGTACGAGTAGGGAGAGTTATCGCAATTGCTGTATTTTTTTTCCGAACAACAATACTACTCTAGGAATATGCTGTTATTCTTAGAACTTCACACTTTTGGTTACTTCACAATATGGTTTACACCAACGCCCACTTTTCAATCCAAAGCCTGATACCATAAACTATGAAGTATATAAGCTTTTCCCTCGATATTAGCGGTTGTAAAGCCGAATTATTTCAACGTTGATCTCATTCGGTGGGAATAGCTTAAAAGGGCACATCAATCATTGAAATATTATAATCTTTCGAGAAAAAAGTTGATATTATCATATGATTTGAAATGTCGAAGTATTACTACTATGTATAAAAAAAACTGCCAGTAAGACTAGACTGCATCAAGCACGATATCATCAAGGCGATTAGGTAGGGCGGAATTGATGCGCAGGCCGTGAATGGACCGCGTGTTTTCGGGAGCTGTAGTCAGGAAGGAACCACAAAGGGTTAATGCACTGCGGGCATTCCACTCACCTCGCTGCCAATATCACGAACATCGGTGCCACATGCATACACATACATCATTACTATCTGAATCGATTTGGACGCAATGAGCAAGGCCAAGGACACGGGAGATGGGAAGGGTTGAATTGCAAGAAGCAGGGGTGCCGAAAGGGGGCGAGGGAGAGAGTGAAGAGATCAAAGAGGCTGTGGGAAGGACCGAGGTAATCGCCAGGGAAGCCGGATTTGAGGCCAAGGGCAGCACGCATGGCGGTCTAAAGCATAAAGTATTTAGGTGTAATGATCACTGAAGATTTATCGTGGGGAAGACATCCGGGAAATATACTTAGCAAGGATTTAGATGCAATTCAAGAGTGGTGCGACAAATGGCAGCTAGAACTTAACCTTGAAAAGTGTGTAGTTATCAATTTTTGGAGGAGGAATAATTCGATAGAGCGATCCTATAAAATTAGTAACACGAAGATCGAAAGCGTTAAGACCATAAGGTGTAACTATCACTAAGGATTTATCGTGGGGAAGACAGATCCGGGAAATATGCGGCCGAGCGAAGAGAAAGCTAGGATTTATAAAAAGAGTACTCGGGAAATGTGATGAGAAGACAAAAGAGCGATGTTACTTTTCACTAGTTAGGTCCCACCTTGAGTATGCAGCCAGTGTATGGGATCCTAATGAATTAGGTTTGATCAGGGAACTAGACAGTGTGCAGCGTAGAGCAGCTAGGTTCGTTAAAAGGTGGGTTGAGTAGCGTTTCAGAGTTAATAAAATAATTAGGGTGAGAATCATTATCAGAGCATAGGTTAAAGTACAGATTGAATCTATTAGAGAAATTTCAATCGGATAGCTTTACTGAAGATGTTTGGAACATATTAAAAACACCAGCGTATTATGCTAGATTCGACCGGATAAACAAGATTAGAGAGAAAGATTGTCGTAGTGATAGATTCAAAATGGCATTTTTCCCCCGTAATATAAGAGAACAGAATAGGCAGCATAGCAAAGGGATAGGCAGGGGAAATATTTTAGAGTAGTCTGTGGTGCATGACGCATGTATGCATCCCTTAAATACTATAGATACTAACAATCTAGTAGTATGAGACCCTACAGTTGCTTGTTTGCATGTTAGTAGTGCATGCTTGGTGATCTTCACCCCCTGCCACACACCCTCGTGGTGGCTTGCAGGGAATCGTGTAGATGTAGATGTAGAGAGACGGAGGTACTTCGAGTACTAAGACCCCTGAGCGGTCCATTCAGTCTTCCCACTCTGCCCACGGAGCTGGGGGAGAGAGAGGAAGGTTGGTGTAGCAGTTGAGTGCTGGTCTCTCAATGGAGAGCCCGGGTTCGAATCCTGGCAGCGAGTATATTTTTCCATGGTAAGCTAGGCCCTATTAGAGTGCCTAGTGGAGGGCATTTGACTCCAGTACTTCGTCCATCGGATGGGACGTTATGACATGATACCCTTGGCACCTTTTCGTTAAGAGCAGGCTAACGCCGGGTTTCTCTCCACACCTCCTCACCGTCCACACCTTTCCTCCTGGTCTGAAGCTCTCATTACACACTCGAAAACACAGACGATGGAGGGAAGGGAAGAAGGCGAGAGACGAATTTCTGCTCGAGGCGGCGGCGCGCGGCGAGGGAAGATTTCCTTCCCTCGTGAGATATAAACGGCCATTACGAGAAGCCGCACCCTCCCCAAGCAGGAGAGCGGGAAATCTCCCACCCGCACCCCAACCACAGGAGACGATAACCGCCACTTCTCCGGCTCCCCCCTTCAAAACTCCCAACAAGAAATAGGACTTCCCACATTTTACGCCATAGTCGATACCCACTCGAGAAAATAGCCAATCAGGGGGCGCCTCCCACCCCTGCTTGACCTTTCTAGAGCCCTACACACACACACACACACACACTCCCAGGGAAGAGGCGATCTAAAGAAGAAAGCCCGCCGACGGGCAGACGTATCTTCTCCCTCGCCATCGCGGGCACACGGAATGGATTCGGTTATCTAGAAATGCAATATCGGACGGACCCGAGAGGTGACCTTGCCCTTGCTTGGGATTCTCAGGGCCGGAGACAAGCGGCGCAGGCATGTCAGGGCCGGCACAGCTCAATCACCGATAATGCATGTTCATGTTTACTGTACGCCATTTGAACTAAGGGACTCGGCTCCCGTGATACAATAACATCACGGAATCGCAGAGAGCAGACAAGTGCGGGGCGTTACAGCGACCTCTGTCCCAGAAGTAAACAGGAGATCATTCGAGTGCTTGTCCCCAAGTGGAGGGGTCGAGAGATGCAGACGGAGTGAGGCGACAGTGGTCCAAGAGATATTCCGCTCCATTTTGAGGAACGATTGATATGAGAGCGCAGTTGCAGTAAGAACTTTTAAGTTAGTTACACTACAGTTACAGTAAGAACTTTTTTTAAGTAAGAGTTAGAGTAAGTTTCACAACTGAAAGCTACTCGAAACAAATGCACGTCCAAGGAAGACTCTTTCTACGACTCATTACGTGAGACAAGGGGGGCGGCAAGATCCTGGGGGTTAGGTGATACAAAAAATCATCTATCGCATCACTTCGACGTTAATAATAGAAAAAGGGGTTAACTGATAAACAACAACAATCAGTAAGTAGACAGAAGATAAATCCGACAACTTAGCTGAATATCCAATATTTCTGTCTCAGTGATTCAACCCGAAGGTTGGTTTTGATAGGTGAGAGTAGAGCTCACCCCGTACTAAGCGTGTGAAATTCACACATTCAGAATAGGCGGGCTAGGTCCTTTCCCTGGGCCACCTGCGATTTCCTACTAAGTTCTGACGCACAGAAAATCGAATCGCGAGGATTTTAGACGAGGGGATGTCCAGAAAGGCTCTTGCCCGGGATTTGAACCCGGCACCCTCCGGTTAATAGCTCAGTGTTCTACTCACTAAGCCACCACGACGCCCTGATGGAATATAGAGTGTCCAATTGATGGTGTGTCCTTTTTTAACCTCTAATTTTATACAATTGCTTTTAAGCCACACGGATGAATAACCCCTGAAGGTCAAGGGATGAAAAGGGGGATCTGAAGACCTTACCATTGCATTGGGCACTCTTTGAAACATATGACTCCACACTGTTGTAGACCCAATTCAATTTTTGTCACCCGTACGACCTTTGACCCCTTAGTAACCCTCGAAGGTCAAGGGATGATAAGAGGGATCTAAAACCCTTAACATCGACCTTGGAACCATTTTAAACATATGATTCGACATATTTGTAGCCTCGATTCACGTTTTGTCACCCCTGTGACCTGGTCCTGTGACCTTTGACCTCTGAGTTAAACTTGAAGGTCAATGGATGAAAAGAGGGATCTGGTGACCTTACCATCGACCATGGCACATTCTAACCCTGTGATTCGTCAGATTTGGAGCCTCGATTCACTTTTTGTCACCGCGGTGACCTTTGACCACTGAGTAACCCTTGAAGGTCAATGGATGACTTACCGTCGACCATGGCATCTTTTTAAACACATGATTCGACACGTTTGCAGCCTTATTTAATCTCTTGTCACCTTTTGACCTTTGACCCCTGAGTAGCCCATGAAGGGCAAGGGATGAAAAGAGTGATCTGAATACCTTGCCATCGACCTTGGCACATTTTTAACCCTGTGATTCGACAGGTTTGGAGCGGTGATTCACTTTTTGTAACCCCTGCGACCTTGACTGTGCCCTTACAGGGGCCATGGATGCAATTTTCGAACTCGAAAGTTCTCACGTCGTGTTCTTCGTGCCCAAAAACTTTATAGTTGTAAGTTTCGCTAAGCAATTCTGCCTTTTTTGTATCTCGAATCTTTTAACATTGAAAGCCCATAGGGAAAATTTTGGATTTTAGGTTGGCACCAATTTCTGGGGTCTAAAGGTCATATTTTTCAAATTTTGCTTAGACTGAACAAAACTTACAACCTTTTTCTAGCCCGGTACCATATTTCATCCATGTAGCTCAAAATAAAGTGTCTAAAATTTAGAGGTCAAAATTGTCACACGATCAATTTGACACTGTATATCTACTCTAAAATAACTTTCGGTTTCTCCCAGTTTTCCGGTTAGAACAAAGGAAATAAGCCTCAGGGTGTTAAACTCCCCCGACATTGAGCAGGCATGCGAACCAAAAGACTAGCTAACTGGCTACAAATACACCTGGTAATTTCTGGCAAATGGCCGAGTAAGCGTCTGCTTCAACACGAAAATCCTGCCCCCGATACATCGATCGGAATAGCTCCTCAATGCGCGGACAAATTGGCGATTGTTCCCACAAAACGGGTCTAGCCAGAGGACTGTAATGAGAGTGCGACACATGAAAGGCTTTCTACGGCAGCTGTGAACACGGGATTGGGCTCGGGAAGCACGAATTCCACGGACGCCACCTCTCCTCACAGCCCGTCGAGGAGGAGGATCAAAAGACGAGAGGGACGGAATGCGAGGAATGGGGTGCACACCAAGTGAAGACGCTCCTCTGCGCACCAAGACTAAAGCGAAGGCAAATGGAGAGGGCAATGGAGGTGCTTGCCGCCGGAAGACAATGAACCTAGGAAGACGAATCGACCATGCATGGGCTCAATATTCGCAGCTCTCGTTCCAGCTCGCTGGGAGTTATACCACACCCATAGATAATCCACAGAATGGCCTGAATGGGGGCGTATACTCGCAACCGAAATCGGAATTTTGCACACGAAATCGTTAGATGGAAACGAAAAAAGAATTTTAGTGAAAAATTAATCTTCTAACCACAACCATTCACTCATAAATCAAAAATTAAACTAAGAAAAAGGTGACGCCAACCAAAAAAGCTGCTGTGATACCATTCACGTCATTTTCCTCCCGTCCTTAACTGCTCTTATGGGAAGGGAGTGGAGGGGGGTTCTCGGAAGGTCTGCTAGCACAGATGCTGTCGCAACTGATCCTATTGGCCGAGTCAGCTGCGTCCCCCCCTCCCCATTGCGATAAGGCGAAGTAGCTTCGCGGGTTCAGTTGTGATTGGACGAAGTCGTTATACGTCAGAGGTTGCACCACGCCCACTTTTCCGAAAGGGTTAAAAAAGTCAGTTTTTCGCCGCTTATAACTCGAGAAATAATTGACGGATCAGAAAACGGAAAAATATGGGTCTTTTTATTTTACAAACTCTATCATATTCGGCTATTAAAAAATATGGTAAACGACCCCATTGCCCTACCCCCAAGGTGAGGAATTCGAGAGTGGAAAATATCCTTCATCATCTAAAGGCGAGGATTGCTTCGCGCTGGACTAAGAAGTTACTCTGGCAAACATGATTCAAATCCGGACCGGAAATTGGAGGAAGATGTTCCTCGCAAAAAACAGAGAAGACTCTGAGGAGGAATTATACCCGAGTTACCTCAGCGGGCGTGGGAAAATCAAAAAAGTAATTTCAAGGTAAACAAAGGATCTCGTAGCCAACCATAGCCTATGCCTATATGCCTAGGAAATCAGGAAAAATATTATTCCAGAATTTACGGCTTCCGTGATTACGCGGGAAATTCCAACGGCCTCCTGCAAGCAAAAGAGGCGGGGAAGTGGGAAAAAGTCTCACGCGACATTCTATAAAATCACTCGTACACTCAGTTAGATTAGGTGATCAAAATTATTTGGCTGAAGCGGTCGGCTTGAAGCTGGTATGAATAGAGATTGCAATGCAGGGAGGGAATTCAGGAGGGAATTCAGGTGTGTGTGCAGGTAATCCACCGAAATCCACACCACCACCTTTGAACTTCAAACAGTCATGATCCGCGCGATGATTTACAACTAGCGACAACTTCTCATCATTAGCTTTGTTCGTCAAGCGCCAGCGGAAGTTTACGGCGTTTAAGAGCACCGACTAAGGCGATGCTACATACCCAACATGGAACTCAAGAGCCGTAACAAGAAGCAAGGATCTTTTACTCTCGATGGGATACCAAAAGTCGCCACCCCCAAGTGTCACACTCGTGGATTTTGTATTCCGCTTGCATCTCGAAGGAAACAAGAAAACGAAATTGTGGGGAGGGTGAAAGGACGGGTGTAATGGAATACAAATATCCAATTCCGCCGACTTCGCTTACGCCAGCGCCAGAACTTTTCCATCGAATCCATTTCCCATCGGAACGGCATCGATTACAGGAGGGTCAAGACTAGGGATCAAGGGTTGGAAGGGACACAGCCGTAAAAACCGAGGCGACAAGCAAATAATTCTCAATGATCACAGCAGCCACGAAAATGTAGTAGACCAGCGAGTGCTGATTTTTAACTCCTTTTCCCATTCTTTCCTTTCATCTCAGCGAAGGAGGTGGCAGTGGCCATAGGAAACATTCTCGTCAGTTGTGTACTACTTATTTGGGTTTTCTCTGATTGTCACACCTATGATGCCAACATACATTACACAATAGTGGCGTTTCTTCAATACATTACCAATATCTGGATTTGTGAACTTGCAACCCATCTGATGATGGCGTTTCACGAGAAAAACCGGTTCGTGTGACTTGAATATTTATACGGAAAAACAGGAGTCTTTGCATTAATTAGTTTCTTCGGAAGAACTTCCATAGACTCTCGAGGCAATAAATTAACTCCGGCATTCCCTCAGAAGTACTAGACCAGACTTCTTGAATCCTCCACGTCAATACACTCAATCGGCGTAAATTTAGAGATGAAAAACCTTTTAGACAATCAAATTACGCGCATAAATACGACTATAATAGTACCATACCATTAAAGCTGCCAAATCATTGCAAAATTGAAATATATAAAATAAATGTGTAATGCCTCATGATATCCATTTCCATTTTTAAATCGCCACAGCTGCCCGCGTAGTTTGAGAATTTTAATCAGAATATCCATCTGTTACGGATTTCCACGACCATTAAGACAGCACTATCTTCTTAATTTTCCCATATTAAAGAATTCTTAAGTGGGCGAGAGCAGAGGGTTGTCATAGATGGTATCATCTCGGACACAATCAAAGTCACATCGGGAGTTCCCCAGGGTAGCGTAGTAGGTCCGCTTCTATTTACTTTATGCATAAACGATTTGGGTACCGTAGTTAGTAGTGAGCTTACACTTTCTGCAGACAATGCGGTAGTGTATATGGGTATATCAAAAGAAGAAGACAGGAAATCGCTTAGCAAGGATTTAGATGCAATTCAAGAGTGGTGCGACAAAAGGTAGTTAGAACTTAACCTTAAAAAGTGTGTAGCTATCAATTTTTGGAGGAGGAATAATTCGATAGAGCAATCGTATAAAATTTAAAAAAATCCTAAAGAAAACACGAAGATCGAAAGCGTTGAAACCATTAGGTATTTAGGTGTAACCATCACTAAAGATTTATCGTGGGGAAGACACATCCGTGAAATATGCGGCCGAGCGAAGAGAAAGCTAGGTTTTATAAAAAGAGTACTTGGGAAATGTGATGAGAAGACAAAAGAGCGAACTTTTCCCTAGTTAGGCCCCACCTTGAGTATGCAGCCAGTGTATGGGAACCTAATGAATTAGGTTGATCAGGGAACTAGACAGTGTGCAGCGTAGAGCAGCTAGGTTCGTTAAAAAGGTGTTACGATAGGTTGAGTAGTGTTTCAGAGTTAATTCAAGAGTTAGGGTGGGAGTCATTATCATAGCGCAGGTTAAAATACAGATTAAATCTCTTAGAGAAATTTCAATCGGATAGCTTTACTGAAGATGTTAGGCACATATTAAAAACACCAGCATATTATGCTAGATTCGACCAGATAAATAAGATTAGAGAGCTAGATTGTCGTACCGATAGATTCAAAATGGCATTTTCCCCCGTACTATAAGATAACAGAATAGGCAGCATAGCGAAGGGATAGGTACGTGAAATATTTTGGTGTAGTCTGTAGTGCATGATGCATGTATTAATCCCTTAAATACTATAGATACTAACAATGTAGTTTCATGAGACCCTATAGTTGTTTGTTTGCATGTCGGTAGTGCATGCTTGGTGATCTTCACCCCCAGCCACACACCCTCGCGGTGGCTTGCAGGGTATCGTGTAGATGTAAATGTAGATAATTTATTTCAGTTTCAAGGAATACGTCATTCCCAGTCCCGTGAAAATGCTGCTTTCTTTCGTGGGAGACAACATTAACGCCTACGTAAAGAAGTTCTCAACGAGTCCGAGGGGTGGCAAATGCTTTCTCTGCCCACTTCGTTTTCAACTTCCCGAAACACCACAAGTGGCACAGGAACTCCCTGGGAGCGGCGGGGGAAAAGAGGGGTTTGGCATACGAGGTGAAGGTTACTTGCCTCACTACAGCTGCCGAGGAAACCTCAAAGATAACGCCGAGAAGGACACTCAAAGGCGTGAGTGGGGGCTCATAATGGGAAGGGAAGTATTTTTCGAGGGATTCAAAGAGAGCAGAACATCCCAAGAGGACAACGGAGGGCGATTCCAGCCCCGCCGCAGTCAAACCTCCCTTCGATTGGCGATATTTCGTTCGATTCCTAATCCCCCAAGGTTCTTACGGTGACTCCCACAGGTGCGAAAGCAGAATCAAGTGCCAAGGAATTAATTCTTCGCGTCTTGGAAGACAATTAACGAAATATTGAAATAAAAAAGCGTAACTCAGTTGTTCCACATATATGTTTTAATGAACAACCCGGGTTTCGTCGAGGATCGACATCATCAGGTGTCACATAAACATGTCACACAGCTTATATGCATTTCCAAAAAATGGGAGGGGGAGGGAGAAGGAGGGGAGGGGCGGGAGAAGGGGGGGAGGCGAGGGAGGAAAGGAAGTGATTCGAGGGTAGAGAGGAACGTGGGGTTCTGTCCTTGAGTTTGGGAAGTAGGCACCACGTATACGATAAGGGACTGAAGTCCTTACATTGAAGCTTCCCAATTTTCAGGAGGGGGGAATATGCTGAATACAAAATTTCATTGAGAAGAATGTTTTCTCCGGTCAAATTCTTAAAAATTTCCAATTTTTCCAGGCAGTCAAGTCTGGGTCCCTTATTTTCGAAATGTTAATTCTTAGGGTAAAAATTGCTCCCGTGTTTTTCCTACACCAAGTGGTTTGCGAACAGCGAAAAAGAGTTCTCCTTTTGCAATGCAATTCATAAATTCCACTTTTGTCCATAGTTTCAACCTTGTCCATAGTTTGAACCTTGTCCTTTGTGTGGCTAATTAAGTTCCTCAGGTGTGACCTGTTATAAAAAGCGAAACTAAAACCCAACATAAGTTTACTTACTTGGTGGGATACGTTCCCTATGTATTTAAGCTTCCGCCAGTTAACTTCTTTATCTTTTACGCTACTGTAGATCTCATTAGTTGCTTGCTTTAGAAGTTTCCTCTTATACAGATTGTCTATTAAACTAGACGTGTACTCGTTATTTGTGGCTATTTGTTTAATGACCTCAAGTTCTTTGTTTTTATTTTCTGTCGATATAGGTATGGTTATTAATCTATGTAGTAAAGAATGAAGAGCCGCATGCTTCTGAGTGTGGTGATGCCTAGATGAGGATTATTGGATTATTTGATCCGTGGCCGTGTGTTTTCTAAAAATATCGAATTCCAGTTTCCTACCCGAACGCGAAATTTTGAGATCTAAGAAATTAAGGGACCCATTCTGTTCCAATTCCGTAGTAAAATGAATTTATTTGTTCATATCATTTAAAAAACTAAGTTACGCTTTTTTATTTCAATATGAAGCAGTTCCACGAAGTTACCTCAGATACAGTTTACTATACGATTAACGAGTTTCAAATGACGTTTCCATGTGATTTTTCTTCCTCTTAGCCAGGAGAAAGTCAATTATTTTCCAAATCATAAATTTCAGAACCTTTTGGACGAAATATTAAACTCCTACTGGCTACAAATTCCACTTGGACGCCTTACTAATTTAGATGGGAATTGAACACGATGAGTTTCTCGCACTGAGAATTCTCACAAACGTGAGTCATGCTAAATAACGTTGGCACACTCCTGCGCAGATGGGACAAATGAAAGGCATTTTTCGGATGTGGTTTTTGCCGAACACCTGCATCTACATTCAGTTCCTAGCAAGCAAATCATCTCAAGAATGTGCGACAGATGGCCTGGCATCACCAAGCATTCACTACGTTCATCCGCTACCGTTTAAAGTACTTGTGAATGATATATTACTGTTGTTATAGATATGAACCTTATTCGCACTAAAGACGGAGTTCTAGGAATGGAGAGTTATCCCGTCAGTATCTTCGGCATTATCAACTGACGTGATGAGAAATAGTCCATTATAATTTTGGTGGTTGATGGAAGCGGCCGAAGGAAATCCATGCCGTAGTAGGTGAGCAAATATGTACTAGCAACTCCGCTGTTAAAAAACTGTATTTTTGGTATTAACCTGGGGATGCTACAGTGCAGCGAAACTAGTCGTGTTAAATTTCTTTTTCAAACAGCAGAATTGCAAAGTATTTGCTCACTTACAACATTATAATTCAAGCAGTTCGGGAACCAGAGGTAAAATATTTTCCCTCAGAATTCTCCACGCATATTACAAACCCTTTCTATAGGGATTTATGCATATTTAGATGATATTCAGCATGACTAAAATGATTCGTTAGGGTAAGAGAGGAGTAAAGTCCTTGGCACTGTTAGCAGCATAAGAAAATGTTTAGCATAATAACGAAAAAAAAAACCAATTCTACTCGAGAAAGAAATTACGAATGCGAAATCGAATGTCAGCACCCACGCCTTTTTATTTCGGGCATTCGGTGAAGGAATTAATCAAAGGCTGCCGCCGACCGGAAACAGGAAGTCAAAGAGAGGCGGGGAACACTCGAGTTGGAATCGAATAGGAACGGAGGCTGACTTCCTCTCTGTTTCCATGGCGATTTAATATTTCAATTTGCAAACGCTCCTTTCGAAGCGCGCCAGGAAACGGAATAGCCACGTCATTGGGAAGCGAGGATTTATTCAACCTCCTCGGGAATTTAAAATACAGAGCGATGAGGTGAGAAGACTAGCAAGGTATAAGAGCAACGGAAAGAGATGAAGGTAGGCTTGTGCGATGACCGATTTTGGTCATCGATTTTCGATGAAAAAATTTAATTGAAATGCTTCGATGACGATGGCTGTCATCGATCATCGAATATAGTGTACGCGATGATCGATGAATATCGATGATCGATGAATGTCGATGATCGCGATCATTGATAGTCGGTGCGGATGTCTCGGTTGGCAGTTTGGTGTGGCTATTAAGTGAAGATTGAATTGGGTCAAACGTAATTGAGAAGGACGAGGCCTATTTATTATAGAGCGAAACAAGCACCAAGTCACAAATCAAGCAACAACTCTTTGTTCTGGCGTAATACAATTCTCATTTCCGCATTTTCATCGGTGAGTACAAGTCGGTCGTCCAAGTCCCTGCATCGCTGAAGAACCGCTCAGACGACGTTGAAGGGGCTGGAATACAGAGAGGTATTTCCTCGCGTACTTCTGAAGGCGGGGATACACATCCTTCCTGCCCTATACCAATGTAGGACGTCCGAAGATTTGGATAAAGCTGGGACCTCCTCGTACTTGTGGAGCTCCGCCAGGAAGAGATGTAGTCAGCAGTGGTAGCGTTTCTCGTGTCAGCTGCACATACCGACTCATCGACATCAATGATTCGCATCAACTCATCGACTCTCATCGGTATCGATGATTCTCGTCGACTCATCGACATTGATGACTCTCATAAAGCGCGTTTACACGTAGCAGTTGACTGCTATGATATTCAACTGCTGACAGCCCCACTCGCATGTGTAAATAGCAACTGCGATGCGAGTTCAGGTCGATACTGGACGCATGTCGAACACTATCGATCCACGTTCGAGCTATTAGCAAAGTTGAAGCCCGTCTACTTTCCAGCGGAAATGTATCCAACACAATCCCAAACAACGCCAACGTAAAGCAATACACGACGGAATTTGGATATAATAACAAGGATATCCTTCCCCAAAAGGGGAGATTCTACCCTTCAAAAAATGGGAACACAAGATAATCGTCAATGGACTTTATTTCTTGATGAATTTAATGAAAATTTAAGCGAAATTCACTATTGAAATAAAACGCTTTTTATTTGTTGTGGCAACGCCTAAATAGTGGCTTTACGCTGCATAGAAGTTGGTGCAGACGCATCATAGCAGTAGCGATATAGATGCATCGCGCATCTCGCGACTGTCATAGCAGTCAACTGCTAAGTGTAAACGCTGCTTTAAGTCATCGACATCGATGATTCTCATCGACTCATCGCAGTCAATGGTCGATGACATTCATCGTCATCGATTTCAGTCATCGCACCGCGTCTTTACACTCAAAGAAAGCAAAATAATAATAAATGCTTCTTAAAGAAAAGATTCAAAGATAGTGATAAAAAATGGTTTCAAGAATTGATTAGTGCAACGTTGAGCATGACGATCTCGTAATTCTCGAACGAAGGTGACGTCTATGGGTATAAATATGAAATGAAATGTCCTGCCGGAGTGATTCCTTCCCCCGCCTCCCGCACTCCAATTCACCTGCTGCGTCTCTCCAACCTCTCCGTTCCCTTCTCCCTCCCGCAAGGTAAAGTGGCAGTGCATACGAAATAATAGAAACACGTTCTGTTGGGGTGCCTATCGCTTTCTTTCTTTATACCCGTGTCATTTGTGAAATACATGGTTTTAGTCAACGCCTGAATACGACTTATGATGTCAAAAATAACTAACGACATCTTCAAAGCTATTTTATAGCCGCACACAGGTAGTGCGGCACCATGGGACACGCGACAGACAGCGGACCAATGGTCAAGGGCAGAATTATCGATGAGAACATGTTAGAGAACGGATGAGACAAGGAAATTTAATAAATGACAAGAGTTCTCGACCACTACGATCCCATTACTGATAATTCAATTCCATGGAACATTATAACTTTGTACGGAGCAGTTCCACCATTCAACCTTAAATAATATATCACACATTTCCATGGAGTTCGCCACCCATGCTACGGATTAGAAAGACAATGTAACGCACATACACTACACTTCTAGTTCACTGTACATTACACTTTCGATAAAAAATTAGCGCTTTTTGAACATATTAAAAACATATCTTTCAAGACAATGATTGAAATGAAAACTTAACTTTGTAGTTCCATGTAAATTTATTATTTTTATTTATTATATTCTATCTTTATGTTCATGATATTTTAGTTTCCGGAGAACGTAACGTACAGGTATCGCAGAGTTTCTTGACTTTAGAAAAGCGTTTGACAAGGTTTCCCACTGTAAACTACTCGCAAAGTTAGGTTCATACGGGATAGACAGTAATATAGTAGGCTGGATAGGAGACTTCTTACATGAACGCGTTCAAAGGCTGGTATTAGATGGTATAAGCTCAGGCGAAGAATTAGTTACATCGGGTGCTCCCCAGGGAGGCGTTCCTTGACTTTAGAAAAGCGTTTGACAGGGTTCCCCACAGTAAACTACAATTTTATTTCTTCTGTACGTAAATGACTTGAATACAGTAGTTAAACATAGCAAGCTGCGTCTTTTTGTATATGATACAGTAGTGTATAAGGAAATTAGAAATGAAGAGGACAGTCAGCCTTTAGCTAAGGATTTAGATGCGATTGATTATTGGTGTGATAGTTGGCAGGTAGAATTAAATTTGCAGACATGCGCGATATTGAACTTTTGGAAAAGAAAAGATTTTCCCGGAATAATCATTGCATCAAAGAAAAGAAAATATCTAACGTAGAATCGATAATATACTTAGACGTCTCCATCACTGACATGTCATGGGGCAAACACATCATGTAGCAAACCGTAGATTAGGATTCGCAAAAACGGTTCTAGTCAAATGAGATGAGAGAGTACGAGAATGAAGCTATTTTACACTTGTCAGGCCTCATTTAGAATATGTCGCTAGTACATGAGATCCGTACGAGGAAGGTATGAACAGAGAATTAGAGCGTGTGCAAAGGAGATCCGCTTGATTTGTTAAACAACGTTATGATAATTGTATAATAAGTGTTACGAGTTTAATAGAAGAACTAGGACGGGAATATATCAGAACGCAGGTTAAAGTTTAGTTTAAACCTTTTAAGTAAATTCGAAACCGATTTGTTCACAGATGATGGTAGATATATATTAAAAACCCATACGTATTATGCTGGGTATGATCAGATTAACAATATTATAGAATAGATTGTCGTACCAATGGATTTAAAATGTAAATTTTCCCGCGTACCATAAGAGAGAACAATAGGCAGCGTAGCAAAGGGATAGGTAGGTGAAATATAGTCAGAGTAGTCTGTAGGGCATGATGCATGTAATAACAACCAATAATCCCTTTCTTATTAAGTAGATACTAATTATCTAGCTGCATGTGACTCTATAATCTAGCATGTCTCCATTAAATATCCTAGTTGCATATCAATAGTGCATGTTTAGTGATCTTCACCCCCTGCCATACACCCTCGTGGTGGCTCGCAGGGTGTTACGTAGCTTTAGATGCATTAACAAACGACCCGGTTTTCAATGTCCAACGTCATCACCATCAGGATTGTCATCAACTTAACTACAAACTTTTCATTTCATCCCTGAATAGGTTCCATAAAGTAAAGCCTTAAACCACTAGTTAAACCACTGCAAGGCAATGTCAACTGTAGATATCCTCTATCATCTAAATGACAGTATGGACCATTATGCGTAGAAATCCTTTTTCTCTGGATGAGTACTACCCATCCTAGAATATTGTTCAGCCATCTGTCGATTTCCCAATGTAAAGCCCTTGCTGCTGTTTTTAGATTCGGATGACTAAATATCTCTGGAAATGGAATCTAGGTACTCTCAAAGAGCGGCGGAATGCAACTCAGTAATATTGGTACGTCTATTACTCTTGAGCAAGTATAAGAGACAATAAGAGCTAAGTATTCTTTCAGTACGTGGAATGCCCATATTTACATTGATGATGCCATGGATCATATTTATAAGATGGTCTTAAGGAGAAGAGGAGTAGTTGAGAGTACTCGAGACGATACAAGATGTTTCGATCAGTCGAGTGGAGGGAATAACGACATCAACGAATGCTCAGGACCGAACTCGGAATCCCTACGAGTAGCGAATGCTCGGGTGAATAAAGATTTTCCGCCTAGATGTGACGCCGTGTCTGGAATGGAGTCACGATCGGCGAGACGGACAGGTTCAACGCTCGCCTTTACCGCATTTCCCACCCACCCACACCCAACCCACTTTGCATTTTCGGCGCCCGGGAGACCAATTTATCCATTTCGCTCGCTTTTCCCGCATGCGACTCCGGGCGAGTGACGTCAAAAGCCATCATCGCGTGATTGAGTGAGCGACGGAGGAAAGGAGAGTGTCCCCTACTCTCCTTGGTCGGAGGGGGGCAGGGGGTGCCTCTGAACACAACCGTGTGGTTCGCTTTTTGGGGCGACCGCGGCATCGGGTTTCACTCTCGGAAGGAGTGCCGGCGGCAAGAAGTGGACACGTTCCCGGGAAAAACAAAGGCGCGGGCCGGGAGTGGGTTGGGGTTGTTCCAATCGGAGGACATCTACACGATACCCTGCAAGCCACCATAAAGGTGTGTGGCAGGGGGTGAATTCTCACCAAACATGCACTACACATCATGAATAAAAAAGGATTAGTATTCATATACTGTTCTATACTTCACTATTTAAAAAAAGATAAAAATAGCTAAGCAGACATTGTGCATCAGCAGTGAATACGCGAACTAACGTGAACCGGGTACCTTGCATGGTTGTACATTATTAAATCTGTTTCGTTGGGTAGCAAGACGACACTACCACCAGAAGCTGTTATAATACATCTACATGATACCCTGAAAGCCACCGCGAGGGTGTGTGGCTGGGGGTGAAGATCACCAAGCATGCACGCAAACAAGCAACTATAGGGTCTCATGCAACTAGATTGTTAGCATCTATAGTATTTAAGGGATTAATACATGCATCATGCACTACAGACTACTCTAAAACATATCCCCTACCAATTCCTTTGGTGTGCTGCCTATTCTGTTCTCTTATAGTACGAGGGAAAAATGCCATTTTGAATCTATCGGTACGACAATCTTATCTATCTAATCTTATTTGTCTGGTCGAATCTAGCATGATACGCTGGTGTTTTTAATATGTGCCTAACATATTCAGTAAAGCTATCCGATTGAAATTTCTCGTAAAAATTGAAATAATAGGGGATAGTCAGCAAACGCCAACATTAAAACACTCCCCCCGTTAAATTATACGGAGCAATCATTTCGGAAAAAACGAGGAGATTATCATCGTCCACCATATCCATTCTTGATTACAAGAACAGTTTCGAAGGAGCCGTGACTAGAAGCAATGGTCCTCCTCCCACCGCATTAACGTGCACCAAGTTTCGTTAAACCACTGAAAATATCAAGTCGCATATGTTGGAGAACATGCGCCACGCAGTGTCCCGCCCGAATGTTCACAAATGAAATCCGTCGAAATAGATTTCCCAAAAAGGGAAGGAAAATTGCTGGGCGAGAAACGAATCGATAAAAAAGAATGCACCCGAGAAATAGCTCGCCACGTCCGAGAGAAGCGAGAGTTGGACCCGAGGCAAGGGCGCCCGAGGGACGATTCGTGAACACTTGGGGTGAGAGGACAGATAATCCCTATAATACTAGCCTATAACAAGTCTATTAAATGAATTAAATTGGGAATCATTGTCAGATCGCAGGTTCAAATTTAGACTTAATCTCCTAAATAAATTCCATGACCACATTTTCAGTGATGATGCTAAAAATATTTTGCGAACCCCAACTTACTATGGTAGACTGGGCCATTATCAAAAAATTAGGGAAATTGATTGCCTAACTGACAAATTCAAAATGTCCTTTTTTCCTCGTACAATTGGGGATATGAATAGCAGTAAATATGTCCAATACGAGTGTGGCAATAGATTTTATTGGTAGTTGCATGTTGGTGTAAGCACTTGAAGTTAACCCAACTAACAGCATGTTTTTGCATGCATGCTTTGCTATTTTTATCTTTTTTAAATGTTGTAGTTTAGAACAGTATAGAAATACTAATCATTTTTTTTGCATGAAATGTAGTGCATGTTTGGTGAGTATTCATTCCCTGCCACACACCTTTATGGTGGCTTGCAGGGTATTATGTAGATGTAGACAGAGGCAGAGGGCATCGGGAAGATGAAATGATGATTCAGATGGAGGAGAGAGAGAGAGAAAGAGAGAGGGGATAAAAGAGGGGAGGGACGTGAAGCTCGAGTGAAAGATGACGAGGGAATACATTTTGACGAGTCCGGAGTAAATGTGCAGGAAGAAGACACGGAAACGGGAAAGAATGGGAGAAATGTTTGGTGAGCAATCACCCCCTGCCACACACCCTTGTGGTGGCTTGCAGGGTATTATGTAGATGTAGATGTAGAAAGGAAGGAAAGAGCGAATAAACGAACTCGACGTACAGAGAGCGAAGACGACACATGAGACTTGATGTTCAGACGCGAAGAAGGAAGAGAGAAAATCGGAGAGATTCGTCGAAGGGCTTGGGGGCCCATTTATTGCGCTCGCGTATTCTCGATACGCAGAGGCGTGAAAATGGATTCTCGGGTGAAAGTGATTGTTTTTTTTTGCTGTTTTTTATCCCCCAAGCTTCACCGCGGGGGTTTTGTTGGGAGACAATTTAGTTGGCGGCTCATGTTGGAGAGGATTCATCGCCGCAGCAAACGTCACACAATCCCACCAACGGGGATCCCCGGGAGACTCGAAAGGGTGCAGTGAAAACCCTGGAAATGAGTCCACGTTCAAAATCATCGAAGCGACTGAAGTCTTGAAGCGAAGCTTCGAGTCCACCGGAAAAAGTGAATCAATCGTCCCCATTGCAAACACATTGGCGGATATCATCGCGCAGATGAGAATAAATCATCGGCCGCAAGAAATGAAGCACATTAACTCGCAATTTCAACGACGCCAATCAAAACAAGCAACAGGAGAGCACAGTCGTTGTTTCGTCAATGACGGCGAACCAAACAACGAATCGAATGTCGCCGGTCCGGCGTCACGAGGGCTGACCTGCCTGTGGTTCATTAGAAAGCTCTGGAACCCGGAAAATACTTAATTTGGGGTTAGCTGGGCGTGTCAAGAGCCTTTTACCACGGAAATATGCGGCCGAGCGAAGAGAAAGCTATGATTTATGAAAAGAGTACTTGAGAAATGTGATGAGAAGACAAAAGAGCGATGCTACTTTTCACTAGTTAGGCCCCACCTTGAGTATGTAGCCAGTGTATGGGACCCTAATGAATTAGTTTTGATCAGAGAACTAGACAGCGTGGAGCGTAGAGCAGCTAGGTTCGTTAAAAGATGTTACGGTAGGTTGAGTAGCAATTCAGAATTAATAAATGAATTAGGGTGGGAATCATTATCAGTTAAAGTACAGAATAAATGTATTGGAGAAATTTCAATCAGATAGCTTTACTGAAGATGTTAGGCACATATTAGACACACCAGCGTATTATACTAGATTCGACCAGATAAATAAGATTAGAGAGATAGATTATCGTAACGATAAATTCAAAATGGCATTTTTCTTCGTACCATAAGAGAACAGAATAGGCAGCATAGCAAAGGGATAGGTAGGGGAAATATTTTAGAGTAGTCTGTAGTGCATGACGCATGTATTAATCCCTTAAATACTATAGATACTAACAATCTAGTTGCATGAGAACCTATATTTGCTTGTTTGCATGTTAGTAGTGCATGCTTGGAGATCTTCACCCCCTGCCACACACCCTCGCGGTGGCTTGCAGGGTATCGTGTAGATGTAGATGTTTTATTGGATCCCAACCGGGATTAGTAGCCCCACCAATCCAATAGGAAACCACATTATTAACAAACTGAAGCCAAAAACTAAGCACGAAAAAAAATTTGTAGTAGCTTTAGGAGACAACTAGAAATAAAAAGGTTTTCTCGACCATGCTCAGAAACGGTAAGAACAATAGATATATTATTATTATAAGTATTCTACCGGTGAAGGTAGGTTTAAATGGACATTTAATTCTTCCCACCCCCTAAATTTCACACGATGTCCCTCTTCAGCCCCTCATACGTCCTGCCACCCATCATTGCATCCAAGCTACCCGTTCTTCTCCTCCCTCTTCCCCGCTTACCCAACGCTCTTCCCTCTTATCGCCTCCTTCAAAACCCCATCCCCTTTCATTACCTTATCCATCCACACCTTCTGCCTTCTCCTAATTTCATCTATATAATAGATATAGGACGAATAAAAATTTTTATTACCCGCCGATGTTCAAATAAATCAATCTCACGCGAAAACCGATGAAACAAACCTCATGCGCATTAAGCATCACAGACAAAAGTGAAGAGTACGACAAGCTTTTCTGTAATCAGTAACTCGTTCTCTTCTATTTTTGGCGTTGGCTTGCCTCAGTGCACAATCATTCTGGATGTGATTCGTGAAAATGCGAGTTCGAAGAGGCCTGCGCAATGGTATCCTTCCTCAGGGTGACTACGGCTGGCAGGGTGAGGAATTCAGTGAAGATGGCTATCGAATGCCTCTCACTGCTGAATTGCAATTCAATATTTTGCCATTAGAATGATCGACGTCATACCATTAACTTCCGTTGGTTTACACAAAAATTATGAGAGACAAATTTCGGTCTATTTCTGTTTGCTTTTCTTTTAGAAAACAAAATGGGATATGAAAAAATACATAAATACTCGATTAGATAACAGAATACTTTGTAGCACACCTGGTCACAGTGTACAAGGAAATACTATGCCCAAATGATAAAGAATATTTAAATATTGACAAACAGGCAATTGAAACTTGGTGTGATACATGGCAGTTAGAATTAAACTTTAAAAAATGTCTTGTAATGAACTTTTGGAAAAAGAATAGCTCTCCTCCTACCACTTACAAAATAAGTAATAATGAATTAACAAACGTGGAATCCATTAAATATCTTGGAATAAGACTGACAAATGATCTTTCCTGGGGTAAACACATTCGTGAAATAATGGGTCAAGCGAATCGTAAACTGGGATTCGTCAAAAGAGTACTGGGTAAATGTGACAATCATGTACGAGAAATCCGCTACTTTTCCCTTGTAAGACCTCATTTGGAATATGCTGCCAGTGTATGGGATCCCTACGAAATCGGTCTAATTAACGAACTTGAACGTGTGCAGCGAAGATCGGCAAGATTTGTAAAGGGACGATACGATAATTATATTAGCGTAACCAGTGTATTAAATGAATTAAATTGGGAATCATTGTAGGACCGCAGGTTGAAATTTAGACTTAACCTCTTAAACACATTCCAAGACCATATTTTCAGTGACGATGTTAAAAATATTTTGTGGACCCCAACTTTCTATGGTAGACTGAACCAAAATTAGAGAAATTAGAGAAATAGATTGCCGAACTGACAGATACAAAATGTCCTTTTTTCCTCGTACTATTAGGGATATGAATAACGGTAAATATATCCAGTACGAGTGTAGCAATGGATAACATTGGTAGCTGCATGTTGGTATAAGGCCTTGAAGCTAACCCTACTAACGGCATGTTTTTGCATGTACGTTTTGCTATTTTTATCTTTTTTTAAATAGCGTATTTTTGAACAGCACCTATAAAAGTACTGATCCTTTTTTTATGCATGATATGCAGTGCATGTTTGGTGAGAGTTCACCCCCTGCCACACACCCTTATGGTGGCTTGCAGGATATTATGCAGATGTAGATGGTCAAAAAGGTATCAATTTTAAATGCCACTTCTGCTGACAGCAACATTTTCATGAAATCCAAAGTTTTAAAGCACAATTATCGTGAAGAATACGAATAAAAGCGTAGCCGATTAGTAAAAATTAATAACACCAAAGAACCTAATTATTTAGAGGTGTACGGAGTGAAATAACAGTCATGTGATGGCTAAAACCTCTGCCTCTCTCTTGATGTGGTTCGCAAGATACTCTGTTCATGTGTGGTAGAATAACAAAGAGTAGCAGTAGTAAAGAATAACGAAGTATCTACTGAAGGAAGAAATGATCAAAGCCAACAAAGAGCAGAGCATTTTGTCAGCCACAGAAAGTCCGAATGGTATTTTTTTAAAACCGCCAAGAGGGCATTAGAGAGAGAAAGGGAAGATAAAAGAGAGGACAAAGACCAAAAGAGACTCGATGTTCCAAGTTGCGCACCAAAGAAGGATGAAAGAGAGAGAGAGGGAGCAATGGAAGTGAGTCGAGGTCACGGACATTAATCTAGAAGGGTTAAGCACTGTCGAGGGTCCTGGGAAATGGCGACAGAGTGGCATTACCCATAATAATAAATATTTAACAAACGTGGAATCCATTAAATATCTTGGAATAAGACTGACAAATGATTTTTCCTGCGGTAAACACATACGTGAAAAAATGGGTCAATCAAGTCGTAAACTGGGATTCGTCAAAAGAGTACTGGGTAAATGTGACGATCATGTACGAGAAATCAGCTACTTTTCCCTTGTAAGACCTCATTTGGAATATGCTGCCAGTGTATGGAATCCCTACGAAATCAGTCTAAATAACGAACTTGAACGTATGCAGCGAAGATCGGCAAGATTTTTAAAGGCTAACCTTGCTAGCGTAACCAGTCTATTAAATGAATTAAATTGGGAATCATTGTCACACCGCAGGTTAAAATTCAGACTTGATCTCTTAAAAAAATTCCAAGACCATATTTTCAGCGATGTCGTTAAAAATATTTTTCGAAATCCAACTTACTATGGTTTTCTGGACAATAATTACAAAATTAGAGAAATTGATTGCCGAACTGACAGATTCAAAATGTCCTTTTATCCTCGTACCATTAGGGATATTAATCTTGGTAAATATATCCAGTACGAGTGTAGCAATGGCCCAGTCCATATCGATTCAGGCAGCCAAAGAAAAAATCTTACCTTCATAGTCTCAGATGTAATTGAATTTAACATATGTCAAACTTCAGGACAAAGTAAGTAATACGTATATTTTAGTTTTGTCCAAAAAAATTTTTGGCCCGAGATACAGTCCACCGAACATGGGCCCGCGAGCGCTATTTTTCAAATGCGATTTTTGACAAAATACTAAAATTCTCATATCTCAGGAACGGTTCAAGATATTTTGCTCCTTTTTGTTTTATTTGAAAGATAATAAGTTTGTCATTAAAATGATATCCTTGATATGAAAATTTGTGTCCACATTCTCTTGCTGCAATTTTTTTATTTTATTTTTTTTTATTTAAAAAAATTGTTTTTCTTAAAAACGCCATTCCTAAAAATTTTTATTTTTTTACTGTTTATCGGCACCATAGAGTACTACAATCCCTGAAAAGGAGAACTTCCACTTTTCAGTTTAACAGGTTTTATAAACAATTCAAAAAATTTCCAAACATTAAGCCAGTTTCCATTACCACATTCTCAGATATTGGTCACATAAAATCAAAATCTCTAATCTTATTTGACATTTTTTTCTTCTTAAATATGGGTAACAGACACAAGTTTCAAACATGAATAGCTTTCAAAATATATGTGCAGGTTAAAAAATGTACAGGTTCCGAAGCATACTTCTGTGCACTCTGCTTAGAACTGATTTTAACAATTTAATGAACTAAAAATTTGTTCAACCGCATCAGTATCTTCCTTTGATATTGAGTGATGTCTTCCTGTTGAACCAATAGGAACTGGGGCACCCAAAATCTTCAAAACATCGCGAATTGGAAGTGAGCACTGGTGGTGGTGTTGCTGTCTTTCATCTAGGAATCTATATCCAGCAGCTGGTCTATGTGGCAGCATAAAGTTAACAATGATTTCACTTAACTCACAACTAATATCTATAATCTCTGCAATCCACCAGTCACAGTCATACACACAGGCCACAAACATTCCTTTTTGTAGTTCGTGAATTTGAATATTCTCTTGGCATTTATGAGATCTTGGTTGGACAAATGAAATTTCTTCTTTCTTGCTCTTTAAAGTTCGTGCAATATAAGTTCGCCCATCAATTTGAGTCCAGACATGTGTCTTCTGAATTCCTTTCACAGGGGTAGTTTGGTTCGACCATTCTTTTATTTTCTGCTGGCGGAATTCTTCAACTTCCTCTTTGGGCAACAGAATCAGGTTTATTGATGTGTGTGACTGCACCACTCTTGTAAATTCCTTGGCATTCTGAATTGCAGCTGTACTTGGGCTGGAAAGATTGTTTTGTTGCATGGTGCTTCAACAGGCCTCCTACACCATCACAGGGCCCCTTACCATGTCCAGTAGCACTGTATACCCACTCCATTGGAACAAGAGACTTTGCAAGTTAAAATAGTTGGTAACGGTTTTTGAAGTGACTAGGGGCACCATCAGAATTATGATCTTTTCTACCTGTGATTGCAGTGGTTGAATAATTTTGTGTATTGCCAACAATGCATGTAATGAGTCATGTCCTCTGTCATCACTTATAACTGCAACACTTGTGGTCTTGTTCTGAAAATATGTCACTCCTGTAAAAATTGAAACTTGGTCATTACTCCAGTGATATCCTTTAACTTCTTGTGGTAGAACCACAGACCAGTTCTCAGCAAAATCAGAGTGAAGCACTAAACATGCAGCCTCTACCCATCCCTTCACTTCTGCAATGTGTTCTTGTTGCAATTTTTTCTTTTCTTCAGATGTTGGTGTGTTACTGCTTTCACTGTCCACCTCCCAAGTTCGTCTAAGAAGGTATCAATGGCAACATTTTTCTTAATGAGTTTATTTTCTTCCCATGTTGCATATGTAACTTCAGAAGAGTTATCTGCTACACTATCCAGACCAAGTGTCTGTAAGTCGAGTCCCCCCTTTCCAGGGCAGTCACCACAGTCCTGAAACAAACATATCTCTCGTTCTATGTCACAGACCACTAACGACTTCACATGTCCAACCAAGGTGTCATATGTCATATCTTCAAGTAAGTTAAGGTAGTTGTTTCAGGCTTAATTTGGTGGAATATCATAGCGAAAGAAAAACTGGCAATTTTCCACAAGAATAAAGATATTTAATTTGACCGGTTTCGGTGTACAACACCATCTTCAGGTGAACCAACACCATCTTCACCTGAAGATGGTGTTGTACACCGAAACCGGTCAAATTAAATATCTTTATTCTTGTGGAAAATTGCCAGTTTTTCTTTCGTTCAAGTAAGTTCTTCAAAGCTACCACACAGTTCAAAATTTGCACAGTACAAACATAAACAGACATCTCTAGGTGGATGTGGAACAACCCACTTAGGTCGTAATGCATAAAATTTTGATCTTCCAATATGCAATGTTGAATGTTCCTTCTTATATATGGCAAAAGTTTCTTTAATGCTGCGGGTCATATATCTTTTCACTTTCACCACTTTTTCTCCTGCAACTGTCATAGTCATAATGTCTTTTTTATTGGCACTCTGGCGAGAACAGTCCCACTTATCTTCCAGATAAAATGACTCTGCAATTTGAACATTTGCGTCATTCACAGGATGACCATAATATGGATCTGGTTTTCCAAACACTCCTTTCGCCGACCTCAAATTTCTTGCCTTGTCCACCATGTATTTTGATGCAGATGGAATGTGGTGCAAAATTTGGTTCTTTGTAAAGGATACTGGAATAATTGTTAGAACTTGAACCTTATCATTGTAGGATGCACATGAATCAACAGCTGAACTGATGTTTGATAAAAACTCTTGGCAGGTTGCACAAGCTCCTTTTGGTTCATTTTCTTCTGAAGTTGAAATTTCTACTTTGAAGAGTTTGGTCAGTTTTGTTCTGGTATGCTCACCCACTGCTCCAGAAATGTCTGTGTTTTCTTGATGCATACATCTCATGAATTGACTTCACTGACCATGGTTTCTTAACAGGACTAACACCAACCTCTGTAGCCGACTGATTCAGGATATGTAGTTCTTCCTCTGCAGTTACAAAATCTGCATCACACACAACATTGGGGGCTTCTTGTTCACTTATTGTCATGTTTGATATTGTGTTAAAGCATTTAGAACACAAAAAGTCATTACTGGAAACATTTTCACTTTGAAACAGAGTCTTAAAATGAGCACTCTTATTTCCAACCTGAAGTCTTTTTGCATGTCTTATGTATCACTCTTTTATGGATATGAAAATAGTCAGCACACTTCACTCTCCTATGGCCCCAGTCAGAAGACATTTCAAATAGACTTTTCCACAAACACCACAACCCAGTCAGTCAGCCGAATTCTCAAAAACCTTCACAGGTACTGTTAACAAAAAAAATTTTTAACTACTCTCTTTGTTTGCCTGTTGACAACTGAACTGTCAGTTCATGTGTCCTCCCTTTTATATGCTAGGTCAAACATTTAGAATTTTCTGGTTAGTTTCAGATTGTTCTAGAAAGTTCTGTTACATTCTTTAATTATGTGGAAGGTTCCACATTGTCCTCAGAGGTTTTCAGAAGTTATCTGGAAGCTTCCACATTGTTCTAGAGTATTTTGTTACATTCTGGAATTATTTGCAAGGTTGTAGATTGTTGAAGTGTGTTCTATTATGATCTGAAATTATCTGGAAGCTTCCAAATTGTTCTAGAAGGTTCAGTTACGTTTTGGAATCATCTAGAATCTTCCACGTTATTCCAGAAGATCATTAATGATTTTGAAGGTTATTAATAAAGAAAATCTAAAAAAATTATCAACATTTAACTAGTTCCTAACTTTGTTTCATTTGTTATTTTTAGTTAATCACAAACAGTACAATTTTTTTGAGATTGGTGTATTAAAATAACAAAATTATAAAAACTTGCAATCAAGAAATTCACCATGGAAGGTAAAAAATTACATTAATTTATAAAACCTGTTAAACTGAAAAGTGGAAGTTCTCCTTTTCAGGGATTGTAGTACTCTATGGTGCCGATAAACAGTAAAAAAATAAAATTTTTTAGGAATGGCGTTTTTAAGAAAAACAATTTTTTTTAATAAAAAAAAATAAAATAAAAAAATTGCAGCAAGAGAATGTGGACACACATTTTCAAATCAAGGATATCATTTTAATCACAAACTTATTATCTTTCAAATAAAACAAAAAGGAGCAAAATATCTTGAACCGTTCCTGAGATATGAGCATTTTAGTATTTTGTCAAAATTCGCATTTGAAAAATAGCGCTCGCGGGCCCATGTTCGGTGGACTGTATCTCGGGCCAAAAATTTTTTTGGACAAAACTAAAATATACGTATTACTTACATTGTCCTGAAGTTTGACATATGTTAAATTCAATAACATCTGAGACTATGAAGGTAAGGCCCCTGCCTGAATCGATATGGACTGGGCCCAATGGATAACATTGGTATTTGAATGTTGGTATAAGGACTTGAAGCTAACCCAACGAACAGAACCTTTTTGCATGTTTGCTTTACTATTTTTATCTTTTTTAAATAGTGTCGTTTAGAACAGTATATAAATAGTAATCCTTTTTTATACATGATATGTAGGGCATGTTTGGTGAGAATTCGCCCTCTGCCACACACCTTTATGGTAGTTTGCAGGATATTATGTAGATGAAGATTACAACCACTGTACTACCGTGGCCACAGGGTTTCAAGCCCACTTTGAATAACGACCTCGAGTAGTGTCTTGACGAGCGAAGCCATCACCGGAGCTGTCAGTTGTCTATTAATATCATTTAATAATAAAATAATATTAATAGACATGCGTCATCTCAATTGACTACGCAAATAAGGTCGAGTCCCTTCGACCGAAGGTAATATTGTAAACAGAACTAGATTTTCAATTCAAGGCTGAATGATGAGGGACGGATCCGTAGAGGGAGAGAAGTTAATAAAATGTCCACTTTCCCACTCGATTTTATGCTGCGTTTACGCAATCTCCCTCGCTATTCGATGACAAGTGTTGAATAAATAGTAAAAATTGGAAAATTGTCCACTTTATTAAACCTTCCGGTCCAAACATCTTTTGTACAGCGATGTGAAAATGATTCAGAAAACTTTTTCCAATGTGAAGAGGCGAGTATTGTGCGCCTATATTGACCACACACTGAGACAAAAGGGAAATGGTAATGCTAAGATGCTAAATCAAACGCAATGACAGCGACAAAGATGAGAGCGTCTTTAAGGAAGCCAGAGAAATACTCACCGCAAGTGTTCAAGCTACGGATGTGAAATGGTATCGTGTAGTTCTTCAAATTGAAGCCATATGGTATTTAGGTGTAACAATCACGAAAGATTTATCGTGGGTAAGACAAATCCGGGAAATATGCGGCCGCTAGAGAATATAGAGAAAGCTAGGATTTATAAAAAGAGTACTAGGAAAATGTGATCAGAAGACAAAAGAGCGATGCTATTTTTCACTAGTTAGGCCCCACCTTGAGTATGCAGCCAGTGTATGGGATCCGAATGAATTAGGTTTGATCAGAGAACTAGACAGTGTGCAGCGTAGAGCAGCTAGGTTCGTTAAAAGGTGTTACGATAGGTTGAGTAGTGTTTCAGAATTAATACAAGAATTAGGGTGGGAATCATTACCAGAGCGTAGGTTAAAGTTCAGATTAAATCTATTAGAGAAATTTCAATCGGATAGCTTTACTGAAGATGTTAGGCACATATTAAAAAACCAGCGTATTGTGCTAGATTCGACCAGATAAATAAGATTAGAGAGATAGACTGTCGTACTGATAGATTCAAAATGGCATTTTTCCCCCGTACTATAAGAGAACAGAATAGGCAGCATAGCAAATATCGCACCCCGATGGATAATTTCTGCTGTTCCCCACATTACGCACTGCGATGCCGCATCGATACACCGATACACAGCACTGCCGTCGGATGAGTTGAACGTCCCTTGAGTGAGCGCAGCGGGGATGGAGGGTGCGTTCCATTTCGGGGCCGAAGGGGAAGAAGGGATGGGGGGTAAGGAATCCGGCCGGCAGGGCCTTCGGGGAGGCGCATTGAAGGGCCCAGAGGGTCGGAGAGGAATTTGGGGGCCGACGACGAAGATAATGCTTCCCTCGGAGGGAGACCTGTGTGCTGGCCACGACACTATCTTCCGCTGCCCGAAGGTGTTGCCGTGTAATGCCCTCCACAGGGGTCCACAGTGCATAGAACATGTTAAGGAATGATTGGTCTACGGAGCAAGCCGCCGTCTTGAGGAAGAAAAAAATACTGAATATCATTAGGGGACAACCACACTGAATGCCAAAATTTCTTTTAAAAAATCCTTAAAAACTTCGGAAATAACACACACAATAACCAATACACCATAAAGAACACACAAAGAGAATTCCCGTGCACAATAAGAGAACTCAACAGGCAGCACGGCAAAGGGATAGATAGGGGAAAAAGTGTTGGAGTAGTCTGTAGTGCATGAAGCACGTTTTAACGATACTAGCCCATGCATGCCAAGGAAATAGAGTTGCCTAAATATTTGAAGAGAAATGCCTTTACAACCAGTACATACTTTGTGTCTGTGTAAATCCTAACCACCTACTTGCCCGTAATTCTTATACCTAATACGTTTACATGACGTATTAGCATTGTAGCTATATAAGTAGTGCATCTTTTGTGATTTTCACCCCCTGCCACACACCCTGGTGGAAGATCGCAGGGTATTACGTAGATGAAGAGACCTCCGTGGCGAAGAACAATTAGGATTGCAATCCTAATTGCAAGCAAATAAAGTATTCTTTATAACCCATGGATCATAAAAAAAATAAAGGGTGACACAGTTTCCCTATCGTCAATGATGTGATAGAAAATTGTAGTAATGACTGAGCCAATAAATTGAGAAATTCTTTGAGGATGTGTATAGAGAACAAAGATGAAATAAATTCAGGTTAAATAAATGACATGAAGTTCAGAATCAAAAGGTAAATAAATAAAATCGAAAAAAGTGTACTGAATGATTCCATTCACTACAAACATACTTTTCCCAGCAAAGGCTAAAATACTAATGTACCGAACAGAGTATAAAAAGGAAAATGTCAGACTAATTGCAATAGCCTCGTCGTTCACAAAATTACGGAATACATTCAATATGCATTTCGTCGAGACTGTCATTACAGGGAGCGAAAAAGGTGGCGTGATTTAGATAAGTGTTTAAGAGAGTGAGAATTTGTAGAAACAATCCAAAATGAGTGTGCCGACAAAAACTCTGATGTTGATGATGAAGAATGGGTTAAGTGACTTGTCTCGGGACGATTCGATCAGTTAGCACGCCCCTGAAAAGGCCATTTGGAAATGAATGTGTCGGACAACTGGAAAGGAGTGTTTGCATTGCAAATTATGACCGCGATTATGGCAAGGGACAGCGCACTTCGAGAATATTGAAAATAAAATAAGAAAATCGTCGCTGACGTCACTCGTGGAAATCGAATTAAGCGCGCCCAGCGGAGGGGCCGTAACAACAATTCCCCCTCTCCCCCCTCCCCTCCCCCTAGAGATCCGAGATAAGTTGATATTGCATCTTCCTTTTTCCTTTTATGGAAAAAACACTCATCCGGATACGCACTCGTCCTACCCCAAGACTCCCAGCCTTGGCAGGTATTCCTTCCCACTTCACTTCTTCGGAGCCCCAGCCGGAAATGACTCCTCGGGAGAGGATTAGAGTGCGAAGTCTTGGACACAGCGATTTAGGCGATACGAGACCGAAATGTTTCCTGACCCACGGCTCGGTTGCAGCCAAACCCCACCTATTCGACACACAACATTCATCTACATCTACATGTTACCCTGCAAGCCACCATAAAGGTGTGTGGCAGGGGGTGATTTCTCACCAAACATGCACTGCATATCATGCATAAAAAGGATTAATATTTATATACTGTTCTAAACAACAATATTTAAAAAAGATAAAAATGGCACAGAAAACATGCGAAAACATTCCCTTAGTTGGGTTAGCTACAAGTCCTTATACCAACATGCAGCTACCAATGTTATCCATTGCTACACTCGTTCTGGATATATTTACCGTTATTCGTATCTCTAATTGCACGAGGAAAAAAAGGACATTTTGAATCTGTCAGTTCGGCAATCAATTTCTCTAATTTTGTAATTATGGTCCAGCCTACCATAGTAAGTGTGGGTTCGCAAAATATTTTTAACATCATCACTGAAAATATGGTCTTGGAATTTATTTAAGAGATTAAGTCTAAATTTCAACCTGCGATCTGACAATGATTCCCAATTTAATTCATTTAATACACTGGTTACGCTAATACTCATTCAATAATAATTCAGAGGAGATCTGTCCGATTTGCGAACAATTGTTATGACAAGGGGGCCAGTGTAACTTCGCTGCTTGAGACAAAAGGATGGGAGAAGACACTAAGACAGCCAGGCAGACTAAGGTTTTTACAGAAGTACAGGGCAGACTTGTTCACCTTAGACACCGAGTGAATTATAAGAGCCCCACAATACATTGGTGGAAAGGACCACAACAGCATTCTATAAGAGAAATACACTGCACCACGGATAGGCTTAAAAATATTCGTTCTTTCCCAAAACAATTCGTGACCAAAACAACTTCAAGATTACTCAAACCAAGATGCCTTCATAAAGAAAATTCACCTTAACGTGAAAATGAAACTCTACACCTCAGATTTCTATATCTACATCTACATCTACACGATACCCTGCAAGCCACCGCGAGGGTGTGTGGCAGGGGGTGAAGGTCACCAAGCATTCACTACTAGCATGCAAGCAAGCAACTAAAGGGTCTCATGCAACTAGATTGTTAGTATCTATAGTATTTGAGGGGTTAATACATGCATCATGCACTACAGAATACTCTAAAATATTTCCCCTACCTATCCCTTTCCTATGCTGCCTATTCTGTTCTCTTATAGTACGGGGGAAAAATGCCATTTTGAATCTATCTGTACGACAATCTATCTCTCTAATCTTATTTATCTGGTCGAATCTAGCATAATACGCTGGTGTTTTTAATATGTGCCTAACATCTTCAGTAAAGCTATCCGATTGAAATTTCTGCAATAGATTAAATCTGAACTTTAATCTACGCTCTGATAATGATTCCCACCCTAATTCTTGTATTAATTCTGATACACTACTCAACCTATCGTAACACCTTTTGACGAACCTAGCTGCTCTACGCTGCACACTGTCTAGTTCTCTCATCAAACCTAATTCATTAGGATCCCATACACTGGCTGCATACTCAAGGTGGGGCCTAACTAGTGAAAAGTAGCATCGCTCTTTTGTCTTCTCATCACATTTCCCAAGTACTCTTTTTATAAATCCTAGCTTTCTCTTCGCTCGGCCGCATATTTCCCTTATGTGTCTTCCCCACGATAAATCTTTAGTGATTGTTACACCTAAATATCTTACGGTTTCAACGTTTTCGATCTTCGTGTTATTAATTCTATAGGATCGCTCTATCGAATTATTCCTCCTCCAAAAATTGATAGCTACACACTTTTTAAGGTTGAGTTCTAACTGCCATTTGTCGCACCACTCTTCAATTGCATCTAAATCCTTGCTAAGTGATTTCATGTCCTCTTCGTTTGATATACCCCTGTACACCACCGCATCGTCTGCAAAAAGTCTAAGGTTACTACTAACTACGGTACCCAAATCGTTTATGTATAAAAGAAATAGAAGCGGACCTACTACGCTACCCTGGGGAACTCCCGATGTGACTTCGATTGTGTCCGACATGATACCATCTATGACAACCCTCTGCTCTCGCCCACTTAAGAATTCTTTTACCCAACATACAACGTCTTTATTTATACCAAAACTCTCTAACTTCAAGATTAATTTGTCATGAGGAACTTTATCGAAAGCCTTTTTAAAATCTAAAAATATCGCATCAACTTCAGTACTGCTTTCGCCGTGGACTAAAATATCGTGTACGAATAAAGCTAATTGTGTCTCGCAAGATCTACCTTTCCGGAACCCATGCTGGCTGTTTATGAGTAATCCCTGACTATCCAAATGCCCCATGATCGAACTGACTACTATGTGCTCAAATATCTTACAAGAGATTGACGTGAGTGAAATGGGTCTGTAGTTACTAGGTTCTTCCCTATCACCGCTTTTAAATATAGGTGTAATGTTAGCTACTTTCCAATCCTTGGGTACTGTGTGGTTCTTTAGTGTTTTATTGAATATTATTTCTAGATAGGGGGCTATTTCAGAAGCTAATGTTTTATAAACTCTGGAAGGAATTTGATCGGGACCTGGTGCTTTGTTTTTACTTATGCTTTTTAACTGCTGCTCTATTCCGCGACATGAAATGTTTATTTCGGGCATTTGCTCACTGAAAGTGTTCGGCGGTGGTTCCACTGCGTTTTGTGACGATGAGTTGAATACACTTTGGAAGAAGGTGTTTAAAGTGTTGGCTTTTTCTACACTGCTGGTGACTCTGATTCCTTTATCATTTTTAAGTGTGTGCACTGTGGACTTATTTCCCTGAAGCTCTCTCACATATGACCAAAACGCTTTAGGATTGCTATCTAAATATTCTCCTAACATCTTGCTCTTGAAATGTGATAACGCTTGCCGACATGATTTCCTTGCTAATGCTCTCGATTTTTTATAGTTTTGAACTAGCTCATTTTTTTCCTCTACCGATAGACCCCGTCTGGCATTTTTCATCTTAGCGTGGCATACCCTTTGTCGCTTTAGTGATTTCCTAACCTCCGCGTTATACCACCTTGGCTCTGTATTATCACTAATATATTTACTTGGTATGTATTTATGAACTGCGTTACGGGTGACCTCAAGAAATTCTCTCCACGAATCCTCTGTATTTAATCCTTTGCTTTGTTCGCTGAATACAGTAAACGCTTCCCTTAATTCCTCTTTCATACCGTCGTAATTTGCCTTGCCAAATAAGTACACCCTCCACCCATTTATATGGATTGCTAAAACAAAAATTAAATTAAGATATTAGTTTTCTCCCTTCATTTTTGTACTGAAGCTCGCCTGCATGAGACACTAATATGTTTATTACATATATCTATGTAGTATTTCTTAAATGTTTCTTTGAATGTTGGATGAAAAGTAAAACAGTGAATGCGTGCCACGCATCATATGCATAGAAATCTCTCCTTAAGTACGAAGTGTAAATAAACTTCAGTGCATGTGCTACGCAGTGCATGTTGGGAGATGACCTACTGCCACACACCCTCGAGGAGGCATGCAGGGTAGTCAGTAGATAAGATTCTGAGCGAGCAAACTTCCCAGGACGAAAACGAAAGGTCAGCGACGACCGCATTCTATTTTCTCACGTTAAGCGTTCGAGTGGCGCGGAATTTCCTCCGATCGTCGTTTTCCTACTGCGCGGCCGACACTAAAAGATGGATGAGAACTCGGCTGTATTAAATGGATCAACTACCAAGGATTGGGACCCATTAGGGAAATATGCGGCCAAGCGAAGAGAAAGCTAGGATTTATAAATAGAGTTCTTGGGAAATGTGATGAGAAGACAAAAGAGCGATGTTACTTTTCACTAGTTAGGCCCCACCTTGAGTATGCAGCCGGTGTAAAGGGATCCGAATGAATTAGGTTTGATCCGAGAACTAGACAGTGTGCAGTGTACAGCAGCTAGGTTCGTTAAAAGGTGTTACAATAGGTTGAGTGGTTTATCAGAATTAATACAAGAATTAGGGTGGGAATCATTATCAGGGCGTAGGTTAAAAAATTGAATCTATTAGAGAAATTTCAATCGGATAGCTTTCCTGAAGATGTTAGGCACATATCAAAAAAATGTGGGCACATATTAAAAAACACCAGCGTATTATGCTAGATTCGACCAGATAAATAAGATTAGAGCGATAGATTGTTGTACTGATAGATTCAAAATGGCATTCTCCCCCGTACTATAAGAGAACAGGATAGGCGGCATAGCAAAGGGATAGGTAGGGGAAATATTTTAGAGTAGTCTGTAGTGCATGATGCATGTATTAATCCCTCAAATACTATAGATACTAACAATCTAGTTGCATGAGACACTTTACTTGCTTGTTTGCATGTTAGTAGTGCATGCTTGGTGATCTTCACCCCCTGCCACACACCCTCGCGGTGGCTTGCAGGGTATCGCGTAGATGTAGATGATTGATTTAAACGCAATTACTTCAAGCTTTTAGAGCAAAAATGAGGACACTATCTCGATGCAGGGGGAAATATGAGTTTCATCACACGATAGTCATTCATATGCGTTAATCAATGCATTGACAGAATCCTGGGGTGGAATCAAGGATGTATCTTTCGCGTTATTGATATCATTATCGTTAACGCTTACCCCAAGAGTAGAGCAGGGTTAACAACAACCGTCTATAAAATTCGTTCAACTGAATTTGATAAGCAATTTGAAGAGCTGTGCCAAAAATGAAGAACATAGATCACGTACTGTCTGGCATAAGTTAAATCAAAAAATAACGATAACGCTAGCGCACGCCTTACGAAGATCCATGAACGAGGCCCTGGAAAGATGGAATGGTTTGCCTTCCTCTGTTTAATCAACGCCAGCACACATATATCCCCTAGTATGAAGTCAGATAACAACAATATGGGGTAATTACTCATGACAATCGTTTTACGGGATATTTATAGCAGCCAAAGTTTTCACCCTAACTACTCGCAGCTATGAAGGACGCTTTACACGATACAATTTTTTGTACAATTTCTTGAATAAACTGAAGGAAATTGTACGTTTGCCTGAATGGAATTAGAACAGGTTCTATTTCCCGGTCAGTCATTCAGACAATCGCAAAAGCGTTCGTGCAAATAGCCGCTTTACACGATACAATTTCCTCATACAAGAGTTTGTACAAGAAATTGTACAAAAAATTGTATCGTGTAATGCGGCCTTAAAAAAATTCTTTTCATCCCTAGTTGAAATAAATAGTTTTACACGTAGCAACGTGACGTTACACGTAGTATATCAGATGGAGGAATTATTAAAAACATTCTTTCTAAATGACAATATATAAACATAAGCACACATGAGGCAGTTTATCATTTAAAAACGTTGACATCATCATGATAGATCAATGTCTAATTTTTTTGGTGCATTGAATGTATGCACAACGAGAACGAGACTATTTATTCAGAGAAACATTAGCAAGCTGGGATGTATGAATAATGGTGAGGAGATTTATGTAGTCCCCAGCCAAATTAATACATTCGGCAATTGTTAATTAATTTTAGCCATACCTCAAACCAATGTTTCAGATGCACCTGCAGTTGTTGGCATTGTTTGCCGTGCCGAGAGGAGATTGAAGAAATCCTCAACGACATGGCGGAGAACACGGTCGAACTTACCTGAAAAAGACAAGAATCAAGAATAAATAAGGATGAAAGAAGAAGCAGTTGGACAAAAGAAAAAATAAAGCATAACAAATGTAATAACGGCGAAAGATGAATAAATGTTGAAGGAGTTTGGAGATTATCAATTGAAAGAATTATCTGGGCTTATACAATGGACTGGTATTTTTATTGAGCACTACGGTAGAACATGCGAGAGGGAGAGTCGAAGAGGTTGTGAAGCCCCCTCAAGCGTGGAACGGTTCCATCCAACGAATGAGATGACTTCAACGACCGTATTGACACGAGTAGACTTATAACTCTTTGAATGGGACGCTCATTAGCTAAAAAGTACTCGGCGACAATTTTCCGAAGAATACTGAGACATTACCCTCTAAAGATCACTAAAAATTTATCGTGGGGAAGATACAACTGAAGGAAAATCCAAAAGTCTTCTGGTCGTACGTAAGGGAAGTGCCACATGGTGTGATACATGGCAGTTAGAATTAAACTTTAAGAAATGTCTTGTAATGAATTTTTGGAAAAAGAATAGCTCTCCTCCTACCACTTACAAAATAAGTAATAATGAATTAACTAACGTGGAATCCATTAAATATCTTGGAATAAGACTGACAAATGATCTTTCCTGGGGTAAACACATTCGTGAAATAATTGGTGAAGCGAATCGCAAACTGGGTTTCATTAAAAGAGTATTGGGTAAATGTGACGATCATGTACGAGAAATCAGCTACTTTTCCCTTGTTAGACCTCATTTGGAATATGCTGCCAGTGTATGGGATCCCTACGAAATCGGTCTAAGTAATGAACTTGAACGTGTGCAGCGAAGATCGGCAAGATTTGTAAAGGGACGATACGATAATTATATTAGCGTAACCAGTCTATTAAATGAATTGAAATGGGAATCATTGTCAGATCGCAGGTTGAAATTTAGACTTAATCTCTTCCACAAATTCCAAGGCAATATTTTCAGTGATGATGTTAAAAATATTTTACGAACCCCAACTTACTATGGCAGACTGGACCATAATCATAAAGTTAGAGAAATTGATTGCCGAACTGACCGATTCAAAATGTCCTTTTTCCCTCGCACAATAAGAGATACGAATAACGGTAAATATGTCCTATCGGAGAGTAGCAATGAATAGCATTGGTAGCTGCATGTTGGTATGAGTACTTAAAGCTAACCCTACTAACAGAATGTTTTTGCATGTTTGCTTTGCAATTTCTATCATTTTTAAATAGTGTAGTTCTGACTACTATATTAATACTATTCCTTTTTTATGCATGATATGTAGTGCATGTTTGGTGAGAAATCACCCCCTGCCACACACCCTTGTGGTGGCTTGCAGGGTATTATGTAGATGTAGATGTAGATGCAAGGCCATAAGTCTGCCGTCCATTCACTTAAAAATGATAGGGGTGAAATGACCACAAACACACTCGACAAAGTTAACTTGCTAAAGTCCTTCTTCCAAACCGTTTTTAACCCACCTTCCGGGGATTCAACTGTAGTATTACCTGACCTCTTTCAGCGGTTGATGCAACCAATTGACATTTCCTGTAATGGTATTGAAAAGTTACTTAAAGATATAAGCCCCAGTAAATCTCCTGGCCCTGATCAAATTCCCTCCCGCGTATATAGAGTTAGCATCCGAAATTTCCCCCTACCTTGAAATAGTATTTAATAAATCCCTGACCGAACACGTCGTACCGATGGACTGGAAAGCAACCGATGTAACACCCATTTTTAAAAGTGGCGATAGGGAGCAGCCATCTAACTACAGACCTATATCCCTCACATCCATTTCATGCAAGGTCCTAGAACATATAATTGTCAGTTCAGTCATGGGACACCTAGATAGCCAGAATTTATTGTCCAATTTCCAGCATGGCTTCCGAAAGAGCAGATCGTGTGAAACTCAACTTGCTCTCTTTTCCCACGATATTTTAGTTTCTGGCGAAAATAATATTCCAGTGGATGCTATATTTATCGACTTCAAGAAGGCTTTTGACAAGGTTTCTCACAGCAAACTAATTTTGAAGTTAAAATCTTATGGGTTAGACAGTAACATTATATCATGGATTAATGATTTTCTGCATGATCGGGTTCAAAGGGTTGTTTTGGACGGTGTTTCCTCACCGGCAATTAAAGTCACTTCGGGTGTCCCACAAGGTAGTGTGATAGGTCCACTCCTATTCCTTTTGTATATTAATGATATCCAAAAGGTGGTAAAAAGTAAGCTTCGTCTATTTGCCGATGACGCAGTAGTGTACAGGGAAATTCTATGCCCGAATGATAAAGAATATTTAAATATTGACCTACAAGCAATTGAAACTTGGTGTGATACATGGCAGTTAGAATTAAACTTTAAGAAATGTCTTGTAATGAATTTTTGGAAAAAGAATAGCTCTCCCCCTAGCACTTACAAAATAAGTAATAATGAATTAACAAACGTGGAATCCATTAAATATCTTGGAATAAGACTGACAAATGATCTTTCCTGGGGTAAACACATTCGTGAAATAATGGGTCAAGCGAATCGCAAACTGGGTTTCATTAAAAGAGTATTGGGTAAATGTGACGATCATGTACGAGAAATCAGCTACTTTTCCCTTGTTAGACCTCATTTGGAATATGCTGCCAGTGTACGGGATCCCTACGAAATCGGTCTAAGTAATGAACTTGAACGTGTGCAGCGAAGATCGGCAAGATTTGTAAAGGGACGATACGATAATTATATTAGCGTAACCAGTCTATTAAATGAATTGAAATGGGAATCATTGTCAGATCGCAGGTTGAAATTTAGACTTAATCTCTTACACAAATTCCAAGGCAATATTTTCAGTGATGATGTTAAAAATATTTTACGAACCCCAACTTACTACGGCAGACTGGACCATAATCATAAAGTTAGAGAAATTGATTGCCGAACTGACCGATTCAAAATGTCCTTTTTCCCTCGCACAATTAGAGATACGAATAACGGTAAATATGTCCAATCGGAGAGTAGCAATGAATAGCATTGGTAGCTGCATGTTGGTATGAGTACTTAAAGCTAACCCTACTAACAGAATGTTTTTGCATGTATTCTTTGCAATTTCTATCTTTTTTAAATAGTGTAGTTCTGAGTACTATATTAATACTATTCCTTTTTATGCATGATATGTAGTGCATGTTTGGTGAGCAATCACCCCCTGCCACACACTCTTGTGGTGGCTTGCAGGGTATTATGTAGATGTAGATGTAGACATCCGGGAAATATGCGGCCGAGCGAAGAGAAAGCTAGGATTTATAAAAAGAGTACTTGGGAAATTTGATGAGAAGACAAAAGAGCGCTGTTACTTTTCACTAGTTAAGTTCCACCTTGAGTATGCAGCCAGTGTATGGGATCGGAATGAATTAGGTTTGATCCGAGAACTAGACAGTGTGCAGCGTAGAGCAGCTAGGTTCGTTAAAAGGTGTTACAATAGGTTGAGTAGCGTTTCAGAATTAATATAAGAATTAGGGTAGGAATCATTATCAGAGCGTAGGTTAAAATACAGATTAAATCTCTTAGAGAAATTTCAATCGGATAGCTTTACTGAAGATGTTAGGCACATATTAAAAACACCAGCATATTATGCTAGATTCCACCAGATAAACAAGATTAGAGAGATAGACTGTCGTACCGATGGATTCAAAATGGCATTTTTCCCATTACATTTACTATACTCTGATGCTGTTAAACGGTGTAAATTATACGCTTCAACAGTTAAAAGACTAGGAGAACTTAAAGATAGGAGGGGATTCATTTTTACTGTAAGATTATATTCTTTCTAGAGCTATTAATTCTAGTTCTAGTGAACAACATTATTAACGTTCATCGAGTTTGCGGTTGCCTTGAAAGGGAAATCCGAAACAATTACTAACTTATTTGTCTAGATGCACGAAGAGTAGAGATATATCGAGAGATCCCCCTGCCACACACCCTCGCGGTGGCTTGCAGGGCATCGTGTAGATGTAGATACCTTATCCAAGTAATATGGATTGTAAAGGATAATGGTCGTAGCATGCATTGAAAAAAAAATACAAGAAAAATTTCATAATTTTTGCAATTCATTTTAGGGATTAAAATGGAAGAAAATAACCAAATCCACTCCAAAGTGATCATCAATTCAAATGAGGACAAGGCTTCGTCCAAGATTCCTCTTGAGAGGCTCAAGAGATCTGGGTGTAGAGAAGGATGGAGAAAATAAAGTGTGTCGAAAGGAAGACGAAGTGCTAGAATTGGTAGGAGAGGTAAGAAATTTGATAGATGAAATTAGTAGAAGGCAGAAGGTGTGGATGGAAAAGGTAATAAAAGGGGATGGTGTATTGAAGTAGGTGATTGAGGGAAGAGCGTTGGGTAAGCGGGGAAGAACGGGTAGCTTGGATGGAATGATGGGTGGCAGGAGGGGCTGAAGAGGGACATCGTGTGAAATTTAGGGAGTGGGAGGAATTAAATGTCCATTTAGACCTACCTTCACCGGTAGAAAACTACTAATAATAAAAATCAAGCATATACTATATTTGACATGTCTTGCACGACCGACTACGCATTTCAGACAGCGAGCTTAGCGGATTCCTCGATCTACGAGCGCGAGGCTTCCTCTCGTTCCATCAGATCGCATTAAACCTGCCGGAAATATCGCTCGAGAAAACAACCGCACATCTATTAAGGTGTGTCATTGACGCCCGGACCTCGAAAGGCAGCAGCCCTGAGAGGGAAGAATCATGTTCAAGGACGTGAACGCCGACGGAGGGTCCAAATCCAATCCCACAGGTTGAAGGGGGGCCTGTCGGATGATGCCTGTCGTTCAGGACGACGACGCCAAGGCGAGGGGGAGGGGGAGAAAGGGGAGAGGGGGACACACTCCATACCAAACATCTTATTATCCCACTACTCCTTCGAAGATACTTCTGGTATTTTTAGGCACATTTTAAAAACACCAGCGTATTATGCTAGATTCGACCAGATAAATAATATTAGAGAGATAGATTGTCGTACCGATAGATTCAAAATGGCATTTTTCCCCCGTGCTATAAGAGAACAGAATAGGCAGCATAGCAAAGGGATAGGTAGGGGAAATATTTTAGAGTAGTCTGTAGAGCATGATGCATGTATTGAATCCCTTAAATACCATAGATACTAACAATCTAGTTGCATGAGACCCTATAGCTGCTTGTTTGCATGTATATAGTGCATGCTTGGGTATCTTCACCCCCTGCCACACACCCTCGCGGTGGCTTGCAGGATATCGTTTAGATGAATGGACGGAACGGAGCAAGAGGGGAGAAATGGAAGTGAGGCTTCTCGAACTCGGGTCCTCAGCTCGCTCGGCGCTCTCTGTCGAGGGGAAGGAAAGAGTTGGATTGAAAATAAGAATCAACTTTGTAAATTTCCACACGTTTTTAATAACCAACCGGTTTCAACCCTCACGTGTCATCATCAGGGACTAACATTGTTGAGCATTGGGAAGGCCTTATTTAGTGCACTGGTGGGGGGTATGTCTCTTTAGGAAGGGGATGGAATTTGAGGGAACGCTTAGGTATAAACTGGTTGGAGATTAAGATGGAAGGGAAGTGAGGCTACTACATCACAGGGGTAAGAGGAGTGGAGGTTAGGTCAAATGTTCACATTGTGGCGAATAATAGAGTGACCCGAGCAAGTGGTCAACGGGGAACATTTAAAATCCGTCAAATCATTTAAAAGCAACATATCGGGTGAGCACCGTCGTTCTACAATTTCGAATTTCTCCAAAAAGTTGAACTTTTAAACTTGACTATTTGGAGAAATTCGAAATTGTAGAACGACGGTGCTCACCCGATATGTTGCTTTTAAATGATTTGACGGATTTTAAATGTTCCCCGTTGACCACTTGCTCTGGTATACCCCATTATTCGCCACAATGTGAACATTTGACCTAACCTCCAATATATATTCCTCTTACCCCTGTGATGTAGTAGCCTCACTTCCCTTCCATCGTAACCTCCAATCAGTTTATACCTAACCGTTTCCTTAAATTCTTTCCCCCTCCTAAAGAGACATGCCCCCCTACCAGTGCACTATTTAAGGCCTTCCCAATGCTCAAAAATGTTATTCCCTGATGATGACACGTGAGTGTTGAAACCGGTTGGTTATTAAAAACGTGTGGAAATTTACAAAGTTGATTCTTATTTTCAATCATGAAAAAATTCCACCATGTGACGGCCGAAGTTGTTTCATTGAAAGAGTTGGACTTCCGGCAGACGTAACTTCCCTCGAAACCTCAAAAACCTCGAGAGGAGGGCGAAATTAGGCGAGGCACCTCCACTCGAACCGCCTCATCGAATAACATCCACCGCAGGGTAGTTGGAATGTCACTTTTCAAGAGGGAACGGATAGGGTGATGGAAGCAAAGACAGATTGGACATGCTTCAAGCTGTCATCGTTCCCTTTTCATTTTTAATTCTAGATTACATTCCATCAAATTCGGTGTTTTGGATAGCATTTCGGGCACGGGACGCTTCACCAGAGAAGCGCGAAACGTAAGCGAAAGTGACATTCACCAAGAGGAGGGAAGACAGAAAGACTCAGTGAAAACGTGAATAGGCCAGTAGAAAGATATCGAACGCCTACGTAATCATTTGACCAGCAATACCTACGATGTTTACGATATGGGGTTTGGAACGGGCCGCCGCTAATCTAAGAAGCATGAATAACTGCTTCTGGTTAACGCAAGACCTGCGACGAAAGTCCTTGATTTAATCGAAAGGCACATTAGAAAGCATGCAATTTGTGGGCTGAGTATACGGGACTAGGTTTACCACTACTTTGTTTAGAATGTAATTTAAAAACTTTTTATGGGGGTGCGTTCACGTGCAATTCATTGCGACTTGACAGATCACGACATCATGCGACATATTGTCGGTCATATAACATGCTTCTATGTAGTAGCCTAGTCGCATGTCCATAGTGCATGTTGTCTGTCCCGAATTCTTAATCCAAAGACATGGCACCTATGCCCTTCCCGCTCTACACTTCAGTATAATTTTGACAGCAACAGTAATTACTAGCGAGCCGAGAAGTACATGTCCCACGAATAAATTGACTGAGCCTGGATGTACCATGCAGCGAATTCTATTTCCCGTAAGAATCCGTAATAGTTCTTGCCAATGAATGCACGTTAGGACCAAGGAAAAATACTTCTACATAATACCCTGCAAGCCACCACAAGGGTGTGTGGCAGGGGGTGATTGCTCACCAAACATGCACTACATATCATGCATAAAAAAGGAATAGTATTAATATACTAGTCAGAACTGCACTATTTAAAAAAGATAGAAATTGCAAAGCAAACATGCAAAAACATTGTTAGTAGGGTTAGCTTTAAGTACTCATACCTACATGCAGCTACCAATGCTATCCATTGCTACTCTCCGATAGGACATATTTACCGTTATTCGTATTTGTAATTGTGCGAGGAAAAAAGAACATTTTGAATCGGTGAGTTCGGCAATCAATTTCTCTAACTTTATGATTATGGTCCAGTCTGCCATAGTAAGTTGGGGTTCGTAAAATATTTTTAACATCATCACTGGAAATATTGCCTTGAAATTTGCTTAAGAGATTAAGTCTAAAATTCAACCTGCGATCTGACAATGATTCCCATTTTAATTTATTCAATAGACTGGTTACGCTAATATAGTTATCGTACCGTCCCTTTACAAATCTTGCCGATATTCGCTGCACACGTTCAAGTCCATTACTTAGACCGATTTCGTAGGGATCCCATACACTGGCAGCATATTCCAAATGAGGTCTGACAAGGGAAAAGTAGCTGATTTCTCGTACATGATCGTCACATTTACCCAATACTCTTTTAATGAAACCCAGTTTACGATTAGCTTGACCAATTATTTCACGCATATGTTTACCCCAGGAAAGATCATAATACTACTACATCTACTTGAATATATCTAGGCGCTGAATGACGAACAATAGTTCGTAAGTCAGCGCCTCACTATGGTAGAACGGACCAAATCACAAAATTAGAGAAATTGATCGCCGAACTGACAGATTCAAAATGTCCTTTTTTCCTCGTACGATTAGGTATATGAATAGCGGTAAATATACCCAATACGAGTGATTGAATTCATAGCACAGGTAGTTGCATGTTGGTGTAAGGACTTGAAGCTAACACAAATAACAGTATGTTTCTGCGTGTTTGCTATGCTTTTTTATCTGTTTTTAAATAGTGAAGTTTAAAACAGTATATACATACTAATCCTTTTTTATGCATGAATAGTAGTGCATGTTTGGTGAGAATTCACCCCCTGCCACACACCTTTATGGTGGCTTGCAGGGTATTATGTAGATGTAGAAAAGTTATCAAGCATGAAATGTCATGCGCTGCTTTTCTCGCGTTAAACGCAATAACTGTTCAAAAAGGCCAGAAAATCTTCAGAATTCCTATTTTGTAGAATGGAAAGAGATTTTAAGTTAGATGTAGTACGTATACTACGAGTGAATGCCGACGAACATATGTTTTTTACATTCATAACGACACAAATTATTTTCAAATCACTATCGAAAACATTTGTAATAATCTTGATTTTTGAAAGATATTGTTATTCGCTTTACATTATAAAATATAGTGATTGAGTTTTAATTTTTTTTCTGTCCCTTTATAATTACATTTAAACGCGTCATCGATTAAGCTTGTTCCCCCCGGGGTACATACTAAATATTATCCGAAAACAAATCATTATCCGCGTCGCGCGAGAACGCAGCAAACGCCTGCGATCCCTCGAAATATTCCGAGCGCCCAACTATCCAATTCCACGAAGAATGTTACGTCATTCCGGGAGGACGGAAGAAAGGAGAAAGCCAGTTTTCGGAGGCACGGAAACCGCATTGGATGGGTCACTCACACCACTCCCGGAGGAAGGGTAGGCCCTGCTTCGGGGTCAGTCCTCCTGGAGCCTTCGGAAGGGAAGCAGCAGCTCTCGACCGCATCGGCAGCGAAGACGCCTCAGGAGAGAAGGGAGACGCTTTCCCCGTCACTTCAGAAGCGTCCATCGGAGGAGTCCATTTCAGTGCCCTCGTACCGTCACCTCAAGGTCGGAGCATCCAACATGGCCACCTCTTACAAGATGACTTACTTCAACATACGAGGACTGGGCGAGCCGATCCGATATCTCCTGTTGTACGGAGGAATTGAGTTCGAGGACAACAGGATAGCTTTCGAGCAATGGCCGGAGATGAAGAAAAGTAAGCACTACTTTTTTTGGTTCGTTTATTCATTTTTGAATTCAATACATGATGCGCTGGGGAAGATACGGCATTGGAAACGCTTCCGTTAAAGCAAGAGGCAGCTTGATAATCGACGCGTAAGAAATCATTTCATGCGAGCAAGCTACGCACGCGGTATCCTTAGCACGCGACGATCTCTCGTGAAGATTCTCTCGCCGTGCGTCAGGCAGGGAACTCCGTCCGCGCATATCCACGTTGTCGGCTGGTCGGTGAAGGTCAAACATGGCTCGTCAGATTTTTCCGGGAAGATTTATGTGAGACGGAGATTTGAATGAAAGCATCGGAATGTTACGCAACCAGTATTTACTGCTACGCAACCAGTATTTACTGCTACGCAACCAGCTGGCTCAACGGTCTATAAATTTTACAACAGGGTAACATTTAACATATATCAGCTAATAATGTGATGGAAAATGCCTGTGGAATATAGTGAACCAATACCAAGCCAATATCCAGAATACCAATACCATGGAATACCACTGAACCCAGCACTTGCATGTAGATAGCCTACGGTTGGATACAAGAGGAAAAAACATTGTGCAGATACAAATCTCACATTCCCGATAATGCTCTAGCAAAATATTTGTAGAATGCTTGAATAAGATTTGTTCTATATTTACGGCCTGCCAATGAATAGGATGTATTCAATCGGGGGTTTAAATTTACGATAGCATATGTTAATAGTAATTAGAGTGTGTACATTTAGTAATCTGGGGCTGATTTTGAGACATTTTGGCTCCACATAATACGCAATACCCCCCGACGATCCTCTGAATAACAGCAAGGGCCTTACCGAAGAGCCTAAACCACGTTCACACAACTAAAATATAAAATGCAGCAGAAATCACTCCCACACAACCGCCCAAAATGCCGCTAATTGATCCCTGATAACTTTCGAATGCAAGCCGAAACTGACTTGTAGACCACGAAGCTTTCACTAGTTAGGCCCCACCTTGAGTATGTAGGCAGTGTATGGGATCCGAATGAATTGGGTTTGATCAGAAAACTAGACAGTGTGCAGTGTGGAGTAGCTAGGTTCGTTAAAAGGTGTTGCGACAGGTTGAGTAGCCTTTCAGAATTAATACAAGAATTAGGGTGGGAGTCATTATCAGAGCGTGGGTTAAGGTACAGATTGAATCGATTAGAGAAATTTAAATTGGATAGCTTTATGAAGATGTTGGACACATATTAAAAACACAAGCGTATTATGCTAGATTCGACCAGATAAATAAGATTAGAGAGATAGATTGTCATACCGATGGATTCAAAATGGCATTTTTCCCCCGTACTATAAGAGAGAACAATAGGCAGCGTAGCAAAGGGATAGGTAGGTGAAATATTATTAGAGTAGTCTGTAGTGCATGATGCATGTATTAATCCCTTAAATACTATAGATACTAACAATCAAGTTGCATGAGACAATATAGTTGATAGTTTGCATGTTAGTAGTGCATGCTTGGTGATCTTCACCCCCTGCCACACACCCTCGTGGTGGCTTACAGGGTATCGTGTAGATGTAGATGGGTGTGGGAAGTAAGTGGAATAATGAGCGTGAAGTAATATTAGGAAAGAGAAAAATCTGGTGCTTTCCCGGCGTACATCTGCTGCGTGAAGGTTTCTCGGGTCCTCCACCAGAGGGTTATTGTGCCCATGTCCACCGACGTTTCGATTTCCGACTCGGTCATCGTGTTTCAGAAGCTCTGAAGATGATGACCGAGTCGGGAATCGAAACGTAGGCGGGCATGGACACAATAACCCTCTCGTGGAGAAACCTTCACGCAATATTAGGAGGGCCCTAGAGAGGCATAAAAATCATTTTAATAAGCAGTAAAAAACATGAAAGTCACTTAATTTCACAACCTTAGCCAATTCACTCGGTCTTCAAACTCCATCAGAGCATACGGGTAATTTCACTTGAAAATTGGCCGGCAAAGCTTCAAGGTTGTCTTACACGGTCATTGAAACTGAGCAGGCTGTTGCGTGAACACTTGCGCAAGAAATGATGCGCCGTGTGAAGCGACGACTTGCGAGGGAAACCTGCGTCAACGCCTGCGGGCAAATCAGAACATGCTCTGCTCAAACAGAAAGCGTAAATCGGCTTCCCAGCGGTAATTATTCTGAAAGACATCGCAAGCGCGGCAAAGGGAAGCGGAGGGAGGATTGACGTGTTTACGCTCTCAAATACGAGAAGGGATGTGACCCGAAAAGGCACGTTACGTTTCGTGCCGTACCTGGGAGGCACCCGAACTCGGAGTCCGAGCCTCGGCGTTTAAGGAGACCCAACCCTTCACCTCGGGTGGTTTATAGCACCAACTGCCCAGACACACTATAGTTCATTACTTCTTAAAGTTAAACATAAATCACGAAGCTATGTTCGTCTTTGGTTGCACTAGTCCGGCTGATGAAAATGATATTTCATAGCAGTCATAGAATTAACCATTTTACGTGCATTAATGAACCAAGCCACTTAGTGATAATACAGAGCCAAGGTGGTATAACGCGGAGGTTAGGAAATCACTAAAGCGACAAAGGGTATGCCACGCTAAGATGAAAAATGCAGGACGGGGTCTATCGGTAGAGGAAAAAAATGAGCTAGTTCAAAACTATAAAAAATCGAGAGCATTAGCAAGAAAATCATGTCGGCAAGCGTTATCACATTTCAAGAGCAAGATGTTAGGAGAATATTTAGATAGCAATCCTAAAGCGTTCTGGTCATATGTGAGAGAGCTCCAGGGAAATAAGTCCACAGTGCACACACTTAAAAATGGTAAAGGAATCAGAGTCACCAGCAGTGTAGAAAAAGCCAATACTTTAAACACCTTCTTCCAAAGTGTATTCAACTCATCGTCACAAAACGCAGTGGAAGCACCGCCGAACACTTTCAGTGAGCAAATGCCCGAAATAAACATTTCATGTCGCGGAATAGAGCAGCAGTTAAAAAGCATAAGTAAAAACAAATCACCAGGTCCCGATCAAATTCCTTCCACAGTTTATAAAACATTAGCTTCTGAAATAGCCCCCTATCTAGAAATAATATTCAATAAAACACTAAAGAACCACACAGTACCCAAGGATTGGAAAGTAGCTAACATTACACCTATATTTAAAAGCGGTGATAGGGAAGAACCTAGTAACTACAGACCCATTTCACTCACGTCAATCTCTTGTAAGATATTTGAGCACATAGTAGTCAGTTCGATCATGGGGCATTTGGATAGTCAGGGATTACTCATAAACAGCCAGCATGGGTTCCGGAAAGGTAGATCCTGCGAGACACAATTAGCTTTATTCGTACACGATATTTTAGTCCACGGCGAAAGCAGTACTGAAGTTGATGCGATATTTTTAGATTTTAAGAAGGCCTTCGATAAAGTTCCTCATGACAAATTAATCTTGAAGTTAGAGAGTTTTGGTATAAATAAAGACGTTGTATGTTGGGTAAAAGAATTCTTAAGTGGGCGAGAGCAGAGGGTTGTCATAGATGGTATCATGTCGGACACAATCGAAGTCACATCGGGAGTTCCCCAGGGTAGCGTAGTAGGTCCGCTTCTATTTCTTTTATACATAAACGATTTGGGTACCGTAGTTAGTAGTAACCTTAGACTTTTTGCAGACGATGCGGTGGTGTACAGGGGTATATCAAATGAAGAGGACACGAAATCACTTAGCAAGGATTTAGATGCAATTCAAGAGTGGTGCGACAAATGGCAGTTAGAACTCAACCTTAAAAAGTGTGTAGCTATCAATTTTTGGAGGAGGAATAATTCGATAGAGCGATCCTATACAATTAATAACACGAAGATCGAAAACGTTGAAACCGTAAGATATTTAGGTGTAACAATCACTAAAGATTTATCGTGGGGAAGACACATAAGGGAAATATGCGGCCGAGCGAAGAGAAAGCTAGGATTTATAAAAAGAGTACTTGGGAAATGTGATGAGAAGACAAAAGAGCGATGCTACTTTTCACTAGTTAGGCCCCACCTTGAGTATGCAGCCAGTGTATGGGATCCTAATGAATTAGGTTTGATGAGAGAACTAGACAGTGTGCAGCGTAGAGCAGCTAGGTTCGTCAAAAGATGTTACGATAGGTTGAGTAGTGTATCAGAATTAATACAAGAATTAGGGTGGGAATCATTATCAGAGCGTAGGTTAAAGTCCAGATTAAATCTATTAGAGAAATTTCATTCGGATAGCTTTACTGAAGATGTTAGGCACATATTAAAAACACCAGCGTATTATGCTAGATTCGACCAGATAAATAAGATTAGAGAGATAGATTGTCGTACAGATAGATTCAAAATGGCATTTTTCCCCCGTACTATAAGAGAACAGAATAGGCAGCATAGGAAAGGGATAGGTAGAGGAAATATTTTAGAGTATTCTGTAGTGCATGATGCATGTATTAACCCCTCAAATACTATAGATACTAACAATCTAGTTGCATGAGACCCTTTAGTTGCTTGCTTGCATGTTAGTAGTGTATGCTTGGTGATCTTCACCCCCTGCCACACACCCTCGCGGTGGCTTGCAGGGTATCATGTAGATGTAGATGTAGATGAATGTATATTCATCTACATCTACAGGATATCCTGCAAACCATCGCGAGGGTGTGTGGCAGGGGGTGAAGATCACCAAGCATGCACTATATACATGCAAACAAGCAACTATAGGCTCTCAGGCATTAAATTACTAAAGCAATAAAATTGGTTAATATGTATCGTATGACTACGATGAAAATACCATTTTCATCAGCGTGACTAGTGCAACGCAAAGACGAACATAGCTTTGTGATTTATGTTTAACTTTAAGAAGTTATGAACTATAGTGTGACTGGTCAGTTGGTGCTATAAACCACCCGTGTTGAAGGGTTGGGTCTCCTTCAACGCCGAGGCTCGGACTCCGAGTTCGGGTGCCTCCCAGGGACGGCACGAAACGTAACGTGCCTTTTCGGGTCACATCCCTGAATTTATACGAGAAGGGAAAGTGAAGTGCACTGGTGAATTTCTTCCAGCGACGCCGTACGGAAAGTTGCCGTTCGTGGAGATCGACGGGGAGACGTTCCACCAATCGGCGGCCATCGCGAGGTTCATCGCCAAGCAGCTGGGACTGACGGGGGACGATGACGTGGAGGCCATGATGTGCGACATCGTCGTCGACACATTCGCTGATCTCAGGATCCGTGAGTACCAAACAACGGCATACTCCAGGACATTAAACTGATTTAAACTGATCTATGCTCATCGACAGGGTCGTAAAATGGAGTACGTGGATTGCGTTCCTTGAAATCACGCGCCTAATATATCGGGTGTCCGGAAAAACTTTTTTTTATTTTCCCCTGATTTTCCACGCTTCCCAGACAAAATTACGCATTTTCCAGTCTTATTGTACTTTTTTGTACTAACACATTTGATCGCATTTCATATCATGTCTGTATAATTTGTCAATATTTAAAAAACAGAAATTATTGAGGCTGCTTTGAGACGTATAAAAAATGATAAAAAGATACCTCAAGTAAACTACACGATTAATTTAAAATAAAAACAAGATATCTAACAGTAAAACGGTGCGCCAGAGTAAAAGATAATAAAACTCTTAGCAAAGTGCTCACACAGTAAAAATTAAGTCGATTTTTTAATACAAGAAACTAGGATCAGACTAGTTTGGTAAAAATACATATAAATAATAGATGTGAATGGTTATGGACTACTTAATGAATGCACTTCCGCTTCAACCATGGGGGATATTTTCTCGACATTTTCACATCTACATCTACATAATACCCTTCAAGCCACCACAAGGGTGTGTGGCAGGGGGTGATTGCTCACCAAACATGCACTACATATCATGCATAAAAAAGGAATAGTATTAATATAGTAGTCAGAACTACACTATTTAAAAAAGATAGAAATTGCAAAGAAAACATGCAAAAACATTCTGTTAGTAGGGTTAGCTTTAAGTACTCATACCAACATGCAGCTACCAATGCTATTCATTGCTACTCTCCGATAGGACATATTTACCGTTATTCGTATCTCTTATTGTGCGAGGGAAAAAGGACATTTTGAATCGGTCAGTTCGGCAATCAATTTCTCTAACTTTATGATTATGGTCCAGTCTGCCATAGTAAGTTGGGGTTCGTAAAATATTTTTAACATCATCACTGAAAATATTGCCTTGGAATTTGTGGAAGAGATTAAGTCTAAATTTCAACCTGCGATCTGACAATGATTCCCATTTCAATTCATTTAATAGACTGGTTACGCTAATATAATTATCGTATCGTCCCTTTACAAATCTTGCCGATCTTCGCTGCACACGTTCAAGTTCATTACTTAGACCGATTTCGTAGGGATCCCATACACTGGCAGCATATTCCAAATGAGGTCTAACAAGGGAAAAGTAGCTGATTTCTCGTACATGATCGTCACATTTACCCAATACTCTTTTAATGAAACCCAGTTTGCGATTCGCTTGACCCATTAGAACAGATTCAACAAGTTAAAATGTTTTTGTTTGTAGCTCTTGAACCTTTTGCAGTCCCTCTTTCCTATTCTTTTCATTTTCTGGTTACGCTAATAAGGTTATCATACCGACCCTTTACATATCTTGCCGATCGTTTCTCGTACATGATCGTCACATTTACCGAACACTCTTTTGACGAATCCCAGTTTACGATTAACTTGACCCATTATTTCGCGTATGTGTTAACCCCAGGAAAGATCATGTGTCAGTCTTATTCCGAATGCGAGATTTGAAAATGAGCTTCCCTTACTATTCCCTTCCAGAGACAACATCTTGGTTCCGTGAGAAGGATCAAGAGCTAAAGGAGAAGAAGAGGGGTCCATTGATCAATGAAACCATTCCTTTCTACATGGAGAGATATGAGAAGGAGCTCCAGAAGAATTCAGGACATTTTGTAAGAGGAAAGGTACGCCAATGAAAAGCAAGGGATATTCGTTTGAAGTACCTGCACGTAATTTTTCTTTTTGCAATACTCTCCATAGATTTTCCGCACTAGTCAAGTTCAGGTCTCACTGAACATATGGACCCGTAGCCCAGCTACTAATTCTAGAAGCCATGAACATTTTGATAACCCAGTCCCAAAACCCAATTTTTAATAAAATATTAGAGTAGGTTAGTGACGAAAGCTATTCAAAAAACATTTTTATGAGAAGCGTACAACAAAACAAAAAATAATCATACAATTTATCATTGTACATCAAAGTTTAGCTGGCATTAAAATATGAACTCAGGCATCATAAGCTTCCTCTCGGCACTGTGGGTGGTGTTTGACGGGTACCGCTAGCTACAAGTATACAATTGTTAGGTTCAGTCAGTCTTCATTGTCCGAGTTCTTACAAGTAAATGCCCGTCAAACTTGCATTTGCACTTATGTATTAGGAGAGAAAGACCACCTATTGGGCAAGGGGTAGACATAAGAGCTAATCCTGAGACGCGGTTGAATATTACTATTGTAACATAGCCACTGGCCAGAATGATCAGAAATGGAGCAAGACAATCGTGGGTGACTAAAGGGTAATTCCACCAGAAATCAAACAATTTTTATGAAAGTGGTTGCTGGCCCATTTTTAATACTTTTTATATTTCGTACATAGATAGGTGTTTATATGTAGATTACAAATCAATTCTCGTTACATTTACAGAGCAAACCATATATACGATATATATATATAAACCGAAATACGGGCATTATCGCAGGTGCCGGTAGAGTAAAAATATCACTTTTTGACGTTAGCGATTATTGCTACTATTTGCATGTTTTTAAAGTTACAGCAACCATAATTATATAAATACTTTTTAAAAACATTGTTCTTTAGAAATATGCAAGAGAAAATAAATTTAAAAAAATATTTAGGCATAAACAAGGCGTCAAATTTCCGCATTAAAATTTTGTTTTTTTCACTTTTGGAAGGCCAATCTTTCAAAATAGGGACCAGATATCAAAACAGATTCTTTTGGGATTAATACTCTAGGTACACATGTATCACAAAAACAATATTTTGTTTTGATCTTGAGTCCCCTTTGCCCCCCAAAACAAATCCAAAATGGGTGTAAAATCAAATTTTGACATTTTCAAGGTCACATATCTCAAAAGGGGGACCTAGTAACGTGGGTGAAAAAGACAATCGTGGATGACTAAAGGAATATGTCGCCCTTCTATAATCTTCTAACACCTCGTGCTTCCCATCCACTCATTTCATCCATACGCCCAAAGACGTGATCATTAATTGTTAACCTGGAAACAAAAGCATTCATGCATCTTGAGCAGGAAACGATGACTTTCTCATTTTAAATCAAAATTTTCACTTTTATCATAATGAAACACCTACTAATTTCCATGTGGTCACATAGATTTTTTCTCGTATGATGGCTGAGAAAAGAGTTAATGTGGATCTTTTGGTGTCCAGCCACGATATATAAAGAACAATCACACATCACCTTTTTTTAAGTGCCTACACAGAGAGCAAAACCTCTAAAAAATTAATAAAACTGAATAGATTAACGAACAAGTTTGGTATGTGTGATTTTGACTGGCAACTTCATAACAAAAGCTTCTTTTTGTGATTTCAGCTGACGTGGGCCGACTTTTATATAGCAGCAGGGGTGGACGTCATGGAAGACATGTGCAAGATAAGCTGCTTGGACAAATATCCGAGTGTGAAAGCGCTGAGGGATAAAGTAAACAGCATCCCTCAGATCAAGGCCTGGATCGAAAAGAGACCCAAGACTCCTTTTTGAGGCAATAACACTTAAAGAAACGTACAACAAAGCAGAAAATAATCATACAAGTTATCATTGTACATTAAAGTTTAGCTAACATTAAAATATTAACACATTACATTCATTATTATGTAATATTATTATATCCTCAAATGTATTTGCGCCGATAATCGTAGTTTTTAATCAAAACCATTCGAGTCCAAAGGAATAAGATTTTGTTTCTACGTGAATCTCTCAGTTGTACCAACTCAAATTAAAATTTTGCTATTACTACTATTCTACCCTTTTTTTACAGAGAGATGTTTGAACATATAAGAGATAAACATTGAAAAGAACTTTGGTAGTCTCTAAATTTCAAAAAAGCTTGAATATAGTTGAGGAGATATGAACGAAAACCGCCGATCAAACAAGAAAGCTTCGGTCTTACGTTATGAGCGAGCTAAGAATCAAGGTAAATACAAGGTGAAAGAATTTTTAAACTGCATTTCAACGTTGAAGAAGACATTTTAAAGAACAATATTGTACACTTATTTTTGGGTTCACCACGCTTAAAGCAATACTCAGCAGACACGCTGATCGACTCAAAGCCAGTTTGTAGAAAAAAAATATCGTGAAAAAAACGTAGGCGTACACTAAGATTCTAGAACTCTCTATCGGCAATGGCGGCGTTCATTGGAAAAATAAATGCGAAGCCTGTGCGTTAATTTACCGAAAACTTAACGTAGGGTGTGGTCGAATTTGAAATAACATGAAATTAACTTAAGAGCGCAGTGTCATAGTCGTTCGTTTCAGCGCATTTCTTCAGTGCTTTGTTAATACTTGCCGTGCATCATGGGAAGAAAACACCACGGGATGAAAAATGTGAAACATAGGTATAATCCCTTTTCCTCCACACTGAGCGGTAGTTTCCTTGCATAGACGATTAGAGATTCCCACAAGCATTCCGTCGTAAGAATACTGAAGACTTTGCTAAACGCTTAGCATTCGCCATTAGTTCTAAAATTATGGATAGATGGCGTCCACGCTAATTTTTTCATAAACACTCAAGAGGCATCTAGTTAATTTTAGGTTAAGAACTTAATTTAGAGCTATTCTCTTTTTGGAAAGGACAATGGCCATACATCAGCTGAAGAACAATAAGAGACCAAGATATTGGTGTGCAGCAATAGAGAGGAGGCCAAAACCAACGTTATACTAGGAAAACAGAAACTGGAAGAGTTAGTAGAGTTCTGTTACCTGGGAAGCAGAGTAACCAACGATGGACGAAGCAAGAAAGAAATAGTGAGTAGAATAGCCCAGGCGAATAGGGCATTCTATCAAAAGAAGAATCTACTTACAGCTTTGACAAGCTTAGAAGTAAGGAAGCAATTCATCAAAACGTATATCTGGAGTATGTTTCTTTACGGCAGTGAGGCATGGACGATGACAGCAGCGGAGAAGAAAAGGGTAGAAGCATTTGAAATGTGGTGCTACAGAAGAATGCTGAAGATTAAATGGATTGACCGAGTAAGTAACGAGGAAGTGCTAAGAAGAGTAGGAGAAAAGAGAAGTCTGCTGACAACTCTAAAAAGAAGAAGAGACAACTTAATCGGCCATATCTTAAGACACGATGGCCTGATGAAGACAATCATCGAGGGAAGAGTGAACGGCAAGAATGGAAAAGGCAGGTCTCGTATGAGTTGCATAGAACAGGTCGTAAAGGACGTGAAAGAGAAGAACTACGTTGGAATATGAAGAGGTTGGCCGATAGAAGAATCGAGTGGAGGGGTGCGTCAAACCAATCCTAGAATTGTTGACCCATGATGATGATGATTCTTTTTTTTCTGCCTTTACAGCGGATGGATCCCCAACGGCACGAGGGCATTACCTCCTTCGACTACGCTACAAAAGAACGACCTCCGAGCTAGCGAGTCGTTGGTTTGAAACCCGCTTCTGCCGGCAAGCCGTGAGCACCTCTCCACTTCTCACTTACCCGCAATCACCCCTTAGACTTCTGTGAAATCGCGCCGAAAGTGAGGATCGATGAACTTATCTCCCTCCTAGGTTTGGCTCCAGAAATGAACTTAAATGAAGGCCATACTCGAGAAAAAAATCCTATCTGCCAATGCCAATCGTCGGCCAATTTCTTCCAAGAGTCTTTCAAACAAGCAGTGCCTAAAATGACAATTTTCTACAGATTACGGACAACAGGCAGAATCATAAGTGGGAGTGAGAGAAATGACTTTATGGACCAGAATGGAAACACAATAGGGAAAGGACAAAGAGGGAAGAAAGTAAAAGCTCACAGCAGCACATTCATTGGGCAGTGGTTTTATTTGAGAATCACCACTTTCACAACATCCTATGGAGATAAATACTTCGAATAAAAAATTCATTTCTGAAGCACAAAAGAAAGTCATCGACTGAATGAAGACATAGAAACCATGAAAGACCATTTCAGACATCAGATGGCCGAGAAATAACCAAACAGCGGCCACGTATGAACCTGTTGTACGCATTATCTTCTTCGAAGCATTCGTGGTGTCGAGAGAAGTTGGGGAAGTTCCCGCATTACCTAGCAAGTGGAGAAATAAGGAGTCACACGGCAGAGAATACAACTAGAGGAGAAATTTATTAACCTCGCGATAATTGCAAATCGTTCCGCAAAACTACAGAGTTGGGGAATTTAGTTGGGGGGGCAAGAGAGCCTTCCGACTGGGTTTCCACCCCTGACCCCAAATCGATACTTCCCCTCGCGCCACAAACCACTCCTCTACCACGGCACGCGACCCTTCCCCAGGAAAGGCGCTCGATCCAGGGTCGCCGAGGACAGCGCGCGGAGATAGTAGGGTCCTCCCCAGGGGATCCCCGCGAGAGGAAGGATCTCTAGGGAAGCGATTTACACGGTCATTGAAACTGCGCAAGTTGATGTAGATTCCGTTTGAGCAGTCGTCTGCGAACGTCCGTGCCGTAGGAAATTGCGAGGACGCTTGCTTGACAGCTTTACACGGTGCAATCGTCGGTGCATTATGTCAGTGACAATATACCATTCAGTAGCGGTAATACCGTCAATATATCGCAGAACGTCAAGATCTGTTAAGTAGCAATTAATTGGACGTGAACAATGCGATAAATTACCACCACTCTACAATATGTTTTAAGCCATAGTCTAGACATAATAGCGGAGACCCTAGTCCCGTATACTTAGCCCAAAATTTGCACCACGAACGAACGGATGTGGGCCAAGGTAACAGGTTCTTCCTTTACGCACGAAATTTAAGCTTCCACGTCATTAATCGTTAATTAATTAATGCACTTTATTCACTACCTAAGGAGTTCACTGCAAACAAAAACACCCAACTCAATCGTCAACAACCTATTTAAATGCTAGAATACCCCTGGCAGTTCGTTGCCGCTACATCTGCACCATCTAGCGAGAGAAATAAACTTCAAACTTGCGCGAACGCATGTATCAGATTAGAACATGTTCTAATTTGCTCGCAAGCGTTTTCGCAGTGGCGCTGCCTGTCCTCGCAAGTCGTAGCTTTACACGGCGCAATATTTCTTGCGCAAATGTTCTCGCAACAGCCTGCGCAGTATCAATGAGCGTGTAAAACGGCCTTATGGAAGCGATCGAAATCCTCGGAGGATTCGACTTAAGAGGGGACCCGAGATATCGTCAGCTAGCGGTCGATAGGCGGTGAGATCGAAATATTAAGCGATCACGATCATTTGACGCGAGCTATTAAAACACACGATCTGCCGTTCACGACGCAGGCACCAAGTGGTGAATTTCCGTTCCCCCCGTCCGTGACGCCGGGGAAACTCGATTCGGACAAGCTCCGTCACGTTTTCTGTTTCATTTCACGCTGGATAGCGAATGTTTACAGCCGGTGCCTCCCGGTCAATTTTCGTAGCAAAGGGATAGGTAGGGGAAATATTTTAGAGTAGTCTGTAGTGCATGATGCATGTATTAATCCCTTAAATACTATAGATACTAACAAACTGCTGCTCTGGGCTCACGCTTTTTTTTCAGGATACATAAAATTCGATATAAAATAAGGCGCTAAATTCAGCTAAATGTTTTACTCTAACGTAAGAAACAGGTCCAAAATTTGTTTTTAAAAATTATTCTAATAATGCAGTCAGTCATCAACAACAATATCTACATTACTATGTAAATAACGTGAAAATCCGATGAACTGTTCCGGAGTTATTTAGTTTTAAATTCGAGCCTACAAGATTATGGAGCGGAGATTAAGTAGAGCTGATTGCTAACGCCGAGTCTAAAATTGAAAAAGGTGTTACCTTATAACAGAAATGGGCAGGTCTAGGCATACCATTGTCAAGCATTTTTCAGCTTTAAATATCATTCCGCTGGTGGAAAATAAGGCAAAAAATAGAATAAAGATCTGATTAAGCACAAGTCCACTGTCTGCAATAATATAAACGCTATTACAGAAATTAAGATTACTGAGTAATTGGGGATTTTCCGCCAAAGATAAAGGGAGTAATATTTCCCGACGTTTAGGGATAGGTATCTAAGATTATGGAAGACATATACATCCCACCTACGCTACTAAAAAGTCAATTGTAGTCAAGAGTACTACTACGCTACTAAAAAGTCAAGAGTAATCATTATGAATATGAATTGTCACACACCGCTTAAAAATGGATAGTGAACCAATGGTAACTACTAATAAATCATTTATTAAACTCACAGCCTTACCCACAAAGCTACGCTATTTAAGGGCAACCAGCTGAAACAGGAGCCTAAACATTAGATGCTGCAAATGCGAAACACAATGCGAATGATCCACGTTCTCGCTCCAGAGCGAACGTTTCATCCGCTTCACACCAGCTACAATCATCGCCTCAAGGCATTCATTGGCCACTTGGCTGACCAGATAAATAAGATTAGAGAGATAGATTGTCGTACAGATAGATTCAAAATGGCATTTTTCCCCCGTACTATAAGAGAACAGAATAGGCAGCATAGGAAAGGGATAGGTAGGGGAAATATTTTAGAGTATTCTGTAGTGCATGATGCATGTATTAACCCCTCAAATACTATAGATACTAACAATCTAGTTGCATGAGACCCTTTAGTTGCTTGCTTGCATGCTAGTAGTGAATGCTTGGTGACCTTCACCCCCTGCCACACACCCTCGCGGTGGCTTGCAGGGTATCGTGTAGATGTAGATGTAGATGTAGATGGCTGTCTAGGAGCAATACGCATTTGAAAGCGTGATCACAAGGTGAAGTACAATTCAGCTCCTAAAATGTCAATTTGAAAATCATAACAATGATAACGTAGAACAGTGATGCTCGAAGCATATTTCAACACTTCATGCCCTACCACCCCGAGGGATCTCGTTCACATAAAATTAAAAATATGCATGGTACCCAAGGAGGGAAGAGTATTGACACTCACTCTTGATTCTAGAGAATGCTTCAAGTCGACCTTAAAAAACTTGTGGCATTCCCCTTGTTGGAAACACTTAATCAATCTCACTAAGATTGCTCCATTAATCACGCAGTGACAGCTGAGGACGGGGAAAGTGATCAATTATCGTCAGCTTCACGGCCCTCAATTAAATCACAAATTAACCGCAACGTAAAGAAATATCCTTGTACATCACGGGAACAGGAATCAAATGCTTCAATGAACACAAGCACTTCGAATTGCACAGAATATAGTCAGTAGGGAGTTACTCAGAGGAACACCTGACTCCCTCCCGCCGCATAAAACTAATTTTAAAGAAAGGAATATTTAATTCTGACAAGAAAAGCACGAAAGAAATGCCTACACAAACAAAACGATGAAAATTTTCCGTCGTAGATTGAAAAATGTTCCCAGAAAAAAATCCTGAATGATAAAAAATAAATACTTCATTAAGTACACTTATTTGTTCAAAAGTTACTCTGACGATTATGATTTTTTGATGGAGTATTCCTACTCCATCTTTTACTTCTCCTCTTACGAGAAAAAAGGGAAAGTAAATAAAAATTAAAAGATATTCCAGCAGAGAGAAGGGCCTTCATACCAGAATCCCCGGATTTCAAAACCGAATTTTTGACCGGCTCCACTACACAAGCCTTAAAAATATCGTTTGTAGGATTATAATGCATAACATTAGCGAAATTACCAACACCATCAACGGCATATTAAAAAACATTGTCATTCAAAAATCGATCTGGATTGATTTTTGAGGTAAAAAAAGCCTGAGTATATTCTGAATTTTCAAGCTTATAGCTTCCTGAGTAAGCGTTTTTTGAGAGGCTTACTTCCGTTATTGAAAATTGTTTCCAAATGAAAATCTCGCTGACATTACCACACTTAACTGGTTACGCAACCCTCTGGAATACACTATTAAACAAAGACTCGAAAAAAGCCTGAATGAAAAGCTCCCAACTAAAACTGAAAAGAAATATAGTAATGCAACACAGAAATATAGTAATTGCATCTAAATTTCACCACTAAGACTCACAAAAAAATGAACTCCAAAATCACCGGCCGCGTGCTTTTTTTAATTTGCAGAAGAGGTATTCGAGAATTCCTGCGAGTAATAAAACAAGGGAAACCAATGTAAAAGATTACGCTTCTCAGGACGAACAGAAGACGAAGCAATACGAAAAAAAGGCTCCTAACCGTGTCATGCCCCCAGTTTATGATCTATTTCAGGTTCATCTACATCTACATAATACCCTGCAAGCCAACACAAATGTGTGTGGCAGGGGGTGATTTCTCACCAAACATGCACTACATATCATGCATTTAAAAGGAATAGTATTAATATACTAGTCAGAACTTCACTATTTAAAAAAGATAGAAATTGCAAAGCAAACATGCAAAAACATCCTGTTAGTTGGGTTAGCTTTAAGTCCTTATACCAACCTTATAGTCCAAGCTACCTCTTCTATCCATTTATATGCTTTTATTTACCTATACTATTGGATATATTTATATCTACGTATATCCCTAATTATACGAGGAAAGAAAGACATTTGAAATCGGTCAGTTCAGCAATCAGTGTCTCTAATTTTGTATACATGTTCCAGTCTACCATAGTGTTTAAGAGCCACATATCCAAGTGAAAACTTTTTTTGGATTTTCAAAGAAATTATGCTGCGATTTATAGGAGCAAGAGGAAAATGAAATATAAGCAAACTTTCAAATCACTATTGCTGTGAATACTATGAATGTGATATGACACACCATACAAATATATTAACGAAACATTTTTCTCTGATGAAAGTAAGCAAATACTATACATTGATTCACTCGTATTGGACATATTTTCCGCAATTCATATCCCTAATTGAACGAGGAAAAAAGGACATTTTGAATGTGTCAGTTCGGCAATCTATTTCTCTAATTTTCTGATTATGGTCCAGTCTGCCAGAGTAAGTTGGGGTCCGCAAAATATTTTTAACATCATCACTGAAAATATTGTCTTGGAATTTATTTAAGAGATTAAGTCTAAATTTCAACCTGCGATCTGACAATGATTCCCATTTTAATTCATTTAATATACTGGTTACGCTAATAGGGTTATCGTACCGACCCTTTACAAATCTTGCCGATCTTCGCTGCACACGTTCAAGTTCATTATTTAGGCCTATTTCGTAGGGATCCCATACACTGGCAGCATATTCCAAATGAAGTCTAACAAGGGAAAAGTAGCTGATTTCTCATACATGATCGTCACATTTACCCAATACTCTTTTGACGAATCCCAGTTTACGATTAGCTTGACCCATTATTTCACGGATGTGTTTACCCCAGGAAGTTCATGTGTCAGTCTTATTCCAAGACAAAATTTGAAGTTGAGGGTCGAGAGGTTTCTCCGAATACCTATGGAAGGAAAAGTAGCAGCATGTTAAAATTTACTATGAAAGCAGAAGAAGCGCAAAGATGTAAAATTATTCATGTTTCAAGCCGCGCGGGCCGTATCGTGAGAGGAGGGGCGATGTTAACGAAGCGAAGTGACCTCCAAGGTCGTCGAAAACTCGTCGAAGACGCAAAACGGAATGAAAGCAGCATTCCCCTTCCACACCATCCCCTCGTGAGACCGCACCCGTCGCAATCGACGAGGGTACTACCACCTGGTTACTTACCGCGGAGGCGCTCACCGCTCTATTTATAATGCACGGCGTTGAAGGGATGTTGGGAGGGCACGCCACCACCACTCGACCCACATCCCAACCCCGAGATATAAAAAACACGCTTTATTCCATCTCGACACCCTCGCCTTACTCTCGTCTCTCCAACCACCTCCAAGACGAACTGCTTCCCGCGAAAGATATTAGAATTATACGGCATCATGGCCGGAATCAGTGTGCATCATATCTTACGTTCAGAACTTTGAATCGTCTGTCCATTTCTGCTATGTACCTATCCCACCTAATCCACATCCCGAGACCAACACAACGTTCATGGTCCCTTCTTGACTCCTTAGGCCAGCGAATGACCCTAGGCACACTGTTGTCGAGTACCCTTGTAATATTCAACGTCTAAAACCAAAACCACGACCAACTTCTTCGTCCATTTTTGGCTGCGGCATCCTTCGGCGTCCGCCCATGAAAACGAAGTGGATCAGCTGTCGTAAATGAAAAGGAAAACGTTGTTATATTCCACCAATTTATTCTCAGGTACAACTAGTTTCGACGCAGCGGCGTCATCTTCAGGTACAAAGAGTAAAAGCAAAAATATGATCTTTATATACCATCCAGGGTAGGCGTTGGGGTGGGGGAGGAAAAAGGTAGTGGAACGGCGTGGACTAGTTGTACCTGAGAATAAATTGGTGGAATATAACAAAGTTTTCCTTTTCATTTACGATAAAATGAACTTCCACAAAGTTGAGCCTGAGACGATGGAGATGGATCAGCTGTTTCACATCGACGAGAGGTCCTATCTGTAACTGCCTTAAACTATTATGACTATAATGCCTTAAACTGTAAAGACAATGCGATTGGAAATGACTTCCACCCGGTTACGATGATTTAATTTTAATAAAAGGAGGCAAGAAAATATTTCAATGGGTGCATTAGTTTACCGGTTCATCATTATCTCCGTGAACTGCATCCGCGCGTCAGCACACCTCCACACTACTAGTTCTGCCACACAACCTGGGCGGTGCCGTGCGGGGCACAACGCAGATGCAACAGGAAATTACGTTCACAGCATCCGCGAACCTAATATCTCAATTTATCTATAGGTAACGCCGATCCCAGAAGAAATTTCACGTCCACAAACAGTCAAACCATTTTAAATCTCTGGAAAACAAATGACTCATAGGCCCTACAAAAGAACCCGACTTTAAATCCCAGGACGATCGCGTTGACTTATACGTGATAACCAAAACGATTGGATGATTCATTTGAAAGAAAGGAGAGGAGTATAGGATGGGAAGAAAATTATTTTGTACCGCTACCAAGGAGAACAGAGAGAGATTTTGAATGGCTGAATTAACCAAGGGATTCAGATTACCGAATAAAGACATTTCAAGTAGAAATGAGCAATAATAAATACTGAGTTAAAGGTGAAAATTAAAAAAATAGAACTTGCAGAATATAAGGTTAATTAATTGATTTTAAAAAGGATGAAAGTTTTTCGAGTTGAAAAGTCCATAAAATTATTGAAAAACAAAGATAGATCGGTTGACTTAGTGTTCATATACTGATTCACGACATCAAACGTAAATCTCCTCTAATCCATTTGGGCTGGAGAAATTACTTAAGACCATTTAGCAGGCAAAGTGCTGAAAATATTACTGGAATATATAGAGCCGCAGGATCTGGAAAAGAATTCGTGGAATCAATCGCGTTCTCTGATATAATATTGAAAAGGATAATTTCTCATGTTGTTTTTTTAAGTAATTCCAGAAATATATTACATTATGCCGCCATAAGTAAGCTATGGACGAAATCACAAATTTCCTACCAATTCTAAACGTCCCTACAGCAAAAAAGTAGTAAAAATAAATATCATGGCATTTTACAAAATTTTCACGTTACTGGGTGGAACACGGGAATGAAAATGACAGGACGATTTGATAGGATTAACCTCCTGCCATACACATTAGAGGTGCATAGGAGTGTAACACATAGATTTGGGTGACCAGATCCTAATATTTAAACCAGAGTTAATATTCGCATTTATTTGACGATCGAAAATACAGCGCATGAATAATAGGGCTAACGATTTTCGGTACGAGAAAATAAAGTACTGCTGCGCCAACGAAACAAACGATGACTTCGGGAGAGGGTTGAAACACAAACAAACAAAAAATCCCAATTAGGGGACGACATCGCTGGAGCCAGAAGCCAACAACACAACCGACCGTGCGAAAAAGAGACAACGAGCACGTTTTTATGCACGAATTAAGGAAGCAAAAAATCATGTTCTTCATGCATTCATCTTTCCCGAGGGAAGGCCGAACACACACAGAGATATATATTCCAAACTGTTTAACTACCGTTCGCAAAAAATTCTAGACACAGACGACTGTTTTCTCACAAAAAGTCAGTCCACAAATTCTCATTTCCCCCAGAGGCAATGTCCCAAACTCTCAAGCATTTAAAAAAACGAAAATTTCTAAAGCATTCTTAAATTTTTTCTCGCCACCGCGAACTATTTCATTATACATGAACTTTTAAATCTAATATGTACGCTACTCGAATATATTTTGTTGCTAGTTCAGAGAAACACACATTAATAAATGTATACGAACATTATAAGCACATGTGTAATCATTACCCGATAATCGGTTGAATTACAGAAAAAATCTACTGCAGTAATTTAAAGCTTATACATTTTTATCTACATATATTATATAAGCCACCGCAAGGATGTGTGACTATAACCATAAACTGCTTATAAAACGGAGAGAATATGATTAAACTTCCCATACTGTGCTCTGAGCGTGTTAAACATTGATTCCAAATCAACAGAATACTACAGTAATTTAGATCATTTTCTCAGCCATAACATATTGAACTTTACGATACACATCGAAATAAAAGCGAAAAATAGCAAATTATTTTACACTAGTATTATATATTTATAACAATACCCATGTAATACATCTTACTGTTAATAATAAAAGGAGGCAAAAAAATCAAGAAATCAGCCGGGAATGTTTCTCGGGTCAAGCCACAAGCAACTTCATATCACCCCTAATTATGCAAAATGATTCAGCCTAAATTTTAACCTACGTACTGGTATTGATTCTTCTGCTATGATCATAACACAAATAACATGATGTTTAAATCGTCTAGCAAAATCCTTTGCACACGCTCTAGCTACATGAACATACTTCTATCCAGTGGATCCACCATACTGGCGAGATAATCTACATCTACATAATACAAGCACCCATAAAGGTATGTGGCAGGGGTTGAATTCTCAATAGACATGCATTACATATCATGCATACAATAGGATTAATATTAATATATTAGTCTAAACTTCACTATTTAAAAAGATAAAAATAGCAATGTAAGCATGCAAAAACATGCTGTTAGTCGGGTTACCTAAAAGTCCTTATACCAACATGCAACTACCGCAAATACTATACTTTGATACACTCGTATTGGAATTATTTACCGATATTCATATCCCTAATTGTACGAGGAAAAAGGACATTTTGAATCTGTCAGTTCGACAATCAACTTTTCTAATTTTGTAATCATGTTCCAGTCTACCATAGTAGGTAAGTTGTGGTTCGCAAAATATTTTTAATGTCTACACTGAAAATATTATCTTGGAATTTATTTAAGAGATTAAGTCTAAATTTCAACCTGCGATCTGGCAATGATTCCCAGTTTAATTCATTTAATAGACTGGTTACGCTGATAAGGTTATCGTACCGTCCCTTTACAAATCTTACCGATAATCGCTGTACACGTTCAAGTTACTTATTTGGACCTATTTCGTAGGGATCCCATACACTGGCCGCATAACCCAAATGAGGTCTAACAAGGGAAAAGTAGCAGATTTCTCGTACATAATCGTCACATTTACCCAGTACTATTGTGATGAATCCCTGTTTACGACTTGATTGCCCCATTATTTCACGTATTTGTTTACCCCAGGAAAGATCATGTGTCAGTTTTATTTCAAGATATTTAATGGATTCCAACTTTGTTAATTCTTAATTACTTATTTTGTACGTGCTAACAGGAGAACAATTATTTTTTCCAAAAATTCATCACCACACATTTCTTCAAATTTAATTCTCACTGCCATGTATGACAACATTTTTCAATTGCTTGTAGGTCATCATTTAAATATTCTTTATCATTTGAGCAGAGAATTTCCCTGTGCACTACAGCGTCATCGGCAAATAGACGAAGCTTACTTTGACCACCTTATTGATATCATTAATGTACAGAAGGAACAGGAGTAGACCTTGCACACTACCTTGTGGTACACCTGAAGTGCCTTCAATTGTCGGGTAGGTAACACCGTCCATAACAACCCTTTGCACCCGATCATGCGGAAAATCATTGATCCATGATATAATGTTACTGTCTAACCCATAAGATTTTAATTTCAAAATTAGTTTGCTATGAGACACCTTGTCAAAAGCTTTCTTGAAGTCGAGAAATCCACAGGAATATTATTTTCGCCAGAAACCTAAATATCGTGGGAAAAGAGAGCAAAATGAGTCTCATATGATCTACTATTCCGGAAGCCATGCTGAACATTAGGAAAATAAAGTCTGGCTACCTAGGTGCCCTATGACGAACTGAAAATTATACGTTCCAGAACTTTGCATGAAATGGATGTGAGGGATATAGGCCGATGGCTGCTCCCTATCACCATTTTTAAAAATGGGTGTTACATCGTCTGCTTTCTAGTCCATCGGTACGACGTGTTCGGTCAGGGATTCATTAAATACTATTTCAAGGTAGGGGGAGATTTCGGAAGCTAACTCTCTATACACGCGGGAGGAAATTTGATCAGGGCCAGGAGAGTTGTTCGGGCTTATATCTTTAAGTAACTTTTCAAGACCATTACAGGAAATTTCTATTGGTATTATCAGCCGCTGAAAGAGGTCAGGTAATACTACAGTTGAATCTCCGGAAGGTGGGTTAGAAACGGTTAGGAAGAAGGAATTCAGCAAGTTAACTTTGTCAAGAGTGTTTGTGGCCATTTCACCCCTATCATTTTTAAGCGAATGGACTGCAGACTTATGCCTTGTGCCTCCCTAACGTACGATCAGAAGACTTTTGGATTTTCTTTCAATTGTTCCCCAAGCGTTTTTCTTTTGATTTCAGCAAATGCATTGCCGGCTTTGCAGTGGATTTTGAAATTTTATAGTTTTCAATTATTGCATTACGCTCATCAATGGGCATATATTTACTCATTCTTTTCATTTTTGCATGACATATTCGCTGCTGTCTCAGGGATTTTCTCACTTCGGCACTGTACCACATAGGTTCAGTGCTTTCTTTTTTAAATTTACTAGGGATATATCTATTGATCCCAGAGCGCATGATATTAATGAACGACTTCCATGTACCCTCCGTATATAAGTTTATGGAAGACTTTTTAAAATCCGATAAGTAATCTCTTAAATAAATTTTAAAGTTAGCAAAGTCAGCTCTTTTAAAAATATAAATCTTTCTTTTCTGTTTAAAATTTTTACCTAACGCTAGAGAGAATTTTGCCGTCAGAACTCTGTGGTCACTGATTTCATCAACGGTATCAATCTTAGTCACTTTTTGTGGGATTCTAAATTAGACCTTACAAGCGACATCTACATCTACATAATACCCTGCAGGCTACCACAAGGGCAATCTTTTTTAATTGTTATAGGTCGAATAAAACGTAGTAGGTAGACTAAAAGGTAGATGCTAACCATCTAGTAGAACGTGAATCTTATATCTAACATATCTCCGTGAAGTAGTAGTATTGTAGCTCTTGGTGCACGTTAGGTGGTGCATGTTCGGTGATCTTAACCTCCTGCCACACACCCTCGAGGTGGCTCTCATGGTATTACAAAGATGTAGATATCCTCTCGAGGATATTTACGCAGAGAAAATTACTGTTTGGTCCAATTCACGTTATTTATTTCGGAAATCTCTTCATTAAGTGAACTGAACTGCCGTACAGGTAGCCAGCCCTGTGGGCGCGTTGTGGTCCTGAAGCGGGTCGAAAAGAATGCTGTCATATGGTGCAACTGACAGAGCCAAACGGAAGATCTGCAATCATCGCGAGTGCAAATGCAGTAATAGCAGATCCTGGAAGGGAACGGAAGTCCTGGCAGACGTGCTCCTCCGGCGTCCCTTGCTTTTTATTCCCCGACTAGGGCACGAGGTCAAGGGGTTTCCTCGAGAGAGCAATTAAAAGCGAGGGCACACGGGAGAGGTCCCTGGCTGAGCGAACCCAGAAGAGAACCCTTGGAGGGCACTCTTAAGGACGCGGACAGGTTGGCTGCGGAGAAAAGACGGGGATGGAACATCCATATGCATATTAAAAAGGGAGAGGAATGAATGACGGGAAGTCTATGCGGGGGTGCTCTATCGCCAGGATGTGACGCAATGTTTTACCAAGTGGAATGGACGGTCAAACACAAGGACAGGGATTTGGAGAAACATTTTTTCCTCGTTTCGCGCAGTGTTCCGCAATTCTCACCGGGCGTACAAATAGAAATATCAGGATTGATATAAAAATAGAAGCGTGATTCCGGAGCAAGGATGAGTGGGAGAAAGAAGAACGTACCTACAAGAAGGAAACGACGAAAGAAAAACCAAGAAGTGTCATCTACATCTACACGATACCCTGCAAGCCACCGCGAGGGTGTGTGGCAGGGGGTGAAGATCACCAAGCATGCAATACTAACATACAAACAAGCAACTATAGGGTCTCATGCAACTATATTGTTAGTATCTATAGTAATTGAGGGGTTAATACATGCATCATGCACTACAGACTACTCTAAAATATTTCCCCTACCTATCCCTTTGCTATGCTGCCTATTCTGCTCTCTTATAGCACGGGCGGCAAAGGAAGAGACAGGATACTTTAGGAATAGTACATGTTTTTACGGGTGAAGCGGAGAAGAGAAGCAATACTTCAAAACGTAGGTTTTTGTTTGACTGTAGCGATTGAAGAAATTTAGAATCTCTTTGGAAACAGAGACAGCTGAAATCAGTCATAGAGTAGCGCAAAAATATGGCACCTCCGGCGAACACGTGAAATTTGCGGACGGGTCCTAAATCTAGATCATTCTATCCCCTCATAAGATGGTGATGAGCTATATTTACGGAAATGCTCAACCCGGTCCATTCAATCTCCTCATCAAATGAGAAAACGCTAGACAAGAGAAAGGCTGATACGAAAATATGACCATCCACAAAAGAGCAGCAAGGCAAGCGCTACGGACAATCACCCGCATGAACAGGATGTAACGACCTGCAACAGGAAGGTGCATGGCTACTGTAGCAGTTGTACTCAGTTCATATTTTCGAAATAAAGTGTCATGAATATAAGGATCTGCGTTTTTCGAAAGCGATAAAGACAGTACTGTTCATTCGGCAACAAAGTACATGCTGTATATTAATACCGGAATACTATCGAAATTGTCACCACATCTTATTTACATTTAATATATTGCAATTTTTCTGTAATAATGTTAGACAGCAGAAGAATAGACGGAAGATTGACTATTTTTTGCTGAGGGAAGGGCGTACCTACAAGTTCCTCCTATTAATTCCCAAAAGACTTCACTTATCAAAATCATCTCGATGGGACCTAGAATAAACTCAAGCGCCGTAGCCTATGTAAAGCATCGATGAAACGTCCAAATCACTCGTGAAAAAAAATCCGGAAAATTCACAAGGCTGCGATAATTTCCAAATGACCAAAAGGGTTACGGTGGATAGGGTCGGTGTGGTGACTGGAGTACATCTACATAATACCCTGCAAGCCACCTTAAAGGTGTGTGGCAGGGATTTAATTCTCACCAAACATGCAATACATATCATGCATTTAAAAGGATTAGTATTAATATATTAGTGTAAAATGCAATATTTAAAAAGATATAAATAGCAACGCATACATGCAAAAACATGCTCTTAGTTGGGTTACCTTACACCAACATGCAACTACCTATGCTATGCATTGATTCACTCGCATAGGACATATTTACCGTTATTCATATTCCTATTTGTACGAGGAAAAAAGGTCATTTTGAATATGTCAGTTCGGCAATCAATTTCTCTGATTTTGTAATTATGGTCCAGTCTGCCATAATAAGTTGGGGGTCGCAAAATATTTTGAACTTCATCACTGAAAATAACATCTCGGAATTTATCTAGGAGATTAAGTCTATATTTCAAACTACGATCTGACAATGATTCCCAATTTAATTCATTTAATAGACTGGTTACGCTAATATAATTATCGTACCGTCCCTTTACAAATCTTGCCTATCTTTGCTGCACACGTTCTAGTTCATTATTCAGGCCTATTTCAAACAGATCCCATATACTGGCAGTGTATTCCAAATGAGGTATAACGAGGGAAAAGTAGCTGATTTCTCGTACATGCCTTCCATCCCGAGGGTCCGGGTTCGAATCCCGGCACGGGCGGATTTTTCATTGGAATACCGGTCACTATTTGAGTGCTTTGTGGAGAGCACTTGAGCGCAGTACTCTGTCCGTCGGATGGGTCGTTGCTACAAGGGGATAGCCCTGTCCCCTTGGCGCTCTTCGTTAAGAGCAGGCTAATGTCGACGACGGGTTTCTCTCCACCCTTCCTCTGTTCCCTGAGAACTCCCACCTTTATCCAGTGACCCACCTATCCTCTCTGGCGCTAATAACCTTTAACTATCGATCACCTCCACCAAATAACAACATAAGGGTTGAAAATCAATCAGTCAGAAGCGATTTTCGATAAAACTTAAGCATGATACTAAAAACGTTTGGGAATGGGGGCGTTTACTCGGAACCGAAATCGCAATTTTGTTCACGAAATTGTTAGATGGAAACGAAAAAAGAATTTTAGTGAAAAAACTAATCTTCTAACCACAACCATTCACTCATAAATAAAAAAATTAAAATCAGCAAAAGGTTACGCCCACCGAAAAAGCTGCTTTGAGACACACTACGTCATCCACCTCCCGTTCTAGACTGTTTTTATGGGAAGGAAAGGGAGTGGAGGGGGTTCTCCGTAGGTCTGCTCGCAAGATGCTGTTGCAACTGTCCTATTGGCAGTGTCAGTTGTCCCCCCCATTTGCGATAGCGCGAAGTAGCTTCGCGGGCTCAGTTGTGATTGGACGAAGTCGATATACGTCAGAGGTTGCACCACACCCACTTTTCCGAAACGGTTAAGAACATCAGTTTTTCGCCGCTTATAACTCGATAAATAATTGACGGATCAAAAAACGGAAAAGTACGGGTCTTTTTATTTTACAAACTCTATCACATTCAGCAATAAAAAAAATATGGTAAACGACCCCATTTCCCAAAAAACTTGCCTACCAACTATTGCTACAAAAAATCTCTCCTACTGTATCCAACAACGACAAAAAATCTCTCCAACGACCAACGGTATCTGACAAATGTGCAAGCAATGGTTCCCACCTCAAGCAACCACCACGGATTTGGCCTCTTCGCTGTAAATCACCAGAAATTCCGCACACGGGAGGATATGACTTTCTCCCTCAACTTCGGTCCCAGCAGAATGGCCCCCTCGTTAGCAGCCCCAGAAAAGGGCCTCAGCGCTAACGAGAGACACAAAAGGCTTCCGCTGGGAGCCCCATCGCGACCCCAGGTGCAAGGAATTTAAGCTCCACTAACTTAAAACAAAATCTCCTCCGGAACAACTATAAGCTTTCCAGCGTTGATTAAATATTACTTTGAGCGCTCGTTTTCTCTCTCAGCGAAAGAAAACGCAACAACCCTTCGAGTAAACTTGTTTCGCAGACACGCGGAAATCGTAATATGCCTTCTTCTGCTAAAGAAAGCATGTGAAGTTTGGATTCAGTAAATATATATGTAGATTAGAAAAGCCACTAACTAATGGGAAATCCCATGGGGATAGATAGATTTGACAGAATCTTCAGGCCGCTTCCCCACTTCATAAAGCAAATCTTACAAAATAAAATCAGACTTCGTATTATTCCAAACCTTTACCTATTATTACAGACTGCTCGACCAGTTTTGACCTCTTCAGGTCGTTTACGAGAGCAAAAATCGAGTGGATTTATTTTGTATGATAAACTACATATACTAAAACTAAACTTGCTTGCTATAGCTATTATTCACAAAGCAAATTCCACACGAATTCTAATCATAAGAATTGAATATACAACTTCGATCGAGATCCGAAAAGCGAGTGCATGAAATGGCTGAAACTTTTGGCATTGTTACATCCAGAAAGTGTATACATCTACATCTACATAATACCCTGCAAGCCACCATAAAGGTGTGTAGCAGGGGGTGAATACTCACCAAAAATGCACTACATATCATGCATAAAAGAATGATTAGTACCTGTATAGGTACTGTTCAAAACTACGCTATTCAAAAAAAAGATAAAAATAGCAAAACATACGCGCAAAAACATGCCGTTACTTGGGTTAGCTATAAGTCCTTATATCAACATGCAGCTACCAATGTTATCCATTGCTACACTCGTACTGGATATATTTACCGTTATTCATATCCCTAATAGTACGAGGAAAAAAGGACATTTTGAATCTGTTAATTCGGCAATCAATTTCTTTAATTTTGTGACTATGGTCCAGTCTACCATAGTAAGTTGGGGTTCACAGAATATTTTTAACATCATCACTGAAAATATGGTCTTGGAATGTGTTTAAGAGATTAAGTCTAAATTTCAACCTGCGATCTGACAATGATTCCCATTCTAATTAATTTAATAGACTGCTTACGCTAGTAAGGTTATCGTACCGTCCCTTTACAAATCTTGGCGATCTTCGCTGCACACGACCAAGTTCGTTATTTAGACCGATTTCGTAGGGATCCTATACACTGGCAGCATATTCCAGATGAGGTCTTACAAGGGAAAAGTAACGGCGACAAAGGGATCATCAATCGGTTGCCGGCCCTGGTGACAAGCTAAACGACCCCAGCCGCACCCAATCAAACATCCCTGGTGACAACAGCAGCAATACACACTTCAGCAAGGGAATGACGAAACACACCAATCATGCGAAAGAAATGAACTCACGTTTACGAATCCGCCTCCCAGCTCTACGAAAATGGAACCCATTCTCTTTTTTCACGAGGAATATAAATCCAGATATATTTAAAAGAGAGACGCATGTTTCGTGTTCCGGGCCTTTCAGCGCCGTGTGCAATCGTCTGAGACGGTGGGAGGGGGCGGGCCTCGAACGCGTCAAGGACCCCAGACATCCTCCTCTTGCCAATCGATTAAACCGGAAATTAAGGGGAGGGGGGGTGCATTTAAGAGGGAGGGAAAAGAATGAGATGGGGGGTGGAGCGGAGAGAGGGAGGGAGGACTTCTCAAGAATCATCGCGTAGCGACGATTCCCGAATACAATTTGGACAGTCTCGGCATTATTCATGGCCCTCTTAGACGATTCGACCATTATTCACAACCAGAGACTCGTGCGAAGAGCTTTGAGGAGAATAAGAACGTTTTCTCAGGGGAATCTAATGATAACTCCTTCCCTCGATCAACCGAAATATATTAGACGTCCAACTCTGATTTTTGGACTTAATGATATATTCGACAGAATATATTAAATAGACATTCATGGATAGATGACAACCGAGACCAGAAATTGCGACACCAAAAAATGGGGAAGAATATGATATTGGGATTGAAATACGTTCACCCACTACGAATGGTGAACTAGAGACTGAAGAGCGATTGATACAGTATTGTCTAAACCTTGACTATTTTTGCTTGTTCACTTAGCTTACACTACATGACGCTCTACAGAATGTACCTTACGCTATAATAATACTGCGAAACGAGAGAAAATATTTTTTTCACTGCAGACACGCTATTTCACAGGCGCAAAACTCTCTAAGGCGTTTTCTGAAGGACGCGAGTAGGAAGTAATAACATTACCTATAGTTAGAGCTCCGGCCAATACGGCGAATTTCCTCCCGCGTACATAGAGGATACATACTGTACAGGGCGATATTACCTCCCGTAATATCTCCCTGTACAGTCAAGATACAGTCGTACTTGGTAAGCTGATTTCCAAAACTCTTGTTTAAATATATACTAAATGGTTTTTTCAGGAGCGTAGGTCCTTGAGAAAATGATGAGATTGAAATTCGGCCGACGTTTCGGAGATTCTACTTTTTCCTTCATCAGAGCTTTAAGCTCTTTTGAGGTGACGAAGGAAAAAATATAACTTCCGAAACGTCGGCCTAATAGTTCAATCTCATCATTTTCACAAGGACCCACACTCCTGAAAAAACCATTTATACATAACTATACTAAAATTGTAACTGTAATGTCTATAAGCTGTTCTATAACTCTGTATGTAATTTCTTGTGACTATGTTTTTCTATGTTCAACTGGAGACATTTGTTGCATATGAAATTATATACATGAGCGCCAGTATTGCTGTGTATGTATTTTGAAGGTGATCCCAACAACAGGCCTTAGGGTCCACCTGAAGCTCCAAATTGTTACCATATTATTTTCTTGTATTTTTTATAACTTGCTGGATCAATAAAAATTTTGTTATTATATACATAATTGAGTGTATCAATAGATAGGTTTTTTCGCATGGCAATTAATGTGAATTTCACCGCCGTTCACGCGGCAGGCTTGAAATATCCTACTTTCACCGCCCAGCGCGGCTTTAGCGCTGGATGGGGTTCACCTTTGGTCGTGGCTTCTTTGAAGCCCTTTCTCCCTTGCGTTGCCATCCTTGATGGACCGCGAGGGCTCTACATCTAGTACCTGAACCTCGGTAAAATTGCCATGCGAATTAGGGGGATTCTGGGTAGCGTAGTGGTCTGCGCAGTGGCCCGGAAAGACAAAGGTCCGTGGTTCCCATTCCAGGTGAATTTTTTCGCATGGCAATTTATGTGAATAGATAGGCAGCATAGGTGTTGCGTTGTATGTTGGCATAAGGGCATTATGCGAAATCAACTAACAGTATGTTCGTGCTTTGCACTTTAAATCTTTTTCAATTTGTAATGTTTCGACAAAATAATAACTACTAATTCTTTTTAAGCACCATATGCAACGCATATTTTGTGTGAATTCAGCCCCTGACACACATTTTTATGGTCGCTTGCAGGGTTTTACGTATGTGTTTGTAGATGCAGAAGATGTACCCAGGACACTCTGCTAAGCCAGTGGCCCTCATGATAGGTGTGCTCGGATAGAATCCAGGAAAATCGTAGACATGGGCGGGCAATATTTCTCTCGGGCCAGAGGCAGGCTGGAAGGAAGACATTCAGGGGACGAACCGCACTCAGCAAAGAGCCGGTTTTCAGGAACAAGTAGATCAATACTCCTTGTATATATAAAAAATCAGAAATTATTAAGCTTCAGTGACACTTTCTATTACAATGACTGTTGATTCCTTGAAGACAGGGTGAGGGGTCAAAGAAAGGGACAGAACGACAGCGTCAAACAGAGACTGGAAGAAGACTGAGAAGTAAGATGGATTTTTGGAACAAATATTTTTTGACACCGAATAAATAAATTAAATTAATAAGTGTTTTTAAGCTCAGTTGAATGTGAGAATGATAATAAATCAAAAGATTCCTGTAAAACACTCGACCTGTGAGTAATGAGAATGTATTTTAGCGGTTACTGCCATTCGAAGCTTTGGATTGCGCAATAGAAAACTGTCCCAAAACTTGCCAAGTTCAGTGAAGTCCTAGAAGAAACTTTCTGAGTCATTTATCACTCCCGCCCCATAAACAACAAGAAGAATAGAAGCGATTCATGGCACGAAATATATGACCCATGGGGGGTAAGCTCGGAAAATAAATTAAGGGCCATTTTTAAGGGTAAAGGTTTCGGCAGAGTTCAGGGAATAAAGATGGAGGGGTAAAGGGGGATGTGAGAGGCTGCGGTGAATGGAAAGAGTTGAAAAACAATTTCTGTCGTCCGGTCCAGAGAAAAATTGGCCCGATGGAATTGAATGAGATCATTGGGCACTCTCCACAGGATAAAGTGGGGCTGCGGAAATTTCAGAGGAAAGGAATGCCACAAGCAGTAAAGCAGTAAGAATCCAAATTAGGTAACGCTTAGAGCATTGAAGGAAGGAGGGTGGAGAGCTTTGATGTGAGCAGTACTCTGCAAGCATTACTTGAGCAAGTGATGTGAAGGGAAAGATAACTTCTTTTCGGGAAATTCGGCAAATACTGTTTCTTTTTGGTCGTGTGAGTGTAAAGAACTGTAGCAAGTGGCTTTATAGATGTATGAGATATCACCACACATTAAAAAATTACACGATAATAATCAGTACATTTCCTTTTACATAAGACTACCAAAGTTTTCCCACAAACCACCTTCACTATGCTTATTTAGTTACCTAAATCCAACTATAACGTGTAATCAATGACGCGATATAAATGCATTAAATATTTAGCGCAAATGAGAATACCACGCCAACTACAGGTAAGGTGGTAAACAACATCTTATTCTCACTACACACTTAAAATTAAATTTAAATAAACCATAAATGCAAATCATTGCTACCATGGAATACCCCAACACCATAATTTGTTTGGATCGAATACGGCTGATTTTCTAGTTTTGATGTACCATAAAATGATAAGGGTAGAAATAGGTGAATTCGGGGCATTAAAATAATGAGTTCCCCGAGTACAATCGGTTCCCTATCACAGAAGAACCGATGACCTCATACCAATGCTATTCTGTTTACCCCGGGTTGCAGCCAGCCACGAAATTCCTCGACCCCTAAATATAGAGATTAGCTGAGGGATAAGTGAGTTTACTCGTCGAATAAGCAGTCCTGCACAAAAAGCAACGGCATTCCGAGGGGGTATTGGTCTATCCCTGGATAAGATCCCTGGACCGAAACCTATGAAGATGCCGTGACTTGGCGACGGGAGGCCGCCAACAATTACGCTTCCTATCACCCGGAGGAGAGGGCAGCAGCTCTCCTCCATAAGAGTGATGGTGGAGACCACAGTGGTGGGTATAAGGGCACTCATTTCACTACAGGCGTGGTAACAGTTACTTTAACGGCTGGAATAGCGCGACGTGGAAGGCAAGGAGAAACCACCACATTAATATCCCGAGGAGTCCCAGCTACTCCACTCTTTCCTTTTTATTAACACGTGATGGAACCCTCTCGACTAATAATTCCGTCAGAATAAATAGTTCCACATTCCGATCTCCGAGCGGGGATTACCCGAGAGAGTGCATCAGTCAAGTGTGATAATCCTTTTAGGGTAGGAACGTGGGATCGCATCGGACGTGAAGAAGACAGGAGAACCTGAAGGTGGAAATGCGAAGAATGGACCTCGACGTATTAGGAATCAGCAAAATGAAGTGGCCCGAAGAAGGAGACTTTTGGAGTGGAAGCTACAGGATTATACATACAGGATCATTGAATGGTAATGCTGGAGTAGGGATCATACTCAGAAAGAGCGCCGGAATGCGTGTGAAGAGCTTCCTGCAGTACGATGAAAGGATAATAATGGTGAAGATCGAGACCAAACCTGTAGATACCGTAGTGGTGCAGGTTTACATGCCTACGACGGACTACGAAATTGGAGAAGTGGAAGACGTCTACGAAGATATCACGGAAGTTATAAAACATGCAAGAGGAGAAGAAATCCTAATTGTGTTAGAAGATGGGAACGCGGTCTTCGGCGAAGGTCATGATGGCAGAATAACTGGGAAATATGGACTGGGTAACCGAAATGAAAGAGGAGACTATTGGAGTGCTGCACACAACATAAGTTGTAGTCGCCAACACACTGTTTAAAAATCACAACCGAGGAAGATACACGAGGAAAATTCCAGGAGACAGAATTCGATTTCAGATAGTCTACATTTTATTGAATAAGAGATTCAGGAACCAAGTGAAGGCTGCAAAAGCTACCCCGGGGCAGACATCGACAATGACCATAGTTTAGTAATGAAGAAATGCCATCTAAAGATCAAGAAATTTAAGAAAACAGTGAACAATATATGGCAAGTAGAAAAAGCTGAAGGAGGCTCCACATCGGCAGGCATTTCAAAAAGCAGTGGATAATCAAATAGGAGAGGTTATGACTGAGAAATCAGTGCAATGGGGTAAGGAAAACATTAACTGTGGACTTAATGAAGCCGCAAAAGACGTTCTTAGGAAAAGAAATGTTGTCAAGACGAATCCATCGATCAGGGAACAACTCTTAGACCTGGTTGAAGAAAGAAGAAAAATAAGGGTAAAACAGAAACAATATTGGCTCTGAGACTGCTCATAGAGAAGAGAATTGAGAAGAACAAACCAACGCACAGTAGGCTGAAATCAAAAAAGCAAGCCAAAAGTCCAAAGTGGTTTCTTTCAGCCCGGACTTAGAAACTTCGCATGTTGATTTTCAATTGATTGCTGAAATTGGATTCACATGCTATTTGGTCTAGGTATAACACGTAAACAATATACATGAGGTCAACGTTAATCAATTTTGGCAAAAATGGACCTCCTTCAATATTTCCTGAATATCTACAAAATCAAGCTGGTGCCGAACCTAGAATGATTATATTTCGGGATAAAAAACGATATCATCATGAGGAACAATTTCCTTCAATTAAGCGTAAATGACGGAATTGTAATATTTATCAAAGATATGAAACAAAATGGCGGACCCTATTTTCAGTCAATTTCTTGTCAAGTAATCCAGAGATTAACGTGTAGATAAGTCCAGTGCGCGAGCTTGCGGAAATGTAAAATTAATGACAGACAATAAATACAGAGGTAAATAGATGCGAGTGTTTAATTTATTCATTCTATTCTTTTTAAGTAACTTATGTACTATCAGCCTAAATATCATCCGGAATTATGTTAGGAATGAGTGCATTTAGAAAGCTGAGCAAAATAGTGTAAACAATTGCCAATGCAACTTTAGGAATGCATAAAATACGTTGTAGAATACATATATATTTCTCTAAGGAATCTGTGCAGAATGCTAGGGAATATCTACGGAACACCTTTAGGAATCTGTACAGAATGCTAGGGAATCTCTACAGAACGCTGTAAGGAATCTGTACAGAAGGCTCGGGAATTTCTGCAGAACGTTCTACGGAATTCCTTAAAAAAGTGTTTCAATACTTTAAGGAATCTCTGTAGAATGGCCTAAGGAACTCTTTTAAGGAACTTCTACGGAATTTTTCAGCAGGGAGCACATCAGCTCCGCATGCAACGACTATAATGAGGGAAAAACTACGAGTAGAGCTGATGAACATCAAAGGTATGCAGAAGGTAGACAGGCGAGGAGAAGACGAAGGGATGATGCGAGCAGTGCGATGCTGGGCATATCCGAGTGCAGTTCCCTTAAAGAGGCACGCGCGTTCCGCACTTGACAACCGAAAAATATTGTTTCGTGCAGTGGATGCAGAGACATTAGGAACGTGCCTTTTAATTAGCCGGAAAGCGACACCAAGCTCTCTCTGATTCCCACAGCCGTTTGAAACGCTCTGCATTTCCTCCGACAGCCACGGAGGATGTCGACGGATTAATCAAGCCATAGCGGAAGACGAGGCAAGCACTTGAAAAAAATGGCAATCTCCCTGAAACGCGGGGAGCCCGGGATTTCAAGGACGATATATATTTTTCCCAAGGCCACAAAAAATACTGCGGAGCGGCAACAAAAATTATGAAAAGCCTTGGAAAATTATAGCTCCCCGAATTAATTATCAGGATGGGAAATATTTACGAAAACCATGACGAAAATTAAAATACTCTGCGCACATGAATGGAAGCAATACTTTTGATTCATAAGAATTAAACGAGAATTTCTATAAAAAGAAACTGGGAGATCAAATATCACTTCCAAAGCCGAATATAAATAAAAAAATATCTAATATATCATGATTCTTCAAGCTATCTAATTACTCTTTCAGCATGAATTTATGAATACATTTTTAACACGAAAACTCGGGGTGCCAACTACTTCGTCCTCTCGTAGGGAACTAAAAATATCGCCTTTCTCTTCGTTTTACCGAGGCCACCCAACAAACTCAAGCGTTACAGATTGGAAGAAACATTGTACCAACGTTACAACAATACACTGCCACGTTGCTGCAATTTTATTACACACCGGAACATAATACAGACAGGTAGACGATTGGGCACAGTATTGGGCTGCTGGCAGGAAGCCCGGGTTCAAAACCAGGACAGACCTCTTTGCATACGGATCCTAAGGAAACCACAAAAGCTACAAAGAATGAGAAAATCAGCAACTTCGCACTCAGTGGAGTTTTTAAGTGAGCTCTGCACTCACCAACCAAGATGTTTGAACAATGAATTTTCTTGTGAAAAGTGAGATTGCCACTTGTAGAAATTGGCGATAGGGTGAAAAATATGAAAGATTAAATGGACGAATAAAAATGTCGCCATCGGGTTAGCATAGCTTTTCCACCGCACCTCAATATATTTGTCCGCCATTCTACTCTTCAAATTATCCGAAAGAACACAAATTGATCAAGATCATCGCCGCGGAAGCCTTCATATAAATCCTCATCTTCAATTCAATCATCTCCAGCACCGGGTTACCGACACTCCTTTTCAAAGATACTGCGAAAACCATGTCACTTCAAGTAGAAAGATTTACTGCTTTTCCATGCCTAACTTTTTTTCCAAAATTAGTTTGCGGATCAACTGGGATTTTTTCACATGCTTACTGTACCTTTTCACGGGTGATAAAATAATGAATACATGCCAAAATAAACACCATAAATGAATATTTAGACAGTGAAAATGAAGATCAAAATGTCAATCAAAGACTGAGGAGAGAGAACTCACATTGTAATAATTAACTTCCAAGAATGTAATCTTGATTCCTAAAGCATATGACTGATATAGATTTCTTGAGGTTTTACTGAAACATCATATATGGGCATTAATGTACCCCACTTACCCATCTAGTTTATTCGCTCTTGACATTCGAAAGAAGTTATTAATTTTAATTTTCAAAGAAATGCGCTAGGGACACCGCCATTTGGAGGTAATGAATATTGTCCAAGACCAAAAAATAAAACGGAGGAATTTTTTTCCTTCCATTTTGAGTTTTCCAATACAGCCAAGAAATCCAGACATTTCCTAAAATTAGTCGTCTATTTTGTACTTAAGTAACCGGGTAATTAGTTACACACTCAATTGTTTGGTGAGGCTATACCGATTAGATACAAAATTACTAAATAACTTACGGCAGAAAATGTCGTTTATAATGAACAGTATAATTCACCGGCGCTTACAGTAAATGGAATGATTTACGAGATGAACGAATATTTCATTATCAGGAGAAACGGATTCTTTAAGTAAAGCGAGATTAATTGTATCTCTGACCGACTAAATTGCGTTACATTACCACAGATGGAAAATCTGCAGGCACTAATAGTTCCAATTCCACAATTGTAGGCGCAACTCAAGTCGCAGACAAAAGCAAAGCGACGGGAAATATTTAGGAAGCTGATTGCCGACACCTCATTTACGAAACCACACCAAGTTGCTGGATTTCAACAGCGAAGAATGTGACGGCAAAGGCAACGGCTCGATAAACTTCATTAAATATCTCAACACCGAGCAGTCATTTATCATTCACCTCATGCATTTCAAGCTCAGCGAGTGCCGGGCCATCACTTAAGGAGGCAGCTCCACCGAATTATGGAGTAGATGTCATTTTTGTGAAAATTTCAGGACACATCATTTTTTTAACCCTTATATCGATTGCCAGTAAAATAATGAGGCCCTTCCATCATATATTTGAAGAAAAATGACGTTGAAAATCAGCTATTTTATACGTGGCTCTACGGCAGAGCATGGATCTTGCAGTAAAATTTGCAGATTATTAATGCAAAGAGAAATGTCGTTTTGACAAAATACTAATATAAGATGCGCAATTTTAGGTAGAATTTAGCATCGTGAAAACGTGCTTGCCTTACCACACTTGTTTCATTGATATTAATAAATGTTTGCTCGAAAAAAGCAGAAAAGCCTTAGTTACATGAAAGTGGCGCTACAGTGTTTTGTTATCATTGGCAACGGTACTTGTGACAGAACGTGCTTACAAGCCTATTTACTAACTTAATTAAGGAATATACCTTACCAAGGTCCTTCTTATATTTTTTATGTACTTTAAATATTTCTTGGTTATTGACAAGGTGTAATTAATACAAATTCTACCAAATGGTAGCAGCGTCATTGTTGCCAAACAGTTTTCAAAAATATCAATATTAATAAAATTCAAAACAAAGAGTTGTATTTGCAAGGAAATAGTTTAAAACTAATTGTAAGCAAGAAAATATTTCACCTATTTTAGAACACGTAATAGTAGGGTTGAGCATGTATTCTCATTTTGTAAATTAGACGTGGCAACAACACGTTAATCATGTTCCGAAGTCAGAATGAGTCAAAAGAGCTCGTAAAAAATAGAATGCAACCACAACGCCATATATAATAGCATACTTATACAATTATTGTGTATGCGTTATCACCCTTTAGATGATTTTCCATATAAGTGTTTTTCTGGATCGGTATTTATTCATTATATAACATAGCTCTTTTACGAGGTTTTGGATCGCGGAGTCACGGTGGAACCTCTACTTAAAATCCCTCAATAACTCCGAGGGACTTCACGAACTGCGATCGGTTCACGAAAGAGGCCGCAATCGATGCCGTTGGGCTCGGAGAGGGCACTGTGTCGACCGTCATCACCGTGTCTCTCGACCTCTCGCTTCCATCGGCGAACGAGTGTCCATCACAGAGGAGGCTCCATCGAAGTTAAACCACCGGGGCGACAGGCCGTGCATTCCTCACCAGTGCAATCGATTGGGCGAAACGAATTTTCGGCCACCTGCAGTACTAAGCTTCAACATTCTACAAATGAAAACGGTGAGCTCTTACGACTAACAGTATCTATTGAAATGAATTGTCTCCAGCCGTAATAGGTGATCCTTTCGTTCGTGGTATAAAGGGGTAAGGGTCCTTTTAGGAAAATGACAACAGTACCTCGGTGTTTCTTCTGGCCTGAGAAAGGTCTTCTGGTCAGCAACAAGCTTCAAGGAGCCTGAAGGAGGTTTTGTTAATAAACTCAACACTTCTTGTATTTCTACACATGACACTGATGCACTTGCACTCTCCACTCCACTCAGTCAACTCCACGTTGTCTACAGGTACACACCTTCAGTACGCTGAAGAGGGCTACTTTGTGGCAGACGTATACGTATACGTTCATACCTTTCGTTTTCCCCCTCCTGGTGGGTTATGTTTATTAAGAATACCTCCTTCAGACTTCTTGAAGCTTGTTGCTGACCAGAAGACCTTTATCAGGCCAGAAGAAACACTGAGGTACTGTTGCCATTTCCTATAAGGACCCTTACCCCTTTATACCACAAACGAAAGCATCACCTATTACGGCTTGTGGAGACAATTCATTTCAATAGATTCAATATTCTAATTACGAAAAGTAAGAGGAAGTATGGAGGAAGGGAAACAATGCGTAAGATCCTGTAAGAATTTATATTGCCATCTTCCACGGCAAACAGGTGCGTTAAAATTTGGCTAAGGAAAATTTTTCTGGACCCCGAATCGAACCACAGACCTTTGATATACTAAGCCATTACTAGGCAGAGCACCACGTTACACAGGATTCTATTTCGAAAGGGAATTTTTAGGAGGATCTAATTCGCCTTAATAGGCTTAAGGCCCTTTGCGATTATTCATAGGATCTATCGTCGTGGATTCTTTGTGGAAGCATAATTTCGCCTTACGTGCGCCATTTATTGACGGACCGTGATTGGAAAGGCGATTGACCACGAGCTCCTGTAGAGATCCACCCAAATAATTAATTACCTGTAATCCTGGGTGTCGTGATGGTTTGCACATTGGCCCGGCGACCCAAAGCTCCGCGTTTCGATCACGCGTTCAGGAGAACTTTTCCCTTTGGTAATTTTCATCGCAATATGCATATTCCTGAAAGGAATACTGTCTATAACTGCAATTAGTCTCACCTGGAGGATGTGCTATTGAACTAATGAACGGAATGTCGGTGACCATGGCTATAAACAAATCAAATATAATGCCGGCTACTGTTACCGAGGAGTGATAAAACCAAACACAAAAAAATGATTTCAAGCGTTAAAGTAATTAATTTATCTACGCAATAAAGTCGGCCAAAACTAGCAATTTCAATCGAAAAGAATGTCATTCATGAGGCTTGCAAAATATTACAGAAACACGATTTTTTAGCAAATCAAAAATTTTAGAGGGATTAATGGCTTGATGACCTGTGGTCGAGGCTAAATATAATTGATACCTAATCCAATCAATGAGGAGACTCGTGGGTGCATTAAAATTCACTCAGCGTTGTTCGCTGGAGGGATGAATGTGGCCGTCGTGTCGGGGGCCCACTAAGCATGATTGACACCAGCGCCAAATACCGGACGGCATGGGGGATGTTTGAAATTATCAGTATTAATGGGGTCGTTTGCCGTATTTTTTATTGCCGAATCGGATAGAGCTCGTAAAATAAAAAGATCCGTATTTTTCCGTGTTTTGATCCGTTAATTATTTCTCGAGTTATAAGCAGCGAAAAACTGATGTTTTTAACCCTTTCGGAAAAGTGGGTGTGGTGCAACCTCTGACGAATATCGACTTCGTCCAATCACAACTGAGCCCGTGAAGCTACTTCGCCTTATCGCAAAGGGGGGGACACAGCTGACTCTGCCAATAGGAGCTGATGCGACAGCATCTGTGCAAACAGACCTTCCGAGAACCCCCCTCCACTCCCTTCCCTTCCCCTAAAAGCAGTCAAGGACGGGAGGAAAATGACGTCAATGTTATCACAGCAGCTTTTACGGTGGGCGTCAGCTTTTGATTATTTTAATTTTAGATTTATGAGTGAATGGTTGCGGTTAAAAAATTAATTTTTTCACTAAAATTCTTTTTTCTTTTCCATCTAACGATTTCGTGTACAAAATTGCGATTTCGTTTCCGAGTATACTCCCCCATTCCAACTGGTAACCAAGGAGTCACGTGGTACATACAGGAATGGTTTGTAAATTGTGGCGTGTTTGAATCACTCATTACAATCTCACTCATTGTTTTCACTTTCTCAACCAGGGAGTCCAATCTCGATGCGGATGAGGAAACTCAAGACACAATAAAGGATGAGACATCGGATGTCTTTCAGATCGCGGGCTCCACGCACCGATGCAAAAATATTATGATCCGCCACGCTCTAAAATCAATCAACCTATATTTTAGAAATATTTTCGTAATCTTTCATTTTGCAACTATTTTCGATGCTTTCCAGTAGTGACAGTGACCGGAAAGGAAGTGACGGGGAGAAGTGATCGAGAACACATTGCAGCGTACGTTACATCGGCCACCTCACTTGGAATACTTGGCCCGATTCGAATAACCACCAAAGTCTACATAACTTGCATAAATGTCAACCGATTATGCAAATAGAAGCCTAATCCGAGAGGATCAAAACTAACTTCGGAGGGAGCTGACGAGGCATTCCCTTTTTCTGATCCTTTCCTATCAACGCAAAAAGGCATATAACTTTTTTTCCTCCACAGCGAATAGAATTCCCTTTTCTAATGTCACAAACAAATAATTCCTAATTCATAAATTTTTTCTTCTCTTAGGATGCACGGGAGGAATGACATTTTAAATCTATCGGTGCCACATTCTATCTCTCTACACTTCCTTTCCTGATCAATTTTAGCGCATTACGTACGCGTTCGTAATACATTATTTAGATCGTCATCGGCAAAGAAATCAGCCACAAATTCTCAAGTCTTTATTTAAAGGTGCAGTTACAGCGTTAACTGCAACCAGTACTGTTTGAGGTTAAATCTGCTGTCTGAAATAGTCTAAACCTGTCATTTCCGTTATACCTATGTACTTATGTCTCAAGTACCCGTGCCCACGCATGAAATGAGCTCCTTTGCTCAGTTGCGTTCTTGCCAAACAATCTCTAAAACGTTGGCATCACTGGAGAGTTCCCGACATACTGGCTTCCTATGGCGTTCTCACTCTAATCGCTCTCTCAATTGATCGGCCCGGTCGAGTTACGGTCCCCAACAATGTTTCGGTACATTTGCAGGGGGCGTTGTTTCCATTTTATCGAAACTTTTTCTCAAATTTCTGCAGCCGAGTGACCCTAGCAAGCATCCGTTTTGCATGCGTCGTTTTCCATCTTTCCGAGTGAGCGCTTTCCTACCCCCCCCCCCCCCCCCTCTTGTCACGTTGTCCTACAAGTCCTTCTCAGCGCCGTCTCCCTCACCTTGACGCGGAAAGAGGAGTTGCGAATGATTCCCAACTGTGGCGCTCCACCCCTCTTTTTTATCGTAATCTGTTTCTTTGGTCGTTTTTTTCAGTCGAAATCTGTTGATCCAGTGGTGTCGTCCTTTTGCTCCAAAACTTATTTCCTCCGATCGCTGGAATTCGGGTCACGGCCGTGAAGGTCGGCAGTGTAATATTTGAATGACGCACAATTTGCAAGTGTGGTCATACACCTTTCGTCAAAAGGTGTCACGATAGGTTGAGTAGTGTTTCGGAATTAATAAATGAATTGGGGTGGGAATCATTATCAGAGCGTAGGTCAAAGTACAGATTAAATCTATTAGAGAAATTTCAATTGCATACCTTTACTGAAGATATTAGGATCATATTAAAAACACCAGCGTACTTATCATGCAAGATTCGACCAGATAAATAAGATTAGAGAGATAGATTGTCGTACCGATAGATTCAAATGTCATTTTTCCCCCGTACTACAAGAGAACAGAATAGGCAGCATAGGAAAGCGACAGATAGGGGAAATATTTTAGTGTAGTCTGTAGTGCATGATGCATGTATTAACCCCTTAAATACTATAGATAATAACAATCTACTTGCAAGAGATCCTATAGTTGCTTGTTTGCATGTCAAAAGTGCATGCTTGGTGATCTTCACCCTCTGCCACACACCCTGTCCTGGCTTTCAAGTAGTGGGACTTGATGCAGTAAATATTCCGCTGAACTGGAGGATTGAGAGACGAATGAATACGACGCCTAAAAAGCAGGGAGCAGAAGAGAGTGCTTTCTGGAAGAATGCTACTGCTCTAGTCCACCTGTAGGATGAATTTAGCTTGATTTACCTTAAAACACAGAACACCAACTATCAATTCATTTCTATTTATCATTATACCACTTCAAAACATGCCTATGACTTGAAATCCAATAGAAGAGTTTAGGCCAGATAGAAGGCCAGATTTTTGGGACAAGCGCACTTAAATATCCTTCCCATATAAATAATGTCGGGAAAGCGAGCATAATAGACAACTAATCATAATATTATACAACATTAGTACAATGAATACCTACACACAAATATCAGTTTCGAATTCCACATTCTCTACTCGATAAAAAGGAATTAAATATATTTTGGGATAATAAGATGCTTTGATTGAAAAAAGTAGCCGAATAAGTTTGGAACGCTCGAATGGGGGCGTTTACTCGGAACCGAAATCGCAATTTTGTAAACAAAATCGTTAGATGGAAACGAAAAACAAATTTTAGTGAAAAGATTAATTCCCTTATGGGAAGGGAAGGGAGTGGAGGAGGGTTTTCGGGGGGTCTGCTCGCAAAGATGCTGTCGCAACTGCTCCTATTGGGAGAGCCAGCTGTGTCCCCCCCTTTGCGATGAGGCGAAGTAGCTTCGCGGACTCAGTTGTGATTGGACGAAGTCCATATACGTCAGAGGTTGCACCACGCCCACTTCTCCTAAAGGGTTAAAAACATCAGTTTTTCGCCGCTTATAACTCGAGAAATAATGGACGGATCAAAAACGGGACAAATATGGGTCTTTTTATTTTACAAACCCATCAAATAAAAAAATGTGGAAAACGACCCCACTGTAGGCATGGCTGCCATTGAAAACTTAGGCCAAGGTTTCTACCGAGGCTGGAGACGCAGCGCATGTCTCAGTGGATATACACTACCTGCTTACTTCTAAGTGGATAAGCGCATCTACAAACTCAAAGAGTTTCAAGAGTTTGAGAACGCACGTAGTTTCAAAAGAAACCAAGCAGTAGCATGAGAGAGCAACAATCTTTAGACATGATTTACGGGCATTTGTCAACTATCATGACATATAAAAGTCCCGATGTCGACTAAAACGTCATTCAATTCATTGATATGAGTACTAACTGCGAAAATCCAAAACAGCTGCCATTTAATTTTTTTAATAATGAAAACACTGGGACTTAACAAACGTATCAATTGCATTGATAAAAAAATGGAATAGGTCGAATCTACATCTACACGATACCCTGCAAGCCACCGCGAGGGTGTGTGGCAGGGGGTGAAGATCACCAAGCATGCACTACCGACATGCAAACTATCAACTATAGGGTCTCATGCGACTAGATTGTTAGTATTTGTAGTATTTAAGGGATTAATAATAAACTAACGAATAGAACACGATAACCCATTTCCAGGAGATTTTCCATACAGTATAACCGGGACAGGGGAATTGCAAAGAGGTTAATAGGAGAGAAAAAATATTTTTTACGATGTTTACGTTTTTCTGTTATATATGAATTTTCACGAAGAAGAGCCTGAAACCATTGGGCATGTTAATGAGTTTTTTTGTCCGGTGTCCACGTTCAAGTACTTTACAATACTTTCGCAATGCGTCGCTTTATCTCGCCTGAAGAAGACATCGGAGGAGAAGCGAGGCAACGCTGTAGGGGACACTCATCCAACGACATTCGAAGAAAACTTCTCCGCGGCGGGCATCGCGCGCGTCTTTTTTTTCCACGAACGACACGAGAAAAAAGTAAACAACCGTCTGTGGGCACGAATAAGTACACCTGCGGGCCGGGAATCCCTTTCTCGCTCCTTTTTTCCCTCCTCCAGACCCTTTTTGTCGCCACGGCGGGGGCCTTGGCTCCGGTGCTGCCTCGAAGCGGGCGACGCCAGAGTTACGAACTCGACGCGGGAGGGCGAGCGAACAAGAGCGGGCGGCGCGTCCAAAGTGGCTTCAACGGGCGGGGGTGAAAATATAGATTCGAGATGAAAATAAACCGAACAGTCAAGCGACGCGGCAATGTGTAGGTACAGACACGACACGATTTCGACTCGTCGCTAGAGCAATCCGGAGAAACATCTTCTTCCAATTCGAGCACAGTTAAAATCAGCAGAAAATATCAGAAATTTCGGACTTTATAAAATATGGAAAATTTAATTTCAGAAAATAGCGATACCTTAAGCGGTACAGACAGCCGTTAACAATCTCAGCCAAAACAATTGTCTTAAGAATGCAGCCACAATATTTAATCATATTACTATTATTAAATAGCGCGATTCTATAAATCTGATAGACTGATCAGATTTCTCGAATTGATTGAGCAATGGAATTAATCAATCCCTAAATAAACTTCCGGAATAATATCTAACATCATATATTCTCTCTGACCAATAATTCTGACAATCTATGCGGGGAAAATGTGCTCATTTAAAAAAATCTTCACGAGATCCACACGCGATAAACGCAAGCAAGAAAAATCTTGGTGGAAAAAGGCAACGAAAGAGGGGCAGTTTCAAATCCAAGAAATTTCCATAAAAGGCTCTTTACTAAAGGGATAGGCCGAAAGCGAAAGGAGAGGGTATCGGATTGATGGAAAGCCCTGGCCTCCAAACCCGAGGGTACGACTTCGAATCCCGGTAGCTGAAGGGATTTAAGAACTGCTTTTGATGGTACGTGGAGAGCACTTCGAGATCGAAGTCCGTTCGACGGACGGATCGTCAAGCTGTGATGGCGCCTGTCGCTAAGAGCCGGCTGGCGGCGGCACCGGGTTTCCCTCCACCCTCACTCCGCTCCTTGAAAAATTCCTGCCCCAACCACCTACCCACTGAATCTGGCATGTCGTAAAAGTCGTTGGTTCCCTCACCGGAATAACTAATAATATATTGAAAGGGGATTAGTTTATTCAGACAATTTCTCTTCACAGAATACCTACAACCGGTGCTTCAGTGCCATGTGGTACAAAGTAATCTTTTAACTTGTGTTAAGGATTTGTGTATGCCAACCACATCATCCAAAAAACGCCTGAAGTCTGAAGAGAACCCTCCAATGCAATAACGGCTCTCCATGGCAGGTAGTACCACAATCTAAACACTGGATTCCACCGGTGACAGGCGAGGTTTTGAAAGGTTTATCAAGGGCAAATATTAAGCATGTCATGCTGTGATAGTAGGGAATACAGTAGAACCTCGCTTACACGACCCTCAATAACACCACAACCTCAATTAAAAGTGCAATTTTCAAATCCCCTTGACATTGCCATAACACATAATGTTAAAGTAACCTCTATGACGCGACTATTATTATCCAAACAACCTCAATAACACGGATTTTTTCCAATTCACAACGTAACTCAGAACCTCTATAACAAGTCCTTTTGAGATGTCAACCTCGATAACGCGACTCTATACATGAATGGGTCAACCTTTAAGGCTGTCGGATACCACTGCCAAAAACGCTTCTGTAGACGTTTAAGCCTCTTGACTTGAAGGCACTGCTTCGCTACTCCAACAAAAGTTTTCTGCGCAAACTTCGAGAATAAAGATTGATCTAGTAAATGAATTTAGTAATTTTTCACTCGCTGCTTTACTCATAACTCCGTTGACCTCAGAAAAACGCAAATTTTGACGAGAATAAGCTGATTTCCATGTCGTGTATGAAGTTAAATTCCGAACATAATGACTAATTATGACACTCTTTAAAAGCGGGAATCCTTCATCTCCATGTGGGACTTAGAATTCGTATTTCTTACCTTGAAATTTAAACGAAAAGTTGAAATAAAAAAAGTCCATTGCAAGAATCCTGTATTCTTGGCGGTACGATAATTGATAGTAAATAGACTTGGTTCGAAAAGGGTACCTCTAAAATTCCCTCGTTATGAAGGGATTTCGATAACACGACTGTAGCAATATTAACCTTGAGAACACGGCCCTAAACAAAAAGAGCACCTTGATAACAAGACTGTTTCCCTAATCCCCTTGAGACACTTCTTATCGACGTTCTAGTGTAATGGGATTTGGCGAAATAACAAAACCGTAAGAGAGGTAGTCCCTCCGAGCGAAGGATGGGACCGGCTCTTAAGTATTTCTTTCTCTCTCTTCGCAGATGACGAAACTGGGAGGGAACATCCTCAGTGCAATAGCACAAAGGACACACAAAGTATAAGAGAATGGGAAATTCAACCACCCCTAGAGTTGGCCGATCGCGGGAACGGACTTCCAGATCACAGAGGAAACGACGGCTGCCATTCGAGAGAGAATGGAGGGATCGGAGAGAGGTCAAAGTGCTAACAAGGCACAACGGAGGGAGGGATGAGTGAAGACGAGAAAATCTAAGGAAGCGGGAAGATGAAAGCGAAGAAGAAGACTCTCCGAGGAGGACTACTTGCTCCTGCTGGCCGACACTAATGATGCCTCCGAGTGCCTCCGAGATGGTGGGAGTTGTTGCAGAGGAACGGTGAGCGCGAGGGAGGGACGCCAAGTGCAATTAGGAGAGAGAATCTACATCCACGTAATACCCTAGGTAAATCCTGGGAGGGCGAGTGGCAGGGGGTGAAAATCACCATACATGCACTACCGATATGCAACTAAGAGCTACAATGATACAACTACACGTAAACGAGTTAGGTATAGGAGCCACGTGCAACTAGATGGTTAGTTAGCGTCTACATCTATCTACATCCACATAATACCCTGCGAGCCACCATAAAGGTGTGTAGCAGGGGGTGAATTCTCACCAAACATTCACTACATATCATGCATAAAAAAGGATTAGTGTTTATATACTGTTCTAAACTTCACTATTTAAAAAAAGATAAAAATAGCAAAGCAAAAATACCAAAACATGCTGTTAGTTGGATTACCTTCAAGTCCTTACACCAACATGCAACTACCTAGGTATGGATTAAATCACTCTTATTGGACATATTTATCGTTATTCATATCCCTAATTGTAATTAATGTCCCTAATTAAGGAAAAAAGGACATTTTGAATCTGTCAGTCCGGCTATCTATTTCTCAAATTTTGTGACTATGGTCCAGTCTACCATAGTAAGTTGGGGTACGCAAAATATTTTCAACATCATCACTGAAAATATTATCTTGGAATTTATTTAAGAGATTAAGTGTAAATTTCAACCTTCGATTTGACAATGATTCCCAATTTAATTCATTTAATAGACTGGCTGAACCATTAGTTGAACTGGTGGATCCATTTAATAGACTGGTCTTAATAGTAACGAGGTGATTACAGGTGAGAAAGTTCCTTCTCCGATCGGAGAGGTTGATCTTCAGCTGACTGGGCCACACACGAGAGGCGAGGGGGCTGAGGCGAATCACCGGAAGTGGACAGACAATCCACGACGGGTCTGCGATCCAAACCCATCCGACGTGTTCCACAGCGCACTCGGAAATCACGCACATTCAACTGTCATAGCACCCAGAGTGGCAAGCTGACTGACTGACTCTCCAACAGGGCTCCAGCCGATTCACGGACCCAAATCGGGAGATGCAATACTCTCTCTACGCGCGCCAGGCTGCATGTTTTTTGTAAGAATTCCCAAATTATCTCATCAGTTCGATATTATCCTTTTCCCTCTTTGGGCAGTACAAAGACATTCCGCGCCAATGCGGGCGTTTACTCGGAACCTAAATTGCAATTTTGTACACGAAAACGATAGATGGTAACTAAAAATGAATTTTAGTGAAAAAATTAATCTTCTAACTACAACCATTCACTCATAAATCCAAAATTAACATAAGCAAAAGGTGACGCCCAACGAAAAAGCTACTGTGATAACATTGACGTCATTTTCCTCCCGTCCTTGACTGCTTTTATGGGAAGGGAAGGGAGTGGAGCGGGGTTCTCGGAAGGTCTAATCGCACAGATGCTTTCGCAACTGCTCCGATTGGCAGAGTCAGCTGTGTCCCCCCATTGCGATGAGGCGAAGTAGCTTCGCGGGCTCAGTTGTGATTGGACGAAGTCGTTCTACGCCAGAGGTTGCACCACGCCCACTTTTTCGAAAGGGTTAAAAACATTAGTTTTTTGCCACTATAACTCAAGAAATTATTGACGTATCAAAAAATGGAAAAATACGGGTCTTTATATTTTACAAACTCTTATCAGATTCGGCAATTAAAAAAATATGGTAAACGACCCCATTCCTGTACGTGGCGATTCACAGATACGAGGCAAGAATTGACAAGACATAGAAGTTATGAAAAATGCAAATAAATCTGGTGACCTAACTTCTATTGAATCAAACGCTACTTTTCAATAAAATCGTACGCTTTACGGTACAAACAATTATGCAAACCCAATGCGAAGTCCAACACATTATTTCGCCGTCCTCAAACAAATCCATTTGACATTTCCAGACGCGCTTCGGGAGGTAGAGAAATCGAAATGTGAGAAAATGGAGACAATGCTCATTTAGTTCATAGAAAAGCCCAGGAGCCATTCGATGCCCAACTACTGGCAATGAAGCCAAAAAACACGAAGGGAATCAATTCAAAAAATCAACAAAATCAAAGGCGATGTACGTTTGTCTTAAGTGTTGAATTAATGACCGTTCTACTATGTGAGTACAATGAATTGACTATACAACGACGACAATGAAGTACTTAGGTAGTACCGACACGCTCACGAATCTTGGCTTTGGGCCACGCTGACATTAAACAGGCAGAAAGTTATTTCATAACGGACGAAAGGTCTCAGTGTCTTCTTAATCACCGGATGTCACTTTGCTCCGCAACTTCTTGAGGCTTCACGGGGTCGCACCTGCCTCGCGCCCAACTCCTAAGGTTTCGTCATCACCCTCCGACTTGGCGAAGCACAAGTTCGCCCTGAGAACTTCAGACCACGCCAACATCAAGGGTCAACAATCCTAGGATTGGTTTGACGTAGCCCTCCACTCGATTCTTCTATCGGCCAACCCCTTCACATTGACGTAGTTCCTCTCTTCCTTCGCCAACGTCTTTAAATGTGGCGAAGGATCAATTAAACCTAGACCACAATTATCTGTCATAATAACTCACTATCATGCGAGTGATTAATATCTACTTATCTTACAATTGAGAGCATCACTAGCATTACATGTACACCAAACAAAATCAAATTGTCAGAAAAATAACAAAGCAAAATAGACGAACATATCGAATTATAAAATTTCACCGATAACAATACGAATATTGACAAAAATTAAGATTGGCGATAAAAAATATAAATGCATCGATGAAGGCTGCTATAGACTAAGAACTTGAATATTGCGTAGTATTTTTTCACCCATTTATTTTCTTCACTTCTAAGTCCATTTCTAACTACGATGGTTGTCGCTACTTGGTACCTTTATCCAGTCGGTAGAAACAGAAGAGAGGTTGCGTCTACCAGGCGCGGGTATGTAGTACCTACAAGGATTATTACCTCCACATACTCTACTTGCAATTTGAATCTTCTTACTTCCCCCTCTCCACTCCAGCGTTTCCTCACATCCCTTCATCATTCTTCAATCTACTAATTTGTTTCCGCCGTGTTCATTTCCTGTCCAGATTTCTACATTAATCTATCGGCCTTCTATATCATGTCGCCTTCACTTTCGTGGTCGATACTGTGTCCTTTAATTTGATCAAGGTATTTCATTACCTCCAGGACGCCGTCTTAATACGTGACGGCTGTCAACATGGACTCAAATACCATTACACAGATAAGACACCACAAATGGAATGGAGTCCTCTCCTAAGCAAGAATCGGATACGCATTTATCTGAGAGATTGGGCATTCAAAGGATCAGCAATAATACAGAGAAGATAATGAGGAGATCGAAAAAAATGTAATAATCACCAACTTAGGTCTACGCTACCTTCAATTATCAGGTGCCCCTTCTTGTATTCCTTTCCTCATAAGTTTCCACCACGAATGCAATTATAACAACTTAGGATTCAATGGAAATCTTCTGCCGTTGATGGCACATAATTTTCAAACGAGTGCTCGACAGGCTTTTTAGCAGCATATTACTGATATAACCAAAGGATAAGCATAAGAAAGATAAATGAGTTGCAGTAATAGGCTCATCATCACAAGCAAACTAAAGGTTTCGCAAGAAAATGTAAGCGATCCGAACACGCAACTATATAGCGAAGTAAGATACTTGGATATCATAGCAAGACCCTAGAGAGACTTGGTTCCTGTACGTACTCCCGCAGATATGGCAATTTCACATACCGTAACCTGAACCTAAGGCACACATAATACCAAAGACGGGATTCGAGCCCCGCCACTCTTACGTATGGGACTAATCTAACGCAGTCGACTCGGTTCTCCTGAAACGGGAGAGAGCGATAAAAGCTGTGTGCTACGAAGAGAATACGGGAAGTGAGGGGACCACGCTCGAAATTATCATCGGCAATCATATATGCAGTACAGCAACAAATAAAATAAGTAAATATCGGCCAACGTAACGAAATATTATATTTTATTGCTGTGAGATAAAAATATTTAAGACAACAGGGTTCCAACAACAATGTGTCATGCTTTTAAGGAGGCTCCACCAAATTATGAATTAGATGTCATTTACATGAAAATTTCAGGAGACGTCATTTTTTGGCCCTTCTGTCGATTGGCAATAAAATAATGAGGCCTCTCCATCATATATGTGAAGAAAAAATACGTTGAAAATCAGATATTTCATGTGGTTATACGGCAGAGCATGGCTCTTGCAGTAAAATTTGCAGATTAATAATGTAAGGAGAATTGTCGTTTTGACGAAAAATTAATATAAGACGAGCAATTTTACGTAGAATTTAGCATTGTAGAAAACTACTCGACATACCACACGTGTTTAATTGATATTAATAAATACTTGCTTGAAAAAAGTCAGAAAAGCCTTAGTTACATGCAAGTGGCGCTACAGTATTATGTTATCATTGGAAACGGTACTTGTGACGGAACGTGACTACAAGCTTATTTACGGACTTAATTTAGTAATATACCTTACCAAGGTCCTTCTTATATTTTTTATGCAATTTAAATATTTCATTGGTTATTGACATGGTGTAATACCAATACTCCCACATGGTAGCAGCGTCATTGTTGCCAAACAATTTTTAAAATGTCAATATTAATAAAATTCAAAACAAAGAGTTGTATTTGCAAGGGAATAGTTTAAAACTAAGTATGAAAATATTTACGTCATTTTAGAATAGCTATTAGCGGGATTGAGCATGTATTTTCACTCAGTAAATTAAACGTGGCAACAACACGTCAGTAAAATTCCGCAGTCAAAATGAGAAGAGCTCTTAAAAAATATAATGCATCTACAACGCGCTATATAATAGCATACTCATACAATTATTGTATATACGTTATCACCCTATAGGTGATTTTCCTTATAGGTGTTTTTCTGGATCGGTATTTATTCATAAAATAGCTCTTTTACGAGATTTTGAACCGCGGAGTCACGTAGGAACCTCCTTAAGGACATCCAGGGCAGATACGTCTCAATCCGACAGGCCGAAATCCGAGCATCCAGGATTGTGAAGGAGGAGGAGGAGGAGCGGTTGGGAGAAACGAGAAGGGGAGGGGTGCTGGGCCTCATCAGAAGGGTAGAGGAGAGGAGGCACTTGGGGAGGGAAAGGGTGCGACAAGGTCACCACCCTTGGGGCGCGGTCCTCGGAGAATGAGGGGAAGTGATGATGAAAGAGGGAGGGAGAAGAGAAAGGGGCGAATGGAGAATGAGGAGGACGACGCGAAGGAATCTGAAAACCCACTCGCCCTGAAACATCTTCCCAGATTTAATGACTAATTACTACTTTACATTCATGCCTCACAACCACTTCCTACACCGTTTTCATCAGTTTAAAGACATTCGTAAACTTACACATTGACGCTTTCTCGAAGAACAACCGCAGCAAGTTCACTGCAGGGATAATATTGCAGGATCATGATGTCAGACAGATAGAGGAAAAAATAAATCCAAGATTTAATTTAAGTAAAAGACTGACTATAAATTTCAACACCTACGACATAAAAGCAGGGAAAAATTAGAAAACAGAACGAAGTCACATCCAAATAGCTGAAGAAATGCACCAACACATTACTTGGTGCTTGAATGGTATCCAAAGTTTGATTTACATTTCGTCATGTCCAAAGGATTTCCTTGAAGAGATGGAATATAGGGTTTAATTATCGCCAGTGAAGAGAAAATTCTGGAGAATTGAACGAAAATTGATTTCAACTAAGCCAACGAGACGATGATTATTACTATAGATAAGAATTCATCTAATGAAGTAATTGTGGACAGTTAAAATCTAAAAAAAAGTATAAAAGCATTCAAATTTCTAACGTCACTTTCTGTCCAAATTTACACTTAATTCTTTGAGGCAAACCGCCGCAAGAGCTGGTGGCAGGCAGGGGGTGGTAGGTCACCATACAAGTGAAGTCGCCTTTTCGCTGAAAAAACGGACAACGCCTCTACTGTTGCGGGAAATCTCTCGCGAAACACGACATGGAGGCGATCCACAAACCACAATGGGAAGCTGAGGAGTATTCTCGTCAGAGTCAAGGGTAACTTGAGCCCACAGACTCCCGGCATGTACAGCATTCTACATCTACATAATACCCTGCAAGCCACCATAAAGATGTGTGGCAGGGGGTGAATTCTCACCATGCATGCACTACATATCATGCATAGAAAAGAATTAGTATTGATATACAGTGCTTATCTACACTATTTAAAAAAAGATAAAAATAGCAATGCAAACATGCAAAAACATGTTATTTGGGTTAGCTTCAAGTCCTTATACCAACACGCAGCTACCAATGTTATACATTGCTACACTCGTACTGGATATATTTACCGCTATTCATATCCCTAATAGTACGAGGAAAAAAGGACATTTTGAATCTGTAAGTTGGGCAATCAATTTCTCTAATTTTGTGATGATGGTCCAGTCTACCATAGTAAGTTGGGGTTCGCAAAATATTTTTAACGTCATCACTGAAAATATTATCTCGGCATTTGTTTAAGAGATTAAGTCTAAATTTCAACCTGCAATCTGACAATGATTCCCATTTTAATTCATTTAATAGACTGGTTACGCTAATAAGGTTACCATACCGTCCCTTTACAAATCTTGCCGATCTTCGCTGCACACGTTCAAGTTCATTATTTAGACCGATTTCGTAAGGATCCCATTCACTGGCAACATATTCCAAATGAGGTCTTGCAAGGGAAAAAATTCCGCAGAAGTGGGGGGAAACTTACATAGGAGACACCGGTCGCACTATCGAAACGGAAGAATTGGATGAAATTCTGAGGAGAGAAGCTAGATTCGAGAACAATTGTAATGAGATGCGGGTAAATTCGCTGCTTGAGGCAATGGGATAGGAGAACCTACAAACACGAAGGCAGCAAGGCAGACTATGGCTTTTACAGGGCAAACTTCGACACCGAGATAAGAGCCTCACGCTATGTTGGTATAGACAGGACCACAGGGATAAGAGAGATAAGAGGAATACACAGCACAAATTATGATTTTGAATTTTTTTCAGTTAAGGGTTCGAGCATGCCTGCTCGAAACACAATTGTGTGTTACTCATGTCTGTTATACTTAAATAACTCTTAACACATCTGATGTTAAGGAGATCAGCAAATGTGAGTCCCATACGCAATCAATAGAAATTTCTCCTCAGTCACGTGGTGCAAGTAAACTTCAGTGCATACGGATGTATGGCGATAACTCACCCCCTGCCACATACCCCCTAGGTAGCTTGCGGGGTAGACAGTAGATAATATAGATAAAGCAGAAATCAAGGAGCAGAGGAGATGCATCAGACTGAGGAATCCGCGTCGGCCGAGCACAGCCTCCGTGAGGAGCCAGGGTAATTACCCTTGACGACGCTCAGCAGATCTTTTGGATACGCGGAACGGCTGGAAATCCGATTCGAGAGGAAAAACTTCAAACCGTGACACGCCCTTGGTAATAATGCCCGGCAACTTGCGCTCACGGGAATTTGGGGGTCACGGCGGAAGAGTGAGAAGATCGTTGTCAACCAATCACGAGTCACCCGACGGAAGCCTATATGGTCCCAACAATGTTTAGTGCGAAAGATACGGGATGAAGATAAACCAGAAGAAAACGAAAGCAATGCGGTTTTCAAGAACAAAAATGGCCAGTATAACGATAATTGTAGGAGGTCAGAAGCTAGAGCAGGTGGAGAAGTTTAGCTATCTAAAGCTAGAGCAGGTGCAGAAGTTTAGCTATCTATGTAGCGTGTTGGAAGAAAAAGGGTATAGCAGCATTGAAATGAGAAGGAGAATTGCATTGGAAAAAGAAGCTTTTACTCGTAGGCGTGAGCTAATGACAGGGGCGTTGAGTAGGGAAATGAGGAAAAGTCTAGTGAAAAGTTTAGCATGGAGAGTTGCACTCTATGGGGCGGAAACGTGGGCTTTGCGAAAAGAAGATGAAAATAGACTTAGGGCTTTTGAAATGTGGGTGTGGAGAAGGGTGGAGAAAGTAAAGTGGGTCGAAAGGAAGACGAACGATGAAGTGCTAGAATTGGTAGGAGAGGAAAGAAATTTGATAGATGAAATTAGGGGAAGGCAGAAGGTGTGGATGGAAAAGGTAATAAAAGGGGATGGTGTTTTGAAGGAGGTGATTGAGGGAAGAGCGTTGGGTAAGAGGGGTGGAGAGAGGAGAAGAACGGGTAGCTTGGACGGAATGATGGGAGGTATGAGGGGCTGAAGAGGGACATCGTGTGAAATTAAGGGGGTGGGAAGAATTAAATGTCCACTCAAACCTACCTTCACCGGTAGAATACTTATAATAAATAATAAATGTTTGGTCTCGAGACTCAGCGCCCTAAGGACGTCGACGGCAGAGTCGGCATCTGCCGTTAACGGTGGAAAACCCCAGAAGACTTCATCAAGTGCATTCGTCAGGAAAAGTTCTTTCAGTTCGTCCCCAAGCTTTGTGGAATTGGTCTGCGCCAATTATTATAATTGTCATCCCGGTTTCGTTTAAAAGCAACTAATTGCCACTGCCAGAGTTCTACGAAGGATTTGAACACGATTCTGCAAAACATGAGTGACGGCCTTGCAGAAAGATAAACGAAAATACGCCACGGACCTTTTTCGTGCCCAAGACATCCATTTACGAATGTCGTGACAGGTGCATTGATTAATGCGGCGCATTGACACGTGATGAGGTCGAGGGAGTCGGAAAACGGCCGACCGCTAAGGATATCTGAGGAGAAGGCAAGAAAAGTCACGTATTTGAGATTAAAAGTTCGACATCAAGGATCCACTTTTAGTCTTCCAAAAACGTGTTTGAATTTGACGGTGATTTCGCAACATCTTCTGGGCAAAAGAAATAAAGGTGTGATGGATGATATTATGTGCAATACGGGCATGGCGGTGACACAAATTGGAACGCGATATCTCTGACGCATTCCTTATCTCCAAGATGATCCCAAACATTTCTCTTAGCAAAAAAAAGACTAATTAGCGTATTTGCTCACGTAAGCCGTGCAAGCTAGTGCATCCCGAGCAACCCCAGTATTTACTCAGGTTCGCGAAGGAAAATATAATATTTTCGCCGAAAGACTTAATTTTATCTCCCTCCCTGCCGCTTTTCGTTTCAACCAAAGAGCACATTCTTCGGTAAATATTAACGAAATGGGAATACATTAAATAACAAGAAGTAGGCATCGGGGAAAAAGCGCGCGATGCAAACAATAGCAATTCGAAAATAAAGGGCTTTTTGCAAGAAATTTCGGTGGATTGGTGTAAGCCCCGCACCCCGTTTTGTTCACAGCTGCTTTGGAGAAAAAAGGTGCGCGGCTTACACGAGTAAATGCGGCTTATCCCTATTGGCAAATGAATGCACATGAACTTGGAATTCCCTGGGGTATTATCTCCGATACAAAGGCCTGGTGTTTTCCCGGCGCATAATGCTAGTGAATTCTTCAACGGTTCTCCACCACGGGTCAGGGAAACGGCTAATGCCGACGTTTCGATGGTTAACTCTGCCATCGTCCTCAGGGCGTCGAGAGTCGGGACGGAGTTACACAGCATTTTTTGACCAGTAATAACGATACATAACCTTTATAAATTAACCAACAAATGACAACAACCAACATAACAACTGGTCTATCCCCGTTTTAGGATTTACTCCTCTTCGGGTCGGAGTCAAGTCAAGTCAAGTCAAAAGGTGTTTATTTACCCCAATAACAAATACAATATATATCTCTCATAACAATGTGGCATTTTTTGGTTCCCCCCCCCCTCCCCCCCTCGTTGGACATTACCCCTCGGCGGACTAATTACCCTCCGGACTTAGCCGCAGGACTTACAATTAGCTACGCCTGTCGAGCTAACGACAGGCGGAGCCAACGACGCCAACAATGCCTACGATTCCAAAATGCATCGATTTCGTCTGCTTCGTTCGTCAGCTCCGTTCAGCAGCTCCGTTCAGCAGCTCCGTTCAGCAGCTCCTTTCAGCCGCTCCTTTCCCTCACCAGATGCTCTACCACTTATATAGCCCCCAAAGTGCGGATGAAGACCAGAAGTTAGGCCATCGTACGAGCCGTTATTTAGTGTTCGCCCGCCATAGTGAAAAAAGAGTCCCGGATCAGCCAATCCTAAACTTCCACCTCGCCCCCTTCACATCATGCCACCTTTTCCTCCCCTCAATTTGCACCAATGATATTCCACGTTAAACCCCATTGCACTTTGACCTTCCAGAAAATACCCCCTCCTTACCCCAGAGAATACCTCCCCTCTCACGCCCTCTGTTCCAGTCGAGACGGCGAAGAGACGACATCGAGGCGAGGTGAGAGGAGAGTAGTGTTAGTCGATTCTCCTTTGTGCGCCATGGACTTTCGGTGCAAGTTATTAGTTTTCCCGAAATTGGTGAAGAGTATTTCAATTTTGTTGGTTTGTACCTTGTTGTTTAAATACAGTGTTTGATTAGTTAGATTGTCTTACTTTTGTGTTTTTTTCTATTTCTGACCTCATCTTGCTCACCCGTCTTGGAAAGAATATTTGTCCTTTGGACAAGCGTTTCTCGTGAACTGCTGTTCTTCTTTCGAGAAACGCTGCAACAATAACAAACAATAATGAATAAACAATATTGGGGAGCCCTGTTCTAGGATTTGATTATCCGCTTCAGGGTAATGTTCTATCTGTCTATGGTCTTTTCTATTTTAGCTTTCATCGTTCTTGCTATTCCATGTTTGGTTTACGGGAGTGCCTAATGGTCCGGCATTTGCCCGAAGTGCAGGGAAACCCGTAAAAACCTGCATAGACCGGCATAACAAAATAGTTAACAGTGTAAATATTATAAAGTTTCGATATGTAACAATAACAGATTAAAGATTTTTGAAGATTGACAAATTGTAAATTGCTCGGGTCGGAGAAAAACGTCGGGTATTTATACCCTCTGGTCTTGGCTCAGGTCCCTCCTGATTGGCTCTGCTTAGGTCAATCCTGATTGGCTGTTTCCAATCCATTCTATTTCTTCTCGTATTTTCCGGAGCACAGCCTTCCATACGTTACTAAGGGCGTATCCTGTGTCGCGGTCGAAAATCTTCGCCTACAATCCGATTTCAATCGCCTCCTTGGTTAATCGGTGCCGATACCCGATACATTATCCAATAAATTTTCTCCGATTTCTCCAATTTCATCTGAGTTCGAGACAATCGCGTTTTCCCCGATTCCGGTGGTCCTTACCGAACGAACTTGCAAACGAGGCGAGGCGGTCGTTTAGCATATTTTTATTGCAGAATCTGATAGAGTTTGTAAAATAAAAAGACTATATTTTTCTGTTTTTTGATCCGTCAATTATTTCCCGAGTTATAAGTGGCGAAAAACTTGTTTACAACCCTTTCGTAAAAGTGGGCGTGGTGCAACCTCTGACGTGTATGGACTTCGTCCAATCACAACTGAGCCCGCGAAGCTACTTCGCCTTATCGCAATGGGGGGGACACAGCTGACTCTGCCAATGGGAGTAGTTGCGACAGCATCTGTGCGAGCAGACCTTCCGAGAACCCCCCTCCACTCCCTTCCCATAAGAACAGTCAAGGACGGGAGGAAAGTGGAGTCAATGTTATCACAGCAGCTTTTTCGGTGGGCGTCACCTTTTGCTTATTTTAATTTTTGATTTATGAGTGAATGGTTGTGGTTAGAAGATTAATTTTTTCACTAAAATTCAATTATTCGTTTCCATCTAACAATTTCGTGTACAAAATTGCGATTTCGGTTCCGAGTAAACGCGCCCCCATTGCCTCTCCTTAAGGACTCAAGCGGTCTGGGGTTAGGGGCGGTTGGGAATGACCGTTCCGGAGGATCAGTCACGTGCCGCGCTTCGATCCGCGTGCACAGGCGTCGCCGTGCGGATTCGGAGAAGGAGTGGGGGGATTGGAGATGGGGAGGAGGAGGGAAGAAAGAGGGGAGGTCGGGAAGGTCGTTGCTATGCGATGCCTCGCGAGCGACATCACGCGGCCCTTAGCAGCAGAGGCGGGGTCGCGCCGCCCCCCCCCCCTCCACTCCAGGGCCCTCTTGCATACTCTGGGCCCGATGGAATCATTCGCCGACACGCCTCGTTATGTTTTCTCTGACGAATTCGTGACGGTAATTTAAGGAGGTTCCACCGTGACTCCGCGAGTCAAAATCCCGTGAAAGAGCTATGTTATTTAATGAATAAATACCGATCCAGAAAAACACCTATATGGAAAATCACTTATAGGGTGATAACGCATGCACAATAATTGTATGAGTATGCCATTATTCAGTGCTTTTTAGTTACATTCTATTTTTAAAAGCTCTTTTGACTCAATCTGACTTCGGAACATGATTAACGTGTTGTTGCCACGTTTAATTTATAAGGTGAGAATACATGCTCAACCCTACTATTACGTATTCTAAAATAGGTTAAATATTTTCTAACTTAGTTTTAAACTATTCTCTTGCAAATACAACTCTTCGTTTTGAATGTTATTAATATTGATATTTTTGAAAAATATTTGGCAACAGTGACGCTGCTACCATTTGGAAGCATAGGTATTAATTACACCATGTCAATAACCAATGAACTATTTAAATTACATAAAAAATATAAGAAGTACCTTGCTAAGGTATATTCGTAAATTAAGTTAGTAAATAGGCTCGTAAGCACGTTCCGTCACAAGTACCGTTGCCAATGATAACAAAACACTGTAGCGCCACTTTCATGTAACTAAGGTTTTTATGCTTTTTTTCGAGCAAACGTTTATTAATATCAATTAAACAAGTGTGGTAAGACCAACACCTTTTAACAATGCTAAATTCTACATAAATTTGCGCATCTTATATTAGTTTTTCGTCTAAACGACATTTCTCTTTGCATTATTAATTTACAAATTTTACTGCAATAGCCATGCTCTGCCGTATAACCACATATAAAATATCTGATTTTCAACGTATTTTTTCTTCAAATATATGATGGAGAGGCCTCATTATTTTATTGCCAATCGATAGAAGGGCCTAAAAATGACGTGTCCTGAAATTTTCATGTAAATGACATCTAATTCATAATTTGGTGGAGCCTCCTTAAAAACATGACACATTGTTGTTGGAACCCTGTTGTCTTAAATATTTTCATCTCACGGTAATAAAATATAATATTCCGTTACGTGGGCCGATATTTACTTATTTTATTTGTTTTTGTCTTTCATCTGATTGCCAATGATAATTTCTTCAATATATTCACTAGTCGAGGGGTCGAAAAAAAGCAACTGCATGAATAAAATTCTCTCGAAGGTCTGGGAAAGGCGCAGTTGTGAAGCCTAGGAAGACTAAACTTGCAACAATGAAAAATTAGCGGAGGGAAAAGAGAGCTAAGAAGAGCCAGTCTTCTTCAGACTCCGGGGAAGATCATGGGGAGCGGATGCTTGAAGACAGCGACCTGGACCTATCTTCCGAAGACCGCCCTGACGGCAATGATGCGACTTCGGTGATGGACTATGTTCCGAGGACACGAGTGGAGAAATGTGAATTCAGTGTACAATGTGCCAGACGTAGGCACACACAAGACTGCTCGAGGGAAGAAAAAGAGGCTTATGCGTGTGATTTCTGTAAACAATATCTCTAGCATCGTTTGAGAGCTTATATTTCACCTCCTTTTTACTACCTTTATTTTTTGTAATAGTTTTATCATTTTTCAGCACTTTGAGTTCATTTTTCTTTTTTTTTTAACATTAATATTATGAGGAGCCCACTAGCCCATATTTGGGCCACTTTTTGAAATAATTCCAATTTGACAACTTTTTGAAATAAACTCATCTGAAAAAAGTTGAAGGCTATAAGTATATAACCACCCTATCTTATATATGATATGTTGTAGGTCGAATTACAACATTAACATCGAAATAAATAACTTAAGTTAGCACAGTAGACCTCAAAATAAAACAAGTAGCCCATATTTCGACCACCTAATAAATATATATAAGAGCGTATCATTGGATAGCCTGGGAACTTGCACATCGGAGTAAGGACTTTAAGCTAACCCAACGGACAACATGTCTGTTTGGCTATTTATATTGTTTCCAATGGGGGCGTTTACTCGGAACCAAGATCGCAATTTTTTGCACGAAATCGTTAGATGGAAACGAAAAAATAATTTTAGTGAAAGAATTAATCTTCTAGCCACAACCATTCACTCATACTAAATCAAAAATGAAAATAAGAAAAGGTGACGCCCACCGAAAAAGCTGTTGTGATAACATTGACGTCATTTTCCTCCCGTCCTTGACTGCTCTTATGGGAAGGGAGTGGAGGGGGGTTCTCGGAAGGTCTGTTCACACATCCTGTCGCAATTGCTCCTATTGGCAGAGTCAGCTGTGACCACCCCATTGCGATAAGGTAAAGTACCTTCGCGGGTTTCAGTTGTGATTGGACGAAGTCGATATACTTCAGAGGTTGCACCACGCCCACTTTTCCGAAAGGGTTAAAAAAATCAATTTTTCTCCGCTTATAACTCGAGATTGATGGATCGGAAAACGGAAAAATACGGGTCTTTTTATTTTACAAACTCTATCATATTCGGCAATAAAAAAATATGGTAAACGATCCCATTGCTATGTCTCGACTGGAATGTAGCTACTTATCTTTTTTAAGCGAATTTTGCAATATTTATCGGATGGAACAGAAAGGCGTGGTCCCATTGGCGCCTGTCGTTAAGCTGACGGCGACACCGGGTTTCCCTCCACCCTTACTCCGTTCCCGGAAAACTCCTACCTAGGGCTGTGCGATTTTGAATATCGCGCGACGATATCATTCTGATATCGCGGATTCACCGATATATCGGTTTCGCGATATAAATAGGAAATATCGTGATATGGACATTTCGGGATATCGAAATATCGACACATCGGGATATTGAAATATCGGGATATCGACTTATAATATAATAACTCAAGGCGAAAGAGCATAAAATTTTAGACAATAGAGGTTCTTTTCAATTTTTTGATACGGCCCATATGAGCTGAAATATAACCATTTTTCCTTTGTCGAAGAACGGTGAAAATTTTATAAATTCCGAATTCCGGTTTAACAACAATATGTTTAAAAACAAATTTGAATTTTTCTTGTTGAATTCGAGTTTTCAGTGATGAAATCGCACCATGGCCATTCCATTCCCAGCATCCAAATTTTATGATAAAAAGTTATAGTTAATAACAATGACAAATTAGACAATTTAATATACATAATTAACGATTGAGGAAGAGTAACATTTTTATAAGGAAATAACCGTTTATAGCACTTCAATCCGATCAACCATTACCGAGAAATTGCGCTAAATGGAGATGATATTAAGGGTGACAGAAAAAAACACCGTGATCAGGATATCGTCATACCGGGATATCGACATATCGTGATGTCGGGCTTCGAAATATCGACTCCCGATATCAAGTGCATATCGAGTATCGTCGACGATTTTTCGTGGTATGGCACAGCCCGACTCCTCCTACCTTTACTCCGCCCCCCTTTACCTATCCTGACTGGCGCAAATGGCTGGTCTGCTCTGCCTAACCCAAATAACACCTGAAGGAACTCCCGAACACACACACTCCTCGAGTACAAGTGACGCCCCGGAGTGATGATTCATTCCTCAAAAACGTCAACCTGGATGAAAGTGCGTTCACCTGAATCACTGTCGGATGCAAAAAGCTCACGGCCGATGGTAAATGCAAGGATTTCCCCCCCCCCCCCCCCCCCCCCCCAAGAGTAAGGTAAGGGGGAAGAGGTGAGAATACTATTTTCTTCCGCGCAAAGGACCAAGAGGGTGAGTATCCCGTTTATACCGCAGGAGGGCATGCCGAGCGGCGAAGGAATAGCGGCGCATGGACAGGCCGTTAAAGGCGTCGCACAGTGGTCGGAAATCGAAAATACCTGGCCAAAATTCAAAAAGTGATTATTTCAAGCCAGGAAGCTGAAACTTTGCATTAATATTCTCAAAAGACCTGGTCATGCAATGATGCAAAGCATTTTCCTTAGTACACAACACTTAACAATTAGCATGAGGTCAAAGTTGCACAAATTTCGCAAAAATTGCCTACACTCGATTTTCTCACGAAATCTTCTAAATCAAGCCCTTACCTAAGCATTATGTGTAAAGAATTGGAATAAAAAGTCATTTAGTTAGATGAAACAGTTTTTTGTCTTTGTTTTTATGTAGTCTGCTTACATTTTTGTAATTATTTACCAAAGATATTAAACAAAATGGCAGACCTTAATTTTTGGTCATTTTTTTCATATAGATAGAGAAATAGTTAATTGCATCACCGAGCATCACGAAGTAACTTATATGGGGAAACTCTACAAAGCTTCCACAGTGCGAATCCGATGAGTGATGCTGCGACCGTTTGCGACGCCGAATTTCACATCAGTTTTTCGATCGCGCGGTCGAGTCTGGTTGAACCCGCCTGCGCGGGGAGTAACGTGGCGCGGCAAATGTGTGGACTGGATTGTAGTCGCATCCACTCCGCTTTGGAGATTTTCGAGATACAAACATTGACAAGATCCTCCATGCATTATATTTTGCAGAAATCGCGGAAAAAATTACGCATTTTAACACATGGGGTAAAGGTCTAGGAGGTACTGAAAAACTTCTTTCTTCGGGTGCACCGCGGGAGTTTCTCTTCTTACCAACTTGACATCGCCTACCGACGAATACGTACACTTTTAACGGAGACAGCATGCATACCACACAGGATTATTGTCTCTTCGAGGCCACCAACCCACAGCTGGTGTCGCACGGCTGCAATTCCCCCGCCCCCTGCACTGAGGTTGGGCGTTCGGCGAAGGGTCCGTTTTATGACACCGCGGATCCCTTTACGCTTTTATTTGCGGATATTTTTGGAAAAACGTTCCTAATCTCCAATGAAATGCACCGGAGCGTTCAGTTTCATTTTGGTAGTGGTACGAAGCATTAGATTTTGAAACTTCAGCTCGGATTTCACTCGTGTTGGTGTCAGAATTGGATCTTCCGAAATTCTCTCTACAACTCGTAATGGTGAGGATACATTGCTAACCACTTCAAGATTCCTCACTTTTTCAAGGTATGTGTACTCTATTAGGACAAGCTAATGTCTTTTTAAATATTTTATTTTTAATAACCTTTTTGGCGTTTTTTTAATCTTTAATTTTAGAGGACTCATGTGAAGTTAAACTTCAAAGTCTCCTAGATCATACAGCATTGCGTATCTTGGAATGCATTTCCAGAGATTCAACAACCGCGCAAAATATAAATTGTACATTAATTGGTAAATATGGTTTTGGCGGAAACTCAGGCCATTCCTGGTATAAGCAAAGATGGCATCAAGAATCGATGTCGGATGAATTCTTGTTCATCAGCTCCCTGGTGCCACTGCGTTTAGTGAACGACGAGACAGGTAACAATGACAAAGAATTATAGGTGTTTTCCGCAATCTCTTGTAAAAACATTTAATTATTACTCATAATATTTTCTAATGTTTAAAGACATTTCCTTATACTTTAGGTGCAATTATTTGGATGATTCCTAGGCCATCGTCAACAAGATTCTGCCGCCCCATTCGCCTTCAATGGATCAAAGAGACGAAAGAAGTGGCGAAGGCAGAGGAAATTTATATAAAGAGGCAATGTGATATTTTAAATGCATTCAAATGGAAAAACTACTCCATTAATTTTTCTCTGCTTCTCACCATGATAAACGGAAAGGTAAAACGTTTAAAATTGTCAAAAAACTTCATAATTTAATTTTTATGTGTTAACTAAAAGAAAACGTCCAAATTAGGTATGCAACGCATCGACGGAGAGTGGCAGCATGAAATGCTATATTTGTGGGGAAAAAATTTCAAGTATGAATAAATTTAATGAATTGGCCCAAAGATCAGTTAATAAGGGCACTAACAATTTTGGCATATCTACACTGCATTTTCATATAAGATTTTTTGAGTGTCTGTTGCATGTATCTTATAGCATGGATTTCAAACTCTGGCAGGTAGATAAAAAAGTGAACGAAACATTACTTTCTCATTCAAAAATATTTTATTGCGAAACTCACCCTCAGAACCTTCCAATAGGCACGTGGAGAATACAAAAAAATGCTTAAAGACAGGAAGATTCACCTGCAAAAGTCATTCAAAGAGAAGATGGGGCTAAATGTAGATGTACCTAGACCCGGGTATGGTACTACTGCCAGACGATTCTTTGATAATCCCTCACTATCTTCAGAAATAACAGGTGTGAAAGACATCTAATTTTCTGAATTCTTCATTAGCACCTTCTGATGCTACATTGGAATTTCATTGCTTTAGGTTACCTTTGATTTCTTCTAACAAATTTCTAATTTCATTACAGGAATCGACATAAACTTGATTGACAGATTCTCTGTAATATTACAGGCAATATCAAGTGGCCTGATTTGCATTATCGATTGAAAAAGAAAAATACCTGATATGTTCAGAGTGTGATGGCAGTGAATATTCGGATAGCGATTAGTAGAAATACAAGCAAAAACTGAATTTTGTAGTGCATATTTTGTTACATTTTAAGAAAAAGGATATATACATAATCATGATGAAATAGTGTATTGCAAATTATTTCTCTTCACAGCATTTCTCCCTGGCACTGAATAAAAAATGACACTGACATTTAACATAACAAAAATAATTAAGCATCGGGATCGTAACCCCCCAGAATCCCCGACGGTGTCATAAAACGGACCCTTCGCCGAACGCCCAACCTCAGTGCAGGGGGCGGGGGAATTGCAGCCGTGCGACACCAGCTGTGGGTTGGTGGCCTCGAAGAGACAATAATCCTGTGTGGTATGCATGCTGTCTCCGTTAAAAGTGTACGTATTCGTCGGTAGGCGATGTCAAGTTGGTAAGAAGAGAAACTCCCGCGGTGCACCCGAAGAAAGAAGTTTTTCAGTACCTCCTAGACCTTTACCCCATGTGTTAAAATGCGTAATTTTTTCCGCGATTTCTGCAAAATATAATGCATGGAGGATCTTGTCAATGTTTGTATCTCGAAAATCTCCAAAGCGGAGTGGATGCGACTACAATCCAGTCCACACATTTGCCGCGCCACGTTACTCCCCGCGCAGGCGGGTTCAACCAGACTCGACCGCGCGATCGAAAAACTGATGTGAAATTCGGCGTCGCAAACGGTCGCAGCATCACTCATCGGATTCGCACTGTGGAAGCTTTGTAGAGTTTCCCCATATAAGTTACTTCGTGATGCTCGGTGATGCAATTAACTATTTCTCTATCTATATGAAAAAAATGACCAAAAATTAAGGTCTGCCATTTTGTTTAATATCTTTGGTAAATAATTACAAAAATGTAAGCAGACTACATAAAAACAAAGACAAAAAACTGTTTCATCTAACTAAATGACTTTTTATTCCAATTCTTTACACATAATGCTTAGGTAAGGGCTTGATTTAGAAGATTTCGTGAGAAAATCGAGTGTAGGCAATTTTTGCGAAATTTGTGCAACTTTGACCTCATGCTAATTGTTAAGTGTTGTGTACTAAGGAAAATGCTTTGCATCATTGCATGACCAGGTCTTTTGAGAATATTAATGCAAAGTTTCAGCTTCCTGGCTTGAAAAAATCACTTTTTGAATTTTGGCCAGGTATTTTCGATTTCCGACCACTGTGCGTCGCCGCGAAATGACGCACCGTCGATGAAGCGAGGCCGTTACAGCAGAGGGAGCCATAAATCCTTAATGCAAGGCGAGAGACGGGAGGGGAGACGATGAACAAAACGCCCTCGACGCGGAGAGAGCGAGATGACGAGGGGTTGTTCTCGAGGAAAACGAAACGAGGGAGGGCGTGATTGTTGTGAAAGTGCGGAGAGCGACTTAACAGAGACGCAGGAGATGCTGCATGTTCCCACGATAAGGAGTTCGGCTCCATTGCAGTCGCAATGCGGTCGTGTACCATATTTTTTTATTGCAGAATCTGACAGAGTTTGTAAAATAATGAGACCCGTATTTATCCGTTTTTTTAACCGTCGATTATTTCTCGAGTTATAAGCGGCGAAAAACTGATGTTTTTAACCCTTTCGGAAAAGTGGGCGTGGTGCAACCTCTGACGTATATCGACTTCGTCCAATCACAACTGAGCCCGCGATGTTACTTTGCCTTATCGCAATTGGGGGGGACACATCTGCCTCTGCCAATAGGAGCGATTGCGACAGGATGTGTGCGAGCAGACCTTCCGAGAACCCCCCTCCACTCCCTTCCCTTCCTCGAAAATCAGTCACGGACGAGAGGAAAATGACGTCAATGTTATCAAAGCACATTTTTCGGTGGGCGTCACCTTTTGGATAATTTAATTTTTGGATTGAGTGAATGCTTGTGGTTAGAAGATTAATTTTTTTCACTAAAATTCTTTTTTCGTCTCCATCTTAACAATTTTGTGCAAAAATTGCGATTTCGGTTCCGAGTAAACGCCCACATTGCCCATCCCCGAGGTCATGTAGCAGGGATCCATAGGTCACAGGCCACGAGAGAAATAAGGGAAAGGGAAAAACGAACAAATACGCGCTTCGGCGTTTCGCAACTCGGGTTTCTCGGCGAATAGTTCAAACAAATTGTTCTCTGGTTTCACGCCGGGTGACATCGTTAGTGGGCACCAAAATCTCGATGACTGAGACATCTATTAGAGTGTATATTTGTATCTACCAACTACCCTACAAGCAATCTCTAGGGTGTGTGGCAGGGGAATGATTCTGAGAAGTTTAAGGTGACTCCACCGAATTATGGAGTAGATGTCATTTTCGTGAAAATTTCAGGACAGATCAGTTTTTGGCCCTTCTATCGATTGGCAATAAAATAATGATTCCTTCCATCATATATTTGAAGAAAAAAGACGTTGAAAATCAGCTATTTTATGCGTGGTTATACGGCAGAGCATGGCTGTTGCAGCAAAATTAATAATGTAAATAGAAATGTCGTTTTGACGAAAAACATATAAGATGCGCAATTTTATGCACAATTTAGCATTGTAAAAAAGTGCTCGCCTTTCCACACTTGTTTAATTGATATTAATAAATGATTGCTCGAAAAAAAGAAGAAAATCCTTAGTTACATGAAAATGGCGGTATTTTACGTTGTTATCATTGGCAACGGTACTTGTGACGGAACGTACATACAATCCTTATTACTAATTAAATTTAAGAATATACCTTACCAAGGTACTTCTTATATTTTTTATGTAATTTAAATAGTTCATTGGTTATTGACATGGTGTAATTAATACCAATGCTTCCAAATGGTAGCAGCGTCATTGTTGCCAAACAATATTCAAAAATATCAATAATAATAAAATTCAAAACATAGAGTTGTATTACAAGGCAAAAGTTTAAAACTAAATAAGAAAATATTTAACCTATTTTAGAATTCGTATTAGTGGGATTGAGCATGTATTTTCACTCTGTAAATTAAACGTGGCAACAACACGTCAGTCATGTTCCGAAGTCAAAATGAGTTAAAAGAGTTCTTTTTGTGGAAAATTGCCAGTCTTTTTTTTCCCTATGATATTCCAGCAAATCAAGTCTGAAACAACTACCTTTAGAGTCAAAAGAGCTTGTAAAAAATAGAATGCAACTACAACGCGCCATGTAATAGCATACTCATGCAATTATTGTGTATGAGTTATCGCACTATACATGATTTTCCATATAGGTGTTTTTCTGGATCGGTATTTATTCATTAAATAAAATAGCTCTTTTGCGGGATAATGAATCGCGGAGTCGCGGTGGAACCTCCTTAAGACTGATAGGCAAACACATTTCTTCTTTATATTATTGCGCACTGGTTCGGATCCGGTTAGTCCGATCCTCCTCTTCAATGTCTCCTCATATTTTTCACAGCTCCGCCGTGACCTTCGTATTTATTTCGCTCCCGTTTTCCAAGCACTGCTTAGATTGACTCAGCCATCGGAACGTTATCGCCCATACACGATACCAGACATAAAATTTTACTTTCACTTGTTAACCGTTCTCTTGTAGAGGCATGGCATAGCGGCAGGCGACGATGGGTGACCGGACGTCAAAAGGAAAAATAAGGGTGGTGCACGTCGCACTCGTGAGTGCACCACACGTGGTGTACGGATGTCCTTCGCCAGATTCCAGTTAACAGCGTAGGGAAACATTGCGGCGGCCTCGATGCCGCGAAACAGCTGAATGACGAAATCTTTGAAGGGAACGCGGTAAGAGGTGCGGGAAAAAATCGCACGCCCCTGAAAGAGGGTGCAACACTCCTGCAGTGTCTCATTTCCACGGAGGAAGTTAGTGCAAGCAACAGCCGCGACACGGAAATGTCGCTGAAATGTATGCCACGACCCATTTCAAGAAATTTAATCCGTCCCAAGCATTCTGCACGAAAGTATAGCTGACGATCGTAACAGCAGGCAAACCATTTTTATGGATTGAAGAATTGTTGATAGAGGTACAATTCATAAACCTTCTAATGATGAGAAATCGTTTAGTGATAATCGGATCAAGGGTAGCAACGGGGGCGTTTACTCGGAACCGAAATCGCAATTTCGTACTCGAAATCGTTAGATGGAAACGAAAAATGAGTTATAGTGAAAAAATTAATCTTCTAACCACAAGCATTCTCTCATAAATCAAAAATTAAAACAAGCAAAAGGTGACGCCCACCAAAAAATCATCTGCTTTGATAACAATGACGTCATCCACCTCCCGTCCTTGAATGCTCTTAGGGGAAGGGAATGGAGTGGAGGGGGGTTCTCGGAAAGTCTGCTCTATCAGATCCTGCTGCAATCGGCCCCATTGGGAGAGCCAGCTGTGTCCCCCCCTTTGCGATAAGGCCAAGTAGCTTCGCGGGCTCAGTTGTGATTGGACGATATAGGTCAGAGGTTGCACCTCGCCCACTTTTCCGAAAGGGTTAAAAACATCAGTTTTTCGCCGCTTTTTACTCGAGAAATAACTGACAAATCTGACAAATCAAAAAAACGGAAAAATACGGGTCTTTTTATTTTACAAACTCTATCACATTCGGCAATTAAAAAAATATGGCAAACGACCCCATTGGGATCACGCATCTCAACACCTCACCAATTGCGAACCAATGCACGTTCACAACCTGAAGTCACATACTTCCCTAGAACAAACGTCACTGCTGTCTCCAATTCGCAAGTAACGAAGGGAGAACGAACTCACTTATATCGCGTCTTCACTTGCAAGAATCGATAGTCGCAACTGAAAAGAAACGTAGCGTAGTAGAACGAACGCAAGGAAGATGAGTGGGGAAAGTGGTGAGAGAAAATGGAATTTTTAACGACACACGCCTCAAAAGATACATTTATTCCATGAGCCAATTGCTCGCCCGCCTTCTTCTTCCGAAAATCTCGCCAAGGCAAAAGATACAAGGACGGCCGGAGCTTCCAATTCCCAGCAACGCACGGTCACACCAAATTGTAATGTGCAATTTCGGAATCTTAAATATTTTACCCGCCTCTCGCTCACTAATATTTTTAATTCTCTCCATTCCTGAAGTTTTAATGACTTCGCAAGCGACGCTCTCACGACTGGTGGTCCGAGTCGACTAATCTGCCTCTGCATGCGCTCAACTAATTGAGGCGAACTTCCCACGTTCCGCTGATGTATGCCCACGTTGCTAATTACCCCCCACGAGATGAAAATGCATTCCCACGTGGGTGACGGCGTCGCTCAAAACATCACGTGACCCACGGGCAAGGCCATAAATGTATTACCTGCTGGAATTGCTTGACGTCACGACACCGAGGCTCTCGTTAAAACAACGAGATATAATTTGAATAGAATGTAATTGAATTGTAAATAAGCATATTATAACTATATGTCACCATTAGATGCTCAACGCCTAGATATTCAGCGAAGTGCCAGAATAAGTCACTGATTGACTTGATTTAAGGAATGCTTAAGAATACTCATTGCTACTGTGTGTAAAGTTGGTAAAGGTGGAAATAAAAATAGCGATTGAGAGAGAGTACAGAAAAAGGACATAAAAGATACAATTCATAGGCTGTGTCGAGAGGAACACATTCCACTCACAAGAGGATTTTTGGACCATGGAAAGAAGACTAAAATAATGACGGGGAAAGTACTTTTGAAAGAAAAATATGCCACCCAATTTATGCAAGGACACCTGCGCGCACATAAATGATAAAAATACCCAAGTAATCTCGAACGGTACTTGCTCTATAAATAATTACTCGCCAGAGCACAGATCGTTTACAGAAAGGTCTGCGGGATAACCGCAGAGGTAACAGTAGCAGTGGACACAAAGCCAATCGTAATGAGAGAAAAACGAGGCAGAAATATTCCGAAACGAGAGGAGATAGTAGAGAGCATTAAAACTGGACAATTACAGCGCGGAATTTAACTGACGCACAACGACTCATATAAAAGAATATGAAGTTGGGTCAGAGATTCGCCAAAACATGCTAGCGCAGCTGTTTCAAATTGATAAAGCCAAATTAAAAAGTAGCATAGGATATTCGCATTCATTACACGCTTCCACAACAGGGGAAAATCTTCATTTAGGAGAAACAACAGGAATGAAAAGATTTTGAACCAAGTTTTTGCCTCCGAGGGAAAGCTACCAGCGCAAATAACGCAATCAACTAGGCGAAAATAATTGAGGAAATTGTTTCTGGCTTGACCTTGTGGAAATTATCCATTATGGATAAATTGAAGACACGCTCGCTAAATTCCACTGATCATTAATTGACCAGACCCAGGTTTCGAATAGTGATGGAAAAATCGATTTCGATTAAAATCGAAAATCGAGTTTTAATAGTCAAAGATCTAAGAAATCGAGATCGAGCCATGATCTTCGAGTTTCGATCCAAACCCGATTTTTCAACTTCGATCTTGGCCATTTCGTTTGATCTCAGCAGCGCGTAGTAGTCAGTAGAGGTCCTCGATGAACTGCCACTGAGGTCACTCCTTGTTACAAGTAGATGCCAGTAGAAGTTAGGCAATACCTCAACAGGCCACCCGTCGATAGGAAAGTCAACCCCAATCCTCTGAATGTCTGGGAGAAGATAAAGGGTGAATACCCCAACACGTAGCGTTTCGCGATCAGAGTGCTGAGTATGATAACGCCATCCGTCCCATGTGAAAGACTTTTCTCTAAGACTGGTAAAATAGGAAAGGCTCGCCCTAGATCAACAAGAAAGCATCTCAATCAGTTGATCTTTCCTAAAAATTTTAGTGAAGCCGAATGGTTTCAAGCGGTGATCCACATTACAATAAATTGTAAATTTTTACGACTAATAATTCAAGAATGCTTTCTAAGTACATTTTTAGGTATTTTTTATATTATTCAAATATGTATTATGAGCGTTTTTCAAATGAATAATAAACATGTTTTAGTACCAACTGCATTTCTTTCAAAAATGAACCGTAGATTTTCCGATTAATCGATCTTTTATTCAAATTTCGATTTTTGCTGAAAAGTCGAGCTTTTCATTTCGATTAAGAATCGATTGCTCGAAAAATCGATTTTGACCGACATTGTTCCATCACAAGTTTCGACGGGTGTCGTCTTCACCTAAGAGGATACGACTCTCTAGATGGCTCGAGAAGAAAATAAGGCGAAAATATTTTACTAGAGAAGGCAAGAGACAGCGCCGCAGCATTCGTCTAAACTAAATAAGTAAATCCAACGAAAGGTGCTAAAATTCCAGTTTTGGCTAACATCGTTTCTGTAACTAGGCTGATATCCATGGTTCAACTAATCCAAGAAAAAACTTAAATACAGGAAGTAGATGAGTTAAAACAAGTTACTATTTGCAACCGAACATGTGGCTTAGTGGGGAGAGCGCTGACCTACTGACCGAGGGCCAAGGGTTCAAATCCCGGGAAAGAGCCTTTCTGGAAACCCACACCTAAAATCCTCGCGATTCGATTTTCTGTGAACTTTGTAGGAAATCGCAGATGTCCCAGAGAAAGGAACTGGTCCCCCTGCCCTCAATGCATGAATTTCACACGCCATTGGTTTAATACGGGGTGAGATCAACCCTCACCTATCAAAGATCTACGGGTTGAAGAAAACAACCACCCAGTCGCAACAAAAATATAATCGAATGCCAAATGACTAGCTGTATCTAGCTACATGATATCCAAACGGAACGAGTACTTCTACTTTGCAAACCGACGCCAAGGATGATGGCAGGGGGTGAACCATCACCACGCACACATTTCAGAGAGAACACTTCTACATCAAGACATCTACATAATACCCTGCAAGCCACCATAAAGGTGTGTGGCAGGGGGTGAATTCTCACCAAACGTACACTACAAATCATTAATAAAAAAGGATTAGTATTTATAAACTTCTAAACTTCACTATTTAAAAAAGATAAAAATAGCAAAGCAAACATGCAATATAATGCTGTTAGTTGGGTTAGCTTCAAGTGCTTATACCAACATGCTGCTACCGATGTTATCCATTGCTACAGTCGTACTGGATATATCTACCGTTATTCATAACCCTAATTGTACGAGGAAAAAAGGAAATTTTGAATCTGTCAGTTCGGCAATCAATTTCTCTAATTTTGTGACTATGGTCCAGTCTACCAGAGTAAGTTGGGCTCGCACAATACTTTTAACATCATCACTGAAAATATGGTCTTAGAATTAGTTTAAAAGATTAAGTCTAAATTTCAACCTGCGAACTGACAAAGATTCCCATTTCAATTCATTTAATAGACTGGTTACGCTAATCAGGTTATCGTACCGTCCCTTTACAAATCTTGCCGATCTTCGCTGCACACGTTCAAGTTCATTATTTAGACCGATTTCGTATGTATCCCATACACTTTCAGCATATTCCAAATGAGGTCTAACAAGGGAAAAGCAGTTGATTTCTCGTACATAATCGTCACATTTACCCAGTACTCTTTTGATGAATCCCAGTTTACGATTCCCTTGACCCATTATTTCACGTAAATGTTTAGCCCAGGAAAGATCATGTGTCAGTCTTATTCCAAGATATTTTATGGATTCACTTACTGCCATCCAGACTTGCAAGTAAATACTACCCAGTTTGAACACTACTTACATGGAGCCAAGAGTCACAATACTTATAACCTGAGCCAAATATGAAGAGACACTGATTAATTGATAGATAACACAGTGATACCTCGGCTAACGTGTAACCCGGCTAACGAAGATATTTTTCGCTGTTTTTCGGTCTTGGCTGAGGAATCTGGATTCGGGCAACAGACGCATCAGTGGAAGCACACGCTCACACAGCACGCAGCCGCGAAGGGCGCTGAATGTTCGCACCAATCGTCTTTTGAATCACTGTCACTTGAGTCACTTCGAGCGCGCTTTTTACTATTCCATACAACTTGTTATCTTTAAATTGCACGCTGCATCTAGAATGAATCAAACGATTTCCTACAGATACCTTACGGAAAGCTCGTTTCTGTTAACGAAGATTTCGGCGAGTCAATGCGATTCCAGAACAAGTAGGGTGGTTTCCTTCATCAAAGAAAACAGAGTTCATTACTTGCGATTCGTGCCCTGCCATAAATGTATTTATTTTACGCAAGAAGTTTGGACTTAGAAATCCCAGTTTACAAGAGAATTAAAAGTTAATTTTCAGATCATTTGAAAAAGCACTGAAATGGCGGGGTGCGCTGCCTTCTTGCTGACGTAACAGGTATATAGTTACCGTTGCGAGGCATAGGAAAATTCGTCTCCTGAACTTACCGTTGTATTTCAGGGCCCCTCGGCTCTAGTGAATATTTATTAGTATTAGCCTGTGAAAACTATCAACTCTAGAAAGGTCTTCTCTGCTAAATATTGTATTATTAGTCGTTTTATAGGCTCAAGGACGTCCTGCTCGTGGTGTCTTCTGCTCCGACGAAGCATGGCGTGAAGGTCGTGCGGCGATGGGCGAACTACACGGTATGCTTGTCGAAGGAATACTAACTGATTTTAAATGAATCAACTGCATAAGTAATGTTAAATACATAAATAAAAGTTAATTATAACATATTAACGGAATGAATATGCCTCCGATACTTGTTCATGAGCTTTAACAGAGTGTAGCGTGTACTTGGAAGCGTCCGCAGCACTACCTTGTGGTAGGTAGAGGAGATAGTTTGACGTCACACGTAGGATTAACCGGCATGCAATAGTTTGCCGTCGCGTTCTCGCGCCATTAATTTTTTTCACTTTTTAATTAATGAGAAACAATACTTAGTGTCATTTAAAAATCGAACGGCTTAGAATGCGCACTCCAGAAATTATAAACTTTCGATCAAGACAATAAAAAAATAATAGGAAACTACCCTATTATCTGCGTTAACCGAAGTATCACTGTTCAAAGTAATATGATTGCCTTTAATCAAGCAGTCAATTCTGTAAATAAATTTAATCACGACATTAAATTTCTTGGAGCATGCATGAGTTTGTGGTGATCAAGCAGGGACGATAAACGAGTTGACGGGAGAACTAGTCGTCTACGGGAATCGAATGGAGAGAGCGAGAGAGAAATAAAAGGGACTTGGAGCAAAGCGAAGACGGGGGGAAGCGACATTAAAGGAGTTGGAGGAGTGGATAACTGGAGGGCAGGGCAGCCGGAGGAGGCAGCCTCCCACCATATCGATCCTGACCCCTGCCATTGCTCAGGACAGGATTAAACGGAAGAATTATCGAATCGCAGCCGAGCCACCCACAGCGCGCTTCCTTCAGAATTCACCGCCCCGACACCAAGGGCGCCAAAGATATCGCCGCTTCCGCCGCAGGCCATCCCCGATATCGATAGGGATAAACGATGGGAAGTTCGATACGATATAATGACCCGCAACCCCTAACTCAACACACAATCTCCGATATCCATTTTTAAAAACGATGGGAACTTCGATACGATATAATGACCCGCAACTCGTAACTCAACACACGATCTCCGATATCCATTTTTAAAAACGATGGGAATTCGTAGAGAGAGGAAATGGCCAGGAGTTAGCAGTTCTCCGGATTCTCCAGAGGCAAACGAGAAGCTGGAAACGTTAAGTGCCCGATGCCCCTGGAGAGAATTCAAGCAAAGGGAATTCAAAAAAGCAGTCAAGTAATCGAGGAATAAGTGAGGTAGTCCATTGCGTGCTGTGTCTCGCGAACGTTGCTGTGGTCGAGCAATTAATGAATTGCGGCCATGAACAACTCATGTTCACACAAATTCAACAGAGTTAGAACCCGGAGATCTAAGATGGATATGATGATGAAATGAGCGACATGAGCAGCGCCACGAAAGTAGTTTCACCACTTACATCGGTGATTACCTTCCAAGCAGCGTTTTGACACCTCGGGACCCTGGGCCACCAGGCGGGACTCTCTGTGGTGCCCGGTTGAGCCATTACCATCGTCTTTTGCATCGTAGCAAGCATTAAACACTGTTTGTTAAATATTTCCGGTTGTATCATTGCGTAAACTCATTCACATATCTTTTTATATTAAGTTGTTGTTATTTAGCGCCAAATGAAGAATCTTACCCTTCTCTATGGCTCATGGTTACAAGATCTCTTGTCAGTTCTTATTTAAAAGAAACTGTTTCCTAGTTCAGTTATTATTCAGTTCAAATCCGGACCGTCGAACTTTCAACAGAATGAGAATGGAGTAAGTCGATGATATAAATACCTACGGTGTCACTACTTGAAACATCACTCTGACAATAAGAGGAATGGGAATTGCGTCTTTCCGAAGACGCGGGCACGACAGCACGACAGACGGGAACCAACGGCAGGGAAGGTGTTCCGTCCTGGCCCACAGGCGACCGAGAAAAATGGAAAGGAGGACGAAGACGCAGAGAACGGCCGAGAAGAGGGAAAACGAGGGCGGATCCATTCGTAGAGAAGTGCGACTGAGACGACGTCGCCGCAGACGTCTGTCGCAAAAGGATTACTCCCCGCGTCTTAGAGAGAGCGGCACTTCGTGCACAAACAGAAAAAGTCGACTTTTTTACACCAGGGAAGGGCGCCTACCATCGAGGCCAATCCTTCCGGAAAAAAGAAGCCAACAAAGAATGCAGATGCAGGAGGCTGAAGTTATTTCCACCAGTGATAAATTCTCTTTCGGTTAAATTTATCAGTTTCCGGAAACAGAAGTGACTGACTTTTCCCTTCTGGACCTCATTTGGAATATGCTGCCAGTGTATGGGATCCCTACGAAATCGGTCTAAATAACGAACTTGAACGTGTGCAGCGAAGATCGGCAAGATTCGTAAGGGACGATACGATAACTTTATTAGCGTAACCAGTCTATTAAATTAATTAAAATGGGAATCATTGTCAGATCGAGGGATAAAATTTAGACTTAATCGCTTAAATTAATTCCAAGATAATATTTTCGGTGGTGATGTTAAAAATTAAAATTTAAAAAATGATGTTTTGCGATCCCCAACTTACTATGGTAGACTGGACCATGTTCACAAAATTAGAGAAATTGATTGCCGAACTGACAGATTCAAAATGTCCTTTTTTCCTCGTAGAATTAGCGATATTAATAAGGGTAAATATGTCCAATACGAGGGAATCAATGCATAGCATAGGTAGTTGCATGTTGGTGTAAGGACTAGAAGCTAACACAAATAACAGCATGTTTCTGCATGTTTGCTATGCTTTTTTTATCTTTTTTTAAATAGTGAAGTTTAAAACAGTATATAAATACTAATCCTTTTTTATGCATGAATAGTAGTGCATGTTTGGTGAGAATTCACCCCCTGCCACACACCTTTATGGTGGCTTGCAGGGTATTATGCAGATGTAGATGAACTCGCATTAAGGGAACGATTTCGTAGCAGTGAATAGAATAAAACCGGACCGCTGAGCTACTTGACATCTATGTTATTGCCTTTTAACCCACATGCAATGAAAGGCAGGCTTAATTTCATAGAAATATCTTCTCAAGGATGATTATTTGGGTTAGGTTGACTACCACCACAGTTATACATAATCGTTCCGATATGAAATATCGAGTGATGGTAGCACTATGGAAAAAACAGGAGAGTGGACGGGAGACATGGAAGAGGTCACGTGATTCCGGGCAGAGAGAGGAAGGAAAGCGAAACAGCAGGAAGAAGTTGGCGTCAAATGGGGAAGTCAGAGCGATCTACGAGAAAAAACAGTGAGAAGCGAAGGAGCGACGAAGTAAGAACACAGGAGGCTCTCGACGAAGAGAAAAGGGGGTGATTTGCAAGAACGCCGTAGATTTAACGATTAAATGAAGATATAAATACAGGAAAAATCTGGGAAGGTGTCAATAAATGATCCATCAACACTGTAAATACACAATACTGATACTAAAAGCCATAGAAGAGGTGGCTTGAAATGACTGACTAGTGCGTAAGAAAATTAGTAGAGACAAGTGAAAAGCGGAGTAGTGAAGACAATTGAGGCTAACATGGAAATGCCAATCCTCACGATGATGTAAGTGCCTTGCAACACCTCACTAGCGAAACTACGTGAAGAATAGACGGAGGAAGTGATTCCCAAAGCCGTACGCTTACAGGACGGAGAGGAAAGAGTGCGGTGTGCGAAAAGGGTTACCCTGAAAGGTTCCCTGCTTTGGGAAATTCTTCCTCCATCATTGCTGCACTCCTACATACGTCGTCCTTCTCTTATTATTGTCAGTGTGGATTAGAATTTGAGCAAGTTTGCCTCGAGTGCCGCCACGGGTAATCACCACGAAAACTCTTCGATCTGAGACGAACTGATTCAGAGGTTCTTTCTCCCATGCACTCATAAAAGCTGTAACGGAACATTTGCCTCAAATTCAGCAACACCAGAACGCAATTCGAGAGCCGCCAACAGTTTCTCATTCCGTCGAGGGAGGCGAATACACGGATTTGTTTTTTTTCGCGGAGGAAAAAAATCCCCGGATGGTTGCGGCCGAGAGGAGTGCTCTCCACCCCTGCCATCATTTGGGGCGGATCTCAATTGCCGCGATTAGCGAGAGCCATTCACACGTCGGAACCTACCTACCCCCAACGGAGGGATAAGCGATCCGAGAGTGGTCCCTCACCCGCCGGAGAACAAGGGAGGGAGAGAAACAATGGCGAGGCAAGCGGTTAACAGCAATGAATGAATCCACGAGCCATTTCCACGGTCGAGGAGAGAGCACTTCATTTCCGAGCGATTGAGGAAAGATTTTCGCTCGCCAGGATATTCGCGAGAGGCCAAACAAAAGGACGACAACCCTGGGATCACTATTCGTAAATGGAGCGCGGAAATTTCTCGTTGAGGGACATCCCATGATGAGTAACACCCATGAGCCCTTACCCATTTATTAAGCACCTATACTAGCGAATGACCGCGAGAACGATCAAAGGCGACAATAAACGAAAAATAATGTTCGTTTTCTATTGCCACGAGAGTGAGGAGAAGCTCTTCCTTGCACAAAAATTGTGACCTTTCACGAGGAAATTGAACTCCAATGCTCGCTCCAATGCAAACTCTAAACATACAAACAAAAATAAAGCCCAACGCACAGCCATAGCTCCGTGAACTCCAAAGCGAAGTTATTTTTGATTGCCAGGAAAGGCCACTCCTCAAAATAATTAGCAGTTTTCCCATCACAAAATCTCATGTCAGACAAGGCTAGCGACACGAACCATTTGGGATAGAATGGACCCGAAATGACGCTGGCGGATACGGTCTCCAGGCATACCAGACCACATGGATTGATTGCTCAGGACAGATATGAAATTCCGGTGGATTCTCCTCCTACGAGTCATCGCTAGCGTTCACCAGAGTAGGTGATGGATTGTCAAAATATATCTCTAGTCACTCAACGCCAGGAAATAAACAACAAAACCCGTCGCTCTGCAGGACAACAAAGCCTTTCCAACACTGCAAAAAGATCGATGCACATTGATGGGTAAAATTAACATGTTTAGATAGAGCTTCAACTTTGACCGTTTAATGTCCGATTCAACATTCAGGCATATCTTCGACTGAACATTTTGAGGTCCATGAGAAGCAGCCTCATTAGAAGGGGCATTAGAAAACTGTTCACGTTTGTAAAAAGCATCACCATCTGAGATAAGTGATCACCACTTTTTATGCAACGGATAAGATTTCTTTGCCACTGTTTATCAACGCCAAATAACGACCAATCCCAAGTACAATATTCACTTTCCAACATGTCTCTGGCTTTAAATCCTAAATTTCAAACTCTGGCCCTGCAAATATGTATATCCGATTGCCTGGCGACGACAGCGAAAAACACCTGCCACCGCTGAATCAAGGCTGAGAACCGAATGCAAGCCACCAATGGCTCACAAGTTGGGCGTGTTCCATCCCAGCACCAGGACGGCGAAACTCATCACACGGCGAGGCGATACTCCCGTGGAAATTGGCGGTGGACGACTATGGGGGCTAGCGGGGCCGCTATTTCCGCCCTCCCGGCGGCGATCCCCCTCGTGGCCCCCCAGGGCCCGAAACCCCTCCCTCCCTCTAAACCGGAGCACTCCACCACCCCCGGGTCATTTTACGACGGCCCGACTTCGCTTGTCTCCACCAATAGTGAGGCCACACAATTAACTTTTTCACTCCACTTCCCTTTCGGCGGAACCCTGTTCGCACGACGCATTGCAAACGAGGGTGCATGTCACGTAATACTCTGCGAGTCACCGCGAGGGTGTGTGGCAGGGAGTGAAGATCACCACTGCTGCCATGCAACTAAGAGCTACATTGTCACTGCTTCATGAAAACGTGTTAGATATAAGATTCACGTGTTGCTACATGGCCAGTATCTGTATAGTAATGAAGTGATTCATAATTAGGAAGGCATTTCTCTACAAATATATTTAGTACCACGCAATATTTCACCTTCCTATCCCTTTACTACGCTGTATATTATGTTCTCTTATGGTACGCGGGGAAATTTTTAATATATCGAAACGACAATCTCTGTAATCTTATTCATCCGATCAAATCTACTATTAATCTAATTTGTACGATTGACTTCCGGGTCACATTTCGGCCAACAAATAAAGACGAAATGACAACATCTGGAAGATACGCAGCATGCACCGTCCAATTGGCAGAATCAAACAACCCCAACTCCATCTTGCATGGTGAAATGGGAGAGAAAGGCATCGCCAATGAAATGTTGCCAACGATTGAATAGGTTTGACAGGGGTTTATTTTTCATTGGCATTGCGTCACATAAGGACACAACTCTTCCCTTTCAGGTAAGCCCATCTTCTAGTGGTACACTTCTGAAACCGTCAACTTCGCTCCACTTAGACCTACCGCTGCTGACACGCCTCCTCGCATCTTGCTCGGCACACCCATCCCAAGACTTGCTGCTACCCTTCAGGTATTTCTTTCTCCACTTTCACCGATAATGGGGTCGTTTACCATATTTTTTTATCATATTTATTTGTTATTTTATCATATTTATTTGTTTACCATATTTGTTTGCCGAATATGATAGAGTTTGTAAAACAAAAAGACCCGAATTTTCCGTTGTTTTGATCCGTCAATTATTTCTCGAGTTATAAGCGATCAAAAACTGATGTTTTTAACTCTTTCGTAAAAGTGGGCGTGGTGCAACCTCTGACGTATATCGACTTCGTCCAATCACAACTGAGCCCGCGAAGCTACCTTGCCCTATCGCAATGGGGGGTACACAGCTGGGTCTCCCAATGGGAGCGATTGCGACAGGATCTGTGTGAGCAGACCTTCCGAGAACCCCCCTCCACTCCCTTCCCTTCCCCGAAAGCAGTCAAGGACGTGAGGAAAATGACGTCAATGTTATCACAGCAGATTTTTCGGTGGTCGTCACCTTTTGCTTATTTTAGTTTTTGATTTATAAGGGAGTGGTTGCGGTTAGGAGATTAATTGTTCACTAAAATTCATTCTTCTTTTCCATCTAACGATTTCGTGTACAAAATTGCGATTTCGGTTCCGATTAAACCTATCTAATAGTCTCAATCTACTCATTCCACACACTGTTCATTTGCATGCATTAATATTTCTCAACACGTCACTCACACCATCTCCTAACATAACCAAATCGAATCAGGTCCTTTCACGCGCGACTATCTCTTCAGCATTCCAAATCATTCCTCACAACAAACCTCCCCCATTACTGTCCAAAAACTTCTCAGGCGTCTCAAAATGAATGCGATACATGCCCTGGGACCCCCACGTTTTACTCCCTCCACTAATGAAGTGCTTACGAGTTTCCTTGAGTGCAATACAATATGATGCAGGCCCATTAGGGAGGAAGTTAATTCTGTTGTAATTGTTGGATGAAGAACGAATGGTTTGGGAGACACTAGACATTCTACCCTGGCATCGTCTGAAGGAGTGAAAAAGAGAATGTTAGAGGGAATATTCATTCCCTGACAGATTTTGATATCATATCACCTACCTCGGAGATGACAACGTTGAGGAAACCACAGACCGTGTGTTCCAGTAATTATATTAATATTGGTTCGAAAATTGAAATTAAAATGCATTTTTATGCACCGTGAAAGAGATATACGAGTATATATGGTTTTCGCATATTACGACCGCCACAATCGTGTTTTTAATTGCTTTCCTCCGGTCATCCCTGCATTCGTAATCCTCTGCAATGGATAATAAGCAACAATGGGGACCGGAACCGAAATCGCTATTTTGTACACGAAATCGTTGGATGGAAACAAAAAAAGAAATTTAGTGAAAAAAATTAATCTTCTAACCACAAACATTAATCAAAAATGTAAATAAGCAAAAGGTGACGCCCACCGAAAAAGCTGCTCTGATAACATTGACGTCATTTTCCTCCCGTTCTTGACTGCTTTTAGGGGAGGGGAAGGGAGTGGAGGGGGGTTCTCGGAAGCTCTGCTCGCACAGATGCTGTCGCAATCGCTCCCATTGGGAGAGCCAGCGGTCCCCCCCTCCCCCTTTGCGATAAGGCGAAGTAGCTTCGTGGGCTCAGTTGTGATTGGAAGAAGTCGATATACGTCAGAGGTTGCACCACGCCCACTTTTCCGAAAGGGTTAGAAACATCAGTTTTTCGCCGCTTATAACTCGAGAAATATTTGACGGATCAAAAAACGGATGGAGTCGTTTACCGGTATGGTAAACGACTCCATTCTGGGAGCCAGAGCATCCCGTGACCAAGGTATATTTTCTGCCTCTAAAAAAAAGGCTCAAAAGCGACGGATGCGACTTAAAATGAGCCCGCTGCTGGGGCCTACACCCACGCAGACTTGTTCGCAAACCAATTTCTTTTTCAATTTGGATCCACTTCCCGAGGACCTTGTGCCGGAAGAGGAACGACAACGGCTCCATGTCAATCCAAGCACAGCGGCGAAACTGGAAATTGAACTGTGAGCGTGGGAACATCAACAACGGGAGGAACAAAACGATAGCATTGCATCAGAGACAGCATCGGACTGGACCACGATATACACAGAGAACGACACTTTGAAGGAAAAAGTACAGAAAAAGTTGAACTTCTGAGACTGTAAAATGCAACTGACTTGACATAAAATACCACCAGTGACAATATGAATAGTAAATAAAGATAAGGCATGACTACAGTAACATAGATTTTTGGAATGTGAATATCCATCTCCCAAAAAGCTAAAGATGTACCCGATTCATAGCAGGTGGTTCTCTATTATGTATACGATGAGCCTTATCAACGATGAGATCAAAATCCTTCGGATAAGCCTCGCTAGCATTTCTCTGGCATCCCTGCAGATTTATGAAAATGAAAGTTTGAGAAGACGTTATTTAATCTTAGACCAAAAAAACCTCCGATTCCCAATTCATCCATAGCAGAGGAATAAATCGTAGGGCATTCACGACCCATATATATGATCCGTGATGGTTTTTATATGATACTCATCCATAACGCGCGGAAATCCCATCATTATTTCAACAACGAACGCACTCGAAATGAAGATTTCCAGTAACTTTAACTCCAACAGATCTAAGTCACCTCATATCAATTCACGTTCCTTCAACTTTCGAACCAATGCTCACAGTGATTCCTAAATATAAGTGTTTCGTCAAGCCAATTAATCATGATGTGGGGTCTAAAAACACTGGAGTCTCTGGAGATATGTTTCCTCGACTCTAATGCAGAAATTATTCAAGGAAATGAGGACGTTTCGCTGAATATAACGGGAATCACACGCGCGCTAACGTATTCCCACTACGTGCTAGTAATAATAAAGATACAGTATAGTTATAAATAATATATAGTTATAAATAATAAGATAAAGTAATAGTAAAAATACTACGCTTAATAGTTAAAAAGAAATAGAAAAATTTAAGTGATGACAGGGCGTAACGATGGCTCGCCAATGAACTGTAATAATTGGAATCCTTTATCTTTAAATCCGCGCTGGCAGTATTAATATCACTATAATATCATATTTTCACACCACGAACGGTTACGAAATATGTGACGGAAGATAGGAAAATAAAAATTAGAATATAGAGTGAATTTCGGGTTTATTCTAGTTTATTTAAACATTTTGAGAAAAGTCTTCAAGTTCAAGGCTCACGTATTATTCGTGAAAACTTTAGCGGCGTTACCCGCTGAAATTGCACAACAGCAAATATTCCACAGAGAAAAAATCATTCGCCTTGACCATGAATTTCGTTACAAGTAAGCAGCTTAGTGTTTAAATGTCAGCCTTAACCTCGTGGACGGTGGCGCCTTGCGCACGACTTCGGCTGCTTTATGACATCGATATGTCTAACAGTCGCTTTCTAACTTGTTCCTTTAAGGCTCTATAATTTCCACAGAGAAAGAGGACACCCTGGGGTCAGGGGGTCCGGGTTCGAGTCCCGGTCAAGGCGAATGATTTTTTTCTCTGTGGAATATTTGCTATTAAGTCTTCAAGTATTTAGAATTCAGCGGTCATACAAATTATGAGATAAAGAGCAAACAACTTACAGTTTTCGAAAATAATTAAACATTGTAATACTCCGCAAACGAAGTTTAGCTATTTTCGATAATAGAAAAAATCCACTAAGTGAAATCCGATGTTGTTTGAACCATGAAACTTCCCCTTGTCTCTTTCGAGAGTCACTGCGTGTGGAGTGTTGTCATCTGAAAATAAGAATTCCACACGCAGAGAGGCTCCCGAAAGAGACAACTGGATGTAATCTACGTCGTGAATATCTACACTCCACGAGGAAGAGATAAATGGGAAGACGTCAAGCGCTTCAACACTTAAAATAAAACAAATGGGAGTTAATCTCCGATGGTCAGAAACGAAACATGCCCTTGTGGAAAGGGTACAATCAATTCAAACGTAAATACAAAAAGACCTTTCAGGGTCTCTTGCCTTCCACAAATACTAAGCAGACCCTGTCGGCAGCTTCGTAATTTGTCTTGCACGCTTTTCGAGCACCATGGGAGCAGGAGCAAGGAGGAAAAAAAAAGATATTATCATTACCATTCGGATGTCATGATTGATGTGACGTTACATGGAATACAAAAACTGTTCCGGCAATTCCAATGTATTTAACGTTTACTTCTCTTTAGGTTTTCTATGTATTAAGTTATAATCCCAACTCGGGCAAGGATGTTACTAGTCTTAGGTTTATCCTGAAATTATACTGTGCTATATAAACTACGCAAATTCAAGCAGCAATTCTACCATAAACTTAGCATTTGTAACACCGAGAAAACACTCGGTGTTACAAATGGTGTTGCTCGGAGACTACGCAACTCGCATATACCTTCCGTATTACGAACCTCTGTACAATTTTCCATTCCCTGCGAATTCGTTGTAGGGAAGTTTCACTGTTATATCACTTGCAACATGATGTTTACCTTCCGATTTGGATAAAATGCAAAGCACCTAGATGTAGTGATGACGGCACTAACTACAATCGCAAGGGCGATTGAGTTTTTATCTCGGATAACGCCAATTTTACGACTAAATACGCAATTTGCCTCCAGAACAGCTATCAAAAAAGACGAGGGCAAGTAATTAGCATATAATCGTATAATCGTGAAATTGCTGTGCGCTGACGTATAATAGCGTAACAATATTATGCACTAATATTGATTGTGTGATTCGGAACTTTGCTTGAGGTATCCATATTGAAATGCAATCAAAGTGCAAATCACACAAACCAAAGGTGAATGATCATCGAGTCGAATCGCAGATGAAGAAGAGAAGGCGGACGAGTATGGAGAGGGGAAGCTAATGAGGGAGAGAGCTCTCTTATAGGACCTTGTTTCCCTTAATTCCAAACACGTTCTCCCACATTGCCGGGGATTTTATTCGGGGATGAAGGAATGAGCCGACTTAAGCTCGGGAGGCTTTTACAACCGGAATGGCGAGTCACATGGACTCATAAATCCCGAATGAAAAAGTCGGCGTCGGTATGCACGGGAAAAATGAAATACATCTCCCAGGAGACTCTGGGGGAGTTCAGAGGATACGCTCCTCTTAATCCTGGGGTAGGGTCGCCAATTTTTAACCCTGAGCTCCTAATTTCATCCCCACCCACAATTCCAGTCGCATTTTGATCGGCCGAAATGTTTTCATGCCTTCATGACTATTTTTTCTCCCAACAGACCGTGGTATAGGTGACAAGGCAGGTTAGACAGAAAATAGAAGGAAAGAAATACGATTTACGGGTGAAAATAAGGAGGTAGGAAGGAAGCCACGATGAAGAAGGAAATTATTCGAAGAGGTTAGAGGACTAGGGGGTAGCGAAAGAAATATATGTAAGTACTTGCTTCCAGGAATGTCCAAGCAACCACCTACAGTGGATATAACATAACTGATGATAAAATAATCGTTATTGTACATACTGGAACAAGATAGTCGTCAACATACGTTGAGGGAACCGGAAATTCGTGACGGAGGGGAGGAGACAGTTGAGGAGGACGGCAAAGCCACTGCAACAGAACTGTCGAGAGACATAGTTCTTGGAGCATTTATTGCCACCGGGCGAAATTTCGGTGCGATGGAATATAAACGACGAAAATAGAATAGAGTAAAATAGAATAGAGTAAAATACATTAGGAAAATTATAATCGCAGCACAGAGGAGATCAATAATTACATTATTTAATGTTCTGCAATCGAGCCTCGTTAATCGCGCGAAATCGGCAAACATGTTTAACATAAGTAGACTACACTTAATGGTACGAGGGCAGTTTGACAAGTCAGTGACTTTTTGAATTTCCCGCGCAGTAACTTTAAATGCAACGCTACTCCGGTCAACTGCTATCTATTAATAGACTCCTGGAAAATTTAATCCAGCTGCGCCATTTAGTTTATGTTTGACAGCCATTGAAAGCATACAACCTCGTGAATTTTAACGAAAATGGAAAAAAGTGAATTTAGTGTGCTGATTAAGTAAGCATTACTTTTTGCGTAAAAAACCATCACCAAAACCAAGGAAAGGCTTGATAAATACTATTGGGACTATGCACCATCAAATTCAATGCTTAACAAGTGGTTTACTGAGTTTCTTTGTTGTCGTACCAGCGCAAGTGACGCCGAACGTTCGGGTCGCCCAAAAGAGGACGTCACGCCAGAAATCGTCGATAAAATCCATGGAATGATATTGGACGATCGGAGAATGAAAGTGCATAAGGTGGCTGAGGCTGTATGCTTCTAAACTGAGCGGGTACGTCACATTTTACATGAATATTTGGACATGAAGAAGCTATCCTCGCGATGGGTGCCGCGATTGCTCACACTCGACCATAAGCGCAACCGTATGACCACTTCAAAGGAGTGTTTGGCAATGTTCAGCCGCAATCAGAACGAGTTTTTGCGCCGTTTCGTTACCGTAGACGAAACATAGATCCATCACACCAAACCAGAGACCAAGAAACAATCAAAACAGTGGATTTCTTCATGTGAAAATGCACCAAAGAAGGCCAAGGTGGATCGGTCGGCCAACAAGTTCATGGCCACAATTTTTCGGGGTGCACGCGGTATGATTCACATTGATTAGCTTGAAAGGGATAAAACGATCACCGGCGAATATTATTCAGAGCTTTTGGACAAATTCGATATTGATTTGAAGCATAAACGACCGCATTTGGCAAAGAAAATAGTGTTGTTCCATCAAGACAATGCACGGGTGGACACGTGTGTAGTCACCATGGCAAAAATCCACAAATCTGGCTACGAACTGCTACCCCATCCAGCATATCATCCAGAATTAGCCCCCTACGACTATTTCCCGTTTCCAAACCTGAACAAATGGCTAAGCGGTAAGAGATTTGGATCGAATGAAGAGGTTTCATCACTAAAACAAACGCCTACTTTGAAGGCCTTGAGAAAACCTATTAGTTGGAAGGAATAAAAAAATTGGAAAAACGCTGGACTAAATGTATACAGCTAAAAGGAGACTATGTTGAGAAATAAAACGCATATTTGCCAAAAAATATCTTTTATTCAAGAAGTCGCTGACTTATCAAACTACACTCGCATATTATTTTATCCGAATAGAGCAATTGAACATAGAAAACAATATGGATAAATAAAAGTTTTCTTTGAGAACAACGAGAAGGTAGAATTGTAACGGAACCTTATCAACCTTCGAGAGACAGGAGAATCTCTCCGAGACAACGGCATTCAGCCCGTTGAACTGGCTTCTCAGCACGAGGTTAATTACTTCGCAACGAAAGTACGCTTCAGTCACCTACACACGTCTGGGAGGGTCTTACTCACTGCCGCGAACCCTAATGCTGGCTGTCAGAGGACACTGGAGATACATACACGATACCTGGTTCCGAACAGAAAGTATAACGCTATATCGCTTAGTAAGGATTCAGATGCAATTCAAATGGTGCGACAAATGGCAGTCAGAACTTAACCTTAAAACGTATGTAGCTATTACTTTTTGGAGGAGGAATAATTCGATAGATCGATCCAATGACATTAATAACATGAAGATCGAAAGCGTTGAAACCATTAGGTATTTAGGTGCAAAAATCACTAAAGATTTATCGTGAGGAAGACACATCCGGGAAATATGCGGCCGAGCGAAGAGAAAGCAAGGATTTATAAAAAGAGTACTTGGGAAGTGTGATGAGAAGACAAGAGAGCGATGTTACTTTTCACTAGTTAGGCCCCACCTTGAGTATGCAGCCAGTGTATGGGGTCCGAATGAATTACGTTTGATCAGACAACTAGACAGTGTGCAGCGTAGAGCAGCTAGGTTGGTTATAGGCGTTACGATAGGTTGAGCAGTGTTTCAGAATTAATAAAAGAATTATGGTGGGAGTCACTATCAGAGCGTAGGTTAAGGTACAGATTAAATCTATTAGAGAAATTTTAATCGGATAGCATTACTGAAGATGTTAGGCACATATTAAAAACACTAGCGTATTATGCTATATTCGACCAGGTAAATAAGATTAGAGAGATAGATTGTCGTACTGATAGATTGAAAATGGCATTTTTCCCCCGTACTATAAGAGAACAGAATAGGCAGCATAGCAAAGGGATAGGCAGGGGAAATATTTTAGAGTAGTCTGTAGTGCATGATGCATGTATTAACCCCTTAAATACTATATATACTAACAATCTAGTTGTATGAGACCCTATAGTTGCTTGTTTGCATGTCGGTAGTGCATGCTTGGTGATATTCACCCCCTGCCACACACCCTCGCGGTGGCTTGTAGGGTATCGCGTAGATGCAGATGTGTAATCGAACTACTTACGTCAGAAAGGGCGAAAGCCTTAAATATCCCGAAGCTATAAACTAGAATAATATCATGGTAAAAAATGGACATTTATTGGGAAATATTTGTTTGCAGCAAATAAAGTTTTTACTTTGGGTCTAATTGTAAGTGCAAAATGACAGACGGAAACGCACCGTAGATATGGAAGGGGGATGAACTGTTCTCCACAAATGCCATAAATTCAGCCTCAAGTCAAGTGAAGTTCAAGGGTCGTAACACAATTCATCTGGATAGAACGAGGAACCAACCGCTGCAGGAGAGCCTTTTAATCGTCTTCTCGCCACTTCGAAATTTAAAAAATATCTTAAAATGACGTACTATACGTTTGAAAGCGTTCTTTGACAAATGGGCGTGTTCAAGGCATTTGAACCAGCGACAGAGCAAGGTTTAAACATTTCTTTCTTCTCTTTTTAACTTTTTTTGCGAAGTTCTCTCAGCCATTCAAGAAGCATGAAGAAGAGAATGGCAATGAAAATCACAAACTGTGCCTTTTCTTTCACAGTTCTGAGGTCCTCTAGAGGTAAAACTCTAAACACAAAAAGTTGACGAAATGCAGCCAGTTGAGCAAGTAATAAAGAGCTAAATAACTGAAGTTTCAAGGAGCATCTAAAGGACAACCCCTTGGCAATTAAGAAGGAACTGTAAGGGAGAATTATTTGCTACGGTGAAAAAATATCTCCATCCAAGTGCATCTTAACGTTCCTATGTCTCGAACCACAGAAATGATTCCAGGACCTCTTCCGCATGCACTGAGTATAGAAAAAAAGCAGCAATCATTTCAGATGATGGGATACGACGCATAAATTCTCTTTTTCCCTTTAATATGTACACTTGTGCGTCACTAACCCAACGAATTCAAATCAGGCGAGATAGGCAAGATACCGCATCTGCATAATAATAAAGGGAGAGCAACACGGCTTGTGAAGTAGCCAAAGGATTCATGAGAACCTTCATGCACAGGCAATGCGCACACGAGACAAGGACAAATGAGGCCACAGCAAATGGTATTTTGGGAAATGCGGATTGTTATTAGAGCGATGATGGACGATCGGCTCCTTAAGAAACCTTACACTGCAATAAGATCACTTTTCCACTCTCTGCCGCCAGAATAAAAGAATAAAATACACCTCAAGAGACATTTTTGTTGACATATTACCAGGAAATTTAAACATTTTCTTCCACACAACTCGCCATCGGCAATACTGTCGAAGATTTTGATTCCGACATCAGGGATCGAGTTTCAATTATGATTGAGGGTGGCAATCACTCACCTATCCAACTAACTTCCAAGAGAAGGCTAGTATTTCCAATGAAATGTCGCAAATTAAGGATGCTCAGAGAACAGATTCCCCAGAGCTATCCAGGGATTCGAAAATGGGGTCGTTTACCATATTTTTTATTGACGAATCTGGCAGAGTTTGTAACATAAAAAGACCCGAATTTTTCAGTTTTTCGATCCGTCAATTATTTCTCGAGTTATAAGCGGCGAAAAACTTATGTCTTTTACCCTTTCGGAAAAGTGGGCGTGGTGCAACCTCTGATGTATATCGACTTCGTCCAACCACAACTGAGCCCGCGAAGCTACTTTGCTTATCGCAAAGGGGGAGGGGGACACAGCTGACTCTGCCACTAGAAGCTGTTGCGACAGGATCTGTGCGAGCAGACCTTCCGAGAACCCCGCTCCACTCCCTTCCCTTCCTCGAAAGCAGTCAAGGACGTAAAGAAAATGACGTCAATGTTATCAAAGCAGCGTTTTCGGTGGGCGTCACCTTTTGCTTATTTTAATTTTTGATTAATGAGTGAATGGTTGTGGTTAGAAGATTAATTTTTTCACTAAAATTCATTTTTCTTTTCCATCTAACGATTTCGAGTACAAAATTGCGATTTCGGTTCCGAGTAAACGCCCCCATTCCAAATATTTACGAAAAGAAAGTGGCTTCGTCGTTTCTCTGCTTCCCTAAATAACAAATCGGAGTTTTCATGACGAGGTTCCGATTTTCACCCTAGCGCGCGTATTTCATATTTTTAAAATTCAAGGACACAAGTATTTCATTTTAAAATTTTCCAGAAAGACTTACCTCCCAAAAGTAATTATTTATGGATTGTACGAAGTCCAGTGAGCCACACTATGGCCGTAAAAAAACGACGCTAAGTACAACAAACGAGCTGACCACTAAGAACACGTAATCCAAGTTCTTTACATTTGATTAATAATCCAACCGCAGTTTTGCGTAGGTTCTTCTTAACTGTTGCTACTAAACAAACATCCAACCTGAAAGGACACTCCAATGGGGACGTTAACTCGGAACCGAAATCTCAATTTTGTACACAAAATCCTTAGATGGAAACCAAAAAAAAGAAATTTAGTGAAAAATTTAATTTTCTAACCGCAACCATTCACTCATAAATCAAAGATTAAAACAAGCAAAAGGTGACACCCACCGAAAAAGCAGCTGTGATATCATTGACGTCATTTTCCTCCCGTCCTAGACTGCTCTTATGGGAAGGGAAGAGAGTGGAGGGGGGTTCTCGGAAGGTCTTCTCACACAGATGCTGTCGTAACTGCACCTATTGGCAGAGTCAACTGTGTCCGCCCCCTTTGAGATAAGATGAATGTAGCTTCACGGGCTCAGTTGTTATTGGACGAAGTCGATATACGTCAGAGGTTGCACCACGCCCACTTTTCGGAAAGGGTTAAAAACATCAGTTTTTCGCCGCCTATAACTGGAGAAATAATTGACGGATCAAAAAACGGAAAAATACGGGTATTTTTATTTTACAAACTCTATCGTATTCGGCAATAAAAAATATGGTAAACGACCCCATTACATCCACCCACTGAGGATTCAGCACAAAAATATTGAAAAGCATAAAAAAGTCTTGAAATGTGACCTTCCTTTAGGGATATTACGAAATATTCTGACCGAATGGCAGCAGGAATGGAAAGCTACGCCTGGAGGAATAGGAATGGCATAATAAAGAGCGAAAGAGGAACACAGCCTGTTGGGAGGCGGCGATTCCCTCTCCAACACTACAGAGGCCGATTCACGGTTCAGCACTTTTTAACTTGCAGGCAGCTCAACTGCAGAAAACTTCCTTCGTAAATACGACGGCAGCCTCGTGTGCCGACGACGGGGCAATACTAGCCCACTCGAGGCGAAATCTCGGCCATTTTTCAAGCCCAGAATCCCCCGCGGGGGGCGGAAACTCACAAGGATGCTGGAAACATTAGTTTTGGTAGAACTGGAACCGGGGGCTCATGGGGGAGAAGCCAGCCCAGCCGGAAAAGGGGGTCGCACGGAATTCTCTTTCGGACGAGAGGGACGGGCGGGATGGAGCCTTCGGTTGCTGAGGTGGGTGAATATGCTTGCCCAAACCCGCAAATTAGGCGACCACGCCTAAAGACCGTTTTACCCGGTCATTGAAACTGCGCCAGTTGATGACTATTCCGCTTGAGCAGTCATCTGCGAAAGTCCGTGACGTAGGAAATTGCGAGGACGCTTGCTTGACAGCTTTACACGGTGCAATCGTCGATGCATTATGTCAGTAAAAATATACCATTCAGTAACAGCACTAACAAGGATAATATGGATAAAATTGTAAGGATACCTCCTTCAAATTACATTTTCATTTGATCTCGAAAAGGAACCTAATTTACGTCGGATGGTAATAAAAAATACACAAAAAGCAAAATTTTAAAGTCACATTTGAACATGTTATCCATTGACCACTGGATTTAATAATTCACACAAATTATGTGATAATGAAATAATTTTCCCTGCGGTTAGATGCTACGCTATAACCCTTTCTCACCGCGAAATACTAACATATAATAACGGATCTAACTTAGAATTTACCTACTCTATATCTCATAGGCTACACAGAACAATAATTTGTTTGACGATTTCAAAAAGGAAGAAATTTACCTGCGTATAAAAATGAAACACACTTGACAACTCAAACTTTGATGGCCGAATTGTAAAAGCAATTTATCATCCAGTGACTGAATCTACCAGCATACTTAGGGGTAAGAAAGATGAATGCTTACATCCACTATTGTAATTTGCTACCGCCTCTTCATGACCAAAACACGAAGAATACCCTTGACGGAATACTTAAATACGCCAGTATGCTATACACACGGACTTAGCAGGCTCGGTTTTGTATTTATAGCCTCGTGAAGTGGGTGGTTAATTAGCAGCGCGAACTAATAGCCACGGCCTAGAAGCATGACTGCGCGTTCCTAAGGAGAGACAGACAATGAGTCCAGGATTAGGACAACACTATAACAAGGAATCTCATAATGTACGAGTTCCGCTGCTTAATCCGTAATTTGCAATTTAAAGATTAATCGTCCAGCGAACTACGGTATTCATGAAGAGTCAAACACGACGAAGTTAAGTCACACCGCAGGTAGAGGCTCCATCTTACAAGGCGCCGTCCTACCAAGATTAAATGGGCCAACCAACTCTAGCCTGTGGCAATAACGTCTCCGCGTGGATCCCAAAATAACGATCTTGAATTCACTCACGAACTGCTTGTGGTAGTGACATAGTGATTACGCTACCTGAATGAATTCGATCACAGTGTGCACTTATCGTCAACTACACGGTAGACCTTTCCAATGGAGCCAATTGCAGTCAAGCGACAGATAGGTTGGACATAGATATTTCTCCACGATGTATGTAAATGAGAATACTAAGCTAACGACAGATAAAGTTCTGCAACAATGAAAAAAATGCCAACAAACCATTAATGAGATACATTCCAGCAATTTTAACTTCATAGAGCAGGCAGTGAAGCACCGAAATGGAATTGAATCGAGTAACACCCTCTAAGATTTGATTGTAAAGATGCCTTGAATCTATCAACGTGCAAACATTATTTAAGTCACGTTATTACTCGCAGCAACGGGACTCACACGCACAATTGGCAGATTCGAAGCACTCTACGCAAAAGCAATGCGGGCGTTTACTCGGAAACAAAATCGCAATTTTGTACACGAAATCGTTAGATGGAAACGAAAAAAGAATTTTAGTGAAAAAATTAATCCTCTAACCACAACCATTCACTCATAAATCAAAAATTAAAATAAGCAAAAGGTGACGCCCACCGAAAAAGCTGCTGTGATAACATTGACGTCATTTTCCTCCCGTCCTTGACTGTTTTTAGGGGAAGGGAAGGGAGTGGAGGGGGGTTATCGGAAGGTCTGCTCGCGGATAGATGCTGTCGCAATCGCTTCCATTGGGAGAGCCAGCTGTGTCCCCGCCTTTGCGATAAGGCGAAGTAGCTTCGCGGGCTCAGCTGTGATCGGACGAAGTCGATATACGTCAGAGGTTGCACCACGCCCACTTTTCCGAAAGGATTAAAAACATCAGTTTTTCGCCGCTTATAACTCGGGAAATAATTGAGGCACTCGGGGCTAGATCGGGGCTACTCGGGGCAGTAAGCCACACACTGAAAAATATTGAGATCTGTATGCCTTTCTTATCTGCTAGACGATGGGAAGCCACTGGCGGAATATTATTTGAAGAAACCAAGAGATGGCAGCACACACCTTGTTGTTATGTATTGCACCAAGACACAACACCTAATTTAGGGAATTTTTCGAACCTTCAGATGTCACTCCTGTAAAATTTCCTAAATGTGGCTTACCATTATCTAGCCCCGAGCGCCTCAATTTACGGATCAAAAAACGGAAAAATATGGGTCTTTTTATTTTACAAACTATCATATTCGGCAATATTCGGCAAGGTACGATGAACTTGGCCCCCATCCCTTCCATTCCTATCCTTATACCTTTCCTCCCGGTCTGAAGCGCCTATTAGTGCGGAAACAGACTTGAAAACACCCATAAATGCATGCCACTCCTCTGAAAATATAAAAAACGACCCAATTATAAGACCGCTTCCGCTTGTACCGGGAAAGCTAGACAATGCCATTCCTCAACTCTAGGAATGGCGGAGAACACATGCCGCGGCGAGTTACTGGAGATGCTCAGATAGAACGCGAAGGGTGTTACGCAGGAACACAGAGTCAGGACGCATGGGGAAAGCAAAAGCTATCGTTTCTGGTTAAACTCGCTCACTGCAATGGAAGGGAGACGGAGCAGACAATGTACCGTCCACTGATCGCCAAAAGAGTGGCAGCGACGATGAAGTGAAAGAAACGAAACACACTCGCGGTTGTTAGGAACATATTAAAAACACCCGCGTATTATGCTAGATTCGACCAGGTAAATAAGATTAGAGAGATAGATTGTCGTACTGATAGATTCAAAATGGCATTTTCCCCCGTACTATAAGAGAACAGAATAGGCAGCATAGCAAAGGGATAGGTAGGGGAAATATTTTAGAGTAGTCTGTAGTGCATGATGCATCGCGGTGGCTTGCAGGGTATCGTGTATGTGTAGATGTAGATCCTCCTCTTCAATTTCTGACGTCGATGGTCCCTCTTTTTCACATTCTCGCCACCTTTTGTTATCAACTTCTACATCTACAGGATACCCTGCAAGCCACCGCCAGGGTGTGTGGCAGGGGGACTTCATGAAGCGCGTACATTCGGCAGACTGGCGTCATTTAATCTCCATGGGCAACACGTCCCGTGTATTCGGTACGCCTGCCATGATTTCAGGAAGAGAGATGAGGGTGAAAGTAAGGGAAAAGAACACCGAAAGGATAACCCTTGAGAAGAATTCAAATGAATCCAATGAACGACAAATGTGCTAGAGTGGCAATACAATACACAAAACTGAAACTGCTTTTGCAAACTGAATAGAACGTAGCTGATAACTTCAGGTTTGACTATGTGATACCTTTCCAAAATGGAAAATAAAAGAATGAAACTTTGTTAGGTTCACTTCATATTTAAATAGGCACGACCCGGTTTTCAAACCGTAGTTACATCTTCAGGTTACATCTTCTACCTGAAGATGTAACTACGATATGAAACCCGGGTCGCGCCTATTTAAATATAAAGTGAACCTAAAAAATGAATAGCATTAATGGATAAACTGTCAAATCAAGAGGCTACTAAAACAAATCAATAATTTTTCATCCATAACAACGCTTATCTACATCTACAGCTTAACCTTCAAGAAAAAGCTATACCACATTAGGTAGAGCGCCAACCCTACACACCATAATTAGCACAAGTTTTGAATTGTGCATTCGCCCAATGCGGAGTTTACAAGTTGGTACATCGGCGAAACAAAAATAACGCCTGAGATATTTAAGCCTAAACTCGTAAACTAGAGAAACGAGGCAATCCTGGAATCGCAAACGACATATTGCAATGACGTATGATGCAAAAAAACCCAGCCCAGGGCAAACAGATTCAGGGTGTCCACTGTAAAGCCATGTAGAAATTCCCTGAGTTTTCCAGAGTGCTCTCCAGTCCTAAACATACGGATTTATGGCTAAATATTGCTCATGGGGCAGTAATTATTGACTCCAGGAATCAGGAATAGTTGGTTGAGTCATTGTGATGCTGTGTGTAACATCTTGAGATACCTACTGCTATTTGCCATAAGTAGGGACCCTGAAATTCCGCGAATGGGTTTTTCGCTAATTTTTTTAAAGACCATAAAAGTTGTTATTTTGATTGTTAAAGCCGTAATAAGTTAAAATTTCCCATTTTAACGTTAGCGGTATTCGCCAAAATTTCGCGAATAACTTTCTATTTGCGAAATTGAACAGTATTTGGCTGTTATTGCGATATTTTGCGATTTTTATACCATCCCACAGTGCTTGGATATTGGAAGGATAGGAGATATTATGCATCAACGATTTCGCTATGTCTATCGTCACTGAGTTACGCAATGCCTCTTGCGAGATTATGAGCGATCCTCGTCTATTCCGCGAGCCAAAGATAGTTTCCCATCACGCAGCAACATTTCTCATTAACACTCTCATAATTATGCAATTCGGATGGCGTAGTTTCGTGCGCTCCACATAACTGGAAAGAACCGACAGTAGTCTCCGCTTACTCGCGGCAAACCGACAAATCTCAAATAACACCACCTTCTCCTTGCGCAAGCCTCAAGCACTTGAAAACAATTACACAAATATGAATCCAGATGCAAAGCATGAACTACGAGCACACTCACTCTGAGAGATCTTTTGCCGAACAACTGCCTCTTCTGGAACCCCCGGAGGCCTTGTGTTTCTCCTTTGGAGGCTTCTCCTCCGTCAAGTTTACAAAAAACATTCCTTTCGAAAGACTTTACTGATGCTGGCGTAAATTGAAAGTGGTTTGTCACATTGACGAAACGAGGCGACGAATAAAGCCGTCATTACTATTCTTCACACAATTTATTCCAACATTGGATTTCGACATTTACATAATGGTTTCCTAAGTCGTGTCATGAGTCATACACCTGATGATGGCTTAGTAAGCCGAAACACGTGTTGTGTAATTTTATTGTTTTAAATACATTGTGGAAAAGTGCTCAAGTTTTTTACTCATCCAATGTCTCACTTCCACTACGTGACGCCTGATACTGTGAACAATGTTTCCTAAGTCCTTGAATATTACGTATAAATTGAATTGAATAAGGCGATACTTTGTGAAAAATTGACATAGTGTAAGAGAAACGTTACTTTGTATTTTTTTCCCACTTTTATTTGAGACACCCGACCGGTTTCCACAGTCCCGTTTCACCAGAACCCTTGACAATGACACGGGAAAGTCGAAATCGGTAGGGTGTGTCAAATGAAAGTGTGAAAAAAATACAAAGTTACGTTTCTCTTACACTTGAAAATTACGATTTAAATGTACAAATCGATCGGTGAAACAATTTTATCGATGCAAGCAGGCAGGCAGAGTTTGTATCAGAAGCAATATTTATTAAATGCAAAAAATATATTTCACACGATTAACAAAATCCAACGTCACACTTGCATATTTGAGAGCTGGCACAATAAATTCAAGAAACGACTAAGATAAAATCTACGTTCTTACAACGACATTTATTGCTTAGCCGTACGAGACTGGTACATAGAAAGTCTCTCCCTCTTTCTTAATAATATTTATCTGACAGTGCATGTGCGTAGGCCTTTAGAGTGATCAATCACTCCCCTAACACACCCTTGAGGTGGATTACAGCAGTTGGGGATATAGGAAGAAAAATTACTTTTACGCTTCAACCACTTCATAGTTGGACCCTTGTCCAACTTAATGTAGTGTTCTTTTATTAGGATTTATATTAGTCGTGCAACTTCCCGTTTTCTGTAGAGGCTTTTGGTCTTATATAAGTACTAAACATACCTTTGGTATCGATTTATGTTCATTCAAATGGAATGGAAATAACACTCATCGGAAATATCTGCGAAGCATTTAGGTACATCGAAAAGTAACCAATACTTAGAAGTCATCTTTTACACAAAATAGATTGAAATCCACATCGGTCATAGCAGGGAGAACATGATAAAAATAAAATTTTATGAAGGCAACTAGAAAATCCAGCATTGGAAATTGTTTTGTTTTCAGGCTTGCGCGGGGTGAAAATTAGTTGGGAACATTAACTGACATTCCCACTGTTTCTTTCCTCGAGCAACTTCCACGTGATTTTAGGATGAGCCTACAAGTAACACCAGAGCTATTTCATGACACATAATCATTCTCTTCTATCACTAGGAAGGCTAGGATTTACGAAAAGAGTACTCGGGAAATGTGATGAGAAGACAAAAGAGCGATGTTACTTTTCACCAGTTAAGCCCCAGCTTTAGTATGCAGCCAGTGTATGGTATCCAAATGAATCAGGTTTGATCAGAGAACTAGACAGTGTGCAGCGTAGAGCAGCTAGGTTCGTTGAAAAGTGTTACGATAGGTTGAGTAGCGTTTCAGAATTAATAAAAGAATTAGGGTGGGAGTCATTATCACGACGTAGGTTAAGGTAGAGATTAAATCTATTAGAGAAATTTCAATCGCATAGCTTTACTGAAGATGTTAGGCACATATTAAAAACACCAGCGTATTATGCTAGATTCGACCAGATAAATAAGATTAGAGAGATAGATTGTCGTACCGATAGAATCAAAATGGCATTTTCCCCCGTACTATAAGAGAACAGAATAGGCATCATAGCAAAGGGATAGGTAAGGGAAATATTTTAGATTAGTCTGTAATGCATGATGCATGTATTAATCCCTTAAATACTATAGATACTAACAATCTAGTTGCATAAGACCCTATAGTTGCTTGTTTGCATGTCGGTAGTGCATGCTTGGTGATCTTCACCCACTACCACACACCCTCGCGGTGGGTTACAGGGTATCGTGTTGATGAAGATGCAGATCACCAACTAAAATCATCCTATTTTCGCCGGAAATCATATAATTTCAAAAGTACTCGGGGTGGAAGTAAGCGGGTTAGAAGTAGCGCGACAAAATACTTTTTTAGATCAATTTTCGATTATTGCGTCGAGTAAAAAAGGTTTTGAGATGCCAGGAACAACGGAATAGTGGCTTTCCACAGGGTTCTGCGATGGGTTCGACTTCCTTTTTTCGTCCCCGGGGTCGGGCTCCGTCGAGCGGGGGCTGAATAATGGATGCGGCCATTCAGAGGGAGTCCCTGGGTGCAGTTGGCGCCGCGCCGTCCAATGCAGCGCGGCACAAGCGACCGACCGCACTCCCCCGACCGACCGCACTCCCCCGACCTCTCGAAAGCAATTCCCTCCCCCAAACAGAAACGACGATCCAATGATGGAGTGGTAGCACCGAAATCCCCTTACCGTTCGGCACAAAAGAATTGCCATTCATTACGTGTCGTGGGGAGCGTTAAAGTCAAAAGTATGTCAGAGGGTACATCTACATAATACCCTGCAAGCCACCATAAAGGTGTATGGCAGGGGGTGAACTCTCACCAGATATGCACTACATATCATGCATAAAAAAGGATTAGTACTTGTATAGGTATTGTTCAAAACTACGCTATTTAAAAAAAGATAAAAATAGCAAAACATACATGCAAAAACATGCCGTTAGTTGGGTTAGCTTTAAGTCCTTATACCAACATGCAGCTACCAATGTTATCCATTGCTACACTCGTACTGGATATATTTACCGTTATTCATATCCCTAATAGTACGAGGAAAAAAGGACATTTTGAATCTGTCAGTTCGGCAATCAATTTCTCTAATGTTGTGATTATGGTCCAGTCTACCATAGTAAATTGGGGTCCGCAAAATATTTTTAACATCATCACTGAAAATATGGTCTTGGAATTTGTTTAAGAGATTAAGTCTTAATTTCTTAAGGGTAGCGGGGAATGGTCCTTCGCAGCGATCGAGTCTTATATGCAACAAATATGATTCGTGGATTGACATCATTTGAACTGTAAAACAGCTGAATTTGAAATTTACCTTGAAATCTGCTATTGTGGCCCTTCTCAAATCAGCGCAAAGAGGGTCAACGTACAATCAATATCCGCCTGGATAAGTTTATTGAAAGCCTGCGTAAAAATGTCCATTCCAAAACACATATAGGAACAGAATCGCAATGTACTTCAGCCCACGTTGACATACAAAACGCTTGCAAGGCATGACTAGGTAAGAACTAGGGTCCACTTAGAAATAAAATAGTGTCTGTTCATCAATAGAGCATCGAACAGTGAAAACTAGAACTTATTATCTTTATACCGGCACAGGTATTGAGGGAAAATTCGAAGCCTGGAAAAGCTTTTTTTCCCGAGATATAACAATCCCCTAAATTAATTCACTCTCCGTTAAAATGGCGCACTAGGACATACGACAGACGCTGATGAAACACTCGTGGCAAAGATGGCTCATAGGTAATGGGTGCTTTCCAATCATCGTCGCAAGTCGACACAAGTCAACTTGTGTCGCGTGTAGTGCTTTCCAATCAATGTGTGTCGCTAGTGTGTCAAACGTGAGTCGACACACGGTGACACACCGGTAATGGTTAGTTACTGAAAAAAGAAGGACAGCGCAAGCTCTAAATTGCAATACGTCTGCAAGAGGCATATTGAAAATAACCGATAAATCAGAACAAATGTTTAAGTTAAGTATTTTCTTAATTAATCATCCTACAGCTCATTTTTTTGTTCATTGGCAACGATCTTGCTATAGCAATATTTGCACTGCTAACAATAAGTCAAATAGAAGGAAGCTCCTGATTTCCTTCCCACAAAAACGCACCAATCACGAGTCCCCGTGAAAGTCCTTAGCGCATGAGCTACTGCGCATCTGAAACTTGCTTTCCATTCGTGAAGACACAAGTCGACTGGAGTTTCCGCGAGTTAACTCAAGACGACGCATGAGTCGCTTGAATGGAAAGCACCCAACACAGGTGCTCTTTGCGTGAAAACCAGTGGTCATATGTCTCGAAGAGGCGACTATACCGGCGAAGCTTCAGGAAAACTTCCGAGTAGGTGCAGCACAAAAGAGGGATGAGTCCGTCCGCTCAGTCCCTCGCGACGAACACACAAACCCTTCGCTTGAAGGTCTTCTTTTGCGCGCGATACGGAAAAGAAGGCGTGAAATGGCTTCATAAAGTCTTCGGCGCGCTGGGAGTTGACTGCCAAGGAGGAGTGTCGGAGAAAGCGCCGGAACGAATACATTTTCGGAAGGCGCCACAGAAGCATAAAAACAGATGATGGCGTAATACGCGAGCATCGTGGACGCGAAATGCCTTTCAATAATTCAACCTGCCCCAGTTCTTACGCTAAGGGAGTATGAAATCCATATCAACGAAATGGGCACGAAATTCCATCATATCCACAAAGTTGGATATATATGGGCCTGATGCCCATAAATTGGAGACGAAAATGCGTAAAATAGATACGGTATTTCCTGAACGCAAAAGTGAATACCGCACAGCGGCGAAATATACACATAAACGCAATACGGTGTTCCACAAGAAATTTTTTTAAAGGCAACATTTTTCACATTAAACAGAATGCTAAATATTAAAATGAACAGGAATAAAAACATTGAGCTTGCTGAAATCATTCTCATGCGTCTTAAGGAACCATGCGTCAATCACTGCAGGAGTTGTGAAAACGCAAGTGCGTGGCCGAAGTCCAAAGATCCCCGAGTTTGGAAAGCGAGGGTCGTTTGCGAATATAATGAGGGCGTTTACTCGGAAGCGAAATCGCAATTTTGAACATGAAATCGTTAGATGGAAACGAAAAAGAAATTTAGTGAAAGAAATAATCTTCTAACCACAACCATTCACTCATAAATCAAAAATTAAAATAACCAAAAGGTGAGGCCCACCGTAAAAGCTGCTGTGATAACATTGACGTCATTTTCCTCCCGTCCTTGACTGCTATTATGGGAAGGGAAGGGAGTGGAGGGGGGTTCTCGGAAGGTCTGCCCGCACAGATCCTGTCGCAACTGCTCCTATTGACAGAGTCAGCTGTGTCCCCTCCATTGCGACAAGGCGAAGTAGCTTCGCGGGCTTAGTTGCGATTGGACGAAGTCGATATACGTCAGAGGTTGCACCACGCCCACTTTTCCGAAAGGGTTAAAAACATCAGTTTTTCGCCGCCTAAAACTCGAGAAGTAATTGACGGATCAAAAAACGGAAAAATACGGGTCTTTTTATTTTACAAGCTCTATCAGATTCGGCAACAAAACAAATATGGTAAACGACCGCATTGCGATGAAATGCATGCCACTGCTACTCGTGCGTGGCAAGTTTTAGGTTCATCATAGGAGGCAAAATTAAAATACGTTTTCGCTCCAATCTCAAATTGTGGGCGTTAACTCCGAACCGAAAACGTTATTTCATAGGAACATAAAATCGTTAGATGGAAGCAAAAAATGAACTTAAGTAAAACATTTAATCTTCTAACCAGAGCCATTTAATCATAAATTAAAAATCAATATTAGGGAATCATTATCAGAGCGTAGGTTAAAGTACGGATTATTCTCCTGCAGAAATTAAAAACGAAGAGCTTTAGTGAAGATGTTAGATGCATGTATTTACATTCTAAACCCCTGAATATTAAGCTATATTTGACCGGGTAAATAAGATTGGAGAGATACATCTTCGTACCGATAGATTCAAAATGTCATTTTTCCCCCGTAATATAAGAGAACACAATAGGCAGCATAGCAAAGGGATAGGTAGGGGAAATATTTTAGAGTAGTCTGTAGTGCATGATGCGTGCATTAATATAACTAATCCATGCATGGTAGGTAAATGCAGATAGGATAGACATTAGAATAAATGCCATTAAAACCAATATACCTTTTTAGTATGTAGATACTAACTATCTGGCTGCACGTAACCCTATTATATAACATGTTTTCATGTAATAGCCTAGTTACATATCAATAGTGCTTGCTTGGTGATCTTCACCCCCTGCCACACACCCTTTCGGTGGCTTGTAGGGTATTGCGTGGGAGTAGGTGTAAGACTTCTACGTCATCCACCCCCCCTCCTTCAATGTTTTGGCGCAAAATCGGGAGGGGAAGTGGAAGTGGGGGAGGGAAGCTGGGGGAGGGGAGGTTTCCCTATATCCCTTTCCCTGGCGCATCCTGAAAAGAGCCCAAAAGAAATGAACGTCAAAATTCATTTGGTTCTTTTCGCATACATTTTGGCGTGAACAAGTGTGTACTGAAGTGTATAACTTTTTTACGATGCAGTCGACAAATGCAATGCCTTTCGAAATATGTACCCACATTGACTCCAATAACCCCTTGCGTTGGCAGAATCAGTTGTGTGCGTGTGTCCCCTGCATTGTGATTGGACGAAGGGAAGACGCAAGGGTCTTTCTCACCGCGCTCACTCAATCGAAAGGGTTGAAATCATTAATTTTTCGCCGCTTAGAACTGCTAGACGGATCGAAGAACGGAAAAATTCGGGTCTTTATATTTTACAAACTCTACCAGATTCGGCATTTAAAATAATATAGCAAACGACCCCATCCAATACTCCAAATCCATTGATCCTGTGATTTGACCGATGATCACCAGTACAAATACCTATTAAAGGGGTCGTACGGTGAATTCAGAGAAGGAACGCAATAAGATAACTGAATGAATAGCGCCAAGAATTCCATTCCCATCCATATAATGTATCAAGGTAAACCTTTACATGGTGTTATCGGAGAGAAATTCACATCCACGGACTGAAAACAGCGAGATAATATTGTCCAAACGCATTGTTCCTCAGTGCTAAGAGGCTTGTTCGCTAACATATATTTTAAAGTACACTAAGGTGGGCCGACTGGGAAAATTCTTCGTCAGCAATGAATGAAAAAGAAGAAACGCAATACGGACAGGTAGAAAGGGGAAACAGCACTTAAAATGGTAAAATGCAATTTAACAAGTAGAGTATCACAAAAAGAAGCTCACAAATTCATTTTCAGTGGCACTTGACATAAGACCGTGATTCATTTTTGTAACCCCTGTGACCTTGACTGTGACCTTTCAGGGGTCACAGTCGCAATTTTCGACCTCAAAACTTCTTCCATCGTGTTCTTCGTGCCCAAAAACCTATGAGTTGAAAGTTTCGATAATTAATCAGCAATCAATGAAATAAGAAGAAATAGTCAGCAGTGAATGAAATAAGAAGAAACGCAATACGGAAAGGTAGAAAGGGGAAACAGCACTTAAAATGGTAAAATTCATTTGACAAGTAGAGTATCACAAAAAGACACTTACAAATTCACTTACAGTGGTATGGCATATGACCTTGAGACTTTGTTTCTGCAATTAATATTAACCAAGAACGTAATTCATTTCAAGCGTTCGCTTATATTGCCTTCCCTACACTCCTAATACCGCTTAACTAATTCCAACAAGCACAACACGTATCAATAATTGCTGGCGATGCATCTTCAAACCGAAGAACGATAGACAAAGAGTGTAGCAAAATATTGTCCACAGCCAAGCAGACTACGGAACGGCAACAAGGAGCGAAAGAATGGTTTTATTCCCTCCACTCGCCCATCATACATAAAATAATAACTCACGATATGGTAAAACCAACAAATACCGAGGAGAGGTGGACACGTACTGAAAAAAAAATAAATACGTGATTGTATAGAACTCATACCAGTTCTCTACGCTTACACTTGGTATTTGGATGAAAGTCAAGTCAAGCCAGTCAAGAATAAACGCCATTGTGGAAATAAGATGAATGGGACATCACACAGACGGGATTTTTTTCCCTTACAGAGAGAAGCATTATCATCAACATTACTTAACATGTGAATCAATTCTGTTCCAAAAAAAAGAGCAAAAAGAAGCCTAGAGATCAATGGAAGACAATTGGACCCCAAGAAATTACATTCCATTGGAATTCGAAAAGACATCCAAAATCACCGCAGGAATTCATGAAAAATTCATCGGACGCTAGCAAATGCTTCAAAGCAAAATTAAAAGAACTTTCCCCTTGAAAACATTTATTTTGATTCGATAAAATTGTACTTTTGAAGGGCTTAAAGCAAATTGCTACGTCGGCTAGGCTTAGGCCTGACAAGGACGCAGATAAGGAAAATTCGAGCCAAGTAATACGCTTTGGAGACGTCTAAAATCATAAAGACGATTTTAGTTACGTATTATAAAATATAGGTAAAGAAATCCCTGTTTGTGAAGCCTAAGTTTCGGTCATTCAATTGGATTTACCATGATATGCATCAAATATAAATTAAAAAATACAAATGTACATCGGAAGATGAATGGATTTCATCAATTATTTGCGTCAGTGGTAAATAAAATATAAGGATTTAGAACTTGATTCATAGAAGTTCCATTCTCTACTATATCCCGTCTGGGAGATCGCACAACAACCAAAAATATGAGGGCAAAAACAATCGAAGTAAAAATACAACCAAAATTATGACAAATGTATCTATGCCACATTCGTTTGAACCCCCCTCTTGTATATATATTTCCAATAATTAAAAAAATTATGATATGCTACACATTGCCATTTAAAACAACAATTATGCATAGTCCACACCATTCCTCTCTGTGAAACGATATTTGTGAACATCAAAAACCACAAGCCTCTTCATCTACATAATACCCTGCAAGCCACCATAAAGGTGTGTGGCAGGGGGTGAATTATCACCAAACATGCACTACACATCGTGCATAAAAAAGGAATAGTATTTATATACTGTTCTAAACTACACTATTTAAAAAAATATAAAAATAGCATAGAAAATATGCAAAAACATGCTGTTGGTTGGGTTAGCTTCAAGTCCTTATACCAACATGCAGCTACCAATGTTATCCATTGCTACACTCGTACTGGACATATTTACCGTTATTCATATCCCTAATAGTACGAGGAAAATAGGATATTTTGAATTTGTCAGTTCCGCAATCAATTTCTCTAATTTTGTGATTATGTAATCCATTCTACCATAGTAAGTTGGGGTCCATAAAATATTTTTAACATCATCACTGAAAATATGGTCTTGGAATTTGTTTAAAAGATTAAGTCTAAATTTCAACCTGCGATCTGACAATGATTCCCAATTTAATTCATTTAATAGACTGGCTACGCTAATAAGGTTATCGTACCGTCCCTTTAGAAATCTTGCCGACCTTCGCTGCACACGTTCAAGTTCGTTATTTAGACCGATTTCGTAGGGATCCCATACACTGGCAGCATATTCCAAATGAGGTCTTACAAGGGAAAAGTAGCTGATTTCTCGTACACGATCCTCTTTGGTGAGTCTACACCAATACTTCGATGGTTGACGGAGCAGTTGCGTCTTATCTAAGAAATTGGGATAGACTCACCAAAGAGGCAATTCACATGAGACCGGAGAGTAATAACATCAACCACGAGACCGGTTATATCGCAAGGAATGGAAGTCTGTCCTCCGATTAATTAAGAAGGCAAGGCAAAAATAAATCACCAGACGCTGAGCACAACAATAGGCGTAAATACTGAAGGCCCTGACGGCTAGGCATTGTTATAGAATTATGAACAAATTAAAACTCACAAGTATCAGGACAGATGACGGCCTCTGGACCGTGACATAATTTGACTCCGAAGTTTTGGCATTAAATGTGGTGGATTTACCGAGAAATTTTCACACTAATTATACGCGAGGAAAAAACCAAATCCATTATTAAATTAATTCTTATTTTCTCAAAGAATGTATACAGAATTATATAGCTGCTGTGTTGTTATCTGGGAGAGAGCTGGGAGACCACGACGGAAAATGTGAAAACCCGATGCATTCGGTTGAAGCCGGGAATTCTGGAGAAGTGGGGGTATGGAAACGGAGATTCTCCGTACTCCGACACGCAAGCCAAGAGCCGTGAATCAATAGTCTTTCCCCCGACAGGATTACATACACTCCATCATAGAGGGGACAGGAAATGGAATGGATACGCATGGACCGAAGGAAGGGAACCCTTTCTCGTGGAGAGGAGCGAACCCTTGGAGAGGGGATCGCCTGGGAGAAACAGAAGAGGCGGCTTCCAGCGCATTCTCTCACTTACGTCACTCGTGCCAGGCAACGCAATGCCGACAAAGGGATGTGTACCAAGAAAAACCAAATAAATAAAACCAATATCCAAACATTTCCTGCATTGGCGAGCGATGTTTCCCACATACTTGGCTGATGCTACGGGAAAAGAGTGAGGGACATGATTTAAGGTCAGAAAACATTCAGGAGATGATGACAATACAATCGCTAAAGATTCGGCTGTACAGGAACACGAAACGTATTTCTGTGCAGCCGAAACGGAAAGCCAACTTCAGTTGGCTACGTCCAACTGCAACGGAAGATACTTATGAGGCTGGAGGCAGGCAGTATGTCTGGTGTGCTCTTGAGGTGAACTTGGTGTTTTTACTTTATTTTTGCACTACTCAAGTGGGAGCAGTGGGAAATGTGGGTGTGTGTATGTTTCCCAAATATGAAAACAATTTTTCATTAGTTTGTGAAACATAAGTGGACATTTTGGAGTAAAAAACTTCATATTTTTCATTCCTCTGTGCTCACTATAGTAGACTGAAGAGAGTGCCGCTTTTAAATACAGTCACTCCGACGATCGGTTAGTCATTACTGCAAAGAAGAAGCCAAAAATTCCGCCTTCTATCGCATCGAGAGAGCCACAGGACCTTCAGATAATTATATCTATCTTTTAGGTGGAGATATAAGTGAATGGTTTATTTTAAATTGATAAAAAACGAAATGGTTTGGGTGTAGGACAGCCATTGATCATTTTAAAATGGTGGGTGTATTTTCGAACTTTAGCAACGAACATTAATACATAATAAACGTTTTATAACCTTCTTTCAATTATTATAAAGGACTTCAAAACGCCTATCTTTGAAATTCACATTTCATGCACAAGATAGGTAGGCAAAAAATTGTTTTATTTCACAATCTACACATCGAAAACATCAATTAATATTTTCGAACTTACAAAATTGATTTATGAAACTAGTTCCACTTTCTTCAAATTCTTCAATCCAATTTTTGTCCCTTTACCAAAAACATTTACTTAGCACGTAGCAAGTAAACACATTTACTTAGCAACGTAAACAAATATGCACAGCAACTGGAATCCCATGATAATAGATACGGAAACACCGATTTTTCTTTTGCATTTTTCTCTGCACCACAAACTGCTAAAAATCCAAAACTACTACCAAATCATACAGACAGAGAATCCACACTCCACGCCAACCAAACCTCACTCTTTTAGCTCAAAAATTGGGAGTGAAATAAACAAAAAATGATGCAGAATGAAGGACGGACTGACTGACACGCTACAAAATTAATATACATAGATGACTGGCTCAGGCGATACCATAATCAAATCCATCCATTCGGTTGTAATGGAACGTGCTTCGGCATCATCGAGTAACGACGTCATTTCACGGTCTCCATCCATTTTGGCTCAAATGGAGTGTGTTATGATCGAGCAGCCACAGAGAGCAAAAGCATCACCACGAGCAGAGAGAGAGGGTTTTATCACGGGACATGCGAAAATACGAACTCCAATATTACAAACCCCAAGCCATCAGACTTCGATTCCGGAGTGGGATACCACATCCAACACCTCCGAACTCAGTCTGCAGCGGCAACTAGGTGGCTGTGTGAGTGAACTACAAAGTAACTGACTCGAAAATACAATCTGCCGAGTTGCCTCGCCGGCGATTCCCACTCGACACATACTACGCCTCCAATCAAACACAGGATTCTCGCCTAAGCATTGAGATACACTGTAAACGTTAATCTTTAATTCTATAGTTTAATATGTATATACATTGACCTAAATCTCATCAAGTGAAATATTTGTAAAAATTCCCCAAAAACAAATGGAAAGGTCTTGCAAAAAAAAGAACATTTGCAAATTCCTGAAGGAGAACTCCATCCGCAATAGAGTGAAAAATCAGACAGAAAAATCGTGACAGTGACGCAAAAAAATGTAAATCGCAAAAGAACCCCCGAAGTTCCATCAAAAATAGAGCTGCAGTGCGCTTTGTGAGAATGATCGAGACAAAGTGAAACAAAGTCTGAAACACAGCAGAGAACTAAAATATTATCCATTGCTATGATTAGCGAAACAAGCCACAAAGTAACATGAAAATAGCTTCACGGGAAAATTGACATCAGAACGGCTCCACAGTACTTCCAAGTACCTATGCTGAGAAAATCATCCCGACTGATGAGTTTCACAACAGTCGGTACGATTTTCACAACAGATGTTACAAGAGAAGAGATAAATGGCAACAAGACCCTTTTTGCTGTCCAAGTACTCCTTAAGTTAACAAGTACTCCTTAAGTTAAGTACTCCTTAAGGAAACAAAGCGAAGCATATTCCTATATGTACGGAAAAAATGTCACTGAATTCACACAATCCAATATCTACTAGAATAAGACGATGCGCATTAAAACGATAGTGCAATCTAGGTGTGTAAGAGCTAAAAATGAAAAAAAGAACCTTATCCATGGATATGAGATAAGATAAGATTTAACTTCCGTATTGATATTCACGGTTTTTTTTATCACAGGTCAACTCACAGGATATAATTCCACTGATTCGGGCGAAATCGTTACACAGATGTAACTGCCAACTATACTAGCAAAATGTTTTTTTTTTTTTAATTTACGCGAAAATATACACAAGGGTGGATGGGCCAAGTTCACGCTGAAGTCCGGCATTGCTTGGGCAGAGAGCAGCAGTTGCGAAGCCGAGTTTCAACGACAGGTGAAAAGAATGAGCTCAGTGCACAGGGGAAGCCAACAATGCCAGGGTACAACGATTTCTGAGAGAGAGAAAAATTGCTTCAATTTTTAGTTATCTTTTTAAGGAGGTTCCACCGTGACTCCGCGATTCAAACTCCCGTAAAAGAGCTATTCTATTTAATCAATAAATACCGATACAGAAAAACACCTGTACGGACAATCAACTATAGGGTGATAACGCATACACAATAATTATATGAGTATGCTATTATATGTCGTGCTGTAGTTGCATTGTATATTTTACAAGCTCTGTTAACTCATTATAACATGGCTGACGTGTTGTTGCCACGTTTAAATCACTAAGTGAGAATACATGCTCAATCCCGCTAATACGTATTCTAAAATAGATTAAATATTTTCTTACTTAGTTTTGAACTATTCCCTTGCAAATACAACTCTTTGTTTTGAATTTAATTAATATTCGTATTTTTGAAAATTGTTTGGCAACAATGACGCTGCTACCACTTGGAAGCATTGATATTAATTATACCACGTCAAAAACCAATGGCATATTTAAATTATATAAAAAATATAAGAAGGACCTTGGTAAGGTATGTTCATAAATTAAGTGATTAAATAGGCTTGTAAGCACGTTCCGTCACATGTACCGTTGTCAATGATAACAACATACTGAAGCGCCACTTTCATGTAACTAAGGCTTTTCTGCTTTTTTCGAGCAAACATTTATTAATATCAATTAAACAAGTGTGGTAAGGCAAGCACGTTTTTACAATGCTAAATTCTACATAAAGTTGCGCATCTTATATTAGTTTTTCGTCAAAAGGACATTTCTTTTTACATTATTAATCTGCAAAATTTACTGCAACAGCCATGCTCTGCCGTATAGCCAATTATATAAAATAGCTGATTTTCAACGTCTTTTTTCTTCAAATATATGATGGTAAGGTCTCATTATTTTATTGCCAATCGATAAAAGGGCCTAAAAATGGTGTGTCTTCAATATTTCACCAAAATGACATCTACTTCATAATTCGGTGGGGCCACCTTAAGAGGAGGCCACAGAATTTATTCCCACACTTTGCTTCAAACAACGGAGAGATAAAAAGGAATCTTTTCACGAGAAACTGGCGATGAAGCACACGATGGGATCCCGAGCAGAGAAAGGCTTGAAAGGGGTGGACTCTATTCAACCTGCCCGAGACGTTCGCCCCTGAAGACGCAGCCGACGAAACGATGACGACCGAAACACTCCGAGAATGATGAGAGCCCTTTGCGTGTCTCCTGGAGAAGATTGCGGACCCGAAACGGGACTTCGTTCGAGTAATACGAGGGCATGAACCCGAGAACACTTTCCAACAGGGATACAACACTTCAGCGCTTTTTGCCGTCTTCTCATAGCAAGGCGTTCCGGGTTGGAAATCCTTTATTAATACCCTGCAAGACACCGCAGGGACGGAGACTAGTGCAGGAGGGCTGATGCACAGAACCATATTCATTGAGAAAATAATGAGCCAGTAAACTAATGCACCCTTTGAAATATTTTCTTGTGATCTTTAATTATAGACAAATCATTGTAACAAGGTGAAAGTCATTTCCAATCGCAACGTCCTTCATAATAGAGTTAAGGCAATACAGATAAGACGAGTCGCACCCCGTCGATATGAAACAGCTGATCCGCTTCGTTTTCATGGATGGAGGGTGAAGATCCAAATGTGGGCGTTTACTCGTAACCGAAATCGTAATTTTGTGCACGAAATTCTTAGATGAAAACGAAACAAGAAATTTTGTGAAAAAATTAATCTTCTAACCATAACCATTCACACATGAATCAAAAATTAAAATAAGCAAAAGGTGACGCCTACAGAAAAAGCTGCTTTGATACCATTGACGTCATTTTCCTCCCGTCCTTGACTGCTCTTATGGGAAGGGAAGGAAGTGGGGGGGATTCTCGAAAGGTCTGCCCGCACATCCTGTCGCAGCTGTCCCATTGGGAGAGCCAGCTGTGTCCCGGGCTATGTTATGATTGGACGAAGTCGATATACGTCAGAGGTTTCACCACACCCACTTTTCCGAAAGGGTTAAAAACATCAGTTTTTCGCCGCCTATAACTCGAGAAATAATTGACGGATCAAAAAACGGAAAAATACGTGTCTTCCTGTTTTATAAACTCAATCAGATTCGGTAATTAAAAAAATATCGTAAACGACCCCATTTAGCAGCCAAACCACAGACACCAAAAATGGATGAGTAAGTTGGTCATAGTTTCGGTTTTAGACGTTGAATACTACAAGGGTACTCGGCAACAGTGTGCCTATGTGCTCCTAGGGTCATTCGCTGGCCTAAGGAGTCAAGAAGAGATCATGGGTGGTGTGTTGGTCTCGGGATGTAGATTAGGTAGAATAGGCACATAGCAAAAATGGACAGACGATTCAAAGTTCTCAACGTCAGATATGATGCACACTGATTCCGGCCATAAATACAAATAATCGTCCTATATACTGAGGTTGATTGAACGTTACATGCAAAAAGGGAAAATTCTTAGTCTCACATGCGTCGACTAATGGAATCAAATTCCATGGGAATTTTCGAGAATATGAATTTGGAAGTATTTCTTCAGTAGGTAAACTTGAGCATAAAGTGTCGTGGCGGCCTATTGGGTAGAGCTCTGAGCTACCGACTGGAGGTTCCCGGGTAGAAGGGAGCACCCCCAACTAAAAATCCTTGCGATACGATTTTGTGTGACAGAACTTCGTAGGATATCGCAGGAGACCCAGGGAAAGGAACACTGAGTGAGTGTAAATTAAGAATTCACACTTCATTATTCTGTTGAATTCGAATTACGCAGACATCTAAAGTCCACCTGAATCAAGTACAGACCAAGAAAGTCTGCGCTGAAATGAAATTCAATGCCTTAAAGACGTTGACAGCAGAACTTAGGAAGCATCCTAGGTAGGTATAAAACATTAGTCGACTGATATATATGAAAAAATATCAGTACACGCGATATAAGAAGTTTTTGGACGAAAGAGGTATATAATCCAAACTCGGAGACATGTATCACTTATCAACACTATTAAGGGTGGAATTCGGTCCCGCGACAAGGACAATACTCCGCAGCGGAATATAGGATAAATAGATGGAAGCACAATGTGAAACACTGAAGCGTTTCAGAAGGGAGCATTTAAAAGCACAGAAGCTTGGTAAAAAATAAGTAGCATGCACATAATAAGAGTAAACATCTCTGATGACCTCTACACTAAGATAAAAATTAAACAAGGATAAACATCTATTTGAAACAATTTATCTTCACTTAACGTGATACATTTATTTCCAGCCAATAAATAATAGGAAAAAAAATCCAAGGAAGATAAAAACACAGTTTTTTCTTTTCGCTGGAGAGAAGCACCTCAGCGCTCAATCAAATGCATCGAACAGGTAGTACTGAGAAAAAGACTGGCCAAAGCGATGACTCATGTCGACAAGTTAAGAACCATGAAAGTGACTGAACTGGAAGGAACACTTTAAAATTCTATTTCTTCGCCAATTTGTGCTTCTACATACATACAAACACTTTCCACATAGGAACTCGTCAAGTGCTATACTAACTAGCAAACGCAGTGGATACGAAATCTGAACTGTAACGTGATAAGACGAGAGCAAAAACCTTTCTACGAGTACTATCACACTGATGACTAATGTTATCAGAAAAAACCTAACTATTCCAGTCATAGACCAAACATCTTAGCTAAAACGAGTAAAAATCGAATTTTATCTGCTCACTAAACACACATCTAACTCTAAGTGAAAGAACAGCGCCTATCTGAGCGTGTTGAAGTCGCTCCTAAGCTATCCGACCATGCCGAGTCAAAAAAAGACGTTAGAAAAAGATTGAAAAAAGAAAAAAATAAATACTTTTTGCTTCCTCAGGTGGAGCGCGTGAACTCGGATGACATGGCCGAAGTGAGAGAACGCCTCATTCGCAGCTGGGGCACTCCTGCTCCGATCCGGTGACTTACCTGCGAAAAGAAACAACTGCTATTAATGAAAACATTCCCACATTTTAATAAAACCAGGCAGGGACAAAATGCTTCACCGAGAAAATCAAAGACTTACACTTGTCACTTTATCACTTGTTTATGTACACCAATACGGACCAAATAAATCCTCAAAAAGCAAGAGTATATCAGGTCATAACCAATGGGGTCATTTACCATATTTTTTTATTGCCGAATCTGATAAATTTTGTAAAATAAAAAGACCCGTATTTTCCGTTTTTTAATCCGTCAATTATTCCTCGAGTTATAAGCGGCGAAAAACATGTTTTTAACCCTTTCGGAAAAATGGGCGTGGTGCAACCTCCGACGTATATCGACTTCGTCCAATCACAACTGAGCCCGCGAAGATACTTCGCCTCATCGCAATGGGGGGGGGGACACAGCTTACTCTGCCAATAGGAGCAGTTGCGACAGCATCAGTCGACAGCAGTCAAGGACGGGAGGAAAATGACGTCAATGATATCAAAGCAGCTTTTATTGTAGGCGGCACCTTTTGCTTATTTTAATTTTTGTTTTATGAGTGAATGGTTGTGGTTAGAAGATTAATTTTTTCACTAAAATTCTTTTTTCGTTTCCATCTAACGATTTCGTGTACAAAATTGCGATTTCGGTTCCGAGTAAACGCCCCCATTGCTACTTACGAATTTTGAAACCAGCAGAGGCCTTACCATAGGGTAACTGTGACACAGCATGAGGTAAAACATCATTAAATTTAACTGTTTGACCTGAAAAATATCCTGCTACAAATAAATAACCACAAACAACGACGAAAGAGACCCATAGGTTGTACGACACTGAAAGGAAAATATTCTAGTATATCAAACGTATTGGTTTGGTAATTGTTGATTTAAATTGCAAATCAAATACACTGATTGCTACAAGTCCACTTCATATCCATTTCTAGTATCTACAATGGAAGTAACCAACAACAAAATGTTGATAGATTTTTCCTGCATTCATACGACAGCAATTCGATAATTGCCATTAAGAATCAATAGTATTCTTAAGGTGCGTTTACACGTAGCAGTTGACTGCTATGACAGTCAACTGCTAACAACTATTAAGCCCCACTCGCATGTGTAAATAGCAACTGCGATGCGAGTTCAGGTCGATAGTGGGCACATGTCGAACACTATCGATCCTAGTTCGAGCTAATAGCAAAGTTGAAGCCCGTCTACTTTCCAGCGGAAATGTATCCAACACAATCGCAACAATTGCCAACGGAAAGCAATACATGAAGTCTGATGTACCGGGAATTTAGATACAATAACAAGGATATCCCCCCCCCAAAAGGAAAGATTCTACTCTTTAAAGAATGGGAACAAAAGATAATCGTCAATGGAATTTATTACTTGAAGAATTACATGAAAATTTAAGCATCGGTCACTACTGAAATAAAACGCTATTTATTTGTTATGACAACGCCTAAATAGCGGCTTTAAGCTGCATAGAAGTTGTTGCAGACGCATCATAGCAGTAGCGATAGCGATATATCGCGCATCTCGCGACTGTCATTTCAGTCAACTGCTACGTGTAAACGCTGCTTTAGTGACAAAATGAGGATACCAAGGCTGGTATTCTGAATCGGGGTCGCTATTATAAGGCCGCGCTATTCCACGGGTCATTATTCCCCGATCTGGTATTCTGAATCGAGGTGGGGAATAAATTGCCCAGTTCTGAGGTGGAATAATTGTACCCGCCCCTTCCGGTATGAGAACCGTAAAGATCAGAAAACAAAAATTCCGGCAGCCAATAGCAAGCGATGTTTACATTTTCTGGGACAGTTTGGGATAGATTTACGGCCAACTTTACGCCTCTCACAATGGCCAGCGAACAGCTGATATTAATGTATAAAATTATAAATGAATTATTTATTATCCTGCTTGGAAAATTCGCGTATTCATCCAGATCAATGTATCTTTCGAGCAAACATCATTAACTGAGGTAACTCTCCTGCTTACATTTGCATATGAAACAGCCAAACTCGTCGTAAAATTGTTTTCGCCTGTAGTCTATTAAAATCCTTAGCTATAAATACGAAATATGAACTTCTCCGTGGATTTTTTACGTTAAAAAGCATGCCAGAGAAAAGGGCCTTCGTTGAAAACGTACTCATTATCAATATTCATGTGGTGGTTATTAATGGTATATAAATACGAGTTTATTAATGATGAATTGGTACCTAATGCTCCGCTCTGGGGTAAGCAACCACATTCATTATATTCATCCGATTATCACAAATCTTAAGTGGTAGAACTTATATTAATTACTTTATCATCTTCATAAACAATGTTGGTAAACATTAAATACGTTTTGCTACGGAGGCTAGGGTACTCGCACGAAAATCGTACTTATCATCATAAAAGATCAATAGTTTCATAATTATACAATTTGCAAATTAATAGAATGGAAATGATTGCGGTTTCTGTACCCTTCAGGATTATTAAGTGACACACAGCTGCTCACGTTCGGCAATTTCGTTTCTGTACCGGTATTTTCATGAAATCACTGTTGTTTGTTTACAATGCAAGCAAATTAAAAATCGTTTACACTCAAGGGTAACTAAAGTTATTAATATATTTACAATTAAGAACGACCCAATGGAGACGTTGTAAATACACAATGAGATGAAAAGGATTATTGTCGGTAGGAGTTTTATTGCTTTTCATCGGGCAGGTAAATAACTAATTAAAGGTTCTATAAACTGAAAATACGTTCACATTAATAAACTGCCTTTGCAATGAAGTATAATATGGCACATCACACTTTCCCCGTCTACTATTATGATCTATTAATGAGTATTTACACATCATCAAGCCATGGCTTGCAGGATTTCTCTCGCCGCAAGGTTTAATCAAGTCAGTTTACTACAAACGCAGTCACTTCACTCGACACCCGGAAATGGCTAATAAATCTGTCCTCCATCACTTCAAATGAATTTATAATATCATCCTGTTATTATTATTGTTTATAAATCGTGGTCGGTTTGCGAAGGTATTTGCGTGCAGTGGTCAGTTTACAGAGGGGCATGGGATGGAACCTCTGTGGTCCTCCGGTAAGTTTATAAATAACAATTTCTAGTAATTCTTAACAAGATTTAATTCTTACCAGATAAATGAACATGCTTGAAATTTTCCGATACAACAACCACAGAAACTAAAACAGGCACCACCAATGACTTCAAAGTAAATAGAAACACCACAGTTCACTGATTTCACAAAAAACAAACACATATGTATCACTTTCTCTTATCGTAGCCTACCCCGGGCTTCTAAATATGCATTAACAATTGCCAAAACTTGAAATGCAGACGTCCAGTCCTTTCAGATAGTAAACAAACGTCGAATATATACCCGACACTACTCGAAGTAAACATAACAAACATTTGAAAGTCATTCAGCGAGCTGATTTACGTCGCGCTATCCAGATTGCCCGGTCTTCAGAATCGGGGAATAATATTACGACCCGGCCGGTCGCTATCTGCCGTTCAGAATACCATATTTCGACCGCGCTATGGGATATCTGTAGAATAGCGACTTCCGGTGACTCTTCGGCATTCAGAATAGCAAATAACGACTGGGTCGTAATACTCTTGAAAATATCGACTTTTTCCGCTATTATGACTTATAAGGCCGGCCTTATCTCGTTCAGAATAGCAGCCCAAGAACAAGAACAAAATTCAGCATAGCCAAACAGATTCTCCGATGGAATTTCACTGCCTGACATACAATGGTGCAGAGCAAATTCCTCGAGTGAGCATCTCGAGATATCAGCACATCGTGTGCACTTCATATCAGAGAGCCCGCGAGTTCAGGATTAAAATGATGTCGAACGTTAAATTGCAGAAATTGTGACATGGCATATTAATATAAAAAAACATGCGGCAGAGGATTTTCACGTCCGCACACAGCGAATACGTGGAACACGAGAGGCCCTCAGTACAGTTCAAAGTTTGAGGCTTTACTCTGTGGAACTCAATTGGAAATGAAAATCCACTTTATACGTTCCACACAAAGGTTTTATTGGTTTCAACCATGGTTTCGACAATATAAGACATCTCGATAATGACATATAACTATTGTTTTATTGGTTTTATTGGTTTCAACCATGGTTTCGACAATATAAGACATCTTGATAATGACATATACCTATTGTCGAAACCATGGTTGAAACCAATAAAACCTTGGTGTGGAACGTACAAAGTGGATTTTCATTTCCAAGGCCCTCTTACTTAGCACGACTTGTACGAACAGCAGTTCTGGCTTCCCAACCATGGAACCCGGGTTCGAGGTCCGACAGTGTTTTCACCAGTCTCTCTCTGAGTATTGCGCGGAGGGAGCATCAAGTTCACCACCGTGTCCATCGGACTGGACTTGAGACCCCTAGGTGAATGTTTTCAAGAGTACGTTACTGCCTTTTATCTATCCCTCCTCCACCCCCTCTATTGAGTTCTACCTATTTCCCATCACCCCTTATCATTAAAATAGTAAATAATCCCGATAGACTCCCAAACTACTAACGATGAAAGAAAATGAAGAACATTCACCTTCAAAACTACAGCTAGCATGAAAACTGTTTAGCCACTACAACGGGTCATGTATGTTTGATTCTTGACAGCAGCTAGCGCTGAGAAGTGGTAATTAAATAGAAGCATTGTCATGATTCACTGATACACGGAAGTTGTTACGAAAGGTAAACTGTTGTGAAGTTGTTAATAATTGAAAATTCGTACGTCGTTACGCACATGAAAACAGAATCATTCCCTTTTCAACTGCACATGGAATGAAATTTATTTTTCACTGAAAAGTGGCACATTGCCCTGAGATGCAACTTTGATGGAAATGAAACAGGCCAACAGAGAAACGTAAATGCCTTATCAGGTAAGTATTCAAATCGCCATCGCTGAAAGAAGTGTAGGTTGTAGCCATTCCACACTACGCGGCTGAGATAACGACTCTGACGCTACAAATTTACGCGCCGTTTGTGTAAAACAGGGTATCTGGATGTGATGATGAAATTGAACAGGGCAGAAGCAGAACTTTAGGAGCGGGAGGCCGCTATAATGGCCGCTCGGTGAAACCAACGGACATCCATGCGTGGGGAGAGAGAGAGAGCACAGTGTCACGACGAGTAGCCCGTCTGCGAGTCCGGCCACAAAAACAGATGAGGGGCGTAAATAAAGGAGCGAACGATATCTCTCCCTATCACGGCGGACGTGAGTGACAAAAGAGTTGTTCCCTGGTCCAAAAAAAATATTCGGCATTGCCACTGTCCATCGCTTCAAACCACAGCCAGCAGGGCAAAAAAAGAATACGGCTTGATAGCCCTATATTTGGCAGACATACAACATATACAACATGCCGTCAATCTAGATAATTGTACGCGGCAGCCCGAAATGATGGTATCTCAGCAAAAGAGGATGCAAATCTCCGATCAGGAAGCAATTCTGTCCCATAAGGCTTTCTGGAAAGTATAGTTAGATATTGGAATCGATCATGAATGAAACGGCACCAGAACAAACCATTCTTCAGTAAGACGCTTATCATCAAAATAAAATTTATTACTTCGTATTTCAGAGAAGATTCACAAATTTCATCAAACAGCCGTATATAAAGTAACATTTGCAGATATTCTAAATGTTCAAAACTAATCAGGCGCAGTATAAACTTGATTCTAAAATATTTAGAAAGCGATATTTTAAACAAGCACGATGAAGCTCAAAATTTCATTCCTAGCTGAGTTAGTTCAAGGAATAGTTCTTTATTTATTTCTCCTAGAAGCATTACAGTTAACCTGTCAGGCCTAACCTGTCGACGGAATATAATATTAACAATGCTTCACACAAAAATATTATATACCAAATTACCGTTTACCTTGCAGCTAATACTCATTAATTATAATTATAAAATATGATAAATAAATCAAAACAATTATTTACACAAATAAGAAAAAATTAGATTTTCATCAACATGTGTTCATGAATAATTAATTTTTACCGTTTCTTAATACACACTGCCTTGCATATTATCGAAAGACATTCTACATCAAATCAACAGACTAGGAATAACGTAATAACGTACATTTTTGCACCATATTTGCCATTAGATCTTGGAACTACATTAACTTTCCACCTCATACTATAATTTTCCCCTTGACCATCTAAGATCCTTAGTTTAATTGTGTTGTTGTAAATTTTTGTGTAGCAGAATAAATTGGAGTAAATACTTGGGTACAAAAATAAAGCTATCATATTACGTCATGAATTTCGAATTTTGTGTTACCATAGGATTAAAATTAGGCTGCACAAGTTGTGATGTCAATTTATTTTGCACCATCTAATATACAACATATTACTAACAACGACTAAGGCATCATCATCAAGTACACTGCAGGCCTTATAAAAAGCAGAAATGCAATGGTTAATAAGTTCATAGGGAAACTTGAATGTGAAGTTCGGACAATACTGGATAAAATTGCGCACCGCAAAAGATGAATGAGCTTAGAAAACGGAGCTGAGAGTATTTGAGAGAGAATATAGTGGAATGGACTCTTAACTTAACAGTAAAACACACATGATACAACTCAGCACTTTCCCACTCTAAGACGATGAGTAACTATAATCATTGAACCTGAATGCATGAAAGGAACAACGTAAGTTAAGAGCAAAATAGTATTCACCATCTCGTATAATTTCTTACTTCACAATACCAAAGTTTTCAATAATTGTGCACCATGTTTATCATTAATGAGGAGTAAACAAATTAAAGGTACTATTTTCAAACTATACTAAAAACCGACCGTGGTTTCGACAAATAATTGTAAGCATCCTCATCAAGGTAATACAATACTGTGAAAATGGCACCACAGTTCTTTGCTTCCTCTTCGTCACCTTCCACCACATAGCAGCGGGGAAGGAGGAGCCGGCAAGTGGCGTGGTTCCCTGCCCCATTACGAGGCCCTTGCAATTAAACATGTTCATTGCTCAAAGTTTCCATGTATTTATATATATTCGATATAGTTATGCACATGTAGTTTGGTAAATTTGCTCTTCATATGTTGCATTATATTTATTGAATTTGGAATGTGCTGCGAAATATGTACCTGAATTAAATGTAACACATAAGGGATAAGAATATTTTTTACATTTAAGGACAATTTAAATATTCAAGGACAAAATTTCTGTTTAGTTGTATAGCCCTAAATATTTTATTTTCTTAATTTCTCTTGTCACTGCCGCAAAACGCCATAATCAAGGAACGGCAACCCCAACATAAGAACGTTTCCTCCACAGGGGTGCCTAATTTCACTCTCTTTTCATGTTTATTTAATTATTTTTGTATCTATTTTGAGTGAAATAAATGTTTATTATTATTGCTTGACCGCAGCCGAGATGTGGGAGCGCCGAACCCACGACGTAATGGCCCGGGCGCGGGTGTTGTGATAGCGGACGACCCCGATGCCGCTCCTCGCCTTGCACCCGCTTCCGCCAGGGGTGAAGAAGCCTTGGGAGGTGATCGGACCCCTTCAAGGTTATTTCCCTGCTGGTACTCAACCCCCGTTCTATTACCCCTCCGCTCCATTTTTCTCGGAGGTAATTTGTTCTTGAGCCAATAAATTCATTGTTTTTCAACGCCGTTTTGTTCATTGCTGCCTTACACCAAATAACAGTACATCATGAATGTAACTTATTCACACAAATTGACACCTGACACCATTAATCGTACCATATTAATTAACAGTTATTACCACCACAGACTAAAAATGATCAGATATTAGGTATCGTAGATACAATCATTGTCAACAGAGGTGTATGGACAGTTGCTATCGGAAACATTTTCACTAGCTGCTTAGGGAGTCGTTAGTACATTCTCTCGCACAGAATTTAAATTCATTACATTTAGATTGATTTCCAACTTCAGCTCTAAATCGTTTCGACCTCCGAGCCGTATAAACTGCCTTCAATCCCTTCTTCACTTCTCCAACATGTTCCTTTCCAAAGCGATTTTCATAATCCAACACCACTTCACCATTTCATAATTCCTGTCCTCTTTGAAAATATGTTAATGCACAATGTAATGCATACCACTTAGGCCACGACCCCGAATCATAAATTCAACATTATTCAGACGTAGCAACGAGAGGGATAAATATTCGCACGACAAATACTCTCCATCCCTAATCCAGGGGTATCACGGGCATGTAATTTATCAAAATGAAATCATAAAAGTATAAACACGAATAAACTAGCTGCAAAGGATCAAGAGTTGAAGGCGACTAATGAATGACAGAATACGTTCGTTGCCACAATGGTGTTCAGCTAATAACAACGCGAGAAATATCGAGGATAAAATCAAAACTCTTCAGTCATTCCACTGTGAAACAACACATAAACTGCAAATACGAATGCTACAATTAACGAACTGAAAAATACACAGTAAACTTAGCTACCATAAGTCGAGAGATTCACTCAACAACTGCCTGATGAAGACAGTTGCTGAGTGAACGGGAAGAATGGAAAAGGTAGGCCTCGTAAGACACATGGAGCAAATAGTGAAGGATGTAAAATGAAATACTTAGGCTAATGTGAAGAGGCTAACCGAGAGGAGAATTGTGTGGAGGTCTGGTTCAAAGACCAATGATCGGATTGATGACTGACGAATAAAAATAGTGTTACTTTTATTCTTTCAGAGTGTCATCAACTTCAAGAATAAAAAATAAAAAAAACATAATTCTAGGATAAGAACACCACCCAAAACATTTTTACATTTTTCATATTCAGCCTTATGACAAGCCTTAGATAAAATACTTTGTAATAGCTACTATCTCCTGAATTTCCCGAAATGAAAAGGACCACGACAACACTCAAAAGAATACATGATAAGAAGACATTTGATACTGTTAGATATGCGATGCATTTTGGTTACAATTAAGGGAGGAGAGAAGCCCTTAAATTAAATGACTCGTGTTCATTTTCTAGATAAGACAGCACACTTATTCTATAACCTCATCCTTACCAATGCTATGGATTAGAGTTAGGTGAGCTATGCAATCGTTATATACAGTGTCACAGAAGTCGTTTGCAATTAAATTAAGGGGATAAGCCTCGCAGTTCCAAAAATAAATGCCATCGTAAGAAGTCAAAAGAAAAATAAAACTGAATAAGTACCTTCTGAATACAGAATATTATATTATTGCAACGAATTATGTTCACCTACTTCAGGGGCTTTTGATATTTAAGGCCAATAGAAGGAAACGCAGTTTGGGCAACGTACAACAAGAAGACGTTATCTAATGCAGAATAGAATTCTGATAAGGGCACAGAGTATAAATAAAAATATTATTAATGCGATTTCAGTCCAATAAAATATAAACAAATCATAGAATACATTTAAACCTTGCACATTGTAATACTTACGACTCATGCCAATAAGATTAAACTCGAATAGGTCAAAATCACGCTTGCATTCGCTGTTCGCAAAAGACGCTAAGACTCTGACTTGTTGAGGGAAACAGAATAGCAATTTATACTTCTCCGATTATTGAAATCATAGTAAGATTGAAATCATGATGATGACTCGCAAATCAAATGGTCACGTGTATCCTATAGCGAAACTTATATGAAATAGAACATAACTAGTTCATATTTTTTATATACATATTTGATATTAGTATGTACATGATTTGAGACCGGAAGAAAAGAAGCTTCGTAGACACAAATTCCCAAGTTGGAGATGTTATGCAAACCCGATGGGCACCAGAGTCATGCGTGTTGCGGATAAACACGGGGCCAAACACGCTACGACAAAAACATCCTACGCCGAGAATTTTGCTGTAATTGAATTGCTCACAGTGAGGTATGAGCCTTCTTACATGGAAAATAATATGTTACGGTGGTTAACAATGGTTAACAACAAATACTAACAGCACCAGTAGCCATAAGCACTGATTGCAAACGAAAAACACTACTTATTATTTACGAGTTCCCTCTTGCCACTAATGATCGCAACATTCTTTTCAGCGAAAATTCATGCCGGATCACCACGGGCTAAAACGCAAAGGAAATTCTTCGAATGGAACGCACTAACGCAGGGGACTCCTGGCTCTTTCTGGACAAACATGACATGAAACGCTGAGAAAAGATCGATGCAACCCTCAAAGGACAAAAACAACATCGATAAACACAGGACAGATTAAATCGACATTCGTCATTGAAACTGACTCCTCTCACCCCCTGGTCATACTACAGAGAGGCCAACTGCCACATGAAAGAACACAAGGGTAAACAATCCTTTCCTAGTCTACCTTGAATTTGTCAGCTCAACTCCACCAGCATGCATGGTGCGGGATGAGTGAAAGAATGGAAGTCATGAAGAGAAGAAGTGTGAGAGAGTCAACTGCCCATATATGGAATTAGATGTTAATCGGACGCAACAGATCAATACATGGAAACTTAAGCCAAAAGTGATCGCCTTGTTTCACGATAAGTAAATGTTAAATCGTTGAATATTTCGCGACGTGATACGCGAAAAGATAATGCAATTACTTCTCTCGTCTCAAAAACAGAAAACAATTTTATCATTAACAAGCTGACCCGGCCACGCGTTGCTGTGGCTCAATCTGGTTAAATGGAAAGCGCACGTTTATAGCATGTTTAATTTCACAATTCTTATGGGTATACAATATATCTCAGCTGATCGATTGTTTTGCAGCTGGACACGCATATTTGTATATAATTTTAACGTCTTTACATGTCGTCACAAAGTAGAATATTTCAGGCAAGCATTTATTTCATCCGCTAGTGTCAATCGAGGAATTACAGGTAATGTTTGCCTGAAATGTCGTGCAAGCAATATTAATGCGTTCTCAAATGGTCTCAGGATTCAACGGAAATCTTGCAATGATCGATCCAGAGCCTCGAGCGATGCTTTGTGCGCCATTGTGCATTCATCCCAAGCAATAAGTTGGCATTTCTGAAATATTTGTCCCATGCCGGATGATTTGAATATGTTGCACGTGAGTGTTTCAATGAATTGCAAGTTCAATGGGATGCACATCCCGTCTCCAGTGTCGATATTTTATTCTCGATATTGTACAAACCTTCATGGAGTGAACAAAACAACTAACCAAAGCTTCATGGAAATTGGATGAATGTTGTGGTAATGCATGAAGTTATCAATATTGTATCGATATTGTAATGATACTTTATAAAACTTTGATAAAAAACACCTAAATAATTTCACCTCAATTTTGTATCAACAATGTATCGATGTATCCATATTTTATCGATATTATATCGATACAGTATCGACATTGAATTATCGATTTTGTAGAAACCTTCACGGAGCGTACTCAATAACTTTCTAAAGTTTCATGGCGATCCGATGAATGGCGTAGTAATGCATAAAGGACAAACACATTATATACATTCGATACAGTATCGATATTGCAACGATACATTCCTTTTAAAAAACTAAATAATTTCACATCATTTTTGTATCAATAATGTATCTATTTATCGATACTTTAGCGATATTATATCGATAAAGTATCGATATTGAAATATCGATTTCGTAGTCCTCTTTTCGGGAATGTACTGAACAACTTCCGAAAGTTTCATGGCGATCCGATGAATGGTGTAGTAATGCATAAAGGACATACACACACACACACACACACATACATTCATTTTTATATATATAGATAGACTACCATGTGTGTTACTCACTCCAAGTTACACTTGAAGGCTAATAAAATACATTTTAAAATCAACATGGAATCATCTTTCTTGTGGTATTCAAGCAATGCATTTTCTCCAGCCATCCTTAAACGCATTTGGAAATCACAGTCGCGAGATCTAGGGTGAGCTTCGTAACGACATTCTTATTTTCCACACGATAAAAACGACGCAATGCGGTGGTACAGCCATGAGATCATAAAAAGGCGTTATTAGCCTCTTTAAAAATAAGAATTAAACCTTGGCACCATTCTCAGACGGCGCTAGATAAGTTAACGCCTCTCGGCAACTGAAAAATCAATCCCAGTTCCCTAAAGAAACAGACATCTACGAGAACCCACCCAGACAAACCCCAGTCGTCTTCCAGTCTGACCGGCATTCATTCGAGGATGTATCGCAACAGCTTGAAGGTCAAGGCGTCCGCCCTTTTCGGAAAAAGCAAGCTAAACTTTCAGAGAGGCGCATGGAGTTGGATCCAATTATTCCTAGGCTTAGAAATACGTAAAAATACTTAAGACCATTATACGAGCAAAGCTGCACTCGGACGTAGAGTCAGAAGGTGGCGTACGAGGAGATGAAGAGTGGGGGGTGGAAAATGGAAACAAAATAATAAAAAAGCCCTGTAATAACAAGAGCCGTGGGACATTGTCGAGGAAATATGCCTCTGCAAAGAAACTATAGTGATAATCTCTACAGCCCTACGTTCCTATATTTTTTTAACCCCGGAAAAAAATGCAAACGCGTTGCTCGGATAAACAAAAAAAAACAGATGTGGAACGACCCGCGGCGGTGTTTTATCATTTTCGTCATTCATTTTTTCAACGGCCCGGAGAGGGTGCGGGAGATTACCCCCGGACAAGCAAGTGCCGCTCGGAGCGAGAGCGCCGTTGAAAAGTGCGGCCGCCGCGGGAGGCGGAAGCAGCGGGAAAGGAAGGAAGGTGCGAGGACCCTCGTCGGGGAAAGGGTAACAACCTCCGGCGCTGCGCCAGGGTTTCGAAAAGGGTGCGGAACCAAACGGATTTGTTAAAACGGAACACCCGACCTCAAACTCTCAAGGCAATAGTAATCCCCGCATATATGCATGCACATATTCGTCTTATATTTGCGAAGCAGTCCAAAGATTCATTCTCCACTGTCTCTTTCGATCGACTTCTAAAACACGACATTACATTGCTTGACAGTAATATCCAGATTTATTCATTAATCCAATACCCGGGAGCCTTACCGGTAATTACAAAAAAGACGAGTGGTATATCACTTTGTGGAATTGGCGAGGGCGCGTAGATAAATTGCCGCATAAAACATAGATTTCGTTCCTATACTTCACTATTCAACTTCCTAAAAGAAACAGAACCCTCATGTTCGGGATTTAAAAAATAGAGGGCTATCTGCACATTTCTCAACACCTTGATGGAGTATACCATAACAAATTAACTTACCTTAAAGTAACGTTTAATTTTTAAGTAACGCACCATCGTGAGTGCACCAATTGTTATGACAAGTTAGGACCATTCTATACACATTTCTCTCAAATAAGAGCGTTATCCATTACGTACTCACTCAATCTTATACAAATCTCAATAAACAAATTTTAATAAAGGAATAAACTCAAACGAATAAAGCTCAATAAACGAATTTCAAGCATTGATGCAAAATTGTTGCTGGTCCTATCAGGATATGGACAAATTCATAATGGCAATTCAAGAGAGATCTTGGAAAATAGCTTGAAAACAGAAATAAAATATTCCTAAAACTATTTTCTATAACCGGTGAAAAAAACAAAAATTACACAAATTTGAAGGAAGAAAAATTTCGTAATTTCCCTTCGCCAAATAAAATAAGATATATACTTAGGCTAAGCTTTCGGAAATTCTGCTTCAATCATTGCTAGAGACGTAGATACGTTCTTCTCATCCCCCACGCAATTTCCTTCGGTTGATGGCATTCTATCGGTATCTAGGATCAGTTATCTCCGTCTGGTGTATCTTCCACCTCAACACTGTGCTCCACGTACGCGTAGTCAATATCGGATACTTTCGATCTGATATCTGCAGCATTAATATTTATATGCCCTAAAGAAATAGAGAGTATAAGGTCCAAATGTTTTCTATCGTTCGGCGAGGTGCTCATCGCCCAGAATCAACCACCCAGGCGAGACAACCTCCCGATAAGATCCCCCCCTCATCGTCTGACCAAGCACGGGCGCTTTCTTGCTGCGCTGCAAAGAGCCGTCCACGTTTGGATTTTGGAAGCGAAAAAAATAAGAGTGGGGGGGGGTAGGAGAGGAGGGGACGAAAAACGAAGAAGGCAGCAGGCGCGGAAGGGGGTTAAGCACGGCGCCGCGACGCGCCGAGGACCGCGTGGGAGAGGTTTCAGGCGGTTGGCGCTCTTCACTTTTTTTCAGCCGGTTGGCGCTCTTCACTTTTTTCAGGCGGCTGGCGCTCTTCATTTTTTTCTCCGCTGTTTGGGAAACAACTCGGGCGGGTTTTTTTTTTTTACAGATTATTGAGCGCCTGTCGGAGTGTGTGGGGAAGGAACGTGTTGCGACGGAACGACATAAGCGCCGGGTTTTTTGCGGTCGACAGAGAAGAGCGTCCCGGATGCAGCGATGAGCACAGACGAGTGAGCGCGCTTCGGGGCGAAGAAAGGAAAGTGTCCACTCGCGCACACAGCTCGGCGTGCTTTTTATACCGATATAATAATAATAACGCCTCCTCAGGAAAGTTCCCTCTCGCCCGATTTCTATCGGTTCACATGTTGATCGTGCATTTTCTGTCAGTAGGAGAGTGTCTAAATTTTTATGAATAAATTAAACTAGCTTTACTGAAGCTGAAGGATAGCTTTACAGAAGATGTTAGGCATATATTAAAAACACCAGCGTATTATGCTAGATTCGACCAGATAAATAAGATTAGAGAGATAGATTGTCGTACCGATAGATTCAAAATGGCATTCTTCCACCGTACTACAAGAGGACAGAATAGGCAGCATAGCAAAGAGATAGGTAGGGGAAATATTTTAGAGTAGTCTGTAGTGCATGATGCAGGTGTTAACCCTTTAAATTCTATAGATACTAACAATCTAGTTGCATGGGACCCTATAGTTGCTTGTTCGCATGTCGGTAGTGCATGCTTGGTGATCTTCACCCCCTGCCACACACCCTCGCGGTGGCGTTCAGGGTATCGTGTACATAGATTTAGATGTAAACATCGCTATCCCCAAAGCTCTTAGTCCTAGGAGCAGAGGATAGGAGGGAAAACTGAAAAAAAACAGGAAATTAATATTTAGTCTTCCCGCGAAATTTAGTATTAACCATAATAAAATAAATAATAGAAAACGAATCACGTTCACTACGTTTTCGCAAACATAAAGTGCCTTTCAACGTTCCATTACTCCCTAAAAATACATATATCCTCACGATTTTATCCCTAAAATGGATACGAAAATACCTTTATTTCCATACACGTGTAATTTTTGCCGTTCTACGACGAGAAAGCAGCTTCTTCACATGTCACGGATCTCCCCATTCTACGCTCTCTCTCTCGATTTATAAACAATTACACCCTGAGTCATGAGTACCACCATCCCATTTTAGCTACTTTGGCATCATGCTGTATGTCTCTGAATGGAACAGGGACGTCCAGAGTTGCTAAGGGTCCTAATAGAAGTCCAACACAAAATCCAAAGTAACATAGAAGACAGAAACAGTTGGAAAAAAGATCTTCACTAGCAACAGCAATATTCAACGTAAAATAGTATCGAGAAGTTATTGGCGTTTGCTTCTGGTACCTTCTTCAATGTTATGAAGAGATATAGATCTCATATTTTCCTGCACCTACTACCACACGGATAAAAAATGAAACCAACGCCATCTCCATCAGTAACAAAAGTAGTCCGAAAAAGTAGCGACCATCAAGCCATGAAGCAACACATCCTGCCAGCAAAGTCCACAACTTTTGAATGCCCTTCGCAGAGACCTTCCTAGGCAGACAGAGAGGAGGGGGCTTGCCCGCTTTTAATTGCGGGAGGCTCCTCCACCATAGCGCTGCATCCCGAAACACGAGGAAGAGTGAACTCCCCGCAGCGCGGCTAAGACCGGAAAATAAGGAAAAGGAAGGGCAGCATCAGGTGCGCAGTTCAACGCCCTCTCCCGACTAAATAGGAAAGCGATTGAGGAACCATTCCGTGAATTAATTTACTTTCCATTCCTAATGGAAGCATCGAAACTGTCTTTGGCGCAATGAATCCCCAAAAGCTGTGCCTTTAAACGTAAAGAGAACTTGAGAAGTTCAATACGCAGCATTAAAATCAAAAACTCCACGTCTTCTCAACTTTTTCACAGCAGATTACCAAATATTCATTGCTAAAATCTTCAGCGCATAGTAAAAAAATACAAAATAAAATAATCCTTTTGGAGAAAATACAAGATTTTGATTAACTTGTTATATGTTTTTTGGGTTGTCCGCGTCTTGTTAACTGTTTTGAGGGTGGCCGACGTTTCCTCTCCTTTGCCGGAGACTTCCTCAGGGCTACTTCCAGGGAGACTTCCTCAGTAGCCCTGAGGAAGTCTCCGGCAAAGGAGAGGAAACGTCGGCCACCCTCAAACCAGTTAACAAGACGCGGACAACCCAAAAAACATATAATAAGTCATAATATGGACCGCGAAAGTTTTAAAGATTTTGATTATAAACAGCAAAAAACAAACGCTTATCTCCTCACTCACGGCCGTAAGTTGATGCGTGGGACACGGAAGAACAACCCACCATCTCTCTTCGAGATTTCCCTGACGACTGACTCCCTTCACGTGGGCTTACGAGATGATTCCAAATCACGCATGCTGTCACATCATATTTTAATTCTACCTTGACCTGTAATAAACTCTGCATCCCCTACTTCTTGTTCTCATCTGTAATTATGTACTACTTCCATTGATAAAGAGAATCCCCCCCCCCCCCTCCGCCCGCCCCCCACCCAACCGACCTGCTCCTATATATACACTTGTTTGTAAACAGAAAGTTTCACTTGGCAATGTAGTAGCATCGAAACTAGACGAAATAAATTTTTACATGTGGACAATTGCAATATCTTTCTATTAATATCGTTCCAGATCTTTAGAAGTAATTGATTCAGATAGTTTGATTCTTGATATTTTGGATCGCAGACCATAAAGTACATTTGAATCCCCTGGAACTTAACTCCCAGATCTCCAAAATTAGAAATCCCAGCTTTCGGTGATTTTGGAAACCCTATAGAAACCACCAAGTGGTTTCTATAGGGTTTCCAGGGCTAAAAAGTAAGTAGGTACTCGAGAGGTCGATTGCAATCACCCGTGTGGCAGAATACGACAGGAATTTCACATTGAAGCATGCGAAAGAAAAACGCTTCTTGGAATCACTCTTGAGTCACGAATAAGGAGCGTGCATTCTCATTCCGTGAATGAAATACTTGGGACGCCCCGACGATTCGTTGCATTAAACTCACAATTCAGCAGAGGAGATCAAATCGACGGGACTGTTTGTGAGTTTAGAATCGCTTCCTCAGTAAACTTGATCTGGAAAGCACGATTCCAACACCTCACTTCCAAATCCATCCTCAACACCACACTTGATATACCACGCCTGAAAATTTGAGAAACCGATGCTTTCGCCCGACATTCCTGCAACAATAAAGGGAGAAAAGCGACGCACGACGAATACTGGTGAACTTCTGAACCATAATTCCCATTGCACATAAAGCATTTTGATTCCAATTAATTCTGATAAAATTTCATTAAATCTGAACTCTCCATCCATTATTTTCGGAACAGGTAATTTTCATTAACAAAATGTAACCACGTAGGCTGGAGGCCTATGGCAATATTTCACTCCGTAGCCTCATCGAACTGATTATTAAACGCTCAATAAATTATGGAAGACGCTCCGAGAACGGTGAAATATTACACACTCCCTGCCGAGAGACAGGACCCCTACCCCAAAACCCCGCGTTCCTCTCTCGCGCCTATCCCTTCCATTATTGAATTAATTAATCGCCTTCCCACGGCCAATTAGATTTATTACAAAGATTGAGCGTCGTGATAGTTCCTCCTCGGGCCAAGTGATTCACGCAACGGCCCAAAATCGTCTCCGTGAGGCTTTTCTCTACCTCTGTACGTATTGCGCTCAACAGCCGTGAGGACGATGCACGAGTCGGGCGTTGCAAAGTTGGCCTACGAGGTGGACCTGATCCGCTGGGAAACGCGAGAGGGATTCCTTGGTGCGTGTTCACATAATGCACGTAATTGGGCGAAACATAAGCTAGAGGGCATTAGGGACGAGACGCAGGTTACGCAAAACGATATTAATAACGGTTAGAGGTTCTAATGCTATCGGGGCCTGTGCCTAGCCCTAAGCCCTGAGAAGAAACCTGAAGGACACGAACGCGTATTATTAGATTGCTATCCTTCACACTGTCTTTTGATTCACAAACTAGGGAGTAAAATTTTTAAGACGGAGGTAAAACATCAAAAACCGTTATACTTATTCGAAAGCCATTAATATATCGATCAGGAATAAGAAACATTTGATGTTACATAATAGTATGCTCGGGCCGGAACAGACCTATTCTCCTTTTATTTTGCCATTATTTTCAGTTTTTAAATTTCCCTCTTTTTCTCCCATTTTTTCCCGCCTGCCTTGGTTTTAGTATATCTTTTGTCTTGTGCGTGTAGAGGGCGCTTTATAAGTTTCAGAGACAGAGTCCTACGAAGAAGGGCATTCTCTCGCCGTAGTTCAGGCGAGAAGGTACTCGCATCAGTTCTTTTGCATCTCGTCGAAGTTGAGACGCGAAGGACATCCAACCGCTGAGGTCAACGGAGCAAAAGGTAAGGCGGGATTTCCCTTCTTCGTTTCTTCCTACTCATTCATTTCTTCCTCTTCCCCTTTTTTATTTCTTTTCATTTCCCATTTCATTTTATTTTCATTTCTTTTCGTCTGTAAACGTGAGGCTAGTACCGGCCCTGCATCACCAGCCTTTCGGGCGGGACAAAACGGCCCCGTGACGCGACAAGTAAGTAATATTATAAACTAAATCTTTATTACTAAGTCGTTTTTAATTTGAGGCTCGATTCCAAGTTGATAAATCAGTAAATATAACAACTAAAATTTCTTTTACTGATGCCAACATGCTTTTATAAATGAAACGGCGAAGTGATTTATTTCCATGTTCCCCAGGCACACACTTTTCCAAAGGTGGGCTCGTGATTTACAGTTTGCCAACTCCTGCAATGTAGTTCTCTCAGCGACTCCTACAAGTGATTTCTAGCCAGAGTAGCGGCTAATAAGGAAGTGATCGCAACACCTAAGCTCACTGAGCCTACAAGAAACCAGAGAAGACTCATAACTCCAAGAAGGACTCCTTGATAGCTTTACCGGAGGTTAACGAGTTGGTATGGTGGCTACTGGCTTCCCATTCTGACGCCCGGGTTTCAAACCCGGTAGTGGAAGAGATATTTGTAAGTTTTCCATGCACTCTGTAAGCTTCCAGTGAATAACTTTAATACAAAAAAAGTTGTTATCAATTTTATAAAACGTTAGCATTTCAAAACTGGGGTGTCGTAGAATTTCGTTCTTGGTCGCGTTATAATCCACATGTCCTGAACGTATCCAATATATAATTGTCTAATGTTTCAACACATGCGTTTAATTAAAATCGATTGGTATTTATACGGGCGAAAGCTAGCTCCCTACGCAAGGCAACACTGCACGGCTTAAACCACGCCGGTCGCGGACGACACCCCAGTTTTGAAATGCTAACGTTTTATAAAATTGATCACAACTTTTCTTCTATTAAAGTTATGCACAGGAAACTTACAGAGTGCATGGATAACATATACATCTATCATTTTTTAAACTTTGGTTGCAATCTAACGCCTTATTATTGATTCACGTGTCATCAAAGTCGGCGCTTCGCTCGAACACCGTCAAAAACTGGCACTTTTTACGTTACAACCGTTGTAAAACACATGAAAATGCGTTTTAAAAATGTAGGTCTGCTATCCAATAACGCAGAATGAAACAAGGAAAGTTACGGTGTGATTACTTTTTCTGTAGGCTTCGCTGTTAATTTGTTATTCGTATTCAAACTCGAGTGCACATAATTTCTGCGCCGACGGTAAGTAGGATTCTGGGTAAACTTGTGTCCAAAAGGAGAAGGGCTTTCTTCGAAGGAAAGAATCGCTGGCGGAGGAGAGGCGGGAGAGAGAGAGGGAAGGAGAAGAGACTTTTGCTCAGCCAAGAGGAGGGAGAGGATAACTCTTCGTTTCTGAAGAGAGCATCGCTTCCAAGACTTGTGGATCTGCTCTGGGGAGGGAGGGGTGATTTCCATTCCGAAGATTTTCTCATTCACAGATTCGCTGGAGTGTGAGCTGGCGGTTATAGGGCGAAGGGATGCTGCAGACCCAACTCCCAATTCTTCGTGGAAAGGATTACCGTGTGGATTCATTAAGGTCCTCCCTATAGAAACCCAACAACAAAGCACCCTTGAGTTTCACCAATTATCTCCGAGTTCAAACGCTGATGGCGTCATTCATTTATGTCTCAAACTTAGCACATATCTACAGTGACAATGACCAGAGATGACTGTGAGAGCGATAAAACCCACGCGTTCTGATGTGGTGAAAAGACGAAAGACTCCCTACAATGGATTTAAAGAGCTGAATTGTTAAACCCTGACGGATAACGCCTGAGATAATGCCAAAGTTTAATACCAATGAAACTGGAGGTATGGAACACTGTTACAAAAAGGAGATATCATACATTAAATGCAACAATTTATCAAGGAAAACCTAAGGTTAACTCCGTCACATAATAAAGGACATACGACAATTGTGAATGAATGAATCCGTAACAGCAGCAATTGCTACAGATGTACACACAAAGGGTACAGGGGACAAATTTTGGCACTTAAATACGGTGAATTTTCAGCATAATAACTCGGGGCTAAAAGTATTGTAAAGCTGTATTATCTGAATAACTTCTGTAAAATCTGGATAAAATGTCCGAGTTGAATTTTGAAGAGCTAAGGAAAACAGAAAGTGGAGAGACGAAAATAGATTCCTGATATTGAAAGTTCAAAGGGCGGTTTAACCTCTTGAGATTTGCTCCAAACTAACCAATCACAATGTAGCCCGAAGGCTGATTAGTAGGTGAGAACGAAGTCAGCCATGTCAGTCCAATACGAAAAAGGACCAAAACTTTCAGCGACCCGCAAAAGCACCTTACGATCCAAGTTAGGACAACCGTAGATTAAAGATTTAAGGCCTACTGAACATTAAGTTTCATCTAATTCTACCAGTTTACCTTCGACGCACACCATTGCTGTAAACGTCAAGTCATACATGACATGACCATGAAGTTAGTTTTAGGAGTAGGATGCCCTTGGGGCTAAGGAGAGTTGTAAGATTTGAAAAGGGACGATACGATAATTATATTAGCGTAATCAGTCTATTAAATGAATTAAAATGGGAATCATTGTCAGATCGCAGGTTGAAATTTAGACTTCATCTCTTAAATAAATTCCATGACAATATTTTCAGTGATGATGTTAAAAATATTTTTCGAACCCCAACTTGCTATGGTGGACTGGACCATAATCATAAAATAAGAGAAATTGATTGCCGAACTGACAGATTCAAAATGTCCTTTTTTTCCTCGTACTATTAGGGACATGAATAAGGGTAAATATATCCAATACGAGTGTAGCAATGGATAACATTGGTAGCTGCATGTTGGCATAAGGACTTGAAGCTAACCCAACTAACAGCATGTTTTTGCATGTATGCTTTGCTATTTTGATCTCTTTTTAAATAGTGTAGTTTAGAGCAGCATATAAATACTACCCCTATTTTATGCATGATATTTTTGCATGTTTGGTGAGAAATCACCCCTTGCCACACACCTTTATGGTGGCTTGCAGGGTATTATGTAGATGTACATGTAGAACAGAATGCAAGACGTATAGGGTAAGACGACATAAGTTGGCTATATGCAATCTAGGTAGAGCAAAATTTATTAAAGAAGACTCCCTAAGAAGAGAAGAAGAAAAAAGGAAGTTGATGCGAATGCTCGGAAGAGGAGGGGAAAAACTTGAGCGACACACACTGAGAACGGTTTTATGAGGACAGCCACCTGGGGAAGAGCGAATTTAGAAAGCTGCACCAACGACAAGATGCACACGACAAGTCACTGCTGCTGCTGTAAAAGAGAGGAACTGCATCAATATGAAGATGCTTCGAGTGAAGAAATAGAGTGGAGAGAGCTGCGTCAACCAATCGATGGACAGTCACGATGATGAGGAAGGAGGAGACGCACGGCATGGCAACCTAAAGGTCGAATGTTCGCATTCCGCATCCAAGAACGATTCCGAGATCGCTTAGGAGTTGGGTTCAGGTCAGACGGCGAGATCTAACCCACGCAGTTGGAGCGCACTGTGTCGCACGTGACCTTCATCTACATCTACATATACACGATACCCTTCAAGCCACCGCGAGGGTGTGTGGCAGGGGGTGAAGATCACCAAGCATGCACTACATACATGCAAACAAGCAACTATAGGGTCTCATGCAACTAGATTGCTAGTATCTATAGTATTTAAGGGATTAATACATGCATCATGCACTACAGACTACTCTAAAATATTTCCCCTACCTATCCCTTCGTTATGCTGTCTATTCTGTTCTCTTATAGTACGGGGGAAAAATGCCATTTTGAATATATCAGTACGACAACCTATCTCTCTAATCTTATTTATCTGGTCGAATCTAGCATAATACGCTGGTTTTTTTAATATGTGCCTATCTGGTCGAATCTAGCATAATACGCTGGTTTTTTTAATATGTGCCTAACATCTTCAGTACTAACAGTTCAATACTGTTTTCGCCGTAGACTAAAATATCGTGTACGAATAAAGCTAATTGTGTCTCGCAAGATCTACTTTTCCGTGACCCATGTTGGCTGTTTATTAGCAATCCCTGACTATCCAAATGCCCCATGATTGATCTGACTACTATGTGCTCAAATATCTTACAAGAGTGACGTGAGTGAAATGGGTCTGTAGTTACTTGGTTCTTCCCTATCGCCGCATTTAAATATAGGTGTAATATTGGCTGCTATCCAATCCTTGGGTACTGTGTGGTTCTTTAGTGTTTTATTGAATATTATTTCTAGATAGGGGTCTATTTTCCAAGCTAATGTTTTATATACTCTGCTACCTTCTGCTACTTAGCTACCCACTGCTACCTTCTGCTACCTAGCGTCCTCTATGAACCCCAGGGAGGGTGAGCCAGTCGGCGGGGGTCAGCCTGCGGCGAACAAAATCGCGCGGATTCCAGAACATACCAGAGAGACAGCCTCTGCTTCCGTTCTTTCCCTCTGCGCCCACGGCGCCAACGCATTCGTTGTGTACGCGCCGCTCCGACTGAGGAGGGTGTGTGGGGAGGGGGATGAGACTCCCTGCATCTCGACTGCCAGCCGAGGGATGCCACCCCCGCGAGCCGAGGCAGGGGGATGAACCCAAGAGGGGCGGGGAGGGGTGGCAGTGGCGGAGGGGCGAGAGGGCGAATCGATACGCAGGGCGAGGGCGCACGCACGTGATTGCACCGTCTCTCACGGGGGAGTTCACGGATGCACTCGTGACGGCCATCACTTCACGGAGTGACTCACGCTTCACCTCGAGGGCTCAAGGGTGGCTTCACGAAGAGACGGCCAACTTCACCGATTAAATCGCCTGCATGGATTTAAAACGGACAGGTTTACTGAAGATATTAGATATATGTTTAAAACTCCTGGGTATTATGCTAGATTTAATCAGAAAAATAAGATCAGAGAGAAAGTATCGAATATGCTGCCAGTGTATGGGATCCCTACGAAATCGGTCTAAATAACGAACTTGAACGTGTGCAGCGAAGATCGACAAGATTTGTAAAGGGACGGTATGATAATTATATTAGCGTAAACAGTCTATTAAATGAATTAAAATGGCAATCATTATCAGATCTCAGGTTGAAATTTATACTTAATCTCTTAAATTAATTCCAAGATAATATTTTCAGTGATGATGTTAAATATATTTTTCGAACCCCAACTTGCTATGGTGGACTGGACCACAATCACAAAATTAGAGAAATTGATTGCCGAACAGACAGATTCAAAATGTCCATTTTTCCTCTTACAATTAGGGATATGAATAACGGTAAATATATCCAATACGAGTGTAGCAATGGATGCCATTGGTAGCTGCATGTTGGTTTAAGGACTTTAAGCTCAACTAACAGCATGTTTTTGCATGTTTGCTTTGCTATTTTTATCTTTTTTTAAATAGTGTAGTTTTGAACAGTACCTATATAAATACTAATCCTTTTTTATGCATGACATGTAGTGCATGATTGGTGAGAATTCACCCCCTGCCATACACCTTTATTTTGGCTCGCAGGGTATTATGTAGAAGTAGACGAAACGTCGGCTAGCATGGACAACCTGGCCAGGTGGGTCACTCGAGAAGCTTTCATTCAGCCTCAGGAAAATTGCAAATCACCAACACGGTAGGTACTACTCGCGAAGGGATTCAGAATGCACGCAATACTTGCAGAAGAGTCTACGAATTGGAAACCTTCATGAATTCCAGAAGGGAGTTCTTTAATTTAACAAACGTCTTCGAAAATGCACTCCTCTACAAGTCTAAACTTCAATGTTGCCCAACATTTAAGCACCCTCGAAAACCATAAGTGAGCTTCGTAAAATTTTGTTCTGTAACTCATATTGCGCGATGACATGCTCGATTAATATTTTAACACTTCTGTCACAAAGACAACGAAAATACGTTTAATGCATCGGAAAAGGCAATATGGCCATCATCATAACTAAAGGAGTAGCCGACTACGTCGATGCCATGAGAACTGTAAGAGGATGCAAACATTTCCCCACATTAAATGAACCAAATAATGTCCACCTTTCCGTAATGGCACGAAGGAAATTACAAACCACCACCATTCTATTTGGAATTCTGTCGGCTGCCCTAATAACGGATTCAGCGCGGTGACAGCGCAGCAAATGCTGGCTTCAATATTTATCTCAAATTTATAGACATGAGAAACTTCAGTTTGGGTCGTTTGCCTGCATAATAAAAGCTCCAAAACAACTGAGATCACATATCAGGAAATAAATAGAACATGAATTATCGAAAATGTCCAAAAGAGCTACCAAGAAAATTGCTATGGAAGAATTAGTAAATGTATACTTAAGAGCACGATATAAGATAGAGTTGGTGCAGTCATGGCACTAATACCAAGCTAAGCAAAGCAGGAAATGTAGCGAAATTATTTGCGACCGTGGAGATTGTTTAAAAAAATCCTTAAGTTTCGGAATCACGCAAGAGTCATTGAAGAAGAGAGACGAATACCCCATTCAAATCATATCACGATACAAGCAGAAGATAAAATAGATACCAAATCAAGCCAGGTTGGATAAGTAGTTTTTGAAGTGCCTCATCGCGGTCGTAATAATTGCATTTCTGGACGCAAAATGCGTTGAGTGCGGATATAGTCGTTTTATTCCAAGTCAAATGTAAATGTCACTCCTTCACACTATGCCGCCAACCACCTCTTTCGATAGCCACTCATCAAAACTAGCATCATTACTACACCGTGTCGACCTTCACACCCAAATTCCAACCAGAAAACTACCTCTGGGATGGTAGGGCGAGATGAAAAGACGCCGATTACATAGAGGAGAAAAACCAGCGATTCACTGTCACAACTACGCTTTGCACTTCACGAAAAGAGAGAAAAAGATTCATTTAACACTGATCTTTCCTGGTCAGGAGTAGAAAAAAACGATGCGCACTTGCAGGTAGTGTCGTAGTGATATAACTAACAATGGGGAGCATGCACTATTTTTTATGACTTTTTGAATGAAGTTTATTAGCTAAAATGTGCTTGGCGAAAATTTTGCTGAAGAATTAAGTTGTGTAACAAAGATATTACTCTTTGAAAATTATTCCTTATCGGCAGCTTAAAAACACGACGTCACCGCATGACGTCACGGCACGGTATCTCTAAGGGCGTTGTTTATCTGTTTATGCGTGGAGGTAAGTTGTTAAATGAATAATTGGCGATAACGTATGTATTTATCTCATTTGTTTAATGCAATAAACGATTGTATTTCGATTTTTTATTTACGTAGTATGTATGGTAACGAGCAAATCGTCCATTAATTATATAATACCTGTTTAGTGCCCAAGGATTTCTGCTACGTCTATGCAATCGCTGGTTTTTTTTAAGAAGAACGCCGCCATAAGGGAGTCAAACAAAGGAAATTGTCGGAATGTGCGTTTTTAAAGTATTTTTTCAGTCATCGTTTCGTTCGAGAAACGGCTAAAGACCTCAAAACAATATATTCACTTCGTTTTCGTTTAAAAAAAATGTCTATCTCCGTAGCAATATGGCACCTATACCGTGCAGTGACGTCAGAAGCTGTTTCAGGTCACGTGACATTCGTCGATTTTCGGGAACATTTTAAATTCATTTAATAATCATTGTGGTGGGCGCAGAAAAATTTGGCTCATATATTTAAATTGGTGAGAAAATTTCGCATCAAGTACATCATTAATCTTCGAGAAACAAATTTCATGCATATTCCCCATTGCGACATTACCTGCAGGCGCTCATCATTTTTTCTACTGCGACAGTGACTCGTGGCCAGGAAAGATTACGACCTCTTACAAGTACGCCCTCTTACTGCTTAGACGTAGGAATAAGACCTCGCTTCCCATTAAGTCTCCATTCCACGCAAGTACGCAACGCCAGATTAACCCAACCCTGGTCTGCAGCCGACCTCTCGAGAAGACTGTTTATGACGCGTCGGTGAAGGCGCACGCCCCGTGAATTTAATCCAGAGCGAAAGTTATTTTTATTCCCTTTCATCCGGTTCATTCTTTCGGGAAAGCGAACCCTTTCCGCCTCGCTGGAGGCCCTGATGCAGACACCAGCGACTCCTTCTCTCGTAAGAAGCTCGCGATTTCTTCCGAAAACGGAGAAAGACATTGGGGGGCAATACGAAAAAATGGCGGCTTAAACCACGACAAATTATCCCTTCAGGTCTTGATGCCCACGTTAGGGCCTAGGGTTTGCTAGGATTTGGGACATAAAATTTAATTTTCATTTAATTTAATACTTATGCCCCTTTTATAACCCCTGCCAGTTTGCCCCATTTCATCAATATCTACACAATACCAATCCACCATTAAGGTGCGTGGCAGGGGGCGAATCTACACCAAACACGCTTTATCTATCATACTAATAAAGAAGTAGCAGCTATATTCTTGTCGAAATATAAACATTCTCAAAATATTTAAAGTGCAAAACAAGCATGCACAAACATGCCGTTAGTTGGGTTACCCTACAGACCTTGTATTAACATGCGACTACCTATGCAATGCATTGATGCACTCTTGTATGCATAAGTAGAAATAGAAAGAGGAGCTCAGAATATGGGGTGTAATTACGAGACTGATGTAAGAGGGCTGACAATTGAATATTTACTGATATACGCGATATTATTTTATTAGCATCATTTGAACGTAGTTTTGGTTGAATCAAGGTGAGGCACCTTTTAGAGCGGGTTGGGTGATTAATTATGAAATTAGTGACACTTAATTGCTCTAATTAGGTTCGTGATTTGCATATTTTGCCCTAAATAACAAGCCAGTAGCCACTATTTTAATTCTACTCATATGCTCTTGAATACATTCATAACTCGTAGGAATGAAGGTTGAAGTTGAAACACTGCAATTTCCACACACAGTTTTATTCTCTGCCGTATAACCATGCTCTGCCGTATAACTACATATAAAATAGATGATTTTCAGCGTCTTTTTCCTTCAAATACATGATGGAAAGGCCTCATTATTTTATTGCCAATCGATAGAAGGGTCAAAAAATAATGTGTCCCCAAATTTTCACAAAAATGACATCTACTTCATAATTCGGTGGAGCTTCCTTAAGATTGAGTGAAATATTCAGGTCCCATAATATTTCAAAACGGTAAAAAAAATCTATTCCATTAGAGAAATGTGACAGCTCATTTATCTGCTAACTGGACCGTAGCCAAAATGTCGGTAATGGCCAGAGTGGGTGGGGAAGGATTCCAGATCCGCAAGTAATGTTGTATCGCGCCAACAGACCTAAACGTTATACAAAAAAGAGAGACGATGCGAAACTGATTTTAGGGACGTGAACGAGACTATTTCATCCGAAACTGAAAAGATACAGGGTTACCAATGTCTCGGCTTCCGTTCCGCCATGTCCAGGTTCAAGACCTCAAGAGACCTCCTCGGAGTCTAGCCATCGGCAGGACAAAGGAAATAAAGAATACGAATTTTATTTCAAGTGTGTCGGTCAAAATTGGGTGCACTAGCGTTTAATCAGACATATAGTTTGATTTGATAGACTTAAGATAGATTTGATAGATTAATCAGACACATAGTTTAATTGGACAGAGTTTAATCAGACACAAAATAATTCGATAGAGCGATCCTATAAAATAAAAAACACGAAGATCTAAAGCGATGAAACCATAAGATATTTAGTTGTAACAATCACCAAAGATTTATCCTGGGGAAGACACATAAGGGAAATATGCGGCCGAGCGAAGAGAAAGCTAGGATTTATAAAAAGAGTACTTGGGAAATGTGATGAGAAGACAAAAGAACGATGTTACTTTTCACTAGTTAGGCCCCACATTGAGTATGCAGCCAGTGTATGGGATCCGAATGAATTAGGTTTTATCAGAGAACTAGACAGTGTGCAGAGTAGAGCAGCTAGGTTCGTTAAAAAGTGTTACGATAGGTTGAGTGGTGTTTCAGAATTAATGTAAGAATTAGGGTGGGAATCATTATCAGAGCGTAGGTTAAAGTACAGATTAAATCTCTTACAGAAATTTCAATCGGATAGCTTTACTGAAGATGTTAGGCACATATTAAAAACACCAGCGTATAATGCTAGATTCGACCACATAAAGAAAATTAGAGAGATAGATTGTCGTACTGATAGATTCATAATGGCATTTTTCCCCTGTACTATAAGAGAACAGAATAGACAGCATAGCAAAGGGATAGGTAGGGGAAATATTTTAGAGTAGTCTGTAGTGCATGATGCATGAATCAATCCCTTAATTCTAATAGATACTAACAATCTAGTTGCATGAGACCCCATAGTTGCTTGTTTGCATGTTAGTAATGCATGCTTGGTGATCTTCACCCCCTGCCACACACCCTCGCGGTGGCTTGGAGGGTATCGTGTAGATACAGACGTATATAGTTTCCGTCATCTTCCTTTGCTTCAAGTAGAAAATCATTAATTTTCAGGCAATCATGCTTGACAATGGAGCCCATTTTGCTCCCCTTACTAGGCACACCTCAGCGTTTCAATTCAATAGGCTGATGGTAGGTGTAAAACGCTTAAGGAAAACTCACCACATGGGGGAAAAAATAACACAAAAAGGAACGAATATAAGGGAACAGCGATAAAGGGAGGGAGGGAGCGGTGTAATTATATGGAACCACTTCCGGTCAGGGAGAGAAACCATAAAGGCAGTCGATCTGCAAGAGATCAGGAAACGATACATCCGCTTAAGGCGCGTTTACACGTAGCAGTTGAACATGCACGAAAGTTTACTTGTACCACGTGACTGAGGAGAGATTTCTATTTTACACATTACCAGATCGACTTTCCATCCGAAATGAAAATAAAAGTTTAACAAGTAGGTGCCACATAAATGCTTTGCAAACATAAGTATTTAATGAAGATATGCTCAAATTCTGATAAATATAACATTTTATTATTTCATGTCTCTTTTTCTCATCAATTTGTATTAATCTACACCTACGTAATACCGTGCGAGGCATTGAGAGGGTGTGTGGCAGGGGTCGGGGATCAGAAACATACACTGCTTACACCTACACAATGCCCGGCAAGACAGGTGTGTGGCAGGGGGATAATTCACACCAAACATGCATTACATATCATGCATAAAAAGGATTGGTAATATTATTCTAGTGTAAACCCCAGGGTTAAAAAAAACGATTAGTACAGCAAAGCAAGCAATATCTCCTCGTCAATTCCTGCGAAGCGAAACGAATGTCGGCCAAATACCCTTGGAATGATAACCGTTGCTGTGCAAATGGCTACCCGATTATACGACTACTTCATCTGTTGAACGAATTGAATGACATTAATTGAACATGAAAGAACGATAGAGGAACGGATGTACATAGAAAACACAAACAGAGTTTTACCTCTCCGTCGTTCGAGCGAAAAATAAACTTCATCTACATCTACATCTGCATTATACCCTGGAAGCCACCATAAAGGTATGTGGCAGGGGGTGAATTCTCACCACACATGCACTACATATCATGCACTATAAAAGGATTAGAATTTATATACTGTTCTAAACTACACTATTTAAAAAAGGATAAAAATAGCAAAGTAAGAATGCAAAAACATGCTGTTAGTTGGGTTAGCTTCAAGTCCTTGTACCAACATGCAGCTACCAATGTTATCCATTGCTAAACTCGTACTGGATATATTTACCGTTATCCATATCCCTAATTGTACGAGGAAAAAAGGACATCTTGAATTTGTCAGTTCGGCAATCAATTTCTCTAATTTTGTGATCATGGTTCAGTCTACCATAGTAAGTTGGGGTTCGCAAAATATTTTTAACGTCATCACTGAAAATATTATCTTGGAATTTATTTAGGAGATTAAGTCCAAATTTCAACCTGCCATCTGGCAATGATTCCCTTAAACTTCAAGGCCATTCGGACGCTCCATGAGGATTTTGAAACGGCCGAGAGAGCGCCGTGTAACGCGCGAATCGATACGCAGCCGAAGCAGCACACTGTGTTCTTCACCCCCGACCGACGACGCAAGCAGACAGACGGTCGGAGGAGGAGGAGGGGGGTCCTCCCTCTCCTACCCCTTGGCACGCACCCCCCGGGGGGGGGGGGGGGAGGGGGTGCAAATTAACGCCTACCCGCATTGCCCTGAACAAAAAGAGGACACTAGCAAACACGAGACCTCTCCCCTCAACAGGCCTCAAGAGTTAACAAGGCCTCAAGATGAAAATGAAGGACAGACATCAGGAGAAACATCAGCTACTCCGCAGGTCTAGATTTCCCCATTTAATTTCATCGAAGCCACCATCACAACTCCATCCATCCTCCTCTACGCTAAATCTAAATACATCTCAAGGTTAAGAGAAAGAATCAAAAAGGCATGTTAACCACAGTATATATAAGAAGCTTTTGTTCTTGGAGCCGAAAAAAACTTCCTTAAAGCAGGAGAAACTTTTGCTATTTACTTAAGAAATCATGATTATGGAGCTAATTTACAGGTTGTTTGCATTATTTATCCTTGTTATTTTTTTCGCTTTGTATATTATATTTCTGTAACATGCCCTGTTCTATTACTGTACATATAATTTCTGTATCAAAGTATTCTTTTTCCAACTGGAGATAAATGTTATGTGCGTATGTGTGCTAGTGTATTTTGAAGGTGAACCCACCAACAGGATAATGCCTTAGGATTCACCTAAGGCTCCACAACGTAATTATTTCTTAAACTGTGTATCATTTGTTAGAGCAATAAACGTATTATTATTATTATATCATACAATAAGCAAGTGCTGAGCCTAAAGTGAAATTGCCACTAAATGCGGAGGAAATGATGGGGAAATGATTGGATTTGATCACATGCATGTGTGCAGCGTAGGAAAGCTCGGTTGGTTAAAAGATGTTACAACAGTTATAGCAGTGCATCGAAATTAAGAGAAGAATTAGTTCAGCAATTGATATAGTAGCAAAGGATAAAGTATCGATGAATTTTCTGGCAGGAATTCTAAACGGTTCACGGAGGATGTTTCGCGTACCTTAAAAACACCAGCGTACTACAGCAGATGAGATCACAAGGATAAAATTAGAGAGTTAGATAATAAGACGGTGAGGTTTCAGAATTCATATTGTCCGCATACCATTAGAAAACATAATAGGTAGAATAGCAAAGCGATAGGAAACATTAGTGACAGTAAAAGATTGCAACGAAGGTAAATGGGGATATAAGAACAGGGGCCGTATTCTGTAACTTGGGTGATATCTATCACAGGAGAGGGACATCACCGAACAACTTCACCCGTCAATACCGTTTCCGATTCTGTAACTTTCTGTAGCTTAAAAAACATTAGTAAAACCAAATCACCAGGGCGCGATCAAATTCCTTCCAGAGTATATAAAACATTAGCTTCTGAAATAGGCCCCTATCTAGAAATAATATTCAATAAAACACTAAAGAACCACACAGTACCCAAGGATTGGAAAGTAGCTAACATTACACCTATTTTTATAAGCGGTGATACGGAAGAACCTAGTAACTACACACCCATTTCACTCACGTCAATCTCTTGTAAGATATTTGAGCACATTGTAGTCAGATCAATCATCGGGCATTTGGATAGTCAGGGATTACTCATAAACAGCCAACACGGGTTCCGGAAAGGTAGATCTTGTGAGACACAATTAGTTTTATTCGTACACGATATTTTAGTCGAAGAGCGATGTTACTTTCCACTAGTTAGGCCCCACCTTGAGTATGCAGCCAGTGTATGGGATCCGAATGAATTAGGTTTGATCAGAGAACTAGACAGTGTGCAGCGTAGAGCAGCTAGGTTCGTTGAAAGGTGTTACGATAGGTTGAGCAGTGTTTCGGAATTAATAAAAGAATTAGGATGGGGATCATTATCAGAGCGAAGGTTAAAGTACAGATTAAATCTATTAGAGAAATTTCAATCGGATAGCCTTACTGACGATGTTAGGCGCATATTAAAAACACCAGCGTATTATGCTAGATTCGACCTAACAAATAAGATTAGAGAGATAGATTGTCGTTCTGATAGATTCATAATGGCATTTTTCCCCTGTACTACAAGAGAGCAGAATAGGCAGCATAGCAAAGGGATAGGTGGGGGAAATATTTTAGAGTAGTCTATAGTGCATGATGCATGCATTAATCCCTTAAATACTATAGATACTAACAATCTAGTTGTATGAGTCCCTATAGTAGCTTGTTTGCATGACGGTAGTGCATGCTTGGTGATCTTAACCCCCTGCCACACACCCTCGCGGTGGCTTGCAGAGTATCGTGTAGATTTAGATCTTGCTATTTGACTAAGACAGCCAGGGAAATATATGCCAAAATAGATCGCTATACTCGCAGCACGTTGCCTATTACAATTTCTTATGCAAATGCCGTTGAAGCGAACGGGGAAGTTCACGATATATATATCCGTCTTTCCAATCATCTTTATTTTCTGAAGATGCTTCCTGCAATAACCGCGAGAGGTCGATCGCCGACAACGCGTAATACGCAGCTGCACCCGTAAACCTGCGCTAACCTTGTCCAAATGAGGGATGTTATACTGGCCGGGTTAGCCCAGTCAGTAACGATATGAACGGCAATACAACAGTCGAATCCCTCCTTTTTCAGTGGAAATATACATAGTTGGTTTGTTTATTTATTTGACCACGAATTTCCACATTGTTACGCCGCAATGCATTGAGTGCATCATGTCCATGTTCGGGTTTGAGCTGATTCAAATGGAGCGCAAAAACTCCAAAAGATTGGAAACCAACGCAATGCTCTAAGCATATCCAACCCGACGCGTTCTTAGTTCCACCGCCGATTGACGCGTGCGCACTGAGTGACATAAAACTACATGCAAACGCGACGCTCTCATTTTTCTGCGGTTTCAAAGGCAAGGGCAACCGCTGTAATTGGCCGAGATGCTTTGGAATTCACCTCGTCTTTCCTCAGATGACAGCTGCGGTTGAGGAAAATTATAAATATCCCAACCACTTCAAAGCATCTGAAAACATTTCCCATCCCGGTAATAGAAACGCATATATAAAAAGCTACTGCAATTGCTAAAGCAGGTAAAATGATTTACCACTTTAAATTCTATTATATTGAGTGTTTTCGAGACAGCATGTTGACATTATCCGAAAAAGACGGCATCAAAACATTACCCTAGTACATATCAGCATTACGTACGTTAAGCACGTCTTACAGATAAAGCGTCACAGTAACCACAAAATTGAAGCATGGCGGTCATTTTTAATTACCATATCCATGAGATTTGGAACTGTGGTGTACCGCAAGGGTTAATCGATCCACAGCTGAGAGGGAAGAGCTAGAAATTGCACAAAAAACACTGGCGAGCAGAACATCATGATATACGATTTCTACTAAAGGTTGAAGGCCGTACAACAGTACTAAAACTTCTCATTCTTTACACTACGCAGGGGGCATTTTTATTTGGTGTTGATGGATATTTATGCGCTAAAAACAACCTTGAATCAACTCTCAGAAACTATTTGAAAAATCAATACAATAGCATATATATGGTAATAGCATAACACGGCAATGGACTTGTACGAAGAAACGTACGTTATTTTCTGAAATACATGAAGAAACAGGCAGCGAGGGAATCTACATCAGAGCATATCAGATTTATCTCGGAATTAATGAGGAAAGGAACAGACTGTCATTTAATTTTTCATACATGATACTTACAACCTCGATAAATTCATGACTGTCATCAAGAAGCGTGAAACAACTCGTCTTAGGATGTGATAAGTGAATAAGTTACGAGGACGTACAGTCAGCATCGGGGAAATTAAAATCCACTCCAGAAAAAAAAACAAATGAAAGAACATTAATCCACAGCGGGGAGCGAGTGATTTCCACGAGAAACTAATCCACCAAAACGCTCGAGGAAGGAAACAGAGGGAACTTCTGAAATGCACGCCTCCATCTACTTCTCATTTGGGAGAGTTCAAAAGAGAGGGAGAGAGAGAGCAGCCACAGGAGGAGCAAAATGAATTCAACACGTTTGCGAAAATTTCCCGAATGAGCGTTTTTTCGGAAAAAAAGATCCCACGCTTCCGCGGCGCATTTTTTAAAGCAAAACAACAAAACGAAATGCTGCCTCTCGCGATGACGGAGGCGACACTTAGGAAATTGGAGAGAAAAAAAAAGGATTGCGCGCTCCAACGGAAGGGTTTGATGAGAAGGAGGGGGGGGGGGAGGTAGAGGAGGGGGAGTCCGCCGGGAAGTATTAAGATGATGAGGGCGACAATGCATATGCACTCCAACGTCAAACTGGAAAGAGTACTAAAATGCATTGATAAATATTATGCCGCTTCATTTTATGACTTGGGGGAGAGGGGAACTTCAAGGTAAAATACCAACAGCTGAAAAACACGCTCATACTTCCAACTCCAGCGGCAATCTTTACCGATGAGCGATGAAGACCTACTTTTCATTTTAATTTCACAGAACGTGAAAATCAATTCGATATTCCAATGTGTAATACAAAATATGAGAAGGGAAAAACACTGGACCTATCCCACATTCGATGTAACTTCTAACGTCTGAAGTGTAAGCACTGTTAGCGTCTCTCTCCATCAGAAATATTTCGATTTCAAAAGTGGAAGAAGATCAGAGGACGAGCCAGATAGATGAGGAGGGCAGGAAAATTCACATGCTGATATGATGAAAGTTAATTTTCAGGAGCAACAATTTTTACACGAAACATCATGACCTGAACATCAAACAAAGATAATCGCGAAACTGAAAAACATCAAGCCCCAGTTGATCCGCGACGCTTTGGAAATAAGAAAATGCCAACAACATTACAATAGGGACTGTGGCCTCCAAAATCAGCCACACGTGGGACCCTGCTTTGAACCTAAAGAAAAATGCTATGACTACTCTTTCTACTCCTCCCCTTCTCATCCTTTTATCTCCATGTACACCCCTGTACATAAACTCCACCAACTCGACAGACAACTCATTCCCTTTAATAAATTAACCAACAACGGCCACAAAACGTCAGGTATCACACCTGGTTATAGTGCGCGGGGTACACCCGAAGAACAAATTTAACATCATGACCTGTCATTCTTGAGGCTGCAGGAAGGTAAAGATGAAGTGAGGTCTGTTGCTTCCCCTGTGAATAGCATGCAGCACTTCCGAGGTCTTCCTTCCAGTCAAATACCTCATAGTCAGGCTTCGAGACGTCGGCGGTCACGGAGGGCCTAAGACAATGGAAGAAGACTTCTTGCGGGTGAGAATATTTTTTTTTCGTGAAAGCTGACTGCAGAAGTAATGTTATTTATATCTACATCTACACGATACCCTGCAAGCCAACCGCGATGGTGTGTGGCAGAGGGTGAAGATCCATAAGCATCTACTACTAAGCAACACTGTCTAATTCATTCGGATGCTATTCACTGCCTGCATACTCAAGGTTCCAGGACTTTGCATGAAATGGATGTTAGGTACCATATAAGTGCCATCCTGGCAGCAATATTGTTATTGCTGGTGGTTCAAATCCCAGTTCATGTATGGGGGATGTTGTAGTGTCAGAGTTGTTTAACAATAAGATAGGTTTGGCGGTGCGATGAAACTTAAGCAGCTGGAGTCTCTACGGCACACTTTTCAGTATTTGGGCGTTCATGAAACTAATATCAAACAAGAACTATGGTAATATCCTCGCTATGAAAGCGCAGTCGCAGTACTTCGCGGGAATATTTACACTTCAAAGTAAAAATTTGCGAATTAGTCGCCAAACCTTACATCTACATAATACTCTGCAATCCACCATAAAGGTGTATGGCAGGGGGTGAATTATCACCAAACACGCACTCATGCATTTAAAAGGATTGGTATTAATACATTAGTCTAAACGTCACTATTTAGAAAGATCCGGGTTCATCTTCCTGTGAAGGCGAATGATTATTTTCTCTTTGAAGATCTCAGTATCCTATAATTACAGTTCGGTTAATAACAGACTTCAAATTTGATGTAGAATGGCCAGAAAAAACTAGGCACGATGTGACGTTTTAAACAAGAGTCTTGAATGGTGGGACAGGTGTAGTGCATGACGGAGCAAGCAAGCGTGAAGTGAGAGCAAGCGAGCCATTGAGGCAGCGAAGACGCCGAGGGAACAGGAGCGTCTCTATGAGAGGGCAAAGCGACGGAAAAAAACGGAGACGGCTGAAGTAGAACTATTCCCAGCGCGGCAACAACACCAGGATTAAAAAAAAAAGACGTTCTCGACGCACCTTCTTCCCGGGCGCATACTCTTCCCCACCGACTTCTTCTTATTAACTGTTGACTCGAGGATTACACTGGCAGTCTCGGATCTTATCCGCCGTCGACACACGAATGAGCTCAGTGCGACCGATAAGACGAACGGTGCACAGCGAAGAGTAGGGCAAGGACAGAGGGTGAGGGCTTCCTCAGTCAGACGAGAGCATTTTAATTTCGCGGAATGCATCCCTCAGTCCCAACAACTTCAGTCGTCGACCACGAGGAAGACATCGATACAAAAGGTTCTCGGTCCATTTTTCCCTCCAAGGTAATGAGCCGAGATACGCTCGCGTTTTTATTTCCTTGCAGTCTTCCGTCCCGAAGAGAGAGAGAGACATAACCATTATGTCAAGGAGCTTTCCCGCCAGAAGGAAAACTCACTTTCGGGAAGGGTTCTTAAAAGATAACTGGGGGGGAGGCAGAAGACAAAAGAACAAGTTAAAAGAAATAAAATGGGGCGGAAGACGGGGAAACATAAGGATACCGAGAAGAAAAAGCTGAGCACATGTGGTTGGCATACTTAAGGAGGCGAAGAAAAAATGGGTCTGCCGAGGCGAAGCGTCTTAACTCCTTTTTTTTCCCCGAGGGAGGGGTGGGGGAAGATAGGGGCGGAGGGAGGGGGAAGATGTGGACCCAAAGAGGGAGGAAGGTGGTCCGCGCACCCTCCCTCACCATCTGCGTCACACCCTGCGAGCCACCACGAGGGTGTGTGGCAGGGGATGAAGATCACCGAGCATGCACTACCCTCAAGCAAACAAGCAACTAGATTGTTAGTATCTATAGTATTTAAGGGATTAATACATGCATCATGCACTACAGACTACTCTAAAATATTTCCCCTACCTATTCCTTTCCTATGCTGCCTATTCTGTTCTCTTATAGTACGGGGGGAAATGCCATTTTGAATATATCAGTACGACAACCTATCTCTCTAATCTTATTCATCTGGTCGAATCTAGCATAATACCCTTGTGTTTTTAATATGTGCCTACCATCTTCAGTAAAGCTATCCGATAGAAATTTCTTTAATAGATTTAGACTGCACTTTAACCTACGCTCTGATATTGGTTCCCACCCTAATTCTTGTATAAATTCTGAAACACAACTCAATCTGTCGTAACACCTTTTAACGAACCTAGCTGCTCTACGCTGCACACTGTCTAGTTCTCTGATCAAATCTAATTCATTCGGATCCCATACACTGCCAGCATACTCAAGGTGGGGCCTAACTAGTGAAAAGTAACATCGCTCTTTTGTCTTCTCATCACATTTCCCAAGTACTCTTTTTATAAATCCTAGCTTTCTCTACGCTCGGCCGCATATTTCCCGGATGTGTCTTCCCCACGATAAATCTTTAGTAATTGGTACACCTAAATACCTAACGGTTTCAACGCTTTCGATCTACATCTACATCTATACGATACCCTGCAAGCCACCGCGAGGGTGTGTGGCAGGGGGTGAAGATCACCAGGCATGCACCACCAACACGCAAACCAGCAACTACACTGTCTCATGCAACCTGATTGTTAGTGTCTACAGTATTTAACGGTTAAGACATGCATCATGCACTACATAATACTCTAGAATATTTCCCCTACCTATCCCTTTCCTATGCTGCCTATTCTGTTCTCTTATAGTACGGGGGGAAAATGCCATTTAGAATCTATCTGTACGACAATCTTATTTATCTGGTCGAATCTAGCATAATACGCTGGTGTTTTTAATATGTGCCTAACATCTTCAGTAAAGCTATCCGATTGACCGCTATCGATCTTCGAGTTATTAATTTTATAGGATCGCTCCATCGAATTATTTTATGGGAAGGTATTTTCCCCCAACTGTGTATCGCGCTCATCACATGTAAGCAATGACTAGCTTTCTACCTGAAAGGTGAGTGAATCAGGGAAACGCCCGATTGGTATTCCACATGGGAGTGAATTGGGCCGACCTGACCCGACATCGCGACTGAGTGACACGCTACCGCTGACTCATAACTTCCTTGAACTCCACCGAGAGGCTATTTACACCCTTCCGTGTAAATGTGCAGAGAAGAATGCATACGGGATCAGAAGAGACGTAGGAATGAAGCGAATAGGACAACAAGTGACGTAAGACTGAATTTCATTAGACGATAGACGAAGATTAGACGATAATGAATATTATATTGAATAAGAATTGCGTGACAATGGAAAGGTTGGCCGATAGAAGAATCGAGTGGAAAGCTGCGTCAAACCAATCCTAGGATTGTTGACCGATGATGATGATGATGAGACGATAATGATACATGGAAGCACATATACAACACCTTTTTGGGGAGCAATTTTCAAATAAGAAAACGAAATACTGACCGACGAGAAAATTATCTCTAGATACATAAACGCCGTTGATCACTATGTTCGTCAAGATGATGTATACTGGTGGGGGTAAATGTTGTAAGAGCTTGCGAAACATCCCTCCTGAAATGCAAGGCATCCATGTATCTCTATGTGAGGCTGTGCACATTCGGTTTCTACATCTCCTATAACAGTGTCGAGACAAGCTGAAGTGGCACTTTCGAAAGCTGCTTTACAAATAGAGATGGAGTCGGAAGGTAGGTGGCATCTGTATCGCACGCATTCATAAGTCATTCATCATTCGAACTGCTTTATTCCGCCATTCCTGAGACATACAAAAAAAAACATCTACATGTAAACATTACCCTGCAGGCCACCGCGAGGGTGTGTGGCAGGGGGTGAAGATCACCAAGCGTGCACTACCATCATGCAAACATGCTACTATGGGGTCTCAGGCAACTAGATTGTTAGTATCTACCAATTAATTAAGGGATTGGTTGTTAATACATGCATCATGCACTACAGACAACTCTAAAATATTTCCCCTACCTATCCCTTTGCTATGCTGCCTACTCTGTTCTCTTATAGCACGGGGGAAAAATGCCATTTTGAATCTTTCGGTACGACAATCTATCTCTCTAATCTTAGTTATCTGGTCGAATCTAGCATAATACGCTGATTTTTATAATTTATCTAACATCTTCAGTAAAGCTATCCAATTGAAATGTCTCTAACAGAATCAATCTGTACTTTAACTTATGCTCTGTTAATGATTCCTCCCCTAATTCTTTTATTAATTCTGAAACGCTACTCAACCTATCGTAACACCTTTTAACGAACCTAGCTGCTCTATGCTGCACACTGTCTAGTTCTCTGTTCAAACCTAATTCATTCAGATCCCATACACTGGCTGCATACTCAAGGTGGGGCACATTCAATAAACTTAGCTGCCATAATTTACGCTTGCATCAACAGGACACCGATAGCGAAAATATAATTTCTACACTTCATGGACATGTCACGGAAATTTCACCCCGCTTTTACCATGAGCATTAATTATACAAGAAAAAATTATGGGTAGATATTTGCCTGATAAAAAACGTTTGAAATTTGTAGACTTATAATATTTGAATGAAAAGAGGAGATGCTCCATTAGGAGATGAACCAATTCGAAATTTCCACAGGGCACCAAAGAGAGCGAGGGCTGAGAAATCCTCGTCCTCCAAGTGAGACCCAGTTTCCCTTTTCCATTATGCGATTCCAAAGCAGCCTTTCTCCGCTGATTAAAACGGGGATCGATCAGAAGGCCTCCTGCATACAAGGGAGGGCCCCGAAGGCGACACCCTATCTCGCAGAACGGCGGGAATTAGCGACCGGGGCCTCGGGCGCAACGTTGCTCGCACGTGGGCCTGTAGCCAGGGCCGCAGGGTTGGCCAGAACAATGCAAGAAAGCCACAGCGGATTGCAAGACAATGAAGAGGACGACGAAGCAGGAGATGAAGATTAAAGAACGAGGGTAGGGTGCCCCTAGGGGGGCAGAGGTACTTAGGGGGAGGACCGCCCCTGCGTATTATGCCAGCTTTGATCAAATAAACAAGGTTAGAGGGAGACTGTCTTTTCGATAGATTTCAAATGCCATTTTTTCCACGTATCATGTTAGAACATATTAGGCGGCATTGCAAAGGGATATGCGGGTGAAATTTATTTAGAGCAGTCCGTAGTGCATGAATTATGTTTCAGCAACACATGCAAGCTAGAAAAACAAATATATTTTAGATAAATGCCTTCCTAACCATTTATCACTTCATCACTATGTGGATTATTACCATCTAGTTGCTAGTTAATCTTATATCTAACACGTCTTCACGAAGTAGTAGTATTGTAACTCTATTAGTTAGTTACATGTAAGTAGTGATTTTTTAGGTCTTTACCCCCTGCCACACATCTTCGCGGTGGCTCGCAGGGTATTACGTAGATGTAGTATGTATGTACACAAGTTTATCATGGATAGCCTAGGTAGTTTCATGTAGGTATAAGGACTTTATACTAACCCACCTAACGTTATGTTTGTGCGTGCTTGTTTAGCTATTAGGATAATTTTGTTAATCGTTATGCTTCGACTAGAATCATCATCATTATTGGTCAACAATCCTAGGATTGGTTTGACGCAGCTTTCCACTCGATTCTTCTATCGGCCAACCTTTTCATTGTGACGTAATTCTTATCTTTTACATCTTTCACAACCTGTTCCATATACCTCATACGAGGCCCGCCTTTTCCAATCTTCCCGTTCACTTTTCCCTCGACGATAGTCTTCATCAGGCCATCGTGTCTCAAGATATTCGATTAGAATACAGCCACTAATCCTTTTTACGGATATGTTATTGAAATCCAGTCGCACTGTGCTTCGACGGAGCCACTGGAGTCGATCAGAGGTCAGTCGGAAGGACCACGCAATCCAGCACCCGGGCAACATTCTATTCAACCCCCGTATCTCCCATACGTCTGCAAAAAGTCCTTGAGGTTACACCACCTTCATCCTCAGGGAGGTCAGGGGGCGTGGAAATCTAAACATCCCCGGATTCCCTTCGGACCACCGCATGGATTCTTTCGAATGAGATTCCCAGCAAATGGGAGCAATCGGACTAACAAACCACGGGGTTTTTCTTGGGTCAGAACGTATATACGTTGGGTCAGAACGTATACCTTGGGTATCAGGTTTATCGAGAAAATGAAATAAATGGATGATCTACATTTTTATTCACGCTATGTAACATGGCTGTCAATGCTTTTGGAAGCAGAGGCCAACGACATTGCTCGATATTATTACATGCAAAGCAATACACGATGCATCTGAATATCACTCTCGGCTATGGAGCATTATAAGGAACAGGGTAAAATGCAAACATATTAACAAAAGGGAGAATGCTTGTACATTTCAATTTAGAGAGGAGTTTACCCATCGCACCTTGCGACGACCCGCCCCTTGGATTGGCGAGCCTTTTTAACAACCAAAATTAGCAGGACTTGCATTTCAAAGTAGCCACTTGGACTCTCGGCTAGTCCCAGGGAATATGGCATGAGCATCGATTTCCTTCCTGCTAACTCGAAAGACAACAAGCTGCAAGGTCTCATCAGCCCAGAGGGGCAGAATTGACTTCGCGCGTGGATTCCCACGAAATTAAGGCACGTGACCGAGGCGGAGCGCAATTGAGTGGATTAGCATTCGCTGTAGCGAGCGCAACTGGGACAAGGGACCGCTTTAAGGGACGAGAAGAAGATCCCCTGATTAATTCGCGGGCACGTCGAAGCCACCGAGACGACGCCAAGGAAGGATGCCTAAGGATATTCCAAATATAGCTTGGTGGTGGCGGATGGAGATCAACACAATACCCTTCGCATCCCCTGTTCACCGAGAGGAACGAAGTCAAAACTCAGGAAATACTTGCAATACTCTTCAAACACAATCACAATATACTTAATACCCAACAAACCACCTCGATGGTGTGTGGGGACATATACGTAGGGAAATCAGAATAGGTATTTTAGATTTTGGCATAGAAATTGGAATGCACTGATTAATTTTTTAATAACGTGTCCACGATTTACTACTACTAACTCCTGCATGCTCATATGTCCATAATTTAATTTATTCACATAAATTAGAGACTAATCAAAAAAGTAAAGTTCCTTTGTATACACCAAAAAATTCACTAATATATAACATTTTACGTGTCTCGTAACTGCATATGCTTAAGATCTTCCCCAGGGTGATATATAGTATTGTTTGGCCTTGATTTCATGAAAGTAGAGTTGAAACGGAGTAGTTTTGTTTGCATGGCAATGAATGATGGCTCAGATTGATAGCGCATGCCTGGTGATGGTTCACCTCCTGCCACACACTCTTCTGGTAGCTTTCAGGGTAGTATGTAGGTGTGTGGCGGGGGACGAATAATAACCTAACATGCATTACGTATAGGTGCAATCAATAGTTACACCGCTAACATGTTACAACGTCCACATCCCCTCCCTGCGTCCATCCCTTCAAAGGAATGTCACTCTTCGAGAATAAAACCCTACCCCCTCATCATCCATCCATGCACCATTCTCATTACCCAGGCGCGGAAGAAAACATCTCGAAAGTATTGGAACATAAAACGGATATTTATCGGGTGATTTTTTAATCGAAATAATTTCACTTCACCAATACCCCATAAAACATGTGGAACGTATTTGTGGCTCCACAAAATCGACCTACATTGGAAAAATTGTGCCTGGAAATTCACGTCAAATTAAAAACGCTACATTACACTCGTATTTTCATTCCCTATTCCCAAAGGATTGATTGGAATGTACAACACGAATGCATATCGAGTGAATGTCAAACGTCTGACTTTTCACGGCTCACCACATTCGATGCTCAGATCGATTTTCTTAATGCAAATTAATGGCTAAAGATCTACATCTACACGATACCCTGCAAGCCACCGCTAGGGTGTGTGACAGGGGGTGAAGATCACCAAGCATGCACTACTAACATGCAAACTAGCAACTATAGGGTCTCATGCAACTAGATTGTTAGTATCTATAATATTTAAGGGGTTAATACATACACTACAGAATACTCTAAAATATTTCCCCTACCCGTCCCTTTGCTATGCTGCTATTCTGTTCTCTTATAGTACGGGGGGAAAATGCCATTTTGAATCTATCAGTACGACAATCTATCTCTCTAATCTTATTTATATGGTCGAATCTAGCATAATACGCTGGTGTTTTTCAGATGTGCCTAACATATTCAGTAAAGCTATCCGATTGAAATTTCTCTAATAGATTTAATCTGTACCTTAACCTATGCTCGGATAATGATTCCCGCCCTAATTCTTACATTAATTCTGAAACGCTGCTCAACCTATCGTAACACCTTTTAACGAACCTAGCTGCTCTACGCTGCACACTGTCTAGTTCTCTGATCAAACCTAATTCATTCCGATCCCATACACTGGCTGCATACTCAAGGTGGGGTAACTAGTGAAAAGTGAGTTCTTGGGAAATGTGATGAGAAGACAAAAGAGCGATGTTACTTTTCACTAGTTAGGCCCCACCTTGAGTATGCAGCCAGTGTATGGGATCGGAATGAATTAGGTTTGATCAGAGAACTAGACAGTGTGCAGCGTAGAGCAGCTAAGTTCGTTGAAAGGTGTTACGATAGGTTGAGTAGTGTTTAAGATTTAATAAAAGAATTAGGTGGGAATCATTATCAGAGCGTAGCTTAAAGTACAGATTGATTCTATTAGAGAAATTTCAATCGGATAGCTTTACCGAAGATGCTAGGCACATATTATAACCACCAGCGTAATATGCTAGATTCGACCAGATAAATAAGATTAGAGAGATAGATTGTCGTACCGACAGATTCAAAATGGCATTTTTCCCCCGTACTCTAAGAGAACAGAATAGGCAGCATAGCAAAGGGACGGGTAGGGGAAATATTTTAGAGTAGTCTGTAGTGCATGCATAATCCCTTAAATACTATAGATACTAACAATGTAGTTGCATGAGACCCTATTGTAGCTTGTTTGCATGTTAGTAGTGCAATCTTGGTGATCTTCACCCCCTGCCACACACCCTCGCGGTGCCTCGCAGGGTATCGTGTAGATGTAGATGTAGAAATGAAGACAGTAGCTGAACTAATGTAACTGGCATCGGCGAGATGCAGAGGAATTTCATCATGATTACAAGAATATTTAATTAAGGAATTAAGCGAGGGCTTTCACGACCTGCTATTCGAGAGGAAAGGATAGAGATAGCCGTTTACGGAGGGTCACGGCTGGAGAAGACATACCTATGTTGGCGAGGCACAACTCATCATGACGATTACATACAAACCAGCTCAGTTGTACAACTTTTCGACCTTGGAATATTTTTCTTTCATAAAACTCCACCGAAGATCGGTAATAGAGGAACGTCCCCTGTCCAGTGGCAACGGTCACAATGTCAGAAAGGGCACAACGAGTCAATCTCAAGAGTCGTGTGAAAAAGCAGCTCCAAATGGACTCGTATCAAATTCGACCGCGTGGAAACCCATTTCGAAGCTCATAAAGCAACCGATGGAGCGGAATGAATTCCGCAAGGCACTGGAAGGAAAACTTTGGTGTCGCCGACGACTCCATACACGATAACATTCCAACATGCTGGCCACTCACCATGTCCATAACACACATGCTTACATCAACGCTATCATCCGAAATATGAGACATTTTCAAAGCTTGATTCCATCCTTCTTCCAAGTACTACAATATTTTCTAGATTAATACCGGGCTAAAATAACACGGAGTCTCTTTTTCCCGATAACTCCGGAATTTATTGCCTTCGCTAGGCATATCTCTGAGAGAGGAGCTACTCATAGTTCACGGCCCGGTTGGACGAGGGCCCGGGGGCGCAGGTGGGATTGCTATCGCCGTGGACGACGGCCAACCGGGTCATGTGGGGGCCCGTGAAGGGCCCGGGATTAAAAAATACGTACCGGGGCAGGAGCGTAAATTAGGGCCCGTGGGGAGCCGTTCGGGGCGATATCCGCTGTCGCACGGATCCGCGCGAAAACTGCTTCCTCAGCCAGACACCGAGTGAGGGAGGCGCTGATTACACCACTTGCAACCACCGTGGACTCGAGAGCGCGAGAGAGGATCCATTGGTCCATGTCGGATAGCTACGCGGAGTTTGCGGCTGAGCCGCCAATGGACTTCATCGGGAAACGTCACCATTGGACACTGAGTTTTTCGCCAAATCGAATCTAACAGTATATATTCAAGAGTGCACATGGGCGTAGAAACATATAAAAATCTTTTTAGACGCAGGCCTTAATGAGTTGAAGTCTTCGCGGAGCTGCAATCCTATAAAAGGTAAAAGCATGAAAAATCAGAAATGCTATGTAATTTTCACAATAATCTATCGACCAACATGAGAAAACCCCTAGTACGGTTGTAATATATTCCATAGGTATTATAAATCGCACACATTTATTACATAAAACATGCACAACATAAGAAATTGCCCTCACGAAATGCACTTAAAAATTAATCAAACACCAACAAACAACATACACTTCTCTTCATTCTCGCACTTAACAGGCCATACACTTTTACACTCTCTTTTCTTTCGAGCCACTTCTTAAATGAAATCAGCCAACACACATCAACCCAATAATCTCTCTTCCCTAACGAGTACTTATTCACCCACACAGACACCAACTAGCTCACGAAAATTGCCCTTTCTTAAGCACGTGTCACTTTTGCGTCTCCACACCACACCGTCCAACACACAACTCCACGATTCTCGCTCTTTCCTATTGTTTCCTTAATTATCCAACACTTCTGGCTATTGTCTCCGGCGTCACCTAGAAACATATGTTTACTTCCATTTTTGCAAAATGCATTATTGATCTTGGCGGCTCAATTGTTACGTTACACGGTTCTACAGTAATTTAATGGAATCTAATCGATTTTGACGGCTGTATCGTCACTGTCAAGGAATAGAGCACCTTCGCCTGTCTTTGACAACTACGCTATGGCCGTGGACTGAATTTTATTGAATCGCAACGGAACCGTACAGGGTGTGTTATTGTGGACTAAGCGTACCACATCGTATCGCCAAACTCCCGAAAATTTTATTATAATTAATCGAAGATCGATATCGCCACAGCGACATCGATACATTAGCGACGAATGCTGCTTCCTCAAAATATAACGCAATTCTTAGCGACAGCAACCTTCCGCATGGAGAAGATCTCAGAGGAGGGACAACGAACAGAACCGACCCCTTGACTCATCCGAATTCGATAACTACAACCTCGCGATTACAGATGCCAAACAATATTCAAATTCCCACTAAATATTAATGGAATCCATGGCAAACGCACGAAAGTAGTGAAGCAACTGCCGTCTTCCTTCCCATGATGAATTAATTGTCACAATATTCTCTGGCTGTGGTGGTAAGAAATCTATAATAGGGGAAAGTTATTCGGGTTCTCCGCCGTTTCAAATCCTTCGTAGATGGCGACGTTTTGATGGACAACTATTACTAATAGCAAGCGAGTGACAGAGGCAGCGACAGCACGGTGTCCTCATCGCAATTTGCAATTCAACTTCCTCGAAGGCATGGAATGTCATCATATGTGCAAGGCTACGCAGCCAACCAAATGCACCTGCACATCCCATGCATTTGAGTACAAGGCAACGGTAACTGCTGCGGGGTATAGGCCACCCACAATAATAAAATAAGAACAAGGGAGAAGAATGAAGGAACATCTTTTAAATCTACATCTACATAATACCCTGCAAGCCACCTTAAAGGTGTGTGGCAGGGGGTGAATTCTCACCAAACATGCACTACATATCATGCATTTAAAAGAATTAGTATTTATATACTGTTATAAACTACACTATTTAAAAAAAGGTAAAAATTAGCAAAGCAAACATGCGAAAATATGCTGTTCATTGGGTTAGCTTCAAATCCTTACACCAATATGCAGCTACCAATGCTATCCACTGCTACACTCGCACTGGATATATTTACCGTTATTCATATCCCTAATTGTACGAAGAAAGAGGGCATTTTAATATCTCAGTTCGGTAATCAATTTCTCTAATTTTATGATTATGGTCCAGTCTACCATAGTAAGTTGGGGTACGCAAAATACTTTTAACATCATCACTGAAAACATGGTCTTGGAATTTGTTTAAGAGATTAAGTCTAAATTTCAACCTGCGATCTGACAATAATTCCCATTTTAATTCATTTAATAGACTGGTTACGCTAATAAGGTTATCGTACCGTCCCTTTACCAATCTTGCCGATCTTCGCTGCACACGTTCAAGTTCATTATTTAGACCGATTTCGTAGAGATCCCATACAATGGCAGCATATCAGCATACTTGACCCCTTACTTCACGTAGTATGTGTTTAGCCCAGGATTCCATCGCCTTAGCCCTCCCCATGAAGACGAAAGTAGAATCATCAAACGACTTCTACTTCGTCGCATGGTCCATTCTCCACCATATTCCCCCCTTTCAAAAGATCCAGACAATAATTTCCTCCCCCTTAGGAGACATTCGGCTGCCAACACCAAAGACGACGCAGTTCCACCACGGGGTCATTGCCCGAAACGAGCAGAGCAGTATGCATTCCAACCACCCGCAGAGAACTGTGCGGCCGCATTTAAATCGCGACCACGCAAGGATCAATTAAACGAGCCATTCTTAGCCCCGAGTGGCGTGACCCCAATTAAACGAAAGGAATCAGAAGAGCGGGAAAACACGGTACGGAATGACAATGGCGACGGATCTCCGGGAAAAAAAAGAACGACGCCGGGCTTCATTGGCATGGGTTCATTCATCGAGCGAATGTATATTGGGACAAATTGCACAAATAGCGGCGAGCACCAATTCGCCGTGGTGCGCGCTGACTGTCTCCAACGATTATGGGTGCACGGCGGTGGAATGGGAAACGATTACTGGTACATAAAATCTCGCCCTCGGCGCGAAGTTTGGGTTTCGGACACAAGTGGAGGGGGGAGAGAAATGTCAGCCTCCCTCCCATTAGCAGATAAGGGGGATTACTACCCCAGCAACGGAGCGGTCATGAAGCCGGAACGGGGGGGGATATGGATACAGGGGCGGAAATCATTTAGGGGGAATTGGAAAGGACTCGCGGGTACTGTGTCTGCCTCTCAACTTTTTTTCTTGTTTTTTTGTTCGCAAAGAAATACGGGGCTCCCCGAACGAGAATGGGGGCGTTTACTCGGAACCGAAATCGCAATTTTGTACACGAAATCGTTAGATGGAAACGAAAAAGAAATTTAGTGAAAACAATAATCTTTTAACCACAACCTTTCACTCATAAATCAATAATTTAAATAAGCAAAAGGTGACGCCTACCGAAAATGCTGCTGTGATAACATTGACGTCATTTTCCTCCCGTCCTTGACTGCTTTTAGGGGAAGGGAAGTGAGTGGAGGGAGGTTCTCGGAAGGTCTGTTTGCACAGATGCTGTCGCATCAGCTCCTATTGGCAGAGTCAGCTGCGTACCCCCCTTTGCGATAAGGCGAAGTAGCTTCGCGGGCTCAGTTGTGATTGAACGAAGTCGATATACGTCAGAGGTTGCACCACACCCACTTTTCCGAAAAGGTTTAAAACATCAGTTTTTCGCCGCTTATAACTCGGGAAATAATTGACGGAACAAAAAACGGAAAAATACGGGTCTTTTTATTTTACAAACTCTAAAAGATTCGGCAATATAAAAATATGGTAAACGACCCCATTGATTCGATTGGAGATGAGAGCGGGCGTCACTTACTTCGGACGGCAGCAGCGGTGCGAAATGCATCGTCCTCCGGATTAGAAGTCGCACAAGAAATGCACTCACGTGTACTCAAGCAGACACTATTGTCCACGGCAGAACTATAAAGGCTCGAGTTGAAGGTTTTATATCTCTCTAACGGAAATTTCAAGCAAGGCAATTCAGCATGTAGATAAAGTTCCACTTATAATGCCGGAAAAGGACATTTTTAATAACAATTTGAGGTATTTTACGCAACAATGAAAAATGGGCCCGTTTTTTTAAAGTCACGGAGGAAAGCGACAAATAGGTAGTTATTAATAACAATACGAAACGCAAAAATGAAAATTAATTATGGCAGAATATGAGTCTTACTTTTTTCATGATGTACGCAAGATTTCAAATGTTTGTATGTCATTTTATTCGATTAACGAAATATAGTTTTCTCCGTTAGAATGCAAACTGAAGGAACGGGACCAACACCATTTAAATTTCTTAGACTGTAAGGGGTTGATTTGCCTTTGAAATTTCCTTTGCCAACATTATTAATATGTGTGAAACATCTAAGTGCTGATATGCCTCGCATGACAATATCCTCAATCGTTCGAGAGATATATAACTCGAGTCTTTATAGCTTTGGCGCGGACAATAACATGCAGAGGATCACAAAATCACTCGAGCAGCGAAACAGCAGATGATTATCAGTGGATAGGCGACTACTACCTCCTCCACCCATTTAGAAAAGACAAAACCGAATGGACCTGCTTAGGTATCAGTACGCCCCAATAGATAAACGTCCATGGACTTTTTACAGTATCCTATGAGTTTTAGTAAATAAAATAGTTAATATGGGTGCATGCACGCTGTATTTTCACTTCAAGGATAAACTCAAGTCTCCGCCAAAATAAACAAGACAAGACATTGAACATTCCCCGTGGTTTAAATCAGCTTCAAACACACAAAAACTAAAATTCGTGATAATCCGTACAATCCACAGTATTGACTTTGACTGAATAGACCACTGAAAGACTCATTACCATGACAACTAATTTAAGATTCTCACCAGTCACGCTAAAAGATCTTCAATTGGCCATAATAGTTACCAAATATGAAAATCTAATTTAGTTCAATTCGGAAAAAATTGAGAAATAAGGTATCGGAAGTATCATTGCGATACAATTACAAAAATTATTTCTGATTGAACTAAACGAGAACTTTCAAAGAATACAAAAATTCCATTTTCCATACACTTGGCATAGATAAAATATATTTTTCTAAGTTTAAGTCACAAATTACTGTTACAGCAGGGGGAAGAATACGTGGGTAATCCCAACACCTTAAATTCCAAATCTTAAAAGCACCGTATTTGAAATAACTTCCCCAACAAACAACGCAAACAGTTCCTACGCTGGAACTAGCTCATGAACTTCACTTCTCAATGGAATTCACGTCTTCATAATTCCTTTAACGTCAACAAGGACAAAGAAATTTTTAACCCTCACAGTTCACCCTCGAAAAAAGAGGACTGATAATGCGAAGTCATCAGTCAGGCTCCGCCTTTGACACTGAAGAACAATGGATCCGTGTTTCACCTGAGGAGAAACTTCCGAGGGGTCTTTGGACTAATATATAATGAACAGCTCATGATTGCGAAAAAAGGTAAAAACACGAGAGAAAACATTACGCTCAGGCATTGTCTCTAACAATACACGCATACAATGGCTAGGGAAAAATCATAATTCCTGATTGATAGCCAACAAGTTATAGAAAGCTTTACCTAAACGATCAATATTCTGTTAAACTAATAATTCCCAAACTTTTGTTAAAACTGCCACTCCATTTCAGCAGAGGTTTCGAGTCAAAACTTCAGTGGAAGAGACTCATTTCTCCACCAATGAACGACATGAAATTGAAATTAATAGTGAGTAATTAGTACAGTAGTATTTTAGTAGTATATTAGTAGTGATTAAAATTAAATTAAATTCAATGGCAGTTAGAACTTAACCTTAAAAAGTGTGTAGCCATCAATTTTTGGAGGAGGAATAATTCGATAGAGCGATCCTATAGAATTAATAACACGAAGATCGAAAACGTTGAAACCGTAAGATATTTAGGAATAACAATCACTAAAGATTTATCGTGGGGAAGACACATCCGGGAAATATGCGGCCGAGCGAAGAGAAAGCTAGGATTTATAAAAAGAGTACTAGGGAAATGTGATGAGAAGACAAAAAGCGATGTTACTTTTCACTAGTTAGGCCCCATCTTTAGTATGAGGCCAGTGTATGGGATCCTTTTGAATTAGGTTTGATCAGAGAACTAGACAGTGTGCAGCATAGAGCAGCTAGATTCGTTAAAAGGTGTTACGATAGGTTGAGTAGTGTTTCAGAATTAATACAAGAATTAGGGTGGGAATCATAATCAGAGCGTAGGTTAAAGTACAGATTAAAACTATTAGAGAATTTTAAATCGCATAGTTTTACTGAAGATGTTAGTCATATATGTATATTAAAAACACCAGCGTATTACGCTAGATTCGACCAGATAAACAAGATTAGAGAGATAGATTGTCGTACTGATAGATTCAAAATGGTATTTTTCCCTGTGGTATAAGAGAACAGAATAGGTAACATAGCAAAGGGATAGGTAGGGGAAATATTTTAGAGTATTCTGTAGTGCATGATGCATGTATTAACCCCTTAAATACTATGTAGATACTAACAATCGAGTTGCATGAGACCCTATAGTTGCTTGTTTGCATGTTAGTAGTGCATGCTTGGTGATCTTCACCCCCTGCCACACACCCTCGCGGTGGCTTGCAGGGTATCGTGTAGAGATAGAGATAAAATATCATGGAAATAATGAAGGAGAATGGAACAATTGTGCCCACCGCATTACCAGATCGTCAATTCAGCCATGGAAAAACGCCGACGACACACGTTACGCCAGCACGTCGAGTATCTTCGGACAAAAAGGTGGACCATAAATATTGAACCGAAGTTCGACTCGAAGAAGCGTTCGCCCCGGCGTGGATTTCCGGTCCTCCACTTATGGGGAGTGTGCCCGAGCATATTAATGCGACCACTGCTTTGTCTGAGGAGATAAGGAGAAATAAAAGAGAGGGAAGGCCCAATGGGCGGGATAATGAAAAGTAAACAGTGCAGAGGAGGGAAAGGGTACACTCGAATCCTTCCTCGCGCTCAACCCTTTCCCGGAAAACGAGTGACTACCCCAAGAACAGCGAGGGACAGAGGTTCCTCCGCTCCTTAATGGGGTGTCGTAACCCTTAACTCCCCCCAGAAACCACTTCCACCCTCACAATCAGATACTGCCGGTAATTGGAATAAATCTGACTGGAGCACTCGGCAATTCGTTCTTCCCCCCACCACCCATCTCGTTCCTTATCGTCAAAGAGGAGCCTCAGTTGGTATAACGGGACAGGGAAAGGAAAGCACGAAATTAAATCCAGGTCATTTCCTTCAAAGAATTCTAGAAGCGAAAAAATCTCGCACCTTCATTCCACTCGCAAATTTTTCCTGTAAACATGATGGAAATGAAACCTTCCTTCTCTTCAAACCCTGCCATACAGGGTCGCAGTCCGAAACTGCACAATGAATTGTGGGAAACGCCCATCTACCGTCGGAGCAGAAATTATGTGTACTCGAGTTTGAATACGAATAACAAATTAACAGCTAGGCCTACAGAAAAAGTATTCACATCGTAATTTTTCTTATTTCATTCTGTGTTATTGGATAGCTGACCTACATTTTAAAACGCATTTTCATATGTTTTGCAACGGTTGTAACATGAAAAGTGCCGGTTTTAGACGGTGTTCGATCGAAGCGCCGACTTTGATGACTTGTAAATCTTACTGTCCTGCGGCGTGTGGATGGGGCCCAAAATTATGTCATATCTCTATCGCCTTTTTTTAAAATATTTTTTTTATTATTGTAGCTGCCAATAAATTAATTTTGGAGACTGTTTCTGACTTCACTTTGTTTAATTAATTTCGGTTACATGTATTTCAAATTGCTTTAAAATCTAATGCAGAATGGACGTCATTCTTTGATGATTTCCTTCCGTGAAGTTAAATGCAATATAAAGTCTACCTCTAGATTTCAACTTGGTTTTCCCTTGTTACGAATATCGTTTTGCGTCGTAAGAACAGTTCCACATTTCTTTTTGTCTTGCAGACTAATTCCGGATTCAGCTCAGGGCGGCCTTTGCAAAAAACACTTCGAGGAAATGAGTGCTTACGTAAATGATTATGCCCCCTACGTGAACACGGGCCGAGGGTTGATTACTAATTACGATTCAAATTTCATTTTAGATTCCAAGCTCGTTTCTTTTCTATTATTTTTTTCTATCGATCGGTGACCATGAAAAGCACGCCGTTTATTAAGAATGAAACACGAAAGCGTGAAATACACTCTTTCTGTGTGTGTTCGCTGCTGTGGAGGAGGGGTCGTTTGCTCCACTGTTGGTGTCGCCCCAAATGGATGCGTCCGGCCGCTCTGTCCGCCGCCGCGGGGGTGACATTCGGTTGAGCCGACCGTTACTTCAAACCGATTTCCGCCACCCCCGGAAATATCGCATGCCTTCCCCGAGGTCGAGCCTGCGCGCCTTCACCTGCATCTACATTATACCCTGCAAGCCACCATAAAGGTGTGTGGCAGGGGTTGGATTCACACTAAACGTGCATTACATATCGTGCTCAAAAAGGGTTAATAGCGATATTCTAGTCGAAACAACAATTTAAAAAAATATTTGAAGAGTAAATCAAGCGTGCTGTTAGTTGGGTTAGCCTAAGTCCTTACGCCAACCTGCAGCTAAGACCTACAATGTTACAATTTAGTGGAAAATGTTAGATAAATAGAGTCACTTGCAACTAGATTACTATCTTTTTTGTAATGAAGTGATTACAGGTTTGAAAGTCATTTCCCTAAATATATTTATATATGTATTTCCCTAGCGTAATTTTAAAACCCACTTCATTCACTCCGCACTACTCCAATAATATTTCATACACTCATACACTACTGAGTATATTCACAACTATTCGCTGTCCTTATTTTTCGAGGAAAGAAAGGCAATTTAAACGCCTCGGTACGACAATAATTTTCCCTATTTTTATGCTCATGGTCCAGTCTACCATAGTAAGACGGGGTTCGCAAAATGTTTATAGCGTCATCAGTCAAAATATTGTCTTGCAACTCAGTATAAAGATTAAATCTAAATTTCGACGTTCGTTCTGATGATGATTCCCAGTTTAGCTCATCTAATAGACTGGTTGCGCTTATGTAATTGACACATTGTCCCTTTATGGATCTTGCCGATCTTATTCGCTCCAGTTCGTTTTTTAAGCCTGTCTCGTAAGTATTGTATATTATGTGTATTCCAAATGAGGCATAGTAAGGGAAAATTAGTTAATTTCTCTTATATCATCGTCACATTTACCCAGTACTCTTTTGATCAATGCCGGTCTCCGATATACTTGACCAATGAATTCACGTACGTTTTTAACCCCAATCTTGTGACAGTCTTAATCCAAGATGGATTTGATGGATTCCGGGTTAGTTAATTTGTTATTCTTAATGTAGTGAGTGTTAGGAGGAGAACTATTCTTTTTCTAGAAATAAACTACCACGCATTTTTTCACATTTAATGGGGGCGTTTACTCGGAACCGAAATCGCTATTTTGTACACGAAATCGTTAGATGGAAACGAAAAAAGAATTTTAGTGAAAAAATTAATCTTCTAACCACATTCATTCACTCATAAATCAAAATTTTAAATAAGCAAAAGGTGACGCCTAACGAAAATGCTGCTGTGATAACATTGACGTCATTTTCCTCCCTTCCTTGACTGCTTTTAGGGGAAGGGAAGGGAGTGGAGGGGGTTCTCTGAACGTCTCCTCGCGCAGATGCTGTCGTAATCGCTCCCATTTGCAGAGTCAGCTGTGTCCCCACCTGTAGCCGACTGCCCCCGTATTTGGTTTCTATGTGTCTTTTCGAGTCATACGTATGAGATGAATGACTTAATGAGGATTAATTCTCATTATACGTGCAAAAATGTCTCAGTGACTGGTAGTGGTACAATCTTTAGTGCTAATACCTCAGTACCCTTTTGCTGGCAAGTAACCATTGAAGTCAGTTAATGACCACGATATCTTTTGTGTGTGTCTTTTGAGTTTCTTAAACTGAGTATGTCTGCTTACTAATTGATTTTTCGTATGATCTGATGTATTGGTAGACCTTTGTAATAGCTAAGGCCAGTGGTGGAATTTAGCATCGGGTTCTCTGCCCGTTTTATATATAATCAATTGGAACGACGCATTAAAAGGTAGTATTATTTCATGGAGTTAGTGCATAAAGAAGGCAATGAAAGATTCAGAAAAGAGGTATTGTGATATCGCATAATATTCAGAAATGAACAAAAAGTGCTATTGGCGAAAAAACGGTTCTCCGAATGGGACCTTAAGTAAGGAATCGGTATTGCCACAAACCGACGCTGAATCCCACCACTGTTTGAGATGAAGAAGCTAGATTTGGACATCCATTCAGCCCGCCGCGATCTTACTTGAGAGATTACCGAGGGATTCGTTACAGGTCAACAGGCCGTGGGTCCATTCTCATGAGTTCAATTTACGGTAGAGTTTTCCGATAATCGATCTTTTCGAGGCGATAAATGTTGCGTGTTTCATTCGATTGAATCGACTCAATACCCCGCACGAATCCTCCTGTTTCCTCGGTTCATAGGAAGCGGACTGCTGTATTCATGGCAGTGACGCACCTGATTTTGCCGTAGTAGTCGTTCCAGTCGGCGTTAAATTGAACGGAACGTCAGCCACACAGAGTTCGCAGGAAATGTCGAGACCACTTGTGAGCGAATAGAGGGTCTCTAACACCATTCGTTTTCTGCAGCTTGCTCCTTTATGATTAGCATCCGAAATCTACGTGAAAAAATTCCTTGTTCATTTCATTTTTCGCCCACGACGGCAGAGTATGCTCTGGTAACATTTTCCATGGTATTTAACTTAGATAATGGTGCATTTTTTGTGTTCGACGTGATATATGCCACTTCAACATAAGAAGGACGCCTTAGAAATTTTCCGACATTATCACTAAAAGTTTTCTCCATTTAGCTATGGCGCTTGAGAATGTATAGAAAATTAGTTTTGTACGATTGTTATTGGAAGCATGTAATTCTCCCCCGGGCAAGTTATCTATCCAAGTAGTATATAATTTGCGTCGTGTCCGTCTATCCCCCCTCTATCTCGGAAGCGGTTCCTCCTTGATGCAGCACACCTCATTGTGGTTTTGGAATGTGCGTGTGTTCAGTCCAATGCTTTCAAATAGTGCAATCTGATTTTTAAATTTGAACTATTCCGCGTATTGTGCAATTGATAAAATAGTTGTTGAGTTTCTGTTCAACACAACTGAACACCTGAACTGGACAACACATCTTCGCTTGTGGTGGAAATCTAGAGTATACAGCACGAGTCGGCAAAGTACGGCTCGCTGCACACATCTTTGGGTGCGCGAATGTGGCTAGGAAGCAAAAATGGAAACGGAAATAGAACCGTCGTCGTTTCATGTAAATATTACCTGCATATTGGAATTTGTAGGTGAAACTAACATAGTTTCATCTACTTATTCCGATCGCGTGTTAAATAAACAATGCGGAATCCATTTAATATCTTGGAATAAGACTGACAAATGATCTATCCTGGGGTAAACACATACGTGAAATAATGGGTCAAGCGAATCGTAAACTGGGATTCGTCAAAAGAGTACTGGGTGAATGTGACGATCATGTACGAGAAATAAGCTACTTTTCCCTCGTAAGAACTCATTTGGAATATGCTGCAAGTGTATGGGATCCCTACGAAATCGGTCTAAATAACGAACTTGAACGTGTGCAGCGAATATCGGCAAGATTTGTAAAGGGACGGTATGATAACCTTATTAGCGTAACCAGTCTATTAAATGAATTAAAATGGGAATCATTGTCAGATCGCAGGTTGAAATTTAGACTTAATCTCTAAAATAAATTCCAAGACAATATTTTCAGTGATGATGTTAAAAATATTTGCGAACCCCAACTTACTATGGTAGACTGGACCATAATCACAAAATTAGAGAAATTGATTGCCGAACTGACAGATTAATAATGTCCTTTTTTCCTCGTACTATTAGGGATATGAATAAGGGTAAATATATCCAGTACGAGTGTAGCAATGGATAACATTGGTAGCTGCATGTTTGCATAAAGCTAACCCAACTAACGGCATGTTTTTGTATGTATGCGTTGCTATTTTTATCTTTTTTTAAATAGCGTAGTTTTGAACAGTACCTATACAAGTACTAATCCTATTTTATGCATGCTATGTAGTGCATGTTTGGTGAGAGTTCACCCCCTGCCACACACCTTTATGGTGGATTGCAGGGTATTATGTAGATGTAGATGAATGCAATAATACCCAGGGTGCCTTAGTTGGTCTGAAAGAGGATATCGAGTCGCTAAGCAATCACAGACTCAATAAATTTAACACATTGTTCCAGTAACGAAGTAAATAGAATTCATGGCTTTTAAATCAGGAGAACATGTGAGGGTGGCCCTGATCACGCAGTTGACTCCAGCCTTAATGGTGGCGAGATTCATCAAAGGAGCGAAATTAGGGAAGTGCGAACGATTCGCTGCATCGGCATGGGTTCCGGAGCCTCGAGAGCGGGGAAAGAGGAGATTCTCGCTCGGGAACTCGTTAATGGTACGCAAAGAACCGACGGAGTTGGCAGCGTCGCCTCTTTGCTGAACCGACGCTTTATTCCCCTTCTCTCCGAATGCAAAGCATTCGTTAAGAGCAGCAGTCGAAATCATATTTCCCATCCTCTCCCAATCCAAGAACATCTTCGATTAGGAGCGTCCAGAACAAGGTCTTTACCCCTCTACGCTCCATCCTTCTCACTAATGAACTGCCCTTAACTTCGCTTGTGGTGGAAATCTGGAGTATAGAGCACGAGTCGGCAAAGTACGGCTCGCTGCACACATCTTTGGGTGCGCGAATGTGGTTAAGAAGCAAAATTGGAAATGGAAATAGAACCGTCGTCGTTTCATGTAAATATGACCTGCATATTGGAATTTGTAGGTGAAACTAACATAGTTTCATCTACTTATTCCGATCGCGTGTTAAATAAACAAAACACTACATACCAGCTCGACAGTAACAAACTTTCTTGGGAAATGCTAGCTCACTGCTCATACCAGACCAACGAGAGCGATTTTGAGTGATTTTATGAAATGTTAACAGTTATGCAATTAATACTGTTACTTGTTATAGTATAGTATAGACAAACAAAGAAGTGTTAAGAAGAGTGGGAGAGAAGAGAATTCTCCTGAAAACATTAAAAAGAAGACGGGACAACTTAATGGGCCACATCTTGAGACACGATGGCCTGATGAAGACAATCGTCGAGGGAAAAGTGAACGGGAAGAATGGAAAAGGCAGGCCTCGTATGACGTATATGGAGCAAGTTGTGAAGTATGTAAAAGAGAGGAGCTACGTCAAAATGAAGAGGTTGGCCGAGAGAAGAATCGAGTGGAGGGCTGCGTCAAACCAATCCTAGGATTGTTGACCGATGATGATGACTTGTTATAGTATTTCCTTAAATTTTCAATGTTAACACAACTCATAGGCTTATCGATGGACCAAATATATCCAACACTTGTTATCTTATTCGATAGAATATGGCGTATAAAGGCCATGTATCAAGAGGCATTCAGAGCACCACAATTGGTGGATTCATCCAGGGAGGCGTTAGTGAAAATTTTCATTTCTTAGAATGTGTCCCTGCTGGATGCTGTGTGGGCGGAAAACCGTGTCTCCCGAGCAAGCATTTGACGGAGAGAGCGAATGCCATTACAGATTCTGCTCAAATACTTCCACGCCCCAATTGCTCCGAGGATGCTAAGGGGGGAGTATTGATTTTAAGCGTAAAGAGACCGCGGGGGTAAGTAAAGCGGCAGATCTTGCCGGAGAGGAATGCAGTGGTCCGACATGCTATAGAGACATATCTGCGCTGGCCGCGTGCCAAATGTCGGACCGGCGTGCGTTAATCGTAGGGCGGGATGTATATCTTCGCGCTCTGAAAGCCTCCACTGGACAGGAACGGCATAAACCCAAGAACGGGGTCGAGTCTCACCGAGAAATCCTCGGTATTCATCACTTTGAGGACCATCGCCCGCATTAAATACATACCGAAATCAGACCGATACATGAGTGCACTTACCAGCGACTTACGTAACTGAGATATGATTTCATATTTTGAATGGTACCCAAGTTTCTAAGTATAATGGAGTTATAAACCATAAACAGCGATCAATATATGGCTACGCGAAGGTTGGTTCGATTTTGGACTTGTATCGACTTCCATTTACAGCTGCTACGAAGTAGATGAAGTCGAAAAATGAACCAGCCTTCGCGTCGCCAAGAAATGATATTTTACAGAGGCGTACAAGATGTTAGTTTTGGTTGCCATTGGGCGAAATTAATATATGAAAGCAACCCGTAGCACGAGTGACGACAATGCCGTAGACGTGGTTCCATGTGGCTGGTGCATGCATGGTAATTACATTTCATCATCAAGTTTTATAACGATCCATGTCGCATGCAGGCAGATTAATGCAATGCATGATTGGTGACACCCTGCCACACACCTAAGAGGTGGCTGACAGGGTGATCTGTAGATTTGGATGTAGACGCGAGGGTGTAGGGTGTGTACTTGCAAACAACGAAATGATTACTCTTTGCTTTTCCCTCATTAGTGTTCTCGCTTGTCGAAAAGCATTTCCACCGCTGTTCTTAATCTTCCTGTGAAATCTCAAGATAGGAACTCATCTTATCGGGGCTTCTTAACTTGATTAAGGGAGAAATGGCCACAAACACTCTTGACAAAGTTAACTTGCTAAATTCCTTCTTCCAAACCGTTTTTAACCCATCTTCCGGCGATTCAACTGTCGTCTTACCTGACCTTTTTGAGCGGCTGATGCTACCAATAGAAATTTCCTGTAATGGTTTAGAAAAGTTACTTAAATATATAAGCCCCAACAAATCTCCTGGCCCTGATCAAATTCCCTCCCGCGTGTATAGAGAGTTAGCCTCCGAAATTTCCCCCTACCTTGAAATAGTATTTAATAAATCCCTGACCGAACACATCGTACCAATGAACTGGAAAGCAGCCGATGTAACACCTATTTTTAAAAGTGGTGACAGGGAGCAGCCATCTAATTACAGACCTATATCCCTCACATCCATTTCATGCAAGGTCGTAGAACATATAATTGTCAGTTCAGTCATGGGACACCTAGATAGCCAGAATTTATTGTCCAATGTTCAGCATGGCTTCCGAAAGAGCAGATCGTGTGAAACTCAACTTGCTCTCTTTTCCCACGATATTTTAGTTTCTGGAGAAAATAATATTCCTGTGGATTTCTCGTCTTCAAGAAAGCTTTTGACAAGGTGTCTCATAGCAAACTAATTTTGAAATTAAAATCTTATGGGTTAGACAGTAACATTATATCATGGATTAATGATTTTCTGCATGATCGGGTGCAAAGGGTTGTTTTGGACGGTGTTACCTCACCGGCAATTAAAGTCACTTCGGGTGTCCCACAAGGTAGTGTCATAGGTCCACTCCTGTTCCTTCTGTATATAAATTATATCAATAAGGTGGTCAAAAGTAAGCTCCGTCTATTTGCCGATGACGCAGTAGTATACAGGGAAATTTTATGCCCAAACGATAAGGAATATTTAAATATTGACCTACAAGCAATTGAAACATGGTGTGATACATGGCAGTTAGAACTAAACTTTAAAAAATGTCTTGTAATGAATTATTTGGAAAAAGAATAGCTCTCCTCCTAGGACTTACAAAAGAAGCAATAATGAATTAACAAACGTGGAATCCATTAAATATCTTAACAAATGATCTTTCCTGGGGTAAACACATTCGTGAAATAATGGGGCAAGCGAATCGAAAACTGGGATTCGTCAAAAGAGTACTGGGTAAATGTGACGATCATGTACGAGAAATCAACTACTTTTCCCTTGTAAGACCTCATTTGGAATATACTGCCAGTGTATGGGATCCCTACGAAATCGGTCTAAATAACGAACTTGAACGTGTGCAGCGAAGATCGGCAAGATTTGTAAAGGGACGGTATGATACTCAAATGCCTTACTAGCGTAACCAGTCTATTAAATGAATTAAATTGGGAATCATTGTCAGATCGCAGGTTGAAATTTAGACTTAATCTCTTAAATAAATTCCAAGACCATATTTTCAGTGATGATGTTAAAAATATTTTGCGGACCCCAACTTACTATGGTAGACTGGACCATAATCACAAAATTAGAGAAATAGATTGCCGAACTGACAGACTCAAAATGTCCTTTTTTCTTCGTACTATTAGGGATATGAATAATGGTAAATATATCCAATACCAGCAATGTATAACATTGGTAGCTGCATGTTGGTATTAGGACTTAAAGCTAACCCAACTAACAGAATGTTTTTGCATGCATGCTTTGCGATTTTAATTTTTAATTACACATTTTTTTGCATGATATGCAGTGCATGTTTGGTGAGAGTTCACCCCCTGCCACACACCTTTATGGTGGCTTGCAGGGTATTATGTAGATGTAGTTATCAATACCCCAGACTTTATGGATTAGAGAATGATTTCTCTGTTCAGTCAAATTGCTCGACAAATGACGTGTCTTGCGCTCGAATTTGAAACCTTGGCACAAGACACTTTTTAAACATCACCAAGCCATTCCAAGAACACCCATGATTGAGGGAACCGAACTTGCCTAGGGACGCGTCGACGTACGATATAGAGAAATACGCGAGATGCATACGTAACAACGTTCCCAAACGTCATCACTGAAAATATTGCCTTGGAATTTGTGTAAGAGATTAAGTCTAAATTTCAACCTGCGATCTGACAATGATTCCCATTTCAATTCATTTAATAGACTGGTTACGCTAATATAATTATCGTATCGTCACTTTACAAATCTTGCCGATCTTCGCTGCACACGTTCAAGTTCATTACTTAGACCGATTTCGTAGGGATCCGATACACTGGCAGCATATTCCAAATGAGGTGTTACAAGGGAAAAGTAGCTGATTTCTCGTACATGATCGTCACATTTACCCAATACTCTTTTAATGAAACCCAGTTTGCGATTAGCTTGACCCATTATTCCACGCATGTGTTTACTCCAGGAAATATCATGCGTCAGTCTCAAGACTGTGTCTTGGGTCAGTGTCAGACCCAAGATATTTAATGGATTCCACGTTTGTAAATTCATTTTTTCTCATGTTGTAAAGTGCTAGGAGGAGAATTATTCTTTTTTCCAAAAATGCATTACTACACACTTTTTTAAAATTTAATCTAACTACCAGGTATCACACCATTTTTCAATTGCTTGTAGGTCATCATTTAAATATTCTTTATCATTTGGGCATAGAATTTCTCTGTTGATTACTGCGTCATCGGCAAATAGACGAACCTTACTTCACCACTTTTTTAAATATTATTTATATACAGAAGGAGCAATAGTGGACCTATCACACTACCTTAGGGTAAAACCGAAGTGACTTCAATTGCCGGGGAGGTAACACCGTCCAAGACAACCCTTTGCACCTGATCATGTAGAAAATCATTTATTCATAATATAATATTACTGTCTAACCCATAAGATTTTAATTTCACAATTAGTTGGCTATGAGACACCTTGTTATAAGCTTTCTTGAAATTGATAAATATTGCATTCATTGGAATATTATTTTCTCACGATATTTCTAAAATATGGTGAGAAAATAGTGTGGTTAGAGGTGCCCGGGTGGGGAATACCGACGGTCAAGCCTCCTAATGAGGGTCCTACCTCGACTCCGACCCTAATCCGACCCTTCGCGAGCGACCCGAGGGCCTCACCGAAGCCCACCTCTCCACGGGTGGTCATAAGGCTATTTGAGTTTCACATGCTCAAAGTGTTCCATTATATATATGACACTTGTGTGAATAAGGACTATTTTTAAGGGCATTAACCTATGATATTAACGTCTTTTGAAGCCACGAATGGAGAGAAATTTTAATTAAAACGAAAGAGCGCGCTCTTATCAAGACACATTCACGTCTCTCCATATTCTCCGAAGATGGAAGTTCGCCGTTTGAAGTGAGCAAAGGGCCATGAGGGAGTCAGTTGCAGGGGAGAGATAAATTTTGCGATGAATGCTCGGAGTTTAATGGGTAGGTGGCTCCAGGGAGAGCAAGAGATCTAAACAAAAGGAGTCGAGCATCAATGAGACCTGGAGATTAGCGACGGAAAGGAATCCCACGCGTAGAGAAGACCGCAATTAGCCTCGACTCTAACTTTGAGGATCGGCCTCAGGTGGGGACCAGGATCGAACACGAGAAGGGATTCACGACTTTGTCCAGTACGAAATGCAAAACGACGTGGACGATGTGCATTTAACTGATTCCCGGCAGTAGACGTATAAATATAAACTATTCGATAAGACAACAAGAAGACACATGGAAGTTCAATTCATAACCATGTATAGAACATGGACTCACCTCGACCTCACCAATGCTTAAGAGTACTGGCCTCTCAGCAGGAGGGCCCAGGTTCGAATCCCGGCAGTGGAAAGTATTTTTCTCCGGTAAACCGACCTTCTTGAGTGTTTTGCGGAGAGCATTCGCGTTCAGTTCTCCGTCCGTCGGATGGGACGTTAAGCCGTGGACCTCTTGGCGCCTTTCGTTAAGAACAGGCTAATTCCGTCACCTAGGTTCCATCTACCCTTTCTCCTCATTACCCTTCCCTACTCAACCTTGCACCTAGGCATGGGCGATATTGATAATTCAATGTCGGGCAACGATAATGTTAGCATATCGTAAGGTGGCGATAACGATAACTCATATCGTGACGATAAATATCGTCTTATCGTGCCTCGATATTTTATCGGGACACGATATTCCGACCGAAGATCACGAAGGATATTTCATTGATTCATGTAAATTGTCAAACACAATATTGAAAGTGGCAATGGAATAAATACATTATTTTACTAGAGGAACCATTTTTTTATCAATGTCTACAACGTAGAAATAAAATGGAACGCCCCAAAGTAACCGAAATTTCGACTAGAAAAAGTCGAGTTTTACCCGAATTTAGGAGAACAAGGTAAAACGGAATTCCGATAAACACAAAGACGAAGAAGCTCTGGTTTATGCAATAATAAAAACTTAAAGAAAATTCAGTGAATAAATATATATGTGCACCTGTACTGAAATGTTCCTCTCGCAAAAAACAATGCAAAATAATGAATACAGACCATTAGTAATATGAGATTAAATTCGGCAATGCCATTTTACCATAGTGATTAAAAGTGCTTTATCAATGTTGCTGCCAAAATGTTGAACTATCTGGGAACCAATATAAAGGACAAGGGACATTATTGTTTAAAAAATAAATATATATGTGCACATGTACTAAATACGTTATTATTACAGCCTGTATTAAATACATTATTATTATTACACCGCACGAACACACTAATGATTAAGTAATGCGTTTTTTAATTGAAATATAGGGCTCCGACAAGAACGTAAAATTGAGTAATCATTACGTACTACCGCATATCGGAATTCGGAATCACAGTGAATGTTGACGACAAAATAAAACTTATACCACAACCTAGTTTTACTACAGGCCATCGTCGGCTGAGAAGGCAAACTCATAACCACAACCGAGCCCAAAGTTTTATTTTAGTCCCTTAATATTTGATATAAACTGTGACGCTGTCCCTGTGTGTACACGGTCGTAAAGATAGCGGCGTTCCCAGTTCAGCTGAGGTCACCACCCAAGGTCGGCCAATTAACGCAGCAAACACGACGATGATAGGGGAACACGTTCGAACACACTCCCGCCAAGACGGTAATAGGCGTTTCACAAAACACCGCCTTTTCGAAGATTACGGGCCGCATTCAGATGTCTCCACTACATCGCCTAGTCGCAGCTTCACTCCATGAAGATTAGTGCTCCTTCTCCTGCAAATTGGCATTCAGCACCACTACTTCCACTCCTTCTTCCGGAGTGTTGATGGTCGCTATGTTGCCAACTCGACTCAAGTGTAAGCAGCGACATTTACGTAATCCTGGTTACGGTTATATACGGAACTAGGTGTAAAATAGAGGGAGTTTTGAACATCAATCCCATGGTCTCCATTGGATTGTATAAATATTATTATATTATTCTGATATACATGATCAATAATTTAAATATTATTATAATATCAGTCTCTTATTCGTAAAATAGCTATTCTCACAGTCAGTACAAAATATATGCAATAAAAATAAGGATGGCACATTTTTCACACAGTTATAATATTGAATAACATTGGTTTTTATTAACAATCCATACTCTTACGTACATACACTCCACATTACTATGATATTTAATCATATGCATTCTAACATGCTCCTGAAAATGTGCAAAACATTAATTCTTCAAAATTATTTGTTACCGCTGGTATTTTATCAGTTTCCAAGCGACGTCCCTGGTTCGAAACTCTCTCTCACCAGAACATTTCGCCCGATCACCCGAACATTTCGGTAGATACTTACAATTATATGATTGCAGAGCTTAAGTTCTTTTTTCTCTTGCGATTAGTTTTTCCAAAAAAGCACAGTGCTGGAAAATCACGGCACCAGGCAAATTAGAACAAATGTTGTACGTGCGTCGGGACTGCGTGGCCAGAGATACGGAAATTAAAAATCACGATCACACTTCATGCTCTTCCGTTAATTTCGTACACAAAAAACTACAGGGCGTGCGGACGTATTTCCGCCACGTGCTAATTACTTACGTGATTTAGGTAAATAACGTAATTAACTATTTGACGTTATAATTACGCAATTTTAGCAAATTACGTAATTAGTACGTGAAATAGTTAAAATTCATCCCGGGTAAACAGATTAAAAATATGTAAAACCAGGGACAGTCGTACAACGAAACTGCGACGAAAAAAAAATTGTAGGAGGAGAGTTCCGAACTAGGGGCGTCGACACTGTGAAGCATGCACCTAACCCCTAATCCAAACTGCCTTTCAAACTCCCAAACCCAAACTAAAAATTTTGATTCATACCCAGAATCCGTAATCAAGATATTCCTGCCAAACAGTTTCATTGATCGCACACAAGTTGATATCAGTGTACTCTTGCTATGTTGCTTGATATTACAAAACGTATCAATGACGCTTAATACCCTTATATCGCATGAAAACAGCGTTTATATTTGCGAAGCGTCGACCATTATACGCCGTCGGCCATGTTGATATTCGATGTAGTGGTGATTTTAGGGTGGGTATGGGTACCCTACCACTTTAGGCCGGCTGTTACTACAACCGCAGTGAGACCGCCACTCCATAGAGCTTCTGAATACCATGTAGTGTTGATTTACGTCATAAGGAGTGGAAGCTTCACTCCATTGGAGGTTGTGAATACGGCCCTACGTCGACGGTGTTTATCGGGACGACCTTCCAAGGGGGAATCTGCGATGTAGTTGCATCGGTTGCGATAATCAGGGTCACGGGAGCAGAGAGGGATGCTATCGCGAGAACGATTGTCTCGAATACTGTCCGCGGACGGGAAAAAAGAAGGCAGAACATGTTCATTGGAAGCGAAATGAGATAAGTGGATGCTTACACGCTGAAATTACATCACCTGCGACCATATGGCACCATTTGCTCTGTTCTCAATTCTAAAAATGTCTATCTACATAATACCCTGAAAACCACCTCAAAGGTGTGTGGCAGGGGGTGTTTCTCACCAAATATCATGCATTAAAGAGGATTAGTATTAATATATTATATACTGTTCTAAACTGCAATATTTAAAAAGATAAAAATAGCAAACTACGCATGCAAAAACGTGCTGTTAGTTGGGTTACCTTCAAGTCCTTTAAGCAACATGCAACTACCTATGCTATGGATTGATTCACTCGTATTGGACATATTTAACGCTATTCATTACCCTAATACGAGGAGAAAAGGACATTTTGAATCTGTCCGTTCGGCAATCAATTTCTCTAATTTTGTAATTATGGTCCAGTCTACCAGAGTAAGTTGGGGTTCGCAAAATATTAAGATAAGTGAAGCATCCAGGCCATAAGTGAGACTCGAACCAGCGACCTTCCTGTACACTCCCATCCGAGACACAGTGGCCCATTAATTGCTTCAATTAGCGGGAGCACAGCTGACGTCTCCTATCGAGGTTGTTGTACCCGACCTGCCCAACACGTTGCCGTTTCAAGGCCAAGAATGATGCACGGAGTAAAAAATAGAAAGGGAAAAGGAGAAAAAATGAAGACGTGGCTCCGCTGATCGGGAGGCGGCCAAATACGGACAGAAGAAGAGGCCCCTTCCCCCAGCGCCCTTACGCAAGGGGCCGCGCGGAGGGCGTGACCTATATGGGCTATAAGTGAGAAAGGCTGAAGTGCGGATCCAAGGACGTGTTGGGACACGACTCCCCACCGAACGGGACATCAAGAAACGGCGTCTCGTACTGAACCGTGATCTGCCCTCGTCCATGGATATGCGAATGAACTGTGCGATACGATATAATCCGAACGACTGTTTGATCACAGAACTAGACAGCGTGGAGCAGCGGGATTTCTTAAAAGGTGTTCATCTACATCTACATAATACCCTGCAAGCCACCTCAAAGGAGTGTGGCAGGGGGTGAATTCTCACCAACAATGCACTACATATCATGCATTTAAAAGGATTAGTATTAATACATTAGTCTAGAGTGCAATATTTAAAAGGATAAAAATAGCAAACTACGCATGCAAAAACGTGCTGTTAGTTGGGTTACCTTCAAGTCTTTACACCAACATGCAACTACCTATGCTATGGATTGATACACTAGTATTGGACATATTTACCGCTATTCATATCCCTATTTGTACGAGGAAAAAAGGACATTTTGAATATGTCAGTTCAGCAATCAACTTATCTATAAGTATATTATGGTATTTGCATCGGAAATTACAAAGGTGAGAAAGGATTTCTCTAACTATAATTATCTGTATTGCCCTATATCATGCATGCATGCTTAGTAATGTTATAACGCGCATCATAGACTAACAATATCTCACTCCTTATTCAATGCTGCCTATTAGGTTCTCTTACGATACGCCGGAAAAATAACATTTTACATCCATCGGTACGATAATCTATTTCTCCAAGCTTATTTATCTGATCAAATTTAGCATAATATGTAGGGGTTCTTAGGATACTGTCTAACGTTATCTGTTAATCGGTAGAAGAAGCACCAGGACACTTCTCCCGTAAATGTCCGCGATGGGGGCGTATACTCGGAACCGAAATCGCAATTTTGTGCACGAAATCGTTAGATGGAAACGAGAAACGAATTTTAGTAGAAAAATTTAATCTTCTAACCACAACCATTCACTCATGAATCAAAAATTAAAATAACCAAAAGGTGAGTCCCACCGTAAAAGCTGCTGTGATCACATTGACGTCATTTTCCTCCCGTCCTTGACTGCTCTTATGGGAAGGGAGTGGAGGGGGATTCTCGGAAGGTCTGCCCGCATAGATCCTGTCGCAACTGTCCCATTGGGAGAGCCAGCTGTATCCCTTCCATCGCGATAAGGCGAAGTAGCTTCGCGGGCTCAGTTGTGATTGGACGAAGTCGATATACGTCAGAGGTTGCACCACGCCCACTTTTCCGAAAGGGTTAAAAACATCAGTTTTTCGACGCTTATAACTCGGGAAATAATTGACGGATCCTAAAGCGGAAAAATACGAGTCATTTTTTTCACAAACTCTATCATATTCGGTTATAAAGAAATATGCTAAACAACCCCATTCCTGGTAAAATTGACATTTTCGGCGGTAACTTGATGGAAATTCATCTTTCACAAGGAAGAAACAACTTTGTATTTCCACATAAAACCTTTTTAATGAAGACACGGCCGGTTTCACCCGCTAGGGCAACATCAGGTCAAAATTAAAAAGTTTTTATGTGGAAGTACAAAGTTTTTTTCTTCGCATTCCTGGTGATTCCTGGTGTCGCTTTCACCGTGTAATGTCTGGGAAGTGTTTCGTCCGCCTTGGCTTCGCCGGGTTAGTCATGCGCGCGTAGTACCTCTCCCTCTCTCTTGCCAGCGTCGCTGCAGTTGACGTGAAGTTGGCGTCGTCGTGGGCGTCGGGTCACCATATCCAGGCACGGTTTGCTCCGTGACTCACGCTCGCCTTCAGTCGACGGAGAGCGAGTCGCTGCCTGTCGACCAAAGGTTTAATGATCTCTCCTCCCTCTCTCTCTTCCTGCCCACTCAATGGATGGACTGCTCCCTCGGACCAGTCCATCGCAACCGGATTATTTCACGGTGCCTCCGCTCTCCTTAGCGATCTGAAGGATCAGACTACGAACTGCGAGGGCAAAAATTACAAAAATTCCATTCTAAAGGCCGTTTTAAACTGTCATTGATACTGCGCAGGCTCTTGCGAGAACACTTGCGCAAGAAATATTGCGCCGTGTAAAGCTACGACTTGCGAGGACAGGCAGCGCCACTGCGGGAACGCTTGCGAGCAAATTAGAACATGTTCTAATCTGATACATGCATTCGCGCAAGTGTGAAGTTTATTTCTCTCGCTAGATGGTGCAGATGTAGCGGCAACCAACTGACTGGGGAATTCTTAGCAATTAAATAGGTTGTTGATGATTGAGTTGGGTGTTTTTGTTTGCACTCAACTCCTTAGGCAGTGAATAAAGTGCAATAATGATGAGCTGGGCGATGAATCATTTGGAAGCTTAAATTTCGTGAGTAAAGGAAGAACTCGTTATCTTAGCCCACATCCGTTCGTTCGTGGTACAAATTTTGGGCTAAGTATACGGGACTAGGGTCTCCACTATTAGGTATGTTTAGACTATGGCTTAAAACTTATTTTAAAGTGGTGGTAATTTATCGCATCTTTCACGTGCAAATTATTGCTACATAACAGATCTTAACGTTATGCGATATATTGGCGGTATTAACGATACTGAATGGTATATTGTCACTGACATAATGCACCGACGATTGCACCGTGTAAAGCTGTCAAGCAAGCGTCCTCGCAATTTTCTACGTCACGGACTTTCGCAGACGACTGATCAAACGGAATCAAAATCAACTTGCGCAGTTTCAATGACCGTGTAAAACTGCGTTAAGGTGCGGTGAAGTCAACAGCTTAAATTTGGCATTCGAGGGGTTTGGGCACCAAAGGATAGGTACTACTCCAGCGTGTGCTGATGAAAAGGCTTCATCTCATAAGGCGGCTGGTGTAGCCTCCGGGATTTTGGACATATCCACCCCTGAGCAACCATCACCGGGGTATGAGGAGATAGGGTATGAGGGTAAAGGAGATTTCTCTGAGCACATTTATCAGTGTTCTCCTCGGAGGCTCGCCATTCCTGGGGAGAAATCTGAGGAGGACAACCGACCAACCAGGCACAAGGGTGAACCTGGCCTAGGGCACGACACACCTGCGACCCCTACTCTGGTAGGCAGGCGGGGGATTAACATTAATCCGCTGAGAGTAAGACGCTCTATGGCCCTCGAGGGGGAAAGGAGGGATTGGAAGGGGGAGGGGGACGATTTATGAAGGCCATAAGAGGCCACAAACATGAATTCGACCGCGGAACAGAAGAAGGTGGAAGAGAAACAGGGGCTCCACATTCCAAGACCCGATAACCGGGAAGTGAGATAGACCCTCACCATTAAAGGGACCGCAATATGGCATTCCATTCCGGATGAGCGGGGCATTTTGGCAACTTAGGGCACTTTTCCTTGTATGTATGTAGTACCTGGCTACTCCGCGAACGCCACAATTCAACGTGGGTCAAAGTGAAAGATCGAATTCCTCCGGGGCTCACCTTTGCTACAGGATTCAAAACGACACCCCTACCATTGTTACAACCAAAGACACTAGCCCTGTCCGAAACGCGTGCTTCTAGCGCTGAGCATACCACAATGCTTGCTTGCGAGTGGAAAAGGGGTACCGTCGGAAACACCCGAAGTACGTCCGAACGCGAAGCACTCTGGGGGAAGCATGCTACGAAGCCTAAGCACAGAAGCACGCTTCCATTGTTAAAGGCCTCGAAGGATTGTAGACGAGAATAACAAAAGATGGCGGAGCCGTTGGCTAAATGTGTGTAGCATCTATTTTTTTACTTCGTATATTACATTTGCATAATTATTAATATACATATCAATGAAAAGGTTAATATACATATAATCGGTCATTTTCTTCCGATCTAAACATTTGATAGACGTTGCCCTCATTCGTGTTTCACTATACCTAGTGGTTTTTTTATGTTGCCACTACAGCTTAACGTCGCTCCTTAACCGTAGACTGTCCGAATGTGAAGTATTCTCTCCCAAGCGTGCTTTACTGTACGTCAACAATACGTCATCACTTTCTTTCCTGGGGTAAACACATACGTGAAATAATGGGTCAAGAGAATCGTAAACTGGGATTCGTCAAAAGAGTGCTGGGTAAGTGTGACGATCATGTACGAGAAATCAGCTACTTTTCACTTGTCGGACCTCATTTGGAATATGCTGCCAGTATATGGGATCACTATGAAATCGGTCAAGATAATGAACTTGAACGTGTGCGGCGAAGATCGGCAAGATTTGTAAAGGGACTGTACGATAACCTTATTAGCGTAACCAGTCTATTAAATGAATTAAAATGGGAATCATTGTCAGATCGCAGGTTGAAATTTAGACAATCTCTTAAATAAATTCCAAGACCACATTTTCAGTGGCGATGTTAAAAATATTTTGCGAACCACAACTTACTATGGTAGACTGGCCCATGATCAGAAAATCAGAGAAATTGATTGCTGAACTGACAGATTCAAAATGTCCTTTTTTCTCGTACAATTAGGGATATGAATAACGGTAAATATATCCAGTACGAGTGTAGCAATGGATAACATTGGTAGCTGCATGTTGGTACAAGGACTTGAAGCTAACCCAACCAACAGCATGTTTTTGCATGTTTGCTTAGCTATTTTCATCTTTTTATAAATACTGTAGTTTAGAACAGTATATAAATACTAATCATTTTTTAACATGATATGTAGTGCATGTTTGGTGAGAATTCACCCCCTGCCACACACTTTATGGTGGCCTGCAGGGTATTATGTAGATGTAGATAGATCACCAAGAATGCTTTGCCGAAGCATACTTGGTTTTCGTATACGGCAACTATGTCGAGAACGCTTCCAACCCGGACACAAATAGATCGCTTACGCTAAAGTTTTCTCAAAGAAGAAATTAGATCAGAACTTTATTCTCCTGAGAATGAGGGTCCAAAAAGACATCGCCTTTGATAAACGGCCCGGCAGTTACCTCGGAGGGCCCCTGGGTTTCGTAATAAAAGCATTTCCCACAAGATGCAAGGTCACACCCAAACCGCCCACCCACCATCCGAAGCTAACTACCAGACGAGAAGAACGAGGCTAGGCACTGCCGTGGAATGTTTATCACGCCATACTTGGGATAATCGTTAGATAGCTTAATTGTCACAGTTAACCAGCAATATCTCAAAGGAGCATCATACACGCCTCGCCCAGGAATATTAAATATAAATTTGCGTAGTGTCCGTTTGTCTGTCTGTTTGTGCATCCCCGCCTAAAATTCGGAAACGGTTCGTCCTTGAGAGATGCCGGAAACTGCATCGTTTCGAGCCATCTGAAAGGCCCGGGGGAACTGCTCTCGTTTTTGTAAAGACCCGGGTTCGATTCCAGGCGCCAATGATGTGTTTACATTGGTTTAAATTTACTTTTCCAATTTATTAAAGTGGAAGACTATTTTCTTCCGCTCCGTAAAATAACCAAATTTCAATCGATTTATATCATTATTTCCGTATTTAACGGAAAAAACTTTAAACTATTTACTGTTTCAACAGATCTTCTCTTCACTCTGTAAATTGTGTATTTCACGTTGAAGTTTATTGTTTTCTGCGGTTCTTTTCCAAGTGTTGCTAAGGCCTTTGCCATTGTCGTCTCCGAAAGCATCGTAGATACATAAACAGTTCGTCGTACAGGGATGCCGTAAACTGCAATTTTCTCTTTGCGAGGGTAATGGAAGATACTATAGGAGATATTGCAGCTAATTCCTTTGGCACAATCTTAAAGGCATACTGCTAACGGTACTCTCTATTCAAGTAGGAAAAATTTTGTTATAACTAATAGTTTACGTGAAGGCTTCAGCGGAGTACAAATTGTGAATGTTTTCGGATTTCTTTCCGGGTTTGTCTATTTGAACCAAACAGTGACTTGAAGAAGAGCATTGGAACGCTTGCAAAAATGTCGTCACCTGAGATAAACATAATCAGCGAGAACCCTGAATGAAGTTTAAAAAAAACATGCGCAGTAAAGTAAACAAATAAATTGTACTATATCCAATTTTCACATTCCCTGACTATTCCCTGACTTTTCCCTGACGGACTCACAAATTTCCCTGACCGATCGCCAAAAGGTCTGCTATTATCGGATTATTTTATTTCTGCTGAATTAAATTTTCGTCAAAACTCAGAAAATGTTAACGGCTGTAAGAATGAAAAAAATACATTAAACCTTCACAAGTTAAACCCTCACACGAATAGTACACACTTTTAATACTTTTTTCACGGCCACGCGGCCGCGTATCGTATTTCCGTGGCCGTGTATGTTTCCTTCGGTAAAATCACAAATTGACAATGTCTTATTCTTCAAGGAAGAGGTAGCGTGTCGTGGTAGTTCTAGGAAGTTGAAGATTACTGAAAAGACATCGAAGGGAAAGTTAATGGCGAATTTACTGGCGGACTCCGGCACAGGTTGCGCTAAAAATACAAACCAAGCCCAAGTTGTCAGACTGGATGAAAATCGGATGGCACGAGTGAAGTTTAGAAGCAAATAACAATTTGATTAACGTGGTTTTAACCCCTTGATTGTAAGAGGGAACCAAAAATGTAAAAATATTTGTATAAACAAAACGTAATCGCGCCACTGCGAGCGAAAACAGGAGGCAATTAGCAACGGAAGCATCATATTCAGGAATATCATATTTGAGGTGGTTTGTGACCTGACTAAATTGCTTCGAGAGGGAGCTAAGGGGGCCATTCAATAATTACGTCGAGTGTGAAAGGTGGGGAGGGGAGGAGAACTCTTCTTATGGTCTCGCGAAGGGGGGTATGGGAATCGAAGATGATCTTACGTAAGATTTTGTTTACACGTGTGATCGTACTTGTATTACCGTTTTAATAACCATAGTCTCGTATTTTAAGAACTGCAAGCACGTATTTACTACAAGCTAGTGTACTACAACTACATCTCGACCTGAGTCTCGGAAGTTGCGATGTAAAATCTTCCGAACAACATAGCCTCGGATTCCTTGTGATGAGAAGAATACACGGTGATCATGAATTTTAACACTACTAGGCAAATATCACATTAAGGATATACGAAAGGGATATATTGTACGACTGATTCACAACTAAATAACTAAGATTCACAACTGAATGTTCAACGAAGTGACGGGGCTTATTCTATGCACTTCGGCGACAGACATTAGTTTTAGTTGGTGAAATGTTTTGGTGAAATAAATGGCGGGAAAGACTGTCCGATAAACGTAATGGTAGAAAAATAACGAGAATTTCCTATCCCAGTTTCTCCCTGACTGTTACGAGAATTCCCTGACTTTTCCAGATTTCCCATTTTCCCTGGCAATTCCAGGTTTTCCCTGACGATCGCCACCCTGTTAATTATAGCACGGCACTCAACAAAGCCGAAACTTCTCTACGTAAAAGCACCCGACCATGCAACTTAATAGTTCCCGAACATGCAACAAACCATTCACCATAAAACTCATCCTATAGATATGGGAAGATGGGAATTGACGGGGATGGAAGGACTGACGAGCAGAGATTTTCTAAATGTTTTTTTTTAATTCATAAAAAAATATAACGTGGCTAAGAAATTACTGAAACGTGAAGGAATAACTAAATGAGGACATGCAGGTGAGAAAAATAAAAAACTGTAGAAAACCACGTGACTAATTTCCTTCGCATTTAATTAGTGCGAAAGAAGAAACGCAAGAGGGTATGCTTCGGGAAAGACAATCGAAGAACGAAACGGGCTCGTCCTCAAACGACAAGAGGCTCTCTGCTCCCGAAACTCAAAATGGAAGTGGAGACGGCACTCCCTCCGAAATAAAAGTCCTCGCCATTTCCTTTATTGCTTTCGGCTCAATTAAAAGTTGCAACTCCCGGAGGGGACGAGGGAGAAAATGAGCCATCTCGCGACCAACTTGGGACGGGAAAGTTTTCGAACAGCGACCGCAAAACACACACACTCACAGGAATCGCGACCGGAATGATTCCCGCAGCAGTCTGGGCCAATGGCGGCCAGGAAAGCAGCACCACGAAACTCGAATTTCCGCGGTGCACGGGAATAAGGAAGGGCGGACGACACGATAGGCCATTCTGGCATCAATCATCAGGACTTCCTATCTCGAGTCAGCTAGGGGCCTTTCGCACGCAGTCTGCGATGGAAACCTGAAAAGCGCGAAAACGCCTGATGGAATAGAATAGTATTTATTTCAAGAACATAGTCCTTCGGTCTCTGGGTTCAACACATGTTACAGTTATGAAATAAATGCTCTCTCCCAGTTAAAAAATTACGCAGTTACATCTCCAAACAGTACAGAAGACCATTGCAGAAATAAAGAGTGACTTATGTGAAATAATGAGTGAATGGTTGGCCGGGGTACCAATAAAAAATAACAATCCTCGTCACCTACCCCCTTCTCACCACCCTCCACCCTAATAAGTATTACTTCCTGGGTGCAACTTTTAAGTTCAAAAATTTTGGAGATATTTTATCGTACACTTGGTAATATGCCAGATGTAAAAAATTACTTACGCCATTTCTTACATCATCTACAACATATGGGCTTCGAATTTATTTAAAAGGTTCAGCATTAATTTTAACCCGCGTTCTGATAGTAATTCCCATTCTAGTTATCGTATTAAACTCGTAACACTAACACAATCATCATAACAGCCTTTAGCAAATCTTGCAAATATAAGGGTACGCGCGATGTAAAAAATTACTTGCACCATTTCTCCTCACTTAACAAATATAAGCCCAATTGTTCTTTGAATTTTCCGTTAGGTGCGAATCTAATTTCCAATGGTATTGTATTCCATATGCGGGTTGCCTGTACCAGAAATGAATTACCGTAAGAAGTACAGTTTGGTGTTGTGGTAAGTGTAGGTTGTCAAGCGAGGCGCGTTTGTTTGTTTGACTTCTCCTGAGAACGTAAACTGTGTGTATAAATATTGGGGTGTTTTCGTTATAAGTATCTTACGGGTCAAATTTGCAATGAAGTATGTTCTTCGTGTATTATTTTTGCTTTCACATAATGTATACAAGAGTACAGAATATGTAGCATAGCAAAGGGATAGGTAGGGGATATATTTTAGAACAATCTGTAGTGCATGATGCATGTATTAACCCCTTAAGTACTATAGATACTAAGAATCTAGTTGCATGAGACCCTATAGTTGCTTGTTTGCATTTCAGTAGTGCATGCTTGGTGATCTTCACCCCCTGCCACACACCCTCGCGGTGTCTTGCAGGGTATCGTGTAGATGTAGATGTACACCAACATCGTCACCGAGACAGCGCATAAAACACATGAAGCCAATAGCGCACTCCCGCTAGCGGACGGTCCACCTTCTTTCCTTCGTCTCGGGGATAAACTGAACGACTTAAAGGAGCTCGGGACCCTCAGGAGACCGGGATGGGAGAAGGGGCACTCCTTTGAGATGAAAAAATAAATGAGAGCTGACGCTGTGTCCTGCAGCCTCCCTCCAGTGAAACGGGGGCAATCTCATCTCCCTGCAGTCAACGGTAGAGAAACGCTTCACGGGAAATTAATTATTCACACCATCCATCCGTTTCGTGGGGAACGCCCGAGGAATACATAAGACTCATTCCTTTACGAAGTAGATGCTACGTGAGATAGCGAGACGGGCGTCGGAAAATCCCGCAGCACCATTGTGAGATACGCAACATTATTCAAAAGTAGAGTAAATAAATCCACTTTGTGCATTTCTATGCAGGACGCCCAAATTTGGCATCCGCCGGATCATGCATTGAAAATGAAGCCAATGGAATATTTACATCTACATATAACCAGCAAGCTACCATAAGGATGTGAATTTTATTAAATGAATTAAATTGGGAATCATTGTCAGATCGCAGGTTGAAATTTAGACTTAATCTCTTAAATAAATTCCGAGACCATATTTTTAGTGATGATGTTAAAAATATTTTGCGAACCCCAACATACTATGGTAGACTGGACCATAATCACAAAACTAGATAAATAGATTGCCGAACTGACAGATTTAAAATGTCCTTTTTTCCTCGTACTATTAGGGATATGAATAACGGTAAATGTATCCAGTACGAGTGTAGCAATAGATAACATTGGTAGCTGCATGTTGGTATAAATGTATCCAGTACGACTGTAGCAATGGCTTTTTCATATTAATTGTCGCAGATTTTTAGTTCAAATAAAAGTTAATCCGCCTCGAAACTTAAATGGGGCTCAATGGTATGTTTCTCTGCAAACATCCATTCAACATAACAAATAACAATTGTTGTTAACACTTATAGTTTATAATATATTTTTATGTCATATAGCCACGACCTTGAGCAATTAGGAAATTTTTAGGCTTGCATCGCGTGTCCACTGCATGTATTCCAAGAGGGGGAGCCGACGGGCCGCGCGAGAGAAGATTGTAAATGTTTAAATATTTATAAAAAACGCATTTATGAATTGGCACTAAATTTTATTTTTGAAATAGTTAGCTGGGTATGTTTAGATTACGGAAAAAAAGTTTCGGCCGATTCTGAGATGGAGTATTTGAGAAAAGTTTATTAACAATTTTTTGAACATTAGTAATTAACAACAATAGGGTTTAGAATAAAATAATTTTTTCTTGATACATTTGCATTCAATAAAGATTTATCTTTAAAAAGAGCTATTAATCATTGCTGTATGACAATTACAAGCGGAAATATAAGTGATAATATGATTTAAAGCTCGGATTTTTGCTAAAAATGCGAAAAAATTAAAACATGCATAATTCGCTCAAAAAATTTTTTTTCACGAAACTGTTTGAGGGTGTTTAGTTTGAGTTGATTTTATTCCCATACACCAATTTTTATCAACATCTGAGACCCTAAGGGACAAACGTTTGTTGAATTGAGGTGGAATGACCCATATGTGTTACTCCGTTAAAAAATATATTGTACCTCATTAAGTATACAATATGTATATACTAGTTTCGAAAAAAGTTTTCCCAAACCTCCACAAAAATTTTAAATCAACATTATACTTTTAATATAAACCAAATTCAAAAACATTTGTTTCTGAAATGAACAAAAGTGCAATTTATTGTCAATATAAAGGAGCGAAACTTTCTTGAATGCATGTAGATATGCAAATTTTGTCAAAATATGCTCCCAAAAAAAACTTATGACCAAAACTTTGGGAACTTCAAGTTCTTTTTACAAAGGATACAAATATATTGCAATGTACGGCCTGATGCGACCATCGTCAAGGTGATATATTATGTCCGTAGTGAAAATAACTATATAATAAATTTCATTTCACAGATTCTTCAGTCACCAGCGATACCGTTGTCAAATCAATGGATTGGGAGGCTACTGAACTAGTGGTCGATGAATCTAATATTGCATTGAGCTGACGTATCTATCATAATCTATATGCATAATCTGGAATTGTTAAATGAGTTAATTTCAGCAAAGAAATTGCTAAATTTTTTGAGAAAAATTTATTTTGCAAACTTTTAGTATCAAAATCCGTATTCAGCGACCTCGAATACCTATATAGCCTATATTTCATATGAATTGGGCATTTTTTAATCCAAAATACCATTTACTGGGGTTCCTGCACTACTGTGCTACGGTTTTCCAGAAATATCTAGTACACAGGGAAGCGACCACATTGGATTTAGCGGGACGCATGGCAGTAGTGACCTCTCCGGGGTTGAACCCGTGACGGACGGAACTTAGTTCAACGCTCGACTCACGGATTGTGACCACAGAGCGCTCGAACACGGTCCCACACGAATATCCTAGAAGCATGAAACAGCCTTACTTCAAAATTTACCAATTAAATCAATGCCAGGGATTTAATGGGCTTGTCAACTAGCATTCTCGAATACAAGAGTTGAAACAACATTTCGTTTTCAGCATTGAACAAGCTAAGCAAGTAAAGGTACTAAATGTCTGGGTAGGATACCAAACAGCAACGCATTCCTGATCAATAACAGGTAGAATAAGATCCATATCGTTTTATCAGACACTAAGACACCACCAAACAAAAACAATGCCGTGATTAAAGGCGACGGTTACCATGCCCTCCAATTAGTCTTCGTTTCAAGAGACCAGAAACCATCTGCGACATGTACTCAACAGGAGAAATTCCCCGCGGACTTCGAGAAAACCATCATCATTCCCATTCCCAAAAAGAAGAGAGCGGAGAAATGCAAAACTTTTAGGACTATAAGCCTGACGACATGCATCGACATCATCCAGGATCCAGGACCAGGATCATCTACAGAAGAATAGAACGAAAAGCAGAGGAGTTCCTGAATGTAGATCTATTCGGATTCAGGAAAAGTAAGGGTACAAGGGAAGCAATATTGGCCCTTAGGCTACTCATAGAGAAGAGAATAGAGAAGAACAAGCCGACGTTCATTGCATTTGTGGATTTAGAGAGGGCTTTTGACAACGTGGATTGGGATTCAATGCTTGGAATTCTGAAGGGAATTGGAGTGTCATAAAATGACCGAAGAACACTAGCTACTTGGTTTTTGTACACAGTCTGTACAAAAAGCAAGTAGCTGTGATTAAATCTGGACCCAGCTGTGAAGAAGCAAGAATAAAGAAAGGGGTGAGACAAGGTTGTGCACTGTCTCCTGTAATTTTTAATAATTACATCGAGAAAGCCATCAATGAAATCAAGGAGAAGTCTTCAGGAGTGAACATCCACGGAGAAAAAATAAGCATGCTGCGATTCCCTAATGACATAGTGGCAGACACACAGGGATACGAATACGAAACTAATGACCAATATGACCATGGAAAGGAACTTGGCATCAGCTGAAAGTCATTGAGAAGATGACTACGGTATTGGTTTGCAGCAAGAGAGAAGAGGCCAAAACCAACGTTAAACTAGGAAAACAAAAGCTGAAAGATGTGAACAAGTTCTGTTATCTATGGAGCACATTTCTTTATGGCAGCGAAAGATAGACAATGACAGCAGCGGAAAAGAAAACGGTGGAGGCATTCAAAATGTGGTGAAGAATGATGAAGATTAAATAAATCGACCGAGTAAGCAACGAGGAAGTGCTAAGAAGAGTAGGAGAAAAGAGAAGTCTGCTGTCAACTCTAAAAAGAAGAAGGGAAAACTTAATCGGCCACATCATGAGACACGATGGCCTGATGAAGACAATCGTCGAGGGGCATGTGGAAGGGAAGAATGGCAAAGGAAGGCCTCGGGCGAGATATATGGAACAAGTGATGAAGGATGTGAAAGAGAAGAAATAGGTAAATATGAAGAGATTATCCGATAGAAGAACTCAGTGGAGAGCTGCGTCAAACCAATCTGAGGATTGATGACCAATGGTGATGAATCGCTCATTCTCACGAATTATTAACTTTCACCTGACACCCAGTAAGGGCTCAAACAGTCCCTGACCATAGCAACATCAAAACGTCTCATATCATGATGTCTTCATAAAATACATTTACCTCAACATAAAAATGAAATAGCACATTTGAGATAGAATAAGATAAGATGTTGAACTTTCATTTACTTCTTATTTTTTTTATAAATTTACTTTTTTTAAATCTTTATATTTCAAGCGTGTCTGTATGAATTAATAATATGTATAATGGCTGTAAGTAGAACTTCTTAAATGTTGAATGAAGAGTAGAACTGGTACCGTGCCTACCACATGATATTCAGATAATTATTTCCTCAGGTGGGAAGAATATGTAGACTTTTAGTGCATGTTTTGGGACGGCACCCCCCCCCCCTGCCATCGTGGTAGCTTGCAGGGCAGCCAGTAGATATAGTAGACATAGGTCACCGACAATCTCTCGAAATTTTTCTCGCAAAATTTCATTTCCGCAATTGAGCAAACGGAATAAACAGGGGAATGTGTTCACACAATCCCCTTCGACGCGCGTTGTGCGAAAGTCACACAGATATCACCAGAACCGCCCGGCTCAGCGGCCGGTTCGCATGGGGCGAGGTTCACAGGGAAAGAGGGGGATGCTTGTTCGCACAGAGGTGTCGTGGAGGGGGGGGGGGGTGGCCTTGTCCCCGAAATAGCACGTGTCACACACCTACCCGCCACCCGATCCCCACCGAGGCGCATGGCTGCCCTCGCAAGGCCGCACCGGGTGCAAGAAGCACTGCACCCCTAAGTTGTGCGACCACGCCCATCACGGAAATGGCGAATTCCGCGCTGGAACGAACCAATCCGTGCAGAGTCCAACGACAAAATCATAACCATAAGTTTTTCCCTCGTACAATTAGAGATACGAATAACGGTAAATATGTCCTATCGGAGAGTAGCAATGAATAGCATTGGTAGCTGCATGTTGGTATGAGTACTTAAAGCTAACCCTACTTTTGCATTCTTTGCAAATCTTTTTTAAATAGTGTAGTTCTGACTACTATATTAATACTATTCCTTTTTTATGCATGATATGTAGTGCATGTTTGGAAAGCAATCACCCCCTGCCACACACCCTTGTAGTGGCTTGCAGGGTATTATGTAGATGTAGGTGTAGATAACAACCGGTCCACGCCCAAGGTGACGTCTCATCTACATCTACACGATACCCTGCAAGCCACCGCGAGGGTGTGTGGCAGCGGGTGAAGATCACCAAGCAAACACGTCTTCATGAAAGCAACCACGATTTCACTCAATTCATTAATTAAATGCATCTACATAGACAGAATAACCTGCAAGCCACCATAGAGTTGTATGACAGGAGGTGAATCTTCACTCCAAACATGCATTGCATATATTGCTTAAAAAGGAGTAGCAGGAATAAAAAAATTTGCCTTCAAACCGAAGGTTGGTTTTTGATGGGTGAGGGTATATCTCACCCCGCACTAAGCCATTGGCGTGTGAAATTCACACATTCAGGGGGGGTGGGGGGTAGTCCCTTTCCCTTGGCCACCTGCAATTTCCTACGAAGTTCAGTAAATCTAATCGCGAGGATTTTAGATGGGGATGTCCAGAAAGGCTCTTGCCCGGGATTTGAACCCGGAACCCTCCGATCGGTAGCTCAGCGCTCTACGCATCACAAACCACAATAGTTAATATATTCCCGTCGAAACATAACAATTTAAAAAAACAATGCAAGTTTATGTTCGCGAAGATGCCTTGTACCAATATGCTTACCTATGCTATCCATCGACACACTAATATAACATCTTATAACAATATAATATAACATCTTCAGTAAAGCTATCCGATTGAAATTTCTCTAACAGATTTTAATCTGTACTTTAACCTACGCTCTGATAATGACTCCCACCCTACTTCTTGTATTAGTTCTGAAACACTACACAACCTATCGTAACACCTTTTAACGAACCTAGCTGCTCTACGCTCTACGATACAGCCAATACAGTAGGGCCAATACCAGTGGTTGACTGGACAATGACCGTACATTTTAACTCGGCATGTATTCCCAAGAAAGAGAAATTTCTCGCCCTGGGCTACGCAATCTTACGTCGACCTCTTTACATCCCTAAAATGCCTCGCGCATTAAGAAAGGCGAAAACTTTCACGCCCGCCAACCGACGAAGCCTTTCGTGGCGATCGGAAGGACAGCTGGTCTCGACATGGGGAAGGATTTTTCACGCGAAAGATTGTTCTCCTCGGGTTAAGACGTCGAGCCATCAATATTTATTGGGCATGTGCGGAGAGCTCAACCACCACTTCTAAGGTGAATGATGTACGTACATACATAACCAAAACGCAGCTCGTTCCGTGGGCGTCATCTTTTGCGTATTTTAATTTATGATTCACGAGCGATTGGATAGTTAATTTTTTCACAAGAATTAAGTTTTCGTTACCATCTAACGATTGCGTGTACGAAAGAGCGATTTCGATTGCGAGTAAATTCCTCCATTCTCCTACAAGGGTAAATCCAGTCACAGTCACGTCACAGCAAAAACAAATTTCCAACGATGGAACTCGACTGTTTTTCACGTACAGACTCACAATGGTGGCCGAGCTAACAAAAAGTGCAATTATCCAATCCGTATTCATGTACATCAACAGATTACCTTGCGACCCCCCGCGAGGGTGCGCGTCAGGGGGTGAAGATCACCAAACATGCACCATTTACATGCATCACAGATCCAAAGAATAATTCGATAGAGCGATCATATAAAATTAATAACACAAACATGGAAAGCGTTGAAACCGTTAGGTATTTAGGTGTCACAATCACTAAAGATTTATCGTGGGGAAGACACATCCGGGAAATATGCGGCCGAGCGAAGAGAAAGCTAGGATTTATAAAAAGAGTACCCTGGAAATGTGATGAGAAGACAAAAGAGCGATGTTATTTTTCACTACTTAGTTAGGCCCCACCTTGAGTATGCAGCCAGTGTATGCGTCCGAATGAATTAGGTTTGAACAGAGAACTAGACAGTGTGCTGTGTAGAGCAGCAAGGTTCGTCAAAAGGTGTTACAAGAGGTTTAGTAGTGTTTCAGAATTAATAAAAGAATTAGGGTGGGAATCATTATCAGAGCGTAGGTTAAAGTAAAGATTAAATCTATTAGAGAAATTCCAATTGGATAGCTTTACTGAAGATGTTAGGCACATATTTAAAAAAAACCACCGTATTATGCTGGATTCGACCAGATAAATAAGATTAGGGAGATAGATTCATACCGATAGATTCTAAATGGCATTTTCCCCCGTACTATAAGAGAACTCAATAGGCAGCATAGCAAAGGATTAGGTAGGGGAAATATTTTAGAGTAGTCTGTAGCGCATGATGCATGTATTAATCCCTTAAATACTATAGATATTAACAGTCTAGTTGCATGAGACCCCATAGTTGCTTGTTTGTATGTCGGCAGTGCATGCTTGGTGATCTTCACCCCCTGCCACACACCCTCGCGGTGGCTTGCAGGGTATCGTGTAGATGTAGGTAGAAATAAAGCTCGTAATGCTTTTATAAAAGGTTCTGCCGCAGTTACCCCCTTTCAACAGTCACCATGGATACATATAAACAGGGGGCGGATGTTACGTCACAACACAGTTCCCTGCAGGGTATGATCCGCTTCCGGACGGAAAATTGAGGAGGACAACAGGTTCGCAGGGAACAAAAAGCACGAAAGGGCCCAAGGCTAATTCCTGAGACGAGATGCTACAACCGCAGGGTGTGTCGTCGTCTTCTCTTCAAGGAAAGAGAGCCCAAACAAAGGGAGAAAAATATTGAGAACGCCATGGCAACAAGACTTCTCCAGAGAACACAGCAATGCGAGCCAACATATGACAGCCCCAATGCACAACCGAATAACAACTAAAACTACTCACCGTTTTTTGACATTTTCCGAAAATTAATGCCAAAAAAATTACAACTCGGAATCAATTTCCTCTGCAAGAAAAATTAGGTCCCCAGTCAGAATTAATGTCTCCTTTTTTTAATCAACTTTTTTCACTGGTACGATATATGAATATTTCTGTACTTACCGCCAGAACACCTTCGCTAACAAAGCACTAGTGAGAGAAACTGTTCTAATTTGTTTGCCAGGTAGACTATTTTCTATAAACATCTACATAATACCCTGCAAGCCGCAATAAATCAAAAATGAGACCTTCTCTAATTCCGTGCTCACATTTACGCAATCTCAGAAGAACCTCGTAATTTATGCTGCTAATTAATTAACAATTAGGTGTTTGATGCTACAGATACATGTCTGAACACGTTATTGACCTTGTGATATAAATTGAGAAAGGCATTTGTTCGCTGTTTGAAGCATGTTGTAGTAGAAATTAACAATAAAATATTTCTATCTAAGAAGTGCTGTCATCCCTCGCCTCACGTTTTAAAAATGACTTTGAAAGGGTATTTTGGCGAATATCGATGATTTACGAATTTCAGCAAATCATTAATACCGCACTTGATATTTATTAAGCTTCAATTGTTCTCATAGCAACAACTAATGGACCACTCTCCCTGTGACTTCCCTAGAAAGAAGGACACTGTACAACTATTTATCATAACTTAATGTTTCTGTACCAAATTCCTCCTAAAATATGCAACCTGACTGGAGATATGTAAACGGTGATAGTTCTCCCGTATAAATAAGATCCTCCGGCATAATATAAGTCTATTGCGCGCTAAAAACAACTCGGAGAGAGTTCAACAGGCATCGTAGCTAACAAAAAGCTTTGTTTTGCATAACGCCCGAAGATGCGGATTAGACTTAGGGGATCGGTAACGGATTGCGGATACGATGGTCTCCGTATCGAGACCCTTTGTCATAAACATTGTTTTCTCATGTCGTAGCATGTTTATTTTAAACTCTGGTTTTGAAATATTTTTAATAATTGTGTCGTAGTCTTCCCAAAGATCAGTTATTCTGTGTCTGTACCGGCAGACCTAGTAAGGAAAACTTTGAAGCCTGGAAAACCATTTTTACCCGAGATATCCACCCCACTTTAGACCCGCTTTGAATGGGAAACGCTTGATGAAATGAATTGGGGTTGACAACTTCGCATTGTCGAGAATCACGGTGGGGTGGACGAAGATGTAATGAGGCACACGAACACAATACGATGTGGGATGGTAGCGATAAGAATTTATTCACGATTGCAAATGCAGCTTCTGAGAATATTTCCGAGAACCTATGCAATGCAAGGGTGAGAGAATGCAACGGATGAAAGTGGGAAAAACACGAAACATGACGGAAGAGTAAATGGAGAGGAGGACAGAGATCGACTCAAGAAAGTAATCGGAAGGTACTTGACCTCCGCGAGCGATTGAAGAAGAAAGTTAGGAAAGTCTCTAGGGAGGGAGATAGGTACAATTACGGAAGTAAATTTTATATGGGAATCATGAGAAGAATTATATTAAGTTGGGCACCATTATCAGATTGTACGTTAAAATAACGATTAATCCTCATGCAGAAATTTAAAACGCATAGGTTCAGTGAAGATGCTTCGAATATACTAAAAACACCAGCGTACTACGGTAGATTTTTTACATAGAAATTAGAAAGCAGTGATTCTTTTAACGTGTATGTGTTTTAACATTACTTACTCACGCATGCTCTATGAAATATAAGTTCATACTTTAATTTAATTATAGAAACGATTACACTACTTCGTATTAACTAAAATTTGCTGTTGTTTAAAACTAACATTTCGTGTGTCTCTTGGCTGCATGCTTGATGTTTCAAGTTGGTTCAGGTTGGTAGTATTGCTACTCTTGGTTAATGTAAGTAGTGATTCAACGAGGTAATGTTTTTTGCGTGCCTGCATTGTAGTAAGTGTTCTCTCTTATTGATAATTCATGCCTGGTCACGGCTCAACCCCTTCGGTGGCTTGCAGGGTATTGCGTAATTGTATCTATTTTTACTGACTACCACGCAAGTCACCTCGAGTGTGTGTGGTAGGGATAGATGCAGAGATGGGCAACTCGGTAAATTACCAACACCCCTGAAAATTACCGTAATAAGCGGTAATTTTCAGAATAGTTATTTTTCAGAAAATTTCTTCCTCACGAAGAAACCATTGGTGATATTATATATCAAGAAGCTAAAACGATTTTGTTTACATTGTGTCCGTTATCAATTCAGAGTAAAATATCAAATGCACATTTCGCAGAGGAATGTCTTTGGAACGAAAATTTCTCATTGCGTGACAAAAGAGAGGCAAATTGCGTGTTGCTGCCAACTTCGTTATAATTTTTTAATGAGTTATAATAGACAAACGTCGTGATATGTTTATTATAAGCATCGGCATTTATATCTCAATGCTATTGATTTAGTTTTGAGTCCTCTGATAAGGATTTGCAGCTCAAAACAAAATTACCGGAAAATTACGTAAGATACCACTGTAATTTACCTCAATTGAAAATTACGGTAATGTACCCATTTCTAGATAGATGTAGATTAGACGATGAACTGTAGTCGGAGGCTTTCGGGTCTTTTTCGCTGCTAAAACCTACTTTTCTAAGACGATGAATGTTGACATTTTTTCCATTGTCCTTAAAGGCAAGAACGGTGTCTACCCATAAACGTAGGCGAGCCACTGACCAACTGGCACGATGGTAAGCGGATCAACCACGGCTCGGGAGAAATTAATGAACGCGACAAAGATCTACACAACGCTGCGGCTGAGCTGAAACAAAAATGGGATAACTTGTATGCCTACAGCAAATTTTTACACGTAACTCGACCGTACAAAACGCTAGTTACCTATAAATGGGGATGACAGCAGGGTCTGCGGGGGTAGAAGGAAGGCGACGAGGGCGCTAGCGACCCCACGGAGAGCGAACTCCGGGTAGGGGGGGAAGGGAAGATAGAAGCACGGCCGTGTGCGCTGCTTGCACCACGCAACAAAGCGAGGATTCCGAGAGGTGAGGTTGCGTAAGAGGGGGGGGGGGAGGCTCCAATTTCAGGGAATGAGGTTATGAGGGGGGTGCCCCTGAAAGGGGTGGGGAGGGCTGGTTTGGTGCTTCCCTTCCAGGTATTGTTATCGATTGGAAGTGGTGGGCTAAGTTGGGAGTCCAGTCACAAGCCCGAGACGGAAGGGCTACGTGGTGTCCCAACCGACACCTTTGGGGGTCTCCGAAAAATGAAACAGCTGTGGCTGCGTGATTCAGTGAGTCGGAAGGGTGACCCAGACATGCTGGTGGCGAGGAGAGTTTCACGGAGGGAACACACGATACTCTCGAATGTCACGAAGACGAGTGACTTTTAAACAGCATTCGACATGGCAATCTGCAACTTGATCATAACGAATCGAACAACATTTTATTCAAATGGTACGGAATTGATGGATGATGTCGGCACAATCGCCCGAAAGGCATCTCAAGCTGGTGAAACCGAGACAAGTTCTGAATCTAGAAAAAAGTGGACGAAATAAAGTGCGCCAGGCGAAGAAATTGTACCCTACCTCACTCACCCCATTGCTCCGTCTTGTTTTTGGTTAAGACATGTGGAAAAAGGACGTGAACTCGGGTTTCGGTGATGAGAAGACAAAAGAGCGACGTTACTTTTCACTAGTTAGGCCCCACATTGAGTATGCAGCCAGTGTATGGGATCCTAATGAATAAGGTTTTATCAGATAACTAGACAGTGTGCAGCGTAGAGCAGCTGGGTTCGTTAAAAGGTGTTACGATAGGTTGAGTAGTGTTTCAGAATTAATACAAGAATTAGGGTGGGAATCATTATCAGAGTTTAAGTACAGATTAAATATATAAGGGAAATTTCCATCGGATAGCTTTACTAAAGATGTTAGGCACATGTTAAAAACACCAGCGTATTATGCTAGATTCGACCAGATAAAAAAGATTAGAGAGATAGATTGTCGTACCAATAGATTCAAAGTGGCATTCTTCCTCCGTACTATAAGAGAACAGAATAGGCAGCATAGGAAAGGGATAGGTAGGGGAAATATTTTAGAGTAGTCTGTAGTGCATGATGCATGTATTAAACCCTCAAATACTAAATATACTAACAATCTAGTTGCATGAGACCCTATAGTTGCTTGTTTGCATGTCGGTAGTTCATGCTCGGTGATCTTCACCCCCTGCCACACACCCTCGCGGTGGCTTGCAGGGTATCGCGTAGATGTGGATGTTTCCTCGATAGGAACTACTCCGGGGAGCAGTCACAGATGAATAAACGATACGAACATTTCCAAGTCCAAGGAATGGATCACATCAACCTCCCCAGCAGTGAGTGGCCCATAAGAAGCAAATTTTTCTCCGGATAGTACCACACGGTCAGGTCATTCAATTAAGACACAATGAAAATGAAGTCTTATTTCCACTACTTGTAGATGATCATCGACTGATCACAGTAAATACGCGATACGATTAAATTTGAGTTCTGATTTGTACAACGCCTTCGCGTCTCAAGAGTTCACAAGGCATGTGGCTCTACAGGGAGACCACTCCAAATTGACTTTTCCACTGAAGTTACTCGCTTTCCTTAATACGCACATTCGATTAAAATTCGCCTACATTACGAATTATCTCCGCCTCTGCGAGAAGGGGTCATCATCATGCATTGGTCAACGCTACCTCTCCAAACCCATGAGCTCACGATTGGACAATGATCAAAGGGGTTGTATGATACTGCATGCACGGAAGGTGGTACGAAATGACGTTCCTTATGCACTCCTTTAGATCGGGTATACCACCAACAAAAAGACCAATTCTCCAATTAACAATAAGAATATTGGCTGCACAAAGAATCACCGAAGTCTTATGACAAGCATTTAACATCAAAATTTAATCACTCCTTCAACTAAAAACAAATAACGATGATTGATTACAATTCACATAGGTTGAGCTGCTCTTACACTCCTATCACACGACTTCGTGGGAAACGAATTTTCGGATTTCCAGATGGAGCTCTAAAAAGTTTGTTATATCATCTCCAACTGCAAATGATTCAACTTCGAGGAACATACACAGGAGGAGTGCAACATTAGCACTATGTAGCGCAGACATTCACCCAACAAAATGTATCTGGTACGAATTAACGTAATGAAGGCGACTTATGTAACCCACAAAAGTAAAACCATCAAGAACATCAACCTCGCAGAAATAATTCTGATAACGACCACGGCTACATCAGCGGCAACCAGCCCGCCAAAACCAAGACAGTCGAAAATTTTAGTCTAAGGAAGAGACACGTGAGAAATAAATATAAACAAGACAGTTCAATTCAACTACATTATCTTATCTCCGTCCACAGGGCATCATAAAATCTCCCGAAATCGATCAATCTTCGTTGCGCTGTAAACAAACCGAAGCAAATGCTCCTAATCGCACGCGAAATTTATGTGCAAAGCGTCAGCGACAACAAACTAGGCAACACGAAAGCAATATCTAAAAAAAATCACGTCAAACATGAAAGGAATCGTAGCAAACTGTAGGTACTCACAGAGAAAATTTTGTATGCTGTCTTCCCTAGCTCAGAGAAATTATTAACCCAATACCCAGTACAATGACCAGCCAAAACGCGTTGAGAAATAACCCAATACCAACATTTATATTAATGACTTCAAAATATTCAATCTCCACTCCCAGCACTTGACGGCCGCTAAAAGCGAACGTTAAAATTTTGAATTTTTAAAACTCCCAATCATAACACTTCATGAATAACAACTCTTTTCAAAAATACTAAGGAATTACGAGTACATCCTAAGAACCTAACAGCAACAGTGCACAAGGGTTCCAAGTTTTTTGCAGTAGTGTGAATGTATTCCAGCTTCGAACAGCTGTTTACACCTTGCCAAACGTCACGGAGACGGCTCAACAACCTTGACGCCAAACTGTCAGAGAATAATATTTTGATCATGAACTAAAAGCATCGAAAAGCTCACATACCTTCATTTTCTTCGTCAATCTTCAGGGCCTTTGAGATATATTCAAAAGCTCTGCGATGGTGATGTTTTTGCTTAGCCAGTAACGGATCTCCTGGTCCAGGGCCAGTCGGATGTTTTGGTTGAAGCTGTGACATATCCTGTGGGTATTCTTCCACTTCACTTTCACTTTCAGGGATGACTATGTCAACATTAGAAGCCTTAGTTTTCGGACGATGCACAAATCGTGTAGTAGAGGAGTACAGATATTTGAATATAACAAACAATTGGTATATAAGGGTACGAAGCACATTGAACAAAAATATCACTGGGAAAGACACGATAAAAAGGTTTCTCTGATGAAAAGAAATGGGCTCGGGTTTGTAGGTCCTTTCCTCTGTTTTGCGCGACTTTTTTGGGGACCTCGGGCTGCCTTTCCGCTGCATTCGTCCGCCATCACTAAACGACATGCCGCGATGTGACGTCACGGCACATTACTGCTTGTTTTTAGCAGTGAAAATCGTAGTTTCAGAATGCGCACAAGATGGCAGCACCTCACAAGTGAATCTCCTTCAAAATAAGGAAACGCCCCTTCCTCCCACTTGATGCCAGCAGATTCAAAAGGGGCAATTAGTTGTCTTGTAAACGAAATCAATCAACTTTAATTCTAAAGAATTAAACATACACTCCTTCTATCGTAACCCATTACATTTTTAATTTTGTAAATGTAGTCATTCGCTCAAAGGATCAAATTTTGGTGAATTATAATGAAATATATTTAATCGAACACTAAATGTAAGTACTCTACTCAAGGCCGCTTTCCATGATACAATTTTTTGTACAAACGCTTGTATGAGAAAATTGTGCCGTGTAAAGCGGCAAATTGTACGAACGCTTGTGCGATTGTCTGAATGACTGAACGGGAAATAGAACCTGTTCTAATTCCATTCAGACAGACATACATTTTCGTTCAGTTTATGCAGGTGCCACTTCGAAGGAAAGGGTAAAAGGTATTTATAATTGCTGTAAAACCTCCAGGGTTGGTCTTGTCTCTGAAGGTAATGTAAATGCAAACATTCAAAACAGCTTTAAACGTAAAATTAAACAAAGAGATGCGTGTTATTTAGCTATAATTGTTGAGGGAAAGCATGTTCCATTTGAAATTGATACTGGTTCTGCAGTTAGCCTTATTTCAAAATCTCATATTTATGAACTATTTCCGGATAAACTCTCGCAACTTAGTAATGTGAATCTGAAAGCCTACACAGGAGAAAGAATAATTATTGTGGGGGAATGTCTGGTAGATATTACAGTTAAAGGTATCAAGAAAACCTAACTGATATATGTTGTGGAAAATGATGGTAAACCTATTGTGAGTAGAGATTGATTAAAAGAAATTCCTGTTGACTGGGAAATATTGCAAAGAGGGGTAAAGAAAATTGAGAGGGTTGGCAACAGTCTGGCTTCATTGTTGGAAAAGTATGAAACATTGTTTGACAATAAACCAGGGGTTTTAAAAGGTATTGAAGGAAACTCTGGCTAAATGAAACTGCCAAGGCACAGGGAAATGGTTTTCGTACTACCAGAACCCAGCCACTGCATGACGTCCAATGGACGTCCATTTAACATCCTGACATCCAGAAGTCCCTTATGGACATCCATTGGATGTCCATTGGACGTCAGGAAAAGGACATCCCTAAAAGGTCCATGCAGGACATCCTTTGGATGTCAGGAAAAGGACACCCTTTGGATGATCATCCAATGACATGAAAACGACATCCTAAAAACGTCCATGCAGTTACATCAGTATGCAATTCGTAGCATTATTAATTCGTTACCACAAGAGAATCACAAAATAGGCTGTCCGAATATCTTCTTCTGAATCTGAAATTCCTTGTTCCTCTAGGGAGTTCACTGTCGCCTTCTTGTTCGAGGTATCATTGCGATCGTAGCACACCTTACAAGTATGACCTTTTTTTCCACACTTTTCACAACTAGATTTCCTCTTAGGACATAGCTAGGTCTGGTATGACCCTTTTCACCACAACAATAACACGTCAGTTCATTGATCGTAGTTGCAGCCCTCTTTCTTATCACTCCATTTTGCCACCAAAGACATCCACCTTATGCCTACAAACGCCTCATGGAAAAACAGATAGATCTAAGGGATTCCAAATTGTTTCTGTTTTCAAGATGATATATTGATAGTTCTAGTATTAGTTCCGATTCTGAGCTCTTGAAAAATTTAGAGTTACTCTTTCAAAGGCTACAAGAAAAGGGGATGATCATAAACAGAAACAAATGTATTTTTATGGCTGAGAATACTGTAGAATACTATGGACACATGATTGATGCTAATGGGATACACAAAACAAATAATAGAATCAAATCAGTTATGGATTGTCCTCGACCACAGAATGTATCAGAAGTGAAAGCATTTTGTAGTTTTGTAAACGATTACAATTGATTTTTGCCTAAAGTTGGTGAGGTATTGACTCCCATGTATAAACTTTTAGAAAAAGGGACCAAATGGCGCTGGTCTCATGAATGTGATAAGGCATTTGAGAATGCGAAACAATTAGTGGCATCTAAAAAAGTTTTGGTACACTACAACCCAAATTGAAATGTTGAATTAGCATGTGATGCCTCAAGTTATGGTATTTCAGGGACTTTATCGCATGTATTTGAATCCGGAGATCAGACAAACCAATCTCTTTTGCATCCAGGTTACTGAATGACAGTGAGAAAAGATATGCCCATATTCACAAGGAAGCTTTGGCCATTATAAGGGCAATAAAAAAATATGATCGTTACCTTCGAGGCAGACATTTTACAATTGTTACTGACAGCAAACCTCTTGCTTCCATGTTTAATCCGACTAAAGCTGCTTCTACAATTGCTACAGATAGGTTACAGAGGTGGGCATTGTTTCTAGCGAACTATGATTACAGTGTGAAATACAAACAACGCACAAACATGCCAATGCAGATGGGCCATCCATGTTACCAGCAACTGGGACATCGATTATTTATTCTTCCTGTAGTTTTATATGAAGATCAATTCAGATTCAGGAAAAGTAAGGGTACAAGAGAAGCAATATTGGCCCTTAGGCTGCTTATAGAGAAGAGAATGGAGAAGAACAAACCGACCTTCATTGCATTTGTGGATTTAGAGAAGGCCTCTGACAACGTGGATTGGGATTCAATGCTTGGAATTCTGAAGGGAATTGGAGTGTCCTACAATGACCGAAGAATTATACACAGTCTGTACAAAAACCAAGTTGCTGTGATTAAATCTGGATCCAGCTGTGAAGAAGAAAGAATAAGAAAAGGAGTGAGACAAGGCTGCGCACTGTCTCCCGTAATTTTTAATGTTTACATTGAGAGAGCCATCAATGAAGTCAAGGAGAAGTGTTCTGGAGTGAACATCCATGGAGAAACAATCAGTATGATACGATTCACTGATGATATAGCTCTCATAACAGAGACAGAGAAGGAGCTGAATAAGATGCTAACAACCATGGAAAGGAAAATGACCAGACATCAGCTGAAGATCAATAAGAAGAAAACTAAGATATTGGTGTGCAGCAAGAGAGAGGAGGCCAAAACCAACGTTATACTAGGAAAACAGAAACTGGAAGAGGTGAAAGAGTTCTGTTACCTGGGAAGCAGAGTAACCAACGATGGACGAAGCAAGAAAGAAATAGTGAGTAGAATAGCCCAGGCAAAGAGGGCATTCTATCAAAAGAAGAATCTACTAACAGCTGGAAATACAAGCTTGGAAGTAAGGAAGCAATTCATTAGAACGTATATCTGGAGCATGTTCCTTTACGGCAGTGAGGCATGGACGATGACAGCAGCGGAGAAGAAAAGGGTGGAAGCATTCGAAATATGGTGCTATCAAAGAATGATGAAGATAAAATGGATCGACCAAGTGACAAATGAAGAAGTCCTAAGAAGAGTGGGAGAAAAGAGAAGTCTGCTGAAAACTATAAAAAGAAGACAGGACAACCTAATCGGCCATATCTTAAGACACGATGGCCTGATGAAGACAATCGTCGAGGGAAAAGTGAACGGGAAGAATGGAAGAGGCAGGCCTCGTATGAGTTACATGGAGCAGGTCGTAAAGGACGTGAAAGAGAGGAACTACGTCAATATGAAGAGGTTGGCCGATAGAAGAATCGAGTGGAGGGCTGCGTCAAACCAATCCTAGGATTGTTGACCCTTGATGATGATGTAGTTTTATTTTCTCTTTATTGTACAACATTGTGAAATTTTAAATTATGTGATTGCTGCTCTATTTTGTATTCCATTTTGATTTTCTTTGTTCTGATTTTAAATACAATTGTACTTGGAAATGGTGATGATCATTGCACATAAAATTAACCATCCTAACAACCATCTATCTATCCTTTTTCCTGGATCATGTACGCAAAATTATGGGGAATATCTGGTATGTGGTTAGTCTCTGTTGACTGTAGGTAATACTGATTGATTAATAAGGGGTTTCAGTGGAAAGTGCTAAGGAGTAGACAAGGGAGTTTTGATGGAGAGGCCAGGGGGGTTTCATTGGAGTAGGGAGGGGAGTTTCAGTGAAATGGGCAGGGGAGTTTCAGTGAAATGGGCAGGGGAATGTCAGTGTAGCAGGCTGGGGAGTTTCAGTGGGCTAAGCAGGAAAGTTTCAGCGTAGCAGGCTGGGGAGTTTCAGTGGAGAGAGCAAGGGTGTGCCAGGCCACTATATTAACAAGGGTCTGTGCCAGTGCAGTTGCAAGGCATTTTATTGTATTTCTTCTCTGCTGGAATCCAACTTCCAAACTCCCTTGGTTTTGTTTCAATTTCAGTTCAGTTTCAGCAGAGAAGCAAGGCAGAGTGCCTATAGTCATGATGAACATGCATCTGTTCATTAAATATTTCATTGAAATTTTTGCAAGGTAAGTTTTAAGTAAGAACAACAAGAGAGTTTCAAGCGGCAGGAGGGATATAATTTTTTGAGATTGACATTAATATAAGTCTTTCAGGCCATATTTAATTTTTTCTGTCACTTTATGTATTGTCTTAGAACTTGGAGAACCTTGAAAACAATATGTACCTCCTTTGGAATATGCATTTTAATAAATATTCTTGCAAACGATGTTAAATGTACACCATAGCTATCTAGTGAGTAGAATGTTGAATACAGGTTCCTCGTGAATCGAAGGCTAGTTGTTCCCAGGGCAAGCTAGAAATTCCATTTAATAATAATGAATTTATTTGTCCCACCAGTCAAAATATTGCCATTGGACAATTAAAAAAATATATGCAAAGCAGAGTAAATGGATGATTACATACATTTGTTATTAAATAAGTGACAGTGCAGTGAACACTGTATCTATAGCATAATTATATGGATTATACTTTTAAGGTGGCAGGGCAAATAATTAAGAAGTTCCCATTGACTTGGAACAGAGTGATGCACATGGCACTATAATTATATGGCATATGCAAATTTTTATTATAGTCTCCATGAGTAGGTATCATTAATTTGATCAACCTGCAAAATATTTCTGAGTGCAAACACCAGAGAAAAAATGTACAGACATGGTAGTAATAATGGATTTTTTTTAATGAAACATTTTATCAATGGTAGACCATATAAGGAAGTATATTTCAATCAACAATTAACGTATTAGTGCATTTAAAATGGACATTTTGACTAGATAGCTGTATATATTATCTTTAACTATGAGTAGGTACTGTATAACTGTTTGTAAACCAGATTGGAATTATTTGACTGATTTCACTTCAAGCTGATGAAAGATTGTTGTGTGATTTAAGAAAAGAAGAGGATGAAAAATTGATCTTTTGGAAACTTCTAGATAACAGCAACTAGATTTATTCGTGATCATTGATCATTAGTGAATAATTCTGAGCACTTCATAATGAATGAGGAATAAGTCACTAATAAATAAATTATCACTAATAAAAAATACACAATAAATGAAAACATAGACACAAAATAAAGGACACTCACATGTTTTGCAGAACTGTTTCGGCGGTGACCATCCGCCTTCATCAGCTAGAGAGAAGTGAGGTTCGAGGACTGAGGATAAGGAAGATAACGGGAGGGGAGGGTAGGGGGGGAGGAGGGGGGGGAGAGAAGAGGAGAGAGATTAAAGGAGTGGGGTTGATTCAATGTGAGAGGTTGAGGCCCGGGAATTCAAATTCATTACCCAGATAAATGAAAGTTCACTTGTTCTGACGTCGATATCAGAAGCAGAATCAGGGAGTTTTTGTAATACAGTGAGGGAAAAACACTTATCAAACGGAAGATTGTGGCTCATGGAGTGTAAAGAGAAAGGGCAAGATTTAGAGATTTGTTCATTCTAAGGGATAAGGGGGTTGTACATTTTCCAATATAAAAGGCGTGGTTTCAGTGGTTGCATATGAGCATATATATACGACATTCTTTGACAAGCGATTGGCCGGGAAGCGTAGTCGACGGGAGGTGGTTGGGTGGCTGTGATTGTGGTGCTGGAGGTAATTGTTGATTAGTGGGCAGGTTTTACAGCACGGGCAGTTGCAGGGCGAAAGGCAGTGGGCAGTGCTATGGATGGGGCATACCAAAGGGTTGCTTTGAGGATATCTCTTAGGTTGTAAAGATAACGAGAATACTGGGTGCATCACATTTGAAGAGATAGATTGTTCCAAGTAAAGCTTTAACACACTCCATTTCAAATTTTCAACTACTCGAAAAATGTTTCCTGTTTCTTTGGAAATGATCATCAATACTGTCAATGAGCTTGATCCAGCAATAGCAAAGTATCACCGTCTAGAGTCCTGACGCGATACCCTACCAAAATGATCGAGCAGTAGGGAATATTTGTAATTTGTTGAGAATTGGAAATATAATTATTTAAGCATTAATTTAAGCACTTATAAAATATTTTTTGTATTAATAGATTGATATTTATTTCTGTACAAAAAACAATAATTTTCAATGAAAAAAATAGGTATTTTTTAAATGGAAAATTGTAACATTAACTATTAACAATATTATTATTAACGTAACTATTTAACCATGAACATCGGCATGTTTATAAATCATTAAAAATACGAATAATTGTTTTTCTAAACTCTAAATGAATGACCTCTTGCATTTGTTAATATTTTGTTCAGTTTTGCTCTTAGTGTTTTATAAATGTTACCTCATTACTATTTATTCCTTTCCATGGATTTGATCCGAAAAAATGAATACGAATTGAACATTTTGCCATATTATATGTTTATTTCCATATCGAAATTGAACCACTTGGTTGTTATTTATTAAATTTTGTTAAAATCTGGCGTGCAGAAAAAGGGGGGATTGGGCGGGTTTAAGGTGATCCAGTGGCGGATTGAGGGTTGAAAAATCTGACACCACTGATTGCAAGATTTAGTGGAGAAACAGTTTAGTTGTTCATTCTAAGGGATAACGGGGTTGTACATTTTCAAATGGCGGGGCAGTGGTTGCATATGAGCATATATACTACAAGCAATTGGCCGGGAAGCAGAGTGGACGGGAGGGGGTTGGGTGCCTGTGATTGTGGTGCTGGAGGTAATTGTTGATTAGTGGGCAGGTTTTGACAGCGCTGGCAGTTGCAGGGCGAAAGGCGGTGGGCAGTGTTATGGACCAAAGGGTTGGTTGATTTGAGGATATCTGTAAGGCAGGTCTTTTGTGGAATATACTAAGGGGCATTGTGGCAAGAGGGAGAATGGGAGGACATTGCTCACCACACCTACTCGATTCTCTCTAAAAACATATTTTTATACATATATTGTCCAATAGCAATTCGAGGTTTAATCCACCAATGATTTGAACCTTGATATTACCTCTCAGAGATGTAATGAATCTAGATTTTCTCAGAATTCCTATCTCCTTCACTGCCGTATTCGTTTCAGCCGGTGCAAAAAACTCATTCAAGAACATGTCATGCAACAGATTGTCGAGGAAAACGATATAGGCTTCGATATCGTTTTCCTCCAATGCCTCCTGGTGGTGGGTAAGGAATACTTCCACAAGATCTTACACTTATCATTCTCCATGATGGACTCAAAGACACCATAGTTTTCATAAACATTAATAATTAATAAACAAAAAATTAATGACTAATCATTATAGTTAAGTTAGTTATTCAGGGGAGGCGACTGAGAGTTGAGGTAATTTGAGCTATTTAGGATAGGTGGGAAATTGGGTAATGTTAGGAGTTTTCAGGGAACGAAGGAAGGGTGGAGATAAAAACCTGGCATCGGCATTATCTCACTCTGAACGACAGGCGCCAAGGGGGCATGGCATAACGTCCCAACTGATGGACCGAGTACTGCACCTAAAATACCCTCCACTATAGGCACTCAAGTGGGGACTGTTTTGCCACTGAAGAATCCACCCCTGCCGGGAATCTAGCCCCAGAGAGAGCCAAAGCCCCGAGAGATGTCAGCAGGGATGGCGGCTGTTTGCTGAACATTCTAGAGAAGACACCTGCAGCCGACAGACTTTGTGCAGAGACTAACAGCATTATTGTGTTACAAAAAGTCATTTATGCATGGTCATAAGGGGAAAGGTTTCAATTTGCCATTAATTATTCTATTAACATTGTTTTATGTGTTAAACAATTTCTTTGGAGGGCAGGTAATTTGTTACAAAATTAAATTATTATTGTTTATTTTGTTCATGAAAGACCCAATTATTTTGTTGTTCTAAATTTAACTGAGCATTTTAAATCCAGATTGCCCAGCTTATAATTCAAGTGTTAAGTGTCTTGAAATGTGTTCACTCATTTGATTCATGGTGTGGTTATAATTGTTCTTTTCAATCTGATAAGTATGTGTGAGTTAAACTTCTGTTCAGGAGCCGGTCAAATTAAATTCTTCATAAAAAGGTAAAGAGTGAACTTTACCAGTGAGAAGAGATAGGATTGGGCACTGTAAAAGTAAACACCTAGCACTGAAAATTTAAGGAAGAGATTTGTAACATGTCCCCAGATAGCTGCCCAGGTAGAACACCAAAGTCATATTGACGTCATCTTGACGTCATGATCAGGTCACGGGCCAAAAGTCACGGTGACGTCAAAATGGGCAACAGCGGGGACGTCCTCCGTGAGTCATTTTGACGTCATCTTGACCAGAAAATGACGTCATAAATAACGCTGTGCGGGACGTCCTTCTTGAGTCATTTTGACCTCATCTTGACCTGGAAATGACCTCCTTCAATAGTACCCAAAATTCAGTTAAATTTATGTTCAAAATTACGGCGGGATTTGATAAAACAATGAAATCAACGTGAAAGGTTTATTGAATATCTCACGTACAAAACAAAAAATATCAAATATTTTGCATATCACATTACTATTAGCACTCTTCAAAGAAAAACCATTCCCACTGCCATCTGAACTCTGATCGATTCCATTGTCACATCATCAGAACTGATTTCATTGTCACATCATCAGAACTGATTCCATTGTCACATCATCAGAACTGATTCCATTGTCACATCATCAGAACTGATGCCATTGTCACATCATCAGAACTGATTCCATTGTCACATCATCAGAACTGATTCCATTGTCAAATCATCAGAACTTATTCCATTGTCACATCATCAGAACTGATTCCATTGTCACATCATCAGAACTGATTCCATTGTCACATCGTCAGAACTGATTCCATTGTCACATCATCAGAACTGATTCCATTGTCACATCATCAGAACTGATTCCATTGTCACATCATCAGAACTGATTCCATTGTCACATCATCAGAACTGATTCCATTGTCACATCAACAGAACTGATTTCATCACCAGAGGCTGATGAACTGGAGGATGAATCAGACTCCTCCTCACGCATTGCCTCCGGTCAACCTGTCCTCAACCATGGCTACTGCTCTTCTCCTATTCCGCCTATCAACCTACACAGACAGGAAAGCATACTTGAACACAAGCCCTTCAAAAACTATCACAATAAATATCGTATAAATGCTATCTTGTGCTGCAGTCCGATAGAATTTTTGACCATAGAGTCGGCAATGAGACATCGCTACATACAATGTGATAACTCGCATATTGTAATTGGAACATAAAAAGTTCAAAATTTGACATATTATATTCTAAGGTGAATCTTTAATTACTACTGAGATGAGTAAGTGACCATGACGAATTCAAGAACTATTGAATTAATCTTCAGCAAATAGAGTGAACTAAACGCAATGACAATTTCAAATATCAACACACCAGACCAGCAACAATTCGGTCAGAAAAACCTTAAAACAAAACGGAGCGCTAAGGGGAACAACCATAAAGAATCAATCAGACTAATCGAAAAATACAATTGTCAGCGCCGGCAGGCGAATGAATAGGATTACCTTGATCAACATGACGACTTCCCAGTAACGAGAAAAGAGAAGTTATACTTTTTGTGTTGCTTGCCATCTTGAGGCGAAACAGGGAACAGCGTGAAATTTCGCAAACATTCGTGCACACTTTCCTCACTAACAGATCTTCATAACTTCCTTCGCTCTCGCCCGACGTGTTTGATCGTAGAATTCAAGAGGCGACAAGTACAAACGGAGTCATTAAATGTTATTAAGTTTTGGTATCGAAACACTGTAGGCAGAGCCTCACGTTTCCTACAACAATAATTTTGTTTCAAAAATAGATTAATTTTAATAGAGAATGAAACCAATAAATTCTGAAAGAGAAATGTGAAAAGTATACTGGCTGACGCGGACAGTTGAGCGCAGCGGCGCGATAAGCACACAATTTCAAATCCTTCAACTTCTTTAAATTCAAATTACTCTGCCTGAAGTTCATGCGACTTCCTGTGTTAGCAAGGTCTCTGATCACGAAAAGCGAAAATCCATAGAAAAGCCGACCACGATATTTCTTGAAGGTTTGCAGAATCACTACATAGGACTAAACATTTCTTGACGTCATCTTGACATCATTTGACGTCACCTGGAGTGCTTCGTCACACAGAGGTCATTATCAGGTCCCATGACGTGAGGTACATCACTATGATGTCAAGATGACGTCATTGTGACTTTGGTGTTCTACCTGGGTGGATTCCAGCCTGGATCAGCTGGATGATTCCAGCTGGATAAATCGCCTGGAATCCAGCTGGAATATGTAGCTTAAATCCTGCTGGACTAGTCAAGTCTGTATCCAGCTGGACTATGCAGTTGAAATCCAGCTGGTTGAGACAGCCTGGAATAATTCTAGCTTGAAATCCAGCTGGATTCCCGTTGGAATCTAACCTGTTATCCAGCTTGAATCCAGCTGGAATCATGTAAAAAGCAGTACAGCTGGAATCCAGATGGATTTCAGCTTTACACTGGATTATTCCAGCTAGATTTACGCTTGCACACTGGTTAATTCCAGTTGGAATCCAGACGAATTCCAACTGGCTTTGCTATGTTTGTCGGTACCGAATGGGCAAGGCTGTTTTATTTCATGCTACGCTATGCTAAACTTAGCCTCCCCGAAAAGAAATTCTGGCTATGTGCTGGAGAAGAGTGGAAAAGGAAGGAGCAAGTCATGAAGGAAGTGAAACGGAAGAATTATGTGAATCAGGTGGAGAGCTGAAGTAAACAAATTTAGAATTGTTTTCTGATTGTGAGGACAACAGTCCAGCTAGCATAAAGCAAAGATTACCTGTTAAATATTAGTCAACGCCGAGATATCTTACTCTGTAATGGTCACCCTCGTTTTAGGTTCTCTTTACCCGCAATTCAACTGTATAGCTTATGATGCAAATAGAGCATATTGAATGCGTATGCTATACTTTTGGTTTATTCCTTGACTTTTAAATACTGCAAGAATTTTGATCCATTGTTATCCGTATTGTCTACCCGGAAGTTTTTTCTCAGTTATATCCATGCTGTTTGTGCACCTTTAAGTAAATTTCAAATTCCCACACATCTTTCATCGTATATCACATCTCAATTGTTATACACGTTATCCATTCTTCATTTGTTACGAATATGGCAGCGCCCATGAGTGGATGGGCCAAGACTTGCCCGAAGTTTAAAGGAAATTTTAATCAATGTTCTGTGAGAATTTCTACTTTAAACATGTATTTTCGGAGACATTTTAGTGATATTAATCCTATTCGCGTACCGTCTGTGGAGGTGTCTTTCAGTAATGGGTAATTACGAAACGAGTGTTACGCACACCATTCTCATCTTACTTCAAGTTTACATTACTCTCATCTTATTCATGATTGCCTTGACACTTCAAAAACTACTTTATAGGAGGCAAATGACGATTTCCACTGGAAAGTACGCCAGGTTCGCGGATGGATGTGCGGTTGCCAGTATAGGAGACACATCTGTGATGGTTACGGCTGTTAGTAAAACAAAACCATCCCCTTCATCCTTCCTCCCTCTGACTGTTGACTATCGCCAAAAAGCAGCGGCAGCCGGAAGAATACCGACTAATTTTTTAAGGCGCGAGATGGGGCCGACGGAAAGGGAAATCTTGACAAGTCGCCTGATAGATCGGTCATTGCGTCCTCTCTTTCCCCAAGGGTATTGCTTTGAGACGCAGGTAAGTAAATATTTGGAGTCGTTCTTTTCAGAAATAGATTACCGAGTAAAACTAATGAACTGGGTCCGATTGCTTAATTGATCTGTGAACCATAAATATGGGAATGAATCAATTTGCAGGAATAGACTTATGAATACTAACATGTTAACACTATACTCATGAAGTATGTCATGAGGTGATATCGGTATTGTTGTTAGTGATCGTAATGGTTGGGATTATAAATCTTAGAATGGCAGGTTTTCCATGGCTTGTGCATTATGGTCGAGCAGTTTTCTGGTAGGACACTGTTTGAGTTGTATGATATTTGGTGACAGTACCGGCCATGAGCATATTTGAATAGCATTCATGTCAGTTATGGAGAGTGCGACATGCTTGGAATGATGCCATAGATGGCATACTTCTGGGTGTCAATTTTCTGAACTCATGAGCAGCAATTAATGATTCCCCAAAAAATGGCAAGACATGAGGTGGAATATTGCTGCTTTGTTATAAATACATAGTGTTATGGTTTAGTATTTCAATAAAGGGATTTAATATGTCTGTAAAAGAAAGATTTTTGTGTAAACTATTGTATTGATTAATATCAGTTAATAGTTCTCCCATAAAAAGAAATTTAATGTTGACTTTGAGTTTTTGTCTTATGCTAACGCAACCCTCTATGACAATTTTAATTTTTCTTTCTGCTATATTGTCAAGCATTTAAATATCCATAAGTATTTTTTCTGTTTTGGAATTGAAAGTAGTCATTTTGGAATAATTGTTAGGATTGTATACCGTTAAAGAATAAATCATGCTTTGATTAGAAATTTGTATAATTAGCAAAAAATCCTCTGTGGAAAATGCTAATACAGGTGGATATGCAGGCTGTGTAGCCATATGTGACTCCTGTTTCCTTTAGAAACTTTGGGATGAATTCCTAATCCACCTTGTCAAAAACCTTCTCTAAATTTACAAATGCAAGGAATGTATGTTTTCTCGTCTCCATTTTCTGTCATAATTTCTCTGAGGGCCAGAATCACTTCTCTGTACCCTTGCTATTTCTGAACCCTCAAACAGGAATTATTCGCCATTTCATTCTATCCTTCTGTAAGTGGTTATTGTCAGTGTCTTCCAGGCGTTTGTCATCTGGCTTTGTCCAAAACATTTCACAGTTCTCATTTCTTCTTTTTGGGTATAGGAATGATGATGTTCTCGTAGAAGTCTGTCCCTAAAGTCTTCTGTTGAGTACATATTTTTAATTTGATTGAGTAACATCAATTCCAGAAGCCTTATTTATGTGTAGGTCCCTTACTACTGGGCCAATTTCTTATCTTAAAATAGTCTATCCCATATCATCCTTTAAGACTTAATTTTCTTCTTTGATAACCTCTGCAATGAGATTGTTTCTGTTTCATAATTCTCGATTTATTTTTCCACGTAATTGTCTTGTTCAACTAAAAGTTCTGAATTTTCGCCCCCAATGACATTACATATTGTGGCCCGTTCCTTGAAACGGTTTCTCACCATCTTGTAGACAACTTCCTCTTTTTCTTATGCGAGGTTTTATCTTGACATAGATCCTTCATCCACATTTCTCTTGCTCTTCTCTATGTAGGTACTGCTTATTTAATTTTCTATTGTTTTGAAGTAGAGTTGCTCTTCTTCAATTTTCGCATTTGTGTATTTTCCTATCTGTTCAATTAGGGCTAATTCTTCCTGTGATCAGTGGCTTCTTCTTCAGAGCTTGTTTTCTCACAAGATGCTTTTGTGCCACTTCCTGTAGTCCATTTTAAATATTTTTCTATCTCCCTCTGCTGATTTCCGAGGCATCATCCCTAATCTTCTTTTCCACTTCCTTCTGAAAGACCAGCCGTGTCTTCCATTATACTATCTAAAACAGTGTCACGATGTCTTTCTGTTGTCAGGAAATATTATTTTGGTTTACTCATGTAGTGAATTAATTAATCATGTATAATAATGGTGCATACCTAAATGTATGATGATGAAGTAGAATATGGATGATTATTTGAATCAGAAGATAGTATAAGTACGTAATATAGTAAGTAAGTAGGTAAGTAGTAAGCATATATAATATTGGAGCAGAAGACATATGTAAAATTAATAGTAAATGATGGGAAAAGTTGTTTTAAGTCAAATTGTAGTCTTTTAGGTAACACGGTGAATATGAAAAAAATAATAAACTCATATATGCCAAAATTACAGAATACATATAAAGAAAACCTAACATGATCGTGAGATCAAAAGACGTGAAATCTGAGTGATGGATTTCAATTATTGAGAGATGGCGAAAACAAATGCAAGTGGTAAGAGCCAAAATGGCATATCCAGTCCTTGTTGTCTGAACACCATAAAATTCCCTTCTCACAGCAACAACAAATAACTTAGTCAAGGAAATGGTGACACTTGCTCTTAACCATATGGTAGAATGAGACAGGCCCGTGAATTATGCCTCCCTGTGACAGCTGAAGAACTGCTATTTCAGGGAGCAAGCCTTAGTGAGGCCTGACACCATTTCCTTTAACTCTTACATCTCCCGTTAAAATTTTTAAAAATGCATAAAATTTACGCATAAAACAGCACATAATTTCCTTAAAAAATGAAATCAAGAGTACAGAATTTCATAAGAGTTCTGATATGAAAATCACCCATTTGAAGTAATTCTCTCTGTCCAATTCGTTCCTTAAAGCCAGCACATACCTCACAACTTCACACGCTATTCCAACTTTACAATATTAACACACTGTTAGTAAAACTTAACATATTCACAGTGCAGTGGAGGTAAATTGTGTGAGAAATAATCAAATGAATCTGATTGGAAATAATTAACTTTGATATATTCCACAAAAATTTTATTGACCGACCGGTTTCCACCTTTTCAGGTCATCATCATAAAGGGGTTGAACAAGTAAAATATGGGCAAGGCAGCATATATATAGACACACAGTCTCACGCCAGTGAATAGAGAGGGGGGGAGAATGAGGCAGTCATGAAAGGAAGGTGAGCAAAGGACTGGTGGCAAGAGGGGACAAGAACAGCAGCTCATTTGACTATGGGGGTGGTGGGACAGGCACTGAGTAGAATGGGGAGAGGTTGGAAGGGAATGAGTCATTGAGAAAATCATTCTTATATGCATTAAAATATGAAATAATTTCAAAGTTATCCAAAAAATCAAGTCTCCTCCCCTTCTCACAAACATGTGAAATCTTAGGGTTGAAATCTGAAGAGTGGTCATTTTCAATTGAATGCGTGGCGAAGACAGATTTGTTATTGCCATTTACAAAAGAGTTAAAATTTTCGGATTTACGTACGTTTACTTTTCGATCAGTTTGTCCGACATAAAAACAATTGCAGCCAGGGGTATTACAATTTAACATGTACATTGTACATACACTCCACTTTTATAACAGTTAGGATATCTGTCTTTCAAATGGAATAAAAATTTGTCGAGAGTCATAGGATTTTAAGAACACACTTGGAGCTTATTTCTAGGGATGGATTTGTTGATTTTACATGACAATTTGTGGATGAAGGGTAACTTGACCCATTTGGTTTTCGGTGATGGGATCGTGGAAGGAGCACTGGAATCCATTATGGCTCGTTTTCGGCACAAGCGATTTAAGAGGGTGTCTATCATAGAATCTTGATAACCATTTTTTCTGGCAATACGTTTAATGAAGAAAGCTCATTAGAAAAATCATCGGATGAAAGGGGGATGAAGAGGATGCTATTAAGCATGGAATGGAAAGAAGCCATTTAATGTGAATGGTGGTGGTTTGAATCATTACGAATGACAATGTCGGTAAAAGTATTTTTCCGGTAAATGGAAAAGCTGTGGCTTGATTCGTTGAGGGAAATTGGTAAGTCCAGAAAATTAATTTGATTGAAGCCTATTTCCATAGTAAATATAATAGACGGGTGGAGTGAATTAAGGCGGGCCAAAAATTGTTTTAATTGTCGTATGCTACCAGCATGATGATGACCTAAGGACCTAAGGTCGAAACTGGTCGTCAATAAAACATTTTGTGGAATATAACAAAGTTAATCATTTACAATCATGAATTCATTCCACAAAGTGAACTTGCCAACTATCGATTTCAAATGTAACTGGCCTGATTTAATGCGAACAATGGACTCAAGTATTTTTTATTTACTCCAATAATGCTGCATATATTACGTAAGCAACAGTAGATGCCACTGTTGGCTGATAAATGCTCTCCATAAGTTAATATGCATAAGACATAATGAAATTGAAAGGTGCATCACCATTTTTTCATTTTCAACTATCCCTAAACATTAATGCCCCTGCCATCAGACAGAGAACAGAGCAGAATTCTGCTCCGTGAAGCACCCGAGGAGGGAACCAATGGAAAACCTGCCTCTGGATTCAGGTCCTCGGGATGGGAAACCTATTAATCTTCAAGTAAGTTCATCTTACATTAAATGCCTTTCGCAGCTTAAGACTTTATTTAATAATCATCAATCGACAACATCAACAACAATCAGCCATCTAAGATACGAAAAAAAACAAAGGAATACCAAAACCACACAAACATCAGCTGTAAGCACTGGAAATAAACATTACCGAGAATCAATCTTGTCACATCATCCAGATATCTTTACAACCAGTATCCTAACCACTGCACCATTCCATCCTGGGTTGTTGTGCTTCGCTGTCCTTTTTCTGATGGTTCATAAGATACCCCTGTGCTCAAGTCATTCAGTTTCATAATCGTTATTTTTCATTCCTAAGATTGATCAACTGTAGCCCTTTAGTCTACCTTATGATGATAGAGAAAAATTAGTGATGTATATTTCCGCTCATGAATTTATTACAAGTTACAAACTAGGTTCAGCACTTCTGCACCATCATCAGGTACAATGGTGCATTGTTAATTTTTCTCTCTCAACTATGGATTTCCACATGGTTAAGCCTGAATCCTTCGAACTTCCTTATTGATTGCTGGCTCCGTTACATTCTGAAACTTCCTCTTTCTTGAATTCCTCCATCCCAACTGCCCTTCAGTCTTCTTGTGGGGTGACTCCTCTGGTTATTTTCCTCCGCTATGTTGCTGTGCCCCTGTCCCTGACATGTTCCTAGCAAATACATTATGCCTCAAGGTGAGTCCAGTCCCTGGCTAGTTCTTCTCTGCCCAATGACAGTGCTACATTCAATACAGCTTCCTTTTCTGCATGCTCCTTCACTTTTAATTTCTACCCATCCATTTAATCTCCAGCATCCTTTGCCAGCACCAAGACTTCTGATCTTTTCTTACAATCCATGCCCTTGACCTATGGAGGGCCACTCTCCTCCAGAAGGTTTTCATGCACTAATTCCTTGCGTTTGATCGCATTATCTGCATTTATGGTATCCCGAAGAAAGTATGTCATTCCACTTGTTCCACCAACTTGTTATACTAACTTATTCAGACTAATTTGTTCTAACTAACCTGTTCTAACTATCTTGTTCTAACTATCTTTTTCTAACCAACGTGTGCTAACCAACTTGTTCTAACCAACTTGTTCTAACTTTGATGTGCCATGGTTGCCTTCAATTTCTCCTTTCAAATCCCACGACTTGGGTTTTCCTACAATTGCTCTTCATATTAATTTCTTGAAGTACACTAATAAATGGTCTGTAAACCTTGATCTTTTTCCAAAATGGTGATTTCATGAGACTCCAGTTTTGGTTTTCTTTCCAGCTTGTTCATTTCCACCTTCACGTCAAATCCATTGTGATTTCATTTGAGAAGTGGAGCATATGAATTTCTTGCTTCTTCTTTTGATGAAATGATTCCTCCTGCCTCCACTTCTTCAATCATGTCTTCTCAATGTATACTGAGAAGTTCCTGCCTAGGCCGGGTAGTGTGGGGATAGCTGTGGCCCTGAGAAACAACAACCCCTCAATTTACTAAATTTATGACAAAAGAGAATGCTTTTTTGCAGAATATGTTGCAGTTTTCTCTCCGAAATTTTATGATTTGTGCCTGGACTGTTTTTGAGGATCTTGTGGATAATTCATAGATTTGGTTATAAGAATGAGATAGAAAAATGTTCTCCTTCAGGACTCAGTGCCTTCAGTGGAAGCCCTCATTCCTTTCCCACATTGCATTCTATTCTGTTTTGTGTAACAGGTGCCCACAAGTCTTTTGTGAGATGAACTGTAAATTACTGTTTCAGATAATGTGCAATTTGCTGGCTGTGGATGGCGCCAATGACCCTGCTGTTGCCAGTATAAATGCAGCATCCGCGGCATTATCTCTGTCGGATATACCATGGAACGGTCCTGTTGGTGCTGTGCGGGTAGGTCTTGTTCGAGAGAAAGCTGACGGTCCTGCTGAAGTGATAGTGAACCCTACCCGAAGGGAAATATCCCAGAGTAGAAGTGGACTGGATTTAGTGGTCGCAGCAACGAAGCAGAACTTGGTCGTGATGCTGGAAGGCTGTGCGAACATTGTTGCCCAACAGGATCTTTTGAAGGCTATAAAAACAGGAGTGCGAGAGTGTCAGAATGTGATAAATTCTATTCATCAGTTGCAGAAAACATACGGCCGTAGTAAAAGAGAGCTGAGTACACCAGAACCCGTGGAGGATCTAGAAGGTAGCATTGAGTTGAAATAAATGTAGGCCATGCTTCCCTACTTTAAAAGTATCCTGTTAATGAACAGCCTCTGGGAAAACATTATTTTCAGTCAAACCACTTGGAAATGGGAAAAAATATCCTAACTGCTTTTCATACAGATAGTTAAATTTGGGTCATTTAAAACACTGCTATTGTAATATTTGATGCCACATTACACCTTTTAGTATTTTAGTTTGGTTAGAAGCTTGATTCAGAGTTAGATGATTTAAAATTAGTTAATATTATCAAAAAGTTTCATTGCGTTAGTAATTTCGTTACTGGTCAACAATCTTTTCCAATTTCAAACAATATGTGGCTCTAGATCCAATGTCCGAAGAGCGTAATCATGCTGTGTATTGAAATTCATGGTCCTTGAGGGTTTTTCTTAACACTTAAGTGTTTATATTTTTGGAAAATTTTAAATTTTTTGGATTATGATTAAATAAGAGTAGTATGGTAAAGTATGTGTATGCCAAAATTTCAAAAGTGAAGAATTTGAATGTAAAATTGGACTGTTTCATGTTGTTAAGTTGTGAAGTGGATGAATTCTCAGTCATTTGTTTGCCCACGGGTCAACAACTTTCATATGTTAATTAATACAGTAAAACCCCTTATTTACACTTTTCTAGGGACTACTAGAAAAAATTGTAAAATGTGGGAAAATGCAAATAGAGGGAAAAGGACAATTTTCAGTTTTACATGCGTAATTTAAATATGCAGAGTAAATATATAAATAAGAATCACTGACAAACTGAATTACAGCAATATTATTAATTATTTCTTAAAGTATAGAGCTGTCCTGATTTATTTTTGTACGATATATTTCTATCAATGTTTCAACCAACCCATTAGACGTTGTCAAGTCCATAATTCTCAAACTTATGCATTATGCAATGCCTTTTCTCCTGACGAAGCCATTCACAACGATATTCGACGACCTAGAATTTAAAAAAGTTGGTATTCCTTCATGCCATGATTTCTTGACATTTTCTATTTTCGGCAGATGTCTTCACCAGCTAGCATGTTACTGAGCACATCACGAATTTTCATAATTGTATCCATTTTAGAGACCATCGTAGATGTTTCGCTCTATTGGTGCGAGTTACGTCATGAGAATCCACAATTTTTATTTACGCCGCAATTGAAAATACTCTATTTGCTGCGAAGGCTTCCACGGTGATTAGAAAATGACTCGAGGTTTTCCGGTTTTTTTCCGTGTTGGTTTATCCTACTGAACAAGAGTTTTGCCGACATTCCAGATCTTCGGACCTGAAGATGGTAATTGGAGTGTCGACGAAACTGTCGTCCAGAGTGATGAACCACCGCAGAAGAAACCTGAAAACCCTCGAGTCATCTGAAAGTACTGTAATTTGCATCCATTTCCAAGTAAAATAAAATTTATATTCCGGAGTAATTGAAGTTAACATAAACAGCACATGAGAATTTTGAGCTACCTTGCTGGTTGGCCAGCTCAAGCAGTTATCCAGCTTCAAAAATTTCTCAACAAATTAATTTTATTTATTTATTGCGATTTTAATAGGATAAAACAAGTTTCAATAAGTTTTGTTTTGTGCATAGTAACCTGTATGAAAATGTTGGATCAATACAGTGCGATAGTCTGATGAAGTGGTTAAGGTCCACCAGTTCAGTTAATGTATTTTTAACATTTCATAATGTCAGGGTAAAAATTCGTTTTCATTCTTCACAATATGAACTTCGGTACAGTTTAAATATACTCCCGTAGGTGTTCCGAAATTATATATAAATTGCATCCTGTATGCATTCATTTCATAGTACATATATTTTTCCTTTCCTATTAAGGATCGCGAGTGTAAATATTTCATCTTCACGCGTCACCATTCATGCGTCACTTGTGGTGCAGTGTATTGCCCCGATACGCTGCTAAGTTCAAATTCTTCTTCTATAAAACAGAGATCATTTCTACTCTCACTCATGTTTTTGAAGTGTATGAGCAGAACGAGGTAAAAATAAGTTTTATATAGACTGGTATGTATGGTTAAATGTCATAGAAGGGAATTTTGATTTATTCTGGTAATCTATCGCATTGTAACCTGCGTGCAATGCAAACAGCGGGTAAACGGAAAAGTCATGGTATAAATTCAGGGTTGTACATACGTACGTTGGAGATAGTGTAAATTGGATGGGGCCCGATAAAAACATAAATCGTGGAAAACGTAAATTCCAATAATGCAATTACTGTATTTCTAAATAAGTACATATAGTGATTTTATATGACACAATATAATACATATACTCTCTCAGAGGCTGTCTTGCATTTAGGGTCATAATGTTCCATGGGAAAATTAGTTTCTTACAGTAAAATTAGCTGTGCAGTCACGATATATATTGTCGTTTACTTGCTGGAAATACAAACCTGGTAGTGTGTTGTCATCCCCTGCACACACCTCTAATATGGTGTATTGTCAGTGTCAAAATAGATTTCACCAAGAAGGAACCTTTGCATTCCTAAAATGGAAACCTTTTTTTGTAACTATTCCATTGGTATTGTCATCAACAATCCTTAGATTGGTTTTTACACAGCTCTGCACTTGAATCTCCTCTCAGATAACCTCTTCATACTTGCGTCTTTCTTCTCTTTCACATCCTTTATGACTTGTTCCATATGTCTTACATGACACCAGCCTCCTGCCAGTCTTCTTCCTCACTTCTCCTTCTTGAATTCTCTTCATTTCTCATTACATGGTTGGTTAATTTGTCCTGTCTTTTTCTTAGCAATTTCAAAAGCCTCCTCTTTTCTCTCACTTTTCTTAGGACTTCCTCATTACTCACTCAGTTGGTCTATTTAATCTTCATCATTCTTCTGCAGCGATGCATTTCAAAAGCTTCCTCCCTTGATTTCTCTTCTGCTTCTGTCTTTGTTCCTGCCTGACTGCCTTGTAGAAATATGCTCCAGATGTAGATTACTCTGATGAGTTGCTTCCTCACTTGTATTTCCAACTGTAAGCAAATTCTTTTGGTGGAATGCCCTCTTTGCCTGGGTTATTCTATTTCTTTCTTGATTTGTCCATCGCTGGTTACTTGGTTTCCCAGATAGCCATACTCTTTCACCTCTTCTACCTTGTGTTATCCTTGGTGTAAGATCTTCTACTGCATAAATTTCCATCTTCTTTTCTACTGCAAAAAATTAACTTAGTTTTCTTTTTATTGATCTTGAAATTATGTCTGCCTAGTATCTATTTTAGATTACCAAGAGTCTTTTTGCAATTCTCTTACTGTACTGTCTTACTGTCGAAATATGAATGATGACTGCTATGTAAGTGGCTAATTGCAGCATGCTTATTTTTTTCTCCATGGATATTCACTCCTAAAGCTTTCTCTCTGACTTCAATGATGACTTGATGTATCTAATCATTAAAAATTACATGAGACAGTGTACGACCTTGTGTATTCTTGCTTCTTCCTGGCTGGGTCCAGATTTATTTTTAGCAAGATTTTATATAAACTTTGGATAATTCTTCGGTTGTTGAATGATTTTATGATTTACTTCAGAATCCTCAGCATTGAATTCCAATCAATGTTGCCAATTCCCTCTCCAAATCCACAAATTCAACAAATGTCGGTAGGCTCTTCTTCATTCTCTTCTCGATAATCAGCCTGAGGGCCAAAACCCCTTTCTTGCGCCCTTGTTTTCTCTCTGCCCAAATTGTTCCTCATCCAGGAACTCCTCAGCCATTTATTCTCTTCTTCTCTAGACGATTCTTGTCAATATCATCTTTTCATTGAGATAGCTTCTGTTGTGTAGTTCCTCCAAATATATATACATAACTCCCATCCTTTCACTTTTCTCTTCACTCTCAATTAAAAGCTCTCAATTCTTGCCGAAATGTTATTACATCATGTTCCTTGAAGTGGTTACCCACCATCCTGCTGGCGACTTCCATCTTCCCTTGTGCAAGGTTGTTTTGTGCATCCTCGCATAGATTCTTCGTCTACATTTCTCTAGCTTTATGTCTTATTTAATTCCTTATTCTCTTGGAGCAGAGTTGCCCTTCTTCAGTTTTTTTCATTTTTGTATCTTCTCTCTCCAGTCTGTTTGAAGACTTCTTTGATCCAGGGCTTGTTCTTGACAACTTTTCTTCTCTCAGGAATTTCTCTTGCTTTTTAATGCTCTTTAATTTTAATGTTTTCCCATCTCTCTTCAACTGGTGTTGGAGCTAATGTTTCTGCGAATTTCATGGTCGAACTCTGTTTCCATAAGGAAGGGCCAAAATTGTGAACCAGGGTCTTCGACCTGAAGACATGAGTTCTCGGGAAACTGTTGTCACCAAACAACTGAAGGTGTAGAAGGGCACCAGGAAATGGAGACCTTCTCTTTTACCAATTTCACTGTCATGCAATCTTCCAACTGGTTACCAAAGGAAATGATCTCTCTGCCTTTATCTGAAATATGTGTTAAACTACACATTTGGCAATTGTTGCCTGTTTGTGCTCTTTCCACTGATAATTTAACAAATTTTAAAAATGCATTCCGTTATTCATCTTGCTACTTTATGTATTGCAATGCATGCAAATCAACTTTATTTTTTATCATTTTGAGCTGTAAGCCTGTATTTAAACTGTTTGAAACAAAAAAATAATAACAGTTTCCATTAAACACTTTGAACAGCAGTGGTTCTACTTCTTACCTGTGGCATAAGAAAATGTTTTTGGTAGGGATGGGTCAGTTCGGTTCTCGGTTCCACCAGTTCTTGAGCTTAGACCCGGAACAGAGGCCAAAAATCATCGGTACCAAAATAATTGGCGCGAAAACCAGTTTGAAACCTGCTCACACTCTGAAAGTGGAGGCTTCACATTAAAACCTGGTGAAATAGTGTACTTAGATGCTTCAATGTTGCCGCGAATCATTCTAATTCAGACGTTAAAATGACTATATGATTTATTTTATTACATCCAATTCTAGTAAGTGATGAAATACCATCGTAATAAGGATATTCTGATTGATGGTATGTGTGACGTCAACCTACTTTGCAGGTGCGAGCCCTCATATCATTTTCGTTAATTATATCATAATATATGTAGTACAGTGAAACCTATCACTTACGGACATTAACGGTCCTAGAAAATGTGTCCGTAAGTGAGAGGTGTCCGTAAGTTGGAGGTGACCCAAAGAAACTCTCATTTTTACGCATCGTTTTACCACGCAAATATTATACTGTGGGAATTTAAAGCAGCTGAAAGAAATCCTTTTATTTCAAATATCACTTCTTAATAATTTAAAATAAATTGGTAATAATAAAACAACGTAATGCATTTACTCACATATGTATGTATATTTAAAGTTCTCGAATTCGCGATCTGCACATTTTATAATGTATGCGTACGAACAAATATATAGCTCACTTTGGCGTGAAGAAATCATTAATTTTGGTTTGCTTATTTCTTTTTGTAACAAATTCTTTTTCAAAATTTAACTGTACATCAACAAGGCTACTTAATGCCTCGCTGTTACCTTTTGAAATGCAAAATTTTTTTAACTGTTCAATTTGTTGCAACGCACCGGCATACGATACCACAAGCATCTCTTCCACTATAGGCTCAGGCTCACTGTCATCACTTTCACTGATTTCGTCGTCTCCTTCATCAAGAGTACTTTTAATAATTTCTTCCACGTCAACCTCGTGGTCCACGGTCAATAAATTAGAATCAATGCTCACATATTCAGCACTTTCGCCAACATCATTTAACAAAGAGTCGAACTGCAAGTCATTTGTGACATCTTCCAGCTCTGGTGATAATTCAATGTTAGTGAACCCCGTTTTTACGAAACAATTACACACGTTTGAACTTTTTATGTTCTTGATCGCTCGATCAATCCAAAATATTGCGTCAAGAACAGTAATCGATTTCCCCACACGAGTGTGGGAATGGCCTTGGTCAACTTTAGATAGCATGCTTTTTAAAATGAACTGTCTGTAGAAGACTTTGAAATTTTTAATGATTCCTTGGTCCATTGGTTGTAATACACTGGTAGTGTTAGGAGGGAAAAAAATTAATTTTATATTTTTTAATTTTAAATCGGGATGGCAAGGAGCATTGTCAAGAAATAGCAAAATCTTTCTTTTTTCCTTTCCCATTTTTTTATCGAGATTTTGCAACCACTCTGTCATTATCTTCGCAGTCATCCAAGCCTTCTTATTTGATTTCCACGTAATGGGCAGTTTATCTTTACTCACTCCTTTGAAGCACCTTGGATTCTCGGCTTTTCCTATCACCAGCGGTCTCAGGAAATCACCTTCCATGTTAGCGCCAAGTAAGACTGTCAGCCTCTCCTTTGACGCCTTCCCTCCAGAGCATTTTTCTGATTTTAGGGCCAGGGTTTTGCTAGGTAAGGCCCTAAAAAACAATCCTGTTTCATCTGCATTGTAGATGTCCCTGGGTTTGAAGTTTTCCAGCAGCACAGGTAACCTCTCAATCCACTCCATAGCACCTTCTTTGCACACCTCTGCAGCCTCCCCGCACACAGCTTTAAACACGATATTGTGTTTTAAGCGGAATTTTTCCAGCCACCCATTTGAGGCCTTAAAGTTCTCTATACCCAGTGCCTCTCCAACTTCAAGTGCTTTTTCTTGCAAAAGAGGTCCGGAGACTGGCAAATTATTTGCCCTCACTTTTGTGAACCACTCGAAGACAACCGCGTCCAATTTGTTTCCCGATGGAATCACTTTTTTAGCATTTCCATTGTGATTTTCTGTCCACAACTTCATGATGGTCTCCTTCTGCTTAAGAATATCAGCGATTTGAGTTTTACTCACACCAAAATGAACCGCTAATTTACGGACACCACTTTTTTCTTTATCTGAATGCTCCAACACCTGCACTTTCTCTCGTAAGGAAAGACTTTTACCCTTCGGCATCGCGTAATAAAATCGAGATGCCCCCTAGCACCGTAAACTGTATGAACAACGCACAAATGACGGCGAGGTGACACAGTTGGAGAGGTTCGAAAGGTACTGAAAGTTCATGATCTGTCAAAAGCTTGGAGGTCTACATCGAACAGAAGAAGACGGCTGGTAATTGGCTGCGTATGAATCATACGCAGCCGATTGCTCGAGGGCAGTGGTCACTCTACGTGTGTCACACCGAGCCCTCCTACGAGGCTGTGTCCCTCTACCCTCGGGGCCTCCGTGGGGTGCTCCTTCGTTTGGGATTAGCATTTCCAAGAATTCAATCGAGGACACCCTTTTGTTTATTCGACCTCCGCAGGTTGTGTTATCTGTAGACTGCTGCGTACGAATCATACACAACCGCTTGCTCGAGGATCCTACACGCGTCTGGCCGAGGTGCTCTTTCGTTTGGGATTAGCATTTCTAAGAATGTATTCCAGGACACTCTTTCATTCCCCCACATGCCCATTTTTGTATCTTCACTGGTTTGACCATTTTTGCTGTCCTCTTTTCCCCAGCTATTCATAAACGGTAGGGATGTGCGAGTAGCACTTTTTGACCTCGAGTCGAGTATCGAGTCGAGTTGTAAAGTACTCGCGAGTATCGAGTCGAGTCGAGTCGAGTTTGTACATTATTGTACATGAGTGAAGAGACCCAGTAAGTCATCGCAATTAAAGTTAGCCAGCAATCTGACTATCAAATGGTCTACCTACCATGGTCTACCAGGTCTACCTACCTAATGCATAGTTATAAACAGTCAAATTAATATGGCACGTAGCGCAGGCCAAAAGGAATAATGGAAATTTTCCGGTAGCTCTTGAAATAAGAAAATTACCTTCATTCCTAGGATTACTCAAAAATGTGTAAATTAGCTTGCAGTATGGTACTTAGAGTGTACTTAGGCATAATATGAGACCTATATGAGTGACATGCCCTATTAACTTGAAAGTAAGCCAGGAAGCAAAATATTTTTTCTTAAGGAATACATAAGCCTAATTAGAAGAGCATTCCTTGTATTTTGCATTCCTATGTATTTCTTTTCAGAGCTAAACACTTTCTCAGTGATGTCGTGTATGCCGGGGTTAGTCCAACAGTACAGTGAATTTCATACAATATGCCTTATTTGTGCAGTAAATATTTGATAAGCTCGCGCCTCAAATTTATGATTGGCCGTTAATTACATAGTTAGTTTTTTAACATATAATTTTCTTCCTCTTCCAATTATTGGCACCATCTCTTCTAAATCGATGATTTCTGCCTAAACATGATAGAACTTAGAATCATAAAAATAACCTGTGTCAATCACCCCCAGTTGCACAATGAACACCCAATATCAGCACGGGTTATTTCCAATATCCATGAATGCAAGTTAATAATGTTTGAACAATGAATTTTCATTCATGGATGAATGTGAGCAGGTATATGAATTTTGTATAGAGTCCTGTGGATTAAAGTTTTCGATTTCTAAGGAAATATATTTGAACAAAAATTTATTATAGATAATTATCAATAGATATTTATAATTATCTATCTTAAGATATGACTAGGAACTTGAAATTAATTATGTGATTAACAATCCCAAATACGAAATAAAAAAATGAAATAGTAAAACTTATAAGTTTTATACGATCCTATATCATCCGTAATGCCCTTATAATAGGATGCCTACCATCTGTTACAAAATTTCCTTCACCCGTGAGTTTGAAGATCAATATCTCCAAGATGGCTAAAGCGATTTTAAATTAAAGTATATCAAATTAAAGCTTGTTTATTTCTACGTTTACTAGTAGTATTAAAATATTTTTACAATTTTTTTTACTGAAGTACGTGTTTAAAAACGGATTTTTATCGATTTTTTTGATACTGGATGGATCCATCATTTATTTCTACGTTTACTAGTAGTATTAAAATATTTTTACAATTTTTTTTTTACTGAAGTACGTGTTTAAGAACGGATTTTTAGCGATTTTTTTTGATACCGGATGGATCCATCGAATTCGGGCATCGTAAGAACAACACAGATCGAGATATCAAACTTTTCTTTTCACATATTGTAGCTAAGGGCTTTGTTAATAGTTATACGAAGTTTCTTACTATTACGTTCTTCAATATTTTTGTTATTGATGAATTTGTCAGACTGCGTTATTTTCCGTCCCGCACGCTTTCCGTTCCGGAAATCACCGTTTGGACCTTTCTCTTGCTCTCGAGTCATTAATATGAATCCACTTATGAAATCTCATTAGAATTCATTGATTATTTGATATCGATATATACTTATTTTCGGCTATAGAAGTACGCTCAACTGTCCAGAGCATGCCTGAAAGAGAAAGGTAGCGCGCGCGTGGAATCTTCTGCTGCAAGCAGATCGCCTATCGCTGTGAATGAGTCATGAGGACTGGACAATAGCGGAAAAAGTATCGCCTTTAAGAATGCAAGTCAGTGTCAGTTTAAGAACAGACGGTATCTTTGGAAGCATACCGTCATTATCCCTCCTCGCGCAAAGATTTTGGAGACGGAGTTGAAGATAATTTAAAATGCAATTTGTTTCTTTCGTCAAGAAGCCGAGAAATGTGGGGACAAAAGCTATCTCTCGAATCGCTGATTTTATTTTGGTGAATACTGCAACTTATAAACTTTTATTCGAGCATAGGCAAGGATATTTTTCCTGTGCATACTAGAGAAATTTTCTCGCGTGGTGTTTGGTGCGCGCGGTACCTACGGTAGCGTATAACTTGGCAACCTCGAGCAGCTTATCTCTCTAGCCAAAAGTCCTGTCGCGTGGAGCTCGCATTCCAAAATAAATATATACACGTTGGAAGCATATCTAATTCTCCCAATTTGTTAAGTCATTTTATACGTGCATAGTTTTCTAACACGAAGAATACCATCAAAATGAACTAAATTTCCGACTTCCGCAAGCTGAGATAGCACATTTTTAAATATTATTCGTAACATAATTAGTAACTGAGTAATCTATTTTAAACTTTGTTTGGTCTAAGATAAATATATGTTCCATATTTTATGCGAAGAAAATAGGAGTGCCTTTTCATGTGTATCTTCAAGTGGGCGTCAAACTTGCTTCCCGGAACTTGAAAAATATCCGGCGTTTTTATCTGTCTCGGTCGAAAAATTAATTAATACAACCAACTAAAAATATATTTTTGACATTATTAAATGTATAAATACACAAGATTTAGTTCGATATACTTTATTTTAAAATTGCACTACTCATTTTTGTGATATAAACCTTCAAACTCAGGGGATGGAATTTTACAACGGACATTAGGTGCTTTGAGCTCGAATGCAGTCCCTCCCCAGACGTTTTCCGCGAAGATTTCGGCCAAAAAGGGGCTATATTCGGAGGAATACGGTACATATGCGGTTTCATGGACCGATAACCACTGATTCATCCATTCGTTCACGCAAACGTACGTGAATCCGTTCACGTAAACGTACATGAAACCAGTCACGCAATTGTAAATGAACGTACGTAAGTGCATGTTCGTACGTGTTATCTATCGTGTAACCAGAGATTTACTCGATTTTGATGATAGCGCTTCCTGTCAGCAGATTTCTGAACCTATTGGCCTTGGCGGCTCCGTCGACAAAAACTACTCGACTCGACTCGACTTTCGTAAAAATACTCGAGTGCTCGAGTCGAGTACCAACTACTCGACTCGACTCGAATTTTCGAGTACTCGCACATCCCTAATAAACGGTATTTTTAGAGGAAAGAACTTTCCATTTTTGAGAGATGGGTCAGAAAACCCATGGCGATGGTGTCCGTATAAGAGAAAAATTGTGCCCGACAAGGTGTCCGTGTCCGTAAGAGGGAGTGTCCGTATACTAGAGGTTCGATCCTTATACAAATGCATATACTTGTGCCGGGGAATTGAAAACTGTCCTTAAGTCAGAGGTGTCCGTAAGTTAGAGGTGTCCGTGAACAGAGGTTTCACTGTATATATGACACAATAATATAATGATGTAGGTATTCTTTTTCAAGCAGTATGTATCTGAAAATGATTATTGATTATCTTATTTTACCACTAAGCAAAGCAAAGTAAGTGGTAAATTAAGAACCGGAACCGAGAATTGGAACCGAGAACCGAAGTTAAGAACCGAACCGGAACCGAAAAAAAGTGGAACCTAGTTTTTGGCTCCTTTGAGTTCAGCCCTTATGGACAATTTGGATGTTCCAATTATATTGTGATTTAGTTAATGATGCTCTTTTCTTAATTATTTGGTTTGTCAGTGAATTAATTACGTCATGCATGTGAGTCATACATACTGTAATGAAACGTTTTTTCTTTATTAAAATGTCAAGGGAAGGAGAATACAGCTGCAGAAGATGTCTATTCATGTGTGAAAGGTGAAGTTGAAACCAAATTACGAGCGATATTCAGGGACTTTTCCCACGATAAACTCTCTCGGGATGAAGCTGTAGTTGCTGTGAGAAATGAAGTGCTTGAAGGACTCCAAGAGAAATTTCCGGCTGCTAACATAAATGAGAGCTTCAATAAAGTCACCAGGGAACTATTTAGATCCATGATTTTTGAAGATAATATTAGGTATGTTAAATTATTCAGCATTGAAATTTGTTTGACATATTCACCTTGGCATGACCCACCACACACCAACCTTAAATTTGTATGATAAATGGAAGAGGAGCCATTGGTTAAAAGTGACATGGCCCCTGCCTGGTTAATGTTTAATTTTCAAAAAGTCTTAGCTGCCTTATAAGCAATATTCTTTTACCCCATGCCACCCCTTCTGCATGCATCGTAAAATCATATACGGGATTGAATATGTTAAGGAAAATCAGTTCATTGAAATCATGATTAGTTCCATGGAAAGAAATGAACTTAAGCGCTTAAAAATCTGTGATGTTCTTCCAGTTATAATTGTAATCAATAATTGTCAGAGACTAAATTATTGATCATATTGAATATGAGATCGATATAATGGAATATTGATCACGTTGAATATGATTACTGTGCTTGGAAAGCTTTTGACTTCAAGGATTTTGTTACAATAGAAGTTCTTCATTGTTTTGTGATACATGTTTGCTTTCTCAAATATGATTGAAGTTGTTTAATGTTGTGAGTTGCTTCAAGCTTTGTTTTGCTTCTCACATGAAGTATTGTATTGTTTAGGTGTGATGGTCGGCAGCTGGACCAACTGAGGAATATATCCTGTGAAGTGGACTTGTACAAGCCCCTCCATGGCTCTTCGTTGTTCCAAAGGGGGCAGACTCAAGTGTTCTGTACGGTCGCTCTCGACTCGCCTGATTCAGCTCTCAGGATGGATCCCGTATCAATATTGACCAGGTTAGCTTGCTTGAACCTTTATTTCTATGTGACTTGCACTGTGAGTGAGGAGTGAATGATACTCAGATAAATTAACGTGCAGCCCTGAAGTTAGATTTTTTCTAGGGTCTCTTCCTCATTGGTCCCTATTGCTTGGACAGTGATGTTTGGAAAGAACATCATTGTCGTATCCAAGTAATATGGACCAATATGGAGGACAGCCTGGAACAAATCTAACTTCTATGCTGCACTGGAGAGACCTTCTCAAGGAATATGTTGTAGTATTAAATCTGTTTTGCACTGCCCCTTTCAACTTAGCAATACTTTTAAACATTTAACATTAAAAATGGTATACTTATGTAAAGGCATATGTAGCATCTTCATCCAAGTTTAAGACAACCTTTTAGAGCAAATTTTCAACTGAAAATAGCACGACTCATGGTGGATTCGAGTATGAAGTACAGCTAGGTCATGGTGTCAACATAAATTCTAGCAACTCCCACAAGAGCAATGTGGAACACTTGTAGATGCCACGTTTCTCTCCACCCTTCCTCCGTTTCCTGAAAACTCCCACCTTTATCCAGTAACCCACTTGTCCTCACTGGTGCGAATGGCACCAAATGCCGGTCACCTCCCCTAAATTACTACACCACAACATGAGTTTGCTCATCGGCAGATTAGCTTGCCCATTTCAATGGACAACATGACTGGGAAAGATTATTAGTTGCTAGAGAACATCGTGTATACCAATAAACAGATTTCAATGTGGCCAAGACACTAACACAAGCCTGATTTGGGGGAATAATTTTTCTCCAGAGCATCGGACCTCACTGTTTAAGAAATTTCGTGATGACTCAGCAAAAAAATTGCTTGTGGCCCCTTGATCAAAAAGTCAATTTGCATATTTCATGTAATTTCCAGAAATTTTGTTATTGTTTTCTTACAATGAGTATGTTTAAAATTGAGTTGTGTTATTTCAAATGTCATACTGTGGCAATGGGGTCGTTTATCATATTTTTTTATTGCCGAATATGATAGTTTGTTCAATAATAAGACCCATATTTTTCTGTTTTCTGATCCATTAATTATTTCTCGAGTTATAAGCGGCGAAAAACTGATTTTTTTTTAACCCTTTGGGAAAAGCGGGTGTGGTGCCCTCTCTGATGTACATGGACTTCGTCCGATCACAACTGAGCCCGCGAAGCTACTTTGCCTTATTGCAATGGAGGGACACAGCTGACTCTCCCAATGGGAGCGATTGCGACAGGATCTGTGCGAGCAGACCTTCCGAGAATCCCCCTCCACTCCCTTCCCTTCCCATAAGAGCAGTCAAGGACGGGAGGAAAATGACGTCAATGTTATCAAAGCAGCTTTTTCGGTGGGCGTCACCTTTTGCTTATTTTAATTTTTGATTTATGAGTGAATGGTTGTGGTTGGAAGATTAATTTTTTCACTGAAGTTCTTTTTTCGTTTCCATCTAATGATTTCGTGCACAAAATTGCGATTTCGGTTCCAAGTAAACTCATTGTCTCCAAGAAAAGCAGAGGAAAAAATAAGTATGCTCAATTACTGCTATGATAATGTTAAATTCGGTCATTTCCTTTAAAGATAACTCCAGAGTGAGGAATCATCTTAGAGCCAGGGTCGACTGAGACTCGGGTGAATAAAGTACATCGGTGACTTACAGTAGTTTCTCTTTGTGAAACTCGGACTAGGGCTTCCTTTGATATAATTTTCCCATTTCATCTATAGAGTAAGTTATCAAAATTTTGCTATAATTTTATTATGGTGAGATTAATTTGAAGAGCATTCATAGGAAAGAATTGGTTTAGATTGCCTGCCCAGGGAAGGAGGCTATTGAGGCATCTGCATCGAAGGTGGTAAGAATTGAAGGAAACCAATGCTTCTTCCATCTGCTTGTCTCTTTCATTTTGTGTCAAGTTTGATTAGCCATCACCTCTTTGTGTCCTCAGTGGCTTGAAGGAGAAAAACTTCTTTCTGCACTATGAATTCCCTCCGTATGCAGTCAAGGAGATAGGGCGCTCAGGCCCCATCGGGAGACGCGAATTGGGTCACGGAGCACTGGCCGAGAAGGGTTTACGTGCAATTGTGCCGGATGACTACCCTTTCACAATAAGGCTGACGTCTGAAGTACTCGAATCAAATGGTGTGTATTTCATGGAGCTCAGGGTTTTGGCTTCAACAATCTTATCTGTGGTGTGTACTGTCTAAGTGTCTTACGTACAGTATGGTGATTGCTTTTTCTGCTAACGACTGTTTTCAAAGGTTCATCGTCGATGGCCTCTGTGTGTGGGGGTAGCTTAGCTTTAATGGATGCAGGAGTTCCTGTGTCATCTCCAGCGGCAGGTGTAGCAATGGGCCTTGTTACTTGTTACCAAGGGAATGATTCCAAGCACATTGAAGATTATAGGATATTGACTGATATACTGGTGAGCAGTTACACTCCATGAGGAGGTGTTCAACTTTTTACCTTGCACCCTCACATCAGAGGTTGGAGAAAGATATTCCATATATCCCTCCTTAAATACTTTCAAGCATGCGTCAGTTATGCAAGTTTCATCAGAGATTCATTGCTGGATTGAGATAATAAGTGTGCCAATCATGTGATCTATTGTGACATTCTTGCTAAAGATGATAATTTTTTTACTTTGTCATTATTAGATGCTTTGAATGTAATATGATGAAATGCAGTAGCTGGTTACTCATCATTTATTGAAGATGATATAAATAGTGTTATGGACTTGGCATTTTCAATTTCCACATTCACGAGAAATTGGTTGATTTATCTACCACAGCTGTAAAAAAACCCTAACCAATATATATTTGTCCAATTTCTTGGGCAAAGGCATTCACTGGGGTTCTCAAAGAATAATCTCATGTAAATAATGTTATTATTCAAAGTACGTTCATCCTACAACTTAAATGTTTATTGCAGTTTAAGACTATTACAATCATTATCAATGTACAATCAATAAGCAAAGATACGAAAACAAACAAATGAACATCGAAATTATACTAACATCAGCTGCAAGCGGTGTAAATAAATATGACCAAGAATCATTATCTTGTCACATCATCATGATATTGTTACACTTTCTCTTGACAAGAATGGTTCTCGGCAAACTGAACATAAATAAAATTAATCTTCTTTCATTGAAAGTATGAATACAAATAACACATTATAATAAATACGAACAATATTAATTAATGGAAAAAACTTTATTTCAATGAACTGACATAAAAACTTCAACAAAGATGCATAGAACCTTAATCTTATAATATGATGAACATATATATGTATAAAAATTAATGTCAAGAAATTACATATCCTTTTCTTTCTAACCAAGCCTAATAGCTAATTCCTTGGCACGTATTCCCGATAATGCCTTAGTAAAATCATCAGCAACATTATCCCTTGATGGAACATAAACTAATTTCACCTCCCCATTTCCATTATTTTCCTGCAATGCACATTTTATAGTATCCCATAGTTGGGAAAATTAACTGATGAGAGTTAAAGTTAATCTCTGTAAAAAGTAACTAGTTAAAGTTAAAACTTACTTTTCCAGTTACTTTGGCAACCTGGATGCTGTGGTGATAGAGGCATTGTTGTTGGTTTTTTGTTTTGACAAACAAAGCGAACACTGAAAACTGTCATTGCGGTTTCTTCCATCCGTATCCATTTGTTTTAAAATATTCGAATTGGGGATTTTTATTGTAATTCCATTTAGTGTCCTGAGGGTTTGTTGGTCGGGTTTCCTATAGTGTCTGGTGATTGGGTTCGGCGATTTTTCTGAGGTGGGGCTCCAATTTGGGGATTTTCAAGTTGTCGTGAATGTAAGAATATCTGACGAACTATGGTGCGTCTGTAATTTGCCTCAAAAGATTGTTCTGAGCAGTAGAGAGTGCTTTAAGGTTAGTTTTGAAATCGATCCCCACATTTCGATGTGAAGTATCCCTACACAACTGTAAAATTGCAGTGGAAACGGCTTAGTTACATAGATTTACAGTAGATGCTGAGGATGTACCTGAGCACCTTTTCTCATGATTCACTTAGGGCTGATGTATTGCCGATGTAATGTTGCCAAGAGGCATACGTAGACTGGTGCATTGTAACAGGTACGTTAGTTTGAATGAACCCCTCCCCCTCGTTATCCGTCATAGGTTTTTAGGCGACACTTCTTTCTCGGCTTCGACTATGTAGTATTGACGACATGATGTCACCAAGTAAGGCATACGAGCCCTCCAGGACATTGTCTTTGCGTGGTTTCATGTTTTCTCGTCTGAGGGTGCATTCCTAAGCTTTGGCGGTCACTCCCCTCTACCCCACGTTTGTTTGGATGCATTCGCCATTTGACATTCGCCAAAAATTAACGAAAAAAATTAACTGAAGTTAGTTTTGTATCAGTTAATGTGTAATTTATCAATTAAAAGTTAACTCTTCTAAAAAGTAATGATTTAATTAAGTAGTTAACTACATTTTTAAGGATTAATTTTAATCGTTAATCCAAACTATGTAGTATCCATATGTTTATTACCCTCAGTAACAGCTCTACTCTCACTCATTAATATTTAGAGATGGATAAATTACCGTAATTTTCAATTGAGGCAAATCACTGTGGTAAATTACGGTAATTTTCGAAAACTACTGTAATTTTCCGGTAATTTTAAGTTTTGAGCTGCAAATCCTTATCAGAGGACTCAAAACAAAATCAAATAGCATTGAGATATTAATGTCGATGCTTATATCAAACATATCATGACCTTTATCTATTATAACTCATTAAAAAAATTATATGTAACGAGTTGGCAGCATCACACAATTTGTGTCTCTTTTGTCACACCATGAGAAACTTTCATTCCAAAGACATCCCTTTGCACAATGTGCATTTGTTATTTTACTCTGAATTAATCACGGACACAATGTAAACAAAGTCGTTTTAGCTATTTAATTTATAATATCACCAATTCCAATGGATTCTTTGTGAGGAAGAAATTTTCTGAAAAGGAACTTTTCTGAAAATTACCGTTTATTACGGTAATTTTCAGGGGTGTTGGTAATTTACGAAAAATACCGCGGTAATTTACCGAGTTGCCCATCTCTTTCCACATTGTACTATATTATTATTGGCATGAATGTAAGTTGGTACATATATTAAATAATTCATGTTCAATTCCATGAACAACCTTAGGAGCCAAAGTACCTCACTGCCTTATCCATTGCGATAAATTCTGCTTCCCAGCTATGCTTCCTAGCTATGATCTGCTGCTTCCTGGTCTTCCAGATAACAGTCCCGTGTGATAGCTTCACTACAAAACCACTCCAAGACTTGTTATCAGCTTTGCCCCAGTTTGCATCGCAGTTTACTTCTACAGGTCTCCCTGTTCTATGAAAATGCAATTTGTACTCCTTGGTCTGCATGACGTATCTCAGTAAACGCCTAACATATGGGTTATTATTAAATTGACTTAGGTAACAGGCATGGAACATAGTATCAGGCCTTGTAGTATTTACAATATAAAGTAAACTTCCTATTGCTTTGCTGTATAAACTGCTATCAAAACTTCGAAATCTTCATCCACATTTGACTTTCTAATAGATTTCTGTGGCAACTCTAAGGGTACATTTACTTCCCTTGTATCTTCAGTTAATCCAAAATTCTTCAATACAGATTTAATGTAAGTAACCTGTTCGATAGCAATACAATAGCCTTCCTTCCTTGTTACAGAAATTGACAAAAATTAAATATTGGTCCCAGAAACTTATGTGCTAGTGTCTACTTAATTTGTCTTTTGTCTCTGAGATTCAATCCTTTGTACCAACCATTATGACATCATCAACATATACTCCCACAATTAAGGTCCTTTCCTGGTTGAAGTACAAACATGGATCCCCTTTTCCCCTAATTAGCCTAAAAGTATAGAATTGAAACATTCATTCCAATCTTTACCTGACTGGTGTAATCCATAAAGGCTCCTCTGAAGTTTGCACACATAATTTTCCTTGTCTCCCTGTACAAAATAGCCAGGTTGCTCCATGCACACAATTTCCTTTAACTTACTTTTTAAGTACACCGAATTTACATCAATATGTTCAATATGTTACTTTTTCTCTACTGCAATGGCTATTAAAATTCTAATAACTTTCTTACAGATAACTGGACTGTATATATCTCCATAGTCAACTCCAGGAATTTGTGGAAATCCTTGAGTCACCAATCTTGCCTTTAACTTCTCTACTTCACCATACTGATTACGCCTCAACACGAATACCCTTCTACAACCTAGTATTACATTTCCTGCCTCTGGTCTTTTAACAATTGCCCAAGCATCATGGTCTATTAGACTCTTCATTTCTAATTTCATAGCTTTCTCCCACTCGTCTGAGTCCTCACTTGACAAAGCTTCAAACACATTTTTAGGAGGTTTTTCACATTGAACAAAATTACAACATTTGCATGGAGTCTTAGGAATTCTACTTCTAGAACTTTTCCTTGGACTATTTCCCATGTCACTCTCTTAAGTTTACTTCCCCTGTTTCTGGGATTGCTTCTTCCTGGGCAACATCCTTATTTGAATCAACATCTCTCATTTCTTCCCCTGCTTCATTAGCTCCTACATATTTTTCATTGTCATCTTCAACATTTACAATCATAAACAAGGGACTCTCATTAAAATTTTCCTTCCAGTTGCCCCTTATTTTAAATGGAAGAGTCTCCTCAAAATTAACACTATTAGCAACAATTATTTTCTGTCTTGATATGTACTCCACAATCTGTATCCTTTTACATGACACGTAAAACCTAGAAATGCACACTCTTCAGCCCTGGAATCAAACTAATTCCCTTTATCATACACCCAAGCCCTACATCCAAATACATTCATTTGATTGCAGTCTTGAAAAGTCAGTTGCCTACCCATCCACAACTCAAAGGGAATTTTATAATCTATTGCTGAGTTAGGACTTCTATTTCTCTCAAAACATGGATAATTTACTGCTTCTGCCCAAAACCATTTGGGCATTTCAGCTTGAATTAACATACAGTAGAACCTCTTTTTTACGAACCTCTAATTTACGAAATGACACCAATTTACGAACCATTCCGCCGGTCCCGATCTTTGTATATAGGAAAACCATGTAAAATGACCTCTATTTTACAAAACCTCGATTTTATTGATTTACGAAGTGAGAGACCGGTCCCTAGGAGAGATTGACCTCTGTTTTACAAAGTTTTTGAAAGGATTTTGTAGCACTGAACTCAGTACAATGGAATAACGATCGCTGTATACCGCGACAGGAGCAGCTGAAGCCAGATAGGTCATGTTGAGAGGGCCCTCGGTCCAAGTATTTCAAATGGGAAAATGTGGAAAAATCGATTCAGCATAGTGCTTTTTGAAGTGCTTAAACTGCAGCAAAAATCCCAGAGACTGATCATCCAAATCGCAATTCAATCCTAATTATATGATCCAAGGAAAAAATGTTCAAAGACGCATGGCACGACGCCTACTTCTCGAAAACAATGCCCCAGTTCATAAAATAATCGGATTAGTGCTTGGTAATTTCTATTCCTTTTCTATCATTTTGTGTATTGTGAATACCTAACTCGTCATCACAAAGGATCCATATTTTCTCTGGAATTATTTAAAATTAGCTTTAAGGTAGCCGCCGCAACCCCAATTCAGAACTTACTTCAGCCTTTCACATGAAAATGGAAGTTCTTTGCTGCCGCTGTCGTGGAGCTTAGTTTCATTAAAAAATACTAATTTTGCAATAATAAATTACTTATATTCAAATATTGATGCAATTTGAGTATTTAATTTTTCATTTGAAGTGTTTTACGTCGTTAGGTAAGAATTCGCGATCGCTTTCTGTAGCCGCGAGTAAATAGTTCTTGCAAGTCGCCGCTAAATGTCAGCACTGTAGAATGCATCTTAAAAAAGAGGGAATTTCAAATTTACTCAAGTGAACTTCTAAAATTGACTTAAATTAGCTGCGAAATATTATTAAATGTATTTCAAACGATACGCTTTCTTCAAAAAAGGAATTTTCTGGTCTTTTCATGGAAATATACTGGGTCAGTTGGAACTTTGTTTTGAAATTTCCTAGTTAAAATGTATCCCTGGCTTTCCCATGTTAAAATGGCTTCTTTAAACACAAATCGACTAGCACTAAATATACCCCTTTCGTTAATTAATGCATAACTGCTTATGCTTAATATACTCGGCAGGATGAGTTAATTCTCTTATTCCCCTTATTTTGAGATTTACCAATCAGCTACAAGAACTTAATTCAGTTGCAGCAGCCAAGTTCATACCATTGTAAATTTATAGAAAAATATTCACCTGTTTTTTTTTAATTCATGGCTGTTTCATTCTCTTTTACTAAAGTGAGTCTCCTAGCCTTAGGAAAAATGCCTATGCTATACAGCGAATCAATACAATTGAGGTGTAATTTTTAAATCCTTTCAATTTGATGTAGATACACTGCACACAGAAAATAACGTAATATCTGTTGTTTTTTCCCAGAATGAGCAGATGACTATTATTTGTTATAGTAATTAGTTTGATTTCAAGAGCAGTTTGATTGCCAGAGCATGGGAGTGTCACCGCAAAAACTATTTCCTACTGTTGGAGATCAGCTGGTTTTGGTGACACATCAGTTCCGGAGACAGAGGAGTTAGTGGAAGATAACCTCCAATTTACAAACCCTCTGATTTACAAAGCTCAAATTTTTGGGTCCCTTCAACTTCGTAAAATAGAGGTTCTACTGTACTCCTTGCCATTTCAGTCACAGTTGTATCCTGCCTTTCTGCTATTCCATTTTGTTCTGGCCATTGGGGAACAGTAAGTCTTTGCACAATACCAGGTTTACTCGTCCAATGCTTCATATTGGTACTGACATACTCCCCATCTGTATCAATTTGAAAAGCCTTTAGTTTAAGGTCTAAGCCTTTCTCTATCTTAATTTTCTGCATTTTGGAAAACACTTCATCTTTATGTTTGAGAAACTGGACAGTCAAATATCTAGAGAAATCATCAGTAAACATAAGTAAATATGTGGTACTACCAACAGGCTTAGGCTTTACTTTACCCATGACATCAGTATGGACTAATTCTAATGGCTGATAGCATACTCTGAAGCTTTTCTTTGAGAAACCTCTCCGTGTCATCTTGCCCAATATACAAGCAGAGCACTCCTCATTCTTCCAATGGCTTCCTTGTGAAGGTGACCCATCCTCTTGTACTTGCTCAGTTACTGATGGATATCCTTGAATATGCCTGGAACATTCGCTTGGCTCAGTCTCTAGAACGTACAGCTCTTCCACAGGATAGGCTTTTTCTTCTGCTTCTGCATAGGCTGCCTTTGATTTTGCTCTTAATGCTCTTATCTGCTTCAGCAACTTCCCAGCATTCTCTACTCATGTGCCCCCATTTTCCACATGAAAAGCATTTCACCATGCTTCTATTTCTTTCCTTTGAAACGGAATCTCCACTGTTCCAGGGGATGTTATTCTGACTTAACTTTTCAGGTTGATTCCTACCTCGATCTCTTGAGTAACCTTGCTTCCCTTTAAACATTGCAAAAGCTGCTGCTACTTCATTCTCACCATCAATTTCCTTTCTAATAGCTTCACTCATTCTATTTTCTTCGAGGTAGAGGTGATTTTTTACTTGTCTTATGGTTAGATTTTTGGCATACTCCATCTCTTGGTATCCCTTAAAATCATCATATTTTGGTGGTGGTAGGCTAGCCACCATCATCGTTGCTGCTTGGTTATCTGAGATCTAAAATCCTCCTTCCCATAATCTTCTTACCATGGTTTGTAAGTCCATGGCATAATCAATCATCGGCATCTCTAGTTAAATGAATGACTCCCATCTTTTCAGTACAGAGCAAAACGTTAATGTTGACATTTCAGTATGTATGTCTTGCAGTGCCTGCATCATATTTTTGGCTCTTGCTTCCTCACATAAATCTTCAATATACTCTCTCCCAACATATTTCAGCTAGTATGCTCTAGTTCATCGGTTAGTTCTTGCTTGGTCATCGTTTAATTTTTCTGTGTCATCGTAGCCCGGATTTATCGCAATCTTGCAGTTCTTCTCCACCATATCTGCTACGGCTATTGCCTTCCACTGATAATAATTATCTTTAGTTAATGTCATAGCTATATTGGTAAAGTATTATGTACCTGCCATATTTCTCGTTCGTCTTCAGGGAACCGGCATAAATTACTTCAGGAAACTCTTCAAAAACACCTTGGGTCGAAGGTCTTCGTCTTCTAACTTTGTCGTATGCAGACTTCAGACTTTGTATCTATGCGTCAATCATTCCACATCCTGGGCCCATAACCTTTTATTATTCAAAGTACATTCCTCTTACAACCTAAATGTCTCTTGCAGTTTAAGACTTTATTACAATCATTATCAATCAACAATCAGCAGGCAAAGATACGAAAACAAACAAAATAACATCAAAATTATACAAACATCAGCTGTAAGTGCTGCAAATGAATATTACCGAGAATCATTACCTTGTAACATCATCCAGATATCTTTGCAAATAATTGTTGATGCATGTGAAAATGATGGTAGTTTTATGGTTAACTCAATGATTAATCCCATGTAAATGATTGCAAATGATGGTAGTTTTATGATTTGAGAAACTGAGTGTATTGTCACATGAGAGTATCGAAGGATTTATTCCTTTCCTTGTTGATAGCATATTTTGCTTGTGTGAGGAAAGACTCTTTGGATATAACTGCTGATACAAGATATAATTAGATATGTCAATACCATATTACATATCAAGGGAATGAGAATGCTTCAGTGAAGAGTTCTTATCTAAAAAATATGCCATTATGCAATGGAGAATTTTGATTTGAATATTCTATGTGGCATGTGACCTCCACGTATTAGATGTTCTGAAATTTTCAGATGAATATTTTATTTTGCTCCATGCTAGGGGATAGAGGATTACATGGGAGACATGGACTTCAAATTTGCAGGGACTAAGAAAGGGGCCACTGCCATTCAAGTGGACGTCAAGATCCCTGGGCTGCCCCTGAAAATAGTCATGGAGACAATCCTGAAAGCTACGGATGCAAAGTCACGGATAATTGATATAATGAGTGAAACTCTGAAGGAACCAAGGTGATGATGCATTTTGGTGAAGTATCTTAAAGGAAAACATTGTGTCTATTCTATTGATTGAAATACAGTCAAGCCTAGAGTTGGGTAAATTACGGTGATTTTCAATTGAGGTAAATTACCGTGGTAAATTATGGTAATTTTCGAAAATTACCGTCATTTTCTGGTAATTTTAAGTTTTGAGCTGCAAATCCTTATCAGAGGATTCAAAACAAAATCAAATAGCATTGACATATTAATGCCGATGCCTATATCAAAGATATCACGATGTTTATCCATTATAACTCATTAAAAAAATTATATTTAACGAGTTGGCAGCAACATGCAATTTGCCTCTCTTTTGTCACGCAATGAGAAATTTTCGTTCCAAAGACATACCTCTGCACAATGTGCATTTGTTATTTTACTCTGAATTAATCACGGACACAATGTAAACAAAATCGTTTTAGCTTCTTAATTTATAATATTACCCATTCCAATGGTTTCTTTGTGAGGAAGAAATCTTCTGATAAAGAACTTTTCTGAAAGTTGCAGTTTATTACGGTAATTTTCAGGGGTGTTGGTAATTTACGAAAAATACCACGGCAATTTACCGAGGTGCCCATCTCTAGTCAAAAGCCCATGTGTAATGAAGTCGAGGGGGCCAAGCATCTACTTTGGTAAATGTGGTCCAGTTTATCTGAGCCTTATTTTGAAGTGAATTTTGTGATGTTAAAGTTAATTGATTAACCTGTTGAAGTTAACGAGAGGAAACCTTTTTCCTTGCTGTGCATTTTGATAGTATGCTGGATATCTCTGTGTGGACTTTGGTTCCCTTGAATCAAACTTCCGCCTTACGTCTTCTATCCCCAATGGACCATATTGAAAGGTGAAAGAGTCCTAGTTCTTATAGGTCCTCATAAACAATTGCAATTTTGGACAGGAATGAGACAGGTTTGAGTCCAGGAAATCTTGTTCCTCTCGCAGCTCACTGTTAAGTCTGCAGTCTTGGCTGCAGACAAGGAAGGTCTTTCGTGAAATTAATGGCCAGCCACCCTGTGAAATCAACTTTGAATGAGTGTGATGCTCATTTCAATGTCTTTTTCAGCTGTATGTGCCCTTGTGCAGTTTGAAGATCTCTCGAATGAGTGAACGATGCGGGGAACACGGGCAATGTTGCACCAGTGCAAAGTGTGCAGTAATGCGATCCACAGTGCTGTCTAGGTCAATCAATTGAAGGTGTGGATACGGTGATGCTGGGGTGTTGTAGCTTCTGCCAACTATCTACAGTTCTCATTGGGATTAATGCGGGCATTTACTCAGAACTGATATTTCTATTTTATTGATGAAATTGATGGATGGAAACGAAAGTTGGAATGAACTGAAATGGTGAAAGAATGGGGTCATTTACCATATTTTTTTATTGTCGAATCTGATAGAGTTTGTAAAATAAAAGGACCCGTATTTTTCCGTTTTTTGATCCGTCAATTATTTATCGAGTTATAAGCGGCGAAAACCTGATGTTTTTAACCCTTTCGGAAAAGTGGGTGTGGTGCAACCTCTGACGTATATCGACTTCGTCCAATCACAACTGAGCCCGCGAAGCTATTCGCCTTGTCGCAATGGGGGGGACACAGCTGACTCTGCCAATAGGAGCGATTGCAACAGGATCTGTGCGAGCAGACCTTCCGAGAACCCCCTCCACTCCCTTCCCTTCCACTAAAAACTGTCAAGGACGGGAGGAAAGTGACGTCAATGTTATCACAGCAGCTTTTTCGGTGGGCGTCACCTTTTGCTTATTTTAATTTTTGCTTTACGAGGGAATGGTTGTGGTTAGAAAATAATTTTTTCACTAAAAATATTTTTTTGTTTCCATCTAACGATTTCGTGTACAAAATAGCGATTTCGGTTCCGAGTAAACGCACCCATTAATCCTCTAACCAGAGCCATTCACTCATAAATTGAAAGATGCAAAAGGTGATGCCGACGAATGTGCTTCTTCGTCATCCGCCTCCTGCCCTCGGCTGTTTTGCTGGGTGAACTGGAGTGGAGGTGAGTCCTGCCTGCACTGCTACTGGCACATTCTGTAAATAACCCAAAATAAATGTACAAGGAGATTCACTATATATTTTCCTGCACATTTTGTCTAAAATTTGGCATGAATGAAAGTGTGCTGAAGTTTGTGTACTTTGTCACAAATTATGATGCAGTCGAATATGCAGTGCCATTTGAAACACCCAGCATGGAGTCTCCCAATGACATCCATTGGCTGAATCAGCTGTGCATCCCTCATTGTGATTGGGTGGAGGAGCTGCGTAGTCTTAGTTGTGATTGGACAAAGGAACCGAGCCTTTTGCATGCCCACCCAACTGAAAGGATTAAACAAATCAATTTTTTACAACTCAAGAACTATGTGACTGATCGAAGAACAGAAAAATACAGGTCTTGTTATGTTACACTAACTATCAGATCTGACAACAAAAGAATATGGTAAACGACCCATTGGTTGGCAGCAGAGATCTGTTTCATCTACATCATAGGGATAAGAGGGGGCCTACTTTTGGATAAATTTCTTCTTCTGCTTTGGCGTTGAGTTTCCCGTTTCACCAAGGTGCAGTGGAGTCTCGGGAGTATTGGAGCAAGGGGGAGTTTTCAAGCCAGGCATTATTTCGCAAAAATAATCGGTGATAGTCCTTTGTTTCTGTTTTGACAAGTGGATGGTGGTGTAAAAATATTTACAGCTGAGGAATCTAGGGAATAGGGTTCCTCGATTCACAAAAGACTTCCTTTAAAATGGACCACCAAAAATTAAACATTTATTGAGAGTGAGATTGTATGTTAGCATGGTAAATTGACCATCATGAAAATAAATATGACTTGGTATATTCCACACTTTTATTGCAAAACCGACCGCTGTTTCAATGGCTAGAGCATCATTATCAATGCAACATATAGGGGTACACTATGTGTTGCCTTGGTAATGATGCTCTAGCTGTCAAAAACTGCGGTCGGTCTTGCAATAAAAGTGTGGAATACACCAAGTCATTTTCATGATGTTTCAATTCCACAAAGTTATGCCTGAGGGTATTTCTTAAATTGACCATTTTTAATGTGGAATAGAGTGGACTTCATTAGAGGAACTTTGTTAAAAGTTGCTCGGTATATGTGGGCTTGACTGTATTCATGTGGTATCTTGCATTGCATTATAACATTTTTTACCATCAAGTGTAGCCTGTCAACTTTGATCAATGTGGAATATTATTCTGATGATATGCATTATGATTTTGTTATTTATAACATATGTTCAAATTGATTATTTTATTTTTGACTTTCCATTTCTTGTGAGTAACATGCCTCTGAAAAAGAGAGAAGGGTTAAGTGGAGCATTGTATATAATGCATTTTGAAGACTGGGATGCAGTTGGAAACTGCTTCCGTTAATATACACAGTGTGTCCCAGTTCCGTTAAGACTGCTTGTTTGAAATTCCACACTGCAATGCTATCTGGTGGTGAATAGTGGCGTTGCAATCCTTGAAGTTTCATTTACAGCCGTGTAGAAGTTCAAAGTGCTAGTATCGCTACAGCATGTGTTCTGGCCGTGAATGTAACAGTATGTGTCTGACGCTCGTCGGAAAATGGCAGTGGAGCAGCGATGCAACTTCAAGTTTTGTGTTAAGTTAGGCAAATCTGATACTGATTTCTACTAAAGAGATACCGATTTCACAAAATCAATTGTAACAGGAGTCAAAACATTGTGTTTCCAGTATGAGCCTCTTGCAAAGCGTGCAAGAGGCTCAGAGTGCGTGCGTGCGTGCGTGCGTGCGACAGAGTGCAGCGTGGTTGAGCCCACAGAAGCCGAAACCAAAGAAAGTGTGCATGCAGAAGAGTCATGTGAAGGCAATGCTAACAGCTTTCTTCTATTCCAAAGGAAACATTGACAAGGAGTTAGTACCAGAAGGGCACGCCGTCAATTCTGAGTATTGTCTCAGCATCCTCCAACGTTTGTGGGTGAGAATTCATTGAATTCGACCCAAGTACCGAAAGGCAGGTTCCAGGTCGCTCCTCCAAGACACAAAGCGAAGATTGTATGCGAGTTTTTGTCCAGAAAAGGGATCACAGTCTTGGATCACCCACCATATTCGCCAGATTTGGCCCCAGCAGACTTCTTGTTGTTCCCCAAATTGAAGTTGGCGATCAAAGGACACCGTTACAATGTCATTAAGGACATCCAAGAAATTATTACAGCAGTAATAAATACAATTCCAAAAAAGGACTAGAGAGACCATTTCAAAACACTTTCAAATCAATGTCAGCATTGTATTGATTCTGAGGGAGACTATTTTGAATAAATACAGCTATTTTTTAACATATTCCATGATCTTTAATTTTTATAGCCACAGTCCTAACGGAACTGGGACACACTGTGTATTTATATATCTGACTGGGAAATGACGCAGTACAGTGATACCTTGGTTAACGATGGTAATCCGTTCCAGGGTTATCGTTGTTAACCAAAATCATCGTAATCCAAGGTGAGATTTCCCACAAGTATAATAATGGCAGTGGATTAATTCTTTCCGGCTCCTTCCCACAACCATGGTGCATGTCAAATGTGCAGATCAAATTCATTTAAATGCCATAAAAATGTGGTACATACATATCATTTAGGTATTCATTTAAATTTGCTACAAAAATGTGTCATTAATAAAATGAATAGGGCATGACTACAGTTTTTAAATGTCAATCTTCATCAAAAGGGCAATTCGGCAAGCATTACTCGTTGTGTGAGAGGTGAAATTCTTGTTCAGTTAAATTTCTTTGTCTGTGAATATTTCTGGCTATTTGTAAGTTAACTGTTAACCATGGGTATGAAGTCTTACTGCTTCTTGTGTTTACAGTGTGTTATTCATTTTGACATGAAGATTTCACTCATTTTCTCATTCCAGTTGGTAGTTATGCATGCAATTTTGCTTTACAGAAAGGAGAGGAAGAGTAATTGGCCGGTTTCAGAGAAACTTGACATACCTCCTGAAAAGAGAGCCAAGTTCATTGGTGTGGGTGGTGGGAATCTGAAGAAATTAATGGCTGAAACTGGAGTGCAGGTTGGTTTCCTGTTCTGGTCGTGCAGAGCCTACAAGTTGAGACCAAGGCCTCAATGCTTTGATTCCAGTTCTTAAGAGCACGTGTGTAGTTTTTCTCACCACAGAGCATCTGTAGGCATGTAATATTACCCTCATCTTCCAACAGACTTGGGGAAGGTTTGAGTTTTCAGCCATTGTGATCCTCTTGTGCACCTTTTCTGTTGAATCTACTGCTCTATTATGATCTCTTGCGATGGTCCCTGGGTGGCTGCTTAGCCGTGGAAACTGTGAATTGGTCATGGATTTTAATGGCTATGAAAAACAGTAATTTTTATCAAGTTCATTTTGTGCAAGGGAAAAATATTTGTGGCCATGTTGTGTTGCTCTCCTCCTGTTACCATCACTTTGATGGCTACAGCATGCACTGAGGAACGCAGTACAGTAGAGTCTTGATTTTACGTAACACCTTGGAACCCAAAAATGGGGTGTTATGTAAAATCAAATTATGTAAATCAAGATATTAGTGGATTTTGAAAAATATGCTAAGATTTCACAACGTATGAGAACACGATGACATTGAAACTATTTTCACTACAAAGAGATCATTATTGCATACATATTAAACTGTAAAAAGTAAAACTATTTTAATTATGGTGGAGAGATAATTATATTTTAAATCAAAACGTGGAATAGAATTTCAGAACAGAATCATAGCTTTTTGGCTGCTCAGGCAAAATTACAGATTTAGCATTTAAACATGTGGCATTCAAGTGTGTACATAATTAGAAAATCATTCCTGTGGAAGAGTATGAATTGAACTGAGAGATAATATTTGAAATTAAGGCAGTTTAAAAAATTTATCCAAGATAATTAAATAGAAAAGTGCATCACTCAATGAAAGTTAAATAGCATTGCATAGCAAACAAATAAACCGCCTTGGCTAAATGGAAATGAAGAAAAACCTCTCTGAAAGTAAAATTTCATTTGTAGAATTATGCCTTTTTAAAATAATTTATGATGTTTTTTTGCACTTTTAACCATTCCATTTTTGATGGGATTACTTTTTCAATTTCTCTTAAATTATCTTTAAAATCATCATCAACTTCGTGAATTAATGAGAAATTATGCAAGGTATTTAATGCCTGGAGGATGTCTTCTTTTTTGGGTTAAGGGATGACCTCATCACTTTCATCTTCTTCATCGTCACTCAGTACTTCATTTAAATATCAAGTGTGTTGATGAAAAATCATGAGAGCCCACTAAAATCTCTCCGAAAAATCGCTACGCATTGCACCAATGCATAGAAATGTCGTAAACTTGTAATACTTTTTCGCACTTGGTAGAAAGCTGTCAGTTTATCCGTTTTGATGAGGAAGATTCATTATTCTCATATTAAATTGCATCTGTGAGAAGGGATAACTAATAAATCCAAGCGAATGGTAAAATTTCGTATTCCGCCATTTTGCATCAAACTTAACCGTGCTCACACGTAAATTTTTCAATTGAGGCATAAGGTCATTTTTCCATGCAAGGGAACTAATGGCATGTCCATGGGCATGTCAACATGGCTCTGCTACTAAGCGAGATACAAGCAAACAAAAAAGTGTTGGCTGTGGTAGCCCCTAAAAAGTGGCTCAACTCCTCCCCCACTAGTGGAGGCCACCTGGGTCGAAGCGAAGCTAGGCGGGGGTAGACAATTACCGATAAGGCGGAGTGATCTTCTCACGTTTCCCTCTCTTCTCTTTCTCGCTGAATGAGTCACGCCCAGATGACTTTCGTCGTGACCGGAACAAGAGACGAAGAACTGTTCTTGGGTGAGGATGAAGAACTGTTCTGTTCTTTTGCGGAAAACTGGTTTAGATGCGCCAATTATGTAGACCCGACTGAGGGATCGACCCTAAAAATGACAACTTTATCGTTTCCCACCCCACTCTTCGCCGGACCCTTCTGTGGCCTGCGGGCTGGGGTAATCTCCAATCTTTTGTGTTAGCATGGTAGATTCCTTTACTGTGTCTCCGTGGTCAAGCATTTGTTTACATACTTGGTGGATATATAACAATAACAATAAGTTAATTACGATATTTGTAGCATGCTGGGAAAATATAAGCTCAGAGTTACATTTATTAAGTTTTTTTCTGTGCATTTCCGCATTTTAAATGGAACTTTATTATAAACAAAATTGTCGAGTGTTCATTTTACAAGAAGTTTGTTAATAATAACTGTAAAGTTCCTTTTAAAATTAATAACCATTCGGTATGAACTGCTGGGCCTGTATTTTCATAGTGGGCAGCAAATATTTTTAGTAAATGATTAAACGAATAGTTGGCTGAGTGGGGATGGTACTGAGAAGAGGGTCGTTATCACCCAGTGATCGAGGAAAGGGTCCAGCTTCCCTGACTTGTGATACAAGATAGACAAGAAGTATATCTGTGCAATTTCGTCTAAGAGTGAGTTCCTTATGGAGGAATACAAGGATATGCTCAAGGTACTAATGACAAGGGAGAGAGGTCTAAGTGCCTCAGGGCCTCCTTGGACGAACTCCACCTCAGCAACAATCTAATGTAATGACAAGGGAAGCATTTATCATTGCAAGGCTCCGTAACAAAAGGGTACTTAAAAACAGCACAGGTAGCATCTACGATAACATCAGTTGTAATTATCATTTATTAAACACCGTAATTTCTTTGTCTTCAATTGCACTGTGTTCGCTATCATTTTTATATTCCTTGGTTCTTCAATTCAATTTATTTAAAATTTTGGCTAACCCAAACTGTGGATCGAATTCCGCTTAAAGCTCTAGGTTGAAAAAGTACAGACAACACAACCTAAACAGACCTATCTACCTAGACATGGGGAAGGTAGTGAGTGAACATGTTCATACCGGAAAAATTTGTTGCCAAGCATTTAAGCAGTGCTCTCTCCGTATGCACGTGTTTTAGCAATTTCTTAGTTTAGACAAATGCTCTCTTAGTGGTGGCGTTGAAAAACTTTCGTTCGAGTGTAGTCATGCCAAAGAAACATTCTGTGCTCAAGGACTCAATATTGGAGTTATTAAGTAGTGTGATAGTGAGGATGAAGACATTTATTTGGACTGAGATGAGAAGACTTTGGATAGTGAGCCAGAGACTTCGACTGCTGAAGCAACTGGTACACTGCATCCCTCAGTTTCAACCTTCCAAGTGTTAATGTTTCGTTGGATGAGTTCACGTTCTTTCTTCAGTCAAGGGTCATTGGCTCCGATCTAACACTTAGCTCAGTCTGTGAAAAATAGTTAGAATGCCCGTATTTTACGTTGGACGTATCGCATAGATAAGCAATCGCCTGAATTCAGCGAGTGTATGTTGTTTTCTCAGTTCCATCTTTAGTTTTCTATTTACTCTTATGGATTTGAACCACAAATTGAGTGGTAAGATAATTATTGTAGAAAAGGTTGGGAAACGGGCTGATGTTGCATAAAAATTTGGAAGTGCTAGAGAGGATTGCTTGTGGGGAATTCTATGCTTCTGTTGGTCGTTTGATGGGAGCGAATGACCAGTTGACCAAAGATTGTGAGTCCATCATCAGAACATTGAAAAAAAGATGTCTCACATCTGGACAAGCGCTGAAAGTGGTACAAGTGCTAGTGTAATGTCTTCATACTTGAGCCAGTATTCTGAAATTCATTTTCAGAGCAGTCACGGCCATTGAGTGCATTCAGTCCCAAAATTTCAACATAGATGTCGGGTATCAAAGATTATGTACCTGAGAGATTATATGCATAATATTTATTTTCTCTTTTGGAAGGTATAGCCTTTCAAGCTCACTGGTCTTGATGTGTTCTTGAGGATGCCTCAATGGGCAATAGTACATAGTAAGATAGGAGAACAAAGGCACGAGATCTCAGTAACTTACATAAAATTCATAAGCTATTTCTGACTGTACAATGTGGAAAAATAGACATATTGTCACCTCTTATCAATTAATGATGAATCATCATCATCATTAAGGGTCAACAATCCTAGGATTGGTTTGACGCAGCCCTCCACTCGATTCTTCTATCGGCCAACCTCTTCATACTAATGTAGTTCCTCTCTTTCACGTCCTTTATGACCTGTTCTATGTAACTCATACGAGGCCTGCCTCTTCCATTCTTCCCGTTCACTTTTCCCTCGATGAATGTCTTCATCAGGCCATCGTGTATTAAGATGTGGCCGATTAAGTTGTCCCTTATTCTTTTTATAGTTTTCAGCAGACTTCTCTTTTCTCCCACTCTTCTTAACACTTCTTCATTTGTCACTCGGTCGATCCATTTTATCTTCATCATTCTTCGGTAGCACCATATTTCGAATGCTTCCACCCTTTTCTTCTCCGCTGCTCTCATCGTCCATGCATCACTGCCGTAAAGAAACATGCTCCAGATACACGTTTTGATGAATTGCTTCCTTACTTCCAAGCTTGTATTCCCAACTGTAAGTAGATTCTTCTTTCGATAGAATGCCCTCTTTGCCTGGGCTATTCTACTCACTATTTATTTCTTGCTTCGTCCATCGTTGGTTACTCGGCTTCCTAAGTAACAGAACTCTTTTACCTCATCAAGTTATTGTTTTCCTAGTTTGACATTGGTTTTGGCCTACTCTCTCTTGCTGCACACCAATATCTTAGTCTTCTTCTTATTTATCTTCAGCTGATAACTGGTCATTGTCCTTTCCATGGTTGTTAGCATCTTATTCAGCTCCTTCTCTGTCTCTGTTATGAGAGCTATATCATCAGTGAATCGTATCATACTGATTGTTTCTCCATGGATGTTCACTCCAGAACACTTCTCCTTGATTTCATTGATGGCTCTCTCGATGTAAACGTTAAAAATTACGGAAGACAGTGCACAGCCTTGTCTCACTCCTTTCCTTATTCTTGCTTCTTCACAGCTGGGTCCAGATTTAATCACCGCTGCTTGGTTTTTATTAATGATGAGTATGAAACAGCAAAAGGGTTTATTCTTATGAAGCTCATATTGAGCTGCAGCTTTGCTCAATAATGTTTGTAATCATTGCTGAGCAATGCTCAATAATGTTTACAAACTTTCTTCAATTATGAGTCATGACTAGAGGTGACTACTTCTGCTGCAATATTTGTGGTGAAATGAAAAACATTTTGCTATAATATCTTTAAAAAAATTTGGAATTATGACACTGTATAGTTTGTACATACACAAATATTTATGTAATGTTAAACAAAATATCAACCTATGCAAAACTAGAAATAGTGTCCATTATCATGACAGCAAAAGGATGGAGAAACTTGTTATACCTCAGTGCAGATTATCGAAAACTAAAAGTGTATTCAATGTGATCAAACTGAAATTTTTCAACATGTTACCTCGAGAGGCCAGAAATGTAGGGAAATTTAAACGTGTCTTGCACTGTTGGCTATTATCAAAAGCATTTTACTCTATTGATGATTTTTTAACTTGTAAACTTGATATTGTTTTTGATTTAGGGCTTTTGAAATGTGGGTGTGGAGAAGGATGGAGAAAGTAAAGTGGGTCGAAAGGAAGACGAAGGACGAAGTGCTAGAATTGGTAGGAGAGGAAAGAAATTTGATAGATGAAATTAGTAGAAGGCAGAAGGTGTGGATGGAAAAGGTAATAAAAGGGGATGGAGTTTTGAAGGAAGTGATTGAGGGAAGAGTGTTGGGTAAGCGGGGAAGAGGGAGAAGAAGAACGGGTAGCTTGGATGGAATGATGGGAGGTAAGGAGGGGCTGAAGAGGGACATCGTGTGAAATTAAGGGGGTGGGAAGAATTAAATGTCCATTTAAACCTACCTTCACCGGTAGAATACTTATAATAATACACTTTGATGAAGACAAAGGCATATACCTTGCTGAACGTCCTATAAATATTATTATTAATTTTTGAAACTGGCGACTTTCTATTATAAACCACGCAGTGAAACCTATCAAAGACAAAAAGTATCTCCTGTCACCTCGTTGCACACGTGATGCAGTTCATCCACATGCCAAATATATGCACACAATGGTGTACGGTGCAATATTTGAGGTATTCCATTGTTTTCTTTTGGCATAATTATTCAAGATCTCGAATATCAAATACTTTCTAAGATTTGAGGTGTTAGAGTTTTCACTGGCTGCATTCACACATCTCCAATAAATGTCTGTCGTATGCATCAGACACAACAGTTAATCAGAAGAGACATGCCTTTAACCGGTTCTGGCAAAATCCAGTTAGCTGCTTGTTTTTGCTTCTGAGTGCAAGCTTGGCAATTTTCACCAAAACTTACTATGGTTTCCTAAGTTTACTAGTAACCAATTTGCCAAGGAGGATGTTGCCTGTGTGCTAAAACCAGTGGTGCCATTATAAATTTTGGTGAAAAAGCAAAGTTTGCCTGGGTGGCGATCGTCAGGGAAAACCGGGAAAACCTGGAATTGTCAGGGAAAATTGGAAATCTGGAAAAGTCAGGGAAAAGTCAGGGAATTCTCTTAACAGTCAGGGAGAAACTGGGATAGGGAATTCTCGTTATTTTTCTACCATGACATTTATCAGGCAGTCTTTCCCGCCATTTATTTCATCAACTAAAACGAATGTCCATCGCCGAAGTGCATAGAAAAAGCCCCGTCAATTCGTTGAACATTCAGTTGTGAATATTAGTTATTTAGCTGTGAATCAGTCTTACGATGTATCCCTTTTGTATATCCTTAATGCAATATTTGCCCAGTAGTGTTATAATTCATGATCACCGTATATTCTGTGCATCACAAAGAATCCGAGGCTATGTTGTTCGGAAGATTTTACATCACAACTTCCGAGACTCAGGTCGAGAGGTAGTTGCAAAACACTAGCTTGTAGTAAATACGTGCTACGTACAAATACGTACAAATATTTTTACATTTTTGGTTCCCTCTTACAATCAAGGGGTTATGACCACGTTAATCAAATTGTTATTCTCTTCTAAACATCAATCGTGCCATCCGATTTTGATCCAGTCTAACAACTTGGGCTTGGTTTGTACTTTTCGCGCAACCTGTGCCAGAGTCCGCCAATAAATTTGCCGTTAACTTTCCCTTGGATGCCTTTTAGGTAATCTTTAACTTCCCAGAACTACCACGACACGCTACCTCTTCCTTGAAGAATTAGACATTGTGATTATGTAATTTTAACGAAGGGAACATACACCACCACGGAAATGCAATACACGGCCGCGTATCGTGTTAAAAGTGTGTATAATTTGTGTGAGGGCTTAACCTTTGAAGGTTTAATGTGTATTTTCATGTAAATGTATTGATTTCAGCTTTTAACATTTTCTGTTTTGACGAAAATTTAATTCAGCAGAAATAAAATATTCCGATAATAGCAGACCTTTTGGCGATCGATCAGGGAAATTGGTAAGACCATCAGGGAAAAGTCAGGGAAAGGTCAGGGAATTTGAAAATTGGATATCAGTAGCCATATGCTGTTTGCGTTTATTCAGTGAAGACGGAGGAGTTTGTAATATTCCTCCAAGTTGAATGTGTACTTGTACTATGACTATGTACAAAGAAAACCAGGTTACATAAATTAAATAGAATAACAAAAATGAATAAAGTAAATAGTATTTTGAATCTTCAAGGACATCATGCATAAGTGCAATGCATATTCTATCACAATTCCCTTTCATTTGTGCATTTTATGTTGTAATGACAAACCCCCAAAGTGACTACTGACTGTCAAAAATCAGGCCATTTTTCATTCTCACTGCAAAAACATGCCTCAATGTAATTATTTAAAAAAATCATTTTCTGCATTAAACATAAGACTAAATTATCTATATGCTGATACGATCTGTATGAATATATATTCTTCCATTTTTAAGGCCCTCTTTCGTGATAGTCAAGGTGACAGTTTGATGCTTGTGTCACCTTCTCCTCTTTCAGGTGAATCAGGTGGAGGATGGATCGTTTACCATGTTTGCTCCAAATAACGACGCGAAGAATGAGGCGCAGGAAATGATTGATGATTGGTTGAGTGCAGAGAGGGAGCCGACTCTGGAATTTGGCGCTGTGTACACGGCTAAAATTGTGGAGGTCAGGGAAATAGGGGTGATGGTCACTCTGTATCCAGGGATGATGCCTGCCCTCCTGCACAACTCGCAGCTCGACCAGAGAAAGGTATTCTTTGTGCATTGCGTGTTTGTGTCATATTGGTGTGGGTGGAGTACTCATGGGAAAGGATTGCAGATATCAAAGTCTGCTCTTTCTTATGCAACAATGGGGAACATGCACTATTTTTTATAACCCTTTGAATGTGAAGTTTATTTGCTAAAATGTGCTTGCGGAAAATTTTGCTGAAGAATTAAGTTGTATAACAGAGATATTACTCTTTGAAAATTGTATCTTTTCGGCAACTTAAAACCACTAAGTCATCGCATGACGTCACGGCACGGTATCACCATGGGCATTGTTTATCTGTTTATGCGTGGAGGTAAGTTGTTAAATGAATACTTGGTGATAACGTATTTATTTATCTCATTTGTTTATTGCAATAAACGATTGTATTTCAATTTTTTATTTACGTAGAATGGATGGTAACGAGCAAATCATCCATTAACTGTATAATGCCCATTTAGTGCCCAAGAATTTCTACTACGTCTTTGCAATTGCTGGTTTTTTTTTTAGAAGAACGCCGCCATTAGGGAGTCAACCAAAGGATATTGTCGGAATGTGCTTTTTTAAGTATTTTTTCAGTCATCGTTTCTTTCGAGAAACAGCTAAAAACCTCAAAACAATATATTCATTTTGTTTTCTTTTAATGTAAATGTCTATCTCCGTAGCAATATGGAACCTATACCGTGCAGTGACGTCAAAAGGCGTTTCAGGTCACGTGACTTTCGTCAATTTCCGGGAACATTTTAATATCATTTAATAATCTTTGTGGTGGGCATAGAAAAATTTGGCTTATATATTTAAATTGGTGAGAAAATTTCACATAAAGTACATCATTAACCTTCAAGAAACAAATTTCATGCATATTCCCCATTTTTGTACGCAGCAGTGATAAGTTGTAGTACAGTTAAAAATAGTATATGTCAAAAGTATGTTGTGAAAACTTGTTACAATTAGGTGTTATGACCCAAAAGGACTCTAAATTAAAATATTGCCCATAGATGAAGCCAGCTACTGTCAAATGGATCAATTTCAAGTGTTGTACGTTCGTTGTGAGTCAGTATGTCAAGTGGCTTCATTGCAAGCGGTGGTGTCCATTGTTGGCAAACATATTTGCATTGTCGTGCCTGCTTGTGTTTATGATTTTATAGTGATTGATTTGAAAGAACAGCTCATGTGTCTACTACTTTGTGTTAAATTGAGGAGGACTGCTGTAGAAAAGCACAATGTCTCACAAATCAATAATCTCGTACATTATAAAATTAACTCACAAAAATGTTCTACATTGATAAATATAGAGTGAAAGAAAATATGAAAACAAATTTAGGGGAGACAATGAAGTGGAACACCATTTTTCCATTCTGACACTTAAGTGTTTAGCGTTTTTGGGCCATGGTGTCTATCTTGGAAATGCTGTAAACTCAAAGATGTGCGAGGGAGCTTTCGGCTGCACGGGAAACAAAAGAAGATCAAATACATATTCGTAACCACTAATGCTGCAGTATTTACACCAATATTAACAATAAATTAATCGAATGGTGATTTATAACCTGCAGTTGATACGTAACACTTCATATTAATTGCATTGATAACAGATCGCAAGCTATGGCAGAGGTTGGCCACTTTTGGTGTTTCTGTGTCGGTGACGGAAACTCTCACAATGGCAGGGGCCAACACCAAAAGGGTCTCGTAAAAACTGTATTTTTTTACATGGCAATCATAGGGTCAATTGACGGTGCCCCTGCAATCTCTCGTAACGGCGGGGGTCTCCCAATAGGCCATACTCGTACTACCACGGTTCCACTGTTTGTTCATTTTGAAGCAAGTATGCCATCCCCAACCAGTAGGATATGCCAAGTTTATTGGACAGAATTTGTAAAATATGGTTGTGGTGCCACGTTTTAAAGGAAGTGAAAGTGAGAAAAGTTATTCACGCATGAAAAAATCTATGGGAGTGAAGAAATTCTAGTCAAAGGAAGAAAAAACTGTAATAGATCACTGAAATGTGTTTCATACCATAATGCAAGAATGGCATATCGACATGTTAAGATCATTTCCAAGTCATTCATTTTCCAGATTATGCATGCATGAAATATTTTTATTCACTGCTGTAAAGATTCAACCACTTGTACGGAAATTTTATCACAAGTTTGCTTGGCACATGGTTTTTTGCAAGACCTCTTTTCCTTCCATTTCACCAAGCAAAAATGACGATTTTCCTCGCTGGCTCAAGGCCAATGTGTATTTCACGCAATACGCATGGTTTTGCAGCCTCTGATGTCTCCTTTCTCTGCTCTCCCTCCATTCCCATGCATCACTTTTCCCAAACACTGTCCTGTTCTGAATGGCGCCAATTACTGTAGTTGGTAATGGCTAGTAACAACAACAACAGTGAAAGCATTAACATTGCCATTACACAGCACGCGAGTGTGTTGAAATTGCCAGGGGAAAAGGTTTCCCGAACCGGGAATTGAACCACGGTCTATTGGCATGCCGGGCCAATGCTCAAAACACCAAGCCACCCAGGATCCCAACACCAAAGGCAACGGGGTCTTTTACCATATTTTTTTAAATTACCGAATATGATAGAGTTTGTAAAATAAAAAGACCCATATTTTTCCGTTTTTTGATCCGTCAATTATTTCTTGAGTTATGAGCGGCGAAAAACTGATGTTTTTAAACCATTCGGAAAAGTGGGCGCAACCTCTGATGTATATCGACTTTGTCCAATCACAACTGATCCAGCGAAGCTACTTTGCCTTATCGCAAATGGAGGGGCACAGCTGACTCTGCCAACCAGAGAGGTTGCGACAGGATCTGTGCGAGCAGACCTTCCGAGAACCCCCCTCCACTCCCTTTCCTTCCCCTAAAAGCTATCAAGGACGGGAGGAAAGTGACGTCAATGGTATCACAGCAGCTTTTTCGGTGGGCGTCACCTTTTGCTTATTTTAATTTTGGATTTATGAGTGAATGGTTGTGGTCAGAAGATTAATTTTTTCACTAAAATTCTTTTTTCGTTTCCATCTGACGATTTCGTGTGCAAAATTCTGATTTCGGTTGCGAGTAAACGCCCCCATTAAGAGGAGGATCTTTAGGAGCTAGTTCTCATTTGCACTTTTTAAATACGGTCCATCAAGGATGGCACGCTTAAGACAGAGTAGGGGAGATGGAATGCAAAACCCTTGGAAATCCCAGTTTACTAGAAACCCATGTGTTAATTTTAAGTTCATTTGAAAAAGCTCTGAAATAGCAGGATGACATAGGGGGTACATAGATTACATTGCGAGGCATAGGAAATATTCGCCTCCTGAACTTAACAATTGTATCCCAGTGCCTCTGAAGCTCTAGTGAATATGTATTAATAATTGGCTGTGAAAACTCTCGAAGCTCGGAAGTCTTCCCTGTCAAACCTGGAGTTAATCGTCATTTTAAAAGCTCCAGGGCATCCTGCTCATGGAGTCTTTCGCTGCTGCAAAGCATGGTGTGAATTTCAATTGATTATGGGCTAATTAGCAACACACTTAGTGAAATAAATACTAATGGCTTTATAATTAATGAACTGAATAATTAATATGAAATTAATTAAATAAAAATAAAATAAATGAATAAATTTACCTCGTATTTAAATAATAACTTGTTGATAAAGCTTTCACGGAGAGAACTGTCTGCTTGGAACCATCTAGTGGCTGAGTGGAGAGGAAAGAGTCACACATGCAATTTACTGTAATATTGTGCTGTTCACATTTTCGTGCTGTAGAATTTTTTCACGTTTTAATTAATGAGGAAAAAATACTTAATGTCATTTTAAAATCAAATGGCCTAAAATACGAATGCTGCCATGGTTGTAAACATTTGATCAAGATGATATGAAAATAATAGGAAAGTAGCTTGTTGTGTTTCAAGAAAGCTACCATAAATTATTGCAAAGGGCAAACAGCCACCACTTTAAGATATCCACTGTTGCCAAAACAACAACTGTGGTATTAAAATGTGTTTGCATCAGATTCATTGCTCAGGCATCAGATTTCTTGATTCTAGTTTGTTCACTTGTGTCTCACGTATTGTTTCGTTCTCTAGGTGAAACACCCTGAAGCCTTGGGATTGGCCGTTGGGCAGGAGTTGAAAGTGAAGTACTTTGGCCGGGATCCTGTGTCTGGTTTAATGAGGCTCTCGAGGAAAGTGCTCCAGGGGCCAGCCTCGGCTGTCGTTCGGAACTTAGGAGAGCAGTGACATGGGATTGCGTTTTTAATTGGGCGTGATTTTCAGGTGCGTCGACGTGGTGAGACCATGCTGACTCCTTTGCTAATGGTTCGTGGCAGTCCCTGGGAATCCAGACAGCAAGGAAGCTGTGAAATAATTCAGTTCTATGAATTTTGATATATTTTTATAATCAGAAAATGTTTGTAAGTGGTGGAGAGTGTGAGTTACGGTGTTTATGTTCCACTCTGCTGAGGAAATCATGAAATTCTTGGGCATGGCTCACTCAATTGTTACTTCAGCCTATATTAGACTTGTAAATATGTCCACGTTCCTTGTCTAGTGTCCAAGGAATGAATTTGCAGTTGGTATTTTGGACCAACATAGAATTGATAACTGATTTTATAAACAATAAATAATGATGAATTCCTTGTAATGAAACTGTACAAACGTAATAGTTTATGTTAATACTTACCAGAAATGGTGAGATGATTGTTTTTTTTAGCTTGGATTGTGGAGCAAGTTAAGCATGTGACTACTTCTCTATTTCAGTTCAAATTGTTTTTTTTATCTACGGCCTTTTTGGTCCTTGAGATATTTTTACATCGAGTTTACATTGGAATTTATTACAGAAAAGAAGCAAGTAAATTAGGAAAGCATAAAAGTAAAATAATAAATGCAAAATATATAGATATACATACATATAAATGTATTTATTCCCAACTAATATAATTTATTAGAGCAGCATGATTAGTTATACAGGGAACTGCCTTGCATTATTAAGAAATAACTGTACACTTTGGACTAAAACACTCATTTGAAGTTTCTTATTTCTGATGGTAATGAATTCCATAGTCTAGCAACTGTCGCCATAAAAGATTTATCGAGGTGAGGGGTTGTGTGTTGGGGGATATGAATGTCGACAAAGTGATTGCTGGTTGAATGTGAATGAATATTTCTTTCCCAAATTAATCTTTCCAACAGATAAGGTGGATTACCAGAGGATGGTATTTTAAAAGGAAGACGAGTGAGATGGTACAGGTGACGTTTTTCATATTTCAACAAGTTTCAGCTTCTGGCATATTAGCCACTAATGCAATCCCATTCTTTTAGGTCAAAATTAAAGTATTTGGCAGAGTTCATGGCCGCATGCAGTTTGTTGTCATTTGAATGATGTTGATGCCGAGATCCACCTGACTCAGATACACTGGTAATAGCCTAATCCTGCCAAGAGAACAAACGCTAGCTGCTATTGTTCTATTGCAAATGAGGAACAATTTTGCCTTCAGCATTGCCTGAGCACATAATCACCAATCATTTGTGTGCATTTGTGCCAAATTTCAAGACGAAAGATCTGGTGTTTTCCCGGCGTAGAATGCTGGTGAGTACGGATGTGCGAGTAGTACTTTTTGACCTCAAGTTGAGTCATAAAGTACTCGCGAGTATCGAGTTGAGTGGTAAAGTACTCGCGAGTATCGAGTCGAGTCATAAAGTACTCGCGAGTATCGAGTCGAGTTATGAAGTACTTGCGAGTATCGAGTCGAGTTATGAAGTACTTGCGAGTATCGAGTCGAGTCATAAAGTACTCGCGAGTATCGAGTCGAGTTATGAAGTACTCGCGAGTATCGAGTCGAGTCGAGTTTGTGCATTAATGTACATGAGTGAAGAGACCCAGTTTTTACTTAAGTCATCGCAATTAAAGTTAGCCAGCAATCCGACTATCAAATCAGCAGGTCTACCTACCTAATGCATATTTAAAAAAACAGTGAAATTAATATGGCACGTAGCGCATGCCAAAAGACCTAATGGAAATTTTCCGGTAGCTGTCGAAATAAGAAAATTACCTTCATTCCTAGGATTACTCAAAAATATGTAAATTAGCTTGCAGTATGGTACCTAGAGTGTACTTAGGCATAATATGAGGCCTACAATGAGTGACATGTCCTATTAACTTGTAATGAAAGTAAGCCAGGAAGCAAAATATTTTTTCTTGAGGAATACATAAGCCAAATTAGAAGAGCATTCCTTGTATTTCGCATTCCTATGTGTTTCTTTTCAGAGCTAAACGCTTTCTCAGTGATGTCGTGTATGCCGGGGTTAGTCCAACAGTGCAGTAAATTTCATACAAAATGCCTTGTTTGTGCAGTAAATATTTGATAAGCTCGCACCTCAAATTTATGATTGGCCGTTAATTACATAATTAGTTTTTTAAAATATAATTTTCTTCCTCTTCCAATTATTGACACCATCTCTTCAAAATCTATGATTTCTGCCTAAAGATGATAGAACTTAGAATCGTAAAAAGGACCTGGGTCAATCACCCAATCATTTGTGCGATGCATGAACACCCAATATCGGCATGGGTTATTTCTGATATCCATTAACGCAAGTTAATAATGTTTGAGCAATGAATTTTCATTCACGGGTGAATGTGAGCAGGTACATATATGAATTTTGTATGGAGTCCTGTGGATTAAAGTTTTCGATTCCTAAGGAAATATATTTGAACAAAAATTTATTATAGATAAGATATGACTTGGAACTTGGCAATTAATGATGTAATTAATAATCCTAAATAGGAAATAAAAAAATTGAATAGTAAAACTTATAAGTTTTATGCGATACCTATATCATCCGTAATGCCCTTAATAGGATGCCTACCTTCCGTTACAAAATTTCCTTCACCCGTGAGTTTGAAGACCAATATCTCCAAGTTGGCTAATGCGATTTCAAGTTAAAGTATATAAAAATTAAAGCTTTTTTATTTCTACGTTTACTGGTAGTATTAAAATATTTTTACAATTTTTTTACTGAAGTACGTGTTTAGGAACGAATTTTTTTGGTACTGGATGGATCCATCGAATTGGGGCATCGTAAGAACAACACAGATCGAGATATCAAACTTTTCTTTTCACATATTGTAGCTTAGGGCTTTGTTAATAGTTATACGAAGTTTCATACTATTACGTTCATCAATATTTTTGCTATTGACGAATTTGTCAGACTGCGTTATTTTCCGTCCCGCACGCTTTCCGTTCCGGAAATCACCGTTTGGACCTTTCTCTTGCACTCGAGTCATTAATATGAATCCACTTATGAAATCTCAGTAGAATTCGTTGGTTATTTGATATCGATATATATTTATTTTCAGCTATAAAAGCACGCTCAACTATCCAGAGCATGCCCGAATGAGAAAGGTAGCGCGCGTGTGGAACTTATGCTGCAAGCAGATCGCCTATCGCTGTGAATGAGTCATGAGGACTCGACAATAGCGGAAAAAAGTATCGCCTTTAAGAATGCAAGTCAGTGTCTGTTTAAGAACTAACGGTATCTTTGGAAGCATACCGTCACTATGCCTCCTCGCGCAAAGATTTTGGAGACGGAGTTGAAGATAATTTAAAATGCAATTTGTTTCTCTCGTCGAGAAGCCGAGAAATGTGGGGACAAAAGCTATTTCTATTATCGCTGATTTTATTTTTGTGAATACTGCAACTTAAAAACTTTTATTCAAGCATAGGCAAGGATATTTTTCCTGTGCATACTAGAGAAATTTTCTCGCGTGGTGTTTGGTGCGCGCGGTACCTACGGTAGCTTACAACTTGACAACCTCGAGCGACTTATCTCTCCAAAAGTCCTGTCGCGTGGAGCTCGCTTTCCGAAATAAATATATACACGTTGAAAGCATATCTAATTCTCCCAATTTGCTAAGTCATTTTACATGTGCTTAGTTTTCAAACACGAAGAATACCATCAAAATGAACTAAATCTCCGACTTCCGTAAGCTGAGATAGCCTATTTTTAAGTATTATTCGTAACGTAATTGGTAACTGAGTAATCTATTTTAAACCTTGTTTAGTCTAAGATTAAATATATGTTCCATATCTTCTGCGAAGAAAAGAGAAGTGGCTTTTCTTGTGTATCTTCAAGTGGGCGTCAAACTTGCTTCCCGGAAGTTGAATAATATCCGGCGTTTTTATCTGTCTCGGTCGAAAAAGTAATTAATATAACCAACTAAAAATATATTTTTGACATTATTAAACGTATAAAGAAACAAGATTCAGTTCGATACACTTTATTTAGAAATTGAACTACCCAATTTTATGATATAAACCTTCAAACTCAGGGGATGGAATTTTACAACGGACATTAGTTGCTTTGAGGTTGAATATAGTCTACCCCAGACTTTTTCCGCGACGATTTCGGCCAAAAAGGGGGGAAGGGGGCTATATTCGGAGGAACACGGTACATATGCGGTTTCATGCACCGTGTAACTGGTGTAACCACCGATTCATCCATTCGTTCACGCAATCGTACATGAATCCGTTCACGTAAACGTACATGAAACCATTCACGCAAATGTAAATGAACGTACGTAAGTACATGTTCGAACGTGTTAATCTATCGTGTAACCAGAGATTTACTCGATTTTGATGATAGCGCTTCCTGTCGGCAGATTTCTGAACCTACTGGCCTTGGCGGCTCCGTCGACAAAAGCTACTCGACTCGACTTTCGTAAAAATACTCGAGTCGAGTACCAACGACTTGACTCGAATTTTCGAGTACTCGCACATCCCTACTGGTGAAGTCTTCACGGGTTCTCCACCGGGTCAGGGAAACGGCTAATGCCGACGTTTCGATGGCTAACTCTGCCATCGAATCGTCTTCATTAGTCGTTTCCTTGACCCGGCGGAGAACCTGTGAAGACCTCACCAGTTTCAAGACGTTATCTTAAAAAAAGCAGTTTTGGACTTTTGTCTGGAAAATTTCGATTTGAGCCCACTGTGCGTCACCGTGAAACGTGGGTCCGAGGAAATGATGGATTCCGTGAGGGATCTACTAGCTCCAAGTTCCATTCGAAGAGTGTTGGCACCTATAGTACGACTGGTTTGGAGCCGAGTGGATGCCATAAACCAGAGACACACCGTGAAGTCTGCTGGAGCGGGGGTTTCGGACTTCAGGCCGGTGCTGGAATCGTTTCGGATGCCCCTGAACCGATCTGATGGCCACCACAAGGACAAGGCATCATTTAGGGGAGCGCGCAGGATAATGGAGCACACCTACATACAGCACAAACGGCCGCAAATTGGTCTATAGGCGGTTTAATATCCAGGTATTATCTCGTGTAAAAACAGTTTAGACACGTGTGTAAGTGGGATAAATTCAGTCTATATATGGTTGTATGTCCACCTCAGACCTGATAATACTCGTCTATGGTCAAGGGTGCAAACCAGGTATTAATTTAAACTTAATTTTACGTATTAATTACATAATTTACACAATTAATACGTTAGATAGTTAAAATGTATCTTGGGTAAACACATTAAAAAATGTTTATAACCAGGGAAGGTTTTCCAAAGAAATAAAATGGCGAGAGGTGGACTCAAACGAAGGGCGTTGACTCTCGGAATTCCCCAGGGGATACTGTACACCTGGCCCATCTTCCCTTGATGAATAATTCGTAATTTTAAGCTTTATATGATTGTAATAAAACATTTCAAACTCGTTTTTTTTTGAAGTTATAGGATTTATAAACAGAAAATGTTGGTTGATTAGTATATATATATACAGTATGTATCCGAAATTTGGCAGGCAGGTATACCTTTTCGCCAGCATCCTAGACCCGAAACTTGGACACTCCCGTCAAGGGCGGATACAGGACTTTTTCTGGGAGGGGCACATGGGTCAGGCAGGCAAAAAGTCTTCTCATATTTGGGATTAACAAACAACATACAATTACTGTACCAAATGTACTCCTTATTTTAATATAGAGGTTATTAATATGAAAATATTATTAAGTTTCATATATAATAATATTTTCTTTTATGTTTCGTGCTGAAGATCTCCAGTACTTCGTTAACGTTCATTTTTGACACAATGTCTTGATAGATGTGCATTAAAGCCAGTGCAAACGATCTCCTGTCATTATGCTGCGAAGATATGTTTTTAATCGGCGTAAGGTGGAGAAAGATCGCTCGGCAGGGCAAGCAGTCACAGGAAACGTGCACAACAATTGACACAGAATTTTAATATATGGCAGCGCCGTTGCTGTTTTGTAGGCATCTGCTGGAGACTTTGGCATTTTTTTCTATCATCTCTTGCCAAATTTTTAGCTCTCCCTTCAAAAGCTAAAACACAAGGAAGGTCCTCTTTATATACTTCAGCACCTTGCAAAACATCCTCAATATCTTCGTTACTGAAGTTATGGGACAGCAGCTTTTGCAACTCCGATTTTTTTGCAGCTGAGCGTTAGGGAACCTGGACGATATTCCCTCTAACAAATAATCTAGAAAAGGAATATATATTGTAAGACGGTAATACTCTTCAATAGACTCAGTCTGAATATTGGACATATTTTTTTGAAGGCTGGTAATTCTGCGGACCGTAATTTCTGTACCTATTTCATTTGCAAGGGCCTCAGTCATATTGAAATGTATTTTGAATGCATCCGTGCTAGTTTCACGTTGCCCTTGCAGATTGGCTGTGGTCGCATTGATAAGCTGAACTGCAGAAAGTAAATCAATTTCAATGGCTTGTAATGATCGAGGTAACGGTGGCGTGAATCCTAAAATACCAGCGAGGATTACCAAGCTTACAAAATTCGGACAACATGATAGCTTGGAGCAGCGAAAATGCAGGTGTAGCACTTCTAACCCCTTCTTCAGCCATTTTTTGCAAAATTCCAGGAAGACATGGCAAAAATGTCAAAACAGCTTCATGTCTTTCCACCCATCTGGTCTCACACATTTTTTTAATTATATTTTGTTTTTCCTTTGGCAGATGAACTTGCATTTCTTCCCTGAGGAGATTTATTCGTTGAGCTGACTCTCGAAAGAAAGTTGCTACACTTGAGATAACCCCTACGGCATTTCTTATGCTGGGTACGGTGCAGGCAGTACTGATAGCTAAGTTAAGTCGGTGGCTTGCACAATGAGTAAAAAAGGCTAACGGCTGAATGCTAGATATGCATGCCTGAACACCTTTCATTTTACCACTCATGTTGGCTCCTCCATCGTATGCTTGACCCCGGCAAAATGTCATGTCCAGGTTAATATTTTCGATCGCCTTCAAAATATGCTGAGCAATGTTTTCTCCAGTAAGTTTATCAACTTCGACAAACATGAGAAAGTCTTCTTGGATTTCATTTTTATCTACATCGAAATAGCGAATACAAATGGTCAGTTGCTCACAAACAGAAACATCTGTGGTCTCATCAATTATTATAGCAATATATTTGGCCTTTTTAATGTTGTTTGCTATTTTGGTTGTGATTAATTCCCCACAGCACTCAATCAAGTGATTTTGTGTCCACTTGCTTATGTAGGAAGCGTTTTTAGCACACGTTTTTACGTGTTAATGCAGTATCTCATCTCCAGCATCGATTCGGAACTTCAACTACGCTCTGAAGTTGCCTTCTCCATCGGAACTTTCTGATTCTGAGTCACCATCATCCCTGTGACCTCTTAATGGTATGTTTTGCATTCCACATAATATAATTGTTTTTATAATGGCTATAAGTTTTTTATGATTATCTTCAACAGTTTTCATTTCCTGGGATCTCATTTGGACTGCAACGTCCATTGATTTTCCCTCATTTAAAATTAAAACAATTTGAGATGTTACCATGTTCGCCTGGTGATATTTCGTGCTCTCGTGGTGTCTTGATCGTTTCGATGGCCTTTTTTTTTATGTTTTCAGCGGTTCCGTCACCAACTGTCCCAGTTTCACATTATTTGTACCCGCCTCACGCTGACCAAAAAGAATGCACATTTTGCACAATCCTCCACCAGCGATTTTGCTGTATTCTGGCCATTCATGTCCTTTCAACCAGCTCATTTGAAAAGACCGCTTTTTTCCCCGCACTCACCAGTGGAAACTTAAAGGTGGTTGGTTATTCAGGGGAGGCGACCGACAGCTGAGGTCATTTGCGCCATTTTTAGGATAAGTGGGTAATTGTGGGTAATGGTAGGAGTTTTTCAGGGAACGGAGGAAGGGTGGAGAGAAACCCGGCGTCAGCATTAGCCTACTCTTAACGAAAGGCGCCAAGGGGACCACGGCTTAACGTCCCATCCGACGGACGGAGTACTGAACTTGAAATTCCCTCCACTAGGCACTCAAGTGGGGACCGGTTCTCCACTGCAGAATCCGCCACTGCCGGGAATCGAACCCGGGCCCTCGGTATGGGAGGCCAGCCAGCACTCTTGCCATCACACCAACCCGATCACCTGGAAACTTAAAGTCTGTTGCAGGTTGCCAAGTATATTTCAACCACTGGTACTTACTGGATTCGCAGAGTCAGCCAGAGACGGACAATGAGTTTCACTCGCATACTCTCTGGTAAATCTATTCCTCTGTTTTGAAAATTTGCGAAATTTACGATAATTTAATTTTCCCATATTAAGTATGTACTGTGATTGAAGCTCCATAGTGCACAAAACAAAACGAACGTAATTATAACGGGACCATATTAAAAATATTGTCTATTTATTAAGCGTCTGGGGGGGGAATCCGGTTCCCCCCTCTCTAAATACGCCTATGACACCCGTTGTAAGATCTTTTAAGGATAGAAAGGTTGAATTAGACATAATAGCGTATTTCCAGTTTTTTTGCGTTAAAAACCTAATTTTTAGATTATTCTGAAAACTATTTCTTTCGACATGAAATTCAAGAACTATAACCTTATGAATCTGACGTCCACTGAAGCCTTTATGAGTCCATGAATTACATACATGTTGAAGTAACATCTCTTCGTAACGTAATAATGCAGCTCATATTTAATATGCATGGTTTGCCCCATGGAAATATGGAATAACTGTAAAGGTTCATAGCTTGAAATGTACATACGCATAAGTTGTTAGAATTCACTATTGGAAAAGTTCACTCATTCATGGGGCTGACAATTACACCAGAAGAAAAAAAGACGATGAAAAAGGCGAATTTTGGAGTTGTTTCTTAAATTTGGACCAAGGGCACAAGAGTATATTTCACCCTGATGCAGGGCCGTATTCATTATACGTGTATGGTGAATACGGCCGGCGTATATATACTGTGTCCCATTGATCGTGTGTCATTTTTGACCTATAATTTTGGACACTTCCTTATCAGCCAAATGGATGGAATTTGGTACCTGACTAGAAAAAGGTTGTAAGTTTTGTTGAGTCTAAGCAAAATATTAAAATTGTGACCTTTTGACCCCATAAATAGGGTCCAACCTAAAATCCAAATTTTGCCTTTTGGTCTTTCAATGTTAAAATATCCGAACTACAAAAAAGGCAGAATTGTTTAGCTCAACTTTCGACAAATAGGTTTTTGGGCACGAAGAATACGATTGAAGTACTTTTGAGGTCGAAAATTGCAACCGTGAGGTCACAGTCAAGCTCACAGGGGTTACAAAAAATGAATCACCGCTGCAAAACATGTCGAATCATAGGTTTAAAAAGGTGCCAAGGTCAATGGTAAGGTCATTAGATCCCTCTTTTCATCCCATAACCTTCAAGGGTAACTCAGAGGTCAAAGGTCACATGGGTGGAAAAAATTGAATCGAGGCTACAAACGTGTCGAATCACAGGTTTCAAAAGGTGCCAATGTCGATGGAAAGGTCATCAGATCCCTCGTCATCCCCTGACTTTCAAGGATTACTAAGGGGTCAAAGGTCACAAGGGTCACAAAAAGTGAAATGAGGCTGTGGCCTGCAAGCCACCGCGAGGGTGTGTGGCAGAGGGTGAAGATCACCAAGCATGCACTACTAACATGCAAACTAGCAACTATAACCATAATTCATATAATATCACATTCATAACTCATATAATATCACATTCATATGAGAGATATCCTTTTTCTTATGTCAGCCGCCGTGATTGAATCTGTACGAGATGAAGTTAAGGTATATCAAATGGCCTAACAGCATCATTTGAGACACATTGGTAATTTTAATTTCCCGGATTCCAACTTTCATTCCCCTTGGACACACTCCCACTGAGCACTGTCTCTAAACTTTGGATTTCACATCGATCTTTTTTATGTCGTACCCGGGGTCCTCGCGAAAGTCACTCGAGAAGGCATGCTTTTAATGCCAATGTAGTTGTGAGTAACCTGACGCCTACTAGCAGAGTATAAATAGTCATAGATATTTGCACTCGTGTATTTCCTTTGTGAGCAAGGAAAAATCTATGTCAAGCGACCAAGTTCAGTAGCGTACGCCAAAATTGAAAAAAACATCATTTTTTAGTTTAAGAAAAAATATTTTTCTTCTAACGGGGGCGGCTACCATATGCTAGCCCCGGGCGCCAAGTAGCCTTGTTTCGCCACTGGCCAAGTTGCACGACACTGGGGGCCTCATTCTAGATTCCGCCGGGGGCCTCAGAGCTCATAAATACGTCACTTCCCCTGTGCTGTGTGGGACTTAGGTTCAGGAGACCCGGAGTTGCAGATGGTCGTGTGATTTCTCAACAGAATCACACTCCTGAAACTTGGAAACTGAAGAAAGAGACTGATAAATTTCACAATCCAGACTGAAAAAATATATTTTTTTCGGTTATTTATTATATAATTATTTTAATGTATACATTTTTGTAATTTTGGCTGATTTTTTTCGCTTTCAGCCCACAGTACGGCATGAATACTCCGGAAATAAGTTTCAGGCCTCGAATGTGTGTGGAAAAGATTGAATTAAGTTATTTGTGAGTTGAAAGGAGAAACTAAGAAGTTTATGAGAGAACACATAGGAAGTTAGTTTACGGATAGGTTGGGGGTGTAAGACTAGGAGAAAAGCGATTTAGGAAAAGGATGAAAAGTAGGTTGAAAAAGTCAATGAGAAATGAAAAGATTGTATTCATCGGAGTAAACACTTCATCATCATAAAATGCCAAAACAGCTCACAACTGTAGGCTTTATGTGCACGAAACCAACACGAAAAGCATAAGTCGAGTGCGTTCTCGGATTGGTGGAGTGCATTGTGGGAAGGACCCGAGTGAAATCGGAGTGATTCGCAACGCATGGAATCAGAGGTGACTCGCTATAAGGCCCCTTTCGCTCGGGACATCAGGACATTTCGCATTCTGTCAGTTTTCTGGAAAGGCCGCATAACTAATCGTTGCCAAGGGCGCGCAAACAATCCTCTTTGTTTATTTCCTCCCGTTGTCAGGATACGGCGTAGTTGCTCGGCAGAATTTGGGCGTTTGTCTGATGCTTCCAGGAGAGTCAATCTTCAAGGTTTTTACAAAAGTTTTAAACAAACAAGGGAGTTTGATTTTTGAACCGAGTGCCTGTACCTACCCGATCAAATAAAAAACTCTTTCTTTTTTAAGCTTTGGAAATCACTTCTTTAGTCTTACACGCAACAAACGAGAAGAAAGAGTTATCCCCACTCCTGATTTCATCACGCCTAAGTGATTGTAAAGCGCGTGGTATTTGTTGAGAAGGCTCTTGCAGTGAATTTTGACGATTCCCTCGCCTACATAACTTGAAAGATCATGAACATCGCTGACACTGCAGTTGGTATCATCAAGAAAGAAGTGAAGTACCTACCGAGATTATGTTTATTATACCATTATTATGCTTACTATACCATTATGCTGAGATTATGTTTAGTACGAGTTTAATGGTACAACTAGGATGAGATGTATGCACTATCATGTGGGCGGATAGGCCACGCCCACGTTACAGGTTGAAGCTATTGGCCACCATAGCCAGCGCCCTCTCTCCATATACTGCCGCTGTGTTTGTTTACATGATGGCGAATTGGTCAAATTAATGGCATGCATTTCCCTCTGCACTTTTTGTGGTATATATACGACCGTGGTAAATACGGCGTTGAACGTAAATACCACTTGGATACGTCGTCCGGAGCTACGTTATTGTTTGTCACGACACGTGGCAATATCTCAAAATTACCCATTACTCCTGGGAGAATCAAATTATTGTGATAATGGTATATGCCATCGTGTTTAGCGGAAGGTTAGCCGCTTCTATTAGATCCGCGCAATGGGGAAGATGATCTTCATCCCCTGCCACACACCCTCGCGGTGGCTTTTTGGGTATCGCGTGGATGTATATGAGTCTAAGTCACTGTTTAACACCTGAAAACTCATTTCTTATCAACGGAACCTAGCGAAAAGGGCTAAAATTGTAGAGAACGACGAGTACTAAATTTCCGTTTTATTAGTTGACAGTTGAATTCAAACTATTTGTGTGGTAATGCGGAATGAAACATGATTCTCGTGTAGGTATTGTTGATGTACATGATAAGAAATTTTCTCTCAAATTTAAATATGTAAGCCAAACTTTTTTATATCAACCACAAAAATTAATGCTATTAAAAATATCCAGAAAATTGACGTAAGTCACGTGACCTGAAACGCCTTCTGACTTCAATTGTTACGGGATCAGGTTATATTTAAAATAAAACGAAGAGAATATATTATTTTTAGATTTTTAACCGTTCCACCATCGAAAAAATGACTCAAAGAGGAATTAAAACAGCACAAAGTGGAGAGGTACCTGTGGTCGACTCCTCCCTAGTGGTATCTGTCTTCTTAAGGAAAAATAGCGGTTATTTTATTTCAGCAGTGATTCAAGGAGTGTTCTTATAAGATCGTCGTATATGGACGTTTTTATCGCTCGCAATCGTTTTAGTAGTAGTATTTATCGACGATAGATACTACTACTATAAGGAATTTAAATAATATAGTTTATTCCAATTGTGCAAATGAGATAAACACATGCGTCTCCGCCAAGTATACATTAATCAACTTACCTCTACGCTCAAACAGATGAACATCGCTCATAGTGATACCGTGCTGTGACGCCATGCGACTACGTCGTGTTTTTCATAAGGCGCCGAGAACGTACAATTTCTAAAGAGTTATATCTTTGCAACACAGCTTAATTTTTGCGCGTAATGTTCGCCAAGAACATTACAGATAATGAACTTCACAGTTAAATGGTTGTAAAAATAGTGGTAATGAAATTGCGTCGAGTATCGAACGAAAGTTCAATCTCGGAATAAGAAACTTAAAAATATTGAGGACAGCATCCCAAGACGAGCGAAATGATTACAAGCATAAGAAACTTTGTATAAAAATTAATTTCATACCAAGAAGTCAAAGTTCTTGAAGACATTTTTAGTGTATTAGTTTTATAAACGTTGAATGACAAATGAATATCAATAACTAATTGTTATACTTATTCACTATATTAGTCGAAAAACGCAAAATTATTTTTCACAAAACATATAAAAAGAAACCTCACAGCAATGACTTCACATTCTATTACTTCAAGAAATATTAAAAAAGCAAAAATGTGTATGTACTCTGAGAACGATTAATTGTCAATAAATTCAAATGAAAATTTGGAAAGCAGCAATTTAAAACCTTTACTACAAAAAAATGCACAAGACCAAAAAGCAAACATGAAAAGATAGGAAATTAAAAATTCTATCGCATATGGAAAAAAAATGGGACAGGTTACATTTTCATCGAGGTTTTATATCAAAATTTGAACCTATAAAATTCTTGAACATAAATAATATACTCAGATAAGCGAGGAAAAGGGCAGAAGCTTACTTTATTGCAAATAACATTGAATGTTTGTGAAAAAAGTGAACATCGACAAGTAAAAAAATAGAAAAACAAATAATTGCTATAAAAAATTTGTAAATTAACACGATCCCATGCGTGGAAATTTAGTAACAAAATATCACGTAACAATAAACAACAGAAATCGTACCACAAAAAATTAATTCAAATATGAGGTTAGGTAAAGGGGAGAGAGTATTTTATTGCAAACAACCATTGAATGTTTGTCACACAAAATGAACATTGACAAATTAAAAAAACAATGTTTAAAACAAACATTTCCATACCTACTGTAAAATCTATTGAAACACTATTGTAATACTAACTATAGTTTGTATATTTTGAATCAGACAGAATCATAAAAAAATTAACAGGAATCATTCCACAAAAAATATATTCAGATGTTATTGGTAAAACGGGGAAAGAGTAATTTATTTCAATTAATATTGGATGTTTGTGACAAAAAAGTGAACATTGACAAATACAAAATATAATTCACAATACAAATAACGTAAATTGACATGACTTCATATATATATAAATCCTGAATCAGACAATATACATTTAACCATACACAAAAGGAATCATGCCATAAATAAATAACTCAGATAGGAGCTTAGGAAAAGGGGAAAGCGTACTTTATTGCAAATAACACTGAATGTTCGTCATACAAAATGAACATTGACTAATGAACAAAGCAAATTTTAAGACAATATTGTTCAACCCAATATTTGTAAATGAACGCCATCTCATGTATGTACTAAACTTTGAATCAGTCTATAATATATAACTATAAACAATAGGAATCATGAAACATTTCATTATATACACACACTTCATAGAAATATAGCTTAAAGAATTTGCTTATTTTGGGTGTGATTAGATAACACATGCATACAAGTGGGAATGATGACAGAATTTAATCGTTGCTTACGTCGTCATGGCGATAAACATCACAGAAACCGAAAAGAAATGTAAAGGAAATTTACTATTTCCTTCGGTGTTAGACAGGAGTAAATGATGATAATTATATTATATGATTATTACTTCACATGCTGACTGCGGAAATCAGTCTGTATATCACTACGCGTAGTATTAAAATATATTTGCAAGAATACATGAACTCAAGTCATGTCACTCGATTTACGTAGAGATTGAGCATGTAAGTCAAAGAACACTCGGCACGTACAGTTAAAGAAAAAGACCAGCAGATAAATGAAGAAATAAACACATTAAAAAAATAAGAGGATTATATAATACACTATAAAGTAGAAGAGTAAACGAGAACAATAAATATTAGGCAGTAGAACATGGTCTTCGGCATTATGAAAAAAACATGAGTTAAAACAAATAATGATGTCATGAAGTTATGGATGGTAGGCGAAAGTTCTAAAGATTAAAAATATCCACTGCAAAGATAGCAAATATTTGTAATTATGGCATAGCCAGTAAAAAAATTAGTCCCTTTTCTTCAAAACGTTATAAAACGTAAAAAAATTATTTCAATGCAATGGAGTCGTTCCATTACCTTAATAGTGAATAAACGTTCATTCCAAAGAATAAAATGAAGTCACATCTAGGAAAAATTAGAGTAAAACCATTTTAAAATGCAGGAATAAAATAACCATTATAGCCACTAATCCCTGTTGTAAACTTCTAGGCGTATTTAAAATTCCAAATCGTAAGTTGTACGATAAATGGAGATTGTGTAAATACAATATATATTTGAAAAAAACATGGTTTACTTGCTCAACGCTCAATCACATTTTAAAAATGGGAAAATCAATACTCTTCACACAATTAAAATCGATAAGAAAACGCCGTCTAACGCACAGTTCTTCCTTACATAATTAAGTTCACACGGGTTTACATTCCAACTAAAGTCAAGACAAAGGAAACTTGCAAAATTACTCAGGAATTTATGGGTAAAACTTGATGACCTTAAAGCTTATGCATGCAGAAAGACAAAGTCCACTGGAGTTAATATCCGGAAACAAAAACTAGATATAAGTACGAAGAATAATCAGATGAAGACGTTATAATATTGCAAATGTAATGTTCTGAATACTTCCTCTGTAACAACATTGCAGCTGCATGTACGAATAGAGTAGGGGACGTCAGGCCTGCAATTACAAACTAGAATTCCTGACACAAAATATATAAATATACTACTCTGCCACAATCTTGTGCGAGCCTGGAGAGCACATCACAAAGATCTTGGATCACAATATTCGATAGCAAAATATACACAGAACATCTTAAATTTTTATAGCAGCAACATTATTAAGATTAGCTTGAAATGGGTAATTATTATTATTGTTGCATCATTCACACAACACACAGGCGTTATTCCATGCCGACCCAAGAGGTTACGCCCAACGGCTCGTTAACCTTTATTTAACGTGGCGTTTCCCCCTGCGTTCCCCTCCGGGCTGCGCAGAGGCCTATTCCACGCATTCACTCCCAGGGCCAGGGCAAGACGCGAGATCAAGTACGGACAATGAACTAGAAGCTAAGCACCTATGTCATTAAGCCCTATTATCCCCATCTAACGTCCACCCGCCCTCTAAACTAAATCTACTGCTTACATACCCTAGGCCTACCTATTCCATTCGCATACCTATCGGCGCTGACCCTGTTCATCATCATTCATCCACTAATCAACAAAATATCCACTCAAACATATCATTCACACATGTACCTGCAAAAGAGAACACATTAAAGGAAAACCTGTAAAAGGAAGTTGAATAAACCGTCAAAAATAAAACAAAGGAACATAGGCATAAATTCGTAAACCGGGAATATTCTAAAAATATAAATGGCATGGTAGCGCATGATGGCGCTAAGAGTGTGATTCCTACCAAAGTAAAAACACTAAGAGCCAGTGCACAAGGCAAAACCGGAGTTCAACGACCAAACCTGGATTGACCCGGGTCAAACGACCGATATGCAAACCCCTACACACTATAAGTGCCAAAAATATATAATATCTTAGACATATAAATATCACAAATGCATAGATAAATAAATGATAAAATAAAAGATATAAACGCAAGACAAGAAATAAAAACCTTTGTATTCGTCGTAGGTCGCGGTTGCTCTCTCTTCTTTCTGGTCAGCTGCAGCTGCGAAGCTATGGGAAGGGTAGGTAGAGAAAGGAACATAAAAAATATACAAGCATTTATTTACAAAAAATTCAAATCACTTGAGTCTCACTTAGTCCTCTTGATGCTCACCAATGGATATAAACGGCACTCACTTAAACAACACTGACACCACACTAACACCGCACTGACACCACTCACTATCACCAAACTGACACCACTCACTAACCTCTCGTTCCTGGTTCACACAATACACTTTCCTCTGATCTCACACACTGCACTACCTAAGGAGAGAGCGGGTTAGTGAACATAATAAATAACAAATGAAACAGAGTGAATGCCAAGCTGCTAACATTTAATGGAGATATCCAAAAGTGCATTTTACAAAAATACAAGGAATGGTTTATCAGAAACTAAGTACACCTGGATGCACATCGTAACTGACGAACCAATTCCATTAATTTTGAAATTTAACTCTAGAGCAAGCTCAACATCCACAAAAAAACGCTAAGAGCTAAATGAAATTCTCCTAGCTACACTACCGTTACGATGGACCAGAAGGGCCTTGAATTCAAAATACTCGAAACTGACTACATACCCTACCCTCTAGCAGGCCGGGGCGTTGAGGAGTTACCTAAGGAGAGAGCGGGTTAGTGAACATAATAAATAACAAATGAAATAGAGTGAATGCCAAGCTGCTAACATTTAATGGAGATATCCAAAAGTGCATTTTACAAAAATACAAGGAATGGTTTATCAGAAACTAAGTACACCTGGATGCACATCGTAACTGACGAACCAATTCCATTAATTTTGAAATTTAACTCTAGAGCAAGCTCAACATCCACAAAAAAACGCTAAGAGCTAAACGAAATTCTCCTAGATACCCTACAGTTACGATGGGCCAGAAGGGCCTTGAATTCCAAATACTGGAAACTGACTACATACCCTACCCTCTAGCAGGCCGGGGCGTTGTGGAGTTACCTAAGGAGAGAGCGGGTTAGTGACATAATAAACAACAAATGAAACAGAGTGAATGCCAAGCAGCTCACATTTAATGGAGGTATCCAAAAGTGCATTTTATAAAAATGCGAGGAATGGTCTATCAGAAACTAAGTACACCTGGATGCACATCGTAACTGACCAACCAATTCCATTAATTTTGAAATTTAACTCTAGAGCAAGCTCAACATCCACAAAAAAACGCTAAGAGCTAAACGAAATTCTCCTAGCTACCCTACCGTTACGACGGGCCAGAAGGGCCTTGAATTCAAATTACTGGAAACTGACTACATACCCTACCCTCTAGCAGGCCGGGGCGTTGAGGAGTTACCTAAGGAGAGAGCGGGTTAGTGAACATAATAAACAACAAATGAAATAGAGTGAATGCCAAGCTGCTCACATTTAATGGAGGTATCCAAAAGTGCATTTTATAAAAATGCGAGGAATGGTCACTCAGAAACTAAGTACACCTGGATGCACATCGTAACTGACCAACCAATTCCATTAATTTTGAAATTTAACTCTACAGCAAGCTCAACATCCATAAAGACATAAATTAACGCTTTCACTAACTCAACGCTAACGGATTGATACGATGGGCCATAATGGCCGGAAAAGGCTCTAAACTGACTAACTATTCCTACACTCTACTCGGCATGCAGCGTAATCCAAGGCGGCTGCGTACCTGTGAAAAAATCTGAATAGACCAGCATATAATGTAAAAACATCCATCACAAATAAAATACATTCAAACAATTAAAATGGGCACAAAAAAATATAAACAAGGAAAAACGACAAACAAAACATTCAGGACTTCACATAATATATTATACACAGTATGCAAACATATTCCTGCCTAGAGTCGACTCGCTAGACCAGGCAAGTGGCCGCTTGCCTTATGGTTGGGAGGACTAGTCCTCCCATGTCGGGGCCCCGACATAATTTACCGAGGCCTTTTACACCAAAAATCAAGCTTGATTTACCAAAATACCTTCACATTTCACCAGACCATGGTCATGTATGGAAATAGGAGCAATCGGCTCCTATGACAATAAAACCAAATAATTTTGAACACACATTTTAACCTCTCTTACACATGCCCTCTTTACCTCTTAGATCGTAGATCCTGAAACAAAAGTTAGTTTTACCCCAGCATTGCGAAGCCATGAGCAAACCAATGTTTGTCCTCCTGGTGAGGCTGCTTCCTGTTCTTCTGTCTCGGGCAGCTACGAAGATTCCTCACCCGAACCTCGACAACTTATGGGAAGTGACCTTCCAATCGTAGCTCCGCCTCAAGTCCTGCAACGGCAGAAATAAATTCAATTTAAATTAGCATGCCGTTAATAAATTATACCTCTGTACAAAATAGATAATAATATTTTTTCATATATTATATCTGTTGTCAACATCCCTATTCTTTAACTAACCCAAAGTCCAGTGTGAAGAATAAGATAGTGGATATAATTTTTTTTACCAACTTCTGTCATTGTATTTTCAGTTTGAAAGTACAGTTTTACTAAATCACATCGAGATTTAAAGGCCTCGGTAAATGATTTCGGGGCCCCGACATGGGAAGACAAGTCCTACGAACTCTAAGATGTATTGTTTATAAGTTATTTCGAAATACACTTTCTTTTAGACTCAAATTTAACGTGAATAATGCCAAAAACAAAACTAAATGTTATGAGCTCAAATGTGAGCTATTGAATCGATTCGAATTCGATCAAAGTTTGTATACTTCCACGCCTCTGCTCCTGAATATAACACTTATATCTGCAGTTCTAATTAACTCATAACCATTTTGACACTCAGAAAAACTCACATCCGTAAATGATGTTCCAACAATGGAGTTAAGTTTTTAAAAAGGCGATGATATAAAAATGCTAATCAGAATCGTATTCACAAAAACCCGCTTTAGGAACAAGAGAAATCTTGCAAAAAATATTCACAGCAAAATGGTGGTATAATACGGAGTGGCATTCCTTAAATTCCAGTTGATTTGGACTAAAATGATAATAATCAAATTCTAACCTCAGATTTAAAAAAATCGATATAGTACCACACCAGAAATAAACCTAACTGATGTATATGTGTCAACATTTACACGAAAACTTTGGATAACAAGATGCAACTGCAATGCAGCATGCAATAGATCAGATATGGTGATTTCTCAAGTAGGATTGAGTGTACATGAAGGAGAAATCAGCATACTAGCCACTGGGTGACAATGAACTCAGAATAGGGGTGGTTGGGAACGATTAAATTAAGCCCACCTACCCCGTACAAAACATTGTGTTTTGCACGGAGGCCTCTTAGGGACCCTCTTGTGTGTATTAAAACACAAATAACAATTAAATCGGGCACGAATTCAATCCCATCGGCGTCTGCTAATCTTCGTAAGGATAATGGGGCTGAAAAGCATAACAGGTCTTATTAAATCGATTTCAGTCATTCAAAACATCTTGACTGAAGATATAACATAAGTATTAAAAACCCTTGCGTATTATGCTATATTCGATCAAATAAATAAGATTAAGGGCGATAGATTGTCGTAACGATTGATTTAAAATGTCATTTTCCCCCCGTACTATAAGGGAACACAATAGGCAGCATAGGAAAGAGATAGGCAATAGGTGAAATATTGCTAGAGTAGTCTGTAGTGTATGATGCATTTATTAACACCCAACCCATATATTACTATGTATGTACTAACCATCTAGCTTCGCGTTACCCTTTCATCTAGCATGCCTCCATGTAGTAGCCTAGTTGCATGTCAATAGTGCGTGTTAGGTGACATTCACTCCATGCCACACACCCTCACGGTGGCTTGCAAGGTATTGCGTGGATGTAGATGTATTTAACGTAGGTATTCATGCATTTTATCCCGTAAATAACTTTTCAAATATAGCGGATTAGAATTTAACCAATTTAAACTACATATTAGGCGTTTGTTTGCTAACTTTCTTCCGTTTATTTGACGTTTAAAAAAGGTATATGATTATTTTTATTGGTTGTCTTACAACTTTACTGAGTGCAAAAAAAATTCATCCGTACGGATATCACAAGTAGCAAGCCTGTTATGTCTGTACCTATTGCCTAGATCTCTTCTCAAATCAGCTTACATACGTCCTCTCGTACATTCTAACTTACTTGTTTACAACGGTTGCGTATAGCGATGGTCTATCTCCCACAAACTAACCGATTTGTTTACATCGCGTATTCGCGTGTCGCGCATGGAAATCGTTATGGTGAACGAAGAGGAGTTGAATTCCAACTAGTCACATAAGCACTGATTGAAAAGTGAAGATATTTCACAAGGATTAGGAAGATTATAGGAGCAGGCGCACATGAGGGTATTGCAACAGAAATTAAGTGTTACGAAATAAAGCGATCGAGTAGCGAAAAAATCCATGTAATCTGTTCTCATTATAACATGAGTATGGACAATGTAGAAAAGCGAAATAACCTTCAAGTTCAGTTTATTTACAGACAGTAATGTAACCTCCCATATCAATTTATTTCAAGGAAAAAACAGGGATTCACTCTCTAGAAAGTGAAGATACGCGACCGCACTTTCGACTTTATTTTATTAACAGCAATCGTTTAATGTCGATTTTAAGTTAATTTCAAACAGAACGAAAGGGAAACAGACTACAAGTTCTCAAATAACGGCATTATGAATCGTGAACGTAAATCTTTGATACTGAACGAAAGTTGAAAACACTCTTAACCTGTTTTTAATTATTGACCTTGAGCTTGGTTGAAAGTTCCTGGCACTGGCGCCCAAACCCAGATTATTGCCTGGACAATCTTATTTTGATAAATTTCAGTTAAAAGGAGGTTTGATTGAGAGAAAGGTAGGTATTCTCTTTTGTGAATCGAACCACTAGTGATCTCTTCAATTCTCAGCGCTTTAATTTCTTCTTTGTGTCGTATCGAATCGTAGCCAGGAACTTTCAACCGAAATACCTCGTGAATAACTTTCCTAAACATTCCTGAAGTTTTATAACAATGGAATTTTTTAGCGAATTTTTATCATATCGGAAAAACTAAATCTATTAGGCATTTAAATATTATTTAGTTATAACATTACCACGAAGGGATTCAATAATGACTGCCCAAGTCGTACACAATATGTGAAACAATCCCAATTTACTAGGAATATAAATTTATTCCAAAGTTGGAAATAAATCACTCAAACAAATAAGTCAATCAGATGACCAAGTTCCTCGCACTCACAAGTGAAAATGGTATCTATTCCGAGTTGGAAATATAAGCAAACCGTACGTGGATAATGTATAATTCTTATGAAACATGACGAGAACTCAAAAACTCACATTTGAGCTCATTACAATATTCACCAAGAACGACACAGCTATTTGCAGTTAGGAGGTCTAAAATTTTATCTCCATCTACAATATATTTTTCACTAATAACGAAGCATCGAATAATTCCAGCAATTTTTTTCGAGACAACTAGAGTAACGATAACGATTTCGCTAGCAAATTTAGGCGAAGATATGCACATTATCCCAGTAATTAGGCTATTAAAATTGAATCATATTAATTTACAAGCGTGCAAAGTCACCGCTATTCACTAAAATTGCTGCCTCGCTCAAAACCTCGGAAAACGCCTAGAAACAGGGAATCCATCGAAAAGAATTCAGTGTGCGATAGAATTGGGTGACAGTCAGGTTTTATCGAATCGCAGAAAATGCAACTCTTCTAGAAATTCCCGGATAATCTGAAATATCACATGGTAGGTGAAAATAGATGAAGATATTTATATAAATGCCAATTATACCCAAAAACCCCTTTGCTCCTACGTAATCACTAACCAACTATCTTCATGTGACGTTATTATCTAACGTATTTACATGATGTAGCCTTCTTACATGTCAATAGTGCATGTTTGGTGATCTTCAATGCATGTTTGGTGATCTTCACCCCCTGCCACACACCCTCGCGGTGGTTTGTAGGGTATCGCGTAGATGTAGGTAAAATATTTAAGAGGAAATGAAATTGTGATTCAAGGATGAATATTGACCGAGAGATATTAATACCCTAAAAATGAATTACAATCAAAAGATTTAAGGCATGAACGCAGAAAGTGAACTGTATTCACGAAGAAGTCAAGTGAATAATGAATTGTACTCGTCCTCTATCAGCAATCAAAACATTAGGCTTTCGGAGTACATCCACGTACGGAGGCGTGGAGGGCAAGGCGTTATCAATATGAAAAAATAATTTTTAAAATACTCTGAAAAGCAATAATCCAAATGTACTCTCAAACGAAAAAAAAACTCCTTAAATACAAAATTGCAATTGCAAGTCATACGAGCCCGGGAAAATGGATTGAAATTACAAAACTCACGAGGGACTATCTTGTAACAGTCGAATCACACACGCCGTAATCTTCCAATTAAAATACTTAATGCTGCAATTAGTCATAAATTAATGGAAACATGGCGGACTCTACCTATTTAATAAAAAAAAATATTCATCATCTCGCGCGTCACGTAGCGAACAGGCAGTTCATACACCGTATCTGCCGCTCCCGAGCAAAAATATTGACGAAAATCAGTATAACTGTATCCCTTTTCTATATTCAAGTGCTATCTATCTCTCTTCCGAAGTAACAAGAAACAGTAAGATCGCTAAAAAAATATCATATAAAATGCAGCTCAAACGTCGACTATTGACTCAAAATTCGAAAATTAACGTCGTGAAACTTGGATCATTTTAAATTATCACGGACTAAAGTAACGTCTAAAACGCAATACCTACTTTCTCCCGTAACATACAGGATGAGTATTGATTGGACAATGGAAATGGGATTATAAATGAAGAACGACTACGAGGTCAATGCAATATATGTTAATTATTTAAGAAATCAGTTTGCAAAACTGGAATTATCCACAAAATCGAATTAATTCCAAGAAGGTAGAAAGTGAAGATACACGACTGCACTTTCAACTTTATTTTATTAACAGCAATCGTTGAATCTCGGTTTTAAGTTAATTTCAAACAGAACGAAAGGGAATTAGACTACAATTTCCCGAATAACGCGTGGAGATGCAGCAAGAACAATCAAGGATCGTCCGGGAAAATTCTCGGAATCGAAACAATCTTTTGAAATTTTCGGCGGGAAGTCACGGTTTAAGAAAAACAACCTGGCATCGGCCAGAAGTAAAAGAATCACAAAAAAGGCGCGAAAAACATTAGGTACGTGAAAATGAAAACACTTCTCAATGAAATATATTAGCAATTATGCGTACTTACCATCAACCCACTGAAGACCGTTTCTCAAAAGACAGTCTCTCGGATTCCCAGTTGTCCCTCGTAAAGTCCCACGTGATCGATGACGAAGATCCCGTTGTACGTCGCACGCAACTCGAATAACTTCTTCCTGTAAAAAAATTCAAACCATTAACAGACGGACCACAAATTTTGCTGCACTGCTACTGTAAATACCCATCAATCAATGGAAAAAGAATTATTCATGACATACACAAGAGTGAATTACTAAGTAAAGCAAGAATTTCAAATGTAGTTGAGTACATAGTATATATATTTCGGAATATATCTCTGCTCTTCGTGCATCTAGACAAATAGGTTACTAATTGTTTCGGATTTCCCTTTTAAGGTAACTGCAAACTCGGTGAACGTCAATAATGTGGTGTACTAGAATCATCTTATTATTAGCTCTAGAAAGAATATAATCTTACAGTAAAATGGTTCTATTCCTATATTTTAGTTCTCCAAGTCTTTTAACTGTTGACACGAGTATTTTACACCGTTTTAGCAGCATCAGAGTATCGTAAATGTAGTTCTCCACTCAAAAATAACGGCGTTATACGGTCAATTAAAAAATGAAGTAACTTCGAGTGGATTAATCTAAACACATTTTTCCATAGTATTGGTCAACGAGTAGCAGTTTTTGTTGGAACCCGTCTCATAACGATCGATTGAAAGGAGTAGGTTATCTTTTAAAAGGAGCAGGCCCACAAGAGGGTAATACAACATAAACCATGATTTACGAAATTATTTGATCGAGAAACGAAAAAATCCGTGCGTGTTACATTAATATTTGTAAAATGTTCTCATCAACATACGAGTATGTGAAATGAACACACGTGAATTTCACACGATGATGCTGATATCGGAATATCTCACTATTCTTCGTACATCCAGAAAAATAAGTCACAAATTTCCCTTTCAAAAATAACTACAAACTCAATGAACGTTAATAATGGAAACTGACTCAAAGAAAAGTTTCTTAAATTGATGCTGCAAACTCACCTGGCCTTCTGTTACCGCGTCCACACGAATACTGAAGACGTCTGATCACGCGATTGAACGTCACGGTCTGGCGTGACGTCACAGAAACCGGACCAATCACCAAATTGCAATGTGGAATTCGTCCTGATTTATAATTTCGGAAACGCTTAATTATTTTCGCAATTCAAATATTCACTTGCTTATATTGTTGCTGGATATGCATTTTGGATATTAATAATTACCTATAATGGCAACAAGATTCGTTTTCCCAAAATAGTTTACTAACAATTAATTAAGAGCGCCACCTACTATGTCCGTTAACTACTCGTTTTGGCGGGAAAAAGTGATAAAATACCCATATAGACGTTGTAATCCTCAAGTTTCTGAAAAACGTCCTATAGTGAAATGTTTAGAAAAGAAATTGTTTTAAAGCAAATATTACACCATTATGCAACGTGCAGGGATTTTATTTCGGGTCTACCAACACTTACAGTTGAATGACATCTGATACCTAATTTCAATTTTGCAACAACAACGAAATTTGCCGGCATCGTTCGCAGAATACTTAATCAACCCAAATCACATTTGGACGTGGGTAATTACATAAACATGGGAAATTGAAACAAACCCTGCAATTACTTACCTTTACGGGAACACCAAGACCTGTGTGCCGTCATTACAGCTAGGGTAGATGATTCGCTGCAGCGATTTCCAGTTAATTCTTCCCTCAGCAAGGCACTTATAACCACGAAGCACGACACGACATAACTTGGTCACTCATCCAGCGATTCATGCAACTGAAGCACTACTATTCACATTTCACTTGCGAGGTTATGTTGGAGGATGAAACACTGCTCGGTACTTGATAAACACTCTCACAATTATGCTGGATAACGTCTTCTTATGCATTAACATCTTGAGGAGTGTCGATTCACTAACAGGCTACTTTGGAGTCAGGATTTGGTGAGCAACATAATATTCACGGGGATAATTCACGTTCACGATACTTCTCTTCATGATACATCGCCAATCTTAGACTTTCTCACTCACTGAAAAACTAGCGGACACTTCTTGCAAAAGACTTAATACGAAAATCAGCTTCTTATTACATGACGGAATGGACTCCAAGCATTCTCGCAAGGATTCCACACCGCTGATCAGCTGTTCGGGATTGTGTTGTTGCCTCGTACGTAGAAAACAAGGAACTAAGACGAGGATTTGCTCCGTTCTTGAACTTGGAAGGTCGTGGGTTTCGCAATCGCTGAAATGACTCCTCCTCACTTTCGCTCTCATCGTCGAGAGCGAAGCACTTCAGAACAAAATGAAGCATAAGGAATTGAATGCCCTGAAGGCAGACCTCGTCGGAAATATTTCAGGCGACGTCAATGGAAGCGACGAATTGAGAGAAATGCAATGAGTACGTAATGAATGTATTGACTGCAATGTAATGAGTATATTTTTGTGGAAGTGTAAATACACTATTGAATAAAATGTAATGACTGATATGTAATAAGTATAATGAGTGAAATTTAAGCCTATATTACCTACTTACATGGTACATACGAATACCAATGGTCGATCGCGGGGTCACCGGACGGGTAGTAATTTTTTGTGTGAGGACTTTAAGGTAACCCAACTCACAACATGTTTTTGCATTTTTGCTTTGTTTTTTATCTTTTTTTAATTGTGAAGTTTAGTAGAATATAATTATTAATCCTTTTTATGCATGATATTTGATGCATGTTTGGTGTTAATTCACCCCCTGCCACACACCTTTGTGGTGGCTTGCAGGGTATTATGTAGATGTACTTAATTTACATATTACCCCGCAAGCCACTACTAGGGTGTGTATCAAGGGATAAACCAACACTTAAAATCAAAAGTGATTTATATTTACACTTACTTGTCATGCAGGCATGCAAAAATAGCAGTCCGTGCAGGCACTGATTACATATAACTGATGCTACTACTTTGCTATGCTGTAATGTATAATTACTTTGCGTTAAATATTAGATATTCATTCACAAGAAACGTGTAACTAAATTGTCAATCCACACCAATCAAAGTAATACTTATTGATGAGTCATTAACTTATATAACAGAAGTAACTAATGGATTATAATTCTGTAGAACATGCGTAAGAAAGTAATGTCGAAACATGAACGACACCCAATTATTCTGAATCAAAATATAGAGCACCTTTTCTAGTTACGTAATGTATCTTTGCTTTAATCCATTACTGTCCCAAATATTATTTGGTTGCTCTAGCTGGTTGGGTTAAATATTTCTACTGGAGCTATAATGATAGGGTAAAGGCTGACTCAGGAACTACCCTACTCCATTTCTCAAATTGATTCCTTTTAAATTCGGCGGTGTTAAAGATCCAGGCATTCACACACACACTGCGTAAGGACCCTCGTTTCGTTGGGTTCCCAAATTACCAGCAACTGAGAGGTAAATTGTTGTTACAATAATTATCGATATGCCAAGAACTTCTTAAACCGCAGTAATTAATTGCTTATTATTTTCTAAAGGATATCGTTGAGCAATAATTGTTGAAAATGTTGAAACATGAATACGTTAAAGTAATTACTACACACTGATGTCCTACTTCAAAATGTACAGTACCTAATCAAATTTCCTTCAGTATCATCGCTGTAAGATATTACTGTCACAGACATAATTCGAATGGTAGTTGCTTTAGACATTTAATCTGGAGCTATAATGATGATATTAAGGCTGACTCAGGAACTATCCTCTTCCATGTACATCATATAGGTACTTTATCTACATCTTCATCTACGTAATATCCTCCGAGCCACCGCGAGGGTGTGCGGCAGGGGGTGAAGATCACCAAATATGCACTATTGACATGTGACTAGGATATTTAATGGAGAAAGACCAGACAATAGGGTCACACACAGCTAGATTGTTAGTATCTACGGAATAAGAAAGGGATTAATGGTTGTTTATTACATGCACCATGCACTACAGACTACTCTAACGATATTTCACCTAATACCTTAGTAACGCTGCCTCTTAAAAGTTAGTGTGAACAATGGCATTTTAAATCTATCTCTCTAATCTTGTTAATCTCTTCAAACCTAGCATAAAACGCAGGGGTTCTAAATATATATAGCCCCGGTGGTGTATAAATTAAAGGATTATTGATCCATACTGTGTAAGCAACCTCTTTTATCGTTGGGAGATGGTGGTCATCGCCCCAAAAGGAAAGCAAGAGATACTGAGTGTCAAGGCCCCAATGTCCGAATTTTAAGGCGAGGCAAATGAGACACCAATGTCTTTCGACCTCCCTTTCCTTGAAGAAACGACTCAAATCAGGCTGGCGTTGAATAAACTCATTTCGCCGCTGCACATAAATTAAGTAAGTGGGCCGAGAGGCATTCGACAGGCAGGGGCCTAGTCTTACCGTTTTTATACAAATATGGGTTTGAAATTTTTATCGGCTTCCTGTAGTTCACATTTAATGTTTTCCCAATACTCTTTCTCTGATTTGTTGGTCAGTTCCTCTTTTATGTTGTTCCCACTGCTTTCTGAAATGCCAGCTGATGTTGAGACTCCTTAAGTTTTTCTACTTGCCATAAATTCCTCACTGCTTTCTTCAATTTCTTGAAATTTAGATGGCATTTATCATCACTAAATTATGGTCACTGTCGATGTCTGCACCCGGATAGCTTTTGCAGTTCTTCACCTGATTCCTGAATCTCTAGACTTTCTGCCCTTATAACTTGGAGAATACCAAAAATGAAGGTTAAGTTTTCCACGCAGGTTCTAAATGCCTCCGTTGCTGATGAAATCGAGCTGTGTGAGGGAACGGGAGTTGATGGCTTTCAGGGTGCTTCACCATTGTGTACAACTTTATGGTCATTTAACAGGTTGTTCGATGTCCTCAACTCCTGAAATATTATCCAGCAAGGCCTGAAGAAGCCCAATAGAGCACCAATTTTTATGCCAATGGAGCACCTATTTGGAAAATTAATATGCTGACTTTATTTCACAAACCCATTTTCCAGTCAGTTCTACCCTACGAACATTTTAATAGTCGTAGTTATCATCACATCACAAAGTTTCATTGATTTTAATCGGTAAGAATTTCTTAAGGTTCTAAAAAATGTTTATTGTGTAGTCTAATGTCATAATGCATAGAGATTAACGTACGAGTTCGATTGAATGAGATTTCGACATCAGGCGAACTGCCAAAGTTTGTAATCTTAATGTAAAAATCATTATTAATTATTGTTCCAATGTTGATAATACCGTTATAGTTAATAGTCAGCCACCTGGTCATGTTTTTCTATCCACAACAGGACCGGCGACAGGGGGGGGGCAAAGGGGGCAAATGCCCAGGGGCCCGGGCCAAAATAAATTAATTGAAAGTAAAAAATTAAAGCATGAATAAATTTAATGCCAAAAAGAATACAAAATTTTGTTGTTTAAAAAGTGAAAAAAAAACAAATGAAGGTAGAGCGTGTGTCAGTGTGCAATACAGAAGTATGACGTTAGCATTGTTGTTGTGGTCATCGAGGGTTTTGGGGTGATGGGGACGATAGAGAGAGAAGCGCGGGCCCTGTGTCGACACTCACCCTTTGCCCACCCTTTGCCGCGAACATTTGCCACTCAGCGACATGTTTTAACCTGAACGAAAAGACACCCAATCCCCCCGCCTAAAGTCTATTGTTTACTTGTTAGTGGACTGTAAATATTTATTTATTCTGCAGTAAAAGTTACAGATTAGCAGTAGCAAGCTACACATTCTAGTGTTGTGTCATTTTTTTTGTATACATGAGCTCCCATACACGGGGTTAGGGAGGGAACGGGCCCCCCCAACCTAGCCTCCCAGTAAGGATTGTAATCCCAGAGAGATTTTTCAATCCCAGGACTACGGGATCATCATCAAAAGTTAGAGAATATTTTCTGGAATTTAGTCCATCTTGTTTAATGCTGGCGATCACTATGTCTTTAACACGCGCACCGTAAGCTCATTTCCGTTTTTCTTATGACATGACATGATGACAAATTACTAATTCCAATAGAATGTATTAGTCAATGGACTCAGACGTCACAATGCAACACGTGTTGCATTTCATGTCCAAGAAAACTTACTTATTAGCGCTGCCTGTTAGCGGAAAGTTGTACGTCAATCCCGGAATCCCGGGATTCGTTTATAATAAATCCCGGGATTTCGAAATTGTCATTTCATCCGGATTCCGGGAGCGCAATCCTTAACTCCCGGTTATGATAAAAAAGGGAAACAAAAAAATATCTTATATTTAAAACTTTGTGAATATATACATATTTCAGAAATTAATTAATTCTTAAACATTATGTATAATTTATCCTTCAGAAAATTTTATATATTTGTTTCCTCGTTTTGCTTAAATACGTTCTAGGTCCATGCACGCACTGTCATGATTTTGCGTGGTTTTTGTTTATAGAAAGGAGAGGAAGGAAAATTTGAACCGATGCACAGTAGGCTGAAATGGAAAAAAATTGACAAAATTCCAAAATGTCTTTTTGGAGAGAGAATCATGAAACTCAAATACTCATTATTGATTGGCAAACACGGAATGGCATGTCATTGGTCATGTTCTGTCCCCGTTACCGAGATCCAGTGGCTCAAACATAGCCAAAATTACACCCGACTTCAGTTTTCTATGAAAATCTTCCTATTTAAGTTGAGGGTGACGCTGTGGGAGGAATTTGGTCGGATAAAAAACTAGTAGGTCTGTTAAAACCACTCTTTTACTTTACTGTGATTAACCGTGGGAGTTTTTTTCCTAAATGTACGTGATATTACGTAACAAAATGGCGTACGCTAGTTTCACACAAATATTCATTTTAAGTAGTAAATATCTGGCATGTTAAGTGCCTATCTAGTGACTCATATTAAATCAATTGTTGATGCTTTTTAAAGGTAGATCTGAAAAAAAATTGAAAGTTCGTTTGCGACGCCAATAATTACATTTGATTTTTCGTACGCGCGTCCGGAGCTTGAGACACGCGCCGGGAGCTGGAAATGACGTGACGCGAGTAAGTTTCTCAAGCCATAAGGAACATAACGCTTCTTATTCACCTTTTTTAATATGTGTACATTGCTATCTATCTCCGCCAGCTCTACACGTATAAAATCATGGGGGTATAGAAATATTAAGGTCTTAAAGTGCACGTGAAATCGCGTTCAAGGTTTCTCCTCTCAAAAGTAAACTTCTCATTCACACCCTCAAAGCCTTAAAATTCCTGTATTTTTCACATGAAACATTATTTTACGTTCCAGAGGGACACTATTCCGGACTTATTTCCGTTTATTTGCCCCTTCGCCCCAGCAGTCCAAGCCTTTGACCCTACTAGGAGGTTCATGCAGAAAGGTACATTTTGGACACCGCGGAGCTTTTGGTTGTTCATCGAGAAAATCTGTTCAAATCTTTCGTTTTCCCTGCGTTACAATATGCATATCCCTGATTTATACGTCACATTAGACTTTATTCATCTAGGAAAACTTTAGTTTCTACTTTACTTGAATTATGCACACAGGAAGGAAACAAATTATCGAAAATAGCTTAATATTGAGGCACAACAAAATATATTCCGTTCGTCAAAACCCTTAACTTACATTATTTTTACATATTCCCTGCTGTTATGTTTGATTGAGAGAATTGCAGTGAAAGCAATGCTTAGTAGAAGTGAATATTCTGCATTCGTTTTAATTAGGTGGTGATATAACTATCTCCGAAAAGATGGGAGTAATTGTGGATATGCTAATTGTGAAAAAAAGTACGTTTTATTACGACTTTTTATAAAATTTTCAAGTTCAAGTAAGTCCTAGTTTTGAATACTGTAATATGAAATTGTAGAGTGTGTTACACCGTCAAAAATTTTTCATTTTGAAATTGTTTCCCCATCCCATTCCACTGACATGTGTTTAATTTAAAAAAAAGGACAATTTATAGTAAATCAAAAGATAATGTAATAAACAGTGTGCAAGTTTCTTCTGCAGAAAAAGCTGATAATCAGGTAAGTCTTCGTTATAAAATAACCTGAAAGTTCGCAGTTCTGGTCTAAATTGAGTGAGGGGGTTTGCCGGGATTTAGGGGGCCCGGACCACTCAGTTGCCCAGGGGCCCGAAAATCCTGCCACCGGGCCTGATCCACAACATCGAAAACAACGATTATTCTTTGTGAAAAACATGGCGAAAGAGGTCGTAGTCTTCTGCAGAACCATTTCTGGGTTTATGTCTGATACGCACTGAGATGCATGGTGTTTTAAATGATTGCGAGAGTTTTGAACCACAAATGAAATTGACTCGTCAATATCAAACTCATAATAATGGCGTATATTCATTATTTAATCCATTATTTCTCGAGCAAGAAACGAGCGAATACTGAAATTAACTCTGTGAATATTTGTAAGTATCATATTTCTTCACGAAATTGAGTGTGACTCGGACAATGTCACTCTACACGCTGTAGATATATAATAATTAATGTTAATTAAATTAAACGTATAAAGTTTTGAAGAAGGAAACATTTGATCTCTTTAAGAGGATTATCAATGGAAAACATCGTATAAATGCAAAATTAGTGTATTATCCCGTAAGAGTAATCGGGGAGAACAAAGATGGCGGATAGGCCACGCCCATGTTACAGGTTGAAGCATTGGCCACCATAACTAGCGCCCTCTCCATATACCTCAATGGTTCTCGGATTGGTGGAGTGCATTGTGGGAAGGATCCGAGTGAAATCGGAGTGATTCGCAACCCATGAAATCATAACAGACTCGCTATAAGGCCCCTTTCGCTCGGGACATCAGGACATTTCGCCCTCTGTCAGTTCCTTGGAAAGCCCGCATAACTAATTGTTGCCAGGGGTGCGCAAACAATCCTCTTTGTTTATTTCATCCCGTTGCCAGGATACGGCGTAGTTGCTCGGCAGAATTTGGACGTTTGGCTGATGCTTCAAGAAGAGTCAATCTTCAACCACTTACAAAAGTTTTACACATAGAAGGGAGTTTGATTTTTGAACCGAGTGCCTGTACCTACCCGATCAAATAAAAAACTCTGTCTCTTTTTAAGATTTGGAAATCACTTCTTCAGTCTTGCACGCAACAAACGAGAAGAAAGAGTTATCCCCACTCCTGATGTTATCACGCCTAAGTGATTGTAAAAAGCGTGGTATTTGTTGAGAAGGCTTTTGCAGTGAATTTCGATGATTCCCTCGCCTGTATAACCTGAAATATCATGAACATCGCTGACACTGCAGTTCGTATCTTCAAGATAGAAGTATGGTACTGAGATTATGTTTAGTACCATTATTATGTTTATTATACCATTATGCTGAGATTATGTTTAGTACGAGTTCAATGAAACAACTAGGATGGGAATTATGTACTTTCACATGGCGGATAGACCGCGCCCACGTTACAGGTTGAAGAATTGGCCACCATAGCTAGCGCCCTCTCTCCATATACTACCGCTGTGTTTGTTTACGTGATGGTGAAGGACTATTGGTCTAAATAATGGCATGCATTTCAAAAGTATTTCCATCTGCAATTTTTGTTGATTATTGAATAGAGCACGATAATTTCATAACTGTCTCTTAAATACTTCACAGGCATGCAAGACTTTGAACTTAAAGTCAGAATATGCATGTGATCTTTAATTTAAATGCATATATTACAATATGCCGAGACTAATCCCAAGAGACAAATTATTGTGGATGGCTTTTGTGTAGTTGTCCCTCTTCTCACCTTGAGTGAAAAATAACATAGACATATGGTCCTTCAAGCGAAGATAAAGGTTTTCGGATCGAATATGTTGGCTTAATGTACTGGACTACAACAGTTATTCCACAGTTATAATACTCGCAGAAGAATATTTAAGTATGGAAAAATATGCCTGTCACCTGCCCTCGCATTCCTTAAAGGGTTGCGCGGCGGCGTCGGTTATTTGTTTTTGACGTATTTACGTCATGCAACGTAAATACTACTTCGATACGTCGTCCAGAGCTACGGTATTAACTAGATTCTCACGACAATATCTCAAAATTACCCATTACTCTTGGGAGAATCAAATTATTGTGATAATGGTATATGCCATCGTGTTTAGCGGAAGGTTAGCCGCTTCTATTAGTTCCGCGCAATGGGGAAGATGATCTTCATCCCCTGCCACGCACCCTCGCGGTGGCATACAGGGTATCGCGTAGATGTATACGAGTCAAAAATCACTGTTTAACAGCTGCAAACTCATTTCTCATCAACGGATCCAAGCGAAAAGGGCTAACATTGTGGAGAACGACGAGTTCTACATTTCCGTTTTATTAGTTGACAGTTGAATACAAACTATTTGTGTGGTAATGCGGAATGAAACATGATTCTCGTGTAGGTATTGTTGATGTACATGATAAGAAATTTTCTCTCAAATTTAAATATGTAAGCCAAACTTTTTTATACCAACCACAAAAATTAATGCTGTTATAAATTTCCAGAAAATTGACGTAAGTCACGTGACCTGAAACGCCTTCTGACGTCAGTTGCTACGGGATCAGGTTAACTTTAAAAGAAAACGAAACGAATATATTGTTTTGAGATTTTTAGCCCTTCCTCCATCGAAAAAATGAATCAAAGAGGAATTGAAACATCACAAAGCGGTGATGTGTCTGTGGTCGACTCCCTATAGGCTGTTTTCTTAAAGAAAAATAGCGGTTGCTTTATTTCAGCAGTGATTCAAGGAGTGTTCTTATAAGATCTTATATGGACGTTTTTATCGCTCGCAATCGCTTTAGTAGCAGTATTTATCGACGATAGATACTACTACTATAAGAAATCGAAATAATTTAGTTTATTCCATCGTACAAATGAGATAAACACATACGTCTCCGCCAAGTATACATTAATCAACTTACCTCTGCGCACAAACAGATGAACACCGCTCATATTGATACCGCGCCGTGACGCCATGCGACGACGTCGTGTTTTTCATAAGCTGCATAGAAAGTACAATTTCTAAAGAGTAATATCTTTGCAACACAGCTTAATGTTTGCGCGTAATTTTCGCCAAGAACATTACAGCTATGAACTTCACAGTTAAATGGTTATAAAAATAGAGCCCGTCCTAATTGCGTGGAGTAGGAAATGACGACGTGGCGATGATATCACGATGAAGCCAATATATCGAACGAAAGTTCAATCACGGAATGAAAAAAATATTGAGGAGGGCATCCCAAGACGAGCGAAATGATACCAAGAATTAGAAACTTGGTATACAAATTGATTTCATACCAAGAAGTCAAAGTTCTTGAAGAAATTTTTTAATGCATTAGTTTTATGAACGTTGAATGACAAATGAATATCAATAAAAAAGTTATACTTTTGCACTATATTAGTCGAAAAACGCTAAATCACTTTTCACAAAACATATAAAAAGAAACCTCACAACAGTGAGTTCACATTCTATTACTTCAAGCAATATTTAAAAAAGTAAAAAAATGTATGTACCTACTCTGAGAACGATCATTTTTCGATGAATTCAAATGAAAAAAATGGAAAGCAGCTATTTGAAGGCTTGACTACAAAAAAATGTATAAGACCAAATAGTAAACTTAAAAAGAAAGGAAATTAAAAATTCTATCGCATATGGAGAACAAAATGGGACAGGTTACATTTTCATCGAGGTTTTATATCAAAATTTGACCTATTAAATTCTTGAACATAAATAATATACTCAGATAAGCGAGGAAAAGGGCAGAAGCTTACTTTATTGCAAATAACATTGAATGTTTGTGAAAAAAAGTGAACTTTGACAAATAAAAAAATAACAAATAAAAAAATTCATTGCTATACAAAATTTGTAAATTAACACGATCCCACGTATGGAAATTTAGAAACACAATATCACGTAACAAGAAACAATAGGAATCATACCACAAAAATGTACTCAAAAGTAGATGTCAATTTGAGAGAACGAGCGCAAGGTCATCCTTGAAATTAATACCCCCCCACCACTCCCGTACACTTGCGTGCGTGGGGAAACGGTGACAAGGTCGTCCTTGAAATTAAATACCCCCCACCACTCCCGTCACGTACGATATTGACGCAATCTCCCTAACCATCCAGATCATTTCAGCAATCCTTACCACAGCATCACTCCTGTGTGCTCCTTATGAATCACTCAATCGCAATCTCCTTATGAATCACTCCCGTGCAAAGGCGTTATTGACGCAATCTCCTTATGAATCACCCCCGTGCACAGGCGTTATTGACGCAATATACCCCTCCCTATCCCTCTTCTCGGACGATATAAAAGCGCGTTATTTCGAAGCGCGACATCAGCATCCTTCCAAGCAGAGCGCAGAATACACTCCATGCCTAGTGAACGGACCCCGCAGCTGAGGAACTTTTCTCACATACCGCTGGTTGGACTGCTGTTAAGATCTCAATGCTCTGGAGTGCTTTACCCCTTACTGGACGGTGACTTTAGAGGAAAGAGGGGATCGTTAGCATAGGTAACATAACATTAGGAGCATAAGCATAACTCGGAAACTATCAACAGTAACAGGAAAATTTTTTCAGTTTTTTCCGTTTCACATACTGCTATACCTATGTACCAAGTTTAAAAAAAATTCATTGGTATACAAAAAAGTCATTTTTTCTGTTAAAAACATCGCGAAATCTCATTAAAACATAAACTACGACATTAAACCAGCGCATATTATACAAATAGACTTTTAAGCACCTCATACACCTAAATACCGAAGTTCAGCTAATTCCATTGATAAACCAATAAGTAGGATCAAAAATTAGTTTATTTAATTACATCTGAGTGTTTTACCTATTTTTGGACGGTGACTTTAGAGGTAAGAGCATAACATAACTCGGAAACTATCAACAGGAACTGGAAACTTTTTTCAGTTTTTTCCGTTTCACATACTGCTATACCTATGTACCAAGTTTAAAAAAAATTCATTGGTAAACAAAAAAGTCATTTTTTCTGTTAAAAACATCGCGAAATCTCATTAAAACATAAACTAACACATTAAACCAGCGTATATTATATGAATAGACTTTTTAGCACCCCCTACACCTAAATACCGAATTTCAGCTAAATTGATTGGTAAATAAAAAAGTACTACCAAAATATTTATTCATTAATTACTTTGGAATTCATAATTATACTGGGTCTATATTTTACAGAAAACCTTCTTAAGACGTCCTACATCTTCCTATTAATTTTCAGCTACATTGATTGGTAAACAAAAAAGTACTACCAAAATATTTATTCATTAATAACTTTGGAACTATTAATTGTACCTAGTCCATATTTTACAGAAAAGCCTCTTAAGGTCTCCTACATCTACGTACCAAATTTCAGCTAAATTATTTGGTAAACAAAAAAGTACTAACAAAATATTTATTCGTTAATAACTTTGGAACTATGAATTGTACCTAGTTCATATTTTACAGAAAGAGCTCTTAGGACCTGTTACATATTTGTATCAAAATTAACTATATTTTTATGCTCATCCATTGATGAGCATAAAAATATAGTTTCAAAAATTACTTTCTTTACATACTCGGAAACTATTAACTGTATCTGGTCGATATTTTAGTTAAAACCCTTGTTAGGACCTCTTTTCCTAAATAAACAATTTCAGCTAAATTAATCGAAAAACAAAAAAAACAAATAGAACTATTTTTAATAAGTAGAAGACCTCTTTAATATTTTCATTAGGGTTATTAGAACTCATCATTACAGAATTCCTTTATTTAAAAAAGCAATTGCTTTACCGAAACGTCATTTCCAACCCAACTTCTAAAGAGAGAACTTTTATTTCAACCGCGCCATTCCACTAATATTAACAACAGCGTATAAACCGTAGGTAAAGCTTGTTCTGATAATTCATTTCAAAATACGTCGTATCATCTTTGGGGAATATAGAGGAAGAATATGATGTCAGTATAAAACGCCATAGTATAAAAATAATCTTTTTCTTATCTATAGTGTTTGAACTTAAATAACACATTCAAATATTGTATTTTATTTGTTCTTTCTTTTCTAAACAGGAATAGTGAATTCCAACCTTGTCATCAACAATATCAACAATCCTCGATAAGTTTAATGCAGGTCGTTATCTTTCATCACAGGAACTTGAACGGGCAATAACAGACATCCATGTACGTGTGATCTTTAATGATGAAGTGATAAATGATATGGAAACCTACACACGGATGAAAGACACGCTAGACGAGGCAAAGGGTAGAAAATTTTGTAATTATTGCGAAGTATACTACAACAGAGATGAGGCTTTACAACACGAAAATACGAATTTGCACAGACAGAAGGTGACTAACCAACTAGGTCGAGGCTTTATTGAGGTGGAATCTGCTATCCGATCTAGACTTCAAACGTTCTGGATCACTCCAGAGGAAGATAAAGGTGGGGACGTAATTTCTTTCCTCGACGACATTAAAGAACAGGTAACCGAGAAATTACTACAACAGGTAATTGCAAAAATATCGATTAAATTTAATCTTATTTTAATTTGTAAATTTCATAAAGGTGAGAGAGAGGAATTGGATGCATCTTTCAAGACAAACAATAGACGTCTCTTATCTGTGGATAATATGGGGGAAGTATTGAACGAGGCTTTTTCAAAATTACTGAAGGAAAAATCAGAATTCCAAGCAAAGGGGTCCGGATGGAGCCTTGCTAATGTAATCGGATTAGAATTGCGCATAAATAAATATACGCCTTTTCGGGGATCGACGTATATTGAGCTGCCAGCTAAAATCAAAAACATCGAAGCTGTAATTAACGTAAAAAATCAGGATCAGTACTGTTTCAAGTATGCTGTTTGGGCAAAAAATATAAGTAGAGATCCTCAAAGGGTTTCCAAGTATAAGACGGAAACGTTTCGTATGGGTTATAATTGGAACTGTATAGAATATCCTGTAGAATTGAAAGATATTACAAAATTTGAGCGAGCAAACAATATTTCGATAAACGTTTTTGGTCTAACAGACAAAAATGAGGTTTACCCGATGAAAATTGTTGATCAAGAGTTAGAAGATCATAGAGATTTGCTTTTTGTAACAAACGACGAGACTTCACACTTTTGCTGGATTAGAAACTTGAGTAGATTGGTTGGATCACAAATTACGAAGCATAATGGGAGAATGTGCATTTGCAAACGTTGCCTCACACACTACCACGATGAGACCAAACTAGAAGAACATCAGGAGTTATGCAAAGGGGCGGGGAAACCGAGTAAAATTGTAATGCCGGACGAGAGTGATAGCATTTTAAAATTCACTCACGTTAATTATTCCCTTCGAGTACATTACGTCATATACGTTGACTTCGAATGCCTTCTCGAAAATGTGAGCACTTGTGAACCCTCTTCACATACGTCCTACACGAACGTGATACAGAAACACACACCATTTAGCTTCTGCTATATGGTAATCACACCTGACGGATGTCAAAGGCCTCAGTTATATCGAGGACCGAACGCAGCGCGTGTATTTATTGAGCGAATGAAAGAAGAGGCGGATAAAATACGTGCTTTGTATAAAGATACCGTTCCCATGAATCCCCTCACTCCCGAAGAGGAGAGCGTGTTTCAGGAGACAGTGGATTGTCATATTTGCGGGAAACAACTTAACGAGGATCGCGTGAGAGATCACGATCACTTGACAGGACGGTTTAGGGGTGCAGCGCATCAGTTTTGTAACATGCAGTATAGAATGCCGAATTTTCTTCCGGTTTTCATCCACAACCTTTCCTCCTACGATGGTCATTTCATTGTCCGCGAGCTAGATTATGACGAGAGGAGAATATTCGTAATACCAAATTCCGAGGAGAAGTACATCACATTCGCAAAGTCTATCGATGATAATTTTAACATTCGGTTTATCGATACGTATCGGTTTATGTCTGCTTCTCTGGCGTCTTTGGTCTCAAATCTGAAGACTTTTAAATACACTCAGCAAATATTCAAAGAGATGACACATTTGGTTACACGAAAGGGTGTTTATCCATACGACTACACTGATTCACTGGAACGATTAGATGAAACCTCACTTCCAGATAAGGTAAAATTCCATAATCGGCTCACAGGCGATGATATTTCAGAGGAAGATTACGCTCATGCTTCTAACGTTTGGGCATCATTCGAATGCAAAACATTGGGGGATTATAGTGATGTCTATCTTATAAGTGACGTCACACTTCTAGCCGACGTCTTCGAGAATTTCAGAGACGTTTGTTTTGACGCATACAAGCTTGACCCTGCGTGGTATTACACTGCTCCTGGGTTAGCTTTTGACGCTATGCTGAAGCATACAGAAATTGAGTTGGAACTTTTAACAGACTACGACATGCTCCTAATGTTTGAGGCAGGTATTCGCGGGGGAATATCACAATGCTGCAAAAGATATTGCGAGGCAAACAATAAATATTTGGAAAATTATGATCCCGAGGCTGAGTCTAGCTTCATTACCTATCTAGACGCGAATAACCTCTATGGTTGGGCGCTCTCCCAGCCACTCCCATATGCAAATTTTCGATGGCTCTCCGGTGATGAAATTTCAACTTTTGAGGTCGCTAACATTTCAGATGAAAACGAAAAGGGATACATTCTTGAGGTTGATCTCGAGTATCCGCAGTCTCTCCACGATAGCCATTCCGATCTACCCCTATGTCCAGAAAACAGAGTCCCACCCGGTGGAAAACATAAAAAGTTAATTACAACGCTCGAGGGCCGGACTAAATATGTTATTCATTATGTCAACCTCAAGCAGGCTCTTTCTCTTGGACTTGTTATGAAAAAGGTACATAGAGTTATTGAATTCAGTCAATCACCTTGGTTAAAACCATATATTGACTTGAACACTAATCGAAGACAATTAGCTACCAATGAATTCCAAAAAGACTTCTACAAGCTCATGAATAATTCTGTGTTTGGCAAGACAATGGAGAATGTTCGCAAAAGAATTAACATGCAATTAGTGACTGACGAAAAAAAATTGCAAAAATTAATCAATAAATCGACATTTTTGGACAGAACGATTTTCAACGAGTCTCTGGTGGCCGTTCACATGCGAAAGGCGACTATCAAAATGAACAAACCGATATACATAGGTTTCTGTGTTTTAGACCTCAGCAAGACATTAATGTATGACTTTCACTATCAGACAATGTTGCCAAAATACGGTAAGAACATCTCCCTTGCTTATAGTGATACCGATTCATTAATTTACCATATTTACACAAATGACATCAATGAGGATATATTAAGCAACCTGGATGCATTTGACACATCAAACTACCCAAAGTCTCACCCTTGCTACTCTGAGAAAAACAAAAGGGTCATTGGGAAATTTAAAGACGAATGTAATGGCAAAATTATGAGTCATTTTGTAGGTCTCAGAAGCAAACTATATTCGTTCAAAGTCGAGGGAGGAAGGGAAAAAAAGAAAGCCAAGGGTATAACGAAACCTGTGAAAGATAAATGTCTGAACTTTGACGACTACGTGCGTTGCCTTCACGAAAATTCTACAGAATTTAGAAAGATGACAGTAATTCGTAGTAAAAAACATGAATTGTACACTGTACAAATGAACAAAGTTACGCTAAACGCAAGCGATGAGAAACGATATATTTGCGAGGACGGTATCAATACACTGGCTTGGGGTCATTACAAAATTCCGCGGAAGAGAACGCATCATGAGGCGTTTGGGAATGAAGATGTTTGATACTTATAAACGTCCCTTAGACGCTACAATGAGACCAGTACCAATCATGACATTGGTCTGGAAACATCCTTTCACTTGCATCTGTGCAGGTCCGTCAGGGTGTGGAAAAACCACGTTCGTGGCGAAATTCTTGGAAAATTTACCGCACATGATCGATAGTCCAATACATGAGATTGTATGGTGTTGCAGTCGAGGAAGTGAGCCAAGAATACGTTCGAGTACACCAATTCAATTTCGAACCGAAATACCCCCTTTCGAAGAATTCTTAGGGGTGCCAACGTTGTATGTCCTAGATGATCTAATGAGTGAGGGAGCGTATAGTAAAGACGTATGCAAATTGTTCACACGAGGGAGTCATCATTTTAACATTTCCGTTTTCTTAATCACGCAAAATATATTCTATCAGAGCCCGCAAGCCAGAAATATATCCCTAAATTCCAAGTATATAGTAACATTTAAAAATCCTAGAGATCGGTTACAATTTGGGCACTTGGCTCGGCAGGTCTATCCTGAAAAATCGCAGGAATTGGAAAGAGTATATAAAGAGGTGACGCAAGAACCATTTGGTTATTTGGTCCTGGACCTCGGGCAGGACACGGACGAAAGGTTTAGATTCCGTACTAAAATATTTCCTGAAGACAGGAGCACAGTAATCTACATGCCAGTTAATGATGAAAAGATTGCAGAGCAATAATCATTTGCTCCACGTCCTAAAATCTGCCAAACCAAAGTTACGTTCAGCTATAGTAAAAGAATCAGATGCGGAGTTGATTAAAGCCATCTCCGAATGTTGTTTGAATACGCTTGAACGTAGACACAAGATAAATAATAGGCTAAAGCGAAAACTATTCAAGCACCGATATACTTTGAGAGACTTGGCTTCGCGTGGCTCAAGCATTAAAAAAAAGCGCGCGCTTCTCATACAAAAAGGAGGCTTTCTGCCAATGCTACTCGGATCCATACTGAGTGGTGTCATAGGCAGCCTCATTGGTGGAAAATGAGTCTGCATAAAATGCTCGTAGTCGACCCTGAGGCCTTTGAGCGAGGTCAAACGAAGAGGAGATTGAATGCGTTAGATGTTGAAATGAAAGCCGTCTTGATTAAAAGAGGTGTGAAGGACATAGACAAATGGCACATGTACAAGCGCGTGCTGGATAAATATCTGAATACAGTCTCTAACATTAAATCACCCATTCATATTCCGATAGTGAAATCCTTTGGTAAAAACCCGTCACATACAAGGTTAAGGGACAGTGAGGAGGAGGAGGAGACTCGTGCACTGAGGAAATCGCTTGCCGATGTGAAACGAGCGAATGCTGATTTGGATAAGACATGGGAACGTATAGAGGGAAGACTGGGCACGGTGGGAAATCTATCCAAACAGCTAAAGAGAAGAAAAAGAAAGAGATCAGAACAGGGCGAAAAAGAGAAGTCGCCAAGAGGAATGCCGAGGCGAAGCAGTCGACAAAGGAAACCGAAACGATTCGGAGACGAGTGGATTACGATGTAATCGAGAGGGTGTACAATGATCCAGAAAATTCTGCAGGTTTTTCCACTGTTGAAAAACTACACCGAGCGACTGGGATTTCGAGAAAGGCAATACGCGAATTGTTAAATTCTCAAGATGCATACACACGTCACAGACCGATTAGGAAAAAATTCCCTAGAAATCGTTACAGCGTATCATACATTGATGAATGCTGGCAATGTGATCTGAACGATATGCGACGTTTGAAAAAATTCAACAGAGGATATTGTTATATTTTGACGGTGATTGATTTATTTTCGAGGTATGCGTGGGCAAGAACGTTACGAACAAAAAGGCCAGAGGAGGTAGTGGAGGTGTTTAATGATATTTTTCGCGAAAGAAGACCGCTGAAAATTCAAAGTGATAAGGGTGGTGAATTTGTAAATAGTAAATTTAAAGAGTTTCTCTCGAAACGTGGAGTAAAGTTTTACACCACAAACAATCCAGACATAAAGGCAAGTGTCGTTGAACGTTTCAATCGCACTCCAAAATCCAAAATGTACAAGTATTTTACAAGATATTCAACGTACAATTACGTGGATATCCTATCCAAATTGGTGAAAAGCTATAATAATAGCGTGCATTCCAGCTTAGGCGTTAGGCCTGTTGAGGTGAATGAGAGAAATGCATTCTCCATTGCTAGTCGCACAATGAAACCTTTTGTTAGCAAAAAGGTTAAATTTAAAGGAGGCGATTACATCAGAATCAGCAAGGAGCGACTCCCATTTGCAAAAGGATATACGCCTAATTACACCAATGAAATATTTCAAGTGGAGGGTGTGGATCGATCGAGGGAGGTACCCACGTACAAGCTGAAAGATCTGAACGGTGAGGATATAAAGGGCAGTTTCTATGAGCAAGAGTTAGTGAGGGTTAACCTTTCCCCCGATACGGAATACAAGATTGAAAAAATTTTAAAGCGTAGGGGAAGGGCTGGTGATTTAGAGTATTTTGTAAAGTGGCAAGGATACCCAAAATCATTTAATTCTTGGATCCCCGCTTCTTCGGTGCGAAAATTATGAATGAGTTTTACATTACGTTGCCTAGTGATAGTTCCAAAACATATTTTCCTCACAACACGATCTCACATTTCCGTACGAGATTATCGCACCGTCTCGATTTGGAGAACGATAAATGGTATGTTGGTTTAGCCGAGATTTCTATTCCGTCCATAGAGAACGTTTCAAAGGATTCTCTTGCTAGCGGTGTGAGACAAGGTGCAGAAGATGATGATGATGGAGGAGAGGGTAGAGAGGAAGATGAACCAATGTCCTTAACTCCTGGACCAGTGGCTTTACCGACAACTCCAAATTCAACCCAACCGTCCCCGCAATCGGTTTCTACGATAGATGAAAGATCCCAGCCGCCCCCAACCTCACCCCGTACCCTCCACCAATCTGAACCACCGCAGTCATCGGCGGGTGAGGTGGTTGTAACGTTAGACGATGGATATCGTTTTACTATCCCAAAGGGTGAGTACGAAAGCATTGCACGTGCATTTATCGATCCATTTCTCAATCTCAATCGTACTCAGAGGCAGAAAGTTCTTAGCAGCATTTCGATTTTTGAAGCAACCTTTAGGAATGATGGCGAAGGTTTGCAATCGCGAGTTGGTAGGGTACAAATCAAAACGAGGGATGTTACTTATGTTTTACCACAGGGAACCTACGATTCTTTTAACGATTTATTCAATGCAGTTATAAGACCTTTCAAGCGCTCAAAACAAATAAGCATAGGTAATGATTTAGAATTTTTATCCAGGTTTTTGAAAGAATTGGATAAAGTTGGAGCAGCAACTGCGGAAGAGGGGAACAAAATATTCTGGAAAGTAAGAAATGAGCATTTTAGAAGGTATTCGAGGGGTAGAAGGAGTGTGGATAATTCTCCCGTTAATATTTACGTTTATACAGACATAATTAAGCCACAACTGGTGGGTGATTCTCTGAGTCGTTGTTTACGCATATTGAATGTGAAAATTGGTGGATATCAAACATTCAATCCCATTTTCTACTACCCAATCGAAAAGAATAACATCGAAAGCATTGAAATTCTTTTGACAAACAAACTAGGAGATCCAATTCCATTTCGTAGTGGGGTACAATCCTCTATAGTGGTATTTCATTTTATAAAAAAGGAGTGATATTAGTTGGTTGATCATTGAGCGTCGAGATGGCTCCTGTGACGGATCGTTATTTCGATTACTACCTAAAACAGACAGGTGGGGAGATTGGACCAATATATCGAGCATCGTATCGTGTGCAAAAGGGGCGGGGTATAGGAAGTTTTCTTGCTGGTTTGTGGCGTTTTGCCAGACCTATTTTTTACAGCGGGTTGAAGACTGTGGGTAAGGAGGCGGTTAGTGCCGGGGCGGCAGCCTTGGGCGATCTGGGAACTAAGCCAGTTAAAGAGATATTGCGGAGTAGATTAAACGAGGCGGGGCAGAACTTGAAACGGAAAGCGGAGGAGAAAATAAAAAACATGAGTGGGGGTGGGGTGAGACTGGTTAAGCGTCCGCGCTTGAATAAAATAAAAACAAGTGCCGGGGAAAAGAAAGCACATTCGCAGAGAAGGCGAAGAGGTGAGAAGGTCGTGCACAGAGATATCTTTTCCGAGTAAGTCATGGGTGAGCATATGCTGAGCTCGTTGGACTTATTCCAACCCAATCCACCCATTCAGACTAATATTTTATCAAAGCGACTAGTTTCCTATAAACCTATATCATCGTTGGATAATAGATCAGTGATTGAATTCGTGATTAAAGATTCCGGTGATGCTTACAAGGATTTGAACAGTATATTCCTCAGGCTGAGAGTGAAGGTGTGTAAGGCGGACTTGACAGATTTTACGTCTAGCGATGCAAAACAACCGGGAGTTGTGAACAATATTCTTCACTCCCTCTTTGACCAGTGTAACGTTTATTTCAATGGGACGTTGGTCACTCCCTCGGAGGATAATTATCATTATAGGAGCTATATTGAAAATGCGTTAAATTATGGAGTCGACGCTAGCAAAACGCATTTGAGGAACGTAGGGTGGGAAGTGGATACAGGGAAGGATATTAGTAAAACTACTAACGACAATGCAGGCTACGTAAAGCGAAAGTCGTGGTTCGAGAACAGTGCCGAGGTTGAGCTATATGGTAAATTACATGTGGATGTGTTCAATCAGGCACAGTTGTTGCTAGATCGAGTCGATATAGGAATCAGGTTGATGATTTCAAACCCTGCATTTCATCTAATGGGCGAAGTGGGAGGAATAATGAAAATACTAGATGCGACTCTTTACGTTCAACATTTCGACATCAACCCTTCCATATTAGTAGCACACAGTAAAATGCTGGAAAAAAATAATGCTAGATATCACTACAAACGTACGGAAATGAAATCTTTCACGATTCCTTCCGGTGGACGAACTCTGAGCATTGATAATGCAATCGTAGGTCGAATACCCAACACTATAATATTTGCTATGGTTGATAATGACTCGTACGCTGGCAGGGTTGAGAAGAATCCATTTGCTCTCTCTCACTATTCACTGGAAAATTTTTCACTCTTTGTAAACGGTGTTCAGATTCCTTCCGAGGGACTGGAATGTAATTTCAGCAGTAAAAAGTATTGGGCGCGGGCGTATGATACAATATTCTCAGGCAGTGGAATAAAGCATTATGATAGAGGTAATCAAATCACGTATGACATGTTTGGACATGGATATTTCATGCTGGTGTTCGATCTCACCCCGGATGATTCAGGAAACGAAGATTACGTTAGTCTCGGAGATCGGGGTGTGGTGCGAATAGAAGCGAAATTCGAGAAAGAATTACAAAACACCGTAACATGTTTGGTATTTGCAGAATACGATGCCTCGCTAGAAATTGATAAAAACAGGAACATTATCACAAATTATTAGTCTAGCAATGGATAGTGTACAGATTGATAGGTTATTGAATCCGCTTAAAATATTCCGCGGAGTCTACGCTTCCGATAAATTACCCCACTCTCCTAGAAATGGTATATATGTAGTGAACTTAGATCCTTCATTCATGCCCGGGTCTCATTGGGTCGCGATATATATTTTCAATGGTATAGCAGAGTATTTTGACTCTTATGGATTGGTGCCTATCGTTCCGAGTATTATACATTTTTTGAAACCTTTCGCTTGCACTTACAATCGGGTTCAGATTCAAAGTTTTCATTCTGACATTTGTGGAGAATACTGTTGTCTTTATGCAGCTAATAAGTCGTCAGGATACACCCTACAAAAATTCCTCACACAATTTCATCACACCATCCCTCATCTCAATGACTGCCGCGCTTTGAAGCTGTTTCACTTAACCTTCAACGAGTTGAGGAGTGAAAGGAGGTGTCATCCTGCGGCTCAGCATTGCTGTTCGAGAATAAATATGATGCTTCGGGGGCAGAAACGTCATTGATGAGAGAGACTCTTCGAAATGCAGATCGTCGCTTCCGTGTGCTTCTCCAAGGGTGGGGTTATAGAGCTGGCTGCAGTGGATGTCGATTCCAATCGTCTGTTTTGGGGGAGTTTCCAGAAACATGGGAAGCTTATCGCCGGTGGAAAGAAGCTGTGGTTACATGACCCGTTAAACTGTGACGAGAGTACCTTCGATCATGGCTTCATCTCGCATGCGGAGCTCCTACCCGCCTTGGAGGCCATCATTGAAGGAGCAACCTCTCTGTATGCATATAGCAAAGCCGAGTGTGAGTTCCTCTCCGACCTAACAGACCGTACCTTCATCTCCTTAAAGAAAGAACTCCATTGTCCCCCTCCCGATAAATGCTCCTTCCCCGCCTTTTCCTGTCTAAACCCGTGTCATAAGTTGCGTAACAGTACGTGCGCACTCCGAGATGCTCATTCCCTCGCTCAATGGATGCAATATAACCGCCTCAAAGCAGAAGTTGAGCCTCGCTCCAGCGACTGTTCCCCCACTTCTACTCCACCTAATCCCTCTTAAGTAAGGTAATATCCTGCCAATCATCAGTCGGTATGATATCGTCGTCGAGGAAGGAGTCTCCGCCAGTTAAAAGGAAGAGACCTGCTGGACATCCCCCCGTTCCCCCATCTTCTTCTTGTAACAAAAATAATTTACTGCTTCAAACAGTGTATTATCTGAATGGTGTAAAATCAAAAAGTGTTTGTGTGGGTTACGATCCCAGCAGAGACTTTGAACCAGTGGTGCAATTTAATCAGACAAATAAGAAAAGTGTATTTGTTTCACACAGCGAATGGACTAATGTTATCAATTTGGAAAAATCAGTGAGTAATTATCTATATATCGGTCTAAAAGATCAGCTCTCTTCGAATTGCTTGTCCTATGCAAATTACTTTGGGAAGCGTCATTTGTCTATTAAAAACATTTTATCAAAGAGCTCATTTAACCTGAATGTTGACGAATGGGAAGCTCTGTTAAAACTCTCCTATCTGATAAATCTATTCCTCCGGAGACTTTCGGACAGCCGTGATAAGGTTAGACAATTTCTCTCTACCGGGTTATCTAACGATATCACAGAACATGATCTGGAAAGGTTGGAATTAGAGATGGTACTCATGTCGAATGATGTGTCTGGTGATCAAAAGGTATAACTTGGTTGTACTTTGATTACACGTGTGTGTGTGCAAAGGGTTTCTGACCTCTGGCACGAGGTAAAATTCTGCAAGTCGGAAACTCTTGTAATCTCTTGAACCTCTGGCATCGGGCGTAAAAACCTTGTAAGTTTGAGAGATTACACCATGAGTGCCATTATCGAATTTCAAGGATTCACCAAAAATGATGGAGGATACATAGTCAAGGAATTGGCAATAATTGATGTGCAAACGAAATGTTGTAATACGTGGCTTTTCAAATCGCCAGCAAGATTGTTGTACGCGAGAGACTCGTCTTGGCTAAGAAACAACTATCATGGCCTGAATGAATACTCTGGGGATGTAGATTATTCAGAATTGGAGAGCGTATTGTTTAAATACACAAAGGAATATCAGTTTTTATTCACCAAAGGCGCTCAAAAGGCGTCGTTCTTGACTGGACTACTTCCCAAAGGAATCTGCGTGGGTAATTTGGAAATGTTTGGCTGTCCTTCATTAAAAAAACTAGTGACAAATGAGGGCTGTTTAATCCAGTCACATTCTCAAAATAATCTGCAATGTGCGAGAAAAAATTGTCACAAGCTGGTAGATTGGTGTGTAAAAAATAAAATATGTTAAAAAAATGAAATAAATTGTCAAACCTATATATACTGTGTTTTCATTTATTTATCCCCTTCCTCTTAATACTTAAGATAATTGAAACCATGAACACCTTTAACATTTTTTAATTTGTTCCAAATTCATACAAAGATGTCGTTTTAAAATATAACCATTTCATCTTCGATGGCTAATACAAACTTTATCACTCGGAGACGAGCTCCCTTGACAGCGTCAGCTGCGGGGTCCGTTCACTAGGCATGGAGTGTATTCTGCGCTCTGCTTGGAAGGATGCTGATGTCGCGCTTCGAAATAACGCGCTTTTATATCGTCCGAGAAGAGGGATAGGGAGGGGTATATTGCGTCAATAACGCCTGTGCACGGGGGTGATTCATAAGGAGATTGCGTCAATAACGCCTGTGCACGGGAGTGATTCATAAGGAGATTGCGTCAATAACGCCTTTGCACGGGAGTGATTCATAAGGAGATTGCGATTGAGTGATTCATAAGGAGCACACAGGAGTGATGCTGTGGTAAGGATTGCTGAAATGATCTGGATGGTTAGGGAGATTGCGTCAATATCGTACGTGACGGGAGTGGTGGGGGGTATTTAATTTCAAGGACGACCTTGTCACCGTTTCCCCACGCACGCAAGTGTACGGGAGTGGTGGGGGGGTATTAATTTCAAGGATGACCTTGCGCTCGTTCTCTCAAATTGACATCTACTCTCAAATATGAGCTTAGGAAAAGGGGAAAGAGTATTTTATTGCAAACAATCACTGAATGTTTGTCATACAAAATGAACATTGACAAATTAACAAAACAATGTTTAAAACAAAACATTTCCATACCTATTGTAAAATCTATTGTAACACTATTGTAACACGATCTATAGTTTGTATATTTTGAATCAGACAGAATCATAAAAAAAAAGAACAGGAATCATTCCACAAAAAATATATTCAGATGTTATTGGTAAACGGCGAAATCGTAATTTATTTCAATTAACATTGGATGTTTGTGACAAAAAAGTGAACATCGACAAATAAAAAATATAATTCACAATACAAATAATGTAAATTAACATGATCTCACATATATAAACCCTGAATCGGACAATATACATAAAACATAAACAAAAGGAATCATGCCATAAATAAACAACTCAGATAGGAGCTTAGGAAAAGGGGAAAGCGTACTTTATTGCAAACAACATTGAATGTTCGTCATACAAAATGAACAAAGCAAATTTTAAGACAATATTGTTCAACCCAATATTTGTAAATGAACGCCATCTCATGTAAGTATGTACTAAATTTTGAATCAGTCTATAATATATAACTATAAACAATAGGAATCATGAAACATTTCATTATTTACACACACTTCATAGAAAATAGCTTAAAGAATTTGCTTATTTTGGGTGTGATTAGATAACACATACACAGGTGGAAATAATGACAGAATTTTTATCGTTGTTTACGTCGTCATGGCGATAAACATCACAGAAACCGAAAAGCAATGTAATGGAAATTTACTATTTCCTTTGGTGTTAGAGAGTAGTAAATGATGATAAAATATTATATGATTATTACTTCACATGCTGACTGCGGAAATCACTCTATGTATCACTACGCGTAGTATTAAAATGTATTTGCAAGAATACACTAACTGAAGTCATGTCACTCGATTTACGTAGATATAGAGCGCGTATGTCAAAGAACGCTCGGCACGTACAGTAAAAAAAAGACCAGCAGATAAATAGATGAAGAAATAAACACATTAAAAAGAAAGAAGGCTTGTAAGATACATTAAAAAGGAGAAGAGTAAACGACAACAATAAATATTAGGCAGTAGAACATGGTCTTCGGCATTATGAAAAAAACATGAGTTAAAACAAATTATGATGTCATGAAGTTATGGATGGCAGGTGAAAGTTCTAAACATTAAAAATATCCACTACAAAGATAGCAAATATTTGTAATTATTGCATCGCTAGTAAAAGAATTAGAGCCGCTTTTTCTTCAACACTTTATCAAACGTAAAAAAATTATTTCAATGCAATGGAGTCGTTCCATTACCTTAATAATGAATAAGCGTTCATTCCAAAGAATAAAATGATGTCACATCTTTAAAGAAATTAGAGTTAGAAAGAATTAGAGCAAAAACAATTTAAAATGCAGGAATAAAATAACCATTATAGCCACTAATCCCTGTTGTAAACTTCTAGGCGTATTTAAAATTCCAAATCTTTAGTTGTATGATAAACAGAGATTGTGTAAATACAATAATATATTTGAATAAAACATGGTCTACTTGCTCAACGCTCAATCACATTTTAAAAATGGGAAAATCAATACCCTTCACTTAACTGGAATCGATAAGAAAACGCCGTCTAATGCACAGTTCTTCCTTATACAATTAAGTTCTCACGGGTTTACATTCCAACTAAAGTCAAGACAAATGAAACTTACAAAATTACTCAGGAATTTATGGGTGAAACTTGATGACCTTATGGCTTATGCATGCAGAAAGATAAAGTCAACCGGAGTTAATATCCGGAAACAAAAACTAGATATAAGTACGAAGAATAATTAGATGAAAACGTAAGGAAATTGCAAATGTAATGTTCTGAATACTTCCTCTGTAACAATATTGCAGCTGCATGTAGGAATAGAGTAGGAGTCGCAAGGCCTGTAATTACGAACTAGACTTCCTGACACAAAATACATAAATATACTACTCTGCCACAATCTTGTACGAGCCTGGATAGCACATCACAAAGATCTTGGATCACAATCTTCAATAGCAAAATATACACAGAACATCTTAAATTTTTATAGCAAAAACATTATTACGATTAGCTTGAAAGGGGTAATTATTATTGCAACATTATTCACACATCACACGGGCGTTATTCCATGCCGACCCAAGAGGTTACGCCCAACGGCTCGTTAACCTTTATTTAACGTGGCGTTTCCCCCTGCGTTCCCCTCCGGGCTGCGCAGAGGCCTATTCCACGCATTCACTCCCAGGGCCAGGGCAAGAAAGACGCGAGACGAGATCAAGTACGGACTATGGACTAGAAGCTAAGCACCTATGTCATTAAGCCCTATTATCCCCATCTAGCATCCACCCACCCTCTATACTAATAAATGTACTGCGTACATACCCTAGGCCTACCTATTCCATTCGCATACCTATCGGCGCTGACCCTGTTCATCATCAGACATACACCAGTCAACAAAATACACACTCAAATATATCATCCACACATGTACCTGCAAAAGAAAACACATTAATGAAAAAACCTGTAAAAGGAATTTGAATAAACCGTCAAAAATAAAAAAAAGGAAGATAGGCATAAATTCGTAAACACGGTGAATAATCTAAAAATATGAATGGCATGGTAGCGCATGATGGCGCTAAGAGTGTCATTCCTACCTAAGTAAAAACACTAAGAGCCCGTGCACAAGGCAAAACCGGAGTTCAACGACCAAACCTGGATTGACCCGGGTCAAACGACCGATATGCAAACCCCTACACACTATACGTACTAAATATAATATAATAACTTAGACATATAGATATCACAAATGCATAGATAAAAAATGATAAAATAAAAGATATAAACGCAAGACTCTCATAAAAACCTTTGTACTCGTTGATAGTATCGGTTGCTCTCTCTTCTTTCTGGTCCACTGCCACTGCAAAGCTATGGAAAGGGTAGGTAGAGAAAGGAGCATAAAAAATATACAAGCATTTATTTACAAAAAATTCAATTCACTTGTCTCACTTAGTCCTCTTGATACTCACCATTGGATGAAAACGGCACTCACTTAAACAACACTGACACCACACTAACACCACACACACCACCCACTATCACCACACTGACACAACTCCCTATCACCAAACTGACACCACTCACTAACCCCGCGTTCCTGGTTTACACAAATCACTATCTTCTGTTCTCACACACTGCACTACCTAAGGAGAGAGCGGGTTAGTAAACATAATAAACAACAAATGTAATGGAGTGAATGCCAAGCTGCTCACATTTAATGGAGATATCCCAAAGTGCATTTTACAAAAATGCGAGGAATGGTCACTCAGAAACTAAGTACACCTTGATGCACATCGTAACTGATGAACCAATTCCATTAATTTTGAAATTTAACTCTAGAGCAACTCAACATCCACAAAAAAACGCTAAGAGCTAAACGAAATTCTCCTAGCTACACTACCGTTACGATGGGCCAGAAGGGCCTAAAATTCAAAATACTGGAAACTGACTACATACCCTACCCTCTAGCAGGCCGGGGCGTTGTGGAGTTACCTAAGGAGAGAGCGGGTTAGTGACATAATAAACAACAAATGAAACAGAGTGAATGCCAAGCTGCTCACATTTAATGGAGATATCGAAAAGTGCATTTTACAAAAATGCGAGGAATTGGTCACTCAGACACTAAGTACACCTGGATGCACATCGTAACTGACGAACCATTTCCATTAATTTTGAAATTTAACTCTAGAGCAAGCTCAACATCCACAAAGACATAAATTAACGCTTTCACTAACTCAACGCTATCGGATTGATACGATGGGCCATAATAGCCGGAAAAGGCTCTAAACTGACTAACTATTCCTACACTCTACTCGGCATTCAGCGTAATCCAAGGCGGCTGCGTACCTGTGAAAAAATCTGAATAAACCAGCATATAATATAAAGACATCCATTACAAAGAAAATACATTAAAACAATTAAAATGGGCACAAAAAATATAAACAAGGACAAACGAAAAACAAAACATTCAGGACTTTACATAATATATTATACACAGTATGCAAACATATTCCTGCCTAGAGTCGACTCGCTAGACCAGGCAAGTGGCCGCTTGCCTTATAGTACGGAGGACTAGTCCTCCCATGTCGGGGTCCCGACATCATTTACCGAGGCCTTTGCACCAATAATCAAGCTTGATTTACCAATTTACCTTCACATTTCACCAGACCATGGTCACGTATGGAAATAGGGGCAATCGGCTCCTATGACGAACACAAGGGAACCAAATAATTGTGAACACACATTTTACCCTCTCTTACAAATGCTCTCCTTACCTCTTTGATCGTAGATCCTGAAACAAAAGTTAGTTTTACCGCAGCATTGCGAAGCCATGAGCAAACCAATGTTTGTCCTCCTGTTGAGACTGCTTCCTGTTCTTCTGTCTCGGGCAGCTACGAAGATTCCTCACCCGAACCTCGACAAATTATGGGAAGTGACCTTCCAATCGTAGCTCCGCCTCAAGTCCTGCAACGGCAGAAATAAATTCAATTTAATTTAGCATGCCGTCAATAAATTATACCTCTGTACAAAATAAATAGTAATATTTTTTCTCATATGTTATATCTGTTGTCAACATCCCTATTCTTTAACTAACCCAAAGTCCAGTGTGAAGAATAAGATAGTGGATATAATTTTTTTTCCAACTTCTGTCATTGTATTTTCAGTCTGAAAGTACAGTTATACTAAATCACATCGATGTGTAAACGCCTCGATAAATGATGTCGGGGTCCCAACATGGGAAGACAAGTCCTCCAAACTCTAAGATCTATTGTTTATAAGTTATGCCGAAATACACTTTCTTTTAGACTCAAATTTAACGTGAATAATGCCAAAAACAAAACTAAATGTTATGAGCTAAAATGTGTTCTTTTGAATCGATTCGAATTCGATTAAAGTTTGTACTCTTCCACGCCTCTGCTCCTGAATACAACGCTTATCTGCAGTTGTAATTAACTGATAACCATTTTGACACTCAGAAAAACTCACATCCCTAAATGATGTTCAAACAATGGAGTTATTTTTTAAAAAGGCGAAGATATGAAACTGCTATTCAGAATCGTATTCAGAAAAACCCGCTTTAGGAACAAGAGAAATCTTGAAAAAATAATTCAGAGCAAAATTGTGGTATAATACGGAGTGGCATTCCTTAAATTCCAGTTGATTTGGACTGAAATGATAATAATCAAATTCTAACCTCAGATTAAAAAAAATCGATATACCACACCAGAAATTAAACCTAACTGATGTATATGTATCAACATTTACACGAAAACTTTGGATAACAATATAACCTGCGTGATGCAACTGCAATGCAGCATGCAACAGATCAGATATGGTGATTTCTCAAATAGGATTGAATGTACATGAAGGAGAAATCAGCATAAGAGCCACTGGGTGACAATGAACTCAGAATAGGGGTGGTTGGGAACGATTAAAGCCCACCTACCCCGGACAATACATTGTGTTTTGCACGGAGGCCTCTTAAGGACCCTCTTGTGTGTATTTAAACACAAATAACAATTAAATCGGGCACGAATTCAATCCCATGGGCGTCTACTAATCTTCTCTAAGGATAATGGGGCTGAAAAGCATAACAGGTCTTAGTACAGATTAAATCGATTTCAGTCATTCAAAACATCTTGACTGAAGATATAACATAAGCATTAAAAACCCTTGCTTATTATGCTATATTCGACCAGATACATAAGATAAAGGGCGATAGATTGTCGTAACGATTGATTTAAAATGTCATTTTTCCCCCGTATTATAAGAGAACACAATGGGCAGCATAGGAAAGAGATAGGCAATAGGTGAAATATTGCTAGAGTAGTCTGTAGTGTATGATGCATTTATTAACACCCAACCCCTTTATTACTATGTATGTACTAACCATCTAGCTACACGTTACCCTTTCATCTAGCATGCCTCCATGTAGTAGCCTAGTTGAATATCAATAGTACGTGTTTGGTGACATTCACCCCATGCCACACACGCTCGCGGTGGCTTGCAAGGTATTGCGTGGATGTAGATGTATTTAATGTAGGTATTCATGCATTTTATGACGTAAATAACTTTTCTAATGTAGCAGGTTGGAATATAACCAATTTAAACTACATATTAGGCGTTTGTTTGCTATCTTTCTTCCGTTTATTTGACGCTTAAAAAAGGTATATGATTATTTTTCTTGGTTGTCTTACAACTTTACTGGGTGCAAAAAAAACTTCATCCGTACGGATATCACAAGTAGCAAGCCTGTTATGTCTGTACCTATTACCTAGATCTCTTCTCAAATCAGCTGACATACGTCCTCTAGTACATTCTAACTTCCTTGTTTACAACGGTTGTGGATAGCGAAGGTCTATCTCCCACAAACTGACCGATTTGTTTACATTACGTATTCGCGTGTCGCGCATGGAAACAGTTTTGGTCAACGAAGAGCAGTTAAATTCCAACTAGTCACATAAGCATAGAAATGTGAAGATATTTTACAAGGATAAGGAAGATTATAGGAGCAGGCGCACATGAGGGTGATGCCACAGAAATTAAGTGTTACGAAATAAAGCGATCGAGTAACGAAAAAATCCATGTAATCTGTTCTCATTATAACATGAGTATGGACAATGTAGAAAAGCGAAATAACCTTCAAGTTCAGTTTATTTACAGACAATAATGTAGCCTCCCATATCAATTTATTTCAAGGAAAAAACAGGGATTCACTCTCTAGAAAGTGAAGATACGCGACCGCAATTTCAACCTTATTTTATTAACAGCAATCGTTTAATGGCGATTTTAAGTTAATTTCAAACAGAACGAAAGGGAAATAGACTACAAGTTCTCAAATAACGGCATTATGAATCGTGAACTTAAATCTTTGATACTGAACGAAAGTTGAAAACACTCTTAACCTGTTTTTAATTATTGACCTTGAGCTTGGTTGAAAGTTCCTGGCACTGGCGCCCAAACCCAGATTATTGCCTGGACAATCTTATTTTGATAAATTTCAGTTAAAAGGAGGTTTGATTGAGAGAAAGGTAGGTATTCTCTTTTGTGTATCCAACCACTAGTGATCTCTTCAATTATCAGCGCCGCAACTTCTTCTTTGTGTCGTATCGAATCGTAGCCAGGAACTTTCAACCGAAATACCTCGTGAATAATTTCCCTAACATTCCTGAAGTTTTATAACAATGACAAGTCAAGGCACTTAAGCGAATTTTTATCATATCGAAAAAACTAAATATATTAGGCATTTAAATATTATTTAGTTATAACATTATCACGAAGGGATTCAATAATGACTGCCCAAATCGTACACAATATGTGAAACAATCCCAATTTACTAGGAATATAAATTTATTCCAAAGTTGGAAATAAATCACTCAAACAAATCAGATGACCAAGTTTCTTACACTCACAAGTGAAAATGGTATCTATTCCGAGATGGAAATATAAGCAAACCGCACGTGGATAATGTATAATGCTTATGAAACATGACGAGGACTCACAAACTCACATTTGAGCTAATTACAATATTCACCAAGAACGACACAGCTATTTGCAGTTATAGATACCGGGGTTATAAAATTTTATCTCCATCTACAATATATTTTTCGCGAATAACGAAGTATCGAATAATTCCAGCAATTTTTTTCGAGGCAACTAGAGTAATGATAACGATTTCACTAGCAAATTTAGGCGAAGATATGCACATTATCCCAGTAATTAGGCTATTAAAATTGAATCATAATAATTTACAAGCGTGCAAAGTCACCGCTATTCACTAAAATTGCTGCCTCGCTCAAAACCTCGGAAAACGCCTAGAAACAGGGAATCCATCGAAAAGAATTCAGTGTGCGATAGAATTGGGTGACAGTCAGGTTTTATCGAATCGCAGAAAATGCAACTCTTCTAGAAATTGCTGGATAATCTGAAATACCACATGGTAGGTGAAAACAGATGAAGATATTTATGTAAATGCCAATTATACCCAAAAACCCCTTTGCTCCTACGTAATCACTAACCAACTATCTTCATGTGACGTTATTATCTAACGTATTTACATGCTGTAGCTTTCTTACATGTCAATAGTGCATGTTTGGTGATCTTCAATGCATGTTTGGTGATCTTCACCCCCTGCCACACACCCTCGCGGTGGTTTGTAGGGTATCGCGTAGATGTAGGTAAAATATTTAAGACGAAATGAAATTGTGATTTAAGGATGAATATTGACCGAGAGATATTAAAACCCTAAAAATGAATTACAATCAAAAGATTTATGTCATGAACGCAGAAAGTGAAGTGTATTCACGAAGAAGTCAAGTGAATAATGAATTGTACTCGTCCTCTATCAGCAATCAAAACATTAGGCTTTCGGAGTACATCCACGTACGGAGGCGTGGAGGGCAAGGGCATTATCAATATGAAAAAATAATTTTTAAAATGCTGTGGAAAGCAATAATCCAAATGTACTCTCAAACGAAAAAAAACTCCTTAAATATAAGATTGCAATTGCAAGTCATACGAGCCTGGGAAAATGGATTGAAATTACAAAACTCACGAGAGACTATCTTGTAACAGTCGAATCATACACGCCGTAATCTTCCAATTAAAATACTTAATGCTGCAATTAGTCATAAATTAATGGAAACATGGCAATACTTATTTAATAAAAAATAACATTCATCATCTCGCGCGTCACGTAGCGAACAGGCAGTTCGTACATCATATCTGCTGATCCCGAGCAAAAATATTGGCGAAAATCAGTACAGCTGTATCCCTTTCCTATAAATTCAAGTGTTATCTGTCTCTCTACCGTAGTAAAAGGAAACAGTAAGATCGCTAAAAAAAATATCATATAACATGTAGCTCAAACGTCGACTATTGACTATAAATTTGAAAATTAACGTCGTGAACCTTAGATCATATCAAACTATCACGGACTAAAGTAACGTCAAAAACGCAATACCTACTTTCTCCCGTAACATACAGGATGAGAATTGATTGGACAATGGAAATGGGATTATAAATGGAGAACGACCAAGAGGTAAATGCAATGGATGTTAATTATTTAAGAAAACAGTTTGCAAAACTGGAATTATCCACAAAATCAAATTAATTCAAAGAAGGTAGAAAGTGAAGATACACCACTGCACTTTCAACTTTATTTTATTAACAGCAATCGTTGAATCTCGATTTTAAGTTAATTTCAAACAGAACGAAAGGAAAATAGAATACACTTTCTCGAATAATTTTCGGTGGGAAGTCACGGTTTAAGAAAAACAACCTGGCATCGACCGGAAGTAAAAGAATCACAAAAAAGGCGCGAAAAACATTACGTGAAAATGAAAACACTTGTCAATGAAAAATATTAGCAATTAAGCGGACTTACCATCAACCCACTGAAGACCGTTTCTCAAAAGACAGTCTCCCAGTTGTCCATCATAAAGTCCCACGTGATCGATGACGAAGATCCCGTTGTACGTCGCATGCAACTCGATTAACTCCTTCCTGTAAAAAAAATTGAAACCATTAACAGACGGAACCACAAATTATGCTGCACTGCTACTGTAAATACCCATCAATCAATGTAAAAAGATTTATTCATGACATACACGAGAGTGAATTACTAAGTAAAGCAAGAATTACAAATGTAGTCAAGTACATAGTATATATATTTCGGAATATATCTCTGCTCTTCGTGCATCTAGACAAATAGGTTACTAATTGTTTCGGATTTCCCTTTTAAGGTAACTGCAAACTCGATGAACGTCAATAATGTGGTGTACTAGAATCATCTTATTAATAGCTCTAGAAAGAATATAATCTTACAGTAAAATGGTTCCATTCCTATCTTTTAGTTCTCCAATTCTTTTAACTGTTGATACGAGTAGTTTACAGCGTTTTAGCAGCATCAGAGTATCGTAAATGTAGTTCTAGGGATTAGTTCTCCACTCAAAAATAACGGCTCTATACGGTCAGTTAAAAAATGAAGTAACTTTGAGTGGATTAATCTAAACACATTTCTCAACAGTATTGGTCAACGAGTAGCAGTTTGGTTGGAACCCGTCTCATAACGATCGAATGAAAGATCTTTTCAAATGAGCAGGCCCACAAGAACGTAATACAACATAAACAATGATTTACGAAATTATTTGATCGAGAAACGAAAAAATCCATGCGTGTTACATTGATATTAGAAAAATGTTCTCATCAACATACGAGTACGTGAAATGAACACACGTGAATTTCACACGATTATGCTGATATCGAAATATCTCACTATTCTTCGTACATCCCGAAAAATAAGTCAAGGATTTCCCTTTCAAAAATAACTGCAAACTCAATGAACGTTAATAATGGAAACTGACTTAAAGTAAAAGTTTCTTAAATTGGGGCTGAAAACTCACCTGGCCTTCTGTTACCGCGCCCATACGAATACTGAAGTCTGATCACGCGATTGAACGTCACGGTCTGGCGTGACGTCACCGAGACCGGACCAATCGCCAAAGTGCAATGTGGAATTCGTCCTGATTAATATTTTCGGAAACGCTTAATTATTTTCGCAATTCAAATATTCTCTTACTTATATTATTGCTGGATATGCATTTTGGATATTAATAATTACCTATAATGGCAACAAGATTCGTTTTCCCAAAATAGTTTACTAACAATTAATTAAGAGCGCCACCTACTATGTCCGTTAACTACTCGTTTTGGCGGGAAAAAGTGATAAAATACCCATATAGACGTTGTAATCCTCAAGTTTCTGAAAAACGTCCTATAGTGAAATGTTTAGAAAAGAAATTGTTTTAAAGCAAATATTACACCATTATGCAACGTGCAGGGATTTTATTTCGGGTCTACCAACACTTACAGTTGAATGACATCTGATACCTAATTTCAATTTTGCAACAACAACGAAATTTGCCGGCATCGTTCGCAGAATACTTAATCAACCCAAATCACATTTGGACGTGGGTAATTACATAAACATGGGAAATTGAAACAAACCCTGCAATTGCTTACCTTTACGGGAACACCAAGACCTGTGTGCCGTCATTACAGCTAGGGTAGATGATTCGCTGCAGCGATTTCCAGTTAATTCTTCCCTCAGCAAGGCACTTATAACCACGAAGCACGACACGACATAACTTGGTCACTCATCCAGTGATTCATGCAACTGAAGCACTACTATTCACATTTCACTTGCGAGGTTATGTTGGAGGATGAAACACTGCTCGGTACTTGATAAACACTCTCACAATTATGCTGGATAACGTCTTCTTATGCATTAACATCTTGAGGAGTGTCGATTCACTAACAGGCTACTTTGGAGTCAGGATTTGGTGAGCAACATAATATTCACGGGGATAATTCACGTTCACGATACTTCTCTTCATGATACATCGCCAATCTTAGACTTTCTCACTCACTGAAAAACTAGCGGACACTTCTTGCAAAATACTTAATACGAAAATTAGCTTCTTATTACATGACGGAATGGACTCCAAGCATTCTCGCAAGGATTCCACACCGCTGATCAGCTGTTCGGGATTGTGTTGTTGCCTCGTACGAAGTAAAACAAGGAACTAAGACGAAGGTATGCTTCGTTCTTGAACTTGGAAGGTCGTGGGTTTCGCAATCGCTGTAATGACTCCTCCTAACTTTCGCTCTCATCGTCGAGAGCGAAGCACTTCAGAACAAAATAAAGCATATGGAATTGAATGCCCTTAAGGCAGACCTCGTCGGAAATATTTCAGGCGACGTCAATGAAACCGACGAATTGAGCGAAATGCAATGAGTACGTAATGAATGTATTGACTGCAATGTAATGAGTATATTTGGTGAAGCGTAATTACACTATTGAATAAAATGTAATGACTGATATGTAATAAGTATAATGAGTGAAATTTAAGCCTATATTACCTACTTACATGGTACATACGAATACCAATGGTCGATCGCGGGGTCACCGGACGGGTAGTAATTTTTTGTGTGAGGACTTTAAGCTAACCCAACTCACAACATGTTTTTGCATTTTTGCTTTGTTTTTTATCTTTTTTTAATTGTGAAGTTTAGTAGAATATAATTATTAATCCTTTTTATGCATGATATTTGATGCATGCTTATTGTTAATTCACCCCCTGCCACACACCTTTGTGGTGGCTTGCAGGGTATTATGTAGATGTACTTAATTTACATATTACCCCGCAAGCCACTACTAGGGTGTGTATCAAGGGATAAACCAACACTTAAAATCAAAAGTGATTTATATTTACACTTACTTGTCATGCAGGCATGCAAAAATAGCTGTCTGTGCAGGCACTGCTTACCTATAACTGATGCTACTACTTTGCTTTGCTGTAATGTATAATTACTTTGCGTTAAATATTAGATATTCATTCACAAGAAACGTGTATCTAAATTGTTAATCCAAACCAATCAATGTAATATATATTCATGAGTCATAAACGTCTGTAACTGAGGTAACTAATTAATTATAATTCTGTAGAACATGCGTAAGAAAGTAATGTCGAAACATGAACGACACCCAATTATTCTGAATCAAAATATGGAGCACCTTTTCTAATTTCCTAATGTATCTTTGCTTTAATCCATTTCTGTCCCAAATATTATGTGGTTTCTGTAGCTGGTTGGTTAAGATATTTCAACTGGAGCTATAATGATAGGGTAAAGGCTGACTCAGGAACTATCCTACTCCATTTCTCAAATTGATACCTTGTAAATTCGGCGGTGTTAAAGATCCAGGCATCCACGCAATGCGCAAGGACCCTCGTTTCGTTGGATTCCCAAATTAACAGCGACTGAGAGGAAAAAATGTTGCTACAACAATTATCGATATGCCAAGAACTTCCTAAGCTGCAGTCATTAATTACTTATTCTTTTCTAGAGCATATTGTTGAGCAATAATTGTTGGAAATGTTGAAACATGAATACGTTTAAGTAATTACTACACACTGATGTTGTACTTTAAAATGCACAGTACCTACCTAATCAAATTTCCTTCAGTATCTTCGCTGTAACATATTACTGTCACAGACATAATTCGAATGGTAGTGTCTTTAGACATTTCATCTGGAGCTATAATGATGATATTAAGGCTGACTCAGGAACTATCCTCTTCCACATACATCATATAGGCACTTTATCTACATCTTCATCTACGTAATACCCTGCGAGCCTCCGCGAGGGTGTGCGGCAGGGGGTGAAGATCACCAAATATGCACTATTGACATGCTACTAGGATATTTAGTGGAGAAAGGCCAGACAATAGGGTCACACACAGCTAGATGGTTAGTATCTACGGAATAAGAAAGGGATTAATGGTTGTTATTACATGCACCATGCACTACAGACTACTCTAACGATATTTCACCTAATACCTTAGTAACGCTGCCTCTTAAAAGTTAGTGTGAAAAATGATATTTTAAATCTATCTCTCTAATCTTGTTAATCTCTTCAAACCTAGCATAAAACGCAGGGGTTCTAAATATATATAGCCCCGGAGGTGTATAAATTAAAGGATTATTGATCCATACTGTGTAAGTAACCTCTTTTATCGTTGGGAGATGGTGGTCATCGCCCCAAAAGGGAAGCAAGATATACTGAGTCAAGGCCCGAATGTCCGAATTTTAAGGCAAGGCAACTGAGACACCAATGTCTTTCGACCTCCCTTTCCTTGAAGAAACGCCTCGAATCAAGCTGGCGTTGAATGGACTCGTTTCGCCGCTGCACCTAAATTATGTAAGTGGGCCGAGAGGCATTCGACAGGCACGGGCCTAGTCTTACCGTTTTTGTACAAATACGGGTCGGAAATGTTTGTGGCTTCCTGTAGGCCACATTTAATGTTTTCCCAACGTTTTTCCTCTGATTTGTCAGTCAGTTCCTCTCTTATGTCGTTTCCCACTGCTTTCTGAAATGCCAGCTGATGTTGAGACTCCTTAAGTTTTTCTACTTGCCATAAATTCCTCACTGCTTTCTTCAATTTCTTGAAATTTAGATGGCATTTATCATCACTAAATTATGGTCACTGTCGATGTCTTCACCCGGATAGCTTTTGCAGTCCTTCACCTGATTCCTGAATCTCTAGACTTTCTGCCCTTATAACTTGGAGAATACCAGAAATGAAGGTTAAGTTTTCCACGCAGGTTCTAAATGCCTCCGTTGCTGATGCAATCGAGCTGTGTGAGGAAACGGGAGTTGATGGCTTTCAGGGTGCTTCACCATTGTGTACAACTTTATGGTCATTTAACAGGTTGTTCGATGTCCTCAACTCCTGAAATATTATCCAGCTAGGCTGGAAGAAGCCCAATAGAGCACCAATTTTTATGCCAATGGAGCACCTATTTGGAAAATTAATATGCTGACTTTATTTCACAAACCCATTTTCCAGTCAGTTCTACCCTACGAACATTTTAATAGTCGTAGTTATCATCACATCACAAAGTTTCATTGATTTTAATCGGTAAGAATTTCTTAAGGTTCTAAAAAATGTTTATTGTGTAGTCTAATGTCATTATGCATAGAGATTAACGTACGAGTTCGATTAAATGAGATTTCGACATCAGGCGAACTTCCAAAGTTTGTAATCCTAACGTAAAAATCATTATTAATTAATGTTCCAATGTTGATAATACCGTTATAGTTAATAGTCAGCCACCTGGTCATGTTTTTGTATCCACAACAGGACCGGCGAAAGGGGAGGGGGGCAAAGGGGGCAAATGCCCAGGGGCCCGGGCCATCAGGGGGCCCGGGCCAAAATAAATTAATTGAAAGTAAAAAATTAAAGCATGAATAAATTTAATGCCAAAAAGAATACAAAATTTTGTTGTTTAAAAAGTGAAAAAAAACAAATGAAGGTAGAGCGTGTGTCAGTGTGCAATAGAGAAGTATGACGTTAGCATTGTTGTTGTGGTCATCGAGGGTTTTGGGGTGATGGGGACGATAGAGAGAGAAGCGCGGGCCCTGTGTCGACACTCACCCTTTGCCCACCCTTTGCCGCGAACATTTGCCACTCAGCGACATGTTTTAACCTGAACGAAAAGACACCCAATCCCCCCGCCTAAAGTCTATTGTTTACTTGTTAGTGGACTGTAAATATTTATTTATTCTGCAGTAAAAGTTACAGATTAGCAGTAGCAAGCTACACATTCTAGTGTTGTGTCATTGGTTTTGTATACATGAGCGGCCATACACGGGGGTAGGGAGGGAACGGGCCCCCCCAACCTAGCCTCCCAGTAAGGATTGCAATCCCAGAGAGATTTTGCAATCCCGGGACTACGGGATCATCATCAAAAGTTAGAGAATATTTTCTGGAATTCAGTCCATCTTGTTTAATGCTGGCGATCACTATGTCTTTAACACGCGCGCCGTAAGCACATTTCCGTTTTTCTTATGACATGACATGATGAAAAATTACTTATTCCAATAAAATGTATTAGTCAATGGACTCAAACGTCACAATGCAACACGTGTTGCATTTCATGTCCAAGAAAACTTACTTATTAGCGCTGCCTGTTAGCGGAAAGTTGTACGTCAATCCCGGAATCCCAGGATTCGTTTATAATAAATCCCGGGATTTAGAAATTGTCATTTCATCCGGGATTCCGGGAGCGCAATCCTTCACTCCCGGTTATAATAAAAAAGGGAAACAAAAAAATATCTTATATTTAAAACTTTGTGAATATATACATATATTTCAGAAATTAATTAATTCTTAAACATTATGCATAATTTATCCTTCAGAAAATTTTATATATTTGTTTCCTCGTTTTGCTTAAATACGTTCTAGGTCCATGCACGCACTGTCATGATTTTGCGTGGTTTTTGTTTATAGAAATGAGAGGAAGGAAAATTTGAACCAATGCACAGTAGGCTGAAATCGAAAAAATTTGACAAAATTCCAAAATGTCTTTTTGGAGAGAGAATCATGAAACTCAAATACTCATAATTGATTGGCAAACACGGAATGGCATGTCATTGGTCATGTTCTGTCACCGTTACCGAGATCCAGTGGCTCAAACATAGCCAAAATTACACCCGACTTCAGTTTTCTATGAAAATCTTCCTATTTAAGTTGAGGGTGACGCTGTGGGAGGAATTTGGTAGGTTAAAAAACTAGTAGGTCTGTTAAAACCACTCTTTTACTTTACTGTGCTTAACTGTGGGAGTTTTTTTCCTAAATGTAGGTGATATTACGTAACAAAATGGCGGACGCTAGTTTCACACAAATATTAATTTTAAGTAGTAAATATCTGGCATGTTAAGTGCCTATCAAGTGACTCATATTAAATCAATTGTTGATGCTTTTTAAAGGTAGATCTGAAAAAAAATTGAAAGTTCGTTTGCGACGCCAATAATTACATTTGATTTTACGTACGCGCGTGCGGAGCTTGAGACACGAGCCGGGAGCTGGTAATGACGAGACGCGAGTAAGTTTTTTCTAGCCATAAGGAACATAACGCTTCTTATTCGCCTTTTTTAATGTATGTACATTGCTATCTATCTCCGCCAGCTCTACACTTATAAAATCATAGGGGTATAGAAATATTAAGGTCTTAAAGTGCACGTGAAATCGCGTTCAAGGTTTCTCCTCTCAAAAGTAAACTTCTCATTCACACCCTCAAAGCCTTAAAATTCCTGTATTTTTCCAACGAAACATTATTTTGCATTCCAGAGGGACACTATTCCGGACTTCTTTCCGTTTATTTGCCCCTTCGCCCCAGCAGTCCAAGCCTTTGACCCTACTAGGAGGTTCATGCAGAAAGGTACATTTTGGACACCGCGGAGCCTTTGGTTGTTCATCGAGAAAATCTGTTCAAATCTTTCATTTTCCCTGCGTTACAATATGCATATCCCTGAATTATACGTCACATTAGACTTTATTCATCTAGGAAAACTTTAGTTTCTACTTTACTTGAATTATGCACACAGGAAGGAATCAAATTATCGAAAATAGCTTAATATTGAGGCACATCAAAATATATTCCGTTCGTCAAAACCCTTAACTTACATTATTTTTACATATTACCTGCTGTTATGTTTGATTGAGAGAATTGCAGTGAAAGCAATGCTTAGTAGAAGTGAATACTCTGCATTCGTTTTAATTAGGTGGTGATATAACTATCTCCGTATCTCCGAAAAGATGGGAGTAATTGTGGATATGCTAATTGTGAAAAAAAAGTACGTTTTATTACGACTTTTTATAAAATTTTCAAGTTCAAGTAAGTCCTAGTTTTGAATACTGTAAAATGAAAGGGTAAAGTGTGTTACACCGGTAAAGGGTAAAGTGTGTATCACAATTTTACAATGCCGGAAGTAGTTTGCACTGATTGTGATGGATGCCCTACAAAGAAAGGAAAATATAATGGTGTAATTTGCTCGCTAGAAGAGAAACTTGGTAGACGTCTGCAGTGAGTTATTTGCCAATTGCATACAAATGAACTTCCATTACAGCATTTGGTGGAAAATATGGATGGTCCTGTCGGTCAAAGTTTGGCAACATGTCATGCATTGAAAAAAGTTCTGTTTGAGCCCATATAGTTTATTACTGATATAATAGATCGTGGTGATGAAAAGGGTTTGAGTACTGACCAACAATACCTTTATGATATTTGTTAAGTTGTTTCGAGAGGGAAAATATCTCAAGAATTAGAAAACAGAAGTCCAGGAAAGCTCTTCCATGCGAGATGGTTGACTACAGATAAAAGAATTTTAAGATGATACGCAGCTACAAAAACTCGATCGCAAACATTAAAAGATTTGGCAACCTTCATCGTGAAAGTTATGCACCTAGCTGGTTCAGGATCAAGTGTAATCCAAAAGCTTATAATGGAGCTCAAAACTTGTAGGAAACCATAAAGATTTTTCACTTAACTATCTGAGGAAAATCGGAAAATTGTACACAAATGTATCCAAGACAATGGATACTTTGCTCACCATGAAAACATGCTCATAGCTATGTTGGTTGATAAGAGAGATCATATAAAGAAACTGGTTTTTAGACGTATCATCAAGGTTGGATCTAGAGAACAAGCCAGTAAACCACTAAGACGGTTTGAAATCCCGAAAATAAATTTTGGAGCATCAGAGTATGTCGATATGATTGTTTGCGATGATGTAGAAGTGACAGAACCACCTCTCACAAGTCATTTGACAAATCAGGGTTTGCAAAGGTTACTGGAAACTGAGAGTGTAAAGATAGCTTCTGAGTGCACTCTTTTTGAACTCCTATCACACGCTCAAGCGGTAGAAAGAGCCGTCAAAGAAGTCACTGCTTCCTCAAAATTGGTCTGTGATCAAAAGGAAAGAGAAAGCTTAATCAAAACTAGAATGTTTGATAGAAATATCCGTCCAATATATGACACAAAGAAACAATTTACCTGTTGAAGACTTTTCTTAAAGATGTAAATACATGCTCTCATGGTTGGGTGGTTAGGAGGGCGTGGATGGGACTCGAAGTGCAACCACCTCCCCGTGGTGAGTCCTGCGTAGTTTAATATGAACTAGCGAAGAGTTGCACAATGCAAAGTTGATTAACGAAAGCTATATAACAAGTTTTGATAAAAATATAAGAGGATATCAGAAATTATAAAACGTTAAAAATATCAGAAATTTACGAATATTTGGATAAGTTTAAGCCTCATGCGCAGACTAGAACCACCGCCTAAAAATATTTTTTTAAATCCTGTACTTATTTTAGGTCTTGCTCAACTATTTAGTGACTACCCGTCAGGGTTTTTTTTTGTTTCAAGTACTTTAAAAAAAATTGTAAAAATGCAAAAAATTTTCAAACTTTAAGCCAAATGTGCAGACTCAAGATGACGTCGTAAAAATTAAATATTTTACAGAATTGTTACTAGGTCTCATACACAGTCATTGAAGGGTACCCGTTTCCGAAAATAAAATATTGACTTTTTTCACTCCACCCTACTCTACAAGATTCGCTAGTCAACAACGTCATCGTGGAGGAATTCCAATCCGTCCTGGAAACCTGCATCCAACAGAATTACTTCCTTTTTAACGGCAAATTTTACCACCAGACGGAAGGCATAGCCATGGCCCTTTCCCCATTGCTGGCCGAGATTTTTATGGATAATTTAGAATCTAAACTTTTTAATTCTGGACATATTCTTTTAAACAATGTGACGTATTGGTTCAGGTATGTGGACGATGTGTTATGCTGCTGGTCCGGTAGCAATCGTCAGTTGGATTGTTTTTTGAATCTTTTAAATAGCCAACACCGTCGTATCAATTTTAAGATGGAGAGAGACATTGAAGGACGGTTGAACTTCCTTGATTTGGAGATATCAATAGTTAACGGCAGACACAGTTTCGGGGTATTTCGGAAACAGTGCTACAACGACGCAGTTATTCCAATGGACTCGTCTCATCCCATGTCTCATAAGCTTGCAGCTTTCAACTCGTTAATTCACAGACTGGTGACCTTACCTTTGCAGCCCCCTGAGTTTAACAGAGAGTTGGAGATGATTAGGCACATTGCTTCCACGAATGGCTATCAAGGACATACAATCGATAGCATTCTGCGTAAAAAACGCCAGAAGTTGGCCATCAACAATATCTACACTCCTACAGTTCTCCCACTAGAACCTAGAAAGTGGTGTAGATTGCCTTATATTGGCAATCTCTCTTCCAAAATAGCCAAAACTTTTCCAAAAGACAAATTTAGAATCTCCTTTTACAATCCAGTGACGCTGAGCAACCTCTTATGCCACTCGAAGGACCGATTTCACCCCATTCTCCAGTCGGGAGTGTACAAGATTAAGTGCAGTGATTGTGCAAAGTGTTATATTGGGCAGACAGGTAGATACTTCGTCACCCGTATGAGGGAACACCGCAAATGTTGGGCGAAAGAGGACCCATCTTCCCTCGTCGCCAAACACCTCTTGGACACAGCACACCACTGCCTATTCAACCCGGAGATACTCCACGTGGAGAGGAAAGGCCGGAGATTGGACGCGCTAGAACAATTTGAAATTGTTCAGCAAGGAGAGGAGTTCCTCATGAACGACCAGCTTTTCAAATATCACTCCCCACTCCTAGCCATTCCTTTCCCTAAATCAGCCATTGACTCACCACCAGTGTCCCCCCTCCCACCTCCTCCTCCCCACCTCCCTCCCCTCGCCCAACACTTCCCTCCCCCACCCCATCCTAGTTGGGTATATATACCGCTTTCTGGACTCACAATTTTTGTACCTGATGATGGCTTAACCGCTGAAACGCGTTGTACCACTAATAGAAAACCTGTGGAATAAGTGCCATATGTTGTTGTTTATCATGATATCATTCCACTACGTCTCGCCGGACACAGTTACGTTCAACTAAGATATGATGCACTATCTCATGGCGGATAGGCCACTCCCACGTTACAGTTCGAAGCATTGGCCACCATAGCTAGCGCCCTCTCTCCATATACCTACCGCTTTGTTAGTTTACATGATGGTGGAGGACTATAAGTCAAAATAATGGCAATGGCATTTCATATTTATTTCCCTCTGCACTTTTTGTGGATTATTGAATAGAGCACGATCATTTCATAACTGTCTCTTAAATACTTCACAGGCATGCAAGACTTTGAACTTAAAGTCAGGATATGCATGTGATCTTTAATTTAAATGCATATATTACAATATGCCGAGACTAATCCCAAGAGCCAAATTATTTTGGATGGCTTTTGTGCCGTTGTCCCTCTTCTCACCTTTAAAATAACATAGACATATGGTCCTTCAAGCGAAGATAAAGGTTTTCGGATCGAATATGTTGGCTTAATGTACTGGACTACAACAGTTATTCCACAGTTATAATACTCGCAGAAGTATATATAAGTATGGAAAAATATGCCTGTCACCTGCCCTCGCATTCCGCAGGGTTGCGCGGCGGCGTCGGTTATTTGTTTTTGACGTATTTACGTCATGCAACGTAAATACTACTTCGATACGTCGTCCAGAGCTACGGTATTAACTAGCTTCTCACGACAATATCTCAAAATTACCCATTACTCCTGGGAGAATCAAATTATTGTGATAATGATATATGCCATCGTGTTTAGCGGAAGGTTAGCCGCTTCTATTAGTTCCGCGCAATGATGAAGATGACCTTCATTCCCTGCCACACACCCTCGCGGTGGCTTTCAGGGTAGGTATGGCGTGGATGTATATGAGTCTAAGTCACTGTTTAACAGCTCCAAACTCATTTCTTATCAACGGATCCTAGCGAAAAGGGCTGAAATTGTAGAGATCGACGAGTTCTACATTTCCGTGTTATTAGTTGACAGTTGAATACAAACTATTTGTGTGGTAATGCGGAATATACATGAAACATGATTCTCGTGTATTGTTGATGTACTTAATGAGAAATTTTCTCCCAAAGTTAAATATGTAGGCCAAACTTTTCTAGATGAACCACAAAAATTAATGCTGTTATAAATTTCCAGAAAATTGACGTAAGTCACGTGACCTGAAACGCCTTATGACGACAGTTGCTACGGGATCAGGTTAACTTTAAAAGAAAACGAAGCGAATATATTGTTTTGAGATTTTTAGCCGTTCCTCCATTTAAAAAAATGAATCAAAGAGGAATTAAAACATCACAAAGCGGAGATGTGCCTGTGGTCGACTCCCTAAAGGCTGTTTTCTTAAAGAAAAATAGCGGTTGCTTTATTTCAGCAGTGATTCAAGGAGTGTTCTTATAAGATCTTATATGGACGTTTTTATCGCTCGCAATCGCTTTAGTAGTAGTATTTATCGTCGATAAATACTACTACTATAAGGAATTGAAATAATTTAGTTTATACCATTGTATGTACAAATGAGATAAACAGATACGTCTTCGCCAAGTATTCGTTAATCAACTTACCTCTACGCTCAAACAGATGAACACCGCTCATATTGATACCGTGCCGTGACGCCATGCGACGACGTCGTGTTTTTCATAAGCTGCATAGAACGTACAATTTCTAAATAGTAATATCTTTGCAACACAGCTTAATGTTTGCGCGTAATTTTCGCCAAGAACATTACAGCTATGAACTTCACAGTTAAATGGTTATAAAAATAGAGCACGTCCTAATTGCGTCGAGTAGGAAATGACGACGTGGCGATGATATCACGATGAAGCCAATATATCGAACGAAAGTTCAATCACGGAATGAAAAAAATATTGAGGAGGGCAGCCAAAGACGAGCGAAATGATACCAAGAATTAGAAACTTGGTTTAAAAATTGATTTCATACCAAGAAGTCAAAGTTCTTGAAGAAATTTTTTAATGCATTAGTTTTATGAACGTTGAATGACAAATGAATATCAATAAAAAAGTTATACTTTTGCACTATATTAGTCGAAAAACGCTAAATCACTTTTCACAAAACATATAAAAAGAAACCTGAAAACAGTGAGTTCACATTCTATTACTTCAAGCAATATTAAAAAAAGTAAAAAAATGTATGTACTCTGAGAACGATCATTTTTCGATGAATTCAAATGAAAAAAATGGAAAGCAGCTATTTGAAGCCTTGACTACAAAAAAATGTATAAGACCAAAAAGTAAACTTAAAAAGAAAGGAAATTAAAAATTCTATCGCATATGGAGAACAAAATGGGACAGGTTACATTTTCATCGAGGTTTTATGTCAAAATTTGAACCTATTAAATTCTTGAACATAAATAATATACTCAGATAAGTGAGGAGAAGGGCAGAAGCTTACTTTATTGCAAATAACATTGAATGTTTGTAAAAAAAGTGAACTTTGACAAATAAAAAAATAACAAATAAAAAAATTCATTGCTATACAAAATTTGTAAATTAACACGAATCCACGTATGGAAATTTAGAAACACAATATCACGTAACAATAAACAATAGGAATCATACCACAAAAATGTAATCAAATATGAACTTAGGAAAAGGGGAAAGAGTATTTTATTGCAAACAATCACTGAATGTTTGTCATACAAAATGAACATTGACAAATTAACAAAACAATGTTTAAAACAAAACTTTTCCATACCTATTGTAAAATCTATTGTAACACTATTGTAACACGATATATAGTTTGTATATTTTGAATCAGAGAGAATCATAAAAAAAAGAACAGGAATCATTCCACAAAAAATATATTCAGATGTTATTGGTAAACGGCGAAAGCGTAATTTATTTCAATTAACATTGGATGTTTGTGACAAAAAAGTGAACAACGACAAATAAAAAATATAATTCACAATACAAATAATGTAAATTAACATGATCCCACATATATAAACCCTGAATCGGACAATATACATAAAACATAAACAAAAGGAATCATGCCATAAATAAATAACTCAGATAGGAGCTTAGGAAAAGGGGAGAGCGTACTTTATTGCAAACAACATTGAATGTTCGTCATACAAAATGAACAATGCAAATTTTAAGACAATATTGTTCAACCCAATATTTGTAAATGAACGCCATCTCATGTATGTAAATTTTGAATCAGTCTATAATATAAAACTATAAACAATAGGAATCATGAAACATTTCATTATATACACACACTTCATAGAAAAATAGCTTAAAGAATTTGCTTATTTTGGGTGTGATTAGATAACACATGCATACAAGTGGAAATAATGACAGAATTTTTATCGTTGTTTACGTCGTCATGGCGATAAACATCACAGAAACCAAAAAGAAATGTAATGGAAATTTACTATTTCCTTTGGTGTTAGAGAGTAGTAAATGATGATAAAATATTATATGATTATTACTTCACATGCTGACTGCGGAAATCAGTCTATGTATCACTACGCGTAGTATTAAAATATATTTGCAAGAATACACGAACTGAAGTCATGTCACTCGTTCTACGTAGATATAGAGCGCGTATGTCAAAGAACGCTCGGCACGTACAGTAAAAACTAGACCAGCAGATAAATAAATGAAGAAATAAACACATTAAAAAGAAAGAAGGATTGTATGATGCATTAAAAAGTGGAAGAGTAAACGACAACAATAAATATTAGGCAGTAGAACATGGTCTTCGGCATTATGAAAAAAACATGAGTTAAAACAAATTATGATGTCATGAAGTTATGGATGGCAGGTGAAAGTTCTAAACATTAAAAATATCCACTACAAAGATAGCAAATATTTGTATTTATTGCATCGCTAGTAAAAGAATTAGAGCCGCTTTTTCTTCAACACTTTATAAAACGTAAAAAAATTATTTCAATGCAATTGAGTCGTTCCATTACCTTAATAATGAATAAGCGTTCATTCCAAAGAATAAAATGATGTCACATCTTTAAAGAAATTAGAGTTAGAAAGAATTAGAGCAAAAACAATTTAAAATGCAGGAATAAAATAACCATTATAGCCACTAATCCCAGTTGTAAACTTCTAGGCGTATTTAAAATTCCAAATCTTTAGTTGTATGATAAACAGAGATTGTGTAAATACAATAATATATTTGAAAAAAACATGGTCTACTTGCTCAACGCTCAATCGCATTTTAAAAATGGGAAAATCAGTACCCTTCACTTAACTGGAATCGATAAGAAAACGCCGTCTAATGCACAGTTCTTCCTTATACAATTAAGTTCTCACGGGTTTACAATCCAACTAAAGTCAAGACAAATGAAACTTACAAAATTACTCAGGAATTTATGGTTAAAACTTGATGACCTTAAAGCTTATGCATGCAGAAAGAAAAAGTCCACCGGAGTTAATATCCGGAAACAAAAACTAGATATAAGTACGAAGAATAATTAGATGAAAACGTAAGGAAATTGCAAATGTAATGTTCTGAATACTTCCTCTGTAACAATATTGCAGCTGCATGTAGGAATAGAGTAGGGGTCGCAAGGCCAGTATTTACAAACTAGACTTCCTGACACAAAATATTTAAATATACTATTCTGCCACAATCTTGTAAGATCTTGGATAGCACATCACAAAAATCTTGGATCACAATCTTCGATAGCAAAATATACACAGAACATCTTAAATTTTTATAGCAAAAACATTATTACGATTAGCTTGAAAGGGGTAATTATTATTGCAACATTATTCACACAACACACTGGCGTTATTCCAAGCCGGACCCAGGAGGTCAACGCCACCGGCTCGTTAACCTTTATTTAACGTGGCGTTTCCCCCTGCGTTCCCCTCCGGGCTGCGCAGAGGCATATTCCACGCATTCACTCCCAGGGCCAGGGCAAGACGCGAGACGAGAGATCAAGTACGGACTAAGAAATATAAGCACCTATGTCCATAAGCCCTATTCTCCCCATCTAACATCCACCCACCCACTAGACTAAACCTACTGCTTACATACCCTAGGCCTACCTATTCACTTCGCATACCTATCGGCGCTGACCCTGTTCATCATCATTCATCCACTAATCAACAAAATATCCACTCAAACATATCATTCACACATGTACCTGCAAAAGAGAACACATTAATGGAAATCTGTAAAAGGAAGTTGAATAAACCGTCAAAAATAAAAAAAGGAACATAGGCATAAATTCGTAAACACGGTGAATAATCTAAAAATATGAATGGCATGGTAGCGCATGATGGCGCTAAGAGTGTCATTCCTACCTAAGTAAAAACACTAAGAGCCCGTGCACAAGGCAAAACCGGAGTTCAACGACCAAACCTGGATTGACCCGGGTCAAACGACCGATATGCAAACCCCTACACACTATAAGTGGTAAATATTATACAATAACTTAGACATATAGATATCACAAATGCATAGATAAATAAATGATAAAATAAAAGATAGAAACGCCAGACTCTCATAAAAACCTTTGTACTCGTTGATAGTCGCGGTTGCTCTCTCTTCTTTCTGGTCTGCTGCAGCTTCGAAGCTATGGGAAGGGTACGTAGAGAAAGGAGCATAAAAAATATACAAAAATTTATTTACATAAAATTCAAATCACTTGAGTCTCACTTAGTCCTCTTGATGCTCACCAATGGATATAAACGGCACTCACTTAAACAACACTGACACCACACTAACACCGCACTGACACCACTCACTATCACCAAACTGACACCACTCACTAACCTCTCGTTCCTGGTTCACACAAATCACTTTCTTCTGTTCTCACACACTGCACTACCTAAGGAGAGAGCGGGTTAGTGAACATAATAAATAACAGATGAAACAGAGTGAATGCCAAGCTGCTCACATTTAATGGAGATATCCAAAAGTGCATTTTACAAAAATGCGAGGAATGGTTTATCAGAAACTAAGTACACCTGGATGCACATCGTAACTGACGAACCAATTCCCTTAATTTTGAAATTTAACTCTAGAGCAAGCTCAACTACCACAAAAAACGCTAAGAACCAAATGCAATTCTCCTAGATACCCTACTGTTACGACGGGCCAGAAGGGCCTTGAATTAAAAATACTGGAAACTGACTACATACCCTACCCTCTAGCAGGCCGGGGCGTTGAGGAGTTACCTAAGGAGAGAGCGGGTTAATGACATAATAAACAACTAATGAAACAGAGTGAATGCCAAGCTGCTCACATTTAATGGAGATATCCAAAAGTGCATTTTACAAAAATGCGAGGAATGGTTTATCAGAAACTAAGTACACCTGGATGCACATCGTAACTGACGAACCAATTCCCTTAATTTTGAAATTTAACTCTAGAGCAAGCTCAACTACCACAAAAAACGCTAAGAACCAAATGCAATTCTCCTAGATACCCTACTGTTACGACGGGCCAGAAGGGCCTTGAATTAAAAATACTGGAAACTGACTACATACCCTACCCTCTAGCAGGCCGGGGCGTTGAGGAGTTACCTAAGGAGAGAGCGGGTTAATGACATAATAAACAACTAATGAAACAGAGTGAATGCCAAGCTGCTCACATTTAATGGAGATATCCAAAAGTGCATGTTATAAAAATGCGAGGAATGGTCACTCAGAAACTTAGTACACCTGGATGCACATCGTAACTGACGAACCAATTCCATTAATTTTGAAATTAAACTCTAGAGCAAGGTCAACATCCACAAAGACATAAATTAACGCTTTCACTAACTCAACGCTAACGGATTGATACGATGGGCCATAATGGCCGGAAAAGGCTCTAAACTGACTAACTATTATTACACTCTACTCGGCATTCAGCGTAATCCAAGGCGGCTGCGTACCTGTGAAAGAATCTGAATAAACCAGTATATAATATAAAAACATCCATCACAAATAAAATACATTCAAACAATTAAAATGGGCACAAAAAATATAAACAAGGAAAAACGACAAACAAAACATTCAGGACTTTACATAATATATTATACACAGTATGCAAACATATTCCTGCCTAGAGTCGACTCGCTAGACCAGGCAAGTGGCCGCTTTCCGTATGGTTGGGAGGACTAGTCCTCCCATGTCGGGGCCCCGACATCATTTACCAAGGCCTTTACACCAAAAATCAAGCTTGATTTACCAAAATACCTTCATATTTCACCAGACCATGGTCATGTATGGAAATAGGAGCAATCGGCTCCTATGACAATAAAACCAAATAATTTTGAACACACATTTTAACCTCTCTTACACATGCCCTCTTTACCTCTTAGATCGTAGATCCTGAAACAAAAGTTAGTTTTACCCCAGCATTGCGAAGCCATGAGCAAACCAATGTTTGTCCTCCTGGTGAGGCTGCTTCCTGTTCTTCTGTCTCGGGCAGCTACGAAGATTCCTCACTCTAACCTCGACAACTTATGGGAAGTGACCTTCCAATCGTAGCTCCGCCTCAAGTCCTGCAATGGCAGAAATAAATTCAATTTAAATTAGCATGCCGTCAATATATTATACCTCTGTACAATATAGATAAATAATATTTTTTCATATATTATATCTGTTATCAACATCCCTATTCTTTAACTAACCCAAAGTCCAGTGTGAAGAATAAGATAGTGGATATAATTTTTGTACCAACTTCTGTCATTGTATTTTCAGTTTGAAAGTACAGTTTTACTAAATCACATCGATGTGTAAACGCCTCGATAAATGATGTCGGGGTCCCAACATGGGAAGACAAGTCCTCCGAACTCTAAGATCTATTGTTTATAAGTTATGCCGAAATACACTTTATTTTAGACTCAAATTTAACGTGAATAATGCCAAAAACAATACTAAATGTTATGAGCTCAAATGTGAGCTATTGAATCGATTCGAATTCGATTAAAGTTTGTACTCTTCCACGCCTCTGCTCCTGAATATAACACTTATATCTGCAGTTCTAATTAACTCATAACCATTTTGACACTCAGAAAAACTCACATCCGTAAATGATGTTCCAACAATGGAGTTAAGTTTTTAAAAAGGCGAAGATATAAAAATGCTAATCAGAATTGTATTCAGAAAAACCCGCTTTAGGAACAAGAGAAATCTTGAAAAAATAATTCAGAGCAAAATGGTGGAATAATACGGAGTGGTATTCCATTAATTCCAGTTGATTTGGACTTAAATGATAATAATCAAATTCTAACCTCAGATTTAAAAATATCGATATACCACACCAGAAATTAAACCTAACTGATGTATATGTATCAACATTTGCACGAAAACTTTGGATAACAAGATAACCTGCGTGATGCAACTGCAATGCAGCATGCATTAGATCAGATATGGTGATTTCTCAAGTAGGATTGAGTGTACATGAAGTAGAAATCAGCATACTAGCCACTGGGTGACAATGAACTCAGAATAGGGGTGGTTGGGAACGACTAAAGCCCACCTACCCCGAACAAAACATAGTGTTTTGCACGGAGGCCTCTTAGGGACCCTCTTGTGTGTATTTAAACACAAATAACAATTAAATCGGGCACGAATTCAATCCCATGGGCATCTACTAATCTTCTGTAAGGATAATGGGGCTGAAAAGCATTATCAGGTCTTAGGTTAAAAGTACAGATTAAATCGATTTCAGTCATTTAAAACATCTTGACTGAAGGTGTAACATAAGCATTAAAAACCCTTGCGTATTATGCTATATTCGATCAGATAAATAAGATTAAGGGCGATAGATTGTCGTAACGATTGATTTAAAATGTCATTTTTCCCCGTATTATACGAGAACACAATAGGCAGCATAGGAAAGAGATAGGCAATAGGTGAAATATTGCTAGAGTAGTCTGTAGTGTATGATGCATTTATTAACACCCAACCCCTATATTACTATGTACTAACCATCTAGCTGCACGTGACCCTATCATCTAGCATTTCTCCATGTAGTAGCCTAGTTGAATATCAATAGTACGTGTTTGGTGATCTTCACACCCTGCCACACACCCTCGCTGTGGCTTGCAAGGTATCGCGTGGATGTAGATGTATTTAACATAGGTATTCATGCATTTTATGACGTAAATAACTTTTCAAATGTAGCAGGTTAGAATTTAACCAATTTAAACTACATATTAGGCGTTTGTTTGCTATCTTTCTTCCGTTTATTTGACGCTTAAAAAAGGTTTATGATTATTTTTCTTGGTTGTCTTACAACTTTACTGGGTGCCATAAAAACTTCATCCTTACGGATATCACAAGTAGCAAGCCTGTTATGTCTGTACCTATTACCTAGATCTCTTCTCAGATCAGCTTACATACGTCCTCTAGTACATTCTAACTTACTTGTTTACAACGGTTGTGTATAGCGATGGTCTATCTCCCACAAACTAACCGGTTTGTTTACATTACGCATTCGCGTGTCGCGCATGGAAACAGTTTTGGTCAACGAAGAGCAGTTAAATTCCAACTAGTCACATAAGCATAGAAATGTGAAGATATTTTACAAGGACAAGGAAGATTATAGGAGCAGGCTCACATGAGGGTGATGCAACAGAAATTAAGTGTTACGAAATAAAGCGATCGAGTAACGAAAAAATCCATGTAATCTGTTCTCATTATAACATGAGTATGGACAATGTAGAAAAGCGAAATAACCTTCAAGTTCAGTTTATTTACAGACAGTAATGTAGCCTCCCATATCAATTTATTTCAAGGAAAAAACAGGGATTCACTCTCTAGAAAGTGAAGATACACGACTGCACTTTCGAGTTTATTTTATTAACAGCAATCGTTTAATCTCGATTTTAAGTTAATTTCAAACAGAACGAAAGGGAAATAGACTACAATTTCTCAAATAACGGCATTATGAATCGTGAACTTAAATCTTTGATACCGAACGAAAGTTGAAAACACTCTTAACCTGTTTTTAATTATTGAACTTGGTCTGTGTGCAATGCTAAGAGCTTAGTTGAAAGTTCCTGGCACTGGCGCCCAAACCCAGATTATGGCCTGGACAATCTTATTTTGATAAATTTCAGTTAAAAGGAGGTTTGATTGAGAAAAAGGCATTCTCTTTTGTGAATCCTACCACTAGTGATCTCTTCAATTCTCAGCGCTTTAACTTCTTCTTTGTGTCGTATCGAATCGTAGCCAGGAACTTTCAACCGACATACCTCGTGAATAATTTTCCTAAACATTCCTGAAGTTTTATAACAATGAAAAGTCAAGGAACGTAAGCGACTTTTTATTATATCGGAAAAACTAAAAATATTAGGCATTTAAATATTATTTAGTTATAACATTATCACGAAGGGATTCAATAATGACTGCCCAAATCGTACACAATATGTGAAACAATCCCAATTTACTAGGAATATAAATTTATTCCAAAGTTGGAAATAAATCACTCAAACAAATAAGTCAATCAGATGACCAAGTTCCTCGCACTCACAAGTGAAAATGGTATCTATTCCGAGTTGGAAATATAAACAAACCGCACGTGGATAATGTATAATGCTTATGAAACATGACTAGGACTCTCAAACTCACATTTGAACTCATTATATTCACCAAGAACGACACAGCTATTTGCAGTTATAGATACCGGAGGTCAAAATTTTATCTCCATTTACATGAAATTTTTCACGAATAACGAAGCATCGAATAATTCCAGCAATTTTTTTCGAGCCAACTAGAGTAACGATAACGATTTCGCTAGCAAATTTAGGCGAAGATATGCACATTATCCCAGTAATTAGGCTATTAAAATTGAATCATAATAATTTACAAGCGTGCAAAGTCACCGCTATTCACTAAAATTGCTGCCTCGCTCAAAACCGAGAAAACACCGAGAAACAGGGAATCCATCGAAAAGAATTCAGTGTGCGATAGAATTGGGTGACAGCCAGGTTTTATCGAATCTCAGAAAATGCAACTCTTCTAGAAATTGCTGGATAATCTGAAATATCACATGGTAGGTGAAAACAGATGAAGATATTTATGTAAATGCCAATTATACCCAAAAACCCCTTTGCTCCTACGTAATCACTAACCAACTATCTTCATGTGACGTTATTATCTAACTTATTTACATGTTGTAGCCTTCTTACATGTCAATAGTGCATGTTTGGTGATCTTCACCCCCTGCCACACACCGTCGCGGTGGTTTGTAGGGTATCGCGTAGATGTAGGTAAAATATTTAAGACGAAATGAAATTGTGATTTAAGGATGAATATTGACCGAGAGATATTAAAACCCTAAAAATGAATTACAATCAAAAGATTTAAGGCATGAACGCAAAAGGTGAACTTTATTCATGAAGAAGTCAAGTGAATAATGAATTGTACTCGTCCTCTGTCAGCAATCAAAACATTAGGCTTTCGGAGTACATCCACGCAAGGAGGCGTGGAAGGCAAGTGCATTATCAATACGAAAAAATAATTTTTAAAATGCTGTGAAAAGCAATATTCCAAATGTACTCCTTAAAAACAAAAACTCCTTAAATACAAAATTGCAATTGCAAGTCATACGAGCCCGGGAAAATGGATTGAAATTACAAAACTCACGAGAGACTATCTTGTAACAGTCGAATCACACACGCCGTAATCTTCCAATTAAAATACTTAATGCTGCAATTAGTCATAAATTAATGAAAACATAGCGGACTCTACCTATTTAATAAAAAATAATATTCATCATCTCGCGCGCCACGTAGCGAACAGGCAGTTCATACATCGTATCTGCTGCTCCCGAGCAAAAATATTGACGAAAATCAGTACAGCTGTATCCCTTTCCTATAAGTTCAAACGCTATCTGTGTCTCTACCGTTGTAACAAGAAACAGTAAGATCGCTAAAAGAAAAATATCATATAAAATGTAGCTCAAACGTCGACCATTGAATCAAAATTTGAAAATTAACGTCGTGAACCTTGGATCATTTCAAATAATCACGGACTAAAGTCTTATACGCAATGCCTACTTTCGCCCGTAACATACAGGATGAGAATTGATTGGACAATGGAAATGGGCTTATAAATGGAGATCGACTACGAGGTCAATTCAATAGATGTTAATTATTTAAGAAATCAGTTTGCGAAACTGAAATTATCCACAAAATCAAATTAATTCCATGAAGGTAGAAATTGAAGATACACGACTGCACTTTCAAATTTATTTTATTAACAGCAATCGTTGAATCTCGATTTTAAGTTAATTTCAAACAGAACGAAAGGGAAATAGACTACACTTTCTCGAATAATTTTCGGCGGGAAGCCACGGTTTAAGAAAAACAACCTGGCATCGACCGGAAGTAAAAGAATAACAAAAAAGGCGCGAAAAATATTGCGTGAAAATGAAAACACTTGTCAATGACAAATGTTATCGATTATGCGTACTTACCATCAACCCACCGAAGACCGTTTCTCAATAGACAGTCTTTCGGATTCCCAGTTGTCCCTCGTAAAGTCCCACGTGATCGATGACGAAGATCCCGTTGTACGTCGCACGCTACTCGAATAACTCCTTCCTGTAAAAAAATTCAAACCATTAACAGACGGAACCACAAATGTTGCTGCACTGCTACTGTAATTACCCATCAATCAATGGAAAAAGAATTATTCATGACATACACGAGACTGAATTACTAAGTAAAGCAAGAATTTCAAATGTATTTGAGTACATAGTAGATATATATTTCGGAATGTATCTCTGCTCTTCATACATCTAGACAAATAGGTTACTAATTGTTTCGGATTTCCCTTTTAAGGTAACTGCAAATTCGATGAACGTTAAATATATTGTTCACTAGAATCCTCTTATTAATAGCTCTAGAAAGCTCTTTTAGTTCTCCAAGTCTTGTAACTGTTGACACGAGTAGTTTACACCGTTTTAGCAGCATCAGAGTATCGTAAATGTAGTTCTCCACTCAAAAATAACGGCGTTATACGGTCAGTTAAAAAATAAAGTAACTTCGAGTGTATTAATCTAAACACATTTTTGCTAAGTATTAGTCAACGAGGAGCAGTTTTTGTTGGAACACGTCTAATAACGATTTATTGAAAGGTGAATATCTTTCAAAAGGAGCAGGCCCACAAAAGGGTAATACAACCATGATTTACGAAATTATTTGATCGAGAAACGAAGAAATCCATGCGTGTTACATTAATATTAGCAAAATGTTCTCATCAACATACGAGTACGTGAAATGAACACACGTGAATTTCACACGATTATGCTGATATCGAAATATCTCACTATTCTTCGTACATCCAGAAAAATAAGTCACAATCTTCCCTTTCAAAAATAACTGCAAACTCAATGAACGTTAACAATGGAAACTGACTCAAAGTAAAAGTTTCTTAAATTGATGCTGCAAACTCACCTGGCCTTCTGTTACCGCGTCCACACGAATACTGAAGACGTCTGATCACGCGATTGAACGTCACGGTCTGGCGTGACGTCACCGAGACCGGACCAATCACCAAAGTGCAATGTGGAATTCGTCCTGAATAATAATTTCGGAAACGCTTAATTATTTTCGCAATTCAAATATTCACTTGCTTATATTGTTGCTGGATATGCATTTTGGATATTGATAATTGCCTATAATGGCAACAAGATTCGTTTTCCGGAAATAGTTTACTAAAAATAATTAAGAGCTCCATTTGCTATAACGTCCGTTAACTACTCGTTTTGGCGGGAAAAAGTGATAAAATACCCATATAGACGTTGTAATTCTCATTTAAAGCAAATATTACACCATTATGCAACGTGCAGGGGTTTTATTTCGGGTCTACCAACACTTACAGTTGAATGACATCTGATACCTAATTTCAATTTTGCAACAACAACGAAATTCGTCGGCATCGTTCGCAGAATACTTAAGCAACACAATTCACATTTGGACGTGGGTAATTACATAAACATGGGAAATTGAAACAAACCCTGCATTTGCTTACCTTTACGGGAACACCAAGACCTGTGTGCCGTCATTACAGCTAGGGTAGAAGATACGCTGCAACGATTTCCAGTTAATTCTTCTCAGCCAGGCACTTATAACCATGACGCACGACACGACATAACTTGGTCACTCATCCAGTGATTCATCTACATCTACATCTACACGATACCCTGCAAGCCACCGCGAGGGTGTGTGGCAGGGGGTGAAGGTCACCAAGCATTCACTACTAGCATGCAAGCAAGCAACTAAAGGGTCTCATGCAACTAGATTGTTAGTATCTATAGTATTTGAGGGGTTAATACATGCATCATGCACTACAGAATACTCTAAAATATTTCCCCTACCTATCCCTTCGCTATGCTGCCTATTCTGTTCTCTTATAGTACGGGACGTGGGTAATGTGTGGGTAATGGGTGATTCATGCAACTGAAGCACTACTATTCATATTTCACTTGCGAGGTTATGTTGGAGGATGAAACACGGCTCGGTACTTGATAAACACTCTCACAAATTACGCTGGATAACGTCTTCTTATGCATTAACATCTTGAGGAGTGTTGAATTACTAACAGGCTTCTTTGGAGTCAGGATTTGGTGACCAACATAATATTCACGGGAGTAATTCACGTTCACGATACTTCTCATCGTGATACATCGCCAATCTTAGACTTTCTCACTCACTGAAACACTAGCGGACACTTATTGCAAAAGACTTAATACGAAAATTAGCTTCTTATTACATGACGGAATGGACTCCAAGCATTCTCGCAAGGATTCCACACCGCTGATCAGCTGTTCGGGATTGTGTTGTTGCCTCGTACGAAGTAAAACAAGGAACTAAGACGAAGTTCGTTCCTGAACTAGTAAGGTCGTGGGTTTCGCAATCGCTGAAATGACTCCTCCTAACTTTCGCTCTCAATGTCGAGAGCGAAGCACTTCAGAACAAAATGAAGCATAAGGAATTGAATGCCCTAAAGGCAGACCTCGTCGGATATATCTCAGGCGACGTCAATGGAACCGACGAATTGAGCGAAATACAATGAGTACGTAATGAATGTATTGACTGCAATGTAATGAGTATATTTTTGTTGAAGTTTAAATACACCATTGAATGAAATATAATGACTGATATGTAATGACTGATATATAATAAGAATAATGAGTGAAATTTAAGCCTATATTACCTACTTACATGGTACATACGAACACCAATGGTCGATCGCGGGGTCACCGGACGGGTTGTAATTTTTTGTGTGAGGACTTTAAGCTAACCCAACTCACAACATGTTTTTGCATTTTTGCTCTGTTTTTTATCTTTTTTTAATTGTGAAGTTTAGTAGAATATAATTATTAATCCTTTTTATGCATGATATTTGATGCATGTTTGGTGTTAATTCACCCCCTGCCACACACCTTTATGGTGGCTTGCAGGGTATTATGTAGATGTACTTATTTACATATTACCCCGCAAGCCACTACTAGGGTGTGTATCAAGGGATAAACCAACACTTAAAATCAAAAGTGATTTAAATTTACACTTACTTGTCATGCAGGCATGCAAAAATAGCAGCCCGTGCAGGCACTGCTTACATATAACTGATGCTACTACTTTGCTATGCTGTAATGTATAATTACTTTGCGTTAAATATTAGATATTCATTCACAAGAAACGTGTAACTAAATTGTTAATCCACACCAATCAAAGTAATACTTATTGATGAGTCATTAACTTATATAACCTAAGTAACTAATGGATAATAATTCTGTAGAACATGCGTAGGAAAGTAATGTCGAAACATGAACGACACACTATTCTTCTGAATCAAAATATGGAGCACCTTTTCTAGTTTCCTGATGTATCTTTGCTTTAATCCATTACTGTCCCAAATATTATTTAGTTGCTCTAGCTGTTTGGTTAAGATATTTCAACTGGAGCTATAATAATAGGGTAAAGGCTGACTCAGGAACTACCCTACTCCATTTCTCAAAATGATTCCTTTTAAATTCGGCGGTGTTAAAGATCCAGGCATTCACACACACACTGCGTAAGGACCCTCGTTTCGTTGGATTCCCAAATTAACAGCGACTGAGAGGAAAAAATGTTGCTACAACAATTATCGATATGCCAAGAACTTCTTAAGCTGCAGTAATTAATTGCTTATTCTTTTCTAGAGGATATTGATGAGCAATAATTGTTGGTAATGTTGAAACATAAATACGTTAAAGTAATTACTACACACTGATGTCCTACTTCAAAATGTACAGTACCTAATCAAATTTCCTTCAGTATCTTCGCTGTAAGATATTACTGTCACAGACATAATTCGAATGGTCTTGCTAGTTGCTTTAGACATTTCATCTGGAGCCAAAATGATGACATTAAGGCTGACTCAGGAACTATCCTCTTCCATGTACATCATATAGGTACTTTATCTACATCTTCATCAACGTAACATCCTCCGAGCCACCGCGAGGGTTTGCGGCAGGGGGTGAAGATCACCAAATATGCACTATTGACATGCGACTAGGATATTTAATGGAGAAAGACCAGACAATAGGGTCACACACAGCTAGATGGGATTGGGATGGCACAAGTGGGATTTGATTTAGTCCACTCTCGCTACCAGGTAAAATATTCGGGGCTATTTATTTTCAGCTCAGAAGTAAAATGCTTCTCGTGTCTTCGACCTAATTCCTTTATTGCAAGATTTTTCCAATACGAGTGTAACTCCGTCTAAAGTGTGTCCAGAAATTAAATGGGATCGAGAAAAAACTAAAACACAACGTCATTGTAAGTGTGAACTGGAGCAAAACTTTTTATGGACTACGGTAAATTATATTTAATAGATAGATGAAAAGTCCAAAGAGAGAATCTTAAAAAAGAAAATTGAGCATCAGTAATTCAATGAAATAAAACTGACTGACTGATGGCTCGTCACCCTAGGGTGACTTTATTTCATAGTATGCCAAAAACTGGCTTATTATATGTGTCATTTTAATCCCGGAACCGACTAGGATCTTTAATTATTCATTAAAATATCATTCGGTCTATGGAAACTGTCAATTGGATTGTTTTTATTTAAGGCTGCACATTCCATAGCTGTGTTTTCACTGTTTTCTATCGTTTTGTAGTATTTCGTACTTTGATTTGTTATTATTTTTTCTAGTGGGTCAATTGTAGCTTTTTCGTATATTGTGTCATTTGCGGTCCATTATTTAATTCCATGCATGTTTCTTAGCATCCTTCGGTCCATCGCCTTAATATTGTCTATCTTGTTTCTGTGGAGTTTGCTTCCTTAGCTATTTCTCTGCACCTCTTACAGCAATATCACGGCAAGTGATTGGTGCAATCTATTTTAATGACAGGGAGATCAACGCCGTAGGGAAGAAGTTCGGCCAATTTCTTGGTAGCACTGCTGTCGCCATCCCCTACGAATTAAATGGAAATTTTATCGTATTTGCGTGAAGAAAGATAAAACTAATTACACAACACCCATTTATAAGATTCATGACAAGCACATCATATTATATCGCCTATAAGCCGGTGGTACTTCAAATTGTGCATCTCTACTCTTGTTTTAAATCCCTCGACAATTATGTCGGCTTCCATTTCCGTCGAGGACTTGTTCCAATTCTTGAAGCACATATGCTGTTTGGCCTGTGTTTTCATAGTTCTGCATTTCGCACATATACTGCAGTATTTGCAGCTAAATGGTGCATTATTTCCCAGAGCTAACAGAGAAGTGAAACGGTGTCTTATATCAAACATTTTTCTTCTAGAAGGCTCATAAGCTGTCTCCTTCCTTTGTCTCTTCAGTGGTATCACTTGAAGTCAAGCAGGAATTTACGTTTGTAAATTGGCCTTTCAAAAGTTATTGAATCGCAGTGCCGCAGTTTCAGAGGGATGAAATGTCTCCGATATTTTTTTGAAATATACGAGAAAAACTAAACTGCAGTTCTACGAAAATGTTGATTATATTCGTAAGATTCGGATTTTTTCCAATTCGGACGTAAACGTAAAATACGCTTCCATTTAGCATTACTTACATAAACAAGATTGATGCTTGAAGGAGTCAACCCCCTGTACTTTTATCCAATATGTGTTGGAAGCAATTTTTTCCGATCCTAAATAGTACAATAGTTTGCACGAGTAATCCAGTTACTGTAGATCCATTCTAATGCATTAACCCTCGCTACCTGTTACTAAAAAAATCACGTCCTCCCTACTTGGGGTCTTTTTTGACCCCATCGTGAATTTTAATTATTTTAAGTGATAATATTATTACAATGACTCATATTCATTCGTATTTTAATTAAATACATTTCAGATATTTTAACAGAAAAATACCACAGTATAATATGCATTGCATAATTTAGAAAAAAATATAATAATTTCTTAGATGGCACTCATAGTATAGTCTTGAATAATGAGGATTAAATTTACCTAAATACGTATTTAAGTACATAGTTTAAATATCTGACTGAATACAATATAATATTTAAAATATTTAAACATTTGCAGCATAGTGCGAACACGTGATGACCAATTACAAAATTTCATGACTCAAAAGAATTGTGCCAAATTTTTAATCTGAAATCTCCATCTACACACTCACTAATGTCACTATGCAGACGCTTCTTTGTTGAACATGATCACCTTACACGTATCTGTTGTAAGCATTAGAAAGATCATTGGTTGTTTGTCACTATTACGAGGGAAAATGGAACATCTGCCACCCATTTTCTGGACCTAATTTCTCTGTCATTTACTAGCAGAATACCGCCAATCCCAGCAATTTCGCTCGCAGTCCGAAATCTATTTTTTTGGCATCCGGTTTTTCCTACTCAGCGATGAATTTCAGGTGCTAACATTTCTTTTGCTGATTCTAAAAGGAATCGCAGCCTAGAATTTTTTTTCCGCGGAAAGAAAGGTATTTTCTCGAATACATGTGGTATGCATTTATACCTGCAAGATCTACAATAACAAAAAAAATAGCCAATGGCCATTTTCTAGTCCCTCTTTTTACAGAATAATTTGATCTACAGTATGCACACCAAATTTTGCAGAGTTGTAATACAAAATCACTTCCCGTTTATTCTTTTCAGGGCAACAAATTTCAAATACCTTTTGTTTAGCAGACCATAAAAACCGGCGTCCTACCTGATGATATTCCTGGATAATATTTTTTCCAGTCGACTTTGGTTCTATAGCATCCCATTTTATTTTTCCTTCCTCACACCCCGTGGATCGTCTTCTTTGATACATAACACCTAGGATTTCCTCATGAAGCTCGTCCTCCTCCTGGTCCCTTATTTCCACCTCCATGTTGCCTGCCTCTGCTTTACTTCCATCACTCTCATTTTGAATGTTATCTTCATCGTTAATCGTTCGATTCTAATAAACCGTTAACGGCTTCGTTCTCGCTGTATCCAGGAGCAAATTTGACATTAAGGGCTGCCATAATCAGTTATTGTTCTTGTATGACCGCCAATAATTCCCCATCGGGATACCCAGTGCGGGATGTACGCTTGAGCGAGGAAAGATGTGACTTGTACAGTCGTCGGAGGAGTGACCACGAGTGACGATTCTCAGCGTAAAAGCCTAGCTCGTATCAGAGGTCAAATACTACGAAGTCCAAATACAAGTGGAGAAAAGAGTGACTGTTATTTCTTACTTATTGCTGATTACAAAGAAAGCACAGCATTGATGACTCTGTTGATGAGCTCTGCGAAGATAACAGTTAGATTAGAAGTTGGAGAGCAATAATGGCTTCAAAAATCGTCGGAGGAGCAACCACAAGTTACTAATTCTCTCTATATCAGCTAAGCTCGTTACAGAGGACAAAAATTACGAAGTCAAAAAACGTTGACTGTTGCTGATTACAAAGAAAACACACTGTTGACGACGAATCCGCTGTCCGCAGATAATAGTTGGATTAGAAGCTGCAGAGAAAGTTGAAATCATAGTACGCTTGCAATCACTTAGCAGTATTCAGCTTCTGTTATGTGATGGGGTGAGATGAATGTGATCGACTTATTATGCGTTAGTCTCCAAGTTCACCCATTTGGAAACTGCTGACATTTAATAGATTTTGCTGTTGAATAGCTAAGCCTCTATTTCATTCACTAAGTTGTAACATTGATACGACTGTTACCAAGATGCAAGATAGATATTACCGGAATATCTATCTTGGTGTCACATGCGAAGGAAATACATCCATAGCTCAACAATTTCTTCTCTTCTAATAATTTTAACACTCTGTGCATTACTCATTTTATCACATAAAATGCTAATATTCTTTCCTTTCATGACAAAGTCATGACAAAAGCTATTATTTATTCAATTATTTCTAAAGGAAAATTAAATTCATCTCCTTGTACTAAAATACGATCGGGTATATTTTAGTTCCACATACCCTACCTGGGGTCAAACTTGACCCCAAGCAAGAAATTATTTTTTTTAAGGCTTATTGTCAGAAATATTTTAAAAATGAAAAATGGAGTCGATACAAAAGTGTTTTATCGGAGAATTCCTAAAATATGATGCATAAAGCTGTAAAAATTAATGAGTTATTCAACTTTTTCTGTGAGCTGGGGTCAAAAAAGACCCCAGGTAGGTAGGGAGGGTTAAAAAGGAAATATTAAATTTCACGGTAAATGGTTACTCGGTCGGACCAGGTGACCATTATTCTGCGTTTTACTGTCAGCTTATTGAACACAAGCTCCCCATTTTAACTATTTTACCTCAATTAACTTTTCTCAATTTACTTTCGAGAACAGGGCCTGGGGCCCCGAATTTCCCAGGCGATATGGAGGGGGACCCGAAACTTTTTCCAAGAAATTTTATCGTTCTGATTTTAACTGGGCATGATAATCCGGATTAAACTGCTTATATTTCATGTGCTAAGTGAAAAGTAACATCGCTATTTTGTCTTCTCGTCACATTTCCCAAGTACTCTTTTTATAAATCCTAGCTTTCTCTTCGCTCGGCCGCATATTTCCCGGATGTGTCTTCTCCACGATAAATCTTTAGTGATTGTTTCACCTAAATACCTTATGGTTTCAACGCTTTCGACCTTCGTGTTATTAATTTTATAGGATCGCTCTATAGAATTATTCCTCCTCCATGTCTTGAATTATATCTAAATCCTTGCTTCCTGTCTTCTTCTGATATACCCCTGCGCACTACAGTATCGTCTGCAAAAAGTCTAAGCGTAAAACTAACTACGCTACCCTGTGGAACTCCCGATGTGACTTTGATTTTGTCTGACATGATACCATCTATGACAACCCTCTGCTCTCGCCCACTTAAGAATTCTTTTATCCAACACACAACGTCATTATTTAAACCAAAACTCTCTAATTTCAAGATTAATTTATCATGTGGTACTTTATCGAATGCATTTTTAAAATCTTAAATCTATCGCATGAACTTCAGTACTGTTTTCGCCGTTGACTAAAACATCGTGTACGAATAAAGCTAATTGTGTCTCGCAGGATCTACCTTTCCGGAACCCACGTTGTCTGTTTATGAGCAATCCCTGATATCCAAATGCCCCATGATTGTACTGACTACAATGTTCTCAAATACTTTGCAAGAGATTAACGTGAGTGAAATGGGTCTGTAGTTACTAGGTTCTTTCCTATCACCGCTTTCAAAAATAGGTGTAATGTTAGCTACTTTCCAATCCCTGCGTAGGTACTGTGCGGTTCTTTAGTGTTTTATTGAATATTATTTCTAGATAGGGGGCTATTTCAGAAGCTAATGTTTTATATACCCGGGAAGGAATTTGATCGGGACCTGGTGATTTGTTTTTACTAATGTTTTTTAACTGCTGCTCTATTCCGCGACCTGAAATTTTTAATTCGGGCATTTGCTCACTGAATGTTTTCGGCGGAGGTTCCACTGCGATGTGTGACGATGAGTTGAATACGCTTTGGAAGAAGGCTTTTAAAGTATTGGCATTTTCCAAACCCTCAGGTGACTCTAATTCCTTGATCACTTTTAAGTGTGTGTACCTACTGTGGACCTATTTCCCTGATGTTCTCTCTCTCACATATGACCAAAACACTTTAGGATTGCTATCTAAATATTCTCCTAACATCTTGCTCTTGAAATGTGATAACGCTTGCCGACATGATTTCCTTGCTAATGCTCTCGATTTTTTATAGTTTTGAACTAACTCATTTTTTTCCTCTACCGATAGACCCTGTCCTTCATTTTTCATCTCAGCGTGGCATACCCTTCGTCGCTTTAGTGATTTCCTAACCTCCGCGTCATACCACCTATGCTCTGTATTATCAATTTACTTGGTATATATTTATTAACTGCTTTACGGGTGACCTCAATAATTTCTCTCCCCGAATCCTATATATCTAATCCTTTGCTTTGTTCGCTAAATACATTAAACGATTCCCTTAATTCCTCTTTCATACCGTCGTTAATTAGCCTTGCCAAATAAGTATATCCTCCTCCTTGGTTTATAATGTATTTCAACGCCTACATTCAATATCGCATGAACTATTTTATGATCACTAATTCCTGTCTGTAGCTACATTTAGAACTTATTCGGGTATATTTGTTGCGAATAAGTCTAGTATGTTGTCTCCCCTGGTCGGTTCTTTTACTAGTTGTTTTAAAGTTTCGTCGTACCGATGGACTGAAAAGCAGCCGATGTAACACCCATTTTTAAAAGTGGTGATAGGGAGCAGCCATCTAACTACAGACCTATATCCCTCACATCCATTTCATGCAAGGTCCTGGAACATATAATTATTAGTTCAGTCATGGGACAACTATATAGCCAGAATTTATTGGCCGATGTTCAGCATGGGTTCCGGAAGAGCAAATCATGTGAAACTCAACTTGCTCTCTTTTCTCACAATATTTTAGTTTCTGGCGAAAATTATATTCCAGTGGATGCTATATTTCTCGATTTCAAAAAAGCTTTCGAGAAGGTGTCTCATAGCAAACTAATCTTGAAATTAAAATATTATGGCATAGACAGTAACATTATATCATGGATAAATGATTTCCTGCATGACCGGGTGCAAAGGGTTGTTTTGGACGGTGTTACCTCACCGGCAATTAAAGTCACTTTGGGTGTCCCATCAGGTAGTGTGATAGGTCCACTCCTGTTCCTCCTGTACATAAATGATATCAATAAGGTTGTCATAAGTAAGCTTCGTCTATTTGCCGATGACACTGTAGTGTACAGGGAAATTCTATGCCCAAACGATAAAGAATATTTAAATGATGACCTACAAGCAATTGAAGATTGGTGTGATACATGGCACTTAGAATTAAAATTTAATAATTGTCTCTTGATGAATTTTTGGAAAATGAATAGCTCTCCTCTTAGCACTTGAATTGAAGAAGATCGTAGCAGATTGAAATTTAGACAAAATCTCTTAAAACAAATTCCAAGACCATATTTTCAGTGATGATGTTAAAAATATTTTGTGAACCCCAACTTACTATGGTAGACTGGACCATAATCACGAAATTAGAGAAAATGATTGCCAAACTGACAGATTCAAAATGCCCTTTTTTCTACGTACATTGAGGGATATGAATAACGGTAAATATATCCAGTACGAGTGTAGCAATGGATAACATTGGTACCTGCCTGTTGGTATAAGGACTTATAGCTAACCCAACTAACGGCATGTTTTTGAATGTATGCTTCGCTATTTTTATCTTTTTTTAAATAGCGTAGTTTTGAACAGTACCTATACGAGTACTATTCCTTTTTTTATGCATGATATGTAGTGCATGTTTGGTGAGAATTCACCACTTACCACACACCTTTATGTTGGCTTGCAGAGTATTATGTAGAAGTAGATGTAAAAAATGTGACGTAAAGGTGTTCAACAGTGATTCGCAGAGTTACTTATCCTTACCTCCTGTTATAAAACTACACGTATTCCAGTCTATCGAAGGGAGATTGAAGTCTCCGCCTACTATTATTCCTCTGTATTTGTTCCGAGAAATCAATGTTCCTATCTCTGACTCTAGTTCCATTATAGAATTGATGTCTGCATCCGGTGGCCTGTAATATGCACCTACATATATCTTTTTTTTGCGTCACTACTTTTATTTTTAACGGAACACCAAATACTTACTACACTTCGCTCTGAAATAAGTTTTCTTCTACTAACATACGGGTCCTTCACAGCTATAAATAATACTCCTTCGTTTCTGCTTACTCTATCCTTTCTGTATACGGTAAAACACTTAGGGAATACTTCATATCTGATATGTCCTTCGAAAGCCATCTTTCTGTGCGTACGATTATATCAACATCAGTACTTTTTATGAGGTGGTGAAATTCGGCTACTTTATTTCTTAAACTACGACAATTCACTACTATGACTGAAATTATTTCTCCCAATCTATTTCTCTCCTGGTGCTCTTTTTCAGCTAGAATTTTCCCCGATAATTATTTTACCGACCCACTATTTAATCTACCAATCTGATATGTATGTATCTGTAGTAATCTGATATGTATGCATGATTTGAACTTCTGTTCTGGGGCCGGTTAAATTAACTGCTTCATGACAGGATAAACAGTGAGCTTAACCAGAGAAAACAGATAGGAATGGGCACTGTGAAAGCAAATACCGAGCACTGAAAATGAAGGAAGACATTTGTTTCATGTCGGTACCGACGGGAAAGGCTGAATTGAAGTTAGGCTAAACGTGCTAAACTTAGCCCCCCCCGAAGCAAATTTCAGGCTACGTGCCTGCCTGCTAATGAAAAAAATATCCTTGCTGAGCTCGCTCGGTCTGAGGCACGGGGATGCAACACCCGGGTTAACAGCAAGGCTCAGCAGTGGTGCTGCCATCGCAGCGGTGCAGACAGCTCACTACATACTACGCGAACGGCACCAGCGGCGAGCGTTGGTACTAAATCAATCTGCATTAGTGTACTGGCGCTTATTTAAAATATATTCCATTCATTAATAAAGTTTTAAGGTTGCATTTCACTGAATTATACTCCGACCGTTGTTATCGTCGATGCTGCGCTGGAAGGCGTTGAAAGTATTGACTCCACCAGACAATTGCAGTGCACTCCTTAAAAATATATGCATGCAATGACAAACATATGCATACGTATGTAGCCTTCAGAGAAATCTGTGCTAAGTATCTTTTTCTCAGCATAATTCAATAATTAATATTAACGTACTTACACTTTGAAATATAATTGCACAAATGTATGAATAAGGATAGTCGCGAATTTTATAATGAACAAATATCACTTTATTTATCAAAAAATCACCTACAAAGCTGGGGAACCATTATTTGAGCTACAATTTTAACCAGGAGGGAAATAATGTCAAAACTTATAAACATCTAATACACAAATGCATATACTAGAATATCTGTAAATGCAAGTCTGAACAGTCAATGGAAAACAAGGTCATCAATATATAAGCTTCATATGTATACAATATATTGAGAAATACTCCCCGATAAGACTTCATAGACTACACATATAAGTTGAAAATGATTCCAACACTCTTTGATGAAGGCAGGCATGCCCGCAAAGGTACATTAATACAAATTAAATAAAATATTAACAATTCATGAAAATTTTCGCGGTCCATGTTTATAGTGATGTGGTTTAGCATTAAGGATTAGGCAAACAAAGATCAGGAATAGCGTTGTGATTTAGTTTAATACCAGAAGGGCGGTGCTGATTAATGCTGAAGTGAACACATTCGGGAGCCAGATTTGAAAATATTTTCAATGGGAAGTGCTGACAGCTTATTATTACAGGCTGCCCTAATCCATTGTTTAGATCTGAAAATGAGAAAAAATAAAATTAGACAAAAACATTCATTTTACTATCATTTGTATTGACCTATTACGTTAAAATATTAATTCGGACTTTAAAAAAACACATTAAACTTGACAGTAGCTTTTTCGCCAGCTGATATCTAAGATAGGACCAAGTCATTTTCGTCTCCGATGAACGAAAGGAAACGAAGAAGGGAAAGCAAAATTAAATCACCTCCTACGAAGTCTTCACCTCCCTATCCAAATTTCCATTCCCTTTCCTTCTCTAAGAATACTGTATTCGGTAAGCATTTGAGTGTGGATGAATGAAATCGAGTGCGCAACTCTTATTATTCCGCAATATTCCAGCCCGCAAGTGACACATGGATATTATATCAAATTGAGTGGAAATCGATATCTTAGATACAGAGAGCTGAAAGCTGTTTCAAGCTTTATTTCCATTCAAGACCAGAGATCCCCTGTACTACCTCATGTAGGAACGGAACAATTGATCGCTAACGTTGCCACATGTCCAACCCAATCACTTTGTTTATTCAAAAAATTTCGGAGACGATGAAGGAAATCACTATGCGATAAACATAATCGAGAAGTAACGATCCATCTACCTACCCACCTACTGTGTCCGGAGAGTACCGTCATCATTGAAACGTTTATGTAATATCTTTACGCGACATAGTGTAATCGCGATGCAGCGATTCCTCCGCGAAAGATTACCTGGTTTCTTTCTCTGAGAGAAAACTGGTTATCTTTCGCTTTAATAACATTTCGCGGTGTAGTATAATGTAATATCTTTTCGCAAAAGATTACCTGGTTATCTGTCACTGAGGGATCGTATCTTTGGGATGTCTATAGTACCCTTAGCGAAAGATTACCTTTAGTTGCTCAGCGAAAGACTGGTTATCTTTCGGTGACGGATCGCTACTTCGCGATTTCACTATGTAGCGTAATGATAACACATAAACGCTTTGAATGCTACATTTGTGCCTTTCTTTGCGTCTCTGGTATCATATTAACCAAAATCGCGGCACCCGCTGGACCCAGTAGATTAGAGATCGAAGGTTTCCTCCCGAATACATGTTATCGCATAGTTACTTCCTTTATCGTCTCTGCAATTCTTCGTGTCAGCAGAGAATTCTATCAGTGACAACGTTAGCGATGAAACCGCAGGAAAGTAGCTGCAGCTGAGGGATCGCTTATTTGGGATGCCAAAACATTAGCGATATGAAACCTCGGCGAGATCTCCCGTCAACAGTGGAAGGCAGGGGATGGCAGTAATGAAAAAATTAATACACCGTCAGCGATAGCTTTAATACTATCTCAGATTCCGTCAAAAAAATTTATTATTAAAGTATTCAAAAGGAGAGCCAAAAATGATGACCACACTTGAATTTTTTGTCAACCAAGCACTTTGATCTATAAGACTTCGCGAAATCTTAGGAGTTAATAGAATTCATCGGAATATTTCAATAGATGACGGCGAAAGAGGAATGAGATCGATAACACTATAACTGTTGACACAGCCAGCAATCAATAACCCAATAAGATAGCGGAATTTAAGGCCGATTTCAGCATGAAAACGTTGAATTATATACAGCTACTTGTACCAAGGGAAGGAACTAAATTCATCAATTGGAACAACGTAGCATTCACGCGAAACGCGTCGTTGAGATTAACCCCAGAACTGATGAATTTGTTCAGCATTGTCCATAAAGGATATGACAATGGTTGATGGATAGTAATTGGAAATAAGGAAGGGTTGTCCTTTCCCATCTGGTGGATATAAATTATAATTTATATATATACATCTTGGGTTTGCTGTCCTCAACAGTTTGTTGCCAGTGAAATGGAAAAGGAGGAATGAATAGGATAATTATAAGCGGTCCAGCTGCCGTGCTCCATATTAACAGGAGGGAAACATCACTCACTGGATCATTAAATTTTATACATAGCAGATTCATTGCTACAAAACAGGTTTGGCAATCTCCATTTCCGCATAATAATTTCGTTTTGAATTGATCTTACGCCTTTTTGTGAATTATAAGTTTCAATTCTGGGGGCGATTCAATTCTGTGAACTAGCTACAGTGGCACTCGATGACACTAACCACAGAACATATTTCGTGTCGTCTAATTCAAATTCATTAACGACCGTTAAATGTAATTGCAAGATATAACAGGCATGTAGTTTAACTCACCAAAACAGGATGTAATAGCTCCATCTTAAACAGTACGCAAATATAAATCATTAGGAATAACAGCACTCACCTGTCAAGAGATCTGGGCAAATGATGAAACTGCAATTTGGGATTCTTCTTTTCCGTGTTGGCACATCCTTTCACGCAGCAGGATCTCGTTGATTTCCCCATGACAGCAGCACATTTGTCACCTGCACACTTCTCGTTCACTTAGTTTCACTTTCCAACAACTCTGTGACATTCACCATTCGTCAAAACGATCACAATAGACAATTTCTGCTGTTTGGGCAGACAAGTTGCCGCGAGTTGCCGGGTCCCATGGACCGTTTTGAAACGTGTGGGAGGTTGGGGAGAACGGAACCCGCCACTCGACCAATCAGGTGGCTCACACGCATTAACATCGGGGCATAGACTTACAGACAAGGCAGAATATTTCCATCTGTAGTGAGCTGTCTGCACCGCTGCGATGGCAGCACCATACGTGCCATTCTCTCCCATAAGGCTTGCATCCCCGTGGTCTGAGGGCTCTGGCTTTCGACAAGGGGCCGGAGGGAGGCGAAGTGGCTCGGACGTGGCCTTGGAATGGTTCGAGAGAGAGAGAGAGATAAGGAGCCAGGAGGTGGAGGGTGACGTTAGCGGGAGTGGGGGGGGACTAGAGCAGCGCCACGGAACGAAAGATTTTTAGCACGTAAAATAGTGAAAACATGGTTTGGAAAATAATAAATAGCAACTTTAGTATGCACCTAAGGTCTTTGAGTTTGATATAATAGTAGAAGAGAAGGATGAATCCCAGCGGAGAGTGGAACACATGTTTCCATTACGATTTCAATGTCAAAGGAAAAAAGGCTGAAATCGGGCTATTTTTACCATTTTCAGTGCCTGAAGCTCTTTAATGAGTACTGCTAACGAACATATTGTTCCATAAACCGCACACATTGATCCTTAATCTAACGATCAATGAAAACCTATCAGCTCTTCGACTTATTTTAAACTCGTTATCTTCGATCTCGCAAGGGTCTGCAGAGCCGTTTTCTGCGGAGGTATAGAACGCCCTTAAGGCTGACTCAGGAACTATCCTCTTCCATGTACATCATATAGGTACTTTATCTACATCTTCATCAACGTAATATCCTCCGAGCCACCGCGAGGGTTTGCGGCAGGGGGTGAAGATCACCAAATATGCACTATTGACATGCGACTAGGATATTTAATGGAGAAAGACCAGACAATAGGGTCACACACAGCTAGATTGTTAGTATCTACGGAATAAGAAAGGGATTAATGGTTGTTATTACATGCACCATGCACTACAGACTACTCTAACGATATTTCACCTAATACCTTAGTAACGCTGCCTCTTAAAAGTTAGTGTGAACAATGGCATTTTAAATCTATCTCTCTAATCTTGTTAATCTCTTCAAACCTAGCATAAAACGCAGGGGTTCTAAATATATATAGCCCCGGAGGTGTATATATTAAAGGATTTTTAGTCCATACTGTGTAAGTAACCTCTTTTATCGTTGGGAGATGGTGGTCATCGCCCCCAAAGGGAAGCAAGGGTCAAGGCCGAAATGTCCGAATTTTAAGGCGAGGCAACTGAGACACCAATGTCTTTCGACCTCCCTTTCCTTGAAGAAACGCCTCGAATCAGGCTGGCGTTGAATGGACTCGTTTCGCCACTGCACATAAATTAAGTAAGTGGACCGAGAGACTTTCGACAGGCAGGGGCCTAGTCTTACCGTTTTTGTACAAATATGGGTTTGAAATTATTGCGGCTTCCTGTAGTTCACATTTAATGTTTTCCCAATACTCTTTCTCTGATTTGTCGGTCAGTTCCTCTTTTATGTTGTTCCCACTGCTTTCTGAAATGCCAGCTGATGTTGAGACTCCTTAAGTTTTTCTACATGCCATAAATTCTTCAATGCTTTCTTCAATTTCTTGAAATTTAGATGGCATTTATCATCACTAAATTATGGTCACTGTCGATGTCTGCACCCGGATAGCTTTTGCAGTCCTTCACCTGATTCCTGAATCTCTAGACTTTCTGCCCTTATGACTTGGAGAATACCAAAAATGAAGGTTAAGTTTGCCACGCAGGTTCTAAGTGCCTCCGTTGCTGATGCAATCGAGCTGTGTGAGGGAATGGGAGTTGATGGCTTTCAGGGTGCTTCACCATTGTGTACAACTTTATGGTCATTTAACAGGTTGTTCGATGTCCTCAACTCCTGAAATATTATCCAGCTAGGCTGGAAGAAGCCCAATAGAGCACCAATTTTTATGCCAATGGAGCACCTATTTGGAAAATTAATATGCTGACTTTATTTCACAAACCCATTTTCCAGTCAGTTCTACCCTACGAACATTTTAATAGTCGTAGTTATCATCACATCACAAAGTTTCATTGGTTTTAATCGGTAAGAAATTCTTAAGGTTCTAAAAAATGTTTATTGTGGAGTCTAATGTCATAAAGCATAGAGATTAACGTAGGAGTTCGATTAAATGAGATTTCGACATCAGGCGAACTGCCAAAGTTTGTAATCCTAACGTAAAAATCATTATTAATTATTGTTCCAATGTTGATAATACCGTTATAGTTAATAGTGAGCCACCTGGTCATGTTTTTGTATCCACAACAGGACCGGCGACAGGGGGGGGGGGCAAAGGGGGCAAATGCCCAGGGGCCCGGGCCATCAGGGGGCCCGGGCCAAAATAAATTAATTGAAAATAAAAAATTAAAGTATGAATAAATTTAATGCCAAAAAGAATACAAAATTTTGTTGTGTAAAAAGTGAAAAAAAACAAATGAAGGTAGAGCGTGTGTCAGTGTGCAATAGAGAAGTATGACGTTAGCAATGTTGTTGTGGTCATCGAGGGTTTTGGGGTGATGGGGACGATAGAGCGAGAAGCGCGGGCCCTGTGTCGACACTCACCTCCCTTTGCCGCGAACATTCGCCACTCAGCGACATATTGTAACCTGAACGAAAAGAAACCAAATCCCCCCGCCTAAAGTCTATTGTTTACTTGTTAGTGGACTGTAAATAATTATTTTTTCTGCAGTAAAAGTTACAGATTAGCAGTAGCAAGCTACACATTCTAGTGTTGTGTCATTGGTTTTGTATACATGAGCTCCCATACACGGGGGTAGGGAGGGAACGGGCCCCCCCAACCTAGCCTCCCAGTAAGGATTGCAATCCCAGAGAGATTTTGCAATCCCGGGACTACGGGATCATCATCAAAAGTTAGAGAATATTTTCTGGAATTCAGTCCATCTTGTTTAATGCTGGCGATCACTATGTCTTTAACACGCGCACCGTAAGCACATTTCCGTTTTTCTTATGACATGACATGATGAAAAATTACTTATTCCAATAAAATGTATTAGTCAATGGACTCAAACGTCACAATGCAACACGTGTTGCATTTCATGTCCAAGAAAACTTACTTATTAGCGCTGCCTGTTAGCGGAAAGTTGTACGTCAATCCCGGAATCCCAGGATTCGTTTATAATAAATCCCGGGATTTAGAAATTGTCATTTCATCCGGGATTCCGGGAGCGCAATCCTTCACTCCCGGTTATAATAAAAAAGGGAAACAAAAAAATATCTTATATTTAAAACTTTGTGAATATATACATATATTTCAGAAATTAATTAATTCTTAAACATTATGCATAATTTATCCTTCAGAAAATTTTATATATTTGTTTCCTCGTTTTGCTTAAATACGTTCTAGGTCCATGCACGCACTGTCATGATTTTGCGTGGTTTTTGTTTATAGAAATGAGAGGAAGGAAAATTTGAACCAATGCACAGTAGGCTGAAATCGAAAAAATTTGACAAAATTCCAAAATGTCTTTTTGGAGAGAGAATCATGAAACTCAAATACTCATAATTGATTGGCAAACACGGAATGGCATGTCATTGGTCATGTTCTGTCACCGTTACCGAGATCCAGTGGCTCAAACATAGCCAAAATTACACCCGACTTCAGTTTTCTATGAAAATCTTCCTATTTAAGTTGAGGGTGACGCTGTGGGAGGAATTTGGTAGGTTAAAAAACTAGTAGGTCTGTTAAAACCACTCTTTTACTTTACTGTGCTTAACTGTGGGAGTTTTTTTCCTAAATGTAGGTGATATTACGTAACAAAATGGCGGACGCTAGTTTCACACAAATATTAATTTTAAGTAGTAAATATCTGGCATGTTAAGTGCCTATCAAGTGACTCATATTAAATCAATTGTTGATGCTTTTTAAAGGTAGATCTGAAAAAAAATTGAAAGTTCGTTTGCGACGCCAATAATTACATTTGATTTTACGTACGCGCGTGCGGAGCTTGAGACACGAGCCGGGAGCTGGTAATGACGAGACGCGAGTAAGTTTTTTCTAGCCATAAGGAACATAACGCTTCTTATTCGCCTTTTTTAATGTATGTACATTGCTATCTATCTCCGCCAGCTCTACACTTATAAAATCATAGGGGTATAGAAATATTAAGGTCTTAAAGTGCACGTGAAATCGCGTTCAAGGTTTCTCCTCTCAAAAGTAAACTTCTCATTCACACCCTCAAAGCCTTAAAATTCCTGTATTTTTCCAACGAAACATTATTTTGCATTCCAGAGGGACACTATTCCGGACTTCTTTCCGTTTATTTGCCCCTTCGCCCCAGCAGTCCAAGCCTTTGACCCTACTAGGAGGTTCATGCAGAAAGGTACATTTTGGACACCGCGGAGCCTTTGGTTGTTCATCGAGAAAATCTGTTCAAATCTTTCATTTTCCCTGCGTTACAATATGCATATCCCTGAATTATACGTCACATTAGACTTTATTCATCTAGGAAAACTTTAGTTTCTACTTTACTTGAATTATGCACACAGGAAGGAATCAAATTATCGAAAATAGCTTAATATTGAGGCACATCAAAATATATTCCGTTCGTCAAAACCCTTAACTTACATTATTTTTACATATTACCTGCTGTTATGTTTGATTGAGAGAATTGCAGTGAAAGCAATGCTTAGTAGAAGTGAATACTCTGCATTCGTTTTAATTAGGTGGTGATATAACTATCTCCGTATCTCCGAAAAGATGGGAGTAATTGTGGATATGCTAATTGTGAAAAAAAAGTACGTTTTATTACGACTTTTTATAAAATTTTCAAGTTCAAGTAAGTCCTAGTTTTGAATACTGTAAAATGAAAGGGTAAAGTGTGTTACACCGGTAAAGGGTAAAGTGTGTATCACAATTTTACAATGCCGGAAGTAGTTTGCACTGATTGTGATGGATGCCCTACAAAGAAAGGAAAATATAATGGTGTAATTTGCTCGCTAGAAGAGAAACTTGGTAGACGTCTGCAGTGAGTTATTTGCCAATTGCATACAAATGAACTTCCATTACAGCATTTGGTGGAAAATATGGATGGTCCTGTCGGTCAAAGTTTGGCAACATGTCATGCATTGAAAAAAGTTCTGTTTGAGCCCATATAGTTTATTACTGATATAATAGATCGTGGTGATGAAAAGGGTTTGAGTACTGACCAACAATACCTTTATGATATTTGTTAAGTTGTTTCGAGAGGGAAAATATCTCAAGAATTAGAAAACAGAAGTCCAGGAAAGCTCTTCCATGCGAGATGGTTGACTACAGATAAAAGAATTTTAAGATGATACGCAGCTACAAAAACTCGATCGCAAACATTAAAAGATTTGGCAACCTTCATCGTGAAAGTTATGCACCTAGCTGGTTCAGGATCAAGTGTAATCCAAAAGCTTATAATGGAGCTCAAAACTTGTAGGAAACCATAAAGATTTTTCACTTAACTATCTGAGGAAAATCGGAAAATTGTACACAAATGTATCCAAGACAATGGATACTTTGCTCACCATGAAAACATGCTCATAGCTATGTTGGTTGATAAGAGAGATCATATAAAGAAACTGGTTTTTAGACGTATCATCAAGGTTGGATCTAGAGAACAAGCCAGTAAACCACTAAGACGGTTTGAAATCCCGAAAATAAATTTTGGAGCATCAGAGTATGTCGATATGATTGTTTGCGATGATGTAGAAGTGACAGAACCACCTCTCACAAGTCATTTGACAAATCAGGGTTTGCAAAGGTTACTGGAAACTGAGAGTGTAAAGATAGCTTCTGAGTGCACTCTTTTTGAACTCCTATCACACGCTCAAGCGGTAGAAAGAGCCGTCAAAGAAGTCACTGCTTCCTCAAAATTGGTCTGTGATCAAAAGGAAAGAGAAAGCTTAATCAAAACTAGAATGTTTGATAGAAATATCCGTCCAATATATGACACAAAGAAACAATTTACCTGTTGAAGACTTTTCTTAAAGATGTAAATACATGCTCTCATGGTTGGGTGGTTAGGAGGGCGTGGATGGGACTCGAAGTGCAACCACCTCCCCGTGGTGAGTCCTGCGTAGTTTAATATGAACTAGCGAAGAGTTGCACAATGCAAAGTTGATTAACGAAAGCTATATAACAAGTTTTGATAAAAATATAAGAGGATATCAGAAATTATAAAACGTTAAAAATATCAGAAATTTACGAATATTTGGATAAGTTTAAGCCTCATGCGCAGACTAGAACCACCGCCTAAAAATATTTTTTTAAATCCTGTACTTATTTTAGGTCTTGCTCAACTATTTAGTGACTACCCGTCAGGGTTTTTTTTTGTTTCAAGTACTTAAAAAAAAATTGTAAAAATGCAAAAAATTTTCAAACTTTAAGCCAAATGTGCAGACTCAAGATGACGTCGTAAAAATTAAATATTTTACAGAATTGTTACTAGGTCTCATACACAGTCATTGAAGGGTACCCGTTTCCGAAAATAAAATATTGACTTTTTTCACTCCACCCTACTCTACAAGATTCGCTAGTCAACAACGTCATCGTGGAGGAATTCCAATCCGTCCTGGAAACCTGCATCCAACAGAATTACTTCCTTTTTAACGGCAAATTTTACCACCAGACGGAAGGCATAGCCATGGCCCTTTCCCCATTGCTGGCCGAGATTTTTATGGATAATTTAGAATCTAAACTTTTTAATTCTGGACATATTCTTTTAAACAATGTGACGTATTGGTTCAGGTATGTGGACGATGTGTTATGCTGCTGGTCCGGTAGCAATCGTCAGTTGGATTGTTTTTTGAATCTTTTAAATAGCCAACACCGTCGTATCAATTTTAAGATGGAGAGAGACATTGAAGGACGGTTGAACTTCCTTGATTTGGAGATATCAATAGTTAACGGCAGACACAGTTTCGGGGTATTTCGGAAACAGTGCTACAACGACGCAGTTATTCCAATGGACTCGTCTCATCCCATGTCTCATAAGCTTGCAGCTTTCAACTCGTTAATTCACAGACTGGTGACCTTACCTTTGCAGCCCCCTGAGTTTAACAGAGAGTTGGAGATGATTAGGCACATTGCTTCCACGAATGGCTATCAAGGACATACAATCGATAGCATTCTGCGTAAAAAACGCCAGAAGTTGGCCATCAACAATATCTACACTCCTACAGTTCTCCCACTAGAACCTAGAAAGTGGTGTAGATTGCCTTATATTGGCAATCTCTCTTCCAAAATAGCCAAAACTTTTCCAAAAGACAAATTTAGAATCTCCTTTTACAATCCAGTGACGCTGAGCAACCTCTTATGCCACTCGAAGGACCGATTTCACCCCATTCTCCAGTCGGGAGTGTACAAGATTAAGTGCAGTGATTGTGCAAAGTGTTATATTGGGCAGACAGGTAGATACTTCGTCACCCGTATGAGGGAACACCGCAAATGTTGGGCGAAAGAGGACCCATCTTCCCTCGTCGCCAAACACCTCTTGGACACAGCACACCACTGCCTATTCAACCCGGAGATACTCCACGTGGAGAGGAAAGGCCGGAGATTGGACGCGCTAGAACAATTTGAAATTGTTCAGCAAGGAGAGGAGTTCCTCATGAACGACCAGCTTTTCAAATATCACTCCCCACTCCTAGCCATTCCTTTCCCTAAATCAGCCATTGACTCACCACCAGTGTCCCCCCTCCCACCTCCTCCTCCCCACCTCCCTCCCCTCGCCCAACACTTCCCTCCCCCACCCCATCCTAGTTGGGTATATATACCGCTTTCTGGACTCACAATTTTTGTACCTGATGATGGCTTAACCGCTGAAACGCGTTGTACCACTAATAGAAAACCTGTGGAATAAGTGCCATATGTTGTTGTTTATCATGATATCATTCCACTACGTCTCGCCGGACACAGTTACGTTCAACTAAGATATGATGCACTATCTCATGGCGGATAGGCCACTCCCACGTTACAGTTCGAAGCATTGGCCACCATAGCTAGCGCCCTCTCTCCATATACCTACCGCTTTGTTAGTTTACATGATGGTGGAGGACTATAAGTCAAAATAATGGCAATGGCATTTCATATTTATTTCCCTCTGCACTTTTTGTGGATTATTGAATAGAGCACGATCATTTCATAACTGTCTCTTAAATACTTCACAGGCATGCAAGACTTTGAACTTAAAGTCAGGATATGCATGTGATCTTTAATTTAAATGCATATATTACAATATGCCGAGACTAATCCCAAGAGCCAAATTATTTTGGATGGCTTTTGTGCCGTTGTCCCTCTTCTCACCTTTAAAATAACATAGACATATGGTCCTTCAAGCGAAGATAAAGGTTTTCGGATCGAATATGTTGGCTTAATGTACTGGACTACAACAGTTATTCCACAGTTATAATACTCGCAGAAGTATATATAAGTATGGAAAAATATGCCTGTCACCTGCCCTCGCATTCCGCAGGGTTGCGCGGCGGCGTCGGTTATTTGTTTTTGACGTATTTACGTCATGCAACGTAAATACTACTTCGATACGTCGTCCAGAGCTACGGTATTAACTAGCTTCTCACGACAATATCTCAAAATTACCCATTACTCCTGGGAGAATCAAATTATTGTGATAATGATATATGCCATCGTGTTTAGCGGAAGGTTAGCCGCTTCTATTAGTTCCGCGCAATGATGAAGATGACCTTCATTCCCTGCCACACACCCTCGCGGTGGCTTTCAGGGTAGGTATGGCGTGGATGTATATGAGTCTAAGTCACTGTTTAACAGCTCCAAACTCATTTCTTATCAACGGATCCTAGCGAAAAGGGCTGAAATTGTAGAGATCGACGAGTTCTACATTTCCGTGTTATTAGTTGACAGTTGAATACAAACTATTTGTGTGGTAATGCGGAATATACATGAAACATGATTCTCGTGTATTGTTGATGTACTTAATGAGAAATTTTCTCCCAAAGTTAAATATGTAGGCCAAACTTTTCTAGATGAACCACAAAAATTAATGCTGTTATAAATTTCCAGAAAATTGACGTAAGTCACGTGACCTGAAACGCCTTATGACGACAGTTGCTACGGGATCAGGTTAACTTTAAAAGAAAACGAAGCGAATATATTGTTTTGAGATTTTTAGCCGTTCCTCCATTTAAAAAAATGAATCAAAGAGGAATTAAAACATCACAAAGCGGAGATGTGCCTGTGGTCGACTCCCTAAAGGCTGTTTTCTTAAAGAAAAATAGCGGTTGCTTTATTTCAGCAGTGATTCAAGGAGTGTTCTTATAAGATCTTATATGGACGTTTTTATCGCTCGCAATCGCTTTAGTAGTAGTATTTATCGTCGATAAATACTACTACTATAAGGAATTGAAATAATTTAGTTTATACCATTGTATGTACAAATGAGATAAACAGATACGTCTTCGCCAAGTATTCGTTAATCAACTTACCTCTACGCTCAAACAGATGAACACCGCTCATATTGATACCGTGCCGTGACGCCATGCGACGACGTCGTGTTTTTCATAAGCTGCATAGAACGTACAATTTCTAAATAGTAATATCTTTGCAACACAGCTTAATGTTTGCGCGTAATTTTCGCCAAGAACATTACAGCTATGAACTTCACAGTTAAATGGTTATAAAAATAGAGCACGTCCTAATTGCGTCGAGTAGGAAATGACGACGTGGCGATGATATCACGATGAAGCCAATATATCGAACGAAAGTTCAATCACGGAATGAAAAAAATATTGAGGAGGGCAGCCAAAGACGAGCGAAATGATACCAAGAATTAGAAACTTGGTTTAAAAATTGATTTCATACCAAGAAGTCAAAGTTCTTGAAGAAATTTTTTAATGCATTAGTTTTATGAACGTTGAATGACAAATGAATATCAATAAAAAAGTTATACTTTTGCACTATATTAGTCGAAAAACGCTAAATCACTTTTCACAAAACATATAAAAAGAAACCTGAAAACAGTGAGTTCACATTCTATTACTTCAAGCAATATTAAAAAAAGTAAAAAAATGTATGTACTCTGAGAACGATCATTTTTCGATGAATTCAAATGAAAAAAATGGAAAGCAGCTATTTGAAGCCTTGACTACAAAAAAATGTATAAGACCAAAAAGTAAACTTAAAAAGAAAGGAAATTAAAAATTCTATCGCATATGGAGAACAAAATGGGACAGGTTACATTTTCATCGAGGTTTTATGTCAAAATTTGAACCTATTAAATTCTTGAACATAAATAATATACTCAGATAAGTGAGGAGAAGGGCAGAAGCTTACTTTATTGCAAATAACATTGAATGTTTGTAAAAAAAGTGAACTTTGACAAATAAAAAAATAACAAATAAAAAAATTCATTGCTATACAAAATTTGTAAATTAACACGAATCCACGTATGGAAATTTAGAAACACAATATCACGTAACAATAAACAATAGGAATCATACCACAAAAATGTAATCAAATATGAACTTAGGAAAAGGGGAAAGAGTATTTTATTGCAAACAATCACTGAATGTTTGTCATACAAAATGAACATTGACAAATTAACAAAACAATGTTTAAAACAAAACTTTTCCATACCTATTGTAAAATCTATTGTAACACTATTGTAACACGATATATAGTTTGTATATTTTGAATCAGAGAGAATCATAAAAAAAAGAACAGGAATCATTCCACAAAAAATATATTCAGATGTTATTGGTAAACGGCGAAAGCGTAATTTATTTCAATTAACATTGGATGTTTGTGACAAAAAAGTGAACAACGACAAATAAAAAATATAATTCACAATACAAATAATGTAAATTAACATGATCCCACATATATAAACCCTGAATCGGACAATATACATAAAACATAAACAAAAGGAATCATGCCATAAATAAATAACTCAGATAGGAGCTTAGGAAAAGGGGAGAGCGTACTTTATTGCAAACAACATTGAATGTTCGTCATACAAAATGAACAATGCAAATTTTAAGACAATATTGTTCAACCCAATATTTGTAAATGAACGCCATCTCATGTATGTAAATTTTGAATCAGTCTATAATATAAAACTATAAACAATAGGAATCATGAAACATTTCATTATATACACACACTTCATAGAAAAATAGCTTAAAGAATTTGCTTATTTTGGGTGTGATTAGATAACACATGCATACAAGTGGAAATAATGACAGAATTTTTATCGTTGTTTACGTCGTCATGGCGATAAACATCACAGAAACCAAAAAGAAATGTAATGGAAATTTACTATTTCCTTTGGTGTTAGAGAGTAGTAAATGATGATAAAATATTATATGATTATTACTTCACATGCTGACTGCGGAAATCAGTCTATGTATCACTACGCGTAGTATTAAAATATATTTGCAAGAATACACGAACTGAAGTCATGTCACTCGTTCTACGTAGATATAGAGCGCGTATGTCAAAGAACGCTCGGCACGTACAGTAAAAACTAGACCAGCAGATAAATAAATGAAGAAATAAACACATTAAAAAGAAAGAAGGATTGTATGATGCATTAAAAAGTGGAAGAGTAAACGACAACAATAAATATTAGGCAGTAGAACATGGTCTTCGGCATTATGAAAAAAACATGAGTTAAAACAAATTATGATGTCATGAAGTTATGGATGGCAGGTGAAAGTTCTAAACATTAAAAATATCCACTACAAAGATAGCAAATATTTGTATTTATTGCATCGCTAGTAAAAGAATTAGAGCCGCTTTTTCTTCAACACTTTATAAAACGTAAAAAAATTATTTCAATGCAATTGAGTCGTTCCATTACCTTAATAATGAATAAGCGTTCATTCCAAAGAATAAAATGATGTCACATCTTTAAAGAAATTAGAGTTAGAAAGAATTAGAGCAAAAACAATTTAAAATGCAGGAATAAAATAACCATTATAGCCACTAATCCCAGTTGTAAACTTCTAGGCGTATTTAAAATTCCAAATCTTTAGTTGTATGATAAACAGAGATTGTGTAAATACAATAATATATTTGAAAAAAACATGGTCTACTTGCTCAACGCTCAATCGCATTTTAAAAATGGGAAAATCAGTACCCTTCACTTAACTGGAATCGATAAGAAAACGCCGTCTAATGCACAGTTCTTCCTTATACAATTAAGTTCTCACGGGTTTACAATCCAACTAAAGTCAAGACAAATGAAACTTACAAAATTACTCAGGAATTTATGGTTAAAACTTGATGACCTTAAAGCTTATGCATGCAGAAAGAAAAAGTCCACCGGAGTTAATATCCGGAAACAAAAACTAGATATAAGTACGAAGAATAATTAGATGAAAACGTAAGGAAATTGCAAATGTAATGTTCTGAATACTTCCTCTGTAACAATATTGCAGCTGCATGTAGGAATAGAGTAGGGGTCGCAAGGCCAGTATTTACAAACTAGACTTCCTGACACAAAATATTTAAATATACTATTCTGCCACAATCTTGTAAGATCTTGGATAGCACATCACAAAAATCTTGGATCACAATCTTCGATAGCAAAATATACACAGAACATCTTAAATTTTTATAGCAAAAACATTATTACGATTAGCTTGAAAGGGGTAATTATTATTGCAACATTATTCACACAACACACTGGCGTTATTCCAAGCCGGACCCAGGAGGTCAACGCCACCGGCTCGTTAACCTTTATTTAACGTGGCGTTTCCCCCTGCGTTCCCCTCCGGGCTGCGCAGAGGCATATTCCACGCATTCACTCCCAGGGCCAGGGCAAGACGCGAGACGAGAGATCAAGTACGGACTAAGAAATATAAGCACCTATGTCCATAAGCCCTATTCTCCCCATCTAACATCCACCCACCCACTAGACTAAACCTACTGCTTACATACCCTAGGCCTACCTATTCACTTCGCATACCTATCGGCGCTGACCCTGTTCATCATCATTCATCCACTAATCAACAAAATATCCACTCAAACATATCATTCACACATGTACCTGCAAAAGAGAACACATTAATGGAAATCTGTAAAAGGAAGTTGAATAAACCGTCAAAAATAAAAAAAGGAACATAGGCATAAATTCGTAAACACGGTGAATAATCTAAAAATATGAATGGCATGGTAGCGCATGATGGCGCTAAGAGTGTCATTCCTACCTAAGTAAAAACACTAAGAGCCCGTGCACAAGGCAAAACCGGAGTTCAACGACCAAACCTGGATTGACCCGGGTCAAACGACCGATATGCAAACCCCTACACACTATAAGTGGTAAATATTATACAATAACTTAGACATATAGATATCACAAATGCATAGATAAATAAATGATAAAATAAAAGATAGAAACGCCAGACTCTCATAAAAACCTTTGTACTCGTTGATAGTCGCGGTTGCTCTCTCTTCTTTCTGGTCTGCTGCAGCTTCGAAGCTATGGGAAGGGTACGTAGAGAAAGGAGCATAAAAAATATACAAAAATTTATTTACATAAAATTCAAATCACTTGAGTCTCACTTAGTCCTCTTGATGCTCACCAATGGATATAAACGGCACTCATTTAAACAACACTGACACCACACTAACACCGCACTGACACCACTCACTATCACCAAACTGACACCACTCACTAACCTCTCGTTCCTGGTTCACACAAATCACTTTCTTCTGTTCTCACACACTGCACTACCTAAGGAGAGAGCGGGTTAGTGAACATAATAAATAACAGATGAAACAGAGTGAATGCCAAGCTGCTCACATTTAATGGAGATATCCAAAAGTGCATTTTACAAAAATGCGAGGAATGGTTTATCAGAAACTAAGTACACCTGGATGCACATCGTAACTGACGAACCAATTCCCTTAATTTTGAAATTTAACTCTAGAGCAAGCTCAACTACCACAAAAAACGCTAAGAACCAAATGCAATTCTCCTAGATACCCTACTGTTACGACGGGCCAGAAGGGCCTTGAATTAAAAATACTGGAAACTGACTACATACCCTACCCTCTAGCAGGCCGGGGCGTTGAGGAGTTACCTAAGGAGAGAGCGGGTTAATGACATAATAAACAACTAATGAAACAGAGTGAATGCCAAGCTGCTCACATTTAATGGAGATATCCAAAAGTGCATTTTACAAAAATGCGAGGAATGGTTTATCAGAAACTAAGTACACCTGGATGCACATCGTAACTGACGAACCAATTCCCTTAATTTTGAAATTTAACTCTAGAGCAAGCTCAACTACCACAAAAAACGCTAAGAACCAAATGCAATTCTCCTAGATACCCTACTGTTACGACGGGCCAGAAGGGCCTTGAATTAAAAATACTGGAAACTGACTACATACCCTACCCTCTAGCAGGCCGGGGCGTTGAGGAGTTACCTAAGGAGAGAGCGGGTTAATGACATAATAAACAACTAATGAAACAGAGTGAATGCCAAGCTGCTCACATTTAATGGAGATATCCAAAAGTGCATGTTATAAAAATGCGAGGAATGGTCACTCAGAAACTTAGTACACCTGGATGCACATCGTAACTGACGAACCAATTCCATTAATTTTGAAATTAAACTCTAGAGCAAGGTCAACATCCACAAAGACATAAATTAACGCTTTCACTAACTCAACGCTAACGGATTGATACGATGGGCCATAATGGCCGGAAAAGGCTCTAAACTGACTAACTATTATTACACTCTACTCGGCATTCAGCGTAATCCAAGGCGGCTGCGTACCTGTGAAAGAATCTGAATAAACCAGTATATAATATAAAAACATCCATCACAAATAAAATACATTCAAACAATTAAAATGGGCACAAAAAATATAAACAAGGAAAAACGACAAACAAAACATTCAGGACTTTACATAATATATTATACACAGTATGCAAACATATTCCTGCCTAGAGTCGACTCGCTAGACCAGGCAAGTGGCCGCTTTCCGTATGGTTGGGAGGACTAGTCCTCCCATGTCGGGGCCCCGACATCATTTACCAAGGCCTTTACACCAAAAATCAAGCTTGATTTACCAAAATACCTTCATATTTCACCAGACCATGGTCATGTATGGAAATAGGAGCAATCGGCTCCTATGACAATAAAACCAAATAATTTTGAACACACATTTTAACCTCTCTTACACATGCCCTCTTTACCTCTTAGATCGTAGATCCTGAAACAAAAGTTAGTTTTACCCCAGCATTGCGAAGCCATGAGCAAACCAATGTTTGTCCTCCTGGTGAGGCTGCTTCCTGTTCTTCTGTCTCGGGCAGCTACGAAGATTCCTCACTCTAACCTCGACAACTTATGGGAAGTGACCTTCCAATCGTAGCTCCGCCTCAAGTCCTGCAATGGCAGAAATAAATTCAATTTAAATTAGCATGCCGTCAATATATTATACCTCTGTACAATATAGATAAATAATATTTTTTCATATATTATATCTGTTATCAACATCCCTATTCTTTAACTAACCCAAAGTCCAGTGTGAAGAATAAGATAGTGGATATAATTTTTGTACCAACTTCTGTCATTGTATTTTCAGTTTGAAAGTACAGTTTTACTAAATCACATCGATGTGTAAACGCCTCGATAAATGATGTCGGGGTCCCAACATGGGAAGACAAGTCCTCCGAACTCTAAGATCTATTGTTTATAAGTTATGCCGAAATACACTTTATTTTAGACTCAAATTTAACGTGAATAATGCCAAAAACAATACTAAATGTTATGAGCTCAAATGTGAGCTATTGAATCGATTCGAATTCGATTAAAGTTTGTACTCTTCCACGCCTCTGCTCCTGAATATAACACTTATATCTGCAGTTCTAATTAACTCATAACCATTTTGACACTCAGAAAAACTCACATCCGTAAATGATGTTCCAACAATGGAGTTAAGTTTTTAAAAAGGCGAAGATATAAAAATGCTAATCAGAATTGTATTCAGAAAAACCCGCTTTAGGAACAAGAGAAATCTTGAAAAAATAATTCAGAGCAAAATGGTGGAATAATACGGAGTGGTATTCCATTAATTCCAGTTGATTTGGACTTAAATGATAATAATCAAATTCTAACCTCAGATTTAAAAATATCGATATACCACACCAGAAATTAAACCTAACTGATGTATATGTATCAACATTTGCACGAAAACTTTGGATAACAAGATAACCTGCGTGATGCAACTGCAATGCAGCATGCATTAGATCAGATATGGTGATTTCTCAAGTAGGATTGAGTGTACATGAAGTAGAAATCAGCATACTAGCCACTGGGTGACAATGAACTCAGAATAGGGGTGGTTGGGAACGACTAAAGCCCACCTACCCCGAACAAAACATAGTGTTTTGCACGGAGGCCTCTTAGGGACCCTCTTGTGTGTATTTAAACACAAATAACAATTAAATCGGGCACGAATTCAATCCCATGGGCATCTACTAATCTTCTGTAAGGATAATGGGGCTGAAAAGCATTATCAGGTCTTAGGTTAAAAGTACAGATTAAATCGATTTCAGTCATTTAAAACATCTTGACTGAAGGTGTAACATAAGCATTAAAAACCCTTGCGTATTATGCTATATTCGATCAGATAAATAAGATTAAGGGCGATAGATTGTCGTAACGATTGATTTAAAATGTCATTTTTCCCCGTATTATACGAGAACACAATAGGCAGCATAGGAAAGAGATAGGCAATAGGTGAAATATTGCTAGAGTAGTCTGTAGTGTATGATGCATTTATTAACACCCAACCCCTATATTACTATGTACTAACCATCTAGCTGCACGTGACCCTATCATCTAGCATTTCTCCATGTAGTAGCCTAGTTGAATATCAATAGTACGTGTTTGGTGATCTTCACACCCTGCCACACACCCTCGCTGTGGCTTGCAAGGTATCGCGTGGATGTAGATGTATTTAACATAGGTATTCATGCATTTTATGACGTAAATAACTTTTCAAATGTAGCAGGTTAGAATTTAACCAATTTAAACTACATATTAGGCGTTTGTTTGCTATCTTTCTTCCGTTTATTTGACGCTTAAAAAAGGTTTATGATTATTTTTCTTGGTTGTCTTACAACTTTACTGGGTGCCATAAAAACTTCATCCTTACGGATATCACAAGTAGCAAGCCTGTTATGTCTGTACCTATTACCTAGATCTCTTCTCAGATCAGCTTACATACGTCCTCTAGTACATTCTAACTTACTTGTTTACAACGGTTGTGTATAGCGATGGTCTATCTCCCACAAACTAACCGGTTTGTTTACATTACGCATTCGCGTGTCGCGCATGGAAACAGTTTTGGTCAACGAAGAGCAGTTAAATTCCAACTAGTCACATAAGCATAGAAATGTGAAGATATTTTACAAGGACAAGGAAGATTATAGGAGCAGGCTCACATGAGGGTGATGCAACAGAAATTAAGTGTTACGAAATAAAGCGATCGAGTAACGAAAAAATCCATGTAATCTGTTCTCATTATAACATGAGTATGGACAATGTAGAAAAGCGAAATAACCTTCAAGTTCAGTTTATTTACAGACAGTAATGTAGCCTCCCATATCAATTTATTTCAAGGAAAAAACAGGGATTCACTCTCTAGAAAGTGAAGATACACGACTGCACTTTCGAGTTTATTTTATTAACAGCAATCGTTTAATCTCGATTTTAAGTTAATTTCAAACAGAACGAAAGGGAAATAGACTACAATTTCTCAAATAACGGCATTATGAATCGTGAACTTAAATCTTTGATACCGAACGAAAGTTGAAAACACTCTTAACCTGTTTTTAATTATTGAACTTGGTCTGTGTGCAATGCTAAGAGCTTAGTTGAAAGTTCCTGGCACTGGCGCCCAAACCCAGATTATGGCCTGGACAATCTTATTTTGATAAATTTCAGTTAAAAGGAGGTTTGATTGAGAAAAAGGCATTCTCTTTTGTGAATCCTACCACTAGTGATCTCTTCAATTCTCAGCGCTTTAACTTCTTCTTTGTGTCGTATCGAATCGTAGCCAGGAACTTTCAACCGACATACCTCGTGAATAATTTTCCTAAACATTCCTGAAGTTTTATAACAATGAAAAGTCAAGGAATGTAAGCGACTTTATATTATATCGGAAAAACTAAAAATATTAGGCATTTAAATATTATTTAGTTATAACATTATCACGAAGGGATTCAATAATGACTGCCCAAATCGTACACAATATGTGAAACAATCCCAATTTACTAGGAATATAAATTTATTCCAAAGTTGGAAATAAATCACTCAAACAAATAAGTCAATCAGATGACCAAGTTCCTCGCACTCACAAGTGAAAATGGTATCTATTCCGAGTTGGAAATATAAACAAACCGCACGTGGATAATGTATAATGCTTATGAAACATGACTAGGACTCTCAAACTCACATTTGAACTCATTATATTCACCAAGAACGACACAGCTATTTGCAGTTATAGATACCGGAGGTCAAAATTTTATCTCCATCAACAATATATTTTTCACGAATAACGAAGTATCGAATAATTCCAGCAATTTTTTTCGAGCCAACTAGAGTAACGATAACTATTTCGCTAGCAAATTTAGGCGAAGATATGCACATTATCCCAGTAATTAGGCTATTAAAATTGAATCATAATAATTTACAAGCGTGCAAAGTCACCGCTATTCACTAAAATTGCTGCCTCGCTCAAAACCGAGAAAACACCGAGAAACAGGGAATCCATCGAAAAGAATTCAGTGTGCGATAGAATTGGGTGACAGCCAGGTTTTATCGAATCTCAGAAAATGCAACTCTTCTAGAAATTGCTGGATAATCTGAAATATCACATGGTAGGTGAAAACAGATGAAGATATTTATGTAAATGCCAATTATACCCAAAAACCCCTTTGCTCCTACGTAATCACTAACCAACTATCTTCATGTGACGTTATTATCTAACTTATTTACATGTTGTAGCCTTCTTACATGTCAATAGTGCATGTTTGGTGATCTTCACCCCCTGCCACACACCGTCGCGGTGGTTTGTAGGGTATCGCGTAGATGTAGGTAAAATATTTAAGACGAAATGAAATTGTGATTTAAGGATGAATATTGACCGAGAGATATTAAAACCCTAAAAATGAATTACAATCAAAAGATTTAAGGCATGAACGCAAAAGGTGAACTTTATTCATGAAGAAGTCAAGTGAATAATGAATTGTACTCGTCCTCTGTCAGCAATCAAAACATTAGGCTTTCGGAGTACATCCACGCAAGGAGGCGTGGAAGGCAAGTGCATTATCAATACGAAAAAATAATTTTTAAAATGCTGTGAAAAGCAATATTCCAAATGTACTCCTTAAAAACAAAAACTCCTTAAATACAAAATTGCAATTGCAAGTCATACGAGCCCGGGAAAATGGATTGAAATTACAAAACTCACGAGAGACTATCTTGTAACAGTCGAATCACACACGCCGTAATCTTCCAATTAAAATACTTAATGCTGCAATTAGTCATAAATTAATGAAAACATAGCGGACTCTACCTATTTAATAAAAAATAATATTCATCATCTCGCGCGCCACGTAGCGAACAGGCAGTTCATACATCGTATCTGCTGCTCCCGAGCAAAAATATTGACGAAAATCAGTACAGCTGTATCCCTTTCCTATAAGTTCAAACGCTATCTGTGTCTCTACCGTTGTAACAAGAAACAGTAAGATCGCTAAAAGAAAAATATCATATAAAATGTAGCTCAAACGTCGACCATTGAATCAAAATTTGAAAATTAACGTCGTGAACCTTGGATCATTTCAAATAATCACGGACTAAAGTCTTATACGCAATGCCTACTTTCGCCCGTAACATACAGGATGAGAATTGATTGGACAATGGAAATGTGCTTATAAATGGAGATCGACTACGAGGTCAATTCAATACATGTTAATTATTTAAGAAATCAGTTTGCGAAACTGAAATTATCCACAAAATCAAATTAATTCCAAGAAGGTAGAAATTGAAGATACACGACTGCACTTTCAACTTTATTTTATTAACAGCAATCGTTGAATCTCAATTTTAAGTTAATTTCAAACAGAACGAAAGGGAAATAGACTACACTTTCTCGAATAATTTTCGGCGGGAAGCCACGGTTTAAGAAAAACAACCTGGCATCGACCGGAAGTAAAAGAATAACAAAAAAGGCGCGAAAAATATTGCGTGAAAATGAAAACACTTGTCAATGACAAATGTTATCGATTATGCGTACTTACCATCAACCCACCGAAGACCGTTTCTCAATAGACAGTCTTTCGGATTCCCAGTTGTCCCTCGTAAAGTCCCACGTGATCGATGACGAAGATCCCGTTGTACGTCGCACGCTACTCGAATAACTCCTTCCTGTAAAAAAATTCAAACCATTAACAGACGGAACCACAAATGTTGCTGCACTGCTACTGTAATTACCCATCAATCAATGGAAAAAGAATTATTCATGACATACACGAGACTGAATTACTAAGTAAAGCAAGAATTTCAAATGTATTTGAGTACATAGTAGATATATATTTCGGAATGTATCTCTGCTCTTCATACATCTAGACAAATAGGTTACTAATTGTTTCGGATTTCCCTTTTAAGGTAACTGCAAATTCGATGAACGTTAAATATATTATTCACTAGAATCCTCTTATTAATAGCTCTAGAAAGCTCTTTTAGTTCTCCAAGTCTTGTAACTGTTGACACGAGTAGTTTACACCGTTTTAGCAGCATCAGAGTATCGTAAATGTAGTTCTCCACTCAAAAATAACGGCGTTATACGGTCAGTTAAAAAATAAAGTAACTTCGAGTGTATTAATCTAAACACATTTTTGCTAAGTATTAGTCAACGAGGAGCAGTTTTTGTTGGAACACGTCTAATAACGATTTATTGAAAGGTGAATATCTTTCAAAAGGAGCAGGCCCACAAAAGGGTAATACAACCATGATTTACGAAATTATTTGATCGAGAAACGAAGAAATCCATGCGTGTTACATTAATATTAGCAAAATGTTCTCATCAACATACGAGTACGTGAAATGAACACACGTGAATTTCACACGATTATGCTGATATCGAAATATCTCACTATTCTTCGTACATCCAGAAAAATAAGTCACAATCTTCCCTTTCAAAAATAACTGCAAACTCAATGAACGTTAACAATGGAAACTGACTCAAAGTAAAAGTTTCTTAAATTGATGCTGCAAACTCACCTGGCCTTCTGTTACCGCGTCCACACGAATACTGAAGACGTCTGATCACGCGATTGAACGTCACGGTCTGGCGTGACGTCACCGAGACCGGACCAATCACCAAAGTGCAATGTGGAATTCGTCCTGAATAATAATTTCGGAAACGCTTAATTATTTTCGCAATTCAAATATTCACTTGCTTATATTGTTGCTGGATATGCATTTTGGATATTGATAATTGCCTATAATGGCAACAAGATTCGTTTTCCGGAAATAGTTTACGAAAAATAATTAAGAGCGCCATCTGCTATAACGTCCGTTAACTACTCGTTTTGGCGGGAAAAAGTGATAAAATACCCATATAGACGTTGTAATTCTCATTTAAAGCAAATATTACACCATTATGCAACGTGCAGGGGTTTTATTTCGGGTCTACCAACACTTACAGTTGAATGACATCTGATACCTAATTTCAATTTTGCAACAACAACGAAATTCGTCGGCATCGTTCGCAGAATACTTAAGCAACACAATTCACATTTGGACGTGGGTAATTACATAAACATGGGAAATTGAAACAAACCATGCAATTGCTTACCTTTACTGGAACACCAAGACCTGTGAGCCGTCATTACAGCTAGGGTAGATGATTCGCTGCAACGATTTCCAGTTAATTCTTCTCACCCAGGCACTTATAGCCATGACGCACGACACGACATAACTTGGTCACTCATCCAGTGATTCATGCAACTGAAGCACTACTATTCATATTTCACTTGCGAGGTTATGTTGGAGGAAGAAACACTGCTCGGCACTTGATAAACACTCTCACAAATATGCTGGATAACGTCTTCTTATGCATTAACATCTTGAGGAGTGTCGATTCACTAAAAGGCTTCTTTGGAGTCAGGATTTGGTGACCAACATAATATTCACGGGAGTAATTCACGTTCACGATACTTCTCATCGTGATACATCGCCAATCTTAGACTTTCTCACTCACTGAAACACTAGCGGACACTTATTGCAAAAGACTAAATACGAAAATCAGCTTATTATTACATGACGGAATGGACTCCATGTATTCTCGCAAGGATTCCACACCACTGCTGATCAGCTGTTCGGGATTGTGTTGTTGCCTCGTACGAAGTAAAACAAGGAACTAAGACGAAGTTCGTTCCTGAACTAGTAAGGTCGTGGGTTTCGCAATCGCTGAAATGACTCCTCCTCACTTTCGCTCTCAATGTCGAGAGCGTAGCACTTCAGAAGAAAATGAAGCATGTGGAATTGAATGCCCTAAAGGCAGACCTCGTCGGATATATTTCAGGCGACGTCAATGGAACCGACGAATTGAGCGAAATACAATGAGTACGTAACGAATGTATTGACTGCAATGTAATGAGTATATTTTTGTTGAAGTGTAATTACACTATTGAATAAAATGTAATGACTGATATGTAATAAGTATAATGAGTGAAATTTAAGCCTATATTACCTACTTACAACATACATACGAATACCAATGGTCGATCGCGGGGTCACCGGACGGGTAGTAATTTTTTTGTGTGAGGACTTTTAGCTAACCCAACTCACAGCATCTTTTTGCATTCGTGCTTTGTTTTTTATCTTTTTTTAATTGCGCAGTTTAGTATAATATAATTACTAATCATTTTTATCCATGATATTTAATGCGTGTTTGGTGTTAATTCACCCCCTGCCACACACCTTTATGGTGGCTTGCAGGGTATTATGTGGATGCACTTAATTTACATATTACCCCGCAAGCCACTACTAGGGTGTGTATCAAGGGATAAACCAACACTTAAAATCAAAAGAGATTTAAATTTACACTTACTTGTCATGCAGGCATGCAAAAATAGCAGTCCGTGCAGGCACTACCTACATTCAATTGATGCTTCTACTTTGCTATGCTGTAATGTATAATTACGTTGCGTTAAATGTTAGATATTCATTCACGAGAACCGTCTAACTAAATTGTTAATCCACACCAATCAAAGTAATACTTATTGATGAGTCATTAACTTATATAACAGAAGTAACTAATGGATTATAATTCTATAGAACATGCGTAAGAAAGTAATGTCGAAACATGAACCACACACTATTCTTCTGAATCAAAATATGGAGCACCTTTTCTAATTTCCTAATGTATCTTTGCTTTAATCCATTACTGTCCCAAATATTATTTGGTTGCTCTAGCTGGTTGGTTAAGATATTTCAACTGGAGCTATAATGATAGAGTAAAGGCTGACTCAGGAACTATCCTACTCCATTTCTTAAATTGATTCCTTGTAAATTCGGTGGTGTTATAGATCCAGGCATTCACACACACACTGCGTAAGGACCCTCGTTTCGTTCTATTCCCAAATTAACAGCGACTGAGAGGAAAAAATGTTGCTACAACAATTATCGATATGCCAAGAACTTCTTAAGCTGCAGTAATTAATTGTTTATTATTTTCTAGAGGATATTGATGAGCAATAATTGTTGGAAATGTTGAAACATGAATATGTTAAAGTAATTACTATACACTGATTTCCTACTTCAAAATGTACAGTACCTAATCAAATTTCCTTCAGTATCTTCACTGTAAGATATTACTGTCACAGACATAATTCGAATGGTAGTTGCTTTAGACATTTCATCTGGAGCTATAATGATGATATTAAGGCTGACTCGGGTACTATCCTCTTCCATATACATCATATAGGTACTTTATCTACATCTTCATCTACGTAATACCCTGAGAGCCACCGCGAGGGTGTGTGGCAGTGGGTGAAGATCACCAAATATTCACTATTGACATACAACTAGGATATTTAGTGGAGAAAGGCCAGGCAATAGGGTCACGCGCAGCTAGATGGTTAGTATCTACGGAATGAGAAAGGGATTAATGGTTGTTATTAAATGCACCATGCACTACAGACTACTCTGACAATATTTCACCTATTACCTTTGTAATGCTGCCTCTTAAAAGTTAGTGTGAAAAATGATATTTTAAATCTATCTCTCTAATCTTGTTAATCTAATCAAACCTGGCATAAAGCACAGGGGTTCTTAATATATTTATAGCCCCGATAGTGTTAATATTAAAGGATTATTAATCCATACTGTGTAAGTAACCTCTTTTTATCGGTGGTCATCGCCCCCAAAGGGAAGCAAGGGTCAAGGCCGAAATGTCCGAATTTTAAGGCGAGGCAACTGAGACACCAATGTCTTTCGACCTCCCTTTCCTTGAAGAAACGCCTCAAATCAGGCTGGCGTTGAATGGACTCGTTTCGCCGCTGCACACAAATTAAGTAAGTGGGCCGAGAGGCATTCGACAGGCAGGGGCCTAGTCTTACCGTTTTTGTACAAATACGGGTCGGAAATGTTTGTGGCTTCCTGTAGTCCACATTTAATGTTTTCCCAACGTTCTTCCTCTGATTTGTCAGTCAGTTCCTCTCTTATGTCGTTTCCCACTGCTTTCTGAAATGCCAGCTGATGTTGAACCTCCTTAAGTTCTTGCCATATGCTCTTCACTGCCTTCTTCAATTTCTTATATTTTAGATGGCATTTATTGTTAGATTTATGTTTAGAGGCAAAAATCAATTGCATATGTCGGTAGCTATGTAGCGCCATGATGCGTTGTTTCCGATAAACAAATCTGTTCTTTTCTGTGCCTCCATAATGAAGTGACTTTTTTTACCGATCCCTTTTAATTTAATCACAATTAACTAGGCAGTTAATTCTAACTGTGATAGGTTATGTGACCAGATACGCCGTTTATAACGTCTATAAAAAAATGGGCATTAGTTTTTTTAGAGTAGAAATTACGTAAAAACGGGCGTACCCTGTTTCCGCATCAACTCAAGATCACGCGTAGAAAAATGGCTGAGGGCATATTTAATGAAGATAAAGCCTTCAGCGTCCCCTAGATGATACGGAGTAATGACAATGCCTGGAGGACAAGGATCAAGAATGAGATGCTGGTTCGGGAGTGCTATGGAGCCGTAACTGGATCCGTTGATGCCGCTGGAGCCAAACTTGACCAGAAGGAGGTGAGGCGTCAGAAATTACTTCACTGCCCTGGCATCAATATCACGATCGGTAAGCGACGAGCTGATGAATTATATCACCGCTTTTGACGAGGCTAAGCTCTCTTTCGGAGTCGAGTGTGAAATGATTTCTCATCCTCATTGTAGTCGAAAGTACGAAAGGTCAGCAACTACCTAAAATTGAAAACACCAAAAGGGTCTTGGGAGTCTGCGCTGCCTTGGGATTTATAGTTTGGATTTTAGCTTTAGTTCCTTTTATCCGTATACTTTACAGTGACAAAATAATTGTGATGAAACGCTTAAACATTTATAACATTTGTTTAAACCAATTATTTAATCTCTCTTTTTTACTCGGCAACAACGCACATTCTGAAATTCAGCACTGCTGTTGTGTAGGCAATTGTTTCTGTGTTTCAGAAAATCTCAATCTCTTTTCATCTCAAAACTTCGCGCGCGATATTTGAAAATTTAAGGAATATTTTATTTCTTTCGTATATACGGAGGAAATAAGTCAATAACACTGGTTGATTTTCTCAGAATAAAAATTGTTGGCTAATATTCATATCATTTCAGTTTTTGGAGAAAATCTGTATGGTAGAAACGTAAATAATACATAATTGACCCTTACGAAGCGGGGTGGGGGATCGGGTTGGTGTGGTGGCCAGAGTACTGGCCTCCCATCCCGAAGGCCCGGGTTCGATTCCCGGCAGTGGCGGATTTTTCAGTGGAAAACCGGTCCCCACTTGAGTGCCTAGTGGAGGGCATTTCGAGTACAGTACTCCGTCCGTCGGATGGGACGTTAAGCCGTGGTCCCCTTGGCGCCTTTCGTTAAGAGTAGGCTAATGCCGACGCCGGGTTTCTCTCCACCCTTCCTCCGTTCCCTGAAAACTCCTACCATTACCCAATTACCCACCTATCCTATATGGCGCAAATGACCTCAGCTGTCGGTAGCCTCCCCTAAATAACCAACCAACGAAGCGGGGTGCCCATCGGGCAATAAGGCCCTATGTTAAAAAAAACTTTAATATCTCAAAAACTACACTGAAAAACCCAAAAAAAATTTCTGTAGAATTTTAGAGCATAATTAAAGGAATAAATATTGCAATTATGAAGAAAATCTATACACCTGTAAATTTCGACCAACCACCTTAAATTATGATGTGTGCAGAACTCCAGTAGTCTTTCTTCTCTCAGTTTCACAATCCATATTTTCCAGATATTCTTCCATATTTAGCTTCGTCGAAGGACAGCGTTCCAGTCCCCTAAAATAATTAGGTTTCCTTTTCGTCAAACCAGTTTTATAACTTCCGATTAAGATATCACATCTTCGTAGACGTCTTCCACTTATTCATCTTCGTAGTCCGACATAGGCATGTAAACTAGTACCACAATGGTATCTGTAGCCTTGGTCTCAATCTTCACCATTATAATCCTCTCACTGTACTGCAGGAAGCTCTTCACGCGCAGTTCTGCACTCTTCCTGAGCATTATGCCTACTCCACCGTTACCATTCAGTGATCCGGTGTGAATAATTCTGTAACTTCCGCTCCAAAAGTCTCCTTCTTCGGGCCATCTCATTTCACTAATTCCTAATACATCGAGGTCCATTCTCCGCATTTCCACCTTCAGGTTCTCCAGTCTTCCGTATGTCCAAACGGTTGGCACGTTCCAATTTCCTACCCTAAAACGTTTATCACACTTGACTTCTGTAGTGTCTCGGGTAGTCCCCGCCCAGAGATCCGAATGGGGGACTATTTTACCTCCGGAATCTTTTACTCGAAGGGGTTCCATCACGTCTTGATAAGAAAGAAAACAGTGAAGTAGCTGCGACTCCTCGGGATATTGATGTGGCGGTTTCCCCTTGCCTTCCACATCGCAGTACTACACCATTTAAAGTAAATGTCACCACGCCTGTAGTGAAATGAGTGTCGCTGTACCGACCACTGTGGTCTCCACCTTCACTCATGTGAAGAAGAGCTGCTGCCCTCTCCTCCGGGTGATGGGAAGCGTAATTGTTGGCGGTATCTCCACAGGATTCTGTATAATTTAAAGGCCTAACCTACCCAGGTATATTCCAATACCCCCTCGGAATGCCGTCACTTTTTGTCCACGACTGCTTATTCGACTAGTACACTAGCTTATCCCGCAGTTAACTTCTATATCTAGAGGTCGACCCGCCATCCGCAACCCGGCGAACGCACTCGGTGGCTTTAGCCGCTCAGCCGCGAGTAGGTATACAATATTGCATACTGATAAATAACCCTTAGTTATAATTAAATTAAAATATTCCCAATGCACATCTTCCGTAGTAATTTTGCTTCATGGGCCCCTGATATGCACCGAAAAAACATGCATGAAGTAGTGTTCGTTATTTCACTGTCATATGCGACTAGTGAAACTCTCCGGAAAAGACAGCAGCAGCAAGGCCAATGAGTACGGAAAGGGTACGGAAGGAAACGATTTTCCACAAACCCGGAGCCCTGTAGATGCTCACATAATTTAGCTAACGGTTGCAAACCTCCGGAACCCTTCAAACAAAATTTCAATTTTATGGTTTTGGTAAGGAATTCTCGAAAATTCGCCACTGTACGATGGGTGGATTTTTTTTAGTCTTTAGAAGGGAGCTCTTGAGGAAGGGTGCGTGTGGCTGTGTTCTCCAACGTCCAGAAGGGACGGCGTTATGGAAGAGTCCACGAAACCTTATAGAAAAGCGCGGTATCGTAAAGGATATTACAAAACGAAGAGGAGAGATTGCAACGTGCAGAATTCGATTCGCAGGGAAAAAACCGAAAAAGGAATTTATATCGCAATATTAAATTTACGAAATAATTAAATGTAAGGGCTCCTTCGTACGCTCCTTCGTAAACAATTTTCACGAATTCATTACTGATATTGTATTCATGCCTTCGTTATAGAGCAGTGTGAGATGGAAACTAAACCATCTGAAGCTATAATATCGCTGAAGCTAAAATACTGAAAAGGAAAAGTAATGAGAAACATTAGGAATGAGATGGTAATGAGAAACTTCCTTGGAGCTGCTGTGGTAATGGCCATCGTTCTAGTGGTTTCCTGCTCTACTTTTTATTTATATTTCTCAGTAATTTGTTTTTCATTAATTATATTCATTTCATTACTAAGTCTCCTAAGCCAGGATGTTGTCATTGGCAGGACGAATTCCTGCAGGACCACCTTTGATTCCTCAAGTCCTCAAAGAGAAGTAGTCGATGAAGAGACTCTAGAGATCGACAGCCAACAGAGAGAGGAGTTCCTCATGTCACTTAGACTCAGCGACCGTGACAGAAAGATGCTGGAGGAAGTCTCAAGGGATCAGCGCCGCTCCGAGATGTCAGAAATATTGAAGAGTTTAACTGCTTCTGCTTTCGGGCGTATTTATAAATTACGCCGCACAACTCCCCGCGCAAACATAGCCAAAGGTTTGCTTTACCCTTCGTTTGCAGGAAGTAAAGCTACGCAATACGGGGAAGTAGCGAACCCAAGGCAATGACGGAGTATGAAAGGCACAGCGGGGACAAAGTTTTTCTAGCTGGTCTCTTTCTAAACAAAAAAAACTGCCTTTTATGGCCACCTCGCCAGATTGCCAATTGGAAAGCAATATAAGAGATGAAATGCTTAAATAAGTGCAGGGGTGTTTCTCCTATATAGGCAATAATTAGGAAAATGATATCCTTCTGTGAAATTAAAGGAGGAGAAGTCAGATGAAAGAAAAAAAAACGATTTCTGTTATCAGGTGCAGGGTCAGCTGTAAATTACGGAAAAAAAGAATACCGTGTTTTTGGTGTGGATCCCGTTTGGAATGCTATTTCAGAGGATTGAAAGAGAGGACGAATTTCGGAACGATACGATGGAGACATATAAAAAGTGATATGGAGTACCTACTTCCCGAAATAGTGGATCCTCGTTTTCCCAAGGGCGTGAAGATCCGGGAAACAGCTATGCAGTAATGGTGAAGATAATCAGTGAACTTTAATAATTTGTTGTTGCATTCTTTCTAAAAGTAATGTTAATGTATTGATTTTATGTGCTCATAAACTATAGTTTCATTGTATTTCTGCTTTACATAACCATTTTTATTTCCCGTGCTAATGTTAGTTAGTAATTTGTATACGAATTTCTACTACAGGCTGTTATTTAAGCCATTTCTGTTTCTAGGACATAATGCTCAACTTTTAATTTTGTGTAGTAATACAAGGAACTGAAGAAATACTTATTTACGAATGGTTAAGTTAACTTTCAGGGTGATCATACTGGACTTGCTCATTATAATTGCTAATTGTAATTAATGAGTACATGGTAGCCCAGTGGGTATAGCGTTCAGTAACAGCAATGGGGTCGTTTACCATATTTTTTTATTGTCGAATATGATAGAGTTTGTAAAATAAAAAGGCCCGTATTTTTCTGTTTTTTGATCCGTCAATTATTTCTTGAGTTTCCTATAGGCGATGAAAAACATGTTTTTAACCCTTTCGGAAAAGTGGGCGTGGTGCAACCTCTGACGTATATCGACTTCGTCCAATCACAACTGAGCCTGCGAAGCTACTTCGCCTTATCGCAAAAAGGGGGGGACACCGCTAACTCTGCCAATAGGAGCGGTTGCGACAGGATCTGTGCGAGAAGACCTTCCGGCAACCCCCCTCCACTCCCTTCCCTTCCTCGAAAAGCAATCAAGGACGGGAGGAAAATGACGTCGATGGTATCACAGCAGCTTTTTCGGTGGGCGTCACCTTTTGCTTATTTTAATTTTTGATTTATGAGTTAACGGTTGTGGTTGGAAGATTAATTTTGTCACTAAAATTTTCTTTTCGTTTCAATCTAACAATTTCTTGTACAAAATTGCGATTTCGGTTCCGAGTAAACGCCCCCATTCCGGACGAGGCATTTTGGCATGATCTCGCGGTATGAATTTCAGTATCAGAGCTTTGTTGAAAGTCGGAAAACTGGCATCTTTTCCCTGAATGTGTGAATTTCACTCGCCTTCCGCCTTAGCACGGCGGAGTTCAACTCTGTCAAACCAGCCATTGGGTTTATAATTGAGGGAATTATTGTAAATATGGTGAATTACCTGCGAAGAAAAGAGTTTTTTTTTCACTAATAATCTCAATTTTAAAATGACGTGTTAATAAATGTGGAGCAATGACCATTAATACCGTTTAGTCCGTTTCGTTTGTGGTGTGTATAAAAGCGTATTCAATTTAACCGTAAAATCATACAGATAAACGAAAAACGTAAATGCACAACGTTCATAAACGAAATTTTTTCTTGCCTCTGCCATTGATAATCAAGAAAAAGTACTCTGGTAACAATTGGAGGATAATCCGATAGCGCTTTGGCCCTGTGAATAGTAGGAAGCTGTGTAGAAATAACAATGAACTTTCACATTAATGAAAGACAAGAGTCGGTGGTAGTCACAAATGATAGGGGGAAAGACAATATTTTAATTAGCCTAATTAAAAAAGCTCACAAATTACTTGACGATGGACAACGTGCATCCCGCGAAAATAAGTTAACAAATGGGCGATATTATTATAAGACATGGAGGACTAATTCAATAACTGCAGTCCATAACATTTGACATACACTAAAAACTAAACTATAAATCCCAAGACCCTTTAGGTGTTTTCAATTTCAGGTAGTTGCTGACCTTTCGCACTTTTGACTACAATGAGGATGAGAAATCATTTCACACTCGGCCCCGAAAGTAGAGCTTCTCGACTTTATCTGTTGTGAGTAATCTGATCGCCCTGCCAATTTCCCAAGCCCTCCTGTCGCCGCTTCTGAAAAATCCCATCTGGGACATTCCACTTTCCACGATGGCGACGCTGATGGCAACTCACAAGAACTACTAGAGCCGTGAGATCCTGGTGAGATGAGAGAGCGGACGTTTCAAAACGCGTTGAACACCCTTAATACATATCTCAAAATATCTATCTAAGTACATATCTTAAAACAATATCTCAGGGGGTAATTTTTCAAGGGAATCATTTTTCTTCTTATATTACTCCTTAGGCAGTAGATACGTTCTTCTATTGAAAATACGAATTGCTATTAAACCAGGGCGTAATATTGCATGTGATAATAAGACACTGTATCGTAGGATGCAGAACGTGAGTTTCCATGATTCCAGCTTCTTCTATATTCGCGCCGTCTTTGCATCAGATCTTTCCGATTCACACATAGCTTTCGTGCGCTTCAAAGCGCTGAAGCAATTCGGAACGAACGCTTCAAACTCGAAGCTTGATGCGCATCACAGATATGATGCGCGAATCCAGGGATATTTACACACTCCCTGATCCATCCAATTATATACATACAATTAGCCACGAACGTGCATCCATCTTCATGCAATTAGCCGTGGTACTAATACATTTATGGTTCATTACCTGCATGACTTGTGTTCAATTGTTCAACGGGACGCCGGTTTTTGGTCGCTCTTTGGAATGGATTCTCTTGGGAGGTTACCAACCCGTTCTCGTTGAGAAATAAGAGGAGCAGTTTCTACACAGCAGCCTTGTTCAGAAGAATATCTGGTAAGTATTTCCTGCGTATTAAAAACTAACACTGGTTTTGTGGTAGCACGGAAAATTACGTCAACAAATCTTCCCGAAACTGTAACCCTTAATAATAGTCGCACATATTAAGAAAAAATGATGGATACCTTGACAATGACGCTAAGACGTTGAAATCGATTGGTAGAATAAACTTAAAATTGTGGAATTGTACAAATTAATATTTTTCTTAGTCGTGTTCAACGTATCAAAGTTCCACCAAGTATCTCCTGCCTCCATCAACCTAATCCATAATACGTAGTAGTATTATTTTATGATAATCATTCAATTTTTAAAATGAAAATTAATTAATTTTTTATTGACATGAAATCATAGGGGTTGATGTCTTGTTTTCATTTATCTTTCAAGTGCCTAAAGAGTAGCTGCTTAAAGGACATGCTCTTCATGAAAAGGATGATGCGATGTTCAAGGCAAAGAGGAAGTGGTGAATGACTTGAAAAGTCACAAGCATGAGTCCATCTCAACCTTACCAACCACCAGCTTGAATGACAAGATTCCTTTATGGTCTGTTAGGGAAACTGAAGAAATGGAGGCTGAATTAAGAATTCACATGCTAAAAAAACTGGTAAGCTTGAATATAAGTGTGTTGATGCTATTTACTCATCATTATTTGCAATAGCAGATTCGTTAATTCATACACTAGTTGACTCATATTAGGAGTAATCTTAGCCTGTCATTGGATAACTTGGCCCTTTCTAAGATGGCTGTCATCTGTGTCCATTATGTGATTAATTTTGTGTGTTATACTTACATTAAAATTTTCATCCAACAGTCAATTAAGAATAGTGATAGATTTCTATTTTATATAGGTTACAGAGTTATCCCTCATTGAAGGGAGATTCAAAATGATTGTGTTGTTACCATTGCAAGGGGTACCATGATGGATTCTTCAGCAAGTTAATTAACCTTGCTTGGCTTCACCCTCTCCCTGCTAACTCGGCCGAAAGCGGCTGTATGGCATTCTCTGCATCCTCGCCGAATTTAAATCCCCAGTATCCCCAGCATTCGGACTACTAATTCCCAAGTGGCACCAGCAGTTCTCCTAAGTTAACATCTCTAAATATAATCTATAAAATCTGAAACCCTTTCCTCAAATGTTTAACAGATTTTTATTAAAAATAGATTATTAAAACTAATAGGCTTACCTGCAGATTCATAGCTTATGGTTTATGGCTGGCCTCCATTTCTTAAGTGACTTATCTGTGGTACTCGAAGTAACATATATCCTACTTTACACAATGGTAAATCACATTGAAGACATTTACAAGAGGTCTCTACACTCCTTCCAGCTCTTGTCTTCCTTTTTTGGGCACTGCAGCAAACACAAACTCTTTCTCTTCTGTCAATTTTCACAAGTTGGTGGGGAGTCACCGGAAAACTAGCGGCATGAGCACAGGTTCTTTTGCGGCCTTGTATCTTGCGAGAGGAGTAGTTCCCTATCATCTGTCTCAGAGCTAACCTAAAATCCTTTTGTATTGTTCAATGCTTTGAGGTTGAGGAAGCATTTGTTTCTTTATAAAGTATGTAACTATTTACAATGGCTGTGTTTACTACAAATGCAATAATATATTTCTACCACTTCGTCTTCCTTCCAAAATCATAGCAAGACCTGTTTTGATCGGCTCTATCAACCCCACCCATAATTTGTAATACCTTACTATGGGTTCTGGGCATGGAATAAGAATATGTTTACATATTGTCCAGCCCAGTTTTCCTGGGAACCGTCACACTCAGGTATGGATCGCAGTTTGTTGACAGAACACAAATGTCTTATCTGTCATGTCAGACAATGGCCGTCGGTTCGCAGATCAAAAACCCTCATATACACCAAGATGCCCAAATATGCCCTAATTTCCTCATCAGTAACGTCAACCCAATGCCTATCTATTTTTCCAGCCCTTCGTTGGCGATATTCTGGCTATTTATTAACATTTCCTACTATGCTGTGAAAAAAATCTTCACCTCCTAACATACATTTCAAGTAATCTAATTCATTCGATCCTACAGGTAAGTCGTGCTTTGGCCCTTTTCCTCCAACAAAAGGGTGTGGAACTTCGTAATGCAATGGATGTTACCATTTAGGTTGGAGTACATTATCACCTGTCGTATCACTGACACTGGAAGTATCATCCTCTTCTATATCACTAGCACCAGAACTGTCAATTTGTCAAACAATTCCTCCTCTTCGTCTGAAGAGCCTCGGCGCTGTATCACTAAGGGAAACATCTCTGTCCACTTCTCTCGCTATATCATCTGCACTCAAAGAAGCCATGGTCAGAACTGAGGGGAATTTGGAAGGATTTTCTTGCCCTGAAACTATTCTGCATTTTCCACGAACACCAGATAAGGAAAACGCTTGTTTGGTGATGACAAATCCTCTGAGCCACACATCTATGAGATATTAAAAAATCACGCATTTCTATAGTCAACTTGGTTCTCTTTCTTTTCAGTATGCCATCTGAGTCTCTCTATCTCTCTCCCCTGCAATAACGCTCCCTCGCATAGACCTCACAGGTCAAGGGAACTGGTCTTATGACCTAAGGAGCCATCACTCAGCACCTCTCTCCAAAGGGGCCTGAGAAAGCGTCTGGCGGGCTAAAAGATTTTTTCTCTTTTGCACCACATGTCTCTTTGAGCGTGATGTAGGAATGGGCGATTACTTAGAAAAACAAATGCTCCCTAGAGGAGGCGGAAGCGTGGAAGGACCGAAAGAAGGCTCTTCACAGGCCAATGCTGGTCACCCATTGTTGGCTATCTTGCAGGAGAGAGAGAGAGAGAGGTCTGGGCCACCTAAGCAAGCCATAGCAGCCGTGGTGTTTTCATCTTCTATTCTCGCATCACAAAGTGCCCCATTCATTCATTCAAGAAACCATGGCTCATCGTCTCTCAGTTAATAAGCCCTCCTCTGAAATGACTCCAGAACCTTCTTTCATTACTTCGCTGGTGATAATATGATATCCCAAAGACTCATTAGGTCTTCGGGATCTTGTGGGTGTTGTGACAGATATTATGAGGTTCTATAGCTGATAACTTCAGGCTAGACTATGTGATACCTTTCCTCGGATGGAAAATAAAAGAATAAACCTTTGTTAAGTTCACTTTGTATTTGAATAAGCACGTCCCGGGTTTCATAACATAGTTACATCTTCAGGTGATTGTTCATGCATACATCATCTTTATATACCAACTTGGGTGCGACAGTAAGGACGTCTATCTGTTGGAAGGGAGTGGGGTGAGTTGACGGTGGAATGAGAAGGGATAGAAGGAAGAAGCAGCGTTAGGTTAGGTAGAGGGATTTCCCTGCGTTGATGGGTCTTCGACTAACGGGGGGGTAGAGTGAATGTGGAAACTAGGGGCTAAGGAGGGTTGAGGGAAGGTAAGGGTGAAGCAGGGGGAAAGAAATATTAGCGGAGGCGCATCATGTTTTACAAGGCACAATGGAAGTTCATGGGTCCGACTGTTGATGATGCGGGCACTGGGATAATGTTTTCCCGGAAATGTGATGGCACATAGGTCACTGGGGGAATTTTAACGAGTAGCACTGATTGGTACAATTTCCGAGAATGAATTAATTGCACACAGGTTGGTGATCACTGTGGGAATTTGGTTGTAGAAGTTCGTTAATGGGGATGGAAAAGAGTGGGAGGGAAGTACTTGCTCGTTGGCCAGGGAGATGTTGTTCTTTAAATGTTGGATTATCTCCAACATTTCTATGGCATTGAGTCTCCTCTTGTTTCCTTCCTCTGAGTGGAGGATGTCCGGCGTGAAATCGCTCCGATGGTTGCTGTCTCTTAAGTGGTTGGCAAAGCTTGACTGCTCATTCTTCTTATTGTAACAATTGTGATGCTCTCTCACTCTAATGTTGACACTTCTTTCCGTTCTGCCTATGTATCTCATTTCACAATCTTTGCACTGAAGGCAGTGTATGCCACTTCTCTCTTCGGGTGGGAAACGATCCTTGCCGTTGAACAGTATTATTTTGAAGGTTGAGGGGGTATAATATGCTATCCTGTAATTCTCCTTCGGGAATCTGGATGTAACAGAATGGGATATATTTCCTGGAAAGGGGAGCATGCACCACATATTTGGAGTGTTGATAGGGGAGAGGGAAGACACCATTGACAAGACCTGTTTCCTGCGGGCTTTATTGAGAATGTTTTCAATGATTGCTGGTTGATAGCCATTAGCCTTTTCAATATATTGTATGGTTTTCCATTCCTTATTGTAGTTGTGTTTACTGAGGGGAATTTTTATGAGTGTTGATTAATGAGTGAAACGCTGCTGTCTTGTGTTGAAAGGGGTGGCACGAATCCGTGGGAACAATAACATCTGTGGAGGTGGGTTTGCGATAAATGGGCCTTTTCATCTCAAATCAGGCAGATAGTGCAAAATTATGTCAGGTGACCATCACCGATTTCTCTAAAAGTTATATATGTGAAAGCAGTATCCTTATGATGAATTATGATCACTTTATCTCAGCTCAGAACCGAACCAATATAAACATAAACCGAACCAATATGATCCTTTGAACGTTGCTGAGTCAGGCCTCAAAGTAAAAAATGAAAAGTCACATAATTGCTAATAACTAAGGAACCATGGCCCTTAAAGCAGTTGTTTGTGTTTCATTTTGAAGAAAATGCATTTATACACATTATGACATAACTTTCAAGGAATTTGAAGTAATAATAAACAAATAGGACTCATTTAAACGATAAAAATTAGTAATTATTTAACAATTTATTACTAAAAAAGGCCACCTTTTATTTTTGCTTTAAATTTTCTCAGTGACTAGTTTAAATGTTCTTCTATCAATATAAAAAAATAAAAAAAGGTAGTATTTTTATATTTTTTGTTTTAAGGCATGTCAAAGTTAGGCATGTTTTCGAACCAATCCATTTATGAACTCATCTCATACACCAAGATGCACCTATACCTATGCATACCTATGAGGGGTGGAAAATGAAGATTCATTCTACTTAGCATGCATAATGGATAAATAGCATATACCTGAATCATTGGTTAAATCCACTGACTGAATGAAAGTTGAATCTTGTGTACTTCCATGGCATCAAATGTGTGCAAACGCCCACTGCTACTAACTTGAAATGGTGGATGAGGCAATTTGTGCAGAACTTTTTTCAATGGCACTTCACATAAGTCTTCTAATTTGGGCCACCTGAAACCATTCGATGGACCATGTGGATGCATAAACGAGGCACCAATGTCATTCTCTTCTAAAGACACTGCAGTGATTTTAGCAATCCGCCAGGTTTTTTCGAAAACACACCCAATGAAGTCATTTATGCTGAGATCTTGAATACTGTATGTATTTATATCTGAATTTGTTAGTCTCACAGCCTGTATGCATGTGTGGTTCGCAGAGCAAGCAATAGATGTCCCATGTCTGTGAACAACCCAGACATGACAGCTTTTGATGCCATGTACAGGTGCCACTTTTGCACAATCATTATGCTTTTTTTGTCTTGAGCTACTTCATCACGTGGCAAATGCAAACAGGTGAAATGCTTAGATTTGGGGGACTAAACTGATCAAACACATCCAATTTATAGGCTATATTTTATTTTCGAAATAAACACAGCAGAAATGCCAGTTTATCCTAAATGGAATTGATTCAATAACTAGTACGTGAAATGCTTTGATTAATTCTGTCTCAATTTAACTTTGTGGTAATGATCTTAAGATGCATTTCTTTGGTTTGGACTTTAAATCACCTGAGGTGAAACTGGGGGCCATTGGCTGATTGACAAGTTGCCAATTATCTGTGATAGGAAGAATGTTAATGGATTGTGCTTTTTCTGACAGGCAAACAATGGCAGGGAGCAAAAGAGAAGTTATACCCACCTTTGCACCATAATGAGTGGAAAGACAAGGAAGACCCTGTGGAAGAGTAAATACAGAGGCCTGATATCCGAAATGTGGAAGTGCTGGAGAGGTGAGACACTTAAGTATGCCTTCCAACCTAACTATTATAACTACTCCAACCACAAAAATGCAGCTAGCGATTTAGTGTTAAAATGTGCCAAGTAACCATGGTAATGAAATAGCATGACATTTGTACTATATTTGTTCTAGGCACATTTTAAATTAATGGAAACAAATGTAATAAGTAATAAAACACAGAAATGGCAGTTTTAAAATTATGAGATTGAGCCGATTGAGAGATTATAATTACCTTTTCATATTTCACAGGTAGATATGGCTATTGATTCCCAATAGAAGGGATTTAAGTAAAAATTGTTGTAGGATTTTTGTTCGTAAAGAGAAGGAATTGGCTGCCCACTTCTTATCATAGTTTCTCTTCACTAGATGGGTTTTGTCTGGTACATGAAATCAAAACATAGCAAACAAATTAACCAGACCTTTCCTCGGATTTCCTATGAAGTTAAGGAAGTAGATGTTCTACCTAATTGTGAGTGTTTCAATTACTCCAAAGTATGCTTCGATTAATTTTTTGTTATTCTGGGAAAACTGAAAGCGGTTATAATGAATTTCACATTTATTTTTATTGGGAACACTTGTTCGCCTGAGTGGAAGGCCATCATATGGCTGCTGATCAAAAAACGGATAAATGTTTTATTTTTCAAATAGTATCAGATTCAGGAATATAAAAAAAATCCTTCATTTACTCGAGTATCCTCTGCAAATACCACCGAAAACATATCTAAAATTAAAAATAGTCTAAAATCTTTTAAGTAGCTTCCATTACTTCGCGAGCTTGACCTCTCATATGTCTATAAATTGTCTGATTTTAAGTGGAAGTTTTGAGAAGGCTCTTCAATTGTGGTTTGTAATTTTCTTGAGTTAGTTGGAATATAGTTCCTGTTTGGTTATTTATATCTGCTACTTGTTTTATGCGGAGTTTCCTCACCCACCTTCAACAGAGTTGCAAAGAATTTTAGGTCTTTGACTGGGCATAACGTAGTGAAACCTATTGTTTCGAGAACGTTACACCACGTCAGCACTTCTCTTTAAAGATAAAGCATAATTTTGCTTTGCATCCAGTTATCGAAGTGCAAGTGCCACCTATGCCAATATAGGTTTGGCAGGGTTGTACAGTCGGATTCAAAAGTAATGCAACAAATCGAGCGGCGCCACTTTCGCCGCTTTTCGGAATTGAGTTTCTACCTGTTCTACAGTTCCCATGACCGTTCCCTATTCACATATTAATGATGAAAATGCATAGGAAATGTGTATCCCTGGAAGAATTAAAAAAATTTAAATACATTTTATCGATTGGCACGATGAATTGGAAAGAATATTTCTTCACGCATGTTTGTGGAACAGCTGTTCCACAGGAACTATTACCCGAGTTGTATTCACGTATTTCGGAACGATCACGGCTGCCTTTTGCCTTTCGGGTCTTCGATTGTGATAATAGTGATTGTATTAGCCTTGTTCTAATTGCTTTGGAAACTCCTCTGAACTGCTCTTAAGGGAGAGACAAATCCACAACTCGAAGTACTGATGCAAATGACGGATATGAAAAATGTCAAGATATAAACCCTGGAGGCATTCGTAGTACCGTGGCCGTGATGGTTACGGCAGGTCTCTCCGATTCGTGCCAGATATGGGATCGATTCCATCGGATGACATTTTTCTTCCTCCGTGCACTACTTCTAACAATAGTTCTCTATTACGTTGCTTAATGATGAGCATTCAAAAAGTAATTTTTGGTCCTTTTTCCCCATTTTACTGACACATAGAGATCGCGATAAAAGTATTTTAATTTATATATAAAAATGAAAAATCTTTTAATGCATACCCCTGCGAAAATTATAGAGAATCTTTCTGCTCGTCGCTTCGTAAATAAATATTTAAAACAATCGAAGATATAAATCCTCGGATAACACTCAGGGTACTCTTACGTCAATAAATAATTTTCCGATTGATCAATTAACTCCATTTAATATTTTTTCAAACCGCAGAATGAACGCAAGACGACTAACCCGCCATGCCAAACCAATGAAAACTGCAGTGCCAGCGTTATGTCACGACTTGGTCGTTTTTTTCTCTTTTGCTATGACTCCTATGGGCAATCAGGAGAGGGATAGTGAAGTATTTTTGAGAATATAGGCAGAATGGTAACGTTAAGTATTTTTTTATTACAATTTAAAGGAATTACTTATTTGGCTCGGATAGCGTTGAATTCTGATGAATATTTTGCTAAAAGAAAGTAGAATAATAAGTCAGGAACAAAAAATTATTTCTTCATTAATTTTCATTGAGCAAATATAAAACTCCTTAAAGTCCGGGTATCTTATTCATTCGAGAATTGTTTTCATTATAACCTTTACTATATTTGCTGTTTATCACAGGTTAATCATCGTGTCCACTTGTGGTTTAACGAGAAATCAGCATACTAAAACTGTGCTTCCTTGCTCCTTTAAGAAGATTCTCAATTTTGTGAGAGGTTGATGTCATATTCATGCTAATTAACCGTTGTTTTCAGAGCTTAAGCAAAGAAAATTTCACTTCTCATGGGAAACTATATTTCAGTGACACAACAACAACGGATAAGCATTCGGGAACTTGGAGGTAGGATTGTTTCAGAAACAGCTAGGTATATGTATATCGAAGCGAGATATTTTGCCGGAGGAAAGGATACAAGGAAGGTAGCGAGAATTAAAAAACATGTCCAAAGAGTGAACACCGGAGATGCTTCAGAACAGAAGCTTCAGGCGAAGAAGTGCGGCAATGTTGTTTGGTGGAGCTGCTGTCATCAAAAGGCAACAAAAAATAATTTGTAGCAATTCAGCAATACTGCCGTGACTTCGCAAAGCCATAATGACAGACTGGTCATAAAACCCATAGTAAATGAAAAACACCATGATGCTATGCTTGAATTCGGTCAGGCATATGTCAAAATGAGTCCACCCTACTGGGATTTGGTCATTTTCAGTGATGGAAAAACCTTTAGAAATGATAAACATTGCATCCTACATATAGTATTTTGTAATATAACCGTGATTATTTATTGAAGACAGAACTCTATCCTGCATTATCCGCATCATGATTAGCAATATTGTTGGTCGCCGGGATAAACTGTCCCACACGTCTCTCACGTGAGCTTCCAAAGCTTCTTCTGTCTTCTCACCCTCATTTTCCCATTTACTGACAATGAGGCCGCAGATATTCTCAATGGGATTGAGGCCTGGCAAATTTGACGGCCACGGTAGCACCTCAATACTGCGAGGCTGCTGGAAGAAGCGTGTCATTTCTGCTGATCAATGGATGGGGCAGTTGTCCGGCACAAAAACTACGTCCTCTCCCTTAGGCATGATATATATGGCAGAAATTGTGTCCTTAAAATACCCACGTACTCCTGGGATTTTTTGTCGGTGTTTTGACCGAAGGCCTTGGCCCCGTCGCAGACCTTCCCCACCAAAAGCTCAGACTTATGTGGTCAGGTCTATTATTATTAAAAGTATGCTCTGCCTGGAACCTGTGAAAAATCCGAAATGGAGTTTTGATAAAAGAATTAACTAATCACAGGAAATGTTGACTTCATTTATTGATATTTTACCTGGAGTCACGTGGGCACCATATTTGAACTTTTCCATGTTGGCCACTTCTAAAAGTTTTTTCATCACTGAAAATAACCAAATCCCAATAAGCTTGGCTCATTGCAGCGTATGCCTGAGCGAATTCAAGCCTGGCTTCCGGGATTCTTCGTTTGTCACGGGTTTTATCGCTGGCCTGTAATTGTGGATAACTACATCATGGTAACGCCGCCGTATTTTTGAACTGCTACAATTCATTCTTAGTTGCCTTTTGATGACAGCACCTCCACTGGTCAACAAACGCTGATCTAAACACGCACTTGCTTGTCGCACTTCTCGTCCTGTTACGTAGTTGTGCACCGAGGCCTCCCATTTTCGGTCTTCTTTTTAAAGCCTCATCACACTCCCTATATCGCTGGATCCATCTATCAATAGTACTCCTATCTAATTCTTATTCTCGGGCAATAGCGGTCACTCCCACTCCTGCATCCACCATCCCTATAATTTTGCCTCTATTTGCTTCATTTAGCGGCATACCGGTCTGAATGAAATGAATGACGCGCTACGGGCGTAAGTTCTCCTCGAGTAAAAACGACAGTGTAAGAAAAAGACAGACTTTCATTTCCCCATTTTACTCTAACCTACCATTCTGCCGATAAATGCCACCTCGGGACTGTACTGCATGAACTCGACAGCTATGCTCGGCTATTCCTGGCCTGGCTATTCAGGTATAACGCAGCACACGAACTCACTGACATTCCGATCACCATCCCGTAGACCACAGGGAGGGCTCAAGGGGTAGGGGCGATTGTCCCCTCCCCTTCCAAAACGTGGAATATTTTTTGGACCTAAAACTGAAAGCCTGAATATTTTTTTTCCTACGAAGTACGGTTTTAGGCAGGTATATTCATTAACTATGTAAGACTTTATTCTTCATTTTATAAGAGTCGCAGTACATCAAAATAATATTTCACGGAAAAGGGTAACAAAATAAGCACGCTGAAATTCGCCTTTTTGCAGTTAGTTAATTACGAATTCCTGGGAGGAGAGGCCCTGAACCCCTTTTTCCTGGGGTGTACTCCATCCCCCAGAGCCGCCGCAGCACAAAGGGGCCCCAATCTCTGGTTGGAGCCGCCCCTGGCAGACCGGAACATGGACAAAATATTTTAAGCGCTATTACCTCTAGCACCGAAAGTAGTAGGTTTTATTGAAAAACGCTCGTGTGGTTTTCACCGTGCTGGCACCGAAAAAAACTTTCGGCAATGAACGATATTTAAAAGTATGAAATAAACCCTAGTGACAACACGGAGCGTGAATACTGACAAAACTGCATTTACGAGGCGACGTTCTGTTGAAAGGCTCCAAATTAGTTGTTGTGAAATAAGAGAGAAAATTCCACCGTCAAGTAGCAGTAGTGGGAAAATACTATTTTTAGTGCTCCAACTGATTGCGAGAGCAAGGGTAACCTCACTGAAGTTAAGGGTTATTTTATGCAACTAACTGTTGTAAATTGCAATTAAAGTATTTATCCCCAACAGTAGCGTATGAAAGCTACCTTGGTGCACCTTGGCGCCCGGGGCTAACTAGATGGTAGCCGCACCCCGTAGAAAAAAAATTATTTTTTCTTCAACTAAAAAAAGATATTTTTCAATTTTGCGCCCCCCCCCTTTATGCCCCCCCCCCTTTTCTCCCCCCCTTGTTACGCTACTGATCCCTAAACATAGCATAAAGGGTAATTTATCCAGTTTGAGTGAGACGATTTTCGAGCATTTTCCCAACCCTTCCACGAGGTCGTAAATGTTTGCGAGTTCGAGCGAACCTCTCGTGACGACATTTCCAAGGACGATGGCGACCCTTGTGTGGACTCACAGAGCTTTCGTTCGCACAGAAATTGTTTTTCGTTCAAATCTTCTTCGTGATAAAGAATAGCACGCATTGGATGGTAGTGAATATATAATTAATAAATCTCAACACAAGATATTTTCTCCAGGTGCTGGGCTTTCCTGTCTGTGTGTAAGGTGCACAGGAGTCATACCAAAAGAGAAAAAAATCAGCCTAGTCGTGGCAGAAACCTGACTCTGCAGCTGCGTTTTTTTAGTCATAGTGGGTTAATCATCTTGCGCTCACTTTATAATGAATAGTGACCGGTAATGGCAGGTTTGAACAGTCCATAAGCAATACTTCATTGTTTCTAACTTATCTATATATCTAATACACAGGAGTAAGTAATCTCATCCTAAGCTACATCATTCTTTAAATCTTCATAGGTTTTTCCCATTCATCTTATCCAAAATGCCTATCCTTCTCCTATATCTTCCTTTTTTTACCAAGCATTCTTCCTTCTATAGCTTCTTCTGAATCCCAATGCCCCACAATATGCCCGTCACCCACACTCTTTGTCTACCTTTATACTTCGCAACAGTTTTCTCTCCTTCCCAACTCTATCCAGCACTTCCTCAATTTTTTTTCTATCCGTATTTTTCCATCCTTCTCCACACCACACCTGAAAAGCCTCCAATGTGCGTTCATATTATTTTCTCATAGTCCACGACTCTGATACATATAACGCTACATATGAATGACTTTACTAATATCTTTTTTTTCTTTACTTTAGGTCTTTGCCAAAAATTCTTTTCCTTTTACAAATGCTTCTTTCGCCAGTGCAATTCTCCTTCTGATTTTCTACCAGTACCCATTTTATTCTAAAATACTTCCAACGTCCGTAAAATATTCCACCTATTCCAATTTAGTACCTTCAACTCGAATATTTAGTTTAGCCTTCCTTTATTTTTGGAAAGTTTCACTACGTTCGTCTTCTAAAAATTAGTCTTCATTCTAAACTACTCACACTGATCCTTTAACGCACTTACCAATCTCTGTAGTCTTATAGCTGACCGACTGACCAACACTTTATAATCTGCAAATCTAACCGACATGATCAACTCACCCCCCACTTTCAAACCCTCATCCACTCCCTCCCATGTATCTCTTACTAGTGGCCTATTCTCCCCATGCTGCTCTCTCGTACGGCAGGAAGCGTGGGGCAGGAAAGTTCTCTATAGTTTTCGCAGCGGTATGCATTAAAAGATTTTTCATTTTTATATATAAATTAAAATACTTTTATCGCGATCTCTATGTGTCAGTAAAATGGGGAAAAAGGACCAAAAATTACTTTTTGAATGCTCATCATTAAGCAACGTAATAGAGAACTATTGTTAGAAGTAGTGCACGGAGGAAGAAAAATGTCATCCGATGGAATCGATCCCATATCTGGCACGAATCGGAGAGACCTGCCGTAACCATCACGGCCACGGTACTACGAATGCCTCCAGGGTTTATATCTTGACATTTTTCATATCCGTCATTTGCATCAGTACTTCGAGTTGTGGATTTGTCTCTCCCTTAAGAGCAGTTCAGAGGAGTTTCCAAAGCAATTAGAACAAGGCTAATACAATCACTATTATCACAATCGAAGACCCGAAAGGCAAAAGGCAGCCGTGATCGTTCCGAAATACGTGAATACAACTCGGGTAATAGTTCCTGTGGAACAGCTGTTCCACAAACATGCGTGAAGAAATATTCTTTCCAATTCATCGTGCCAATCGATAAAATGTATTTAAATTTTTTTAATTCTTCCAGGGATACACATTTCCTATGCATTTTCATCATTAATATGTGAATAGGGAACGGTCATGGGAACTGTAGAACAGGTAGAAACTCAATTCCGAAAAGCGGCGAAAGTGGCGCCGCTCGATTTGTTGCATTACTTTTGAATCCGACTGTACATTGACCAAGATAATAGTGCATCCCAGGGTTAAAACTCTAGTCAATATGAGTAGCTTATCCAAGATAGAAAATTCTATTAACACATTGCGTACCGGGGTATTTAACCACCTTTTAACCCTCTGTTCCGGCGGATTTTTAAACCTCACTGTTTGGAAATGCATTGCATCAGTAAAAATGCTGTAACTTATTTAAAAACTAATATTTTTTAAAGGAATTTGAAAAATAATACTCACAGAAAGTCTCAGTATTTCCTCTTTGTGTGATACTCCATAAAACATTTTCCCTTGTGGAGTGGAACACCGCAAGTTGAGCAGACATACCTTGTCTCCTTCCTAATTTTTCTGTAAGCACACACTTTGCATCTTCGGGTGTGGTATTTCTTCTTCCCCTTTCCCACGATAGGGATGAGATGATGTTTACGAAGGTCTCTCGAGAGACGATGTGGGTGATCCCTCGAAGGAGCACGCTCCGTCGGCTTATCTCTGCCCTCGTCCGAGAATGGCTCATCTGGCTCCTCTCTACTCGCTGCCCAATCTTTGGCTGTGTGGAGCAGAAAGCCTTTGAATCGAATGCTATTTGATTCATTTAGTGTTTTATAAACTCTAAAAGCATTAAAAAGGGCACAGTTAATTAGCCACAGGACTACTTTCTTCGACCATTTCATTGTTTTTCTCATGATTGTATAATACGATAAATACATATCCGCCCTGTCTACGCCTTTCATACACTCATTGTATTTCAAAATACAGTAAGGTTTTTTGATCGGAAGTCCTGTGATCCTATGTTTCAGCTTTGTATTACCCAGCTTAGCGCTGTGAATAGTGCTAATCATCCTCACCTCTCTTTTGTCTTTCCACAGCACAAGTAACACTTCACCTTTACGAGAAATCGTGCATTGTCCCTTTTTCAATGTTTTCGCCTCACTCTTCAATGTGGCAGGGAGCCCTCTATTTGGTCTGATGGTTCCACAAACTCTAATTTTATTATCAATGAGCAGTTCTGCTATCTTTATGCTGTTGTAATAATTGTCTTGATATACGTGATGCCAAAGATTGAGATGAGGCTTCAAAAGAGAAAGGATGGTTTGTTCTAATTTTTTCCCCTCGGCCGAATATATTTCTAAATTACTGATGTAGCCAGAATCACTTTCACAAACCATACGAACTAGCAAGCCATACTTTATGATTTTGGCTGGATTATAGGTCTTAATTTTTAATCTTCCTCTCCATGGAATCATTGCTTCATCAAGAGAAAGCTCCTGCTTTGGTTTGTATCCATTTTGAAATTTTTCAATGAAGTATTCCAAGACCTGTCTTGTTTTGTATAGTCTGTCTGTCGCGTTCAAAATTTTCTCATTAACACTAAAGTGCCACGCTTTCCAAATCTGTTTCTCGTCAGCAATTCTCTAAATATGTTCGTTGCTATATAAGGATCAGTGCTCCAATACTCCTTCAGTGAATCTTTCCTCACCTGCCCCATGAGAATCAAAATAGCTAAGAATTTTTTCATTTCAGTAATGGTTATGTCAGACCACTTTCCTATTTTTGGTGAATTTTTGTATCTATGTTGGTTTTGATGATAATACAGATTTGATTGAATGCACATCATTTCGAACAAGTCATCGGCAATAAACAATGAGACTACATCAAGGATACTGGTAGAATTTTCTGGTGCACGTTTTACTCCAGGCTGGCCCAAAAATTGCTCTAAATTCCTCTCAGAATCTTTTTTTCCCATGTAGTGGAGATTCCTGGTGAAGTATTGTCTTCATTTGCGCTCCTATCCGAGTCACTTTCACTTATCAAGAGAGGAGTGGATTTTCTATTTCTGACCTTCACTACAATATCGGAATCACTTCCACTCTCGTCACTATCTTCTTCACACTGTAATGGCACATCTGATAAATCATCGGCGCACAGATCTAACAAAATTTCTTCCTCGCGCAAAGCACTGTCATTCCTATGCGATGCCATTGCACTGAATATTTCAATAAATACAGGTTGAGGAAAACCTCTCGCAAGACAAACCCGAAACAAAAATCACAATTCACTTGGACTCAAGAAAACGAACTGCTCAAGACACTTAGAGAGAAGGAACTAACCACAGCTGTAAAAGAACAATGAACGATTCATTATTGGCCCCCTCATTCTTTTCATAATGAATGTTTACGTTGATGGAGCAGAGCTGAGAGCGCATTTCATCTGCTGTGAGAGGAACTTGAAGGCGAGGCAATACAGATATGGTCCTCAATGCGACAGAGATACGGTTCCTCGCCGCTGGCTAAGCTAGGGCCATGTGGAGAAACATTCCGTAAACAATGAGGCAAGGAGGTGGGGTTTCCGAGGAAGCTGTGAAAGAAATATACCCTCCGAAAAGAAGAGGGAAGACGAATAAGTTTCAAGTTGATGGAATTGAAGTTACGCGCCGTAAGTCACAGAACACTGGACTGAGATTTAAATAGAGTTAAATGTCTAAAATTAACGAAATTACTATGGGTTATCGAACAATACATTGCGATTATTCTTAATAAATAACAGAAAGCAAATGAGAAATATTCACGATACACATAAATAACACAATTTAAAACTTTACCATGATGTGCCTAAATGGCGAGAATTCTCGTCATCCGTCCGCAACGGATGGGTTTTAAATGACGAGAATTCTCGCCATTCGTAGGCAAAGTGTTAATATGTTTTAATTATGTTAGGGAAGAGTAGAAAGACTGCGTCATTTTGTATGATGATATGAACCCTACTTAAATTCATGTGTACGCTATGAAGAAAAATTTTACTTTATTAAGTTTCTTAATCTCTGTATGATTAAAGATATTAATTTTTGTCTAAGGAGGTGATTGTGCTTGTTTTATTAATATTAAATGCCCATTAAAATTTCATAGTGATTCAAGATAGAGCATTCTATAAAATTTGTATTTTTTTGGAGAGATTATTGAAAGTTAATTTAATTTAAATAATATAAACTTAACACAGATTTATTCATTCCTATAAAATACACATTGTGCTTATCAGGCTTTATTTTTTTTGTTTTTCTTTTGAACACCCAGGTGGTTTTTTTTTGGGTCGGGCAAAATAGTAACCACCCAGGAGTCTCCCTTCATTACTGCTACTGTTATTCATTTTATATGGCATAGTGTACACTATTTCTCTTCTTTCAGGGTAGGGTTTGGATGTATGACAATTCTGTGACCCGCAATTACAGTGTGGTATTTGCTGTGGAAAACAAATAAAAGTTTTGTTTTTGACCACAGCCTCTTGTGTTTCATTACACTTGCCAAATTAGTTGTGGCGTGAGAAAAATATATCTACTATTGAATGCTAAGGGAAATACACTACCAGTCAGTGAAACTGTTAAACTTGTATTGGATATTTCTACATTGCTCTTGGTGATGTAGTGTGCCACTGCTTGAAGAATCAGGATTCATGCAAATACAGTATTACACTTTTGAAATATATATACTACTCTGTACCTATATGATGAGAAACCTAGATTTGAAGGATAGCATTACCCTTCCCTTACACCACACAGGTAGCCCTTCCCTTCATCTATGTAGATGTAATAATTTCACTCATCATTACTTAAGTCACCACTGAAACATTCTCTCAGCATTCATTCATTGCTTTCGAGGTGTAGACATAAAAATCACGGGGAATTAGTGCACATACTAGGTGAGTTGATCTCTGATTTGTCATGCCCTTTCGCTGCTGTTCAAGATTCAATTGTAGCCTTCTGTTTTAAATACAAGCTGTGGGTTACTGTCTGTAATGGTGCAATGTTCCAATTTCCTTAATAATTCAATTCATTGAACGCCAGTCTACATCATCATTAGATTTATCCCAATTCACAAAAGGAGTCCACAGATCTCCATTTGTTTTGTACCAATTTGTATTAAGTTTTCAAACATATATCCAAAAAATTATAATTTTCAGCAAATTTGTATTCTTTGGAAACAGAGTCGTGCGTATTCAGTTTGTGGTGATACTCCACCATAACAGCTGCATTGGCAAATAATCATACTCATCATTTTACTCTTCATAATCATTTATAAGCCATTCATGGATTCATTATGTAGTAAGTCATTATATTATTATTATTTATTATCAATTATTATTATTTATTATTTTATTCATCTACATACCAACTGGGCAACAATACCCATGTTGGTGATGTTGGTTACCATGGGGAGTTGTTTATGCTGGGAGAAAACAGAGAGAGTCTTGTAAGAGGAGCTCTATAATAAGCAGATATCTGCAAGAAGAAAATAGTGTTGCATTCGGTGACAGTAGGGTTTTATCGAATCGCCAGTTTTCGTCGCAGGATCACCAAATTTAGGATTTATCACTTATTTAACATTATAAACAATACTAGGTGAGGACGAAAGCGCTGCGACAACAATTAAAAAATGATAAATATGGAACTTATCTTGATTAGGATGGAGACATTCGTCTGCTTCGGCAGCCATTACGGGCGACAATCGAATCAACACGCGTCAAGGTGACAGCTATAATTAACTTGCTGAAGTAACTGTAAACAGGTGGCTTTATTAATTAGAGTTAGAGAGAACTAGTTCGAAAACTGGGAATTTTAATGTTAGAAGGGGCAATTCTTGCAGCAAGCATTGACCTTTTGTTTTCTTTTCAATGTTAAGTGTTTATTTTTGGAAAATGCAGTTAATTCCAAAATTTGAAATTTAATTCAGTTTGTCAACGACAAAATAACAATTTTGTCATATCTAAGTGGAGAAAATGAAATTTTTATATTTTAAAGTAGAAGGGCCAATCCGCAGAATAAATCTTCAAACTTTCCGCCTGTATCTGGTTAGTTTTGTAACTGTCACCTTGACGTGTGTTGATTCGATTGTCGCCCGTAATGGCTGCCGAAGCAGACGACTGTCTCCATCCCTAATCAAGATAAGTACCGTATTTGTAATATTTTAATTGTTGTCGCAGCGCTTTCGTCCTCACCTAGTATTGTTTATAATGCTAAATAAGTGATAAATCCTAAATTTGGTGATCCTCCGACGAAAACTGGCGATTCGATAAAACCCTACTGTAGCCTTGCATTCTGCTTGAATGTATTTTTGAGCCTCCTCTATACCTAGTATAGTTTTATGAGTCTTCCATAATCCAGAATTTATTATTTACTACTTTCCATACACCAAGACCTTGTTTTGCAATTTTTTTTTCCATTTCTAAATAGTTCCCCATATTTCTCATCTTTTTACTTACTTGAGTAAATACCCTTTTTTTTCATTTCCCTCTGAAAGATCAGCCAATGTCGGCTTTCCTTATATTTGACTACCTACCTTGTTCTCCATTTTATTCTCAAGTTTCTTGAATGTTATGTGGCATTTAATCAGTGCTCAGTGGTGATCACCATCAATATTAGCCATCAGGGGACTCTTGCAGTTTTTCATTTACAATTAGATCCTCAATCTCTCTTTCAAGAGATTGTACTCCATTGGAGATAATACTCAATCCAGTGTCATCTTCCACTTGTGTCTTATCGTTTGTGGTTTCGAAACAATGTGTCTGCTGCAGCAGTGCTGTGATGAGAGCAGGATCTCAATAGCTTCCCTCCTCCCTCAATCCATTGCCCATTTCATTTGCCGTCCACAGGTGGCAGTGGGCTAAGCCCCTCGCCTGTTGATCGCAGGGTGGTGGGTTCGAATCCCAACTGGGGAGGATTTTCACCGTCCGGGGCGTGGATGTTTGTGATTGTGCAATCTGGTAATTGTAAGAGAGGACTGGACAGTCCTAAATTCGCAGGTTAAATAAAGACAAATTTAATTTAATTTTTTTAAATTACCTCAGACTAATTTTTCAATCCTGACCTCTCCCAACAATAGTGGTCCAGTATCATGTAATTATTAAGACGCCCACTCTTATTACCTATTTTATTACTTCCTTATTATAGTTATACTTCAATTTCTTCATCTAATTAGTCTAGGCTTGTGTGATGAATCGATTAATCGAAGTCATCGACGATGTTTTCAGTCATCGCGGTGCAATGACTGAAATCGATGACGATGAATGTCATCGGCCATCGACTGCGATGAGTCGATGAGAATCATCGATGTCGATGAGTTGATGCAAATCATGGATGCGAATCATTGACGTCGATGAGTCGTGATGTGCTGCTGACATGAGAAACGCTACCACTGCTGACTACATCTCTTCCTGGCGGAGCTCCACAATTACGAGGAGGTCCCGGCTTTATCCCAATCTTCGGACGTCCTACTATTGGTATAGGGACAGGAAGGAACTGTGTATCCCCGCCTTCAAAAGTACGCGAGGAAACACCTCTGTATTCCTGCCACTTCATCAGAGCGGTTCTTCAGCGATGCAGGAAACGTTGTGTTAGCCGACCGACTTGTACTCACCGATGAAAATGCGGATATAAGAATTGTATTACACCACAACAAAGAGTTGTTGCTTGATTTGTAACTTGGTGCTTATTTCGGTCTTTAATAAATAGGCCTTGTCCTTCTCAATTAAGTTTGACTCAATTCAATGTTCATTAATAGCCACACCAAACATCCGCCAACCGAGACATCTGCACCGATCATCGATAGTAATCGATCATCGACATTCATCAATCATCGACATTCATCAATCATCGACATTCATCGATCATCGATATTCATCGATAGTCATTGATCATCGTGTACATTCTATTCGATGATCGTCATCGAAGCATTTCGATGAAATTTTTTCATCAAAAATCGATGATCAAAATCGGTCATCGCACAAGCCTAAATTAGTCTGTCAGGCTTGTAAACCTGCAACAAAATGTCATTTGTGGGTTTGGTCTCCATCTTTCACCATCTTCTGCACAAAGCTCTATGCCTGCATTCTGGCCCTATTTGTAATTTGGCATTATGCCACCTGGAATTACCACTCAAACATCCCTTGAGAGTGATTCTCTGATTTCAACTCCTAAAACTTCTTCCCTTGGGCATCCTCGTCTTCCACTCTTTACTTGCACACCTAAGTCTTGTGTGATCAGCTGAGGAGGAGCTGAGGGTTAACGAATGACACTCTCCATGAAGATTCCCGAGAGACGGACAGGGCTGATGCCCGTCAGCTGGTTTTTGAGTCTTTATGACTAACAGTGTTGCCAACTGCTTATGCTGACACAACAAGTCTGTTGCACAAATTTCCACTCTGAAGCTCTTCAGTGTTCCTCAAGGAATCTCACATCTATCCTTCAAATCATAAGAATTCCATATGATTCATTTTGGTGACAATGCCAGAGGACTGCTTGGTAACTAAGCTGTAATATTTTTGGAGTTTAGCCTCCTGAAACTTGAGTTAATTGTTTATAGATGGGAAGGATGATTTTTTCAAAATTTACTTCCCTTTACAAGTTTTAATTGGCTTTTTTTTTGCTAAGATGAGAAATAAATATTTTATACGGATGCCACCTACATCTTATTCATTCGTGTTTCTTCCCAAGCAGCATTGTATGGCAGTTATATGTTGGCCCAATGTCATTTTGACGTCACCAATGTTGTTTTAACATCGGCTGATAATGCCGATATAAAAATGACATATAAATGATACATTTCTCCGATGTAAAATTGATATCGTCGATTGTATCTTAAAGTGATATTTAATAAATATCATTTTCTGATGCAAAAATAATGTCAGTTGAGTTGACTACTAAAGGGCATAAGAATGATCATATTTTTCTGGTCGCTGGATTTTATAATTTTGAGTATTCACATTTTTTCGTCCAACATCAGAAAGTCAAAAATTCATGATTGGTCAGACTATCATAAACAATTTGGAGGCCTACATATAAAATAAGAAATATGATTATTTAAGGATCAGATATTTGCTTACAAATTGCCGTTCATGCGGTAGGCTTTGAATATCCTATATTTACCGCTAAAAGTGGCTTTAGCACTGGATGGCGTTCACCTTTGTTCGTGGCTTCTTTAAAGCCCTTTCTTCCTTGCATTGCCATCCTTGATGGACTGCGAGGGCTCAACATCTAGTACCTTGAACCTCGGTAAAATTGCCATGCGAATTAGGGATCCTGGGTAGCGTAGTGGTCTGTGCAGTGGCCTGGAAAGCCAAAGGTCCGTGGTTTGATTCCCGGTCCGCATGGCAATTAATGTGAACCTCCCATATTGGGTTATAACTTCAACAGAAAACGAGTTTGAAATATTTTATTACAATGATAACGCTTAAAGTTACGCATCTTTCACTAAGGGAAGTTGGGTCAGGAGTAAAGTAGTTATCTCAATACAATCATAAATGCTTAAAATTACCAATTCCATAAAAAGGTAATGAAGCCACCTGCATCTTGATTTTCTTGAGTTGATTTGATTCTTGATTTGATGATCACCAGGTATATAGCCATTTAATTTTTAATGACTTGGTAAGTTGGATGAGGGGTAAAGTGCAGGGCTCACAATGTAAACATTCTTAGGTCGAAACTACCTCTTGCCTTTTCTTTTTCCATCGTAGTTATGTTGTACGACCATCCCTTATTATAAATATTTGTAACATGTTTATCCAGGATACATTTTGACTATCTTACTTATTAAATCATCCCAATATCATGTTAATGAAAAATCAGTCCTTGGTAATATCAAACATACGTTGGCCCAATATCATTTTTATGCCACTGTATAGTGGTGAAAGGTATCTTTTTATCATCAAATTTATATCGGCGCAATATCGTCAGCAAATGTCATTTTTATAATGGCAAATGTTATCACTTTTGACATTTGCCGATGTTGGTAGCCAATATCGGATTGACCAATAATTGATATGTGACGGTGTAAAAATGATATTGGGCCGATATCATGATGCTGGTTGTGTTCTATCATGACACTTTCTATTCTTTGGATTCTATCCTTTGTACCATATATTATGAAAAGGCTAATGTGTGCATTTTCCTGGTGTATTTAGTGAAATTCAGTGGATAAGCAAATTTTCCACCTCTTGATTGATTTTTAATATGACTACTGTATTAGGTTATTTTATGTAGGTAGGAGTAATAATTTTTACAGTTGATCTCAATGCTGCTGGAGGAAGTAATTTTACTTTTCCAAAATGTTTGTTTTTAGTATATCTAGCTTCATCAACTTGATACTTTGGTAGATATAATTTTCATCACCAGGTGTACCTGAGTATTCCACAAGCCTATAAAGCCAAATAAATAGCCTTGTCGAAAAGTACAAGCATCCTTCATATTGGGGCATATATTTGGTACTCCTATGAAGTTGAATGTGAAGTTGTGGAGTTTATTGCCTTAAACACATTGTGAGAATGTTTTCTTTGGTTGGAAAGATGTTTATATACTTAGGCTGATGATGCATTGTGTCCTCATCCCTTCAAAAGTGAATCAGGGCTATTTTTCTTTCCATCATCTTAATGCTATGTAAGAAATTATTCCTTCTCAGCTTGTGATTAGATTTGAAAATTCCTCCATAATGTGAAACTAGGGTAGACTTTGTAAGCTGTCATTTTAGGTTTCTTATAGTTTCTAATGACCTGCTCCAGCAACTGTGTTCTTGTATGGGCTCACTGGTAAGGTGCCATCAAATGACTTTAATGCTTCAGCTATCGACATAGTTCATAGCCAACTATTGCAATGCATTAAGCAGTGAGATTCTCTGGGAATAATATTTCAAGGCTAAGTAATGGAGTAGGAGATAAGATACGTTTATTTACTCTGGGACTATATAATCCCATGGAGCACACGTACATGACATTCACTTTTATTTATATTTTAAGCTGCTGATTAGATTTACAATAACAACGTATGGTAATAGCTAGTACATAATGACATACAGGAGACATAATATTAGAGATTGGTATTATCTCTGGAAAATTACATAAAAAGATTAAAGGCATAACACTTACAGGGATTTGCCTAAACAGCCACTAATATTACATAATTTAAAAAAATATAACGAAGAACTAAGTAAATATTACATTTTATATACTAATATTTAGAACATAAATACTGTTTCAGAGCTCGCTAGAATACATTCACAGATGTCAACAACTTTATATGTATTCTGTAGAAGAGAATTTCACAATTTACACGATGTTACATAAAATGATTTATTGTATGTAGTTGTTCTATGGCATGGTATTATTTAGTTCGTATTATTTCTAGTAATTCCTAGGAGGGCAGAAACTTGAATAGGTTGAGCATTCCTATTTTATGGATAAATTTTTGGATATACCTATATAATATAATTGAAGCCTTCAAAACACAGTGCTGGAGAAGAATGTTAAAGATTAAATGGACAGATAAAGTGAGGAACGAAGAGGTGTACAGAAGAGCAGATGAAGAAAGGAAAATATGGAAAACCCTACGGCAAAGAAGAACCAGATGGTTTGGACATACCTTGAGAGACAAAGGAATTAGTTAGAAATATAATAGAAGGGAAGATTGAAGGGAAGGTCCCTCGAGGAAGACCAAGGGAAAAATAAATAGGGAAAATAAAGAAGGACGTGAAAGAGAAAACAGACTGGAGGGCGTGAGGGAATTAACACTGAATCGGGCAGAATGGAGGGCTGCAGTAAACCAATCCTAGGATTGAAATACTGATGATGATACAAGAAAATTACCCTGATGAAAGAGACTTTTACTGATAGTTTGGGAGGAGAGAAAGTAACTGAAGGAAATTATGAATGAGGCAGGTGTATCAAATAGCGAAAAGGTGAAACGAAAGGTCCTTAAAATGAGCGTCATTTTAAGGACCATCACTTTAAGGTCACCATCATAGTAGGGGGGGGAGAAGGGAGGAGAGGATAGAGCCTTCTTGGACCATGTGGAGAGGGAGTTAGGAGCTAAAAATAAGCTTCGTAAATGCGTGTTTGGGCATGTCGAATGAGAGTTGAGGTGCCATGTGACAACCTAACTTGACTGGTAGAAAACCGGTCATGCATAAGAAGATGAACAACACTACGTCTGCGAGTAGCTTTTGTGGTACACTGTCTTAAACTGTGATCCTCTAAAACCATCTTTCACTGCAATATTTATGCCAGGTATCGGAAACATGTTCTCTATAATGCATTTCGTAAGTAAATCCTTTTATTAAATAGTAATACCCCTGGTGATCATCGAATACGAGCGAATGTATTGGAGAAAGAATGTGAATAATTATGGTTTACGATATCTTACGATGGAGGGGGGTTTCGAAAAAAGGCTTTTGGTAATTTTGCTATTACCAAGAATGGGGTAGAGTTCAGAGAGAAAAAAGAACCCCCCTCCATAACATATCGTAGACCACCCACCCTAAAGATGCTTTTCAATCGGACACGCACACTTGAACCTCCTTCTCCTTCGCCGTTACCCCCTGGCACTTACCCTTGTAATCGCCCTCGTTGTAAATCTTGTCCACTCCTCACTAATGATTCCCAATTCTCCAGCCCCAACACACCTTTCACCTACCCTATTCGCTCCCATACGACTTGCACCTCGAATAACATTATTTATAAACTCACCTGTATTCATTGTTCCGCTTTTTACATTGGTCTTTCTACCAATCCCCTAGCCATTCGAATTAATAATCACCGTTGCACTACCAATAACCTCAATTTGAATCTCCCGGTGCCCATTCATGCTTCCACCCATAATAGTAAGTTTGACAGTTGTTTCCGCATTACGATAATTGCCTCAATTCCGCCTAATTCACCTGAAATCAATCTCCGTACTCTTGAGCTCGCACACATCCATTTGTTACATTGTAAACGCCCACCCGGTCTCAACCTAAACCTCTAAGGCCCATTTCGCGTGTGCGCGTGTGGTCCGCTCTTCGCGGATCGTACGTGTCCATGTGGGGTGAGCGTATCCTTTCCACATTCCAATTTAGCCATAATTGTTCCCCTCCCTTGCCCTCCCCTTAATTCCTATCAATCCCAACGGCCGCACTTCATTCTAATCTTCTGAGGAAGGAGGTCCATGCCTCCGAAAATTTAAACAAGTATGTTTACTTTTGTGTTTTTTCTTTTTGTGTCGCCTCATCTGTCTGCTCTGTGAATTTTTTATTGTACGTCCAATGGGATTTTTCACCATTTTGCTATATATATATATATATATATATATATATATATATATATATATATATATATATATATAATAAATAATTAGTATAGTTAAGTTTGTAGCAGTGTCCGTCAGTCCATCAGTCCAGTCGGTTTTATTGTGTTTTCTCGCGGTGGTTGAGAGCTCTGGAGGTGGAGAAAAGTGCGTTCAATGCAGAACATGTCCGCGCACAACAAATCAATACTTTTATATTTCCTTTGTACCTCTATCCAGCCCAAAAAATATAAAAAGTAAATTTATGTGTGCGGGTTGCATTACTCCCATGATGTTTTAACGCTCGACCTCGGTGCATCAATTTGAGATAAACTCCGAAGATACTTATCTGATGGATGCGGCAGTGGTGTCTTTTTAAAGAAGAAATATGGGCACATGGAACAGGCGCATTTAAATATTTGTCAACGAATCGGAAAATGTGAAAATTTAAGTGTTAAAAAGAGTGTTTTCACTATCTTTTAACATGGGAAAAAGAGTTGCAATGCAAATTCGTACACGTTGCTATGTATGTTTGTTTACGTGTTTTGCTAAATGTGCATTAACTAATTGACGACGTGAAAAAAGTTACAGAAAGCGGAATTAGTTTCATCCATTAAGGCACTATTGATTCATAAGTATGTTGAATACTTATTTTGATTATTTGTTATTATATTATACTGAGTGGTTTGAACAACTACTTACTCTTTTCTCTCCCAGGCGCATGTTGCGAACCTCCCAGGATGTTTTTAATAATCGGCCTTATATCGATCTCTTGAGGTAGGTTAACCAATAGACTGCCTGCAAAGCAGGCCGCAGGTCGGCTAGTAATAATAATTAGTTTTTTTTAAACGCATCGTTTGAAAAGGTGGCGAAACAAATTAGTTTGAATAGCTTGGTACCTACTTCGTATCCCACAAATATCCCATCACTGCTTTTTAGCTTTCTCCCTTTTCGCCTGAGGTTTGTCGTCGACCCAACGTTTCCACACGCAGCCACGTGCTAGGAAGTAGCCGACCACCGCGATGAACAGGGCAGGGACGGAGGCGAGCGCCACGATGACGTCGAGCGAGTACAGCTGGAACCACCGGAGGTCCCTGGACGCGGGCTGCAGGCGCTTGGCCCCTCTGTGCCGAATCACGTATTCCGTCCAGAACACAGCCCTCTGCAAGGGGTGGTCCGGCTGGTCCAGCGCCGCGGCCGACAGCTGGCGCATGTTCTCCCGGTAACTGAAACGAAAGACACTTTCGGCGTCAGTTGCGTGTAGAGATGGGTTAATTACCGTAATTTTCAACTGAGGTAAATTCCGGTAATTTTCGAAAATTACCGTATTTTTCCGGTAATTTTAAGTTTTGAGTTGCAAATCCTTATCAGAGGACTCCAAACGAAATCAAATAGCATTGAGATATAAACGTCGACGCTTATATCCAACGTATCACGACGTTTATCTATTGTAACTCATTAAAAAAATTATAACGAAGTTGGCAGCAACACGCAATTTGCCTCTCTTTTGTCACACTATGAGAAATTTTAGTTCCAAAGACATACCTCTGCGCAATATGCATTTGTTATTTTACTCTAAATTAATTGGAATTAATCATGGACACAACGTAAACCAACTCGTTTTAACTTCTTAATTTATAATATTACCCCTTCCAATGGTTTCTTCGTGGGGAAGAAATTTTCTGAAAAAGAACTTTTCTGAAAATTACCGTTTATTGCGGTAATTTTCAGGTGTGTTGGTAATTTACGAAAAATACCGCCGTAATGTACCGAGTTGCCCATCTCTAGTTGCGTTCCAACGATCGTCGACATGAAGGCGTTCACTGGGCACATATTAAAGATCAGTACAAAGCCATGAAACTTTTGCGTGGATTTCCAACGATAGTAAATCATTTTTCAAATTATTTATATACTTTGTGACTTAAAAATATTCCTCAAGTCTGCTTCACAAGATAATTGATCCGGCAAAAGGTCGACGATACTCACTAGCATGATAGTATCTTTCCAGTACCGTGTGATATGGAACCATTATTGCTGGTTAACCTCGGGGCTGGGCTTAAAGCCACCGGGTGCATCCTCCGGGTTGCGGAAGGTGGGTCGACAAGTTGCCTGCAGGATGGTGAGAAATCACTTCAAGGAACGGGCTGCAAGATGTAACAGAATCAGGGACAAGAATGGAGAACTCTTAATTGAACATGAGGTTAAGTGAAGAGATGGAAGGAATACTTGGAAGAGTTGTACAATAGAAGCTATCTTTGAGCGGAAGTAATTGAAGAGGAAAATGAAGTCGATAAGGATGAATTGGGAGCCCCAATCTTAAGATCAGAATTTGATGCAGCTGTAAGGGATCTGAGGATACATAGGGCTTCTGAAATGTATGATATTCCTGCCGAACTAATAAAAACGCCTGAGAGAGGACATTAACTCAGCTGTACGAAACCATTTGCGACATGTACTCCACAGGAGAGATACCCACGGACTTTGAGAAGAATATCATCATCCCTTTTACCAAAAAGAAGAGGGGTGAGAACTGTGAACATTTTAGGACCATAAGCCTGACGACACATGCCTAGAAGATATTGACCAGAATCATCTGTAGAAGAATAGAGCGAAAAGCAGAGGAGTTCCTGGATGAGGACCAATTCGGGTTCAGAAGAAACAAGGGCACAAGCGATTTTGGCCAACAGGCTTCTTACAGAGAAGAGAATAGAGAAGAATATACCTACGTTTGTTGCATTTGTAAATTTGGAAAAGGCATTTGACAACGTGGATTGGAACATGATGCTAAAAATTCTAGTAGAAATTGGAGTATCATATAATGACCGAAGAATTATCCATAGCTTGTATGAAAACCAAGTGGCCATAATCAAATCAGGACCCAGTAGTACAGAAGCAAGCATAAAGAAAGGAGTGAGGCAAGGATGTGCTCTGTTTCCCGTATTATTCAATGTCTACATCGAGAAAGCCATCCAAGAAGTCAAAGAAAAGTCTCCAGGAGTAAATATCCACGGGCAGAAAATCGGCATGCTACAATTCGCCGATGACATAGCAGTCATGGCAGAAACAGAAGGAGATTTAAAAAAGACACTAGGAAATATGGAAAGAACAATGACCAGATATCATCTGAATATCAATAAAAAGAAAACTATGGAATTGGTATGCAGTAGAAGAAAGGAAGCCAGGGCCAGTGTTAAACTAGGAAAATAAAAAATCGAGGAGGTGGAAGAGTTCTGCTACCTGGGAAGCCGAGTAACCAGCGATGGACGAAGTAAAAGAGAAATTGCCAGTAGAAATGCCCAAGCGAAAAGGGCATTGTACCAGAAGAAGATTCTGCTTACAGCTACAAATACAAGCGTGGAAGTGAGGAAACATTTCATTGGAACATACATCTGGAGCATTCTACTAAATGGCAGCAAAGCATGGACAATAACAGCAGCAGAGAAGTCCAGGCTGGAAGCATTTGAAATGTGGTGCTACCGGAGATTGATGAAGATAAAATGGATCTATCGAGTAAGAAACGAAGAAGTTTTAAGAAGGGTGGGAGAGAAGAGATGTCTACTGAAAACCTTAAAAAGAAGACGGGACAACTTAATGGGCCACATATTGAGACACGATGGCCTGATGAAGACAATCGTCGAGGGAAAAGTGAACGGGAGGAATGGGAAAGGCAAGCCTCGTATGAGGTACATGGAGTAAGTTGTGAAGAGAGGAGCTACGTCAATGTGAAGAGGTTGGCCGATAGAAGAATCGAGTGGAGGGCTGCGTCAAACCATTTTTAGGATTGTTGACCGATGATGATGATGATGGTGCTGGTTAACAAGCATAGGTAGATATCGATACCTTACTCGCTGAGATACTTGATTTCGTTGTTGGTTATTCAGGGGAGGCGACCGACGGCTGAAGTCATTTGCGCCATTTTAGGATAGGTGGATAATTGGGTATTGGTAGGAGTTTTCAGGGAACGGAGGAAGGGTGGAGAGAAACCCGGCGTCGGCATTAGCCTACTCTTAACTAAAGGCGCCAAGGGGACCACGGCTTAACGTCCCATCCGACGGACAGAGTGCTGAACTTGAAATGCCCTCCACCAGGCACTCAAGTAGGGACCGTTTGCCACAGAAAAATCCACCAATGAACCCGGGCCCTCGGGATGGAAGGCAGGCAGGATAGAGGAGTACTCTAGCCGCCACACCACCCCGATCCCCCCAGATTTCGTACTTGATCCGGTACTATTTCGCTACTAGCTCCCAATAGGACCTAGTATCCGTCGACCAATTACGTCTCTTTAGAGTTACTGGGCGAACTTCTCATTTTTAAATTAGAACTAGCTAAACCCGGCCACGCTTCCCTGTGGCTCAGTCTGTTATGAAATAAATGCGAAAGTATTCTAGCGATCATAGATTCACCGAGAAAACACATCATTCAATTCAATCTACACGATCTACACGATACCCTGCAAGCCACCGCGAGGGTATTTGGCAGGGGGTCAAAACCGTGCCTTTGAAAGGAAAGGAAGAAAAAAGATGTTTTTCGCAGAAAATAATTTTTTATTGTAAGGTAATGGATTGACTTCATTTTTTGTTTGTCCGTTTTCTGTATACACATAAAGATCAGACAGTTTACCGACTCTGGAGCATGCGACGCATAATTGCCCCTGAGAGCAGCTCTCTTTTTCTAAATTCCAACCGCACACTGGCAAAGATTGCCCTTGCGCTTTATTGATAGTCAAAGCGAACGCAAGGTGAGTTGGAAATGGAAGTCGTTTGAACTCGAACGCCATGTTGTCGGTCGGAATGAGTGGTATTCGTGGAATTAGAACATATTCACCTTTATGAGGTCCTATCATAATTGTTGCGTAGTTAGATTGTTCGTTAATTTTTAACTACTAATCGTGTGCCATTACATATCTTTGGCTGATTGATTTTTCAGAGTAATAAAATTGGCACTCCAATTTTCAAATCCGAAATGTGTCATGGTAATCCGGGAGCATCGAGAGGATGACGAAATTACGACAGCTTGGTCCGAAATGACAACCAAGGGTTCTTGACCACGAAGAAAGAAGTAGGGGGGGGGGGGGAAGGGTGGACATCCGGAGGGGAAAAAAGGGAAAAATGGTGGACCCTGACCTAAAAGGCCGAGGGGACAAATGACAGGCCACTCCGAGGTGAGGGACATGGTAGAGCACGCTTTGTGGCAATGTACTTAACGAGCAAAGTATGTTAACGTCTTAGCTGTTGATCTAATTGTTCTTGGCGTTGTTTTACTATAAAATCACGCAAGTATTCGAATGCAACGTCGTGTCAATATTTCAAGTCAATCGACCGGCTGCTTTTTGAGTTTTGCGAGTACAAGCAAACGCAGACTGAATTTTTATGTATAAAGATGGAATACTACTTCGTCGCAAGCATAAGTTCAATGATGGTGAGAAAACTCGGAGAACGCTTCCAACCACGCTCGACCCTGTCCTCCTTCCAACCATGTCCTCAGTATCAAATAACGGCTCGCGTACTAGACAATGCTGTGTTTGAAATAGTCGGGATCATCTCGATTAAGTAACCAAGTAGTCACGTGTGTAGCAAGGTTTTCGGGTTGACCTCCGCGTCGATTCATCTTCATGACGACAGTTTCGCCGGCGTTGCAGCTGGCGTCTTCAGGTTCGAAGTGTTTGATGCAGGTTTTTACCCGTCTTATATAGGCCTTGGTTTTGGCTAGGTGCGTTCTGATTGGTCCGTTTGGGTAAGAGTCTCTTCCAGGCGTTAGAGAGCGAATAGTTGTCCTCCCTGTTGAATGTGGATGTTTTCGCTATTTCGATAGCCTCTCGTATGAGACGGGGAAAGTAATGCTTCTCTCTCGCGATGATTTTAGCATTTTCAAAGTCCACATTGTGTGTTGGTCCTTCCCATACATGCTCGGCGATGACGACGCGGAGGTCAACCCGAAAACCTTGCTACGCATGCTGCACCACTCCGCGGAAGCCTCCATCAACATTTAAGGAGTCACGTGATATAAACACGAGTGGTTCACGAATTTAGTGCTTAAACTGCTGATTACAACCTCATTCATTGTTTACGCTTGTGTTATACCTCATCTACGGTGCTCTACGGTCGTGACAGATGAGAAAAACTCAAGTGGCAACAATTAATGATACTATAATGAGGGATTTAGATACAATAAATTTGCAAACCATTCGTGTTTGTACCACGTGACTGCTTGGTTACTCCTTCGAGATAATCCCGACGCTTTCAAACACAACCCTGGAGTTGGTTGTTTTTGAAACCATTGGGATTGTTGAAGTAATGTAATCGAATTGAATTGAAATGTAAAGTAATTGATTCGTCTGGATCAAGTATTGTGTGATACGGGCTCGCATTTAGTATTTCTATGCCCTTTGACCCAAATTACATTTTTCGCTAATTATTTGGGTTTTTTGTGGTTTTCAGATTGTAAGCACATTTTGTTCGCCATGAAGGAGACTAGGATCGATTAATAATCGTTATTTTACACCAGGAACGAGTAATCTTAAACTAAATCATGCTAAGCGTCCAGTTCAAGGATCTCGAACTTGCCGCGAAAACATTACCGGCGTTACCAGTTGAGATTGCGTAATAGAATAATTACCACTGATAAAAAAGTCATTTACCTTTACATCTACACGAAAACATGCAAGCCACCGCGAGGGTGTGTGGCAGGGGGTGAAGATCAACAAGCATGCACAACCGACATGAAAACTAGCAACTATAGGGTCTCATGCAACTAGATTGTTAGTATCAAGTGTGGAAATTAGGGAAAGGCGAATGATATTTTCTGTGCGGGACTTCCGCTGTTATGCTAAGCGTCGATGAATCAACGACTTCATGACGCTTCGTCAATTACTCGGGCGACGGATTTCTTAAGTTGAATCCCCTTGAATTGCGGACTGCTGTCCTACTGCTTACCTTGGGTCCTCCAAGACCTTCATAATGGCTTCGAGGAAAGATTCCTTGGTCAGGTCGTCGTAGGACACCCTCAGACCCACTCCCGCTCGCAGAACTTTCTTCATGTTCAGCTCCTGGTCGCCGAAGAACGGAATCCCGATGACGGGGACGCCCCTGGCGATGGCCTCCTGGAAACTCAGCAGTCCTCCGTGGGTGACGAACACCTTGACGTTCGGGTGTGCTGCAGAGCGGAGAAGGCGGTTGTGGTGCGCGAGGCGATCCGCAGTTTCACCACCGTACAGACAAAGCCAACTTGGTTCTGATAAAATCTCGTCTGTTTAGATTCCCTTTCTTAAGCCTGTTCCACACGGTACTTGACCCAGCCCAAGGTCGAGTATACTAGCAAGTATGCTAGCTTTCCAGTATCGTGTAAACAGAACAAGTATACTGGCTGGCAAGCATGCTAGCTAGTATACTCGCTGAGCTACTGGATTTCATACTTGATGCGCTACTAGATTTCTAGTAGGACCTACTGTCGTGGAAAAAAGTCATGACACTCGAGTTTACAAGTCAATGACAGTTGTACCCGTAGTCCCACATGAAAACAAGTTACATCAAAAATTAGCAAATTTAATTCTGCGTTTAACTGTGGAAAGTGAACATTTTTATTTTAACTTGTTAAAATTTTATTGTCTGTGAAACAAAAAAAGTGCCGGTTTTTTCACCGTTTTAAACGGAATGCTCACTTTAAAAATGCATAACTTTTAAAGTATTCATTGGATTGTAATCAAACTTTAAAACAACATAAAGGAACTTGTTGTTAAGGTATGTACAAAGTTTTAAGATAATCAAAGTGTAAATAAAATTGTTCTTGTAAATTTTGTGAAACAACTTTTTCTCAGTACTGCGTGGTCATATCGATACGAATCTTGTCCTGTCATGGAGCTTATGGTAATACAAGGCTAATCGGTTCTCGATATTTAGAATTTATTTAGTTTTTTATTTTATGTGCGCTTACATTTAATTCGGTGTTTCCATCAACAAGGGGAGTGAGGCTAGCGGGAAGAAGTGGACGCATGGCTTTGGGATTCCGTGCGACGTTGCCACGTTCGACACCATACCCGCGCTCCATGTGTAGAATCCATACATTTTTGTTGCATTGTAACTTAAAACGATTTTCTTTCATTGCAGTGGCACATCTCTTCACCGTCTGCTGCTTCACCGCTTCACCGCTAATAAGCTGTTGTCATTATATTACATTGTGATGCTTACATTCTGCTGATGGCGAGGCCGAATGACCCGCTTTGTCTCAGCGATGAATCATTTGTATGTCTGATCCGTCTGACCCTACACTCATTCTGTCGCCGATTTTCTTTGGATTAACATCTGACAGTATGCCTGCTAAACCATTGACGGAGGGCGAGTTTGCCATGGTTGCTAGTGCGATTTGTTTTTTTTTAGAAGCGAGAGTGAAAAGATTAATGATAAGAGGTATCCGGTCTATCATAAAGTGCCCGAGTGTGTTGGAAGATCGTTATCGACGGTGAAGAGATGTGTCGAGGTCGATGATCGTGTGGAACCTCCCAGGACGGTTCCAATCATACTAGATTCCGTCCGCAATATCAAGTAGCGGCTAGCACAGAAACGGGCTCTAATTCACCCGTGCAATCCAAATATTTATGGAGTGCTGGGTGCAACCTCTTAAGAGGTTGGGTGAGGCATCGAATTTTTGTTGGATAGGAAATAGTTGGCCCGAATACTAATTGTAATCAAAACGACAGCCATCTAAATCTATCAACATGTACACGATACCCTGCAAGCCACCGCGAGGGTGTGTGGCAGGGAGTGAAGATCACCAAGCATGCACTACTAACATGCAAACAAGTAACTATAGGATCTGATGCAACTAGATTGTTAGTATCGTTATTTAGTAATAATTTAAATGTAATTAAATTTTAGTAATTTAAGTTAGTATTATAGTATTTAAGGGGTTAATACATGCATCATGCACCACAGACTACTCAAAAATATTTCACCTACCTATGCTATGCTGCCTATTCTGTTCTCTTATACTACGGGGGAAAATGCCATTTTGAATCTATCAGTACGACAATCTATCTCTCTAATCTTATTTATCTGGTCGAATCTTGCATAATACACTGGTGTTTTTAATATATGCCTAATATTTTCAGTAAAGCTATCCGATTTAAATTTCTCTAATAGATTTAATCTATACCTTAACCTACGCTTTGATAATGATTCCCACCCTAATTCTTGTATTAATTCTGAAACGCTACTCAACCTATCGTAACACCTTTTAACGAACCTAGCTGCTCTACGCTGCCCACTGTCTAGTTCTCTAATCAAACCTAATTCATTAGGATCCCATACACTGGCTGCATACTCAAGGTGGGGCCGAACTAGTGAAAAGTAACATCGCTCTTTTGTCTTCTCATCACATTTCCCAAGTACTCTCTTTATAAAGCCCTGTTTTTTCTCTTCGCTTGGCCTCATATTTCCCTGATGTCTTCCCCACGATAAATCCTTAGTGATCGTTACACCTAAATATCTTATGGTTTCAACGTTTTCGTTCTTCATGTTACTAATTTCATAGGATAGCTCTATCGAATTATGCCTCCTCCAAAAATTGATAGCTACACACTTTTTAAGGTTAAGTTCTAACTGCCATTTGTCGAATCACTCTTGAAACTTCAAGCCGCTCATCTATGTGAGAATGCTAAACAATAATGTGTGCCCGGCTTTGTACATGCAGTTTGACTTCAGACTGCAGTCTTATATAGCAATCTGTGTGCCCGTTTGTAAAAGTGGATCTATTTACCGTGCTTCAAAATAAATACGTACGCATAATAGCTTGGTTAACTGGCCATTTCTGTGTTATAATAAAGTTGTCTCATATTCAGCAACATATAACATGGTTACCGAAGAGCAGGAATGAATACTGAGTGGTGAACGCAACATAGCGATTACTTGCTGTATCCATTATAATTATTATTATAATTATTTATCTGGTAGACAAGGGTCTACATATTTACTGTCGCCACCTAGATAACTACTCATTGCATGGAAGCCCTTCGCTTTCAGTGTTTAAGTAAAACAAGGGTGAGATTATTTAATTTCGATTCGAATGAAAATCAGAGACACCATTATGGAAAACTTCAACTTACGCAGGCTCTACTTTGTGGAATGACTGATGCTACCTGTCCACAAACAAATAACGTCATCAACATATCTATAATAGTAGTAAGTAAATCTAGTAGACAACTGGAACAGTTCTTAGCCTAAAGTTGGGTTCCCCGTCCTATTCTTAGTGTCTGTATATCCAGAAGTAACTGTTGAAGGGGGGTGAGATTGTGGAACCAAGGGGGTGAGATTGGGGGAATGCGGTTTACCCAGCAGGTCCGCTTGGGGGATCCATTTCTGCAGCCTCACGTTGGAGGGTTGCCCCGGCAACGCCCCGTCCCCCTCCCACTTGATGAGGACCCTCTGTCTGAGCTCAGAGAACGCCCCGAAGATGGCTTCCCTCTTCTCGGTCGGGAAGTTGACGCTCTTCAGATTCATCCCCATGCTGAAGTAGACCACGCCCTCTGTGGCCTCGTCCAAGTAGCTCTGAAGGTCCTGCGGAGGAAAAAATGTGCGGATTCACGACTGGTTTGTCATTGGCGTGGATTTGGTCGCATGGGAAAAAAACACGTCATGCTTGTTTGATTACGAAATTAATTACTTTTCATATTCCCCATTCTGTTGAAATTCATTGAGCTAGTCCCAATAACCTCGTAGGTATTGCACCTGCGAGTGAAGATCTCAAAGTATTCTGGTGAACTGTTCCCTCCAGGCTTTACAATGGGGTCGTTTACCATGTATTTTTTATCGCCGAATGTGATAGAGTTTGTAAAATAAAAAGACCCGTAATTTTCCGTTTTCTTACCCGTCAATTATTTCTCGAGTTATAAGCGGCGAAAAACTGATGTTTTTAAACCTTTCGGAGAAGTGGGCGTGGTGCAACCTCTGACGCATGACGACTTCGTCCAATCACAACTGAGCCTGCGAAGTTACTTTGCCCTAGGGCAAGGGCCTAGCCACGTTGATACAGCGGTTCCCGTCAGATCACCGAAGTTAAGCAACGTTGGGCCCGGACGGAGGTTGGATGGGTGGCCCCCTTCCATACCTCTGCCGTGGTGCTCTTCTCCCCTGTGTGCAAGTGGCGGGCAGGGTTAATTATGTGGGTCGGGGCACAATGGATCTAAAAAGGGGTCTAAGTGCCAGGGGGGCTACAGAAGGCCCCCACCCACCCCTCCAATTTACGTTTTTCTTAGCCCTATCGCAAAGGGGGGGGGAGACACAGCTGAATATGCCAATAGGAGCAGTTGCGACAGCATCTGTGCGAGCGGACCTTCCGAGAACCCCCCTCCACTCCCTTCCCTTCCCATAAGAGCAGTCAAGAACGGGAGGAAAATGACGTCAATGTTGTCACAACAGCTTTTTCGGTGGGCGTCACCTATTGCTTATTTTAATTTTTGATTTGTGAGTAAATGGTTGTGGTTAGAAGATTAATTTTTTCACTAAAATTCTCTTTTTTTCCATATAACGATTTCGGGTACAAAATTGCGATTTCGCTTCCGAGTAAACGCCCCACAGTGGTCGATTTTCGAGTATTAGAGGGACAAAATTATTTTTTCAATGTAATCGATCGAATAGCCTTATTTTATTGGAAATTTCTGGAATTATAAACCTAAAAAGCAATAAAACATGAAAATATAGCATTAAAAAAGGGTTCTGTGCATTGTTACCCAAGTTTCGTAGTTTGTGATATCTTCTAATAATTGGAGTAATAAAAGTTTCTGCATTGTTTTCAAATAAAAATAAATTATTTGCATTACAATACACATTAAACAAATATGAATACAGGTGTTCCATTCAATATTTGTACCATTACCATGTTTTATTTCAAATTATTTTGTGCATAAAATATTTTACTCAGTTTTATCACATTATATTCATTCACTCTCCGTATCCGTTGAGTCATTTCCTACATGTTCCGGAGTTTTTAATAAACTTATGACGGCACTAGGCAGTTGACTATACTTTTTAGTTGGTAATTTCCTGAGGGCCGAAATTAATGGGTCGGAACTAGTTAATAATAGGTTCATTAAGTCTTGATTAGTGTCCCCTCTTGACATTTTTCGAGTGTGAGGTTCCCGGAAGGCTCTACATTCCTTGTGTCTTGTCTCTTGCACATCCTCTGATAATTGGCCAATTGGTAAAACCATGCTTTCAATCACGTCTGCTCCATGGATCAAAATTTTATGGACACTAGTGGGCATGTAAAACCACTGATAAAGGCTAACATATAGCAGAGCAGTGTCATGGGCATACTCTCTAAATGCTTCTACGTTGAGGCCATATCCACTTGATATGGCTTGCAAAATAACGGAGAACCGTTCAATTAACTTCTCATCAACTCCAGTAATTTCCGCAGCTTTCCTTGGGTTGTCAAAGAATCGGCGAGAGGTGTTTCCATCGTTGGTAGTTCCACATCCTTGTTTTACTACATCGACTAGGAGGCCCATTTCCGATCTAAACCTATTTATTACTTCTGTTTTCCTTAACTGATAAGCATCTTTTACTGTCTGACTTCCACGGACTTGCCATTTCTGAATTTTTAGCCTGTAAGATATATGCAAGACACACTCGAAAAATCGAATACGAGCATGCAGCGTAGATAAGCCAAAGTTAAATGCTGCAGTATTTACAGGTCGTTTTTTAACAATTTCAAAATTGTTCATTTCTTTTGGAGAAGCACCACAAATGTAGCACACTTGAGATGATAAATCATTCATCAAAGAGTTGCAGACTTTTCCATCTACCATTGTATTTAACAGCAAATGCTTAATAACAATGACTTTATTTCCTATGGTTAATTTAGTAGGCGTCAAATTAGCTATTTGCTTCTCAATGTGGTAGATTTCTTCTCTAATTTTCTCAGGAGTTTCCTTCACAAATTGAAGTCGAATTGGTCTGCAAAATCTTTTGGAGGACGTCCTTGGATTTTGTCACATAATTACTTTTTGATTTGTTTCTTTTTGCTCAAGTTGAAGCTGTAAAGGAACTATTGACGTCAAAAGAACATCGGAATCTGAAGAATGCTGATTTTCGGAAAATCTTTGCTTATAAAGGGAGTGCCCTGAACTGCCGTCGCATCCCCGTTTATGACTCATTTGAAAGGATACTTTGTCATATCCGCGGCAAGACTGAGTAAATACGGCGGTAAATGTGAGCTTAAGGGTCACGAACTTCAAAAATTTTTTCAACCCCTAAAAATCGTCATTTTTCGATGTATATTTCAGAAGACAACCTGCTACAACAGCAATTTACACTCGTGAAAAAATATTTCGAAAAAATTAGAAACTCACGAATTTGCAGCGATTTAAACCCATGAGGTGGGTGTTCGCAGCACCGCCATATTGGTGTTTCCCAGCTTCGACACTAGGTGTCACGGTGTATGTTGAGTGCATAGAGCTTATGGTGGTTGAGTGGATATGGTTAGTATGGATTAAATATGGTTGAGTGGATTTTCTTCAGTATAATGGTTGGCGGGAGAAGGCGGGTAACAGGAAAACAGCGGAAAGTGTGTTACGAGACTCCTCACAATCGTTGAAAATGAACAAAAAAATGAACGGGATGGGGGTTTTGATACACCTCACAATCGATGAAACTGCACAAAAGCATGAACGGGATGGGGGTTTGGAATCACCTCACAACCGATGAAACTGCACAAAAACACGAACGGGATGGGGGTTTTGAGTCACCTCACAATCGATGAAACTGCACTAAAACATTAACGGGATGGGGGTTTTGAGTCACCTCAAAGCCGATGAAACTGCACTAAAACATGAACGGGGTGGGGGTTTTGAGTCACCTCACAATCGATGAAACTGCACTAAAACACGAACGGGTGGGGGTTTTGAGTCACCTCACAATCGATGAAACTGCACTAAAACATGAACGGGGTGGGGGTTTTGAGACACCTCAAAGCCGATGAAACTGCAATCGAATCACAGGTTTTTGTCGGACGACCACCAATATTAGGATTGATCACTTATTTCACATTCTAAACAAAACTAGGTGAGGAGGAAAGAACCTCCGTCTGCCTCGGCAGCAACAACGGACGACAATAGAAGGTCGAATCAACAAGTTCGCGTATTTAAACAATGCCCTTCGGAAGCTAAAACCCAACGTCTCATGACATCGCGTATTTAAACAATGCCCTTCGGAAGGTAAAACCCAAGGTCACACGACATCGCGTATTTAAACAATGTCCTTCGGAAGCTAAAACCCAACGTCTCATGACATCGCGTATTTAAACAATGCCCAATCTTTAAACAATGCCATTAAAAAGCTTAAACCCACCGCTCTGCACAGGACATAGGGAAGAGGTGAAATGTAGCGGAACCCTCTAGCGGTGGTCTCGGGAACAACCCAAGATGGCGTTGAAAAACGTCGATTTTCATGTGAAAAATGGTGATTTTCGGAGTGTTATATCTCATGAAATAATGACATTGGAGCAACGAAGGTCATGTTATAATAAATCTCCATCCTTCCTCTACCTAACACAGTTAACATGAAAGTGCTAATGAACACCGTTTTTGCAGGATAAATGTTCGAAGTTCGTGACCCTTAAGCTCACATCTACCAATACGGCGTTTAGTACTTTCATCAGACGCATTGCTGTATGGTCTAATAAATTTTGTAATTTAACCTCCGCTAACGTTTCTAATACAGTGAACGATTCCTGTATAGGGTAGCACTCGATTTTTGCCTTTAAAACTGAGCAGTAGGAAGGATAAATATCAAATTTTCTTTCTTTAGCTCCCTTCTGCATAGCAATATATTGATGTTTAGTTAATTTCAATTCTACCATTAATGCTAAAGCTTCTTCAGGGGAATAGGGTTTCGAGGTGGAAGAATTAAATGGGTTTTCACATACTTTTTTAATTATTTTCAATGAACGAGGGCTTTTCGTTGTAGCACTTTTTATGATTTGTGCTACATTTCTTTTGCCAGTTGAAGTAAAGCTAGATTGAGCAGCTAAAGCAAGTTCTTCAGGGCTTCGAGATTGTACAAGAGTTTCAATCTTTCTTCTCTTAGATTTTGAGCTGCAAGAAGAGAACAATTTCTTTGGGCGGCCTACCTTATCCCCTAAGCTTATTTCGAGAGGCAATGGTGACTGTTGTTGTGCACTTAAGTTCACATCAAGCCACTTTGAGTACTTTACCAGGAACTTTGCCAAACTCCTGCCACATGCCTTCCAGCGTAGTAGGAAATTATTCGAAAAATGTTTGATTCGCTCCTTGTAACGGAATTATTTTTTTTTGTACGTTTGACGTACGGGAGAGTATGGAGTCCGGGACCCAAGAGCAGCCAAACTGAGATTTGATTTATTATTATGCCATTATGTGTTATTGCTAATGTTCCCTAATTGATGTAAAGAGTTTTGAATGGCGTCAGAGGCACATATGACTGGACAATGTAATTTATTTATTTGTTTTATATATTTATTATTTATTTTTCATGTTCTCTACCTGCTTTTTTTTCATATGTATTTGTATGTATTGTCGGAGAAGCTGCAATCGATGTCAAAATTTTGGATTAACTTAGAGAGGGATATATAGATATATTGGGAACTCAAGCCGTGTATTCTTCCTACTTCCCGTTATCGTTGTAAAACCAATGAAAGAGAGAGAGAGAGCACGTGAGGACATAGAAGAGCTGCCGGGCGGAGAAGGAGGCTTGGAACTGGCCAGCCGAGCCTCCCACCAGACCGCAAGCGAGTCTGATTTCGGCAGGGCCCGCCGAATGAAAGCCTGCGCTATGAAGGTGCGCGGTCGGGGCAGCAGACGACGAAGTCGCGTCATCGCGCCTGCGCCAAGGGGACGAGGCAAGGAGGCGGCGGAGCAGGCGTGAAGCTCTCTTGGCTCGCGGACTCCATCGGGGATGGTTCTCCTAGAAAACTCTCTCTGTGTGTTGGTTGAGCACCGTGACGTTGATTCGGTGTTGGCGACGGGTGATCCCGTCACCATTTTGTGGTCTCATTGTTCTTGAGTTTAAGGTACGTGGCTTGAGGGCCCTGAGGGTGTGGGTCGATCAGTGGAATATGCCTTTCCGCGGTAATTACCTCTAAATTCCGTTTGCTCCAGTAGACTTTGGAGTTAGCTTCACATCGATTTTGGTTTCATCCGTTCAATTGGCAGGGTTGGGGTTACCATTGTTAATCTCGTTGTGCCGAACTTATGTAATGTATTTAAGAGGGATTAAACCTCGATCAAGTTATGTATCGTCTTGTAGCCAGTATTGTTAACCTCGTTGTGCCAAACTTATGTAATGTATTTAAGAGGGATTAAGCCTCGATTAAGTTACGTATCGTTTTGTCGCCAGTATTGTTAATCTCGTTGTGCCCAATTTGTTTAATGTCTTCAAGAGGGATTAAGCTTCGACCAAGTTATGTACCGTTTTGTAGTCAGTGTCATTAATCTCAGTGTGCCGAACTTATTTTTTTTTGTCTGTGAGATTGATCTAGCCCCGAATAATGGGCGTTGTTGTGTTATGCTCACCTACATTAATATTTGTACCTGTAAATTGAATAAATACCGTAATTGACCTTAGCGTGTGGAGGTTCCTATTGTTTGTCCCCACCTCACCCCATCGAACCCTGGCGAATCGTCGCCGCTGTAGGCTATCTGGGTGGATTAAGGCCGGAGGCGGCCTTGATCGTTTAACTGTTGGTCGTGGAGACCTGGCGCCCGAGTTCTTAGAGATAGGAATTTATTGCAGTTATTACCATTCTCGGTAAAGGCGTTGCGAATTTTTGTCGCAAGTTTGGCGCCCCTGAACAGGGACCGGAGGGGACTGACAGTTTATATTATAATTATAGTGTTTAGGCCGTTTTGCGAAGTGTGTTTTTGTTTAAGTATTTGTCTAGCTTTGTGCGATGTCGGAATCTGAGAGCGGAGAAGAGGTAGCGATGGAGTCGCAGGGACTTAGCGTTGGATTAAATGTCGGCTGGGTGTATCAATTACGAAAGTGTGGACTTATTGCAGAATTAGCGGATAGAGGATTAAATACGGGTGGTACGGTGGCCGATCTTAGATCGAGGTTGGTTGCACATCTTAGAGGAGTTACTGTGTCGGAAAGTAGAAATGATGAGGGGATGGGGAGGAATCAAATGATTAACGACGGGAATGTAGAGAATGCAGTGTCGGGTGAGGTTCCCCATTACACCAACAACCTAGGGATGGATATAGTGAGACGTTGGAATTTAAAATTTTCCGGGTTGGCAGGAGAAAGCGTAAGCGATTTCTTGATCCGTGTGGAGGAACTAAAGGTTGGTTATGGCATCGAGGAAGGACAGTTGTTGAGCGGACTCCCAGAGCTTTTGAAAGGTACTGCGTTGAATTGGTATCGCCTGCAGAGGCACCGTTTAACGTCGTGGGAACTTTTCGTAGAGGCTTTTAAAACTCGCTTTGTCACCCATAGCTTTCAGGAACAGCTCGAACAGGAGCTTAGAGATCGCACTCAAGGGACAGACGAGCCTTTGGCAGATTATATCACGGGAATCTGCACGCTAATGAATCGTCTGGACCCCACTCCCAACTTGTCTACTCAATTAGCTCGGGTTTACCAAAATATGAAGCCGGATTATCGCCTCTATATCCGTCCCGGGGATTTCCATTCACTTGAGGATCTGATCCAATTAGGCAAGGAATATGAATATATCGGACAGTTGAAAAGCAGCTACCGCCCACCTCCAAATCCAGCACAGGCGCTAGTTCCCGAGGCAGCCTGTAATACTCGTATGCGTAGTAGGAATCCGCCGCGAGACCGGATGGCGGAAAGGACGGAAGTTAGAGCATTTTCCGCTCCGGTACCTTCGGGGCGTTCGACTCTTAGTCGAGAGACCGCATTGGAACCCGTTCACGTTATCGCGCGGTCGGAATCCGTAGAGGCGGCACCTCCAACACTTAGCCGAAGTACTGTGTCCTCTAGTAAGGTTTGGGAGGTTCCGGGGGGCGAGCTGGTTTCCTCGATGGTGTGTTGGAACTGTGGAAAACGGGGCCATAGGTTTACGCGATGTCGCGCACCACGTAAACGCTTTTGTTTTCGGTGTGGCAAACAAGAAGTAACGGTCGCTACTTGCCCAAATTGTCGTTCGGGAAACGACGGAGGAGTATTGACTTCAAGGGAGGGTTAAACTCCAAAGTATCGAGCACTCCCTTTCGTAAAGTGGCGGATGGCCGAAAGGCTCTGCCGTGTTGCTTTTCCTGTGAGGCGAGGAACTTTCGGATTAAAGGAGACGGACGTTGGTATGTGCCATTGACAGTTTGCGGAAATAGGGTGCATGCTTTAGTGGATTCGGGCTCCTGTAAAAATTATTTAGGATTAGAGGGATTGATATTACTAAAGACTATGGGGGTTTCAATAGAATTAGAACATGATATGTTAGTCGGAATGGCGAATGGATTCCGGGAGCGCGTGTTAGGCGTAGTTTGCCTCCCCATTACACTCGAAGGGAAGACCCTAAAGGTGCTATTTTATGTTTTGCCCTCACTATCTGTTCCTTGTATTATAGGAAAAGATTTTCTAAAAACTTTTGGTTTAATTTTATTCGCTGATCAAGATCAGTGGAGCTTTGCTTCGGATCCAGTCCACCGCTTTACTTTTCTGTTTGGTAAGGAAGACATTAGATCCGTGGCGGGGGTACTTGCCTTAACCCCGAGTCAGAGTGAGGAGTTGAGACAATTCTTAGAGACGGAGATTTCGTTATTTGACCAAAGTCCGGGATGCACCGATTTAGTAAAACACCGTATTGATGTCGGGGACTCTGCGCCCATTAAGCAGCGTTATTATCCTGTTAATCCCAAAATGCAGGAAATTATTAATCAGGAGGTTGATAAAATGCTATCGTCTGGTATTATTGAGCCCTCGAATAGTGCTTGGTCAAGTCCCATTGTTTTAGTACGCCAATCTAACGGAAAAATTAGATTTTGTTTGGATTTTAGGAAAGTTAATGCCGTAACCAAGAAGGACGCGTACCCTCTACCCTATATGTCCGCTATACTAGATAAATTACGCAATGCCAAGTACATATCTAAAATAGATCTTAAGCAGGCTTATTTTCAAATTCCGTTAGACGCTTCCAGTAAAGAAATTACAGCCTTTACAGTCCCAGGAAAAGGATTATTCCACTTCACTCGTATGCCCTTTGGGCTTACAGGAGCTCCGGCTTGTTTTCAACGCCTTCTGGACCGGTTAATTGGCCCAGAAATGGAGCCACATTGTTTCGCCTATCTGGACGATATTATCGTCGTAACGGAGGATTTCCGACATCATCTCGCTCTTTTGCGGGAGGTGTTCGAAAGACTCAGGCGTGCCGGGCTGACTCTCAACCGTGAGAAATGCAAATGGTGTTGTCGGGAGATGAGTTATTTGGGATTTGTCGTTAATGAGCACGGTCTATCCGTAGATCCCGAGAAGGTACGACCGGTTCTGCAGTATCCTGCTCCCCGCAACGTTCGGCAGTTACGTAGATTTCTCGGAATGACTTCGTGGTACCGGCGTTTTGTTCCCGACTTCTCAAAAAAGGCAGCTCCCCTAACTCGTTTATTAAAGAAAAACACACGTTGGTTTTGGGGCGCTGAGCAGCACACCTCTTTTGAAAGTTTGAAGGCTAGTTTATTGTCGGCTCCCATATTGTCGTGTCCTAATTTCAATCACCGCTTTATACTCCAAACGGACGCTAGTTCGATAGGTTTGGGGGCGGTGTTGACTCAGAAGATTGAGGGAGAGGAACGGGTGATTGCTTACGCGAGTAGATCCCTTTCCGCTGCAGAGCAAAAATACTCTGTGACTGAGAAGGAGTGTTTGGCTGTCGTGTGGGCCGTTCAAAAATTTCGCCCGTATTTGGAGGGTTATTCCTTTGACGTGGTTAGCGATCATCGTAGTTTAGTGTGGTTACGTACATTGCAAAATGCATCGGGTCGATTGGCACGTTGGTCGTTATTATTGCAAGGCTATGACCTAAATATAATTCATAGGAAAGGATCGGAGCATGTTGTCCCCGATGCCTTATCTCGCATTCCGGAATGCGCTCATTTATCTTGTGCCGCCGTGGAAGACTTAGCGGATAGTGATCATTGGTATCGCACCCAGTTTCAGCGTGTAGAGCGCTACCCAGACAAGTATCCGGACTGGAAAATCGATGGAGGAGAATTGTATGTTCACAGGGGTCAACCTATTGATATCCTTCTCGAAGGGAGTAGCAACCCTTGGAAGCTGTGTATTCCGAAGGAATGTATCGGACCCGTTTTAGTCGAGAATCATGATCAACCGAACGTAGGACACCAAGGAATCCAGAAAACTTATGCACGCATCAGGCATCTGTATTATTGGCCAGGTATGTTGCAAGACATTACGCGATATGTGCGGAAGTGTAACGTTTGTCAGAAATTTAAAGTAGAGCAAGCTCGCCCGGCTGGTTTTATGGGAACCAGGGAGATTCAAAAACCTTGGCTCGTCGTGGCTACAGATTTGATGGGGCCTTATGTACGTTCGACGAAGGGTTTCACTTATGTAGTTATGTTCCAGGATTTATTCACGAAGTGGATAGAATGTAGAGCGCTGCGGCGTGCCACCGCCGAGACGGTAAGCGTCGCCTTAAAAGAGTTGGTGATACTGCGTTGGGGGGCTCCAAAATTTTTAGTATCGGATAATGGCTCGCAATATGTGAATCGTGTGATGAAGCAGGTGAGTGTAGATCATGGAATCGTGTGGACCTATACCCCCCCTTACCACCCACAGGCTAACCCCGTTGAGCGAGCCAACCGCGTGATTAAAACTATGATAGCTTCTTTCGTCAAGGATAATCATAAGAAATGGGACGCGTATCTTCCTGAATTTTGTTTTGCAATGAATTCGGCGGTTCACGCTTCCACGGGATTTTCCCCTGCCTTACTGAATTTTGGGAGAGAATTGCAACTGTGTAATACCATACGTCGAGCTAGACAACCTACCGATGAGGTGGTCATACGCGATCCGCAACCGTGGAGTAGACGCCTGTCACGACTTAAGGAATTGTATGATACAGTTCAGCGTAATCTATCGGAAGCTTACTTGAAACAAAGTCATTATTATAATTTACGCCGTAGGGAACGTGTTTTTGAGATTGGGGATCAGGTTTTACGTCGTAATTTTGTTCTATCATCCGCGGCACAAAATTTTACCGCTAAGTTGGCACCTAAATATGTAGGGCCGTATCGGGTTGTCAGACAACCGTCTAGAGGGATCTATGAACTGGAGACAGAGGAAAGGCAACCTGCTGGTCGCTGGCACGTTTCTGACCTCAAGCCATATGTATCATAATTTTTTTTTTTTGTAAAGGGAGGGGGGAGTTGTAACGGAATTATTTTTTTTTGTACGTTTGACGTACGGGAGAGTATGGAGTCCGGGACCCAAGAGCAGCCAAACTGAGATTTGATTTATTATTATGCCATTATGTGTTATTGCTAATGTTCCCTAATTGATGTAAAGAGTTTTGAATGGCGTCAGAGGCACATATGACTGGACAATGTAATTTATTTATTTGTTTTATATATTTATTATTTATTTTTCATGTTCTCTACCTGCTTTTTTTTTCATATGTATTTGTATGTATTGTCGGAGAAGCTGCAATCGATGTCAAAATTTTGGATTAACTTAGAGAGGGATATATAGATATATTGGGAACTCAAGCCGTGTATTCTTCCTACTTCCCGTTATCGTTGTAAAACCAATGAAAGAGAGAGAGAGAGCACGTGAGGACATAGAAGAGCTGCCGGGCGGAGAAGGAGGCTTGGAACTGGCCAGCCGAGCCTCCCACCAGACCGCAAGCGAGTCTGATTTCGGCAGGGCCCGCCGAATGAAAGCCTGCGCTATGAAGGTGCGCGGTCGGGGCAGCAGACGACGAAGTCGCGTCATCGCGCCTGCGCCAAGGGGACGAGGCAAGGAGGCGGCGGAGCAGGCGTGAAGCCTACTTGGCTCGCGGACTCCATCGGGGATGGTTCTCCTAGAAAACTCTCTCTGTGTGTTGGTTGAGCACCGTGACGTTGATTCGGTGTTGGCGACGGGTGATCCCGTCACCATTTTGTGGTCTCATTGTTCTTGAGTTTAAGGTACGTGGCTTGAGGGCCCTGAGGGTGTGGGTCGATCAGTGGAATATGCCTTTCCGCGGTAATTACCTCTAAATTCCGTTTGCTCCAGTAGACTTTGGAGTTAGCTTCACATCGATTTTGGTTTCATCCGTTCAATTGGCAGGGTTGGGGTTACCATTGTTAATCTCGTTGTGCCGAACTTATGTAATGTATTTAAGAGGGATTAAACCTCGATCAAGTTATGTATCGTCTTGTAGCCAGTATTGTTAACCTCGTTGTGCCAAACTTATGTAATGTATTTAAGAGGGATTAAGCCTCGATTAAGTTACGTATCGTTTTGTCGCCAGTATTGTTAATCTCGTTGTGCCCAATTTGTTTAATGTCTTCAAGAGGGATTAAGCTTCGACCAAGTTATGTACCGTTTTGTAGTCAGTGTCATTAATCTCAGTGTGCCGAACTTATTTTTTTTTGTCTGTGAGATTGATCTAGCCCCGAATAATGGGCGTTGTTGTGTTATGATCAACTACATTAATATTTGTAACTATAAATTGAATAAATACCGTAATTGACCTTAGCGTGTGGAGGTTCCTATTGTTTGTCCCCACCTCACCCCATCGAACCCTGGCGAATCGTCGCCGCTGTAGGCTATCTGGGTGGATTAAGGCCGGAGGCGGCCTTGATCGTTTAACTGTTGGTCGTGGAGACCTGGCGCCCGAGTTCTTAGAGATAGGAATTTATTGCAGTTATTACCATTCTCGGTAAAGGCGTCGCGAATTTTTGTCGCATCCTTCAGTAAGTAATTCTCTTCTATATCACAATTGTCAGATACTATCTTTTTAAATGCAAAATTGATTAACTGCGCTGTTGTCTGCGGTGATGTTGATTTTCCAGTGAGATTATTTTCTCTCATAAATTCAAATAAGTCTCGGCGCCGAATTGTGCGCACAGCTCCTGAAAACAAGGGTAACGTTATTTGGTGGGAGTGGGCAGAATCATTGCTATTATCATTGAACAACTTACTAACGGTTACATTTGTAATATCAGGAAGTGTAGCGTGCTATCTCGAGAAGACTTGTCAGTGGGCCGAATTCTAACAGCATATTACACAACATAAGATCCTAGTTACACTCACGTAGCACGGTATTGTACCATACATTTCATTGGGAACATTAACAACATTACCATTAAGTATTTACCTGAAACATCGCCTTCCATAATGACCGAAGAGTCAACCAAAAATCACGCGTCACAGAAAATTATATGAAGACACCTTCAAGGTTACTTTACCTTCAAGTTTGTTGATATTTTATTTACATTAGTAATTTCGTTGCTTGGTTTATTTCATTGTTGAACAATTATGTTTCATTTCTTAAACTCAAGTAAATTTTAATTGGTTTGGAGATGCCTGTCCTTCAATCATAACTTTTTTTGCTTTAGGAATTATGAAATATTTCCTTGAATAACCCATTTGATAAATTTTGTTCTAATTGGCGTAAACTCCTGACTGTTAATATAAATAAATAATGTATAATTAATGTATATATATATATATATATATATATATACATACATAAAATAACAACGTTTTATATGCCAGATACTACTCTCGAAATAGAAATCTCTTCGCAAGATGGCGTGCACGGCTCCTGGAAAATGAGAATAACTTCTTTCGGCGCAAGTAAGCGCAAATACCGCTATTACTGGTTCATAGATAACTGTTGAAGGATTGAAGTGCACCACATTTTTACGTGAAACCTCGTGAAACTTTTTTCGTACGTCAACTCTAAAAATCAATTGTGCAAAAATTAATAATTATTTGTAATGAATTGTTCAGCGATACTTATAACACCCAACCTTGCAAATTTTCTCGAATATTAATTTATAATTACCAACCAGAAACAACCCTCTCTATTTAGTGTGAAGGTTTTTAAAATATCACTCAAATTCGAACCGATATACCCTCCGAAATTGATGGGTGCGCTGTGACCACGGAGTGTGACTAGAGGCTCAGAAATTAATTCTTCCACTTCAATGTACCGCTACCGTTGAAAAAACTAACATTTTCGGTGTAATTTCTTCTCCATAGCACTTGTTGGTTCATTGGCTACGTACTAAACACAATTACACATTAATACAAGGAACTTGCATTTTATACTTTTGTCCCGCTAAATCAGTGAAATCGACCACTGTGCGCCCCCATGATTCAAAATCCCGTAAAAGAGCTATGTTATTTAATGAATAAATACCAATCCAGAAAAAAACACCAATATTGAAAATCATCTATAGGGTGATAACGCATACACAATAATTTTATGAGTATGCTATTATATATGGCGCTGTAGTTGCATTCTATTTTTTACAAGCTCCTTTAACTCATTTTGACTTCGGAACTAGACTGACGTGTTGTTGCCACGTTTAATTTACAAAGTGAGAATACATGATCAATCCCGCTAATACGTATTCTAAAATAGGTTAGATATATTTTTACTTAGTTTTAAACTATTACCTTGCGAATACAACTCTCTGTTTTGAATTTTATTAATATTCGTATTTTGAGAACTGTTGGGCAACAATGACGCTGCTACCATTTGGAAGCATTGGTATTAATTACACCATATCAATAACCAATGAAATATTGCAATTACATTAAAAGTGTAATTAGGACCTTGGTAAGGTATTGTCCTAAATTAAGTTAGTAAATAGGCTTGTAAGAACGTTCCGTCCCAATTACCGTTGCCAGTGATAACAACATACTGTGGCGCCACTTTCATGTAACTAAGACATTTCTGCTATTTTTTCGAGCAAACATACATTAATATCAATTAAACAAGTGTGGTAAGGCGATCAGTTTTCTACAATGCTAAATCCTACATAAAATTGCTCATCTCCTCTTCGTATTTCGTCAAAACGACATTTCTCTTTACATTAATAATCTGCAAATTTTACTGCAAGAGCCATGCTCTCACGTATAGTCACGTATTAAATATTTGATTTTCAACATCTTTTTTCTTCAAATACATGATAAAAAGACCTCATTATTTTATTGCCAATCGATAGAAGGGCCAAAACATTGTGTGTCCTGAAATTTTCACAAAAATGACATCTAGTTTTCATAATTCGGTAGAGCCTCCTTATCCATGTTCTAATCAGCTTCATGAAACTCAAGATGTTGCGTGAAGAAGTCCCAAGCGCAGTTCATTAAGACCACTGAGGCGGTGTTCCAATTCGTCATGATGCACCCTTCAAACGCTTACCCTCTCTTTTCGATTGTCAACTTTCGGATTTGACGTCACGTAGTGCGGTTCCAATCCGTTTCAGAGCGCCAGGGCCTAGAGCACGTAAGGGTACGTCCATGCTCCCTTTTGCGCACTACTATAATAACAGAGGAGATTCAGGAGGCAAAATTGAAAAGAATGGATGATGAAACGGATTTCTACTATGCAAACTATTATTATTAGACGTTGTATTTCATGAAAACTTCATATATTTCGGGAACACAAGTAAAATTTTAACGAAATAGAATAGTTCTAATGAAAGTAAACAACATGGTTGCAGATAAACTTTCTTAAGGTGAAGGAAGTTTGAACAGTGATTTGTAATGTATTTAAGAAGTATTTTAGTGTAAAATGACGTTAACGTACGGCAGAAATGGTGCTCACGAAATGAAAGAGTATTTATAGTATGGTGTGAGGACTACGGCAGCGATGTGGAACTTACGTGTTTTACATGCTGAAATAATTATTAGGTTATTCCTACTCATTGGTAAATGAATGCCGGACCATCTCAAGTATTGAAAGTAAACTTGCCATACAATTGTATGTCCATGGATTAGTAATTGGCAATACGAAAGAAGAGAAAACCGAGTATTTGATGTAAAAAGTCCATATCCAGGCATCAAATTCAATGTTACTTACAGGTAGGTGCGTACTGTTTATACTGATGCTCTGTACTTTATCAAGAGAAGTATAGGGTACAGCTAATCATGCTCGTAATTTTTAATGAATGTAAATCTTTATTTACTTAGTTATTATTCAAATTTAATGCATACAATCATTTATGTAAATTTCTCCGGATTTCATAACTGGGCAGTATTGATATATTCGCAATGGATCCTACATTGATAAAATTTGTTTAACTAGAAATAAACAGCATGTTAAGCTGTTCTTGGATATTTCAATTAATGCCTTGTTATTTAATAATATGCGTTGCGAATTGCGTCTGTTTATTATTTTGCGCACCAACATTTGTTGACATAATCTTAACACCGTTGCGACTTCGTATTAAAGGATACGAAGAATACCAAAATATTACCAAACACCATGAACAACGCCTCAAAAATAGGGTTTACAATTACATGCAGAACCAGCACAGAAAAGTCGTTTACTTTCACATCCCGATTGTGCTTACAGAGAAATCTCTTCCTAAACCACACGGTACATGCTCTTCAACTTTTTGCAGTAAACACCACTGCCACAAAGTGTCCATGGCACTAATGTCGGAATAGAGCTAGAGGCACTGTATTGGGACAATACAGTGCCTCTAAATAGAGCAAGTAAGTGCAGAAAAAGGTGAGAAAGTGCAAGAAAGAGCGTAAGGGTGCAAGAGCGTAGTGCACGCCCTTGTGGATTGGAACACGGCCTGAGATATTTCCGTTGAGCTGAATTGTCAGAGGGTTCGCGAAAGTGCAGGTCTCCCATTTCAAGAACCCGGGTTTGACTACCGGTGGTGGAAGATGTGTTTCGTTGAAATACCTGACCAATAAATTGAGTGTCGTGTGTGGAGTGTTCTCCGAGTTTAGAACTGAATGTCGTGGGTAGGTTCAAGGTCCGTGTATATCAGGTCGTGACACGATCCCATGATGCACCTTGATTTAGCCATTTTGTTTCGGAGGAACGGCGGGAATTCGAATTTCCCATGCAAACAAACGTAGGTAATCGATGCAAAGAACCACAATTTTCTGTTTTACTATTGGAGACGAATCTATGAAAGTGTTACCCTGTATAAAGGATATAAGGGTCTTTTAGAAGCAGTTCTCGTATCACACCTTAAGGTCGCGGGTTCGACTCCAAAAATCTTAGAAATCACACATCCACCGCGCCAACGTACCATCACCTTAATTACAAGAAACCACGATTTGCTGTTTTACTATTCAAGACAGGTATATGAATTTTTTACCCTGTATTAAGGATATGAGGGTCTTTTGGAAGCAGTTCTCGCATCACACCCGGAGGTCGTGGGTTCGACTCCAAAAATCTTAGAAATTACACATCCACCGCGCAAACGTACCATCGCCATATTTACAATGAACCACGATTTGCTGTTATACTATTCAAGACAGGTATATGAATTTTTTACCCTGCATAAACGATATTAGAGCCTTTTAGAAGCAGTTCTCGCATCACACCCGAAGGTCGTGGGTTCGAATCCAAAAATCTTAGAAAACTCGCTTCCACCGCGCCAACGTACCATCACCGTATTTACAAGGAACCACGATTTGCTGTTTTACTATTCAAGACAGGTATATGAATTTTTTACCCTGTATAAACGATATGAGGGCCTTTTGGAAGCAGTTCTCGCATCACACCCGAAGGTCGTGGGTTCGAAACCAAAAATCTTAGAAATTACACATACACCGCGCCATATTTACAATGAACCACGATTTGCTGTTTTACTATTGGAGACAGATCTATGAATTTTTTACCCTGTATAAACGATATGAGGGCCTTTTGGAAGCAGTTCTTGCATCACACCCGGAGGTCGTGGGTTCGAATCCAAAAATCTTAGAAATTACACATACACCGCGCCATATTTACAATGAACTACGATTTGCTGTTTTACTATTGGAGACAGATCTATGAATTTTTTACCCTGTATTAAGGTTATGAGGGCCTTTTGGAAGCAGTTCTCGCATCACACCCGGAGGTCGTGGATTCGAATCCAAAAATCTTAGAAATTACACATACACCGCGCAAACGTACCATCGCCATATTTACAATGAACCACGATTTGCTGTTTTACTATTGGAGACAGATCTATGAATTTTTTACCCTGTATAAACGATATGAGGGCCTTTTGGAAGCAGTTCTCGCATCACACCCGAAGGTCGTGGGTTCGAATCCAAAAATCTTAGAAATTACACATACACCGCGCCATATTTACAATGAACCACGATTTGCTGTTTTACTATTGGAGACAGATCTATGAATTGTTTACCCTGTATAAAAGATATGAGGGCCTTTTGGAAGCAGTTCTTGCATCACACCCGGAGGTCTTGAGTTCGACTCCAAAAATCTTAGAAATTACACATACACCGCGCCATATTTACAATGAACCACGATTTGCTGTTTTACTATTGGAGACAGATCTATGAATTGTTTACCCTGTATAAAAGATATGAGGTTCTTTTGGAAGCAGTTCTTGCATCACACCCGGAGGTCTTGAGTTCGACTCCAAAAATCATAGAAATAACACATCCAACGCGCCAACGTACCATCGCCATTTTACAATGAACCACGATTTGCTGTTTTACTATTGGAGACAGATCTATGAATTTTTTACCCTGTATAAAGGATATGAGGATCTTTTGGAAGCAGTTCTCGCATCACACCCGGAGGTCGTGGGTTCGACTCCAAAAATCGTAGAAATTACACATCCACCGCGCAAACGTACCATCGCCATATTTACAATGAACCAGGATTTGCTGTTTTACTATTGGAGACAGATCTATGAATTTTTTACCCTGTATAAACGATATGAGGGCCTTTTGGAAGCAGTTCTCGCATCACACCCGAAGGTCGTGGGTTCGACTCCAAAAATCTTAGAAATTACACATCCACCGCGCCAACGTACCATCGCCATATTTACAATGAACCACGATTTCCTGTTTTACTATTGGAGACAGATCTATGAATTTTTTACCCTGTATAAAGGATATGAGGTTCTTTTGGAAGCAGTTCTCGCGTCACACCCTCAGGTCGTGGGTTCGACACCAAAAATCTTAGGAATTACACATCCACCGCGCCAACGTACCATTGCCATATTTACAATGAACCACGATTTCCTGTTTTACTATTGGAGACAGATCTATGAATTTTTTACCCTGTATAAAGGATATGAGGTTCTTTTGGAAGCAACTCTCGCATCACACCCGGAGGTCGTGGGTTCGACTCCAAAAATCGTAGAAATTACACATCCACCGCGCAAACGTACCATCGCCATATTTACAATGAACCACGATTTGCTGTTTTACTATTGGAGACAGATCTATGAATTTTTTTCCCTGTATAAACGATATGAGGGCCTTTTGGAAGCAGTTCTCGCATCACACCCGGAGGTCGTGGGTTCGACTCCAAAAATCTTAGAAGTTACACATCCACCGCGCCATATTTACAATGAACCACGATTTGCTGTTTTACTATTGGAAACAGATCTATGAATTTTTTACCCTGTATAAAGGATATGAGGATCTTTTGGAAGCAGTTCTCGCATCACACCCGGAGGTCGTGGGTTCGACTCCAAAAATCGTAGAAATCACACATCCACCGCGCCAACGTACCATCGCCATATTTACAATGAACCAGGAGAAGATACCAGAAGGAGCAGATGAGTTAGTAATTGGTTGAAGTGGATTTCCGTGAATGCGATGGAGTGAAACTTAGAGGAAACCATATCATTTACTGATATTTCGAGGCAACCAGTAGTGGAGGGGCATGTAAGTTCATTCAGTCAATAACATGAGTAAGTCATTTGCAGATCCTGCTGTTCCAACTCTGACTAGTTGATTTCCTTTACAGAATATGACCCCTGGCAATTCATCATCTTCAAACATGTCACCATATACAGAATTTTGATTGAAATCGATGGATGTGGTAGGCATGCTCAAGGAATGTTTAAGAGTGTATGAAAAGGAGCAGATGAGTAGGTGGAGTTGTGTGAAATGAGTTTGTGTAAGCCATGCCATTCTTTGTTATGTCGAGGCCACCAGTAGTGGAGGAGCATGGAAGATCATTTAGTCGATTACATGAGTATGGTATTTGCAGTTCCTGATCTTCCAACTGTGTATTCTACCTAGTCAACTCTGTATGTTTCAACCTGTCACCATATGCAGAAAGTTGATTGAAATTAATGGAAGTGGAAGGCGTGCTCAGGGAATGTTTAAGAGTGGTTGAAAAGTTGCAGATGACTTACCAGCGTTGATTGAAGTGAGTTTCACTGTAAGCGAATGAGCAAACCAGTTGAAACTAAACCATTAAGGTGTCATGTAATGAAGTGCATTGATTGTAATTTTGGAATGAAGTCAATGAATATTATTTTATGATTAAAATATCCTTTTCCTTCTCGGAATTTTTTTGCAGGAAATATTCAGTACTAATTCTTAATATTCCAATCAAACAGAATGTTAACTACCTTGATTAGATGTTGGAGGCATTATCATGGAAAGTACTGAGTGCAATAAATGATGCCTCTTTTCGATTCCTCATCCTGTCTTAGTATCTTGAAAGTTTATTTACTTTGGTCTGTATTTCCTTATTTTTGTGTAATAATTAAGTAGTGAAAGTGACATGAAAGTAAAGAAAATAAATAAATCAAAATTTACATGTCAGTTGAAGATCATTGACTCAAGAGATGGATTCAATACACATCTGCCAAATGTAACTGATTATTACATTCCATTAATAATTTTCAGCAGCCATTGCTGATAATTTGTTTGACCTCCATCATTCATAGCATTCAAATATTTTCCTTATATCTGACTCTGTGCACTCCATGGTTGTTAATGTGACATTTCCACCAATCATATAGGACTCAAATTGCAGCATTCTGGTGTACATAGGTAGTGTAATGTTTTAAGTAAATTAATGTTGCAGCAAAAATGTTTAAGAAAAAGAATAAGTATAATATTTATAGACTTGCCCATAAATGTTACACCGGGGTGAAATATTCATAGATCTGTCTCCAATAGTGGAACAGACAATTCGTGGTTCTTTGTAAATATGGTACGTTGGCACGGTGGAAGCGAGTTTTCTAAGATTTTTGGAGTCGAACCCACGACCTCCGGGTGTGATGCGAGAACTGCTTCCAAAAGGCCCTCATATCGTTTATACAGGGTAAAAAATTCATAGATCTGTCTCCAATAGTAAAACAGCAAATCGTGGTTCATTGTAAATATGGCGCGGTGGATGTGTAATTTCTAAGATTTTTGGAGTCGAACCCACTACCTCCGGATGTGATGCGAGAACTGCTTCCAAAAGGCCCTCATATCGTTTATACAGGGTAAAAAATTCATATAGCTGTCTTGAATAGTAAAACAGCAAATCGTGGTTCCTTGTATATACGGTGATGGTACGTTGGCACGGTGGAAGCGAGGTTTCTAAGATTTTTGGAGTCGAACCCACGACCTCCGGGTGTGATTCGAGAACTGCTTCCAAAAGGCCCTCATATCGTTTATACAGGGTAAAATATTCATTGATCTGTTTCCAATAGTAAAACAGGAAATCGTGGTTCATTGTAAATATGGCGATGGTACGTTGGCGCGGTGGATGTGTAATTTCTAAGATTTTTGGAGTCGAACCCACGACCTCCGGGTGTGATCCGAGAACTGCTTCCAAAAGGCCCTTATATCCTTTATACAGGGTGAAAATTTCATAGATTTTTCTCCAATAGTAAAACAGCAAATTGTGGTTCTTTGCATCGATTACCTACGTTTGTTTGCATGGGAAATTCGAATTCCCGCCGCGAAGTCGAAACAAAATGGCGGATTACATTAGACAAATGCGTGTCACGACCTGATATTTACCGACCTTGGGTAGGTTTAACCTTCGTGAAGAGCAGGGTTTCTCTCCTCCGCTCCCTGAATAGTCCCTTCCTCTTCCCCCAAGAACCTTAGTATCCTCAATCGCCCATAATGACCTCGGCTTTCGGTCCTGTCCTGTAATAACAATCAGAATAGTCGTGTGGAAAAAGTCTTATAAGTGATGCGCCATTGTTTTATTAGTTACTCTGAATTTTGTTGAGAGGCTATTGCAACTCACGTATGCCAGGGTAAAAGGGACGTAGCTCCGGACATGACTATAAAAATATCGCCAGAAGGGTGGATGGATACGTCGGCTTCAGGGTTTGCCGTAACTCATGTTCACTTCTTTAAATCGCGACGGGACTTTCTTTGCATGATCAGGGTGAAACTGCCTTTTGCCACCGAGGATATTATTATGAGTGAAGAAGTTACGATATAGCACAAATATAGGCAAGACAACGATGCCAGTCAATTGAAGACGGTGAACGTGAACACAATTGGCGAACGCAGCCTCTTTGAGTCATGGGAAGGAAGGAAGAACTTGGCGGCGAAGGAAGATATCATTTCCTATAGGATATCCCTCAAAAGGGTGGATGCATTCTATTGGCCCCGACACCAACCCTACCACGAGTTAACCACGCTATCTACGAGGGTACCTCTCCTCTGTACACAAAGGATATCCCTTGGGCTGTGCGATTTATGCTGTTTTGAATATCGCACGACGATATCATTCTGATATCGCAGATTCGCCGATATATCGGTTTCGCGATATAAATAGGAAATATCGTTTTATGGACATATCGGATCGGGATCGGGATCGGATCGGGATATCGGATATCGACTTATAATAACCTAAGGCGAAAGAGCATATAAGTTTACATAATAGAGGTTCTTTTCAATTTTTCGATACGGCCCATATGAGCAGAAATATAACCATTTTTCCTTGGTCGAAGAACAGTGAAAATTTTAAAAATTCCGAATTCTGATTTAAAAACATCGATTGCATAAACAAATTTGAACTTTTCCCGTTGAATTCGAGTTTTCAGTGATGAAATCGCACCATGGCCATTCCATTCCCTGCATCCAAATTTTATGATAAAAAAGTTATAGTTAATAACAACAACAAATTAGACAATTTAAAATATATAATTAAAGATTGAGGAAGAGTAACATTTTATAAGGAAGAGGCCTTTTATAGTACTTCAATCCGATCAATCATTACCGAGAAATTGCGCTAAATAGAGACGTTATTAAGAGTGACAGAAAAAAACACCGGGATCAGGATATCGTCATATATGGATATCGTCATATCAGGATATCAACATATCGGGATAGAACACACGATCCCCATCCCTTCCATCCCTATCCTTATACCTTTCCTCCCGGTCTGAAGCGCCTATTAGTGCGGAAACAGACTTGAAAACACCCACGAATAAAAAAAGTATCGGGATATCGACATATCGGAATATCGACATATCGTGATATGGACATATCGTGATATGGACATATCGTGATATCGCGTTTCGAAATATCGACTCCCGATATCAAGTGCATATCGAGTATCGATATATCGTGGTATCGCACAACCCTAGATATCCCTGGTAATCGAGAAAAGAGAGATTGGAAACCCTCTCAGAGATCCCGCCGATAATTCTAACGCCTCTAATGTTCACCACGACGTATTTTATTACTTAATTGAAGTTCCGTTCCCTCCATGACGATGGGTGATCATCTGTTTCACTTCCTTTCAGGATCGGAGTGGCGCATGTTGGGATAGCAACGAGGAGAGCAAACGGCGCCATAGAGGGGCGAATATCAGATGAGGTGTTGGAGGTCATCCCTCTTCCGGATATTTGGGGAACTACTGAGAATCACAAGAGGCAGGCGAAAAACCAACGATTATCGGTCACTTTTGAAGGTAGGCAACTCGAAAACTAGTAATTACTTAGGATAGCTATCATACGCTAAATACAGAGCTATTCGAGGTAGGTAGATTTGGATTTATAGGTTACGTCGACAACTAAGGTCATTTTCCACCACGCACAATCTAATTTATATCAATAAATATAAATATAGAGTAAAAAACCAATGTCAGTATAAGAAGTGCAAATGTGTGAAAATGTATTAGATTTTGCTCATGAGGTTAGTTTCCTTTGAAAAAGTGATGACATGGCTTATGAGATCAGCATCCTTGCCTAGGACTTGTTCTAGATCGCCGCTGATGCCTTGCATGTTACGTCTGTGCCGGTATTTGTCACACTCCGTCAGGATATGTCGCATACTGACAGGGCAGTCACAGTCATCACATTGAGGAGGGATTTTCTCTTCAGTAAAACGAGTGGGTCAGGGCGCAATGCCCAATTCTTAATCGTGTGATGACCACTTCCTCTCTGCGACTACCCTGACGGAAGTGAAATAGACAGTATCGGCGGTAACTTGGTGGAAATTCATCTTTCACAAAGAAGAAAAAACTCTGTATTTCCTCATGAAAACTTTTTGATATCGACACGACCGGTTTTACCTGCTAGGGCATCATCAGGTCGCCAAAACGACCACCCTGACGTTACCGGTTTAATTGCCCGTAACTTATTGTTTGGGATATCACTCCAAAGTGCACTCCACTGCTATAGGACTATTTTACGGAGGGAAGCTTGCAGATCCTGAAAGGGGACTAGCGTCGTCGTCGGCTCAGGGATATTTAGAGCTTCTTTTGCAGCTGCATCCGCCTTCTCATTTCCGGCAATACCCATATGTCCAGGGACCCAGAGAAAAATTAGTTTGATTCCCTTTCTATTAAGGGATAAAAGGGTAGTATGTATTCGCTGGACAATAGGGTGTGGTGAAGAAAAGACGGAAATGGATTGCAGCGCGCTCATCGAGTCCGTGCAAGTGACAAAAGACCCCGAAAAACCCCCAATGGGGTCGTTTACCATATTTTTTTATTGCCGAATCTGATAGAGTTTCTAAAACAAAAAGAGCAGTATTTTTCCGTTTTTTGATCCGTCAATTATTTCCCGAGTTATAAGCGGCGAAAAACTGATGTTTTTAACCCTTTCGAAGAAGTGCAACCTCTGACGTATATCGACTTCGTCCAATCACAACTGAGCCCGCGAAGCTACTTCGTATCATCGCAATGGGGGGGGGACACAGCTGAATCTGCCAATAGGAGCGATTGCGACAGGATCTGTGCGAGCAGACCTTCCGAGAACCCCCCTCCACTCCCTTCCCTTCCCCTAAAAGCAGTCAAGGACGGGAGGAAAATGACGTCAATGTTATCACAGCAGTTTTTTCGGTGGACGTCACCTTTTGCTTATTTTAATTTTTAATTTATGAGTGAATGGTTGTGGTTGGAAGATTAATTTTTTCACTAAAATTCTTTTTTCGTTTCCATCTAACGATTTCGTGTGCAAAATTGCGATATCGGTTCCGAGTAAACGACCCAATTCCATCGAGCGCCATCTCAATGGCCGGCAGCTCCGCTGTGCACAGCGTATTGAGCCTGGACTGGACTACACCGCGATGGGACGAGGTAACCGCTGCATCCGACTTCGATCCATCCGTGTGTACGGGGATGGAGTGGGAGAGAGAAATTCCTTGAAGAGACGCTCGTATTCTAGAGCAGTGGTGTGGTCTAGAATACTAGCTATTCGAGGGAAAGCTTTTGCTCTTGCACCAATCCAATTTTTTTAAAAGCTTTAATTCGAACAGTATAATCTCCCATGCCGTTCTTTGGATTCACCGGCAGTTTATACGCGAACAATGTTGGAACTGGTAATTGTGGAATCGGAACTCAACGAGAATGGAGAGAGAATTAATGCCAGTTGGGAAATGTCAACCAGGGAATTTGAGTTGACTCTCACTGAGAACAAATAATGAGGTTTCTCTTCCATTCTTCAACTCGAGTTTGATCCGTGTGGGAAGATCTCACCTGTACTGCGCGTAAAAAATGAAAATCAGAGTGCGGCGTATAACTGCGCCTACGGTACGAAGAAAAAACACCGCTAGCGAAAAAAACTCAAAGAACCGAATGTATTCTCCTCAACCAGGCATTGGGAAAGAATATTTAGTGAATTTTTCATTGGATTTCATTTCCTTTAGTGTTTAAAATCGTATCAAATCACGCGCGAAGAGTAACGTTTTTTTGATTTTGCACCAAATCTCTCTCATTTTATGCCAAGTATTAGGCGGGGATTCATCGTGAAATCCCTCTTATTTTTTTGAAGCTGAAATTTGAGTATTGCTATAAGACATCAAAACTCCTATTCTTGTATGCGCGCTTACAAAGTAAAGTTGCCGAGTAATGCAATGCACAGTTGTTCTGACTTGACACTGAATGTAGGGAAGCGATTCAAAGTGTCTGGCCACATTAATTGTATACTATTGGCGGTTCCCGCTGTCTTTAATATTGTGAAAACACGCAGCAGTTCCATTACTAGCACCCCTAATTTCAATCGCCATTATGGTGGGAGAAATAATTCACTTTGTACTTATTCCACGAATGTATTTTAACCCAACCTGTTTCGACGTTAGAACGTCATCATCAGGGCTAAAGAACTTTGCTTGGAATATGAAAGTGAAGCAGTTAGTGACAGTACATGCGGACATGGTTTGAATCCCTTAACCCCTGCCAAAGTTAGTGGACGATCTTTGTTGGCCTTGCAACAGGCAAAAAGTCAATGAAATACGGGCAGGTACGAGTAAACAATGAAAATGGCTGTCACAACTGAATGTGAATAAATCGCGACAATTGTAGTTTTTGCCTTGGAAGCCGTGATTAAATTGCATTAAGTTTGTATAAACAAAGTCAGCATTAGGTTTCGTGTATAAATTCATCTTTTCCATGCACTCAATAGGTACCTACATAAGATTCTAAATTCCTCAGGGTTTCATAAAAAACGTCAGTTCCATTTGTTCCGTGTTCACTCCAATTCAAAGGGCTCCAATGAAATCGTTCTCAAAAATGCGAAGAGCGATGCTCACCTTTTTGGAAGCCTGTGATTGGTTGGTTTCATTCCCTGAGATGAAAATTTAGAGGAAGTTCTATTCTTTGTTTGGGACATTTGTTTGAAATTAAAAAGTGAAGCAGTACGTGCCGACATGGACTGCGTGTCTGAACCCTTGCCAAACACAGTGATCGATCTTTTTTGGCCTGAAGCAGGCGAGTGCTAAGGAGCTAGTTTACAGTCCGTTTCACACGGTTCTTGATCCAGCACAAGGTCGACTACACTAGCAAGTATGCTAGCTTTCCAGTATCGTGTGAATAGAACCAGTATGTTGGCTAGCAAGAATGCTCGCTAGCATACTCGCTGAGCTACTGGATTTCATACTCGATGCGGTACTACTCTTCTAGTACCTCCCAGTAGGACCCTTTAGCCATTGACTAATCAAGTCACGTTACAGACGCTGTTCGTACTTCTCTTTTTTTATTTAGTATGGATCTATATGGAATGACCGCTTCATGGCAAGCACAAGGTGAACCTTGTGTGATCGTGTGAACCATCCCAGGACGGTTCCAATCATGCTTGATTCCGTCCTCAATATCAAGTAGCGGCTAGCACACTAGGTCCTGTGCTGGATCAAGTATCGTGCGACACAGGCTTAATTAAGCAAGCGAGCGGCCGCCGATGACCAGAGGCTCCTCACCTTCGGCAGAGGTTTGGGCGGGTTGATGTGCATGCCTCCCACTTCGATCGCGTTCGGCGTCAGCGGGCGCGGGTAGCTGTAGGCGAACTGGTCGTTGTAGAGCACCAGGCTTATACGGTGCCGCAGCTCGGACAGGGGCGGGTGGGCCCCGAAGTGCTCCCTGCAGATCTCCTCGTACCTCGGGTACAGGAGGAACTCCACGAACAGCTCGTACGCCAGGGCGGCCACGAAGTTCACCAGGCGCTCGACGAAGCTCATCCTGTCCGCGAACGGCAGGAACACGACTGGCACGAAGGAGGGCAGGGCGACGTTGCCGACCAGCGCGTCAGTGTTCGGCAGGGGTCCTCCAGGGCACAGCAGCACTATGGGCACGTCGTAGGCGTGCGCGAACGGGTGGTAGCACTCGCTGAAGAAGACGCTGGTGAGCAGCAGGTCGAAGCCTTGGCCGGATGCCTTCGGGTCCATCAGCCTCCGCACCTGAGGCAATGCCAGCACGTCCCTGCAGATGTGCGTGGTCGTGTTCATCAGCCTCCACAGCACGTCCGTGACCTTGATGGTCCTCGTGTGGCCGTAGGGGTCGTAGTGCGGGGCAACGGCGCTGCTCACGTCGACCTGCGTGAAGTTCTCGGGCGGCGAGTCGACGAGGTGCGGCGTGACGAGCGTGATGTGGTGACCGCGAGAGGCCAGTTCCAGGGTCAGGGCGCCGATGAGGTTCCTGTGGCTGGCGGAGGAGAAGGGGAACACGGCGAGGACCCTGGCGGCCAGGGTACCCGCCCCGAACAGGCAGACCCCCACACCCACGAAGAGGACCAAGAGGCTGGACGGTCCCGCCTTCCCCATCGCTGCGAAGAGAAGATCTTGGACAGTGAACGCCTGCCCAGTGCAGATCGTGATGCGCCTTACAAGGGGAGTGTCCGAGTTCCGGGTCTAGGATTTTGACGAAATTTGCCTGGCAGGTAGTCCTTGATTAGTTATTTACGAATCGCCCCCCATATACAGTGATATATCCAGTAACTTCGTCGAAAAACGAGTTTGAAATATTTTATTGCCCATATAAAGGTTATAATTAGTCATTGTTCGTCAATGGAGTTAGGGTCTGGGGTAAAGTACTCGCTTCACTGTGCCGACGTCCCTGGTTCGGGACTCTCCGTCATTTTTTTTTCATCGCAGTTTCGTTGTACGACTTTCCCTGGTATTACATATTTTTAATCTCTTTACCCGGGATGCATTTTAACTATTTTACGTACTAATTACATATTTTACTAAAAATTACGTAATTGCGTAGTACGTAATATAGTTAATTACGTTATTTATCTAAATCACGTAATTAGTACGTGGTGGTCTCGGAAATACGTCCGCTCGCCCTTTCGTTTTTTGTGTACAAAATTGGCGGAAGAGCATGAAGTGTGATCGTGATTTTTATTTTCCGTATCTTTGGCCACGCAGTCCCGACGCACGTACAACATTTGTTCTAATTTGACTGGTGCCGTGATTTTCCAGCGCTGTCCTTTTTAGAAAAACTAATCGCAAGAGAAAAAAGAACTTAAGCTCTGCAATCATATAATTGTAAGTATCTACCGAAATGTTCGGGTGATTCTAACATGCTCCTGAAAGTGTGCAATACATTAATTCTTAAAAATTATTTGTTACTACTGGTATTTCATCCGTTACCAAGCAACGTCCCTGGTTCATAACTCTCTCCCACCCGAAACTGTGGCCAAAGTTACGGAAATTAAAAATCACATTCACACTTCATGCTCTTCCGTTAATTTCGTACACAAAAAACGACAGGGCGTGCGGACGTATTTCCGAGACCACCACGTACCTATTACGTGATTTAGGTAAATATAAACGTAATTAACTATGTTACGTACTAATTACGTAATTTTATAATTTTAGTAAATTACGTAATTTGTACGTAAAATAGTTAAAATGCATCCCGGGTAAACATTGAAAATATGTAAAACCAGGTACAGTCGTACAACGAAACTGCGATGAAAAAAAAGTTGTAGACGGAGATCCTCGAAACTGGGACGTCAGTAATTTGAAGCGAGTACTTTACCCTTGAACCAAACTCTATTGAAGATCAATGACTAATTATAAGGTTTATATTGGCAATAAAATATTTCAAACTCGTTTTTTGACGAAGTTTCTGGATATATAACCCTATACGGGGGGTGATTCGTAAATAACCAATCAAGGACTACCTGCCTGGCAAATGTCGTCATAATCCTAGACCCGGAGATCGGACACTCCCCTTGTTAGAGCTAGACATTGATGTGCACACTCTGCAGAGGTTGTATCGTAACTTCTAACCCAGTGGCGTGTACTTATGGGAATTCAAAGCCTATTGGGTGTAACATACAATAAATACGCACAATATTAATTATTTTTGGAATTGCCATAAAAAGACACCGATTTTGTGCTCTGTATCATTGGCTTAAATCCTATTTTAGAATTCTAAATCTAATTTATGGCAATGTTAACGCAATGAACTAATTCCAGTAATTCAACCACGCCTTTACAAAAATGGAAGTTTTCCGGGGTTGGCAGTATGAGAGAAGCCAAGGAGGTTAGAGGGTATAGGATCGGAAGGTACACCGTGTCAATTCACACTCTTTATCCCTCCCAAATGAATTTCAGCCGACATCTTTAGCTAGGCCAATTCTGACACATTGTTGACCTAGTGTCACCGAACCTTTAATGGGTTCAGTTCAATGTCAACAGCTTTAAATGATTTATCGGGCCTGTTACTAATCGTGAGCCATTTTCCTGCCGTTGGTGGAAGATAGAGAACCGTTCAAAAATATCACTGGAAGAGAATAGTACAGCACACTTCGAAACTTGGGGCGATAAAAATGTTGAACAATAGAGTTGATTGGGAATGATGTTCGCACAGAACTCCTGCGTTTGAAATATGAATTCACTAGCCAAGCTGAAACTTGTGCTGTACGTCATTTCCAACTGCAGTTGCGTTCCCGGTTCGCAGCCTGTTCTCGGCGGTGAAAGCCTTCATGGCCAGTCCGCTGGCGTATTGCCCTTGACTCCGCCCTCTGTGGATCAACTTCAATTTCATTTCACTGATTCCTGCATCATCATTTTGTATTTGTATTTGCCGTTGTATGACATCCATTTTTTGGAACGGAGTTATACTCTATGTGTAGGGCATGCGTACTCCTGTTGACTGACGGCCTGGAGGAGCACATATTGGAATTCGGAAGCCAAAGTTATCTATCTTGAAATTGATGGAGGATGCTGTCGCTTGGTTTCCATACCCTACCATGAACTTACACTGGGAAACTGGGGGGGGGGGAATGTTTAACTATAGAGTTCATTATCTCAAGCTCGATCAGATTTTTTACACAAAACTACTGCGCTTGAAATCTAAAAAAATATTATTTCAATTTTAAAGCGAAGTCGATCAAAGGTAATAAGTTTGAGAAAGTGGATTTTGTATTTGATTTGACATAGAAAATCTTGTCTGGTGAAATCACATTTTGCTAAGACTTTCTATCTATTTTGATTGCCTTACTCTTTTATGATTTTCAATGCGCCCTCAGCAGTGCAGCGATCATTCATCTACGGCATGCTAAACATAATGGTGGACTAAAAAAATCACAATTTTTTAGATTTTCTCCTTACAATACCGTGAAATTTACCTCTTTTTTTATATTCAGATTGCTTTTTCTTTTTCAGCCATTAAAAATCATTACCTGTTTGCTGAATGTGTTACAATGCATTTTAGAACATAGTATTGACAACTGGAAAAGCTTTCAAATATTTCTATGTAATGTTTCAAATTTAGTCTATGTTGAAGAGAAGTTCAGGCGTAACTTTGTGGAATTTATTCATGATGAGAATTAAAAGAATACTTGGTATTATCCGCACTATTTTATTTACCGGCCGCGGTTTCAACGTCAGAGCGTTATAATCATGGCAATCTTCGGTTAAATAAAATAGTGTGGAATACACTAAGCATCCTTTTAGTCTGTGTTGTCCAATAGGCCAAGACCAAACTCTTTCGGAAAATCCCTGATCGGCAAAAAGAATATTGATGTGTCTAGGAGAACGTACCTGCTGTGTTTTTGCCAATGCAGGAGATCGCCTCGGATGAGTGCCTGCTGCTTTCTTCGAATGACAAGCCTCTCGATGACAATCGATCTGTACAACTGCCGGGAACGCACTCGAAGGGCCGTAAACAGATCGCGTGAAACCATGGCAACCAATGATAGCACCGTCTTTGCTCGAGGATCACGCCGTATTTATCATCAGGTGATCTATTTAGCTCGTAAGCATGCAAATCGATGAAATTTGTCGGAGATAATGGGTGGAAGCCGCGATAGCGAAGAGGTGTGGATTAACGGAGTCCTCCCATGTCGGAGGACCTCCGGAGAGGGAATTAACGACCGACCCACGCGTGCTAACTTGTTTTGGCGATTTGGGGGGAGAAGGTAGAGGACATTGCTGTATCGCGGAAATCCATGCCATAGTTTTCTCTCTATTTCAATGCATCCTGTTTCGTGTGCAATGGTTTGCAACCTATGCATTTCGTATTCGTCGTGAATGGGGTCGTTTACCATATTTTTTTATTGCCGAATCTGATAGAGTTTGTAAAATAAAAATGCACGTATTTTTCCGTTTTTTGCTCCGTCAATTATTTCTCGAATTATAAGCTGCGAAAAACTGACGTTTTCAACCATTTCGGAAAAGTGGGCGTGGTGCAACCTCTGACGTATATCGACTTCGTCCAATCACAACTGAGCCCGCGAAGCTCCTTTGCCTTATCGCAAAGGGGGGGACACGGCTTACTCCTCCAATGGAAGCTGTTGCAACAGGATCTGTGCGAGCAGAACTTCCGAGAACCCCCCTCCACTCCCTTCCCTTCCCGTAAGAGCAGTCATGGACGGGAGGAAAATGACGTCAATGATTAATTTTTTCGCTAAAATTCTTTTTCGTTTCCATCTAACGATTTCGTGTACAAAATTGCGATTTCGGTTCCGAGTAAACGCCCCCATTTAACCGTATTCGATTTCCCTCGCAGTCATTTCAAATTAGAGATAGAATTGCATATGGAGTTTTTTGGCCGTAGTATTTGGATGATTAACACCAATTTCCGCTTACTTGTCGCCTCTTTTATTCAGGATTCCTCAGAACTGTTAAAATACGTAGATAATGCAAGTTTTACAATTCGAATTATAGTAATGTATGTACATCAATGTTAGATTTCTTTTACTTACCTCTGGTGACAAAATTTGAAAAACAACAACAATATCCTCCTTAGATACACAAATTATTTCATCAACAATCATTTTCTATTTTAAAAAAGACGAACAATCAAATTTAAACCATTACATATAAATACTTAAACACTCTAGACAACAACCATTCAATGAATAATTTAATATTGAAATACATATTTTAAATTTGAAGACCCAAAATCCATTGATTTTGAAGCCAACCATCAAAAGAAGTTCTTTAAAGAGATGGTAAGGAAACCTAAATAAAAGAGATGAAACATTGGCTGAAATTGGTGTTAATCATCCAAATAATAATAATATCTCTAATTAAATGGAAGTGGTCAATAATAATGACTAAATACAAGTTGTTTCAAATGGGAATGCAGGAGGATGTTTAGATCAATTTCTATAGTTCACTGCATATCGGCAATAATTTAGTTTCTTCGTTATCTGAAGACATTTTAGCATCAGGTAAGACCTCTAAAGCTCACTCGAATAATTTAATGTTCTTTCTATTTTTTGGACTCAAAAAATCTACCTTATCTAGCATATTTAGCCAGTCGCTATGAATTGAAGTGGGAAACGTTCAAAGCCAAGGAAATAAGAACGTCTATTGGTTCGGGAGTTGAACCGAGAACCTTTGGCTGGACGAGCAAATGTGCTACCAAGGATTCCTGAGGGGTGTGCCTGAATCGTTCTAGATTGATTCTGGTGCGGATTAATCCCGATCGCAATGTAAACACGAACGAGTGAGTCCTTAGTTACGAATCGAATTTAATCTCGAACGATTCGAGCTCACTCCCCACGTCCCAAAGGCAATTTTTATTAGAATCAACAGTACATAGCCCTTCTAGGTTGTCTAATCTGACACTCGTGGGCCATCACAGCCTGTCGATCAAGATCCTCGTAAGACAGCAATTCAAGCACATTGGCACGCCAATCCATAGGTCCGTGATTCGAGCCCTTGTTCTAATCAGGTTTCCCTTTCCGGCCCTTGCCGTTTTCTGCCTTCGTTCTTCTTGCTGACCGATAATCTCACCTAACCCCCCCGTTCCCCCCTCTCCCAGGGTTCCCCTCCAGATCCTTGTACATATGTACCTAACGGAGTAGTATCTCAGTGTGTTTCGCTCCCTGACTCCGACATTTTCGTCACAATAAGAGAGACACAGCGATCCTGACGTACTGCTTCTTGATTTTGTTCCTTGAGTTTCATTGCCGTCCTCTTGTTAATCGATTGAAAATCCTCATGATGCCTTTTCATTTCTTCAACCTAAGTTCGAGTGAAATACAGGAGAAATAGGTTCCCTTTCAGCCTTAAGATTTTTTGTCACCTACAATTTCTTCCGAGCGGCTATTCTGAGATGCGTTTTCCCTGGAATCTGAACCAACCGTCAAGAATTCTCTCGCGCCGTAGACATCGTTCCTGTAAACTTGTTACGCTGAGCCCTCCCGATGATTACATATTTACGTGGTGTGCATGAAGAAAAGCGATGAATATATACGGACTGCAATATGTCGCAAGCAATAATACCAAGAGTCAGTTGTTTGCGTGATATTAGTTGGAAAAGAAAAACGTAGAGGTGGGAAGACTTGGAAACGGCTGAGTGAAAAGTGGAGGTAAAATCATTTGTAATAATAGGTTACGTGAACGATGGAGAAACAACTAAACAGTTGAAACTATTACGATGATTGAGGATGTGGAAGGTAACTCTATGCAAGTACTGAGCCGGGATGTACGATACAGAGAATGAGCTCTATTTCGATGGGGTGGAAATCCTATCACCATCAGTATATCCTCTTGGTGAGGGAAAAAGCGATGTGAAAACTATGGCAGCAAATTATTTTTCTCCATAAAGAAAAATGAAGAATAATACAAAAACCTTTATTTGCAAGCATAATTTGAATTTTGAGAGTTGGCATTGGTATTCATTCAATGGATCATTGGCTTTTCTTTTTCGAGATTCCATCATTTCCTGAGCACTTGCGCTTTCTTTTGAGTAGCTTCACGAGTAGGAATGCCGCGGCTACCGTGATGGAGGTCGGAATCACGATTGTCACGAGTAACACGTCCAGCAAGCAGATCTGGCTCCAGTGGAGGTGGAACGAGGCTGGTTTCAGGTGCTTAGCTCCGTCGTGTCTCAGGACGTACTCTATCCAGTAAACAGCTCTCTCCAGTGGGTCGTCCCTCTGGTCCGTCACTATCGCCTGCAACCTCTTCATATTCTCCGCGTACCTGGAGAAAGAACGGAATTTTGAATCATAATTGATTCATGAAATTGTATAAGATTTAAGGATCAGTATGAAATTGGTGGTTTCAGGCGTAACTTGGTGGAATCTCATGTCACTGTGTTTTAATCACTTTTTAATGAAAATCACTGTGTTTTAATTAAGGATCAGTATGAATTAGTCTCTTTGCTCAAGGATTCAGAAAATACATATCGCGAGTAACCCTTCACCGTAGAAAGCTGACTCATTCGGGCAGACCTGTTGGAGCCAGAAGACGATTTAAAATTCCGAAGTGCAGCACAAACGTATATCACTCGTCAACTATTAATTCTGGCCTAAGAATATGGAACAGTATTCCCGATAACGTAGTTAACTCAATCAACATACATCAATTTAAATTTAAAATGTTATCATAATTGTATGAAAAATATTATTGTAGCTCAGGATAAACCGCTTGTGTATGCATTACCTTGTTTATGTGTCTATGCTTGTTAATCATTATGCTATTGGTGTTTACGCCGGTTTAATTGCCCTCTTCAGTTGTTATTAATCATTACGAATTTCGTATGTGCTCTGCTTAAGAAACTTTATACCTATATTCATCTGCATACCAACCTGGCAACAAAAACTCTTATGTTGGTTGCTATAATAATTTGTTGATCTTCTATGTGAAACGATGCAGTCCGCTTATTTCCAAAAAGAAAAAAAGAACTATTACATCTTTTAATTCAGACGTCAGGGTGATGTCAACGGTTTTCGCTGCTATTGCTACGGCGGAAACAGTAGATTCTCTTGAGGTGGCTCCAATGAATTGATTGGTCACATTTTCCAAAGACTAATTTTCATGTGCAAACAGTTTAAACACTGCATGATTAGGCACTAAATCCAATTCCTTAGAGTACAGATCGTACTCCATTACAATTAATGAAACGCGTGATTTAAATTGACAACCTTACATTTTTACTGATAAATTAAGCTGCATGCACAGATTCTGCTGATGTAAAAGTAAGTGACTTCACGAAGAGCCTTGGCTCCAATCCAAAGCTTGCATCTCGATAGTCTAATGTTCTGAGCTCGTGTCTTCAGTTAACTGGAAATAGGGCACCTATAGCTATAAATGCGCAAGAAAGAACTCTCTTTCAATTTCGGTCTGACGGTCTGCTGATGGGAAATGTGGCGAGGGACGATTGCCATAAAGGAGAGGTTACGATTCACTGGAGAAGGAGGCATCGCAGCTGATTAGGGAAGCCAGCGGCCATCTTGGTAGGCACGGACATACGCGTGATGCTTTCACGGATGAAGTCGCTTTTTCACGCGGTAAACCTTATGTGGAACGGCAAGATAAATCATTTTTAAACTTCGTCAAGGAAACAGAGCACACACAAGCACCAAATAGGTATAGTTAAGTTGTTTCAGTTGAATTCGAACCAATTTTAGCAATAAAATTAACTTCCAGGGAAATAAATTCATCACCTTTTCACCATTAGATTAGCCTTAGGAATATTAAACGACCTGATGCCAGTGTATGGGATCCCTAAGAAATCGGTCTAAATAATGGACTTGAACGTGTGCCGCGAAGATCGGCAAGATTTGTAAAGGGACGGTACGATAACCTTATTAGCGTAACCAGTCTATTAAATGAATTAAATTGGGAATCATTGCCTGATCGCAGGTTGAAATTTAGACTTAATCTCTTGAAGAAATTCCAAGACCATATTTTCAGTGATGTTAAAAATATTTTGCGAACCCCAACTTGGTAGACTATGGTAGATTGGACCATAATCACAAAATTAGAGAAATTTATAGCCGAACTGACAGATTCAAATTATCCTTTTTTCCTCGTACAATTAGGGATATGAACAACGGTAAATATATCCAATACGAGTAGCTTCAAGTTGGTAAAAGGACTTGAAGCTAACCCAACTCACAGCATGTTTTTGCATGTTTGCTATGCTATTTTTATCTTTTTTAAATTGTGTAGTGTAGAACAGTATATAAATACTAATCCTTTTTTATTCATGATATGTAGCGCATGTTTGGTGAGAATTCACACCCTGCCACACACCTATGAGGTGGCTTGCAGGGTATTATGTAGATGTAGATGATTGAAACGATATCTGGGAAAGATATCGTTTAGAAATTTGGGCTCTTTTCATTGTTGTTTATGTTTTAATACGCACAGAGTCTCCACATGTAATGCAATTTTTTGAACGGAGCAGGTGGAGAGCCTAATCGTTCCCAAGCACCCCCATTCTGGCTTCACCCAGCATGCTGGAATGCCTCCTCCAGCACACTCTAACCTCCTCGATTGCAACGAATGTTGAACATCGCAAGCCATCGAAAACACTTCCCAAATCGATGTTGCCGGAGACATTGGCCTCCAACCGCAGGAGGAGCATCTGACGAAATCCGACTTCTCATCAGAGATACAAAACGAGAAAGCAGAGGTAACTTTGAGTAAGCCACCGGTAGATTGCGATTAATAGCTAATGTTTTTTTTTACATCCACGTTTACAAGTAAAAAGTGCCCAAAGAGTAATCGTCACCGGTAACTAGGGTACTTTTGAAATCCGTAGACTTTTACCTAGTTACTCCCAAACAATGTTTGTAAAATATTGAAATGTATCTGAGGATGTCTTGAGTCTCGCATTGTTATTCCCTCTGTCTGCGGCGGTCGTGTTCTGCCTTGCCTCAGAGCTCTTGTCGTGGGATCAAGGCCGAGCAAGATAGATGTGCTCCCGATGTGCAAGCCGTTACGCAGGATAGCTTTTCTGCTGTTTTTTCCCTCATCCTTCCAGCCGGGATTCCCTTGCCTACAATACTTTCAATCATTCCCCTGCAATTAGTGGCACCATCCCGTATTGCAATCAGCGTGTGCGATTATAAGATCAACCGCTCGTAATCGCCATAATTTTAGCAGCACCTACGTTATTTTATCACTCTATGCTGAATGGGTTAGAGCCATTCTCTATCAGAATCTTCTAGCACAAAGAGTTAGAAGAGTAGTCAAGAGTGATTAGATCATTCTGTGACTTCTGCTGAGAAATTGGCTGATGCAAATGAGGTATAACGCGGTATAACCTACATTTACAACCTATAAAATTTTCGAAATACGAGATTTCAGCATTTTTTGATTAAAGCATGCTAACACTTTACCAAGTATGGCACTTTGATATTTTGTGAATCTTTAGGTGAGGCGAATATGGAAAGAAGATGTGATAGCACAAGGGCCCTCAATTGCCTCCTTCTTCCGAGTTGAAATCAGTGAGAAGTACCTATTCATAGGTTAAAATGATTGTCTCCACTTTCTCTTTTTATATCACTATGAACAGGTTCCTGCCGTTTTTCGATGAAGAGAAACCTTGTAACACGTTACGATGATAACATCTACATCTACACGATACCCTGCAAGCCACCGCGAGGGTGTGTGGCAGTGGGTGAAGATCACCAAGCATGCACTATTGACATGCAAACAAGCAACTATAGGGTCTCATGCAACTAGATTGTTAGTATCTATATTATTTAAGGGATTAATACATGATCATGCACTACAGACTACTCTAAAATATTTCACCTTCCTACCCCTTTGCTATGCTGCCTATTCTGTTCTCTTATAGTACGGGGGAAAATGCCATTTTGAATCTATCGGTACGACAATCTCTCTCTCTAATCTTATTTATCTGGTCCAATCTAGCATAAAACGCTGGTGTTTTTAATATGTTCCTAGCATCTTCAGTAAAGCTATCCGATTGAAATTTCTCTAATAGATTTAACTTAGATGCACTTTAACCTACGCTCTGATAATGATTCTCACCTTAATTCTTTTATTAATTCTGAAACGCTACTCAACATATCGTAACACCTTTTAACGAACCTAGCTGCTCTACGCTGCACATTGTCTAGTTCTCTGATCAAACCTAATTCATTCGGATCCCATACACTGGCTGCATACTCAAGTTGGGGCCTAACTAGTGAAAAGTAACATCGCTCTATTGTCTTCTCATCACATTTCGCAAGTACTCTTTTTATAAATCCTAGCTTTCTCTTCGCTCGGCCGCATATTTCCCGGATGTGTCTTCCCCACGATAAATCTTTAGTGATTGTTACACCTAAATACCTTATGGTTTCAACGCTTTCGATCTTCGTGTTATGTAATTTATAGGATCGCTCAATCGAATTATTTCCACTCCAAAAATAGATGGCTGTTCACTTTTTAAGGTTAACTTCTAACTACCATTTGTCGTACCACTATTGAATTGCATCTAAATCCTTGCTAAGCATATTTCTCTGTCATCTTCATCCGGCACCCTTTTTATCACCTGGATTAGTCTGGTATTCCACTCCATTGTTGAACTCGGAAATATTTTACTCTCTGGAAGTCATAATTTAGAAATTATTATAAATTCTTTACGAATGAGTGACGTATGCGGGCTGCAAGAGTTGCCTCGGGATATTTAACCAGTCGTTCCTCTCTTGTTGAAGCCACGTTGGATATGTTGAAATTATTTCTTATGGAAAACGATTTTGGCTTTTGTTTATTGAATTTGTTTCTCAGCAGTTTTCCTTTTACGTCACGATATCTAGATTGTTGGTACTCCATTGATTCACAGAAACTCATCTATCCCCGGTCTTAAATGCTAGTAATTCAGGCTTTTCACCTGTCAGCCCTTCAGCTGATTTTGTTTTCGATTTCTTGTCAACTATAGTGAGATGGGAAAGACAATTCGTGATACGATAAAATTCTCAAGAAGAACCTTCCATGTGCGTGGGTACTTACTCTGGATTTCCCAACACTTGGTCAATGGCGTCGAGGACGTTGGCGGCCGTTATATTGTTTGGATCCAGTTTGACTCCGACTTTCAGGTCCAGCATCCTGTTCACGTTCATTCTCTGGTCTCCGAAGAAAGGCATTCCGATCAGGGGAACTCCCATGCTGACTGCCTCCTGGAAACTCAGGAGTCCTCCGTGCGTGATGAACAGCTTGATGCTGGGATGAGCTGTTAAGGAGGTTTAAATAGCACAGAGGTTCCACCTTGACTCCGAGATTCAAAATCCCGCAAAAGTGCTATGTTATTTAATGAATAAATACCGATCCAGAAAAGCACCTATATGGAAAATCATCCATAGGGTGAAAACGCTTACACAATAATTGTATGAGTACGCTATTATGTAGCGCATTGTAGTTGCATTCTATTTTTTACAAGCTTTTATAACGCATTTTGACTTCGGAACATGACTGAGGTGTAGTTGCCACGTTTAATTTACAAAGTGAGAATACATGCTCAATCCCGCTAATTCGTATTCTAAAATAGGTTAAATATTTTCTTTCTTAGTTTTGAACTATTCCCTTGCAAATAAAACTCTTTGTTTTGAATTTTATTATCAATCATGTTTTTGAAAATTGTTTGGCAACAATGACGCTACTACCATTTGGAAGCATTGGAATTAGTTACACCATGTTAATAACAAAGGATAATATTTAAATTACATAAAAAATATTAGAAGGACCTTGGTAAGGTATATTCCTAAATTAAGTTAGTCAATAGTAGACGTAAGCACGTTTCGTAACAAGTACCGTTGTCAATGATAACAAAAACTGTAGCGCCACTTTCATGTAACTAAGGCTTTTCTTAAGGTGGCTGGGTCGAAATTTACAGGTGTATAGATTTTCTTCATAATTGCAATATTTGTTCCTTTAATTATGCTCTAAAATTCTACGAGAAAATTTTTTGGGGTTTTCAGTGTAGTTTTTGAGATATTTAAGGTTTTTTTAACATGGGGCCTTATGGCGCACCCCGCTTCGTAAGGGCCAATTATGTATTATTTACGTTTCTACCATACAGATTTTCTCCAAAAACTGAAATGATGTGGATATTAGCCAACAATTTCTATTCTGAGAAAATCAACTAGTGTTATCGACTTATTTCCTCCGTATATACGAAAGAAATAAAATATTCCTTAAATTTTCAAATATCGCGCGCGAAGTTTTGAGGTGCATTTGGCAACGTGGAATCAGACGAGGGAAAGCGAACGCGCGAGAAACCACAACAAATCACACCACAAAGTCCGCGAATATTACAATGTAGTCCCCTTGACAGAGTTCTCGACATAGATTAAAGAAGAAAGAAGAATTCGCTTCTTTAATCCAAGGAGGCTACTTGTACAAAATGTTATATTCGTGCTCTAATCTATGGTTCTTGAGAATAGACGAATACGACACCTACCGTTACGACCGCTGAAACACAGAAACAATTGCCTACACAACAGCAGTGCCGAATTTCAGAATGTGCGTTGTTGCCGAGTAAAAAAGAGAGATTAAATAAATGGTTTAAATAAATGCTATAAATGTTTAAGCGTTTAATCACAATTATATCGTCACTACAAAGTGTGCAAATGCCCATAGCACAAAATTACATACTTTTTCAATCCTTACATTAAAACCAGCATCTCCAAGGTCAAAGGATATGCACACAGTGACAACGTTCAGGTTGCCAGAAACCGAATCAAGTAAAGTTTTATGTTATGTTTCATGTCAATAATTAAATTAAAAAGGGCAATGTTTCAATTTGACTTGAGAATTTGGGGCATCCGGTTAAAATGTCGTGTAATTTAATCACCTACAAGCAATTTTTTAGTGCCATTGAAATTATATGAGCACTAGTTCTCAACGACTCACGATTACTGAACCAGCCACCTTAATGAAATCCTCTCGGGCTTCCGCACGGGTTAAACACTCCATTCCAGCCAACGTTTTGAGGAGCGCGTTGCTCATCGTCATCAGGGCAGTGTGATGCAGAGGAGTAGCAACCGGGCTTATATATGATTGCTCAGGGGGGGGGGGGCGGTGGGAGATTGGGGAGGGATTGAGCCGGGTGTCAACGGTGGATTCGTTCAATCATCGGGTTCCATGCTGTGCCCTTGTGTAACCCTCGGTCTCTGTTAAAGGTTTTATATTTGGTTGTTTGGATTTCTAATGCCTCCTTCACCACCCTATCCCAAAAACCTCGGGCGTGACAGAGCCGTTTCGTGTCCTCCCATTTGATGGTCCTTTTCGATCGCATGCTCTGCAACCGCCGACTTCTCAGGTAGTCTGAGGTGCCGTTGATGCTCCTTCACTCTCGTCTCTATGGTGCGGGACGTTTCACCAATGTAGACTTCCCCGCACTCGCACGGGATTCTGTACACGCCCGGGACCTTGAGGCCTGCGGGATCCTTGGCGTGGAATAGGCTGCTCCGAATTTTCTGTGGTGGTAGATGGACGGTCCTTATATTGTATCTGTTTAATATCCCTGAAATCTTTCCCGAAACCGTGGAAACATACGGCAGTAATGCCGTGGCCGTAGGTCTTTCCTTGCTACTCCCCTGCATCACACTGCCCTGATGACGATGAGCAACGCGCTCCTCAAAACGTTGACTGGAATGGAGTGTTTAACCCGTGCGGAAGCCCGAGAGGATTTCATTAATTATATACGCCGGGAAAGAGTCTCTTCACATATAAGGCTTTTCTGCTTTTTTTCGAGCAAACATTTATTAATATCAATTAAACAAGTGTGGTAAGGCGAGCAATTTTTTACAATGCTAAATTATACATAAAATTTCGCATCTTATATTAGTTTTTCGTCAAAACGACATTACTCATTACATTATAAATCTGCAAATTTTACTGCAAGAGCCATGCTCTGCCGTAAGGCCACGTATAAAATATCTGATTTTAAACGTCTTTTTTCTTCAAATATATTATGGAAAGGGCAAATTATTTTATTGCCAATCGATAGAAGGGCCAAAAAATTGTGTGTCCTGAAATTGTCAGAAAAATGACATCTACTTCATAATTCGGTGGAGCCCCCTTAAAGTATTCTATATTTTGGAATAAATTACATCCAGTAAAATCCAAAATCCTTCCCGACAATGTCATCCTAAACCTCAAAATAAATAAATTACCATCCGCATCTAAATCCCTACACAAAATAACCCATCCTCAAGCAAGAACTAAATAAGCAAACCAGTCATTCTCCCCTACCAAAAATAATCTTTCTCTCTCAATCTGCAAGAAACTCCAATCACTCCAAAAAATACCGACCTCACTAGCGTAGCCAGCATTTGCCAATGGAAAACGTCGTTAGGCACCACGCGGAGTATTTAGAAAATACATTGCATATTCGTCGTTGTTTGTACACTTCCGAACACATTTATTCAAGTACAAATGTACACGGAAGTAGCTAGAGGATTTCATTATTCAATTATTTTGGACTATTTACACTTAGAGGGCGCGCCAGGGGAGTTGTGTTTGAAACCGTCGGGATTATCTCAAATAGGTAACCAAGGAGTCACGTGATACAAACAGGAATGGTTTCAAAATTTAACGTGTCTGAATCGCTCTTTACAACATCATTAATTGTTTTCACTTTTTTCTCATCTATTCTAACTAAGGAGCCCCCAGATATAACACAAGTGTAAACAAAGAATGAAGTTGTAATCAGCGGTTTTAACACACCAAATTTGCGAAGCATTCGTGTTTATACCACGTGACTTCTTGGTTACCTATTCGAGATAATCCCGACGGTTTCAAACACAGCATACCAGGAGCTGTATGGGCAGACCTCCCCTCCCCCCCCACTTCCCCTCCTGTTTTCCCGCAAGCACCGTCAAGGAAGGGAGGTTGATGACGTAGAAGTCTTCAGTAGAGATCGTTCGGACGTCGTCACCTTATGCGTTACCTTATTAGGAAACGGGTCTGGTTGGAAGAATGATTTTTGCACTAAAATTCACCTGTCCATTCCTTTTAACGATATAATTCATAAATTAGCGATTTCGAGGAAACGACCCCATCATACTCGTTGAAACCCTTGTTTCACAAGGGGAGTGTCCGAGTTTCGGGTCTAGGATTTTGACGAAATTTGCCAGAGTCTTTGATTAGTTATTCACGAATCACCCCCCCATATAGGGTTATATACCCAGTAACTTCATCAAAAAACGTGTTTGAAAGATTTTATTGCCAATATAAAGTTTATGATTTGCGTATTATAGTTAATTACGATATTTACCTAAATCACGCAATCAGTACGTGGCGGAAATACCTCCGCACGCCCTGTCGTTTTTTGTGTACGAAATTAACGGAAGAGCATGAAGTGTGATCGTGATTTTTATTTACCTATCTTTGGCCACGCAGTCCAGACGCACTTACAACATTTGTTCTGATTTGACTGGTGCCGTGATTTTCCAACAATGTGCTTTTTTTGGAAAAACTAATCGCAAGAGAAAAAAGAACTTAAGCTCTGCAATCATGTAATTGTATCTATCTACTGAAATGAAAATGTCCGTAGACTGAAAAACCCAAATGCCAAATTAATTATGGAAAAACGATATCTCCTAAACCGGTTTTTCGATTGTCAAGGCAATCATCAACCGGGAGGGCAAGGCAAAACAGGTCAGAACCAGTCGGAAGCCAAGCAGAGAGAGATATCGTTTTTGCATAATTAATTTGTCATTTGGATTTTCTAGTCTTTGAACATTTTCATTTAGGCAAATTAGAAGCTCGCATTATTTCATCTACTGAAATGTTCGGGTGATTCTAACATACTCATGAAAATGTACAAATATTAATTGTTACCGCATGCATTTTATCACTTTCGAAGCATCACTTTTCTCCCCGATACATTGAGGATGCAATAATATCTTCTAGCTTTGAAGGCGGTACGGAACAGAATTTTTTTCGATGCTTTCAATCATTGTTCCATGCTACACTGATGCAACTGCATTTACTTGCTGCACAATATACCTGTCTTCGCGGCAAATAAAGTAATAAACTATATTACTCACTAATTACGTAATTTTAGTAAATTCGGTGATTAGTACGTAAAATACTTAAAATGCATCCCATGTAAAAAGGTTAAAAATATGTAAAACCAGGGATAGTCGTACAAGGAAACTGCGATGAAAAAAAATTGGTGTCAGTGAGTTTAGAACTAGAGACTTCGACTTTGTGAGGCGAGTACTTTACCCCTAACCCAAACCACTATTGGTTGGTTATTCAGGGGAGGCGACCGACAGCTGAGGTCATTTGCGCCATTTAGGATAGGTGGTAATTGTGGGTAATGGTAGGAGTTTTTAGGGAACGGAGGAAGGGTGGAGAGAAACCCGGCGTCGGCATTAGCCTACTCTTCACGAAAGGCGCCAAGGGGACCACGGTTTAACGTCCCATCCGACGGACGGAGTACTGAACTTGAAATGCCCTCCACTAGGCACTCAAGTGGGGACCGGTTTTCCACTGCAAAATCCGCCACTGCCGGGAATCGAACCCGGGCCCTCGGGATGGGAGGCCAGTACTCTAGCCACCACACCAACCCGATCCCCCCCAAACCACTATTTACATGGGACTAATTATAAACTTTATATTAGTAATAAAGTATTTCAAACTCGTTTTTTGATGAAGGTATTGGATATATAACCCTATATGGGGGGTGATTCGTAAATAATTAATCAAGGACTACCTGCCTGGCAAATTTCGTCAAAATCCTAGACCCGAAACTCGGACACTGCTCTTGTCAGTTGCTTTCAATAGTTTGGACTCACTGGGATCCGTAGTTCATCAGATTCAATTCAGTCAGATGGATGGTTGGACGACTCACCCAAGACTTCCTGTTGAGGCAGCCACGCTTCGACCCTCACGTTGTCGGGTTGTCCAGGCAGGGTAGGGCCCTCCCACTTCCACAGCACCCTCTGCTTCAGTTGCGAGAACGCGGCCATCAGTTCATCCCTGGTCTCGTTTGAGAAACGGGAACTCCTCAGGAATGAGCCCAGGCTGAAGTATATGACTCCTTCCTTGGCGGATCCGTCCAAGAAAGCCTTGAGATCCTGAAACACGTCCACAGGAAATCTTTAGCGAGCAGAGACTAGGGTTGAGTCATGAGTCATTGTCATTCATGTGTCACTTATCGCTGATTTTCCACTTTTTATGTCCACCCCTCCCCCTCGACTATAATGTAACATCCTCTAAAGGCCGTTGTACATGGTACAATTTCTTGCACAAGAACTTGTGCAATGCGCAAATTGTCTCCTGTACGCTGTCTTTGTACAATTTCTTCCACGAGAAATTGGATCATATTTTAAATTATTGGATGAAACCGTCAAAGATCCACTTCGCAGCTTCTGCGCATGACAAATGACGGTAGTGATGCGTTAGTTTTGTATTCGTAAGGTTGGTGTTCTGTGTTTTTGATCACTGTTTTATTCCTATAAGCGTGGCAAAAATTACTTACATCTGAACACTATTTTTAGTGTTTATTTTCCATGTGAAAAACATTCACCTGGGGGGATGTGCTTTGAATCGCTTGGGATTGATTCCGGTACGTAACTAAGGACTCACTCGTATGTTTTTACATTGTGTTCGGGATTATTGTGTACCGGAATCAATCTCGAACGATTCAAGCACACACCCCCTGAACCGGGAATCGAACCGCGGACATATGCAGGTCGATACCACTACCCAGGATCCTTAATTTTCATGGCAATTTCACTGAGGTTCAAGGTACTGGATGTTGAGCCCTCGCGGTCCATCAAGGATGGCAACTCAAGGGAGAAAGACAATTAATATAAATTTGACCGCTGTTCACGCGGCAGGCTTGGAATTTCCCACATTTACCGCCAAGCGCGGCTTTAGCGCTGGAGTGAGGTTCACCTTTGTTCGTGCCTTCTTTGAAGTCCTTCCTCCCTTGCGTTGCCATCCTCGATGGACCGCGAAGGCTAAACATCCAGTACCTTGAACATCAGTGAAATTGCCATGAAAATTAAGGATCCTGGGTAGCGTAGTGGTCTGCACAGCGGCCCGGAAAGTCAAAGGTCCGTGGTTCGATCCCCGGTCCAGGTGAATTTTTTCACATGTCAATATCCCGCCTGTCGATAGGGCATCGTGTTGGCCGGCCCGACACCTACGCCCTTTTGCTGTGCCCTATAATATAAGCTCGGCCCCTGCATGCATGACGTAGACAAAAGTGATCCTTGTTGGATATTTCACCATCGATATCCCGCAAGGCAATCGGAACTTACAAAGGGAGTGTCCGAGTTTAGGGTCCAGGATTTTGACGAAATTTGCTTGGCAGGTAGTCCTTGATCAGTTATTTACGAATCGCTACCCTTTTAGGGTTATATATCCAATAACTTCGTCAAAAAACGGGTTTGAAATTTTTTATTGCCAATATAAAGCTAATAATTGCAGAGCTTACGTTCTTTTTTCTCTTGCGATTAGTTTTTCCAAAAAAAGCACAGCGTTGGAAAATCACGGCACCAGGCAAATCAGAAAAAATGTTGTACGTGCATCTGGACCGCGTGGCCAAAGATACGGAAATTAAAAATCACGATCACACTTCATGCTCTTCCTTTAATTTCGTACACAAAAAACGACAGGGCGTACGGACGTCTTTCCGAGACCGCCACGTACTAATTGCGTGATTTAGGTAAATAACGTATTTAACTATTTTACGCACTAATTACCTAATTTTAGTTATTTACGTAATTAGTTATAATGCATCCCGGGTAAAAAGGTTAAAAATATGTAAAACCAGGAATAGTCGTACAACGAAACTGCGATGAAAGAAAATGGATATCGAGAGTTTCGAACCAGGGACGTCAACACAGTGAAGCGAGTACTTTACCCCTACCCCAAGCATCACTGACCACAAATGACTGACAGCCTTATTTACGCAATAAAATATTTCAAACTCGTTTTTTGACGAAGTTACTGGATATGTAACCCTATATGGGGGTGGTTCGTAAATAATTAATCAAGGACTACCTGCCTGGAAAATTTCGTCAAAATCCTAGACCCGAAACTCGGACACTCCCCTTGTTAGAGCCAAGGATTTTTTTCGTGATATGCTCGTATGCAATCCTTTGCTTTTGTTTATGCATATATCATTTTCAAGTATTGGACGTGGGGAACAAGATAACTTCTCAACAATGGTTTGCTAAATGACGAGTAATGAGGTGAAGCCTCTTGTTTAGTGGTATTTTTTTCGAGTGTATATTTCGTTGATCATTGGCAGAAGAATATAATATTTAAACTGTTACAGAGCTGCATTTAATTTGCAAATGTGATTCATTTGAGGATTGAGGAGGTCTCTTTAATAGCCCAACACAGAATGAAGAAACAATCGGGATAGCATTGTAATCCGTCCTCGGGTTTACAAATCAAAGAATTGGAACCTATTCGGAGAATGGTGTCTTTGTTTCATCAGATTTACATTTTGTTATGTTGAACGTACTCCGCAGGTGTAACTGGGATTGTTTCATAGAAAAAAATATCACATTTTTTCACCCTGCTGTTTTGAATAAAATTCCTAGAAGGATAGCCAGTTTAAAATAAGTGCAAGAGAGCTTGAGGTCATAATAATAATTCATGAAAAGCAGATGATGACTATCCAAACAGAAGTGTCGAAAGAACCGAAAGTGAGTATGCATTCGGAGATACATTTGAAATTGGCTGCTATAACAAGACATTATGTAATGGCAATATATTCGCAACTTAGGCAAAAATGTGGTTATTATTACCAGCGAAAGTATTTACAAATGTGAACATTAATATTTAAGGAAAATATAACCGTATAAACAGTTTGTTAATACTAGTTATGTTTGGAAAGCAATGAATTATGAATTTGATGCGTAAACTTGTGGTGTGAAATAAAAAAATGTATAATCTCCATACAGAAATTTCTCGAAAGAGTAAACAGAAGAAGTTACCCTGATAAGGTAGTTGTTAGCATTGTTGTACAGGTAGTGTATAGAAAAGAGATGGGTAAACAGCAGACATGTAAGACGGGAAGCAGAAGGGGCGGTAAGAAAGATGTGACATCTATAGTACACAGCGATCGAAACTTTCGTTAGCAGACGCCTTGCATGGCAGTATAGATCTCAGTGTAGAGCACCGATAGACAGTTAAGGCTGAAAGGTAAAGTCCTTGAAGGGCGATGACGAATCAGAATGATTCTGGGAAAACAATGATTCGTGATCAACACGAGCTATGCAATGGCCTAGTAAAGGATAAGGCATTAAATCTCTCTTTCACTCAAATTGTTGCGCTGACCTGTAAATTATCTCTTCGAAGCTATACCCAATGAATATTATTATCAATTACAACTGTTATGATTATTTTGTAATGGCACATGAATTTCCCCTTTTCTGAGCGTAAAGAGTTTGCAAAAAAGCATATTAAATATGCAGTCAATTCCTAACATCATGATCGAAGTGTAATGTAGCCCTGTCTTCCAGATGCTTTGTTTAAGAACGCAAATGCACTCTGCAGATGATTTTTAGAGGTAGTTATTGGTACTGCATGAGCCATGGGGGTGTACATTCACAGGCCAATGAGCGTTACAATCCAGTTTGTTGAACTTCGGCTGAGTTGGAAGCAGTCAAACTGTGATCTTTTCCTTTGAATATGACCCCAAAATTATCTGGAAGTGAGAAGTTCAGGACATCTCTGAGTGCTAGAGTTGCTTCGTTAATTGGAAATCAGGTGCACTGGAAGAAAATGAATGTGACCTCTTTTTACGAAATTCGTATTGAAATGTTTCATTGGAAACGCAAGAAAATAGATTTTGAGAAAAATACAATTCATTGGCGGATGAAATCGCTGTCGCAGCTGCCCAAAATTCTTTGAATTTAAATGTAATCCCGAAGAAGACGGGACAACATAATCTCCCATATGGTGAGACATAGTGACATGATGAAGACAATCGTCGAATAACAAGTGAACGGGAAGAACGGCAAAGGAAGGCCTCGAATGAGATATGTAGAACAAGTGATGAAGGATGTGAAAGAGAAGAAATATGAAAATATGAAGGGATTAGCTGATAGGAGAATTGAGTGGAGAGCTTTATCAAACCAATCTAAAGCCTGTTTCACACGATACTTGATCCAGCACAAGACCTAGTGTGCTAGTCACTACTTGATATTGAGGACGGACTCTAGATGATTGGAACCGTCCTGGGAGGTTTCGCACGATCATTGACCTTGTGCTTACTATGAATCGGATATTCCATATGATTCCTTACTAATTAACAAAAGAGAAGTACGAACAGTGTCAGTAGCATAACTTGAGTGGTCGATGGGTACGGGGTCCTACTGGGAGCTACTAGAAGTATAGTACCACATCAAGTATGAAATGTAGTAGTTCAGCGAGTATGCCAGCGAGCTTGCTTGCTAGCCAACATTCTGGTTCTAGTCACACGATACTGGAAAGCTAGCTAGTTTGCTAGTATGATCGGCCTACTGGAAATCTAGCATACTTGCTAGTATACTCGACTTCATGCTGGATCAAGTACCGTGTGAAACGGGCTTTAGGATTGCTTCGACTGGTAATGGTGATGACCAGGTATTTGCAAGTTTATCACCCAACTACATCATTCTCACCTTGGGTAGTTCTCTTTTCTCCTTTCCAATGTGCAGACCCCCGGCCTCAATCAGGCACGGTACCGTGGCACGCGCTTGATTAAGAGAGAAGTGGTGGTTGAGTACCACGAGGCTGACGCGTTCTTCCAGCTCCGAGATGGACGGCGTGTCGTCACCGAACGCCGCCCGCATTTCGTGCTCCATCCTCCTCTGGACGTAGTTCCTGTAGAACAGCGACGACGCGAAGTGCGCCAACGTGTTCTCCAGCCTCTCCCGGAAGTTCATTCGGTCGCCGTAGCCGAGGAAGGGCTCTGCGAAGTAAGAGGGGAGGAGCGCGTTGCCCGTGGCGACGTTAGTGTTGCCCACGGGACCAACGGGAGAGATGACCACGATGGGAGCGTTGTAGATGTGCGCGAAGGGGTAGTAGCACTCGCCGAAGAAGCTGCTGACGAAGATCAGGTCGAACGTGGTCCCGTCAGCCTCGGGTCTGGTCAGCTCCATCACCTCCGACCGCTGCATCACCTCCCTGCACACGTCCACGGCCATCTCGTCGAGTTTGCCGATCGTGTCCAGTATCCCCATGTCCGTGCCCACGTTGAAGTCCTCGAGGTGTGGGGCGACGATGTCGTGGACGTCGATTTGGCGGTAGTTGGGAGGGGGCCGATCCAGGGGTCGAGAGGTCACCACCGTGCAGCTGTGCCCCCTCTGCGCCAGTGCTCTGGTGATTGCCGTGTACACTTGGCTCTGGCTCTTGCTGCTCGACGGGAAGATGGCGAGGATGTTGGCGGAACTTGCGACTTCCGCCTGCAGCAAGATGAGCGCCAGGGCCAAGGCGAAGATGTTCTTCCTCCGCTCCATCTCTGGAAACAGGGCCAACATAGGTGCGAGCCCATTTGAATCAGGTGTTAGTATGGCCCCTAGTGTTTTCCCCATCCATAGACCCCTCTCCCACCTGCCACACGCCGTGTACTGTAAACACTTTGGCAGAGGGTTACTCATTCATTACTCATTTCCGTTGTGCACCAATTCAAGCTGTTTTGTCTGTTAATGCTTGTTGAGTGTAAAACCGTGAAAGAGTGAAAAGAAACCATCGGTTAAAATATGCGAATAGACAAGTGGGCTGCGGCCACGGTGGGGATATCGAATACCTCGATCAGAGATTGAAGTGAGGATTGATCCAGTGCCAGGATTGATCCAGTTTTTTGGCCTTCGCTAAGTCACGACGACGCGAAAGGAACGGATACATTTTGTGATTTGAAAATCATCATCCCAGGAGGTAAGTTTTGAACTGAAATCTGATACTATGGGTCCAAGTACCTGCTATCATTAAGGAGAAAATGTCCACTCACGGCATCGTTGCAAATGTCATTTATATTAGGATATGTGTTCTTAATGGTTCCACTTCCTTCGTAAATGGGACCATTGTCATTATTCCTTCTCGCGATGTTCTGGGACTACGACCAATAGATTTTGATATATTTGGACATATCAGCTCTGGAGACAAGGGTGAGTTTATTTTTTCTGTAAACTTTCATTAGAGCGCCTTTTATATATATATACATATTAATGCTTGTGTGTCACTTACTGACGGAAGGCCGTTGAAATGTAAGGTAAAGGAGTTGCTGAAAATTGATCGAAGTGAACTGGTATTAATTATAATTGATTGGAAGATGACATATTGTTATGAAAAAATTTAAGTCCTCTGATCGTTCTTCTTTCAGGCCTTTTTGTGGATGAACTACGGAGAAATGGCAGAAGAACTTATTTATAAGTAATATATACAGTGCAATTACTCAATGAAATGTAAAATTAATGACAGAAAATAAATACGGAGGTAAATAGATGCGAGTGTTTAATTAATTCATTCTATTGTTTTTAAGTAACTTATGTACTATCAACCTAAATATCATCCGGAATTATGTTAGGAATGAGTGCATTTAGGAAGCTGAGCAAGATAGTGTAAACAATTGCAAATGTAACTTTAGGAATACATAAAATATGTTATAGAATACATATAAGGAATCTGTACCGAATGCTAAGGATTATCTACGGAACGTCTTAAGGAATCTGTACAGAATGCTAGGGAATCTCTACGGAACGCTGTAAGGAATCTGTACAGAAGGCTAGGGAATTTCTGCAGAACGTTCTACGGAAATCCTTAAAAAAAGTGTTTCAATACTTTAAGGAATCTCTGTAGAATGGCATAAGGAAATCTTTTAAGGAACTTCCACGGAACTTTTCAGCAGGAAAGTTGAAACCTTAAGAATAGTGACGATTGAGGCTAGTATGTTAAAATTGTTAATTCATTTATGACAAAGAAAGCAGTTTTACACCCTAAAAGGAATCTATTTTGTGGTGTAAAACTGCTATTGGACTGACCGCAAATTTGAAACGTTTTGACTGGCAGCCACATCAACCTGGTTCAAGTAGTAATATTTGTTAGGTGGACGAAAGCTGAGGCCGATTGCTACACTAGGTATCGGTGGGTATTCAGGCACGGGCAGGATCCCGATGATTCTCAGTAGTAAGAAAAACTAAAGTAAAAAATGTGTAATGTGTCATCAAGACATTTAATATTAGCAGTGGATGTCTCGTCCTTTTACGTGCGAATGTTCCCAAATTCTGCTTCGCTTTATGAAACAGCACTTTATGTGTTACTTTTCATAGCGTATCACCTTATCACTCACCGTGCGTACTGAAACGAGGGCCTTGACAATCTAGATCAGATACGGGCATCTTCGCTCCATTTGCAATAGGAACCTGTTATCATTGGTCGGCGGTCAGCCTAGCATAATCTGTGATACCGTGTTCAGAACGGATTGATGAGGTGGCTTGATTACTGGCCTCCCATCCCGAAGGCCCGGGTTCAACCCCGGCAGTGCCAGTGGTTTATCCGTGGACGCGGTTACTACGTGAGCCTTACGGTACATCTACAGGGTGGAAGATCACCAAACATACTCCAAATACGTGCAACTCAGCTAATACATGGAAACATGATAGATATTAGAGGGTCACATGCTGCTAGATTGTTAGTATCTACGTAGTGATAAAGGGATTGTTGGTTGCTAATACATGTGTCATGCACTACAGACTACTCTGACTATATTTCACCTACCTATCTCTTTGCTACGCTGCCTATTGTGCTCTTTTATGGTACGCTGGAAAAATGGCATTTTGAATCTATCGGTGCGACAATCCATCTCTCTAATCTTGTTAATCAGATCAAACCTAGGCTTCCAAATAAATATCTAACGCCGGGGGTTTTAATATATATCTAACGTCATCTGTATATAAATCAGTCTCGAAGTTACTTAATAGGTTTAACGTATATATTAACTTGCGTTCTGATAGTAATTCCCATCTTAGCTCTTCTGGTAAACGCTAATGCAATTATCTTAACTTTTCGTCAGCATTTCATGTGTCAGATGGGATGCTAAACTGTGAACTACTTGCGGCATTTTGCTAAGGGCAACCCAATGTGGGCGCCATCTTTCTCTTCCTCCTTCTTCGATTCTCTCTCAATACAATGCTCCCCCCCCCCCCTCCCCATGCTCGGAAATGACCTCAGCAGTCGCCCCCCGCCGTTCCTAATAGTAACTAAAAAAAAGTAAAAACGCGGCTGATCCTTTACGCGAACATTTCCTCTCCACCTTTCAGCAAATAATGTCCTCAGGACGCACAGATCACATACTTCTACATAATACCCTGCAAGCCACCAAAAAGGTGAGTGGCAGGGGGTGAACTCTCTTCAAACATGCACTACATATCATGCATAAAATTTGTAATTAAAAATTAAAATAGCAAAGCATACATGCAAAAACATCCTGTTAGTTGGGTTAGCTTCAGGTCCTTACACCAACATGCAAATAACAATGTTATCCATTACTACACTCGTACTGGATATATTTACCGTTATTCATATCCCTAATTGTACGAGGAAAAAAGGAAATCTTGAATCTGTCAGTTCGGCAATCAATTTCTCTGATTTTGCTATCATGGTCCGGTCTACCATAGTTAGTTAGTTCGCAGAATATTTTTAACATCATCACTGAAAATATGGCCTTGGAATTTGTTAAAGAGATTAAGTCTAAATTTCAACCTGCGATCTGACAATGATTCCCAATTTAATTCATTTAATAGACTGGTTACGCTAATAAGGTTATCGTACCGTGCCGATCATGTACCGCCCGTACCGGCCGATCTTCGCTGCACACAATCAAGTTCGTTATTAAGACTGATTTCGTAGGGATCCCTTACACTGGCAGCATATTCCAAATGAGGTCTTGCAAGGGAAAACACAAACGCCGGTAGGGAGCTTCGAACTCACGATAATTTAAATTGGATATTGGACTCCATACCTCTAGTCTAACCGCCTATGGTAAGACATACCTCATTAAGAGACGAGATTCCGAAGCAGAGGAACTCTGTCGTCGACTGAACTGCGGAGCGTGAGATGTCGAATCACTTTCCCGCGCGTTCAAAGTCTCGCGTCTGAGGAGAGAGAGATAGAAAAAAAAGAGTTCGGATAATGCGTTACGCAATGATGATTTGGAAACGTTGTCTGCGAGAAGATTTCTTGTATCTCGTCTCTCAATTGACAACTCACCTTTGGTTTATATTGACGAGAGAGTGTGAGAGCGGGAACGTATTCACATATAGTATACAGAGTGTCCCATTGATCGTGTGTCATTTCTGACCTGTAATTTTAGACACTTCCTTTCGAGCCACATGGATGAAATTTGGTAACTAGCTAGAAAAAGGATGTAAGTTTTGTTGAGTGTAAACAAAATATTAAAAATATGACCTTTTGACCCCAGAAATAGGGTCCAACCTAAAATCCAAATTTTGCCTTATGGGCTTTCAATGTTAAAATATTCGAAGTACAAAAAAGACATAATTATTTAGCGACTCTTTCCACCAATAGGTTTTTGGACACGAAGAACACGATGGAAGAACAATTGAGGTCGAAAATTGCAACCGTGACCCCTGAAAGGTTACAGTCAAGGTCACAGGGGTTACAAAAACTGAATCACCGCTTCAAACCTGTCGAATCATAGGTTTAAAAAGGTGCCAAGGTTGATTTTAAGGTCTTCATATCTCTCATTTCATCCCTTGACCTTCAAGGATTACTCAGGGGTCAAAGGTCACAGTGGTTACAAAAGGCGAAATGATGCTACAAAAATGTCGAATCATAGGTTTAAAAGGATGCCAAGGTCGATTTTAAAGTCTTCAGATCCCTCTTTTCGTCCCTTGACCTTCAAGGGTTACTCAGGGGTCAAAGGTTAAAGAGTGACAAAAGGTGAAATTATGCTAAAAACGTATCGAATAATAGGTTTCAAAAGGTGGCAATGTCGATGGAAAGGTCATAAGATCCCTCTATTCACCCCTTGACCTTCAAGGATTACTAAGGGGTCAAAGGTCACAAGGGTGACAAAAATTGAAATGAGTCTATAAACGTATTGAATCATATGTTCATATATCATGGTTTGACCATATTTTTGGGGTCAAAAGGTCATACTTTTAATATTTTGTTTACACTCAACAAAACTTACATCCTTTTTCTGGCCAGTTATCACATTTCATCCATGTGGCTCGAAAGGAAGTGTCTAAAATTACAGGTCAGAAATGACACACGATCAATGGGACACTCTGTATGGCTACGATGCACAGGTTGGTGTGATGCATGGCAGTTAGAATTCAACTTTAAAAAATGCGTAATAATGATTTTTGGAAAAAGAATAGCTCTCCTCCTAGCACTTAAAAAATAAAAAATAATGAATTAGGAAACGTGGAATCCATTAAATATGTTGGAATAAGACTGACACATGATCTTTCCTGGGGTAAAACATGCGTGAAATAATAGGTCAAGCGAAGCGTAAACTTGGATTCATCAAAAGAGTACTGGGTAAATGTGACGATCTGTACGAGAAATCAGCTACTTTACCTTTGTTAGACCTCATTAGGAATTTGCTGCCAGTGTTAGGGATCCCTACGAAATCGGTCTAAGTAATGAACTTGAACGTGTGCAGCGAAGATCGGCAAGATTTGTAAAGGGACAATACGATAATTATATTAGCGTAACCAGTCTATTAAATGAATTGAAATAGGAATCATTGTCAGATCGCAGGTTGAAATTTAGAATTAATCTCCTAAATAAATTCCAAGATTAATATTTTCATTAATGGCGTTAAATATATTTTACGAACCCCAACTTACTATGTTAGACTGGACCATGATCACAAAATTAGAGAAATTGATTGCCGAACTTACCGATTTAAAATGTCCTTCTTTCCTCGTACAGTTAGGGATATGAATAACGGTAAATACATCCAGTACGAGTGTAGCAATGGATAACATTGGTAACTGCATGTTGATTTAAGGATTTGAAGCTAACCCAATGAACAGCATATTTTTGCATGTTTGCTTTGCTATTTATAAGTTTTTTAAATGGCGAAGTTTAGAACAGAATATAAATACTAATCCTTTTTTATGCATGGTATGTAGTGCATATTTGGTGAGAATTCACCCCCTTTCACACACCTTTGAGGTGGCTTGCAGGGTATTATGTAGATGTTGATTCGGATCCATGTGCCTCTGTGCTGCTCAGATGGTCTCGATCGTAGGTCGTAGTCGCCCTCAGTTGTTGGTTATTTCGTGAGACGCACGTTTCGAGGCAAAATGCACTGTAAAATTTGTAAGTCACTTGGAAAATAACAACGCGGTTTCATCAGTAAAATGAAGCTGCCCGCAGGTAAATTTTAAGGAACTACTTGGACAAACCAGGGCATTTCCCATGCAGCTGGATTTGTACTCATACTCTGCCCTCTACCCCACAGAGATCTAGCCTAAGAGAAATATGCCTGTTCGTCTCGTAGGAATTGGAGTATCCAGGCAACTACTTCTACTTCTTGTGATTTGAAATGTTTCGGGAGAACTCAATTACGCCACTTGCCTCAAATGCCATTTCCAGACCTGTCGTATTTAGGGGAATGTTTAATTATTACCGAGTGCCGAAGTTTGGCTTCAGTTGTTGCAATACGATTTGCATGCGACGATATCGGTTTGAGTATTAGTTGGAATGAAGGGAATGCGATAGTTTCTGTTGTTGACAGATAACATTGTGCCATGCTGAGGCTATCCCTTCATACGCAAACAGTGGGATATAAGTAGCCAAAGTTTGGAAAGGTTCTTCGGAGTACACCTCGTTCCGCTTGACTACCTAAAGTAATATGAGTAGACAAACAGGTAAGTGTCAAATATCTACATCTACACGATACCCTGCAAGCCACCGCGAGGGTGTGTGGCAGGGGGTGAAGATCACCAAGCGTGCACTACTGACATGCAAACAAGCAACTATAGGGTCTCATGCAACCAGATTGTTAGTATCTATAGTATTTAAGGGGTTAATACATGCATCATGTACCACAGACTACTCCACCAATATTTCCCCTACCTATCCCTTAGCTATGTTGCCTATTCTGTTCTCTTATATTATGGGGGGAAAATGCCATTTTGAATCTATCGGTACGACAATCTATCTCTCTAATCTTATTTATCTGGTCGAATCTAGCATAATACGCTGGTGTTTTTAATATGTGCCTAACATCTTCAGTAAAGCTATCCGATTGAAATTTCTCTAATAGATTTAATCTGAACTTTAACCTACGCTCTGATAATGATTCCAACCCTAATTCTTGTATTGATTCTGATAAACTACTCAACCTATCGTAACACCTTTTAAGGAACCTAGCTGCTCTACGCTGCAGACTGTCTAATTCTCTGATCAACCCTAATTCATTCGGATCCCATACACTGGCTGCATACTCAAGGTGGGGCCTAATTAGAGTAAAGTAACATCGCTCTTTTGTCTTCTCATCACATTTCCCAGGTACTCTTCTTATAAATCCTAGCTTTCTCTTCGCTCGGCCGCATATTTCCCCGAATATTGGCCTATCGTGAGGAAAACCAGAGAAAAAGCTGGGAATTAGGAACTGTCGAAAAACATCTGTCCGCAATGATTGTAAACTAAGATTGAATCAAAGGGGAAAAACATGAAATACTTCGATGTGTTGCACAAGTGAATTTGACTATGCGACTAGTTCTTGGTACCATTAATTTAAGTAGAATCAATTGGTAATCGTCTGAAAACTCGTATCTCATGAAATATCCGTTGAGCATGTCTGTCTTGTAAATTGTCGATGCTTCAATCGGCGTCGTTTCTCATCTCACACAGCCAAAATATTCTATGACTTCTAATTCTTCGATCACTTTAATACCATTCCTATTGATCTTTAATAATGTATGGAAGCGTATCGGCGTTGAATTTGTGGAATCGATTGATATCCATGCCAAATAAAAAGATCAATGGTACGAATTACACACTTTAATCACTACCGCACCTCCGACCATGGTTTCTGAACATTTCATCAGGGACCCTGACTGACGATGGCATAAAATGCCGGCAGGGGCCCTGATGATGGCATAGTGTGTCCAAACCATGGTCGGTGTTGTGGTAGTGATTACAATGTGGAATTTATACCAGTGATCTTATTATTTAACACGGTTCTCTAATAATATTATTGCTGTTCCATTTTGCGGTTGGTAAATAGTGAAGTCTAGTCTAGTATATTATTTCCAATCCTTTTTTATGCATGATATGTCGTAAGTACATGTTTGGTGAGAATTCACCTCCTGCCACACACCTTTATGGTGGCTCGTAGGGTATTACGTAGGTGTAGATGTAGTTATTCACTTGCTCCACTCGATGCCTGCTCTCGCCGGGGAGAATATTCTCGGTATGGTGCATCTACACCTACCCTGCAAGCCACCTCGAGGGTGTGTGGCAGGGGAGGAGCGATAACCAAACATGAGTACGTGTTAAAGTTTACGTATATGATGTACCCCTGAGGGGATATTCCGTCAAATGTCATCCGGGACACACATTGCCAGTTCTACTTTTCATCCAACATGGAAAAAGTTTGTGGCAAAGTAATACAGGCATGCATATTAGTTCACAATTGTGGGGTCGTGCGAGATTATTTGACTGCTCAAGCTTGACAACATTGCTCAAGCTTGACTGACAACATTGAAATGATATCGTTTTTTTCATCGATTACGCTTGCAATTAAGATTAATTTTCTTATCAAACCCGCTCCCCCGCGAAACTCTCGTTGTGCTGCAATTCCTATGATGCTGTTGACAGACGCGAGTGGTGATGGTTGGGAGGGAGTCATTATCAGAGAGTAGGTTAAGGTACAGATTAAATTTATTAGAGAAATTTAAATCGGATAGCTTTACTGAAGACGTTAGGCACATATTAAAAACACCAGCTTATCATGCTAGATTCAATCAGATACATAATATTAGAGAGATAGATTGTCGTACTGATAGATTCAAAATGGCATTTTTCCCCGTACTAAAAGAGAACAGAATAGGAAGCATAGCAAAGGGATAGGTAGGTGAAATATTTTAGAGTAGTCTGTAGTGCATTATGCATGTATTAATCCCTTAAATACTATAGATACTAACAATCAAGTTGCATGAGACAATATAGTTGGTAGTTTGCATGTTAGTAGTGCATGCTTAGTGATCTTCACCCCCTGCCACACACCCTCGCGGTGGCTTGCAGGGTATGATGTAGATGTAAGGTACTCACCTATCTCAAGATAAGGCAGCATTTGACTCTCTTAAAATATCTTGAAGATGCCTATTTTAGTGTGATCATCCTCGGTTGTTAGGTCAATATTTACAGAACGGATCAGAAATGTTTCGATACAGTCACTCTTTTAATAAAAAAAATAAACAATTGAGGAATTAACAAGATGAATACAAGAACACAGCGACGTTGCTTAGTAAAAAAAATCCACGGCATTACTGAGTCTTTTTGTCTGAGATCGTTTCTTTTCCTTTGGCTTTGCACATTTTCCGGAACAACTTCCTGACAATTATGGCCAGGAGTATCAGGGCCAGCGTTGGCACTACGAGTACGACGAACATGACATCTAGCATGTAGATCTGGTACCAGGAGAGGTAGAAGGCAGCCGGTTTCAGGTGCTTGGCGCCGTTGTGCCTCAGGACATACTCTATCCAATAGATCGCCCTATCCAGAGGGTCGTCCTTCTGGTCCTTCACTATGGCGCTCAGCCTCTTCATGTTCAAGGAGTATCTGGAAATGGAACGTTAGGCCATTGCAATCAATAGGAACAGTTACACATTTTTGGACTTTTTTAAATGTTATCTTATTCAAGACGGTGACCTGAATTTAGAAATAATTTAGAGGCAGAGAATTTCAGACATATTAGTAAGAAACGTTTGCTATTTAGTAATGCTACGCTCGCCAAGCCTACTTGCGTGTGAAGCGAAAATATCTTTTCCTCCAGCAATTGGTTGCGAAGGACAGAAGGACTAAAAAAGAGTCGCCTTGAAAGTTCCTTTCCCCTATTTTGCTGTCTAGGGTTGCTTCCCGTAAGACATCTATTTATTTATAAAGTATTACGTCGTTTTTACATAAGAAGTGGTAATACTGGCGTATCATTGTACAATCCTTCTCCTTATACCCTACGAATTTCCTTACCCAAGCCGAACCTGACGTTATTCAAACGATGTTTCTTGTACATAGGACCTAAAGTGTATAATTTATTACCTGTTCCATGTCTTAATTCAAAAACCCTGAATTCAACAATGAAAAATATACGATCTTGGTTGTTTACTAAATAAGGTCTAGAGGATGTTGATTTGTAAGTATAATATTATTCATATACATTATACATATACTGTTAATTTAAATGCTGTATTTCCATTATATACGTTGCATAACCTATTCTGTTTACGATGGTAGCCATTATTCAGGTTAAGTTGCAAGCTTCTGGGTTGGAATAATGAACAATTTATTCATTTTCATTTATTTATCTAATGCCCGAAGAATTTCGTGGGAATTTAAGTAGAAATCACTCGTGGCATCAAACGCTTTTTCATTTGGAGGACAAGGCCAAGCTAGCAGCTTTGAACCACATAGAAGTTGGTGCAGGCACAAGGTAGCAGTAGCCTAGCTATATGTGGAGCATGGCGCGGCTGTCATGGCAGTAGTCACCTGTACTACGTTCTAATGCTACTTTAAACACTTCACACAAACCACTCATGCCCTTGAGGAAGAGCCGAAAGCCCCAGCCGCCAGAGTTACTCTTGCCCCCTTCTGGAGGGTTATTTTGTAATCTCACTTTAGTGGGAATACGTCATAGAGAACGTGAAATGGAGCCAACATCGTGTCCACTTGAAGCTTGAGTTGGGAAAAAAAGCAAGAGCGAGAAAGATATTACAAACGATTTTAAATTGTATTTTTGGAATTTGCAAAACGTGAAGAACTTCAGCACACCGAGATCGGCAAAAGCAGATAGCGTCGCTGACAAGGGGAGTGTCCGAGTTCCGGGTCTAGGATTTTGACGAAATTTGCCAGGCAGGTAGTCCTTGATGAGTTATTTACGAATCACCCCCCATATAGGGTTATATATCCAGAAACTTCGTCAAAAAACGAGTTTGAAATATTTGATTGCAAATATAAAGGCAATAATTAGCCATGTTTAATCAGTGCAGTTTGGGTTAGGGGTAAGGTACTCGCTTCACAATGTTGACGTCCCTAGTTCGAGACTTTTCGAGTCCAATTTTTTTTTCATCGCAATTTCGTCGTACGACTTTCCCTGGTTTTACATATTTTTAATCTGTTTACCCGGGATGCATTTTAACTATTTTACGTACTAATTACGTAATTTTAGCAAATTACGTAATTATTACGTAAAATAGTTAATTACGTTATTTACCTAAATCACGTAATTAGTACGTGGCGGAATTACTTCCGCACGCCCTGTCGTTTTTTGTGTATGAAATTAACGGAAGAGCATAAAGTGTGATCGTGATTTTGAATTTCCGTATCTTTGGCTACGCAGTCCCGACGCACGTACAACACTTGTTCTAATTCGCCTGGTGCCGTGATTTTCCAGCGCTGTGCTTTTATGGAAAAACTAATCGCAAGAGAAAAAAAGAATTTAGGTTTTGTAATCATATAATTGTAAGTATCTACCGAAATGTTCGGGTGATCGGGCGAAATATTCGGGTGGGAGAGAGTTTCGAATCAAGGACGTCGCTTGGAAATTGATAAAAAGCCAGAGGTAACAATTAATTTTGAAGAATTAATGTATTGCACCTTTTCAGGAGCATGTTAGAATCACCCGAACATTTCGGTAGATACTTACAATTGTATGATTACAAAACCTTAATTCTTTTTTTCTCTTGCGATTAGTTTTTCCAAAAAAGCACAGCGCTGGAAAATCACGGCACCAGGCGAATTAGAACATGTGTTGTACGTGCGTCGGGACTGCGTAGCCAAAGATACGGAAATTCAAAATCACGATCACACTTTATGCTCTTCCGTTAATTTCATACACAAAAAACGACAGGGCGTGCGGAAGTAATTCCGCCACGTACTAATTACGTGATTTAGGTAAATAACGTGATTTAGGTAAATAACGTAATTAACTATTTAATGTACTAATTACGTAATTTTAGCAAATTACGTAATTATTACGTAAAATAGTTAAAAATGCATCCCGGGTAAACAGATTAAAAATATGTAAAACCAGGGAAAGTCGTACGACGAAATTGCGATGAAAAAAAAATTGGACTCGAAAAGTCTCGAACTAGGGACGTCAACATTGTGAAGCGAGTACCTTACCCCTAACCCAAACTGCACTGATTAAACATGGCTAATTATTGCCTTTATATTTGCAATCAAATATTTCAAACTCGTTTTTTGACGAAGTTTCTGGATATATAACCCTATATGGGGGGTGATTCGTAAATAACTCATCAAGGACTACCTGCCTGGCAAATTTCGTCAAAATCCTAGACCCGGAACTCGGACACTCCCCTTGTGAGAGAAGCTTTTTACAATGGGGTCGTTTACCATATTTTTTTTATTGCCGAATCTGATAGAGTTTGTAAAATAAAAGGACCCGTATTTTTCCGTTTTCTGATCCGACAATTATTTCCCGAGTTATAAGCGGCGAAAAACTGATGTTTTTAACCCTTTCGGAAAAGTGGGTGTGGTACAACCTCTGACGTATATCTACTTCGTCCAATCACAACTGAGCCCGCGAAGCTACTTCGCCTTATCGCAAAGGGGGGGACATAGCTGACTCGGCCAATGGGAGCGATTTCGACAGCATCTGTGCGAGCAGACCTTCCGAGAACCCCCCTCCACTCCCTTCCCTTCCCATAAGAGCAGTCAAGGACGGGAGGAAAATGACGTCAATGTTATCACAGCAGCTTTTTCGGTGGGCGTCACCTTTTGCTTATTTTAATTTTTGATTTATGAGTGAATGGTTGTGGTTAGAAGATTAATTTTTTCACTAAAATTCGTTTTTCGTTTCCATCTAACGATTTCGTGTACAAAATTGCGATTTCGGTTCCGAGTGAACGCCCCCATTCACGAACCGTTCGTGAGCCGATCATTAAGAGAGCGAAACGGATCTCAAATGTGAGAACCCCCACATACTCCCTCGCCATCCAACCGGCACACAAATGTTCTCCAGCCTTCCGGAATTACACACCTCAAAGACTCCCTCATTCACATCCCTCCTCTTCTGTCAAATACCCTAATTCTGGAAAAACTCTATGAAGTTCGCTTCGCATTGAAGCGTGTTACTATATATCTTCTTCCTGTTTTGAAAATCATCTTAGCGCCGCTGACATAAATCCTATTCATTTTCTCACTACTTCTAAAACATGCCTTGCAGATTTACCAAGTTTTGTCCAGAACGCTAGCTACTGGTCTGATCGCAAAAGAGGGGTAGTGAAACTAAAATATGAAATGAGGGATTGCCGTATCCATTAGACTAAACTGAGAAATACACGAGTAATTTAGTGGAAAATCCCTTTTCTAAATAAAACATGGGTGACTTGAGCCAATGTTCTGGAGGACCCTTTCTAAGTGAATTTAGGTCCGAAACTACATGGATTGAATAATAAAATTGTATCTGTATAAAAACCAAATATGTAGCTGTGATTTAATCTACCCCCTGCTGTGAAGAAGAGAGGATGAGAAAAGGAGTGAGACAAGGCTGTCCAATGTCTCCCGTAATGTTTAATGTTTACAGCGAAAGTACCGTCAATGAAATCAAACAGAAGTCTTCTTCGGTGAATATTCGTGGAGAAAAAATTAGGATGCTGAGATTCGCTGATGACATAGCACTCATAGCAGAGACAGAGGAGGATCTGAAGAAGATGCTAGCAACCACTGAAAGGACAATGGCCGTATATCAGCCGAAGATCAATAAAAAGAAGACTAGATATTGGTGTGCAGCAAGAGAGACGAGGCCAATAAACTAGGAAAACAAAAACTGGAAGAGTTCTGTCACCTGGGAAGCCAAGTAACCAACGATGGACGAAGCAAGTAAGAAATAGTCAGAAGAATAGCCCAACTGAAAGGGAATTCTATCAAAGGAAGAATCTACTTACAGCTGGAAATACAAGCTTGGAAGTAAGGAAGCAATTCATCAAAACGTATGTCTGGAGCATGTTTCTTTACGGCAGTGAGGCATGGACAATGATAGCAGCGGAGAAGAAAAAGGTGGAAGCATTCGAAATGTGGTGCTTCAGAAGAGTGCTGAAGATTAAATGGATCGATCGAGTAAGTATGGATAAGTAAGGAGTAAGTGAAGAAGTTCTAAGAATAGTGGGAGAAAAGAGAAGTCTGCTGAAAACTATAAAAAGAAGACGGGACAACTTAATCGGCCACATCTTAAGACACGATGGCCTGGTGAAGACAATCGTCGAGGGAAAAGTGAACGGGAAGAATGGAAAAGGCAGGCCTCGTATGAGTTACATGGAACAGGTTGTGAAGGACGTGAAAGAGAGGAACTACGACAATATGAAGAGGTTGGCCGATAGAAGAATCGAGTGGAGGGCTGCGTCAAACCAATCCTAGGACTGTTGACCCATGATGATGATGACCATATAACCTGTTAATTATTCAGGCGTAAAAATACGCGCAATGAGTGATTGTCTGAGTGATTCTCTTTTCCTTTTTCACGAATATGAGTTTAACACGCTGAAAGCTATGACATATTTTTGAAATGGTTTTAAGCCAGACTTACTTGGGGCTGGCGACGATTTCATTGATCGCTTGGAGGATGTTGTCGGCTGTCAGGTTGTCGGTGTCGAGTCTCAGTCCCAGCTGCAGTTCCACCACCCTCTTCATGTTCATCGCCTGGTCTGCGAAGTGGGGGATGCCAATCAGGGGCACGCCCCGGCTGGACGCTTCCTGGAAGCTCAGCAGACCTCCGTGAGTGATGAACATCCTCACGTTCGGGTGAGCTGGAAAAAGAAAGACTATGGCTCAGAGCGCTGAGCCGCGGGCAAAGCAAGAGAAGCATTCGCTTCGAAGCCCCGTGACCTACATATTTTACCTTTTTCCCGTTGTCAGTACCCCCTGCCACATACCCTAGAGGTGGCTCTCAGAGTAGTCAGTGATATAGATGCCCATGCGCTAGTGTTAGGGTAATTATGTGTGCAGTTGAGATGCCGTCGGCATGAACACAACGTCCAACAATTTTAGTACGAGTGCCGTTCGTATACGTACCGGTCTCTCGTATTTCAAAGTTGGGTAATATTTTTGCCAATGGGGAACTTGCATGGGTCGGCGATTGCTATAAAAACTATTTTGAACAGGTAAAACGGAAATATTAGCTCGCAAAAATACCTAAATTATCTCCATTCATCATCAGAAGAAATAAAAAATTGACTTAAAAAATCAAGCAAAACTTCTCTCAGCCGACCACTGCGCGAAGACACCCGAGCTCTGCCGAGGCTAGGTGTGACGTCATCCGTGCCTAATCTGCCGTCTGAGTCGGGAAAAACACCAACGCATGCTGTAAACATTGTTTTGGTGGAGGATTTAGTCGCTCACCGTCACTTGTTCGTGTGCTGTTATTCTTGGGTAAGTTTTCCTATTGTTATTGTGCCACGATTATTACTTGGGATATTAAAAATGCACTTTCGGGATGATAAAATAGACTTTTTACCTCGAATATTTCAGGTAAAAAAATGGATGATTACGTTGCCGCTCGTTCGGACAATATTCCTGAAATTGATGCCATGACCCTCATGGCATTTGTTATGACAAATGATTGCTATACGTCGGCGGAAAAAAAGAAAACTTATTCTCCTGACCGGATGGGAGAAAACTCTCGTTATGAAAAATTTGTAAGGCGAAGCTGATGAACTTCGTAAGGACCAATGGAAAGTCTCGTACCTTAAAATGATGATGGCTACAGCTGTTTTGCTTCGGTAATTTTGCAAACAAACCTTTGGACAAGAAGTAATATAGCTCAATGAGGTTATGCGAGTGATTTTTTCGTTATTTGCTTTCGATAATACTTGTGTGCATTTAAAGCCAGGGGCATGAAGTTACCGTCGTTTGCCTCAAAATTTCGATTTTTATGAATACAACGAGAATAAATGAGAGATAATTACTTTGAATCCTTTGTTTATAATACTTATTAATGCGGAGAATGAAGGTTAGTTTATCAGAGCGAGGCACAAATCTAGAGGATTGGCCTTATCGGGAATGACTTACCCTTGATTTAATAGTCCGTATGAAGTTCGTTATAGGGAATGGACTTCCCAGCTTACGATTTATTTTCTTCAATGAAACTAAATAGTATACTGGTAATAATTAATTATGTTATAACAAGAAGAGTTGTCTTGTTTTCAAAACCAATAAGTACGAAGCACGTTTATCCACGTCATGCTGTTGGATGTCAGGTAAAAGGAAGTTGAAGCATTACTTATCTTATTACATATCTTTATTTTCGCCAGAAGTATCACTGAATTTTAAAAGTCATAACCCTTATGCTCACATTTACCTCTCTACCAACACTCACCGGTTTAAGTGCTGTGCTATGATGTAGTTATTATCATCGGACATTCAGCAAAATACATTGCAATAGTCTTTGTCAAGAAAAACAACACTAACATCAATATCAGAAGGAAATGTCAATATTTTTACCTTCAGTAAATTCATTTAGGAATTTAAAGTGCAATTTTAAAACATAAAACCTGATCTTGATCGTCCTTCTTTGCTGAATAAATACATTGGGGGCATTGGGGCATGATCCCATAATTCTATCCCATACATTAAATGGTAGTGGAATAAGGAAAAGTAGCACCTGCTATTCAAAACGCTCAACACAAATGAACCCGCTTATTGATTTAAAAATCATTACCGTCCGACACCCCAATCTATGGAAAGGCATTAGTATAAGCTAAACAGTGTTCTTTAATCATCACCATATCACATTCAATGCCAGCATAAAGTTTGTAAATGGCTATAATAATTCAAAGACCTGAATTTTTTCAAATGTACTTTGTAGCCCTTTAATTAAATACCTATGTGGGCCACAAACAACTTTTGTGGCAGAGTATAGTATAGCATTACCTGAATGTAATTCTCATGAACATCAACACTATAACTACACCACCGAAACATAAAACCATTCTCAAGTCTCGATTACATGCATATAAAAAGACACAATGACCCTGGGTCTTATACTTGCCTCATGTCATGCTAAAGAGATTATGATGAGCACTGCACTACGCCGCTACATAACGTTACAGATCGATGTAATTGTATTAAGATAAAAAAACTTCGGCACCAAATCAATAGCAAAATATATCTACATTGTAAAGGCATTGCTTTATTAACTTGAGAGCATCAGACCTAATACACACGTTCTCAAAGAAACACATCGCACAGTGAGTACATTTCAACTCAGCTGGCACGTAAAAGGATTCGGAAATTAAACTATCTTGACTCTAACTTGTAACTCGTATCGAGTAACAATACTATGTCACCTAATTTGCCAATAAAATTACTAAAACACCACTCAGGGCCGAAAAATTGCTTCTGACGATTCGCAGAGCAATGAATGTTTTGGAAGTAATCAACAAATCACTGTCGAGATGCGCACTTTCTCCACGGGAGAAAGAGATACGTCGGGCTCTTGAGTGGGACGCTTACACCTCACCTTTGATAGAAGTCTGGGTTAGTCAGTCACTTATTGACATTGTACATACGTTTCTTCTTGCGTTTGTAGGCAACCTAATAAATAGCTTATTAGGCACCTTGGTTGAGGTATTTTTACAGCCAGGTGTTAAACAATACTTATGCCTCGAACTCATCTCGCTGGCTAATTACAATGCTAGGGAGTTGGGTCGATGTATGGAGCGGGCACTGCAAAAGTAAGATGAACTTTCGAGATTTAAACTATCTTGCCTACATATTACTCATTATTGACGTGAAATATCAACTGTATATCATTAAGTGATTACCTACTCAATTAAAAATCAGAGGTGGGCTCACTTTTGGGTTGAATAGGCTCGCTTGAATCACCCGTGTTGGTGCGCTGTTAGCCCAGCTGCTTCGGGCGATTGTTCGGCACTGTTGACGTCATCGGGTATTCTTCAGCAGTGGCTTGGGGGGGAGGGAGTTTTCGGCGCGTTTTAAAATGTCGCTATATTTAACATTCAATATCTCGCGAAGGAAAACTCAGATTTACATGCAGTTTTCTTTGTTGAATCGAGAAAATAATTTTCTGTCCGCCTGTTAAATAAAAAAAAATCATGCAAGTTCCCCATTGTGTTTACGCCGGTGTAATTGCAATATTCAGTTGTTATTTATCATCACGACCTTCGTATGTGTTCTTTCAATAAACATTATTATTCAACTACATACCAACCTGGCAACAATACCTGTTATCTTGTTACTATAATAAGTTGTTATTTGATCTATGTTAAAACTAATACAGTACATTTATTTCCAAAAAGAACTATTACGTCTTTTAATTCAGACAGGGTGATGTCAACGGTTTCCGCTGCTTTTTCTACGACGGAAACAAATTGTTTTGTTTATCGGAGTGACTAGTGGTGATATCAAAATTTATATTTATTCCGTGGTCTAAGTTGAAAATTCAAATGTAAATAATAATAACTAATACTCTAAAACCTTTGATACTTAGCCCTGCAAATATTATAGAGCTTTATTTCCCTCTACACAAGCCATGCAGTGATAGAACGAAGATCATTCCTTCTGGAACTACATTCGTTTGCCGAAATCTCTGTTATCCGAGGTATCACTGTATGTGGATTTTTTAACGTATTGGTGTATAGAGGAGTGATTCCGAGAAATACATTAATTGGACTCGCGTGACAGTGACTATAAAGACGATTGTTGCGAAAACTCAGCTCCCATCGCCGCTGCGTGGTATGCTAGCGTGCGCATCCACTAATGCGTTTGTTACCCGAATCCAGTTTCGACAGCCGAGACCGGAAAACAGCGAACAATGTCTTCGTTAGCCGAAGGCATCACTGTATTGAAGTTGAGCCACATCCGCGCCAGCATCAGGGATGATTCCCATGCAGCAATGAACTAACTTATGCCCAGTTCACGTGGTGCGTTTTTCCTTGAGTGCTAGCTAGCTGGATTTCGTGCGTGCTACCAAACTGGCGACGAAGGCGGCCGCTAAGATGGCTTCGCTGATGGTTGTCGGTTCATACGTAGCAGGAGCTATCCTCCTTGCTCAATCTTCTTAATGCCGTTTTACACCACGGTCATTGAAACTGCGCAAGTTGATGTTGATTGCGACTGAGCAGTCGTCTGCGAAAGTCTGTGACGTAGGAAATTGCGAGGACGCTTGCTTGACAACTTTACACGGTGCAATCGTCGGTGCATTAAGTCAGTGACAGTATACCATTCAGTAGGGGTAACACCATCAATGCATCGCATAACGTCAAGATGTGTTAAGTAGCAATTGAACGTGAAAGATGCGATAAATTACCACCACTTTAAAATATGTTATAAGCCATAGTCTAAACATAATGGTGGAGACCCTAGTCCCGTATACTTAGCCCAAAATTTGCACCACGAACGAACGGATGTGGGCCAAGTTAACAGGTTCTTCCTTTACGCACGAAATTTAAGCTCCCGCGTGATTAATCGCCCAGCTCATCATTATTGCACTTTATTCTCTACCTAAGGAGTTGAGTGCAAACAAAAACGCCCAACTCAATCGTCAACAACCTAAATAATTGCTAGAATTCCCGTGACAGTTAGTTTCCGCTACATCTGCACCGTCTGGTGAGAGAAATAAACTTCTAACTTGAGCGAACGCATGTATCAGATTAGAACACGTTCTAATTTGCTCGCAAGATTTCGCGCAGTGGCGCTGCCTACTCGCAAGTCGTAGCTTTACACGGCGCAATATTATTTCTTGCGCAAGTGCTCGCAACAGCCTGCGCAGTGTCAATGACCGCGTAAAACGGCCTTTAGAGCCTCAGCACGAAGATATTTACTGTGATAGTTTCAATTACGAACTGCATATAAACAAGTTTCGTCTCTATATGCTTTGGTAAGCACCACAACTTGATCCCTATTCCATAGATTTGCACTCATTTCTAAACAAAATATCGATCATGAAATGATATTAAAAGCAGAAGCAGGCAGAACCTTTGTTGTGATCACGTGATGATGCAAAGCTGAACGATGATTGGCCGGAAACAATCAGCAAAACACGCAAGGAAAATAGCAACGGACCTAACCTCGAGATCAAGCAAGCTCTAGCCGTCAGGGCAGCCGGACAGCAGTCGGCGTTTCCAGCAAGCGAGCACCCATCAGCACTCCACAGCACAGAAATCCACCGGGTTAAAAACGCACCGTGTGAACCAGGCCTTATAGGGAAGTGTGGTTCGCCGTTGACAACTCGATGTTGCCCCGAGGTGTCGCGATCGAGTGTTCCTCACCGAGCACATCCTGCTGCGGCAGCCACTTCTCCGTCCTCACGTTCTTGCTCTGCCCCGGGATGGGCGTCGCTCCTTCCCACTTCCACAGGACCCTCTGTTTCACTTTGGAGAAAGCGGCGACGAACGCGTCCCTCGTCTCCGTGGAAAGCTCCGAGCTCTTCAAGACGGAGCCCAGGCTGAAATAAATCACTCCTTCCTTGCCGGCTCCGTCGAGGTAAGTCTTAAGGTCCTGGAAGATATATTGAGGCGACATTTTAAGCACTCACAATGCACACGGTGTGATGACAAAACCTTTCAATGTCAGCACACTGTCAGCTATTAGCTGTATCGAGCGACTATGCAGATAAAATCGTGTGTGAGCGGGACGGCGTGCGATGGAATTTATTTGTGTTTTCACTAACCGAGAACTAGTTCCATTTATTGGCTGCAGGTACCGGAAGGACATGCAATTTTCCTCTTACCAGACCTCGAGTTTTTAGTTGGGAAATACGAGAAGAGAATCTAGTGCTTTCTCGGCGTATGGACTGAATCGATATATCGATACATCGAGTCGTACAGCGAAACGCCGGCAAAGATCCTTAGAGCTCTACATCCTACAAGAGGACAGATTTGAAAAAGTGGATCGGATAGATATTAAATGGACTAAGAATGTTGGACTTCTTTTTAAACATTATTTTTGGTTGATTTGGTTTGTAAAAATAGTTTCAACCGCCGTTTGTAGTAGGTTTGGAGAAATCAGAAAAAATCGCGGTTTTGGTTGGTTGGTTGGTTATTCAGGGGAGGCGACCGACAGCTGAGGTCATTTGCGCCGTATAGGATAGGTGGGTAATTGTGGGTAATGGTAGGAGTTTTCAGGGGACGGAGGAAGGGTGGAGAGAAACCCGGCGTCGGCATTAACCTACTCTTAACGAAAGGCGCCAAGGGGACCACGGTTTTACGTCCCATCCGACGGACGGAGTACTGAACTTGAAATGCCCTCCTCTAGGTACTCAAATGGGGACCGGTTTTCCACTGAAAAATCCGCCATTGCCTGGAATCGAACCCGGGCCCTCGGGATGGAAGGCCAATACTCTAGCCGCCACACCAACCCGATCCCGGAATCGCGGTTTTTTGGCATAGGCAACTGTTGTTTGTTACACTCACTATCTGAGGGTTAGCGATACTTATTACAACCACCATGGCGTTTGAAATAGATTTTCGGCGACAAATCTACTCCCGACATAGAAATTATTGAATATGTGCACCCTCAATATTAATTGAAGTCTGGCGGTAATTGCCAAACATCTCGCCATGCGAAGGTGATGCGTGCATAGGAGATAGCTTTGAGTTAGCGCGATTCTATGGCCGTCCTGAATGCAGTACATACCATGTATTTCAGTAGTGTGCATGCATTAAGGATCCGAAAATTGAAAGTCATGTCATTTTTTTATATTTTCAGCACTTATAGAAGTAAAGTTTTTCTATCTAATAAAGTAAAGATAATTACACCAACCCATACTTCTTTTTCCACAAATTGCATTTGAAATTACGTACGATTAACTTCAAGAATGGCCATCACATGGGAATATAACGTTTAAAAATACCATAGTGACATGTCATTTCTGCAAAAAAACTGATATTTTATGCGTAATTTCACAAGAAATAAAATGACACGAAAAAAAAGACATCAACCCACCGTTTTTTTCGCTAAATCCACCGATTTCTGCGCTTGTAGCAGACGAAATGCGTTAGTTGTCTTCAAGTGGCGCTGCGGTCGCTCTAGCCAAAATGTATGGCGTATGAATAATGTCATTACTAAAGAGATATTAAAGAATATTTCAAGAAATATTATAACATAACGTCTGATAGTAATATTCTGGTGTTATGCATTCGTAAATTCATTGAGTACATGAATTTATTTCTGTAAAGAAAATGATGAATTGACTCCATCGTCGAGCTGATTAAAATTATCATAAAAAATAAATCCTTCGACTTTACATCGTATTTCTTGTGATACTTATGACTTTCAATAGCTTAGGTAATTTTCTCTGTGAAGTAAGGTTCACTTAGCAGGCATATACTCGTACTTGAATTAATTAAATTCCTCAGACAACTTGACTCAAGCAGTCGCGAGCCTACCTCCTTAAATGGCAGAGTTCTCACCTGCGGCAGTTCCTTGGGCGGCTTGAGGTGCAGCCCGCCCACCTCGACGAGGCACGGGACTGTAGGGCGTGCTTGGTTGAGGGAGAAGTGGCTGTTCACGAGTGCCAGGCTGACGTGTTCCTGCAGCTGGGAGATGGACGGCGTGCCCTCCCCGAACACCGCCCTCATCTCCTCCTCCATCGTCGCCTGGATGTAGTACTTGTAGAAGGCCGAGAATCCCACGTGCATCAGGGTGTTCACCACCCTCTCCTTCAGGTCCATCCGGTCGCTGTACCCAACCAGGGGCTCGGCGTAGTAAGAAGGCAGCACGACGTTCCCGACCGCCTGGTACGTCCCTGGCATGGGGCCCGCTGGGGAGATGAGGACGATGGGAGCCTTGTAAAGGGGCCCGAAGGGGTAGTAGCACTCGTTGAAGAAGTTGCTGAGCAGGATGAGGTCGAACCTCTTCCGTCCTCCCTTCGGATTCACCAGCTCGTTCACTGTCTTGTCCTTCATCACGCCGCAGATCTCCACGGTCATTCCCTTCAGCTTCTTCAGCAGCGAGAGCGGTCCCAGGGCTCTGGTGTCGTTGAAGTGAAGGAGGTGTGCTACAAGGTGGTGCACGTCGATCTGGTGGTAGTTCGGTGGCGGCGAATCGATGGGTTGGGCGGTCACCGCCGTCAAGTGGTGCCCTCTTTGCACGAGCGCCCTGGTTATGGTGCTGTAAACGTTGTTGTGGCTCCTGCTGGCGAGTGGGAACAAGGCCAGGATGTTGGCCGCCTTCACGGTCCCACTACTAAGGAGTACTGACAGCAGGGCCAGGGCCAAGGTGCCTCTCCAAATCTTGAGATCCATTGCTGAAAGAGAACAATCTCTTAGAATCCATTCTACATCGGATGTGAGCCGTAATACTTAAACATTAGACTTAGACCTTAATCCTGTCGTAAGGATATACTTTCGACACAGAAGCCCTGTCCGAAACGTGTGCTTCTAGCGCTGAGCATACTACAACGCTTGCTTGCGAGTGGAGGGGGGTACCGTCGGAAACACCCGAAGTGTGTCCGAACGCGAAGCACTCTGGGGGAAGGATGCTACGAAGCCAAAGCACAGAAGCACGCTTCCATTGTTAAAGGCTTCGAAGCATTGTTGACGAGAATAACAAAAGATGGCGGAGCCGTTGGCTATTTATAAATGTGTGTAGCATCAATTTTTTAACTCAGTATGTTACGTTTGCGTAATTATGAATGTACATATTAATAATAAGAATATGTAAATTCTTAGATGTTGCCCTCTATCGTGTTTCACTATACCTAGTGTTTATTTTTGTGGCTACTACTGCTTAACGTCACTCCTAACCGTAGACTGTCCGAATTTGAAGTATTCTTTCCCAAGCATGCTTCATTGTGCGTCAGCAATACGTCATCACCAAGAATGCTTTGCCGAAGCATACTTGGTTTTCGGATGCGGCTAGATTCTCCAATGCAGACGTAAGCCGTGAAAAATCAGCTTTGATATTGAAGACATATAAGTGTCGAATTTATGTCTGCGTGACATAGCATTGCACATTCATTGTCTGTCATTTTTTAGAGAATCCCATCTCTTGCGTTTCACGTAAACACGGAAAATCAATGAAAACTGTTCCAGCACTTGTCGATAAAGAGCCACCTGTGGGCAGTTATTGAAGTTACAAATGGATCTATGCCTCTTGTGAACTTAAATTTCAGTCTCAAATGCTGTGACACTTACTTCAGTCTTAGGTTTTAGAGAATAGAGAAATTTCTGACTGTTTTGTAATGAGGGAATCAATGAATGAATGAATAGTTATTTGAATGTAGAGGGTTTTGGTGAAATTTTACAAGGTAACCAAGGACATGAAAAAGCTTGTTTGCCATTGTTGACATTGGGATAGTGAACATTTCGTTTGGAAGGATTAAACAACACGAATTAGTACCTATGTGTGAATTATAATATACTTAAGCGATCTGGAAATTTCATGAACGGCATCGAATACGTAAAGTACCTCTACAGTCTTGAAAATTAATTCTTACCTCCTTTTCACATTCGCTACAGATTTCCTTTGCGCCTTCGTCAGTCAATGGGGAACATGCACTATTTTTTATAACTCTTTGAATGTGAAGTTTATTAGCTGAAATGTGCTTGGCGAAAATTTTGCTGAAGAATTAAGTTGCGTTACAAAGATATCACTCTTTGAAAATTGTACTTTTTCGGCAGCTTAAAAACACGACGTCATCGCATGACGTCACGGCACGGCATCACTAAGGGCGTTCTTTATCTGTTTATGCGTGGAGGTAAGTTGTTAAATGAATACTTGGCGATAACGTATGTACTTATCTCATTTGTTTATTGCAATAAACGATTGTATTTCGATTTTTTATTTAGCATGGATGGTAACGAGCAAATCGTCCATTAATTATATAATGCCTGTTTAGTGTCCAAGAATTTCTACTACGTCTATGCAATCGCTGGTTTTTTTAATAAGAACGCCGCTATAAGGGAGTCAACCAAAGGAAATTGTCGGAATGTGCTTTTTTTAAGTATTTTTTCAGTCATCGTTTCTTTCCAGAACGGCTAAAAACCTCAAAACAATATATTCACTTCGTTTTCTTTTAAATATAAATGTCTATCTCCGTTGTAATATGGAACCTATACCGTGAAGTGAAGTCAGAAGGCATTTCAGGTCAAGTGACTTTCGTCGATTTTCGGGAACATTTTAAATTCATTTAATAATCTTTGTGGTGGGCGTAGAAAACTTTGGCTCATATATTTAAATTGGTGAGAAAATTTCGCATCGAGTATATCATTAATCTTCGAGAAACAAATTTCATGCATATTCCTCATTGTTCCGCGAGTCGCGTACATATGTTGATTGTGTCCACTAAAGAGAAAAAGTCGCCCTCTCACGTGACCCGTTCACGTTGATTGTGTCCCGGTCTTTGGGCGCTCCTTATAAAAGACTCCTGAACAGGGGAATGCAAAGATAAGGTTTGAAATGAGAGCCGATCGCCCATCGGCGAGAGCAACTCCATCGACCGTGGACGCTTGCTGCCAATCCGATTCCTTGAAGACTCGCTGCGTCGATGAAGTGGAAACGACGCACTGTGGGCTGAAATCGAAAAAATGTTCACAACATTCACATCGTCCCTATTTTTATAGTAAAAACGACGAAATCTTCTCAACTATTTTTGCTTACTCTTCTAAATATAAATATTACGATATTTTGCAATAAAAATGACCCGGGGCATTATTTTAACAAATTAGGCGGGACTGAAAAAACCAAAAATCGACTTGGCGTACTGCTACTGTATAGAGGGATTATTTTATTTTAATAAATGATTTTTAATGAAAAAGCAAGCATTTTCAAACGCATGTTCATTTTTTAAACAAATTATTACTCTTTAAATATATAAAATGATTTTTGTGACCAATATTATGTAATAATTGATTAACAGAAGGCATCAGGGTCAGCGTTTATACTGTCGTTACATACGCAAAAAATAACTTCAGATGTATTTTAAATCTTGAAGCAGATAATATAAGAAATAAAACAAAAAACAATATTTATTACAAGTTATTCTAACCGAAAAATTAATTCATCAACCCATTATAATTTTTCATTGGGTTCCAAATCATCACTGTCCTCATCCGAGGTTGGCTCCTCCATCACAAGGAAATCTCGTGTTCCTTTCGAAACTTTTCTTCTTAAATAAAAAAAAATAAAACTTCCAGATATTAGAGTAACCGAAGTTAGGCGGAGCCTTTGGAAATTATCCTCTGTTTCAGCCAAACGGGAAAATTTTCCCGTGTGGTGTACTCGGTCGGAAATCGGACCCTTTCATAACTAGGGTAGAGCTTGTGTCCACATTATTAGGCAGTCTTGCTAAGTCTTTTATATTGAAATTTTGTTTCAAATCATGCTACTAGATTGTTAGTATCTATAGCATTTAAGGGATTAATACATGTATCATGCACTACAGACTACTCTAAAATATTTCCCCTACCTATCCCTTTGCTATGCTGCCTAATCTGTTCTCTTATAGTGAGGGGGAAAAATGCCATTTTGAATATATCAGTACGACAACCTATCTCTCTAATCGTATTTATCTGGTCGAATATAGCATAATACGCTGGTTTTTTTAATATGTGCCTAACATCTTCAGTAAAGCTTTCCGACTGAAATTTCTCTAATAGATTCAATCTGTACTTAAACCTACGCTCTGATAATGATTCCTAATTATTTTATTAATTCTGAAATGCTAATCAACCTATCGTAACACCTTTTAACGAACCTAGCTGCTCTACGCTGTCTAGTTCTCTGATCAAACCTAATTCATTCGGATCCCATACACTGGCTGCATACTCAAGGTGGGGCCTAACTAGTGAAAAGTAACATCGCTCTTTTGTCTTCTCATCGCATTTCCCAAGTACTCTTTCTATAAATCCTAGCTTTCTCTTCGCTCGGCCGCATATTTCCAGGATGTGTCTTCCCCACGATAAATCTTCAGTGATTGTTACACCTATCTTATCAAATATCTTATGGTTTCAACGCTTTCGGTCTTCGTGTAATTAATTTTATAGGATCGCTCTATCGAATTATTCCTCCTCCACAAATTGATAGCTATACACTTTATCACTTCGCGAGTGCTGTGGGCCTCGCGAGAGTTAGGAGGAGGCATGTTTATGATGTAAATATAGTTGTAAGTAACCTGGCGCAGAGTTATAATAGTCATAGATATTTACACTCACTTATTGTCTTTATATGCAAGGAAAAGTCTATGTCAAGCTGCCAGGTTGCAAGACTACAACATTGGGGGCCTCATTCTAGTTCCGTCGGGGGCCTCAGAGGTCATAAATACGCCCCCGATTCAATGTGAATGAAAGGTATGCTAATAAATTTTTAATAGTTAGTGTTGTCCAATCTCAAGGATGTTGGGTGGCATTGGTGCTAATTGGGCAGCTTTGGAATTCAGAAAGACTCGTTCCAACATTTCTTATGAATGGTTTTGGCTCATGATTAATTTTTTTTTCAAGCCTGGCTTCAGTGTTAGTGACGGTTTTACCGTTTAACAAATGACGTTGAATCCATCTGCAGTTGTAAGTCACCTGTCTTCTTTATTGCAGTAATAGATGGCATTGAATAGCTTCTCAGCACTGACGAACTAAAGCTCATTGAACACACTTGAAAAAAAAAACGTCAATTCCTGTGAAATGCAAAACGCAACGTCGATGGCTAATTTGTAGCTGTATATTTAGAATTTCCACTTATGCGCACCGTAGCACTCGTATCTGCTCTGCATTCACCGTCCTTCACAAACAACTCTCTCAGGGTATCCATGATTTTCAATGAATAATTCGTTTTCTCTGTAAACATAGCAACTGTGTACCATCAGCTTCGAGTAGAAATCGCTTACTTTTATCACCGAGCATTCTATCGGCCTTTTCCACTGCTTATATCGTCCATGCAGTTATCTTTGGGAATTTTAAACGGAGGCAGTGACGAAAGATATTGTCTTTGACACGGGTCTTCATTGTATTTAACTTCTTCTCATCATCGCCGTTCTCTCAAAATATTCGAAAACTTGCCGCTACTTAAGTGATTTGGACTCGCTTGATGGTCATCTACATCTACATAATACCCTGCAAGCCACCATAAAGGTGTGTAGCAGGGGGTGGACTCTCACCAAACATGCACTACATATCATGCATTTAAAAGGATTAGTATTAATATATTAGTCTAGAGTGCAATATTTAAAAATATAAAAATAGCAAACTACGCATGCAAAAATGTGCTGTTAGTTGGGTTACCTTCAAGTCCTTTCACCAACATGCAACTACCTATGCATTGAATTCAATCACTAGTATTGGACATATTTACCGCTATTCATATCCCTAATTTTACGAGGAAAAAAGTACATTTTGAATCTATCAGTTCGGCAATCAATTTCTCTAATTTTATGATTATGGTCCAGTCTGCCATAGTAAAATATTTTTAAAAGTTCACAAAATATTTTTAACATCATCACTGAAAATATGGTCTTGGTATTCATTTAAGAGATTAAGTCTAAATATCAACCTTCTTCCGAACTTCGCTGCACACGTTCAAGTTCGTTATTTAGACCGATTTCGTAGGGATCCCATACAATGGCAGCATATTCCAAATGAGGTCTTACGAGGGAAAAGTAGCTGATTTCTCGTACATACATTATCATCACATTTACCCAGTACTCTTTTGATGAATCCCAGTTTATGATTAGCTTGACCCATTATTTCACGTATGTGTTTACCCCACGAAAGATTATGTGTCAGTCTTATTCCAAGATATTTAATGGATTCCACGTTTGTTATTTCATTATTACTTATTTTTTACGTGCTAGGAAGAGAACAATACTTTTTCCAAAAATTCCAAAAAAAATTGTGAAGAATAGTTTGCAGTTTCCCACTGATTCACCAGCGGAAGTCGCATCTCGCCTTTGTCTTGCGTTCCATTCACGTCAACAAATCCACTAAGCCATTATTCTCGGTATCCATGCGCTATTTAAACACATTTTCACTTGAAAACTGCTGACTGATAACTCCCCTACTCAGGATAATGGCCTCTGAATTTCTCGGAATTGGTTTGCTGCTACTCGGTCTCTCTCTTCCCTTTATTTCCATAATTCTCCCGTAGTTTACCCCAAGTACCAGTTAATCTGTGATTCATTTATCGTTCATTGCAAACATTTATAATATTAACGTTCACATCGTAGCGTGATTAAAATAATTTAGTTACCCTTCAAATCTTTGTGGCTTGTGGGCATTTAAAATTATGCGTATTCATGGTGGAACTTTCATGATCCCCAGTGGGGAAAGGGCGTTCAGAAGATATTCATGAACTATTTCAAAAGTAGTCCACAACTGAACTATCCTGGGCGTAGATCCACAGAGCGTTCATTGAATGTTCAAGTGGGAACTGTTCATTTGAGACTGTGCATAGTTCGTTCATTTCCATTCCACAAAGTGTTATTCCAAAATGGTCCCTTGTTGAACAGATAAACAACATCTTTAAACCAAGTATATTTGAATTTTCCAACGAAAATATTCGTTCTACATTCTTGGAACATACCATACGAGATTATTCCAAAAAGTGTTGCCTGCATGCGATAACGCATTCTGCAATGATTTAACCTATAGATTGTTACCGATGAACAATGAATTGTACACATATATGAAAAATTTGCATCCTTTTATGAAAGAGGTTGTACCTCGATTAGTATGGTATAGTATATACCATATATCATATATACCACTATAGTAGGTGCTAGAAATATCCTCACTTTACCACATAACAGCTCTTTCAGTTAGTCGCGAGAAGTCTGGTAAAAATGTGGACGTGAAATATCTGATGCATAATGAATTTAAAGGGATACCACATGAAAATCAATGACAATTTTCAGATTAAATGAAATTTGTTCAAACGTAGTTCAGATGAAAATCATTTCACTAGAACTATTTTTTAAATATTCCTTCATGGTTCAAATATTATTCATTTAATGGCAAAGGAAGGCCTCGAGTGAGATATATATGGAACAAGTGATGGAAAAGGATTTGAAAGAGAAGAAATACGTAAATATGAAGAGATTAGCCGACAGAAGAAGTCAGTGGAGAGCTGCGTCAAACCAATCTGAGGATTGATGGATAATTATGATCTCGAGCCATCTACCAAGTGGGATTTAAAGTAAAGATTACGTAACTTGACCGCGCGATTTGAATTCCGTAAATTTTGTTTGGTGCAGTAGTTAAACAGCAATGGTAATTTTATAGCAGCTCCGGCCAACTTGATTTTAGTGTATTGCAAACAATCATTCTTTAATGGTGAAATCGATATTCTTAGTGACACTGCTTACAGACCTATCTGATCTAGAGAGGTCGCTTGATGAAGTGAGTTGAGCGAGGGATCCCACAACTAAAATTCGCACGTTCGAGACCCTTCGGGGCATATTTTTCAACTGGATCCTTCAGAATTAACGGATTTTGTCAAGTTTTTTTAAACCATTATATTTGTTACGAGCGTTGGACTCAATTCACATTTTTTCTCATACCGCCGACCTCAAAAACCATACTCTTGCTGTGAAACCCTCGACGTTGAATATTCTTTGAAGAATCTATGAAGTATTCCAATGAATATTCTTTGCACTATCTACGAGTGCCATTTAAACGTTCGTTAAATGTCCTTCTTGAATGATCTTTGAACGTTTTAATTAGGGATGGGTCGGTTCCACTTTTTTTCGGTTCCGGTTCGGTTCTTAACTTCGGTTCTCGGTTCCGATTCTCGGTTCCGGTTCTTAATTTACCGCTTACTTTAAATTCTCAATGGTAAGATAAGGTAATCAATAATCATTTTCAGAGACTGAATTAGAATAATTCGCGACTTTGAAGCATCTAAGTACACTATTTCACCAGGTTTTAATGTGAAGCCTCCACTTTCGGAGTGTGAGTAGGTTTCAAATTGGTTTTCGCGCCAATTATTTCGGTACCGATTATTTTTGGCCTCGGTTCCAGTTCCGGTTCTAAGCTCAAGAACCGGTGGAACCGAGAACCGAAGAACCGGACCGACCCATCCCTAGTTTTAATAGTCTTTGCTGAACGTTCGTTGACCATCTTTTGGGCAATAAATTCCCCACTGGGGAATTAACATTCCTTTGGAGCAATTCCCTCGCGAAACCACGCTGACACACGGCAGCCTTGGACTCGCTTTGCATTTTTCAAATCGCCTAACACTGGTTTTGTTCCATTCCCGCTATTAATATGTCAACCTATCTTCGCTTCCGGCGTTTTTAATCTTTTCCACGGGGCGCAGCTGTTGTAGATCACACGCGAGGGTCAACGCAATCGGTCTTTTTATGATCTTGCAGATATCAGGCCGATTCTTTGCTTTTCTGGTGGTGAGCATTGAAAGAAGCATTTGCAATCGTCGCAATTGTGCGCAGTGCAAAGGTGTCCGTTGACGTTTACGTGGGATAATAATAAATTGAAACCTAATCTGATGTAAAACCTTTGTTTAGTTATTTACACGGTTCACGGTAAAGTTGATTTATTTAACTATAAATAAAACTTTTATTTCAATTTAAACGCAGTTTAATTATATTTAAATAACTGGCGAGATACCTCTAGGCCAATCAACTGGTATGTCGTTCGTCCTTCGTGACTTACTTCGTGACTAATCTTACAAAAAAGTCACGAAGCATCATTTTATATAGATCAAGTATGATCTTAACTAGTCTATTAAATGGATTAAAATAGGACACATTGCCAGATCGCAGGTAGAAATTTAGACAATCTCTTAAATAAATTCCAAGACAATATTTTTAGTGATGACATTAAATATATTTTGCGAACCCCAACTTACTGTGGTAGACTGCACCATAATCACAAAATAGGAGAAAGTGATTGCCGAACTGACAGATTCAAAATGTCCTTTTTTCCTCGTACAATTAGGTGCATGAATAGCGGTTTTATGGTTTACAATATGTCCAATGCGAGTGTAGCAATGGATAACATTGGTAGCTGCATGTTGGTATAAGGACTTGAAGCTAACCCAACTAACAGCATATTTTTGCATGCTTATTTTGCTATTTTTATCTTTTTAAATATTGCAGTTAAGACAAATATATTAATACTATTCCTATTTTATGCATGACATGTAGTGCATGACTGGTGAGAATATAACCCCTGCCACACACCTTTATTGTGGCTTGCAGGGTATTATGTAGATGTAGATATGATGGTGGGCGAACGGTACTGATTGAGTCCGAAAGAAAATTATAGCATGGAGAAACGTCTCAACACAGAATCATCGGAGAACTTCTACTGATTATTGATTTGTTGCTGAGTCGTTCTTAAGATAATCTTATAGCCTTCATTTTTAAGCGAAAGAGTTTTTAACGCGGATGATTTGACAGTTTTCTGTTCCAAAAAATAACCATCGGCGGCGCCACATTCCACCACTCCCCGTTACAGCCCGTTCTTACAGCCAGTCGACCGGTTTACTTCAAACACTCCTCCTCGTCGCCTACGCCTACAACGCCTTAGCTCCTAGTCTTTCCTTCCTTCTTCATCCTCCTTCCAATCGACTTGCAGCCTCATCTTGTCTCTCCGTTCTTCTTGGCACGCTGCCACGAAGCGCCGCTATCCATGCCGATCATATCGCTGCACCCTCTTCCTCGCATTCCTCCCCTCGTGAGTCTATGCCTTTCCAACACAATGGGTGTACACTTTGACTGTCCATATTTTAACCTCTTGTCATCTCTCTACTCCGCATATTTCTTCGCTCTATTCCTTTCCTTAAAGGCCTGGGTACACGATACAATTTCTTGTCTGAATGTCTGTCTCATTTCTTGACTAAATTTCTGTACAATCGTCGGTTCGAGAATCTGAATGGAGTGGTTACACGGTGAAAGATTTCGTACAATTTTTCATTCAATTTCATGGTACGCATTACACGATTGCTTTTGTTTTCTCAAAAGCGCAAAATTTAATATTTTAAATCGGGGTTTATTTATCGCCTACTTGGAAGCACAATATTAATCTCAAACTTTATTTTCAGTCGTCTGAAGTAGTTTTCCTTGGGGAAATCTTTTGGTGGGCGACGAAAACGACGTTTTCGGTTGTATAGTATACATGTGGCATTTGTTTTGTTCATGTGAGACTTTGTTTGTAACATTTATTTTGACGTCTACTTCGTTTGTATCTTATTAAATTTTAAATTAGCAGTTATAGTGAAAGTTACTTAATGGAATAAAACCATGGTTCCAGATAATCGCTGACCTTACGATTTTTTACAACTGTAGTAACCTATACCGGTCAGCGATATTTTCAACGAGAATTCCGCACAGCACGATTCATGGAATTATTCCCCTCGTCCGCGAAATCATCTACTTCAATCTCAAAGAAAAATTTCTGGAGGTGTATGCTACTCATAGATTAGCTTTAATGGAATGATATATTACGTTAAAAACCCTTTAACGACGATGCAAAAAGTCCTCGAGTACAACGATCACGTACTGAGTGGGATGATAATTACACTTAACTTTGACACCTTGTGGAACTTTGCAGTGCACTTGTGTGTATATTGGAGCGGAGGAAAGGAAGCGTACTACATAGTCTCCAGGCCATCGTTCGTCTCGGATACAATTATTTGGGCTATAAAGGGTGTCACTGCTTAAAGCTGCTTGTATTCGTAGATACCGAATGTAAATTAATTTCTACGTCAGTGACAGCGGAAGAATTATTGAGTTGGTGAAAAATGTTCCTGTTTGGGTTGTACAGGACGTGAATAATGACGATAACGAGAGAGTTGGGGCCAATGAAGGCAAGCATGGAAAATATATGTATTCCGAGGGAGTCATGCAGACGTTGCAGGAGTCAAACAGCAGAGCGAAATCCAAGCGTAGCAGAGGTCATGACAAAAGTAAATCACACAAATAGGCCTAAATCTAGCTAGTTACAGCAATATTAACTAATAAAATCAAAGCAGTCGCACGTAAACACACCGAATCGCGAAGGCAAAAATATAAAAACACAACTAGGAGCGTAGTTTTCCTTGCCTACCACCCAGATGTCTCTAAAACATCAAAAATTGTATGATTGTCTGAACGAAATTAGAACAGGTTCTATTTTATTTGAAGTCGCTTATAAAATCGTACAATTTGGACTGGTTAGACGATCCAATTTCGCATTCATTCTCGCATTCAGACACTCATACACGCGATTGTACAAGAAATTGTATCGTCTAACCAGGGATTTAGCGTAAAATGTTCGAGCTTTCCACTTTCAATTCCTGCCACACTATTATCCGTTTCAAATGTCTTGGGGGCTGATAGTTAGGCCTTAAATTTTTGGGGGTAACTGAGGAGAAAGTCTCTCGTCACGTGAATTTCTGAGATCGAACTCGGATGCAGTGTGGGCGTGGCCTAGCACGGAGAATGAAACAGAGTATGTGTACTACTTTTCATATTTAACTTCCTTAATGCTTACGAATGGAATTAAAAAGACTACTAATAGCAAAACCATTCTTTTGCAATTTTTCTTAATCACAATTACGTATTGAATTGCGTGAACAATATCGACAGAGAATTATGTTGGTGGAGACATTCCTGTTTTAAGCCCGCTTCTGCCGCTTCCGTTTCCGGGGGACAAAACATTCTTTTCTCGCATTCAGGTATGCTTTTGGCTCTCAAAATTCTAACTATGAAGAATCAACCTGTTTGTTCTTTAGGTCTATTCTTCCCCGCAATGGACCGCGGTGAAAGACATGATAAGAAATCCAAGAAAAAGAATGCATTGGTCACCGTATGCTATGTGTCTCGCCAAGATCGGGCAGAAACTGCTTCGTAGACGGTCGACACGACATCCATACGGTCTCTCTCAATAAGAGCCTGGAAGATTTATTGTATGGAGGAGTTAGAGACAGTGACCTGGGCAACGTGGAGCTCGACCCTCCCCTTTCGGAGTCAATAGCCCACCCCCCGGCGGCGAATACTATCGAATTGTCGTTTCCCTTGTCGTATGGGATCCTTACGAAATCGGTCTAAATAACGAACTTGAACGTGTGCAGCGAAGATCGGCAAGATTTGTAAAGGGACGATACGATAACTATATTAGCGTAACCAGTCTATTAAATGAATTAAAATGGGAATCATTGTCAGATCGAGGGATAAAATTTAGACTTAATCTCTTCCACAAATTCCAAGTCCATATTTTCAGTGATGATGTTCAAAATATTTTGCGAACCCCAACTTACTATGGCCGACTGGACCATAATCACAAAATTAGAGAAATATATTGCCGAACCGACAGATTCAAAATGTCCTTTTTTCCTCGTACAATTAGGGATATGAATAACGGTAAATATATCCAGTACGAGTGTAGCAATGGATAACATTGGTATTTGAATGTTGGCATAAGGACTTGAAGCTAACCCAACTAACAGCATGTTTTTGCATGTTTGTTTTGCTATTTTTATCTTTTTTTAACTAGTGAATTTAGAACGGTGTATAAATACTAATCCTTCTTTATGCATGATGCGTAGTGCATGTGTGGTGAGAATTCACCCCCTGCCACACACCTTTATGGTGGCTTGCAGGGTATTATGTAGATGTAGATGAACTGTAATAATAGCAGCCTTTCCCTCTTCAGCCTTCAACGACTTACATGCTTCATTCTCTTGCTTTGTTTCCTCCGGTAACTCGCTTCCATCTTCGGCCATGTCATGAATTAACCTACTGCAATTTCTTCGTTTGCCTTTAATCTCAAAATCGCATTCCTGTATTAGTTTTCCATCTGAACCATTCTGTCTCCAAGGTTCTGGCTACAATTTAAGAGAACATAATAGGCAGCATAGAAAAGGGATAGGTAGGTGAAATATTCTAGTCTGTAGTGCATGATGCATGTATTAACCCCTTAAATAGTATAGATACTAACAATCTAGATGTATAAGACCCTATAGTTGCTTGTTTGCATTGCGTTAGTGCACGCTTGGTGATCTTCACCCCCTGCCACACACCCTCGCGGTGGCTTGCAGGGTATCGTGTAGATGTAGATGCACGATTGATCGAGTATGAAGAACACTAACCTGAATCCTAATCAGCAACAGAAAGACACTATTAAGGAAACAGGACGAGGATCGTGGTTTCTATACGGGACCGACCCGAAGAAGTGGGTCCATTGATATATGAACATGGCGCGGTCTGACAATAGTGTAGTTTCGTTCCGCGGATGATGAAAATCAGGGCTTAATGACTGGTGCGGAAGCTAGGGTCTCTCATCTAAAGGGCCTGGGTTCGAATCCCAGCAGTAGCGAAACTCTCACAAGGATGCCGGTCTCCGGTTGAGTGTTATGTGCTGGGCGTCTAAGTAGTGCGTCCGTCGCAAGGGACGTTGAACCCTGAACCCCTCGGCGAGCTGCCCAATCCTGATGCTGTGCTTCTCTCCACTGTTCCCTGTACAATCACTGTTTCCACGAACCGAATATCCTTACAAGGCGAGAGCTCTGAGCGGCGTCATCCGACTGACAGCGACGGCATGTGATGCAGCGATGAAGTGGACGCGGACGAGAACGGTCAACGCTGGACCCCTCCTCGGTCCAATTCCGGGTCTCGGTGCAGTCAAGCGGGAAGTGACGTCGTCACGTGGAACGCACGGAAAACGTACATCTACATCTACACGATACCCTGCAAGTCACCGCGAGGGTGTGTGGCAGAGAGTGAAGATCACCCAGCATGCAGTACTAACATGCAAACAAGCAACTATAGGGACTCATGCAACTAGATTGTTGGTATCTATAGTACTTAAGGGGTTAATACATGCATCATGCACTAAAGCCTACTCTAAAATACTTCACCTACCTATCCCTTTGCTATGCTTTGCCTATTCTGTTCTCTTATAGCACGGGGGAAAATGCCATTTTGAACCTATCAGTACGACAATCTATCTCTCTAATCTTATTTATCTGGTCGAATCTAGCATAATATGCTGGTGTTTTAATATGTGCCTAACATCTTTAGTAAAGATATCCGATTGAAAATTCTCTAATAGATATAATCTGTACATTAACCTACGCTTTGATAATGACTCATACCCTAATTCTTGTATTAATTCTGAAACGCTACTCAACCTATCGTAACACCTTATAACGAACCTAGCTGCTCTACGCTGTCTAGTTCTCTGATCAAACCTAATTCATCCGGATCCCATACACTGGCTGCATACCCAAGGTGGGGCCTAACTAGGAAAAAGTGACATCGCTCTCTTTGTACCTGTCAAATTCCGTACCTTTGAATGGGGCCTCGTGAATGAGTTGCGGTGCTTTGAACTGCGACGCCTCAAACTTGGAAGTTCGCCCGGGGCGGAATCCTCTCTCTCTCTCGCCCTGTCCAATGAGCCTCCTTCCGAGTCTGGCTGCGAGGAAACGGGGAGTGAAAAGTCACGAGTTGTGTAAGCACAGCGCAGTCTCTGCTCCCCGCTCTGCCGTGTCCTTGACAGTCATTGAGCCTTTGCTCGAACAAACGCTGCGCCGCCGCTGTCTCGGGGGCACATCGCTAGATGGAGCCTCTGAGCCCATCAAGCCGTGATGAAATTATTACTAAAGAGCGTTTGTGTCCAAAAGCGCACTTCGGAGATAATGGCATGATGGACGTGCTTATCTTGTTCACTTTTTCAGCTGTCTGTGGCCACATCGTCGGGCCTCAATTTTCGTTCCCGAATGGATTGGAGCTGTGCGATGCCACGATATATCGTCGACGATACTCGATATGCACTTGATATCGGGAGTCAATATTTCTAAATGCGATATCACGAAATGTCGACATCCCGATATGTCGAGTTCCGATATGTCGATATCCCGATATGACGGTATCCCGATATGACGATATCCTGATCCCGGTGTTTTTTTTCTGTCACCCTTAACAATGTCTCCATTTAGCGCAATTTCTCCGTAATGGTTGATCGGATTGAAGTGCTATAAACGGTCTCTCCCTGATAAAATGTTACACTTCCTCAATCGTTAATTATATATTTTTAATTGCCTAAATTGTCATTGATATTAACTATAACTTTTTTATCATAAAATTTGGATGTGGGGAATGGAATGGCCATGGTGCGATTTCATCACTGAAAACTCTAATTCAAGAAGAAAAGTTCAAATTTGTTCATAAAATTGTTTATAAACCATAATTCGGAATTTAAAAAACTTTCCCCTTCTTCGACCAAGGAAAAATGGTTATATTTCAGCTCATATGGGCCTTATCAAAAAATTGAAGAGAACCTCTATTATCTACAATTATAAGCTCTTTCGCCTTATATTTTAAGTCTGCAGGAGTCTAAGGAGTTATTATAGTATAAGTCGATATCCGAAATCCCGATTAGTCGATATCCTTAATCCCGATATGTCGATATTTCGATATGTCCATATCACGATATTTCCTATTTATATCGCGATACCGATATATCGGCGAATTCGCGATATCAGGATGACATCGTCGTGCGATATCCACAACAGCATATCGCGCAGCCCTAATTGGAGGCTTTCGTGATGTTGGTAAGGAGGAGGAAAGGAATGGACATAGAGGGGAGGACGAAAGCAGTGTGTTTTCCGTGTTGTGATCGGGAAGTAATTTATGTGCAAAAATGGGGAGGTGGAGGGGATGGAATGTATGAATGAATGAATTAAATCCGTGGTAACTGAACCAAAAAGAATAAGTTAAAAGTGATCTTTCGGTACGCTAAAGATTAGGTATGACATCTGGAGGAAATCAATGCACACCCCTGACCTCAAAATGACGCTTTCGTGAGAGCTCCTTGCACTGCAATCCCAATGTCATGTGCTCATCAAACTGCCATGAACGTCCATTGGGCCACGAAGTGTATGAAGCGATGTGGTTTGCGCGGATAACTGCTCCACGCCTATTTCGAGTTCCTAATGATAATTCCTTTATTTATCTCACTTACATCTAAGTAATACCCTGCAAGCCACCATGTAGGTTTGTGGCAGAGGGTGGATTCTCACCAAAAATGCACTACATATCATGCATAAAAAAGTATTAGTATTTATATACTTTAAACATACATATTTGCATTGAAAACGAAGAAAATTCATTGAGAACGAAGACAAAGAAATACATATTGAGATTATTTACGAGTGTAGCCGTTATCGAATGGATATGCTTTGTTCATGCTGCGTCTATTCGATAGGGTGATCCTATAAAGTTAATGACACGAAGATCGAAAGCTTTGAAAACCATATAGTATTTAGGTGCATCAACCACCAAAGATTTATTTTGGGGAAGACACATACGGGAAATATTTGTTCAAGCAAAGATGAAGATAGGAACTTAAAAAGAGTACTTGGGAAATGTGATGAGAAGACAAAAGAGCGATGTAATTTTCACTAGTTAGGCCCCACCTTGAGTATGCCAGTGTATGGGATCCTAATGAATTAGGTTTGGTCAGAGAACTATAGACAGTGTGCAGCGTAGAGCAGCTAGGTTCGTTAAAAGGAGTTACGATAGGTTGAGTAGCGTTTCAGAATTAATACAAGAATTAGGGTGAGAATCATTATCAGAGTTTAAGTACAGATTAAATATATAAGGGAAATTTCCATCGGATAGCTTTACTAAAGATGTTAGGCACATATTAAAAACACCAGCGTATTATGCTAGATTCGACCAGATAAATAAGATTAGAGAGATAGATTGTCGTACCGATAGAATCAAAATGGCATTTTTCCCCCGTACTATAAGAGAACAGAATAGGCAGCATAGGAAAGGGATAGGTAGGGGAAATATTTTAGAGTAGTCTGTAGTGCATGGTGCATGTATTAACAACCAACACCTTAATTGCTATGTAGATACTAACAATCTAGTTGCATGAGACCCTATAGAAGCTTGTTTGCATGTCAATAGTGCGTGCATGCTTGGTGATATTCACCCCCTGCCACACACCCTCGCGGTGTCTTGCAGGGTATCTCGTAGGTGTAGATGTCTACGATCTTCGTTTCGGCCGAACAAGCATAAATTATCCGATGGAACTCCATGTCGTACCTATTCAGATATCGAATTCCTTGACTACGTCATTTTTAAGAAACTCGCAAAGATCGGAAGACCTCCACCAGTGAATTGTTGCAATCATGTGTCCGGGTTGTTGTCAATGGAAATGTGAGAGGTTGGGGTCTTCCCTTATCTTAGCGATGGTGTTACTAAAGGCCATGGACCGAAGCCAACTCCACTTGCATTTTGAGATTGCGATGTTAGTTAATGAGTAATAACAGTTTTTAACTTGGAGCTCCTTTGCTCAATATATTTTTCGATTTTATTGCCTTCTCATCTCCTCGTTCATTCCCGCCTCGTCGTCATGCTGTCGCACATGCATATTAAGGCGCGTTTACACGTAGCAGTTGACTCTATGACAGTCAACTGCTAACAACTATTAAGCCCCACTCGCATGTGTAAATAGCAACTGCGATGCGAGTTCAGGTCGACAGTGGGCACATGTCGAACACTATCGATCATAATTCGAGCTATTAGCAAAGTTGAAGCCCGTCTACTTTCCAGCGGAAATGCATCCAACACAATCGCAACAATCGCCAACGGAAAGCAATACGGAATTTGGATATAATAACAAGGATATCCCTCCCCAAAAGGGGAGATTATACTCTTTAAAGAACTGGAACCAAAGATAATCATCAATGGAATTTACTGCTTGAAGAATTTCATGAAAATTTAAGCATCAATCACTATTGAAATAAAACTATTTTTATTTGTTATGATGACGCCTAAATATCGGCTTTAAGCTGCATAGAAGTTGGTGTAGACGCATCATAGCAGTAGTGATACATCGCGCATCTCGCATCAACTGTCATTCATTGAAACTTGGTGTGATACATGGCAGTTAGAATTAAACTTGAAGAAATGTCTTGTAATGAATTTTTGGAAAAAGAATAGCTCTCCTCCTACCACTTACAAAATAAGTAATAATGAATTAACAAACGTGGAATCCATTAAATATCTTGGAATAAGACTGACAAATGATCTTTCCTGGGGTAAACACATTCGTGAAATAATGGGTCAAGCGAATCGTAAACTGGGATTCGTCAAAAGAGTACTGGGTAAATGTGACGATCATGTACGAGAAATCAGCTACTTTTCCCTTGTTAGACCTCATTTGGAATATGCTGCCAGTGTATGGGATCCCTACGAAATCGGCCTAAGTAATGAACTTGAACGTGTGCAGCGAAGATCGGCAAGATTTGTAAAGGGACGATACGATAATTATATTAGCGTAACCAGTCTATTAAATGAATTGAAATGGGAATCATTGTCAGATCGCAGGTTGAAATTTAGACTTAATCTGTTCCACAAATTCCAAGGGAATATTTTCAGTGATGATGTTAAAAATATTTTACGAACCCCAACTTACTGTGGCAGACTGGACCATAATCATAAAGTTAGAGAAATTGATTGACGAACTGACCGATTCAACATGTCTTTTTTCCTTCGCACAATTATAGATGCGAATAACGGTAAATATGTCCTATCGGAGAGTAGCAATGAATAGCATTGGTAGCTGCATGTTGGTATGAGTACTTAAAGCTAACCCTACTAACAGAATGTTTTTGCATGTTTTCTTTGCAATTTCTATCTTTTTTAAATAGTGTAGTTCTGACTACTATATTAATACTATTCCTTTTTTATGCATGATATGTAGTGCATGTTTGGTGAGCAATCACCCCCTGCCACACACCCTTGTGGTGGCTTGCAGGGTATTATGTAGATGTAGATGAACTGTCATAGCAGTCAACTGCTACGTGTAAACGCACGTTTAGGCGAATATTTATTTTTCCTCTAACTCACGCACTTCTTGAACCAATTGCGTCTACCGCCTTCGAATTCCTCACTTCGATTTCGTCTCCGTCCCTTTTCCCTTCTCCTGTTTGGCCCAAGAAAACAAAAAAAATTGTTTGCCACAAACCTTGGCCGGTGTTTTCTCTGCCTCTCTTGTCAGATGTTGGTCTTTTAACTCCTTTAGGGAGAGGTTTTTGATTGACGTTCTAACTTTCGCGCTTGCCATGGACCCCAAAAGTGGTCCCCAACAGTATTGCCCATCTATGCTCCATCGGCTGATTCGTCTTTCACCTTTCCGACGCGATGATTAATTTTGGCTTGATTTTGATACCGATTGTCTGTTTGCTTTCATTCCAACGGACTTATCTCCAGATAATCTATTTTCGTACATCACGTGATGCACTCAACTTGGACTTCATCACTTTTGGTTGACTAGCGCTGGTTTGCAAGTCAATCGTCAAGTTTTTATTCAGTCATAGTCAATCTTCGACTTTTGTAAAATATGTTTAATCCACGAATTACCAGCAATTTTTGTTTTCTCGCTTCCAGTGCCTCTCATTGCCTTAAGAAGTTGAACGTTGTATTATAAAAATGTTTCATTTCGGTATTAAAGATAACACAATTATAAGATAAGATCAATTATACACAGTCTGTACAAATACCAAGTTGCTGTGATTAAATCTGGACCCAGCTGTGAAGAGGCAAGAATAAGGAAAGGAGTGAGACAAGGCTGCGCACTGTCTCCCGTAATTTTTAATGTTTACATCGAGAGGGCCATAAATGAAGTGAAGGAGAAGTGTTCTGGAGTGAATATACACGAAGAAACAATCAGTATGCTACGATTCGCTGATGACATAGCACTCGTAGCAGAGACAGAGAAGGAGCTGATTAAGATGCTAACAACCATGGAAAGGACTATGGCCAGATATCAGATGAAGATAAATAAGATGAAGACTAAGATATTGGTGTTCAGCAAGAGAGAGGAGGCCAAAACCAATGCCAATCTAGAAAAACAAAAACTTGAAGAGGTTAAAGAGTTCTGTTATCTAGGAAGCCGAGTAACCAACGATGGACGAAGCAAGAAAGAAATAGTTAGTAGAATAGCCCAGGCAAAGAGGGCATTCTTTCAAAAGAAGAATCTACTTACAGCAGAAATACAAGCGTAGAAGTAAGGAAACAGTTCATCAGAACATACTTCTGGAGCATTTTTCTTTACGGCAGTGAATCATGGACGATGACAGCAGCGGAGAAGAAAAGGGTGGAAGCATTCAAAATAGGGTGCTATCCAAGAATGATGAAGATTAAATGGATCGACCGAGTAAGAAACGAGGAAGTCCTAAGAAGAGTAGGAGAAAAGAGAAGTCAGCTGACAACTCTAAAAAGAAGAAGGGAAAACTTAATCGGCCACATCTTGAGACACGATGGCCTGATGAAGACTATCGTCGAGGGAAAAGTGAACGGGAAGATTGGAAAAGTCAGGCCTTGTATGAGAACATGGAAAATTGATGAATTGCTTCCTTACTTCTACGCTTGTATTTCCTGCTGTAAGTAGATTTTTCTTTTGATAGAATGCCCTCTTTGCCTGGGCTATTCTACTAACTATTTCTTTCTTGCTTCGTCCATCGTTGGTTACTCGGCTTCCTAGGTAACAGAACTCTTTCACCTCTTCCAGGTTATGTTTTCCTAGTTTAACGCTAGTTTTGGCCTCTTCTTTCTCGCTGCACACCAATATCTTAGACTTCTTCTTATTGATCTTCAGATAATATTTGGCCATTGTCCTTTCCATGGTTGTTAGAGTCTTATTCTCTGTCTCTGCTACGAGTGCTATGTCATTATAAACACCATGCGCGTAAATTGAATTTACCTCACCGATTAATTTTTTTATATAAGTTAACATAAAAACGATTGTCTTTGTTATCAACTAATTAATCGCATTCCTTAAGACCCAGTTACACGATGCATTAACACGTACAAGGTAATGCGTGAACGCGAGAATGAACGCGAAATTTCACCGTGTGACCACACCAACATGCACGAATGCATGAACAGAAAATAGAACCTGTTCTCAAATTGGTTCATGCATTCGTGCAAGTTGCGCTCGTGTTTCAAAGGCTAACGTGCAAACGTACAATGGAACCATTCACGCAAATGCATGTGCATGAACTTGTACATGTTAATGCATCGTGCAACCAGGGCTTTAACGATTTTATGTCCGGATAACCTCCTGCCAAATGAGAGAGGTGAATAACCTTTCAAGTGAAGACATTACTGAGTTCTGAGTTTGAATACTTCTTTCGCGAAAATGTGATGAGTTGTCCTTCTCACCCAACTGTCCGATGGCGTCCGATGGGAGGCGGAGAAACCCGGAAACACCATTTTTCGCCCCGTAAGAGAGAGAGAGAGGCGAAGGCTGTTGGTCAGTCGCCTACCCTGACCCTAAACAGTGGTGTAAATACGGGGCCCGGAAGGTGAGGAGTAGGGCTCTGCAATACCACGATATATCGTCGACGATACTCGATATCGGGAGTCGATATTTCGAAACGCGATATCCGATATGTCGATATCCCGATGTGACGATGCCCCGATATGTCGATAACCCGATGTGTCAAATTCCCGATATGTCTATATCCGATTTGTCGATATCCCGATATGACGGTGTCCCGATATGACGATATCCTGATCCCGGTGTTTTTTTCTGTCACCCTTAATAATGTCTCTATTTAGCGCAATTTCTCGGTAATGGTTGATCGGATTGAAGTGCTATAAACGGTCTCTTCCTTGTAAAATGTTACACTTCCTCAATCGTTAATTGTATATTTTAAATTGTCTAATTTGTTATTGTTATTAACTATAACTTTTTTATCATAAAATTTGGATGTAGGGAATGGAATGGCCATGGTGCGATTTCATCACTGAAAACTCGAATTCAACAAGAAAATTCAAATTTGTTTATAAAATTATTGTTTTTAAACCATATTTCGGAATTTTGTAAAATTTTCACCGTTCTTCGACCAAGGAAACATGGTTACATTTCAGCTCATATGGGCCGTATCAAAAAATTGAAAAGAACCTCTATTATCTGAAATTATATGCTCTTCCGTCTTATTATATTAAAGTTATTATAATATAAGTCGATATCCCGATGTGTCGATATCCCGATATTTCCATATCACGACATTTCCTATTTATATCGCGAAACCGATATATATCGGCGAATCCGCGACATCAGAATGATATCGCCGTGCGATATTCAAAACAGCATATCGCACAGCCCTACTGAGGAGGGTTAGGGACCGGGTTGGTGTAATGGTTAGAGTATTAGCCTCTCACCGGGAGTTCTCAGGTTCGAACCCCGGCAGTGGAAGATACTTTTCATTGGTAATCCGCCCTTGAGTGTTTAGCAGAGAACACTCTAGTGCAGTACTCCGTCCGTCGGATGGGACGTTAAACCGTGGCTCCTTTTCGATAAAAGCAGGCCAATGCCGACGCCGGGTTTATCTCCACCCTATCTCGTCCTCCTATCCCGTCCATTCGTATCCTTGTACATGCTCTCCCGGTCTGAAGCGCCTATCTGGGGGCCGATTGTATAACTTTACGTTCGAACGTAAAGAGCCGTATTCCGTGGTGTTGTGGGCAATTCTTCGAAAACAATTGAAGGCGCGATTGTATAACTTTACGTTCGAACGTAAAGAGCCGTATTCCGTGGTGTTGTGGGCAATTCTTCGAAAACAATTGAAGGCGCGATTGTATAACTTTACGTTCGAACGTAAAGAGCCGTATTCCGTGGTGTTGTGGGCAATTCTTCGAAAACAATTGAAGGCGCGATTGTGTAACTTTACGTTCGAAGGTTTTTCGGCTCACGATCGAAGGAAACCCGTCGACTGCTAGGTACTTGACGTTACGGCCATTTTCAATCTTTAGAAGATTTGTTTTTGTTTGCTTTTTCTTGTGTAAGTGAAAAATTACCGTTGTGAAGATGGTTGTTTGAACTATTAGGGATTAAGAATGTAATTTAAAGTATCAAATTGCTTAAAAAGCAGTGTATAATGTGACAGAGTGAATTAATTAGAATAATTATAGCAACGTTGAGTGGGTCAATGTTTTCCATGTTATAGCAATGAATAGGGATATCAATGTGCCTTGTTATTCAATGAATAGCAATTAAAAACAAACTATCGGACTGTAACATATAATTTCAACCTTTAATTTCAGCATTGGCATCAACAGTTTCACTTGAGCAATGCCATGCACGAACGGTGAGTAGAGGAAACGCAGGTCAAAGGCCGGCATGGTCATGCACGGAGTCGGATGCCCTAGTAGCGATTTTCTGAGGGTCGTCTGACTCCCAAACCCCTGCTTCACACCAGGAATCAACCCCCCTCTCTCTCCCCCCCCCCCCATGCTCCACCTCTTCTCCACCTCTTCTCAATGCTAAAAATTATAAATTATTTTTGACGACTATTCTTATGGGACTCACAGAAGAGTGAGTTTCATTATATGGAACTACTCATAAGGACGTGCCGATACCAATGTATCATTTCACTAATAATATTCAGTTACTGTTTCCCGTAATTATTATATATTTTTTTATATTTTACATTAGCGTTTAGAATTTTGCTTATTGGACTGAAAAATAAAGTTGTACTGTCTTCACAAAAAGATAATGTTCATTTAATTACTACACTGTTTATCAATGTATACAAAGTATTACAAATATTAAAAGTAATAGAAGTTGTGATTCATTATAAAATCGTAAGTTAAAATACAAAATAAATCACATACAAAAATATAAGGTTAACAGGCTATCAGAAAAAGCTGCAGTTACGCTGCAGCTCTTTTGATATCCTGCTTTATTTTGTATTTTAACTTACGATTTTATAATGATTCACACGCTGCTTTTGATAAAATACGCTGGTATTTTATCAATACCAGCGTAACATAGTAGGTTACTCCATGAAGATACAATAAGAGAGATACGTCTAGATAAAGTACCCCGTATTCTGGCAGCGTATTCTAAATAAGGTTTAACAAGGGAAAAGTCGCTAATTTCTAGTACATGGTCGTCATATTTGCCCAGTACTCTTTTCACGAATCCCAGTTTAACGATTAGCTTGACCCATTATTTCACGTATGTGTATACCCCAGGAAAGATCATGTGTCAGTAATATTGCAAGATATTTAGCGGACTCCACGTTTGCTAATTTATTATTCATTATTTAATAAGTATTAGGGAGAGAAGTAGTCTTTTTCCAAAAATTCATTACAACACATTTTTTAAAATGTATTTACAACTGCCATGTATCACACCACTTCTCAATAGCTTATATTTCATCATGCAAAGATTCTTTATCGCTGGGCTAATAATATCTCTGTAGACCACTGCATCATCGGAAAATAGAATCTTACTTTTTACCTCCTTATTGATATCATTTATGTACAGATGGGAATTTAAAACGAAAAAGTTTACTGAAGATGTTAGGTATATATAAGAACTCCTGCGTACTATGCTAGATTTGACCAGATAAATAAGATTAAAGAGATGGCTTGCTATACCGATTTTTAAAATGTCATATTTCCCTCTTACCATCAGAAAACATAATAGGCGGCGTAGCATATTTATAGGCAGGTGATATACTGTTAGAGTAGCCTGTAGTGGTAGCTCTTCGTTTCATGGCTAGCATTGCCAATAGTTCGCACAAGAGGACACTTAACAAAAAACATAGATACACGAAAAAAGGAGACACTCACAAAGTAGACTGGGAGACGTTTCGACGCTCATGGCGCCATTCTCGATCCGTAGAGAGTGATGTTCTCCGGGTAGAGTGAGGGGGTGGAAGGGAAAAAGGAGGGGGAAGAGGGGGAAGGGAGGAAAAGGTGACCAATGGGGGCTCTCAATGTTGGAGATTGAGACCTGGATATTCCCATGCCTTAGAAACGAAACTGTGGGCGGATTCTCTGGTTCTCACCTCTATACTGCCGGCAGATTCAGGGAGGACATTCCTCTCCTAATATCATTATTACTGCGTCCATCTCCATTTAAGATATATACCTTCTAGACTTCATTTTAAATGTGGTCCATATATATGTCCACACTTAGAAACATCCAGTATTAAATACATTGGCCTCGCCGTGATGGCCCGCGCCGAGGTGGCCGCGCCGAGTTGTACTAGACCCTCCACACCCACATCCCACTTGACTCCGTACCTTGCCACTCAAACAGCTGCTCTAACAACGCCTTCACCTCTACGCATGCCGAGCGCATCGCACCCTCTGATTGCCGTGCCAACCGAGAAGGTCTCTTCCCCAAGACCCCTTGACTAGTAGTGTCCCTAAATCAGGCTCAACAATGCCGCTGTCGGACTCTTTAAATAGCCAGTGAGGAACGCCCGACTGACAACCAAGGTGAGTGAGTCCCAGTGTTTCTCTCTCATTCACCAATATTCCTCCGTTGACACCAGACGCGAAACGCCCCCCTCACACCCACACCTTACCCTAGGATTGCGCTCAAATTTATTTACTTACACAAGTGTTTCAACGTCGGCTTAGTCGGCAACACCTTCAAGTGTTTCAACGTCGGCCTTAACCTCGTGGACGGTGGCGCCATGCGCACGACTTCGGCTGCTTTGTGACATTGATATGTCTCGCAGTCCGTGAACATCTTTTTCCTTTAGAGCTCTAAAATATATCCACGGGGTAAGAGGACGCCTGGGTAGCTCAACTGGTAGAGCACCTGTCCGGAAATCAGGGGGTCCGGGATCGAGTCCAGGTCAAGGCGAATGATTTTTTTTCTCTGTGGAATATTTGCTAGAATACATAAGTATTTGGATGAGTACATGAGTGAATGGGGTAGATACCTTAAGTTGATCTGGCCGCACGCTGCCTCACCGATAAATTCCACGCGTCCAGGCGTCGTCCCACCTATATACCCACCCGACGTCCGACGAATAGGACGCCGAGCGGGCATAGGGAGGTAGGACGGTCGGCGGGATTCTCGGCGGAGGCAACGTACCGCCAGGTCGCCTCGTGCGACGTATCCTTTATTAGAGAAATGTACATAAATTTCACATCGTATACATAAAATATGAGACCTTCCCTTTCTGTAGGGAGTGAAGTGCGGCTTGGTTATCTAGATAACAAATCACATGTACAAATGGAGGCAATATCTTAAACATGTGCGTCACAGCCATAAGGGCTGCGAGCGCCTCAGCTTCTACAATGGGCCTCTCTTGATTGAAACTCCACACTTCAGTCACATCTAGCTCGGGTGCCGTCCAGGCTACCTGGAATGGTGTGGCATCAGAATACACAGTAATACAAGCAACAAAATTTGAAAAACTTCTGGGCATATGCCACACTCTCTCATCCCACAATTCCTTAAGCCATTTCACTTTCCGTCGGGCGCTATCTTTAATCAGGAAATAAGGCAGCTTTCGGATGTAGACGCACCAACTGATGAATCCAACGGCTCGTGGAATGTCGACCTGTCTTAAACGGGGTAAAACAGACAAGATATAATGTACCCTTTGGAGCGAAGCTGCCGTGAGAGTGAGAGTCATGTTAATGTAAGGCGTTGAACCGGACGCAATTGGCTTTTTGCATAGTTAACACGTATCCCCAACACTGATACAAAGAAATCAATAACACTATTTACAAGTACAATATCAAAGTCAGGTAGTATGAGCAACCAGTCATCAAGATAACAAATCATGTTCAATTGGAACTTTCTATACACTTCGGCGGCCACTGCTCGCGCCCAGCGTTGCATTATAGCCGGTGCGAGCGCATGTCCCATTGGGAGACGGTTCCAGCCGTGATTTTCTACCGCTCATGGCCTAAAGTTTGCTTTTTGGAATGTGTGCCAATTTTAACCAAATTAAATATTGATTTCTCACCATCGATTGCAAAATCAGGAGTACTAAACGTAATCTCGTTTTTTATCCAAGGCAACACCAGATGCACGGTAAGGAGATATGTTTCCTTATTTGGAATCTCCACCGCCAAAATTGCATCCAAATTATCTACTTACCTAGATTACGCATTGTTATTTTCATTCCAGCTTTCTTTTAAGACTCGCCACTCCAGGCTCGTGAGAAACGAATGCGAATACAAGCAGCTGCTCGAGCGTTGCGTCTCGCAAACCTCACGAAAGGGCACGGAAGAAAGGGGACTTCGGCTTTTCGTGTCATTTGCGAACGTACTCGCCACTTCAGTCGAGGTGGTCAAATAGTCATCCCGAAAACTTCCCGTTCATCTGGTTCCTTCAGAGTTCTTGAGGCTATAGCGGTAGCCATGTGAGAATCGCCTTGGCGGTCGAATGTAAACAGCGGTATTCATCGAGTATTCCGATACTCTCTCTGGCTAATTCATTCGGGTGCTCACATAAAGCTGTATTCAAATAGGTATTCGAGTATTTGCTGAGGCGCTGAGGTAGTCCTCCTTTGCACTCATCCACCCGTCCACGTATTCATGCCCTCATTTGGGTACTAATGATTTGATTTGGGTACGCAAATGCCATCGAGTGAATGTATTCGTCACAATCCTACTCTGCCCCTATCCCAAGGATGGTATGCCCAACGCTCCAATCCACTCCTACCCATCCACTGCCATACCCCAAAACCTGACCACCGTAGCTAATACTATCCCGTGGTTATTACACGGGAATGCAACTCTTATGAAATTGCCAACCACCGTATCAACGCGGGCGTGGATAGGATGGTTGGCAGCTCCACTGCCCTCAGTAGGAGAATTCTGCCAGCATGAAAATGGCCGACCAATAGACCGACCCATCGGTCCACCGATTCCCACTTGGTTGTGGTGGTGATCCCGCTTCTCACCTCCTACCATTGCGGACTGCGCTCACTTTCGCATCTCACCCCACAGCCTCTTCCCACCCTTTACAACTCACCCCACTCTTCCACCTTACCCCAATGGAAACTGAGCTCATCCATGGGAAAGGAGAAATTCCGCCAGTCTACTTTCAAGGAGCTCAGAATTGGGTTATTCGGTTGCAAGGGATTAACCGACAGTTTTGAGTTTCCTCCCGTGCAGACTCGGCAGGGGGTCGGACATAGAGATGGGGAACTCGGTAAATTACCGTGGTATTTTTCGTAAATTACCAACACCCCTGAAAATTCCCGTAATAAACGGTAATTTTCAGAAAATTTCTTTTTCAGAAAGTTTCTTCCTCACGAAGAAACCATTGGGATGGGTGATATTATAAATTAAGTAGCTAAAACGATTTTGTTTACATTGTGTCCGTGATTAATTCAGAGTAAAATAACAAATGCACATTGCGCAGAGGTATGTCTTTGGAATGAAAATTTCTCATAGTGTGACAAAAGAGAGGCAAATTGCGTGTTGTTTGCCAACTTCGTTGTAACTATTTAAAATGAGGTATAATCGATAAACGTCGTGATATGTTTGATATTAGAGTCGGCATTTGTATCTCAATGCTATTTGATTTCATTTTGAGTCTGCTCATAAGGATTTGCAGCTCAAAATTTAAAATTACCGTAATTTACCACGGTAATTTACCTTAATTGATAATTACGGTAATTTACCCATCTCTAATCGGACATAAGACTCCAATGCAAGGCTAATTTTTGATTATAAGGATGCAGTTCACTTTCCACGGGAAATGGATGGCAACATTACTCTTTCCAGCTGTCATCCCAGGAAATGTTTTACTATCTCATCATCCGTCTCCTAGTTGAAGTGAGCCCTAATGGTTTGCTGGAAGAATTGGAAGAATGAGGGCGTCAAGGATTCAAGTATCATCCTCAGTCAACAATCCTAACTAATTGATTCGACGAATTCTCTCTGCTCGACACTCCAATCACCTAACCTCTTCACATTCTTCTCCCTTGCTTCTTCTGTACTTCCTCCATATATCTCATACAAGGCCTGCGTTTTCCATTCTTCCCGTTCACTTCCCCACAATGATTCGTCTTCATCGAGCCATCATGTCTCAAGATATGGCCAATCAAGTTCTGCCACCTTCTCTTGTAAGGTTTTCAAGAGACTTATATTTCCTCTCCCGCTCCTTAGGATTTCTTGATTATTTCCTTGGTCTATCCGTTTTATCTTAATTATTCTTCCATATGTAGCAATAACATTTCGAATGTTCCAGCCTTGACTTTGTGCTCCGGTTATTGTCAATTCCCACCTCACTACCATTAACAAGGGTGAAGCCTTATTCTTGCGAAGGTCCCTTACTGCTGCATTGAATTCTGATCTAAAGATCATCAAATCTCCCAAATCATCATTCTCCACTTCATTTCCTTCTTCGATAGCCTCGCACTAAGATTGCATGTATTGTATAATCGCTTTATTACACGTTTATTACATTATCATTGAAGGACTTTAATGCCATGAGTAAATTTTCAGATTCAGAGGGATCAACATTTCAGATAACCTATATTTTATGTGTTTTTTCAGTGCCAACTTCCTCCAGCCAGTTTTTCAATTCCAATATACTTGTTATTGGCTGTCTTTATGGAGAAGGCCCATGATTAGCAAATTCCTTTTCTCATTACATTTCCTGTTGCTTCTTCTCATGTGTAACCACTGGGAAAGAGAGACAGAGGCTTTACTGACATACGACGGAATGAAAAATTCACTAGACAGAATTTTCAAGGAGAGAGTGGTGTTAATATGATCATGTAATCGAGTACTTAAAATGAATTCCTTCAAGTGTGAAACAATCATATTAATGCCTATCATTGCCATTAAAATCTTGTGCTGTACCCAAACCAATCATAACCCATTATGTTTTAATGAAGTACAGTTCCCAGTCAAACGTCTTCGATTCATGCTGGGTAATTTGGTAAAAAAAGAGCATACACACTTATATTCCCTGTAAGTTGGCAAAAGAAAACTTAGCACAATGCAGTGTGTCACTAAAACCAGTGTGTCGTCATCAATTTTGATGGTATCATTGCCAACTAAGGCTGCAAAACTATATCTATCCAAATCAAAATAAATGCGGCAAAATAAATCCCTTTCCCTGCTGTTTACTCGGAACCAAAATCACAATTTTGTACACGAAATTGTTAGATGGAAAAAAAAAAATTTAGCGAACAAATTAATCTTCTAACCACAACCATTCATTCATAAATGAAAAATTAAAATAAACAAAAGGTGACGCCCACCGAAAAAGCTGCTGTGATAACATTGACGTCATTTTCCTCCCGTCCTTGACTGCTCTTATGGGAAGGGAAGGGAGTGGAGGGGGATTCTCGGAAGGTGTGCTCGCACAGATGCTGTCGCAACTGCTCCTATTGGCAGAGCCAGCTGTGTCCCCCCATTGCGATAAGGGAAAGTACCTTCGCGGACTCAGTTGTGATTGGTCGAAGTCGTTATACGTCAGAGGTGGCACCACGCTCACTTTTCCGAAAGGATTAAAAACATCAGTTCTTCACCGCTTATAACTCGAGAAATAAATGAAGGAACAAAAACGGAAAAATATGGGTCTTTTTATTTTACAAACTCTATCAGATTCTGCAATTAAAAAATATGGTAAACAACCCCATTACGGACCATTAACCTGTCTGTAGGTGTCAGGAGTCAGCATTTCTATCTCGGGTGGACAATTGAACATCTCGTCCGCCTAATATTCGCCTTACGGATGATTCTCTGGGGTGGATGTTCTGTACTCTAGAGGAAGATTGAAATGATTTAACCCTAAAATTTACTTGCGGAGTATCCAGCTTCATTACACACCTTCCCAAAAGTTACTAGAGATTCATTTGGACCAGGATTTGGTAAAATCTTGAGACGAGAGAGCTAAACCTGTTCCTTACAATTACTCATTTTTTCGAGAGCCAGTATATATTTTCAAAATCAATGAAAATTTTAAGCAATTTTATAACAAGGAACAGTATTATTTATATCTCTATAATGATAAAAAATCACTTAAAATTGCAGTCCTTGGTTACTTATGAACAGTAAGCATGCATCTCCAGGGAAAGTTAATTATAATATCCCATTTTCACAAAATTTTATTTTGTAGATGCACCATGTCCATTTTGAGCCAGTCATTGATTTACTTACAAGTTCTGATACAAATATGCAAACACCCAATGCCCCCAAAATATCCATAATATCCAACTATAATGTCCACACAATATCCAATTTTCATCCGCTAATCTTATATAGATATCCATACAATGTCTGAAGTTGCCGCCAAATGCCATCCATATAATATCCAACTAGGATACTAAATAAAAAGGGTTTCCCTTTCCCTGCTACATATTTTTCTCTAAAGGATATTTTAATATTACCCTCCGACTTGCTAGAAATCAGTAGAGCAGCACTTTGCAATTTTCCACACTTGTTTATTTCACCTCAAACAGTTCCGACGTACCTTTTGTCATTACTTAAAGACTACTGCATATAGCAGCCTCTAGATATTGATATGTAAGGAACGTCAAAACATGGTTGAGGTGAAATAAAACAATTGTGGAAAATTACAGTGCTGCTCTACTGTTTTATTGTAATGAATTTTATCAAAGATCACTCGTCTAACATTGATTTTTATACCTACATGTTGTTCGATCACAAACTTAAAAATGTATTTCACCATCATTGTAAAGTATTATACTAGTATATTTGCATCCTGATAACCAAAATTCAATATCCAAAAGGCACTCATACATTAGCATCCATATAATATTACATTTAGATGTAATGGGTTATCAAAAAAGCAGTAGTACATCAATATCCAAACAATTTCCACACAATATTACACTTTGATGTAATGCTTTTTGGATTTTGGTAACACTCTATGGATATTGTATAGATATCAATTGCTACTAGGGATGCAACAGATACATTCTTACAGGCTTGGACACAGCCACTCAAGTTCTACGGCTGTTCATCTGTCAACTCTGAGACTCCTCTGTTTACCTGCCAGGAATTTTGCTAACCAAAGTTGCTCCTACATGGGTGTGACAGAAAACCTCCCGAAGCTGCCAAAACACCTGTTCTGACTTCGTCTCTTGGCATCGCTTCTTGGCATTGAAGCGGAAATGCATCACGAATCCGATCTTTGATTCCATTCATATACGAAGCATATTAAAAATCTTGGCCACACGAAATCAAAGTTTTGGCGGATTTGAGGTCGATGTCGGAAGTTTCCTCACTGTGTGTGAAGAATCTTCATATCATCATTCCTCGGGTCTTGTGATAAGGATGCTGTCTTCACCTTGATCCTAAACTCTCCTGACGGATGCTCTGACTCTGATATGAGAATTGGTATCAGCAGTCGTTGTATAGGAAGACGTACCCGTAACCAGGTCGGCAACTGTAGGTGATGTGTTGGCCTGGCAACCTCGTAGCAGGCCCCAATTCCTCCCAGGGGGTGCACGAGATCAATTTCGGTACAAAACTAAGTAGGCCCTCACTAGCATGATTTCATACATGTGAGTCCTGACTCCGTGAGTTAATTACTAAAATTAATCTATAGAGATGAATGGGCCTAAGGTCAGTGGCGAAGGGGGGTTCGGGGATTTTGGAAATTTGGGATTTTTAAGACTCAAAAACGGTGGTTTTAGGCTAATCTTAGATAAAAAAGACACTACTATGCACATGTAGTAGGTCGTTTTATTAGTAAAGGTTTTATGGTGGTCATTATGGGCCTAGATTGAAATACCGGTAATATTAATAATAAAAACTTATGATGATGCTTTGTCTAGTTTTTAAAGTATGACTTAATGATAAGGAACACAAATAAAGTCAAATCACTTTTATGATTAGATAAGTTCATTTGTTTTTATTATTAAATTTTTTACGTTAAACAAGAGTCAGGAAGTTTAAATAGGAAAAAAAAATTCAAAATGTCATTAAGTACACGTAATTTAAATTTGACTGCTTGTTGATCTTTGAACTAGAGATACGAATCAATAAAAGGGGGAATTTTTAATGGGTGAAATAAAATAGTAAAATATATATATCCTTTATTCTTTTTGTTATATGGTTTTGTCTGTGTTGAGAGTTTTTATAATGTCCACGTGTACAGCCAAATAAATACAGAGGCTGCCGCTGCGCTATTGTGAGAATTCGTGATTATTTCTCCGGTTTTGCAAGTATCGCTTCCGATTGTAACATACCAAAAGCGTGTAAAATAGGCCCTAAGTTTAAAACTAATTTGTATGTTAATTAGTTATAGTAGGTATATTTAGCGGATAATATAAATAAATACTTTTGTACAAAGTGGTACCCTCCAAAAATTTCGATTATATCTAGTGTATGTTTCGACCCAATGGGGGAGGGGGGGCTATAGCCCCCTTAGCCCCCCCACCATAGATCCGCCACTGCCTCAGGTTAGGCAGTGTGATTTTACCTTAGATGTTGGAGCACCTACAGTCATAAACTACAGCTTTGGGTTGATGGGGAAGGGAAATTGAGATCAACAATTGATGAGATGCGTCTGAGCTGACGTCTGGCCAAAGTAGAACTTCCACTAGCTACCTGAACTATAACAACTATTGTGTTTTGCTTCATTAATTACACGTCTTCCCTGCCACAAAGTTACACACATGTAGATGTATTCATCATTGGATAAAGAGTATTTTGTATTACTTTACAAGTACATGAGGGAAATGTTGTTGAAATTTATATAGACCTTTCCTATCTGAAATAATTAGCCTGACCTCCCTTTTATGGCTTGTGTGTTGAAATGTCTTTGCAGGTAATATATATTAAGAGTATATTTTAAAGAGCTTTTCTAAAATACTTTTTTGGCATTCTATGAAAGTATTTCAAAGTAGAAATGAGGAAGAAATAGCATTCCACCAGTTTCCGTAGGTACTTCATTAGCCCTCTATGTGGATGATGTGTTTTCATTAACTATTGGAATTCATTTTACTTGAGTACGTAAGTCTTTGATATGGCAGATATGGCTTATGAGCAGTTAAGAATCCCACACACATCCCCATTGTCGGAATTTATTCCCAGGATGTCTTCGAGACTTTGGATGGACCCTGAATTTTTATCCAGAAGGTTTTTATTACAAAAGTTCTTGATGGCTTTAAATATTCATGGTATTATATATTTCAAAAGATCCATATGTAGTTTTACTTTAATTCGAAACTTCCTCATGAAACTTTTGACTGCCAATAGTAATAACCACCTTGCTTTATCTCTTGGAATGCAAAATGTTTTCGACAAACGAAGAAAATTCATTGCAAGGCAGATGGAATGTTAATTTTGGAAATTAAAGAAATGTTCACTACTAAAAATCATATACAAGCAATCATTGATATGGTAGCCATAGTTTATTGCCAAGATGTTTTAAGTTTGAATCCACTAGATCTCTCCTTGTAGTCATCCGCCTGGAAGTCCAGTGTCTTTCTGGACACCAAACCTTGCTGAGAATGTACAGGTGTCTCGAGAAAGCCAATTGACACCCTCGCGTACGAATTTCATGTACTGACTTATTATTCATCAGCTCTAACTTCACATATCAGAGTTCATTTTATTTTCGAAGACATGATTTTTTTAATGAAAATAATCACTCTGTTTTTTTTGCAGAAGGCACTTTCTTGCCTTGAGATTTCCACATTTTCTTGACAGTTTTTACGACAAGGAACCCCATTAGCATGGTGATAATGCTAGGTACCACGAAAGCCACAAAGATGACATCCAACATATAGATCTGGTACCAGGCGAGGTAGAAGGCAGCTGGTTTCAGATGCTTTGCCCCATTGTGTCTCAGGACGTATTCTATCCAATAGACCGCCCGCTCCAAGGGATCATCCTTCTGGTCGTTCACTATAGAGCTCAGCTTCTTCATATTATTGGAATAACTGTAAAAGGTACATAAAATTAATAAGAGTGAGCAAAAACATTTTGGTAGTTCAACGTGGGGAGGGTCGATGATGCTGGTGAGGTTCTCCACAGGGTCAGGGAAATGGCAAATGCCAACATTTCGACAGCTAACTCTGCCACCATTCTCAGGGCATTGAGTTCCCTGACCCAGTGGAGAACCAGCGAAGCCTTCACCAGCATTATACCCTGGGAAAACATCAGATCCTTCGTCAGGGCCAATGATGTTTAAGATGAATTCAGGAGGATAATTCAATCTGTGGCTGCAGGCAAGGATTATAAAATTATGTTTGAAAGAGAAGAAAGCAAATAATGGTTACTAATGCAGATAGAGGAAATTGATTTGGTTCATTCTGTGTCTATTCCATATTTGTTTGTTATTCATTCTGTACTGTACAAAATATAAAACACCTGGTGTGTCACTCATGTGTTCACACCCCAATCCCTTGCCAAATAAATCTCCTTTTTCACTCTGAGATCGAGGTTCAATCTATACCATATAGCATGTGATGTTAACCCTTTTTCTGCATCAATGGAGTGAACCAGAAAAGAGTCCAGAGGTTCCAGAAAAGAGTCCATTATCTGGGATAAAATTAAATTCCTTTCCGGCAACGTACTACTGAAATGTAACATCGAGCACAGACGTAGTTCACCTCAATTTCTGCAAATTTGACAGCGTACACAAATAATAGAGGCTAATTGAAAAGAAATAGAAGCTTTCCTGCATGTCATGTGCAAGAGACAAATTTTTGTAGGCCCGCGGAATAACCCCACGTATTGCGTTCAAAGGCTTCATAAATGTTTTTGCTGCCATCCTTGCATGTTTGAGAGAAAGGATTCCAAATACTCAAAATTTCTCAACAAATAAATTGGGTGTGGAGTTACACATGATGTCAATCAATACCACCCTGATTTGAAGCACATATAAGTGTAGATACAGATTCAAAAACACTTATGTCTCTGTACAATGTGACTAACACTGTTAATGCCTCAATATCTCAGGATCTTTTTCATTTCCTTGCCAAATCTGCTCTTCGTCTAAGCATGCATTGATTCAATCCTAGTTGAAATTCTGTGTATAGCTGAAAGAATTGCTTTTGCAACATGAGCTTTTATATTACATCTGTTGGTCTCACCATTTCATGAAATAGCTTTTGAGAGGGGAATAGAAAGGTGTTACTTTTAGCTTTAAATTGCTTATGATTGATTTGATCCTGTTTCTCTTTGGTCAGAGTGCTTGGAACTAGATAGAACTCAGTTAAAACTCGTGCATGCTTTGCGAGGTAAAAGTAAATAGATTGCCGCGGAGAGAAAAATCAACCCACTTGAATGGGATTCGAACCTGGATCCCTCCTAACAAGTGCTTCAAGCAGTTGAGCCACCCTTCTTCCCTCTGAGGGATTTCGGTTCGACTCCAGGTCACAGAGGTGGACTATTCTTTCTCTGTGGAAATCTTGCTCTGCTCTGTGCATATCAGTCATAGGTTTACTTACTCAGTCATAGGTTTTCATTGCTATTTCACAACCTTGGTATTCTGATAATAGTTTTTTAACATAATGAACAGAACTATACTCGGTCATTCCACATAAACTTATTCTTATATAAGGACCTGAGTTTCGACGTGGAATGACATCATCAGATGCATACAGAAAAGACAGAACAGCTTACAATCCAAAGTGGGGTGGGTTGTCGTTGGAAATAGAGGGGAGAGAGGATTGGATTGGTAAAGGTCTGTGCGAAGGGACTATGTGGAATTTATGTTGAATAACCAAGTATATTTCTGTTCATTTTGAGTTCAAAATTTCATGAAGTCACGCCTGAAACCATCGAGTTTTTAAACATTTTTATGAATGTGCTCTCTGCAATTTTAACAGATGAATGCAGATGTGAGAGGGACTATGCAAGTAAATATGGGATTGTAGCAGGCCAAGGAACATAAAAAAATATCATATTTAATCGTTAATTTAAAGGTTGATTTAATGGGTGAGGTGTGCTTCGTACCAAATGCTTGTTAAAATCACATGCTCAAAGAGTGGCACACGGGGAAAACTATTATTTTTCCCTTTGCCTCTCTCTGTGCCACACAATGTCCTGGCAACCATAATACATACTGCACTGCTTTGATGCCAGTTGACACTCTAATGAGAGACATTACCCTGAGTCGATCCTGGGACCCTTCTATCCATAATCGTATCATCCTCCCACTAAAATGCATCATAATTCCACTATTAAAATATGTGTACTTAAGCTAGCAAACATGGCAATTTAGTAATGCCCAAATTGTTTCAATGAATAATACGTACATAGGGTTCCCGAGCACTTCATTTATCGCATTGAGGATGTTGTTTGCGGTTATGTTTTTAGGATCCAGTTTCACTCCGGCTTGCAGTTGAAGGACCCTATTCATGTTCATGTCCTGGTCGCCCAAAAAGGGAATCCCGATCAGGGGCACACCCCTGCTGGTCGCTTCCTGGAAACTCAGGAGTCCTCCGTGGGTGATGAACAGTTTAACATTCGGGTGTGCTGCAAAGGAATGCATTTTAACATGAGGCTGGTAGATTTCAAAAGTGAGGGATTAACTCATAAGGTCACATGACACACATTTATAGTTGTTCTTATTTCTATGGAAACATTGCTTTTTTATTATTTCTCTTTTTCTTTGATGTGAATCTGAAACATTTGTTCGTGCTATGTGAATCATGCCACCAATTGTCTTGTGTTCTGGTCCATATTTATATAGTGAGCTACTTTGATGACGGATCATTTCTATAAATTTCTTTGATATGTTCTAATAAGAGTTAACAATGTTTTTAGTCACTGGCTGTTTCTGTACCAGCCTGTATTCCAAGTGGTTATATGGCATTCAATTAATGACACTTGATTTTTGGATTTTTATCCAAATTCTTCATGGTGATTGAATGGTAACTCATTAAAAAAGAGGACATTTTCTAATTGCATTTCCTATAATTTCTTACATGCACTGAGTATTACTTGTTCATGGTGACTAATTATCAATACAAGCACCAGCTCTTGCAAGTAGAATCATGGGTATTATCATTTGACTAAAAGCTGACAATAATTGTTTCCAATATTTTTTTCAACGGTAACTGTTTTATAAGTGGTGGATGTATGATGACAGTAACGAACTAGGATTCTAAATGTGAGATGGAATAGTTTTATATCAGGAATCAAGTCACATATTCATACATACATACAAGCATTATGCTAATGCATTAAACAACCACAATTGCACAGCTGCCAACCTTCTAGTTAGAAATGGCTATGCTAGACCCAGGAGTTCCAGGGGGGCAAACTTTGTAACAGGTTACCCATCTACTACAGTAACTTTGACATCTGTCAGCTTCTGTCTTATCAGTACCAGTTTGCAGTTTGTTAAGTAATCATTGACTTTGCATGATGAAAAAGTTGAAAACTCAAAATATAAAATTCATTCTGCCACCCTCTTTTGTTGTCACTTTAGATGGCCAACTCCTGAAGGCACCCAAAGTAACTGAAGGTTTTGAGTGGATTAATCTATAAATATGAATTCTCAATAACTCCTAAGTTTGCCCTGGATAACTGGACCATCTTCTCAATCTATCTTCCTAGCCTCACTCGATAAATCTCACTCCTCCTTTGTTCCTATATTTTGTTTGTGTGTTTAATATACGATAGTTGATTCAGTACCTACTTAAAGTGAAGATGCTCACCAAGGACATCCTGCTGTGGCAGCCATTTCTCCAGCCGTACGTTCTTCGATATTCCTGGAATGGGACTCTCTCCTTCCCACTTCCAAAGAACCCTTTGCTTAACTTTTGAGAATGCAGCAATCAGTTCATCCCTAGTCTCTGCGGGGAAATTAGAGCTCTTCAATATGGAACCAAGGCTGAAGTAAATTACTCCACCATCTTGGGCATCATCTAGAAATCTCTTGAGATCCTGAAAGAGTTTTCAGGAGAACATGTGTGAAAGAAATCATTGAATTCTTAATTTCATTGTGTGTGTGTTTGTGTGTGTGCATAATGTAACAAACACAGCCCCAGTGAAAAAATTGTATACAATTTGAACACATTGTACAGGGGCAGCCTGTACACAAATTTTGCACAATTTGTGCACAATGCGTACAAATTTTGTTGTGTACAAATTGTATACAATTTGTACGCAATGTACACAAAATGTATACATTATGTACATAATGTATACATTTTGTGTACAATCTTTATACAGAATGTACACATTGTATATGGGGTATACAATGTACACAACTGTATACACCCTATACAATGTGTCCAGAATGTATACACTGTATAGAGCCTGTATAACAATAGTATACAGTTTTTTCACTGGGGAGGACAGACATATAATAACACAAAAAGAATAAACACAAAAACAAGCTTACTTGAATATTTGGGGGCAATCTTAACTAATAAATCTTCTTCAGAAGAGTAGATTGAAGTGTGGCCTTTGGGACTGATTGGAAATTAGATGAAGGGGAGAGGAAAGGTTGAGTGGGGATGTTTCGGCTGCAACGTAATGCAGATGGTTACAGGTTTAAATTGAGGCCAGGTATGGGTTTACAATATAGTAAATGATTATATGCTGGCTCAAGAGTACGAAGATTGATTTCAGGTTAGGTAGGTGGAATGGAGGCAATTATTGTAATATGGGAGCAACTGTCAACCTTACTATTGTACTATTGGGAATAACTATACTATTGGGAACTGGAAGGTTGAAATTAAGGTCGTTGGTGGTTAAACAGTGATTGTTGACGGTTATGGTGAGGGGATTAGTGGGAAGACGTACTAAAAAAGTAGAACAATGTGTACAGGTGGGTTCGTAAATGATTGTTATTAGAAGTACAATTAGTATGGAAGCGAATAGTGTAGGTGGAAGGTGTGCTGGGGCTGGATAATTGGGAATCGTTTGTTAGGAGTAGACGAGATTTAGAGTGAGGGCTATTACGAGGATAAGTACAAGAGGGTGAGGGTAATGGTGAAGGGGGTTCCAATGTGCTTGTCTGGTTGAAAAGCATCTTTAGAGAGGGTGATCTATGGTATGTTATGGAAGGGGGTTTGGAAAAAAGACAGTAATTTTGCTGTTACCAAGAATGAGGTAGAGTTCAAAGAGGAATAACCTAAAATGGTGGATCCCAGGGAAAATAGGTATTAGTGGTGAGGTTAAGAGTGTTTAAATTGTTGTCTTTAGGGTGGGGTGTGATATCAGCAGTGGCTGTTAAAATCCTTCTGTTGAGGAGGTTTGATGATAATCACGGTGGGGAAGGGCGGTGAGTAGCTGGGATAGACACTGAGAGTGTGTGGCAGAGGGGTTACAACATTGGTGGCCACAAATAGATGGAGAGTAGGGTATAGACCTTTTGATGTGAGGAGGGTGACAACTATGGAAATAAAGGTATTGTTGTTCATTTGTAGGTTTCAAGTTGACAGATGTGATGACTTTTCCATTGGTTAGATTAATTTAGGCACTTAAAATGGTGATGGGGAAATAAGAAATGGTGTATGTGAAGAAAACAGAGAAAGAGGAGGTGAGGGCAATAGGGAAGGAGTTACAGGAATAGTGACCATGTGTATGAATTATAAGGAAACAAAGCCAGAGAAGTGATTTGAGGGCTTGTTGGTTGAGGATAACTCCTTCAAGGTGACCAATAAATAAGTTGGCATAGGAGCGTGTCATTTTCATGCCATAGATGTTCCTTCTATTTGTAAGTATAATTTGCCTCGGAATTTGAAGCAGTTTAGAGTGAGAACCAATATAGATAAAGAAATAAGGAAGTAAGTGGAGAGACTATGGGAAGTGGCAGAGCGGGATGGGAAGTGTCTCAGGAATTCAAGACCTTCGTGGAGGGGATAGAGGCGTACAAGATAGTAGCAAAAACGATGGATCGACTTAAGGGGAGAGGTGTGTTTTTTTGAATATCTAGAAAGTGGTAAGTGTCTTTAGTGAAAGATGGCATGGAAGAAACTAAAGGTTGGTGGTGATAATCGAAAAATGCAGAAATATGCTCGGTGGGGGAATTATAACTAGATATGATTGGTTTAAGGTAAAACTGAATTTGTATTTTCCACACTTATTTGAGAACCCCTCGTGGTTTTGACACTCTTCTGTCATTGTCAAGGGTATTCACAAGGAGAACACCCTTGGCAATGACACAAGAGCGTCGAAACCGGTAGGGTTTCTCAAATAAAAGTGTGGAAAATACACAGTTAAGTTTTTCTTACATTATGTCAATTTTTTATAAAGCCAATTATTCTATTTAATTTATAAGAAATGATCGGTATGCCTTTTATTTATAATAGATGTTGAAAGGCAGTTTGGGAGGTAGATGCTGATTGATGAGTTTCTAAAATAATACTTAGAAATAGTAATTAAATGAATCAAATCTGAATTTTCCTTCGAAATCCTATCCTATGGAATCGAGATCCCATGAAGAAAGGCTATCTTGATCTAATCAATAGGGATGAATAATTAATAATTGAGGAACACTTAAATTCTTACAGGCAATATGTCATCTCTGGCAAATAGGTGGAGGTATGTTTAAGAACACTGTAGTTTAGCTAGTAATGCTCTTCTACATGTTACACAGCATTGTGTTGATGATTCAGGGGTTCATGGAAATAGTTGCAAAAGCATCCCAGCCAGCACAAATAAACATTTTACCTTCAATTTATTTGAAATTTACGTAAATATGTCGTAAACTGTTTGTTTGTTTACAAGTTGCTCACGTAAACTTCTAAGATGCATCTCGTAAAAATCGCGGCCACATGTCCTCATCGTGGAGTAAGCAACACAGAAGCGGTTTACCAGAACGTCCGCCATAATGCATACGCATCAAATACTTTGTTTGCCATATATATTCCCTCACTACGTATTAAATGTGCAATTAAATCTAGTGTACCACGTTTAAAAATTTTCACGAATAAAAAAGGTAAAAAAATAAAATTACATATACGTCACTAGCATCGCTTTCACCCCTAGGTGGCTTAGGGAACCGAACCCGTGTCATTCGCTTCATATCTCGGCACGCTACCACCAGGCTAACTGCTTCGTTGATATCAGTGTTGTCAGATTGCTAGTTGTTGTGACGCGGTTCATGCATGAACTTCCCACATAGCAGGAATACGTCTCGGATACATCTCTGAGACATCTCGAATGTCACATGTGATGTCTCAGAGATGTTCTTGAGACCTACAGAGACATCTCTGAGACTTCTCCGAGATGTCACTATGTCCAAAAAAATGGTCTCTGAGATGTCTCATGAGACATCTCAGAGACTTTCCTGAGATGTCTCATGAGACATTCGAGATGTATCTGAGACACCTCTGAGATGTCCCAGAGACATGCTCCATGTATGAGATTTTACTCTTAGGTACGTCTCTGAGATGTCTCGAATATCTCGTGTAATGACCCAGAGACATTCGCCAACCTTTGGAGATGTATACATATCACATATATCATACATACTTCACAAGATATTCACAGATACTACTGTAACATTATTGAAGTTTATGGACACTTAACAGCATATTCAAATGTTTACATGGTAGTTATTTAATACCTCACAAACCACCTCACTTCTCTTGAGTGGTGCGTATTAAAAAAATCGACAAACTGGAATAAAGGGGAAATTATTCAAGGGAGGATGAATATAAATATGAACTTGAAATTGAAACACTCAAAATTTGACCATTTCAACTGAATCACTCATGTCAATTTTAGGTCAATTAGGCCAATAAATACTTTTAAAATGTTATACTGATTGTGAAATGAATACTACTAATAATACAATTATCACCAACCACATGACCGTCTCACGCCGTTCAATGTGAAATAATGCGTCAATTGGTGTTCCGTTGTTTCCCAGAATTCAACTCTAAAGTATGTGCTTCGAATTTCAAAAGCAGAAAAGGGTTGCATTTATCGGAAAATCTTTAACATGGCATTAGTATACTTTACAGCAATGTTTTAATACCAGGAAGGGGAGAATAATTATCATGGTGGAGTAAATATTTCTTAAGGTCGCTTTACAAGATAAAATTTCTTGTACAAATGCTTGTATAAACTGAATGAAATTGTATGTTTGTCTGAATGGAATTAGAACAGGTTATATTTTCCATTCAGACATTCGCACAAGCGTTCACAAAATTGGGAAATATTTGGAAAAAAAATTGTACTCTATATTTTCTTTTTGATCTACTTGTCAGAATGCTCCTATTCACTTGGTGAAAAATCCCCAAGTCTTGAACGGTTATCATTTGATAAAACTAGCATGACAGCAGCGTTAACTTTTACCATTATTATCTTCAGAATTGCTCCGAAAAATAGGTAAGGAAGGGGTTGACGCCGTTTAAATTATGTGAAGAATTATTTTCGAACGTCTCACGATTACCTCTCTGAGATGTCTATGAGACATTCGCGATGTTCGAGATATTCGAGACTACGGTGAGACGTCTCCGAGACATTCATTGCTATGTGGGTTGCGCCGGTTCATGAATGCGAAGTAAAGTTTCAATAGTTGATTATAACTATAATTCATTACATAACTGTAAGTTAAGACTATCGAAGGAACTGTAGTAATGATTTACGATCGAATTTGCTTTCCTAAATTGTCGAACACATGAATCCTTCGTTAATTGTGCTGGAGTGACAACACCCCTTAGAAAAATCTTTGAAGATTAAAAATTAATTTCTCTTCACCAATGGTTATGATTACTGGTGAGCACCAATTAACTACTTGTGAATGATGATTAATTACTAATATTTGCAGTGATTACCTACTTATTTCAAGGGAGCTCAGGGGTGGATTTTGGAACAAATATCAAACTGCTATCTCATATCGGTGATCAGCTTGAAACATATGTACTCCACATTAAATGAAAAAGATACTTGAAACTACTTCATGTATCTACATGTTAACTTTATGAGCCAAATATTTTCATTAAACATACGCGCAGAGTATAATCTATGACATAATGCTGTAAATTTACTAATTTCTTAATGGCCCACACTCGTAAGAATCACGTAAATTCGTTTACGTGTGCGGTTTAAAAACTGTTTACGAGATGCTTACATAAGCATTAAGCATTTACGTTTACGTTCATTCTCATAAAATGATTGCTTAGAATTTACGTAAACATGAAATAATACGGGGAGATTATGTTTACGTATACACACGCACATTAAGTTTACGAGGATTTTACGTAAACATGTTACCGTGTGCTGGCTGGGATCCCTGCCGGTTGCTGGTCGCGATGAAGGGGATGGAATCTCAAGGTCGAGGGTTGGTTTGAATTCTTGTGGGGTAGGTTTTGGATTGGGTAGAGATGGGTAAATTACCGCAATTTTCAATTGTGGTAAATTACGGTAATTTTCGAAAATTAACGTAATTTTCCGGTAATTTTAAGTTTTGAGCTGCAAATCCTTATCAGCGGACTCAAAATGAAATCAAATAGCATTGAGACACAAATTCGGACGCTTATATTCCAACATATCACGACGTTTATCTATTATAACTCATTAAAAAAACTATAACGAAGTTGGCAGCAACACGCAATTTGCCTCTCTTTTGTCACATTATGAGAAATTTTCCTTCCAAAAACATTACTCTGCGCAATGTGCATTTGTTATTTTGCTCTGAGTCAATCACGGACACAATGTAAACAAAATCGTTTCAGCTACTTAATTTATAATATCACCCATTCCAATGGTTTCTTCGTGAGGCAGTAATTGTCTGAAAAAGAACTTTCCTGAAAATTACGGTTTATTACGGTAATTTTCAGGGGTGTTGGTAATTTACGAAAATTACCGCGGTAATTTACCGAGTTGCACATCTCTAGGCATGGGTTCATGGGTGTTTTCAAGTCTGTTTCCGCACTAATAGGCGCTTCAGACCGGGAGGAAAGGTATGAGGATAGGAATGGATGGGGATAGGATAAGGTCTGATCTAGGCATGGGTGTGGCTGCTCTGTCTTCGTTTTACAGTTGTATAGCCTAATATAAAAGGCCATGTTGTTCGTGAGGGTTAATAAATAAATAAATAGGTGATTAAAGGATTGTTGAGGTTCAGTGTCAACAACCTCGGTGATGTTGTATCCCCCCCCAGTAATGCCCCGTTTCCACCACTAGCGTATGTACGCGTGTACCAACCAGCTATGCGTTCCCACAACACTCGTAAAATTCAGTGCTGCCCTCCATTGGCAACTGACTAAACAAGTTGCTGGTGTAAGTATTTTATCAATACATTCAGAACTCCAGCATATTCTTCATGTTTTTTTTCCGTTTTAAAAATTATAAGACACTCATTCTCACTTGTTCATCAATGTACAGCCGACCAGTTTTATAGAATATCGTGATTCGTCTTTCCTAGTTTCCGCCCCGCCGACAGCGCCTAACCAGTATAAAATGGCATGGTTTAGAACTACGAGTTAAGATGGTCCGTACGTGCGTTCCCACGGGTTTTCGTTGGTCACACGCGTATGTACGCGCGTACATACGCTAGTAGTGGATACGGGGTATGATCCTCACCTTGGGTAGTTCCTTGGGCGGCTTGATGTGCAGACCTCCGGCTTCTATCAGACCCGGAACAGTCGGGCGTGCTTGGTTGAGGGAGAAGTGGTTGTTCACGACAGCGAGGCTGACGTACTCCTCCAGCTCGGATATGGACGGGGTGTTCTCCCCGAACGCAGCCCTCATCTCCCTCTCCATCCCCGTCCGGAGGTAGAACTCGTTGAAGAGGAGGAGTGCGAAGTGCACCAAGGTGTTCAGCACCCTCTCTGCTAGCGTCATCCGATCGCTGCAAGCCAGCACCACCTCCGCGTGGTAGGATGGCAGAACTACGCTCCCCAACGCCCTGTGCGTAGTGGACAAGGCGGCGGTGGGCGAAATTAGGACTATCGGCGCGTCGTGCACTCGCGCCAAAGGGTAGAAGCACTCGGTGAAGAAGTTGGCCATCAGGATCAGGTCGAATCCGCCCTCCGCTTTCGCCAGCGCTGTCACTTCCTCCAGCCCCAACACTTCCCTGCAAGTGTCGAGGTTCATTGCCCGGTATTTCAGGAACAGGTCGACGATTCCCATTTTGGCGGTGACGTTGTACGCGTCCAAGTAGTGGCCCACTAGAGGGTATGTGTCGATCTGGCGATAGTTTGGTGGGGGCGAGTCGATTGGTTGGGACGTGACGACAGTGAAGTGGTGTCCCCTCTGAGCCAGCGCCTTCGTGATGGTGCTGTAGATGTTGTTGTGGCTCCTGCTGGCCAACGGGAACAAGGCCAGGATGTTGGCGGAACTACAGACCTCGGCCTGGAGGAACAGGCACAGGGCTACCAGGGCCCACGTACCACTGCGCTCCATTCCTCTTCAAGCGAAAGATGTTCGGAAATAAAATCTGAGCTCTCTATTTCTCCTTCAGCCTCCTGTCATCAGCACTTCCTTTCTGCTTCTTATAGAGAGATTTTATATGGTGGTATCTATGATAGGTGCTTGCCCTCTGTAGTCAACGTCAACGATACCCAATGGATAGCATGGAGTAACCTGTAACTTCCTCTTGAAGCTCAGTCCTCATTGGGCAACTAGGAGCACCTCAGCGAAATAATGACTTTCATACGCATGTAATATCACTCTCTAAGGAATCTGAAAGATCAATAAAAAGAAAACTAAGGTATTGGTATGCAGTAGGAGAAAGGGAGCCAGGACCAATGTTAAACTAGGAAAACAAAAAATCGAGGAGGTTGAAGAGTTCTGCTATCTGGGAAGCCGAGTAACCAGCGATGGACGAAGTAAAAGAGAAATGCCAGTAGAATTGCCAAGCGAAAAGGGCATTTTACCAGAAGAAGATTCTGCTTACAGCTGCAAATACAAGCGTGGAAGTGAGGAAACATTTCATTTGAACATATATCTGGAGCATTCTACTATATGGCAGCGAAGCATGGACAATAACAGCAGCAGAGAAGTCCAGGCTGGAAGCATTCGAAATGTGGTGCTACCGAAGAATGATGAAGATAAAATGGATCGACCGAGTAGGTAACGAGTAAGTCCTGAGAAGAAGAGGAGAAAAGAGAAGTCTACTGAAAACTCTAAAAAGAAGAAGGGACAACTTAATGGGACACATCTTGAGAAACGATGGCCTGATGAAGACAATCGTCGAGGGAAAAGTGAACGGGAAGAATGGAAAAGGCAGGCCTCGTATGAGTGACATAGAACAGGCCGTAAAGGACGTGAAAGAGAGGAACTACGTCAATATGAAGAGGTTGGCCGATAGAAGAATCGAGTGGAGGGCTGCGTCAAACCAATCCTACAATTGTTGACCCATGATGATGATGATGAAGGAATCTGAACGTCTCTTACCCAGTGTGTCCTGGGTGGGCAGATCCAAGGCTCTGGAAAAGGTTTCGGAGCTAATGGCAGCAGTGTTGAATCCGTCGCATTTTCTTCCTTGCAGTGTCGACGAGCGCGAGTGTCTTGAGTGAAGAAGAGGACGAAGCAATGAAGCGAGAACGGGATAAGGCGAAGGAGGGGAGCGGGGGGCCTTCGGGCCGCGCCTGACTCCTTCTCCTAACTAACATTGCGCCGTCTTAAGTGTGTGTGCGCTCTCCTGTGCGGAGAAATTGAGACGACCGCGCTCCACCGTTGATCAGTCCTCCTTCTTATCTCTCCCATTTTTAATTATCTTGTCCTTGGGAGTCTGAATCGGAGTGAGTCGTCGAGGTTCTTGCTGCGAATCGCTCCGTTTGGTGAGCGCGTTGTGTACTCGAAGAATAATCGAAGGCAATTTGTCTTCTAACTCGGGCATACATGATAATACAAAACTACCCAAATATACCTACTCTCCGCGCTGTTTTTCATTCCTTGGTACCGTTATTTAAAATATTATGCATTGAAAAATATCTCAACAATCCTTTGGCATAAAATAATTCTTGGAGAGAACTTACAATACTGAGCCCTAATAATCAACGTCAAAATGTTCAAATCTCGTTTGCATTTGGCGCATCTTATGCACAATAATTCCCATCAATGCATGCGTTCCGTACACTAATTTTGAGGATTCCGTAAGCAAACGGGACCATACGAGAAAATTTTCCAAACGGGAAAATTTTCTCGTATGGTCTGCTCGGTACCTTCTAATATCTTCATGCCGAGATCCCAAAGTCCTATACGGCCGTATATAAACTTCCTCTTTCGAAGGTTTGAGCGGCTGATAGTTAAAAGACTCAGGAATGTGTGAAAAGCAAAATATGTGGGTGCATAATGGTAAAAATTGGGTTTCCCAAAGATGAGAAGATATTCCCCTGTGGCCGCCCACTTCATGAGACAAGTTTCCGACTTTCTTGCGCACGCGTTGAACCTTGCAAATTTTACCATATTGTATGTTGTAGGACAGGCAATGTTTTCCTCTTTTGATTCATCATGCTCCATCAAGTGTCGCCTCAAACTACTTTTTACATGCTATTGTCTCGCACTCTTCTTTCGACTTCTTCGGTCGATCCGTTTTATCTTCATCATTCTTCGCTAGCACCACATTTCAAATGCTTCTAGCAGGCACGTAGCCAGAAATTTGCTTCGGGATGGGCTAAAAGTCTAGGAGTAGCGTAACATGAAAAAAATCAGCCTTGGCCATTCGGTGCCGACATGTAATAAATCTCTTCCTTAAATTTTCAGTGCTTGGTATTTAGTTCACACTGCTCATTCCTATGTCTTTTCACTGCTTAGGTTATTATGAAGCAGTTAATTTGATCGGCCTCAGAACAGAAGCTCAACACACACATACAAATCAGATTGAAAAGGAGAATTATAATTATTATTATGTTGTTACAAGTAGTAACTTCCTCCTCCGAGTCTCCGGCTAGCATCAGGTTTCGTTGCCGTCATAATTGCCGGGGACTCGAGAGGGGTCGTGCCTAGGGGTAGCCACGTCCGCCACCGGTGGATAGGTGGCTACCCGGCATTAGGGTCATGCGCACGAAGCAGGCGGAGAGACCCGAGAAGGACAGCCTTCTGCATTGCACTTGCAAGTGCATCCGCTCGCGCCCTGCACGCCGGAATGCACTTGAGATTTTCGGCCAGTGAGCTCTTGACACCACCAAGCACGCCCACGATGAGGACTACCAGTTTCACAGAGTAGCCTGCTTACATTTGCCGGGGTTCACACAGCAGATCTTGATATTTAGTCCTTTTTTCAATCACCTTCGCTGCCATGTTCATTTCGGCGGGTGCCGAAAGCTCGATCACGAACATGGCATGAGAGAGATTGTCGAGGAGAACGATGTCAGGCTTCGTCGCCTCCAACTTCCTGGAGGTGGAGAAGGATTAATTCCACCCAGATCTTACACTTATCGTTCTCCACGACGGACTCAATGTCTCCAGGGACGTAAGGCAGCACCGGATTCGCGTCTATACCGTAATGGTGTCTTAGATGGTAATATAGAACCCGCAGAGCTGAGTTGCAACGCTTTATATATGCGTTCTTCGCATAAAAGCTGCAGCCGGAGAGTAGATGACCAAAAGTCTCCGGCTGCCTTCGGCACCCTCTGCATCTCGTGTCCGTCACGTTTGCCCCAAAGATGAGGCGACGGTACACGAGGGTGTTGATGACACCATCTTGGCACGCGAGCACGAATCCCTCGGTTTCGGACTTCAGACCTGCGGAGCGCAGGAAGGCGAACGTGAGCTCCTTCGATAGCCCATGCGTTTCCCAGTTTCGATAGAAACTTCCATGCATGGGCTTCTCGGTATGCTTGCGGAGTAGGATCATTTGCTCAGCATTCTTTATTCCGAGCTTTAACACGTCCTCCTTCAGCGACAAGATTGATTTGTCGCACGCTTCTCAGCTAGAAGTAAGGTCCAAGTCCAAACCTAGGCCGTCTGCTGCCCTTTTTGCCGCCTGGAATAGGAATGCCCCTTTGCCAACACTCTCGTGTTTCTTTACGAGCAGCATAAGGAGGAACACTCGGAAAGCCGTATTAAGGACTACTCTGTTATGAAGGCACTCCAGGCTTATCAGCCCTCTACCACCTAGCCTTCTCGGGAGATACAATCTGGCGACGGAAGACTTCGGATGAAGACTACGGTACATGGTCATCATTTTGCTCGTTCCCCTGTCGAGGTTTTGCAGCTCGTTGACATTCCATTTGATGCAACCGAAGGTGTAGAGCAGTGTTGGAACCGCGAAGGTGTTAGTCGCAAGAACCTTGTTCTTGCCAGACAGGTCAGAGCTCCAGATTCGCCTGAGAGTCTGCCTGTATTTCGCTGTAAGCCTTTCCTTCAGTTGCCCTCACCTCCTGCAACCGGCGCTGGGGGACGCCAAGATATTCGTACGCTTCGTCATCATCAAAATGATGAATACCGTTTCCGTCAACGAGCTGCACGTCTTCCTGGGCTTCCGAAATCTTTCCTTTCGCCAGATGGTCGCGCAAATGTCCAATCCGAATTCCATCCCTATATCCTCACTGTATCTGCGTACGGTGTCCAACGCCAGGCGCAGGTCTTTCGCGCTTGAAGCATAAAGCTTCAGGCCATCCATATAGAAACAATTGGTGACCTTATGCTCCCTTGTTGACGGGACACCGCATATATATCCCCTACCTCGTCTCAACTGAACGGACAGTGGGAGGAGAGATAAACAGAACAGGAGGGGACTGAGGCTATCGCCTTGAAAAACGCCACGGTGGCATGTTACCAAATCCGTGTAGACGGTCTTCTTGCCAGATGGTATGGCGAAGCGCGTCTTCCACAGTGGTAACAGACGTTCGATGCAGGACACAACCGCTGGGTGGACTTTCATGTACCTCAGCATGGCTATAATCAGCTCATGAGATATGGTGTCAAAAGCCTTCTTATAATCCACCCAGCCCATTGATAGGTTACGCTTGTATTGACAAGCGTCCTGGCTCACACACCTATCAATGAGCAGGTTGTCCTTGCATCCCGCGATGCCTTTCTTGGAGCCCCTCTGCTCGTACACTTCCTCCCATACCGGTTGGACGTGGCGGAGGATAAGGTCGTTCAAGATGGAATTGAACGCCTTGTATACAGTGTTGAGACAGGTTATAGGGCGGTAATTCTTCGCATCGGACAAGTCTCCCATTTTCGGTATTAGGACCGTTCGGCCCTCAGTCAGCCAGGACGGAATTGGCTCCGTCCCTGACAGGAAGGATGTGAAGATTCTGGCAAGGTGTTTGTGCATGGAAGAGAACTTTTTCCCCCAGAAGTTATTCACTGCGTCCATTCCTGGAGCAGTGAAGTTCTTCTTGCCAGAGGAAGGCCTTCTTCACATCCCTTTCCGTGACTGAGATGGGACGATCCATATCCGCTAGGTTATGGATCGTCCCATTGCTGTGTCCATCGTCCCAATTGTTTGTTTAACGGTCTGACGACAGTTCGTAAATATCCTGGCCGATCTCATTCGAGGTCATTGAACAGCACAGATCATAGGTCTGATGATGTATCCTGCAATGGGTACGAAACGTTATCTTCCGAATGCTGGAATACGCAGCAGAGAAATCCCCTAAAATTCAAAACCTGCAATCACATCGCAGCGAAAGCCTTCAGCAGAAATCCTAAGATTAGTTGGACGCAGTTCTCTACTCGATTCTCCCGTCAGCCAACCTCTCCATATTGACTGAAGTTGGAAAATGAGCAACTTCCTCAGAGAAAAAACGTTTATTGCGACCGTGTTTCGTTTTTTGCAGCATATTCAGGCGACATGTAGAATCGGCGTGCATGAGCTTATATAGGGAGGCAGGAGGATGAGGGGTTGTTATACGGGTTGACGGGTTGAAGGAAAAAGGTGAGAAATTGTGGATTGTCTTCAGTGCTTGAGGGTTTGGAAACCCTCTAGGAGGGGACCAACTAGCTTATCCTCTGACTCACCATTACTCGATTCACATGCGTTAATTTCTGTCTCCGAATCACTCTGAAGAAACATCTCGATTTCCTTTCCGTTAGACTCTGAGCTATTATATACACAGTATAGAGCAATATTCAAAACTCACTTTCATTTGAAAAGCACAATTTTCAGTCGTATATACATGGAAAGACTCAGAGCATGAAACCAATCACTGAGAGGAGTCCCATCATTATCTTTGTCTCTGTGGCGAGGAAAGAGAACTGATCGCGTGATAAGACCGTCAATGCTTGCGACACCCAGAAGTGTTTACTTCCAACATCTTCGGGTGGAAGGTAGCTAACTTTTACGACAAATTGTTATTGTTTATTTCCGCGGAAGACCCAATAGATGTGTTGTTCGGATATTAACTGGGCATCATAATCCGCTCTACCCTGCGTATAATTCAAGTGTTAAGTGTCTTGAAAAGTGATCACTATTTTCATGCAGCTGTGTGGTTAATAATAATTAAAATTGTTACTTAATAATATTAATAATAATAATAAAAAAGAGTAGCCTCTCGGAAATAGACTTCGTGGTATATGCTCCCGCCACACTGTTGGCCTCTCCCAGAGTGTCTGCCACTTGGGAGACTAAAGCAGCAAATTGGAAACGACTAATTTGAAACGGGAGTCTCAGGCCAATGGGAGCGCGCCAGCCTATGTAAGTTTGGCATATCAGTTTGCAGTGAATTCAATAATAATAAATTTAACGATTAGAATACAGTGTCCATCGATATATTTGCACATTTCTTTGAATAAACATCGTAAGTGAACTCCCGTATCGAACGACAAGAGAGTTACAGATACTCCGTAGGCTGCTATAGGACATCGTGCTTTCGATAAGCCGTTACCGTTCGATACGAAGAGCCGTAATAGCCTTATCGTACTATTTGCCCCGTAACGAACGACAACTCCTCCGTCGTATCGTCATATTCGTCGAACGATATCAATGGACGAACCGTAAAGCAGCGTTTACACGAAGCAGTTGACTGCTATGACAGTTGCGAAATGCGCGATGTATCTATATCGCTACTGCCATGATGCGTCTGCACCAACTTCTATGCAGATTAAAGCCACTATTTAGGCGTTGCAACAACAAATAAAAAGCGTTTAATTTCAATAGTGATTGATGCTTATATTTTGATGAAATTCTTTAAGCAATAAATTCCATTGACGATTATCTTTTGTTCCCATTCTTTAAAGAATATAATCTCTCCTTTGGGGAGGGATATCCTTGTTATTATATCCAAATTCCCGGTACATCAGACTCCATGCATTGCTTTCCGTTGGCGATTGTTGCGATTGTGTTGGATACATTTCCGCTGGAAAGTAGACGGGCTTCAACTTTGCTATTAGCTCGAACGTGGATCGATAGTGTTCGACATGTGTCCAGTATCGACCTGAACTCGCATCGCAGTTGCTATTTACATAACGTTTAACGTTTAATTTTAAGATTGAAGTTTAACGGTCTGAAGACAGTATATAAATACCCCGGTTGCTATTTACACACATGCGAGTAGGGCTTAACAGTTGTTAGCAGTTGACTGTCCTTAGCAGTCGACTGCTACGTGCAAACGCTGCTTAATAGCATTTCAGTTGTCAAATGATTCGTATCGAACGGTAAATACCTTACCGTTTGACAACTTCCTTATAGAAAGGTCCGTAATAGACAACCTGTACGACAAAGACACGGAGTGAATGTCAATTATCCGTGGGGCTGTTCTCAGGCAAGGAATACCTTTTTCCTCTGACAGTTTTCCTTGCTCATAGCTCACACTTCCTACTGCGAGCACAAACCATCATCTGCACATCGCAACTTTATTTAACAGCCTGTCTGAAGCGATTCGGACAAAGGACTCTTCCCTCAGGACTACGACATGCCTCTAGTTTTATTTATTTATGTGGTAATCACATTTTGACAAATGATTGATTACATATCGATCATTGTTTTTCGCAGGAACCATGCAGTCCGTCTTTTGCCCACCTGATGGCGATATGCTATTCCTCGGAAACAGAGTTGGAGAAGACCCACAAGTCGGCGGGATGGAGTCAATCCACACACACCACTTACTAATCGCTCCGAGGCGTGCAAAAGGAATGCTGATTGTTGGCAAGGGTGAGTGAATGCATTGTTCTTCCGAAGAATCTTCACCTAAGTCAGAGCTTGAGTACTCTTGCGAGGCTATCTGCTCCATGTTTCGTCTGCTTATCTAGCTTAAACACAAGCATTTTCCAATTGACTAAGGGAAAAGAAGCAACCGATTTTCTGGGTTATAGATTATCGAATGTGAGAATATTTTCGTGCCACTAACAGTGCCTGCGATTGGTGGGCCTGCGAGTGAGCCTAGCGAAAGTTGGAATGAGAAGAGAATCCGTTTGAATGCGAAATATGATTGCCATTAGAGCAGATATTTACTGTCATTGTTTAACCATTGGTCTGTTTACTCCAATTTTATCTCAGATTTTTTCATGAACTCAACGGAAGTGCAATCCAATGAGAAGATTCCTTCTCGTCCATTGCGCTATTCCCAGAGATTCTATGACGCCATTTCTTGTTGATGATTCTTAAATCTCCGAAGTGGGCACCTGAGAGTTTCATTGAAAAAATATTTATGGTTAAGTGTGGGATACTAATATTTGAGAACGTATCAAAAGTAACAATGGTGAAAATACAAACGGAAAATTCTTGTTGATGTGACACCTGAGGAGAAAACAGCTTTGGAAAATACTGGAGGATTTGAAGAGGAACATCGGAGGACGGAAGTGAGAGAATCGGCTTTCTAATGGGGGAGTTCACTCGTAATCTAAATCGCAATTTTGTACACGAAATCGTTAGATAGAAACGAAAAATGAATTTTAGTGAAAAAATTAATCTTCTAACCACAGCCATTCACTAATAAATCAAAAATTAAAATAAGCAAAAGGTGACGCCCACCGAAAAAGCTGCTTTGAGACTCATTACGTCATCCACCTCCCCTCCTTGACTGTTTTGAGGGGAACGGAGGGAAGTGGAGGGGAGGTCTGCCTGAAGAGATCCTGTCGCAACCACTTCCATTGGCAGAGTCAAGCTGTGTGTCCGCCATTGTTGTGATGTGGCGAAGTAGCTTCGCGGGCCCAGTTGTGATTGGACGAAGTGGATGACGTACGAGTCTTTCACACGCCCACTTTTCCGAAAGGGTTGAAAACGTCAGTTTTTCGCCGCTTATAACTCGAGAACTAATTGACGGATCGAAGAACGGAAAAATACGGGTCTTTTGAATTTACAAACTCTGTCAGATTCGGCAGTAAATAAAATATGGTAGACGACCCCATAGAGGTCTATTTTCAACCATAACTGTGACTTCAATGCTGTCGGTGACGCAATTTATTTCGAAATTACAATTTGCCGTGCGCTTAATTCGAGAGTGTATCGGTGATTAAGGAGTGGGAGCGTCCATATTTCTTGCGTGAGGACCCTGAATCTGTAAGAATCGTGATCCTCGACCCCTCCTCTCAGACATCATAAGGAGTCTCTCCTGGTTGAAACCCAGTTCTCGGCGTCTTTTCCATACGCTCTCCTTACTGTATCAAGTTTTACACACCAGAATGCCGAGGTACCTCACGGACGACTTTCAAAAACTCAGCACAGTCCATGGATCCAACACACTTGGGAATCAAAAACTTGTGATACCTCACCACCGAACCGTCAAATTCAATAAATCATGTACAGTAACTGCTTGCCGTGAATGGAATAACCTTGATTGTACCATAAGAAATTCACCATCGCTCACTAAGTTCAAGAAGTCACTACATAAAACTCTCCTCCAAGCTCAACAGGGAGACATACACTGTGTAATCCCAGCAGAGTGACACGTACCTATCACACTGGCCAAATACAAATGCACCATGCCAAATACACGCAAAGATTATCTCACCACATTTTCAACCGTCATTCATGTACTATTTTTGTTCTTAATTTTAATCACATTAGCCTTCTCTCAGTAGAGTTTTCGCAGGTTTTTCACACCCCCCTTCATGTGTGGGTGTTTTCCTGCAGTGGGGTTTTTTCCGCGATGGACATCGCCTAATATCCTCACGTTTTTTTCCCACAACTGTACATATCTTTTACACATACCTTCAATGTTTTAATTTGCAACTTGTTGATTGAACATGGTTTTCCTAATCGAAACCTTATATTCACATTTTTCATATTGCATAACTATATTAATTTTTTTTCATTCTCATATTATCTTACTTATTTTTTCCTCATTGTATTTTTAATTATTTTTCTATTGTAATTTTATGTATTTTTTGAGTATTTAGAACAACGTTTATAGGTAACTAATGACATTATGCCTCTTCTACACGTCCGCCTGCGCTCAGCGTACTTGGCTCAGCCTGAACGTTGAGCCACCTTCCTTTCTACACGAAGCACTTAAATCGACGCTTCGCCATCTGGTGCCGAAGTTTACAAATGACATTGTAAACACTCAACATGACTGGCATAGATGATTATTGAGAGAATGAGATAATTCTATTGGTATATTATCACTTTCTATTACCTTCGGTACTTTCCGGAACTTTTTCCCCGTTTCCTTCCATTGGATTGAGAATCTTGTTTACCCAAGTTTTAAATAGCAACCGCGTTTTCGCGCCACACGAGTTGTTTAATCCGAACAAAAGCAAAGCGTATTACTTAAGCTGGGGTCCCGAGGCTTGCTGAGCCTACCCCTCTGCTGAACAATGGTGGCGCCTCTACACGGTGGGATCAGCCGTTATGTCGGCTGATTCGGGCCGCTCATCCTATAGCGTGTAGAGAGAGATAGCATTAGAAAACTTGTTTTCGATTGTTGCCGATGGTAGTATCGTGAAAATGTAAATAGGAAGGATTAAACATGGTTTTCACGAATTAATTCTTGTGAGTTATAATAAAATTAGGCTATCTGGTGACTTCATTAACGGCATGGAATACGTAAGTGCCTTTACAGTCTTTAAATTAATTGCTAGCTCCTGTTTAAATTTTCTGATTTCCTTTGCGTCATATTTCGTCATTCAATTGTTCCAGACTCGCGAGACGCGTCCGTTGATTGTGTCCACTGGAGAAAAAGCTCCCGTCTCACGTCACTCGTTTACGTTGATTGTGTGCCGACCTTGATTCTTTTAAGGACTCCAACTCGACTCTCTGTACGCCGGACACACACTCAGAATGGATGACTTTTGCTTTCGCTCCTTCGCGCCGTGTTGCCGGTGCATATCGCGCGCTTTGATTTGCAGAATGCCTTGTGACTTGGCATCGATCGAGGTTCGATACACGAAGATCGAAAGCGTCGAAACAAGAAGGTATTCAGGTGCAACAATCACTAAAGATTTAGGGTGGGGAAGACACATCCGGGGAATATGCGGCCGAGCGAAGAGAAAAAGCTAAGATTTATAAAAAGAGTACTTGGGAAATGTGATGAGAAGACAAAAGAGCGATGTTACTTTTCACTAGTTAGGCCCCACCTTGAGTATGCAGTGTATGGGATCCGAATGAATAAGGTTTGATCAGAGAACTAGACGGTGTGCAGCGTAGAGCAGCTAGGTTCGTTAAAAGGTGTTACGATAGGTTGAGTAGCGTTTCAGAATTAATAAAAGAATTAGGGTGGGAATCATTATCAGAGCGTAGGTTAAGGTACAGATTAAATCTATTAGAGAAATTTCAATCATATAGCTTTACTGAATATGTTAGGCACATATTAAAAACACCAGCGTATTATGCTAGATTCGACCAGACAAATAAGGTTAGAGAGATAGATTGTCGTACTGATAGATTCAAAATGGCATTTTTCCCCCGTACTATAAGAGAACAGAATAGGCGGCATAGCAAAGGGATAGGTAGGGGAAATATTTTAGAGTAGTCTGTAGTGCAGGATGCATGTATTAATCCCTTAAATGATATAGATACTAACAATCTAGTTGCATGAGACGCTATAGTCGCTTGTTTGCATGTCGGTAGTGCACGATTGGTGATCTTCACCCCCCTGCCACACACCCTCGCGGTGGCTTGCAGGGTATCGTGTAGACGTAGATGTTTTTAGTGCCACCGTCTTCTCCTTTCCGATTCCCTCAACCAACCAACTCCCTCTCCTCTTCCCCGCCATCAGCAGAGGTTCCTCATACTCTCTCTTCTCAACTCTGCGCTCTGTAAGACGACCCTAAAAACCTCGAGCAATGGATTCTTGCCCTGGACCGGAAGGTTGAGGCCATTCAAATGGGATTGTATCACTCGACGCCTGTTTGCATCAGTCCCACCGAGGAGAGGATGCTACACGGGTCTGGGAATGGGATGCATGGCCAAAGGAGGCTGGCCAATAGAAAGCGAGAAGTGAGGAATATATGTGGAAGCGAAGAAATGTGTTAATACGAAGATGTTAGCTGGAAGACGAATCCAGTGGAGAACCTCCTCAAACTAGTCATGGGATTGAGGAGACTGTAACCCTTTCCCCTTCTCAACAATGATAATATGCTCAACACAGGAGATTCTGGGTATCACTATCAAATAAAAATCAGAGCGATCTTGATCTACCTATTTAACAAACTATTTTATTCGTCATCATCCTAACTGTTCTGGTGATTGCACTTGAAGTACCCACAAGCAAACAAATACCCTTCACTTAAAACACGTGCATATTATGCATCCCATAAACAAAATAATGTACCCTTCACTTAAGTCTCTTGCCCCGACACGTAATGACATTCAATACGGTATAATACCACACAGATTACAGAAAAAGTCACAACATCGGGAGACTAGCCCCCTTCAAAATACCTCCTTTTAGGTGTCGTGAGGTTTATCGAGTGTCGTCAAATTCCAGCATCGCGCCCCCACGCTCGTTGTCTCACTGTCTCGACTGCCTAACGGTGATTTATTCGCTGATCCCTGCTAACCCGCTTCGCTGCTGGTGGTTGAAGATGCACTGTTTTACCAATCACGTCACCTTTCTATTTTGCACAACACTGGGCAAGATAAACTTCTTCTTTGTTGAGTCTGCTCTCCAGCATTACGGCCAGCGGCACCTGGGGTTTTTAGACTGCCCTAACGCTCGCCGGCTTATATAGCGATTTGCTGAGGTATTGTTGATGCCCTTCTGGAAGCTTAGATATTGTCACACCTTCCGGTTTTCTAGGTCGCTCTGAAATCTAGCGTGGTTCCGGTCTTTACTGATTGTTGGCATTCGTCGCGTGGTGTCTACCATGGACGAAAGCGCAATATTCCAAAACTTCAAATACAAATAAATGGATGTGAAATCAATTTGCTGGTGTTCCTACCACGAAAAATCAACACACCGGCACAGTACGCTCCATCCCATGTATAATTTGGCTGTCGGGGCCCAAAAAATACACACAAATGCCCTCGCGCGATCCAGCCTTGATTTCAGTACGTTACAAGACGATATTCTAGATATTGCGACTTCCTCAGCAACGTAGTTTTGAGACAGCTTTACCTTTTAGTCGTTCCACTGTTTTGCCCGGAGTTATCTCAAGTCGCGTCACTCAGAAGCGGCAATCTAAATAGAGGCATGATTGATATCTACTTAATGGGCAATAACCTATGCTACACAGACTACTATCGGAGATTGAATTAATTCAGGGTCATGAAAATCTTGGGAGAGACGGAGAAAAATCTACTTTAATCGCGGTCGTCTGCCACAATACATTAATCAAATTCTTAGAGAGAAAATCACCTGTTCCATATGTTGACTGAAATTGAGTTATTTTATTGTACTGAAATGAAGATTATTTTAATTATTTAAAAAAATTTTACATCCAAGTACTTAACATGTAGTTTATGATATGGAGATAAAAACTATATGTAATGAAATCGTAAATACACACTACAGCTGTGGCATAATTTCAATGTTTATTGCGAATAACATTTACAAAGATGTATAAAATAGGGAGAGATTTAGTATTAATTAATGATACGTTCGATGTTCACTCGTCCTTTTTCTTCGAGCTGCCTTTCTTCCCTCTGGATCTCCACAGTTTCTTGATCAGCTTCAGGATATAATGACCGATTACCATGTGGATTACATTGGGCAGCACGACGGCCAGGAAAATGACGTCCAGCATGTAGACCTGGTACCAGGCGAGGTAGAAGGCGGCCGGCTTCAGGTGCTTGGCCCCGTCGTGTCTCAAGACGTACTCTATCCAATAGATCGCCCTATCAAGTGGATCGTCCTTCTGGTCCTTCATCAGCGACTGCAGCTTCTTCATGTTCGCGGAATAACTGTGGCAAACAAAAAAAATCAATTGTGATGGCCTTCTTCATCTGCTGAGGAGTATTTCTAAAGTGTTTATTGAACCGGAGGCTTTTAAGACGTCAATGATGGACAGAGTGGGGATGATGTTGAAAATCCACATCTGAATATGGAGATGCTTGTAAGTAATGGGGAACATGCACTATTTTTTACAACTCTTTGAATTTGAAGTTTATTAGGTAAAATGTGCTTGGCGAAAATTTTGCTGAAGAATTAAGTTGCTTTACAAATATATTGAAACTTGTACTTTTGAACTTTGAAAATTGTACTTTTTCGGCAGCTTAAAAATACGACGTCATCGCATGACGTCACGGCACGGCATCACTAAGGGTGTCGTTTATCTGTTTATGCGAGGAGATAAGTTGTTAAATGAATACTTGGCGATAACGTATGCATTTATCTCATTTGTTTATTGCAATACACGATTATATTTAGATTTTTTATTTACGTTGAATGGATGGTAAAGGGCAAATCGTTCATTAATTATATAATGCGTGTTTAGTGCCCAATAATTTCTACCACGTCTATGCAATCGCTTGTTTTTTTAAGAAGAACGCCGCCATAAGGGAGTCAACCAAAGGAAATTGTCGGAATGTGCTTTTTTAAGTATTTTTTCAGTCATCGTTTCTTTCGAGAAACGGCTAAAAACCTCAAAACAATATATTCACTTCGTTTTCTTTTAAAAATAAATGTCTATCTCCGTAGCAATATGGAACCTATACCGTCCAGTGACGTCAGAAGGCGTTTCAGGTCACGTGACTTTCGTCGATTTCCGGAAACATTTTAATATCATTTAATAATCTTTGTGGTGGGCGTAGAAAAATTTGGGTTATATACTTAAATCGGTGAGAAAATTTCGCATCAAGTACATCATTAATCTTCGAGAAACAAATTTCATGCATATTTCCCATTGGACATTGGTGGATGGACAGTGAAGCGCGTAAATACATTTTGGACCGAGGAAAGTGATACAGGAGATGGTTATAGAAGATGGCATGAATGAGGAGAAAGCAACTGGTTGTTTGGCACACGAATAAATAATCGTTGTCAGCAGCAACAAGACACAGTATTTAAGACTATACGTTGGATGCTTATTTGTTGCGTGCCAATGCAGGGAGGTAAGGGAAAAATGAAAGGAAAATAGAAAAGAGTAAAGTGAAGTAATACGTGGAGTGAAAAACAGTGGACCAAAATGAGGAGATCACATTAAGGACATACTTAAATTCTGCGCAATGTTCTTCGCCGAAGTGCATGCGGAATATTTTGGAAGGAGAGGAAAGAGGGCATTCTGGTTGGCATCAGCGAGGTGAATACGGGGAGAAAATTGCTGTGGCACATGGAAGTTATTTTGTGTGAATTATAATAATGGGAACGGAATGCCCTTAAAACAGTACTTATTGTGCAAAGGGATCACCGACAACAGCACCTGTTTTTTTTTCAGAAATACGACAGAACGCTCAGATTGCTCATTTCACATTACGGAACAATATGCATCCATCAGGACTCTTGACACATCGCCTTTGTGAACCCTTAATACTGCGATAATCCTTGCTTGCCATATTAAAACAATTACCAAGTATGGTAAAGCTCCATTAAATGCTGTATTAAGCAGAGTACAACGGGGGCGTTTACTCGGAACCGAAATCGCAATTTTGAACACGAAATCGTTAGATGGAAACGAAAATTGAATTTTAGTGAAAAAATTAATCTTCTAACCACAACCACTCACTCATAAATAAAAAATTAAAATAAGCAAAAGGTGACGCCCACCGAAAAGGCTGCTGTGATATCATTGACGTCATTTTCCTCCCGTCCTTGAATACTTTAGGTCTGCTCGCACAGATCCTGTCGCAACCACTTCCATTGGCAGAGTCATCTGTGTGTCCGCCATTGTTGTGATGTGGGGAAGTAGCTTCGCGGGCTCAGTTGTGATTGGACGAAGTCGATATACGTCAGAGGTCGCATGCACCCCCACTTTTCCGAAAGGGTTAAAAACATCAGTTTTTCACCGCTTACAACTCGAGAAATAATTGACGGATCGAAAAACGGAAAGATACGTGTCTTCTTATTTTGCAAACTCTATCAGATTCGGCAATAAATAAAATATGGTAAACGATTGGTAATGAGACGTGAGTCTTTTTGTGCAATTAGAGGAGAGAGAGAGAGTGAGGAGGAGACACGGGAAAAGCCCAAGAATATTTCCTTCTTACTATTCGCTGGGAAAACACCAACTTACTTATATTTTATAGCTTCAGCTCATTTTAAGTCTTTTTTTATTGAATTAAACTTGTGTGCGCTCGTTTGGTATCCATTTATAGATAAGATCTCCAAGTAGCAGTGAGACTGGAGAATCTGCAGAACTTTAATTTATCTTATAGTTAATCATATCAGAGGGTATTTATACGAGTTTTTACTTATTCCACGATTATGTCAAAGGTAAACACTCCATTAGGGTTGTGATATTAACTTGTGATCGTCATCTTATGCGATTGAATGCAAATTACGTCGTATATAGAGATTGAGGAAATGCATTATTTAGTGATACGATAGCACTGACTTTATTCTCACGGTGCATTAATCCCCGAAGATAGCATGAAATAAGTGAACGCACATTGGCGCATTGGTTTTCCTGTGTCACCCATTAAGCCTAATCATTATTCATGATTAAATCCAGGGATAGCGACAATGATAGCTTACTACTATAGCGTTTCCCGTCATTTCGTCCGTAATTTGAGCTCGTAATTTTTAAGTTCCTGAAAGTATGCAGGAACCTGAAAAGCAACCAATTGGAGTGCACGCAGCGATTTGAGAATGCGGCACCGCAAACAGCTAATAATCACAATAGAACGGGGGCGTTTACTCGGAACCGAAATCGCAATTCTGTACACGATAATCGTTAGATGGAAACGAAAAAAGAATTTTAGCGAAAAAATTAATCTTCTAACCACAACCATTCACTCCTAAATCGAAAATTAAAATAAGCAAAAGGTGACGCCCACCGAAAAACCTGCTATGATAACATTGACGTCACTTTCCTCCCGTCCTTGACTGCTCGTATGGGAAGGGGAGGGAGTGGAGGGGGATTCTCGGAAGGTCTGCTCGCACAGATCCTGTCGCAATCGCTCCTGTAGGCAGAGTCAGCTGTGTGCCCCCCATTGAGATGAGGCGAAGTAGCTTCGCGGGCTCAGTTGTGATTGGACGAAGTCGATATACGTCAGAGGTTGCACCACGCCCACTTTTCCGGAAGGGTTAAAAAGAACATCAGTTTTTCGCCGCTTCTCGAGAAATAATTGGCGGATCAAAAAACGGAAAAATACGGGTCTTTTTATTTTACAAACTCTATCTTATTCGGCAATAAAAAAATATGGTAAACGACCCCATTGAGAGCATCACTGGTACTTATATCATCACCAACGTATGCTATGACTATGGAATGTCTCGCAATACTTCAGACTCTTAGGAACTCGAAGCCAATACAACTTTAATCGAGAATCACGCAAAAACACGAGCTACTCACACGTCACCAAATCTCCAAATTACTGAATGAATTATATCTTGATTGAATGATTACCCAGTGTTAAAAATACCAAAAGTCAGTGACAAGGCTTGAGCTATTATCCCGCTCCCTGTCTCTCAGAGCTCATACGATCCCTAAGCACGTTCATACGTGGATAATGATTTCGTGACTCAGTCTCGTGAATCGTGCATGCGTTCCAAATTGTCACGTTCCGCAGTTCGCCTTGCACTTCCACTACACGCCATCCAATAACTCGTGGTTTACGCAGTTTCCCTCAGTTTCCGGCTCCAGCATATCTCCCGCATGTTTGTGGTTTCTGGCTAGAAAATCAGGTTTTTTCATGGCTTCATGTAAGATTACGAGTCGTGAAAAATGCGTTTTATAGGTTCACGAGAAGGTTCACTGTGACGCTAAAATACACTTTATGGAGCATTACCATGGTCCAGCATCGAGATGAAGGTTGGCTATATAGCATAAATGAAAAGATTTTAAAGAAATTTGCGTCCAAGGATTCATGGCCAGCTCCCGATTTTGGACGAATTTACTTTTTTCCGCCATCGAACTATTTGTTTAGAAAGTGAAAAGGCCATAACTGCAATATTTATGCTAAGTATTGATTCTTAGTCTAGAGTCCTGCTCAGTTAGATTTGCAATAATCTGAGTCGTAAATCAAGAATGCGTAGACGTCTGCGGACGCGTTTTCAGCAGTGGTATACACTGCCCCCCATTAACACGGCCTCTTGTCTGCGCTTCATGGTGTAGGTATATTCCATAGCAGAGGGCCCCATACTTTTAGTGTCTGCCTCTACATACCCCCAGCCTCAGGAAGTCCCACCGAGAAACACGGATAAGTTGTTTTTTTGCATTTGTTTGTAAATACGTGCATTTTATGCGTACGCATTTGCGTATCTGCGTAGAAGTTAAGAGTGGAGATTGTGGTAATCGCAGTACCACCCAGTAAGTCCCACCAATTTCCAACCATCAGTTCTTAAAGGGTAAACATGCATGTTAAAGCTTTCTACTGTATGCACAAAGAGACCCTTTTCTAAATGTGCTATGTCTTGTTAGGGAATGCCAGCTGCTTCAAAAGCCCTATACCAAGGGATGGGTAAATTACCGTAATTTTCAATTTAGGTAAATGACCGTGGTAAACTGTGGTAATTTTCGAAAATTACCGTAATCTCCCGGTAAATATAAGTTTTGAGCTGCAAATCCTTATCAGAGGACTCAAAACGAAATCAAATAGCATTGAGTAATATATGCTGACGCTTATATCAAACATATCACGACGTTTATCTATTACAATACGTTAAAAAGATTATAATGATGGTGGCAGCAACACGCAATTTGCCTCTCTTTTGTCATAAATTTTCGTTCCAAAGACATACCTCTGCGCAACGTGCATTTGTTATTTTACTCTGAATTAATCACAGACACAATGTAAACAAAATCATTTTAGCTACTTAATTTATAATATCACCCATTCCAATGGTTTCTTCGTTAAGAAGAAATTTGCTGAAAAAGAACTTTTCTGAAAATTACCGTTTATTACGGTAATTTTCAGGAGTGTTGGTAAAATACGGTATATACGGTAATTTACGAAAATTACCGCGGTAATTTACCGAGTTGCCGATCTCTATCACTCCGGTGTGTACTTACATAGGGTTCCCGAGTACTTCATGTATCGCATTGAGGATGTTGGCTGCGGTTATGTTTTGCGAATCGACTTTCACTCCGGCTTGCAGTTGAAGGACCCTATTCATGTTCATGTCCTGGTCGCCGTAAAAGGGAATCCCGATCAGGGGCACACCCCTGCTGGTCGCTTCCTGGAAACTCAGGAGTCCTCCGTGGGTGATGAACAGTTTAACATTCGGGTGAGCTGCAAAGGAATGCATTTTAATTGGACTGAATGGAGCGTAAGGGTTAGGATTCGATAAACTTTCATGGGTAGGCGTGTGGTATCAGTTTAATTATATTTTTTTTTTACTTTTAGGTCTTTGCAAACTCTTTATAAATGTTATCTCAAATATTCGTGTTAAGAAGAGTGGGAGAGAAGAGAAGTCTGCTGAAAACATTAAAAAGAAGACGGGACAACTTAATGGGCCACATCTTGAGACACGATGGCCTGATGAAGACAATCGTCGAGGGAAAAGTGAACGGGAGGAATGGGAAAGGCAAGCCTCGTATGAGGTACATGCAGCAAGTTGTGAAGAGAGGAGCTACGTCAATGTGAAGAGGTTGGCCGATAGAAGAATCGAGTGGAGGGCTGTGTCAAACCATTTTTAGGATTGTTGAACCTTGAAGATGATTATGTAATGATTCGCCCGCCAGGACTGCGTCGTAATCATTTTTCCAATCTCTAGCATTAAGAATATAACTCAGTTTAGAGAAGGACAAATGGGATTGAATCGCGTAGCTAAGCCATACAGAATCACACCAAGTGGTTTATTTCACTCTCTTCGTGCCTTTCCTGCAGTGCGGATGCAACTTCAACGATTTCTCCGCTATAACACTTTAAAGTGTTAAAAACTGGGTATCAGAGACGGCTGGAACTGTCCGTCTTAAGGAAGTTGGCTCGCGACTGCTTGAGTCAAGTTGTCTAGGGAATCTTATTAATTTAAGTACGAGTATATGCCTGATAAGTCATCCTTACTTCACAAAGAAAATTACCAAAACTTTTGAAAGCCATAAGTATCACAAGAAATACGATGGAGAGTCGAAGGATTTATTTTTTATGATAATTTTAATCAGCTCGACGATTGAGTCAATTCAGCATTTACTTTAAAGAAATAAATTCATGTACTCAATGAATTTACTAATGTATACCTAACACCAGAATATTACCATCAAACGTTAGGTTATAATATTTCTTGAAATATTCTTTACTATCTCTTTAGTAATGATATTATTCATGCGCCATACATTTTGGCTAGAGCGACCACAGCCCCACTTGAAGTCAACTAACGCATTTCGTCAGCTATAAGCGAAGAAATTGGTGGATTTAGCAAAAAATACAGTTGGTTGATGCCTTTTTTCATGTCATTTTATTTCTTGTGAAATTACGCATAAAATATAAGGTTTTTGCAAAAATGACATCCACTATGGTATTTTTAAACGTTATATTTCCATGTGATGGCCATTCTTGCCGTTAATCGTATGTAATTTGAAATGAAATTTGTGCGAAAAGGAGTATGGGTTGGTATGATTATCTTCACTTTATTAGACAGAGGAACTTTAGTTCTATAAGTGCTGAAAATATAAAAAAATGACATGACCTTCACTTTTCGGATCAACCCCCTTTTGTCGACCCGAGACACTCACCAAGGACATCTTGCTGAGGAAGCCATTTCTCAAGACGTACGTTCTTCGTTTGCCCCGGAAGCGGACTCTCCCCCTCCCACTTCCACAGCACCCTTTGCTTCACCTTCGAGAACGCTGCAATCAGTTCGTCCCTGGTCTCCGTGGGGAAACTGGCGCTCTTCAGCACTGAGCCCATGCTGAAGTAAATGACGCCATCCTTGCCGGCTCCATCGAGGAACGCCTTCAGATCCTGAAAGAGGGGAGTCGAGAGAAATTGAGGGAGAATAAAATGTCTGAATGGGGTCGCTTACCATATTTTTTATCGCATAATCTGATAGAGTTTGGAAAATAAAGAGACCAGTGTTTTTCCGTTTTTTGATCCGTCAATTATTTCTTGAGTTACAAGCGGCGAAAAACTGATGTTTTTAACCCTTTCGGAAAAGTGGGTGTGGTGCAACCTCTGACGTATAACGACTTCGTCCAATCACAACTGAGCCCGCGAAGCTACTTCGCCTTATCGCAATGGGGGGACACATCTGACTCTGCCAATAGGAGCAGTTGCGACTGCATCTATGCGATTAGACCTTCCGAGGACCCCCCTCCACTCCGTTCCCTTCCACTAAAAGCAGTCAAGGGTGGGAGGAAAATGACGTCAATGTTACCACAGCAGCTTTTTCGGTGGGCGTCACCTCTTGATTATTTTAATTTTTGATTTATGAGTGAATGGTTGTGGTTAGAAGATTAATTTTTTCACTAAAATTTTTTTGTCGTTTCTATCTAACGATTTCGTGCACAGAATGACGATTTCGGTTCCTAGTAAACGCGCCCATTCTATGTGGAACGAAATTTGCCTGTTCTACCTTGATCATAAATTAACGTAACATCTTAGGAGTAAAATACTGTGTAAAGTCAACCGAGAAATTCATTTGATAAGGAAACATTTCTTTAGATACATATCGGAGGTTAATTCTTATGTGAAAATTATGAAATGTACTGCATGTCACCATATGGGCGACCGCAACCTCAACCAGGTCATCACAATGCGAATGAAAGATGGAAGGAAGATAGAAGCCAAAATAAATAAAGGAGTCAGACAAGGATGCAACCTCTCCCCAGCGTTATTCAATATATACCTGGAAAACTCTTTCTCACAGTCGAGAAAAACCTTTATCCTTTTTCATAAAATCTTACATCGGAACTTTGACTCGAATGCAGAAAGCCACACGCACATGACTCCACATGAAACTGCTATTTATTTATTTCTTTCATCTACTGATACAATACCACTCCACAAATACTTACACTGACATAACTGACTATGATTACTAAGGGGTCGTTCTTCCAGGGGCTAGATCTAAGTGTTCTCCTCGAATAACTGGCCCCATCGTCATTAAGATTATTGTTCTCCATAATCATCACCAATTATTATCTTTTGTATTCACTATATACGCGGAACATTCATCATATACTTGGAAGAAGCATTAGAGCCGCAGAGGAAATTGGTATCAAGGGCATCAAGGTGAATGGCGAAGAAATAAACATGCTAAGGTTTGCTGATGACATCGCAGTCGTAGCAGAAAGTCGAGAAGACCTGCAAGCATCATCCCTGACCACAATGGACCTAGTACTTCAAGAATGTAATGTGAACATCAACAAGAAGAAAACTAAAATCCTAGTGTGCGGAAGAGAGAAGCTTTTGGCAAATATCATAATTCGAGGAGTGAAATTGGAACAAGTGGAGAGCTTCACCTACCTCGGCAGCACTATAACTTGGGATGGAAGAAGCTCGACGGACATCAAGCGTAGAATAGCACAAGCTAAGGAGGCGTTTGTGAAGAAGAGACAACTACTGTACTGAAAGAACCTACGGCTGCAAACAAGGAAGCACTTCATCAAAACATTCGTATGGAGCGTGGCACTCTATGGATCAGAGACATGGAACATCGGGAAAGGAGACCAACGAAGAATAGAAGCCTTCGAAACACGGTGCTGGAGGAGAATGTTGAAGATTGAATGGACAGATAAAGTGAGGAACGAAGAGGTGTACAGAAGAGCAGATGAAGAAAGGACAATACGGAAAACCCTACGGCAAAGAAGAACCAGATGGATTGGACATACCTTGAGGCACAATGAATTAGTTAGGAATATAATGGAAGGGAAGATTGAAGGGAAGGTTCCGCGAGGAAGACCAAGGGAAAAATATATAGGGCAAATAAAGAAGGAGGTGAAAGAGAAAAGATATCAGGGCGTGAGGAAATTAACACTGAATAGGCTGAACAAGACTCTAGTAACCATGGAAAGGACAATGGCAAGATATCAGCTGAAGATAAATAAGAAGTCTAAGATATTGGTGTGCAGCAAGAGAGAGGAGGCCAAAACCAACGTTATACTAGGAAAACAGAAACTGGAAGAGGTGAAAGAGTTCTGCTACATGGGAAGCCGTGTAACCAACGATGGACGAAGCAAGAAAGAAATAGTGAGTAGAATAACCTAGGTAAAGAGAGCATTCTATCAAAAGAAGAATCTACTTACAGTAGTAAATACAAGCGTGGAAGTAAGGGAGCAATTCATCAAAGCGTATATCTGGAGCATGTTTCTTTACGGCAGTGAGGCATGGACGATGACAGCAGCGGAGAAGAAAAGGGTGGAAGCATTCGAAATGTGGTGCTACAGAAGAATGCTGCAGATTAAATGGATCGACCGAGTAAGTAACGAGGAAGCGCTAAGAACAGTAGGAGAAAAAAGAAGTCTGCTGACAACTCCAAAAAGAAGAAGGGACAACTTAATCGGCCATATCTTGAGACACGATGGCCTGATGAAGACTATCGCCGAGGGAAAAGTGAACGGGAAGATTGGAAAAGGCAGGCCTCGTATGAGGTATATGGAATAGGTAGTGAAGGATGTAAAAGAGAGGAACTACGTTAATATGAAGAGGTTGGCCGATACAAGAATCGAGTGGAGGGCTGCGTCAAACCAATCCTAGGATTGTTGACCAATGATGATGATGATGAGGGCAGAACGGAGGGCTGCGCTAAACCAATCCTAGGATTGAAATACTGATGATGATGATTGTTGAGTAATCAGGCATCTTTATGTATAGGGCTTTAATTTTTTTTAGAGAATGATGACGCCTTGGTAGCTGAACTGTTAGACTACCTGGGAGATTATTTTGTTAATTCTATTTAGTGAGAATACGTCATAAAATGTCACTTTTTATTAGTTAAACTCCGCCACCCAGGGGGCGTGATTATTTTCGAATCTCAAGCGGTGAACTGCCGGTCATGTGCTGGTCTTTTAGACGATTCATCCGTTCTGATCCGTATCTTTCGACTCTTGATCCGTTTCATTTTCTCCGGTTGCCATTAGTTCCCATCTCATCTTCATAAAGAACGTGACTTGGAGCCACCATCGTTTCCACTTGAAGCTTGAGTTGGAAAAACAAGCAAGAGCGAGAAAGATATTACAAACGATTTTAAATTGTATTTTTGGAATTTGCGCAACGTGAAGAACTTCAGCGAACTTAATCATGAATTGTATATTATTAACAAATGATTTCTAAAAACACTATTATCGTAAAAATGTAGCGAGAAACAAATGCAAATTCCAATATTGGTACAAAAGGAAATTATCGGACATGAATTGTCTTGACAGGTCTTCCGAATAATTAAAATGATAGGGGCAAACAATTTTTCCCTCACATTCACAGTATTCCTCCATTTTTGAAGAAAGCGGTCGCCGTTGCCAGGCACTCGTTTGTTTATTCAAAGTAGACGAGATCGGCAACAGATAGCGCTACCGACAGAAGAATCGACGATTCACGAACCGTTCGTGAGCCGATCATTAAGAGAGCGAAACGGATCTCCCGCCTTCCCGCAAAGAGTCATTAAAAAGGTGAGATTACAAAATAACCCCCCAGGAAGGGAATCAGGGGGTCCGGGTTCGAGTCCCGGTCAATGCGGATGATTTTTTCCTCTGTGGAACATCTGCTATTCTCGAATTGGTGCATGATTGACTCTTACTTTGGGTAGCTCCTTGGGAGGTTTTATGTGCAGTCCTCCGGCTTCTATCAGGCTCGGGACGGTTGGGTGAGCTTCGTTCAGCGAAAAGTGGTTGTTGAGCACCGCCAGGCTGACGTACTCCTCCAGCTCGGATATGGACGGCGTGTCGTCCCCGAACGCAGCCCGCATCTCCCTCTCCATCCCCGATTGGATGTAGAACTTGTAGAAGAGGGAGAACGCGATGTGAGCCATCGTGTTCATCGTCCTCTCCCGCAGGTTCATCCGGTTGCTGAGGCCCATGAAGGGCTCGGCGTAGTACGAAGGCAGCACCGCGTTCCCGACTGCGCTGTACGTGCCTGGCATGGGCCCCCCTGGCGACAGCAGCACTATTGGCGCGTTGTACACGCGGGCGAAGGGGTAGAAGCACTCGCTGAAGAAGTTGCTCATGAGGACGAGGTCGAACTTCTCGCCATTCGAGGCCTTGGCCAGCGACCTCACCTTTTCCATCTGCATCACGTCCGCGCAAGTTCCCACGCTCATGTCGCGGAGCTGCTGAGTCATCTCCACGACTCCAACTTTGGCGGTGACGTTGAAGGAGTTCAGGTGTCGGCCCACGACGGGGTAGGTGTCGATCTGTCGATAGTTGGGCGGGGGCGAGTCGATTGGTTGGGAGGTGACGACAGTGAAGTGGTGTCCCCTCTGAGCCAACGCCTTAGTGATGGTGCTGTAGATGTTGTTGTGGCTCCTGCTGGACAACGGGAACAGGGCCAGGATGTTGGCGGAACTGCAGACCTCGGCCTGGAGGAACAGGCACAGGGCTACCAGGGCCCACCATCTCCTAGGAAACTTGTACTCCATTCCTGTAATATAACTGTCATTTTAGGAATATTTTCCCGATCTCACGAACTAAGAATATTGATCAGTTTAAAGAAAGGTAAATGGGCTTGGCACGCTACTGTGCCTCGTTTTATCAATTTTTTTATGGATCGAAATAATGTAATATCCGGTAAAAGTGGCCCACCCACATGGACATACAGATGCGTTATTTTTTTTCGAAACGGATAATATATTCAGCGAGAAATTTTGCATCGAAATTTCGACTAATACACCAAAATTGTATTAAAAAATGGATTAAATTGGGAATTATTGTCCGATCGCAGGTTGAAATTAAGACAACATCTTAAACAAATTCCAAGACCATATTTTCAGTGATGATGTTAAAAATATTCTGTGAACCCCAACTTACTATGGTAGACTGGACCATAATCATAAAATCAGAGAAATTGATTGCCGAACTGACAGATTCAAAATGTCCTTGTGTCCTCGTACAATTAGGGATATGAATAACGGTAAATATATCCTGTGCGAGTGTAGAAATGGATAAAATTGGTAGTTGCATGTTGGTATGAGGACTTATAGCTAACCCAACTAACGGAATGTTTTTGCATGTATGTTTTGCAATTTTTATCTTTTTTTAAATAGCGTAGTTTTTGAACAGTACCTATACAAGTACTAATCCTTTTCTATGCATGATATATAGCGCATGTTTGGTGAGAGTTCACCCCCTGCCACACACCTTTATGGTGGTATGAAGCAGAGGTTCAGAAACGAGGTGAAGAACTACAAAAGCCACCCGGGTGCAGATATCTACTGTGACCTAAACTTAGTGATGATGAAATGACATTTAAAACTCAAGAAATTGAAGAAATAAATGAAGAGCGTAAGGAAGTAGAGAAACTAAAACAACCTCAACAACTGCTGGCCTTTCAGAAGACAGTGGAAAACAAAATAGAAAAGGATTTGACTGTGAAATCAGTGGAAAAGAGATGGGAGAACCTCAAAGTCGGGATTAAGGAAGCAGCAAAAGAAGCTCTGGGGAGAAGAAAAGTTGTCAAGAAGAAGTCATGGATTACTGAAGAAGTCTTAGAATTGATTGAAGAGAGAAGAAAATATAAAAATGTGAAAACTGAAGAAGGGCAACTTCGCTACAAAAGAATCAGGAATGAAATAAACCGTAGAGCGAGAAAAGCAAGGGAAATGTGGATGAAGGGTCTATGCGAAGATGTACCAAGCAACCTCGCGAAAGGAAATGTGGAAGTTGCCTACAGGATGGTGAAAAAATCACTTCAAGGAACGGACTGCAAGATGTAACAGTATCAGGGACAAGAATGGAGAACTCTTGAACATGAGGATAAAGTGAAGAGATGGAAGGACTACTTGGAAGAGTTGTACAAAGGAAGATATCTTAGAGCGGAAGTAATCGAAGAGATGAAGCCGATAAGGATGATTTGGGAGCTCCAATCTTAAGATCAGAATTTGACGCAGCTGTAAGGAGTCTGAGAATAAATAAGGTTTCGGGAATAGATGATATTCCTGCCGAACTAATTAAAATTCAGGACCCAGCAGTACAGAAGCGAGCATAAAAAAAGAGTGATAAAAGGCTGTGCACTGTCTCCCGTATTATTCAATGTCTACATCGAGAAGGCCATCCAAGAATGCAAAAATCCAAAGAACTAATAAAAAACGCCGGAGAGAAGACGTTTACTCAGCTGTACAAAACCATATGCGATATGTATCCACAGGAGAGATACCCACGGACTTTGAGAAGAACATCATCATTCCTACTGCCAAAAAGAAGAGAGCTGAGAAATGTGAACATTTTAGGATCATGAGCCTGACGACACATGCCTCGAAGACATTGACCAGAATCATCTATAGAAGAATAGAGCGAAAAGCGGAGGAGTTCCTGGAAGAGGACCAATTCGGGTTCAGAAGAAACAAGGGCACAAGAGAAGCGATTTTGGCCCTCAGGCTACTTACAGAGAAGAGAATAGAGAAGAATCTACCGACGTTTGTTGATTTTGTAGATTTGGAGAAGGCACTTGACAATGTGGATTGGAATATGATGCTAAAGGTTATAACTTCCTTACTTGACTTCTCTCTTCCTTTTTCTTTCTTCCTTTCCTTGGTTTACGTCTTCTTCCTTCTTTATCTTCTTCCCTCTTATTTTTTTAATCGTTCTCTAGTTGGCTTACGTCTCCTTCTTTCTTTTTAGGTCTCACCCATTGTTCTTTCTTGTTTTATCTCTTGTTCCCTTGGTGATCTTGTTTATTTTTTTATTCACTCTTAGAAACATTATCCAACCGTTATAAGGTTCTGAAAGAAATTGGAGTATCATGCAATGACCGAAGACTTAGCCACAGCTTGTATAAAAACCAGGTGGCCATAGTCAAATCATGACCCAGCAGTACAGAAGCAAGCATAAAGAAAGGAGTGAGGCAAGGATGTGCTCTGTCTCCCGTATTATTCAATGTCTACATCGAGAAAGCCATCCAAGAAGTCAAAGAAAAGTCTCCGGGAGTGAATATCCACGGGGAGAAAATCAGCATGCTACGATTCGCCGATGACATAGCAGTCATGGCAGAAACAGAAGGAGACTTAAAAAAGACACTAGGAAATATGGAAAGACCAATGACCAGATATCATCTGAAGATCAACAAAAATAAAACTAATGCAGTAGGAGAAATGAAGCCAGGACCAATGTTAAACTAGGAAAACAAGAAATCGAGGAGGTGGAAGAGTTCTGCTACCTGTTCTGAAGCTGAGTATAACCAGCGATGGAAGAAGTAAAAAAGAAATTAGAATTGCCCAAGCAAAAAGGGCATTTTACCAGAAGAAGATTCTGCTCACAGCTGTGAATACAAGCGTGGAAGTGAGGAAACATTTCATTAGAACATACATCTGGAGCATTCTACTATATGGCAGCGAAGAATGGACAATAACAGCAGCAGAGAAGTCCAGGCTGGAAGCATTTGAAAAGTGGTGCTACCGAAGAATGATGAAGGTAAAATGGATCGATCGAGTGACAAACGAAGAAGTTTTAAGAAGGGTGGGAGAGAAGAGGTGTCTGTTGAAAACCTTAAAATGAAGACGGGACAACTTAATCGGCCACATCTTGAGACACGATGAAGACTATCGTCGAGGGAAAAGTGAACGGGAAGAATGGAAAAGGCAGGCCTTGTATGAGGTATATGGAGCAAGTTGTGAAGGATGTAAAAGAGAGGAGCTACGTCGATATGGAGAGGTTGGCCGATAGAAGAATCGAGTGGAGGGCTGCGTCAAACCAATCCTAGGATTGTTGTCCATTGTTGATGATGATAACGGTAGTGTAGTGAATGCAAAGGCGGGAGAGTATGTAACGAAACAGTTAAGGTAGCTCTCTTATTATTGGAATATTCGAGTAGACATTAGACGAAGGTCGTGTGAGGGGTTGTTATCGGAGAGGATTGTTGGCGACTCAAGACGTCAAGAAATGATTTGTGAAAGCTCTAATGCGAGCCGTAGCGTAGCGTTATGCAATGCATTGGTCAGAACTGAAAGGCGGCGACGCTGATGATAATGATATCGAATGAGTGTTTCACACTGCTGCGGAAGAAGGGTGAGTTGAGGCAGCTGAGGTGGATGGAGGGAGTACTGGGGGATCGAAGAGGATTATGGGTAGGAATGGTAGATAAACGTCTTCATTGGAGCGAGATTGGGACTCTGAAAGTTTCTTCTCCCATCTAAGCCCACGAATGAGGAAGGGCTTGAAGGTTGGGTGGGAGGAAACTGGACGTTTGGCAGTGTGGATGTGAAGGCCCAACATTTTCTTTTATGGACGTAAGAAAGGGTTAGAGATGTGAGAGTAGATGGCCCCGAGAAGAGGCTGCTTCCTACCTCGATCTTAGAATACTAATTGTTCTAAGATCATGCTTTCAAGTGAAGTGGAGATGACTTTTTTTGATTACTCGAATATTATATTAGGTGTATAAAACTCATAGAAGATAGACTGCTTTTCAATGCTATTATTATGATTAACATCCGTTTCTTCTCTGGCGCGTTCATGCTAATTTACACCAAGCATTGAATTGTGCAAATATCAGCGCAACTTTGACGAGGACTGACCCGACTTTAGTGCACGCGAATATAGCGCACGACTTAACAGCGATTCACCACAATTGCTGCACATTATTTATCTGCACATAATGATAAAATGAGATAGTGATGTAGATAGCAGGCGGGGATGTATCATTGCTTCCTATACGTACAGTAAGGGACAATTATGGATTTAATCGAAGTTGTCGTGGAACCATTTGATGACTGAGATGCAGATGTTAAGGCGCGTTTACACGTAGCAGTTGACTGCTATGACAGTCAACTGCTGTTAAGCCCTACTCGTATGTGTAAATAGCAACTGCGATGCGAGTTCAGATCGATACTGGACACATGTCGAACACTATCGATCCACTTTCGAGCTATTACCAAAAATGAAGCCCGTCTACTTTCCAGCGGAAATGTATCCAACACAATCGCAACAATCGCCAACGGAAAGCAATACACGACGGAATTTGGATATAATAATAAAGATATCCCCTCCTCAAAAGGGGAGATTGTACTCTTTAAGGAATGGGAACAAAAGATAATCGTCAATGGACTTTTTTGCTTGATGAATTTAATGAAAATTTAAGCATCAATCAAAATTGAAATAAAACTTTTTATTTGTTGTGGAAACGCCTAAATAGGGGCTTTAAGCTGCATAGAAGTTGGTGCAGAAGCATCATAGCAGTAGCGATAGCGATATGACGCGCATCTCGCGACTGTCATAGCAGTCAAGTGCTACGTGTAAACGCTGCTTAAGGGCATGAATGATGTGTTTTCCTTTGGATGAAGATGTTAGGTTAGCCGGTGCGATATAGCCTGGGGTGTGGAAACACTGAACAGCCGACTCCTACGCTCTCTCCCTCTGAGCACTTCACTTCCCGTCGTGTTAAATCATTCTCCTCTCCCTTATCGGACGCTGTCCCATCTGTCTCCTCTCTCATTATCCACTCCTCCAAACTTTTCAGCCCGCGGGCCACATTAACTATCAAACGGCAGTTTGGGGGCCAGCTACACACTTGAGTTCCAAATAAGGAATAATCAAAACGTAGATGTTGTTTATAATTATTTATTTAATATTAATTTATTCAGTTATTATTAAGTAACACATTGATCTACTACACATGAACACCTGTATCAGTGGGAATGATGAAATTTTTTCCTGAATGCCATAATAGCATATATTTCTAGCTTTAGATTTGATGTCCTTAACATCAACTATCATCCTGAGACTATCATCAGACAAGTTTGTTCTTCACGTATTTCATTCTTGAAAATGTTTGTTCCCACAAGTATGTTGTTCCAAAGATATAACGGTGCCTTGATGCAAAAGTTTTGACTCTAGGATAGTCTTCCTTGTGCAAAAACTGGTAAAAACCCACCAGTCCTTCTTTGAACTTGTCCCTAACGGGGTTACTTGCTGCGCGCCTCTATTTTAATCCGGTAAAAACGTAACTTCCACGTAAGCGACGGTTGATCTTGCCAGGATACCCGTAAATTTCCGTGATTTGTTTCCTCAGATAAAAAGGTCTCCACGGGACGGACGAGAGGGCCTCGCGGGCCGCATCTGGCCCGTGGGCCGTAGTTAGGAGACCCCTGAATTCTACTCAATTCTCGCTCTCTTCCTTCCCTTCAATTGGACCCCCCTCCCCGCCACTCTATAGGGGTACGTCCAGTAGAGAGTGGACAAATTGGAGAAAAGAACTTTTCATGGTGGAGTGAAAATTTTTCTTGCATAATGAAATAGATGGACTGGAAAATAATTTATGGAAATAATATATTTATTTATTCCTTCATTAACTATCAGAAAATGTATTTAAAGTTGGATTTTAATGAAGTAAGGATTACTCGTCAAATATCACCAACTTTAAAGTGTCACTAAATATTAAAAAAAGGTGTAAAGAAATGACTACTTATGTACATCTCTTCTACAAGGGTTATTTTTTGATTTTATGGCCTCATTATGGGTGAAATGTAGTGTGTATCATAATCAATAACAAAAAATGGAAGTAATGTACTGTTACAATGTCCCCTTATTGTGTTAGCCCACATATGTAGTCAGATCATTTTTTTAGTTTCATGTTTAATGTACCCATTTCATTGCTGAAGTGCTACCCCTACCATTTAAACTTCACGAACAAATTTGAATTTGCTGTATGTGCCTTCACTGCATGCTTGACGATCCGTCACAAGAGTAACCACTTTTTCTACTTGTAACCCTGTTTTTGTCTGTCTCTTTATATACTTATGCACCATATATTTTTGTACTTCATTCCTAAGACACTAGAGTAAAATAAAAATATTTTAATGGTATATTGTAATTTAAAGAAGAGAAAATTGATATATGTTATATAGTGCATTTCAACTGTCTTTTTTTTGGTCACAAGACATAACACTATTTCCATGTGCTTTTTATATACTAAATTGATGACATGAGTCCTAAATTTTCGGATGTAATCAAAAAACATTATGTATTCTAATTAATTCAAAAGTGTTTACTTTGAAAAATCTAATATTTCTATAACCCTGACAGTTTTAATGGAGTCAAATGCGTCAAAATGTCACAAGAGTAACGGTGGACAGACCCATAGGTCGTTTTACACGGCGAATAATCTTGCGAATGAAGTTCATGCCCTGAGTGTCATGGGAAAATACCTGACAGATAAGGCTGTGCACTGTCTCCCGTATTATTCAATGTCATCCAAGAAGCCAAAGAAAAGTCTCCGGGAGTGAATATCCACGGGGAGAAAATCAGCATGCTACGATTCGCCGATGACATAGCAGTCATGGCAGAATCAGAAGGAGATTTAAAGAAGGCACTAGGAAATATGGAAAGATCAATGACCAGATATCATCTGAAGATCAACAAAAATAAAACTAATGCAGTAGGAGAAAGGAAGCCAGGACCAATGTTAAACTAGGAAAACAAAAAATCGAGGAGGTAAAACGGAAGTATCCGATCAGCTGTACTTGTCCAATTTCTAGACGTGCCCCTGCCAGTGCAGTTCTTCAATTGATCACGTTTTGGGTAAAACCTGAGTATATTATCTGCATTACATTTCCTACATTATATAGGCTGTATTTAAAAACAAATTTGTTATTATTTTTGTGACAAGCATAAAGAGTTGAAATGGTGAAGCACAACATGAAAACAAGAATTGAAAATATAATAGTAAAATATTTCCTACGGTATTTCACCGTTGGCTTCCTTGCCATTCAGGATTTAACTTGACAGGTGTTTGTTACCACAACTAGCATGAACTGGGAGAAATTAAAATGAATAACACGAATCTAACCTAGAAATAGTACTTTCATATTCCAGTGCTCCCACACACTTCGGGAATAATTGAAATAATTGTACACTCATGAATTCTTGTTGAATACATCAGTTCACGGTGAAAATCGCCCAGGTAAACATTTTCGTGACAGCTAGCCGGAAACTAATTAGAAAATATCAATATTATGATGGAGGGTTTACAAGGTGTCAGCAGAAGTTCTCATCTCGTCGTTGGGACCGATCTTTCATCTTCATGCCTGGTAAGATTTCACGCAGTATGTTTGTTCTTAAGTCTTTCTTAAAAAAAAACAAGATGGGCATGATGGTGCTCTAATGTCAGATCATTTTGAACCAAGCTTGGAATACCTTGACTCCTATTCTTCCTCTCTATCCAAGGTCTTGTCGAGATATTCCGTCTCCTTCTAACATCCTGGGACATAATTGTGGCTGCCACTGTTGTAATGGACACTGTAGCAGTGAATACGGAAATTAAACCACCCCAGTCCATCGTCAACGGCTCTACTTCACTTCAGATTACATGAAACTGTCTACAATACTTCGTTTCAGCATTTTCGCTCGATCAGACAGTGAATACAAACCACACCCACTATCGAAACAGGTGATTGGATTGGAACTTCCCGTGAATCGAATTGTACTATCGATAGACCTACCTCTACGCATCCCTTCTGCGCAGAAAACACATGGCTTCAATTCACCGCGTAAAGCAGACGCTATTCCAGGTCATCACTCAAATGGATTCGGCAATTAATTCTCGGATTATTATCGTTCTCAACATCTTTCTCCGTGTGAAATTACCTTAAAGCTCATAGCTCGACTTCTTTCTCCCCACCTCAACTCTCTACATCTTCCCACATACCCCGTATATGTCTAAGAACTCCATTCCCTTCCCTTAGATCTTCCCGGGTTCGAGTCTCGCAAGAACACAACACTCCTTTCTATACGTCAAATCAAGCCTAAAATACGGATTAGATACGATTTAATTTGATTCCCCTTGTTAACGATGTTAACATGGGAAACATCCAATGAAATATGCGGTAGTTGGACTAACCAACCTCATGTGACGACTAGGTGAAATTGCTTGCATCTACATCTACACGATACCCTGCAAGCCACCGCGAGGATGTGTGGCAGGGGGTGAAGATCACCAAGCATGCACTACTAACATGCAAACAAGCAACAAAAGTGTCTCATGCAACTTGATTGTTAGTATCTATAGTATTTAAGGGGTAAGACATGCATCATGCACTACAGAATACTCTAAAATATTTCCCCTACCTATCCCTTTGCTATGCTGCCTATTCTGTGCTCTTATAGTACGGGGGAAAAATGCCATTTTGAATCTATCAGTACGACAATATATCTCTCTAATCTTATTTATTTTGTCGAATCTAGCATAATACGCTGTTTTTTTAATGTGTGCCTAATATCTGTAGTAAAGCTATCCGATTGAAATTTCTCTAATAGATTTAATCTATACTTTAACCTACGCTCTGGTAATGACTCCCACCCTAATTCTTTTATTAATTCTGAAACGCTACTCAACCTATCGTAACACCTTTTAACGAATCTAGCTGCTCTGCGCTGCACGCTGTCTAGTTCTCTGATCAAACCTAATTCATTAGGATGAATGCTATTGAATCAGCTAAGGCTTGTAGAATCATCTCCTAAGGCAATGTACCCATTCATAAATCTTCCCGAAGAACTTCGAGATAACAGCGTAGCGGTAATGATTCGCTTTCCTTACCTGCGCGCTTGGAGTTGATCCAATGAGTCGTTGTCCGACGGACGAGGAGGTCGTTCCTCGGCGGTTACCGCGACGCAACTGTCTCCCTCTCTCATCCCATCTCGATAAGTTCGAGTGCGAAATCCCGCAAAGGAGTCGATATTGCAGGAAGAGACTCCCTGCCTCTTGAATGTTGCTCTTCCGCTTGTCCTTGGAAGTAATAGATACCACTCGAAGAGCAATTGGCACACAGGTATGAACAGGCACTGGCGTTACATCCCGGCTAAATAAATGCCGCAACGCTTGACTGACTGTTGCCCCGATGTGAAATACCGAAAAGTCAGAATATGA